>OU015538.1:15701164-20944799 GCA_907165065.1 Caprimulgus europaeus | reverse complement strand
GGCAGGAAGAAAGCACTGTAGGTCCAGGAATAGTGGAGTGAAACGGGGATCCCAGGGGAAAAACCCATGGAGAGGGTTTTGACGAAGAAGTGGTTACTTAAAAGAGTATGTGAAGGATGTAGCTGCTCGCAGTTACCCGGTGCACACCCCTCCCAGCTGCTCCTGTATGTTGGGATTTTTTCCAAGCCTTTGTCAAGTTGAAGGTTTCTTCTGCCTTTCAAGTCTCTTTCTGTAAGTTTAGTCTAAATGGAGTCAAGTTTTAATCTCTTCCAGTGTTACAGAGGAAGCCCTTGGAGGTGAAGAGCAGGGTCCATCATGGTCTGTCTACCTGCAGCTCCAGGAGATTCCCTGGTGTCCCAGTGCCCACTGCTGCAGATCTGCTGAGGGGAACAGGGGCTGGAATGGGAGGAAGAGGATGAGGGCAGAGGCATGGCCATGGTGAGCCCCACAAAACCAAGGGGACTGCTCTAGTGTTGGCTCTCCACCACACCTGCAGACAGAGCACCTCTGTGGGACAGAGGCAGGTCACACTCCCCAGCAGCGTGTAGGGGCCAGAGCAGGATCAGGTGCCAGCTGGATGTCACCTCCTGGCTGCCATCGCCGGGGCTGCACGCCACCTCTGCAAGTCACTTCGGTTTTCAGGAGCACTGAGGAGTTAAACATGGTTTATTTTCTATTAATAGGTCACGGCAGTCTTAAAAAGAAGCTCTTGGAAATCATTTCTCCTGGAGAAAAGCATCCTTGGAGCCTCACTTCTTGGGCAGACACAACCTGGTACCAGGTCCCCATGGCAGGGAGAGCCCCTGGCCCTGCAAGATCGGGTGTGGGCAGGGCTGGGCTGCCCAGCAGACAGAGAGTTAAGCGGGCACCAGCACCCCTGGCCAGGGTCTTTGTTGGAGGCAGGGCCCCCCTCCCCAGCCCAGGAGCAGATCAAAGCGCTGGGTATTTACCTCCTGGCTGGGTGTGGGACACTGGCCCTTTCTGATGGGGCTTTTCATCCCTATTAGGGCCGTGAAAGGCTGAGCTATGAGATCAGCTGCCAGGGGCTGTCCGGGGACAGCGCTGAGCCGAAAAGGTCAGGAGGGAGGAGGAGAAGAGAAAAGAGGCAGAGGCTTAAGGGACAGGGCTCAACAAAATCGCATTTACTGTGGTCACGGTCTTCAGACAAGCCTCCAAGACAAGGAACCGCGTGTTGTCTAAGGGCCATTATTTGGGTTTGACATGTCCAGAGCCCAGGCTTTGAAGTTGGGAGTGGGACACCGTTAGAGACCCGCTTGTCTCCAGCGTAAGCCCGTCGGCTCCCACGCAGCATCTCCCGTGGGGAGAGGGTCTCATCCACCCTCAGTCACCAGCTCCCAAGGGGATGGGGAAAGCAAGTCAGTCCCCAAAACCAGATGGTGATGCCACCAGGATGGCTTTGCTTCGCCCAGGCTTTCCGTGTGGCTGCAGGGATGTCGCAAGCTGGTGGGACGAGGAGGCGGCGGCGCATCCGCAGAGCATGGGCCCATTTGGGTGAAGAATGAGGAAGCCGGTTAATTGGGTTTTTATCAGCACAAGTTCATACCTCTCATCACGGCATCAAACAGCACTTTTGCTTTCAACTCATCTCCACCAAACGAGTTGTGGGACGGAAGATGAGGAGCATATGAAAGTGGCCACATTCAAATGTAATCAGCCAAGAAAGCCAGCAAAGAGCTGGCAGGCTGACAAACCGCCCCGGGGGGGATGCACCCGGCCCCCGCCGGCACAGCACCCATCCGAGATGGCAGCCAGCACGACACAGGAGGAACCAGGGAGGAAATCAGTACATAGTAGGGCTGCAGGAAGGAGCTCACGCGGTCCCACAGACGCTCTCACACATGCTGGCATGGGTTAAAGGCTTCCCAAACCAACGGCAGCTATTTGGGAAGCTGGAGGAGCAAGTATGGCAACGTGTGTCCCCCCCAAAAAAAAAACCAGAAGGAAGGACAATTCTGGCAGTTGGAAATATCCAGGTGACCCCCTTCTCCAGGCTGAAGAACAAGCTAGAGAAAAAGCGCTGATGCAGAAAGGCCCAGGGACGAAGCCCACGTTGCAGAGACAGCGATGGTTTACAACAAATGAGTCTTGCCAGGTTAAGTCTAATTGCATCTAAAAACAGAAATGCAAGACAAGGGGTTTAAAGAAACACTCAGGGTAATATATCTGGTCCCGCTGAATCCTGCTGCCAAAAAGCATTAGATTGGATTACGAACATTATTACATCAAAAATGGATTGAAGGCTTAAAGACGAACAATAAACAGCAAACGTATTAGATTTATGGGGCAAGCATCCACCGGGGCCTCGCTTTTCCTTCAGTGTTTCATCAAACAAGGTCTCCTTGCCTTAACCACCCCTCGCCCTGGAGGACTGGCTCACAGGAGAGGTGGGACATTGCAGCTGTGCCCAGGGCCTGGCAGAGGGATGAGCAAGAGACCCCAACCTGGTTAAACACCACGGTGCTGGCTGGCCAAGGCACTGCCCACCACATCATCTGCACTCAGCTGCCTGGAGAGCAGCCAACGGCTGAGCCAGGCTTTGCCTGGGGGTCTTCACTCTCCCACATCCCATCCAACACCAGAAAGACCTGCAGGGACCACCAGCACCATGTCCAAGGATGGAGCAAGCCCTAGGCTGAAGAACATGTCACCCACGGCACCTCCTCACCAGAGTACGGCGGAACCGGCAGTGGCAGAGCACCACGGGGCCAATCCAGAGCTCCTCCTCACGCCATCCCGCTGCCAGGACACCGGGATTAATGCTTCACTATCTAGGCACCTCATTACCAGAGATAGTAAAACTGGAGCAAGTTCAAAGAGCAGCAGCAAATGCAATTAAGAGCTGGAGTGAATTAGGAGGGGAGGTGGAGAGAGCTGAACCTGCACGGCTGGCTAAGCCGGGGGGGCTGGAGCTGCCCACGAGCACCCCGGGAGCACAGACACCAGGGAGGGGGGAAGGCTACTTGAGAGGGACATGGACAGCCAAGGAAGCAAAGAAAATCATCAGAAATTGGTAAAAACCGAGGCTGAGGAGAAAGGCTGGTATGGTCAGGCTCTCAGACCCGGGGCAGATGACCTACCACCACGAAGCAGGACCCCCATCTCTAAAACAGCACCCACACAAAACAATCTTCAGTTTTCACCTTTCCTTTAGCCTTTTGCTCCTGCCAGCCCCAAAAGCAACACGATGGATTATTTTTAAACACTCAGACACATCCTTCCCTCCCGTTTCAGCCACTCACAAGCAATCAGCTTCTCTACCAGCTCGGCAGGGACGAAGGGAGGAGTAACGACATGTCTGCTAATGAGCCAGAAGCACCTTCTACCTCGATGAAGATGCTGTGAACGATCCAAACCTCACTGCTGGCCCAGGGAACAGCAGCAGCACTCACATCCCTCGCACACAACCTACCCCGGGGTCCCCATCGGCCGTTCCAGCAGCCTCCCCATGTACGGTGCTTGGCCGAGGAACCCCAAAAGGTTTGGTTTGGGGCAAAAAACAAGAATTCATTCCTGTTGGACCTCACCTTCCTACCTCCCATGCAGCACAGCAGGACAAACAGCCCAGGAGAGCCACCACCACATGTTGCCCTCCATCTGTACGATGCTTTGGCAGGGAGGGGACAGGACACTGGGGACAGGACACTGGGGACACGAGACTCCCACCCAGACACCAAAGGCAGTCACAGGAGACCAAGGACAGAAGAAAACACAGGGCTGACCTGAGCCCAAAGTCAGCCATGGAGCAAAACACCCAATTCCCAAATTCCCAGCTTCCCTGCCCTCTCAGAGCCCTGTCCTAGGGACAGTGCCCATGTCCTGCTGGAGCCCCATGTCCTGCTGGAGCCCCACGTCCCACCCCAAGCCCCTGTCTGCAGCGGGGAGGTGCAGGCAGGAGCTGCCACATCTCCTTTTTCTTTATGAAAAGGCTCAGGAAGAGGCATCAGCCCCGGGAGAAAAAGATGCTTTTAAGGAAAGCGTGGGGCTGGCGCGGAGGGGCTCGGTGGAGGGGACGGGGAGAGGTGACGTTGGCTTTCAAAAGCCTTTTTCATGGCTGAGCCGAGGGCTGGGGCCGTGTCCCTGTGTGATAAAAGTGGCCCTAAACAAGGCTTGGCATATCCGAGGCGAGGGCGAGGGGGGAAGCTGCCCTGAATGGGGAGGGACCCCAGGAAGGCCCCTGGCTCCTTTGGGAAGGTTTTCCAGCTGCCTGGCTCCGGCGAGGGCCAAGCGGCACACGTCCTGCTGCCACCCGCTCCCCGCTCCCCTCCGCCTCAGCACCGCTTCCCCAGCTTAGGGCAGCCGGCAAATGAAAAGGAAAATAAAAAAAAACAAACCCTTTTGTGTGTCAAGGCAAAGCTTGGGGAGAGGGAGGGGGGAAAAGAAGGGGAAAAAAAAGAAAAAAGAAAGAAAAAAAAAGACAACACGTGGGTGGTCTGCTCAGGAGACTTCTGACTTTTGTTTTTTTGGCTATTTTATTTCTTGGCAGAAAGAGCTCCTGGGGCTGCTCGGCAGAGGGTACGGCCAGATCACAGGAGCATCCTCAGCCCACCCAGGGGCCAAAGTTCAGCTGGCAGCGGCCACTGGCTCGCAGCGCCGAGGGGGCTCGCATCAAAGCGCAGAGGAGTCAAGAGAAATTAAAGTCAGAAACGGTCCGAGGAGGGGGCAGAGAGCACTGCTGGCCCCCCGAGGAGAGAGGGGGGACCCCACAGGGATGCTCGGAGCACCCCGCTCACGACATCCCTATTCCAGCCCTAATGCTGCCATGGGAGATTGGGATCGGAAAATCGAGGTTAAATAGGATTTGATGGCAGTTTCTTGGGAGAACCCGCCGCCTTGGGATGCAAGCAGGATTGCATTACAAATATAGAAAAAAATTCTAGATATGGGAGAAGATTCCCATTGCTGGGAGCAGAATCAGGACCCTGTTTTCAGCCCTCGTTAGCTTGACGACCGTGCTGCTGCTTGAACTTGACCCCCGAGCAGAGAGGAGCCGCTGACCGAGTTCTTCAAGATGTTTGCCCGACACACAAAAGGCAGCCTCATGGCTGTGCATGCGGCCCCTCTCCCCGCTCTCTGCCTGCTACAGGGGAAGCTGGCTGCTGAATTAAGCCTTGCATCAGCTGAGGGACAGCAGAAGGACTGGTCTTTTGGGTCCCAGAACCGCCAGGCTGCTGCCAGCCTTGGTTGCTCATGGTAAGGGCGATGGGAGCTTATGGAGCACCTGTGCCAGGGCTTTGGCACCCTCAGCCCATCCCTGGGGTGCCTGGGCTTGTAGCCAGAGTCACCTGCACCCCCTGGTGACATCACCTGTGCCCACCAAGTGACAGCAGGCAGGTGGTCCCAGAACTGGCCAGCGAAGGTGACAAGAGCCTCTCTTGGGAGAGACCGGCCCTGCCAAACAGTGACTCAGCCCCGAGCGCCCGCGGTCTGTGCCGGCACCGCTGCCGTGCCAGGCAGGCTGAGCGGGTTGTTGCGCCAGGTCCTCCCAGCCATCACCCCTCCTACGGCCACGCAGCGCTGGGCACAAGTGAGGACAAACCCCTTTGTCACCACCTCGCGCTCCGCCAGCACCAACCAAAACTCACCGCGAAGGAGGCGAGGGTGGGCGCGGGGCTGACCCTGCTGGAGCCCAGCCCGGCTGTTTGCTCAGAAAACCAGGTTTACTCAAATTATTCAGCAGCAAAACTCCAGCAGCCCCAGCCCCAGGGAGGGCTCGCTGGGGAAACCCAAGCTGGCAGCACCACCGCGCTTCGGCAGAGCACCTCCTGCCCCCGCTGCCTGCCACATCCTCGCCACCGCCTCCACGGGCAAAGATTTCAGGATAAAAATACATTTGTTCAGCGACTGGAAAGCAGCAGCTCTCGTGGCTCGGCGCTCGCCTCCCACGCGGGCAGTTGACCTCTGCGCCGGGCTGCTCGCCGGTGAGCCCAGGGCACAGGGATGGCGAGGGGAGGGATGAGCCACGCGGCCACAGTGCCCTTTGCCAGCTGCTCCGTTGGGGGTTCACAGGCGATGCACTGAGCCAGGTGGAACAGTGAGGTTGAAGAGAAGAAGAGGGGAAGAGCAAGCTGGCAGCATCACCCAGCCCAGCACCACCAGAACAGCCACCGAGGGACGAGCTCCTGCAGTCCTCCCTCCATCCACGCCGGAGCTGGCACAGGCAGACACATCCCTGTGCAATGGTCCCTGCACACACGGACCATGGGCTCAGAAAACTCAGCCCTTCCTCCCACCCTCCTCCATAAAGCCGTGCCGTACCCAGAAACAACAGCAACAAGGGAATATCTAGAATCTGACAACCATTTAGATAGACCACAGCAAGCACTGGGCACCACTGGCAGCTGGGGCTGCTCTCCATGGCACCACGCAAGGAGGAGGACGGGCATCTCCTTGGTCACTGTTCCTCTTGATCCCAACTGCCCCACTGGAGCTCCCCAGGGCAAACCCAACAAGAAACGTCCTGCAACACCTCCAGCCTCGGAGGAAGATGGCAGCAAAAAATAAGCTCCAGATACGTGCTGACCCTCCGTGCCAGGGCTGACCCTCCGTGCCGGGCTGACCCTCCGTGCCAGGGCTGACCCTCCGTGCCAGGGCTGACCCTCCGTGCCAGGGCTGACCCCGGCTGCGACACAGGCTCCTGCTCCCAGCCACGGGCAGGGGGCACAGCACAGCAGTCAGATAAGAGCTGGTGACCTGCTCGACCAGCAGCACATTCCTCCCCCTTCTCCCATCCAGCGGGAAATATTTTCCGTACGTGTCAGCTCTTTGCACCGGCCAAGTCGTGCACAAGCGCCTGGTGACACTCTCCAGGCCCTCGCAGCCCCCCCCAGAGCTGGGGACAGCAGCAAGGAAGAGGAGGGTGACTCACATGTGATGAAGTAATCCTGCTGCCGCTTGAACTCCAGGCCCATGTAGTTGGGGCTGAACTCCTGAAACTTGATGGTGAAACGGATCTCCTGCTCGGGCCGGTTGCATGTCACCAACACGTTGGGGTCCATGACGGTGCTGCAGGCATCTGCCTGGTCCTTCTTCACCAGGTACAGCTTGTAGTACTCGTAAGGCTTGGACGGCTCCGCCTTGGGGCAGATAATGTCCAGTTTATCCCCAATCTCTGGGTAGATGACCAGCCCCTTCCCAGTCATGAACCTGGAAGAGAGGAGGACGAGAGGTTAGCCACATGCTCGAGTGCAGGTGGTGGGGGCCACGCCAGCCCATCCCACCCCCCACTTCCACACAATTCATTTCATGCTTAAACTCGGTTGCTTTCCCTCTGTAAGAAGTTTTTTGACACCAAAATCAAGTTCTCCTCTTCCTTCACCATCACTTGCATGTGCACGGAGCCGATGCATGCTCCCGCCAACACAACCAGGGGCTCGCTTGGCCTGGTCCCACTCCCCAGCCCTGCTGCCATGACGGGGGTGAGCCCCCTTCCCAAACCCCAGCCTGGCCCCAAAGGGGAACCGAGTCTTCCCACAAAGGCTGGGGAGCGGGCGGGCTGGAGACACCGCGGCTCTGCCCGACGGCCAGGCAAGGAGCTTCCTGCAGGGACAGGCGATAATTAGGCATGGGGAGAAGTCCTGACAATGGGGCGCGGGGAGGGATCCCTTCCACGCCCTGGCTCCCCGAGGAATTCCTGTCCTTAAATGGAAGGGAGGGAAGCATCCTGCAGGACAACTTCTACCAAACCAGGCTCAACGGCGTGCCCAGGAGCGTGGGAGGACCGGATGGAGAGGAGCAAGGAAGGAGGAAAGCTATTTGGGGCTGGAAGGCAGGGCATTGCAAAGGGAAGGAAGGCAATATACTGATAATTAGCATTCAGATTTCATTATTGTGGAGCAATATTCTTTTTTTTTTTTTTTTTTCCTTTTTTTCCCAGCGTGAAGTAGAGGATTAGGGCAACAAGGAGGGAAGCAGCAGAGCATCTACTTTGATGTAGGCAACGTAATGCGTTCTTGATGGGAGATAAGGTGGGAATGGATGTTCCTGCAAAGTTATCTCTGCTACAACTCCCTCACGTAATTTGGGCACAGCGCAAACCGCCCCGTGTGCCTTGGCAAACTGCACATCCACAGCTTCTCCTTCCCGCTCCCAGACACGGCCGGGCCCTGCCCTGTCCCGTCCCAGCAGTCGCACAGAGGGACGTGGCCATGAGGACACCTTCTCCCCCCAGCCAGCTGCCCCGGCAGAGGCTGCAGGCACGGCGGAAGGAAGATCAAACACACAAGCCCAACCTGCTCCGTGGCTCTGGTACAAGTCTTAGCAAGAAGCCAGGGAGCTGAAACCAGCACCTGAGCAGCCCAGGCTCCAGGAGCCCCAGCAGATCCGCACGCTGACCAGCTGGGCTGGGAGGAGGCAGGAGCCCACGCACACCCCGACGCCCTCGGCAAGGGCTCCAGAGCTCAGTGCCAGCTTAGCAGCAGGAGGGATGGCCAGGACAGACAGACAGACAGACAGACATCAGCTGCAGCTCCCCGCCAGCTCGCTGGGTCAGAGGGGCAGCTCCAGCATCCGCTCACCCAGCCCCAGGAGGCACAGGGACAGTGACGGTCCCCTTCACCCACACTGTCCCACAACACAGGACTTGAATTCAGACAGGCTATCAGCCGGGCCAGGGAGGGGATCGTCCCGCTCTGCTCTGCACTGGGGCGGCCTCACCTCCAGTGCTGGGGGCAGTTTGGGCACCACAGGAGAAAAAGGATCTAAAGCTCCTGGAGAGTGTCCAGAGGAGGGACACAGCATTGGGGAAGGGTTTAGAGGAGAAGGGTGTGAGGAGAGGCTGAAGTCACTGGGTTTGTTCAGCCTGGAGAAGAGGAGACTGAGAAGAGATCTCATGGCGGTCTGGAACTTCCTCCCAAGGGGCAGAGGAGGGGCAAGCGCTGAGCTCTTCTCTCTGGCCACCAACGCCAGGAGCAGAGGACATGGCAGGAAGATGTGGCAGGGGAGGGGGAGGTTGGCCATGAGGAAAAGGTTCTTGAGGCAGAGGGTGGTGGAGCACTGGCACAGGCTCCCCAGGGAGGTGCTCATGGCACCAAGCCTGACAAGATTCCAGCAGCATTTGGCCAAGGCCCTCAGGGACATGGTGTGAGTGTTGGGATTGTCCTGTGCAGGGACAGGAGTTGGACTCCATGGTCCTCGTGGGTCCCTTCCCACTCACAACATGTGATGATTTGATGACTCTATGATCTGCCCCATCCTCTCTGCCTGGCCGTGGCTCTGCCTCCACTGCACCAGCTCCACGGGGCATCAGCCACGGCGGGGACAGTTGGGATCATCCCATTCCCAGCAGCACCAGTATAACAGCTGCACTTTCGCCACACAATCTTGTGGGAAGTAATTAAATTCTACAAAACTCACAGCTTTTAAAAGAAAGTGATGCAGCAGCCCCCCAGAAAGAGCAGGAAACTTCACCCCTCGAAGGGTCCTGCAGGTGGGGTGCTGTGCTGGCACGGCAGAGCCCGGCTCCATCCTCGGCGCTGCCGGCAGGTGAGCAGAGCTTCGCCTGAACCAAGTAGGTCAGTTGGCCCCGGGCCAGCACAGCGCTTCCAAAGCCTGGGGAGCGATAAAGGCTTCCCCCACCCAGGGCCGCGGTCCTGACGCAATCCCAGGAGCCGTGCGGCAGCCGGGATGGACAGATGGATGGATGGAGCCCCTGCCCTGCCCCGCCCCGCAGACGTGCGGCACAAGTGAACACTTGCACGCTCGCTCACCGGTCCCAGCCCAGCTGGATCCCACACTCGCTCCTCCACGGCGGGTTGAGTCAGAGGCTTTCTGGCACACGGATCCCCAGTGACTCAAATTCCCTCCTCCAGCCCCTGCCAGCTCCCTCCTGCCCAGGAGATGCCAAACAGGAAGCCGCAAACAAGTCAAGCAGATGTCTCGCAACGCCGGAGCAGAGGAGAAGGCTCCTATCCATCCCCCATCTCATACCAGAAGGACCTATCACACCTTCTCGGCCAAAGCCTTGGCCAACACCTACAAACCAACCGGTCCCTGCAACGCCAGCCCGCGCCGACGGCACGGCCGTCTGCGATCAGGTCAAGCTGATTTTTAAGCAGGGGAGAGGCCATGAAGCAATCAAGGGAGCTGAGAACATCCCAGCACCACATCCTGCTGGCACTTCTTCACCCGAGACACTTCAGAAAGAAGGCCTATGTTTGTTTTATTTGTTTTAAGGATAAAATGACGAGCTGTATTTCTTGTACGAAGCCTCAGAAGCACACAGCTTCTGCCTGGGAGTTAGCCCAGGAACAATTCCAGATGTCCTACATGGGGATTGAGCAGGACGGAGCTACCAGTGAAGCAGGCGGCACTTATCTCTGCACGGGCTTTTTGAGGGTGCATTTCTGCCCATGCATACACTTTACCCCCTGTTCCCCAACCTCCACGATTTTTCTCTCCTCCATTTCCCCCTTAGTGTCCCCCCTTTCTCCTCTAAGAGCGAGCCGAGAGGCCGGGCAGCACAAGCGCTGATGAGAAAACCCTCAAGTTCAACACCTCTCCCATCGCTCTTGGAGCTCTTCATCACGTATTGAGAGGTTTTCCCCCAAAATACATCACTCTGTCACAAGCAATGTCTTGTAACAGCCATCCTAGGGAAGACTGACAACAGCTCTCGTCATGTGAGAGGCTGAGTTCTCCAGGAAATTCTCCTTTAAAATCCAGAAGGTGAAAAGCAACATTTATCACAGGAACAGCAGAGGAAACAGCGCCCAGAACCCGTCGCGAGGGCCCGTTCGCAGCGTTACAGCAAGTTCCGAGTATGAGAAATTTTACTTCTGAAGGATCATTGAAGGCTAAAAAGAATTACACTCCTGACTTGTCTTCACAAGGACACATCTTCCAATTTATCTTAACTGGGAAGAATGAAGAGATCTCCTTTAAAATTAACAGGGAAATTCACTGTCCCCTCAGAGCACGGGCTGTAGCTGGGGGGGATCTGCTGGCTTCCCCATACATCACAGTCTCATGTCCCTGGTTTAAGGCAGGGAGGGAAAAAAAGAAAAATCAAAATTCAACTCAACCTTAATGCTGAAATGCAGACTGACACCTGCACACCACCACGCTCCAGGACACGCTCTCTGTCAGACACCTGGGATTTGGGTCTGGTGGAGCAGGAGGGAGGACAGCTGCTGCTCAAAGCCATGGCCTCCCAAAAGCCCACGTTCTGACCCTATTTCTGGGACATGAGCAGAACCCTGTCCCTGGCAAACCCCGGCTCAGCACATCCCTTAGACCCACCACCAGTGCCCCACCAGTAAGAGTCCAGTGGGGCTAATCCTGCACAGACCATGCTGGATCCCTGCGGTGGAAGCCAACGAGCAAGCACCCAGCACCCCAACCCAGCACCCAGCGAGGTTCCCCCCCAGACACACCTTCCTCCACCTTCCCGAGGAGGAGGATGGCTCCAGCTCGAGTTATTTAGCATTTGCACTCCCCCAGTTAGCAGCTCACAGATAACATCTCACTGTCCTTTCTCCTGGTGTCGGAGGTGGTGGGAAAGATTAACTACAACCATTAAAGTTTTTAAAATAAATCTATTTTTGGTGGTCACACACTGCACCCAGCTGAGCAGCGCCGGTTATCAACACCTTCACCACTTCCAGCCCTTCACGGTGATTTTTGGGTGGCACCTGTGGTTGCCCACCCGCAGAGCCACACTGGCCACCGAGGAACACCCCAGCCAGGCGTCCCCAGCCCATGGCCCCCCAGCTCCCGGCCCCTCGGCCCCCAGCCCAGCAGGTTCCTTGGGAGCGATCAGGTGGCAGCGTCCAATTTCCTCATTGTTTCGGGAGGTGTTTTCTGATGGGAAAGGTGAAAAGGGGATTTGTGAGCCTTGTAAACCGATTCCTCCGAGTTGGGTAAACAAGGGGAGCTCTGTTGGCAGCGGGATGCCGGGATGTCGGAGCAGAGACGGGATTAAAGAGCAGCCTCTCCCTGCCCCGAGCTGGGGGGGCTGCTGGTGGGGACCCCCCCACCCCCTCTTACCAGCATGGAGGGTTAGTTCCTTGCTCAGGGTTCAAAAAGCTCCAGTGGGACTCGGTGGAGTGACCTGGGGGCTATAAGTGGGACCTGCTGGAAGGACCATGGGCTTGGCCAGCGCCCAGTGTCAGTGTCAGCCATCCCAGCATCACAGAGGTGGTTTGCTGGGAGAGGAATGGGGTGACAAGAGATGATGATCCCTTGAAATACACAGCGGGTCCAGGGATGGATCACAGCCCTGGTGTCCCCAGGTTGTGCCTAGCACCATGGCATCAGCATCTTCCCTGGTGAGCACAGACTGGCCCTTCAGCTCAACCCCAACACAACTGCGCACAGATCAACCAAGGATGAGCAGGAACCCGGTGCAACCACAGGCAGAGACACTGTCAGGCTGGATGAGGCTTTGAGCAGCCTGGTCTAGTGGAAGGTGTCCCTGCTGATGGCAGGGGGGTTGGAACTGGATGAGCTTTAAGGTCCCTTCCCACCCAAACCAGTCTGGGATTCTGTGCTCCATCCCACCACTGCTAGCAGCTCAACAAGCCCAGGAACACAGGGTAAGATGGAAAACCACGCAAGTTTGGTGAGAGCAAGCTCAGGATTCGTGTTGGGCACGCTACCTCCCTCCTCCACACACAGACACATGCCATGCAGGCTCCTCTGCACGGCGTGGGCATGCATGGGCTCGCAGACTGGGTCACGGTTAGCCATGGACGAGCTAACACGTTCACAGCAATAGCTGCCAACACCAGTGTCCTGCAGATCCGGTATCTGGCACCTTTACAGACACCCTCACCATCCTGCAGCTCTTCCTCAGGGAGGATGTGACCAGTCAATTGCTTGAAAACATAGGTTTTTAAAAGTGGGTTGATGGACCATCAAACAACCTCGCTCCCTCACAGCCCAGGCACTGCTTGCACCATGTGAACTACAAAATCTTGGAGGCACCATCACCTTCCCCCACGTCCAAGAAACACACAATGGCTTTGCAGAAAACAGAACAACATTTAACAACAATCTCCTCCTTGGAGAAGATGCTCTAAAGCATTCATGCTGACATACACACAAGATGACATCTGCTAAATGCTGTTTTCCTCAAAGAAACCCCAAAATAGCTGGATCTCACAGGGAGGACATCTCCTTCTGGCAGCGAAGGCTGCAGGAAGGCTGCCGATACCTGGCAGAGCGAGGTGCTGCGAGGGAGGGCAGCGATAACTGAGGTGTACACGGCATTTTCTAGCATGCAGGAGCTGTGTGTGTGTTTTCCTGGTGCCTGGGCACCTGAAGACCACACTACCACAGCTCTCCACACCAACACAGCATACAGGTCCTCCTGGCAGGACCACGGCTCCCACAGGCCACCACGGCTCACACCAGCTGGGAACCACCTCAGAAAATGGATGGGAAATGGCTCTGCAAGCTAAAGAGATCCAGTAAAAAAGCCAAAACTCTATGTACAAACTGGGTGTGTTCTCCTGGAAAACACTCTGAACCCTCCAGGAGCTTCACCAATGCTCGACAAAATAAACACCTGCCTCTCTGCCTCATTTTGACTCGTTTTTCTGGGACACAGCACCACCATTTCACAGCAGCTGCCCAGGCACAGGGGACTCCCTCTGCCCAGGACACTTGGCCACTAGCTATAAGAAATCAGTCCTGTCCCCAGGAGTCCCCTGGACCCCCTGATGCCACAAAGCCAGGTCACATCAGAGGGTGCCTCCAGAGCTCACTGTGGCCATCGCTCCAGAGCTCCCTGGCAATGCTCAGCCACCTCTTAGTTTGCCAAAACCTGTATTTTCACCAAGTGAGAGACATCACGGGGTTGGTAGCAAATACTGGGGCCTTACTTGGGTGGTACCTTCACCAGCATCATCAGCCACGGACAACTGCACAGTCCCCTGTGAGCTCGAACAGAGAGCACCAGACACAGGGACAGGTTTTCCTAGTGATGCCCCAGGCAGGGCACAGCAGTGGGGTCCCCAGCCAGCACCCCTCAACTCACTTCACCCTTGAGAGCCGAGGACAACTAAACCACAGGAATTCCAGACTTAACCAAGAGCCCACCTCATCCCAGTACACCAGCAGCATCCACAGCCCTTCCCCAGAGCGGTGCCAGCACGCGGAGGCACAAGGACCCTTTCTCCTTCTTGACTCCCCATTAAATTCTTGGGAACAAAGATATCCACAAAAGGAAGTTAAATACAACTGGAATAAAAAGGTTCCACGCTCTCCCCTGCCCCCCATCCGTATCCGTCACCTTCGCGCTCGTTCAGCCGAGTTATCCGTCACCCCGAGAGCGGGTAAATGGGAGCAGGCGAATCCCCACCCTTTTAGATCCCACTTCTTTTATGTGCTCTTCTATTATTAGTGTCCTTTAAAAAGAACTTTCCATCTTTTTTTCCCCCCCTGTTAATCTATGTATAATTATTTTCATGCCCTTCTGCAGACCTCTTCTATTTCTGCTCCATCCTTCTGGGGCCGAGGTGGTCAGCACAGAACCCGGCGGTTCCAGGTGACTCTGGAAACAGCCTCTTATCTCCTCCGCTCCTCTGGCCTCTGCTGCTCAAAGGGACATTTTCCAGCTATTCACAATGTCACCTTTCAGCCACCCCCCAGCTCCTCGTGTCCCTGGGCAGGGGGAACCACCCTGACCAAGCCCCCGCCGCCGCCCCTCAGGGTTGTCCCATCCCGTCCCCCTCCCAGACACGCTCTAAGGCTCTTTTTTCTCCACATCTCGGGTTTAATGAGGCCCATTCAACCCTCCCAAAGACAAAAGGCCCTTCTCGTTTCCAAACGGATTTACACGAAGCATCAGTGAGGCATAAACGGGTCGCCATGGCAACCCGCACCCCGGGCCCCCCCGCACCGAGATGCCATTTTCTACCTCCACTGCTCCCCAAAACCCCTCTCTTGCTTTACTCCCAGCTGTATGGATCGTCACAGGCTGGTAAAAACACCCACCCCACCCAAAAGCAACCTCCCCCCCCACAGCCAGGGTGCCATTTTCTGAGATGAAGATGCTGGAGCCAGTGCTCCCCGGCAAGCTCTGCACCACGGCCAACTCCAGGTGATGGTCAAACTGGGGTTCAAATTCAGCAAAAGGCAAGGAAACATCAGCTGCAGGGGGAAAATGAACCCCAAATACCCCTCTCTGCCCAGAAAGAGGTGTGATGCTCAAAACGGTGCAGGTGAGTCCACACTCAAACCCCAACCCCAGCCCCAACCTGGGTCCCGGCATCTCTCCACAGGAAGGCTGGTGGCTTTGGTGGTGCCAGGAGGCCACTCCAACGCTTCACACAGAGGTTTGGTAACCACGAGCCTCACATTCAGTGCTTCACACCATAGCTCTTCCTAACCAGCTTCTACCACTGCAAGTGAGCACCCAGCTTGCCCCGCACAGAGCTGCCCACCCCGGGTTGGGAAGCTGGAGAGACCCCACCAACGGCTCTTGGGGTCCTGTTCAGAAGTGGCACAGACGTTGCTGTAACTCTGAAGACTCTTCACAAAACGTAAAGAGGGGCAGCCCAATTGCACCTGATTAGCAAATGGAGAAAGACCAGAGAGAACCAACCTCTCTTACCAAGAAAACACACAACTGCAGTGTTCTTCTCCAGCAGGAAGGCTGGAAGAGGACCCAGGTTATAACTGCAAACCAGCAGCTTGGAGAAGGGTCTGATTCCCAGGAACCCTGAGCAACACCAGGCAAGGGCTGACTCAAAACTCCACCTGCTACCACCACCCAGCATGTTCACATTAGTGGAGATGTTCTTCAGCCAAAAAAGCCACCCACCAAGGCAGTCCCTCCATACAGATTCTGCTTCTACTGTCCCTGTACCGAATGCCATGGCAGGGGAAGTCCAGATGAAGGACAACTAGCAGAGGTTACCGGGCAAAAAGGGTGAACCCCACAGGTCTGCTTTCCTCTCTGCACCAGCTTTTCTGTTGCCAACCTTAGGAACCTGCTCTGCTCCCAAGGGCTTTTGGACCAGGCGGTTCCAGCAGCGGTTACACCCCGGTTATCACCAGCCCAGAAGGAACCGAGCAGCAGAAGGCTCCAGCCCCCACGGGTGCTGCAGAGAGCGGCTCAGCAGCCAGGCTTCAGGCAAGCAGGCTCAGGCGCCGTGGGCTGCTGGCCACACCTTGGTGCCCACGGCCAGTGGCTGCCACCGCAGTCGGCGACATCCCCGGCCCCGTGGCCACCGGCAGCCAGGACTGGCCCCGGTGACTCAGAAGGCTCCTGCGCCGCGGCGGGCAGGGCTTTCTCCCCGAGCCATCCCGGTAATTAGAGCGTGGTGTAGGGACACACCGCCGGAGAGCATCCCAGCCCCAGACGCCCCACCAGCCCCAAGGAGGACGGGCGATGGAGAACCCACAGCGCTGGCTGACCATGACTGGACACCAAAACACTTCTCTCGTGGCCAAGACCGGCCAGTCCACCTTTCCAGCCACCTCTCCACCCACCTCATCCCAACCATGGCCCATGGGTCACACACAAACACCCAGCAGAGGTTGGGTGGCTTCAGGCTTTGTCCCACAGAGGCCAGAGCGTGCACCAGTGATAGCAGAGCCACCACAGAAACCACCGGTGCAGGGTCACACCGTGCCGGGGCTCACCGGACAGGGGCTCCTGTGCCAGCCCTCGAGCTGCTCGGTGACCCCCACTCGCTGGGGATGGGGATCTCTGGGCTTTAATTACCCCCCCAGCACCCTGCCCATGCACTCAATACCTCCAATGCAGCTGGAGATGGTACACATGGGTGGCGGGAGAGGCGGGAGGACCCCCAGCCCACTGCCATGTGGGTGCTGGGGTGGGTGGCAGCACCCACAAAAAGGCAAACATTTTCCTTTGTGCCCTGTTTTCCATTGTCCCTCAGGGTCTTGACCAGGATGCTCAATCCAACACTTAGGGGGATGGCTGCTGACCATCTCAACACCTTGAGGAGGAGGAGGAATAAGAGCAGGAGGAAGAGGATGAGGAGGAAGGCTCACAGCCCTTGCAGGAGCCAAGCGCTGATGTGAGCAGCCATGTGCTGCTCCATCTTCCCACCTCCGTGCAGCACCCCGTGTGTTCAGATGTTACACCCAAACCGTGCCAACAAATGGTATTAATCCAAACCCTGCAAGGGGGGGGTAAAAAAAACCCAACACACCCCAAAAGCTGGTGATTGAGAGAGTTTGGAGGAGATTTAACTGGGGCCAGAGCACTGGCGCAGGCTGCTGCTGCCACCTGCAGCGTTCTCCACAGCCGGTGGCGAGTGGCTCTGGGGACCCCCAACTCCCACCAGTGCTGGCCTGGGGTTCAGACACTGTTTGGGCAGAATAAGGAGCAACTGGGGGTCCCCCAGGCTTGGCCCCCACCCCACACATACACCCCCCCTGCAAACTCATTATTTTTCAGCACAATAAGCAACTCCTCCAGCGATGGAACCAAGGGGCTTGGCCAAAAAAATAAAGGGACAAAAAGCCATATTTTCTCCCTCAAGTAATATCGCCCCGCGCCTCCCCTGGGAGAAATAAAGACGAGCCGAGTTATCTAATTAATGCTGTCAAGAAGCGGGGAGGCTGGGGGCCGGGGGGGGCTGCCGGCAGCCCACAAAGGCGGCGTGGGGAGCGGTCTCCCCGCCGCCGCCGCCGGCATCCCCCGTCAATAGGGCCCCACGCTGGGAGTGAGGTAAGAGGGGATTGAAAGGGGGGTTTGTCAGGGGTTTTGTTTTTGAAAACGGGGGAGGGGAAAGGGACAGGGGCTTGACAAGAGCCTGACAGACAACTGAACAAAACCATAAGGGCCATGAATGGCAACACGGCTCTTTAATTGGCGTAGGAATGGAGAGAGAAGTGAGACAATGAGGCGCGGGTAGTGGGGACGGGGTACAGGCAGCGGGGACGGGGTACAGGCAGCGGGGACGGGGTACAGGCAGCGGGGACGGGGTGTGAGTAGCAAGGCCAGGGTACAGGCAGCGGGGACGGGGTACAGGCAGTGGGGACGGGGTACAGGCAGTGGGGACGGGGTGTGAGTAGCAAGGCCAGGGTACAGGCAGCGGGGACGGGGCACAGGCAGCGGGGACGGGGCACAGGCAGCTCACACTCCCTTGCCCGCACCACAGATCCCCCCACCCAGGCAGAGGTTGGCAGCTGGGTGCTGTAAGCCGGATGCTGCAGCCACAACCAGCACCCCAAGAAAAAAATGAAGACCCCAAGGAGCCCAGCACCCCCAGTGCAAAAACCAGACGGCACCAGAACCGCAGGAACCCCCGCCCCGAGCTGCTGCAGATGTGGAACGATCCCACGGAAGCAGATCAGGTTCCTCGGGGGTTTTTGGGCTTCGCTCCGGTTTGGACACCCGTGCCCTGGCTACAGCCCCGCTCATCCGGAGGACGGGGGGCCAGGAGGGGAGAGAAGGAGAGGCAGGTTAAAAGGGAACACGGTTGGATCAGCGGGGTTCCCACTCCTTCTCTGACCCCTCTGAAATAAGACGGAGGAGATTTCGTCTCCTGGTTCCAAAGCAAAGAATTACTTTGGCAGGGGCCGCGGCGGCGGCTGGGCGCCCACTTGGAAGGGAAAGCGGCAGGAATATGCCCAAGGAACCCAAGAGCAGGACCTCCCTGCCAAGCCCCACTCATTGTCATGCAGATGAACCCCCAACCCGGCCAGAAAGGAGCCCCACTGCCACCCTCCACAATGAGGGGATGGGGGGCACAGGGGGGGCTCAGCCCACCACACCTGACACCAACTCCACTGTTGTTCCAAAGACACCCCCCTTCCTTTCCCCCTCACCCCCCATCTCTCACTTTTCCAACTCGACTGGAAAAATGCAGAACTGAAAGCAAACAGCCAAAAGATGAAGTTACAGCCTGTGGTTAGTCCTTGGGTGAGAGGGTGTCCCTTCCTCCCCTGCACCCCAGGACCTGACACCCCGGCTAACCCTGCACCCCACAAACCCAGCTTGCAGCTGGGAGCCCCGAACCAGCCACCTCCCCACACCTGGGTCCCCCCGGGGACCATGGCTGCACCCCAACCCAGCCAACACCACGTGCTGCTGCTGCATCCCCAGGGGCACAGGAGGGTCCCCAAACCCCTCGGCTCCCCGCCAGCTGCACATGGCCATACAGCCACCTCCAAAGGGAGGGGGACAACAAGACAATGTGCCAGGGGAGGGTGAGGTTGGCCATGAGGAAAAGGTTCTTGAGCCAGAGGGTGGTGGAGCACTGGCACAGGCTCCCCAGGGAGGTGCTGATGGCCCCAAGCCTGACAAGATTCCAGCAGCATTTGGCCGAGGCCCTGAGGGACATGGTGTGAATGTTGGGATTGTCCTGTGCAGGGACAGGAGTTGGACTCCATGGTCCTCGTGGGTCCCTTCCAGCTCACGATGATTCAATGATTCTATGACTTCCACAAAAACAAAACCCATGGCTGCCCTGGGGAGCAGAGCAGCAGCAGGGACCTCCTGGCCCCAGCCAGGTCCCTGGGAAGCCCCTTCCCCTGGCATCCAAGTGTGCCAGGGCTCATGTCCCCACTCCCAGAGACCCCACCGAGGGCTGGGTGATGGCTCCCATACCCCAGACCCACTTGCGAGCAGTTCCGCGGGAGGGCTGGGGCTCGGGCTCGCCCCGGGGAAAGGCTGCTGTGGTTTGAAGGATTAATCCCAACATTAGGAACTGGGCAGGGAGAGGAGAAAACCCTGTGAGATGGTTACCCACAGCCCGGCCGCGGGACGCCCTGCCCTGCCCCGACAGGTCCCCCGGGTTCCGCCAGCCCCGCCGGTGGCGGCTGCCAGCCCGCTGGTCCCCGGGGAGCAGCGTCACCCCTCGCCGCGCCGCCGTGACTCACCGCCGGCCCCTTTGATCCAGATGTGACCCAACGGGTTCTGTCATCCCGGCTCTAAGTCTGGAAGTGCCATCTTCCCAGGCAGCTGCAAGTCACCAGCCCTCTCAGCCCTCGTGTCATTACCGGGAACTCGCTCGACTGCCGCCTGCCTCGGAACTTATTAAGAGCTTCTTAATCAGCCCATCCTAACGAAGTGTGCGAGCACAAGAACCCCGACAGCCGTCCCGTAACTGCCCCAGGAACCAGGTCACACAGTGCTCCTCACCCCTGAGACAGCCCTGCCACCGTCACACTGCGCTGGGCTGTACGGGACCCCCCACGCCACAGGGGTGGATGGGTCTGGTTTGAGGAGAAAAAGCTAAAGATGAGTCATGGGACCTCAAAAAAGAAATTTTTTTCCCCTCCCTTCTTTTCCTCCTGCACACAAACTGTGAGTGATCACCAAAGCCTGGTGAGCAAGCTCCACAAGAAAACGTGAATCCAGCCTCTACCTCCCCTGCTCCCAGATGTCACTCAGTGGGGAAGAAAAACACCCCTTTCACCCCAAAACGTCCCCACAGTGCTGCCCGCATTCCCTAGTTACCAAGAGGTCCCATTCAAGTGCAAAACTCCCCATTTTCTACATATCTACAACCTGTAGCAAAGACAAAGACCCTCCTAAAGGCTGCACCACTGGAAGGGACGGGGACCCCTTGTGCTCCCCCCCTGCCTGCCCCTCCGCTGCTCCCAGTTTACCCAGTTCAGGACTGGTTGGCACAGCAGCAGCCGGGAGAGAGGCCAGCACAACGCAAGAGTGTCAGGTTTAAACTTCTCCTCCTGCCACAAGAGATTTGGCTCGGACTCGCTTTTATTTTTAGGCCAGAGACACGTAGGGCTGAACTTTAACAAGTCGTGCAGGCCCAGAGAGCCCGCTGCTGCCACGGACACTGCCAGACCTGGAGACCTCGGGACCCGCGCTCCTGTCCCCAAGGGATGTCCCCAGATCCTGCTCCCAGCCAGAGCGTTAACAAAGCTCTAAGAAAAGCTCGAGATTTAAACCTAAAAATAAACCAGCCCTTGAGCCTGGGGAGGAGGAGGAGGCTCCAGCGCCGTCCCGCTCCCACACTGGCCCAACACGCAGCAGTTTCCAATTCCCCTTGGACAGGGAACGTTCCCAATCCTCCCCCCGAGATGAGAACCTCTGACTTGCCACCCACGCACAGGGAAGAACGCTGACGGGACACACAGACCAAAGTCTCCCCCAACCACTTCCTCCCACCCCGCTTTGCTGCCAGACGCGATTCCCCAGAGCCTTGCCCCAAAATCCCGCTGGCTCAGGCATTCCTGGCTGCGGTCCTCGCCCCACCACACGCTGTGCCACCAGGCTGGGGACATGTCGTCCCTGCAATGCCACCACACTGGAAGCCAGAGATGCCATCAACCCCTTTATTGCAACGGGGACTTTATGGCAAAGCACTCACTGCTTGCACGGGGACAGTGTCAGCAGTGGGGTCTGACCCACTCTGGACATGGCACTGACACCCCAGCGTCCCCCACAGTGTCCCACAGGAGCAGAGCCAGGGGGTTTCAGGGGGCTGAGGGGACACAGGCTGGGCAGATGGTGGTGGGGGGCTGCAGCCAGGGTGGGACGTTCCCTCAAATCCACTCCCCAACGCCGAGCACTGGAACCCACCGGAGCTGCGAGAGCAGACGGAGCCCAAACACCCCCCTCGCACCCACTGGCACCGACAGCTTCGGGGCACCCACCAGGAAAAGGGGTTTTGGGGGGTTTGTTTTGTTTGGGATCTTTTTTCACTCTGCCTTAAAAATTTCCCAAACACGGGTGCTGCTACAGAACCGCCCCACTCCTGCCCTGCAGCCCCCGGGCCTGGGGCAGGACTCACCCCACACACACGGACACACAAACCCCACAGCCTGACCCCAAATCACCTCCCCAGGACCCCGGGACCCCCAGCTCCCCCTTCCCTTTCTGCCTCTCTCTCCAGCTTCTGAAACACCCTCCTGAAGAGCTCCAGCCTCCAACCCAAGGAGCTTTACTCCAACAAGCCAAATGCATTTTAGTCTTGCTTTCCATTTAAGGTGCTTTTCCTTTTTTTTTTTTCCCTTTCCCCCCCCCCTTTTTTTTTTAACTGATTAAGGAGGAAGTTCAAAACGTTTGCAGCGACTGTGATGCACTAATTTAGAACTTACTGCGGTGTCGACATTGCATTAAGTATTTCTGTCAACCGTGAGGACACACCATGTCTGTGTAAGAAATTACACCAGCAATTATAGCTAAAGAGGCATGTAAAATTTAAAAAAAAAAAAAAAAATTAATGTATTCAGAAATGATAACTGACATTCTTATTAGGATTAATCTAATTTTAGTAGAGTCATTTATATCCTGCCTCTGGTTAAAAAAAAAAAAAAAAAGGAATTTCAATTTTTAAACCTGGATAAAAACCAGCATTTAAAAAAATACTTTTAGAAGTCACCCTGCATGATTAAGCATGATGATAAAATGAGAAATCTTAACAGAAAGCTTTGCCCTTAAAGAAGGTATTTGTTAAACAAAATGGAAATAAGAGATATTTAGCAATTTGAGCAGAGCATTCCCAGTTAACATGGGGCCCGGCACTGCCGGCTGCTGCTTTTGGTCCCAGGTTAGTGGAGAGCAAAAGGGTCAGTGGAGATAATGGGGATGGGCCAGGAAGGTGCTCAGGGCTGGAGCAGATTTTGCCTCTGGATGCCGGGAGCACAGGACATATCCCACACCCACAGGCTGGGAAATGCCCGGGACCAGTTAGAGTGACACTGGGAATCCACAGCCCGGCCAGTCCCCCCGGCTGCGGATGGGGAACCACTGCAAAGCACAGAAGTGATTCAAAGAGCAGGAAAAAAGAAAGAAAAAAACCAAAAAGTTGGGTTGGTTTTGCTTATCCAAGAAAAAGGAAGAAGAGGAGATTGAACACCAAGGTCCCTCTCCAGGCGCAGCTGTGGGGCGCGGGGGTTCCCTGAGCAGAGGGAGGGCAGCTCGGCATCGCCCACGGCACCCAGGGAGAGCACAGGCTCCTCTGTGGCTCTGCCATGGATGAGCTGTCTTGCAGAAAAAATGTGCTGTTGGCCTGGTGTGCTGGCCTGGGGACTGCTGCAACTGGGTGGAAATGGATAGTTTGAGTGATAAAGGTCCTGGCAGCCTCCATTTCCCAGAAGCAGACACGAGGAGCCTCTCTGCTCCCTTCCCGAGCGACCCAAGGAGGATGCCTTTCCACAGCATACACTCCCCGTTACATACAGCACCACCACCAACAAAATAACCCCAAAAAGCACGTCAGCCGCAGGACCCAGCTACCCCAGCCTAGAAACCAGCTGAGATGCCTCCTCCAGGCACACCTCTTGCTCCACGTCCCCCATGTCCACACCCTCCACAGCAGCGGTGCTGCCACAGACGTGCCCATGAACACCTCACACCATGGTACATCAATGAGAAGATGCTCAGTCTGCCCAGGATGGGGAGGATGAGGAGGCAGGAGAGCATGGGGGGATGAGACAGGACTGGGGAGATTGCTCAGGGACAGGGATGGGAGCTGGGGCACCCAGCACCGACCAGGGCTGGACCCTCCTTCTCTCACCCACAGCCCCCACAGTTAGAAAGGCATTAAGCACATAGGCAAGACACAAAATAATTTAAGAATATGTGGAAGGAGTCAGATGGCAAAGAAGGAAAAAAAAAAGTCCAGGCTGATTATTTTATTTTCTACTGACAGTTTCAGCCACGATGGCCAATAAATCCCGATTACAGATTTTAAAAATGCTTCCTGCAGACACTTGGACCATCGAGGCAATTCTGGGCTCCCATAACTCCTGGTTTATGATGGTCATACATGTCAGCTCTTCACAGAGCCCAACATTTCAATAAAGATGACCATAAACCTAGATTAGAGATTAAAGGACTGACTCAGAAGTTTGTCACAGGAAGAAACAAGTTTCCCCTGCAATTGCTTTGCCATTTTTACCGACTTAACAGCTCAAGTTTTTGATGGTTTTATATAAGCAGTAAATTTCCGGACTGCCAACAGCTCGGTGTGCAACGACAAGAAGCCGAGGCAGGCGCGGGCGGCAGCGGGGAGGACGCCAGCCCAGCCAGGGGCTCAGCCTGCGACGCGCAGATGAGAAGTGACAGCTCTCCTCTTGGGCTAACAGCCATCATCGCCTGCCACGGCACGGGGACACGGACGCCAGCTCCGACTGACCTTCCCAACTGTCCCCTCCCAGCTCCCCAACCTGTCAGATTTCTCTCCAGGGAGCAGCACTGTCCTTATTTCTCCTCCTCTCGCCTTGGCGAGGTCAGCAGCAGCACTGGAGCACGTGGGAAGGTGACCAGACACCACTGGTGACCTGCCCAAGGACTCCTCGCCACTGAGCAGGGCCAGGGGACCCTGGGGCTGGTGGGGACAGGGAACATTCCTGGTCCCCCACCGCTGCAGCCCCACCTCATCCCCAGCTTGTCAAACCAGCAGTGACAACCACGATGGAGACGTCCTTTAAACCCTAAACGCCGTGTGCTTATTGTGCTCCTGTTTCCTGGATGAACACGCTGCTTCCTTTTCATAAGAGCTCTCTTAGGAGAGGGGAAAGGGAAAAAAAGAAAATCAAAAAAAGCAGCAGAAAGGAAGGAGGATGACTCACAGCAGGGCCACGTCTCCATCAACACAGGATGGCTGCCGGGATGGTGCCAAGGACGAGGGTTGGGATCAAAAGGACGAGAGCAGATCAAACATGTGTCCTTCCCGGGGAGGGAAGGGTTTGCAGGAGCTGCCAGGGAAGAAGGTGGGACAGAGCTGTGTCCTCCTGACCACCCATGGTTTGCCCACTTGGGTTGCAAGAAGCCACCTCCTTTTCCTGAGGGTCAGGCACTGCTTTCACATTTTGAACAGACTCTCAGACTGTTTGATTCCATTACAACACGCACACGGGGCTGCTCCGCACCAGGACACGGGTGGGGATGGGGAGGGCTGGTAGGAACCACGGGTGAACCCAGCAGGAGATGAAAAAAATGCCCTTTTCCCCAGCAAATGAAAGAGCCGAGCCCGGAGCTCAGCGCACCGAAGGGGGCCGGTGCCCTTTCTGCCGGTGTCCCTCAAAGTCTATCAAAAAGTCCCATTTACATCAAAATGCCCTTCCAGACATGCTTCAATTTTACTTTTCCTCTTTCATCTCCTTCCACCCTCCCACCCCACCTCGCAGCCCCATTGTACTCGCAGCATCTCGCGTGGTGGAGAGGGCCGAGCGGGCTGCCAGGGCCAAAGGAACAGGAGAGAAAGGAAAAAAAGCTTTAAACTAAGGGAGAAGCCGGAATCGCTCCTGGTCCTGCTCCAGCAGGAGCTGTGACCCTCTCTCCTCCCACCCGCTGCTTGGCAGCTGCCCCAGGGTGACAGCGCTGGCCGTGTCCCCACCGCGAGGACAGGGGACGGGGACTCAGCTGCCCCAGTCGCCGCTACCGCCCGGGCTTTCTGGTCAGGCTCCGGTAACCACAGATGGATTTAATGAGCTTTAACAAAAGCCTTGGGCAAGGGTTGGAGAATTTGCAGTCCTGCACTGCTCAGCACCCTCCCTCAGCACCACCACCCTCCCTGCTCCCAGCAAGGCGGTTACTGGTGCCACTGGGACAGCCCAGCAAAGCGCTTTGGGCACGGGCATGACTGCCCATCCGAGGTGGACCGAGTTTAAGTCCCTCTCTCTCTCCTCAGACCACTCCTAAAAAGTGCCAGGGGAGCTGGAACGTTTCCACCCCATGCCAGGCTCTCCTCTGCCAAAGCCGTGGCCCACTTGCCCTCCTCAAACAATTAGGATTTAATGAGCTTCCTTCTCCTCCCAGCCTGGCCCCGACAGGCTCAGCATCCTCGCGAGATGGAGCGAAGCACTCGCTAACAAACTTCTGCAAGACCTCTAAAAACAGGAGCACCTTCCCCTGGCTGATTGACATCCAAGGCTGAAATCCACTCCAGGTTATGACAAGTGTAAACGAGGTTTCATTCTGATCTAACCCACTAAAACCCAGCTCTAGCATTGCAGCACAAGCCTGATACCTTTCGTCAGGCTCTGTCCACCTCCCCTGACACGGAGCTTTTCCAGTCCTCCCTCCCTATTGTCAGCATCTATTTTTAACCCCAGGCATTATTTCTCCCTGCGTGACTTCAGACGCTCTCCTCTCCGGAGACGAGGCGGAATTGCTGAGCTGGTACCAGGCAAAGTGACTCAACTCTCACCTTCACAAGCGCGACAGAAATCACAGGAGTAGTAAATTTTCCTCCGTTCACAATTTCCTTTCTCCTTCCCACTGAGCTTTGTCTGGGGCTAAAAGCAGGGGAAACGGGAAGTAAAACCTGTGTCCATCAACCAGCAACAGGACAGCCAGACACTCTGCTCCCTTCTCCTCCCCAGCACCTTCACCATCAGCTGGATTCACCCCGATTGCAGCTACCTTGGGAAAAATCCTGCACCGACACCCACTGCCAGTGTAAATCAAGGGCAGAACCACGAACCTTAGAACAGATCTTACGAGTGCAGGCTCCGATCTACCAGGCAGAGGGAACCAGCTCGATAAATATGCAGAGAGAGGCACACACATCCCCGGTGCAGAAGGGAGGAGGCTTTTCCCTCGCGGGGCCCCGGCCGGGCTGAGCGCGCCGGATGACAACGCTTCATTACTCCCTTTCAGCTGGTCCTCCCGGCGCTGCAGAGCAGTAATTAACAAGAAGGTCAGCAGCGAAGCCCTTCAAGAATCTCTACCTTCAGGGGAGTTGATCAAAACAACCCACCATTTGCCTTCTTCCAAATTCATACAGCGCGTAAACCCAACGCCGAGCGCTCGGCGATGCCCCACCGCACGAGCAACGCGTGTGCTTGTGTTAGCCAGATGTTTACATTATTTGGCATTAAGAATCAATAAATAATCATTAATGCTATTGCTAGCAATGATGCTGTTTGAAACCGCTTGGGCCAGCCTCAGTTTTTGGGCCAGCTCCCAGGTTTTGCTTGACAGAGCTGGAACTCACACGGCCCCGGCGACGAGGGAAGGCAGCATCTGGAAGCAATTATCCCACCGCTCTTGTATCTGTCACCCGCTCCCATCCTCGTGCAAGGAAACCATTCCCACTATCAACAAATCTCCTTAATAAACTAGGAAAGGGATTCTCACCCCCTTCCCCAACAAGAAGGAGGCAGCGGAGGCTTTCCCAATGGAGGGCACAGGGTGGGTAAGGTCCCTCCTGCCTGGGCACAGGCACACGGGGTGAACTGGGTGCACCAGGGATGGGCATCTGGAGCTACCATAGGAAAAAACACTTTTGGATATGAAACACAAAAATTTCTCTGCACTGTTACAAAACTGCAGCATATTAATACAACACTTGCAAGTCTGATGTCCCACAAGCCTTCAACTGCTTTATAAGCATGGAGGAACTCCTGGATGTTCTTCTGTAGGATAGTCCACGTGCCTCCAATCCTCAACCCACACAGCTCCATCCTCAGCCCACACGCCTCCATCCTGAAACCATGTGCCTCATCCTCAAAATGGGAAAATAAGGAGGAAAAGGCCTTGCCTGGGAGAGCAGGAGCCAGGAGGACCCCACAGCCCTCGCCCACCCCAGGCTGGGGACAGCAGTAGGAGTCCCTGCACTCTCCCTGCTCAGGCACAACATGCAGCTTGCACCCCAAAAGCACAACCCATCCGAGAAGAGATACTGGGCAGGCACTGGTGCTCTCCTGGCTGGGTGACACGACCACCAAACCCCCAGCCCCAGGTTGGCACCCTAAAAAGGACATCCCCACCCACCTTCCCGAGCCCACGGGCTCCACGTACAGCCAAGGGAGGTGGTTTGGGAAGACTTTCGTGCTTCTCCTGGATGTTATGAAACCAGCCAAGGAGCATGAAACTGCCTGCCGTGGGTGGGAGCACCCAGGGCTATGTGAAGCGCCGTAGGATTCCTGCGTGGTATGGGAAAGCACGCTGCGCTCCCCCACCCCGCACACGCCCTGCCAGGGGATTTCATTTTCTTTTTTTTTCTTCTCCTTCTTCTTCTTCTTGAGAGAGAAAAACCAGGTAAGCACAAACAACCAGCGCAGCCCCACATGAAGGGGGTAATTAGGGAAGCAGCGCCCATCGCTAACCAAGTCAGGGCAGAGATCAAAAGCATCATCAAGTGTTAAACCTCCCTGGGATTGGGAACTGCTCCTGGGAAGGGACTGGCATGGGACCCCCCAGTCCTGGCCATGCAGGATGGTCATCAGAGCTGGTCCCTGGGAGGGTACTGGCTGCTCCCCATCGTCACCCCGGGGTGTCATCCCCTCCCAGCCTTTTTGGGAACACAGTTTAATTCTGGAAATGAAAATAAGGGGAAAATCCCAAGACATGAAGCCTGCCTGAGCACCATCACGTGCCATCTCCAGCATCTCCAGCCACCAAACCCAGCAGGGGCTGTGTCCCTCTCCCTGCTTTTGTTAGGGTGCCCCCAGCACCCATCGCTTC
This sequence comes from Caprimulgus europaeus, assembly GCA_907165065.1. Next base: position 20,916,472 of record OU015538.1, on the reverse strand, counting down.
CAGGGAGGGAACACCAAGCCAGTGTCATTGTCCTCAACATCCCTTACCCCAACCACAAGTTTTCCATGTAGCTCAGGAAAGTAGAAAAAAAAAAAAAGGAAAGAAAACAGGGAAAAAAAAAAGTTCTGCTGCAGCAACACCAACACCAGGAACAAAGCCACAGGGGCGCAGGACAGCGGGGTGGGGGACCAGGAGGGATGGCCCCACAACAGCCCCTTTCCTCTTCTCCCTCTGCTGACCCCAGCCCAGCACCACTGCCCCTGCCAGGCTGCTGCTGGCCCAATTATTTCAGCAATTAGCTCCAGCTGAGGCACTGTTAGTGGGGCTGCAGGGGAGGGAGCCGTGCCACCGGCGAGCGCGATGGCACGGCTGCGCGGGCAGGGACACGCAACCGGACCGTGTCCTCGCAGAACTTACACCAAGGAATAACAGAAATCCATAAACCAAACACCGCTGAAGGGGAAATTCCAGCCGCCTCCAGCCCTCCACACCTCCCAGAGCCTTCCAGAAACACCAACAGGCCGGGCTCCCCGCTCCCCTCGGGCAGTGGGGACCCCCCAGCTCTGCCCAGAGAAAGGGAAGGGGTCTCTGCACCCCCCAACAGCACTGGGACAGCCCTTCCCCACCTCCTGGGGAAACATCTCCTCCTCCTTCCCCTGCGAAGGAAGCTGGGAACAATGGGATGCACCAGTGCCAGCTCTGGAGGGGATGCTCATGGACCACCCAGGGACAAGGGACACGCTGCGGGGTGGGGACAGCTGAGTGCAGAGGGGACAGGCATCTGCCAAGACCCCATCCCTTGCTTGGTGCGAGGGGCAACACCCCAACCTGCCAGCATGGAGTGGGGGGGACACACTAGAGCTTAGTGACAGCAGGCAGAGGTCACTGCAGCAGGGGCTGCCTGGAGACCCCCAGATTGTCCCCTGAGATAGGGGCTGCTCACCGATGCACTGGCCAGACCTTCCCCCAAAAAAGAAAATATATATTTTTATGAATTTATTACTAATTTTTCTTCTAAAACAATGGGTGAACTGGCCAAGCCCCAGTTCCGTGCTGGGAGCAGATCCCAGGTTCGCTCTTACACGGAGCATTCATTAAAGGCATCGGCAGAGGCGAGGAGGGCAGGGCCCAGCCCGGCAGAGCGGGGCGGTGCCCACAGCCAGGTGGAAATTTCCCATCGCACCCAGAGGGAGGAAGCCCAAAAATTAATCCCGGCCCGTCCCCCGCAGCGTAACTGCCCCGGGGCAGAGCCCGAGCACCACGGGAGTGTGTGGGAGGGAGAAAGGGGGTCTGCTCCCCAAGGGGACACAGCCCCGTCCCCATCACTGCCCCCTGCTCCCTCCCCTCCCCTCCCCAGCCCCAAAGCAGAGCCCTTTTAGGGGAAAATGTAACGCAATACCTGGAAAATCTCTCCCACCCGCTCCCCGCTGCCGGCTGCCAAATGTAAAACATATTTGCTGCTCGGCCTTGAAGAGACGTAGCCTGCTGCTCAGTCCCAACACCTTCACTCTTCGGGGGCAACAACACAAATAAATTCACATTGCTGCTCGTGGCTCCCCTCCTTCCACCCCACGGCCCTCGCGGCTGGGAGCTGCCAGAAAGCTGCCGGGGAGCCGCTCACCATCACGCAAGCACCGAAACACCGGGAAGGGCAGGAGGTTCGCTCTGCCCACCCTGCAGCACCCACACAGGCAGGGCAAGAAGGTTTTTGACTGGTGAGTAGGTGTTCTGGAGCCCCGAGCATCACCCAGGGGTGCCACCCGCCCAAAAGCCCTTGGGATGTGCAAAGTCCAAGGTGATGCAATGCTCCAGAGCAAGGGAAGGGGCTGGGACCACCACCCACCCACAGGGACAGGACCCCTCCTCGGAGACAGGGCCACCTCGCCTTGCAGAGCCCCCGGGGTGCGGGTGGGTCCCCACACAGCCCCCAGCCCTCGCCCCACCAGCCGGGCTCCTCGGCAGGAGGAATTTTCCAGCGGGGCTGGGGGAGGGCACAATGTGTTTAACAGACTGAGCGATCCGACAGGGCCCATTAAAGGAAACAATTTGTAATACAATAATTATTATGTCGTTTCTCTGGACTCTTTCCTAAGCCTCTCTTTTAAACAGCGACAGGGTTGAGGTGCATAAAGCAGACATGATCTGGAGGGCTGAGGATGCTAAAGTGCCCGTACGTGCCAAGAGCAGGCAGGTGGGTGGGTGGATGGTCTCTCCACATGCTGGCCCAGAGGGACAGGAGCTTGTCCTGGTTTGCCAGCAGCCTTGGAAGGATGGCACAGGGATCTCCAGGAACACACATGGTACGGGGAGCTGCTGCTCCCCAAGCGCAGGGGGAGATGCTGGTGCACCCCCAGCATCACCAAACGAGGGGTCCTCTCCCTGCACGCTGCTGGTCTGAAGCCCGTTTGTCCAAGATCATGGCAGGGGCCACATCCTGGCAGCACAGCCAGGACCTGCAGCTCCTCCAGCTCTGCTTTTATCCTCCCAAGTTCTCGGCCGCACATCTGAAGAAAGCGGCGGCAGCGAACAACAGAGCGGGAGCGCGCGAGAGCGAGCAACACAAATCCCCGGGATAATGAGCCTGGAGGAGGGAGACGGTGGGCTCTGTCTGAGGAGGGAGCCGTGCTTTTATTGGAGAGGCCTAAAAGGGCTATAAATCCTCAGATTCAAAGGCGAACTCGAGCTCTTTCAAGTCTGAGGAAGGCCTGGGATGTGTCAGCCGGGAGGACTAACCACGCTGCGTCCCCTGCTGAAGTGGCCTCTTCAGCAAAGCCGTGCTGCAGCCCGGGATATTACACCCAGATCCCTTCCATATGCTGCCTGCCCGGCACGCCGCCATCCCTGCCGGCACGGGGGGATCCCACCCTGACCCCCCACCCAGGGAAAAAACAGCCACCCCCTGCTTTAGAGGGGAAAGCGCCTTCGCACCCATTTTCCAATGCACGCTGACATTTCTCCTCCCAAAATCCCAGTGGGATCTGGGGGGCTGCAGACCTCCTCTTTGCTTTTGGCCACGATACCACAGCGAGCCCAGAAAGAGAACACTGGAGCCTGGCACCATCCCATCCCCAAACCATCCCATCCCCGAGCATCACTGCACCCCACAGCACCATCCCATCCCCGAGCACCATCCCATGCCTGAGCATCACTGCACCCCGGCACCATCCCATCCCCAAGCACCATCCCATCCCCGAGCACCATCACTGCACCCCGGCACCATCCCTTCCCTGAGCACCATCCCATCCCCAAGCATCACTGCACCTCACAGCACCATCCCATCCCCGAGCACCACCCCATCCCCGAGCACCACTGCACCCCAGAGCACCATCCCATCCCCAAGCACCACTGCACCCTGGAGCACCATCCCATCCCCGAGCACCACCCCGTGCTGCTGCCAGAGCCAAGGCTGCCGTCCCCACACGCAAACCCACGCACCAGGCTGCGCTCACGTGCTTCGGAAATCCACTGAAACGTTTAAAATCGGGAGCAGAGAGCAGAGAGTGCCGAGTCTCAGCCTGGCCGCTAATGCAAGTGCAACCACAAACCCTGCCCAGCCTTAACGGGAAGGGAAGCATGCAAACGCTCGGGGATCAATATTAATGGTGTAAGAGTATTTATAGCTGATAAGCCGTGAAAATGCAATTTGCTTTTTTTGAAGTACCTACTCAGAAGCTGTTGGATGCTGCAAACCAGGCGGGGCGGGCAGTGCCCAAGGCTGGGCTCATGCTGCAAAACCAGGGACCCAAAAAACGCAGGGAAAGGGACTGCTGGGAAATGGGACATGGGGAGCAGTGAGGGACACAGGGAGCAGTGAGGGACACGAGTCACCAACACCAGCCGGGATGCCCCAGGCACAGGAGGGGGACCCAGCACCATGAATGAGGAAGGCGCTTCCAAAAACCCTCACTTTACTCCAGCCTGAAGGAGCAGGGACAGAGAGCTCGGGCAGCGTCCCCTGAGCATCCCACTCCCAGCATCTCCGCACTGGCACCAGCAAGAGCCAACTCACATCCAACTGGGTAACGCATAGCCTTCACCGTGGCCCAACCCTGCCAACCCCAGGCCAGCAGACACGGCACACATGGATGTACACACAAGCACAGCATCGTGGTGGGATGGAGCCCTTGGAAAACACCGGGGGAAGTTCATGGTTGGACGCTACCGAGCCCCCCATGGCAGCCCCCCTGGAAAAGCCGGGTCCCACAGCCTGGGAACGGGGGAGCAGCCCACCTGGGAAGAGCGGCTGTGGGTAGGAAGAGGTTATTCCAGAGCAGCCCAGCCTGGGTTATAAATAGCTGGCATTTTTGAAGCGCAGCTGCTCGGCTCGGCCGGGGCGGCAATGCCACGCCGGCACCTGAGCCGGGTCGGATCTTGCCCAGGGGCGCCGGCAGGGAGAGCTCAAGGAGAAGCCACCACTCACTGAAACACCACGAGTGACCCCCCAAACCTGTCCCCATCCTGGCCCTCCCCAGGGAGGAGGGTGCCAGAGGTCCCCAAAGCCATCACCCATGGCCTCTGTGGGGTCTTGCTCCAGCTCCACGGGAAGGACCCTGCTCCCAAAAGCTCAGGGGCCATATGAACCTCACCCCGTGCACAAACCCAGCCTAACCAAGCAGGACATTTAGTCCCAGCTTGTCTGGGACCAAGCCTGGCCAGGCTGGCAGAGCCAGGAGCTCCAGCAGAGCCATGAGCAGAGCACTGCTGCTCCAACCAGAGACACCACACAAGGGGCAAGAAAAACCCCACCAAAAGACACCGGGTGTGCACCAAGCGGTGCCGAACCTCTCCATGAGCAGGTGAAACGCCACCACCACCGCTCCTGCTTGCCGGAGGAGGTTCCTCTGCCATGTCACCAACCCCAGAGCCAGGGGTGAGAAGGAGAAAAGCATGGAAAGCAGCAGAAAGGACCCCAGAAAGCAGCAGAAAGGACCCCAGAAAGCAGCAGAAAGGACCCCGGCTCTTTCCAGGCCAGCACAACAAAAGCCCCGCAGCACCGCGCCGCATTCCTGCCCAGATGTGACGCCGAGATAGCAGCACCGAGCCCAGTCCTCCTCCTGCTCTCCCGATACAAGCAATCATTAATTAGACACAGAATGGGTTTCAGCTTTGTTTCTCCCCACCCTGTTTCAGCTGCCAGACTCCAAGTAGCATGTGCTACTGATCGGTACAAGATGTTTTCCCACTGGACTCTGGTGATCCTCCAGCAAACCGGCTTCCCAGCAGCACTGCTGATGATGGGGTGTCCTGCCAGCGGGACAGGGACAGGAGAGCCGTGGGGAAGCTGTGGGGCAGGTGGGACCCAGATATCCAACATGGGAAGAAGGGACCAGCCCCACTGCTAAGCCCCCATTTTCCAGGGGACAACCCAAACATCTCCCAACGCGTGTCGTGCAAGCGGCTGCACGTGCATCGTGGCTCTTTGCAATCCTCATGACCCCAACAAACACCTGCAGGGCTTGGGGGGACCCCTGCCCACCCCATAAAGCTGCTCAGAGGGGGGGACCCTTGCCCACCCTGTATAACTGCTGAGAGGAGACCCCTTCCCCACCCAGCCAGGACTGTGCCATGCCCATGGCACATCCCACCCCACCGCACGCAGCCTCTTTGGGACCAGCATCAACCCAAGAGCGATGAAGTCACTGGGGTGTGACGGAGGAGAGCAGCCCCCCACCAGTTCCCCCAGCCAGAAATGGCACCAACGCCCCATCCCGTCCCCGCTCCCACACGCTCCCAGAGCTGGAGCAGCTGGTTTGCTCTGGAGAAGGCTACAGCTCCTTTTACAATCAATCAGCCACCCCATCACGGCTCTTTTTTTTCTTTTAAAGGAAGCAGTTAAATCCATTTTATAGAATCCAGTGGTATTTACCCAGCTACTGCGAGAGCCGCAGCCCTGCCTTCATTTCTTATTTATTTATTTATTTTAATTTAAGTTAATGAAGTCATTCCTGAACAACACACAGGGAGCCCTGGCTGCCCCTTTCCCCCAGGCACAGCGAGAAGGGTGACCTGGGCTGCAAGGTGGGTTCTGCCTTAGGGGGAGCGAGAACAAGAGTTCTCAGTGCTGGGAGGACCCTCAACACCTCAGCACCAACACAACCACCCCAGCACCCAGCAAAGGGTTCCCTCCAGCATGCTTGGAAAGGCTTCCTCCTCCATTCCAGAGGGAAACTCCAACTAGGATCTAGACCATCCAGGCTCACTTAATCCAAACCAACCTTTGGAGATTACACCGAGACCCATCGGATCTCTGATGGGACCCTGGGCACCCCTCACCCTGGGGAGCACCCACCTCTCAGCCCCACGCGCTCCCCGGGAGCAGGGAGTCTCCTCAGGCTCCGTGAGCCTAATGCAACTTTTAATTAAAAATAAGCAGCGTGTTTTCACGATTTCCCAACTCCTCCTAACTGCAAAGCGCCTCACGCACCCACTGGCACGGTAATTAAATTACATCTGCTCCGACAAGTGCGAGCCCACCGCCGCAGAGCTGCAGGCCAGCCCTTCCCCTCGGAACCAGCCTGCCCACAAGCGCTCTGTCCCTCCTAAGAACCATTCAAAAACCCCAAGATACGCCAAGCTCCAAACTGGATGCTTACAGAATTCACCAGGACACCGTCATGTCATTAAAGACAGAATAAAAATACCACAAAGGATTAGACATTTGGCTGGGTTTGGAGGTTCCCCCCCCCACCAACTCCCCACAATCTCTTTCATGGTTATTTAAATTTTTTTTTAAAAAAAAAAAGCATTTGTCTTTTTAGAAAGTCTCTGGGCTGTCCCACAGAGCCAGTGGAGCCGAGCAAAACTTTATACAAGGGAAGGGGAGAAAAGCCGAGGCGAAACGACCCATTCTTCAGAGCCGCGCGGACGATGTGTCCCATTTCCCCCACCTCCTTATTAAAATACTTTCTGGAAAAGCGAATTCCAGCCTGAAATGAATTTTCCAAACTATATTTTATTAGGAATGCTTCCTTTTAACAGCCGGCACAGGAGCCCACCAGGGTCAATATTTCTCCTAAATTACAGCCAAGGGAGTTCAGAAAGGATTTAGCCAGAATTTCTCCTGCAATTCCCGGCTGTTCAACAAGAGCACGCTCCCACCAACCCCCCCCCACACTCCTGAGCGGCAAAAGGGCCATGAAATCCCAAAAACACCCTCCAGCCCCTCCAGGAAACCCCCTTCGGACACGGTGGGATAAAATTAAAACCATACTGGCTTGCCCAGACCCCTTCCAAGAGGAAAGGCGTCCTGGGGAAAGCTCGCTCAGGATCTCATTCAGCCTGAGCTTGTCCCACGCGCAGGTTTGTGATAATTATCACCTTTTATCCAGCAAAAGCATTTCTAGGCCTGTTGGGTTTCGGGTTTTTTTTCCCCCCTTTAAAGACACAGAATTATTCACACTAGGAAGACGGGATGATTTCACTGCTGGTGTTCAGACACATACCCAGGAGCCGAAGGAAAACACTTCCCCGACACAGCAACCAGTGCCACAGCTTAAGCTCGTCTTAACTTGATTAGGGAATGATTCCTTCTATCAGATGTGTTATCAGGGGCCTTTTGATAACCACCATGAGATCATGGTGAGGAACCACCACGAGGAACCCACTGGTGATGTTCTGAACCTACACTTTGCCAGCACAGCCCCAAGGAGGAAAGGGCAGAAAAATATTTTCATTATTTACAGTGACACCAGCAAGGCCAAGACAGGCAAATGCTCGACGCTTTCTCCTTCTCGCTGTTGGAAAATTCCACTTAGCTGTTATTTTTACAGGCTTTAGCTCTCTTCACTCTAAAAAACAAAGAGTCAAAGCTCGGCAGAAGGGTGGCACGGACACGGCGTCGCCTGCGGAGCGCCGAGGAAGGGACTGGAAAGCCCAAAGTGGGGTGGTGAGAGCATGTGGGGGGATTTTAATGCCTTTTAATCCCCCAGGAGTAAGCCCAGCCTAACAAAGTGCACGGTTCTTCCCCAAACCGGAGCTGGACTTCGTGCCCTTCCCCAGACCGGTTCACTCCATGGGCAGGAGCAGCCGGGAAGAGGCTCTGCCTGCTGCCACACAACCTGCCAACACCAGGCACAGAGAGGGACCCCAGAGACAGACCCCAATGGTGAGGGTCTGGGGTCAGCACCCACAGCCCCCACCATGGCACAAACCAGCCACGGCTCCTGCCCCAACACCAGGATCAGTAGAACCATTTCTGGGTGGGAACATTGGCATTTGGACACTTCCCATCTTCTCCCATCCTGGTGGAGTGGGTGCTGCGTCAACAGGGACCTGGGGGAGCAGCGGTGCAGCCCCTACCCCACACCAGGCACCCACGGGAGTCATCCCCACCCCAGGCACCCACGGGAGTCATCCCCACCCCAGGCACCCACGGGAGTCATCCCAACCAGAACATTGCGTCGAAGGAGGGCAACCACCCAGTTCCAAACTGGGGAAGAACCAAGGAACACCTCGAGCTGCCCCTGGATGCCTTGAGCCCACCACACCCCCGGGGGGCAGATGGGGACGATGGTGGAAAAGCCACCAACGTGCCACCCCCCAGCTCCCAGTGTGCCCACCGCATGGCCACCATCTCCACCCAAATCTTCGCGGATTCAACGAACACCAAGGCGAGCAAGCGGGCTGAGGTGACACGGCGTGTCCCAGCGCCACCAAGCCAACGCCAACCCTACCTCCAGCCGCCCTTCTTCAACTAAAACCACGTTTTCTGCACCCGATTTGCCTCGCCGTCGCAGACTGACACCAACAGGGAGCAATTCCCGAGGGGGACGGCTCCTCCTGCTCCCAGCCAAGGGACACATCTCCAGGAGGAAGGAAAGGAAGAGGACAGGGAGCGGGAGAACGGAGTGACGGGAGCCCTGATCCCGGCGTTCCCAACGCTCTACACACACATGCCAGCAAAGTTGCTTTTTCCCCCTCAAAAAAAAAAGAACTTTTCCCTAAAAGAGCTTTTTCCCCTCAAAAAAAATCCCCAAACTTTCCCCCAAAATAGCTTTTTCCCTCCAAAAAAAAAATAATAAAAGAACTAAATGCTTGGTTGGAATCAAGTATCCAAGCAATTGTCCAAGCTGTCCTGGTTCTCTCTTTCCAACCCTCAAAAACTATTTTTTTTCCACCCCCCCTTTTTGTTTCTTTTCAGAAATATAGTGGGGGGGTTGAAAAAAAATCAGGCTAAAAGCAAAATCTTTTTTTAAACCGAGAAAGGATTAAAATAAACAAACACTCTGTGATCTACAAGATAAAGCCCAGCAAAGGGCCACCAAAACCATCCTGATACCACCAACCCTGGCCAGCACCTTCCACTCCTCCTCCTCCTCCTCGTCCTTCATCTCAACACGTTGGAAAAACCCCTTCGCATTGTTCCTGCGGCTCGGCCGGGGTAGACACGCACGTACACACACAATATCTACCGATCAGATCGATTAGATCGATTATTGATAGCATTTAGGTGGGTATAGAGCCGGAGCAGGGAGCGCCGCAGCCCCGCCACTGGCTTTGTTCAGACCCGGACCGAGGGGGGGGTCCCACCGCACCCCCCCGCCTTCCTCCTCGGCTTGCTCCGAGACGAAAAAAACCCAGGAAAAAATTAAACTTTAAACGGTAATAAATCCAACTTTAGCGTCGGCGGGGTGGCGGGGAGCGGAGATCCAGCCCCGGTGCTGGTATCCCCCTCGGCGCCCGCGGAGCCTCCTCAAATCCCGGGGAATAAAAATATTTTTTTTTAAAAAAAAAAAAGGTGGAAAAAATGTTATTAAGAAATTTAAAATTAAAAAATCATTTAAAAAATTAAAGATCAAAAGATAAAGCACATTTTTAAAAAATGGAAAAAAAAAAATCTTGGAAGAGAGGAAAATCTTTAAAAGTCAAAAATATTGGTTTTAAATAGGAAAATATATATAGATATATATTTAAAAAACCAAAAGTCGAAGCCCGCAGCAGCCGAGACGCCCCGGGAGCAGCCGCCGGGGCTCGCCGAGGGGTCCGTACTCCAACCGGGGTCGCTCCTCTCCGTCCGTCGACCGCAGCCTCTTCGCGGTGCCCGCTCCGCTTCCCATGGAGGGATTTTTTTTCCTCAAAAATCCTGCGGTTTTAGTTAATTTTTATTTTTTTTAATTTTCCCGAGTTTAGATTTTTTTTCCCCAGTGTGTGTGGGGGGTGGGGGGGGCAGTTCCACCCCACCTCTCTCTCTCTCTATTCCCCCGCGCCCCTTCGCTCCACATACTTGGGGTTACCGGCGCTCCAGGAGACCGGTTCCAGGCTCTTGGCGAGCGGTGCTGCCAAACGGCACAAGGCGAGGAGGACACCCAGCAACCACCGCCCGCCGCGGGGCCACGCCATCGTCCCTCGGCGGCGGGACGGGCCGGGCGTCAGGCGCCCATACCGCTCCCCCGCCGCCGCCGCCGCCGCCGCTGCCGCCGCCTTCCTCCGTCTCCCGTCCCGCCGCCGCCGCCTCCGCCGTCCCCTCCCGCACAGCGGCGCCGCCCGCCGAGACGATCGCACTACTCCTCCGCTCAGGCAACGCCACGGGCAGCCCTACACAGACCAGCCAATGGCTGAGCGGAGCGGGGGGGGCCTTGAGCGGCAGGGACACGCCCACTGGCTCTTCTTAAAGGGCGCGCGCACCTTTCCTTCTTTTTTTTTACTTTTTAAATTATTTTTTGTTCTCCCCCCACCTCCCGCCTTTTTCCCTTCCGAGCCGTCACCGGGCGAGGCGGCGGGACGGTGTTATGTCCCCATCCCCGTACCCCCCCGGCGCACCGACTCCCTCCCGCCTCGCCCGCCATTTAGCCGCGATCCAACAGCGCCCCCCAGCGGACGCCGGTGGCCCCACCCCTACCTGGGGGAACGGGAGCGATCGGTGAGGAGGTGCGGTCGGACCGGCTGTGGGAGGAAGGGAAGAGCTCCGGTTTGGGTAGATTTACACTTAAAAACGAAGTAAATTCACCTTTTCCTGAAGTGGGTTTGGAGGGGGTTTGGGTTTTTTTAAATTTCTGAGGATTTTTGGTGGGGTTTTACAATTTTTTTGTTCGGTTTTGGGAAAATTTGGGGAGTATTTTAGAGGGGGTTTTGAAGTTTAAAAAAAAAAAAAAATTGAGAGGGTTTTTTTAATTATTTTTTCGAGTACTTTTGAGGCTTTTGGAAAGTTTTGGAGGTTTTTTGAGTTTTTATTTTTTGGAGTTTTTTTAATTTTTTATAGATTTTTTTGGTGGGTTTTAAATGATTTTTGGAGCTTTTTTGAAATTGTGGAGGGGGTTTTGGAGTTTGTTGGAGTTTTTTTGAAGGTTTTTTGGAGGGGGTTTTTTGTGGAAGTTGGCATTTTTGGAGGGGTGGAATTTTGGGGAGATTTTTTTGAGGTTTTTAATTCAATTTTTTATTCTTTTGGAAATTTTTTACATTTTTGGACCTTTTTTGAAACTTTTTTGAGGTTTTTTTGGAATTTTTTTAGTATTTTGGGGGGGGGTTGGAGGGTTTTGTGAGTTTTGAGGAGGGTTGGAGGGAAAAACCAAACTCCAGAATCAGTTCACTTGCTATTAAGAATATTTAAAATTCCAATTTTAAATATTCTTAATAGAATTAAAAAACCCCCTCTGGAGTCAGTTCACTTTCTACTACAAAAAAACCCAAAAAACCTTTGGAGTTAGTTCAATTTCTATTAAAATTTCTGTTTGTTTGGGGTTTTTTGGGGAAACTCCAGAGTCAGTTTGCTTTTTATCAAGAAAGTTAAAAAAAAAAAGCCAAACCCACTCGAGTCAATTTGCTTTATACTGCGAAAATTAAAAGCCAAACCTTTGGAGTCGGTCTCATTTGAATTAAGAAAACTTTAAAATAAACAACTCTGGAGTCACTTCACTTTCTATTACAAAAAAATAAAGAGAAAAACTCCAGAGGCAGTTCTCTTTCTATTAAGAAAATTCAAATTCAAGTCAGTTTGCTTTCTACTGTGAAAAGTTAAAAAAAAAAAACCCTAAAAAAAAGTCAGTTCACTTTCTCCAACAAAATAATAATAATTTTTAAAAACCCCCTGGAATCAGTTCACTTTCTTCTACAAAAATAACAATAATAATAAAAACCAGTGGAGTCCATTCAATTTCTTGCAAGAAAATTTTAAAAAACCCTCCAGAGTCAGTTTGCTTTTTTATTACAAAAATTTAGAAACCCCACTCTGGAGTAATTTTGCTTTTTATTAAGAAAATTAAAACAAAAAAAACCCCAAACCTTGGCCACACCCGAGAGAGAGAGAGAGAGGGGGGGAAAGATTTGAGGGAAAAGGAACAAAAATACAGATTATTTCATTGTTTGGGGGGGATTGTGAGGGTGACCTGTGGGGAAGGGGTCCCCCCCTGTTCCCCCTGTCCCCCCTGCCCCTTCCTCGCTCTCCCCGCTCCAGCATCTCAGCCGATGACATCACGAGCGGTTGCCATGGCGATGGCGGGATCCAGAGCCCAGGAATCCTTCAGGAGGAGGAGGAGGAGGATGCTGGTCCCACGTGTCCCCTGTGCCCAAACCCCTCCATGGACAGAGGGACATGGAGCTGGGATCACTTTGGGATCACTTCAGGATTGGACTCCTTCACCCCAAACCAGTAAAGACCAGTTTGGTGCTGGTGCAGTGTCACCAACAAGCATCCAAACTGGTGTCACTCCCTCCCACACCCGCCCGGTAAAGCCACTCCGGGACAAAATCCTGCTTTTCCCACCCAGCCCCGGTCAGGAATCGGTGGGGCCGAACCAGGGCGATTCCTCAGGTGGTTCTGGGGAAAAAGGAAGAAAAAAACACCAATTAACCAATAAATTAATTAAGAAATGGTTCCCAGGCTCAGGTGCACCAGTGACACCGGGGGACTGGGCTGAGGTCCGGGCGGGAGCAGCGCTGGCAGCAGCAGGAGGGGTGGATGGGTGTCCCGAGGGATGAGGAGCCCCTTTCCCGGAGAGACTGGGAGTGTGCATGAGCGTGCACGTGGAGAGTGCACAGAGAGTGAGTGTGCATGAGTGTGCACGTGGAGAGGGCGCAGAGAGTGAGTGTGCATGAGTGTGCACGTGGAGAGGGCGCAGAGAGCGAGCAATGAGTGTGCACATGGAGTGTGAGCATGCACAGAGATGGCACACACGGAGTGAGCGTGCATGGAGAGCACACATGGAGGGCATGCAGAGTGAGTGTGCATGAAGCAAACATGCATGGAGTGAGTGTGCATGGAGTGATCACACCCAGAGAGCGTGCACAGAGTGAGTGTGCATTGAGTGATCACACCCAGAGAGTGTGCATGAAGTGAGTGTGCATGGAGCGATCACACCCAGGGAGCGTGCACAGAGCGAGTGTGCATTGAGTGATCACACCTAGAGAGCGTGCATTAAGTGAGTGTGCACGGAGCGATCACACCCAGGGAGCGTGCACGGAGCGATCACACCCAAGGACCGTGCTCCAGCTTCCAGCTCCCCCCTCGTCCACCTCCCCTCAAACCTGATTTGATGCAATTTCTGGGGTAAATCTCCCCAGTTTCCCACCCGTTTCTCCATCATTCCCGACACGTTTCGTTCCCCGGGCCCAGGCGAGGCGAGATTTACTGAACCCCCCCGGTAACACCCAGCGTCACCCCACATCTCCGTGGTAACACCCAGCGTCACCCCACATCTCCGCAGCTCCTCGTCACCCCCGTGTCCCCCCACCCCGTGCCTTGCAGTCTCTCCCCGGGCACAGTCACCCCTCGCCAGGGATGACGATCTGCACCCCCACGGGTTCCACAGCCTCTCGGGATGAAATCACCCGAGGAAATGTTCTGGTGACAGTCACGGGAAACGGGAGGAAAAGCGAATTTCGGCTGAGCCCCCGGCAAAGCGCCCGGTGCGGGGATCCGCGCGGCTGCGGGAGGGTCCCCTCGGGGAACGGGATGAGTTATTTAAAACTCACCGAAATAACAACTGGTGAGGGATGAAGTTCCCTGCTCCCGGAGGGACCGGCACTGGGGGCCTGGGGGCCTGGGGGATGCTCCCTCCTGTGTTCCGGGGTGAAAGGGGTGAGAGCTCAGCAGGCTGCACGTGGATCCCGAACGGCTTTGCAGGGAGGAGCAGCCCCTCTCCCTGAGCAGAGCCTTGCTGGGGAGATAACCCCGTGCAGATTTGGGTTCAAATTCGTGGTTAATCCAACCTTCTTTCAAATAAACAAATAAATAAAAATTATATATAAAAAAATATATAAATATATAAATAAATAATAAAAATATAAATAAATTAAAAATAAATTAAAAAGTTAAATAAATAAAAAATAATAAATAAAAACAATAAATAACAATATAAATAAATTAAAAATAAAAATAAATTTAAAATTAAAATAAATAAAATAAATAAAAAATAACAAAAAATAAAATAAATAACCCAACTCACAGGGATTTTTGATGCCTGGAGACACCAGACAAGCCTCGTACCTATTAAATAGCAACCAGCCAGGCAAAACGGGTGCCAGGACGCCAGCGTCGCGCTGCTCCAGCGCAGGATCAAGTTCAGAAATGAAGGTGATGTCAAGGATTTGCCTTCGCTGTGATTTACACCGTCATTCTTCTGCTCTGACTCCTGGAAACCTGCACCTTCTGCAGATGTGCTGCCTGATTAAAGTGATGCAATGTCCTCGCTAGCTGTGTAATAGGAGTTAAATTAAAAGCTGATATTTTAACTGAAAATCTGTTTCAGCTGCCTGCAGCCCCACCAGCGCCTCCAGCACTTCCCACCTGCCTGGGTGCTGGGGTGGAGCGGGGGGAAACTGGAGGTGCTGGAACCTTCTGGGCAAGGACTGAGCAGGGAAATGCAACAGCACAAGGCAATTGGCTTCCAGAAGGTCCATTTTATGGGGCTGAGAAGGCTGCTGCATAATGGGCTGGGGAAGGAAGTATTAAAATCTTTAACCAGTTTTCAGAGAGGCAATAATTAAGGTGTTGTAAGCTACAGTTGCCTGGGAAAAAATAAAATAATATATATATGAAAGCAAGGAATAAGATTTTTATCACTTTAGAAGTGGCCACTCATGGATTTGAGGGTTAAAAAAAATAATAAATTAAAAATAAAAAGGAGGGAGAGGAGGAAAAAATCCTTGCAAGGAAAAGAAAATGTAAAAGGCGACTGAGGAAGGGTCGGGCTGGAGGCTGGGGGGAAGGAGAGCTGTTGGAGGGGGTGTGCAGCCCCCGGCACTGGGAGGCCAGGGAGCCTGATCCAGGAAAGCACTCGGCATTGTCCGGGGTCCAGGCACTCCCCGCTTTAATCAGTGGAGCTGGAGTACAGGCTTCATGCTCAGGCGTCTTCAGTGGAGTTGTTCTCTCTCATCAGGACCTCTGGGGAGGAAAGAATATTGGTTTAAATTAATGAGGCCTCAGAAAGGGGTGAGAGGGACCAGACCCACCGCTTCACCCTGCCTTCTGCGGGGAAGGAGCGGAGCCAAAGGCAGCAGCTCCGGTCCCACGTCCTCCAAAAATCATCCCCCGTGTTGGGAATAAATTCACTTCATTTCAGGGCCACAACACGGGGGAAGGGTTGAGAGGGGAAGGGTGTGAGGAGAGGCTGAAGGCACTTGGGTTGCTCAGCCTGGAGAAGAGGAGACTGAGAGGAGATCTCCTGGCGGTCTGGAACTTCCTCCCAAGGGGAAGAGGAGGGGCAGGCGCTGAGCTCTTCTCTCTGGCCACCAACGCCAGGAGCAGAGGCCATGGCAGGAAGATGTGGCAGGGGAGGGGAGGTTGGCCATGAGGAAAAGGTTCTTGAGGCAGAGGGTGGTGGAGCACTGGCACAGGCTCCCCAGGGAGGTGCTGATGGCCCCAAGGCTGACAAGATTCCAGCAGCATTTGGCCAAGGCCCTCAGGGCCATGGTGTGAATGTTGGGATTGTCCTGTGCAGGGACAAGAGTGGCACTCCATCATCCTGGTGGGTCCCTTTCCACTCACAACATCCCGTGATTTGATGATTTCTTTGGCTGTGCCCTGGACAGAGAGTGGAGGAGCAGAGCTGGTGGGGCCAAAGGGGAGAGGACACCAACGCTGGAAACTGCATCGTTGCCATCACACTAAGACACAAAGAGAGCAACTGGGTTGGGGGGGGAAGGTCCCAAGCACCCGGAAGTCACCAAAACCCAAGCTATGCACACTAAAAGTCCCTGCAAGAAGTGATTTCCCCTTGCTCTTCGGAAGAGGAATGGGGGAGAAGTGGTGGGGAGTTATTTTTAGCTCTTTGAACAATATTGCAGAAAACATAATGAAAATGAGTCAAATTGGCTGGAGCATGAGCAGCCTGAAACTGCAGGGTGATACATCCCAGCAGCAAGGTGGTGGGGGGAATAAATAAATAAATGAAATTGAAATTAAAATAAAAAATAAAAATAAAATAAAAATAAAAAATATATGTAAATATATATATATATATATAAGGTAGCAACCTCCCCGCTTGTGCAGAGCTTGCTGGAGGAGGTAGGAGGTGGAGTTGGGAGTATCTAATGGGGTACTGCAGAGGTCATTCGTTAACATCTTCCTTAATTACCTGGCAGAACACATAAACAGCATGTTAATGACCTGGCAGAGAAGGTAAGCAGCTTGTCAATGGAATTCCTGCGGATGCCCCCGATGTGTGGAGCTGTGCATTTCCACAGCCAGGGAAACATGAAAGGGGCTTAACTGGTTAGAAATACACGCACAGGAAACGTAATGATTTTGTTAAGGGGATAAAAACAAAATAAAAATCTAATCAGAACTATCTGGGGCGAGTGATTAAAACCTTGTCGGAGGGGGAGAGCGGCGGCTCGGCCAAGGCAGGCGGCAGGTCGGTTTAATATGCAGCTATGCCAGAGCTCTTCTCATCTACCTCTCCCAGGGAAAACAAGAAAGTGCATTTTCAGGTCACTGATTCACCGAAAGAAGGAAAAGCCCCAAAAAGGAGCAGGAGCTGGAGGAATGGGATGTAAGCTGAGATTTTAAACCACATGGATCTGTTTTTTTGGACCAGTAGCGGTGAAGGGGAAGTCACAACTGCATGCAAATATCCCACAAGGTTTTAACACCACAGGAAAAATGATGGAGGGTGGCAGGAGAACAGGAGGTGACCTCAGGCCATACCCTACCCAAGGGGGAATCGCTGGGAGCTCGGAGCTCGCGCTGCGCCCCGCGCCGCTGCCGTGCCGGGACACGTGGCTCTGACAGAGGATCCCGGGGCATCACACCTCAGCTGCTCCCAGGGCTGCTCTCCTACCTGCCACAGCCTCTGCCCTTGGCCAGGGCAGCAAATGAAAGCATTGCTGTCCCCAGGGGTGGATCTGCTGTCCCTAGGGTGACGCCTTTCTTCCCATCCCCAGGGTGACACCTTCCATCTCCAGGGTCACATCTTCCACCCCCAGGGTCACACCTTCCATCCCTAGAGTTACACTTTCCATCTCTAGGGTCATATATTCCATCCCTAGACTCATATCTTCCATCTCAGGCTCACACTTTCCATCCCTAGGTCACACCTTCCATCCCTAGAGTCACACTTGCCATCCCTAGAGTCACACCTTCCATCTCTAGGGTCACAACTTCCATCCCCAGGGTCAGAGCCTGTGTCTCAGTATGAGAATGGGTTTCTTCTGGTCAGTTGGAAAAGGCTGGAGGAGCACTGTGTGTGGCCACAGTCATGATGCTCCTGCAGGAAGGACCTGGATGGAGATGGGCTGGATGGGCTGGATCCTTCTCCCAGCTCCCAGCTCATGGGGAGCCCCCCAGGGCAGGGTCCCCACAGAAGTCCCAGCACGTACCCACCCATGCAGATGCCCCAAACAGCCGGTGATCTCACGTGCATGAGCTCAGAGCTGGCTGGGTCCTGCCAGGATTTACATGGGAGGCTCCAGAGAGTCTGTGCGCTCCCAGCGCTCCCGCCACAGCCCCAGCGCTCCCCGAGGGAGCAGGAACGGGGCTCCCTTCCCTGCTTCCCCACCCTGCCCCGCCAGCCCCGGATCCCTGGCAGCCGGCCTGCGCCGGGCGGCCCACGCTGCCTCCACCGTCTCTGCTGCCCCGGGCCAGCGAGATCCAGCACCCTGCACCTCTGCACCCTGCACCCCTGCACCCCTGCACCCTGCACCCCTCATCTTGCACCCCTGCACCCCTGCACCCTGCACCCCTCATCCTGCACCCTGCACCCCACATCCCTGCACCACATCCTGCAACCCAGCACGCTGCACCCCTCATCCTGCACCCCAACACCCTACACCCCAGCACCCAGCACCCCTCATCCTGCACCCTGCACCCAGCACCCAGCACACCTGCACCCCAGCACCCAACATCCCTACACTCTGCATCTCTGCATCCTATACCCCTGCACTCAGCACCCCTGCATCCCTGCACCCATACATCTCTGCACCCTTGCATTGCTGCACTCTGGCACCCCTTCATCCATGCCCCCTGAAACACCAGCACCCCTACATCTCTGTATCCCCACATCCTCGCACCCCTGCATCCCTTCACCCTGCACCCCTACATCTCTGCACCCCTGCACCCCTGCATCCTAGCACCCTTGCCTCCCTGTACCCTGGCACCCCTGTATCCATACAACCCTGCACCCCTACATTGCATCCCCACACCCTGGCACCCCTGCCTCTCTGCACCCCTGCTCCCCCCGCATCCCTGCACCCCTGCATCTCTGCACCCTGACACCCTTGCACCCCACAGCCCATCCCCAGCCACTTGCTTTCCCAGCACCGCTGGGGTGCTGGATCCCAGCACGGAGCAGGATGGGGCGGAAGGCAGGAGGGGAAAGCGGAGAAATGATGTTTTATCTCAGCAATCGCAGAAGGGATAAACTGACATCATGAGTAGTTGCACAGCAGCGTTTCTTTTGTGGGGCTGGTAATTTGTGACAGTGAACATCGCTGAAAATATCTTAATTAATGTTTATTTTGATGGCTCTGTAGGTTTGGGGTGACGTGTCCCTGAGTCTGGAGTAGGGAAGGGGGCAGGGTGGCGGGGGGAAAAAAAAAAGAGATTTTTTTTGACTTGCTGCCCAGAACCACAAGAATGTCTTTTAAAGATTCCCTCCCTCGCCCTAACAGGCTCAGCAGCAGCGGAGAAGAGATCATGGAAAGAAGAGAGATAGAAAGATAGAGATTGAGAGGAAAGGGGTGAGAGGCAAAGACATCGGAAGGAGACAGACAAACACGCAGCGAGCAATTTGCATGTTTTAGGAGTCTTTGATTTCAGTGTATTTACAACCTCCCCGCTAACACCCCGGTGGGAAGTTCTGCAGATCTCTGTATTTACCCTCGATTTCGCTTCACATCTTTATCAGCCATCTCTGTGTCTCGCCTCCAGCCACTCGTTTAACGAGCTGCATGTACGGCAGGTACCGGCGGGCTTCACAGGAACCCCCTCCCCGCCAGCCGTTCCCATCACCGGCACAGCGCCACCAGCGTGCCTTTCCGTGGGGAACACGGGCGTCCCCCCAGCCAAGGGACACCCTGGGACCCCGGCCAAGGGACATCCCAGACACCCCTTGGTGCTCGGCTCCCTTCTTTCCATGGGTCCTCCCACTCCAACCTGAGCTGCCAGGGTGCCATAGGGTGCTGTCAGGGTGTTATAGGGTGCTGCTGGGGTGCTGTAGGGTGCTGTCAGGGTGTTATAGGGTGCTGCTGGGGTGCCATAGGGTGCTGTCAGGGTGTTATGGGTGCTGCTGGGGTGCCATAGGGTGCTGTCAGGGTGTTATAGGGTGCTGCTGGGGTGCCATAGGTGTTGTCCGGGTGTTATGGGGTGTTGCCGGGGTTCCATGGGGTGCTGCAATCACCCCACCAGCCGCTCCACCAGGCCTAGGAATAGAGGAAAGTCTTCTAGAAACACAAAGAGGACCTTAGGAAAGAGCAGAGCTGTTAATCTCGTTCTGTTTCTCCCTTGAGGGATCTCATCTCTTTGTTGCTGTGGTTGTTTTCTCCCAGCTTCAAAGATGGGTGACAGCATTTCTGGGATCAGGTCAGTGGTTTTTGGTTCGTCGATGGGTTTATCCAGCACAAGGGAAGGTGAACCCATGCTCAGGGCATTTGATTACTAAATGGGAGAGACAATGTGTGTGGGAGCATCCCATTCTTCTCTCTTTCCCATTTTCCTCCTCTTTGAGCCATGTTCTTCCCGTGTTTCCACTGAAATAATCGAGTTTCCTGCTTTAACCAAGCACGCCATGGAAATGGGATGGTTGGCAGGACCGGCAGAGACAGTGGGCAGAAATGTGCAGCCAACTGCTTCGTGTTCATTTGATATTTGAAATATTGCACCCGGCTCCAGAGCAACTTCTGGAAACCTCAGTGTGGGAAACGTTTTCTTTTCTCCCAGTGCCTTTCTGCCGGGCGAGACAGTTTCCAGCAGGGATTTCAAGCCCTGGGTGCCTCTGTCACCTCGCCGCAGAGCCCTCGTCACCCCAGACACCACTGTTGGCTACGCAAAGAGCAGTTGGCTCGTGCTGGCTTCTGCAGCACCAGCCTTCCAAAAATGACGCCGTGACCCCAATTAGCACTCCGCAGAAGCAGATAATGAGCGCTGCTTCTGATGCCCTTTTCAGCATGTTTGCTTAGCATGACTCTTATGATCTGCCTCCGTCAGTCGAGGCGCACCCGTAACTCATCCCTCATCCTCCACCCCCCTGAGCGCGCCGAGCTGTGATCAAGGGAAGTTTTTTTCTGAAGGATTTTGGCTTCTTTTCACTCTTGGATTTCCCCCCTGTAAATCACGATTTTTTTTTTAATTATTATTATTTTTTCCCCCTCAGATTTAGACACCCACACACAGACAGGAGAAGAAAGGCTCTGCCAGGAGCAGAGCGAGGGCTGTCCTGCGCCCGACAGCGGTTCCTCCCTGCCTGGCAGGGTGGTTCCTAGCAGGGCTCTGCCGTTGGAACCGCGGGACCTGGCTCCACTTGGCTGCAAACCCCCTCCCTCAGTAGCGTTTCCACTCCATAATTGGGCAAACACTGATTTTCCTATCAGATCTTCAGTGCAAGCACTAACTCGTGTCTGCAAGTCCTCAGTGAATAATGAGGAATATTCAAGGAAAATCGAGTAGTTTTTCTCATCTCCTTTCCTGCCAGGAAACTCATTTTTTGGGATACCTGTGGGAAGCGACGGCTGCCGGTGCACAAGGCAGCTCACAAGCACGGGCAGCCCTTGTATGACTATTCATGGGCAAATTTGCCTAAACGAGGAGCAGGTTTGGAGGAAAAACAGTGAAGCTTCAGCCGGGGAAGCAGCACAGCGAGACCTTCGCCGACAACTCCTCGCCATAACTCTGCTGCTGGCACTATGGGAAGCTTCTCTGCGAGCTCCTTCAGCTCATTTATATTGCTTTTATTTCCTTCCCCCCTGACATTATTTAAATCTTATTCCTTAATAACTCTACAACTAAAAGCAATTAAGGAGTTCAGTGAGCAGCATCCATTTCAGCAGCGCCTCTAAAGCATGTCCAGCCCAGATAAGCCCTGCTGGGAAGGCAGAGGGTGGGCAGGGGGGCCCCGGTGGGTGCTGGGCTGTGCGAAGCCCCTCTCTGAGGGGGGTACAGGGGGGTCCCTGCTGCCCCCAGCCTGAGCCCTCCCACCCTCCTAGATGTCCCCAAGCCTTTTGCTCAGAGGGAGGATGGCTGGTGGGGTGCACAGCCCCAGCACCCTGCCCACACAGCCCTTGGTGAGAAGGTGCTGCTCCTGCGTTAAATGATGCTTAAAACAAAATAAAGAGAGGGAGAGATGGGTTTTTCTTTTCCAGTGAAGCAACAGATCAAAAGGGGCTGTATCTGCGAGACAGACGGTAATTGCTGGCAATAACCTACCCACAGCCACTGCTGGGGGGCAACGCTGAGCGAGATATGGGGGGATGAGGGGGTCCCTGGAGAGACCAGCTCTGAAGTACCAGGGACAGACACAGACAGGGGCTGAGCCATAAAAAAAGACATCCAGCTTCACATACAGGGCAGCCCATAAAAACCAGACTGTCCAAAAGCCAAACCTGCAGAAAGGGTGAAGCCACACAGACCTCAGGGACCAGGGCAGGGTGGGGAGCTGGAGGGGTCCCTGTCCCCATCCTCCCCCTGCCAAAGGGAGAAGCCTTTGTACCACCCTGGACAGCTGATGTGGGCACAGCCAGACACCCCAGTGCCCTCACCAGCACATGGAAAACCCTTGCAGCCAAAACCACTTCACATTCTCTCTGACAAAGGGCTTCTGCTTCCACCTCAGCAGTAATAAACACCAGGCAGGAGACACAACCTCTTCCCACAGCATTTTAATGAAGAAAACACCCGCTGAGATGTGAACGGCAGCCGCAGCTCCCTGCCTGACCATCCTCCCTCCACCTTGGGGAGGGAATGATCCCGCAGGGATGCGGGTAACCGCCCGCCTCAGCCACACACAGCACCCCTGCCGGGGGCTGCCGGCTGCAACAGGCACTGGCAACGCCGAAATGTCACCACAAATCCCACATCGTAGGTCATTCCACACCAGAGAGTCCCCAGAATGTGGCACTGTGGGCTGGAGGGGGCTGGCAGCGGGCATGGCTGGGGGGGAGCGGGTGGCAATGGGCGGATAGAGGGGAGGAAATCTGCATAAATTAGCAGGAGGCAATTTTGCACTCATCTGCTAATCACCCGCTGCACACAGCCTGCCCTCCCTGGCACCCACAGCCCTCCCTGGCACCCACAGCCCTCCCTGGCACCCACAGCCCTCCCTTGGCACCCACAGCCCTCCCCTGGCACCCACAGCCCGCCCCTGGCACCCACAGCCCTCCCTTGGCCCAGCATCCTCTCTCCTTCCTCCACCTGGTCACTGCTGCCCCAGCGCTTCTCCTGCCCGTCTCCATCCACACAGCAGTGCCGAGGCACCAGCTGTGGTGACCAGGAACTTCTGCTGATGGGCAAGTGCCAAGAACTTTATGTCCTCTGTGGATCCATCCCCTGTAGACCCCATTCCTTGGGGACCTCATCCCTTAGGGACATCGACCCCTGGAGATTCCATCCCTTGCGGACACCATTGCTTGGAGACCCTGTCCCTTGGGGGCACCATCCCCTAGAGACCCCCTTCTTTGGGGACACCATCTCCTGGGTACCCCATCCCTTCGGGTGATTTACAGAAATGTTCCAATTTGCACTGAAAACACAAAGGATTTTTTCCCAGAAATGTGTTTTGCAGCTGGAGATTTTTTAAAATGAAAAAAAAAAAGTATGAAATATGTGCAAATAAAATACTTTTTTTTTTTGGGGGGGGGGCGGGGAATCACCCCAACCTGGAAGCACAAATATCTGTTGGAAAACCTTTGCTGGGAAGTTTGGAAAGCTCCTTGGAAGGTCACCACAGGCTGCCAAACGCTTGGGTTAGAGCAGGGACATTCACTGCTGGCAGAAAGCAGCCCCTGGGCTCACCCTGACACCCCAGCACCCAAGGTGGGCTCACCCCGACAGAGATGCACCCAGGACACCTGGGTCCCTTCGGTGCCATCCCCACACCACCCAACCCAGTCAACCCAACCCCACTGCCAGTGCAAATGAGAAGACAAACTAAACTGACCCAAATGCTGATATTTGACCCAAGCCTGATGCGCCCTCAGCTCTTCTGCACGAGTGAGGAGGGAAGCGATGCACCACGAGCGGGTCAAGTCCTCCCTGGAGAAACCAGACCCCGCAGCACCAGCAGGGCTGGCATCATCTGCCCCGGGATCCCCTCTGGTTTTGCCTTTTTTTAGGGAAAATCTGGGGCTGTCAGAGCGTTTTCCCAGCCCGGGAGCGTGGCCCCGGACTCCCCGCAGCGGGGAGACGCGGCTCCCGCGGAGGAGCCCGGGCGGGTGAAGCTCCCTCCTGTCAAAACATTTCAGAACAACAGTCATAAAGCACAGCCAGATCAAAACAAGTTAAAACAGAGCCGCCAAGGTCTGGCCACCTCATAAACCACAGATAAAGTCAGAAAGGCATCGCTAAGGCAGGTTTGATCTTCCTCCCTTCCTGTATCTCTTTCATAAACATCTTTGGGAGGCACAGGGGAAGGAGCCTTATTGATGAAGTCTCAAAACTAACATCCCATGGGTGCAGGGAGAGCCCAGCCGACGATCCCACGCTCCATCCTCCCTGGCCACGGCAGCACCAACCTCAGCAGCTCCTGCCAGCTCTGCAGAGCCCCTGGCCATCCTGCCCCAAGGACAACTCTGTTTACTTTAAGCCGATTCCTTGTCAAGCTCCTCACTCAAGAAGGGAGAAAGATTGGGAAAAAGAGGCCCTTTGGCCGCCCCTTTCCTGCCAGCTGTCTGACCTCGGCGGGGTGTTGGCCGATGGAGTGGGTACCATTTACAGAAGGGGAAGCATCTCAAGAGCTTTTGTAAGACCAAGGAGCTTTTCCAAAAGCCCCTTCTACCTTCTTCTACCTTCTGCTATTCCTGTGCTGCTGTTCCTGGAAGCTGTTGAAGAAGGAGCATCCCTCCTGGCCAGCCCAGCTCCTCTTTGGCCAGGCTGAAGCTGCATAGCAGACCCTGAGGAGGGTGTGAACAGCCTGTTTCTGCAGTGGAGAGGACTTTTGGCAGGGTCCCCCAGGAGGAGGCTGAGGGACCTCCACTGGTCCCCTCTCAGAAGTGATCTGGGGTGGAGAGAGGTGGGGGTGGGTCTGTTCAACCAAGGACCAAGGGACAGGACAAGAGGAAATGGGCTCCAGTTGTGCCCAGGGCAGTTGAGATGGGATGTGAGGAAGAATTTCTTTGCTGAAAGGGTTCTGAGGCATTGGAAGGGGTTGCCCAGGGCAGTGGTGGAGTCCCCATCCCTGGAGGGATTGAAGAGTCGTGTAGACACAGTGCTGAGGGACATGGGTCAGTGGGGACTGGTCAGTGTTGGGTTCATGGCTGGACTCAATGAGCTTCAAGGGCTTTTCCAATCCAGGCCATTCTGGGCTTGGGGAAAGCACAGTGGAACACTGAGCTTGTCCCTGGCACCACATTATTTAGGCAGTCAAGTCTAATGCTGACACTGAAGAACTTCAGAGAAACGTAATGACCATGAGGATCAGGGCAATAAAACGGGAGATGAACTCCACAAAACTCATAATTGCCAAGTAATGAACATGCAAACGTTGCCCCACTGCAGCCGCACAGCGACGGGCTCCGGATCAGCAATTACTGCTCTTTAAAGAGATCGTGGAGACGTTGCAGAGAGCTCTTTGAAGACATCCTTTCAGCGATTAGTGAGAGGCAAAAAAGGCAAGTGGAATATTAAGAACTCTTGAAGCCAGAAGAGAGAATCAAAATGTCATTTTTTTCCTTCCTCTGGAGCTGTGGAGCTCCTGCAGCTCAGCTCCAACCAACCCACCCACCCCATAAAAACAAAAGGTGGTGCAGGAAAGAATCACAACACTGATCAAAGGTCTGGGGTAACACCTGTATGGAGGGAGTCAGAATGGACCAGGGCCCCGCAGCCTGGGAAAGAGGATGCAGGGAAAAATAATGGAAAAATCAGAGAGGTTTGCCGAAGAGTGAATGGAAAAATCGACACCACCATCCTTAGACAACAGCGTTGATGCAGAAGAGCAAAAATACTTTTCCCACAAAGTGGCTTCATCAAATGGTGGGACTTGTCACCAGAGGAGACCCCTCACCACCCTGATGGCTCCGTGGGGTCAGTTCAGCAGCCTGAGAATGGTCAGCAAGACAAAATGGGATCAGCTCCGGATAAAGCCCTGCTGGGGCTCGGTGCTTGCACCCAGCAATGAACCTGGCCCCAGGATTTGCCGGGTTCTAGCAGGCAGCAGCTGCCCCTGCCCCAGCAGAGCCCTGTGATGGTCTGTTTGACCATCGCAATCAAACAACACAGCAAGGTCCATCAGACAAGAAAGTCCCATCCCACGAGTTCTGCATGGCTTTCCATGAAAGGTGGGGAGCTTATGGATGAGGAAAAGAGAAGTGAAGAGGATCAAGCCGGGCACCACACTTGAGTCCTTCACCTGCAGCTTCCTGGGAGCTTTTTAAGGATCCACAGGTCAACAGTTTCTAGAGGTTTTTTTTCTAGAGCTATGACTTTGGGGAGAGGGGTTTTCCTCTTAAATCCTTCATCTAGATCCTTTCTTGCAATGCCCCACAGTTTTCCAGGAATTTTCCATATCTTCCTAGGAAGTCCCCAGTCTAAAGCCTGTCTATGTTTAACACAAGTCTTTCTATGACAAATATTCAAGGACTTCCTAGCACTTCCCCTATCTGGAATACTTCAAGGAAAGCCCTAGAGCTTCACTGGCCTTCCTCCATCTAGAAACTTCCCAGGAATTTTCCAGTTTTCCCAGGAGTTTTCTGTCTTTCAGAAGTTTTCTGGTATTTCCTTATCTACAACCTGCCCAGGAGCATCCCAATGCATTTCAGGAATCCCACAAGGGCTCTCAAGAAATTCCTCCGTCTGGAATCTTTTAATTAAATTCTCTAAATGCTTTGCAGAAACTTCCCCATCTGGGAAACCCTCAGTTTGGGATTTTTCTCAGACTTTTCCCACTACTTTCTAGAAATTCTTTAGAAAAGGACTTTTCCAGCAATTTCCCTGGTGATTTCTAATAATTTTCTTTGCCCTTTCCAAGATGTTTTCACCTGCATTTCTGGAACACCTCCAATGTTCCAAGGAATTTTCCAAATTTATTTTTTTTTTTTAGGGTTTTACCCGTTTTGTGGGTATTTTCCCAAACCTTTTGATTTCTGCAGCGTGCCCACCAGGGTACCAACATCCCTGGACAGCCCAAGGAGGGAGGGAAGTTTCCCTTTGCTATCCCACCCCCTGGAGCTGTTTTGATGCCTGGGTGGAGCATTGAGGTGCAGCATCCCAGGACCCAGCTGTGGTGGAGCAGACTCGCTCTGTGGATGTGGGTGCAGCCCCACCAGCTCTGTGTGATACAGGTGTTGGTGGCACATGGAGGGGTTAAGCCCACAAGCCCCACAGAGCTGGGAGGGAGCAGGAGAAGCATCTCCAGAGCATCCCCAACCTGCCCTTGCAAATTGGATTCAGCCTTTGTCTGCCCTGAGCAGGGCTGTGGGGCAGGTAGGTGTTCTCCTGGGACCTCCTCTGCAAGCCCCCAGAGGCTGTTCCTGAGCAGCAGCCCAGCCTGAGCTCCCTGTCGGGTCTGAGGAGGCTGCTCAGTCACTGTCATGCCGAGAGCCATATTCTGGGATGTGAGCCATGCTCCTGCTCCTTCCCTCATCCATCACCACCAATTAGCGGGACACACAGGGTCTGCAGGCCCCGGGGTGCTGGGGCAGCCAGCGCTGTCACAGGGCACCTGTGGCCAGGTGCAAGGGGAGGGGAAAAAACAAAGCTGTGAGCAAGGCAAGATAAATCCTGGTGCTCAGCACCCGGGTTAGTGTGGAATATCTCCCGGCCAGGCTGGCTGCTGTGGCTGCTGTCTGCGTGGCCACCGTGGTCAGCCCCTGCTGAGGTCCCTGGAGGTGCCCAGGGATCTTCACAAGCTCCTTGGGATGGTCTGGGAGTTGGACTCTGGGCTCCTGCTTCAGCAAACTCAGCAACCACTGAACCAAGCATCCTCTTGCTTTGCAGCTTTGCCCTGAGGGATGCAGAACGAGGATCTCCCGGGGGACTACTCAGGGTTTGGGGGGCCACCTGAGGGTTCTTGGTGGGAGTGACCGACAGAGAGGAGGAGTGGGGTCTGCAGCTCTCCCCTGGCATGGATGGGTGCCCACCACCCAACCTTGCCCAAGGGTTCTGGTGCAAATGGAGAAATGCAGAAAGCACTGGGTGCCCCTTTTTGGCACAGAGGAGAGGTGCTGGGGAAGGGGGTGCTGGACCCCCATAGAACCCCAGAATCCCAGACTGGTTTGGGTGGGAAGGGACCTTCAAGCTCATCCAGTCCCGACCCCCCTGCCAGCAGCAGGGACACCTTCCACTAGACCAGGTTGCTCAAAGCCTCATCCAACCTGGCCGAGAACACTTCCAGGGAGGAGCAGCCACAACCAGTGCAGTCCCCAGCACCGGCTTTGGGGACCCCCACGGGCAGGGTCCTGCCCCCGTCCCCCCGGCAGCCGCACCCTGCCCGGCCGCTGACTCACGGGGCGGGCGCGCCGCTCCCGCAAACATTGTCTGCAACGCGCAGCCGGGGCCGTGTTGACTCAGGTTATCTCCCTGACATTATTTATTTCCTACCTGAGGACTGGGGGCCGGGGGGGCTCTCAGCACCGGGACCCGGCTCAGCGCGCCGCCGCTGCCGTGTTGACTTTGGCAGAGGGAAGGAGAGCCCGGGCCAGCCCGAGCAGGGTGTGCAGAGGCGGGTGGTGAGGAAGAGGAGGAGTGGAAGAAGCAGTCAGAGCTGTGGCATCAAGGAGAGGGAAAGCTGGTTCCAAGTCTCCTGGGAAAGGGGCTGCCAGGCTGTGGGGAGAGCACGTGGGTCCATTTTGCAGGACCTGGGGCTGTAATGCCCCGGGGAACGTGGGCAGGAGCCAGGGCTGGGGCAGCAGAAAGCCCCTCTGCCCTGCCCTGGGGGGAATTGTGCAGCCAAGGGATCCCCAAAGGGCAGGGAGGCTGGGGTGGGTGGGGACAAACGTGGTCCTTCCTCTGAGTGAAGCAGCCCCAGCATCCACCCACCCTCCTTCTCCTCCTCCTCCTCTCCCAGCGCTGGACCTGCAGCCTGGGCTGACAACCACTCCCTTGGTTGCAAATTATCCCGAAGGACCCCAGAGGCAGCACTGGGTCTGTGACCCCGGAGAAGAGCCACTCTCCCACGCCGGGTGTTTTGCACGAGCTGCCAGCTCGGGCAGGGACATGAGTGAGGGGTGACACCCGCAGCTGGGGACAATCTGGGTCAGGCAGAGGGGTGCTGCACCCAGGGGACTGACCCGGAGGCACCCGCTTGTGCAAGAGGCGGCTTAGAGAGGAACAGGAGGATTTGGATCCTGTTTCTTCTTAATTCCCCTGATATCCGATCTCTGGGGAGGAAGAGAGGATTCCTCTGCCCCCGTCAGAGGGGGCTTAAGGCTGGAGACTAAGCATGGCTGGAGCATCGGCGTGACGAGCTCCGAGCCCTCCCCAGAGCCCTGGCAGTGAGGATGATGCCCCGTGGGTGCAGGATGAGGGTGGGCTCCCAGGGCTGTGGGTGCAGGATGAGGGTGGGATCCCAGGGCTGTGGGTGCAGGATGAGGGTGGGCTCCCAGGGCTGTGGGTGCAGGATGAGGGTGGGATCCCTGGGCTGTGGGTGCAGGATGAGGGTGGGATCCCAGGGCTGTGGGTGCAGGTTGAGGGTGGGATCCCAGGGCTGTGGGTGCAGGATGAGGGTGGGCTCCCAGGGCTGTGGGTGCAGGATGAGGGTGGGCTCCCAGGGCTGTGGGTGCAGGATGAGGGTGGGCTCCCAGGCTGGTGCACAGCCCCGATGCTGCCTGGATGAGCAGGGACAGAGGGGACAGCTGCTGGTGGCCACCGAGCCCTGCTGCTGCAAGGAAGCATCCATCCATTCAGTCGAACAAAGCCGAGATCACGGTGCTGTTTAACTCCAGCTAAGGCCATTTTCTCTCCAAATCCCCCCTAATTCCTCACAGATATTAATTACAGCTTATTGCAGCCAGGCCTCAGGAGCAGTGGCTCTTCCCCACGTCCCATGCCGAGTGTCTTCCCTGAGGCCCCATCTGCAGCCAACACTCCTTGGGCTAAACAAACCCCTGGCCTAATGCTCTGGCTTAAATCAGATTTGGAGCCTCCATCCCTTCTCCATCACTTTCTTCTCATTTCCCTGAATATGTATCACAGAGAAAACAAAAGGGATTTGCAGAGAGAGAGTTGGCTGCCTTCTCCAGCTCGCTTGGACCATGGGATGGGGGCTTTCCTGGGTCCTCTCCCAGGACCAGTCACCTGCCACTGCTGAAGTGTGTGTGGATGCAGCTCTGGTGTCACCATCATCACCCCAAGGGACTGGAGGAGCTTTATAGTCCTTGCTGTAGTGACTGCACTCCTGCAGGGCTGGGGATGCTCAGCCCAGAGCAGAATTAAGCCCAGCTGCTGCCAGGGTCTTTGCAGGTCTGTCCCACCCTGAACAGCTCCACCTGGGGCTCCCACTCCCACCCACAGCTCTATTTAAGCTCAGCCTGGAGCCCCCAGCATCTTCTTCTCCTCAGTGTGGGTATGCTCAGCTTCAGCCCTGCCTCAGGGACAGACCTCAGCCAGGTGGGTAACTTGTCTGTGGGGTGGGCAGTAGATGCCCATCATGGTTTGTCCCCATCCTGGTGGGCAGGGAGGAGGTGGCTGTGCACACCCCACAGCAGTGACAGTCTGTGGGAGAGGCTGAAGGGGGGCTGGAGCAGTGAGCTCAGCTGGGGGCTCTGTGCTGACCTTTCAGCTCGATGCTGCTTTAATGAAACCGCTCTTTCAGGGGAGCTGGGAGCGCTGGCTCAGCCGCTCCACAAACAGCCGCATCCCTGCGGACCTGGGCTCTGCAGGTGGGAGAATCCCAGAATCCCAGCGTGGTGGGTGGGAAGGGAGCTCTGGAGACCATCCAGTCCAACCCCTGTGCTGCCAAAGCAGGGTCACCCAGAGCAGGTTGCACAGGGCTGCATCCAGGTGGGTTTGGGATCTCTCCAGAGAAGGAGACTCCACAGCCTCTCTGGGCAGCCTGGCCCAGGGCTCTGGCACCCTCACAGGAAAGAAGTTTCTCCTCATGTTTCAGTGGAACCTCCTGTGCTCCAGTTTGTGCCCACTGCCCCTTGTCCTGTCACTGGGCACCACTGAGCAGAATCTGGCCCCATTCTCTTGACACCCACCCTTTAGACATTGATAAACATTGATCAGGTCCCCTCTCAGTCTGCTCTTCTCCAGGCTGAGCAGCCCCAGCTCTCTGTCTTTCCTCATAAAAAAGATGCTCCAGCCCCTTCATCATCATCTTTGTGGCCTCTGCTGGAGCTCTGTCCCTCTGGAACTGGGGAGCCCAGAACTGGACACAACACTCCAGATGTGGCCTCACCAGGGCAGAGTAGAGGGGGAGAAGAACCTCCCTCGACCTGCTGGTCACTCTCCTGAATGCACCCAGAGGATCCATGCAGCATCAGTCGGGGCAGGGAGAGCAGAGCTGCCCATGGCACCTGCACCCAAGGGTGCTGGAGGGACTTCCTGGCAGGGGTGACAGCAGTGTGTACAGCTGCCGTGCAGGGGATGGAGCTGTGGGGCTGTCATCACCTCCCCGCTGGATACCCAGAGATCTGCCTGTCCCCGTGGCGGGGGGGATGCTGGGGTGTGGGGGGCACACATGGTGTGAGTCCTGTTATTGCAGAGTCACTTCCCAGAGCAAACACAGAGCCCCTGTCAGTGCCCTTTGCCCGCAGCCGGTGACCTGTGGGCAGCACCTCGTGGCGGCCCAGGCTCTGCAGAGGGCTCCAGCCTGCACATCCCTCCTCAGGCAATGATTTATGGCTGTTTCTGCCTCAAGCAGGCAGAGACCATCTGCCTGACTGGCCATGGAGTGCAGCCCCCACCTCACCACCCTGCTGGGACGGGGCTGGGGTGAGGGGCTGTCCGCAGGCAGGATGGAAGGCATCAATCAGAGCTTCAGAAACGCTCTTAGAGAAACCCACCCATGGGGTGAAGGACCAGAGACCCCCAGCCAGGCAGTGACATGGTCCTGCAGAAGGGCTGGGGGTCTGGTGGGGGCTGCCTGGCCCCTCTCCTACTCTGGGCATTGGCAGGGCTTTGGGATGCCCCAAGCATGGCAGAGGATGCTGGGTGACGAGCAGGGAGCAGGCACAGCTGTCCCCTGTGTCACCCTCCCATGGCATTGCCAAGGGACTAACCCTGCTCACCTTTGCTCTCCCCTCCCTCCCCACAGGGAGTGCCCCAGTCCCAGCCCGGGTTTAGTTATGGATTTATTTATTTAAAGCTGTTAATGTTTATGTCACACTGTGCTGCAGTTGGGAAGGGCAGGTCAGAGGTGGGTGAGCCTCAGGGCTGGGGGTGCAGGGAGCCCACTCACCCCATCCTCCCTCCCATGGCACCCAGGCTTGGACTGAGACCCCCTCAGCACCCAGAAATTGCTGACTGGCTGGGAACAAGCAGCTAAGCAGAGCTGGCTCCTCCACCCAGGTTTTACCAGAACCCAGCTGCTTTTGTGCAGGTTTGGGGAGGGGAGGGTCTCCTGCCCCCCCCACTGTCCCCGGGCTGGGGGTGACTTTACCCCTGCCCACCCTGGCAGCTGCTGGGGTTTGCTGGGGAGAGAAGCCCCTTTCCCATGGGTGCCCCCAGCCTGCCCCCTCCTCACATGGCCCCAGCACCTGCCCAACCCCTCATTGCTCATTAACCAACTCTTGTACCGAAGAATAATGAGTCGTAAATCACACCAGCAATCTGCCTGGACTTTAAACACCAGCCCTTGCTGGCAGTGCCTGGAATCCGCTGGTGGGAAGGGTAAGAGTCCCCTGATCATCCCAGCCCAGCCTCCTCCAGGCTGGTTTTCCTTGGACTTTTGCATCTTGTAGGCTCTGGTTTAATCTTGGAGCAAACAGTTGTGGGAGATAAGGAGGTGACCCGCCGAGCCCCTCTCCCTCACCCACACATCACCTTTGTTTTCCCCATGCCGAGCCCTGCAGGTGTTTGCTCTGAGATCATCCCACCACCCCAGGGATGCTGGAGCAGCCAAAGTCTCGAGCAGCCAAGAGGAGCCAACACCCCCAGCTCCATGGTGGTTATCCATGTCATGTCCTCGGTGGCCCTGGTGTCCCTTGCCATGGCCGTGAGCTCTTCTCCCCAGCTTTACCCCAACTGCAGCATCCAAGTGTTAGCAGCTGGGATGAACATGGGGTAAAACATGTTCTTTTCCATCCCAGGAGATGAAATCTCTTTCATCTCCTCCTTTACCTCACGCTTGCCGCGGGCTCTGCCGCAGCCCTGCTGACATGGGGCAACTCGCTCAGCGCTGATAACGCCATCGCTTCCGCCCCGGCGCTGCCAGAGCTGCCACGGGCACCCGTGACTCAGGCAAACAAAAGGGGTGAGGTAAAACAGGGGGTGGTGGGGACTGGTCATAAACCAGCCAACACCTCCCCCACATGTAAGAAAGGTGGAAAAGTTTCCAGTCTTTCATGGAAACTGAGGGGGATAGCAAACAGGCACTGGTTTCTTGGAGTGAAAGAGGGGAAAAGTGAAAACTCCTCCTAAAATTCTCATTTTCCAGCTTTTTCCATCCAAACCATTCCATGTCAGGACTGACAGAAAGGAGGTGTCAACATCTGTCTGGCACAAGGTAGGGAGGACTGTGTGTGGTGGGCCCAGGGAGGATGGACACATGGAACATCACCCTTTTCCCCATCCAGATGCCGGGACCTCCCACCCCAGCACATGGATCCCTTTGAACCTCTCCCCGGAGATGTACTTCTGGGACACCTGAAAGCCATTACCCTGCAGATGCTCCATGGGAAAGGGAGTGGTGCCTTCAGATGTGTACACAGCAGTGACCTATCTTTGATGGAGACCTTTGCCTGCTCCTCCCAGCCCTGGCTCTCAGCCCCCTGGGTCAGTGCACAAGGGCACAAGGCTGCAGGGACTGTCTGTCCCCAGAGCCACTTAAATCCATGGGTGTCCAATGTCTCTTCAACCAGGTCATCTCCTGGGGCACCCTATGGGGACCTTCTGTTGTCCACAAGGGCTCTTGCACACCCCATCCTGCCCGAGCAGCGGCTCTGAGTGTTTGGCTGTAGGCGTCAGCCCCATGAAACCAGCTGGGACCCCTGAGGGGACAGAGAAGTGGCTTCTGCTACTGGCTGGGGACTGCAGGATGTCCACCCATTTACACAGCTCATGGTGAGGTCTCTGGTGCTGTCCCCATTGCTGCCCCATGGCGAGGTGCTGCCAGGGCTGCAGTTCCCAGCTTGCTCAGCACCAGGAGATCTCACAGGCTCGTGTCAGACAGGAACAAACCTGCACAGCTCATCAGCTGCCCTGGAGGGGCCGGATCCTGGCTTCACTGGAGCTGGGGAAGGGTCTGGAGCACAAGTGTGCTGAGTTCCCAGCTGAGGGAACTGGGGGTGTTGAGCCTGGAGAAAAGGAGGCTGAGGGGAGACCTTCTGGCTCTGTCCAAGTCCCTGCAAGGAGGGTGCAGAGAGGTGGGGGGTGGGTCTGTTCAACCAAGGACCAAGGGACAGGACAAGAGGAAATGGGCTCCAGTTGTGCCCAGGGCAGTTGAGATGGGATGTGAGGAAGAATTTCTTTGCTGAAAGGGTTCTGAGGCATTGGAAGGGGTTGCCCAGGGCAGTGGTGGAGTCCCCATCCCTGGAGGGATTGAAGAGTCGTGTAGACACAGTGCTGAGGGACAGGGGTCAGTGGGGACTGGTCAGTGTTGGGTTCACAGTTAGACTCGGTGAGCTTCAAGGGCTTTTCCAATCCAGGTGATTCTGGGGTTCTGTGGATGGAGCTACGAGCTGGTCATTTTAGTTGCACCTTTTGACTACTTCCAAGCCAACATCGAAGCTGTTTGCTGTGCTGCTCCCATGACTTTTCAGAGAGGGATTACAAAGTCTCTGAGGCGTTACTAGGTGCTAAAGTTATCATGAGTAGCGTACTAATTAAGCTCGTGGTTCCTAAAAAAGTACCTCAGTGAAAGACTGGGGTAAATAGTGCAGAGGAAATATCTCCCCTACAAAGAGTGAGGCTGTGTGAAACCAGTAATGGGTCTAGCAGAAGTTCTCTCTGTTGGATACAGAGTGAGAAAAGATGTCTTAATTGCTAATCCAGAGCAATTTGGAGCAATGGCTGAAATGTCCCCTCCCCAGCGTGAAGTGGATCTGCAGAGGATTCTCAGATAGATCAATCACAGGACAAATTCATCATAAACATTTAGGTGAACCCAAAGACACGAGGCGCTTTGTGATGGAAAAGGGATTTTCTGGTGGAGGAGCGGAAGCTGAAGGAGGTGTTTGAGCAGCTCCTGGGTGACCACGCTGGTGGCTGCGTGGGGCTGGCCTGAAGGAAAGACAATGGTGACCTTTCCTGGCTGCTGTGGCATTGCTGTTGAGGTTTGGGGACCTGAAGGGAACAGCCTGGCTGCAGCTCTCCATCCCGGGGACAGCAGGGTTTGGGGAGCAGGCGGATGCGCAGTTGGCTGTGGTACCGCTCACGTGACCTTGGCTGGGTGCAGCACCAGCCTCCATCGGGGACGCTGGGGAAGGGGCTGTGCTGGGGGGAGAGGGCAGCAGGCAGAGGGGCAGGAACTTGCTGGGGTGTAAGGGCATGAGCCCAGTGGTCCCACACACCACTGAGGGGCATTTCTGTGGTGGCAGCTGGTGAGAAGCTGCAGTTCCTGTGGTAGGTCTTAGCGGTTCCCCTCCTCAAAACGGGATGCTGCCTCCTGCAGCCCCATATCTCCAGGCTGGTTTCCCACCACCATCTGTGCCGCAGACCCCAGCAGAAGCACGAGCCTGGAGCACTGTGTCATGCCCATGGCAGCATTGCTGGCAATGAGAGCTGCTGGGGTGTCTGGTGAGCTCAGGGCAGGATAACCCCTGGCACCTGGGTGTCCATTCCTGGACACAGCCCTGATCCCAGCAGGGCTAAAGGGGGAGCAGAGCAGAGAGAGAGCAGCTCCACCCCATCCACAGGGGTCTGTGCCCCTGCTGCGAGCCCACCCCACCTCCCACACCCCCCCACCCTCTTTTGCTGGGAAATGGGTCTCTCTGGGAGCTGTGGGCACAGCGGTGGGTGCCTGGCAGCTCTCAGAGCTGGGGGGCAGAGAACAGGGATCCCCAAGCGCCCTGAGCCTGGCTCAGCGGTGTGACCGGTCCCCGGCACAGAGCTGGGCTGGGGTCTTGTTTTCCCATCTTGGCAGCTGCCGGCGGGGCCGGGGAAGCCCCCGGTGCCCTGACCCGTGTCTGGGAGCACCCGCAGAGCCCGGGCTGGGAGGACACACGGGGCAGGGGAGGGACGGGGCGATGAGCGGAGCAGCACGTGTGCTAGGGACGCGCCATTTACCGTGGCCGTCCTTCCTGTGCCGCTGCTGACAGGACCCCGGCCCGCGGGGGAGTCCCGCTGGGGGGGGAGATTGATGCGGCTGCAAAGGAGATTAAACTGCCCCGTGTGAAGGCTCAGAGAGCGGGGAAGTGGCCGGGGTGGCCGTGCCCTGGCCCCAGGAGCCGTGCAGGGCGCGTGTAGGATGGGGTTTATTTTGGTGCAGGGTTGTGAGACGTTTGTAGGACCGGACTTTGCTCCAGACGGGTGGGTGCAGCTGGGGAGGATGCGGCTCCTCCTGTCCTGCAGCTCCTGGGACTCCAGTGCCCTGGAATTACATCCCTTGCCCAGGCACTTGTGCTGGCCCCGTCCCACTGTCCCTGTACTGCCTGACACACAGGCTGTGAATGGCTTTGGTTGGTAAAGCCCTTTAAGATGTGGCCATGAGGACGGGCTGGCTGGCCTCGCCATCACACCTCCATGTGCTCTGAAGGAGTGTGGTGCAGAGAAGTCCCCTCTCCTGCAGTGTCCTTCCCTCCTTCATTTTTCTTTTGTTGCCTCTCTGTTTCTCCTGGACGCACAGATTCCCTGGCAGCCCTTCTCCCTCTGATGTGTGAGAGCACTTTGATCCCTACCCTCGCCTCAGCCTCGCCGTATCCCCACTAAGCCACATCTTACAACCCACCTGCCCTATTTTCTGCTCCTTTCTCTTGCCTCCAGGCAAGCTGGGTTCCTTGATGCTGAAAAGAGCCTTTTTAGCTCGTGTCCCATGGGCTCCTGCCCTCTGCTTTGCCTTTCCCTTTGCTGCCCACATCCCAACCATGGCCACAGCACCAACAGCAAGTGCAGAGATCTCTCCTGGGACAGCTCTGCACACTGGGATGGTCATGGCTTGTCCCAGTTAGAGCGTGGGGCCACGCTGGGAGGGTGCTGGTGAGTGGGAAGGGGTTCCTGGCCAGGATCCTGTCCTTCAGCACTGCGGGGCTGGGACCAGCAGCCCCCGTCAGGGCTCCCCAGCACCCCAGCCTACTCGGGCATGGCACTGGGAGACAGCAACCTCCAGCTCTGGAGCAAAGGATTTGGAAAACAAGGTCACTGGTGAGCAGAGAGGGACAGGGCACTTCTGTCTCATCAGGGATGGGACTCTTAAGGACTCATGCTGTCTTGGTGAGGGTGCTGCTGGGAGGAAGAGCAGGGGGACACCTTCCCTCTCCCTTTGCACACGCCTGGGGTGATGCTCCAGTGATGTTCTGGTGAGCCAGCTCCAGCTCCTCCATCTCTTTCCCAGGTGGAGAGGGGCTGACATTGGTCAGCATCTGAACATGCAGCCTCAATATATCAGAAGCAACAAGACCCCCCCCAGGGTCCCCGACCTTTCAACAGCCAGATGCAAAATACCCACTCCTGTTACCCAGGTACTTACTCATTTCCAGTCGATTGAAACATAAATACAGGTCCTCAGCCTGATGAATCGCTTCTGCTCTGCGCGGCATTTACCTTTGAGGGGGAGTGAAAAGGAGAGGAAATGGTTTCCTGTGTGTTTCCACCCAGCCCTCTGCACCGAGAGAGCACAAAGCACATGGAAAACATCGCTGCTCGGGGGATAAGATACCAATTCGCCTTCTAGACCTGCTGGTATGGTCTTAGAAAAGTCATTTATTTCAGCCCTTTCTACCTCAGCTTTTCTTTTCACCATTTGTCCTTCCTATGTAGATTTTAAACACTTGTGGCTGGTTTTAACCATTTCACAGAACCACAGAATCACAGTGGTTGGAAAAGCCCTTTAAGATCATCAAGTCCAACCATAAACCCAACACTGCCAACTCCACCTCTAACCCACGTCCTTCAGCACCTTGTCTGTTAAATCCCACCAGGGAAGGTGACTCCACCACCTCCCTGGGCAGCCCCTTCCAATGCTTGACCACCCTTTTGGTGAAGTTCTTCCTCAGATCCAATAATTCAATATTTGCTGCTGGGTGGAGCGTTGTTAAACAGCAAAGGGAAAATGAAGATGCCACAGAAAGCGCTAGTTGGGAAGGAGAACCACCAGGACCTTCACCCAGCCCTGGTGCTGTTGGGACCCTTTCCCTCACTAGAAGCACGTGCCCCTGCCCCAAAATCTGTGCCCCACACCCCTGCACCAGGTTAACAGCCAGCGACCCCGGGGAGGGAGGTGACGAGCCTGGAGTGCATCGGGGTGATGAGAGGGACCCAGGCAGGAGGCGGCACGGCCACCACGACACTCAGCCCTTTATAGAGCCACGATAGCAGGGCTGAATTCTGAGATAACCCCAGGCAGATATACAGCCAGGCTGAAGGGACCTGCCCTCCCTCCTGCCATGAATTAAAGCAGCCCTGGCAGCCAGGCTCCGGGACATAAATCAGCGATGGGGATCAGAGACAGGAGCCAGGCTTGGCTCGGAGGGGTCAGCGTGGGCTGTGGGTGCCCATCCCGGTGTGGCAGCGCAGGGGTGCTCTTCACCTCCCCACAGGCAGCGAATTCCTGGTGGGGCGGGGTGCTCGCTCCCCAGCCAGGCGTGAGGGGAGCGTTAATACCTGCTGACACCGAGGTCACGGGTCAGGCACCGAACCGTCCCGCCCAGCCGGGGGAAGTGGCCTTTGCAGTGACACGCAGCCGCCCGCGGCACCCGTGATGTGCTGGGTGGGGAGACTGCCCGGGCTGGGACCCCACAGTGCTGGGCTTGGGGTGGTCCCTGGATGCCAGGCAGGCTCCTGGGAAGGGATGGGACCTGTGGGAATTGGGAGAAAAACAAACCCTGTGTGCTGCTAGAGGCCAGGCAGCGAGGAGGGAGGTGTTTGCTATGAACATACCCTCCCTGTTCTCGTCCCTTCCTCGCTCACACGTGTCCCTCTCTGGCTAAAACCTTCAACCTTCTACCCAGAAATCTCCCACTGCAAGAAACTGCGTGGGGAAAAAAACCCCCACAAAAACCAAAAAAACCCCACCAAAACAAAAAACAACCCAGAATTCGCAGCTCTGCCCAGGTGTGCTGCTGCTGCCCAGGGTGGGGAGCAGGGCTCGCCCCAGGTATGGAATCACAGATGGTTTGGGTGGGAAGGGACCTTTTGAGGCCATCGAGTCCAACCCCCTGCAGTGACAGGGACATCTTCAACCAGAGCAGGTCACTCAGAGCCCCGTCCAACCTGACCTTGAATGTTTCCAGGGATGGGGCTTCACCACCTCTCTGGTGCCAGGATTTCACCACCCTCACTGTAAATATTTCTTCCTCACCTCTGGTCTGAATTTCCTCTCTTTCAGTTTCAAACCATTATTTTGTCCTGTTGCTACTGGCCCTGGTAAAAACTTTGTCCCCATCTTTTTTATAGACCCCCTTCAAGTATTGGCCTTTCAACATTTGAAGGGTGCCTATAAGAAAGATGGGGACACACTTTTTCCCTGGGGCTAAAAAGCTGCTCAGGTCTCCCCACGAGCATGTGCTCCCCAGAAGACATCAGGGCACATCTGCACCAGGAGAAACCCCAAGGTCTGGGCAGAGACCCCGCAGACGAAGGCAGCCTCATGGCTTTGGACGAGGCAAGTGTAGAGCTCACGGCAAGCTGGTCAGTAAAACCCCCCTCCCACTGAGGGGGTCCCCCCATGTCACCCCACTGGCAGCGCGTTAATAACCCCTGGCGCCGAGCTCGGGCGAGCCGGGAGCGCGTGGGTCACTAATGAGCCTCGCTGCTCGTTAGCCCCACGCTCCCGGCCGCTGTCAGCAGATGCAGGGGTGTGTGTTCGATTAGTGCCCAAGGGGGCTGGGACCCCCCTGGCCCCCCATTCCCCCCCAATAGATGAGATGTGAAATAAAACCCCATCCAGCCAGTGTGTTTACCCACCAGTATCAGCAGCTGGGTGATACCAAGGACCTGAGTTATTTACCTGGCCGGGGTGATGAATGTCACTATAATGAACCCAAAATGGACCAGGGTAAAGATTAAAACCAGCCCCCACCCTCTCCAGCCACGGCCACCCTCCCCAGCCTTAACATTCTCTTGAGTGCATGGAGCTCTGATAAGAACAAGTTAAATTTATCTTCAAAGAACCCCCAAAAGCGACTCTCTCTTAACCCCCTGCTCCCCGCCTCCCTCCTCGCCCGTATAAATCTTCCCCTTATCTGAACTTCCAAGGAGCGGGGCTGGGTGGGGAGGGAGAGGGAACACAACAGGCTTTTTTTTTAAGCCAAAAAAAAAATCTCTCTCTGGTTCCTATTAAAGAGGCAGGATAAAAGAGCTCCAAGGGTCCCGCTGCGAGCAGAAATCATGCAGGATGGGCCCTGTGCAGAGATTTACACCGAGCAGTTTTCTTAGAGAGGGACAAAGCCCAAAACAACAACAAGGGAGGTTTGTCCCCCACGGAGGGCTGCTGGGGGCTGTGGCGAGGGGAGAGGGTCTGCAGGTGGGATGGGGACCCTGTGGTGCTGGGCTCTGGCACAGCACCATGTGCTGAGCATGTCTGTCTGCAGGAGGGAGAGCCTGGTCAGGGGAAAAGGGGGAAAAAGGGGGGGGAAAAAGGGGGGAAAAGGGGGAAAAAGGGGGGGAAAAGGGGGAAAAAGGGAGGGAAAAGGGGGGGAAAAGGGGGGAAAAGGGAGAAAAAGGGGGGAAAAAAGGGGGAAAGGGGAAAAAAGGGAAAAGAGGGGGAAAAGGGGGAAAAAGAGGGGAAAAAGAGGGGGAAAAGGGGGGAAAGGGGAAAAAAGGGAAAAAAGGGGGGAAAAGGGGGAATAAGGGGGAAAAAGAGGGGAAAAGGGAAGAAAAGGGGGGAAAAAGGGGAAAAAAGGGGAAGGGGACACGATGCCCCACACCGCGCCGCGGTGACCTGCGCCTCACACGCCGGCACAGCCGCGCCCCGGCGGATGGGACAAAGGAAACCGAGCAGACACAGCCAAATTCCTGAAAATTATTTTTTCATTTTCTCCTTTATTAGTTTTTTATTAGAGGAAAAAATAAACGTAAGCTGACTCGGCTCGAGTGCAATCTTCACCAGGGGCTCCCCCTGGGCTCTGTGCGCTGGGGGTCTGGCTGTCCCCACCCCGTGTCTCCCCATCATGACCCCCGGGCCGCAGCCCGGGGAGGATGCGCTGCAGGTGCTGATATAAAGTGGGGGCTGCAGTTGGTCACCCACCTCTCCCTGCTCTTGGAGCCAGATGTTGTCCCCAGGCTCAGTGGAGCTGGCAAATGGCACATCCCTGCTGCTGGGACACGCAGAGGGAAGGTCCAGGAGAGATGTGGTGGTGTCAGCAGCCACCCAGGAGCTGTGGGGCTGCAGGTGTGGATTTGTCACAAGGTTGGTCCTGTTTCCCTTTTCCCAGCCAGGGCCATTGGTCCCCTCAGCTCTGCATGGGACATAGAATCATGGAATCATCAAGTGATGGACTGGTTTGGGTGGCAAAGGACCTTTCCAGGCCACCTAGTCCAACCCCCCTGCAGTGACAGGGACATCTCCAACCAGACCAGGTTGCTCAGAGCCCTGTCCAACCTGACCTTGAGTGTTTCCAGGATGGGGCTTCTGCCACCTCTCTGGTGCCAGGATTTCACCATCTTCAGTACAGTTGAAAAAGATTTCTTCCTTATTGTCCAATGTAAATCTCCCCTCTTTTAGTTTAAAACCATTTCCCCTTGTCCTGTCACTACTGGCCCTTCTAAAAACTCTGTCCCCATCTTCCTTATCCTGGGGATGTGCAGGGGATGAGCTGCAATCGATGCTGTGGGATGCACAGCCCTGTGCCTCTCCAATGGCTCCACAGCCCAGCCCTCTGGGGGTCAGAGCTGGGATTTAGGGGGCTGTAGGGACCCCCTGACACTGATGTGTGGGCAGGGGGCCGGGGGGAGCTTTCCCCCCTACACACACCCTGCAGATGCTGTGGCCGGGGGTGTCCAGGAGGGCAGATCCAAAGGCAGCCCCCCGGGATCCACGTGCTGTGGGCCCAGCAGCTGGGTGAATAAATCCGACTGGGGTGGGAACATCC
This sequence comes from Caprimulgus europaeus, assembly GCA_907165065.1. The sequence continues at coordinate 20,874,607 of OU015538.1, read as the reverse complement.
TGGCCAAGGAGTGAGCTCACCACGGGGTCAGGCGCGGTGGATGATGCGGAGTCTCCCAGGTTGATGCAATCTGGGGAAGATGCAGCCTGATGGGAACCATTGGAAAAAGTCTTTGACCTTCTTGAACTCTTGGAAAAATTGAAGCTGCATCTCCAGCCTGGAGAGCTGGAGGGAAGAGAAAAGCACGAGCAGATGTCCCCCGTGGAGGGGGCACACATGCAGCGGCCAGGGAGGGTGGGTGGGATCACAGGGGTACCCCAGTCACAGCGGGGTGATTGGGTGGTGTAGCATGCATGACGGCCACCCACGGCCACCCCAGCTCTGCTGTGGGCAGGACCAAGCACCGTGGTGGCCTGGGGAGCTGGTGCCCACCCTGCTGCCATCCTTCCCACAGCCAGAGCCACCACCTGGTCCCACCTCAGCTGTGGGTTCCCCGTGCTGCTCACGCCGGAGGTGGGAAGGGCTGTCCAGATCCATCTCCCTCCTGCAAAACTGCTCTGGGATCTGGAATCAATTATTCTCTGGGCCCAGGAATTAGCACATTACAAAAGCAAAATGACTTCAAGAACCCGGAATGAGATCAGTTTTTGCTCAAATTGTCACCTGCTGACCCTGCCCCTACCCTCAGTGTGGGGAGGGGAGGCTGTGGGGCAGCTACACGTGGCACAGGTCCCTTGGAGAGCAGGAAAACCCTCACCTGCTATCAGCAGCTCCAGCCCATGGCTGAAGAGAGGTGTTGCTGCTCACCCCCCACGTCAGATGCATTTTTCTCATTCCTACTTGAAGCTCTCCAGAGCTCAGTCCAAGGTGAGAGTTGACCCTGGGGCTGCCACGTGTGCCCTCCTCAGCATGATCCGGATGGATGCTCAGTCACTCCAGGTACCTCCCACCCAAAAGCATCCCCAGGTTATCAGCCAAAGCATCCCTCTGACCCCGGCCAGTGGGAAACTGCACGGAGCTGCCGGCAGCATCGGCTCTGCTCACCTCTGCCAAGGGACTGGAGGAGAAGAACTCGAGGAGATGTCACCCGGGAGGCTCATGGGCATGAGGACAGCTCACAGAGCTGAGGGATTCATCAACAGGTGACTGAGCTGTGGATGGCTTTTGGAAAAGCAGGTTCTGCCTCCCACGGCTGTGGGTGCTGGTAGCGAGCTGCCCTCGCTCGCTCTCAGCGCTTCTCTCCAGGACTCGCCCTCTGTGCCCGACTCCTACTTCAACCTGCAAGAAAAAACCCTCTAAGGGCGAGAAATAAAGCAGAACCCTCTGCAGGGAGGGTGCCCACCGGGTGGGATACACCTCAACACCCTCCCTCGGGTGCAGCCTGCAGCCCAGCCCAGCCCAGCCCGTCTCTTTTTTGGGGTACAGGGTGGGTGTTTATTCCCTGGACACAGCAATTACCAGCAATTTGGGGGATTTGCTTTCCCAAGCCCAGCAAATACAGCAGGGCCATGTCTGGGGGGTATGAGGTGACTGTGGTGGGCTCCTCCCCACGCTGCCCAGGGTAGCATGTGGGTGAAGGTGAGGATGGCTTTGACACCCCGATACCCTCGCCCCAGCCGGAGCAGCCCCCTCCTCCTCCTCATCCTCCACCTCCTCCTCCACCCCGGCTCCTGGCTCCAGCTGGAGACAAATCCTGCTTTTTTGCCTTGCGACCCAGCTAAGTGAGCTGGAGAAAATCAACACAGGATTTGCATTAACAGCAGTCGCTACAACAAGATTGCGGCCAAGCACAATATTAGAAACTCAGTTTCCCCCTCTGGCCTTAGTGATTCCAGATGGAGCCCCTCGCTCAGACCAAAGGCTGGGGGCGAACCCCCCCCCTTTCTGCGCTCAGCACGGACCTTTCCTTCGGCCCCAGGCTCTGGAGGGGGTGAGGAGGGACAGATCTGCCCTTTGTCCAAGCTCTGAGCCCGATGCCGAAGCAGCGAGGGGAGCAGCGGTTTCCCCCGTGTCCAAGGCAGGGGATTGATTTCCGTTTACATCAGAGAAAGTTAAAAAATTAAAAAAAAAAAAAAAAGAAAAGAAATCAGGATATTCTGTAAGTCCCTGGGGATCTGTATAGGGGAAGACATCCTTGGAATAACATAAGCAGCCCCAGCACTGCCTTCTGAGGCCGGCCAGGAACGGCCTCTCCGGGCACTAAAATCACTATAGCAGAGCGCTAAAAATATTCATTACCCAGGAGGGAGTCGTCATAATTGAACAGGCCCCAGGTATTAAGTAGGTAGCAAGACCTGGCACAGGCTCCTTGGCTTACACCTAGTCACACACATTTGTGTTTGCCATTAAAACCTTCAGGCAAAGATGTTCCTGAGGAACGGCCAAAACCTCAGCGGCTGCCTTGTCCCCCCACCACCCTCTGCCAGGAGACCCCCAGCTCCCGGAGCTGTCGCCTCGTTTATTTGAGCTGAAGCAGTTTGCTGGCGCTTGGGGCTTTGCCAGCTCCTTTCTGATAAGAAAATAAATTGCTTTGTGCAGATGTGGGGTTTGTGGGGTGCAGCCCTGCCCCATCAGCACCCAGACCCCTCCCTGCACCCACTTCTGCTGCTGGCTGCCCCTCCATGGCTTGGAGACCCAGGCTCTGCTCGTGTCCTCGTCCTGCAGGACCCTGACCCTAAGAAGAAAATTAACTCCATCCTAGCAAAACCAGGACACTCGTTAAACAACCAGGCTAGCTGTCATCCAGGTTTGGGTGAGCCCAGCACTGCCCTGGGCAGGGGCTTTGGCCCTTCCCAGCCGTCCCACCACCAGTGGGTTCCACAGCTTCCCCCAGGCAGCCCAAGAACAAGTCACAGGGTTCATCCACCAGCATTAAGCCAGAAATTCGTTGTTTTTGGGACAGCAAGTCCTGTGGAAGCGCCACTGAATTCTCCTCGAATCACAGCAGCTCCCATTAGCGTTCGTACAAAGAGCACCAGCTCCAATCATGTGCAAAGCACCTTCGCAAGGATATGAACATCTAATTTCAATCACAGGTTTCTTGTTTTTCACCAGCAGCTTTTGCAGCTGCTGCTTTCCAGCCTTTCTTTGTCAAAAAAAACAAACCAGAGGCAAATCATCCTGGCTGTGCGTGCAGCCAACGCCGAGCATCTGCATATCCCCCTGCGCGGGGGTCCTGGGGGGCGCAGGGTGGCAGGAGCAGGATGCCGTGGCTGGGTGCTCTGCCCTGTGACCCAGCGGGGTCTCAGCACCCCCAGCACCCCTGGCACCCAGCCCAGCTCCCCAGTCCCACCGGGATGTGCCGTGTGTGTGCTCCAGCGGCGCCGGCCGTGGCCGGTCCAAGGGCGGATGCGGTGCCTCACGTCCTGTTTAGCCCCAGCCTGTTTGTTTACAGCCCCCGGCCCCGCTGCAGACCGGAGGCAGCTGCAGCTGCACGAGGGATGCGGGAGGTTGGGCTCCATGGTCTCAAAGGTCTTTTCCAACCAAAGGATTCTCTGAGTCTTTGAGAGGGTTTGAGGATGCTCCAGAGCCGGGTGTGCGGGTGATCCGAGGGCTCCAGCCTTGTTTATCCTGCTGTGACTTCCCCGGCCAGAACCCTGCAGCTGAGCGCTGCCAGTGACGCAGGGAGCGCTCCGGCTTGGTGCCGGGATCCTGGTGCACGTGGAGGTCTTGAGCCCCTTCCACAGGAGAAGGACAGATGTGAGGACATTGCTCAGATCCTTCAGCCAGCAAACCCAGGCTCCTTTCAATCTGGCAGCTCTTTCCAGTGCCACGTTTTACCCTCAAGGACAGTGCCACCCCGGGGTAAGGACATACAATGAGCTGTACTCCAGGGCTGCCTGGCCTGATATCATCTCTCATCTGCAATGGGAGTAGAAACCTAAGAGAGCAGCATGGATGATGCTTCCCAGAGTGCTCCTTCAGCCTCTCCCTCTCTCTGTGACAGCAGCTCCCAGTGAGTGGCTCTTCCACCAACATTTCAAGTTTCCTCCTCTATCTCTGTACGTTTTTAGCATCCCCAACGCCCTTTGGCAGCACATCCCACCAGTCACCCACCACTGTGTGAAGAACAACCTCCTGCAAGGCTCTGACACGGGCTGATAAGGGCTGATAAGAAGCTAAAGGAGAAGCAAGTCCCACAGGGACAAGTGTTGCGGGGGAAATTGGCTGCGGGAAATCTCAGCGTGTGGGGGAGCTGGGAGCATCCCCCACCAAACAAAGCCTCTGGAGGCAAAGTTGCAAAGTGGGATGTGGATGTTCTTCCTCTGCATGGTGTCAGGCTCAGGCGAGTGGGGTGTGTGGCAGCTTCGTGTGTTTAAACAGTCATAAAAGCTGGGGTGGGGTAAATTCCCTTCGGAGCAGGAAGGGCAGAGAGCGGCTGGGGCAGCCCCAGCCAAGGACAGGGTGGTGGCCCCGCTCCCCTTGCACAGCACCTGCTGGTGGCAGAGGCCTCTGCACCCTCCACTTTTTTTAGGGTTGTAAGGGTGCTTTTGGTTGCTCTGCAGCTGGGATGAGCGGGGCAGTGGGTGTTTTGGGGAAAGGCTGTTGGAGATGGCTCGGGACAGTTGATGGGTCAGTTTGAATGAGAATTGAGGTGAAGGGGGACCCCTCCCAGGGAGCTTTGGGGATACTGAACATGATGCCTATGGGGAAACATCCGCAACACCCAGGTTAGAAACTTCTCTGAGCACACAACCCTGCTCAGGCCTGATTTTAGGGATGCTCTGCACCTTTCTGATGGCGAGGCAGCAAGGGCAGAGGGGAGCTGGGCTTGGACACCCAGCACGACACAGCCAGTGCTGCCCGGGAGGTGGGTGAGGGCTCGGGGGTGGGTCACAGCGTGCTCCCCACAGATAAGGGAGGATATAATGACTGGTTTTACATGCACAGAGATCCAAAAAGCCAAACCGTGGAGGATAATTGCTCAAAAAAACAAAGGGGAGCTTCATATTTCTTGGCTCCCTGACAGAATTAGCACAGCGAGCGTTCCCCGGCTTTCCTTTCATTCTTCTCCAAAAACATCATTTTCCTCGGGGGGGTGAGGGGGAGGGAGTGGGAAAGAAGTGAGCATCGCCGAGCCCCCGGCAGCGCATCGCGCCCAGCTGCACGCCGGGACCGGGGGCTCTGCCCCTGCCCCTCCCCAGCTGCCCTCGCCACCCCCCTGAGCCCATTGCCCCCTCCCAGACCCCCACTCCCGGGGAGCAGCCATGTTCCCCATCCCATGTCCCACCATCCCCAGCCCAGCCTGGCCCCCCGGCAGCTCCCGGCAGTGCCCGGGCTTGCACGTGTCCGCGGCAGAGGTGGGACCGCGCGCGGTGGGAAGGCAGGGTGCCAGCGGCGTGGTCGAAGCCACGAGTCTCAGGGAGGCAAACAGCTGGGGAAGAGCCTGGGAGGCTTTTTCCCAAGCTGGGAGAGCTCTCTGAAGCAGCGTGCTGCTCGCCCCCGGACCCAGGTGTCCTTTGAAGGGGAGCAGGCAGCCCCGGCTCCCGGCAAGCCACGGCACGGGCAGCACCGGGGAGCGCCCGCGTGGCAGGGCAGGGCGAGGGGGCTGAGTGCAGGGGCTGCTGGGGAGACAGTGGCCAAAAGAGTTAATTATTATGGGAGTTTGAGATCACAGAATCCCAGAATCACCTGGATGGGAAAAGCCCCTTAAGCTCATGGAGTCCAACCATGAACCCAACACTGACCAGTCCCCGACTGACCCATGTCCCTCAGCACTGTGTCTACACGACTCTTCAATCCCTCCAGGGATGGGGACTCCACCACTGCCCTGGGCAACCTGTGTCCAACACCCTGAGCCAGGGAAGTTCAGCTGCTGCCAAAGCCCCAGCCTCGAAAATCAACATCTATAAACATTTGACTTGGAAGAGATCAGATTGAGATCAGATCTGAGGAAGAAATTATTTGCTGTGAGGGTGGTGAGACCCTGGCCCAGGTTGCCCAGAGAAGCTGTGGCTGTCCTCCCTGGAAGTGTTCTCGGCCAGGTTGGATGAGGCTTTGAGCAACCTGGTCTAGTGGAAGGTGTCCCTGCTGCTGGCAGGGGGATGACCTTTAAAGTCCCTTCCAACCTACACCGTTCTCTGACTCCATGAGAAATGTGCAGGAGGGTGTTTTTAGTGCTTTGGTGGAAGAAAGGGCACAAAGGGAAGGTGGCAGGTGAGAGGAATGGGATGAAAGAGTGAAAAAGCAAGAGTAAAGTGAAAAGGAGAGCGGCTGTGTTGGAGACCACCACACACCACCTGCCAGTGCTCAGCCATGGGGGTGACAGGTCTGGTGCCACCACCCCAGCCCAGCACAGTGGGCTTGGCACCCTGGGATCCTTGAGATCCATTCGCCTTTTTTTTACCCCAATAGAAATGCACATGTGAAACCCTTTTATTTACCAGTCCCTGCTCCCCAGGTCTAGTTTAAGGCCACCCAGTGCCACCTTTCCCGTGTCCCTGCCACCCACAAGCTCCTGGGCACCTGCCCACCACAGCCCCCCAGCATGGTGCAGCCACCTCACCTCCAGCTCCCTCCTCCCCGTGCCACCGGGCTGGGTGGCAGCAGGGTCCCTGTGGGTACCAGGGGTGGGGACAACAATGGGGGCTCCCCCCTGCACCCCCTGGCAGCCCCTCCACCAGCTGCAGCTTTTCAGGCCCCCCCATAGGAGCGTTATTCAGAGCTGGGAGTAGAAAGCTGGAGCGGAGCAGAGCGCTGAGGGAGGCGGCGGTGGAAGAACCGGATTTGCCTTTATTTGATTTTTTTTCCCTTTCTGAAGGATGCTGTATTGAGCTGAACACGACAAATATGTCAGGAATGTTTGTCCTCAGGGCTTGGGAGAGCAGGGAAAGGCCCAGAGAAAGGCACTGCTGGCACCTTATCAACACACCAGCCCCACTCTCTGTACAAAGCCAAGTGCCAGCGGCGGGTTCTCCAGAGTGGCAGCTGAGCAGGATGCCAGCGGGTGCAGCGGTGACACTGTGCCATGGGGGTCACGTCACCCCAGCAGTGATGGGGGACCTGCCCTCTGGATGCTTCCCTTCCTCAAGGGAAGAGCAGCAGAGCAGAGAGGTGGGCAGTGGGATAGGGGGTGTGCCACCCCCCGGATCCATCTCCCTCCTCCTCATTGTCACAGTTTGTCCCAGCGTGACTGGAGCAGCGATGGTTTTTGTTAGATTTGGCAAATCCGCCCATCACAGCAGCATCATCTCCACCCAGCTCCGAGGTGCTGCTGGAGCTGTGGCCCCACTGATGGCTCCATCCTGGGGGAGAGCAGCAGGACAGGAGCCAGGGCTGGGGCAGGACACGGGCACTGGGCTGGCACCTGCCAGGTCACAGCTGTCCCCAGCAGCGGTGGAGGGGACAGCACCGCATGTCCCAGGGGTGCACCAGCATCATGCCCAGGTCCTCCTTGGCTCCTCTGCCTGATCCCAGTAAAACCCTTCCCAGAGGAGCCTCCTCTAAGGAGGATCTTTAAGGCACTTGCTGGGTGCTTATCAAGATCTGGGTGTTTGCTCCAGGAGCCACCGCTGAGCCCCTGTGCTGCTCCAAAGAGCCCCAGCCCGGCTTCGAGGAAGCCATGCGCAGCGGGCTGGGGCCGGGGCTAATTAACAGCCCTCGTTAAAAATATATTGTGGTTGGTTTAAACAAGGTTCCCCCAAGCCAGAGGAAGCTGGTGAGGGACTGTGGAGAGATAGCGAGGGAGCGAGGCGGGCGGGGAGGGGGAGGCAGTGCCTGGGTGCATTGATTTCTTTATTTCCTTCCATTTCTAAGCTAAAACGAAGTGCCTCTCTGGAGCTGGAGGCGCCCTGACGTCTCTTAAAGTACCACATAGGAAATTGTAAAGCACAGGAAAACAACCCCATCAGCCTGACCCCTTCACAAACTCCAGCCAGCGCCAAAGTTGCAGAGTAAACAAAGCGAAGCCGCCGTCGCCAGGCTTGGCCTGGCCACCAGACACCGAATCCAGCAAAGCCCTGTCCTGGGCCAGCCCCGGGGCAGCACCACGGCCCCTGTCCCTCTGGGGGCTGTGGGGAGTGAAGGCAGCTGGGCTGCGGCATCACCTCACCGCCCTCTTTCAAGTTTCCCTGGCCAAGAAGGGGATGATGATGATGGTGATTTAACATCAGTGAAATGAGTCAACAGTTGGCCCAGCGCTGGGGTCGGGAGGGTAACGCTTCCCTCAAAGTCAGATGCTTCCTCTCCTCCTCGCTGGAGAGGATGATGCTCTGGGTCAGCAGTGGGTCCCATCTCTCCTAGATGATGCAGGGCAGGACTGATGTGCCTCCAAGCCCTGGGGTTTGTCCCAAATCCCCAGAGCCCTTCTGACACCCGCAGAGGGGCACTGGCAGCACCACAAGCCATTAGCATCGGTCCCACCGAGGTGCTGCTCCGTTTCCCTGGACACCGATAATTCAGGCAGAACCTGAACAATTTTCTGTGCATAATAGGCAGAAATTTGCTCTCAGCAGCAGGCTCTGAAATCAGCATCCCAGCAGAGGCAGGCTGGATTAATCAGGCTGGCCACAACTCGGAACAAACCTGCTGATGAAGCCTTGGCAGAGGCAGCAGCGTGTGCTGAGGACCTTCCCTCCGCCCCCCGTGCCGGCACAGCACGAGGGCTCCGAGAGCTTTCTGAAGCGATTGACTGCATTCTTCCAGAGCCGTCTGCCACCAGCACTGCAGCCCCCTGCCCCGTGTCCCCCATGTCCCCTGCCCTGGGAGTGGCAGGGGGCTGCTGGCTGGGCTCTGCTGAGGGGACATTAGTGGGGTGTTGGGAGCGCAGGGAGGAGGCAGCATCCGGATGGATGGATGGAGGGATGGAGGGATGGAGGGAGGCATGGAGGGAGGGAGGGATGGAGGGAGGGATGGAGGGATGGATGGAGGGATGGATGGAGGGAGGGATGGATGGAGGGAGGGATGGAGGGAAGGATGGAGGGATGGAGGGAGGGATGGATGGAGGGATGGAGGGATGGAGGGATGGAGGCAGAGCTGTGCAAAGAGGCTTGGGGGGGGGGGGGGGGTTGTGTTCCTGAGGATCTCCAAACTCCCCCTCAGACCCCAGCAGGGCGAGAGACCCCTCTCCTCTCCAGGCACTGGGGGAAACTGCTTAAGCAGGAGTCCCTGCTCATTGGGATGCGAATTACAGCACCCATGGGTGCTGCCTGGGGCACCCGGATGGTTAATGCAGCCACAGAGCCCACTGTGGGGGTGTGGGTGCCCCTGCAAGGAAAACCTTGTGGGATGCTTGGAGCAAACCCCACAGCCTAACTGTGATCCCAAGTCCAGGTGCTGCTCTCATCCCTTGGAGCCTCCCCCTGTTCTCAGCCTCCCAGGGGCTCCTGCTGAGCCCCCACTGCCCACCCCTGCTGCAGGCTAGCACCCTGGTGCCCAGGTTGGTGGCTTTCCCTGGAGCATCCCACCCCTCTGCTCCCAGGACATCCCCCTCCATCTTCCCCCAGAGAGGTACTGCCCCAAAACACCCTGATAGCATCTCCTCTCCCTCCAGCCAGGCTGGGCAGCCCCAAGGAGAGCACCAACCTCTCTTTGCAGGGAATTCCGCTGTCGGATGCTGTGCTCGGGGCTGGCACAAGCACCAGGCTGCTGCACAGGTGTCTCCTGGAGACCCATGGGGTCACCTGCACCCCCTGCACCAGCCTGGTCCCACTGCCACAGAGACCTCACTGAGCTGGGGGGGACATCAGCACCCTCCTGTGCCCTGTGGTGGGTGGGTGTGGGGGTGGGTGTGGGTGGGTGCAAGAGGCACAGTGCTGCAGAGCAGAAGGTGGGATGCCTCCTCCATCACCACGCTCTCTCCTCCTGGGGAAGCAGCAGGATGTTTACATGAGGGTTTCTGGCTGGTGAAGGACACACAAAGCCTCAAAAAAATTTAAATAAAACAAAACAAAACAAAAAAATCCCTTGTTGTTCCCTCCAGCAGCTGGAAAGTAAACACAGCTGCTCTGCTCACCCCGAGCAGTGTCCGTGCACCCCGGCCCCTCTGCCCTGCCCACCCCGCGGTGCTCCCCACGCTGAGCTGGCGAGGACACGCTGCCCGGGTGGCCACTTGCCCATGACCGTGTGCCTGCGGGCAGTGTGGTGACCAGGCAAAGCAGCCTTGGGAGTCCTGAGCCCCCAGCGTGGGCTGGGCACACCCAGCCTCCCACGCCGTGTGGCGGGTACGGGTGCTACCTGCCCCGGTGAGGGGACGGGCTGTGCGGGAACACACGTCCCAGCTCCGAGGAGCCATCCAAGGACGTGCCCATCCTGTGGGTCCGGCCTCGGCTCTTTCCTTGCAGGAAGGAGCAGATGAGCAGACCCCCCTGGAAGGAGATGCCCAGGTGGGCAGTGTGAGTGGGGCAAGGGGACCTGTCCCCTGCGCAGCCTGGGGACAAGGACAAGAGCAGCAGACGAGGGAGGACAAGACGGGTGTGTGGGAAGAGGACGGGCTCGTGCTGGGATGGGAGGACACGGGCTGCAGGTGCCCTGGGCTGCAGGGCTGCTCGGGGCTGGAAGAGTGCCGGAGGGAGGCTGGCTGGGGTGCTGGAGGTTGGCTGGGGTGCTGGAGGCTGGCTGGGGGTTCAGGAGCCGCAGGGATGGTCAGGTCTGTGGGGATGCTCGGAGTTGTGGGAGACTTGGAGCTGTGGGACCCTCGGGGCTGTGAGAAACTTGGAAATGTGGGATGCCCAGAGCTATGGGATGCTCAGAGCTGGGGGATGCCCAGAGCTATGGGATGCTCGGGGTTGAGGGATGCTCAGAGCTATGGGATGCTGGGGTTGAGGGATGCTCAGAGCTGGGGGATGCTCATGGTCAGGGTGTTCAAAGGATATAGGGTGCTCCCAAGCAGGGCAGGGTGTGCGGAAGCTCCTGCCTTGCGTGGAGCTCGGCTGTCCTCTAGTGCACGCCTGGTGCGTGACACGGCAGCGTGGGGCCAGGAGGGAGCCCAGCCCCACCAAAACCCGCCTCCCACGTTCCAGCCTCCCACTCCCTGTCAGCCTCCACATTCTGGGGGGCTCTGCTATTTATTCAGCATCTCACTCTTAACCCTTCACTTTTTGCCCCATCTCCACATCCCCCTTGGCCTTCTACTCCTTTTCAGACTCAGCTTTTCATTAGCCTCCGCTCTTTTGAACAGTCTCCGCTTTTTCTTTACACTCCCACCATTTCCAGCCTCCAATTCTTCTGGCCTCCACTCTCCATCAGCTCCTTTCAGTCTCAGACACGATTTCACTGTAAAATGTTGTTGCCTTCCCACACCCTTTCAGAGTTTCACCTGATTTGTCCCTGCACATGCCTTCCAGCCTCCCATCCTTTTTTGAAGTCCAACTCCTTTTTGGCCTCCACTTTCCTTTTGACCTCTACTTGCCCACCAGCCTCCCACTCCTGTTCAGCCTCCACTGCTTGCTGGCCTCTACTTGCTCAGCTCTACTCCAGCATGCCACCCTTTTTTTGACCTCCCACCCCATTTTTGAACTCCAACCCCTTTTCAGCCTCCATTTGCTCATTGACCTCTCCTTGCCCTACAGCCTCCAAACAGTTTTCAGCTGGCACAGGCACATGGATGCGGAACTGAGTGAGGAGGGGAGTGGGGAGGGTGGAGGGATGGTGCTGCCAGGTGCTGGGGCTCTGTGGGGATGTCCCACCCTGAGCAGCCCCACCTGAGGTTCCCACACCCACCCACAGCTCCATTTAAGCTCAGCCTGGAGCCTCCAGCCCCTTCTTCTCCTCTGTGTGGGGACACTTGGCTCCAGCCCTGCCTTGGGGATGGACCTCAGTTGGGTGAGTAACTGTCTGTGGGTAGGTGATGGGTGCCCATCATGCTGGGGTAACCCTTGGTTCCCCATGTGCTTGTTCTTGGGGAGCAGCTCCCTGGGAGGGCTTTGTGGCAGTGGCCTTGACTCCCACAGACCTTAGCTGTGCTCCAGCCCCTTGGATGTGACACCTGCCCTGTCCCTGCTGGGGCTGTGGGCAGGAGGGTGGCTTTGTCACCACTGTCATTGCTGTACAGTGGGACACCCAGCCCTGAGCCACAGGGATGACTGTGAGCCCCAAGCCCTTCCCTGCAGTGCCTGCCAGCTGCACTGGGTGCTCTGGGCTGTTTTGAGGTGGCCCTGGGGCACCCATGCTGCCCCTGCTCTCCTGCCACGCTGTGTCCCTGCCCACTGTCCCCAGGTGATGGCTGTGGGGCAGCACTTGGTTGTTTTAATGGGAGCTTGCTCAGGGCTTCTGCCGGTGGCCAGGTGGGAAGGTTGCTCCTGTGTCCCATGCATGCTGTGGAGATGAATCCTTCCATGGCTGGGTGCAGGGCTGGGCCAGCCTGGGGCTCTCCTGGGAGGTGAAGGTGCCTTCATCCTGCCACTCCTCCTCTCCTTGCACCACCCTGCATTCCCTTCATCCCCCCTTTCCCTCTCTGCTCAGAGCTTGTCTTCACCACAGCTTCTCCTGTGCTGCATGGAAGCCTTGCTTCTAGTTTTCCCTCCTGGGACCATTTCCTCAGTGTCTCTATTTATCAAACTGGAGCAAAAAATGACACTGTCGAGTGGAGTCAAGGCTCTGGCCCTTTGCAGAGCAGCTGGAGCAGAGGATGAGCAGTCCAGGGGTGCAGTGGGGTGTGGGGGGACCTGACACTGTGGAAAAGGAGCTGGGAGCCCTGGGCACACTGCGAGTGGGAACTGGGCACCAATGTGTGGGATGCAGTGTTTGAGGAGAAGTGCAAACCAGAAAACAGTGCAGATGTGTCAGTGAGTGTGCGCTGGCTGTGTGCCTGGGAGCAGGGGAGTGCAGCACCTTGGCTTGCACACGTGTGTGTACGTGTGTGTGAGGAAAGGGACAAGCTGGGGAAGGGTCTGGGGCACAAGTGTGCCAGGACTGGTCAGTGTTGGGTTCATGGTTGGACTCGATGAGCGTAAAGGGCTTTTCCAATCCAGGCCATTCTGGGATTCTGGCCGTTCACCGGCCCCGCACACGCAGCGCACACCGGGAGGCTTTGCACGGATGCACTCGCGTGTGCTGAGCTCGGTGCTGGGGGTGCAGTGGCGGCAGCTTCCCACGCGGGGGCAGCAGAGCGACAGGCACCGCAGAGCTGCGGCCACCGGCTCCGTGTCCCGGTGAGCAGCGGTGTCCCTCGGGGTCGGTAATGCGACCGGCGCTGCTCAGCATCCTTGTCGGTGACACGGACAGTGGGACTGGGGGGTGGTTGGGGTTGCCTTGACCCAGGTGCAGGACCTCGCACTTGGCCGTGTTGAGCTTCATGAGGTTTTCCACCAGGACAACCCTGCTAATGGTGGAGGGGCACTGGCCCAGCTCTAATGAACCCTTCTCCTTAATTAGAGGCAGGGGCTGGGGCAGCATCCCCCACCCAGCACCCACTTCTCTGGAAGGGGGGTTTGCAGACCTCGGGGGGAGGATGATGAGGGCAGGGAGGGAAGTAAGAAATCTTACCAGAAAACAACCTTGTTCTGCACAGAAAAGGCAACACTTGGTGCTCGCCCTCGGCTGACCTCACACCTGAGCAGGGTGGGGGGTCCCCCATCCAACTGCCCGGGGCACCCCCCAGCACGGTCCCACCGACTGATCCCCCCCATGCCCCCAGCGAGGGGATGTGGAGCTGCTGAGGGGCTGTGATGATGGTTGCACCGGGTGCCAGGAAATGGGCTGCTCCGAGGAACCCAGGGAGAGTTCATGGCTTGGCAAAGCCAAGTGCAAGGTCCTGCACTTGGGTCAGGACAACCCCCAGCACAAATCCAGGCTGGATGGGGAATGGCTGGAGAGCAGCCCTGAGGAGAAGGACTTGGGGTGCTGGGGGACCAGAAGCTCCACATGAGGCGGCACCGTGCGCTGGCAGCACAGAGCCAATAACCGTGTCCTGGGCTGCACCCAGAGCAGCGTGGGCAGCAGGGCCAGGGAGGGGATTCTGCCCCTCTGCTCCGCTCTCCTGAGACCCCCCCTGCAGTGCTGCCTCCAGTGCTGGGGCCACCAACAGCACAAGGACATGGACCCACTGGAGCCAGTCCAGAGGAGGCCACCAGGATGATGCCAGGGCTGGAGCAGCTCTGCTGTGAGGACAGGCTGAGAGAGTTTGGGCTGTTCAGCCTGGAGAAGAGAAGGCTCCAGGGAGACCTTCCAGTGGCCTCCCAGTACCTGAAGGGGCTCCAGGAAGGCTGGGGAGGGACTTTGGCCAAGGGCAGGGAGTGACAGAACAAGGAGTGATGGCTTGAAACTGGAAGAGGGGAGATTGAGAGGAGATCTGAGGAAGAAATTCTTTGGTGTGAGGGTGGTGAGACCGTGGCCCAGGTTGCCCAGAGGAGCTGTGGCTGCTCCTCCCTGGAAATGATCAGAAAACCAGCTGTGGCTGCTGGCAAACATCCAGGCTGATGGGGAGGATGCTCTGATTGAGTCAGGTGTTTGGATCCTCTCTCCTCCCTAGGCAGCTCCAGGACCTGCCATTTCTAATGAGACCTTCATCTTTAACCACCAAAGAAAATAAAAGGGAACTGAGGAGCCACCAGTAGGTACCACCTTCCCTCCTACCCCCAGGCATTGACCTGCCCTCCTGGCCCAGCCATGGCTGAGGTGCAGATGTGAGGAGCCTCACTCCAGGGCTCCTCAGCTCCATCGGGATGAGCTTTGTGGCCCCAGCAGTGGCTGGTGCAGACTCGGGTCTGTCAGCCTGGCTGTGGCTGCATCCGATACGCAGGCACAGCCTCCCCCTTGCCAGCCCCCTCTCCCACTCCCACTGTCTTCAAAGCCAAGGACCTGGCAGTCGTTCTGAAACCCGGGCAGAGCCTCCATGCCATGGCTTGGCATGCAGCTCAAAGGCTCAATTAGCAACATCTGCTTTTGTGGGCTGTAAAACCCTCTCCCTGCTCCCCTCCCTTGCTCTGAGCGCTCACAGCTGGGAGCAGCATGGGGCTGCAGCCAGCCTGGGCCAGGGGAGCTCTGTCAGCATGGTGTGCTGTGCCACCTCTGTCACTGCACTCCTGACCCCTTGGATCTGGGACCTGGCTGCAGCTGAGTCAGGGGAATAAGGGGCAGAGGGCCATGGCAGAGCATGGGGTGGTGGAGCCTGAAATGGGACAGGGATTGGAGATCTCTCACACCAGGTAAGTGTAGGAACCCTGGTGAAGCGTGTGCATCCAGGTCTCTTCCAGGAGATGGTACAAAACATCAGGGAAGGAGTGGGGAAGGCCCAGGGTGGAGGTCTGCAGGGAGAGCAGAGCATGCTGCATCCCATTCCAGCCCTGCTCCTCTCCAAGGTGGGGATCCCTGCTCTGTACTGGGGTACAGGGCAGCAGGACCCAGTGTGGGATGGACATGGGTTGGAGTTCACATGGGGAGGACTCCCAGGAGGCACTTACTCCAAGGGTAGGAGCAGCAGGAGGGCAATGAGGACTGTGCCCTCTGTCCATTCCCATTCCTTCCTCCTGGAGACACCAGTCTGGGTCCAGGCTGGCTGCCTCACCCCAGGATGCCTGGGCTGCAGAGCAAGCGGCTGCGACAGGCTGGGCAGAGAGGACCAGGCTGGGCAGAGAGGACCATCCTGTGCAGCTGGCAGAGCTGGGTCCCAGGGGCTCCAGGCTGCTGGGCCATAATGTTCCCAGCAAAGCTGTGTGGCAGGCAGAAGGGAGAGGCACCATTTTCCTGCAAATACAAGACAGAAACCAAAATTAAATCTTCCCTTACCAGTAATGCAAGAAAAGGAGCCAGCGAGAGGGCAGGGAAGGAGGCAGGTAAGAGGGAGGTGAGGAGCTCAGCCATACCCTCCTCTCCAGCATGGTGCAGCACTGCTCTGGCATGACATGAGTGTATGAGGTCTCAAGCAGCTGGTGAGTCCCTCTTATCACTGGCATAGATTCTTGTTAAGGTGCCACACCAGTACAACCCTGCTTCTGGGAGCACTGGTGGTGCTGGGAGCCCAGTCCTGTGGTCAGCTGCCACTGCTGCACCCAGCAGCTCCCCTCTTCCCTGGGAGGAGTGGGATGTGAAGGTGGCTGTTTCCAGGAAGGGGTGCGAGGCAGCTTCCTCCTGGGCTGTGCACTGTGTCTGGGTCCCAGGACATGGATCTGTGCTGAGAGGTGACATGGTGACACCAGCTGTGGGACCTGATGGGTCCCATGGCCTGGAGGCTAGCTGAGAGCCCCTGCCACCACCCATTGTTTGGGAGCTGAAGCAATAGGAGCCCGCGGAGCCCGCAGGCTGGCAGGTCTGGCCAGCAGCTCTGTGGTCGGGGGCGTTCCCAGGAGGGCTGTATAGAACCAGGGCTGGATGCTGCTAACATTGTCCTGGGGATATCTAGAAGTGTGGCCAAGCGGCGCCGTACCAGGGCCACCGAGGTCGGGAGGGCAGGGAGCCAGCCTGGGGACAGGGATTTGTGAATGAGAGCAGTCCAGGCAGCGCCAGCAGGGCGAGACAGTGGGGTCCCCCCTGGATTGGGGCTCCCTGAGCCCCTCTCCCTGCAGGCAGCTGTCCCCTCGCAGCCTGGCGCCAGGCAAGAGCAAGTGGGTCCCATGGGCCGTGTTGGGCAGGGGACCACCGAGGTCTGACACCAAAGCTGCAAACCCTGGGCACCAAGGCGTGGCTTCCCTGCCTTTCCCAGACTGGTTGCAAGAAGTTCCAGGACTTGCATCCCCTTCTTTCCACCTTCTGGCTGCTCTATCTGGTTGCAGTTGGTTTCCTTGCTGCCAGAGCAAGGGCTGCAGTGGCTGAGGAGCTCTCAGGGCCTCTCTCTGTAGGATCAAACCACCTCAGCTGCATTGTGGCTGCAGCAAACAGTCCCACGCTGATGGCATCCCTTAGGAGACTCCCCAAAACCCCAGCAGTGCCCACCTCAGCTGTGGGGTCCCTCGCCTCCCTCCTGGCTGGGAGCTGGTGAGCAGCAGAGCTCGCTAGGTCTGGCACTGCATTGCAAACAAGAGGTTTGCTGATCACAGCTCAAGGCTTGTTCCAGCTCAGCACATGTAACGTTCCTAGGATGGGGACAGCATCTCCTGCTGCCAGCCTCAGTGGGTGCACGGGGTCTGTGCTTCAGGGTGGCATTTCAAGGACTCTGAGATGGACCTTGGGACATTGGCTCCTGCAGGCAGGTAAGGAATAAAGGGAGGGGGCTGCAGAGCAGCACTGGGCTGCGAGGGAAGGGGTCCAGGCAGGAGAGTTCACACACAAGGTGGTGAAAACAAGCCAGGGCTTAACCCAGGAGCCATCCTGGCCATGCTTACCCTGGTGCATCCTGCAGTCAAGCCTCCAAACTGCAGGGCTCTGCTCTCACCCCCTGCCAGGGCTCAGCACAGCTCCTGGATCAAGCCCTGGGGCAGGACTGCCACCCCTGTGATTCCTCTGGCTGCAGGTCCTCCCTCTGCCCCACGAGGCAGGGGCTGGTGGTCACCTCCCAAGTCTGGACTCTCCTCTGGGGCTGCACCAAACAAGGGCTCTTGCAGGACCTGGGGCACATGAGGCTCTTCTCTTGGTGGCTCAGACCCCAAAGCAGCCAGCCAGGCTCTGTCCCTTCTCCAGCTGATTTTAACCCCAGAAAGCAAGGCTTTGCCTGCACCCTGGATACCTGGGGCAGTCTGGAGCATCCCTTCCCAAACGCTGGCTGGTGCAGAGGTGGTTGCACCACAGTGCTGTGCATGCCTGCCAAAAGCCACATGTCACAGGGTGACATGGGTGCATGTGTATGCCTGGTGCAACCATCCCTCCTGCCACCCCATCGTGTCAGCCCCTGAGTGACACTTCAAGGTGCTTTGACTGTGCCTGGGGATGTTATGTGGCCTGATGCCTCTGAGAGCTGCTTGGAGCTGGGGGTCCTCTTTGTCATCCCTTCTTCTGGTGCCTGGGCCCCCTCCTGTTGTGGTTAATAATTTGCTTTTCCCAGCAGAGCACTGAGATCCCATAAACATGCATTGTGGAGAGCCCTTTGCAAAGACAAGGCCAAGCCTCCTCAGCTGTAGTTTGTGGTGAGAAAACGCTGGTTTTATGCTGGTGACAACTTCCTTGCTGCTTTATCCCCACCTGAGGGCCCCCCTGATTAGTCAGCTAGCTGATTAGCATCAGGTAATGATGGAAACTCTCCAAATCCCCGAAGGTGCCAGTGCTCCCTGGGGAAGTCTCCTGAGCTTCATGGCAGAGGCTGGCCCAGAGCTGCCTCTCCTACCTGAAGAACCCTGGTGTTGGGAGTCAGCCCAGACACCTCTGCTTGGTGTAAGAAAAACATCAATAACCCCCATTGCCCTTTGAATACCACCAGCAGCAGTAGATGGAGAGAAACCCGAGGAAGGCTGAGCAAAGGAACCCATTATCTCAGGAAAGGCCATGTGTAAGCTGCTGGTTTTGCAATGCAAGAGCAGGGAGTGGGAGGAGTGGTTAATGTTTTCCCAGCAAGGAGAAACTCCTGGGTGGAAATAACTCTGTGCCCTGGAAACAGAACCCTTCACCAACCAGGGCAGGGCTTGTGCACCTCGTCTCAGCTGGGTGATGCTGAGCAGGGTCCAGGCTCTGCAGTGAACTGCTCCCAGCGAGAGCAATGAGCTCCTGTCAAAGCCCTGTGTGAGCACACAGGGGAGCTGGGGCTGAGCTCACCCAGCTGTGCCTGCATGGGTGGGCTCCCCAGGAAGCCCTTCCCCTGCCCTCCCTGCTGCCCATCCTTCTGGATGCATTCAGCCCATGAAAAAACAAAAAGCTGAAATAGGATGGGAACAGTGGGGCTTTGGGGAGATATGCAGCAAAAAGCTTCAAAGAGGCTTAAAGAGCAGCTCCCTGCTGAAGACAGAAGGAAAAGATCCCTTCTGCTGACACAAATGGCACCTGAAGCACTGGGAGCCAGCTAGCCCTTAGCAGGGGCCACCAAACCCACTGCTGGGCATGTGGGACGTCCTGTCCCTTCCCAAGCCTGCCAGCACCGACACACAAAGCACTGGAAGGGAAGGAGCTGCTGCCAGCAGCCAGGGCCAAAGGACAGTCAGTTAAATAATGGGGTACACAAGGGTTTGAGGGGCTCTGTTCTGCTCTCCCTTAGCTCTTTTTAGGCCTGACAACACACTACACTGCTGGCCTCCTGCCTGCAGCGATCTCCCTGAGCTGTTTTGGATTTCACAGCATAAAACTTAACCATGCTCCAGGCTGAAACAGCAGTACCTCACCCTGGGGAGGTGAAAGCCCTTGGGCAACACAGCCTGTCAGGAGTGTGAAAGGCTGGAGTCCCACAGCTGCTGCCTCTTGGCTGGCTCAGGGAGCTGAGGTCCCTGCCAGCCTGCCCAGAGCCTGTGCTGGGTGTGCTCAGACTGGGTGAATACCTGGTGCTTTGGTTTCCCATTTCAGCAAAGAAATTCTTCCTCACATCCACTCCTAACTGCCCTGGGCACAACTTGAGGCCATTTCCTCTTGTCCTGTCCCTTGTTCCTTGGTTGAACAGACCCACCCCCACCTCTTTCCACCCTCCTTCCAGGGAGTTGGACAGAGCCAGAAGGTTCCCCCCTCAGCCTCCTTTTCTCCAGAAAAAAGAGAGCTCACTGGAGCTGCTCCCACACCAGCACAAGACGAGGCTTTTGTGCCTGAGGTATCAGATCTATTCCACTGCAAATACAGAGGGAGCACAGTTAATATTTATTTCCAGAATGATGGCTCCAGTGCCCCAACCCTTGGTATGATCCTGTGTGTACAAGGCAGGCCCAGGAAAGGAGCCCCACCAGAGAAATCCTGGAGCTGTAGAAACAGCTCTCGGCTATTCCAGCATCTCCTCCCCAGCCGTGCTGGAGGGGCAGGAATGGATGGGGTGGAAAAGCCAGAGGGAAGCTGCCCCCTGAGCTCTGCCCTGTGCTCCAGGAGCTGCAAGTGTCTGTGCCACAGCTCAGAGAAGTTCAGTCTCCAGCCTGGGTTGCAGTTTCCCTTATATCACTCTCAGTGATGCTCGACATTTGTTCGTTCCGGCTGTAAAACCTCTCCTGGCTCTGCACCAGCTATTTTCTCACCTCAGTGCCTCAGCTAGAGCAGAATTAACTGGTGGAGTATCTGCAGCTCAGACAGGTTGGTCTTTGTGATTAACACACTCTTTGCTCTGGGCAGGAGAGGTGGGAGCTCAGCTCCAGTTCTACAGCGCCCGAGATGCCCAGCAGCCCTGTCCTTGCTGTCACATAGAGAGAGGTCAGTGGCTCGTGCCCTGTTGTGTAGGGCTCGTGTTCAGAGGAGCATGGCTTTAAACAGGAGTGGTGGCCATGGCAAAGGTGGCCTGAGCCTGGGCTTTTGGGATCAGGAGCATGGTGGGCAGGGGGATTTCTGTGTTTTGTGCTCACATTAGAGCAGTGCTCTGAGGTCCAGCTGAGCTGACACGCTCCCGTGCATCCACAAAGGCCTTGAGCTCCCCTTTCCCTCATGCTTTGCTCTCCTCACAGGTCAGGCTGACAAACTGGAGAAGGACAAAGCCTCTGGTGACTTTCGCAGTGCCTGCAGGATCCCACCCGAGCCAGCTGGAGGGAGCCCAGACAACCAGCTCCAGCACCTCTCTTGCTGAAGGGCTGTCAGCACGGCTGAGCAGCACGAAGGAGTCTGTTCGCTTTGGGACAGAGCTTGATGAAAACCCCAGGAATAGGAACACTTGAAGCTGTTCCCACAGCCAGGACAGTGCCCGAGGGTGAGGATGGCTTTGGGATGGAGCAGGAGCCTCCGAGCAGGCTCTGCCTGGGGCTCTGCTGACAGCAGGGTTTGATGTGGCAGAGCTCTGTTTATTTTTCACACCCGGTGAAAATTAATAGTTAATAAATAAAAGTCAGTGAATAGTCTCTTGTTTAACTGTCCCAAGAACCCCTAACGGGGTGCCACTGGGGTTGGGGAGGCAGAGAGGGGATGTTCCCTGGAAGCTGGCTTTTGGTGCTGGTCAGAACTCTCTCCCGGTGACCCCGACATGGAACTCGTAGGGGCTCCTTTTGGGGCTGAGGGCGAGCGGGCAGCAGTGCCCGGGGGACACCCCATGTCTGTCTGTCTGTCTCGCCAGAGCTGTCCGGCCCGAGGGCTCCGTGCGGTCCGAGGGCTCCGTGCTCCTTGGTGCTGCCGGAGCCCCCGCCTCGCTCTCCGGGGAGGATCGGCCCCGCGCTGTCGGCCGGGCCCCGAGCGGGGCTGCCCCGCCGCCTCTCACCGGTACCCCCCGGGAGGAGGAGGAGGACGGGACAAGCCGCAGAGGAGCGGGGCAGCGCGGGCCGGCGGAGGGGCTGTGGGTGAAGCGGTGCGGGGTGGGCGGCAGCCGCAGCCCGCGCCCCCTCCCCGGGCAGCGCGGCCTCGGTGGCGGCGGGGCGGGCGGAGCTGTCCTTCAGCACCACCGCGGCACCTGCCGGTGCCCGGGCCGGGCGGCGAACGAACGGGCGGCGGGGGCGGACGGGGGGCGGGAGGCGGAGGGGGGGGTTCGGGCGGGCGCGCAGGCGCAGGGCGGCCCCGGCTCCTCAAGGTGTTGGCGGCGCGGCCGAAGATGGCGACAGACTGAGGGCAATGGGGCCCGGCGGCGGCGGCGGGCGCGGCGCGGCCCGCGAGCTGGCGCAGCCGACGGGGAAGCGGAAAGCCGAGTGAGGCGGGGCCGGGGCATGCCCCCGAGCGGCGGGCAGCGAGCCGCGGCCGGGGCTGGGGTCGGGGTGGGGAGCGGCAGCGGGGCTGAGGCAGCGCGGCGGCCGGCGGCGGCCTGTAGGCGGGGGCGCGGGCATGGCGGCGGTGGCGGCGGAGGCGGCGGAGCGGCGCGGCGGTCGCAGGTGACAGCGGCGGCAGCGCGGCGCTTCCCCCCGCCGCCGCCGCCGCCGCCGCCGCCGCCGCCACCCCCCCGCGCCGCCCCCGCAGCATGATCCGCGGCGCCTGGATGTACCCCCGCGGGGGCCCCGCCGGCGGGGCGGTTTGCTGCGCGCCGCGCCGCAGCGATAAGCCGGTGGCCGACCCCGAACGGGCGCAGAAATGGCGCCTCTCGCTGGCTTCGCTCCTTTTCTTCACCGTCCTCCTCTCCGACCATCTGTGGCTCTGCGCCGGGGCCAAGCTGCGGGCGCGGGAGCGGAGCGGCGCCGGGCGGCCGCGGGGCCGTGGGCCGCGGGCCTTGCTGGCGGCCGAGCCAGCGGGCGGTAGCTGCGAGGCCTTGTTGGGGAACCTCAGCCGGGCCCCCGGCCCCGCCGGGCCTTGCCCCGCCGCCCGTGGCGACCTGGACTCGGCCTGCGCCCGTCTGCAGGCCCTGCAGCGCCCACGGGGCTCCCCGGCCGCCTCGCCTCCCTTCTTCGCCTCTCCCTCCTCCAAAAGGACCTTCCTGCAGGCTTACTTTAGGAACTTCAACCTCTCCTTTTGTGATACTTACACGATCTGGGACCTGCTGCGGGAGATGACCGGCCCGGATGGCCTGGACTGCAGCATGGACAACCTGATGGTGGACTTGGTGGTGGCGGCAGCCGGGGTGCTGGGCGGGGAGGCCTGTAGCAGCTGCGTCCAGGCGTACCAGCGGCTGGACCAACACGCTCAGGAAAAATACGAGGAGTTCGACCTCTTGCTGGAGAAGTACTTGCAATCGGATGAGTACTCGGTCAGATCCTGCTTGACGGACTGCAAGGTAGGAGGGGGTGCTCGGGGGTGATCCCTGTCTGGCTGGGTGGGCAGCCTGGGGTGAGCTGGATGCTGTCTCGCAGCCCCACTGAGCCCCGGGGGTCCCGGCTGCAGGAGGGGGCTGTGGCCATCCTGCCCGCACGCCTGCCGGAGCCACAGTCCTGCTTGCCCACAGGCTGGGGGTCTCCCTCTGCTCCCCCAGCCTGGCAGTGCCAGCGGGATGGGTCCAGAGCCCTCGGGGCAGCTGGGACGGGGCGGTGGGAGCACAGGGCAGAGCGGTCACACAGCCCTCGGGGCAGCTGGGACGGGGCGGTGGGAGCACAGGGCAGAGCGGTCACACAGCCCTCGGGGCAGCTGGGACGGGGCGGTGGGAGCACAGGGCAGAGCGGTCACAGAGCCCTTCACACCCATCCGTGCACACGCAGCCTCCCAACACCCCGCTCCCTGCCAGCCTCCCCGCACCCCTTGACGTGTAGGTGTGTGTGTTCACCTTTGCGTACACAGGCCAAGCAGGGGCAGGTGTGGGGCCCCTCACCGCTGCCTCTGGCCTGCTGCTGCTGTGGAGCGATGCTGCACAGGGCTGGCCAGCCCAGGGCTCTACCCGGCCATCGTTAAGCTGAGGTGCATAGACAAGCAGTGACCTGAGATGAACCATGGTGCTGGAGCCCCTTCCCTGCACACAGCAGCTGTTTCCCACCCCTTCCACCCCTTCTCCCCAGAGAGAAGGGCCAGGGGTGCTGGGATGTGCCTCCCCACTTGGCGTTCCCCCGGTGTCACTGACTGTCCCCAGCCCTGGGGCACGGTCCATGTTCCAAAAGCGAATGAGTTGCCTCCCCCAGCATCAGTCAGATCAAGGCTCTGCATGGTGCTGTCTCCTCTCCAAAAGGAGAGCTGTGGTGGTATCTCCAGAGCTCAGTGTGGTTGAGCTTCTCCAGCTTCTGCCTGCTCCCAGCTGCCTGGCTCATCTGTGTGTGCTCCTTCCAGACATCACCTCTGGGAAGTGTAATGGTCTCGATAATTAAAGCTGCGTCCTTTTCTCTGGGCCGTGTCTTGGGGAGAGGCAGCAGTGTGTGTTACAGCATCGTCCCCAGAGGGACAGTGGCAGAGCATCCCCCAGTGACAGCACAGGGCTTGGCCACTGCTCTGCTGGGAGAGTTTTGAGGGACACTTGAAGCAGCAGTAGCAGTGCGGGTGGCTCTCGGTGCAGTGCTCATCCCCTGGGAAGGTGTGGGAGCAGCACTGGGGCGCGGTGCTGGGGACACCGAGGTGGTGTCTTTCATCAAGGGCACAACCTGGAGATCCTGGCTGCTGTTCTCAGGCCTGGGTTTCTGCATGGCTTTGGTAAGGAGCCGGTGCTGGAAAGGAGCTAGTGCTGGCGTTCTGGGCCAGCGCCAGGCCAGGTAATTACAATCTGCTTGCCCAAATCCCCCTGCGGTTTCAAAGGTACAGAGCATCCAGCCTGCACCGAGTGCTGTGGTCTTGCTGCTCTGCTTCCGCGGTGGATGGAGGGGTTTGGTGCCTGCTCACGCTCCCGGGGGCCCGGCAGAAGCGGGGTCTCCCGTGCTGTCTCCTGTAGCCTGTGCAGATGCCTTCGCTTCAGGCTTCATGTCCATCTCTGGGTCCAACTTGCTTGTGCTTGCTGGTGTGGAAACCTAGAGAGAGTAGCAAAGAAAGATAAGAAAATAATCGTTACCTTTGGGTCATGGGCAAGGAGATGTTCCCATGGACTGTAAAGCATCTAGAAACAGAGCCATGCTTAGCTGAGTCTTCATTAAGTGTCCCTGGTCTTTAGCATCCTTGATGAGGAAGCAGGAAACGAGCTCAGAAGATGCAGAGCCGCAGGTAGCAGCGGCACAGCGCGTTGTTACCTTCTAACTTGCTCTGTGTCACGCTGGCAGCTGCATCCCTAGAGCATCTGTGAGCACCGGCTCTGCCATCTCACAGGCGGCGTTGGGGAAGCAACAGGAGGGTGTGAGCAGTGGGGCCAACCTGTACCCGCTCACCTGGGCCCCCCACGAGGGAATTTCCAGTGTGGGTGCCCGAGTCTGCACGCACCAACCCGAGCCCTCGCAGCTCCCGCTCGTTTTGGTCTCTCATGAAAATCAGGCCACTTGTTTAAGCTGCTTCTGTGTGTATTTAGGTGCCTGACTTCAGACTTTAACAGCTGCGAGTCTCAACTTGGCCCTCTTGCTGGCTGTTCCCCATTTGTGACACGAGTCTAACATCAAACTCATCCAGTGTGGTGGTGACGAGCGAGTTCTGGCCTGACTTCCAGTCCCCTGGACTTCAGCAGGGGCTGCAGTCACTGGTTGTGTTGAAAAGATCTGGCTGGCGGGATTTTTAAAGCAGCCTGGGTTTGTAGTTCCCATCCAGATGCTGAATAATACTGCATTTTCTGATGTGACTTGTGGTTGCACGCTGCTCCTGTGAATACTGGCTTGCAAGTGACAGCAGAGATCTGCCTCTTGATGGTAACAACAGATGAGAGCAAATGACAGCAAAATAGGAGAGGAGTGGAGGAAAACGTAACAGACAGCTCAGCTGGCGTGAGAGGCTCCTGCAAAGTCCTTGGAGCTGGACTCTGGCTTCAGAGAGCCCTGTAGCTGGGTAAACAGGATTTAAATAGCATTTCTGGGGCTGGGTGAGTGTGTGGGGCAGGGGACTGTGCTCGCTGGGGGAGCAGGGCTCCTGCACTGCGCGGCTGCCTCCCATTCCCATCCTTCCTATTCCAGAATAGCGGCTGGAAAAATGCAGGCAGGGAAACAGAGCAGCTCCAGCTCCCCAGCACACAGGCTCCCTCTGCAGAGCCACGGATCCCCCCGGAATTTCACCCCCGAGGAGCAGTGCTGCTCGATAAACAGCACACAGGGAGCTCTTTGGCAGCCCAGTCACCCCGGTGATTCCAGCTCTTTATTGCATCTGCTTTAGAACACCAAGGAAAGCCCCGCTGGAGCCGCCGGCTCCTTCCTACCGCAGCCGTTTGGAGCCCGAGGTACCGACCTGGAAAGGGCTGAGCATTGCGGGTTGGATTCAGGGGATGCACGAGTCCCGTTGGTCCCTGTTAATAAATCACCCCGAGGGTTGTCCCTGGTTTTGGGGTGCTGTGCTCGATGGGGGAACGGCAGGTGCTGCTGGGGGGTGAGGAGCACCCTGAGTTCCAAACCCTGGATCTGTCTGCAGCCAGGGTTTTGGGAGACACTCGGGGAAGGCTGGGCTAGAATCTCCCCGGGAGCTGCAGGAGCTGGAGGTGCTGTGGAATGGTGGGGTCTCTGTGTAATTCCTGCTTGGATCACTCACTGCTGTAATACTCTCCTAGGCCTTTTTATTTTCTGCTCAGACTCATTCCTGGGCAGATCCCACTTTCTGCATACGTTGTTGTTATTCCCATGCAGCACCATCAGCTTCCAAATCACACTCTGAAAGCGTTTTACTTATTACTCCTACAATTAACACTGAAAACCCCTGCAGCCGAGAGACAGTGAAACGTGGAAATCAGTTTGTTGGGTCTGTTGTTTGTTTGTATTTTACATTTGATGGGGTTTTGTGGAGGCTGGCTCGGGGCAGGGTCCCCAGCACCGTGTGAACAGGGCAGGGAGGGGGTGATGTGGGTCTGCAAGGTCCATCCCTCTTCTGAAACCCATTTCACCTCTTGCAGTGAAGAAGAGCTGAGGAGTGCCAGCTGCTGGGGTCATGGTGCTGGTTAGTGGTGATGTGCATAAAAGAGGTGGGAAATACTTGTGGTTTTCTGCCTATAAGAGGGAAAATTGATTAAATGAGTGGGGAGCAGCTGCCTGCCACCTCCATCTCCCCTCTTCCTGGGCGACTTGTACCCTTTGTCGCTGTAAGACATGATGGACTTGGTTCCGTGAGCAACTGTGGTGACATGCATCCTTCAAAAGGGCTCGAGGAGGTCACAGCCCAGGGATGTGGATGTGGCAGCCCAGTTTCCCTTGGGAAATGCAAGGCAGCCCTTGCAGCACACGGCTCCGGCTTTGCCAGGACGTAGTGCAGGAAGAAATCCCCGTCCCTTCGAAGTGATGCCCTGCAGGATGCTTGTGCCTGGTTTGTGCCTTGTTTCCATCTTTCAGAGCAGGCAGCAAGCAGCGTTGCTCCCGCTCAGGCAGCACCAGATGAGAGGTTTGCTTCTGTAACAGCAGAGCTCTGTGGTTGTGCTGTCTCCTCACCCACAGCCGCCGCGGAGAGCTCTCCTGAAAGCGCACGTTCCCGCCGGTGCTGGGGCAAATCAAGATCTATGGGACAAAGCCTGCTGAATTAAGGACTCATTAGGCTGCAAGAAACAAAGCTGTGGAGAGAGAAGGACTGACAGGCGGGAGCTGCAGGGCCAGGGCTGCTGACAGAGCGCTGGTGGGCAGGCGGGGCTGGCAGGACCTGTAGCATCTCAACCGATATTAGATTATCGGGGCTTCTCTGGCGCGTGGGCCAGCGGCGGCTGAATCCCGCTGTGCCCCTGGCCAGATCTGTTTCTGTGCCTCTGTTTTCCCTGTTACCCGCTGGAGAGCCCTGTCTGGGGAACCTGGCAGGGCTGGTTTTCCCTCCCAAGGCTTTCACAACGTGCTGGTGTTTCCCTGCTGTGGGTGTGATGCAGTGGGAGACAGAGGCTGGTCCCCACTGTAAGGTGCCACGGCATCGCGCGTGGCACAGCCTGTACCGAGCATCTGGGGAGCAAATCTGCAGTGCCCAGGTTCAACATCCCCCAGGGGTCCTGTTTTCTTGCTCTTGTTTAGCCAGGAGTGGCAAAAGCGATCTGTGTCTCTGCTCACTTCCCTTCCTGCAGAACATCTCCTGGAAACCCAAGCGTGCCAAGACCTGGAGCTGTGGGAGAGGAGCATTCTAGGGGCATCCCTGGGGCTGGGGATGCCTTTTGGAGGAACCAAAGCAGCCTTTGACCTCCACAAAAGCAGCTCAAGTTGAGTTGGGTGGGCTGGGATTGTCTAAAATGCTGTTTAACCTGACACACTCTGGCTCTGAGCCAGGATGGCTCCTTGCACAGAGACCCATGCCCAAGGGGAGGTCCCTTGAGACCCACAGCAAAAGTGGTTTCACCAAAATCTTGCTTTTTTAAAAAAAAGTGAAGTCCAGTGTGGGGTTACAGTAATATTGTGGCTTGTGGTGACTGTGTTGATGAGAGACTGCAGAGCTGCACCCTGAGCTGGGTGCCTGGTCCCCTCCTGCAGCATTAGTGGCCTTGTGGCTGCTGCTCCGGTGTCTGCACTGGGGGCTTTTCCTCAGGAACAAGCCTGGCTGTTGAGGTGGGGATTTACTGGCATTTCATGAGGTGAAAAACAATTCCAGGGTAATTCCAGCGGGTCAGCACGGTGCTTCATTTGTCAGCTTGAGCAGGACTGAGCGTAGCCGAGCACGCAGCTCTGGTACACACCAGCTCTGTGTAAGCAAAGGGAGCTCTTCCCAGTCCAGATACGATTAAACTGTACAAAGAACTTGAAGAAAAGGTGTGTGTGGGGTTAGGTGTGCAGTTACTGCAGCCACAGCCTCTGGCACGGCCTGATTCCTGCTCCTTGTGCCACCTAGATGCTTGAAAAGAGAGATCAGAGAGTGCAGACTGGAAGAACCAAAAGCTGACTGATGAAAGGAGATTGCTCTGTAATAAAAAAACCATCAAGGTCTCAGAAATGCTCCAGTGGTGCCTGGGACACACAAGGGGGATGCTGAGCTGGTGCTTGGATGGTCCTGAGCTTTGCCTGGGACACACAAAGGGGATGCTGAGCTGGTGCTTGGATGGTCCTGAGCTTTGCCTGGGACACACAAAGGGGATGCTGAGCTGGTGTTTGAATGGTCCTAAGCTTTTCTTGGGGTCCAGATGTCTCAAGACACTGGACCCACACAGTTGCTGTGGGGTGAAGCAGCCTGGGATGGGGGCAGTGGCCGTGGGGGACTCCCCCCCAGTGCTCAGGCTGGGCTGTTGGTTGTTGGTGGTGTCCATGGGGGGATTTACTGCTGGTCTCAGTGGTGTTGGGCTGGGTGGTTGTCTGTTGATGTCTGTTGGTGGTGCTTAAGGGGAAAAAGTATTTAACAGAATCCCAGAGTGGTGGGGTGGGAAGGGAGCTCTGGAGACCACCCAGTCCAACCCCTGTGCTGCCAAAGCAGGGTCACCCAGAGCAGGTTGCACAGGGCTGCATCCAGGTGGGTTTGGGATCTCTCCAGAGAAGGAGACTCCACAGCCTCTCTGGCAGCCTGTCTCACTCTCACCAAAAGCAGGAGCTGGTAAAGGCAGCAAGTGTCTGTGCAGCAACAGGCAGGTTGGCAAGTGGTGCAGGGAAGAGCGCGAGGGAGGTGAGATCTGTGCTCATCAAACTGTCACCAAGTGGCTACAAGTGACGCAGGTGCCAGCGCCTGCTCCTGCGCTCCGGGCTGTGCCTGCTGCTGCCGCCGGTGCTGGATCTGTGTGATCCCGGGTTCCTCTCCACGGGTGCCCATCCCTGGGAGCACAGTGTGCGTGGGGGCTTCACTAGTGGGGTGGAAGAAGCTCCGTGGAGAAGCAGGCTCAGCTCTGGTGGCAGAGGCACAGTGTGATATTTCGTAGAACCACAGGATCCCAGCCTGGTTTGGGGTGGAAGGAACCTTAAAGCTCATCCAGTCCTAACCCCCCTGCCAGCAGCAGGGACACCTTCCACTAGACCAGGTTGCTCAAAGCCTCATCCAACCTGGCCTGGAACACTTCCAGGGAGGGGGCATTTCGGCAGCCAACGGTGCCTTTTGGGAAGCGCCTGGCGTGCCGTGGTCCCGGGGGGAGCAGCCTCTGGCAGTCACTGAGCTCAGCAGCGTGTGTGACGGTAATCAGCAAAATGTGTGACCTGGTAAAATGCCTCCCCAGACCCCCCCTTGCTGTACCCATCCATTGCCACCAGCTGCCTGGAGTGGCCCAGGCTGGGGACAGCTAACAATGCTGCTTTTCATAACAGGCAGCGACACTCGCTGTCCCCACGGACAAAGGGAGCTGCCAGTGTCACGCTGACTGCCAGCCCTGCGAGCGTCCCTGTGCTGCCAGGGAAGAGGAGGCAGTGCCCTCCACATAGCCAGGCACCCAGAGGTGGAAGAGGATGCCCACAGTGTCTGCTTTAACCCAGGACACCCCTGGAGCTGCCCACACAAAGGGCTTCAGGTGGTCCCCATCCAGGGACAGGCACATTTTCCATCGGGAAAGGAGCCTTTTGTGTGTGGCAGGGATCACACACAGCCTGGCCTCCCCCCATGGCAGAGACCCTGGGATCCCTGAGGATCCTGGGACCCCTGAGGACCACGGCAGCTCCAGCATCTCCACACCCCAGGAGGCATCAGGGACTCCTCAAAACATTTTGCCCAGGGCAGTGGTGGAGGCCCCATCCCTGGAGGGATGTAAAAGCCGGGCAGATGAGGTGCTCAGAGATCTGGTTCAGCAGTGGACAGGGACGGTTGGACTCGATGATCTCAAAAGTCTTTTCCAACCAAACCATTCTATAATTCCATGATTCCCCTGGCTCCACAGATGCCCCATGAGGCTTTTCCTGTGCTGCCCAGCTCCAGAGCTGCATGCCAGGGTGGGAGGCAGCGGGCAGGAGCACAGGACATACCTGTCTGCCAGGGGCCATTCCTGCTGTCACTGGCATGCCATTAGGATGCGACTCATGCCTGGCTCCACGCAGAGGAAGCTCAGCTCCGCTGTCGTTTGAAGGGCAATGACTCAGGGACAGCAAATCTGTGAATGAGACACAAGAGGCTGCTTGGGCAAGCAGTAGCCATCTGGCCACGCTGCCTGCAGCCCCAGCTCCCGCGGGCAGAGCCGGCAGCTGCCTGCCTGGGGAGCCTCGGCTCCTCTTCCCCACTTGGCTTTTGCTCTTGGCTTTTCCCCAGGGCCTCTCTCCCAGACGTGCTCCTGGGGTGTCAGAGGGAGGAACAGTGGTGGGTGCACACAGCCAGCGTGGGCTCCCCCAAACTGCTGCTTGTTACAGAGGGAGAGGAGACACGGGGAGATTTTCTCGGAAGTTTCTGAACAGAGGCGGTGTGGGAAGAGCAGTGGGGCTGACCTGTGTGGGGGGAGCAAGAGCTGTATTTGTATGTTTAATGTAAGTGCAGAGTTCAGTCCTCTCCTCTCCTTGGGTCTCTCCCTGACCTGCTCCTGGTCTTCAGTGTCCTCTTCTGTGGAGCTGGATGGTGGAGGGTAAGAATGGCCCCATAACCAAGAAGTAAGCTGTAAAAGGAGTTAAGTCCTCATGCCTGAGGACACAAAGCAACTACCACCAGCCCGAGGTTAATGGGAGCTCTGCTCTGGATGGTTTGTTCCTCACAACGGTGTCATCCCCAAAGCCCCTGGTTCTGGTGGCTGCTGAGTTCAAGCAGGAGCAGGTCACCCCCTCTTCCCACTCCTCCAGCCTCACTCATGGGCTTCCTCGACCTGGTTTCACTGGAATTTCCGTTGTAGACCAGGGAAGCATCGCTCCATCCCAAAGGTCTCCGAGGTGTCCCGGCACCCCTGGTCCCACCCAGTTGCTGAGGCTGCTCGGTGGGATGAGGCACAGGTAGGTGACAGGGGAGGTGGCATTGGGGTGGAGAAGCACCGCGTGTTTTGCTGCCTAGTGCTGTTGAGAGGTTTTTGTCCTGGATGCCGTCTCCAGATCCTTATTTGATCCCTGGGGCTCTTCAGGACATGGCTGCTGGCAGAAATGCCATCTGTGGAAATGCTGTTTGTTGTTTGTGTTTGGCAGAATTGTGTAACCTGTCCAGTGCATCCATCATCCCCCCTCAGCCCAGCCCTGCCTCCCGTGGGACCGGTGGGGACTGGAAATCTCTGTGCCTGCCCGCTGAGGAGGG
Organism: Caprimulgus europaeus; assembly: GCA_907165065.1. The sequence continues at coordinate 20,843,311 of OU015538.1, read as the reverse complement.
GTGCTTGTGCAGGCAGGGCGTGTGCTGCACCGAGTCCTGTGGCTTTTACTGCCTGCTGCTTAGTCTCTAGGTGAATTCTAGCTGTGTGGTTCGGATCCATACACCTCTGAGTTACTTGGATCTTTGGAGCAGCCCCAGTAACTCTGCCTGAGGCCTACAAGAAAGCTGGGGAGGGACTTTTTATAAGGGCAGTTAGTGGTAGAACAAGGGGAAATGGTTTGAAACTGGAAGAGGGCAGGTTTAGATGAGATGTGAGGAAGAAATTCTTTGGTGTGAGAGTGGTGAGACCCTGGCCCAGGTTGGCCAGAGAAGCTGTGGCTGCTCCTCCCTGGAAGTGTTCTCGGCCAGGCTGGATGAGGCTTTGAGCAACCTGGTCTAGTGGAAGGTGTCCCTGCTGCTGGCAGCGGGGTTGGGACTGGGTGAGCTTTAAGGTCCCTCCCAACCCAAACCAGTCTGGGATTCTGTGATTTCTCTTAACCAGGCTGCAGAGCTTCCCTGCCCTGGGCCTTGAGCCCACCATGGCCACGAGCAGACCTGCTCACTGGAGTACCCGGGGCTGGAAGCACTTGGAGCGTTGCAGCCTGATACTGAGCTGGTTGGGTGTGTAGAAAATATGTCTGAGGAGGTGCCTGCAAAAATCAGGGCGTTTGGCTCGATGGTGTTGATGGACTTTGCCTGGTGTTCCCCCGTTTCCTGCAGCGCGGCTGGTGGAGCAGGGTCTGCAGGAGGTACCCAGGGGCAGCGTTTATTTCCCTCCATACATTATTGTTTGTCATGGTTTATTGCTCTGCTGTTAAATGGGGTTTTCCAGGGAGCAGCACTCACTGCCAGGACACAGGGCTGGCTCGGGGCAGGGTCCTGGGGCAGCGGTGAGCCCAGGGCACCGGGCAGCTCCCAGCACACTTCCCACTCCTGGGAATGTGGGTTCTCCCGCATCCTGGCTCCTGGCCTGGGATGGGCTGGCAGCCTGGGGCAGGGCTGGCACAGGGGACCGAGCAGACGGGCAGCTGTGCTTGTGGCAGCTTTGTGGAGAGGGGAGGAGAACCCCAGCCTGTCCTGGGCTGGCTCCAAGGCAGAGCAGCAGGGAGGGAGCTTCCCCGCAGGAACACATCGCCCGGGCGATGCCGGCTGGAGCGTCTGCCTGCTGCTCACCGTGGAGACTGAGGGTTAGCAGGGGTTTTTCCCAGGCCCCACCTGGAAAGGAGGGGGGAGATTTCTGCTACTGGTGTTCAGCCAGGGATAAATAGGAGTTTCCAGCTCTCAGGTCTGACATGAGCCATGTCCAGTCCTGTTGTCTTCATCAGTAGAAGCCGCCAGGAGTGGTGATAAGCATCTAGGAAATGATCTTTTGCTCATTTGCCTTTACTTTAAGGAGCCTCTGCACACAAGTGAAGTGTAACAGGCTCTTGCAGATGCCCAAACAACCCCAGGGTCAGTGTGGGAGGCTGGGCACCTCCCTCTGACCCCAAAAAGTGCCTGGGAGCCACGCTGCCAAGGCGGGACACTCCTGTCTCCCTGCTGTGTGCTGCCTGAAGGAGCTGGGATGGGCCAGATCCTGCTGCTCACCCCTTGGTGACATGCACCAAGCATAGCATGAGGCAGTCATGGGGTGGGGTGGGGTGGGGTGTGTCTTAGACCCCGTGTTGTGTTCCCCTTCATACAAAACAGGACCTTGTGGGATGCTGTGCACCGTTCCAGCACCTGAGTGAGGGCAAGGGGCTCCTGGCAGCCAGCAGGATCAGGCCCTGTGAGGGCAGCCCTGTGGTGACATCCCAGCAGAGCCCTGGCTGGGCTGGACACTCACATCCTCCTGAAAATGATGTTTTCCACATCCTCCTCCAGCCCAACCTCTTCCTTGGAAGGTAGACAGACCCGCTTGGCTGGAGAAATTTCTTCCTCGCCCCCACCAGCTGGTGGGTAATTTATGGCTGGTGGCACTGAAGTGTCTAGCCTTTCTTTTTTTTATATCCTATCTAATGTAACAGGATGTTCTCATTATCTCTATAAATGTTTAATCTACTTTTGAATCCTGCTAAGCTCCTGGCTGCAGCAGTATCTAATGGGAGCAAATTCCTCAAGCCATGCTAATAGATTGCAGGGACCTGACTTTCCCTCTGTCCCGACTCCGTTGTGTTCATCTTCAGCTTCATAGCCATCTTTAATTACTTTTTAACTAATTGGGCTAGTTGCAGATTGGGCTGCTAACTAACCCACTGGTTACCAGCAGCCTCGCTGGGGGACTAGTGTGCATCTTTCCAGAGCCTCACCGAGCCCTCCCACCTCCCGAGGTGCTCTGAAACCCCCTGGAGTTATTTAGGGTGCTGGTTCATGGTCCTCTGGGTTCCCTCTCCCTATGGCCAAACCCCCAGTGCCCGATGGGCGCCTGCAGGAGAGCAGCACTCGGGATGGGGGGCTTCTCCCAGCCACATCCACGTGGTCTCCTTGTTTTTGTCGCTGAGCCGTGGCTTCAGCTATAGCTGCTTCAAGAAGTGCAGCTCTCCCAGCCTCCGCTTGGCTTTTTCTTCCCTTCTGCTGCTCATCTTGCTGCTCTCACCATCTCTTGGTGTTCACATTTCATTTGTCCCCTCTGTGAGGCAGCCAGGCAGGGCTGTGTGCTGGGGGGGCTGTTCAGGAGCCCCCATTCCTGTGTTCCTGCAGCCAGCATCCGTGTGGCCGGAGCTGCTCGAGCCTCCCCCAGCCTTGGGCTGGCTGCCGGGGGGAGGTTTCATTTCTCACCTTGTCTTGTTATGACACTTGACCTGTCTGTGGGTGGGTAGCTGGAGTCACACATCCTTTGTTATGGGTTATTTGGGTTTTGTTGCTGCCTTGACCCCCCCGGGCATCCCACACTCCTGACCCCGCTCTGCCAGGGGCCAAGTGTGGAAACACTCCCAGCACAACCCCACACAGGGAACGGGGCTCTGCCTCATCTGCTTCCCACTGCCTTTCCCAGGAAAAAGTGTGTCAGGAGCTTCTCTGGGAGGCTGAAGGCTTAGTCCCAGTACAGGGGTGCAGCCTGGCCACGAGCACAGCGTGCCAGGCCCCCGTGCCCAGCTGTGGAAGGTGAACTCGACACTGGCATCACTGTCCTGGGCAGAGCTGGGGCTCGGGGGACTTGCTGGAATGCTGCACAGTATCCAGAGGGTTTTTGGGAGGGAGGGCTTGGCACATCCCCAGCAAGTTGTGACCAAGCTGTCCCTTCTCCCTGCTCCTCTGTGGCCAGCCTGTGGGAGCAGGACAGGGGTGGGTGCACCCACACCAGGGTGGCCAGGGAGTTTTTGGTCTGGTTTGGTGTGTCTGGGCCAGGTGATGCTGGTCTGTTCTGGTGTTTGGGGTGAGAAACCAGCACGATGCCTGTGCTGGTGTGCCAGAGCCCTCATGAGCTGCCAGGGTCAGGGCTCTGGGGAGGGGGCTCGGTGCCTGCATGGCCTGGCTTCCCCCAGCCCCAGGACAGCTTCACCTTGGGCTCTGGCCACGTGGTGTCACAGGGGAGATGGAGAAGGACAAAGCCTTTGGGATGCTGAGGAGATGCTGCTCACTCCCTGGCCACCAACGGTTTGTCCCAGTCTCCTGGCCAGCTCTCATGGTGGCCATCCCCTTCCCACACATACCTTCATGCTCCCATCCCTCTCTGAATCTCAGCCAGATCCCTTCTTGAAAGCAGAGCATAAATCCATGGTGTGGATGTGCTGGTGCCCCTCTCTCTCGGCGGGCTCAGCGTGGGAGTGCTGCTCCTTTCTGCCTGTCCTGTGCTCTCGGGCTGGTGTGCATCAGACATTTCTCAGGCCAGGGACTGTCCTAGTGCTGGTGGTGTGCAGCCTGTGGCACAATGGGCTCCAGTCCTTCCTTCCTTGCCAGGCGCTTCCAGAAGGAGCAGGCTCCGTGCGCGCTTTGTTTGGATTCAGTACATTTGTTCTGCAGCAGCGCCTGCAGGCAGCCCACCAAGTCTGGGCCACGTTGTACTCGACACTGTCCAAGCTCGAGGAGACACTGCCAGAAGAAATCACAGGGTGCAGAGAGGGGACAGACCCAGGGCAGGGGGAGGACTGAACATGCCGTTGACATCACGGACACTGGAGCAAGAGCTGGGTCTGTGGGCAGCAGTGAGCAGAGCACTTCCACCCCATCATCATCCTCCCTTGGAGGAAGGACGCTTCTATCTCAAGCTGGAGTTTGGTAGTTAAATGAAAGTGTTATTTTGTGGTAATTGTGATGTTTTTGAGCAGTGATGAGGCATCAAATACCTACTGCAGTGGGCTGGGGTCCACAGGAGCCATCGCGCAGGGCTGGGTGGCTGCACCACAGAGGTGAGCCCCGGCTGGGTCCCGATGGCCACAGGGCCACCGTGGCAAAACTGTACTGGGCAAAATGGGAGCTGTGGTGGGAGGGAAGGGGCTCAGGGTCCCACACCTCTGCCCCTGCACCCCACATCGCTGTGGCTGCAGCACCAGCTCCTGCTCTGGGTGCTGTGACCCTGCACTGCAGTGAGACTCCGTACAGGGTGTTTTGCTGGGGGGTGCAGGGAAACGGGGGGACCTGTGAGGTGCAGGCACGTGGGTACCGGCTGCAGAGAGCGAGGGGGCTTGGCAGTGGTCGCTCCTTTCCGTTCATCCAGCTGTAACGTTAATTAGTGTCATTATTTTTTCGTGCCTGCTGTGTAATAGATGGTGCAGCCCAGGGCTGTGCTGGGATGCCCAGTGCCCTATCTCCAGCGCGGTCCTGGCCGCGGTGCTGCTGAGGGCTGTCCCGTGTCCACAGCCAGTGCTGCTCATCCAGGGGATGCTCCTGACCTGGGAACAAACCCCAGTCACTGGCTGTTCCTCCTGTGTGTCTGATGAGTTCCCAGCTGGGGGAACTGGGGGTGTTGAGCCTGGAGAAAAGGAGGCTGAGGGGAGACCTTCTGGCTCTGTCCAAGTCCCTTGGAGGAGGGTGCAGAGAGGTGGGGGTGGGTCTGTTCAACCAAGGAGCAAGGGACAGGACAAGAGGAAATGGGCTCCAGTTGTGCCCAGGGCAGCTGAGATGGGATGTGAGGAAGAATTTCTTTGCTGGAAGGGTTCTGAGGCATTGGAAGGGGTTGCCCAGGGCAGTGGTAGAGTCCCCATCCCTGGAGGGATGTAAAAGCCGGGCAGATGAGGTGCTCAGAGATCTGGTTCAGCAGTGGACAGGGACGGTTGGACTCGATGATCTCAAAGGTCTTTTCCAACCAAACGATTCCATGATTCTGTGATTTGTTCCAAGCGAGAATTGCATCTGCTGAGGTGAGATGGGGTTTTTCTCTGGCCTCTGCACGCAGCAGCTCTTGATTGCAATGAGCTGATTAGCAAAGAAATGAGCCTGGACATGTGGTGCCAGTCCCCTGACAGCACCCCCAGACTGGGAGCTGGCAGCACTAACCAGTGCCCGGGGCTGCCCCTGGCCCAGCAGCCCATGGGTGTTGAAGGTGTGTGTGGTGGAGGTGCTTGTCCTCCTGTCCTTTCCCAGTTCAGGTCGTCCCAGGGCCCACATGGAGCTGGTTGGTGTCGTGGGGTGTGGTAGGGTTGTCACCTGGGCTTTGGGCCCATGGGGTGCACAGAGGCCCTGCTTTAAAGCTGTTTTCTCTGAGTTTTGAAGGGTGAGCGCTTAGGGAGTGTGTGTGTCTCTTGGTTTGAGTAGCTTGAGGGATGCTTTTTTTCTCCCATAAAAGAAGAGGCATCCAGTCTGTTTAAGGCAAGAACTGGCAATTAAAACTAAACTGCTAAAATCTGTGAGCTGCTTTGTGAAGGCGCTGAGGGGCTGTGAGCAGGTAGCTCGGACTTACCTGGCTTCTGGGTACTTTGGGAGTGACTTCATCAGTGAGGTCAGGGGATGTGAGTCTGGTCCTGGGACATGGATGGGGATCACAGTGGGGGGTTCCCCAGCCCAGGACCCTCCCTGAGGATGAGCTCGGTCTGGCACAGCCTCCCCTGTGCCCGTTGTGCCCCAGCCTGCCACGTGGTCGCGGCGATGGGGTGACAAACTGGGAGGTAAACTGGTGTCGTGCACAGGGTGGCTGCAGGAACACCAGTGGGAAAGGAGCCCTGGTGAGGGGGGTGGGCTGCAGGGGCACGTGCCAGCGGCTGTGGTGGGCAGCAGGCGGGGTGCCAGCCCAGCAGCACGGCATTTCCAGTGGTGTTTGAGGAACACTGGCTCTGGGGCTCACACCGGTGCCCCCACAGCCTGCGTGTGACCGGTGCCGTCCCACGCCGGGGCTGCAGACACCGACCCCCCTCCGTGCCCTACGGTGCCGGGGTGCCATGGGCAGAGTCTCCTTGGCCTTTGCCTCCCCTGGTTGTGAAACGGAGGATCCCCGGCTCCAGCGCTGTCATCACCAGGCACAAGTCAACATTATATTAAAAAAAAAAAAAGTAAAAACAACAATATGAAAAAAAAAAAAAAAAAAGAAAATTGCACATAGTTGTTGGGGTTTGGGGTTGGGTTGGTTTTTCTCCACCTCCCTTCCCCCACCAAACTACAGCTTGTGCATGTGGCAAAGTGGGGTAACACAGCTCCAGGACTATCAGAAGTTACCAGAGAACCAGCTGTTGCAGATGGGATGTTGGAGCAGCCTATAGCCAGGCTAATGAAAAAAAAACAACAAAAAAGCTGTTTAAAAAGCTCAACATTGTTAATGTCAGAATTGCAGGCAGCAGTAATTGAATACAATGGTAATTGGACATTGCAGCTTGTGTTTGTGACTCCTGGCCGGCCCTGGACCTCAGCATTCCCTTAATCCTCCCCCATCCAAGGGGGCTCTTCTCTCCCCCCGCCCCGGCGCGTCCTGCTGCCCGCCCTGCATCCTGATGTGCCAGAGCTTGGAGCGATGCCCGAGCGCCTCATTAGCAGTACTCATTTCCCTGTGTCCAAAATTAATGAGGCACAGCCACTCCAGATGCTCCTCTCAGGCCCATGATGGAAATGTGAGTCCCAGGAACTGCTCCTGGAGGGGAGGGGGCAGCTCTCGGCCGGGGGGACTGGCAGGGGCTGGCAGGGATTTCTCCCCTCAGCCCACCTGGAAGCAGATGGCTGGGCACACGCAGGGCTCCGAGGAGCAAGATGTAGGTCCCTGTGGGTGCAGGGGAACGGGGGTTTGGGAGGGAGCTTTTGTCCAGGGTCTCTGGCATGATGGGGGTCTGGCAGGGGTTTGTGGGGGGCTCGTACCACCCCAGCCCTGTGCAGCGAGGCCAAGCACTGGTGGTGGCATCGGCAGCAGCAGAGAGGAGGAGGAGGGTCAGGATGGCAGAACCCAGTGGTTCCCAGCACAAACCCCCAGCCCAGGCACGCTGCGGGGTCTCCTCCCAGAGCTGACCCGGATCAATCAGCAGAGCCAATATTATTGCAATTAAATCCAGCCCTGGGCAGCTTTGCCAAGCCATGAACTCTCCCTGGGCTCCTCGGAGCAGCCCATTTCCCAGCACCCGGTGCAACCATCATCACAGCCCCTCAGCAGCTCCACATCCCCTCGCTGGGGGCACGGGGGGGATCGGCCGGTGGGGCCGTGCTGGGGGGGTGCCCCGGGCAGTTGGATGGGGGAACCCCCACCCTGCTCAGGTGTGAGGTCAGCCGAGGGCGAGCACCAAGTGTTGCCTTTTCTGTGCAGAACGAGGTTGTTTTCTGGTAAGATTTCTTACTTCCCTCCCTGCCCTCATCATCCTCCCCCCGAGGTCTGCAAACCCCCCTTCCAGAGAAGTGGGTGCTGGGTGGGGGATGCTGCCCCAGGCCCTGCCTCTAATTAAGGAGAAGGGTTCATTAGAGGTGGGCCAGTGCCCCTCCACCATTAGCAGGGTTGTCCTGGTGGAAAACCTCATGAAGCTCAACACAGCCAAGGGCAATCCTGGACTGTCCCGGGCACCGTGTGCTCTGCAGGGTTGTTGCATCCCCAGGATGCTGCTCCACCCCTGCCCCTTGCTTCTCTGCTGTTTAGCTGGGGTGGTTCAGCAGGCGATGCCAGCGTTTACACAAGAGTGGCAGCAACTAGATTGGCATTGAAATGGGCAAATGACTTTAAAAAATGAGTATGTTATTTTGTGTAGAAATAGTAAGGACGCAGAAAGACTGGAAAAGCCGTTTGATGGGAGATGCTGACAGGAGGCAGCGGGAGAAGTGCAGGCAGCGAGGAACTCTGTCTGGCACAGAAGTGCCTGCAAAAGGGTGTCCCTCTGCCTCTGCTGTCAGACAGCGGTGGAAGCGTGAGCAGGCAGGTACCTCAATTAACTAGCTATTGGGAATCCAGTTCATTCAGTTTAATGTCTTCTATGACATATTTCAGCACACCTGCAAAATTCACGTGCAGGTCGATAGCCTCTCCTCCTCCCATATAAACTGGGTGTCTGCAGTTGGCCCCTTTCCTAGGCAGCAAAACTCCTTGTGCTTTTTTGGAGGCATCTAGCCAGTCCCCTGAGCTAAAAATGCAGGAAGAGGGCACCAAAATAGAGCATTTTGGAGTTCAGGTCACTTCTATTTACTTAGCCAAGCTGGAGATCAGCCAAAAGCAAAAAACAACAGAATGGAAGAAACACTTGATTGCAACCAAACTCACTTCCTGGAGAAACCATAAAGGGCAAGACCAGAAAATGGTGAGCTTTTAAGCAGAGAATAAATTTCTTCCTGTCCTCAATTTTCACAAGTCCTTTATGACAGCAAGAAAAAGCAGGGCACGTGGGGTGAGCTCAGGGATATCAAAGCTGTTGGAAAACCGAAGGCGTGAGGCCGCTGCTCGAGCAGCGTGGGGAGTTCGCTCCCCGTCTGCTCTGTGCTGACGTGTGGTGGGAGGATACTGGTGTCTCCTGGAGGGCTGTGGTGGAGCAGGGCAGCTGCCAGCCCTCTTGCACCAGCAGGTCTCTGCTGTCTGTATTTATGGGCAGTTCCCATCATGGAGAGGAGTCCCTGCTACAACACCCAGAGCACCCACAGCCCACGGCGAGGGCTGGCTGGGACTGGGGCACCGCACGGCTCCAGTGCTTCCCTCTGGGCAGGGAAAAGGGAGAGCACCGGGAAATCCTGGTGCCTGGTCACAGTTTGTGGGTGAGAGCACCAACTCTGGTCTCTCTGGTGGCTGAGGTATCACCAGCTCTTTGCAGCCTTCCACCCGTTCAGTGTTCTCATTAAATTCACGGGAATGTCCTTGTCTGAGATTCCAGCCCTCTGCCAGACTTCCCTGGTAGGAGCCAACGGGAAGACTTGAGGGGGAAAACGTGTGGAGCCATGCAGAGTCTGCTTGTGCAAGCTGTGTTCTGCAGGAGAGCAGGATGAGCCCCAGCTCCTTCCTCCCAAACTCTCAGGAGTCTCCTGTGCCAGCTGCCCCTCCTGCCCATGGGGCTGAAGCCGGAGCTGGGACAGCAGAGGTGACACCACAGTCCCCTGGCAGGGACCCAGGGTGGATCCCTCCTCACCAGGCTGCACATGTCCCCAGGTGGGAGCGGTGAAGCAGCACGGGGGAGAGCCAGAGATGATTGAAGGGTTGGGAAGGAGACTCGCAGGAGATGTGAGAGAGTAAATCAGTCAAGCTTGCCTCAGTTATGACTACATGGGGAGCGTGATACATCTGCAAATATTAGAAGTGTGTAAACACAGAGGAGGGAGAAGGGTGGTTTGTGGAATGATTGAAGGGAATGAACTTTTGGATGGAAAAATGTAGGTCAAGTATGAAGGAAAACTTGTAGGCAGCGAGATAAGTGTTTTCAGCAGTAAAACAACCTCCTCGAGGAGGTCCCATTGGTGGAGATGTCTCAGGCTGAGCCAGATGAGGGTCTGGAAAACAGGCTGAGCAGGAGGGATGGACTCGCTGTACTCCATCTGGGCCTTCCAGGCAGGTGACCTTGTCCTTATGGAGCAGTTACTGTGCAGATGTGGCTTTTCTGTGTCCCCTTGGCACCACCAAACAGTTGGACCCCCTGGGAAGTGTGGAGCAGCATCCTCACCCCACTGCTCACCCAGGGAGGGGAGCACCCACCGCTCGGTGTTTAAATCTCTGTCCTGTTTCTGATGTAATTAATGCATCCAGTTTTTAACCCTGAAAACTCTGTGACTTGGGGGAGAATTCATCCCCCCCAACTCGAGCCACTGAAGACAAGCAGAGGGTCTGCATCTGCTGTCAGAAGTCTTCTGCTGTCACCAGGGAGAGAGCAGCACTCCCAGCCCCTTGCTGTTGGGTGCTCAGGGTGCTTCAGAGGGGTGTCTTGTCCCAGGATGCTCTCTCCCTTTATTGCCTAACTGAGATAATTGCTAATGATTAAAATAATAACTCATTTTTAGAAGATTGAAATGAAGGAAATTCCCCCCCCTCTCAAATGTTTTAAATCTTCAGTAGACAAAAAATGCTTTGGAAAACGTGTTTGCTGGCGAATTTCACGGGAGTGTTTGTTGGGGGCAGGGCTGTGGTGGGGTGTCCGTGCCCTCTCACAGGGAGAAGAAGGTGGCATCACCTTCAGCCCAATGAGCCAGTGGCACTGCCTGCAGGACAGCTGCCTGCTCTCCTGGGGTTGTGTGTCTGTCACCATCCTCAGTATGTCCCTCCCAGAGGCATCCCCACGCTTTGGGCTGTGACATGGCGTGTCTTGGCTGTGACATGGAGTGTCTTGGCTGTGACATGGTGTGTCTTGGCTGTGCCATGGCGTGTCTTTGCTGTGACATGGCATGTCTTTGCTGTGACATGGCGTGTCTTGGCTGTGACATGGCGTGTCTTTGCTGTGACATGGCGTGTCTTTGCTGTGACATGGTGTGTCTTGGCTGTGACATGGCGTGTCTTGGCTGTGACATGGCGTGTCTTTGCTGTGATATGGCGTGTCTTGGCTGTGACATGGCGTGTCTTGGCTGTGACATGGCGTGTCTTTGCTGTGACATGGCGTGTCTTGGCTGTGAGCTCTTTGGGGCAGGGACCTCTCTGCTCTGCTCCAGGCTCCTGTGTGTATTTACACTCGTGTACATAGCAGCGTGGTGTCGAGGCAGGGGCTTGCCAAGTCCTCAGACAGCAGGAAGGATGTGTCCCCTCTGGCTGAGCCCTGGCCAGTCAGTGGGTGGTTTGAAGCCTCTTTTATACCTTCTGGTTCTCCATCCTGTTTACTGTTGAGGTGTCACTGTCCACTGAGGTGTCTGACCCTCCTTTGCATCTTGTTGAGGTCCCGTGAGCAGTGACAGATGCTTTTCTGAAGGAGAAAAGCTCCTCGTGCTTGTGGAGTGTCATCAGCCACCGCACTGAGGGGTCCTTCTGTGTCCTCCTCACTGCCCCACTGTCCCCTTGCTCCCAGCATGGTCCCAGGGAAGCAGAGGCCGGTGGGGAGGACACATGTCACAGCTGGGGTTGTGGCATCTCAGGAGCATGGGCTGTGCCTCCCTTCCCTCCTCCTCCTCCTCAGGGTCAGCTCAGGCACATGCAGATCCAGACCTTGAAGCTCTCCCTCCTGGCTGTGTCCTCACAGCCTGATTGCAGAGTCAGTCCCTTCTCTGGAGCTCGTCCACTCTCAGTAGTTAACGTCCAGTGGACCAGGGAGAAGAACCAGGAGCTCAGCTGGGTTTCCCACATCCCAGCTGAAAGCCCTGACCACAGGGCTGTTGGCTGCTCTGAGATGCCTGCTCCATATATTGTGTCCTGGTCCCGATTAAACTTTTTGTGATGAAAGTTTCACCAAAACTAAAATGCTTCCATGAAAATTCTGGTTTTCATGATTTGGCATTTTCCAGGGGAGAATAAAAAAAAAAGAAAAGAAACTGAAATAACTTGCCAAGAATTTCCCAACCAGCTTTAATCCTGAGACATCACCATGGTCCAAACAAATGGTGATAAGGATCTATGGAAACATGGGGAAACAAAGAAGTGATGTTTGTAAAGCCTCCAGAAAAGAAAAATGCAGCTGGAAGGAGGAGCACGGGGTGTTCTCCAGGCACGCCGAGGAGGGAAGCTCATTCCCTTTGAATCACGGGGAGCCCTTTCTAGTTGGTTTCAAAGGAAGTTGGATGTGGTCGTGGCCACGACCTTCACTCTGGCGCTAGATAGATTCAGAGCTGAGCTGGAAGCACCGTGGAGGGCGCTGCTCTTCCCAGCCTGAGGAATGCCTGATGACCATGAGAACCCAGACACCTCCCTCCCTTTTACAGCCAGCAAAGACAATTTCCACCCGTGCCTGATGCTCGGGAGATAAAGGGGGATATGGGCCCTTAACCAAAGCCATCTGGGCCGTGCCCAGCCACTGCCATGGGCACGATCGCACGGAGGCGGGGAGGGCAGAGCTGGGTTTTGCCGAGGAAGGTCGCCTGGGTCCGCTGCAAATGCAAGCTGCTTTCCCAGCCCTGCTCACCAGTGGGGACCTGAGGGAGGGGAATCAGGGACCTGGCAGGCTGGAGGGACAGGGGTGGTGGCACAGCCTTGCAGGGTGAGCCCTCAGGTTGCTTTTGCTTCTGGACACATTGCCAAGCACAGCTCTGACCGGTGGAACGGCGAGCGGAGTGCACAGGGACGTCCCTACCGCTGTGGGGTACATTCGAGTGTCACAGTGTGCCTGTAAAACGAATGTCTGTGTCCCCAGGGTCTGCCCATCTGAGCCAAAAGAAACAGCACAGCGAAAAGTGCCGGATTTCCATGAATGGGGACTGTCCCCCAGCAGCAGGCAGAGGGGTGGGGACGGTGGGGAAGGTGTCAGTGGGTGGCAGAGAGGGGTGAGCCTGCGGCTGCAGCGCTGCGTGTGCTGTGTCCCAGCGCCTGCCCCTGCCCAGCGCTTTTCCAGCAGGCAGAGACCTTTGGAAATGTCCAAAAAAGATCAGTCCAGCGTCTGTTCTGCTGTCCCATGTCCTGAGCTGATGGGGACCGAGGTGCTTTAGCAGGGGTGTGAATCCCTGTCCTGCCCCGGAGGAGCAGCGGGGTGTCTCGCGGGGAGGACGATGCTCTGGGATGGACAATAAGTGGTGCTGGAATTTTTCACATGATGGACCAAGCTCTCAGGCCACCAATCTTGGCAGAGTCACTGCAGTCTGTCACAGTGCCTGTCTATAGGGGACATTAGTCCATGTGGTTAATTAGCCTTATTTTTGTGGTGGGTTTAGTTTGTTCGATGAATTCCACAGTCCCAACACTTCAGTAGCGTATTTTAATTGATCGGTGAGTTCCATAAGCGACCCCAGTGCACCGAGTTCTCCCTTCCCCTGGTCTCTGCAGTGCTTTGGGGGGTTGACATGTCTCTCTTGGTGGCTCCCCTTAGGCTGTCTACAAAGCCTGGCTTTGCTCCGAGTATTTCAACGTGACCCAACAACAGTGCCGACAGCGGATCCCATGCAAGCAATACTGCCTGGAGGTGCAGACCAGGTGCCCCTTTGTGTTACCAGACAATGACGAGCTGATCTATGGAGGTTTGCCTGGCTTCATCTGTACGGGTAAGGAGGTCTGGGGAGCGGGGCTGGGCTCCCACACGCCCCGGGGACACGGCGGGATGGGGCAGGGGTGGGTGCCCATGAGCCCGTCGCGCTTTGCAAGCCATGTGCCAGGTTTGGAAGGTGTTTGGGGATGGAGGGGGAGGAGGTATGGCGTGGAAGAACATGGAGCACTGCCTGACTGCTGAAACTTGAGGTGTAAGGGGTTGGTGGAGACACAGCAACAGCCCAGCAGCTTCAGGCAGGAACTGAGAGCCCCACCTCTAATTGAAAGTTAAAGCAAGCATCTGAGGGGGTGGAGGTGACGGGATTAAAGCAGGGCTGGGACATTTAACTGCTACGAGGAACGTTTGGGCTGTCATGGACATGTCCCAGGGCTGCAGTCTCTGCCTGCCTGCTGGTCCTTGCAGGCTCACAGCCCCACTGGGGGATAGTCCTGGGGGGTCTCTGGGTGTCCTGGTTCTCAGGCTGTGCCCATCCCATGGTGCGTGGCTGGCAGGCACCGGGGCTCGGTCCCTCTGCAGCTCCATCCATGGTCTCCTGCTGACCCTCTTCTCTTCCTCTGCTTCCTTCCCACAGGGCTGCTGGAGAACCAGCTGCCTGATGAGGAGGCCAAGTGCTGCGAGGTGCAATGGGACTCCTGCGACCACCCCCCAGACAGCAACGACAACACATCCCCCAAATCCACGGCGTCCGAGTCGCTCCATTTCCACCGCCACGACCCCCACCTCCATCACCAGCGGCAGAACCACTACCACCTCTACCACCACCACCACCACCACCACCACCAGTACCACCAGCCCCACTCCCCGTCCTTGCTGCCGGTCTCCGCAGGATCTCGCCTCGGCAGCAGCAGGATCAGACTCTGCGTGCTGGTCCTGATGCTCCTCCACACCATGGTGTCCTTCTCGAGCGTGCACAGCGGCGGGGTGGCCGGCGGGGGGCTCAGCCTGGAGGCCCTGCCCGCCCTGGAGGAGAGCGTGGCACGGGACGAGTGACGCAGAGGGGGAAACCGACCTCCGAGAAGAGCGCCAGATCTTTTTCCACGAAGGGGGGCACATGCTATTCCTCCAATGGGAGGCACGGGAGTGGGGGTGACGCACACACACACACCCCCGCACATACCCCCGAGAGCTGCTCGCCGCGGGGCATCCCCGTGATGAAGAGTCTCTAATGCGCACAGGGCTGCGGGACTCGCCTTCGAGAAGGGTTCGCTCAGGAGCAGCCGGGCAGCGCGGTGTGCCCAGCCTCGCCGAGAGGTACGGCACAGGGGTGGGGGGAGCACAGGGGAGGGGGTCCCTTTGGAAGGGGTGTCCCCGTGGGACTGCCACACATCTCCCAGCCGCCTGCCGCGAGTGCCTTGGGCGCCCGCAGCTTGCCCGCCGGCGGCGTGCCGAGGGGCTGGCAGCCAGCCTGGCCCCCAGCTCTTTTCCTCCTCGGTCTGTAAGTCCTGAAGGGCCAGGCAGGTGGGGAGGCAGCACCTCTGGGCACAGCCTTGTCCCCCTCTCCTGTCCCAGGGGAAAAACCCACCAAGTCAAGGCAGAGCCATCCTCGTGGGGTGCAGCGTCCTCAGCGTTCCCCTCCCCACGGCCTGGGTTGGTCCCCTTGCCGATGGGGTTTGTGGGACAGGAGTGGGGTGGTGGTGTGCTACACTGTGGTTCTACTCGAGGTTCGTGGGACAGGAGTGGGGTGCTGGTGTGCTACACTGTGGTTCTACTCGAGGTTCGTGGGACAGGAGTGGGGTGGTGGTGTGCTACACTGTGGTTCTACTCGGGGTTCGTGGGACAGGAGTGGGGTGGTGGTGTGCTACACTGTGGTTCTACTCGGGGTTCGTGGGACAGGAGGGGGGTGGTGGTGTGCTACACTGTGGTTCTACTCGAGGTTCATGGGACAGGAGTGGGGTGGTGGTGTGCTACACTGTGGTTCTACTCGAGGTTCGTGGGACAGGAGTGGGGTGGTGGTGTGCTACACTGTGGTTCTACTCGGGGTTTGTGGGACAGGAGTGGGGTGCTGGTGTGCTACACTGTGGTTCTACTCGGGGTTCATGGGACAGGAGTGGGGTGCTGGTGTGCTACACTGTGGTTCTACTCGGGGTTCGTCTCATTACATCCCCAACCTGCCCCTCCAGCCTTGCCTCTCCTGCTCCTCTGTGTGAGGAGGTGGAGAGGGAGGAAGGAGGCACAGAGAAGGGACACCCCCAGCATTCCTGCATCCCACTTCACCAGGTGTCCTGATGATTTGGTTTAACCTTTTTTGCTTTCTTCCCTGACTGGGGCCTGGCTGGTCCCCGAGCGGGGTGAGGGAGCTGTGACTCCAGCAGGGCACAGGCCAAGCCAGGGGGTGGCACCATGCCGGGTACGGATGGCTGCAGGGTGTCGGAGGCATCCTGCCCTGCTCCCCGGCTGTAAATCATCGACTGGGTGGCAGGGGGACTGGGCAAAAGGGCTGGAGAAATCTGGCTTGTAGGGAGAATCTCCCACACAAAGAAGAGGCGCTAATAAAGCCCAGCTGGGGAAGAGAGTTTTTGTGAATAATTTCTATCCATGGATGTCCCCCAGATCAGAGAGTTTCTAGGAGCCCAGCTGGGCCAGCTGGACTCGGCCGGGCAAGGTGCTGGCTGGTGCAGCCTCATTTGGCTCGCTTGGTTGCTTGGTTGGTTGTTGGTTTTTTTAAACCAGCTCAGCATATCCAGGGATTCAGCCCCAAACAGACATAGCAGATCCCACTTTCCTAGGAAGCTCCCAAATTCTCCACCCACCACGTCCAGGTTGTGATACAGATGTGAACCTGCTTGTTGCCCCCAGAGGACATGTGATGGTCCCTCTGTTTCTGGGGAGCCTCCAGCAGAGCCAAGGGTGGGTCACTGCAGCCCTGCTGGGAGGCAGGGATGGAGCAGGAGAAATGTCCTGCTGCGTCCCAAACTGATCCCAGATCCCTGCGAGGGTCCAAGAAGGTGCAGAGCTGAGGATTGTAAGAGCTTTGTGGTTCCTGGTCTGTTAAGGTGAAGCAAAACCAAGCAGAGCCCCATGAGCAGTTAGTTCCCACCCGGCTGGAAGAAGGAAGTACCGGGAGTCTCGTGGGAGGGACAGGTTTCCTGACATTTCCAGCCCATTTCCAGACCAAAGAGGCTCTGAGAAGCAGCTGAATGTTTGATTTCTGCTTTGACTTGAATCTCAGAGCTTTGGGGTGATGTTTACACGTTATCAGTTGCCTGTTCCCAAAGTCCTGCAGACACAAAGCCTGTGACCCCGCTGTGGCTGTCGGGCTAGGAGAGCTGATGCTCATGGAAGATGCAGAGAGGGTTTCCCCAGGATGTTTCCTTGCTGTTGCTCCCCAGAGCAGGTAGGACCATTCTATTTTGATTATTCCTCCCAGCATCCATATATTTCCAGTCTAGTTTACACCAGTCTGAGAACTGGGACGTGCATCTGTTGAGCAAATAGGGATGGGACTGAACTGTTTGCTCTGCTGTGAGGAGTGAGTGGTGGAGCTGCTTTGGTGAGGAGGGAAAGCGTCCAGCCAGGCCGAGGGAGGGAGGGGGGGAGCCCAGTCCTGTGCCTGCCTCGAGACAGCCGGATCCGGCTCCTTCTGAAGGAAATTAGATTTTTCATGTACTGCCAAGAGTTAAGCTAATTCCAGGCGCCTCTCTCGGAGATAGGCTGCCTCCAAGCTTGGAGGGACTCATCTGGAGAGAGAAGAATAGCCCAGTGTGGTGCGTCAGCAAGCGGCCCTGAGTCACTGGCCCTCTTCATTGTCTGTTGGTGAGACGCTGAGCAGCGCCCGAGCCCGCGCGCTCGCAGCCGCGGTGGCACGGGCTCGCACACCCACGTGTGCACAAGCCTGTTCTCGAGGGGTGTGTGTCCTTCTGCCCACCCTGGGACTCCTGAACAGAGTGACAGACCAGTGCTCAGCCCAGGCTCAGGTAGTTTTTGGTGGCACCAGGTAGTTTTTGGTGGCACCAAGCGTGGAGGTTTTGTGATGGGTGACGTGCCCAGAGCTGCAGGAGTGAGGTCCAGTAGTCCAAGTTATCTGCAGGGATGAGGGATGAGGGGAGGCTGGCGAGGCTTTGCTGGAATAACCTGGGAGCTGTGAACAAGGTCTTCACCTTCCCTAAGGCCAGCTGATGAGCTTCATCTCGGGAGGCAGGGAGCCCACACTCCGTCCCCATGAGCCTGACAGCTGAGGTGTTCAAAAATGGGGCTTTACTGGGATTACTGGGGAGGTGCAGCTGCATCAGCCTCATCAGCCAGGGAACGAGGAGGCTCCTGCTGTAGCTGCAGGAGATCCACAGGTTTTCCAGGCTGTGGCTTCCCAGGAGATGTGCCCATGAGGATAAGATGCTGGGTCAGGGTTGGGGTGCGGGGTGCAGAGCTGCGCTGGCAGGCGCGGAGCTGAGATTTTACCTAGTGTGACTGGAAGGAAAGTGCTGAGTCTTCACAGACCAAGGCTTTTGGAAGGAGTTCTTTTATTTAGCGAGTCTGGGCTGCTGTCAATAAGTTCTGTGGTTTTAGGGCACCATATGCTGTATTCAACACTTTGCCAATCTCGTTAAGTGAATCCAGACTCGGCTGTTCACAGAGCAGGACGGAGCAGCTGGGAGCGGTGTATGTCGCAGTCCATCATTACAAGGCCGGCGGATAAAAATCTTCTCTTTGGGCTGACATTACAACCTTCCTAATCCTCCATCCTTATTAGTTTTCTCTTTGCTGTAGGAGAGAAAAGCCCAGAAAGGGACCTTAACGTTGTCTCAGTCACTACCACTGATGATATTTCTGTTAGAACGTGGAGTGAATGTGCCTGGGGCAAGGAGAGAAAGGGTTTCTTTAACCTGGGCCCCTCCTGTGCCCAACACAGGATCCCTTTCCAGGGCTGTGCTCCTCCTCCATTTAGACCTTGGAAAACACCAGGTCTAAATGGATTTATCCCACTAGGAATGTAAAACCAAGGTGCTTTCTCATTTTCAGTTCAACAGTTTTATTTCTTCTCCCTAAAAAAGGTGCCACTCATTGGGATTAAGATGTAAAACCCAACCTTTCCTTCAGTGGAGAAAATCCTCTGTGCTCGGAGGGAAATGCTCATGGGAAAGCAGGGGTTCCTCTGCCCCCATGGCAAGAGGCTTCCTCTGCCCCGAGGGATGCTGCTGTCCCCAAGGGATGCTGCTGTCCCCAGGGGATGCTGCTGTCCCCGAGGGATGCTGCTGTCCCTGAGGGATGCTGCTGTCCCCACGGGATGCTGCTGTCCCCACGGGATGCTGCTGTCCCCAAGGGATGCTGCTGTCCCCACGGGGTCCGGATGTGGGAGCGGGCAGAGCAGATGAGGGGGAAAGGTAGCGGGGTCCTGCCCGGCTGGAGCGTTAGTCCTGGGCTTTGCACTTTAATGTAACTGCCAGTTGTACAAATTAATTAAAAATAACTGAAGAAAAATCCCAAAGAAAGGCCCTGTTTCCTCTGGTGAAGATTAATCATTAGTTGAGCCTTTTTCTTATGAAAATACAGATCCATGGTAGCCCCAGGCAAAAGATTCCCAGGGAGAGCCCTCACCATTCGTGCTCTGAGTTAGGGAAATCGCTTTGAAAGCATCTGACAACTAAAGCAGAACATGTTGAGTAACTTGGCAACACTCAGAAAACATCTTGAAATGGTTTTTGTTCAACACATTTTGCTCTGCTTCAATAGGAGATGTCAGGGCAGTTCATTCACTGCCACTCAGGGCTGCGGGCGATGCTGGGAGACGGCTCCTCTGCCTGCCTTTAAAAACAGAAAATCCCTGCTATCTGCTGCTCCTGGGGCAGGATCCTCCTTGGAGCTGCCATGGAGTGTCCCATTGCCCAGCTCTGGAGGTCCCCTCTGCCCGGGGAGGTCTCCCTGTGCCCTGTTTGAGGGGAAGGGGGGTGATTTACAGCCGAGAGTGGGGCTGTTTGTGGCTGGTGGGACAGGAATCCCCCCCCACCTTCTGCTCAGCCTTAGGATTGAAGGCTCTGCCCTCAAAAAGTCACGCAGCAGCTTGTGATAAGTTCAGACGTGATAGCTCGGTGGTGCCCGGGCAAGGGGAGCCTCCAGAGCCTGGGAGAGCCAAACACACTGGGATTCTCTGAAATTCCCCCTTAAAATCTGTGCCATGTGCCAGACTCTTTTGTTTACAGAGTTTTGGAGCTGCCCTGTGGCTCCCCATCCACAGGGGCATAAATCTCTTTTAAATTATCCTGGGAAGGTTTAGGAAGGGCAGGTTTAGGCAGGACCTCAATAACCATCTCCTTTGGCCCATCAAATAAAGTCAGTTCTTGAGCGTCCCAGCGGGGTGACAGAGGCACCTACATCACAGAACCCCTGATCAGCCCTTCTGCCCCCAGAAGGAGCCTGGTCAGGGCTCCTGGCTCACGGCAGCTCGGGAGGCTGCAGAGCTCCAAGCACCACTGGGTTTTATTTCAGGAGTGAGGATTTCCAGCAGCTCTTTTTTTGGGTGTTCTCGGTCCCTGTGGCTCTTTGGGTGACTGCTTTTTGGGAGGGGGATAGGTGAGCCTGCTCTGCTTGTCCTCTGAGTGCCAACCAAGAGTCAGGACCTGAATGTTGACAATCTGGGTGGTTTACACCCTTCCTGCAGCCCCAGCCCCCGGGCTCTGGCCAAGAGGCAATGGTCCATCTCACACCATGGAGCCACCATTGACCGTGCTCCTCATGGCTGAGCAGAGAGGAGCATCCTCCCAAAACCAGAGCTCCCAAAACCACATGTGGGCTGGTCCTTGGGGTGCTCATCCCCCTGGGTGGGGAGCACTGGGGGTTTTACCAGGGGAAGGGGGGGTTTTACCACCCCTGGGTCATGCAGAGACCCTGTGAGGGACATCACCACCGACAGCTGCTCCAGGGCAGTTCCCAAAGGGACCTTTGGATCTGCCCTTCTGGGGTGAGGGCAGCACAGGAAATGCTGTGGCCATATGCAAAGGAGGAGTCATTTTCATATAAGAATGGTGAAAAAAATTATTAATAATTGCTTTGAGAAGTTGGGGGGGTTCTCCCCGCGCCCCCTCCCCGCCGCGGCTCGCGGGACCATGGTCCCAGGCTGCTGCCCCGCTGCCCCCTCTTCGCCTGCTGTCTGGGACTGGTGTTGGAAACGGGGTCAGGAGCGGGTTCCAGATTCATTAGCGTTTCATGCTGATCTTTTTTCAGCCCAGGAAGTTGACAACTTTGCTTGTTGTAAACTGAAACTCCAAAAAAATAAAGAAAAATTAGGTTTGGCTTATGAAATTTGGGGTTGGTTTTACCATTTTTAAACGTATTTGGGAGCTGGACGTGCCTGAGCTGCAAAACAAAAGCCATTGCAAGCCAGACAGTTATTTTTTTTTCTGTTGAAACTTGTCAAAACAAGCCATATTGATGATTATGAGCAATTTTTTTTTTTCAAATTGAGAAATGTATCCAGAACAGCCCTTTCCCACAAAACCTTTCCTTTTCAAAAAATAAAATTTAAGGAAAAAAAAAAAAATAGAAATCCATCATCACACTTTTTCTGCTCGCACAGTTGGAGCTGGTGGCAGTGGATTCGGAGAGAATAGCAATTTGTAAGGAATTCCAACCAGCTCTACTTAAAATAGCACCCAGGCAGCTTCTTGGGGGCAGCAGGCTGAGCGGCTCCGTGGGGAAAGCAGATTACAGAGCTGCCTTTGCAGCTGGGATGGTTCCAGTCCAGGGTAACACACCTTGGGAGCCACTCGGGCACATTCCCCTTGGGAACTGGCTGCTGAGGTGCTGCTGCCTGGGAGGAACCATCCCTTCTCCTCCTCCAGGTCCTCAGCCAGCGCTGGCTGTCCCCAGCCATCCCGCTGACCAAGCTCTTGTTTGCTTTTCCAACCCAAAATGAATCCAGCTTCTTCGAGCCTTCAGTCCATCCAGACATCACAGCTGTGGGGTGCCTCCAAACCCAGGGATCTTTCCATATGTCCATGGGAGCTGAAATGTGGGAGGAATTCAGTGTGCTGGTCGGGCAGGGATGGCACAGAGCGGGCAAAGCCGACGCTGTGCTTCAGCCAGAGCGGTGTTGGGCTGGAGAGACGCCGTCCCGGCAGCGGGGTGAGGTCCCTGCCCCTCTGCTGCCGGTGAGGGCCGGGCTGGGGGGCTCCCAGCACACTGAGGAGCACGGGGGGACCCCAAAGGGACCAGAGCCACCCCACCAGGATGGCTTTGCCTCTGTGTGTGTGTGTGTGTGTGACCAGGCTGCTTGTGACCGAACCCTTCTCAAGTGCTTGTGAAATGTCGGTGGTTACAGAGCTCAGACCTACAAACACAAAAAAGGTCCTTTTACAGCACGTGGTGGCGAGGTGATGAAACAAAAACCATACTGCTGAAGTCAAATATTCTTTCTAATCCCCCTGCCCGGTTTCTCTTTCTTTCCAGCTTTCTTCCTCTGCCTCCTGGACCCTCCCTCTCTGTTCCCACCCCCCTTCTGTTTCTCTTTCTCCCCTCTGTCATAAGAAAGTGACTGTGTCCTCGAGGGGACAGTTTTCTTATGCCATTTTATACACTGTGCTTCATGTTTAGAACTTTTTTGCACTAGTTCCTATTACATTTATTTTCCAAAATGGTTTGACAGAAAACAAACAGGAAAAAAAACAAAAAACCCAACAAAAAACACAAAACCATGCTATAATTCAGTTGTATTAAAAATATTATCCTACTACTCTCTGTGTTCAATAGTCTGTACCTGTAATGCTTTCAGTTCTGTTGTATTTTGGGGCAGAGGTTTTCTCCGCTCCTTGTTTAACCCAGTAAAGAAATAAAATGTTAAGAATTGATGATAACTTCCTGCTCCCTTCTCTGTGCTTTCATTTGGGCTGTGTAGGTCCCAGTGTGCCACTCACCATCTGGGGAGAGGCGGTGGCACAGGCTGCCAGCCCCCCACTCCCCACCAGAACCTGCCCTGCAAACTCTGTCTGTCTGTCTGTCTGTCTGTCTGTCCTGCGTCTGGGTGGGTTTTCATTTCTTTTCCTGCAAAACCCCATCTCAAATGGCGGCCAGAGAGGCAGAATGGAGGGACAATAACCCTGCCTTACTGAGTTTGATTTCGTAACCTTTCTTTATATTCTTTTGTTTCTTGCCTTCACATTTCTTGCCATGGGGCTCACCTCAGAACAATAGGGGCAAAGACTGTCACCAAGAGATTCATCAGAGAATAATGACTAAACCAGGGTATCCAAATTTTGCCCAGCTGAAGTCCACACCCACATATAATCTGGAATTAATTCATCTGGACAACAGATCTCGGCATGCAACAGAGCTAGGACACTCCGCTCCAAATTGAATGCTGCATGCCAGGCTGCAAAAGGCCATGTCATAAAACTCTGCAGTGACACTGTGGCCGTTCCTGCCCCCAGCTGAAGCTTCTCTGTTCCGAAAGAAGATGAGGAAAAGAGCAAAAAAAAATTAATTAAAAAAGGAATGGAATGGGATAGAGATAGAAATGATATCTGAAATAGCAGAGTGGTGCTGAAGGGGAGGGCGCAGGGAGGCATCGGCTCTGCTGGGAGCCCCGGGCAGGGATGGGGACGTGGTGGGTGCAGGAGGGGGGACACGGGGGGCACAGCTGGGGAGTGGGGTGTTGGGGTGTGACTGCACGAGGGGCTCGGGGAGGGAGTGATCAGCAGGACACATCAGGGCTGGAACCGAGGGCGGCGTTTCCTGGCCTCTCACAGGTTCTCGTCCCTCCCTACCCAAACCAAACCGCCTGCAGGAGCCGCGTTTCCTCTGCGGCTCAGACACCAGCGCGGCCCCGGCCCCTTCCCCTCCCCTCGCCTGCGGGGACACCTTTGGCTCCTGTCTCCTCTGCCCCACGTGGAGCCAATATCCACACCCAGCCCTTCAGCTGCAACACCCAAAGTACTCCAGGGCTGCCTGTCCCTGCCTGGGCACCCGCCTACACCTGACCACAGGTACGGGCACGCGTCTCCCCTGGCCACCGGTGAGCAGATGGGTTGGGGCCTGGTTTCCATTTCCACGATGCTTTTCTCAGGGCATCCACTAGCTGGGTAGAAGATGGTATCACAGCTCCTTCCAGACAATCCCAGAATGGCCTCAACTGGAAAAGCCCTTTAAACTCATCGAGTCCAACCATGAACCCAACACTGACCAGTCCCCACTGACCCATGTCCCTCAGCACTGTGTCTACACGACTCTTCAATCCCTCCAGGGATGGGGACTCCACCACTGCCCTGGGCAACCCCTTCCAATGCCTCAGAACCCTTTCAGCGAAGAAATTCTTCCTCACATCCCATCTCAACTGCCCTGGGCACAACTGGAGCCCATTTCCTCT
Organism: Caprimulgus europaeus; assembly: GCA_907165065.1. The sequence continues at coordinate 20,819,638 of OU015538.1, read as the reverse complement.
TGTCCTGTCCCTTGGTCCTTGGTTGAACAGACCCACCCCCACCTCTCTGCACCCTCCTGTCAGGGACTTGGACAGAGCCAGAAGGTCTCCCCTCAGCCTCCTTCTCTCCAGGCTCAGCACCCCCAGTTCCCTCAGCCGGGAACTCAGCACACTTGTGCTCCAGACCCTTCCCCAGCTCCGTTCCCTTCTCTGGACACGCTCCAGCACCTCCAGGTCCTTCTTGGACTCAGGGGCCCAACACTGAACCCAGCACTCGAGCTGTGGCCTCACCAGTGCCCAGGGCAGGGGAAGAGAACTTCCCTGGTCCTACTGGCCACACTGGTGCTGATCCAGGCCAGGATGCCCTTGGCCTTCTTGGCCAGAAGGAGCCATTCTTTGATACAACCACCTGGTTGTCTCTTTCTCCACAGAACCCATCAGCAGGAGGTTCAGGACACTGGGACAGGCAGCTGGGAGGGTGATGGTGTTACTCCCCGTTTGGGCAACCAGAGATCAACACCACCCAGCCCATTTTTAACTGGAACCACGCTGTTCACTTCTTTCTTAAGTCACGTGAAGTCGTCTCATCTCCAGCCTCTCACGAGGTGTCCAGCTGCAGGAACTGTGAACTCCCACCAGATTTCTCAGGTAACCTCCACAGCTTGGTGGGGAAGTGAGGGGACAGTGTTGATGTCCCACAGAAGCATTGCCACTGCAAAACCAGGACACCAGGACAGTGGGGTCCTTTGTTCTAGAATCCTTTTGTCCTGCTGTGTTCCAGCCTATGGATTTCCAGAAGGTACCATGTTCTGGTGCCACCAAAGTGTAAAAAATAAGGGGAAGTCAAGATGGTTTCCAGGACACAGCGTGAACATGAACTCCTAGTGTGGAAGCACGAGGGTGAGCTGACAGAGCCAGGGGAGTCTCTTATGTGCACAGAGGGGATCATGCTCAGCCCTGGAGACAAACAGAAAAGCCCACACCCCCAGCTGTCTCCAGAACTGCACTCAGGTGTCTCAGGTTAGCACCTATCCTGCTGAAGGCACTTAAATCCACCTCCCAACAGCCATTTCCTCACACCTGCAGGCGCCTCTGCTTGCTTTTAAGCTGCTTTCAGTAGAGGTTCCTCATGGATGTGCCCTGAACTGCCCTAATCCGAGCAGCTCTGGGCTCCTGTAAAGGGCTTGAGGTGGTCAACAGCTTCAGGACACAGAAGGTACCAGATTTCTCAGAAAACATGTTTGGGAGTCACTGATTTTTTTCTCCTCTGGGAGCAGTGCTGGCAGGATGGGTCCCACCAAGCCAGGTGCCATCATCTGTTGCTACCAACCTTCTGCTGCAGTGATGGGAAAGCACCGGCCGGCATCTGCCTCACTCAGCACTGGGTAGGTGATGGTGAGGAGCTGCAAAGCCTTTCAAAAGGGACCTGCTGCTGGGGAGGAGAAGCTTGAGTGCCTGGTCTGGGAGGGACAACATGGCCAGAGGGTTGGAGATGCAGCTCGAGCTGCTTGTTGAGTCTGTAAGAACTAAAGGGCAGCGTGGCTGGGCTGGGCTCAGGGAAGCTGGGGTGGCAGGGGGTCAGGGTGCTGGGGTGGCAGGGACTCAGGGAAGCTGGGCAAGCCTTCTTCTGAACCAACCATACCCCAGCATGTCATTAATGGGCTTTTGGAGCCAAACACAGGGGATTTCCTGGTCTCTCTTGGTGTAACCGCTCTGGATTGATGTTTAACTGCTGAATTTGTGGGGCTGTGTTCTTGGACCCAACTTCTCCCCTGGAATCCCCCCTCCTGTGGCAATGAGTGCTGTGTTGTGTGCTGGAGAAGGTGTTTAGAGTCATCAAATCATTAAGGCTAGAAAAGACCTCCAAGGTCATCTAGTCCAACTGTCAACTTATCCCCACCATGCCCATTAAACCATGTCCTGAGGTGCCATGTTTCCATGGTTTTTTGAACATCTCCAGGTGTGGTGACTCCACCACTGCCCTGGGCAGCCTGTTCCATTGCTTGACCACTCTTTGAGTAAAGAAATTCTTCCTCAGATCCAATGTGAACCTCCCCTGGTGCAACTTAAGGCCATTTCCTCTTGTCCTGTCACTAGTCACTTGAGACAAGAGACCAACACTCACCTCACTACAACCTCCTTGTTCTTGGCAGCATCTTCTGATGCCCCTGTGTCTTCTCATGTGTGTGTGTGATGGTTTCACAGAAGTCATGCCAACTGTATAATTGGATTTCTGAGCAATTTCAGAGCTCCTGAAGCTTCTCCATCCTCCCTGAGCACAGGAACACTCAGGACTTGTGAAAATCAGGCCACTTGTGAGGGTGGATCTGAGGGTGTGTGCGAGGGCTTTGTTTTTCACACCAGCTTTGGAACACGTGAGACTGAGAACCCTGAAGACAAGCTGCATTTGATTCTTTCCTACTCTTCACTGTAAAAATGTAATTTCAGGCTGGTGTTCACCTCCCAGGAAGCTGGAGGATGCTCCTAGGCCTTCCCAAGTCTGTATGTTCTGGGTGCACTCGATGTGGGCGCCCTGATGGTGCCAAGCAGCTCTCCAGTTATTTTGTCTGATCACACAGGTTTGTTTGTTGGGTTTTGGGGGGTTTTTTTGGGTGGGTTTATGAATTTTGTGACTGAAAAGTTAGTGTGATGCCACCTCAGAAAACTGATGAAAACCTTGTAGCTAAGAGTTGAAGAAATTATTAATGATGGTAATTTTCCCCCTTTTTTGCCTGGAGGACTCCTTTGTTCTCTTCTTTGTGTCTGAAATGTGCGTTAAGTAAGAGCTTACAATTTATTTCTCATTAGCAAGCCCCTGGCCATGCCAGAGCAGGAGTTGCCTGGATGGGCTCTAGAAGGTGGCTTGACATGGGTTTATGTGTTAGATGCTGTGAGCCAGATGGGTTTTCCTGGGTGACTTCTTTCTCTCTTGCTCTGTTTTTCCTGGTGTTGTCTTTGCCCACGTTGGATCATGGTCTTGGTGCTGTACCATGGTCTGTGTTGTTCTGTTAGACCAGTTCTGGTAACTGAAGAAGATCAAGGTCACACTGATGTGTTTCCTCCACTGGAAACATCAGAGTCTTTATTAACTCAGCTGTCACTGTATTGAAGTGAAGCCCCATGATGGGAAGGGGCTGGGGAGTGTTTTCTACTTTCACACGAAGACAGTAGAAGTGCTTTTCCTTCCTTTCATCTTCACAGATGCATATTTCAAGGAGAAGGTCAGTCACAGAAGGAGAAGGTGTTGCTGGTGCCACATGGGACATGAGTTTATCCAAAATCCCTGTTAATAAAACCAGATCAGGTGGAACTGGAGGTCCCAGGGTTCTGGAGAAAAACTTAAAAAGATTAAATTTGAAAGCCTGAGGGAAGCACTGGAGTTGGGGTGGCCTTGGTCATCGTGTGCCTGGAGCCTACAGAAGGGCAGAGCCCCTGCTGCTGAGAAGATTTGGTGGTTTTGGTCAGCAGGAATGTGCTGGTCTCATCCTTCCCTGAGGACTTCTCTTTAAACAATGGCAGAGGAGACTAGGTGAGGCTAGGCTGGATGTTCTAGGCTGAGCTTGGGAAGGACTGGACACAATCCTGCTCCTCCTCCTGCTGCTCTAATGAGTAAATAGATCTGGACAGTGGGACATGCTTAGTTAGTTATTTCCAGTCCAACTGCATTATCTAAAAAGAAGGTTTTATCCCTGTTTTTTATCCCTTGCTCTTCTTGGCACCTAAGGAATCTTCCCTTTTGCAGCTCCTTTCCAGCCATGACCCCCCAGATTAGTGTCCTGGTTTTGTCCCCCTCCACAAACATCTCAATCCTGTTATGGGATCAGCTGTACATTGAGAAAACTCATTCCTGGTCAGAGCAGTTGAGATTCTTCAGCTGGTGCAGGTGAGGGTTCACAGGAGGAGATTCTGGAAGTGAAGTTGGTGCTGTGTTAGGAGAACACAGCCATGCTGCATGGCATGTCCAGGGTGCCATGAGGCTTCATCCTGTGCTGTCCAGCGTGGATCCACCCCTTGCACTGCCCTTTGGGCACCTGCCTGTAAAGAAAAGTGTGTAGGACCTGGTTTTCCTTTGAGGAGGGAAGTGTGAAGTGCAAGCCAAGATCACAGACCTGATAAATCCAAGGGATGCCAAATTACATCAAACTTCCTCATCTTCATGGGGAAACATCAAGAGGAGTGCTCCAAACCAAGTAACAGGAGCTGTTACAGGCAGTGCTGCCCTGGGGAGGGGTTCTCTTTGTGCCACACACCTTTGTTGACCCACATCTTCTCTCCTCAGGGATCCTTTGGGCACTGCTACCCCAGAACTTGTTCCTTGCAAAGCCAGGCAGTGCTCTGTCTTCCCCAAAAACGTTTCTCCATCGCTCAGTGCTGAGCCCAAGCTAGCAGCCAGCCTAAGGGAAGCTCAGGTAACCCTACCCCAGCCTGGAGGGAAGTCCTGCTGTCAGAAGATCCCCCAACACGTTTGTGTTCACAAGCTTGTCAACATTTGCTTTTTTTTTTTCCTTCTCTTGGGTAAAATGACTACTGTTTCTAACAGCACTTCAGACCCTCTGAGCCCAGCTGTGAACAAGTCCAGCACCAGTGCTAAGACACCAGATGCTGTGGAGACCCGTTTGGGGTGAGCCCACGCTCCCAACTGTCACTACGGTGGCATTGGGGGTGGTGGAGCTGGGAAGCCAAAGGGGGGGGGGGAGAAAAAAAACCCCAACCTCTTTTATATAAACTGTAAGTTTTTCATAAAAGCCTTTCTAATTTGTACCAAAGAGACTGGAGCACACCCCTGGGACTGGTAAAAATAATAATAGCTGTAGTGGTAGGAGCCTGTGAATTTGAAACAGAAGGTTACGAGATGCAGAAGTATTACAAAAACGTCGACATTGTGTATCAATAAATGTAATTTAGATAGAGCAAGGAGATAGCAAAGGTTTCAACAAAGAACTGTCAAGCCTTACCTCTTCAGATCTCCTTGAAATAAAGCAGATGTCTTCATCCAATTGATCCGGAGAAACCGGCCTTCACATCCAAAAGTATGTTACTGCAAATCAGAAATGAATTACTCCTTTCAGAAATTACATGGTTTGCTATTTTTCTTCTCTTTTCTTTTTTTCTTTTCTCTTTTTTTTTCACTCTGGGATGGAAGACACATGTTTGTATTGGCTGCTTTAGCCCAGAACCACGGCATTCCCCACATCCAGCAATCCAGAGCTCGTGGAGCTACAGCTGCCAGCCCCAGAATGAATGAGCTGAAGGCAAAGGGCACTCGCTGGAGCTGTGTCTGCTCACTGCTTGAAAAATACCTTTGTAATAAGCAATTTAACTTTTATTACTCCATCCCATAACAAATGCCTACTGCCCCTTCCCAAATCCTCTAACGACCTGCTGGATGGAGCCTTGATCCTCCGTGGGTTCCACAGAGGAAATTGCTGCTCTGGGGCTGTGTCACTCTGGGATCTCACGTCTGAGCCTTCTGAGCTCGTTTTCCTCACTTAAATCTGCAGCTGCTGGGATGCATCGAGGCACACACGTGTGGATTTCCCTTCCCCTGGTTATTGCTGTCCTGTCACCTTAACAGTCTCCAGGCTGCAAATCACCGAAATCCCAGGTCACCTGGAAATGGAGCCCTTTCTGTGGAGGTCTCAGAGCCAGCTCAGGGCTTTGGTGTGCAGTTTCCAATCACTTCAGAAGTGAGCAGAAGAAGGTAGTTCCAGATGTCCTCCTTGTGACCGCTCCTGCTTTGATATAAATTCCTGAAATTCATCCTTTTCAAAGCCAGGGCTTTAGTTCTTCACCCTGGCCTCACTCTACCTTACCTCTGATGGTTAAAAATTCAAGTTTAGTCCAAAACTACGTGGGAAGAGTCTGGTCCCTGGTTCCCAACAGCTACTGACCTCACCCTCCTTTGCCAACTCAGTGTTGGGGCACAGAGAGGAACACTTGACCTTCAGGAACATTGGAGCTTGGGGGTGAGGGGACTTCACCATCTTCCTCCAGCCCCAGAGCTTTATGTGCTGGGGGAGCTTGGAGGGTGGGCTGAGCCTGCACGAGGCTGGGACCCTCCCCATGTGGGACAGCACTTTGTGCCACTGGGAGTGAGCAAATCCATAGGGATGCCTGTGTGCATCAGGCACGAGGACACACTGGTCACCTGCTGCAGTCTGGCTAATTTTTAATTCATTTTGTCATTTTTCTTCAATGACATTTAATTTTTTTCTGCCTAGCCCAGAAGAGCTGCTCCCAGCAGCCTAAATCATCTGTGGAGCTGTGAGCAGAGAGAAGTGCTGTGTTATTGCACCAGAACTAAAGCTGCCTGGGGAAGGAGAGCAGAGCAGAAACCTCCATAAGACCCTTGGCTATTTAATGCTAATAATTAGTAGAATTAATCTATATTCATAGTAGAATTAATCTATATTCATATGCTGTGGTTTAACCTGGCAGGCCACTAGAAACCACGCAGCCACTTGTTCACTTGTAAGGGTAAAGAGACCCAAAGGTTAAGGTAAAAACAATGTAATAATTGAGATAATAATGATAATACTAAAGAAAATAATAATGATAATCCTAGTAATGATAGAATATGAGTGACCCCCGGTGCCATTGCTCAGCACCCACCGACCCAGCCCGGCCCGTTCCCAGAGAACGATCCCGGAGCAGCGACAATCCCGACCCGAAACCGCAATCCCGGGAGAGCGAGAGCCCGAGCGAGAGCCAGAGAGAGCCAGAGAGGAAGAGCCCCTCATGGATCTCCTGCCCATGGGGGACAGGAGATGGAACAGCCCCTTGGCAGAGCCCAATGCCCGTGGAGCTGATCCATTGCAATATTCCTTGCCCCACTAAAGGCCTTGCACCTGCAGACCAGCAAAACACAAAGTCCTTCAACTTCCAGCAACAACTGAAAACATCGGTGTGTTACCAGTGTTCTTCTCCTACCAAATCCCAGCTGAACCCAAACCCCAGCACTGTTCCAGCTGCTGAACAGAACCAGCTCTGGCCCAGCTCACACCAGGACACCTTGGTCCTCTGGTCCAGCTGAGCCTTGGCTGCTGGTGCAGCTCCCTCTCCTCCTCCCTGTTTTCCCACGGGCTGTTGGTGTGTTACTGACACAAGGGGCAAGGCAGGCTCTGGGCTTTCCAAGGGCTGTCTTTCATCCAGCACATACATTTTCATCCAGCACATACATTTCTTCAGGCAAAGACCATATCCTCTTCCATTGACAAGAGCCACTCCTGAAACCAGCACTCCAGGACAATGACTCGGGAGACTCCTCCGCCTGCCTGAGCAACCTGGGCCGTGGGGAGCCGGTGGGTCGGGGGTGACGAGGTGCTGAGTAGCAGGGAGGTTGTATAACGTGGTGTGGAATATCATTGTTCCAGCCAGGATGAGTAAGAGCACAGCTGAGGCTGGTCACCGACTGCACTTCCATGTGGCTGAGGGAGGGGGAGGCTGAGAGACGGTTGCACAGTTGAAAATAAAGACAATAAGTCTATAAAAGTTTAAGAACTGAATAGATTCCGCACATTTGTTTCTCATTATCACCAAATAACATATAAATAAACATACAACAGAACCAAGAGCAACATCCTAGTTACCCTCTCTGGAAGAAACTGTGTTTAGGGCTTAACTCAGCCTTCTGTGGCCAAACCTCCTCCTTGGCCGCTCTGTAATGACATGAAACAGCAAAGCTGGCTCAGCAATTAGCTCTCCATCTTCCTTGGGAACGAAAAGCAAAGCAGAACCTTGTCTGTGCAGGAAAGGTGGATGTCCATGTGCTGCTCACTCTTAGAACTCAGCAGCACAGGGGGAGAACACGTGAGCAGAGGCACAGGAGGACTCAGCAGACTGCTTTTGTTTTCCTCCCTGTACACAGGACACAAGCACACCTCACTGTTGTTGTTGTTATTATTATTGCTTGTTAATGATTATTAAGAAAAATATTAGTCAATACATAGTGGTAGGTTTTGCTTTTCCTTTTTTTTTTCATGTTTAGTGATGTAAAAGGGACCCTGGAGCGATGCTGCGCTCTGTAAACATTGCCTAGTGCTCCTGAGGAAGAAGAGAAAATAATCCAGGCTTAAAAAACAACAATTCAGGCTTAAAAACAATAATTCAGACTTAAAAAACAATAATTCAGGCTTAAAAAAAAATATTCAGACTTAAAATGCAGTGGCTGTTTAGCTGACACCGGGTTATCGAGTGTTTTCTAATCAACCTCTGTCTTGCAGGTCTCGTGGAAGCCTGGTAAGGTGCCCACCAGTCAGGTGGGGTGAATGGGATGATCCTGGTGCAGGAGAGTTGGAGGTGAGGGATGAGCAGCTCAGGGCAGTTTTAAGAATTCACAGAGTGAGGGGCAGAGGGATGATCAGAGGTGGATGAGTGAGGGACAGAGGGATGATCAGAGATGGATGAGTGAGGGACTGAGGGATGATCAGAGATGGATGAGGGAGGGGCAGAGGGATGATCAGAGGTGGATGAGTGAGGGGCAGAGGGATGATCAGAGATGGATGAGTGAGGGGCAGAGGGATGATCAGAGATGGATGAGTGAGGGGCAGAGGGATGATCAGAGGTGGATGAGTGAGGGGCAGAGGGATGATCAGAGATGGATGAGTGAGGGGCAGAGGGATGATCAGAGATGGATGAGTGAGGGACAGAGGGATGATCAGAGGTGGATGAGTGAGGGGCAGAGGAATGATCAGAGATGGATGAGTGAGGGGCAGAGGGATGATCAGAGGTGGATGAGTGAGGGGCAGAGGGATGATCAGAGATGGATGAGTGAGGGGCAGAGGGATGATCAGAGATGGATGAGTGAGGGACAGAGGGATGATCAGAGGTGGATGAGTGAGGGGCAGAGGAATGATCAGAGGTGGATGAGTGAGGGGCAGAGGGATGATCAGAGGTGGATGAGTGAGGGGCAGAGGAATGATCAGAGATGGACGGCGATGTTCTGAGAGAGGGAAAATCTCAGCAGGGTTCTGGACAGAGCCAGGGAAGGGTTAGCCCATGAATGCAATTGCTTGGTGCATGTTGCTGTTATAATACACCATTAATTGTTCAGTCCATGGCCTCTGGAAGCAGCTGGACACAAGCAGGCAGAGCTCAGAGGTACTGCAAAGGCAACCTCCAGTGAAGCAGATGGTGTGAAAACATCTCGGCTCTCACGCAGGAGAGATGATTGTGATGGCAGTGATGTATGGAGGCTTTATAAAAGTCAGGATTCTTTGTCCTCAGGGCTTACAAACCTCTTTGAGGACACACTGGTGGTATGCTATGACTTCAGGTTTCAGGAGACTTTATTGCATTAATGTTGTTGCTAACATCACCCAGAGAGTAAAAGAGATGGCTTTCCTGTAATTTACTGGAGCTTTCCTCAAAGGAAAGTCAGGAATTCCAAAGCTTTTAGGTCACACATGTTAAAATCTACTCTATTGCTGCTGCAAACATTCCAACTCTTGCCAAAATGTAAATGGGCAATGGGCTAAAATCTTCTTTACAGCATCCTTCTAAGAGATTCCCTCATCTGTTCTGCACAGCAACTGGCACTTGGACCTGCCATCAAGTGCCCTGTGTTATGCTGAGAGAGTTTTTTCCCATGCCAAAAGAAAGGGAGATCTGCTGAGCTGACAAGGCAGCTATCCCAGGTCCTCCTCCCCCTTGGGTAAATCCCAAGGCTCCGGTGCTCCCTGATGCTGGAAAAAACCAGCAAATTTAGGAATCAAGAGAAGTCCCCTGGCATCGAGAGGCTTTGCCTCTGTGGGTGCTCCTCAGCCCCTGCCCACCCTCTGGAGGACTCTGTCACCCTAACAGGGGCTGGAGGGAACAATGCCTTCAGTTTTTGAATGTTTCCTTTTTTCCTAGATTTCTCTCCATTGTTCAGAGGGAAGAAAAGCCGGGGCAGCTGGACCCAATCAACTCCGAGCAGATAGAAAGAGGCAAAATTTGGGTGGGGGGACCTCTTCCTTGTGAAAGAAGTAATGTTGTTTTCTGATTAAAAAGAACTGTTCTTCATTTCCCTATTGTGGACCCTGCCTTTGATCAGCCCAGCCAAAGCATTAGGGATCATTTCTGCAGCCCTGAGGAGCAGGAGGCTTCTCCATCCTCTGGCTCCTGCCTCTCCTGGACCACGACTCCTTGGAGCCATGAGGCTGGGCTGCAGAAGACAACTTAAACCTTTGGGTTCTTCATCCATATAACAAAGTTTGTCTTTAAGACCCTATAAACATACATGGTACAAAGTATTTCAGGGAACTCTGGGCTTACCTGACAGTTAAAATTCATCCTGAATTACTTTTGAAAAGGGAACTGGGCTATTGGGAATCTGGGTAGGTCAATATACGACTGTGTTTAAATAATTTGGATCTTGTTCTTGACACACAAGCATTCAAATCATTATAAATTGTCATAAAAATAATTAGAGAATTTGTTCAGAGGGTTCATTTGCTTTTATTTGCTTTTTTGCTCCTGAGTTGTTAGGGTTGGCAGTGGTTAATCCTTCCAGTTTTTTTCTTCACAAATATTAGGGAAATATTTCTTTCTTAAATGAAAACAGAGACTCTCATAAAATTTCATGGCTATTACAGAGAACTTAAAGAAAAAAAAAAACCCTATTGCAGAAAAATAAGGCTAGGAAGGACTACAAAGAGGTCACCCAGGTCATCCTCCTCCCCAAAGGCAGGGTAAACAGCAACTCCAGTGTTCTCATAGCCATGAGCTGTGCAATACTGCGCGATGGAGACCCCACAAATTCCCAGGCCATTGGTTCCAGGCCTTGGAAGGTTCTCCCCTGGAAAGGAGCTCCTCTAAAACTCACCCTACCCACAGGATGATGGAGCACAGACCTGGGAGGGACCACCCGCCCCACCCAGCCCAGCCTGGCAGCCTCTGGTGGGCTCAGTGTCCCAGGACATCCCGGGGCACAAGCCCTTCCCACAGGGGGGCTAACCAGGGCCAGGAGCCACCACCAGCTCTCACATCCACGGGGAGCTCCAGCAGCATCGCTCACCCCCACCCCTGAGCCTGGGGGATTTGTGAGGGGCTAGTCCTTGGTGTGCTGCCCTTCCTCCAGCTCTGATGATGACCAGAACGTTCCCTCTCAGCTCGTCCACCCTCAGCTCTGATGATGATCTGCTCTGCAACATCTGATGCTCTACAAGCAGCCGGGAGTGCTCCTCAGCAGTGCCACCTAGCCAGCCCTGCCTCCCCCCTGCAGCCTCTGCTGCTCCTCCTGCCTCCAGTCAGACCTCTGCACTTTGCTTTTTTTTTTTCTTTTTTGTCTTTTTTTGGTCCTTTTTTGACTTTTTTATTTTTCCTTCTTTTTTTTTCTTTTTATTTTTTTCATTTTTAATTTTTTTGTCTTTTTTGTCTTTTTCTTTTTTCTTTTTTCTTCTTTATTCTTTTTTCTTCCTTTTTCTTTTTTATTTTTCCCCTTTTTTCTTTTTTCTTCCTTTTACTTTTTTCTTCTTTTTTCTTCTTTTTTCTTCCTTTTTCTTTTTTTCCCTTTTCCTTCTTTCCTTCCTTCCTTTTTTCTTTTTTCTTTTTTTCTTTTTTCTTTTTTCTTTTTTCTTTTTTCTTTTTTCTTTTTTCTTTTTTCTTTTTTCTTTTTTCTTTTTTCTTTTTTCTTTTTTCTTTTTTCTTTTTTTCTTTTTTTCCTTTTTTTCCTTTTTTTCCTTTTTTTCCTTTTTTTCCTTTTTTCCTTTTTTTCCTTTTTTCCTCTTTCCTTTTTTTCCTTCTTTCAAATGTCACCCTATTTTCTTCAGGCCACCTCTCCCACTTGGTAAGATCATTCCCAACGCTGTATTTGAACTTCCCCACAGGCTGTGGCACGTGGGCATCATCCAGAATGGGGTTCACCCGCTCCCCTGAGTGAAAGCCCGGATTGCTGATAGAACCAGCACAGGCTTTTGCACATCTCCTCTCACTGCATCACTTCCTGGACTGTAAACCCTCAGTAATCTGCTCCCTGGGGTGCAAATCCTTCGTGAAGGAGCCCCCCCTGCTCAGCTGCAGGTTCCTGCCTTCCTCCTCCCTCTGCTCCTGCACCCCCAGGGCTGGGGGGGTCTTGCAGTGACCCGTCCTGCTGCTAACAAACCCCTTGATTATGTGCAATGTTTTGGGGATATTTAGCCAAGCTGTGTGGCCTCTGTGATAATTTCCCAACGTTTTATTCATCCTCACCCAACCTTTTAAGCTCTCCCTGACTCTATTAATTCCCAGTGATAACCCTTAATGATTTGGCTGAAACATCATCCTCATCAGGCCCAGCTATTAGCAAAAACTCTCTCTCTCCTCCACTTCCCTCCCCCAGTCCTGCTGCTGTTAGCAACTGCCTAACTGCGACTTGATTTTATTTGTTTTTAATGTAATTTCTCACTAAAAATGGTCTTCTGTTTGCTGCCACTCCAGCTGGACATGTCCCTCCTCACAGAGCACAAACCACCTGGTTTTTCTCTCCGTGTTTCCTGACGTACTTGTTGATGTCTCCTTATCTCCCAGGCCACTCGCTCTCTGTCCTCGTGCTCCCCCACCTCGCTGCTCCCAGCTCCCTCCCCACACGCCCTTACTATTCTTTTACACTCGCTAGTAGGGACTGCTCTGATTTATACTTCCCATGCGTGTTCCTCATTGTGCTGGAGATGACCAAGCTGATCTCATGCTATTCTTTCTATCTCGCTTCTGCATTGGGATGGTCTGCAGATGTGCCCTCACTCCAAACCCAACAAGGAACCGGCAGCTCCCTGGATGTCTTCTTCCCCCACCCCATGTTTTCTGGGGGATGTAAACCCAAACTCATGGTTTATTCATTGATGTTCCCAGACTTCCCTCTGACACCCCACGCTTCTTCCTGGTTAACTTTTCCCCAAGCTGCTTTCCACTGTTGATTTGTTTCTAGCAGGCAGAATCAACCTTTAAAAAGCTGGAGGAAATGTTGATAGTTGGCCCAAAACGTTCAAAACCCTGCTGGGTGCTGGGGTGCATTGACCATCCGAGGGGTGCCTACAGATCTGCCGTCTGCCTGCTGAGCCCTGGGCTGTGGAAACCTTTGAGAGCTGCTCTGAAAAATCCTCCTCTGGTTTCTCTCTGCAGAGAATCCCTCAGGCGTGCAGCTGCCTGGCAGAGGAGCTCACGTGGAGAGGCGATTTGCCTGACGTGACCACACTCTCAGGTGTTCACTGTCCCCAGGGGAACGCAGCAAACTGTCCTTCCTACGAGACCAGCTCTGGGTTCCCACCCGTGTCTCGCTTCCTTCCAGCGCTGGTGATGCACAGATGATGTGTGCTGAGCGACTGCCCAGCCCCTGCATGATTTCCAGCTTCACTGTGTAACCGTTTGCTCTAGTTGTGTAAAGAGAAGAACACAGTTGGGGCTGGAAGACCCGGGAGTGCTGGGCCACGCCGGGGCAATGGCTAACGGAGGCTGGCAGAGATGCTGGTGGGTGGGAGATGTGCTGTACGGCTTTGTGCCCCTCGGTGGGCTCTGCTCCTGCACCCGTGCCCCATCCCCTGCGAGCTCTCAGCACCCACAACATCATGTGCCAAAGCACAGCACCTTCACCCAGCAGCGTGCAGTGCTGAGGAGCGGCGGTGGATGTGACATCGCACTGCTGCATCTGCAGACATCCATCCAGCCCTCCCTCCATCCTTCCATCTGTCCATCCAGCCCTCCCTCCACCTCTCTGATGCATCTGCAGAGATCCATCTCTCCAATTATCCATCCATCTACCCCTCTGCTGTGTTTGTGGACATCCATCCATCCCTCTGTCCATCCCCCTGTCCATCTCTCCATCCTTCCCTCTGTCCATCCCTTCATCCCTCGGTCCATCCATCCATCCATCCCTCTGTCCATCTCTCCATCCTTCCCTCTGTCCATCCCTTCATCCCCCTGTCCATCCCTCCATCCCTCTGTCCATCCACCCCTCTGTCCATCCATCCCTCTATCCGTCCACCCCTCTGTCCGTCCATCCCTCCCTCCTCCCTCCCTCCACCCCCGCGCTCCCCCCGCAGGGCGGGGCTCGGGGGGGGGGGTTGGCTCTGTCAAGGTTTGGCCCCGCCCAGGCCACGCCCCTCCCGTAGCCCCGCCCCTCTGGCGGGGCCGCTGGGGCGGCCCCGGCCGCGCAGCCCCGCGGCGGCTCGGCTCAGCTCGGCTCGGCTCGGCTCGCTCCGCCGGGCATGGAGCATTAAGGCCGGGCTCCTGGCCGCTCCGTCCCGCTGGCCATGGGTGCGGAGCGCAGGGGGGAGGCGGCGGGGCCCCGCGGTGGCTGCTCCTGCGGTGGCGGCGGCAGTTGGCGGCTCTTCCTCGGTTTCTTCGCGCTGTCGCTGGCGCTGCACGTCCTGACGCTGGGCTGTTACCTGGAGCTGCGCTCCGAGCTCCGCCGTGACCGCGGCCCGCAGCCCGCGGCTGCTCCTCCTCCTCCTCCGCGGCGGGACGGGACGGCGGCGGCCCCCGGGTCCCCGGCCAGCGGCCGCCCGCAGCGGCCCGGCGAGAGCGGGGAGCGGCGCCAGCAGCAGGTGGGTGCCGGGCGGTGGCGGGGGGGTAGGGTCGCGGCCGGGTGGGACCGCACTTGTTGCGGAGCCCCCCCGCACCCTGAGCCCCGAAGGGGTTGGCTTCGTTTCGTCCCGCTCGTGTGGGCTCTTCTGGAAAACAAACCCTAATTTGTGTTTATTTGGGGGAAAAAAATAAGGGGGAACCACCCCGAGTGGCGCTGCTGGAGTTAATGTGCAGAGAAGTTGGTTCCCTCGCCTGGGCGGGGGGAGCCGGGGGTCTCCGAGGGCCGCCCGCGCTCCACCTGCTGCCCGCCCTGCTATCGCGACAGCGCGGCCGTGTCGGCTGCGCTCCCGACAGCCTGCTCTGTACCGGGGAGAGGGAGCGGGGGTCTCCTGCCCAGCCCCGGTTCTCCATCGCTCCCACCCCGTCTCACCCCGCGATCCCCGCACACTCCGCCGCTCCCCGCTCTCCTCCCGGGGTTATTTGGATTATTGGGATGTTTTTTCTCCCCCCCTTGCCCCAGTCAGCCTTTGGGGTGATTTCTCGGCGTCCCCCCCAGGCAGCTCTAAGCCTGGGCTGTGTGGAACAGGTTGGTTTCTGCCTCAGCTTCTCCTCTGTGGTGTCTCCAGCCCCGGGGAGCGGTGATGGCCAGAGGGGCTCCCCTGGCCTCTGGGAGAGCAGGAGCAGAGCCGCGGCCTCCACTCACAAAATTAGCTCATTTTTTCCAGGCACGAAACCTCGCTGCGAGCGGGATAAGCTGGAGGAAGGAGTTTCCTCCCTTGTGATCCCTGCGAGCAGATGGCCGGCTCCCCAAAGATGCTGGGGTGGGGAGGGGGGGTGTCCTCACAGGGGTCCCAGAGACACAAACCTCTGCCCGAGCACCCCGACATCCGTCCCTCCTGGTTATCAATGCCCAGGACAGAAATAGCTTTGATAAAGCTGCGAGTTTGGAAACTCTTCCTCTTACTTGGCAGCCGTTGGGCTGCGCCGGCCTCGGCTGCTCCCGGGAAAGCCGGGCTCGCGCCTTCCAGTGGGTATTTGGATTCTGCAGCTTCCCATAATAAAACGTAAGTGAGGGTTGAACCAGAGGGAACCCGTGCTGTCTGTCATCCCCCCCCCCCCCCTTCAGTACTTAAGCGGTGTCAGTATGAAGTGAGTCGGAGCGGCTTGATGTTGAGCTGGAATTCTTAGGTTGTCTTGTAATAGCATGTGGCTGAAGTTCCTTTCGTGTTATCGTGCTGGATCTGTTTAGTCTTCAGAGCTCTTCTTTCCAGCGAGTGTATAATGAAATACCGGGGTAAATAGTTGAGGCACTCATAAATTACAGCCTTAGATAATTTGTCTCTGGATGTGTACGGAGATCCAAGCGTCGCTCGCTAACAGCTGACGTACTCCAGATAAGGTAACGCTAATTATTTATTTCTTTCTTTTTCCATCTGGCCTGTCGAGGGTAAGATGAAAAAATTCTTTGGGACATATTGAAGCAGTTGGTTGTGAGGGAAAGTTTCCTGGTCGTACCACGTGTGATGGGCAGCGTAGGGCTCGCAGCCGAGCTGCTGGCACCGGCACCGCGCCGGTTGGAAACCGGAGTTGTGACAACGTGTTATTAATATTATTTGTAGTAGCGCTGCTCTCCTCTTTCTCACGGACTTTTCTGCCTTGTGAGTCTAAAACCAGCCGCCTCCTGTGTCTTGGGGTGCTGTGAATATATCCCTTCTGTGATTAAAGCAACGAAAACGAGGTGTTTGCAAACAGCCTTGTTAAAAAAGTTAATATCGGCAACGTGAAAACCTTCAGGGTGCGCCCGGGGTTTCCAGCTGCTTCCAACCCTGCGCTGCTGGGAAAGCCAAGGCGCTGTCCCGCGCACGTGTATCGGGAGACAGATGCTGGCATCAATTAAGCAGAAATTACTAAATGATTAATTCAAAGGATCTGATCAGTGGCATCTCTCTCCCAGGGACCTGTGAGGGAGTGGTTGGAGTTGGGGTGCATTGGGGGGGATCCAGCATCCCAATAAGAGCAGTGCTGGGAGGTTCAAGTGCTCCTCTTGCTCTCTTTACCTCTGCACAGTATTCTCAGTAAAGCAGCCAAGTAATTATTGCACGTGTTGCGGTTGTGTGAGCTGATCTAAAACCAAAAAATGCTCCTTTCCCTGACCCTTTTATTCTTTAAAAATAAAAATTTTTCCCCCCTGCTTCCTGACCTGAGGCAGGAGGGAGAGGAGCAGGAGGAAGGTCGGGGAGTGATGGTCAGCACTGAGGTTTTTGGCAGAAGTCTGGCCTGGCCGTGTGCCAGCGATGACCTCATGACAGGAGTGCGATTTGGCAGCGCGATAACGCCCCGCTTCCCCATCTTATGGGCTATGCAAATGTGTAACTCATTTAAGGTGCAAGGGCAGTTTTTCATGGCAGAGGTTGAGGAGTTGTGGTTCCCATCTTGGTCCCAGAAGCTGCTGGATGTTGCGTTGTCCATTTGGCATCAAAATGAGAAGTTCGTTAACGCTGCTTTAATTCATGGATACGTGGACTGCTGTCACTCCGAGGTGTGGTAGTGGATTTGGGGAGTGATGGTACGTTCAGCCTTGACCCATGTTAGAAAATGAGGATAATCCCTTTGGATGTGGGGTACAAAAGGGAATCTTCTGTCGGCGTGTTCGTTAGCGGTCTGCAGGCGCTTTGCTAACGACTCTGCTCGTGCAGCACAGGCAGCAGGCTGTTACCTACTGCTCATTAAAATATTTGATGCCTAAACTAGATCGTGGTTAGTCACCTTCCCTGGTGGGATTGAACAGACGGGCAGACGAGGTGCTCAGGGACATGGGTTAGAGGTGGGATTGGCAGCGTTGGGTTCATGGTTGGACTCGATGATCTTAAAGGTCTTTTCCAACCACTGTGATTCTGTGTTTTGTTGTCCAAAAAAAACCCAAACAACCTATCCCTGTGCCCTCAAGAGTGTCCCAAGATGGGCTTAGAAGTTGCCCAAGTCTGTCTCTTGGAGTCGGATCAACCATCCATCAGATAGGTCAGATCAAACTAACTGCGGAGGCGCTTGCGGCTGGCCGGGGGGGTGGCTGCGTGTCGTGGCCGGGGGCAGCCACCAAGTCATCCCAAAAAATGTGCTGAGCAGCAATTCAGACCTTCCTCAGCAAACAGTGTCCTTCTCCTAGGTCTCCACCGCTCCCCTATTTAATGAGGGATGCATCTGCTTTCAAGCAGCGCTTACATCCACCTTCCTGACACTTAGCATTGATTTCCTACTTGCATTTTTAATTCCACCAAAGCAACACGTATAAAACCCCTAATTGTCTGTATAAACCCCCTAATTGTTCAATTACGTGTTTTTCTTCCCTTTCCCACCTGTACCCCTCCATCTCCTGGAGCAGTCAGTCAAAGGCCTCCTGTTCCAGGGGTCATGAGTTGGTACATGACCCCATTAATTGATATCTGCCTTCTAAAAGCTGTTTGCTCATTTGATAAGGAAATGATAGGAATAAAGCTTTAAGGACAGAGTGTTTTTTTTGCTCGTAGTTGTGGATAAAGAAGCGTAGTGAGAGTGTGCAGTTCAGTCTGTGCACGCTGCTTTTTGCTATATTTAGTAAAAATTAATAACTGGCTTTACTTGAGGTGTAATTGGGAGAAAAATGTTGGGAATAATCTATAGTTTTTCTCTGTTTCTGGTCAGGATGCTGTGGTGGAGTAATTCTTGGTGAATTATTTGGGTGTTTTCACCCAGAGAAGGGTTGTGGTGTGTTGGCTTCTGTAACACCCATGGGAAAGGGCCGTTGGTTGTAGAGGATGGATGAACATGGCATTGTCTCTCACATTTAGTCTCTTGGCCACCCTCTGCCACTTTTCGTAACTGAAAATAGGGGATTGTAACTGAAAATAAGAGGTTGTGGCCAGGTACCCACTGCCATCTGTTCTCAAAAGAATTCTACAGTGTTTCTCAAAATTATGTCTGTGTAGTGTAAGTAAATTTCCACTGAAATGGAGTTGTGAAGGTTTGAAGGTCAGAACATCTCAGCAGGACCTGTCTATGGTAAAGCAGAGGGGTGTTTGTGCTCAACCCTGAGGGTACTTGATGTCTTTTGCCTCGCTCCTGTGAAATCCCAATTATTTTGGTTGTCCTGGTTTCAGCTGGGATAAAGCTGATTTTCTTCTTAGTAGCTAGAACAGAGCTGTGTTTTGGTTTCACTGTGGGATTTGGTATGAGAAGAATATTGAGAAGATAGTGATATTTTTGGTTGTTGCTGGGAAATCAAGGGCTTTCCAACTTCCCATGTTTTGCTGGTCTGCAGGTGCAGAAGAAGCTGTGAGGGACATGGTAAAATTAGCAGAGCCAATTGGCATTTGGATATGCTGATGGGATATTCCATATCCTAGAATGTCATGCTCAGTATATCAGTGAGGGCTGGCCAGAAAGAGGGCTCTGTCTGGCACTTCCAGGCTTGAGGTTTGGGGATTTTAGCTCCTTGGGGATCGCTGTCAGCGGGTGGTGAGCAATTGCAGTGTGCATCACTCATTTGTATAGTCTATTATTATAATTATTATTGTCATTATTATTTTAAGCTTTACTTTATACCCATTATTAAATGGTTCTTATCTCACCCTAGGAGTCCTCTTGCTCTTGCTGCCCAGTTCTCTCCCCTATTCCCTGGGTGGAGAGTGAGCGAGCGGCTGTGTGGTGTTTGGCCGCCGGGTGGGTTAAACCACGACAGCAGCACAAACCTTTCACTGCTGTTCGGGGCTTGTGCTTTGGGGTTTCAGCATTGTTAATCTCAGCTGATGGAAACCCTGGGTCTGTGCAGACAGGCCGTGGAGCAGAAGGAAGATGGTGTTAAGGGATGCATTTTGTGGTGGGTTTTCCCTCAAATTACACTTTTGGCGGTCTTGGTTGTAGCTGAGGGAAGCTCTTACAGGGCAATAAAGGGAGACCGCAGTGTGCTGTCTGGCTAATAACACATCGGGGCTCTGGTAACCTTCATGCACGTCCCTCGACAGAGAGGATAACATTCCTGAGGTTTGGGGTCTGTGCTGGGGAGAGAGGGGGCTGCAACGGGGGTGCCTGATACCAAATAGAAAACATATTTCTGCTACCATGCCGATGAATATTCTGTGCAAACTCTGGCACCAGTCCACCAGCTCCTCCTTTTGAACAGCAAATGGTGCAGCGTGTCAGGAGAACGGCAGCAACTGCTGGTGACTGGGGAATTGAGTGCGGGGTGCCCTCTGCCCAGAGGGTTTGGGGTGCACCCGTGTGTGTCCCCTGGGTTTAGCTCCCAGCGTGTGGAGGAACCATGTCCTGGGAGCTCTGCTGCTGGAACACCTTCTGCTCATTGACAGGGATGCATGGTGTTGCTTGGGGTTGTTTTGTTTTACCTGCTTACAGTGAGCAGGTGAGATGGACACCATGGCATATGTGCTGGGATGTCACCACTCCTGAGCTGTTCAGCTGCAGGGGCTGGAGCATAGGAATTCCCCTTTGGAAAGAGGGAAATGGTCAGTGAGTACCTGAAAGGCGCCTCTGAGAAAGATGGGGAAGAACCATTCCCAAGGGCAGGTGGCAATAGGATGAGGGGTGATGGTTTTCAACCGGAAAAGGGCAGATTTGGGTTGAATATTAGGAAAAAGCTCTTCAGTATGAGGGTGGTGGATCGTTGGAACAGGTTGCCCAGAGAGGTGGTGGAGCCCCATCCCTGGAGATATCCAAGGTCAGGCTTGATGGGGCTCTGAGAGACCTGCTCCAGTGAAGATGTCCCTGCTCACTGCAGGGGGTTGGACTAGATGACCTTTGAGGGTCCTTTCCAACTCAATACTTTCTATGATTCTATGATAAAATCAGCTGCAGCTCCGAGATCCCTGAGCACAGGTCGGCTGCATCCCACTGGGGAAACCCTCAAAGTGCTGGGGATGCTGGTGAGAACAGGTAAAAAAAAAAAGAAAAATCTCCCATCTAGGAGAGAAGAAACAGTTGGAAAATGTGAAATACTTTTTGCAACTGCTGTTTGGAGGCTTGAGTCAGCATCAAGCAGATTATCTGCCCGGGGAGACGGGTGTGAAATGAGTTCAGCAATGCACAGGGAGGAGGGGAGGGCAGGATTCGGCTCACAGAGGAGTGTGGAGATGCTGAGACCTTGCTGGAAACAAGAACACTTGAATAATGCATCGCCCCAGCATCCCACCGGAGCAGTGGGTGGTGAGGGAAGGTCGCAGCAGCACACTCCGAGCGCGCCTGCTGTGGAGAGAGTTAAAGGAGTGGCCAGAGGAGCAAGTGAGAGACTGAGTGTGCAGCTGAAGGGAGCACCCGCTGCTCTGGGGATGGGAGGTGGGACGGCGTGGGCTTGGGCCGTGGCGGGACGGCGTGGGCTTGGGCCGTGGCGGGACGGCGTGGGCTTGGGCCGTGGCGGGACGGCGTGGGCTTGGGCCGTGGCGGGACGGCGTGTGCATGGACCGTGGTGGGATGACACGGGCATGGACCGTGGTGGGATGACACGGGCATGGACCGTGGTGGGATGACACGGGCATGGACCGTGGTGGGATGACATGGGCATGGTCTGTGGTGCTCCCTTCCGTGGGCTGCTGTGGGCTCTGCCCTGTCCAGAGCTGAGCTTGCTGGTGCATTGTCTTTATTTTCATTCTCTGCTCGCTCCACGAAGGAGAAATACTGTGGCTGTGTACAAGGACACAGGACTGTTTTTTTTTATCAGCATTTCTTGCATTCCTTGACGGAGAAGGTTGTTGTTGCCAAAGTTTGGCCGGCACGTGACCGAAGTGGCAGGATTTTTCCCCAGTTTCTGGATGAGTTAGCTGGCAGCCACTCAGACCTGAGTTCTTGGAGAATGCTTGGTGGCATTCCAAGGTTATCTTTCCCTTAACCTCCTGGTACATAGTGCTTTATCAAACCCATATTATTCTAACCTTTAACGTTATTTTTCTTACCACATTATCCTATAAATCTTCCCTGCTCTTCCATACACGTGTAGGACCTTGTAATGCTAATTAAACTGCACACTATCCTCATTTTGCTCTCATACTAATCCAATCTATTTTTCTTGACTGGAAGCCAAACCCTGAGAGCTTCAGAGCATGCGAAAAACTCTCATTCCACTCTCATTATATGTTAATGACTTTATATTTTAATATCTTTCAACACTTTTAAGAGGATGTTATTTTTAGAGGTGTCTGGCTGCGCAAGGTAACCCCCTCACGGAGGGGTTTTGTGAAGGCAAAGCAGGGAGTAAGTGGTGAGCGTGTCCCTGAAGATGTGTCAGCTGTCAGGACCCATTGTGCACCAGCCCAAAATCACACTGGGACGTGGCTGCAATTTTAAAATACTTAAGTCTTTATAGGAGGAGGGAAATAAAACTCCTGCCTGGACTGTAGCGTGTGGCTGTTGTAAGCGCTCCCTCGTTAAACTGGTGGGGAAAGGCGCTGGGTTTGGGTGCTGCTGATGGTGCTGGTGGTGCTGATGCCAGTTGGGCCCGAGTGCTGCTATAACAGAAATAATTACTCCCAGCTGGGGGATGTTCAAATGAGCTCTTTCCATAAGCCCCAATAAAATGCTGTTGTAAGTGCAAAGCACTAAATACGCGGGGCTGTATTGATGAGATGCCAGGGCTGTAATGGGTTCCACATGGCGAGTGCCAGCATCCTGCTGCCGAGGTGCAGCTCCTCGTTCCCTGAGCTTCCTCGGAAGTGGCTCTCACAGGAGAACAGCAGCTCGAAATGATGGGTAAATCTGCGAGGGATGGAGATCTGTGTGTGCCTCCTGGCTGTGCCTGGCGAGGGGGGTACCCTGCAGAGCTGCACCCCAACACCAGCGCTTGCTTCTTGGGTTGGGTTTGTTCAGGAGAGCTCAATGCGTTGTGGACAGGGTGGGACCTGTTGAGGAGGCATGGCACTGGTGGGTGCACGCTGTTGTGTGGCTTTGCAGCCGTGGACGTTGCGTGGCACGATGCTGTGGTGGGTGTTGGGTGGTGTTGTCTTGGGTGGCTTTGCAGCCATGGGCTTTGCGTGGCGTGGGGGTTGCATTGCGTGGCTTTGCCATGGTGGGCACTGTGTTGAGTGTCAAGGTGTTACCTCCCATGGGATTGTGAGCATTGTGTGACGTGGGGTTGCCTTGCGTGGCTTTGTATCAGTGGGCATGACGTGGCTTTGCCATGGTGGGCATTGCTTGATGTGGTGGGCATTGTGTTGAGTGTCAAGGTGTTATCTCCCATGGGATTGTGAGCATTGCAGCAGCAGACATTGCATGGTGTTGTGTTGCATGGCTTTGGTAAAATAACATCGTGCATCTGGATACACAGCTAATACCTCATTAGTTTGAGAGGTGAGAAGACATAAATGCAGGGTACCTTGTCCAGCAGGAAGGAGAAAAAAAAAGAACAAACTGAATTTTTCCTTTTCTTTTCCCATCAGCAACAGTTTTTCCCGGGTGTCCCAGGGAAGCCAGGGGCTGCAGGTGCTAATGCTCTAAACAGGCTTCCCCTGAGCCTTCCCATCTTCTCCAGGTGCTGGGCTGAGTGAAATTAATACAGGAAACAATTTTAGAGCAATTATTTCCTTCAACCTCGCAAAGAAATTGCTGAGCTACTGCTGACCTTAACCAGCACAACTTTATTTATTTATTTATTTATTTTCCCCTGGGACAGGAAAATGGGATAAATCACTGCAAGCTGCCAGCTGGAACTGTTGCTGACCTGCTGTGACACTGCCAGGGCTGAACTTGGGAGTTCAGACTCGCAAAGAAGGGTTTAATTTTCCTTTTTCCCTGCAGTTGCAGGGTGCTCAGTGCATTTCACCTGGAGTCTCACCGGGAGTTAAGAAACCTGGGGCTGCCGGGGTGAGGACGGGTGATGTTCCTGCCTGGAAAGCTTTAATTCTTCTGCTTTCCCATAAAAAATACCCTGTGGTGGAAAAATCAGATCAAAATAGAACTTGCTGGACCTGCAGCTGATGAGGTGAATGGGGAGAGCAGAATGGAAAGAAAATAGTTGGGTTTTAACTGCAGCTGTTAGTGTCTTTTTAGTGATAATGAAGTAAATTAGTACTTGGAGCTGCTGCTGGGCTTGTCGGTGCTTGCTGGGTTGGCCGTGTTAACTCTTGCTGGGAAGGCAGTGATCATCCTGGAGCTGGATGACCTCTGCCAGTCATGGAAATAAATTGTGGGAGGTTTTCTCTTTTGGAGATGGAAAGGAGATCTTTTCTGTGTGCTGGGAAATGTACAGTTTAAAGATGTTAATTGTCCTTTTTACAGGATTATTGCATCTTCTTTTCAGCAACGTGTTTATTGCTGACCTGGAGTTTTCCTCCTCTCTTCTGTTGTTGAAAGCAGTTATTTTGACTCAGAATAGGGCTCGTGCACAGGTTCTTGGACTGGGCAGAACTTGGTGGCATTCAACAGAGTAAGTTTAGGAAGCCAATGCAGCTGTTTTACTGGTGATACCGGGCTTTAATTGGCAGCGCAGTGGGATCCTCACGCTGCTGGTCCCCTTAGGTGGCTGCTGACCCATCTGCATCCCTTCCCAAAGCTCCTTTGGCTTTGCAGGTCATGGAAATCAATTTTGAATTTTTTTTTTAATTATTTTTGCAGCGTTGCTGCAGTTTTCTGGGCTCTGGACGTAGCAAAGAGCAGATAAATGAGGGGGAAATGAGGGGGAAAAGCTCATGTGCCAGAGGAAAATGTTGGTGGTGTGGCAGCATTGGGCGTTAAGGTGCAGGATGCTGCTGCCCCGGAGGGGGCTGGGGGTGCAGGGTCACCCCAGTGAGGTTAACTCCTGCTGCTGTGGTAGCTGTCAGGAAAAAAGTGCGATCCCCAAGCTCTCTGAAAGCGAGGGATGGGCATCCTGGGGCGTTCCTGGGCAGGGGCTGTTGCTGAACAAAACAAGAAGGAGAAAAACCCAGTTGGCCGACTGCTTGAGATCGAGTAAGCCCTCATCGCTTTGGTCTGGTTTCGTTTCTGTTGGTGTTGAAGTGTTCTTCTGGGGAACATTTATAGCACCTGGGATGGCCTGGGCTTTTGGAGTGTTTGGGGGGGTTTTTTGTTTGTGTTGGTTTTGCTTGTTTCTGCTGTGTGTGTGGAGAATCCCAGCAGTGCTGCTTGCAAACAAGATGTTTGGGTAGCAAAGCTCACGGGAGGATGGAGACCTTCCCTGGTTGAGAGAAAACACAAACCTGTCTCTTTCAGCATGCTTCTCTTCTAGGCTATGTACGTTTTCATGAATGAGTTTTCTCTGTCCAACTCCCTGCAAGGAGGGTGCAGAGAGGTGGGGGTGGGTCTGTTCAACCAAGGACCAAGGGACAGGACAAGAGGAAATGGGCTCCAGTTGTGGCCAGGGCAGTTGAGATGGGATGTGAGGAAGAATTTCTTTGCTGAAAGGGTTCTGAGGCATTGGAAGGGGTTGCCCAGGGCAATGGTGGAGTCCCCATCCCTGGAGGGCTTGAAGAGTCGTGTAGACACAGTGCTGAGGGACATGGGTCAGTCGGGGACTGGTCAGTGTTGGGTTCATGGTTGAACTTGATGAGCTTGAAGGGCTTTTCCCATCCAGGCAACTCTGGAATTGTCTCATTTTTCTTAAGCAAAAGATTCCATGAGCCACAGCTGGACTTTGCAGCAGGTCTTTGCTGTCACTGACATGGTGATGGGCTTCAGACTATTCCTCAGTAGCAGCGATGCCAAGGTCTTGTTGGAAGAAGGGAACATGAGCAGGAAAAGCCCTTTGACCAAAGCCTTTGCTGAGCCTGGGGATGCTCAGCACTCATCGTGCTCAGCTGCACTTGGGTCTCCGTGTCTGGCGAGACTGGATTGACAAGAAACACCAAATCTTGGACTTTCATGAGGAGATGAGGGAGCCTCTATGCACAGTACACGTATGGATGGTGGCATGTTTAATCCCTAGAGACCCTGTACTGACCCAAGCTCTGGGCTCAGGCGCAGGGCACTATTTCTCACTGTGGGCTCAGCACCCGCGTTGGATGAGGGACAGAACCCCACACCACCATGCTGGGCTGGGCTCCATGGCTGCACCCACCACCTTGGCATCACCCCTCGCTCTAAATATCCCAGCTGGTGGTGAACTCACGCAGCGAGGAGCAGCAGGCGGTGCAGCTCTCCGGAGAGGGAGGCAGCACGCCCCTAATGAAAGCAGAGCCCGACTTCAAACGCGCGTGCGGCGCGCGGCGCTTGTTAGCACTCGTGCGCGCGGCTGCCAGGCTTGGACAATTTATAGGCGCCGCATCCAGCGCCTTAGTGGGTTCCATATGTGCTGTCTCCGTGCGCTGGCTGGTGTGGAGGGGCAGGATGAGCTCTGGGAAGTTGAGGTCTTCAAGTGTTAAATATGAAGCGTTGCTCCGGCGGGCTCGGCTCCGCTGATCCGGGCAGCTGGCGAATGATTCCAACAACAGGCTGGAGCTGCCAAGGAAAATCACACTGGATGCAGCAAGGAGCTGTCAACTCTCTCCTCCCTTGTCTGCCACTCCGCTTGTCCCTCGCTTTGCAGAATAATGAAGCTTTTTGGAAGTGATGCAGATGTTGGGGTGTCTCCGTGCGTGGTGATGCTTCACCACCCTCACTCAGCCCCAGCCCCTTCCCTCCGTCCTCGCAGCACCCCACGCACAGGGTCCCTCTGCAGTCCCGTTGTTGAGGTGAGGGCTGAGGGTCGTATCAAGCTGAGAAGAACTTGATGTCTTCTCTGCTGGTACCTAAGTATTGGACGAGACTATTCAGTGGGGCAGTTTGGCTGAAATGTGAGCTAGTTCATCCCATTTAATGAAGACTTTCAGGCTTCTGAGCCTATTGCATGTGGGTGACTGCGGCTGGGCTCAGAAGAAAACCTCCAGAGACACCCAGGCTGGTGTCCCTCACCTCGTGGACCATGAGTTTCTCTGCTGTTGGTCCCTCCTGACTCAAAACCATTTCTTCTTCCCATGTTTGAAGATACTGGAAAACGAGTTTTATAAAGATGCTGGAAAACCATTTTATGCTGGAAAACCAATTTTCCTGGTCTGGTGGAAGGTGTCCCTGCTGCTGGCAGGGGGCTTGGGACTGGATGAGCTTTAAGGTCCCTTCCAACCCAAACCAGTCTGGGATTGTATGACTCTATAAATGGTAATTCTGATACTGATAGTCAATGGGGGTGATTGGGGAGGTTAAACTTTTGGTCAGGTCCCAGTGAAGGTCCTGTGTGGATTCGAGCTGCTTGTCTGGATCAGGGAGTGAAGCAGTTAAACGTTCCTGCTCAGGTATCTTCCAGGGGATCCACCTTTGCTATCTGAAATCTGGCAAATAGCAACGATTTTTTAATGTTGTGAACAGAAACCACAGCCCGAGGCTGGGGCTGACGGGGAGGGTCTCGCTGACATATTTACCCAGCAATCTCGTTGTCGTTGAGGGCTTTCTCAAAAAGCCCAAACCTCGAGAACAATAGCAACAAAAATCGCTGTAGGTTTTGTGAGCAGATGCAGCTTCGAGATAACAAATGATTTTTGCTCTTTGTTTGACTGCTTGGCATGTCGTGGTTCATTAGAGCGAGGCCAAGGAGAGTCTGATAGTTCATAAAGCTTTAAAACACGGGAACTGGGAGGTTTTGAATGATCACTCTGTAATTATAAGCTATCACTTGGAGCTTTTAACGTCAGTCCGTGAGGCTGTTGGAGGCGGGCGAAGCAGGGCTTTAGAAACAACTGAAAATAAACATTTGCTTTGGATGGGAACAGATTGAGTTTGGAAAGGGCAGGAGGGTGGAGGGGAACAGCTTGTGCAGCCCATCCTGCCGGGACCTGGGCTGAGGGTGCTGTGACAATGGCACCCAAAAATCCAGCCGTGCCCTCGCCCCTTGTCCCGGGACTGGAATTGGCATTAAATGCTGCTGGGAGGAGGTGGGCTGCTGTGGCACGTGTTCATCTGCCCCCCAGCCTCTCCTGGTCCTTTGGCTGTTTGGAGAATGAAGCAAAACTGCTTCATTTGTAAGAAACAGAGTCAATCTGCTGTGAAAAATCAATAATTCAGTTTATAAAGTGATATTATTAGTTCTGATCCGTCTGTTCCCCCTTTCTTTTGATATTAATTTGTGTGATACAGAAAGGCACTGACGTGGAGTCGGTCCAGACAACATCTAGGGTGCTCTGGTAACGTTGGCATGGATATCACCGAGCAATAAAACATGGGCAGCGTGGACTGAGAGGGTTATTGTACAAAGAAGGGCAGGAGAAACATGACACTGAAATTGTGATTCCTGGCAAAAGTGCTTTGCAATGGGGAAATTTCAGTTGGGTTAGGGTTGCTCACATGCCTTTCTTCTAGCTGAAGGGCAAATGACACTTAGCATTCAATGTTAGGAACTGACATCTTAACATGAAATACGCCTCAACGTCTCCAGAACTCACTGCTGATCCAGAAATTCTTCTTCCCTCGTCTTTATTTTCACTCCTGCCCCAAAACGGACCCAAATTAAACGTTCATGCTAGTCAAGAGCTTGGTTGTGAAGGGAAAGACACAGATTGATGGTGCTTTGGGGAGAGGTCTGACAAAGAGAGAGCAGATCCATGGGGTGAGCTGGATGGCCCCGTGGCTCCTTGTGTCGGCTCTCGTGTCAGGCTGACGGGTGCCTGCAATGCAACAACAGTAACACAACCCAGGGCGGCTTCTTGGGGTGTTTTTCCCGGCTTTTAGAGGTTTTTTGTTTTGTTTTATTTTAATTTATTTTTTTTTTAAGGCAAATACTCTGGGTTTGAATATCATGGGCTTTTGTGGGGGTATTTTGTGGTGGTTACCAGCAGTTTTAGACATGGAAGAGATTGTCCATGTTGTAAGTGATGCTCAGTTGGTCCTGTGTCCCTGGTCACTGCTGTTGAGGTGGCTCTTAGGTTGGTTGGTACAGTTGGGCTTGGTGTACTGATGGCTTTCCCACCTCAAGATGGGTGATTTAGGAAGAGCTGGTGCAGGGAGCTGTACTGGTAGAGGTTGACTGAAAGCTCGTGAAGATGTGTGTTTGAGATGCTGAGTTGCAGAGAGGGTGGAGAGTCTTGCACAGAGCTCAGTTTTAGCTGTAGGTACCGTGCATTGTGCCACTTGTTTCAGAGACAGTGAATTGGTGGTTGGTTTGGGTTGAGTTTGGGCCTTTCATCTGAAAAAGGCTTTTTCCAAAATGATCTGCCAGGGTTGTTGTGTGCAGGGAAGAGAGAGGTGCTAATCTGTTTAGGAAGCACCGACTGCTACATCTGCAGATCAGAACAGTTGGGCTGTGTTCATAAGGAGGCTTCAATGACAGGCTGGATTTTACTGCATCTTCCAACACCTTGTTGAAGAATGTTGAGGAGCAATGGGTTGAGTGTTGGGTGGGAATGATGGCAGTGTGCTAGTTTGGGTTGTCAGCTCCACCTCCAAGAGTGGAGGGAAGTCCAGCAGTGTCCTCATGGGAGGGTTCACCTTCTGTGGTGACTGAGGGACAGTTCTGAGGGGGGCTACCACAGCCCATGCTGAGCCTTGGTGCAAACTGTGGTTTTGAGACCACTAGGCTGGTGGCTCTTATCTCTTTGAGTGAACCTCTGAGCAAAAGAAACACGTTAAAAAAAGGAAAAGAAGGCAAGTTGGCTTCTTGGTGGAGCTGTTAAATCTTTTGGACACTGTTGACTTTTTCAAGCTTTGCCTGCTTCTGTGGCTACACTTCTCTTTTTATCAACATTATGGTCCTACCTGCTGCTCTTCTGACCAGCCTGGAGCTGTTTTGCAGCTAGTCACCAATATTTTGGAGGTTCTGGAACTTTGGGACACCTCAAAACTGGTTTTGTTCAGTTGGAGGCAGCGGAGCACGTGATCTGCTGGGGTGGAGGCTGTTTTCCCAAGCAGCTCTGTGTGGTTTTGGTTGACTCCATCAGTGAAGCACGCTGACAGCTCGGGGTGCCGTCCGGCGCGCGGGGTCGCGCCTGGACCGCGCGGGCTGCGTCGAGCTGGTGATTCCCAACACAAAGTGGCTTTCAGGCCTGTGGAGCTGTCACTCAGTCAGAACAGCTGGGAGAAACCTCTCCTGCTTCAGTTGTTGGGTAAAAGCGAGCGAGTGCATGTGCAAAGGGGGTGGCTGTGGCAGGATTTCCCTTCTGCTCTTCTCCTCTCCTCTGCTTTCTCCCAGGCCCTGGTGAAGTGACTCAGCGCGAGGCGGTATTTACCGCAGTCAGCTTCTGGTTCGCTCACAGGCTGCATCTGCTGAAAAATCAGGTTTGTTCTGGGAGTGCAGCAAAGCTTGGGAGAAATTTCTTCTTTTTTTTGGCAGAAAATCCAAAGGGTTTGTGGTGAGGACCAGGAGATGTGGCACAGCCTGGGGAGATGCCGCGCTGGCTCTGACCGTGTCCTGGTGCTGCCGAAGGAGAGCAGGCAGCCGAGGTTTGCAGGGCTCACACTTCAGCTTGTGAAGGACTCGTCTGTGTTTGGAAAGACTTGTAAATACTGCAGACTTCTCCTTTGCAAGTTTGTGTGGGGGAAGGCTGGGTTGGGGGTCTCTGAGGAGCACAGAGACAAGCTTGGGTTCAGTCTCGGGCCTCTCGAGTTTTGCTTTGATAACACCAAGCCTCAGATATTCTTAAATATTTGCTTAATATTATTAATAATATTTTAACCTTAAAATGAGATGAAGTTTGAAGTTTTCACGCTACCCAGTTGGAAACACATCACTGTGTGTTTTCCACTTTGGGGATCCCTTTGCTGGATAAAAGATATTTTGCTTTTTCCCCAGTCTCATGCTGAGAATGAAGGAGGTGACTCTCAGTTTTCTGCCACCATTGCACCACGCCGACGCTGTCGGATGGAAAGGACTTGGGTTGTTCCTCACAGGGTCCTGGTTTGCTGGTTTTCCCCTGTGATATCTCCCTAACGTACCTGTTTGTCTGGAAATCAGGTGGAATTCCCTGGCCAGCTCCTGTGCACACTTGTGCACTCACATGTTCCACCAATAAATGGCCACAGTTGAATGTTGCTTCTGAAATATTTGCTGAGGAATGATTTTGGTAAATCTAAAAATGATTTTTCCAAGACTTAGGCTTAGACTTCTTACATGGTCATTTGTGAACCAAGGCTACGTGAAAATAGATTGTTTAAGCAAATGAGTTGTTCACAGAAGTAGTCTGATGGGTCCTTTGGAGCAGCAGCCAAGTCCTGTTTCTTCAATTCAAGGGTAACTTGGTCAGTGCCTTGGTGTCCTCAGCACCCCATCTCCCTTCTGCTGCTGCCAGGGTGGGTAGACTCCCTCCTTCTTGAGCTTCAGCCATCAGGAGGGACTCTTTGTTCATTGACGATGGTTAAAACCAGCCTGATGTTGGTGAGCATCTTCTCTTGAAGATTTCCCCAAAGACACTTCTCACCAATACCAACAGAAGGCATCGTGTTGGTTCTGACCCTGGCCAGGGCAGTATGTGCTTGGGGTGGGTGTCATCCCAGTGCTTGGGGTGGGTGTCATCCCAGTGCTTGGGGTGGGTGTCATCCCAGGTGCTCACTTTCAGGTGACTCGTTCCTCTACAGCGTGGCTGGTGCAGGAGAAGACTTGCCAGCAGGTCTTCTCTCAGCACATCGTTGCTGGCATCATTACCTGCTTGAGGACCCACCAGCAGACCTCAGACAAGGTGTTAACCCACAGACCTGGAGGGAAGAATATAATAAGGTAGATGGGGAGGATCGCAGCCAGGTTTGGAGGGCTTGGTGAGGACGTGTGTGGTCCAGGCTGGGGCTGGAGTGATGCATTGGAGATGTGGGGCTGGAGTGATGGAGCTGGGACTGGCAAGGCTGAGGAGAGCTGCAATCCCAAGATAATTGATCTTGTGGTTAATGATGATCAGGATGGATTTTTGGTCTTGCATGAAGACTGAACACTTTGGATTTTCCTGTCATTCCCGGCCTTTATTTCAAGCTGTTTCAGAATTGCCAATTATCTGGCCTGGCCATAGGGGTTTGAGAACGCTAATTATCATTCTAATTACAAGGAGTTACCATAAGGGTGATTTCTTGCTGGTAAGATGACTGTGCATCTGCTGTTATTAGTATTCACCCATAAAGTTCCTCAGTGAGCTGGGTGTGCAAGGAAGCAGCTTGTCACTGTGTTAATGAAATGTCACAGCACCAAGCTTTGCTTTCCAAGTCCCAGTATCAGAGCTGAGCACCTTGGAATAAAAGATTCCCAAGGGCAGGTGGCAATAGGATGAGGGGTCATGGTTTTAAACTAGAAAAGGGTCGATTTAGGTTGGATATTAGGAAAAAGCTCTTCAATATGAGGGTGGTGGATCATTGGAACAGGTTGCCCAGAGAGGTGGTGGAGGCCCCATCCCTGGAGATATCCAAGGTCAGGATTGATGGGGCTCTGAGCAACCTGCTCCAGTGAAGATGTCCCTGCTCACTGCAGGGGGTTGGAGTAGATGAGCTTTGAGGGCCCCTTCCCACCCAATGCACTCTATGAAAAGAGGATGTTTATGGCTCCATACCCATCCCCTCCAGACCAAGGGGTCTCCTGTGTGCCATCACCTTTTCCAGTGCTCCCCATCCCGGTGCCTGACCCACACCAGTGCAATAAAGCGATGGAAGAACACGGGGCTTGAGAGAGGCTGATGAATATCTATAAAATCACTTGATTTTTTTAACAGCTCTCTGTTTGTGTCTGAAGCTGAGCCTGGGTGATGGGAGGAGGACGTGGAGGGTCATGCAGGGAGCCCGTGTGCTGCAGAGGTAGGACTTCCAGTAGGAGAATGCCCTCCGAAGAGCGTGTGTTTGCGCCCACAGCCATTAAGCTTAATCATCTTGCTGGCTGTATCGACTTACAAATGAAAGCTTGCAGTAATTTGGAGCAGCATTTGAGTTGTGAGTGGTAGTGATGATGCTGAGCTTGTCTTTTAATGCTGAGTTTAGAGTCTTTGAGGTTTGGATTAAAAAAAAACTTCAATGAAACCACAAAAAAGACATTGGAAGCATAACTGAACAGGTGGAACAAATTTGTTAAATCTGTTATGGGGGAAAACAGCAACTTGCTTTTAAGAAATAAATCAATCTGCAGCTCAGTGTTTCATAATGAGGAGTGGGATAGGAAAATCTAAAAATATCTACAAATGGGAGCTAATGCTCTGAAGGAACAGATCCAAACTAGAATATAATATTGCCCATTGTGGTGACAATAAGTATTTTAAAGTTCATTGAGATCCTTGCTGTGATGCAGATGGGACTTTGAGAGCCAGCATATTTCACTTGGCTGGGTCCAGTTTTTATTTGCATAATAACTTATTATATGTATTGCCAGTAGCTCGCAGAGCCCCTGGTCAGGATTGGGAAACCACGATGAGTTCATACTCCTCTGCCTGGTGGGACAATATCTTCGGCGAAGAATTGGGAGGGAGGCGTCTCTAGCAACTAATGCAAGTGATTATGGGCTTGAAACGGCAGGAAAAAAAGCAGCTTTTAACCCCTGCCTTGGGACAGGGGGGACCTCTGTCCATCTCTGCCCTTCTCACCAAGTGACCTTTGAGGGTCTTTGTCCCTCAGCCCCGTTTCTCCCCCAGCCTGCGGCACGAGCTCTAGTGAGTGACTGTAATAAAGGAGTTTATCCAGGTGGAAGATGTGTCCATCAGCTCCTGGGTGGTCAGGAGATGGGGGTCGCTGCTGTGGGCTGCGTTCTGCTGCTTTTCTTCATTTCCCCTTCACTTTTTGGGGCAGCAGAGCCAACTCTACTTCCATTTTCACGGAAAGCTATTCCATAGCCTCATCCCTCTCCGCAGGGTCTTTCTAGTGTTATTGCAGAGTTTTCCTCCCTCAGCTGAGCCCGAAAGCTCCATCACATGTGGGTAAGTGGCTCTTGGGCACTGCCGTGGGCTTTCGTGATCTCTCGTATCTGTCTTCCCTCTTTGATACTTGCTGAGAGCTGCTCTGCGCAGGGGTTCTGGCGAGCGCCGTTTCGGAGTAGCTGCTCCGAAATAACTGAATCCACATGGGCAGCTGCTGCTCAGAGGGGAGGAGGTGAGAGCCTCCAGAAAGCTTCGGGTTTGTGCCGGAGGGAGCGCGGCGCAGCTGCTGCGCGGTGATCACCCTTCCACCGAGCACGGGCTGCTGGGGAGGCTTTCTTGTGGCACTAAAAGTGAGGGGAAAAACCCCCTCTCCAACTCCCAGGCTGTGGTTGGTGGGGAGAACTGGGGGGATTCTGGAGTTGGAAATGAGGCTGGATGTTTTTCACAGCTGGGATGGTGACAGTTGCTTGGGGATGGAGACCCTTGTGTGTGCTCTTGCTGGTGCCGTGAGCTCACCTGGGGACACGGTGACATCGTGTGCAGCGTCACAGCTCCTTGGTTTTGGGCTTGGAGAAGGTTTAGCTGATACTAGTTTTGGTGCAACCAGGGCAGGCAGCAGTTGGGTGGCAGATCAATCCCAGACTGGTTTGGGTTGGAAGGGACCTTAAAGCTCATCCAGTCCCAGCCCCCATGCCAGCAGCAGGGACACCTTCCACTAGACCAGGTTGCACAAAGCCTCATCCAACCTGGCCGAGAACACTTCCAGGGAGGAGCAGCCACAGCTTCTCTGGGCAACCTGGGCCAGGGTCTCACCACCCTCACAGCAAAGAATTTCCTCCTAATATCCAACCTAAATCTCCCCTCTCTTAGTTTAAAACCATTTCCCCTTCTCCCATCACTACCTGCCCGTGTAAATGCCGCTGTCATCCTCTGGAGCGGGTCGTGGTGACCTTGGGGTGCTGGAGCTGCCATTTGGCTTTGCAACTGGTGCTGAGGACAAGGGACATTCTTGCTCAGCTGGGATTCCCTAAGTGTATTGCAACACGGCTTTTTGCCCCAAACCTCATTGCAAACTTAAAGGACTTTGGTTTTTTGGGAGGGTTTTTTTGTTTGTTTGTTTGTTTTTTGGGTTTTTTTCACAACAAGTTGGGCTTTGGAAAGCCAACTCGTCATCAACCTGATTATTAATGTGCTGGGCTCTGGGAGGATCTGTGGGTTTTTTTGAAACTGTTGCTTTAATGAAGAGTGGGGCTCTGCTTTTGGGGCTAATGTGGCAATTGTGGTGACTCCTCCTCGTGCTGCTGGAAGCGCCTTCTGTGCCCGTGCTTTGCCAGTGATGCCTGGGCCATCTCTGCTCCAGCCGTGAGGAACCACACAATGATGATGGGCTGCACCCAGCAACCCAGGGCAGGGGTGGGGGTGACCCACTGGCCAGGAGCCAACGTGACCTTAGAGCCACCAGTGCCTTAGAGCCACCCAAGGGCAGGGACCTGGCACCCATGGGTGCTGATGGAGCTGTGGAGTGTTTCAGAAGGTACCAGAGGGTCTCTCTGGCCACGCTGTCGGCGATTTTTTGTCAGTGCCGAGGGGTTGATGGAGGCTTTGTGTTCCCTCTTTGAAGCTCGGGTCTGAAAGTGTTGTAATGAGATTTTATTATGTATTCTGGCAAGGTCTTGTTATTTTGTGTGTGGATTTATTGTATAATGAATTGAGTGATTTTGAAATGTTTTGTGCAACGATTTTTTGGAAAGGACATTGTATTTTGTTTATGGGATGTGTGAGTTTTTATGAAACTTTATTTAGCTTTTAGCAAGAATAATCTTTATTCAACAAATAGTGCAAATAAATCTTTAATTGAACAAATATGTGCCAACTTTCAAACACAGTAACAAACAATGACATGAAACAAGGAAACTTTGGAACAATATACAACTTTAAACATAGTATTAAAAAAAAAAAAAAAAAGAAACAAAAAAAAAAACCCAGAAAAGAAAAACCCCAAACCCCTAACAAAGCAGAATTGGGGCTGGGTAGTGGGGCAGCAGCTGACTGCACGTAGCTGTGGGACCTGCCAAGCTGGAGGGAGCAGAGGAGGGAGCTTGGTGCCTGTTGTTTTTCGGGGGGTGCCCGTCGGGTCGGGGGGCAGCGGGTGCCCCCCAGGCGGAGGTTCGGAGGGAGCCGTGGCTGCCAGCTCGCGCCGGGCTGCCAGACGTGACTGGGCTGCGCCAGCGCTCGTAGCTGTGGGGCGATGTGGAAAGATGGTCCCCAGCAAAGCCCGCTGTCTCCGTGCCCGCTCCAGGAAACGTTTCATAGATGGCCCTGTCCTTTCTCAGCCGCCTTCCCGGGGCAGCTGATGCTCCCCCGTCGTGGGGGCATCTCAGCCCCTCGGCCGTGCCGGGGAGGGGTGGCAGGAAGTGGCGCTGGCATCCCCTTGCTCCTCTTTATTTCATCTTTTACTGCCCACGCTGCCCTCAAAGCTCACCCTTCCCTCCTGTCCGAGCCCGCTGCTGGGACTGGAGCTCCGGGAAGGGCTGGGCAGGGACCAGGAGCGGGCAGTGGTGTGGGGAAGATGGGCAGATGTGTGACCAGTGGAGCTCTCCATCCCCTGTGCCATGAGGTGGTGAGAGCCTTTCCTGGGCTGGGACACCCAAAGGTGATAACAAAATGATCTGTATCGTTGTGGGGGTTTCACTTGGTTGACACTCAGGCAAAGCTGCTCACTCACTCTCACCCCCACCAGGGAACAGAGGAGGGAATTGGAGGTAGGGGTGAGGGGAAGGAGACTTGTACATTGAGATAAGACCAATTTACTAATTGACATAAAATAATAAGATAACAGTAATAATAGAATATGCTAATGAGCGATGCCCAGGGCAGTTGCTCACCACCCACCGGCCGATGCCCAGCCTGTCCCAGCCAGCGATCCCAGAGCAGAGACAGTCCCCAAACCACGATCCCAGGAGAGCGAGAGCCCAAGTGATCCCTGAGAGAATCCCCCTGCTTTCTGGTCAGCCCTGGTTAATGTCCTGACCATGACAAGATATGATCTGGAATATCTCATTGGCCTATCAAAATGCCAGTTTGGAGTTTTGCTAATTACAATACTTCCTCTTCCAGTCCTTTGCACTTGCAGACCAGCAAAACACAGAGTCCTTGGACTTCCAGCAACAACTAAAAACATCAGTATGTTATCAGGGTTCTCCTGGTAACAAATCCCATAGTGAAACCAAAACACAGCGCTTTCTAACTAGTAAGAACAACATTTACTCTATCCTAGTGAATCTAGGACAGCATATGTGGGTTTTCTTTCCTGTGGCACATGGCGCTGTGCTTAGGTGGTAGTCGTCCCTCCTGGTCCCTTCTCTGCCTGTCTTAGCTTGTCCCTGCTGCTGAGGTCTCCATCCATTCATGAAACCACCATCAGCTGAGTTTTGGAGCTGTTCCCTTTGTGAGTAAAAAGCCACCTGGGTGTTGATCCCCCCTGGATGGTGGGATGCTGCCATCAGGATCCCGTTGGTGCCCGGGGTGGTGACAGGGTGATCCCTGCGGCATGGGGCAGGTTTCCAAGAGCTCTACAGCTGCAGCCCCATGGACTGCAAAACCTGGGGCTGCTCCAGCCCTGCTCCAGCCTGTCTCTGGCCGCGATGGCTGGGCTGGGGCTGCGAGCCCTCCGTGCCTTCCTCGAATCCCATGGCACAGGGATGCTGCAGACCAGGGCTTGCACAGCAGCTGGGGACAGTTGGTACCAGCTCGGCTGGGAATTACTGCAAAGCTCTCATATCCACCCGGCAAGGGCTTGAAGCGAGCGTGGGGAGGCGGAGGGGACTCGGTGGTGGTGCCCAGCAGCAGGCAGGCTGCGAGTCCTTTGTGTTTTCTAGAGCTGCATCCTCCAGCTCTGCTGAATTTTATTTCTCTGTGAAATCTCCTTTCACTTCTTTAAATATCTTTATCAGCAGTAAATATTTGCAATTGATTCTGGATTTCCTTGAGTTTTACATCAACTCTGTAGAAAGAGATTACAATATTAAACTGTAAAACACATTAGTATCAAAAAAACCCTTTTGCAACCTGGTGAATGACTTTTATTCCTCTTTTTACCTACGAGGCTGTCTCAGCATTTAAGTTTGTCTTCACTTTTTTGAATGTTAGTCTTTAGGGAAGAAAAGCAGAGTCACCTTTTTGTTTATTTCTGTATTAATCAGCTTTTACTGAATGTCCTTCCTTGTTCCAGCACCTCAGCTGTGTTGTGCTTTTCTCTTTACATGCCAATAGTTATCCTAAAGGATAATTAGGATTTTATTAGGGAAGATGCTCAGATGCCTACATAGCTGCTGCTTTCCCTGGGGCTTGTGGGATTCCTATACTGACAAAATAACTCGGCTGTTTATGGCTGGAGGAGACCAAACTCTGCTTTTCAGTGCCTTCCCTACACTTTCTAACCCCAGAAATATCAGGAATACGAAGCCTGATATTGCTTATTTCTGCGGGCAGCCTCGTGTATCGAATCCATTGTTATGGGAAGGAGCATTTTCAGCCCTTCATTGGTCTTTTCAGCCCCTAGAAATTTGAACAAAAGAACTTTTCTTCTAATAGTGAGCAATGGAATTGGGTGTTAATGAAAACAAATTAATTCTGAATGGAAAATTCCTTCTCGTCTGTGTTGTGCCATTCTCCTCTTACAGCGTGAACCTACCAGATCTCTCTCCTGCTGCCTTTACTTTTCCAGGAAGAATAAATGAGGCTTCTGTTTCCAGAACTGTGAGCTGGAGGCATCTCACCTCTCCACTCACCCTCAGGTTGAACCAGCCCAACCTTCTTCAGACCTTCTGTGTGACCCCAAAAGTGCACAACGCTCCTCTGTGCACCTCGCTTTTCAGTCTTGCTTTTCCTTTGGTTCTGGCCTCCTTTTCTTTGTCTCTCCAAAGCCTCAGCTCCTTCCTCTTCCTTGCAGATTGTGATTATTCTATATACCCTGGTCAAGGCTCTTCCTTTTTAGCTGCAAATGTAGGTTTTGCTTTTGGTTTTGAGCCATGTTTGCAGTGTGGGTGGACTTTGTCCTTGCAAGAGAGCTGCAGAGCAGGAGACCGGTTGGGTTGGGGACAGTGTCACCCCAGAGGAGGTGACATGACTCCTCATGCAGAGGAGCCTCGTTGGCCAAAGGTCACACCAGAGGTTTGTGGCTGAGCCAACGTTTTCAAACCAGACCTGAAATGCAGCCCGGTGTGCAGAGACACCGTGCCACCACCTCCACCCGGACCTGCGTGACTGCCCTAAAGCTCCTGTTAGCTGTTCCTGCATCTAAAACAGAGACAAGAGGCCAACTGCAGAGAAAAACACCTGCCTGCCTGCTTTATTTTGAAATCCATATTAACTTATGAGATCAATGAGTTGATGTCATTTGCACCATGCAGAAGGAATCAAGGAAAGCCATTGATGTGCCAGATGTGTGGTTGTAAAATCTGCTGCCTTCGTAGCCGCGTGAGAGCAGAGCAGTTGGTGGTTGCTTGCCCAGGATTTCTTGTCTTGGGTGAGGAAAATAGGTAGGGAGATGGGGAGTGAAAGGCTGCAGGCGGTGGTCTCCTCTCTGCAGTAAATCTTCAGCCAGAGCAGGCAGGAGAACAGGGACCAGGCTGCAGCATTTGCTTAGCGAAGCGTTGGTGTTCCAGCAGAAGGTTCATCTTTAATGTTGATGATAGGATTGTTCTCTGAACATCCTTCCCTTAGGTAGGACGTGGCCTGGATCCATAGGACAATCAGTGCTGGTGTTAGGGATAGACTTTCTGGATTTCCAACTCTTTTTTAACTGCTTAATTTCCTGTGTAGTGATGAGGGTGTAATTCCCCTTAGGACCAAACCGAGCGTCAGAGCTGTTTGTCCATGCCACGCTGGTGCTCCAGACACACCACCTTCGTACCTCCATCTTTATCAGTGCTCTGGAGGAAGGGATCGAGGCACCCTCAGTAAAGTCACAGATGACACCAAGCTGGGGGGGAGTGTTGATTTGCTGGGGGGCAGGAGGCTCTGCAGAGGGACCTGGGCAGGTTGGATCCATGGGCTGCAGCCAACTGTGTGAGGTTCAACCAGGCCAAGTGCCGGGTCCTGCCCTTGGGACAGAACAACCCCACACAATGCAACAGGCTTGGGGAGGAGGGGCTGGAGAGCTGCTGGTGGAAAAGGACCTGGGGGTGTTGGTTGGCAGGGGCTGAACATGGGTCAGCAGAGTGCCCAGAAGGCCAAGGGCATCCTGGCCTGGATCAGCACCAGTGTGGCCAGTAGGAGCAGGGAAGTTCTCTTCCCCCTGCACTGGGCACTGGTGAGGCTGCACCTCGAGTGCTGGGTTCAGTGTTGGGCCCCTGAGTCCAAGAAGGACCTGGAGGTGCTGGAGCATGTCCAGGGAAGGGCAACGGAGCTGGGGAAGGGTCTGGAGCACAAGTGTGCTGAGTTCCCGGCTGAGGGAACTGGGGGTGCTGAGCCTGGAGAGAAGGAGGCTGAGGGGAGACCTTCTGGCTCTGTCCAAGTCCCTGCAAGGAGGGTGCAGAGAGGTGGGGGTGGCTCTGTTCCACCAAGGACCAAGGGACAGGACAAGAGGAAATGGGTTCCAGTTGTGGCCAGGGCAGTTGAGGTGGGATGTGAGGAAGAATTTCTTTGCTGAAAGGGTTCTGAGGCATTGGAAGGGGCTGCCCAGGGCAGTGGTGGAGTCCCCATCCCTGGAGGGATTTAAAAGCCAGGTAGATGGTTTAGCAGTGGACAGGTACAGTTGGACTCGGTGATCTCAAAGGTCTCTTCCAACCACTGTGATTCTGTGATTCTCTGATTCTATGGTGATCTTGGTGTCCAGCCTGTTGGGAGCCATCAGTAAGGAGAAGATCCACATCCTCCTTTTCTGAACAACCCACCCCATGGCACTGCGCAGGGAAAGGGACATTCCTTGGGCTGAGCCAGCGTCACCCCTGGACCCATGAGAGGTGCCAGGGGGAGCAGGGGGTGATTGCATCTATTGTTTGACTGGTGTCCTTCCAAAAGGCAGGAGAGGGGGTCATCCCTTGGAAGTAGATGCAGGTTAAGGATGGTGAGGTCCAGATAACAGGGCTTGTGTCCTGCTGACCAGCAAGGTGCGGGTTCATACCTCTATCCCAGCTGAAAGCAGGACAATACTGCAGCTCCTCTGCAGGTTGAGGGCTCAGATCTGCCTCTTGGGATGTGGTGGCCCTGGGTGAGAGGACATTCATGCATCCCCGTGGGACGTGCGAGCGTCTGCGTGTCGCGGCGCAGGGCTCCGGATGGTTTTCCCTCAGAGACCCGCGTCCCGTGCGAGCCCTGGCTGGCAGCAGCTCGGCTGTATTTCATCTCAGCACATCACAGCAGCCATCACCTGCTCCTTGTTGGAAGTGGGAAGTCTTTTCTGGCTTCGTGTCAACAGTTATATCAGGCATGGAAGCGTGTTGGCAGGCAAGCTTCATCTTTCTCAGGCTTTTGGATCACGAGGGGAAGATCAACCAGATGTCCTCAAAATCCTGCGGATCCTGGAGTCCAGCAAGGAAAACTTCACTGTTTGGCTCCCTGTCCAGGTCTGCTGAACCTCTCCAAGGTCTCGTAAAGACAGAACGCTTCTGGGGCTCTGCTCCCACCCCGTGCCTGGGTGTCTCAGCTGGGGAACACACATGCCCCTGCCCGGGTGTTGTGGGATGGCACCGGGTCCTTGGTGGGGTTTTGGCAAAGCCCTTCCCTCCTGGTGGTGGGTGGCCAGGAGCTGGAGCTCCGAGCTGTCACACAGAGCCTTGTGCTTCTCCATCCCTCCCACCTCTCTTTCATCAGCGTTCCTCCCTTGGGCTGCAGCCTGGGAGCAGGTTAAGATGAGACCTTATTGCATCCATGTGGGAGAGCAGAACAGCACTGAGCTTGTCCTGCAGATCCTGCACGGAATGGAGTGATTTGACAGGTCACCTGGTTCTCCCTGCAGACCTGAGCAAGGGGATGAGGGCTGCATGGCTTGGAGGATGGCAGTCATTCAAATAAATACCTTATTTGATAATAATTCTTCAGGGATAAGCAGAAATAGCGAGTAACACTTCACGGTACCTACCTCAAGTAGCTTAGTTAGGTTCCTAAGTCCAGACACTGAGGTTTTTGGTTTCCATGTCTTTGGTTTCAAACCATCCACTTGCTCCAGGATCTTCCTTTGGAAAGAATGCGAGGTTCTGCGCCAGCTCTTGCAGCTTGTAGTCACCACAAAGGTCCTCAGCCTGGGTTTGGGACGAAGATTTTGATCTTAACCTGGGAGTCGGAGCACGCACTTCAACAGCACCTTCATGAGCTCGTGCTTCCAAGCTATTTATTATCTGTTATAACAGGCCTTTTATTACACTGGCAGACTAATTTGCATGGCTTGTTGTAATTAACACTGTAAAATGTTTAAACAAAAGCACAGATAGAAATTACATTTACAGGCATAGAATCCAATAGCATGAAAAGAAACCTTTGATTTGTTTTTCTCCTTTGGCAAGAAAGTGATTAGCTCAAATTAAATTTACGGAAAGCTCTGAACTTGGAAGGAGTGATTTAATGAAAAAAAGGCATCCCCAGCTGCCAGAGCAGCTCGAGGAGGAGCCCAGCTTTCACTTGCAGAAGGATATCAGAGTGAAACTGAACCATTTTGGGTGCAAGAGGTGGGTGCCCTGAAAACCCTCATCAGCCGCTGCCGCCGGGATGTGCGTGGGCAGGATGGGGACTTGGCTTTTCAGAGCCATTGGTTCCATTTTTCCATGCTCCAGTAGCTATTTTGGAGGCATCAAGGGGTTTGTGTGGAGTGGGACTGAGATATTTATTCCTGTTAGGATGTTTGTGTATGGAGTGGGACCATGATGTTTATTCCCTGTGAAGATCTGCACGTGGTGGCAAGCACATCGTGTTTCAGAGCGGGATCTTGCTCAGCGCGGTCGCTGGGTGCCAGCACCGTGTTGTGCCTTTGCCCTGAGCCTTGGGGTTCTGGGGAGGTGGCATCAGGGTGGGTGGATGGAACAGAGCTGGCATGGAGCACTGTGAGCTGTGGCATCACTGCTGGGGTGACGCATCGTGGTGGTACCCGAGCAGCACATTGGCCAAGAGCAGCACATGGACTGGGGTTGTGTCTCATCTGAGCTGAACATGGGAGTGTTTTACTCCAGTCCCTCAGGTTAACCATCATACCCAGTTAAATGGGAAAGAGTTATGGGTTACTTTGAGGTTGTTTGGGGGTTTTTTTCGCATGTCACTTCTTGCTCTGCACTGCTGCCTGTCCTCTGGCAGGACAGCGGGCATCTCCCTCCTGTCCGGTGCGGGCAGGCTGTGCCATGGAGACGTGAAACCTGGTTTGGAAAATCAACCTTTCAGTGGCAGCTGATCCCTGGGCAGAGGGGTTGGGAATTGCACTGTGTCCCCTCTGTTCCTGGGGTGGTGGCACAGGGACCCCTGTGAACATCTGCCCGCGGTCCCTCAGCCTCCTCCTGCTGCAGAGCACCTACGG
This sequence comes from Caprimulgus europaeus, assembly GCA_907165065.1. Next base: position 20,776,936 of record OU015538.1, on the reverse strand, counting down.
TGATTCTGGAAACGTCTTTTTTGCACTAAACGAGGCTTCGCCGTGTCTGTCCTCAAATGAAGTCACCAAACCCAGGCCATTTCTGTTCCAACTCATGGAGCAAGCTATGACTGAAAATTATATTGCCAGAGAATGGTCTCTTGGTAAGGTTTGGATTCTCCTCTGTTGTTTTGATGTTGTTGTTGTTTTATGGCTGTGATTTGCATGGTTAGAACTTAATTTGTAGCGTCTGGGACCAAAGGCTCTGAGTTGTCCTTGTGTTGGTATTGAGCTGCTGCTGAGATTAATGGGTGAGTCTGTGTTCCTGGGGTCAGGGCTGCTGTGATTTATGGCTCTGAGACCTCTGGTCTGTCTGCCTGGAAGTGATGGCAGGCAAAAAAAAAGGTAGAGTGGAGCATGTGTTGGTCCCTCCTGGGGTCTCCTGTGATGCCCAGGAGGGTTGGGGTTCAGAGGAGGATCTGCCACCACGGGGACATCCTCTGCAAACATGAAGATATTTGCTCAACATTTCTTTAGTGGGGTATTGCTGGAGAGGATGTTCAGTAACAGGTTTGGGTTTGGAAAAGCTAAAAGTGGTTAAAAATGAAATCTGCCCCAAAGGTTTATAGGCTGAAAATTTGGGTACTGATGGTGTGGGTTGGAATTTTCAGGTCTTTGCCTGCTCCTGGGCAGTTTGATAGCCTTAAAATGGTGTTTTCTCCCCAAATCCCTCACCTGTTGGGGTGAAAACCACCGACAAGGACCTGCCTGTATAGAGAGTGTGAAAAACTGAGAGTAAAGCAACTACAACTAAAAGCAAGTTAAAAAAAACCAAACAAACAGCATGTACTCAAGAAACAGTGATGGAAATGGGGTTTTTTTTGGGTGGGTCATGCACAAACTAGCTTTTTTGATTTATTTTTTGTTTAAGTTTGTCACTCTGCAGCAGGTATTTTCCCTGTTGGTTTGTTCTCTCTTTTTTGTAAGTATTTTTATTTTTAGATCAAGCTCATATTGTTCCACCATCCAACAGTTGCTTCTCGCTATTTTCAAACCAAATCTTTAAAAGTTCAAGTGTGGGGACGTTATCTGTGTTAATCTGGAGAGATTGTCAGCTGATACGGAATCTCTTTCAAACTCTGCCAGAGTATTTGCTAACCTTTATTCTTTTTTTTTTCTTTCTTTTCTTTTTTTTTTCCAGGCTCTTTGCTTATGTAGGCACTGTGTTTGTGCTGTTCTTTCTCCAGATTATATTGTAAAGTCTCTTAGGCAACATATGACTTCAAGCTGGCCAAAGGCATTCCCAGCCCATGTGCATATTTTCATTACAACTGTTTGAAAACAATTATCGACATCGCATCGCTCCCCGTCTGTGCTGGAAAACCAGCCCTGTCGGTCTGCTGACGGGTGGCTGGTAGTCAAAATGGTTTTAATACAACATATCATTCCTTTTCACCCCAAAAATTGCTCTGCTAGGTCCTGCAAATAGAGGTTCCAAGAGGCAGGCACTGCAGCGGAGGGACAGGCTCCTGCGCCCTGACCCGGGATGCTGATCCCTCAGTAGAGTTTTTATTTAATGAGCTTATTTTATTTCCTCCTGATACTATTTCTTTTTATAAATTGGTTTTATGTTCATTATAATGACCTATCTCCTTGTCTCTCCAGTTTATTCACCCTCTGTGCCCCAGCCACCCAATGCACTTGAGATCTTGAGATGAGCATTTTCCTTCTACCAGAAGAAAAACAAAGGTGACCTCAAGCTACATAAAAGCTCATGTTTTGTCTCTTAAGTCCTTCTTTTTTGGTTGTTGTTTTTCCCTTTGATTTGTGAGGAGAAAAGCCAGCCCTTGAGACCTGGGGTGATGGAGCTTCTGAGCGTTCACTCTACAGAAAATAAGAATAAATTTTGCACAAGTTGTTTGACGTGGGATAAAGAGGAGGGAAGGAGCCTCGTGCAGGCTGTGACAGGGTCTGCTAAGAGCACTGCTCTGTTTTCAGAGGGGTTTGTCAAGCCTGAACTACTGGCTGTGAAGCAGGACTAAAGCTTTTCCCCCCATCTCATTGTGTTTGGTTTTGCTTTTTAATGTGATGGGCCCCGGTCTGGGCTTTGCAGTTGAAATCTGTTAATCAGTTGTGAAGAAAAAGAAGGTTGTGAAATTAGTGAAGACACAGGATTTAATGCCTGGAGTTTGATAACTGTGTTTTGTTTTGTTTTTAAAAAAAGCCCTTAATATTAGAGGGTTCTGGTAACCTGACAGGAGGCATCAGGGGCACAGGACTGGAGTTAAAAATGGGGTTTTTCTGGTTGTATTCTGAAGAGCAGATTCTCTCAGTGCTGACTGCCAGGCACTCTGGCTTTCCCTGGCATCACTCTTATTTAGAAATGACAAATTAGGAACAACGCTGTTAGACTTTGGGGGTCCAGGGTGGGGTTTCTTTTTTGGCTGAGGTGATGGAGACTGAGTTTTCAGCTGCAGAGCCCCGGGCAGCCTCACAGTTGGGGTTCCCCGTGCTGGATGTCACCCAGGATGTTCGCAGGCTGAGTCTTGGTGCCCAGGGGGGACGGTGGGATGCGGCGGTGACAGACTCGTGTCACATCCATCTTGTGCTCTGGGCTGCTGGTGCGTGGGACCAGGGGTTTGCTGTCCTAGGCTTTGCTTTTCCCTGGGTCAGAGGTGACCTGATCTGGTTAGTGTTGACTGTCCTGATTGTGTCGATGGAGAGACTCCAGCACCAGATAGTGATGTATCTCAAAAGCTTCTTGCCAGTAAATAACTGATCTTCAGCCTGGAGAGGAGAAGGCTCTGGGGAGATCTGACCTCCCAGTACCTGGAGGGGCTCCAGGAAGGCTGGGGAGGGACTTTGGTCAAGGGCAGGGAGTGACAGAACAAGGGGTGATGGCTTGAAACTGGCAGAGGGGAGATGGAGATGAGATGTGAGGCAGAAATTCTTTGGTGTGAGGATGGTCAGACACTGGAACAGGTTGCCCAAGGAAGTTGTGGATTCCTCCTCCCTGGAAGTGTTCAAGGCCAGGTTGGATGAGGCTTTGAGCAACCTGGTCTAGTGGAAGGTGTCCCTGCTGCTGGCAGGGGGGTTGGGACTGGATGAGCTTTAAGGTCCCTTCCCACCCAAACCAGTCTGGGATTCAAAGATACAGTCTGACACTGGCATCAAGAAGGGTGCTGGAACACTGGTGACCCTTTAACTGCAGCACAGCTGAGGCCCCAGGAGATGTGCTGGAAGCTGAATTGGAGATGCTGAACTAGAAACAAAGGGAAGAGCAGCAGCTTCCAGCCTTGCCTGCTCACACGTTCTCCTGCCTTCATTCATTCACGGCTCTGTATGCCCTGAGTGAGCAGGGTGTCCCTGCTTTTTCACTTCCAGTTAAGCACTTCTGAGAAGGTCTTCAGGAAAATTCCTGTGTCTCCTGGCTCTCCAGGTAGCACAAGAGCAACGACTGTTTGTTACGGTGCTTTAAACTGTTGCTAACTCTGATTTGGTGTCCTGCTTAATGCATGTATGAGGGGATAATGCTGGTAAATACACAGTACAGGGACTGCTCCTGGCGAGGAGGGTGAGAGCAGCTAATCCACAGAAGCACAGGCAGCCCAACCTTTGGTTGCTTTCCATTTTTTTGCATAATTCCACAGAACAGGATATGTCAACACCTTGTTGTCTGACAAAGAGCCACTCCAAGGGTGTGGGTGGGACGGCGGAGCAGGGCCGAAGGGGTAGGTGTTGGGACATGCTGCTGGATGTCGTGTCTCTGCAGAAACAGCTGGCTTTCTAAATCCCTCCTCTTTTGTTAATGGAAAACTGACAGCATCCCAGAAGGAAGCGAGTTCAGGAGGTGCAGGGTGGTTTGCATGTTCAGTCGAAGCATAATCTTAGCAGAAAGGCGTTATTTTGGGGTTTGCATTTGTGCTTCTGGGGTGCTCTGTGTATTTCACCCCTTTCAGATGCTGTTTCTTCTTTTCTATTTTTTTCCCCTGACTCTAAAAGTTGAAAGAGGGTTTGGGTTTCTTCTCCTTTTGAATGTTGACCTTGGTGCATAAAGTTGTCTGCCTTTCTGCTCTCCCTGGCGAGTGATATATGTGAGCATCTGGTACCTGATCCTTGGTGTTCCTGAGTTTCTGTGTCTAACATCACGCATATACTTCAGGGCCTCTTCCCAGTATCGCTGTACTGGTGAAGTGCTCCCAGTTTGACCCTGTGTGAAGAGCTTCCCCTCTGATCAAAGAGTGCCACCAGCGAGGAGCAACCCTTGTGAGGTACACAACTCCTGCTACCAAAATACCATCATCTAAGTGATGGTGTAATTCCAAAATAATCCATTTTATAAGGCTGCTTTATTGGTAGTTTCTATTCTTTCCTACTTACTGTTTATGGGGATTTTCTTTTTTTGAGTGAGGGAGATAAGATCCAGCAGAAGAGGCAGGTTCCTCACGCTGGCTCTGTTCATTCTGCTTTCCATCCCAACCTCGTGCTCCTCCAAGCTAATAAAAAATCAGATTGTTCTCTGTGCATGCAAAGCTGAGGAGGCCAGAACTGAGTCTAAACGTGACCCAGACCGGGCACCTCCGTCTCCTTTTGGGTGTTGGGTGTCTGACCTCCCTGGTAATTAAAAACACCAAAAGCATTTCTCACCTTGGGATCTTCAGATCCTTGCCTCAGGATTTCTAGCATCCCTCTCTCCACGTGGGATCCTCAGTCACTTGGGTTTCTCGTTGCAATATTACTCACTTCTACTGTCCTGGCTTTTAGTTGTGGGGATTTTTCAGGGTAAGCAGGTGATGCTTAGAAACTGAAATGTGATTGTGGAACGTGGTTTGTGGCTGCAGCAGAGCGTGGGGACGTGTCCCATGTGTTGTGCTCCGGTGCAAATGATGGTTTAAAACATCCATCTGCTTTATCTGCCTTTTTGTGTTTACAATTGCCCTTTGTAGTTCCTGGCAGCATCTCCTCTCCTCTGCTTTTTGTTTATTTAAGGTTATGGTAAAATATCCCTCTGGGGACGCGTGGGAGCCTTTCCCAGTTTGGCTGATCCCAGGGGTTAAGGGAATAAAACATTGTGACATGGAAACCATCCCGAGAGCCCCGGTGTGCCCCGGGCAGTGGTGGTTCCAGCTGGTCGCTGGTGCTGTTGCTCCTCAGGGATGGGATTTGAGCCAGATCCTGCCCTTGCCCTGTCTCAGGCTTCCCAGACGATGTGGCTGGCTGCATCGATGTCCAGTTCCTAGCAGATTCAGTGTGTACTATGGGAAAAATAAAGGCTTTGGTACACTTAATTTGTAGCAAAACTTGGCCAGTGGAATCCTTTTTCCTTGGGTATTGGATCAGTGTGATGTCCCTGTTTGTTTGTCTGTCTAGGATGATTTAGAAAGCCAGTTCCAGCTTTAGGAAAAAAAAAACCCAAACCAGAAAAACCCCCGACAAACAAAACCAAAGCAAACTGAAAAATCCAGTGAGGATATATTTGATACTTTTTCCTGGCAAAAATTAAACAGTTTCCATCCTTCTTGGGTTTCAAGGCTTCGGAAGGTTTATGGGTCCTTCTCCAGCACATGTTGCTGCCTGCCTGTCCTCCTCGACGCTCCCTCGCGCGCTGGCAGCGCGGGGCTGCGCAGGCTTCGGGGTTTTGCTCAGGTTTGGTGTCCCCATCACGGGCAGAACATGACCTGGGGTGACATTTGGAGGAATTGCAAAATTCTGTCTCTACACACTATTTTTATTCTTTTTTTTTTTTCTTATACTGAGCCCCAAGCCATGTAGCTGTTCATCTCACCCAGAAAAGTAGGAAAATACTCCCTGGTGTGGGACTGGGTTGTTTTCTGAATTTTCCTTTCCTCCAGCACTGTTTCCCGTTACCAGTGAGCGCGTGGAGTGCCTGGATGGGACCCCCAGGACACGTGCCACACCAAGGTGTGCGCTGGAGCTCTGTGGGGTCGTGGCGCTGGGGCTCTGTGGGGTCGTGGCGCCGGAGCTCTGTGGGGACGGGGTGCCGGAGCTCTGTGGGGACGGGGCGCCGGGGCTCTGTGGGGTCGTGGCGCCGGAGCTCTGTGGGGACGGGGCGCCGGAGCTCTGTGGGGACGGGGCGCCGGAGCTCTGTGGGGACGTGGCGCTGGAGCTCTGTGGGGACGTGGCGCCGGGGCTCTGTGGGGACGGGGCGCTGGGGCTCTGTGGGGACGTGGCGCTGGGGCTCTGTGGGGACGTGGCGCTGGAGCTCTGTGGGGACGTGGCGCTGGAGCTCTGTGGGGTCGTGGCGCTGGAGCTCTGTGGGGCGCTGGGGCTCTGTGGGGTCGTGGCGCTGGAGCTCTGTGGGGACGGGACGCTGGAGCTCTGTGGGGACGGGGCGCTGGAGCTCTGTGGGACGCTGGAGCTCTGTGGGACGCCGGGGCTCTGTGGGGTCGTGGCGCCGGGGCTCTGTGGGGTCGTGGCGCCGGGGCTCTGTGGGGTCGTGGCACTGGAGCTCTGTGGGACGCTGGAGCTCTGTGGGGACGTGGCACTGGAGCTCTATGGGATGTGGTGGTGAATTCCCCATCCTCTGCTGCTGAGCTCGTTGTCTGTTTCCCAGTGCCAGAGGTCAGGGCACAAAGCTGCCGGCCAGCCCCGGTACTCCAGGAGTTCTGCTGGCATCGATGGTCTGTAGGGACCGATGATCCTGCACCTCCACGGGTGTGATGTTGGCATCAGCTGTGGTGGGTCCCAGATGTGCAGCAGCAGGTTGTTCACCAGTGGTATTCCAGAAAGACTCGAGGGCCAGCTTGCAAACCAGCTTAATCCTCATTTGAGGAATTTGGCATGGGCAGAACTGTTAAGAATTTTATTTCCTGACTTGTTTATAAACCTTTGGAAAGTCACTGAATGTTTCAGAGCCTTGGTTTGCAGCGTCCATAGGATGGAGAAAGCAGCTACTACAGTGGCAGGGGCAGCATCCACCAGCTGACAATAACATTTCCGTACTTCAGCTCGCCTCGGCGGATGGGTAGGGCTGACAAAAGCGTTTTGTGTCTGTGTCAGGAAGAAGGAACCTGTAAGCGAGCCACGAGCGAGCGCCGCTCTCGCACAAGAGCTGACAAAGCCCGGGTGGAGGCAGCTGTGCAGCAGCTGGCCTGGCTCACTGGGTGGAAACATCTGGATGGTCTGACAGCGCAGGGACCCTCGCGGCGTGAGACGCTGTGCTGGCTGCTGCTGTGTGCAGCATCTTGCTGCCGCTGCCCTCGCCTGCTTGCAAGACGCGCTCTCTGGTTCGTCACATCAAAGTCTGGAGCAGAAAGGCTTGGCTTGCACAAAGCCAACACCTCGCCTGTCTGATCTGGTGCTGCTGTGGCTCTTGCCCGCAGCGGGAGGGCGAGTGACATAATTGTGGTGGGTTGACCTTGGCTGGATGCCAGGTGCCCACCAAGCCGCTCCATCACCCCCATCCTCAGCAGGGTGGGAAGGGGAGAAAATAAGATGGAACAAAAACCCCAAACTCGTGGGTTGACACAACAGGCAGGTTAGTAGGCACGAAGCAAAGCTGTGCACACAGAAGCAAGGAACAAAATACTTGTTCTCTGCTTCCCACCAGCAGGTGACGTTTGGCCCTTTCCTGGGAAGCAGGGCTTCGGGATACATGTGGAGGTTACCCCGGAGGACAAACACGAGTAACAAATGCCCTCCCTGCCTCTCTGTTCTCCTGGCTTTTATTTCTGAGCAGATGTCATGTGGTCTGGAACACCCCTTTGGTCAGCGTGGGTCAGCTGTCCTGGCTGTGTCCCCTCCCAAGCCCTTCCCCACCCTACTGGGGGGGATGTTGGAGATCCAGCCCCGGTGCTGTGGAGCACTGCTCAGCAGGAACCAGAACACTGCTGTGTTACCAACACCTTTCCAGCTACTGACACAAACCCCAGCGCTCTGAGGGCTGCTGTGGGGAAAATTAACTCCATCCCAGCCAGACCCAATGCCATAATTAAGATTTGTTTGCTGAAAAAAGAAGGCAATTGCTTTGCTCAGCTCCAAAATGTGCTTGCTGGTGCTGAGCCGGCTGCTTCTCCTGCTCGACTGCGGGGTGGCTGCTCAGGCCGTGGGCTGGGCTGGGGCGTTGGTGTCTCAATTAAAAGCAGTCCTCCTGCTTCCGTGGCGGGAGTGGATGGAGAATGTTTTTCTGATTAGGAATCCGTCTGGTCCTTACTCCAGCAAGTGGAGCCGGGTTTTTGGCAGCCCCAAGCTCAGCCTAGAACGCGGCTGGGGATGTGCTCCTCGCCGCTGTTTGGAACCACTGCGGGAGATAGCATCTTACGGAAAATTCACATTCCTGAATTCCTCCCAGCTCTTCTTCCCAGAGTTTCCATTTCTACAGCAGATCCTGGTGTTTCTCGTTCAGATCAGCCAGACACCATTAGCTCCTCCAAAGCTCAGGTTTTCTGCTGTGTGTGAAGTGGTGGTTTATGAACTCCCTGGTAGAGCCATCACTGTTCATCTGGTCGGTCTCTGCGGGTATTATTGGGTGGTCCAGGCTGCTGGTGAGGTGATCTGGCAGACATGGCCATCAGATCCTTGTGCTCCCTCAGCTTTCCAAAGAGCACAGAGCTGGTTGGGAAGAGCAGGGAGATGGCACAAGCCAGCAGATGAGGTTGGGCTGCTGTAGGCTTTACTCTGCCCTGGTGAGGCCACATCTGGAGTGTTGTGTCCAGTTCTGGGCTCCCCAGTTCAAGAGAGATGAGGAACTTCTGGAGAGAGTCCAGTGGAGGGCTATGGAAATTATTAAGGGGCTGAAGCATCTTTCTTATAAGGAAAGACAGAGAGCTGAGGCTGCTCAGCCTGGAGAAGAGCAGACTGAGAGAGGAGCTTATCAATGTTTATCAATATCTAAAGGGTGGGGGTCAAGAGGATGGGGCCAGACTCTGCTCAGTGGTGGCCAGTGACAGGACAAGGGGCAACGGGCACAAGCTGGAGCACAGGAGGTTCCACTGAAACATGAGGAGAAACTTCTTTCCTGTGAGGGTGCCAGAGCCCTGGGCCAGGCTGCCCAGAGAGGCTGTGGAGTCTCCTTCTCTGGAGAGATCCCAAACCCACCCGGATGCAGCCCTGTGCAACCTGCTCTGGGTGACCCTGCTTTGGCAGGACAGGGGTTGGACTGGATGGTCTCCAGAGCTCCCTTCCCACACCACCACGCTGGGATTCTGAAGGAGCTGTGTGTGACCTGCGGGTGTTTTCCCCTTGTGCCGGGGGTTTCGGTGGGTGCTGGGGCCGTGGGCGCGTGCTCCGCGTGTCTCCACTTCCCGAGGAGACAGCTCCTGGGGCTGAGCTGACGCAGCCAGGAGGAACCAAGCCAGGAGGGGACTGAACAGCAGCGTCACTTCAGTTTTTGGCAAGAACTAGGTTTGTCTGGAGACATTTTCCTTCCCGGGTGCCGTGTGCTGAGCAGTTCCTCGGTGCTCCCTGCTTTCTGGAGCTGGGGCTCAAGGGGACGTTCCCTCCTTCTCCCATTCCTGTGCTGTGTCCCGTTTGCTTCCGATGATCCCTGGTTTTTGGGGTGCCAGGGGGTGCTCTCCTCACGGGACGGGGTGTTTCGTGGTCCCTGGGCGGCAGGAGCACCGCTGGCACGTCGCCCGCCTCTGCCTTGCGGTGACTTGTTTGCATCGCCGTGCCCTGAAACAAAACGAGCCCTTAATCCTGTTTGTATGAGATCATGGTCTCCTTTGACACTAATTGCAGTGGATCTGATTAATTAGGCAGCGACGCATAATTTATTTGAACAGATTAATTGTATGGAATTAAACCGGCACCCACCTCGGTGCCACGCGTTCCTGCGGGTACGGGGTTGGCACAAAAACCTTCACCAGATGGAAATCAACTCAGATCTGAGGTTATGAACTGTCTGCTGAGTGGGGATCTGCTGCACCACGGGAATCAGCAGCTGAAAAGTCAGCAATTAGTTTATTCTCATTTTTTTTGCTTTTTCATTGAGGGCTGGAATATGGGAATTATTTTAAATGCAATAATTGGAGATGGTTTCCCAGTTGTTCTGGCAGATTTTTGTGTCTCCTTGTCCTGGCTGCGTTATTTCATAGATGTTACATTTACAATGGACTTGTTTTTTCTTTTAATAGCAATGCTATTTGATTTGGGCTACTTGATTCCTTCCTCCTGTTTCCTTCCTTTCCATTTTTCTCCTTCCAATAAAATGACATAAAAATTAATCATAGCTGAAGGCCTGTTTTAACATCCAGATTTAGAAAATGGGATTTTTTTAAAAGCCTTCTGCTGAAAGGAGAAAAAAAACCACTCTTAGAAGAAGACTTTGGTTTGTTATGGAGCAAGGAAAAATGTTTTTAAAACTTGACCCATCTGAACAGTTTTTAGCAAAAATATTTCAAAATTATGAAGTTTTTTAAAGATTAAAAAAAAAAGGGGGGGGTAGGAGTGGATGTCTGAGAGCAAGGGCAGAATTAAGCTTATAGAGAAAGTATCAGCTCCAGTGTCTGACAAATGTTCTCCTGTAACTTCCCACTGTAGGAATCATCCCAGTGGGTGAACCCAGACCCGTTCTTTGATGTAACCGGTCCCATCTCAGGCCATGGTTTATGTAGAATTTCCAAAGATAAGAGGACAAATATCAGAGAACTGAAAAATGCCATCAGTCCAGTTCCTGTGGCCATATCCTCAGTGGAAAGCTCCAGAGCAGGATCTGGTTGTGTCTTCTGCTGGTTGGTCCCCTCTTGCAAGAAGAGGTGGCTTTACCGCCTTGAGGGTATATCTGCTTTGGAGATGGGGCTCAAAAAGAGATGCCTATTTGCTCAACAAACTGCTCTGAGGTGTTGGGACTCCACTGCTCCTGTCCTGTGAGAAACATCTGAAAGCAGTGCAAGTTGGAGGTGTTGGGTGGAAGAGAAGCACACTCAGTGGAGAGTGACCCAACAGCATCGCCTGGGAACGGTCTCTCCGTCCCATTATGGTTCATGTTCTCTTGGTTGTGGAAGCCAGATGAGGTCAGTGTTCCTGTCATGGCTAACAGGACATGCCAGGTATTCTGAAAAATGTTTTTAAACACAGCAAAAGGAAATGTTCTCCTAAGGAGGAGACCCAAGGGTTGCTGAGGGTAAGCCATTGCAGGCAGCAGAGACCCCAGTTCTTTGTTTCACCTGGCGATGGAGGTGCTCCAAGCAGAGCAGCAGAGCCCTGAACCTCTTTGCTGGAGCAATGCCTGATTTGGGGAGGGTTTTTTTTAAGAGGTATTATGGCTCTGGGGAGGAGGATTGTGCTATTGACCTCATTCTGTCCTGGATGTGCTGGAGAAGATCTAGGTGGTGAGAAAGCACGAGCAAAGGCGCAGATGGAGAAAAGCAGAGCAGCTAGAAGGAGGAGATGCCCAGTCACTGAAGCTGAGAGGGTTTTCCCCTAAAGCAGGCGTGCACAGTGCTTTGTCCAAGTGCACAAGTGCTTTGATAATCTAAATGCTAAAATAAGGCCAGAATTGCTGGTGGTGTGCAGGAGAAGAAGCCGTGACCTCCATATGGAGGGGGACGTAGCCCAGCTGGCTGGCAATGGGACTGAAGAAGCCGAGGACGGCTAATTAAAATGTGACAACCTGCGAATTGATGGTAATGGACAGCAGATCTGTGTCTGGCGCCGGCTCACAGCGAAACGGGATTTCCTTGGGAGCGACAGGAACTGATTTAAGTTCCTCACCTTGCTCTGACATTGATACTGCTCCGTGTTTGCAGCAGCGTGTTCCCGGCAGAGCGCTCGGTTCCTGCCGCTCTGCTGTGTGACGGGGAGCCTGCAGCAGGGATCTCCTGCTACCATTAAAAAATCTGCTACAGGTGTCTTCATATATGGTGTTAAACTCAGCTTTGACCTTGTTCTACCTAACATCTGGGTTGTGTTTTGAGCTTTCCCTTTCAGAGCCAACAGGTGTAATAAATTGGAAACCTCAGCCCTTGCTCTGTGCCGTGCGTGGTGTGCACGCTGCCGAGGTCATGTCTGCCTGCAGTGCTGGCAGCATCTCACCTCCATCTGATGTCCTCATGGGGGTCACCAGCTCACCTCCAGACCAAGGTAGCTCTGCAGAAGGGTGTCTCCAGATGAGTATTTGGGCAGACAACCTTGTGAACCAAACCATGGTCTTCTAGGTTTAAGATGATGTTGGTTTGGTGTCAAACAGAGCTCTTTAGGTGCTCCTACAACATCATTTAGAGCTGTGGTGCATATGTAACCCAAGGATTTGGGTTGTGCCTGGTTCCCTTTTATGCTGAAAACAAATTTATATGGAGATCTGTGATGGAAGGTGTGTTTCTTGGGGCTGTGGGGGTTATTCTGCCTGTGCTGAAGGAATGCCAGAACCTTCCTTCTCCAAAGTTACGTGCTTCCTGTGAAGAGCAAATCCATCTGTCTGCTGCTTCTGCCATGTTCTTACTTGTCAGGATTTAAGTGCATTGCTGAGTTGATAGAAAGTAAAAGGTGAGTGGTGTATTCAGCTGGATCAGGTTTCCCCTTCACTTACACTTTATTTCCTCTTCTTTTTTTAAAAGTGCAGAAGACACCACTGTTCATAGAATTGTCCATTGCAGTCTTGTTCTCCCACAGCTGACTTCTGCTTTAGACCTGCCAGGGTGAGATCCTTGGGTAGTTATCCAGGTGTGTGGTAAAGACCCATACCTGTGGTCAGCACCCTTTGCTTCCAGGTAGAAGTAGGAGATGTCGTGTGTGGACGTTGGCACCTCTCATCCCCATGACCCAGATGTGGGGATGTGCCACCAGGCGTTACCTGTGGTGTGACTCCGTATCAGTGTTGGCCCAGAACTGCTTTCATCTTGCATTTACCCTGCAGCTCTGACCTCAGCCTCACATCTTGTCTCCTCAGCAGTGTCTGTGGAGCTCGTGCTTTCATTGCTGTGGCTGAGGTTTTTGCATGGGTGAAGCTCTCCCTCTCAGCTAAAGCCACGTACCAGCAGCTGAAAATAGAGCACATCAGCCATGACTTGGGTAATGTGTGCCCCTGGACCAAGGCAGGGTGCTCCCAGGAGAAGACTTGGATTCCCAAGTCAACAGAAAGTCCTGTTGCTCTTCCCTAGTAGGACCACCAAAACCAGGGCTGGAAGAGCACACCTGGAGCTTTGCTCCATGGAGGTGGTGTCCAACCTGGAGAGTTTAAAGCACATTGCTATGAAAACTTCTTTTTGTGTGCGTGGTCTGTGGTTAACACAGAAAGAGATGGAAGGAGCAGAGGTGGTGCTGAGCTGACTCTTGACAAAGAAGAGTTAACAGGTGGAAAAAGAGCAATGAATCGGGGGTGGAAGTACAAATACTTGGTAGGTTGCATATTGAGCTAAGCTGAATTGATGGGATGTGCAGAAGCTGGCTTGGTCTGTTGTCCAAAGCCTCTAGACTTGACATAGTTGGGGAAGCCACCATGAGATGACATTGTATTGTGGGGGACACGCAGTGAGGCACTTCACATCGGGGAGTGACGTCTTCCATCACGAGCTGGGCAGTTCCAGTCGAGGTTTAATCAGTGTACAGCTTCAACTCACCTTCCTGCCTCCCTTGCTGGAATTTGCTACCTGTAGTAGATGTTAAGAGAGCGACCTGCTCCTGATTTTGAAGGTCTTTTTGTAGGGGGAAAAGAATGCTTTTGTTTTAAAGATTTGTTTCTGGTGTGGCATTTGGTGGATTGGTTTGATCTAGCCATTTTACTGCTGAGCATGGAATGAAATTTAAAATGCTTAATCAACGTTTGTTGATAGAGGTGATCAGTTTGGCAGTGAAAGTTTGGTGGCTGTGACTCTGGGAGCTGGCAGTGTGGGAGAAGATGACCACTGTCCTGTGTCTGGGACTGCTTCTTCCAGCTCTGTAACACATAAAAAGGGGGAATGGAGAGGGGAGTTTCTGGGAAGGGCTCAGGTCTGAAGGAAAGTTGAGGAGTTGCCTTGTACCCTCCAATGACAATTAATTCGCTTTGCTTGTCAGTGTGTAACGAGGCTTAAATTGATAACTGGCAATTGGATTTAATGTTCTGTGCTGAAAAATACAGTGGCTTTCCTGGGTAATGAAGTTAAAATACCAATAAAAACTTAGGAAAATATGCTCCCTCTTCTTTTATTGTTCTCTAATGATTTTCTGTTACCACAGTGCCTAGAAGACCCAGGAGCGTGACTCACTGGCCTCTGGAAGCTGGGATTGCGCAGTTCTCTTTGGAAAGGCTTTCCAACCCGAGGACAGAAATGCTCAGCAGATCGAGAACGTCTCAGATCTGCTGCTTTAGGAGCAGTGGGGCATGGTAAGGGCCATGGATCTACCAAGGAGGGCATCGCTGGCGGCGGCTGGTGCCGTGCCACTGGTCCATGGTGTTACCTGCTCCACCTCCAGCTAGCAGACCAAGGTCATTTCTGTTTCCTGATAGCCAAAGACTTGCTTGGCTCCTTGGGTGTCACTTGTTATAAAGCTCCTCCTGAGTGCTGGGATGGAGGTGGTTCTGCTGTTACATCTCCCACCCAGAGGCATCACTGAGTCCCTCCTTCCACCCAAACTCCCCACATGGCTTTGGATAAACTCATTAGCATTGCTGGTGCTTTTATTCTCTAGATGATAGCAATTGTTTTGCCTCATAGCTTGGGGAGAAAAAAAAAAGCTTTTAAAGATCACTGTTGAGTCTGAAAAGCTCAGTGAGGATCCTTATGTGAAGATTAGAATGAAGGGGAGTTGTGGTGGGCTTTCAGATCAACTCAAGGCTGATGGTTTGTGTCCCTGGGACCTCGGGCTTCGGGGTGAAGAGCTGGCAAGAGCAGGATGTGGCTGGCATCAGGAGGGGAGGAAGGACAGAGGGGAGCAGTGAGAGAAGAAGAAATAGGGACAAGAAGAGTTATGGGCAGGCCTGAAGGAGAGGACCATACTTGAGCTGGTGGAAGGGTTTGCAGAGGATGGTGTGTAACCTTCTCCAGACCCCTGGAAAGGATGCAGGCAGCCAAGCTGGGCTCAAAACACCAGATTTGGGGGAAGAAAACGGGATATGAGAATTCCAGCTTCTAGAAAAGACAATCTTTACTCTCTCCATCGCTGCCTCTGACCACGGCTGGCTCATGGTATATATCAGGTTACAAGAGTTTTGCTTTCAGGGCTGTGGCTTGTCTTGCAGACAGGACATCATGGATGAATTCTGGTCATGTTGAAATGGGAATTGTTTACTGGTTTTGCTTCTTGCATTTCTATGAGGGAAAAGTAATGATGACAAAAACAAGGCTTAAAATATGTTGGATGGGTTTGGGTTGGGTTTTTTCAATAAAGCAGAACTACTCCCCAAACTTCTTTCTAGCCTGCTTGAAAATAAATAATTACTTAATTTTTTATTTAATTTTATTTTTTGCACCACGTGTTACCAGAGGCAAAGTTCTGATGGAGGACAATGGGGCTGATATTCAAACAGCTGCTGCTCTGAACCACAACCTCCGAGAGCTGAACTCAGAGCGCCAGAACAACAGCAGCATTGCTTGCAGAGAATCCTCTGCAGAGCTTCGCCTCCCTGGTAGCATCTCACACTAATGGTCTCCAAAACTGCCCATGATGAGGGAATTGGACTTGAACAATACCATTAAACAATAATGCAAGAGGATGATCTCATGCTTTTTTGGTTTCCTCTTTAGGACAGTGTGCTGTAGGAGCACGTGGGGTTTATCAATTAGATGTGAAGCTGTCTGGTCTCTAGCTTTCTCATGATTAATTGGAAGCCAACTTTGTAATACAGCATGGAGTTCTTGGGGGGCTTTTGTTAGTGATAAATACGCTCTGAAAGACTTTGCAGGAATCCACTTTTCACTGAAAGTGGCTCGTGCACCTGAGCGCGTGCGTGCGTGTCCCCGTTCCGCGGCTCGTGGGGAAGAAGGCGCCGGTTCTGCCCACCAACTTGGCTCTGCCTCAGGGAAAAAATATTCCTTTTGTGCATCATTGCATAAGTGGGGTTATATTTTACTATTATATTTTTTCCACTTCTCTCATTTTCCAGCTGTTTGCCCATTCCTTTGGTGCCCAGTGAATCTTCATTCCTATAAAGTCTTGCTGAGGGATGAGCGTTATTTCAGGCATTTGCAGAGGGGTGCAGTGAAATGTGCAAACTTTTCACAGTTATTCCAGCATTGTTTTTCTTATTGCATGTGGTTTGTGTATCCAGCCATAACTCTGTGGTTCGTTTGGGTTCCACAGTCTGAAGAAAGCTTCCTATTTTATGGTACCTTAAGGAAAAAAATATATTTTTATATATATATATATATACACACACACACACACATGTATCTCTTTATTCTTACTTCTGTGGTGTGTGGAATATCCGTCCTCACAAACAAGGTGAATTTCTGTGACTGCAGGCTGTGTTATTTTGGAGGTTCCCCCCTGACATCCCCGAGCAGCTCGTTTCCAGCGCGGGTTCTGCATGCGGCTGTCGAGCAAACCCCTGCTCTTGTAGGAGTGCTTTTGTTTTTCTTTATTTTCCTGAGAGAAACCAAGGTAGAACGGATTTGTTCTGGTGAGGCAGGGCTTTACTATTGTTTCCCAGGTTATTTTGAGGTATGTTTTCCCCTGGGATTTTTCCTCTCTTGGCTTTTTGACCTTTTTTGCACATCCTATAGTGATTGTCTTGATTAAAAGTATGGAGTCGTAATGGGTTTACGTGGTGTTTCTAAAATTAAAGGGAATTTGAGGGCTTTAGGTTGGAGGAGGAGGGAAATGGTGATTATTCCAAGCTTTTCTGTTGCTGATACGTAGCTACACAGAGCAAATACAGCTGCTTTTTGGGGAGCAGGTGTGTGTTTGCTGTTGAGAGGGGTGAGCGTGGGCACCCAAGCTTCGTGGGCAAATGCCCATTCAAGCCCTGCAAGTGTTTGCTCCATGTTTTCCTAAAAGCATAAATAATTTCTGGGTGCAAAATATTTCTGGGTGTGTTTAAAATGCTGGAGAAGGGTTTTTTGGGTTTTTTTTTAAATGCTGGGAAGTGTTCAGCTGTAGGAAAGGCCACAGTGGGTTGACCAAGGCGCCCGCCCAGCCCGCGGCTCTGCTCCCCACGGCAGGAGGGAGCCCACAGAAGCCGTTCTTGCCCCTCAGCCTCTTTTCCAGACGTGTGAAGTGTTGCTTTCAGCGACCTCCGTGTCGTAATGCTGTGCTAGTGTCCAGCCAGCAGCGTCCCACTGAAGGTTCTTTCTCCTTTCGCATCTGTCTGTGTGGCTCAATCCTACTTTGCTAGATGGGTGGCAAACATCTGCTCGTTCTGCTCTGCAAATCCTCTCCCTTGTTGCGGCCACACCAAGTCACAGGGAGTAGATGAGTTTAATTGAAGGCACAACAACATGCACCCTTCTGTCCAGGCCAAAAGCTGCAGAGTCCAAGAGCTACGAGGGAATATTGTATTCATCATATCTCGGGGGGTGGTGCATGGAAAAAGCATCACTCGCTCTTCTGACCGGTGCAGCTGTCCCAGCCGGACAGTGCGGTCCTTCATGGGCTGACCTGGCAGCCCAGCACCCCCTGACCTCCTGCAGCTGCAGCCCCTGGAACAACAGACCCTTTGAATCATGGCCAAGAAACTTGGCCTTTGATGGTGACCCAGCTTGGCCATCCTCCACCCTGCCCAGAGCTCCAGAGGGTGGTCCTGAGCAGCTGCCTCCATCCAGAGGTGGATCTCTTCGAACCCCTTACACTGGTCACTGTAGGTTAAATGGCATTGCTTGCGTAATTAAAAGTGCTCTGGAAGTGGTCCCTAGGACAAGGTCCTCTTTCTGTCTCTGTTCCCACCAGTTGCATCCATTACCAGGCTGAGTGGGGAGGACTGGCGTGTTACTTCTTCACAGAATCATACAATCATGGAATAGTTTGGGTTGAAGGGACCTTTCAAGGTCCATCCAGTCCAACCCCCTGCAGTGGGCAGGGACATCTTCAACCAGGTCAGGTTGCTGAGAGCCCTGTCCAACCTGACCTTGAGTGTTTCCAGGAATGGGGCTTCTACCACCTCTCTGGGCAACCTGGGCCAGAGTTTCACCACCATCAGCATAAAAAATTTATTCCTTATATCTAGTCTAAATCTCCCCTTACTTAGTTTAAAGTCATTTTCCCTTGTCCTACTGCTACTGTTCCTGCTCAGAAGGTGGTTCAGGAAAGCTTGGTTTCATTAGAGTTGGTCTCCAAGCAGCCTGTGCCCATAGCTGGCGTGGGGAATCCCTCTGGTGTTTGTGTGCCGGGTGGGGGCTGCACCTCCCTGCACTCCCAGGGGCGGTGAGAGCCCTGGGGCACACCAAAAGCAGAGGGACCTTTGGTAATTATTACTTCTGCTAGGGACTTTGATGGCCTGTAGCTTAACGAGCCCCTCCTCTAACTCACCATTCAGGGAGTTTATTCTTCTCTGCTATGTCAGAGATGCTTTTGATGCCACAGGTTTTGTTCTCGGAACAATAATGCACTTGATAACCTTTGGTGCTGCTTTTTTGGTGCTTATCTTAAGCTGTATCTGGCTTGTGTGTGTATTTATGGCTTAAATTAACCTTGATTGGGTTTCTTCAGCGTAAAGCAAGCCCCGTGCTGGGGAGAGCAGCCCTGGTTGCTGGCGGGTGCGGTGACACCACAGAACGAGGTGTTTGCCTCCTAATTAATATTTGATGAAATTCCTTGTTTTAGGAAGTGGAAATAGCTGGGGGGAAAATGCTGCTGGTGATGAGCTGCTGCACCCTGGGGTAGCTGGGAGGGCTGGTGAAGTTTCTAAACCAGAAATTCCCGTTTCTGGGTAGGGATGTTGATTTAATAACTGTCAAAAGAGTTTGTAATGCGGCAGCTATGTTTTCATGAATAAGAGGTCGCTACATAAAATTTGTGCCTCTTGGCAAGAATCATGTTATAAAGATGTACTTGCTCTAGGTTTAAAGTGTTAATTTATGTGGTGTACTGAATTGGATTTAAAGGTCCCTGAAGACCTTTGAATCTCAGTAGCTAATGAGGCTTGCAGAAGAGAGCTTGAGAGAGGAAAAACTTACTGGCAGTGAGTAACACTGGTGAAAGAGCTCCAGATTGAGCAAGCTTTGCAGAGAATAATTAGGAATGATCGCATCGACGTTTGGGGCGTTCGATTTTTTCCAGCTATAGATCTTCCCCTGACGCCAGCTGCAGCTCCCTGTGCCCCAGGGGGATGCTTCTCCCTGTCCAAACCCTTCAGGTTGAGCTTTCCCAAGTTTTAGACTTCATCCAAGGGGGTTGTGGTTTCCCTTGGGATGAGCTCAGCATCCATCTCGCGTCTCCCTCGGCTCAGCAGAGCTATCCCTGCTGGAAAGGATTCGACATTCAGGTTCTGATCTCTCTGCTCAGTGAAGCCATCCTTGCCAAAGGTGCTTAAACTTGTCTTTCTTCTTCCAGCTGGCCTTGCTGAACTTCTTTCACCCCGAAGAAAAGCTGCACGTGGGAGAGGAAGGCAGACGCGTCCGTCGGAATAAAAGGAGTAAAGGCAGCGAAGGGCCAGAGGGTGAGTCCTGTGTTGTTCCTCCCTGTGGAGCTTCTCATCTTCACACAGACAAGCAGAAGACTGATGGGGTTTTTCTTTCCAGATCCTGGTTATGTACAGAATTCTGTATGTGGGGAAAAAAGTTGGTATTTTAATAGTTTATCTGATTTTGTTACCTTCCAGATGAGGGGTTCCAGTAGTTCTGATCTCCTCAGCTGCAGGTCTAGTGATTTTATGCAAATCACTGCTGCTTTGTTGTCTTGTCCTTGACTTCTCTTTTCTCACAAGGCTCTGTGCTCGTTTAAAGCTGCAATTTGTACTTATATATACACCTGTATTTGTTCTGTCCACTTGACTTTGCTTAAAATCATCCAGTAGTTATTCCCAGTCTAACAAACAGCTTCAGTGTCTGCATCACAAGGTGGTAGCTCCTCTGATGGAGTTTTGCAGTGCACTGGAGGGTCTCAGGTGGGTTCAAAGCCCATGTGACAGGGAGTCAGAGTGGTACAGAGCTTGTATTAGAAGAGTGGAAAGGTACCAAAAATTATTTATCTGTGACTTGATAAATATAAAAATGAGAATTTTGGATACAAACACCAGGGACATTGGGCTTCCTGGGTGGCCCTGGCACTGGGTGACAGCCCAAAACCTCCCTGGCATGGCAGTGCTGTCTGTCCTCCTGGTCCTCAGGGCAGCAGCTGCTGCTTCCCTCTGCTGTCACCGTCCCTTGGCGAGAGCATCGTCCTCCACGTGTCCTGCTCTGCTGCACTCGGGTGCCAAGGCTCTGCTCTTCTCCCTGGTCTCTTGTTTCAGACCTTCTTGTTGGTTTTGAGCTCGGTGTCTGACAACACACCTGCCCTGCATGGATGGTCCCACCACCCGCTCCATGGTGATGGGCCATGCCATGATCTGTTGTGTGTGTGCTTTGTGCGAGTGCTAAATGCTACAGCACGCTGCTGTCTGACAGGGGTTTCACTTACAGCATTTCAGTCTGAAATCTGGGGAGTTCTGGGAAATGGAGATTGCTCCTGATGGCTCTGAAGGCATTGAGGTGGTGTGGAGGATGTGGCAGTGGGAGCAGGAGCAGGGCTGTGAGGCTCTCTACAACTCCCTGCAAGGAGGGTGCAGAGAGGTGGGGGTGGGTCTCTTCAACCAAGGACCAAGGGACAGGACAAGAGGAAATGGGCTCCAGTTGTGCCCAGGGCAGTTGAGATTGGATGTGAGGAAGAATTTCTTTGCTGAAAGGGTTCTGAGGCATTGGAAGGGGTTGCCCAGGGCAGTGGTGGAGTCCCCATCCCTGGAGGGATTGAAGAGTCGTGTAGACACAGTGCTGAGGGACATGGGTCAGTGGGGACTGGTCAGTGTTGGGTTCATGGTGGGACTCGATGAGCTTAAAGGACTTTTCCAGTCCAGGTGATTCTGGGATTCTGGGTCAGTTACAGCTTCCCAGGGTGAGGAACTGCAGCAGCTGCTCATGGAGAAGGTCTGGGAGATCCGGCCAGAATTAGAGGAAGCTTTTTACCTGGAAGATCGGGAGAGGAGCAGCCTTGCAGCCCTCCCTGGTGCACGAGACTCAGCGGTGGGTTTGTTTTTCTAAGAACAGCACCAAAATCCTCAGGTAGAGCATAACTTAAGGCAGGTTCTGTGACATCTTTATTGCACCAAAACCACTCTCAACACTTGTTGAGAGCATCAGTAATAAATACCAAAACAATGACAACTGACTTCACCTTGGGTCCCTTCCCCAGCTTGAATCCTGCCTGGTTTCAGTAAGGAACTGTATTTCCATGGCTGTCTCTTCATGACTGTCCAGCTGACACTGAGATGTGAGCACTGCCTCCTGTGTCGAGCTCCTGCAAGAGCTCCCATGATTTCCTGCTGCAGGAAAGCACGGGGCCATGTTTACAGGGAGGGGAGAAGGGGACTGAATGCCAGGGAAAGTAGGGAAAGAAAGAATGAGGTAGCAGGCTTGATGCTTGCTTGTCAAGCCCTGACTGCAGTATAAATCTCTTGGCTCTTGGTAGTTTTCCTCTCCAGGTCCCCGAGTTTCCCATCTCCCCCTGAAACTTTTGCAGTTTCACAGTGGAAAAGTTGCTTTTCCCTGTGGCTCTGCTCCAAGACAGAGCTTGGTGAAGCTCCCCGGGTGGATTCCTGCTCCCCGGAGCGCTGACAAGTGTGATGCGTTTGGTACAGCCTCCCTGAGTGACTCCAGCTAAGTGTGATCCCTCATCTTTAGTGCCAGTGTCACTCCTCAGGTGGCTCAGGCAGGATCCAAGTCCTTCTGCACTGACTCCTTGGAATTTTTTCCAGTGTCTTCACAAGTCACTTGTAGAAGGAGGAAGTTTCCCCGT
This sequence comes from Caprimulgus europaeus, assembly GCA_907165065.1. The sequence continues at coordinate 20,755,156 of OU015538.1, read as the reverse complement.
GGGTGAGCGGTGTGGATGGAGTGGATGGTCAGGGGGGGTGAGCCCAGCCCTTCCTCTTGCCAGGTGTGCAGAGAATCCCTGCATGGTGAGAAATGATTGCTGAAAATCAGTGGACTAATGAGGGCTTTTCTCATCATCCTCGTGCCCAGGTGAAAACTGGGTATATATTATTTTATATTTTATAACTTGCAATCTTTTCCCAGATCTCCTTTATCTCCTCTGAACGCAGCAGAGCTGAGTCACTCCAGAAGCTTTGTGCACTTCCACCCATTACATATATTTTATATTTTGGTAAATGAGGGGGTTTGAGCCCGTGGTGTGGTGGAGGAAATTGCCTGAGTGACAGGTCGTTTTCCTAATGACATTAGCAAGGAGGGTTCTGTTGGGAAGCAGTTCCTTTGTGTTTGGCCATCTCAGTTTTATTAGCTAGAGCAGTGTTTAACAAGTGTAAGCTGTCAGGGGTGGGATTGACCTTGCAACAACCCGAAAATCAATAAATAAACAGAAGAGCTTGCTTGTGTAACTTGTGCTGTTTATTTTAGGCCTACGTGAAGGAATCTTACATTTTTAGAGAGGGGTGATGAATCATTAAAAAAAAAACCCCAAATACAATCCCGTCACGGTGTTGATAACGCTGTTTTCTCCGTGAGTTTTGCAAAGGGCAAGTTGATCCGATCTTTGATCTCCAAAGAGCCTCCAGAAGATAAAAGTGGGTGAACTATAAATTCCCAGAAGGAAGGAGATGTGCTTTCCACTTGAGGCCTCACTAATATTTGTCTGGAATTAATTTTATGAACTTTCAAGTCCTTTCACACATGCAGTGAAAGACCAGAGGGATCCGAGCGTGGAAGCTGTGGTTGGAGAGAGGCTGCTCTGTCCTCTTCCATGGCTCTTGGGGTCCTGCTCGTCTTGGTACCAACAATGGGACAGCTTCAATGATTTATAAATGTCAAAGATAACACGGTTCCTTTCCTAAAAGTTTCTTTTTCTTTTAAGAAAAATTTGCTTTCATGTCTTCTGCTGTGAAAAAAGGTGGTTTTGAGACAGGTCAGAGCTGGTCCCACAGGCTGGGTGGGTGATGGCCGTGGCTGGTCCCATGGGCTAGGAGGAGGGTGATGGCCGTGGCTGTGCCCAGAGCACAGAGCCACAGGGATGGGACGTGGGGGGCCAGGACCAGTGAAGCTGCTTTGGTGCCTCTTTGTTACTTGCTGAAAAACCCCAAGAAAAATTGTGTGCCGTAGCGCAGAGCTATCGCGGGGATCCCGGCACTGCCGAGCGTGACTCCAGTGTCTCAAGGGCTCCTTGGAGGACTCTGGCTTCACTCCTCCTGCCCCCTTGTCATGGTTTATGATCATGTTTGTTTAATTTGTGTTTGTCCCCCTCCACACACGGTGCCCTGGAGCCAATTTGCCAAGCCTCAGTCGTGCCCTGGGACGCGGTGCCTGCCCGGCTCCCCGCGCCGCTGGCTGTCCAGCCCGGCTCTGCCACCGCTCACCCTGCCACCGGCACATGGGGAGCCTGCTGCTGCTCCCACTCCTGAGGAGCACAGGTCAGCTTTCAAACCAGCTTCCTGCCTGTGCCACCAAAACCAGCATTTAAAAATTACCTCTATTTTTTCCCCATTTCTCGAGGACCAGAGTGATCCCCTCTACAGCTTCATTTTACAACATTCTCCCTGCTCGGTGTTACTGACTCCACCTGCCACTTAATTCGCTTTAATTCTCTAAAACTTGACCCTCTCCAACCTCTCTCTCTTTTCTTTTTCTCCTTTTCCCCTCCTTCCTTTTTGTCTTGGTGTATTTATGCTGCTGTGGAACCGCTGTTGCTCCCAGATTAACAAATCATTCCGGAGTTGGTAATTAGCAACAGTTGTGCTAAAAGGAACCATCAAGAATGTTAAATTAGTCCACTTTTAAATAAACTGTGTATGAAATGTTAGATCTCTATTCCCAGAGCACCAGTAAAAAATGCTGCTGGCTTTTTGCTAACAAAGCCAAAATATGGGAGTAGCATGGTTGTAACTACAGAGACAATTCCGTGCTCTTGAGGTTATAAATAATGACAGAGCATTTACAAAGCAGATGTCAATAGGACTTTTTAAAAAACATTGGGGTTTTTTAATAAAAAAACCCCTAGTTTCTTTTTCTCCTACTTTCATCTCTGTTCCCAGTTAGATCCCTGCCGTGCTGCTTCCCTGGTTTGTTTGGTTTTTGCTTTTTTGGTTTGGGGTTTGGGTTTTTGGGGGTTTTTTGGGTTGGTTTTTTTTTTCTTCCCTAGATTTTTTCATATTGAGCTTGGTGAGAAACATCAGTGATTGTTACCCAGTCTTTGATTTGAAGCATGGCAGCTGGGAAGAGGCTGAGCAGATGGCTGTCCTAAAGCTGACAACAATTTGGTTCCTACTACTTTGGCAGTCCTTGCTGCTGAGGAAAGTCCTTGATGAGAACTCGTGGGTTTCAGCCCTGCAAATGACTTCTGGTGAAATGAAGATTAAATTCTGGGAGAGCAAAAGCTCAACTCCATCCCTACCTGGAGCTGCTTCTACCTGGAGCTCTGGGAGTGATGCACCAGCTACGTGGGTTCAGTGTTTCACTGTTAGTAGGCCACTTGGTGGTTTTAGGGTGGTTTTAGGGTGGTTTTAGGGTGGTTTTAGGGTGGCTTTAGGATGGTTTGGGATGGTTTTAGAATAGTTTTAGGATGGTTCAGGATGGTTTTAGGATGGGTTTAGGGTGGTTTTGGGATGGGTTTAGGGTGGTTTTGGGATGGGTTTAGGGTGGTTTTGGGATGGGTTTAGGGTGGTTTTGGGATGGGTTTTGGGATGGGTTTTGGGATGGGTTTTGGGATGGGTTTTGGGATGGGTTTTGGGATGGGTTTTGGGATGGGTTTTGGGATGGGTTTTGGGATGGGTTTTGGGATGGGTTTTGGGATGGGTTTTGGGTGGTTTTGGGATGGGTTTAGGGTGGTTTTGGGATGGGTTTAGGGTGAGTTTAGGATGGTTTTGGGATGGTTTTGGGATGGTTTTGGGATGGTTTAGCAGGTAGCTGATGGCAGAGCCTGGCTAGGGGTGCCTGGCTCCCTCTGTCCCCCCAGGCAGCCCCCAGTCCTGCAGGTGCCATGTCTCAGCCATCCCTCTCTCCTGACCTGGCAGCGCTGACAACGTAAGAGGCCTTTATTTCTCTTTTCTTTTTTTTCCCCTAATATCTAGATCACAACAGTGACTTTTCCAGCCCACTTCCTCTCCCTTGGAAAGGGCAGGTTCGTCCCCCTGCCTGCAGAACAATGGGTGCCTTTGTGTCAGCCCCGTGCAGGTCCCCAGAGCCCCGGCGTTCCCAGAAACGCAGATGCATGAAGGGCGATAGAGCTTTATTGTGCTCCGAAACCATGGTGATGAGCACTCGGTAAATACAGAACATTTCCTGGAGACTGGAGCCCAGGAGACAGTCCCAGGAGAAAAACTCACCACAAAGTGCTTGCACTGACTGATTTCCCTGAGAACTTCTCTGTGGTTTCCCCCAAAATGGGGGAAGGGGGAAAATTCAGGTGATGTTTGAATCTTGGTGGACAGTCTCCAGCCCTTTCCTGGGGCGTTGCTGTCAGGACTTGTTGTGACTGTGGTAAAATGAGGACTACAGCTCATTTACAGGTCCTTACCTACATGTTACACCTATGATAATAATAAGGCAGGTGTCTGTAGATCTTCTACTTCAGGCACTTCTCAGCCATGAAGGTACAGTGATAAATATGTAGGTAACTTCTTGCAGACCACGGTCTTGTGTCTCTGCTCATTTCCAACCAATGTTTCCCCTGAGACAGATCCAGAGAAGCTCAACAACTGGCTAAAAACCTGGAATGATGTTTAGGTCCTGATTTCAGCTCTGTTACAGCAGTGGTAGATTAATACCATGTCATTTGTGGAAACAAGTGAAAGCAAAGGTGAAGATGATACTGAAAGGGGTCTTCTTGCTCTAGGTCTGAATACACTTCTAGACAGCTGAAACATTTTCAGTGTAGCCTTGGTTCAGACTACTCTGAATTTATTTATTTTTGTTAATTCTGGAATTACTTTGAGGTCAGATTCACTGCAGTGCCCATTAACAATCTTTGTTGAAGCCTGTCTTGGGAAACATCCCAAGCACCGTGCTGCTTCTTTGTCATCCAGCAGCATGATGTGGTAGATACCCAAGCAAGAGATAATTTGAGGGCAGCACATTGAGAAAGCAGAAGTGTTAACATCTAGGCTTGAGCCAATGTGCTACTTCAGCTTAAAACTTTTGGAGTCACTTTCTGTCCCTAAAGGTGAGTGATGCTGAAAGCCTGGGTGGTGCCGTGCGTTCCTCCCGCGTGCGTTGAGGGTGATGTGTGCGTGAGGATGTGCTGCATCAGCCGGCAAAATGGAACTGGAGCCTGAAAACTGAGGAGTCCAGAGTTCCTCATGGACCTCTGTCACGTTGCTGTCCCAGTTGGCTGTTAGATATTGAAAGCAATTAAGTTGCTAGGAGAGGTATGAGCCTAATTGTGTGGTGGCCATGATGAGGAATTGTTCCAAGTCACAGAGTTCACAGTGTGTGGGTCGACGTGTCCTGATCCATCTGCAGCCTCTGTCTGCCTCCTGTCTTCTTCACCAGCCCTTCCAGTTGGGATCTGGCTTGTTCCAAAACAAACCCTGCTTTGTGATTCTTAATATTTATAAATCTCTGATGAGGTGCTGTTGATTTGTTCCATCCGTAGAGCTATTGGCTGTGTGTTTGTACTTCCCTGAGACCTCCTGCCTGGTTCAGATGATGGCAGGGTGACCACTGGAAGATTTTCTGATGCTCAAAAGGCTCAAGAAGAAATTTCCTGGTTGGAACTGCAGCTCGGTTGCATTTTCAGACGCTTGTGTTGACTCAGCTTCTGGGTGGAGGTGGGGCTGTCCTGTTGGGTGCTCGGTGTGTAGCTGATGATGTGTGCCCCAGCGGGCTGGGCTGCGACTTGAACTGAACTTGGGAGGGTTTTTACATGTTAAGCAGGGATCAGCATTATTAGAAGTGACTGGTGATTCCGTATGAGCTCCACTTCTGAAACCCAGGGCTTTTCACAGCGCCCCGGGTCAAACACTGAAGTTCAGGAGTCTCAAATAGTTTCTTCTGTTACAAAACACGGCCAGGACTAATGGGAGGAGAGCAGATGTTCCAGCCAGGCAGGAATGTGGTTGCATCTGACCTATGTGTGCATCTGAACTGTGGATGCTGTGCACCAAGCCTTGTGACTGCTGAACTCCACTAGTAGCTGGTGACTCCTTCCCCACAGTGAGAGAGGCTCTATTGTCCCCCTTGCTGAAGGATTTGCAGCTGAGCTTTGGTTTCTGTGAATAAACGGGCTCTCAGGCCACAGCCACAGAGTATTGTGCAGGCAGACATGAGTTTGCTTGGCAGATGCTTCAAGCCCATCTGCTCGCAGATCAGCTCTAGCACAAAGGCTGAGGACCCGGTGCTGAGCTGGATCATGTGCACCTTTCTGAATGGCCAGGGGTGGTGGGCCAGGCTCAGGGTCCTGCCCCAGGGACTGTGGACTGTGCCTTCTGCAGAGCTTGGGCTGAATAGGACCAACAGCATCCTGGGGGGCATTCAGAACAGTGGGACCAGCAGGTCAAGGCAGGTTCTCCTCCCCCTCTACTCTGCCCTGGTGAAGCCACATCTGGAGTGCTGTGTCCAGTTCTGGGCCCCACAGTTCAAGAGAGATGGGGAACTACTGGAGAGAGTTCAATGGAGGCCACAGAGATTATGAGGGGCTGGAGCATCTCCCATATGAGGTAAGGCTGAGAGAGCTGGGACTGTTCAGCCTGGAGAAGAGCAGACTGAGAGGGGATCTGATCAATGTCTGTCAATATCTGAAGCGTGGGGGCCAAATGGATGGGGCCAGACTCTGCCCAGTGGTGGCCAGTGATAGGACAAGGGACAACTGGCACAAACTGGAACACAGGAGGTTCCACTGAAACATGAGGAGAAACTTCTTCACTGTGAGGGTGCCAGAGCCCTGGGCCAGGCTGCCCAGAGAGGCTGTGGAGTCTCCTTCTCTGGAGATGTTCAAAACCCACCTGGATGCAGCCCCATGCAACCTACTTTAGCAGGGAGGTTGGACTGGATGATCTCCTGAGGTCCCTTCCAACCCCCACCAAGCAGTGATTCTGTGAATAAGCTTATTTTTGTGTCTGCAGGGGCTGGGGTGGGACTGAATAGCCAAACCCAGAGCTTCTGTGCTGGTGGCAGGAATTGTGGTGGTGTCTTCAGTTGTGGCCTGTCTGGGTGCTCATTAAAAAGCCATTTGGTTGTAGTAGACCAGCTCCATTAGCCGTAAGAAAAGTGCTGTTGCACAAAGCTGAAGAACACCACCACTGGGAAGCTCTTTGGGGAAAAAGTTGTGAATTGAGGCATGGCCGTTGCATGTTTTCATTAGGGCTTTGTTGGCCATGATGTATAGCAACATTGTTGGGTTCATAATTGATCTCACTGATAGGAGCAGGGTTTGGTGAGGTCCATTAATCGGTTTTCAGTGCTGTGAATGGATAAACTGGAGAGCTGTCTGCGCCAGGCAGTGCTGCGCTTGCAGGGACTTGACTTGGGCTTCCCAAAGAGTGGTGGGGTCTCTCTTGGGTTTCCTTCAGACCCCTTTTCAGACTCATATAGATATAAATGTGTGCATATCCACCCAGATACATCTTTGGATCCAGATCCCATGCTATGCCATAGAATTAAACCATCAGTTCACAGTCCAGCGCGATGGAGGTTCCATCCAATTAGGCAGAATTACGTATGGGGGGAAGAAAAACGTGTTGAGTTCTGCAGGGATGAGCCAGTCAAGGAGATCTCCTCCCACCTGCCCTCGGTTCCTCATGGATAGCTGTGGTGGGGGAGAGTGCACTGACAACATCCAGCCAAACCATTGAAGAGAGAGGCTTGCGAACGCCTGCTCCAAACCTTGCTGCAGCGCCGCTTGGGAATCGTTTCTGCTGGAATTCCTGACATATGTTCGTTGTTTATCTTAGTGGGATATGACTTAAAATGTCAGGATGGTTTGTGTTAAGCAACAAGCGAATAAAACAAACAAAATAAAAACACAGCTGTAATACTACGCTTTAAATTGGTGGATTCAAATCTGTGGTATTGATAAAGGAAGCAATAGGGTGCAGTGGCCTATAGAAAATAAACCCTGTGAGTCCAGCCAGCAAGCCCCAAAAAAGCCTTGAGATACTTGAATTAGAAATAGTAATGTTGTTTGTCAGCTCTGCTGTAAAGATCCAGCGTTTGGAATCCAACCTACATGCCTGCAGGAAGACAGGAGGCACATCACATTCTCATGTTCTCCTTCCACAGCCAGTGAGAGTGTGGAAAATGAAATGTGATGGCCACAGGTTCTGGTGTGAACCCCAGGAACTTGGCTGGGATGGATGATGTGGGAGCAGAGTTAAGAAGGGTGGAGATTTATGTTGGATTGGGTTTTTTGTGCTTTTGAGAAGGCAGTGCAATGTTATTTTGCCAGCAACAGTGGCTCTGTAGTTAATTGGGAGCAGGATTTTGTCTTTGTTCATGAACACATTTGGGCTGTGGGGTGCTTGCACCTACTCAGTGGAGAATGGGGGGGTGTTTTAAAGCCTTCATGGTATCACTAGACTGTCCTGGTACTTTGCCACCGAGCCCAACGTTGGTCTGGATGGGATTGAGGAGATAAATCAGCTTGGTTGTTCTTGATGTCCTATCAAGTGATGGAAATTCCTGTTGCAGTGAGTAGGACTCACTTAGAAAGCAGTGAGTAGTGATTTTCAGCAGAGCTCTGGCTGTTGGACAAGCAGAGCTGAGGTTGTGGAATAGAGCAGGGTGGAAGTGACCTCTGGATCCAGCCCTCTCCCCCACAGCAGCCCCAGTACCATGACAGAGGTGACAACAGCAGAGGAAAGAGACTTCTCAAGGATGGTCACTGTTCCAGTCTGGTTCTTCTATGACCTCATGCCAAAAGCCCTCAAGAGGTATGCAGGGCTGGTGGGTCTCTGCACGCTCCAGCACAGGTCCACTCAAACAGCAGCTGCTGACCTGTGAGTCCCACCAACCTTTTTAAGGTGGAAAAACCTGGTAAGTGCATGAGAGCAATGACATTCATCCCACTCCTTCCCCTCCTCCAGCTGGGGCAGCAGGTGGTTGCTCAACAAGGTGCCTTTACCTGGACAGGTTGTTGACTGATGGCCTCTTAGGTCCATCTCTTTTGCTTGCACTTCAGTTCTGATCACCTTGAACTGCAGTGACCAGAGACTTGTTTGTCCCTTTCATATGATTGAAGACCAGTATAAAGCACATCAGAACCTGCTGTTGCTGTTGGCCAGTATCTGTCTCTATGTTTGCATTTCACTGTCCTCCCGTTCCCTCTGAGCTTGACCAGGTTATTCCCTGATGTGAAAAGTCCTGGTTTTAAATTGTCAAAACAGGCAAAAACCTGAGTATTGGCAGAAGAAAAAACCATAATGGCAACAACAACAAAAAACCTGTTACGTGATGAGATCTTGCATCTTCTGAAGCTGTCTGAGGAAGAGAGTTTGTGGCTCTGGGGCATCTACGTGTCACCCCAAGGACTGGAGAGATGGGGCAGGGGTGAGCTGTGACTTCTCTCTGTTTGTTTTTAGACCCCTAGGCTTAAGCTGGAGTCTGGTGTATGGGATCAGAGGAATAGGGAGGGAGCAGGCTACTGATCCATGGAGCTTCTGGAGCAGCATCTGATCATCTGGATGACACATGGATGTAGGCTTGTCCTTTGACAGATTGCTCAGAGAAGAGCAGTGAGGCAGCAGAAAGCCACTCTCATACCTAACTCACCACAAGAGAAATGATTCTCAGCTTTTGGTGTTGGTGCACAAGCTCTTCTCAGACCCTCTGGCCAAGCAGCATCGTGCCCCAGAAGTGTCAGGGGAGACCTCGGTGCAGGGTACTTCCCCTGGAGACATGGAAACATGGGAAAAGTCCTTCAAGAAGATGAAGAATAGCCTCAAAAAGGGGATGTAGCCAAGGGAGTGCCTCCAAAGAATACAAGATGAGCTGCAAACTCTTCTTGATCTCTCAGGCTGGAGGAGACTGGCTTTGAACGTTCAGACAGTTTGATTCAGCACAGGGGTGGGGTATCAGAAGTGTCAGCTATAAATTGGCTCTGGAGCAGCCCTGGGGACTTTGCAGCCTATAACTCCAGAACATGACAGGGCTACCACTAAGCAGAGACTCCTGATAGGTAGGGCTTGTGTTTCTACACAGAGTTGAAGTGCAGTGAGGGTAGAGCTGGGATGTCCTCCAGAGCCGTGGTACTGCGGTGGGAGGAAGGTGCCGTGAGATGAAGGACAAGGAGGGAACGCTGGTTTATGGGATGATGTCATGGAGCATCTCAATTTAAGATGTAACCAGACAAAAGACAACTGAAGGTGACTGTGTTCACACATGAATTCTGAAGAGTTTAAAACAGAATTGTAAGAAAAGCAGAGAGAGGAAGCAACAAGGGTGGCTGAGGACCCTGAGTGGCTCTGGACCCCACCGTACGTGCCAGTATATCAGCCAGCGCTGCTCCACCCTTTCCCCACTTCGTACCACGAGCTCCCTGTTCTGTTATGTGATGTATTCACTGTATTCTGATTTATTGACATTTGCACTAGCCTTGTACTGGGGACATCGCATCCTTAACTGGGATTCAAGTAGCAGGCAGCATCTTTCCTCCACACTTAGCAGAAGACCTCCCTTCCTCCTCCCACCCCGCTGAAGAGCACTCTGGCAAGGCATGCCAGAAGTGTTGAGTAGCTTGTGATGTGTTTTACTCCTGGGATATTTTCCTAGGTCTATAGGGTATTGTATTTTCTAAATATTCTGGAGTAATAACCCCAAAGCTGCTCTTCAAGATCTGTTGATCTCTGGAGTTGGTGAAGAAGCACTTTCTTTTTCAGAGAAGGGAAAAAAAAAATCATCTTGTTTTGGTATTTGTATCACTGACTGATATTGCAGTAAGGTCCAAGAAGCTTTCATCTGGATAGACCAAATTTCCTGAAAATGTTGAAAACATATTGGTTCCAAACCTCCCCTGAAAGCACATGTTCTAGATTAAGCATGTGTTTGGGAGCTGACATCCTTCTCCCCCCAGCTCCACCATGGTCTGGCATTAATAACCTTGTGCTTAAAAATGTTTGGAAAGCCTTCTCTATCTCCTACTCGTGTGAATGGAGTGAATATCATTGCAGCAGTCCTGTGAGTGAGACAACTGAGTCTGAGGTTTGACTGAAGTGAAGCTTTTAGATCTTATTCATTGGGACAGCTTAGGTCGAAGAAGGGAGCAGATTCTTCATCGCTGGAAAGCTCAAGTAACACTTGATCTTTTCTTTCTGTCTCTCCCCACCTTTAATATTGGTCAGGTACATATGGAGGGGTTGATTGGGGACTTGGTAGGTGGGACTTCTTTAATACTTGATCATCATCATGGTTCCTTCTGGTCTTAATGTCTGTGGAAGCTGATGGGACTGGCTAATTCCTGCTTTGCCCCTAATTTTTTAGGAAGGCCCAAGTGGCAGAGAACTTCCTTCCTGGAGAGGTGGGAGCTTTCCCAGCTGGAAGGAGCTTTCTATGAGAGATAGAAACAGCCTAGGCTGTTGGGTTGGGTGGTAACCTGAGGGTTAGAAGGACTTGAGTCCTGGGACACTCATCCATTGCACCACAGGGCCTGGTTGTCATGCTCAGCTTCTGTTTCTTCTCTTCCCTTTGTGCATTGTGTTTATTGACAATCCAGCATCCTTGAAGAAAAAAATCCTGCATGTAAATGGGGAATAACTTCATTTTGGCCAACACCCTTAGATGTTTCAATAGCTCCATTAATAATGTTAGCCCAACTGATGTCCAGGAGCTCCTTTCAAGGTCTGTTAGCTATCTATTCTCCAGCAGTTCCTGGTGGATTTGGGCAGTACTCAGAGCTTTGTCTGAGATTTAGCAAGTGGTCTGTTTGTTAAACCAGATGGTTAGCAGGGTTTGGAAAAAACTACACAAATTTCCATGGCTGTTGAGAACAGTGATCATTAAACAAAATATTCTCCTTCCAACTACAGCCAGCAGCTCGTACTTCAAAGAAAAAACTGCATCATTTCTATTTTTTTAGTGCACAAAGACAATCTAGTTTGGAAAATGTGCATATTAGATAAGGCACATAAAGCTCCCGACCTCTGTTTTGGTCTTCAAAATTAGATGTTCATCTTGAAAGTAGCTGTGGGCTTAATGACTTAATGAGGTCACCTTATGCTTATTTTATGAATTGGGTGAGAAGTGATGTGGGTTGTCTGGAAGATGCTAACATCTCATTAATCATCAAGATTTTTGTCTCTGATTCTGTTTGTAACCTGGGATGAGGAGAACTTCTCAGCACCTCCATCTTCTCATCTCTCAGAGGCAGAGTGGTGATGGGAGTATGGAGATGGCTCTGTTGTATTATGATCTCCCATTGCAGAGCCATGCTCAGGTGGGAAGGTTGATGATACACCTTAGTGATTTCATGCTAGGAAAATAGAAGAGACGCTTTAATAATGCGAGGGGCAAGCAGTGGATGCTGGAAAGGGCTTGGGGCAGGCTTGGGACACGGTGGCTGCTGCACTGTTCCTTTCCAGAAGTGGTTGATCACCTTGAAGCCATCAGTAGATGTCTTTGTTGTGAATTGGGTGTGGAGGCTGCTAGAATATGGTGGTGGCACTGGTTGACTTTGTTCTGCTCTTGGCAACGGAGGATTTGAGGAAGTTCCCCAGCTTTCCTGGGTGCTGGTCCTTTGTCTGGCTGGTCTCTGCAGTGGTCAGAGATGGCCTTTCCTAGGTTTGATATAAAATAAGCATAATTACAAAGATCTGTTCCCACCAATAAAACCAGTTTGAACTGGTTTGCAGGAATTTAAACTATTTCTTGTTAAGCCACACACGTAACTGATCAGTGAGCGCACGAACGCAGGAGGTTTTTAATATCCTATTTATATCAGCACATGTCCCAAAGAACTTTGTGATATTTTAGTATTTAGAGTAAATCATAGCAGTGTGTAGCGTGCAGAAAGACAAATCAGAGGGGGAAAAAGTAAACTCTATTAATCTTTGTGAGAGAAAACATGTCATGTGCAATATCCTCGCGTTGCATCACCATCTGGTTGGGTTGGGGTTTTTTTTCTGAAGCCCTTGGAAATGATCCAGCAGATGCTAAGGCTGCAGGAGCTGGGGGGCTAGAACCTGCTCCCTGAAGCATGGTTAGATGTCTTCTGCTGCTTGCTGGGCCACAGCTGCGGTTTTACACACACCAAAAACTCATTTGTCACGGAAATATTTTCTTTAGCTTAAGTGAGGAGCTTGCATCTGAACCGGCTCGTTGCTAAAAGCCGTGGCCATGGTGCTTCTGCTAGAAGTGGCTTGGCATTGCTTGGAGCCTTCCTTCCCCTTGCAGATGCCCAGCTGGATGTCTCTGCAGGCAGAAGGCTTCCAGGGTGGCTGGTGTGTTGTCACAAAGAGCTGTATTATCCTGCTTGTAGCCTTTCCCTTGCAGTTTACCACTCTGGCTGGTTTTATGTTCCCTCCTTTTCTGTTATCATACCCTTTTATTTTCCCAGCAGATGTGGAAAATAAGCTTTTGGAGAAGTCTAGGTCTCGAGAGCTGTTCAAAGCCAGGGGCTTCCTCTGCTGTTGCTACTCCAGCACCTTTGCTGGGGAAATCCCATCCTGTGATGGAGAACTCAGCAGGCAGATGGTAGAGCTGGCCTGAGTGATGCAGCAGGAGCTGGTGGGCTTTCCCTACAGGAAATCCAGTGGAAGAGATGATCCATTTCAGAAGCAGGTGAGGTCACTCACTTCAGTGTTCCAGGTGGGAGGAGCAGCCTGCTTGACAGCAGAGTGCCATGGCTTTATCTAGTGAAGTAACCTCACCTCCTCCAAAGGGACTGCTGGATTTCTGAGAGACTTTTAAGCAGTGACCTGTGATGCTGGAGGGCTCACTCAGAGCCAGAAGATCCCTTCCAAACCTCTACTCCTCCTTCTAAAGGTAGAAGAAGCCTTCTCATTGCCAGCTTGATTATCTTTGGGAGCAATCCACACACGTGAGGATGTGCCAGCGCTGTCCTTTAAGCCCCAGTAGATTCTCTCTCCGTGCCCATCACCTTTCCCAGCGATGCTCTCATCCCTTTCCCAGTGTTGATGCCTCTGCTTGTCCACTTCTGAAGGTGAGCAGCCCCCTCATATCTGCCTGACCTCCCCAGGAGCCCTTCTGTGAAGCTGTTCTCATTTAAATTCATCTTTCTGTATGTAGATGATAAGGGTTGACTGCATTACTCCCAGGATTTTCACCCCCACCTCCTGAGTGGCATCAGTCTTGCCCCAACACCCACAAACATTGTCCTCTGTCCTCCAGCTGAGGAGCTCCACCATCCAGCAGAAAAGCTTATTATTCCCCATGTAGATGTAATTTATAGGACTGCATTTTGTATGGCTGAGTCTCATTCTGTGCTTATTATCCTTCAAAGCCACCCAGCCTGTCCTCTCTGATATCTTGGTCCTTTTCAGTATTAACAGTTCCCATCAACTTCCCTTCCTCTATCAAGTGAAGCTGAAATGTGGGGTTGAATAGAGCTGGCAGCTCCTTCAAGGAGGGATTAGAGCATAAGCATCAATTTAATCTCAGATGAAAGGTAGGAAATGTAGGGGATGGACTTCCCTGGGTCTGGGGTCTGTTTTGACCATGAACACGAGCAGACAGCGTGTGGAAAGGAGGTGGGAGGTAGGTGGTGGGGTTGGTAGGAAGAAGTGCAAAAGTGGGGTGCAACTGGAAATGGAGAAGAATGGCAGTGCTGGGGTAGCTGTCAGGTCTAATGCCAGCAGTCAAGGCCACGAGCTCCATCTCTAGTACGACCATAACAGATCCTTAAAGGAACTCCTGAGGAGCAGAGGTGATGCCAGAAAAGTGCAGAAACCAAATGCAAAGTTATTTTCATAAAGAAGGGAAAAGAGGTGCTGGGGAAGAGCTGACTGGTGGGGTTGCTCTCAGATCCCACTGGGACTGGAATAAATCCTCAGATGTGCTGTGGTGAAGCCCCTGGAAGCAGAGATGAGGGCAGGTAGCAGACAACGTTGATCAGTGGAGGATTCTTCAAGTCACACCAGTTCCCCTCTACAAGCAGATGGCAGGTCTTGTGGGCTCCAGTCCAGTAGCTATCCTGTAACTTGACTTTTTTATAAGGCTTTTAGATATTGTAGAGCAACATTGTGTATTTGCCTAAAATCTGCATCTTGGAGTGAAAAAAAGAGTGTCTTCTCATAGACCTTCCTTGGAGTCATCTAATGGCCTCCATGAAACTGTGCTAAATAAATGAGTAAAAGGCTTTGAGACTGGGAGCTCTCCGCAGGAGGAGTGGGATGGTGAGGTGGGGTCAGCGGTGTGGGAGAAGACTAGTAAAGGCTGACACCTAACCTGTAGGTGTTTAACCTGCTCCATCAATTAGCAGATAACCAGTGGGTCATGTGTGTGCAACCACTGCAGGGTTTAACAAGCTTTTTTGGGGAAATATTGGGGTGTGGCCTCAGAAAAGTGTTTTTTTAATCTCCCCTTGGGACAACATGGATCAAGTGAGGTTTTCCAGCCTTGTGTCTCGGCACCTTTCATACTGAGGGGATCACAGATCTGGTGTTTTGGTGCTTCTCAAACTCTGCTTCTCAAGCTCAGCGAGAGGCTGTGGTACCATTTTAGACTAAACTGAGAAAGAGCCGATGAGTTTACCATTTTTGAGGAAAAATGAGGGAAAACTCTGTTTTCTGGTGCATCAGATGCACCTTAAGGCTCCCTCGCAACAATGAAATCATCCACCTCCAGTTGGGAGATGGAAGAGCAGATGCAAGCCCCGGAGGCTCAGCAGCTCCCAGGGCTGATCATATTGTGTTGGGTGTGTTTTTTCCGTGTCAGAAGTATTTCAGTGTCTGTCGAAAGCTCCACTTGCTGGGCCGTAACATCTCTCTCTGCCGTGCCGGGAACAGATGCGCGTGTTGTAATATGGACTGTGAACATTGACGTCCCATGTGGTTCTCATTCCCCCCATTCATCTTTGAACCTAATTGGTTCCATCCAGCTCCAGTGTGTTGGCTCGCCGCAGCTATTTGTACTTTCACTCTGGTATAGCACTAGTGGTGTGATATATAGAACATGAAATAAACTCTCGTGACTCCGAGGGCTGCAGAGACACAGGGGCAGCGCTCGCCTCTCGCCTGCTCTCTTGGGTGGGGGTTATTGGTATTTATATTTATATTTATATTTATATTTATATTTATATTTATATTTATATTTATATTTATATTTACATTTATATCATTTTTATATTTATATTATATTTTTATATTTATTTATATTTATATTTAAATTTATATTTACATTTATATCATATTTATATTTATATTTTTTTCAGTTATATTTATATTTAAATTTACATTTATATTTATATGATTTATATGATTTGTATGATTTGTATGATTTATATGATTTATATGATTTATATGATTTGTATGATTTGTATGATTTGTATGATTTATATGATTTATATGATTTATATGATTTATATTTATATTATTATTATTTATATTTATATTATTATTTATATTTATATTATATTTTTATATTTATTTTTATTTATATTTATATCATTTATATTTATATTATATATTTATATTTTCATATTTATTTATATTTATATTTACATTTACACTTATATCTATATTATAAATATAAATAATATAAATAGAAATAATATAAATATTTATATTATTTATGTTTATATTTATAGTTATATTATTTATATTTATTTATATTTTTATTATTATTATTATTTTTATTTAAATGACATCCCCAAGATTTTTTTTTTCTTTTTTTTTTTGTCTCTTCACTGAAAATGTTATTAACTATCTGGAGCTCAGAAAATGCAAAAAGAGTAGTTTCTCAGTGTTTCCCCAATATAAAAGCTTTTGCAGATCATCTGCTGGTGGTGGACCTGCTGGTTGGCTTCAGTGTTGGTTCCTACCAAGACATCAGGACTGGCTTTGTTAGAAACCTGTGTCTTGGCCTGTCTGCATCTTTTAATACTGTGAATTTATGGATGTGTAAAAAAAAAAAAGAAAAAGCAGGTAAATTAGCAGCAATAATAAATGGGATAATACCATAATTTGTGTGTTTAAACCCAGGTTTTAGAGGGATTTCACTGATGAACAGCAAGGGAATATTTGGGGATTTTTGCAGTTGATTCCCCTCCCTGATGAGTTTTTCGGGAAGCAGTGGGACATGTTTCACACTTATTCTGCTCAAAAAGTCATGTAGTTTCTCAGCTTCACTGTAAATATTTTCACTTCTTGCTAGGGAGGCTTGGATTCCATTGTTTAAATAAACCACTTCATACCAATTCCTTGCTTTTGGAGGGGTTTTTTTTAGTATTTTATTATTAATTTTAAACAACTTGACTGACAAGTCTTTGGATGACTGTTCTCAGCTGGGAGTGGAGTCATGCTAACTTTCTCCTAACCTGTCCCCATCAGGAAATAAAGTGTGTCAGCTGTAAATGTTCAACTTGGCAATTTCAAGCAAACAGAGAAAATTCCTGTATGGCTGCACAGACCAGAAGTGCATCCCTTGTCTGCTTGAAAAATCACCTGCTCTGGAGGGGTCGTCGTTTTAGATGGTTTCTGTTGACTCTCAGGATTTCTGCTGTCTGAGGGGTTGATGTGCTGTGACTCCAGGGGTCACAGACAGCAAATCTCTGGGCAAAACTCAGTGTTCAGCAGAACTGGAGCTAAACTGGTGTCTGAGGGTAGAGCTCTGGCTCAGGGTTGGAGAGCATCTCTCACCTGAGCTTTGCCGTTGGCCTCAAGCAGGTGGTTTAACCCATCTTTGCAGTAAGAGGGAGAGGTGCCCACCAGAACTGCATCCTGCCAGCCATGGGTTGCCAGTTTGAGAGAGGGTGAAGCAGATCTGGGGCCCAGTGAGATCATTAAACCTTCACAGCAGTAAGGGAACAGAGGACTCTGCTTTGGCTTTACTGGCTGTGTTGCCAGTTCTGTTCCAGCTCTGGAGGGGCTCGCTCTGGGTCGGTGGGGGTTGGTGGCAGTGGGGATTTTCTAAGATGAAATGATCACTGAATTTCACCAGTCTTTTTTTTTTTCCCTTTGTAGGTCCAAGTTCAGTTAAAAACAAGAAAAAGGGTAAGTTTGAGTTTAATTTAATTTTCCTTTCTGTTCCTGTGTTACCTGGCTATGAATTCTCTTTAGCCAACACAAAGGAGAAGCCAACAACAGGTTCCCTCCCTGGGAAGGGCAGGGATCAGCATGGTGCATGGTCCCACCACACAGCCCAGGGGTTGCTCTCCTGCTCCCACATTGCCGTGGCAGGATGGCACAACCAGAGCAAGAGGAGCATCCTCATTAAAGCCTTCATTAAAAGTTAATTACATCATATAGAAGTAAATCTGAAGATGCTATTTGAATATTTGAATGGACTTAAATATTTGAGTGGAGTTGAGTCACGTACCAGCCATCAGGAGCCTCTTGCTGTTTGCTTTAGCTTTCATCCCTGTCCAGCCGTGCATCTTGCTGCAGGCTGGGATCTCCTCCATACCCACCAAAGTCAACATAAATAAGTTCCACATCTCACTTCTGCTTGTGTAATAACACCTCAGAAGTGTTCTTTTCTGTGCCCTGAGTGCTGGTCAGCCCACAGGTATCTTGTCTGACTTTCTCATGTTCCCCAAGCTGTGTGCAGTGGGTAATTGGGGATTTTTTAAAATGCATATTGATGTCTTGTGACTTGGGTGATATGACTTGGGTGATGTGTTTCCATGGGGTTCCTGATGCTGTCCATGTTTGTGCAGGACTCTGGGAATGCTTACAGTGATGCACTTACTCGCTGACAGGAATTTGAGTTAAAGGATCTGAGTTGCTTTGTAAACTTGTCCTCAAAAACACGCTGCAGTTTTGATTTCAGGGAAACACAGGCACATTACCCATTTTTGCTCCTTGTAACCATCAAAACACTTCTGTGCATGTTCTAAAAACTGCAGTATGTGCTCTCAACAGGGGGTGGGTTATGAGAAATGCAGAAGTCCCATGCAGCGTGGGAAGCTCAGCTCATCGTGGGGCTGGTGCAGGCATTGACATGGCCAAGCTTTGCAGCAAAGCCCAGGCAGATGCGTTGTCACCTCTCTGCTTCCTACCTGTTGCACCTGATGTACATTGAATTTATTGAATTCACAGGCCAGTTAGCTGGTGAGCACTTTGCTGTGTCCCTCAAGAGACCTTCCCACATGTGCTGGTGCCTGGTCTGGGCTCCAGCCCCTCGTCACGACCTGCGGCAGCAAGAGCGGCCGAGCTTTGTGTGTCTGTGCTGCTTTAATAACACATCAAATGGCTTTTAATCTCAAATTTACAGCTGAGAGGTTGATTGAGACAGTTAAGAGGCTTAGTTTATGTTTACTCTCAGAAGCAGCATAAAATTTTATGTTTGAGAGGTTTGTCCTAAGGAAGCTCAGAAGCCCCAACCCCGCGTTAAATCAGCCGAGCTAATAACAACCCGCGGCTGCGGCGCTCGCAGCGGCTCTGCAGTAGCAGGGGGATCTCGGGGAGCTGTATTACAGACAGCTGTAGCACTGGGTAAAACACTTCAATTTTATGGTATTGTCACATTTAATTTTTTTTAATTTGAGTTAGAGCTTATTGTTTGGTGAACGCTGATGGAGTCAAACTCACTGGTTGTGCCTGCTTTGAGTTTTGGAGCCTGCCTAGTGCAAGTGGGTAAAGGCAGAGGCTTGGCACGCTGGGACTGGGGAGCTAGAGACCCTCCCTGGAGAGTGGCTGGGGTCCCCTCAGTCAGAAGATGAATCATGAGCTTGCTACTGACTGAAAATCTATTTTTTTTGCCTCGTGACTTTAATAAGTGAGGTTCCGTTAATGCGGAAAAGTAGTTGAAGTAACTTGACGGGAGCGGGAATGCACAGAAAATGTGTCCCTGTGCGGCACCAGAATTGTGTGCAATTGTTTTACTGCTACACTGGCAGCTCGTTTAGGGGCAGACCAGATTTCTGAGGCAGATGAGTTAAAGCAGCTGTCATGTGGATCCCTCTTGGGAAGGAAAGCAAGGAGTGACAGCAGCAGGAATCCTGATTTACTGCCTGGGATCCTTCCTTTGGATGGCCTAGATCAGAGGGGATGCGAAGGAGAAGGATTTACTGAGTGTGCTCTAGGGGAAATGGGTAAGGGGGTTTGATGCAAGGTGATAATTTCCAAAGCATGCTGTTATCCTGAGGAGGAGGAGGGAGAATTGCTGGATTAGAGGAAGGCTGGCTTGTTGGCAGCTCAGATTTGAAGGCACGGTTATAATCCAGGCAGAAATACTGCTGCCAAGCATTTGGCCCCAGTTTTTGTAGCACACCAGCATTCCTTTAATCACCCATGCTTACCTTAACTTTGTTTTCTGCACATTGCAACTCAACTGCACAGACTTCCACGTGCCTTTGGTGGTGGCTAGTGGCCAGCTGCAGGTTTCCACTTCTGGGCCAACTAAAATAGTTTGGTTTTTCCTTGCAGCTTTGTTCCATGACAAAGGTGGATATTTAGTAGAGAAACCAGTACCTAAATGTACTCAGAAACCATCCCAGGAACCATGATTTCCTATCCCAACTGCTGCTGCCATCTAAAAAGGTGTTTAATGCTGTCCTACAGTGGGCTTTGTTTCAGCAGTTGAAGCCATTTGCTAAGTTACTGAAGCTCTTTGGCTTGAAAGCTGTTGCAAAGTTGTGTTTTCAAAAGAATGGAATTTCTAGGGGGGATCTGGAAAATCAGGAGAGCACAGGTCAGGCTTTCCCTGCAGACCTTATTTCAGCCCACCTGGTAAGAGTCTTGCCTCCCATGGTTGTGCTTCCTGGGACCACATGATGAGTTGTGCTTGAGGATTGTGACAATTCTTCAGTGCTTTTGTCCTCCTCGTGGGGTTGGTCCTTCCCTTACCCCTCCATCCAAAACCCCCAGTCTAATCATTTGAAGGCATTGTAGCATCTAAGTCCTTCATGCACGAGGTCCATCTTCGTGGCATGGTGAAGCGTGGGGCTTTGTGGAGATGCCTCCTGCATCTCCAACCTCCAGGGCTGGTGGAGAGGAGGTGAAGTTCAGCTCTGAACTGCCCTCTGGAGGCACCTCTCCCTCAGGCAGGACACCCAGCCCTGGGGATTTGTGCTGATGCATAAACTTACAGCAGGCAGAAAAGGTTGCATCTGTTTTCCATCAAAAAAATGGAAAACTGAGAAACTGCAGAGGGGTTCATCTTGACTTTTAACACCTGCTTCTGCCCTGCCAGCAGCGTTGTCCACATGGCATGGAGCCATGGGTCCCCCACCCCACCCTGGCCAGCTGGGTGCTCCTCCTTGTCCCTGCTCTCCAGCCAGCAGTGAGCCATTCACAGTCTCTTGCTTTCCTCGTTCCCAAGCTTTTCCTGTAGGTAAAAGACCACCCCATGCTCGGTGTGTGGAGAAGCTAACGTTTGACCTTCTATTTTTCAGGTAAAAAGGCTGGTCCTCCAGGGCCCAACGGTCCCCAAGGGCCACCAGGTCCTCCTGGGCCCCAGGGTCCCCCTGGTATTCCCGGCATCCCGGGGATTCCTGGTACAACTGTCATGGGACCACCAGGCCCTCCTGGCCCACCAGGTCCTCAGGGACCACCCGGACTGCAGGGCCCCTCAGGTAACCAACTGGTCTGTCCCCAACTCTGCATGATGAGGGGGACACGGGGGATGCCACGGTGCCACCACTGCTCTGCAGATAAATAAAAAACTGCAGGTTTCCATCTGAGGACAGCACAAGGTCCAAACCCCATGGTGTGGTGTCCTTGTGTAGAACTTGGGTGTTCCTGAGCTCATCCTTGCACCCAGGGTGGGACGAGGGGAGCAGAAGAAGTTCTGCAGCCCCGTGAGCTGGGCGGTGGGAGCCCAGCAGCAGCGGTGGTGGTTTAGGGTGCGATGTCACAGCAAGGTGGTACCTGTCAGAGGGGGATGCAGAGAAGGAGCAGCAAAGACCTGCAGAGCCTCAGGTGCTTTTAAGTGTCCCACTGAAGTCT
The DNA here is from genome assembly GCA_907165065.1 of Caprimulgus europaeus. Next base: position 20,734,026 of record OU015538.1, on the reverse strand, counting down.
GCTGGTGACCAATTTCTGTGTGCACGGACTGGCTGTGAGGTGGTCAAGAAGGCCAAGGGCATCCTGGCCTGGATCAGCACCAGTGTGGCCAGTAGGAGCAGGGAAGTTCTCTTCCCCCTGCGCTGGGCACTGGTGAGGCCACAGCTCGAGTGCTGGGTTCAGTGTTGGGCCCCTGAGTCCAAGAAGGACCTGGAGGTGCTGGAGCGTGTCCAGAGAAGGGAACGGAGCTGGGGAAGGGTCTGGAGCACAAGTGTGCTGAGTTCCCGGCTGAGGGAACTGGGGGTGCTGAGAGCCTGGAGAGAAGGAGGCTGAGGGGAGACCTTCTGGCTCTGTCCAAGTCCCTTGGAGGAGGGTGCAGAGAGGTGGGGGTGGGTCTGTTCAACCAAGGAGCAAGGGACAGGACAAGAGGAAATGGGCTCCAGTTGTGCCCAGGGCAGTTGAGATGGGATGTGAGGAAGAATTTCTTTGCTGAAAGGGCTCTGAGGCATTGGAAGGGGTTGCCCAGGGCAGTGGTGGAGTCCCCATCCCTGGAGGGATTGAAGAGTCGTGCAGACACAGTGCTGAGGGACAGGGGTCAGTCGGGGACTGGGCAGTGTTGGGTTCATGGTTGGACTCGTTGATCTTGAAGGACTTTTCCCATCCAGGCCGTTCTGTGGCTGTCCCCGGCGGTGGCTCGGTGTTGATCCTGGTGAGGCTGGCACAGAGCTGAGCTCTGCAGAGCACCGGGCAGGATGGCACCGGGCACAGCCCCTGCACAGCCCAGGGACCGCACGAGCCGAGGCCGCTCCCCCCGCCCCGGCCAGACGAGAATCTCTTTTCCTCCCGCAGTTCTTGGTTTCGTTTTCCTTTGTTTCTTTGTGTCTGCACCATGTTGTCCCTGCAGTCATGTGCCAGTTGTTTGGTTAAAAACCCTGGGTTTAATAACTCCTTCCAAGGCAGATCAGTGGGAGTTCACATCCGGGGTGTTTGTGATATATGTAGGAACAATCTGCTATTAAAAAAAAAGCATTTTCAGAGAAATCAGGGCTATTGCCCTATAGCTGGCACGGCTTTCAAAGGAGAACTTGGTTGACTTCTCAGTTTATATCTCAGAAATCACCAGAGCATTGGCCAGGAGCAGCATGAGGTCCTCAGCGCTCCCGGGTGCTGCCCACAAGCATCTCCTCTTTCATAGAGATTTGGCTCCTGGAAAAAAGAGATTTCAGCTGGAATGACCTGAGTTCCTGCAGAGTGCAACTTGTCATCTTGGCAGCTGAGAGGCTTTATTGCCACTGCTGATCAGGAAAAGGGTTGTGGAATTTGTCCTTCTAGTGGAAACTGGTTGGATAACATTAGGGCATTTTATTGATGTTAGTCAGAAATGAGTGAGTAAAGCAGGAAAAAGTAGGATGGCTCTTTTTCTTCTTTTATATACTGATATATTCTTTTATTTGTGTGCTTTTTAACATTAAGGTGTACTCCATACCACTGTTACTGTCCCCCTCCTGTTAAAAGTGGGGGTTTCATGGTGATTAGGGGGTAAGAGAAGTTTCATTTATTGGAGTGTTGGCTGCAGCTCTTTCAAGCTTCACCAATGATGTGAAATTGTATTTTGCAGGTGCCACAGACAAAGCCGGCTCCAGAGACACCCAGGTTGGTTGATCTTCTTTTAAGGGAAAAACCCATTTTGGGCTGGATTTTTGTAACTGTTCTTGGCTGTGTTTGCTAATGTTGTGTTTGATGGTATAGCTCTGAAAAAAACCCCAGTCCTTCCTGGGTGTGTTAAATCACAGAGTGTCTGCCTGAGCTCACCCCTTCTACTGCTCAAAAGAAAGCCATGTTAATCTGGTTTGGGCTTCTCCCCTCTTCTCCAGTACTTAAACATGTCCTGCTCAGCTTCTCTGAGCTTCTTTTTTTCACTGATGAAAAGCATGAATGATCTCAGGGTCCTGTCACACCTCTGTAGTGGTCACCAGGGCTGTGGCAGTGTGCCAAGTGACTATAAAATGACATAACATTTCCCATTGATTTTAAATCCCTGTAATCTCATTTGCAGCCAGCTGTGGTCCATCTTCAAGGCCAAGGCTCAGCCATCCAAGTGAAGAATGGTAAGGATCTCATCATATTGGCAGTTACTCAAAAGGGTCCATCCTGCACCTAGAGCCATGTATCTCGGTCTAAGTCCATCCTATATCATGGGTCCTTGATTACCCCAGCTGTTGGCCTCCCCTCATGACAGTTTGGTTCCCATGGCCAGACCCTCTGAGAGGAGTCTTCTATTGAGTCTCCACCCCATTTCCTGTGCACACCTATTTATCTCCCAGATTCTCTCTGTCTTGTGCATCCCACTAATTCTGTCCCAGTGAATCTCCCTTGTCCTTGACCCCCAGACACATGATGTGCCTCCTCCAGCCTGCTGTTGTATCATCAGTTCTCCTCAGCCCTTCCATGGCCAGCCTTCTTCCCCACTTTATTTGAAGCCCTCAGTGTATCCTTTTCCTTTCTCAGCCCCATGAGCCCATGTTTTCCTCCAGTTTTCCCAGTAATTTATGGCAGGGGAAGGCACAGCTGGAGTGTGAGGACTGAGGTGCACGTCCATCAGCTCCTCCCGCATTACGCTGCACACACGCAGCCTCCACGGTCCCTTGGGCACCTCTACCCCCACCAAGAGCTTTTAAGCTCAAGTCCTGCTGAGCCTTTTCACATCCACAAGCAGTTCTTTGCTCTCCTCCTTCCTCCCCGGATCCCTATCCAATTTCTGCTCGAGTTCCTGCTCTTCTTGCCAACAGCTGGGTCTCATTCATGAGCTGCTGTCTCCCTTGCTCATGATGTCTGGCTGTGCAGCTCCCTGGGCAGTGTGGGCAGCAGCCCTGGGGCACGTACCCCCACCCCAGCCCCTCAGAGCTGCAGCTCCCAAGGGTTGGTGCAGCAGGGATGGGGCTGCAGGACCCTTGTCCCCCAACTCCCACCCCGTGCGTGGGGTGATGAAGGCTGGCCAAGGCTTCTGTTGAAAGGCAGTTGCTCTCTTTCAGCAGATGTGAGGTGGGAGCTGCAGTTGCTCATGGTTAGGGCAGTGTGCTTACAGCAGGGTGGGGGGAAGCTCCCCCAAAACAAAAAGGAGACAGACTGTTCCTAGGGACAGTAGGAGCGGGAAGAGGCTGTTCTGCTTACGCTCAGATCCCTTGGTTAACGGGAGCCTGTCTGTTCACAGAGCCCTCTCCGAGAGGGGACTGGCCCTGGCAGGGTGCTCCCCTGCTGCTCAGAACAATCTGCTGCTGGGAGCCCTTAATGCTGCCCAGCTGACAGCGCTCAGCTCAGCCCCCCGCCTGCCATGGGCTCTGCAGCAGCCGAAGAGGGGAGGCAGAGTTGTGTTTGATAAACAAGGTGCCTGCAGAGAGCAGCTCTGTTCTGGGCTCGCAGCAGCACGGGTCCCCTGGACCTGCTCGTTGGCTCATCCAGAGAACAGAGATCTGCTCGTGTTGTCAGTTCCCCCACTGGCTCCATTGCCAGAGGACTTGGGTGGTGGGTCTGTAAATCCCTGGCTGCGCTGGGGACCCCGGTTAGGGGTTAACGTGGTGTGACATGATGCAATGTTGTGCTTTGGTTGTTGTTTTGGCTTTTAAAAAACCTAGGAAATGTAATAACAAAGCGTTTGTTAACAATAATGCAAGTTACAAAGTCAAGAACGTTGAAGTCAAGGAATACCAGAATTAAAATCGACTGTGTAACCCTAAGCTGGCCTCCATGCACAGATGGGTCCTGAGAGATGCTGTCATCCCATAGCTCCACACAATTTTTTCCATAATACTGTTGTCTCCTTTGCTGCAAGGACTGGTTTTCTTCTGGGGATAATCCCAAGGCTTAAAGTGAGGGTGAAGGCTGTATCATGGCACTTCTGCTGAGAACATCTTCCAGCCCAGCAGCACTGAGAGGGGCACAGACAGATTGGCCATGTGTAGTCCCACTCCCACGAGGAGGGGAATCACCTTGTCATCCTAGCTTTACTGTGGTCCTCAAGGACATAGCTGTTGACATGGTCTTCAGCACACTCTGTTGGAGCTCTGCTTTGTTTAGTGTGGAGGCTGGGGAGAGAGAGGGGTGTGGGGAGGGGAATAAATAAGATGGAAAGCAGAGGAAGAGATTTAATGGACTCAAGGCTAGGTGATGTCAGTTGAGGATCTTTCTTGGACAATTTGATCTGGGTCCTACTTCTGCTGCAGAGTTTCTCCCATGATACCAGGGAAGTCACCAGTAACAAAGCTTTTCCAAGGACCATGAACAGATGGGCCTCACCTGAAGAAGTGCTGTTATCATCACAGCTGCAATAACTCAGTTAAGATCTGTGGCTGAATGTGCAAAAATAGTGGGGAAAAATCAGGCCCTGGCCCCTCAGGTGAATTAAGAAAACTCAGTAATTACCTTGCAGCCCTGGGGATGAACATAGTGTGGTATCAAAGGCTGTACACGGCTTTTCAAGGGTGAGGAGAACTACTCTTGACCAGGACAAGCAGAGATGTAAATCAGCTGTGCTGTGCCCTGAGCAAATCAGGTGTCCAGCAGCAAGGGATGGTATGATCAGAGCTGTGGAGAGGAATCCAAACTAACACCCCCTAGTCTTTAATTCTGGGATTCCCTTACCGAGTTACTTGAGTGTTGAGCTTGAGTCTGTGCCAGAAGCTGTGTGTGAAGCCTTGCAATGTCGCTGTATTGCTGTGCTCCTGCGCTGTTCCTCCTGACGGGTACTGAGTGACTGCCGTTTTCTCATACTGAGATCTTTCAGGTGGAGTCCTCAATGACTGGTCTCGCATCACTATGAACCCCAAGGTGTTTAAGCTGCATGCCCGCAGTGGGGAGCTGGAGGTACTGGTGGACGGCACATACTTCATCTATAGTCAGGTAGAAGTGAGTACGGTCCTAGGCCTAACTCCTATTCTTGTGTTCCAATGGAAGCCTTGCATGAACCACGAGAGGGCTCCAGACAACTACCAAATGCCAAGAACTTGTATGTCCTTTTAACCACTTCGTGCTCTAGGAGATGTGTGGCGGAGGAAGACCTTAGAGTTTCGCCGTGACACCGGCTGCAGGGGATTAGTTACCGAAACTCGCGCGCAGACGCCCAGCCACATCCCACAGCCCACCAGTGCCTTCTTTTTAACCCTCCATATTGTCCATGTAGTCCTTCACCAGCACATCTAAACCTCCCTGCAGAACAAGGGTCCCAGCAGGACACTAGGCTCTGTGCTTTAAAAGAGATGTAGGACCATAAGACCTAAACCCTGACAACTCCAGGTCATTGTGAAGCCATGGGACTCTTTGTAAGCCTAGGACTCTTGGCCCTGGGTGGCTTGGCCAAACTCCAGCCCAGGTAACTCCATTTTGCCTCCCCCTTCTTCATGTAGCTTCAGACCAACACGATGCACCAGCAACCACGTTGTGTGGTGGGATGGCTCAGCTGCTGCTTTGGTTGGTACCAGTGATGGGTGTGTGGACCAGCTTCTGCAGAAAGGGCTGAACAAAGTAAGAAATTGTTGTGTTGGGATTGAGCAGGCAGAGAACTGAGGCATCATTTCCTCTCCCCATTCCAATAAGGTGCAGGACATGGACTGTCATTTCACACAGCGCTCCCTGTGGCTTGCAAATCTCTGAACAGAGTTGCTGGCTGGGTGGAGTACGAGCCACGAAGCTCCCCAGCCCTTCTGGAGCATTCAGGTTGTCCATCCACCTGTGGACTTAAAAACTGTCCAGGTTCTGGGACAGATTTTAGCAAGACAAGAGGGTTTCTGTGTGACAACCACAATTAAGTAATTTCCACCTTGCTCCAGGCTTCTGATATTAACCTCCTGCTCATGGTTTGCCTCTGGTCAGTTGCCAGCCCCACTGGGACTGCCAAGTTGGATAAAGTGGGCTGTGGATGTCAGGTCCTCTTCCATGGAACTGGTTATGTGTCTGGTTTGGATGGGGACAGGAAAAATAACTCCACATGAGCCAAAGGATAATTTCCCCAGTGGTTACTGCTAGTTGCTGGCCACAGCTTTGTGCCTCTGGAGCCTCTGTCGTTTGTAGTCCCTCCAGGGGAAAGGGGAGTCAGTTTTGTGTAGCTGCTGTGGTCGCAGGCTAAGAAGAGCTAGCAGATACATCCACAATGGCTCATTTGCTTCCATCAGGAAGAAGCAGCTCCCTGAGAGTGACTTCTCCTTGGACAGGTCTTTGTCATGCATCTTGCAGTTCTTCAGAATCAGTGTGTGGGAGATGGTTAAGTGATGAGTAATGGAGTCATGGGGACCGAGGCACTAGATGTAGGAGTTCAGTCAGTGCAAACACTAGAAGGTCATTTGCTTCCAAGCTGTGGAGGTTGGGGGAGCATCTTCCCTGTAGTAGCTTACACCTTTGAAAGCACCTCAAGTCCAGTTACAAAGGCAACAACTCCCAGTACATCTTAGGGCATTTTTGATGTCAACACTAAAGGAGGCTCATGGGACCCAGAAAGCAGGACTTGCCAGGTAAGTGAAAGAGGACTTCAGTTCAAATGTGTTTGTTTGTCAGATGAAAAGCTGTTTGTAGCAGATAGGGTTGTCTGCACGTTTCTGGGACCAGGCTGGTGCAGGTTTGTAATTTGTCCTGTAATAAGCAGGGTCTAGTGTGAGGAGAAATAGCCTTAAATATATGGATTCACGGACACTTGCATGCTTGTGTCAGTAGGAAGTGGAATACCAAGTTTCCTCATGGTTGGTTGGCTTGAGGTTCTTTCTGCCTTGCACAAGTCAACTTCTCATGACTGTAGATGTCCTGGGGCCGAGGAAGGGATCATTAGTGGAGGGAACAGATATAGACACGCTGAAAGGAAGGTGGACTTGTTCCTGCTGTGCAAATACACTCCCTAATATCTCTCTTCTTCCTGCTTCACATCAGGTATACTACATAAACTTCACAGATTTTGCCAGCTACGAGGTGGTGGTGGATGAAAAGCCCTTTCTGCAATGCACTCGGAGTATTGAGACCGGCAAGACCAACTTCAATACCTGCTACACCGCTGGGGTCTGCCTCCTCAAAGCCAGGCAGAAGATCGCTGTGAAAATGGTCCATGCTGACATCTCCATCAACATGAGCAAGCACACAACTTTCTTTGGGGCCATACGCCTAGGAGATGCCCCAGCATCCTAGATGAACTTGGCACACCCGAGGATAACTCACAGGACTGCACAGTGCTGCTGTTCATAAGCGTATCAGTATTTCAGGGGGGTTCTGTAATCCGGCCATAAAGAAAACTGATCCAGAGCTATTTATTCCTATATGTGAATGCAGGAAGCACAATTGTCTTCTGTGACTTGGATGGAAAAAGCTAGTTGGCAAAGCGTTGTGAGGAAGAGAGGCTGTTGTGTCTGCCTTGTCTCAGTATTTCAAGTATTACTGCACTGATACTCGGCTCTGTGACGGTCACACGAGGCTTGCTGAGAGCGGTGTGGGTCTCTGCTTTTATGTTGCACTAGCAAGAGCATCCCAAGGCAGTAGCGGGAGAAAACAAATGTCCATGTTTGTCCTATCCAGGTACTCCTGCTTCTGAGCAAGAAAAGGGCTTTCTGGTTTTTCTGCCTTCCCAGTTTGAACTGGAACAGGCAGGGGGTGCGAAGGGAGGTGGGTGAGACGGGGTCGAGTGGTGTTTACATTCATCCTCAGGAGTGCGAGCAAAGAAGGTGTAGGGCCTCTGCTAGAGCTTGGAGCAGGCTGCACGAGCAGTCAGGGTGGGAGGAAGGTGAATGCTTCACTCAGAGCAGGTTTAGCAGATAGGAAACTGCCTCCACATCCCAGAAATCACCACGTCCCCAGGAAAACGCCGATTCCCGGTTCCAGCGCCTCTGCTACTTTCAGCTCCTGCCATGACCCCAGAGGTGTACCTTGCCCTAACGGGGGCTGCCTTAAAGTACTGCTGCTGTTACAGCAATTTGTGTTTTGTTGGGCTTTTGGTTTGGTTTGGGTTTTGGTTTTTGGGTTTTTTTTGTTTTTTTGGGGGGGTTTTTTTGGTCTTTTTAATTAATATTTTGCAAACCAGAACACATTTCTACAGGCTTCACCGAGCCGCGTAGAGCAGACACAAGTACTTGTGAAAACACTCTGAAGAAGTTTGTCATGTTTAAGAATAAAATATTCAAACAGGATTTTTTTTTAATTTTTTTTTTCTGTTTTAATAGCAACTGTCCTGCTTTTAGATGCGGTTTTTATCCTTCCTCCCCCCACCACCCCTTTCCTTTTGGCACCCTTTCTACCTAAAATGCTCTAATAAGTGGTGATGGAGTCTCTAGCAAAGAAATGTGTATTTAAAAAGTCTGGTCCAGCGTGAAGTCACCACTTTTTCTTTCCTCTGAGCCCTGCTGAGTCTAGTCATAACTCGATTTCTGGTGGCTAACAGAAGAGCTGGGACACTATTGTTTCTTTTGGCTTCTTGAGCAACTCTCTCCCGTTACCTCCCCTCAACTGGGGAGATCTAAAGCTATAAGATGTGCTGGAGCTGAGGAAGAGGCTGAAGCGCTAATTGCTCTTTTGTGTCATGCCTGGCTTTGTTCTTTGATTGTGTTGGTTGGGTTTTCTTGGGTTGGTTTTTTTGTTTTTAAATGGGTTTCTTTTCAGAGCATGGGGTTTTTTTAACTTTAAAAACTGAAGAGGGTAGTGAAGTTTCAGCAGATGTAGCAAATGGCACAAGTCCTGCACCCATGTCTCTCGGTGGTGACCTCCACCCCCAAGCTGAGGGTGGCTCAGGGTGGTCACTCGCAGGGACCTGGGAGCGGACGTGTCTCAGCACCGCGCCGGAGCGACTGATGTGACCGCAGAAGGGTCCACCCTGGCTGGAGCATTCTTGGCTCTCGTTGCCTTTCCCCGTCCGTAGCGAGTGATCTCACTTGCCAAGTGTTGCAGTTATTGGGAGATAAATATTTCTCGGGGGCACCCAGCTTTGGCTCCAGCCTCGCTATTCACAGGAGGCGTGCAGTTTGTAAAATAGCTGCATGAAAAATTGCCTGCTATTTCTTTTTCAATATGTTCTCCTCCTTTCTAGCCTTAACATGTTGGACTAGCAAGAGCCTTAGGGGCACTTAACTAGTCTTTGTGGTTTCTTTCCTTTAAAATGGATTAAGAAGGACATGTTCCTCTGACAAGAATGAATCGGGACAGCTGTGTGTAGTGAGAACATTAAGCAAATCATTAACAGGATTGCTTTAGAATACAGCCTGAACTGCAAGACTTGGGGGCAGGCATCAATAAGGCAGTGGCTCGGGGAGAGCGTGATGGATGGAGCTCGCATTCCTGGTCCCCCACTGGCAGGGTCTGTGATCTGCTCCTGACCGTGGCCGCGGGCAGGAGGAGGCAGAGGGAGAACCCTTCTCTCTGAAAACCCCACGCGTGGCTGTCGGGTTCCCTCTCTGGCATGTGCCTGGGATGCGGGAGGAGAGCAGAGGGGAGCGGTTCCTGCCCTGGGAGGTGTTAATGGGCTTTTTCCAATGCTCATGTTACACCAGAGCATGAGCAGATGTGGCCAGGTTGGAGCTGTGGAGTTGGAGAGCAGAGAGTACCTGTCTGCAGGTGGCGTGTTCATCCCTGGGATGAGTGGGTGGATCCCCACTCCTGTAGCAGTCTTTATACTTGAAACTCTTTGGCTTCTCTAGCAGCAGGTTCTCCTCAATGAAGTGTTATTACAGTGCAGGTCACCTAGGCTGTAGCATAGCTGCTTCTGTATGAAGCTTCTTCAGGTGATGTCCCACCGTCTTTGGTGCCTCTTCCCTTTAACGGGAGCCGACAAGGCCTGAAGCAGCTCAGAGGAGCGGGAGGAGGATGTGTACGGGAGGTTTAACAAACTCCAGCAGGAACAGGGCCTTGCTCCAGTCTTTCCCTCTGATGTTTGTGAATTTTGATGTATCTCAGCTCTTTGACTCAGAAGGAAGTGCTTCATTTATAGACAAACATCTGCATGTCCGAGAGGGTGGACACGAAAGCAGTCCCTGCTGGCTTCCCGTGTGCCAGCCTTCCTCTCCAGCGGTGCTTGGTGGCCCTGCTCTTACCTACATGCCTTGGCTCTGCTGCCCAGCTTTGGGCTGGACTCCAGCTGCAGCAGCTCCTCGGGATATAATGCATCGTCTGAAACCCTTCTCCCTCCCAAGCTCCTCTCCACAGACAGTTTCTAGGGATGCCAGCTCGGCTGTTGTGTTCAGGGCCCCTTTTGAGGGAAGGATTCCCTTCAGTAAAGGCTTGGGCCATGGCTCTCTACCCAAAACTACCTGGCTTTGCTTCCCTCCAGCACCCTTCTCACCCAGGTAAGCGGTTGTGGTCTCCCTGCCACCCCTTGTCCCCATCAGGGGACTTGGCATTGTCCTTCCACTGACTGAGCAATGCCAGGTGCTTAGAAAAGGGCACCTGAGCTGCGTGGGGAGGGAGGTGATCAAAGTGCTTTAGCTCCTTCATGGTTCTTCTCCTTCCCAGTAAGAGGTGGAGTGTGGGGAGTCCTTCCCACTCGCTGTGGGCTGGTGGCACTGGTCCTGGCCCTGGGCAAATCCCTGGGCTTTGGGGAAAGGGGATGGAACAACTGCAGCTGTGCTTTGGGGTGCACCCACTGACCCCCCCCTCCCACCCCATACTCCTCACTCCCAGCTGGGGGGAAGCCTCTCAGACTCCCCAAAAAACCATAACGGGTGTGGAGTAGTGGGGAGAGACACAGCCCCTGCCCCGTTACCCGTCCGAGCTGCACGGTGAGGGACTGATGCTGCTTTGTGCTTCGACATCTTTATTCAAGACACTATCTGTATATAAAATATACATAATGTATATAAATTAGGATGTAAGTTTATGTAAATTGTCAATATTTTCTTGGCAAATAAAGCTTTTCCCTGATCTCGGTGTTCTGGGTGGGACTTCCTTCCCCAGCCACATCAGGAATTGCTGGGCATGGTCTTTTGTCTGCACGATGGGACACAGCTGAGGGGCAAAGGATCTCCATCCTTCGGGGAGGGTTTGATATGCAGCTGCTGTGGCCATCGCTGCTGAGGACAGAGGTGTCTGTCCCCTTGTTGGGCTCGGAGCTGCTCGTGTCGGTCCCCTCGCTGGGCTCAGAGCTGCTCGTGTCGGTCCCCTCGTTGGGCTCGGACCTGCTCGTGTTGGTCCCCTCATTGGGCTCGGACCTGCTCGTGTTGGTCCCCTCGTTGGGCTCGGAGCTGCTCAGCCTCCACCATCCAACTCCCCGCTGCTCTCTGCAGTCAGGGGAGCGCGCAGAAAACATCATCGCTGTCACTAATTGGGGAAGAAATGGAGATTTGGAGTATTTAGATAATCAGGTACCCGGGTGTGTGAGCTGAGGATGCAGGAACAACCCCAAAAACCATGGATAAAATGCAAAAAGCATCTTTATTCTTGTTATCTCATGAACCGGGGGATCTCCGAAGCAGCACCCGGGGCAGAGGTGGGAACACAGGCACCACGGAGCTCAGTCCTCGTGAGAGAGAGAGAGAGAAATTCCCATCCTGCTGCTTTCCCTTGTATATATCGGGGATTTTTTGCAGTTTTCCATTGTGCTTTGATCCTCCTCCCAGCAGGGCAGGAATCCCAGGTGTGTTCAGGGAGCTCCTGAGTCTGTCCCAGGCCTGTGTTATCCACATGCAGATGTTCTCCTTGTCAAGCACACAAGATGGAACAACGCTCAGCAGTGGGGTGTGCTTTTTGACACCCCAGCTGCACATCACCTGAGTGCATTTACGCTCCTCCTCACCAATCTTCTGTTACATTCCCACACCGGGATGGGGGTGAGCGGCTGTCACCCCATGGGATGGTGTGACATTGGGCAGGTGGCTTTACCCAAGTGGATCTCCTGCTGCTCGTGTATCCCATCTTTGGAGACTCTCCCGTGAAAGCCGCGGTGGGAACAGGCATCTCCCTCTGTAACAGCCCACGTTGGAGACCGGAGTGGTGAGGAGCTTGGGGTGCTCCAGGATGTGCAGGAGCCAATCTCTTCCCTTCGCTCAGCCTTTGGCACGGGCTGTGAAAAGCCTCTGGGCAGCTCTCGGGCCGCACCCAGGGAGTTCACAGCCTTGGGGTGCCAATGCCCAGGGATTCTCCACAGCCATCCCGGATTTTATCAGGGACTTTTGGCTGATTTCACCCGCCGTGCCCGCTGTGCAGACCCGTGCCCAGCGATTCGGGGTGCGGGGCGGCGGGGTCGGGGTTCCCCAGCGGGGTGGCGGTGCCAGAGCAGTCGCAGGGAGCGGTTCCTCCCCGCAGCCACCTTCCGCTTTCGGGGTGGGCGCGGGGCGAGCAGGGACGCTGGAGGGGGAAGGTTCATCCGGGGGTCGGTGGTTCCCTGGCTGGATTCTGCAGGATGTCACATCTGGACAGATGTGTTCTCCTCACACAGCCATGGGCTGTTCCCCCCCAGAGCCCCCAGTCACCGCGGTTGGCACCGAGGGTGTCAGCCCAAAACACGGCTGGTGACGTTGGCTGAGCCACATCCCGGAGGTGACAAAGTGCTCCCCACCACGCCAGCGGTCAGGAGGGCAAGGGGCAAGAGCGACAGGAGCCCCGCAGCTGCATCTTCCAGATGGGTACCTGTGTATGTGTGTATATACATACATAAAATGTATATATTTTATATACAAAATATATAATTTTTACATATATGTTTTTCTATATTAAAAATGTATATATTTTTACATATATATATTTTATATATATAAAATGTGTATATTTTTACTTATCTATATTATATTTAAAATTATATTTATATATAATATATATTTTTATATATAATTCATATATTTTTACATATATAGAATTTTTTTTTAACATATATATATAAAAAATATTTTTTTTCCCTGCCAGATACATCTAGGGCCAGAGCTACAGCTGAAACTACAGCAAAACGCATCCTCAAGCCCCCCTGCAGCAGCCTGGATGCTCCTTCGGGTGGAAGGAAATTGGCCACAGTGAGCTAAAAAAAAACAAACCCCAAAATCATGCGTTTTGCAGAACACGGCGAGGAGCGTGTCCCCTGGGAGTGTGGCACTGCTGGGTGGCACAAGGACATGGAGATGTCACCGCAAAAAACTCCCTGTGGGTTGGGTGCAGCTCTGGGCACCCAGATACCACCCAGGGCTGCTGCAGGGTAAGTCCCTGTCTGGTTCCTGCCCTGGGAGGGGAGGTGACCCAGCGGTGTCACCAGACCAGAGGTGGCAGCGACACAGCGGACACCTGAGGAGGAAGAGGAGGAGGAGGAGGAGGAGGAGGAAGGAGATGCCAGCTCTGCACATCCCGCTGGGAACGGGGGGTGAATCCCGAGGAGCCGTTGTTTCCTCGAGGAGGGGCAGGTGCCACGGGAGAGTCCCCTCGGGTGCGGGGAGGGGAATTTGCTGTGCCGCGCTGCGGTGAGCTCACCTGCCGCCCCGGAGTCACCGCGAGTCCCACGGTGATCCCCGGCCACTGCAGCCAGGAGCTGGGACCCGGCTCGGGATGGCTGGGGAGCCCTGGCCGGCTGCTCCTGGTGTCCTCAGCACCAGCTGCCCTGGGGAGCTGGCACTGGACACAGCTTGGCCACGGCATGGGACATGGCTTGGTCATAGCACTGGACACAGCTTGGTCACAGCACTGGACACAGCTTGGCCACGGCATGGGGCATGGCTTGGTCATAGCACTGGACACAGCTTGGTCACAGCACTGGACACAGCTTGGCCACGGCATGGGGCATGGCTTGGTCACAGCACTGGACACAACTTGGCCATGGCACTGGGCACAGCTTGGCTGTGGCATAGGGCACAGCTTGGCCACAGCACTGGACACGGCTTGGCCACGGCACTGGGCACAGTTTGGTCACAGCACTGGGCACAGCTTGGCCATGGCACTGGGCACGGCTTGGTCACAGCACTGGGCACAGCTTGGCCACAGCACAAGGGCCAGGGAAGCTGGAGGAAGAGCAGGTCCATGCAGAAGAACTCCCCCCAAACCTCTCTCCTTCCCCAGCCACCATCTCTCCCCTGCGGTTCCTCTGCGGCCGTGGCTCGGGCCGATCACCTGAGCGCGGTGCAGCCCTGCCTGCTCCCCGGCCCCCCTGTTTCTCTTTCCCTTCCCTGTGGCTTCCTGCACTGTTTTTCCCCCTCTGCAGTCTTATGTCTTTCTTCTCCCACTTCCGTAGCTGGGAACACCCACGTGTGTTATCTCCTTCCCCCGGCCCATCCTGAAGCCTATTTATAGGGAGCCCAGCTCCTGCCCAGTGTGCCGCCGCGCTGGGACGGGGCTGGCAGCACCAACATGCTCCTCTTTGAGCACCGGCTGGCTGAGCGGGGGTGTTTGCTGCTCTGGCTGCTCCCATCCGTCCTCAGAGCTCAGTCTAATGGGGAGGTGAGGTCCAGGTCCCCACCGTGCCAGCAGGTAAGGCATCCCCCGGGCTGGGATGGCCCCAGTATCCTCCCTGGGGCTGCCAGCATCCCTCTGTGCAGCGCAGGGTCCATCTCCTCCCCACAGCTCTCACCTCCCTCCAGCCTCCATCGCTTCCACCATCCCATCTTGGATCTCCTCTCTGCTCTCCTCTCTCTGAGCTGGTCTTGGCTAGCCAGTCCCCAGCACCCATGTCCCTGCTGTGCTGGTGGCACCTTCCAGCAGTCCCTGCCATGGGGGTGTCACTTGCTAAGAGGCAGGGTGGGGTGCAGGGTCTCACAGGGATTCAGACAGCTGCCGTGGATGTTAGCAAGGCAGTCAGGACAGCTCCTCCACATCCAGGATCTTGACTCCAAACTGGCAGAGGAAACCAGTTTGGAGGGAGTGGGAAGGTGGAGCCCAGCAGGACAGTGCCCTTCCCCTGCCCAGACAGGACAGGGATGCTCTGGACCGGTCTCTGGGCTGTCCCAGTGCCCTCCAGAGCCTGGGTTTGCCCCACCAGCCTGCTGCTTCATCAGTGCTCACACTATTTTTGCCCATTTTGCTTGCTGGGGGGATACCCTGCAGGACCAGAGGCTGAGCCTTCTCCTTGCACCATCAGAAACTACTCAGCAGTGTCTTGGAAAGCCCACCTTAACCCTGGGGACAAGCTTCTTGTCCCTGAGCAGTGGCTTTAGGTGCTCTGGTTCCTTCCCATCCCGGGTTTGGCTTATTTCCATGTTGCTCATGCCTATCTTGGACAGCAGATGGCTTGGCTGGAGCTGTGGTTTGTGGAGCTTCTCATGCTGACAGCCTGTCCCGTCCCTCTGCAGAGCCCCACTAAGGTGTCTTGCAAAGGAGTTGGCCTGCGCAAGTTTCCAAAGGAGCTCAGCCAAGGTGTTAAGTACCTCGAGCTCTCCAACAACTTCATCCAAAACCTGTCAGGCAACTACATGCCAGGGTTTGGGCAGCTTGAGTACCTGGACTTGTGCTTCAACCGGCTGGAAGCCGTGTCAGACCTGACCCTGGCTCAGCTGCCCCGGCTGCGCTCTCTCCTCCTGGGATCCAACCGCCTGGACCGCAATTACCTCGCTAACGGGCAAGCCTTCCGGCTGCTCAGGAGTGTAGAGGTCCTGGACCTGTCAGCAAATAACCTGGAGAGCCACATGGCAGGGTGGTACCTCAGCAACCTCACCAGGCTGAGGATGCTCGATCTGTCTGGGAATAAGATGACCAGGCTGCCGGCGGGGATCTTCTGGAGCACACCACAGCTGCGTGAGCTCAACCTCAGCGACAACTACATCATGGAAATCGAGGAGGGAGCTTTTGAGGCTCTGGAAGAGCTGGAAGTGGTGAACTTGGCTTTGAATTCCCTCCACTGTGTCTCTGGCTTCAGCCTCACGCAGCTGCGAGTTTTAAATCTGAGCCACAACGCCCTGGAGCTCTTCATGTTGGAGGAGGGAGCAGAGTCCTACCTGCTCCGAGTGCTCGACTTGAGCCATAACAGACTCCTCGGGTTCCCAGAGCTCCCCAAAGCCCATGATCTCACACACTTAAACCTCTCCAACAACCTTATTGCTTCCCTGCTCCCAGGCTCACTCTGGCCAGGGGGGTTTGTGCTTCCCTACGAGGAGATGCCGATGGTTAACACGACCTGGCATCCTGCGCCTGGTCTGACGCGTGTAGCTCACTTGGATCTCAGCAGTAACCAGCTGCAGATGTTCCCATTTACTTTCTTCCAGAGCCTGGGCTCTCTGCACAGCCTCAGCCTGGCTATGAACTGTCTCCAGGATGTAGCCAGGGAGTCACTCACCGGTGGCACGGAGCCCAGTGACCGCTTGCCCGCGCCACCCGAGCACGCCAGCCTCTCCGTGCGCTCTCTGGACCTCCATGGCAATGCCATCCGCCTGCTGCCACCTTGGTTTTTTGATTCTCTGCCTCAGCTGGAAGCGATTGATCTGGGGTCCAACAGCCTCCAGCCTTGTGAGATCCAGGGGAGCCATCAGGGAGGGAATTTGGGAGAAGGCACTCAGGTGCCAGCCCCAGGAGGCACCTGCACCCCCTTCTACAACATACCCCACCTGAAGCACCTGAGCCTTTGCAAGAACAACATCACCAAGCTGCAGCCCTTCGCCTTCAACCAGACCTCGCTGCTCTCCCTCGACCTGTCAGGGAACAAGGACTTGTTCCTGCCTAAGGAAGCCCTGGGGGGGTTGGAGTTCTCCCTGCAGAAACTCTCTCTGAGGGGCAACCAGATGGACAACAGCAAAGTAGAGCTCCCCTGCTTGGACACGCTCAAAGCCTTGGACCTCTCGGGCAATAATTTGAGCCTTTTGCCCACAGGTCTCCTGTGCTCCCCGCTGGAAAGCCTGGACATTCGCAACAACAGCCTGCTGGCGCTGGAAAAGCCGGGGCTCACGAGCTGGTCCCGCAGCCTGAAGGACGTGTCCATCTCCGGAAACCCCTTCAGCTGCTGCTCGCTGGCCTGGCTGGACACGCTGCGGGCGGCCGGCGTGGCCGTGCGGGACCTGCACCAAACCCACTGTGCCTACCAGGATGAGAGCAGGAACTTCTCAGCCAAGATCACCAGCAGTCCTCGGTGGCTTTGTCCACGCCCCAAGGACACCAGCTCTCTGGCTCTGCTCGTGGTCATGCTGAGCCTTTTCTTTCTCAGCTGTGGGGCTTGCTGCCTCCTGAAGAGAGGGCAGAACCCACCGGGGTACGTGGGGCACAGCAGCAACAGGGTGGGGGTCTTCCCCCACCACCCCAAAGGAGAGGGGCCAGCCGAGGTGAAGCCAGCAGACAGTGTCACCAAAGTGTAGCCCAGCCCTGGGGAGCAGGAACTGTAGCGACCGGTCAGAACTCTAATTAATAATATTAATTATTAATAATATTATTGTATTTTAGACCTCCTCCCCTCCCCGGAATCCTGTGTGTTTTGCAAACCTAATAAAGAGAGCGTGGCTGGTGCTGAGCTCTGGGCTGGGCAGAGGGGGGACTCTGGGGTCCTTCTCCAGAAGGAAGGTTCCCCCATCTGCTCTGTTCCCTGCAAGAACTGAAGCACCCTGTAAGCTCTTGCAGGTGGATTTGCTGTCCTGCCACAGGATGTTCTCATCAGCCAGGACAAGAAAACAAGGTGTGGGCTGGTTGGGTTGATCTGAATCACCTTGAACCCATCACATTCTGCTTGTGGAAAGGGAATTGTCTCCATTGGTGCCACCTGAGTGTTCCCAGCAGTCACTGCCTGCCTTGTGAGCAGGTTTAATTGCTCAGTTAAATACCTGCTCCTGCTCTGGAGGCTTTCCCCAGCCCAGTGAGGAGGGGGCTGTGGTGGGGAGCAGGGGCTGTGGTGGCTCTGGCAGCGGTGGGTCACAGTGCCAGGGTGGGAGGGGGTTTCTGCAGGACCCTACGTGCCTCTCTTCTGCCTTTTCCTGCCGAGCTGTCATCTGAGCGATGCTTAAAATGACCTCAGGCCCTGCTGTGGGTGCAGGAAGGAAATCTGCCCTGTCCTCACCCCTCCAGATAGTGACAATGAGAGAGAAAAGAGTCTGGTGCTGGGTCCCAGGCTCTCTGGGGTGGGTGCAGGATGTTCCACACGCAGCACATGGACCCTCGAGTCGGCGGTGGCAGGAGCAGCTGGGTCCCCATGGCAGGGGTAAGTGGTCCTTGGTGTGTCGGGCACCCTCTGAGCACCCCATCCCTGCACAGCCAGTGTTTGATATGGGGGCCCAGGACCCCCACTCAGGAGGGGGGCAGGAGAAGGTGCTCAGTGGGGTGGTGAGCCACACAGGTGATGTGGGGTGGCTGTGGTCATGGTGTGATGCTCCTGCTCTGCACACAAGAGCTGGCTGGCTGGCCCCAGTGTGACATGACCCACTTCCCAGGGCAGTGTGGGGCTGCACCCCCCTGGCCAGCAGCCCCCAGACACCTGAAGGGCTGGGACAAGCTCTGGGGAAGGATAAAAGTGAGGCTGCAATGAAACCTCTTCCATTTCACATCTCTTTGGTTCCACCTTGATAGTCCCCAGCTGGCCCAGGCCACCTACGTGTCCATGTACCTGTAGGGTTAGAGGCTGAGAGGACAAAGGGGCTTGGAAGTCAGTTAAAATCCCAATTCCTTCACTTTTTTCCTTTTCTTTTTTTTTCCTTTCATCTCACCGTGGTTTCACTGAGAAGCAAAGGGCATTTTGGCTGTAAAACATGAGCTCTGCCCACGGTGCCACCAGGGCTGCAGCTTCCTGGCCTGTGACGGGCATCCAGCTCCCGAGGGACCCCCAGAGCCTTTGATGGCCCCATCTTTCCATCCCCGCCTCAGTTTCCCTTTGATCTGGCGCTGTGTGCCCTGTCACAGCGAGTGGCTGTCCATGCTGGTGCCTGGGGCACGGCAGAGGCGGTTGGCCCTGCATGTCACCAGCCTGCAGGGACCTTTGGGATGGGCAAGCAGCCCACACTGCTGCTGAAAACCCAACATCCCGCTCCAGGGCGGCTCTTTGCTGGATCTCCTGCTTCCACACCAACCCTTCCCCCTTTTTGCTCCTGCTCCCGTGTCCCTCTCCTTTGTCAAAGTCCCAGTGTGTGCCAGTTACCCTCCCACTGTCACCAAAACCAGGGATGAACTTCTTCACACCAATGTAATCTTAAAGAACCCGGGGTTCTTCATCGCTCCACCCATCGTGCAGGCCTTACAGAAAACAAAGCTGGACAAAAAAATGCATATTCATTATTTTCCCAGAACAATCATGCATATTCAAAGCAATTCTCATAAATCATTACCATAAAACTCCACCTCACTGAGCATACTCCTGAAGCCTTGAAATGAGTTGGAGGGTTGCTTTTGGGGCCACCATGGACCACTGACCCAAAAGAAAGACCCTCTAATGACCTTGTCTCCAGGACTTGGCTCAGCACGTTGCCCTGTCACATCCCAGTGATGTGGGGTGGCTGTGGTCATGGTGTGATGAGTGTGATGCCCCTGCTCTGCACACAAGAGCTGGCTGGCTGTCCCCAGTGTGACATGTGCCACTTCCCAGGGCAGGGTGGTGCTGCACCCCCCTGGGAGCAGCCCCCAGACACCTGAAGGGCTGGGACAAGGGCTGGGGAAGGATCAAAGTGAGGCTGCAATGGAACCTCTTCCATTTCACATCTCTTTGGTTCCACCTTGATAGTCCCCAGCTGGCCCAGGCCACCTACGTGTCCATGTACCTGTAGGGTTAGAGGCTGAGAGGACAAAGGGGCTTGGAAGTCAGTTAAAACAAGAGTCTTGAAGCTTCTAGAAATGTTAAGGTCATAAATTTCAATCTCTAAAACATTACAACAAAGATACCTTGTTCTTAACTCTGCTGCTGAGTTAATGATCCCAACAGGCCTGGGGCTTCACAGAAATTAGTTAGCAGCTTCCACAATTTTCTCTTGATTACCAATTTTCTCTTGATTACCAATTTTCTCTTGATTACCAATTTTCCATGTGATTTTATTCTATTTTAAGTCTAAAAATCTAAACTTTTACCACAACACCACCACCACTGCAAGCCCTCATCTCCCAGGGCTGGGTGCTCACTCCCCGTCCCTCACCAGCCTGTGCTGGGAGAGAGGAAAGAAAAGGGGGGGAGAGAAAAATCCCCCCAGGAAATGGGGATGTGTGGTCACTGGTGACAAGTGTGAGGGACTCTGAGACCTCCAGGTTTTCTGAGGGATGGTTGAGAGCTGACTGCCTGCTTCGAGAAGTCTCAGCGCAGTGAACCCAGCTCAAATTGGGAAAGGAAAAGGTTTAGTGGAAGACGGGAGGAAAATGGGATCACAGATTTTACACAGAGTCAGGAGGAATTTTGGGGTACAGTAACACTGGGGGCAGCCAGAGGAGCGGGTGGGAGCAGAGGAGCTTCGCTTCAAGCCACAAAGGAGTTTTCCTCAGGTGCATGGAGAAAGGTCCTGGCTGAGAGCAGCGCTTCTGCTCCTCCCCACAGGAGCTCCCTGGCTCCAGCGTGGGACCCAGCTGATGTCACTGGGGTGACACCAGCTGGGCTCTGGGCTCTGCCACCTTGGTCACTCCTGCACTTCCCCTCAGGAGGGTCCCCTGTCCTCAGCTGCCACCCGACCTCCCTGGGACAGGGACGTGTTTTCCTGCGTCCCCATGAGGCACCGTGACAGCAGGGGGGTGACCTCAGCCCGTCCCCAGCGCCGTGCCACCCTCCTTCCCCAGCCCGCTGCTTGGTGACGTTATGGGGACACTCAGGGACCACCCAGCCGGAGCCCAGAATGCTGCTGTTGCCTTTGGTGGGTCTCTGGGACATTTTGTGTGGCCTCTGTTCCTCATTTAAACCTCCTCCCAGGCTGCACTTCCCTGCAATGTCCTTCCCTTTGTGCTGCTGCTTCACCAGCTCCCACCAGTGTCATCCTCCTCCTAAGGCTGGTGGAGGGCTGGAGCCCTGCAGCACTGCGGGGTGACCAGAGGGGACCCCGTGTTCTGCCGGGTGCTCCATCAGTGCCTGGCTCTGTCCTGAGTGTTCCCAAGTGTTCCCAAGCCCTGTCCATCCAGCGCTGCTGGTGGAGGCTGTGTCGTGTCTTCTCTCTGGCCACCAACGCCAGGAGCAGAGGCCATGGCAGGAAGATGTGGCAGGGGAGGGGGAGGTTGGCCATGAGGAAAAGGTTCTTGAGGCAGAGGGTGGTGGAGCACTGGCACAGGCTCCCCAGGGAGGTGCTGATGGCCCCAAGCCTGACAAGATTCCAGCAGCATTTGGCCAAGGCCCTCAGGGACATGGTGTGAATGTTGGGATTGTCCTGTGCAGGGACAGGAGTTGGACTCCATCACCCTTGTGGGTCCCTTCCAGCTCACAACATTCGATGATTCAATGTCTTCACAGACCAGCAGCAGCTGATGGTGATTGACCTGGAGAAAGGAGCCTGGTACTGTTTTTGCCCCATGAGAAGGTCTCAAAGACATAAAGCTTAGAGTAAGAGGGATGGAAAGGAGATCATAGAATCATTCAGGTTGGAAAAGACCTCTAAGGTCATCGAGTCCAACCGTCAACCCAACACCACTATGCCCATTAAACCATGTCCTGAAGTGCCATGCCTACATGTTTGTTGGACACCTCCAGGGATGGTGACTCCACCTCTTCCCTGGGCAGCCTGTTCCAATGCTTGACCAGATGCTGGCCTTGCTAGCCAGAGACCAGGAGGGGTGAGGAAGCTTTAAAAGAGACAAGAAAGCCTGGAGACCCCCTGAGGCCAAAGGTGGGTTGAGAAGGTACAGAAACTGGTGTGTCAGGTTATTCTCTTCATTGATATCCATCTGCTTTCCTGATTCAAAGAAAAACAGGATTCCAGGTCATGGTCTCATGGGTGCTGCAAGAAGAACTGGATCCACGTCAGCGCTGAGGGCAATGCCCCCTTCTCCCAGTGCCGGGTGACGTGATTCCAGCTGGGCCAGGAGCGGGGTGAGCACCCAGGGAGCATCCTGGCACTGGGGACAATGAGGTGTGACCAGGCTGGATGGACCCTGCCAACTGCAATAACATCAGCAGAAACCAGCGTGAGGCACCCAGGAGGTCAGGAGAAACCCAGCTGTGGTGCTGCCTGGTGTTGATGGGAGGGGTCTGTCCTACGCTCTGCATTGCTCCTCAAACCCAAGCTTCCCACAGCTGAGGGGAAATGTTTTCCTTATCCCACGGATTTCTTGGCATCTCAAGCTTTTTCTTGACCCAAAATGAGGGTAAAAGATCTGTAGAATATTGAAGTTCAAACAAACAAAGTGATGATGCCAAGACATCCCGTGTTTTCCTGTCAAGCTCTAAGACACCAGGAGTATAAATTTTGGTCTGAAAAAGAGCAGCGGTGGCGGAAATATTGTGAACGTTTACAAATGTTCTAGAGAGCCAGTTGAGAAATGCAGCAAAGCTCATTCTTTCCAGTGGGCAGCCTCACGCCGCACGGGATCGGCGGTTCCCAGAGAAAAAGAGATTTTTATCAAAAATTTCCAACTAGCTGTTCTGCTAACTCATGTGGAAATTACCTTGTCTGCAAGGAGCTTGGATTAGAGGACTCCTCCCTCTCCCTCTCCCTCTCCCTCTCCCTCTCCCTCTCCCTCTCCCTCTCCCTCTCCCTCTCCCTCTCCCTCTCCCTCTCCCTCTCCCTCTCCCTCTCCCTCTCCCTCTCCCTCTCCCTCTCCCTCTCCCTCTCCCTCTCCCTCTCCCTCTCCCTCTCCCTCTCCCTCTCCCTCTCCCTCTCCCTCTCCCTCTCCCTCTCCCTCTCCCTCTCCCTCTCCCTCTCCCTCTCCCTCTCCCTCTCCCTCTCCCTCTCCCTCTCCCTCTCCCTCTCCCTCTCCCTCTCCCTCTCCCTCTCCCTCTCCCTCTCCTCCTCAGATGAGAGCCAGAACTTCATCTGCTTTGAGAGCTGAAGAATTTCCTGGACACTGGCTGGCAGATCTCACTCCTCGAGGTGCCCCTGCCCAGCAGAGCACTCCTCATCCTCTGCACTTTGACAGAGCACAGGTTGGCCTAAATCTCCCCAAATCTCTTATAAGGTAACACAAGACGGGGTGCTCCAGGCTCTTGCAAGGTGTGAACCCACCACAGCAGAGATGGTTTCGTAGCAGAGAACACTGTTCTCCTCCCTCTGCCCGGCATCTCCTGCCCTGGGGTCTCAGCAGACAGAGCCCAGGTAAGTCCACTTCAGCACATGGATGGCAGCAGAAGGGCTGCTGAAGGTCTCGTTTCTTTCATTTTTTGCTGACATTGTCACAGTACTTGTCCCCAGATGAGGTTGATCTCATAAACCACTGTCCTCTTGCCACAGCCTGGCTCCCCGCAGCGTGGTGGCTTTATGTGCTCTGAGCTAACGTGGCATTTGCTCTGTGGCTTTGGGATGGGACAGGAGGCTGGTGGCAGTGGCTCATCTCCCTGTGTCACCTCCAGGACATCTGTCTGCGTGTCCCTCCTATTGGTAGGGCTGTGCCACCGCTGCTTTCCATTATCACTCACTGCCACCGCCTCTGCGGCGTGACTCCACAGAGCTCCCCTGGCAGCTATTGCCAGCCCCGTCACCGAGGCCGGGCGTGTTATTCATGACACTTTCTTCCTCTCTGGTGGGGCTCTGGCCAGGCTGGGACCTGCCACCAGCTCTCCAGCACGCAGACCTTCAGCTGGAGATGATTGTGACAGGGAGCAGCAGATGGGGAATGCAGCTCCCGTGTCTCCCCTGCCTTGCCATGTCCTGGAGTGCCTTCTGCAGCATCGCTTCCCTGGGCTGTCCCAGGGCTGCTGGCAGGGTGGTGCAGATGCCAACACATGTTCTGCAGCTGGGTCCCCCCAGCCCAGCTGTCCTGGGGTGCTGGGGACAGGGTGAGTTGTGGAGCCTGCTCTGGGCTGCCTGCAACAGGACAATGCCACAGGCAGCTCATGAAGTGTCACCAGGTGCTCTGTCTCCTTACAGCTTGGACCCACAAGCAGGTGCAGACCCATGGTCCCTGGTCCCAGCTTTGGGGTGCTGCTACTCCAGGTGTGGAGTAGCCTCATGGTGAGGGGGGAAGCCACAGGGCCAGGTGAAGTCACAGGGCCAGGTGAAGCTGGAAGGCAGCACCGTGCGTAAGTGTCTCTGGAGGAGATCAGGTGGCAGGAACAAGTCCTTGTGGGTCCCCATCACCCCCAGCCTGCTTCTCATTATCCATCCTGTGGTGAGGTCACCAGCTCCACTGCTACATCAGAAAGAGGAAGGAGGACAGTTTTGCTAAAGGAAAG
Organism: Caprimulgus europaeus; assembly: GCA_907165065.1. Next base: position 20,709,938 of record OU015538.1, on the reverse strand, counting down.
CAGTCCTCTGCAGCAGGACAGTCACCCGGCACCCAGGGTGGCCCTCACCAGGGTCCCCAGCCTCCAGAGGGGATGGGATGCTCCCAGGCACCCACCTGCAGCAGGGATCCCATCCACCACCTCTGGGACATGGCAGGAGCTGGCTGGGGAGCACGACCTACCTCCTCACCAAGACATCAGTGACACATGACAACGTGCCACCACCGCCTGCGTCACCACCACCCGGCGCTGTCGCAGCCTCCCAGGGAAAGGATGTGGCTCCTCACGTGGTCAGTCAGCCAGTAGGTGAGTGTGGGGTGAGGGAGTGCTGAGGTTACCAGGGGTTTGAGGGGACACAGGGCAGGTTGATGGCAGAGGAACCCCTGGAAGGTCCTTGTATGAAGCTGGATCTCCTGAGCCTGGAAGCCAAAAGCCATTGTAAGGTGGGATGGAACCTGGGGAGGGGTCCCTGTGTGCTTACACAGGTCATAAACCACTCATGGGCATTTACTTTGGCCCCTGTCTGAGCCCCAGTAGTGGGGGACACGAAACCTTGGCCATCCAGGACAACCATTTGATGTTTCTGCACTAATTAGCTTAATTCCAGGAGCACGCTGCGTGCAGACAAGCCCCAACCCAGCAGCAGGTCTTCTCCTTGTCCTCCTATGAGCTCCTCCTGGAGCTTTTCCCTCTTGGCTGTGTCCCCAACACCAGGCAGTCAGGGGGTGACGTTTTCCCATGTCCCTCCCAGCTCCTCGCTGGCCTGTCCCCCCCTCAGTGCCCACAGATGAGCCCCCAGCAGTGTGGCTGCACGTTCTCCCTGCGGTGCTGCTCCGAGGCGGGCAGGCTGGGGAGGGGAAGCCTTTCTCCAGGGCTGGACATCCCCTCCTGGCCTCCTCCTTCCCCAAACAGCCCCTGCCATGGGGGGGAAGGGGTATTTTTAGCAGGTACTCTGCAGTTGTTTCGAGGATTGAGCCAGGAGGAGGAGTTGCCATCAGCTGAAGGATGACTTTTGCTTTAAAAGGAAACTTGGGTTGGTTCTTCTTTTCCTGCTGCTCAGTCATTGCAGAACTTTTCTGTGAAGAGGGATTGGTGAAAATCACCTTTTGTGGGAGGTGTTGGCAGGAGGTTGGCGTTAGAAATCTCTGGACACTGCTCCCTGGGACCAGAGAGAAGGAAGAAATTGTTTACACTGAGGGTGGTGAGACCCTGGCCCAGGTTGCCCAGAGAGGTGGCAGAAGCCTCATCCCTGGAAACATTCAAGGTCAAGTTGTACAGGGCTCTGAGCAACCTGATCTGGTTGAGGATGTCCCTGTCACTGCAGGGGGTTGGACTGGATGAGCTTGAAAGGTCCCTTCCCACCCAAACCCTCTGTGAGTCTGTGCTGCTGGCTTCTTGTGCCCTTGCCCAGCTCCCATGGTGACCAAAAGGAAGGGGACAGGGTGGTACCAAGCCTCTCTGCCCCCACACTGATCACAGCTCCCAGCACCTGTGAAGCTATGAGATGCCTCCACCTGCCAGACCATCCTCTGTGTCCTCACCTGCTCTCCAGCAGCTTCTCCTGACCATTGCCCATAGCTTCTCCTGGACCCCGCTGGAAGCCCAGGTGCTCTTTCCTTCCCAGATGCCATCCAACCCCAGGATGTACTGGCTATGGCAACCCATTGGAGGTCCTTCAGGTCCCAGAATAAGGTGCCACCCACACTTGGAGGCGTTTGCCTGGAAGCCATATGGTTAATAGAGGGGGGAAAGTGCCTTGTGAGACTTCCCAGCACCAACGCAGCAGGCAGGGGCACGGTGAAAGCAGGTTCTCCAGGAACGCAAAGAGGAGGTGGTGGCCCTTAAAAGCAAAGCCACTGGCCAGAAGGTGGCAATATCCCCTCTCCTTTCTGGGTCTGACACCGTGCAGAGCAGAGGGGTGGGTTAACTCGGTTTGGAAGCTGTAACCCAGCTCAGACCCACCTTTGAACAGCTTGGACAATGGCAGGACAGCGTTCCACATCTCACCCAGGTGGTCGGGCATCCCTGAAGTCCATCTGCTGGACTTGGAACAGCCCAGCATCTACAGCCAGTGGGGAGGAGGGTCTTCAACAGAGGGGTGTGCAAAGTCCTGCCCCAGGGAGAAGAGCCCCAGGCACCAGTATATGGTGGGGCCACCCAGCTGGAGCACAGCTTCACCTAGATAGCAAGCCCAGACCTACACAGAGGTGGGCTTGGACCTTTCCCACCTTTGTGTCCTGCTCAGGAGAGCTTAGGGGCCTGCTGACCTTCCTGACCCTCTTGTCTGAAATCCTCTGCAGGGTCTGGTTGTGCTGATGGTCACTTTTGTTCCTGGGTGTGGTGGGGCTGTTCAGGCAGCTGATGAGATGTTAGAAGTCACACCAGAAGGATTAGCATCTCCAGCAGAGCCTGTGTTCCCACTGACACCTCCTCATCCCTCAGTAGAGATGTGGCTCTGAGTGCTCTGGATGTGGCTCTTCCTGGCAGGTTGGATGCAGGGAGCCTGCTGCAAAAGAGTCCAGGGTAGAGTGACTAACTGGGAGGGACTGGAAGCTACTGGAGCCCCTGCATCTCTCTGACTGGACCCTGGCAAAGGAGGTATCTGGTGAGACATGTCCAGCACATGGGATGACCTTCCTTGGCTGTTCCTGCCTTGCACATGCTTGGTGACCTGCTGCCCTCCCACTGAGTACATGATGCCCAGAAAAGCACCCAGGCACCCTCCCAACACTGACAAAAGCAGCTTTTCCTGGTCAGAAAAGTCCTCGTTCCTCCAGAAGCTGCTCAGATTTCCCCACGATGTCCCCCTGGGGGCCGGGGCCTTTCTCCATTCCCCGAGGCTGGAAAGGGAATTTACAGAGAATGTGATTTCACAGCACCAAACCCTCAGGCTCAGAGGGACAGGAGAGCCTGGGCTAGCACGAGGAGAAGTGTGGACACCATATCTGGTTGTGGGTCAAGGTAAGAGAAGGATCTGCAAAAGCCATGGTTGGGAAAGGGGGATGTCAAAGAAATACCAGGGACTTCCAGAGCGCAGTGAGTCCAGCAGGACCAGCCCCAGTCAAAGAGAGGTGAAAGCTGAGCTGTGTCACTGCGGTGAGACCAGGCCAGAGTGATCCTCACGATGGAAAACTTCATGGCAAAGGGTCCCAGCTTCATCCCAGGCTCTAAGCACCAAGCTGTTGGTCATACAGCAGGGCCATGTGCACCCCAGGGTGCTGCCACCTTGTCCTACCCAGCACCAGCATCTGACCCCAATAGCAGGTGCTGCTTCATGAGGCTTCTCTACCTCAACTCTTGGGGTCCTGTGATGTGTATAAGCAAAATCCACCACACCAGGGACTTCACAGGGACTATGTCTCATTGCAGGGCCCTCGGGAGAAGCAGACCAGGTTCAGAGATCAGGTGCATCTCTACCAAGTGCCACCTGGGACTGGAGGCAGAGAGAGATTGATCTTCATGGGACAGCAGTACCAGAGCCCAGGCACCACTGGAGCAACACAAACAGCAGGTTCACAAACAGCAGGGATGTGGGGGGGACATCAGGCTGATGAGGGAGCTGCTGAGTTGGGCTGAAGATCTGGGGGCTTGTAGATAATAGAGAAAATTGTCTCCTGTCCTACACCACTGGTGTGTCCTGGTCCTTGGAGCCTGCACTGAGGCTGTCTCAAAGCCCAGGACTGGGGTGGGCAGTGGGGCTTTCCAGCAGATCACACGGGGTATGTGAGCTGGGTGGTGGTGAGACCCCTCCCCACCAGTTCTGCCTGGCTCTGGCCATAGGGTGTGATGTGGCTCCAACCCCTCACACATGCTTGGGTCTCCAAGTGGTTTGTGGATTTTGTCACAGGTACTCCAAGGCCAAGTGCAGTTCCCTGAGAGGGCTGCTTCATGGGCATCACCTAAAGGTGATGTAAAAGAAAGTAAATGGCATTCTGGAAAGAGTCAAGGTGCTGGAATTGTGTCTGGGACCATAAGGAAGTGTAGAGAGTGACATGTTCTCGGGGTTCCCCAGGCTGGATGCCCTGGGGGTGGATGAAGTCTGCCCAGATGCCTTTGCTCAACCTCCCTGCAGGCTGTGAGTTATGCACCCGACAAACTGCGCTGGCTTCTGTCTGACCTGACCTCATGTCTTCTTGTTGCCCTCTGCGGGGCTGGAGGGGGCAGATGAGGGGTAGGACCTGCCCTGCTTGTCCCACAAGTGCTGGAGGATTTGATTTACCTGTGCAGGTCTGCAGGGGTTGTGAGGAGCATGTGCTACAGCAGAAGGCACACCCATTGCTACCTTAACCCATAAAACCAGGCAGACTTGCTATTTTCATCAGCTTAGTCCTTATTTTGGAGGCAGATACCAAAACATGGGGTTTGGTGTTCAGGGAATATAGACTTGGGTCATTCCTGACCCTTTCCAACAGGGGTTCTGTTTTCTGCAGCCAGGAAAGCATTTCCCACCCTGAAATAATCAGGGACTATTTTCTAAGTACTGGTTGGGTTGAGAAAATGCTCCTCTGGCCCTAAACCAGGGAGTCTCAGCCCAACAAGGCCAGTGGTCACGCAGCCAGCGGGATGTCCAGAGCAGGGCAGGCTCCAAAGCACTGGATGAAATCCATGGATGGAGTTTGCTGGCCTCCACATGCCCTCTGCAGAGACATCCAAGCTGTGTGCCCTGACAAGCAGCTCAGCAAATTTGCTTTTATCTTGTGTCTTTCCTATTCCTGCTGAAAAACCATTCCTCAGCTGACAAGAGCTTGCTGTAGCTTTGGAGCCCTTTGGTATCAGGGAGAGGAAGGTCAATGGGATCAGAGCCAGCAGATTCCAGGGACACTGAATACAGAGTCTCTTTCTTCTCTCTCTCTCTGTCCTTTAATTAAGCCTCATGTAACTCTGCTTGGGAGTTGGGAGTGACCTCAGTGTTTCCTAGCAGGACCATTCCTCATGGGCCATTGCTCCAGCACAATGCACCTTGGCTTTTTCATCCCAAGGAAAGACTTTGGAAGGTCAGGAATTCAAGCTGCATGTCCTGGTTTTAGTGCACATGACAGCAAGTCAAAGGGAGGGCATGGGGAAGGGGGGGACAAACCAGCCACCCAGTTATGTCCCATAAAGGGAAAGCACCTCCCAGGGAGAAGGGAAGTTGCACAGTGAGGGAGAAAGCGAAAGCCCAAAGCAGAGGTCTTCAACCTGCCACTGTTTCCAAAGGAAGTTGGTGACAGATGGATTCCTCTCAAATGTCACCTCCCACTGTGGGGAAAATATCAGCCTACCTGGTTCCTGAAGGTCCTTGCAGCAGCAAGGTTGCACTTTTGGTTTTCTACTTATGGAAGGGAAAGATTCAGAGAAGAACACCTTGTGACAAGCACGTGTGAGCCATGGAAATGTCACAGCAAAGCCGCCTCTGTCCAAGCAGGCACCACCTCCCTGGCTGCATCACTCTGCTGGCTGAGGGTCCCTGCAGTGACACGGGCACTCCTGCAGCAGGTACCCGTGCCCAGGGCTGCCTCACCCGCCTGCACACACCAGTTTGCCCACAGCACCGAGCAGGCTCCCCTCCAGGATGTCTGTGAGACAGTCGGTGGACTTGACGCTCGTTTTCTTGGTCTGGAGAGACAAACTGCAGTGAGAACTGGTCAGGCTGTTTCCAGGAGCCTGGAATTAGCAATAGACATCAAAACATTAGTGCTGACCCAGACAGCTCAGCGGCAGGGTCCAGGCAAGGTCCTTCAGCTGTCCCTCCTGTCCCCATGCCCTTTGAGGTGTTGAAGGCAACAGAAAGCCCAATGCCAGGCACGGGCTGGGGTTTGCAGAGCTCCTCTGTCACTCAGAGGTGAGTGGGTCACATCTTCAGCACCTCCCAGGTGCTCTTTTAGGGGTGGTCGCTGCTCAACAGCTGTACCCCCCCTTCCACCCCCCCTCCACAGCCCTAACCCGCTGTGAATGGCACCGAAACCGCCTTTGTTCCCCTCCCCGGGGGGGAGGACCGAGCTGCCCGCGGCTATAAAAGGGGGAGGTGGCCCCGGCCCCTGTCCCTGGCCCATCCCTGGCCATGGGCCACTCCATCGCTGCCACCACCGCGCTGCTCTGCCAGCTGGGTCTCTCCGTGGCTATCCAGTGGCTGTGAGTAGTGGCCCTGAGGGGACAAACCCCCTCTCCCCGCTACCCCCTTTGGGGCTCCCCCTCTCTGGTTGGGTCCCCGGAGGGGTCCCCATGGTCCCCCTTGGCTGACACCCACCCTCTCCCCACAGTGGGCTGACGGAAAGCGGCAGTGAGGTGGCCTGGAATGAAAGTCACCACTGTCGGCTGCTGGCCGGACTGGTGCCTGACCAGCTCCAGATGTGCCGCAGGAACCTGGAGGTCATGCCCAGCATCGTCCGGGCCGCCCGCCACACCAAGAGCATCTGCCAGAAAACCTTCGCAGACATGAGGTGGAACTGCTCCTCCATCCAGCGTGCCCCCAGCTTTGGCCCTGACCTGCTGAAAGGTAAAGGAACCTTCGCCCGCCGTGTTCGTGCTCTTCTTCCTGCCCCACTGTCCTGGTTTTGCTATGACAGAGTTAATGTTCCTCTTGGAAAGCACTGGGGTTTGGTTTCAGTGTGGGATTTGTTATGAGAAGAAAGTTGATGAGGTACAAGGACATCATGTGTGGGTAGTTTGAAGGTGCAAAGGACTGGGAGGGGGGAAGTGAAGTAAATAGCAAAACCCATACTGGACAGCTGGATATGCCAGTGAGATATTCCATATCACATCACCTCATGGGCAGTGTATTAACCAGGGTTGACTGGAAAGTGGGGGGATTCTCTTGGGAACCACTTGGGCTCATCCTTCTGGGACTGTGGTTTCAGGTTGGGGGTTCATTTTCACTCCTCCAGGGTCACTATTGGCAGGTGGTGAGCAATTGTACTGGGCATCACTCATTTATATATACAAAAATAATATAAATAATGAAAATCTATTAAATTATCATTACTATTTTAATTTTATTCTACTCCAATTATTAATTTGTTCCTATCTCAACCTACAAGTCTCCTCACTTTTACCCCTCCAATTCTCTCCCCTAGTTCCTGGGCCAGAGGAGAAGGCGGGGTGCGAGCGGCTGCATGGTGTTTGGCTGCTAACCAAGTTAAACCACCACAGCCACGCAGCTCTCCAGGTGGGCAGCACCTTAATGTGCAGCGCTGCCATCCAGCTGGTGGGTGTCACCTCCCCTTCTTCTTCCCAGGAACCCGGGAATCCGCTTTTGTCTACGCCCTGGCCGCCGCTGCTGTCACACACTCCATCGCCCAAGCCTGCACCTCGGGAGAGCTCCCTCTCTGCTCCTGCGGCTCTGTCCCCTCCGAGGTCCCTGGGCCAGGTTTCAGATGGGGTGGCTGTGGGGACAACCTGCCCTACGGCCTCCAGCTTGGTGCTGCTTTTGCTGACAGTCCCTTAAAATCCAGCAAGCTGGGGACACAAGCGCTCAAGGCCATGAATCTGCACAACAACGCGGTGGGAAGGCAGGTGGGTATGGTGCCCACCACGGTGGGAAGGCAGGTGGGTATGGTGCCCACCACAGATTGCTGCAGCCCAACACACCTTCCAGCAGCCTGTGGGGCAGAGGTGCCTGATGTAGGGTGGTAGGCTCCATCCAGGTTGTTAGGATGCTGTCCTTAAAGTCAGGAGGCAACTAAATGGTTAAAATGGTGTTTGCAGAGACATCCCCCGCTGCTACCCCTCTCCAAACATCTCTCCACCCTTTCCTCAACTAGCACAAGATGTTTGCCACTTCACACCAGTTTCCTGGATGAAGTTACCTCTGACCTCATGTCCAAGTACCTGGTAGTCACCAAGGTGACCCACCAGCTCACAGGGCCCAGGAAGCAGCTGGTACCCAAAGACATGGACATCAGGCCAGTGAAAGAGACAGATCTGGTTTAAATCAATCCACCCCCCTCCTCCCCAAACATCTCCACACCCTTGTCCACAAGATATTTGCCACTTCACTCCAGTACTTCCAATATTTCTTTCCACCCTTTTCCTGGGAGCAGAAGCCCATCCTGCCCCACTCCAGCTGGGCTTCCAGTGGGGCTTTGTGCTTTCACGGACTCATGTTCCTCAGGTGGCCACCCTGCGTTGGGTGGGGAAGCCACCAGCCCCACTGCAAGCTCCAGGAGGGAGTTCCCAGAGGGTTAGGTCCTTATCCCAAGGAGGATGAAGCAGGGCTGAGCCCTTGATTGCCCCATTCTATTCATTGAAGGTGGCAGGAAGCAGCTGAGCTCTTTCATCTCTTGAAACTTCCCATGGATGCTCTTGCAAATCAATCTGGTAGAGTCAGTACCAGGAGAAAGCAGAAGCAAATTCATCTGTCTTCCCGTCCTCTGCAGGTGCTGAGTGACTCCCTGGACACCAAGTGTAAGTGCCACGGTGTTTCAGGCTCCTGTTCAGTGAAGACTTGTTGGAAGGGACTACCAAACCTGGATGAAATTGCCTTTGACCTCAAGTCCAAGTACCTGACAGCCATCAAGGTGACGCACCGGCTCATAGGGCCCAGGAAGCAGCTGATACCCAAAGAAATGGACGTCAGGCCAGTGAAAGAGACAGATCTGGTTTATCTCATCAACTCTCCTGACTACTGCACACCGAATGCCCATCTGGGGTCTCTGGGGACACAGGACAGGTAAGAAACTGCTGCAGACGTGCTCTGACTCAGCCTCCTGTTTCCTGGGTGTCGGTATTGTTGGGTTTGAGGGCATGTTCTGGAAGCTGGTGTGGATGGGCAGTCCCCCATAGATGGGGACACCACTGGATTGCTACAAAATCTCTGCATCTTTGAGTCCCAAGGAGGGCAGGAAGGGAGATAGGATTTTTCCAGAGCTATGCAGGTGTGAAGGCAAGGGAGAGCCCTCGCTGAGAGTCCATCAGCTCCGCTCTCCAGGGCAGGATTCATCCCTTGAGGGGTCAGAAAGGAAACCACCACCTCTCCCTGCAAGCCTTGGGTGCTGCCTGCCAGTAACCAGAGGTTTCAGCAGTCCTTGGAGTCTGTGGTGCTTCCCAGCTGTCCCCTTCCTGGGGTCAGTGCAGGGTGGGAGGGAGATTTTAGAGGGATGGGGGTGGTTTGAAGGCTGAGCCAGGGCTGCAATCCCTGTTAGATTTCGCAGTAGCAGAAGTTGCTGATCCTCCCCATCCACCCTTCCTTCTCCACGGGAAGTTCCTGCCCACAGCACGATACCATGTGAGTGTGCCCAGCCTCAGTCAGAGCTGCTCAAACACCCTCACAGCAATGTGAGCTGACATCAACCCCAGTTTGCCAGCAGACCCCTGCCCCTCGCTGCCTCCTGCTATGGGCACGTGAGCTCCGGGAGGCAGCCGAGTGTCCTTGTTTGTAGCTGGGACAGAGCTGAGATTCTTGTTGGCAGCTGGAACAGCGCTGGGGGTTGGGTTCAGCTGGGATTTGTTAGAAGAACATTGATAACACACCGATGTTTTCAGTTGTTGCTGGAAGTTGAAGGACTTTGTGTTTTGCTGGTCTGCAAGTGCAAGGTCTTGGGGAGGGCAATGAATCAGCTCCATGGGCATGATGGCTGCTCCATCTCCTGTCCCCCATGGGCAGGAGATCCATGAGGGGCTCTTCCTCTCTGGCTCTCTCTGGCTCTCGCTCGGGCTCTGGCTCTCCCGGGATTGCGGTTTCGGGTCGGGATTGTCGCTGCTCCAGGATCGTTCTCTGGGAACGGGCCGGGCTGGGTCGGTGGGTGGTGACAATGGCACTGGGGGTCACTCATTTGTGTATTTTATTCCTATTATTATGATTATTATTTTAATATAATTAATATTTAAAGTTTTATTTTATTTCCATGATAAAGTTGTTCTTCTCTCCCCCTCTGAGTCTCCTTCCCCTCGCCCCCCAGCTCTCTCCTCTGTCCCCTGGGTGGGGGCAGTGAGTGAGTGGCTGTGTTTGGCTGCCAGCCCAGTGCTGGCCCAGTGAAACCAGCACACCAGGGCTGACAGCTCTGGTTGGCACCACCACCACGAGTGGTCCCTCAGCTCATCTCCTCTTGACAGACAGTGCAACAAGACTTCCCTGGGCAGTGACAGTTGCAACCTGATGTGCTGCGGCCGTGGCTACAACACCTACACGGAGGAGGTGGTGGAGAGGTGTCACTGCAAGTACCACTGGTGCTGCTACGTGGTGTGCAAGCAGTGTCGGCGCAAGGTGGAGAGATACGTCTGTAAGTAACACCAGAGGCACATGGCAGGCGGGAGGACCCCGGCGCTGGGATCCCCCGGGACACAGCTGGACACTGAACACCAGTGCAAGGGATGCTCTGAGCTCCGGGCAAGAAAGGGGCTGTGCAGGCAGCCTGGACTCTCACATTACCATGGAAGACCTCAAACTGAGCGGGAAACCTCAGACCAGGGGCCAACCTCTGCTCCATCTCTCCAGAGCAAGACAAAGGGCTGCCTTCCTGCAGCTGATCAGGAGCAGCCAGCCCTCTATCTCCAGCTGGGGACAAACCATTTATCACTCCACACGCACAGGCCCTTTTCTCCAGGGGTGAATGGGGACCCTGGGCTGCCATTGTCTCTTTGCAGGAGGTTTCTGACAGTGGCCTGAAAGCCAGGAGTGATGGATGGGAAGAGGGGACAGAGTTGCCCACTGGGAGAAGGCTGCAGGGGAAGAAACCTGCTTTGGGTGAGGGGGTCATGGGTGGCTCCTTTGGGGGTTGGTTTCTGCTGTGGGCTCACCCAACACCATTGAATGTTCCTCCTCAGGGACACATATTGGTCCAGTGCCCTTTGCAGCATCTGAAATGAAGACCAGGCTTGGAACCTGGTACCACTCCAGGAGACAGAACTCATCAATCCTCTCCAGGACCTGCATGGAGATTGCTGCTGATCACTGTAATGATCCTTCATCTTTGACTGATGATAGCAGCCAGACCCAGGGACAGGGCGGGTCCTGGAGGCTGCTGAAGCAGGGCAGCCTGGCAAAACCACACCCAGCAGCCTTGTATCAACAAAGCAGCCATGGCAGTGCTGTAGTTTCTGCCCTCTGGCCTTGTCTTGGAGGTAGAAGCCCACTCAAACCCATAGCTTACTCACAACTTGTCCTTCCTGCCCCTTCTTTTAGACCACTGAGGTCTTCAGCCCACTCCTTCCACCCCTGGCACTCTGGCCTGGAGAGAGGACGTGGCTCCAGGGAAATAAGAAGGAACCTTTAGTCTCTGTACTTCATGTAAGCGTGATCCTGGTGTGCATTTTAAAAATAAATGTACTATATCATATCTCTCTATGGCATGCTTCCTGGGACAACCTCCTTCCTCCATCTCCTGTCAGCTGGCCACAGAGAAAGCGGGGCTGTAAGGACAACCAACCTAAAGCCCTGGTTCTGCACCCTTACACCAAGCCAGGAACTGTTCAGTTCTATGATGTTTTAACTCTTTCTGCTGTTTGTTTGCCCAGATTTGCCTTTAATTACAGATATCCATCAGCCTCAGCTACTGTGCACATATGGAAAACCTGTTGGAAGGTTTCCATCATCATCTGCTTCCTCAAGTCTCTGAGCAGCCAGCAAGGAATCCGGCTTCCTGGGGTTCAGTGCTGGTGGCTGGAAACCAAAGCAGTCCAGGATAATTTTCTGATCCTTGTGACCGTGGGCTGGACCTGTGTGTGTGTGAACAGCAATGAATCCAGAGCCAGGGATGAGGGGGTCTGGTGGTCCCCCATTTCTCCAAGCCTGGAATCTGGGCAGGTGCTCCCATGGGATAAGAGATTCCTTGTTCATGCAGCTTTTGGAGAGGAAGGATGAGTCCAAACACACAGGTACTGAGGAGAAGCCACAGCACAGGGACAGGTGAAGGTGATGGAAATCCCAGGGCAATGTCCTGCAGCTCACACCACAACCCAGAGACCCTGCTGGGTTTGTGTGAGCTCTGGTTTATTTGGGGTTTGCACTGAACGGAGCTGGCCGTGTTCAGCCCCGGTCCAGCTGCACCATTACTCATTTCCACATTAATTCCATCAGTTCTCACAGCCTCTGCTGGGTCACGGAATCAATTCATGAGCTGCTCATTGTAAACCAGCCCCTCCACTTAATGTGCTCCAGGTTTCTGCAGGAACAGTGAGTGAACAAGAGCTGGGAGTCAAAGGTGGCTGAGACAAGCCTGGGAGCTGGCAGTTGCAATGCTGAGGGGTGAAGCCCATGCTCACAGTTAACCAGCTGAGTTAACTACCAGTATCAGTTGTTAATGTGCCATTGACTTGAGCTGGCTGCTGACATCCACCCTTCCCAGAGTGACACAGGAAAGCCACAGCTGCAAGTTTTCCATCACAGCTGCCAAAGGCCAAAAAGCTATCTTTTAAAGTTTGTTTTTTTCTTTTAAAATGCAATTAGGGGTTAGTCACCAGAATTCCTCAGAAAAAAGGAATTTTCAGCTGCCAGGCTGCAAAACAGCTGCAGTTCCTGTGGCCAGAGCCAGGCTAAGGGAGAGGTGATGCAGGTACTTCATTAGGAGGATTGCTTAAATACCTTCCCCATAGCCACCTCACCCTGCATCGCCACATCAGAGGGAGGTGAAACCAGGAGGGGCTGGGAACTCCACGGAGCATTGCAAAACCAGCTGGTGAGAGAGAAAGGAAGAAAAAAACAAACAAAAACCAGGGGAAGGATCTTGTGGAGTGAGAGATTGAGCCAGGAGGGTGGGAAATGTGATTTGCATTTGGTAACTACAAACACACATAGCCTGGGGTAGAGGAGAGGAGCCACAATAGCTAGGAATGCCCTGGGGAGATGTCGTGATCCCCTCCTAGAGAGGTCCCATTTGAATTTCTGCCTGGGAAAAGGCAGGGTCAAGGGCTGAATATGCAGAATTCTCTCCTCCTCTCTGCTCCTGGCTTCCAAACTCAACAGGGAAGAGCTGGGAAAGGACTGGAAGGGTCAATGAGCAGCAAGGACCTTGGGCTCCTGCGGGAAATGGGGAAGCACTGTAATTAGTGGAAGGGTGCAAAGGGTCAGGCTGGCAGGAAGGACGATGGTGACAGTTAGGTGACAATGCTTTGAGGAGGAGGTGGTGTAATCTGGGCCCACACCTGGATTTAGCAGGTTTGTGAGATCTGCTGGACTGGAAGAGTCTCCCAGGGACCGAGAGCCAGAGCATTGACGTTGGATGATGCACTGATGATTGCCTCCTGCTTCACCAGCCCTGGCTGGGCTCACTGCTGATGTGATGGATCTGCCTCTCTGGCTTTCCTGTCATTAGCCACTTTTCCTGATGTCTTGTGGCTGGGTTGGTTGGGTTTTTTTAATCTGTCTCTCTGGAAATGGGACTCCCCAGAGCTGAATTCTCTCCATGTCCATGGCACAAGTCTTTCACTTTCTGATGCTGTGGGCTGACATGGGAGAGATGGCTCTGAAAGTGGCTGGTGCCCAGAAGAAAACCAAACCATCCCTCTACATGAAACATGGTGAGAACCAGGCCAAGGGTTTCCTCTGAAAAGCCTCCTCTTGGTTACTGCTTGACTTTTACTTTGGGTTTGAAAGGAGTAACACTGGTATGGAAGTGATTGTTCCTTGCTGGTTAGACTTGTGCAGACAATGAAGTCTGGAGAAAGGAAAGGGATTTTAAGGGACTCTCTTGATTCTGCTGATATTTTTTTTTCCCCCTTTTATTTTTTCAATCACTGAAGGGTGCTGCATAAGTTATTCCAGGAGGACAGTCTGAGCAAGGGCCACAGGCTGTTGGTAATCAAGTAAACGTGTTGGAGAAAGAATGGCTCTGTTCAAGAACATGTTGGGATATTTCTCCCCTCTAGCCCTGGATCACAGCTTGGACAGGATCGTGGGTCAGGACCTCCTCCTGCTTTTTGCTTGTGCTCTTCCCAAAGAAAGTTGAGCCAGAAGAAGGAGAAGGCATGGGATGGGGCCACTGTCTAGGGGCTTAGCTGTTGGTCAACATCTGTACTGCTGTCAGTATTTGGGGGATGTTGCTTTGACCTTTGGGATGGTTGGTGCCTACAGTATCACACCACAAGACACAAACATGAGTAAATGCTCCTATTTCAGGAAAAACCCTTGCATCTCTGTTCTCCTTTATTTCTGGGGTGTTCAGCAATGTCATGATGCCCTAAGGATGACAAATAGTAATAGGGATTGTCCTTATGGGGATCTTCAGCTGAGGGACAGGGACAAATCAACATAGGTGAGTAACAGCCATAAGACCAGAGGGGGAAGTAGGCTGCAGACTGAGTGCCCCTGGACATGGCTTGAAGGACAGTGGTGGCAATGGCCCTGTGAGCTTCAGAGGGGATGTGTGCCTCCATCCCTTCTCCTAGGCTGGACAGGCTGGCATCCCTTCCAGCTCTGACCCCTGTATTTCAGCAAGTTGCACAGTCAGAGTGGAGAAGTCCCAGATACCCCACGTCTGTGTTATCCTCATCATGTCCACAGGGGCCTGGAGGAGTGGGGTGGCATTTCTGAGCACCACAATCTCCCTTCACCAGCCTGTATTTCTCACTCTCACTTGCTTAAACTCATCCACATTCATTCCAGCATCCTGGAGGCTGCTCATGGTGGACTTTTCAAATTGCCTTTCTGCCAGTGCAGAGAAGGTGCCATGGCCACCTTGTTGAATCCCTGAAGAGTAGCATCTTCCCTTTGTGCATCCCTGGGGACGCTGCCTCCAAGGTCCATCAGTGAGTTAAGGCAGGGAGGGAGTTGCAGAACGGTCTCCTCTCCAGAGCAGAAGTTGATGTGGACCTGTGAGCCCCCCTGGGGCTGCCATCCAACTGGGCTTTTCCAGGAGCATCCTCCCACCAGCCTGGAACTGGGACTGTGCAGATTTTGAGGACTTTCTCAGCTTGCATACGTGTCAGTGGTGACCACTGTGCATGTGCTGTGTGGTGGAGTGAGGGATTTCCAGGCAGGCTTCAGTCTGGCTGGAGCAGCACTCGTGTGCTGTGGGACAATGTGAAGAAGCTCTAACACCTTCCAGGAAACCTGGATGTACATGGAACGTGCTGGAGCTCCTAGGAAGCACCGGGCAGGCCTTGGGGATGTCCATGGCCAGATGTCCCACACGTGGGCTTTCAGTGCAGCACACTGTGGTGGTAAGTTTTACTGCCTGCATAATGGAAAGCACGTGGGCACGTTTTGGGTCTGGAAGTGGAAATGTAAGAACCCTCCAGAAGCTGGGGATGGTCCCTAGATGTTGACTTTATACAGAAAACCTACAGCATGGAGACACCTGGCAGAACTAGGGAGAGATGGATCCTCGGCTTGGCAAAGCTCCGGGAGCTCCCGCTTTTCACATGCACATCACAGCTACTATTCCTGTACTCTCCAGCTTGAGGTGGTGTGAAGAGGGACTTGCTGGGTAATTATGCCTTCCACAGAATAATTTAATTTTTTTTTCCTTGTGTTGAGAACATTAGCTCTGTAACTAGAAGAGGCAGCTGGAAAAAAACATCTCCTGCCAGGCAGAGCTCGGGCAGGAGGAGTACAACACGTGCAGCTTGCTGTGCTGGAGCTGAAGAGCAGACTGTGGGTGATTCTGGTCACCAATTCTGTTTTTCTAAACTATTCTTGACCAATTGGAACAACAGATAAAAACAGGGGGGTGATTAACTTCTAGCAAGGAGACTCAGGAGTTTCCAACCAGCTAACAGGTTGACCCACTTGGATTTTAGAGGCAAAGCCTCCTCTATCTCAAAGGAAACTGAGCCTCACATGGATTTCCTGCTCTCTTGGTCTGGTTTGCCTGGTGAGCTGGGATATTGAGCTGCTCAAGGCCTGTCCTGTGCTGCCTCTGACAATCTGGGTCAAAACTGCCTCTCCCACCCACCCAGTTTTAAGGGGAGGGGAGGTGGGCTGAGATCCCAAGCTCCATGTCAGTCTGTTCACAGTTACTTGGACAGCAAGCCTATGAGCCTGCCTGGCTTGCTCGGAGGGATGAAGGCCCCCAAGGAGAACATGCCCTGAGGAGATGTTTGTTAAAGATTAAACAGAGATGTCCCAAAGGTGATATGTGGACTGCAGACTCTCTGGGTAACACAAAGGAGAAGGTACTGGAGGAGTTCACTCCAGCAGTCTCCTTTGCTCTGATCCTTAAAAGTGCTGCTGAAATGTTGAATCTTGGTGGTTACAGGGGGTGATGATGTGAAAGGTTAACTAATACCTTTAACTAATTAGCTTGTAACTAATACACACGAAGGGGGGAAGATGCAGTATGGAGAGTGGTATTGCTCTGATGAAAGTGAACTTGTTGTAATTGTTGGCAATGCCAAAGCACCTTCTGCTAGGGAAGAACAAACAGCTGTGCGTTCCTGGCCCCATTCCACTTCCAATCATTATACTAATTAATTTCCCCACCGCTGGACACAGCATTGTTCTGCACCTCCTGCCTGGTGTGCAGGGATAGCACAGACACAGTCAGCTCTTGCCATACCTCACCCTGCCGGCGCCTGCCTTTGCAGCCTGAGGAAAGCGGTGACATGCAGGGAGGGTGACAGGTCAGTGACACCGCTGGGGGGTACTCAGTGCACAGCCAACAGGAACCTCAACCCACAGCTCCTCTGGTTTTGATGAGTAAATTTTATTGAGCTATCTTACATAGGTATGAAGAAAACAAACAGAGTAAGTCATAAACTGACTCATCCTTGGAGACTGAGCGGTTCCAGACAGCCCTGAATTATTTTTACACTGTAGACATTTTTCACATCATTTTTCACAACTACCCGTGTTTCTAAGGGACCAACACCCGTTTGGAAAAGCTCGGCTTCAACTCTTACCTGCCTTATACCTGTTTAAATGTCAGAGATGCTGTAGGAAAGGACTTAGGAACTAAGCAAAAATGAAATGGGAAAGGCTCTTTATCTTGCTTGTGTTATGAAAAGAACAGAGAGAGAAGAAGTGATTGGCATGGTGCTGGACAAGTAGAATGCAGCACGGGTTATGCAGGAAAAGTCTTCAATAGCAAACCCACTGCTGAACCCAGCGGGTGTCCTAAGGCTCAGTGGCTTTTGGGCTCTCTCAAGAGCAGGAGAGGACCATGCATGTCACCTGCCATCCCAGGCCAAGGATCTGCCCCAGCACCCGGGGCAGGACACGCTTCTTTTGTGACCTGGGACAGGCAGGGCGTCACCAAGTCTTGGTTTAATCAGTTGTTCTGTCAACCAGCGACCTCTCCCCACCTGGGAAGGGGAATTGGGAAAAGGAAAGGAGACCTGTGGGCTGAAAACAGGTTTAATGAAATAAAATAATAAGAACTAATATTAATAATAATATAAAATACACAAAGTTATACTCAGTGTGACAGCCACAATAAGCAGGAGGGGGGAGGCCCTTGGGAGGGGAATGATGGGTGAGACCCTCCAGAGATGGTGGCCATGGGGAAGAGGGTCATCCCCAGCAAGATTTCCAGTTTATAGTGGGCATGACACTTATGATATGGGGATAATTCTGTTGGCCAGCTTGGGTCAGCTTCGCTCCTCCTCGCCTTTGCACCTGGCTCACTCAAAGCTGCTGAAGACTGTGGTAGCCCACACACCGTGGCTGGCCACAGACTAAAACAAAGTGTCTCAGCAACTTTGTTCTCACCAGATTGGGTGCTGCTGTCCTCTTAAAATGCAACTTTTCTGACAAGAGAATTGATTTTATTACTCTGTCCCAGTGAAATCAGGACACACGGGCACGAGGTACAACCGGCGGGACAAGGGGCAGGGGCGGGGGGTGGGCTCCTTGGGGCAGCACTGCCAGCTGGTGCCCTCCTCACCCCTCTGCTCCCTGTTCTGGAGGAGGAGACAAGCACAAATGAGGATAATTAGATAAACCGACAGTTTTTATCTAATAAACTGACTGTCAGTTTCTCTAATTATCCTCATTTGTGCTTGTTTATGGGACCCCATCACCAGCACACCTCCCACTGGGAGCTCCCTGGCAGGGGCTGTCGGAGCTGGTGTGGTGGGCAGGACCCACCAGGACACTCTTTGACATGTGAGGACCGTACGGCCGACGCCACCCGCCCACCACGGGGGTCCCGGGGCGCGGAGGGACGAGCCCGGAGCCCACCGAGCCCGGACCCACGGGGCTCGCACCCGTTCCGACCCCACCAAGATGGCGCCCCCGTTGGCCGGCCCCTCAGCCCTCACGAAGATGGCGGTTGGGGCGGTGCCGCTGACGGCCGCCCCGGAAGCGGTGCAGCGGCTTCGCCTTCCCGGCCCAGCATGGCGGCGGGGCCGGGCGCCGGGCCGCGGCTGGCCGAGCTGCTGGCGGAGGGTCAGCGGCTCTGGGAGGAGGTGGAGACCGGCACCGAGCCTTCCTCGGGGGCTCCGGCCGTGCAGGATAAGGTGCGGCAGGGGCTGGACGCCCTGCAGCGGGCGGCCGCCATGGTGGCGCAGCTGGAGCTGTTCAGGTGAGCGGAGAGACGGGACGAACCGGCGGCGGGGCCGGGGGCTTGGGCCCTGCGAGGGTCCTTCGGCTCTTCCGCCGCCTTCACACGGGCCTCTGGGCCCCCGCGGAGCGGGCTGGGCCTGTTGTGACGCGGGCGGGAAGGTGAAGGCTCCTCTGTCCCCTTGCAGCGAGAACGAGGAGCTGGAGGAGATCGCCTCGGCCGACCTGAAGTACCTGCTGCTGCCCGCCCTGCTCGGGGCCCTCACGCTGAAGCAGGTCGATCTGAGCAGGAGGCTGGAGCACCTGGAGAGCGCTCGGGCACATTTCTGGCGCTTCCTTAAGCTTTGCAGGAGCTACGGGCTGGGCAGCTTCCATCTGCCCGCCGCCAGCCCCCCGGGAGAGGAGGATGGAGAGAGCCCGTCCCCGGGGGGCCCTGCTGCCGCCCAGCCCAGCCTGGTGGCCATGGCGTCGAGTAGGCAAGCCAAAATCGAAAGGTAGGCTCATCCTTCGCCGTGTTTAAAGGCTTTTTGGGGATTAATTTTAAGAGAAGAGGAGAGTGTCAGGCAGTGTGAGATTGTACAGACAAGGACTGTCAGGAAGGAACTGCTTCCCTTGATAGTGGGACACTTTGAATCATAAAATCGTTTGGTTGGAAAAGACCTTTGAGATCATCGAGTCCAACTGTACCTGTCCACTCCACTTTCCAAACCATGTCCCTCAGCACCTTGTCTACCTGTCTGTTAAATCCCTCCAGGGAAGGTGACTCCACCACCTCCCTGGCCAGCCTGTGCCAGTGTCTGGGAACCCTTTCAGTGAAGAAATTTTTCCTGACATCCAAATCACAAAATATTCATTTTAAGATAAGCACCACATGATATTTAGTGATATTGGCTTGTGCACAGACTGGGGAGGTGCATTTATGTCTTTAGTTTCTCATCTCTGAAAAAGAACTGCACAAAAGCTCTTATGATTAGTTCTTTAATCACTGCATAAAGCCAGCCACATTGGACATTTCCTGACAGTGTGCTTATTAGATCTTTAAAAAAGAGGTGGTTGATGTCTCTTTGTCAGGCTTTACTTGGGGATTTTGACAGTCAAGTTGTTGTTTATTGTGGTAGCACTGAAAGGCCCCAGCTGGGCTGGAGAGCTGTTTAAATTGCATGAGGTTCAGGTTGGATATCAGGAAAAAATTCTTCACTGGAAGAGTGGTCAGACATGGGAACAGGCTGCCCAGGGCAGTGGAGGAGTCACCATCCCTGGGGGTGCTCAGGAAACGTGTGGATGTAGCACTCAGGGTTTAGTGGGCATGGTGGTGATGAGTTGAGGGTTGGACTGGATTATCTTAAAGGTCCTTGGCAACCTTAATGATTGTGTGAATATGCTGTTTAAATTGCAAGGATATGATTTATATTCTAGCCAGTAACTGCACTGTTTTTTTAGTTAAGCTCTCAGAGTAACCTAGCTGAGATGGGTTTGGGATACTGGAACACACTGTGCCTCACCTCCCAGGTGTGAGTGGGTTTTGTCAGGGCTGCAGGCAGGGCTTTGGTTAGGCAGGAACTCCCCTCACTCAGGGCTTGTGCTTGCCTGTAGCACACCTCCTGCTGAAGGACAAACAGGGGGTGCCTGTGTTGTGAGCTCTGTCACGAGCAGGTTGGGACTTGATCAGGGTGAGACGTTGCAGTCAGAGTTGCTTTCAGTAAAATGCACAGACTGCACAAACAAAATTTTCCCAAGAAGGCCTGTGTCAGCACACCAGCTCCAGACCTGGCTCATCCTACCTGCCCTAACCTTGCTCTCTGGATCAGCACGTGCTGCAGTGTCCCAGGGAGCAGGTTGGGGTTGCAGTGGCCTCCTGAAGAGAACTTATCCCACCACAGAGTGTGAAGACAGACAGGAATGGAGTGGTTGGCTTTGCTTCCCTGCAGGACAGGACAGGGCTGGGCAGTC
Organism: Caprimulgus europaeus; assembly: GCA_907165065.1. Next base: position 20,689,657 of record OU015538.1, on the reverse strand, counting down.
AGGAGCTCAGCTGGTTAAGATCTGGTTTTGGGGGTTGTTGTGGAGCACTTGTTGGATGGGTTTGGTTTTTGGAATGACTCTTGGATGCTCCTTGTCCTTTCAGCTCCCATAGGTTTCTAATGCTTGGTTCTTACTGTTGGCTCTTCAGGTGGCACTGTAACTGCAGGAAGTGGGACACAAGCTTTTAGCCTGGAGGTGTATTATCTGGGTAGTTCCCCCCTTTAATAACTAACTCCTGAAAAGGTAAAAAAAATCCAGAAAGCCAAAATTATATTAAAAACCAACCCACACGCACAAAAACACCGAGACAGAAACTGGAGAACTGTTTTAATCCACCTTAGAAGCAGCTTCTTGATATCTCTGTCACCTAGGAGCGACTCAAAATAGCTTTTACATTGGTTTTCTCAGTGAAGGAGCCAATGAGTTAAAGTCCTGTTTTCTCCAGGAGATTGATGTTCCCAGGCTTGCTTAATTTTACCTGGGAGGCTTAATATTCAGTGTTTATTTTAGCAGAAAACAAGTAGCTGAGAGAGGCCCCTCGAAATTCAATCTCCTTAAAGCTGTTTTCTTAACAGACAGGAGCTGTTCTAACAACAGTAAACCATCAGAATGTCCCTTTTTGTGTACAGTTTTCTTTTTAAATACATGAAATGGTGTTAAACCTCTCAGAGTGGTAAAGATCCAGTCTTGAGGCAGGAGGTAGCTCTCTAATTGCATTTGATTTGATTTCAAGAAATAGGAAATTATTTTAGAATATCTGGGCTGGATTAGAGAAGAGTTGCTTAAATGATCTCATTTTGTTCTCTTTGAGATAGATACAAGCAGAAGAAGGATCTGGAGAACAGGTTGGCCTCTATGAAAACCTTCGTGGAGAGCGGGCAGGCAGATGAGGAGCAGATACGGGAGTTTTACACCCTACAGATCCAGAAATGGATCAACACTGGCCTGGAGGAAGTGGAGAGCATTGACCAAGAAATGGTCATCCTGAGGAGCAGGGGTGCAGTGAAACAGGTACGGGGTCTCTCCTGCCTGCAGTGCTGTGGGCTGGGTGTGGTTAGACCTGGTGATGATACTGCTGCAGGGAAATGAACTGCAGAGGAATTCAACAGGAGAGCAGCATCAGTTTTATTCTGTCAGTTGTCAGTTGAAATGTAGCTTGATCACAGCACAAGCAGATGGGGTTTGGTTTAATTATGAATGGGCAGTGCTCTGATTTTTGTGCTGGCACATGTTCTGGATAGCCATGGCTTGTGAAGTGCTAGAGCACTGAGTGTCAGAGCTGAACCAGTCTGTGTGCTGAGAACTTTGCTGGGTTCTGCCTTAACTCTAAAGAACCAAGTGTATTTATAAATTAAAAGAAGACCCTGTCAAGCCACCACTTCTGGTCTACAAAGTGATGTTACAGAAAGAAGTGCCCATTCTGAATGCTGAAAGCTTCTCCCAGTGCAGTTGCTGTGTACAATAGTGTTTCTGGGCTTTATGTTACTCACCCAAAGTGTCTTGTCTGGAAATAAAAACTCATCATGTGCTGACACAGGCTGTAGTCCAGCTTTGTTGGCACAGCTGCTTTGTGCAGTTCATTATTGGCATTGCAGAACTCTGCTTTTCCCCAGTGCCTTGGGTGATGTCCTCAGGAATGGTGAGTTCTGCTTGCTTCAGAATGTACTGCCTCTGATCCCTGGCAGAAGTGAGCTACACCTCATGCTTTGGTCTGAGCTGATCTGGTCAGGCTCTGTCAGCTTTCTGCTTTGATCAGAATGGGGGTAACAAAGGCACAAAGAGAAGTGACCTGTGAAAGCTCACAGGTGGAGTTGATGATTTAAACTGGATTAAGGCCTGAATTGTCCATCTTGGGATATTGCTCTGACAGCAGAGACATTTCTCTTCTCCAAGATCTTTAATAACTGGTTTGGGGTGGGAAGCAGAGAAGGGGGACTCTCATCTACACGATTATCTTGTGACTGTTGTTTGCATTTCCAGTCTTCAGCACCACCACACGGTCCTTCTCGGCAAGTCAGGGCTCCACTGAAGCCTTTCATTCTCACCAGGGACGCTGCTCAGGCTAAGTATGTTGTCTTGGGATTGTTTAGCTGCAGTGTGGTGCAGTGCTCTGTCCTCACATCAAGCCCAAGATATTCCTTCATACACACAAAACCAGTCATTCCCTTCAGGCAGCGTGTCACCTCGAGGTGGAACATGCTGGGTGTCTGAGCAGGGGCTGAGGGGGAACATCTATTGCATTTCTGCTGCTTTGTCTGATTTCTGCTGTTACCAGCATGCTGCAGCATCCTGGCTCATGCTGTTCCATCCTGTTGGGATGGCAGAAGAGAAGATTGCATTAAGCAAATATTTCAGTGTTAGTTTGTAGGCCACGTGCTTGCTGTTGGGTAAGCGGTGGAGAGGCAAGGCTTATCTGCCCCTCTAACCTCTGTGTGATATAACAGGATTGTTCTTTCCTCTTAAAATAAAGAGCCCAGCAGTGAACAGCACACGTGAGCTCTTAATCTAATGTAAACTCTGGCAGATTTAAATGAATTCAAATCAGTGATCTTAGAGGCTGGGAAGATACGATACCTACCAGAGAAACATCAGTCACAGTAACACAGGTTTGAACTGTGAGGCTTTCCCTAGGATATCAAGATCTTAACACTTTGTGATTCTTGCAAGGACTACAGCAGCTAAAGCACAAAATGGGATAGAAACCAGATTTCTTGTCATGCTTTTGGCATTGTTTGCCCTGAGCCTTCCATGTATCTGTTTAGCTAAGCTGTGCCTAACTGAGTTCTCAGGGCCTCCTGGGCACGCTGTGCTAGCACAGTGCTCAGAAGTGATTCAAGGTCTCTGGACTCGAACAGCCCTCACCTCTCTGAACCCACAGGCTGAACTCTGTAGCTGCTGTTGTCACTGGCCAGTCTGTTGCTGGAGGCCCAGGCTGTAGGAACACGTTTGTGCTCAAGCCCTCCTCAATAACGGGCCCTGTGTGGGTAGTGCCAGTCGCAGCCCGGAGTGGTTCCGTGCGCGGTGGTCTCTGTTTCTGCTCATTCATAGCGATGTAAAGTGCTGCCTTTGACTCCTCCTCTCTCCCCACAGGGTGTTTGGTGCTGGATATCCTGGTCTGCCTACGATGACCGTGGATGACTGGTACGAGCAGCGCAGAAGGCAAGGAGTGGTGTCTGGTCAGAGCGCGCCTCAGCGAGCGGCAGGTACGGAGCGGCAAGGCAAAGGCGGGAACAGAGCATTTGGGAACAGAGAATTCCTCTTGAGGAGGAGGGTGGAATGGGGATGTGCTCAGGGTGTCAAACTGCCTGAGGAAGAGTAAGAACAGACTTCATTATGCTGTGAGAATTAACTGGATCCTGAGACTGCTCCTTGGCAGTTCCAGCTCTCTGTCTAGGTCAGCTCCTGGCAGAGCTGCTGCTTTGAGAACATGCCTAGTGATGTTCTGCTGTCCTACTGCCCCTCACTCCTGTTCTTGACCTTCAGCAGGTATCACTGATGAAGAGTTGCAGAAGCAGCAGGAGGAGAAAAAGGAAGAGGAGGATGATGAGGAAGCTCTTCAAAAAGCTAGGAACTGGGATGACTGGAAAGATACACACCCACGAGGCTATGGCAACCGGCAGAATGTGGGCTGATGCCCTCGCTGCAGAGGGAGCAGGGCCTGGAAATCCTGTAAGAGTTGCCTGTGTCCTGGAGATATAGGAGTAAATACACTGTACATATGTGGAGGGATCCGTGGCTTCTCTGGGAGGCACCTGAGTCAGAGGATTAAACGTGACAGTTTGTTTTGGTTTACATTCAGTGTCAGACTGAGCGCCCTGGTCTGTGGTACCACAGAGCTCCTGGCAGGTGGAGCTCTTTCTGAGGGGTCACACTGCCTCTGTTCTGCCAGGCAGAGGAAGTTCTTGAAGGAAAAATACATGAATTTGGAAACTGCTCTTTGTATTGTGGGTGGATGTATTTATTTTTTTTCCTCTATATTTTAAGCAAAATAAAATCTCTTGTGCTGCCTAGCTCTTGCTGTGAAAATCCATTGCTCTTCATCCCAGGCTCTTCCAGAAGAAGTCTATAAAGCTGATTTCCAGCAATGAAGGGAGTTGGGGATGGGAAATGGGCAAGGTCAGATGGCCAGTGGTTTTTGACCAAGGCTTCTGGACACACCACAGAGCTCAGCTCAGCAGGGAGGTCTGTACGCAGCCGGGCGCACCGGTGGCTTTTCCTGGGGCTCATCCCGCTGTTCCTCCCTGAGCACACTGGAGTCTGGGATTTCTGCCTTAAGTGGATCAGGTATTTCGAGGGCAATGTCTTCAAGTGCTGATACTACACATAGTACAAATGCCTTCAGAGAAGTGTTTGTGCTTTTGGTTAGTGCAGTGTGGGGTTTGCTTGGTGGGGTAGCATACTGACCTGGTCTGGTTTTTTTTCTTTTGCCCAACTTTTTTTTTTTTAATTTAATGGTGAAGAATAGAGTGTTAATGTTAACTCTGCTGTGCCACTTCAGTAATGTCTGGAAAAAAACAAAAGCAGGTGGTTTTGTTGTTTACAAACAGAAAAAGTAGTGCTTTTTTGTACCACAAGTCATTTTAAGGAGGAGTTGGTGAATTAGAATCAGGCAGTTAAAAAATGCAACAGGTTCTTTTAATAGTTATGAAGGTAATACAATAAAATTCTAATAATGTTTATTATTACACTGCACATGTGCAGTGTAGTGCACATGTGTGTCCTTGGGATCCTCTTGTGGGGCCCTAAAGGGGCCAATATTGGGACAAACAGTGCCACATTCAAAAGTGAAGGTTTTGAACACGAGGGGTCAGTGTGCTTTGAAATCTCCTTACAAAATAACCCTGAAGGGGTGAAAACCTTGTCTGGATTCCTCTGGAGGTAGGTTAAATAGCTGCTGGCACTAATCCTGCACTGAGTGAGGAGAGGGCATCACCCATCTGTTGTACCCACCACTGACCTGGAGCGTGGCAAGCGCCTTCCTGGGCAAAAAAGTGAGGAACCAGAGCTGGAAGCTCTGGATTTGCCCAGTGTGGGCTGGCAGCAGTGACTGTGGTCCTTCTAAACCTGCTCCAAGTGTCAGGATACAAAACCCAACACAGCAGCACTGCTCTTTGTGCCCGGAGCAGCGTTACTGCCCGGAGCAGCTTTACTACCCGGAGCAGGCACAAGGCGTTTACCCGCTGTGAGCCGCTGCAGTCGGGTTCAGCGGCAGAGCGTTCCCTTACCTTTGGGGACAGTGGGATAATGAAAGAATTTGGGATTTTTTTCCTTCCTATTAGCATGATTCAGGCACATCTGAGGAGCCAGCTGGGCTGCAGGAGAGCTTGGGTGTTTTGTACGTAGCAATCTCAGCCCCTCTTATCTAATCTCTGCGCGCCGTTGTGCCCTTTTTTGCAGATACCGAGTCTCTGCGGTGTGCAGCAGCAGATGAGGAGTTTCTGTGGGTTCCAAACCCCTGAAACATGTTTCTAACACCATGTGCAATCCTCTACGTGTCTTTATCCCTTTCCTACATTTGATGTTAGCTGGCTCTTCCTAGTGAGTACTTCTGGAGAGGTGGATCCTGAGCAGCAGCCCCAGTGACTCAGGTGCTGTGGGTTCTTACTGTTCCTCTGGCTGTTGGCCTGGAGCCCCATCTCAGAGCTGCTTTTGTGTTGCTTTTGTTTCCTTTTCTTCTTATTTCCCCCCACACCCCAATCCTCTCCAGGCACTATCCCAGTCTTCCTGGGCTAGCAGGCAGGGCTAGCTGACCCCAAAGCTCCTCTTGGATGTGGGAGAGGAGAAGGGAGGGGATGGTGCTGGACGGCGGGGCTGAGGGTCAGGGCCTGTCTGGCGGGCTGCGTTCCCATACCACAGAGCTTCAGGATGACGTTTGGGGCGGCTCTGGAGGGGGGAGTCACACCGGGAGAGCATGACAGAGGTTTGTGAAACACCCAAAGCTGGACGGTACCATTCCCTGGGGGACAGCGGCTCCCACCGAGTCACCACCGGTGCTGGCAGTGGTGGCTTTCCAAGGAGCAGTGGCTTTCCACGGAGCAGTGTCTGCCCTTGGCGACGGCAGCTCCTCACCGCTCCATAGACCTCCTCATCCTCCCTAGGACCATCAGCTCTTCCCCTTGCTCTGCAAGCAGGGCTGGAGCAGGCCCGCTCCCCTCCGCAGTGGGCAGTTTCCCTTGGATCAGCTGGTTAAAGCAGCTGGACACACAATCCATTGCACTCCGGGATTTCCAAACTCGCCTTTTCACCTGCGGAGCCGGGCTCTGGCGCTGAGCTCCTGCCCACCATGAAAACGATCATTGCAGCCTGTTCCCAAAACCGCAGCGGTAAGAGGATTTCCACAGCGGGGTTGAACGGTGTCTGATGCTCTGGCGATGCGAGGAGCCCCTCGGGCAATTAGTGTTTGTTGTCACTATTGTCTGTTTGCTTTAGAGTGCTTAGGGGAAAGGGAGGCGGTGGGAGCGATTGGGGATTAGCAGCACCGGGGGGAAGCATCCAGTTGCTCAACAGGGATGAAATTTCTGACAATGCGTTCGGTAACGTTGATCCCACAAGATGCTCCAGACAAAATTCCCCTTCGCCTTCCCTGGCTGCTCGGGGCTGCAGAGTCCCAGACCCCTGGGTTTGAAGAGGGTTTTGTCGCTGCGGTCCCGGCCGGCAGCGGAGCCCCTGGGGTTTCTCCGTTTTCTCTCTGTGGTCTGGGTGTTCATGGAGTGCTTGAGCGGGGCTAGGAGAAGGAACTAAAAAAACCCAGCTGTTTGGTAGACACAAATTTGCTGGGCAGAGCTCTGCATCTTCCCTGGAAAAAAAAGAACATAGGGTTTGGGAAGCTGGCGATGGCCGTGCGGGGAGCAGAGCTTCTGCGGGTGTCTTGCCGGGTGTGCGGGGACGGGCGGGAGCGGTTGCTTAAAGCACGGCACGCTGCTCGGGGGAGAGGGAAAACAACTCGGTGCTGGTCATGGCTCTGGTGTTTGCTTTATTTCAGTTGTCCCATGCATGGTTTGGGTGAAGCCAGGAAGAGTTGAACCACCACCAGCCACCCAAACTGGGCTTTGGTGGTTCTCTTCCAACCTGAGGTTCCCCAGCCCAGGGAGCCATGGGGACAGATCTGCTCCTGTCTCACCCTGAGCATCTCTCTACCCGGCCAGCACGCTGATTTGGGGTTGTTTTCCCAAAAAAAACGAGGCTCTTGTGACACGAGAGCCAGCACAGCTCGCTGTGGTCACGGTGGTGGCCGTACTGGGTGGTCTGGGCCGTGGCAGACCTTTGCTCAGCAGCGAGCGCTGGCAGAACCGGCGCCTCGGGCCCGTGTCAGGGAGGAGGGACTGGGGCTGCGTGTGGAGTTTGGATCCTGGCGCCCAGCCCGGGGCAGTTAATGGTTCACCAGGGCTGGCTGGAGGGAAGGGGGTGGTGGGGGGAGTGGAGCAGCCCTGGGCTGCTGGACTGTCTCTCATGGGATGGGGATAGCTGTGGGGACAGCCAGCCTGGGCCACCCTGGCTCAGCCCCTGGCCACTGTCCTTGGCACTTGCTGGGGGGCGGATGCTGCCCCACACCTCCCTGCTGCACTGACCGAGAACGCCCCGAGTTCTCTGAGCCCGAACACACCAAGGGGGGGCTCAGGAAAGGTCCTGGCCTTTGGGGACTCAACATGGTGCAGGATGTGCCACTGTGCTCAGATCTGCTGGTGCACCCAGGCTCATGGATGTGCTTGGGCTGGGGGTGCCCAACCTGCTCAGAGCAGTCTTGGGTTGCCCAGGGCCACCTCCTGGCATGGTCTAGAGTTCTCTGGGGATGAGCATCCTGCACCCCATCCCATCCCTCCTCACCCAACTGCTTCATCCTTCCCATCCTACCTCCTGCCTTTTCCCTGTACCCCATCCCCAGCAGCCATGGGTACCACCAGACTGGGACCCCGTCCAGCTTGCTGGGGACAGTTTGTGCCACCAGTGCTGTTTTTGGGCTGGGTGCCATGTCCCTCCCTGCAGGCAGCCGTACCAGTGTCCAGACCGCCCTGCGCACCCTGCTCACAGCACCCTGGCTCTCGCAGTGGGACATCCGCTCCTGGCTCCAGCTCCTCGCCGTCCTGCAGTGGGTGCTCAGCTTCCTGCTGCTGGGTGAGTAGGGGGCTCTGGGGGGGTCCTGGTGGGGTGGGCACACACTCACTCACCCCCTCGCCCTGGCTCCTGCAGGAATCGTCAGCCTCCTGATCCTAATCTACCTGGTGTTCACCAGCTTCTGGCCCATCTCTGCGCTCTACCTGGCCTGGATCATCTTTGACTGGGACACACCAGAGAAAGGTGGGGATGGGCAGAGCCCCCCCTTCCTCCAGCTTTGCAGCATGATGGGGTGCAGGGTCCCCCTTTCTCTGGGTCCATCCTAGAAGAGCAAAGAGGGAACACCACATCCCACCTACTCTTTCCTTCCTCTCCCCATCATCCTCATGGTGGGAAGAGGGACACGGTGGGTCCTGCTGCCTGCCGTGGTGGCTGTCATCTCCTGAGGTCCCTGCCTGGTTTGCAGGTGGCAGGAGGCTGCCGTGCCTGCGGCGATGGGCCGTGTGGAAGCACTTTCGGGATTATTTCCCGGTGAAGGTACGGTGGGGGCAGCCGGGGTGCCGGGACAGGGTGTTCATGCAGACCATGGTGGTGACACCACCCAAGGGGACCTGCCACCATTATGTCCCCACAACACCATTTTGTCCTGGCAGCTGGTGAAGACACATGACCTGTCCCCCAGCCACAACTACATCATCGGCTCCCACCCCCACGGCATCCTCTGCGTCGGCGCCTTCTGCAACTTCATCACGGGCTCCACGGGCTTCGGGCAGCTGTTCCCGGGCATCCGGCCCTTCCTCACCACCCTGGCCGGCAACTTCCGCCTGCCCGTCTTCAGGGAGTACCTGATGAGTGGGGGTCAGTGTCCCCGGGCAGCGGGAGGGGCAGCTGCCTGCACCCTGCCCTCGTGGCTGTCCCTTGGGCTGTCCCTTGCATTGTCCCTTGCATTGTCCCTTGCACATAGTCCCTGACATGGCCCTTGCATGGTCCCTTGCGTCCTCCCCCCAGGCACAATCCCATGTGAGGTCCCTTGTGCTGTCTCTTGCATTGTCCCTTGCATTGTCCCTTGCACATGGTCCCCCACATGGCCCTTGCATGGTCCCTTGCATGTTCCCCTCAGGCACAATCCCATGTGAGGTCCCTTGTGCTGTCCCTCTCATTGTCCCTTCCATATGTTCTCCTACATGGCCTTTTCATGGTCCCTTGCATCCTCCCCCCAGGCACAATCCCGTGTGAGGTCCCTTGCCTTGTCCCTTGTGCTGTCCCTTGCCCATGGTCTCCCACATGGCCCTTGAGTGGTCCCTTGAATCCTCCACCCAGGCACAATCCCATGTGAGGTCCCTTGTGCTGTCCCTTGCCTTGTCCCTTGCATTGTCCCTTGCACATAGTCCCTGACATGGCCCTTGCATGGTCCCTTGCGTCCTCCCCCCAGGCACAATCCCACGTGAGGTCCCTTGTGCTGTCCCTGTCCCCGGGGCACTGTCCCACAGCACCTCTGGTCTGTCCCACCGCAGGCCTGTGCCCAGTGACCCGCCGTGCCATCGGGTACCTGCTGTCCAAGAACGGCACTGGCAATGCAGTGGCCATCGTCATCGGCGGCGCAGCCGAGTCGCTCTCCTGCCGCCCCGGTGTCACCACCCTCATCCTGAAGAACCGCAAGGGCTTCGTCCGCATGGCCCTGCAGCACGGGTGGGTCACGGCACCGCCACTGTGGGGGTCTGAGGGTGCCAGTGCCCCATCACCACCCACCATGTCCCCTCCACAGGGCCCACCTCGTCCCCTCCTTCTCCTTCGGGGAGAACGACCTCTTCCGCCAGGTGGTCTTCGAGGAGGGCAGCTGGATGAGGAGCATCCAGCAGCGCTTCCAGAAGATGATGGGCTTCGCTCCCTGTGTCTTCTACGGCCGGGGTCTCACCTCTGTCCGGTCCCGGGGCTTCCTCCCCTATGCCAGGCCCATCACCACTGTGGGTGAGCATCGCCCCTGGGGCAGAGGGGACCCCCAGAAGGTGAAGGGGTGGAGGAGGAGGATACCCCGTGATGGGTGGCATTGGAGGGCAATGCTCAACTCATGTCCCTGATGAGGTGAGCACGTCCCCATGGCACCAGCCTGACTTTCCTCCCTTGCTGGCAGTGGGGGAGCCGGTGCCGGTGCCCCAGGTGGAGAACCCGAGCTGTGAGATGGTGGACATGTACCACGAGATGTACATCCGCTCCCTGCTCAAGCTCTTCAACGAGAACAAGACCCAGTACGGGCTCTCGGAGGCGGACGAGCTGCTCATCCTCTGAGCGCGCCGGCGCCGGCCGCCAGGTCCTGACTCACAAGGGCAGCCGGCTCTTGCGGGTGGGGATTGCAGCCGGCCCGGCACGGGGGACGCGTGGGGACATGTGGGGACGGTCCCCCCACTCTGACCCTCCACTCCTCTGGATGAAAAACCCCAGTGGGCGGTGGGAGAAGAGGAAGAAGCGAGGGGAGGGGGACGTTGGGAAAGGGTTCCCCTTGAAAGGGGTGCGAGGGGCTGCGGGTGACACAGCTGTCCCCCGAGGACGTGGGGCTGATGTGGGGGGGCTGGCGCAAGGCTGGGGGCCAGTGATGGACACGGTCCCTCCAAGACAACCAGGAGACCTTGAGCTGAGGGAGGGGGTGTCACAGGAGGTGGGAATGAGATGGATTCTTTGGGGTGGCATCACCATGGGGAGTGGGACTGGGCTGGGGAGATATCCCCGTGGGGTGGGGGGCACTCCTGGACATGGGGACCCGTGGCAGTGGCCTCAGCTGGGACCGTGGAGCCCTGGGTGGGGGTGGGTGCTGCTCTGGCCCCAGATGAGCCTTTTCCACCATCTCTGTACCCAATACAGATCTCCAACCCCCCCACCGCTGCCTCTGTGTGCTGGGGGGCAGGACTGGTGGCACTGTGGCTGTACCCCATGCTCCCTGGGCGGGTGGACATGTCACCCTCCTGGGTCCCCTCCCTGGCAGCCCCATCTCCAGGGCTGGAGCTTTGCACCACTCAGGTGCAACCAAGCAGCTCCTGGGTCCACCTGGGCTACTTTGGATATAATGGGAGGTGAGGAGGAGCAGCTGCTCTTACTGGGTTAACTGGGAGCAGGAGGAACATCTCCTTCCCTCTCTGCTTTCAGCTCAGGTGAGTGAGGGGCTCTCTGGGTACCACCACAGGCTGGGACAAGGATGTGGGGCTAGGAGGTGACATCCCTAGGACCTTCTCCCTCCCCAGGTGACCTGGGCAGCTCCTTGGTGGGATGTGGCTGTGTGTGGTTGGTGCCACGTGGCCATGGCTGTGACTGGGGGGACACCCTGATGATGCTATGGGCTTCCCTTCCCTGGGCGTGTGCTGGTGGGACTCATGGGTGGCAATGGGGATAGGACCTCCTGGGGGTGGGGACAGCCCTGTCCCATCGCTGCTGGGGCTGGTGTGGGCGAGCCAGCAGTGCTGATAGCCATCTTCTGCTCTGCTCCTCTGCGCAGGCACTTGGTCAAACAAAAGGGCTGGGTGAACGTTTGGAGAGCAAACACCCATAAAGGCAGATTCCCAAGGACTCTCCCGTCACCACGGTGTCACCGCTCTGTCCCCAGTGCCAGCGCTGAGGTGGCAGGTGGCTTTTCTCTGCTCTCAAATGCTTTCTGGGGTGAGGGTGGGCATCTCATCCCTCTTCCTTCTGCTATGGGGAGAAACGTGTCCAAGCGTAGAGAAAGGGGAAAGGGTTTTATTGGGGGATGTTGGAGAGCAAGTGTCCCCTGCCGTGTCCCCCCTGCCTCTCCTGAGGGCAGCAGAGTGACAGGGACATCTGTGAGAGCCTCCACCAGGCACAGGAGGGACCCAGTGTTGGCTCCATCCCCAGGCTCAGTCCACTCCCTGTCCGTCGCTGTTGAGCAGACTGGAAGGGCTGTGGACACCCAGGGAGGGACCATGGTCCCTTCTCTTTAGTGTGTCCCCAGGAGCATCCCAGGATGGGACATGTGTCACAGGCCAGCCTGCCATCCCAAAGTGGCTTTCTCAGCTCAGAAGGTGGCTGTCCTGCCCCGAGCAGTACTGGGACCCACCTCCCACAGCATCCTGGGGCAGGGATGGGACAAGCCCCATGGCCACCCGTCCTCAAGCCCCAGCAGGGGCAGGTCTGGGGACCCAGGGTGGCTGTGGCTCATGGAGACCAGGGACCAGGTTACCATAACCCCTCCTGTGGCCCCTCAGCACCCACCCCTGCTCCGTGCTGTCCCTTGGGTGTCACTGGCAGTGTGGATGCCACCCATGATGTTGTCCATGGAGGAGGATACCAGGGCCAGGTCACAGGAGGGTGCGGGCCGGAGCCGCTGGCCCGGCCCCCGGCGTAGCCGTCCCCGGTACTTGTCCCCAACCATGAAGTACAAGATGGGGTCGAGGCAGCTGTTGATACTGGCCAGGGGCCGTGTGATCTTGTAGGTGAAGTTGATGATGTTGAGGGTCCAGCAACTGGCTTGGAAGTAGCGGGAGGTGTAGTACATGGTCCGAGTGATGTGGAAGGGCACAAAGCAGATGGCAAAGACGGTGAGAACAATGATGATCATCCTGATGGAGCGCTTCTTGTAGGAGGGCATGCGTGGGGTGGGGCTGGAGAAGCTGGACTTGCCGAGTCTCTTGGCCATCAGGCAGTAGCACAGGACAATCACCAGGAAAGGGACCCCGAAGAGGAGGGCCATGACGGAGGAGCTGTAGTGCACATAATGGTCAAACTCCTCGGGCTTGGTGGTGTCGTGACACAGGGTGCTATTGCCCTTGGAGCTGGTGGTGACAAAGATGAGGTTGGGGATGAGGCAGATGATGACGACAAGCCAGGCAGCTACGCAAATGACGCGGGCGTGCTTGGTCTTCACCCACTTCAGGGAGCGGATGGGGTGGCAGATGCCCACGTAGCGGTGCACGCTGATGCAGGTCAGGAAGAGGATGCTGCTGTAGAGGTTGGCGTAGAAGAGGAAGCGCACGATCTTGCAGAGCCACTTCCCAAAGGGCCAGTTGTTGCGGTCGGCGTAATAATAGACCAAGGTGGGGAGAGAGAGGACGTAGAGCGTGTCAGAGACAGCCAGGTTGAACATGTAGGTGGTGGTGGCGTTCCAGGGCCTCATCCTGCAGATGAACATCCACAGAGCCCAGGAGTTGAGGGGCAGCCCCACCACGAAGACGATGCCGTAGGAGATGGGCAGCAGGATGAACTTGAACTCCTCGTCGAAGACACACTTTGCCTCGGGCGCCGCCGTGGTGTTTCCTTCTGGCCATGGGCTCGGCGTCGGTGTCCACAGGGCAACTGGGAACGTCCTCACTGAAGTGGCCATGTTCTCCCAGCCAGATCTAGGGGAGCAGTTAATGAAAGCGGGTTAGTCCTTGATCCCGGCCATTGTCAGGCACAAAGCGTGGACGGGAGCCAGCGGTGCCAGATTTCCCCCCCCCCAGGGGCTCCGGCCACTTTGATGGTTCTCTGGTTTTTCTCAGCTCGCGCGTCCGAGCCTCTCGGGGAGCCCAGGGAGGTTCCACAACCCTCCCCCCTCGGCAGTGACACCCGTTAATCATCCCTTTGAGCAGCTGGCAGTGACACCAGCCCCGCGTGGAGCCAGGAAGCGTGCCTGGGACAGAGGGGACGCGCCGGCCCCGCCGGCCAACAGCCCCACGGCGCGATGAACAATGAGACCTTGATGAGCAACAGCAGCCCCCGGCCGCTGCCAACGCAGCCTCTTGGAAACCGGCTCAGCCTAATTGGCACCATCCTGACAATGCTGCTGGTCCCACAGGGCTCCTTGACAGAAGAAAGGCAGGAGGAGAAGAAAGGCTTGTCTAGGGGAATATTATGGCCTGGAGAAATCCTTGGGGGGCTGTTAAAGGAACCTTTGGGAGAGAGCGTCCCTAGACGGCAAGGGGGCCTCCAGCTGCCGGGTATTCTCCGTAGGAGAGGGATGAGCTAAGCCCTGTGGAGAGGAGCTGCACCAGAGCCAAGTCCCAGCCCAAGACAGTGCAAGTTCACAAGGCAGGCAGGATGTTTCCCCTTGAGCAGCATCAGGATCAAAGGTTTGGATCTGCATCCTCCTGGCAAACCAGGCCCTGGGGCTGAGGCATGAGGGTGAGCTCTCAAAGGGTTGTGTTCACCTCTCAGGGTGTCTAAAGTTCAGATCCTGCTGCTCCAGAGGGAAGAAGGAGCTTCTGCCACCACCATGGTGTCTGGCAAAGGACTGTCAAAGGCTGCCCACACCTTGGCCCCTCCACACCCACCACCATCCCTGGTGAAGGGATTTTGGAGCAGCTGCTTCTGCTGTCTGAGGATGGATACTCAGATGGGTAACCTGGGAGCAGGAGCATCTGCCATGCTGCCAGCAGAGACAAGGGTGCAGCCGAAACCACGTCTGATGGAAGAAGTGTTGGTGTGTCTCCAGTTTCTGCTGGTCCAGAGCTCACCCAGGAGGTGATGGGTGCCAGGACAGAGGACTTGGAGCTCAGGGACACGATGCACGTTTGTGTGATCCTGGTGTTGGTGGCATGAGGTAGAAGGCTACATCCTCCCAAGCTCCTTCATCCTTTGGCTCCCTCACCATCCCTCTCCTGTTTGTCCCTTGCCTTCTCCTCCCAGAGGTGCAGCCTGACGCAGGGTGTACGTGGGCTGCGCAGGGTGTATCCGTGGGCTCTGCCATCACCTCCCCACAGATCCTCGGCTGCAGAGACACCCCTGGGTTTACAGAGATGATCATAAATGACTCTGCAGGCAGATGGGCAGTGCGGGCCCCTCGGTGCCACACGCTCCTCCACGCTCTCTGTTTGAGTTGTGGGCTGAGCCACCGCTTTGGGCTCGACATCAAACACCCGCAGAGCCCTTCCCGCTGCGGGCAGCTGCCTGGCTTTATGACAGCAGTGAGTTCAGAGAGCAACAGGCAGGTCCTGATCAAACATTAACAGTGAGAAGAACTTGCTCTGTCTTCCCAGAACTAGCTGGTAGGAAACCCTGAGCTTCCAGGTGCTGGTGCCACTGGTGGTCCCATGGGTGTTGTGCTGGTCCCAGCCCAGCAGCTGCCTTTCCCAAGCCACAGCACTGCTGAGGACACAAGGCACCAGACTGATTTTCCTCTTCTAACCTCTGAATGCAAGTCAGTGTGAAGTCTTGAGCCCAACAAGACCAGAGAGCTGCAGGGTTCAGTGACCAAAGCCAGTGCTGGTGGCATAGGTCAACAACCAACTAGGATATGAAGAAGCCAATAAATAATAATAATAAAATAAAATAGTCTGATGTAAGAAATGCACAAGGAAGAAGAACCTGAGGAGCTGCACGGTGCCAGGCTGCTCGGAGGAGAGCGCAGATCCAGCCAGCAGATAAAGCCTGGGCATGGGCAGCGCTCAGCAGTGTGATTGAACCATTCCTAAGCAAGCTTCCTTCGAGGAGAAGCACAGAAAAACAAAACTGCAACAGAAGAGGACATTTGGCAAGCTTTATCTCAACAGGTTTCCTGCTTCCTCATCTTAGTCAGGATCAAAATCACTGGTTTCAATTACTGATTCACATCAATCCACCCTGAGGACACGTCACCACCCGGTCCGTTCCTTCTCCTCGCTGACGTCCCCAGCAAGGCTCTCCCTGGCCATGGCATCTCCAGCATGAGCTTTTCAAGGAGGGACTGACCACAGCCATGGTGAGGTCTGAGCCAAGCCTTGGGGCTTGCTGCCGGAGTGGGAAGTGCTGGGAAAGGACATGAAGCCGGGGGGTGACGTCTTCTCCTGCCCTGCCTGTGTTGTGGATGCAGGAGATCCTGCAACACATCATCCACCAGCGGAAAGGGACAGAGACCGGCACAGGGCCACATGTCAGGGGACACGTGCTACCCTTGGCCCTTTGCTGGAGGAACAGGAGCTCTGCCCTGGCCCCTGCGGCCATGCCCAACCTGAACCTGTCCAGTGGGACCTGGCATTGTCCCCAGCCCCGGGTGTCCTCAGCAGCTGGCCAAGGCTCCCTGCCCTGGGGATTTACAGGGGTGTTGGAAAGGCACCAATGAAATGAATGAGTGGGGCAGCACCCAAGAGCCAAAGTCCTGCTTGCTGGCAGGAGGGGACAGGGACCAGAAAGCTTCAGAGAGGGGACAGGAGAGTGGAGTTTGGAAGGGAGCAAGTGGCCACCAAGGGATGCAGGGCTGGGTGAGACTGGGACTGGCTGCTGCTGGAGCATGGGAAAAACAGGGCTTTTCTTCTCTCCTAAGCTCTTGGAAATTGCAAAACAAGGGGAAATTATGCCAAACACCCTGGAGAAGGACCCTTGTCCCTAATCGCCACGTGGTTGGTGCAGCCAAAGCCCCGGCACAAGGGGACCGTGACCTAATTTCTCTCCGATCCTTCCCTTTGACTGCAAGAGCCGCCAAAGCACGAGCTGTCTGTGCTGCTGGGTGCCAGTGCCTCCTCCCTGGGGACAACAGCGGGGTTGGGTGCTTCCCTCGCTGCCCACCATGTCCCCTGCTCCGAGCTGACCCCTTTTCTCCGTGGGGTGGGAGGTGAGGGTTTCCGTTCACCCGTGGGTGGGGTGTCCCTGTCCCTCCACCTCCCTGGGGAAGGGCAGGAGCTGTGGCAGCCCCAGGGCAGCTTCACCCTGCGAGGACACAGCAGTTTGGGAGATGGAGAGGGAGATGAAGGAGAGGAGGTGGCCACACTGGGAAGGATGAAGGCTCTCGGTGATGGGGGAAGGCAGTGGTGTGTTAGGGAGGAGGATGCACGGAGGGGTTTGGGGGTGGGGGAGGGATGGGGACAATTCTATGATTCTATGAATTGGCCGACCCCCACCCCGCATCCACCCAGCCCTGGTGATCCCAGCTCCATCCCCCCTGGGTTGGTGTGGCCATGGCATGGCTGTGGCACAGCTGTCCCACCTGCTGCTCTCCACGGAGCACGGGCTGTCCTGGCTCACCTGCGGTCCTGGGCTGGGGTGGCTCTCAGGAGTGAGGCGCCCCCGGGCAGTCCCTGTGCCCCGCGGGGCTGGGGGCCATGCTGGAGGCTTCGGCCGTGCCGAGTGTGCCCGCTCCTGCTGTCCCGCTGCTGGGAGCAAAGTGCCCAGGAGAGGCAGGGCTGGAGGCGGGCAGAGGCGGGGGCAAGAGCCCGAGGAGTCCCTGCCTGTCCCTGCCCGCCCCAAGGGCTGCCCGTAGGGTTTGTCCCCACTGCTCCCCCACCCATACCCCTCGCAGGCTTTGGGCCACCTGTAGCCCCTGCAGCAGCTCCTCAGCCTTGGGATGTGTGGTCCTCACCTGTGGGGTCACAGCCCTTTCCCCATGGGGGCCAAGGACCCTTGGCCATGGGGACCACAGCCCATTGCTCATGGGGACCATGGTCCCTCACTCATGGGGACGACAGTCTCTTGCTCATGGGGACCATGGTCCCTCAACCGTGAAGGTCGTAGCCCCTCATCCATGGGGACGCAGCCCCCTGCCCATGGGGGGACCAGGACCCCTCACCCACCCCAGGGCAGTGTCCCTGCCCCACTGGGACCACGCAGGTCTCAGTAGAACCCACACCCCGGGGTGCTGCCCTGCTGGCACCCCAGCCCTGCGGGGCAATCCTGGGGACAAAGGTGGCCACTGCCACCTTGAGGCCAGCCTGGGCATAGTGTCCCCAAAACCAGGGCCACCTCAGGTGTCCCAGCAGCCAGGGCTCCCCATGTTTTGAGGGGGCTGTGTGCTCCCACCGCCTGCACAGCAGTGCCTGGGCTGGGGGATTTAACTCTGTGAGCGTCTGGGTGGGCAGAGGGTGGGTGATGTGCAACCGTGGCAGCAGCGCCAGGGATGATGGGTGCACCTCGAGATGTTGGGGACCACGGCCAGCTCAGGGGGAGCAGAAGCAGGAGGGGCTGGGGGGCCAGGGTGGGGACAGCCTGGGGGTGCTCAGCAGAGGGACAGTGGGAGGCTGAGCTGGTGCGTTTGCAGGGGAACCCCGTCACCACGGCCGAGGGCAGAGCCAGCCCAGCCCTGTGGGACGCAGGACACCAGGCAAGGACAGCCTCAAGGGTTGGGGTTTGCAGGGACCCCGGTTAAACAGGGAGAAGTTGGGGGGCAGAGCTGATGGATAGTGGGGCACTGGGAGATGGTGCTGTCCCCATCCAGCGTGCCGAGCTCGGCTTGGCACGGTCCCTCCTCATCCCTGCGCGGAACCAGGCGTAGCACTCGCACCGCAGTGTCCCTGAGACTTTATTCTGGGTGGGGTGAGCAAGGGGCTCCAGGGTGCTGTGGGTCTGGCGCAGTGGGGTCTTCTGGCTGTTCCCTCCGTGCTCAGGGGACAAGTGGTCCAGCTGGCTCAGGGAGGTGGCCATGTGCAGCGCCATCAGCGAGCAGTCACACAGCCCCGGCGTGTCCCTGGCCAGGACAGCCGATTGGGGTCTCTTCTGCCTGCCCACACCGAGGGGGCTGAGTGGGCACCCACGGGACAGGGACCTCGGCACGCAACGGGGACGGCCACCCCACTGCTCTTCTTCTGAGGGTGAAGGGACCCATGACCCGAGGGGGCCCCGGCGCTGCTGGCCCCCGGCTGGGCTCTCCACCTGCTTGTTGTGGGGTTTGCTGACGCTGGGGGCTGGCACCCCCACATTGGGGACCCCCACATTGGGGACCCCCTCGAAGATGAAGTAGGCTGGGTTGGTGTAGCCGCTGGCCGGCTCCGGGAGGCTGCGGGGGCGAGTCCTGCAGAGCATGGTGGGACAGGGATCAGTGTCACCCCATGGCCATGGCAGGGATCAGTGTCACCCCATGGCTATGGCAGGGATCAGTGTCACCCCACGGCCATGGCTCATGGAGGGGCTGAGCCCAGCTGGGGTACCTGAGGCGCTGCAGGGGGGGCTTGGGGCATGTTGGGGTGTCCACCGCCAGCTCAGCATCCTCCTCCTCCTCGAAGTTGATCCACTCTGCGAAGGCACCAAAGTCTGACCTGTCCCCACGGACACAGCCACGCCGTGTCCCAAGGTGGCCAGGGCGAAGGGAGGGGGCTGGCACAGCCACCACAGTTGGGCAGCCTGCTTGCTTTTGGGCTGGTGGCTCCAGGTGACACAGCAGCAGCTGCATCTCTCACCATGGGAACAAGGAGCAATGGGGAGGTCTGGAGACCCCCATCCCGCCGGAGACCCGCTCCCACCGGCGCTGCTCCTTCCCGTTACTTAACAGCGCGGCAATAATTCCCCGCAGCCGCAGAGGCGCCTGGCTTCGGATTAACGCCGCCCGCACCGCTTAATCCGGATCAGGGGAGAAAGACCTGGAGCTCCGAGGGGCTTTGGGAAATCAGCGGCGCCGCCTGCGGGCGCTTACGTAAGGCGGCTGCGGTGTGCGGTGCCGGGGGCTGAGCCGAGACGTTGCCAGGTGCACCGGTACCGGCACACGGGGAGCTCTGCCAGCACCCAGCTGGATTTTGGAAGGTGACATGGGTTCAGTGGTGACAGCTTGCTGGGTGGCTCCAGCTCCACCCGGATTCCCTTCAGAGCAGAGACCCTACAGGTGAGGGCAACAAAGCGGGAGGGTGTGGGAACCCCCCCGCAGAGGCAGGACACCGCAGCCACTGTCCCCATGTCACTGGGACAAAGCTGCACCAGCCCCACGTCTGCCAGGGTTCATCCAGCATGTCCTGCCCCATGGGAAGGGGGGATTGAGCTGTTCCTCACGCAGCACGTGCAGGGCCGGGGGGATGCAGCAGATGAGAGGAGACTTTATTTGTTCAACAGGAAAAGGAAGAGGCTCTCTCTCGTTTCCCCTTTATTTTTAACTCGGTGCTGCATCCCCAGCCTCCTTCCCCAGCGCTTCGTTCACAGCACGGTGCGAGTGCAGGAAGGGATGTGCTTTGTCCATCTCACACCTTTTTTGGGGGGGAATGTCTGCCCCCCAACCTGGGCAAGGTCTCCTTGGCTAAATCCATCCAGTTGGGATTAAACAGAGCTGAAGCTGCCCACCGTGAAACCTGCTCTGTCCTCACCACGCTCCACAGACCCTGCAGGCATGGCCCTTGTGAACGGCTCCGCTCTCAGAGGCTTTATTAAGAGCCTAAGGAAGAGCCACAAATAGAAAGCTCAGGATTAGGTGCCCCAGGCATGGTGCTGGGGGTGGCTGCTCCACTGTGCCCCCCCGGGCAGGGCAGTGGGTGTCCAAGTGGGGCTGTCTCCTCCTCCTCCTCCACCAGCCCATAGGAAGGTCACAGTTCACGTGTCCCCTTGACTTTGGCAGAACCAGCACCTGCTAATCTGCAAATTAAGGAGCTCTCCTGTGTGCAATTAAAGAGATCACAAGTCCCAGCCCCAGGCAACGTGTGCTGACAGATAAAGCCCTGGGCAGCAGGGCTGGTGTGTTGCGGTGGCCCCAGTGGCTCCTGGTGGCCCACAGGGCTAGGGGCACAGGTGAGCTATGTTTGGGAGGGGTTGGTACCCAGGTGATGAAGGTCGTTGAGCTGATCCAGGGTGCTGGGAGGAGGCTGCTGGCAGCTCTGGGATGGAGGGACAGTGGTGAGCAGGGACATCCTGGCCTTGGTGCTCAGCTCTGGAAGTTGAGCCAGAACTGAGTGCACGCTCAAAGCAAAGGGTCTGGCCAAGCAGGCTTGAAGGATGCTGAAGGTGAGGAAGATGAGTGGGCCTTGCTGGAGCAGTTTGCAGGTTACCCTGGGCTGTTCTTGGGGTCTGTGCCCTGTCCCTAGGGCCAACCCAGGGGCAGCATCCATGCGAGCATCCCGCAGCCATCCCTGCAGGATGGGGATCTGCACGTCGGCTGTGGCTGAGGAAGGACAGTGGTGGGGAGGGCTTTGCTCCCAGCTGGCTGTGGGGCTCTGTGCTTTCAACTGTTTTCTCTTTGCAGCAGCAAATGTTGAATTAATGATGTGCTAATTGGGTCAGGTGAGGCCAGCCCATGGTGTTATGAAATGACACAGGGCTGAGCAGATCGCCCAGCGGTGCTGAGGGATGGTGGCAGCTCTGTGTCCCACCACCGAGGGGTGGCCAGTCCTTCCCTGCCACTTTGGAGGGAGCAAAGGCTGGTGTGGGAACTGCTGATGCAGCCCCGAGCCTCACGTGTGCCTTCACCCCATCACCTTGTACATCACTGTACCCACAGCAGGGGTGTCCTGTGTGCCCCAGACCACAGCAGGTCACCTCAAGGTGACCAGCCAGATGGGCACGTTGGCCATGTGAGGAGCTGCCTCCACCTCCCATCCATCAGCAAAGTGTGTAAGGGAGGGGTGAAACCCAGCAGGTCCCCTCCACCATCTCCATCCACCTTCATGTCCAGGGCTGGCCCAGCTCCACTTGCCATGGGAGCCGTTGTAGAGAGACCCCCCGGGAATCTGCACCCCTGGCTGCTGGGAGCAGCTTCCACCTCAATTACCATCACCTTGCTCCTAAGCCCTCTTTCCATAAGCTGCTTTCCCAGGCTCGGGCAGCAGCTGTATTTATAGCCCCCTCTTCCTCACGGAGCGTCTCCCTGGTTAATAAGCTAATAGGATTCTTCCCCAAAGCCCCTCTCCCGCCGGGCACACGCCCGCCCCACGCACCCCAGCCAGCGCCGGCGGCTGAGATCAGACGCCAGGGGAGGGATCGCCGGGGGGGGTATAAGAAGCTGCAGGACTGGGAGCAGCCCGTAGTGACTGGGTGGCACTGGGACGCGCTGGGAGAGGGAGAGGAGAGCGTCTGTCTGTCTGTCCGGCTGCCAGGTGAGTGCTGCCTGCTCTCTGCCAGCACTTTGGGGCACAGATTCTGCTGGTTTGTAAAACACTTGGGGCAGGGACGTTGGCACTGGACTGTGGCTGGGAGGAGGGTGGTTTGGGGCTGAAAGGGGAAAAAAATGGCCAAAAGGATTTCAGCGTGGCCAACCTGCAAGGCATGGGTGGAGGGGCCGGGTGGCAGTGTGGGCTGAGCCAGGAGGGGTCCGAGTCCCTTCTCTGGGGCTTGGAGATGCAGAGGAGGACTCAGCTCTTCTCTCCTCCACCTTTCATCGCCTTCTCCCCAGTTCCTGGGCTCTGGAGAGGGGCCAAGCCCCTGGCACTGCTCTGCTCCCGCTCCCCTCACACCTTCTCTTGCTGCTGCCCAAGAAACCCTGCGGGTGAGGATGTCCGAGCTTCACATCCCACGGCACCTGAGGGCATCAGCGATCCTGTGTTTGGGGCTAATCCCTTGTTTTCCCATGGGGAGAGGATCATCTCCTCCCCCCTCTATCAATTTCTTCTTTCTCCCCAGCATCCCCGCAGCTGCGTGAAGAGGCAACTCTGCCCACGTGCCCCTGGGACTTAAAATCCTGCCTGGGCTTAAGCTCTGCTAATGTCAGAGCTGCCTAACTTTAAGAAGCTGAGCTCATCCCACCTAATCTCCCGGTGAATCAGCTGGTGATCAGGGCCATATTTATGGTTTAATTCTGGATACCAGGCTGGAGCAAGCAAAACGCAGGCAGCAGAGTTGGGCAGGGCTGGGCAGCCCCAGCCAGGCTCCCAGCGTGGAGGCAGAGGTGCCAGTGCTGCCCTCCCAGAGCTGGATCTGGCACTGCCAGACAGGGATGGGGACAGAGGGGACATGGGTCGGGGCTGTGTGCCCCAAGACCCCCCTGTCCATGGGAGCTTAAGATGCCCTTGACCTCTCTGCCCGTGGTTTCCTCGCTCTCCTGTGAGTGACGGGACAAAACGAGCCCATTCCTGCCGTTAAGCCATGACAACTTCCTGCAGACAAGGAAAATCCCTAAAATTGAAACTCCACAAGCCCTTTTGTTCATTTTTCTCCCTTTCTCAGCCTTGAACTCGTTCCCTTGGGAGTCACCCCTGTGCTTCCTATTTGCCTGCCTGGGGCATTGCTCTCCCCTTCTCTCTTCCTCCTCCTCTTCGTCACCTTTTCATCCTGTGGTTCAGCTTGGCTGCCCCGCTGGCTCCCCAGCTGCTAGCATGTTCCTTGTGTGCAGCCCAAAGCTGGGCAGCCCCAGCTGAACCCCGAGCACCCCAGCTCTGCCATGGTGAAAGGCCCAGCAGTGCTGCAGCCCCAGGGCTCCGCGGTGCTTCGGGAGGTGCAGGGTCTTGTCCCACTGGCTGGTGATGGCAGGTGGCTGCCCCTTCCCCACCACCTCACCCATCATTTCCCCTCCATCTCTCCTCACAGATCCCCACCTGTGTGGCCACTGACTTAAAATGGCAGAAGGAGCAAAGTAAGTGTCTTTTTTTTCTTTTATTTTTCTTAATTGGGATGGAACAGGGTGTTGTGGGGCAGAACCCCCCAGCTCCCCCACCCACTGCCCCCATGAGCTGGTATCCAAGCTCGTTGTAGAGAGGTGGAGTGAGATATCACAGGGCCAGCAAAGCACCTTCTCTTTTCTTGTACATGTTGGTGCTTTTTTACTTTGTCCAAAAGATGCAGCCTGCTAATGCGACCCTTCCTCCACGGCCAGACGCTGAGCTCAGGGGTATGACATCCCCTGGAGCAGTGAGATGAGGCAGGTTCAGGCTCTAAATTTGCAGGACACCAAATTCCCCAAGGCCAGGACATCCCATGCACACTCTGGTGTAGCTCTTGGAGATGCACCATGCTCTCAGAGAAGCCCTCACCTCATTGTCCCAGGGAGATGAAGGGCTCCCTCCTCACCCCCTGCCCCAGGAGCAGGCTGTGCTGCATCCAGCCTTGTCCAGGGTGTTCCCAACCCGTCTGTCTGTGTTTCCTCCACAGGGTGTTCAAGAAGACCAGCCCCAATGGCAAGGTGAGTCCATGTACGCAGAGATGGGTGCAGGCTGTGCAGGGGCTGCCCCAGGGTGGCTCTGCCCACGGGATGGGACACAAGCTGGGTTTTCTTTCCCTTTGAATTGTCCTGATTGACTCCTGCTACACCTGCCAGGATGCCACTGCAAGGCTCACTCTTCAAAATAGAAATAATTTAAAAAATATATCAGAACCCTTAAATATGACACTTGCTCTGATGTGCTAACAGCAGAGTTAACGAACCCCACGACACAGCCCAGGGCTTGAACACCCAAAGGCCGGTTCAGTGGCAAACTCTAACCCGTTCCCTTCCTTCCTTTCACCGTGTGCTGCCTCCAGCTATCCATCTACCTGGGGAAGAGAGACTTTGTGGACCACGTGGAGTCAGTGGACCCTGTAGGTGAGTGGGGCTGTGCTCAAAGCACGGGCACTGAGTGGTCTGGGGGGACTGGTCCCTGTGCTGGTGCCTGCCCACCTCTGCTTCCTGCCAGAGCAGGAGGAAGCACAACTCCAGAGGAGCAAACATCCCATCTTCCTGCAAATACCCTTACAGAAAAGTGGTGGGGAAAGGGACAAAGTCCCTTTGCAAAACAACCCAGCTGTGCTGGAAATGCTGGAGGAGGCATTGTCATTCCCCTAACTGGCAGCTCACCTTGGTCACCTTCCCAGCTAATGAGCCCATCATTGACTTTAAAAAGTGCTATATTTTTGCAAGAATCCTCCCAGGCAGCTGAGCTCACCGGCCCTTCTTCTCTGTTTGTTTGCAGATGGCGTCTGTCTGATCGACCCCGAGTACCTCAAGGACAGAAAAGGTATTCAGACCCAAAACCCCGCGTTATAAGGGGAAGGGGTGGAAACTGATGCAAAGCTCACGAGTAACTGAGCACCGAAGTCTGGTTAAAACTGCAACAGATCACCTACAGCTCACTGTATGTCCCAGCAGCTGACCCAGAGGGGAAGGCTGCCTCCTCATCTCTTCTGCCTGGGCCACCAGCGCTGAAGCTCCCTGTGCCTTGCAGAAAGACACAATGAATCTTGTTAGCGTAGTGTTTGAGGTCCAGATAACAGAGTCATATTCCTCCTGAAGAGTTATTAAAACAGTTTTTCTGTTTCCTCTTTATTCCACCCGTTTCCCTCCATGCCTTCCCTTCATCTCATCCCTCCCCTAACCCTGCTCCTCTCCCTTTCCATCCGGCCTCAGTGTACGTGACGCTGACTTGCGCGTTTCGCTACGGCCGAGATGACCTCGACGTTATCGGGTTGAGCTTCAGGAAGGACCTCTATGTCCTGACCACCCAGATCTTCCCACCAATGCCAGACCAGGCACCCAAAACCCTCACTCCTTTGCAGGAGAAGCTGACACAGAAGCTTGGGGAGAATGCCTACCCCTTCACCTTCGAGGTAGGGGCTGCTCAGCCCTTCCCAACCACCCACCTCCGTGGTGTGCACCAGGGCTCACACTTCATTTACTTTTTTTCTCTCTTTCCTGTTCTGCCCAGATTGCCACCAACCTCCCCTGCTCAGTCACCCTCCAGCCAGGACCAGATGATGTGGGAAAGGTGAGCTGCTGTCCCCAACCCCTGTCCCTGTTCCTTCTGGCAGGGGGTTAAGTTATGGGGTACCAAAAATGAGAGCTGCTTCTCTTTCATGGGGATGTGGCCCATGGGGTGAGGGTTGAGGAGGAAGGATGAGTGGAGCTGGAACCAGGATCTCCAGGGATGCAATGCAGGCAGGAAGGGAATAAACTAAACTTCAGGCAGCTCTGAGCCCCTCCTGCTCAGTGACTGTACGTGTGTGTCCCCAGGC
Organism: Caprimulgus europaeus; assembly: GCA_907165065.1. Next base: position 20,664,112 of record OU015538.1, on the reverse strand, counting down.
CTGTGGTGTGGACTTCGAGGTCAAAGGGTTTTGTGCTGAAAATCTGGAGGAGAAAATTCACAAGAGGTATTTGCAGGGGATCCCTTTCCTGCCCCATGGCCCTGAACCCAAACCACTGGATGCTTTTGGGGTGGCCAGCTCAGGGGTCGGGCTGAGGACCTGCTGTCAGCCTGTGCCACTCTTGGATCGGGTACTTTGCCTGAAGGAGAGGCAGTGGTCTCCATTTCAGTGCCCTCCACGTCCTAAGAGCAGGCTGCAGCTTGCATCCTTTGGCTGGAGACACTGTGATGTCCCCAAAGACAGCCAATGTCCCCCTGTGTCGACACATCCCTGCTGGGGGGACTGGGGGTGACTGCTTCTTGCCCGCAGGAACTCGGTGCGCCTCATCATCCGCAAGATCCAGTTTGCACCCCTGAAGTCAGGGCCAGCCCCAAGGTCAGAGACCACCCGGCAGTTCATGATGTCTGACAAGCCCCTGCACCTCGAAGCGACCCTGGACAAGGAGGTCAGTATGGGGGGAAGGGGGGGGTCATTCCCTGGCTCATGCCACCACAAGTGTCCCCAGGAATGGGGATTGGGATGCCCAGTCACGTAACTGAGCCTTTTCCCACTGCAGATCTACTACCATGGAGACCCCATCAATGTGACCGTCAACATCAACAACACCACCAACAAGATTGTGAAAAAAATTAAGATTTCAGGTGAGAGATGGCAGAAGGGGCACGTCCCACACCCACAGCATCCTGACCTCCCCGCTGGAGATGGGGACTGCGTGCTTGTGCCTCCGCCGTGTCACCAGCGCTGCTCCCTCTTGTCTCTCCTCAGTTGAGCAGATCACAGACGTGGTCCTCTATTCGCTGGATAAATACACAAAGACTGTGTGCAGTGAGGAGATAAAGTAAGTCAAAAGGAGCTGGGGCTGGTGCAGCATCGTGGCCAGAGGGAGGAAGAGAAAGGAGGAGGAGGAGGAGGAGGAGGGGAGAGTGATGGGGAGAGGGGGTGGGGAAGACTGTTCTACACCAGGCAGCAAAAATACCAGGGTTAGGAGAGCAGATGCAGAAGCAGAGGAGAGGGAAGGCTGTGGACACGGTGCCTTCCAGCACAAGCTGGTGTCAGCTGGGAAGGTCCCTGGGGGAAGGTCTGCAGCTGCCCCCCGCCTGCTTCTTCTCCTCACTTTGCATCTCTGAGGCCAGCCGCAGGCTCTGCACCCCTGAGAACCCCGAGGGCTGCAGCAAAAGATAGAGGTAGAAAAAAAGAAGTGGTTGTACAAGGGAAGAGAAGGAGGAAACAGGCCCAGGCAGCTGCGTGGGGAGGGCAGGGCGGGGGCATCTGGCTCTGCCCAGGTGCCTGGAGTGATGCTGAGCATCCCTGGAGGGTGCTGAGAACCCACCAGGCTGGTGCTGGCTCTGATCCCTCCTCTCCCACTCCCTCCAGTGAGAACGTGCCGGCCAACTCCACCTTCTCCAAGACGTACTCCGTCACCCCCCTGCTCTCGGCCAACCGTGAGAAGCGAGGCCTCGCTCTCGATGGCAAACTCAGACACGAGGACACCAACCTGGCCTCCACCACCCTGTAAGAGCTGGGTGGGCTCCCCCCGCTCCCCACCACAGCCAGACCCATGCCTTCCCCCCACTCCATCACCCTCCCACTGCTCAGGACACTCTGGGCTCCCACCAAGGGTCCCCCACACCTCCTCACAGCTGGGATTTTGTGACATGGCCACAGACCCATCTCTCCATCTCATAGGAGATGTAGTTTCCCAGTCCCAACCACTATCCAAGACCCCTGTATCCCTCTGCAGAGCTGCATCAAGTCTCATCTCAGGAGCAAATCCCAGTGCACACAGCTCAAGCAGCCTCAGCCAAGTGATCTGCCCTCCCCTCCCTTTTACTGCCATGTTGTGTTGTCCTCTCCTGCTAAACCCCAGTGCACCCCACATGAAATGGGCCATGAAGATATCCCCAGGAGCTGCCCTGGTGGGAATGGATGGGGTCTGCCAGCAGCACTGCCCACCTCACAGCTCTGCTCTGCCTTTCTCCTAGCCTGAGACCCGGCATGGACAAGGAGGTGCTGGGCATCCTGGTGTCCTACAAAGTGAAGGTCAACCTGGTGGTGTCCCGAGGAGGGTGAGGCTCTGAGGGCATGGGGGTAGGGACTGTCTTTTTGGGATGTGCTGTGGGATCTTGCATCACTGGGCAGATGATGAAGGGACTTAAGCCACAGGCCCCCCTCCTCCTTACCCTGCTCCCCCAGCCCATGGGGCAGCTGGGCACTGGGCTGCTTCCCAACTCCCACACCTCCATCCCCATCGCTGCTGCCCCTCACCCCCATTATAAATCATCTTCTACCTTATCATAGAATCATAGAATGGTTTGGGCTGGAAGGGACCTTAAAGCTCATCCAGTCCCAACCCCCCTGCCATGAGCAGGGACACCTTCCACTAGACCAGGTTGCTCAAAGCCTCATCCAGCCTGGCCTTTGCTTATAACAAAGCAAAGTCTAACACCTCCCCTCCTCCACTTTGGCTGATTTCTGTCCCTTCTCTCCCGCTGCTGCAGCATCCTGGGGGATCTCACTGCCAGGTAAGGAGGGAGCTGCCTGTGGGGCTGGGCACGGTGTGGTGCTGGGTGGGTTTATTGCAACAAGTGCTTTTCCTCCCAGCGACGTTGCTGTGGAGCTGCCTGTCATCCTGATGCACCCGAAGCCTGCGGACAGTAAGTAACACCCGGGATGCTGCCGAGAGGTGGGGAGGGAGAGGCAGTCCCCGTTCAGAGGAGAACTGGTAAAAGCAACATCACTGCAGCCACCTCCATGCAAAGGGCCCTGCCCTGCCCCAGCAGCCCTGGGGCGGGCAGAGCTGCCCCGGCTGTGTGGCTGCCACCCTCCGTCCAGGACCAGCACGGGTGCTGCCACCCATCCCAACACCGCTCTTTCCAGAAAGACCCCTGAGCATTAAGATGTTAGCTGAAATATCCCTGCTGTGTTAACCTGCATGTCTGTCTCTCTTCCAATCCCCGCCTCCCTCTGCTTCTCTTATCAACGGGCTGCAGATAAGCCAAGGTAAAGAGACTTTCCCTTACCCCTCAACCCAATGTCTCCTCTAACACAAACTGTACAGATCCATCCCAGAGGGATGTGATGCCCCTTTCCAGCTTGAGGTTCCAGATCCTTGGATTAAATCATCCAAGTCCTGAGCCCCTGTGTCACAGCAGACAGCGTGACAGTGCCACAGCAGCACAGGCAGCAGGAGCGTTGTCACAGGCTGGGAGGATTCGAATGTTGGGCTCGGCACATGTTCTGCAAATTTCCAGGGCTTATTTTACAACTCCCCTTGCTGCAAACACAGCAGCTGCGAGCCCACACCTCGCCTTGTCCCTCGGAAGCTGCTCTGTGTCCCAGCCCCAAGTGCCACCGCTGGACATAACGCCCCCATCCAGCCCACGCTGAGGTCCCTCAGCTGCTGGAACGGCGCTGGTCACATCCCATTGCCAGAGCCCTCTTCTCCCACCACATCCAGCCACAGCTGGGGTTGGTCCCTTCCCTCGGGGAAGCCGCAGAGTGCCAAACCCATTCCTGGCAGTCACGGCCACCAACCAGCCCCGCAGCTGGCCCTGTTTTTGTGTCTGGTTACACCCTGCAACGGGACACGAGCGCTGGGATTTGGTGTCTGGAAACTCGGGCTGTGACCATGAGGCTTTCACACCAAAGCCCATCAGCTCCCCAGCTCAGTGAGGATATTTCAACTTCCAGAGCAGGAACTCTCTTGGCCCGTCCCCACCATCTCTCCCTGTAGATTTGGCCGAGTCGTTTCACATTCGCAGGCTTTTGGAACCTGTTTTGCTGACTCTCTTTTATTTTCCATTTTCTTCTCCGGCTTTTCCTTTTGCGGCTCTCCCTTGATGTCATCTGCCACTCGCCTTTCGCAAGGAGGTAACTAATCTCTCCGTCTCCACTTTAATTTCTTGTCCTGTTTTTTTTTTTCCCCTTGACAATGCAAAATATTGTCTTTAAAATGCCAAAAGTTGCGGTTGTTGTCACCCAGCTCCTCTGGTCACCAGTGATCTGTCCTGGATTTGTGTGAGAGGTTGGGCGTGACCCTGTGCTACCCCACTGCTCCCTGTGGTGTTTGGGGTGACAGAGCACTGCGCTGTCCCCGAGTCGGAGCAGGATTTGGGTGTCAGCAGGGATTTTACCCTCTTTGCTGCGGTGTATCCCAGGCAGATGGATGGTGGGATGGCCCCATGGCCACCTTCCCAGCTCTCACCACACTCTGCTCTCCCTTCCAGCGAGGAGGACATCGTCATCGAGGAATTCGCTCGCCAAAAACTCAAGGGAGAGAAAGACGATGAAGAGGACAAGGAGGAGGCTGACAAAGAGGAGAGCTAACCTGCTCCCACGGCCGCCCGTAGCGCGTTCCCCGCTGTGCCACATGCGCTGGGGACAGCTCAGCCCTCCGCTGCTGGGCCATGTGACACCTCAGGAGCCCCCCTCCTCCCCCAGACCCCTCGCACCAGCTCCCAGCCCCGGTTGGGGTGGTGGGAGCTGCCCACTCGCACCCATGGGTGCCAGGGAGGGGACAGGGTGGGCGCAGCGGAGCCCGGCTGAGCGCCGTCACCAGCGTGTTTGTCGTTTGCCCCTGTTCCTGTGACACCGTTATAAATAAACCCGTCCCCGTGGCCCGGTGCAGGCTCCGTGTCGTGGTGCCGGGGTGTGGGGCACAGCCCGGTGCCATGGGAGAGCTAAAAGAGGGCAGCCGGTGCCTCGGCCCGCCCGGTGAGCCTGACACGGGCCTCGGCGGGAGGGCCGTGCGCTGGAGAACTGGGCGGCGGCAGCTCCCGGCCGGGTCCCCGGTACAGGCCGCACCGGCAGCTCCCGGTCGGGTCCCCGCTACAGGCCGCATCGGCGGCCGCTCCCGGCCCCACCCCGCGGAGACCGTCCCGTTGCCACGGTAACCTCCCGCCCCGGGGGTGGGTCGGAGTGACGCGGCGGTGACGGCAGCGGAGGTGACGCGCAGCGGGCGGGGCGGTGGCGGTGCCGGTGTGTGCTCGGCGGTGTCTCCTTCTCCTCAGTCACGGCTCCGGCTCGGCCTCCCCGCGCCGCCATGTCCGCCCCCGGCAGCGGCGGCGAGTTCGGGAACCCGCTGAGGAAGTTCAAGCTCGTGTTTCTGGGCGAGCAGAGCGGTGAGCGGGGGGGCGAGGGGTCGCCACGGGCCTTCCGCGGCGGGGAGGAGCCGGTACGGGCCGTTAGGAGCCGTTCGGGGCGGTGAGGAGCCGTCAGGAGCCGTTCAGCGCCCGGGGTGTGCGGTGTGGGCTGGGTCAGGATGCGTTAAGGACCGGCGGGTGGGACCCGTGAGGGTCTTGCGGCGGCGGAGGAACCGTTCAAGGCCTTTCTCCGCCCCGGGGGGAGGCGGGGACGAGCCGTCCGGGGCCCCCGCGGGGGGCGGTGGCCAGAGGGTGCCCGCCCGAGGGAGGGGCGGCCACGCCGTGGTCCGGCCTTAGGCCTCCGCCGGGCCTGGCTGGCTGCACGCCCGCCAAGGCCGGGCCTCCTCCCGGGGCTGGCCCGCAGTGCGGCCGCAGCGGGGCTGGGGGGAGCGCGGGGCTCGGCGGGGCCGGGCCTGGCTGGTGTCGGGGTGAGATGCGGGGTCTGTGGCCGGATCCTTGTGGCACGGAGGAAATACACGGCAGGGCAGGGCTGTCTGCCCGCCTCACGGCTGCGTTTCAGTGCGTTACCTGGGAGTTGCCTCCCTTTTGTACCTGTTTCCTCACAATACAAGCATGGGTTGTGTTTTTTTCCTTGAAATGGTGGTATGCGTTGCATTATTCTCTCCAGATCTCTGACCTCAGTCCCAGAGCTGTAGGTCTTGGAGGAATTTCCAGAAGTTGTCTAATTCCCTTGCCTTCCCAAGGCAGGATCAGCACTGCTGCTGACAAACGCTTGTCTGACCTGTTCCTAACCCTCTCCAGTGTTCACAATTCCCCAACCTTTCTAGGCAGTTTATTCCTTTTTCCCTCTTCTCTTCCATCTACATCCTTTGAATTTTTCTCAGCTTCCTCCAGTTTTCTGAGAGACTCAGGGATTATCTTTGCTTCCCATTTCTTGTCAGTTCAGCGCTTTGTTTCTTGGTAATGTTTGGAGACATAAATGTAAAGCTTTCAAACAAACTGCCAAAGTTTATATCTAAAATCTTGTTCAGAAGAAAGGATCTAAGTCTTGATTGTTGCTTTTCTATCCACCCAGAGACAGAAAAATAGTGCCCAGGCCATCACCATCTCTTTGTTTTGATGTTTATGCCTGTAAGTCCCAGACTTGGTGATTACATAAGGAGCAAAGTAGGAGTAACGAAGCAGATTTGTTGTTTGCTTAAAACAAATAATTCTTTGTCACATGCATCACAGCGTCCCTCAGTTCAGGACCGGGTTTTCATCATGATTAATTTTTTTGACCTACTGAGACTGATTTGGCTTAACATACTTCTGTCATTTTGTGAATGAATCTCCTAGCTGGTTCTTTTGCAGGAGGGTGTAGCTGGGACATATCCTTGAGATATCTCTTAGCTTGAGAACTTAATTCTGAAATTCAGCACAAGCACTGTGTCATTCTGAAAGCAGCAGTTATTTTTTTTTTTCCATTGCTGCTTGAAAGTAATTTTTCTCTTCTTTTTGTAGTTGGGAAGACCTCTCTGATCACCAGGTTTATGTATGATAGTTTTGACAATACTTACCAGGTATGTAGTAGTATTTTTATTTTATTTTTTTAAGAAAAAAATAATGTCTATATATATATATGGGTAAATCCATTCTCCACTATTAAAATGTAAGCCTGTGAGAACTGTTAGGGGCAAACACATCAATTAAAATTATCAATTTAATATCACATCTAAGGTTGTAATATGTCTTGAACTGGAGATGAGACTTCATGATTAAGCCCAAGCATCTAGTATGATGTCAGGAATTACAGTGTACAAAAGAGAAGCAAGCTTTAGATCCTGGCTGGATATGTGAGAAGCCTTGAGGAAAACAGGGAGAAACATTAGTTTATGGGTTTAAAACAGAGAAGATGATGGGCAGGATGCCTGATGATGGACATGAAAGTTTCAAGAAATGGAAAGAATAAGATCTGAACAGGCTTGTGGTGGTTCTTGGCCTTTAGCATCCGAGTCTGGACTGCATAGAGAAATCTGCAGGAAGTCACCATGGTATTGTCTCTCTCTCATTTTTTTTTAAATTATTACTTTATTTTTGTTAGCTAAAAGGCTGTAGATAGAAAAATCCAGGGAAATCTTGTCAGGGAAAGAGTAGGGCAGGGATGGAGAGGCTGCAGATGAAAAGCTGAAGATGTGTAAGAGGCCTGAAGATTTCAGGAAGAGTTACACTGAAAGCACTCAGTGGTGTTTCAGGGAATGCCAGATATCTGTAAGGAAGGTGAGACTATGGTGTTCTCATTTAATTCAGGCCAGAAGGAGTTACTGGTTTAAACTGGGATAATTTTAAGCTGGAAAATGAAAACAAGATGGTGTTCATTTTTTTTTTTTTTGAGGACAAGTCATTCACTGGGACTGGCTCCTCTTGTGCTTTCTGTGTTTCTTTTACTGACTTTTGTAAGGTGCTCTCCTGGATTTCTCTGCTTATTGTAGTTGTCATAAGCTGTGTCCTGGCTGCAGAGAACAGGGCTCTCAGAAATAAACACTTCCTACAGAAACTGACTGCTATGGTCTCTTCTCATGTTAAATGGTTCAGGTTCTGATGGAGACCTTCCAGAACACGTCCTGCTGCCTGTGTTTGTTAGGACTGGAGATAATCTGTCTAAAATACTAAAATCTGTTACATCAGTAGCCTGTCTCCTGTGTGCCAGGGCTGTGATGGGCTGGGACATCTGCTTGATTTAGGTGCCTGGAAGCACATCTGACTTTAAATGTCTTTGTACTGAACTTGCTGTGCAGCAGTGGAGACAGGAATGGAAGGAGACTTATAGAAAGAGCTGCCTGGGACATGAAGCTTCTGAATGTCACTGGAGAGGAAGCACGTTCTGAAATGGAAAGACCCAAATAAACATTGCTTTTTAGCTTTCAGCACAGTTGCCTGCAGTTTTTATAAGTAATTTCCTCTACCTTTTGGTTATTTCTAAGAAGATAATTCTCTCCAGACTGAATTGCAGTAGGCCAGAAGGAGATGACAGTTCAGATATGATGTGTTCAGATGCATGAATGTCTGAGGCTAAAATCCATGCTCAGAGGTTCTTGTGAGACGTGCTGGAAGATGAAAATGAAGATGGTGCAGATATCCAGATTCCCTTGTTTTTATTAACTCCATTGAAGGCAAACGACTACAACGGCTCGATTAGAAGTTTGTGAATATTTCTGAGAGCCTGTGCAGGAAGATGTGATCTGCAGATGCTGGAAGGCAAGCTGCAGTTCCTAATGCTTTTCTTCTTTGCAGGCAACCATTGGAATTGATTTCCTGTCCAAAACGATGTACCTTGAAGATCGCACGGTAAGTGAGGCATCGGTGTGATCGCATGGCAGCTGCAGGCAGGGGAGCGGCACTGGCTCTGCGTGCTGCTCCCCTGGCCATCCCTCCAGCGGCTCTGAAACCCCACAGCAGCCTGCAGAGGGATGGTGGCCTTTGTGGAATCAAATCACTCACCCACTCTCCTGTTCCTGATAACTTGTTAATATCTGATACCTCTAGAATGGAGGTCAAAAATCTTTCATGCAAAATTGGGGCAAGCTAATGTCCATGTTCCAAGCACTGGGCTGTCTGCTCTATGTACCTGAGGCATAGTTTGCTCCCAGAATTTGGGGCTGTCAGTATAAATGGGTCTGAGCAGACCCCAGGTAGTTCCAAGTCTTGAAGTCATTCAAGATTACCAGTGGTGGCACAGTTCCTTCTCGAAGCAAGGCTCCTTTCATCACACAGTTCTGCTGTACTGTTAATAAAGCAATTTTGCATTTAGCTTGCATGAGATTCCTTTTTGCATAAAGAGATCCCTCACATCCCTCTCCTGTCTTTCAGTATTTGTCTTTTCAGTAGTTCATGTTCTGCTAGTACCTGCCTTTTTGCTAGTGTTACTACTGGCTGAGAAGTATGAAAGTGTTGGAGGGGGAGGAAGGGGCCAGTGGTGTGATGGAGATCATTTGTGTTGCCTTGGGTTTGTTGCTTCTGAAGAACTCCTAGCCCAGTGTGTGTGGTGAGCTTCCTGAGTGCTTCTCTGCCATCTTACCAGTGATTTACTGTTAGAAAAGACCTTGGTTAATCGTTTTTTTGGGGGGAAGCTACTTGGATAACATTCTTCAGTGGTGCTGGCAGTGGCAGAAGAAGAAAAAGATGTTGGGAATGCTGTTTGACACCTCTGAAGGCAAGTTGGAATGCCTGTGTGCTGTTTGCAGCAGTGATTTATTGTGCTTGTGTAGGTCAGGATGTCACTCACCTGCTATCCAGAAAGCACCATTTTCCTTCCAGAGTTTGATATACTCTTAGTTTTCTTGATTGTGTAAGTGGTCCCCAGAGCCCCTAAAACCTGTTGAAATAACAGAGAGGTAGGTGATGAATGTAGAGAAGAGGAGGAAGGAATACAAGCTGGTACTAGCCAGCAGAAGGGACAAATACACATGGAGTTGGGTTCTTCAGAGTCATCTCCAGCAGCCTCCCATGAGGGCAGCTGTGAGGGCCATTCCCAGCACACTGCCAGTGCGTGGGGAGAGCTGGGGCCACGAGGAGCCCCGTCCTCACTCCTGACTGTCAGTGTAACGGTGCCATGTCACAGCCAACCTCTTGCTTTGAAGACCAAGTAGTATTTCCTTTTCTGTGTCCTAATATCTTCCCCAACTTGTTGGATTTAAGCCCAAGATAAGCCAGTCCAGGGGTGTTTTGCTATTCTGGAGTGTACCCCACTGCTATTTTTTACCACATCAGGCTTTGCAGTGGGTTAACCAGCAGCTGTGTGCTGTAGTCCTTGTGATGAGGGGTGACCACATGTAGCTGGCTGTAGGCTGCACTCTGGCTGTGTGGCCATTGCAGCCAGTCCCCACACAGCAGGATGCACTGAGGTGTGTGTGCTTATTTCCCTCCTTAGTGGGTGGTGTGAGAAATTATTTTTTTAGGGATATCTTGCTTTTATGATTGAATGGGAGAAGGTGTTCATGTGTGTGAGGTGTGGATGGATCTGTGGAGGGAGGGAGGCTCCTCAGACGTGCTAGGCTGAGGGTGCTGCGAGACTGTGCTCAAAGTGCCATTGGCTCTTTTCATGTTTCTGTTCCATTTTAACTTTCCTTTTGTTGCATTATTTTTGCCTTGCAATATCTTTTTTTTTAATTTTTATTTTTATTTCACTTGAGTTTTGGTTTTGTTTTCCATTTTCCTGCTCTTCCCCTTTTCCCTCTTCCCCTACACTTTTCCATTTCCCAGATCAGGCTGCAGCTGTGGGATACAGCCGGCCAGGAGAGGTTCCGCAGCCTCATTCCCAGCTACATCCGTGACTCTGCTGTGGCTGTCATTGTCTTTGACATTACAAGTAGGTATTGAGCCTGAGCATCTGCAGGGACCTTGCTTTTAACATGTACCTTTTGTGCATTGGAAGTGGTGGTGGTATCTGCAAAGGGCTAAGATAGGCCGCTGGCCCCAGGACTGTAGGTGTTCCATGGGCAGAGGGGAAGTAGCTGATCGTTTCCCCCCACAACCAGTGGTAACTGCATCCCATAATACAAAAACTGGAGAACTGGAAAACTCTGGCTGCTCAGAGTTCAAATGTGGAAGTGATACACAGAGGACTGGCAGGTAGGTGGGTAGGGACTGTGACTTCTGGTGTGTCTGTGCTGACTGGAATGAAAAATGACTGGTAGCCTTTGGAAAGCTTTTGTACTTTTTCTGGTTGGTTTTTTCTAATCTCAGAATTATTTTTTTTTCCTTTCTGGGTCACTGGGGAGGCAATACAAGTAATTTCAGATGCTGAAGCAGTGGAATACTGTCAGAGTAGGTAAAACAGTGCAACACTCATTTAAATCAAAGCTGTGTAGTGACTTAGGAGGACTCAGTACTCCCATTTCATTGAAGAGCTGGTGATTCACATGAGTAACCAGAGGCATTTTGAAAGAGAAGAGATGTAGCTACATAATCATATTCTAAAGAATAAACAAGCTGAGAGGGAAACTCTCCATAACTCTTGACATGAATGGTTTAGTATAAGATATGAATAGAATCACTTAATTATAACTCCTTGTTATTGATTCCACCTGATCTGACTTTTAAGCTACAGTATCAGCAGAAATATCTAGACAGGATTTATAGCAGTGGGCCAACACCACGTGGATAAAGTTTGAGTAAAGCATCTAGTGCAGGTGAAAAATCTCTGATGCCTTTATTCTGTCACTAAATCTAGATTACAGTGAGGCTTTACAGACCAGAGATTCGTTTTGCTTTGGTTCACAGAACTGCTTAACAGATAATAACACACTTCTGTTATGATTTATCTTACCTACTGAGGGCAAATAATTACATGGCTTTCTCCCTGTCCTATAGCTTAAAGAGTTGACTCTGGGAGGGTTTCTTGTTTGCTGCAAACTCATGTAAAACTGATGTGTTTGGTGTTTGAGGAGTGCTGAGATGGGCACATGATGATTTATGTGGGAACTCATCTAGGTGAGGCAGCGTGGAGGCTGGCATCTTTTCTCCCCGCTGGTGTGACAGTTACAGGGTGCTGTTTATCCAGGCAGGTGGAAAAATCTTCTTAACAGTTTCCAGACATGTCAAAAAATAATTAAGCAATAGCTGATCTCATCATACTTTGATGATGGTCTGATCTTTTCAGATAATTCCATTTTTTCTTGTTACTGTTCTTTGTTCCTAGTGACTGAGAGGCTTTTAGTTTTCCTGTGTCACTGGAGGAACATGCTCATGTCCTCCTGAGAGCATGGTAATGGTGAGCACTAGTGCAATTAGGAAAACACTGTTTCTTTTACCACTCTGAAGAGTTATATATTTGCATTGTCTTTAGTGATAACTGTATTTGGGAACCTCAAATAGGGTCTTGTAAGTTAATACTGGTGATGGTAGTGTAAAATAGGGACAGTCCCATAGGACCTACTTAAGGACTAGCCAAGATACTCTTAACTAGTAGAGAAAAACTGTTAGCTAGCACGTGGGGAGCTGAGAAGAAAAAGAGAAATTGCTTGATTATCATTAATCTGCTGGGCACCTTGAAATGCAATTGGCCTGTGAGGAGATCTGTGGTGAACACCCATACTGCCCATTTCTGAAACAAGTTACCTGTTTCTCAGAGAGACTGGCTTAATTTTGCTTGGGGAGCTTTCATCTTTCCAGGCCAGATCATGATCACACTGTTGTGTTTAAGTGGGTTATTTATATTTTCTCTTCCCACTCCAAAATGGGTGATCACAAAATTTGACTTGTAGCAATGAGAAGGCACAGAAATACTGCAGAATGACTTTCTCAGCTGCAGGCCTTCCCTCACGCAGTGTTACCCTTCACTGCAAGGTTACTGGGCTGGTTCTTCCCCAGTTCTTCCTCTAGTTGCCTTTTGGACTGTGAGTCTGAAGGTTGGAGTGTTTACATCACCACCTTGGTAGAGTTTCTTGGTGCATAGTCTGGTGGAGCAGCAGTGTCCTGGGGACTATGTGGAAGCTTGTGAAGTCCAGAAGCAAAAGCCAGAAGCTGTGATTATCAGTTTGATCTTCCAGCACTGGTGTGATATTGTCCAGGTCCTTGGAGTTGGTCACCCTGAGTGTTCTGGGGTAGTGAAGAGCCCTGACTTTTGCTGCTGTAATCAAGGCTGCTTTTGAAATGAAGCATGAGCTAATTGCTTTAGCTGTAAGCCCTAATCTTCCTTAAGCCCCAGGGCTTCAGATCTACATACCCTGCTGTAGATACCGTGTTGTTTTGAATCTGCAAGAGGCTTTGCAGACATGTGCTCTGTCCAGCTTGTTTCTCTTCTAAACAAGCCAATTACTGGTCCTTCTGAAACTGCTTTCTCCTGTAGCCAGTCTCCTGCAAGCTGCCTTATTAACCACTGTTCTGGCCATAAACACTTTGTGAGCACATCTAACCAGTGTAGGTAATTAACCAGTGTCTGCCCTGCTATGACACTCGTGCCTGTTGAGAGTGCCAGTAGCTATCTTGTTTTCTGGCTGTGTAGCAGCGAGCTGCGTGGGGTAATGACTGGGAAGGAAACGATATCGCTCCCAGTTGTGAAGAGCTTTTGTTCAGCATTCACTGTGGTAATTGGGTGTGTTTTGACCATTGCTGTTTCAAAGAGGCAGCTCCCAGACCTTGGAGCTGTCATATGTAATAGGTCAGTTTGTGTTTGGGCATAGTTCTGGAGATCAGACTGTGCCTCTCAGAGCATCTGTGCTTGTTTCTGGCTCTCATGCTTATCTGAAAGGCAGAACCCGATGCCCTTAGAGTCACGTCAAGCTGACAGGGTGTAACATTTCCTTTTGTTTCTGCTGGAACTGAAGTTATTGATTGCCTTAACCTTGCATGAAAATCCCCATTGCCATCTTCTGGATGCTTGATGCTGGAGAATGGATGCTGTTGTGCTACGTGGTGTCTGGGCTGAGGGAATTGCATGTCTGTCGTGTGGGAATTGCCCAGAAAGCTTTGATCTGGGATGCTCTAGGCTAGGAGTACTGTGGAGACTGTGCATAATCCTGGGTAGAGCAGGAAGACCAGCTCTTTGTCAGCAGTGAGGTAGGAGCCATAACCTAGAGCTCTCTGGGAGCAGCACAATCTCTAGGCAAGCAAAGGAGTGTTAATTAAAGCCCATTATCTACAGAGCCAGCTTCGGTGGTGGTTGGTTGTTTGGGGCATGATGACAAGGTGAACCTCAGCTTCTCAGACTAAGCTGCATACAGTTAATTCTAGAAATGGCCTTTTCTCTAAAGGACAGTTTCCTCCTTTCTTTTCTCCCCTGCTCTCTCTCTCTCTGCTCTCCCTGGCCTGGTACCAGCAGGTTCGGCTGCAGCTTTGGGACACGGCAGGCCAGGAGCGGTTCCGCAGTCTCATTCCCAGCTACATCCGCGACTCCACCATTGCTGTGGTAGTCTATGACATTACAAGTGAGTGATCCTTTGGTGTCTCGTTGTTTGAAATGCTACCCTGAAGCAGAACTAATAAGTTACAACCAGAAGTTCTGCAAAAATATGATTAATGTTAGAAACGATTTTTTTCCCCGCCCTGTTTTTCCGTCTGAGTGGAAAACAATTTATGGGTTATTTATATCTGGAGTGGGGAGATTTGGAGAAGCACCTGAGTACAGGCATAGCCTCCTTCCTCTCTGGAAAGTTTTCTCCTCAGCACTCCTGTTTGCTCCTTCCCTACAGACTTGAACTCTTTCCAGCAAACCTCCAAGTGGATTGATGACGTTCGGACAGAGAGAGGAAGCGATGTCATCATCATGTTGGTGGGGAACAAAACTGACCTGGCAGACAAGAGGTAATGGAGGGGAGCTGGCAGCCTTGCTGCCCTGGCTAGTAAAAGCAAGGAACTGGCTGATCAGTCTTGTCTTCAAAACAATTGTTGATTTTAAATGAAGCATAAATAGCTTGTCATGAAATTCAGATTTTTTTGTTTCAGCATATGCAAAAATATTCCCTTTTGCTATTCTACAAATAGTTTTCGTTAAAACAAACCCACCTAAAAAAAAATTCACTTTACTTAATTTAAGTATCTCTATAGCATGTTTCTCAATAGTGTATTTTGTCTGATTTTTCTTTTCCTGCTGAGATAAAGCCAGAAGGATGTCTCCCAAAAGCAAGCAAGCCTGCATTTTTCCAATAATCCCATTTACATAAGTCTTTCTGCACGTGCAGCTTTTAAGTTCATGGTAAAATTTCTTCTTGTGACAAGATGCAGTGTGAGCTTTTACAGTATCCATCTCAAAGGTTTCCCTCTAAGCATAAATTTAATGTCATACATAACACAAACTGTGTGGAGAGGAAACTAGATTAGCAAAAGCACACTACCCCAAGAGACATTAGAACTTAATTAGACTCTTAAAATCACGTGGACTTAATGTTTTGGGACATGCCATAAAGCATTTTGCTTTTAAAACTCTTAATCCTACGACACCACTTCGACCAATATAACCTGTGGAATAGCTTCTGAGAAGGCCACGGGGTTGTGCTTTTGCATTTCCATTTCAGATGCTTCTCTTGATTGTTGATTTAGCAAAAATGCCATTTAATGTTGTCAGAGGTTTTAATTCTTTATGAAGACATGGGAAACAGTGTAGGTAAGGAGAGGTTTTTATTGGAATGGTTAGTGTCAGTAGTAGTTGGCAAAGGGAAGGTGGAGTAGTGCCTTACAATCCTAATACTGCAACATGTTCACATACACCAGGTACTCTGAAATGTGTGCTTTGTGTGTCACTGGATGTGTGAGGCACTGAAGTGATGGGGAATTCTTCTTTGATGTAAAAGAAGGCATCTCAAAGCAGCCAAACTGGGGAACACCTGGATCTCAAAGCGAAATGGAGTCTGGTAAAATCAAGCCCTTATCCTTTGGCTGTTCACAAGACACTTCTGATCAAAAGAGAACAGCTTGAAAAGCCTTTTGGGTGGAACTTTCATGTTTTCTCAGAAAAATCTGGCACTGTGATCTGAACTGCCTGTTTGTTTACTCTGCTTCTTGGGATGAGGAGCCTGGGAGGGATCTGACTGTTCCATCTAACCCTCTCTCTCCTCACTCCTGCAGTGTACACATGGCTTCAGCATGTCTTGTGATGTGGTTCTGATGTTGTCCAGATGCTTGTGTGAGACAACAGCCAGCATCCCTGGCTGCTCAACCTGCTCTCAGGAGGTGCTTTGTGCCCTGTCTCCCTGTACAGGTCATGCTGTTAGCTTTCAGTTTGTAATGCCTAGCAGGAAAAGCACAGACAACTGTAATACTAGCAAGTGGTTTGAGTCAGTGGGGAAAAGGATAAATTCAGGCTCTAACTAGGTGCTGTGTGGGCTTTGTACTGGTGGTGCTGGGGAGAAATGTGTTCTGTGTCCTTCTGTCCTTCTGTTCTGTGTTCCTGAGTCTGGACAACTATTTGGCTCTTCCCACTTCCAGTGAGAGGTCATTCTGAGTACCCTGTGCCTTGCACTTTGGAAATGTTGGTAAAACTTGGCACTCAGAGTTTCAGAAATATGATCAAAATGTGTATAGTTGATTTGGATGAAGAATTGCAGGTGGCAAGACCTCAAATCAGTCTGGTCTCTGAAATCAGCTTACAAAAGCAACTGAGCAAAATCCAAGGTGTTCTACTTGAACCAGCTCTGGATGCTGATCACTGAGTATCTCTTAAACACTCCTGAGAGCTACAAATAATTGCAGTTCCCAAACTGAATAACCTGGCATTTAGATCTGAGGCTTCCTAATTTCTATCAAAATCCAATTTTATGTGGAACTGGAAAACCCAGTGGGATAATTTCTGCCTTGGATTATTTCCTGATAGTACATGAGTGAAGTAGAATGTGTGTGTGCAGGACAGCTGGCCCAGCACTGCCATGAGAATTAAAAATACCAGAAAATTGCTTGAAATGTAGCTACAGTTGAAGTTCATGTAGCACTAGGAGTTCTTATTTTAGAAGTTTAATGCTAAAGTGACAGTAGTCCTGGTTGAGGATAGAATTTGGAATTACAGTGCATATCCAGCTCTCAGTGAAAGAAGCTGCCTTGCCTTTCCTTTAAAAGGAAGTGAGATTTGTGTTGGGCTGAAATACTGAAATACATTTAAGACTGGTCAAAGCCACAGTGTCAGCCTGAGCTTGGTCACATTTTTCAAACTAGAATTGAGTGTGTTGGAAGCCATTCATCCTATGGTAAAAACCAAGTGGTGATGCAGGGGAAGTTCTGAGGCCAAAAAGCTGCACTAAAAATAACACTGTTCTTATTCAGTGCAGCCTGTTGAGTTTTTCTTTCCTGTTCATGTTGCTGCAGTTGGTGGCTGGGTTGGGTTTTTTTTTTTCCTGCAGTTTTATTTTTATCATTTTTGGACTATTTTTCTTTGTTTTGGTTTTTCTTTTCTGTCATTTGTTCTCATTGCTGTAGACAGATTTCTATAGAGAAGGGTGAGGGAAAAACCCAAGAACTGAATATGATGTGTATTGAAACCACTGCTAAAGCAGGATATAATGTCAAACAGGTATGCACAGGGTGTGGATCAGGGATGCATTTGCAGGTGGTTGCTCACCAGCAGCAGCCTGGCTCTTGCTGTTGCCCTGTACTCACTGCTGGAGGCTCTCTGAAACCTTACTGGAACCTCACAGCATTCCCTTCATTGGCTTTTGGGAAACTGCTTTTTGTGTCAGGTGCAGCACATGGGGATTCTTCCTCCCCTGGAGGATGCTGTGAATGAGGTTCAGATGTGCTGTGCAAGCTTCACCCTGTGCTGATCATCCCTTATGAACAGTCATAAATCCAGGTGTTCCCTGGGCAACTTACCTGAGGTTGTTTCATTCTTAGCTGGAGGACCAGACTTGAGGGAGGTCCTGAGGTCTCCATAGGTGGACTGTGCACTCCTGGAAGCGGTGGTGAAGCAGCTCTCCATTGAAGTGTGTCTCAGCCACAGGCATCTCTAACTCTTCCTGTCTGTTCTTCCTTTCTGTCTTTTTGCTTTTGTTTGCATCTTTGTCCAGGCAAATCACTACAGAAGAAGGTGAACAGAGAGCCAAAGAGCTGAATGTGATGTTTATTGAGACCAGTGCAAAGACTGGATACAATGTGAAACAGGTAGATGGATGTTCTGTTCTAAAGCCAGGATATCTGTATTTTACTGCTCTGGGTGTGTATGCTTTTGCTTGGGGTTCATGTTCCAGCAGATACTGGCTTGTGTTACTCAGTGTCAACCCCTGAAATGCTTCTTGCCCAATGATTGCTGCTGCTGTACCTATTGGAAGCTCCTTTCCTGTCTGGTCAATGATTCCCTTGTTAAAGCTGAGCAAATTTACCTTGAAAGAAAGGAAGATCTAAAACCAGCAAGTGCTGAGGGATAGGAACACCACTACTCTGTGCAGCCAGACATGATTCTGTACATTCCCTCTGCTTTTGTTAACAGTTAATGCACTGGTTTCTAAAATCAGAGTTTACATCAGTCAGGATAGTTGCTGATGCACTAGAGCAGAAGTTCCTGCTCCTGTTTGCAAGCTGCAGAGGAAGATCTTGGAATAGCTGAGGTTGGAAGGGATCTCTGGAGGCCTGTGTGCTCAGAGCAGGCTGTCCAGAGCTGACTAGTTGGGTTTTGTCTATCTCAAAGGATAGAGACTCCATCTCTCCCTCTCCAGGCAACCTGTCACAGTGTTTGACTATCTGTACAGTAAAAAAAAACAAGAACAAAACCAAAAAAACAAACCAAAACCAAAACATTTGATTTTTTTTCCTTACCTTTAAACAGAATTTCTTGTATTTCAGTTTGTGCTCATTGCCTCTTGCTCTAAGCTTCTGATCCCGCTCTCCACTAGTTCAGGAATTGCTCTGAAGCATAACAGAACCTGGGGAGTAAGGCAGCTGTGAGGTCCAGGCGTCTGCAGTGTGGTGGAGGTGTGGATGAGAAGCCCCTGCCAAGCTACTGGGAGAGAAATCACCATCAGCAGTTGACTCCTCTGGCTCTTGATGCAGCACTTCTCCCAGGCGCTGGCAGTGCCTGGGTGGTGTTGGCTGCTGCATTAGAGTCAGCAGGAGGAGCTCTGAGCACTGGCTTGGAAAATGATGCAAAACCTCTTTCTGGTTTTTTAATGGGGATGTGAGAGTCCTCCTCAGTTCTAGCACATCCTTCCTAGCTTCAGCACAGCTCACTGGAGCCAGCTGCTCTGCTGGGAAACGGCTGTCTCGCAGCAGGATTGAACGGAAAGGACGGGCTGTAAAACCTCAGTTATTCCATAAAGCCCTGAAACCTTCTGTCCCTTGCAAGGTTGCTTCTCAGAAGTCTTGAGTTGTGCACTGTGACTTTGCTGGGTGCAAAAGCAGTTGAGGCTGGGAATGGTGGGTGACATGCTTACAAAGCACAGGAGGGAGTTGTTCTGTGTGTCCCTGGAAGAGCTGTTCCTGATGAGTTGTGTTCTGTTCCAGTGGAAGCAGGTAGAATAGAACTGTTTTGTAGGCACTGCACAACTTCTCTAACAAAACCTGTTCAGTTTCTTAGGTAAAACTCTCTGGGCATTTGTGGATCTTTGCTTTGCTTGCTAAAGTACCCACATAACCAGTTTGTACAATTTGGACTGTAAAGCAATGATTTTTAACATGGTTTTGGGTTTTTTTCTGACAAGCTCTCAGCTTTCCTCTTGCTCCTTTTCAGCTTTTCCGTCGTGTGGCTGCAGCCTTACCTGGGATGGACAGCACACCAGAGAAGAGCAAAGAAGACAGTATCCTTGCTTTTCTCATCAGGAACTTCTCCTGTTCTCCTAGAATTTGGCAATTCTCTTTTGTGAGGTTGGGCTTACTGACTTCTAGGCACGTGGTGGGGATGGGCCTGACTGGGGTTGTGCAGTCAGAAGCAGCCAGCATAGCCTGGTGCTTGCCTTTGGGTGTAAGTTGAGGACCCTGCCTGTGGTCTGTATATAAATGTACCCAACTCCTTACAACAGCAAGCACAAGTTTTGCTTTCTCCACTTAAGCTGAGGTTAAAATTTGCATAGTTTTAAAATCCTGTACTACTTTCCTCTTTTTGCACAAGGCTGTCTTGTGCCCAGACCTGTCTGATTGAGCTCTGTCCTCTTGAATGGTTTTGACATACCTAGGGCATTGGTTTTGGAGCAGGATTGAATGGAAAGGACAGGCTGTAAAACCTCAGTTATTCCATAAAGCTCTGAAACCTTCTGTCTCTTGCAGGGTTGCTTCTCAGAAGTCTTGAGTCGTGCACTGTGACTTTGCTGGGTGCAAAAGCAGTTGAGGCTTGTGCTGTTCAGGATCTGTTCTGCTAAAACACCTGCCCTTATGCAGGGACTGCTAGCAACCATTTCAGATCCTGATCTTTCTCTCTCTCTTTTTTTTTTTTCCCTCCTTGTTTTCCCTTGAGCTGGATGAGTTCCTTAACTCCTCTCCTGCAGTGATTGACATCAAACTAGAGAAACCTCCTGAGCAGCCAGTAACGGAGAGCGGGTGCTCCTGCTAACAGCACCTTCCCCGACCGGCCAGTCTCCCTGAAGACCATCACTGCTCATTGGCTAGGCAACCCTACTTTGGGGGCTGAAAAACCAATTTCCTAAGCGAGGGAACTCCCTGTGTACTGGTGGGGAGCAGCCCTGGCCGCCCCTCTTACTGCATGGTATGAGCCCTGAGTGCAGAATGAGTGTCCTGTCTTTTATTTTCATTTTTTATGTTGTTGCACTTTGGCACTGTGGTGCCCTTTACACTCTCTATCTCTTCCTCTCCTTCTCCCCCTACCTTGAGCCTCTCTGCTCAGATGTATCTTGTGAATGCAATGGAAAAGCCACCAAGTTAGGGAAGGCAAAAATAAAGCTTGGGGGTGGGCTTCCCACCTTCCTTACTGCCTTGCATCTTAACTAGTTCCCTTTCCACTCCAGCCCTGTCTGTGTCCAGCATCCCCACTTCCTCTCTTGGAAGGCTGCTCCTTTTAAACCAGTCAGTTTGACTTGGCCTTGCCTTTTTGGACAATACAGGTTCTCTTGTTTCTAGGCTTTTGCTTCCTGCAGGGCACACACAATAGCAGCTCCTCAGTTTCTCCTGTCTGTGGATGATCTTGGCTAACTCTTGCTCACGACTTCTGAGTTTTGCCCCTCGCGTTACACCACACAGCCCTGGAAACCCCCAGACTCTGGTAGCTTTGGCCTTGTTGCTCCTGTTTCTGTGGCAGAGACATCCCACAGGCTGCTCTCCTCGGTTGGAATCTCTTCCCCTCCAAAGGACATTGGTGCTTGGTGAGTGTTGGCTGTCAGGTATGGGGGAGGAAGAGGATCCAGAGGCTTTGCAGTGTGAGGCTGGGTGGGGAGAGATCCTCAGGGTGGTTTGTAGAGACCTGGGTCCTGTTTGTCACCCATGAAGGCAGGATGCTGTGCATGCTCCTTTCCCAATCTCTGTTCTCCTCTTCCTCATCACATAGACTGGGAGGTTTTTCCATGCCAAGCAGGAGAGCTGCAGCAGAGGGAAGGGCAGTGGTAGCTGTTCTGCTCTCATACCAAGGTTGCTGCTTGATGACGTGACACAGAGCTGCTTCTGCCTTCATAGTAGAGTTCTGGGGCATGGGGCTAGTCACCATTTCACTTTTGGGGTAGTTTTAAGCTGCGACATTGCCAAAGCTGAGATGAGCAGTGGCAGGGATTCCTTGTCCAGCCTGGGTAGGGGAATGGAGGACTCTGCTGCTGGAGGGAATTTCAGTGTCATTTCTCAGCCTTGGAGGTTGGGCAGTGCATCCTCTTCCCCTGCCTGGGGTTTCTAATCACGTTAACAGAGCTTTCCAGAGACTTTCACTGGGGTTTCCATCCCTCTGGCCTAACCAGAAGTGTGTGGGTTTATTGACAGTGAGGATAAAGCAGCCGGATGGCTCCAAGCCGTTCGCTGTTCTCTTCATCACCCGGCCTGTGTCCTGCTGACAGGGGGATGCTGGCGGGCAGGAGAGCCACTGCCCCTGTGTCAGGTGGGGACAACAGCATTCTGTGATGGGTGGGGACATCAGTGTTGGCTGGTCAGTGACACTCCCCTAGCAGGATGCCTGTGCACTTTGATACCTGTGGGCCATCCAGGGAGGGGAAGGGGCAGCCTCTTGGCTTCCTGGCGGCAAGTCACCTCGCTGCTGGTGACTGATCCTTTATTCCCCAGAGCCCTGTCCCTTCTCCTCTGGCTGAGCTGGCCTGCAGGAGGAAGCTGGGATGTTGTTTCCCATGTCACCCTGGAGTGTGTCCCCTCCCCTGTCCCTTACCCCATCCCAGCCGGCAGAGCCGGTGCCGGTGCCGGCGGGAAGCTCAGCCCCTCTCCTCTGTGCTGGTGCCGGTGGGAAGCTCAGCCCCCTCCTCTGTACATAGCCCTGTGTGTGGGAATCGCTGGTGTGTGTCGGTGTGTCCGTGTCTGCCCTAGAACAGGTTTTGCTGTCCCCTTCTCACAGGCAGGTGTGTGCTGCTCTGCTGTCGTGTTGTTCTGAGTCACGGACCTGGGGGGAGGGAGGGGGGGAGACCCTAAGTCATTTGGGGGTGGTGGGGGGGAGGGAGGGAGGGAGGGAGTAACTAGTGAAATAAAATAGTTCACTTCCCACTGTCTTCTCTATGGATGTGTACAATATTGAGTGTGTGTCTGGCCCTGCTGTCTCCTAGCTGTTAGCCCAGTAAGTGTGACTATTACTCTGAGTATGGACTGTCTGACCACAGCCGTGTATCACACTAAATAAAGTTATTTCACCAACACCTTCGCTGTCCTGCTGCCAGAGAGGGGCCCTGGGCTGCCTCTGCTTGCTTTACTCCTGGGTGTAACTACTATAGAGTGGGATCTGTGGTGGGAGGCCAGGCTGTGCCACCTCCCTACAGTGGCAGTGTCCCACTTCTGCCAGGCCAAGGGGGCTGTCACCGACTCATGGGCACCACAGGAGCACTGGTGGCCCTAGCTCTTCTCTCACTTGAGGGGGTGTGATGGGATCCCCCTTCTCACACCCTTCCTCCCCTTGGGTTGTGTTTTGGGAACCCAGAGGCAGTGCTGGCTGCAGGGGACCCCCCTCCCATAGGGACCCTGCCAGCGAGGGGTGCAGGGTGCGGGGTGGGAGAGCCTGTCCTGCGCCATCGGCGCTCCCCACAGTGGGTGTGCCAGCAGAGATGGTGCAGAATGTGCTGCACAGCTTCAGGTGTGGATGGAAGGGGGACACCAATGTCATCCACGCATGTGACATTGTCCAGGTGGCTGCCAGTGCTGAGGGGGAACTGGAGACCCCAGGAGCACAGGGGACAGGACTGGGTGTCTTCCACCCAAGTCTAGGACCACCCTGTCCAGGCTGCCTGGCTGGAGAGAGAGGTTTGGGGTGCAGGACACCCCTTGGGAGCTCTGCTACAAGAGGTCAATAGCCACAGTGGGCTGGGAAGGGGCAGGGTGGGGTGGGTGGGTGCTGCTTGGAGGGGATGATGTGACCAACTGCCTGAACTCGAGGAGGACACTCGGGCCAGGTGGGATCCCGAGAGTGGCTGCGTGTCCCTGCAGACCCCGCGTGCTGTTCAGGTAAGTGAAACAATTTTCTTTCCTCCTCCTTCAGGGTGGTGCCCAAAGCCCTTAGAGAACAGGGATGTGGTGACAGTGTGATCCTGGCAGGTCAGGGGTGGGTTTGCACCACTGAACTTCTCTGTCAAACACCCTGTGAGGGAAGCGCGGGCTGGGCTAGCGGGGCTCTGCTGTCACAGTGATCCCATGGACTGGAAGGTCCTGCTAAGGGCAAAACGGTGTCCTAGAGCTGGTCACCAGCTGCAGAAGCTCCAGGATGGCCTCTAGAGCAGGATACAGCCCTGGATCCCTGAAAACAGCTACACCTCCTTGGTGCCAGCCTTGCAGGAGAGCAGCCATCTCTCGAGACAGATCCTGCCTGTGCCTGGACAAACGGGGATCCCAGAGCCCCTAGGATGGAGCTGTGTGATTCCTTTATGCTGCCTCAGCCTGGGGCAGCTCCTCTGTGCCTCCAGCCTGGTCTCTGCCCTGAATATTCAGTGCCAGACCCAAGAGAGGGAGAGGGCAGGAAGATGGAAGATGGCAGGAAGATGGAAGATGGCATCTGACTGTCCACACAGAAGTACCCTCTCTGCAGGGATCTGGTGAGGGTGGTCCCTCTCCTGATGGGATCCCTGGTCATTCATCTGGGCCAAACAGCTTCTGTCCAACCTCCCTGGCTCAGGTGGATCCAAAACACAACATCTTGGCTCATCTCTGGTGCAGCATCACATTCTGCCTGCCTTGCCAGTCTCAGCCAATTAATTTCTGAGGCCAGAGGGATATGAATAACATGATGACTCTGGTTTCCACTTGTGCAAAATCCTGCCTGGCCCCTGCTTCTCATGCCCCATCTGAAGAGGATCCTGAAGCTCAGTAGCTTTTGGAGATCCTGAACCAACTGGCAGAGCGGTGCTGGAGGGGTCTCTGGTGCCAGAGTGGGACAGGAACAAAGGATTTCAGTGCAGGAAGTTTAATTTCACTCTCCTAAAGCAGCTGGCACCGTCAGGGGATCTGGGCAGCCAGAAAATGGTCCCAAGGAGTTAAATCAGGTGTCTCCCTTCCCCTCTAGTGGGTCCTGAGCCCTTCCTGAGCAGCCAGAAAAGCAATGGAGTAGGTGTTAGTAGTGCCTCGGTGTGAAACGTGCCCAGACCTTTCCGAAGCTCCTAAGCTTAAAGAAAATCCCTGGCTTTGGAGCTTTTTCTGTCATGATGTGACCCCGTGGATCCAATCCCAGCTCAGCACCAGGACTGACCCGACCTGGCTGGGTCATGCTCAGGGGAGGGGTCGGTACCTAGCTCAGGTGTGACCTGCCACACAACACAGCTTGTGCTGGGGCTGTTCCTGTTGCTCCAAAAGGTCAAGTCACCTGCAATAGCTCTGCCCCTCTGCTTCCCTGGCCAGGGAGTTATTAACTGACAAACTAAAGCTGCTCCAACACTCCTGGCTCTTGGTCTCTATTCTGGAAGTTGTTAAAAAAAAACCCCAAAAACCTGATGTTGCAGGACCTGTTGTTTTCCCAGGGGGAATATGTAACTACCCATTTCTCCCAGCAGCTCTGGAGGATGACATGGACTGTGGTGGCCAGTACAAACCTTATTACTGCTTTGTTAGTTAAGTTACCGATGTGTCCTGGTGTGAGCTGGGCCAGAGCTCGTTTGTTTTCAGCAGCTGGAACAGCGCTGGAGTTTGGGTTCAGCTGGGATTTGTTAGGAGAAGAACATTGAGAACACACCGATGTTTTCAGTTGTTGCTGGAAGTTGAAGGACTTTGTGTTTTGCTGGTCTGCAGGTGCAAGGTCTAGTGGGGGCGAGGAATATTGAAATGAATGATCTCCATGGGCATTGGGCTCTGCCAAGGGGCTGTTCCATCTCCTGTCCCCCATGGGCAGGAGATCCATGAGGGGCTCTTCCTCTCTGGCTCTCTCTGGCTCTCGCTCGGGCTCTCGCTCTCCCGGGATTGCGGTTTCGGGTCGGGATTGTCGCTGCTCCGGGATCGTTCTCTGGGAACGGGCCGGGCTGGGTCAGCAGGTGGTGAGCAATGGCCCTGGGGGTCACTCACTGGCATATTTCATTACTGTTGTTATTATTTGAATATCAGTATTATTTTATTTCCATTGAATTGTTCTTCTCTCACCCTACGAGACTCCTTCCCCTTGCACCCCAGTTCTCTTCCCTATCCCCTGGGGGCAGGGAGTGAGCAAGCAGTTGTTTGGCTGCCAGCCCAGTGCTGGCCCAGTGAAACCAGCACACTAAGACATGAGTGTCTTGGGAAAGAATCCACTCTTTCCTGTTAGCCCACAGCTGGTGACAGGGTCAGCACGATGGCTGCAAAGCCACCCCACTAATTACCTGTGAGTAATGGCAGGGAGGAAGCTGCCCTGGGCAGGGGAGATGCTCCTGGAGCTCCTGCCAGGGGCTGCTCTGAAGCAGGATTAAGATTGAACACAGGTTGTATTTGCAGTCCTCTGTGCAGAGTTCCAGGTGTCTCTCGGCTCCTCAGCAGCTGGGTGTGTGCCCAAAGCCTGATGTGTGCATTCCATGGCTGTTTGTCACCCAGCAGAGCACAGGGTGGGCTCTGGGGACAGGAACTGCCCACTGAGCCTTCACCCTGGCACGGCTGAGCACAACAGGGGGAGAAGGGCAGACAGAGCAGTATGAATCGCTGCCTTGCTGCAACGTGAGCATCCTCCTTCCCCAAGGAACATGTAAATGCTGGGAAAATGGGGTGAGACTGGAGAGGTGAATGTCCCATGGGACACGGGGGCCTGTCTCTGTAGAAGAGCTCTTGGCTCACCTTTTCAGGGCGCTACAGTGGGGCTTCCAGGATGCTTATCTCCATGGCAGAACAGCTGGGTTTTCATTCTTAGTGAAAGTCTCTTTTCTAGTGTATTTTATTTTGCTTCAGCCTGGCTCAGCTTTCTCCCCAGCAGCAGAAACCCACCTGGCAGTGCTGAGGTCGTGTCAGAGCTGCTGCTTTCTGCTGTCTCAATGAAGTTGCATTAGTGCCACCACAAACAAAACCCTCTGTTGTAGCTCTTACTCCTGGCAGTGCTGAAACATCGTTCCAGGCTAACCAAGGAAATCAGAATCAATGGAAAAACACCCTTAAAACAGAGCTGCACCTTGGGTGGGTCCCATGCTTTCCCCCTACAGCCTGCCAGGGAAACCATGCCAGCTATCCACCCAGCATTTCCACCCTCCCCAGAGACCTCCTGAGTGGGAACAAGAGAAACTCTGGTTGCTGTGCTTGTTTTTATTATGTCAGTTATTACAGAGAAGTGGGAAACACCACACAGAAGGCCAGAGCGAGGGCTGTCCTGATGCCATTTACAATGTGACACTGCCACACACTTGCACCCAGCTTTGCTGACAATGAGCATGTTTTCACCTCCTGTGCCGTCCCAGTGCAGGGCACGGCCGGATTCCTCCCCTTCCTCAGAGAAAAGGGGAGAAGTTGACCTCAGAGCAGCGGGGAGTTCTGATGGAAGCACGAGACAGGGCTGTGCCCAGTGAAGGAAGCAGGTTCAGTGAGTGAGACTCTGAACCCTGCACACACCACACCTGAGGGAACCTGGCCCAGCGCCCGCAGCGGTTCAGAACACGCTCAAAGCGCCTTGGTCCTGTGTCGTGGGGGTCGTCAAGCAGCACAGAGGTACAAACACACCAGGGCAGGCTCAGCTGTGCACCAGGTTTGACTGGATTTTACTCCTCTTCCTGGAGTCCCAAGCAAACCCAGTAGTGTAGAGCAGAGGTAGGACAGTGGAGAAGGAAAGAATTTCATGTCACCAGAGAAGTGAACAGGTTGATCTCTTGGAGGACAAAGGCTATGCTCTGCTCAAGCACACTCAGACCTTCTTGGCCTTCCATCCTAACAACAACCAGCAGAGCACTCCTTTAAATGAAGTCCTACCAGAAAAGAAGCACAGACCTTGCTGGAGAAGCTGCCCTCCAGCACCCACTTCCACATCAGCATCATCAGCTTGTTTCACCACCCAGTTCAAGGAGTACAGACTAAAGCCCCATCCATCTTCCAGCTAAATAAGACTCTGTTGGCACCCCTCCACGCAGGAAGCAGAGCTGATGCCTGTGCAGCCAACAGGACAGTTGTCCCTCCAGTGACAGCTGAAACTTGATGTGTCATCTCGCACGCTGAGGAGGAAAAGGAGTGGAGAGTTCTTCTGTAAGACAGCCACTCTGGGGAGCCAGCAGCCAGCTGCTCACTAGTGAACAGTTCTTTCCTTCTGTCTCTGGTAATCTGGAAGGGAAAGAGAAGGTAAAGCTGAAAGGGCAGGAGTGGCAGCTGCTGATGACAAGGGGGAATAACCAAAATGTTAAAGGAAAACACATTCTGTTTATAGCTCACTAAGAAGAGGCAGTGTTTGCAGCCCCTGGGGTAGCAGCTGGCTTTAAAATAGCACATTTGCACCCCAGCCAGTTATTGCAACTTATTTCAGGGCATTTGGAACAAAAGTTTGTTTAAAGTCCTCTCTTCCCCTGTTCCATATTTTGATTCTTTCTGCACTTAAGAGTCAGTTTCCATTTTATGAGGAATCCTTGTTTGGGTTGACTTAACTTCTATTTTTCCCCCACTTTATAAACTTTATGGATGCAGAAATCAAGAGTTAATACAGTCTTTTCCCTCAGTCAGGATTTAAACGTTCTTAGGGAAGGATAAAAACACAAGCAGAGTCCACCATCAGCAGAGGTCCACTAGCAACAGAACTAATTTCTATTTTATTCAAGGATAAGTAGCATCTACTGCTCTAAAGTTACCACTTCCATCCAACAATCATGCCAGCTTTCAGCACTGCATTGCTAAAACTCGACAAGTTTTTCTATCTGGCAGCTGAAGCCATTGGCTGCTGGTTTTCATAGCTGTCCTGATCCTGAAATCAAAGCCCAATGTTCCTGCTATGCTCTGGTGGGACCGCAGGGACATGTGGCAGCCTGACTCCCAAGGTGAGATGCTACCAGGTGACTGGACTCAGAGCTGGTGGGCACTCACTGTAGGGGAAGTAACGCACACGCATGGTGATTTCCCGGGCTGTCTTCAGGATCTCCACAGCCTGAAAGCAGAAAACATTGCTCAGTGGCCAGCTTGGGCTGGAGGACAGGAAAGAGGAGTGCATCAGTTAGGAGGTGCCACCAGTGGAGCTGGTACAGGCAGAGAGGTCAGAAGGAGATGGTGTGTGCACAGACACCTCTGGCACCTGGGCTGCAGGAGCGCTCACCTTGCTGTGCTCGATGTCCTGGAAATCCACATCATTCACCGAGAGCACCTGGTCCCCTTCCTGCAGCCCAGCTCTGTGTGCATCCGAGTCAGGGATCACCTGCGAAGGGAAGAGCAGGGACAGCAGCAGTGACTCTCTGCACAGCCTGTGCCGTGGCTCCCAGAACCTCCCCACTGTGCCCCTCCAGTGCGCTCACACGGGACTGGGGAGGATGGGGAGTGAGGGCTGCAGGGCACCAGCAACGCTCCGTGGGCTGGGGAGAGATCAGGAAATGGTGCAGGACCGTCTGCTTGCTGCTTGGGAAGTGACAGCTATGGGTTTGGAGATGGATATAAGGCACATGACGGTCTCCATGCACACCCAGCTGTCCCAGCAACACCCAAGGGAACAGAGAGAACATGGGGAGGGAATGGCAGAAGGACAGACACACCTTAGAGATGAAGATCCCCAGCTGCGAGGCTTTTCCTCCTCGGATGTTGAAGCCCAGCTGTGAGAGAAACCAGCAGTGAAACACAGTCACCCCTTTTGGCCCAGGACCTTCTCACTGGAAACGTGTCTCTTCTGGATGGAGCAAAGGTGTTGGTGCTGCAGCATTGGGTCAGGCAGCCACGAGCACCAGTCCCTCTCTGGTAACTTCTACAGCAATCTCACCTCAAGCACCTGAGGGGTCCTCTGCTCCTCATCCTTTAGCAGCTCCACATCACAACACACCCGACTTCACCCACAAAGCTTTCTTCTCCCTCCATAGCAGAGCATCTTCCAGGAGGGCTGGAGCAATGCGTCCCCTCACCCCACCTGTCCCCCCAAATCCCTGGATGAGGAAAGTACCAGGGACCTGCCCAAGCCCCCAGCAGTTATCTCACAGAATGGCCTCGATTGGAAAAGCCCTTTAAGCTCATCGAGTCCAACCATGAACCCAACACTGCCCAGTCCCTGACTGACCCATGTCCCTCAGCACTGTGTCTACACGACTCTTCAATCCCTCCAGGGATGGGGACTCCACCACTGCCCTGGGCAACCCCTTCCAATGCCTCAGAACCCTTTCAGCAAAGAAATTCTTCCTCACATCCCATCTCAGCTGCCCTGGGCACAACTGGAGCCCATTTCCTCTTGTCCTGTCCCTTTTGGTGGAACAGACCCACCCCCGATCTCCCCTTTCCGGCAGTTTAAGGCGGACGCTGCCGCTCGGGGATCCCCACAGCCCCGCGGCTCTGCCGGCCCCGGCATCAGCCGGTTTTTAGCAGGAAAAACGAGCGGGAACCAAACACGGGAAAGGCCGCAGGGAGGGCACGGCCGGAGCGGGGCAGCGCGCGGATCGATCGGGGTCTCACCTGCGCCCCGGGCGGTTTCTTCAGGACGATGGTGCGGGGCAGGAACTGCGTGAGCTCGTTGTTGTAGTCGGGGTGGAACACCCGCTGCAAGGCAACGCGCGGGCGGCCGTCAGGCGGTGGGACCCGGGCTGGACCGGGCCGCAGCCCCCGCAACCAGCCCGCATCGCCACCACCCCCGTCCCCATCCCCGTCCCTCACCTCGTGCGGCGGCACCCAGGCGGGCGGGCTCTCGTAGGGCGGCAGGAAAACCACCGGGAAGTCATCGTAGGGCAGCCGGGCCTCCATGCTGCCGCGCCGCCTGACGGGACCGGACCGCCCCGCACCGCCCCGCGCCCCGCCCCGCGCGCCCAAGGGGACCGCCCCGCCCCGCGCCCCGCCCCGCCCGAGGGGACCGGACCGCCCCGCGCCCCGCCCCGCCGCGCTGCTCCTCCATTGGCGGTTGCGCCGCGCGGCCCCGGTTTGAATGTTGGCGGTTGCGGCGCCGCCATTGTAACGGGCAGTGCAGTGTCCAGGTGGGTTCCCCCGTTCCCCTTAGGTAAGGCCGCCTCGTTCCCCTCCCGCTTTGCCCGGCGGGGTCCCGGTGCTGCTGTTGGGGCGGCCGGGAGGTCGGTAGCGGGGGCTGGGCGCTTCTCCGGCCTCCCAGGCCCCGCGGTCTCCCAGGCCGCCACGCTGGGCCCCGGCAGGGCGGTACCCGCACCCGCTGCTCCGGTGAGGACTGACCCAGCTCCGCTCCTCCGCAGGGTGGCAGAGGATGGCGAGGGACGATGACAAGGTGATCCCGGTGCGTGTGGCGCTGCGCTGCCGTCCCCTGGTCCCGAAGGAGACCAGCGAAGGGTGTCAGATGTGCCTGTCCTTCGTGCCGGGGGAACCGCAGGTAACGGAGCCGGCCCTCCGCTCCCGAGCCCCGCCTCGCCTCCTCCCCGCTGCCCCGGGTTCAGGGCCTGGGTGCTGGGGTGGGGTGGTCAGCGCTGTCCCTTCTCCTCTCCTCCACAGGTGGTCGTGGGTAACGATAAATCCTTCACGTACGATTACGTGTTCGACCCGTCTGTTGAACAAGAGGAAGTTTTCAACACGGCTGTGGCCCCTCTCATCCGAGGCATCTTCAAAGGTTTGTGGTAACTCGGGTCAAGCTCTGATTTAAATAGCAGGGGTTTTGGTGGGCTCAGCTGTGTGGAAGAAGGTGCTGCACTGTTTAATTCTCCATTCTAATTCAATTCTTCTTCCATCTTCTCAGAAGATAAAGTCCCGTGCTGTCTACACGCTGACCCCATCCTCTAGCAAGAAGTGCCAGATCTTGCCTGTTTGCAACCTGTTGTACTCCATAGAGCTATCAAAGTGACCTGTGTGTGTTCACTGGGTCACTTTCATTCCTGAAGCTATTTCACTGAGTCACAGACTGGTTTGGGTTGGAAGGGACCCTAAAGCTCATCCAGTCCCAACCCCCCTGCCAGCAGCAGGGACACCTTCCACTAGACCAGGTTGCTCAAAGCCTCATCCAACCTGGCCGAGAACACTTCCAGGGAGGAGCAGCCACAGCTTCTCTGCCCAACCTGGGCCAGGGTCTCACCACCCTCATAGTGAAGAATTTCTGCCTCACATCTCATCTCCATCTCCCCTCTTCCAGTTTAGAGCCATCACCCCTTGTTCTGTCACTCCCTGCCCTTGGCCAAAGTCCCTCCCCAGCCTTCCTGGAGCCCCTTCAGGTACTG
Organism: Caprimulgus europaeus; assembly: GCA_907165065.1. The sequence continues at coordinate 20,632,716 of OU015538.1, read as the reverse complement.
GGAGGCCACTAGAAGGTGTCCCTGGAGCCTTCTCTTCTCCAGGCTGAACAGCCCCAACTCTCCCAGCCTGTCCTCACAGCAGAGCTGCTCCAGCCCTGGCATCATCCTGGTGGCCTCCTCTGCACTGGCTCCAGTAGGTCCATGTCCTTGTGCTGTTGGTGGCCCCAGCACTGGAGGCAGCACTGCAGGTGGGGTCTCAGCAGAGCAGAGGGGGAGAATCACCTCTTGTATTAATGTAAGGCAGGAGAATTTTATCAGCAATAATAGGATAAATTGATAAGCACCCTGTACCAGAAGCTGTTACCGATGCTACAGTGGAGATGGATGACAGAGAATTTACACTGTTTTTTATGGCTGACTCTGGTAAAGCAGCAGAGCAGGCTTAAAAAAGAGCTGGAATAGTAGTTTTATCTGTGTTCTGGGGAGCTTTTCAATGACTTTTTTCCTTGATGTTGCTCACTGTGACCTGTGCATAAAGGTTGTGTAAACTGACAGTGAGGTACAGTGGTTTTTGGAAGGATGTTTTTCCTGGAATGCACCTTTGTTCATCAAAGTTTCCTCTGATTCCCACTTGATTGTCTGATCTGGGTGTCCTTTGCTCCCCCAGGGTATAATGCCACTGTCTTAGCCTACGGACAGACAGGATCTGGAAAGACATATTCCATGGGAGGTACCTACACTGCCAATCAAGAGCATGAACCTAGTGTGGGAGTCATCCCTCGGGTCATCAAACTGCTGTTTAAGGAGAAGGAGCAAAGGCAGGACTGGGAATTTGTCCTCAAAGTTTCTTATCTAGAGGTAAAAGTTGTTTTGATTTTCAAACTATTGTAAAGTTCTGATTTGCAGATGAAGTCAGCTCTAATGAGGCCATCTTCTTCAAGTAATAGATCTTTATTAAATCAAAACCTGAAGCTACATAAGGTCGTGTCAGCATTCTGAGTCCTAGGTGTATTTAACAGTAAAATGGATAGTGTCAAGCAAAGTTAGTCCCAATTTCAGTGTAATTATACGTAGTTTTTTATGTGAATTGCTCCCTTGTGAGGCTGCTAACTCTGAGCTGCTGTGTTGATGCTTTCAGATCTACAATGAGGATATTCTAGACCTGCTGTGCTCATCAAGAGAGCGGTCTTCTCAAATCAGCATCCGGGAAGACCCAAAAGAGGGCATAAAGGTCTGTTGTTCTGTATATGTGGGTACATAAGGGGGTGACATGACTCAGGACAAATGTTTCAGTGAAGCAACTGTCTGACTGCCTGAGCATTGCTTTATATTAGTGCATAGGGAATCATTACAGCTGCCCATTCCTCTCAAAACTGAGCTGATGATGATGCCTAAGTGTACTCAGGGTACCACCAAGAGAGTTAGACATTCAGGACAAAGCCACCTGCAAGTCCTATTCTGCCTTTTTTTTTTTTTTTGAAGGCTGATTTAGGTGAATATCTGAGGATGTTGTACTCAGGTCCCATCACCACATTTCAAACCCTGTTGCAGTTGTACTCCTCAGTTTGGCAGACGCAGTACAACGAAGGGATCCTGAGGGGGAACTCTTCCAGGGCTCGAGTTATTTTCTTAGCAGTGTTGTACAGATGTGTGTGTTCACTAGTGCAGAAAAATCTCGTGCTGCTGCTTGCTCTGTGGACTTCTTTTGTATTTAAACTTCTGTCCATGGGCTGTGCTTCATTCACACTGTTCTGTTCTGCAGTGGTGGATGGGTTGTTGGCTGTCAGAGGCACAGCTTGGGTGCATGTGACACCTGTGGCTTTGATCCATTAGTGTTTTTGTTCTGTGTGATCTTGTGCTGCTCACTGTCATCACTGCACACATCCATGTGTCACAGTGGCACTGTCACCCAGGGAGACAGGCCCTGCAGGGAAAAGGCCAAGGAGCATGACAACCAGTCCCTACTGCTTAGCCCCCTCTGTCCTTTATGTCCCCAATACCTGCCTCCCTCCCACTGTATTCACACAAACACCCCACACCCTTTAGCCACTTTGACCTTCCTCTGCCTGTGACTGGCACAACTTTCTGCTCCTGGCTTGGCTGGGGATATCTGGGGGCAGCGATGGATTTCTCCCCAGAGTACTGAGGATCCCTGTCTCCACCCCATAGCTCAGCTGACTCAGCTCAAGCTCCATCCCATTAGCTCCAGCAGGCACAGAGGAACTTGGTGTGTACATGTAGGAATAGGATGAGGGAGAGGTGAAGCAACTTAGTTACTGACACAGAGTTCAGAATAAACTTTTGCTGGAGGAATCCGCACTAAGCCTCTGGCTCGAGGCGAGACTGGTTCTTGTGAATTTGTATTTACACACTGTTTGCTGCAGTCTAAGACAGGATAATTTTTCTGTAAGCTGGGGTGAAGAGGAAGGAGAGGATAAATAATGCTTTCTTCCTGGATACAGATTGTAGGGTTAACAGAAAGAAATGTCACCTGTGCTGAAGATACTGTATCCTGCCTAGAGCAAGGGAACAACTCCAGAACAGTGGCCTCCACGGCAATGAACTCCCAGTCCTCACGGTCCCATGCCATCTTCACCATTTGTATTGATCAGAAAAAGAAGAATGACAAGTAAGTGTGATCATGCAGCTGCTCCTAGCAGTTGTTAGGAGTCAGACTTACTCAGATTTTTATAGTCTTGCCTTTCTCCCTTGGTCTTGGCTGAACTCAGCTGAGCTGCTCTTGAGGCACAACCTTTATTTGGATGTCTTGGGTAAGAAGTAGTTCAACTGCAGTAACCACTGGACTGCTCCTTTCCTAACTGCATGTTTAATTGAGAGAATATAATAGTTTATTTCTGCCCTAGGAACAGCAGTTTTCACTCCAAGCTACACCTGGTTGATCTTGCTGGCTCTGAGAGGCAAAAGAAGACCAAGGCTGAGGGAGACAGACTAAAAGAAGGTCTGTAGAAAAAGGAGTGGTGTACCTTGAGTTTCTTACCACTTTTGAGTTAATAAATTGAGTCCTTGTCAGGAAAAGCAAAGCAGTTCTTTAATCTTTATAATGTGCTTTTTTTAACCTTGATTTTTTTTAAAAGGACAGGAAATGATCAGTTGTAGCTGCTGAGGTAGCTCTGCTCACTGTCATCTCTTTGTATGCAGGCATCAACATAAACAGAGGGCTCCTCAGCCTGGGGAATGTAATTAGTGCTCTTGGTGATGACAATAAAAAGGGTGGTTTTGTCCCCTACAGAGACTCAAAGTTAACAAGACTGCTGCAAGGTAAGAGACAGGTGATAATAAAGCCTAAATCTACAGATGCACTTCAAATAATAAAGTAGCAAAAAAAAAAACCCCAACAGCCATACAACTGCAGTTCAAAGTGGGAGCTGCTGCTGACAAAGGGGTTGCTTGTATTGGTTTAGTTCCTCCTCTTGCTGAAGCTGGGCCTTTTCTGTACTCTAAGTTGCAAATTTATGAAGTTGGACTTATTTGAGTCCTGCTCATTTGCAGTTCTTATGTGATGGGAGGAAACTAGACAAATCCAGTGCATTTCTGGGGGGAGGGAGAAAGAAGATGAAAAGTTAAGTCTGGAAGCAAAGATCTATGATTATACCCTGATTATAGCTACTTCCTGAGGGACATCACAACCAGAATGAAGCTCAAGCTGTCTGTGCCTTTGGGTGCATCACATTTGTTTTGTTTTCTTAGAATATCTTGATGGTACTTATTTTTCAACAGTTGCAATGCTCTTCTAATAAATTCACCTCAATTAGCCTTTAATATGGGCACAGCTATAGTAATGCAATTTACTAGGATTTTTTTGATAGTTAAATAATTTAGGACAAAAAGTTAGGCTCTTCAGTATTTTCCATAGCTGAAAATATCTAATAAAAAGAAACTGGATTGTGGAGCTGGATGTGGGGCCCCCCCTGCTTTTTTTTTCCCCTTTCTGATCTAAGTTTTATGAAGCCAGGATGTGTTAGTGTAAAACCAAAGGCTAAAATGCCATGTAGCTTGATCTGAACAAATTTGTTCTTAGCCAATAATTCTTTTAATTGTGAGATAGTGTGAATTCTGATGTCTGGATATCCATGCAGATCTTGAATATTATTATGTGGGAGAAGGGAGGGGAGAACCTGAAAGAACTATGCTAGAAATGGCATACAGAAATTACAGTAATTACAGACATTACTCAATAGGACAACAAGATTACTGGGCATTCAGAGGTGAAATCATCAGTGCTTAGAGCTGAGACATGATTTTGGGACTTTGGCTTTCAAAAAAAGCTCTTTAGTACAGTACTGACTGGGGCAGAGGAGAAAGTGGATGACAATGGCACACAACCTCAGTTGGGCACTTTCTGTATCTACAGGTAGATATTTTCTAGCTGTAGTATGGAGATGCACTCCTGTAGTCTTAGTGATGATCTCTTACTAGTCCTTGCTCTGTCTAAAAGCACTGATTATGCCTTCTCTTCCTTCTCAGACTCTCTGGGTGGTAACAGCCACACTCTGATGATTGCCTGTGTGAGCCCAGCGGATTCCAACCTCGAAGAAACTCTCAATACTTTGCGTTATGCTGACAGAGCAAGAAAAATAAAAAATAAACCCATTGTCAACCTTGATCCCCAGGCAGCTGAGCTGCATCATCTAAAGCAGCAGGTACTGGGTGCTTTGCTCATCTGAGAGGAGCAGTTCTATCCTTTTGGTTCAGGAAACAGCAAGCAAAGACATAGGATGCCTAGCTACACAAAATATGCAAAAAAAATATTTACTCTGTGTTTCTCTGTCTCTTGAGATGGCTGAGTAAGTGTTGTGAAGGGAATACATTAATATTTGTTTGTAACTCTCTAGCAACTATTCAATACCATAGAAAAATGGTAGTGTTAGTGTGATTTACATTTCCCTTCCACTGAACAAATCATTGCCAGCCCATTAGGCTACAGGCAAAAATAAAATACAGTGATGGCTGCCTTGCTGACATCACCTGCTCATGTACAGCACAGAGTGGGAAGTGAAGGATGTTCCTGTGTGGGCAGCTTCAGAGGGAAATCAGTTGCATAAACTAGAACTGTTTAAAGCCAAAGCTAGAAGTGCCCAAGGGCTTGTCTACTGATGAGAGAGAACCAGGCTTGCACGGGACAGTGTGTGTACAACACAGTCTTTCATGCTGCCTCTCCAGAGGAAACTCAGTCATCTGGTTCCACAAGGGAGGAAGCAAGTGGCTTTCCTTACTGTGCAGGACTGTTCACCAGAGCCTAGTAAATGCTTATTAACATTCTGCAAACACAAATCATGTATTCAAGTGGCTTGGGAAGACAAATTATCTGACTGTCTCTCATGTGAAAGGCAGCAACAGAGCACTGGTTTAGCAGAGCAGGAGACCTGCCCTTTGGATCAGCGAGATCTGACACCCTGCATAAAGCAGTGTGTCAGCTGTCTGGGGGACTGAACATGCTCTGATCTGAGCAGTCCCAATTAAAACAAGGTAGCTTTTTTTTTAGGAGTAAATTACTTAAAATACTATAGCAACATGATTCCTTTCCACAAGCAATGGTAAAAGAGCTGTTGTAGAGCAGGTGACCCAGATTAAAACTAAGGATCTTAATAGTGTTCCTTCAACCATCTGTGGGAGAGATTTACAAGTAGTGACTGTTTGTCTTTCTAGGTACAACAGCTACAGGTGTTACTGCTGCAGGCCCATGGAGGGACCCTCCCAGTGTCTATCAAGTAAGATTTGTAGATTAATGCTCATGTAACTGATGGCCATCACACATCAGCAAAGGCTCTAGACCTCCTTTGCTCCAGACAGTGCTGTAGAGTGAGACTAGAGCAAACTAGTTGCTTTCTAATAGGATCTGGACTCTTTTTTTTCTTCTTTTGTTCTTTGTGTCATGCTTACTAAAATTCCATGCATGTGTGGGTCATTGAGTTTTGTAGCAAACCCCTTAAGATTGCAAGAAACAGTTGTAGAAAATATGAGAGGAACTGGGCAATGTCTCCTAAGTATCTGTTTCTCAGATCCATCCATCCCTCTATTCTTCCTCACCCTTCTACCTCTAAATACAGGGCACCTCAGTTTGCATTGTTCTTAAAAACACAAAATGCAGGGAGGAGTTGGATTGTGTAGGTGGTGTCTTCTGAGGATATTTCAAAGCCCAAGTCCATGCAGTTTACAGACCTACTACTGGCTAAACAGCATTACTGTTTCAAAAGGGTGTTTCTTCTCTTGCTAATATCTACTTTTTATTTCTGTTCATCTGCTACAACCTAGATTTATTGTAAGTTATTTAGAAAACCTGGAGGTAATTTTAATGCTGTTCCAAACCTCTAGCAAAGTCATGTTCACAAGCAAATTGGTCCTTTAATATTTTAGTAGTATGGCACCATCAGAGAATCTTCAGTCCCTGATGGAGAAGAACCAGTCATTAATGGAAGAGAATCAAAAGCTGAGCAGAGGGCTGAGTGAGGCTGCTGGTCAGACAGCACAGATGTTGGAGAGGATCATTCTGGTAAGGTTCAGTTACCCAAGAAGAGCTTTAAATTGCATGACTTCTCCTTTTAGCTGAAGATTAATCAGTAGCAGCTCCTGTACTAGTGGCATGTTAAGAATATATCTTTTTAATGTTCCCTTCATATTTATTTCAAATTTCTGGCTATCAGTCAGAACCAAAAGTCTTTCAGAGCCTATAGGTCTGGTGACTTCAGTAGGCAAAAGCAGACCTGAATCTTTCAGCTCTTCTGTTGCTTTAACACTTTAAATACCAGCACTTGCACATGTGCTCTCTCTCTTCCCTCTTCCCCACCCCGCTCTGCTTTGTTTTGATTCACTGCAGTGTATATTCCTGCTAAAAAGGGTGTTGAGTCTAAACAAACTAGTGGCAGTGATCACACAAGATCTTTCAGTACATTGATTTCCCACAGACAGCATATCTTTTTGCTACAAATACATTAGCTATTTTCTGGCTTCTTACCTTATTTCCCCTACAATTCACTATAATTCTGACTTCTCTTAGACAGAACAAGAAAATGAGAAGATGACTGCCAAACTGGAGCAACTTCAGCAACATGCTCTGTGAGTCTGTTTCCACACCCTACTCCTGCTGAGGAAGTGTCTTTCAGCATGAACTGTTTATACTGGGATAAACTGGGCACAGTCAATTGGTGTTTGTTCACCCAGAACCTGTTTGTATGTTCAGTGGGGAAAGTTGTTCCTTACTGGCAAGTGACACAAACATGCCATGTAATACCCATGGACTCATTCCCATGTCTGCACTGCAGGTGCAAGCTTGATCTGCAGAAGCTGGTGGAGACCGTGGAAGATGAGGAACTAAAAGAGAACGTAGAGGTGATTCGCAATCTGCAGCAGGTGCTGGCTCAGTTGCAGGTAAGACTGAATCCAGGGACAGAAGAGTGTGTGCCAAGCAAGTTTGCTAATGAAACCCAGGGTTCTGATCTGCTGAGCAATGAGTTCTGCTCTGCAGAAACCTTGCTTAAGGAGCCCAGAAATTACAAATACTAAATGACTCTTGATACCCACTTCAAAACGAGCTGTCCTGCTGTGCTCTTAATGCTGCAGAAAGGCCACTTGTGCTTGAGTGGTTGCACATGGTGGGGTAAAAGGAAGAGTCTCCATAAAGTCATCTGATATTGGGAGATTAGCAAGGATTTACAGTCCAAAAATTGGAAGGAGAGTTATAAACTTGATAGTTTTAATGAACAACCCAAATTGTACAGACCTGAAATTGTTAAATAGAAGTTGCCACATCTTTGTCCAGTTGAGGAACTTCTCTGTTCTCCCTCACTAAACATTCCCCATGTTCCCAGACTCCTCACTCCTGTGAGCAGCTAGCTGCCAATGCTGGAGTTCAAGGAAAACTAGAAAGATTGCCTTGTCCAGCTAGTCCAGGAGTGACCTCAGTTTATTAAAGGAGGAAGAAAATGCCCTCCTCTTTCCAGAGACAGCTTTCTGGACAGAGGAGAATACCACCAGGCTTTGTCATTATAGGCCAACAGACTGTTATTAGTTTGATTTTTATTTGATCATTTACTTTTTACCAAAAATTTTCTTCTCTTTGTCTTATATAGAGTGAAAATGCTGCTACAATGGAAGCTGCTGTAGAGATGGCAAACACTGAACAGGATGCTGCAGCTGTAAGTGAGGGGAGTCCAACAGTGCAGACCTTAACAGGGGGCATGTTGCTATCCCATCATCACTCTCTTATCTATGTTCTCATGCTAGCTTTCTAATCCAGATGTTTGGTAAATATGTGTCACTCTTGTATGTGCTGCCTTTCCATGCCCCTATTTGCTCAATGTGTTCAAGATCAATAATTTGTTCTCATTTTTAAATCTAAAAATGAATTGGAAGTGTTCTACAGAAACTGTGATCACACAGTTAAAGAGCTTTTGACTGGCCTCTCCAGCTCATTGCTGTATCTTCTCCAGGAAGCAGAAGCAGGCCAGGATAGCAAGAGATCCTCAGATGACTTCTCCACTCAGCATGCCCTCCGTCAAGCACAGATGTCCAAAGAGCTGCTTGAGTTGAATAAAGCCCTGTCTCTGAAAGAGGCACTTGCCAAAAAGATGACTCAGAATGATAGTCAGCTGGAGCCCATTCAGTCCCAATACCAGGTAAACTCTTCTGAAATAGCTCTTGGAGGGCTATGTTCAGTTTCTTTTTCCCAATTAATGCAGTCACTGCATGCTGAGGAGGGAAGAGAGGAGAATCTGTGCTCTCATGAGCATGCTTGTGTTGGGTCTGTTTTGTTAAGCAGGGTCACTGCTCCCTTGGGCATAGGGTGGGAGTTAACTACAGGTGTCAGCAGAGAAGGTAGGGGGATGACCATGCCCAGCTAGCTACAAATAGCTCTACCTCCAAAAGACAATCTTTTCCCTGAAATAAGCTATTAGCCACTAGCTGTTTGGGAGATTTGTTTGGCCACTCCAAAATGCAAGTACTTCATTGTCAGCTCTCATAGTAGAACCAGCTGAGCTGGCTTCCCTTCTTCACTAGCTGTGCTGGGATCTCCCACCTCTGAAGTTGTTCAGTCATAACTTTTACCTTGTTACAATGGTTCTGTGGACTGACTAAGATTTCAGTGCATGGAAGACTAGTCCTTTTGGTGCTCATACTGGTTTTAGACAAAGCAATTTACAGCCTGTTGGAAAGGAATGTGGTTTCTTGAGGCCTCCTGTCTTAAAGCTTTGTCTCAGAATGGAGTTTCAAGGTTTTTATTTGGAGACTTACTATTCTTGTCCTTTCTAGACTAATATCAAGGACCTGGAATTGGAGGTCACTAGTTTGCAAAAAGAAAAGGAGGAATTGATCCTTGCTCTGCATATGGCAAAGAAGGATGTCAACCAAGCCAAGTAAGAGTGACTGTGCAATCTGTGTGGCTTACAGCACTGAAAATCCTGTTAATGTGCCTGTGAAAATTCATTGTCTTGCACTTAGTTCAGCTATTTGTAAAATCTTCTTTTGATGCAAATGAATCCCTTTAACATGCTGTGTGAATTGCAAAGAAGCCTGATTGGATCAGTGGGAAAGATGATAACACAATTGCTTTATTTTTTCATAAGGTGTCTCTAAAGTTGGAGAGTATTTGTGTGAGAATAACAGTTATTGGGGCTGCTGTTTAACGTGTGATTTCTCTCCAGACTGAGTGAACGGCGTCGGAAGAGACTCCAGGAGCTGGAAGGGCAAATTGCTGAGCTGAAGAAGAAGCTGAATGAGCAATCAAAGCTCCTGAAGCTGAAGGAATCCACAGAACGAACTGTCTCCAAACTGCACCAGGAGATCAGGGTAATGAACCCTAGCATGCAGTTCTCTGGCTTGCTGCAGACAGAAGGCACTCACTTCCCGTTCTGTGAGACTGGGAACTCCAGTTTCTGGCAAGATTCCTTTGACCACAATTGCTGGTATAATACAACAGGCAGGTGACTACTGAGACTTGGAGGAATAAAAGAAGTCCAAAGTGTCTATGGCTCTTCTGATAATTTACTGCATCAGTCAGATCACTTGACTTCACTTTGATTTCCATATGTATGCCATGCATGTGTTTGTCTTCCCTTTATGCCTTAAAAAATGAATTCCTGGGTTTGAGCTCTTTGAGAGTGTCCTTGAGTGTGTGCTCTGTGTGGGCAGCATTCCCATCTGCTGCTCCCCACCCCTGACAGACACATCAGGGGAATGTAGGTGGAAACTACCCAGAATGCAAGCACTGGACAATTCTTCCAGCCATTTCTGGTTTTTTTTAGGAAATGAAAAGCCAAAGGGTACAACTGATGCGCCAAATCAAAGACGATGCTGAGAAATTCAGGCAATGGAAACAGCAGAAGGACAAGGAAGTGATCCAGCTGAAAGAAAGGGTGAGCAAACAATAAGCCCCCAAACTGCACCTCCCTCCACAGAGTGAAACAAATCATTAAAGTGTTTGCTGCAAGGCTTTGTTTAACTTGCAAGCATCTGAAAAACATCTGGGGAACGCTTTGAAGAGAACACTGGTTCATATGGCTGCCACCTTTCACCAGTTGTCATAAATTGACTTGCTTGTGTCTGGCAATCTTAAAGCTAATGACACAGTTGTCATGATTCAGCTATAAAGCAGAAGGCAAATATAATTAATATTCTAAAGTATTTAAAGTTGTGGGATTTGGCCACAGAATGGGAGGTGTTTTATCTCTCAAAGAAATATCGAATCTGCAGGTAAACAGTGAGAATTGTTAATGAAATCCGGGTGGCTGTGGCATCCGAGTGGAATGGGCAGCAAACAGCTGTGCCTCTTGGGTTCTTGCTGTGAGATGTTTGCTCCCCAATGCTTTGGAACACTAAGTCTTAAACTTTTGGTTTGAAATCTCTTACAACCTTCAGGCTCCTAAACGTTTTTGGTGGGAAGTTTGAAGCCCCTTCTGGCCACTTGAAGCCTAACAGCTGTTTGTTCTCAGGACTCCATGGCTTCAGCTTGTCCTGATCGGTGAAATTATCATCATGGAGTGTTTGCATTGCAGAACAGCAATTATTCTGTTCCAAGAAGTGTGAAATTGGCAATAGGTATTAATGTGACATGTGATTTTTATTTTTTTCCCCATCTGTTTTAACACCATTTCCTTGCAGGATCGTAAGAGACAATATGAGCTGCTCAAGCTAGAACGAGACTTCCAGAAACAGGCCAACGTCCTGCGGCGCAAAACAGAGGAGGTAAGGAGCCAACATCTGCTAGAAACTCCTGCTAACCCCTGAAGGTCTGCAAAGTGTGGCTGGAGGTTGTAATAGGATATACAGAGAAACTTAAAAGCAGTTTGGAGGTCTGGAAATAGGTGGGTTTTTTCTCTGTAGAAAAATACCATGCTTCTGTCTTGTAGCCTTTGAGGGATTCTGGTTCCTCAGAGGGGAAATTACCCTTTGGCATCAGGCTGCTGTGGCAAATCCATTACAGATACCCAAGCTACAAAGTGTAAAATGAGCTTGAGGGGTGGATATGCTAGAGGGCAGTTCAAAACTGGGAATCTCAGCAAAGGAAATAAAGTCAAGGACTCTGGTCTTTACTTAATTCTAAAGTTGTTCTGGTTTTGTTGAGGTTATCTTCTCATTGTCTCAAAGTCTGGCTTGCATTGTGAACACCTCATGTTTTCAACTGTTGCAGATTAAGTGAGGTAGCTGCTGTTGAGCTTCTGTGTAAAACATTTTGCAGGCAGCAGCTGCTAACAAGCGCCTGAAGGATGCTCTGCAGAAACAACGGGAGGCTGCGGATAAGCGGAAGGAGAGTCAAAATCGGGGCATGGAAGGAGTTGCTGCACGAGTCAAAGTGAGTAATGATGTGTTGTGCATTCCAACAATAATGTGCAAACTTTGGGGGGTTTTAACTTGGGTACTGCTGGGGTTGATGGTTGGAGGACAGAGGGGAGAAATAGAGAGTTCTATATTAAAGGAGGCAAAGTGATTATTCAGTTTATCTGTGAAGTCACTTCAGAGAAAGGTTCAGTCCTGCAGCTGTGACTGCAGTGAACCACTGTGCTGTTTGCTGGGGTTGTTTTCCCTCCAGAGCTGGCTTGCAAACGAAGTGGAGGTTCTTGTTAGTACTGAAGAGGCTCGACGGCACCTTGCAGACCTCCTGGAGGACAGAAAGATCTTGGCACAGGAGCTCCTTCAGCTGAAAGAGAAGAAAGATGCTGGGGAGAACCCACCTCTAAAGCTCCGGGTGAGAGAGGAAAATGCCATTTTCCCTGTCCCCACACCTCTGCTGTTCAGCACATACTCACTCCTACTCCTGATTGACCTTTCCCTCAGGCAGTAGGGATGGAGGTGGTTCCCTTTCTGGAAGAGAGGGTTGATGTTGTTGCTGTCCTCTGGTGTGTCAGGGAACAGGGCTGCTGAAGTAGCTTGTTACTTCATGTCATGCATCTGATGGGTGTGAGTGGATCACATCCCTTATCAAAGACTTCATGCTCTTGGGAAGCAGCTGTGGAGAGGTTCTGGGAGGCTCCTATAATACTATGGCTCCTCTTTGCTGAAGTGTCTGTAAATGAAAGCCCACTCTTGTGTGTATTCCTTCCCCTGGGACTCACTTCTGTCCATGCTGTGATTCTCTAGAGGCGCACCTACTCCCTGGCGGACTTGCAGGCATCAGAGATGGACCTCTCCATATCAAAGCAGATAGAAAGCCTGGAAACTGAGATGGGGCTCAGGTAAGATGGTGTGACTGAGCTGATTTGTGCAGCCTTGCCTCCATATTTTTTTTTCCCCACTCATTTCTATCTACAACTCTCTTGTGAAACAGAAGGGAAATAAAATAACTTACACACTGACAGTAAAACTGATGAGATAAGACCATGTGATCTCCTGGTTTGGATTTTTCCAAAGTACAGGGCTGGGAGGACACTGCTCAGGCAGTGAGGTTACATTTTGTCTTGGCTGTTGGTGAGGATCTCTGTGTGAGGGGAAAGGCTGCAATTTCAATTGGAAGGAGGGAAGCATTAAGCTGTATTAAACAGTCAAAACTTTAACTTGAACCATTTTGTCTAATATTCTGGTAACAGTAACTTTAGCCCAGACACTTGCCCAGGTTTTCTCCTGTGTTGTAACCTCAAATCCATGAATTCTCCCCCAGGAGTGCCCAGATAGCAGATCTACAGCAGAAGCTCTTGGATGCAGACAACGGTGATCGTGCGAAACAGCGCTGGGACAGTATTGCAACAATCCTAGAGGCCAAATGTGCTTTGAAGTATCTCCTTGGAGAGGTAAATCCTGAATCTTCCTATTTTATCACTAAAAACAAAGGCTCTCTGTCTGCTTAGCCAGGAACAAAAGGAAATGACTAACAGGCTGACAGCAGAGCTGAATTCAAGGGAAGCACTCTTGTGCTGCATGAGGTTTATTTCCCTCACAAGTTCTGATTAAAATATTTTCCTGTACTGTAGATTGCTTTGGAGGGTGAAATCTAAAAATTAGGGAAGAGGGAAAGAGAATAGACCTGGGTCTGGAGATATCAGCTAAAGCTGTGCTTACACAAGGCTTGCATGGGAATAGTAAAAGGGAAGAGACAAGTGGAAGAGAAAGTACCTAAAAATACTTGCTGAACAAGGAGTCAGTCTGCAGGGAAACAAGAGGAGTACTGAGGTCACAGTGGAATGGATGTTGAGATGGGAGAAGCTTGAACAAGACTGAGTAGGAGAGGGTAGGAATGGGCTAATGTGGAATCAAGGAAAGAGCAACTGAGTGACAAAATAATTTATTGATCCCTGGTGCTTGGAAATAAAAGGAAAATAATGAAGGGAGAGCATTCTCTCTGGGAGAGCATTCATTTCTGGGGTCTCTCTACTCAGGTTTAAAGTGCTGCAGGAAAGGAGATTGATCTAGAACTGTTAACAAGGCTTCCTGCTATCCACTTTGCACTTCCATACTGGATGTCTAGCTCTGAATCCCTCTCTCATCTGGTCTCCTTGTTGCTGATGGCCAGACCAGTTCTTAGGGTGGCTGGAAGTTAAACAGAAGTTCTTTGTCTTCAGACTGCAGCATGTCTGTCCCAACAGACACTATGAAACATGGGACTCACTGACCCAATCATTTTGCTTTTGTCTTTCAGCTGGTCTCCTCAAAAGTGCAGGAAAGTAAGTTAGAGAGCAGCCTTCAGCAGAGCAAAGCCAGCTGTTCAGATGTGCAGAAGATGCTGATTGAAGAGCGAAACCATTTAACAGAGATGGAGGCTGAGTTCCAAAATCAGCTTCTGGTGCAGGAACAACATCACCAGGAAAAGGTAAAACACAAACAGTAGAAATCTTGAGAGCTCCTGTGTCTTGGGACTCTGATTCCCAGATCTGCTCAGAGATAAAGGCAAAGAGGATGTGCTGAAACCAATCTGTTGCTGTATATCTAATCAAGATTTGTTAGACTCTTGCACAACACTTAACAAAAGCCCAAGAAATCTCCCTGTTCATCTGTCCTGTGGAAGGTGTTTTATTCAATAACTTCTCAATATTTTGAGTGAGGATGTTACACCTGAGTACAAGATAACTTTTAAAGTAGATCAGGGCAGAATCATGCTTTAAGTGACAGAGAATCTTTCTGAACTCCTCAAGGCTGCCAGAGGTCTCTAGGAATTCACTCCTGTTTCTCTGCTATATTAACTTGCTTGTAGGTCCTGTACCTGCTTAGCCAATTTCAGCAAAAAGAAGCAGCAGAGAAGAAACTGGAAGATTCATTAAGTGAGCAAGAAAAACAACTCCAGGAGCGACTCAAGTTCCAGGTAGAGTGTCTGGATGTGGTGTGTGGGGGTGTGCTGTGGGCTACCTGTTACTAGGAATAGTGGCTTTAGAGTGAGGGAAGTGCAGAAGGATTGGGAGCATTTGTAGCTCAGATTACTTGATTCAGTTGGTTGCAGGGGGTAGTTGTTGTATAAGTTTGAATAAACCTTTTTTCTCTTTATTTATCATCTTCCATTAAACAAATGTCAAAGCAGCAATGACACCTGTCACAATCTGACCAGCTCACACAACCTTCTTCCATGCTCAGAACACCTTTATGGTGCTCAACATGCTGGTACTGATCCTTTGCTGAGCACAGCTCCACTATGCTATCAGCAATGGAAGAGCTTTACCCTGATCATATAAACATGTTCCAAGCTGCACCTTGTCTTGGCACTGAGAGAATTAAGTGGTGTAAGCAAGCTCCTGTGGAAGGGCATGGTCAGTGGTGGATTAAAGCAACATCAGCTCTGGGTGCACCTAATTTGCAGATGAGCCTTAGAAATAGAGGGAGTTTGATGTTAAGTGGTCACTCTGAAAGGGTCACATTCTCTCTGATGTATTGGCAGTATATGCATTAAAAAACAAGTGGTAGCACTAATGATTTTCCTGATCTACAAGTCAGAGCTGATCTCCTGTTGGAGAATACAAACAAACCCCTCTGGTGTTGCAAGAAACATCCAAACAGAACAATCTATCACAACTACTTGTGCTACCCCCACTTAAGCCTACAGTTTCCCTCTTGTCTTGCAAACAGGAGGAGGAGCTGGAGAAAATGAGGGAGATCTGTGAGAAGAACCAAGAGCTTCTCCAGGAAAACGACACTCTCAAGCAGGTAGAGATCTGGAGAGACAGAAGTCAAAGAGCTTTGGCATTGGGGTTAATGTAACTGGCAAAGCTGACTTGTGTCCCTCCCCACAGAAACTGCTGCTCCTCCAAGTTGCCAGTGGCCAGAAGATCCGTCACATTCAGCAGAGGCCACCTGAGTCCCCGGACTCTTCTTTTGATTATATTCCACCCAAAGTAAAAGTTCTGCACATTACTTCTCATGCTTGTGTTCTCCCTGGGTTCTTGTCAGAAGTTCATGTTGGCTGTTAATCACCTTGGGTTCTTTCTGCCACCTTTTTACAAGCCATGGTGTTGTGCTTAGTGAAGTAGGCTTGTTCTCTACTTCAGATGGGCCTTGAGGTTTCTGGTTTTCTGTTTCCAGAACACTTCTGAAACTAACTTGTACTGGTTTTTAGATCTTTAAAAAAAAGTAATAATCACAAGACCTGTTTCCTCAGTCTAGTTATGTCTGACTGTATCTCCCCTGGTCATCCAGCTGTTGTCTCTGCACCACTTCTGAATCGTGAAGCAAGGCATCTGTCATCGAAAATTTAAGCATTGCCTTGCAAAAGTGCTGAATCTTATTGCTGGGAGCAATAAATGATCTCAAACTACTTTGCCAAGACTATGACACAAATCTATTAATTTCCCAAGGATCTGTCATCTTTTAAAGTTTGTAGTTTTGGGGTTTTTCCAAACTCTAGCTGTTTAAATTGACTGATTGAATTTTTAATCCTGACAACTTGATCTTTTGTCTTCTCCCTAACCTTACAGCTGCCTTGGCTGGCTGAGAGGAGTGGGGCTGTGGTGGTGGGACTCTGAAGTGCCTTAACAAAATGTAAACTCACTTATTTCTTCTGGGAGCTGAACTGTTGTAATTTCTGTGTAGCCAAAACCTCGCCGGCAAACGACAGCCAAACCCCGAGCGCTGACCCCAGACATGGATGTGGAGGAGCTGTTCTCTGACTCAGGGGAGTCTGGAAGGGAGATGGAGGATGCAGACTGGGTTCCAGTAAAAGCAGTCAAAGGAGCAAAGAAAAGTGTGATGGGGGTAAGATCCAGTTATGCTGCACTTGTTATTACCTATAAAAGGAATCACTTGCCTGTATCCCTAAGGATCTGGTGGGTGTATGGAGCAGCAGTGAGACTGTGGTGTCTCCACTGTTGCTCTGAACTGCCTTAATGTGATAGTACTGCTGGTATTTGTTATTTATAATCTTCTGACAGAGCAAGGTGCCCACAGTCAGCAACACCTTCCTGAAGAGTTTTTCACTGGACAGATCTTCTGCCATGGGACAAAGGTTCTGTCCTGCTAGCTGTGGCTGAGCTGGCTTTAGTGGTTCAGACAGCAGTGAAATAGCAAACCCCTAGCAGAAGCTTTATTCCTTTATTGAGCCTATTTTACCTGTTTTGGGCTGGAAGCTTCAGCCTGCTGCTCAGTTAGTCCTTGATGGGATGGAAGAGGTGATTTGAATGTCCTGAACACAAGTTACTGAGCCAATGGGCCTCTTTGGGCTTGAACTGCTATGAAGCCAGACCCCTGTTGTGAGAGGCATTCTTCCCCTTTCACAGAGCAGTCAGTTATGACATTTCACTATTGAACAACTGAAAATGTCAGCAGTTACCACAGAAAAACTCATAAATTTTAAGGTCTAATTTTAGTTTCTTTCACTGAAACTTCCCAACCTGATAAATGCTGAACTACAGCACTACTGGCAGTTTGGTTTTTGGGGAGCTCTTTTGGGCCACATTGCAGGAAGGAGGGTTTGTGCTTCACACTTGGCTCTTCTGAGTTCCTTTACATAGCCTGATGGAACTCCAGTGCAAGTTACTGGTGTGTGTAGTCTGCTACTGCTTTATATACTCAGAGAGACTCATTGCTCTGATATGCTGTGAAGTACCTGATTTGGGTCACCTCCAGCTCGATGGAGGGCCCTAGGTATGGTGACCCAGATTTGCCTCCTAGTCTAGTGTGCAAATGTTGGCTTGTCTGACTGACCCTGAAACCAGCATCCTTCTGGGTGGCTTAAGGTCAGGGACTGGGTCATTGAAGATGCTCATCTTGGGGATGCTGAAGCCAGAGATGGCTCTGCAGGTGGAAAGACTTTATTTCTTTTCCTGGGGTGCAGGACTGATGGTGACACAACAAAAGGTTCATGGCAGCTTGGGGATGGTACTGTCCTTTATTTAGATTGTTTCAGGTGTTGACAGCTGTGACAATCTAGATGCAGTCTGTAAAACCTTGAAGCTCTTTCTGAAAGCACCAAAGCTCTTTCTGCACAGAACTCTTCTCTTACTTAGTGCTCCTGCAAGGGCTGGTGTGGAAATAGGCAGTGTGGCTGCAGGAAGCAGAAGGTGGGCTGCACTGAAGGCTGTAGCTGTGACTCTGCAAAGTGCAGGAACAGAGACCCTGGCTTTCTGGTGAGTAGTGCATGTGGTGGGGCCTACACCCAACATCCAGACTACACAGGGGAGTAAAAGCAAAGCTGGGTGCATGGAGAAGTGGTTATGCCATTAGTGTGTGTGTGTTCAGTTCAAGCAGAGGCACCTTTGTGAAACATCTGTAAATGTTGCTGTAATTCAGTGTTTATCCCTGGTAACTGACTACAGAGTTCTCCACAGCAGTACCAGGCTCTTGCACTAAATGTAGATGTTTGTGTGATGTCCCAGGTCACATGGATGTACCTGCTGCCAGCTGTCAGCCAGGAATCTGCAGACAAACAATTTAAATCTTTCTATTGCACTTAATAAATAAAAATTGTATCTTTGGCTTCAGATGGCACAAAAACTTAACCCATTTTCAGATTATTTTTTTTTTCCCCAAAGAATGGAAGGGATGACTTGAGGGAAGGGATAACCTGGGGAGGGAGCTGTAGCATCAGGAAGGTTCATGAGCAACTGATGTTCATTAGAACTCGTGCTGGAAATGCTTGCCTTAGTCTTGGATCTTAGACTTGAAGCAGAGGCCTCCCATGGTAATTCTTTAACTACTGACTCTTTTGTGAAACCAGTTGCCTGGCAGAGGCATCCTGTGCTAGGAATTACTTTGCAACTGGAGAGAAGGTGGCTTAGGGACCCCCAATATTTCTTCAGCTGTTGGTGGGGAAGGGAAGGATGGAAATTGTAGAAATGCTTCAAAATGGTACTGCCCCCCAGGATGCCACGCTGGGCGAGGACCGAACAAAGGACTCTGATGGTTCCTTCAAGCTCGAAGACCCCACTGAAGTGACTGCAGGAGAGACCTTCTTCCAGCCTGTGTGTGTCACACCAACCACAAAGGTACTGCCTGGAGCTGTGAGAAAGCACAGTGGTTCTGAATGTGGTGGAGCTTAAAGAAGAAAAGAACCCAGGATGATAGACTGAGGAAATGGGCTCCAGTTGTGGCCAGGGCAGCTGAGATGGGATGTGAGGAAGAATTTCTTTGCTGAAAGGGTTCTGAGGCATTGGAAGGGGTTGCCCAGGGCAGTGGTGGAGTCCCCATCCCTGGAGGGATTGAAGAGTCGTGTAGACACAGTGCTGAGGGACGTGGGTCAGTGGGGACTGGTCAGTGTTGGGTTCATGGTTGGACTCGATGAGCTTAAAGGGCTTTTCCAGTCCAGATGATTCTGTGATTCTCTTGATGGCAACTTCTGTATGTGCTGCCTCCAAGCTCCAGAGCAAACTGGCTGGCTTCTTCAGGGCAGTGACCAACTCTAAGTTATCTTTGCTTTTCTCATAGGTCCTGAAGGATATCACAGACCAAGATGTGTTCATGAAGAAGCCCAGCACTGCTGCCTCCCTGGTCATGAGAGATGAAGAGTCTCAAGAGAACCAGATCCCATTGGTAAAGAGAAAGAAGAGAATGCTGAGCAGCAACACCAGCTTCTTCTCGGGCTGTACCCCTATCAAAGAGGAGCTGGACTGATGGAGATGCCCCAGACTGGGCTGTGCTGTGCTTCATTACACCATGTTGCTGGTGACAACTTAGTGTTGGACTCTCTTGCTACAGCAAAGGCCTGATGACTGACTGTCATGGCTGAGAGCTGCTGGCAGCAGCAAGGGAGTCAAACCCCAGTTCTTGCTAGATTGTGTCCAGTTCTCTGTAAATATTTGTATGTCTGGGACTTGGGCCCATGGTAAGAACCTCTCTCCTCTGGAATGTCTGTAGTGAGTGGAGGTGATAGATCCAGCTTGCTCATTCCAGCTGCCTTCCTCATCCTCAGCTGTGAACATGTTGGGTACAGTTGAATCCATGATCTTGAAAGAACTCTGCATTTGCACTGGAAATCTGGACACTGTCTCTTCCACTACAGCACGAGGAACTGTTTTGCTGCCAGTTGTGATCCACTGGTGCTGTCTCTAGTCTTAAACTAGCTAGCAGGTATGAAATGGTCAGTGCTCCACTACCCCTGGGGCCCTGCTCTGTCCTTGTTCAATGAAGTTAGAAACTTGCTGGCTGTATGTGAATATTGTAGTGTTTTAACTTGGTTTTGTAGCTTTAATAAAGTAACTACTAGAAAAAAAACCTGCCTCTTTATTTTCCATTATTGTGTATGATGAACTCTCCAGGCACACTGGGATCTCTGCAAGTAACGTTGGATTCAAAGCTGTCCCAGCCCTTGCTGTGCTGTCTGCTCTAGGTTTTGTTTCTGTCCTACCAAACTCAAAGAGCAGGCCCCCCAAGCAGGGTACTGCCACTTTCGTCTCTCCTCTGTCCCTGTGTCCTGATTTTTTTAAGACACAGCATGAAGAAGTGATAAATGTAATTCTTTTTTTATTTCTCCCATGGCAATATTGACAAGACTTTGCCATTGCACTCTACTGCCCCTGAGCTGTGAGAACCCTCTACATTTATCTTCAATATTAACAGCTCTGTGGTTTCTGGTTTAACATGAACTGAGCTGCTCAGACACCCCTTTAATACACATCAAAGCATGACTGGATGGTTTCTCCTGGTATCAAGATGAACCAGGGCTGTAGCTTTCCCTTCACTCTCCTACATCCTCAATCCTTTTACAAGGAGGGGTTGGGGCAGAGCAGGGAGCTCTAGAAGCAATTTCTCAGGTGTAGTAGGAGCAGGATTGGTGCTGTAGCTGGCAGGGTTCTGTGCCAGCAGCTCTGTGGTGCACAGGCAGGTGTTGCCTGTGAAAACACTCCCATGTAGTCCCACATGGACCACTCACTAAAGAGCCACGACCTGACTGCTCTTCTACCTTCACTCATCCTTTTGGTTACAAACATATAAGATCCAAAATATTTGTTTCAAAGTTATTTAAACAAACTGCCATATATATGTATATACATAATATTACATGTATATTTAGACACATGTATATGTGTGTGTATGTAAAAAAACCCACGGGGGGGAGTGTGTGTATATATGTGTGTATGTATAAAAACATTATAATATATAGAATATTTATAATAATATCTATAATGTTTATGTATTATATTAATATATTACATATCAAACATAATAAATATATTATAGTATATAATATATATATTATATATATTTTTTAATATATATATATGTATTTTTTAATATAAATATTTATGTATATTTTTGTGGCAGGGTGATGCCCGGGCAGGGGAGGGCTCAGGACCCCCCATGTCTCCCTGCTGGGATCTCCTCCCTCCCTGCTCTCTCTCCCAGCCTACCTCAGCACAAGAGCCATGAGGGAAGTGAGCACAAGCCAAAGCCTTTCCCCAGGACATGGTTAAAAACACACAGGGCTTTATTTATTGTTTACTAGATAAAAAACACATTAAATTGATTCAGTCTTTTAATAGAGCAGAGTTGGGATTCTGAGACACCACAAAAGCATCTGCCAAGGACACTGGCAGGCAGGCTGGGGTGATTTGCTCTTCACCATCTCCCCCGTGGGCCAGGATGATGACTTTATTCAATGCACCCATGAGCACAAGCTTAGAGGTGACAATGGACAGAGCTGCAGCTCTCTGGAATTAAACACAGACCAAATCCTGGCTGGGATTCCACCTCTGCTCTAACTGTGGCTACTGGGGTAGGCATCAAGGCCACCAGGAAGCAGGGATTAATGGCTATGGGAGTTCAGTGTCCTCCTCTACCTCCTATCTGCACTTCTACCATTAAGAGAGAATCTTCAGGCCCACTGAACTGTCCCTGGAGAACAGCAGATGCAGCTAACACCACCTAGAAGCAGCAAATATAGCTGGAGGGGAAAAAAAAAAAGAAAAAACCTGATATATACATCCCACCTCACCCAGGACTCTGCTTCTGATGTCATTTGGAGTGAATATCTACATGACACCACCCAGTGCCTTCTCCAAATGACTGTGACTCGGCCCAGGGCGGTAGAAGCAGCACCTGGCTCACCAGTTTTCAGAGACATGGACAGGTCTGGTACAAATAAGGTGCCAGAAGAGTCACAAAGAGCGTTCTGTGTAACACTGCCCAGCACTCACCAGTGCTGCTGGGCTTCACAAGGCTTCACGGGCTGCAGGGGAAGTGTAAGTTGCTTTTTTGTCTTTCCATGGGCAAAGATCTCTCCCTCACTCACACCCAACCCTGTATCAATGGAACATTTACACATCTACAGAGAACCCTGGGCAAAACCCCTGCCAGACTCATGGGAATCACTGAGGAGTGGGAGTGGAGGGGAGGGGACAGTCTCTTCACAAATTATCATAGTCATCGTCATCCTCGTGCTTCCTTTTCAAGGGATTCGGTTCATTTGATGTATTCTGTGCTGATACCATATTTGTAGTAATCAGAATGTTCTTTGG
Source organism: Caprimulgus europaeus (assembly GCA_907165065.1). The sequence continues at coordinate 20,610,460 of OU015538.1, read as the reverse complement.
TCCAATTAAGGAAGGATTAATTAGAACATTCTGAACGGTTGGAGTAGTCGGTGTGGCTGTGGGGAAAGAAGAAGAAAACAGATTGATTAATATGGAATGAAAAGCTTGAAAAACATGACAGCTGATTTTCCCACACTGAAACACAACTGCCAGCCTCATAAAGCAGTTTGAGTAAGTTTGCTAGAACATTCTGGGCTGAAAACCCTGGAATAATGCTAAGAGTAAAGTGGAGAAGTAGAGAAAATGCAAGTGGGGGAGCACAAAGAGCAAGAGGGAGGACTGCCGGCCTTCTGTAAGAAGATACAGATGAGAAACGTTAAAAACCAGAAGAGGGGAAGGAATTTCCCACATGATTATGATAAATTAACTTCTGTTCTGCAAACAGGAACACCAAAAAGTGCTGCTGAGCTCACAGCTTGGGTGATTTTACCTGACTTGACTGCTGCCTGAGAAGAGGGGATCTGTACGGTGAACCTCTGACCGGTCAGCGACACTGGGGTGCCAACTTTGGCTGAGACAGACACTGTCTGTGCTGAAGGGGTGCCTGGAAATCAAAACAAGCCAGTCAGGAGAGAAATAAATACATTAAAAATATATATGTATACACTGGCACTCATAAATCTGCACTCAGAATGGAACTCCTCATTTTCAAAGCAGTGGGAACACACAGGAACACCCTGATACTGGATATACAGGGGTCAGATTTTCAGGTGTATTTACCTGACATCTGTAAAATTCTGGGCTCCAAACACACACAGTGACATGTCAGGGCACATCCTCACTCATCAGTCCTGTGAGCCTTTTAAAAATGGGGTTTGTTTAGTGCTACCTGGAGTTCAGTGTGGTGCTTGCACTGAGGAAAGACCTCACTCTTATCTAAGTTTCTTGAATAGTTTCTTCACATACAGAAATGATCACAATGAAACCACAGAATGGCAGCAAGGTACGTGTGCATCAAAGGTTACAACAGTATCTTGGAAATTAATCTAATTTTAAGTGAAGTTGCTAATGGATTCTAAGGTCAGGTGGCACCCAACACGCCCTCAGGGGTTGAAGCGTGCTTTAAATTACACCTCATCATTTTTTTCCTTCATAAAATCAATGCAGGAAACCCAATCCGAGCTGTTTCCTACCCAAAGTAGGAGTGCTGGGCCTGCTGCTCACGGCACCCACGCTCAGGCGAGGGACTGTTATTCTCCCTGCAGAGGAAGAGACCTGTAGAGAGAGAACATGGAGTTCAGCATCACTAACAGATCCTCCACACAGAGACACCCAGCATTTGCCAGCAAGCAAACTCAATCTTTCCTCTTCCCTCTACAGCAGAAACAACGCTGGTGTAAGCACAAAATACCCTTGAATATCTGTGCTAAAGCCTTACATTTGCTTTTACAATCTGATATTGAACTTGACAACTTTGATTTAACACTAAAAAGATTCACAGGTGCATTTTTAATACCCTTTGCTTTGGAAACAAACCAACAGCGAGAGCACTCGCCAGTTCCCAAAGGCGGCTGAGCTGTTTTGGGGTGCCCAGGTCAGTGTTCACCACACACACACCCTGAACAAGGTGAGCATGAGGAGAATCCCTCCCCACCCACAGCCCTTACCTTCTTCTGCAAGGACTTCAGCCTGTAGTTGGGGGCTGTCAGGCAGTATCTGTCAGGAGGAAGCCTGGGGCCAGAGTAAGGCTTGATCAAGGGCAGCGGCGTCTGATTCTTCTGCCTGGCGATATCTAACAAGAACTGGAGAGACGAGACATGGTCACGTTCCCAGCCCAGAGCGGGACAGACATGGTCACGTTCCCACCTGCCACAGAATCACAGAGTCACAGAGTGTCAGGGATTGGAAGGGACCTCGAAAGCTCATCCAGTCCAATCCCCCTGCCGGAGCAGGAACACCCAGATGAGTTCACACAGGAAGGTGTCCAGGTGGGTCTTGAATGTCTCCAGAGAAGGAGACTCCACACCCTCCCTGGGCAGCCTGTCCCAGGGCTCTGGCACCCTCACAGGAAAGAAGTTCCCCCTCAAATTTAAGCAGAACCTCCTGTGTTCCAGCTCACACCCATTGCCCCTTGTCCTATCACTGGACACCACTGAGAAGAGCCTGGCCCCATCCTCCTCACACTCACCCTTCAGATATTTATAAACATTAATCAGGTCCCCCCTCAGCCTCCTTTTCTCCAAACTCAAGAGCCCCAGCTCCCTCAGCCTTTCCTCATCAGGGAGATGCTCCACTCCCTTCATCACCTTGGTGGCTCTGTGCTGGACTCTCTCCAGCAGCTCCCTGTCCTTCTTGAACTGTGGGGCCCAGAACTGGACACAATATTCCAGATGTGGCCTCACCAGGGCAGAGTAGAGGGGAAGAAAAACCTCTCTTGACCTACTGACCACACCCCTTCTAATGCACCCCAGGATGCCATTGGCCTTCCTGGCCACAAGGACACAGTGCTGGCTCATGGTCATCCTGCTGCCCACCAGGACTCCCAGATCCCTTTCCCCTACACTGCTCTCTAGGAGATCATTTCCCAACCTGTACTGGAACCTGGGGTTGTTCCTCCCCAGGTGCAACACCCTACACTTGCCCTTATTATATTTCATCAAGTTTTTCCCTGCCCAGCTCTCCAGCCTGTCCAGGTCTCTCTGATGGCAGCACAGCCCTCTGCTGTGTCAGCCACTCCTCCCAGCTTGGTATCACCAGAAAACTTGCTGACAGTGCATTCAATTCCCTCATCCAGGTCATTGATAAATGTATTGAACAGCTGCTGCTCTCCACACAGCCCTACTCACGTCTCTGGGAGGGGGGGATGTGAAGGACTGGTCTGTCCGGCACTGGATCGCCAGCCTGACGTCATCCGCGTCCACCGTGGACTTCTTCGCGTGGCTCGAGTAAATTTTAGCATCTTCCAGGATGGTGGTCACATATCCTTGGGAAAACAGAATCTCTCCTTCAGGCTGGGTTAAAAGAGAGAAATCCTCCTCCTCCTGATCTCCCCCAGTTGTCACTGAAAACACTGTGTGGGGGTTTCACCTGGCTGCAGCCACACGCAGCTGCTGACTCACTCTCTCCCCTGCATCACACGGGGAATAGGGGACAGAGAACTGGGGGGTAAGGAGACTCGTAGGGTGAGAGAAGAACAATTTAACAGCTGGAATGAAAAAAAAAAGCTTAAAATAATAATTAGATCAAAATATTATGATGATGATGATAATTAAAAATATGCCAGTGAGTGACCCCCAGTGCCACTGCTCACCACCCACCGACCCAGCCCGGCCCGTTCCCAGAGAACGATCCCGGAGCAGCGACAATCCCGACCCGAAACCGCAATCCCGGGAGAGCGAGAGCCCGAGTGAGAGCCAGAGAGGAAGAGCCCCTCATGGATCTCCTGCCCATGGGGGACAGGAGATGGAACAGCCCCTTGGCAGAGCCCAATGCCCATGGAGCTGATCCATGTCAATATTCCTCGCCTCCCCCCTAGATCTTGCACTTACAGACCAGCAAAACACAAAATCCTTTGACTTCCAGTGACAACTGAAAACATGGGGATGTTCTCAGCGTTTCTCTCCTAACAAACCCCAGCTGAACCCAAGCCCCAGCGCTGTCCCCGCTGTGGTTTATCTCTAAGGGCTGACAGGGGAACCCCGCAGGCAGAGCCAGCTCCACGCACCATTTCCCTTTCCCCGCCACGGCGTTTCCCTCCCCAGGAGCAGCACCGCTGTTGGTGCCAGACCCTGACAGAGCCGCCGGCCCTTGTACAGCCCCGGCCCTCGCACAGCCCCGGCCCCCGCACAGCCCCGGCCCCGCCGCTTACTGAAGGCGAACTCCAGCATCTGGTTGATGACGCGCGGCTCGTACTCCGTGATGCCCATGTCCTTCAGGATCTGCGCCATCACCTGCGGGGCGGAGAGTCACCGCTCAGCTCCGCCACACGGCCCCGACCCGAACCCCCCCGGCCCCGGAGCCCCCGCGGTACCTGCGCGTCTTTGGGCGCGCTCTTGGGAGACGCCATCTTGGCCGGCTCCATCGCTTCCTCTCGACTCAGACAGCCGCTTCCGGTCACGTGCAGCGCGGCTACGGGAGCCGGGAGGGCGGCGGCGGTTGCCATGGAGACGCGGCATGGCCGGGGGCCGGGCCCGGGGCGGGCACAGGCCGCGGGGGCGGAGCGGGTCCTGGCGGCAGCGGGTCCACAAAGCAAACGTGCTCTGGGGGCTTGCCACAGCCGCAGCACAACCGGGCCTTGCAGCGTCCACCGGTGTCCCCGCCCCGTCCCCCCGCGGCGGGCTCACGGTCCGCGGGGTGAGCCCCGAGCTCGCTCCCCAGAGCACCCGGTGTTGGCTTTGATACGTAAAGAGCCGCTCGGAGGAAACGAAGGGCGGTTTGGAGTGTTGGAAAACCGTGTTCCTCATCACAGCTCCACCCATCGTGCACCCCGACTCGTCCCGCTACAAAAGCGTTATACTCAAACCCTGCATATTCGGTACTCAGCCAATAGATTATTAACGCATTCATCACATCTCCAAGAACTCATTAATACATTTTGTGATAGTTCCACTGGGCTGGCCCTTGGCTGCAGCCAACGCAGCCCTTCACCCGCTGCCCCCATTGCCAGGGACAGGGGAGAGAACTGGGGGGCAACGGGAGGGAGACTCGGAGGGTGAGAGATGAGCAAATTAATCATTGAAATAAAATAAAACGTAAAATAATATTAATACTAAAATAATAATGATAATAGTAATAAAATACACAAATGAGTGACACCCAGGGCCATTGCTCAACACCCACCGACCCAGCCCGGCCCGTTCCCAGAGAACGATCCCGGGGGAGCGACAATCCCGACCCGAAACCGCAATCCCGGGAGAGCCAGAGCCCGAGCGAGAGCCAGAGAGAGCCAGAGAGGAAGAGCCCCTCATGGATCTCCTGCCCATGGGGGACAGGAGATGGAACAGCCCCTTGGCAGAGCCCAGTGCCCATGGAGCTGATCCATGGCAATATTCCTCATCCCCCCAAGATCTTGCGCTTGCAGAGCAGCAAAACACAAAGTCCTTTGACTTCCAGTGACAACTGAAAACATCGGTGTGTTACCAATGTTCTTATAACAAATCCCAGTTGAACCCAAACCCCAGCGCTGCTCCAGCTGCTGAACAGAACCAGCTCTGGCCCAGCTCACACCAGGACACATTTAAATGTCCTTTTTTCACATGCATACTGGTCATCTTCAGGATTGTCTGATGATCTTAGAAACTTTTCTCGCTGTGCCCTTTAGCTGAATTTTTCTCCTGCCCATGTTCAGTTCATCTCTTGGCCCGTTTCCAACACTTCTGCCTCCACAAAATGGTTTATTCTGACCTCGCTGCCTTATCAAAGATCCGACACCTCAAGTCTCCCGTTATCTCTTTCAGACTCTACACTTGCCTAGGCTGAGCTGCTATGTCACTGACTTTCAGTGTCCCATTGTTTTAAGCAGAAGGGGATGTTCTTTTGGTATCAGCTTAGACAAAGCTTTCATCCCCCTTGTTGTTATTAAAAACCTACATTTTCTGCGAGGCAGAAAGTCTTTTCACTAAAGAAATCCTTGTGGAGGCAAAGGGATAACACGAGGGCACAGAGCAAGGGTGATGGGATCAGGAAATTGTCCCCTGGCCCCTGTGCTGCAGGATGGTCTTAGCCCCAGCTGTTTGGCCAGTGGTGAAGCAGAAGGGCCATGTTACTTCATTATGTTACTTCATTAACAACTTTAATGGCCACTTTTTAAATTGCCAGCATTCCCTGGATTAAGGAAAAATGGGATCAGGACTTTTTAAGCTCGTTTTCCTGGCAGCTGAAGGATCTCTACACACATCCCATGCAAGTCTCCTCAAAACTTTCCTCTCTTACTTTCTGGAAGGCAAAACAGAACAACAACAACAACAAAAATTGTTTCCTTGTGATTGTTGTCCATCGGGGGGATCAGCAGCGCACCAGAAGATGTTGCAATGGTGCCGTCATTTGCTGTAATGTTCCAGACGAAGCAAGGTCTGAAGGAAGATGTGATGTCCTCACCAGGCCAGCTGACATAACGGGGAGGAGAAGCCAACCTCCTTCCAGAGCAAGAAGAAACAAACAGCTGTTAACTTGTGATCCCTCTGATTCATGCCTGTAACGCCTCGCAACACAGCCCAGCAGCAGCGAGGCTGCTTCTCATCTACACCAAGGATGGCCTTTAACACCTGGAAGCCGTGCACTCAGCCTACCTGGATCTACATCCAACGTTCAGACCTGTCTTGGCCTCTGGATAATTGAGATGGCAGCTGACCCCCCACGCTGTGGGTTTGTGGGTGATGGGGGGTGCCAGGCTCAGTGTGATGGGGGGCAGAGACAGCCCCACGGCTGCAGCGGTGGCTGGAGGAGCTGGAAGATCCATGTCCAGCACGTGCCAGCGCTAGAGGAGCTGGAGGATCCATGCTCAGCACGTGCCAGCGCTAGAGGAGCTGGAGGATCCATGTCCAGCACGTGCCAGCGCTAGAGGAGCTGGAGGATCCATGTCCAGCACGTGCCAGCGCTAGAGGAGCTGGAGGATCCATGCTCAGCACGTGCCAGCGCTGGAGGAGCTGGAAGATCCATGGTCAGCACGTGCCAGCGCTGGAGGAGCTGGAAGATCCATGCCCAGCACGTGCCAGCGCTGGAGGAGCTGGAAGATCCATGCTCAGCACGTGCCAGCGCTGGAGGAGCTGGAGGATCCATGCTCAGCACGTGCCAGCGCTGGAGGAGCTGGAGGATCCATGCCCAGCACGTGCCAGCGCTGGAGGAGCTGGAAGATCCATGCCCAGCACGTGCCAGCGCTGGAGGAGCTGGAGGATCCATGCTCAGCACGTGGCAGCGCTGGAGGAGCTGGAAGATCCATGTCCAGCACGTGCCAGCGCTGGAGGAGCTGGAAGATCCATGTCCAGCACGTGCCAGCGCTGGAGGAGCTGGAGGATCCATGCTCAGCACGTGCCAGCGCTGGAGGAGCTGGAAGATCCATGGTCAGCACGTGCCAGCGCTGGAGGAGCTGGAAGATCCATGCCCAGCACGTGCCAGCGCTGGAGGAGCTGGAAGATCCATGGTCAGCACGTGCCAGCGCTGGAGGAGCTGGAGGATCCATGCTCAGCACGTGCCAGCGCTGGAGGAGCTGGAGGATCCATGCCCAGCACGTGCCAGCGCTGGAGGAGCTGGAAGATCCATGCCCAGCACGTGCCAGCGCTGGAGGAGCTGGAGGATCCATGCCCAGCACGTGCCAGCGCTGGAGGAGCTGGAAGATCCATGCCCAGCACGTGCCAGCGCTGGAGGAGCTGGAGGATCCATGCCCAGCACGTGGCAGCGCTGGAGGAGCTGGAAGATCCATGCCCAGCACGTGGCAGCGCTGGAGGAGCTGGAAGATCCATGCCCAGCACGTGCCAGCGCTGGAGGAGCTGGAAGATCCATGCCCAGCACGTGCCAGCGCTGGAGGAGCTGGAGGATCCATGCTCAGCACGTGCCAGCGCTGGAGGAGCTGGAAGATCCATGCCCAGCACGTGCCAGCGCTGGAGGAGCTGGAGGATCCATGCTCAGCACGTGCCAGCGCTGGAGGAGCTGGAGGATCCATGCTCAGCACGTGCCAGCGCTGGAGGAGCTGGAGGATCCATGGTCAGCACGTGCCAGCGCTGGAGGAGCTGGAGGATCCATGCCCAGCACGTGCCAGCGCTGGAGGAGCTGGAAGATCCATGCTCAGCACGTGCCAGCGCTGGAGGAGCTGGAGGATCCATGCTCAGCACGTGCCAGCGCTGGAGGAGCTGGAAGATCCATGCCCAGCACGTGCCAGCGCTGGAGGAGCTGGAGGATCCATGCTCAGCACGTGGCAGCGCTGGAGGAGCTGGAAGATCCATGCCCAGCACGTGGCAGCGCTGGAGGAGCTGGAAGATCCATGCCCAGCACGTGCCAGCGCTGGAGGAGCTGGAAGATCCATGCCCAGCACGTGCCAGCGCTGGAGGAGCTGGAGGATCCATGCTCAGCACGTGCCAGCGCTGGAGGAGCTGGAGGATCCATGTCCAGCACGTGCCAGCGCTGGAGGTGCAGGCAGCCAGCGTGCCGCCGCTGAGGCTCTGTGGCTGGAAGCGCTGTAGCGTTACGGTCCAAGTCATTTGACTTTCATGAGTCAGAGCATATTACACAAAAACATCCTGTGAGGAGGGAATGGAGGATGAATTCCAGACACTGACCTTAGACAACAAACAAAACCCACTTTTCTTTCCTCCTTGTTTCAGGGAAGAGGGGGAAGGGAGCTCTTCCATCTCAGACTGAATGTAGGCTGTGGATCAGGCTGAAACTTGGCATCATGGAGCCGTCTGCCGTCACTGACATCTACTCCTGATGCAGTAGAAACAGAAAGATCCTTCACACTGACAACGGGCTCTGGGTTTACCCCCAGGAACAAGCAAAGACCCTTCCACCCCCCAGATCTCCTGTCTGTGCTGTGACCACCTTCCCCACCACCCCTGCTGCGCAGAGGTGACTTCCCAGCTGAGCAGCACAACCAAGAGCTGCAGCTCCTTGCAGCATTTCTGCCTGGAAACCAGCGGTGAGGAGAAGACACAGAGAGCCAATTTCCACAGGGAAGATATTTGTCCCTGAGGCCACAGATGCCTTCCCTGCGGGCAGCTGGGCTGGGGTGGGTCTGCCTGGCTGTGAAAGCTTCCTCCCCAGTGCCAGTGCGTTCAGCGGGCTGCGGGCACCGTGCGCCGGCCGAACGAAAGAGCAGCCACCCTTCATCGCTGCCCAGACACTGGGGTTCCTTTCAGTGCTGGAAAACAGGAAACTGGGTCATGGCACGGCCAGGCTGAGCGCTGACTCCTTGTTCTGCCACTGCCAAAGTGGGGACATCCATCAAAGGCAGCTGTGTCCCAGCTGGGAGCGATCTGCCTGAAGAAATAGGGGTGACAGCCGCACGCTGTGCAGCCCCTGCGAGCATGCGCCGGCCGCGGCTTAGCTGTGCTCAGGGTGCACTGCTTAAACCACCAACTCAGAGTTAAGCACTAATCTCTTCTTAGAGGGCTTTAGTTGAGGTGTTTAAGACACAGCAAACTAAAGCCTTGGCACATGGAATGCTTTTCTTTTTTTGAGGTGTTCAGGTGCCTAAATCTCTTGGAAAAAAACCCCAAGAAACACACAGCCAGTGGTTCTGCCTCTTGGAGACAGCCGCAGCAACCTCCCTCCTGTTAGAACCAGGGATCTGTCAGCACACAGCACTGACTGTGTTCAGCACTGACCTTTTGAGCCCAAACCCCACGCTATTTGGCCCTGCAAACTGCTGGCTTTTGAATAGTCCTTCAGACAAAAAACAACCTGCAAAGAGCAGAGCTCCGAGGAGAACGGAGGAGGTTGATTTTATACTGGGTAACTCACTCACTCCTGCCAGTGCCCCAGTTCCTGGGTTATAGAGGAATTTCTGTGGGCTGTAGCTGGACACATCCTGCTGCTGAGCTGAGCAGCATCTGGTGCTGAGTGTCCCCGCTGTCCCCGCTGTGTGCTGTGAACCTCCGGCTTCCCGGAGCCGTCCCTTGCATTTTCCCTCCCACCGGCTCCTTTCCCTTGGCCTCCCCCACCCTGGTGCTCTCGTCATCTCTGATCTTTTCTGAAGTGGAAAGTAAATCAGGGCTAAGTGTCAGGCTGGCTCATTTGGAAGAGTGATGTTCAAATAAAAGCTTTCCCATCCTAGCTTAATAATGTCATTAAAGCACTGCCAGAAGAAATTTCTCACTCGGCGGCATATGCTGGGGGGAGGAGCTCGAGTGGGAAAGGCCCTGAGTAAACACAGAATGATGGAAAATTATGTAACTGCCCCAGATGGGCTAATTAAATTTCCAATATCAAAGAACTGTTCTACCTTACCTGGTAACTGCAGGCACGTTCTGCACGCTGAGGAGAAAGAAAGGCAGCGTGGGGGTGTGTGTTCAGCACAGTGTGTGTAGGTGGAAGGAGGAAGATGGATGACTGCAGAATGGGCAGCACAAAAAGTCCAGTGGTCCCAGCCAATTGCCTCAGAACTTGTGCCGTGTGTTGGGGAACTCCAGCACCCTGGGGACCTCCCGGCACAAACGACATCGGGGCCACCAGCGGCAGGAAAGCCGTCCTAGAGGTGAAGCACCCCGTGTCTGCCAGGACCCACTCAGCGGAGCCTCAAGAAAACTTCTCAGCCTAAAGATTCCCACTCACGGTGCTCACAAGTGCTGGAAGGATCTGGCAAAAGGCTGAGCACATCCAAGAGGCTCTTCCCATCCTGCTCTCAGCGCAGGGACTGCCTCCCCTCGCAGCTCCTCCGTCATCGTTCGGAGCCGTGCGCCAGACCCGGCTCCACACTCCGTGGGATCCACAGGACTTGAAAGGAAATGTAAAAATGGGCCTTTTCCAGACACTGCAAAGCCAAGGTTAAATACCAGCATGGTCAATATTGCTTGATAATGGTCAGTATTGTTTCTAAAAGGTTGTGTCTGGCGAATGCTGGATGTGTGACTCTTAATATTCCTTTGCTTCTTGTGAAACGGACTAATTGGCACTTGGGTATTGAGCTTCATAGGTTAAATGGGCTGGAACATCATTTTGCTTTTTTAACTGATCACATAAAAATCGGTGCTTGGACACTCACTCCAAAACCCATGCCTTGCTCCTGCTGCAAATCAGGTTCCTGTCACAGGGGAGGATGAAGCCAGCGCTGCCCTCGGCTTTGAAACCAGACATGGGCTCCATCTCGAATCACAGCTCCTTCAGCAGTGCCACGGACTCCTCTGAGGATCAGTCCTTTTCCCTGTTTGATGTCCATGTTTTGGTGCCTGTGACTGTCATTTCCATCATCCTGTTTTTCTTGGGAGTCTCTGGGAATCTGATAACCATAGTCATTTTCAGACGCTCGCAGGAGATGAGGACGACAGTGAACATGTACCTGTCCAGCATGGCGCTGTCGGACACGCTGATCTTCCTCGGCCTGCCTTCGGACCTCTACCGCCTCTGGAAGTACAAACCCTACATATTTGGGGATTTTCTCTGCAAATTCTTCATTTACCTGAGCGAAACGTGCACCTACTGCACCATCCTGCACATCACCACGGTGAGCGTGGAGAGGTACTTTGCCATCTGCTTTCCTCTAAAAGCCAAAGCGACCATCACCAGGTGCCGGGTGAAAGGAGTCATCTTGGTGCTGTGGGGCTGCTCCCTCCTGACCGCCGGCCCCATCCTCTTCCTCTTCGGGGTGGAACACCCCAACGGCAGCCTGGCCCAGGAGAGCCGGGAGTGCAGGTCCATTGAGCGCGTGGCCCGCACGGGGCTGCTGGAGACCATGACCTGGATCTCCACCCTTTATTTCTTCCTGCCAATGCTCTGCCTGACCCTGCTGTATGGACTCATCTGCAGGAAGCTGTGGCGGAGCGGGCAGCGGCTGCCGGGCTGCCGGGCTGCGGGCAGGAAAACCTCCCACACGCAGACAGTCAAAATGCTGGGTAAGAAAGAGCCTTTGAGAAACCCAATCTGAAGAGCTGCTCTCCTCAATCGCTCCCACGGAGCGTGTGGGGATGCAGGGCATGATAGAGAGGAGGGATAAAACACACAGGGTTACACAGATCTTAAATCAATGGATTTACACTTAATTTGTGTTCCTGTCTCTTTCTGGTAAGAAGGGGAAGCCCTGACTGCACGGTATTCAGGCTGGGGATCTCACTGTGCAGCAGGGAAGCAGATCAGTGTGGCTTCTGGTTGTTTTGAGATCACATTCCTGGTGTCCACCCCTCCTCCCCCACCTCTGACCCTTAAATTTCCCATTTAAAGAAACTGGAATCCCTCCACCAGAAATCCTCCTCTGCAGGGAAGCAGCAGCACCCACGACTGGAGACACCTTCAGTAAAACTCACCACAGGTATCCAGCACCCGTTCCCTGCCAGGTTTTGTTTCCTTATCGCGTGATCTGCTTTTCCATCCTCTTCCTCAGTGCCTCCTGGTCCACTTTGCTCCCATTTTCCACCCCTCCACTGCTCAGAGAAGCCCCCACATCCCTGGTCCTTCCCCTCTGGTACCCACCGCAGGATGCCAATGGCCATCAGCAGGCAGTAGCCCATAATTTATGTCCTGCTTTGCTCCAGCCTGATTTGATTCCTTTGTCTCCAGAGACATGGGTGTAGAGAGCCCCATTTTAACTGCAAACAATTAATTTCTGTGCAACCTTAAGTCCTCGTTGCTTGAGATGACCAGGAACCACAGCACAGAAGCAGCTGGGCAAGGCAGGAGGCCTTGTCTTTGCTGGGTTAAACTTGGTGATCTCGTGTCTCAGTCCCTGAATAGTTTAGAGAGGCAGAATAAACTCAGCCCAAAAGGACTGACATGTTCTCTCTGCCTCTCTAGCAGTCGTAGTCGTGGCCTTTGTGCTGTGCTGGCTCCCGTTCCACGTCGGCCGAATCCTCTTTGCCCAGAGCGAGATCGTCCTGTACGACCTCACGCAGCACTTCAACCTCGTCGCCATGCTTCTCTTCTACCTCGGGGCTTCCATAAACCCCATCCTGTACAACGTCATGTCCCACAAATACAGGAAAGCCATGAGCAGAATCCTGCACCACGAGCCACCGCGGCGCTGCAGGAGCCTGACCAGGAGCGAGAAGGTTTCCTTTGAGGGCACAGAACTCGGTTCTTTCACATCAACTGTTCAGCCTTGACTTCATTCTCACAACCCAAGCATTGTGCCAGCATTGTGGGTTAAAACCCGGGTAGGTCACGCACACACAGACTGGCACAAGTTTTGGGGCTGTATTTTTGCCTGCTGTGTGTTTCCTGAGTTAAGTTTGGAACGTTTTAGCAAGGCTTCACCTTATTCCTGCACAGGGGGTCAGGCATGGGGGAAGCCGGGCTCTTCTCTTCAGTAACTTACCAGCCACAACACCAGGCTGAGCTGTCCACAAAGCTCCTGTGAAGGGATTTGTCTCTGAGGACTCAACATTTTGTTAATCACAGACCTGGGAAACATAATTCAAGCTACTTCCATCCCAACAGAAGCCAGGAGAGAAAGTGGAGGCTAAAGCCAGGCCAGCTGCTTGCTCTCAGCAACAAGCACAAGAAATGCCATCAGTGATTGAATCTGATCCTTGAAAGGAAAGTGATAAGAAATGACTCATTTTGTGGGACTACAAACAGTGCCTTCTTCCTACAAACCCATTTCTCACTCACCCCTCAGGTCTCTGGAGTTGCTTCCCTCATCTTCAGTCTTTTACCTTGTTCTTTATTCAAACCATACCCAGCTTTCTGCAAAGTCAGACCCCATCTCTGCAAAGCTCTACCACGAGGAAGCCTCTTGTCTTCAGAGCTCATCTGAACAGCTCAGGGACAGACCACACCTCTGGGCGACGGCTGGGGAGGGAACCAACAGCAGAAGGCATCTGTCCATCTCCCTTGTTTGTGAAAGAGGAGCCCAGATCATCAGTTCATGGGCTGTCCTCACAGGAAAGGGTTCAAGAAATGGCACCACTTGGTCCCCAACTGACACAGCTCTTGGGAAAGAGGACAGTGTTGTGCCAAAGCTCCCACAAATAACTTCATCCAGAAATACTCTGCAGACAGCTCTCAGTGACGTGTGACAACAACACTAAACTCATTTCCTCAGCTTAAATTATGTCCTCACAAGTGACTGCTCCCAAGATTGAAATCCACAAAACCACACAACCACCCTGGAGTCAAATTTGAATACATTTGTATTATTTATTGGCTGTATTAAATATATTATCTATTTGATAGTTACAATTTAGTAATACAATGCATGGCAGCTTTAACATAAGTTGGAGATACCTCAAAATTACAATACAAGAGAACTGAAGATATCTAATACATTAATGCCACTAAGGTATATCGCTCTGGAATGGATAACAGCTGATGTAAAATCTTATTGCAGTAGGGTTTCACGGGGATTTTCTGGAAACATGAGGATTTTGTGGCAATTACAAAAGAACTTTCACTTTTTAGGAGTCATGAGTTGTTAGTATTTCCTCTGCAATCCTAATTTATCTTTTAAAATTACCAGAAATATTATTGCCAAATAAACCTCTACAAACTTCATTCTAAGAGTTAAAGAAATAACCCTTTGGCAAGAGAGATTTGCTGAAGGCAGTCTTATTTGCTAAAAGTAGACTATGAAGAGAAATAAAGACAGATTGTAAACTCTTCTGCAAACTAAAGACTAACATCTGTATAAAACTCTTTCCAACACTGGAGGGAGAGATTTCTATGATATAATAAATGATTAACTTAAAGTTCTGCTACAAGTAGAACAATACATTCAAACATACATTTTCCAGGACTTTTAATCAAAATAAATAGAGTACAAAATGAAGAGTACATTTTGAAAAGATTAATTTCAGATTGCACCATAAATCTACTTTTAAGAGTATTAAGCGATAACTATGGTCATAATTTAGGTTTTCCACATCTGAAATACAACACAATGCCTCAAAGGATAATGCAACATCATTCATCAACTGCCATCGGAGAGAGACCCTTAACGTGATTAATTACTGGAAACACTTAGCCTGTAGCACTATCACATCCAACATTCCAGGTCCAAGTGCATTGCTCTGATGTGTATAAAGTGTAGCCATAGTCTTTGCAAAAATAATATGCTCAATTTCTGTGGCATATTCCAAACGCTGTTGGGAAGACCCATTTCTGAAACACGCTCAACACTGGGGAGTTCCAGCTTTCCAAATCACTGAGATAAAGAAATCAGCTGTCAGATTCACCTCTAGGTATTTGCAAGCAGATTTAGCAAGAACTGCTAAACATGTAGTGCACAGTGTCCACAAAAAAACACCACCCCCCTCCCACCCCCCCTCAACCCCGGACCAACAGGATGAGTTTCAGACAAGTTCATAGCAGGCTGAACATTCCCACCTAGACAACAATGGAATGTGAAGCTGCCACCGCTGGGGTAGCACGGCATTTAAAACATTGTATAAATGTTAGCTAAAAAAAAGAGTTCTTCCATGTACAATTGGGTATTTCAGATTAAGTTAGAAGGGCATCCAAAAAGCAGTCTGAACTTTTTTTTTTATTATTATTTTTAGGTTAATAATAGTACAAAAAAAAAAAAACATTTGCTCAGTTTGAGCCAAATAGTGTAACATTTATCATAAATGCACTCTTTCTCCTTAAAGACAATACCTGTGCTTTGCTGAGAACACGGCAAAGGTTTCAGCAGAAGCACAGGAAATTAACTTTTCTCTCAGGCACTGAGAGTGAAATGTGGATTGGGCCAAGAGCTGCTCACCAACAGCAGAAGCATTTCACTCAGAAATGCAGGACACGAGAGGGGCCTGCGCTGCGGGGTCCGTACGGCGCCGCCCGCCAGCGCCTGCGTTAAAAGTCTCACTGAAACCGCCGGCACCCCCTGCTCGTAACACTTGAAATGATGATCATGGAATCCGAAATATTAAAAATAACTGTGAAGTAGTAATATGGCTAAAGTCAATATTCTGCTTTTCCTCCTACAGCCTATGAAACGTGGCGTGCTCTAGTACTGTGCTGCAGTGCGGCACTGCTCGAAGCGGAAGCGTTTGTGCTGCTCTATGTCCCGGATACCAAACTACGATACCTGATTAAACACTGCGGATCCACTGCCACTGCTCTGCTGGACTCGGAAAGGACTTGTTCCATCAACACCTCCCCTCTCCAACCGCCCAAGGGGCCCCAGTGTGGAGAGAGGAGGAGTGTGCTCACACGCCGGTGCGCACGGTAAGGCAGTTGGTTTGGTTTTTGGTGCTGTTTTCTGAACAGCTAACCCTGATTAGAGAAGACCCAGGATTACCCTTTCTACAAGAAATCTGTGTTCAGTATTTGGAAAGGATCTGCCAACCCAGCCTCGCTGTTAGCCAGCAGCAGAAGTTGGAAATGTATCCATACATTTCCAGCTAAGACTTTAATTAGAACTAACCATAAATACCCGAAATAGCTCCTGTACAAAAGCTGAGGACTGAACAGGCTCTCGTCTACTTGATGACAAAGTACTGGATAACAACAGCAAACAGAATAGCAACCACGGCGAACCCGCAGAGCAGGACCATGGCGATGAAGCGCTCCTCGCGCAGCGTCTGCTTCGTCTCTGCCAGCTCCGTCCTCACATCGGCACACGGCGGGACCAGCTCCTGCTTCTGAGATGAGAACACTGTACTGGGGCTGTAGGGTCCCCACAGTTCCTGTGATCCAGCAGAGTCGTGGGACTGGCGCCCAGCGCAGACTCTGATCCGGTATTCACAGTTTGTCTGCAGGCCTGTGAGGCGGAAGGAGGTCTCTGGTCCCTTGTACACCTGGGGAGAAGGAGAAAGGATTCACCTGACAGGCTCGGGATTCACCTGACAGGCTCGGGATTCACCTGACAGGCTCGGGATTCACCTGACAGGCAGCACGCAGTGCCTCCACTCTGCTTTACGAGCACACGCAGTGCTGGACGCTGCCTGAGGTCATCCTCTTCCAGCCAACTTCATAAAATCCCAGCTTTTATTTCTGAAGAATTTATGATTCATTTTCTTGTGAATAATCCAAAGCTTCCTGCTATGCCCCACACTGAGACCTGGATTGTGAAGCTCAGGAAACAACCCCCAATCGTTCTGCACCGCTGTTGTTCTGTAGAGCTCTCCCACACACGTGGGGCGGGTGCTGTCTGGGACTCACAGTGATACCACAGACTGGGAGATTCAAGAATCAAAGAGTCAAGGGAAATGCTGGGAGAACAGGATAAAACAGTGTTCACCCTCAGCAACCCTGGATGTACACACAGCCTGGGGAAGGAGAGGCTGGAGAACAGCCCTGCAGAGAGGGACCTGGGGGTTCTGGTCCATGGCAAGTTGAACATGAGCCAGCAGTGTGTCCTGGCAGCCCAGAGGGACCCCCGTGTCCTGGGGGCACCCAGCACTGCACTGCGAGCCGGGAGAGGGAGGGGACTGTCCCGCTCTGCTCTGCACTGGGGCGGCCTCAGCTCCAGCACTGGGGGCAGCTTGGGCACCACGGGAGAAAAAGGATCTAAAGCTGCTGGAGAGTGTCCAGAGGAGGGACACAACATTGGGGAAGGGTTCAGAGGGGAAGGGTGTGGAGAGGCTGAAGGCACTTGGGTTGTTCAGCCTGGAGAAGAGGAGACTGAGAGGAGATCTCCTGGCGGTCTGGAACTTCCTCCCCAGGGGAAGAGGAGGGGCAGGTGCTGAGCTCTTCTCTCTGGCCACCAACGCCAGGAGCAGAGGCCATGGCAGGAAGATGTGGCAGGGGAGGGTGAGGTTGGCCATGAGGAAAAGGTTCTTGAGGCAGAGGGTGGTGGAGCACTGGCACAGGCTCCCCAGGGAGGTGCTGATGGCACCAAGCCTGACAAGATTCCAGCAGCATTTGGCCAAGGCCCTCAGGGACATGGTGTGAATGTTGGGATTCTCCTGTGCAGGGACAGCAGCTGGACTCCAGGATCCTGGTGGATCCCTTCCTGCTCACAACATTCTGTTCTATTATTCTCAAGCCCATCTCTGCTTTTATAGTACAAGCCAAGGGTCAACAGGGAAACAAAAATCTGGGGCAGCCTTTGATCCTCGAGTGTACTTGAAGCTGCCCTCACCCATCTTAAAAGTTTCATTGAGAGGAGCTGACCGAGGCGAGGAATGAAGCACCCTGGAAGTCAGGATTGGAAATTGAGTCCCTTGCCAAAATGAAAGGTACCCCTGCTGCTGGCATCACCAAACAGAATCTGAACCTTCAAACACAGACCTCTTCTTCTGCAGTAATTTTGCAAAATAAAACCCCCTCAAGTCCATTATGTTAAATAAAAGGTACCTGGTCAAACTCTCTCCCAGCAGCAAGCTGAAGGATGTAAACAATGGAGTCTCCTTTCATCGGCTGTAGAGGTTCCCATGTGATTTCATAAGTGTTTTCTTCCAGCTGATTTGCTTTGGGTGCTAGAAAAAAAGTGATTTGTTGGCATTTTAGAAAAAGAGAACAATGCTCTCTGTTCTTGTTTCTTCAATCAGAAGAGAAGGGCCAAAATCACAAATTATTTCAATGACTCATTTTCAGAGTTAATGTAGCAAATGGGCACTGGTTGCAGTGACAACAAGGAAGTTTTCTCTCTCTGGCTGCTTTAGCATGCTTTGCTGTTGTACATTTTCCACTGAAAATGTTTCAGTTCTAACACAGCTGACTGGGCAGCATAAATCTCAAAGCTTATGGTTTTTCCAACATATTTGTTAATGATGTAGAGGTAACTGTAATTTCAATACTTTAAAGCAACTAAGTTGTTCAATTCTTTCTTTCTCTGTGGTATATTTCATGATATAAACTTAAAAAACAATCACTGCAATACTTGTAGGTTACACTTGTCTTTCTTTTCGAGCTGACAAGATGAGCTTGTGATGTCTAATGCTGGTACAGATGAGCAAGCACTTTCAAATCACTAGAGAAAACAGCATTTACGTCCAAGTACCTCCAGAGCTGAAGTTATGCTACAAACATGGTTGAGTCAACTAATTTCCCTGCAGGTAATTAGCATTCTGATCTTCAGGATGAAGTTCTCTAATGGCAATCCTTACTGTTCATGTTAGAAAGCGCAGATCAGGGGGATTATTTGTGTTCTCATTTGCCTACGTGTAACTTGCATCATATGCTAGATAACCCTGAAAAATGACTTTTCAGTTGAGAAAGGGGAGAAGAAATCCTCACTGCCAGGTGTGGAAGAGCCACGGTGTAGGAGGTGGCCACACACTGGTCCTACACCAGTAGAGCCCTTCTTATACCAGGACATAGCCAAGATAAAGGGTTCTGTTCTCTGTCCCAAAGAGGCCCTGGAAAGACACTGGGCTGGGAAGAGAGCAGGCTGTAGCACACCATCTAGTACACAAACAGCTTGCAGGAAGCTCCTCGTGCAGTGTAAGCTCACCTTTAAGAGATGCAGGTGGAGATTTAGTTGTAGTGAAAGCATAAACCCCAGAAAACTCTCCCTCTCCAGCATCATTGTACGCCTGGATTTTAAAGTAGTAGGTAGTGGATTCGCTGAGCCGCTGTACCTTGTACGTGTGACAAGGACCGTTATAAACAGTGACAAACCTGGAAGAAAAAACAGAACATGTGCAAATTAGTATTATTCAGTAATCACAGATTTGTAAGTCAGTATCATAAGCAGAACATTTGCATATTTAAGTACAAAAAGGTGACAATACATTCCAGGTGCCACAGACATGCACGATGAATGTGAGGCAGCTCGAGCTCTGCTATTGTCATCAACAGTTCATGATGTGCATTAAATTAAATCACCACCCCACACCATTCCTGCTGGTGAAAGTATTAATTTACATTCACAAAACATTCATTCATCCTGCCTAGGCCCTAAGCTACAGCCACACACAGGCCAGCACTGAAACAACACGACCAAACTCAATTTGAATCGTGAAAATCACCCTTGTATATACTGGAAAAGCTGCAATTTCAAGTTAAAGAACAGCTGTCAACCTTGTGTTTCCTACATGCAAACTGAACTTCATTTTAGAATTTCCAAAAAAACCCAAAAAAACCTGGCAACACAGGAAGATGGAAAGATTTTACTATTTAAATTGTAATATTTACTGCTTGGAAATAAATGTGAGTGCAACAGCTATGAACAGTGTTTCTGGTTGAAAGATGGGATGCAGAAATGCAAAGTAAAGGCACAAAGGCACAAACTTTGGGATGCCCAAATGACTTTACTACTGCAAACAGAAGCGAGAATCCTTAAAACACCTTAAAAACTTGATAAGAAGTCATAAAACAACAATATCCTTAACACCACAATTATCTTACCTGCCAAACCTGTCCTCCATCTGCAAGTTGAATTGTGTAGGGTTGGGAATTAAAGCTCTGCTAGGACCTTCACCCCATTTAAGTTTAAGGCTCTGGTAGCTGAAGACCACACATTCAAGATGAGGAGGGTCAGGAGGTAGTGGTTTTGTTTTGGCTTTAATGGAATGACTGAAAGGACCCACTCCAAAGCTGTTTATGGCCTGCATTCTAATTCTAGAAACGTGAGAAGAGCAGCTAGATGGTTAATTATTGAGGTCCTGAAAAAAGGCTAAGTAATAAAGCAAGAGTTAAAATCTGTAATGAATATAACCACAAACAATCAAGCAATTAAAATGCAGTTAGAAATTAACTACAGAAATAATTTACTTCAAAACAAGTCAATGTAATTACACTGTCTGCAACATAATGAAGCTTCAGTGTTTCTCAGTATTGTTCAGGTTTATCCTGTTCAGTGAACAAGTGCCCAGGTCCCCCACCTTAACCTGAGCTGTTGCCTCCCACTGATGATCCCTAAACTGAACTGAGCTTTAACCAAGCCTAGACATGCAACACAGGAACAGCTCTTCTGCTCCCACCTGGATGCTCTTTCTCTTTGGTGAGATACTGATCACCACATGCATGCTCTGAATAAAAAGTTCTAACCCCAGAAAAATTAGAACAAAGCCTTGGCTGTGAGACAGAATGTTAACACAACAACTTTAACTCTTGCTGCTAAAACATCATGGTTTAATTCTGGATATCACAATTTTACTTTTCTGGAGTTGCAGAGTCAATTATGCAAATAGTAAGCCAAATGAAAAATCACTGTAATATTTTAAAACACTGTCCTCAAAGCTGTTGATCAATTCCTACAAATGTGGTTTCAGAATCAAGCAATTAATTATTACCTGTACAGAGTGTCAGGCAGCAGATTCTCAAGAACATGGCTTGTACTTCTGCCAACAGTCACAAGCTGCTTTTCCCCATATTCTATGTTATACCCAGTGATCTCTGACCCATGACAACATGGTTCTTCCCACTGAATTGCAAGGCACGTTGATAGAGGAAGAGAAATGTCCATTTGATCTTCTTCAAGTAAATGCAGCACTGACACTGCTGCAGGCACTGAGGCAGGGGTGGTCACCACACCAGGCTCGCCAAACAGCCCAGCTCCGGCCACGTTCACAGCCTGGAGGAGAGAACACACATTGCTGATGAACCTTGATTTTTCTAACCAGACAGTCACATCATCATGCTTCCTCCTGCTTGTTTTTAAAAGCAATTTGGAAAGGAGTGGGAAATCTCTCAAATAAAATATAAATATGAAAAAAACATCTGGTATTTAATGGAACACTAGATCTAAATTTCATGACTAGAAACATGGAGTTAGGAGGGACTGGGGGAGAAGGGAAAGTGTTTTCACAAATGACCTTCTATACTGCATTAGTAGGTGACACTACATAATTTTATTCATCTCCAGCTGAAGTTTTTCTTCAGACTGTGTGTGCTTGAGTTCATTTGCTTAGTAACACATAACAAAAGGCTTTTCATACCTGGACTCTGCAATAATACGTGGTTGCAGGTGTGAGATTTTTTACTTCATAGCTCTGGCAAGGGCCTGTGTAAATGATATGCATCAATCCTTCCACCTGTCCCCAGTCCAGTCTGTATTCACTGATCTCTGCACCGTTGCACGCAGGGCTCTGTGGGTTTAAGTGATAAATTCCCCTTCAGCTGTTGCACACACACACATACAAGTGTGAGCTCCTGGTACACTGAACAGCCAGGGGAGCAGAAGCACCAGGGTGGAAATCTGAGGTCTTTTCCACCATAGCCAAGGGCTGTTTGTTAAATGGTTTCCATCTAGACACGTGGCTATAACAATAACACAGCTCAGACCAGAATTCTGAATGACTCACAATCTTTTACACTTGGATGAGCTAAATATATTATATATTAGTTGCCACATCATGATGATGATTACATGTCACCCAATTTATTAAGTTAAGGTGGAAATTCATAGCTGACTAAATACACAAACCCAATGTATACTTCTATACAGAAATGTGCTTAAAATATTCCACTTCAGTTTGTTGTTTCTTCTATTTCTGTGCATCACACACTTGTCACTACAATTCTAAAAGATATTCAGATATCTAAATTCAAATATTAACTTGTGCATTATTGAAAATCATTAAAACCTACCTCCCATGAAACTACAACACAAGTTGCACTTTTACAAGTTATCAGGGGTTTGCAGCATTGATCAGGGGGTCCTGGAGCAGTTGAGATCTCTGCTTTGTCAGAGTGAGGGCCAAACTGCAGGGAATACAACTGCATGAATACAGCAACAGCAGCAAAGCAAAAACTGATGTGTAAGTGTATGAGCTGAAGAAAACAAGTTATTTTTAACTTGACAGAGAAATAAAGAGAAGAGTTCAGTGCTTAGTTTCACAGCACCATTTGAAATTCCTTTCAGGTAGTTTACTCTCTAAACTGGCCCCGTGCCCACAGGATATCTGTAATCCTCCCTCTACCTCCCACTGCTATGGTTTTGTAACTCCTCCTTCCCCTGCAGTCAGGATCTGGCTTCCAGAAGCAGCTGGGCATTGTTTCAGACAGAGTTTTATGCAACCAGTATTTATCCCAACCTTTTTCAAACCTGGCATTATTTGAACACACCCCTCTCTCTACACAATACTACTCCAACACCACCAATCTATGGAGTCTGTGCTAATTGTAAAACACAAGGACATTTCTTAAGGCACAAACAGGAATGTGGGGTTTACACTGCAGTCAAAGAAATGGCTAAAAGTAGTAAGAGAGTATCTTGGACTAACTTTGGTACTGACAGTAATCCAGTAAACAACAGAAATGCTCCACCACACAGTGAACATCCCCTTAGTCAGGGAAATCCAGCCCTTCCTTCAGCCCTAATTCAATCTTTTTTTAATAGTTTTTTTTATGCTCTAAGAAATTTTACTCCTTAAATGGAACAATGACACAGAAACTACAAATATCATCAGGCTTGTAAGACAGGAGTATTTATCATGCAACAACAACAAAAGAAGTGATCTCAGCACAGTGGTTACCCCAACTTTATTTGCTGCTCGTATCCAGAAGCTGTATGTTCTCCCTGGAAGTAGATTGTTTACCACACACTCAGATGCTGGGCCCTGATACACTTGTCTGCGTTCCTCTTCCTCAGCATTTGCCATCTCTAGAACATATTCTGTAACGTCAGAACCTCCATCCACAGATGGTGGGCCTAGGAAACAAAGATTTTTTTTTCACAAAACATTTATCTTTTAAATAGTTTCTCATCAGCCTTCTCAACCTGCAAGTTAAATCAGATGAATGTGAAAAGTTAGACTGCAGGCTTTGATCATACATCTGAGCAGGAACACTTTAGGAAGCTTGCTTTTCCCCCCCCAGATACTGACTAGTTGACGATGGCCTTCATCAGTTTGTTTTTTTTTTCCCCCTGAAGATTTTTACAGGTTTAAAATTTTTGTTCTGACATTTAAAAATCAGAAAAATATTCTGCACAGAAAACTGGAGAAACACTGGAGCTTACCCCACTGTAAAGTGACTTCCTTGGGCTTAGCTCTGCCTGCCAGGCACGGAGCACGACACGGTCCCGGAGGAACAGCTGATGTTGTAACAGTCATAACATCAGAAGCCTAGCAGTAATACACATTGTTTTAGATAGAAACACAAACCAACATTGCACTAAGACATAAATAGAAATGGTTTTCAGAAGCAAATTGATTCCCATTTCCCTCACCTGGCTTTCACCACCTTTACTGACACAATAAACTCTCACTCTGTAGGAAGTGCCAGGCTTCAGATGATCACAGACGTGTTCTCTCTGGGAACCACTGTATATGGTGTCCCATTTACTGCCTGAGGAAACAGAGAAAATACTTTATACTACAAAACTTTTGCAAAAATCAACCTTGAAATTTCTCCCACACAATTATTAATTAAGATAGTCAAGCAACAGAATCAAATTTGACTGAACAATTACTCAGAGAACACACACAACACAACAGACACGTGTGAAAAGAGACCAGTAATGGCTAAAGCAACCAGTACACTGAATTAGCACAGAGCTGAGTCAGCCCTCAGAGATGACTGCTTACCAACTGATGTTTCTGAGATTTCCAAAAAGTATTTAGAAATGTCTGATCCCCCATTGTCTTTGGGTGGTTCTGAAAGAAACCAACATCTTAAAATAAATTATAGAAGATTTAAAAACAATGCATTCTTTGGTTATCAGCTTTTCAAGAGAATATAATCACTCATTGTAGAATATATTCAAGTAGAAAACTCAATTCAAACAGAAACAGAAAACTGTGTACTTGTATGTTCACAATATGCCTTCCAGAACAACAGCTTTTTTCTATTATTAATCATGATTACACCAGAAAACTGAGAAACTAGGAAAATACTGCCAATTTCAGGTATCATCTCTATTTCTTTTTTAAAAGCACATGAAAATTATTTAAGCATCACAGTAAATCTAGAGGCTATTGCAACAGCCAACAGCAGTGACTGCTTCTCTAAAAATTAATACAGAAAAACACTACTTTTGTGCTATAGCCCCAAACCAAACCAAGTTGCATTTTTTTTGGTAATGCAAAGTATTGCTGCTGCAGTAATGGTATCTGCAGAGATAAATTAGCCTGAGCTCACCTCTGGTTTTAACCTGCATTACTGAGTGATCAGATGTACAGGAGTGTGTAAGCAGTGCTCAAATGTTGTGCTAGCCAAAGGTGACTTACCCCACGTCACCTTCACGCTGTGAGAATGGATCTTGCCTTTTACAGTGGGTTTACTTGGCGGTCCAGGTTTGTCAGGACTGGTGCTGTGTTCTACCACCTCACTAGGACTACTTTTCCCTTCACTGTTGTAGGCAAAGAGCTGTTTCAGGAGTGAATGGAATATATAATAAATGTTTGATTTAATGACAAGGAAATCTTCTGCTGATTTATAAAGTTCTTCCACAAAAAAATCCCAAGAAACCCCCCAAAACCAAAACCACTCCACCCCAAAGCTCACAGCAGAAAACACAAGTTAAAAACCAAAATTAGCTAGTGTTAAAAATCTGATTTGTATTAGGATTCCACCCAAAAATATAACAAAAGCACTGCAGCTCATTTTCTGCTGTTTCCATAGGAAGTATCTCAGCTGTATAAAAATGCTAAAATTCCAGAAAAGCACAGAGTCATAATTAAATTAGAAACAAAATATAGAACAAACCCTAAACTTATAGGATGTACTCCTCCGAAGATTTCTTAAAGTGCACGAGAGTTCATCTCCATTGTACTGTGGCTGGAAGCCATAACCCTGGAAAGGAGGGAAAATCAGGAAAACACAGTCACTAGTTTTCCACAATAAAGCAAAAACCAGATCAGACTGATCGAATTTTGTTCCATTTTTGTTGCATTTTTGGTTTTCATTTTGTTACAGGTGATATTTGCCAACTGCTGCAGTATTTTGCAGCATTTTACTTGCTTGAGTTAAGTTTTTATTTAGGCACTACAGCATAGGAGGCTTTTGCACATAGAGCAAAACCCAGCACTTACAGAACCTTCCTCTTCCATGTCCAAGCTGTAAGTGAGAGCGTCGTCTGAAGACACCCCGCTGGGTGGGCTCCACTTCACTGCCAGCCAGGTCACTCCTGCTTCAACCAGCACGGGTGGGGATGGGGCTGGTGGGACAATCCCTGCTGTATAGTATGTCACTGTCTCACTGAACCCACTGGAAAAGCATTTAAAAAAAATTAAAAATATCAATATTATTTTTTAATATTGATATTAAAAATATTAATATTAAAAAATATTAATAACAGCAGGTGTAGCTGATGAGAAAAATACATGACAGGACACCCTGTGTTCATTACCTCATTCCAATGTCATTTTTAGCAGCTAATCTGAGCGAGTATTTTGTAGAAGGAGAGAGCTTGGTAAGTTTATACTGCTTCAGGTGCCCGTAGTAGCATTCTTTGAAGGGTCCATTCTTCCCCTTTAAAAAAGTGAGAACAACGTGAGTCCCTCTTTTCATGGGGACTGGATTCTCTACAGTCAACTTCTTCACTTTAAATTTTCCTAAATTTCATTTCACTAATTTAATAATAATTTAAAAAAAATGAGTAAGCCTAAAGAATGCAAAAAGCCAATGTCACAACGACAGCAATCCTGAGCACTCCTGAGAATAAACCCACATTTTGATGGAGATAACCAATGATTTTTTTCATTGTAGATTTGACAAAATGGTAATAAATTAATGCAATTGAAAATAAAACACATTTTTTATTTTTTAATCACTTTGGAATACATTTCACTAAGAAGTTCAAAAGCTGAGTGATATTTGTGACAGCCACCAAAGATACAAGCCAAATGCTGATCCATTTAAACAGAGCATGGGAATGAATGACACTGAATGACAAGAGCCAAATGAAGGAGTTTTACTCTGTCCTCTCAGAGAATCTGAAAGGATTGTCTACTGGAATTGCTGTAGCACCAGTCATTGAGTCAAGCTTTTTCATTGGCTCATCCCTTTAAAACTGTCTGGGTAGTTGCACTGAAAATAGCTGATGTACCCAAGCAAAAAGTATTTTTAAGTATAATTGGTCTACAGATGTCATTATGATTTTTTTGCACTAAAAAAGGTCTTACCTCATCCCATTCTAAAAGAAAATTAGTTATTTTGGAACCATTGTCATTTGAGGACTGAAAATAAAGAAAAAAGTTAAAATCAAATGGTTGTACTTGATAAATATTTTTTCACATTAAAAAAAAACATGTTAATGATTGAATATAATACATTCCAACTTCCTTTTAAAGCAAAATATTTAATGTAGAGCTGGAAGGAATCTGCAGTAGGCACACAGAACAGCCCTCTTCCACAAACACACCTGTGATAATCTGAAACTCTGCTGTGGGCACACACGTATTCAGTACAGTGAGTTAGGAAGGGTAAAAACTAGAATCTAATTTAACTACTTTAATTCCTTGTCTCTGATGGCTCTCCAGGCTGCCATACTACTTCTATTAATTCTGACAGTTTACAATATGAACTTATGAATAGTTTTATGAATAATGCAAATGATATTTACACCTTTTTTTCTTTGTGCTGTTGCACTGTGTGTTCACCAACTGTCTGAGCAATGTCAGCATTCAGACAAGCAACATTTGTGTTTGTTATGCCAAATGCATTTGGAACAACCTTTACTTTCTGAGTAGGGAGTATACAAATAATCTAACTAAAGTTATTTAGCTATAAACTGGTTTCCAGATGTAAGCATAGTCATAAGAAAAACGTGAAGACAAGAAAACACAATTACCAACAATTCTTCACAGATACTGGATACAGTCAAAAGTGAGATTTAAAAAGTTTAATCTACAAACTGGCCAAAGAAATTCACTATGAGTTGGTTAGAATGAGACTTCTGAACTATATTATTAAGTTATATCTATTTATCATCCAGGAACCCCAAGTGAAAATGTAAATATTCTTTCCTACATGGCCAGCTCAGAAGAACTTTCCTATGGATTAGTTCCTACTTAGAGACCTGCAACCAACTTGATCACACTAAAGCCCTAGGCAAGAAACTAAGTAAGTGATGAAAGAAAGAGGAAGAAACAGTCATGATTTCAGTTATCAGTCTTAATTGAGCAACTTGAAAGCCAACACCTAAAGTACACACTAAATTATTGACAAAGCTAATTGAAACACACCACACACAGCTCCATGGCACTGCTTACCTTCCACTGCAAACTCAGGCTGTTCTTGGTTCTGTTAATCAGCTTCGGTGCAGCTGGACAGTCTGGCTCACAACTCTCTGTGGTGAAACTCACCAATTCTGAAATGGATTCTTTTATGGAACTGCTGGTTGCTGAAACTCTGAACAAAGGACAATTAATTATGTTGCTACTGCATTAGCACCTGAAAATTTAAGGACAGTTTTCACCTTTAGAAATTGCTTTAATCACAAGCAGTGAGCAGGCTGGTTTTGCTCCTGTAACCACACTATAGGAAACAAGTGCCCAATCCCTCTTCTTTCAGACCACTGATTCCAAAAGACAACCATTTCATGCTTTTTCATTCAGGAAAAAATAACAAAAAGTGAGTTTATGATATCACTCCAGGCTCTAGTAACTATGTCCACATCATATGAAACACCACTACCCACTCCATGTTCAAGGAGACAGGGGCATGCAGATGAGTAGCGTGACAGAGGTCACACAGGTACAGTTCCTGATCCTCAAGACTCCATCTGGCTTCCTTCATTTACTTCACAACTACCATCTACCACAGTGGAGATACTTTAGTGATGAAACACACATGGGAGCTAGGATGAAAACTAGAGCAAATGTCACCAAATGGGAACCAGAATCTCTAGAACAGTCTTGCTCATTTTTGTTTGTTTTTGAAGAGCTTGACTGATTTTTCAGAAATACCATCTGTTTTATCCAATGACTGAGTGTTTAACATGTGCAGAACTGTTCTGCAGTTTGTCTTCAAACCTGTCCCCTTCTGTGCCCAAGCTCTGCTGCTCTCTTCTGCTACTGGATCACGGTGCTCTCCTGCCTTGTTTAACCAGCTTGTCTTTTCCTAACCAGTTAAACACCTTTTCCAGTAATGCTTGTTTACTCTGTGAGGCAGTTCTTGAATGTCATGTCTTGTTCCCTTGTAAAGCAGCATCTAACTTCTCCCCAGTTCAACCAGTTTCCCCTTCCCTTCCTGCACTGCTACAGAAACCTGCAGTTTAGAGAAGCAACTTTACAGACCAAGCTGACACGTCAGACTTGCAAATCCATGTTCAAGGCTAAATTATTTTCTTTACTGCTGCCTTCAGCCTACAATCTCTTTCACTGAGTCCAATCTTGTTCTAAAAAAATACCAACAGAGGATAACTTGAAGTGTGTGTCTGGGAAACACAAAGAGACAGAGAAGGTAGCAGGGAAGAAAGTGAGGTGATATTTTATGAAGTTAGAAGATAAGTGGGAATTTAGATAGCAACAGCAATGTTCATAGCTATATTTTTTGCAGAATATTCCTCAAGCTGTTTGTGATTCACACCTTTTTCACAAAACCACCCTAATTCTGTAATGAACATATCAACCAAAGCATTAAATATTCCATTCCCAGGAACATACCTGGCATGATAATCAGTTGCTGGTCTGAGATCAGGAAGTGTAATTGTTAATTCTTCCCCACTGTGGAAAGGAAAAAAAAATGAAATGAGGTACAGCTCTCCCTCACACTTTAAAGGATAAAAGCTTATTGAAAAGCAAAACCATGTAGTGCACATTTAATTTTCATGTTTTCCATTGTCCATGTAACTCTTAGTGATATTACTTAACATTTATTTCATGTGAAGTAGGTAGGTCTGCAAGTCAACAAGCAGCTCCTGATCGAGAGATTGCTGACTGGTTAATGGTTTTAAACATCGGTATTGTGCTTAAATGAAGAAACTAAACTTACACATAGACAGATTTAAATTTTCCATTTTTACCACTGTTGGATATTGCTACTTCAAATGTAAATGCTGCTGGACTATGACTATGGCTCTCTCCATTCTGTGAACTAACTGGGAGATTCCAGGACAGAACGGCTGATCTTGCTTGTATATCAGAAACCTATTAAAAGCATAAATAATGCAAGTAAGTTTGCTTTCTGGAATAAAAGGTATATTAGTCAATAACACGGTGTCACTAGTTTGCCTATGAAGTTCCTCACTGGAGGAATTCTTTACCTTTGTAGTGGAAATACTGAGTCATTATTTGAATTGAAATTATTCCCTCTTTTCACTTCTAAAAGATCATGTTAAAGGATTTCCCTTCAAACACTGACAGACACACTACACAGAAATTTTCTCTTCATATACTGAGACTATCTCACCTGCACTGTTTGCATCACTCATTTGGAGCAAATGTTCAGATTTGGAGTCTTGAACACTGACATCAGATCTATATTTAGGCACAGTCAGATGGCTTAACTTTCTAACTCTATCACAACTCCCTCACATAATATTTAACCACAAAGCTAGAGGATAGCAAGAGGCTCTGACCAAAATCTAAGCTTTTTGCTGCTTAATTCCCATACTCCAAATTTTCTCTGACAAGATCAACACAGCCTTCTGTTAGCATTAAGTACAGATTAAGAAGCAGCAAAGAAAAATACTACCATAACAAAAACCAGCTAGAAAGCTGGAGCAAAAGAATACAACCCAGGCTTACTGTATAGAAAATGCAAAGGAGAGTTTAATTAAGCATGCTCAAGATCATATATCACTTCAGTTTTAGCTTTCAGACATCTAAATTAATGTCACCAGACTCCATCTTCCTAAATAAGTAAATACTCAAATATTTGCTCCAATTTCTCAATATAACATTAAAAAGATGATCTATTTTTGTGATTTCTCTTCCCAATATTCTTAACTCCTCTATGCTGAATGAAGGATGGTTCCAAGAGTGGATAGACTTCCATTAGTTTAGCAGGCCCTTGGTTTGCAAGGTACTAAAGCCCTCACATACACTAGACAACTTCAACAGTGGATAGATTCTCAGCTTACAGACTGGGAAACTGAGTCAGAGAGTTTCAGAAAGTTGAGAAATACTGTGTTTCCATAGCATGACTGCCCTTTCCCAGCTATAAACTCTGACAACTAAGATACATTTTCTCTATTAAAAAAAATAAATAAGAAAAAAGAAGAAGAGATCAGTAAGACACAAGTTATTTTATAGAAAGCATATGCACAGAAAATAATGGTATTTTAAGGATAATACTTACAACTGGCTTGCCAATGCTCAAGTGAATATCACATTTCTTGGATTCTGTGTCAGATTCTGAAATTTCAAATACAAAACAGATTACTGAAAACCCCCAAGAGTAAACCAGTCTGTTACAAAAATGCCACCACAAGATGGAGTTCGCCTCATTATGAGTTTAACAATAGTACTTATTGTGCAAGGTTCATTTCCCCTGTTTGTTTTGGCTGTGTGAGGGGTAGAA
The DNA here is from genome assembly GCA_907165065.1 of Caprimulgus europaeus. The sequence continues at coordinate 20,579,644 of OU015538.1, read as the reverse complement.
ACATGAACTATCCAAAACTAACAGTGTTACAAAAACCCTTTTAGTACATCCTGCACAAAGGGTATATTTTCCTCATCTGAGCATAAATGGGTTTTCTTTGACAACACAAAAACATTCCTCCAAAAATGAAAGGTGTTAAAAAAATGACAATAAGATCTTATCTCCCAATTGTATGTGCTTTCCTTGAATTTCTATTGCAAAACACTTGGTCTAGGCATTATTTGGAGTAAGTCTGATCAAAACTGCACACTAAAAACACCCACAGGTACCAAAAGGTTTACATCTGTAAACTGAATCCTGCCTTTACCATTGTCCTTGTCGAACAGTTCAGGACATTGCTCTGCCTGCAAACAAAACCTTTCCTCTCCCCACCCCTAAATTTGTATTAAGATAAATCTTTAATCAAGTATATTTTTTGTCCTTGAAACAAATTGGATAAAAGTTTCCACTTCTATTTACTTCCCAAGATACAAATTCAGATTTATCTTTTATTTCTCTAGCTGAAGAGTTAAATACAATAGTGACACAGATGAGGACCAGACCTCGCAGCCTAACGAGACCACTTCATTTAAGACACACACAAACCACTAAAAGATGGACAGATCATTTAAGGAATCATGGTAAGAAACTGTCTGTATTTCAGTGACACTGTTTGAAACCAAGAGGAAAGACAAAGACGTTGTATACAAGGTATTTTGGTATATGCTAGTCAATAGCCATAAGCTATTAAAAAGCTCAAACATTCATGTGAGCAAAATAATGCACTGAACTGAAATGACAACTGATTTTGTACAGTACAGCTGTGCAGAGATTTGCTCAAACCTTCCTATTTCTTCAAGTTTTCAGTAAGTCCTGGTTATCTGAAAAGTCCCACAAAGAATGACACCACAAGCCTTTTATGTAAATACCCACGGGTCATTCTCACCTGGAATATTGATCAGTCCAGGTCAGAAAAAGCACAGAAGTAAACAAAAGGTTTAAAATTACATCTTCCTGAGGACCTTATTTGATAAATTTCAACTAAACAAACTTGACATTACTATTATTTCCAGAGGAAACAAAACCCAAACATAATGAGAAGCATTTCAGGCTTTCTCTGATCCTGAAGAGCCAAAGAAATTTACAAATCCCGTTTTTTTCAGAAACCATTTTGCAATGAACTTACAGCACCTTCTGTTACAAAATAATCTATTTTTTTTTTTAAATATATTTTTTTTTAACTAATTCAATGCAACCTACCTCCCATCTCTGGATCCAGACTGCCCTTTGTTTTTCCTATCTGCTTCTGCTTTAGTGGCCCTCCTGCCCCTTGCTGTCCCTTTCCATTTCCATTCTGAATTGTTGCACTGGAAGAATTAACAACTTTATGTGGTGAAGAAGGAGGACTGTTAAGTTTATTGTTAGGATGACCACTAGCTTGTCTGTCTTTTAGTCTTTTCTTCAGGTGTTCTTGCATTTTGAGACTCCTTTCATCTCGTTGAATGAAGTTTGTCCTTCCATGAGAACGAGGTTCTACAAAGAAAACACAACTTATTTCATGATTCAGTACCATTTATTTGACATCTGACAAATGCTAGGTAAGTTGTTAGAATGACTACAGTAAATCCAGAGTGTGAAAACCCATGGAACTTCACTGTGATTGCTTTTGCCAGGCTGCAGGTGCATGGAGCTGCATGGCTTGGGTGAGCTCTTCAGCTTGGTGCAGGAGTTCTGTGGCTGATGCTCAGGTGTTTCTGGGCTAGGGTAAGCTTTAGGAAGCTCACCTGATAAAGAGTTTATGGGTTGGGCTCAGATGAGTGAATGAGCAGAAAGATTAAGCAGTAGGAGAAGACTGTGCCTGGAGGCTTAATTCTTGTTTTGAAACGCTGTCAGTGTTAAATACTACACTAAGATATATGAAATATCTGAAGGCAAATTTCCATTCTTCTTATTTAATCCAAATTGTTGATTCTTTTTTCTTTTTCAACATTGTTTTTGATCACTTGCTGTTTTTAGGGTTAATTTAATTCTTCAAGCCTTTCCCTCTTGTTAGCTGCTCAAGATTATGCCTTAGAGTTGCCCTTCTTCCCTGATATAGCCACACAGACACAGTGCAAGCAAACCGAGGACCCAAACAAACTTTCTAAATCAAAGCTTGGGTGCTACTGAATATTTGACCCTAGACATGGGCTGAAACAGCTTAATTACCAATTTAAGATTGAGAGAGAGATAGTGAATGGTCTTACATAGTCTCAATTTTTTCTGCTAAGTGCTTTTTTATATAATAAGGCTTACAGCCTGGTTTAACTGAGCAGTGACCCCAGTCTTCATTCAGTTTTTAAATATGGAGTGGATTTGCACTTTACCTTCCAACATGGATTACTATGGGTTTTGGTTTATGTATGTTACTTTGATTTTCTTTCCAGTCATATTTGGACTCTGTCTAGCCAAAAAACCACATTCAAATGTATGTGTATCAAATGGATTTTCACAAAACTTCACGCCCAGGCTGTGACAAAACACAGCAGTTTTGGAGAGCACAATTTTAGAGAAAGGCAAAAGCAATCATTGTGGCATTTACAGCAACAAAAGTAGGGATTTATGAAAAACATACAGAGTATTAGAACACTTCTAAGCTACTGCTTTTGCATTAAATCCTTAAAAACAGAACAGCAGAAGATTTAAACTTTATGCAGTGACACTTTGCAGGCGCAGAGTGCCTTCAGCCCAGGCTCCACGATGCCTTATACTAAAGTGTATTTTAAGAAACGCACATGAGGCTCAGGGAGTCTAATAAATAGCACTGAAATCACAGATACATGTGTAAGAACTACCCCCAGAACTCAAGTTGTCTCAGTCTGGATGCAGGGAGTGACAGGCTTTCTCGTGTATTTAACCATGACCTGCGCTCTCGCTCTCACCTTGTTCTTGAAACACGTGTGGTGGTGGATGCTGGTGAATGAACTGTGGTGGCATCTCTCCTGTCCCAGGAACTGGAGGGTACACTGGGTGAGGTGGGTGGGGAAGCAAAGCGTGGTGATGATGCATGTAATGTGGCACATGGGGGGGAGGAGGAGGAGGAGGATGCATGGAAGGATGGAATTCAGCCGAGTGTGGCAGTACCACTACTTTACGAACTCCATTTTCTTCCACCACCTGTCATGCAACATAAGAAAGGAAACATCAGTACAAAAGCAATCTTGTAAATATTGTACATTTAATAAAGAACCTCTGTGTTTAAGTTTATAGCCACAATCTGACACACCAAAATGAATTCCAGTGGAAACCCAGCGTATGTTACTGGGAGAAACTGGAGTTTGAGGCAGTCAGGTTTAGGAAGTTGAGCCTCACACACTAAAGTGCTAAGCAATCTATAATTTATGACAATGTGTATATTCTTTTAAACAAGTAAAGTGAATAGATCAGGGGCTAATTCCCAGTCTACTTGTAGTTACAGTGAGAAGAACTGCTTGAGACCACATCCTGACTGACAGCGCTGTCGCGCGTACAAGTCACTGCGTGCCCTCTGATCTGTGGTACATGTCTGCGTACACGTTCCTAGCCTGTGGCAAGTACAAAGCACTGCAAGTCAGCTCTGCTGTCTTGTACTGTGATCCAACCCAACCCAAATGTCAAAACAGTTCATGTTTGCCACAGGCTAAGAGAATTCAGGCAAGGAACCTGTCTGTGTGGCTGAACTCCAGGGTAAAAAGATGCTAAGACAGCGCACACGTATGTATGCACACGCACACTTCTGAGCTGGGTCCTACACTGGCAATTCATAGGTTCCTTCTGGAGTCTTAATTCTTCCAGGGTGAAATACATTCACATCCCAGTGTATTGCTTTCCTTCAGTAAATTTAAAATACATTAAGGTTTTATACAACAACACTTCTGTAAGTCTTAAAACTGAGAAGAGACTTGAGACAGGATGCAGGTTTTAGAAGACAAGGTCAAGAAATAACCAAGAGCAGGATTAACAAAAAGACACTGAGCAATGATGACACTGAAGTAAAATAACACCCAGTGTAGTCTCATCTTTAAGACACCTGGAACAGACAAGCAGAGGCTGAGTTTACAGGGTCCTTTCTCCAGGTAGGGTTCATCGTACAGGCAAGAGGCCACCTGCACTGATTTGTGGTCACAGTCCATTTTACTTATCTGAGGGATTAAGTTTTCAGCACCTACAGTTCTGATGGGGTCAAAGGCTTCTGAGCTGACCATCACAGAAATCACCTGGTCATATTCCAGTTTATTTCTTCTGCCACAACACAGAAGTCCACTGGCAAGAAATTCAGACTGTGTCTAATGAGAATTCTGAATCTAAAGCAAACCAGATTGTATTAAATCCCATTTAAAGGCAGACAACAAATCAATTCCTTTCTCTTGTCCCTCACACAAAATAACTAAAAGGGTATGTGCAATGTAATTGGAAAAAAAATCAATTATAGAAAAATGTTCAATATTAAAGGCAAAGTGATACTTCAAAATTACTCAAGTCTCAGTAGGAAAAACAGACTTTTTAAAGATTGGTTTAAAATTAGTCTGCAGCTTTATGCTTCCTTCCTTCTACATCATTTATCTCCTTCAAGTTGCATTTAAAAAAGCAGATTACAAATGCTATTAGGCAGGGCCTTACAGTGCTTTAGTATTAACAGAGATGGATCATGCAGTCAGCAAAAATACTATCTGTGGATGCAAGAGGGGGGTGCGTCCCAGCTGTGGGCTGGCACATAAAATTGAGATGCAAAAAAGGAATTTTTTAAAAATGCAACCTATAGAGTAAAACACACAAAATAAAAATGGCTCTTAGAAGATTTCAACTTATTTATGTAGCCCTCTGTTACTAAAAATGTGAACAATCTATCTTTTCAGGCATTTAAAGAAAGCACCTACACAAAAACAGGCCACAGGTTTTATTCTGTTAGTTCCTTCAAGATCCTCTCTTAAACCATGTTTAATTTGGCTACAAGAAACCGGTGTAGTGCTTCCTCGTTGGCCAAGAGGGCATTACAGATGTTGAAACACTGCTTACAGCAAAAAGTACATTTGGAAAAGCTCCTCAGCAAAAGATAAGAGCAAATTAACAAGGAATTATTCTTCTGAAGGGAAACAGAATGTGTGGGCTCACAAATTGCTATGACAAGGTTCAGCTGGGGGACGGCCGCAGTCAGCTGTATTATTAGCAACTCTTAACAGACTTTAAATAGAAGGAGAAAAAAAGACAAGCAGAAGTCACTTAAGACTAAGCTTACACTGAATACACTTTGCTCTGGAAACAACATGGGGGGCTTTTTGGTTCATCAACAGAACTAAATATACCACTTGAACTACATTATAGTGCATAATGTTATAGCACACGCTGTAACATACACAAGGCAGAACTCAGTTCAGATGGTTATGTTAACTCTATTTTATGCATATATGAAGAAAGAACACATGGCACAGTTTCAGGCAGAAGGGATATATTAACATGTTAAGACTTTTATATGATTTTACAGCTATGTCCCCATTATCCACTACTGAATCGCTTCATTCCATTCAGGAAGAAACCGATATAACTCATCTCTGGGCTCTGCCAGTCCTGGCAACAGAAAGTTAAAGTCCCATCTGCTGACAAGACCAAGACAAGTCACTCAAGCTCTGATTTAAAGTTAGTTTCAAATTTGTCTATTCCTGTTCCCTTGACCAAGGCAACAGAAAACAAAACCAAACCCAGTTTCATGTGGCAGCAAACACAGGACAAGTGTATTTTTCAGTCTGTACGCCTCAGTGTTTGCCAGCTCTCTGCATGCTGTTTGCACCGAGGACTCCATTTCATAGTGATGCATAAATTGTCTGGGGGGGTCTTTCTTCAGGGTCTGCATGAAAGTACCTATTTAAAATAGCAGAAGCACAAACCACAGAGGCAGCTGTATGCAAAAAGACAACTCAGGAACACAGTGACAAGGTTTTCAAGCCTACTCAGAACTAAGCCTACTCTCCTACTCAAGCCTACTCTCCTACTCAAGCCTACCCTCCTAATTTTGACCATCACTGGAAAATGAGAAACCCAGCCTACCCCCATTTAAAAATTTGGTTTTAATTACTTTCCTTTAAAAATGCATTAATTAAAAAGTAAATCAAACTGGTAACTTCAAATATCTCTGATAACAGTGCAAATACCACACGCAGGTCTGATTTGCTACGACTTAACACAGAGGAGTGGAAAATCAGTGAGAATGGAAAAGTAAAGCTGGGATAGAAGCCCAGAGTCCCACTCACTTCATAGCCACATGTCACTGGCATTAACACTCCTGTTCACACTTCTGCTGTAACAGTAGAGTGTTTTGCTGAATGTTCAGGAGAACAGAGCTGGTAAAGAAAGGGGCACTGAAAACTTTGATAAATAGAGTTATATTAGAATAGAAAAATCTGAATTAAGAGAAGGCATTAAAGAGAAACACCTTATCCAGTCCAGGGAAAAAAAAGAAGACCTACAGGATGAAAGAGAGAATGATACTGATAAATGACCCATATAATCTCAGTGTAAAATATGAGTCTTGTATCCACAGTGTGTGTGAGACATGTTCAATTCCAGTGCTGCCCCAGCTATGTTCCCACCAGACTGTTTCTGGCAGAGCTAAGTGCTGTCTGCACCCATCAGTCCTCTGACACCTGCAGGCTGCAGTCACTGTCATTGCTCCTGTGACCCAGACACCTACCTTCACCCTGAAAACAAGACTGAAGAAAAATCAGGATGTGGATCCTATTAATGGAGCTCAACAGACAGCCAACTCAGAGCCATCTCCTATCTCACTCAAAGTCATCTTTTACTGCCTAATAGCATTAGTAAGAACAGCTGTAAAATTAGATCAAATTTTACTAAGTGAACAGAAGGTGAGAGCACCTACCAGAGAGTTAAATAGTTGGAGTTAAATAGTTGATAAGTTCAATGGAAAAAAAAATAAGAAAGGCTTTTAACAGCTGTTCCAGATAAAATAATCAATAGCCTTACTGTTAAAAAGCCACACCCACAAACACACTGAAATATAAGAATAAATTTAAGTTTACCTGAGATACATAACCGGGAGGCACAAATATGGGTGGCATAGAACCATTTGGTGACATCATAGGAACGTGTGCTGGACCTGAGAAGTAACAAGGTGCCACTCTTTAACAAGTGAAGCTTTTACAAACTCCAGACACCTTTTTCCCAAAGGTGGTGGCTCACTTTGGTGTCTGAAAAGCCAGTAACTGCATCCAACTCTGTATTTATGGAACACTTATAGACAAGTAGATTTAGAAGCAAGGCTTAAACCATCCAATTAAAAAGTCAGTTAGGAGAAAAACTTAAAATAATCAGGACTGTGACTCTAAAAAACATAAAAAAGTGACTGTACCAAGTTTCCATCAAGAAAAAGAATACAATTTATGTCACTGATGGGTAACTCATTTTCACATCCAAAACACAGATTAAGTATGATTTAGTGACTTTCAGGAAGCATCCAGAATTTCAGATAATATTTCTGAATGCAAGTTTGGTTGTACATTTATTCTACAAAAAGACAAAAAGCACAGATTAGAATTATCTCAACCACCACGTTTATGTAGGTAACAGTATTTCTTTAATGGTACCAAAATCAGCATATACAAATTTTAGTTGTTATTTTGGGAGAGAGTTAAAAGTCAGTAGCAACAACACTGGCACCATAGTAACGCTGACAGCTGGTCTACCAGGTTTTTTTTGTTTTGTTTTGGGTTGTTTTGGGGGTTTGTTTGGTTTTTTTGTTTGTTTGTTTTAAATAAGAATATATTAATTTCACATCAAGTTGAACTGAAGTATTCCTGTCTGGGATTTGATAAAAGCAGAATGGACACATTTTATATTTTACCATTTGAAATGATGAAAAATATTCAAAAAAATGGAAGTACTGATAAATTCAACTTGACTTACAGGAGATATTTTGACCCAATTGAGATTTGCAGTTCTGTCACTTACCCAGGAGGTAAAAAGTGGTTTGTAGCCAGACACAGAGGGTAGCAATGCTTCCCCCCATACCAACACACTGTTAATGCCACCACCACAAAGTGAGGTCACCCAGCACCCGTGGGAGTTGTTTAGATTAGTGTGGACTAAATCCCATTTATACTCATATGTTAAGATTCTGGGAAGACAATTATTCAAGGATCATTATAAAAGCAGTTGAGATGCCAGCCTTCTATAAATGAGCAGCAAAGTTTGCAGGGATGCAGGGAATCTTGGCAATTTCCCAGGGCTGTCTCATCTGTGCTTTAAGTACAAACTGAAAAATCTGATTTATTACACAGCAGAACATACAAAACCACATTTGACATTACAGAAACAAATACTGGGAGCAATTCTGTGCTATCTGCAGAATCAAAATCTCTGGATTCAGTAGGGCAGTGTTTCCTTTACCTTGAATACACTGAACGTGTCCATCTTCAGTTGTGATTGTAAATGTTTCACCTGGGTTTACCTGCACAAGAATCACCTGTAGAAAAGAAAACACAAAAGAGGTGGTTTATTTTAAATTTTAGAATTACCTGGGGGAAAAAACCTCACCTCTTGTTTATACCCACATATTAGACCAAAACAACACAGCTCTAGCAACCTGAGTTAAAAAGCAAGCTGAGAAACACTGATGGGTAGAATGCAGTTTCCTTACAATTTGACACAAAATCATTAATTTTGCATAATCAGTATTTTTCTCTGATTACTACCAGAAGTGCTTCCCTTCCTGTTACACTGGAAATAATTAACTAGGTCTTTATTTTCAATAGTTTCACAGGGCTTTTTCTTCTTTTACTGAAGCAATAAATTATTTAAAATTCAACTTGCTTTCCAAGCTTTGCCTATAAGATTATTTCAGTTTCAGGGCTAAATTGGCAACATTGCTATAAACACATATATATATTTTATATATAGATATATAAAATAATAAAAAAGGGGAGGGGGGGGAGAAAAAAAAGTCCCTTCAGGGTGGAAGGAGGGTAGAAGAGGTGGTAAAGCAGGTCATGCCCACCACCTCTGCCCTACAGCTCCTGAAAGATCAGGTGTATTTTCCCACACGTTGTGTAATCTGTAGCTAAAGAAATCCAACTAAAAGCAAGGTTCTGCAGGTCTGTTTGGACACAATCACATCCACTCACACACAAATCAACGTGGGCACCTGCCAGATTATTCCTCAATCATCCTACAGCACCAGTCACCTCACTCTACCCCAGTCACAGCACGTGCTTAAGCCTTGTTGTAAAATACTGGCTGTGCCCTGGTGTCACTGTAACATGACAACTTTACTGCAGGAATTTCAGAGAGATTCTACTCTATTGCACAGGCACAGGTCTGATTCTTTAGCAAAATGAGGAGTTTGGCCATGGAAGAACTGCACAGTTACACAGTCAGAATTCCACCCTGATGACAGCCAGCACATAAAGAAGAATGGCTGATGTAAAAATTGAAATAAAATATACTTGTAAAACTAGCTGTGAGACTCCAAAAGTGTAATTTTCTTTCATTCAGTTTTTAGGAAATATTTTATACTATCCATGGAATGCCAAATCAGGTAGATGGGACCTGAAGAGATCACCTAGTTATCTAACTCCTGGTAAAAATTAACCAGGCATGACATTAATGAATAAGCCTGTCTATTTTGTTCTGCTACATCTCCAGTGATGGAGCTCCACAAACTCCTCAGGCATCTGCACCACAGTTTCACTGTCCTCACCATTACAGATGTTACCACCTAACTTCAACATTCAGCCTGAGCCCTTACTGCATGTCCTAACCACCAATGAAATAAAGAATAAAGCCCCACTAAAAGAAAGATTGTTTTCTGTGATTTAGATGCTACACCCTCTATATAAATCCTTTTGGGATTTTTATTCTGCTTTTTTTGGAAGCAGTGCAACACTGCTGACTGCCACTTGCAGTCTTTATCCATCCCTGGGCAGATCTTTTTCTAAAGCACCACTACTAAACCAGTCCTTCCTTATGATAAGCTGACTGCCTAAACACAGGACTTTGGACTTCCTGCTAATTTTCTAGATTATCTTTCTAGCAATCAAAATAATTTCAGGCTTCCAAGGTGCTTGCAATTCCTCCCATTTCCTATCAGCTGCAGATTTCTAAAGTACACCTCAATTCCATTACATTGGTCACTACTAAAAAGATCACTGAAAAGGATGAGGCTTAAAAAGATCTTGTGGTCCCTCATTCAACCTTTGCATTTTGACCAATTCCACTTACTGTTTTCCAAAGAGTTTGTCAAGTAGCTGATGCTGCCATTAACCAAAGCACATATATAAGATAATTAAGTGCAAACACACTCATGTTTACTCAAGTTGTAGCTTATGTTTCCCTTTACTCTTGAGTGTGTGACTTCAGCACAGAAAGAGACGGATGTTTGCACAGATCTCTTGCACTGAAACTGCTGTGTGTAAAACACAACTCAAAGGAGCAGACTCAAATGCTGTTGAACACTGATTTTGCAGCTTCTGCATACTGCTCTATTAGCTTTCATTTTTTAACAGGGGATGTACAAGCATAAATGAGCACAAACCCTGCTCCAGTGAGTTCATGGCAAAAAAAAGCCATCTCACTAGTCAGTAATCTTTATTATGGTTCCATGAGAAGAACAGATGACAGATAATACTTTTTAAAATGGTATGATTAAATCACTGAAACTTAAGCAGATCTGTCAGTATGCAAGTAAATTTATGACAAACTATAGTAAATTTCTAGGAGCAGAGGGAGAGAAGTGGTTACTTGTTTAAAAAAAACCCAAACCAACACAATAGTGGGCTGGGATTTGCCAGAGCACAAAGAACCAGGAGAGATGATGTCTGCTGCGAACAGCAGCTGCTGGGGACAAACACTAGCAGGGTCAGGACTCCACAGACAGGTATTAGACCTCACAGCAAGTCTCATCTTTGAGGGTAAGAAAATTCAGAGGCAGGAAAGGGATCCCTTTAGAAATTCAGAGCCTCAGAACCCGGTGTGGGATCTTACAGGTTTCAGTTAACTGAAGTTCTCACAAGCAGTTGAGGAAACTATTAACTGAACTCAGTGAAAGGATCAGAAGCAAGTTGTGTAATCACAGGGCTGTAAGGCAGTCCAGAGACTGGAATTTCAGGAATGCATGGGGCAATGTCTTAGGGAATGACTCACTGCAGTTAATGAAGCAAATGCAGCTGCATCTACCTTCACCAAGGAAAATCTCCAGGAAGCTTGAGTGTTTCTAGTGAGTTAATCTAAACCAAGTCAGACAGACTAGTGCTAGGAGTCACAGCCACGCTGACATCTTCAGGTGTCCTGCCTAACTAGTAGGATCAACAGAGTTTGAAAACTATTTCAAATCATTTTGCTTTTATCCCTTATTCACACACTTCCCATTGCTGAAACGTTTTCAGAACAAGAAATCCCTCCAGAAAACTTCCAACTTATACTTTATGTGAAATGAAACTGATGGTGTGGGTGCTGCATCTGACTGTCTGAAGGGATTGGCCAAAGAGCACAGGTTTTATTCCTGTAAACAAAAACACTCATGCTCTGTCATTAGCCCATCCTCTACAGCACCAAAAAATAATTAAAATAATAATTTTATTTTATTATAAAAATAAAATAAAGCAGCAAAATAATTAAAAATAATAAAGCTTCTAAGTTAACACCCTATTTAAAAGTAAACTTTCCAATGGGAGACTGTGGCTCAGAACCTTCTCCCCTCTAAAGAAACATGTCACAAACAGGAGCAGCAAGTGTATTTGTCAGGTACCTGAAGGATGGCAACGTGACATGGGTGTTTATATAAAGACATGCCAGAATGAGAAATGTTGGCACATTAACATGAAACCACATTCCCAGTCCCATGAAGATTTTTTACTAGACAGACTGATTAGTTATTTCCAATATAATTCAAATGTAAGCCTTGGAGAGCAAAGTCTACTCTTCAAATGCCATTTTCCCATGATAAAACTCTTTTTTTCTTTTTTATTTCCTTTTTTTACCTCACCTGATTGCAAACAGTCTCCTTCTTTTGGGTCTGTCGATACACACTAATATTCTGCTCACTGATCTACCCCAGGACATGCTATACAAATACTGCTATGGAGATGGTCAGACCTATGTGATCTCTTTTCCTTGTGTAACATGAAACACCAGCTACTGAATAACCTCACACCTGGGCAGTGTCTAAAATTTCACATTAGAACTTCAGAACTAGCTTAGAGACTCGATAGTTTTACTTATTTCAAAACATAGTCACTGTGCTTTTATCTCCAGAATCTGAGGGAAAAAACCACAACAGAGTAGACTTTTTTTTTTTTAAATAAAGGCTGTTTTTACAAGCAAACATACCTCAGTCCTTCCCCACCTGTAACAACTGCAAAGTAAAGATATCTCATTTAAAACTTCCCAGCACCTATAGTCTATCAGACCCTCAACAATCCATGATTATTTTGTTGTACCTTGTTTATCCCCTGTACATTGAAATAAGTCAAGGTCTTCACTGTTACCCTTCATAATAATTTCATGTGACAGTTATCCTCTGGAAGCTTCTATGCAACTTTTCCTTCTGGATTAACCCCTTAATTCCTATTTCAATTCCTGTTAGATACTTGAAGTTATATACTGATTAGGTTAAAGAAACAGTTTTGCCCCTTGCTTCAACAAAACAATTATTTAACTCCAGGCCCATAAAGCCTTCAAATTTATGTTTTGTTATCAGAGAATCCCAGAACAGCCCAGGTTGAAAGGGACCTCGAGAGATCATCTGGTTCAACCTTTCATGGGAAAGAGAGCCTAGATGAGATTTTCTAGCACCCTGCCCAGCTGCAGCCAGCCAACAAAGAGCTATTAAGGTATTTAAACCAAACCTTATCTCTCCTATCAGGATGTGCCATGTTTGTAGCTGCTCAGGTAGGGGGAAGATGCTACTTAAATTAATATCCAGTGTTAAAACATCAGGATGTCTGTAACATTTCTGAGTGCACTGGAAGTCCATCTCCAAACAACAGGCAGGGAGCTCAGTATTTGCTGCACAAGGCACTCAGCTTCTACAGCCAAACAGCAAAGTCACTTCAAGTTGACTGACAACTTCTACAAGCTTGGGCTTCAGCTAAACTGCTTTGCTTTCACTCCTCTCTGTATTTCTAATCATACCAGATACTTCTGAAGGGTTCTGTCCAATATTATTCTAAAGTTTCAACTAAACATACTCAGGTTTCAACTGTGTGCTGTAATTATTAATGAAGATACCTAATATCAGGAAGCCAAGGTCTTTCCTCTCCTTTCCCTGCAATAGATTTACTGGTTTAGAGCAATGTAGCCACTTGCTAATATTAATTGATTATTTTATATGAGCTTTAAGAGCTTTCAAAGCCTCAGTGCTTTATTAAATACATATTATATTTTTCCCTTTACTCTCTGATTTTGCAGTTTCACTTTAAAGCACTTTATATACATACAACAAACATTCCTTTTAATTTGCAATCTTTTCACATTTCCACTACATTATTGTTGTGGAATGGTTTTTCTTCCTCTCTCTGTTTGGACTTCTATTGTACTGATGAGCTCAGTGCTGAGAACCACATGCTCTCCTAACTTTGTAGATCAGTGTCACAGTTGCTTTACTTCAAGCCTCCTCCTCTTTCAGCCACTATATAAGTTAGGAAAACTTTCTTGTTGTATATCTGTTTCTACAGTATGCTGGAATGCCTACTACTGCCACTGGTGCAGTATGACATGATTTGTTTGAAAGGGCAGTGGATTTACTTGCCTGCTGGATGCTGTCCCCATTAACCATGTGAGGTAGGAGTGGCACTTCGTTCAGTATTGGCGTAGCTTCCAGGGGAGGCGGCTGGTCGGCCATCATGTCTGAGAACCACTCATTGACAGCTGCTCACATCAACCACCTGCTAACACAAAACACAGGGCAATATTAGATATGTCTCTCCCAAACTTGATATCAATGTTTCAGAAGAAAAATACAGCAGTGCCTTGAGGTTTTTGTTTTTTTCCTTCTTCTCCACAAGAAGTCAAACGCTTGCCCTATGGTATTGACTCCCTTAGTGACAGCCATTCAAGAACATCTGAAAAGTCAATAGGAAAACATCATCAGACTTCAACACTCCACAGCTCTCCCCTGAAGATTTTCAAATAAACTGACTTTAATTGGAGACAAAATTTACTATAAAACATCCACTTTTAGCTTCATTGCACATTTAAAACCTCGTGCAAACAGACAACCTCAAAAGCTCGGAGGGGATCACACGTCACACACTCGAGTTCTTCACAGTGCAGCACACCCAAGTAGTCCAATAGACTACTCCACTTTTCATTTTTAAGTACAGCATTTAAGCAATACATCTCCTTCTTCCAAAAATATGCTCTTTAAATATGTATCATGCAAATATATAACCTGACATGCCACGACTGGTGCAGTTGGCAGGTAAGTGATGCAATTACACAGCAGTGTAAGTGACACCTGTGCAGCGCTTTATTCCTAAAGCTGTATTTACAATTTGCAAATTTCTTGCTCCAGAACCTAAGTTTTAGGCCAGATAATTCACATTTTGGTCTCTATGATGATCAAAAAAACCCCTGAATCATACAGTTTCTCCAATGTAGCAACATGTCCTCAATACAGAAGTCTGACACAGTGAAAACGAAGAGCACAGAGTAATTTGTACAGGTCTTTAACTGAGTACCACAGAGAATTGCACATGGAAAAATGCTGCAGAGTTTTGGGTTTCTAGTGAATAATCTGTAATTATAGTAAGTCAAAATACAATCCAAACATCAGTGACTATTCAGTGCATAGTTAATTCAGCATCCATAAAAAGCCCAAGATAACAGGATACAGGAAATGCTGACATTTCCTTCTCCCTTCCCATTACCTCCTATAAACCCAGAGAGGAGACAAAATGTGGTTGGGATAGTTCAATTCATTAAATTAAAAATAAAAATCAAAACAAAAAAAACCCCAATTGCACCTGTAATCTGTGCATGAACCAAGCCAATCTGCAATCTACAAAATGTCAAATCCTTGTTCAGTTCTCCAGAACCAGTATGGAAATGACAGTGTTTGGAAAACAAAAGGAAAACTGATTAATTCTGTACTTGTAGGACCAAATCTTCAGCAGATTAGCAACACTGGGAGAAATATCATAGCCTGTAACCATTTCTTCTGGCTTTAACTCATTTCATTCAGAAAGAGCCTGCAATAACAGCTGAGATTACAGGGATTTCTCCTGTATTACCATTATAAGGTAGAGACTGGTAGCATCCATTGGTAAAAAACACATTCTTTCCTGTTTGGAAAAACATGTCAAAATAACTGATACAATCACACAGCCACAAAATGCAGCAGAACAAACCACCCCAGACTGCCAAAGGAACCAGCTTGTTCTGCATTCCAGTTGCTTTCTGGGTCTGCTCCACTAACAATTTTAAGAGGCCAAATGTGACTGCACAAGTGCAACCTCTAAAGTTTAAATTTGCATCAGGTTTGTCCTAAATATATTTAACCAATTTAACATGTTATATATTGCTGGAGTAAAATAATCTTCCATCCTATTTGTCAGATTTTGAATTATCACTGCCAAGGAAACAAACTTGTCTGATTGTACATAACTATTCCACCTAAAAATGCCTGTGTGGTAACACAACCAGCCAGCACATTAAAATTAAGGCAATAGTTTCTGCCACTACACCTCTCCCATTTTTAGAGGTTTAGAGGTTAGATCTAAATCTTCAGATCTGTAATAGGAATTCAGTATACACAGGCAGATTGAAAATATTTTATATATGTGTATAGTCTCAATTTCTTTCATCTAAGAACCTCCAAGATGACAGAAATTAGCACTTAACGTCAAGGGGAAAACCCTTCACCAAAACCCAACTCCATCTGCATTCAAATGTTCAACTAACCAAAACAACCAGCTGGAGAAAACGTGTTCTGAAACAAGCCCCAGTACCACCTGCAACCTTAAATAAACAGTCAAAGTTTCTGTCCCAGTCTCCTCCTGGGGTTTTGTCTCTGTTAGTGAGCAGCACGGTGTGGTTGGTACAAAATGAAGAGCAAAGCACCACCATCCACAGGGTTTTTATCACCCTGACTATTGCCTCATGCCACAGGCACTATTTACATTTACACCTCCAGAGAAACAGATGTTCTATTTACTCAGTGCTGGAACTTCACATTTTTCAGAGGAAAAACTTGGAATATTTGGAGGATTATGAAACAAATGTTTTTATACAGTTAATGACAATCTCCAAAAAGAGTAAATACAATTTCACATCTCAGTAGGAATCTCCATAGGGTCAGAAAAAATGGGGAGTGTTAGCATAAATGAAACTATTTTAATAACTCTTGGGCAGTTTCACCTGACTCAGAACACTGATTTTTTACTGTACAGCTGGGCTCAGAGGGCTGCAAGTGGCAAAACACTAATGATGAAGAGGAACATCCCACTGCACACTGAGGGACTTTGCAAAAATCAAGGTTTTTTGCTTTCAGAACAGTTTAATTCCTTGAAAATACAGAGAAGAGAGCAGCAAATATGCAGCTGCTCTCAAAGTACCACCTCTGCTGGTACATGAGCATGGGACTCGACATCTCCCCAGTGTCACAGGTAACTTTTCAAAGGAAATAAAGCCCTGAACACCAAGCTACCAAGGGGTTCACCTCCCCAAAGTCTCCGTTTCATTCGAGGAAGTAGGTGGTATTTAGGTAAATAAAAAGAGAATTCCTGAAAAGTTATTACATAGTCAGCACAATTTCCTGAAAAACAAAACAAAGATACAGAGATCTCTCTTGAAAAGCCATTACCCACACCCTTCCAGTGCTATTTGCCAGGGTCTCTTCTTGGCAGTTAGGTGTTTTATCATCACCACTAACTATCCACGTGGTCAGGGCAAAAAGAAAGGAAGAAAGAAGTGTTCACACTAAGAATTCACAGGCTGCACTGATGTGAAAGCTGAGCTAATAATCAAATTTGTAAATTCTAGATTAAAAATAAATAAGAAAAATCCCATCTCCAGGCATGAGGCAAATTGCAAAGGAACATACTGAGAATTAGTGAATCATTATATATGAATCAATAGCAGAATCTGTAGAGGTGTTTTCTCGAGCTTTGTCACCCTGAGCTGGAGATTTTTGAGTCAGGATGGAATTAAACTGATTATTTTTAGAAAGGCTACATTTTGTAAGGGTACTTCTGGCCTGATTCATTTCTTTACACAGGTTTCTATCAGACATTAGCTAAAGGTCATTCCCAAACTTTGTTTGAGCTGAAGGATGAATTCAGCCCATATAGCATGAGAGCCAGTAAAAAAATAAGGATTGGGATTAATCAGCTCAGGAACAAGCCCTCTGAAGCACTGCTGTAGCAAAGCTGAAAGAATAGTGGATATTGCACTTCTAAGTGCACAGAAATCTACACTGGAAATAGCTGGAGACACTGCTTTCACAGATTATTTGTTCAAGACAAAAAACCTGAAATATTTTGTCATTTATTTTACAACATAAAAAAATAAATTAAACTATTTTAAACCAAATAAACCCAGATGATATTTTCAAAATGTACCCTGAGAAGCGTTCCTGAGTAATCCAACACCGTGCTCATGAAACGTGGTTAATCATGTTAAAAAAAAAATAATTAAAAAAAAAGGCAATATTTTCCACTGACAGTCTCCCACTACAAAGGCTCCTAAGAAAAACAGCAAATCTTAATGACCAGCCTTCCAGAAAACAATTGCAGTACCCAGCGGCCGGGCCTGACCTCACTTCCTGACACAGTGGAAGCGCCGAGGCTCTGGAAGGCTGAAGCATCGGCCTTCCCTCTTCTCCAGCCCAAATTCTGCCCCACCGGCGCTGCAGTCACCCTGGAGCCCGGCCAGCTCCCGAGGATCCGCACTGCACTCGGTGCTCACTGATTCCTGCCTGCTCCCATCCGAGGGCAGTGCCTCAGCCGGGGAACCGGGGCTCTTACTGCCATGCAAACCAGCCCTGGCGCTGCCCACAGGGAACTGGCAGCGCAATGGAAGTCAGCGTGATAGGAGAGCATCGCACCTTGAGTCTGGAAGACATCGTGGATGTCTCATGAGACATTCTGAAATGAAAATCTAAAATAACCTCCAATAGTTCCAATCCCAAGTGAAATAACGATGCAACTGTAGGACGTGGGGATAGTTACTAACAAGCATTGGGAGATGAGAAGTTCAACGTGAGCCGGCAATGTGCACCTGCAGCCCAGAGGCCAATAACCGTGTCCTGGGCTGCACCCAGAGAAGCAGGGCCAGCAGGTTGAGGGAGGGGATTCTCCCTCTGAAGTCTGCTCTCGTAAGGCCCCACCTGGAGTGCTGTGTCCAGTTCTGGAGCCCCCAACACAAGAGAGACATTGGAGGCCACGAGGATGATCTGAGAGCTGGAGCAGCTCTGCTGTGAGGACAGGCTGGGAGAGTTGGGGCTGTTCAGCCTGGAGAAGAGAAGGCTCCAGGGAGACCTTCCAGTGACCTCCCAGTACCTGAAGGGGCTCCAGGAAGGCTGGGAAGGGACTTTGGCCAAGGGCAGGGAGTGACAGAACAAGGGGTGATGGCTTGAAAGTGGCAGAGGGGAGATGGAGATGAGATGTGAGGAAGAAATTCTTTGGTGTGAGGGTGGTGAGACCCTGGCCCAGGTTGGCCAGAGAAGCTGTGGCTGCTCCTCCCTGGAAGTGTTCTCGGCCAGGTTGGATGAGGCTTTGAGCAACCTGGTCTAGTGGAAGGTGTCCCTGCTGCTGGCAGGGGGGTTGGAACTGGATGAGGCTTGAGGTCCCTTCCCACCCAAACCTGTCTGGGATTCTGTGATTCTATGATTTACTAAAACCCCCAGAACCAGCACTTACTGCATGACAAAGCCGCCAACGTGCAGCTTGAAACGACACACCATGCTCAACTCAGTCACTTCCACTTGGATGACACAACAGAAACAACTTCAGAATGATTTAACAGTAGTATCTCCAAGAAAAAGTCATGACCAGAATAATTTTCCTGTAGAAACACACTGCTCCTGCTCTGTCAGGAGCTTCGGAACAGCCACCAGTGAACACCAACAACGCATCAACAATTTTACAGACCAGGTTTGTCTTGAGGCAGCAACAATGAATTTGCAACTGTTTACATGCAGGACATGACAAAACAAAGAAAAGTTTGTGTATTCATTAAATGCATTTCATAGTACTACACAAAATAAGAAAAATTTCATATACTAAAAAAAAATTAATGTTTTCATTGGAATTCTATCCTTTAATCATATTAATAAGATTATCTATTGTGCAAATGTGTAGCAGTATTGTGTGTTTAGCATGTTTTAAAAATCCTGTTACCTCATATTAAAATATTTTTCCTAGTATATTAAAAAAATTTATCTCCAGAAAGATAACACACAGAAACTAAAAAGGGAGGAACACTGCAGCCAGCAATGGATCAGTTTCATTCCCATGTCCAGAGCAGAAGCTGAGCAGATTTCATAAAGAGTAAAAAAAAGTTTATAACACCACACAGAAGCTATCACAGACTGTATAATATAGCAAGTGCTGGATTTAATATGAGAAAGCTCCTGTTCCAAGGAGCTCATTTCTTAAATGGAGACTTTTTTAAACAAAAGAAATCCAGTGTCCCCGAGTTAGAAAGAACAATGTGTCCAGGACCAAAGAGGAAGTCTGATGAAGAGCTAGAAATGTAGCTCAGACTTCCTGATTTCTAGGTTCACTGCCTTATTCAACCTTCTAGACTGATCTGAAATTTACATTTATTTCAGGAAGTAAACCTACTGCGATATTGTTATTTATGAAAAGCAGTATTGTATAAAAATCTAGAGCTTTAATTATACTTTTTATATTAAGAGAATTACTAATTAGTATTGCATATTTACTGTACTTTTATATTATATATATTTATTTTCTTTAAGTGGGAAGGGGCAAACCAAACAGTCTCATTACAAGCAACACACTCAGTGTCTTTTACCCCTGGGAAAAAGTAATGTCTGGGACTGGATCTGTGGACACACACACACACACATATGAACCTCGTGTACTCTGGTAAAGAAAACGCTGAGAGATTGCCATGCTTTAAACTCCAGATCTCTTGAAAACACAAAGTATTTTAAACACACTCTTAACCTGTCAAATTTTGCATTGGTGATCTCCAAAGGTTGTTAAAAAGATGAATAATAGACCCAAACAAAAGTTGTCCTCATCCTCATGAAAAGATCAAAGTTTATTTCTGATTTCTAAAGAACCCTCACCCCCTCCACATTTTAATTCTATGCCCCACGAAATTTTGAGGTAGGAAACATTTGGGGAAAAAACATCCAAGCTACCCTCTCCCAGCCAAGTTTTTCAAATAAACAGTATTAACAAGGTGTTTAAGATATCATCCCCATCCCAAAATAGTTCTCCTCTGCCACAGGACCACACAGGAGACGTTCTAGCTGGACTGGTTTACTTTTAGCAAGATTAAGGGAACGAGAGACTTCACAGAAGCTCAGTTACAGCTTTAGCTCTGAGGAGACCACCATCACTCCATAATGGTCATCTGTTCAAAACTAAATATATGTTTGGATTCAGATGCTGGAAATCATTTATAATGACACCCAAGTGGATTTGTCTGCACCATCCTGGATGGAGTTTGGCTCCTCGCCAGAAAAGCGACACAACTTTGATACTGAAAAGGGTTTTTTCAAGACTTACCCAACAATTTGTTCAAACATTTTTAATACATAGAGCTGTAAAGCCTGATGTCATTTCCATCCAGGTATTGCTGGGACTTCACAGTTTTGACCTAGGTGAGGTCTATGACTCAAGTCAAACAAAAAAGCTCAGCAAAAGGTGCACCTCAGCTCCACAGACACGCAGGACAAGGGCTCTGCACGCTGTGCCAAGTGCTCTCCTCTGGAAACTCTTTTACAATCTTTTTTGATATCTAAAGAGTGACAATTCCAAAACATTTCTCTGTGTTTTCCAAAAAAGTTTAACTATTACTGAGATGGAAATTCAAGTAACCACTTAGTCCAAAGCAGAACTAATAATTTCCGTGGTAAAATACAAAAGTGACCACAAGCCCTTGATCATAATTCAGATAGTCCTGTGCTCTCAAAGACCATCTGGGGATCAAACACAGCTCAGTGGCCAGAAGGACCTCAGGTGGCTTCCTCAAGGCTTCAGAAAGCTGGCTGGCTCCTGTGGCCACCAACAAGAATGGGAAGGGAAGTCAAGGTGAAAATGCTCTGTAGAGGAACAAGAGGGGAAAAAAAAAACCCCAACAAACAACTAGCAAATTACAGAAGGATACTTTTTTCTCTAAAGATTATTAAATTAATTATTAATGACCATCTCTCAGGGTACTATGGGACCTGATCACCCACAGAAATTCTAGCTGAAGGAGGAGTAAGATTAAGATGGAAAGCTCTCACATCATGGATGCCAAAAAACCCTAAAACCACAAAGAAACAGCAGATGAAACATCCCCAGACACATGGGAACTCCAACACGAGCGACCATATCCACTGTCACCCTCCCTCACCCATCTGGATCGGGCTCCTGATGAGACTGGGAAGGAAAACAATACAAAAAGATTTGCTCCCCTCCACCCTCAAACAGAAAGGACACAAGCAACCACCCACAGCACTTAAAAACTCTTTTCTAGCCCGAAACTACCACCCTCAAGACTGGAGAGCTCTAATCCATGGGGGGAAAAAGGCAAATGCAGAGTCTGAAGGGCAGTGCTCACCCTGGGGGGTTACATGCACTTTCCCAGTGACTGCAGAACTTCTTGCTGTTAAGAGCCCTGAGCTGGGAATAAAGCATCTGTCAGTGCCCACAGAACACCACATCTGACTTGATTTAATCTGTTATTTAACAACATGCTCATTGGTCATATTAGAACCATGGCTGTCCTCTTTAATTATTCATTGATGAGGCCTGTAAAGTTTGTGTTAACAGTTTCTGTAATGCAAACACTGCATTGCTTTTAGATAAATATTTTCCTTTATTTAGTTATTTTCTGTTTTCACTCTTATTGCCAGAAAAGCACAGTCATATCCTAAGCACTTCTGTGCTGCCAGCCCCATAAAACAAAACCCACTAGTTCCTGAAAGGTCTTATTCCTGGTTCTACATGAAGAGAACATCTTAAAGGACTGAGACCTCAAAGTGGTTCATTCTTACTCCAACTTTAAAAAAGTAATAGGATTAAGGTATTTTCCAACTGTATCTATGTTGTTAAAAAAACCTGAATTAAATACCAAATTGACTGCTTCTTTCCACCAGCCAGGAAGATGACATGTTCTGGCATAAGTTAAGTTGCTAATTTTCATGTCCTAAAGCTACACAAAGCATGAAATTTTCAAGCTGATATGAAAAAGCTTTTCATAAACACAATGTAACAACAAATTTATTTTAAATACAATTTTCTAAGTGTGAAACTGTGCCCCCTGCATTTCAAAACATTGTTCTGGTTGTTCAGGCCTTGAAGGAAAACAGTTTATTTACACATTAACAACATTCTACTGAAATCCTACAGCCAAATGTCTATCTGAATAACTTAGAAGTTATGGAAGTAACGTACAGCACGGTCCATGGAAAAGTAATTCCAAAAAAACCTTCTGACCAGAGTCATAAGAAATAGTGCACACTGTTGAAATGAGAAAGTGGTTAAAAATGAGAAAGGAAAACCCTACAAAGAATAAAAGCAGTGCCAGTGTCCTCACAGGACTGGTGGTGCAGTGGTTAACAGTGGTACAGAACAGCTGGAAAGCTTGCAGGGTATTTATTTGCAAATAAAATGCTCTAGCAAGACAACCCTACACTCTTCAATGGCACAAGCCCTACTATATACCTAAAAATGTACCTTGGTGATAATGCAGCAAGAGTTACTCATTACTCAGAGAAACCTGAACTGGTCAGCAGGAAGGCAGCTGGAGTTGACACCTTTAAGTAGCTGCAGATCTGAACAGATGAAGCAAAATATTTAGGACCGTGCCAAGATTTACAAGATGGGAACTGTGAGTTTCTACAGGGAGCTGCACGTGCTCCAAGAGGCTGAAATTCAGGTTAAGGATCTGGATAACTAAGAAAAATTCCTCCCTATGGGACAAATTTGGTCTTGAAGTGGAATGTAAAATTGAATCCATTTTATGATAATTTTCCCCCCTCAAAAGAAACAAGTTTGACCCATTTACCTACCAATCTTCTTCAATTTCAGGGGAAAAAAGTTCTGTTTCAAAGAATGGAAACAACCCAAAGAAATGGCTATTGTATGTGCAGACAAGCCTACCACAGCAGGAACACATATTCCATAGCACCCTGGTCATCTGACTTTCCTCCCTATAGCAAGGAATCAACATCTAAGTATTTTGAAAAGCTTTTCTTACAATCTCCAAGTCAGAGCTGGCTGGGAACCGGGCAGCCAAGCAGCAGATGTCCGAGCAGCCCAGCGTGGCTGCTCCGCCGTGTCCCACGCGATGTGTTTCCAGCACGCCACGCTCCGCGCTGTACACGGACAGCGATGTCAGGCTGCTGAGCCAGTGAAACCTCCTGGGATTATGCCAAGGAAACACCAAAACTCAGAGCTTTTTAGTGCCAGAGCTGGGTAATACCTGTCCTAAATTAACCTAGAGAGCATTATGGGATAGCAGCCACCTGCACAAAGTTGGTACAGCTGCTGTGATACAAACAAGATCTGAACCAAAAGTTATTTCCAAATGCTTGCTTTCCAAAAAAATCTCGAACAACAATTTACTTTTTATTTTAAACTTGACTCTAAGAGAGAGCAATCATCCAGGCTATTAAAAACAACACCATCTCCAGAAAAGGCTCCCTACCACGAGCCTGCTCAGCGCAGTCAGTTGTCATCTAATGCAACAAACCAGAACTAAAGCCAGGACTTTACAAGATTAACACAAGCAGGAGCTGGCGTTCAGGCTTCTGTAGGCACTGAGGAAAGCAAAGGCTGATTTTCCACTCGCTCCCATTCCATCTGCGGCTGTGAATCGCAAGCGTGCTCGATGCAGCCCGTCAGTGCACTGACACAAACAGGCTTTTTCACTTCAGAACTCTCTTACAAAACACAGCTTCAAAAACAAGCACAAAAAACACAGCAAAAGCAAAGGATTTCTGCAACTTGCAAGAGATTACGCAACCTTGGAGCGAGGAGGAATTATTTTGATCCACAAACTGAAGGCTGTTTTCCTTGCGCAACCCCAGGAGAGGCTCAGGCTGTAACGCTTTAGCTGCACGGTGGATCTAATTAGTCTAGTTAAAACAGGTTATACTTAAACCAAGGGCTAAAACACACCAATAAATTACCTAAATTACCACATCTGAGCAGTCTCACGGCAACAGACCATGTGCAATTTTTCAGTTTATGGAAAACACAAGGTAAAATACAAGTATGAGCTCATGGACAGGAGGTTTGAGCAAACACAGCTCCCCCAGCGCTCCTGACAGGCCAGGAACATGAATATAACCATTATCACAGCCCAGCTGATGGGTGGTAACACACTACAGGAATTTGCTTCTTTATCTGAGCCTTAAATATTTATTGGTAAATCAATTAACCTGCTACAAGTTTGGACATGTAACCACACCTTTATATAAGAGCAGAAGTGGAAATGATCACAGTTTTGAAGAATCTAAGGATGACACTTTATATATATATATGTTTTTATAAAGTTTATATTTTATTAAATCTAGGCATTAAAAAGCAAAATGACAGTTTACAACATACTAAAAAGTTGTTTATACAATATCTTCCAAAACTGAAGGATTCTTCTAAATAATTATCACCCCTAACATTTTGAAATGGACAAAAATTTATGTATTGGTAAACAGATTAAACCTTCTGATGAAAACAGTCGTTCTGTTCAATACTAACATGTACTGCTCTGCAAGTACTTAAAGAGGACTGAAGTTAAAACCATGCAAATTTCAAAGGCTGCTTTGATTCCTTCAAGTAAATGTAGCATGGTGAACCCAACTGAAGTTCTGTGTTAGTAGTTGGGAACACTTTAATAGTTCACACAGCAGAAACAGAAAGCAACTGATCCCCATTAAAGAGTTATCAATGGTGAAGCTATTTAATAAAGGGCATTAAACAGCAGATAAAAATATTTCATCCAAATTTATAACATGGTTAAACAATTTTCCTCCCAAAATACCTATTCAACTCAGCAGACTATAATATGGTTACCAATTTTTTCTGCTTTATATCTTGTAAGAAATCCATCTGCTGATTGATCTCTTGCTCACAGGACACTGTCAGCTTTTCTGCCCAAAGGCTTGTTTTGCACTTGCTTAAGTAGTTTCCCATCACATTCTATTCTACATCAATTAGCTGCCATTCAGCTCTTCACTAGATTTCCTCTATTGCATTAGACAATTGTGAATCAAACACGAAAGGGCTTGGGAACATGGAGTCAACTGCTCAACACAAAGTTGAGACTAGTGTATTACACTTGAATTTTGGTGTGTAGTCATACCATGAAAACTAATTCTTCATTGGAGGGGACCTAATCTCTTGTGAAAATACACCCCCAACATAGAAAAATGAATTCTGCTTGGATGTCTCTCAATAAGCAGCACATGAGCTGTGATGTAATGCAAAGAAGTGATTCCATCTCCTAACCCAGCTGATGTGTGATGCTTTCCCCAGTGCAGCAGTGCTCAGGCTGAAGAACAGGCTGTGTAAGCTGTGTGCAGCCAACACCACACACACAGCCATCAAAAGCTTGTCAGAGGACAGGGCTAGTTAGGGACTACACAACAGTTGTGTAGGATTCATGGATATCCAATCTGAGCATTAACAACTCTTCTAATCCACAGACAGACCATGAAACACGGATTCAAACATTAATTGGAACGACCAGGCCTCCATCAATGCAGCAGGTGCTGCTATACAGAAATAGAGTTTGTTTCAGAAACAGCTTCAGGACATGGGTCAGCTCTCTGAAAGGTGAAACACTGCTTTATGCCTTTACATCAAAAAGATTATTTCTGATTCACAAATACTTTATAGCTTATTCTCCTTCCATGTAACCCACACTCTCCTAGCCAACAGCTTCCAAAACTTGTCTTTACTTTGGGCTACTTGCATTTTTAAGAATGCAATTGGCATGGTTTCATCAGGGTCATGCAGTATTGTACCTCAGAAGAGAATTCACAGGAATCTTCATTTTAAAAAGTAAAAAGTTGGAGAATTCTTGCTCTCAAGTGCCACACTGATGGCCATTTTCTAACAGATTTCCTTCTGCTTTTCAAGCAAGTCAATTCCACAACTGAGTCAATTCCACCATTGATTCAATTGATTCAATTCCATGAGCTCCCAACTAAAAACAACATATCTGAGCAAGGCCATGTAGTTATCACTATGCTCCCACTCACTTGAACCATTTTCTACACAGGAAATGCATTTTGCTAAAAACAGCATTTACTTTCTTTCTCCAAAGGCCAATGATGCACATCTCCCTAAGACAAAACTTACAGCTAAGGGAGCGTGGGGGAGAGACAGAGAGCAAGTAATGTGAAAAGAGAGATAAGGTTGCTACCTTACAAAATCAATAATGTTTATGTGGAAATACTAAACCTCTTCTGACCTTATGAACTTCCTTCCCTAATTAATTTTTCCAGTTGATAATAAGTTATCAAAAAATTGCTTCCAGGAAAAAAAAAGAAAAGAAAAGAAGAGAAAAGAAGAGAAAAAGAGAAGAGAAGAGAAGAGAAGAGAAGAGAAGAGAAGAGAAGAGAAGAGAAGAGAAGAGAAGAGAAGAGAAGAGAAGAGAAGAGAAGAGAAGAGAAGAGAAGAGAAGAGAAGAGAAGAGAAGAGAAGAGAAGAGAAGAGAAGAGAAGAGAAGAGAAGAGAAGAGAAGAGAAGAGAAGAGAAGAGAAGAGAAGAGAAGAGAAGGAGTCCTAAGCTTAGAAGTCTGTCACATACTTTTGTATTATTTCACCTTAATGTGTTACTTAAGAGACTTAAAAAGAAACAAATGCTTCATAAACTCTGGGAGAATAGTAAGTTATGTCTAATTACCGTCAGCACTCTCCTGACTTGGATTTGCTCCTGTTGATGAATGTTACACAGCCAGTACCTGCTGCAGTGTGAGCAATGTGCTGTACTGTCCCTCAGTCTTCTTTCTGCAGACAAGAAAAAAATATCAGCAATTTTCTTTTCAGTGATTGGCAAGCAGAAAGTTTCAAGGAAAAAAGTTTTAAGGAAAAAAGGTGCAGAAAACAACCTACATTGAATAAACCAGCAAAAGACATCAGAGAACCACCAACAATTAACTCCACTAGAATCAGCAAATAAAACACAAGGGAGACTCCACCTGGGAAAGGACCACGAGACTCCACTCAGCCTTCTGGTGCTCACTCCACATGTACAGAATGCAAGAGCTGGCAACTGTGTCAACACAGCACGTGCATTCAGTGCTGCACCAGCCAAAGAGACTCCACTGCCCAGGCCATCATCTAATTAGTGAAAGGTAACTTGAACCCTATGAAGATGGTTCCCATATCAAGTGCATTCTGTGGCAATTAAGTGTCTTTACTTCTTTATCTACTCAGTGCTCTACTCCTCTGTATGACAATGATGATGAAAAAAGATCAATTTCCAGAAAATATGTAAATGTAGCCAAATTTCAATGACCATGCTTATCCTTATCCTCTGACAGGGTACACTGAAAAGACAAAAACTGTACGAGCTGGAAAACACAATCAGAGTTTACTGTTATGGGGCAGCACAGCTTCATTCTAAAAACACTTCCACTGAAGATGTTCCACCAGAAGAAGAAGGCAATGAACAGGCTCAGCAGCCACTGATGCCATTCAGGATGTTATATTTAATAATGTAAAAATCATCACCCTTTTCAAGCTACTGGATCCAGTACCAAACCCCAGTTCCTAAACCATCTGCACGGCTCTGGCTCTCCAAACTTAGCAGTCTGTACAAATATCAGTCAATTCCCAACCTGGTTTTTCTAAAGAGAAGGCAGAGGCACGTTATGTTCTGCAGTGTTACCAGAAGGCTGTCAGAAATCACTGCCCCGTCACTCACTGAGGCAGCTTCCAGACTGAGCTGGCAAACTTTGCCCTGAGCCAGCCAGGAGAAGCTCCCAGCTTCCTCCAGCAAACACAGCAGATCCATTGTGATCTCCCCCAGAAAGGTGATACTGTCTTCAAGTCACAGATGTTTCTGAAGTCACAGCCTAATAAATGTTCCTCCTGAACTGCTTTTCATCAAGACATAGACAAAAAAAATAATTAGAAAGCATCAGGCCAGATGGATTTTCACTGGAAAAGTGACTCCTGAGCAAAGGGAGGCATTTTCTCCATCAATAAGATATTGGGAACAATAGCAGATTTACATTAAGATGGAGATGGACGCAGGGCTCCGAGCCAGTGGTCTGTCTTTGCTGGTCAATACACAGAGGGGATTGTGTCAGCACCACTGAAAGAATAAATTATCGCTACAATAAGCTCTTCAAGAATGCAATAAAGAGTTCAGTGTGTGCTCCTCACTCAGGAATCCAAAACTTTTCAGTTCAGGTCTGGCTTGCAGCAAAGATAACAGCTGAAAACTAACCATCTTGACCTTGGTAAGCTTCATGACAACTTGCTAAAAACAGGTGAAAAAAAAAATCAATGGAAAGGTTACTTCTTTGATACTCACCAGCCTTGAAACCAGAGCAGTGAGCAACCACAATTTTAAGTACTGGTAGCTCAGACCTGATTGTTTCAAGATACAGCAAAATTGGAAGTGAGAAATGTAGCTTTCTTCCTCAAGTCTCTTGACTGTCCCAGTGTTACTAATACTGAGGTTCTCTCATCTGCTTTCAGAGAGAAATTTAAAATTCTTCTCTGATAAAATGAAATGATGACAGGAAATTAAGAAAATATGTAACTAGGGAAGGCATTCTTACAATATTTCATACTGGCCTATGACTTTGAGGCAGAATGTTGTAAGCATGCCTTCCCAGCTGTGTGCTTTCCTAAAAGCTACAAGCTTACTTCTACAGGCTGACATGAAGTCTTTCCAGTTGGGGAAATAGCAGGTTATCAAATAAAAATGCCAGTTTCAAGTCTTCCTGGCTTCAAAGATGTATTTTACTTTGCTTGGAATTCACCCAAAGGGATTCCAAACCCGTTTTCAACAATGGGTGTACAAATGGGTCTACAAATCCACAGGTAGTGTGGCTCACACGTTGGGTTTGCCAAGGCCAGGCACCCTCTCTTCGTGAGCAGAATGCTGGAGTTTCTACAGTTTGCACAGTACATATGAAATCTTGTTGGTTTTTTTTTTAAGGACACACCAAACCTTTCCTAAAAATAAACACAAAAGATGAAAGATTGTTGGCATGGGTGTGACAACCCACATCAGTCAACACCATGCAAAGGCTGGCCAAAAAAACCCAAACAAAAGACCGTTAAAAGCGTTTCACAGAACATCTCCACTCAACTTTGTTGCAAATTTGGTTTCAGGACAACATCAAAGAAAGATGCAGTTTGTGATCAAGGCTTGTGGCAGGAAATGCATTTTGTGTTATCTTTATTCTCTCTAAAGGTGAATACACCAGGAGTTATTGTTTTAAACCATTTTAACATCCAATTCCTCAAAACCACGGGCAAGTAAAACACTCTAGGAAAATTAACTACCCCATTTGACAAACAAAAATAAGTTATCCTAACAGAACAGGAATGAAACCAGCCTGCAGTATGTATCTGTGCAGATACAAAGCCCAAGAAGCTGAAATTATTCCATCTTGCTGTCAAAGTGCCGCTTAATTGCGGTTAAGGCCAAGTTTTTCACCAACTTGCTGCAACAATGCTGAGCCTACAACCAAGTGAGCAACTTGTAATAGCTTGCTCCAGGAGATGCTTAGGACAGTCAATACAAGCCCTGTTTATTCACAGACTGCTGTATTAAGAATCACAAACTAAGATCCAAGATACCAATGAACACACAGTAGATTGCTTTCAACTCAGCTTTATGGAATATTACATTTATTTGATCCTAGCTAAGAACAAATTATTCCCAGACAACAACAGCATTCCAAAACTGTCAGAGATTTGGAACACAGTAAGGTAAAAAGACCTAAAAGAGAGGACAGCATAATAGCTGGCTGGTTTTCAACATGCATGATTACACATGCAGACTCTAGAGAAAGTCAACATCTTTCCTATTTTACCACCTTATCCTTTTTCACATACAAATTATATAAAACAAGGAAAGGAATGCAAGTGTGGGAAGCAACTCGGGGTTTTGCTTCTTACAAAGATACTGAACAAAACACAAAGTACTTTCTTTTACACTGGATATTAACTCCAAGGTCAATTTATTGGCTTAAAATACAGAGAGGATGCTTCCCTGGTTAAAATGCTAATCTGAGTCTCAGGAAATCTAGATTCAATTCCCTGCCTCACCACATACTTCCTGTGTGACCTTGGGCCATAAATATTTCGGTGCCTCAGTCTTTCCATCTGTGACTGAGATAGTATTTCCCTATTGAACCAAGTGTCATAAAGATAAATACATTAGAAGATCATTAGGAATCACAGATCACAGGCATATGTGCACTGGGTTACCTAGAAGAACTTATCTGCAGCATTACTGTGTGTCAATATTCACAATAAGGCATCAGGTAAAGCAAGGAAGGGTTGTCAGTGTTAAAAACCTAGCTACCACAGGACAGAAAAGACAAAATATTAAAAGAATGGATGGAAACTGAAACATAATATAACCTCAATTATGAAAATAAAGTAGCTTTACAGTAAATTTCCATCATTCCAATAAGAAGTCTGAATAACAAGCATTAAACAGAAGCAAAGCTCAGAAAGCAGCTGGGAGAGAGCTGCTAAAGGAAGCAAATACACCTGCCAGCAGGCACTATTACCCTGTTTCCTGAGATGACTGCGATGTGCTGTGCACGATGCCCCTCAAATAAGAGGTGGCAGAGGGGCTGCTGGGGCTGGGGGCCAGGAATCCCCGGAGCCTCTCCCCCACGGAAAGCAACCCCACGCTGCCGAAGTCAACAGCCTTTTGTGAGAGGCAGTAAATAGGATTGCTCTGAAAAGCAGTCACAGTGGGGTCCCCACCTTTGCTGCTGCCCCAAGGCAGAGGTGGGGGGGACAAAGCAGAAGAGGGGGAGGGCAAGAGTTGGTCACCACCCAAACACTGGATGACAGGACTGACCTCCCCCTGCCCCGACCCCAGGAGGAGCTGGGGGAGGTGTCTGGTACTGGAGCTGCTGATCAGCCAAGGGGAACAACGAGAAGGCTACGTGGCATTTGCAGGCAGCAGCTCCGGCTGCCGAGGAGGGAGAACGGGGGGGGGGGGGGGGCTGGCGGTGAGGGGGAAGCTGAGGAGGGGGGAGAACGACGTCAAATCTCAACTCCCCCCCGCCAAAGAAATGGAAGAAAAAGGGGAGAAAGGGAAAAGAGAGAGATGGAGAATGTGTGGGTTGGGGAGAAGAGCGGGAAGGGGGGAGAGCGAGCCCGGGGAGCTCGCTGGCATTAACCCCACACGGGGGGGGCACAGTGGGGCTCGCTGAAACGCAGCCGAGATCCCCCCGCCCTGCGAGTGGCACCGCCGCGACCCCGGCCCCGGCCCCCTCCGCCGCCCCAGCCCACCCCACCCGCCCGGGAGCTGCTGCCGCTGTGGGGCTGTCCCGTTAGAAGCGTGTGTGTCCCCCCCGGCACCCCGCACCGACCCCAGCCCCCTCGGCTCTCCCTGGGCAGACCCCCCGTGCCTCCTCCTCCTGCCCGGCTCCCCCTTCGCCCTGCCTCCCCCCAGCCTGCCCCATGCCCCCCACCTGCCCCGTGCGCCACGTCTACCCTCAAACCCGCTCCACACCGCAGACTACCCCCCCTCCCCAACACCCCCCATACCCCGGGATCCCGCTTCTCCCCTCAGCCGCCCCGCACCCCAGCTCCCCCCACCCGCTCCCACACGCCGGCTCCCCGCTGCCCCCCATCTCCGCCTGCCGTCCCGCACTCCACCGCCTCCCGCCACAGACGGGCCAGCACCCCGCCGCCTTCTCCCCGCAGCCCTCCGCGCTCCGCTCCCCGCTGGCGGGCCGAGCCGGCCGCCGGCTCCTGGCACTGCCCACCGCGCCTTGGGTGGGGAGCGCCGCTCTCCCCCGGCCCGGCCCCGCCGCCCGCTCCTTCCCTCCCTCCCTCCCTCCCGCCCTGAGGGAGAAGCGAGGAGGCAGAGGGAGCCCACGGGAGCGACCCCCGCCCCGGGCCGTCCCGCAGCAGCACTGACCGTGCGCGGCCCCGCAGCCTCAGCCCCGGCGCTGCCGACCGCCAACCGACCGTTCCGCCATGATGGAATGCGGGCACTGCGCCTGCGCCGCCGGCCGGGGGCGGGCGGGCGGGCGCGCCAACCACAGGCGGAGCCGATTTTCGTCTTCAGCCACCCGCTCCCGCGAAAAGAGGCGCGGGGGGGCGGCGGGGGAGCCCGCAGGTGGCTGGGAGGCCCGCGGGTGGCTGAAGGGGCAGACGGGGATGGGGGGGTGAGGGAAGGGACGCGGCTCTTCAGGGCAGAGGTGGCACCGACTGGTGACAAAGGTGCCACGGTGGCCGGAGCGGGTGGGCGCATCCCGCCGTGACCGCGGCCTGTGGCGCCCGCCGGGCCCTGTCCCTCGGTGACCGGTGATGGTGGCACCTGATGGCGGGGGTGTCCTGCCCGGGCACTGCTGTCACCCGGTGGCACAGCCAGCGCTGTTACCTGTACTCCAGCTGTGTCACAGGGACCGGTGCCCGGGCCTGGCCGGGAGGTCTGCAGCCTCCGACCCCACATCTGGGCAAAACCGGGACAAACGTCGTGTTTTGTACATTTTATACATTTAATACATTTAATCTCCCCCTCCCCAGTTTAGGGGGTTAGATGGGTACAAAGATAAAGCTCTCAAACTGTGTAATAACATAAAGAACATTCATGCTGATGACCATAAGAATGAAGAGGTTACACCGACTGTTTAATTGGGTAAAAAGACACAAAGCGAGAGGTGAAATTTCATCACTGGCTTCTCAAAACGAGGAGATGAGGATCCTGATGTCCCAGCTCCGCTCTTGCCCATCATCCTCATCCCAAGCCCCCTCCAAAAAGGATGAAGGACAAGGGCTAAAAAACCACAGCTCCGGCTGACGAGCCCCTCTGCCTCATCCG
Organism: Caprimulgus europaeus; assembly: GCA_907165065.1. The sequence goes on along the minus strand of OU015538.1, from coordinate 20,546,468 downwards.
TATTCTCTGGCAATTAATGCAGCAATAAATTTTCCACTCTTCAGTTCATTTCCATCATTACAGTTTGCACCGATGTGTTTCTGTTAATGTTTTAAGTGTTTTAAGTAATGTTTGAATGTGCAAGTTTGAGGCCCATGTTTCAAGGCTGTGATTTAAAGGATGTTTTGTGCACAGCATGGGAATCAGCTTCTGTGTGGATGCAAAATAAGTGACGGCTCTGCTCTTATCCTCTGGATAAATTGTGGATCACAGCAATTTAAAAGGAAAAAAAGAAATAAATCTACATTTATATGCAAGCTACATAATATATGTATAAAGAAACTAACCTTTTAAAACTAATGGCCATGTGTTTACCCCTGGACTGATCTTAGATCTATTTTTAATGAATATAGGAAATTTTATGATGAATAGAAGAAATTGTGCCTTTATGTCAGAGAATTTCTCTCTGGAGACAAGTGGAAGTGGTGGATTTGCCGGACTGGACAACCCAAGCTAACCAGGACTGAGATAAATTCCCATCCATCTTTTTTTAAATAAGCCAGCAGTGTTAAGTTTGGCCAGAGGCGATGGTGTCTGCTGAATTTCTAGGTGACTAATAATTTACCTTGTTAAATAAGCGCCACAAAAACACTCACTGCAACTTTACAATTCATTTTACTCAAACTGGCCCATAAAATGATGACCATGTTCTCTGCAAATTGATAGTGAACAGTGAAAGAACAGATAAAATCATCCCCACACTGCGGCTGTGCCCTCGGCGCTTGCTGAAGTGTTGTCCCTTCCTTCTCTTTGGTTGTTTTTGATCACCTAGCTATTACAAAGCTTCATTAATGTGTTTGAATTTTACATTTGTTTGGGGGAGAAAACAACAAAATGCTGTCATTATGCTTTAGCATCCTGGAAAATACACATTTGGTGCAGCATGACGCTGCTGGTGCATTAGAAGATGGCTCTTGCAGGGAGCCCATTGCCTTTCCATTCTCTGATCAGTGTTGTCACCTCTATTTTTTTAAGCTTCTGAACACATAGGAGAGCTTCCTTGTCCAGACAGCTCATTGTTAATGCCCTTTGTGACCTGAAAAGCAATATTTGGTAGTTGGGGTGATGGCCAGTTCCAGGTGGAGAAAGCAGGGGAAACCTTTCCCTCTTAATGAGATAACTGGCAAAGTCTCTTTTGTGGTCTCTGCACTAAAATTTCCTCTTTTGTCTTCTTTTTCCACAAGTTTCACTGCACATGTGTGACTGCTGGCTTTGATTTCTGATTCAAAAACAGCAGCTCCTACTTTTTAGTATGGATCAGCAGATCACATGTTTTATTATGATTGAAAAGAAATTAATAATTCCTCGTGCCAATAAAATAGATTGAAATCTTCAGGAAAAGAGTCAGAGGAAAAATAAGCTGCTCCTCTCTTTTGAGTCAGGGCTTGCTTTTGCCACTAATACTTTGCTCTTTATTTCATGGAGAATTCAGAAATGAAATTCTTTCATTCCAGCTCAGATTTAAGGCTTGTGAACACTTAGGAAAAGGTAGAAGACAAGTCCAGCATGGGACTCAGTGAATGCAGACCTGCTTTTGGCATTATTGTGCTCGAGGAACAAAAGGTTGGTTAATCATTTCACCTTTCAGAGAATTCCTGGAATCTTCAGCACTCCATCTCAGGCATCTTATAACTCCACAGGCTCTAACTAATCTGCAGTGGAGCATATGTAGTGCCCCAGGGATTTAATTTCTGAAGTGAAATATTTGTGCTTAATTTTTGGGAGACCTTCTGAAAGAGCCCCATCGGGATGCAGTTTGGAAATTTGAAATACATTGCTTGAAATGAATGTTGCTGCTGAAGGCAGCAATTCAAGGACTATTTTGACTTTGCAGGCTCAGTATTTATTCATTGCCAGCTAAACCTTAGAAGTTATGACTGGTGGTGTTGTGTGATATCCGAAGGTCTGATTCCCCATCACGAGCATACTGTGATATCTGGACTAAAGAAGGTCTTGGAGGGTGAATGCTGAGCATTCTCTGCACTGAAGGCTACTGGACCTCCCAGCTTTGATTAGTACAAGAATTCCTTTGTAGGTAATAATGCAGTATTTTAGCACTCGGAAAAATCCTTTTCCTTTCCCTCTGACCTTTCATTAAATCATTTTTTTCCCTCCCCTTAATTTTCCATTCTAAATATACTTTATATCCTAGCAAGGTATGCACTGGTAACTCTAGGAAAGATGTTGTCTGATGGAAAAGCTTACAGAGTCATAGCTAGTTGCTAGTGAGACTTCAGATGAAAGATCTAAAAGCTGCCCACATTCCACAAGCTCCAGGGCTCCTTTAAAACTGAAATTGCTTCGAGTACAAGAACAATTCCCACACCGTGGAAAATAAATGACTGAATGTTTGCTGCCTCCATCCTACATGCAGAATTGCTATGGGGTGACACTAAGGGAAAATTTCTCTTTTTTTTTTTGTTTTTTTCAACTGAAACTGGAAACTCTGTGGCCAGTCGGTGAGGCTGAAGGCACATGGGCGGGCTGGTCCAGATGGCAAAGCTGCCCAGAAGAAATATTTGGCAGGAGTAGTGTAGTGACCAAACTGCCTGGTTAGATGGGTTAGAAATGACAGGACAGCATGGAACGAGTCTGAGGGCAGCTTTTGCTCTATTTTGAAATTCCTGGAGAGCCATAAGGACTGTGCAAGGACGGGGGTGATGCCAGGTTTCCCACACAAGGGCAGGCGATGCTCATCTCCAGTCACTGCATTAGGAGAAGTTGGAATTTAAGGAACTGGAAAGTTCCTTAAATTGGAATTTAAGGCTGTCCTTTCAGTCTAGAAAGGCAGAGGGTAGAGAGGCAGGCACCCCAATAACAGCAGGTCTGGGAGTGGATCCAGACCTGGGAAGAAAGAATTAAAAATAGCAGAATATAAAATCAGAAAACATTTGGAGAAAGGAAAAGGAAAGAGAAAAGAAACAGACAAAATGGGAAGTGGAAATGAGTCAGGAGGGAGGGAAGAGAGCACAAATGGGAAGAAATCTGGGCTTATAAAGGAAGGGCAGTCTCTGGAATGGAAAAGGAGAGTTAAGGAGAGTCTGTCTTAACAAAACAATGGCAAGAAGCAGTGCCAAAAACATGCTCGTTCTGCCATTAGAAAATTTTCAGTTGTAATTTCTGTGTTTTTCTTTGCTAATTCGACTGCTCTAGGTGAGTTAATAAGCAAAAAATAGAAAAAAAAAATGAGGGGAGGAAGAAAAATATTAAAGAAATGGAGGAGAAAAGCCTTTGACAACAAATGGGAGAAAAGAGAGATAAGAGGAATATTACAATTACAACATATTCCAGTCTGAACATCGAAGGAGCACATTGCTAAAAGGCTTAGGTAACAAAAAGCCTGCTGCTTGCAGTCAGACACAGTAAATACCTGGATGCACCAAACCCCCTCCAAACCCACAACCCACTTATCATGATGATTAGCAGCTGCTCTGGATTTCTAGTTCCAGCCCATAATAAAAACATTTTTCCCCCCTCATCCTTGTATGGCAATAATAATTATGATTATGGTTATTTTACTAGTGTCTAGCAAAGCCTCCTGTCTCTTGAATTGGTTAGGACCTGCGAATGATGTCTTGGAACACATTCATTTTCTCTTCTTATACACAAAATCCTGTTGTGTACACTTTAGGAGGGACCGAGGCAAGGCAACCTGGCAAACAAAGTTCTCTCAAACAGCACTTTGTTGGAAGCCCATGTGCTTAGATCCTCAGAAGTAAACAGTGTCTACTGGAGCAGATTTTCCTCCAGTATATACTGGCATTGCTCCATCCAGCCCAGTGGAATTAGGAGTGTTTTCTCCAGCTGAGGATCTGGTCCATGGAGAGCAAAGCAGCGCTCTGTGCTTTGTGTTTTGAAAGAGGCACGATGGGATAAGCCTGTAGGGCATGGGGGAGCGGGGGTTTCCCTTGCAGGTAGGTGAAACACTCCTGCTGCTCTTCATGCACAGGTGCACTCATCCCCATTCCTGGGAACTTGCTGTTTGTTTGCCACTGAACCCCAGAAGCATCACCAGCAGGAAGGGTTTCACATTAATCAGCGCTATCTAAGCCAAGAGGTGATACCATCAGAGACACTGGATGGTACCAGCACTCCGCTCCACGCTCTGTGTGGTTTTGCCCACGATGTCATTAAACAGTAATGCCATTTTAAGTGAGGAAATACATCTCCAGACTTGGTTAGAGTCCAATAACATTTACAGTACTTTCTGCCCTCTCAGTGGGCACAGTGGTTTACATTTCTGGTACAACTGGAATGGTGGTATAGAATCATAGTCTGGTCTGACCTCAAAGATCACCCAGTCCCAACCCCCCTGCCATCAGCAGGGACACCTTCCACTAGACCAGGTTGCTCAAAGCCTCATCCAGCCTGGCCGAGAACACTTCCAGGAAAGGGGCATCCACAACTTCTCTGTTATCTTCCAAGAAAAAAGAGCAATGTCTTCAGAAGGAAGAAGGGATTCTTGACATCAGTATGGACAAGCCAGGATGGATTGGCAGAGAAGCTTGGCAGGTGATGGAGATGCAGGTGGACACTGTGTTTTGCTGTCTGTGCTTCTTTCTCCAAGCAGGACCCAGAACCCCCCTTGTGAACCCACCACTCCAGACCAGAAACTCCTGGCACAGAAGTTCTCACATAAAATCCCACATGAGCTCAGAGTATCATCCCTGAACCCACAAGGTGCAAAGGAATGATAAAGGTGCAAAGGAATGATAAAGGTGCAAAGGAATGATAAAGGTGCAAAGGAATGACAAAGGTGCAAACCAAAAGCCCTCCGCAGCCCACAACAAACACACCTCGCGTTTATGGCTGTTGTTAGTGGCAAGGGATGAAGTTCAGCGCCTGGGTAATTTGCACTTTGCACAGAACATCTGTTTTACGGTTCTTTCTCTGGCTCATTACACGGCGCAGGCTGTGTGCAAACACCGCGTGTCCTGCCCAAGAGCTGCACCTGCATCTTCCTTCGTCCCGGCCGCCAGGTTGGACCTGAAAAAAGGTCACTGGAGAAGCAACAGGGTCTATTAGGAAAAGTTAATTAAGCCCTGGGTGGCTGCTGCAGCCCTGCTGCTGACCTCTCTGTGTGCAAGGAGAAGCTAAGCTCGCCCTTGTCACCCACGCTGGGAGCAGGGCTGGCTGGAGCTCCCACCTTGCTTGATGCCGGTAAATAATGACGGAGGATGCCAGGGAGCACTGAAAGGCAGTGTGGCTCCTCTGGAGCTTGACACAGGCTGCCCATCAGCCATGGCAAATTAATTGGACTCTGGCTGCTTTTGAAATGAGAGGGGAAAACGGCTGGAAGGGCCTCTGCAGAACTGGGAGGATCCCTGGAGGCTGAAGGAGCTGGGAGTCGGGAGCGTTTGGCCACCCAGCCGTCTTCATCCCAATGACTGGCTGCTCTGATTTAGCTCTGACTCCTCACTGAACTCGGCCCCTGTAATCAAAACATTAATCTCTGCTTTTGTTGAGCCATGAGAGTCCCAGGGACTTGGAGTGACCGGTGCCAGTGGCTCTGCAGAGCCTTGGAGAAGTGTTTGCAAGCGCAGGAGCTGTGTGGCCTCCTGGCCAAGGGGAACACGGCACCCTGCAGCTCTGCCCTCTTGAAAGGCGCTGGCTGCCACGGCCTCCTGAGCAGCACTGCTTTCCTTGCCTGAAAACCTGGAGCAGGGAAGTCATATCTCACCCCTCTCAGCCCCAGCCTGGAGCTGCTGCTCTTCTGCAGCTCTGCCATGGGAGGAGATGGTTGTGGGACACCTGCCCGGTCTCTCCCACACACCTTTACCACCTTCTGCAAAGTCTTTCTGCTCAGTTCCTCCTCGAATTATTCAGCAAGGGCCCAGATAGGAATCAAATATCCCAATTCAGTCTTAATTCCAAACACTAGCTGTGTTTACCCATAAATTTATAACTCTTCCCCCAAGCCAAGAAGCAAACAAAACCAACCAAAAAAAAATCCAAACAGGCTGGAGAAATCCATCCCACAACAAAGCGCTGGGAACAGGCAGGCCCAAGCAAATGCTGTGGGAAGTGCATGCAACGTGGCACCGTACCTTTTGCTCCAGAGCTAAACCATACAGCTGAAGGAAATCGTGGTCTCCTTGCAAACAGCTTCTCCTTGCAGGGGGAGCCCATCCCAGCCTCGCTGCCTGGAGCTGCAGCATCCCCAGAGCACATGGGACATCTCAGCGGGGGGAAGACTCAAGCACTGGGGAGCTGGAGTGGAGTCATCGCTCCCAGGGTAGCGAGGCAGTTCTTCAGCTGACCTGGTAGCAGTGCCAGTGGAGCAAAGTCAGCTCTGCTTGCCTGGCCTGACGTGAATGTAGTCATAGTTCTAAGTAATCCAAGTAGCTGGATCCTCTGAAATCCTCAAAACAACCATAATTTAAACATGTTAGAGCTGGAGGATGCTTGTCCCTGCTCTAGTGAGAAAAGGAGAAAGCCAAAATGAGTTCAGCACTAGCTCTTATAAACTAAACTGAAAATGTTTAAAAACCATCATCCACGTGGTTTACTGTTGCTTTGCATCAAGATAAAATTTGCAAGATGCTGAAGCACCAGAATCCTGTGGTTTTTATCCCAAAGATAGGGGGTTTCATAGAATCACAGAATCCCAGACTGGTTTGGGTGGGAAGGGACCTTAAAGCTCATCCAGTCCCAACCCCCCTGCCAGCAGCAGGGACACCTTCCACTAGACCAGGTTGCTCAAAGCCTCATCCAACCTGGCTGAGAACACTTCCAGGGAGGAGCAGCCACAGCTTCTCTGGCCAACCTGGGCCAGGGTCTCACCACCCTCTGGGTGAAACATTTCCTCCTAATATCCAACCTAAATCTCCCCTCTCTCAGTTTCAAACCCTTTCCCCTTGTCCTGTCACTCTCTGCCCATGGCAATAGTCGCTCTCCCTCCTGTTTCTAAGCTCCCTGGAGGCACTGGAAGGCCACAATGATTTGGAGGGAGTGGAGCTAAGGAGGGCAGGGGCTCGTTTCCTGCTGCATAAAACTCAGCTGCAAAAGGTCTTTGGAGAGCGAGAGTGAAGCGTCAGAGCCAATTTCTGAAGAACAGAGAGGAGGGGAAAGACAAAAAGGAAAGAAATCAAGCAGAAGAAATCTGAATTGTAACAAAATTATGGTCTGTATTGAAATTTGCACATTTGGAATTGATTTTTTTTCCATCAGACAAAAGGCTGAGATTTTAGTTGTTGAAACACTGCTCTCTTGTTTAACTTCTAAATGTCATAGCTGGGTGAGCTGCAGGTGAACCCTCAGCAACAAAAGCCTGATGCAATCTGAAAATATTTTCCTGCCAGGCGTAAGGTGAAGCTCTTCCCTTTGTCCGCGCTGTTTTATTTCCTGCTGCGTGTGGTGCAGGTTCCCCCCTTCCATCAGCTGACGCAGGGTCACTCATTCTTCCGGCTGCTGCCCATTTCCCAGCTCCCTCCACTTCACATTTAGGGAGTGAAAAACCATCTCCCTCGTGCCATCACCTTAGCACCGAGGATTCAATTTAACGATGTACACAAGGAGGTTTATGTGCATCCATCCCCTACGCCGCGCGGGCTGGAAGTGGACGAAGCCGCAGCACCTTTGTGAAGAGCTGCTCGCCTGCCATCAGTGCTCTCCCTGCTCTGCTTTCACATGGCTTTTCAATTGTTTCACTTTATTTCTCCATTGTCTTTCTTCAGAGCACTATTTCTTTCCTATCTGGCATTTTCTTCACTGTCCCCAAACAACCTCTTTTACTTGCTCTCTCCTACAATAACCCCATTCCTCATTATTGTTTCCATTCCCTATTTTTTTTTTTCACTTGATGAAGGCCTGGGGGCCCCTGCTTTGTGTTGGGGGTTCCTCTTCCAGCTGCAGCACTCCTCAGACAGGTTGGAGCTGGAGGACCATCTCCACCGTGTGGGGTTGGTGTCCATAGCGCTGCTAAGAGGCTCAGTACCTCTCTGACGAACGTTTTCTATCTGCTTTGCAGGAGCATCCATAATCTATCCAAGGGCAGAGCAGCGATGAATCAGGTCTTTGATGTAAATAAGAAGCAGCCACATGGCTTGAAGCATTTGGGAGCACTTCAGGCAAAAAAGGAAAAATAATAAATAAATATATAAATAAATAAAAAAGACAGAAAAAGAAAAAGATGCAGCTGTGAAGAATAAAAATATTGGCTCCTCGAGGAAACCTCCATGTTGTATCCATTATTACCATCTACTTATTTGTCAGGATTAATGCTCTCCATTTTGAGATTGCCACGGGTCGAGTTTCCCACCCTCAGCGAGCGGACGAGGTCGAAGCGGCAATATTCTGTGTGAGGGGTGTGTGAGGAGCTGATCGCTGCCTGTGAACCTGCTGTTAAAATGAATAAGGACCCTTTTGTGCATGAGAAAGCAGGAAAAAAATAGACATGTTGGCTTCTTCCCACCTTCCCCATCTTCTTTTGCTTTGAAAAAATAACCAGTGCTGTGAGATGGAGCCTGCTGGACACGGGGAGGTTTTGCGCAGCCTTCCCAAGAGCTCCCCCTCCGCAGCGCCGGGCGCTTGCTTTGCCCAGTTACCTGCACACACCGTGATCTGGGGAAGGGGCTGGTGGCTCCAGAGGCTGCAAGTGAGACCCCGAGCAGCTGCCAGCTGAGGTCCTCCGTGGGGATCGGTGTGGGGCTCGCTCTGATGCTCCACCAGTGAATTTTCCGATCATCTGTGAGAAAGGCAGAAGAAAGTGGAGTGTAAGCAGCATCTACAGCAATGACATTGCCACCAGCGTGCCCTGAGGCTGCCTTTGTGCCTGGAGCCTGGCTAGGCAATGCTTCTGGTTGCCCCCATGGTCTGGATGGTGGTGAGCTCAGGATGAACATTTCAGCTGGCAAAAGGTGGCTGGGAATGGCCTGGTGCTCCAGCATCGGTCGCTGCCTCACTTCATTTACACACCAGGAATAACAGTTGGTCCCTGCTTCCTGGGGAAGTTCTGAGCCAAGTTCGTTAGAGGTTCCCCTGTTGCTGTGATGATGGGGTGGGATAAGTACAGCAGTGAGGGAGGACAGCTCTCTGTCAGAGCTGTAGGAGAGGGGTGATCAGCTGCTGTCTGCCAGGAACTGCCCTGAGACCCCCGAGTCAAACACTGCTCAGCTATAGAGAGTCATAGAATCATCAAATCATCAAATGTTGGGAGCTGGCAGGGACCCACCAGGATCATGAGTCCAACTCCTGTCCCTGCACAGGACAATCCCAACATTCACACCATGTCCCTGAGGGCCTTGGCCAAATGCTGCTGGAATCTTGTCAGGCTTGGGGCCATCAGCACCTCCCTGGGGAGCCTGTGCCAGTGCTCCACCACCCTCTGCCTCAAGAACCTTGTCCTCATGGCCAACCTCCCCCTCCCCTGCCACATCTTCCTGCCATGGCCTCTGGTAAGAAGAACAAGGCAGCCAGACCCCACAGGTGAGCATCATCCTGGCCACCACGCAGCCACCGCGGTCCCACGCCATGGCTGGTACAAACAGCAGTCTATGTTCAACCCAGCAAATTGACAAATTCCCCTTTGCATCCCCCTCACACCTCCTTGCTCTCGGTGCTGGGTCAAACAGCATCACTCACTGTGGGACGTGTGAGGGAGGAGACCCAAGAGCAGATCCCCCACAGCACGGTGCCAACGACCATAGCATTAGCAATGAAAAGTTTGAAATGACCCTCTTTGCTCTTTTTCACCCTAAGAATTTCAAATAGAACTGAGGGAAAGCCTCCAAAAAATGAAATATTTGTACCTGTGAATGATCCGCTCTGGCTGCTCACCCCAGGAGGGCCACCTGTCAGCAGAAACCCAAATCCTTCCTCCGCCTCCACGTGTGCCCTCTGTGTCCATTCCAGCCGTTTCTCTAAAAACAAAACCACAGAGCACATATGGGAGAGAACTACAGGACTCTTGTTTCCTTAAAAAAAATAATAATAAATGAAACAATACGCTTTTCACTTCCCCTCTTCGCCGTTCCTTCAGCCTTTTCCCCCAGCCCGCGCTGGCTGGGTGCCACGGCCGTGCCAGCAGCGTGTCCTCCAGCTGAGCAAGTCTGGCCTTTTGTCACAGTGTCACCCAACGAGGTTTGCTAATCCCTCATCTTCTTAAAGGTTCTATGGCAGGGGCTTCAAAATCCTCTTTTTGATGCACAAAATGCTGGTGCCTCTCTGGAGGAACCTGCCCACAGACCCTGACCCCTCAATGTCTTTGGGAGAGAGAAAATGTCTCACCAGCTTTGGGGTCTGCTGTTCACTCAGAGCATAGCTGCCTTGTCACTGCTGCCCTCAGATAAGTAGGTTTGGATTTATATATAGAATATAGCAAAAACAATCCTAAAAGGCATGAGGAGTTAAATATAGATCCCTTCAGCCAGCGGGAGCCAAACTGTGTTTATGCAAAGTGGGATCGCAAAGGCGACGCTGTTCTGCCGTGTTTCTGTGCTGAACTTAAGGAAAAGCCCCTGAAGTTCAACATAAAACAAAAAAGAAACAAACAAATCCTCCAATTTACTATTTTCTCAAACTGCCCTAAATTTCCTCCCTCTCCCACCAACCCTGGGAGACTCAGCGTGGATGGTTTGTGTTAACACAACCTTTGTGGTGTGGATAAGGAGCTGGTAAGCTGCAGATATTCCAGTTTTCCAGGGAAAGCCGGGGTTGAAGCATTTACCTTTTTGTGTGTGTGTGTAATTGAATTAAATTTGGGATTGAAACTTCAGCTGTTGGGCTTCTCTGGTCTGAATTCTTGATTAATTCTCAACTTTATCGCTATTGGTTTTTTTTGGGAGGGAGATAGGGTGGAGAAGGGGTTGAACAGCTTCATTCCGTTTGCTGCCCAAAGAATACTTTGGTTAGATAAAGCAGGTGAGATACCTGAATCAAATCAAGAGGTTCCTTGCAGACACCATGGCCACAGCTATGATGTTTTGCTCCTTTCTGCCTGCCTTGATGCAGGAGGACTATCACAGAGGAAGCTTTTCCAGCTTTGATGGCTAATATCCTATATTTCTACCTTTTTTTTCCCCTTACAACTATCAATTAACTCTCACAATCTCCTTCTAAGAAAGGAATTTCACTGTACCAGCGAAACCTGCCCTCCAGGAGCATGAAGCGAAACTGGTGTCTCTTGCTACAACACTCCTCGCTGGAACACAGTTGTTTTAGAGGAACATCCAGTAGAAATAAACCGGGGAAAATCAGAATATATGACCCTGCTGCAGGGTCAATGGATGTGGAGGAGGCAGCGAGCTCAGGCAGCCCTCGCTGGAAGCTGTGGAAGTTGGTGAGATCAGTGTCTTTATATTTAGATAAAGTCAGTGTAACAGCGAACGCTTGCAAGGATCATTTGGGGTTATTTCATCAGAAGAACTTCCCACTGCGGGAGAGAGTTACAGTCCTTAGAAATTTAACGTGGGCAGATGCCACTGCATCACTGGTGCCACTTTCCATCATTGTTGATTCTCCTGCCCACCAGCCCTGACCTGCTCCAGCGTCCTCTGCCCCGGCGCAGCCGGCAGCGCAGAGCCCAGGCAGGTGCAGGGACGTTTGCTGACCCTCAGAACAACCCCAGGCTGGAACCATTAGTTTTAATTACAGCAAACTCTATGATCAGCTCAGAATCAGCAGCACAAAACAGACTCCTGGTAGATCACACCAGGACCCAGGACCTCAGGATGTGCGGACCTGTCCCCCAGGGCTTTGGCAACCGCTTCTCAGTGCTTCTGTTTTATTAATTCACATCCTCGAGGTCTGCTTTTCCTACCACAGGATATGATTAACCCTGGCTGGAGTCATCGTGCTGCATCCACACATCCAGGCTGGGTGGGGAATGGCTGGAGAGCAGCCCTGAGGAGAAGGACTTGGGGTGCTGGGGGACCAGAAGCTCAACATGAGCCCCACCGTGCGCTGGCAGCACAGAGCCAATAACCGTGTCCTGGGCTGCACCCAGAGCAGCGTGGGCAGCAGGGCCAGGGAGGGGATTCTGCCCCTCTGCTCCGCTCTCCTGAGACCCCCCCTGCAGTGCTGCCTGCAGTGCTGGGGCCACCAACAGCACAAGGACATGGAGCTACTGGAGCCAGCCCAGAGGAGGCCACGAGGATGATGCCAGGGCTGGAGCAGCTCTGCTGTGAGGACAGGCTGAGAGAGTTGGGGCTGTTCAGCCTGGAGAAGAGAAGGCTCCAGGGAGACCTTCCAGTGGCCTCCCAGTACCTGAAGGGGCTCCAGGAAGGCTGGGGAGGGACTTTGTCCAAGGGCAGGGAGTGACAGAACAAGGGGTGATGGCTTGAAACTGGAAGAGGGGAGATGGAGCTGAGATGTGAGGAAGAAACTCTTTGGTGTGAGGGTGGTGAGACCCTGGCCCAGGTTGCCCAGAGAAGCTGTGGCTGCTCCTCCCTGGAAGTGTTCCAGGCCAGGTTGGATGAGACTTCGAGCAACCTGGTCTAGTGGAAGGTGTCCCTGCTGCTGGCAGGGGGGTTGGAACTGGATCAGCTTTAAGGTCCCTTCCAACCCAAACCAGTCTGTGATCCCAAAGCAGAAAATCCACCTGAATTCAGCCCAACGCCTCTGTCCGCCTTGAGTCCCACAGAGCGTGGGACCCAGCAGACCTCACACACAGCTCGTGGCTCTTCTCTGGGGCAGATCTTCTGGGGGGGCTGGGCTGCACACATGGAGCCTTGCTGGTCTCCTTCACCTGGGCAGGGAGCAGGATGCTGCCCCAGCATCAGCCCTGAGCTGGGGACCACACGCTCTCCTGCACAGGGTGGGGATCCTGCTCTAGGTCTGCATGGGACCTCCCACCCGAGCACCCAGAAAAGGGTGAGGAGGAACGAAAACCAGCGCTGAAGGTCTGTGAACCTCTGGCATAGTGAGTCGGGGTGTTGAAGGACATGGAGGCGGGTGGGAGGAGATGCTGCTGACAGGAGACAGAGGCTCAAGGCCAATTATGGGGAACTTCTCATTCCATTTTCCTTGAAAAACGGTGGTGAAAGGGCACTGCTGCATTTTTCAGCCCTCACTCACGTAAGCAGCGTGTGCTCATCACTCCCCGGCTTCCTCCCATGAGTAACATGGAAGGAGAAAAGGGCAGAGAGTGGAGACTGTCTCCTTGCAGAGGGTTACTCAGAAAGGAAATAAAGCCTCAGCTGACTCCTGGGATAGACACAATTCCTCAACAGAGTCAGGCCACACACTCGTTTTTTTGCAATCACTGCTCCCAAAAGCAAGGGGCTGTAGAGCCAGCCCTTTGCAGCACCCCTGGCATGGGCTTGCTAGACAAAATATCTGCAGATACCTCCTGCCTTGTGCTTGAACCCAAAACTGCTCCAGAGGGCAATGCTCTGCCTTATGTCCTTGATCCCACAAGGTGGTATCTGGGGGCTGTGTGGAGCCTCGTTGACATTAAACTCAATCAGAGCATCACAGACATGTGCTCCTCACAAATAAAGGGATTTAAATGGGCTAAACCAAAACCAAACTCTGTTTAGTCTTCCCCATCCCTAACAGAGACATGCAGCAGCGCTCCTGGGAGCAGAGTTTTCATTAATAATCCAAATAAGGTGTTTTTGCTGCCTCCTCCCTTTTATCCCCCCACCTTTAACCTGGTGAACATCCATCTGGAATACATTTACTGAGCTAACAAAGGGTCCTCGCTGGGCTCCCAGAGCAGCCTGCCTTCCTCTGAAGCGTAAGAAGCCGCCCTGACAGGAAGCAAACGGGCACATTTCACCCTCAAGTGGAGTTTGCAGATTCCCTGAATACTTGTTTGTATGTGTGGCCACTCACAGAGCTGAACATCAGCCTTGGGGAGAAGTAGGGTTGAGTTCCCAATCCTACTGACCTCTGTGCTGGGAGTGGATTTGTAACCCTGAGTGGCAGGCCGGGCTCTTCACCCCTCAGGTTTGCTTTCTAAGATATTTTATTGCTTACATTGATTTTTCCTTCATTTTTGCTGCTTACTTTTCCCCCCCTCTTGTAATCAGGTCTTACCCTCTGCTGCTGTATGTGAAGGATGAAGAGCCCAGTGTTCTCCCTCCTGCCATATGGGAGAAGTCCCTCTTCTAATGTCAGACCACAGTGGAAATGGAAAAAACCCCAAAACCCTAAAAAAATTAGGATTTAGTGTGAGAATTTGCTCCTGCAAAGGGACCTGCAGCCTCTCAGTGCACAGACCCCATTGCAGCTGGTGCTGGGGGTTCAGGCAGTGGGAGCTCCCCAGTGGGCTGCACTGACCCCCACCAGCCCCAAAATACATGTTCAAGCTCCCATGGCTGATGGGAGCAGAAAAGCACCTTGCTCAGAGCAGGAAATCTCTCTTTATCACCAGTGCTTGGAGTTTATTGCTTGTTAAACCCAAGGGTTGCTTCCTTCTCCCATCCTGCAAATGTTTTATATGAAGACACTTCATATAGAATAAGGGTGGTGACATCCTGTGTGTAGTTCCTGAACTTCCCAGCCCATGGCATTGGAAGTAGCAGGCAAAAATGGTGTGGAGTTAAAAAAACCCAAATGACAACTTGTTGTAGTATCACAAGTGTCAAAAAAAGGGAAATATTTTTATGGCCTGAGGCAAAAAGACCACTAAAGGCTCATAAACAAGGTGGACATGCCCCTGAGTGTTGGAAATGTGACTTTTAGTGATTTATAGTGTGTTCAAGCATACCCAAGCATGTGGGGAGAAAGGTCCTTTCCAACCCAAATCATTCCATGATTCAAAACTCCCCCAAAACTTAACATTTCCAGAAATAACCAGCGACTCTGACTGGGGGACTGGGGACATGCAGCTTAAGAGAAATAAAAAATGCCCTTCTCCCTGCAAACAGAGTCAGGGGATTTTACCATTACTGAAGAAAAACATTAAAAAAAAAAGCTAAAAGCAAGAGAAATTCCTGCTTGGAAATCCTCTGTGCAGTACCTGTCCCGCAGCGTGTCCAGGGAAAGCCCGGCGTGCTGGAGGGGTGCTGGTGCTGAGGAGGGGTGCAGAGCAGTCAAGGCCAGGACTGATGGGAAACCAAGGTTTGTGCTGTTCTGGAAACAGAAAAATTGGTTTATTTTTGCAAACAAATCTCCTTTGTGGTTAGCTCCTGGCAGCAGGTGGCAGCTTCAGACCCTCTCTGAAAGTGAGCACAAATCCAAACACATTTTAGCCTGTTAGAGCATCTGTGGGGTTCTCTGTCCTGGCACAGAAGTTCCTCCTGAACACCACCCTGCAGGAGGCGAAGGGAGGAGGTTTTACTCTGGAGACACTGTGTCCTGGGCATCTGCTACAGCAGGATTTCTTTTTATTAAGGGAAACTCTCTGCCACATCTTCCCACTGAGGAATTCATTGTACACTGCAATATACAGCCAGAAAAAGATCAGTCAGCACGCAGTGCAGGTGTTTGTTCTCTGGACACCCCATAGGCTTCAGCAGGGTCTTCTCCTGGGGCAGTGTCCATGTGAAGGTGACCACTTGTTCCTTTTGGAAGGAGACAGGCAAGAGCATTTTATTGCCACGGTGAGGACCTCACGCTGGGTGCTGGTTTCTTTTGGAGCTATACTGGTTTTCATCAGAAATAACCTTCCCAGACAAACGAATGCCAAAACAACGGGACTTCTGCTGGGACACCACGATGCCAAAGGGCTGTAGTCACCATCAGCTTCCAGCAAAAGCTTTGCAGGCCTGAGCTCCATGCTGGGACAGCCATTCAATGGAGAAACAGCATTTTTGAGGTGAGGTGGATGGTGCTGTTGGTGCCCAGGGCAGGATCCTGGTCGCTGGGTTCCCCATACAGGGACCAGTGGCCATGTGGGGATGGGTGCTGCTGCACCTCCATCCATGGCTGGTGGATCCTTCCCAGCCTGAGCATCCCTCCAGGGAAACAGGAAAAAACAAGAGAAAGGCAGAGAGGGAAAACCTAAAGATTAGGAAATCAAATGTGGGCAGGGGTGGGAAAGAGGGAACTGGGTGTCACCAACACCGGAGGAAACGGGACAATGCTACGGGTGAGGAGCTGAGATGGGACTATCTAAAAAAGACAGAAGAAACCCCATGAGGCCACAGGCAGTAGCTGCAGGAATAACTCAGCACTAGGGGACACTCTTGGACCACAAATTGCAGCAGATGCAGCAGAAAAAAAAAAGCCCAGTTTCACTTCACTTGCCTTTTTTAGCCATTTCTGACACCGACGTGGGACCACGACTGCCCTCATCCCTCTGCCCAAGTCCCGGCATTTGGACAGCCAAGAGAACTGCCCCAATTTCTAACTCACCTCGTGACAACAACACGTCCTGTTTCCTGGGACGTGTTTCCCTCTAAATCCCTGTTCCTGACAGGGTGTCACAAGCAGGGGACAACCACCCTCACCTCTCACCTGGAGCTGGGTTTCTGCTGAGCTGATGGCAAAGCTCCCTCCTCACCAAACTGGAGTTTTAGAGCTAAATAACAGCTGCAGATCTTGTGCCTATTTTGAGAAAAAACAAAACAAAACAAACACCCAGCAAAAAACAGGTAGGAAAAGTCATTCTTGTCAGGTTTTTGCATGCAGGAACCCCTGTGTGATACGTGACCACACAAGACACCCAAATACACTGTCCTCACCAAACCATCACTTCCCTCCCCATGTCTGACAAGCATTTTGCATCCAGAAACACAGACTTACCGAGGTCCCAGCTGCTATTTGTTGGGCTGCTCCAGCTCTGCAAGACCTACCGAGGTGCCATCAGAGGTGGTTTGGTTCTGATGGGTCCCCAGACAGTGCCCTGAGCCCAGGGACACTGTGCTACAGCAAAGGTCACTTTGGTTGGACCAAACTCCAGCTCCAAGAGGCTGGGTCACCACATCCCCCAACATCTCAGCCCGCTCTGGGTGCTGCCCTCAGTCAAAGCAGCACAGAAGTTGATAAGTTTTTATTATATCATTATAAATTATTATTTATTACATTAATATTACACTCTAGAGCTGTGTGTAAATAAAAATGTATTGGAGGGAAGAGGAATCTGTATGCAAAGACTTTAAAATAAGACACAGAAAACAGTAATTGTTAAAATTTAACTTGCAAAATTTTCATTTAATTTTCAGCAATTTGTTTTTTTTTAAGTAGTCTTTCCTATGGCACAAAAAGCCACTGCCATTTCTGTTGCCATAACCATAAAAAAAAAGATTAAAAGGAAAAAAAAATACCTCTGGTGCAATAAAAATGCTTTGCAACACATACATATATAGATTTACTGTACAGTATTTTCCAATTTGGGAGTGTACATATCATTTCTACATGTTCCAAAACTCAGTTTTCCATGACAATCTCTACTGACAGTTGCACAAGGCCTGTAATGCTCTGGGGGATGGATGTAATTCCCAGTGCTGACCCCTGACAAGAAGTTTGAGCCAACTCCTCTCTTACAGACACTTCAGCTGTATTTTGGAAGCAGAAGCTCTGCCCATCCATGGGCTGAGGAGGAACTGTGGCACTCGTGGACACGAGCACCTCCCAGCCCTCTGCCACGTCACAGAACCTTCTGATTTTCTAAAGGGGGTTCAGATCTTCTTGAGAATTCACACCCATAAGTTGTTCTGCAGGTCAATTTGCTTTTTGAAGTGCCTTTTGCTGACCCTGGGATATGCAGGCTGTGGTGTAAAGAATCAACTTGCACTCTGCTGTGTAGCTGGAAAGATCATTTCTGGAGCAGACCCCTGCCCCCAAGCCCAGCTCCTTCTGCTCACTCTGATTCTAGGGTATTAAAACTGTTTTCTCCATTTCAGATAACATTAAGTAACTTCATAAATACCAAATCAAAATGTACTTGCTATTCACTTAATTACTTTTCCAACCAAGAGTCTTAACCCTACAAGAATGTCTATTTCTGGCTCGATGTAGCACACATCTCAGGCTGGGCTTTGCTCCAGCCAACTTTTCCGTGGGTTCACTGGAAAAGCACAAGAATCTTTCCTTCTGTCCAAGATTTTTTGAAGTTTTTATTTACATAAGAAACATAATCCCATCTGGCTTTTTATCACACTGGACACAAGATTCACTCAGACTCTTTATCTCCATGTCTCCCTAGGGTTCTTTCCAAGGGCCTTGGGTTGCCTCTTTGCAAGGAGCAACCAAGGTGAACACTCTTGGATAGCATCAAAGATGAGATAGCTATTTTTTTTTTTTAAAAAAAGGATTAATTTTATTTATTTATTTTTTAAAAAGACTTGGTCAGGAGTTCAGAAGGCAGGCCTGATCCTGCCCTGGACTCTGAGCACCCAGAGCTCTACTTTCAGGTAAAACTTCCCAAAGACCTGGAGTGATGACCCAGATCCTGCAGCCACTACTTACAGGAGCGGTCCCATTGCAATGTCTCAAACCCACTGAGATGTCACCGTTTGAAAACTGCTGCCACAGACAAGATTTCTCTAGAAATTCAGGACATGCCAGCAGATCTGCTGCCCACGAGAGCGTGTCCAACGAGCTGCTCATTCACACAATCACAGTGGTTGGAAAAGCCCTTGAAGATCACTGAGTCCAACCATAAACCCAACACTGCCAACTCCACCTCTAACCCACATCCCTCAGCACCTCGTCTGTTAAATCCCACCAGGGAAGGTGACTCCACCACCTCCCTGGGCAGCCTGTGCCAATGCCTGACTGGGAGAGGGGCTCAAACCCGGATTTGCAGAGCCAGGCACCAACCCTGCGAGTCTCACTCAGGGAATTATCTCAAAAACAGAGACTGGAAGCCGACGCAGCTGGGAGCGGGGCAGGAACCACCCCAGCCTCTCTGTGTAAATAACTGAGCGGCTGTTGGAAGAGCCGGTGAAGCCTCTGCCCTCGCTGTTTGTCAGTAGCTGCCCGAGCGCCGCGTCCTGCAGACGCTGTGTTTACATTTCCCACCGACTCGGGGAATTAACGCTCTTCGGAGAGCTGGGAAGTGAAGCAAATGCCCAAATACGGGCTCCGAAGCGTTTGTTTATGTGAGTTTATCATCAGATCAACAGTTTTCTGGTGCTGGCCGTGGCTCCTCCATGCTGAGTGGGCTGTGTGTGTCCAAGCAGTGCTCCTGGCCATCCCCAGCAGCAGCTGTACCACCGAGTAGCAGGAATCAGGGACCATCCACTGTTATTATTACACATCTAACTGCAACGAAGACTTGCAAGCCTCCATCGTGTCTTCTGGAAGAGTTCCAAGATCTCTGTTGCCCCTCTGAGATCTTTGGGGAAGGTCTAACCCCCTTAGGAAGGGGCCACAGCTTCCTTTCCATTCTCCCTATGACTTTCTCCAAAGGGTTCCTCGTCTTTCTCTTTTATGGAGAACTTTTTCCGGAAGGCTTGGGTTAAGCTGGAGGAAGAAGCTTTCCTAAACGTGGTCAGTCTCTTCCGAAAGTTACCCCCCGAGAAGAAATAGAGAAGTGGGTCAAAGCAGCAGTTGGCAGCTGCCAAGGGGAGCGTCACCACGACCCATTTCTGTAGGTAGATGGCATCCTCGCAGCTGGCGTTCCTCAGCCGCAGCGCGTGGAGGTGGACCGTGCGCAGGACGTGGTACGGGGTGAAGCTCACCAGGAAGGTGGCTGTCACGATGACGATCATCCAGACCGCCTTCTTGCGGTTAGCCTGGTTCTTCTTCAAGGAGTTTTTCAGTAAGGTCCTGATGATCATGGTGTAGCAAATGGTTATGATGATAAAGGGAAAAATGAAACCCAGGAATAAGGCAATGAAATCCAGGACCACCACTAGATTTGTCTTCTGGGAGTTTTCTGGGGGTTCGAAGCACTTGGTCTTGTTGCCGTGTTGGTATGTCCCGTTTCGCAGGAAGGGAGTGCTTGTCAGGGTGACAAAGATCCAGATGCCGATGCAGACAAATTTAGCCTTCCTCTCCGTCACCAGGTTGATATTCTGCACTGGAAACACGATGGCTACGCAGCGGAAGAAGCTCATGGCGGTCATGAAGAAGATGCTGCAGTAGAGGTTGACGTAGAGGGCGTAGGAGCTGACCCTGCAGAGGAAGTCGCTGAAGAACCAGTTCCCTTTGTGGACGTAGTAGATGACCCGCAGGGGCAGGGTGCACACGCAGAGGAAGTCGGAGACGGCCAGGTTGAGCATGTACACCTGGAAGGCCGTCCTCTGCCGGTAGGTTCTGATGAGGACGTACAACACCACGCCGTTGCCAACGAAGCCCATAATGCTGATCATGGAGTAGAGCGTGGAGTAGACTCTGTTCCGGAAGTCGTCGATGGAGTGATGGCACGACAGGTTATCGAACAGCGCCATCGTGTCACCGGGCCGAGGCACCGGTTCCACCTGGCGATGGATGCTCAGGCCTGGGGATGAGAAATTCACCTGAGTTACTGTGCTGGGTTTGTGCAGGGGGTAGGTTTTTGGACTGAGGGAAGGGGTTACAGCAGTGGCTCCTGGGAGAAGCTTCAAGAAGCTTTCCTGTCTTTAAGGTGGACCCACCTCCACCCCAGGCTGAGCCAATCAGCAATGGTGACACAACTCTGCAAATCCATATTTATGAAGGGGACAAAGGGTTTGGTGGGAGAGACAGATCAGGAACATCCACAAGAACAAAGACAACAACAGCCTGAGTTGGGGATATGCGAGAGAGACAACTACAGACAGCCAGGTCCTTGAGGAGGAGGGGGAGGAGGTGAGTGGAGATTCCCCTGCAGCCCATGGAGGTTAATGGTAGAGCAGACATCCGTATGTAGCCCATGCAGGACTCCATGCTGGAGCAGGAGGCTGTGCCCAGAGGCTGCTGTGACTATGTGGAGAACTTATGACAGAGCAGAAGACCCCAGAGATGCTCATGCCAGACAAGGGAGAAGAGGTGCACCAGAGTGGAGACCTGTCTCCAGCCCCAGAGGTCCCCATGTCAGAGCCAGGGGCTGCGCCCAAAGAAGTCCGCGACTCCGTGGGAAGCCCACGTTGGAACACTTAGTTCCTGAACACTTTTAGCCCATGGAAGGGACCCCACGGTGGAGTAGGGGAGTGTGCAAGGAGCTGTTACCCTGAGGAGAAAGGGGCAGCAAAGACAACGTGGGACTTCAACCCCCATTCCCTGTCCCCTGTGCTGCTGAGGGAGAGGAGGCAGAGAAATCAGGAGCAAAGCAACTTGAGCCTGGAAAGCAGGGAGGGGTGGTGGGAAGGTGTTGCAAGATGTGGTTGTGATGTCTCACTGTCCTACTCATTGATTAGTAACAAATTAAATTGATTTTTCTTCCCCAGGTCAAGTTCATTTTGCCCATGACCATCACTGGTGAGTGAGCCCTCCCTGTCCTCATTCCAACCCATGACCTCTCTGTTATGTTTCTCTCCCCCATCCCACCAGAAGGAGGGAGTGGGTGAGTGACCACATGGTCTGAGCTGCTGTGGTGGCAGCTAAAGCCATCACAGTTCCATAAAGCAGCACATGAAAATAAAATGTGATTATTAAATGGGAGGAAAATCTGTCACCTCTCTGGTACAGGAGGGGACAGCCAGGAAGGGAGGTGGATCTGCACAGATCCACGTTATTATAAGAAAGTGAGAATTTTACTGTTCCTTTGGGTATTCATCTGCATGCAGGAAGCCATGGCACTCTTCCTTTGGGTTGTCCTACAGTAAAGTAGGAGGAAAATCCACATTTACGTATTTTTCCCCGTTCATTTTCAATTTCTAACGGTTCAGACACAGAATTCTCACTTCCAATCCGAGATGATGCAAAACCCTGAGGGTCAGAACCCCAGGACACACGCAGACTGAAGTAACCAGACTTGACCAAAGCCAACAGTGAAAGCAACAACTGAGACAAGATGGGTTTTGAGAACCCCCACCCTGTATGTGCTCAAAACTGATGTTAAATGGTATTTTCAGCCATAAAAATAGTCTGGTAGCATTCAAGTACAACCTCTGTCCCTCTCCAGGATTTATTGGGAATTCTGAACCACATTGGGATGCTCAAGGCTTCCAGGTTTCAGCTATTTGGGAGTTTGTGCTCTAAAACAATCCTTTGATTATCTGCAACGCACAAAATACATCAAAGCTCAACAGATACCAGCGAGGTGGCACAGATGGGAGAGGAGGAAACACCCCACACAAGAGAGGATGTTTTTTTCCTCCTCTTGGAAAGAAGAGGCACATAGGGGTGTGTGACCACGCGACTGCACAGAGGTCTTTGGCCAGAAGAGGCAGCCAAGACTCGATTTAGCTCTCCCCTCCCCCAGCAGAGGCTGTAGCTCAGCATCATCGCTTACAGGTCACCTTCACTCATGTAAGTGAAGCTTACCTGGCTCGTTTGCTCATCACAACCAACCTGTTCAGCGGAGGGAGGCAGCGAGTTTGCAGCCGTGTCCTCTCCTGGCCCTGCAAGAGCCACCTCTCAGCAGCCCAGTTCTGGTGGTGGCAGAATCCAGACCTCAGCCCCAGCTCCTCGTGATGGAAAGCCCAGAGCAGCTCTGAACACCAGCGATTGTCCACACAGCCTCTCGTGGCTCCAGCCACCCCTCCTCTGCAAGGAGCAGCCAGCAACGTGGAGCTCTGCCCTGGTGGCACCTGAGACCAAGCCCTGGGTGATGCTGAGGGACCCAGCCTTCAGCCCTCACCACTGGCATCCTCGCTTGCCTGAGGTCTTCGCTCCAGGCTTGAGTTAATGCCCAGCAAGGAGACCTGCCGAGCCAGACCCCGCCGCGCTGTGCACTCAACCAGCACATCATGATTAGTGGTTCAACCATCTCATGAAGACTCATGGAGATAAAAATCTCTGTGCTTACCAAGGCAGCGTACATCAGTTCTTTCTCAGACATTAAAAACCCAACCCAGAACCAAGATGTTGGAGATTAAGAGGCTGGAATGATCTTTTTTTGCACATTGAGGTTTCTTTCACCCGCCTGCACCTCTGGGCAGTTACGAAGCAAGAGCAGAAGATGGGATGAAGGAGGATGCGTGGTGAACCCAGGGGATGAACAAAGATGTTCTGCCTAAAAGCAGCAACGTGATGTAACACTGGGAGAAGGGAAGAGGCTGCAGGTGGAGAAAGGCACAGGAGCACTGGGGGAGCTGGGCAGAACCCCAGGCAGAACCTGTCCCTCCCTTGACCTGCTGGGTCAAGTTCCCAGGTGCCTTGTGAGAGGACACCAGTGATGCTCAGCTGAAGAAGGTCCTGCTGTCCTCCTACCACTGTGGATTTCCCTTCCCTTCCACCAGTTCAGCTGTCCTGCCTAAGTGATAACCAAGAGATATTGGAAAACATCTGTATTGGGTTTGTGTGGCCAGGTTTTGGTAGCAGGGGGAGGAAGAGGGGTGGCTTCTTGATGAGAAGCTGCCAGAAGCTCCCTCCGTGTCAGAGAGAGACAATGTCAGCTGGCACCGAGACAGACCCACTGCTGGCCAAGGACAAGCCCATCAGTGATGGCCACAGCACCTCTGGGATAACAGATTTAAAAAGGGGGAAGAAAAATCTGCACAACTGCAGCTGGAGAGAGGAGTGAGAAGATGTGAGAGCAACAACTCTGCAGACCCCAAGGTCAGGGAAGAAGAAAGGGGAGGAGGTGCTCCAGGTGCTGGAGCAGAGATTCTTCTGCAGCCCATGGTGAGGCAGGCTGTCCCCCTGCAGTCTGTGGAGGCCCATGGTGGAGCAGATGTCCCATCCTGCATCCCATGGAGGACCCTATGCTGGAGCAGGTGGATGCCCAAAGGAGGTTGTGACCCTGTGGGAAGCCCACACTGGAGCAGGCTCCTGGCAGGACCTCTGAACCCATGGAGAGAGGAGCCCATGCCAGAACAGGTTTGCAGGCAGGACTTGTGACCCCATGGAAGGGATCCACACTGCAGCAGCTCATTCCTGAAGGACTGCAGCCCATGGGAAGGGACTCACATTGGAGAAGTTCACAGAGGACTGTCTCCCATGGGAAGGACCCCAAACTGGAGCAGAGGAAGGGTGTGAGGAGTCTTCCTGCTGAGGAGGAAGGAACAGCAGAGACAACATCTGATAAACTGACCACAACCCCCTTTCTCCTCCCCCTGTGTTGCTGGGAGGGAGGAGGTAGAGAAAATCAGGAGTGAAGCCTGAGAAGAAGGCAGGGGTGGGAGAAGGTGTTTATTTCTCATTACCACACTCTGATTTGATTGGTAATAAATCAAACTAATTTCCCAAGTCAAGCCTGTTTTGCCCATGACAGTGACTGGTGAGTGACATCTCCCTGTCCTTATCTCAGCCTAGGAGCCTTCTGTCATGTTTTCTCCCCCCTGTCCAGCTGAGGAGAGGATCGATGGAGCAGCTTTGGTGGACACCAGGAGTTCACCCGGGGTCAACCCACCACAACATCTCAGCCTACCATGTACTCATTAGATAAAACTTCCTTATTTGACCTCCATGCCTACTTGTGCACACTTCTGAAGGGGGTTTGAGCTGCATTAGAAACTTTTTACTTCCTTTGGGGTCTAAATTTCAGTCTTTCAGCTGCTGCTCTTACAGAGACGAGCAGATAATGAGCAACCACACGAGGTGTTGGATTGAAAGATAACCGAGACCTGTTATCTATGTTTCTAAATATAACTTAAAGATGTCTTTCGTAACCAAAGGACAACTGATGATTACAATTACTGGAGTACTAAAGCATAGAAGAGCTCCACACCTAGAAATATATCTGTGAAAATCTAAAAAAGAATGCTAAAAAAATCATTTAGAGTGTGAGACCACCACTGAGGGGCTTGAGACCACCACTGAGGGGCTTGAGACCACCACCGAGGGGCTTGAGACCACCACCGAGGGGCTTGAGACCACCACCGAGGGGCTTGAGACCACCACCGAGGGGCTTGAGACCAGGTTTGCATCAAGAACTGAAGACCAGTATCACTTCTGCCACTTTTTATCTCCACAGTCACAGTTCACCGAACCCTTTATTTACACACAAGTGAACTCAGCTCTTTAGGAAGGTGGACAGTGACCGGGAGCAGCGATGGTCAGCCAAGAAAAACATCCCAAACTCCACAAAACCCTACACAACTGCTATTCTCCAAGTCCCATGCCTCACAGCCAGACTTATGGGTGGTCAGAAATAGGTTCTACTAAATTTAGCGACACAACCAGCGAGCACATCACCAAAGAAGGTACCAGAGATCGTTTGCTCCAGGCGCAGATGAAGCATCACCGGTGCTCGGGACCCGCTGAGCTCAGGGGTTGGTGGGAGAGGAGCAGGAACAGCCCCAAAGCCCCGAAACATCGACTCCCCTCCATGGGCTCGGTCACTGGGAGGGGAGCAGGATGGGTAACAGCAGGGATAACGGGCAGAAGCAGCAGACGCTAATTAATAACCCATTAATCACCCAGCTCATTAGCGCGCTTGGGCTGAAAACCGGCACCACTGAGCTGCGGGGGATGGAGCGCGGCTGTTAACCGGGGCAGCGACCGTCCCGTCCCCGGGGGTCCCCGCGGGCAGCGCCCACGCGTGACCGGCAGCCCTGTCCCGACCGGCAGCCCTGTCCCGACCTCCCTCCCTCCCACTCCTCCCCGGTGCCGTGCGTGGACTCACCGCAACCGGCCCGTGCGCGGAGCTCTGCCCACACCGCCCCTCCACCGCCCTTAAAGCGACCGGACCGAGCCCCTCCCAGCCCCACCGCCCTGGGGAGGGCCCGGCCCGCTCCCCGCCCCGCCCGGCCCCGGGACCCCCCTCCCCGCTTCCTGCCGGGGAACCGGCAGCGCCGGGGTCTTCCCGTCTGTGCCGAAGCCCTTTCGGGGGTTGCAGCTCCCGTGGCATCTCCCCAGTCTGGCACTGGTGGAAACGCACCGCAGGGTCAGGGAGAGACTGGGCAGACTGGGGGGAAGGTGTGTGGGATGGGGGCAGTGGGTAATTCCAGCCCTGCCTCCCACGCGAGCCCCTCTGACCCCACTGTCCCCCCACACGTGGGTCAGCGTGGCCCGTGGCTCTCTCCAGGGGGAAGGGCTCGGTGTGAGCATCGCTCGTGGGGTGTGAGCATCGCTCGTGGGGTGTGAGCATCGCTCGTGGGGTGTGAGCATCGCTCGTGGGGTGTGAGCATCGCTCGTGGGGTGTGAGCATTGCTCTTGGAGTGTGAGCATTGCTCTTGGAGTGTGAGCATCGCTCGTGGGGTGTGAGCATCGCTCTTGTAGTGTGAGCATCGCTCATGGGGTGGGAGTGTCACTCTTGGAGTGTGAGCATCACTTTTGGAGTGTGAGCATCGCTCTTGGAGTGCAAGCACGGCTCCTGGAGTTCCTCCAGCTCTTTGCTTTCTCGTGGGCTGCTCCCACATCTCCAGTTCTGGCACCACATTGGGTGATAACGTGTAGAAAACCCCTACAGATGGCTGGGCAGTGCCCAAACCCTCACTAACGGGAAGCAGATCCCTGTCACTCCCAGCGGGGTGAGTGCCCAAGCCTTGGCCTGGGGCAGGGAACGAGGCCAGCAAACACAACCCAGAGGCACGTGGGTGCGAAGGGCCAGGCGTGGGTCCCCACAGCGCCAAGGCAGGGAGAGCTGGAGGGGTGCAGAGCTGGGCAGCTGCTGGAGAGCACTAATTACACATTTTGCCACCTTGAACCTTTTAAATAAATGGTTTAGAATGAAAGAAATGCCACCACGTCAATAAACCCCTTATTGCTCTCCAGGAACAAACCACAGCTGAGATCAACAGTACCCTGGAGTCCACCTGGGAGGCAGGTGGATGATCTCTTCTCAAGGGGAAGAGGAGGGGCAGGCGCTGATCTCTTCTCTCTGGCCACCAATGCCAGGAGCAGAGGAAATGGCAGATTGGTTTGGGTGGGAAGGGACCTCAAAGCTCACCCAGTTCCAACCCCCCTGCCAGCAGCAGGGACACCTTCCACCAGACCAGGTTGCTCAGAGCCTCATCCAACCTGGCTGAGAACACTTCTACAGTTTCTTCTGTAGTTTGCTGCAGCTGTGGTGCACATTTTGGTGTTACTCCATTCTGCCATTCCTTCTGCTTTTTTTTGGTACTTTCTTTTTTTACTATTCCTTCTGCTTTTTGCTCAGTTTTGTTATTCCTTCTCCTTTTTTTTTTTTGGTTGTTTGTTTTTCTTTTGCTGCTTTTCAGCTTTGGCAACTGCTTTCCCACTGGCTATTTAAGAAGGAGGAATCAGACAGCATTTCATGATAAAGCAAACATCTTTTTAACATGTTGCTCTTCCTTTCCTCTCCTGGGCCGGCCTAAAATAGGTTGTTCCTCTCTGAATCTTGTGTGGAAAGGGTGGGTGGTCATCTCAACTTCAGCCTTGCTCAAAGTTATTTAGAACAGGCTGGACTGCGTGATGTTGGGGCAGAATGACTACTGGCAACGTCATCTGCCAGATGCACTTTCTAGAGAGAAGCCTGAGGTTGGGGATGGAGACTTGGGTGCAGCTCAATCTGCTCTGACCTAACTGGACTCAAGCCATCCCCAACCTGGAACCTGCATCACTGTGGTCCCTGCGCTCTGCTGAGGGAGGACTCATCAACCCAGGCACGTCCTTCCCTTGACGTGGATGAAATAAAACACATGAGGAAGGCAGGAGAAAAAAAAAAGAGGAATGGGGCATGGAAATCTTCTGGTGTTGGTTAATGCAGGGACACTGGTATGGTGGCCCTGGAGCCAGCAGATATGGAGAGTATTCCCACTGCAGAAGGATGGGGAAATCATGGGGAAATGGAAGGTTTGGAGATGTTGCCCAAGTATGAGAGGAGATGAAGAGTCTTTATGCAACAATTTCCGTGCCTTGATGCCTGCCAGCCCGTAGTCATTCTGAAACAAGCAGCTTTTGCTCCAGGCCTGTGCAGGAACTGCTCAGCTGTGGCTGTCCTCTCCATTTCTGGGCGGTGGTGAACCCGGGGTCAGCCCCAGCTTGGCTGAGCCAGGGTGCTTGGCTGGTAGAAAACCACACCCAGAAACAATGGTACCAGCGGCCGGAGGCAGATGGGTTGGCCTTCTTCTTCTTCATCAAGCTTGCAAATGTGGTGCCTTATTTGGGAAAGTGATTTCTGCTGCTTGCCAAGGACAGGCAATCCCTTTCCTGCTCTGTTCTCACTAGAACAGTTCCTGCAAGGGCCCCCACCCAGCAGGACCTATTTCTCCATGGACCATACCTTATTGTCACCTAGACCTTACAGGATGTGTCTCCATTTGCTCCTGGACCCAGCACAGAGACTTGATGTGGCAGTTCCAGCACTGGCCCTGTCTACCACCTGCTTTTTAGGGACCACTGTTACTCTGCGTGGTCCATATTGGCAGCTGTGAGAAGCTGCTCCATCCCAGCCGTAGGAGACCAATGAAGCTCCTCATTCCTGTGATTTCTGTGGGAGAAGAACAGAGCTGGGGAACTTTCTGTGAAGAAAACCTCAGCCCTTGTCACTCTCTCACATCATGAAGCTGTTGATCGTATCCTACTGCAAATAAAAGCTTTTTAGCTAGCTGCTGTGGCAGAGAGGGCTGAGAGAAGATGCCAAGCTGGGTGAGATGGTGGGACATCTTCAGCACTGTCCCTAGTTATAATTTTTCAGAATAAAGCACTTGCTCTCCTGAGATGAATGAAATAAATTACTATTTATTTACTATAAATTACAGCATTCAGCAATCCTGTCATTGTTAGCCTAAATATTTGGAGAAGGATTTTATTCTTTCACAGGCACGGATCTCTCTTTACAAAAGGAGGTGGTGATGGGGGTGGCTGACTGATCTGGGAAATGACAGAAGACATCAGCCAGGGAACAACCTTGTTTCTGTTTCACCGAAGACAGGATTCATGTGGTTTCCAGTCAAAATGCAAATAAAAAGGTGAGAGTTTGTGCTGCCTTTTCTGAGAAGCGGAGCAGAGCATGTGGTCCTCACCGCAGAGGGATGGGCATGGGCATGGGGACAGGGCTGCCCACGCTGCCCCAGCCTCCTTGGAGGGCTGCAGCACAAGTGCTTCATGATGTTCCTGCAGCTGGGTGCACTGCCACTCTCCCCTAGACTGCTCCACACCTGGGCTTGGAGGGGGCTTTGGGACAGGGAGCAGGAATTTCAGGGTCTTCTGCTAGGGAAAATATCTGGAAGTAGGGTGTTTAGGGACCCTTTAACCTGCTCCGATCCTTTCATCTTGTGCAAAATGAAAGGATGGGTTTGTTGGGCCAAAACTCCAGACAAGGACCCAGAGATGTCCTTTCGCTGTGGTGAGGAACCCCAGCAAGCCAGGAGAACTGGCTCATGTCCAATCAGCCAACCACACTGCGTACAGAAGCGCTACCTGAGTGTTTGTAAAAGATAAAGTTTGCATTTTTACCTTTCTGCAGGCATGATGGGATCAGCTTTACCAGCTGTTGACCACCTCCAGGTCTTGCTGTGCTGGCCAGCAGGCAGGGACCCCCAGCATCTGGCAGGTGAGTGTCCTCAGTCCCCGTGTGGTTAACCACCTCCGAAAAGAGAACAGCTAAAGACCTCACAGAGAGTTGTGCACTACTCATTTGAAAAGTTGGATTTCCTTGGGGTTTTTTGATGATTCCAACATGTCAACCTGTAACCAAGAGAAAAGCCCTGCTGTCAGGAGATGCTGTCCTGATAGAGCCCCTTGCTGCTTCCTCTTCCTGTTTGGTACGTGTAAGCAGCACAGGCGTCAGGAGATGCTGAGATACGGCTCCTCTGAGCTCTGGCTCTGCTCTTTCACAAGTCACACTGCAGACAGACCAGCCAAGGCATGAGAAACCGGTGTCACTTTGTGGGTGACACTTTTTTCACCATGTTTTCAGGCAAAAGCACCAGAACATTTGCCTGTTCCTGGAGGCTTCATCCACCAGGAGCTGGGAAATTATATTAATTCTTCTGTTTTTGTTGGAACAGGTGTGAAATCTGTATTCTGTGCAAACCTGTCCCAAATATTCTCATATTTTTCCCAGAATGGGCCAGACCTCAGTTGCATTTATTGGCCCTTAGACTGGAACTGGGTGGGAGGGTCTGTGCAGGCCAGCAGTGACTTCAGCATCTGGGTCACTGCAAATCTGTCCCAGTAATTTTAACTAGCAGGTACTTTCAAACTGACAAAAAGTTGTGCTTCAATTTTCTAGTTTTCTTTCAGAGAGTGACACTGGATTTATTGCTTTTTACCTTTTTTTTTTTCAATATGGTGCCATACAAATTTTTTAAAATAAAAATAGTCTATCAGCCTTTTTGCAATCATTTTTTCCCACTCCCAATAGTAAACCAGCATTTTAATTCTCTGATGCTTATTTTTCATGGCAGAGTTTTCTGATTACATAAACTACCAGGGTTCTTTTTCTCTGGAAGATGAGAAAACAAACTTATCCCTGGAAAATTCGGCAGCACGCAAGAAAACATTTCTCACGGGGAAATTTTTCTTTCATCTTCTTTTGGAAAGTAATCCAAAAAGCCAGAAATAGGATATGCAAGTCATCTTTGTGTTTTTGGAAAGGGAATGGAATAAACATCATGAAAATAAGTGAATTTTTGGCATCTAAATTATTTCAGGGTTTATATCCCTTGGAATTTAAAAGAAAAGGCAACTGGAAGGGAAATTCGTGTGCGTGGTGGGATCTGAACGGCGGCAGCAGACGCCTGGCACTGAATGAAACCCGCATTCACCCCGTGCATCGCTGGAGAGGCGCTGCTGGGGGTGTCTGAGGGTGGCCTGATAATTCTCTATGAAACAATAAATGTGAATTACCACAGAACATCAGACATCATGTTCATCTAATCACCTTTAAATCCCATTGTAGACCCACCCAACTGGCTCCCAGCAGAGGCTTTCTTAGGAAACACCCAGCAGGGTGCAAAGCTCCTGCCTTTGGCTCCGTGAGAGAACCCCAGGCTGGTTTGGGTTGAAGGGACCTTAAAGCTCATCCAGTCCCAACCCCCCTGCCAGCAGCAGGGACACCTTCCACCAGACCAGGTTGCTCAAAGCCTCATCCAACCTGGCCGAGAACACTTCCAGGGAGGAGCAGCCACAGCTTCTCTGGGCAACCTGGGCCAGGGTCTCACCACCCTCACACCAAAGAATTTCTTCCTCACATCTCAGCTCCATCTCCCCTTTCAAGAGCAGCGTGGGCAGCAGGGCCAGGGAGGGGATTCTGCCCCTCTGCTCCGCTCTCCTGAGACCCCCCCTGCAGTGCTGCCTCCAGTGCTGGGGCCACCAACAGCACAAGGACATGGAGCTACTGGAGCCAGTCCAGAGGAGGCCACGAGGATGATGCCAGGGCTGGAGCAGCTCTGCTGTGAGGACAGGCTGAGAGAGTTGGGGCTGTTCAGCCTGGAGAAGAGAAGGCTCCAGGGAGACCTTATTGCAGCCTTTCAATATTTAAAGGGGACCTATAAGAAAGATGGGGACAGACTTTTTAGCAGGGCCTGGACCGATGGGACAAGGAGAAATTGTTTTAAACTAAAAAAGGGGAGATTTAGACTAGATATAAGGAACAAATTTTTTTATGCTGAGGGTGGTGAAACCTTGGCCCAGGTTGCCCAGAGAGGTGGCAGAAGCCCCATCCATGGAAACATTCAAGGTCAGGTTGGATGGGGCTGTGAGCAACCTGCTCTGGTCAGAGATGTCCCTGTCACTGCAGGGGGTTGGACTAGGTGGCCTTGAAAGGCCCCTTCTCACCCAAACCAGTCCATGAGTCTATGCTCTGCCCTGTGACAGTGTGCACTGGCTCTGTGTCCAGTATAAATGGTCTCTCCTGTTCCATTTGACACTTTCCTTTTTAATTTGCAATTGCCACCGTGCTTTATGTGCCAGACTTCCAGGTGCAGAGAGCAGTTACCATCCTGTGTCCACAACTTCTGGTCTGCCATCTCAACTTGTGATGGATCAGCAACATAGAACATCTTCACTTTGTTTTTGTGCAAAAAGCATCCTATTATTTCTTCTTAGGACAACATCCCTTGATTTCTGGACTATGTTTAGGTCATATGAATAATCTACACCAGGAGGATGCTGCTGGTACTGACTGGTTCAGAAAAGGAAATCCCCATGGCCATGGCTACTGGTGGCCATCCTCAGAGCTCAGCAGTCTTGGGCTTCTAATGTCTGCAAAGGAGCAAGTTGGCACTGGTGTTTGATGGAGAGAAATAAGATCTTAAATGGGTATTATTAAAAAAAAAAAAGCAAAACCAATGTGGCAAAAGCCTAATCAAGCTCTTGAAGAAAGGAGGAGCAGGCTGCAAGCCCTGCTGGTGGTTGAACACTCACCTCATGCCTGTGCAGAGGAGTTTGTCAACCAACTGAAATATCAGGGGAGACCCGAACAGAGAATGACCAAAACAATCAACATCGAATCCAAATCAACTCCAGCACCGAATGGCAACAGAGAAACAGAGCAACATTTTGCCTGGCCTAACAACTAATGCCAGGGTAGAATATGCAATTGCACGATGAGAATTGAAGTCAACAAAGAAATGGAGACATCCAGCATGAGAAGGGTGAATGCAGATCAGCAGATACGCAGCGTCGCGTGGTGAGAATCACCGGAGGAAAGTGTTAGAAATTTCCTGTTCTTCAAGCACTCAAGTGCTCAGCTTGGTGTTTAATTCGTTTTTTTCTTGTTGATTTAAAAGGAGAAACGTAAAGAGAAAACCCCCTGAGGAATGATGACGTACTTCAGGAGGCACTGTGTTCAAATCAGGTTCAGATAAGGGACCCTACAGACCAGGAACCTGTGACAAGATGCTCCTGCAGCCACTGGTGTCCACCTACAACACTTCTGTGTTCTGTTTCTAGAAGAGATCATGGAAGATATCACCAGGAAGTTTATGAAAAAGTGGAAGTTTGGGCTTTAATAGTTCCAGCTTATTTCCTGCAGGTGGAACTGCCTGAAGATAATTCACGTTCTTGGTCAGAGAGATGACTTGTGGGGCATGCACTGAGCTGCTGGTGTCTCCTGCAATTGTTACCCACTGCTTCTAAACATCTCATGCTTCTGTCCCACACTTCCCATTTGGATTTAATTAGGTGTGGTCTCAATCCCCTAATGATGCACATGGACCAGGCTGGCTATAAGCTTCTGATCAGCCCTGAAAGCACCTTCCCTGGGCTGTGAATCAGCCCATCAGTTATATAACCTGCAGCTCTCTGTGGCTGCTCTTATCTGATGTGCTGAGAAGTGGCTGCTTTTTTTGTTCTTTTTAAAAATAAAATACAATAAAACCCTTGCTGGAGAAAGATGTGACTTTTTTTCTGCCATAATACAACTATTTTGTGCATTGATGCTGTCTACAGTATGAAAAGTGGATTTTGGCTTTTACTGAGTGAGCAAAATATCATGTCAGGTGTATATTTGCAGGTTTAAGAATCTCTCTAAAATAGGAGAAAAACAGACAGAAGAGGATTACAATTTTCCATCCATAATGCTTCCTCCTCGCTCAGCTTGGTGTGTACCTGCCAGTCCACGTGTTAAATTGCCACCACACAGACTGCCTGCACGGACAGGCAACGTGAGATAACTGCTGGTGACTGCGAGGGAAGGCACCCTGCTGTCCCAGCGATGGGATGAGGAGGGTCCCTCTTCCAACCAAGCCTAAGCTCTGTTTAATGCACCTGCTCAAGGTGTCCTCGACACACAATGCCCATGAAGTGCCATGAACATGCTTTAGAACAGAATAGTTCAGTTGGAAAGGACCTGCAACGATCATCCAGTCCATCTGGAGCCACCAGGACTCTTCCTCACCTTGGTTAGGGGATTGCTGGCATTTCTGGAGTGAAGAACCTCAGCTCTCAGACACCAAGTGCCAGGTCTCTGCCTGTGAAGTGAAATAGTCACAAATCACACACAATTTTGAAGTGAAATAGTCACAAATCACACACAATTTTGCCAGTGTCTGCCAAGTATTATTTTTCATTCATCAATGTTTTCAGTACCTGGATATTTTCATTAATCACTACATTTATGCTAATGTAACCCCATTAAAAACACTAATCACAGGCTGTTGTAGTTTCACAACTCATCATTTCTGACAAACCAGTGGTGCAATATCTTTGAAAAACCTGAGATTTTTTTCCCCTCTTTATTAATTATATGATCCTCAATATTTTGAAACACACTTTATTTATGAAGTTTTGCACTTTGATACTCTTTTCCAATGGTGAAAAGAATTCATAATGCATTTAAAACTGTTTGAACCACTGACATGTTTTTTCACACTGGGCTCATTAAAAAAAATCATTCTTGCGTAGATAATGGATGGAGGACAAAGGAGAGGCAAGAAATGAGTCTTTGTGATTGGAAAGTAAAAAAGGGCACTGGAAGCTGCTGAAACAACATCCAAAGACACCAGTAAAATTAATGGGCCAGGGAAGATGGTTTTGAATGGGAGGTTGAAAGAGGTGCTTGGCAGTCAGAGCGATGTGTTGCCCTTACTGTGCTTTACTGACCTTCACACAACAAATCACCCCCAGGAAACACATCACCTTCCTCACCATGCCTGCCAGTCAGCTCCTGCAGGAAGGAACACTCCTGATTCCTCCTGGCAAGGTGCAGGACTGGAGGGGGCACCTGGCTGTCTCCATACCTGCTCCAAGATGAGGAGCAAACCCCAGGTCCCAGCCACCCTCAGCCTGGAGCACAGGGAAGGCAGTGGGGAGGCACTGGTGCCAGGGAGGGTTTGTTTCCTGGCAGTGTGTCAGAGCTGACACAGCCTGGGATTTCGTTTTCCTCCACTTTATAAGGCAAAAAAAAAATGTTGGCAAGTGTAGATTGTGAATGTTACAGAGTAAGAAAAAAGATCTCCTGGAAAAGTTACTCTGGTGCTTCTTGGGAAAGACATTAACCTTTCCAATCTGAGCCAAACCATGGGACTGACTTTTCTCCCAACATTCCCATGGAGCAGAAACAAGGAGCAGCCCTGGGAAAGGTTTCTCCCCTAATATTTACACGTGCAAACTCTACCCCTCAGCTTCAGCTCTGCACAGATACACATTCAACATGTTCCCAGAAGTCCATCTAACTCCTGGAAACCCAGATCTGCTGAGGGCAGGAGGATAAGTAGAAACAGATTCTTTTGTTTTCCACTTTCAACTGAGCTGTGTAAGCTTCAGAAACCATTTGGTGTGCAGCAGGGTTGGGAGGTGGGCTGAGCCTGTCCCCTCGTTTCTAACCCTAAAGGATCACCACTAAGAGTGAGTCCTGCTGGTCTCCAGCCAGACCACACTGGAAACTTGTCCTTATTGCAAAAACCCACTCAGAAGTCAGGGTCAGTGAAGGCCTAGAAAGAACAAACCATGCTCAGGTTTTCATTATGGAAAGTAGTTCCTTCCTTTTGTATTGACCTATTAATTCTGAGTTTGAATACATTAATTTTTGTGGGCTTAGCATACCAAGATTCTTGCTTTTGTCTCACTTGAGATGTATCAAATACCCTACAACTGAGCTCAGTCATACAAAAGGGGACCTTCTCATGGTCTTTCTGTCCTGACAACTGCTCTACAGTCCTCTTAATGTGCTGGGAAGAGGGAAGAAACTTGCAGAAAGTTCCTAAATCTAAAAACAAAGCAGGAGGCCACATGCACTTAAGGATGTCTGGGGGAGAACATGTAGCAGAAGCATCTCCAGTTGTGGTTGGCATCTCCAGTTGTGGTTGTGCCAGTCACTTGCTGGTGGGAATGTTCTCTCTTTTCCAGGAAGTGCTGGGTTGTGCAAACTTGCTCAGCTGTTCAGAAGAAGGAGGAGGATTGCTGATCACAAGAGGAGATGGGTTACATGCAGGTAGGTCATCCTGTCATCTGGGTTAGGAAAGGAAAAGGGAGCAGCTAAGGAAGCTAGTGGGAAAGGTTTTTTCCTAAAAAATAAATAAAAAATAATAAAAAAGCAGGGACAGGGACACCTTCAACTAGACCAGGTTGCTCAAAGCCTCATCCATGGGCTTTGAGTGCCCTTTTGAACCCATCTCATGTTCCTGGTACCAGCCATGAACATGCCCTAACATGATTCATCAGGGTTAATCTCCAATTCAGTGCAGCAGCAATTCACATCATAGCTTTGTAAATCATGTTAACTCTGAGTTTTGGCATCAACATTTAAAATCCAAAGACAACATGTTTGTTTCCATCCATCTGAAGATCGTTCAAAATATAAAAATACTGTTGGAACAGAAAAATTGTCCTAGGGCAAATGACAAATAACATACCCTGTCCAGCAGATACCAGCAGAGCTTTCCCAAAGCTGGAATTAATGCCTTTTTAACCTCCTCTAAGTGCCAAGAAGCTGAGAGCTAAAGGAATATTGTAGTCATGGCCCAGCAAAGACTGGAGTTCATTACCCATTGCCAAGCAACGTCTTAAACCCCTTCTTCATGCTGCTTCTGATCAATCATCTTGCGAGTTCTGAGGACACAGGTCACTGGGCAGCAAGACAGGTCTTTCTCCAACTTCCTAGAGCTCCCCAAAGTCATTTTTATGAGTTTTTGTTTCAAATGTGCAGCACGTAGGACACGGATTTATAAAGCCCACCAGCATGGCTGTATCTCTGCTCTGTGGCTGTTTGTGCATCACAACCACGTTGGCTTTGCGAGGTCAGGCTCAGGAGTGACTTCTGACCTTGGACTGACACAAAAACCCATGGCCAACACCAATCTCTTCTCAGGAGGATTCAGACTTCTGTGCTAACTGCCCACAGATATCTGTGAGATTTATGGCTGGGGCTTTCCCTCTGAAGATCACCCAGCATCGTGGAATTTGGCCTTTTTTGGCCATCTGAGTACTTCTGAGATAAATCAGCTCTGCTGCTGTTTAACTTGCAGGCTGAGACTGACGAGGAATTGATGGTCAAGGCTGTTGGTTCAGATACTTGTGCTTAGTCTGGGTGGCTGCTCTCTGCTTGGCAGCTCTTCCAGGGCCTCTCCTGATGCACATCAGGATGTGTTACCCTCAGGCACGTCACGTAGGGTTGCTGTGTACCCTGTACCCTGTCCTCCACGAGGAGCAGCAGACCCAAGCAGAGAACCCAGTTAGAGACAGTGACTTCTGCAGGAAGTGGAGCATTTTGTGCCCACCCAAGCTAACCCTGACAACTGCTTTCTGCATTGTCTTCCGATTAATCTGCTCACATTCAGGTTCCTCCATTGCCTTCAGATAAATCAGATTCCAGTTTCTCATTCCTGCCTTTAAAGGTTTCTACTAGAACTGAATTAAGAAGTGTCCAAGCTGATGTTTTCCAAACTCTTGGGCTTTCAGTGCAGGAACTGGGCCCCCAGTTCAGCCCAAGCCTTGGCCTGCTCCGTTATTTATTTAGTTGTAAATTATTATTTCTGTGTTGTGTTTTCCTTCTAATTTTTCCCACAATGCTTTTTTTTTTTTTTTTTCCTGCAGCACAGCAGGGCTCCATGGAACAGGATCATCATTATTTAGCTTTTATTTTTGTTTTACAAGCATTAGAAATTTTGGAAGCAGTAGCTGCTCTAGCAAACCCATAGGGACGTGTCAGTACAGGAACCAGCACCAGTACCTGCTGCATCTCCCAAGGACCAGCTCGCAGTTCTCCTGCATCTCTGTGACCACCCTGACTACTGCCAGTAACAACAGATGGGTTCTAGGTTCTACTTTACACATCCCAGTGCTCTCTTTAAAAGAAAGGAAAAAGCAAACCCCAATAAAACAGAAGAAAGCTGGAATCCTTCAGTGTTCTGTGTGCTGGTCGTGGTGATCACCACGGGCATCAGCACCATCGCCCGCGCACGCTGAGCTGGGTTGTGGGCAGGCAGGTAACACACCACCTGCAGCTTCAGTTGTAATTTTCTTCTGAAAACCACTGGTGTAGCCTTAAAAATACCCCAAACTTCTGCTATTTCCCCCATTTCACAGACACATTACCCCTCCCACTGCCAGGCTCTCTCCAGCTCTGTTATCTTATCAGCTTCAGCAGACTTGTGATCCGCCAAGTGACAAGCCTGGAAATCCTGATACCAACATTCTCTGATCTTAAGACCAGAATTTCTTTGAGCAGCAACCAACATTTTCCTCTCTATTGCCCTGGATCAGAAAAGCTACAGCTGTCCCAGCTCGAACAAAGCTCTCCTCCACTCCCACCAGCACCAGTGCTCTGTCTGGTCTACTTGTCTCAGGCCATTTACCCAAAGCTCTGTCACTGCCATAAAAACCCTCCGTGGTGTTTGCAGTGAATTGAGGATTTGCATGAGAGTTCAAACCATCAGGTTTCTCCAGGTACCTTTCACAGGGAAAATAAAGAGGAACCTCAGGAGATGGGCTGGGCTGTTCTGGCCCTTGCTCATTGCCAACCTTTGCAAACCCAGTGATGTTCAGGGCAGGTGGGGCTGGCTGGGGCCCTGTAACCATTAGATGGACCTCTCTTAACCACTCTGCCATGGTACCAGGCTGAAACAGGCTCTCCAGAAGGGATAAGTGGTTTAAGAATAACTCCTTGTCAACCAGAAATAAACATTTTATATTTATCTTCTTGATAATTCTACAAAATAGGAGGGTTCAGTGAGCAAAGCCTCAAGTGTGAGACATGGGGAGCTGCTTGGTAGGACACAGCTTGGGGCTGAAGCTCACCAAAGAGCTCTAGAGTACTGAAACCAGCCCTATTGTAATTGCAGTTTTGTTTAGTAAGTTTTTTTGCTGCCTCCAAGATTTTTCTCAGTTACAGCAGCACCATCACAGACAATGAGAAGCAAAAGAACAGCTCATGGAGGAACCTGCCACACCACATATGAGCTGCAGCAGGAGAGAGAAAGTGAGCCAAGAGGTGCCACTGCAAATCAAACAGGCAAAAGCTTGGGGAAATAAAGAAGTGCCGATACTCTCACCTCTCCTTCCTGGCTTGCTGCCTCACGTGAGCCTCTGCTTCAGGAACAGGAATTGTTTTCACCTCAGCAGTGAGGACGTGGGTCTGGAGCCACATTAGTGCTCCAAGAGTGAGCGCTGAACCGGTGAGATTAGATGGACCAAGTCACTTCAGGAACAAGTGCCAGGAAAGGGGAATCACTGGTGCTTAAATCCTGCCTGGGTGAGCAGAAGGCTGTAGAGATCCTCCTCCAACAGAGCCAGGTTCTAACAAAGCTGTGGAGTGAAGGCATGCAGGTCCACCAAAGGAAGGACACGGGTCAGGGTATTTTCCATGGAGACCAGAGGTGAGGGTGTGCCAGAAGCCATATTTTGGCCAGCATTAATCCAGATGTGAACAACTCCATCCTTCCCCTTTCCTGAATCCCAGCTGATCTGGCCAAACTCACTTTCCCCCTTTATCCAATTTGACCTTCATCAACCTCAGCTGTGCCATTACCAACAATCCCTCCACCCCTGCTCTGCAAGAACAGCCCTACCTGCCTTTTCTTGGCCAAGGGAACCATTAAGCCTGTGATTGCTCATGAGGAGCTGCTGTGCTACCTCTGGGAGCTGTGTTCAATGTGAAAACCCAACATATTGAGCCTCCCCTTGAGAGGAAAGCATGGGGAGAACTTGGCACAGGGCAGCCCCTCCCAGCCCTCTGTCCATGGGAGGGGACACTCATTTTTCCCCAGGCAGCTCCAGGACCCAGTCCCTCCATGAACTACCTGGTGACTGCTCACAGGTGGCTGTGTGCTGCCAGGTCCAACCTGCCTGGGCTTAGTTACACCATTGACTGTCAGAAATGTCAGATGGGAGCACAATGAAATCTTGGTGAGAAGGGCTCATGGGCAGTTCTTCAGCGTTTAAATAATCAAAACATGACACAAGCTGAAATAACGCCCTTAGTGCAACTGTGTTCACAAAATCCTCCCAGCAAAGGACCTGGAGGTGTTGGTCAATAGCTGATTGAACGTGAGCCAGCAGAGTGCCCAGGTGGCCAAGAAGGCCAAGGGCATCCTGGCCTGGATCAGCACCAGTGTGGCCAGTAGGACCAGGGAAGTTCTCTTCCCCCTGCACTGGGCACTGGTGAGGCCGCAGCTCGAGTGCTGGGTTCAGTGTTGGGCCCCTGAGTCCAAGAAGGACCTGGAGGTGCTGGAGCGTGTCCAGAGAAGGGAACGGAGCTGGGGAAGGGTCTGGAGCACAAGTGTGCTGAGTTCCCGGCTGAGGGAACTGGGGGTGTTGAGCCTGGAGAGAAGGAGGCTGAGGGGAGACCTTCTGGCTCTGTCCAAGTCCCTGCAAGGAGGGTGGAGAGAGGTGGGGGTGGGTCTGTTCAACCAAGGAGCAAGGGACAGGACAAGAGGAAATGGGCTCCAGTTGTGCCCAGGGCAGTTGAGATGGGATGTGAGGAAGAATTTCTTTGCTGAAAGGGTTCTGAGGCATTGGAAGGGGTTGCCCAGGGCAGTGGTGGAGTCCCCATCCCTGGAGGGATTGAAGAGTCGTGTAGACACAGTGCTGAGGGACATGGGTCAGTGGGGACTGGTCAGTGTTGGGTTCATGGTTGGACTCCAGGAGCTCAAGGGGCTTTTCCAATCCAGGTGATTCTGGGAGCTTTAGCTCTGCTTTCATTTGCCACAGAGGTGTAAATGTTAGAGAATCCCCTCACTCCAGGTGAACGTGCATTTGTTGAGACACAGGACAGCATCAATTCTGCTTGTATGGGACCTGCAAGCCCCAGTCTGGGCTGGTACCTCATCCTCTGTCACTGGTGCTCCATGTCACCCATCCCACATTAAAACCCAGCAAGACCTGGGCAAATCTTCTCTCTCCTGGTGCTGATAGGAAACAGGACTCTCATTCTACTCAACCATTTGCAACGTGTCCAGACCTCAGGCGCTGTTCTCAGTTCATGACTGAATTTTCAGTTCCAGGGGTTCTTCATTCTTTGCTCAGTGCTAATTTGCTATTCCAGTTTCCAAGCCTGAGCAAAACTGTTTTCTTACCAAAAATGAACAAAGCAAAGCAACCCCCAGACATCAGGAAAAAAAAAACCTCATCAAAACCAAAAGAAAATCTCAACCTCAAACCAAGAGAGCCGTGGAAAACAATTAATGTCAAGCTGAGAAACACATTTGCTAATATTTTCTTCTAATGTAGTTCCATCACTGGAAAACAATTTCTTTGATGTATCCTTTATTTTCCCTCAGGGGAAAAGAGAAATCAGACTCATTTTCAGGGGAAGCATCGCAAGTGTTTACAGAGGAAATGACTCCCAAAGAAAGCCTGGGGGAGCACCAAATGTGTATTCCCCGGGGTCTCAAGGCCAGCAAAGAACTCTTTCCTGGGAAATCTGTGTTGAACCAACTCCAGAACAGTAGTGGCACCCACACGTCTGCGTGACCGTGTTCCAGTTGGCTCCCTGGTTCTCCTGCCAGGTGGGTGCTCATCAGGGCCAGGAGATACCCAGTCAATGGCGATTGCACTGGGCATCACTCATTTGCATATTGTATTACTATTACAATTGTCATTATTATTTTAATATAATAATAATAATAATTAATTAATTTAATATAATTATTATTTTAAGTTTTCTTTCATTTCAGTGATTAAATTGTTCTTCTCTCACCCTACGAGTCTCCTTCCCCTTGCCCCCCAGTTCTCTCCCCTATCTCCTGGTGGGGCAGTGGGCGAGCGGCTGGGCCTGGCTGCCAGCCCAGTGCTGGCCCAGTGACACCACCACACTCAGGCTGCCCAATTTAAAAATATCAGCCAAAAAGTGCTTTTGCTCTCACCACTGGAGACAACAACAAACAGCTTCAGGTAGACCAAGCCTATGGAGCAGCCTCGTTGTGTCTGCCCGTAGCGAGGAAGGTGGTGGCCAAGAGCAGCAGAAGACAAAGAATGAAACAGGCAGGTGAGGGGGACACAGCAGGCTGGGCAGGTGCCTGGGGAGCACGAAATCAGGGGGCATCACAGATGGACGTGAGAGCAGCAGTGAGCTCCTGGGGAGCTTCCAGCATGACTCAGACTGTCGATGTCCTTGGACCACCCCCGAGCACTGAGCAGTGGTGCTGTGGGACGTGAATCGTGCTTTGCTGCAGTTTCATCTACTACAGAGCAAAGTTCAGTTCCTGACAACATGGTGACATGACTGTTAACAAAATAAACACAAATTTACAGGGTGAAGCAAGGAGTGAGTGGACTGGTTGCTCCCAGTGACACAGCTCATTCCCATTCTCCTTCTGCTCGGCAGGGCTGGACACAGACCAACTCTTGCAGCTCTTTATGTTTCCCAGAGGAACCTCAGTGCTGCTCTCCTGCTTTGGTTTGCTGTCAGGAGTAACAAGAAATCCAGGCTGCAGGTAGGATGCAGCTCCAGATCTGCTATGGGGAGCCCACAGAAACGAGCTGGCTCTCCTCTTGTGGCAAGTGGGGGATGCAGGTTTCTGCCTCCCCACGTGCTTCACACGGTGTCTTTGTTTGTTCTCAGGTGTGAGGAACTGGAAGGAAAACAAAACTCTCGAGACACTTTTGGTGAGATGATTTCTGAAATGCAGGAAATATGAGAAAAGTAAAATTTTGTGTATCTATATCTTGGCCTGAGGTTGAAAACCAGACTCCCTTATCCAGGCAGAGCACACGGGATGACTCCTGCCTGGTGATTATGGTTTTGCTCTTGCTTTCCTGGAAAAGACAGTAAAAATTCACCATCTCTTCCTCCTGATTGTCTGAAGCATCTTGTTCAAGCTAAAAAATCCCAAACCATTGGCCCTACTCAGGAATATAAATTAGACTCTGTGAGTAAGGCTATAAAATTTTACATGTGTGTCAGGGACAAAGAAACACCAAGAAAGGAATAAATAGATGGAGAACATGGGATGTGAATAAATGATCATTCAGAGAAATGGAGGCAAGTAATCAGGGGGCACCTAACAAGCAAACAAGCCATTTACAGGAGGAAGAGCTCCCAGACTGTGTGTCGAGGAAGGGGAGGAAAGGTCATTAAATGGAGACATTAAAATCTAATCAAGACAAAGCACTGGATAAATGACTGCAGTGAAAAAAAGCCTTCTGCACTGATGGGATGTAGTAAGTCCTTTTAAACTCAAATATACTTAATTTCATGATTCAGTTTGCTAAATAACTTGATGATCTGGAAATAGAATAATGTAGGAGGGCAGAATTTATTGTGGGGACGCAGGGAAGCACCACTTTTGGGGGAGATATCAAAACTGCATCTAGTGCTCCTCCAAGGGCAGAGCAAAACATCACATTCCTGTTTTGGCACTGAGAAGAAAACCCTGGATGCAGGTAGTTCCAAAACCCTGGATGCAGGTAGTTTGCAAACCCTGGATGCAGGTAGTTTGCAAACCCTGGATGCAGGTAGTTTGCAAACCCTGGATGCAGGTAGTTTGCAAACCCTGATGCAGGTAGTTCCATGCTGTGTGGTCCACGAGGGCTGAGCGTGCTGGCAGCAGTCACGGGTCAGGGGCACGGACAGTGGGTGTGGGGGTGTGGAAAGCGGAGGAGTTCAGCGGGGCCAGAGCTGAGGAAGTCTGTGGGTGCCAGGGAAATTCCCAGCTCATCAGAGTTGATGCCAGCGATGCCAGTGCAGGAATGATGTGACTCAAACCAAAGCTCTTCCCCAGACCCTTAATTGCAAACAGATCCCATCGGTGTGGGAGCTGCTGCGGGAGCTGCTCCGAGCTCTGACCAAGAAGGAGAGACCGCGTGTAAAACCGCGTGAGGAACACAAATAAAAGGCACAAAGGTTTGTTCCTCACAGGGCTGAGAACTTGCAAACTCATTCAAGAGATTCCCAAAACTTCAGCTATGGGCAACTGTGGGGAATTCCCTTCTCAGCTACTTTTGCCTGGATTGGGGGGCATTTCCCACACTGCTGTCACCACTGTTACATCCAGATTGGAAACGTGAGTTAGTCAGGGAAGGAGGAAACCAAAACCAAGTGAGATTTGCATTAACCTTTTTGTACCTAGTTTCTTCCTCCCCCCTTTTATGAATCACCACCATTTCTTCATGCATTTTTCTCTGTAATCTTGGTACATTCCATACCTTAGACAAAAAGGATGAACCTTTCCACTGTTTCTCTGTAAGGAAATCTTTTCTGTCAGCTACACAAAATGATTGCTGAGATCCTGGAAGCCACTTGCAAGGATGCATCACTGGAATAAACCTTCCATTTGTAATGTTCTACCCCAGCATTTGCCCTCATTAAAAGTGAATTTCCTTTTCTATAGTGAAAAGAGAGAATAAAAGCAATAAATTAAGTGAGCTGATTGTTTTCTTTGTTGATGAGCTGTTTGGAAAGGTGGCAAGTGGAAACTCACGTTCATGAGAGCTGCAGAGTACACACGGGTCACACATCTCCCTCCTGCCCCTTCAGGTTGTACCAAGGGGACACCAGAAACCATCCTCTCTGTAATGAACATCTTGGAAGATTCTTGCCTGTGCAAGGCCAGAGGAGATGATCACTGTCCTCTGCCAGCAAAGACACGATCTCCTCACCTG
Organism: Caprimulgus europaeus; assembly: GCA_907165065.1. Next base: position 20,502,200 of record OU015538.1, on the reverse strand, counting down.
GCTGGATTTGAGGATGTGTTGGAAAGTCCATCCCTCCCTTGGACTCTGTGCTAATCTTCCTGCTGCTCAGAGCCCCAAACCAGCAGGGACAAGGCTCAAACTCTAATTTCTTCTCCTCTCCCATGCAGGCTCAGTTTTTCCATCAGAGAGGGAAAGCAGGTGAGCTCAGCAGCTTTTGGGAAGCCCTCCTCCTGGTTTGCTGCCTGTGGAGGTCTGGCTTGGTGCCTGTAGGAGCTGCCACGTGTCACTCCTGTCCTCAAGACTCTTCCCTTTGCCAACCCAACCCTTCCTCTTACTTAGAATCACAGCATTGTTTGGTGGGAAAAGACCTTTGAGATCATCAAGTCCAACCACACATGGCTTCTACTTCTCCTTTTTCTAGTCAGAAGAGACAGTGGTTTGCCTGGCTTGTAATTTTAAAGTGGGTTTCTTGAACTCTGCAAGGCTGGGGGGAGAAGGTAATGCTAGGGAACTGTGGAGAACTTCAGCGAGGAATCACAAAAGGTGCTGGAGGAATGTGCATCCTCTGAGGATAATAAAGATGGGAGATGATATAAAGTCCAGACAGGAGGCTCTCTGTCCTTTTAATGAGGGGAGAGACTGGAAATCTTGGCTGGGGATCAGGCAGTGACTGTTCTGGTTCCTGAAGTCACCTAACAGAAAAAAAACCTAAGGTGAAAAATGGGGAATGCAGCACCAGAGACATCCACACCAGAGACATCCACACCAGAGACACCCACACCAGAGACACCCACACCAGAGACACCCACACCAGAGACACCCACACCAGAGCCATCCACACCAGACACATCCACACCAGACACATCCACACCAGAGACACCCACACCAGAGACACCCACACCAGAGACACCCACACCAGAGCCACCCACACCAGAGACATCCACACCAGACACCCACACCAGAGACACCCACACCAGAGCCATCCACACCAGAGACATCCACACCAGAGACACCCACACCAGAGCCATCCACACCAGAGCCATACACACTAGAGACACCCACACCAGAGCCACCCACACCAGAGACATCCACACCAGACACCCACACCAGAGCCATCCACACCAGAGCCATCCACACCAGAGCCATACACACTAGAGACACCCACACCAGAGACACCCACACCAGAGCCATCCACACCAGAGACACCCACACCAGAGACACCCACACCAGAGCCACCCACACCAGAGACACCCACACCAGAGACATCCACACCAGAAACATCTACACCAGAGACACACCAGGATGGTCCAGGGAACCCCAGCAGCTGGCATGACTTCAGAACCAGATAAATGGGTAACCACCAAAGAATATAAATCAAGACTATTGTTTTTCAGCACCAAACTGCAGAGATATTTACACAGAAAACTGCCACCCTCCAGTTTCCTCAAAACCTTCAAGCCTGTCAAAGAAGCCTCTCAAAAATGCGAGACACTCAGATGATGTCATTGCTCTGGATTTCCTCAACAGAGTTCTTAGCCTGGTATAAAGGACAAGAAATAGGAACAGGATTGTCCTCAGCATCAGCAAGAGAGAGAGCAAGAGGCAGTTTCCATGGTGCCCCCCTGGAAGTGTTTTGGGGTGTACAAAGCTCTACAAAGTGGTGGAGGGAGGACACCGATCACGAGGGAAAAGTGCTGCAAACCCTGAGGGTCAAAAGCAAAGTGGAGCACTTTGGACAGCAGAAAATTAACATTTTCTTACCTATTGCTGAATTCTAATTAAATTCAACTGCATTTCGGTTGTCAAGGAAAATAACTCACAAGACCTCAGGTGTCCAGAGCACTGTTGATCAATGCACAGAGCTGAGCAAACAAAGGTGCAGCCCAAAATAAACAACTTGTGGGAAAACACTGGAGACCATCTCAGGCGGCTGCAGAAATCAGTGGGGGACCGACATGGTTCTGCTGTGTTCAGGGAGGTGGCACCAGGGGGTTCAAAGAGGAGCACTGAAAGCCACCAATCAGGAGGATGGGGCCAGGCTCTTCACAGTGGTGTCCAGTGATAGGACAAGGGGCAATGGGTGTGAGCTGGAACACAGGAGGTTCCGCTTGGGTTTGAGGAGGAACTTCTTTGCTGTGAGGGTGCCAGAGCACTGGAACAGGCTGCCCAGGGAGGGTGTGGAGTCTCCTTCTCTGGAGACATTCAAGACCCTCCTGGACACCTTCCTGTGTGATCTCATCCAGGTGTTCCTGCTCTGGCAGGGGGGTTGGACTGGATGAGCTTTGAGGTCCCTTCCAACCCCTGACACTCTGTGATTCTGTCACCAGCAGCGATGGTTAATGCAGGTAAAGGTGAACTGGGGGAACTGATGTAAGCTGTCACCATGGTTGGTCCTGTCTCCACACTGTCCCTGCGAGGTGACACGGGGCATGGCTCAGGTCCAGAGCACCCAGTCTCACCCCTCCCACCCTCCCTGTGGTTTTATGAATGTTTTCACAGTGTCAGGGCTCCAGGGGAAGGACTCTGAGGAAATAGGTGGTGCCCTGGAGAAACAGAAGGGTTTGCCTTATCTGTTCTGCAAGTGATTATGAAACTTCAAGCTGGTGAGAAAGTGTGCAGCTTGTTTGCAGAATTTATGCTCTTGCAGTTGATGGTTCTGTGTTGTCATCGTGCCAAGCAAGCAAAATAAAAACATATAAAGGAAACAGTAGTTGTAAAAAAAAAAAAGAAAACTGCTAGGGAGAGCCTCTGGCAAAAGCGAACTCATTGAAATCAAATACAAAAATATTTACACACATAAATCAAAGAATAATTAGATTATTCACCAAGCAGCCAAATCCCTTTTTTCAGGGAGTTTCTCTGGCTTTGGCAGTGTCCTCTCACCCGTCCTCCCGTGCAAACCCAGGGTGGCTGCTGCCCTCCGAGCAGGCAGGAGAGCACAGGGCTGCCTGCCCTGCCCGGTCCTCAGGTCCTGGCTGTACCCACAGAGCTTGGCAGCTCTTGGATTTCCACCTGCTTTATCTTCCCACAGCTTCCCCTCAGTGAGAGGAGCGGTGAGGGAAGGGCAGAGCCGGTGCTGGACTGGCAGCAAACCCTCCCCGCTGATCAGGGACCACGGCAGTGTCACTGCCTCTCCTTCCTGGCTGCAGGCAGGAGATCAGCGCCCGTGATAAGGTTGGGAGCTGTGGGAAGTGCTCACCGGGCTGTCAACATCTCGGTTTGCTGTTCTCCACCATGTCTCTGGGATGTTTCTCCTCTCTCCCACCATGCTGAGACCTTGTGAAGAGACTTCCCAGCCCTGGAACAGGGATGAACTTGGTTGAACCAACGTCATGCCTGGAGAACAATGTTACTGGAAACCTAACAGCACCAAACCTGGGTATCCCTGGTAACACCAACACAAACACTCACTGGAGATAGCCCAGCCCAGCTAGATATAGCACTGCTTTTCATGCCAGAGGGTACCTTTTCTTTGCTCAGAATAAAATCATTTTTTTAAACTCATGGATAATTTGTGTTTGCTCATGCGACACCCAGACGGGTTCAGGATGACACCCTGTAATCTGCCCCATCTCCAAGCATGTGTTTGAGGAAGTGTCTGGGACTCCTCTTCCACACAGGGCATCAATTTTTCCAGACAGCTGAAAGTTAATAGCTACCATGATTCAAGCAAGTAATTCTTGTGAAACCAGCTCTGGGGATGTTGCCTAGCAAAACAAATCCTGTCAGCATCGCCCTGTGCTCTGACGTGGTACCGAAGACGTGATACTACAGATAAAAACCAGGAAGCAATCCAAAGGAAACGGCACATTTCAGCTCCTCTGCAGACCATCCACAGGACACAGTGATGCAGAACACTATTCCTGGCTGCTTTTTCCTGAAAATGTAAGTATTTTCACTTTTAAACTAAGTAAAAGCTCATACCACTTCACTACAGTCAAGATATTCAGTGGTGATCAAATTTATTCTCTTCTGGGTTTCAAATTTATTCTCTTCTTCTCTATATTCTCTGCCACAATCCCAGGGTGAATTTTGAGAGGCAGCATTTAAGAGTAGGAGATATTTTTGCATACCTCCCCGACTCTGACAGCGTGCCAATGACAAATGAGAAGTTATTATTAACTGGAATTTGTAAAGTGTCTCAGGAGAGCAATGTCTGTGGAGATAAAAATTACTACTGTTGAAAACACAAAGTTCTAGCTCAGGAAACCTCCTGTGACCTTCAGCTGAGGTTTCAGCTGAATAAGGATTAAACACAAGCTAAGTGTCACTGTTGGGGTGCAGAGATCCTCTGATAGGGAAGCTCTGTGACAAATACTGCGAGAGGCTGCTTGGAAAGCTCTGAAGAAATAGATGAATTGGCTCAGGTTGCCTTCTTCACCCACTCTGACCATTCCTGTTCCCATCCAGCCCCATCCCAGGCGTGATCCCACCTGCCCTGGCTGGGTGGAGGGAGGGCAGCTGCCTCCCCACCTACCTGTCCCTGCCCCACTGCAGGCAGAGGGAAGGGTCTGCTGATGAAGAACACCTCTTCCCCATTCCTCGAGGTCCTTTGTGGGCTGGCAGGACTTCCCAGCTGCAGGGAAGCTGCTGGGTTGGTGTGGAGGAGGATGCTGGAGCACAGGAGAGCTGTGCTGGCAGCCACCCTCTCCAAAGGAGGAGCCTGTGGCTTGAGACATCTTCTTGCACTCTCTTCATCTGTTCTTAATCCAATGACTCTTTAATCTGACACATGTAAAGGCTGTGTCTGAGTAGTGATGTGCCCTGATCTCAGGCACCAAGCAACGAGGGCTGTACCCTCAAACCATCATTGGGGCATGAGCTGTGCTGTGCTGGCTGTGGGCAGCGTTCCCTGCCTCCTGCTAAAGCCCAGCCCATGGCCCCCACGGCGTTCTGGAGGCTGGGCATCCACAGAGCCCAGAAATGTGCTGGGGATCACTGGGGTTCTCTCAAGACTGTGAAGAACTGAGCTCCAGCACCTGGGAACATCTCCCAGTTCTGTTCCACTGACTAGAGCAGATGTATCCAAACAGCATTTGGAGCAACTATCGGAAACAGAGATGTCCTTTCCCCAGCAAACACCCACACCTACCTGTGCTGTGATCCACGAGCCTTTTCCTGACCCCTGCCCCCTATCCCAGGGTGTCAGCTGTTTTCCTGCACTGTGCCCAGATTCCTCAGGTGGTACGAAAAGTGTCCCCGCCTCAGGACAACCCGTAGCCTGCTGGTTGGGACACCAGTGAGAGATAAACATCTAAATCCCCTGTGGCGAAGGAGGAAATCAAACCCCGTCCTGCCACATTCTAGATGAGAGTTTGAACAACTAAATCATAGTGTGAAAGGGGTGGAGGGAGGCAGGAGGGAGCTGGGACAATGATCCTGTCTCCTGGGGCAGCTGTGGCTTGAAAAGAAGGACACCACTGACCCATCTCTAACAGACAGTGGGAAGGGATCTCCCATCCAGAAACTGCAGTTCCCTTCCAAAGGACATCGCTGTGTTAGGTAAAATTCTGACAGCTTGATGTAAAATGTTGACATTCTCAAGGAGGGAAGATGTGTAAAACATGTTGAGCTCCTCAGTGCCTGGACTGGCTGCTTCTGGGCACCTCCTCCAGCTGGACCGGCTGCTCCGCATCCTTTTCCAATGCTCATCACTAGGAGAGCCTATGGACTCATCACCAAGTCCTGGGGTGTCAGATGGGACCTGAAGCCCAGAAGCTCAGGGTTAAAATGTTCCACAAGGACATGATATAGTTTTGCTGTAAATCCAGCCTTTGGTGTCTTCAGATGTATCACAGAATGGTAGGGGGTGGAAGGGAGCTCTGGAGACCATCCAGTCCAACCCCTGTCCTGCCAAAGCAGGGTCACCCAGAGCAGGCTGCACAGGGCTGCATCCAGGTGGGTTTGGGATCTCTCCAGAGAAGGAGACTCCACAGCCTCTCTGGGCAGCCTGGCCCAGGGCTCCATCACCCTCAAAGTAAATATTTTTTTCCTAATCTTCAGATGTAATTTCCTATGTACCAGTTTGTGCCCATTGCCCCTTGTCCTCTCACTGAGTACCATTGAAAAGAGTCTGGCCTTATCCTGTCAACATCCACCCTTTAGTCTTCTTCCTTTCAAACTTCTTAAGTAAAAAAAGAGGTGAAGGAAACACAGGAATGAGGTGGGCTGACTGGAGACATCTGGCTTTATCCACATGGCAAACTTCTGTTTGGTTCCCTTGGTTTTCCAATGAAGTTTTATTTCTACATTCTCCAGAGATGTAAAATCCCGAAGTTAATGAGCTGCAGGTTTTGCTCACTCATTCAGCTGCTCAAACCAGTGCAGATTTGTTCTCTACCCCTCACCTGGGAATCAGAGCCTGGACTTTAGCTGGAGTTCTGGGCCAGGAGTGTTGTCTGCAGCACACAGCAGCCTGGGCCGGGTTACACGTACTTCCCAGCACACAGCAGTTCACAACAGTAATTAGTTGTCTTAAAATGAGCAAAGATCTTTATCAAGGCATATAATTTGTCTCCTCTAAAATAGACTTAATGAAGATATATAGAGAAATAGGCTGCAATTAAAGAAAAATAACAATAGAACCTTCTTAATGTGCCTTTCCAAGGAAGGAGTTGCTTGCTTGAGTAACCAGGTGAATCAGTATTCAGCTGTAGATATCACAGCTTGGTTCTCCTCCAAGAACTTTGTATGAGCTTTCACACTGGGTTCAGATGATTTGTTCCAATAAATCTGAAGTTCAGTGATGTTCTTTATCAAAACAAATGGTCAAACCAGTGCTCAGACATCAGTGCTCAGAGATGAACCCTCCTCTTCACTTCCTGCATGCCCAGCAGTGAAGTGAAGCCACTTCTTGGTAAGTGAGCATAACTGAAGAGGCTGCACCAGGCCTGGTGGCTGAGCCCCTTGGAAGAGCACAGACCACTGATTTCAAAAAGATTTTGCTTTTGCCAGAAAATGCAGAATCATTTTTTTCTGTATAATCATTGTGGAAAACCAGGGCAAGATGAACTGTATCACAGTTCAGTGGAGTACAGGACTAAATCTTTCCTCCCTCTTCCCTGAAGGATTCTATGAACAAGTTGGCTCAGATACTTTAAAAAAAAAAAGAGAGAAATGTGAATCTTGGATGAGTCAACCTGGCACAAACCAAGTCTCAACAAGCAATGGGAATCCCACTCTTAACACAGTTGGCTTCCCATCTTTCATGGGAATCACTCAGAATGATTAAAAGACAAAACAGGCAAGGACTAAAGCAACCACCCAGAGCTGTGGAGTAACTGTGCTGGAGAAGCTCTGCAGTACAAGCTCCAGGATGGAGGAATATTGAGAATTCACCTAAGGAGACAAGTGCTCATGCAGGAAAGAAATGGTGAGCTGAATCTCTGATCCCCTCAGTCTCCTGAAACATCTGCAGTGACCAGCACTGGAACTGGAACTGGAATTGTCAGCCTCAAAACTGGTCACACACTTCAGTCAAGACCTAATTTCTTCACTGCACCTCACCCTGTGTCTTCCTGATACCATTCTTTTATGTTTATGGTATTTTTTTATATTCATCTTCATCCTATAACCCTCTCTCTGTTTTTTCTAAACTTCTTTCTTGCTTTTGAGATCTCAGGAAACTGATTTCACCTGATTAGTCTTCTCCTGGTCTTTGTCACCTTACCCCACACAGGGGCAGTTCACCCTTGGACCTTTCGGTGCAATATTACACAGATTATGCAAATACCTACAAATAGCTGGGTGCTTTTCAAACGGAATTCCTGCTTAAGATATGAATGTGCAGACACAGGGCCAGGCCCTGAGCTGTTAGTCATCTCCAACCAACTCACTTGGTCATGCAAAGCTGCAGCTGGAGGTGATGGGTGCTTTGCATGTATAGGAAATGAGCAAAGCCTTGGGATGAAGCCCTGACTTACTTCAGCACATCGATCCGAAGTGATTGTGAAGAGTTGTTGAGCAAACTTCACCTCACTGATGCCAAATCCTTCACTTGAAGCCGCCCACTGAGATGTGAAGAACCCCCAGGCAGAAGTGTACCATCCACCCAGGTACCTTCTTCCACTGAATTTCAGGCAAAGGGAGTGTTCACAGGTTTTGAGAGGAGATAACAGTCAGAGCAAGAAGGCTGGCAGCCTGTTTTCATAAATGTAACTGCTTTGAATGTTGCCTCAAGGCAGCAGCTTGCCATTCTCCATGGCTGGTGCTGTCAAACAGCATTGCCTAACAGTTAGAGAGAGACCCAACCCCAAAGCACACCAGCAGAAGATTGCTCGCCCCCCTCAGATCGTGCACTTGCAGACCAGCAAAACACAAAGTCCTTCAACTTCCAGCAACAACTGAAAACATCGGTGTGTTATCAACGTTCTTCTGATAACAAATCCCATAGTGAAACCAAACCCCAGCGCTGTTGTAGCTACTAAAGAGAAACCAGCTCTGGCCCAGCTCACACCAGGACCATCCCTAAGAAATGCAGATATAAAACCAGAGCATCAGAGAAAGGTTTTAAATGGAGCCGGAGCTGGGGCTGGGTGCCAGCTGGACCAGCTGCCAGCCATGCAGCATCGATGTGGCCCAAAGCTCACAGGCACAACGAGCTCCAGCATGCACAGGGATGCTGTCACCAACCACACATCGAACCAGAGACCACATCCCTTCTCAGTAAGACTGAAAAACCCCGGGGGCTCTGCAGCCAGCAGCTTTTGGAGCAGCAGCAGCAGCGGGGACTGCTGAGCCCACCTTTTTCCCCGGTAGCCTGGCATCTCTAATTTATTGCCATTTCCCACACTGTGCCCAGGCATGGGATTTTATTCAGAAGCTACAGCCACCATCTGAATGTGTGTGAAGAGCCGAGCTAATGGCAGGAGAAGGAAATCAAACTGGTATTTGTACAGTAATTCTCAATTCCTGATCCAACTGGGACAGTTCTTGGATAGCATTCCCCTCAGTTTATTACTTTCTTTCCCAGAATGAGTAATTAACATCCATTTACCCTTCCACACAGCATGACTGGAAGTATTTTTCCTGCTGCAACACTAGGGAATGAATTCTTCACTCTTGAATTGATCCACAAAGACAAACAGAAAAAATCCTGCCTAATGAAAGCAGCGCTATTCTGACCTCATTTTTTCCAGTGTTAGCCCAGAGTGGTTCCAGCTCCCTGCAGTGACTCCTGTGTTAATTATAACAAAATGCTATCACCCGGGTTGATTAATAAAGCAATTAAATAAAGCAATTTATATAATAATTGACACAGTCTGAGGACTGCACATACTGAAGCTGGGTAACCAATGCCACAGTAAGGCTGGAGCGTGCAGGACGCCAGCACGTGCTGTACCAAGGCAGGGACATCATAATTTCTCGGGAATCTATCCCACTAATTTCATATTTAATCACCCTTTTTCATATATATTCCAGGTATTCTTCCCTAACCAGCATTTCTATGGAGAGAGACCACATGAAAGATCTCAGAAGATACCTGGTCCTGAAATATATCCAATACCTGGTCCTGTCATCTGCAAACGCTCTCAGCACTTTGCTGGGGCTGCTGGGCAGTTTGTACACCATGATCATCCTGCAGTCTGCAAAGGTTTCCTCCAAGTCCACCACAGTCCTCATCTCAAGCCTGGCAAAGGCAGACATCCTGGTTGCCATCAGTGTTGTTTCCGAGATGCTCACACAGATCTTTGATGTCAGGGTCTCGTCTCCAGCGTTCACCTCCGCCCTGCTGCAGAACCTCCTCACTGCCAACACGCACGCCAGCTGCCTGCTGCTGAGCTGTGTGGCCTTTGAGGCTTACCTCATCACCTTCTCCCCCACAGAGTCACGGCCCTTACGGACAGTGAGAACCGCCAGGCTGACCTCCAGGGTCATCTGGAGCCTGGTGACGGCAGAGTGCGTCCTCCTCCAGGCGGATGAGTTCCTCACGGCCAGCAGCACTCCTGCTCCCGCTCACAGCCCTGGTGCTCTGCTGTTTCACTTCTCCAGCACGGCTGCAGCCCTTCTCAGGTCCCTCAGTTACTTCCTGGGGATTTTTTTAAGGATTGTCAATGTCTACATCTACTACAAAATATTTTTTAGCGTGTCTAACAGATCTACGCTAAAAACAAAGTAGCCCCTGCTCCCGGGGGAGCAGCGCTGTGACACCGAACAGGAGATATTCAGCAAAAGATCAAACTCTTGGTTTGAGAACTGTTCAACAACCAGACCAAGGCTCTTGTCCTGGCACACTACTGAGATTAAACCTCCCTGTTTTCTGGTGCTATTTAGCCTCGGCTACTGTGAGGAGCTTGGAGGGTTGAGGAGCCCCTTGGCACTGAAACACAACCAAGTCGGGCTGAGGGTGCCCAGGTTGGCAGCTTCAGAGCAGTGTGGGCTCGCTTTGACTGCTCTGGAGCTAGAGTTTATTTATTGTCCAGGTTAAAAAAAATGACATTCATGAATGGCTGCAAAACCTAAAGCAACTCAAACACTTGTTAGATGAAAAAGGTGCTTGGAGTCTTACTCAGGGATCTGCTGACCCAAGAGCTGCACAGTTATGCACTAAAGACATGGTCCATGTCCTAAAATATCTCTAATCCAAGTGACCCACCAGGCTCTGCAGGTAGGATCAAGAGACAAGGTGAGCACCAAGCTGACCTAGCCCAGCTGGGCTTGTCCCACAGGTGGCATCAGCCCCACCATTAGTCCCCAGGACAGCACAGGGCCGAGCTGCCACACCTCACTGCACGCCTGGAGATATTCTGGGGTTGTTGCTGCAGCAAAGCAGTAAATAGCTTCTCTCACATCCCCCCTCGGAAATAAACAGGAGGTGGAAATTCAGAATGCAGTTGTTTGCTGCAGCTCTACAAGGGGGGAGAGGGTTTGAGGAACCCCCCGTGTTGAGGGCTCCATGTGCTGTACCCAGAGGGATCACCAGTGACTTCAGTAGCTGTGGTTCTGGAAGCAGAGAGGGACGTGCTGGGGTTAGCAGTGCTGTTCCAGCTCCCTTGGCAGTGGTGCAGAAGACCAGAGCCATGGATGTCCCTCTGACTGCATTGGGGCTCAGATGGACATACAATAGAGCTGTTACCCAGCTGGTGACACTTGGGTTCTCCTCAAAGCACCAGGAGGACATCAGCAAAACACAAAGCACTCCAGATACCTCAGATGCTCCCAACGCACAAGTGGATGGAGGCACTTCCAGTTACTCCTGCACTCTGCACGGGACACGGCCTCCAGCTTCAATTAACAAATGTGGTTTGGAGAGAATTAACTTCTGTGACATGTTTTGCAATCCACAGATCGTAAAAGGGGGAAAGAAAAATGAAATAAGCCAACCCCCAAGCTGTGATAGTCAAAATGCTACGTACAGCTTCTCTCCATCACGCTTCCAAACCCTCGGTACACCTTGGCAGCTTAACACAGCAACAACCCTCTGCCCATCTGAGGAGAAGAAGGATGTGGGGCACAAAACCCAAACATGATTAATTTCAGCTCTAACCTTCCCTCCTTCAGCCTGCAGTAGGTTCTCACACTCAAACTGGTACCAGTGAATGCCTGATGTGCCCCACTGGTAACAGTTCCTGGGCACTTAGACTATTGGAGCTGAAAACTGGATCTGTGACCCAAGTGGCCAGTAGCTTAAGGTGACCAGAGGCACAGGAGCTGTCAACTGGAGATCAGACTTCACAAGGCAAACAGCAAGTGTGGAGGAGTTTCCTGCTCTTTGCTCTGCCCACCAGACAGTTTCTAAATTTCACAATCACACTTTTTGTACTTGGTCTCAGAAGTGGTTTTATTTTTTCCTCCTTCACTTGAACTTGACCGAAAGGCAACAGCCAGCAAAGGGGCAGTGAAACCGGGTGCACCCATGGTGCTGCTGGGCCAGGAGGTGGCCAGCACTGGGAAGTCCCTCTCTCCTCAGGACAGTCTGCATCACAGCCAGGCTGAATGAAACAAAACAGGGTTTTTTGTATGCCAGATAAAGTCAGGTTTAATGAAAGGCAAAGCTCCTGGTGCAAGGAGCATGCAGCTTACGTTGGGACCTCTGAGGTGACTCAAGTGCATTTTTTCTGACCAGGACACTAATAAAATCCTTTTTTACATGACTATACCCTGCTTAGTATCTCCAGAGTCACTTCAGAGACCCTTCCTGCTTCCTTCCCTCCTTGGCTTTGTGCTCCTTCACGACTGTTGCTACAGCCTCTGAGAAAATGCTGACTCTTCACTTCTACATCAAAAATCAAGCGATAATAATCGGATGTGCTTGACTGGCTCTAAGAGATGAAAACACTGAGCTGTTACCTACAACTGCTAAAATATTTTAAAATATTCTAATCCCTTGGGCTGCAGTCATCCACTTCAAAAAACAATGAGCCATAGTCTGGTAATTGTCATTACCAGAATTCACAGGGAAGAGTGCTCGACATGGATTCTCAGAAGACTGAAAGGAAACACTGCTCAGGGCTGGGCAGCTAGGAAAAGCAGAACAGAAACGTAAGCCAGTCACTTAAAACAACTCTGATGCAATCCCCTTAATGTTGCCTAACAAAGCTGATTTCTTCTGCAAGGAGGATGTCTTCCCGATTTGATGCACTGGGATACACTGTTCTTGCTCTGGGAGCCTGAAGTGCCGCTTTCAGGAAAGACAAAATGCTACTTGGATTGCTGGAATTAATAAAATATTGTTTTGTTAAAGCACTTGTGTTATTTATTACAAATGTGCATTTTTTCTGAGGATCTGCTGCACTTTCAGCTCCTCCTAGAGAAGCCCATGCAGATGGCTGAGCAGACTGGAGCTGTGTTGGTACATGAGGTACAAGAGGAAATGGGCTCCAGTTGTGGCCAGGGCAGTTGAGATTGGATGTGAGGAAGAATTTCTTTGCTGAAAGGGTTCTGAGGCATTGGAAGGGGTTGCCCAGGGCAGTGGTGGAGTCCCCATCCCTGGAGGGATTGAAGAGTCGTGTAGACACAGCGCTGAGGGACAGGGGTCAGTGGGGACTGGTCAGTGTTGGGTTCATGGTTGGACTCAATGAGCTTAAAGGGCTTTTCCAATACAGGTGATTCTGGGATTCTGTGATTTTTCAGGTTGTTGCTCAGTGTCCTTGGTCATAGACCGTTCCCTCACCTTGGTCAGGGGATTTGGTTCCCCATCAGCATTCCTGATGGGGGGAAAGCTGGAGCTTTCCCCAGGTGCTCCCCACAGAGCACCTGGGGAAAGCTGCTGGGAAGCAGCTCTCCAGCTTTCCCCAGGTGCTCTGTGGGGAGATGGGTGATGACTGTGTAACAGCAGGGGAAAGCCCTTTGCGATCGTTGTAACTTGTTGTGTTATTTTTAAGGTTTTGAATCATTCTTTTTCTATCTAGATATATTGATAATGGTTAATAAAACAGTTACTGCAGTGGGTTCATCTCCTGGGCATCTCCTCTGTGTCTGATAAAACTGCAGAGCCACTTCAGTGCTAGTCCTGGCCAAAACCAAAAGGGTTGTGGTGCAGGAAAGTGAGGAAACCAAGCACAGAGTGACAGTGACTTCTGAGGATGGAGAGTTCCCCAGCTGTCCTGAGATGCCAGCAAGCCCCCCACAACGCTTGCAAGCTGTCCTACCTAGCAGCCCAGCTCCCCCACCTGCGAGGGCAAGGGAACAATTGATGCTTTGCAGCCTGGCAACTTGGGCAAACTGGGGAACAAAATGGAAATCATGAGGGTGCCGATGAGGGACGGGAACTGGGACTTTTGCTTGGTGACTGGGAGCCCCTTGCCCACACTGAGGAGCTCTCCTGTGTTTCAGGCTCTCTGTTCCACTGGAAACTGCTCAGTGTTCCTACATCTTCACTACAGAATAGGAAATGTTGTTAAATTACCATTTTTCAATGAAAAATCATGACAGAAAGTCCCCTGCAGAGAGCTCTGCTGTGCTCTGCTGCACGGTGCCTTTTCTATTTGCCTTCTGAGTCTTCCCTCAAGACCTTTGGGACAGGCAATGAGTTTGTCTTACTGTCCAAAGCCAGGACACAACTTTCAGCTGGCTGTGAGGTCAGGCTTTAAATAACACCATCCAATTGTTTCTGTTGGCCTTTGGGCACCAAAGGAATTGTTATTCAGAAACATCTAAAATTCACGTGCTTTGGAAAAAATGAATCATTTAATACAAAACACTCCACAAAATGATGGCTAAGCAGAGCTGAGCCTCTCACACTGTGCAAAATGAGACTTCAAGAAGTTTCTTCTCCCTTCCAAGTGACTCATTGCCATAGTATGAGTGAGCATTTTAATAGTCTCAAAAAAGCTTTGCAACCAAAATGATGTTAGCTGATGTTGATACTACAACACTCCCCACTAAAAGCAAAGGAATCGATGGTGATGGTTCTCAGCTTACTCCAGCCAGACCAAACTTGCTATGAACCCCAGAATATTGTGCTGGGTATTTCTTCACAACAGTTTTTATTTTCTGGGAAGGCATTGATGGAGATCTACATAAAAAAACCCAACAAACTAATAAAAGCAGGAAACAACCAGGCTGTTTCTAGAGCTGAGTCACCTGTTGTCCTGCTGCCCGCTCTCGTACGTGTTAAGAACCAAGGAACTCTTTAGAGACCTTTCCTATTCAACACCTGAGGAATATCCACATGGAACCAAGTAATCCCACAGCTCTGGGATTTTTTTCAGCATCTTCTAACTATACTCTCTTCTGAAAAGCAAATGAACCCCCCAAATAGTCTTCAACAATACAGGCAGATAATAAAGACAAACACAAAAGCCTAGGGACCGTCCTCACTCTGCAGAGGTAACCACAGACCCCATAACCACGGCAGCTCCTGTTGCTTTGATTGTTGCGTCTCCACCTTGATGGATTTGCAAGAGAAACCCCAGGTAAGGTGAAGAACAGCCTGGTGGGGACCTCCTCACCTGTGCTGAACTCTAAGGTCTGATTTATCTCTGATTTCAGTGACTGCAGATCAGGGCTGGAATGGAGCTTAAACCTTCCCCCATCTGACGTGCTCTGAGGAGCAGAGGGTCCCGAGCTGCATCACACGCTCACAAAACCCAAGACAGGCGTGAAAGAAAAGGTCAGGTATTGGATTTGCTCAGCTGAGATCTACAGATAAATGATGATCTTAGCAAAGACAAAGTTCATGAAACTTTTATTTAGCCCACGTTTGACTCCTTAGGTGGCAAAGAGAAAACCCAGATGGCTGCTGCAGGCTTGTATCTCCTGTCCTAAATCTAAGCAGCAGAAAGCAAAGTGACATTCTTGTTGTTGCGTGCCTACCAGCAGCCTGTCCTCGTCACCCCCACTTCTCATCACCTTCTCGAGTGGAAAGGAAACAAACCCTACACAGGATGATACAGCTGATAAACAGAAAGCATTTCCTTTCCCCCATCAGCAGAAAGCCACCAGGGAGCTTGAAGATCCAGGGTCTACTCGTGGTTTCAGTGCACAGCTCGTGGGTGCTGAGGAGAGGAGACCCTCTTCCTCCTCCCCAGGGCTGCAGAGCTGCTTTGTGTGCGCCCTGCAGCCATGGGATGGATGAACCAGGTCCCAGAGGGACTGAGCAGCCCTGATCTTTTCCCTGTGCTGGTAGGACCTTTGTGGACACAACATCTCACCCCTGTGCAGGACCCATCACCAGCGTCCCACCTGTGACCAGGTGGGTTTTCTGAGCAGCAGCCAGGTGGAAAGGGAAGGAGGTGGATATGAGGCCAGGTTGGATGAGGCTTTGAGCAACCTGGTCTAGTGGAAGGTGTCCCTGCTGCTGGCAGGGAGGTTGGGACTGGATGAGCTTTAAGGTCCCTTCCCACCCAAACCATTTGATGATTCTATGATAGGTGCTCTGCGAGGAAGTTCTCTCCTCCAGACCCACATCTGGGGCACCAGACTGGGTTACTGAGAGATTTGCACAGCTGGAATCCCCAGAGAACTTTGTGGTCAATGACAGACCCTCTAATCCTTCTGTTTACATCCTCCTATGGAGTTGCAAAATCATGAGAAGAAAGGGGATTTCTCTACAGCTCTTACTGACAGACACGGGCTGGTTTTTCCTTCCCTTCAAGCACCATTCCCTAAGTGGTTGGAGCTGGTTCATGAACCAGCATGTCCCATCTTTCATGTAGCTGTGGCTGGGAGGTTGGGACACTCTCTGTGACAGGTTCACCGACCCATCGGGCTTTGCCAAGAGCTTGGAGCTATTTTCTGCACCAAAAAACCGCAACACTTCTTCCTCTGGCTTCATGAGCACTGCAGACACTGCTAGCCCTTTGGGTGTCTGAGGAAGCCCAATCCATCCTCTCCCTGACCACAGAAGCCTTTTCTGGGGTGCTGGGACAGGAACCCGTCCCTCTGCAGTGATGGGCAGGAGGCAGCTCAGCGTGGGCAGGTGCAGGCATCTGCAACCGACATGAGCTGTGTCCTGCACGAGCCAGAGGGGAATCCTCCAGCTGGGGCTTGCACTGGGCCAGCCCTGGGCTGCAGCCAAACCCAGCCACTCGCTCACTCCCCTCCCAGGGAATAGAGGAGAGAATTAGGGGGCAAGGAGACTCGTAGGGTGAAATAAGAACAATTTAATCATGGAAATAAAAGAAAACTTAAAATAATACTGATATTAAGATAGTAATGATAATAAAAATAATAATAGTAATAAAATATGTAAATGAGTGACACCCAGGGCCACTGCTCACCACCCACCCACCCAGCCCGGCCCGTTCCCAGAGAACGATCCCGGAGCAGCGACAATCCCGACCCGAAACCGCAATCCCGGGAGAGCCAGAGCCCGAGCGAGAGCCAGAGAGAGCCAGAGAGGAAGAGCCCCTCATGGATCTCCTGCCCATGGGGGACAGGAGCTGGAACAGCCCCTTGGCAGAGCCCAATGCCCATGGAGCTCCTTCATTTAAATATTCCTCGCCTCCCCTCTAGACCTTGCCCTTGCAGACCAGCAAAACACAAAGTCCTTCAACTTCCAGCAACAACTGAAAACATCGGTGTGTTATCAACGTTCTTCTCCTAACAAATCCCAGCTGAACCCAAACCCCAGCACTGTTAGAGATGATGAAAAGAAACCAGCTCTGGCCCAGCTACAAACCAGGACACTCCAGCTGGGGAGAGCAAGGGAGCACCGAGCCCTGGCAAAGAGAGACCTCTGCTAACCAGTGATGGCTCAGGGCATGCCCTGATCCCCTTCAGATCCCACCTGTAAATGCTTTCATCTCCAACTGCTGCACACCTACCTGTGGGTACCAGCCCTTCAGTTTGCATTCAGTGGGGATGGTGAATTCTGAGACCAAGATGCAGAAACAGATTTTGAGGGTCAACCTAAAATCCTTCCAGAGCTTTAAAACCAGTAAGACCTGCTGTGCAGATCAGAGAGTGCTTTTAAGAGCTTTTCTAAGTGATGTGTGGCCCAGAGGTCCATGGTCAATGTCAGAAAGTCCATGGTAGATCTTCCAGAAACTATGAACAATGTGTCCAGGGGTGCAGTCAGTGGTGGGACTGGGAAGGAGCTGCCTACCAAAGCAAACACCACTGGGTGAGCCCAAGCTGGTGGTGATGGAGAAAGCAGGGTGGGGAGGCCAAGCACAGAGGTTGTTCAGTTACTGGTAACTTCAGACAAATCTCTCCAAAGCTGGATAAAAAGATCTTGTCTACAAGATAATGGGTCAGCCAGGAAACCAGCCAGGGTGCTGCTTGTTGGGGGAGTATCCTAAAAGCAGGGCCTGGGTGAAACCAAACCCCAGGCAGAGCTTTGTGTTGCTGAGCAAGCCGCGTGACCAGCTCAAGGACTGTCTTTGGTGCAAGTTCTCCTTTTCAACACCTGCCAAGCAGCACGAAACAAATTGGAAAATACACGTTAGCCCCAGTGGGTGGGGGTGTGAAATCCTTGCTGAGCCTGTCTTTATCTGCCCTTTCAAAACGCTGAAGCTTCATGGCCCAGTCAGTTGGTCTCTGGAGCACACCCAGAGAAGGGCAGCGGAGCTGGGGAAGGGTCTGGAGCACAAGTGTGCTGAGTTCCCGGCTGAGGGAACTGGGGGTGCTGAGCCTGGAGAAAAGGAGGCTGAGGGGAGACCTTCTGGCTCTGTCCAAGTCCCTGCAAGGAGGGTGCAGAGAGGTGGGGGTGGGTCTGTTCAACCAAGGACCAAGGGACAGGACAAGAGGAAATGGGCTCCAGTTGTGGCCAGGGCAGTTGAGATGGGATGTGAGGAAGAATTTCTTTGCTGAAAGGGTTCTGAGGCACT
This sequence comes from Caprimulgus europaeus, assembly GCA_907165065.1. The sequence goes on along the minus strand of OU015538.1, from coordinate 20,484,027 downwards.
GGAAGGGGTTGCCCAGGGCAGTGGTGGAGTCCCCATCCCTGGAGGGATTGAAGAGTCGTGTAGACACAGTGCTGAGGGACATGGGTCAGTCGGGACTGGTCAGTGTTGGGTTCATGGTTGGACTCGATGAGCTTCAAGGGCTTTTCCCATCCAGGCCATTCTGGGATTCTATAACACTAAAACCCAACAGCGTTCACAAACCCACGAGCAGATCAGCAATTGTAGCTCCCAGCTCCCAGGGAGCAGAGCAGCACAGCCCTCCTGCTTGGGTGGCAACACCTGGTGCTCATGATTTTTCCCTTCTCACCACGTCCTCAGAGCAGGTGATTTTTGTCCATTCAGCCCCACTGGCCACTGCACTGATCTAGGACGTGTGTGAACTTCGCCTCTTGGAAGTCCCTTGGTTTACACTGCAATGCTTTTAAGTATGTGTCAGGGATAACTGCAGCAGCTGAAGTTGAAATGAAATAAGTTTTGGAATAGATAAGTGATGGTGCACAAAGAGGGAATTTCCAGGTCATGGGAATGACCACAACAGTTAAGACTGATGCAGCTGAGACTAAATGGCATGTTTGCCTCACTTAATTATGAAGACAAGAACCAACCGTTTCTCATGCCTTTGCTGGGGAGCCTCTTCCAAAGCAAGTCTGATCATAACCCAGGGAGCCACTTCTGAGAAGGAAGCAGGCAGAAAAGAAAGTATTTTTCTACAACTAGGTCATCTTTCAGAGATCTTTTTCCTCAAGCATTGATAATCCAAAGGCCTTTAATTTAGCCCTCACCCAACCCACATGAAGAGATGGAACTGGAGAGGGGTTGGCTCCCTGCTGTACATTAGGTTGCAGGAAGATGTTGGGTTGTCTTGGAAAACGTTGCTATTTTGACATCAGTGCCTCCAAGTTCCAGAAAATGAGGAGCAATTGCATTCCTTCTTGCAGATGCTGGCTCCATTTTCTTCAATTCATAGAAATTTATCCAAATTCCATTTAATACAGCTTTGATGGTGTTTTATAATGAAAACAAGTGCTTTTGAAAGTGCAGGAGACATTTGGCCACCGTGGTTCTGGGCTGGGAGCACTCAGTTGTGTGGGGTGCTCGCTTGAGAGGCTGCCAGAGCCTTTGCAAGGTGCTGAGCAGCCACACGAGGGACAAGCCGTGCCCTGGTGTGTCCTGCCTTTGGGGTTTGTGGCTCTGCACACTTGTTCCTTCTTTGCTGGATCATCTCTGCGATCGCTGCTGGCAGGGACAGTCATCGCTCTTCTCGTTGTCACATCATGCCCTCTGCTGGGACAGCCATGGCTCAGACCAGCCCAGAAGAAAACCCTCCTGCTTTGCTCTGGCAGATGCTGTGGCTCAACACGATGCTGGGAGAAGGCAGCAAATCATGGCCAGCTCCAGACCTGGTCCCACCATGGCACCTTTCAACTGCCACCTCAGTCCTCTGACACACGATGTCCATTTATTCTGACCTGTTTTTGGGAGCTCTCCCCTGCATGCTGGAACATAAATCCCACTGGTGCTGATCATCCACCCCTTTGCCCCAAAGATTCTTTGAGTTGGGGCAAGTGATTGTGCTGCTATAGAGCCAATGCTGAAGAATAAACCTGTCCCGCTGGTGTTGTGGTAAATAAACACTGATACTCATGGGAATTAATAGTTCACATGGTGTCCTGGTGTGTAGCTGGGACAGAGCTGGTTTCTTTCCACAGCAGCTAGAACAGCGCTGGGGTTTGGGTTCAGCTGGGATTTGTTACAAGAACAACATTGATAACACACCGATGTTTTCAGTTGTTGTTGGAAGTTGAAGGACTTTGTGTTTTGCTGGTCTGCAAGCGCAAGATCTCAGGGGGAGGCGAGGAATATCGCAGTGAATCAACTCCATGGGCATTTGGCTCTGCCAAGGGGCTGTTCCATCTCCTGTCCCCCATGGGCAGGAGATCCATGAGGGGCTCTTCCTCTCTGGCTCTCTCTGGCTCTCGCTCGGGCTCTGGCTCTCCCGGGATTGCGGTTTCGGGTCGGGATTGTCGCTGCTCCGGGATCGTTCTCTGGGAACGGGCCGGGCTGGGTCGGGGGGTGGCACTGGGGGTCACTCATCTGCATATTCTATTACTGTTATTATTATCATTATTATTTTAATATCATTATTCTTTTAAGTTTTATTTTATTTCAGTGATTAAATGCCGCTTGCATTTGCATTCTGCCTTGTGGTATTTGTGAACGTGCTGCTTCCAGCTCTCTCAGAGAGAAAGCAGAAGCTGAAACGAGCCCATCTTTCTGGGTTGCACACAGTGACCAGTTCCGGCCATGACCAGAGCACACTTCTGCTGCTGTCGGAGATGACAAAGCCTTTGGCTGCCCTGAGAAACCAGACTTGGTAAAAGCCTGGACCTGAGCGTGCTGCGGAACAGGGATCCCAGGACATTTCTAAAACGCTGCAGAGATGCTGATCCCCTCGCCCTGATGAGCCTGTGCTCATGACAGCCGGGTACCACATTTAAATTTTCTTTCAGGAAATAAATTCTTCCTCACATCCCATCTCAGCTGCCCTGGCCACAACTGGAGCCCATTTCCTCTTGTCCTGTCCCTTGGTCCTTGGTTGAACAGACCCACCCCCACCTCTCTCCACCCTCCTTGCAGGGACTTGGACAGAGCCAGAAGGTCTCCCCTCAGCCTCCTTTTCTCCAGGCTCAACACCCCCAGTTCCCTCAGCCGGGAACTCAGCACACTTGTGCTCCAGACCCTTCCCCAGCTCCGTTCCCTTCTCTGGACATGCTCCAGCAGATGCAATAAAGACAATTTATGGCAATAAAGACAATTTTCCATCGAAGTCCCTTTGCCAAGCACCCACCTGAGTCACCCCAGGCTCTGGGCTGCCCTTGCTGCCACCCAGCTCCACAGTGCCTGGCTTGCTGAGCCTGGCCTGGGGTTATTCCCGCTCTAGGGTCAATGTGGCTGTTCCACAGGGTTATGTTTACCAACCACTGAACCCACGGAGGGACACAGCCTGGGGTTTGGCAAAGCCGAGCCCAGCTCTGTTTTTTGTAGCAGCACATGAATGATTTATAATATTTCAAGCATTGGAACAGGCTACCCAGGGAGGAGGTGGTGGAGTCACCTTCCCTGGTGGGATTTAAAGGATGGGTGAGGAGGTGCTGAGGGACATGGGTTAGAGGTGGAACTGGCAGTGTTGGGTTTATGGTTGGACTCGATGATCTTAAAGGTCTTTTCCAACCACTGTGATTCTGTGATTCTACTCTGTGATTTAAAACTGGAAAGGGGTCAGACTGTACATTTCAATTCCTTTTTTTTCCCTCCCTCTGATCCCCACATTTTCCTGAAATTAGGCTGGACAATCACCCAAATCAGAAGCATCTGTTTCTCCTTCCAGTGTCAGCAGTGTAAATAAAATGTATTTGTGATGTTTTGATTTCATAAACATATTGCTTTTGGCTTTTCTTTGAGTATGCTGTGGAGCTTTGCTGCAGAGCTGGCCGGAGCGACTGGCGCGGCTCTGATCTGTCGCCAGACACACAGAAGCCTGTTTACAGAGCCGGGGCAGCGTTGGGACGTTGGGACCCTTCCTGGCAGTCACAGGAACTGTCCTTCACCCCAGCCCTGTGCTGCAGCAGCTCCCGTAGCAGCAGCTGCTGAGGGGGAGATGGAGCTCGCAGTGGCTGGGGGTGCCACCACCCCTCGGCCAGTTGCCACCAGCTATCCATTGCCTTTCCATCACCTTTCAACCTCAGGGCTGCCTCCAAACGACACGCTCACCAGCTAAAATCACGCTTGCTGCCACGGTGGGGAGCCAGCTTCCTTCTGGAAGGGAGGTTTGGCTGTCCGGCTGCACAGGGGAGTCCCCAGAGTGCGATAAATCCTTTGTGGTGTTCAGCAATGATCCCCTCCGGGGCTGTGGCTTCAAGGGGCAGCACCCCGCTGCCCACCCCAGCCCTGGCCCTGATTTTGGGTAGAGCAACCAAGGACCTTGATGTTCTAAAACTCAGAGTAGCAAATGATTATTTAAATCTGATTTCAGTTAATTTTTTAAAATTATATATATTTTTTTTTAAGAGAGTAGGAATATTCCTTCCCTGCAGCTTGACAGGGTGAGCAGTGCTAACTGGGCTGCTTTTCCCCAGTTGGATTTTAATGAGACATGCTGTGGCCCTGAGAACACAGAACACAGGCATTTTCCTTGTAAACACAGCAGCACTGTGGTTTGCTGGAATTCACCCCAGAACAGAAAAAACCCCCCTCAGGTTAAGAGGTCACCCTATAAGCAGATATTTTACCATGGTTTACATTTTCAGATCTATGAACATGCATAAACATCAGATTTTCCTTTGCCTTCAAAAGAAAAACAGTGGATGTGAATCCGAGCGGACACCGACCTCGGTGCTGCTCCACTGCAGGGCTGGTTTGGGGACCTCCAGGGCTTGTAGATCCTGACCCTGCCTGGCCCAAATTCTGCTCTGTATTTCTCTCCTTGAAACCCCCTCTGCCTTTAAGACATCAGACAGAGCTGTGACCTGGCAGCGTTTTCCAATCTCCTTTCCATATGATGGGCTGTTGGCCCAGGTAGCTCAGAGGAAGGTGATGAGGAGAAGGAGAGAGGACAAGAAGAAATGGCCTCAAGTTGTGCCCAGGGCAGTTGAGATGGGATGTGAGGAAGAATTTCTTTGCTGAAAGGGTTCTGGGGCATTGGAAGGGGTTGCCCAGGGCAGTGGTGGAGTCCCCATCCCTGGAGGGATTGAAGAGTCGTGTAGACACAGTGCTGAGGGACATGGGTCAGTGGGGACTGGTCAGTGTTGGGTTCATGGTTGGACTCCATGAGCTTAAAGGGCTTTTCCAGTCCAGGTGATTCTGGGATTCTGAGGGGATCCAAATCCCATTTGCCATCCAGGCTGGCAGGGTCAGTTGTTCTTCTGAATATCCCAGCTGAGCACTGGTGCTTTCTGCTTAACAGAAGTGGGACTTAGTAGCTGCCCTCACTGTTGATCATCTACGTGAGAAAATGCAGGTTTGCCTGTTCCATGGCTGATTCAAGATGCATGAGAAGCTCAGCCACAGAAATACAGAGATACTGTAGTGTGGAGGGATGTTATTCAAAGGGCAAGCTTTGTCCAAGGAGATAAATAACAAAGAATGGGAAAAACATCAAAAGAAGAGGGATTTTCTGAGAAGGGCTTTTCTCCAAGGAGGCTCTAATGAGTATCAGAGGGAGGAGGCATCAGCGTCTCTCACCCGTACGGCTCGTGGAGCTGCTGACCTTCAATCCAGGCAAAACTCTGCTCCTTGCTGAGGTCAAAAGTTGTATTTGCTTTTTGAGAAATGCCTCGGAACTGCAGCCCCCTTTATCCAAAAGCAACAACCGACCGCACACTTACTGGGGAGGAGGAGAGAAGGGGAAGATGATTGCAGGTTGAAACTGGTATGGAATTGCTGCTTAAACATGGTCCCCTGGCATGTGCAAGCCTCCTAATCCCAGTTTGACAAAAGCCAAAGGATCAGCTGTTTCTGGTACTGTGGCTGGATGCTTAACCAGAAGAAGCTGCTCACCTGGGAAGCCTGATGCTCTGGAGATGGATCCTGGGCTCAAAGGCTGAACCACAGTTTGGGTGTTAATTACCCCAAGTCAAGAAGGAAGAGGTTGGAGACTTGGAAAGCAGCTTAGAAACTGTCAGGTTTCTAAGAAAGGTGGGAAAAGATCTCAACCTGAAACTACAGAATGGGCTCAGCCTGCTTTCAGACCCCTGAGGAATTGCAGGCTCATCTTGCTATTTTTCCCCATCTTCCTTTATGTGGAGGGCAGCTGACATTACTCCTTTAATTGTTTGTGTGTAAAATATGTAATAGCCTATTTTTAAATGGGTTTTGAATTCAATTAGCTGCTTGTTTCCTTGACAAGACAGGAGACACAGAAAGCAGCTGAAAGAAGAAAGGCATTTTTGAATACCTACATGGATAAAGAGCAGAGATGAAAAGCAGATGTTGGAGGCAGCTGTGTAAAACAAATATTGAGTGGGCCAGAAAAGAGATCATAAAGAAATAACAAACCCAGTGATACGCTTCTCAAGGGCCATCTCTGCAGGTTTTTATCTAGCCAGGTTTGCAGACACCACCTTTTGTCTCCTTGTTAAAGCTGTGCCAGTTGGGAGCCACGCCAACACCCCAAAACTGCAGAGAGCACCACGGAGGCATCGCTCCAGCCTCCTCCAGGGCTGGGTGATGGCTCCACACAACCATCTGACAGATCTTGCCAACCTCACCATCCCTTCTCTATTATTTACTGGTTGTAGAAATACATGCTTAGATCTTCACTATAAGATAATATCTAGGGAGACAAAATACATTGCCTCCAAACAAACACAGTCACATATAAACTCATCAGGTTTGGAACAGCTGAAACTGAGGTTAAAGAGGATTAGACAGTATTAAGACCATACTATGGTTCTTTTTGCCCCAAGAATCTTAATTTTCGGCTTTAAAAATAATTTTCAAGCATCTGTAAAGCAAAAGGCAACACTTCCCACTCGTCTTGAGGGCTGAAACAAACACAGGCACAGCTTGTTCTGCAGCACCTCACGCACTCGTACACGGGCTGTTTCCGCGCTGCCCGGGCACTCCGTGATTTCAGACACTTGGCTGAACCCAGAGCAATCACACACAAACCTCTGAGCTGCCCCACTCTGCCAGAAGGACTCTTCTCCCCTCACCCCACATGATGTGCTTACTTGAATTATGGTCTGCCTGAATGTTCATTAAGAGCAAGGAAATGAAAGAAGAAATTAATCACAACTTCCACCCTCTCCTTCCCTTAGAGGGGAAAAAAGTAACAAAGGGGAGGGGAAAAAAAAAAAAAAAGGATTAACTAGTTGCAAAATAAAAGTTCTTTGTTTTCTCTACGAAGTAAAATGCCTTTCATAATCTTTCTCATTAAATCCTCCAAGATCATTGCTGTTGCTAATTAAATCATGGGCAGAAATCTCCACGCAGCCTTTTCAGAAGCTGCTCTGGCAGTTACGGGCGTCCCTCGCTGATGTTAGAACCACACCGTGTCCTGCTCGAGGCCAGGGGTCTGTGTCCTTCCTGAGGCCACATCCCGTGTCCTTCCCTCCCTGGGCAGCGGTGAGCAGAGCTCCCGCGCCAGCACGTTCCCCCGCGGCCGATCAGCACCGGGGCTCGTTCCCCGCCAAAGCCCAGCGCCGAAGCTTAGGGTGAGCTCTGGGAAATGAACACCAGCCCAGCCCGCTGGGTTGTGACAGGGAGAAATGCCCAGTTCTTCCCAGAGACTTTGCAGTATCAGCATCAATCGAGTGCAGAAATCAAAGTCAGGGATTGGAAGGAAATGAAAATGACCGTGTTTCACTCGGTGAAGTACAGGTCCAGCTGTTCTCGGGCCAATACTGCTCGCTTGTTCTCAACAAGGGAAGACAAATGACTAATCTGTTAATAATCCAATTGCAAAAAATTCTGCTTACTTCTTCCTCCCAGCAAATAAGGGTTCAGGATCAGGCAAACAAAATACCAGTCACTGGAACATCTTGGGTCACTCTCCACATGCAGTGCAGCCACGGTATCTGCCTGGCACCAGCACGTTCACTGCTGCCTCATTTAAACCCTCAACTCCTTCCCTAAGGAAAGTGATGGTGGGGAGTGTATCACAGAAAGATCTTAATTAGGTTTTTTCCCAGTGTGAAATTGAGAAAACAGACACCCAAGCTGTATGGGAAGATAAAGGCTCCTGTATTCCACTGTGGATCAAGGCTTAACCCAAACTACCAAGGAATCCTCCCACTGTCTTGACCAGGATTTCACTGCAAATCCCAGAATCACCTGGATTGGAAAAGCCCTTGAAGCTCATCGAGTCCAACCATGAACTCAACACTGACCAGTCCCCACTGACCCATGTCCCTCAGCACTGTGTCTGCACGACTCTTCAATCCCTCCAGGGATGGGGACTCCACCACTGCCCTGGGCAACCCCTTCCAATGCCTCAGAACCCTTTCAGCAAAGAAATTCTTCCTCACATCCCATCTCAACTGCCCTGGGCACAACTGGAGCCCATTTCCTCTTGTCCTGTCCCTTGGTCCTTGGTTGAACAGACCCACCCCCACCTCTCTGCACCCTCCTTGCAGGGACTTGGACAGAGCCAGAAGGTCTCCCCTCAGCCTCCTTTTCTCCAGGCTCAACACCCCCAGTTCCCTCAGCCGGGAACTCAGCACACTTGTGCTCCAGACCCTTCCCCAGCTCCGTTGCACCACACTTGGGAAGTGAAGAAAGGAAAAAGTCACTTTCCTTCCGATTTGGCCATTTTGCCTTCCCCAGCCCCATGGATGTCCCTGAAGAATGTACTCTAGCACCGAAAGCACGAGGGGCAATCCAGCCTTTTCACTGCCTGCAACTGCTTCATCCAGGTATTTCTGAGGACTGCAGATGGTTTGAGCCCAAATTTAATACAAAATGCAGAAATTACATCTCTTTTCCCCCAGTAAATAAAAGCTATAATAATTGCAGTACAGGGTGCCACAGAGATCTGGTGGTTGAATGCACCATGAGACCCTTTATCCTATGCACTACAATATAAAACTGCAGTCAGGTCCCTGAGTTACAAAGCTGCTTGTTGTGGAAGCTTTTTCTTTGACACAAATGTTGAAGATGCTGCATTTCATTGTCTGCAATAATCCTCCAAGGACAGAAATTCAGGCAATGAAAATAGTTTGGCATTTGACCAACTATTTAAAATATTTAACAATGACCTTGAGCATTATAGAAGGATCCATTTAAAGCCCTAGTTTAAGGAAAAAAAAAAAAGGCAAAAATATGTTTCCTTGCAGAATCTGGTACTACTGTGTGTTTACTGCAAAGTTGATCTCAGATATGCTCTCTACACAATGAAAATGAGCTTAAATACAAAGGAAAAGGAAACAAGTTTAACTCCTTGTCTTAGAATTACTCTGTGACCCTGAATGTATTTGGAAATCCATTTAATTTCCAGAATACCTGATTACTCCATTTCAAAGAGTGAAACAGCTGCTCAGAGCAGGGAGAGTGCTCAGACCTCCTGGTGACACTTCTGTGGAACTTTCTGTTATTTACAAAAAGGATATCTGTGGCTCGTTGCATTCACGGCAGGTTCAGCTGGCGGAGGAAAAGGGCCACAGATCTGCCTCAGACAAGATCACTCAAGGCAAAGCTCCCAAATATCACCAACTGAACAGACCAAAAGCATTGGGTTCTGCACCTTCTGGGTGAGGGCAGGGCACGTGGAGAAGCCCAAAGGACAAGACCAGAGCTTTCTGTCATTGCCAACGTGCTCTTGGGGACCTGGGCAGGGCTTTGGGGGGATATCCACATGGATCAAGTCTCATTTATCCTTTAGGGGTTCCATATAGGGGCTGTATTTGGCTAAGAGGAGCAGGAAGCCACTTCCTTGGCCAGTTAAACTGGGCACCACCAGGCCACCTGGATGGGGACAGAGGTGGGAGAAGGGGGCTCACATCACGCTGGGGTCCCTGTTCTCCAGGTTTTGGTACTTCCCCATCACCCTGCCTTCCTGCCACCAAACTACAACTGCTCCTGCTCTGTATTTTCAGTGTGCATCTCTCTGCTACTTATTGTTTCTCAGCACAAGCTGAACTTCAGCACACTTTAAGGCTTATTTTGTACAAAGATTTTAATTTAACAGGTGTGCAGTGACCTGCATGCTGCTGTGATACGTTGCCTGTGTGTTAAAACTGTTATTTTCCTCTTCTGGCAACCTGAAAAACAACCCCTGGAGCACCAGGTGTTGCCCTGTGTTTCTTCAGCATGGTTTCTGTGGTCCAACAGACAGGAAGAGGAGCTTTTTGGTGAGGAGATCCTCTTTGTCCTTATAGACTAGTGTAGCTGGCTACTTAACGTGTGGCCTTCCTCAGTGCTGTGAAGCGATGTGAATTCTTTTTCCCATATTATGGGGCCTGCCACATTTCCTTGTATTTCTCAGAAGGTGTAGTCCTGGGGAGAGAACCCACATGGCAGCCCTGAGGAAGCAGTGTGCAGATGTGCTTTGGGTCCAACTGCACAGAAATGTGGGTATTTCCAACTCAGAAAACACAGAGCAGGGTAAGAGGACACATGTGATGGTCTGTGGTCCTCGAGGTCAGATAGGCATGTTGGGGTCCTCTGTGCTTTAACCTCTGTTAGCATTTATCTGCTTTTTTATGGACTATAGACTGTCAGCTGCTTACTCGTGTCCCAGGAGCACAGAAATGAGAAAGGAAACCATAACCATGTTGGTTTTGCCAGCACAAGACTTTGCTTCAATCTATGCATTTAGTTTTGGCCACGGCTTTTCACATTTGGTGGATCTTCCCCAGCTCCCAGTCACTTGGTGATACTCTTCCCACGGGTTAACAAAGGGATTTGGGAAACACCAAAAGCTTCCAGACTTCCAGCCACAAAGATAAATCAAATAATTCAAGTTCTGGTACATTTTCCACTCAATGCCCTTGTATTCTATCACATTTCTGCTCTGTTTGCAGGAGCTCCCTGCTCCAGCACGACCTCTGTTATCCATATTGCTACTGCAGCTCTGCTCAAGCTTGCAGCCATGCTTAGTCTTTATAGACCTAGAACTTTCCTCCCAAATACAGCATAAACCGAGCAGGTTTTCCCCCAAAACAAAGAAAACTCTAAAACCAACATCATTTTTTTATTATTACCTTGTACCTTTCAGCAGGCTGTAGGAAACCATGGCATGGACCAACACTTCAAAGTATTATTCAAACAAAGATCAGAAAAAGCACTCTGAACCTCCATGCATGCTCTGCATTTATTGTCTGCAATATATGCATCATTTTTTAGCTCACTTGGTCTGTTAAGTGGTTACTATTGTCAATAACATAGTTTGAAAACAAATTTTTGGATGACTTTGTGAACTGGTTGCCAGCTGGACAGAATGTGGTACCTAGATCCAACTTTCTATTAAATGTTTTTCGAAGCAAACAAGATTTCTTTAGGGATATGGAAAGTTTTTTCTAAGATTTTAGTTTATTTTCCTCCCTGTCCTTGCTTTTGGCATCTGACAGGGATCCATCTGGACTTGCTGCTGGATGGCAGGGACATGGAGGGTCAAAAGAGAGCGGTGAAGACAAAACCCACCGCAGCAGCTCTCAGGCATTGCTGTTAATGAGGAAGAGGGGAAGCAAAGACTGTATCTGCATAGCACAGGCAAGAACTAGCTTATCTTGGATATTAAGGCTACAAATTAAAAAAACATTTATTATTGGAATAAACTAAGTGATCCCTTCCAACAGTGAGCCCAGTGTAACCCTCTGAGGATGTGGGGGGAGTGCTGGGAGGAGCTGGGAGCTGTTGCCACAGCTGTGGTGGCGTGACAACAGGGTGGCAGAGTGTCATCCCGCCAAGCTGGCCAAGTCCCTCGTGCATGAAATGCCAAACACGTCCACCTCGTCCTGGGAAGATAAAGCACGAGTTGAGGACTGCACAAACAACGAGAAACAGTCGTGTGAGGTTGCATTAATCACTTGCATGTGCCCATTATTAGTTAAAAAGGCTACAAGGAAGGGAGAGATCAGTCAAGACTGGGCTTCATTTCGTACTTTTCAGCAGCAACAATATTTTTTTAACAAAAATGTTTTTAACAAAATATTTTACACAAGATATTTTTAAAATCCTGAGTGTGTGAGCTGTGCTGCCACGTGCTCAGGCCCCAGGCTGCTCACCATGGAGGGGTGAGCATCCATGCACTGGTGAAGCCTGCATGGAATCCTCCCCAGCCCTGGAGCACAGTCATGGAGCGAGGAAAGCCAGGGTGAGACCTAGAGCCAGCCCGAGCTACGTGAGTTTTCTGCAGCCAGAGAGCCACCCCTTGTCCCAGATAACCTGTTGTGCTCCTGTAAGGACAGTCACCACGGCACGGTCCGCAGCACCCTTCCTTATGGTGGGGACCAAGGCAGCAGTAACCCAGGGTAAGACTTCACCCAACACCAGGACAACAACAACTGATGGGGAACAATTCTGGGAAGCAAAAATGTGCCACTGCTGTTTTTCAGGGCAGCTCCATACCCAGGGCTGTGCAAGTGCAAGGGGATGTTCACTTCAAGCTGTTCCAGCAACTTATCCCTTACGAAAATCCTATCACCCAGAAAGCAACCCCAGAGCATTGGGCATGAGCTGCAGCTGTGCTGTTGGCCATGGGAAGTGTTCCCCGGGTCTGCCTAAATATTTGGGTTTCTGCTCTCTTGCGTGTTCCCATCAGCCTTCTAGTCATCCTGTGAAAACAGAAATTCCTCTTCTAAGGAGATAATTAACTAACCCTGAGCAGCTGCAAGGAATCAAACACGGCAAAGACACTGAACCCAGCAGCACTCACAGCCACATGCAGAACATTACTGTTTCCTACCAAGGTCCTTCCTCCACATGAGGCAAAAAAAAAGGTAAACAAAGACATAAATCAGGCAAGGTCCATTTGCTCTGTTCAGATTTTAACGTGCAGCATGCCTTGTCCAGCCTAACTTCTCTGAGCGGAGCTGAGCAGTGCCTGAGGTGTTTTCTGGGGGGATTGGAGCAGCTCTGTGCTTTGGGAGCGCTCATAGAGGAGCAGAGCAGGAGCAGCGTGCGCCGGAGCAGCCTCGGTCCCTGCCAGCTCGGCTGGGAGATGCACCAGGATTTCACCCCGGGGAACGGCTACACCTCTTGCTTCAAAACCCAACAGCCCCAGCACAACCCCTGAGCACTGTCCTGGATGTGTCCTATAGCCCGTGAGTGAAAATGCTCCTCAAAGGGAAGATGAGATCAGGCACAGGGACACGTTGCTGGGGCCATCTGTCACAGGGGGGCTGGATGAGCACCGAGAGGGAGGAATCGCTGCCTGACAAGTGAGTAACGTCCAGTGCAAGAGCAATCTGGGTAAGCTCGTTCACTCTGTCTGTACCTTCCCTCTCCTCTGCTGTTAAACAACAGGTTCCCATGAGTGACACACAGAGCAATGATCACCCGAGTACCAGATATTGCAGAGAAAAGGCAACATATCGGAAGGTGATCTGGAAAAAAGGTTTTGTGTTTAAAGCTGACCAATGTGACAGCTGGGGGGCTGAGCGCTTGCCATCAGCAGCCTCTCCAAATCAAGACCTCAAAGAATGTGGCTGGTTTGTTTGCTTTAGCTTCTGAGAGGAATAATTCACATTATTTCAGGTCATATTCACAGGTAACAATCTGCTGTGGAAGCACTGCACAGGTTGCTTGTATCCTTATTTTTTTAGGGGGAGATAAGTCTGTGAGAGCAAACTATGTCTGCATCAAAAAAAAGAGAAGCCTCCAAGCTAAAATTGCAAGAATAGTTAACGAGTTACACAACCACAGCTCACTTTTCAGTGTTATATGAAAAGCAGAAGGAGAACACATTTGCAGTGACCCTTCGAGACAGAATCTGGCAAAGCACTAAATGCTCTTGGTGAAATAAAACAGTTGGGGGAAAGACATGCCCTGCAATCCTTTTGCTTATGATAGCAAGTATAACATTCAACGGTCTTCAGAGACTGCAAACTGCTCTGCTGTTTTTGGATTAAAATGAACTGATTCAACTGTAAATTAACAGCAGATGACTTGGGGGAATGTTTATTCCCATATTTACAGTTTGGGATTATTTTTTCATGCCTTCAAAGCGTTAGAACAGAAGGTAGCTTAGGCAAGGTCCACCTGGAGCTCCAGGTAGGCAGCAAGAGCCACTGTTACTGGCACCGGGTCTTGGCCATCACTTGGCAATACTGCTCCAGCCCCCCTAAAACATATAAGTGGAAGCTTAAAAATAAGCAGATGCTTAACTTCTGTCACAGGTTGGTGTATGATTGATTAGGTGCTGAAATATTTTGCTGACTCAGAGCCCAAGTCCTGCCCTGGCAGAGAACAGGTATTTATAAAGCACAGGTGAGCCCCAGCCGCGGCTGAAACAGCACTTCATAAAATCACGGAGGAGGAGGCAGCTGCCGGCGGCGTGGCAGAGCCCCTTGGCTTGGGATGGAGGAGCAAGGGCCACATCCTGCTCACGTGTCTGCTGCTGCCTGAAATCTTACCTGAGCATCAGCACAACATTGTGGGCCCTCATGCAACAACAGTTTACTGACTGCCATGCAGCTGGCGTTGGATCCACTGCCCCTCTCAGCCACAGAATCCCAGAACTGCCCAGAATCACCTGGACTGGAAAAGCCCTTGAAGCTCATCGAGTCCAACCATGAACCCAACACTGACCAGTCCCCACTGACCCATGTCCCTCAGCACTGTGTCTACACGACTCTTCAATCCCTCCAGGGATGGGGACTCCACCACTGCCCTGGGCAACCCCTTCCAATGCCTCAGAACCCTTTCAGCAAAGAAATTCTTCCTCATGTCACTGCAGGATGGCTGCGGGCACAATAGCCATTCACTCCCAGGCCCTACGCTGCTCATTGCTGCTGAGACCACTGGGCACATTCACCATGGAGCTGGTGAGGGAGAGCTGGATTATCACAGGAAATTCATTTTTACAAATGTACCTGTGGGCTGAAGCTGGCTGACAACTGCTTGTGTCTCAGATGGTGGCTGAGGATGGGCAGCACAGGTAAGTGTTCTCTCTCCTGTGTATTCAGAGCCCCTGTCTTACCTGATCACAGGGGTTTTGCTCCCTGCCCTCAGCACCACTGCTGCAAAAGCAACAAGAAGCCAAACCAGAAAGAGCTAATGCTCTCCATGGCTCACCCAGCCAGCTCTGGGAGTCAGGGTGTCTGCCAGCGATCTGCGGGAGGGGAGCGGTTTGCACGACGGGACCTGGGGTTCTGCACGAGTCCGAGCGGTGCCGGCTGCTCCCGGCAGCTCAACCCGCTGGGCTTCGTGCAGGGACACCTGAGCTGAACAGAGACCCTCAGTGCTGGAACAGCGCGGGGCTGTCCCCAGGCCCGTCCTCCCTGGCTGTCTGGCTTCGTTTCTCAGTAGTTAATTAGCACAGGATGAGCTGCCCCTGCTGCAGCAGCTCAAATCTCCACACAGCACTCCCTGGTGATGGAGTCTGGTGACAGATCCAGGACTCCCACCACAGCAGTAAATGTAGGGATATCTGGAGTATTTCTTTCCAGTGCAAGGATATCTTTACAAACACACACAAAACCGCTGGGAAGACGCCTCAAAAACACTCATGGAGATGTTTAAAAGGTTCATCACATTTTGGGGCACCCACTCTGACTAAAGAGCTGATCTTTGGGTGCTGAGCACCTGCTTTCTGAAAATCAGGTCTCCACAGCACTCACAACCTCTTGTTGACCATCCTAGGTACTGCTTTCAGGTAATCAACCACTCCAAAGCCAAATGCATGCGACTAAACAGTCCCAAAACTGCAGCTTCTGCCTTATTTCTAAGAGGAAAGCCACCAGGCAGAGGAACACAAAATAGCAGGTTACTTATTTCATCTCGTTAGAGGCAGGGGGAACAGATTTTACTGTGTGACAGAGAAAGTAGCAAGAATAGCATCCTAAAAACCTAACATCAGCCCTGGGTCCTTCATCTGAGGGAATAAGCAGATTTGAAGAAGAGAACAGGAATATCTGGATCAATCACCTCAGGGAGATGACACTTGGTGCCACCAGGGCTGAGGAGTTCATCAACAATGGCAAAAAGAGAAAGGCTGTGGGCACTTCTCAGATGAGTTTCTCTGAAAGAAAGATAATGGGGTTTATGGTTTGGTGTTTGGGGTTTTTCTTTGAGCAGCTGCACGTCAGAGATGAGCCCAGGAGTGTGAGTAACCCAGAGGCAGGGCTCTCTCCAGAGCCTGTTGGGTTTAAGCCTGCATTAAAACCTCCGACATTTCCTCCCACTCAGGCAGGCTCGGTGGCTGTGTGGAGCTGCCGTGGGAGGTGGCTGCAGGTCCTCAATGAGTTCAAGGCAACCCAGGCATGTTTATACTGTTTTGCAGTAATTTTGGAGCCATAACACAGAGCTGAGCTTCCTCTGAGCTTATGGATTTGGATCTCACGCTCTTGCTCAGGCTGCATCTCAGTATTTATACCTGCTCACACTTGGCACCATTTTCAGGTACCTTTTCCAGGAACCCTATTACCTTGGTTTAAGGGAAAAAAAAATAAATCTAGATTTTACATCAGGTTCACAGAAATGTGGTAGCTCAGCCTCACAATCATTTTCTCTTCTCTCCACTTCCCTCTTCCTCTTCTCTTTCTCCTTCTCTTCTCTTTCTCCTTCTCTTCTCTTCTCTTCTCTTCTCTTCTCTTCTCTTCTCTTCTCTTCTCTTCTCTTCTCTTCTCTTCTCTTCTCTTCTCTTCTCTTCTCTTCTCTTCTCTTCTCTTCGGCTGGCGGTGGGTGGGTCAGAGAGCCCGAAACCCCACGGGTGGGCACTCCCCCACAGCTCTACCACAAACTTTCTGCTCTGCAGAATATCCCGTTCTGAGTCACAAATGTGGGTTTCTTTATGACAGAGGTGGCTACTTCTTCAAAACATAGAAAACGGGGTTTATTCTCTGAGCTATCTGCAGAACTGCTGGTAGCCAAAACACTGATCCTGTTGTGTTAAATTATCTCCCTTCCACTCATAGCGAGAGCCAGGAAAAAAGCTTATGAAAAAGTCTAAGTTCACCTGAAAATCAAGCCAAACAAGTTTTTTTCTCCCTCCTTCTGTTTGCTTCTGTAATGGAACGAGTCTGAATCTGGAGGTATCAAATTCGTAGCGGTTTAAATGTGAAAGGTGGACTGAAAAAGCAAAGCTTTTAAAAAGATTTCATTGAACCTTGTTTTTCCTCGCGCTGTCTCCCCACTTGTGCAAATTGCACGTAAGCCTTTTTACAAGCGGTCTATTCATGGTGACACTGGCTACCAGATCTCCCCCTGCTCACCAAGCTGTTGGTCCAGCCCCAGCCCCTCGGCTTCATTAAAGGGTTTGTGTTTGGTGGACACGCTGTGGGCTCCTTTCATCTCTCAGCCTCCCTTTGGGCTGTTTTTGAAGATCAGGTTGGAGTGCTGTGCCTGGGCAGAGCTGCCGGCAGGATCACCGGGCCCTCCGTGTTTGTGGAGACCTGCTCAGCTGAGAGCCAGGGCAACCTCAGTGCTCCTCCATGTAGTGTCCTTGGTGAAGAGCTCAGAGCATGCTCAGAATCGATGCAGCTCAGGAAATCCTCTCAGGTAGATGAAGAAAAACCCAGCCAAATAGAACGAGACCAAACGGCGAGTGCTGCACGGACTGACAGAAACCCTCAGGACAGACGGGTGAAAGCCAGACTGCTGCCTGCTCCCCGCCTGAGCTGGAAACCATCTGCAGGTCGTGGCATGGGGAGCTTTGGTGAGCAGAGATTTTGCTGTTATCTGTGTCCCAGGGCTTGTTTTGTGGCACTTGATGGGTTTTTGATACTGTTTGTCCTGGTTTGTGTAGGAGGTTTGTGTAGCATTCCCCTCTGCTCCTCCCCAGGAGAACCAGCTCCTCCCTGGGGGAGAAGGGGCCAGAAACTTGCCTGCCTTTCTCCCTTCCCAGCGCCAAACCTCCCTTTAGAGAACGAGGACACAGGCATCGTGCCCTGGGTGTCTGCCAGGCTGAGGACAGTTCTTCCTGCAGCCAGGGAAAGCGGGATTACGTGGTCTGTGCCTCTGCACTGGAGCACAGCCCGCTCCCTCCCAGCAGACCCGACCTCGCTCTCCCTGACTCTGCCCCTGGGGGTGCTTTTGCTGGGGTCTGGCCCTGCTTTCGCACACGCAGCTCCACCGGGCTCTGGGCCAGTTGGTTTTTTGCCTGTGGCTCTCTGGACCAAAAAAAAAAGACATGTGCAAGCCGTGCCAGGAGGACAGGTTGAGGTTTTCCTGGCGAGGTGCTGGGTCCAGCCAGGCTGCAGGGCAGGCTGAGCCTCTGGCTGCTCCCAGTGTTTCCCTGGGGCTAAAGAGATTTTACCATGGAACCATAGACTGGTTTGGTTGGAAAAGACCTTTGGGATCATTGAGTCCAACTGTCCCTGTCCACTGCTAAACCAGATCTCTCAGCAACCCATCTACCCAGCTTTTACATCCCTCCAGGGATGGGGACTCCACCACTGCCTTGGCAGCCTGTTCCAATGCCTGAGAACCCTTTCAGTGAAGACATTTTTCCTGATCTCCAATCTGAACCTCCCCTGGCACAACTTGAGGCCATTTCCTCTTGTTCTGTCACTAGTTACCTGGGAGAAAAGACACACACCTGCCTCCCTACTACCTCCTTTCAGGTTGTTGTAACCTTGAAAGTGCTCTATGCCTGCATGTGTGGCAAATAACTCCAGAACTAAACCAAATGGTCAGTAGATTATCAGAGAGGACCCACATGTCAAATCTCTTTTTCTCTATACTGCATGGGCAAGTGATAACAGCTCCCAAATTGCATTTTAAAATTGTCTCAAAAACTGTCCCAAGAATCTCTGTTGCTGTCATTGTGTGAGGAAGCCTTTGACATCTGGCAAGGAAAAAGCCCTCTGAGGTAGATAAACTCTTTCTTTGTAAAGACTCAGCCAATTTTCTAAACCCTGAAACCTGCTGTTTGTCCCCCTGTGCACCAAAACGGAGTGGCAGCTTGTGGGGGAAACAATAAATTGTGCAGATAACTGAAACAGTGACATTTCTTAGCTTTGGAATGTTCTGGTTGCAGTCTAAATTGATACCACTGCTCTCTCCACACCTGTCTGAGGTTAAGACACTAGGCAGGGAGGAAATTCTAAATGACAGCGTGTGAAGTTGTTTTTATTTTCTGTGTCAATGCTACCAAGGCAGTTCTGCAAAACACATTTTTTTTACAGTAAACCCTTCCTGAGCCTTTACTGAGGAGTTCTTTCCATAACTGAAACTCCTTCTGCACCAGCTTTGTAAATCTGATAACCATGCCTAAAAACACTTAATTTTTTTCAGTGTAAGGTGCATGGAGAACTGCTGATTTGAACCTTAAGCAGCACAAATAGTTTCTGGTCATCCTCGTGCAGCGTGTCCAACCCACGGACGCTGGAGCAGATAAAGCCATACAATCCTCTGGTGGGGCTAAGTGACACACAGCCAGGAAGCCTCTGAGAGTTATCAGGAGTTTTGTGAACACCAGTGCCCACCTGTGAAGGACAAGATTAAAGATCTAGGCAGGATGGCTCCAGGATATGCTCTTTCTGCAAAGCTTTCCCTCAGAAAGTAACTAACACATAAATCAAAGTGAATCACAAAAGCTTCTCAGGAGTCTCCTCACCAGATACAACACACACCTTTAGAGTCAGGGTTTCCCTTATGATCTTTAAGCAAACACACGCTGCATGTTTCAGAAAAGCTGATATAAAACATCAAGTCACTTCTTTCAGGATCCCCTGACATTTTGAATAGCCTGTATGAAGATTTCTGTAAGTCCTTTTCGGGAGGCTGACTACAGGGAAGAGTCTGGATGTGTAAAACACTGCTTGTACCTGTTCCTCCCCAGCAGATTTGATAGAAACAGTAAATTGGGATTCCTTGCCCCATCCTGCTGCAGGCACCCAGGAGAGCTGTGCTGCCTTGGGCGCTGGAGAAGCCTCTCAGTGTGCCCAGCTACCCACGGCACGTCGGAGAACAGCCCGCCTAGTTAAACGGGGCAATGACGGCTTGATTAGAGAAAAGAAAACATCAATAAAAGTCAGAGACCAGCAGCTGGTAAATCTATACATAGGAAAACAAATAACCACGAGCTTTGATTGTTCGAGTTCACAGCAGAGATTACTTACCTTGGCAGATACATACTCAAAACACACGGCTTGTGATTCCTCAGCTAGTGCTAAGCAAAACCATGTGTTCTCCTAAAACAAGGGGAAGGTTTAACTCCAACACGGCGCAGAGACAGAGCTACGGTCCTGACTTGGGCTTGTTGCAGAGCTAAAGTGAAAAGGGTCAAACAAAAGTGTTCCAGAGAGGAGAAGAGCAAAGACTGAGCAGCAGATTGGAAGAGAAGCAAAAGGTGGGTTACAGCCCTTGCCAGGCAACGTGGGGTGAAGAACGGGGTATACAACCATGAGCTACTCTAGTGATGAGAAGCTACGATGCTTAAACTGGGAGAGGGGAGATTTAAGCTGGATATTAGGAGGAAATTTTTCACCCAGAGGGTGGTGAGACCCTGGCCCAGGTTGGCCAGAGAAGCTGTGGCTGCTCCTCCCTGGAAGTGTTCAAGGCCAGGTTGGATGAGGCTTTGAGCAACCTGGTCTAGTGGAAGGTGTCCCTGCTTCACTAAAAGACAGTGCAAAAAAAGGCACATGAAAAAGAAAGAGATTGGGAAAGAGGAGCAGTGCCCCTGGGCTTGCTCACCACCAGCTGCTCCTTGCTTTGGCAGCTGCTCCCTGACCACGGGCACAGGACCAGAGCTGGCAGCTGCCAGAGGTACGTGCAAAGCGCTCCTGTGATTAAAGAGGCATCCATCAGCGCTCTGAATGAGCAGAAGCCAAGTTTAAGTGTGAAGAGCCAGCAAGAAGGAGAAGTTAAAAAAAATAAAAGGCTATAGTTTTCTGTCATTCACATTGCAAACAGATGTCCCACCAGTACTGGAGCAGAGCACCCCAGCCAAAGAGGTGAAATCATACTTCTCAAGGGATGGTTGGAAATAAGTCATTGACTCCAAGGTGAAGCGGAGGACCACGTACTTGGCAGCCGAGGGCAGCGTGTACCAGGAGGCTGTGTTGAGAAAGGGAGGCCATGAGGAATTTGGAAACAGTTCAGTAGGATTTGGAAGATGGTAAAGAGGTGTTTTAGGAAAGCTAAAGAAAACAAGAAGGGAGGAAAAATGTTTACAGAAGAGGTGTAACAACGAGTTGACAGGGAAGGGAGAGTCTCTGGCAACTATTTCTGGTCAGAAAACTGTTAGTAGGATCAAAGAGGCGCTTAGGGAGGCTCTGCTCCTTTTCAAACTGCTCTGAATGAACTACACTCAGCCAAAGTGATAGGGGTAAACTTTTTAAACAGGGACTTTGTAATGTAACCGTGCTATTTAAAGATGTGTCAGCATTAGGATAAATATAGCAACTGCTAGGGATGGTCTGAGAAGTCACTTCAAATTCACATGGGAATATATATCACAAGCTCCAGCAGAGTCTGGCCACCCCACTGCCACAGTGAGAGCTCCCAAAGCAAAACTTCCCTGTGGCCCTGCAGAAAACTGCACTGCAAGCTGGGTTCAAAACACAGCTCCAGGCTGGAGCTGAAACCAGCACCAAGGAACCGCTTCACACGGCTCCGGTCCCACTGCCCAGGACACTGCGCCTCAGAGGGGACACAACGCAGAGACCCAGGCCGTGTGTGGTCGTTAGGAGATGGGGTGACAACCCCAAAGACCTGGATGAATTCCAGGCTATTTAATTACTTTCTGTCTCCCTAAATTCCTCTGGCGCTTCCCTTTGGGCGTGCTGTTTTCGGCTTCCTGCCCTGAATCACAGCGCGGTGCAGCTGGAGCCGGATCCCCCCAGGCACGGGGCTCAGAGCCTGCTGGAAGATGCTGGCTTGATTGAAAACTTATTGTTTTCCAGTCCTGGGAGGAAGCTGCATCTGCAGCTCCTGCAGAAGAGCTGCCTCTTCCCAGGAACGGGGTCTGCAGCTCACTGCTGCACAGCGAAAGCAGCTTCACTGTGAGCAGGGAAATCGCACTATGGAAAAGGGAGGAGGATCAGGCCTTTGATTTTCCACACGAGTGTGGTGGTTTCACTGGGCCAGCACTGGGCTGCAGCCAAACACTCGCTTTGCTTGCTCACTCACTGCCCCCTCACCTTCAGGGACAGGGGAGAGAACTGGGGGGCAAGGGGAAGGAGACTTGTAGGGGGAGAGAAGAACAATTTAATCACTGAAATAAAATAAAACCTTGAAAGAATACTGATATTAAAATAGCAATGATTAATAGTAATTAATAGTAATAAAATATGCAGATGAGTGCTGCCCAGTGCCATTGTTCACCACCCGCCGACCCAGCCCGGCCCGTTCCCAGAGAACGATCCCGGAGCAGCGACAATCCCGACCCGAAACCGCAATCCCGGGAGAGCCAGAGCCCGAGCGAGAGCCAGAGAGAGCCAGAGAGGAAGAGCCCCTCATGGATCTCCTGCCCATGGGGGACAGGAGATGGAACAGCCCCTTGGCAGAGCCCAATGCCCATGGAGCTGATCCATTGCAATATTCCTCACCCCTGAGCTCTTGCGCTTGCAGACGGACAAACACAAAGTCCTTCAGTGCCAGGGACACAAATGCCAACATGGGGATGTTCTCAGCGTTTCTCTCCTGACAAATCCCAGCTGAACCCAACCCCCAGCGCTGCTCCAGCTGCTGAGCAGAACCAGCTCTGGCCCAGCTCACACCAGGACATGGGGATAGTCTGTACTGTGACCTCCTGGAGCCCACCACGTGCTCTGCTCCCAGCCCTCCCCAGCACCATCAGTGCAGAGTCCAGGAATGAAGGAGTCTGGAACTGGGCCATTTGGAAGCTTTTTGGTTGCATGAAGTTAACACAAGCCATTTCCAACTTCCAAATACTGAAGATCTCCCTCAAAACCTCAGTAAACCCACTGACCATGGCTTCATCACTACCTAACTGAAATGGATTAAAAGCTTCTCAATCATCTTTCTGCCCAACATCACACGTGTGGCTCTGCCCAGGGCAGAGATGGGGACAGGATGGATGAAATAATCCTCAAGCCCACAACACTGTACTCAAGGGCAGGTGCTATTATCAACAAAAATCCATCCCATCCTATCCTGTTTCACAGCCAGTTTGCCATGGAGGAGTCCATGATGATTACTAA
Organism: Caprimulgus europaeus; assembly: GCA_907165065.1. The sequence goes on along the minus strand of OU015538.1, from coordinate 20,461,261 downwards.
TTAGTGAAATTACATTGCAAAAAACAAGAAACTACTTAGCAACCAGCAGGAAAGACTTTGAATCAGACTATGTAAAACTATAGGGGTTTATTTGTTTTGGTCTATTCACTTCAGTCTATAACACTCACTATTAAATGTTAAGTAAAATCCTTCCCTTAAGTAAATCCTCTCCCACAGGAGAAGGATGGTAAAGGAGAGAAGACACAAACCCAGAAAAAAACCTGCACTCACCCACCCCCAAAAGGCCAAAACAATGTCCTGAGACACGAGAGGATGGAAGAATGTAATGGAAAATAAACCTGTTAGTTTAAACCTAACAAACCAGTGTGCTCTCTGTGAGGAGGGGGGTCCCCAAGGTACAGACCTTCCCCAAATACAACAGCAACCAGCTGGGTGCTGCTGCCTTCCCACGTTCTCTCACAAGCTGAGAGAGGATGCTGGCTCCTTCTCATGGTCATAACTGCTTTACTGCAGACTGGTGAACCAGAGCAGCACGTTTCAGCTGGAAATGCAGTCTGTTTCCAAACTGAAGCACTGGTTCCATTCTATTTCTACATTTATGCACTGGCAACATATTTAGGCAACACATTTAGGCCTTTTAAGAAAAAATTCTTTACTGTGAGGGTGGTGAGACACTGGAACAGGTTGCCCAAGGAAGTTGTGGTTCCTCCTCCCTGGAAGTGTTCAAGGCCAGGTTGGATGAGGCTTTGAGCAACCTGGTCTAGTGGAAGGTGTCCCTGCTGCTGGCAGGGGGGTTGGGACTGGATGAGCTTTAAGGACCCTTCCACCCAAACCATTCTATGATTCTATATCTGTATAATCCTAGGGCATTAAATAAGTATTTTTCTCTCCTCAGAAACCACTTTGCAATCAGAAAACCAAACAAATCAGTACCAAAATAGCCTCCATGAGTCACCAAAAAAATTATCAAAGCTATCAGACAAGGGCAGTACCAACACAGATGGAAACATATTCCTGGGAACATCCATTGTGGAGAACCTTTCAGAGCAGGAACAATCAAAGCCAGCACAGCCAGCCCTGAACGATGCTTTGTGAAAGCTTAATTGCAATCAGATTGACGTGATGCCAAAGTACAATCAACAATGGGCTGGTAGAGAGCAGGAGCTCAGTGGTGGTGCAACAGGAATAATCCTGCTTTGATTTGCATAACACTGCCCGCCCGTGAGCTTGGGGAACAGAAAGGCACACGGCTGGGGGAGATCAGCTCCGCTAATGCGCCTTACCAACAGGTCCCAAGGAGACAAGTACAGAGTGAAGGTTTGGACCTTGATGTGAGGCACAGCCCTGCACAATGGCACAGACCTCACTGCGGAGCCAGGAGTTACCTGTGCTCACAACAGTCATCTTCTGGGTTAAGATACTCAAAAGAGTCATCCACTGAGAAGGGACAAGGGAATTGCAGGCTGGGAACTGGGGGTGTTGAGCCTGGAGAAAAGGAGGCTGAGGGGAGACCTTCTGGCTCTGTCCAGGTCCCTGCAAGGAGGGTGCAGAGAGGTGGGGGTGGGTCTGTTCAACCAAGGACCAAGGGACAGGACAAGAGGAAATGGGCTCCAGTTGTGCCCAGGGCAGTTGAGATGGGATGTGAGGAAGAATTTCTCTGCTGAAAGGGTTCTGAGGCATTGGAAGGGGTTGCCCAGGGCAGTGGTGGAGTCCCCATCCCTGGAGGGATTGAAGAGTCGTGTAGACACAGTGCTGAGGGACATGGGTCAGTCGGGGACTGGTCAGTGTTGGGTTCATGGTTGGCCCCCATGAGCTTAAAGGGCTTTTCCAATCCAGGCAAATCTGTGATTCTGTGATTTCTTTCATCAATAAATCCCTAATAACAGCTCTACTGTTGTATGTGGAGCTGCCCTAAGAAGCTCTCAGGACAGCAAAGCTACAGAGAATGATGAATTTTGTAGTTTAGCTGTTTCCACCTCCATCAGTGATGCAGCTGTGGAGGTGGCATGTCCCCACGCTCTGGGCTGGTGCAGTGCTGAAGGCAGGGGAAGCCTGATGGGGCTGTGAGTCATCCAGCATCACCCCAAAATCACAGCCAAAATCCTGCAAGCCCCCAAAATGTCCTGCACGTAAAGTGGGAACCAGAACATGCTGGTGGGGAGATCACTCTCCCCAGTGGATCTAAGGGAAGCAGCTGCCCTCTAGAGGGAGAGGGACCTGGGTTAATTGAGATTTCTTATGCAAATGTAGAACACAGGCTTCCTGCTCGGGACAGGGGTAACAGGGACAACCGCTTCACACTGCCAGGAGAGGCAGGGCTGTGATGGGCAGCGTGTCCCCTCTCCCCCTTCTCCACCAGCTGCCTCACGGAGGGAGAACTTGCAGAGAAAGCTCCCAGCCTCCTTGTTTGCGAGAAATCTTCTAAATCCATGGATCCAAAAATGCATCTTGAGGATGTGGTCAGTGATAGCAAGGCTCTGTTCACTGGGCATTGTGTATCACCGGGCTGAAGGATTTCTTTCCAGGACACGTACGCTATGGCTTTGTCTAGTTGTTTATTATTCAGCCCATGTGGGTTTTTACCACTTCCCTCGGGAGTCTCCACCGAAGCCTGAGAGTTCACATTGTTAGAAAACGTTTCCTGAGATTCAGCTGCTTCTTCCTTCTATTCATGCTCAGCAGAATTGCAAGCTCCTGCCCGGTTGTGCCTTCAATTGTTTTAGCTCCTTTCAAACTCAGAGTTTTTTGCCATCAGAACACAGATTATATTCACCAGCCTCTCATGTCCTTTGGGTTTGTTTTGTTGAAACTTAATATCTCTCCACGGCCGTGCTCTGAGGTGCTGTCCCTGCTACTGCGTGGGGAAGGCAGCCAGCGCCGGCCCGCCTCGTCTGTTGTTCTCTGCTTGCTCCATTAACTGCTCTGCAGTGACTCTTCCTGCCCTCCCAGCTCCTCATCCTTCACAATTCATCTGGTGGAATTCAGTTCACTCCAGTAAAATGCTAGCACTCACCTATGCCATGGGGAAGCTGTGCTTTGTGAAATGTTGGTGTGGTAGCTCCTGCTGACACTGGCAGTCACTGCAGGTCCAGTGACACCAGTCAAACAGGGCTATCCCTGCTCAAAACACCAGGCTCCACCATGCCTGGAAGAGGAACCACTGGTTGGCTGCCACTGGGGTTCAGAAAAAGAATAAAGCAAGTCCATTTCATTAAAATCTGCTCCCCACCCTGCAATGGGAAGACCAAGGCAACCATTTCAGCTTCTCCTTGGACATGTTCAAACACCATCCTCCACCCTGGCAGCAGCAATGTCTCTTCACTCTGAAACCAGGCTCCTCATCAGCTCACGCTGACAGCCCAGCAGCTTTGCTGGAAAACACCTGCTCTGTTCTCCAGGGGATAAGATTTCAGCATAACTGGTGCCTCTTGTCAAAACAGTGGTGTATGTTACCGGTGTTTATGGAAGAGGGGACTCTGAAGCACACAGAACTGAAAAGCCGCCCCTTTGAAGTGGGTAAAAAGAATCAACGGACCCAGATCCCACACCAAATTAGGGCAGAGAGAGTTTCTGAACTCCTCCTGCAGAAGAGAATCATCAGGTGTTTCTCTCTTGCCTGAAGTAAATCCTGGATGCAGTTGCTTAAGGAGACAGAATGGGCTAGATTTGGTCAGGCAAAATTGGAAGTTGCTCCATGTTATGGGTAAAATGACTAATAAATGGGGAGCCTGCAAAATTAATCCCTTCTCCACTGACAAGAAAAAGACTGAAACTGCTGAGACACTCGTGGAAGAGCCTGGTTAAATTACTGCAAAACACAGAAAGCAGAGGGAGAGGTGAGCCTTGAGGCACTGCACTAAAGACTGACATTCTTCTAGCTTATCAATGATGTTACACAGCAAAGAAAAGCAAAATTTGGGCAAAAACACATGGTTTTGGAAGAATATTCAGGTTCAGGCACTTGGTGCCACTGGAGGTTTCTATTTGCCTGACCTAGCAAACAGTAGGGCTTTTTGTTGTGCTTTTTATATGATGAAACACATTTCAGCAGCACATCATCTAATGCCTCTGCTTGGAGTTACCTGCATTTAATAAAGGCAGGCCCTCAGGACTCATGAGAATGCAAATGGTTGCTATTGGATGGGTCTAAACGTCAGAGAACCAAATCCCAGGTGAACCAGTTAATCCCAGCCTTACCTGGCTGGACCACACCTGGGTTTTAACAGGCTGTGCTCAGGAGGAGAGCGCAGCACCGAGGGCAGTGGGACTTTCTGGACACTCACTCATTCCACTGGCACGAGCAGCATTTTCCCCCACTCCCAAAACCTTCAATTTGACTAAACATTTGGAGAAGAAATATCCTGTCATTTATTAACACCCAGGCCTGTTGGATAGGGCAGTAATGGAACTTTAAGTGCTGGTAAATTAACAAACCAGGGTTTTCAAGTGAAGTCGTCTTAAAATTGCAAGGGTACGGATTCAAATGGGCACTTTTTTTTGGTCAGCTCTCTGCAACATTTAAAATGACTTAAATAAAAGTACCTTCTAAATGCATATTTTAAAAAGTCAAACAGGATGAGGTCTTGCATTTCCATTTTGATTCCAAAGTGATATTTTTATGGCTTTGTTATAAAACTCTTCAAAAAGGATTTCCAATGGGAGCACTGACAAACCATCAAGCGTTAGTAAACACTGCAGCATTGGTGAGCTCCTGAAGGGTTTCTGCTACGTCTGCTCAGGAATTTCCCTTCAAACTCTTTTCCAGCAGAGGCTGTGGTGTCTGTAAAGTCACTTTTTTTTTTTTTTCCTCAGGAAAAATGACTGATTTTTTCCTTTAGCTTTCCTGGGGAACATCTAAATGAAATACTCCATTCTATCAGAACTAAACCTGTTGGTTTAATTATCCAAATGTTTCCTTTGGGGTCACTCAAACATGAACCTTATTCCAGTGGAGCTGCTGTAGGGTGGGAGCTGTAGTCCTAGAGCTGGTGCTTTAAATTGTGAGAACTTAGGAAGCTCTGTGCCTCACAGGATGGGCAAGTGATAGAGGACATCGTAAGGATGAATTGCAGAAAGCCAAAGTTTCTAAATACAACTGAGAATGTGAGCTCCAGGAGTGGATATTTTGGCAACATGGGGTTACCCACTTCCCCACTAAACCACGCTGGTGCTGTGGAACCACTCTTAGATGGCCCATTTTGACCCCAGCATCTTAGCAGCACCTTGTTCACAGGCTCTTCTTGATGGGAAGGAGAGCTCCACGGCGCCTCAGAACATCCAACCCACGTTGCCATGCCAGGATGAACTAGAGCCTTGCAATATTTAGCTACCAAGTGACAAATTAATCTGCTGTTCTAGGACAGCAACGGAAGGAAACAAGCCTTGCTAATGAACAGGGCAGGAAGGGGAAAAGCTCATGTCTCTATCATAGATATTCTAGTGGCCTTTAAAATGCAATTTTGATTTGGTTTCTGCTTTTAGGCTCCTTTTGTGTGCTCATAAGCGCCCTGAAGTAGGAATCTTGGCACAATAAAGTGTGAATTGACTGAAAACAGCCAGTGTGTTTGACAGCAGAAGAATTAAGCATTAATCACCCAGAAATGCAACAGGCTAGTTTGCTGGGCAACATTTTTTCCTTAAATTCAGATATTCCTGCCTATTTCTATTTCAATAGGAATTTCATATGCTAATCCAAAAGCCACCAGGCCACCAACACAATGGACAACCAAAACCACGACAGAACTATAATATCAGCAGAGTTTTTATGCACAAGCAGAAAATCAGAGTACTGTAAACAGGGGGTAAAACTGCTTAAACACGTTATGCCTTCTCAGCAGCCGTGGTTTCCAATAAGATAACACTCCAGTTTCCCTTGTTTTCCAAAATAACTAGAGATTATTGATGTACTGCCAATGTTTTAACAAGGAGGGATCACTAAATCCCACCCAGTCCCGAGTCTAAGATGAACACCATGGGATCAGGGTGGGGACAGCAAATGAGTGGTGCAGAGAGGAGAGATGAAGAGCCCAGGAGTCTATTCATTGTTTTTCCATTTTAAAGCAAACACTTGCCTGTAACTGTAACCAAGAAGAGAGGCAGCCACCTCCTTTTTTCATGTTTGGCAAATAAACCTATGTTAAGGGTACTTTGTTGGAAGTGTTTGGACTTTATTTATTTAAAGAACCATCCAGAGGACACTGATAGCACAGCACTTGGTCTGTGTGAGCTGGCCTGGAGAAGGGTAAAGGCCTGTGTGAAATGTGCCTTGGAGGGGAGCAGGAATATATTGCTCTGGGGACATTTTCTGTCTCATTATTACTAAAACCCTTTTATGTCATAGGGGAAAAGTTTTGGGGTTTTTTTTTTAGTGATCTCTGGAGGCTGGAGAGTAGCATCATGTGTCAACCTCAAGATTCTACTTTTCCAGCTTCAAGTTTTGGTTACAGGTAGCAGAAAAAGATGCTCCTTTTTAAAGAAAAAAATAAACAACACCAAAGTAACAGAATAACTTGCTCACTAGAGATGCTTTTGAATTCAGGGGCAATCATGGGTGGATATAAAGTTGGAACCACTCTGATGGTTTAGAAGGATGGACTCCATAAAAGAGCAAAAATACCACAGAGGTTAGAGGTAACATTATAAGGAGGAGTTCCCGAGAGGCCTCGAGGTTCACAACAGCTGAAGACTTTTGTTAAGAGTGTTTAATTAAACCAATAACTCTAGAAGGAAAGCAAACATCCCAGATAGGTACAGCTGCCTGGTTAAATTCCAACAGCATCAAAGTTGTCACACTTGCCACGTTCTGGCTAAATACTGTAAGAAACACTGAAGTTTTGGTTTGGTTTATGATTTATACTGTGTTTAATCTTCAAGGAGTAATAAGTTTCCTCTTTAATGGGTTTGCCCAGCGACTGTTATTTCTGAAGGCTGAGACACAAGATGTTAATCTGCAAAGGGTTTCAGTGTGCTCATTCTAATCTGGAGCAGCACACCCAGCTTCAGACCATCCAAAATCACACTTTTTTTCCCTAAAAAGGGCGATTTCAAATGCAGACATGCTGTTTAATCAGTCCCCACTGAGAGCACTCCCACTAGCATAAGAATGGGCCCTGGGATGTGAAAAGCAGTTGCATTATACCCGAGGGATCAGGATTTCCAGCCTAAAGATGCCCACAAGCCTTGAAGGGCCAAAGCTATTTCCCTATGGGAGTTTACTGGTGATACTGGTAGATTTTACATCTTGAGCCTTCTCCCAGCTGTATACTCACCCCCACTTTGGGAGTGAAGGTGACAGCCAATGTCTTTGGCCAACCCTTCACAACTTACCTAGGCTGTCTGTCACCTTTACCAGCTAAAAAAAAAGGGAAAATGGACCTTTGACCGTTAGGAGCAGGAAACATCTGCACCTTCACCACTTCCAATCCAAATCCACACTTGTGTTTTTAGATGTTTTATTAAACCCTGAGCCCTCAGAGGATGAGGTTTTGCAGGCTGGAGTGAGGCTGTTATATGAGATATTCAGGAAGTTATTTGCATGGACTGGATAAAAGCCTGTGGCAGCTGGGCGGGCTGCAGAAGCGAGTCAGAGACCGCTGCATCAGCCACCAGCCCAAGGAATAACCTTAGCTCCAGCTTCACAATGAGTTGTTTACTGGCCTTGGCTGCCTGTGGGAACAGCCAAGAAGAGCAGAGGAAAAGGAGAGACAAACACAATGCGAGCGAGACGCGTTAGGTGGGAGGCTGGGCTTTAAAAGCAGACTCAGGATTTCAAACCTATGGAACTGGAGAGGGCTGGAAAAGAAATAAAAAGGCACCGGCTGCTTCATGGTACAAGCAGGCAGAGGCAAATAAGCCATCCACTGCGTTACTCCTGCTGCCAGAAGATCCTCTTCCCTAGCTGAAGGGCTGATATTAAAGGTAAGAGATAAAAATAAAAAGCTTTTAGCCAGTGGCTCTGCTGGGAGGCAGCAGCAGCAGCTCTCAGGGTGAGCTGCACAGCCACGCTTCCCTGGAGCACTGTAATTATGTAGTATTGTAATTATGTCCCTAAACATTTGGAAGCTTACAGGTTTTCCAGCAGAAAGCCAGGGCTTTTGGAGCAAACTGCTGGGGGACAAGAGTCCAGGCTGTTGTGGTCTGCTCCTTTGAAAAGATTTTCATAAAAAACAACCAAACCTCAACATAAAACCCACCCCTTTCTAAATCTGTTCAGAAAGAGATGGTATTTTTATGGCCAGCTTTGCTTTGCAGCTTCCTAGTCTTACCCAATACTTTCCTGATTCCAACCTCCCCCCGGGTCTCCTCCTCACTTTTTTTTTTTAATTGGAAGGAAAAACAATTACAGCCCCGCAACAGGAAAATCCGAGATTTAACAATTACAGCCCCGCAAAGGAAAATCCGAGATTTAACAATTACAGCCCCGCAAAGGAAAATCCGAGATTTAACAATTACAGCCCCGCAACAGGAAAATCCGAGATTTAAGCAGCTTTTCCCCTGCTCACTCCCATCGCCGGCATGGGGACACAGGCTCTGGCAGGCTGTCCCTGCTGGCTAATCGCTGAGGAAATCCACGCTGAGGAAATAAATCCACGCTGCCCATTGTCGGGCTGTCCTTAAACTGCTCATTCCGAGCTGGGCAATGCTGTGGAAGGGAACACAGCCCTGGGAGAGGGACCCAGCAGAGACCCCAGCACGGGGCGGGCTCAGCCACTAACAATCCATCCCTGCCCAATGGAAAGCGTTTCCTAGCGAGACCCCCAAGAGTTCCCCCTGCCCACAAGACCCTGCCCAGACATTGGGGCCATTCTTGTGTCCCGTTTTCCCAAGACATGGTGGCTGCAGCGTTCAGCCGTTGTGTTTCCTCTCCGAACAAAGGCAGGCAGACAGCTACCAGCCGCTGTAGGTTTTCAAGATGAAGGGGTAAACTCTGAGAAGCCGAGCAGCACACGCAGATCTCCCGCGTGGGACGGACTGGGCTTGCCTTGCGCCACACAAAAAGGATCAATGGGGGCTGTCAGGGAGGGATCGGGCTGAAATCTGCCGAGCCGCGAGCACGATCTCAGCCCCGGCCGCTCTGCCCTGGTGAGTTTCTGTTTCCCCGTTTTCTATCTCAATAGAAAAGCATCCGGATTTAATGTCAGCTTTGAGAGAAGCAAAAAGGATTGTAGTGTTTTCTGAATGCTGAAGGCTCAGTGGGATGAAACCAGCTGGGGATGGGCTGGAGCTGTACATTGCAGTGGAGATTAGCAGTGTTTTTTCTATCCAGGCGGATCTCATTCCTCTTACTCGAGCTGTGCTGTGGTTGGGATGGGAGAGGGAAATGTTTCTGTTTAAAGTGAGAAAGATTATCTCCAAATTTCTGGAAAGTAATTACTATGTGAGTGACTCCTCCAAACTGCTGCAGTGGAAATCATTGTAATTCACATTGTAATTCTCATTGTGTCACTGGCTGACAAGTTAAAGAACTTTCTATCGCTGCTGTTTGTTTCAGATTTGTGGAAAAATATCCCTTGGTTAGGGGTTTTTTTTTGTACTTGAAGTCAGTATCCTAAAAACACTTTCATATAAGCTTAAGAAATGGTTGTATATAAATGTGGAATAAACTTAGACTTTCAGCTTACAATGATGCATCCCTTCAGTTTCATGTAATGTGAGATCTAGCTCCTACAAACTATATTTAAAATCAGGACTTGGGTTATATATTTTATACTGCAAAACTTTAAAATTTTATTTATCACTTTGGCTTTCACTTATGGCTAAAAGCTACTCCTTTTAAACTCAGCAGCAAAATTCCATGGGAAAAATTCAAATAGAGCTTTAAGCAGACAGAAAAACTGGTGTCAGAAGTAAAATGAATGAGGAGCAACATATTTGATCTAAAGATGCAGCTGTTTGGAAGAATTAGGATTTAATACAACATAAGCCCACTGCAGGAGAATTTGCAAGAAACATTTGGGTTTTTTTAATGACCCTCCTTAATCTTTGTTTGAGAAGAGACAATTGGGTGGTTTTGTATTGCTCCCCTACACGAACAGAACAGTAAAACCCAGAGGATGGGAAGTGCAAAGTTCACAGGTCGGTGATAAGGATATTCCCCCCTTGGAGCATTTTTCCATCTCCTTTCCCTTACTAACATTCTGAAAGCTAAAATAAAACAGGCAGGAAACTAACCTTGCTACTTTAGGAGGTTCAAAGCTTGTGAATTTTAAAAGAAAGTGCTGAAAAACATGGGAGGGAGGAAGGGAGGGGAGGCTGAGCATACATTTCACTTGAATCCTTTGAGACTAAAACTGAGACTCCTCCTCAGCTGGGGTTAAGGCAGTTGATAAAAATCAGTGTCTTTCAAATTCTGGACTTAGGAGCTCAGCTCTAGACAGACAAACAGAACTGATGCCTGAATGCCACTGCCCATTCACTTTCACTCAGAGTCCTGTGTCATGAGCCAAACCCCATGAAAACCTGCACTGCCCCGAGAAGCAGCAATTGAAACGTTCACTGTGCCCCAGCCCTGCAGCTGGTGCCAGCAAGGGGATGCCCTCCCAGCTGGAAGGTGGTTGCCCTTCTCCAGCCTGTGGTGGAGTTAAGGCAGTTTTACCCAAACATTGGGCCAGATCCTGGGGACAGGGTGTGCTGGAGGAGGGCACGCTACTTCTGGAGCAGAGGGTGAGAGGAGGCTGCTCCCTGGGAAGAACAGTGCCTGGCTAAACAATTTGGGACTCAGTTGTCACGGTGCTGCCTTGGCACCCACAGTGTGGCCACTGGCAGCCACGTGTGGATTTGAGCTGCTGTTTGTGGTGCATCCGTGCAGGCTGCAGCTACCTCTGCCTAAAGCAGGGTTGAATGTCAGGGCTCTGTTTACCAGTGTCTGAGTGTTGCTGGCCAGGTGTACACAGCTGACGTGCTGGTCCCAGCCTGATGGCTCACACAGTGCTCCAGGATGACTGGAGACACCGGTGAGCCATCCTGTCCCTGGGCTGGGGTGGGTGAGGATGGCTCCTGGAGCACACATCCAGCCTCAATGGGTCTTTCCAGGTCAAGCGTGCGTGCAGAGACTCACTCTGCTCCTTCACACGTTGCTCCTCCTCCATAAATAAGGATCTGATTTAGTCTCAGGGAAGGGGAGCCACCACCTTTCACAAAAGGCAAATTCTCTCCTGGAAAAGAGGAGCTCTGTATTCACCAGGACAGGCAGTGGCTCTGCAAGACTTCCCCTAACGCACCATCTTCTCAGCTCAGTCCCATGAAAGGGGGTGAGGATCCACAGGGCTCCAGAGCCAAACTAGCCTTAGCTGACCCCAGCTGCCAGGAAAGCTTTCTGAATTGTTTGTAATGGTTTGGGTTTGTAGAAAAAGGAAAGTCTCTTTATCTTAGCAAAGAAATTGAGGGACATTCATCGGTCCCTCAGCGCCGAGTCAAAGGTGCAATCCAGCAGCAGAGCAGATTGCTTTCTGCCTACGTAACGTGCTCTTAATATTTTGAGTACCTATTATGCCAGTGAACAGCAACAGAAGCTCTTATTTTTATCTAATAATATTCCCATTTTATTTTCTTGAACCTGCAGATAATGCACTATCTTCCACCCCAGCATACATTTGCTTTTACATGGTAAATGTAAAAGCAGCATCCCTTATACAGTCCCAAAATGTCATTCCCCTACTCTCATCTCTGTATTAAAAATCTCATTTCTAAGAAACTTTGCTACAGAAACACTCACTGGCTGAGATGTTAAATAAGAAAGTACTTCTTAATGTAAAAATATAACACATTAATGCAAATTTAGGCTATAGTTCTTACTGAAAAACAGCATAGCTGTGCTTCTTCACACATCCTCTCATTACACAGCACTGAATATTTTTCAAGACCTTAATGTTTGTTTCCCAGAGAGGAGATGAGGGAGATGACATGAAAACTCCAAATCAGCAAAAATTTCTTGCTGAGAAACATGCACCGAGGAGAACAGGGGGGTTGGAGGCTTCATCCCACTCCAGGAGGGGATGGTGCATCTCCAGCACTCAGAGGCCAGACCACTGGAGCAAGTGAAACTGAGGCTGAGGAAACCCACGGGCTCCACACCACAGTCAGGAGAGCTCACAAACCTTCTCCTTCCCCCCCAGAATCAAACAATTTGAGGGAACAAGGCCCTGCTTGATCAACTCCCTCCAATAAATAAATGCAGGGCACAGATCCTTCAAGGTCCTGAGCACTGGAGCTGAGGACAGGTTGCCTTCTGCCCTGCTGAAGGATGGTGCTCAGCACCCACGAGGAATCCAGCTGCACCTCCTTGCACCCAGTTTAACTTGCAAAAGCTGAAATAGGAGTTTGTGCTGTGGTGCTGGCAGCTGGATGGATGCTTGGTGGTGCTAATGTGTGCAAGGAAAACCAAAAAAGCCAGTAATTTTTGGATAAACAGAGGTGAAAGTTCAGCCCTTGCTGAACTGGGGCTGCAGAGGAACCAGCCCTGGGCGAGAGCTCGGGTGAAAAGAGGCTTCATGCGGCTGCAGGCACCTCACGAAGAGCTGAGTAAAGGCAACAAGGAGCCCAAAAGTCAAGCAATCACCAAGGAACCATTGGAAATGGTGTCAGAGAAAGCAAAGAAAGGAAGCTTTTTGGGCAGGATGCTGACTGGAAAGCATTTTGGAACCATGAGCAAATAAACCAAGTCCTGTTGTTGGATTCCCCAGTGGTTCAGGGAAAAAGGATTCTTTATGTATATTTTTATTTATTTATTTATTTCCTGAACCATGCTTTGTAAATAAACAGGGCTACATCAAAGACATAACTACCTCCGTCACCAGCTTCTACTCCTGAGTGAAAACAACCTGTAAATCTTCAAGTATTGGGTCAAACAGCACAACTCTGCTTTTCTTTGATTCATCAGTTTTTTCTTTGCATCTAAATCTTCTCTTATGAGGATCCCTATTGAAACTAGCAATGCTATTATAAAGTGATCTCCACTTCATGAGAGACCTGAGGGTCAAAAAAAGCAGCATTCCTGCAGTCCTCCATCATCACATTAAGGTTTCTTTGCAAGCAAAAAAGTCCCTCTTACAAGAATAAAATAATGCTGGGAAGTTTGGGGTGGATTCTGTCATCTCTGGGTTATAGACCTGACCCTCTGAAGGCAGTAATGGATGGGGAAGGCCAAAGCACATCAAGGGTTAAAGGGGTGATGTAAATGGAGAGAGACATTCTCAGTGAAAACAAAAAGAGAGTCATGCCCTGAGGATCAGTGTCTGAATATGGGGTAAGTCAGCTCACTGTTCTCTTCAGAAGGAAACATTTTAATTAGCTCAATACAAAACAGATACAGCACAGAGAAGTCACCCTGAGCAGGAAATGCTTTGTAAGTCTCCAAGGACAGTTAGGAGACAACAGCAGTGCTGATCAATTAAAAACAACAACAAAAAAAAAGAAAGCAAAAAGGAGAGCACCTTTAGCATTAGCTCCAACAGGCTCAGCTTTCTGGTTCCCTCTCCATCTTAGAGAAGAATTAAACTGGGGTCCTGCTGCAGTTCGTGTGTTGACTTCCAGGCCACAGAAAGTAGCTGTTGAACTTGGAGGGTCTGAAAGGTTCTTGGAGAACCAAAGCCCCCCCAGGCAGGGAGGAAAGGAGCAGCCAGCACCCTCCCACTTAATCCCATCGGGTCCCTGGGATCAATCTTGACGGCTGAGTGAAGGGAAATGCCCCACAAGCTCACGTGTTTTGTTTTTCTTCTATCAAAGACGACTGGAAAAGCAGACAGTGCAACCTGATTGACTGAAATGATCATGAATAACTCATGATTTCACCTTCCCACCAGGTGTGGGAGATGTTATTACACTCATGGCAAATACTGGGGAATGAGGAACTGATGGTATTGAAGATCCTTGCACAATAAGTGTCAAAGCCATGAATAAGAGCCTTCCTGCCTGTCTTTTATGCTAATTGTCAGAAAACGTCCCCCTTTTGCCCAGCATACCAGCTAGGCATTCACTCTGATAAAACCCAGGGAAGAATGGCTCTTTGAAGCTACAGAAACCTTTGCTGGACTTCAAAGTCACACTTCTGTCTACTTCTTTCCTACTGTTCTCAAATACATCACTTAGGATTAGTAAATGAAAGAGATTAAAGCATTTCTACTTTCCATCACTCCATATAGTCAATAGTGCTTTGTTTACAGGCAGCTGCTTGTTCCCCACTGTCTAATCCCACCCTTTCTCCTGCTCCTACTGCACCAGGGGAAGAAACATGGGCAAAAGCTACTGTGGAAGTGCAATAAGCTCTGGGGAGGATGGAGAGCTCAGAGCAACTCAGCAAGCTGGTTGGTTTAAAAGCCAATTCCAAACTTGGTGTTCCCAAGCCATTTCCCCTCCCAAGTCATTCCCCATCCCCAGCAGCCAGGTCTGGCAGTACCTGGCATCCCAGGTACAGCTTTCTGGAGACCCTCACTGCTGGCAGTACCTGGCATCCCAGGTACAGCTTTCTGGAGACCCTCACTGCTGGCAGTACCTGGCATCCCAGGTACAGCTTTCTGGAGACCCTCACTGCTGGCAGTACCTGGCATCCCAGGTACAGCTTTCTGGAGACCCTCACTGCTGGCACTGGGAAATCAGAGCCAGCATTGCTGTGCCACACATAGTTACTGCCTTACCAGCCTCAAAAAGGGAAAAAACCAGCTACAAGATTCCCCCAGAGCCGATGTTTGTTCTTAAAACTGCTTTCAATGAATGCTCTCCCAAGTTCTTTGCAATCAGAAATAACCAGTGAGGCTTCTACTGAAAAGAGAAAGCAAGAGGAGAGGCCGTTGCAGGCCCTGAGGTACGGGCAGTGTGGCGACACAGCGGGGAACGCAGCGGCGAGAGGGTTTTGTTGCGTTTCCCATCGCTGCTTTGCTTTCTTTGAATTCACGTTCTGTGGTTTCCAAGGGAACATTTGTAAGCCTTTAGCAGTGATAGTTTGGTGGTGTTACAGTTCCTCCTTAGCACTGCCATACAACTGTCAGAAGTGTTGACTTTTTCAGGTAGAAAAAGCTTTTTGTTTATCTGTTAAGTGCATACTCAAACAGTTGCAGTGTATCTCATCTTACTTACAATACTTAGTCTGGAAGAACCAAGTCTTACAGCCTCATATGGAATTATAATCTATGCAAAAATCTCCAAAAATCCCTAAAGCATTCTCCCCTCCAAACCAACAAAACCTTTTTTGAGCCTTCTGCACAATTAAAGGGAAATAAACCCCAAGAAATTAAAGAAATGGTAGCGTTTGTGGTTGTAAAGCCGTAACCCCGGGCTCAGCAGTGGAGCGAGTTACACATCACACAACCATTGTACCAACTGGGTGAGTAACAGGGAAGGGAAATCCCTCTAATGAATGCAGTTCTTGTCAAGGGAAGGCATGAAGCACATGCTGTGTCCAAGCAAAATACTTATTTATTTCCAAGGTCAGGGTCTGAGACTGTATCAAAACTGCTGCCATAGCCTAGAGACATTTCTGAACAAAACTCAGAGAAAACCCCCCAAAAAGCCAGGATCCCCAGCTTGTGATCTCTCAGGTTTTGGCTTCTGTACCTATAAAACCTTTGTCTCGCAAGATTTAGAGATAATCTGAGTACACACAGTGATAATCTAGAAAGAGATCCTTCAGATTGGAAAGGTCTGTATCAGACCTCACAAGAAAAGGCTTGGTGGTGTTTAGTTATTTAAATGAGCACAGACAGGATGTCCTACATCTCCAGACTGATAAAGTTATGTTCATCTTGCATCTCATGTGAGAAAAAAATGTGAAGATGCAAAAATGTCAGTCCCAAACTTCACTGTTTTGTGTGAGCTCGATTTGGTGGACTTGTGGAGAACAGGACATGTGTGAAGCAGAAAGAATGGGCTTAATGGAATTACAGAGTCAAATTTATAAGCATGCTTTCTACCTGCACTAATTTTCTGTACTGACAAATGGTTGGTCTGAATTAACCTGCAAGCTGGTTGTTGGGAAGATTTCTTGGGATGCCAGGAGGAGGAAATAAGAGAGTTGTAAACAGGATACTCCTGCACTGGAGGAAGTGATATGTAGAGGTTTCCTTTTATTTTCAGTACATGGAAGACGAGGGGTATCCACAATAAAAGGCAAATGGGAGCAAACCCTGTCAGCTGCTCTGCTGAACCCCGCTTCATCACTGAGCATAACGGGGTTAGGTGAGCGAGAGCTGCTCTAGGTTTGCACGTACCATCCCCACTGTGAGAGGGAATATTCCCAATATTCCCACACTGAACAGAACATCCACATTATTCCCACATTGAACAGGCTATGTATTCTGTTACAGTACCACCTCTGACAGCAGCTAGATACATTCCTGCCCTCGTGTACTGTCCCCTCTTCCAGATACAGGATGGGAAGTTTGGGCCTGTCTGAAATACAGAACCACAAAGTGGTTTTCTACACATTCACTTAACTCAGCATTTTAAAATGTATTGCTGGGGGGGGTTGGTTGTTGTTTTGTGGTTTTTTGTTTTGTGTTTTTAAATTTATTATTATTAGGTGAAGGGTTAAGAGGGGAAGCCATATGAGGAGAGGCTGAAGTCGCCTGGAGAAGATGAGACTGAGAGGAGATCTCATGGCGATCTGGAACTTCCTCCCAAGGGGAAGAGGAGGGGCAGGCGCTGAGCTCTTCTCTCTGGCCACCAACGCCAGGAGCAGAGGCCATGGCAGGAAGATGTGGCAGGGGAGGGTGAGCTTGGCCATGAGGAAAAGGCTCTTGAGGCAGAGGGTGGTGGAGCACTGGCACAGGCTCCCCAGGGAGGTGCTCATGGCACCAAGCCTGACAAGATTCCAGCAGCATTTGGCCAAGGCCCTCAGGGACATGGTGTGAGTGTTGGGATTGTCCTGTGCAGGGACAGGAGTTGGACTCCAGGATCCTGGTGGGTCCCTTCCAGCTCACAACATTCTACAATTCTATTATTATTTTTTTTCCCCAGCAAGAAAAGAGCAGCAGTGACCATGATGTACGTGAAGAGCATCCTACAGCTTTAATCCTTAGTGGAGAGGAAGGAAAGTGAATTTTACATTCAGAAAACCAAGTCTGTAGGCTCATGCTGCAGAATTTAAAGCACATGGCTGGCTGAGTTTCAAAGCAACTTGTCAGCTTGTTTAAACACCTTGATGTTAGATAGGTAACCAACACAGGCCTGTAGTTTAATGACCAGACTTAGCTAGACAATTGCTGGTAGGCAAGTCCCACAGACTTACACACCAGAAAGACTGGTATTTGACCTCGTGGCTGGCTGATACAGAGCAGGAAAAAACAAATCCAGTGATAGAGCATCTTTCCTCCTGTGTAACAAGTATCTGGGTCAGACTGCTGGCAACAGCCACGTATGTCAGCAGTAAGGTAAGCATTTCAAAGCCACCTTTCAAACCTGCTGTGCTTTGAGGAACAGCCAAAATCCTGGACTGTGTGCCCAGACTGGAAAGTGGGGTTTCCACCAACCTCCCAGGCACATGGCTATGTAATGTGTCAAAGGACACCCAATCCCTCTCAAACCTCCCCAGTTTGGACCCAGACACGAAACCTGGACCAGGAGACTGACACACCTGGGTTTTTACACATAGCAGAAGAAAAGAGTCTACTTATGGAGGTTACCTTTCAGTATAAACAAAAGTGTTCCTGATGAAGATAACATGCAGTCTCCTTCTTTACTGAAAGGGAGCTACAAGCCAAGAATTTAGTGCATTAGGCTGAGGGTTAAGCTAGGAGGCACAGCTATTCCTGTTGGAGCTTATGTGCACTTTTGAATCCAAGTTCAGGCTTAAAGGCTTTTCAAGTTGTAGGCGAGACCTTCACTTATTTAGATTAAAGTGTACCTTTGAGATGTTACTACCATCCTTTTCATAAGTTTAAATGCTTGCTATCTTCTTCAGGCCATTTCACAATAAAGTTCATTTAGTCATGAACCCAGTAGGAAAACCACCAAGATGAATACAAAAGCACAAAGGGGCACGAGGAACATTTCACTCCTCTACACAGCCCGTTCCCTACCCTGTCCATCCCCAGAGCCCTGTACAGTTTGCATAATGAAGTGTCTGCTTACATGTGCTCTAGAGAAAGCCCCAGCGTGGGCTTTGTTCTCCTCTGTCATCATCACACAATCAATAACAATCAGATAAGGACATAGCTACCCCTGGTTGGAACGTTTGCTAAGGCAGGATATCAGCACAACTGTGCAACTCAAAATGCAACTAAACCAAAGGAAGGATTTACTAAATCGAGTGGAGGGTGTGACCAAAGCTGCCTGTGAAAGTCACAGGGATCTCTGGTAGCTGAAGGTAGGCCCAGCAAACACAGCCAGGAGAGCAAACCAGCACAAAGCACCACTTCACTGCCCCAGTCCTGCAGAGAGCATGAGCCCTCCCTGACAGGACTGACCTCATGGTTCCAAGTCATCTTTTTGGTTTTCAAAAGGTTCAAGTCATCTCAAAATCATCTGAGATGTGAGATCTGGGGATCCTCCCTTCCTGCTGTTTTGCTTTATGTCTAACCAATTTATACCATGCAAAGGCAAGGTGCTGCTCCTTCTTGGGTCACAGCACTGGTGTTTGTGAAGCCTGAAGCTGTGCAGGCACTCGAGGTGAGGGCAGAACTCACCATCCATCTGGGAGAGCCATGACTCTTACATCTTTCTCAACACTTGACATTTTACCAACTCACTGACAGCCTGCATGCAAGAATAATTGTCAGCATGAGCCTTTCCAGGAGGAAAACATATGGAAAACATTTGATTTTGATCAGTTTTCATCCGAAATTGTCCTGATTCCATGCTTTCTTCCCCAGTTTATTTGTTTTTATGTTGCCATTTCAACCTTTAACTCAACGTCACGTGGTTGCTGTTGAAGCTATGCTGTCAGAGGATCACTTTCTGGAAGTGACCCTACTCTTCACAAGGGTTTAATCTTTAAATTACTCTGCTGTTGTAGCTACTAAGATGTTTCTTAGATTACAAGAAGATTACAGACTTTGCCTTGTAAACTACAGCAAACTAAATAGAAAACAAAGGTTTTTCCCTTGGTTATCCAACTTTGCTTCATGTTTCCAAGCTGCACCAAGTGCCCTGCCCGAGTTCCAACACACACATCCTCCTCGCTCCAGGGAGGGAGACTTTCCCATTGATTATTTGCACAGGCCTTAAAAACAATACTTAAAATAGCAATAAGAGAACATCAAGACAGTTCAGAGAGCATTGATTTCCAACAAACAGCAAGTTTACTTCAACTCTACACCTCTCTAAAGCTTGCTGACTTGGGAGAAATTCTTATGAGAGTTTAGTTTGAGATTTCCTCAATTTCAGGTTCTGAACCTTAACAAGAGTAGAAATGAAGTGAAGCAAAGCTGGCAGTAGAGCTTAAAGGATTCCTTTTTGCAAAGCATTTTACAGTTGCCAAAAAAAGTCCTTTCTGAAAGTAATACCTTTTCTGCAGGAATTTAAGGAAAAAATAAAAAGAGTGCAACATTTTCCAGAAGTGGCAAGCATAAGTTGGGAAAGTATTTTTGAAAATCATTTCTGAAATCCAGCATTTCAGTTTTTCTCTGAAAAACCAGTGTAAGGATGCTCCTATTTGCAAGCAGAAAAAAGGCAAAGCAGTACTTTGTTAATAAAAAGGTTTGGATTTCTAAATACTTTTGCATCAAAAAAGGTTGAAAAAACATGGAACTTTAATTTCTGCACAGTTAAAAGCAAACACTAAAGCTTTCAACTTTCTCCTCTTGTCACAAGTTTAGGTGCACAGCTCAGACTGTTTGATTCCATACCTGGACAATATGGTGGGTCTATGATTTCATTTCTTTCCAAACACACTGGGGCAATTCCATCTCAAATTTTAAAGAAAATCCTTTCCAAGTGGAAAGTTGGAATCAGCAATCACTGCCCTTCCAATGGGAGGACAAGGGAGTGATGGGGAAGGAAAGGCTGAGTACAGTCAGTGCTGTGTTCAACTTTGAAAAATCCCCAGAATAGGGGAATTTCTGAAGACTACCTCAAACTTATGACTGGTTGGTTGCACAGCCATTCATTTGGAGAGGAAGGAGTACACGTTCTCTTGCACAGGGGCTTCAGGCAATAGTAGGTTGCAGGACTGATGGCTTCTTTCTTTCTCCTTTAGGATGAGAGGATTCATGATGGCAAGGTGGTAGCAAGGTGTCCAGCAACCTTCCTGGAATGTGTTTCTGCCGGGAGAGAAGAGATCGCTGCCTGATTTTATGGATGTCACTGAAGTAGAGTTTGAAGGTCTTTGGAAGCACTTCACAACTTTGGCATGGGAAACCACAGCAACAATCATACCTGTTTGACAGATGATTCCTTTAAGTACAACTTGTATGGAGCTGTGTACAGCGTGGTCTTCATCCTGGGTTTGATTACTAACTGTGCCTCCCTCTTTGTTTTCTGCTTTCGGATGAAAATGCGAAGCGAAACGGCCATTTTCATGACAAACTTGGCTGTTTCAGATTTACTCTTTGTGTTCACTTTGCCTTTTAAAATTTTTTATAACTTCAACAGGCATTGGCCTTTTGGAGACAGCCTGTGCAAGATTTCTGGCACAGCATTCCTCACCAACATCTATGGGAGCATGCTGTTCCTCACCTGCATCAGCGTCGACCGCTTCCTTGCCATCGTCTACCCGTTCCGATCTCGCACCATCAGGACCAGGAGAAATTCTGCCATAGTCTGCGCTGGTGTTTGGATCCTGGTCCTCAGCGGTGGGATTTCAGCTTCCTTGTTCTCCACAACCAACATTTCCAACACCAGCACCACCTGTTTCGAAGGTTTTTCTAAACGTATCTGGAAAACCTATCTGTCCAAGATCACCATATTTATTGAGGTGGTAGGATTCATAATTCCTTTGCTCCTCAACCTGACCTGCTCCTCTCTAGTTCTCAGGACTCTCCGGAAACCTGCCACCTTGTCCCAGATCGGGACAAACAAAGAGAAAGTATTAAAAATGATCATTGTGCACGTGGCCATTTTTGTCGTGTGCTTTGTGCCTTACAATTCCATACTCTTCTTGTACGCCCTTGTGCGGTCCCAAGCCATAGCAAACTGCTCCTTGGAGAGGTTTGCGAGGACAATGTACCCCATCACGTTGTGCATCGCAACGATGAACTGCTGCTTTGACCCCTTCATCTACTACTTCACGTCAGAATCCTTCCAGAAGTCTTTCAACATAAAAACCCAGATAAAAATGGATTCTTTTTTCAAGACTGAGACACCTCTAACCAAGACTGCACTACCAGCACCACAGGATGAACTAAGTGACCAGGCTATTACAAACGGAGGAGACCCAACATCTGAATCTCATTTCTAGTGAGATGTTTACACATGGAGTTATCCTCCATTAACTTTGGATTAACACCATGGGTGAAATAGTTGTTTCAGAATATGTGAGTTCACATGTGGTGTTAATGAAGAAAAGTTGCTGGGGAATAACTACTGCCCAGGTAGACAAATCCTTATACTGGGAGGGTCCCACCAGATGCAACAGGTGAACATGAAACACAAAAACCCCCAATGGATCTCCCTTTGGAGATTATGGATGGGTGACAACATATGTGCCAACTAAGGAGGCAACAGAACAGCTTCTTTAATCAGAAGATGCCAACATTTGGCTTTTTTTTTGTCCCCAGCAGCTGACATGGGACCAGTTGGGAAATAGAAAATGTAATTTTCTTAGAGATATTTGCCAATATTTCATACCTTCTGGAGATGCATCATCATATGTTAACCCAATAACTTCACACAATATGTATGTTTGCTTAAAAAGGCATAATAAAAACTTAGCTTTTCCTTATTTTACTGCAAGAGTATACATCCTGGTTTTCCTAGATCCAGGCATGTTGAATTTATTGTATGGAGAGGTTTGAAGTGTAAATAATTGTTTTGAAAGTAGATAAAGCAGTTGCTTGGTGATAGAAGAGAAAATAAGAGAAAAGAATATTTAATAACACTGCTGTGAAATAAGAAGTTTCATTTTTTGTCAGAGTAAGTTGTCTTAATTTATTTCAAATGCCACCTCTAGGGAGAGGCAAAGAGCTCCTTATGGCTCTGTTGCACCTGGGCTTTTATGTCCCAGGAGGTTATATGTGACTATTTCTGGTAAGGGTAGACTATAAGGTCAACTGAAAGAAAGAGCCTGAAACCCCAGAGTTCTTGCAAGGACAAACCTCTTGGATGGAAACTGGGTGCAGCTGGAGGGCTGAAGCATCACTGAGCACTGACCTTACTCAAGAGCTTGCTTGGATGCAGACAATTGGCATCAGAGCACCCAGTTAAGAGAAGATCTTGTGATTGCTTGCTGGTTTTTGCTGTACACTCAGCTAATTAAACTAGAGGGTGATAAAGTAACTCCAAAAGATGAGTAAGGAAAACAAGTTAGCTGCACTCTTTTCTTAGTGACAGCAGTGTTTGCTTGTTTTTCAATTAATTTATTACATATCATACATTTCCTTTTATAAATATAGTTTATATAAATATATATAAAGTTAATTATCTATGTGTCTTTGCATTTTACTAGATGGTTTATTTATCTCTCCAGCCATTGCTTCATATTTGAAGCTAGACTGACCTTAAGAGGCTGATTCATTCTTAAATGAAAGACACACAAGTGAGAAACAATTTAACTTGAAAAAGTATGAGGTTATGACCTGTTAGATCAGTAATCTATATTTTCCACAGTACAGCAGAAAGCTATTTCTAGGACATTGCCAAAAAAAGACAGACAAAATATTAATTGAACAGATGTTTTCCACTCAACTATTTCTCTTAAGTCTCTTGGATCAAGCCTTGTGAGATACTGAGAGCTACACATCAAATGTGATTATTACTTAAAGCAGAGGGGGGTTTTGAAGTGTGAAAATATCTCAGCTGTAAAAAATGTTATGCTTTGAAGGGAATATTTATTTAGCATTACATTCACTTTGAATTAAAAAATCAGTTGCTTTCCAAGGCTGACAGACACTAACCATCATTTTATTTTTGCCCTAAAATGACTGTCACTTATTTAGTGCCCCTGAATTTTGGGTCTGACTGCAGAAAAGAGGATTATCAACTCATTATATGCAGGGTGTATGAAAGCAGCCAAACTGTGACACCTCAGCTTTAAGTTACAGCTATGTTTGCTAGAAACCTGCACACAAAACTGGCCTGGGAGGTTTGTGCTGTATATTAAATCCCCAGATAACACCACTTTGGAGCAGAACCAAAACGTGAAACCAAGGACAGATCAGAGGTTGGTGGAATGAGATAAGTGTGGCAGGACAAGGGCACAGTCAGTGACAGTGGGTTTGTCAGCAGCTGGGATAATTTGCCTCCCACAGAGCAGTGAGCTGTGGTTTAGAAGCACCAGGATTTGCCATTTGACCATACACAATGCGAAAGGCAGCGCCGTGCCCCCGTCCTTCCTGCTCAGAAAAACTGCTTTAAAAAATTCACATTTCCTTTGGTGAAGGAACCTGGTTCAACAGATGTATTCAGAGAAGCTGTTTCCATAACTTCAGATAAAAATGCAAAGTGAGCCAAGAGGGATTGTCCAGAGGTGGGGTTTGCCATGTGCAGCAAATCATCCTTCACTCCTCGGTGCTGGCAAGTGAAGAAGGGGCTGGGAAACCATCAACAACTCTGTGACACGTCCTAAGCTGTGCCAGAGAGGTGGGACACCCCCATCCCACTGCCCTACCATTAACTAGTTGTTAAAATTGTAGTTAATGAGACAAGAGCTCTGTTTTTAGGGATGGAAGAGAGGAGGAATAAGAGTGGGAAGGGTTCACTAAAGACCTGAGGGTGCACTTCAAACCCTCTTCCTATTTGCAAGAAAAATATATGGAACACGAGTAAGTGTTCTTCTCCCAGGCAAAACCCCTTATTATTTCAATTTTAACAAGGAATTTGTTTCC
This sequence comes from Caprimulgus europaeus, assembly GCA_907165065.1. The sequence continues at coordinate 20,437,391 of OU015538.1, read as the reverse complement.
AGGCCAGCTTGCTGCCAATGGGCAATCTTTTAACTGTCAGTTTGTAAATCTTACTTTAAAGCTGCTTCTTTCCACTTGCAAACAAGAAGCAGAAAGATGAGAGGAGATCCCCAAGTCCAGTGGGGTTTGGGAGCTTTGTGGGACAGGGCTGTGCTCACACGTGGTGGCTGCTCAGTCACTCTGGGGTGAGTGAGAACAGAATTTGGCCCAGCACCTCAGAGCTGACAGCAGAGGAATATGTTGTTTGCAAGAATCCTGGAAGACCTTCTGCTCTGCACTCCACAGACCTTCCTCTAGTTAAATCCAAGGGAAAAAAAAAAAATCTAACCTAGAAACCACTGTCTAGCCTTCTCAAGGAAATGTTAAAAGTGAGGGGGGAAAGAACTGCGTGTGACTGGACAACCTCCAGGCTCTCCATACATAGCTTAACTGTAATCCCAGCACAATGGGTATCTTTTTCTAAGCTAAACTAGTGCCAATGCTTACAAATTGCTGTTTGCAGTTTTATGAGGCAAGAGCTGTGGTTGATATTCTCACATAAAAGGTAATACTATCATCATGTGCCAAAATGCTAACTGAAAAGATTCATTATTTTGTAATTTAATACCTTATAAATTATATGGAGATCATATGTTGACTGACACTCACATCTGGTAGGATAGTTCTCAACTAATCTTTTTTTCTAGGTCAGGTATACCAAGTAAATGCTCTATGGTTTGTGTATAAATAACAAATTATGCATTCAGAGAGAGGAAAAGTAATTTTTCAGATGTTGGTAAAGCCAAGCTGGAAGGAACATTGGTGGTAAAAGAAAAGTGGATTCAGAGTTTTTCTGACTAAAGCACAGCTGAGTGTTCCTTCTGCCCTGACTGAGGGTGATTGTCAGCAAATGGCACACACCAGAACAATGAGTTTAAAAGCAAAAATCAAATTAATTAGAAGTCAATCCCTTCGTTTAGTTGAAGCTAAGAGATAGGGCCCAGCAATCCTTTTGGATGCCAAACATACAGCATGAATCAAGGATTTCATTGCTCCCAGCCAGCTCACTTTGCCTATTCCCCTGTTCTCCATGTGCAGTTCACCCACTGTGAGCTCACCACAGGCTTTGCCACTCATTGTCCTGCTGGAAAGCTGAAGCAATACAGAAACCTCTCTGCCCAAACTCACCTTTGTACAAGCACACCTATGCAAAATGCCACACCAGTTTGAGTTTTCATGGTAGATGTCGTGACAGGAGGAAGCAGGGCTGTGTGTTACAGTCCCACCAAAAGCCCCCTCACTTCCACCTGGCTTTCCTTAGTACCACACCAGGCTCTAAATCAGATTAAAGGTGCCAAGTGTTCACATGGACCAGCTTTGTAGAATGACTGCAAACTACCCAGGCTCAAGTCTATGAAATGCAAGGGCAAGGAGGCAGCACTAATCCTGTATAAAAGTTGTGTGTGTACTGGTACTGGCTCCTTGCACAAGTAAGAACCATGAGAAGTTCCTCTGCTGCCTGTGCAAATCCACAGCTGCTCAGCCAGCGAGGCTCTGTCCCTCCTAACCTTGCTCACTGCAGACCTGCTGCATGGATTCAGCCTCTGGGCCCTCTAAAAACATCCCCATGCCATTTTTAGGAAGTTCTCTGGTGCTGCCTGGATGATGGAGTGAGACTCTGCCCTCTACCCAGCAAAAATGAGCTGTATAACCCAGAGAGGACTTCCCTCTGACAAACAGCTGGTGAAGGAAAACAGGACCCACCACACTGGTAAGATTATATGGCACCTCTGATGATCTTCTCAAAGGCTGGTGTCCCTAAAGAGCTCCCCAGTAACACTTCATGTTATTCCCAGTGGGTGAATTTGCTGTAAAACAGGCAGGAAATCACTACCTTTGGAAAATGCTGCCTCAGAACAGGGCCAGCAGCAGTCCCTGTGAAAGCAGGTCACCACAGTGCTCTAAGTGGAGAGAGAAAAAGGTGACCATGCTGCAGAAAGGGTCAGGAGAGTCACCCTGTGCTTCTCTGCTGGTGTAGGGCACCAAAAGCCAGGCTGGGTCTCACTGCAGCAGCCAAGCAAGCATGACCCTAAGCACAGGATAACCCCAGAGCTCTGCTGTGTCCAAGGGGACAGCCTGCAAATGGTTCTTTGGGTAGGATTTAAGAACAGAAACAAAACAGTGCTCGTTTCAGTAAGCTCATTATCCTGCCCAGCATTAATTTATGAAGACTAGCTCTGCCTCTTTCTCAAGATTAGAAGTCCAAGCACCATTTTTCCCCCTAATGCTGGAAAAACTGCAATTTTAACTTCTGAATGCTGACCTCAAGCTTACCCTGAGAGCCCTGCCTGGGTATGAGCTGTGTGTTTGCTCTGACACACTCCTGAAGATCTCAGCTCAAACCACCCCTGAGATGCTGTGCTACAGAGATGGCTTGTTTAGAAAGTTATGTTTGTGAGAGATTAGAGATAATGCACTCAAAGAGCCTAGAAAGTGAGGAAGAGCTGCTCAAAACACCTTTGCTTCCCACAACAGTGCTCAAAGATGCTTTTCACAAGGTACCAATTCCAGCTGCTGGAATCTTAGAATCCCAGACTGGTTTGGGTGGGAAGGGACCTTAAAGCCCATCCAGTTCCAACCCCTCTGCCAGCAGCAGGGACACCTTCCACCAGACCAGGCTGCTCAAAGCCTCATCCAACCTGGCCGAGAACACTGCCAGGGAATCTTCTCACTTGCACATGTTTTCTGACACCATCTGGGTATACTCAGGGTTTTTTCTGCCCTGGCTGTGCTTTTTACTGTAGATGTGAAATTTAGTGAGTTCCAACCATCAGGAGCATGAAAGACCACCAGGCAGAGCTGTAGACAGGGCTGTGCCTGTTGGGGTTCCTCATGGGGAAAAGGGCTAGTGAAGTTTTTGAACCTGCTGGAATGGGGGAAAGGGAAGGCAGAAAATATACACCCTTAAGGCTGACATTTAAGACACTGATTTTATCCACATTTCACAGCAAAGTGTAGCACTATTCCTGGTTTTTCCTCCAGAAAATGTCATTTCACTTAAAAATAAATGTTTAACACCGCTGGCTGTTCTCAGATTTAAATCTTAAATTTAACTGCCATGCAAAACCAACAGGACACTCACACCTAAAACACTGGGACAAGCAAGGGGTCGGGTGGTTTCTCTTTAGAATCACTGTGCATATGTGTTCCCAGAATACTTAACTGTCCCCTGCCCAGGGAAACCCTGTGCTAGCTTTTTTCTGCCTGGAGGATCTTGACCAATGTAAATATTGTCTAGAACTTAACAACCCACGTTTTGCACTGTTTGCTCTTTTATGTTTCTCTGTGTATAATGAAAAAGGAAAGTTTTTTTCTAGAAAAACAGTATGCATGAGTGTGCTCATTTCCTTTGATTTCTATAAATACAGATATTAACTGGAATAATATTTCAGTTTAAGTTTTTCTGTAGACCTCTTAAATTCTAAGTACATCAAGAACATGTAGAGAATTTCCTGTAAACCAGCAGCATGGGAAGCTGGTCATTCTTGTTTTATCCAAATCTCCCAGCTTCTTCTCAGACAGTTCATCATGCACCTCAATTGTCCCTGCAGTCACAGCATGCTTCCTTGGAACCCACTGAGTATATCTTCTGAGAGTCAACCTCCTAAGACCACAACAGACAGATAAGACCAAAGTAGTTGCCATTGAACCTATTTTAATAAACTTGTTTCCCCAAGTTCCCATCTCTCTCATGCACAGGATAACAAAGAGCCTGGGCTGCCCAAACTCCTCCTGTCCCTGCTTGTGCTTCCCACAACTGCCCTCCCTTCAGCACACACATCTGCAGTCCCTCTTTCACCCTCCTACTTCTCATGCCTTGCTGGAAGGAGGTTGTTTACTATTCCAGCACACTCAACCCAAAAAGAGAGATGGTGGATATCTCCTCTAAGGAAAAGGAAATTGTCTTTCTAGACTTGCTATTTGATGGTACACATTAATTTCAGATTTAACCATAGCTCAAAGTTTGCATCCTCACACTAACAGAATAAAAATAATCCTGAACTCTCTCCTGACTGCTGGGAGGACTGTGCTGCTTCCAAAGCTGGCATCAAGCTGTGTGATCTCTGGCAGTGAGATGGCAGGAAAAGCAGTCTCAGCAAAAGTGAGCATTGAGATCTCACCATATGGCACACTTGAACACTCGGGATAGCAGCTGACAGGCAATGGAGATGTTATTTCATGTGCTAAATCAATATTAGCTGCTTTGGGGACTTGGGGACAGTGCTTTAAGTGGAGGTGTCCCATGGCACAGCATCAGAGCAGCACTCAGATGTCCCAGGGAGGATCACTTTCTACTGCACAGATGGAGTCTGGGGTTGGGAAATACTTTTACAAGTTTTACATATATCACACAAGTAAAAAAAAAATCTTATGTTCTAATAGTGACATCCTGTCATTTTTAGCATGACAAACGTGCTCTGTCACTGTCCCTCACAGCCTTGTGCAGAACCTCTGCAGTAACAAACCCACAACCTGGACTAAAAAACCCCACCACAATAAAGCCTTGTGCACGCACAGAGCATGATTCAGACAGGTCAGATGCTGAACCTCAACGTGGTGTTCAGGTTCTCTTGTGTAACTGTGGAGCTATCAGAAGAGAAAAGGTTTCCTGCACATGAACAATATCAAGTATGCAAAATGACTTCTTAAAACCAGGCAGGTAACCACCTGACAGCAGCCATCCCCAGGAAATCATTTGAGAAGACCTGGATTCATTCTCAGATTTGTGCAGGAAAAGAGTTCAGATGTATTAAAGGACAAATTGCAGTCTCAAGTCCAACAATCACATCCTGTAAATGGTCTTCTTGCAGCAATGCCTGGAGAAGGCATTTGCTGTTTCTGGCCCTTGGTTAGGCTGCACATGTACACTCAGGAGGCCACAGAGCAAGGGGCCAAGGGCTCCTATTAAAATTCCTCCACTAACCTAAAGATTTTGCCTTGCCAGTTCTATTGGTTGAAATGCATCTTCTCAGCATTGCTCAGGAGAAGAATTTTTTCTTTCTCCAACCCCACTCCCATTGCATGTGTGAAAGAAGACCTACCTGTGCAAGAGAGCCATCCCAACCCAAGGGAAAGGGGAATATTGGCAAGACCTGCTTGTCATGGTGTTGGTACAGCCATAAATACAGTTCCCCTTTGGCAGTTCAGATTCCTGTCTTGTTCCTAGCTATGATCTCATCATCACAAAGGAGAAATGAGGATGGGGAGGTGGATGTAAGGCACTGACATGCAGCAGTCATTCATATTCCCACACATTTATTCTACAACTCCTCCTGTAGACACAACTCATGCTGGTTCATTGGTACTCTCTGAAGCTAAGGCTCACAGTTCAACTATCCCTCTTTTTTTTAATTTTTTTTTGGGTCTTTTTTTGAGGGGTGGAGGACAATTAAACTGATTTTGGAGGCTGCTGCCTGCTCTTCTCCCCACACTCCTCTCTGGCTCTTCCACTGCACTTGAGCTCTGCAACAACTGCTTGGGAGGTCACATTGTCCACTAGATCACTGCAGCCCTCAGGTTGAAATATAACTCTTATTTCCACCACCCCCTCCCAAAATAGGGGTTTATTTTTAACCTGGATCATTTAACCAGGTGTCTGTTAACAGCTCTATCCCATCAATGGTTGTGCCAGCCCAGCTGAGGGGAGGACATCCATGGGGGTAGGACAATGGGAACTTTGAAAGCCAGCTTTGCAGCTCAAGTCAGTGCATCACAGAGCTCTGCTCCCAGAATAAAGGGTAGGTGTGCAGTGGAGGAGGATTTTGGTTTCACATGAAGTCTGAAATACAAGACCTGAACATTTAAACTCCCTAGTCAATAAGACTAGCAGCCCAAAGCCACCTCATCCTTAGAGCTCAGCACAAAGGCAGCACACCTGTAGTTGAGGGTGATTCAAACAATATTTCCCTGCTCAATACAGAAGTGAAGGCATTGCACATGGCATTTCCAGCTCATAACCTGGCTGGCTGCACACATCCCCCAGCAAACAATCACCTTCCTTGCTTTGAGAGCCTGACTGTGCTGCATTTTTATTGAGTTCTCTGAACCTGTTTGGGTTTGCAGTGCAGCTCTCACAACACCAGAGTACCTTCTGCTGATATTGTAACATTCCCTTGGAGAAAAATAAACAGCACTGATAAAAACATCTTTGCAGTTATCAGGAAGCCTGCAGCTGAGAAGGGACAGTTATTTTATTCCTGTTAGACCAAGCAGGACAGTTTGAGTGTATAGATCAGTCACAAAGCCAAAGAGGACAAAAATCAAGATCACCAGATGAGTTCTTGAGGAGTCCTTGTATGTGACAGACCGCCATGGCCTAAAGCCAGACTTTGACTGATGTGGAAGCTGCAGGACTGGACATTTTGTCTACTTTGGGATCTTAAAAATCACACATGGGTTTGTCCAACACCAAAACCTCAGACTTTGTCAGATCTGCCATTTTAGTAAAGGGCCCAGGGACGTGCTACAATAAGAAACTCACCATGAGGAAAGTTTTTTAAAAGTAAACAGTAAACAAACTCATAATTACCAAACTACAAACTCCTAAGAGACCCTTCAGTCCATAAGTCACAAAGTTAAACCAATATCAGCCTGCTATAAGCACAGGTGTCACCCTGTAGTAGGCTACTCAATAAGTTGTACCTTCTGCTAATGCCATCCATCTTCTTCCACACTGACAAGACCTACAGAACAAGACGTTGTATTAGAGCAAGAGCCTTGTTACTCATCTGAAGGGGCATGCTTGAGCATAACTCAACACTGACAGCAACAGTTCATGTCCTCGGTGCCTGAACTGCTGCCAGAGAGCAATGCTGAGTGCACACTAATGCAGAGGAGAAACTCAGGTGTAGGGGAACCAGCACTGAATGACATGTCCACCAGGCAAGGTGACCAGTCATTAGATCCAAACACCTCCTGGTGACTGTGATAACAGGAAAAAGGTCACAAGTCTGGTTCCTTCCAAATAACTTCTGAGTGGATCCACAAGATCTTTGCAAGGTGCTCTAAGCCTGAAGAAACAACCTTAAAAAACCCTCCTACAGGCACACTCAGGATTGCTGCCTTCCAGCTCTGCCACACAGACTGAGCCAGTCTGCTGCTGCTCTCCTGCAAAGCACCAGACCCCCCATCTGCTTCAGAGCACCCGGTGAGACAAAGCCACCAGAGATGCCAGCAGGGAAGGAGAGACCTATGGGCAACGGTCTGAAAGCTCCTCCTCACTGTGCCCCAGCTGGTATCTGGCTGCACACAACACTAAAGATCCAAAAGGGCAGAAGTGTAAGCAGCGAGCACAGCAAGGACCCCAAGATAATCCTGCATGCATGCATCTCAAGGAACTAATTTAGTGACTTCTAGAAGGAGCAGCTTGTACTGTAAAGGAGGGTAAGGATTTGGGAGGAAGGTGGCTGAGGGAGAGGAGAGAGGCTGTGTGCTAGAATTAGTACATTAATTTCCCTAAATAACATATGGACTTGAATCTTCCACAGGATTTACATCCACTTTGCCAAGCTGGCTAGATGCCAGCCAGCTCCCACCTGAAATCCCTGTCACTGCCTCAGTGCAGCCCTGTGCCCCAGGTTTAATGAATCCCAGCTCTCGGCAGGGGTTGCTGGCCAAGGAACACCACGGAGCTAACATGGCCCCGTTGTTTCCATCCAGGGCTTGGCTTGCACCTGGCCAGCCCAGAGCAGGAGCAGAGACAGCCCCCACCAACTGCAAGAGCACCAAACTGCAGTGCATCAGGTACTTCTCAAACTATTTTGCAATGCAATGTTGGTTTTGACTTTTTCTTTTTTTTTTTTAAATTACAAATAGGAATTTTTAACCAGAACAAGCTAGAAAACAGTTCTGCAAACAAATTTTATCATCTTAGTCTAAAGGTTTTATCATCTTCAACATCTTAGACCAGAGGAGGGAAGAATAAAAATCACAAGCCACTGCCAAAGCGATTCCTCCTTGCCTGTGAGTCACCAGTTTGACTCAGCCTGGTGGGACAGAGCCATCTGACAACAACAGAAACCTGGCAGCTTGCATCTGAGAGTTAAACAAGCTCAAGCACCCTAAAAATAAAGCCTGGTAAGCTGCTGAAGTCGTATTTTCCTACCCAATTTCCTGCTGAGCGGTTCCAACCATCGTTTGGCCACATACTGCCTCACTGATAGACCTTCTGGGTTTATTGTAGACAGAGAGATTTAATTAGCAAGTAAGGAAGTGAGGAATTCCTGTCGGTGGTTTTTTTGAGGGGGGAATAGGAGGGAAGAACAAATGAGACAAAAAGAATTATGAGTGATATGCACATTTTCCTGGCACCAGAGTTACTTCAGAGTAAGCAATGCTATGAAACACATCTCCTTCCTCTGCATGTGTCTCCCCTTTCCTTCCCTTCATAAAGTATGGTTTAAATAAAGAAACATCTGCAGAAACTTCACAGATGAGCCCTAATCAGGCAAAGATAAATATAAGTGTCTGAGGTGTAGGATACCAAGGGTCTTTGTGGGAAATGGGTGCCAAGTCACTTGAGCTGCAGATTGGAATTGGCAGGGATTTCAAGGAGCCGAACGCCTGGCCCCGGCGCTGGGAAAACGCGGCAGCCACGGGGAGCACTTACAGGAAAGTACACTGAGGTATCACAGTGCAAAAAGGACAACTCAGTAAGAAAATGGAAATGCTACAAGCAAATCTATATAGCAGATGTATGGAACAAGTTCCTGATTATGCAAAGAAATTTGTGGTGTGTGAACTTCACAGCTAGAGCTGGAATTACCCTTCGGTTCAAGAATGACTTGTGTGATGCGTGGGAGCTCTCAGAAGCAAACCCCATCTGTCTGTGTCTTCTGTCTGTACCTAGGGAGAACCCAAGGCAAGAGTCCCCATCCTGACAATAGATTTATGTGGGAAATAATTGCTGCTAAGGGTCCCAACCTCAGACAGAGGGGCTCTCTGGATGCTTTACAGAGAAGGACACTGTCTCTGCTTCCAATCGATGTGCTTAACGTTTTCCACTATAGAAGCAGCAGTCTATGTACAAACACTCCAATCACCTTGACTGACATAGGGTTTCTTAGCTATACTGTCTCACCATTACAAATGATCTTTATCTGGTAACATTAATCAACACCCCAGTCATCTTTGTGCTTCAAACAGGAAATCCAAGCAAACACCATGCAGGGCTCTGAACAAGCAGTGACTTTTTCAGCAGCCCTTGCTGGTGGTGTTTTCACACCTCTCTCCTGGACTGCGCCTTCCCTTGCTCCTCTGCTCAGTATTTCACCGGGGGGAGATGGGTAACACAGGAGATTTAAAGCAGTTCCTCATAAAACCCACTCAGTTTCATAGCCCAAGCTCCAGCAGTAAAGTTTCATCTGGTAAGGCTAAGCAGACAGTTGCAGCTGGAGCAGGGTGAGAGCAATGGCTAGAACAGGATATATTTTTACTGGCTTTGTCTCACTTGACTGATACAGAAAGAAACCTGAAGGGCTCTAGGCAAGGAGCAGAGACTGAATTTACTTCCTTTTCTTGCAGAGTTTAAAGTGAAAGACCATATTCCACAGTGCTCCCTTGTTAAAACGCATCAAGTGTATTTTTACTCTTTTTTGTTTGCTTTTTCCTTATTTTATTTCTTTTTTCTTTGCAATAACCTATGTGTAACTGTTCTGGATAAAGACCAGAGACAGGGCCTGGTATCTGTCTGTATCATTGGCATCACGCTGGATGGGCTGAGCCACATCACAAAGTTCCAGAGATACATTAAAGGACTCATTCACAGGAAGAACTCAACCAGCTGATTTTTAATGTGCTTGGCCCCGGGTGCAGAGCCAAGGGCTCTGTGAGAGACCTACAGACACCCCCCAGAGCTGCTGAAAGCTCCGTGTCTCAGCTCTATAACACTCTGAGCCAGAACTGCAAGGTGCTTATCAAACCGAGTCAGGTTGTGCAGCTCAAGGTCACATCTTGCTTTGCACACACAGCACAGTTGGATTGCAACCTCAGACTGTGGAAAAAGTCCTCCCATCTCAGATATCTCACAGAACCCAAGGAAAAGAATTCTTCCCAAACCTCCACCTCCCCAGACGTTTTTGTCATGAAGCAGGTCAGTGTTACAGCACTTCACACCATTTCAGACCTGAGGCTAAAAACCAGTGATCACAGAGATTGCCAGGTTCCCACTTAGTTTCCCAGGAAAAAAAGCTGACAGTCAGGAGCAGGTTTCTGATTCATGTTCTTCTGTTCACAGTGGGAACATGAAAAGCAAGCAAGGAAGGAAGCTTCATCCCCATAAGGAAAATAATGTTTTAACTAAGGAAACACAGGATAAATTGAAATACAAAGAGATGCAGATAATTCAGGAGTCAAATGGCTGTGTTAGCTAGCAAGCTCCAGAGGTATTTTGGAGACCATCCTGAAAAAGGCTATTTATTCCTAGCACCATAGCAACCACAAATAGGTTCGTGTGAGCTCCTCTTGTACTGCAGCCAGGCTTGCAGTCTTGGGTCTCCAGCAGGAAATCAGGGAAGGAATTTTGATTACAAGTGATCACTGCTGAAGATGTGTATTCAGATAAAAAGACTTTTCACCCAGTTCCTTTTGTTTCTTGATTCATAGTCAAACTCTAATCCTATGCATATGTCCTGGTGAGTTTGAATTTCCATAGCAACTCTTTTTAAGCTAGCTTCAGGATAGCAGAGAGAGCTGGCAAAGGGGAAAGGTCATTATTTAAATACCTTATTACTGTTACTTCTACAGGAAATCTGATGCCAAACACAAGAGCAACTGGAGTTACTTTTAAGCTTGATCTATTAAAGAGTAAAAATTCATCCAGTGTGAAAACTCTTCATTATATGATCTGCAAATTCTTGGCCCACTCTCACTGCGTGGCCATTATATCCAGACATCACTTACAACACTGTTTCCTAACCAAAGGGGCAAGCTTTCTGCTGAAGGTGGAAGGCAAGACAGCAAAGGAGGTTTTTTTTATTTTCAAGGGTGTATTCTTTGGAGAATTGTGCAAACATTTTTAGTTTTCTCTGCTGCAGTCCCTAATGCTGAAGCAGTTATCATTTATAGTTCACACTGATGGACAGAGGAAGAGGCAGGAGAGATTGCTGACACAGAAACCAATCTGCCTTTAAGCAGCCTAGATTTTCTCCATTAGCTGAAGGACAGACATTGATACTATTAGAAATATCAGGAAAGAAAACCTGCTGAGCACATGGCACACCTTCGTTTAGTTGTTTCTGAACAAGCACATCCCCACCTGTGGCTTCAGCTCAGACAGAGCAGGGACAGAGGTAGGACTGATGCAGACCTCAAACACAACCTTCAGAGACCTTCCTGGAGCCATCCCCCAAAAACCAAGTGGAAAAGATCAGCTTTCGAGGGCTCTCTGCTGAGCTGGCCCTGAGCTGTTACAGACTTGGAAGAAGTAATCCCCAGCTCCAGGGTCATGCTGAGACATCTGCTCCCCACATACTGTATTGCTGTATCAGAACTGGAGCTGTCTGCATAGAGTGTTTTTCCCTAACCACAGAAATGAGACAGTTTTTCCTTAAAAAAACACCAACAACCCCCCCCAGACACTGAACTCTACAGTTAAACCAGCAAACCAAGGCATAACACCCAAACTCTGCAAACTCCTGCAGTTTGGACACCTGAAGCAGCAAACCACTGCCTGCACCAGCACTGGGGCTTCATGCACAAGTGCTTCCCTGGCCTCCACCTTCAGAGCCGAATGCTGACATCATTCTTCCCCTCCAGAAACTCAACGCTTAAGTCAAATCAAACGTTCATTAGACACCACAACAAACAAAAATCCAAAGTATTCCATCTCAAAGTAAGACTCTAGAACATGAAACATCTTTTTCTTTCAGCTTTCATGAACAATAAAAGCACAGCACACCCTAAAGGGAGGTCTGCACAGTCAGCAGCTGGGTGCTGACTCCTTACCTCTGATCCAATGCATGATGCTCAGCGGGAAGTGAGTTGTAATCCCAGGGTGACGCTGGCTGGTGTCTGTGGGCAGATAAAACTCCTTGCACATTGCAGTACTGATGAGGTAGGATCATGTATGAGGGACATCCCAACACTTTTCTGCCCATCCTCTGGAGGGGGACCCTGAAAAGGAATGTGTTTGTTAGCATACATACCCCTGCCACATTGCAGGCAGAGGTGTCACCCACTCTCAGGCAGGTCCTGTTTATAGAGTCTTATGCCACTTTTGCAAGTAAAATCAATCCTAGTACCGGCTTTGCAGCCATCTACCTGCTCTTGGAAATCCACCTGATATTGCCTGGCAAATGGTGCTCCCCAAATGCATCTCCTCACCCTACTCCTCAGCTTGATTTTATCCAGTTAAACGTGTTACCCTGCCTTAAAGATCAGCACTGAGGTTGGGATCAGCTAACATGGATTGGTTAGATGCCTTGAATGCTTCTGCCTAATTAAAAAGCAGAGGAGGTAGAGCCTGAAGTCCTCCCATGTCCCCAGAGGAATGGAGGATGCAAGGAACAACAAACAGAGGGGGAAAGGGGACATGCAGACAACTGGGAGAAAGAGATGAAAGGGCAAGATGGGCTTTGGGAAATAAAAAGAGATAAAGCAGAAGGAAATGTATAAGAACTAGAGGGAAGGAGAGATCTAGCTAGAAAGCAGATATCATGAGGCAGAAGAAGGAGGTGACATAGGACAGATAAGAAAGAAAAACCCAGAACAAAGTATGAAATGGGAAGATGGGTTAAACCAGCATAAGTCACTTTTTCTATAGCCCCTCATCTATTATGTGCTGAAACTGTCTCTCACATCACTAATGTCACCAACTCCTACGGCAAAGCTTTCCAGCCCAAAAAGGATCCACACCACCAGCTCATCCTGGCTGGCTCTGTAGAAACCACTGTGTGCCAGTGTAAGGACTCAGGATAAATAAACACATCATTGCTAGGACCAAGAAAGCCAGCAAGGTGCAACTGCTCTTGTGCGAGCCCACACGCAATCCTAGTGGACTAAGAGGGCAGGCAACTGCCTCCTCATCACTACATGCACATGGACAATCATTCCTAAATAGCCACCAGGCACGAGACAGTTGAGTTCCTACAACAGCTTTCTGTTGAGCTGAGCATCACTGACCTGTTATTACAAGTTTATATTACAGCACCCTTCCCCATCAAACTGATCAAGACATCAGGGTCCCTGGGGTGGGTGCTCCACAGAGCTTACAGATGGTGCAGCAAGAAAAGAGAGGTGCAGAAACTGTGCAGAATGCAAATTTCATTGTAAGAAATTACCTTTTAGGGAAAAAAACCACCTGCTATAACCAAATGGTGTCTGTGTTACAGGTTGTTCATGTAAGTCTGGTCCTAGATCACACCCTCAAATACTAGTAATGGCAAAAAATAAGCAACATGAAACAAAATGCACAGTAACTTAATGCTATATGCAAAGTCTGTATGCAAATCTGCTTAATTAGACAACCAGAAACCTGACAATGGGCCAGTCCCAGTACAGAGCCCCAGCAACAGCAGAGGGCAGCCGTGGGACACGAGAGGGAGGTGGAATGAGAAACTCGCAGGAATTGGTAAAATACATCAGAACGAGAGTTGCCTTCCATAAATCCATCTACTGACAGAGGAAATTGGGGGTATCTTCAGAGGAAAAACATTGTTGTCACACACATGACCCCCCCATAAGTACAGGAAAGGTAAGGAAAAAAGAACTTCACAAAGGCCCTTCAAAACCAGCTCATCTAAAGTCTTCCTACCCAAGGTGGCCTGAGACACTCCAAATCCTCGTGGCACACATTCACAGCAAGAATTTCTCCCCCTACAACTGCTTCTGAAGACCCTCTGTCCCTGAGCTGCCTTCTTTACCCCACCATTGACAGATTCCTTCCACAAGATGTTATTCCAATACCAAAAATTGCTTTTCCCACTGCACTGCCCTGAGCTGCAGATTGACCCATCAATAAAACCCCCAAACCTGTGTTATTTACACGAGGGAAGCACCATCTTGCACAAACCTCACTGTGATTTAAAACAACAGAACACAGCACCAGGGGAAAATTCAGCAACATGAGAAAATTCAGCAACATGAGAAATAAGGGTGGAAATTAATTAAAGGGGAAGAATAAGGAATGGATTGCATTTTTATAAAGGAAAGGGGGATGAGGTATTTAGGCATGGGGGAATAAATATTTATTTCATCTCTTACAAGCTACTGTAAAGAAAAATATTAGAAGTTTGCATTCAGTTATTTTGAAAATCAACTAGTGCTTGAAGCATGTACTGCCATCATGTGTGCAGAGAGAAGAACACAGGAGAAGGCACTGACCTAGCAGCTCAGTGTGGGGGGTGAGAACACCTCTGCTTTGCAAGATCTTCAAGCCACAGTATAATATCAGCTGCTCTTAGGCATTAGGATTTGGTTCTGATTTACTGCTCGAAGCAGCTCAGTTCATTTATGCAAATAAACTCTAAAATATCCCTGTAGAAATAAGGTTCCTTCCCAACAAGGCTGCCTACACTTCTCCAGTATACTTACTGGCCTGCAACAAAACACTCCCCTCAAATATGGGCAGAGATAATCAAAAGGATGGTAAGAGCAGGAGGAAAAAACCCCAGAGCTGGTCTAAATCAAACTATTCAAGCAGTTCCTCACACCAGCTTGCCCTCTCCTGCCTTCCCCATCCAGGTTCAGACCTGGGAACAAGGCTCAGGTGAGGAACAAACCCCAGCTCTGCCTGTTTTCTGCTCTGGCTTTCCTCCCACTGCCACCACACTCCATCCCTGCTATGAGCAATTGCTCATGGATTATCAGATTGCTCTCAAAGCTGCAGTTCAGTCACCCTTGGCACTGTGATGGCAGGGCCACAATTCTGGTGTACAAGTGCTGGGGATTCACAGTGTGAGACTCCTCCATGAAACAGAGGTACCAAGCAGGCTTTTTGGTGACTTTCCTTATTAATCCCCTGATCCAGAGTGTCATTGCCCTCAAAGGCAACTTGGTCATTACAGGAAATTCTTCAAACAATTATAAAAGGCTTATTGCAACAGGATGGACAACAGAGTAACTGTTAAAGAAGGGCAAACTACTGATGTCTTCACAATTGCATAGCTGATCAGGAATACCATGAGCAGAGACAATCCGAAAGACCTTCAGCTTCCCGTGAAAGGCTGATGTGAAACTGTCTGACCTTCAAAGCAGAGAAATGAAGTTAAAACTAAAAAAAAAACCCAAACAAACCCACCTGTTAAAGTGTTGTAAACCAAAGCCAGGTTATTTCTCTTTTGAGGTTTACAAGAACAAAGCTTTTTTTTGCTCCCCACTTTCACACTTCTCAGAGTTACTTAATTCCAGATTGAAAGCCCTGATGCTGTGCTTGGGCCCACCATAATGTCACTTTGCCAGATGGCAGGTGTTCTTTTTCCTTTTCTAATGAAGCACAGTCCTGAGCACCTCTGAGCACTGACCCAGCTCACTTCCATCCTCTTGCTGTACTCATGCTCGTGTTCAAGAGCTTTGGCAATTTGCTGGAAACAAAGAACAAGATCAGCTGGTATGGCTCTTTCCAGGGAAGCAGGAGCTAAATGTCAGCAACCAAAAATCATTTGTGATAACAAAGCTAGATATTCAAGATAGAAGTCTGGGAGATAACTTGTATCAATACTGTTTGGAGAGAGGTCAATTATTTATTAACATCAACTAACTTTTAAGGATTCTTTTGAGAACATTCCCTAAACAACCCAAAAGAAAGAAGCTGTTAAAATCCAGATGAAGAGATGGTCAGTGTTTGCTGCTTTCCACACACATTTGCACGTTGACTCATGAATCTCCAGTAAGTTTGCCAAGTGATGCGGCAGCTACAGCAGTATCAGATGATAGAGACAATTTCTATGCTATCTCCTGGGACTGAAAAGGATCCAGTGGTAGGTTTGGAAAGGTAAAGCAAGGATCATGCTGAACTGGAGTGGTTCAGCACTCCATTTCATCTGGTTGTCCAGAGGTTGTAACTCAGACAAAGGGAGGTGGGCCAGGAGCACCTGAGGGGTCACTGTACATTGCACAACACAGGCAAGGATGTTCTATTTGCCAGATTATCCAGAGATGAGGTGTAGAGGGAGAATAGAAGAGAATGAAGGACAGAGTCCTCTAGGAAACCTGAAAAAAAAAATCAGGGAGGAAGATGTGTTCTGAACAGACTGGAGACATATCAGGAAAATCAGGAGACTATGGGGTTCAGGCCAATAGAAGACAAAACTGTGGATCTGGGATTTGATTAACCCAAAGAAGGAGAATTGCAAAGCACACCACCACCATTCCTGAGAAAGAAATCACACACACATTGGAGAAAGGCAATGGCATCCTTGCCAGGTATACATGTGAGCAGAAAAAAGGTATGGGATGAAAGACAGCCTGGAGTTGTCAGACTGGACCATGAAACGTGAGGAAGGAGCAAAAGCACAAGATGAACCATTGAGGTCATGGAGGGCAAGAGGAGGAGACTGCAAAGACGACAAAGAAACATGAGCTGACATTGGAGAATTTGGCTGATGAGGAAAAGCAGAGTGAAGATCCTCATCAACAAACAGGGGTGGAGAAGAGGAGAAAGGATGTGGGTGCACTGAGGTGTGAGAAGGTGGAGTGGGAAGCAGAAGAGAGGGAGGTGGAAATGGGCACTGTCAAAGGCAGGAGCAGTGCATGGAGGACTGACATCTGAGGTGGCTGTGGGGGGTAAACACTTCTTTTCTAGAAACTATTTCAGACACAGAAAAGGAAAAAGTAGGGGAGTGGTAAAGAAAATGAAGCAGGAAATGAATTAAATAAGAACCAGGTTGGCAGAAATAGTAGTGGAAACAAGTGTGGGAGATGTAAGGATAAAGGTGATCAGCTTGCATAAGAAAAAGGTCTCCAGAACTGAGAAGGATGAGGAAATAAAAGTACTGGCGAGAAAGAAATTGGAGCAGAGAGGGGATTTTACAAGGATTGAGGGAGGAAAGATAATGTGGGGAAGGGAAAGTCAGGTTAGAGCGGGAGGAGGAAAGCAGAACAGCAGAACATCTTTGCTGTCAGAAGAGTTGACCAGAGGGACAACAGAGTGCAGAAGTGGTGCACAGGGCTGTTACCCTTGTGCAGACAGATGAAGATCAGAAGCATTTCTGGGTTCAGTTAACAGAAACGGGCACCTTCCCTCAGAAGCCAGCGCTGAGGCGCGGCAGGGCGTGCCGGCAGGGACAGGACTGCCAGCAGCCCTCACCGCAGACACCCAGCTGCTTCCCCTCCACCACAGCCTCTGCCAAGATGGCTGCAAGGCCCTTCTGGCAGGTTCTGCCTTGACAGAGCTGCCTCAGGGGAGCAGGGCTGCTGCCAGCTTACGGCCGCATGAAGCCGACACGCTCCGCACTGGTGCTTACAGCACCTGAGGGGAAGCATGGCCGGCTGGGGCCAGAGGGGACATGCTGTCTGCTCACCTCCTCCCCTGCGCCTCAGGGAGGGCAAGCAGTATGGCTCTCTGCTTACAGCACCTGAGGGGAAGCATGGCCAGCTGGGGCCAGAGGGGACACGTGGCTCTCTGCTTTACTGTTACTGCTTCTTTTGGTCCATCCTACACAGGAAAAAATGCGTGCCAAAAAAAGGAGAAAAAATAATGACGGTGGAAACACCCTGGAGAAGGAAACCTGATGAAGAATGAGCGCTTGCCACAGCAGCCATGCTGTGAGGCAGTGACCTGTGAGTCCCCTCACGCGACCTGCAAGGCCCCAACATGGCTACAACTCGGGGGCCAAGAGGCACCTGAGGGCAAACCCTCTCAGAATGGCCTCCTCCTCCTCCTGGATGTGCACAGCGAGGGACAGTGGCTCATCTCTTGCTGCTGGAGGCAGCCTCACTGCCGCCATTTCCTCTGTCCCCTCAGCCAACAGCACTGTTGGCCCCTGCCTTGGCCGCCATTTCCTGCAAGGCGTCCCCAGGGTCAGGGGGACCGACCGGGCAGCGTGGAGACCCGGCACTGCGGCAGCAATAGGGGACATCTTGTTATTGGTGCCCATCTGGTGACATTGTTAATTAAAGGAAAAAAACAAGCAGCTGCACAGAGCAAGAAATAAAGGGGGATGAAGCAACATGGAGATGAAGCGCTTGCTGAGGTGAATTTCCCTTCAAACCTTTACTGCTAAAGTAGAGCTCAGTTTGATGGACCAGCTGCCAGACCAAAAGTGGTTCAAGTGCTTTGTCTCAAAATTTTGCAAGGTTCTTTGTTTCAAAGAAACACCTTTTCCCCATTTCATATTTTCTCAATAGCAGTGAAGTAACCTTCTGCTTTGCCTACACCTACACTTCTACAGAATTTTTTTCACTCTTGTTTTCCTTTCAGACAGAAAACATTTAAAGCTCATTTTAAATCACCTTCAGTGTTTTTCAGAAATTAACATTTTCTTGGATTGCTCCACATACATTCGATTTCCAATTCCACATCCCTAGACTTCTGCACAAACAACTCAAGACAGGGTGCAGATTTTAACAACACCTTTTCAATGTTTTATGTGTATAAATTCCTTCATTTCATTGTGTTTCAGTAGTACACACCTTATAACCCGGGGGCAAATAACTGCTGACAGAAATTTTACTATCTGAAGTGGAACTGAAGCTTATTGTTACAAATAGCCACATAATTAGGTTAAAAGAGACATAAATCTTCACAAGGTCAAGTTCCTTCCTGCTCTGAAGGCACATTTTAAGCAAGGGAAAGTCCATTTAGCCAGAGCTTAAAGCTGAAAAATAAGCTTAAAATAGCAAGTAAGCCCAAGAAGCCAACAAGTCATAGTTATAAAATAATTTACCCTGTAAATCCAAGTGTCTGAAATTGACATGAACTCCACAGCCTGGTCTACCAGAGAGCAAGAAAGGGGTCACAGAGGCTGGTGGGGAAAAAGCAGGACTACATGGCCCCACTACCAGTGGTTTCACAGTTGAAAGGAAGAAAAAGCAGTTGAGCAGCAGGAAAGGCACTGGGTTGAAGAAGGGAACCCAGCTCTTGCTTTGACCTTTATTCCAGGTGTGCCAGACGAGATCCAAAAAGGATTTCAGCAGCTCACCCAAGTGAGGTTTTAGGAGCTTAAATCCCAGGCTGACACCCTCCAGTTTCTCATACTTCTGTCTGAGCTCTGTAGGTATGTCTGAGCTGAACCTTTTTGTGGCTCCAGCCACAGGGCCTAGGACACAGCTTGCATAATCTTAGGTGCTAATTAGTTATCTTGACTTGCCCTTTAGTCACTGAAGAAAAATAGGCTCTTACAATAGCAAAGTTTAGCTTCTCCTAGAATAGGTATCTAAAACAATCACACCCTAACCATGCCCATTTCTTCTCAGGAACTAAAGGAGGGGCTCAGCATGAGTAGCTCACAGCACAGTGCTCACTTGTGTCCCAACAGAGTCTTTACAGACTCACTGGAGAGGCTGAACCCAACAAACAACCTCTGTTTATGGCAAAAGTCATCAGCTCTCCAATACAGTCAGCATTTGCTTTTAAAATAAAATAAAAATAAGAAATGGTCCCTTGGCTGAATGCTCCTTATGAGCTCATCTCAGGCTGCTGGCTGCTCCAGATCCCCTTTGAAGATGCTTTACTTTTCCCTGGGAACATATGGGAAGCACCAACACCTTATCAAGTTCTGCATCCCCTCCAAAACCCTGAAATTAGACATTCTAACACTGACCTTGAAGCCTGCAAGTCCTTTATTTGTGACAAAGCAGCTATTCAGGCATTTTCAGCAAGTTATGTACAACCTCATAGTGAACAGGAGACTCTCGGGGAGCACAAGGGTGGCTGCTCCCTAAAGACAGGGGACCTGGGAGCCAAGGGTGATCCCAGCACAGGCAGTGCCCTCACCCAGAGGGTGCCACCTCCCCCAGGGCAGGCAGCTCATCCCATCAACTGTCCCAGCCAGGGCAAGCACAGAGACAGGTCTGGGATCCATCCAGGCATTTCAAGCAGGAGCAAAGGGAAGCAGAACCAGAGCTGGAGACCAGGCTGAAACACAGCTCCAAAGCCTTCCCCAAAATAACCAGGGTCAAAGCCCAGGCTGAAAACAAGCTACAAGGTGTATCCAAGGACCCACCCAGAGAGAAGTTACCTGCACAGTTGAGGTCTAACCCAGAGACAGGGCCAGAGGTGAGCATGCCTGCAGCAAGGTGAGAAAAGGGCTGTGGCTCCAGACTGAGCTTAAATGGAGCCAAAGGCAGGTGTGGGCAGCCCCAGGTGAGGCTGCTCAGGGCCATTACGGGGTATTGACCCTGGCAAAGAGTTAGTAACTGGATGTAACACCTGCCAACCATCACTGCTATGAGATTGCTGTCTGTGGAGCCCTCCAGCCTTCCAGACTTTTCTACAAGACAACACTGAGTCACTCTCACACCAGCTTCCTTTCAGCAGCCCCCTAAAAAACCTTCTTCCTTTTCCAGTAACCAACGCCCTGTCTGCACAGCAGAGGCCTCTTTCCTCTCTTCACCACCACCACAACTGCTGAACGCAGTGTGGGAATGTGCTCTCGTGAATCCAGGACTGATCTTTTCCCCTCAGCAGATCTCTGCTGCACAAAGATAAAATGTGCCTGGTGATGGTCTCCACCTCCCATCCCTCCTCCTCTGCATCACGCCTGCAGGCTGTTGTAGACCCTGTGTGCTCTACTTGCTGCGTGGCTCCATGGGAGGGCTGCAAGTAGCATGAATTGCCACAGCAGAAACCATCAACCATAGTTTGGGCAGAGCCAAGGCCCAAACAGCTTCTGAAAGAGCTGTGAGGTTGTGTGAGATGGAGGTGGATGTCTGTGGTTCACCTGGCTGCCCTGCTTCCTCTCAGCCACCTGGCTCTGCACTGAGGCTGGACTCTGAGCAATTCCCCAAATTCTCCAGTGGTTCTTGGTACAAGTCTTTCATCCACCTCATCTCTAGTCCTTTCTTATGTGGACTGCTGCCAAAGTCAGGCCTTTGGTGATGGGACCAGCCTTGTCTGATATGATAGAAGAAAACCAATACAGCTGTCAGGCAATGCTCACCAAACAGGAGCAGCCTCTCCTGCACTGTACCCAGAGCACTCATTGCAGCTCTATATCCGCCTGCCTTTGCCCACGTTACCCCTTTCAGAGTCTTTTCCAGAACTGCTTAGAAAAAAGATCTAGACAAAGTGCCACAAGAGCAAGTAAATAGAAAAGATGGCCAAGCCTGGAAGCCAGCCTCAGTGACTGCAAAGTTTGGGTTAGGGATCACAGAAATAAGGACAGCTCTCGGTCCTGCAATGCAAGATGCATGTCCTACTGGCACAGCAGCTGCCTCCCTCTCTAGATGGATCAGGGAATGGATTGAGAACCAGCTGCTGGTTCACAAGGGAGAGATTTCAGACTGCCATGGTCTGCTGGACAGGCTAAAAGGCCCTAAAATCTGTGAGGATCTTTTTGGAGGGCGGCGGGCTGGCCAACTAGTTTGGTGTGGTTGCATCCATGAGCAGAGCTGCTGTGCCAATGAACCTCTGCACATGGAGATCTCTCATGAAGGCAGGCAGCTGCAAAGGCACAGCCAAATAAACACTGACACGAAGGGCTGTGGATAAAGGGACCAAGACCAACACAAGAAATCAGAAGCTTTTTGTCTCAGCCTTTGCTGTTTCTTGGTCCTTTTTCTGTGAAACAGAGCTAATACCACTGTGTTTCCTGGTAGGCTGAACACATTAAAGGGCATGAGGCACTCAAACAATTAATCAGGGAAGTTATATAAATATACAGACATTTATCTATGCTTCATCTTGTAGCTCAGGGGCCTTCAGACCTTCTGCCTGGGGAACTAATAATAGTCTAGCCACAGCTGCACAGAACAGTGTGGGCTATGAAGCCGAGCCCACAAAGCTGCATGAATGTGTTCATGAAGGGTCTGTGCTGGTACAGCCACACTGCTCAGTGCTGGAGCTGCATGGTCAGAGGGCAAAGCATTCTGAAAGCAGCACAGGGAGATGTGGGGACTTGTGCCCACAGGATTATCCAACAGGTCAGAGTTGATTTGGATTCTGGTCAGGGCAGCCACACTTCAGTCAAACAAATCAGGACAAGAAGTGGGGTGTACAGGACAAATGTGTACAAAAGGACGGGCAGTTCCCAAGCATGTCACTCCAAAGTGGAATTTTGTGAATGAATGTGAAAGCTCAGTGAATTCAGCCAGGTCAGTGCTGCGTGTCATGCAGCTGCATGGCCAGTGTTCCAGTATTAGCAGCTTTTTTGCCCAAGTTTACTCTCTTGCTGAGAAACAGGCTGAGAAAAAAGCATTTTCCCTCAAAACTTTCTTTGGTGACCTGCATGGGGAAATCTTTTTTCCCTGGTGATCAGCTTTCCATCAGCAAACACACTGCCAGACACTCAAGGACTTGGGTGGTGAAGCCACTTAAAAGTGGTTTTGGTAAAGCTGTAGTCACAGGCAGCCAGCACTGCCCTGGACATGCCCAAGTGCTTTAGACACTTTGCATTTCCACTTGTACTGTAGAAGGCGACTGGAATTTTGCCACAAGCCTGGAGCTGTGCTGTCCAGAGCCATTCAACATCACATTTCTGCCTCAATCCTGCAGGAATCCAGGAAAGAGCTACTCCTTCAAGGCTCTCAGAGAACTTAGGTCACCCATTCCTGTGCCCAAGGAACACTTCCACTGCCAGGATCAGGCTCCTCACACAATGCAACTGCAGTGATGCTTAAACCAACAGAAACCAAATGCCTGGCAGCTGTGGTGGTCCTGTCCCTTGTCTGTTATTTCCATGTGGCAGGAGGACCCACTTGGGCTCAGTGCTGGCATTCCAGGTGGGTTCCCACCCATGTCACGCACCTTGACAGAGACTGCCCTAACTACAGAGCTTGTCAATTATTCCTTGTGAGAAGGAAGAGTGCCTTCTCCACCCTTCCTTTCTCAGCTCTTCCACTTGTGCAGCCAAGAATTCAAGACTCACTGAGCTGAAAGAGGGAGGATATGATCATGTACCCATCAGCTCAACTCCTCTGAGCTCCCTGCTTACAGCACCTGAGGAGCTTACCTTGCCTAGGGCTGGAGGAGAAACCCTGCAGCTGCATAAAAGCCTCTGCAGTCGCCTGAGTGTCTGAACATCAGGCATGGGAGTGTTTCTTGTTCAAGGATATAGAGATGCAGTGGGTCTGGCCCCAGTGTAGATGAGCAGGAAGCAGCCATGTACTGCTCTGGGCCAACTTCAGAGGAAAGTTATATATAGCCTTGTGAGAAGAAATAGCTCTGAGATGATGGGTACCTGAGTTTTGGGCTTAAGCATGTAATTTTAAATATACAGCTGTAACGGAAGAGGCTGCTAAGCTATGTGTGATGAGTTCACACCTTAATGTGAAGAGGGTCATGTTTAAGCAGCACCAGGATAGGATTTAAACGCCTTTCTTCAGTCTTTTGGTAATTTTTTTCTCAACAGAGAGTATTGAATGAGGACAGAAAAACGAGTTCCCTCAGCTGCAGAGCTCCCCTCACTTCTGCAATGGCTTCAATTTATGTTTTAGGAAGCAAAAATATATTTGTTGCCATGGCTCATTCACTCCCCACGAGAATAGGATTAATGACTTTTGCCACTGTTAACAAGAAACCATATTGCCAGCAAAGAACAAACATTTCCTGCTTGCAGATTGGCTCTGACTTCACGTGAAATCAGTCCTGCTTCTCTCTCCCTGCTCTGCAGTACCTGTTCTACAGCTCAAAGGTGTGTGTGCCTGACACCGCCTCAGTGCCAGGCTGCGTGTGGCCACAGTCCCCTCCTCCCTCTGCAAGCCAGTCCATGGATTGCTCAGGACATCCTTGTCCCTCTCTGTTTCCTACACCTCTCCCAGGGCATCGTCTTTGAGGGCACAGGCACTTCTTCCTTGCCTGAGCTGCCTAAACACGCAGCAGCCCCAGCAGATCTGCAGTAAGAGCGGTGAAACACGGCTCAGCCCTCACCATATCCCTCACGTGCTCTGGCTGGAGCTTCCCTCCTGCTCCAGTGCCTGCTGTCTCGCTGCCGCACACGCTGTGGAAGTTACATCTTTCCTTCCTCCAAGGCATCTGCTGAGAGCGCTGACAAAAGGCAGGCTATTGTTTTGATGAAGCCTGAGTCTTCTGCTCTGTGGCAATCTAATAAATACATGTTAATAGAGCTAACTTGAAATCACTAAGACTGTGACTCTTCAGTGCTTCTTCCTGTTATTAGTTCTCTTTAGAGAAAGAAAGAAAGAAGGAAAAAAGGAATCACCATAGCTCATCTTTTCACAGAAGCACAGAATCACACAGAATCACAGAGTGTCAGGGATTGGAAGGGACCTCGAAAGCTCATCCAGTCCAATCCCCCTGCCAGAGCAGGAACACCTGGATGAAATCACACAGGAAGGCATCCAGGTGGGTCTTGAATGTCTCCAGAGAAGGAGACTCCACACCCTCCCTGGGCAGCCTGTCCTAGGGCTCTGTTATCCTCACAGTAAGGAAGTTCCTTCTCAGATTTAAGCGGAACCTCCTGTGTTCCAGCTCACACCCATTGCCCCTTGTCCTATCATTGGACACCACTGTGAAGAGCCTGGCCCCATCCTCCTGACACTCACCCTTCAGATATTTATAAACATTTTCACCCTGACACCATTATTTAATTGAGTAAAACTCACATCATTGTGCATTTCTTGACCACAAACCAGTGGTTTCTTTTTTTTTTTTAACTGTACAATAATTCTCAGAAAAAAAAAAGGTTGCACCATGAATTGATGAGATGCAGCTATCCAAGACAGGGTATTTTGTCATTTACTGTGGCTAAAAATGTTTTTATCTAGATGCAAAGATGCTGAGACGTCCTGGGAAAAGTAGAGATGGGGTTGATAGTAATGTGGAAGAGGAACCTGAGAATTACTGACAGATCTGGGAAACATCTGTGTTCTGCTTATGAACAGCAAACAGAAAAAAAATGAAAACCCCAAAGTGTTTTATGAAAGCTCAGCAAGACCAAAAAAAAAAAAACCAACAAAAAACCAACCCAAAACAAAAAAGCCCAAACCCAATAACCCAGCCTGAAATGAGAAAGTGTAGAGTCCAGTTCTGGTTCAAAGGGAATTATAATTTCCCAGTGGGAGCCCAGCACAAACTGGGATTAGCTATGGCTTGATTAACAAGGGATCGTAGGACTTGTGCACTCTGCCACTGATTCCAGGGAGGAGGGGAAATAAGGAACTTTGCTTTCAGTCTGAAATTAGACTTTTTAAGAAGCCAATTCTGAACTTTTTCTCACTTTGACTACTTGTTGGGATGTTCTACACTTGGACCTTCCCAGACCACACTCTCCAGTTGCTCAACAGATTTTAAAGAGCTGTTATCCCAATCTCCAAACCTCTCTTCTGAATCTCCAAAATGGTTTCTCAAAGCTTTTCATTTTAAAGCAGCAAAAATTGAAAGTTACAATCAAATTAAGAAGCCATTAGAAGTTTGTGGGATACTTGTTTTCTCAAGGGGAGTAGGGCTGTTGTTATCTGGCTCCTTAATTATCTTATCCATCTCTGTGTCTTAACTAAACGTGCACTGTGTGTGTGGGAAGTCATTTGCAAGAGTCAGTTGTCATAAACGCCCCTGATGTTTGCACACACAGCACAAATGCACTTCAAGTGCCTGATTTCTGTGCAAAAAACAGCCCTAGAAACAACATGAAATAGGTGAGAAGCTAAAAAATGAGAAAATAAGGAAAAAAAGTAAGCAAAATGGTGTGTAGCTGAACCATTGTGCCATCCCGGAACACGAGGGATGCTTTCTGCTTGAAACACGGCAAAACAGCAGAATGCTGCAGATGTAATTAAGATATTATTGTGTTGCATTTCCTCCCCAGGTGCCAGAGAAAAAACAGTGCCTGATGAGTGAAAAACAAACGTGAAAGAGAAAACAGAAAACAAAAGGAGACGACCTAAATACAGAGATACTGGAGAAATCATCAAAAGGAGAAGCAGTCACTGAAAAAATCAACAGGGCCAATGAATTATCACTGCCAAGGAAACCTTGACTGCTCTACCCAAATGAACTGTGTGTAATAGTAAAGACTTGCTCATTCCCTCCAACACACAGCTGGATTTAATGGTCCTCAGGGGATGTGAGCAAAGGACAGCACTCTCCAAAAGGGGAAGCAGGCCCCAGGTCTGACACACAGCCCCGCTGGCTACTGCTCTGCTCCCTCCCACCACTTTCAGAGGACAAAATCCACCTTTTTGTGGGATGCCACAGCTCCTTTCCATGCCTCTTCCCAGCTCTCCTTTGCCTCTTGGCCTAGAACTTGCTGTACTGTAGATCTCCAGCTGTAGCTCTGGCCATACTCACAGGAAAGCACACACTTGGCATTCATAACTGGTGGGGTTCAGCTTCGGTGGGGTCCAGGCACTGTTGGGCACTTTGTGCAAGAATGGTAGCTTACAAAAGACCTTTATAAGCAAAAAAAGAATAATCACAAAACACATTAAGCTTAGCTATTGTGTCTCAGGAAGGACTGGCACAAGCTTCTTTATCTTCATGTACATCCCTGCACCTCTGCCTTTGGGCAGAGAAATTAAACCAGCACCCAAGACTTTATCTTCCCTGTTAGAATCACGAGAAGTACTGATAGGAGCAAAACCTTCTCATGTCTTTTCATCATTCCAATCAACCAGTGAAAGCCTTGCTGTAGCTGCTTTGATTTGTAGGTACTGTCAGTGCTCTTTCTCATCTCAATGAAAGGATAAATTTATTGTTTCATGAGCCTGTTTTCTCCCATGAATCATTCTCCTTGGAGGCCTTTACCAGACAGGAACTGTCCAAAGTAGATCTAAAATATGAGTTTTACTGTTGATCTCTTGGTGGTAGTTGTTGGTATAATTAAAATTGGTTTTTCCTCTGAATAGGTGTACATCTGGACAGCTAGGCACATGCCCAGCCCTGTGATCATGCTTGTGAGACACCTTGTTTGTCCTACATGGCACCTGACGGGCCTTTTACTGCACAAAACCAGCGTGATGGTGCCATTTCTGAGGGGTGCAGACACCTGCTCACCCCCTTTGGGAAACATCCCATTTGTGGCACAGTCTTGCCCTACGGAGCATGAATAGAAGGTGTTTCCATTGTCATCCCACTATTCTTGATCCTTCTGCACCCTCTTGGCCTTTTCACTGCCTTGGCTCTCCAGCCTGGGTTCCTGTTAGCCCTGGGCCCTCAGCCCACGCGCTGCTGGCCGCACACACTTGGTTATTGCTTTGAAGGACGGCCAGTGGAGTTGCCAAGGATTTCATCTTCCTTCAGCTGCAGCTGGCTTTGTCTTAGGACAGAAGATATAAAAGGGGTTGACAGGGGATTAGCTTTAGTGGCAAGACCCTACCAGTGCTTTGAGATGTTGACTTGCTTTGACTTTTGCTCGGGTGTGGTTTGATCTGGGCTCCCATCTCATCTGTGTACGTTAGCAGTCTGACCTCCTTCTTGTCAAGTTATTCCTAGTGTTTACATTTCATTAAGTTCTCTGTTGGCAGAAACCATTGCTGATCTCTGCCCAGATGAAGTGAAAGGGGAAGCACAGCCCTCTGAAGCAAATGTGATGGAGAACATGAGTGTAGGCTGCTCATATTTGTTAGGAGGGTGTTTTCCAGCCCCGGGAATCCCCGGTGGAGTTCATTGCTTTTTGTGTTCCAGTTTCCATGAAAATGATTGCCCTTCACTTTGCAGCCATCACGTGGAGGGTGCAGCAGCCTGCAACATCACAGACAGTATCTGGGACATTGGCACACAGATGACTTGTGGAACAGCTTCATTTTCCTTCCAGCCTTCCTGGTGCCCACTCTGCCTCTCCATGCATGTTAAATCATGATAAGCAATGTCACGTAACGGATGGGAACTCCTTTGGTCTGCTGAGAGGAAGTACTGCAGAGATGCAAATACCTGAACTCACAACTGGATCTTCCCACACCAGTTTCATGAGCTTTCCCCTCCTGACCCAGACACCACCGCTCTTTACAGTCATATCTGCTGGCTTTGGCAGGAGGGTGAGCTGCGGGCATGGGAATGTCCCAGTGGTTCCAACACAGGTTGAAAACTTCATTTCCTGAAGGCCAGCACTTATATTTCAGGTAGGTTCCCAGTGGCAGCAAGCTGAGGATGTCCAAGTTCACACCACTATAACAAACTTTCCTTACCACTACTCTTATAATTGGCTTGCCAAGACAAGAGGGGTCAGCCACCAGCACGTAAGAGTTGACCTAAGAGCTGACATAAGAGTTGACATAAGCCTAGCAGACAGCTTCTAAGCTGATTTTGGTTCCCTTAGTATGATGACCTGATACTAGAAGATCCTCATGTGGAGAGCTCTAAAGCCTGTTAATTGTATAACCTTTGCATTCAGTTGGATCTCACCAGGCTGTGCCAGTCTTTCTCCTCCAGGAACACTGCCGGGCAGTGAGCAATGGCAGTTAGTGTAAAGCTCCTAAAGACACCTAAAGGATGTGTTCAATACAGAAAGGAATCATATGTGCAAGCTTGCAGCAGCTACTACAGGTTTACTCACCACTCCATAGACCCCCTTGGAAGGAGAACTTTGCAAGTCTCTTGGACAAACTGTGCAAAGAAATTAAAATCACTACTGACAAAAATAAGCACTCGTTCTGCCCCCCAGCTCCCTCCTCCACAAAATAGTCTTTTATCGGCTCCAAAAGGCTGGAGGCTCCTGGATTCTCTGTGTCAAGGGATTCTGAGCTGCAAAGGGTGGCAAAGAAGTTTGAGTAAAGACAACCGATGAAGTTATTTTTAGTAGTGGTTACATGGAAAATACTTCTCAGAGGTTCTGGTGTGTGAGAGTAGAAGACATATTTCCTCCTTTTTAGTTTCTTCTGACAAACAGGACTTTGGAAGTAACTGACAGCTACAGAAGAGCAATGGTGCTGATGGGTTGGTATTGGCAAGCCCCAAATCTCCCGTGAGAAGACCTCAGACTTTCATCACTCCAGAGATTTAAGGTGAATAAAATCTGGGGTGAGCTTCCAAGGTTTTGGGTACCCCAGACTCCAAACCATTCCAAGTTTTCCTTCTCTTTCTGCTGTCAGAGAGGAATATTCTCATTACTGTAGAAGCACTTGGATCTGAGTGTTTTCAGTTCATTTCCTACCCAGTTTCAAGAGCCCAGGGAAGGGAGCGAGTGCTGGGGATGTACTCAGTGATGAACTAAGAATTAGCAGGCTTCTCCATTAGGAAACGCTCCTGGTTCCAATTAAACCCCTTTCCATTTCAAACAGACTCTGCCTCTCTTGGGCAGAGGTAACGTGTGCGTCTGTGCGAGGACCAGAGGAAGTGATTAACAACATGATTGAACTCTGCTGGGTAATTGCAGCTCTGTAACAGCAAACGAGTCACTAATGAGCAATGATAGCTCAGTTGCCATAAAAGTACAGGCAAGTAATTAGAGATTATTTCTCACAGTACACTCAGTTTTTATCTTTTCAATATGTTTCTTTTTCTTTTTCTTTTTCTTTTTCTTTTTCTTTTTCTTTTTCTTTTTCTTTTTCTTTTTCTTTTTCTTTTTCTTTTTCTTTTTCTTTTTCTTTTTCTTTTTTCTTTTTTCTTTTTCTTTTTTTTCATGGGAAAAATGATTACCATCTGGGGGCCCAAACACACAGATAAAAGGACAGAATTTTGAAATGTTTGCCATTCTGTGTTCCTCTTTTTTGTTATCTGATTTGTAGCATGCAAGAGGATTTTAGAATAAACAAGACATTTCTGTACTTTAATCTGCATATATGTGCTTTTCACTTCCTATTATAATAGTGTTTGTCCTCCTTTAAATAAACCCATCAAATTCTCCATAGGAAGAAAGACAATCAGGATACAGATATTTACTTTCTGTTTGTCATAGGACAACTTTTGACTAAAATCCTGTAACTTCCTGGTAGTATCTTCCACTGAATATCTGCTTTTCTGTACTACAAAAGCTTCAGCTGACAGCAAAATAAATTGGCTGGGGATGGACTTTGGCCAAGGGCAGAGAGTGACAGAACAAGGGGTGATGGCTTGAAACTGGAAGAAGGGAGTTTGAGATGAGATGTGAGGAAGAAATTCTTTGGTGTGAGGGTGGTGAGACCCTGGCCCAAGTTGGCCAGAGAAGCTGTGGCTGCTCCTCCCTGGAAGTGTTCTCGGCCAGGTTGGATGAGGCTTTGAGCAACCTGGTCTAGTGGAAGGTGTCCCTGCTCATGGCTGGGGAGCTGGATGAGCTTTAAGATCCTTTCCAACCCAAACCAGCCTGTGATAACAGTGGCAGTGCTGGCACTGAGGTGCTGCAGGCAACGTTCAGGCTGATGCTGTGGCTGAAACCCCACAGCTCCCAGCCTGGCACGTCGGCTGGAGATTGGGGCATCCTCTTACCAGGGGTGTCTCCACACAGGCTTCTCATTTCTAAAGCAGAGGACACAAAAGTCATGCTGCAGACCACGCCAGAGGAGGTCTGCAAGGAACTGACCCTGAGCAGCACAAATATAGCCGAGGTCAAGCCCCTTCTCTGGACTGCAGGAAATGCTGCTGTGCTGTTCTGCAGGAGCCCAGCTCTCCTCTACCACAGGTAATCATGGCAGCAAATATCTCTGGCAAGCTCATTATTCTGGTAAGCAAGGACCAAGAGCAGGAACACTCTGAGGCATGCCCTGCAAATCAAAGTTTTACCTACATAATCAGAGCAAATGGATCTATAGGGAACGTCCATCTAACCAGTGCAACTGCCTGCAGAATCCCTGGAGTAAGGTTGGTTTTATCAGCAGAAAAAGCCACTTCCTCACTCCTTGCCTGCAGGATAACCCATATGCAAGAGCAGCAAGCAAGGGTCAAATCCTCCTGGCTGGCTATACCAGAGTCCTCTTCCACTAACAAGCATGCACAGCACTGGACAGGACACTTAGATTTGTTGAATGTATGCAATCTCCAAGCTGAATCTTACAGAAGTCCAGGCAGCAAACATCCCAGAATCCCAGAATGGCCTGGATGGGAAAAGCCCTTTAAGCTCATAGAGTCCAACCATGAACCCAACACTGACCAGTCCCCACTGACCCATGTCCCTCAGCACTGTGTCTACACGACTCTTCAATCCCTCCAGGGATGGGGACTCCACCACTGCCCTGGGCAACCCCTTCCAATGCCTCAGAACCCTTTCAGCAAAGAAATTCTTCCTCACATCCCATCTCAACTGCCCTGGGCACAACTGGAGCCCATTTCCTCTTGTCCTGTCCCTTGGTCCTTGGTTGAACAGACCCACCCCCATCTCTCTCCACCCTCCTTGCAGGGACTTGGACAGAGCCAGAAGGTCTCCCCTCAGCCTCCTTTTCTCCAGGCTCAGCACCCCCAGTTCCCTCAGCCGGGAACTCAGCACACTTGTGCTCCAGACCCTTCCCCAGCTCCGTTCCCTTCTCTGGACACGCTCCAGCACCTCCAGGTCCTTCTTGGAATGAGGGGCCCAGTTTCAGACAGGA
The DNA here is from genome assembly GCA_907165065.1 of Caprimulgus europaeus. Next base: position 20,405,867 of record OU015538.1, on the reverse strand, counting down.
AGATGTTATCCCCACTTTGCAACTGGATAAATTTAAGGACAAAGACCTTCAGTGGAACCATTCTGCAGGTTTTATATGACTTGTGCCTTTAAATCTCTGTGCTGGTCCTACACCTCTTGTAAAACAATCTGCCCTGAGCAGGCTGCCAGAAGAACTTGTGTGCATGAGCACAGAGCAGCAACACTCGCTGCATCTCTGCTGTAAGCAGACCTGTTCTGGAGCACACGATGTATTTTCACCAGCACCTTTTTATCGTTCGAGTTTACGTTTGTGCCCGCGATGTTTCACATCCCGACACGTACAATGCAGCTGTGATTGACTTCACCTCTCCTCTCCTCAAAGATTGTGGCTTTTGCTCAAATCACTCAGGTCAGTTAGTGACAACTGAGCGAGGGATGAAAGCATTACAGACAGAAGGTCACGCAGACCAGAGAGCCTCGGCAGAGGGGTTGGTAGTGTTTGTTTTCCACTGATGCTAGTCAGGTCAGTCAGTGACCTGGTCCTGAATTGCTGCTCCCAAATGAAGCTCTGCTTAGCGTGCTGGGCTGCAGGGTGCTGGGATTTACTGTTAAACACAACTTTGTGATTGGATAAATTCCAGCAACTATGTTCCCATTGCTGATGAACAACTTAAAAAATCAGCTAAACAGGATGTACTGATAAGCCCTGTGACATTGGCCAAAAGCTCACTATTGCTTTTCATGAGGCCCATATAAATTACTTTAAAATAAACATCTGACAATCTCCCAGCTTCTACCAACCTCCTTTGACAATTCATGGAAACAGGACCGTCTGTAAAGCACGGTGCTGTGTTCCCTGTGGAGCATTGCTGTCTGAATCAGAGTGTTAGGTTTGGGTTTCTGAGCAGTCTGACAGCAACATCTATATTACATAGTCCCCAAGTCAGGTAGTAGGTGCAGTGACATCCTACTTCACACTCTTAAACCACAACAGAACAGAGTTCAGCTACTGAGCTATGGGGACAGTTGTTTGCTTTAAGCCAGAGGCTGATCCTGAAGGGGCAAAATAGGGCAGATTCCCGGTGGCTTTCAGAAAATCCAAACTGTTAGATCCTCCAAGTGGGGATCCCAGCCTCACCTACACACTTACCCCCAGGGATAAGGGGGAAGCTGGATTTCACCCCAGGGCTTGACACAGTATCAGAAGTGCCACCGTTTGACATTGCTGGCAGTGAGCTCCAGCAAGTGTAAACTGAGCTGCCTGCTTATTTAGTTCAGGAGAAATGTCAAGCGAGTCTCACACGAGTGCTATAAAAAGCCTTGGGAAGTTGGACTTCATCAGCAAGAGGACTTTGCAGTAGGTGAAACAGAGCAAACACCATCTGAGCCTTGTGCAGAGCAATGACTGTCCATAGCCCCGCGATCAGGAGGCGAGAGCAGAGCTGAGCTTCCCAGGGAGGAGCAAGCAGGAACCTCAGGAGTGTCTCCATGGTCAGTTTGGAGCTGTGCTTGGAGAGGAGGAAGAGTGGGAGAGGAGGAAGAGTGGGAGAGGAGGAAGGGTGGGAGAGAAGGAAGGGTGTCTTGCACAGAGCAGCACCCTGCTCCACTTGGGACCTTCTCCTGCATGGCAGCCTAAGCAGTTCTGAGCCATCCTGGTGGAAACACCTCAGACAAAGGCACACGAACCTGATTTTGGGGCAACCACGTGCGCACCTGGGCAGGACTCATCTGAGCAGAGCTGGGATCTGAGTGCGTCCCACAGAATCAGGTGGGGGCTGTGGGGCAGGTGCCCGCCCCGAGGGCAGCCCCAGCGCGGGGTTGTAGGCAAAGCAGCACCTTGCAGCACCCCGTGGTGTCAGTCAGGTCGCTGTGCACATGTAAACACGGCTGGTGCGGTGCAGTGAGCCGCTCCACTTCCTCCCCACAGCACAGTTGCACTTGGCCGGGCTGCTGCCTGCAGAGGTAAGGCTGCGCTTAAATCCATTCTGCGTGCTTTAGAACCAACGGTAGCGACCTTGTGCTCTTTCCTACAGAAACGTTGCACTCCTGGAGCTTTTTCTTAAGGGTTGTAACTTGTCAGGAGGAGATTTGTGGTGTCTTGAGTCTTGAGAAACCAGCAGCCCCCCTTGCTGCCAATCCTCTGTGTGAACACGCGGAGGGGTTGGAGCAGCGGCTGCACGGCGTTGCTGGTGCTCGAGAAAGCAAAATACCACAGCGTGGGCAATTAGAGGTTCTCCAGTGCCACTGCTAGGCACAATTGCTTTCTTTTCCCCTGATTTCTCAGGGAATATATTGGATTTTAAAGTCACACTTGACAATAAGGGAAACTTGCAAATCTGTTTGTTCTAACAGCGATTTATATTACCATAAAACCCCCTGGGCGTGCTGCCTGTCTTTGTGCCGTCCGATGCTCTCTGACTGAATTGCAACAGTAGGAAATGAATATTAGTCAGGGGCACACAATAAGACTAAAATAGCAAGATTGCTTGGACTTGTTTCTGTTAATGAGAATCCTGAGGCAGTTTTAATTCATCATGCAGACTGCAGTCACGGGTCTGGATTAAAACTTAACTCACTGCGTGGACTGAAGCTTTTGAGCTGTGCTTTGTAAAAGGTGGTTCACTGGTGGGCTTGCAATCACTCACACCAGCAGCTCAGCTCTGGTGGGAGCACAGCAATACAGCACAGATGCACTTGGGCAATTACAGACAGGATTCATAGTGGGTGGCCGCTGAATCTGCAATTTCTGAAGGTAAATCGAAAGGGAATTGCAGGGAAGGAGAGTCAGGATGTCAGCTCTGGCTTGCTCTCGGTTTGTGTAGGAGAGGAGGACTCCAGCAGCAGTCAGGAGCAGAAGGATGTGTGAAGTAAGAGTGTGATTTTTGCTCAAGGGCATGTCTTCTGGTGTCAAGTGAAAGTGGTGGGACCTTGGCTCTGGTGTGAACATCACCAGCCGTGGGAATTGCATCCATGATGCCAGTCCATCCGCGGGACAGCCCTTGCCCAGCCTGGAGCAGCGGGCGTGCTGCTGCGCGTGTGTGCTCTGCTCCTTCAGCTGCACCAGGGAGAACCAGACTAGTGCTGCAAAACTAAACATCTCCTCACAACAGATCAGACAACCCAGATCTGCTCTTTTTTTTGTGGAAGAAGAAAACCAGAAAAAGTACCTTTAACTGTAGAACTTTCCACTCCTGACTGCGGAGGTTTCACACCGCAGTGTGAGCGCGCTAGTGTGGGACATTCACAGCCGTGCAGTGAGGGTGGAGTGTAGAGGCATTTGTGTCTTCATCAAACCAATTAACCTGTCTGCTGATCCAGAAAAACCCAGGACTCTGCAGTGACATTCCTGTGTTTGAGTCCTATCAAAATGACCATATTTTTCCTGGAAATGCCACATTTAGCTTCCAAAAGTCCAGCTACAAGCAATAACGTGCACACTTAATTATGGCCTTATTGCAACAGCCTCAGAAATACAGACTCAAATTAAAATGTCAAAAGCAGCAGTTAGGTAACACTGTACTTATTTAATACCCTTTTTTTTTTAATTTCATATTCTGAAGCCAAGGTTGCAGCAGGAGCTGCCTTTCTGCCACATGTAAATGGGCGTTGATACAATCTGCTGGAGCTTTTCAGCCCTCTGCCTTTGCTGTACACACACCGTGCAGCACATGGGTTTCTTTACAGCTTTGGAGATGTGATTTCAGCCCGACACTCCCTGGTATCTCTGAGTGTCTGCTTTTGTGCACAGGTGGGAAGACAAGGGGACAGTGTGGGGTTAAGCTTCAATCTGAACAAGGGAAGCAGGAGGAAGGGCAGAAATGTGGTTGTTTCGTAGTCCCCTGTGCATCTGCCTGGGTGCATTTTGTCTAAAGAGATGGTTTAACCTCATTAGATGTTTCTGACTTTGTGATGAAGTCATTCCTTCTCAGAAGGTGCCCTGTTCTGACGAGCCAGCAGACGTCACCCATGTATATATTAATTGTGTTAATGCTTTGGTGCCGCCAGCCAAGCCATCCTGCTCAGTCCCCTCCACTGTGCGTGGCCTGATCCTGACATCACTGAGGGCAAAGGAGAGGGTTTTTCTGACTCCACTTTCTGCTGTTCATCAGTCCTGGTGTTGCATTTGCTCAGGTGGGATGGGACATCACCTGCATTTCCACAGGTTGGGTTTTATTACCTTTTGGTTCCAGGTTTCAAAGCAGCTCCCTGGTCTCCATCAAAATGCAGTTTTTCAGGACTCTTCTACCTGCAAATACCAGCAATACAAGAATTACTCCTGGCAGCATTATTTTTCCTAATCTCAGTGATTCACCAACACAAGAGCTTTTCAATTTGGGTTCACCCTAGATGATAGCAACACAAACTCCTGAGAACATGGTCACACCATGGCCTCTGCCTCCCACTACTCAGACAGCCCTAGTCCCTTGGGGGTTAGAAAAATACCTTAAAAAAAGAGGGCAAAGAAATGAAATCTTGATTAACTCTGACACCTTGTGGACAATTAGCAGATGAAGATGAAGGCTTTCCATGCTGTGGGTTCCACCATGGTCTGGGGCTTGCTGCAACCCTGGCAGCCCAGCCCTGTGCTCATCTGCGTGCCCAGGGAACAGTTTGCTGGTCAGAGAGTGAAGGCTGAATTCTGGTACGGAGCGTGTGTGCTCAGCATCACCCTCATGTTACAGCAGACACATCCTGGACACGTTGGTTTGCCCTAAATGGCTCCATTCAGAGGCCAGTTTGAGTCAGCAGCCTGAACTTGATTATTCTGATTGCTGACACTGCGGTCTGGTCCTTAACTGTCACATGAAATGTAAATGAGGACCAACTGTATCTGGGGACCTCAATAAGCAAACTGACTGCTGTGACTCATCTGAGCTGAAGAACACGTGTCCCCTGGCCAGCATTTAAATACGAGCATGTCCTTAAAATAGAACATTTTGCAAACTTACCTAATTCACTGTGGTTTCAGTGGCCATCAAACTCATGGTTTTTGGAGGAGCACCAGCCAGTCAGCCCAACCTTGACGTCCAAGGGAAACCAGGCAGCTAGTAAATTTGAAAGTGGCTCTTTAATGGCTTCTTGGCAAAGTGGGAGGTCACCTGAAGGGACAGAAATTGAGTGTAGTGAGCAGTGGTCTCACCAGAGACAAAGGCAGTTGGAGCTGCAGCTGAAGTAGATGGAAAGGGATCACAAACATCCAGAGCACCAGAAATTCACAGCACTGTCAAGAAGTGAGATGTAACCCAAATTTACAGCTCTGAGAAACAATGCTCTGAGTGAACACCCCGGTGCTCAGCTCCAGGCTCTGTCTACTCCTGTCTCAGTGTCCTGAGAAGCACCAAAAAGGAGAGTGGGAGGCCTCTAACATTGCTTCTCAGACCCATGGAGATAAGGCCATGAGCCAGATACATCTTTCCCTCTCATTTCCAGCACCTTTTGAGCCCTCTTCCCTCCTCACAGACATGTTCTGGCCTTGTGACAGGAGCAAGGCTATGGTGTCCTCGAATGGGGACAGCTGAGGACACCCCACCATGGAGCAGAGCATCTTATCCCAGAGCTGCCTTGAGGCGAGGGTTACTGGGAGTGAACTGCAGACTGGATGGGACAGTCTGCAGCCTGGAGGGACAAAAACTGCAGCCCTGGAGGGACAAAACCAGCCTGGGAGGTGTTGTCCCAGCACCTGGCCTCGGTGTACTCATGCCACCATGGTGAAGGAAGAGGGTTAGGTAGTTTGGTGCAACTGAAGGATGTAGCCCAGTTGCTAAAGCTGAGGGTGCTGCAGGAGACAGACACACAGATCTTGCTTCTTGAATAAAAGAAAATGAAAGACAAGTTTAAAAAGAAAAGCAAGCAAGTTGGCAACAGCACCTGGTCAGGGAGCCCTGAGGAGCAGTGGTTAGGTGGCCCTGCTCACCATCAGCACCAGCCAGAGCCAGTGATGGTGGCCTGTGTCCCATGGAGGGTATTTCTGGGGCCTGAGCTACAACCCTTCCCTAAAAGCCTTGAAGAAGCTCTGTACGAGCTGTCAAGCCCAAGTACCACAGTGATGAACAAGCTGCAAAACCAGCTATTTGTTTTCTTTGTCACTTGACAACTCTAAACATGACTTTTTTTTGGGTAACATGAAGGAAAAAACCATTAGTAACAGGGTAGGAGTTACTAATATCTACCTACAGAGACACTTCTTCTGGCAATGCCTCTTGCCAGTGGTGCAGAGAATGAGTCAGAAGAAATGACTCAGTGTCTGCACTGCCACATGAAATAGGAAGCTGATATTTGATTTTAACTGTTTTATTAGACACAGGAGGGACTCACTTGAAGGAGAATTACAACCCTATGGGGAAATACCTGATAAAACCAAGTTCCTCCTCTCTGTGTTGCTTTACCAAAGACAAGCCCCAGTTACAAAAGTTGACAAAAGAAAGATGGTCCAACAGTTCAACATGGGACATTTCACCATCCCTACACCTGAATCAAAGGAGAGCCAGAAATTGGAAACATCTGAAAATAAAATTATCTGATGGAAAAAAAGTGCTGCTGAGGATGGTGAGGAATGGAAGTTGGAGATGTGATGAGGTCTCTGCTTGTTACATTAGCTTAAATACAGGGCAGCTGCATTCACAACAGTCAAACTTCTCAGGCCCACTCCCTGCTACCCTTTTCCACATGACCTGTCTCCATCATACCAGGGAAGGTGGGTCCATGAGGTCCACTGGTGGGGTCAGGAGACATGCCACCCATGCAATGGCTAAGGCACAACTTATCATTCAGTGGTTGGCACCCACATTTTGATCGCTGGGCCGTGTGGTTGCTCACACGCAGGAGCTGGGCTATGACACACCTTTCTCCCATGTATTCCTCCTCTGCTACCCAGAGACCAACCCACAGGTGACCTTGAGCTGCCAGAAGGATAGACAGCTTCTCCTGCTCCTCTATTAACAGTATGGCACAGCTTCACCCATGCTTATGGCACTTGGACAGCCCAGCAAAGGGACTGACACAACAGGAGTGGTCCCCCAATCTGCAGGAATAGTGGGAGACCTCTGAAAGGGCAGCTTTGAAGAAGATAGCAGGTTGTCTTATACAGAAGACATTTCCAAACCTCTACTTTGTACCAAATAGTCAAATAGGAAATGCAAATGTGAATACCCACAACTCTTGCAGAGCCTTTGCCTTTACAGTCCCTGTTTTTGTTCTCTACAGGGATGACCCACCTGCTCTACACCACCACAGATGTTTCCAGCAGCCCAGTCATGACGCAGAGCAACCAGACCTGCTCCAGTCACAACATAACATTCAAAAACAGCTTGTATGCAACCACTTACACCATCATATTCATCCCTGGCCTCCTGGCCAACAGCGCTGCCCTGTGGGTCTTGTGCCGCTTCATCAGCAAGAAGAACAAAGCCGTTATCTTCATGATCAACCTGGCCGTGGCCGACCTGGCTCACGTCCTCTCGCTGCCACTGCGAATATACTACTACATTAATTCCATGTGGCCTTTTGGGAGATTCCTTTGCTTACTGTGTTTCTACCTGAAGTACCTCAACATGTACGCCAGCATTTGCTTCCTCACCTGCATCAGCATCCAGAGGTATTTCTTCCTGTACCAGCCCTTCAGAGCCAAGGACTGGAAGCGGCGGTACGACGTGGCCATCAGCGCTGTGGTCTGGCTCGTCGTCGGGGTGGCGTGCTTGCCCTTCCCCATCATGCGCAGCTACAGCCCGGGCAAAACCACAAACACCTGCTTTGCAGATCTTCAGGTGTGGCAGATAGACAGCAAAGTGGCCACCGTGCTGATGACAGGCACGGCGGAGCTCTTTGGGTTCATCGTCCCGCTCGTCGTCATTCTGTTCTGCACTTGGAAAACCAAAGACTCCCTGCGGGGCTTCCAGATACCGCTGCAGAACAGCAGCGAGAGGAGGAAGGCTTTAAGGATGGTTTCCATGTGTGCCATTGTCTTCTGCGTGTGTTTTGCACCATATCACATCAACTTCTTCTTCTTCATGCTGGTGAAAGAAAACGTCATCACGGATTGCTTCCTGAGCGCCATCACGCTCTACGCCCAACCCTTCTGCTTAAGCCTTGCCAGTCTAGACTGCTGCTTGGATCCCATCCTCTATTTCTTTATGACTTCAGAGTTTCAGGACCAGATATCAAGGCATAGCAGCATGGTCATCAGGAGTCGGCTCATGAGCAAGGAGAGTGCCTCATCAATTAAGGAATGAGAAGGAAGTCAGCTGGAAAGAAGGAAGATATTTCATAGGGAACGTGGGACTGTTCTGTGATACTTGGTTACCAACTCTGCTGTGGAAGATCCTGCAAGTTTGTTCAGGAGAGTTTTCTGGCAGTGGAAATCTTTCAATACATCGAAGATAAAACTCTAAGATCAATGGGTGGGGAGCTGATGGGAGACTCAACTGGTGTGACTACACCTACGGCGGTGCCACCCATGCCTGACCCAGCTGGACTTGAAAATATTCAGGAGGGAGGGACAAAGCTTTTGCAGGGAAATGGTGGAAATGTCCCAGGAGCTTTTCTTTTGTTTTCCAAACTCCATGGCTCTATGATCAAGCCAAAGACAACCTCACATCCCTACACTGACATACGTCGAAGTGTCTTCCCTGCTAAAAACACGCAGCAGGTAGGAGAACCTGAAAATGGCCAGTAACCAAAAATGGCAGTTTTGGTCTCTGCACTCAGGGCTGCAGACAGGTGAAGGCTGGCAGCTTGCTTCAGCACATCAGCCCTGGCTTTGAGTGCATCCCACCATCCACCACACTCACCTCTGTTTTGACCTTCCCACACTTCCCCTCCTGCTCTCGTTCATTATTTCCTCCTCATCCAGCTCTAACTTTGCTCCTTAATTGCTGACACATCCCATAACTTGCACCTACAGCAACACAAGACCATCTGCAAGGCTAATTCTCCCAACAGCTCCTCAAACACTCCAGAGAGTGGGACCTTCCCTTGCTCCAAGTGACCTTCTTCCCCTCCGAGCTGCCCCTGGGGACAAGGGGGACCATCACCACATGGCTTTTGCCTTTGGACCCCAAGGGGCAGGACCACCAGGAGCGTGCCACGGGCTGGCACAGCCGGACTCTGCATCGGCGCCGGTGGGTTTGATGATGCTGATGGCACCGTTCAGGTCCTCGCTCCCTACCGTGTGTGGCTTCTTGGGCCCAGAGGTACCTGTGATGGATCCATGTCTTGTGAAATCTCTGCTCAATGGGTTCCATTGGCACAACCTCTGAAAAAGAGAGGTGCCCACGCCAAGGTGATTTCTCTAACAGATCATGGGCTCATTTCATAAGGAAATTCTTTGTTGTGTTTGCATTTTTCCACCAGCTCCTCTCATGATCTCAATGATCTTTACATTTTTGTAACTCCATCAGCTATGAAGATATGGAAAGTAATGACAAGAAAGGATGCCACTGACCCTTTATCTTAAATTAGTGACAGTTCTTCAGCCAGCTTCACCCACTTTGTGTCTCTTCAAGGGTACCCCCATGGTACCTGGGGACTGTTTGGGCTGAACGCAGCCCCTGATGTTATTGCCTTTGGAAACTGGTGGTTTTTCCAAAAGGAACATGTACAATTCTCACCAAGCACCAGTGCCAGCATCTTACACCTTGCTACAAAAATAGGAGAAACACCAGAAACCCTTGCTAAGTGTATTTTAAATCTAACAACTCAATTCCACTTCATTACATTTTAATTCAGCCAAAAATTTTCGGCATTTTATGTTCTCCCACTTGACAGTTCTACAATAAAAGGGGGAAAAAAGCAAACAGTAGCCAGGTTGAAATAACCATTACACTGGTTGGTGCAACCAGTTAAATACAATAAGGTCTTGTAGTTCTCCCATTTGTGAGAAGATGGTTACCAGCCACAGCACGATGAACTTAATCTTGTATGTAGATAAGAGAAAATATCAAACTATGCCCATCTGAGGAAGGAACACTTGCAGAGAGAACATTATTGGAGGTTTCTGGTGAGAAAGCTGCAGAGTGGGCAAACAGTCCACCTCCCACTGAACCCCATGGCAGTGTTTTTCTCTGGTGTAACAGGCAGTTCGTTCTGCCATCCGTGTTCACACGCGAGCAGAGGCTGATGCTCAGGTGCACAGTCAAGCATTTCAGGCAGACTGAAATTGTTGTCAATTTAGCAGTTTTCTCATAAGCTAGACACTGTATGATATTGTCACTGAAGGAGACTTTAGTTTCAAAGGTTGTTTTGAGGATTTTCATGGACCTTGGTCAGCTAGCACATGACTGGAAGCTGTTTACTGGGATTTCTTTCTCCATTTATCAGGTTAAACCAAGCTGAAGGTACTGTTATGGTAACTGTGTAGCTTGTCCTACATTTTTCTTTCCAAAAACTGATGCTTATAAAATAAACACATTTTTTGCAAACATAAGTTGAGTTTCATAGTTATCACTTATACCTAGAAAACTGAATGGGATCAGCTCCTCCTCGAATCAAAGAATTCAAGTGATGGAATACATCAACTTCTTAAACTTATTGCTTGCTTGTCCACAGAAAGATTTTCACCCCACTCTAATATCACTGAGGGTTTGGTTTTTAACTACAACACTTACATTGGATTTAGAGGTGTTTTGGGGAGAGAAAGCTCCTCTATGGGAATAGCTGTGCTGCTGGTGGTGCGTGACCAGGGGCGGAAGAGTGGTTGCTGTCATCCTCATGTGCAGGCAAGGCTGCAGAAACCATCTCTCTCTATCTCATTCAACAATCATTTTGCTGATTCCAATCTTTCTGGCTTAGAAAAGCACTCAAACCATGGATGGAAAGATTGGTACTAAGGTAAAAAAGTTGGTCACTGTAGTCCCCTACATACTGAGAATTATAACACGGACCTGGCACGGGAATATCTGCTCCAGCATCTGAACATCTGTAGAGTGACGGTGGCTCTCCCACCCTCAACCTAAACAACAAATTTGGTGGGTCTATGAGGGATGACATTCCCCATCACCACGATGGCAACCCCAAGCACCTCGGCTGCTCACGCTCTCCCTCATCTTCCTGCCTCACACGCCCTCTGAACTCCCTTAGACCCCTCCAAAATGGTCCTTTTGACACACTTCAGCCCCAGCTTGTGAGGAAAAGTCATGACATCAACTCTCTCAGCCTTTCAGTTTGATGTGCAGGAGGTGAGACAGCTTGGTCTAATGGTCTGGTGTGTGAGAAAGCATACTGGATTGGGCTGGGATAGAATTAAATCTCTGTGTGGTGTTTAGATGCTGGATGGGGTTAAACCACGACAGAAAGTTAGCCAAGATGATCATGATGGTGAGCTAGTCTAGAGAGCAACCATTCCAAGCCAAAAGAGAGCAAAGGAAACTTGTCATTTTCTGTAAGCAGGTAGAAAGTCAAAGACTGTCAGTTTTACCTCCACAAACCCATATGTGAAACTCAAAGCTTTTCCTTCAAGTCTTCCAAAACCTCAGTGGGGTGTCTCAAGGCAGAACCAATGAATCCAGCATTACTGCTGAGGAGAACAATATTTTGCCTGCCTTCATGGCTGGGAGGTGCTGGATCTGACAGAAGACCTGGGGCTGCAGGTGTTGGCTTTGCCTGCCAGAGCTCTCACACTTTCAAAGGCACAATGTACCCAGCTCCAGTTCCTGCAATTCACCCCTTTTTCCTGTGACCATAAAACATGTTTATTATTTTGACAAGAGGAAATATAATTTCATGATGTTGTTGCTTCTGGATTATCTCTTGTGCTGGTCCCACTGCCCAGACTCATCATCTATAAAAAGAAGACATCTTCATCCTTCTCGAGCAGACACCAAAAAAAAAGTCTTTCAGTAGAGTTGCCATGGAAAGGCAGAAGATAATTGAATCTAGAGGCTGGGTACAGCTATGGAGGTTTGTGAAGGATGGATCTGAAGGGCTCCACAGGCACCTGGTACTTGAGCAACCCTACATCAAGCCTCGCCCTGAAGGGAACTGCTTAGGGTGGAAACGTGGTGAGGTCTCCCATGGCTTGTCCCCAGATGGCACGGCCCTGGCAAAACCACAGCATGACATGTTCTCCTTCCACAGCACGAGCCATTCACCTGTCAGCAGAAGAAAATGTGGGTCTTTGCAGTGCCAGCAATGGCCACCTCCTCTTAACTGGTGTCAGAGGTCTGGTAATTCCTCTCCTGCTTGAGAAAGAGCCCTCCAGTGCTTGACAGCAAACGTGTTTGGAAAGAAACCTCGTCCTACTGTCCATGGGGTCTAACGTGCTTTCTGCAGCCTCAGGTTCTGAGCTGCAGGATCTTGTGAGCACCTCAACTTCATTTTCTTTCCTTAAATTACATTACCAGATCTCTGCATAAAGAAAAAACCTAAATATGCTGTAAATGCAGGAGAACAGCTCAACAATATGAAAACTCTTTGTTGCTTTTAACAGTTCCTGGGCTATGATGGTGCATTTTGACCAAAGCACCACGTCTGTGGATTACACAAAGGCTTAGCCCAAAAAGGTAGGGAGTGACAGCCAATTATTTGCTGCAAAATAACCCAAAACTTCTCAAAAATGCTGTCCTGGCAGAGGCCTCTGTGCAGCAGTGAGGAGGACTGCGTGCTACAGGGCACCAGGGACTCACCCAGCCCCACCGACCGCGTGCCGACGGCTCCGGTCAAGTCATAACAAGTCTCTGCACAAGGGTGAGTTGCTTTGTGTGAATGAGACCTCCTCCTCCTGAATGCCCCACTGTTTTTCAGACATCCTTCAGGTGCATCCTGTCAGATATTTCTAAATGCTGAGCACTTAAAGCGATGCTGATCGCGAGCATTTGGCCGCCTGCCCACGGGATATTGGGCTAAAGGCGACGATGACCTTTATCTGAAGGCTTTAAATAAAGTCTCAGAGTTATTTAAAAGAATCTTTTGTGGCTTCTGCCTTTGAAAGTCTAACATTGAGTAGTGTAAAATGTGTGTTTAGTATCGGTCATGAGGCAGAAGAGCAGAAATGCTGCACAAAAACATAAGTGTAGTTGAAAGGAGAATGGAGAAGTTGATCAGTGTGTGTTGAAGGCTTGAGGCTTGTCAATCCATCAGCTTTTCATGAGCATTTTTCCACAAAAATACTGCAAAAATCCAAGAAGCAGAGGAAGGACTCAACGTGGTTATGAACCCTGAGATGGGAGTCTGACCCTCGCTCTGGTCTGACATCCACTGACCTCTCCTTCCCCAGCAGCCCTGCTGGAAACATGTACCTAAAAATAGGACTGAGAGCCGGCTGGATACGGAGCTGGATGTGTGCTCTGGACACAGAAGTAGGATGTCCTAGGCAGGATATCCTGCTAAAACAGCCACTTCACTTTGGGATAAAGCTGGAACATCTGGAGAAGGATGGGGCACAGTGCCAGCCTCCCTTCTACAGATCTGTGAGTGTTTGGCAAACACAAGAGCACCACGCTTTCTTCCAAGGATCAGCAGCAGCAGCTGAGAAGGATGCATAAGAATGAAACCTGAGATGATAAACAGCTCTTGCATCTTCCAAATCACTTTGCTCTCAGCTGAGATGAGAAGCGTGGGGCTGCACAAGTATTTATTTGCCAGCAGGCTGTGTTTACATGATGGATAAGCAAGCGGTAATGAAGAAGCCCATGGATATGTCTGTAAAGGTTGGTATAGAAACTGGTCTTGCCTTTGCGAGGACATTGACCAACAGAAGTAAGTAACTGCACCTCCACTGACCACAGGACACTCCAGGTCAAAGATCATCTCTGTTCTCAATGCTACTGTCATGAAGCACAACTTCACAGCATATAGAATCACCGTGGTTGGAAAAGACCTTTAAGATCATCGAGTCCAACCACGAACCCAACACCGCCAATTCCACCACTAAACCATTTCCCTCAGCACCTCATCTACCCATCTTTTAAATCCCACTAGGGAAGGTGACTCCACTGCCTTCCTGGGCAGCTCCTTCCAATGCCTGACTGCCCTTTGGGTGAAGAAGTTTTTCCTCAGATCCAATCTAAACCTCCCCTGGCACAACTGGAGCCCATTTCCTCTTGTCCTGTCCCTTGGTCCTTGGTTGAACAGACCCACCCCCACCTCTCTGCACCCTCCTCCAAGGGACTTGGACAGAGCCAGGAGGTCTCCCCTCAGCCTCCTTTTCTCCAGGCTCAATACCCCCAGTTCCCTCAGCCGGGAACTCGGCACACTTGTGCTCCAGACCCTTCCCCAGCTCCGTTCCCTTCTCTGGACACGCTCCAGCACCTCCAGGTCCTTCTTGGAGTCAGGGGCCCAACACTGAACCCAGCACTCGAGCTGCGGCCTCACCAGTGCCCAGTGCAGGGGGAAGAGAACTTCCCTGCTCCTACTGGCCACACCAGTGCTGATCCAGAAGCACGGGAGCACTCGCAGGTCCCTGAGCTCAGCACAGAGAAACCCCAGCGATGGCACAGCCGGCAGAGCTGGATCCCAGGCCCTGAGCTGGTGACTTATTCTACAATTAAAGGTTATAATAACTTCCTCCTTTCATTTCTCTTCCCCAGTTATGTTTCTGTTAATTTTGCAGGGTCATAGGAGCAATTACAGAAAATAGCTGGATACAGCAAGAAGAGTTCTATTTATACAGCACCTACAGCCAGGCAGGGGAGGACGGCGGCGGCCGCGCTCGCTTCGCCAGCCCTGGGCCACGAGATGTGACGCTGGGTATCGAGTAAAACTGCTCACCTGGAAAAGAGGCAGAGCATCAAAAACTCCACTGCAACACACACCTGAAATCTGCAACTCAGGAAGAAGACAGTCACGCTTAGCAGGCAGTAAATGAACTAAAAATTATATATATATGCACATATATAGAGAGGAAAAGAATTAAAGGAGGCAAAAAGAAAAGAAAAGGGAAATGGGGAATGATGCACATTATAGGTTTTTTTTAAAACAACAGTATTTTGGGAAAATCTCCACCTTAAACCATCATATTATTTCAGAAATAAAATCCAAACCCTCAGCTTTATCCTACAGCCTTGATAGTCTGAGGCAAACCAGACTTCCAAGAAAATGAAGGGAAATTACTGCCTTCCAGTAACTCCCACTGGCACCGTTTTCACTTTTCCTTTAGCCAGCATTTATTGGAAGATTTTTTACTTCTGTAATTTTACAGTTTTGAGCAAGCAGATGGCAAAGGATCACGGATAAAAGCAGAAGCAGCTGGAGCAATGAACACCATCACCTAAAAACACAACTTCTGTGCTAAAAGAAGGGAGGAAATCCATGATCCCAGGTCTCCAGCACACGGCCGCTGGACCCGACGACGTCATCGCCTTCCCAGTTGTTTTCACGTCATTAGCCCCTCACAACGTTTGGTGTGGCGAGGAGAAACAAAACACAGGATTTCCTGTTCTGCAGCCACTGTAACTGGGCTGCAGATGCCAGCAGGATTCCAGAGCTCCGAAAACATGTGGAAGTTGAACGAGGAGTTGCTGGAGCTGGGATTGCTGAGGGGAACTGCAGGAAAGAGAAGCAGAAAGCTGGTTGCTCCGGCTCTCTAGGATGGATGTCACCCCCCCGAAGGATGGGAGCCACAGGAAGGTAAGTTTAATTTCTGCTGCGTGTTTTCTTCAGTAGAGTGAAGCTAGTGAAGTTTTGAGCAACGTTGCCATTTGGGTTTTGTTTGTTTGGGGTTTTTTTGGGTTTCTTTTTCTTTTTTATTTCTTCTTCAAGAGATCTTATCAGGCAGAAGCTGGTGCAACATCTTAAGCAGCTTCTGCCCGTGCCCATAGATTTGGGTCTTGCTCAGCTCTGAGGGGTGGGCAAGCAGAAGCTGCTGCATGCAACACTACCCAGGGAGATATTTATATTTATTTATATTTAGAATATTTATTCAAAATACTTCAATTTTGTCATCCCTGACAGAAACTGCCATAGTGAACCAGCTCTGTTTATGCATTTCCTATTAGTGCCTAGATTAAACAAACAAAATGATTGCTTAAACCACAAGTGCCGGAAAACCTCTGCTACTTCAAGTCAGGAGCTTGTTTCAAGCCAAAAGTGTATTTTTGAATTTTATATATATATATTTTTTTTTCCTTGACTGCTTTTCCCTCCAGCATCCCAGGTCCAAGCAGGGTTGAAGGGCAGCAGCTCTGCCTCAATCCCCCAGCCTCAGGGTTCTCCCCAGCTACTCCAGGAGCTCAGCTTTAGCCCAGTTTGTCCAACCAACCCATGGAAAAGATGAGGATGAGTTTACCAGTGCATCTGGGAGTAGTAAATGCAAGCCCACAGCAGCAATGTAGGGCTGGGTGGGGCTCAGGGTGATTCAGAGTAACCAGGCGATTTCCAATACCCACAGCCACATACGCCTCCAGAAACACATCCTGCTCACACACTCCAAAGAGAAACACAGAGGGTTTGAGTCGCTGCCTTAATGAATTGCAAAATTACTTGGTGTTTAATGAATCCTAGTTCTACATCCACAATCAGGGGTTTTATTTCTCTGGCATTGATATGGGTTCCCCCTCTGTAATTTCACCATGCAGCAGGGTAAAACTCAAGCTTTGCCACTTCAAAAAAGCCCCCTGCTCCTGCCTGGGGGTGAATCCGTGTGTGGCTAAAATAGGAAAACAATTAAGGGATGGCAGGGAATATTTCACACAATCTTTACAAAGTCACTGAACAAAAACCCCTGCCAAAGCCCATGGGAGCATCTCTGCCCCGACACCGGCACAACCGATGGCAGCACGGTGAGAGCTGGAGGGGTCTGGGGCAAGGCAGAAACTGAAAAACAACAATGAAAGGAAAAATCCACCTTTCAGGAAGCGTTGTAGTGAATGAGCACTGGCCTGAACCCAGATCGGTGGCTTGGCATGGAGCTCCCTGCTGCTTTCTCACCAGGTGCCCTGACAAACCCTGTCACCTAAAACTGAAAGTGTTGGGGACCTGGAGTGACACCGGCCCTCCTGCCAAGAAACAGGCACCCCTGTGCTCCCAGGAAAAGCCAAAAACCAGAAAAACCAGCAAGGAGGCTCCTCATGGTCATGCCTGCTGGGACAAGGTTTAGGATTTGGGCTGAGGCACGTGGCAGGGAGGAGATGACAGGACAGGAACATTGGCCACTCTACAATCCTTTTCACAAGCCCAGACCAACAAATGCCACCTCTGTCACTGGGAGGCTGTGACAATAGCTGGGAATAGCCGCATTCCCCAGCTCCCTGGCAGTTTCCCCTCCCTATTTTCTCCAGGGATGTGAAGACAAGGTGTCCTGCCACCACTTTTCCAGGGGTAAACAGACTGGGAGCAAAGGACACCAGCCAAGAGTGGGACCAGCACCGAGCACCAGCATGGGTTCTGAAAACCCCACGTGCTCTTCATCTACCTGAAGCAGATGAGGAGCATGTGGGGATGCTGCAGGGACTAAAAGGTTTTCATCTCACTGTCCATTGCCCCATCCCAGCTCCACAGAGAAATCAGAATCCTCTGGCTAGGGCCGTTGCTGAAGCCTCTCCTCATCCCCTTCCCCTCTTAACCCTTCCCCAGTGTTGTGTCCCTCCTCTGAACACTCTCCAGGAGCTTTAGATCTTTTAGATTAATACCCCTAGCACCAGCTGGATGAGGTAAAATAGATAAATGGATGAAAAGAATTTCTGCTCTAACTATGAGGTGGATCTATTTATCTTCCTTGGTGTCCTGAGCTGTTGCTGGAGGATAATTTCTGTTGCTACAACACGAAGCCTGCACAATGTGCCGTGAGTGCTGGAATTGAGTTAGTGGGACCAGCAGAGCAACTGGCATGTGTTTGGCTGGTTATTAACTTCTAAATCCAGCCTCAAATCTGGAGCCAGAGCTGTGATAGATCTGTCTGCACCTCTCCCACTGGCCTCTGCTCTGCTCGGCCGCCTGCCAGCACCATCGTTTGCTGATGCCAATTATTGCCCTCGCTGCTGATTCACACAGATCACTGCATGGATCTGAAAAGACAATGTCTAGACCCTTTTCAAGTCCCTATTTATTTACAGTCCCACTAAAGTCGTTTGTAGACATATCAGGGAGTGCTGATTTGATGGGTATTTGAGAGAAAACGATGGGCAATAAAAGTGGTCCTGAAAAGCCTCAGGCAGCTGAAGCAGCTCTCTGGCATCAGCAATAAAGAGATTAACGATGCCACGGAGCTCAACTGCAATGTCACTGTCATTGTGGCATCGCCTTCGGGGGTGGCAGGGTACAAAATCCTGCAGAGCCGTGTGGAAGGTTCCCAGGATCACTGCCTGTGAGTGGGATCTGGCTCTGCACCCTTCCCAACACATCCACGCCGTCTCGTGTGCACGCCTGCACACACACACTGTACACACACCTACACGTAACTTACTCTGCTGCACCGAGTTGCAGTTACTCCATGTAGGGAAATACTGGGAAGTTTTTGTCTTTACAGCATCTGTTTTTACTCCCTACAGAAGCCTTCCACCCACCTTCATCGCCCCATGAGCGAAGAGACTCAGCCGAGATGGAGAGCAATGTGTCCTCCGGGAACTGTACTGGTCCCCAGATGTCCTTCCAGTCCACCCTGTATGCAACCACTTACACCATCATATTCATCCCCGGCCTCCTGGCCAACAGCGCTGCCCTGTGGGTCTTGTGCCGCTTCAT
This sequence comes from Caprimulgus europaeus, assembly GCA_907165065.1. The sequence continues at coordinate 20,387,298 of OU015538.1, read as the reverse complement.
CAGCAAGAAGAGCAAAGCCGTTATCTTCATGATCAACCTGGCCGTGGCTGACCTGGCTCACGTCCTCTCGCTGCCCTTACGGATGTATTACTACATCAACCACACCTGGCCCTTTGGGAGTTTTCTTTGCCAGGTGTGTTTCTACCTGAAGTACCTCAACATGTACGCCAGCATTTGCTTCCTCACCTGCATCAGCATCCAGCGGTACCTCTTCCTCCTCCATCCCTTCAGAGCCAAGGACTGGAAGCGGCGGTACGACGCAGCCATCAGTGCTGCCGTCTGGCTCTTCGTCGGGGCAGCGTGCTTGCCCCTGCTCGTCGTGAGGAGCCCAGCCTTGTCCAACAGCACAGACACCTGCTTCTCAGACCTGGGGGTGAAGCAGCTGAGCCCAGGAGCCTCCATCGCGCTGGTGACAGTGGCAGAGCTGTTTGGGTTCGTCATCCCCTTCGGGATCATCGCCTGCTGCACTTGGAAGATGTGGCAGTCCCTGCGGGAATGCCCAGCACAGCTGCAGAACACCAGCGAGAAGCAGAAGGCTTTGCGCATGGTCTTGATGTGCGCGGCCGTCTTCTTCATCTGCTTCACCCCCTACCACATCAACTTCCCTCTCTTCATGATGGTGATAGAGAACATCATCCAGGACTGCGCCGTTCACCGGAGCACGCGCCGCTTCCACCCCATCTCCCTCTGCCTGGCCAGCCTCAACTGCTGCCTGGATCCCGTCCTCTACTACTTCATGACCTCGGAGTTCCAGGACCAGCTGCTCCGCCACAGCTGCGCCGCCCTGCGAGCCCGGTTCACTCGCCACGGGAGCAGCCTCTCCGTCACCGAAACCGGCCACGACATCCGCACGAAGAGACATCTCCCACGCTTCCAGTTCTGGTCTCTCCCCAAGTTCTTCGGCCGAATAAACAGCGTGGAGATCCCTGCCATGCCGCCCGATGAGCTTCTGCTGGAGTCCATCTCTTGAAACATAAGCCATTCCTGTCCGTGTAGGTGCTTCTCAGCTTGAGCAAAGATCACTTTAGGTCCCCAAACATGTCTTGAATCACCCTTGTCTGCAGCAGGTGCCAGGATCTGACCTAGCAGGACATTTTGATGCAGAGCTTTGCTGTTGCTCGGGGCTGATTGCCTTACGGTGTTCTCCATGGTGTTGACACCCGCCGCTGATGCCAGTCCTTCTCCCGTGCTGAACTGCAGCCAGGTTTGGGTTCTGCCCATTCCTGTTGTTTCAGTGCTTCTACAGATTTGTCATTTTTGAAAACCCCGAGTTGTAAGCGTGTGGCTCAGCCTCAGCACAGCTCTGGAGGAGCTTCAGCCCTGACCACAGTTACCTGTGGCCCATGAGGACCTACAGCACCCACCGTGCTCACCTGAGGCTCTAGATCAGAGCAGTTGATTATCTCCATGTAAAACAAACCTTTCCCTTGTGAAAAAAAAAAACAAACCAATCCTCTGGACCAAACCTAGCCTGATCTGGACTGCAAGGCTATAACTTTGCCAACATATATCACGTAAAGAGTATTAACCTATATCCACATCAGCATTAAAGGGAGTTTTCCAAGGAACTGGGGTCAGCTCATGCTACTGAAAAAGGCTCCCAGGAGCTACAAGATGCTCAACTGGTTACAGTGGGATGAATCCTTGGAAGACAGACAATGACTGGATATGCCATGAGCAGAGAGGAGGCAGGATGAAGGATGTCTCCCAGGACACATCTGCTCACAGGGACTCAGGGCAAGCTGCAGAAGGGAGGACTGGTAGCTGACAATGCTGTCTCTGGTGTCATTATTAGGAGTCCTGTGTCACTTGGCATTTTGCTAAAGCCTGTGGTCGTAAAAAATGAGATTAAACCTCTCAGATTCGCTTTAAAAACCAGAAAAGGTCCCAGCCCTTGCTGGGGACTGAGAAAAGTTTACAGAACTAACCCGAGTACATCCTTAAGGTATCAAATTTGGGAGGAAATAAAATTATCTCAACATGTATTTTAGTATCACTGGTATTATTTTAAGTGCTTGTAAATAGTCTCATCATGCACCATGTCTGCTCTTGGACAATCTGCAGTGGGGGGGACCCTAGTTTGGGGCTCAGAGAGATCCCAGCACAGGGACTGGGAGGTTTCCTCCTTGTGGGTTAAGGCATCAACTCCAATGCCAAATCCCCTCAGGAATTATAGAGGTAAATGTAGGCAGGGGGGGTTTGACAGAAAACAGCTTTGGGTGGATGTGGATTCCCAACCCATGCAGCACTTCTGGGAAGAGCAGAGTGGGTGGTGGTTTATCTTCACTTTGCCAAAGCTGGACTTAGAGGGATGAAGGGAGATCCAGACAACCTGCAGGAATTTGCTTTGGTGCTTCCAATGTGCCAGAGACCAACAGAAAACACCACCAAGAGAGGCAGGCAGAAAACACTGCCCTGCAGCTCTGTCCCAGGTCACCTCCTCCTCTCACAAAAATAATTTAAAAAAAAAAAAGAATAACAAAAGAAAATGTTTTCCTTTTTCCTTGTTTGCCTGGGGGGGGAAGAGTTTTCAGGGCTGAAAAAAGCCTTTTCAGATGGCACAAACCCAGCAGTGTGCCCAGGCAAAACAGGAAACCCAAGCAAAACGTCGCCAACGCCAGTGCTGGCAAGATGTGGCTCCAGGCAGCAACCACAGACAGGACAAGCTGTGCCACCAACACCTTAACTGGGAATTGAGGTGGTTTTAGCCTGTGAGTGTCTTTTGGGAATAGTGCAACCCTGAGTAGCCAGGGTGGAGATCCAGGTGGCCCTCAACAACCACAGCTAGATATTTATAAAGCCTGCTGACCCACCACAACGCCTGTATAGTGGCTCCATCCTTACTGGCAGCACCAGCTCCAGGTTTCCCAGTACTTCCAGTTACCACTGGGACTTTGCCAGCTTGTTTGCAGATTGCACAGCTTTTTTTTTTGAATGCACCTTTCCCCCTTCCAAAAAGAAAACAGGAAAAAGAAAGCAAAACAAAAATTCTCACTCATCTGTGATGCAGAAACACAACAGCAGCCCATCCTGGGGCTGCCCCTGCCCCCCTTTGGGTTTGCCCAAGCCACAGGTTGCCTTGGAAATTGTGGTGGGTTGACCTTGGCTGAATGCCAGGTGCCCACCAAGCTGCTCTACCAGCCTCATCCTCTGCAGGATGGGGAGGGGAGAGAATGAGATGGAACAAAAACCTCAAATCCACAGCATGGTGCTGAGGGATCGGTGTGGGATCTCAGCCAGCCCGAGAGCTCAGACCGATGAGCTGCTGGTGACAATCTTGGCTGTGAGGGTTTTGTCACAGGTGAGCTGTGACAGGAGGGCTCCAGAAGCATCCACAGGACGAGAGGCTGCAGCCACTCTCTGGGCAGCTGAGCTGGACCTCAGCCTGTGCCAACAACATCTGCTATCCTGAGCTCAGCTTGATCCTTGGCCACTGGCTTTGATTGGAACCACTTAGTTGCTTCTCTATAAGTGAATCCACCCGTACAGACACACATCCCTGCACACAGAGCCCCAGAATCTACAGACACACATCCCTGCACACAGAGCCCCAGAATCTACAGACACACAGCCCTGCACACAGAGCCCCAGAATCTACAGACACACACCCCTGCACACAGAGCCCCAGAATCTACAGACACACACCCCTGCACACAGAGCCCCAGAATCTACAGACACACACCCCTGCACACAGAGCCACAGAATCTACAGACACACATCCCTGCACACAGAGCCACAGAACCCCAGAAAAAGCCCTTTAAACACATCAAGTCCAACCATGAACCCAACACTGACCAGTCCCCGACTGACCCGTGTCCCTGCTATGCTCATATACACACCTAAAACTACGCAGTACTTAAGAATACCCAAGAAGTTGTGCACAACACTCCAGACCACTGCAAGGAAGGAGGAAAAGTTGCTTTTTTCTTTGCTAAAAATACCTTTTTTTTTTCTATTTCCCCAAATCCAGCCCAGCCCCAGCCAAGCAACTTTGCCTCTGGAAAACCACTCAGCTCTGGGCAGAGCTCACACTGCCCACCCAGCAGCACGGCTCAGACAGCTGATTTTTGGCACAAGGGTGACAGCCACCGCTGCTGGCAGCGAGCTGCTGCTCCATCCACCCACCCTGCGCCGAGGAGAGGAGGACGCTGCTCCTGGCAAAGGGACAAACCCAGCAGCTTCCATTCCAAGCTCAACCTAAAGGCACAGAAAGGAAATGTTGCTGCTTTAAAGCAAGCCCCAAGCCAGGGAGCAGCTCTGCAGACAGTGGCTTCTCCAGACAGTCGTGATTTCATCCAACTCAAGCCCATTTTTTTTTCCATTCACAGGCTCAGCCAGCAACACCCCACAAAGCCCAGGCTGCTGGTGTTCAACAGGACAGCACCACTGCAGAGACCTGGGGACACCCATCAGTCCCTCCTGTGCTGTTCCCAGCACAAGGGGAGGCTTTGGGAACTCTGTGTTGATGCCACAGCCACGTTCTGCCCTGTAAGGGTTGGCTCTGCCCCAAGAAACAGCCAAAGCCTCAACCTTGCAGCAGCCAGCAAGGTCCTTCCAGCAGGAGCTGCCACAGCCATTGCTCAGCTCTGCTCCTCTTCACAGGGGATTTTTTATTATTATTAATATTATTTTATTTTGTTTTTTAAAGGAAAATTTTCCTGCTGTAAGAGGACAGGGCAGACACCAAAGCTGGGGAAGGAAACCCAGAACTTTGTAGCTGGTGAAAGCAGCCCAGCTGCATCCCTGGCTCTGCACAAACCCCACTGATGCTGGACGTTAGTCAGGGACTTGTCAGTGTTGGGTTCATGATTGGACTTGATCAACTTCAAGGGCTTTTCCAATCTGGGCAATTCCAGGATTCTGTGATTCTTTCTATCCAAGACTGTCAGTGCAGACCAGAGAGACCTTAGCTGGCTTTGTCTGAGGATCTCCTACAAGGTCATGAAGCACAAAACTGAAAATTTCCAATTTTTAAGTAAGATAAAATTGCAGGTATAAGATAAAATATGTGATAAAATAAAAATATAAGATCAAATTTTATCTTAAACTGTAAAACAACTGCTTTGTGATTTGGTGCCCAGCTCCAAGTCCTCCTGATTTTTGGTGGCCTTGATGATGGCAGGTTTGGGGAGGGTCTGGCCAGCACCACCACTGTGTGCCCTGTGCCAGAGGACAGCACAGCTCAGAGACTCACATTTGGCTGCAGGTAGAGGCACCTTGGGGTTCCCACCCACGCACCCCGAGAAGGTGCTGAGCTGGTACCACTGCACGTGACGGCTCCAGGAGTGACGGGAAACAGGATGGATGCTGGCAGCAGGGCACCCCGGCTGCGTGCAAAGCACAGCACCAACAAAACAGGATATGGTTACACTCCAAAAGGTGCTTTTGGTACAAAAAGTCTCTCTGTGCAGTAAATACACTCGTTGCCCCAAGTGCTTTCTTATAAATAGGCTGGATTCTGTGAAATGAAAGAGCAAAACTGAGCGTCCAACACGTGGCTGATTGGGAAAAGAAAAGGAGAACATCAAGAAAGGAGCTGAGCAGCCACAGGGTGTTTAAGAGTCATGTGGACATAGTGCTAAGGGACAGGGGTCAGGTGAGGACTTGTCAGTGTGAGGTTAATGACTGGACTCCAGAATCTCACAGAACCCCAGACAGGTTTGGGTTGGAAGGGACCTTCAAGCTCACCCAGTCCCAACCCCCCTGCCATCAGCAGGGACACCTTCCACTAGACCAGGTTGCTCAAAGCCTCATCCAACCTGGCCGAGAACACTTCCAGGGAGGAGCAGCCACAGCTTCTCTGGCCAACCTGGGCCAGGGTCTCACCACCCTCACACCAAAGAATTTCTTCCTAATATTCTCCTTTCTCCAGCACAGAGGTGCTCCAGCCCTCTGATCACCTTCCTGCCTCTCCTCTGGCCCCGCTCCAACAGCTCCACATCTTTCTTGTGCTGGGGGCTCCAGGCCTGGACACAAGACTCCAGGTGGGACCTCACAAGGGCAGAGTAGAGGGGGACAATCCCCTCCCTCACGCTGCTGCCCACCCCTCTTTGATGCAGCCCAGAACACAGTTGGCCCCAGGCTGCAATCACACACTGCTGGCTCATGTCAAAGTTCTCCTCTCCATCTGAAAGGTCTTTTCCCATCTAGGCAATTCTGGGATTCCTGGGGGTGTTGGTACTGCCATTATCCCTGGGACTGACCTCAGCTCTGTTGTCTGTTAAAGTGGGGTCCCAACTGTCCCCCACGGTCCCTGAGGGGGCCCAGGGTCACGCAGGGGCAGGCTGGTGGGGAGGGGCAGAGCCTGGGGACCACCAGCTTTCCCATCACACAATTTTGGGGTGGGAGTGAAGGAAATAAAAGATTTTTCTTTAAATCACTCCAGTACAAAGACTTCACAAAGCACACAAGTGCTTGGAGATGCAGCTGCCAGGAGGTGCTGGCAAGCACGGGGACAATTTCACATCCCAGATCCCACTGCAGTCCCAGAAACGCCCCAGGATAAATGTGAACCCAGGCAGGATCCTGCCCTGAGGACAGCACATCTCCCAGGAGACCCCATAGCAGCCACAAGCCCCATTGAAACAATAAACCCCAAACCTCCCCTGGTTCTAGTCCAAAAGCATCCACAGATTAATCCATCCCCACACCCAAGGGGACAGCTCCACAGCAAAGATCCCTCAGTGCTGAAAGCTCCAGCTCCCACACAAGATTAATTAAAGGACATTAAGTAATCAGGAGGCTTCAAAAAGCAGCTAGAAGCTGAAATGAGCAGCACCATCAGCTGCTGAAACAGGCAAGAGCCCACGTCTCTGGGAGGTGACAGAGGTGGAGAGGGAGGTGACAGCACAGAGGTGACAAACCTGGCACACTGTGAGGCTATAAAGGCCAACAATGAGATTAATTTCCTGTAAACCACAATAAAAAGCAGCATATAGAGCTACAAACCCTGGCTATAAGCTGGAACCAACACATCAATCATGCTTTAACAGAGTAGGTGTCACCGAGACCCTGGTACCTGTGATGTGGTGGTGGGGACATGGCAGTGGATCACACTGCCTGGCACCTGTGTGACCCCTCTGTGGAGCTGCAACCCTCTCCACAAGTCATGCTGCAAATATTAATAATGCCTACTACTACTAAGAATAATGATATCAAATGCAAATTTAAAAGTTGCAGATAATTTTAGGTGGAATTGTAATGGAAATAGTTGGGAAAAAAAGAAAAAAGTCACTTTTTCAAAATAAGCAATTGAATTAAGAATTCTCCTGATGTTAAAGTTTTTTTTTGAGACTTCTTGGTCCACAGATGGATAACCACAGAAGTGGTATTTTTCCCAACCATGATGTCACCGAGCATTCAGAGGCAAGCAAGCAGCTCGTGCCATGGCCAGGGCCGCCCTCTGCTGATGGCCATCGCCCCTGGGCACACAGTGGCTGCAGAGCTGGGGGCTGTGGTGGCTCAGGAACGATGGGTGACACCACCTGGTGGCACACGCATTCGTTTGGAAGAGAAGAGTCGTGTTTGCTCAGCGTGAGCTGCAGAAATACACCGAATAAAACAGCAGCCGTGGAGAACCTCTGGCTGGTGGGGAAGCCCAAAGCAGATGGTGACCAGCTTCAGCACGACTTCTGGAGGCCACCCCAGAACGCTGGGCATGGGGACCTGCCATGTGGGGTAAAAACACCCAGATGAGAGCGAAGGAACCTGTCCCAGGGAGCTGGGGAACGGAGAGGAAAATAACTGGTGAAGCATCTGCCTTCATCAACCTCATTAGATGTGTCCCCAGAGGAAAGGGCTCCACGAGCAGGAGCTTGTCCCAGGAGCCTGGGCTGCTTCAGCCGGGTGCTGCCAGGGCGTTGAGCCCCCAAGACCCCCAGCACCGTGGCTGGGGAAGCTGCTGGGGCGACAGCAGCACCCTGCGAGCTTCCAGAGCACCCCGGCACCACCAGCACCCACATAAATATCTATTTACACACACAGAGAGATTTACCTACAGAAAAGGACGGGAGAAGGCTCAGACCCCGCCGGACCCGCGGCAGAGCCGGCGCTTTCCCCCGGGGGCGCCCCGCTCCCGTGGCGTGGGCGGCTGCTCCCACCAGTTGCACTTTTGCTTTGCACGCTGCGAGGGGTGGGGACCCATCGCCGGCACCCACAGGGTGACACCAGAGCAGCTCGGCAAGACAGCAAAGGTAGGACTGATGTTCTCTTGTCTCCAGTTACTTTGGGGTCAGGTTAAGGGGTTTAAGTTATCCTTTTTAAATTAATTCAACAAGATTTGGGTGCCTCTTCTTACCCACACCAGAAGTGCTGAGAGGGGATGGGGACACCCCACCCAGAGGCAGGAGGGTGCAGCCTTAACCACCGACCCCTGTGAATCTCCAAACATAAATGATTAGAAGTGAGGAGACACAAGCCAAGCCCAGGTATGGGTGAGGAGCCAGTATCTCCATTTATCTCCATTATCTCAATTTGTCTCTCCATTTATCAGAAGAACGAGCTCCTGGAGGTGCTCACCAGCTGCTCCATGTATCTCATGGAGAGGAGGGGTACGGCTTAAACCAAAACAGCCAGCCAGGAATCTCCAAACTGTATTTTCTGTTACAGTTACATGAGTATCAAGAAGTTGTTTTTCAAATTAACACCAATTCTGGCAATTCTCAACCTCTGTAAAACCCACAGCTGCTTGTGGAGGGACTCATCTGTACAGCCCCATCTCCACCAGCACAGGGATGGGTGGTCTGACTCATTCCTCCAGGTCTCACTTGGGTTCTTCTCACTGTATTTGCCCAATGGATTTTCTTAAATGGTTTGTTCCTCACAAGAGGTTCACACTGATTTTCCACCAGCAATTTCCCACTGAGCTGTGAGAGCTGGGGGTTATCTGTGCCAGCACCACCACTCACAGCCCAGTGAGTGCAGGCACGTGGCTGCATGTCCCAGGGGTGTGTGCTGACCCTTTGGGTGGAAAACTCCCTACTTTGGTGCTCATCACCATACACATCTCCCAGGAGCATCAGGGTGTGCCAGGAAGGGAGAAGAGGGGTGGGGGACGAGGCTGATGCACAACACTCCTGCTCCAGGTTTATTTTCCCTTTATAACCAGGATAAATGGTTAAAACAGAAGTTAATAAAGGGTTAAATAAAATTGTTAAAAGAAGAAGGGATGACAAGAGCTTTTGCAAAGGGTTAAAAGGCAAAAGCAGCTTATTTCACATGGTGTTCAACCAGAGGGTTTATTTTTTCCTGCATATTCTTGGAATTTACCCACCCAAATTCCCCCTGGTGTCACTGGCCACCTGACTCAGCGCCCAGCAGCTCACACCAGCCCCCCTGCTCCCACCACCACCACAGCCCAGCTCCCCTTCCCAGGGAGCTCCCCAGGGATCCCACAGCCCCTTCCCAAGATTCCAGGGCCAGATGGGGAATGTCCCTGGAGCAGATGCTGGCAGCTCTACCTCTCCTCCCAGCATGGACATGGGGGAAAGGCAAGGAGCATGGGGAAGGCAGAGGGCAGGTGTGCCACCAACACAGTGACCTTCTTAATGAGCAAATAAGAAATTAATGAAAGAACAATTAGAAGGAAACCTTTTCATTCTGCTGTGCCAATGCCCCACAGCCCTAACCCCTAAAATCCTGGCTCTTTCCCTGCTTTTTTTCCCTCCCCCTGGAACAAACATTCCCCACCTTCAGTGCCTCACGTTTCAGGGGCCCACAGAGAGCAGATGGGACGAGCAGACACTCACTCTGCAGCCGAGTCAGAGTGAGAGAGCTGCTCTCACCCCTCTGGCTCTGCAAACACTGCCAGAGAATAGATTCTGCCAACCCAGAATATGCTGGGCACGTGGTGTGGAGTAGATGCTGGGTGAGGGAAGGATGCTCTGGAGCTGGGGGTGCTGCTGATGGGATCCCCCTAAGGCATCCAGCCAGAGGCAAGGCAGGTAGGGAATGTGGGGGTCAGGGTCCCCACTGTCATGACCCTGGAAGTGTTCTCAGCCAGGTTGGATGAGGGTTTAGGCAACCTGGTCTAGTGGAAGGTGTCCCTGCTGATGGCAGGGGGGTTGGAACTGGATGAGCTTTGAGGTCCCTTCCAACCCAAACCAGTCTGGGATTCCATGACAAGCACAGCAAAACACAGGAGGCCCCAGGGATGCCCAACAAAAGCCCCATGGCCTCTGTGGGCAGGTGCCACTAAAGAAGAAATAAGAGAGAAATTTCCAGTTTGCACAGAAAGAGGTAACATTGCTCCTGTGGAAGGAGATATAAACCCCAAGAATCTACCAGAACACTGCTTCAAGGGGCTTAGGGTTTCACACCAGGAAGCAAAGGTCTTAAAATCCAGCCTTCATCCTCCCCTGGCATTTTTTAAAAGGACTAAAAAGCAATCTCAGAATGGCCTGGACTGGAAAAGCCCTTGAAGCTCATCGAGGCCAACCATGAACCCAACACTGACCAGTCCCCGACTGACCCATGTCCCTCAGCACTGTGTCTGCACGACTCTTCAATCCCTCCAGGGATGGGGACTCCACCACTGCCCTGGGCAACCCCTTCCAATGCCTCAGAACCCTTTCAGCAAAGAAATTCTTCCTCACATCCCATCTCAACTGCCCTGGCCACAACTGGAGCCCATTTCCTCTTGTCCTGTCCCTTGGTCCTTGGTGGAACAGACCCACCCCCACCTCTCTGCACCCTCCTTGCAGGGACTTGGACAGAGCCAGAAGGTCTCCCCTCAGCCTCCTTCTCTCTAGGCTCAACACCCCCAGTGCAACAAACAGTTTCTATTTCTGTCAGCTCTATTTTCAGTTAACTGCTATCAATTATTGCTCCTAAGTAGTTATCGCTGCCAAAACCAGGCAGCAGCACTTCAGGTGACGCAGAAAACAAGGAGTTACTGGGAGAAGCCCAGCACAGGACAGGACACCCCTGCTCTGGTCCCTGGGCCATGTCTCACATCCCCATACCCCCAGGCAACTGCACAGGGAGGGACAGAGCCACCTCCACACCATCTCTGCTCACGCAGCTTCAGCAGGAAACTGAATTTCTATTTGAAGTGCTCACTGTGCACGTTTTTCCTTTTGTTTTAGGCTGAGAAGAAGGAAGAAGAAGAGAAGAGAAGAGAGGTGCCAGCACCCAGCACACCCAAGGCTCCCCAGGAGGGTAAGTCAGCAGATGACCCCAGGGTGGCAGCTGCAGCCCCAGCTGCTGCTCTGCCCATGTCACCATTACCACGGGCTTTCAGGTGTTTTTACAGCACAAACACCAGCCCCACACACCCACCGCTCACCTGGGCCAGCAGCAGTCCCCAGCAGTGGTCCTCACAAGAATGGTGTTTGGTGGCAGGTCCTGGCCAGGATGATCCCATACACTGGCTCTGGGAGGGAGCAGGAGGTGCTGGTAGCATCCTGTAATCCATCAGGATCTGAACTCCAAGAAGGGATCAAGCAAGAAGCAGGACAAGGGGTATCAGCTACAGACAGCACCCAGCCATGGGCTGCTCCCCCCAGCCTGGTGTAGGAGCCCTTCCTCCACCGAGCTGGGTTTTAGGAGCTGCTGGGGCTTTGCTTCCTGGGGTCAAACCCACAGGATTTGCTAACGAGGGTCCTGGGTTGACCTCGTCAGTTATAACCATCCTCAGGTGAGGAGCCTGATCATTCCTGGAGCGTGTCCAGAGAAGGGCAGTGGAGCTGGGGAAGGGTCTGGAGCACAAGTGTGCTGAGTTCCCGGCTGTTGAGCCTGGAGAAAAGGAGGCTGAGGGGAGACCTTCTGGCTCTGTCCAAGTCCCTGCAAGGAGGGTGCAGAGAGGTGGGGGTGGGTCTGTTCAACCAAGGACCAAGGGACAGGACAAGAGGAAATGGGCTCCAGTTGTGGCCAGGGCAGTTGAGATGGGATGTGAGGAAGAATTTCTTTGCTGAAAGGGTTCTGAGGCATTGGAAGGGGTTGCCCAGGGCAGTGGTGGAGTCCCCATCCCTGGAGGGATTGAAGAGTCGTGTAGACACAGTGCTGAGGGACATGGGTCAGTGGGGACTGGTCAGTGTTGGGTTCATGGTTGGACTCGATGAGCTTAAAGGGCTTTTCCAGTCCAGGTGATTCTGGGATTCAGTGACAGGGCTGCCCTTGGCATCTACACAATACTTCAGAGAGCCCAGGCCCCTGGTTTTGAAGGTTTGGCTCCAAAACTCACCTGCTGTTTCTGACTCACCAAGTACCAACGAGAAGTCTTCATCCAGTGCTGTGACGTGGCTGACTGGGGGGGTCTCCTTGGCAAAACACAGGGGGGAAAACACCTCTCAGGGGAAGCGGGACACCATGCCCGGGGAGGGTCCCCCACCTCCCGCCGCAGCCAGCCCCTGCCCGAGGGGAAGCGAGCGCGGAGCCCGAGAAACAACATTTCCTCTTTCTGGAGCTTTTTTTAGCCCCGGGCTGGTTTTTACACCACGTGTGACTGAACTTTGCAACGTTCCCGCTCGGGATTTCCACAGCCCCGTGTCTCACATCGCTGTTTGCACCCCCGCTCTGGGCACGGCCGCTCTCGCCGGGGTGTTTCTGGGTGCCCTGGGCCAGCACCCTGGCTGCTCCCTGGATATCTGGGACCCCTCAGGCTGTGGGTTTGTAGCCCCAAGGAGAAGCAGAAGGTGCTGGAAGCTCATCCCTGCCCCAGGGCTGGGCTGCAGGGAGCAGAGGATGGTGTCGTTGGGAATTTGCTGTGCAGTGGGGACGGGGAAATGCAGCTGCTGAGGGGACAGCAGGAAAAATGCTGGTGAGCACGTGTGTGAGCACCAGGCTGTGAGCAGAGAGATGGGCTGGGACTGCACCTGGACCTTCCCTTTCCATGTCTCACAGCCCAGCGATGGATGTAGCAGGGATTTACTCACCTGGGAATGCAGCCAGAGGAAAAAGAGCAAGAATCAGCCTCTTGAGTGGGTGATGGGAACCTCTGGGCAACAGACGAAAGACAAGCTTGTTTTAAAAAAAATAAATTAAAAAAAAAAAAAAAATCACTGGAAGATCTGGGTGATGCAGGTGTAGGGCTTTGTCTTGCAAATGGCCCTGTAGATGCTCCTCAGCCAGGCATAGCTCTGCCCAAGCAGTATTCCCAGGAGCAGGACACCCATATGGGCAGCGAGCGATGGCACCACAAAGTTACCCCAGCTCCTCGCTGCTGGGGTGACTTCCGAGCAAACTACAGGCAAGAAGTTGAGATATTCTGGGTGAAAAAGATTGAAAACCAACCCCAGGGCAAAGCTGTGCAGCTCCTTGTGAGCCACCCTCGCTCTGCCAGGCAGGATGCCCACATCCCATGGGATGGTGCTGGTGTCAGAGAAGCCAAGAGGAACAGAGGAGCTCTCCAGGAGTGAGGGGATGTCCCTGGTCACTGGTTCCCAGGTCCCGCTGCCTTGGCACAGCCCAGGGACCTACAACACCGTTGTTTCACTCAGACACCCCAGCAGGACCAGGACACATCGTGCTGAGGGGTTTGCTGTGACAGTAAGGACAAGAACATCTCCATGGGGCCTCAGCATCGCTATGGAAAACCAACATCCCTGCCACGCTCTGGGGGTACCAGTCCCTGCTACGCAGCTCTGGGCACTTCCCCAGCACCACCTGCTCTGCCTGCACCAGTACTCAGCGTTTTTTCAAGCCCAGCAAGGCCATTTCCAACCACTCAGAGGGGATGTACTGGTTTTGGCCAACTGGTTTGGCTCAATCCCAGTACAGAGGAGAAGGGAGGAACCCACCCAAAGTGGGTGCCGCTGTCAGGAAGCCCCAGAGGGGTTACCCAGCTGCCAAGGGGGACCTCTGAAGCCCCAGGTGCGGCCAAAAACCAGCCACATCCACAACCCCCTCCCAGTTACTTGTGCCAGTCAAGCTCCAGCAAATTGAAACTGAAGCCCTTGGCCCAAGTTACCCACCAGTGATGGACCAAACCCAACAAGTAGGTGAGCACCCATGAGTTTTCCTGCTTGAGGATGAGATTACACACATTCCTAGACTTAGTCATGCAGGTTTGTGCATTGGAGGTTGGGCAGAGAATTAATGAAAGAATTAAGAAGTTGTTGAACAGAAGGTTAATTAACTCTGTGGCTTATTAATTGTCGCTTCTGAAGTTTAATGGGACGATTTTGTGAGCCATTTTGCCCTAGTGGTTATGTTAGTTGCTGGCTCCCTGGAAGAAAGGAAGACACCTCATCACATTGGACTCGTTACTCAGTGGTGTGCAAGAGAAAAGACACAAATAGACACAGAGCAGCTGCACCCTGAACCGTTTCCTTTTGTAGAAGATCTTCTGTTTCCACCCAAAGCTGCTTCAAAGTTTCGGTGCGTTCACACTGCAAGTGTTGAGCATCGGCTTCGTTAAGAAATGTTCACATTTTCTCATCTGCACCTCTCAGCACAGGAAAAGCCCCCAGGGACTGCAGCAGGAGATCATTTTGCCTTTATAAATGTGCCTTTGGTGTCTTGGTTGGTACCTACAAACTTTTCCCTCTTAGACACACAGCTTAATTCTCCATGCTGAAGCAAAAGGCAAACCTGAGAGAGTTTGAAGAGAGGTCTGAATTTCCTATACATTTACCAGTTATGGGTTGTTTGGTGGGTTTTTTTTGTCTGTCAGATTGAGATAATATCAGCTGCTTACCATGCAAACAATTTTAAAATGAAGTCCACCTACAGGCACCTTCATGGTGATCATCTGGGATTTCCAACAGCCACAGCAGCCACGTGTGTGAGAGGGGTGAAGGAACGGCTTAGAAACAGCAGTGCTGAGAAAGGAACATTGAACATGATGAGGGCAGTTCTGCAGCAAAAAGTGTGTGAGAAGTGGGGCAGTTGTCCCTGCTTAGAATCCCAGAATCCCAGACTGGTTTGGGTTGGAAGGGACCTCAAAGCTCATCCAGTCCCAACCCCCCTGCCAGCAGCAGGGACACCTTCCACTAGACCAGGTTGCTCAAAGCCTCATCCAACCTGGCCAAGAACACTTCCAGGGAGGAGCAGCCACAGCTTCTCTGGGCAACCTGGGCCAGGGTCTCACCACCCTCTGGGTGAAAAATTTCCTCCTAATATCCAACCTAAATCTCCCCTCTCTCAGTTTAAAACCATTTCCCCTTGGCCTGTCACTCTCTGCCCATGTAAAAAGTCTCTCTCCCTCCTGTTTCTAAGATCCCTTCATGTACTGGAAGGCTGCAATGACGTCTCCCTGGAGCCTTCTCTTCTCCAGGCTCAACAAGCCCAGCTCCCTCAACCTTTCTCCAGCAGAGAGGTGCTCCAACCCTCTGATCATCTTCTCTGGACCCACTCCAACAGCTCAACATCTTTCTTGTCTTGGGGGCACCATGCCTTTTCCTTTGTAAGACCTGTTTCTCCCCTCAGTCTCTAACTGCACCTTTGTGTCTTTCAGCTGCAGGGCCACATCAGTTCTCAAACTCCTGTGTTGAGAGAAGTGGCTGAAATGCCCCCCAAAAGGTGACAGAGATTCAGCTCTGGTGACAAACTGCCAACTGCTTCAGCACACGACGATGCATTTCTCAGAGTGGATCCTCTCCTGGTCAACCCTGCAAGAGACCAGTCACGTCTGGTAACTTCTGACAAAGAGCATGAGCAAAGCACACCAGCAGGGCTTTAATTAACTCATTCACCCCTTAACGAAGCTCCTCCCCATAGTGGACATGATGATCTGGCAATCAAAACCTCACACAGAGATGCCAGGGCTGAACCTTTTTATTTAAGCACTGAGGACAACCCGGCTGCAGGATACCAGCGAGGAACACGTTATCATGCTGGAGCTGAGCACAGGTCTGGAGCACAACCATGACAAACAGTCTGAACTGCACTGAAACAGACCTCAAGCCCTACTATGCAATTACATACACTGTCATCCTCATCCCTGGGCTGATAGGAAACACCTTGGCTTTGTGGGTCTTCTACGGGTACATGAAGGAGACTAAAAGGGCCGTGATATTTATGATCAATTTGGCTATCGCTGACTTATCGCAGGTCCTGTCTTTGCCCTTGAGGATTTTCTACTACTTAACAGGGACGTGGGAATTTGGAGGAGGTCTCTGCATGGTTTGCTTCTACCTGAAGTACGTCAACATGTATGCAAGCATCTACTTCTTGGTGTGCATCAGCGTGAGGCGCTACCTCTTTCTCATGCACCCCTTCAAATTCAGCGACTGCAAACGCATCTGCGACGTCTACATCAGCATCGTTGGGTGGGTCGTGGTCTGCGTTGGTTGTTTGCCTTTCCCGCTTCTCAGACTTCACCAGGATGCTAAAAACACATGTTTTGTGGATCTCCCCGTCAAGGAAGTTGAACTTCCCATCTCCATTGCCATGGTGACGATAGGTGAACTGGTGGGGTTCGTCACGCCCCTGCTCATCATCCTCTACTGCTCGTGGAAGACTATCTTATCACTAAAAGAAAAGAATTCTGCTTCCCATGACCTTGGAGAGAAAAAAAAGGCTTTAAAGATGATTCTCACCTGTGCTCTGGTATTTCTGATTTGCTTTGGACCTTATCACATCAGCTTTCCACTAGATTTCTTTGTCAAAACCAAGAAGATTAAGAACGGGTGCGTCCAGAAGGTGATCTCGGTGTTTCACGTCGTAGCTTTGTGCCTTGCCAGCCTCAACTCCTGCGTGGACCCTGTCATCTACTACTTTACTACAGATGAGTTCAGGAGACGCCTTTCCAGGCAGGATTTGCAAGACAGCATTCAGCTCCACAACTTCAGTTACGGGAGGAAGCACTCTAGAGATGTGCTTGGGGACAACACCATGGACTACTAGCACTGGCCTTCCCCAAAGGCTCACCAGGACTTCACATGTTCACTATATTTTGGGGTCTGGCTCATTTTTCCCCCCCCCCCAGGACACTGAGAGCGATGACTCAGACAAGCTTCTGTTGGTTTCAGTGAGGGTTGGAGAAAAACAAACAAACAAATCCTCAAAAACCCCAACCTGACCAAAAATATGTTGATGTCATACTTGGTTGCAAATTTTCTCTCCATAGAAATAACACCATGTGAGTCCCACAGGCCCCATTTCTCAGCTGGGCAGCCAGGAGGAGGTAGGTCTGGCAGTAAGAGGAGACACGGACCCATGGTGTGAGGAGATGTTGTGTCCTGTTGTCACTGGTGTGGCCATCACCTGGCCACGTCCTGGTCACACACCCTGGCTTCAGCAGGAGGCAGCAAAGATTTGGGGATCATAGAATCACAGGATTGCCTGGTTGGAAAAGACCTTTGAGATCACTGAGTCCAACTGTACCTGTCCACTGCTGAACCAGATCTCTGAGCACCTCATCTGCCCGGCTTTTACATCCCTCCAGGGATGGGGACTCCATCACCTCCCTGGGGAGCCCCTTCCAATGCCTCAGAACACTTTCAGTGAAGAAGTACTTCCTGACATATTTTTTCCACAGGATCTTGCCCTGCAGAAAGAATTTGATCCTAAAAATGAGTAGGTGACATAATATTATCTATTTCTGAAGCAAAAGACAATCCAACAGTGACTAATCTCAATGGAGGGTGCCAAGAGCCTGCCTCGAGCCACGCTGACCATGGAGGGAGGAGCCCAAGGTGGCCCCAAAGGACCTGCCACTTCAATCATGAACCCAACCTCCATTTTGGGGTGTAGCAAATGACACAACCCCCAAATCACAGAGTCCCTGAAGTGCCCAGACACTATTTTTCTGCCATCAATTCCCGTTTCTGGCTCTAAAGCCACGTGGGTTGAAGCCGCATCGCTGCCTCGGACCGGCTCCAACTAGGGGGCTGCACGTCGAGGGTGTTTATTCAGGTGAGATGTCCATCAAGCCTTTCAGGTCCTCTTTGCACCAAAGATGGGGTAAATTACTTCCCTTCCACTGATAACTGACTCTGTGCATCCCATCTACACTTCATTAACATGATTAAAAAGCAGTCAGAGGAACCAAACTTCTCCCAAGGTTCCTGTGCCGGGAACTCACGAGGAGCAGAATCCAAGGTGCCACCCAACAGGCTACGAGAGATTTTTCAGAAAAGCTAAATATGGATGTAATTTTAATAATAATTTCCTTAAAATCACAGAGAAGCTTTGGACTTGACAGGTATTTTTTATTTGCACCTTCTTGTAAAGTTCATTTTTCTGTGAGCATTTGAAATGTGACGTTGTGAGATGTACAAATCCTGTGACAGTGTGAGGTTTTATTTAATGCAAATGTTGTTTTATAGATTTAATTTATAAATATATATATATATATATATTTTGTAGAAAATGATGTGAATCCCAGAAAGTGTTGGCACACACAAATACTTTTTATTTTTAATTTTTAAAGCCCTTTCTAGCTAATAAAACAAAACTCCACCACCTCATCCCCCAGGAGTCTGAGCCAGCGTGTCTGGACCTGCTGAGCGAGCTCTGCTAAGCCACGGCAGCCACGGAGCACGTGGCAGGGTGTTTACAGCCATGAAAAAATATTTATTTGTTTTAATTTCCTGTTGTAGATGATAAAAAAAATCTTTAAAAAAAAAATTAAATGTAATTCTTGGCCCACTCCCCCCTCTGTAACTGCCTCCATCACCAAGACACATCCGTGGACCAACGTGGCAGCACTGGGGTTGCCGACCCTCGTGCTCCTGTGGAACATTTTAGATGCACTTTCAAAATTA
This sequence comes from Caprimulgus europaeus, assembly GCA_907165065.1. The sequence continues at coordinate 20,368,651 of OU015538.1, read as the reverse complement.
TTTTAACTTCTTGCTTGCACTGAGGACAAAAGGAAATCCCTGGCTTGCAAAGGCACCAAACACACGGCTGCAAGCTGCAGGGGATGTCTGCCAAGAGCAGGTGAATTCCTGCAGCTGAAGGCCATCACTGGCACAAGCCCATCACCGTCCTTTCCCTCCCTGGCCACGCGGGGGGGGAGCAGGATGGCCCCGTATCACCACCCAGACCTACTTTTACCTTCCGAGGGGAAAAGATGTGAACACAGAACGGTGTCAGAAGGTCAGAGATTGTTCAGTGAGATAAACCTCAGGCAGCTTGAGTTGTCCCACCTAGAGAATCCTGCGGGTGCGACACGAGCCGCTTCCCCGCTGCCGGCGCGACGTGCTTCAGTCAGAGCGGTACCAACCGTCCCTTCTTCCAGGAAGTCGGGTGTCAGAGGTGCAGTAGCTCACATGAGATGAATTCAGCAGGGACCTGCCTGCCTCTGCTCCAGGTGGGACTTGCTTTGGCCATGCTCTCCATCGCAGAGGTAGACGAGGTGCTGAGGGACATGGGTTAGAGGTGGAATGGGCAGTGTTGGGTTCTTGGTTGGACTTGAGGATCTTAAAGGTCTTTTCCAACCACTCTGATGATTCTGTGGCCTCACAAGCCCGTGGCTGACTTTGCTGCAGACATGTGGAGAATCAAGAGATTACTCAGATTAACAGGGGGTGTATTTTCATACCCTGCTGATGGCACAGGATCCATGTTTGAGCCCATGTTTGAACCCTGGAGCAATCACACACCAGCAGAGATGTTCTGCTGTGTTTCTGCCACCCAAGCAAGCCTCAGGTGGGGATGGCACATGGCACCCAGGAGAAGACAAGTACAGGGTCATGCCCAGCCACTGCAGCAGCAGGGAGCAAGTGCTGGTTGATGGCTTTTCTGCCCAACTTTGAGCTCTGTGCTAGGCAAGATCAAATTCTTCACCTGGACTTTCCCCAGCTCTGGCTGCACTTCTCCATTAACCTGGTCAAAGCCAGCAGAAGATGACATTCCCATGGAAATCTTTGGAAAAACCTTTTGAGTAAGAAATCTGGTGTGCAGCACTGGACTTGGAATCTGAATGAGAACACATCTGAGAGCCAAAAAAACCCCACCCCAAGCCCAAACATCCCCTTTATTCTGCACAAAGTGTTTCCTCTGGTTGCTCAAGAAGCACCTCACCCTTGAGAGGGTGGTTATGGAGAGAAGGAAAGCACCAAGGTTCCTGCCAACCACCTCCCCAGGTGGACTCTGTGCTGAAGTGACAAGTGGCTTTTGGACACAGAGTCACAGAGTGTCAGGGATTGGAAGGGACCTCAAAGCTCATCCAGTCCAACCCCCCTGCCAGAGCAGGAACACCTGGATGAGTTCACACAGGAAGGTGTCCAGGTGGGTCTTGAATGTCTCCAGAGAAGGAGACTCCACACCCTCCCTGGGCAGCCTGGCCCAGGGCTCTGGCACCCTCACAGGAAAGAAGTTCCTCCTCAAATTTAAGTGGAACCTCCTGTGTTCCAGCTCACACCCATTGCCCCTTGTCCTATCATTGGACATCACTGTGAAGAGCCTGACTCCATCCTCCTGACACTCACCCTTCAGATATTGATAAACATTAATGAGGTCCCCCCTCAGCCTCCTCTTCTCCAAGCTAAGGAGGCCCAGCTCCCTCAGCCTTTCCTCATCAGGGAGATGCTCCACTCCCTCCATCACCTTGGTGGACACAGAGCTAGGTTCAATTTGTGCTTGGCCAAAAGAAAAGGTACTGTGGCAGGAGCACAGACCCAGGGAAGCTCACGGGGGTGCTTGGAGACCTTAAGCTGTCCAGAAGCAGCATCAAGACAAGATTTTTTTGGGGAACTCTTATTTATACCCGAAACAAGGTGACTGAGGGTGAGACAGGCGGGGTGGGAGCAGAGCTGTCGCTGTGTTTCCGAAGGCTGCACCCCACAGCTCCCCATTTCACCCCACAGCTCCCCGTTTCCATCGCCTCCCACGCGCCGGGGAACGCGCAGGCACCGCCGCAACAGCCGCGGAAGATTTCATCACCCGGGGCCCCGCTGCTCACAGCTTCCTTTGTGTCATCGCCACCACCAGAAGAGACACGAGGGGGTGGTTTGGGTGTTTGTTGGGTTTTGTTTGGGTTTGGGGTTTTTTTTCTTTCCATATTGAGACTTAAAACCGTCCCTGCAAGCGAAGGCTGCTGCAGAGTGGTGGGAGAGTTCTCCTCTTTACACCTTCATGAGATGGTTGCACTGAGCCAGATCAGAGACCACCAAAGCAGCTCGCTTGCTGGGAGAGAGCACTGAAATGCTGGGCTGTGGGCCTCCTTTCTGTGTGGGTTACAGCTCCTCTTACCTCAGCCGAGTTTTTCTTCCCCCAAACACATCTTCTCCTTCCTCAGCACGAGGTTTATTTGCTATTTTGTCACCTGGTTGCTCAATCTTCTGAGAAGGTTTTTTGTTTCTCTTGAGCCGGGGTTAGATGTTCCTGCTCCAGTTAAGGCTCCATCAGCAGTAAACTTTGACACTTTTTATTTCCTTTTTCACTTTGCTGCTAGAGGTTAAAAATTAGTGTCATCCCCAGCGTCACGTTGGCCATAAAGTCACAAGAACATCAAACACTGCTGTCACACACTGCTCCTCAGACCTCAGTAACTACAAAACCCACAGTGAGTGACCCAGTTACAAGTCAACTCCAGCCAGTAGAAAAACAAAAACATATTATAAATAAAGATAAATGATAAAATCTTGTCAGAGATGGTTGGATAAATACCCTGACTAGAAGAGAGCAGCTAAGCTGGACCTGTCTGGACAGTGCCTGGTTCTCACTGCTGGTTTAACTCATATCAGATCTGATTTTGAAACAAAGATCCAGTTACTTGAAGCCATCAAGAATAAGATGACAACAACCAAACTCCAGAACATATCTGCAACAGCTGGCTTGGAACCACCACTCACCACTGCAATGAGTTTGTTGGGACCAGCACCTAATATCAGATTAACCCTCACCCGTGATTTGCACTTCAGAGTTGAACTGCATGGGTGATAAGTAAAGACATTTATTTATTAATAAATACATTTATTTATTAATAAATAAGATTAACATCATGATTTTTTTTTTCCACTGCTGAAATAAGTAAACAGAAGATGACTCGAAGAATTTCTCAAAATTAAAAGAAAAATATGCCACAAAGGAGAGGATTTGGGAAACTTGGGGTGCAAATGACATTCCAGTTGAAACAGCTCCAGGGATTTTGGTTTCATCCGTTCTCACCTCCAGTGTTTCCTTAACGTTTTCTGCTCTGTTTAAGACTCATCCACAGTCTCTCAATACTGACAAATTACCCTAAAAACCATTTCCTACTTCTTCTATCGTTCCTCATTTCCCAAGACTGAGCTCCACACAGAGGTTCCTGCTGACACCAGCAGGCTCATTAATTTCCATTAACGAAGACACCGACCTTCCCAGGAGGGAACAGGGACAGACACAATCATATTTTTGGGTTAGCCCATGTGAGGGGTGACTTTGGTGCAGTCTCCTGAAGGCTCAACCCTTGTCCAAGGCTCTGCTCCTCCAGAGCCAGGGCAACCACAGGAGAGAAGCGATAGAAATGTCCTTTCTCATCCTGGTTCCAGCAGCTACAAGGGGAAGGACCACGTGGCTCCTTGGCCTGGCAGCTCCTAAACCTTCCATAGCATTTAGGAATCATCTCCTGCTGTAACACAGATTGCTTTTGGGCATCAACAGATCTTTCATCATCATCATCATAGATCTTCTTGTCATCACCCTTCTCTCCCTCAGAGAGCAACTTTCAGCCTACAGAAGGAGGTGCCTGATCCAAGGTCAGGCACATCCATCCCATACACTAAGGACCAGATTTCATGTAGGACTGGGGTTTCTAACAACTCAGCATCACCTGAATCTGGGAGGAGTGTACCCTGGGCTCCAAAAACACGGGGATGGGATAAGGCTGCCACTGCCCCTCCCTGGAGGTACAGTCCTTGCCTAAGAGAGAAGGAAAATGGTTAAAATCCCTCCTTAATTTAAGAGGGGATTTGAGTCTCTGTTTCCCCTTGCTAGGAAGATGCCCTTGGCTGCTCTGTGTGAGGACAGTCCCTGCTCCTCCATCAAAGCAATGGAGAAAAAAAGAAAAGATCACAGCCCAGTAGCCTGGTCCTGGGTGTGGGGAAGAGACACAAACATGACTTCTGGTGGTTAGTGACATCTCCTCAAAGGGGAAGACCTGGGTGCTTGTTCCTGCTTCCAGCTCTATTTCTGTATCTCACGTCAAACCAGACGGGATACACCTCAAACAGCAGCAGCTGCTGGGAGGGTTCAGGTGGGGCTTTTGGCAGCAGTCCGTGCTCCATTTTAAGGGGTCTCCTTCCTGTCTGTCTGTGGGTGACGACTGAGCAACGGCTGCCTCTAAGAAAGCCAGTCCAGCAACATGCCCAGATGTCCCCAGAGCTGGTTTCAGCATGAGCTACACCTCAAAAGAAGTCCTCATCCCAGTGAGAGCCAGGGCTCAGGTCTAGGCACACACAGAGGTGCCACAATGAAGTTAAAGGGAGAGGAAGAATGAAGCCTGTGGGAGGTTCCATATCTCCGTGGTCAGCAAGTGGCTGAGCTACAACATTAAAATTATGATTGTTGATGCCAGTCTGCTCTAGTTTCCTTCCACCCCTACCTTTTATTTTTCACCCTAAACCTAGAACTCAGGAAACAGACAAACAAAAACCCGAAAGAACAGAACAACCAACAGAGGGAGCATGAACAGAACCAACATCACCAACTGCCATAACGTGAGAATTAACAAATCTCATCTGCCTGCCCATTTTCCTGGTGGGCTCAACAGCGATGCAAGAAGGGAATATCTTGGTGAGGCTCCAGCAAGTGAAGGTCATGGCTTTCACCAACCACAACGTGCAGCCACCAGTGGTTGGCTCCAAGCAGCCCATGGCCCAGCTTCACCTCCCTGCTTGTCCTCCCAGGAGTCCCAAAGGAAAAGCCTCTAGTTTAAAGTTTTTATCCACCCAAACTCTTGCCCTGGCTGGGTCGTTTCTCTCATCTGCTGTCAGCCTGTTCCTCAGTCCTGTGATTCAGCACCATTATCTTGCACAGACTCCACCATCAGGTGACACAGTTGATATTTACAGAAATGGTAACTCCTCGTGGTCGGTCAGAGGTCTGCACAGCTGGAGAGAAAGTTCCCAGGAGACCTATGTAAAACAGAAGCTAAAGCTCATATGGCTTTGAGTGTCTAGTTTAATGAGAGGTTTCTTATTTAAGTGAACTAACCATCAAAGCCCCACATCCCCATCTGTTCCTGTTGGTTAACAGCCTATAACACCAGAGCAGCACCATCACAAAGCCCAAAGACAAGAGCAGCACCACTGCTGGCATTTCCACGGTTCCATTTCCATTAATTCCTTTACCCAGAGGAAGAAACCTTTGGGGTTTGTTTGCCCCTGACTGACCCATCCCATGGGACATCAAACCCTGCTGATATCTACCCCAAAAGCTCTTTGGCTGATTCCTGGTTCAGTGGGATCTTCTAGAGCAGTCACCAGCTGGGGACAGGGCCACGTTCTCCCTGGAGGACATCAGGGGAGGTATTTACCCTCCAGCCTCACATGATGTTGTTGTATTTAAGGAAAGCCACAGGCTATGACAGGCTCCAGGGCTGTCCTTGGAAATATTACCACAAATTCCAGGAAATCTCTCACAACTGAGCACGTCAGGCAGTTCCCCTTTAGCAGTAAAAGGGACGTGGTGCAGTCCCCTCTGGAAGCAGATCACCCCTGGGCGCTCTCCCTGCTGGGGCCGGGTCCCTCCAAGCATCTCCCCTATAATGGATGATGTTCTCCTGTAGGAAACGGGCCCAGCACCAACTCACCCCAACCTCAGCATCCTGCTGTAGACCCCAGCTCTGCAGCAGGGACCCGTCTTTCCTCTGTAGCACCAGAGTTTTTGTGGCAAGTGGTTTTTGTTTGGTTATTTTAACAACAACAACAAAAAATTAAGTGAAAACACAGAAGGGGAAGAAAATCAAATGATGCTGAGAAAGCAAAAAGAAGAGTTTTGTGGAGGGAAACCATTAGCTCCATTAAGAAACAACTAATACTGTGAGTCTGCAAAAAGATAAATGCACAAATGCAGTTTATCTGCAGCTAGGGTATTTTATAGAAGAAATACCAAAGCTGATGAGAGCTGGAGCTCACTCTTTTTCTCCTACCCTCAAGGCACCCAGCCAGAAACTTTGTCTTCCCTCCAGTTAGTATGAGTCATTTCCCTACTGAAAATCAAGGGTCTTCATCTACGGGGAAAATAGGGCCTCAGAAATACAGCAGCAGTCAGCAAGTGCAGGTGCAAGCTCTCCTCAACCCAAACACACTCTGACTTCCCAGCCACCTCCACCCAAGCAAACCTTTGCCATAGAAAGGTACAGAAAGACCAGGAGATTGGGTCTTTGGAGCATCCTTCCTGCTTCTCAGCCATCCAGAGACCCACCTGATGCACTGGTGGTTTGGGGATTGTCAAGAGCAGGAACACTGCAGCTTTGCCAAGAGCAGAGAGAACTCAGAGATGAAGGAAAGCAGCTTACACTGCAGCACAGATGGACCAGATAAGCAGAAATGCTTTCATTTCTTTTCAGAGCACAAACTCGTGTGAAAAGCCAGCAGCTCCAGCACAGCTCTCCACCACGGAAGTGCTGTCGTGTGCTTTGTGTGAAACTGAGTCTCCCCCACTTTTTTTTTTGTTTTTTCTTTCTTTTCTTTTTTTCTTCTTTTTTTTTTTTTACCATGATGCAAGGAGGCAAAGCTGTAACTGCTTCCAACCTCCCACCAGGCAGTCAGACACTGGTCAGGGTAAGATAGGCTGAAGAGCAGCTTCTACATCCCTTTTATTTTCTAAGCACTCAGGATTAACCAGTGAAAGGGGCTGAGGATGTGAGATGGCAAAGAAGCTACAACCACCAAGTGCAGAGAAACCAAAGTACTGAATTACCATCAAGTGAGAGTGACATCACCATCCCACAGAACCCAAAACCCTACACATCCCTTCCCTCCCAAGGGATTTTGGATCATCAAGAGGAAACCAGAGGTTGATCTATCCATGGATCTACTCCTGATGAGTCCCACACGCCGGCGCTCTCACTCCAGAGGAAAAGCACCTGGTTCCACCCCAACAAGGGATGAGGTTTGTAGGAAGTTCCTTGTGCCAGAACCAGGTGTCCACACACAGGCTTAACCCAGAACAGCTTCAAACATCAAAAGCCCTAAAGTGGGAAGGCTCATGAGAACCTGAACGCTTCTGTAACAGACACCCAACACCGACACCCACGGTCAGAGGGACTTTCAAGACTAAATTCACTTTCACCCTTGTTAATGTGGAACCCTGAGATACAAAGAGAGAAAATACACTTAAGTAAACAAAATAGTTGAACTACAAGAAATAATTTCCTTGGGAGGTGGAGTGCTAGGTGGAGAGTCTTTAATTATTCTCAAGGCAGGAAATACACCCATTTATACTGCCGAGGTAATATCATAAATATATACACACATAATGAAGAAATAATTTTAATAAAATAATCTGACTGTAATTATACATATTATAATTATTCTGGTTGCAGTCTCCAAGCTTCAATCAGTGCTAGCATTTGGGCTCTGTGCCACAGCTGGCAGCCAAGCCACCCTCCACGCAGCTCAAAATGAGGACAGTCAAAGCAGCTTTAATCCTTCCAAGCCTGACCTCAAGCACGGCCTTCCCAGAGTGGCAACTCAGCCACACGGCTGGGGCCTCTGTGGAGGCTCAGAGTGCATTTATGTGGCCCTGCAAATGTTCTGTTCTAGGATTTATGCTTTTTTTTTTTTAGTTTAAAGCACATTAGGAGAACACAGGATGAAATGCAACAGATGAGGGAAGGGGTAGGGTGGAGGAAGTTGACTCGAGTTAAGCACTGTAATATTTCCTTTCTCTCTAGTCTTCCTGAGTACTTCAGAGAAGACCAAAAACCAAAAGTATCCACCTACAAAATGTAAAGCTGGCAGCTGCTTGATCACTAACCAGGGGACTGTCCAATTCATCCTGCCCTGCTGCACTCAAGGAGAGCTCAAGCAGTTGTGGCAGAACAAATCCCAGCCACAGGAGGATGATCTAAAAACAATAAAGCAGAATTTCTCAGGGAAATCCAGAGCTGATTCCAGTGCTCTGGTATTTCCATCAGTCACAAGCTCTGCTGAGCACAGCTCTATCTCTGGTAGCTTTCCCTGTGATGCCAAGAACTAATGGAGCCCACAGAAGTCACTCCAGTCTTGCTGCAGTCCCAGCAGGCTCTTTGCCCTCCAGGCACCTGCACATGGACTGTGACTTCTGCTGTGGGTGCAAGGTGAGTTCTTCACTACCACACTCAGCCTGGCTGTGCTGCAACAGCCCACAGGATAGAGCTGAGCTGATGGGGAAAAATCTCTCACTTTTAGAAAACCAGTTTATGGAGTGTGAGATGCTCAAGCTCTATTTCATACCAGGCTGAGGCCTCGGTGTCTTTCAAAGGTCTCCACACTGTCCCCATTTTTTCCTCCCTGGATCTTCATCTCAAGGTTATTTATATACACAAATAACAACTAATTCCTATGAGTTTTTAGAGTCAGGCTCTAAAGTTCTAGTGTAGACTAGCACCTACACTAATGGCAATGTCTCTCACACACACCCCACATCTCACCAGTCACACTCAGAAAGCTCTCAGGCTTCTGCAACAGTCAACAGCATCTCCTCCAAGTAACCAATTCAAGTTTGTTCACAATTCTGAGTTCTCTCTTTGATTAAGTACTTGAAACTTGGAAAAAACCTCACATGTAATGCTGGGAAAGGAATCATCCAAAGCACTGGACTGTCAGCTGAGCATTCACAGAAGTATTTAAAACTTGCATGTATGTATACTGTGTCAGAAAAATAACCTGCAAGCTAGCACAAAGATAACTTGGCAATAAGCAAGTGCACAGATGCTGCTGATTGTCCTGTGCACACTGGTTGCTTTTTCAGTAGACACCTGTGAATAGAAGCTACTATAGTAAATAAGTTAGCATCTGCATCTTGATGATGTTATCTCTTCAGTTACCATGTCCACGTTGGAAGCACAGTCTTACTCAAGATATTTAATAAGGTTTTACACAGGTTACATTATAAAGATGTTCTTTACTCGAGATAAAAACTAAGCAAAGACACTAAACACCACCTGGAGGAAGCTTTCATCAAACCTTTTTTAAGTTTAATTTTGGCAAAACACCTGAAAAGCTGTATGTTAGCATGAATACACCAAGTTTTTCTCAGTTACACACCCTTTACACCCAAGTGCTTGCTGGCTGTGCCATCTACTGGTCCAAAGGGCTCCTCTGCCTCACGCCCTCCCTCCTGCTTCCTACAGAGGAACTGAACACAGGAGCTACCAGAGAGACGGCGTCAGAAGATCCTGGAACACTGTTTTCATAAAAGCAACCTCAAAATGGCAAAATGGTTTTAATTTGAGTGCCCATCCCCAGCATAGAATGATTAAGGACTAATCATTTCAGCCCAGCACACCACACACATCACCAAACTTCAGCTCCTTTACAACGCAGGAGCACCGAGCAGGTAAGAACAATCTGTTCCTCCGAGTGTCCTGGCTCACTGCCCAGAACATTTAATGTGCTCTGAAGGAACTGACTTCATTTCATTTAAAATCTTTACCAGCCAAAGGGAAGAGAAACTGTTTCAGCCTATCTGGAAGCAGGCCTGGCATTCCTGGGACATGTCTTACAGCAGCCAGCAGGTTAGTGGCTTGTGTAACCAAGAGTCATCCGCTGCACGCGCTCTCAAAGCTGGGAGGAACAATTCCTGTTTTTTTTTGTTTTCCATAAAGTCAAACTTGATGCCTCTTGCTCTCTGCAGCCACCTAAATGTTTCCAAACCCTTCCACTCCAGACTACCAAAACAAATGAGACAGCCAGCCCACACTTGTAATCCTCTCAGACAATCTGGAGGAGGAGATCACCACCACAATAACTTGCCCAAGCACATAGGGAGCCTGTAGCAGAAACTCATCAGTGCAGTTACTCCCCCCAGTAAGACATACCTGTTCCAGTGAAGTGTCCCTGGCTCCCAGTGACACCAGTTAAGAGCTCTCCACAGCATTCTACTTCAGTGAAGTACATCATGAAATACCCTCCTACACTTACTATTTCAGAGCCAACGCTCTAGTTTTGGGGCATGTCCTCTGCATCACATCACCACACACCTTGGGAGAAGAGCTGTGCTAAGTTTCCAGGACCAGGCAGCAGAATGAGGAGCTGTGATCTACTCCTTTCCTCTGCAGTTTCATGAACCACCACTGAGAGCAGCTACTTCCCAAGTCACTCCTCACTCCCTAGCTCCTAGTGCAGAAAGCCTGCTTACTGTTCTACTTCCAGCTGTGTAATGCACATTGCATGCCAGGAAAGCCAGAAGGATTCAAGACACACAGGAGCTCCCAGAGCAACCAGTCACAGAAATCTCACTGCAGGGCTCTCATGGCTCTGAGTCTGAAACACAATAAAGCTCATGGTGAACGCTTCAGGGTGGTACCATGAGCTGTTCATGACTGACCCATGTCCCTCAGCACTGTGTCTACACGACTCTTCAATCCCTCCAGGGATGGGGACTCCACCACTGCCCTGGGCAACCCCTTCCAATGCCTCAGAACCCTTTCAGCAAAGAAATTCTTCCTCACATCCCATCTCAGCTGCCCTGGGCACAACTGCAGCCCATTTCCTCTTGTCCTGTCCCTTGGTCTTTGGTTGAACAGACCCACCCCCACCTCTCTCCATCCTCCTTGCAGGGACTTGGACAGAGCCAGAAGGTCTCCCCTCAGCCTCCTTTTCTCCAGGCTCAACACCCCCAGTTCCCTCAGCACTTGTGCTCCAGACCCTTCCCCAGCTCCATTGCCCTAAAGAAGTTTTGCTGGAGCGTGTCCAGAGAAGGGCAACGATGTGCTAAAAACAATTCTCATTAACTCTGCCATAAACACATGAAGATGAGCACACCTGTAATCCCCAGCCTCACCCACACCCATACTGAAATGGGTGAAACACAGAACTCATCCTCCCTGTGCTGCACCACAGCCACAGCCCCTGCCCCTCGCCAGGAGCTCCGCTCGATGGATCCAGCTTTCGCCACTAACCACCCCCCAGAACTGCCTGCTGGGGACCCAGTTCCAAGCGAGATGTTTTTCCTTCCCTCTGTTCCCCAGGTTTGTTTTACACCACAAAGCATTTTCACAGCAACAGGAAGAGGAAATTTGGCTTCACAAGCTGAAAAATAAAAAACAAGAGGTGAGGGTCAGAGGGAAGAGCACTGCAGGGCGCCCCAGGCCACAGCCCTCGCTGCTCCATGCACCAGCGCACCCTGCTCTCGCCTCTGGGCACCATGAAGTCACACAAACACCAAAGTTTTAGAGAAACATTTATTACAGGGTTGCAGAATTTATGCCAATATAAAGTCCCTTAATAAAACTCTCAAGTTGAGCTGCAGGATGCTAACTCTTCATTATCTTTACACTGCAGCTTTCCAAACAAAGGAACAATGCTCTGACTGCAGCAGTAACGCTACTTGCTCATAAAAAGTGGATCTAAAAAGTTTATATAAGCCCAAGTAGTTTAAGTTTACAACTACAGTCACATCCACGGGTGAGCTATACCAGAACAGATTTTCTTGAAAGAGGAAGTTACAGGATAAACCAATTCATAACCAAAAAAAATAAAATACTGACAAGCTTTAAGAGCAACTCTACCTGCACCTAAATACCACAAAACCAAGGGCAGAAGAATTCAACATAAGCTGGGGGAAGGTTCCAAATATACAGACGAATTCAATACAGTAATTGCACAAAATGAAGAGGGTAGTGTTAGAGGTGTCTGATCACTGAGGTTGGATGTTACATGCTTCACACATGGTGGTTAAAACAAACCTTGAATGATGGGCACCAGGAGGTTTTTTTTTAGCCAGGATAGGGAGTGCAGAGCTGTTCTACACAACTACACAAGATGTGCAAACCACAGATTATTCATATTAATCATTCTGTGAAAGTTAAGGTGAACAGAACTGGTTCCAGCCAAGGAACTGGTTAACATCTTAATATATATATAGATATACTTTTCTGCCATTCCCAGATTACACTAAATCAAACACATTCAACAGAAACAGATATTAACCTTCTAAAAGAAGAAAAACCTTACTCAAATTTAAAGTTTTACGTGAGACAACTAAAGTTATACCATGGATGAAAGGAAGCTGAAATGGTGACTTTGTCTTCTGAAACACAAGCAATACACAGAAAATGCATAAGGCTTTTGATTATCACTGCACATTTTAATTTAAGAAGTCGATGTCTAATGCTCAGACTCCTCACTGAAGGTGTGAGCTGGTCACCTCCCACCCAGCACCTCTCACTGCTGACAGATCTTTGTTTCAACAACGAAAGAGTTTTCAAAGTGTCTGATTGAATGGCAGCTCTCCACTGAACGCTTCTGCAGACCTGGGGACGAGAGAAGACCAGAGTCTAAGTAAAGCAAACCTAGAACCCAGCAGCAAGGATTTACAAGTTTTGTGTCATTATGAACAGCAGCAAGAGACAATCACTCAGCACACAGTGTTTCCACATCCATGAAGTGCCACTGGAGCTTGGTACCAGTTTGTTTTCTATCTGAAAGCCTCCCTCATTTTCAGAAAGATAACAACAAAAGAGTGGCAAACATACAATAAGGGGGACAAGGCAAGCAATGTGTTCTTTTCTACTATCCCCACCACCATTTCAGTGACAGAACAGACAACACCAAACATTGTTTATGATAAAGTTTGTCATAGCTCTTCCTAACTACAAAGAAAATGAAAAGCAAAGCAGATTGAAATTACAAGGAGTTTAAAAAACAAACTTAGAAAGGGAGCAGAAAAAAACCCCTAGTTCCTCTTTATCAGCACTTGCCCCCACCCTGTATGTAGGAACACTGTGTGCTTCTACAGAGCAGTCTTCACCTTGATGAGAGCCCCATGAGGATTTGCCACTCAGCTGATGATCTTACTGAAGTTTTTCCTAACACTATTAAAGTGATTTTCTCTATTTTGGGATGTGCTGGCATTGGATCTGACACAGGCTACTTCACCTGTATCAGCTGTGATTCTTTCCTAGGAGTCAAGACTATAGCAGTCCTGCCCAAAGACAAGCTGCTCAACTAAAGCACTTCAATATGCAACAACTAGAGAAGAAGGATTTACATCTTGTTTAATAAGCAGAGAATTGTTCAGAGTAAGCAGGAGAAGTTATCCATCAAAGCCTAGAAAGCACGAGCTGTTAGACCAAACCCAGCAGGGCACTGGTTCAGTTTATAAACACTGAGTAGGTAAGGCTGTCCTTCAGTTCATCTCAATGCTGGTCAAGCTAAGAAGTTCCCAGTGCCCATCTAACTGGGTACAGAATTCAACACTCAGGATGACCTGTCCAGTTTCTCACATACCTTCAGTTACAACTCCAGCAAACTGCTGCAGAACCTGAGGTCAGTTCAATCTAACTGAAAAACTCATTAAATCTACAAAATCTGAGAGCCAAAGCAGCACCAGCTCAGTGACAAGGCTTCTTTACAGGAGTTTATCCATTTTAGTCTAATCATTTATGTGTGCATGGCCTGTACACAGCAGAAGAAAGGCGTGCTAGGAGTCTGATCTGGAAGGCAAGACAAGCCTTGTCCCTGAGCAGATTTCTCCTCAGCAGCAGTCCTCCATTTGACTGGATTTCCTGCCCTCCTCCCACTCAAGGACAAACAAGGTTAGTTATACAAAACAGAAACTGTACCAAGAGGCATTATTCATTTACTGGAACCCTTTCCTGCAAGTCTTTTACAGTGCAGCAGAGATGTCAACAACAGACTATGGCAAGGTCCTTTATCTTCAGGAAACATCCAAAACACTCTTCACAGTATTGTCTGTAGACTACAGTCTTGCAGCCACAGCAGCAGTCAGTGTAGACATGCTCACCAAAGAATCTTCACAACAGCTAAGAGACAACATGCCTCTCCCTTGCATAAAGGCAATGTTCCTTGTTTCCACTGTTAGCTACACAGGACCAGTTTCATGCTCCCACATCCAGAGCCTTCCATCTACTAACAGGATGCCATCTGCAAACAGCAGATGTGGTTCCTGATGCTGCAAGCTGTAACTGAGCTGAGAAAACTCCTGGCCAAGAGCTTGGCAGCAAAAACAGAGAGCAGAGAGTTCTGACAAACCAAACACTTGCATTCTGAAAGGCCCTAAGTGACAAAGGATTAGTTTGCTATGTGTTTGGTGAAAGCAGCAAGCTAGGAAATGCTTTCAGAACTACAGTTCTGAATTCAGAGCACCAGATTTCCGTACTCCAGGCCCCCTCCTGGTATGTCAAACCACCACCACCTCAAATTCAATCCTTCTCACAGAATGGCAGAGGGGTGGCACGAGGAGACAGGCAATAAAGAGCTCAGAAGTTCCTATGAAGTGCTCTTCCTCTTTCAGAGGGGAAGTCTGGCATGTCCAGAGATAGTTTTTTTCCCCTCCAGAGCAAGTAAAGCAGAACATAATGCTTTCACTCAGTGCTCCTGTAACCCAGTTTTAAATGGGACAGTGAGAGACTAAGCTGCACTTACAGAGACTCACATTATCAAATGGATGATATGAATTTTGAGGCCAAACAAACAACTTCAACCAGAGGATGGAACAGAAACAAGCTTTAGTTAAATTTGGTTTGGGCATGTAACTTCTAATTCTCTAACTGAAACTCCCTCTCACCATGTTCAAATGAAACTTGAGATACAGACTTGAAAGTAGGGAAAATACCCATCAGTTCTGTGAAGCAGTCTCAGTTCATGTTGAACACTCACAGATTTCCAAGTCTAAAGACTCCAAAGGTTGAAGGATTTTCCCTTTCTCTACACAAAGAGGATTTCTTCCTCTCCTGAAGGGAACTTACCCGTGATCTGGTCTCTGCGCTGAAGCCTGAAGGTCTCCTTTCCCACACAGAGCTGGTAGATGAAGACACCCAAGTCAGACACATTATCTATCTCCTCTGTAACCACCATTTCTTCACGGACTAGGTATGTCTGGGGCAAGTAAGAGCCAGTCTGAAAGAGACAAAACCTTCAGATACAGTGTTCTGCTAACAATGGACAAACATCACCACATTTTACTCTTTGCTTGGAAGGGCTTCAAGCAACAGATTTCAGCATTCCTTCTCTTTAATACTGAGATATGCTGGTCATGAACAGCTGCATACCAGAGGAGTTAAAAACTGACAAAGGTTACTTCAAACAGTTGCAGTTACATCCAAACAAAGCACAGTTAACCTTAACATTGCTTAGCTCACATGAAGCAAGCATAAATAGAGCCTGTTCAAGTTTATTGGTATGCAACTGAAAAAGTTTGCAGTTAAAGATAAAAAAGTATGATGAAAGGTCCCAAGTTTGAGACAACATATTTCTAATACACAAAAAAAGCAGTCAGTGCAACCTACAAAGGTTAAGTCTTCACCACAAGATCACAGCACTACTGAAACATCCTCTCACCCCTCATGACCAGCTCCTAAAAATGAGGGCAGGGAGACACACTTAAAGCTCGTCCTCAAGAAAATGAAACAAGCCAAGGTAGATCAAGTGGCCTCTAGCACGAGGTGCAGAGCAGTCAATGACTTTTTTTCAGAAGTACATTTGATATATGATAGCTCAGTACTGTGTTTCATTTGAAAGTAGCAGCAAGCTCTAACAATTTGACCCATAAAGGTAAGACTTCTTGGAAAAATACCAGTTATAGCCACTGAAGAGTCAAAGTGCTTGTGGTCAGCTCCTAACTACAGTGCCAATAAAGAGAAGAACAAGTTAACATTGTTCTTTTCATTAAAACTCTCATGGGGCAAGTGAGCTTTTGGGTAGGAACTTTCAGGTAGTAACTTTCAGGTTTAGATTTTCAATGATATTTGGAGCTTGATCAAATTCCTTTATAAGAGCTAAATTTAACCTTATTTGCTAGCTGCTTTCAGCTTTCATAAAGCTAGGTATTAATAAGAGCATTAAGCACGAATCTACTCAACATAATACACGCTGACAGCTGGCCCCAACTTCAGTGCAGCGACTGAGCCGGGGGGATTATGTGCTCTGATGGCAAGAGGACTGTTCTAGCAAGAGCCTGTCGTTCAGGAGCAACACCAGAAGGCATCTCGTCAGCAGGACTGACCAGGGAAGCCCCCACGTACCGCGAGCTTGGCGAAGAGATCCATCAGGTTTCTGGGCGGCATCACGATGGAGGTGTTCAGCGGAATCACGTAGCAGTTATCCAGTTGCAAGTCCAGATACGCTGTCAAGAGCTATGTTGAAAACAAGTTTCCAATTAACCAAGTATGGCCTTTGATTATTAGAACACAGTTCTACAAGGACTAAGGAAGCTCAACAAGCTGGAGATCAGGCACAGCTGCATTTAGAATTTAGCAATGGGCACTTTGGCAAACAAAGTGGTTACAGCTATGGCTCACAGCAGGGCTTCTGTGCAGAAGTGAGAGCTGACTCTCAAAGCCATTTCCATCACCATTCTAAGTGAGTACAGCTTGTACAAACACAGAGAAAGTATTTGGGAGTATGCTTTTGTAACTGAAGAAGTCCAATTAAGCACCAAAGATATCCAACTGCTGAGAAGCAATCATTCCCCACAACAGTTCTTCAAAAGAAGTGTTAGTCTCTAGAAAGTCACATCAGCATTACCACAGAGTGCAAGACCTGCAGAGAGTGAAATTATCAACATATCTACTTGTTTTATTACAACTTTGCATAGCACTTAGCCAGAATCAACTGAAGAGAAGTTGTGGAATCTCCCTCCCTGGAGATACTCAAAAACCTTCTGGACAAAATCCTGGTTCCTGTGCTCTAGCAGTCCCTGCCTGAGGAGGGTGGCTGGACTAGATGACCTTCAGAGGTCCCTTCCTACCTCAGCCATTCTGCGATTCTGAAGTTGCCAGAATCCTTTAAGTTATAGCCAAGCTCCTGTCAGGACAGCACAGATAAAAGCTGCAACAGCTTGGCTGCGTGGCACTCCCCGCTGCTGTCAAAGGCAGCGGGTACAGAGCTCTGTCTTGACTGTGATTATATCTGCATTGCCAAGGTTTGCTTTACAAACAACTTATGAGAGCTTTTACAGCTCAGGATAACTGTTAATACTATCAACAACTTCAATTAAAAAGTCAAATTGAAACCATCCTCTCATCTTTGCTTTAGAGAAACTACATGCAACTAACACAGCACTTCCAAGTTCTACTTTTCAGCCATTGGAAGTGATTTTTCAATTCACTTACACCAGGCCCACACTTGCTTGGAATTGTGCATTTCACTGTAACACAGTTTGGCAGAATCCTACATTGAATCCTCAGTTTCCCCATTTCTTAACTCACATTTACAACATTCTCCTATCCTCACTGTCATTTACATTGGATTCTTGACCAAATACCAAGTGTCACTTCCAGACACCCTATGGGTATCAATGTTTAGAGTTGCACAGCACAAAGCATTGTTTTGAGAATCTATTCAGAGTCACTGTGGCTCTCAACTCCTCTAACATTCTTTTAACACTGCTCTCTTGCACAAGTCTACTCTACAGAGTGAAGAGGGTCAGATTTCCCACGCTTCAGCCCATCCCCAAAGAGAAGCTTGCACTGACAGTAAGCTTTGAAGGTCTCCAGAATGAAAACCCTGGAGCTGTTACCATTACCATCTGCTCCACAGCTTCCCAGGGAGGAAGGAGATGAAGTTATCTCTTGGTGCTTCACACAGACTCACCCTGTCAAAGTCATGGACAATGGCTGCTGGATCACTGTCCGAGAACTTGGGGACAGGGACATCGATGATGGCTATGTTGTCATCCTCTCGAATGTCAGCTTCCTCAGCAATCGGGAGGAAATAAGGCTCCACCGCACGGTCACGGCTTTCGTTCTCGAAGTAGCACATTTCTCCACGGTACACCTTATGCTGAAAGGCAGAGCAGGGCCAGTTATTTTTACAGCCAACATTGCTTTAAAACTGTATTTCTAACGTGAGGCACAGGTCTCATGTCTGGAGCTTTTATAGAGGGCTTCACGTCCCAGTTACCAAAGGTTTTCTATTATGCTGGTAACCCATTTATAATTACACTTTTTTTTTATTCAGTGATGCTTAAAGAAAAAAGCTTTCACACTACCTTAGGCATGAAGTACTTGTAGATGCAGGCTCCACCGACAACAAGTCCTGCCAAGATGAACGCTAGACCCAGCAGAGTCAACAGACATCTTCCAGATGAATTTTCACCTCCGTGTGTGGCAACTTCTGGATCCTTTAAATAAAGGGGGGTGAGAACTTAGAAAAGTGCAGCTGCTTTGAATTTAAAGTAAGCTGTCATCTACTGCTTCATTTTAACACACCATCTTCTATTTCTCCTGTATGTGCAATGAGAATTTTAAGTCAAGCATCATATAGTATGAAAACATTTACAAGAAACAGTACTGCATCTTAGTAAGATCAGTTATCTGAAAGAGAATATTTTCTTAGTTAGAGGATGCTTTCTAGACAAACCTTTATCAAGAAGCTATTTGAAGTGTAAGGAATTGAAGTAACTTTAGCAAATGATCCAGTGCTGCCACCACAACACACTACCAGGAAAGCAAGATTTGTAGAGCGAGGTCATTTTCAGGCACACGGTGTTTTCAGGCCTCTCCCCAAAAGCCTATTTCCTACCCTCCTCTCGCCATCAGATGGAGTAAGACAACATTACTGTTCCTTACAGAAGTGGACTAACAGAAAGACTATTAGATGGGGAGGGAACATCTGCCACTTCAGTCAAACATTCAGGTGTTTAGAACTTGTAACATGCAGAAGTCCACTAAGCAAGAGAACCACTCATCAGCTTAAACACAGCTTCAAATTACACCAAATAAAACCAAGTCCCTGTGGTACACCCTACCTTGCAGCTTCAAAACACTCTTTCTTCCACCCAAGTTCCATCAAGTTTTGTTTCTAGCAGCCTGGAACTTACACTTTTAGTTCAATGACTTATTTTTCCCCCCTCAGTGTGCTCTCAAGCAGAAGACAACTGCATCCAGAGGAAACCACTATCACCATCACGTAACACGGCGATGAGTTGTGCAATGCTGATGGCAAAGTGAGCGCTGGTGTCTGGACAGCAACCTGTAACACTTCCTTCCGTGCCTTTCTGGATCTCCAGCTGAAAGGCTCACACAAGCCAAGCTGAGAGGAGAACCACAGAAATCCTGTCAAATACTAAACAATCAAGCAGAGACACTGCCCTTGGGCAAACACTATATCTATATATTTGATCAAGTGTGTCCCTTCAATGATTCGTGACTCCAGTATCTAGCAGCTCACTTCCAGACCTGCTTTTTGTACTGGCCAGGAAGAAAAACCTTATTTCACAGCAAAAGATCTTTTCCTTCGTGTTGTTCCTGGAGTCAGTAGCTAGACACAGCACAACAGCTTCCATGGCCTTCTTTATTTGAGTCCCACTGTTTGCACTCCTGTAGAGCACAGGATTTTTAAGTGACCTGTGATCACAGTATCAGTACAAAGGCTGCACAGACTTCCACGCTCAGCAAGACAGAGCAGTGTCAGAGCCAAAGGCATCAGCTATGTGAGTTCTGAAACACAAACCAGGCTGTTCTGCAAAAGTCAATACTCCTACATTCCACTCTGGCATCCTCCAAGCAGAAAAATGTTGGTTCAGCAAGACATCAATTGGCTAGTTAAGCATTTGTCTAAAGAACAAACTAGTTTTGAGTCAGAATTATGCCAGTTATACATCAGTATGTGAAAACCATCTTTCAGATTTAGCTTGTTTTTCAGATCAAGACTAATTTCTCTTTGTATTTCACCACCTTAATCGACACCTTTCAGTAACCTGCCCAT
The DNA here is from genome assembly GCA_907165065.1 of Caprimulgus europaeus. The sequence goes on along the minus strand of OU015538.1, from coordinate 20,348,686 downwards.
CTAGCCTGTCATTCCTTGAACACAAGCATCTGCAGCAGGTTTTGGCACCACAGACAGCCCAGTGCCTTGATGATTTCGACATGTAATTAGCTACACTTGCACTACACAACTGCAAACAAAGCAAAGGTATTTAGCATTTAAGAAACAATGTAGGCAGCCTGAATCTGAGAAGAGCTGACAGAGCTGATAAGAGAACACAATACAAAGACTTTGCTCCAGTAAGCTTCAAAGCCTCTGCTGAAAAAAAAATAATGAAAGTCATTAAAAACCTGCAAAGAAAATGCAGTTGTAAGCTGTGGAGTAACAAGCAAAGCAAACTAGGAGTGAGAGGGGAAAAGAAAAAATGTTGTGTTAAAGATGTTAACATCTACACCTAGCTCAAGAGACACAGCTGACAGAGCCAGCTCCAAAGAATCTGCAGGGAGTGTATTCTGCAAGCTCAAGAGTTTCTGTCCATGTTCTAGGGGACTTGAATTGTGCTGCTTCAGCCATCATGAGCCAGGGAGCTTGTTTGCTCTGCACAAATATTCCAGCAAAAGGAGACATTAAGAAGCACTAGAACAAGTCTGTCTTGGAGTTAAAGTTGTGAACTTGATATTTACATGTAACTCTTAAGCCCAGAAGTCAGATGTGTTAAAAAAACCCCCCAAGTACACACTTGCAAACACAGAGTATTGTGACAGGCATAACAAAACATCATGCCTGGCTCCTACACCGAGAAGAGCAGCTATCATGAGAAGAAAAGAAAGGGTGCAAATGTGTATGAGAACTAAGATGCTCAGAACTTGCACAGCACAGGACTGATAAAAATATGCACAAAAAAATTCTCTCAGGAGTAGCTGCTGAGTTTGTCCTCCAAGAGACTACCTACACTAATGACATTTCAAACTTTCAATTACTCCTCTATCTAGTTTCCCTACTTCCTCTCCCTCCTTTTGATCTCCTGATTCAGTGCTACTGTATTACCCGTGCATGCATACAACTACCACAGAAGAGCCCAGTGAGTGGTAACACCACTCCACACCCCTTCCCCTTTTAAGGGGAGGCTATTTCAGGGGAGGAAGAGGTTCTGCAGGCTGGAAGGCAAGTTCCTTTCCTGATTACAGCTTACAAAAGGAAGAAAAGAAAGACACCAGAGTCCAACCCCACAAGTTTTGTCATTTCTTAATTATTATTATTTTCTTATTCGCTGATTACAAATAAACTCAGCCCACCCCATATTGCTCCTCTAGAGCTACTGATTTATTTACCTAGATGCTGATCTTCTTCATCTGACTAAAAATGTCAGCAGCAATGCAAGAACTCTTCAAAATAAAGTCTCCCACAGGTTTTGGAAAGTTCAATTCAAGCCAGCGACACAGCAACTCGTTAGGAAGGAAAAGCCAACCACAGAGTCCTTGCTTGGGTTTCTATTTAAAACCCTTTATGGCAGGTTTCTTAATTTAAGCTAGACATACCAGAAGCCCAAGCACCTCACCGCAGCACCGCTCCCCAACTCGCTGCCTACGAGGCTTTCCGAGCGGCAGCGAGCGGAGGACGAGCCCCAACCCACTTTGTTTGCTCACAAGACACAAACCGGCTCTTTCCTGGGGGGGAACCGGGCTGGTGAGGAGGGCACGGCACCTTAACCCGGGACGGAGCCGAGCCCCGGAGCTCGCCAGGGCGCAGGACTCCCTTCTCTGCGAAGGTTTAAAGCCCCGTCAGGAAGCGCGGCCCTGGCAGGGGCCCAACTGCGAGATAAACAGCCGGGCCTGCCCGCGGGCGGGCCCCAGGCTGTCCCGGGCATGTCACACCAGCCCGCAGCGGCCTCCCGAGCGGCAGCCGAGCTGGGAAAATGGCTGTGGCGAGGGAACCGCAACCCGCTGCGGCAGCGCGACACGCTCCGGGCCTGGCAGTCCCGCACAACGCCCGGCCCTGAGGGGAGTGACACCCCCCGCCCGCCCCAGCCACGCACCACCCCTTCACCCCCCGGGGGCTGACCGCACAGCGGCCGCCCCCGCGCTGGAAGTCGCCGCAGCGCTCAGGGGAGCGGTGAGGAAGCCGCCAGGCGAGCTGAGGGCTCCGCGGGCTGCCCGCTGCCTTCCCCCGGCCCGCTGCCTCCGCGAGAAAATGGCGGCGGCGGCGTCCACCTCCTGCCCCCCCCCCAACTGGCGTCCCTCGGCCCCGCTCGTCCCGCCGCGACGCGGCAGAGGAGAAACCCCGCTCCCCGCACCTTATCGGCGACCAGCGCCTCGCCCGCCTCCTTCTTCGGCTGCTCCTTCTGGGCGAAGGGCGAGTTAAAGGCGATCTTCACCATCGCGCCGCTGCCGCGCACCGCCGCCTCCCGCTGAACAACCTCCGCGCGGCAGGGGGCGGGGCAGGGCAATCAGGCCACGCCCCCTTCCCCGCGCGGGGCGGGCTGCCATCGAGCGCCGCCTGCCGGCTGGGGAACAGCGCGCCCCCTGCAGGCCGGGCGTCTCACCGTGGCGCGTCGCTGTCGGCGGCCACGGCGGCCCCGCTGTGCTGTCCGCAGGGAACGGCTCACCCCGGCGGCACTCCCGGTGCGGGGCAGGTGCGGGGCAGTTGAGCACAGCACTGGCAGGGCACCAGTGTCCCATCTCAGCCCTCAATCCTCCTACTTCCCCTCAGAAAGTGACGTTGGATTAGAAAATGAATGAGCCCCAGGCAGGCAGGTGCATGACCCCAAAAGGAGATGTGCCGTGAACTCCTTGGGGGTGACTGGAACTTCCTTTTCTCTTCCCAGAATTGCCCAGAATTGCCTGGATTGGAAAAGCCCTTTAAGCTCATCGAGTCCAACCATGAACCCACCACTGACAAGTCCCTGACTGACCCATGTCCCTCAGCACTGTGTCTACACGACTCTTCAATCCCTCCAGGCATGGGGACTCCACCACTGCCCTGGGCAACCCCTTCCAATGCCTCAGAACCCTTTCAGCAAAGAAATTCTTCCTCACATCCCATCTCAACTGCCCTGGGCACAACTGGAGCCCATTTTCTCTTGTCCTGTCCCTTGTTGCTTGGTTGAACAGACCCACCCCCACCTCTCTCCACCCTCCTGTCAGGGACTTGGAGAACCAGAAGGTCCCCTAGCAGGGACCAGATTCCTGCCTCAAAAGACCCACATCCTATAAACAACCCTGAGAAGTCCAGGAGAGGCTGCCTGTGGTGCGGGGAGGGCGAGGTGGTGAGAGGACAGCAGGGATCAGTGGAAGGAGGCAGCAGCCATTGCATATTTCTCCAGCCTCCCTCCACCACAATCATCTCCTTTCCTTTTAGCTTTGTGCACTGTTTGTGCAGACAATCATACACACATCAAAACGTAGAATGGTTTGGTTGGAAAAGACCTTTGAGATCATCAAGTCCAACTGTACCTGCCCACCACTAAACCAGATCTCTGAGCACCCATCTCTATTTTCCACCTGGAGCACGCCACTGGGGAGCGGGAGGTGTCTCTGGCCACATTCAGTACGGCACAGGGATGGGGATATTTCTAGCCAAGCTACCTCCCTTCTCTTGTGAAATATGGCCTGAGGGATCTTTAACAGCCAAGGAGACAGACAAGGCATCACCATGCATTTCATATCTCCAAAGCAGGAGCAGAAGAAAAGGCTTCATGTGTTAGACTGTCTGAAATGAGCTTCTCCTTCATCTGGATGAACGATTGTGTCTCACTGGAATCCGACTTTCCGGCTCCAGAAAGAAATCTGGTTGGAATCTGGTGCCTGGACCATCGGGCTCTTCCTCGCAGACAGCTGTAATTAAACAGAGCTTGAGACTATGCAAATATTGCAATTAGTAATTCTTCTAAGTGCAAACAGAAAGCAGCGTGTATTCCAGCATCCAAAGCGCCTTCCTGTTACTCTGCACATGCATCACCACTGATATTTCCTTTCAAGCTCAAGGGTTTGATATTGCTCCCTTTCATCTTAATATGAATTTTGACTTTGACTTCAGTCAGAGAAGAACAAAGTCTTTTATGTCTATTTAACCTGACTTTGTCTACTGACAGAAAACACTTTCACCTCATTTTACCAAGAAACGAGTGAAAAATTCATTTTCATACTTCCCAGCCTTAGCATGTTAGGAATAAGTTAAACCATACTCTCATCAAAGCCCCTGAAACACAGACTGAAAAACAGATTAAGTGAATTTCCTGTATGGCCAATGTAATATCTGTACTCTACAACCTGGCAGTTTATCTGTTTTATTAATAATTTTCAGTACCTTCATCTAGTATAATTACTTTGTGCTTAATGAAATTGACTTTGTCTTCCAGTTTCCCAGTACCTTTACTTGAAAAGAACACAGAAATCAAACTGAAATAGACTCTTGCTATTTAACAAGTCTGTACATCCCGCCTTGCTCACTGTGTTCTGTGATCTGTTGCAAGGGATGGACACACCTTAAAATACTGTGCTCAGATAAAAATTTAAAATATATATATATTATTTTTTACATTTGTTTACACTCACTGAATTTGTAAAACTTGAAGTCTTATAATAGTTATTGTCATAATTTTTTTTGTGCATTTCTATTTGCAGCATCTGTGACAATTATTTATCTTAATGTGTTCAAAACTTATTTAAAATGTGCAGCATCCAGGAGAAAGTAATCCCAGCATCATCAAACAATGTTTCCCATCCCTACACACCCGATAATAACTGTCAATTCAGTCAGGAGCTACTTCCAAACAAAGCTCTTCCTACAATGGTCTGACTGCATCTTGTAGAGCAGTTGTGATCTGAAGCACCAGGTCTGGGAAGAAAAATTCCATCCTGAGATGTATAGACATAACAAAATGCAGATTATTTTTTTACCATTGTGAAATCATCAGGCTGTTTGATGGAATAAATATTATATTATTTATAATATAAATAATATATTATTATTATTATTTAATAATAATAATAATTATTGTTATTATTATTCCGTTTATTTGATGGAATAAAAATTATTGGGTGGAGTCACCCAATAATTACATAAAAATGATTGGGTGACTCCACCACTTCACCTATAAAATGCTTTTGCGTCTTGGAACTGGCCCAGTTTTCTTTCAGACTTTTGCCATATGTTGGCTGCAGTTTAGACCTGTAAATCCCAAGACATCTAAACAAGTAATATCATTTATTCTTTTGAATTCCATAATATTGCTGATTTTTCTTTCCACTAAACCACCCCAGGTTTAGATTACTGGCATTTATTCTGAGATCATCTTTATCACCTTGAACAGCAGGGGATAATCCCCTTATCCTTAATTATCCTGTTAATCCTGGTGTTCGTAATGTTAAAGCAACTCTGCTTAAAAAAATAACAAATATATGGACTAGATTCTCTGAGATACTGGGGGAATTTGGCCAAAAAGAAGGGGAAACCTATGATTCTGTTACTTTTATGCTTACTCACAAAGAAAAGTGAACTGTGTTTCTTAAAAGCGACATGAAACGCGGACACCTCCCTTTATAGAGGTAGTGGTGATGGAATTAGCCCAGACAGTCTAAGAATATTAAAGAACAAGGTTTTTAAGGTGAGGTAATATCTTTTGTTGGACTAGTCATTAGTTCAGCAGATAATGTCACCCAGAGCATCTTTTTGAGCAATTCTGCGTAGCACTAAAAAGAATTTTTACTGCGTAGGAATTTTTTAAGTAGTCTAATGTACTTTTAAAAAAACATATACTTTAAAATACATTTATATTTATTCTGTCATCTTCTCATGTATGCCAGGAGAATATTTCCCCAGCTTTTGTGAACAAGATGATATTATATTTGTCCTAGTCTGTAAAGTATTCCAGACTTTGAAGGAGCAGTTATTACATATGTGCATAATCTGTGTATTGTCCTCTGGCAAGACCTGTCAGCACACGCTTTACATCTCAATGGTCACTCACAGCTTGATGTTAAGCCTGTGTTCAACTTTTTTTGTTAGACCTGAATCCACCTACAATTTAAATACTGAATATTCACTTTGCACGAGCTTGGTGTTGCACAAGTTCACGGGGAACAGGGGCTGTCCCCTGCACAGAGCATTACAGATGCACAGAGCATTGCACAGTGGAGCCCCAGCCCAGACTCAACACACAATAATTAATACATCATTAATAACAGTTTTTAATGTACACTATATCTGTCAATTGAGATTTTATATGAGTAGCATGATTGCTGAAAGAAGGACAACAAAAAGTAAACAGAAAGTAGGGCACGCAGCACTGTTAAAACTGAAAGAGAAACCACAAACTTTCCCCGTTACGAAAGGAAACCTTCTCCAGGTTTCTCATTTTATGTTTATCCAGATGTCTGAAGTTCTACTTTTTGCCCCAGGCCTTTTTCCATCTCTCTTGCTCAGATGTCCTCCTTCACCACCTCCTCAGCCTCTTTTCCCTCACTCATTCACTCTCTTCATTCCTCCTCTAATCAGTGACCCTCTCTCTTGCGTTTCTACCTCACTCTTGTGCATGAGGCAATAAGGAATCTGTTTGCATTTCAGCCCTTGACACTGTTGTGCTGAGAGCTGCCAATATAAATGTTTGTAGAGGAAAGTTTTTCCCACTGGGGTGAGATGAATTTGGGCCCTTGACTGAGGATCTCTCTGGACAGCGATTACTGTGTTTGCTCCGCTGCCTTCCCTTGCTGCCTGGCATGCTTATCTTTGCTGCAGCAGTCTTAGATTAGTATCTGTGGCAAAGAAATCACACATTACTCGCTTCTACTGATTGCCTTGTTTCAAAATACTCTAACAGGAATATTAGCTAAATGGAAAATAGCCTATTTACATCCAAGGGAAAGTCATGAATCCATTTTCTCTGTAGCGACAAACCGTGGAAGTGATGAGCAGAAAAGTGAGCCCGAAGGAGGCAGAGACAAAGAAGTGATTGCTAATTAAACGATGTCAGAGCGCATCCTCTAACGACTGTGCTCAGACCCGTGTTGGAGAGGACGTGCTGCCCACGCAGCCATTGAGTCACAGAACAGAATTCCACAAGAAATTCCAGTCCTCCAGAAAATCTGCCGAGGTAGCAGCACGCCCAGAGCCATCAGCAACCCAGAAAGATTAATGGGCCAAATCACCTCTGGTGTAACTGCAGTGAGGCAAGCAGAGTTACACCAGAGATATGTTAGGAACCCAGAGCCTGGGCAGGTCTAAAAAAGCTTTGCTGAACATTACTATTAGAGGAAGAACAATAAACACTCAAAGCTCAAGCTATTTTCTACTGAGCTGACCAAATAGACATTTTTGGACACAGATTAATGTTTACCTTGGCATTGAGGGGTGTCATCTCAGGTTCCCCTTTTTTTCCTTTCAGGCATGCTTTTCCCCCAACCCCACCCTTAGGGCCGGCATGCCCCAGCAGTTCTCCTCCTGGCAAGGTGGGATGAGGCTCCGTTTGCTCCCCTGTGGTGAGTTCACCTGCCCGGGGCTACTGGAGGTGAGGACCCCTGGCCTGAGCAAGAGCCGTGGGCTGGTCAGGGGCTGCTACTCATTAAACACTGTCAATGGGAAAGTGCTGGGTTAACCCCACCCCTCCATCCCGGGCGTTTTCTCCCTGTCCTAATCTCCCCTGGGCAGTAAGAGCTGCGGGGTGGGTCTCAGGCAGCTGATTGGAACACAGCCCAGCAGTGGCAGAGCCAACACCTACACCTGGGACTCAGCAGATGTTGCTGCCACGGCAGCAAAACAACACCGTGCTCGTGGCCAAAGCCATAGCTTGAACCGAGTTTAATGGCAAGTATGGACATGGCTGCATCTTGTTTGGCCATCCTGTCCCAATCTGTGCTGTCCTCTACAAATGCAGTTAAGCCAGAGCTGTAGGTACACTGCAGCTGGGTGAAGATGTTCCCAGATCAACAGAGCTGTGCTGGCAGAGATCCCTCATGTGCTGTCAAAGCCAGGCATTGACTGGTGTAGCTTGTTTGACTCGTTACACGTGGGTTTACTCTGCGACGTGTTGATATGGCTGTGCATACAGGGGCAGCTCTTAAAATAGTACCTATAGAGACTGTAGGTACTGCCAAACCATGGAGATGATTGCTGTGTAGGCACATCAGCACTTTAACATCGATTAAAGCTTCCAGTGAAGATGCAATTCCAAGAAAAGCTGAGGAAACAAGATCTCTGGTTTGGTCTGGTTGTTTGTCTGTGTGTGTTGCATGCACCCTGCTTATGTGTGGAGTAGCTCTATCTGTTAATATGACATTAATAAAGGATTTCTAGCTAGACAACATTCCAGCTGCAGAGTTTTCTAATTTACAGGGTAATGTAATCAGGCACCTGGTCGGAGCACTGTGCTGAGAGGCTATAGAAGGTTTTGGAGCTGGGATGAAAAATCTCAGGTGAACCTTTCAAGGGCTTTAGCAGAGTTTTGTTAATGATGCAGAGGTATAGCAAAATTGGAACTGATAGTATATTGTTAGTAAAAAAGCAATAATACAATTATAGAGACACGTTTCCTGCAAACAACACCCTTCCAGTCATTTTCCTTTCTAAACAAGAGCCAGTATCTATTTTAGATATTGTAACAATGTTACTAATTTATAAGAATTTAATGAACAAAATATTTTTATATCACCTTACCTATCAAACTTCAGTCCATTCATGGTAACAAAAATGTCCTTGCCTTTGAGTAAGAACACATCACTAATGTTTGCAGCCAGCTGAGGTGCCCTTTTGCTTTCTTTTACCTAATGAAATAATATAAACTTTCATAAAAGAAGGTTTGGGTTTTTTTTAGAATGAACCTGCCTGCACCCTCATCTGCTCCTAGGGGTAGTTTTTTAGAATACAGGTGTCCCTTTTCACTGTGTGAAGCCTATGCTGTCAAAAATAGAAATACCACAGAGCACCTGTCCTAGCAGCAGCCTGGAGTACAGATATTGTCAGTTAAAGAGATTTGGGGGTTTGTTTTTCTGCAGATTGTCAGAGAAATGGTGCAAAGAGGTGCAGATTATCTGTTAAGGAGTAGAACAGGTGATGGTGGTGGCATCCTGTTGTGGTATTTATCTGTGAGCAAAGGGACTGACGGCTCCGAGAGGCAAAGCCTCCTCAAAGTCGTGGTGTCTACTCCTGGGTGAAGATGAAAGTTGGTTCTGTAAGATGCAGGTTGTCGAGCCCAGCTCGTGTTTCCTCTTTGCAACGCAGAGAGGAAGAAGCCTGTGATCATCACACAAACACACACACGCACACGAGTTTCCTCTTTACAATGCAGAGAGGAAGAAGCGTGGTCACGCACGTGCCACGTGCACTCTCGTACAGACACAAACACAGGCTCACCCAGACTAAGTTTAAGGCAGCTCCATTGCCCTTCTCTGGACATACTCCAGCACCTCACTACAAGTAGTAGTAGTGTGCCACCTTCCCTGCACCACCTTCCCTCTCCTGCCACTTCTTCCCTCCCCAGCCCTCTCCCATGCCCAGCACTTTTCCAGCCCTTCCTGTCTTGCTCTTCAGACTGATTAAAACATGGTGAGCAGCTTTATTATGCACCAACAATCTGCACAATATCTTCAGTGGAATGGCCATTTCCAACGTCTACATGATGGAAACCAGGGCTGAGGCTGCACCTTATCCTCTCAGTACAGTAATTGAATAGAAATTGGCCTCAGTTAATATTAATATTCAATAAGTCTTGAAAAGAACCAGACACAGTCCTGCTAATGAGGGTGAAAAAGCAGCTCATCCAAGAAATCCAAGCGATGCTCTCAGCAAGCAATTCCAAAAACACATCTATTTTTTTATATTGTGTGTATTTATCATTCCCAGGAGGTTATACAGGATATAAGTGGAAGAATTTCTAATGCTGTCATTAATTTCAGTGGCATCTTTTCATATCAACAAACAGCATCCAACTGTGCCCAGCCAAAGTAGCTACATTTCAGGAGAGTGGTGATGCACACTTGTCACAGGGTTAAATCTGGATTTAAGATGGATCATCTCAGTCCTCCAGCATATGACACAGAGTAAAGGGGACACAGTAGGGGAGATCATGTCCTTCACTAATGGGAAGATTCACCTGGGAAGGAGGAGAAGAAAATAACCTAGAAATAAGGTCATCGATCTCCTGCCAGCCCCATGGGAAACTCCAGTAGTGCTGAGACTGAACTGATTTTCCTGCTGAGCATGGCAGGCATGAGGATGCCACTTCACATGGCAGCAGGCTGCAAACAGTGGAAGCAGCTCTAATTCCTTTGGAAAATATGAGAAATCCCAAGAGGAGATTGGGAAGTCTGTGAAGAGTCTTTAACCTTTTGGGAAAATCGTCCCGTGTGAATTCCCAGACACGGATTTTGAGATTATCGTTGCACAAAGCTGAGGCATAATTTGGTTCCTGGTTTCTCTGAGCATTACCAAAAGCTGAAACATTGCACCATAGCTGTTGAGAACTGTTTTTCTCTGTGATGCAATCCTTGGAGAAGTGGAAGTAAACACACTGCTACCTCAGCATGGTTCTTGCTTTAGGGTGACTGCATTGCCACCTCCAGGAAATGGCACTGGGCACTAAAACAACTGACACTAAGGTCTTTCTAAAGATTTTCTACTAAAATTTGCAGAAGAGCAGAGATTTGTTTCCTTGGAGAAAAAGGGTCATGTTCCTGGAAACCCTTTGTCCTATATGTTCAGTTGAATAACAGGAGTTAGAAATAGGGCAGTGGGAACGTGACCTCCTCCACACCATTAGAGTTAAGAGATGTGAAGGTATGAAAGGAACAGAAATGGTGTCAAGGAGCAGAGCCCACACACCCCAACACAGGACTTTGACTGCAGATATTCCAATCCATCCATTATACAGTTGATTTTTTGGAACTGAATCCAGCAGTTGAGGTGCAGCCTCAGCAGTGCCCAGCACAGGGGGAAGAGAACTTCCCTGGTCCTACTGGCCACACCAGTGCTGATCCAGCCCAGGATGCTGTTGGACTTCTTGGCCACCTGAGCACTTTGCCTGCTCATGTTCAGCTGGTGTTGACCAGCACCCCCAGGTCCCTCTCTGCCCAGCAGCTCTCCAGCCACTCCTCCCCAAGCCTGGAGCAGTGCTGGGGGAAGCAGCCGTCCCTGCTCCCTGGCCAGGCCAGCCTGGCCTCCCAGCAAAGAGCAGAGCGGGTGGGTTAGTCATGAGCTTATTATCTACACAACCACATTTCCCCATCTGCCTTCCCCTCACCCAATTTAGACATTTCTTTGCCAGTCCCAAGCACAGAAAAGCACATGGTGAGCATGGTGAGCCTGGTCAGCCCCTGCCTCCAGCTGGACTTGGAGCTGGATTCAAAGTTTGGCTCTTTCTCCTCCAACTTTTCTCCTTGCTGGCCCAAGTCCCTGCAGGGATGGGAACTGCTGGAGCCATGCAGTTCTTGCTCAGCTTCCCCCTCCCTGGTTGTGTTCAAGGCCAGGCTGGTTTTGATCAACCTGGTCTAGTGGAAGGTGTCCCATCAGGAGTGATGTCCAAATACAGAAGGTTTGGGTTTTTTTTCCTGTAAAACCCACTTTTGGAAACCTTTCTAGAGCTCAGATGTCCTCAGAGAAAAATCCAAACCTCACTTCTTTTCCCAGTTTTCCCACAATAATTTCAACTAGGAAAAAGAAATGAACTCACCAGAAAAGCACTTAGAGAACAAGAAGTTCAGTCCCTCCAGGCTGGAGGGAAGTGAAGTCAAAAGAGAAACAAAATTTATACACGTAGGCTTTATATTTTGGGGAAGTGCTTGTTGACAGAGGTCAGGGAGGACGACTGCCTCTTAACTTTTGCTGCTGACATCAGATGCTGAACCTCAGGAAAATATTTGCATTGATAATTTTCTATCTGTCCTCAGAAATAACTGCGGGATATAGAACTTGCAGAAGTAAACTTGAACCAGAAGGTAAATGAGGAGGAAAAAAAAAAGAGGCCTCCTTCTGCCTCCCAAATCTCTTCCTTTTATCCCTCATTCGTGCCTCAGCTTTTCCACAAAGTGCTCTTTCTTCTGCCATCTCGTCCCCTCCCAGAATATCTCCTGGTATTGGAGCATGGTTTCGTATTGAAGAAGAAAAGCCCCATTGTTCAACTCCACTGCGTGATGCCAGGGTGGCACCTCTTTTGGCAGAGTCTTCAGCATTCCCTCGTATCTGACTAATAAGAGATGATGAAAAATCCGATTCATTAAAAAACCACAGAGAATCATCTGGGAGAATTAAACACCCGGCTTTAATTGTGGCTCCGTGTTCTTCAGTATCAAACCCGACACGAATGGTTTGATCTCCAGGCTCCCTCTTGTGGCAAATCACAGCAAAGTCACTTATTGAGACATTATTCGCCCTTTAATTTCTGCCAGTTCTTGTGTAACACCCTCCCGATGCTGCAGCTCTGTGCACAGGTACAGCCAGCGTCGCCCGAGGGCGACCAGAATCACAGAGTGTCAGGGACTGGAAGGGACCTCGAAAGCTCATCCAGTCCAACCCCCCTGCTGGAGCAGGAACACCCAGATGAGTTCACACAGGAAGGTGTCCAGGTGGGTCTTGAATGTCTCCAGAGAAGGAGACTCCACACCCTCCCTGGGCAGCCTGTCCCAGGGCTCTGGCACCCTCACAACAAAGAAGTTCCCTCTCAAATCGAAGCAGAACCTCCTGTGTTCCAGCTCACACCCATTGCCCCTTGTCCTATCACTGGACACCACTGAGAAGAGCCTGGCCCCATCCCCCTGACACTCACCCTTCAGATATTTATAAACATTAATGAGGTCCCCCCTCAGCCTCCTCTTCTCCAAGCTAAAGAGCCCCAGCTCCCTCAGCCTTTCCTCATCAGGGAGATGCTCCACTCCCTTCATCACCTTGGTGGCTCTGTGCTGGACTCTCTCCAGCAGTTCCCTGTCCTTCTTGAACTCTGGGGCCCAGAACTGGACACAATATTCCAGCTGTGGCCTCACCAGGGCAGAGTAGAGGGGAAGGAGAACCTCTCTTGACCTACTGACCACAGCCCTTCTAATGCACCCCAGGATGCCATTGGCCTTCCTGGCCACAAGGGCACAGTGCTGGCTCATGGTCATCCTGCTGTCCACCAGGACTCCCAGATCCCTTTCCCCTACACTGCTCTCTAGGAGATCACTCCCCAGCCTATCCAGAAGGGCAGGTGGTGCAGGGCAGAGGGAAGGTGTTTCCTGCTGTTGGATGGTGTTAAAGTTGTCAGTGTTAACACCAGGCACATCTGCATTTCCTTCAGCTCTTTAACATCTTTGTTGGCAACATGGACAGTGGGATCGAGGGCACCCTCAGCAGCTTTGCTGGTCACACCAAGCTGTGTGGTTCAGTCAACAAGCTGGAGGGAAGGGATGGCATCTATAGAAGGACCTGGACAGGTTTGAAGTTCAACAAGATCAAGTGCCACCCTTTCTGCTGTTAAACTGCTGCATTATGTCTTAAAAACTCTGTCTGTGATGCCATCTCCCTTCGCCTGGCAGCTGGGCAGCCCTGCCTTCACCAGATAAAGCAAGGGCTTGCTGTTGGGGGGCTGGGGAGGAAGGAGGACTGCTGCCTTATCTCCCTTCCTCCAGCTCCCAGGAGTGAGGCATCTTTTTTTCTTCTTTTTAATTTTTTTCCCCCCTTAACTATAAAATAAGGCTGGTTTACAGGCTGCAGGAGCTGTCAAGCTTCCAGGAGCCCATCCTGGGCAGGAGAGGCAGGGAGCACCCATGGGTGCTCATCCAGCCCAGCCAGGAAGGAGCCTTAGGACCTCCTGGCTGTGCCACCTGGGTGGTGGAGGTGCAGCTCCTGGCTTAGGCTGTCCTGGCTGCTAGCTTTATCCTGGTAAAATTATTATTTCTCTTTTAGGATGCAGGGAGCAAGACTTCATCTCACAGATCTGGTCCAGAGAAGGGAACGGAGCTGGGGAAGGGTCTGGAGCACAAGTGTGCTGAGTTCCCGGCTGAGGGAACTGGGGGTGCTGAGCCTGGAGAAAAGGAGGCTGAGGGGAGACCTTGTGGCTCTGTCCAAGTCCCTGAAAGGAGGGTGCAGAGAGGTGGGGGTGGGTCTGTTCAACCAAGGAGCAAGGGACAGGACAAGAGGAAATGGCCTCAAGTTGTGGCCAGGGCAGCTGAGATGGGATGTGAGGAAGAATTTCTTTGCTGAAAGGGTTCTCAGGCACTGGAAGGGGCTGCCCAGGGCAGTGGTGGAGTCCCCATCCCTGGAGGGATTGAAGAGTCGTGTAGACACAGTGCTGAGGGACATGGGTCAGTGGGGACTGGTCACTGTTGGGTTCATGGTTGGACTCGATGAGCTTAAAGGGCTTTTCCAATCCAGATGACTCTGGGACTCTGCGAAATGGTACCTTGGGTACCCAGGAGGGATATCTTGCTGGTGCCAGCCTCTGTCATGGTTATGAGCTGAACACCAACACTCAGAGCCTCCTCCCTTCCTCTGCCCACCAAAAAGGGCATCAGGGGGTCCACACGCAGCCGCTGCCTTTGCCAAACCCCCGCCCTGTCGCACTATTGCCATTTTGGAAGGTAATTGTGCCCATTCAGAAGCATTTAACAGGCTGAAACATCATTCTGCTCCATGCCTTTTTATTTTTTCCTGTGCCAGCTACAATGTCAAGTAACTAATGAATGCAACATGATGTGGTATTAGGTTTAAAGCGATGTTTTCCTGTTGCTTGGTCCTTACATGTTGGTTGGACCCTTAATGATCTTCATAGGAAATATTTACTTTGAGGAGTTTGGTTCTAAGTATGGCAAGTGATCAAAACCAGGCAAGGCAGGGTTCCTGCTCATATGACTGCAGTTTTTCCTGGAAAGAAGTAAGAACCAAAAAAAATCCCCCAAAAAACCCCAAACCAAAAAATCCCTTACTTCAAAATTAATGCAAATCAGCTTGAAAATCATCTTATCCCCATAAAGGAATTCCTCGGGGAATCTAAGAGTAACTTTCATGGGAATAGAAACTCAAGGAAGAATAAACCCTGGGGAAAAGTGACTTCTGTAGTGGTGGTGCTGGTCTGAATGCTCACATCTGAGCGAGCTTCCAAGCTCTGCCCTACCTCTTGTGAACTTTATGGCCCTAAATTCATCTCCCAGTGAGTTTTCTGCCCTGTCACTTCCCTGTCGTCTTTACCTGCTGCTCCCCGGCTGGAGACATCTGTCCTTTCTCTGTGCTGTGTGAAGCCTTTCAGGAGATCCCCCAATACTATTTGCAAAATAGGTTGGAGTTTAATTTTATTAGCTTGTCAATAAAGCAGCAGGACATAATTACACACCAAAACCATCCAGACTTGAAAGCACAGCGATCACTGCCTTCTTCTCTGTGAGCTGTAACTTAATGCAAAACCCGGTGTCATTTCCCATTTTCTACTTCTTTCATTCACTCCTGCTGAGTAATTAAAACTGGCTCATAAATAAACACCGGGGATGATTTCCAAAATGTTCTGTATTGGCTTGCAAGGCCGGTCCTGCTGTCATTGTCCCACGTAAGTGATTTTGAAAGGTTGTATACAGGTTCCTTTTACAATGTATTTGAAGTTTGTAATCCTGCTTAAATACACAAAAATAGGAAGGATTAACAAACTGCCACGCTGAGGCCAAAAGAAGACAGAGCTAAAAGCAATCAAGGGGCAGCCTATTGGATACATGAAATAAATTGGGGGAAAAGTGGAAAACTGTCAACAAAAATAATATGTTATGGATCCTCAAGCCTTTGTGTTTATGCTAGAGGAAGCCTAAAATAATCTGTGGTTTCTGATGCTTGATTTAGTTTTCCACAAGCCTAATTAACACCAGATTAAGTTTGCTGCCACTATAGTTTATTGCTGAGATTGACAAATACTTGCTGTTTATTTGTTTTCTAAAAAAAAAATGACTGGAGGCAATAACAGTATGACACAGTTAATAAGCTTGAAAACAATGCTATAATATTCATTTTTATAAACTAAGTCTGTAGGAGAAACCCCCTTGTCTTTCCATATTAAATTCTGACCCTACAGTCCTCACAAAGGAAAAAAATCCCATTGACTGGATGTTCCACTGATTTAAGGTATAGCCCTGTGAATTTAAGCTAAAAGTTAAGCATGTGCTTAAGTGCTGAACAGAGAGGGACTGTACTGTACACTTAAAATAACTCACATGCTCAGGGGCTTGGCCAGTGTGGGCCAGTGGCTCTGCAGGGTGGAGCTGGGCAAAGCAATGGCTTGCAGAGAGAAAATCCAGCAGCACGTGCATCAACCTGTAATATGAAATAATTTTTCTAGGAAAAACTTCTATTTCATACTGCAGTGGCATCAGCCATGACATGACTCTGTCAGCACCAATGCCATGACATCAGGATTGCACCCAAAAATCCCAGAGCACCTCAGCAAAATCCCAAATCTGCAATCATTTCTTTCCACAGGCAACTTTGCTCCTGCAGGATGACCCACTAATGTCACCAGGATTTCTGGTGCCAGTAAAATTCCTCTCATGGTCAGTGTGTGCAGAAGGACACCTCGCTGTGTGAGAGCCGAGGGTGCAGCTCTGCAGCCCACAGTTCTGGGCTATTTATGCCACAAGCTGATAAACCTTCAGCCACATCCTTTTGCCATCATCCTTGGAAGCACGTACTCCATCCCACGGCTTTGTTGTGGCTCCTTCCCTGGTGGGATTGAACAGATGAGGTGCTGAGGGACATGGGTTAGAGGTGGGTTTGGCAGTGTTGGGTTTATGTTGGACTCAATGATCCTAAAGGTCTTTTCCAACCACTGTGATTCTGATTGTATTCTAAGAAGCCACCTTACCAAGGGACACTTTTCTTCCTGGCCATGAGATATTGAGGTGACACCTCTGAGCATCCTGCATCTGGGTGCACAGGCACCCCTGATCCCACCTGAAAAGCCTATCTAAAAGCCAGTGCTGTTGTCTGAAACTCACCTTTTAAAGGATTTCTTTTGCAGCAGGGGTTGCAGACCCCTACTCCAAATTGTTCTGCAAGGCTCTGATTTGTACCCGTGTCAGGGGCAGCCCTAGGTTTGCTCCGAAGCCACCGGGACTTAAAGGAATTGCACTGAAATGGAAGAAAAATATTGACAATTTCTTTTTTTTCTAACATTCAGTTAACATCAAGCTAAAAACCTCACTGAAAAAGCCATCACTTTAGTTCTGGTGTGGTGGGGGAACAGCTCTTCCAGCGCTGCACTTCATCATGCCCCATAATATTGTGAATTTTGCTATGGAGTGAGTAAGACAGGCTTGGGCTGCAGAGCCATTTGGATTTAATAATACACTTCCATAGCTTCTTATCCCAGATTTCTTGACCAACTGTGTGAGGATTTATTGTTTGCTAACTGGAAGTGAATTACTGCAGGGTAACACAATCCTGGGTTGAGCGCAGAGGAGGGATGATGTCTTTCATATGGCTGGGGAGAGCCCACGAGGGGCTGGAGCTGCATCTGCAGGTGACTCCTGCTGCAGAGGACACTGTTTCCTTCAAAACAAGTGTCCTGAGCTGGGCCAGAGCTGGTTCTGTTCAGCAGCTGGAACAGCGCTGGGGGTTGGGTTCAGCTGGGATTTGTCAGGAGAGAAACGCTGAGAACATCCCCATGTTGGCATTGGTGTCCCTGGCACTGAAGGACTTTGTGTTTGTCCGTCTGCAAGCGCAAGAGCTCAGGGGTGAGGAATATTGACATGGATCAGCTCCATGGGCATTGGGCTCTGCCAAGGGGCTGTTCCAGCTCCTGTCCCCCATGGGCAGGAGATCCATGAGGGGCTCTTCCTCTCTGGCTCTCTCTGGCTCTCGCTCGGGCTCTGGCTCTCCCGGGATTGCGGTTTCGGGTCGGGATTGTCGCTGCTCCGGGATCGTTCTCTGGGAACGGGCCGGGCTGGGTCGGCGGGTGCTGAGCAATGGCACTGGGGGTCACTCATTTGTGTATTTTATTATTATTATTATTATAATTATTATTATTTTAATATTAGTATTATTTTATATTTTCTTGTATTTCAGTTATTACATTGTCCTTCTCTCACCCTCTGAGTCTCCTTGCCCCCCAGTTCTCTCTTCTATCCCCTGGGAGGGCAGTGAGCGAGCGGCTGGGTTTGGCTGCAGCCCAGTGCTGTCCCCGTGAAACCACCACACAGCTACACCTCAGATAAAAATTGCATGTTGCAACGTGACACATTTTATGTGGCAACATCACCTAGAGATCCTTCATACAGATTTTCCATCCTGATGCCACTTATTCTCTGCCATCCTTTGTACAGAACGATCTTTATGCTCAAACTTTCTCCGTTAATTGCCATGGAAATTTGATAATTTCATCCTAAAGGATAGTTGAGAAAAACTCAGGAAGAGCTCCGATTACTGAAAACTGGAAAAAATTAATCTTGATTAAAGCACTTCCCCCATGAAAATAAGGACCTCCTGAACTCTGCAGAGCGCTGATTGCTCGGGAGCTGTTCTTCAGGCAATGGCCAACTGTACTTCTGCCACAGCTTTTCCTGCAACGTTAAAATAAAAGAACCTAGCCATCAAATGCCAAGAAGAAGTACCTTCAGAGGTGTAATTTAGTGGGCTACTGGCAAGATCTTGCTTCAGTTCCCTTCTAAGGGAAAGTGCCAGAATCCTCGTGTCACCCTCCAAATGCATCAGGACGAGGAAAATTCCTGTCAGCTGTCAGCGCCCATCGAGCTCCTCCCATGCAAAAATAGAGCTTGAGCATCAGGGATTTTTTGCCAGCACCAACAGAAGGAGCAAAAGAGCAAAAGAACCCTGTCTGTTTGGCATTTTTCACATGAGGAGGCAAAAGTCCTTTTCAGAAGACCAACATAGTATGGATTTCTGTGTTCTCTGGCAGGTCCATTTCCTCTAAGGGAAGGGAGAGTTGGGATAGGAAGTGCTGCAAATCTGCTTCATAGCATTTAAGCTCAGCTGGAGTTGGCAATTAAACCTAACTATTTTATTTTTGTAGTTTTATTTTTTATTTTCCTTTATTTTATTTTATTTTATTTTATTTTATTTTATTTTATTTTATTTTATTTTATTTTATTTTATTTTATTTTATTTTATTTTATTTTATTTTATTTTATTTTATTTTATTTTATTTTATTTTATTTTATTTTATTTTATTTTATTTTATTTTATTTTGTGTTGCTTTGTTTTATTTTGTTTTATTATTTTATTTTATTTTATTTTATTTTATTTTATTTTATTTTATTTTATTTTATTTTATTTTATTTTATTTTATTTTATTTTATTTTATTTTATTTTATTTTATTTTATTTTATTTTATTTTATTTTATTTTATTATTTTTTTATTTTATTTTACTTCATTTTATTTTCTCATTTTATTAATTTAACTTCATTACTTCCCTTCACTAATTATTTTTCATATTTCTTTTGAGGCATACATTTACCTACCTCTTCACAGCCTACATGTGATGGTGGTTCTTCCCCAGCACGTCCCTGCAGTGTCCCACCTTCTGCACCTCAGACGATGACCCGGAGGAGCACGCCCGTGGATTTCCACCCTACCCCGTCCCCACCCACCCTGGTAGGTGACACTGCAGATGTTTACAATTATCTGCAGATGCAGATGGGAATGCAGATTTCGTGGTTACAATTTGTACCCCTTAAAATTGTCCTTTTGAAGACGTGTCTCCGAATTTCTCCAGGCTTTCAACACTCTATTTACTTAGCAGTTGAGTGGCAGCCTAAGAGAGCCAACATCCCCCTCAGCAAGGAAGATTTATTGCATTATTATGCAGAAATGTGCCGGGTTTGGTGGGAGGGAGAGGATGTGCCTGGCTGGAAGAACCTCAAGGTCAGTTTGTCCTCAGATTAGGGACAGACCTGAGGAGAAGACCCTGAGGACACAGCAGAGTGGAAGCTCTTTTTCCAGCTAGTCTAGGGACCTCTTCCAAGCCAGGGCAGCTAAACCACCAAATTATTCCAGCTCTTTGGGATCTGTTTCTGCAGAGACCCCCACGCTCCTGCTGGGTCTCTCCAAGTGGATTTTGCTGCAGGACCCCATTGCTTTTCTTTCTTCCAGTTGCTTTGGAGACTAGAAGAAAACTATGGAGAAAAGTGTGTATGAAGCAACAGGAGCCCACTTCCATAGCTGAGATTGCTCCTGGAGCATCAGTGGAAAACCCAGCACCCCACGTGCTCCACACCCTGACTGAACCAGTGATGGGGTTCATTGGGTGGTGAGACCCTGGCCCAGGTTGCCCAGAGAAACTGTGGCTGCTCCTCCCTGGAAGTGTTCTTGGCCAGGTTGGATGAGGCTCTGAGCAACCTGGTCTAGTGGAAGGTGTCCCTGCTGACGGCAGGGGGGTGGAACTGGATGAGCTTTAAGGCCCTTTCCCACCCAAACCAGTCCATGATTAATTTTGGTCCATTCTGGGTGGGATGTGAATTTTGTTGCCAGCATCTCACACTCACAGCAGCCCCTTCCTCCAGTGACCCAATGCAATGACCTGGTTCCTGTTAAACAGATGTTTAAACGACAAGATAAAACCCAACTGCTGCCGACCCCAGGTGGTTCCTGTTATCCAACGCATCCTTCACCTCTATAGCTTGCATCCTTCTGGGTCGAGTTGGTTTCTCATGGGACCATTTGTGGTGGAGTGTGGAGGAACAGAGAGAAATCTTGAGCTGCCCAGGGCTTGCCTGCCCCACACCCAGAGTGCAGCCTCCTTTAGGATCGCTGCCAGGATTTGGGGTGGATGAGTGAGCAGCATCACTCAATCTGAGGTATTTCAAAGTCCAAACTGCTTTCAGAGAAGCATAAAATCATTTTGGTTGGAATAGACCTTTAAGATCAAGTACCTCTGTAAACCTCACACTGCAGAGTTCACCACTAAACCATGTCCCTAAGCACCACATCTACATGTCTTTTAATGTCTAGGGATGGTGACATCACCACTTCATGTCTGCATGGGAAGGCTGGGACCTTCTACACCCCCTCTTCAGGAGGTCTGTGTCTTCCTTTCACCTGTCTCTTTCAACACATTTCCCTCCAGACACCACAAATCACACAGTCAAGTCCATCCCCGCTTGATGCCCATGACATTGCTCATGATCCACACTGTGGTCCTCAGTGGTGGCTCAAGATGTCCCATCCCACTGGGTGCCTCCTCCTTTCCACTCACATCTCCCACCCTGCCAGGGGCTCCATCAGTCCCACTGCACCCCAGAAGAACGTCTCCAAGGGGCTGGTGTTCCAGCCATGGCCACTTCTCCTGGACTTCATTATTTCATTGACAGCAGTCAATATCTCCCTGCCTAGGAATGTATTTACTTATAGGCACATAAGTAATTCATTTCTGAAATTGAATTATCTGACTAGGGAGATTGTGTGTTTGGATTGTGTAGCAGTACTTCTGAAACCGAGTGAACGTTGATAAAAGCCAGATGGAAAGCGGAAACAGTCCATTTCATGACTCTTTAAACGTTTAAGTTGGTTAACCCTTGTACTGCACACTTTTGGAAGTTGGGGTGTAGTGTGGAAGCAATTTGTTGGTGAGTTCTCAGGATGCAAAGTGGGTTGGAAGTGCTGGCTGGGTTGTGTGCCGAGGGAAAAATGTCTCTGTAAGGGTTCTTAGGAGGAAAAAAGACTTGTGAGGGAGAGATCGCGTTCTGGGAGCTGTTACAGACAGAAGAATTTCTAAGAGAATGGGTCAAAATCCTGAGTTTTGCGTTGAGAAGGTTCCTGGTCCAGTGTTTGGGACTTGGGAAGGTTCCCAAGGTGAGGGACAAGCAGTAAATCCCCTGGGCAGTCCTGGACCGAGCTCTTGTAGGGAAGTGAGGATGGTGAAGCCCAGCTCAACCCTCCCAGCTCTGCTGCAGCTCTCTCTGGTGTTCCAGACATCCAGGAGGCAGCATGGAAATAAAATTGCTGAGAAGCCAGCCAGAAACAGGAGCAAAGTCATCTCATCTGCGTCCCTCTGAGTGCAAACTGGCAGCAGAGGCGGGGAACCGGAGTTTATTTTGCTTTAACTGTGTTTCAGTCATCGGAGGAATGAGGAAGAGAAGAACAGGAGGAATAACTTCAGGGAGTCCAGCTCCCCTGGTTTGTGCTGTGAAGACTCACCAGTGCCTATGAATGGAGCAAACCCACAAACACTATTTATTTATTTATGTCTTTTTTATTGTATTTTTATGTTCTATCCCCGTTTGGAGGATATTTGGAGCAGATTTCCCCATGCTAGGCTGGATGATGCTGTGGGCTGGTGCAGGGACCACACGTGACATAAATCCCTGGTTTGGCTGAGCAGGACTCATCCCTAACCACAAACTTTTCCAAAATATCTATCATCAGTGCAATTAAAAACCTGCCTCAAATTAATCAAATCATAGGAACATAGAATGATCAAATCCCAGACTGGTTTGAGTTGAAGGGACCTCAAAGCTCATCCAGTCCCAACCCCCCTGCCAGCAGCAGGGACACCTTCCACTAGACCAGGTTGCTCAAAGGCTCATCCAGCCTGGCCTTGAATTCCCTAATAATTAAGGAAAAACGTGACACAACCAGCCCTCCTTTGTACCTGCAGCCGGAGGGAGGGAGGCGATGCCGGGGAACATCTGCATCACATCCCTGCCCCGCTCTGTCAGCAACAACCTCCGCAGGTGCTGGGGCTGGTGCTGTCCTCGCCGCTCACCACATCTCCATCGCTTCCCTCTGTGAGAAATCCCTCAGATTAAATTGCCTTTAATTGGTTTACAGTTCTGCTTCTGCTGCTTTCTCATATTGGAAAATCAAAAGCTCTCCAGACCCAAATACTTTACGATCTTGGTTTCCATTTCATTCCTATTTTCCAAGCCGGTTTCCTGTTTTCCTGTTGCCAAAAACACACATCAGCAAAGAATAAAATAACTCACATACCAAATATTTGAAACAATGGATTCTGCCCAAACTTTAGTGACAATTTGATATTCTTTTTATCAGCAGACCCTCCTGGGATCGCTGCTCTCCCAGCAGATGGATTTTTCTCCCCATGTATTGGCACAGGGAGGAAGCCCACAGTGACTAGGCTGTGGGGTTTGGGTCTGTAACTCAAATACCAGGATCTGCTTCACTTTATGAAACACTATTTTTCAGATCAACACCCAGAAATGGGTGTTCTATTCTCATCACTTCAAAAATATTTCATCATAGAGAGAAAAATAACAGGGAAGCTGTTAAAGGGCAAGCAAAGGGCTCTGGGACTGGAAAATTTCGCTCTGTCTAAAGTTACTCGATTCAATAGAACAAAAAAAATTGTGATATTGTGAAAGGCCATGAAAGGAAAAACCTTTTTAGTGGGGCACAAAGCCAAGGCAACGTAGCAGGATCCACATCTTGGACATCCAGACAATTTTCTATGTACTTAAGCTATTAAGCTGCCCGTGCCTCCACCGTTCCTTCCCCGCAGCTCCAGAGTGCAAACGTGGGAGTTAAAAACTTGAAGTTTTGAAGAGCTGATGGTTAAAACCTACAGGAAATCTTGCAGTCTTCACATTTGGATTTTTTCCTGCAGCTTGATCCCTGGGGAGATGCTGGCAGAGCGGGGGGTTGAGGTGGCAGCAGCCCCGGTCAGTGCAGGGGACAAGGAGCTCATGGGGGGTTGAGTCCCTAGGAAATAAATAACAGAAAAAATTCCCCAAATCAGGCTGGTTCATTCAGGGATTTGATAAATTGCAACATTTTCTAGTAGTTTTTGGTTGGTTTTGTTTTTTAAAAGGTAAATTATTTAAATTATTTCCTCAGGAGTGGCCATTTTATAAAAAAGAACCAACTTTTGGGGGGAAAAAATAAATAAAGCATAAAAAGGGAGACGACCGATTGGGACAGTATGTGGAAATATTGTGTTTGATCAATTTAGCTGGGGCTGAGTCCTTTGGAGAGGGCAGAGGTGGATTCCCATCCCCAGCTCTTGACCTGCCTGCCCTGCCCTCGGCACAGGGACACGGGCTGATAAAGGAAATTAAAACTAAAAGGAAAGGATTTGGTGGCAAATCCGTGTTCCTGCTGTCACCTTCTCTGCGTGGGTCCCATCAGGTTTGCAGTGGCTGTAGCATAAGGAAAATAAAATCACAAAAGTTCATTAAATTAAAAAATCAAGGGTGGGGTTTGCTGGTCAGTGCCCACCTCCAACAGAGCCTCAAAATGTTTTATTGGGGTAAGGGACTGATTTGGGACAAATCTAACCCAAAAGTGATGCAGCTTCACCTCTTCCAGCACAGTGCAAGGATCAATTCAGCTTTAGAGGAAAAAGGTAGAGAAAGTCCAGGCTGGTCTTACGGTGTTTTCATGGTTATTTTTTGTTTGAGTGATTAAATTTAATGAAGTGAGTATAAATTTATAAAATAAATTTAATGGAGTTAATTCTAATTTACTCTGGCAAACCAGAATTGGGAAGAAAAGGACAGATTATAGGGATGGGGGGAGGAGAAAAAGAGGAATAATTGTAATTAAAAAGTGAAAAATATAATATATATTATATATTATTTCTATTCTATTCTATTCTATTCTATTCTATTCTATTCTATTCTATTCTATTCTATTCTATTCTATTCTATTCTATTGTATTCATTATATATATTCTATTGTACTCTATTCTATATAATATAAATCCAGCAGCATCACCCATCACCACTGTGGTTAAAATCACTCTCCCATTACCATCATCCTCTTCACGCTCTTACCTCCCTTTGCTTGTAAAAGTATTAAATCACACAGTTTAGATATGAAAATCAGGGACATTTTCTTTTCCCTGTGATTTTCTATTATATGGCTTAAAGGATATGATTTAAGAGATGTATCCTATTATTGATTGTTCTATAAAACGTGAATTAAATTATAAGTGGAGTTAAATAAGCCTAGGTAGTCACCAGCTCTTAGAAGTTAACATTAATTAACTATCTATATTTTAGCTAATTATACATTAGATGATTATATATATTTGGATAATTTAGTATATATATTTGGATATATTTTTTATAACTTATTTTGATATAATATATTAATATATTAATAATTCATTTTATATTATTTTATATATAATATATAATTATGTATGTAGATAATTATATTTAAATAATATATTCAATATATTTAATTAAATATTTACTATAATATATTTTATTAAAATATTTAATATAATATATTTTATTAAAATATTTGATAATATTTAAATAATTATTGATTGATTGATTGATTGATTGATTGATTTATAATTAAATAATTGAAATAATTGAATTTTATCTGAATTTTTCAGCTCAGAAGCTGCAAAGAAACACCCCAAGCCCAAAGTCTGTCCCTGTTGCCTATCACTGTGAAAGCTTCTCCTGCTCTGCAGAACCGAATCCGCAGCCCCGGTGACATCCCAATGGCCCTAGCTGAAAATGGATTTATTTAAATTTAATACCTACAGGTCTGCTTAATAAGGCACTTTGTCTCGGGCATATGAAATAATTTCTATATGGACAAAAAAGGGAGAAAATTAATTTCCTTCAGTTGCTCGAGTTTCAGAGGAAATTCCACGTTATCACTCTGGAGAGCCCCCGCTAACGAAAACAGGCAGAAAGAAATCGTTCTTTTCCCCATTATTAAAAATAACCCCACTGCTTCCTCTGAGCTGAGCGGGACGGGCTGCAGGGAGTCCTTGGGATGCACTAGAAAATGATACTCATGAGAAACCAGTAAATCAGAGTATTTTACATTGATACCCACTGTGCTGTCTGTGGGATCTCCGGCCTGAGGGCCTGGGCTGGGCCATGCTCGTGTCACCTTCACAGGGAAGGAGTGTCACAAAGGTGTCACGAGGAAGGAGTGTCACAAAGGTGTCACGAGGAAGGAGTGTCACAAGGAAATCTGGTTTTGGATCCAGCAAAGACATGATGTGGTGGGGAAATTGTCTTCTGCAGGGCCTGGAGCCTGAGGAGAAGCACGGCCTTGCCTCAAGATGGCAGGCGGGAGACTCGGATCTCAGCCGCGGTGTTTTATGTGGTGTGTGATGAAATCTCGGCTGTCCCAAAATGTACGTGAGGCTGGGACCACCCAACAGCCTTGGGTCAGCACCCCCAAACCCCAGGACCAGCACCTTCAAACCCTGCTGTCAGCATCCTCCAACCCTGGTGTCAGCATCCTCCAACCCTGCTGTCAGTATCCCCCAAAGCCCAACGTTAATATCCCCAAACCCTGGTGTCAGCACCCCAAATCCCAGGGTCATCACCCCCAAACCCTGGTGTTCACACCCCCAAACCTTGGTGTCCACACCCCCAAATCCTGCTGTCATCACCCTCAAACCCTGGTGTTCACACCCCCAAACCTTGGTGTCCACACCCCCAAACCCCAGGGTCATCCCCCCCAAACCCTGGTGTTCACACCCCCAAACCTTGGTGTCCACACCCCCAAACCCCAGGGTCATCACCCCCAAACCCTGGTGTCCACATCCCCAAACCCCAGGGTCATCACCCCCAAACCCTGGTGTTCACACCCCCAAACCTTGGTGTCCACACCCCCAAATCCTGCTGTCATCACCCTCAAACCCTGGTGTTCACACCCCCAAACCTTGGTGTCCACACCCCCAAACCCCAGGGTCATCAGCCCCATACCCTGGTGTCCACATCCCCAAACCCTGGTGTCCACATCCCCAAACCTTGGTGTCCACATCCCCAAATCCCAGGGTCATCACCCCCAAACCCTGGTGTTAGCACCCCCCAAACCAGCTGGCTCTGTGCTTTCTGTCAAAGATAAATATTATTTTGATGAAGCAATGAGCTTATTTAGCAAAGTCATGCACTGGATTAAATTCCTGGTTCAAAAGATTACTAAAATGTGCTGATTTCAGCCCAAATGAGAGCAGGTTTCTTCTTTTCCTACTGACCTGCCCATCCTCCCCTCCCCAAAGTGTGATGTATGCAGGACAATACTCAACTAAGAAGAGCGACGTTGAGTCATTCAAACTGCTCAGGTCTGACCACGCACAAATTGCCCTGTTTTCCTTCAGTTTAACTATATATAATTGATAATTTTAGTAGCAAAAAGGGAGGTGGTGGAGTCACCTTCCCTGGTGGGATTTAACAGACGAGGTGCTGAGGGACATGGGTTAGAAGTGGAATTGTCAGTGTTGAGTTTATGGTTGGACTCGATGATCTTAAAGGTCTTTTTCAACCACTACAATTCCATGATAAACATATAACACCATAAATTTTAAGGTTTAAAACATAACACCCAGGAAACCAGGACCTGGGTGCTGGTGTTCAACACCATGCTGTGATAGGAACACACTTTTGGAAGTGAATAAATTAATATTGGATCAGGAGGATCTCATTATTAGCCCTTAAAAGCATCCTTCACCCAAGCCCTGGTGCCAAATGAAGGAGGCAGAGCTGCTTTTTGTGGGGTGACTCATGCAGGAGGATGTCTCGGAGATGCCACCTCTGGGAACAGAGCCTGGTGTCCGGGCAAAACTCAGTCACATTTGCAGAACTACTTCCCAAGGAAGCAAATTGCACATAACAAGTATTAAAATACAGATATAGCTAATAAAAAAAAATGACACAATAAATATTTACTCTGCATGAAGGGCTCTTGTTGAGTCTGAGAAACCATAAATTGAGCAGACTGGTGAACGTTGGCTTCCTGGTGTTCAGAAATCTAATGCTGAGCTCTTCGGGAGTCAATTTGGTGACGGAGGATGGAGGAATTGCTGATCCACCCTCATCCCACGTCTCCTTGCATCTGAAGATCCAGCCTGGGAGTGTTGTATCATTTGTTATTAATAACATCCCTCGTACGCACCCAAACTGCCTCTCATTTCATGCGGCTGACTTGGGGCATCGTGTGCCGAGGACCATATGGGCCTCGTTTGAGACCCCTTGGAATGGCAGGGGTCCATGTGCAACTGATAAAGGCCAATTTGGGGTGGATGAGGAGAGGGGGGTGCACCTCTCTCCGGGCAAATCCAAGCAGGACGCCCTATATGTTTTCGAAGTGTTAAACCCAAGGGAAATTACTTCATCAAAACCCGCTCCAGACCACAGTAATGAAGCCTGTGATGTAGCCAGTGTTCAACCATGTTGACTTTACAGTACTGGAATTAATCCATCTGCATTGCAGCTCGGTGAAATCACTTCCAGCCCCTAGCAGCTCCGGGGCTGACTTCATCCTCGCAGCCCCAGATGCAGAGCCCTCGGAGCCGGGGGAATTACGGCGAGGACCGAAAGGCCGTTTGCTGCTTGTGCTGACGGCTGTCTGTCTCCCTGACAAGGGGTTGGAAAGTTTGTCTCAGGGATGATGAGGACCTCACAGCTCCGTGAGGGGTTTTGGTGGCCGTGCAGGGCGTTACGCTCACCTGCTCCCATCGCAGGGCTGGAGACAGGGAGATTTGCTGCTTCGCTCTCCCTCGATGGGATTATTCAATTTGAACCCCTATAAAAATCCCCCATAACCTCACCATGACCGTGGGTTATTCAGGGTGCAAATTCAGCCCGATGCTATCGGCCGGATCTCCTGCTTCCTTGGGAGATGCCTTGCAAGCGTGAGGGCTTTCCCCTGCTGCAATAAGTCCCAGCTGCCATCATCACAGTGATCTTTTTATCTTTTAAATATAGACACTCTGGATATTTTTGGGGCTATTTCCATTAGAAAAATGTACAGGATGGGATGCCCTGGCTGAAAGTGCCCTCCCAGGAGCTCATCCCAGCTCACGGAGTGTCTCTTCAGGGCGTGCTCTTGGAGAAGCTGAGAAAAGCAGAAATCCTTGCAAGGATCTCACCCAATCTGCTGCTCATCCCCATTTCACTTCCTTTTCCTTCATCCTGCACTTTTTAATTAACATTTTCTCAGTAAAAAATCAATCACCTTTTCCTTGGCAGCTGCTACAAGCGCGTTTGCTTTCTGTGAAAAGAAGGAATTTCTCAGAAGCGAAAACCACCACGAACCCCTGGATTTTGGTGGGATTTCTGCAACCAAATAAACCCAAAGTCCCATGGGGAGGGATGCTGACTCCTGAGGAAGGTGGTTGACATTCCAGGGTCTCCATTGTGCCATGGCCACTGCCAGAGCCTGGGGTTGGGGTGATGCCCCAGGGACCCCCAGGAGATCCCAACACTGGGGCTTGGCCAGCACAAGGGTCCCCAGGTGAGGCAGGACTTGCCCTGAGCCTCCTACCTCTACAACACAGGGAAACAGATGGAAACTGGTGGATGCTCAGCTTTCTGAGGAGCTTCAGGAGATGTTTAAGCTCCCTGTGAAAGCAGGATTTAAGAACATATAGAAGGGTAAATGCCTTCAGAGAAACGTGAGGGCTCGGGCGGGCGTACGGCACTGTGGGACACGGACAGGGGACGTCCCCGTCGTCAGGCTGTCTGGAAGGAAAAGTGCAAAATATGAGTCTACCCAAAAGGATTTCTCAATCCTCGTATCCTTGCTGGGCTTTTTGCTGTCTTACCTAACCCCTGTCGTGTAATTTAATTAAGTTTGTTTAATTTGTTGGGTTTTTTTAAAAAAAAATGCATGTGGGACTAGTAAACTTAATTAAAAAGAAACATTGTTAAGCAGCCTGATACAGCTATAATTTGATTTAAAGTACTGGATGATACCAACATTATAAATGTAAACTGATATACCCTTTTTTTTTTTTTAAAAAAAAAAAGAGTATTTAGATGGAATTTAAAATGCTTTTTCACTCACAGTGAGCTTTTTGAGCTGGGGTTAATTGCAAAGGCTTTCTTCCTCCTGTTCTGTTGCTGTAGGGCTTTTTTCAAGTGGGCTAAGAAATATTTCATCCTCTAACAAATTACTGTTGGATCCTTTGTGCTTTGTGTGTCACGTACGAGCCAGGTTTCAATACTTTTGTTTTATAATGCAAAATCCCCACTGCCCAGACATCAGTGCCAGAGCTGCCATTGGTTTCAGGGGTAGTGGGACATCAGGGATAGTTTAGATTTGTTTCTGGAGCTATCTCCTGGATTTCAGAGGAGAAAGTTTCTACCTGGCATGAGCCAAGGGGGAAGAAGTTGTACTCAGAACCTGTTTATAACACTGTTAGAAGTGTGTTACGTGTAACACAGTGTGATAGAGAATCAGGGAATCACAGAATCACAGTGGTTGGAAAAGACCCTTAAGATCAGTGAGTCCAACCATAAACTCAACACTGCCAACTCCACCACTAACCCATGTCCCTCAGCACCTCGTCTGTTAAATCCCACCAGGGAAGATGACTCCACCACCTCCCTGGGCAGCCTGGTCCAATGCTTGGCTGCCCTTTGGGTGAAGAAGTTTTTCCTCAGATCCAATCTAAACCTCCCTTGGCACAACTTGATATCAGGAAAAATTTCTTCACTGAAAGGGTTCTCCGGCAGATGAGGTAGATGAGGTGCTCAGAGATAAGGTTTTACAGTTGGACTCAATGATCGCAAAGGTCTTTTCCAACCAAACAATTCTCTGATTCTATGATTTGAGGCCATTTCCTCTCGTTCTATCACATCACCTGGGAGTGTGGCACAATGAGCCTTGGAGGTTTTTCCTGTATTTTCTGATTTTTTTTGCTATTTAAATCTGCACGAGCTCACCTCCTCACCTCCACAGCCCTCAGGAACACTGGATTTGGTGGATGCTTCAATTGATGCATCCCACACCGTAACTTTGGGATATTCCCTATTGCCCCCAGCAAACCCTTCCTAGACCTCCCTGCTGTGGCCAGAGATTCACACTCTGGGAGAGGGAAATTCCTCAGGAGGTCTGAGCACTGTCCCCAGAGTCATGGCGTGGTCGGGCACCCCTTCCCCTCGCTGCCTCCGAACCGGAGCCGGAGGATGGAGCTGCTGGGAGGGGGGCTGAGGTGGAGTGACCCTGACCTTCCCCCTCACCCATCAGCTGTTTGCAGAACTTTTTGTTAATTCAATATGAGAGAGAAAAGTTTGTTGTTTTGGGTTGGTTTTTTTTTTTCCAGCAGTAAAATTATTTTGCACAAATTGCTAGTTCTAATCTTCCCTCTGAATTATTTGCAGAAACGTTCTGGACAGGATGAGAGGTGGCTGGATGATGGGAACGACAACTGCATCTCACAGAGCCGAGGGAAACCCTCTCCCTTAATGAGACAGAATCACTGAAACCATTAATTAACTTTGCCATCTTCATCTTTCCAGAGCTGGACAAACCTTGGGGAGCAAGAGTTCCACCAGTGCCAGGGTCCCACCAGTGTAAGGGTCCCACCAGTGCCAGGGTCCCACCAGTGCCAGGGTCCTACCAGTGTAAGGGTCCCACCAGTGCCAGGGTCCTACCAGTATAAGGGTCCCACCAGTATAAGGGTCCCACCAGTGCAAGAGTTCCACCAGTATAAGGGTCCCACCAGTGCAAGAGTTCCACCAGTGTAAGGGTCCCACCAGTGCAAGGGTCCCACCAGTGCCAGGGTCCCACCAGTGCCAGGGTCCCACTAGTGCAAGAGTCCCACCAGTGTAAGGGTCCCACCAGTGTAAGGGTCCCACCAGTATAAGGGTCCCACCAGTACAAGTTCTGCACAAACTGCAACCAGAACTGAATAAACCAAAGGCAGATGATTGAACAGATTATAAATATTAGGAATATAACTATATATAATTTATAGTTTATTTTCACAAGCTGTGAATGTAACTGCTCTGATGACTTGAGGCAGTAAACTCGCAAGCAGAGTTAATTATTTCAATTTAAAAAATTAATGCATATAAAAATTTTAATCAAAAAATTGCAGTCATTGTACTTTCCCCTGGATTTTTTTTTTAGGCAGTTTTTTTGCCTTTAATAATAAATAACAATAATATTGTCCCTTCCTTGCTTTTAAACCTCCAGCATGAGGGGACGACAGAGGCAGAGGAAAAGCCGAGATGCGAGAGAAGGGAAACAAACAGCTGAAAGTAAAAAATATCATTTTCCTCCGACCACACTCGACTGCAGGGATCTGAGATGCAATTGCAGGCACAGAGGCCAAGCCAGAAAGTGTGATAGTTTTTTTAATTTAACTTTCTTCCTTTAAATTTCAAACTTTACATAATTTTATGAGTGAGAAACTGCCCGAGAGCTCCTCGCAGCGGCGTCGGCTCCGGCACAGGAGAAATCCCAGCGTCAGGTTTGCAGCTCTCCCAGCAGCAGAAGGTATTTAATAGTATTTGTTGGCTGGAGTGCTTGATAAATAAAGGCTTTTCTTTTTGTCTTGCAAATTATTCTCAATGTGTTCTTGATCTTTGTGGAAGCAAACCAACAGAGGTAGTTTTCAAACTAAAAGGTTGTTCGCACACTCCAATAACCGACAGAAATTTGCCGGCTGGGTCGTGGGAGCAGAAGGAGCAATAAACCCCGTGGCCCCCCAGCCCAGGGACTGGCTCACACATCTCATACCCCCTCTTTATCCTTCCACTACATTTGCCAGCCATGGAGATAAAATTATTATTTTTTTAAATTCAATTTTTACTAATCTTCCTACTTGCATTTTATTGTTGTTATAAATCACAGTGGGGGGAAAAAAAAATCCCAGTGCTGTCTTGTGAATATTTATTCCCTACGATTTGGTGGAGCACAGATTCACTCCTTATCTCGTGGCTGTATCCTGCATTACAGCAATTAAAGAAGAACATATTTTTTTCAGTCCTCTTACCTCCAAACTGCCTGGACAGGGTAATCCAAACCACATGGAGCTGGGCCACACTGTGCCACGGGATGGCTGCGCCTCTGCGAGCGGCCCCAGAGCTGGGGCTGCTCTTTCAGATGGGGAAACGATCTCTGAGCAACTGGGATTCATCATCTGCAGCTCACTGAGCAGGAGGGGTCCCCTCTGCCTGCCTTCTCCACCGGGCAGAGAGCGCTGGCAGCATCTCCCCAGCCCATCTCTGGTGGGATGCTCCCGAGGTGCTCAGAGGGTGGCAGTGGCTCTCAGGCAGATCCTTGTCAGTCCCCACCACAGCTCTGCTCTGAGTAGTGTCAAGGTGAGTGATGCTAACGAAACCCATCCTAAAAATATATTCAATAAAAGACTTTTTGAGGTCTTCCCTGCCCTCCAATGGCAAAGCAGAGCTGTAACTGAAGCCTCCCCAGCTCCTCAGCAGTTCATTGAATTTGCCATTTCTCAGGAACTGGAGGATCTACAGAGCAGAAGCATTTGGTACCAGCAGCTTCAGTGTGATTTTCAATGAACTGGATTAACTCTGTTATAGATGGAAGTGCTTGAAGTTGGAATGTGGGACAATAAAAGCGAGCAGATGCACGAACACGGGCAGAAATCCAGACAAAAACACAATCCATCTCCCTACAGCTTATAGAAACTCCCCAGCCTCTCCACATGTGATATCTGCTGTGGGCTCCACCAGCTCCAGGAGGGAGGAAAGCAGAGTGAGGAGTGAAGTCAGAGTGCCCAGGAGCCCATGGGGTGACCCCAAGGGACTTTGGCTTTTGGATGGGGTTAGTGCAGCTCCTGCCATGCTGGAGCATCTCCTGTGGTCATTGACTCTGGGGAACCTCTGTTGGGCTTTGGTGCTCTGATAAAAACAGGAGAAGTTTCAAGACCCCTCATCACCAGTGGCACAGGGCATGGTCTATGTTCTGGAGAAAGATACATTTTTCAAAGGGTTTTTTTTTTCCTGTCTGTGGAGGAACCATCCAACCTTCTGCCTTCAGTGGCACACTGGCTCTGGTGAACCCCAAGAGCATGAATGGAGTCTCAAAGCCAGGACAGAGCAGGCTGATGGAGAAATGCCATGGAGATGGCGCTGGGTAGGGTGGCAGAGCCCAGGGAAGGGCTCAGGGAACCCAGCCATGGGATGGGGCACTGAGAGGTGGGGAGGGGATGCTCCTTGCAAGCCAAGAGCCTTTTTCCCCACTGAAATCCAACAGATGCTTGGTCAGAGCCAGCTCCCCGTTGAGCTGCAGCTCTCCCATGAGCCTTCCCCATCTCACCTCGTTTTTCCATCACTCGAGGACAGAGCTTGCTTTTCCCAGCAAATCCCCTGCTAACGTTGGAGGGATCTGAATTTATGGCCACGGGAGGTGCTGAGCCACCAGGCCAGATGCTTATTTGCTAATTTTGATGGTTTGGAGTGGGTTTTGGATCTCAGCAGAACTGTCTGCATTTGCAAACAAGCCAAAGCCATAGGTTGAACTGGTTCATGGATGAAAACGTGGCATGGTTTTCTTCTTCCCTTATTGAAAAGGATGGTTTGGGTTTTGGTTGTAGAATTGAAAGTTCACAGCCTGTGACCCAGTGCAGCCAGAAGGAAGCTTTGGAAAGGGAGATAATACCCTGGAGACAGATTTTCCTCTTCTCTGAGCTGAAATCCCTCGTGAAGCTGAAGCTTGTTGACCAGTTCAACTAAAGCTGATTTTCTTCTGCTCCAGCCACAAACTTCTTTGACAGACTTTATGCAGCAACTCCCTGCACATTCACACATGCAGATTGCATTTACTCATTGTGAACAGTCTGGTGCTATTGGGTGGCAAGTCAATCACATTTATTTATTACTTTAAAATTAAAACCAGAAAATAATATCCATCATCCCTAAGGGGATACTGGAAAAAGCAGAGTTTCACCCAGCTTTGCATGGAGAGTTCATGAGGTTTTAATTTCAAATACAAAGAATATAGAGCTTGGTTGGGGGGTGACATCACCCTCCTTAGAAAATTTCATGTGATTCTTTTTCTTGTTTTTAAAGCTATTATCTTACATATCTGCTGACAGATATTTGTATTGGCAGATCTCAGGAAATATTAAGATTTTATCTTTTCTGTTTCAATTCAAAAGTCGCTTCCTCAACCCAAGTGCACTCTAACAACTCCAAAAAATTATTACTTTGAAGATGAGTGAAAGCTTCCTTGCAAACCTTTTGATTTATTGTCCTTCTCCTCAATGCATCACCCTTCTGAGCACTTATCCTCATCCCTCTGTGTTTGCATTTACAGCAATAACCGAGGGTAGAACAGCAAAACAAAGCTGAGTTTCTCCGCAGCCGGTCGATCCCTCCCAGGTCTGGGCTCGGTTTAAGGCCAGAGTTTGCATTTTTCTTCCCATGGGAGGGAAAAGTCTCAAACTTGTCTTGGGGTTGACTCCTCCAGTGAAGATCTGGTGGTGCAGAGATGGTGGTGGTGGAAAGAAATCAGTCAAAACCAGACAGCTGGAAAAGCACTCTGCACCAGAAGTAGTGGGACTGGGGATAAACCATCACGTCTTGTTTGGACCCACCTTCTCTAAGCCCAGTGGTGTTTCTTCCCCAAATTTGCCATTTTTTGCCATGAAATAAATTTGGGAAATTAATTTTGCCATGAAATTAATTTTGGAAATGAATTTTACCATGAAATTAATTAATTTCCCTTGTTCCTGGGATCAAGGACGGGTTGAACTGTGCCGTCACCTCCTGCTTTGGACGTCACAGCGTCACCACGGAGGTGCCACAGCCCAAGGTGGGACGGGAAGCACAGGCTATCTCACTGCCCTTTCTGAAAGGCTTTAGTTTAAGAAATAACAGAGTTGAAGACATGGTGCCTAAAAAAGCATCTCTAGCACAGGTATTTGGTTATTACTAGAGTTTATCCTTGACTTCATTTGTAAGAGCAGTTATAAAGCCTGCCTTCTTTCCTCCCCTTTCATCTATATACCCAGGCTCTTAAAAAAACCCAAGAGTTATTATATTTTATATTCATTAGTCTCTATTTTGTATCTGATTTTTTTCTTCTCAATAATCTGTACTGGTTTTCCTCTTACTGTTATAGACCATTTCTCCAATTTATCAAAATCATTATGAGTCTTCCAAGGTGCTTGTGACCCCTTCAAGATTGGTCTTCTCAGCAAATTTTATCAAGTACTTTCATCTTTAATTCACTAAACATAGAGTTTCTGAGTTAAAAAAGTATAAACTCAGAGCCTACAATGAGGAATTGCTCTATGAGAGCGTAAGGAAGAGGTTTGTCAAAGTGGAGGGGTTTTTTCAGAGTAAAAGTGGAGGTTTTTCAAAGTTCAGTCTGGGGAAAATAAGATGAGAGTGAAATGAAAGCTTTGCTGGGGGACTGGGCGTTAGGGATGTGGGGGAAAACCATCTCCTCTGGGCCCTTATAAGCTACTGGGGTGGTTTCTGCCAAGATTGACTTCATCTTCAGGAGTTTCTGTCTCAAAGATTGCTGTTTAGGAAAAGAAATAGTTCTTAATCCATTAATAAGTAATTCATTAACGACTCACGGGGAGTGGTAGTTATAGTTACAAAAATTAATATTGAATATTGCAAATCCTGGTTCCCATTGAACCCAAACTGCACTATTTCAGCCCAAAGAAGGGACATTCACCTGATGGGCACATCCACTCCAGTGGCATTTAGAAATTGTTTTATTATGGCTTTAACATATTCTCATCATAAATTTTCCATCCTTTTCCTTTGTTGATAGTGGCAGCCGTTTGCAGCACACTGTATAATCCATCAGTAAGTTTATTACTTTTTTTTCTTCCAATAAAATGACATTATTTGCACCTTGGAATATTTGCTATCAGTTTGCATTTCTTCAGTGGCAGGTTTGTCCCTATCAGACCTGAGGCAGCAGGTACATTTGTATTTACAACATGGCAAGCAAACGGGCTGGGATCTGAAAAAAAACAGATTATTTATTTACTAGTAACAGTGAGATTGGGAAACAAGCAAACAAAAAAGCAAATTGGGTTGTGAGTCCTGGAATAAAAAATGAGCAGCATGTGCAAACGTGGTTAAATCAACCCTAAAGTGCATTTATACAGCGGGCAATGGCTGAGGATGTGCTGTGGGAGATGAAGATTTTAATGGTGCTGCATCTCTCTGATTAGAAGATAAATAATAATTAAAAAATAAAAATAATTTTTTTTTAACCATTTCCAAATGGTTAAAAAAAAATTTAAATAAAAAAAAAATTTAAAAAATTCCAATTTGTGAAGCAGAGAACCAACAATCCTTCGAGTTTATCTGTTAGAGCAGAAAATATCCTAGCAGCAAATTTATAATTGCAGCTTTCTATAAATCTAGGACATATCAGGTGGAGAAATAAAAGAGAAAAGTATCAGTTGCATCTTTGAGTGCAAGTGATATTAAAATATTCCCTCAAAGCCCCGAGTCAAGTTTGGTTTGCTTTGGGGTTTTTGGTTTGATAAATACAAAGTAAATCTTGGCAAACCCAAGCACAGTGGGAACACAATTAAATCTCCTCAAATCTGCCCCGAACGTGGTCAGGAAATTCTGGTTTTGGCATTTACCTGTGGGCTTTAACAGATTAATGGACAGTTTGAAAAGATCATTTTCAAGCTAAGCAAAGGTTTCTGGCGTATTGTCCAACACTTGCTTTAAAGTTCAGTTCTTTATTCTGAACTTCAAGCCAAAAGCTGATTTGCTGCCGGTAAAACGTGACATACCAGCACATAATTTGGTAAAGACAATAAGATTACAAAGCCTGAGAAGGGTCTGAGTCAGCCTTTGACAGATGAAAGCCCTCCAAGTCCCCTGAAAACCCTTCTCTGACATATTAATTTGACCTAAACCCTCAAAATGTTCCTGATTATATCATCTCGATCGGGCTTTATTTTTTGTTTTATATTTTTTTTTCATTGTAGGAAATTAAAAAAAGGGTTGGTTGATCCTTGGCCAAGTTCTTGAAATGTGTTGCAATGCTAAGGAAATAAAAGATTACTCAGAATACTTTTTAATAATATGTCATGTCAGCAGAGATAAAGGTTCACACTTCATGCCCTCAGCTGGCTCCCATCAGCGCAGCGGCAGCCCCGGCCGGGCGGGGGGACGGACCCGCCGTTCACCTGCCTTTGAAACCATGAGCTGGTGCTGTTCTAATTATGAACATGTTTATGACATTTGTTTCATATCTCTTTGTAAGAAGAAATAAAGATCTGCATAGGTGGAGCTGATCCTGCCTGAGGGTGAGGGTAGAGTGTGGTAACCTCCCAAAATCTCTTGCTCTGACCCATTTTCTGCCTCTTTCTTGCCCACAAAACCCCAGACTGGTTTGGGTTGGAAGGGACCTTAAAGTTCATCCAGTTCCCCAGCCATGAGTAGGGACACCTTCCACTAGACCAGGTTGCTCAGAGCCTCATCCAACCTGGCCCAGAACACTTCCAGGGAGGAGCAGCCACAGCTTCTCTGGCCAACCTGGGCCAGGGTCTCCCCACCCTCACACCAAAGAATTTCTTCCTCACATCTCATCTCCATCTCCCTTCTTCCAGTTTCAAGCCATCACCCCTCATCCTGTCACTCCTGACAGACAGCACCTGCCTGACCTTGGGTTTGGGTTGTCTCCACAAAGACAAGGCAGTTCTCACCCCGCTGCCAGCCCAAGGCTTGGAAGAAATGTGCACACCAGGGCACAGCCCCTGACAAACACGGCAAGAAAACATGAAAAGTGAAATGTTTGAATAAATTGATGCTCTCTGGAGACTGTGGAGCAATTGGAAGTAGGACATGGAGCGCTGCACCCCATCCCCTGCCCACCCTGCAGCTGCTCCTGCACCCCCCAACCTGCTTTCTCAGCTGCTTGAGAAATTTTATCCCTTTCCACATTTTTTTTTCGTTAAGGCTCATTGCTCCCAGCTGAGCTCGCTGGTGCAGGGAGAGGCATCGGGCTGAGGGGTGGGTGGGGTTGGGTGGGGAGGGTGGACACCCACCCTGCTCAGCATGAATACCACTGCCTCCTCCCTCCCCCCAAAAAAGACAGACCCCCTAAATCTCCTTTTGGGAGGGTTCCTGGGTGGAAAATACATCAGCACGTGTCTCCAAGGCTTTGCAGGGCAGGGGGGGAAACCAGTGGGAGCCCCAAAATCACCCTGCAAATCCAGCACAGCCAAAAAGCCCAACAAACAAACCAACCAACCAAACAGCCAAAACTGGGGGACAAATTGGAATTGCCATCCGGTGATTCCCCCTTTTATCTTCCTTTTCCTTTTTTCCTCCCCCCTTTTCCTTTTTTCCTCCTCTTTCTTTTTCCGCTTTTTTTCTTTCCCCTTCTTCTTTTTCCCCCTTGTTCTTTTTCATTTTTTTTCCTCTTTTCCTTTTATTCCCCTTTTCTTTTTTCCTCTTTTTTGCCCCTTTCCCTTCCCCTTTTTAATTTTTCCCCCGTTTCTTCCCATTTTTTTCTTTTTTCACCCTTTTCTTACCCCTCCTTCTTCTTCCATCCTTTTTTCTTCCCTTTTTCTGTTTTCCCCTTTTCCTTCCCCCCTTTTTCTGTTCTCCCTTTTCTTTGACCCTCCTTTTTCTTCCCCCCTTTTTCTTTTTTCCCTTTTTCTTTTTTCTTTTTTTCCCCCTCCTTTTTCTTCCCCCCTCTTCTTTCCTCCCCCCCCCTCCTTTTTTTTTGCCGGTCCTGCTTAACCGTTATTTGCACTTTTGTTGGAAAAGTGGCCCCTAGTGTGCAATTATGTCAAATTTCTTTGAGTTTTACAATTTAATAGAGAACAGTAACTCTTTTATTGATCCTAGACGGGGCGGGCTCCTCTTCCCCCGCTCTCCCCTCCCTCCCTCGCTCCCCCCCGTGACTCCCACGAGGTGTCACTCACCGTTTCTCTCTCTCCCCCAGTTCCCGAGCTCACCGCCCAGCCTGCAGCCGTCCCTCGACTCCCGTGGATGCCGGAGGCTCCGGCCGTGGCCGCTGCCCCTCGACGGGAGCCGTGCGGTGGCCGGGCGAGGTGCGCGGGGCTCCGGCCGGGATGGAGCCGCCTCCGCCGCCCGCCTGAGCCCCGCGGCCGCCCGGGGGAATCCCCGGCCCGGGGGGGATGGCGCTCAGCTCCCGGGCTCACGCCTTCTCGGTGGAAGCGCTGGTGGGACGCTCGGCCAAGAGGAAGGTGCCGGACGGTGGCGATGAGGAGAGCGGGGCACCGCAGCAGGAGGGTCGGTAGCGGCGGGGACGCACGGACGGGACCCCCGGGGCGGCGGCGGAGCCCCCTGAATGCCGCCCCCCCCCCCACCCCGGCCCCGGCAGCCCCCAGAGCCGCTCCCTCCCGCTTCTCTTCCCGCAGCGAAGCGGCCCGGGGCCGGGACAGAG
Organism: Caprimulgus europaeus; assembly: GCA_907165065.1. The sequence continues at coordinate 20,308,770 of OU015538.1, read as the reverse complement.
ACCGGGACCGGGGCTGAGAGCCGGGCGGCGGGGGCCGGGGTGCAGGTGGAGCTGCAGGGAGCCGAGCTCTGGAGGAGGTTCCACGCCATCGGCACCGAGATGATCATCACCAAGGCCGGCAGGTACCGGCCGCCCCCTCCCACTCCGGGACCTCCTCTGCCTCTCGCTGCTTCTCTCCTTTGTCTCTTTTTTTTTTCTTTTCTTTTCTTTTCTTTTCTTTTCTTTTCTTTTCTTTTCTTTTCTTTTCTTTTCTTTTCTTTTCTTTTCTTTTCTTTTCGATTGGTTGTGGTATTTTTACAACATTTTGATGGTTGGACTTGATGATATTAGACGTTTTTTCCAACCTTAATAATTCTACTATTCTATGATTCTGAATTCTATGATTTTTCTTTGCGGTTTGTTTGGGGGTTTTTTCGCTATTTTTATTTGAGTTTGGGGGAAAAATTACAAACAACCCCAAACCAAACCTTTTTCCCGCTCCCCGTTGAGTTTTTCAGTCCCTTTGGCCGTTGAGCTGCAGCTTTCGCTCAGCCCCTTCCCTCTGCCCGCAGGAGGATGTTCCCGTCGGTCCGGGTGAAGGTGAAGGGGCTGGAGCCGCTCACCCAGTATTACATCGCCATCGACGTGGTCCCGGTGGATTCCAAAAGATACCGGTACGGGGTGAGGGAAAGGGGACCGGCGGGGCACCCACCCACCCCTCACCCACGCGGGATCCCTCTTGCCGGGCTGGTGCAGTCCCGGTCTGACCCGTCCCGTCTGTGTTCGGTGCGGCGGTGAAGGGAAGAATGCGGGGCGGGTGGTGCGGGGGGCTATATAGCGGGAACGAGTCCACGCGTGTGCGTGGATCGGGGAAAGCTCCTGACCGCGGCTCGGCTGGGCCAGGTACGTGTATCACAGCTCGCAGTGGATGGTGGCGGGGAACACGGACCACTCCTGCATCACCCCCCGGCTCTACATCCACCCCGACTCTCCCTGCTCGGGGGAGACTTGGATGAGGCAAATCATCAGCTTCGACCGGGTGAAGCTCACCAACAACGAGCTGGACGACAAGGGACACGTAGGTGTGGGGCAGCCCCACGGTGGCGGGGGGGTCGGGGAGGGTTGTCCGACTATCATCCCGTGGGTCTGAGCATCACCCCATGGATCTGAGCATCAGCCCGAAGGGCAGAGCATCACCTCGGGGGAAACCGAGCATCATCCCGGGGGTCCGAGCATCATCCCGCGGGCAGCGCCGGCGGTGCGGTGGGTCGGGGCTGAGCGTCTGGTCCCACCCGTGTCTTGTATCGGGGTTCTCCCCCCGCTTCTCGCCCTCGCGGGGGTTCAGCCCTCCTCTTCCCCCGCAGATTATCCTCCAGTCCATGCACAAGTACAAGCCCCGCGTCCACGTTATCGCCCAGGACTCACGGTTCGACCTGGCCCAGATCCCGTCGCTACCGGCCGAGGGGGTGCGGAGTTTCTCCTTCCAGGAGACCGAATTCACCACCGTGACGGCTTATCAGAACCAGCAGGTACCGGAGAGCCCCGGGACCGGGGGATGGAGATCCCGGGGGGACGGGGAGCCCCGGCGGGAGCGGGGGATGGAGAGCACCGGGGGTACCGAGGGGATGGAGATTCCCGGTTGTACCGGGGGGATGGAGAGCCCCGGTTGTACCGGGGGATGAAGAGCCCCCACAGCCCCGACGGCCGGTCCCGGTCCTCCCCACACACCAACCGTTCCCTTTCCCTCACACCCCCCCAGATTACGAAGCTGAAGATCGACAGGAATCCCTTCGCCAAAGGTTTTCGGGACCCCGGGAGGAACAGGTAAGGGCCGAGGCCGCCCCCCTCCCGCCCCGCCACCCCCCGCCGCAGCCCCCGGCTCCTCTCAGCCCGTTCTCCCCCCGCAGGGGGGTCCTGGACGGGCTCCTGGACACCTACCCCTGGAGACCCCCCCTCGCCCTGGATTTCAAGGCTTTCGGCGCAGGCAGTCAGGGTAAGTCCCCGTTGCTGCCTATTTCCCCCCGCGCCCATCCCCGTGGCCTCGGGGCTGCTCCGCTTCCGCACGCCCGGAGACCTCCGCGGGGGCGAGCGGGTGGTTCTCAACCATCCAGACCATCAGGTGGGTCCAGAAAACAAACAGGCGCCCAACGTAACTTTTTAGGAAGCCAATTCCACGTGTTTTCGGCAAAAAAAAAAAATCCCGTTCAAATCGATTTGAGGGGCAGCGCGGGGAGCGGGGGGGTCATCGCCCGGCAAAAATCCAGTTTCGATCCGCTGAAAAAAAATATCTGAGTACGCAGGAGGCTAATTGAGAGTCGGGTTGTTGCGGGTTTGATCATAAACCACTAATTGTTTCCAATCTGTTTGAGAATATTCGCTTAAAAAAAAGGAAAAATGTGCTAATAATATATAATTATAAAAACACAGTAATGAGCGGCGGCGTCTCCTGCAGCCGGCTGCTTCTGCTCCAAATGCAGCAGGTGAGAGGAAAGAAAATTATCTGTTCTTTAGGATGTAGCAGCCTCACAGCCTGTTAATTCTGCAGAAATACAGGGAAAAAAGAAAAGGAAAAGTTTTTCAGAAATAAAGCTCTCTCCTGACAAACACACATCGGTCTGTCACAGCTCTTTTTCCACAAAAAAACCCCCCAAACCCCAAACAAAACAGCTTTTGGAAATACTGTTTGAAAACTGATTATTCATAGGAAGGGAAAAAAAAAACCTAACCGAGCTGAAGGAAACAAACAAACAAACAAAAAGTCCCAACAAACTAATTTGCACGCTGGAACGCTCCAGTTTGGGTTTAACCCTCATTTATGTTAGGAACTCTTCAAAGACATTTATATTTATATTGGGGCACATCAAATTATTCCCTTCCCTGCAGCAAAATCCTGCAAAAAATCACAGTGAAAATTCCTGCTGCGCCGGAATAGAAATGGACAGGCATAAAAAATCAGATTCGGGAGAAATTAAGAGATTTACCAGGTTGTAAAGAGAACTAGAATTTATTATTATTATTATTATTATTATTGTTATTATTATTATTATTATTATTATTATTATTATTATTATTATTATTATTATTATTATTATTATTATTATTATTAAATTTAGAAAAGACTTTATGCAAAAAGCCCCTTTTTGCTGCGATGTGTTTCTGAGGAGAGGAGCTGGCGGATGACAGAACAGCGATTGTGATAATTATTGTACAGATGCTAAAATATCAGGGTTTCCTGGGATTATTTTTTGTTAATCTTAATAGAATTGGTATTTTTCTTCATGGTTAATTCCCTGAACTGATTGTAAATATAACAAAATCTCTATTCCCATTAATAATAATGCTGTATTTCTGAAGAAAAGATGAAAAATAGAAATATTGAAGCCTCCAAATCAGAAAGTAAATTAAAAGAAAGTACAAACAATTATGCTGGAGAAAGAATTGGTCATAAATTAGGGGGTTTTAAGGCTAATAGAGAAGGGAGAAAGAATCTGCTCTTGGGGCTGCTCTGCCCTCCCCGCTGTGCCCCCCATTCCCAAACTCTGGAAGCCGTGTGCCGGCTTCGGGATACCCTGAAGGAAATATGAATGCTGGTTTGCTCTGCTGCAGCTGGCTGCTCGGGGACTCCTTCCCTGCCCCACACTCACATTTATCAGCTCAATCACATCAATTCCCATCACCAAAAATCCCTGAGTCCTGGGAGGACACCCAGACATGGACATGGGGAGAGGACCACATCCTGCCCCACGTCCCCTGGGATGGGTGAGACCTTCAAGCCATAAAATATTCCTGGATTATTGTGAATAGGTGCTGCCGTGTTACCCAGCGTGTCAGATGCTGTCTGTGCTCGCTGGGACCTTGCAAAATTAATTTGTGCCACATCCAACGTCGTTGTGGGGTGGTTTTTTTAGGTTTGATATACTGGCTTGGTTATCCAGGGGGTTCTGTGTTGCTGTTTGCATGTAAAATCTGACCAGGTCACCTCCAGCCAGGATATTAATTGGAATTTAATATAAAACAAGAAAAATACAGGAAAAAATTGATTCACTTCCCCTTTTTTCCCTTTTCAAGTGATTTTGGTAAGAAATGAAAATAAGATGGGGTGGGAAACTGACTCTGGAAGAATGTGGTCATGGGACATCCAGCTTTGAAATGGCTTTAGATGAAACCAGCATCTGCTTAGCACCAGGGCTGGCCGCTCCAGAGCGCCGGCCCCGTCCCGGAGCAGCCACCGACACTTGATTTTCTCTGTCGCTTTTCTACCAAATTCTGAAAGTGTTCCTTGATTGGTTTCACAAAGGAGGACGTTGAAACGACACGTGCATGTGAAGTTTCAGGAGACACCTAGAGAATTCAAGTGTATGGTTCAAATTGCATGGGGAGCCGAGTAAAATTAGTCAATTCCTGTGAGCAGGAAGCTTCACAAAAATGTCTCCGTCAGGCTGAATCAGTTTTTTTGTTCTTAGATAGAAGGGGAAAAAGCTGCTGGTAATTTGCATGAAAAATAGGGAACCTAAAATAGCAAAGGTGTGGGTATAACAGGAGAAGGTTATTGGTCATATAGTGAGGGACAGACCCAGCAGGTCCATGTGGAGCTGGACTTCATCGCTGTCCCCATCAAGTGAATGGGATTAGACACGTGTGAATGTTGTTCTTAGACAAGTGCCAAGTAACAACAACAAATAACGTAGGGGCAGATCTTCCCCTTTTCCAGGAGCTGATTTTTGGAGCTGGTTCGTGCTTGGATGGACACCAGCAGCAGGGAGATGTGGAGGGGAAGCAGGAGCCCTCCAAGGGTTCCTTGGCTGTGAACACCAGCTAGCCCAGCCTGGATGATTTCTGGTTTTGTTTTCAGATGGGAGCTCCAGTTCTTCACCGGTGACCTCCAGTGGTGGGACACCCTCTCCTCTCAACCCCCTGCTCTCTCCATCGTGCTCACCTCCTACGTTTCACTTGTCAGCGAGCAGCATCGGCGTGTCGTGCCCCGAGTCCTACCTACACAACCTCAACCTGCCCCTCTACTACAAGATCTGTCCTACGAGCTTCTTCAGACAACAGCCTCTCATCTTTCCAAGCCATGAGAAACTGGCAGGTGCCAACCCACACCTGGTACCACACTTCATGGTGGACGTGCCAAAACTGTCTTCCCTCGGCATAGCCAATCTGAAAAACACTAAAGCCGAAGAGCTCAGCGGGCAATGTCTACAAGCACCCAGCTCTGCTGGTCAAGTGCTGTATGGATTACACGCATCTGGAAACATTTTCCCATCAAGTCCCATTGCTCGGGAAGCACTTAATTGTTCTTTACATCCTCCATATGGCTTGTGTGGTTACAACTTCTCCGTGCCATCTAGACTGGTGAACGCAGCGAGCCATTTCAAAGTGAGCGACAGCATTCCAGCGCCTCTGCGAGATGGCAGATGTCATCACTCCAGCTGGCACCCCACCATCAACCATTGCCTTTAGTGGAGTTCTACGTTACTCCTAAGCAGTGACATGTAGAGCAAGCCTCTTCTTCCTTCCTTCCTACCCAAGGGCTTGCCAGTTGTTGACTGTGAAATACTCCGTGGTACGGGAGCGATGTGTCTAAGCATTGAACTTTTTTTTGTGGGCAAACCTGTTGTGTTGTTGGGAGGGTGGAGGACCAGGGAGAGTGGAGGGTCTGAGGTGATCCTCAGCAAGGTGATACCTTTTGGTAATGTTTAAGTCATGGTTGTAGGTTAAGAGCAAACTGTGCAGCCACCTTTTTCATGTTTGCACTCTGAGGTGGGAACACAGACGTGTAGATTTGCTACAAAGCTGTTTTCCCTCAGCTCTCTCTCCAGCTTGTCCTTCGTTAGCTCAAAGCCCCAGTGAGCCTCTGCTCACCCTACTTGAGTTTTGCCACTGATTTCAAAGGGACTATTTGAGACCTCAGTCAGCAAAGGAGCCATATTTACCCAAGTGCTCCAGCATGTTCTCAGGTTCCCCTGGCTTCAGCAGGTCCTAGTTAATGCCATGAAGGTGCCTTATTCCTGCAGGACCCAGATGTCTCAGTTATCACAACTGGGATGTAAATTCAAGTGTCTGCTGCCAAGGTAAAGAAAGATGGGATAAAAGATGGATGTGTTCCTACCTTGTGGGGATGAGATGCAGGGGTGCCTCAAAAGCCCTCCTCGCCATGCTCCTGCTTCCAGAGGTCTCCAGGAGGTGCAAGTGTAGAGCAGCACCAGCATGGACAGTGTGGTGGGAAGGAATAGGGGATGGGTGGCCATATCCATGCTGGGGGACATGGTGGATGCACCTCAGAGAGCTGTGTGGGATGAAACACCTCCAGGAGCTCTGCAGGACCCTCCTCATCCTTGGGACACACAGAAAGTCCACCTGGAACCATGCCCACCAGCCTGTGCCTGAGGTAAGGGGCAGGGATGCTCCTGGCTCAGTCCCATGGAACACACAGATCCTTTCTGGAGAATTACAACTCAACAGGCCCCAAAACACAAGATTTTCAATCCCTTCCAAGAGTCTCATTTGTTTTGTTATAACCTGTGGATGTTCTTGTTGTTCCTGGAGATCATCTTGAGCTCCCAAGGGCACAACAGAACTCTCCATAAATTGGGGGACAGGTTTTACTCTTTATGTGATCAATGCTTGCTCTCTACCTGAAGCCAATTTTATTACTTGATATATGACAGAGATTTGAAAATAATGCTTGACTGGGGCCGGTGGCATTTTGGGGTTAAGACAAGAGAATCCTGTATTTACAGATGTACCACGGCCCTACACAGGGGTGAAATGCAGGTTGGAGAATCAAACCTGGTGTCAGAGTCCTGGTTTTAGTTTGATCCATAACAGACAACAAATTAAGAGCAGAACAAGCAATAGCAAAGCTGTTAAAATAACAAAAAGTCACACTTATACTTCCATGAGACTTTGCTAAAAATCAGCCAACATTGGTTGCCCTAATTGACCTGCTTTGAGTGTTCCCAGAGCCCCCAGTGACACCAGTAGGAAGCAGTGGGCCGTGCTTGCCTTGCTAAATGGTCTGTCCAGCTGTAAAAATGAGCAATCCTGCTTTCTTGCTGTTTCTTAGCAGTTTATCTCACTATTTTTATTAAAAAACCAAACAAACACACCTTTTTTTTTCATTCAGGAGTCCTTATTTCCAAGCCTTCCCTCGGTGGTGGGTAGTGGGTGAGTTCCCAAGGTGGGACTGGGATGGGCTCTGCAAAGCGCTGCAGATCTCAGCTCCCCGCGGGCAGAGCGACCCAGCACCAGCCCCCACGTGTGGTTCTACTCTGGGGAGCTGGAAAGCTCTTCCAGATCAGTCACAGATTCGTGGGTGGATGCAGTGGGTAACTTCCAACTTTCCAAATATTTGTGGTTGCATAGGCCAGCCCGGAGTTGCTGGTCATGAGCTGGTGATCCAGCAGATCCGTGTCTGTCTAGTTCAAAATGTGACTGGTAACGACCAGAATAGATATCTCCAGTGCAGACAACTCTACAGTGGTTGATATTTAAACTTGGATCAGATAAATTCCATCTACTACAGCTGAGCAAATGCTCTTTTTGACGGGACTCATCCCTAGGGGGAGGGTGCCGTGCGGGTCAGCACGGGTTCAGCAGACATAAAAACACCAACGAGCTCTGTACGAGAGGTCACCACGGCCTGAGAGAGACTCAGCTCTGGGTTATTCAAGGTTACTTTCTTTTTTTTTGGCCTTTTTCTCTTGATTTATCCTTTCAAATATCACTGTAACAAATAAAAGAGGTGTTGGTGGTTCTTTGCAAATCATAAAGTGGTGGAGTCACCATCCCTGGAGGTGTCCAAGAGACGTGTGGATGTAGCACTCAGGGATGTGGTTTAGTGGGCACTGTGGTGATGAGTTGAGGGTTGGACTGGATGATCTTAGAGATCTTTTCCAACCTTAACAATTCTGTGAAATCAGTATTTTCAGGAGGTCAGAGGTCTCTATCCTGATGCCCACGTTGTCACCCCAGACCCAGCCAAGGCTCCCCCACCATCCCAGCGTGGGAGCATTTTCCACGCCCGCGGTGGGAATTCAGCTGAATCAATGGGTCTGCTCAGAGGAGAAAAACTGTGTCCAAAAGAGTGGACAACCTGTGTGCTGCTTTCAAAAACAGCTGCTGGTGGGAGGTGAGGGGCAGAACCTGAGAGAATAAGTCAGTCTAATAAATCATTAGTTATTAAATGGGAAACTGGGGGAATCGAGGTCAATACTTCAAGTGGGACCACACGCCTGTAAATCCAACCACGTTTCGTGTCACTTTGCACTTCCACCCACTGATGTTATTGGAAAACCTGTGGCAACTGCAGAAGTTCACAGTTCTTCACACTCAGCAGGTGAGTACAAACACCAGCCCAGTGTTCTGGTGCTATTTTTAAATGGGAAGAGGGAGAAATTAATCAAAAGGGGGTTTTTTAAAAAAAAATAATTAAAAATTAAAAATATGACTGATTTTAGCTATTAGTCATTGGACTTTTCCCAAGAGGATTTTGCAGTTTCTTAGGAATATCTGATCCTGTTTACAGCACTGGGCAAATAAAACTGGCTGCACCAAGGGCACCGCCTCTGCACTCGACATGGGGACGTGGGATGGGCTCAGACACTGGGAGGTCGATTGGAAAACCAAGGAGACAAACAAACCTCAACCAACCCAGCCCAGGCCATGGATAATGTTTGGAATCAAAGCACAGTTTACTATCCAGTTTCACTCCAATTTAATACATCCACTGGAGAAGCCAAACGTGTAGAGGGAGCATCGGATGTAGCTTTTTTCTGACCAAAGTGCCTCGGTTCCTGTTTGATCTTCTGAAGGTTTGGTCTGTAATTAGATGATAATTTGTATCACAATTATGCAAAGCAAACGAGGATTGGATAACAAGAGAGACCAGAACAAATAAGCACCCAGAACATTTGAAACTCATCCAGGACTGAAACGATGTCCATGTGTGGCTGGGGCCGGGGGGGGACATGCTGTTCCAATCAAGCTGCAGAAAGGGAAAAGGCCGAGATCGGCTCCTACCAGAGTTTCAAACGCTCATGTTTACAAATTTGTATTGCACATTAATGTGTAAACACACCCAATTGGAACCAGATGACCCCGCGGTACTTACGTGTCCTTCCCTCTTCGTTTGGTGTGTCTGTTTGTCTCCTAGAACACACAGAACATGCAGTGAAGCTTTAGGAACCCGGCTTAGACAGCTCAGGAACAGCTACAGCTCCCTGGCCCCGGGGTGTGGTTTGGCCACGAGGATGATGCCAGGGCTGGAGCAGCTCTGCTGTGAGGACAGGCTGAGAGAGTTGGGGCTGTTCAGCCTGGAGAAGAGAAGGCTCCAGTGAGACCTTCCAGTGGCCTCCCAGTACCTGAAGGGGCTCCAGGAAGGCTGGGGAGGGACTTTGGCCAAGGGCAGGGACTGACAGAACAAGGGGTGATGGCTTGAAACTGGAAGAGGGGAGATGGAGATGAGATATTGGGAAGAAATTCTTTGGTGTGAGGGTGGTGAGACTCTGGCCCAGGTTGCCCAGAGAAGCTGTGGCTGCTCCTCCCTGGAAGTGTTCAAGGCCAGGCTGGATGAGGCTTTGAGCAACCTGGTCTAGTGGAAGGTGTCCCTGCTGCTGGCAGGGGGGTTGGAACTGGATGAACTTTAAGGTCCCTTCCAACCCAAACCATTGGATGATTCTATGATTTTCTTTATGGCCACATCACTTGGAGGCACCAGAGCCCTGGCAGCAGTCACGGCATCACCCGGTCGCTGCCACAGCCCCGACCACAACCCTGCCGGCTCAGCAGCCTCTGAGCTCCACCGGTGCTGCAGCCACGGAGCACTGGGAAAAAAACAGCTTTGAAACCAGCAAGAGTTATTTTGGAGATAGTAGTTTTATTAAAAATAAAAGTAAACCCCCCCCCCTTGTATCTGTACCAACCTTGGGACCTGTGAGTCACCTTTTCTTTCCCACATTGGTGTGCACTTTAGGACAGAAGCTCCAGGCTCCCTGTTCTGTGCTCACAGCCCGTGCAAATCGCGGCCTCCCGGCCCCGTGGAGCTCAAGCCGGTGTCTGACAGCCTGGATGCAGCTCTGGTGGGAACTACACCAGCTCTGAGGACTTTTGCAGATGTTGGGTATTGCCCCACAAGCTGCTCCTGCTTAACAGGGCTCTGCTCTCACCGAGGTCACCCAGTTTCTGAATTTAATAGTGAATTATAAACCCACTTCTCCTCTGTGTCCCATCCACGCCATTCACAAGAAGGACCTGCCCTCTCCTTCCATGCATCAAACAGTTTCCTCCCAGATTGCTTAACCTAAAGCACCAAGTTTGAAGTTTATTGCAGCAATTAAGTACAAGGAGTAGTCCAGGTTTTGTGAAGGACCTTTGAGCTTATAAATCAAATGACACAAACCAGCAAGTAAATTTCAAGATCTTCCTGGAGAGGAAACACCAGCAGTAAGGGAGAACCCCCAGGAAAAGTAGTGTTTGGTGGTGAAGGAGGCAGATCCTGAACAAAAGCAGAGGTGGGGGCAGGGGCTGAGGGTGGCTTCCAGCCCTCTGAAGATATATTAGATGCACTGGAGAGGTTTTCAGATATTTTCTCTTATTTTAAAGGCCTTGCTCTTTCAGAGCTTTGAGAAGTCGGCTTTTTTGGAGAAATTAACTTTTTTCCTTCTTGGCCCTGACTCCAGATCTCATCTCAGAGCTGGGTCCCAGCTCCAACAATTTCCTCAGGGCCCAGCCCAGCAGCTGGGAGCACTTAGCAGCTCATCCGCCCCGTTGGGCTCACCTGCAGCAGCCAACCCCAACAGCTCCATCTGCTTCCAGTCAGCCCTGCAAATCAAACGGGGCCTGGGCTCCCAGGGGGAGGGAAGAGTGATGGGCTCACATGGTTACTTAGAGTTACTCGTGCTATTCCTCAGGAGATGCTCCAGGGATGGATGCTGCCTTCTGCTCTGGCTGCTGGTCTGTTGGAAGGATCTCTTCACCATGGACCTGCAGCTCAAAACCAGCAGAAATTCGATGTTTTTAATGCAGGTTTGGGAGCAGATATTCACTGCTGTTTTACTCACCAGGAAGATTTCAGACACATGATATGAAGCACCAGTCAGCATCACTGTGGGAAGGACCCGACCCCATGAACTCAGTGGTTTCAACCATCATCTACTTCAGAAGTTTGGGTGATTCTGCTTTTGATGGGATGCTAAATGCACTGCAGAGAGCCCTCTATATTTAAGGTGGTTCTGTAAATTTTTGGGGATGGGATTGTGCTTCATGAGTGACTTCAATACCAGGATAAAATGGAACGATCCAGGAGGCTGGACTGGTTTATCCTCAACTGGTACCATGATGTCCTCCACTCAGACTGCCATGTTAAACTTAAAAAAAAAATAATAATTAAGAAATCCAGGTAAAGAGCAACACTCCAAGTGTTAAACTGTTCATAACACAGCGTTAAAATGAAGAATTAATATCAGACAGTGGAGCACAAGGAGGGAAGGTTGGCAGCTCAGGAAGCTGCTCAAAGGCAAAACCTCCTGGTCTCAAAGGCACCTTTGAGTGAGTGAAGATCCCATCCTCTGGTAGAACTTGAGGTTTTGGGGCTGGAATTAGGGGTTTTTCTCCCTGCAAGGAGAGCATTTCACGTGTCTTTCCCCACGAGTATTTGCCCCAGGGATTTACCAGCAGGAGTGTGAGCCACAGACCACTACCTGTGCACAACAAATATTTCAGTTAGGTTTACACTCATATCTTCATTTCTACGGTCTGGCAACAAATCATTATGTGTGAAAGTGTTAACAAACTTAAAGTTGAGAACCAATGATCATTAAAAAAGATTTATTACCAACTATTTTTCTTCCATGGAGTAGAAACCATGCTGATTATCCAGCTGCCCTCCTTGGGACATGCAAGTACCACCCGTCTCCATTTCCCAACAACACTTTTACCTTCAGCCCTTTGCCCAATTCTTCTTTTATCTTCATTAAAAGTCTTACTGTAAAATTAATTGAAGTTGATAAGCTATTTCCTGTATCGTATTTCATCTAATGTTATCAATATTGCTAATAAAAATAGAGATTGAAACAATATGTTGTAATGTCCAGGATAGAAGCCAGATTCTGCTGCAGCTCAAATAAATATGAATTCAGCCTCATAAAAGTGGGATAATGTCTCTTTCTGGGCTATTCCAACAGAAAACATCATCAGCCCCCTTTGCTCTGCTTCTCCAGACTACCAGAATGTAAGATTTTAGACTGGTAGAAGAAATATAACTCTTGTTTCCTGGAGATTTCTGAGATTAAACCAAATCAAGGTAAAGCGAAGCCCAGAACTTCATTCCCAGCTGAAACAAACCCCGACATTTCAAAAGCCTTTGTGCTTTGGAAGTGCTGATGCTTCCCATGTTGGACATTGGAACTGCAAATGAGAAGCTCTTGAGGCCAGGGATGCCAAGGAGAGGACAGGGAAGAGCTCAGTGGGATCTGCCCAGGTCCAAGCGCTTCATCCCTGCTGCTGCTCCTCCTTCCCAAGCTGATGTCCCCAACTTCTGAGGTGGTTTTTGGTCCTATGGGTTTGGCTGGTGTTTGAAAGCCACGTGTGCCAGTGTAGACCTCTCCCCTTTGGCCAGCTCCTCTCACCACCATGGAGACCCTATGGAGTCAGGATTTCTCCAATCCAACTCCATGAAAGGTCCATCTGAGAAGGCATCCTACTAACTGCTGATCCGAGGAGCGTGGTTGCCAGGTCTGGCTGGTGAGATGATCCCAGCAACCTGCTCCAAACCTGAGCTTCTCAAATGACCAAAAGATCACTGATTGTTAAATTGTTTTCAGGTATCATTCGTGCAGCTGGAGACATGAGCCATAAAAAGGAGGAATTTCACTGGGTAGGTCTCCTGGACACAGAACAGAGCAGAGGTTGGAAATGAGATCCAGCTCTGCTCAAGCCAACATTTTCCAGAGGAGATGGTGGGCACCTCTGCAAGTGCTCACACATCAGGCTCCTGGGGCAGGGACGTTCCTGCATCCGCTGATGGATCCCATCATCCCATGTCAGACCCAGAACCTGCTCAGCCTCCTGGTGGGAAAACTGTCTCCAAAATTTGGAAGCTTTGGATCCCTCACCAGGAAAAGCCACAGCTTGGAGGCAGCAGGGACCAGGTTGGTGTCCCTGCAGCTCTCCCTGTGGATTTGCTTTGCAGCAGGTGAAAACCCAGATGAGTGATTTTCAGATAATTTATCAGTTAAAAAAAATAATCAAAACACCCCTGGAGAAGAGGAAAGCGTTTGGAGCTGTTTATTGGCAAGAATTAGACTTGGTCAGTTTTGATCTTGGTGCTTCTGCCCCAACAGCCACATTCACCCCAGCACCAGCCCCTGAGCTTTAATTCTTCTTTTTTTCTTTTTTTTTTTTCCCTTAAAATAGGACACACCTGTGAGGAAGGCAAATTTCTTCAAGACATTCCTGATCTGGAGCGTATTAAAGCGATATTTTTGTTTTGTATTTTCGATGATTTGCTCCAGTGATAACATAATAGCAGGAGATTTTTGCCTGGGATTGATTAAAACATTTCTTTTGATCAGAGCAGCAGATTGAAACAGTTGTTTATTACTGGCCAAAGCTTGGAGAAAAAGGAAAAAGGGAGAAAAAAAAGAAGAAGTAGAAAAAAGGAATGGCTCTGAGTGGCTGTTGGGTCTGGTTTTCACCAGGGGAATTTCTTTCACTTTGGGAAAATTCTCTGTTCCAGGCAGGGTTGGGGTTTGGGAAGGGAGAGGAGGGAAGGGACGATCCATCACGCTGATGGACAACGGCTGAAAACCCCAGCGCTGGCGGCTCAAACTCCACGTGTGCTGCTGCAGAAAACTCATTTCCCCCTCTCAGGACACTCCAGTCCCCCCAGATCACAACTAATGAATTTCTGTAACCGGATTTAATGCTTCCTAGAAAAATCTGTGCTTTTAAACTCTATCAATCACCACACGTTTCAAAGCTACCTACGCTTAAAATGTAAGACTTCCAAGTTAAAAACCTCCTTTTAAGTTAAAAACCCCTCCTTTTAAGTTAAAAACTCATCCTTTTAAGCTGAAAACCCCTCCTCTTAAGTTAAAAACCCCTCTTTTTAAGTTAAAAACCCCTCCTTTTAAGTTAAAAACCCCTCCTTTTAAGTTAAAAACCCCTCCTTTTAAGTTAAAAACCCCTCCTTTTAAGTTAAAAACCCCTCCTTTTAAGTTAAAAACCCCTCTTTTTAAGTTAAAAACTCCTCCTTTTAAGTTAAAAACTCCTCCTTTTAAGTTAAAAACCCCTCCTTTTAAGTTGAAAACCCCTCCTTTTAAGTTAAAAACCTCTCCTTTTAAGTTAAAAACCTCTCCTTTTAAGTTAAAAACCTCTCTTTTTAAGTTAAAAACCCCTCCTTTTAAGTTTAAAACCTCTCTTTTTAAGTTGAAAACCCCTCCTTTTAAGTTAAAAACCTCTCCTTTTAAGTTTAAAACCTCTCTTTTTAAGTTAAAACCCCCTCCTTTTAATTTAAAAAAACCTCCTTCTTTTTTCTTTTTTTTTTTCTTTTCTTTTTTTTTTTGGGCTTTATAAACCAAATGCAGCATCACATTATACCAAACCCACAACATCTGACTGTGAATGTGTTATTTTGGTGGAACTCCAGTTCCTATAAAGCCTTTCAAGACTATAGATTTTAATTACACAAATATTTTTCATAAAATCCTCGATTTAACTGCTGGCAAGACTGCAAGGGAAAAAAAAACCCCAACAACAAAAATACCCAAGACAAAAAGCACAATAATATCTGGCTCTGTCTCTCTGACAGATTCATTCTTCCAGCCCCCGTCGCCACATGCGCGCAGCTGCGCCCAATCACCCCGCTGGCTTTAGGACTCTCCTAGGCTGTGGAATTAAAACGAACTGGAAATGTTTTCCCCGCCAGTGGTGTGCAACACATGAAGCAGATAACGCAGGAGAAGGTTTGTGCTTCAAACAAGAGGTTTCTCCTCCAGCAGAGCTGCTCTGGAACTTAATCCTCCTCTTTTTCCCAGGCAGAGGAGATGGTTGCTCTGCCGAAAGGCTCCGACACGTCACAATATCTTCATTAAAGAGGAATTACTTCCATCTCGCCATCCCCAGGTGCCACTGGAAGCGGAGCTTTGTTTCATGTGGCCACTTGTTCATTCCTCTGTTTATATCAGCAGATTCTTTGGCTTCACGGGACGTTTGGAGATAAATCTATTTTAGGTCTTTTTTGCTTCCCCTTGACTTTTCCCCGCAGCATGTTTATAAGTTGCACATTAATTCCCTGGTCATGCCTTTGGTATCTTTCACTGCTCTCAAAAAAAAACCCAAAACCCCAAACCCAAACCAAAACCAACCCCAAAACCACAAAAAAAACCTCAAACCAACAACCCCATCACATTCAATCATCTCAACCCAACATACTTTTTGCTTGTTTGGACCCATCGATCCATTGAGGTAAATCAAATGAATCAAATTTCTTTTTAGGTTGTTCATTCTGGAGGTTGGTCATTCTGGAGGTTGTTCATTCTGGAGGTTGGTCATTCTGGAGGTTGGTCATTCTGGAGGTTGGTCATTCTGGAGGTTGGTCATTCTGGAGGTTGTTCATTCTGAAGGTTGGTCATTCTGGAGGTTGTTCATTCTGAAGGTTGGTCATTCTGGAGGTTGGTCATTCTGGAGGTTGTTCATTCTGAAGGTTGGTCATTCTGGAGGTTGGTCATTCTATTCCCACCACGTGCACATGCCCTGTGTTTTCCTTGCAAGAGGACACCTCCACCCCGGCAGCCCCGCGTCGCTCCGGCAGCTTCACCGGGAAATGCCGGGGCTGCTTGGAGGTGACTCGCTGCTGTGTGTCTGCAAACTGATCTTCAGGACATGGGAACCAGGGAGGCAGAGCTGCAGCTTGGTCATTTCTTTCATGTGTCCCTCAAGGTCCCCGTGGTGCAGCCTGAGCTCCGTGTTAGAGCATCAAAAGTGTTAAGAAACAGCACGTGCTTAATTTTTGCCCATTCCCAATGCTCCCAACACAACTGGTGGGATTTTCAGCCTGTGCTGCTCCCTGGATGCCACCATCACCACCATGACCACCACCACCTTCATCATGACCACCACCACCAGGTGGAACTTCCTACGCTGCAGCTCGTGCCCGTTGCCTCTCGCCCTGTTGTTGGGTGCCAATGAGAAGAGTCTGGCCCCATCCTCTAGACACCCTCCTTTTAGATATTTATAAACATTAATCAGATCCCCTCTGAGCCATCTTCTCTCCTGGTCAATAAGCAAATTTCTGAGCTGATTGATCACTAATTACCCACTGAGAAAGGCTGTTTGCTGCTGTACAGCGCTGGCTTGAGGAACCCCAACTCACATCAGCTTTGCTTTCCTTTCAAAGCATCACTAATTACTCCTTCAGAGAAACACAACCACCTCTAGATAGCACCTGCAGAACAAAAAATAAGATTTAAAGGAGCAGGTTGTCATTTGGAGCCTTTTTCCCCCCCAGCCAGGCTGTTCTAAACGAAGCAGAGTTTAATTAGCACCCTCTGAATCGCAGCATAAATCTCGCTGGCCAGGGAAGGAAGCGACCAGCGGCGCGAGCTGTCAGCAGCTCCCTGGGAGCTGACAGGGTCCAGCAAATGCTTCCCCCACCCTGACCCCTCCTGTCAATCAGCTCTGGGGGGGGGGGAGAAGCCCCTTCTCCTCCTCCTCTCCTCGGTTTAGTGAGGAGCGACAGCCAGCTCCAATTTTGCCCCGCTGTCATTTGTCATTATTCTGGGGAGGAAGGAGCCAGGCAGACACTTTTCACCCCAAAAGGTGCGGGCAGAGCAGAATTTGAGCTGATGGGTGGGGATTTCCACTGGCACAAATGGGAATAAACTTCACAGCTTTCCAGGCTGGACCCAAAATAGCAGAGCAATTTCAATCCCAATTAGAGCTCCGTAACCTGGGAGGAGAATTCAGGAGTCAGCTTCTAATATTTCAGTGCAGGATGAAGAATAATATCGCACTTCCCCGCTCCGCTCCCCAAGCCATTTGCATTTCTTAGGGGCTAAGCTCCACTCAAACACGTGTTGCAGGGAGATACTGAAGGATATGTGTGTGCTAAGGAAAATAGCCCCAAAAAAGTTCTGTGGAAACGCTGGTGTTCAGATCTGCCGAGGAATCAGCTTCCAAACACGGCTCCTTGGGACAAAAGAGTCCCTTGATCAGAGTAAAAAGGATTTAGGTCACATCTGCTGCACTGGGGACAGCAGGAACTGCTTCCTCTCCTTGGAGCAAACACACGTGTAGGTTTACAACACCAACACGTGACGTCCCTTAAAGTCCCCCGTCACCTATAAGGGACTCTGTCCTCTCAATGGGTTGTGCCTGGTGACATCTCTGCTGGTTGTACCCAGCATTTTTAAAATACACCAGGAAAATTGATGTGAGACCATGGTTTCAGGTTCCTCATATACACATGAGACAATCCCTCCAGGGATGGGGACTCCACCACTGCCCTGGGCAACCCCTTCCAGTGCCTCAGAACCCTTTCAGCAAAGAAATTCTTCCTCACATCCCATCTCAACTGCCCTGGGCACAACTGGAGGCCATTTCCTCTTGTCCTGTCCCTTGGTTGAACAGACCCACCCCCACCTCTCTGCACCCTCCTTGCAGGGCCTTGGACAGAGCCAGAAGGTCTCCCCTCAGCCTCCTTTTCTCCAGGCTCAGCACCCCCAGTTCCCTCAGCCGGGAACTCAGCACACTTGTGCTCCAGACCCTTCCCCAGCTCCGTTGCCCTGAGATATGAGCTGACCCCTGGAAAACTCAGGAAGGCATCGGGAGAGAAGTGAAGGGTGATGGCTTCTTGGTTAAAGGTCTATTTTGTACAGTGCTTTCCTGCAAACACCCACCCCAATGGGCTGTCATCCCTTGAAGAGCCAGCCCAGCACCAGGATACGGCCCAGAACACGATCCCTCCACCACCCCTCATCCCCCTGGCCAGCAGATCACCTTATAAGTGATGATGAAGTTCACCTGTGACTAAGGAGGACCTTTGTGTTCCCATCATCAACATCCCGTGCTTTCCTTTCCCCGTCAGCCTGACGCCGTTGGGACATCTCTTTTGCCACGAAGATCCAACCAACGAGCCCTGTGGAGAAGAAAAAAATGCAAAAAAAATGCAAAAAACCTTTCACAGTTATTCTTTATTTTGGAAAATGCTCCCTTTCTGAGGCTTCCAGTCAATATTCTCTTTCTAATCATAAATTGCTTTAAGAATCAATATTTATTTAAAAAGATTACCTGAAGGATGTTTTCCATTTTAGAAGACAACTCTTAATCTGCTCTCATTCTGGTGGCAAAGGAAATGTGCTTTAGTGGTTACACTGTTATTTAGAAACATATTTATCACTGACATGGTTCACTTGTGAGCACTTCCAGGGGATGTTTTGGATTTAAAAGGACAAATTTGAACAAAGAGCTGGATCCCTTGGGTGGGAAGAGGGGGATGCTGGAGGTCCAAGCTGGGTAGGTGCTCTTCCAAAAGCAAAATACTGATTTTCCAGCCCTTTTTCAGTCTGTCACTGGAGAATCCTGGAGTAAAAAGGCTCCTTCATGGTTTCTTCCCACACACAGACCTCCCTGCAGCTTCAGCTCATCCCTCCAAGCAAAAGGGAGGGCACATGAAGAAGTGCCCCGTCCCTGCACCGCGAGCTTCTCCCCTTTGCTGTAGGAATTCTTTGTTACTTAATCATTTGTAATTATCTCCTGGAGTAAATTCTGTTGGTGCATCAATTTTCAAACACAACAGTCATTTTTATCAGTCATGTTTATTTAATTTGAGCTGATTAGCACAGAACCTAACAAGTGGCTTAGACTAACAGTGTGTCACTGCCCAAGTATTTTGTAGGTACCGAGAAGACACGGGATAGCGCACATGGTGCTTTGTCTGCATTAATCTATTTACATTGCAATTCTTCAACTGTTTTTAATGGCTGGTTCAGCTGGAAGCAATTAGTTGTCTAAATTAAAGCCACATTTCTCACCAGGAAGGTTTTGGGGTGGGTTTTTTTGTTGTATTTTCCTTGTTTTCTGTTTTGTGAATGAAGACAGATACCATTTGAAAACGCATGAAATCTTCCAGAGAGGATTGATCTGGCTGTTTGGAGTCTTCTTCTCATGTACTCATCTTGAAGCCAAATACTTGGATGGGCCACAAAAGGGTGTGTTTGAAACAGAGCTCTGCAGAAGGACTGTCAGCGTGGTGTTGTCACCTTGGGGTGACTCCAAAAGGAGGAAAGCCAGGAGAAGAGAAAGAGCTGCAGACACAGCTCAGGAGCTTCTGGGGAGCTCTGCATGGGCAGTAGCCACTTGTTTATATGTTAATTAAATTAATAAATATGTTGGCATGATGAACAATGTGATTTCTACAGAACTTCAGACCAGAGTGTCAGAGCATGTTGGGTCTCACCCTCTTTTTGGTTTTTTTGGTGCTTTACAGGAAATAAATGTTGCATTTGCAAAGTAATCATGAAATATTTGGAGTCAACCTGGCCTTTCTCCAGGACTTGCACCTGAACAGCATGATGGTGCTCACTCCATCTCCTCTCATCTCCCTGGCTGGGGATTTTCCAGCTCCGGCCTGAACACCACAACTCTTCTCCCAACACTATGGCCCAACAGAAGAGAGATCTTCAGCTCAGCTGTGGAGAGTCAGAAGGCACCCATAGCTGTGGGATACTGTGGACAAACATCTCCCATGAGGTTTGGATCCTCTGTGCAAGGTGAGATCACTTCCCACCCCAGCATCTCTGCTGGGAGTTCTTTCTCCATGAGGTCAGCGTGGTGGCCATGCCCACATTCCTTCACAGCAGCAGTGACACTGCACCTTCTTGCTGCACAACTCTGTGGATTTAGATGAGCTTTTGCCTGTTAGGAGCTGATGGAAGCCTTCCAGCTGGGTCCAACCCAACTCACCCTAGGATCAGGCTGGGAATTATAGTCTTGGGTGAGATAGATATACTCCTGACATGCAGACCTGGGACTGTCCAAGAAGACCTTCAGCCAGAACTGTGTGCTCCTGATGGCACATCCATTGTTTCTCTTGGTAAGTATCAAGTGAGACCTGTTGGCTTTGTCCTTTCCCAGAGCAACCTGTCAGTGCTGCAAGGTGACATCGGCCTTGAGGGATGAATAACTCTGAGAAAAGCTATCAACGCCAGGCAGGCTCCCCAGTCCCATGGGAAATGTGGGGTAAGGAGATGAAGAAACCCCTCCCCGAGAACTTTTCCTTGGGAGGAACTATTTGACATCATTCTGCTTACAAAAATGAATTTTTAAAAGGCTCTCCATGCTCTCCTCTTAAAAAAAAGGGGGATTTGCAAGGAAAACAAAGCCCTGCTCTGCCCTACATTGACTTGAGACCATCCCCTAAGGTGGCACCCAGGGCAGCAGCCTGGGAAGGGGGATACAGGGGAAGGACCACCCAGGGAAAATGAGCTTTTGAATTGCAGTGTCCCACAGCAGTACCTGCAAGGGCTGGGGGACAGGTTTCAGTCAGGGTGTTTTTGAATTCAACACATTTTTTCTTTTCATTTCAGCAATAAAAAAATAATAATAAAAAAATGTTCCCATGTGGTGTAGTACAAACTGAGTCTGCACCTCAGCCAATATTCCAATCAGCTAAGTGAAGCCTTAGCACAGATTTACTCCCGAGGAAGCACTTCTCTCCTTGCCCAGCAAAACAGGGTGGAAGGAAGGAAAGCTCATGTGCTGTTTGCTCCTCTTCCTCCCCTCTTTGCACCCATCCCCCAAAGAGAGCAGCCTCATCCAGAGCTTTCTACCTCCACCAGTTTGTCACAACCTGAAAGCCCTCAGAGCTCTGTGTGTATTTAATTATCCTATCTGTCCCATCTGTGCCTCATTACATGCTCTGCCTGAACGCACCACGGAGTTGGGTTACGAGGAGGCAAAGGTCAGAGGAACCTCCAAGCCTGTATTTTGCCATCACTTGATTATTCAGATAACAACCAACCATCCAAACAGACTGAGGGCTTCTCTGTGGGACAGACAGGACCCTGTCACTGTGGCAAAAGAAAAGAAGAGAGCTCATTCCTCTTGGCTACCTGCTACCTTGAATATATAAAACAATAAAATGGTATTTCTCACGGCTTGGGGCATCGATGGAGAGCTGGCACTTGGCAGCAGCCTCCTTCCTCTGCTGTGTCTTACTTTTAATACAATGCCCAGCATTAATCAAGCCGTTCAGAAGCATCCTCCAGCAGTTCTGCAAAGCAGAGCTTCAGTGATTTACTGTCAGATTCTCCCAGCTCCTGTTAGGCTCCTGTTTTTCTTTCATGTGGCTAGCAGAGGTCAGCAGCGGCAGGAGATGCATGCTTTCACTTTGTCTCACATTTGCTGCTGTCATTCTGACCCCGCTCCGGTCCCCGCAGAGCGCCAGGACGCGTTCATGCTCGCAGCTCGAGATGTTAATTGATTTTCGGGAGCCCATTCATCAGTTAAATTTAGTAGATCACCCACCAGGTTTGCTGTTCGCTGTCAAAGGTAATTCAATTAAAAGCCCAGAAGTGTGACTAACTCTCTGCTGGTAAATATGTTTAGCAGCTGTGTTGCTGTATCTTCTCCATCCTATTGTGTCTGTGAAGCAGCCCTGCTGCAGCGTGTGACCGAGCCACATACCTTGGCTGATTAATGTCCACAACAGACTCACAGCAGCGCCAAAATGTAAGTCCAGATGCCTTCTTCGGTGTCCAGTGAGATGCAAATGTCTAAATGTAACAGCTCCAGCAAAGAGAGAAACCTCAGCAGTGCTGGAAGGCAGCAGTGGCTGCAATGGTGGAATTAGAATAGAATTACAGAATCATTTGGTTGGAAAAGAATTTTGAGATCATTGAGTCCAACCATAAACCCAACACTGACAATTCCACCTCTAACCCATGTCCCTCAGCACCTTGTCTTCCCATCTTTTAGATACCACCAGGGAAGGTAAATCCACCACCTCTCTGGGCAGCCTGGTCCAATGCTTGACTGCCCTTTGGGTGAAGAAGTTTTTCCTCAGATCCAATCTAAACCTCCCCTGGTGCAACTGGAGCCCATTTCCTCTTGTCCTGTCCCTTGCTCCTTGGTTGAACAGACCCACCCCCACCTCTCTCCACCCTCCTTGCAGGGACTTGGACAGAGCCAGAAGGTCTCCCCTCAGCCTCCTTCTCTCCAGGCTCAGCACCCCCAGTTCCCTCAGCCGGGAACTCGGCACACTTGTGCTCCAGACCCTTCCCCAGCTCCGTTGCCCTTCTCTGGACACGCTCCAGCACCTCCAGGTCCTTCTTGGAGTCAGGGGCCCAAAATTCAACCCAGCACTCGAGGTGAGGTTACAGATTAACTCCATGCATCTATATGGGGTTTTTAAAAATAACTTTCAAAAGAATCAAATTTGGATTTTCCAATCTATTGATAGTTTGGAATCTCCTTATTCCTACTCACAAATCCCTCAGCCATCAAAGCTGATAGGAAAGCCATCCCACATGACTTTATCCCACCACTGAGGCTCTGTATAAATCACACATTGTAGAGCTCTCCAGGAAAGATGTTTCTGTTCACCACTGGAGATGGGTGGGGGAAACCAGGCTGAATTCCTCCGGGCTGACAAATTGGCTTTGACTCTTCTTGTCCGCTGCCATCAGTCACTCATAGGTGGTTTGGTAGTAATTAAGCGCGTCATTAGTGATCCTGTCGTACACCATGGGACAAAATGGTGTGTCTGCTTAAGAGATTAAAGGAAAACACTATCTGAAAAGCACAGGTAAACAAGACACACATCCCTCAACCTTTCACCCTCGAAAGACCAAGGTTCACATCCCACTGGAGCACAAATAAATAGGAGACTGGGCTCCCAACTCACTGCTGCTGGGTTTATATTCACAGTGAGACTATTTCAGAGCCCAACAGACTTGTTGGTCACTGGGATGCAAGAGGATGGGTGGGATGCAGGCTTGGAAGGGGCTGGGAGCAGAGGTGCACAAGAGGATGGGTGGGATGCAGGCTTGGAAGGGGCTGGGAGCAGAGGTGCACAAGAGGATGGGTGGGATGCAGGCTTGGAGGGGGCTGGGAGCAGAGGTGCACAAGAGGATGGGTGGGATACAGGCTTGGAAGGGGCTGGGAGCAGAGGTGCACAAGAGGATGGGTGGGATGCAGGCTTGAAGGGGGCTGGGAGCAGAGGTGCACAAGAGGATGGGTGGGATGCAGGCTTGGAGGGGGCTGGGAGCAGAGGTGCACAAAGAAACTCCCCAAATCACTGTCCATACAGAAACAGGCATGGATTTACTTCCAGTGACTGCCTCAAATTATAAATTAATTAATTAGGCACTGATAGAGAGCATCTAATAGCTCCCATTGCACAGGTCCCACGTCATCAACTTACTCTGCAAGAGCTGAACCCCCCACAAACACCAAGATTTCCCGATTTCCCTGCGGTTGGAGAAAATAAACGAGATCCAGCGACTCCACAAACCACCGGTGTTCCTGCCTGTCTTTTATAAGCAGGAGGAGGAAGACTCGTGTGGTTTGGTGAGTAGTATCCTGAGAAAACATCCAAATTCCCCAAACTTCATCATAAACCTTTATGAAGAGCTTGGGAATACCTGGTCTGTCCACAGACCAGCGAGAGAGCTGAGTGGTTCCAACACTGAACTCATCTCGCAGGAAGAGACAAGAAACAAAGTCCTGGCTGTGATAAGAACCAAGTGATGTCTCTTATACAGAGACTCCAGGATTAATTTAAATTAATCTTTGCAAATCTCTAACCACAGGCTAACTGAAATCATAAAACTTCATCAAAAGCACATCTGAAAGAGAAGCCAGGATATTCTGTATTTGCTGCTTTTATACACAAGACAAATTGGGGATGGTGAGTATTAACCTTTGCTGGACAGTGTCATTTTTAAGTATTTAGATAAAAACTCATGCCTTTGTTAAATGTAATAATTACCACTAATATACACTGATAACTTCTGCTATTGTTACAAATAGAATTATCTCTGCAGAAGAGGTGGTGAGAAGTAGACATTTTGTACAGAGATATCAAGGTTTTAAAGTTGATTAAGATATTAATCAATTACTTATACTGGATAAACAACGACTTTGATATATGGCTGCTGCCAGGAATCCTTTTTTTTGTTGTTGCTGTTCAATCCCCCCCTTCTTCTGGCATTAATAAATTAAGGCACCTGCGATACAAATCAGCAGAAATCTGGAAAATCAGGATCACTTCCATGCGGAAACGATGCCCATCACAGAAGGACAAGTGGGGAATGGAGCCTGTGCAGGGCTTTGAAAAGAGAAAAAAAAAAGATTCTATTTGTCAAATTACCAGAGGAAAAGTTGATCTTACTGTTAGGGACTTTATCCACTTCCAGGTCATAGCCATTAGTCACAGCAGTCTCTGGGAGACTGGAACTAATCTACAGCACACTGAGCGGGGCTGCTGGCTTCTCCTGCGCGCTTCAAGTCAAACATTGGGGCTTCAAATTGGTACCTGGGACTGCAAAAAATCACCAGCAACAGAAATAAAGCTGCATGGTTCCAACATTTAACTCACTTCGTGGGAACAGACAAGAAAAAGTCCTGGCCATGATAAGAACAAAGTGATATATCTTATATAGAGACTCCAGGATTATCTTAAATTAATCTTTGAAAAAAGAAAGAGCTAAAAAAATTATATATATATATATATATGTGTGTGTGTGTGCATATATATATATATACACACTTATATATATGTGTGTATACATATATATATATACACACACACATACATACAGACATACATATATACATACAGAGAGAGAGTGTCTTTAAATGAAGTTTTGAAATGTTTTACTATCCCTGACAGCTCCTTTTGATAGAAATTGATTGTAATAATGAATTAGGAATCAGATAGGAGGGAAATGAAATTAAGCTGATTATTATCTTGTCAGAGACACATAGTTGTTGGTATTTAAAATTTATTGCTTTAGACTGTTGTGAAAAGCTTGTTTCACTCAGAGTTAAAGCGTTTAGAATAGTCCTTAGCAATATGCACAGGTCACTGCAACAAGAAAACAACTTTCAGATGAGAAATGTGTGATACTAAGTGCTTTGAAATCACCTTTGTCTAGGGAAGAGCTCGAGGGCAGCCCATTTCTGACCCATTTTTGGTGGCTTCTGACAGCAGCCAGCAGTGTTGGTTGGAAGACATTGGAAAGCTTTGCCAAGGACTGGAAAGAGCTGGGATCCTCCAGCCCATTGGTTTTCTATCTGGAGCTGTGTATCACAGCTGATTCAGCATGACTTCCTTAATAAAGAGCAGTAAAGGTCAAGCAAAAGCCTGTACCACTCACTCACTGCATCTTCTTCCAAGTTAAAGGCTCAATTGGCACTTGAAATTAGTTACAGCTTGTTCACATCGGCCTTTCCCTTTATCTGAATGGTAATGAAGAGCTCTGCTTCCGATACAAGCAAGGCCACTGACCCTGCTTGGGATTTCAGTGAAAAAAATACTGTTTGACACCAAAAAAAATAGAGAGAGAGCCCTGAGCAGTGTGCTAGTTCAAACCAGGCTTTGGAGGAGATGAATGTTAATGCTAAAGCCAAAAACCACAATGCACTGAACAGACAAAGAGAATCCTGAAACCAAAGGCAACCTCAACATGGGCAACAGCTCCAATAAGAAAAAGCATTTTTCTATTAAAATACATTTTCTATCAGCATGCAGTGTGTGTTTTCTGCTGGATAAAGTAGACATTTATAAAGGACAAAAAAAAAAAGGCACAACAGCTAAAGAAACCCAAGAGGACTTAACTAAAAATTAAGCAATTTACAACAAGTTTTAAGCAAAAAGTTATTTGCTATCACACTACTAATAGTAGATCTCCAAGCACCAAATTCATGGCTGAAGCCAGCAAAGAAACCTTTCAAAGTGCATTTGGGGAAGAGGGTTAGATATTGACAGCAATCGTGATGGTGATGGCCTCGTGCAATGCGTTCCCAGGTTTTATTTTGTGCATCAGAGCAGCTTTTAGACAAGGAAGGATCAAAGCCCTGACACAGGCACATCCTGCCAAGATTTGATGCTGTCCAGAAATAAAGGCTCCAAAGGAGCCAAAGCTCCTTAAACTAGTTAAGTGATGACTCTTTTGTTTTAAGAAGTTTTTTTTAAATAAATAAATATGTAAGACCCGTGGAAAAACAAAGCTCGAGGCTCCCTCTGCTGGCACCCAACACCGCGGGAAGGGGAACACCAAACTCTGGGGAGGACAAACTCAGAACTCCACCACCTCCTGCCAGTTTTCCACATGACAACTTGTTACACACAGTAAGGACAGAAAACACTCTTAGCTGTTCAGGCACCAGGGATACACACCACACCAGACTAAACACTGAAAAAAAACCCCATAAAATTTTAAACAGACTACTTTACATTGTTAAATACTTAATTACTCCCTAAATTGTTATCCCAAATCTTTCCCAACAGTACCCACTTTACTTTCTTCTTATTTCATCTTCATAAAGATTTAATTTTCTCATTATCTTCTCACAGGAAAATACTGATGACATTGTGACATCCACTTGCTTACCCACGAGCTGAGCCCTGCCAAACAGCCAGACAGCCTGGGAACACAGCTGAAATCATTTGTACAATTTTATTTACCACTTGCAATTACATTTACAAATTGTCCCATACAAGTAATGCAGTTTTCAAAATGAACTCTACCAGAGCTACAAAAATTATTCTCTTCTCTATACATCTCACCAGCTTCAGAGTTTATTTCTGTACACAGCTGCTGATTATATTTAACAAAATGTCACTATTTTTTGGCTCTGAGGATCTCCACAAAGGCAACTTGATCATTTTATCTCATTGCAATCAAGAAAGTTCAAGTTCTTGGTCTTCATTTCCTTCCCTCTCCTTTCACCTGAAGCTCTTCATGGCTTTCAGTTTGGGAATTCAAATGAATGAAGGCTAATGCTTCTGTACACTTAGCAGGTTTAGTAACTGAGGGGAAAAAAAAATGCCAAGCAAAACCATTCTGCAACATTTCAAGCAATGTTTCACTTCAGATGTGTCTGCTCATAAGCAGAATACTGAAATATCAGCAATAAGGTTACATAAAAGCACAGACAATTTATTTAACATGAAATGAACATCTACAAACACATACAAGAAACACCAGCAATGTGGGAGTGAGGAGACAAGAGTTGCTCAGAAAATAGCAAATGTTTTTAGAAGAGCCTGAATGGAGGAAGGATATGAAACTCAAATATTGCTCTAAGAGTGACTTTCTGTCCTAAGCATTTCCAAAAAGACTTGAGAAAAATATATACATTAAAAATCTAACTGTTCCAACTTTCTGAATGCCAGTTCTCATCCACAAGTGCTAATACAGAGACAAGAAATGGTTTTCCCCAGGAGAGGGCAGGAGATCCACACACACAAGCAGCCAGTACAAAATCTTGGCCCCACTGAAATAACACAGCAATTCTCAGAGTGAAGTCAACAGGAGAAAAAAAAAAGGTTTTTTTTTTCAAACATGGATTTCTTCCCCCAGACAGCTAAGCCTGCTTACCTCTTTGCATCATAGTCCCACAGAGGTGATGTTAATTGTATCAAACAAGCTTTTATGTTTACTTGTTAATCCCTTTAAAAAAGTGACACTGGAAACTATTCTGGTACTGGAGTTAGCAACCCTGGGAGAAGATCAAAACTGGGGAACAGGCTGTGTGCAGCCAGTAAGAGAACAAAGCTTACTGACCACTCACCTACAGCAGTCAGCCTCATCTCCCTCGACTTTTCAGTTCCTCCAAAGCCCCAGGGCTCACAGCAAGGCAACACACTCAGAAAATCAAATACATGGGATCTCAAATTGCTGTCTGACCCCTCAAACAGTTTAAGAACAGCCAGGAACAGTTTAAAACCAGTATAATTTCAACATTAAAATAAACCAGACAAGCTAGCCAAAGCTGTCTAACATCAAACACCAAAAACCTCAGTAGTTTATGCTGCAGCTCCATCAACAAGCAACCACAATTAAATTCTGATGTGGATTTATTACACAACAGTCACTTTCCAATGAAATATGAAGTAAATTAATATCAAAAGAATAAAGTAAGTTCAAGGCAAAGGCACACACACAAGCAGTTACCACACTGAGGGTAACCTGGTTGCATAGATTTACCATTACATGTTTGTTCTGATGGTCAGGAGGAGCTGGGAGGGGGGAATGTAATATATAGTCCCTTTCCTAAGATATTTTATTAGTAATTTGAAAGGGTTGTACCAAGACTACAGATGCAAGTACATGGTTTTTAAACACCTTCCAATTCCTCCTATTTACAGGAGGAACATTAAAGATGTTTAAGAGAAAGCTGCATAAAAAATAAATACAAACAAGTGAAAAGACTACAGTTTAAACAACTCACTTGAGTTCAGGCAGCCAGTGTGACATACACCATCCCACATCATTTTAGGTTGTTTGGTTTATCTAATTTCCATATCTGATTTTTACAGTAGCCTTGAATACCTCAGTATGTAACATCCTGCTACACCTTCAAAGTGATTGGAGTAACACATTCAAAACATAGTTTGAAACTACCTTGAAATGTTTACTCATTTTTGCTGGTTTTCAGTGAAAAAATCCTGCTTGACTAAGAAAGCAATGTTGGGTTTTTTTCTTAAATATTTCCCCAACACTGGAAAACCCACGAGATCCTGAACACCAGCAAATCAAGAACTAATTCCAAGTCTGGTGCTTCACACCTTCCCTCACCCCTACAAAGATAAAGACAAAAAAAACCCAACAAAGCCCCAAAAGTCAGAAAGAGAATTTCACCATCACTGTTGATCACAACACAAATTGTCTCAGCCACAAATTTCTACAACCATTTATTTACTTCACAACTGCAGCGAGAGTTTGAAGTTACTGAGAGCAGCCAGTAGAGTCTCTGAACTTTACAGAAGTCTTTACATTTCTCTACTTTACAGAAATGTAAAGG
This sequence comes from Caprimulgus europaeus, assembly GCA_907165065.1. The sequence continues at coordinate 20,279,757 of OU015538.1, read as the reverse complement.
GATGGCTAAAACAAACCAGCTTCTCCATATGGCTGCAGTATGACAAGTCATGGTATTTAATCTGCAGAGAGAAATACTGCACCTTGTCCTTAATCCAACATCACAGATGGACACACCTAGCAGCTCGGCCCTTGGACTGAGCTGGCCTATTCTACTCATCTACTACTCACCTGCTGCAAGGTGCAGAGGAGGAAAAGCTCATCTAAGTGCCCTGCTTAGAGAAGACAAGAGTTGGGACCTTGACTCATGAAGGACTGTGAAGATCTGAGCCTGAGGAAGAGCACTTCTGTATTTTTCATATATGGAAGAATGCTAAAGTGTGGAATATGGTCACAAGACTTGTCCTTAAGTAAAAAAAAGTGCTTTTGGATTAAAAGCAAAGAAGGAGGGGAGAAAAGCAGGCTTCAGTTACTTCACATGAGGCTTCTCTGCTTGAATCTATAAAAATGGATAGTGTGAGCTCCCTAACAGGAACTAGATGTTGTGTTGGTAGAACAGAGACACTGGGAAGAAAGTAACGTGGAGGGGCTACAGCACTTGACATTAAACAATGAGCAAGCTACAACACTCAACAGGACTGATAAGAGTTCAAAAATATACTTTATTCCTCCTGTACTAAAGTGATGACACTGTCCAAATGCCCAATTAGATGAAAAACAGCTTTTGGGAACTCATTTTTGAACTAAACCACTATTTTCAGCACAATTACCCCAGCTTTAAAAGACTAAAGAAAACCTCAGACTGAAGTCCACTTATTTAACAAGAGTATTTCTCATGAAGTCCACTCTGTCCATCTTTGTGTGTTCCAGGAGTTTGGCTGTGTAAGAAAGTTATCTACACCAATCATCTCAACTGAAGATATCATTTCTCCAACCAGAAACAGCTCTCATAATTTAAAAAAATCACTTCATAATTTAAAATATGTATCAATGACACTCTGCTTTTCTTTCAGCTAGGATGTACCAACACCACTAGCTGGCTTAGAATATCAACTTGATTTTGTGAAAAAAAGCTTGCAAAAAATATATCAACTTCAAAATGTACAGAAAAAGGACATTAGAGAGCTGATATTTGGGGGTTACTCAATGTATTTTAGAAAGAGTAGCAAGCTAGGAGTGCAGTACCCTATGTTACAGATATTCAAACACCTAAGCCATACTGCATACACCTTTCTAGTGTTAGTTACAGAACAGGTATTTGAAAGCACGTACAAAGAGCTGCAGCTTTAACTTAAACTTGATCACGTAGGCGGGCCAGTCTCTGGGACAGCTCATCCTGCAGAATTGTCAAACACAAAGAAACCAGCTCTCAGTAATATGGAAATTTCATTTTTGTAAAGTTCTGTAATGGGTCAAGCAATCTCATGTCCAGATGATATGAAATTATCTCATATACAAGGCTTAACAAGGTTTGCTTAAGGCCTCAAGAACTGCTGTACCAGGTGAGACCAGAGCTCTGTGGAGCTATCTTATCTCCAGCAGTGGATACTTAGGAAGGAGTTTCAGGACACAGCAAGTAGAGACAGAGTTAATTTGTTGGGGTTTTTTATTGTATCATCTTGGCAGGTGCAAATGAGCCCTTAGAGAACTGCATCCTTACGTGGATGCAGCCGTCACTGACCAAGGCTGGTACCTAACTGACCTGCTACAGCGAGACAGCAGCAGGTCTGTTGGCTTTAGAGGGGCTGCTACAAGGTGAAACTGAACTTCTGAAAGAATGTGGAATACCTGGGGCTCCCCAAACATTGTTCAGTTAAGATGAGGCTCCCTAAAGCCTTCTCCACAAAGACAGGATGACAGGAATAAACTGTTCTCCTTCCAGTCCCTCAAATATATTCCCTTAGAATGGGAAAAGCAACTCAAAAGATCTGTGCAAGCTTGACATCAGGATCTGCCCAGGCACAAGAAATTCTAAGCTATCCATCCAGAGCAGATGTGGAATCCAGCCCTGCAAGACCTTTCACACATTAAAGGGAAAAACCCAAAGGCCTCGTGTGTGCTGTGGGAGATGGCTGGATTCATTAAATTTGGAGCAGGAGGAGAGTCAACTGCTTGGAACTCTAGGAAATAACTATGCAAAAATACACCTGAAACACCTAAAATTTCTGGATTTATTAAGCAGATGAATGTATTGTTAAAATTATTTTGATGGCAAGACTGTTTTAACTACACACAGTTTCTTTTGGACAGCTAAATCAAATCACAATTTAGCAAGCCTGTTTTGACCAAGTGAAGCATTAATTTCATACCACATTTCTCTAGAAAACACTGATTTCAACTGAACCTAACATTTACCTGTTCTGCTGAGGCAACACTTGTACCAACAGAACCTGTCTGTCCTTGAGGTAGTTCCATGTTCAGATCAAGACTAACAGAAAAAAAACAAAACAAAAGCAGTCAGGCATACATGGCTAAAGGAAGAAGCAGGATAATTGACAAGCAGAGCAATACTGAGGTAGCAGGAGGCCACCAGCATCCCAGGAATTCTGTACTCCAGCTAATAAGACAACTTGATCAGTAAATTTCACCCATTACCAAGAAATCATGTATTATAAATAGCAACAGCTAAATAAATTCTGCTTCATCAGGACTGAGCAAGATTTCTGTTTGACAGAGGTATATGAGACACAGCAGACATATTAATCACAAAAAGTTCACTTATTAAAAAGAAGTTTTACTAAAAAAATTTGTCCAAAGCATTTATCCTCAGGCCAACAGAGGGACACTTACACCTTATGTGTCACCAAGAAGGCAAGCAATATTCTGTAAAATATTTCAGCATATCCCCAAAGGCTCAGATATGTCATGATGACCCTTTTGCAATGCCCAGCTTGTGACAGCAGAGCTACAGGAAGTTTCAGGGTGGTGAGATGGGGGGAAAAAAAGAGGAAATGTGGAGCAACACAGTGAGGATTGCTGATGTAAAAGCCAATCCAAGTAAATAACCAAGTGCTATCCTGACATGACAAGTGACATATAGTTTCAGGCTTTTGCACAGCCACCCCTGCACTGTGACATTCACAGTAGCTTTGAGTGAAAACAAAATAAATACTGGCACTAAACTCTTATGAGAATGGTGTCCAGAGGTGAAAGGATAATGGTGATTCTTCTCTGCTTCCAAGAAACAAACAAGGGTATCTGACCTTCAGGTTAACCAGGAAGGGCTGTTGGAGTAAAGATTTATTCCAGAAATAGTGACTCAAAATTTTACCTACCCTGCTTCATCTGCCATTTCCTGTAGCAGCATATCCACCTGGTTCTAGGGGAAAGAAAACAAAACTGATGGCTGCACAGTGCAGTTTATGACAAGCTCTTCTGCCAAATCTTGAAAGAACAGAAATTTTAACAAAGCAGAGTTAAAAGTAAATGTCTTTCACAGAACATTTTTGTGCTTAACCACCAGAGGGCCCTGGATGAACCCAAAAATAACGAGCAGAGGCCTCAGCCTGTCCAAACCCCATTAACTGAACTCTAGCTTCTGAAATAACACTTCTACAGAATTAAACTTATCTACAAAAAACCCCAAACATGTACTCAAATAGTTCAGGTGCTGATTATTGGCTGCTAAAACATTGCTTTGCACAACATGAACAAAAGCCCAGCTCCAACAGACTTTGCTGGATTCAGGTTTAGGTTTGTTTTTCTTTACAAAGCATTATCTCCAGTAAATTTCTCTCTCTGACAAAGCTTCTGTTGGAATAGCACAAGGGGGAGAGGTGCTAAGAACTCTTAATCATGTCAAGCATTGTTTAAGGATTTATTTTAGTAAATACATGTTCATAAATTAAAAGTAGGTAATTAACAACATTTCCATTGCACATACTACTACTAATTTGATGGAGATTAATGTAATTTTGCTTATTATCAGTGAGTGACAGCTATTGATTTTCTCACAGCATACTCTGCTTTGATAATTAATGCTGCAATGTCTTCTGGTTCATAAGTTTGTTAAGAACTCAGCAAAACACTGCCTATTCAGTAGGAGGGTTAAAGTTTTCAAGATATAATATAAAATAAAGCCTGCTGTAAGAGTGAAATAGACTAAAATACATATATGTGACCCTCCCTACTTGGGACTAGAATTTGAAATAGTCTCTTCATCACAAAGAAGCTCAAAAAAAAAGTGAAAAGGCTCCAGCTGCTGCTATGTCTAAAAGTAGGCAGAAAGAAAAGAATCAGACATTTCCACATGAATTTAAAATCACATTTAAAAAAAACAAACAACAAACTATTCTTACTTGTGGCGTTGTTAGCGTGGTAGTGTTGCTCATTGTGTCTTCCATCTGTTGTGTCTGAACATCCAGTGTTTCAAACTGGTGCTCAAATTTGTCCATTAGTGCAGATATCTATTAAAAATAGGAATCATATCAATGATCTGCATATAACAGGAGAGAAATAGATCTCAACTGACAAAAACAGAGCCACACTACAAGGAAGGCTGCAAGCATCTCCTGGAGATCAGAAGCTTGTCCCTCTCCCCTCCCAGCATCACCTTTGAAGCTGATCTAACACTGCAGTTCAGTAGGTTGGTCAGGGCCCTGTCCAGGCAAGTCCTCAGCATCTCCATTTATGAGGATTTCACAACCACACTGGGCAACCTGTTCCAGGATCTACCAACCTCACTGCAAAACTTTTCTCTTGCTTGGAATTTCCCTTTTCAAAACTTGAGTCCATTGCCCTTTCTACTTTTGATACACAGCTGAAAGAAAAGTCGATTTACCTTTTCCAAGTTCATGCTCTTCAGCGTGGCATCCATAGACTTAACCACCCCTGCCATCGACTTTGTTACCTGAAATGAGATAAAGGAAATTATTACAAAGAAAGAAAAATGAGCAGTTTCTTACCAAGCTCTTATCTCAGTCTGCAGAGCTGCTACAGTATCAAACAGCCAGGCTGGCACTATTGCCATCTAGAAGGTCACTTTTTAAATAGCTCCTACCATTTCACATTCTGTGCATTAACTCAACCACCTGCAAGACACATTCTGAGCTGAAATTCACTAAAAACCGAGGTGTAGATGGCATTAACTTTTGTGGGTCTTGAGACTTGTCAAATGTTAAGGGATAGGCTGAGTATACAGATCACATAGCAGAAAAAAAACTGGCTGAAGAGCAGTACAGTGGTGTACCTTAAAAACACACCTGAGCTAAAAAAGCTTTCTGGAATCACATCATGACTTTGTGTCTTTGGAAGGGGAACAACACCTTTGCAAAATAACCTTAAGTGTAACCAGTAAAACACACCATAACCTTAGGAACATGAAGGTTACAACACAGCTACCAGCAGTTAGTAGCTACAAAACACAGCAGGTAGGAATCTATTTCTAAAGAGCAGGTGCCAGGGGGATTCCATTACTTGATTCACTACTGGCTACATCTGAAACCAAAACTGAAACTCTTCAGCTCACTATAGACAGAATGAAGTCACTTTTAAGAAGATCAAAGGTCTCATCCTTCAAACAGATCTGTGAAAACAACCTGACCTTGCCCATAGTCACTGCAGTCTGAACTCTGGCTGCTACAGCGTCCACCCTGGCGCTCATGCGCAGGAAGTTGATGGCTTGGTTCTTCTGCCGGATTGCGTTCTCCGCGTGGATTCGGGCGACTTCCATGTTACCCTTCTGAATTGCCTGTTTGTAAAACAAAGCAAGAAAAAGCATTTTAACCTTCCCTGCTCTTGTAAACATGATTTCTGAATAGCCTATCTCATTTCTGAAATAAGCATCAATTTATCACAATATTTTTTCTATTACAAGATAAAATAAAAGCCTCCTTCCTCCCCTGACAGCTCTCAAACCTTTTCAAGATGAGAACCCCTAACTTCTTTCCAAGGAAGGTATCTAGCATCACTTCAAGAAGCTCTTACAGAGCTACAGAAACATAATCTTCTCATTGCTGAAAATATTTTCCAATGTCAAGACCCAAACACAGATACAGCTGGTATGGTTGTTTCTCATGGATAAAAACACAGTCAAATACATTTAGTCCCTCTCTTTACTACTTCAAGGACTCAAAAACTGTTTTGAAGTTACTCTTCATAAGTCCTTCTAATACAAGATGAGAAACATTAAGATTAAATATTATTAGCTTTGAGAACAATAGTCTCTAACAAAATACACACAAGACAATCTTCTCAGGAAGCAAATGCCATGAGCTGTACGAGAGGATGCAGAAGAACACGTCCTCACACTTATCAGTAAGTACTGGCAGATTTGTAGTCATATATTTTCAATCACAAGCACCTATCACAGTATTACTAGCATGCAGACCAGGAAAATGGTCAAAACACCACTTATTTTCCTGCTATAATACATAAGCAACAGATCTAAAGAGCCCGTTTCAGACTCGCTGCTTACCTTCTTAATTTTAGCTTTCTCGGCCTTTTCTTCTTTGTCGCATTTTTTTGAGTTCCTGTTGAGTTCCTTCGCAGCAAACTTCAAATTAAAGAGGTGTTCTGCAACCTAAGTTAAGGCTTCAACAACAGGGCCAATCCTTTCACCGTAGGATTTTGCTCTCCCATTTGAAGTGCTACCAAACCTTGTGTCTACTGCATTTCCCCAGTAGCGATATTAAAACTGGGAAGATGTTTTTTAAGTGAGCCCCTGGAATTCCCACAACAAGGAGACCAACCAAGCTGCTTTGCAATTATAATGCTGCTTATCATCTGGGTTCTAAAATGTAAGGCTGTAAAAAAACAAGTTCAGATCCCAAACTGGCTCTGTTTAACATCAAACCTACTTCAGACTGATAAATACAACAAAGCAAACCTCCTCCAAAAGGAACTGAGAGTCTTTGCAGCTACTTTCACTCAGAGTCCCCAACTCTCAGCGAAGTGGAAGTGCAGTTTATTGTCCTGTCTGGAAACTCCTCCTCATCCAAAAACAAAAACCACCCCAAACCACTGCGGAACAACAGACAAATGAACAGTGTAACAGTGAACTGACCAGGCCCAGGCACAAACCAGGTGCCCTTCCAAGCCACAGCACAGTCTTGCTGTGTTTAAACCGCTCATGCAGCCCCCTCACAGAGCAGCCGCCCAGCCCTGGGTCATGTGAGCCTTTCTGAAGTCCCAGACAGCTCCATCATCTGACTTCTGGGGAAAGAATTCTTCAGCCAGCAAGAGAAACTGAGCTTTTTAAAAAGTTCGAGTCCTGCTTAAGCTGAAAGCTCTAAGAAAACAGCAGAACAAGCCTTCATAGTGTCTTAGAATGACTGCATTAAACTGTCACTGACAGAGAATGAAGCATGTGCTGTCAAAATAACAATTAAAAAACATACTTCTGAAAAACTGCTGATGAAAGCTTCCAAATAATATCAGTCTTTCTCAAGCAGAACAGAAGTACAAAGCTTTATAGGCTTCTTTCATGCCACCTGTTGATATCCCAAGAGGAAGATGCAGCAAGTACTAAGATGCTTAACAGTCAAGTGAAGCACACAAAGCTCAACATTATGAGGTACTTGAGGTTTCTTTAATATTTCAAATATGGAAATTATTCCAGAACTATTTTTTTCCTTGAAAGTCCAGCCATGCATCTTAGAGCTCTGACAGCAACCTGAAGACATTAGGAAGTTTGCTGAAGTAATTATTGTATTATCCTCCATGCAGGCTACAAAAAGGTAACAGCTCTGCCTATATATCCAGGCTATCCACTCAGGTAGCTACCAGTTACACTAAAATCATTGCTTGTATTTACACTTCTTTGCTTTAAAACTTTAGCCACCACCCCTTTCAGCAGCAGTAAGTATTACACTGAGGCACAGATTAGGTAATTCACCAAGCAGGAATATACCCTTAGGTTGTCCTTTCAAGTACAGTTCAGGTCAGAGACCAGAACAACCAGGTAAAACATGACATCACCTATTTACCCCATCTGCACTGAAACAGCATTTCAGAGCAGTTTATTTGGAAATAACTTCCTCAGTTACTCACTTGGGGCATTTACCTTTGACATTAAAATAGCTCAGCCTGCTACCTCCACAGCTCTTCCATCCCATGACCAGCACATACTCGCTCCTCCCCTCAGAGCTCTTTCTTGATGTGCCATCACCCAAGTGAAACTGAACTGCCACCGTGACTCACGGTCACCTGCCCCGGCACTCCCATCCCCTCGGTCCCACAACAACCAGCAACGCTGCCAGCACACTTCCACCACACCGAGACTCCGTAATCTTTAAAGCTTTTTTTAACCTGCATGTTAAGATTTTAAACAGCAAGAAAGTTTTAATTTGCCCATAAGGGTTTTCTCTACCTGTAATTTCTTTTCCATACCAGGAAGCAGTGCCGGGTTTGTTCAGCTGACAGCGGTCGCTGTGTTGGGGGGCAGCTGGCAAGTCAGCCTTGCAGGCACCACTCCAGTCTCCACACAGCACTGGATGTACAGTGTGTCAGATGTCCCTGCTGCACAATTCACACTATTCTACACCAAAAATCACCTTTTCTGCCCCAGGGACTGTGCTGCTGCTCTGTGTGTCTTAAGAGACGTGACAAAGCCGATCCCTGTGGATCCCTTCCAACTCACAACATTCGATGATTCCTTGCCCCAGCTCAGCGTAGCTGGTCCTGTCCCGGGAAGTGAAACTGAACCTCCGCTCCCTTCCGCACCCGCGCAGGGAGGCCGAGCCCGGCAGGAGAACGCACAGTGTCACGTAGACAATGCAAACGCTCCCGCCCCGGGAAAAGGGCCCTGAAGGGAAGGTCCTGCCCTCCACAGGCCTCCCCGCGACCACCGAGCGGAGGGAAGGGCCTCGCCTCCCCCTCCGCACCGCACCCAGCCGCGGCTCGGGGCTCCTCCCCGGGCGCCGAGGCCTCGCACGCCGCCTCCACCCTCCCCAGCGCGGGCACCGGCCCCAGAGCCGTCGGCTCAGTTCAACCCGCCCGCACCGAGCCCAGGCCGGGGCCTCCCCCCAGCCAACAGCCGCCGGGCCGGGGCGCCAACAGTGACCGGGAGCGGCCACAGCTGCGGTACCGGCGATTGAGGTGTGTCCGCGCCGCCCCCCGCCCACAGCCCCGCGGATACTCTCCATGTTGGACATGGCGGCGGGCGGCTCCGCGGCGCTCCGGCCGGCCCGGCGGGAGGGGAAGGGGGGGATGTAGGAGGGCTGCGGCCGCCGATTCTCCCCTCAACCCAGCACTGTCGCGGCTCCGGTTTCCGGTCACCCCGTTACGCGCAGCCGGGGCGGGGCGGGGTCGCGCGTGCGCGTGGCACTGCCGGTCACGGGGCGGGAACGCGCAGCGCGCAGCCGTGGGTGCCCTCAGGGCTCTGAGGGTGAGGGGGGATCCCCTGGGCCCTGCTCCCTGGGGGGCTGCTCAGTGCCGTGGCCTGTGTCACCGCCCTTCTGGCCAAAGCTACGTTATTAGACAGCAGATCGCATATAAATCTCTGTATTTGTATCTATACACACACAGACACCAAGTGTTTATATATGTAGGGCAAGGATAACATAGTGCTGGCCTTACCTGGCATTTACTTATAGGCCTGATCTATTATTTACTTACAGGCCTTACCTATCATCTATTTATAGGCCTTACCTATCATTTATTTATGTTTTTACTTAAAATTTCTATTTTTAAAGATTATCCCTTTTCAGGTTAGGGTGTTACATTTTCCTTTCAAATGTAATGAAATACAATATGAATATATGGTAATAATTTTTAAGATTATCCCTTCTCCGGTTAAAGTCTTACGTTTCCTTTCAAATCTACTGAAATACAATATGAATATATTGTAATAATTTTGTGGTGATAAATACATTTTAAACTTGACAAGCAAAGGAAGTTCTGATGCACTGAGGGAAGCGTTGAGAATCTGTAACATCAGGTTTTTCTCTTTCTTGTCTTCCAGTAGCAAAGGAAACCAGTGGAGTTGCTTTCCAAATGAAGCAGATTGTTATTCTGTGAAGATAATTAAATTAACTATAAGTGGAACTATATATTTCTATGAATTTTGTGTCCCTCCCTGAATTCCCCACGGTATGTCCCACCTGCAGCTGCAGGCTGTTCTGGGATGGAGCAATCTCTGGTTTTCACTTTGAGACCGAACAGGATAGAACTAGACTAAGTTGCAGAATTTTAGTACATTGAGAAAAAGAGAAATAACCTGAAAAAAAAAAAAAAGATACTGGTTTAACACCCACTGGAGTTCCTAGAAGAGCTTTCACTGACTTGCAGTTAGTGCAAACATTCACAGGAACAAGGTTAATGTTCTGAAGAACAGAGCCTTTAATCTTCTTCAGAGCACCAAGGATGACTTATGTAAAGCCTTTTGTACAAGCATTTGAAACGAAACTGTATTTTTATCCTATTTATCAAAAAGTTACAAAATTCTGCAGTTTATTGACCGTATTTCAGTGTACCTAAGTAGAAGTTACCCCACTAAGAGTGCAACACTTCTCTTTGGGTCACTTGGAAAGTGTTCCATCACAAAGATGGAACAGGAGTTGTGTTCGCTGTTGAATTGCTGGAGATGACGTTTCCTACGCTCGTGACAGTCTGCTTTAAGAAGTGGCAACTCCTCCAGCAAGGTAAATTATTTTCTTGAGTCACCTTGCTGAGTCACTCTGATATCTTGAGCTGCAGGTTTTTTCCTGATGGTGTATCTTTCGGATACAAGTTGTTCAAGTGCTGCAGTGTCTAATTATTAAAAGTTTAGAGTCTGAACCAATAATTTTGAAAGAACCAAGGAGTTCTCTCTCATTTATTATGTTACATGTTAACAGGAGCATAAGTTCATGCACAGACCTCTTCTAAGATGAAGACTCCCACCCAAACCCCACCTCTCCAAAAAAGAAAGAACAAAACACCCGCAGTGTTCATCATATCTAATGAGCTGTGCAACACCCAGAGAAGAGTGAAAACAAGATCTTCTACCTTGGAATTTACTGCGAGATAGAGTATAATTATGGGAAGAGAACTTCCAAAAATAAAGTTCACAAGCATATCGTTAGCTGAAGGGCTTTTTTCACCCTTCAAATCACTTTAAGAGAATGTATTTCTGATTGCCTCCAGCTTTTAATTATTTTTAACAGGATGAAGTAAAATTAATACTTTTAGTAAAAATTTATACAAAACAGTTAAATACAAAATACAGATTATATGTTTTAAGATGTATTTTTTTTTCCATTGCCATTTACTCCTTTAAATAAACAGGATTAGAGTCTCACCTGCTGGCGTTGCCAACAGCACATCGGGCATTTGCAGCAGCTGAGGAGTTGGGCTCTAATCTTTTATGATACTAAAAGAGCTCTTGAGTCAATCAGTGATTAACTTTTGGCTAACCATCAAGTAGATCTCCATGGCTTTCACTGTCCTGGGTGAACACAAAGGTAGTTAGTAATCCTGTTGGTACCATTTCCAGAAGCACAGCTGCCATCACCAGTGTTTGACTCTCATCTCACCTGGCAGCAGAAAATGGGGAAAAAACTCAGCTATCTGGTGACTGAGAGTGCTACAGTCCTGACATCCCCCTCTGAGAGGTGTCATAAGCTTCATTTCTGACAACACTCGACTTAATTCCAAAGTGACAGCTGCTCAATTGAAAAGCTAAAAGTATTGTTATTCATACTGAACATGTTCTGCTCCCCAGGTTCAAACCCTAACTGTTTCATGGTCAGACTTTGCTGATGCAGGGTAAATGTAAAGGCTGTTCTTGGATTTAAATGTGCCGTATTTTAGAGGAGCGCAGCTCACAGTTAGATCAGGCCAAGGTATTTGTCTCTTCAAGACCTGGTCTTCCATGGAGGTTGTTAGGTTTCATTCATCATTTAATTTAGATAAAATACACTATCAGACTAGAGCTTTTTTTCTTTGACAAATCTTTCTAACTAACATTTTTTGAATGTGCAAACCTGAAGAACATTCTCGCTGGTTTATTGACTGATTCACTTTGAGGGCCATTAGCCTTCAGAATAGGGAAGCGACTGCATTTTTCAAATGGAATGTATAAAACTCTTTATAGTGTACAAATAGTCCTTGTTAACACCAAGTCATCTATTTGTTACACAAATAGGTATTAAAATTCTGATATTTCATCCCAAGTGAATACAGTTTTTTAATGTCTTTGGGCTGGTAATTGGAAGCTGTTAGAAGCAGTGAAAATTGGACAATGCTAAGGAGGTTCATCTTCACTACTTCAGTCAGAGGAGGCTTTTTTTTGAGACCAGAATGCTTAGGAAAAAATGCTGATTTATTATTTCATAGCTAGCTAAGCTTTCAAATGTGAACCCACATTTTTTCTTCATGAGAATGAACTTCTCTGTCAGTCCTAAACACGGGTATCTGTATTCTTCATAAATAAGGTGTTTAAAAATGGGATAGGAACAGGAAATTTAATCCTGCTTTATGATAATTCAGGTCTGTATTTATTTATTAGGATCAATCTGTATGCCTTTTACATTTTTGAGGTAGTGAATAGGATTTTTTTAGCTATGCCTGTGAGTGTTATTTAGCTGTTGCTTTTTGTGGGAAGACAGCAGGAACAAATAACTTCATTTTGTTATTTCTGAAAACACCATATAAAAATATTTATAAATGAAAACTTTCCATTCCAGGAGTTGGGACCAGAACATGAAGTTCTAGGAGTCCAGAGGACTTCCTTAAGTTATCTTCTCAGGTGTAGGTGGGAGCTTCTGAGCAGGCAGCGCTGGAGGGATGGCCCCACGGCTGGTGACAGGCACAGCAGCGCTGGGAAAGGCAGCTCGCTGCCTGCATTAATATCGTGTCCTGCTGAAGTGTCTCAGGCAAAACCCTGCCAATAAAGTGATGTATCTGAACTGACAGCTTCCTCCTTCACTCCCACCGTGTGGAATTTATGTATCAATAGCTCGTAGGGACGGTAATAATGTAGGAGTGCTGAGCTGTAATAAGTGTGGCAGAAGACACTTCTGAGCAAAGCCAGTAACAGTCATTATTCTAGCTTGTGTCTCGGGAGTCTGAGTTCATCATGATGAAGATTGCTGAATCCTGACTGGAAAAGCCTTGGATGAAGATTGCTGAATCCTGACTGGAAAAGCCTTGAAATACCAACTGGTGGCAGACACACAGTGACAAGCAGCCGTGCTGCTCTGTGTTTTTAACGGGAGAGGTCTGTGTAAAGCGCTTTTTTAGGAGATGGGAAGAGACACGATTATAGTATATGATTTTCTGGATCTGATCCAGGTTGGTAGATTAGATAATTCTCAATATCAGTAGTTGACAGAAGCAAGTATTACTGCCTGTGGTTTTAAAACCAAATCTGTGGAGAGATGTAGCAGAGATTTAATGTATTTAATAGGGAACTAACTCTGAGCAGACTGCTCCTGCACGAACAGTCCTGCTGAAACCAAGCTCCTAGAAGCTTGCGCAATCATTCTCATGAGTAATAGTTACTTAAATGAATAAGGTTTTCCAGGGTCAGAAACAGACACTAGATCATTGAATATCCACATTTTTTTTCTATAGTATTACTGTAACTCATTAATTAGGACATGATTTAGAGGTGGCAGCAACATTAGATAGGAACTATTAGAGTGATCATCCACTTGGAAAAAAAATAAATGATTCATTTCAGTGATGTCAAAGCGAAGTAAAACTGACCTAACTATCCACAACAATGTTAGAGAACAAACCAACCAAAAATGCTCAGAAATAGGAACATGTCATGTTTTACCTCAGTCAAACCTCAAGTATAAATTGGATTCACACAGCTGACACAGGAGGGAGCCAACTAGGCTACAACCCCTTCAGTGGTGCTCAGGGTGTAAGCTAAGAGACCCAAATCCCAACTGAAATCCCTCTTCCCTTTTGACTGCTGGAGAAATATCCCAGAGGTGATGGGCTCTGCTCTGGCTTTCCCATTTTCTGGAGAACACAAACCTGCTGCAAAGCTGAGCACTTACAAACCAATGCATGGCAACGGGTTTCCTTCCTTTTCTCCTGTGTCGTTCACAGCAGCAGAGACACTTGGACACGATTTCACATCCTTCATTGACATCCTGCATGGCTGTTAGAAGGAGAATCAAGGGGGGGAGGGAGAGGCCTGTGTGGACACCCTCATGAAATCAATCTGTTTTCCTCTGACTTCACTGCTAGCTTCCCCTATTAAGGAGCCAGAGGAAATTTGGAAAGAAGCCATCAAGCTATGAAATCCTGGCAGGTCAAAAACCGTGTTAGTACCGTGACACCAGTAGTGGAGAAGACGTTCTTCAGAAGCTGGGTGTTAGTTCAAGTGAAATCTCACATCGCAAAGTTCAGAGGGCTGGTCAGTGGAACAGTGTGAAGAATAAGCTTCACCAGGTATAACACCTCTGAAAAATTGCAAATGATTGCTTTTAAAAATAATAAATGTCTACAGAAAGTAGCCTGTTGGGTTTTGACTCACACTATCATTTATTGCATTTTTTGGGAAAAGCCCTTTCAATGGCAGGAGGGTTGTAAAGGAAATATTGCCAATGAAGCTCAATCATTACCATGGCAACATTGTGCTTGTGTCACAAGAAAAATAGATTGTATTGCTTTGCACCGTGGTCAGCTCTATGTCAGCATGCAGTGTGTGAAGTGCTAGGATTTCTGTTGGCTCAGTGGGAGAGGGATTTCACCCCCAGCACCGCGTCGTTCGAGTGTGGTGATGCTGAAGTGCAGCATCTTACTGCAAAAACGAACGCTTGAGGTGGTCTCCACTCTGTCACCCACCTATTGTTTTGGAGCTTATCTGCAGATGGTGTGGCTTATTCTCTACAGAGCCCTGGTACTTAGAAGAAGATTAAACTGCCGAGCAGATTTTTAAGGATTATTGAGCTGTTTATTATCAAATCCTATCAGTGCTGCAGTGATTAGAGACAAGCAGCATTACTGGGGAAGTACACTTTATTTATTTATTTATTTTTACTGACATACATCACTGAATTTTCATGACTAAAAAACCATAAAGAAATTTGGAAGAGACACTTTACCCAGCATTTATCTTCAGCAACCTGAATAAAACATCTTTGCTACTGTGGCTGCGGATGTAGAGACATACTAAGACGTCAGTAAAGTTTACATTTAAACTTAGGTGTTTTATATATTTGTAAACACTTTCATTACAATAACATACTGAAAGTACATTAAAATATAATTACTAAATTTAGTAACTACTAAATTTAGTTATTAAAATATAATAACTAAATTGCATATAATGCTCTCACAGGTGTGGAAGGGAAACGGCCCTCACTTCAGCAAGTGTTCCCGTGGTAGAAATGCTTTGTATAACACATAAGGAAATGAAATACCAGTGTGCAGCTACGTTGCCTTTGGGCTTTTCCAGTTCAACTCCTCAGCTGGCCACAAGCTGTCTGTAGGGACAGAATGAGACATCACTGAAAGGTGACTCCAGCAGTGCCAAAACCCTTCAGCCTGTCTCGTCTAGGAAAGAGGAACACTGATAATTTTGACATTTGAGTCACTTATTGGCATCAGAGTGCCCTCCTCTTTAAAAGTAATAAAGCTGTTGACTAATCTCTGAACTATCAGTATGGAGCTTCTGCCTCTGTAAAATGAAGAGGAGTTTGCTGGATCCTGGGGTTTTGGGAGGTGAAGATGCAGTTGTTGGCTTTTTCCAGCCAATAACATTTTAAACAAATTGGTTTACCTTCCTTCAAACAAAACATAGATTCCCAGTACTGACTGCTTACTTCTCATTTGGCTGAAATCACCCTGCACAGCCACTGTTTCTCAGTGCTTGCCTCCTGCTTTTTGCATTTCAGTTCTTGATATGTCCATTTTAGAACCTTGGTGATTTTGTACTCTGAGTTGCTCTCAATTCTCAAACCTCTTCCAAAATAAGCCATTTAAAATCTACTTCTTGCTTCCTCCCCTGACCTTCCCTCCTACACAATCTCCATCTCATCCTTGATGCAGCAAACACTTATTTCTCCTTAAATTTTATCGAGTTGTGAATTACATGTTGCTCCCTCCATAGCACTTTGGAGAAATAAAACTGACAATCTAAGCTGTGCAAGAGGATGAGCTAGAAAAGAACTGAGCTGAAAATATGAAAAAAAAAAATTTCAGAATTATTAAATGAAAGTGCTGAAAAACTACAGCAGAATTCAATTTCCAGCCATGATGGAGGTATATGGATTTGCCATTTTAATGCATGCACTTACAAGTGGTGATGGCTTTTAGGACTGGAATGAGGCAAGGAGCTTTAAAACAAAGGTTACATAAAAAAATTCTCCCTCTCTGTGGTGTTTCAGCTCAGTCTTTCTCTTGTTCTTATTCTTCCTTCATCGTGGCCCTTTCTACCTGTTTTTTCCCTTTCCTACATGCTAGAACATGCAGGTATAGACCAATGGAGCTGTCCCAGGTTAGTTGTTTATGACGAGCTCATCAGTGCAGTGTTACAAATAGTTAACATTTGTTGGATGCCTTTCAGCTAAGCCTACAGAAAGTAGGCTCTTCTCCCGAGTAACTAGTGATAGAACAAGAGGAAATGGCCTCAAGTTGTGCCAGGGGAGGTTCAGATTGGAGATCAAGAAATATTTCTTCACTGAAAGGGTTCTCAGGCACTGGAGCAGGCTGCCTAGGGCAGTGGTGGAGTCCCCATCCCTGGAGGGATGTAAAAGCCGGGTAGATTAAGTGCTCAGAGATCTGGTTTAGCAGTGGACAGGCACGATTGGACTCGATGACCTCAAAGGTCTTTTCCAACCAAACCATTCTATGGTTGTATGATTCTATGAAATAGGTGTTACTCTTCATGTTTTGTAAGAGGAAACAAAGGTCCATTTTATTTTCATGATACCTGAGGTCCCATATTGCATAAAACCCCTAAACATTGGCTCTTGCTATAAAATGGCTCATTTCTAAAACGCATTCAAAAGCAAATACAACTTTACCACTAGGTATAAAGTCCATAAGCACAGCTTGCTTTTTATTCTCCTGATGATCCAACACTGTAATTTTGACACAGCAATAATTCTACTCTGCTCAATAAGACTCTCACCGTGTGTAATGGGTGCAAGCCCAAGCCAAATGAGCTCATGTGCCTTGGTTTGTCAACTGTGACGCCAGGAGCGCGTTGCAGTGAGGATCAATTTTAATCACAATAATTGATCTGTACCCTTAGTCATTCCTAATGTCAGTCACACATGATGTGCAGAAGGAAGGAAATGTTAAAAAGAAATTCAGGGGATAGAATATTAGAAGTAAATTGAGGTATGATACAAACACTACTCAGAACTTTAAAAGTAACGCTGTGGAGAACACTGTTGTAATTAAAGTGCAATTTTCTTACCAGATACCAAGTAAAAGCAATAGAAGGATTTGACTCACATTTTATTTAAAGTCTACATATAGCAGAAAGAAATTAAAGTGATAAAGCCATTGGGGAATGTGGGATATTGGCTATTACACATCTCTGGAGCAGAGGCAGTTGGCTGAGGAAGGCTGAGTGGTGTTGGCCGTTGGGCTGAGCCAGGCAGCTTGGCCTCCACGGTCTTTGCTGATGGAAGAGCACTGGCACGGGGACGTGCACACGCTGCCCACTCTCTACTCTGCTCTTCTGGTTGCAGCAATATTCATTACAGCAGATGGACTCAGAATCACTGATGGCCCGAAACGTTGGTGATGCACCAGATTTCCGTTGCAAATGGTTGGCAGCTGTGGTGAGTTCAGTTCAAAGAGTTAATGACAAAGTGCAATTAGTTCAGTGTGGAGAGATGATGGCAAAATATAGGTCTACCTACTTTCTAACTTGGGTAAACACAGATGTCCTGACTACAGGGGGCCATGTACCTGTGGATGTAAAGTTTTGTTCATCTAGGCAATTTTTACACCACATGCTGTGCGATCATAAATCACAAAATAAGCTTTTCCATGATTCAATGCAATTGCTGTTAGTATAAGGCAACAACAGGAGACAGTGAGGTTGGCAGTGACGGTGACTTAATGTGTCGCTTCGTTCAGTGCTGACATACTGCTGCTTCTTTCACAGAGATACTTCTGTAATATTTTGACTTAAAAGATGCCACTGAATGTGGACAAAACTAAGAGTTTCTGTTCCACAGAAAATTAATAAAAGACTGATCACATTTAGAACAAATACTGGAAACTGTGAAACTTTCCATGGAAAGGAGAGTCCTACAATTCAAGGTTTTTTTAAAGCTAATTTTCTGGGGTTTTTATATTTTTAAAACTTTTTTTTTTTCCCCAAAAACTTTTCTTGGTCGTATTTCATGCTCTTAAAACCTTATGACTTTCTTGTTGAGGAAACACAAAGAACCCCCAAAACAACCTGAAGAAGGAAAGTGTCGGCAGCCAGCTATCTTCCCTTTTGGAAGCATGGCTGGAGGCAGAGGAAGGGTGACCCTGTAGCTTGGAGAAGAGGCAGCACTGTATGCCCTCTACAACTGAGCTGTTCCAGATGATGCTCAAGAGGAGAAAGAAATGTAGGCAGAGGGGTGCACAGAGGTCTTCTGTCATTCTGTCTTGTCCTTTTCTGTACCATCACCAGGACGCTGTGACAGGCTGCCACCAAGAAGCCTACGTGACTGCTCTCTTGCTCCGGGGATTTTGCTACCAGCCCTGCCTGTGCTTTACTGAGTATTGAAAAGATGTTTTCCCAATGATGATCAAAACAAATCTTTACTCTCTACAGAATATTTGTCAGGATGGATTATTGTCTACAGGAATCACTTTTGCCCCGTATTTGTCATTCTTTTTGATCACTAGAATATTGCACAGCATAGTAAATAAAAACACCAAGCTCCAATAAAGCTCTTTCCACACCGAGCCCACGAAACACTTCTTTGTAGCACATGAACACTACTGGAGAGCCTCAGTGAAGCCATTTCTCTGTTAAAAATACCATGAGATCCGATCTCAGCTTTCTCCACATTTTAAACTCCAACGGTGTTCCACTGTGCCCGGGGTGACTCACGCGCTGCTGCCGTCACACACCCGAGCAGCAGCTGAGCCCTGAGGCTGGAGCGTGCAGCCCGGCCGTGTACCTGTCACCTCCGATTGCCCGCCCGCTCCATCACGGTGCGGTCACTCGGGCACGAGGGCCATCGCCACCCACGGCCTCTGCGGTGGGGCTGGGGCCAGGGCACGGGCGAGCTGTGTGAGGGGAAAGCTGGGAAGGGCCATCTCGGTTCTTTTCCCCCTTTCTGCACAGTAGTAGTTAGGACATGCATCACTCAGACAGGAGCAGATCTTTTGCTCCAAGTCATCTTCTAAATCAGCAAATTCTCCCTTCCTTGCTATTCACTACCCTAAATTTCTTTGTGTGCCTCCCTGCCTGCTTTTACCGCTGCCTCTTGGCACAGGTACCCTTTGGGGCTGGATCCCCTTCTCCTCTGTCCCTCTCATAGAAAGAAAAGCTTAAGAGGCTGCTTGAATCCAGTCATGAGCCCACAGATCTCTTGAAGTCACCATCAGTGCTCCAGAAGTCTTGGTCCTTGAGGCATTTTTATGGGACCTTTAGTCTTGCTCCTCATCTTTATGCCAGAGGACAGACAAAAGCTGAGACAGTATGACATCCTGTGTTGCCTGAGGATCTTTTCCTACAAGAGAAACCTTCCAGTGGATAATGTGAATTTACAGCCAGGCAATGCTGTTACGACAGCACAAACAAGTGGAGCACACAAGAAATCTACAGCAAGATGTGCAGCCAGGTGTGACCACATCTGGGGACGCTTCCTGCTTCCAGTCCACAGCTGTAGTACATGGCCCAGGTTGCAGGATGGTCCCCAGTGCAGAGGCAGCCCATTTGGAGGGACATGGTCCTGCTGTGCTTCACACAGTCCTCTCCAGGGCTCCAGGATGGCTGGAAAAGCCCTAAGGCAGGAGATCACCTGGGTTTGAAGGTGACCAGCAGAAATTTCATGACGTAGTGTGAGTACTGCTGCAGGAAGGCATTTCAGTAGCTTCTCTGCTTGTCTGCAGTATTTAAGTAGGATTTCATTGTCATCCCTCAGGTGCTCCAGAGAGCTCTACACACATGATCAAATTATTTGAGCTTTACTAGAAGAGAAAATTGGATTAGCAGCTAAACAAGCCAGATCAGGTTATACATTTATCTACAGTTTTATTTTCTTCCCTACCACCACAGATGTTTATAAAGGGACACACATATAAAAACATCAGCATTTGCCACACAGGGAGATGGTGTTATAACAGCCAGACATTTCTTAAATGTAAACATTTTTATTTGAGATCTGATAAAGGAGTCAGGGGTGAAAGGCATATGCAGAGCTTGTCTTCCTTTCTGACAGGACACTCAGGAAATAGGATTTTTCTGAGCTTCCCAGCTGTCTGTCAGTGACAAATTACTGCTTGTTTCCATTTAGCCCAGCTTCAGCTGGTCTGAACATATTCTATTTGCAAGTGCCCTGAGATTAGTTCAAGTTGTTCCAGACTTCAGTGTGCTGACGTTGGAGGAGATAAACAGAAGTAATTTGCTGATTCACCATAACAATTTTCATAAAATATGAGTCAGGATTTTCTCCTTTCATGTAATGATGAAATTAGGTTAGCATGCTTTGCTGAGCACTTAGCTCTACTATGTGTGTTCCCAGTAGCATCTAATGTTCCTGTGGTATATTTTTGGAAGTATAACCAGATTTAGGAGGCCAGATCTTCTCCTGTTTCCCTTGGCTTCCCAATAAACTGCATTCACCACTCTGTGTCTTGAATTAGAAGCCTCTTCTTCACTCCATTATATAGTCATGATACCAAGTGGATTTGCTGCAGCCTCTCACCTGTTGGACTATTAAATCTCCATTTAAATTCTGTGCTTACATGTCAGCTGGTACCTCCAGCTTTTGTTCTCCAAAACAGCTGGAGCAAAGTTTGTGGAATATGCCAGGATTCACCTCAAATTACAGAGTAGGGAGGCACCTCTCTCTCTCCTCAGATTGCTCATTTGCCTTGGAGCAGGGTCTTCTTCGCACCCCTTTCACACGGGACCTGGCACGTGCATTACCCCTGTAACGTGTCTCGCCGCGTGTCTGCCGTCGCACCGGCAACCCTTCCTCTCCTTAAGATTCTGACAGTGCCTTTCTGGTTTCCCACAGTTACAGAAGTTATTTCAGATGGAAGTGGTTACTGTAGAAAATGACATCAGCATTTAAATAGATTTCCTGAGGAAATGTTTTAATGGTCATTTTTATAGCTTATTTTGCGCTTTTTAACTTTTTCCTCTCTGGCCAAAGGTCAAGAAATTGTTTCATCCAGACCAGAGCTTGAGCATCAGTACAGGAAAAGAGCTAATTCTGACTAATCTCATGGTTTTTATTGTTTTGATTCATTTTCATTCTGAGCACCAATGGCAGAAGACAACTGAATTGCACTCTGTCTTCAGAGAGACCTTTTTGGATGAAGGTTCAGGCAATAAATAAACTTAACAAGTCTCTTCACATGTAAGAGTAGAACTCCATAAAAGGTGGCAGGAGCTATAAAAACTCTGACCTCGGTGGACTTCTGTCCTTCTGCTGCCTTTAAGAGAAATTTGCACATCAAATAGTTCTCAGCACTTTTACTCAGGAAGATCTGATTATCCTGCCATGGTTAAATTGAAAAACCAGACAGGGACAGTAGAAATTCCTTCCAAAATCAGGCCAAGCGCTCAATGCAAGGCGCCCGGGGATGAGAGGAAGAGCTTACCGGGCTCTTACAGTCGTGTGTGCAATCTGCTGGCTTCACCCTGGCAAGATGGAAAGGAAAATTTCTTCTGGTTGCATTTCTCTTTTTTTCCTTTTTTTGGTGTGTGTGTGCAAAAGTGAGTGCCTAGTTAACCTGGAAAGTGCACTTTTCCCCTCGTGTTGTCTCAGAAGCATATGCTTAAAATTAAGGCCACGGGGATTATTTTTTTTCCTCAGATGATTTCCTTTGAGACAGAATATGCATCATTCATAGCATGAAATTCTGGAGGTTTGGAAGGAAAATGTAGTCCTGTGATGGAATTTTCCAAAGGTAAAGATGATTTTCTTCCACCCTGCTGAACTGCAGAGCGGTGAGCGAAATGTGCAGGATATCTCACATCTAAATACACGCGAGAATTGGGGAAGTGTAGATCAGGATCTGACCTTTACAGTTTCAAGCTTGGCAATCTTCAGCATTTTGCAGCTGCCTTTATTGCTATCACAGTTTGGACTTGTTCTGCACATCCAAATCCCTATGAAATTGCATAAAATCTGAAAGTAGGGCTGGACCCCATTGTCGCAGTTGAGGATTTAGGTGCTGTTATTCTAGCAACACCTGACCTTGCATTAGGTTATCCGCTGTACGCTACGGTCCTTGAGCTTTGCATTCATAAAACCCGAGAAAGGGCACAGTTCCAAGCTTCTCTGAAAAATTGGCTGTGCTTCTAAAATTTTATTCAGCAAGAAATCAGTGCTGTGCGTCACTGGTCAAAAGATGACTAAGCTCTGGTTATAAATGATATAGGCGATAAGGATTTACAGCTAGATTACCCCGTTTCTTACTCCTGTTGAGTAACACCTTACTTCTTAACCATGAATTCGAGATAAGCACATCTTTAGGTGTTTGCTCAAAAGCTTTGCTGATGAGAAATGTATTTGTGTATATGTTAAGTGGTTTCTTGAATTAGGGCCAAAGTCAGAGGAAGCACCGAGAGTCCCGGCTTTAGAGAGCGTTTCCTGTACATCCCATCGGCAGAGGAGTCCTGGCCCTGGCTGTTACCTTTAAAATCCTCATTTCCAAAACAAACAGAGCACCCTGGGTGAAATCCCGGCTTTACTGAACTCAGCAGCAAAAGTCCCAGCAACCCCAGTGGCCTCAGGATCCTGCAGACGTCCTTCTCCTTCATTCATCCTCTTGCCACTTCTTGACTTGTTGAACAATGTGTTGCTGCCAGCCCTGTGATCAGGTCCCTGGCCTGCCTGTGGCCATTCACAGCAGCCTGGTGACATCACGATGGCACAGATTTACCTCCGCCTCCCCGAAAATGCGCAAAGAGGGAAAGGCACAACTCCAAGGAAATCCAGCTTTCCCTGCCTGCCATTAAATGAGGTTTATCAGCCATTGACCATAAGCTTTTCTCTGGATATTGAACACCATTCCCATACCCAGCTGTGCTGGCAGTTACCTAGTGAAGAGGTACAGAGTTTCTTGGTAATTCACTGCTTTCAAAGTGCGGTAGAACCATCGACAAATTAATTAGCCCAATTAATCACTCAGTAGCTACATACAGTGGTTGGGCAGAGCTGTGGGCCTCATCGTGGCAGAAGCTGAGTGTGCACACTCCCATCCTGTTCATCACTCTGGCAACGTGCTGCTTCTTCAGGGCCACTGGCCACCGGCTCAGCTGTGGTGGCCCAGAACCAGGCAACTGGAAAATACAGTTGTTGTAGCTGAGAATTGGTTTGTGTTTGGAGCTTGTGAGGGTTTGTGAGTTACAAAAGTCTCATCACCTTTTTTTTTTAAAAAAAAAAATATTTGGATAACTAGGAATGTAAACTAATATAATAATAAATATTAAATAATAAAATAACAAAGAACAAACAATAAATTAATATAATAATAATTCATTTAAATGTAAATACTTTTGACAACTAGGAATATAAACTAACTTGGTGTCTATGATATAAAATGAAGGTGGTTTATGAGTGGGATCCTTTAGTTATGAAGTGCTTTGTAATCGTTGTAATTGCTCTGTCACTGGAGACACAAAGCTACTCTCAAGAAGAAAGAGACACTGAAGATGTTTTTAAGGACCCTAAAGAATAACAGCTGGTTTGGGGATTTTTATGTTTAACAAGGGTTTGCATTTCATTGCTGTGGTTTCTATTGAGATAAAAAGTTAAAAACTTGCTTTTGTGTAATACTCAAGAGCCAGCCTAGAAGTCTCTGGGTGCTGTAAGTTAAAGTACAGACACAGCTGTTTAAGGTTATTATATATATTTGCCTATGATAAAATGCATCTTAAGATACTTTCATCACCTTTTTTTGCCAAGGTTATGAGTCACCATAGTACTAAATCTACAGTTTTTCAAAAATAATCATGGCTTACCCATTTGGCATAGTTTCTCAGAACAAGGAAGTAAATTACCTCTCATTTTAGGTCTGTGTACTGAGACACTGTACAGCAGAAAATGTAAATTATTTAGTATTACAGTGGAATGGAAATGACTAAAAAAGGCACAAATGCCGTAACCTCATCCCATGTAGAGTTTTATTCCATTCAATCAGTAAAGTAAGCGATCAAAGAGAGTAAATTTTTAGTTGGAAAGCCTGGTTTTCTACATCTGCCATTTAAAGTTAGAACGGAGTCAGTGACATCACTATTGCACATAAAGGAGCGTATGGAATGTATATAGAGAGACCACATCCTACCAAAGCCATGGTGGAGGGAGATCCTGGCCCAACAGCGAAGGCCAGGCAGCAGCCAAGCTCCTCTCTGGGAAGGACTTTGCTGCAGGTGAGGCAGAATTTGGGGCTGTGAGTGACCACGCTGAAGGTGCCGCTGGTCACATCACTGATTTCTTACAGGAATTTAGATAAATCGCCTTAATCCACCTATGTGCATCGCTGAAACTTCAGATTTCCATCTTTAGATTCCTTTGGCACCTTTATGTCCTCTTGCTGTGCATATGTCTAATATATATATGTACAGTGTGTGTACATATATGTGCACTGTATAACCAGGCAAGGGTCCGACCTCAGCTGCGCCTTCCTAGCGCTCCTGTCATGCAAAGGATGAGGCCAAAACCACAGATTATTCACGCAGGAAGGATCTCAAAACCAAAGAAGTTTTGTTCTGACATTTCTCAGGATTAATGAGATGAGAAATGGGTCACCAGAGGCTGAAACCAATGGCCACCAAGTGAACGGGACCTTCCTTCCCTGGGTGCTGGGTTGATGGGACCTCTGATGTCCTGCCGGGATAGCCTGGCCCAAGTGGCTTTGTCATCCCATTGCTGTGGCTTTCTTGTCCCATCACTGCTGGGAAGAGCGATGGGTGGGGGGTTGCCGGTGCTGAAAGGTGAGGGCTGGGGGTGGTCACGTCCCTGCCTCAGGGGTCTGTACCCTGCTTGGTCATGAAAAGCCGGTCATAAAACTGATGTGACCCCGTGCGTGCAGAGACACCCATGGGAACACATTACAACGGTGCCGCTTCTCTTCTTCCCAGAGAGTTGGAGCTGTTCAGCCTGGAGAGGAGAAGGCGCTGGGGAGACCTTCCAGTGGCCTCCCAGTACCTGAAGGGGCTCCAGGAAGGTGGGAAGGGACTTTGGCCAACGGCAGGGAGTGACAGAACAAGGGGTGATGGCTTGAAACTGGAAGAGATTGAGATAAGACATTAAGAAGAAATTCTTTGGTGTGAGGGTGGTGAGACAGTGTCCCAGGTTGGCCAGAGAAGCTGTGGCTGCTCCTCCCTGGAAGTGTTCATGGCCAGGTTGGATGAGGCTTTGAGCAACCTGGTCTAGTGGAAGGTGTCCCTGCTGCTGGCAGGGGGGTTGGGACTGGATGAGCTTTGAGGTCCCTTCAACCCAAACCAGTCTGGGATTCTGGGATTCTCCGGTGCCACGTTTGTGCTCAGACCCTCCCCTCCCGCGCTGAGCCTCAGCACCGGCCGCAGCGGCCCTCAGGGCTGGGGGAGGCCTGCAGGGAGCATGGCCCCCCGTGGGGACCGCGGGGGTCTCCCCGAGGAGCGGGCGCCTGAGGCGGCGGAGCGCGGCCTCCCCCGTGAGGCGGCGGGCGGGAGCGCGGGCGGGCGACGGTTGGCGGGAGCCCCGGCGGCCCCTCCTCGGGCCGTGTGACGCGGGTTGCCATGGCCACCGGTTTACGCTCCAAGGGCCGGCGGGGGCGGAGGGAGGGGCGGGCCGCTTCAGCACCAGGGCGGCCGCGGACAGCAGCGGCAGCGGCAGCGGCGGTGGACCCCGGCTCGGCGGTGCCTCTCCCGTGCGGGCGCAGCGCCGGGACCTGCGGTGGAGCAGTGGGGACGCCTGCACGGTGAGTCCCCCCCGCGCCGCCCCGCTCCCTCCGCCGCCCCCTGGTCCCCCGGGGTGGGGGTGCCCTGCGCCAGCCCCGCGGTGGTTCCCGGGGGGTTGGAGGGGTCTGCAGGGGTCTGGGCAGCGTGTCCGGGTGGCTCTGGGGGTGAGGGGGGCGGTGGCGTGGGATGGGCGTTCAGCGATCGGCCGGGGCAGGTTGGTTGGATGCGGTTGGTCCGAGTTACAAAAGTTTGCGAATCCCGGGATGATGCCTCGGGTTTGGCCCCTCTCCTCTCTTCGCAAAGCCTTTTCCTGAAGAACTTTATCAACTCGTGGAAAGAGCGGTTTGGAGGGTTGGCAGTGTTTGGGTCGGAGGCTCTCGTTGCCTGTGAGCCCTGTGTTACTGCGGCTGTTCATGTGGGTGAATCCTAAAAACTTACTGAATTTGGGGTAAAAGCTTCCTCACTAAATACATAGCAGAAATGGTAGAAGCCTGGTATTTGGGGACCTTATCAATGTTTATCAATATCTAAAGGGTGGGTGTTAAGAGGATGGGGCCAGACTCTGCTCAGTGGTGGCCAGCGATGGCACAAGGGGCAATGGGAACACAGGAGGTTCCACTTAAAAATGAGGAGAAACTTCTTTCCTGTGAGGGTGCCAGAGCCCTGGGCCAGGCTGCCCAGAGAGGCTGTGGAGTCTCCTTCTCTGGAGAGATCCCAAACCCACCTGGATGCAGCCCTGTGCAGCCTGCTCTGGGTGACCCTGCTTTGGCAGGGGGGCTGGACTGGATGGTCTCCAGAGCTCCCTTCCCACCCCACCACGCTGGGATTCTCTGATTCATGACTTGCTGTCCGATGAGATGCTGGAAGCTCTATCATCTCATCTGAGTGGCATGAAGCAGCCCTGGTATCTTCAGCCTGGTATCTTCTAGGTGTTCAGAAAGGGCCATTCATGCTCCCCATGGAAGTCAGAGCCTGGAGGGAGGGGACAGTCAGAGAGCGAGCTGGGATTCTCTGCCCTAAACTATTTGGAAGTGCTCTTCAAATCAGTATACCTGCATGCAAAGCCAAACCATTTCCCAGCAACTCGGGGCCAGTATTCTGTGTCTCCCCAGCCAGGAAATCCCTCTCCTGTGCTCACTGCCCTCTCTTTGGTACATCTATTAAGCCCCTGGAAATCTTTAACCATATTTATTATTCCCAGAAGAGCATGGTTGGCTGTGCAGGTGTACACGTTGTCTTCCACGTGCAGCATTAGCAATCATAGTTTGTTCATGGCTCCCATAAAAAGCAACAAGGTAGGTATGAATAATGATGTGGATCACTGTTAAAGGCCAAGAAATTAATAACAAATCAAGAACAGAGACTCTCCCACACTTCATGCTCGTGTTCTCCTTAAACTATAGAGTCAGGTGTGACTTGTATGTCCCATTCAGAAATGTAAAAAGATATCCTTTCATCCTCTCGTGTGCTGTGGCTGCCGCATGCAGGAGTAAGGACTGAGGGCTTGATGTGTGGAGGGGAGGACAGCAGAGCCTGGATTATACCTTCTGCTCTTTTCTACCTTAGCCCTCTTGCATTCCCACAGCTCAGTTTAAAGAGAGCAGTCAGAATTCCCTTAATTTGCGGTTGCTGCAGACCTCTGACCTCGTGCTGGTGTTGCTTGCACACCGTCCCTGCTCAGCTATGCACTAGAGGCATAACTTTACAGTAAATTTCGTCGTGTTGCCTCATTAAGCATCAGACACACAGCGCTGTATATGAACTCCGGGCTCTGTTATGATTCAGCTGCCAGAAGGAGAGATGGCTAACGTTGACGCTTGTGAGCAAAGGCCTGAACTTAAATCCCTGCCCTGGAGAGCGGATCAACAGCTCCTGCTCAAGTTCAGGAGTAGCTGCTGACGCAATAGGCTCCGATAATTTATGAACCCACTATAAATCAGGGAGAGATAAGTGGACCGAGTTCCTTGAAAGATCACATTGAAATCACATTGAGATTGAGTTATTTTGGAGAGTAAATTAAGCAGCGTTTAGGCTGGCAGTGGAAATTCATTCATTCATTAACACTGCTTGAAGGAATGAAATTCTACTCGAATTTTCAAACAGCTTCTAATCCAAATTGGTTTCATGGCCTTCCTGCTTCATGGCTCTGATGATCAAACTCCATCCTGGGCTGTAGCTCTGGGACTCCTGGTGGGAATGAGGGCTCCTCACCTCCACGATGGGTTTGGTTTGTGCCCTCAGTGCTCGGCCATAGCAAGGGGTGAAAACGTTGGTAGCTTGTGCTCTGCTTTGCCCCTTTCATTCATGTTGAGCAGCTCTTGGTGGGTCACCATGTGGTTATTGACAGTGTTTGTTGGATTCCCAGTAGCTTGATAGTCATCTGTACATGGGGATAGAATTTGTGTTATGGATTTAAGACATATATATGTCTTATATGTCATATATGTCTTAAATGTCTATGTTTAACTCCCACTGGTTTTAATGGAGGAAGTTCAACAAACAGCTACAAGATTTGTAGGCAAACTCCAAGTCAAAAACCACCATCAAACTATAGATAACATGGAGTGAGGGATGGTTTGCACAAAGTAGAAGTGAGCTCAGAATTTATCTTACTGAAATCAGATGCCCGGCTGTGCACTGGGCCAGATCTGCTCTCATTTACACCAGAGGAATTTCTGGTGTAAGAACTGAATTTGTGCCATTGAGATTCAAGCCTTAAAAAAAAAAAGGAATTATTTTGGAACTTAGAGTCTGGCTTTTCTCCTTTGCCACCATGATCATCCTGCAAAAATAATTATTCAAAGCATCAGTACAGATACCCCAGGGAATCAGCAACATCCCAACACTGCCGTGCAGTCAGAGTGCAGGACGTAAAGGGAGAACATAGATAACTGTAAAATTTGAGCATAATATTGAACATGGCTTCTTCATGTTGCAGAACTGCTCACAGGTACACCATCATTTCAGATTTTTTCTAGCCAAGATATTTTTGTGGCTCTAAAACCTGTGTCTTTCAGTACATATTAAAAAAAAGAATGGTTTTCCTCCATAAAACACTACAAACTGGCGCAGCAGATGTCAGTTTGTGTCAACATCAGCTGATTTTCTTCTCCATTACCCTTTCTGCTGGATCTTTGCTTATCTAGCAGGTCCTGTCTTCCTGACAGCCCACGTCACGGGGAATGTTTTCTCACATTTGGTGGCAGAAAGCTGGACTCAGTCTGTGTTGTCATCCGCATGGTGGTCGTTATGAATTATTGATAGTGATGGAAAAGTCACAAATACACACATTTTTGCTGCAGATTTTCTTTGGTTTATCATTCCTTTATCTTCTCTCTGCATGGAGACACATCATGCTGATCCCACCATAGAAGAGGAGCAGTACCCTGCTCTCAGTGCTGCCACCATAATCCCTTTTCCTGGTGCAGTTTGAGTGGAGTTACTCAGTGTTTTACTTTACTGCAGAACTCTAGGATACATTTCACTTCTCAAACAGCTATTTTCTAGGGGAATCCTAGCTCTTGCTGATGCAGAATTTAGAATAAACTCCTGTGCAGCAAGTACTATGAAGTTAATAAATAATTCATCTATTGTTCCCCGCTTTTACAATGTAACTCATAAAATTGGGGAAAATAGCACTCAGAGGAAATCCCACTGCTGTATTGTGTAGCCAGGGAGTAACTTTTTAATATCAGTCTGGAAATTAATTCATAAAAATATGAATGATATGTTAACATTCTAAACACAAATAGTCGTTTTAACAGTGGAAGGCATGGTAATCTTTGAATAGGACCCCAGCTTGCTTTCTGATCCCTTCTGTGAGACATATTTCTGTGCAGGGGGCCAGCCAAGCCTGGCCCAGGATACAGAAGTTTTTTTCCAACTCAATTTAAACTCACCACCTGCTGTAGCAGTCACCAAGAGCCTTTATTCAGAGGGATCCCAGACTGCTTAACAAATCAACCTGGAGCCTGTGCCCAGAGTTCTTGTCTTCTGCCATAAAATTAAAATACTTCTGGAGTGAAACAGGATAATTGCTTAATAGCAAATACTTTTATGGAATACACAGAGCAGAGCAGGAGTGATGCAGAGAGGGCTTTATGGAACATGGATGTATTTGTCTGCTGCTTTCTGGCTCACCCCAAGGAAAACTCTCCAAATCCATTGTACTACCGGATGTACTATCAAAATCCACCCTCCATACTCCAGTGCCTCATTACTGATTCAGAAAGAAAAAGAAAGGGAAAAAAAAAGAGCATTGCATTGATTGAATGAGCCAAATGCAGCCTCCAGCAAGGCACAGCGTTTTTTATATCATCAGTTAAAAAAAAATCCATTCAATTTACTGGGTGTGTTGTGTTGGAACCTCCTCAAAACAGACATGACTGCAGACCTGGCGATATCCTCTCATGCTTTCATCACCAAGGCTGTCCCACAATCAGGTTTTTGGGGACATTGCCACTTGTGTAACTCACCCTGTCTCCCTTGGTGCAGCTGAGGGGAGGAAACCTCTGGAGAGTTTCTGAGGAAAGCCTTGAGTTCACAACGCCCTCAGTCCCCTGAAAACAGCCCAGAATTAGGGCTGTAATGGCACGCTGCAGAGCTCATCCTTCTTCCTCTGGCATTTGAAGGGGAGAGATAATTATGAAGATGGTTAATAGATGGAAAAGGAGGATTGTTTCATTCTTTACCTTGCCTGCTTTTGCTGCAGTTTAGTCATAATAATGAGAGTTTTTGATAAGTGAGCTTTGGATTGAGTCACTGGTATCTCGAGTGAGTAAATAGATTTGGGTATTAGTCGGAGGAGCTAAGCAGAGCAATCACAGCCGGCAGAAAAGGGGGAGGCAAGCATCAGTGGGGAGGGGAGAGGGGCCCTGAATGTTGTTCTTACAGACTTGAGGAATCACCTTGAAATGCCCTGGATCAGCTGTTCATAGAATCATTTGGTTGGAAAACACCTTTAAGATCATTGAGTCCAACCGTCCCTGTCCACTGCTGAACCAGATCTCTGAGCACCTCATCTACCCGGCTTTTACATCCCTCCAGGGATGGGGACTCCACCACTGCCCTGGGCAGCCTGTTCCAGTGGCTGAGAACCCTTTGTTGAAGAGTCCCAGCAACCCTCATGCTCTCCAAAACCCATGGGAGATGCAGTAAGTTTGAGGGTCAATATTCCTCATGATAGGACCTGAGAGTGAGGACACCCAAAAGCAGTGGCAGACTGGGAACGTGCTCTCAAGCAGTGTTCATGGCATGGTGTGCCAGAGGGGGAACCCCAGGTGGAGAGCCATGCCTTGTCTCCTAGACCTGCTGGATCTCCTTGTAGACTCTGCTCATTATGCACAGAGACACAAGGGTAAAAGACTTGGAAATGAGTTTGCTGGTGCATATCACCACAATTCACATTTTGGAAAAAAAAAAAAGAAAAGGAAAATAACATCTTTGAGACAAAAGTTAATTGCCAGCATAGTTGTTTTTATTTTTGCTTTGACTTTGGTTAGAAAAGTTTACCCTGGAAAGCACAAGTGCAGAATGATGAAATGATGCACTTTTCCCTGTAATGATGGAGCCAGTAGAAGGCAGCCACGGAGAATAATGTCCCAACAGCCAAAGCACTGCATCAATCTCAGCTCCTGCTTCTGTGAACATATTAGATAATGATGGGTGTTCTTCTACATAATATATATATATATAAAGGTCTCTCTCTCCTTCCCCTAAATATCACCAGGGGAAGCCATTTATTCTACACTAGTGTTAATCTATCCTACCATGATGATATCTCCATTAATGGAGATCATATATCCATTAAACCTGCCACCCTCACACTGAAGGAAATAACAAGAGTTCATTGTTAAAAACACTAAATGATGTATTCTTCCTTTTTTTTTTTTTTAAGTAACTGATTATCTACTTGACTGACTTTTCCTCCAGGAGGCCAGACTCCCATGCTGAGACTCTTTTATCTAAGCAGTCCAGAACCTCTTTTCCTTGCCACTGAAGACATAACTGCCTTCTCACTTTTAGGCTAAGAAGAGCTCAGCCCTTGCCAGACTTAACCCTTTACTCCCAGCTGCAAACATGAGCCATCACTGCACGGATTTGGGGAGCAAGCCAGGGAACATGATTTCATTAGTAGCCCATCATGAGTTGGAAAGCAAATGAAAGCTGCAGACAGGTCCTGGCACAGCAGGGCAGAGAGTGAGGAAACCACGTCCTGGGCTTCTGGCAGCAGTAAAATGGCAAATTCAGTGGTAAAAATCTGACTGCTCTGGCATGGAGGAAAAATCCATCATATTCTTGATAAAATGACCAGTCCAGTCCATACCTCCTTGGGCTATCCTTTCAGCTTTTCCTGCACATGATGCATATATTTGCACTCCAGTCATACTTGCAGAGTTATCTTTGCTCAGAAGTGTATATACTTGCAGCATAAAAGTTGAGATTGTGGAACACAACTCAGCAACAAGGAATAAATTCACATGTATATCAAATCAGCCAGTGGACAGGAACCTACTGGGGATATAAGGAACCTTGTGTAGGTGTTGTGAACTTTGTAGGATGGGGTGCTGGACTGGAGGTCTTTGAAGAAAAGCCTAAAATAGGATCAGCACATCTTGGAAATGAGACACAAATATTTAAAAATGCCTTTATGAGAGCATACAAATATTTACAAAAATAGTTGTAATTCCTGTCTAGCCAAAGGGCCATTTGGTGCCTGGAAATTCCAGCAACAGGCTGAATCCTGGGCTCACTCTGAATGAACCAACAACCTGGAAACAAGACAGTCTTGTCATCTGCACACAGTTATAGAAAGAGTATGAAGCCACTGTGCAGTTCATAATATTTCATTTTACTGAGTTATTAATTCTATTTTTTTTTTTACAGTTCCACTACATCCCTACTAATTTGCATGTCTATTAGTAATATTTAGTTCTTATTCAAAATCCCATGGAGGAAATAGCAAGTTAGCTAACAACCTTGCAGAGGATTAAGTATGACCTGCAACCCAGAGTCTGTGTGAGCACTTCTGTGCCTTTCCACTGCTTTTACCTTATCCTTTCAGACTTCAAAGGCTATTGTTATGACTGTAGGGCTGCCAAGTTATAATGCATGATTTATTATGTACAGCAGGTGACTGGTAGTTAACATTTATCTCAAAATGAATGTTATTGTTTGTTGATTTTTTAATTTATTTTTTTTCTCCTGCAGTTTTCCCTGGGAGGTTCATGTTTTTGTCAGTGACAAGATGACAATTCATCTTTTTACCAAAGGATCCAGTGAGTCATCCTATTAACTGGGCTGAAATACATGCTTGCCAATCGTCCTGCCACGGTAAGTCTGGGGGATTTTACATTCTCTCTGGGAACATTATTCAGGAGTTAGTCCATGGCATTTATTAGTACAAATAATCTTCACCTAGAGCAATAACCTCTCAGTGATGACCACAGCCCCAAATAGACCCAATATTGCATATCAGACCTATTTTTTTACAGTTAATAAAGTATTTTAGAGACTGACTCTGCCTCATATGCTATTTACAAGGACTTGGTTTGTTTCAACGTGGAGGCCATGTAAGAAGGAACCTCGTGTGTGGTGGGAGCTGATACAAAGGCACAATATAGCTGGCCTTGAAAATGTGAGGGGATCACATCCCCCCTGAGAGGGGATCCACGTGCAGCTAAGAACAAGTGAACTGTGAGTCATGATGGAAAAATTCAACAACCAAAAAATCCCCAGATCTCCAGGATGACATAACATGGATTACACCTCCATACTGGTCACCCAAATTAAAGTCCTTTGTTATTTTCTCCCTCCTGAGAACTCCCAGCTCATCAAGCCAATATCCTGTAACGTTCCAGGAGAGGTGCAGGCTGCTCAGTTCCTTTTCCCAGCTTTGTGCTACAGGAGAATATGATTGTCCTTGGGTTGTACTGCTCTGCAAACCGTTTTCACTTGGGAGAAGGGGTGATGCAGGCTGGTACATGACTCTCTTGCTTTTCTCTGTACCTTGGAGAAAAGGTAGGACACATTTTTGTTAATAAACTCTTCTTTTCTGCTGATTTGTTCTGCCCTTGAAGGTGGGTGATATTCTGTGGCATAGTCCACACAAAGTGCTTTCTGCTGAAGTGTATTTTGCACACCATGCAGCCTTATCTCACAGAAGAGCATATGGTCTTGAGTTATTATTTTTTATTTCAGGGTAACTAGATGGTAACTGCACTGAAAACTTCTGGCAACTCATGCGTTATCTCATGATAACAGGATAAATAAACAGTATCTTCACTGCATGCATTATCATTAATGGAAGGAAAAACTCATGAAAAACACTGTCAAACTGCTTTAAATATGTCCCCATTTAGGAGGCCCCAGATGCTTTACTGCTTCAACTTGTCTCATAAGCTTTTAAATTATGACTGAGACTCCTTCCACATTTGACATGCTTACCTCCAGAGCTAATGCTAGCTGCAATCTTTAAGTCAGTGAGTGCACAAAATACTTCAAAATGTCCAGCTTAATATAGAAATCTATCTTTGGATTAAAATAAAGCTTTAGCAAGAGATCATGGAAATCATTAGTAGTGTATATAATGTGTGTACAGCAAAACCAAGACAGAGCTCTAAGGGGAGAAGTGCAATAGTTCCTTTGGGCATCTCTGCTCAAAGCAGAAGCAAGGCTACTACAGCAGCTGAGACATTGTGCTTGATCTGTAAAAGGTCCCTTTGCAACCCATTTCAAGCACAAACAAAGTGGAGACAATCAGAGCATTCAAATATTATATATAATTGTTGTAAAACAAATAGGGGAGCAGATAAAAGAGAAGAGAATGGAGCTAACACAGCTGCACCAGAAGTATTCTGCTTGAGAACGCCAGCACGTTGCAAACCCTTTGCAAATACACTGAAGGAACATTATAGAGTGTATAAAAAGAGAATCTTAAACAGTTTATCGATCAAATAGGAGCTAAATTTGATGAGACTGTCCTCTAGACTGTAAGTATCTGTTGCTGTGAAAGTTGTGTGGAACATGCAGGCTATCATTAGCCTGGCAGATTTGCTTCATTCAGATGTAAAGCCTGATTTGCTTTTGCTTTTGATGAAGCTGGTGTGTGGCAGAGTGCTTAGCTAAGAGGTGGTTAGCTAAATCTTCTAGCATCATTGTAAAACCCAACTCATAGTTGTTTGGTCCAAACCCTGCTGAAGAAAATTAGTGCCTCTAATTTCACTATAAAGATAAATAATAAAAATTATCAAAACTATGTTTAATGAGCCCACGGTAACTGAACATTTTTCCACATTGCAACCACTTCATCAGCTGAAGGTGAACACTCAAGGACAAGTTGGAACTTGAATCAGGGAAATATTTTTCTAACCTTCTAATAAGGATATGTCACAAAACTTGACTAGGTCTGATCCATCTTATTCTATGCCAGTATATGTAGAAGAAAACACCCTGAAAACTGCTTTTTCTCATCGCTGAGGCTGAGGGTGACAGCGAGTAAGAGCTCTCAGTCTGCGTCACCTCTATGGCTCCCCCTCCATCCCTTGATCTCTCTTGTCTTACACCATGTTTTCACTAACTATAGCCTCAATATTGCTGATGATTTATTGTAACTCAGGCTTACTTGCATTAATAATAACTCCTGATGTTAGCCCAAGCACCTTGGTAAATAAATTTGCCACTGCTTGAAGAAATAAGTTTCCTAATGATTATAAAATTGCCTGGAAATTGTTCCTGTTGCCAGACAAGGTTAAGGAAAAGAACAAGAGAAAGTCCTTCCAGGAAAGTGCAGGGGTATGTACTGACTTGCAAACTGGAAGCAATTTAGTAAATAATAATAATTAAAAAAGTTTATTTAGATCTATCTTCAAATTAATGATATTCTTGACAACTTAATTCCTGTTTTTCCTAGGACATTTTCCTTACTTGTCAAAGTTAAAGGCATTATTTCAGCACAGAATTCTTAGTCCTTGTCATAAGACATTTCTCAGACATTAATGTTGAGGTTCTGAACTCACAAAGCATCACTGGGTTCTCCAGGAGCCACTTTAGAGAAATGACATTTTGAGGTACAACTCTTCAACACAAAAGAAATATTTAATGACATTACCTTTTCCTGTCATTTTTAAATCTCAGTATATTGCAATCAAATCTAAAATAACTAAAAACTAAAACTAAGAATAACAGAAAACATGTAGCAATAAAGGAAGGATTTCCCAGCTTATTTAGGGGTACTTCCATCTTCTGAATTTCAAAAAGTGTTTGAACAAGGACCCTGCTAAAATAAGGGATTAATTTTTGTCATTCCTTTCTCTAAGCCCTTTCTTTTACATCACAGCATTAACCTTGAAAAGCTCTCTCAAAGTTTTCCAATATCAGTCAAATCACACAACAAAAACTACTACTTGTAGAACAATTCTGACGACTGTGAGTTTGCTAGTGGGTGGTTAGATCTGTTCCACTATCATCTGACCTATTAATAACACAGATGACAAACTGGGCAGCAAAAATTGTATACAAGAACTTCTCCTCCCAACCTTCCCACTCCACCCAGTGTTGTGCTACTTCCAAATTTCACAGCACCTTTCAGGAACAGCTATTTTTGATGATAAAAATGTCCTGGGGTGTCATAAGGGCTATGAAGGATGGATGGAAGTTTTTCATAA
The DNA here is from genome assembly GCA_907165065.1 of Caprimulgus europaeus. The sequence continues at coordinate 20,243,191 of OU015538.1, read as the reverse complement.
TCACAGTTTGTGGTAATAAAAGAATAAACATGGAATCATAATAATAAATAGCTAATGGTAGAGTCCTAGGCATGCAAAGTGGGCACTACCATGGCTGGCAATTTATTCCTTTTCAATTCAATTATCCTGTCTTCTAAATGCCTGGTCCAGGAATGTGAGTGTACAAATATATGCCTGATGTTATATATGTTATATGTTATATGTTATATGTTATATGTTATATGTTATATGTTATATGTTATATGTTATATGTTATATGTTATATGTTATATGTTATATGTTATATGTTATATGTTATATGTTATATGTTATATGTTATATGTTATGTTATATATCTATTTACATGCATTTGGAGTTATATATCTATTTACATGTATTTGGAGTCACATACTATATAAACAATGCCAGGAAGAACATGGTTGTGCCAGAACAATAGGACTGAATCCAAGACCTTCACACTGTCAATCCAGTCACAAATAATCTCCCAATTTGGATCCTGATTTATCCAGCTTTTAAAGTGTGCATTTCACTTCCAACATGTGATTAGTTCCAGTCTTTGTAAATAGGCCAGAAAGGTGCTTCAGTTTACATGTGCTTTTGATTGGCTTACTTGAGAGCTGAAACTATAGTAGAGGGATGTGAAAATTATCTCTGTAATACTCCCAAGACATTTGTTGGTTCACAAGTGACTTGAAATGATGAAAATACAGAATGTGGAGTCTGAAGGCAAAGGAAGGGAAATACATGCCAACGTCCATATGCAGTCACTGCTGACTGAGAAACAACAGTGCAGACTTTTTGCTGGTGTTATCACTCAGTGTGGTTTTACTTTATTTTTATTCTCAAGCTTCAGCTGAAAAAAATATGTTTTAGCCATCTGTCTGCAGAAACAGTTCTCGAGGTCTCAGCAGTAGGCTTGCAGTGCTGGCAGATACCCGAGCGGCGCTGCTTCCACACGGCCGGTGACTCCCCGACCCGCTTCGGGTCACACCTGAACACCACCTGGGTTTTGCATCTCCAGTCACTTTTCTTCCATCCTTCCAAACTCCAGCTTTGTATCAGCCTGGCTGGGAGACACAGCTGTGTCTGGGCAGTAGGTCCCATTGCTGCCTTCTGAGAAACAGCCATCTACCTACCTGGGACTTCAGAGTTTTTCTGTGTCATGGTACAATGCCCATCCTTAGGCTGGAACCAGTGCTATTGAAGGTTGCATGTGTATAGATGATCCATAGGGACCAAAGTGCATCCAAGACATATGGAGAGATGAACAATGAGCATGTTGTATCAATCCTGCTTTTTAGAAGAACTTCCTGGTCATTTGGTAGTTTTAAGTATTCAAGTCATTGAAGATAGAGATTTCCAGGCAGGATAGAAAGAACAAATTTGCTCATTTTGTTCATTTTAGCTCTTCACGGCGAAATTTATTTGGAGTTTCATTCTAAGCACCAAGTATTTTGTGTTATTAATCTTTGAGTAGTTTTAAATGAAGTCTATATGGTTTACTGCATTTACTTTGAGTCATGGATTATGTAATAACACAGTGGTTTCTCAGCAGGATTAGAACCTGAGTACATTAGAATTCAATTAAAAGCCTGTGACAAGTGCAGGGGTTGACTCAGACTGTTAAGTGGGATTGTGCCTCTGTAAAAGGAACTGCTTTGTCACTGCACCGAGGAAGGAAGATACATGTTTGTTATAACCTAGTGAGATGTCAGGCTCTCCTGCATTTGAGCAAGTTCTAACTTTTGCCTCTTAATTTCTGTTTCTCCCCAGTTAACCAACCGACACCACAATGACTGAGGATTTAGATCACAGATTTAGTAGTCTCACCTGGGATCAGATTAAAATCCTGGATCAAGTTTTAGCTGAGGTCATACCTATTCATGGGAGAGGCAATTTTCCAACACTGGATGTAAAGCCAAAGGATATCATTCACGTGGTAAAGGAACAGCTCATTGAGAAGCAGATCAGCGTTAGAGATATCCGCCTGAACGGCTCGACAGCCAGTCACATCCTGGTAAAGCAGAACGGAACCAGCTACAAGGACCTAGACATCATTTTTGGGGTGGAACTTCCAAGTGAGCTCGAGTTCCAGGTTGTTAAGGAAGCTGTTCTTCATTGCCTATTGGACTTCTTGCCAAAATGTGTTAATAAGGAAAAAATCACTGCTCAGACCATGAAAGATGCCTATGTGCAGAAGATGGTCAAGGTCTCTACCGACCACGACCGCTGGAGTCTCATCTCGCTGTCGAACAACAGCGGCAAGAACGTAGAACTGAAGTTTGTCAACTCGCTCCGGCGGCAGTTTGAGTTCAGCGTGGACTCCTTCCAGATCATCCTGGACTCCATCTTAAAGGTTTACAGAGCCACAGACTGCACACTGACAGCAGACTCTCACCCCACTGTCATCGCCGAGAGCATGTACGGAGACTTCAACGAAGCAATGGACCACTTAAAATACAAACTGATTTCCACGAGGAACCCGGAGGAAATCAGAGGAGGTGGCCTCCTGAAGTACAGCAATCTCCTGGTTCGTGACTTTAAACCAGCGGATGAGGCTGAAATTAAATCTCTGGAGCGTTACATGTGCTCCAGATTCTTCATTGATTTTCCAGATGTTGCTGAGCAGCAAAGGAAAATCGAGTCGTACCTGCGCAACCACTTCATTGGGGAGGAGAAAAGCAAGTATGACTACTTGATGACTCTGCGTGGCGTGGTGAACGAGAGCACAGTCTGCCTCATGGGACACGAGCGAAGGCAAACTCTGAACATGATCACAATCCTGGCTTTAAAAGTGCTTGGAGAACAAAACATCATCCCAAACGCAGCCAATGTGACGTGCTATTACCAGCCTGCTCCATATATCAGTGACAGAAACTTCAGCAATTACTACATTGCTCATGGACAACCACCCATCATCTACCAGCCATACCCATTCCACATACAAATGCAAAGCAGCATGGTTTAGGAACACGAGAACCTCCTCAGCACTTACACTCCTCTCTCTTTCCAGTTCTCCCCGTAATAAAAGCCTCATTAAAGCAAGTCTTATCATCCCTCTTGATTTAAGGACATCTTTTTGTGCAAGTTGCCAAAGTTATTTGGTTGATCAAGGTCTAAACCATGGTTAAACAGATCATAAAATGAGTGAAATGGTTGTCATTATTCATGATGTATTTATACCCTTACATGTGTTTGGGCTATACTTTTTTTTTTTCAATGAAAAAAGAAAGAGATAAATTATTGTAATTTTATAAAATGAAATGCACTAAGTTCTGGGCTCTAAAAAATTCTAAAGCAAAATTTAAATGAAAAATTAAGCCAATAAAATACCTCTCAGTAGAAATGCCTGGTTTTAGAAGTGACAGTGTTGTAGGTACATTAAAGTAGATCATCCATCAGTTATATCCATGCAGTTCTGGCAACACTTATTTGCAGCACCTTTTGAAAATACACATTGGTGGGCTGTCTTCTGGTGGTTTGAGTTCTGCTTTGATCACTGTTCAGCTCCCATTAGAGATGTGAGGTCCCTCTCCTCACTAGAATGGAGTTCAGTAATGGTGAGCAGGAATCACCCCTACCAACAGCAGACTCAGCATTTCTGTGTATCCAAAATTTCCAGTGATCTGAGTGAGAGATTTGGCTGCTTAACTACTGCAGCATCAAACCCCAGGATCTGCCTCACAGATAATGCAGGTTGTAAGAGGCACAACTATTCTGATTAAATTGGTCTTGAAAACCGAGGTAATAGAATGAGAAGAAGGTGAAAATTGAGCACATAGGGCTTGCTTTCTCTTGCTAATTTGTTATTGATCAGGCATGCTTCAATGCATAATAAACAAAGCCAGGGACAAACCCAAAAAGCCCAGGACTGTGTGGTTTTTAGGTGAATTAAAACACAACCTTGGCAGTGGCATTTGAAAATAAAACCTCTTTTATAGTAGCAGTGTGCTGTGTGTGTTTGGATAGCTGAACACACGCACTCAGTAGCAAATGAAGATTTCTCTCACCACCAGGAAGCAAAACATTAGTTACAAGTTGTTGGGTGTGTGAGTGTTTACCAAAGAGAAGTTTTAAACATGTCACATAAGTGCCTCCCTGTGCCAGTTGCTCCGTGGAAGTTGTGATGCTGATGGCAATGGTGACAGAGAGCTCCTGAGTTACAGAGAGGGAACTTCTGCCCTTGCTACTCCAGCGAGGGGCCACCAAGTGTTCACAGCACTGACGGTCAGAGAGCTGTGCACCGTTTGCTTCAGTGTGAGCAGGTTTGGGACAGATGGATTTGAAGGTGTTCTCACCAAAACTCCTCCAGTTTAGGTGCTGAGGATGGTACAAGCAGGAGGAGAAATGAAAAGGAGAATTAGAGCAGCCAGCTGGCACTGCAAGCCGTTGAGTTCCTTACACCTGATGCTTACCACATCGCTGCGCCGCACGGCGAGCTCATTGCTGGTGCATCACCGCGTGTCCTCCTTGGCAGCCGTGACAGCACTGACTGCATTTTACCTATTCACAACAGGTGTCAGGTCTTAGAGATTTCTGCTACTGGGAAAGAGCATTTGGTTTGTTTTACACAGAAATACGCTATGTTCCACTGTTGGAAATCAAACATTTCTAAGGTCTGTGATGTCCTACTCACCTGTGCAATGTAGCTTTCCTTTTCCCCATCATATGCCTGTGCAGCAGGACAAAGAGCTGTTTAAAAACAACTTTGCTGACCACCATCACTGAAGCCAACTCTTTTCTGTAAAATATAGAGCAAAAAACCGATGTGTCTGCAGCATAAGGAGGGTATACGAGTGCACTTGGAAGCTGGTTAATTTTGTGATGTCTTTCATGAATATAGTATGATGATGTTTGCTGATTTTTCAGTTTTGCCCAGTTCTGTGTCTCAAAGCACACTTTATTTCACTTCCACCAGTATCTTTCCATTGGTTGAATTCTATTCAATAAAATCAGCAATTCTAATTGCTATGTTATCAAATACGATAACATTATATTTGCATGGAAGCACTTCTAGGGAATTCCCCTTGCCAGAAGCAAAAGGGAGTGAAACATGGTGGATTTTTATTTATTTATTTGTAATTAAGCTTTAGGGAACCTTGAAATTTAGTTTGGTATTTGCCAAATGAAATAGCACTGTGAAATTCTGTAAGAGCCTTACGTAGGTTATGTCCTGGCTAACGCTTGTGCTTCACCACAGCACGTGTGATCCGTAGGGCTGAAGAACCAAAAGCTGGACTGGGCACAGCTGGGACTTCCTGGTGGATCTGCAGGAGTCAGACATCCAAATGCCTTGAGTTTCAGGCAGAACTGGGCTCCTAAACTCCCTAAATTTGTTTGAAAGTCTCAGTCTATCTGTGACCTTCATGTCATGTAGCCACATCAATTTATTACTCCTCCGCTCCTGGTTTCCTTGTTTGCTAGGGGAGGAAATGGGCTGATCTTCTCAAGAACCAGGGAACAGGTCAGCCAAGAAGGAGCATGTCAAGGTTTCATGTATAGCCAATGATCTGTTACCTGGAGAAATATGTCAATAAGTTGTTTTTTATCCAACAAGTAGAAGCATGTATCACCTTGTATAAAGGATTATAATTCTTGTTTGAATTAGACACTGTGCAAAGTTTCAGGAACTGGCTCTGGATTGGTAGAAACCAGCCTGTCTGCTTGTACAGCAACTGTTTATTTAGGTATATATGTTTAGTTCCGTTCTGTCTCTGTTTGGACATCCAGGTTAGATAAGGAGGGACTCAGCCAAAGTCCGTGGAGTCGGTGGGAAGGATCCACCTAACTCTAACGGGCTTTGTGTGAGACCCTGGGACAGAGTAACGGACTGAGGTGAGTACCTACAGGCAAAGGTACAGATACATCAATATGCAAAAATCTCTCAGGTATAAATAAACCCTTTAAATTTCTTGCAAAAGGTCTTGTATTTCTTACCTGGAGGTAGTTCAATCTCGAAGGTTGAGTGAGGTTTATACATCAAATCTCACATATCTACAGGCAAGTAACAAACCCCGATGGTTTGAAATATTTCCTTCCAAAGGTTGTCTCGATACCTGGCAGCAGTGTTTGACCTGGAGAGGGGGTTTTTTTTAAGGTGGTGGTGATTCTGTAAACTGATATTGGAAAGGGGATGATGTGGTCTGGACTGCTGCTTGCAAACACTGATGTCAATATGTAAGATGAAAATGTCGTCACCCGTTCTCCAGTTGTCCCCAATTTTGCTACGTGCAGATATAAATGAGTTTTCTCAGCACCAGTCTCCTGAGCTTCATGTTTACATTATAACTCTATCTCCTTGTTTCAATCTGTTCAATAATTATAATATCTGGAAATTGTATTGCTGATTTTATTTAATCACATTAAACTTCCTGAGGTTTACAGCTTCAAGTAATCTAATGTTGTCAGGACCTAAGTGTTAAAAGTTTCAAGTGATTTCCTAAAACAAATGTCATTTGAATTTTGTGTTATGTTGTGAAAGGTCTATTTGAAGCATAATACTTTATGGTAGTTCCTTTAAAATGTCATTTGTGAGCTTTATACCTGACACATGACAAAGGTTTGTTTTGCAATGGGTGAAGGAAACGTGCAGTTGGCCTCGGTCACGGTGTTGTATCGCCTGCTGGGTTACCCTGAGCCCGCAGCTCTGCCGAGTGGTGGGGCTGGTTCACCACCTCCTGACTTCAGTTTCCAGCTGTGTGATTTGCCTGATGCTAGGGGACTTACAGCAACATAAATGCAGAGTCACACAGGTGTGTCTCCAATATGACCTGTAGAAACATCTGGAGAAAGGAGGGCAGGGAGAGCTCGGCAGGGCAGCGTGATGCTCACAGCTCAGATTTGGCTCGATATGTTTTTCTATTAAACTAAACAAAAGGGAGGGTGTTCAGGACACACCTGTTGCTGATGAAAGAAGAAATATTTCACTTAATGTGCCATCTGATGCTGTGGAAAAAAATACTGTAATGCTAAAAATGTGTATTAATCACACAGATCTGTAGGTCATTAGTCCACGGTGTTGACTGGTGCCTTTGGGGATTTGGGGAGCGATCATTAAAACAACTTTCTTGTTTAACCTATGGTTTGCTTGTAATACCGTCGTGCTTCTGGTTGGACACCAAACAGACTTCTTCTAGCAGCCAAACTGGCACGTTGTGACTGCACAAGTGCTAAAGGCTCGTTTAGTTACGGCTCGTTAGGTCAATAAAGCGCCAGCTCCGATGTGCCAGCGCTCCGCTGTCCTGCCCTGAACCACCGGACTCTGGTCGATGTCTCCGAGCCCTTTGAACGGGTCTGTACTCGTTGTCAGACAGGTTTGGGTCAAACACTCACATCTGAAGTGCCTCGAGATATATTTCTATAATAAAACCATGCCAGGCTGCTGGGTAAATAAAGTTAATACCTAACTTGATGGATTATTTGACTTTACATATGCCTAAAAATGCATTTTACCTATGGCCAACGCACATTCCCTTAAATCTAGACACACATTTATCCAGGCTGTGGGATTTCTGTCGTGTATGGACACAGCCAACACCAATGATGTTGGACCAAGGTCAGGGAAACTCCTACACACTCTGAGTGTTCAGTTGGGCAACATGACCACGTTCATCACAGATTTCTGGTTGCATACCTGGATTTTTCTGGTTTTGGGGGGGTTTGGGTTTGGTTTTTTGTTGGTTGGTTGGTTTTTTTGTTTCATGAGCTGAGTTTTGGCCTGCTGCTTATTAATTCAATCTTCTTTTTTAAAAAGGACAAGACAATATTGTTCTTTCTCCCTGGAGGTGTCAATACAGTGTCAGATGCTGTGGTCCCCCCGGTGCCTTACAGAGGAGGGAAGGAACAAGCCAGAGGTTTTGGCTGCATGTGGGAGCTCAGAAATTCCTGACTTGGGTGTTTATCACCTTTTAGCCTCTGGGCAGTATCGAGACTCTGCTGCGGGTCACCTGTGGCAAATGTGGTGCCACTTGGTGGAAATGGGGAGGAAGAGCAGCCAGGATCAGTGACGATGCCAGCGAGGCTCCTTTGCCCTCACCAAGCTGCCCCCCAAAGCCCCTTCACTATCCAACCTCTTTTTTCATTTATTTTTTTTAACATTGCTCAAAACACGCTCTTTCACCTGTTTTTCCTAGCAGAATGGATCATTTTTTGTGAAAGCCTTCCCATTTTTTAACCAGTAATAACCATTTAATCATAATAATTTCATTTCCTGACCATTTCTTTTCTTGTATACAGCCAGGTTTTTAATAGCCTCCCTCTCAATAAAGCAGTAAGTGGGGAAATAGGAGGGCAGCCCACACAGGGGGTTCCCTTTCCTTAAATATCCACTGGCCCTTTCCTGAGCAATTCCAAATCCAAAGGAATACGTGACAGTGACAGAGGGCTGTCTTGTTCCTGCCACCCCCATGTTTTCTGCTCCATCACTCTCCATCATTAAAGACTATTTCATAAGCAAGTGGTTTTCTTCTTACCAGCTGCTTCCATATTCAGCTCCATTTCATCCTGTACCGCTGCAGGACCCGTGTTTCTGAAATCACAATCAGTTACCATGGAAAGCAATTCAATACCATGATAAATGCACTCGGAGGTGGCTCACTCAGCTAGGGATTATAAAATCAAAATTAAATAAAAATAAATAAAAAGAAAAATAAAGTCCTCCAGGGAGCTGGATCCAGCTCATGTGTATATGTGTTTATGGGCAAGTGTGTGCTTATATGTACACAGGGTAACTTAATTTTATATTATATTTTCCTTGTGTGCTGGGTGTATGTGAATACAGATGGCAGAGCAAACCCCACCAAGATGCAGCCCTGGTCCCTCACAAGCCCTGCTCTCCAACATGAGCCCTTTTTTCACCATCCAATATTTCATTTTCCAGTTCCCAGGTAATTATATTTTCCAGTGAAGGGTCTGGATTCATCACCTGCCTTGAACAGCTTAAATATCCCATCAGGTCAAAAAAAAAAAGAGCTAAGAACTCCTCGTTATGCTTCTTTAGAAGTTGATTAAACTGTAAATTCCAGCCCAAACACTCAGTCATGTTTTCAATCAAGAGGCAGAAAGATGACCAGAAGAAACAGCATCGCAGTTGTCCCATTTAATGGTGTGGGACAGGCACAGCTGGTCTAATACTGAACTCTAAATCATTTATTGCATTGATTAGTGCTTTCATTAAGCAATGTATTCAGCCAATGAATGTCTCAACTCTTGTTATAGGAATTATAGAATCATGAATCATGGGATGTTCTGAGTGGGAAGGGACCCACCAGGATCATGGGGTCCAACTCCTGTCCCTGCACAGGACAAGCCCAACATTCACACCATGTCCCTGAGGGCCTTGGCCAAATGCTGCTGGAATCTTGTCAGGCTTGGTGCCATGAGCACCTCCCTGGGGAGCCTGTGCCAGTGCTCCACCACCCTCTGCCTCAAGAACCTTTTCCTCATGGCCAACCTAAGCAACAAGAGCATCTGAACTCTTTCCATCCCACGGGCCAGCCAGGAACACGCTTCATACAGCTTCCATGGAGGCTGCCCATGGAGACACATCCAGGTGGAGGTTTATGTCCCCTCTGAACTGAAATGTGTACATTTTTCTATGGTTTCTAAGTAAGATCATACAAGAAAACAGGTTATAGGACAAGAGCTGCTGAAAACCTGTGGGAGAAGCGTGTTTAAGGTAAAAGTTTGGTTCCCCTTGGAGTCAACAAGGTTATTAAGTCAGATTATGAAACAGAGCTACAATAAAACATAATAAAAGGGAAAATATTTTAATATGAGAAGTGTGTTGGTTCTTCAGGTTTAAAAACTGAGTGATTTGTCTTTATTGAAACTTGTTCATATCCTTAAATTAAAAACATATTTTTGTTCACTTCTCGCTTACTTTGCTTCTGGCACTTTTTTCTTTTTCTCCTGGTTTTGCTCCCTCTTTTACCTCTGTTTTTGTGCTGGGATGTCCTGATGGCTTAAAAGACCAAGTGAAGTGTCAAAAACCTCCCTCCTACACATCCAGTGTCCACATCTGAGCTGACATCTCATCCTGAGGGTCTTACAGGGACAATACTAGGGGGAACCCCAGCACGTGAAATACAATTCCCTGATAACAAAATTCCTGATTTTCAGTGGAAAATGTCCCTCTCCTCCCAGTCAGCCCTCAGGAGAGCTGGAGGCACGAACTGAGGGTTGGGCTTCCTGCTCATGAGTTGCTGGTGACCAACTCTGGATGCATTTACTTGGGTATTTCCTTGGATACAATGCATGTTTCCTTGGATAGCCAAGGGAGAAAGGTCTCAGCCCAGAGCTGCTCCCTTAGTCAGGGGGAGGTTTGGTGATCTCAGCTTTGCTGGTTTGGGAGGCAGGATGGAAACTTTTGCCACGTCCATCTCCTGTCCCTTGGCCATGAAGGACCTTCTGCCCAGCTCCTGCTGGGGACAGTGGCTCTATGGAAACACAGCTGGACATCATTACTTCTGGTGTTTTAGTCACCCTGGAAACAAAGTAGATGCTACCAGGCATGACTTTTAACACAGCTAATTATGTCATTAGTGGTGGTACCACTTAACGACCGGCATAGACCTTCCCTGGTCCAGCACTGGCAACGTTGCCATGGGAATGACCCAACTCCACGCCTCAGTGGGGACATGCACAATATGCACCAGGACCATGGTGAGGTGTCAGAGCTTTCTGCTGCTCGTCCCAGGACAGGTTTGCTGGCTAATCTAAGTTCTTCATTTGCTAAAAAATACTGTTTGGGGGACAAGAACCTCTGAGGAATTCAATCAAACTTTGTAAACTCTGCCCTGAAACATTCCACGCTGCCATCTCTGTGTGTGGCACCTCAGCCTCTTGCTTCTCAACAGTGCTCCCAGCTCAAAATCTGCTGGAGCAACAGAATTCATTGTATGAAAAAAATAAACCAAAACAACCAAACAAAAAAATACACAACAAAAAACCCAAACCAAACCAAAAACTCAAACCATGAGAGCCAAGAAAAACTTTCCTCCCTCTCTACCCAGGATTTCCTGATCAGTCCCAGAGGTGTCAGTTGGCAACTTAAGATTTCAGAATGGCTTGGAGGAGATTTTGCTGGCACAAGTCTCTAGCTCCATAGAGGATGGAGCCACTGAAGTCCTGGAGACCCCACTGACTGCTCTGTGCTGCAGCTCTTTCTTGGTCTAAAGAAAAAAAATCTAAAAAATAAAATTGTGAACTGATGATGTATCTGTTTGTCTTTGTAGATGAAACAACATCAAAGTGACTCAAGTCTGAAAATCAAAAGGAAGCAGAGAGCTCTTGACTGGAAACCTTTCATTGCAAGGTTTGGGCTTGAGGACAGTTTCTCCTGCCCCAGCCCTTAGAAAGCCAGAGGGAGGGGAGGTTGGGCACCATCACCCCATGCAGCAGCATGGTTTGGGCTCTTCTATCAGTGCCCCATACGGAAGACATCGAGGGAAGGTAGGGGTTGAAGGTCTTCAACACAGCAGCAGAACCTCTTTGTTGCTGGCCAGCACTCTTCTTGAAGGTCTTAAAAATATAAAAGCTAGAAGATCAATTTGGCCCTGAGTGTCAATCCAAAGACACTTTGCAGCAGCACCTCTGCTGTCCACCACAAGCCCCCAGGAGTCAATTATTCCCAAGTGGACTCCAGCTGAAGAGCACCTGCCCAGAAACATCCACAAACCCTCCCACATCCTGCTTGCATCATCGCCCGGGTGCTTTGGGGAGGGGAGAGAAACGGAGTAAATCTCTGACTCACAACATCTTATTTCTCTCATTTCATGCAGGTTGAGAGTTTTCCTTGTATCTGACATGAAGCTGCTTGTTCCTTTTATAACCTTCATTCCACATTAGGGAGAGTGCACACAGCCCCAGATAGCTCTTGAATTTATAAATACAGAGCAAGGGCTGGATTTGATTTTGCAATTATTGCCATAAACAAATGGGCTATTTCAGTCAGGCTGGGGTGTGCTCTGTCAGTAATGCCTCTCATTGTCCTTTAATTGGAGGTAGTTGGTAAATGAGCTTTAAAGGGTGGATTAGTATTCATTAGGCAGAGACTACCATACATTTTCAGCAAAATTAATAAAATATAACTTTTTCCTCTGATTGTGATGTAGCTGAGTTGCAGCCCAGTGCCACGTGCTTTTACCACAGGTGGGTATTACTGTTTCTTCCCCAAATCCGGTTTATGAAGGTTATAAAGTGGCTATTTTTAGTTAATGGTTGTGTAATAAACATCAGAGTGTGCACTTCCCAATTTTCTTGTGGCTTTCAGGCTGAAATCCATTGCTGAGCTGGGAAAATGATACTTGAAATCCAACTTACCCTTGGTGTTGGGGGTACTGAGATGCTCCCATGAGCATTACAAAGCCAAAGTTTTTGGGGTGTCCCAGTGCTACCCTGGGTCAACTGCCCAGGTCAGCCCCTGTCCTGGTGTGAGCTGGGCCAGAGCTGGTTTGTTCTCAGCAGCTGGAACAGCGCTGGGGTTTGGGTTTAGCTGGGATTTGTTAGGAAAAATTAGTAACACACCGATGTTTTCAGTTGTTGCTGGAAGTTGAAGGACTTTGTGTTTGTCCGTCTGCAAGTGCAAGATCTCAGGGGTGAGGAATATTGCAATGGATCAGCTCCATGGGCATTGGGCTCTGCCAAGGGGCTGTTCCATCTCCTGTCCCCCATGGGCAGGAGATCCATGAGGGGCTCTTCCTCTCTGGCTCTCTCTGGCTCTCGCTCGGGCTCTGGCTCTCCCGGGATTGCGGTTTCGGGTCGGGATTGTCGCTGCTCCGGGATCGTTCTCTGGGAACGGGCTGGGCTGGGTCGGTGGGTGCTGAGCAATGGCCCTGGGTGTCACTCACTGGCATATTTTATTGCTATTATTATAATTACTATTTTAATATCATTATTATTTTGAGTTTTCTTTTATTTCAATGATTAAATTGGAGCAGCTGTGCATCAGCACTGGAAAAAAATATCCACCTCTTGTCAAGGTGTGAGGATATAACAGGTGTCAGAGGAGAGAAAAGGAAAAACCCTGTACAGTGAGCTCTGCCTAGAGAGGGAGAGGTTTGTCATGAATTGGTTGTGGAGATGCTCACTCGGATCCTGCCCAGTCATTAATAACCCCAGAGTTAAAAGATCCCTCAATCATCTTGAGGAGCTGAGTGAAAAACAACCCAGGGCAGAGCAGGGGTAGAGGCTGCAGAAGGTGTCTGGTTCCTCCAGACAGAGGTGAAAAAAATGACAGAGGGGAAGTAAATTTAAAAAAAACCTCAAAACCAATCAGGAAAGCTATAAAAAAATTCTATTAAAATATAATGAAGGCCAGGAAATACAGAATATCACAATTTCCATCTCCCCATGCAGGCTTCCCAAAAGGACCATTAAAGCAAGGCAGTGTGGGGGGGCCGGGAGTGTGGCTCTTGCTCTGGAAAGGCGACACTTGTCGGAATATTGATCCATCAGATGGTGGGAGAAGTTCATCACCAGAGGATTATTTATGGTAAAATATAAAGCCACCCCCCCAAATCACAGCAAACTCTTGGATTTGGCTCTAAATCATGACAGAAGTGGAAGAAGCCTCATTGATTTAGCAAGGAGGAGATATTTAGTATAGAGGAAGCGGGTCAGGCAGCTGATAGCTCCATATAAACATTTACATGGCCATGAGCAGCCCAGCAGGTGCATTGCCCAAGGATCTAGGGTCAATAAATGGAGTTGGCCTTTCCCACCACAGACACTCTGGGGAAAAAAAAAAAACAAAATAATAACAAAAAACCAACAAAACAAACCCCAACAATTTGTGGAGTTTCCTTGCAATATCCCAGAGAAATGGACACCACACTGTCCTACTGCTGCACAAGTCACCCCAGCAGATGTTGAGTGTTTGAGTGACAAGGAACTGTTTGATGCACAGCCCTGCACAAGATAACTTCTTAATAAATACCTTGGGACACCACATCACGGCAGGGCAGGCTGTTCCTGGTGGCTGTGACAGGTAGGTGTGTCCTCTCCTTGACTTTGTGTGTTGTTCTCCATCCTCTGGTTGAGCATTCAGATGTGGTGGGAGAAGCAAGTGACACAGGGAGGGGTGCTGAATGGCACCCAGGAGGTGCCCACCACACTAACCCTTCATCTGCCCCCGGATTTAGTTCATTCTGAGTTCTCCCCCCAGCTAAACCTGAGCCTGCTGCCTGTGCTGTGCTTCCGGGTTCCTCTTGGGGTTTTTTAGACAGGAACATCAGAGGATGTTTAGATCTGCTCAGAGAAGAGAATCCAAGGAAAAAGAAAAAGATACCTGCCTGCAGCAGCAGCCAGCAGACAACACTGCACCCGAGACACAAGGAGGAACACTCTAATGAAATAAAGATTATTGCTTAAAACTGAAGACAAAGATCTCCCTGCAGAGCCCATTGCCCAACAGCTGCACTCAGCTGTCCCTCCTGCCCTCTCTCCTCTCCCCCAGCTCTCTGAAGGTGAGCACCAGCCCAGCCTCTCCTTTTATTTACCCAGAACACCTGGTAGCAATGTCTTGCAGAACTTCATCAGCTCTTAATTAACAATCAGGTCGTTGTCATCTGTTGAATGATCTAGTGGGTGCTCAGCTACAGTGCTGGGCATCCTGCCCTCGCTGGTCAAGGGACCTTTGCCCACAGGAGCTGAGGTGATGTTTGGTAGCTCTGGGCTACAAAATGCTTTCTGACATGGATTGATTCAGAAAAAAGTCTGTAATAGATGATAATGTCACTTTAGCATTTTATGTCTAATGATTTCTGCTCCACATCCTTGGGATTTCCCAGTTGAGCATCACAAAGTGGGCACAGAGCAACTTTCACTTTTCTTAAAAAAAAAAAAAAAAATGATATTAAAATAGTAATAATAATAATAATAATAGTAATAAAATATGCAGATGAGTGACACCCAGGGCCATTGCTCACCACCCACTGACCCAGCCTGGCCCGTTCCCAGAGAACGATCCCGGAGCAGCGACAATCCCGACCCGAAACCGCAATCCCAGGAGAGCGAGAGCCCGAGCGAGAGCCAGAGAGAGCCAGAGAGGAAGAGCCCCTCATGGATCTCCTGCCCATGGGGGACAGGAGATGGAACAGCCCCTTGGCAGAGCCCAATGCCCATGGAGCTGATCCATTGCAATATTCCTCACCCCCACTAGACCTTGCCCTTGCAGACCAGCAAAACACAAAGTCCTTCAACTTCCAGTGACAACTGAAAACATCAGTGTGTTATCAGTGTTCTTCTCCTAACGAATCCCAGCTGAACCCAAACCCCAGCGCTGTTCCAGCTGCTGAAGACAAACCAGCTCTGGCCCAGCTCACACCAGGACACTGAACTTGTTACACAAATAACCCATGTGATAAATTTTATAAATGAGTCATCAGTGACGTTCAAAACCACTGCAGGAAGACCTTGCACTTGTGAACTGCTGTTCCAGTTAAAGAGCTTGGTGCTTTTAGAATCTGAAGTTGGAATTAGAACAACAAATCCAGCGCAGAAGAGAAGACTCCTGTGTGCCAGCTCGCAGCGTGGATGAATCATTCCTCGGGCAGATGTACCCTGCAAATGAAAGGAGAAGGAGCGAGCCATGGTCAGGAGCCATCAGGGGAAATGGTGCCCCCAGTTTGTGCCCAGTTTGTGCCCAGTCCAATGTTGGTGTTGCCCCACCTTGCAAAGAAAAGCCATTTTAAATGTTACCAGCCAATAACGCTGGCAAAGGATGGGTCACCTGCACCTCCGCGCTCTCCTCATCGCCCACCTTTGGTCACATCACATCCAAAGCAAAATGATGCCATGCAAATGAAGTGAACTTTCTCATTAGCATACCTAATTGTTTTCCCTTAAATATCTCAATTCTTATTTCTGTTGTGCAATCACCCCTCGCTGCTCCGGGTGGGTTATTAATCTGGAGGCTCTTTTACGAGCTGGTAACGCTCATGAGCACTCCAGGTCCTCAGGTGGAGCCAACCTTTCCTCTGCTCATTGTCATTCTCTGTGTGACACCAACAGCACCGGGGACGCGGCCAGAAGCTGCTGACGGCGAATTCCAGTGCTGGGTTCGCTGGGGCTCTGAGCTGACATCAGAACATGCGTCACCGTGGTCCTTCACAGTCGCCCCTGGAGACAGAAGAAGTCCAAGGTGATAATTATTTAGATTCCTCTCGAACTCCAGAGGTTTCCAAAGGATTTTTCTTTCGCTGTCCTGTGCAATCACGTTGTCATGGTGACTAGAGCGGGATGCTGGCCACCAGCCTGGCTCCCCTTTCTCGAGGATGGGCTGGCCAAGTGATGAAGCTGATGGTTTGGCACATCTAAGAGAGAAATGTTTAAAAAATAAATAAATAGGGAAATATTTTTTAAAACAGACTTTAAATTCTTTGTTTAACCATGATGATCAGAGATTTGGGATTCTCCTTCCTACTTTGTAGAATAAAACATAAAAGGTCAGAAGCCAAATCATGGGACTGGACTGAAAACTTCCCATTTGTGAGCAGTTCTGGAGCTGGCACTGGCCAACCTGAGCTGTGGCTCCTTGGTGCTGCTCCCTTGCACACAGTGACCTCTACATGGGAGATCCTTTATGCCTGTGACTAAATGTTGTCTCAGCTGGAGTAAAGCTCCATAGTGTGGTCCATAAATTACTGGATTGATTCATCCTAACTAATTAAGACTACTCCTAACTGATTATGGCAGGAAGATGTGGCAGGGGAGGGTGAGGTTGGCCATGAGGAAAAGGTTCTTGAGGCAGAGGGTGGTGGAGCACTGGCACAGGCTCCCCAGGGAGGTGCTGATGGCCCCAAGCCTGACAAGATTCCAGCAGCATTTGGCCAAGACATGGGCTGAATGTTGGGATTGCATGAATCCAGTAGCACCATTTCTATATCTGACCTTTGCTGAGTTGACTTATTAAACATTATAAATAACTACTCCTAATATGCAGCCAGTGTACAAATGGCTTGTATAACGATCCAGGAACAATCACAAACTAATTTCCCACTGATAATTCCTAAGGTATCTGAATAAAGACAGCTGTATTTGCATATCTCCTCAGAAGGAAGTAATCTCCCTGAAAAATATTCTGGTTTGCCAAGTGCATTTGTCGATGACTTTAGCACAGTCACTTTCCCAAGAAATTATGCTGATCCATGGGGAAGAGTTCATTTTCCTTAAAAAAAGAGAAATAAATGTAAATGCAGTAAGACACAGAACAGTCCAAACGACTGCAGAGGGGTGCAGTGCCTTGAGGAATTGATTGTAGGATCCCTTCAGATCAATCATGCTTTGTTAGGGACAAAAAATGAGGTGAGTTAAAATCAGACACAGCTCTGGCTTAGTCTTCAATAAACAAAGAGCATTCAGGAGTTCATTAGAGTCTGCACACCTTGTGTTCCACAGCACACGCCTTCAGGAGTCACTGCACTGAGCTCCTGGGAAAATAAGGACCTCTGAAACACCCAGGATAGCTAAAATACAACTCAAAATCTCATGTTCCCTTTAAAATAGCAGCGTGGCAGATAAACAGCACTGAGCAGCCTGGGCATGAGCCCTGGGTTCAACTGTGGGGCTGGAGAAGGTGCCCACCCCATAGTGGAGTAGGGCCAAGGTGGACCCATGTACCCACACAAGCAACAGGTCTTGAAAATAATGCAATAATCTTCCAAAACACTGATTAAAAAAAAAATAAATAAATTTATGGACTACTTAATTTTGTACTCAATGAAGTAGCCATGGAAAAGAGATGTCCCTTGGGTGTGGGGTGCTGCTGACCTAGTGCATGGCCCCATCACAAGGCACCTGGGGTGAGCTGTGGAGCTCACATCTCGTGGTAGCTCCTTAGTGAGAGAGACAAACCTCAGCACGAGCACCAGGCTTTGGATATTTCAATAGCAGAGGTGATCCTTTTGCCAAACCCCCGAGTTTTTAATTGCCACCTTTGACCGTCCTGTCTGAGTAACACCATTGAGCTACTCTTTAATTTTTTAGTCAAATATTTTCACATCCATTAATGGCAAAAATCCTGAGGAAGAGTCTCTTGAACGAAGCAGTCTGGTTTGTGAATCTTTCATACCCATTTCTGCAGCTCTGGTCAACGCTCAGCAAATTCAAATTCACTTTGACAGAGAAGATATTTTCATAAAGTATTTATAGCAGCCGAGCAAAATAACTGTATTTCTGGAGATCTTAATTCACAAACAGTGTATTAAAATAATGGCTTTTTAACTGAGCTTGTTGGGACTCTGTTCCAAAATCCCAATATTCCTTATTTACACTACAAACACTAAAGAGATTAAATAATAAAATGGAAGCACAATTAAACTGTTTTTTCCGCTGGAGAATGGTTGTAAAAATACGAGTGTAAATTCTGACTGCTCTGTAGGACTCAATTATTCATGGGTTAGTGGTGGA
The DNA here is from genome assembly GCA_907165065.1 of Caprimulgus europaeus. The sequence continues at coordinate 20,224,783 of OU015538.1, read as the reverse complement.
GGAGGAGACCTGAGTCCCAGGAAGGGCTGAGGCTGCTGGGTCCTGCTGGGACAGGAGGGAAGAGCAAACCCAAACACGCTCCTCTGTCGTTGAAACGCAGCCAATCCACTGGGCAACGTCCCCAACGTGGTGAGAATAACTCGTTCTTCAGAGAAAATGGCTTTGATCCATCACCTGATAACAATCACAGCTGACAGCCTCTACTCCACAGGTGTTTGTTCCTCCAACTACGTTGTTTTTGATAAGCCAGGGATGTTTAAGTTGAAAGAAAGCACTACAATAAACCGCTATTAATCCCTCCTCCTTCTTAGCAAACACCAAAGCCATTTGTTCATAACTCTCCAGGCTTCCAAATGCAGGTTTCAGAGTGGAAATGGCAACCAAAAATAATGTGCAAACTGCTTTTTGCTGCTCTGGTTTCTCTGCCTTGGCTGCACAGACCTTTGCAAGGCAGGTTGAGGTTTCATTTCAGCCCAACATCGCAGCCCCTTTCCAGCCAAGTACCAGTTCCAGATACTGGTTTCAAGTTGGGTTTTTTTTTGCTGAGATGCCACCTGAAACACCCAGCCCTGAAGCTGCTCCCCTGGTCTGCCCTCTTGGTACCCTGATATTGGGAATAATTAACTTTCTTAGCAGCAGACTCAGAAAAGCAGGGAAGAGACAGGATTATCCATCTTACAGGTGATTTTATTTCCTTTTACTTGGTGGAAAAAGTCCTGTTGGTTGGAGGATGAGACCCTCAGAGAGACAACCAGGGCTGCTCCTCAACCTTTCCTTCTTGGTGGTGGCTTGGTGATGACTGAGTCCTATTTTTATCCCTTGGAATACCACAAATATTTCAGGCTTCTGACAAATCAGCTCTGTCTGCTATAAGCTTACAAACCCCAGGGATATGATTTACTGCCACTAAAGTTGTTGGTTTTAACCATAATTTTAGTGGCAGGAAGATGAAAATCTAAGGAACGTCAAAGCCTCTGCCCAGGCATCTGCATTTTATAAGTCACTTGTTATTTTTCATTTGAAATTACTCTAATAAATGCAGCTTGCTGGTCAATTTAGCCCTATAAGTGCTTCTGATGAGCTCTCAGGGTAAGACAAATAAGCAAGTTTCAGTAACATGACTCTTAACATTTCATAGAAATTATTAAAAAATCATAAGCTGAGTGTTGCTTCCCACTAATTACCAGTTCCCAGCCGTGTTCCCAGTGCTTCCTTAAGGACTTGCACCAGTCAGACCTTTGCAAAATGCAGGAGGAACTTGAAGAAGACGTTTGTTGTGATTGATGGAATGCAGACATCTATGAAAAAATAAATAAATAAAAAGGAATATGGGAAAACACAAGCCATATCTCAGGGTTTCTCTGAGTTTTATGGGCAGCAGAAGACTCAGCTGCTGTGGTGACTGAAATACGCTGCCTGGAGGCAAAGATTCCCATTACCAGAGTTATCAGACACACAGGCAGAAAATGAGATAAAAAATTGCTCCTTGGTACAGTTTTCAGCAGAGGTAATTAATTGAGGATCGATTCAGAAGTAATTTAACTCTTTTTAAGTTTACAGTGATAAAATGATGATGGATGGGATGGAGAAGGAGAAATTCCAGCCTGGCTGGATGTGAAATGAGCTCTGTGTGTGGGAGCAGCCAGCCAACCCCGAGACCTTCCCAAGTGTTCCCAAACGTGAGCATCTCCTGGGTGACTGCTCTGGTGTTGGTGGTGATGGTGGCAGCTTCTGAGCTGTGTAAGGAAAAAGAGTCTCTTCCAGTTTTGATCTGTATTTCTGCATTTTGAATCCTACCTTAAAATATAGAATCCCAGCCTAACTTCCCAATAATTGCAATACTCCTCCACATGCTGCCAAACTAAAGTGCAGCCTGGTTTTGCAAGCATGGAAGCGTGTTGCAGCTATAGGAATAAAAAGGTTTCAGACAGAGCTGTCTGTCTCCAGAGACAGCAGAGTCATTGCAACCCTCTAACTTTACAGATTCTTATTTTCATTATTTTTATTTATTTAAAGAAAGAATAAACCCCACACACATCAGTGGTGCAGCACACTCGTATGTAGTAAGTGCAGAAGCAGAGTCTATTTTAAATAAGAAAGAAATTGAATTTGGCAGCAACTCCCCTCCCCTGTCTTCCCCAGAATTTGCTCAGAATTCTAAATTTCAGGTGGGACACTGTGGTTATGAGAAATGTTGGGATGAAGATCCTTATATGACAATATACTGTATACATAGGCCATAATTCATGATAATCCATGACTGGAGATCCGCAGGTGGATCACCCACCTAGCAGGTTGTCCTTCACCTTCTCCTCAGTGAGATGACTGGAAGCACCACCAGCAGTTTCTGTGCTTCCTCCAAGGAAGGTTTGAGCTCTTTTGATGGCCTGGAAGCCATGGCACTGATTTCCTTGAGCCCTGCGTGCCATTTGAGCTCTTCTGGATGTGCATCCCTGGATGCTCTACACCCCTGCATCCCTCCTGGCAGCCCCCAACGCTGCCTGGTTTAGGTCCCACCTTTTCTGCTGCCCTGCCAGGCATAATACTCATTTTTATTTTTATTTTCTTGGTGAGGTCTCAGGTGGTGCTAGAAGATGAGCATCCTGGTGTTTGTCCATCTGCTAATGTCAGTTTGCCCAGCATAGATGACCCTAAGACCTGGATTGCTTGGTAAGGGATGGACAAAATTATATTCTACTAATATGGACTTGGCAGTGTTGGGTTTATGGTTGGGCTGGATGATCTTCAAGGTCTTTTCCAACCAAGGTGATTCTGTGATTCTCATATTAAGGCTATTTGTAGCCAGAGGGATAATTCGTGCACTTTGAGTCGGCCTCTAATGCCATTTAATGGGCTGTGATGGGTTCCTCTGGTGGGAAGTAAATAGGAGAGCAGGGTTGAGCCTCTCCTCCTCCTCCTGATGCTCACAACAGGAGATCAACACCAAATGTCCTCCACCTCTTAGTACTCCCTCAAATAGGAAATAATTTCAACTCTAACAGGTTTCAGGGAGCTCCTTCCTCTCCGTTACCACAGGAGAAAGGTGGTTTTGAAGGAAAAAAATCATCTTGATTTGACTTAATAGCACAAAGTGAATGAGAAAGCTTTCACCCATCGATCGAGGGCACGGTGTAATGTGCTGCAAGGAGCAGTTTCAGTGCTCTGAGGTTGTACATTGAATTAAAGAAGCGTTCAGCACGCTCACACCGAGTCCTGGAGACTCTTTTCTTTCAGCCCCGTGTTTTCTTTGGCTATGATGTGAATTGTGGGCATTGTTTCCTGGCTAGCAAACTGTCTGAGCAAAATGCTTCCCAACAGGGGAATTATTTGCCATTTTATGAATAAAATGATTCTATTGTAGTCAGTGATGGATTTCAGAAATAGGCCACTTGCTCTGGTTTTATTGCTCTCAGTTTTGCCTCTCAGGGCAGTTCCAGAGCTTGTTTCCAGCCTTGGGAAGGGAAACTTTGCACATGGAATAAATTCCAGCTCAACTCCTGCCCTTCTCTAGGAGCAGAAGTGCAAGTTCTGGTGCTCAGGTTGTCCAGAAACAAACCTACTGCAAAAACCCCACTTTTTAACCCCATTTTACTCCTGATATAAAGGTATTTTCCAAAGAACGTGGGTTTTGTTGGGAGGAGCTGGAGCAGTTTTGTTCCCACCACCCTGTGCTGAGGTTGTGCCACTCACCCCAGCAGCCACCTTCAGCTGCCCCCCAGTTTCTCCTATCACGTGCCCCCCAGTAAAGCACATGCCACGAGGACATCCCCAGTGCTGAGGCTGGCATTCACTCCTGCATGGTGGTGACAACATCACCAGCTGCCAAACAGACCACGAGCTTCCCAGGGTGAAGGAGGGTCTCAAGGAAGCAATTAGGAAAGACCAGTCCATAGCATCCATGACTGGCAGTGACCCTGCTTCTGAATCATCAGATCATCAAATGTTGGGAGCAGGAAGGGACCCACCAGGGTGATGGAGTCCAACTCCTGTCCCTGCACAGGACAATCCCAACATTCACACCATGTCCCTGAGGGCCTTGGCCAAATGCTGCTGGAATCTTGTCAGGCTTGGGGCCATCAGCACCTCCCTGGGGAGCCTGTGCCAGTGCTCCACCACCCTCTGCCTCAAGAACCTTTTCCTCATGGCCAACCTCCCCCTCCCCTGCCACATCTTCCTGCCATGGCCTCTGCTCCGGCGTTGGTGGCCAGAGAGAAGAGCTCAGCGCCTGCCCCTCCTCTTCCCCTTGGGAGGAAGTTCTGGACCACCATGAGATCTCCTTAAGGTTGTAAAAAAACATCTACCATCACCAAAATCAAGCTTCTTCTTTTCCTTTTGCTTTCCTAAAACTTAATGTTTCCTGAATCATTCTGAAATAAAGGGTTTTGGGGAAAAACAAACAAAAAAACCCCACAACATCTCCCTGTCTTCTTACACAAAGACCTGGACCTTCACAATTCTGAGCCAACGTTTATGGCTGAGCTATCAAGTGCTGGTGATGGAAATGCTGACAATCCCTTAGCCACAGTGGTCCCAGCTGGCCCCTCTGATAACAAACCCCATGAAATGAGGAGAAAACAGGACTTTGATTCCGCAGGGCCACGTGCATCAGAGTGCCCAAAACAAGTTGAATTTTCAACACTTCCTCATGAGATTTTTTGTTTGTTTGTTGTTTTTTCCCCCCCCCCAGCTTCTATTTTGACCCAATGGCTGGAATGTTTGAAATTAGTATTGGGTGTGTGTGTGTTGAAGATTTTACACTGTGAATATTTCAACATCTATGAATCTTTAATCAACCCCTGCGCAGCTCAGCTCCGGAAATGTGAAAATTCTCGTGTAGAGAATATCCAGCTTTCAGAAAAAACATGGTTACGTGGTGCACCAGCCAAATAACAAGCTGGAATTTGTCACAGCACCGGCTGCATGCTTGCAATCAATTTAGCTTTGTACAAATGCAAAAATGTTCCCCTTGGGAATGTGCTACAGATCAGATTTTTCCAGTGCCTATGGAACACTCTAAAAGGATTAAAAATGACCCAAAACAGCATGCATATGGATGTTTCGCTACACACTCTATTAAAATGTTCCCAATTTAAAATACTTTTGGCCAAATAAGTAAAAATGGTTTAATAACTTCAGCACAAACTGCAAAAAAAATGGGAATGGGCCCATTTTGGAGCAGTGAATTTGCAGGTGAAGGGGGCAGAGCTCCAGCATTCAGCCAGACATCTCAGACGAGCAGTGTATGCTAAAGAGTTCCATTACTTAATAATAAACAACAACATTTAATTAGTGCAACCATTACTATGTGTAAAAGGCTTTAATTAGGCTGAGGGCTGGCGGAAAGGAGCAGGTTTGGGGTGTGGTTGGTGGGAGGTTCAGCCTCGGCTGAGCGCTGGGACGTGGCTCTGCGGTGGTGCCTTCACTCCCAGGTTAATTACACACCAAGATCGCTTTGGTTTGGGTTTAATTGATGGGAGAAGACATCCCTAATTTCCTCCTGGTTGTGTCCAGGTGCTGGTGGGTGCCCAAGGGCCTCATGGGTGGTTCTAGGTGCTCTGGTGTGAGTGTGCAAGGTGATGGCAGAGAGGTCCTCTCTGTGCGACCAAGGGCTCTCTTGGATGGTGCAGAGAAACCAGCTTGGAGGAATGAATTGAAGAATTGGAATGCCCAAAAAGTCAAAGCTGACTTTTCACCTGGATTTTCAGGGTATCCCAACAACTTCCAACTATTTCCTGCTTTACTCTGGATTCAACCTCTCAGGCAACTAGCAAAGGTCCATGAAAAAAAAAGAAGAAAAAGAAAAAGAAAAAGAAAAAGAAAAAGAAAAAGAAAAAGAAAAAGAAAAAGAAAAAGAAAAAGAAAAAGAAAAAGAAAAAGAAAAAGAAAAAGAAAAAGAAAAAGAAAAAGAAAAAGAAAAAGAAAAAGAAAAAGAAAAAGAAAAAGAAAAAGAAAAAAGTTATGGTTGCAAACTTAACTGTTCTGGGCGATGGCAATCCATGGGTCCTTCTCCAATTAACCACCAGCTCCTGCAGAAGCTGACCCAGGCTGGTCCTGACACCGGCTGGTCAGTGTGGTGGTTCTGCACGGTGACAGTGCAGGTTGGATTCATCTGCCAGGACTTCAGACCCGTCCTTCCCTTGCACTTGGGGTGCCAGAGCACGCAGCCTCCTTGCAAACCATCCACCTTGTCCCCAGGTCCTTCAGCTTTCAAGGCCAGGTTGGATGAGGCTTTGAGCAACCTGGTCTAGTGGAAGGTGTCCCTGCTGCTGGCAGGGGGGTTGGGACTGGATGGGCTTTAAGGTCCCTCCAGCCCAAACCAGTCTGGGGTTCTACAAAAACACGAGGCTGTGTCTGTGTCCATGTCACCTCTTTCACAAGTAGCTTGAGTTTCTTCAAAGCCTTCCATGTTCTCATGGTTGCATCCAGCTGCCCAGGTTGATTGATAAAGGGACATGAATGGCAGGGTGTGAAGATCTGTCCTTTCCCTCCTGACCCTGCTGCCAGTTGCCACGTAAGCTGCAAAACCCCTTCAAATAAATCAGAAATATCTGCTTTTATAACCAATTCAAATGCCTCAAGTTGGAAAACTTCACTTTCTGGTGGAATATATTTTCTTCCTGGAACTTTGTGCTTCTGCCTTTATTCATCAAAAGTGTTTTAGTCTTAATTTCACATTATTCTGTTGCTGCTTGCTGCCTGAGAAACACATTGCTCTTTCCCCTTGCTTGCATCTGCCACAACAACAACGACAACAAGAGGATATTCTGCACCTGTCCCTGCTTCCCAAGCAGCTGAACCGAAACTCGATTCACCAGTCACTAAACAAAGTGCAAGCAATGACTCAGTATGGAAATAAGACTTCTTTCTTTCTAACTCTATTATGTGGCAGCACAAGGGAGCAGGCACGCTCTCTCCTCCGGCCGGGTAGATATGGTTGTGCCTATTTCCAAACAGCTCCTTCCAGTGCTTCTTCAACAACTCTGAGACAAAAGGGAACAAAAAAAGTCCTGTATTTCTCTCCTGTGCGTGGTGCTGATGCACATCTGCTCTCTTTGCTATTTACATTTGTTTTAATTTTAATAAGGCATGGTGAAAAGACAAGAAAATGGGACAAAAATAGAGGAAATGTCTCAAGATTCAGGCTACAGCAAACCTGCATTTGAATTCTCCTGGTATCCACCAGACTTCTAATAGAAATTTATTCAATAGGCCCTCAGAGGGGTGGCTTCCTCAGAGACTGTGAGCTCTCTGTCCTTTGAGGTTGTCAAGAGTTGGCAGAGCAAAGCCCCAGCTGACCTAGAATCACAGAATCCCAGACTGGTTTGGGTTGGAAAGGACCTTAAACCTCATCCAGTTCCAACCCCCCTGCCAGCAGCAGGGACACCTTCCACTAGACCAGGTTGCTCAAAGCCTCATCCAACCTGGCCTGGAACACTTCCAGGGAGGAGCAGCCACAGCTTCTCTGGGCAACCTGGGCCAGGGTCTCACCACCCTCACACCCTACTTTAGAAAAAATTGTAAGGGAGAGAGAGACATTACTGGGAAAGAAATTGATGGTGACCAAAGACAAAGCAGGACACAAGCAGGAAAGACACCGAGGAGAAGAGAGGACAAGTAGGGAGCATCTATCTACAGGAGGGTGTTCATGGTGTTGGGGTTTGTGGTGCAGATGGGAAGGCAGCAGAAGAACAGAGTAGATCCCACTGTTTCTGAGGAAAACTTACTGCCATGGGTGGGTGAAGGCTGAGTCCTGAGGACCAGGTAGCTCCCCAGAGCATGATGCAAGAGTAGCAGAGATGCTCAGAGGCTTTCCTGCTCTTACTCCACGTGCTTTGAAGAAGAACATGCTGGGAGATCAGCTTGCCACGTGTCTATTCATCAGCCTTGTTTGACTAGAAGGGTCAAACCGGGCTCTGCTGCTTTGTCCCTCCTCCAGGTGAGCCCTTCAGTGATTCAGCACCGTGCTGAATTGTCACTTCTGTTCTAATTAACTTCAACCACATATCAGGCTACATTTAATATCTACAGTTTGCCTTAACCATTCCCATCTTCTCCTGGCCTTTAGTCTCATGGAGGAACTATCTCAGGCTTCCTGGGAGTCCTAACTAAGCCATGTCATACCCATTGGCTACATAGTCATAGTAGGGAGCACATCCATTTGGTTTGTAGTCAACATTTTTTAATGGGATTCTCTTTTTTTTTATAATATCTATTATAACAGTTTTTAAGCAGCGTACATAGCGACGTATTCAGTGGTGCTACATTATTCCACATCCTGTTAGGATGTGAAAATATTACTGGAAAACTTGATTTATTAAGTTACTGTTGACCTGTTTTGTTGACCAAAAATGTTGACCTATGTTGACCACGTAACAACGATAGAAAAAAGATGATGAGTTTCCTCTCAGCCCAAGACTGGGATGTTTTCTGCCATCCCGCTGTCTGTACCCGTTCTCCTGCCTGATGGCTGAGGTGACTCATGCCTTCGTGTGGCTCTATTTTAAGGCACCAGAAGATCCAGGCTCTGCCTGAGATGGGGAATGGGGTGGGTTTTTGTGCTGTAGATCATTTGTACCTGTCAGCTCCAGCTGCTTTCCTGTTGACTCTCACTAATAAAGCAGCGACGTCAAGAGCGAGTTGTTCTGGGCCGTGGATTTCCACAGACGCTCTCCATGGGACCTCTTCAGTCAGGTTTTTTGCCTGGTCTGTGTCTGCTGTACCTTGTTAACCTCCTCCCCTTAAATCAAACCTGCCTTTAAAGCTGCTGGTGATCTTTTATGATGAAAACCACCGTGGCACTTGGTGTTCTCTTTCAGCTTCTGCCAACTTTTATTTCCCAGCTCCCACGAAGCTCTGTTCTCATAAGCTATAGAAACAGCTTCTTCTGCATTATAAACCAGGCTGGAAAAATATGGATTAAATGGATGGAGGTCTTTAAAAATGAGCTGTGAGCCATTCAGGCAGCTCCTGTGTACTTCAAAAAAAAAATAAAAGCTCAGATGGAAGCAGCTCTGATCCTTTAATTAAACCCAAAAGCAGCTGATATGATGCAGGTGATCTTTAAGGTCCCTTCCAACCCAAACTGTTCTGTGGTTCTGTGAAGAAAAAAAGAATAACAAAAAAACACCCCTATGCTGATTTTTTTAATGGGTCATAAATGGATTTATTGGGGAGCTCAGGAAGCACCAAGTGTCTCCTCTTGGGAGCAACCATATCCAAGCCGTGGAGATGGACATGTGTGGGAGTGCACGCTGGGCAAGGACCTCAGGAACCCTCATGGACCTGGATGGAGACAAGCTCAGCCCTCATGGGGACCCCACATGGGGACCATCTCCTGCAGCCTGGGCTCACAGAGTGGGGCAAAACTCCCCAGATTTCGGGCTTCATTGCACCAGAAGGACCCGTGAGGATTCCACTCACCACGTGTCTGTTGTATCCCAGCCTGGTGCCTGAATTCAGCACTCACGAGATGATTATTCCATGGCTCCTCTTGTAACAGCTCATTGCACATCTTCCTCGTGCAAAGTTGCCCAGGCTCTGCTGGTGCAGTGTTGCTAAATTAATGGGAGGATGTTAATTGTTAATTAAAAAAAAAAAAAAGCTGGAAATATGCTGAATACAAAGAAAATCACCAAAAATTAGAATTATTGAAGACTCACCAGGAAGAGGGAGGAGGCTGCTATCACCCACATGAATCCCAGTCACTATGTCACCTCTCACTGATGCAGTGCCATCATCTTTCAGGACTCAGACAGGACTTTCAACCCCAAACTGGAGCAAGAATAAACGAAAAGTGACACCTCTGGGTCTGAGCTTTGCCAAATTCCCCCTCCACTCCCCACAACCCCTATTTAAACTTGACTTTTTGGCCCAAACCCCCCAGCTGGAATGTCTCAATGAGCATTACTGGCTGTTGTGGTTTTTCCTTTCCCTATTTCCCATGGAGGACCTGGCCCTCAGCAGGGGTTTGATATCTCCCTTCCCTTAAATCTTTTGAAATTTGATGTTTTCTGCAAGAACACTGCTGGCTGTTGGTCAATCCAAGTCAGTTTGTGCAAAGCCTGGCTTACTGCCTCAGATTTGGGTCTGAGATGCTGAGACATGTGGTGCTTCCCTCTGCACCGGGAAGTTGTAGCAACACATCGGTGAAGACCCACTAGAAGGCAGTGTTGGAGAAAACTTCAGAGAAACTCCTGCTGCTGAAAGCTGCAGGTCAACAAACCAAAGGAGGGGATGTTCTAAAGCAGGGACAACCTGCAAAACTCATCAACTGCTCCATCCTCAGTTAGTTCTTGTAGATCTTGCACGAGCTGACTGTGCAGGAAGAGGTGTGGAGATCAAACTTCATCTCTGCCAGGGAAATCCAATAGTAGTGTTTCAAGACTGGAAAACACAAATTATTTCATGCCTGTTAGAGAAACTTCCTTTAAAAGGATCTAAAATGGAGATGTGACCCGCTCAGTGCTGCCCACCTGGATTAGGCTGCTGGGACACCAAAGACATCCCGTTGGAGCAAGCACCAAAGTGACTCTGAAATGAGCCAAATTTGGCCATAAAACATGAGGATGGAGTTTCCAACCTGTCAGGAGAAAGACAAGAAGTGGCTCCCCTGAATTTCTTGGCAGTGATCCCTACTCTTGCAGAAAAGCTCCTGAGCCAGATCTCCTCGTTTTTCAAAGCCAGGCAGCAGCAGCAGCAGATATTTGATGAGCTCTATGAATAGAGTTGTTGATTCACTGGAAAAAGACAGGAAAATCTGGGGAAAAACAAATCAAGTCAATTTAAACTGCTGACACATTTTTTGTATTGGGGAATGAAATGGAAAATTGTTTTGAAGCATCATCATAACTTGGTAGCCCACACAGAAGAATGAATTTCTGATTTGACGTTAAGTATGCTCAGAATAAAAATCCCAAGTGGGATTGGGTATACAAAGCCTTTTTGAAGGAAAAAAAAAGCCACTTTTTGGAAAAATTCTAGAAATGGAAATATTGGGTGATGGTTTTAAGTGGGAACAGTTTAAGGGAGATTAAAATTCATTAAATCTCTCATCTTGAATGAAAAATATATATATTCTGAAGTGAGAACCTGTCCTTGCTGGTGTGCCAGGGTGTGTCGTTCAAAGGCAACTGGAGAGCAGCAAAAGGAGTGACAATCCTAAACACTGATGGAACTTTTCCCCTCCACTTTTGCCAGGAAATATGTATTTCTAGAGGTTTGGCCAAAGAGATGCTGCAAACAGAACAGAACCCAAGGAACCCAGTCCCTACTCAGCCTTCAGGAGGCTTTTAAAAAGCTGCATTTACAAGAAACTCTTCCGCTCAAGGGCTATTTGTGCAGATAAAGCTTCAGCCCCACCAGCAAGGGAGCCAGTGCCCGGGGACTGCCACCTCCAAGGGGTGGTGACAGCTCCAGAGGAGGCTGTGCTCCACAAAACCCCTGTGAATAGGCCCTGCACTGGCAACAGCACAGGGTTGGGTTTTTTTCCTGTGCTTTATGGGTAATCATTGACTGAGCAGCTCAACCAGTTCTGCTGGTGCTGGATGCTGCCCAGCCAGCCCAGCCAGGGCCCAGCCAGGTCCGGCGCTCGCCCCACGGAGAGGCTGTTTGCACACAGCCAGGCTGGCGTTGCATAAAGTGTGGCTCCATGGACACACAGGGCATTTGGATCTGCCACCTCCCCTACCTCACCGAGGTTTTTCCCTTCTCTGCACATCCTGGGAAGCTGCAACAGTCTTCAGAGCTTCCCAGGGATGCTTCTGCAATGGCACGTGTGTCCTGGTGTGAGCTGGGCAAGAGCTGGTTGGTCTTCAGCAGCTGGAACAGCGCTGGGGTTTGGGTTCAGCTGGGATTTGTTAGGAGAAGAACATTGATAACACAACGATGTTTTCAGTTGTCACTGGAAGTTGAAGGACTTTGTGTTTTGCTGGTCTGCAGGTGCAAGATCTTGGGAAGGGCAGGAATATTGCAATGGATCAGCTCCATGGGCATTGGGCTCTGCCAAGGGGCTGTTCCATCTCCTGTCCCCATGGGCAGGAGATCCATGAGGGGCTCTTCCTCTCTGTCTCTCTCTGGCTCTTGCTCGGGCTCTCGCTCTCCCGGGATTGCGGTTTCGGGTCGGGATTGTCGCTGCTCCGGGATCGTTCTCTGGGAACGGGCCAGGCTGGGTCGGTGGGTGCTGAGCAATGGCACTGGGGGTCACTCACTGGCATGTTGCATTACTGTTATTATTATCATTATTATTTTAATATCATTATTATTTTAAGTTTTATTTTATTTCAGTGATTAAATTGTTCTTCTCTCACCCTATGAGTCTCCTTCCCCTTGCCCCAAAATTTTCTCCCCTGTCCTCTGGGGAGGGCAGCGAGCGAGCAGCTGGGTTTGGCTGCAGCCCAGTGAAACCATCACGTCATTAAGAGTTTAGTTTTTAATATAAGATACAGAAAGTGTTTGCCATGGTCTGGCTGCAGGAGATGGGATAGAGCACTGGAGAGGCTGGCTGGGAGCAGGAGCCACCACGGCACTGCAGCATAGCACAAGTGTGAATGAAGCTCGTCCTTCTGCTTGCTGCTTTGGTTTGATGGCCACTTTGGGAAACTTCCTCCAGGGTTGTTGGACAAACAGGAGAGAGGTGAAGCAAGAGAAGGTCACCTCTCCATGAAACTTTGCTGGCAAAATCCTTATTCCCGTTATTGTCCCATTTTACACCATTCAGGATGCTGAGCCCACACTCAGTGCTTAGGAAATGGCCTAATTGTTCTCCTTGTATGGCTGCATTTTCCCATCACCTTTAGTTACGTGATTGCATCTGGATTTTAGCAACAAGCACAATCTCTGTCCTCTTCAGTGCCCGCTCGACCCACCCTCACCTCGGGAGCAGCTCCATGACTTTTTGTTTGCTTCCCTTCCCAAGGCTCCCCTCAGCCCTGAGCCAAGCACATCCCCAGCCACAGCATTGGGAAGAAACACTAAAATTATGGTCCAGCCACAAAAACCTGCAGTTTTGGTGGGTTCCTTAGCGCTGCCTGGGAATGACGTGATGGGGAGAGGGGGATGCAGCTCTCGGGGCGTCCAGCAGTGAAAGAATCCTGGGATATAGGGATGCCCCAGCTCTGTCCTTCCACACTCCCAGCACTCCCATGGCACCGGTGGTGTTTGACTTGAGCTTTCTACAAGTTCCAGAGAGGAGAGAAACACAAAATTCAAGTGTTTAAATCATAAACCCTCGCTGTGTTTGCCATCCTGGGTATCCATGGAGGTTAATTTTCTATAGAAAAGGAAAAAAAGACCATTTCTTCTCTCAGATAACAAACTGTTGGGTTTTTTTAAAAATAAAGATTACATAAAGAGGTTACTTCTATTCATCAAGTTTTGAATGAAAAAGTAATGTTCATTTAAACCTCAGAAATGAAAAAAACAAAGAGGAAGCAGGCAGGAGCGGAGACCACTCAGCCTGACTCCTGCTCTCGCAAGGATGAACATTCCTGACGCTGGGAATCTTCCAGATTAACAGAAAATATCCATCTAGGGACAAGAAGTGCACTCATCTGCTGGAAAATTAAGTTTTCTAGAGTCAGAAGAATTTAACCCAACAGACACACCAAGAAGTCATTCCATTCCTGCTCTTCCTCAGCTCTGGGCTGCCTGCTGCGAAGAAATAACTCACCCAGCCATGCTCAAGAGGTTTCATGGAGAAATTGTTTTATTAAGGCTCAGCCAGAGGATGAAAATAAACCTAAGAGTGACCAAGACAGCTGGGACCCGACCCCAGAAACTGCCAGGACACAAAGGGACCTTCTGCAAAGGTTCCTGAGATCCTCAACCAGCCCCAGTCTCTGATTTGAGAAGCTTTGGGAAATTCAGGTAAAAAACACCCAGGAAGCAGAAATTAGAGAAAGCCAAGAGAATAAAGGTGTGGTGGAGGAGTCTTCACGCTGCTCCATGGTGGCACCAAGCTTTCAGGTCTCCTCACACCTAACAAATACGTTAAAAATTTCAACAGGCTTTTTTCCCCCCTCGCCTTCAAATAAATTATTTAAAAAAAAAAAAAAAAGAAGAAACATGAACGTTTTTAAATTAGGTTTCACAGTATTAAAAATGCTTTTCCTTGCTGGGCACTGCAGTGCTCTTGGTGCCTGTCCTGCAGTGCAAACAGTCCCTGTGCCACCACGCAAGGTGCGTGTGGTCCCCATGCCATCGTGCAAGGCGTGCATGGTCCTTGCACCATCATAGAAGGTGTGCATGGTCCTTGCACCATCGTGCAAGGTTTGTGTGGTCCCCACGCTGCTGTGCAAGGTATGCATGATCCCTACACCATCACAGAAGGTGTGTTTGTCCCTTGAACCATTGTACAAGGTGTGTGTTGTCCTTACACCATCGTACAAGGTGTGTGTTGTCCTTGCACCATTGTATAAGGTGTGCGTGGTCCTTGCACCACCAAACAAGGTGCGCATGGTCCCTGCGCTGCCACGCAAGAGGTACAAGACAGCAGCAGCCTCTCGTGACACCGTTTCTTGCACAGACGTGGAAGGGGAGCCCCAGATGGCCGCTGTACGGCGCGGCGGGTGCAGGCTGGGCTCACGGGCCGGTGCCGCTCAGGCAGGGCAGGCAGGTGCAGCAGGCACAGAGGCCGAGCGCAGCCGTCAGCAGGGCCGAGAGCCGCGATGGCCGCTGGTACTTGAAGGCTTTCTTCACCTCGCTGCCGGTCTGGGCCACGTAGTCGAGGGTCCGGAGGACATAGTGCTCCACGCTGTCGAAGGCCCCGTGCTGCTCGGCCAGCAGCCCCTCCAGCTGCAGGAACAGCCCGTGCAGCTCGGCCATCTGCGCTTCCAGGTCGAGGAGCTGCCGCTGGCGCGCCTGGGCCATGGCCAGGTGCTGCTTGGCCTTGAGCTCCTCCAGGTCCTGTCCCACAATGCGAGGTGCCTCGGGGCTCTCGGCCAGCCGGTCCAAGTCCTCAGTCCCCAGCTCGATGCCCGCCAGCTCCGTCTGCCTCTCGATCTGCTCCTTCAGCCGCTGCCGGTAGCGGCTCTCCCGGGTGTAGTGGCGGGCGAGGACGGCGCGGTACCGCCGCAGCAGCAGCCATCGCTGGGTCTGACGGACGCGGGGACCCGCTCGCTCCATCCCTCCTTCCAGCATGGCCGGTTGGGCACCCAGCTGGGGCTGCAGGGCCACGGCCTCGCGGGTGAAGGCGGCTCGGGCGGCGTCGAGCCCCTGCTTCTCCCGGGCGATGCTCTCCTGGGTGGTACAGCACAGCACAGTCTCCTGCGTCCGGTCGATGCTCTCAGAGAGTTGCTCCAGCCCATCCAGTGCCCGCCATAGCGTGGCTGCTTCCCGCAGCGCCTGGCCCACGGGGCTGGCATCGTCCCCACCGAAGGCTGGGTTGTCAAAGCACAGGGTGTCCTCGTGCAGGTCCCCTTCGGCTGCCACTCGCTGCCGCAGCTCCGCCAGCCGGTCCCTCATGCTCCTCCGCGGCTGCCGGCACCATGCGTGAGCCGGGCGGCACATCAGCCGGAGCTCCCTGCGTCAGCCGGAGCCGGTAAAACCTTCCCTGCCGCCCGGAGCCCGAGCAAATATTGATGGAGGCGGGTAAGGCCGCCCTGCGTCAGCCGCCCAGCCCGACCCCACCGCGGGGAGGGGAAAGGGGTTTTGTGGAGAAGCCTCAGAGCAGGAGGAAGGTGACCTGGGGTGGGACGGCTGCCAGCGCCGCCGCCGCCTGCGTCACGGGAAAGGTTCTCCTGGCTCGACATCTGATTCTCCGGGTTTTCAGACAAAGGGCTTTTTATTCATCGAGAAATAAAAGACATCTCAAAAGTCCACGCTCCCAGGGGCGGAGGAGGAGGCTGCCTCCCCTCCTGCTGCAGGGTCTCGTGGTCACATCTCCACCCCACACCCCAAAAATGGCCTTTGAACAGCTTGGGATGTGCACACACATCCACTGCGCTCCCCGGCGTGCTTCTGAGCCAGCCTGGAAAGCAGCTTTGGGGGGGATTTAATAACTGAAGTGCAAATCCCAGACGGGTTGGGGTTGGAAGGGACCTTGAAGACCATCCAGACCCAACCCCCCTGCCATCAGCAGGGACACCTTCCACTAGACCAGGCTGCTCAAAGCCTCATCCCTCATGCTGAGGGACATGGGTTAATCAGGGACTCATCAGTGTGAGGTTAATGATTGGACTCCATTACCTTAAAGGTCTTTTCCAGCTGAAGCAATTCTAGGATTCACTCTGGCCTTGAACACTTCCAGGGAGGGGACATCCACAACTTCTCTGGGCAACCTGGGCCAGTGTCTCAGCACCCTCACGAATCATCCTCCTGCAGTGCCTGTTGTGAAGGGAAAAGCTGGGATGGAGATAAAAGCTTGGCTTTGCTTCTCCTGCAAAGGCTGGCAAAGCTCCGAGATCCAGCCACCACCCCATGACCACCGACGTGGCAGGCAGTGCTTCCGAGTTTCCCAGGCTGGAAATGAACGCTGGGATGACACAGCTGTCCTGGGTGTCAGGGCAAGGTTGTGGTTAGTCCATACACTGCTGAAATGCATTAAAAAAAATAAATAATCATAATTTTATTCTAAAACATGTGCCAAAATTACTGTTCAGAAAAAAATACTTCTACAAAAAGCACTACCAAGGGGCGCTGGAAGGATAATTGAGTTGTTCCCTACCACAATGGTATTTTATATCCTATATTTTTTAACATGTATTATCATATATGATTTAAACATATGATAATATAAAGTGTATGATCTAACACCCCTAACCTAACAGCGATGGGAGCGGCAGAAAGGGGGGTTGATGAAGGGAAAGCAGCGCAGTTTTTCTCGCTCAAGCCCTTTGCTGCGTGCACTTAACAGGGGAAATTTCAGCATCTGTGCAAAACAAGTTTAATTTTGTTCTTTGGAACCAACAAGGCCAAGAAAAAACAAACAAAACCAAAAGCCCTTCTGTTCCTGGAGGATGAGCGTTGGGTTGAGCAGAAGATATCCACTCCCCTCTGAAAGGAATTGCCATTTGGCTCACTGGGATCACTGCAGTAAAATGAAATGTCAAATAAATCAAGGGATTGAAGAGAGGAAAAGCCAAAATCCTGCAGTGCGAGAGCAGTACCTGGTGGGCCAGGCTTGGGAGAGCCGAGTGGGTGAGGAAACACTTGCCTTGGGCCAAGGTGAGGCTCTCCATCCTGTCCTGCTCGAGACCTGCACAGGTTAGAAAAGTCTCTATATCAGGTTTATAAAAGTTTCCTTTTTTGTAAGTATAAAATGATCCAGTCGAATCCAAAAGTGATTTTCTTGTTACATTGAAAACTTAATTTAATTTTCTTTTGATGTTTTTAATGTCTAAACTATCCAGTAAGCCATGCAAAAGCTGAGCTTTTGGGAGGGGTAGGGGCAGGGAGGCTGTCCCTAACCGAGCGAGTTCCGAGCATTGAACCGCCCGTGCCTGAGGGGACCAGAGGGCTTCAAAGCCTTCGTGCAGCGTGTGCCAGGAAATGCTGCCTGTGACGGTCCCCAGCCCCTCCCCACGCACTTTTGGGACAGCACAGGGTCAGCTTTCCCAAACTCTGCAATTTAACTCCTCGAGCTGAATCCCACCCGCGGCGGCAGGAGGGACCTCAGAATCCCAGAGCTGCCTGGACTGGAAAAGCCCTTTAAGCTCATGGAGTCCAACCATGAACCCAACACTGAGCAGTCCCCGACTGACCCCTGTCCCTCAGCACTGTGTCTACACGACTCTTCAATCCCTCCAGGGATGGGGACTCCACCACTGCCCTGGGCAACCCCTTCCAATGCCTCAGAACCCTTTCAGCAAAGAAATTCTTCCCCACATCCAATCCCCACTGCCCTGGCCACAACTGGAGCCCATTTCCTCTTGTCTTAGACCTCACCCAGAAACCTCCTCCTCCTCCTCCTCACCCACCCTGGTGCTGCTTGGGAGGCTCTGCACAAGACCTGCCACCCCAGACAGCACTTTTCATGTGGTTTTCCAAGAAAGCATGAGCTGCTCCTCTCCTCTCAGGCAGGAAAATGGTATTTTGGAGGCAGGTCAGATGATGATTTGGGAAAGACCCCCAGCGAGCCACCACGCTTGCCCTTGGCCAGGGTGAGGGTCTCTGTCCTGTCCTGCTTTAGATCTGCACAGGTTATAAACATATATACAAGTTTCTACACCCAGTTTATAAAAGTTTCCTTTTTCCTAAATATAAAATCAGTTGAATCAAAAAGTGATTTTCTTTTTACATTGAAAACTCTATTTAATATTTTTAAATATCTAAACTACACAGTAAGCAATGCAAAACCAAAGGAAGAGTTTATCTTTTTTTTTTTCTTTTTTTTCTTTTTTTTTTTTTTATTAAGACAATCCCACAGCTGGAAAATGAAACATCCTAGATTACATAAGTGACTTCAAAAAAACTCTAGAAAAAAATCTTTACAAATTTACATTTGTACAATACAAAAAACTAACAGCTCATTGCATATAAATATTACATTTGGTCTGCCAACAAGTGGCATCAAAATCCCTGAAGTATTCATTTAAAGGGACCTGAGATAGCAGATGTGAAGATATGGGCATAAATATCACCTGGAAAAAAAAAATCATATAAAAAGTAGACATAATTCTAATAGTTTTGTGCATTTTGGGAGTATTTTACATAATCCAGAACATGAACTGTAGAGCCTAAATCACATGAATTTCATCGCTCCAACATCAACTGGTATTTCTAACTGAAGTCTGCTGCAATGACTCATGGAGGAATGACTAGCCTGTATTTCTATTTCTACAGAAAAAAAATAATCACCAGACTCTGATTTCTGAATACACCCGAGCAGCCACCACCCTCCAAGGAGGCATTTTTAGGAAGAGAAACGGAGGATTCTGATTTTATCTGCCCAAGAACAGTGCAGCCTGTCTGCTTCTCACAGAAATTGGGAAGATATAAAGGAAAAAAAAAAGTGAGAAACTGCTCTTAATTGTCCACTGGTTTAAATATTTTCCAAATATTTACACACTTGTCAGTTCCCAAACGCGGCTGCACTTATCTACCCGGAGCATTAACTCGCAAGCGCGGCACTAAGCTGCTCGGTTTGACTTTAAATTCTCACAAACTCTTATCAGGTACCCACATCCATGCACATAAATGTATTTAAGCACCATTTTTATAACACTAGAGTTAAGGCTGTGACAGCAATTCCACTGGAAATCTAATTTTTCAGGGATTCATAGCACAGTTGTGTAAGGTTGCTGTGGGCTGAACATGACATATTCAAAATGTACAAGCTTCCAACAGGTCTTTGCATTTCTAATACTAAAAAAAGACGACTTTTAAGACTAAATTTTGCAGGCTGTTACTTACTGTACATAAAGGAGTTTTTTTGTTTTGTTTTTTCCCCCAATGTGTAAACCTCTTGATATACTAATATTTGAAAATTATCTATCGCACATGCGCAGTAATTTTCTATAATACACACTTGTAAGAACACAATGACAGCTCCCTACAATACTAAAGAGAGATTTCTCCTTGGATTGTTAACTGCTATCATGTCAATAATTAGCATTTTATAAAATTTGCATGATTTTTTTAAAGAAAAAGATATGTAAACACACAAATATGTTTTTAAAACATTGAATTCATGACACAGACCAACGACAGCAGGACACTCCAAGTCAGGGTTGACGAGACATCCTCAAACCTACAGTGATTCTATTTTCCCTGTCATTCATGACTCAGATTAAAGATGAATTATTAATCAAGCTCTTATAAAATAAAATATTAGTGATTTAAACTTATTATCTCACGTTAATACTGTGTGATTTTGAACTGTTGTCAGAAACACCACGGAGACAGCTGGGGCAGCCTCTTCAAGATTCATCTTGCTTTTTTTTTGGTCAAAAGCAACACATTCTAGTTGGGCTTTTCATTTTTTTTTTAAATGACCTGAAAAATCTCTTTACTCTGCACCCAGTGTCCGTTCTTTTCAGTGCTTTCTGAACCACACAGTCTTTTTGTGCAGGAGAAGCAGCTGAGGTTTACATCTAAGAAAACATTCAGGGAAAATAAAGACAGGCTACAGGATGCAGAATTATAAGCAGCCAAAAAACCCTCCACAGATGATTTCTTCATGATTATATTTCTTCATGATTATACTGGGATAAGGGGGTGGCCTCTGCCTAGTTGATGAAGGATGGAGTGATAGGAAGGGGTGATAAAGCTGCCCAGACCCATCTAAGTTCAAGCACCGACCTACAAGTTTCAGGGGTTATTTCTCATGAGGCTGGAAGCAACACAACTTCTACACGGGTGATATGAACCACAATTCATAGAGCAAGAGGGGAAAAAAAACCCCAGGAGAGGTGGAGCAGACATCTGAAGGGATCCCAGGTGGAACTAAGTGGTGTTTTACGTGGTGTGGAAGGCGGCACAACGGGAGCCGTCCTGCTGCCGTGCCTCCCTGCGACCATGCATCAGCGCACGGGTGGGCACAGAGGTGCTGAGCAGCCAAGAAGCCTGCCCTCAAACTTTCCATCTTCCTTAAATCCACCTCCAGCAATGTGGGAATGTTGCTACTAAATAAAGTAAAGCAGATATTAAAAAATATGGAAAGAATTGAGGGAAAAGAGGGATAGGAAGAATTAAATTTGCCTAGCCAAAAAAAAAAATTCATCAAGATATCCTAAAGTTTGCAGAAGAGGATCATAAATAACCTCCAGGAACAATGAAGAGAGGTGGAGTGTGGTGAGGAGAAAAACAAAAGGTGATAGAGAAAATAAAAAGCAGGCAAATTTGGGGCTGAACTGAGATACCAGCACATCACTGTGGCAAAATAAGGTTTGTTTGTCATTCATGCCCTGGTCTGGGAAGAAGGACTGACATCGTTTCACTGCTTCTGCTACACTTGTTGAGTTGATCCTAAATTTTCTACAACCATAAGTGCCTCCTAACAGGATCTGGGTTTTAGAGAGAAAGTGTCCAAGTTGCTAGGAAATTATAATTATTCCACAGAACGAGGCTATGAGAGATCAACTGCCTAACTCAGAGAAAAAATCCAGATAGGAAACCAAGTAAAAATAACACCTCTAAAAACAAGTTATTTCTTTCATGCTTATAAAAGGTTCTCATGCACAAAAAAGCGCTTTTTTTTGGTTGTTTTTTTTTTTACAATAAGCAATAGTTGTTGTTCCAGCACACCCTGCTGCCTAAGCTCTTAATCATGTAACACATCTGATTAATACTTACGCCACAGCAAAGTGATGCTCGTTATCTTCACAGTACTTCATTACACAGAAAAGATACATGTAAGACCTTATTTAACATTATTCTAATTGCTGCTAAAATACACAAATTTATATAAAAAAAAAGATTTCTCTGGAATCCAAGTGTTTTATCTCTCCCCAACCCTTACACAAAATAAATAAGTGGATCTCTGGCCAGTCAGAAATAGAGGAAAAGCGGTTTTTTTTGCATTTCAAGCTTTTCAGGGTTTAGAACAGAATCCAGAGTGTTGACATGAGCTCAACAGGACTGATCTAAAGCAGGATGGTTCTGACTACAGACTGATGTATACATGCTATTCCTGGTTACTATATGGAGAAAGACCAATCAGTCAAAGAAAGAATACATTTCTGATCAATATATATGTGTGTGTATATATACATATAGATGAGAGAGATGGTAGGACAGGTGTTGATATTTTAAAGCCCAATACAGATCTAGGAGAGCCTCTGCACTTTCTTTTTTCCTCACTGAAACACAACCAAATTAAGTCCAGAAATGGATTATGGCCAATTCAAGACTTTAAAAAATTAAAAAGTGTGATTTTTATACTCTACCATGAACTCATATTAATGCTCTGAGCAATTTAGGATATACTCTCCTCCATCACAAAACTAAACCTCTGCATTTTTTTTATTATTATTTTTTTTTTCAAGTCATTTTGCATCTAACTAGAGTTTTTGGAAAGCGAGATAAAATAGCTAGTGCTTAATATAGGAAAGTGAAAAATTAAATTCCTTCTGCATCTGAGAATATACATGGGTCACTCTTTTGCTGCCTGAGGTTTTCCAGAATTATTGACCAAGCTGTGCACAGAAGAACTTAAGGATATTGGATGAAAGTTGTTAAAAAAAATAAAAATAATAAAAATCTTGAAAAATTCCACCAAAACTTTCTGGTCTTTTTTTGTTTGTTCTCTCGCTGTAATCTCACTCCCTTAACCAAGCTACAACTGTCAGATTCTATAGACAACGGGAGAAAATGGAAGTCCCATCTATATTCCAGCCAGACCCCATGAAGGAAGAGGCTGCTCTGCTCCAGCTCAGCCCACGCCAAACCCCGAGGAGCAAGACTACAAATGTCACCATCACATACTGTACCACCACCACCAAAATGATTGCTGCTTTCAAGTTGGCATGGGGTTTTTTTTTAGGATAACAAGAGTACAGTGCAACACAAATTCTCTTCTGGAAGCTTGAGATACAAGAGCCTGTCTGGAGGACATGAACAGGAGCTCATCCCAACTGCCAGCCACCCGAGGGACCAGAGCTCTGTGCTGCTCCCTCAAGGGGCAAAGCAAAACAAACACAGATTTGCACCAGGCAGCAGGAATGTGTGGGAGACAGAGAGCCAAACAAATCACCACCTGCTGACAAAATCACGCTGCTGAAACCTCCCAGAACCACAGAGATTTGTTTCCATCATGTCAACATCATGAAGACAGAGTTACCCTACAGCTTCACGAGCAATTCCACCCCGCTACGCTCCTCCTTGCCTCTCCTTCAACACGCACTGACTAACAGCATCTATTTTCTTTTCAGTTTCCAGTAGTTGTAAATAGAGGTAGCTGAGCTACTATAAAATAAAAAAAAAATCACGTTATGCTTTGAAGAGGAGGAACCTTTCAAATGTAGAAGTCACCCCTTAGCTGCACAATCTCTATTAATACTATAAAAATATGAGAGGACAAAAAGAAAATAGATGCGAGTAACTTTTGCATTTGGCACCTTTTGTCTAGATATTCATACTTCTCAAGTATTCTCTCTTTTTTTTTTTTAATAAAGTTAATGCACACATAGGACACACCACATCAAAGGTTTGCTACATATTTACAAGGCACCAACCCTTTGTCACTTTTTACATGAATAAAGAACCGATAGAAAGCACGTCAGGACCCTCGGTCACTGTAGTATAGACATACTTCAGTTCAGCACAACTCATCAACGTTTGGCCTGGGAAGATGAAAATAATCCAGATCCTTCTTACGATATAGAAACTGTAAACATTTTATAGCTGCCTTTAGGATTGGTGTATTGTGCAAAAGTTATCATTATTACTGTGTATAAGGATTTATGGCAGAAACCACATAAAAACTCTGTAAGAAGGTGCTGTTTTCTATAATACAAAAACAAAACGAGGGAGAGAAGTCCTAATCGTTGACTCAGAATGTCATGTTCTTACTGAGAAGCTGGAAGCCTCTTTAATGGGATGAACTCGTAGTGTGTGGGGAAGAATTTCTGTGATTTAAGGCCTAATGACTAAGGCTTGTTTTGACCAATGAAGTGTGGCGATCTGAAGTTTGGAAACAAACACAAACTGACATCATGGAAAAAAAAGCACCACTGAGAAACGAGAGTGGAGTCCCCGCACAACTTGCTTGGTAGATTTTTCTGGTAAAATCCCTGCAGTAGAAGGCCTTTAAGTTCTTTGAAAATTGTTCCAAAGTTTGTTTGTTTTTTTTTTCCCATCTGTCAATAATTCCATCCCATGAGATGGCTGACCCTGGCTTTTTCTGTCATTTTCCGCACCCTGCCTGACCTGGAAGTACCAAGGTTCAAAGGATCCTCGGTGTGCACAAAGTTGTCGTTATCAGAATCGTCGTTGTACAGGACAGTTCTCCTGCCCTCGTTCCTCGTTTTGATTCGAGGTGGCCTCCCGAATCGCCCTCCAAACACGTTTTCACCAAATTGTCCCCCAAAAAGATTTTCAAACTCATCATCTGTAATTCGGGCACGTTTCGCTCTGGTGGCTCCTCGCGAGGCTCCTCGGCCTCCTCGGCCTCTTCTTCCTCCCCTGCCGCCACCTCTTCCTCTGCCACAGCCTCTTCCACCTCTGCCCCCTCTTCCTCCTCGACTCCATCTCCCCCACCTCCCCCATCTACCTCTCCTCCCTGTCCCTCTGCCCTGCCAATTCCGTTTCCCGCCGGTGATTTTTCTTTTGATTTTTCGTTTGGGTTTTTTGGATTGCACAACTTTGCTGTAGTCATGGTCTCCATCAATGTAATCCTGGTCTGTTCTAGATGTTGATTCAGAGTCTGAATCAGAGCCACTTCTGCTTTCAGAACTCGAACTGGATCCTGATTCCCCACTTTCAGATGAAGATAAACCAGATTTTTCCTTTAATTCTCTCTTCTTCTTTTCCTCCTCCTCTGCCTCCTCCAGATGCTCATCTTCTTCTGATGCACTTAGTAGCTTCCTCTTGACTCCTGTCCGAGGTTCTCTGCCATCACCATTGGTAAGTGGTCCATCAGGAGAGTGATCTAAGCAAACACAAAAGAACCCTATTGGTTATCATCATCACACCTGAGCCAAACAGGACACAAAAGAAGTGGGATTTGCCTCATCCACCTTTGAAGCGTGCTCTGGGGGTGGTCCAGCTCTGAGCTACTCACCACAAATGACCTTTTTATGCTGTGGAGACAAAGAGGTGCTCTAAGGGGAAAATTTGTCAGACAAAGTGAGCACAGTTCATCTTGCAGAAACAAGGACCAGAAACTCTCTTGACTGAGAGATTAGTGAAGACCCAGACGATAACAGGAGCCCAGAGTGACTGGGTTAGACACAAACATCTAACATTGAGTCAGGTGAATCCTACCTAGGGCGTCAAGGCGGAAAAAACTCTCTAAAATCCATTTCAAACCTGCATCCATTAAAATAACACTCTACAAGCAGTATTTAATCCCCATCAAATGCCTGTTCTCAGAAGGCTTATTCCAGGGAACACTTGTGGCAAGCACAATTTCAAGACAGTAAATAACCCAATAAAGCTCACCAGGATCACTGAACACCTTAACTTAAAAATATATGAAGTGTCTCTCTGGCTTGGGACCCAAAATACTGCGTGTTTTCAGAGTTACAAATCTGACAATGAAGATTCCACATCTTCTTTAGCACGAGATAAAGAAGATTTTATGTGTTAAATGAAAAGCTCACCTGCAACATCCAACACTGCTGCAGGACAGCAGTATGGACCTGACAAAGGCTTCAGGGTTTCAGCCAATGCTCACTGGATGCCTCCCTCAGTGGGAAGTCTCATCAACATGTCCCAGAGACAGAATATCCCAGTTTTCAAACAGTGTTTCCCTTCTAATCACAACCACTTAAGCCCTGATTATGATAAAAACATTCAATTTTTTAAAAACTTTTTTGAGCTTTGGTTTCAACTCGATTAATAAAAGACAAGGTTTTGGGGTGGGGACTCTTTTGGTTTGGTTTGCCTTTTTGTAACTCCTGAAGGACCTGTAACTCTTAAGAAATTAAAAAGCAATGAAGCTTTTCCATCTGGAGAAGTTTTAGAGGACTTCACTGAAGTGCATGTGGCATCATGGGTGTGCCAGGCCTCAGACAAGAGACCACAGAACTGTAAGAAGTTGGGTAAATTCAATTCCTTAGTATGGTTTGGGGACATAGTATAATGCTTGAGTCATGCAAGAATATCATCAGCATCAGATGGAAGCAATATCTTTCATTTCTAGTGAAAGTGGTCACTGAAAGCACAAAACACTGATTATTTCTCACCTTGTTTCACTGGTGTAGATTTACTCCTGACTGGTCTGCTTTTCCCTGGATCAATGACATTCCCACCTCGGCTCTGTGCGTTTGAGCCCGAGGAAGACGGCTGACCTTCCATCTCTTCACCAGTGGCTGAACCCAGAGGCTCTTCTGCTGTATCTGAAACTTTAGACAGGACACCACTAACGTGACAGAGTCACTTTTATCCTCTATTGATAGGTCTGTAACACAAGGCATTTTGGGGAAGTTTGGTATCAGCTGGGTTAACAGTCCGAGTCAGGATGTTTGTCTCACCAACCTGCCTCTGCAGTCATGAAGAGACAGATTCCTCCAGGGTGCAATCCAAAGGAAGTCCAAACTCTTGTCACTAGATTAACTTTTAGCAAGGACAGACCCAAGTTCTCTGTTCTCTGACCTTTACCAATAACTTACCAACAGTTGCAGGCTCAATTCAGCTAACACCATCTACAGACAACATATTTATATGACCTCACTACTCTCTCTCTCAGCAGGTGGGTTTTGCATGTGTCTCATTAATATAAGATTTAAACTGAACATTAAATATCCTTCAGCTTTTCCATCATTCTGCACATGTTGCTGCAAGAGAAAGGATGTGTTTTATAAAATTTCTCCTCACCATGAGATGAAACTGAAGAACTAGTCCTAGTCAAAGGCAGTGAGGTATTCTGGTTGGGTTTAGGTTGAATCTTCATTTGCTTCTGTTTCCCTTTCGGGCTGAAGACACAAAACATCCCAAAGAGATAAAACTGTTAGTACCAAAAAGACACAAACACAAAATTCATCTCCCCTGCAAAGTGTCTTGTTTTTTTGCAGCAAATGCATAATGCAAATGATCTCTTCCCAGCGCTTGCACAGGTGTAGTAATGCTAAAACCAGTGACAGCACCATTCTGTTTGATAAAGGCATGTGAGTCTGCAAGAACAAGATTTTCTCTCACCTTTTAAAACAAACACTCAGTTTAATTAGATCAGGTATCCTATAAAGTCAGGAAAGTGTTATACAACACTTTTTCAACAATTACTAAACAAAAGCAAAAATAAACTTGCTCTTCCCTTTTCTCCAGGGGGAATACTTCTCATTGTATAATCTTTCACTTACTAAAATTATGCATAAACTGAGCATGGGATTTGAGCTCAGGATTTATCACCCAAAAGAGTAACTACCAGGAAAGGAGCAATACCATTACTGACTGATGGAGGCACATCTACCACCACCATCTCACACACTGATAGTGAGTCTCACTGTCATGACATTACCTAGAGGCTCTGCTAGTTGAGGGTGAGCTGCTGCTGCTTCTGAGCCGCTTTCTGTACCGTGGCCTTTTCCTCTTCTGACATTGCATCGCTGACTTGTACTCAGAGATGATATTTTTCATGTGATTTTCAAATAAGGCAGAGAGTCGAAGTGTCATGCTGTAAATCTGGAGTGAGATAGAGCATGGTCATACTGATTAGAAATTGAATAACTAGAAGATCAGCCAAAAAAAAATAAAAATCACAAAGATGCCCAGACTTTGTAGCACATAAGAAAAATTAATGGTGATATTCAATGAGGATGTTCTTTACAGATAATTTCCCTCCATGGTACGTGTGTATTCTCCTAATAGAAAGCGTTTTCATAAAAGGATTTAATTACAAAATATTTACAGATTTAAAGGAAAATGGGTATCTAGATTACTGAAATACAGCCTCCTCCTTTAATCTCCATAAAGCATGGAAGCACACCGTAAGATAACTTGAAGTATCAAGGGAAAACCAGTTGAACTCTGTTGCCCCCTCACCTTTGTTTTTTGTTTTAACTGCCTAGTGACGAGTCCTTACAGCACCCCTACAGAGCTGCACACAGACACCAACTAGAATGTCATCATTCATAATTGCTGTAAGCAAGATGACAAAATCCTTAAAGCATTTCCCTGTCCTCTTTGTAGGCCTTGCCTCTGTGTAGCCTCACCCACAAATTCACTCCTGGCTATTTCTCTGTATTTCTGACTGTGTTTATTTCTTTTCAAGATTTTACCTTGGATGTGTCTGAATTATGACAAATTAGTTCAAACTCAGCATAAATAAAATAAAGCTCTTGATTCCTTCCTCATAGCCATACCCTTCTGCTGTATCCAGTCTTCTGAAAATTGTGTAAACACCATCAAGATGTTATCAGCCCTCTTCTCATTTCCTGCAGTCGGTCTGAATATAAAATCTCTTCGACTCAGAGTTTTCTTTTCATTCATATAACTTAATTTTTGCCCAGACTCTTATATTTTAGCAATTTTAGAAATCTCTTTCTTTAGCTCTGGTATGAAGTACTCTGCCTGTCTTGCCTCCATTCAGGTCACTGTTGCAAAGATGGTAAAATGGGTTAGAAAACCTCAGGATGCTGGCACACATTTGGCAGTAGATGAATCTGCAGTGGCAGAAGGGCCAGCTGAGTGCCCCAGCCCTCCAGCAAGGATCATCTGAGGTACTCCACAGTATTTAAACAAATGGATATTGATGGGCCACTCCATTAAGGTAATTTGGGAGTTGACTCACGAGCTGTTCAGTTATTAACACACAGGGAAGTTCCCAGGAGTGCGCAGCAGTAAATAACTCGCCGATTTTACTCTGCTGTCAAGCACACATAAAACACCCCCAAATCATCTGTCATCCTGCAATCCTGTACAGACTTGCTCTCTAATGAAGTGAGCAGAAGTTACTGATCTTTATCTTCAGAGCTGACCCACAGCCCACCTTCCAGCCCTTATGCAACACCAAGAGTTCAATCTTCCTTCAGTGATAACGACTTTGTGTTTTCTCTCTCTAACGCTTGGCTGGAGCTCCCCTCTCCCACAGCATCACCCTGTTCCAGCTTACCCTCACCATCCTGCTTACACAAAACACAGCAGTTGTTATCCCACTGATGAGCCAAGACTATTCCTCCTCAAGTGACAAGTAACATCACAGAACCTCCTGCTTCCTCCCATCCAGCACCATTTACACTGAAAGCTCTTTGCTGCTCTGTCTCCTGCTTGACAGTGCCTAGCACAATAAAATCTTGTGTCACATCATGTGAGGTGTCACATCTAAAATTTACAGAGATATTAAATTCTGTGTATCTTTGTGCTTTAAGTAATAGTATCCCAGTCTAATCCCAAATGGCATCTGTTTCTGAATAGTTTACAAGTGCTCCTGTTTCTACACAGAAATATTAGGCAACCAGCAGTCTTATCTATGCTAAATGATGTGTTGCACAGTTGTGATTTTGTCATAACTTATTTAATATGCATCTTTTCCTTATTATTATAAGGTCATTACAACAGCAATTCTCTTTAGTGTCTGGAAATAATAATCCACATTCTTTTCACTTTTGTATTATGAAGACATCAACCATTTGATTTCTATTTTACATTAATAGTGGTAAGTAAAAACTCTATTCTGTGTCTTCCTGACAACTTGTGGGTTTTTTTCTGAGCATAAATAATATAAAAATATTTGAAAATTTTTAAGTTGTTTGATCATTTAGCAGGTTAGGAAAAGCTGACAGGCACTACACTGCACAGGAACACACATCAAACACAGCCATGGTAAATAATCAGTCATATACTTAGTAGTCACTTTACCTAGCTCATATAAAAATATCTGTATTCTAACATTTCAATCTCCCCTTTCCCTCTTGCCATGTAACTGTTTAGGGCTCCAATCCAATGTATTTTTCCTGCCTAAGTAGACTCCTATTCCTGCACTCAGAAAAAAGCAAGATTAGCACCTGAGAAACACAGGCAACACTGCACCAAAGTCTTGCCAAGCACACTAAGTAAACCAGGAAAGAAAAAGCATCATAGTGCTCTCAGTAGAAATATCACATAACACTTGCAATAACAGTAGATTAAAAAAGAGATCCTACTATATACATATATATGCAGTTACCAAGCAGATAGCCTTGTTTCCAGGAATAAATCACTGAAAATATAAAAGCAGTTGGTGATCAGTTTTCTGCTACAAATATTCAAAGAAATAGTAGGAACAGTAACCATAAAAATTCTCAGAAGCTTTAAGTGCAGAAAGTTCAGATGAACATGAAATTCAGAAGTGATCTGTGTGAGCAGAACAAAGCAGATTTATAATTTATATATACTACTTATTTTTATTTCACAATGCAGTGCTTTGCTTTCCAGATGCAGACCTTATTTCATGCACAGTATCCATGTAGGGCCAGGGTCTTTGTAAAGCAGGGATTAAAATGCATTACTTACTCGAGACTTTTTATTAGGAGTGTAAGCTTTAGAGTTGCAGAATATTAAACGAATATCTTTGTAGAATTCCAAGGGACTAGTGTAGTTTCCTGCTTCCAAGGTTTCTTTCACAGTGCTGAAGTCCATAGGAGTGTCTACAATATCTCGATAATCCTGTAAAAATAGACAAGAAAATATTAAAGGCTCTCAAATCCTACAGTGATAAAAACACCAAAGTGTTCATCCACAACTGGGGCTCTCAAGTAATTCTGTCTTCTTGAGAATTACTGCAGATAATTCTCTGAAAACCTAGAACATGGTGTGTTCCAGCTCAGCAAGGCAGAGGTTAGAAACATGCCCAGCATGGATGGTTTGCCAAAGGATGAAAAATAGGCTTTTTAAATTTTTAATAAGAAAGTTGTACTTACAGGATAGGAGAAGAGATCAACTGGCTGTCTAAAAGGCTCTGAGTCCTCTCTTTCATAAATCAGGTTTAACAACTGCTTGCATTGCTCTTTCCAAGCATCAGGACTTGCTTTCATGGGCTGCCTTTTTATTCGTCGTCTTACCTGCAGGGAAACAGATGTATTTCATCCTTCTTCAGAATATTTAGATTTTTCACTTTAAGTTCCTATTAATTTCCTAGTGTTCTGATTCAAAGTAGATTTCCACAATTAAAACCAGCATTGCAGTAAGGTTAAAGCACAGCTGATGGCACAGTGATATGCAGTATGCAAACTGCAGAAATATGCCTTTTCTGGGAATATGTCAATACTCAAACTCATGAGAGGTAAGCAATATTTCAGATCCAGCCTTGTTATTTTGTCAGCTTTCATCCAAAGTTGACTGCAAATTGAATCTGGTTTAGGTGTCTTTCAAAGCAATGAAAGGAAAAGATTGTTCAGCAAGTAAGCAGATTTTCCTGCACAATAATTTCCTCAGTCTGCCAACACGTACACACACATGAAACTGAATTCACACAGTCCTACAGGCTGTGACAAATTTAAACCATTCCATGCCTACACGAGTGTTTCAGGACCTGGTCTATCTCCCTCCACAAATCAGACCAAGCAGAAGTATTGACTCACTCGTCTTTTTCCAGATGAAGTCCCTGGAGCGTCTGAATCCACATCTACTTCTGCCACCTAAAGGCAAAGGTAACGATTACACACACACAGCCCCTCAGCAATGGAAAAAAGGGTTTAAAACCCAACAGCCAGCAACAACAGACATCATTTTAAACTACTCAAATGCAATGAATGGTTCAAGCAATACACAGTCTCAAGTTAGAACTTGCATAAGTTCAGGAAAAAATAAATAAATTAGGTGGATGAGCTGTTTCATCTCTTTTCCAGGTTTGTTTCCATAGAAATTCTATATAAAAATGTGAGAAATTCACTCCTTAAGACTCATCTAAGCTCCAGTTTTGCAGATTCCCCTGCCCAAATGCTCCTGCTCTGAGCAGCTGTATGGAGTTTATTCAGGTTTCATGTAGTGCCTTACTTACATTAAGTGTATGTGATATTCCTTTTAGAATCTGCATTTAGAAATTACAACAAAAACTCCTTGGTACACAGCTTTCTATCACTAATTAAAAATAAAGAGAAGAAGTGGTTGCTTGAAAGGTCCTACAAAGAGTCTGAAAATAAGTTCTCTCTTATTTTAAAACATATTATAAACCAAGACATGCTCTTTAAAAGGCTAGAGAGAAAGGAAGGTGATGGAGCAGCAATTCTGGACACTTCTGACATGGAACAGGTAAGATTCACAACTGGCACAAGAAGGTTGTGTTTGGAAAGGAGGGTCTGCCATTCAAGTCATGGAAATCCCTAATTTTCTTCAAAATACTCTTTTAATAGTCTGTGAAAAATAGAGGCTGTTATTATTTCTTCAGTTTTACAAAAGTAA
Source organism: Caprimulgus europaeus (assembly GCA_907165065.1). The sequence goes on along the minus strand of OU015538.1, from coordinate 20,192,872 downwards.
TTAAATTATTACATTGTGGTATGGACTTTTAAGTTTCAATCCAAGACAACAGCACCAGCCATAAGCATACAGGTATTCAGATTTAACTTAAATATTTCAGAGCTGTAACAAAGGAGTAGATCTTGGGGAAGGGGGGAGGGAAAAAACTTCCTAACTAAATCTTATCCTAATTCATGTATTGGAAAGCAACACTGAAAAAGTAAAACAAAATCAAGTGACTTGGGTTATAACACTTCTTTGTAACAGAAGCTACAGCACATTTCAACATGTTTACAAACTGCATTTAAGGGAAGATGGGGTGAGGAGAGAGAAGGAGTTACAGGAAGCGATATCTAACCTGGTTTCTGCCTGTCATTTCATTCCCTGGTACAACTGACGGGAAATGACACAGAATTACGTAGGAAAACCAGCTCTGCTGCCTCGCTGACAACAGGAGAGCTGTCGTCCTTCTGGTTTGGCAGAGTGAATAATAGCTCCAGCTCATGTTGCCCTCACTTACTAATACTTCCTCACACAACAGAACACCATGTACTGAGAGAAGATTAAAGATAGCCAGTTCCAAGAATCATTTTTACGTACTTAAGGGATCTTATTGCCCCAGGTGAGCAACACAAATGGCCTAAATAGGCTCATCTCAAAAACTCAGTGCAAATACCCATAAAATAAAAACTCAGCAAAAAAAATCTTTACTCAAACTTCTTGTAGGTGCTGAATTTAAAAAAAGGGCAAGAAGTTCTGATGATCAGACTTACTGGTCTTACCTCCTCTTCTTCATCAGTACTGCTTAGGTCTTCTGCTTTCACCTTGTTATATATTTCTAATATATCAGTACAACTCTGATCCCTGCAGGACAACAACAAAGGGCAAAAATACATCATCAAGTACCTCAGAAACCCAAGATGTCAGGTCTATCAAGTGAAAAACCACACCTACCCAATAAAGCGAAGTAAGACATCTGTTACAACTTTGGCTGCTTTGACTATGGGGCTGTCTGGCTCGTTGAAAGTCCTGGCGTTGTGTTCAATGTATCGTACCTCCCACATCAGTGCAGAGATCCTCCTGAAAACAACAACAACAAAGGGGATGGAGAGGAAGGTGTACAATATTTTCCTTCTGAGTTCAGAAAAAAAGATGTCCCTCTTCACATCAGCAATGAATGGAATGAAAAGAGGAAACAAACCTACTGAAGGAGACTGCTGACTGCTCCCACTTAGAGAACTTGATATCTAAAGTGATCCACAAAGGGGGGGAAAAATAAGCAGGACATTTTTTATCCCCAGGTTAACTGGAAAAATTGAGATTTCTAGTTTGCAGCACTATTTAGCCCACTTCTGGCAACTGCAATACAAGCAAAGCACCTGGTTCAAAGGCAGCAGAGATTCAGATGAGGCAAATACGCTCTGCCTGCAATGCACACAGAGAATCAGGCTCAGTGTGTTAAACAAAAAAGACTCTCCAGATCCAGATACACCAGCTTTTGCCTTAACAACGTGGCCAAAAGAAATCATTTTTCAGTAGGACTCATTTTGCCTAAGGCCAAATAGAATCTGATCATATGCTGTCGGCCCATCAAAGAAATATGTTGCCAGAAATAATACTGGGATTACACACAATATTCACCCAAACACATTGTCCTCAAGTTGGGCTATAGTAAATGCAGATTATAAACAAATAAAAATGCAACTGACCTATAAAATCTGTTTTCAAGCCTTCTCCTGATTGTGGTGAGGTCAGTTGGATAAGCAACAACAGTGCAATACATGGGATAGGCACTAAGGTCCACTGGAACAGCAAAGGGATTAGAAATGTCTGAAAGACAAAAGATCAACATCATCTAGATGCTTCAGAAGATACCAGAACAAAAGTTGTAAGATAACTAGATTCCTTACAATGGGTTTTCTTTCTAAGAATTCTGCAAAAGCAATACAGCTGGGTATGTTATTACCCAAAGGGTTGGATCCTTCCTCCAGTACCATCTGTTAACTACTCTTGGAAAAGCACTGTTTTGTTTAACTGTTACATTTGAGATTTGCATGCCAGCAGCCAACTGTATTGCTGAAAAGCAACGTGGCACATGCACTCAAAATAGGATTACTGCAAGTGACATAAAGTGAGAACACAGCCATGTCCTGTGTATTAATATAGGACAGAATTTAAATCATAGCGTGCTATTAAACTGCTACAAACTAGTGACCAGGTATTTGTTGGTGAGGACTTGCTAATTGGGTTTTTTCTTTGAGGGGTCTAATTCAATGTTTTCCTCAGTTCATATTTAGGTATGACCCACTGAGAATCCCCATTAAGTGGAAAGGAAGCAGGTCAAGCCCCAGAAAAAAGGGAGTGTAACTGAAAAGGACACCATATGAAATTTCAAAGGCTCTTTTCAATGATTTAGTTGAGCACATTTCAAATACTCCAGACCAACTCCCAACACTCCATCCTATTTACTCTTCAGTCACGTGTCAGCACACTGATATTCTTAATTGTTCCACCTTTTCCTGCCAAACATACCAAGGGAAAGAAGTTGCTCAATCCCTCGGATTACTCGTTCACATTCTTCATCTCTGGAATGGGCCCCCCATTCTCCTTCCTGGGGTTTGTAGAGAAGAGCTGTCAGCTCATCTGGAGTCACAGGAACCCCAGCACCAACCTCCTCTGGATAAGCAGCTAAATATGAAGAATTCAACAACAGTAAGCACTAGCAGTGGCAAAAAAGCTTTTACTTTGTATACAAACATGAATTCAACACACACTTACTTCCTTCTGGAATTGGTTCCATGTCCCATGGACTCATCCTTTCTCTTTCATTATTGTCCCAGCTATTAAAAAAAAATATATATATTCAAATCTGTAAGTTAGAGCTGAATATAATGATAAGCCTTTTCTCTACCAGACTTAAACCAAAAAGGTCATGCCTATTAGAAACCAGACATGTCACTAGCTGCATGCCAACTCCTTACTTTTCTTTTTGGTCTCCTATATACACACTGCACTGCTGTTCACACTAAAAGTGTTGTTTTATGAATAAGTTCACAATTAAATAAATAAACCCAAAGTAGCTTATTATGTGTTTAAATGGGAAAAAGGATCCTAGTTCTCGAGGTACACATTTAAATTGCACATCTAAGAGACCCAGAGCATGTAAATGTACGTGATACAACCCAGCTATGTCCATACTCACTGCACACAGTAGCACTGGAAGGAACTATCGGGGTATTCTGCCTGGAAAGGCTGCTGACTCTCCACAGTTCCAAACCACCAAGCATCATCTATTATACTACGAAATCTATCCCCTATAAGGAAAAAAAAAACTGCATTCAGCAAAAGAACAATGTAAACAACTGTCAAATGTTTCTTTTTAGAGAATCTACTTCATCTTTCATAAATGTACCACTTCAAATCTTACATTGTGCACTACAGGAATGAAGCCTTCCCCTAAAGGGAGGACTTTCACAGCTCTGGTTAATTAGTCACAGCTGCCTCCACGCCTCAAATCACAATATAACAGGACATTCTTCTGCTATCACAGCCCTCCTAAAAGTTTCTCTCATTTCTATTTTTTTTTCTGCTCTAGGAATTGCAGCAAACATCAAATAAAGTTTCCAATGATCACTATAAAATCACATGTGACATAGTCCTTTATATCATGTAATACAGATGCTGTATCCTTAAACAGCTGCAGAATTGCTGCAAAACATATGGAAGTAGGAAAAAAAGTACTCACCTATTTGCCAGTTTCTTTCTTTGGCTTCATTATAAAACTGATGCAGCACAAGGAAGTCAATAACATCTGGCATATCATGGTACCTTCATGAAACAGACAAAAAAAATTGCCTCTATTACACATAAAAATAGTTGCACATGTACAATACAGACAAGATTTCATACTTTTTGTTTTCAAGTTTGGCATAACACTTAATTAATGCCACCATCATGGAAAAAAAAGGAGGGGTATGAAGCTTCTAAACAGCAAGACAATCTCTTGAAGAACGTCATCAGCATTTCAGTTACTTACTTTATGGAAAAGGATTCTCCTGTCATTTTGCCTGTGATTGGATCTAGGAATGCAAGCTTCAAGCAGCAGAGTGTAGGAGGCCCAACTTCATATTTAATTCCTACAGTCTTCACAAATTCTTGTTCCTATTTATCAATAAGCATGGAACAGTATTATTTTAACTTGCTAACAATAAAATCATCCATGTTAAAGTACATTGTTTCCACTTTACAGCTTAGGTAATTTCACCCATAAAAATTTTCTTTTCCAAATATTAAAAATCAACCACAGGCATCTTAAAAAAAATAATAAAAAAATACATAAGACACACATTCCCTTGGTAGATTTGTAAGCAGGACACCCACAAATTATTTAACTTTTTAAAGAAAAATCTAAGGACCATACTGCTCTCTGGTTTTAACTGCACTGATGGCACCAAAGGTTATATGTGACCAAATCCAGAGCCTCTCACCCTTACATAGTGACACACAGGGGAAATAAAAGGAAACTCTTCCTTTTAAAGTGGAAATTCAGGAATAGCCTTGTACAAGCACATCCTGTCCAACACAGGAAGGTGTTTAAGATCTCTCTCCTAAGTGAAATACTATTTCCTTTTCCTTACAAACTGATGGTGCCTTTGAAGATTACAGCTGGAATCACTGCATACCTAGGACTAGGAACTGGCTATTTTTTTTCCAGTAAAGCAACAATTTTCATGAATAGCACCACTGGCATATACACAGATGAATATTAGCACATATATGTGCTCTTATCTTGGTATGAAATCTGAGTAAAGCAGAAAAGAATACAGCAACACTGTGGATTAAGTATGAAGGGGCTCAGTGGTTCAAAGCAAAAGGATAAGAAAAATCAACAGAACTATGTAAACTTAGTATCTACCCAAGCAATTCATAATACTTTTATTCTAGAAAAATATGTTCTAAGATATTGTCTCACCCTTGCAAGAATTTAAGAACATACACAATTAGCTAGATCCACTGTTCAACCAAGCTTGAGGTCTTTACACCACGATGCCTTACTTCTTATCACAGCATTTAAAACAATAATGAAAACCTAGATATTCAGGTCCCTGTAGAGTGGTGACAGAACTACAAACCACTTTTGAGGGGTGGGTTCTGCATGAATTAGTGCTCAGAAAAAAAAAAGTCATAAAATAAGTCCAAAATGCTGACATCTGAGTCAGATCAAGCCACTCAGGGCCTTCCCTGTTGAGCTCAGAGGATGGAGATTCCACACTCCCTCTAGACAACATGTTGCAGTGCTTAACTACTCTTACTCTGGCTTTTAAAAATTTTATTTAATATTTATTTTAATATGTACAGGCTTTGTGTTAATGAGAACACTAATTTTAAGATTTACAGTTTTAAGTTTGATATTAACATGTTAAAGTAATGCTTTTCCTATTTTCATACTGGTTTTTAATGTCAATTTAACATTACAGAGACATTCAGCTCTTTCAAGTATTTAACTTACCCTGAGTTCCATTTTGTTCCATGGTTGTTTTTGCATGTTAATACTGTAAATCTTTGCTTTCCTTACTGCCCGCACATAAGCTTCATGGCCTTGTCTGAAGTAGATAATCTTAAAATAAATAAATACATAAAAATTACTGATTGGGGTCTTCCTGTTCATTCTAAAATTTCTACAAACACATCAGGCATGTGTTTATTACAGCACACTTCTTTATTTCATTATAAAACACTCCTCTCCTTCAAAATATTTCTGTCAGCCCCCAAAAGTGGCACCTGCTATGGGATCATTAAGAAGTGCACAGGTCATAGAACAGTTACCTGTAAACAACTGATTGCCTGAGGAAAAAGAAAGCTATCAAAGCTCAGCCTATCTTAAGCATGATTATTCACTGAAAATAGTGTTAAGATATCATGGTCCTGACCCAAAACCAAGCTCATCAACCTTGGTGGGAGTTTCTTCCCTCCTTACCTCATCTCCCATCTGTGGGACAAACGGTGAGCGGCGGGGTATAGTATCCAAGATCCACTGCGGGGCCAGCCACTCCTCACTGGGCTCCCCCTCCAGAGAAAGCAGGCCACCTGGTTTCTTAATAGATGACATTAAGTTTAGAATGCAAGCTGTAATTACTAGGGCAAGAACATATGAAAACCTGATGGTACAGCACTCACTGAAGATAACGAGATATAAGGGCAAAGCAAATGCTGGAATGTCAACCTTCCAAAAACCTCAACTAAATAGTAGGGAATAAGACACATTCATTATCAATATAATAGAAGATTAAAATGGATAAAGATATTCTACTTCTCTATATTTCTATATACTACTACCTAAATAAAGATATTCTACTTCTTTCCTTAGAAACATTCTCAATGTCTTCTTGAAAAAATACTAGGAAAAAAGAAATCTAACTATGTAGATCCAGTGCTGATGCATTATAATTTTACAACAAAACCACCTTGGAGTAAATCTAACTGCAGTGAAGAGCATAAATCCAGGAGAATACATCTCACCTGTACCAGAGAACTATCTACATGAAAATGGAAGGACCAAAACCAACCAATTCTGGTATTACAATTGTTGTGCTATCTATAGGATCTTTCTTACTTCATATTTGTGAAAATTTTTACTTTGAAAACAACAAATGTATATTCCTAAAGTCAAAAAGACCCTCAAAAATTCAAAATGCTGACCTTTTTTCTAGGCTGCTTAAGTTTCCTTCGTTTTGGCTCCAGTCCTTTTGTTCCCTTCATATTTTCATCTTCAGAACTACTACAGATTTTCCGAGCTGCCTGCCTGGTTTGTCTCTTTGGAGGCTGGAGATTAATTCCAGCATCTGCTGTCCAGTCAGAATATTCACTTGATGAATCACTGTGGATAATAAAAAAGTTGTAAGAAAGAAAACAGCACTTCAGTTTTCACACAAGAGAGTGAAAGGTCCAAACTTCCAACCTGCTCTTCTGGTTATGTGGAACAGATGTTAGGATTAGCACAAAGTTTCATTTTCCTGTGAGCTTCAAGAAAACCTAAGTGTTATCTAGTTTGTGTATCTCAGCCAATTATTTTATCAATTGCAAATTCAAGGTAAAACTACAGTTATGGCTGATACCTACTTCCATACCAAAATCATCTCACTGATTCATAGACTGATTTCATAAGAATTGACTGCACAAAACACATGAAAAATTTAGAAAACTAGAGCACTCTTCTAAAATACAGTTCTGACTTCTTTATATGCAAATAACACACATAGAGGATTTACATTAGCTCATGGCCTTTCCAGCCATAAAAGCAAAACATTAAGAATAAGAAATATACACAAATACATACTGACAACAGCAAAAAGAGGAAATACTGAAGTACACACAGAAGATATGTACACACTTCTATCAATATTTCTCTTGTATATGACTAACTGGCATTGATTTTTTTCAGCAGTTCTTAATTACAGATAACATTTTGGTCTTTCAAAATTGTTCTTGACTTTGCAAAAAAGAAAATTAAACCATGGAAAACCACAATATAAAAGGCTTTGTGAATAACTGGACAAAAAATGTCAGTCTTCAAAATGAGAATTTTTCACATTGGTTTTTTGTTAAACACTGTTAGAAAAACTTCTATAATTACTTAGTCACTCAAATACATACAAGACTTGACAAATTTTGTTGGTTACCATTTTAACCTAGCTAAGTGTACTAAACACTTTGCTTCAATCTGTCACAAGGGGTAACACATCTCTACTGACTTGTAGTCATAGTATCACGCTATCAACTGCCTCACATTACATAATCAACTAATATTAACAACTGAGCTAGCAGGAAAGTTACCTGGAACTGCTTTCACTCTGCCATGCTGCCACAGGGTCATCCATAGATGCATCACTTGTGCCAACAGTCTCATCTTCCTGTATTAAAAACAGAAGGTTTCACTATTGGGCCAAGTTTAAAATGTATCATTTTTTGTCTGCAAGGCACTTGTATGACTTGTCTCACCTGAGGAAAGCTTTGTTTTTAAGGACTGGTTTAGCTGAAAGTAAGTCCACAATTTCTTTTTCAATCTTACTTAATATTATACTATATGCTTACATAATTTCTATAGAAATAGGATCTGAACTTAATGGTATGAGAACCACAGAATGAGTTCTCACTGAAGTGTTTAATACAATTTTGTGTCAAGTGACCAGCTTTATCGATATTCAGCACATTCAATGCATTTACAAAGTGACAATGTTCAGTCTCTTTTTATTTTGCATGCTTCCTTAATGAGAAAAAGTTTATTTAATGTGGTATATTTTAAGTTCTTCCCTTGCCAATATCAATGATGCTCAATCTCTTTCAACAGCAGTCTACAGATGTAGATTAAACCAAAGTCCTGAATGTGACCTAGAACATATGTGCAGTAGAAAATCCCAAAATAGCAAGTGGTTTAACACAACCCACTTAAATTTACTTAAATTCCAAAAATACCCAGCTTTTTTTAAGCTAGTTTTGAACACTCTATGGGCACTGAGGCAAACAACCCTGCTCCCTCCACAATCAACTTACCACACGACCACCACAAATCCAAATGACTCAATGATTTAAGTGTTTACTCCTAGGTGGAGAAACTCAGAGCCTTAATGGTAGCAGTGCTCTCAGCACATGTGTTATCAAACCTCACTGTTAGGGAACAGGGAAGCTATGGAAAGAATCTGGGGGTGCACCAGACCTCTGAGGAGCTGTCGGACTCCTCCCGCGCCCGCGCGTTCTGACTCGCGCCCTGCTGGCTGTGCTCTATGGTGGAGCGCGTTTGGTAGGCGTGCTGGCGTTTGCGTTGGTTTCTTCTCAAAGACCTTCCACTTCCTGGCTGGTAATCGTTCTTTTGGCATGGGACAGGAGGGACATAAAGAAAAATATTAAGCAATTTAATAATTAATGACCCAGTTTAAAAAAAGCCTCGTTAAAACATGGCATCACACTTGCAAATGACAACTAGGAAATCTAGAATCAGAAAAGGTATTTTTTTAGACACTTGTGGTTCATTTCAGTGCACGTGCAGGTGGCTGTTTTGGTCCCAGATCAATTCTACTTTTTAAAGTAGCAGTCCTTAGAAAGGAAGTTATGGAGAAATATATTTTTTTTCTAAAAAATACTGCAGTCTCTGGAAGCTAGCCACTTCAAAAAGTGTGGCACAAGTCAAACTGAAAGTCCACTGTGGCTCTGCTCTTTTCCTTTCCTAGCATCTTCCCACTCCTGAAGCCTTAAAGATAGAGATTTACCACTGCTGTTTGCACATTACAATATACAGACAAATTCCAGTTACAGAAGAAGGAAGACAAAGAGCCAGAGAAACAATTAGTACTATTGATCTTCTAAATCATTTGATAAAATTGGTTTGGGGTGTTTTGTTTTTCTTTTGCTCAGTGCTCAGAACTGCTTGACACCCAGGTTCTCTCTCCTAGTGGATTAACTCACCCGTTGCAAGGTGTGGGATGGCTTTCTCTTCTTTTCAACAGTGTACAAATTAATTTCAATTTCACCTTTGGCAGCTCGACATTCTTCCTGGACCCTAATTACACATAACAAACATCCATTTAATTCAATAAATCTTCATATAACTTGACAGTCTTATTAACAGACACATTAAAATACTTCAGGTTCCCTTGCTAGAAGAAATCAGTGCACAAGTACTCCCAACAGCATCCACACATACAGAATCACAGCATTGTCTAGATTCAAAAGCCCTTTAAGATCATCAAGTCCAATCATTAACCCAACACTGAGAAGTCCCCAGTTAAACCATGTCCCTAAGCCTCTGGAATCACAAGTTAAGGAAGCAAACTTGTTAGGTGAGCATGTATAATTATTTTCAAGAAAATAGAATTGTATTCAAATTATTTTTGTGGGGTTTTTTTAAATAAAACTTCAGAAAAACGTGAACAACTGAAGAAAGATTCAGTTGTGAGGAGAAGGAAGGTCACAGAGGTGACCACTCTAATCCTAAATCCAGATTGCAAAACAAACAAACAACCCAACCCCCAAAAGCCAACACAACAGTTTTATACAGCTCATAACACAGGTATGGAAGAATGATTAAACACTACACAACTGAATCTTTTTTCCCTGTCTCACGTAGCATCTTACTTGCTGATGCCTGGAGGAAGCTCATTCACCACCACTCTCCTGCTCCACGCCATGAGATCTCTCTCCGTTGCCATCTGGCTCCGGGGAGCGTTGTGGTGCATTTGCCGGACCCCTTCAATCTGACCACTCCTCCGGAGACCAACGTTCGGGGGAGAGGTAACATCTAAACCTGGACTGCGAAGAGCTAAGGAAGAAAAAGATTTTTCTTCACTTCTATAAACCATCAATGAAATAATCTTACATGAAGAACTACACAGAGATTTGGTTTTGGCAATCAACAACACTTTTTCTACGTTAAGTGCCTGCATCTTTTGCTTCAGATGAACATTTTTGTGTATCAGCCTTGGACTACTGGAGATGTGGATGCTGTTGTAACACCACTGGGGCTTGCTATATTCTTAGAGCTATCTGAGGCAATCAAAGAATATAACCTATGAGAAAAGGTTTAAAGAATCCCAGAATGGCCTGGATTGGAAAAGCCCTTCAAGCTCATGGAGTCCCATCATGAACCCAACACTGACCAGTCCCCGACTGACCCATGTCCCTCAGCACTGTGTCTACAAAGTGACCTTCTTTGGTCTCTGAAGGCCACTGAAGGCACTCAAGGGCACTGAAGGCACTCAAGTGACCTTCAAATCAAAGTCTTGGCAACTGTTTAAAGGGTCTAAAAATCACAAATCTTAAATTCTGTGGTGCAAGAAGAGATGAAGTTCACATCTGAAATAACAGAGTGCTGCAAGGTTGGAGGTTTCTGTTGTACCTTCATTTGTCCTGTATTTTTCATGCTTATGTACTGTGCCACAGGCACCACTCCTGCTCTGGGCTTTTCATCAGGTGGCACAACACAGTGCTACGTACTCAGGAGAAACAGACACTTTAGGTAGCAAAGGCTGATAATAAATATCAGGATCACTGCCAGCACTGCCTTAATTTATCTCATCGTTTGGGAACGCATCAACACAATTTCCCTGTGCTTAAATATGGTTAGCTGCACGAATAAATTGCATCCACAGTTGTGCAAACCTATATAAAAATACCTGGCTATTTAAATATCAAGTACTTTAATTTACACAAATGGGTAGTTCATGTAGCAAAGTCACTGATCAATGCAAGTTCTATAAAGTAAATACTTTAATTTCTACAGCACTTGTATCTGGAAATTCCCTTTCTACAGGGACATACAAATAAAATTGAGAACTGGGATTGCACAACACATCAACCTACCTCAAGGAGCAGAAAAGACTTCTTGAGAGTTGAAGCTGGCTTCTAAGCCACTTTCTTAACAATACCAATTTCAATCCAAGCAAAAGTGTACTTGTAACATTTTTCATTAATATTTTTCCTATTCCTTCTTGCATTTTAAGACAAGCAACTCCAAATCTAGCAATCCTAATGAGCTTTGCCAGGACATCTACTTCAAACACGTGTAATCACTCATTTAATGTAGAATTAGCTTATTAGCAAATGTACATTTTTTAAAAGCTCAGGATGACTTGCAGCACAAGTCCACAGCATCTGCTCTCCAACATCAACTGCACTCAGTCAGCTGCTCACATCTGATTGAGGCTCTTAAATTTTTAATTGCTTTGTGTATTAAAAAACAACAAAAAAAAAAATCACAGTAGCAGAACACTTACCAGGAGAATAATCTCCAGCTTTCTAAAGAAACACTAAGGCAGAGCAGACATGTTTATTTTATAAACACTGATGCTCAGCTCCAGCTTTTATGCTGCAACAGGAAGCCATTAGTCTGTCACAACATCGTAATCCATTGACATTCTCTAATTATACACTGTTGTCTTGACATTATGCAGTTCCAAAGTATCATCTCTGCAGTGACTAAGTGACATCAAGACATTTAGTCTTGATGCTGTGAACTTCATGTTTATTTTTTAGGCAAGGTTTGTAACAGAAATAATTAAGAGTCTCATAGTTCTAGGTAATCAGATACAGCCCAGTTAGACCATGGTGTGCCCTCAGCTGCACCTTCAACTTCTGATTCTGCTGCCAGCACCAGCAGAACAGGCAACTGCTCCACACAGGTTAGCAATGGGTATGAGGACAAGAGAGAAAAGCATCCTCAAAGACACAGTCCCAGAACTTCCATTAACACATTTTGATTCGTACCTTACTGTGCTTTAAGAAAAGAAATGATGGGAGCAAAGAAAGGTCACTTACCCCCAGTAACAGAGTGGGATCTGTTGAGTGGAGGGTTTGGAAGAGTTTCTCCTTCATTAATTAGTCTCAGATCTTGCTCCCTCTGCAGCTCTCGGATCATTCCATCAAGGATACTCTCATCTTGGTCATTAGTTTGCTGCCCAATGACTTGTTCAACTACTTCACCATCACCTGGACAAGAACAAAGCCACAACTGCTTATGAAACAATTAATTTCTGTTTTACTAAACACCACAGAAAAAAATAAAAATAAAATCATATTTTAAATTGTGCACAATTATTTGCCTGCTCTGCAAAACATCTGATCACCAGCTGGCCTTCTGCTCTCATCTAATAAATGGAGGCAAAGTTTAAAAGAGAAGTTACAATAAAAACCTAAAATTGCAGACCACACATAAAACAAACCCTCAGAAACAGCAGAAAGAAATTGTGCTTCAGTAGGTAATAATGGAAGATTTTTTTTAAAAAAGGCAGGTAGTGACAGAACAAGGGGTGATGGCTTGAAACTGGCAGAGGGGAGATGGAGATGAGATGTGAGGAAGAAATTCTTTGGTGTGAGGGTGGTGAGACACTGGCCCAGGTTGCCCAGAGAAGCTGTGGCTGCTCCTCCCTGGAAGTGTTCAGGGCCAGGTTGAATGAGGCTTTGAGCAACCTGGTCTAGTGGAAGGTGTCCCTGCTGCTGGCAGGGGGGTTGGGACTGGATGGGCTTTAAGGTCCCTTCCAACCCAAAAGAGCCTGTGATTCTACGATCTCTTTTTGCAAAAGTTTATATCTACAAGAAAAAAAAATCTGTTTTAAAAAACAGAAACTCTTCTTTCCATGTTTTTCTTACCTTCCTGCTTCCTTACTCATATACATAGTTACACTGAGGTCTATGGGACAATTCTTTAAGCATGCTGTCACATACCTAGTAGAAGCTCACTGATTTTGAAATACTGCAGTCTCCTCATCTTGCCTCCAGTCAAGTTAATTCCATACACTTCCTCTATGTCATAAAGCCACCCCATTTCCTCTTCTGTCTCTACACCAAATTTAAACCACTAGTTTCAGAAGACAACTGAAACAAACAAATCCTTCCAGTCCCATCCCACTGAGCTGGTGCTCAATACAGTGCAATCCATGTGTTATGCATGAGTTTCAGACAGCATACCATTAGCTACATATCCCAGCTGAGGAATAAGTTGTTCATCCTTGCAATTTTCCCTCCCTGGTACCAGTCTTTGGAATCTGGTTGGATGAGGATTTCCATCCACATCCACCAAGAATGGAGGAGGCATAAGATGTGGAGCCTGTTGAGTCTGTTCATCCAGCACGTAGTTATTTGCATCACGGATCAGTGGTCGGTAATCCGTATGGAAGAACATCTGATCTGGAATCTGCAAGAAAAGCCATTTAGTAAATAAATCAGTGGCCATTTGCAGCTGTCTTGCTGCTTTGGAATGGCTCCCATACCCATAAACCACAACTCCTACACTTAGGATCAGCAGAAGAAATGTTATGACAGAGAACAGATTCCTACCACAAATGTGTTTTATTACTAAGGCCTGATGCAAAACATGACAACAGAGGTGAACAGGCAGAAGTTAATGCTTTGTTTCCCTGTCTAGAGATTCTCTTGTCTAAATCTTTTTGATTTAGGTAAACAGCAACTGCTTCATGATCTAATTACTATTTTGTTCAGGACAGGGTGAGGAAATAAACTGTAACATACATATTTCTAAGACAAAATTAGGTCAAGACACAGAAGAGTTTCAAATTCATTCAACTCACCTTTTCATAATATTTATTGCATCCAAAACCAAATAGCAGCAGATGTCCATGAGAATCTGTGCAGGCAAAATGCTGTCCATCTGGTGAGAACTTGCAATCAAAAACAGCTCCATGGCCTTGGCCCTCAATCTGTGTAACAAGCACAGAGCATCCCTTTCACAATCATGCATTCTCTGTAAAAGCATTTCTATGACAATTTCACCTGTGCTCCCTCAAGTATTTAATCCCAATTCTGTGTAAATTCTCAGCTCGCTCAAGACTGATTTACACTTGTATTTTTCACACTTATTTATTAAAGCTAAACTGAACAATGCAGTAAAACTTTGCATTTTCTCTTTGTCCTGAAATTTCAGTGCAACTTTTAGCATATGTTCTGAGTCAACCACCCAGAAGTCTGTGTTTGATGTTAATGGCAGACACAAGACAAGCCTGCATCAAAGATCTCAGGTGTGCATTGGCTCCATACAAGCAGGTTTCACAGCCCCAAGTGCCAGGAGGCTAGCTCAGGTCCTAAAGCAGCACAGCTGCATTTGCTCAGCACTGGAACCAAACCAACAAACCTGGCACTGGGTGCATTAAAATAAAAGTGGCACAGAGCCAACCACAGCACTTCCCAGGCCACAGCACTGTGCTGCAACACACAGGCTTATCAGTTTCCATTGCTCTGCCTTCAGAGTGACTGTCATCTTTTGTGGGGTACAACCATACCCACACACCTGAATAACACTCAGATGTAAGAGATCCCATGAAAGACTTGCTGATACAATATGCAAAAGCATACTTTGGCACTGCTGACTGAAGAGTGTATGGTTTTCTTTTTAATATGTAGGAATTTTCCCCTAATCCTGTTGTAACGTTGGTCACAACAGGTACATAATGAAATCTGCTTTTGCCTCAAGATCAGTTTTACACAAATGTGCAAAAAAACCCCCCAACCCTCCCTGATCATTCTTACCATATTAAAGTAATTGCGAATTTTTGTTCCTTTGTCTATATCCCAAACAAAAATGTTTCCATCATGACCTGCTGAAAGTACAATCCTTTGGTCAAACGGGTGGGCCTCCAGAACAAAAACTTCATCATCATGACCCTGCAGTGAAAACAGGGCGAGAAAAAAAGTAATGTTAATCCATGTGATATCTCCAAACATGCTAGCATTTAGTGTGAGGACACCTCAGTCCAGGTGTCATCCAGGACAGCTCAACTGACTGGATCTTAGACTAGAATTGCATCTGTACTTAGTCAACATTTCTGACAGATGCTTCACGTTATCACTGTCCGCTTTGTAAGTGCCTTGGACTGCAGCTCAGCACAGCTGAGATGGAGAGGGATGGGAAGGAAGGAGAAATCAGCAGCGAGGACAGTTAAAACCCTCTAATCTGGGCACAAACAGTGACCTCCAAAGGGCTCCCTTGTCAGCCAGTTATCACCAGGGTCTAGCAGCGTTTTGGTCACCAGCTCCTTTCCCCGTGATCCGTCCTCCTCCCAGGAAGTGTAAAACAGGTGGCATGCTTCAGGACAAAATACCCCTTATCAGGGGGAATGATGCTGCAGTTTAGCCTCAAAACAATGTCAGAGTTGAACTAGAACCCTTTGGGATTACCCACTTGAATGCTACTCACAGATAAGCTATGAAGAAGCTGCCCTGTGGACGAGTTCCACACTTTGAGAAGGAAATTGTTGACTGCAGTGATGACAGTAGCGTCATATCTATCCCAAGCCACCATGGTCACCTTCAGTTTAGTCACCTTGTCCTCCCCAGATGCTACATTGTTTCTAAAGAAATTAATAATTTAAAAAAGAAATAAATCAGTAACTACATACAGAAACATTTAACAGTGCTAATTCAGGATGAAATGAGGGAGAGCACGGCAGCCACCACTGCGACTACTGGCTGATGCAGGAGAATGAAGGAGGCTTCTGCAGTGGTAAAACAGATGCAGAAAATACTCAGTACCACTAAGATTTAGAGTTTTATTTCCTTAAAAAAGACAAGTTTTTCTTCTGTTCTTCTTAAGTGATCAGCCTTGCCTACCCCACAATTCTTTCATCCAAGTTATTCAGTTCTATTAAGTTTTTTCCTATAAAGTATTTTTCTTATCAATCATCAATACGAGTAAACTCTATAATGAGCAAAACCCTGCTAAATAAATCCAAATTGTACTTGGACAAATAACTTATTAAAAATGTAATCATATGAAATATAAAGAATTCTGCAAAGCAAAATGCCTAATGGATTTCTCCATCTCTGCTTTTTCTCATTGTGCATATTCAATTACAAGGCCACTTACAGAAATCACTTGGGGATCTCAAAAGGAAAAACTCAAACCCCTAATTGAACCTGAGAACCAAATCAACATATCTCATCTCTTACTTGAAAACCTTGAGGAAAAACAGAATGTTAAGAAATGTTCTGGATATATATCACAAGAATTCTTCCAGGCAACTCAGGCCTTGGAATGAAATAAGAAATGTGTTTACAAACAAATGTTGTTAGGAAAAAGAATCTATGTCACACCTCTCATTAACTTCCTGCTTAGTGCCATTTGTCCTCAGGTGGGTAAAATGAGCTGTAATGTGCAAAACCTCTTTTTTTTTTTTTAATTAAAATTATTTACTAAATTTATTTCCTGGAATAATGACTGAAATCATAGCAGAAGCTGTCAGTTACCTGCAAGAGCAGCTGTGTGATGCTAGATGCTGTTGAGCATGTCTGTATTTGCATTCATATCACATGCTTTGC
Source organism: Caprimulgus europaeus (assembly GCA_907165065.1). The sequence continues at coordinate 20,176,075 of OU015538.1, read as the reverse complement.
TCATTTTTCTCTATTTTAACTTAATTCATTACAATTTTAACTGCATCCCATAGTACAAAAAACAAAATAGCAAAGCATATAACATAAAATAAACACTAATGATTTGAGGAGACTGATTATGGCAGTTGCTACTCTAACTTTGCTGAGAGATAACAGAAAAAAAAGAGTTGTTTTGGTTATTTTTTAAAAAATGCATAGGTCAGAATATCATCAGTGAGGTTCTACTAAAATCTCCTCTGTGAGATGAACTCTATTTGACATTCTGACTGCAAATGTAAAGTACTAAACATTCCCCAACCATTAGAGTAAGGAACTACCAATGTATTAATATTTTCTTTTGGGGGCTATTTAACTGTGTAACTTAACAGATAGAGTCATGGCATTTTCAATATAGAAAAAACATGAAATTAACATAAAATGGAAGTAAATAAATAGTTTTCAACATGATGGAAGATTTTATTTTGTGTATTAATGTTGCTATGAAGTGTGTTCTGGTTTGGTTTGTTTTACCCTGTCATTTTAGTAGCCATATCCAGGACTACACTCTTCCAATCTTGTTGCTGATAGTGCCACACTCTTGCTGTTCCATCTCTGCTTCCACTGACAAATCTTAAGCTATGGAAAAGAAATAAAAAAAGAATAATGAAATTCTGAATAAGGATAAGTCACTGCTGCTTTTGTTCCAATACCCACATGCCCAATGTAGGATCTTATTTGCTCACTATTCAGTAGCTTTGCTATGGAGTTTTCCATCCTCAGCAAGAGCGTGGGCACACAAAATCCTGTGGTAAGAACATTTAGGAGCTTGGCAAAGGACTGCCATTCACCTTAGGAAAGGTCACTACAGGCACTTATTGCTGTGTTCCTCTGCAACAAACCTGCACACACGTACACAAATATATATATATCTACTTGGAAGTGTATATTTGTGCATGTATTTCTTGCCTTACTCTATATACACCCACACACAGGCGTGTTTAACAACTCATAAAACCTCCATGAACTACTGCCACAGGAAACAGGCAGCTACAAAACACTGGCAAGCCAAGAGCACACCCATTCACACCAACACAGGAGCTAGAATGTATTCTATCTGGGTTTTTTTAACACTTATTCTTTTATATTGTTTGTGCATCTCTGATCTAGAGAATGTAATTAAAAGCCAGTGAGGTTACAATTTTCATATCAGATGTTGTAGGGTACAAAAGAGTTTCTATCCCACAACATTAATTACATTCGGTTACAGCTAGCAGATGGCCTTGGAATGACTTCAATGTCGTAATTCATACAAGCTGCACATTCCCTTTTTAATGACATCAGCAAATCTCTTGAGCAGTTCATAGTGGCAGCAAAGAAAGAGAAACTGCGTGCCAGGAGTCTAGCATAAATTATAATACATTAACTCAGGGAGAGGGTGAAGACAGAGAAGGGAAATACTCGAGATGAACGCAAGTAGGTAGCTCTGCCTGTGAAGTTGAACACGAGTATTTTCATTTTTAAACTCCTCTTTGTTTAAAAAAATCAAGTATTCAAGCAAATGCATCCATCTGCATCATAATGCTTTGGCCATCAGTGTCATAGAAACAATTTTTGTTGAGAATTTTTTAAAAAGCTCCTCAAGTAATACATTTTCACAAGTCAACACCTTTAAAAGTATATTCCATTAATACACAAAATTACATGTAAAAAGCTAAGCCTATTCAATTTTATTTTAATAAGTGATTGTTTCACCTTTTCAGTTTCACTGATCTGAATTTTTTCATCGTGATGAGAAAGCATTTTAAAATGCTTGTGGCAAGTTTATTTTCTTTTTATTTTTACTTCTTTATATTAAAATAAAAAAAAGAAGCTATCACTTTTCCATTAAAAGCATAACTGTAGCATACAATCTGCAGTGACTACGTGACCAAATATCCCCAGTGAGACCCCTGCTCTCACCCTGCTTGGAAGGAACAGTTAGTACAATTACACACAAGGTTTTACATGACAAAGATCTCCAAGCACAGGTGCAGTTCCACTGGCAAAGCCACAGTTTTGCTTGGAAGGCTCCTGTTTGCATCCACCCCTTCAACTTCCTGCCAAGCAAAGTGAGGAATATGAGCAAAAACTGGCAGGAAACCTTTTCCATTCAGATGCTGATCACTAATCAAAGCTGGTCATGTCACTCTCCAAGCCAGCTGTGCTGCAGAAGTTTGACACACAGATGTGGCTATAGGCACCCTTCTAGATTTTATCATGAGCATCCTGACTTTGTTATGGGAGAGACAGCCTGACTTAGCATGGTTTTAAAAACTGAAAGTGCTGCAGGTTGGAATGGTTCACTTCATAAATTTTAAGACCACAAGATTACTGTTATCATTTGAACAAATTAACTGGAAATCCATCTATTTGCCCAGAAATTCACATCTTTGCTAGGGATGTCATCAGAGATAAGTGAATTATTATCAATAATAAAGACCAGCAATGAAATGATCATCAAGACCCAAAGGTTTTAAGACTGTGCCTCTGTAACTGGTTCTGGACAGGTGGAAACAATCAAGGCTCATGAGTTCAGGGAGTGTGTGGTGTGGGTGTGGAGTAACTGACCCATGTCCTCCATCCCAGAAACTGGTGAAAGTCAGTGCTGCAGCTCATCATTAGTCACACAAATGGACACAGACCCACACAGTCTTCACCCCAGGAAGGGCTCAGATTAGGGTATTTAACAGCACTCTGGGTGACATTAAGCTACCCAGACACACCAGTGACTCAGTGAAGACTAAAGATAGTGTGCGCTGCAAGGAGACACCACAATACTACAGTAGGACACTACTGAAGTATTACACAGACCAGCCAAATCCTTGTGAAAAGCCAAATGTAATGGGAAGAACATGAGTAAAGGAAAGTTTTCATTCCAAATGCAGATAAATTAAGCAAGGGAATTTTATTTACTAAGAAGACTGGATCCAAATCTGGGATGTGAGGATCTTTATATCCCACAGAAGAGCTGTTCTTTGCTTATTTCCCCTTGGAAATAAATCAGAACTGTTTTGTTTTGGTGATTTCAGAGTTAAAAAAACCCCAAAAAACCAAGAGGAAGGATGAGGGCCTGGTTATTCACTGTATCATGTTTATCATTCTACAACCTCACAGAAATTGAGCTCTTATCAATTGTGAGTATGTGTGTGAAAACAAACACTTCCCACATTTTTCAGAACTCTGAGCACCAGAAAAGACAATTTGCTTATTCAGTGTACCCAGAGAGGGCCTGGCAGAAGAAATTATTCACCAAGGAATTAAATAAGACCATTTTTGTTGTTACAGCAGAGGACAGCAAGTCCAAGCTCATGGATATGACATACATCTTGCAATATATTTTAAATACTTTGTCCAAGATTAATCAGAGCCCATGTGCAGTTTTTCTGTTGCACCAAATTTTCTCTGCAAAGTTATTTGGAAAATTAAATACTATACTTTTCATGTCAAAATACCAGGACAGTCACTCACCTGTCACCATTGTTACAGAACTGGACGGCAACCACTTTGTCCTAAATAGAAGGAAGGAAAAAAACCAGTCTTAAGTGCTTTTTAAACTCAAACACTCATCCAAAAAGATCTTAATTATGAGTTTCTATTTAGCAGATTGCATCTTCCCATACATCTCCTACAACACACTATCTTACAAATTAAAGAACAGAAAAGTCACACTTGGAATTAACACTTCCCCATCTTTTTCAGGGGCAGGCTGACAGAAGTTTGTTGTATTAAGAAGAGTAGACTTCAAAAAATTCAAGGAATTACAGTTTCTTCCAAACCTGAACTGCTGAATATAGAAAACATTTTTTCTTTGATGTTAAATGTGAGATCTGTGACTCCCACTGAAGCTCAGTGATATTGTTTTAGTGGCACTTCTTTATGGGATCTCATTAAAACAGAGACATTCAACGGTTTTAATAAATCTATTAAAAACTCAAACTTGAAAACTAACATTGAAAGTCATCGTGCAGATATTTTAAATAGTTTGAATTTTTATGAGAGCCCTCCTGCAGTACCTGAGAAAAGATGCTTTTAAGCTTGCTTCATTTTCTAAATGAAATTATGATCATGATCCAAAGTTTGACTGCACACTCTAAAACCAGAATTACTTTGGTTTTTTCCTGTTATGTGGATTTGTGGTCACAACTAAACTTAAATACTAAACAGTAAATTTAATAAGAACAATGACATTGTGCATGAAAACTGCCTTAATTCTTCATTCCAATACAGACTTTCTTCAAGAATATCAGAAAATCACCTTGTCCCTCAGTTTCCTGGGGGAATGAAATACATAAAGCACATTTTGCACAAACCTCCTGCCTCAGACAAATTTATAAAAACATATCACAAACCTCCAGGCATTCAAATACCACACTGCTGAGAGCCAACTCAACTCTAAAGACAGAATACAAGTAGAACAGGATGTACAAAACCTGCAATAAGGTAAAAGTGGAAGGGAAAAATAAAAGATTTGCTTCTGATTTGTCTCTTACCGTATGAGATTCTAACTCAGCCATTTTCTCAGGTGATTCTGAGCCCAAATAATAAATCCTTATCACATGGTCAGTGCTACCTGTTGCAATGAACATGCCACCTAAGAAAGACAGTGTTTGCTGTGAGAAGAAAAGCCATCCAAGAAACAACTTATTTTAATCACTGCTTTATTATCCAAGCAGCAAGCTACAGTTTTAAACAGAAAATTTCAGTACTCAAAACATGTCCTAAATAAAGATATTAACTCTGACAACTTCCACTTTGATCTGGATTTTCTCAGGCCATATCAGCTATAGCATAACTATGTGCTCTATGATATTTTCCAGCTGCAAACCTTTCTGACCAAAGGAAGAGAATATTGCAAGTTACAACATTCATCCAACAAACTATTCTGCTTTCCCTCAGAAATGACCACAGCACTCTCCATCAGCCCATGCAGGAAAATTCAGATGCTGAATAGTTTCATATCCTCACTGGTAAATATCAACTAAAATCTTTAAGTGCATCTTCAATATCTATCTGAAGCACATCAGAGAAATCATTGCTGAATAGGGAGTCAGCAATTAAGCTGCTTTCTTCTCATGTTTGTTCTATTTACAATATTGCACAAAAAGGGCTCTATTGTGCAGTTTATGGCATTGAAATGGTTTGAGTAATTTCAGGATTTCTAGTTTTAAAAAGGAATGGTGAGCAAGGCTCACATGGCTCTAGAATAGCTCTCAGCTTCAGAGAGCAGAAACTAATGAGAAATTTCATAATTTTGCTTGTAAAAATCACTATTTTTGAGAACTCAAAGCTGCAAAGGATGGCAGTTAAGCTGATATTTTCAAACACATTGAATTGACCCTCCTGGAATTTAAACAAATATGTAAGACCAGCAAAAGTGTAACCTCTGAACAGGTAACTGTAAGCATAACTGCCAGATTTCAAGAACTTTTCACTCAAAAACTTAACAAGATGAAAAATAAAAGGATGTTACAGAGAAAAAGCTCTAACATGCAAAACAACAGACTGAAAGTGTGATCTTCTTTGAGAGTTGTCATGACTTTTTAGCTTAAATTATAGAAAAAAAAGAGAAAAAGCATCTTGAGGCAGACACTTAAAATGGAAAGTTTCAGACAATCACAATTTGACAACGCTGTAATTAACTGAAAAAGGGTTTAATACTATTTATATAGTCACCACGGAAATTATAGTTCATAAAATACCCAGAGCTACCTGACAAAGCATACGTACCAGAACTGAAAGATGAACAAGATATCTGAACACCAGGCCTGGACCTCTCAGCAAATTTAACAGGACGATCCCTATATGCAACAACACAATATATTTATTTTTCATTACTTTATTTGGTTGCCATTCAACAAGAACAGCACATTGCAGCTCAGCAGGTCAAGGTCAATATCCCCAACCTCAATCAATTTATTTCAGAATTCTCACACAAGTTTGCTAGAACTTATTTTTCATTTTAGTAATTTTATTCCTGAGTAGCAAGAAAACCATCATTTTCTAAATTGAAAAGATTATTTCACTTATTTATCATGATACTCATCAATTCAAAACTATTTAAAACAGAACCTGGCAAACCATTAGGCTAATAGCATTTATTCCCTATTAAGTACAGGTTTGATGCCATCTACATATATGTGTTCTTCTGATTTAAAGCAAATAAATTCTTCTGCCTGTACATTTTGGACAAGGATTTAGTCCTAAACATAAAAGCTGGAAGTTCTTCCACAACACTAGCTTGCAAAGCACAAAACCCAGGAATAATAGCCCTTATCTCTGCCTCCCCCTGGGCTGCAATGCCATGGGCTCCCCAACACACACACACTCCCTGCCCCACACACTGGTGTGGCACTGATGGACCCTGTGCCTATGGGAGAACATATCCCAAGGACCCTGTTTATTGAGACAGAACATGACCTTACTTAATTATCTCAGCATTCCTCTCCAGGCTAAAACTCAAAATAAATTCATCCTTTATTTAAGATAATTATAATTATCTAAACAGGCTTACTTAAATTTCATGGTGTTAGCATGCCACTGCCAGAAACAGATTGTTCCATCAGCACCAGTAGAAGTGAGGTATCGTGTTGTTCCTTTCCTTGCAGGAGAGAACTAAAAATAAAGTTGTAACAGTTAAACCAGCTAATTTCTTCCTCCCTTACATGCTGGAAACTTGTAAATGGACATTGACAAGGATCTTTTTCACAAACATATCAGCTTCCTCCTTGGGAGTACAGAGAGCAACATCAGGGATAAGCACAGGAACTGGACTTCCATAAAAATAAAGCTGAGGAATGGAGAATATCTACATTTTGACTAGCAAGTCTTTGTTCCTAGCACACAAAATGAGCAAACTGGAAAAATGAAACAAGCCTAGACTTTCTTAATGGGATGAGAAGATGAGGAAATTCTTATTTCTAGGACAGAACTGGATCAAACACAGCAATAAAATAAAAAATGATTCCTGCATCCAAGCCCAATGAAGAACAGCAGCACAGTAGGACCCCCCCACCTCTTCCTGAACCTCTCCTCTGCCTCCCTAAGGAGTAGGAAAGCTTTTCATCCTGAAGCCTCTCACTTTACTTCTATAACTGCAGCAATAACTTTCATCCTCTGACTACCTGGTATTTGATATAAAGACAGAGCATTGGTTCCTAAAAAGTCATGCCTGGTCTGTTGGGGTTTTTTTTAATTATCAGAACTTACAAAAACCTTGTGAGGGATGTATATAAACACAGAAAAATAACACACAAAGCCAGGTTGCAAACTATCTTTCCAAAACAATCACCTTGAAGTAAATAATTTGTGGCACAGTTAAAATCAGACAAAATTGGAAGTGTAGGCATGAAGGGGAGAAACAAGACTCCCAGGGACTACTTGCATGTTGGAGAAGACTGTGATGAAGCAAGGCTCCAGCAGAGAGGGATTCTGAGCCAGACATCCCCACTCCTTCTCCCCTCTATGTGCATAACCTGCCAAATCCCATGGATTGTCTTTTTTATCCTGGAACTCTGTTTTGTTGGAGGTTTCTGCCTGGCAGTTGTGGGTTGTTTTTTTTAAAAACACAAATAAACTGCAAATTACTAGCCATTACCAGAGAACTGAGTGTTGGCAGTTTAGCCTTTTTATTTTTCCCTGCTCCACTATTGCTCACTGGGCACTTGTCACACAACTAAAACTGCACGGGCACAAGCACGGATTCCCTGCAAACCCCAACCTGTGCTGCCCCGTGGCTGCTGCAGCATCTCTGTACACTACAAAATCCAAACCAACTCCTTATGGTACAGGATAAAATAATGAGCAAATCCCAGAACTGCCTGGATTGGAAAAGCCCTTGAAGCTCATCGAGTCCAACCATGAACCCAACACTGACCAGTCCCCACTAACCCATGTCCCTCAGCACTGTGTCTACACGACTCTTCAATCCTTCCAGGGATGGGGACTCCACCACTGCCCTGGGCAACCCCTTCCAATAGCTGATCAATAAGAAATATGGAGTAAGGATTTTTAGCTGACAGTATTTCTCTGAAAAATAAACATTCTCTATAAAGAAATGACTGTTGGGTCAGTCACTGTGCAAGGACTGCCACCAAAGATGCCAGCCATGTCTCCCTGGCTCAGCTAGTTGATCTGATCATCTTGGTGACTATGCCTTTCCTTGATCTAAGGAAGGAGCAATGGGACCACATAGTTAAGGCAGCTGGAAGAAGCAGAATCATCCCCTCAGGCAGCTGGCCACTGCACAGGCATGAGCTTGCTGGGAAATAACACCCTTGAGTTCTTCCTGAACATAAGGAAGAATTTCTTTACAGTGAGGGTGACAGAGCACTGGAACAGGCTGCCCAGAGAGGTTGGGGAATCTCCCTCCCTGGAGATATTAGAAAAACTTCTGGACAAAATCCTGGTTCATGTGCTCTAGGAGTCCCTGCTTGAGCAGGGGTGTTGGACTAGATGTGACCTTCAGAGGTCCCTTCCAACCCCAACCATTCCGTGATTCTGTGGAGATGCAACGAGAAGTTTTATCCCCGATTTCTAATCCACATCTGTTATTCCCGTTTTAATTCAGGGGTTTAGGAAAAAAGGTCATTCCTTACCTGTATGGAAGTAATGGAAGCTGAGTGGCCCTGCAGCACTGCGACTGGGGCACAGGTTCGAAGACACCAGACTCGCACGACCTTGTCACAGCTGCCTGCAGCCAGCAGCGTGTTCTCGTAGTTCACAGCCATGTCCGAGATCTCGGCCGAGTGTCCTCGCAGCGTCGAGAGCAGGCGCCCGTCATCTGTAGCCCAGATTTTGACCAAACAATCATCTGACCCCTAATGCCACACAAAAATTTCCAAAGATTATATAAAATAAGGTTATGTAGACATAATCTATAGGTACACAGCAGATGAACAAGGATCTAAAGCCCCACTGGGCCATGACCCTGCTGGAAGAGTGACTTCAGTGGGATGGCAGAGCCACAACTGCCCGAGCTTGGGGATCATCTGGTGGGGTCAAGGATTTAGATATTTATAAAACAGAAGCCACTGTCTCATGTTTCATACTAAAATATGATTAACTGCTGCTAATCTAACTCCTCTCAATACAGTTCAATAATAATTAAGGTAAAGTTAAGAAGATAAAATGTTTTATTACATACTCTGAGCAGTCACATTGATCTGCGTGAGCCAGATTAAAACAACAGTAAAATCAAAGTGATCATAAGACTTGAGCTCTAAGGAAGAAGAGCACTCAAGCATCTGAGGGATCTCAGAGCCTCTGCCATGATTCTGGAGCTGTAAGGCAGCAGCTGTACCATGAGGTTCAATTTCTGTTCACAGAACAAAGCTGGACCACTCAAAAAGAGAAACCACACAACATCAAGTCCAACTGAAATGCTGGATCTGTGAGAGTTCAGTTCAGGGCAAGACACCAATCAAGAGCATATCAACATAGATCACTGCAAAATACTTTTACTTATAGTGGCAGCTACATCATTTTATACTCAATCCCAATATTGCCAAGAATTTGTAGACAGTTCACAGACCTTTCTACTATTCAGATACTACAAAGAGTACCAATACTAGTGGTTGGGATTGCCACTATATATTCAGAAACATAACACACCAAACTGCAATATCAACATCATTTGATTTTAAATTACATTTTAGTAACTGCAGCTAAACTCAAACATGAATCATTTTTGGTTCTTCATAAAATTGCAGATGAGAAAAAATACTTTATGGTGTAAAATGGAAAGGCCTTACTATGACCCAGAGTAATTATCCTAACAACATCTTTATGTGACCAAATTGCAATGAGTGGAGAAGGCAGCAAGAACACAAAGACAACAATTAGCCTGCTGGGTAATCTGCTTCTGAACACCTCTTGATAAGAGACAAGAGCAAAAACAAGACAGGGATTAATATGAACAGTTAAAAGATGCATTATTAATTTTAAAAACCTGTTAATCTTTAAATATGCACAACAAAAAGCCAAGGGTAGTAGCACAGAAATAAATGTATGTTAAAATATTCTGGAGAACAACTTAAAATAATATTCATATATTCACTGCCATACTACAAATTCTGGAAAGAAAATTTAGTAGAGAAGTAAATTGCAGATGAAGTAATGATGTCTTCTATTTATCAACAAGTTTTTATTGAAATGCAAGGAAAAGATTGCCAGCATTTCCAAGGTCACCAAAAGGTAAAATGTAGTTTTAAAAAAAGCATTAAGATTTAATCCAGCAAGCAGCATGCAAATTAATTCCAAACTGCAGAATACTGTAGATCCCATTCATCAAGAATGATGATAAATAAAATTAATTTAAAAAAATGAGCATGTATTTCCAGTGAGAGGTGCAAGCTCTGGACCAGAACAACCCCTCTGTAAGGTTCTACATGGGGAAGGAAATAGCTGACTAAGTCTCAGTCCACCAGAGCTGTGAGCAATTTTAAAATACCAAATCAAGTGAAAAAATGAAGATTAGCATAGAAAGAGACAGGTTTTCCAAACATTTCAAAGATTTTTCTTCCTTTCTTTTTCTGGAAGCCATGTCTGCATCTCAATCATTAATTAAGAGGCTGCTGAGGGACTCAGGAAAGAAAGAAATCAAACCACACAAAGCAATCTTCCCAGAAAAGTACAATTCTTGAACTTACTGTAAAAATCCTTCTCCCACTGCGATCAAAGGCTATACAATAAACAGATGAGAGATGCCCCAAAATCCTCTTATGCATCTTCATGTGTTGGTAGGTGGATGTTGGGAACAAGTGGCTGAAACGTCCACATCCAGTTAATTGCCTGGCAGAAATTATATTTACTGGGAGAGAAAAACAAACCAAAAGAAAATTAAGACATAAATTTTGTCCAGAACTCAAAGTAATTAAATATTTAATCAAATATAATGTTTGGTAACAGCTTTATTATTATAATTAATTGTTATAAATCTGAACCTCTTCCACCTTATCAGAACATTCTGTACAGTCTTGTAAAAAAAGAAAGCCCACTCCTGATGAAGCCTTTCAATACCCACCACACCACACACTGCAATTACTTTCTTAACAAAAATTAAAGCAAAATAAAGAGTTCCCATCACAACTAGAAGCTATTCAAAGCATTCAATTCATGAACAGGCAACAGATACATTTACTCTATATGGGATTTGGGAAACTTGATATTAGTAACATATCATTTCCTTATAACAATTACAATAGATTTATTTTGGGAGCATAATAATAGTTTAAGTGCTTTTTTTTGGTGATAAAAATCTTTCTTTGGACTAGGTTCCAGATTGTATGTCACAGTCAATGGTCTTCCACATTTTCCCCACGAAACCTCTCTCATTACAAGCAGCAGCAGCAGCAGCATTGCTTTTTGATGGCAATGTAATTAAAGAACAAGAAATAATGTGGGACTGATGGAAAAATGCCCCAGTCAAGAGAATGGCAGAAAGAAGAAAAAACTGCAATGACACCAAATGATTCCACTTTGCTGCACCTCAGGGTCCTCACAAGAACAGCCTGGAACCTACATGCACAAAGCCACCGCGTTGGAAAGGCCCCGTTAGCAGTTTGGTCACCAATAACCACAAACCTTTCCACCAGACAAGAGGAGGAGAAAACAGGGACATGTGTGTGCCTCTGCTGGGACACACCACCAAAGAAAGAGCAAATACAGAAAGATCCTAACTAGAATCTTTGATTTGATGCATATTATGAGATCATCTTGGGTATTGAATTTTACCTACCCTGATTTATACCACTTGAACTTTTGATTTTTTGAAGTTTGGAGAGGTTTTTTTCCCCATTTAAAGATCTAACAGTGCAGTATGGGTGGTTTTGTCAAGTCCTTGTGATAACCAGCACCCTAAGAAACCCCTTATCTTGTCCTCTGCACATTGAAGTAGGCAGGGCTTCATGGCATGAAGCTCTTCAGTGCCTTTCAATCCTTTAGTTGAAAAGTCTAGTGAACAACTTGACCCATTTTCTTATTGTATCATCATTTTGCCTATCTAGACAAAATCACATTATGGAAAATGTTAAAAAAAAACAATTTACAAAGTCAAAAAGCATCATTTCAAAAGGTTACTAACCCACAACACACTCCTGGAAATTTATAAGATTGAAGTTTTTGGACACAAGCAGAGAGATAAATGGGCAAGGAAAATAAATTGTTTCCAGATTTACAGAAAGTATTTTTGTTTCTCAGTTTTAAGCTCTGAAATTTGGACTATTTTTAATCACTCAATGCAATTGAAACACTACACACAAGAAAAAAAAGTCATATAAAAGGTGTAGACACTTGCAGAAGTCAGGCTCCCAGTGGGACCTCACCTTCAGTCAATATTTGTTTTTCATGTAAAAACATATATTCAGCAGTACTAAAAAAGCAAAACACACTAAAACAAATTAATTTCCTATCCACCTACTATTCAATCAATACCTGATATTATACAGGAACTGTTAAATGAAACTGTCTCCCCTAGCAAAATAAAAATAGAATCTTTAACCCTTTTTCTCCACCTCTCAGAGGAGGGCACAGAGATCCTGGAGCAATCAGTGCTGTGCAAACGTACTGTCACCTTATTTTATTTACTATTTCAGTGTGCCAGCTTAAAAGCCAAGTTCTTAAAAATCCTCCACCTCCCTTTCCCCTACACTGTGGGCACTGTTATGCCAACACAGAGCTGGAGTAATTCAGCAACATGGTAATTCTGCTGTGCCTTTCAGTGCTTACATCATTTAAACACATAATCATAGTATATCTGGTTTAAACCATTTCAAAAGGCTTTGAATCCTTTTTTAAACCCACCAAGAACTGTGTGAATCAAAAAAAAGGTACACTTGCATTTCAAAATATTCCAAATAATCACAATACCTCCTATGTACAACAGTGTTCCCTTGCAATGCTGAAAATGCACCACTGCTGTTTGCTGTAAATCACACTAAAAGGCAAAATGAGCAGCCAGGCACCAACTCACACAGCCTGGCATTTGCCATTTGGCATCTAACTTTTCCTGTGGATTCCCAGACTTGCCATCAGTTCAGCTTCAGAGGATGTGAAAGTAATTTCACTTTTTTTAATGTCTATTTCCCTATTTGCACAATGGGAACAAAACGTCTCAATTTCCCATGGATAATTTAAAAAATAAAATGCACTGCTTTATGAAATGCTTCAATCATGAGTTTTGGAGAAATACAGAAGTGGTGTTGTGCCATAAGGAGTATTATCCTTACCAAAGCAACAGCAGCTTTGAATAAAAAGTAGAAAATATTCAATGTATTTGATCCTCACCATAAAAATGCTCAGGGTATACCAGAAACACACACCACACACACAAAGCTGTGATTGGGTTTTTGGTCTTCCCACACTTTATATAAACTATCACTGTCTTCAAAGGAACTGCAAAGTAAACCCACCCCACATGAAACAAAAACATCCCCAACTCTAGTTCTCATATTTTTTGGTAATGATTAATACACAATATTTAAATAGGGAATCACACACACACATATGACAAAAAGCCCTGGGAAGTTTGCTCTCTCCAGTACAATTAAATTATTGTACTCATAAAGCCTAAAAGCATTAAAAAACCCCAATTCTCACACAGAGAATTACAACATAGTAGCCCTAAAAACTTTTAGCAACCTCTCTAATTAGCTTCATGCCACACTGGGCATAACCACGGCCAAGTCTACCCCCTCGCTATTTCCTGCCAGGAAAAGTCTTGCAAAACTGTGCTGATGTTATTTCACATCAAAATTGTGCATCTATAGACTCCTTGCTAAGAAAAGTAACTTAGTTTTGTCTACAAATGGAAAAGCCTTCTTCTCAGATGCAGTTCTTCACTTCTAGCTGCTGAAACGAGGTACCCAGGTGCAGAGATGCTGCTGGTGCTGCACTGAGAGGTGGGATTTCTCCCCCTTCACCTGTGCTGGGAGCAACCTGCTCCCACCTCAGCACCAGCTCCTGCCATGGTGGGCAAAGCCCTGGCTTACAGATCATCAAATCATCAAATGTTGTGAGCTGGAAGGGACCCACAAGGATCCTGGAGTCCAACTCCTGTCCCTGCACAGGACAATCCCAACATTCACACCATGTCCCTGAGGGCCTTGGCCAAATGCTGCTGGGATCTTGTCAGGCTTGGGGCCATGAGCACCTCCCTGGGGAGCCTGTGCCAGTGCTCCACCACCCTCTGCCTCAAGAACCTTTTCCTCAGGGCCAACCTCACCCTCCCCTGCCACATCTTCCTGCCATGGCCTCTGCTCCTGGCGTTGGTGGCCAGAGAGAAGAGCTCAGCGCCTGCCCCTCCTCTTCCCCTTGGGAGGAAGTTCCAGACCGCCAGGAGATCTCCTCTCAGTCTCCTCTTCTCCAGGCTGAACAAACCAAGTGACTTCAGCCTCTCCTCACACCCTTCCCCTCTAAACCCTTCCCCAATGTTGTGTCCCTCCTCTGGACACTCTCCAGCAGCTTTAGATCTTTTTAACCTGTGGTGCCCAAACTGCCCCCAGTACTCAAGAAGGCTCTGCTCTGAGCAGAGCGCTCAGGATGCACACCAGTGCCTCCTCCAACCACCAACCTGCAGTACTGAGGGTGATGGGGCAAAATGCAAGTATTCTTCTATTTCTTTATCACAGTTCCTGGTCCTTGAAGACCACACCTTCAGGAAAATAATCACAATCCATCCTACTAGAGACAACAGCACAAATGGAAAAACCCTGGTTAGAAAACTCACCTAGGAAGGGTAAAACCAAAATTCTGCACCAATAACCCAGCAGTGAAAACGAAAAAAAAAGCAACAACCCTCAGACATCACAAATGTCAAAGTTAAGTCACAGCTTCAGAAGGAATGAAAACATTTCAGTGTGGACAAAGTCACCCAGCTGCAGCAGTTTTCAAACTGCTTGAATTCTTCCTCTCCCTACCAACCCTCACTTCACTCCTTTATTTCCAAGCAAAAACAGAGACCAGGACACTGGTACAAACATTTATTTTAAAACTAGTTTCTCTAGCATTAAGGGTGAGGGCTTCACACCATCCTGTTTTACCTTTTGAATCAGCACTAGAACTTTGTAATGAGGACACACCACTTTTCCACAGCCAGCACGTGTGGTGAGTAAGCTGTGACCTCATCGCGGGGCTTGATGAAGCGTGAAGATTGGCTTCCACTCGCAGTGTGCTGAAGAAACACAAGTCTGGGTTTCATAAGAACACTGGGAAATAAACACAGTTGGCTCACACATGCAAAATACCTTCTCAGAGAGTGGATGTGTAGTCACAGAGACAGTCAGAGCACCAAAAGAACAAAGTGTTCCAGCTTTCATAGCTGCTGACCTCACGGAACTCCTCCACAGCAGAGAAACATTGATTTTCTGACCTCATTTGAGCACTGCTGGTTGGCAGACCCAAGGCAGCTGGATCACCTTGACTGTAAATTTCCATACAGCCACACTGCTTGTTCATTGAGAGCATGCTATGAACCTGCTAGCTCCAAATCTTGTCTTACTTTCCCTAACAACAGTCACCCACATGAAGAATTTCAGACCCAGGTAAAATAGCTCCAGTAACCAAATTAAAGAGGGAAAACAATCTTCTTTCTCATCTGTTTTGTGTTGCCTGGGGGAAAAAAAAGTCTCTGATAGAACCCAAATAAGCATTCAAAACCAGGTTTGTGAAGAACTCCCATTGCTGAGGTACTGTGTGACCCACCTTTCAATTTCCTGACTGGAAGAGCACAAAGTGGGTCCTGAACATACCACTGCTCCCAAACCTGCCCAGAAACCAGCTAAAAGACCACCCTCACCACGCTCACCGTGTTACCCTGTAAGCAGTGCTGGCAGCACCTTCCCTTCTTCACCCCCAGCAGATCACCACAGCCCTGCAAGACTCAACACACAGCTTCCACAGATCAGCCCTTGCCCAGGGACTCCCCCAGCCAGAAGATCCCCAGCTCTGCACAAACGTGCTGGGAAAAGGCAACGCTGATTTCTTGCTCCAGTTCTACCATCTGTGACCTTTTATTTTGGAGTAAAGATCACAAGGTGCCATCCCAACCCCATCCAGAGGGAAAGGCAAACTACTGCAGCTACCAAGAACCACAGGCAATCCCATCACAACAGAACAAACACACTCATGGTGGCAAGCTTCAACCTCTGTCACTGGAAAGGAAATTATGTAAGAATGCTTTTAGCTGCTAGTTCTACACCTGATTTACCTGTCTACACAGGCAATCACACACTAGTTTCATCTCCCTCATGAACACACGTTATTATGGGTGTCTATTATTACTTCAGCAAGTAATTCCAGAAAACACAACCTGACCAAGCCAGCACAGTATGGAAATTCACAATTACACCCAGATATTAAAGAGGTTGGGCACACTTCTTCACCTTCTGTTTTAAAAGAAGACACACACACACTGCAGCATCTGTGGCTGTCACTACTCACCAGTAAACACACCCATTTTGTACAAATATACACAGAAGAGTGTTGTGACTTCCACTTCAGGATGAACAAGAGGGAACCCCAAATCCAAACTCCTGCCTCCTGTACAGCTTAAGTGTAGTCAACTTCTTATTTTAATCTTTATAAACATTTTCTTATCTTACTAGCAGTTTATGTACCTACACCAAAGAGGATCCTGTTCTTTCAGGAACCAATACTTATAAAAATTAATTCTGGGCTATAAAGACCCTTTTCCATGTAACACCTTTGTATTTCTTAAACAACATTTCACAGGAAAACACCAAAACTAACAAATCATTCTGTTCTCTAAGTCACTAAGTAGCCACCAGGCAAGCAGCACAGAGCTTTGTCATAAAAGCATGACAAATGCAGAGGTCCAATCTGCTAGTACCATTCAATAATACTGCATATTCCCAAAACACATGGTTTGATTCTCCTCTTCTGAAATAACTGATCCAGGAAGGAGGCCTTTTAGAAATACAACTGGAGAAGCTGAATGTGTGCAATCAATCTGTAATCAAGCCTATTAGTGATCCATCAGCTCAACTGCTAACAAAAACTGCAGAACCAGCCTCAAAGAAGAAATACACAGCTATGGACATAAGTAACCATATTAATATATGGAAATAGTTTTTTCATGTCCACAAAATGACTCATAAATTATCTGACAAAAGCAGTACTAAAGCAAAAGTTCCCTGTGCACTAAGTCCAGTCAAATATCAATTTCTTTTTCATACAGAAGACCCATAATTAACTTTGCCATTCCATCAAATTGCTGCCACAACACCAGCACCACAGACCTTATGCAAAGCACCCTATCGATTTCAACCACAAACAGCCCAGGCTTTGTCACTTTCGTGTCTGACAAAGATTAATTTTTAGTATGAGAGAGAGAAAGTGCAAAAGCACAAAGAGGGGAACAGATATGGCAGAAAAAGAAGATTGCCATCATCCTCCCTGCATCTCCAAAGGGATGGGAAAAATGTACATGAACACATCTCCAGGCAAAGTCCAGACATTTGCACAAACACACATCAATGCAGATAAAATACCCTAATAAGAAACAAATCACGACTGACAGGACTTCTGCTTGTGCCTGTAAGAATCCAATTTGTTTGCTGTTAAAATAGTTAATGAAAGGTCAGACCACATAAGAAAAATACTTTTCAGTTTAAGCAAAACAGAGCAGCTCTTTGCTGATATGTAAGCTCAATGCCCACATATATCTGAGTTCTACACAAGTTCTTTATCTAACTCTGTGGACAACTGAAATAACACAAATGTTGCTTTGGTGATTATTTCCTTGTTGGAAAGGGATGTTGTAAGCAGTCTGTTTTCTGTCATAATCGAGCTAAAATGAATTTTTGAGTCAAAAAAAAGTTTCCTAGGAGCCAAGCACTTTGTTCTGGCTGAGATTCCTGAATGAAAAGATGATCTACGTGCTCCTGTGACCGTGCCTCTGCAATCTGACAAGCACACATACATGTTATGTAGGTGTATCATAAAAAAATACTCGAGCATGTTGCCCTCCAAACAGAAAGTTAACATGCAGAGCTGTCCAACGTGGCCACAATGTTTTCACATGTGTACACACGTTATGGAAGCCTGAATAATACAAGAAAAGGTTATTCTGTTCTCAGTGAGAACCCTTTTTTAGACTCATTCATAGTGATATGTCAAAATAAAGCCGTTAATGCAAACCTGTAGTAGAGTTTCAGTCAGTAAGAGTAACTTTCAGCTGGAACAGTAATTAAAATATAGAACAGAACAAAAGCACCTTAGGTATGTTTGAAAACTCACCCACGTTCGGTGGTTTCCCGTAATTCACAGGCAGTTCGGGCGGGCGGCCCCGGTGAAGAGCTGCAAACGCAGATCCTTTCCATAGCGTGTGCCTGAAGTCTGTACCGGCAAGATGAACAGGGGGTTAGTGGAGCAATCAGCCAAACCAGGCCCAACTGACCTCCTCTTCTTAGAACCAAGAGCATCAAGGACCACTCCCAACATCCCTAAATAAGATTTGTCTTTTTAAATAGTCTGTCAGCGATCTAACACCGCAAGAAGATTGCTACTCTGATTTTCAGTTCCTAAGCAATGTGACTTTAAATGGTTGCAACTTGTTTTTGCTTTATTTTGGTGAGCAAGGAGTCTAAATTAATGGAAAGAAAGACAGAAAGACAGAAAGACAGAAAGACAGAAAGACAGAAAGACAGAAAGACAGAAAGACAGAAAGACAGAAAGACAGAAAGACAGAAAGACAGAAAGACAGAAAGACAGAAAGACAGAAAGACAGAAAGACAGAAAGACAGAAAGACAGAAAGACAGAAAGACAGAAAGACAGAAAGACAGAAAGACAGAAAGACAGACAGACAGACAGACAGACAGACAGACAGACAGACAGACAGACAGACAGACAGACAGACAGACAGACAGACAGACAGAAAGACAGAAAGACAGAAAGACAGAAAGACAGAAAGACAGAAAGACAGAAAGACAGAAAGAACTAAAAAGTGGGGGCACTCTGTATTGAGGCAGGACTGAATTTTGGTCTGATTTTAGTCTTTCTGCAACCCCAACACGTACAGGACCTCTTCTTACGAGCTGTATCTTTGAGAACACACACACACACATTTGCTCCCTGAAAGTGGGAGAAGTGAGATTTATTATTTTTTTTTCAATAAATCTGTTTTCCTGCAATTGGTGGCAATATGCCCTCCTTTCAGATTCTCCTCTGCACCCCACCTCCCCAAAAAACATTGTTTTTAATACGAAGACTGTTTTCTTTCAAGACTCTCCAGCTATCTGCAGCCAACTGGCTCCAGAGAGCTTTCTCTCTAGAACAATAGTGATTTTTCTGAGACTGTTCAGAGTGCCTCAGAAATTAGACCTGGACTTCTTCCATTTCTGGCCATCTGGAAGGAGAGAAATGAGCTTCCATGGTGAATAAGGACTGGAACAGAAAGATAGTGCCACAGATTGGTGGCTTTGTGTATCACCATTTACATCTCTGAAGATGAAGTGGACACGTTTACATGACTCAAAGAGACACCTGAGAACACCTCTGGATTAAAACCCAAAGTGTACCACAGAGGATTGCAGAGGTACACCTCAAAAAGCACTCACACTTTCTAAAATAGCTCAAAATAGCTATAAACACCAACAGTCCATGGAAACTTCATACTGACACACAACTAGGGGGAGTGGAAATCCATGTGTGGCAACTCTGACAGAGGTAGGCTGTTTCCTATTAGGCAGTGTGGTTTCCATACCAAATGGCACAATCACAGGATCACAGAGTGTCAGGGGTTGGAAGGGACCTCGAAAGCTCATCCAGTCCAATCCCCCTGCCAGAGCAGGAACACCCAGATGAGATCACACAGGAAGGTGTCCAGGTGGGTCTTGAATGTCTCCAGAGAAGGAGACTCCTCACCCTCCCTGGGCAGCCTGGCCCAGGGCTCTGGCACCCTCACTGTAAAGAAGTTCTTTCTCAAATTTAAGCAGAACCTCCTGTGTTCCAGCTCACACCCACTGCCCCTTGTCCTACCACTGGACACCACTGTGAAGAGCCTGGCTCCATCCTCCTGACACTCACCCTTCAAATACTTATAAACATTAATGAGGTCCCCCCTCAGCCGCCTCTTCTCCAAGCTAAAGAGCCCCAGCTCCCTCAGCCTTTCCTCATCAGGGAGATGCTCCATTCCCTTCATCACCTTGGTGGCTCTGTGCTGGACTCTCTCCAGCAGTTCCCTGTCCTTCTTGAGCTGTGGGGCCCAGAACTGGACACAATATTCCAGCTGTGGCCTCACCAGGGCAGAGTAGAGGGGAAGAAGAACCTCTCTTGACCTACTAACCTCACCCACTCTAATGTACCCCAAGATGCCATTGGCCTTCCTGGCCACAAGGGCACAGTGCTGGCTCATGGTCACCCTGCTGTCCCCCAGGATCCCCAGATCCCAATGTCACAGCGCCTTTTTCTGAAGGGGGAAAAAACCCACCATAAACCTAGTAGAAATTTCTTTGCAATAAGTTTATCCCACAGCTTAGGAAGCACTGCATTTTTCAGTGATTCATCTAGCCTCTGTCTCCTAATTCACCTAAGAAACTTCTGTTTCCCTGCACAAAAATAATCATTTTCACTTTCTATTTTCTTGCTGTTTTCTTCTAAGATGCAAACCGAATGTGAAATGAAGGAATGCTTTTCTGCAGGCCTCCTTGCAAAGCTGAAATCCTCCACCCAACTATGACAAAGCATAGGCAAAACAAGACTCATGTCTCAAAACTTTACAGCACTATCCAGTGGATCAGCAGAATGCCACTGTCCTTGTCAGAAGCACAGTGTGACTTCACAGGATGTGGTAAATTAAGTGCTCAACTGCCACTGAAACAGGAAGGTCCTGCTCTCCCATCCCTCCTCCTCTCCCAGAACGATGCTCCTGCTGCCTGTGTCACCTCCAGCACTCTGATCCTCCCCTGAGCTAATTTAATACACTCCAACAGCAATAACAAATTTGGTAACATTTTAGCTCTCTGAATCAGCACATCACAGGATCAAATAAGTTTGGGTTCCTACAGGGAAGAGGTAACAGGGGCATGGAGTGAGTAGGGAAGGAAGGAACAACTCTTTTCAATAGCAGATGGCTCTCAGATCTGTTCAGTTGTAACAAAACCCGTGCTCTCAGGATCATTATCTCAAGCAGAGCAGTTTTTCAAAGGGACTAGGACTGGTGTTCTATTCATAAAAGGAATGGGAGCTTTCCTTCAAATTAACACTAAGCAAGTTCAAGCAGGAATTATCACTGAAGAATCAGTCTCATCTCCTCCCACCCTCTAAACACTGCCCCAAATGCCACCCTGCCCTTCCAGCTGACACATCTGCCTGCATGGCCAGGGAATCAAATAATGGAACAAATCAACCTGAAAAATAGCCCAGCAAAATATAGAGAGTGCCTGGGTTATTTTAGACACAGGCATGTGTAAATGAAACAAAAAAAAAGTGTCTATTTCAGATGGATCAAATCTCTCATCCAGTTCATCACATCGTTTACACAAACACCAGCCCAACATGCTGAGAAGGGAAGGCAGAGGAAGCAAGCAACAAGATCAGGCAACTGCAGGCAAGAGCTGTTGAAGATGGCATTTCCAACCAAAGAAAAATCCATGTCACAGGGCCAGCAATAACTGCAACAAGAAAGCAGGAGCTGACAAGCACAGCAAACAAACCAGGGTTCATGCAAACACACAGATACCACGATAGGAATTGAAACAAAAGGGGGTTTTTGATCATCAAAATGAAATTCAATCACAGATCAATGGAGAATCTTACCTTTTGCTGCCCTTAATAGAGACTGGCGCCCGACCCCCAGCAAAGTCTGCACACCTAGGACACTCTGTGGGATCTCCTTGTCCAAAAGGGGTCCAAGTCTCTCACAGATCCTAAGAAGATAATCTGGAGGGATGTGTGCATTGACAGCCACCTAAGCAGATAAAACAACACAGATGTTTGAAAATGTACTTTCATTCTTGCTTCTACTGGTATTTCTTTCTCTGATTCATATTCAAGTGCTAAAAGTTAAATAAAGTTATTGAAATCAAGTGTAAAAGCCCTGAAAAACCCCCAAAATTAATTATACCAAAGATGTTTTTTCAAGTGACACAGTGTGTTGAAAAAGTCAGACCAGAAATTCCAGCTGGTAGTAGCTCCAGTTGTAATTTAGGATGTCCCTTAATAATAAACAAAAATACCTGAAACTCCAGAGTTCCCAGTGCAGTACTCTGATCAAACAAAGTATTGCCTGGGGACTTTAAGTCTTTTTTACCCTTCAGTTCATTCTTTTCACATACTTAGCTGAAACACCCTTGCCAGCTCCTCCCATTACTGTAAGAACCACATGTGCTAAAGCCTAAAAACCCTAAATATTATCCTAAAAGCAAGAGCCAGTCTCCAGTTTTCAGCAACTGGGAGTAGCTATCTTGAAGATCCACAAGTGTAGGCTCCTCATTTGTCATGTTGAGAAAACATTCTTCTTTTTCCCCTTTAGACAGAGGCTGTTTTCTATGGGAAGACAATAGTTTTTCCAACAATCTCTTCAAATAACAAAAAAAATTGTGCCTCATTATCCAGAAAGTCCTGCTCCTGCCTGACTTCTACTGTATTTACTAGCTGGCAGCAAAAGCTCATCATCAGAGCTTATTTAGCTCCTTCAACCCAGGACATAGAGCCACATCCATCTGCTTTTCCAAGATAAACATCACTGGTCACTCAACTCTGTGATTATGCAGTGGTATCTGTGATTGAAAATTGAAAAAATTCCTTGTATTAGAACTATTTACAACTTTTGTATCTGCTGCAATATTATGAAGAAAGAGACTGTCATAAACCAGTTTTTTGTTTTACCAAGCCACAAACTTAAGCCAAATAACACTAAAGCTGACCCGAAAGGGCCTGAACAGCACTGGTTGTAAAGAAATAACAGCAGGCATGTGCCTGTGCACACCCCTCTCTCCTACATGACCACTTCAAATGCGTCCAGTCACAGGCCAATCCCAGTCACAGGGCTGTGAGCACTCACCACCCAGCCAGCTCCCTCCTGGCAGGGCAGGACAAGGTTCTGTGCAGCTGCAGAGAGCCAGAACAATTTCCCAGTCCAGTTAAAACCACGACCAAACTCCTCTCTGCATCAGCTCTGGTGCTCATCTGCTGCAGAGGGAGCTGTTTCAGCTCCCCTGGCTTTTGTCACCCAACTAAAGGAGAAGGTTTTGGGCCAGGTTTAGCAAAGCTGAGTGTGATCCAGGGAATCAGAGCTGGTGGAAAGCAAGGAACAGGACCACCTCTTTCCACAGAAGAGCATCATCAGCTAGGCTCAGCTATCCTGCTCATCCAGACTCCAAGGATATGCCCAGCTCCTGCCCCAGCACACCGGAGGGAATGGCAGGCATGGGGAAGGAGGAAAAGGTACAGAACTGCTGCCAGAACATTGTTCACTCCACTGTGTCACCAAAGAGATGATTGCTCCATGGCATTGGGAAAGGGCTCTCTCCAACTGGGCAACAGCAGCAGAGCTGCGGGGCTCAGCGCAGTGAGTCACGCGTTGGGCAATGTCATCACCTGCAGCAAAAGCAGCAGCAACACCACCCCACAAACAGGATTTTTAACCAAAAAGATCCTTTTTCTGAAGGCACACACTAATTATCATTTAACTAAACCCAACCAAAAACTCTTCCAATCTGAATGGGAAATTCTTACAGGAGAGAGATGGGCTTCTCCACAGAGCCTCTCAGTCACTGCATGTTAAAGATACGGCTCTGGCCTTCTGATGGCAACAGAAGAATCACAGAATGGTTCTGGTTGGAAAAGCACTTTAAGATCATCAAGTCCAACCATAAACCAAACACTGCCAATTCCACCTCTAAACCATGTCCCTCAGCACCTTGTCTGCCCATCTTTTAAATCCCACCAGGGAAGGTGACTCCACCACCTGGAACTGGATGAGCTTTAAGGTCCCTTCCAAGCCAAACCAGTCTGGGATTCTATGGAATGGAAAGGGGCTTTGTTGCTTAAAGATGAAGCCACAGTTTTATAAAGAGGAGCAAAGAGAGCAAACACCAGCACACATGAGGACTGGCCAGCTGCAGAGATGGAAGGTGGCTGGGGCAGGCTCAGGGAGGGTGCAGCACTCCTTTGCACAGGCCTGCTGCTAATTTTCACCCAGACATTCAGCAGCTCACGACACCAAACATCTGCTTCACCACTGCCCAGACCAGAAAACTTGGCAAATCCATGGTGGAGCCAGAGTGAAATCAGCACAAGTGAGCTGCTGAAGGATCTAGATGGTAGAGCACAGTTTTATTAGACTGTAAACTTTTCTGAGCAAGGTTTAATGCAGAGCAGCTTGCGCAGAGCAGGCGCAGATCCCAGGGACCGCTGCCTTTATCCGCACGCCACACCGCAGGAGAGAGGCTGCATCACACTCCTTCCCCTGCACGTTTTCATGTTCCTACAAGTCAGAACAACCCAAATAAGTGGCCCTTAGTCTGAATATTATCACTATTGTTATTACAAAACAGCTACACAGCCAGGCAGCAACAGCAGCAAATTCTCCTGGAGATTTTTTTTTTCTTTCCATAATAACTTCCAGCTAAAATGCTTAAACCTCAGCCCAGAGCAAAACAAGCAATTCTATTTTCAGGTGCCCAAAAGAACTTGAAAGAAAAAAATTCCCTCCTTTCACCTCTGTGTGAGATAGCTGTAAATGGATTTTAAGTATCTTTCCAAAACATGAAGCTGCAAATACACAGCTGAGAAAAACAAGGCCTCCCAAATTAGATTTTCATTAAAAGAGGGATGGAAAAATTCAAAGCTTTGCATCAGTTATAGCCACACCTCTCAGTGTATGCTAGGCCAAACTCCATATGGCAAAATTAAACAGGAAGGGTATTAACACCTCCTCAAATAGATTAGAAAATATTTTTAGAATACTAGAAAATATTTCAGAAAATAATTAGAAAAAATTAGAGATGAGTAGTACAGGCCAAAAAAATATGTTTAATGAGCTTTTAAAAGAGCATGGTAAAAAAGTGCAAGTTAAAGTAGTTAAAATGTTCTTGCTAAGCAAGAACAAGTTCCACACCACGGGATAAATTGCAAAGAGAAAAATGTTTTGTTGCCTTAAAATGTGAAAGACCCTTTAAAGGTTAAAACGTGAGAGCACAAGAATGCCACAGTACCACGGAAGAGTTCTCTGACACAGTAACCACAAAGGTCTCATGGATCTAAAAACTTTCAAAAATTGGGTCAAGTGAATCCATTCTTTTTAAAAAAGATCTGTATCAGTACCCATGGGTGAAGGCACAGTCGTGACCGCTCACACCAGGGTGCAAACCAGTCCTCACACTGATAGGCAGCTGCAGGTAAAGAACTATTAGTGAAGTCATGGCAGGGCTGGGAGCAAGTCAGAGCCCTCAACTTGTTTATGCTTCTGGTGTTGGAAGCATAAACCCATCATCTCAAAAGCTTCTGAGCAAGTGGACAGCTAAGAAGACAAGCAAGAAGCTTGTTGATCCCTGAAACAAACACACACAATCCCCTGGTCTGACTGCTGACAATTTCTCCTCCAAGGAAGGTTTCAATAAACAGGAAACAAACAAATAAACAACAACAAAAAGATTCTTTGTGATGACTACTTCTGAGGAGATCTCTGTCTTCCCAGGGAGCAGAACCAGAGAGCTCTGAAACACCTCTTTGGGCAGCCCAGCCAAACATCACTTCAGAGCACAGACTGGATGTGATTCAAGAGCTGCACACGGGCAGGGAGGCAGGCAGGGAGGCAGGGAGGCAGGGAGGCAGGCAGGGAGGCAGGGAGGCAGGGAGGCAGGGAGGCAGGGAGGCAGGGAGGCAGGGAGGCAGGGAGGCAGGCAGGGAGGCAGGGAGGCAGGGAGGCAGGGAGGCAGGGAGGCAGGGAGGCAGGGAGGCAGGGAGGCAGGGAGGCAGGGAGGCAGGGAGGCAGGGAGGCAGGGAGGCAGGGAGGCAGGGAGGCAGGGAGGCAGGGAGGCAGGGAGGCAGGGAGGCAGGGAGGCAGGGAGGCAGGGAGGCAGGGAGGCAGGGAGGCAGGGAGGCAGGGAGGCAGGGAGGCAGGGAGGCAGGGAGGCAGGGAGGCAGGGAGGCAGGGAGGCAGGGAGGCAGGGAGGCAGGGAGGCAGGGAGTTGTGCATCAGCAGATTTCTAACCTCTAGGCAGTCGTAGGACACTTCTCTCGTTTGCCAAAATAGCAATCAATTAAGAAGCCATTGATAAGTGTATCAAAAAGCAGCAGAGGAGACCAAAAGGACCAAAGCAGCTGAGCAAGCAGGAAATTACTCAAGGCCTCAAATATGGAATCTCAGCAAAAGGAAGCTCAGCTACTGGCCTTGCACAAGACATCAACAATATGCAAATACACCCCAATTTAAAAAGCCATTATCCACTCGGTTTATACACTGGTTTGGGTTGGAAGGGACCTTAAAGCTCATCCAGTTCCAACCCCCCTGCCAGCAGCAGGGACACCTTCCACTAGACCAGGTTGCTCAAAGCCTCATCCAACCTGGCTGAGAACACTTCCAGGGAGGAGCAGCCACAGCTTCTCTGGCCAACCTGGGCCAGGGTCTCTGGTTTCCCCAGAGAGAACGGGTTGGCCACACTTCCATTTCCATAACATCTCTTCTCTGCTAATGCTGGGATTGGCAATATCTATCAATAACAGCACCTCAGACTCAGTTTTAAATCAATGCAGATGGGCAAGGCAGAAACTCAAAGCCAAATCCCATAAGCTGTTCCATACCAGCACAGCCATTCCCAGATGCAAATCCTCCACCGTCCAACAATAGCTGGTTTTCTGTTTTTTTTCCCCTGAAATTATACATATCTTCAGTACAAAGAGCAAAACAGGCTGAGCCAGCAGAGACAGCCCATCAAAAAGTTCTGGAAAACCAGACCAGAGCCAGTCATCTTTATCAGGAACAACTTGAACAGCAGTCAGCTGGAGACTGTCCTGAGAGAGCCTGAGTCGGTTCAGCTTGACTCGTCCACACAGCAGCTGACTCCACACTGAACCGTGATGGTTCATTTAAAGTAGGAGTATTAATTGTGTGCAAGTCTGACATCCTTCAGGCCTTCAGAAGGAAAGTAAGGACCTTCCCCTTTACAAACACCTTTCAGAGACCACCAGCAGTCAATAACAAAGTAAAAACCACTTTGGAGTACACCTGGGTGATTGCCTAGACAGGCAGACAATGCTGCACGTAAAAAGTACTGCAAAGTGGGAAATGAGGAGAAAAAACAAAGGGAACACAAATGCACGTGAGCTATTCTCTGTGTGGTTTTCCTCACTAGGTAGGAGTCTTATTAATCTGTCTTAAATTACTCTTCTGCCTTGTGGTACCTGACATTTAAAGTAAAAGACTTAAGTTAAAAAAAAAAAAAAAAAAAAAAGAAAGAAATCTCAACAGAGAGTTTTCAGATCTTGACTAAAAGCTCAAGTGAAGTGGGAGTAAACATTCCTTAGATAAAAGCCACCTGGTAGGTGATTGGGTTGTTACATCTTTCTCATTTCCAAAAGCCCTAAGAAGCAATAACAACATACTCAATGGCAAAAGTATTGGCAGATTTTCTGAAAAATACCAATGCTAACCTGAACAAACTGAGAACGGAGAACAAAGCTGAAATATCAGCAATTAGAACAAGAAATACTGAGTCAGATTTGTCAAAGCAAATATTGGGCAAAGAACTAACCAGAAAAACAAAAATCACTTCTTCATGTTTGTAAATCTCCTTGGGTTCGGTTACCTCAGGCCTGCCTGACCACTGGCATTGCAACACCAGGCAGGGAGCGTAACTGAATCTGTTTTTTTCTGTCTGTAAGGGTTCAAAAAGGACAAACAGGTTGAAAAGAATAAACTTGCTAGCATCTATAATACATTTTTGGTTCATTATGTGACTGAGAATGAAAATGAAGGTCAGGGTTATTTGTGTTCTTCACAACCCTGGCTTTGTTCTAAACACGATGTTCAGACACCTCGCCAGCCCTGAAGTCGAGTAGTTCAGGTTAATAAACAATCACGTGCAACACAGGGTCCAAATTCCAAATACCCCAGATTCGCAGCAATGAGAGGAAAAAAGGCTGCTAACATCCTCAACAGTGAAAGCTTCAGTCTGAGGATTGAGAAGCTCACTTCATCTCACCCAGCATCAACCTGTCTCACTGTAATGATTCCTGTTCCTTACTGTAAATCATGATAAACAGTTAAATAATAAAAGATAAAAAGGCAATCTAACAGGATTGGTTACTGTTGATTAGTTTAAAACAGTGGAAAAAAAGTCTTATACTTAATTCTGATAATTCTATGCCCCAAGAAGCAATTTCCCATCAATTTCAAGTCGCAATTTACAACTGCATGTCTTCTGTTTCTGAAATTTTAAAGAGAAGTACATGGTTTCAACAATGCTATCTAATAATAAAAAAATAAAATAAAATAAAATAAAATAAAATAAAATAAAATAAAATAAAATAAAATAAAATAAAATAAAATAAAATAAAATAAAATAAAATAAAATAAAATAAAATAAAATAAAATAAAATAAAAGGTTTTAAGGCTTTTCTGTTTGTGTCTCATAGAACAAAACGAAAAAAAATGTATAGGTTAATGTTCCTGATCAAGCAAAACCAGTATGTCTGAAATCAGACTTCATACTGCCACCGTTAATATTCCTCTCGGGTACCGGGTGCAGTCACTGGTTGGATTTCAGGTTCTCTAGGAAGACTGTACAGCATTAAAATTTATTGAATGCGGTACTTACTCCGTGTCTGTTCACTCAACACACAGCCCCAGAATTATCCACAAGAGGTATGATGAAGCATAACATTCATCTTAAATTCTTCATACACTTTAGAAAGGGAAAGCCAGCAGGTTACAAATGTCTCGTCTCGACACCAGGAGCTCTCCCATCTGCATCTGAGCTTCTACAATATTGCTAATGTGGGAAACTAACTCTGGAGTAAGCTAGAAAGCAGTTTGAACAATAGTTGTGTCAAAATCCCACATCACCATTGCACTGTGTGAGACGGGAAAGGCGAGGACATACTTTCAATTCCTTCCAGGTGAGGAGAGACTGATGATCACACGTATGCAGTATATCAATATTATCAAAGCTATTAGGAAGTTTACAGCATTCCAACTGCAAAGTGCTAAATCAGCGCCACACATTATTACCCAGAGCTCCTCGGAATGACAACAAGGCCATTTGCATCCTTTGGAAACAAACCAAAATGACTTTTCAGCCTCCCTGCTTTCACGGCCGGTAAGCACACACACAGATCTCGGGGAGCAGGGCCATGCCCACGCACCCAGCCCTCGCAGCACAGGGGGACCCCGACCTTTCTCAGTGACAGATATTCACAGAATCCCAGAATAGTTTGGGCTGGAAGGGACCTTAAAGCTCATCCAGTTCCAACCCCCCTGCCAGCAGCAGGGACACCTTCCACTAGACCAGGTTGCTCAAAGCCTCACCCAGCCTGGCCGAGAACACTTCCAGGGAGGGGAGCACAGCAAAAGCAGCCACTCCGTGTATTTCAGAGGCATTTAATAATTTCAACGTTACATTTCCTTAAAAAAAAAAAAAATCTTTTTTTTTCCCTATGAAAGCAGGCCCAGCCGCCCCGCTGAGGCGCAGCCTCCCAGCACCGGCCGCTGCCACCGCCACTGGCCGGGAATCCCTGACCCTGACCAGCAGCTCTGCCCGCCGACGGGCCCGCCGGCACGTCCACATGTAATCCCCGCGCTCCGCCGGCCCGGCCACCGCCCCCGGGGCCGGGCCACCACAGGAACCCGCTGCCGGCAGCCTCCTCCGGCCCACGGGTGCCCGCGGACCGCGGTGTTTCGGCCGCGCTGACGCTTCCCCCGGTGCCGAGGCGCAGTCACCCCGGGGGAGGAGGGCGGGGGGGGGGGGGCTGTCAAACCGCCCTCACGGGGGGCGGCGGGGGCACGGGGGAAGCTGCCGCCGCGCTGGCAGAAATCGGCCGAAGCGCCCCAATGTCCCCGGGTGCGGGGGAGGCCCGCAGACCACGGGGGAGCCGCCCCCGGCCCGGCAGAGGAGCGGAGGTCGGTGAAGAGAGGGGGTATGGCGGGGGGGGAGGACACCGGCCCCCCGCCCCATCCCGCCCTCCCTGCCAGTTCCTCCGCGGCTCCGCAGCCAATCAGCTGCCACCTTTCATCGCCTCTCGCCGCTCTCCAGCTTGTAACACGCGACACCATTCGCTGAGCTGGGCCCCGGTACGTGCCCTCAGATAACCCTCCCGGCCCCACAATAGCGCGGCGCAGACCCTCACCCCCTCAGGCAGCACCGAGCAGCCCCCGCCACCGCCCCGCAATGTCCC
The DNA here is from genome assembly GCA_907165065.1 of Caprimulgus europaeus. The sequence goes on along the minus strand of OU015538.1, from coordinate 20,145,705 downwards.
CCCTGCCCTGCCCCGTCCCGGTCGCCCCTTCCCTCCCTGCCGCGGCCTCGGTGGGGCGCAGCCCGCAGCCCCGTGAGGGAGAGCCGGGGGAGGGGGGGGAGACGGGGAGCGGCGGCGGTGCCGGGCCGGGGCGGGGGTACGAGACTTGTCGGGGAAGTCGGGAGTGTAACTTGGCTCACCAGGTCCTCGAAGCTCCGGCGGTGCTCCTTGCCCTGCCAGTCCAGGCGCCGGGGGATCAGCTGCGGAGGGAGACGGGACGGGGAGGAGGGACGGAAGCGATAGTCAGACCCCGCCAGCCCCGCACGGAGCGACCCCTCCCCGGGCGGGCCAGGGAAGTCCCCGTCGGTGCCAGCCTGACCCCGGGGAGAAGCCCCTCCGCCGCCGACCCGCAGCGCGGGTATCCGCGTCTCCCGCGGGGTTTCCTGGAGCCCCGGGAGGAGACGGGCCAGGTTAGACGGGGCAGGGCAACCCCCGACCTCTCCCCCCACCCCGCGCCCCGTCTCCAGAGCTTCCCCCGTCCCGCCGGGGCAGGCGCCGTACCTGGTGCTCCTCCAGCTCCTCCACCAGCACCTGGGGAGAGACGGACACACACACACAAAGGACGTGAGTCCGGCGCCCGCAGCGCAGCGGCTCCCCCGCCCGCCGCCCTCCCGTCCCGTCCTGTGCGGTCCTGTCCCGTCCCCGCCCGCCCCGGCCCGGCTGGAGCCCCGGCTCCCCGCTCACCTGGGCGGATTTCTTGCAGGGTCCGGACTGCAGGAACCGGGCGATCAGGTAGTAGAGCTCTGCGAAGGGGCAGGGGAGGGGGGAAGAAGGGGACACGGTTACAACGAAGAGGGGCAGCCGGCGGGGCACAGGGCAACCCCTGCCGCCAGCGATACCCACCGGCTTCGAGCTGGGTCGGGGCGGCCGCCGTCGCCATCCTCCTCAGGAGGCCCGGGGGGGAGGGGAGGTGGCGGATGGCGCCCCGGGGAGACACCGCTCCTATTACGGCTGAACCCCCATGGAGGAGCCCCGCTGCCCGTACGCGGCGCTGGCCCCGGTCCGGCTCCCTCCCGGGCTCATGGCAGCGCCGTTCGCCCCATGGATATCCCGGCCCGAGAGGCGGCCGCCGAGCGCGGTGCAGGGCGCGCCGCCCACCGCTAGAGGGCGCTGGAGGGTGGGGGCGGGAGGGGAAGCAGCGCCGGGAGACGACGGGGCGGAAATGCCCGACCGGAAGGGCGGGGCGGTGACGCACAGGGGGGCGGTGCACGCGCGTCAGGCACCACTTCCGGTCGGTGCTGAGGGAGGTGATGGCGTCTGGGCCGCGCCCGGGCCCTGCGCCCTCCCCGCCGCTGTCGTGGCGATAATGGCGGAGCCTGGCTGCCCACAGCGCCGGCTGCCCGTGCCGTAGGGGCCTGGCCGCCGTCCCGCCGGGAGCGCTCCCCGCCTCAGCTCCTCATCGAGCTGGGCGGCTTTGAGGTGCCTCTAGCCCGGGAGCGGCTGCGAAATGGCACCCGCAGAGGCCCGGAAAACCAGTAGTTTTTCAAAGCAAGCGCAGGGATTCGGGAACGGGGTAGAGGAGGTGCTGGGGGACATGGGTTAGGGGGGATGGAGCCCACGCGTGTGTCAGGGAGGGGGACACGCAACGGAGCAGTGCGTGGGTGGCAAGGTGCAGGTGGAGAGCTGTCAGCCCTCACTGGCTCCTGCTGAGAAAGGCTCAGCTGCAGGAAAAGATCTGAGGAGGCGTTGTGAGGTGTGGAAGTGCTGTGTGGTGATGTCCCGGAGGTACAGAACAATACATTCCTTTGGTTGTGTTCATGAAATTGTTTAACCCGCCCTAAACGTAGATAAAGGTGCTCAAGACAAAGTGGTGTGATATGATTCCCTGGTGTTGGGCAACTTGAGAAGTACCTGGATCTTGAGAGAAGCTCGGCACACACAGCAGTACACCCCAAGGGGCTTAATCCTGCTGAGGTTACACAGTGGAGGGTGTTGGGTGACTTTAGGAACCAAATTGTTTGCTCCCAGTTTCCAGGAACTGAAAATAGAACTGACAAAGCACCTGTTCAACAAAAAGGATTCAGTAACAGTCACTGTAGGGATTCTTAAGGGAAACAAATCAAAACCTCAGAAACTGTTGTCACTTTAGCAATCAGTTGCTAAAACACATGAAGTGAATTGACAGCATTCTCTAGTGGAAAATTGTGTTTTGCCACCATAAATACCTGGCATTTGGGATTAGAACTCCCTGCACCTTGGTGGTGTAACAATCACTGTCATAACTGGAAAATCAAAAAGACAACTCATCTTCCTGCTTTGAGTAGCGAGAGCTGAATCATCCTGAATCGATGCATTAAGGATAAATTCATTTTTAGTGTGTATTTATAGCGGCTGCTCATGACTAGGCGCTCTCTGAGGTGCTGTTTCAGAGTCCTTCCTGCTGGCAGCCTCTTCTCAGGGTGCTCCAAGGTCCCTGACCCAGCACCAGGAGCTCTCTGGAGCAGGAGTTTGGTGGTTGGTGTAATTCACTTGGATTCACCCACCCCTTCAGCCACAGCTGCTTATTTAGTGCCAGGAGCTCGGATTAGCTGGGTGATCTGTACACCTCGTTCCTTCTTCATCCTCTGAAGTTCTCAAGCTGCTAATGAGATTTTAAATATATATATATATATAAATGCTCACTGTGGTAGCTCTTGGAATCTTTTTTTCAGGCAGGTTCACTGATCACCTCATCAGGGAGATGCCACCTTACCAAGGTGCAAACCTCAGTTTTAGTGGCTTTCCAGGAGTAACAACTCTCCCCAGTTTCCAGCCTTACACCAGAGCCTCTGAAGTCCCAGCCTGGGTGCTTCCTGCGAGAGATACAGCATAAAATCACAGTTCTCAGGATAAAATCCCAGCCAGGAATTAGCATGCTGGTACTCCCTGCCTTTTGAGGTAATGTTTCTCCCACCTCTCTTCAGAACTCAGAATTGCAAGCTCATCTTTTTTTATGCCTGCTGGGAATGCAAAGAAAAAAACATGGATGTTTTATAATAAACCCTGAAAGTACATCTCAGTCTTTCTGAGCTAAACAGAATCTTGTGTCAGGAGAAAACACAGCACCATAAATATTGTGTAGCACCATGTCCTGGTGAGTTCTGGTGCCAGCAGTCACCTACTGCATTTCTTTTCCTTGGCACCTTTTGGCAGTGTGTTACTGAATCCCCACTCGTGATTTGCTTTCATTTGAGCTTGGTGGTGGCAACACGTGGAGCTGCACCACCACAGCAGGCAGGATTATCTCTCAGGGTCTGTCTAGAGTTGATGGGAATTTCTAGGATGTGGTCCTTCAAACAACAAAATTCCCAGATGCATTTTGATCCTAATTCTTCCTCCAGGTCGTAATTTAACCTCCCTGTGGTGTCTGAGCTGGGAGTCCGTGTCAGTCAGCTGAGGAGCTGAGACCTCATGAGATGTTTTTCCTTATCTTGACAACCTCTCTCATCTGATTTTGGAAGCTCTAAGAGACCTGGGATTTGATGGCAGTTCTATCCCCACTGGCCAGCAGCACCAGATATATCGTAGGGGTGAAAAATATCTGTGGGTTTGGCTCAGATCTGGTCCAGCTCTTGTTGACAGCTGAGCTCAGGTGCAATCCTCACCCGGCAGAGGAAGGGTTGGTTAAATCTCTGCTCATGATTTGCTTTGGTTGAGCTTGGGAGTGGCAACGCTGGAGCTGCACCGACACAGCAGGCAGGATTGTTCTCTCAGGGTCTGTCTAGAGTCGATGGGAATTTCTGCAGTGACCCAAGTGGGAAATCCTGGGATAGGTAATGCTGCCAGAGTAATCTCCTCTGTCCTTCCCCTGCCATCCTGGCCGGAACCCTCTCCACGTGCTGTTTGCCCAAGTGCTTATAAATCCACAACTGCAGCACTCGCGTTGTGCTCTCATCACAGCTCAGGTGGTTTGATCCTAATTCTTCCTCAGGTGGTTTCGTGCATCAACAAGAGAGCAGCATGTCAGTAATGCCCCAGCTGTGTGTGTGTGTGTGTGTGTGTGTGTGTGTCCCTACCTCAGGTACCAGCAGAGCATTGGTCAGGCCCCAAACAGCCCTTGTGTAACTCTGCCCTCAGCCGCGCTCTGCCCAGCTGTGGTTTACAGCTCTGCCCTGACTCCCAAACCTCTTCCCCTGTTGCTGGTTCCCTGGCACCTCCACTTCCTATCATTAACATGTTCCCAGTTGCTTTATTACTCCCTAAAGCTGTTCTAAGGATTGGGATCGATACCTCTTCCCATTTCTCCTGGGTTTCCCCTTAAGGAGTCATCTCTCTGGTGAGTAATGCCCACCAGGCATGGCTTGCATTCGCCAGGAGCACTCTGCAGCTCCGTGACTCATCTCTTTCTGGATCCTCTGTCTCCAAGAAGCAGCATGCTGGAGGGTGATAGTAAATCTAGTGAAAGCAAGATGTTATGGTTGTGCTTATTCATCTTTCTCCAAAGCAAAACTCTTACTACATAAATGCCATGGGCAGCAGTGGCACCGAGCAGTGAAGAAGAAGGTGATAATCTTGGCTAACGAACAGCAGAGGTGTTCAGGAGCAGAGATGCTTTAAGGAAAAAGCAGGATTGTAGCAGTTTCTTTGCATACTGCACCTTAATAAAGAAATAAATAAATAAAACCGAAAGCTTTTAAACGATTTTGGGAGTAGAAATCTTTAGATAAATGGATGCTCACACACCATCTGGCAGAGTAGAACCGATCCCATTCTGCCCTGGCCAAACGTGGGGTTACCTGCAACTCGGGGTCAGGTGTTGCAGGGTTACCTGCAACTCGGGGTCAGGTGTTGCAGGGTTACCTGCCTCTCCCCCTCACCTCCTGGCAGGGCAGGGTGCAGGTTATCAGAAACCTCTCTGATCCATACAAGCCTGAGAGGGTGGATAACAAGTGCTGAAGGTTGTACCTGGAGAATATCACTCTGAACGAGACCTTGCTGAGGTTACAGAGGTGGCTCACAGGGGCTGATTTGTGAGATTTTAATTTCATGTGTGTATATAGATTTTTCATATTTCCATAGGCTCACTTAATTCTACCTTTCCACCTTCTTACTTCAACTTGTTGTTGCTGATAAGTACTCTGGTGTAACACCTCTGTGTGTCCATCTTACTCCAAGCAAAAACCTGTATGAAAAAAACCCAAACCCTTAGAAAAATCTGCCTCGTACCCTGTCATTGCACCATTAACTTACCCAAAACACCTTTAACATTAAATAAATGTGATTTACCTGGCAAAACTTATCCCTCTGAAAAGCCCCATTCTGGCAACTTTTGCCAGTAATACTCAAATACCCATCGCTTCCCCCCTTTTGGTGTTGTAGAAACCTCTCAGCACTCTCAGAATAAGCCATTTTTTCAGGTTTTTGCCTCTTTCTGATGCGCCCAGGGCTGCACTGGCGCTTGCACTCAGGGCACTTCTCATACCGTGCTCGCTGCCAGCCTGGCCCTCCTCTGTGGAATGGGCCATCACATCCTATGCTGTAGCTGAGAGTAAATGCAAGGCAGCAGAATTTACCTCTGTTTAATTTGACTCCAAAGTTAAATGAATTCCCCCACAGCCAGCTTGTAACACCAAGTAAAAGTCTCTCTCTCTTATTTATCACTACTCTGTCCCGATGAATTTGACTTCTGCTTACACATAGTGTCAAAACCTTTTCACAACCAGACAGAAATGTGCAATTGCAAATAAAAAGGTGAAAGTTTAGAGTGGAATCGTGCAGGTGTGCTGGGTTGTACCTGGGTTGTGCCTTTTATTTCAGTACCTGGAGGAATGTGTATGTCTGAATCCGTTTGGTTTTAAAGACTGCAGCCAAGTTAAGCAATTTCAGCTTTTCTTTGAGTATTTTCTGTGCACATTTCTGTGTGCATCCTACTCATCCTGAGCCTTTCATAGGCAGCTACATGGTAAACAAGGGTAATTATTGTGGCAGAAGTTAAATCTGAGGGTTTGTTTCCCTGATTCAAAACCAAGTGCTGTTTAGAAGGAACTTAAGAATTGGTGCCTTGTACCCGGCAGTTGTAACCAATACAAATATTGAAAAGTCAAGGTTTGGTGTAGGATGATCCCTAAAGCCAGCAATCTCAAAATTAAATTCTGGTATCATCACTTATTTATTCTAAAAAAAATAATAATAGGAAGTGCAAAATAATTAACAAAATAGTCATGGCTGTGGGTTTTGCTTGTCTGCAGAGTCCTGTGTGCAAATCCACACCTCGTCCTGCAGAAGAAATCTCCAGATTTCCCTTCTTCATACAGGTTTGGGGTTTTTTTCCCTAGACAACAGCTGTTAAATAATAATTCAATAGCTGATAGGTATTACACAAGATCTGATCTAGGGGGTTTTTTGCTATTTTGGAAGATTTAAGATTTCCCTGCTGCATCATATCCATCCTTCCTCTAGATGGTGCCCGATGCCCGAGCGTTGGCTCCAGCGCTATCCCATCTGAAAAGCTATTGAGAAATAGTCAGGACGCCGCTCTCCTTTGTTTCTAAATTCGATCTTTTAATAGTTCATCGAAGTTGATCGATTCCTTGTTCTGTGTGATGTAAATGTGACGTTTCTTCTTCTTGAAAAATCTTAAAATCCCTTCACTAGAGCCTAAAATGCCACCTGCCTGGCACAGAATCGTCTCTAACTCAGTGGAGTGATCCATATCTCATATTTCCTACGGCAGCCATTAGCTGCTGGGAGCTGGTGATCGCCCAGACAGTACATACATCACTGCTGCAATTGTAACAACTCACTCTTTGCTTAGTTTTCCAATAAATTAATTCTCTCTAAATATTATATACACATTTATCTGTGTCTTTATTTTCCACAGAAATGCCCAAATTTCCAAAATGGATGAAATGCATATGAAAATGGGCAACAGTGATCTGTGTACCTCTGCACCCAGAGCTCTGTGAGCAGCAGGACCAGGGAAATAATGTCAATATTCCCATATATTCAGCATCACAGAATTTCAACATTATACCCCAAAGTGCTTGTAACCCTGTGAGTTTTATAAGCAGGAAAACTACTATTAGTTTTAAGGAACAAGGTAGTTTTTGTTATGGTTGGTATTACAATTGCACTGGGCTACATCCCTGTCTGAGGGCCTGATTCTGTCCCCGTGTCCCCAGGAACCCCCCCTGTCCCCAGCCTTTCCCAGCAGCCTCACAAAGTCCTTCTCATGAGGTGACCACGGCTGCTGCCAGGCTGGGGGTCACAGTGCACAAAGGGGCTCTCACCCCACAAACACCACCTGCTATTTCCCAGTGGGGCTAATTCACCAACTTCAAATCTTACTGATTTATGGGTTTTTTTAAATAATACTTTGATGTTTGGTTTGTGATTTGAGGGTTTTTTTAGGGTCTGATCCCGTGTTTCTTACTGTGTAAGGCACACAGTGGCTGACTGTGACTGGGAATTCATCACCTCTCTCCCCACACAGCTGCACATGCAGATTTTACTGAATCTCCCTCAGCAAAATGTATCATTTACATAGAAATATGTCCCTGTGTATCCCATACTTACATATTTTAATGTTTTAATTCTGTTTGCCAGTTTTGCAAGAGTATTAGCTAATTTGGTGAAGAAGCACACAGGGGTCACAAGAGTTTTATTTAAAAGTGCTGCTTTTACTGGAATATAAAGAAGTTTTACAGTTATTTGAGGTGTTTTTTATATTTATTCATGGCTTTAACATGGAGACCTTGTAAAGAAGCTCAATAGTTTGTAAATGCAGTCTTATAAAAAATAGAAATTAAATATAAATTACTGGATGAGGTGATGGATTTGAACACTGGCTTGTGTAAGTTTGCTCACAGGAGTGTGAGTTTATAATGAACTTTTAAAGTCAGTATTAAAACAAATGCTCCAGTTCAATGATGAGGAAAACATCTTCCAGATAACAAAGTCCCACTCTAGGTGATTTTTGCAGCCCCCTCCACCCTCCCCTCATCTTTCTGCACCTTTTCTGGGTGTCCATGCTGTGAAGAGAGGGCTGAAACACACGGGCACACCACAGGTCCATGCAGTGCCATCAGAACTCTTGTTTTCAGTTGTTCTCCATGTCCTGGATAACTCCTCGTAGTCTGTTTGCCTCCCAACTGCCTCTGAGCGCTGTGCCTGGCTCCATGAAAATGTCAGTGCAGTGATGCCAGCACCTCCTCAGCCCAGAGCCTGTTCCTGTCTCTTCCTAGTGGTTGGTACCAGTTTGCCTCCATCAGAGTTGGAAGAACAAGAATTAAGTAGGCAGAACATTTTGTATTTGAGCACCTTGCTATAACTCTGGGAAATACTGTCCCATGCAGGGAGTTTGTTGCCATTAATTTTGTTGATTCAGTTTAAAGCCTCTTCCACTCACCTTCAGTTTGAGATGACTCCTCCATCCTGTTCCTCATAAAGAAAGTCTTCAACGTGGAAACCTCCATAAATTCCTTTGTATTAAATGATGATCTATGTATTTAGTTCTCGTACTTCCATCATTTAGTGGACAAATACATTCTCCTGTAGCCTTCCAGCTTCGTATCTTTGGGAAAAGTCTTTCCTCTGATATCCTCAGGAGTTCAGTTTTCAGAATCTCCTTCTTTTAAATTTTTTTTTGGCCTTAACTTATTAGGGCTTGAGATATATCCTGCTAGAATGTGTGTTTTCTCTGTCATCTCCATTTGGACTCTAATATTTTTGGAAGGTCCTTTAAAGCTTTTCTTGATAGAAGAACTAATTTAATTTAATCTGTGGTGAAGCGTTTTTCAACACCTACAAGTACTTGCCCTTTTGGCTGTTCCCTTTTCTTTCTTTTACACCAATAAAAGAGTTTTTCTTTATAGAGTTTGTGAAGTCCCTGAGTTCTGTGTGGCCGAGCACCAGGCTGGGGTCTGATGGGAAATAACAGGCCAGGCCAGGAGATCTGAGGTGAGGATGTACAGGGAAATGGTGGCTCAAAAGACAGAATTCCATCGTCAGTCTTTGTTTTCCTAAGGTGTTGTATTCCTATTGCTGGGTTATAGTAAAATAAGTGTGGAAGGCACCTGCACAGATTGTACAGGGGAAAAAAGCATCTCCTCTTTATTCTCCAGGCTCTCAGGCAGTTCATTGAGTCTAGAGGATCCTGCTGTCTTCCTCTTGAGGTTCCTCTTCTCTCCACGTGTTTTCTCCTGTGTCTCTGGACACTTTTCTTTCCTCTGGTTCTGTGGCAGCCCAGTAGATCTCAGTCTCTTAATCTTTTCCTTCCTTTGCTCCTTCCTCCTCTTTGGGTGACTTCATTTGCTACAGGTGACATCTTTCAGACCTTCACCTTTCCTCCAAACCCTTCTTCCCATTTTGATGTTGTTGCTGCTGTGTGTCAACTATACCAGCCCCCCTGCTCTTGTGTTTTGGTTTTTGTCTCTGCTTTCTGGGATGCTTCTAGAGCAGCCAAGGAACATTTCCTTGGGAGATACCGAGTGCCTGTAAAAGGGGCATTGAGAAATCCTGGGAAATGCTGGGAGCTGAGCACCAGCAGAGGAATTTCAGGAGAACAGAGACTCATGAGATGCTTCTTAAGAGTCTTGTCTTGCCTTTCTCAAGAGCACATGGAAAAACAACCCACGTTGCAGCACTCCCTCCCTGCCAAGAGAAGACAGCAACAGGACAAAAACTCTTGCTGGAACTTTCCTCCTGCAGCACTTTCATCCCATCCACCCTGAGGGCAAACGGTGTGAGCTGTGGTCATGTTTGAGGAGCGAGGAGGACCCATCCTGCTGCATCAGCACCATCCCTTGGGCATCCCCAAACTGGGGACTTTGCTTTGTTCCCTGCAGCCCCACCCACCTCCTCAGCTAAAAATGAGATTTTTTTTTTTCCTGACTGCAGAAGGCTCCTGCTCATGGTTTAATATTAATTGTGACAATTTGGACTCTGAGCTACCTTCTCCAGGAATCCATACAGCAGCCCTGAGGTCCATCCAGGGTGATGGAGTTTGGTTCAATTAACAAGATGGATTTAATGAACAGCCTGCCCAGCACTGGGAACCATTTCCCTTGAATAGCTGCAAAAAAAAAAAAAACCAAAAAAACATAAATGATGGGACATTTTCCAACCTAACACTGCAACCACCCAGAATACCACGATCAAATTCCCAGGCGCAGAGCAGGGCGGCTGCGTTAAGCCGGGCTTAGGGGGATTAGCGCATTAAATTGCTTGCCCCTTCCACCCTTCCCCCAGCCAAAGACATTCGACATCTAAATACAAAATAAAAAGGGGTGTTTAAAGAACACAATGGGCTTTCGCTAAAACATAGAGAAGCCAAGAAAGTCATTGTTGAGGCTGTTGCTTTATTCTGGATGGCTATTGTGTGCAGGCACAGCCTTGTGTTCCCGGGTGATCTCCAGCGCCACGGAAGCTGCCGCCGCTCGAACGCTCCCGCAATGGCTCTGCCTCCCTGGAGGAGAAATGCAACGTAATGGTGAAGAGCGCAGGACCGCTGCCTGCACACCTCCACCACCAAACCCTTCTGCCTCCCTATTTACCCACCGCTATTCCCAGCTCCAGCCTTTCATTTTGGTTTTATTTTGTTGGGTTTTTTTTCCTTTCCCAGGGACAGCAGCGTCATGAGCATCCTGGCTCATTCCAGGGAGAGTTTGTGCAGTGAAAGCTTTGCTTTAATCTGGGTTGGATTTATCCAGATGCATCAATCTCTGGACAGCTTACATGGGTCTCAGGTTTTCTATGTGCATGTAGCCTTGATTTGTTAATCTGGAAATGATTTATTCAATTTTATTTTATTTTTTTTTTAAGAAAAAACAAACAAACAAACCAAACAATCCTTTAAAACTGTTTTGCTTTAACAGCTTGGACTGTGGAGTGGAAGAAGCACCCAGGCTCTCGGTCATGTATATGGTCTGGCACCCATGAAATGGCTTTTACACTAATATGTGACACACTGTGCTTGCTTTAATTAAACAAATTATAGCCAAAAAAACCCATTTCCAATATACATTTAAATATTTTTAAATCCTAATGATATGATTTGTTTAAACATTTAACATATAAACGTATAAAATTAAATATTAATTTCCAATACATTTAGAGAACCCATTTCACCCAAATGACCACAAGAATATTTCCTTACCAGGGAATCTCTTTTCTTTGCATCTTTCTTAACGTCATTACAGGCCATCATATTTAAAACCTTTATTTTAGTTCAGTTCTCTCAGTAATAAAATAGATTAATTAAGCTTGGGGTAAAGAAAAGAGACAGTGACACCGGCTGTGTCCTTTCTGATGTGAGCAATCAAGCCACAGAATCACAGAGTCCTTTTGGTTGGAAAAGCCCTTTAAACTCATCAAGTCCCACCATGAACCCAACACTGACTTGGGTCCCTCAGCACTGTGTCTACACGACTCTTCAATCCCTCCAGGGATGGGGACTCCACCACTGCCCTGGGCAACCCCTTCCAATGCCTCAGAACCCTTTCAGCAAAGAAATTCTTCCTCACATCCAATCTCAACTGAGGGTTTCTTTCATCAGGGGAAGAAAGTGAGACAGATGCTGCGTGGGGTCCAACATCCCTTGTTGACCATCTCTGCTCAGCATCTCTCCCTGAGCCTTCCCAGAGAGGCAGAGGGTCTCTCCCAGCCACGCTCAGCTCAAATCCAGCCAAGCCCAACCTCGGTGTGAGCTGGACCCATAGAGAAACCCAACTGCTATTTTATGCCTTTCCTAAAGGGAAGGTGAGTGGCAGAAGAACCACATCCAACAAAAACTTCATATAATTGGTAGGAATTTCATGGGGAACTGCTTCAGATCTCTACATCCAAAAAAAGGGGATGATTAAGGTCATTGCTCTCCTGGCTTGGCTGATGCAACTGCAAGAAGACAGGAGATGTAGGAACAAGCCATGGGTCCTCCCTGGCCGCCCTCACTGGAGGTTCTTCTCTGTAATGGACATTTCTGGGGCAGGTGCTGACCAGGTTCATCAGGGCACACACCAGACCTGACTGCAAGGGCCAGGCTGGCAGCTGAGCTCTGCCTCCAGGATCTGGGCCTTTTCTTCTTTAGATATAATAATAATAATAATAATAATAATAATAATAATAATAATAATAATAATAATAATAATAATAATAATAATAATAATAATAATAATAATAATAATAATAATAATAATAATCTGACTCACATGACAATCCCAGGGCAGATTTTTCAATGTAAGGAGAGCAAAAGGAATCAGTGACTTAAGGCTCCCACCGTGTTTGATTCCCGTTTGCTGACTGTGTGATGCCAGCACCGTTTTCCTGGTCAGCATCAGCCCGAAATTAACGCTCGAAATTAGGAGTGAAATCCCCTTTGTGCTGTAACAAGCTGCCTGCCTGCCCCCTCCTTTTCTGAGGGGGGTTATTTTTCAGGAAATAAAGAGCCCGCTCGTCTGACATAATGAACTGAGATTCCTACTCCACTAACTGAAATAAATTGAGCTGTTCCAACCATCATTAGGAGCAGATGTGGGGATAGCGAGGAGCTGCTGGACCACGCTCAGCCCCAGCCCTCGCTGCCACTGCCCACCAGCTCTGTCTTTATTCTCTTCTACTTAAAAAAAACCCAAAACCAAACAAAAAACCTCAAAAACCCCAACATTTAAGGCAGAAGTTAATATGCATTTGCTATTTAGCAGGAAAAACCCAACAGTTGCTGATGACTAAAAGTTGTTCTGACAGATGTGAGATCCAGAGTATCAGTATCCGGAGCTCAATGTAATGAGCAAGGACTAATTACTGCTAAATGTTTGTCATGGCCAAAGGATATTGATGAGGGGCTCTTCCTCTCTGGCTCTCTCTGGCTCTCGCTCGGGCTCTGGCTCTCCCGGGATTGCGGTTTCGGGTCGGGATTGTCGCTGCTCCGGGATCGTTCTCTGGGAACGGGCCGGGCTGGGTGGGCGGGTGCTGAGCAATGGCCCTGGGTGCCACTCATTGGCATATTGTATTATCATTATTATTTTAATATCATTATTATTTTAAGTTTTCTTTTATTTGCATGATTAAATTGTCCTTCTCTCACCCTCCAAGTCTCCTTCCCTTGCCCCCCCAGTTCTCTCCTCTATCCCCTGGGAGGGGAGGGAGTGAGCGGCTGCATCCAGCTGCAGCCCAGTGAAACCACCACAGCTGGGTACGGAACATCCTGACTGTGAGTGTGTAAATAAGCACTGAAGGCTCCACAGAGCCACAATTTTTTTCCATTTGTTTGGGAAAGTCTGTCCATAAAAACTGAGGGAACACCAACACATCACAGCAGGAACCGCTGGTGATGAGACCGAGCGTGTCTCCACTTCGAGCTTTGGCAGTGACGAGCTGCTGCAAAAATACATACATTTAAAATAATAAAGCGCTTCTTGATGCTCTGCTGCTTCAAGGACACCAACTCTTCCCCTTTGACTCCTCTGCTGCGACTCACACTTTTTTTCTGGACTAAAAATGACTCTGTTCCCCAGCACCTATCCCAGGTTTAGAGCACGACATCGTTTCAGTAGAAAAGCCCCGTGCAGGACCTGCCCAGCTGGAGCATTGGCCCCCACCAGACCAGCTCCAGTGTTTGAGCCCAATGGTGAGCTCCTCTGATTGTGGATTTTAAGCCATATTTTGGAATAAAAAATAATAAAAAAGAAAAGAAAGGAAAAAAAAAAGAAGTCAGATTTCCTTTTATATTTGCTTCCTGAGCTTTGGGTGTGCTCCATGGTCAGAGTTTCCCCAGAAAGTAAGAGGACAGCGACGAAAATAATTGACTTCAGCTATTTATTCACAGGAAAGTGGATTAAAAGAAGTGAGGTGGTCTTGCAGAAGAAAATACTCCCAAACAACCAGTGAGGGGGAAGAAAAAGGTTCAGCTCTGCCATGGGGCTGCTTCACATCAGCGCGTCGAAGAGTTGGGTGCGGTAGCAACGTTAAATAATTGAGTGTGTCACCTTTTAATGTCACCAGCACAGAGTCCTGCCGCTGCCTCTCCCCCCTTCCCAGTGGTTTTTCCTTCCAAGGCCACATTTTATTTCACATTGCCCAGCTCTGGTCGTTCAGAGGAGAAGAAGCAGCAGCTGGTGAGGTGAGGTGAGCTGAGCCGCGATGGAAATGAGTTCCCAGCATCAATGTGGGACCAGATCCGGCTCCAGCTCCATCCAACCCAGTTCCCACATCCCATCCCTGCCCGCTCGCTGAGGAAAAGGAATCACTCACCTCCAGCTGTAATTACTCTCTGCTCCAGAGCTAATTAGGAGCGTGGTCCCATCCGGAGTTTGGGTGCAGAGCCCTCCCTCCCGCTCCGTGCCATCTGCCATTGCCATGACACTGGCTTTGCTTTTCACGCCTGGCTGGGCGCGTGGGGTGCGTGGGGTAATGGGGCTGCTCTCCCCCTTAAAGATCTTTGGAAATGAAAGTTAAAAAAAAAGAAAAAGATAAAAGAAAAAAGGAAAAAGAAAAAGGAAAAAAGAAAAAGGAAAAAAGAAGAAGGAAAAAGAAAAAGAAAAAGAAAAAGAAAAAGAAAAAGAAAAAGAAAAAGAAAAAGAAAAAGAAAAAGAAAAAGAAAAAGAAAAAGAAAAAGAAAAAGAAAAAGGAAAAAGAAAAAGAAAAAGAAAAAGAAAAAAGAAAAAGAAAAAAGAAAAAGGAAAAAAGAAAAAGAAAAAGAAAAAGGAAAAAGAAAAAGAAAAAGAAAAAGAAAAAAGAAAAAGAAAAAAGAAAAAGGAAAAAAGAAAAAGGAAAAAAGAAAAAGGAAAAAAGAAAAAGGAAAAAAGAAAAAAGAAGAAGGAAAAAGAAAGGTTAAAATTGCTCACGCTGCCCTTTTCCTTTCCACTTTTTCAGCCTTTTAGCGTACGGTTTTCCAGCAACTGGGAGGAAAATTGCCCTGAAAGAAAGATAGAAAGAAAGAAAGAAAGAAAGAAAGAAAGAAAGAAAGAAAGAAAGAAAGAGAGAGAAAAAGAAAGATCTTATTTTTTAAACAAACCCTCCCCGCGCCACACAAGCAGCTGCAGTTTCTCTTCCAAAGGGATGATGTAATGGGCTCTGTCAGCCAATGCAGGAATGAATCACAGCCCGGACCCTAAACCCAGCCGAGCTTTTGATCAAACTCGGGAGGTTCCTGGTGCAAGTGATCACCAAAAGGAGCTCGAGCCGGTGGTTTTGTCCTGCAGATCTGGACTGAAACGAGGCAACAAGTTGAGAGCTCAAACCAGGGAATGATCAAAACAAATAACCGGCCTCGCTGAGGGACGCCCTGAGCACACATCCCCTGGGGCAGCTGGGTGCTGGGACAGCAAATGGGTCCTCCAGCATCCACCACGGGATCACCTTGTTTAAAAAATGTGACCTACAACCTTATGTATTTTAATATATTTATATTCTATTTAGGTTGGCCATGAGGAAAAGGTTCTTGAGGCAGAGGGTGGTGGAGCACTGGCACAGGCTCCCCAGGGAGGTGCTGATGGCCCCAAGCCTGACAAGATTCCAGCAGCATTTGGCCAAGGCCCTCAGGGACATGGTGTAAATGTTGGGATTGTCCTGTGCAGGGACAGGAGTTGGATCCTGGCATCCCGGGATGCCGAGCTCAGGAGACTTTGCAGCCCGTGTTGGGTGTCCCAGCTCAGCTCAGGTCCTGATGAGATGAGCGAGGCCAAGCAGGGAACGTGGAATCCTGATGCTCCACAACATGGGACAGGAAACTGAAAAGGGAATGGTTTTGCCCCAGTGAAATAAATCTGCCTGAACACGTCTGATGGGCAATGGTCGGCGAGCGCCCAGGTCAGCCGCTGCCGGGGCGACGTGCGGGCACACTGAGTTCTATAAAGTAATTTTAAGCTACAACTGGAGCTTTCTACAGAATTATCAAATGGTTTGGGCTGGAAGGGACCTTAAAGCTCATCCAGTCCCAACCCCCCTGCCAGCAGCAGGGACACCTTCCACTAGACCAGGTTGCTCAAAGCCTCATCCAACCTTCCCCTCTCTCGCTCCGCCCCAGTCCTTTGTACTTGCAGACCAGCAAAACACAAAGTCCTTGGACTTCCAGCAACAACTAAAAACATCAGTATGTAATCAATGTTCTTCTCATAGCAAATCCCACACTCAAACTAAACCACAGCGCTGTTCCAGCTACTGAGAAGAAAATTAACCCTCTCCTGGTGAAACCAGGACATATCCAGCACCTGCAGGTTCTGCTGCTTCCCAAGGGACAGTGTCTTGGCTGCCCAAAGCTCAACCTCTGGACTCTGATGGTGGGGACCGGAGGATGGGGACATGCAGCCCCCAAGTTTCCACACCACAGAAGCTGCAGGGCAGGACAGGGAGAGCACCCATGGTCCTGGAGGAGCCGTGGTACGTGCTGCTGCTGACAGTGCCATCAACCCCCCCGACCAGCTGATTAACCTCCACCTCTCAGGGTCCTCCCCGATTCTCCAGTTCTGTTTGCAGTGCAGCTGCACAGGAATATTCAGACGTGACCACCACCTAGAGGCTGGAGCACTCAGTGAAGCTCCAGTGATTTATAGGCAAGCTGGGCCAAAAAGGGGGGTTAGGAATATTTCATCAGCCTGAACTGAGTAACAAGGAGAGCTGGGTATCTGGACCACCTTCCTCCAAGCCTGTGGTGGCCCTCAACTCAACTTCAGCCCATAAAACATCAGCTAATGGCAGCACTGAGCAAAGCTGCCACCCTGGGGATGCATTTAGGGATGGAGTTTTGCAAAGAGCAGAAGAATGGGGTGTCCTTTTCCCCCCGTGCATCCTCCTCCTTAACAGAATCACAGATGGTTTGGGTGGGAAGGGACCTTTCAAGGTCATCCAGTCCAACTGCCCTGCAGTGCCAGGGACATCTTCAACCAGATCAGGCTGCTCAGAGCCCCGTCCAGCCTGACCTTGAATGTTTCCAGGGATGAGGCTTCTGCCACCTCTCTGGGCAACCTGGACCAGGGTCTCACCACCCTTGTTGTAAAACATTTCTCCTCTACATCCAATCTGAATCTCCCCTCTTTCAGTTTAAAATGATCCCCCCTTGTCCTGTCGCTACTGTCCCTGCTAGAAAGTCTGTCCCCACCTTTCTTATGGGTCCCCTTCAAGTACTGAAAGGCCTCTAGAAGGTCTCCCTGGAGCCTTCTCCTCTCCAGGCTGAGCAGCCCCGACTCTCTCACCCCTGGTGGAGGAGCCTGTGGTGCAGCTCCGGTGGAGGACAGTTCCTGGGCCCATGCCTGGATGGGGGGACAAACACAGCTGCAGTCCTCAGCCTGGGCTGCTGGGAACCCAAAGTCCAGCAGCACTTGGATCAGTGGGGACACACACAGCAGCTCAGCCAGTCCAGGTACCTCAGTTCTGCCCACGCTGAAGTCACGGCCGTGGGGCTGTCCCCACCACCAGCCAGAGACTGATAGTGGGTGGGCAAGGGTTTCTCCTTTCGAGGTGCCAGGAGCGTGGCCAGGGATCTCAGACCAAGGGGCTGGAGGAGCCTGTGTCCCCTTGTCACCCTGACCACTGGTGATGGGGAAGGGCAGAGCCAGGGGACAGCTCCAGATCCTCTCCCAGCTCCAGATCCTCTCCCAGCTCCAGATCCTCTCCCAGCCTCAGCACTTCGTGTCTTCACCTCACCCTCCCCTGGGGACGCGTCTTTGTGTCCCACAGCCCCACCGAGTCATCTCCAAACACTTTGTCCGATCACTTACGGAACCATTAGGATATTTTGGGGGGTGGGGGGAACCCGTGTGGGGCCGGGAGTTGTGAGGTTGAGTGCCACATCGTGTGTGGAATCCGGTCGCTTTGCATCTGCCACTTGGGAGCTGCGTTTGGTGCCTCTTTGTTCGCTTTGTCTTCCCACACAAGAGCCGGCGACCCCGCTCCCCTCCCCGTGCCACCGCGTGGCTGCCCCGCTCCCTCCTCCTCCTCCCCCCCCCCCCCCGCCTGCCAATTCTTCGCCAGACAAAAAGGGTAATTTATTTAATTGTTGCTGATATAATGTGCTAGAACTCTCCTTTACCCTCCAACAGTTAATTACACTTGTTAATGATTTTAATTACTCCCAGGGTAATGGTCCAGGTACAGAGAAGGACCCCACTGGGTGGCAGAAACACAGAGTGGGAAAGTCAGCGTTTACCCCAAAATGCTGCTTGGATAAAACTGGAATAAAACAGGGCCTGGAGCGGGGGGTTGCGAATTTCTGTTCGCAGCACGGGAAGATTTCTAGGAGGGGGATTCAGGGGAAGGCAGGTCCGGCAGGATTGACTCTGCACTGGGCAGGGGTTGCACTGGGCTGGCAGCCAGACACAGCCACTCACTCACTGCCCTCCCAGGGGACAGGGGAGAGAACTGGGGGGCAAGGGGAAGGAGACTCGGAGGGTGAGAGAAGAACTATTTAATAATGGAAATTAAATAAAACTTAAAATAATAATGATATTAAAATAGTAATGATAATAATAGTAATAAAATATGCCAATGAGTGACACCCAGGGCCATTGCTCAGCACCCACCGACCCAGCCCGGCCCGTTCCCAGAGAACGATCCCGGAGCAGCGACAATCCCGACCCGAAACCGCAATCCCGGGAGAGCCAGAGCCCGAGCGAGAGCCAGAGAGAGCCGGAGAGGAAGAGCCCCTCATGGATCTCCTGCCCATGGGGGACAGGAGATGGAACAGCCCCTTGGCAGAGCCCAGTGCCCATGGAGCTCATTCATTGCAATATTCCTCGCAGACCAGCAAAACACAAAGTCCTTCAACTTCCAGCAACAACTGAAAACATCGGTGTGTTATCGATGTTCTTCTCCTAACAAATCCCAGCTGAACCCAAACCCCAGCGCTGTTCCAGCTGCTGAACAGAACCAGCTCTGGGCCAGCTACACACCAGGACAGACTGGGCTGTTGAGGCTTGGAGAGGTGATCCAGCCTCTCCCTCTCAGCAGAGACGACGTGTTCAGTGCAAAAGTGAACCACAACTTGGCGATGTAGTTAGGGCCAGCACCTCTGTGATGATAGATATGGTTTTATATGAAGGAAGAAATCAAATCAAGCCAACTTTCAGCCCAGCTGGAAAGCTGAGGCTCAGTCCCAGGCTCAGTGACAGCCTCCTCCCAACGACAAGACGTGTGCCTGGGGGAACAGCAGCCCCCGGATCAGTCAAACCCAAAAGCTCATTTGTGGTCTCGCAGAGCAGCCTCTGCCAGCGCGCTCGTAGCCAGGCTGAAACCCGAGAGTTGCCGCAATCTAAACCTTCTCTGCCGTGGCTTTTATCTTACCGAGGGAAAAACAAACACAAGAGAACCAGAAGGCTTTGTGGCTGAGATGTCTCACATCTGGTTTGAGCTCCAAGAAGTGTAGTTCCACCCCCTCCCTGAATTGTTAATGTTAAACAAACAAAACCCCGGTGATTTTTTCTGGATTTCAGCTCTTGGATAACTGACAAGCAGCTTGGACTGGGAATTTTAGAATCATAGAATGGTTTGGTTGGAAAAGACCTTTGAGATCATTGAGTCCAACCATGAACCCAACACTGACCAGTCCCCACTGACCCATGTCCCTCAGCACTGTGTCTACACGACTCTTCAATCCCTCCAGGGATGGGGACTCCACCACTGCCCTGGGCAACCCCTTCCAATGCCTCAGAACCCTTTCAGCAAAGAAATTCTCCCTCACATCCAATCTCAACTGCCCTGGCCACAACTGGAGCCCATTTCCTCTTGTCCTGTCCCTTGGTCCTTGGTTGAACAGACCCACCCCCACCTCTCTGCACCCTCCTTGCAGGGACTTGGACAGAGCCAGAAGGTCTCCCCTCAGCCTCCTTTTCTCCAGGCTCAACACCCCCAGTTCCCTCAGCTGGGAACTCAGCACACTTGTGCTCCAGACCCTTCACACCTGAGGAGAGCAACACACCTGGCTTGGCCGGGCAAAGGTAGAAGCCTTGTTCTGGGACTGCCAGCGGGTCCTGGCACCCTGGAGACACCGGTGCTGGGAGGGGGACGTGGTTTGTGCCTCGGCACTGGGAGGCATTTCCAGTTTGGGATGATACTTTGGAAATGTCACCCCGGGGTGGCTCAGCCGAGCTCTCCTGGGACAGCCTCTGCGCTGCACCCTCCTCGCTTCTGCTCCAGGAGGGGCTCCAGAGCCATCGCTGCTCCGGGGGAGCCTGGCTGCGGAGTAGAGCGAAGGGAAGAGCTGAATTTCCCATTTCCAGTGAGATGAACCTGGTTTAAATCTTGACCCCTCTATTTTTAGGTTTCAATACAGCATTTTTGCCTGTGCTATTTATGCTCCCCCCCCCCCCCCCCTTTTCTTGAGGGACGTCTGGAAGTGTTTAAGATGTGGCCAATTGCATTAAGATGCCTCCGAGAGCTTCATGGTGTCAATTCGATTTCCACTCTTCTACAAACAGAGCTTTGTAATTTGCAGCTCTATTCCTTGTCCATGACACAAGCACGTACTCCAGCTCCCTGCTCTCAGGTGTTGGGTCCTCCTGAAGTTCACGCTGGTGCATTTGGCCATCGTGTCCATCTTTCCATCTGACAACTTTTGAGCATTTCCCAAGAGCTTTGTTGATATCACAGAACCCCAGAGTGGTGGGGTGGGAAGGGAGCTCTGGAGACCATCCAGTCCAACCCCTGTCCTGCCAAAGCAGGGTCACCCCGAGCAGGCTGCACAAGGCTGCATCCAGGTGGGTTTGAACATCTCCAGAGAGGAGACTCCACAGCCTCTAACGTAACCGGTCGATAACAGGATGGAGCAGGGAAAGCTCAGCCTGGATTTACACATTCCTGTTTGCAGCACGGGAAGATTCATAGGAGGTGGCTTTAGGGGAAGGCAGGTCCTGCAGGATTTCCTCTGGACTGGGCTGTCAAGGCTTGGAGAGGTGACTCCAGCCTTTCCCTCCTCAGCAGAGATGATGGTTCCTCTGAGATCCTCTCCCACCAGCCCCTCGCTGTCCTCTTGCACTGGCGTTGGCAGAGGCAGCAGAACTGGGGCAGATGAAGGGTGTGGGAGCAGCACAGTGGTCCTCTCCCCAATCCCCTGAGTCACTCCAAATCCAATCCTAGTCACACTCCTCCAAAAGCTTAAGGGGACAGTGGCCAAATGAGCCACCAACGACTTCTGTCACCCACCTCCATGCTGGCTTGTGACCACTTCCCCTCTCCTCCGGGCACTGGGAGGGTCTCTGGCCAGAAGCCACGTTAACATTGTTCTCTCAAAATGAGAGAGGCTCCTCGAAAGCCACGGAGCGCCGGGGCCTGAGGGATGTTCTCGGCTCTCTGGAGCCCATCCAGAGCATCAGGTTTCAGAGCTGGAGCTCCCACGCCAGCTGCATGGGGAAGGAACATCACCACTGGGACAATTAGAAAGGAGAACCATCCGTTTCTGTTCAGGGGATTCAATTTTCTTCCTGCTTCATCAGATTAACACCACTGTAACTCCATTAACTGCCAGGGAAGTTGCTCTTGATCTGAAAATCAGATCCACTGGATTTTCTGGCTTTTGCGTGCACTGGCTTCATTCGAAGGAGCAAAGGTGGATGAAGATGTGAGGTACCTACAAATCCTTCCCTGGACGTGGTTTGGGGGGGTCAGGGGTTTTTCCTTTCCCTCATTTTAAACACGTAATTCTTTGGTGTGAGGGTGGTGAGACCCTGGCCCAGGTTGGCCAGAGAAGCTGTGGCTGCTCCTCCCTGGAAGTGTTCTTGGCCAGGTTGGATGAGGCTTTGAGCAACCTGGTCTAGTGGAAGGTGTCCCTGCTGCTGGCAGGGGGGTTGGGACTGGATGAGCTTTGAGGTCCCTTCCAACCCAAACCATTCCATGATTCTATGATTCTGCCAGGAGCACTGCTGGAGAACCAGCCGAGGGTCTCAGTGAAAACAGCTTCTCCATGCGCTCCACCTGAAGCAGGGACACCCAACTGACTGGTCAGGGCATCAGTTCTCTCCCTTCCAAACCTTTGCTTTTTGGACAACCATAACCTGAGCAGAGCTTGTGAGCTGATGTGGAGCTCGCCTTTGATTCTGTGTCTAGACATGAGGACCAGGAGATGAGGAGGCTTTGGCAGCAGGCAGGAAATCTGTTCAGTTGTGCAACTCCCTCACCACCCCATTGCTCAGAGAAATGCTGAATGGGAGCGAGGAGGTTCGTCTGCAACGTTCTGAAGCAATCTTCTCGCTTATTTGAAACAGGAATCTGATGGTAACAATAGTTGGAGAATTAAGAACAACTCTCGCCTTGGCACTGGGAGAGGAAGAAATAAACAGAACCAAACACTCAACAGCATGGTTCTGTGGAACAACCTCGGTGTTAACATGGAGAAACACGATGTGACATGCTGAATGACCTCAATTAGTGCACCAGGGGCTGGTTGCACCTTGGCACACGGATGAGCCCTTTGCTCTAACCACAGGCACCATGAATGTGGTTGATATTTGCTCCTTTGAGCAAATATCAACCACATTCATGGTGCCTGTGGTTATTGAAATACCAAGGCTTGAAACACTCGGTGGCGAGAGGCTAAAGGCAAAGAGAAATGGTGCCACCAAGATTTGGAGCTCACCTTCCTCCCAGAACCAGATTTGCTATTTTAAGCTCTTGGAGAAAACCCACAGGGGGTGGGTGGGGGAAAATGGCAAATGAATGAGAACATTTCATCTCAATATGAATTTTCTCCCTGGAGCAGTACAGCCCCATTGGTATTTCTCATGGACTCCTAAAAATGATGGTAGCACATGTCCAGAGCACACTGCTGGGCTTGAGTCATCTTTTATTATTCAAAAGCAGGCTAAAGTCAGTAAATAATTTCTATGTGTCCAAGTGTCAGGGTGACATCTGAACCACTGTTGGATCACCTTCAAACTGGGACATTGAGAATCTCCCTGCTTTTACTGTATGACCCTAATTCTTTTCAGACACTCATCGAGGAATCCCACAGAAACCAATCCTAGGAGGCAAAAACATCAACTCAACGTGCAGAACGTAGCTCAGCTGCCTCGTGATGCTGTTACCACACTCATGATAAAAGCCCATGGAAAGTTAGATGTCCACAACACACCAAAAAACCCATAAAGCAGCACCTGGAACACCCACACCTCACCACACTCCCAGCAGGCAGGAGATTCCAGGAGACTCTACTTCTCTCCAGCAGTTTTCAGTGCAGGAGAGGTGACAGAGTACATCTGAAAGTCACTGCATCCAGGCTGTGCTGGCTCACGGGGACATACTGCAAAGGCAAAGGCTCCTCAGCCCTCTCCCACCTTTAGTGCTGAGGAAGATCCAGCTCAGGTAACCCTGAGGATAAAAATCCCCACTGCTTTGGGCCTTGGAAATTAAATCCACATTAAACACCACCCAGTAGGCAGTGCCCTGGGGTACTGATCCTGAACCACACATTTAACACAAGACACCATGCACTGAGACACTGAGTTCAGGTTTGGGTAGGAGATAAAATATGCAAGCTCCTGGAATTCCACATTTCTGGGCTGCACAACAATTTAATGCCAAAGATAAGGTTTCTGCATTGCAGACACTTTTCTTATTAAATATATAATGTATTTGGTCATCAGTGTGAAGAGACTTTAGATAAAAGGAGGTTTTAAGAGGAAAATTTGAAGTGTCCTTGATAAAGTCGCATGAAATAGCTGGAGCAACAAAAATGAGGTGAGATAAAACCAATATTAACCCCCATTTCGCTGCTGCCTAGTTCAACTGGCATTTCCTAGAGTCATGAAGCACTCCTGTGCACATAGGTGAGATCACTCTAGGAGAGCTGAGTGCAAGAGAACAGAGAGAATAAAACAAGTTTAAAGAATAAAATTCTAAACAACAGTTATGGAAGCAGGCAGTGAAACCAGGACTATTTGTAACAGAAAACTATTTTATACTGCTATGGGTTTGATGCAAACGTGGTTGTCTCTAAGCTTCTGCAATATTTCTAAGAGAAAGAAGCCCTCTGTAAATCCTGACCCATTAACAGGCACATGAAGAACACCAGGTGATACTCTCCAGGATTTATAACAACATCTACAATGCTCAAGGTGAGTTGGACAACACCGAGTCCCCTGGCTCCACCTGAGTCAGAGGCAGAGTTTACAAGGTCAGAATTCATCTCAAAACTTCTGAACACCTCAGAAGTTCCCAGCTGGTGCAAGGTGGCACTGGAATACCTGCTGGGAGGCTGGCCCATCAGGTCAGTCTTGCTTACACAGCTGAAGAAGACAGGGGCTGCCCAGGTTCTCCCAGCCTGAAGCCCTGCACTACAGCAGCTCTTCTGGATCTCGGGAGCTTTCCATCAGCAGCACAAGCAACAAACCACAATCAGCTTTTGAGGAGTCTTTTTTATTAAGATAAATCCAGCAAAATTCCTAACAGTGGGTACATACAACCAACCTGCCCTTTTAAAAGAAACGTTTGTATTTCATTTAAAAACATGATTACACTTTTCTTTATTTATTCTTTTTTTTTTTTCCTTTTTTTTTTTTTCAAAACTGACAAAATAAAATTACATTTGGGAAACAACAGATTTCCAGCTCTTAGGTTTTCTCATGAAAATAGCTCACCTTCTTTATAAAAGCAACCCACAGAACCACTGGAATGTTTAACACAGTTATTTGTTTTGAGACCTCCCCACTTTAAGAAACCATACAACACATACAAGGGAAAAAAAATGAAAATCTGAAGTCTGTAAGCATGACTTACACAAAAAGGGACACACTGACAGAAGTCAAAAGCTACCACCACTTATTCTTTCCATGTACCATACAAACTATTACAATCACAAAATTTAAAAACAATGATTTTTTTTTGTTTGTTTTGTTTTGTTTTGTGTTTGTTAGGGATTTAATTCCCAAGTAACCGAGATGAAGATGTTCCATAATTAAATTCATGCTAAAAAAACCTGCATTTATAAAATAGTTGATAAAAATATTCCTCTCTGTTAACAATACAGCATGGAGGTACGGATACCAAATGATGGAGATATAGGGCAGGGTTAACATTACTCGGACTTGGCTTCCTTATCATCAGATGCTTCAGCAGCTGGTGCCTATAAAAGGGTTTGGGAAGAACAGAAATATTAATCATAATGCTAATTGGATTCCATTCTAACAAGCAGCAAAGAGAGAGGAGTTTGTTAGCACACACATGGACAAGGGTTTGTGTAGATGGACAACACACAGCTACTACAAAAGATACCAACACAACAACACATTGGTGGATAGCTCTAGAAATTAAACACACAGATGAGTGTTAATTGAGAACTGAGTTAATTGGGAATGTTAAGCACCTCCAAAGAGGTTAGAATGTGATTGAGATTAGGATCCATCATGTGCCAGGGAAAGTTCAAGTCCTCATCTCTGTAAGTCACAGGGAAGTGCAAGAATTACCCATAAAAACCAGGACACTTGTCTGCTGTCCAGGCTCTGGGGGACTGGTTCTCCCCTGTTTTCTCTGAAAATCTCTGCTAGTATTTTAACACATCAAAATTGCCAAGCTCCTATCCAAGCCTCTTTGAAGTACATCAGCCCCATATTAATTTTTAGCAAAGAAGCTCCTGAATTAGTTTTAAAAATGAAAGAATAAACAAGCCATTAACTGGATAAGGATACTCAGCACATGAAGAGAGATCCCTGTCCATCAAAAGCAACACAGAACACCACAGGCCAGTCCGTGCCTGCAGGGGCAAAGGGAGCCCGCTGCAAACGCTGTGCTTCTACTATCAGGAGGAAATCTGCTAGGAAAAGGCCACCAGGAGCTGCCTGAAGCTTGTAGCTACTCCTAGCACATGGCAGCTCTTAGGTAAGAAGCAGATACAGTAAGAGGCTTGTGGATCGAAAGACAAGACCAAGTTTACTTTGCAGATCTCTTGTTGAATTGTTCTGAGGCAAAGAATTGTTTTAAAGAATTGTGTAGAACTTAAAACCAGATTTCTGGCAGGATCCCAACCCGTGCTGAGCAGAAGAGGCAAGCCAGCAGTCCAGAGAGGATGTGCAAAGTCCTCTCAGGGTTGGAGAGCAATCTTACTGAGCCCAATTGTTCCCCAAATATTCAGCATTGCTCTTGTGCCAGCCCTGAGCAGGACCCTACCACAGCACAGACCACCTGTGGAATGGCTCTGTCTCACAGCAGGAGTAAGTCTGAAGGAGAATTTCATTCTTTCAGCCTCTCCCTGCCAGTTGCCCTGTGCAGATACTGCACCTGGTCTGGCTTTGTAGGCTGGTAGTGAGACACAGCCCCTTCTGACAAGGAGGCCCAGTGGTTAGCTCCTGCAGATGTATTAGCAACACATCAGTGTGCATTCCCGTGTTTACTGTAGCTAAAGTACCTCATTAGTTTTGGTATCTCCATTTTCAGAGTGGTTTTCTTCTTTAGCATCCTCTTGTTTAGTTTCATCTTTGCCTTTGGCTCCTTTCTTCCCTTTTGTTGCCGCCTTTTTGTCCTCCTTTTTATCATTTGCTGCTTTTTCTTTCTGTTAAGGAAACAGATTCTGGTATGGTAAATGCTAATTTCCACCTCAGACATCTGCATTTGCACTTCCTCAACTCTAAAACCATCCACACAACCTGCTTCTACACACACTGAACCTCCTATTGGCAAAGATGAGATGAAAGTTTCTAAGAAGTGTTTTCCTTCTGTTCTGTCCTGAATGTGCTACTGGGAAGTGCAGAATATAAAAGCAGCCATGGCTGGGGCTAAAAGAATTCCTATTTTAAATAGGCATTCAATTAAATTAGTAAAAAATGTTGGAGTTGAGCTGGCCTGTATTTCTGCTGCGCTGCTGAAAGGCATACCACAGAACAAAAAGAACATGGACAACCAGTGGAAATACCAGAATCCTTCAGATGTGCTATTACTGCCTGTTTAGAAAACTGTAACAAAGCTGTAGTCAAAGGACTTCCCCCCTTTTCTGCCCAAAATATTCCTTATTAAAATAACCAGTTGTGTGACAGACAAGTTGGGGGCTCCACAACAACAAGAACTTTGCATTTATTATTTAAGCACAGCTTCTTATACGTGGATCAGGCTAAATCCAAACAAAACTTGATGCAGCAACTTCTGCAGTAACAGTTTTCTACGTGGCAAGGTCAGATCCTGGCCCCAATACAGTAACAAGCACAATTCTCATTAGTTTCACGTTGGAGGAGCTGCCTCTTGCTGCCAATAAGCAAACTAGCTTAGTTCCTCACTTGATTAACCTAGTTCCAACAAAGGAACCATAAATATCTGCAAAATCACCACTCACAGGTAAGTGAAGATAAACAGGTAATTACTGGGGAAAAAATTACAC
Organism: Caprimulgus europaeus; assembly: GCA_907165065.1. Next base: position 20,118,464 of record OU015538.1, on the reverse strand, counting down.
CCACTCAGAAGATGGAGTTGTCTCAGTGACTAGACATTACAAAAAGTTTACTTTCTTATTTCAACACCTCTCTTATTTGTGTACAAAATGAATTCACATTAAAAATGAGATGCTTGCTAAGGGTAAACTGTAGATAGAGTACAAGGAGCAAAGTCACCTGATTCTTCAATGATACTGATGATTAAAAATTCACCAAAATTAACACTAAATTCTATTAATAATGCAGAGAATTTAAGACCAGAGGTTAGCAGCACCTAAACAAGTGAGGGCCTCTTTCCTCTCTCACCTCCCACTGCCCAGTCTGACCTTGCTGAGGGATGTCAGCCCACCTGGGAAACGACTACAACACCATGGTGTGTGTGAGAAGTCCCCATCTCCTGGCTGTGCCCACCCTCAACAAGCCTCTCCCCCTCTCTGGGGACTCACTCATCAGACAGAGGCAGTGGCTCTTGCTGGGACAAGGAAAAGAGTCACCAGGGAAGGACAGAGAATGCCTCCACTCACTCTTTTCCCTCTCTGTTGGCTGAACAGTCCTCCAACTTTCAAAAGAAAGCTGAGTATCACAGCAATATCAGCACCCAGGGCTTCTGGTCCTGCTTGGCAGTAAGATTCAGAACTGTAATACCACTGTGGCCCTGGTTTGCTCTCTGCCACTTGGACAGACCTCATCAGACCTTTGAAGCACACAGGAGTGGCCCACTGTGAAGAGTTCCTCCAGCAGCACCAGTATGCTCCACACTCAGGAGCACAGGTTGGTTGTGAGTCACCTGCTCTTCCATAAAGGCCTTTTAAAGACTTGGGGTTATGTGAAGAATATCTAATATCTGTTCCCTCACCCCATGAAGAAAAGACAATCAAGTATTAACAGAGCTAAACCTGTCACTCTCTGTAGCCCACTCTTTGCTGAAGTCCCTCTTAAGGAAGGATTTGAGGAGAATCCACAGAAACTGTGTGGTTGGGTTCCATGGCTGGACTCTGACCAGAGAGAAAGTGTCTCACAGCTGAGTGAGGATCCCAGGGTCTCTGCTCTGTTCTGCAAGATCTGTGTGACTCCTGGGGACAAGTTAGCAGCTAGTCTGTAGGGGATCAAGCTCCCTTCACAACCCAGTGAGTCCAGGAAAAAAACACCCAAGGAGATACTGCTATTTTTCAACTTCCAAGCTTCTCCCACCCTCTCAACTACTCCTGAGCTGATACCATTGTATTAATGTTCCTGAATAATTTTTCTATACAGCTGGCACCAGCAATTCAGTAATGAGGTCCTGTGTTTTATGAAGTGATCACAACATTTTCCTCAGCTCTATGTTTTTCAGTATGACTAAGCTGCAAAGGTGGGATCTACTCTGACACACATAAAAACACTCCAAGAACCTGAAAACTGCAGAGTCAAGCAGCTGGGGGAAACAAGAATTAAAGATGCCTGCACAATTCTTACTGCATCTCTCCTTGCACAGATATTGATCCAGTATTAGGAGCCCTAGAACCAAAAATGCAACTCAAATATCCTGGCTTCACACCAGCACCTTAGAAGAGGAGCAAAACTTTCCAAGTCCAACTGGGGAGCAGTGTGCAGGGCAACAGCAAAGGCACCACCTCCAGCAGAACTAAATCATCCCAGAGGGAGATCCCACCACACAGCTTGTGAGTAAGGGACCAAACTAAGTTTTGACAGTCACTTACAATTCTGAACTTTTTAATGCTTAATTTTTGCAACATTTAAGATCCTGTTAGCGCAGTTTTTGTGTATAAACCCTCAGATGTTTCCATAAAAATACAAAAAACAAACTTGAAAAAGAAAAAACCAACAGTGTGCACAAACTGCACCGACCTCTGTGTGGCTCATCAGCAGAGGCTGAAGCCAGGACTTGGAGGTCTCCAAGCCAGCTCTCTGCCACCAGTGCTGGGGTCCCCTCTTCCCAGGAGGACCAGCCACGACAGGGAGATGCAATCCAGAATGTGGCTGGCACCACAGGAATGCGGATTGCAGCTGGGTTCCTTGGTTCCCCTGCCACTCTGGAGTGGGATCTGGAAATCCAGCTGCACCACCAAGATGTGAAACATTTGCTCTGCACACTGCTGGGATGACAGAGCTGAGATATGAGGTCTCCAAAGTGACAAGTGACATTCTCCTTCTTGTCCATTTCCTTCTGCTGCTCCACAGAGCAGGACTTGGAAGCAGAAAAGTTTCCATCACCTGGAAGTCTGCTGTGCCAGATGTAATTTCAAGGCCTTTTCAATGTATAGAAAAGAGCTCCTGGTTCCCAGCCCATCAGTCCCTTCAGTAACTAAAGTATCTCTCACATCTCTGCTTTGCCCATATGACCATCCAAAACCACAACAGAAAATGTATGATGGGAACAGCTTAAAAAGAACACTAAAGTTTTGTTGTTTTGGTTTTTTTTTAACTTCCCCATCTGCAAAATCCCAATACAATCTGAATATTTACAGATAGATCTAAAAAAACCACTGCAAACTGTGACCTCTGGGGAAGTCTGGGACAGGAAGGGGGTATGAAGAGATACCTTATGGATTGCAGAAATGTCCCCTTTTAAATCTCCAACTGTTGCTCTAAAGCACAAAGGAGCTTTAAATGGTTTTATTTTTTAACTGCACTGTCAAATATGCCAATATTTTTGAGATTTCCAGAAATATCCAGCTTAAGTAAAGGGGTATGCAGAACTTTATCTCCAGTGATTAAAATGTGATAAATTGTTAACTAAAATGAGTGCCTTTGAATGAAAACATGGCAAGAAACTGTAATTAAAAGCATGATTTTCAATGCCTTCTCTAATTGAGTCTCTGATCTCTATTCAAAGCATCGTTTTCCCAACAATGCATTATATGAAACTTCAGAACAGCCTTGCAAGTAAAGCTTCACCACAACTGATTGAAAATCTGTTCAGTTTACCACATTCCTTCACTAGGAATTGGATAAAATTGTCCTTACATTTTTCACATTCTTTTAACTCACACAATTCAATCTTAAATCTCTAAAGAAAATAATGAAAAAAAACCAAATGGTTAGTTGTGGATGGGTTTTTTTTGCTCCTATAAACACCATGAGAAGGGAAAGCATAACCTCAGTCCAAGGGATCTTGAACACTTACCTTAGGTGCTGCCTTTTTGGGCTTTGGCTCCGGTTTGGGCGGAGCAGGTTTCTGTACAAAACACACAGAAGAAAGAGAGTCAGGTGAATGCTACACATGTTTTAGCAGTATGCTGGCAACTTGTGAAAACTATTCAAACAAAAAATAGTTCACAGCTGCCTGCTCCATTCTGTAGGATACAGGAGTAAATGTCAGAGGCAGATCAGGATGTTTTGTTGTTATCCAAACCCATGTCTCCTCGTGTGTGGTACAGATGCTGAGAGTAGCAGTAAGTGGATCATGACTGTGTTTGGGTGTTGCTGTCTGCTGTGAAGGCAAGAGGCTGTTAAAAATGAAAGGTATTAACACTTGGACATAACTCTATGTATGAACACACATCTTAGCTTTCACTGAAAATAAGTACTTTTGTTTTTAAATAGCAACTGTTATCCACTTGGCATTTCCAAGATGGGCTGTGTGCACTAGGCAGCTGTAGAAAAGGAGGCCAAGAGCCTGTTTAAGGCTGTGACTTTGGGTTGAACCCTACTGCATGACATAGATTTACACCCTCTAGGTCTCAAGTTTACCCAACCTGCAAGATCAATGGGCAAATTACAAGTGTAAGGAGAAGGCAGGTAATTTATAGAGGTATGAGCAGGTATCTGTATGGAAAAGACCTACAGAAAACAAATGCATCTTGAAATCAATATTCCCTAACTCTGGATACTCGTGTGTCCAGAATGAACGTTAACTAGCGCAGATGTTGTATCCCATGTGAAATGTCTAAGAGTGAGCCTGTAATGTGCTGATTACTTGAGGATCAGAAACACAGAATAGGAATTTTAAATATTGCAATACTCTAACCATGCTTTCCACAATGCCAGTGGAAAATAAACCCAAATAGTTTCTCTAGAAGGTCCCCTAGAACTTAGCATCCTGCATGATGTCCTATTAAAAGAGTAAATAAAGGTACTTACAGCGGATAGTCTAGCCGACCTTCTCTTTGGCTGTGTAAAGAAAAACGTGTCACTAAAATTCAGAGAGCACATACAGCAGTGCCTTCCCAGAAACCACAACCCACAGCAGCACGGCACCTACACGACGTCATGAAGCCCTCTACGAATTGGGGGATTTATGAAATCAGGGGCATTATGGTGATGGGTTTCCCAGAAATGCAGCTTTGTTTGATAGTTCCCACTCTGTGCTGCTGCTCTTTTACCCCAATGAGGTGGTGATAGCATCTATTTACTTATTTTCTTTACTTTTCTTTATTTTCTTTACTGACACTATGGTTCTGCCACCGAGCTGTTGTCTGTAGGGCTAAAGGGGGCACGTTCCCACTTGGAACCGATGGCTTTTGGCTCAGTGGCTGGGACACCCAGTGCCCACCTCAGGTGACAGGCCAAGAGCCGGGCCTGGGCACCCCGAGCCTGCACAGGGAGAGCCGCAGACCCCACATGAGGTGCGGGAACCTTGTAATTTATGTGCAAATTCTTGAAGAATTGGGGACCAGCACTGAAGCAGCAGCTCCTACCTCCTCCTTTGCCTCGCCTTCAGCTGGAGCCTGCAAGGAAAGGGAGAAACTGAAGTGAGAAAGGTGGGCACCATCCCCTGAGCTCACCTCGGAGCCCTGAGGGGGAGAACCCAACACCACCAGCCCGACAGATTCCCTTTCCCTTCCCGCTTCTCATGCCAAGGCAAAGGAGAGGAGCGCCATGGCGGGCCTCCCCCTTCCCCCTCACGGACTACAGCTCCCATCATGCCTCGGGGGGCGGCCGAGCTCGCGTCCGCGCGCTGAGGCGTCGCCACGTTTAAAAAGTTCCCGCCAAATTCTCTGACACAACAAGGTCGTCGCCGACCCCGCGCAAGGACAATGACGGGGATTCGGTCACGTTGTCACCGTGGGGCTTCGACCCGGCCCCGCCGCCCCCGGCTTTGCCGGGGGGCGGCGGGGCCGGGTCGAAGCCCCACGGGCGCGGAGGATCTCGGCGGGTGGGGAACGATCGCGTCGCTGCCTCCTCAACCACGGGGCGCCGGGGATTGGGGGGGGGGTAAGGACGGGGGGGGGGGGGGAAGATGGAGCCGACGGAACCCGCGGAGTTAAAAGTTCCTAATTATGGTGGTGAAATCCCTTCCCCGTTTTCTTTCAAGGACAGTTTTAAATTCTGCGCCGCCTAATGGCTCCAAATTACCATTGCACAACCATCTGGTATGACAAGAAGTGGGAGAGGAGAGAGGAGAGAGAGAGAGAGAGAGAGAGAGGAGGAAAAAAAAAAAAAGAGAGAGAACAAAGGCAAACGCAGGAGAAAGAGGCATCGTTTAAACCCAAATCTTCTCAGGGAATGAATCGATTCGCTCTAAAATCTAGCTGGGAAGGTTTCGGGTTGGTCGGTGTTAGGGTTTTTGGCGTTGGGGGAGCGGTAGAGCCCGCCGTGCCTGGCGCTGCCTGCCTGTGTTCTCCATAGGGGCAGCAGCAGCACTATGGCTGTTTGTAATCCAGCATGGAGACACACTGCTCAAGCCTTCTCCTTCCAAACAAAACAGCCCAAAAGTGAACTCATAGGTTCCCCTGCCCGAACCGAGCAGCTTTAAACACACGCCCTAACCTTCTCCCTCCGGTCCCAGCTTCACTTTAGGACATAGACGAAGAATTAAAAATGCAAAAACTCCACATACACACACACGCGCGCGCGCAAAAATTCACAGATAATTTCGCAAACCCTGCTTTGATCTCTCCCCTCCGCTCCCCCCTTATTTTTTTTAATGTTTTTTTTTTTTGTACTTACCTTTCTTTTGGGCATAGTTGCACCTTAATAGTTGATTGCAAAATATAGAGATATATATCTATAAAAAAATAAATGTAACCCCCAAAAAAGCTGTTTCAACCGTTCTGCAAAATTGCAAAAAAAAAGGAAAAAAAGAAAAAAAAAGAAAAGATGTATAAGGGACCAAGAGTTAATTGCAGCAGAAACTGAACAAAAAAAAAATCCCCCCCTCTTTATTGCAAACAGTAAAATACACCAACACGCAACCAAACTGCATGAATGGGGAGCGCGAGATGGGCCCAGCCGCCGAGTGACGGCCGCGCCGGCCAATGGGAGCGCGAAGAGCGGCGCGGGAGGCGGGGCGTGGGCGGGGGAGGCGGGGCAGCGGCCGTAGCGCGAGAGCCGCTGGCGGCCGGAGGGACGGCGGCTTCTTACGCTGTCTGCGCAGCCGGGCCGGCCTAACGCGCGCGCTGAATACAGCGCCGCCACCGCGGCGGGGAGGCCGCCGCCGCCAGCCCCAGCGCGGCCCGGGGCGAGCGGGCGGGGAGGCGAAGCGAGGCGGAGCAGGGGCAGCCCCCGGCCCGCCGCTTACTCCCAGCGCCTCCGTGCCCCGCTGGCCGCGGATCCCGCCACCACCGCTCCCCCCCCCGCCCCGCTCGTTCCCCGCATCCCCCCAGAGGCCGGGAAAGAAACTTCCCCGAAAGTTACCACAGGCCGCAGGACGACAACATGGCGGCCTCGGCGCCGCGCCGGGCTGCGGGGGCCGCCATGTCCCGGGGGGCCGCGGCGGGAGCTGGGCCGGCCGCCGCCTCACGCCTGTGCGGGACCTGTTGGAAAGGGCCGCCAGACCCCCCCCGCCCCGGGTTACCTCAGCCAACGGCCTTTGTCCACCCCGGCCCTGTGGGGTGACCGCGGGGGGTGGGTGCCTCTGGGCCTGGGCAGGGATTTTTTGGCTCTAAAGTGCGTTTTGGGCTGTTAGATCCCTGCTGAAGCCTGTGAGATCCTTCTCAGAGCAGGGCCTGTGAGTTTGAGGATAGGCCATAAGGTGAAGTCACAGACTTCTGCATGGATTAAGGAAAATTTACTCTGTTTCCATCAAAACTGCAATTTCTGTCAGGATTTCTGCCATATATTTCTTACGCTTCTTTTGAGAAAAGCAAATAAAGTGTGTATTCATACCACCCTCAGGACCGAAGGACTTTGCAACCAAGATGTAAAGCAGGAGCTGCTGCTCTGAGGTGTGACTGTTCCTGCCAAAACCCAGCCTCATCTTTTAAAAACCTACAAAAAAGGAGATTCTGCAGTCTTCCTAGACAGCCTGTTTCAGCACTCAACTGTCCTTAAAACCACAAAGCTTTCTCCAGCATCTAAACTGTACTTTGATGGTGAATTTAAGTTTCTTTGCCTGGTGTCTAGCAGATAGAACAATTAGTAAGCATCAATTCACACTAACATTTGAAATACTGTTGTAATTTCACATAATATTATCGTATTCTCCCCTAAACTTAATTTTTCTAGACTAAACAAATTCTCATAGGTCTCACAGGCCATATTTTTCTAAATCTTTGTATCATTTTTAGGCTGCTCCAGACTTTTTTCAACTTTGTGTTCTTAATCTCTCTCCAATAATCAGGTTAATTAGGCAGCCCACCTCAGCGTGGCATTTGCCAGCTCTGCCATAGCATCACCGTGTCGGTTCAGATTCCTTTTGTGGTCCCCTGTAATCCCAGGATCCCTCCCAATGCTGTGATCTGAACAGTTGTTCCCCCTGTTCTTCACAAATTCATGGTGACTTGTTGATTTGTCACTTTTTGAGTGTTACCTCATTCTCAAAGTGCTTCTGTGTCGATAGTTCAGTATCTTCCTGGACTTTGGAGTTAAACTGGATAGTTTTCCATCCATGGGCACACCTTTCTTCCTCCAGTCAATGTAGAACCATCAAATGCCATGATTTTTTTGGTTGATAGACACCAATGATTCAAAAATGTCTGTGACTTGCCTCCTGAATACTGGGGAGTGCATTTGCCAGGCACTGCTGGCCCTGGTGTGACCACATAACCAAATACAATTTAGTCTGGTTTTTTTTCCTGCTGCTACCTGTTGCTGTCATCTTCCTAGAAAGGTTGTGTTCAGTAACTGGTGGCAATTCACTTTATTTGAAGGCTGAAGCTTTTTTTTTTGTGCCTTCCTTTATTTGTTCTCCTTTTCTGTCAGTAATAAGATTTTCTTTTGTTTTGTTTTTACTTCCAACGTGTATAAATAGAACATGTTCCTATATCAGTGGGTTTCTTTCTGTCTCGTTGCCTGTTAATCATGCCACCTTCAAGTTCTCCTCTATTAATATTTTTAAAAGTATTTCCAATACTTTTCTCCATATTCTAAACTAAAATTTTTTGCAACACATTTCAAGAGCTCTTGGTCTTCTTTCAAGAGTCTGTGTCCAACAGTAGAAGTTCTCCATTATCAACAAGGTTCGTGCTTCAGTTGCTTTTGTCAGTTGCCTTGGAAAGTTTCGCCCATCCCTGCAGTTACAGTTTCATTCTTTCTATATTCTCTGAGAAGTCTTTGTGCCTTTGTAGGAGAGGAACAGGAATTTGTTGAAGAGTCTGTCAGCATCTTCTCCTGAACAACCTGTGTGACAAGGCATTTGTTTGAAAGCTTGGATCAAAATGCAGATTAAGCACAGATTTCAAATTCACTACTCATTTTTGCATTATATTTGCTACGCCTTCTTTTTCACCTTTATAGTTTTTCAAACATTTTGGCTTCTCTAAAATTCTTCATGAAACCACCAACTGACCTAAATAATCATTAGTTGGAAGCTCACTTCTCTCTGAATAGATAGGACAAGCTGCTGGGAGGTGCTGTGATGCTGAAAGTGTAAATGGCTGTTGCTCTGCAGACGTATAGAAAATTACAGACCTGGTGGTAGGCTATGGATAATCTAAACACCCTTCCTTCAGGCCAACTGGAAGGAGCAATTAAATATTCCTTTGTGCAATAATAACTGGAAATAATAGGAAGTCACCTATGAAATCAATGGGGAGGTGGCCATGGCTGGTTGAATTTTCTTCTACATCACAGAAGTAGCTGTATGTTTATCTGTGACCAAAACCAAGCAGCAGGGAGAAGCAGCATTGACACACAAGGCCATGAGATGAACACCTTCCATCCTTGCTGCTCATCTTTGGTGTTAAAGCAAAGGAGACTGTGGTTCCACCATCACTAATACCCTAGTAGAGATCTGATCCAGACAGGGAGCAGGCTCCTGTGACATGAGTCACCCCACACTCTGTGGAGGTTGCTTTACATTGGGCGTGGAAGGACACCAAGGATTTGATGACACGTTCGAATGGCATGATGGATCAATACAGCCAGCCTGCCAGGACAAAGCTAACCAGTTCAACCTTGCTGATAAGTTAGGCCTAGGAGAGCAAGTTTATTCTGGATCATTAATTTGTACCATGTGACCTTTTTTTGAGCATTTTTGCCAAAACTGGGAAATTTTTTTTCAGTACAAAAAGACCTAAACCTGGATTTATGATATCACCGGACTTTGTCATGAATAAATCAAAGCAACTTGCCAGAAATTAATCTTTTTGTTGTGCTACTGTTTCCATGAGACAACATCATGCTAAATTCATTTTAATTCTGCTTCTATAAGTATGTTATGAACTCCAGAGGTAAAAACGTCCAGTCTACAAACAGAAACATATGACTGTGTCAAAACAAAACTAACCAGCACAGCCAGCACTCCAACAGTCAGGCTGAAGGGCCCATGGGAAACTTACAGAGCAATGCTCAAATAGTGAGAATTTTTTAGAAAATTGGGAAAATCCAGAAGAGTGGTCAGACACTGAACAGGCTGCCCAGGGCAGTGGTGGAGTCACCACCCCTGGAGGTGTTCCAGGAACGTGTAGCAGTAGCACTCGGGGATCTGGTTTAGTGGGCACGGTGGGGATGAGTTGAGGGTTGGACTGGATGATCTTAAAGGTCTTTTCTAACCTTAATGATTCTGTGAAAATACTTTCAGGCTGAAACTTACCACAACTCTGTAATTTTTGCCCCCTAATCTTTGCAAAATAGGGCAAGACTCTATCAAGTCAATTTTGATACCCCAGTGGTCTGAGTCCTGGCTGTTCTGTGTCTGTTGATCAGTCCTCTCAGGAAACTGCATCTCTCCAACATCCTCCAAGGTGCTGTTAACCACATCTTCAGTCTTGGTTTTCAAGATATTTGGTGGTTCACAGTATCTCATGTAGATTTTCCTGCCATTGCCCAAGGCAGGAACGTCCTGCAGAGGACAAGAGCCTGTTCCTGATGTCAGGGAAGATCTGTAGTACTTGATGAATGTTCTCCTAGATTACCTTGAACTGAAGCAGATCAAGATATTCCTGAATAAAGGCAAAATACACCAAAGTCACTCTGGAGTGATTGACTTTTAGCTTTCCCCCAAAAAGGCAGTTAGATTCTCATTTCTTTGCACAAAAATTCACATGGACTTTGAACATGAGGAGACTCCTTTTCACCAGGGAATCATGTAACAATAATCATGAGTTTGGAGGGGAAATTAGGATTCCATATGTGCTCATAGTCATGGCACATATGACAAGTAATATTAATACATACATTGTTTTGTGGCAAAACATCACAAAATATGTTTTCATGTGATGTACCTGGCCTTTAAAGTGTCTGTTGGCCTTGTTTGAGATAACTTCTGGGATGAGTGGGTTATCGATCTATCGGAGATGTTTGTGCTTGGTTAATTTTATAGTTTGTCCTGAGTAATTTTATGGTTTGTCCTGGGTAAAAATTGATCTATGTGTCAAATTCAGTATTGATTCCAATGAAACATGTAGTGCTTATTAATTTGGGAACATGAAGGTGTGAGTCTTTTGGTTGGTTTAGAATTCTCATTGAGTCTGTTTGTTCATCTTTAGTTCAGTAAAACCTTTGGCTTAGCTACAGCTTCCCACCTAGTCCCCCGATAGTAAAGGGGACAACTGCAAGCACCAGAGTAAACACAGACTTTTATTAAATACAAAATACTGACAAGAAGAAATTTCAGTCCAGTGCAGTCAGATAAGCAGACTGTCAGCAACAAGTTTGTCTTTTAGTTATGATTTCTTCTAATTTTGGGTCTGTATAAGAAGATGTAATTTGGAAAAGCAATCAAAACTAGGACTACTGCTAAAATGAAGCCAGGAAAAGCAGGCACCTTTGGGGTCTGGTGGGCTCCATTCTGGGACAGATATCCCACCTGGCATTATAAACCAGAAAATACATTTCCTCACCTAACACCGAGGAGATTATTAACAGGTTTGGTCACTTCTCAGTGTAGAAACAAGTGGCAAATGTCTACTGCCCTTGTGACACAGGATTAACTCCATCAGCTAACGTAACATGATGAAGATGAGGGAGGTGGCAAGAGCAGAGAATACAACTGAAATGGAAATGATCCAATGTCTTGATGTAGAGCCAGAGCTGTTAAGTTACACACTGGTTACACATTATTAATGATTTTTTTGATGGAGCAGCGGGTCAGGGAAGCCATGAAAAGAAAAGCAACTCTTGATTTGGTTGAGGGCAGAGAACAGGACCTCACTAATCATTCTTCGAATCAGTGACCTTTACTTACTTAAGACTCAACCACTCTGATCAGACCAACAAAAGGCAGTGAAATCCCCTGTTGTTCTGAATTTTGGAAAGGGGAACTCTGTAACCCTGAGAAGGCTTCTTGAAGAAAGCTGAAAGGGATAGCTAAAAGAATAAAAGGGTTTTATGCAGCATGGAGAAGACTGAAAGAGATCACATTGGAAGTGCTGACCACACCGCATATCACCTGTCAAAAAAACACCTGGGAGGCTCAGGAATGGTTAAAAAAGTGGCAAAAAAAATCAAACATGGGACATGGGAGGCTAGCAGAAGCAAGATGGCATTCTTCAAAAAGTTGGACTTGTGTTTTAATGAGGAAAAGAGAAAAGATTATAAACAAGTCAAATGTAAAAATGATCATGGAAAAAACAAGAGTTTGACACACTACTTGCAAAAAAGACTTAAAAAGCCTAATAAGTCATTTTTGTCAGTCTTGTCAGGAGTAGAAAGCCTGAAAGACATTTTCTGGAACGAATTGGCTATTGAGATATAAAAGGAATATGTAGAAAAGACAATATTGGAACAGAAAACCCCAATGAGTTTTTTTGCATCTGCGTTTATTGTGGAGGAGGCTGGGGAAGTTCCCAGACAGGAACTCACAAGCTCGCCTGAGGATCTGTCTCAAGCTGAAGCGTCGTTAAGGGTTAGAATAAATCGACAGAGCGAATAATAACAAACTAACCATTGCCAGATGGTCCTGCCGCACCCGCCCCAGTGTGGGAGCCTTCCTTTGAAACTGCTGCCACACACAGCCTGAGGAGATGGCTCATGCCACCAGGTTTTAAAATCCATTCCTGGGGACACTCAGCACCTGAGAGAGTTGTGACCAAGTGAGCACACGGAGTTTTCCAAAGCCACACTACTTTTAGCACTTTTTTCTTTTCTAAACAATTCTTTCCACCAGCCACTTGAAGATGCCCAGAGCACAAGGAGAGGGAAGGGGAAGAGCAAGCCTGTGAGCAGACCCTTTGACTGAAACTGTCATTGTCCTTGGAAACCCCAAACCCTCTTCAACCGTGAATGTACTGCTTCTCTCCAAATATGTAAAAACTTATTTTCAAACGATGGCATGGCAGCCATCACGTACTGATTTGCAGCTCCACTTCTCCTTCTTTCAGCTCCTGTGAGCAGGAACTGCAGGTTTCTGGCTGGACAGGCTCAGGGAAGGCAGGATTTAGTGTTCAGAGCACAAAAATGTGTTCTGTCCAGCCCAGGTCCTGAGTCAGCAGGAGCTGGGGACCGGGCAAGGGTGTTGGGGGACTTCTGGATTTGTATCTTCTGCCTTTCGGGGCAGCAACGCTCTGTGAATGCCCAGTTGGACAAACTGGCTTAAAACAGCATTAGGAGAGTGACTATTCCTGTTATTCTGGCTGAAATCCCAGTATCTGCAGTATTCCCTTCCATGGATTTCTCTCAGGTACTTCAGGGTAACCAAGAGCACTTCAGGAACACGCGCAGGGCTTGGCAGAGCCAGGGTGGGTGGTGGCTCGGAGCCGGCAGGATGGACGGCCAGTCTGGAGCACAAGGAAGAGGGGAGATTAAACCCAAAGCAGGGAGTTGTGCCTGGCCAGACCCTTTCTGGATGGAATTCAGCAGAGGGATGGGAAGGTGTCAGGGGCAGGGAACGGTGACAATCCCCACGCCGGCTGCTGTAGCTGAGCCCTGTAATGCTGCGTGTCTCAGCCTGGCTGGCTGTGCGGGCAGCTGCTGGGAACCAGAGCAGGATCTGGGCTCTGGCTGCTGATACCCAGCGCTGGCTGAGCAGGAGATGACCCTGGCAAGAGATCCTGGCCTCTGCTGCTGTCTTACTGCCAGTGCAAACATATTGCTGGAGCAGAACTGCAGAACCTCCAGCCCTTGGAATAGATGCCACCACTGGCTTCAGTTTATTTTATTTTATTTTATTTTATTTTATTTTATTTTATTTTATTTTATTTTATTTTATTTTATTTTATTTTATTTTATTTTATTTTATTTTATTTTATTTTATTTTATTTTATTTTATTTTATTTTATTTTTAAATGCATAAGATGTAGTCTGCCAAAAATATCTGAAAGGGTTGTCTGGCCTTTGTCTTGGTTCACCTGCCCAGATTCAGTCTGGCAGCTAGTGGGGTGCAATAGGAACAAACTTGTAAAGCAAAACAACCAGTGCAGGGGACCCACATGACATAACATTTCGCAGTTGCTGCAGTGCAGTGTGTGTCTACCTGGAGTCATCTCCTGAGAGATGTCAGCAGGATGCTCTTAGTTCCATCATTGTGATCATCAGCAGATAAAAGCAGTAACAGTGAGCACCATGTTCTGCATGGTGTGATTTACTTCCTCATGTTCCTGTTGTGGTTCATGTCGTAAAGGTACTCACACCTGTATCTCACGAGGGATGTCAGCAGTGTGTGTCTACCTGGAGTCATCCTCCAGCTTGGTTTCATCCAAATGCCATCAGACGAGCCCACTGCATGATGATGGCTTGAAACTGGAAGAGGGGAGATGGAGATGAGATCTGAGGAAGAAATTCTTTGGTGTGAGGGTGGTGAGACCCTGGCCCAGGTTGGCCAGAGAAGCTGTGGCTGCTCCTCCCTGGCAGTGTTCTCGGCCAGGTTGGATGAGGCTTTGAGCAACCTGGTCTAGTGGAAGGTGTCCCTGCTGCTGGCAGGGGGGTTGGAACTGGATGAGCTTTGAGGTCCCTTCCCACCCAAACCAGTCTGGGATTCTGTGATTCTCTGCACTGAGAATCAGACTGAAGGTTACAGCCCATCCCCTGCAGATATGGCTCCCCTCCGCCATGAGCCCCGCTCTCTCTCCCCTCAGGCAAAACCCAGCCTTGACAAAGGGCTCCTGTCATGGTCAGTTCACCGCGGGCTTCCCAATCAGCCCAGGGTCCCTCTCCCAGGGTCTCCCCTTTCCCTTCCCCTCCCCTTCCTCCTCCTCCAGCCTGAGGAGGAGGGCGGTGTCCCCGCCGCGGGCCGGCAGGGGGCGCAGGGCGGCAGGCCGTGGCGGGGAGGGCGACGGGGCGGTGCCGTGCACGGATCCTCCTCCTGCCTTCGGTATTGTCCGTGGTGACTCCGAGGGGTGCGGTGGGTACGGGGAGCGCCCTGCGCGAGCTGGCACCGAGCGTTAATCCCGGGGGATGCTGGTTCATGTCGGACAGGTATTCACACCTGTATCTCGTGAGGGATGTCAGCAGGATGCTCTTAGTTCCATCACAGAGGTCATCAACAGATAAAAGCAGTAACACTGAGCTCCACGTTCTCCATGGTGTGATTTACTTCATGTTCACGTTGTGGTTCATGTCGTACAGGTATTCACACCTGTATCTCCTGAGGGATGTCAGCAGAACACCATTAGTTCCATCACAGAGGTCATCAACAGAGAAGAAACAGTAACACCGAGTGCCACGTTGTCCGCGACGTAATTTACTTCCTCATGCACCAACTGCCATGGTTCTTTGCACAATTAAACACGAAAACAAGGAAACCCGGCCTGGCTCTGGTTCCAGGTGAGGAGGAGAAGCCGATCTCCTGGACTCCCCCACCCCATTCCAGCAGCGTGTCGGAGCAGGGGAGCGGAGTTTCCACCCGCCATAAATCAGGGGTGAGCTGGCAGAGGCGGTGGCAGGAGAAGGCTCTTGCAGAGCAGGGGTGAAGTCAGAAGATGTGCCCTGAGTCACAGTTTGCCTCCTGGCTCCGATTATTGGCAAGCTGGGTAGGCTGGGGTTGGAAATGAAGCGTAGATTTCTTATTTCCTATTGAAAGCTCTGAGCTGACATCTCTTCCCGATCACAGGTTCCTCCATTTCAGGAGTTCAGACAGATCCAGATCATCTCCTCTAGCAATAGTCCAAGTGCAATCAGAGAGTGAATCCTGGCACATCATCACCTTACCAACCAAATATTTGTGGTTGAATTCTGGATGAGTTTCTCCCCATGGTCACAGAGAAGCTGTGGAGCCTCGGGAGCACACGTGCTTCCTGAGCTTTTGTACCACAGGGATTTTGCAGTTGGTTAGTGTAGGATCTTTCATTGTGAGGTTCTCACTACATTTCTTTTTTTTTTAATAGCTTAATTTGCCAGTGCTCAGAAGCCTCCAGCCTTTTCTGTGGTTTCAGAAAAAAGCAAGTAGGTCTTTACTGTTACTGGCAATATTTTTATCCAAAATCCCTGGATGACCCCACTGGTTTCCCCACCAGGGAACACACACTCCTGCTACCACTGAAGTCAGTGCCAGCGCTGCCACTTACTTAATATCACTGTTTCATAAAATATAAAATAATCTAAACCAAAATTCAACTGTTTAGTTTTCCTACTAGTGAAAGAGTAATAAAAGATGCAGCCTGGCAAGACAGCCTCGTACAAACACACGCTACAGCAAGTGCACAAAGGAATCAGAGGGACAACAATCACTACTGAGTATTATAAACACATCAGGTTTTTTGTTGTCTGCACAAGAACAGTAGCTTTTCCTCTAAGAGGCATAATATCAATGTGTTCATTTTGTTTGAGGTTTTGGTCTACCTTGAGAAGGATAATTAAACACTTCACAATTGTTTAATAGTGAAAACAAAAATAATACCATGGATTTTATATGAGTAGCCTGGGAACAGAAAACATTGCGCTTTTCTGCCAATAGAGTAGAAAATTTACTATTATGAGTCAAGAAAACCTGGTCGTTTCAATAATACCCAATTCCTGTATTGCTCTTAACTTTAATAAATCTTCTATCATGAAGATAAAATGCCTTCTAAAGTGCACTTTTGAGAGTAATGATTATACCAGGTTTTTTTAGTAGGCAGAAAGACAAGGTGCAGCTCACTCCAGAAGAATTTCAACTCCGAGGAGCTGAACAGGGAGGAGAGCTGGCCAGAGAGCAGGCGGCCAGCCAGCAGCAGGGCAAGTGAGCCCAAAGCTCAAATAAACCTGTCATCTATGCCATTCCCCACCTGCATTTCTTCATTCTTTCTGATAAGCTGTAATTTCTACCTGTGGTTCTCCTCGCCATGAATCGCATCACAGACTGGCACATCGTGTGGTGCTTCAGAGGATAATGGGAATTACCAGGACATTTCTCAGTGGAAGAAATTGGAATATCCCTGGGAAGGGGATGTACAAACACATCTGAAGAAACATTCCTTGAAGAATTTTAATCTCCTGGATTTGACTGAGTTTATTTTAAAGAGATTAAGAAGTACAGAGTTTATTTTTATTAAATTTTGAAATTCCCTTACCCAATAAATTTTTATTGTGTTCTATCATCCTAAACAAATTTGAGTTTATTGCTCTTTCAAAACATACATATGACAGTCTCGTAGGTATCATAAGCAATGTCAAAATGAGGCATGTCATCCTCAAAATTAGTTCTCTTTCCTCTTACTATTGGCAAATAAAATGAATATAAGTGACTTAATTCAATAGGCTTTTTAATTCAACAGGTTTTTTAAAAACATCACATCTGTGGTTAGAAAAAACACCTGATAATTTAAAACAGGAAGGCTTATTTTGTTTGGAAAAATCACTTCAGCAATATCTCCCCCTTATTTTCCCAAGAGCAGAACAAATACCTTTCTTTCATCTTAGCTTGTAGATGGTAAAATTTCACCATGCTATATCATCGTTAAGTATTTTCCATTTTCTGTGAAGCTGCTACCAGAATGTGTAATAAAATATATATAAGGAAATATTTGGGAGTACCAGATGCAAGTGGAAGGATCTAAATTTCCTTAAGTAACGTGTCACTGTGACTATAACACTTAACAACTCTTTGAGGTCTCATCTGGTGGTCCTAATTAATACAAATGATGAAATAGCACGCTGTGGAATGGCTCAGTGTCCCTTTGGCACAGCAGGCGAGGGAAGGGAAGCAGAGGAGCCCGCTCAGGAGTGGGCAGACCCACGGCAGCGATATTTCTCCTACACTTTATTTGTGTGGACGATACTTTACAATAATTTGGGGAAGATGAAGAACTCCGCTGGACGCCCCCCAAACTGTCTCTTGGCACGGGCCCACGCGTCACTTGGCCATTAACTTTCAAGCTGGAATACATTATAAAAGGAAATTTGTAATTTTAAATATCATCTGCCCACCCAAACATCTTCTGTCACCCTCCCAAGGGACAGCCCCAAGCTCTGGCAGCCGCGGGAGGAGCCCAGCCTCGCTGGGTGCCCTGACGGAACGGGGCACCCTGCCCCACTGAGGGGGATGGCGCCTTCCCAGGGCCGGGGGGACGCTGCTGGCGGGTGGGGAGCGGTCACGGCGGAGCGCAGGGACAGCTCGGTCCTTCGTTCCCGCCTCGGCAGCCGTGAGGGGATCGGCCGCTGCCATGGCGGTCCCCGCACGGCTGGATGGCTCCCTCCCGCCCGCCTCTCCGCAGGGCTGGGGGGGCCGCTCCGCCGCTCCTCACCCTCTTCCCTCAGGCGGCGGCCCCGCACCCCTTCAGCGGAGCCTCCCGCCGCCATGGCGCGGGCGCTCCCTCCCCCGCACGTCTCGCGTGGTTCATCGAGAACTCGCCTCGCCTCGCCTCTTTCTTTCTTTCTTTCTTTTTTTTAAACCATTTTTCCCTCTTCCGGGACGGGCGGGCCCGCAGCCCAGTGAGCGCGGCGAGGCGGGGCGAAGCCTCCCACCGCCTCCCTCCCGCCCTCCCGCCGCCGCCGCTGCCTCAGCCCCAGCGCCAGCGCCTCGCTGTGCTGCCCGCACACACCCACCCGCCAGCCCGGCTCCGCATCCCGCCGCCGCCGCCTCGGCTGCCAGCATGGTCATCAAGGTCTACATCGCCTCCTCCTCCGGCTCCACGGCGGTAAGGGACGCTCCGGGAAAGTTGTACCGGGTGGGAGAGCGGTGGTGCGGGGCTGGGGGCCGAGCCGGTTGCGGGCTTCCCTCAGATCCCCTCGGCCGGGCAGCGTGAGGCGAGGCGGGGGCAGCCGGGCTTCGCCCCCCGCTGCGGAGCGAGGGGCAGGGTCCCCGCTTGCCGGGAGCTGTGTGCGGAACCGGCGGCGGGAATGAAATGCCGTTTCCTTCGTGATTTCGCAGCTTGTGCCGTGAGTTGTGTGTGCTGCTCCCACAGCCCGGCTGCCTTCAGCGGGGCCGGGTGGGTGGCAGCTTTCGCACCCCTTGTCCTGCGCTGGGAAGGCAAACCCAACAATATTTGGTTTATTATTATACATTTTTTTAAAGTTTATATCGAAATTGTGTCATCCATCATGTCAATATTCCGTTTTGATGAGTTTATTCCTCTTATATCGAATGATTAATGGTGGCAGGCATGTGTGGCTACTGTCCGAGTAGCTGCAGTTTCTTGCCATGAATACTGGGTTTTGTTTCTTACAGCCCCAGTGCCTTGTAGGCAGAGCTCAGTTCAAAGCCTGCACTTTCCCAAAGCAAAATAATAAACAAAAATACTTGGGGGTTTGTGCCTAACTTCACATGTAGCTCAGAGCAGTGTCCTCAAGATCATCTGATTTCTGTTTGATCTGTGTGAAAGATGCTCTGAGTCTGAAATCTTAGCACTTAGTATGAATGTGCTGGAGACCTACCAAATGCCAGAGACTTAGAAAATGCCAGCTATTGCAGTTAATGATCAGTGACTTTTAACTGCAAGTAGATCAAGAGACCAAGCTGTGGCTCTGGGATGACCTCTCCTGTCACTGCTAGGCTGTGTACTTCAGGTGCAGGTTCTCAAACTTTCAGAAGACAGTGATGTACAGAAGATAAAAAAACCTCCTCACTGAATTCTCCTTCTCCAGTTGAGTTCAGTCACTGATCTATGGTCTTCAGCAGATAAAATATCACGTTGGTAAGCTTTGCCATTGATGGCTGTGATGCTGTAACCCCTGGTTTAGCTCTAATGACAGAGGCTGAGCCCTGCAGTGATGGAGTGCAGGTGGCACAGGAGCGTGCACCTTGGGTGTCCCTCCTGTTGCTCTCTTCCCCTGTCGCTTTTGTTGATCTTGGTGTCAATGCTGACATCGATGTGCAGATTGTGATTGTGAAAAGCAGATGATTAACTGATGCTGATCTGGAGAGCGTCTTGAAATCCTGAGTAGTTGATTCCATAGTGGGGTCCAAAGGGTTTTCTGCTGGGCTTATAGAAAATGACCATCTGGAAAGAAAAAAGTAGTCATTAGCAAATTGAAAAAGTAATTCTTTCTTTCTAATACAGCTGTTAATAGGTTTCAAGTTGACTGATTCAGTTACTATAGATTTTTATCAGTGACCTCTTAATGGCAGTTATTGATTTCCATCTGTGTGGTGATACTAAGCTCCAGGGGTGCAGCCACTGATCTCAATCCTATGTTTTCCTGGTTTTAAATTAGGTTTTTAATTATTAGCTTAGTGTTTTCAGCGATGCTGTCTCGTCCTTGTGTGGATTGTACACGTTACAAGGCTCGATTCTGACTTACTGCTGCCTTTTAGGCTCCCTCGTGCATCCTTGACTGTGGAATTTGAATATAGCATTGGTGTAGTCTGTTTTTGCAGAGTTTGAGTGTAACATGCACATAATTTCCAGTTTTATGATGTGTGTGTGTGTGTATATATATATATACAGACTCATGCCTGTGTCTAAAGCTAGTGCAGCTCAAGAAATCTTGTGGTAATGAGCAGGACTTGCACGTTCTCGGTTTACTGAGTACACCGAGGGTGTTTCTGTTGGCAGGGATCAGCCCAGTACCTCACTGGGTGGCTGTTTCCTTTCTAGTATAAGAATTTTAATAGATGTTTCAACCTAAAGGAAGACAGAGAGGCACCTATGCAGAGGGGAATGTGCTTGGTGGGAATGAGATGTTTTTATGGGTCTTAAGCCATTGGTGAGACAGGCTTTGCTTGGAGGACCAGAGGAGCCTTTCTGGGTGCTGAATTTGAAATAAGCCACTTGGGGAATGGAAAATCCACATCAGAGGAGGTTGCTGCAGAGAGATGGAACAGAGTCAAAGCTGTTCCCAGTGAAGGAACTGCACTGGCTAACATCAGCCCTGTGAGAGCTCTCACTCCTCCTTAAGTTGGTTTTGTACTTTCAGCGACGCCCAGCACTGTGTTATTTTGGTTTTTGAAAGGCTAATTTGCTTGAGTAGAAACAAACCAGAAATAAGGATAAAATCTTCTTCCTAGAAAACAGCTGCCCTGTTTCTGTAACTTGGTGAAGCTTTTGTGAAATTCCAGAAAGCATCATCTCCCACTGAAGGGAAAAGGGGTTTGGGATTGCTTCACACCTCACAGCCTGGGGCTGTAAGTCTTGGAGGGTGCCCAAATTTTGTGGTCTTTTATTGGCAAACTCATATTTTGTTATGCAGTATAATTTGCCACATCATAGTATATAAAATGTTTCCTCAAGGCACTGTTCTCCATAAAGTTTATTTTCAGTAGGAAAAAATACTGTATGAAGCTCGTGTGGAAGCAAAGGCATTTTACAAGTGTGTTTCAAGGGATTTTTGGTGAAGTTCACTTAATTCCCATTCAGAGCCTGGGCATTACAGCAGAAAGAGGGACTGTGGGGCTGCCCCGTGGAGGGTTCTGCAGCACGAGGAGGTAGCGCTCGGTGTTATCTTTGGTGTGTTTCATTGATTGCAAAGTCCTGTGTTTGTACTCGATCATGGGCTTTGCTTTACACTCTGTATGGTAAAGGTAAAGGTGACTTTGGTTCAGGGTGTTTTGTTGCCATGGTTCTGGTAAGCAGAGATAACTGAGTATACTGAAAGTTTATAATTAAGGACTCAGCCAAAATATGATGATTGCAGTCTTGGTCTAGCCTCCTATTTGAATTTCACCCTGGAAATCATAATGTCATAGTTACAGCACCAGTTTCCCGCTGTATTTGGGAGTCTTGTGTGGAAAGGTGGCTTTTCTCTTTAATCCTCCTCAGTGTGAATGTTGCACTGGGGCAGGGATTGTAATTATGAAGATGAGCTGTAGACACCAAACGTGGGAATATGCGTGTGTAGCTTCTGCCCAGGCGCCCTTCTGCGTGACGTCCAGCCGGAGGGGACAGCGTTACTGAGCACGAGACAGTGGTGGGGCTACGAACGTAAAATGACAGACGCAAATGCCGCATTCAGAAGCACCCAAGCGTTGACTCGAGCAGGGATTGTGCAGGCTGTGAGAGTGTTTTCACTGTAGACTTCAATTCAAATCCTTCAGGAGACGAAAGGAGGAGAGGCCAAAGAGTAATTAATCAGACTCTTGCTCCTGGAAGAAAAAGGATGCAAGGAGGGAAGAAGCTGAAGCACACAAGTCCAGTCTGTGATTTTCTCCATTCCCATTTAGGTATTCTGTTGGTTTTTTGGGTAAGAGATTATCTCCAGCTCTCCTGCAACACCAGAAGCACTTGTGTGCGTTTTCCTGAAGGCAGTTGGATTACCAGTTCCACTGATCTGGCGTGGAAAGTTGCCAGCTGTTTAAATTCTTCTCGGTCTTACCAGTGTCCATTTGTTGCCAACAACTGCACCGGTCTTGACTGCGGACTTTGTCCGAGAGAATTGTGTTTGTTCATTGGATATCCCCTTGCAAACTCCCGGAGTATGGATGAAACCTGGAGGCTGTGGCTATGGAATTCAAGTGCCAGCACTGGAGATGGTGGCCTGAGCTCTGCTGTGTGCCTCTGCCAGTGCTGTGGGCCATGGAAACTGCTGCATCGAATCCCTCGTGTCCAGACCACTCCTGGGAGCCAGACACTTTGTTTGTGGCCTGCAGCCCGTGCTTCCATCTCTCCAGGCTCTCCCCCCTCGCTTGTTTTGATGGCTGCGTGGGTGGTTTTCCTTCCTCGCCTCCTGCTGCGACTGCAGCCACGGCAAACACGAGAGATGATCTCCAAAATTGGTGTCAGACTCACTGCTATTTAGGGATGGTTTTAGAGAGGAAAGGAAATTTTGGTTTATTTTTTTCATTCACAGAGTTGGGGATGTGGGGGTAAGGGATTCATGTTTTTCTTGTGTTGTTTTCTTGCTTGGGAAAGGATCTAGGTCTTCTCCTCCCCACCCACCAGGAAATGAAGAGGAAAGTGGCCTGTGGTCTGGAGAGTGAACCATTTGCTCGCAATTACTCTCATTTTTTCCCTCACATAACCCAGTCAGGGTTATGCTGCAAATATATAGCCAGTGGCAAGTGCTTTCTAGGGTGTTAGGGGTTCCAGCTGAGGCAGAACACTTCGGAGAAGAGCGACTGGAAAGAAGCAGAGTTGTGTGTAACCACCAGCTCCAATCCCTGGTCAACAGCTCAGGGCTTTGAGAGGGCTGGTGAAGCCTCTTCATCCTTCTGAAGCAATCCCAGTGAAGTCATACATGGAGAGATGGAGATCATACAAAAAAAAAAGTCTGTTTTTTGCATTTAAACCCCTCAGTGCTGAGCGCTGCTGAGGGCAAACGCAGCTACAGCTGGGTGGGTTCTGTGCACCCAGTGTTTATATCAGTGCCTGTCAGAAGTGTGCTTTGTTCTGCAGCCACGTTCAAGGCTGCAAATGTGTTGTCCCAGCCCGGATGCATGTGGTCACATTTGTCATCCCGGAAGCCCCGAGCTGTGGCAGCAGATGTTGTGGGGCTGCTGCTGAATTTCCTTCGGTCCAAATGGCCCTGCCTAGAATATGAGAAGAAAATACTGATAGGAATCTTTTAAAAATAGCCTTGTAATATGATGCAAGTTTAGGTAAAACCACAGATTATGGGGAAAATAAGCTGCATCTGTAGTTTTAAAAACAACCTCACAAGTATATATATATTTTTATGATGCTTTGCTCAGGCAGTTTATATAATGTGGGTGAGCACTGACTTGTTAGGAGGCTTGGTATTGATTTTTAAACCCGTCTCTTGTGTAAACAGAATATGCATGAAGTACTTGTTTGGATACCCAGTGTTAACCCAACTTAATTTCTCGTAATAAAATGGTATGAATTGTTCTGAGTTAGAGCTCTCAGGGTGAAAGCTGAACTCTGTAACGCAGATCTAGCCAGGCAGTTAGCTACGATGAGTTCCATCTGTCTCAGGGGTTGGATTTTTTTTAAAGCCATTGTTCCAAACTCTAGATAAAGTCAAATATTTTTCTTAAAATATTATGTTCAGTTTTTTCATAGAGCCAGAGATTAAACTGGCTGCAGTCATTGTGATAGTTTTAATATATCAAAATAAAGAAAAACATTCTATTGTGCTTGAATAAAAAACACTTTTCTGACAGCATGAGGAAAAAAAATGCTGCCCCTGGAAAAAAAATGCCCAGGGGAAGGCTGGGAAGGGCTTTTTCCTGAGAATATCTGTAGGTTGTATGTGCAGGTATGACAGTGTTTATCTGGAGATGGTGCATCGGGATTGTGTCTTTCTCACACACTGCTTGGGGAGAAAAGGCTGACTTTGGGAGGAAGCTGAGTGCTGTCAGCTTGTGCTGGCTTGGCTTGAACCCTGAACCTCAGCACTTCTTGAGATAGGATCCATACAGTGTCCTGTCAGTGCTTGTGCTTTTTTAATAAATATTTGTAGAGCTGGACAAGTAACTTTTCTTGTCCTGAGACATTAAAGTGACACTCAGGAAATTCCTACGGAAGTCAGGGAATTGGCACGCGCGTAACGAGCAGAGGATGCCAAACCCAGGAGTCCCTGCAAGGTTATTCCTGTTCCTCCTAGGAGAGAGGAGACAAATGGAACTGAACAAACTGATAGATTTCAGGTGTTCAAGCTCAAAACAGAACTAAAACATTCCCCTAGATGATAAAAAGAAGAGCTAAGGCTGTTGTCACAGCCAGAGACAGATGAGCTCTGCCTTACGTAGCTGTTCTTCATGCTCCCCAACTTGAGCTGCTGATCTGAGTTCCTGGCACTAATCAGAGAGCTGGAAACCCAAACCAGATCCACGTCTTACATCGATATTATGTTATTCAAGAATATTTTTACTCAAACATGAAAATACAGTATTAATGACATTTTTTTTAACCCCAGTCATGTCCAAGGGAGACCTTCAGTTTATGATTAAATTTAAAGTATTTCTGTTGGTCAGATATTTAATCAAGCCTGACAGAGTTTTAATTGTAATGTTTATCTGCTATTATTTGTCCCAGAAAAAAAACCTCTGTCCAGGAGCACGTCCTTTCCAGGACAGCACCTCCAGCTGACTGGTAAGGCCTGTGTTCTGAAATTGAGGAGACAGTGAAGTGAGACCGAGGTTTAAATCACCAGAAGAAAATGAGAAGGTTTAACATCAGCCTGTGGACTGACTGAAGGTAGTGCTGCCTGGATACAGCTGGAGTAGCCTTGGCATCCTGACTCACAACTTCTTCCTGCTGGGCTTAGTTTCCCCTGTGAGAAGGGGATGTGGTGATTTGATTTCTTTAATTAGCTATCTGAAGTTTAGTTTTATTTGGGCTCTTTTTCCACACTCCAACACTGCCTTGCTTTAAAGTCTAAAGTTTCTCAAGCATAAAATTCTATTATCTGTCGAGGGACTTAACTGTTCAAATTGCTGTGGTGGTGGGGTGAAGAAAGGAGCCAAAGGCAGCAATGGTTTAAAAACAGATCTCAAGGAAATCTGAAAGCTACAGTCTCTCTTCCTGTGCTGGGCAAATTGATGTTATTCTTTGTTAGACTCTTTTCCCAGAGGACATGTGGACAGAGGGAGAATGGGGGGAAGAATCAAAACACTGCTGGAGAAACAAGCTGTGCCTCACAGCTGAGTTACCTGGAGCATCTGGATACAGATGATCCCTTAATACTGAATCCTTGGACTTCCAGAAAGTTTTGGACGAGCTTTGGCCAAGTTAAAAATTTTATTTTATTTTATTTTATTTTATTTTATTTTATTTTATTTTATTTTATTTTATTTTATTTTATTTTATTTTATTTTATTTTATTTTATTTTATTTTATTTTATTTAGAAATTAAGCTGCTGTGGGATAAAAGGAAAGGATTGTTATTTTTTTTCTTTTTGGCTTATCTAATTGATTACACACCAGTTATATAAACAGATAACAATCAAGACTTTGGAATATATAGGCAGGTTTTACAATATATAGAAATTATGGGGAGATCCTGCAGAGATCTGTGCTGTCCCCTCAGCCATCTGGAGAAGGAGTGAGGTGTCAAGGCTGGTGGTGAAGTGAGGTTGCCCAGTGTGAGAGCAGGCTGCTCTACCTGCCCCAGGTGGGAAAGTGGGAAGAAACCTGTGCAAAAATCATTTGTCCTGTGCAAGAGTGAGGTCTAACCTAACCAATATTTATTAGAGAGGTCTTGGAGCTGTACTAAGTGATTCTGCAAAAATATCATATTAGTGGTCATCAAAAGCAAACAAGATGTCAGGATTTTTGAGGGTAGGAGAGAGCAAAGGAAAAAACCAATACCAGTGTATAAATTAGTGGTGAGTCTGGAGCTTCAATAGACTGGAATTGTTGTCTTTAAATGATATGAGAAAGTGAGAAAAGATATTAAGCAGGGTGAGGTGATCGCTGTAGGAGGAACAACCAAATAAGGTAGAATTGTGTAGCTGAGAAAGAAAGCTTAAAAAGTATGAAAAGTTAAAATCAGATCAAGCATGGGGGAAAAATAGGAAGTGATAATTGATAGCTCCTCCTAATGCAGCAGCTCGGGGAGGGCCAGGGACACTTGCAGGTGGCAGGTTCAGGATAAATGAAATATTTTGTTTGACAACACATCCTTTAATGGAGAAACTCGCCGACAGAGAACATCATGTATGGCAAAAATTGCATGGGCTCAGGAAGCACAGAGACAAATTAAGGGGGAAAGTCTATTAGGGGCTATTAGACATAATTACTATGACTCTGACTCCAAACTGTGGATTATTGGAGTCTGGGAACGTAGAACGTGGTGTCCCTCTGCGCTCAGTCTGTCGGCGTTCCCTTCCCTGGGCTCTGTGGCCGGTGGAGACAGGATATTGGGGCAGACAAGTGTTGGATCTAACCCAGTAAAGCTGCTGTTCTCTTCTTGGCTCTGCACCCAAAATTATGTTAACAGTTTGCATTTAAAAATTAAAGACCTTGTTATCCAGGAAAAATGTTTGATGGGAAAGAGTAAAGAATATTTGTGTGTGTTTGGGACACGTTGGTTTGGTTTTAATTTGGTGGTTATTACAAACTCCTGCAGTTGTACAAGTATTAGGAGGCTCTGGATATTTAGGTGTAACTAGAAATTCCCTCTGAAATGTCAACAGATTCTGTGTCTCCCTGTGAAACCTCCACACTCTTTTATAGTCAGACATCCCAGTGTGGCTGAAATCTCACCTCTCTCTGCTTTGCAAACTCTGAGGTGTTGTGAGAGACTGTAGATAGGAGAGGAACTTTTCACTGTGTTTGTCTCCTGTGTCTTAGAAACCAGACAGAGGGGAGGGGGGAAAAAAAAAAAGCAGAAGTTAATAATAATAGTCTTGGTTTTCCTCTGAAGAACTGCAGTTCAGCCCAGGAGCCAGGGACAAGGCTGTACGATGTGTTGTGTGAAGCTGTGTGTGAAGATGCTGGCAGTCTGAAAACTTCCTGCTGAGAGATAAACACTGAAATCTCAAGGTTTGGACACTGAATAAGACTTTGCACAGGGAAGACTCACCACTAGATCATCTATTTGACATATAATGAAATACCCCATGGGATCCAGATCGGGATGAGGGTGTCGGTAACCGGAGGAGCCAGCGTGAAGCCAGCTCTGCAGGGTGACACACAACCCCTCTGTCCAAGCTTTGAGCTGGGTGTTGTGCTCAGCTGTGACTGTGGAAAAATTTCCATGAATCAAAGCTGAGATGTCACTCTCTTTTCCTGAGTGGACAGGGAAATGTGAATGAGAGCTTGCAGGAGTGAACACGGCCGTTCTTCATGTGTCCCAGCATTTCTTAGATACAAAACAGCAATATTTGGTGATGCAGACAGCAGGTGATGCCAAAACCAACATGATTTTGCAGCATGAACAGCAGATGCTGACATACATCATGTTTAGACTTAAGCAAAAAGGTAGGTGTATCAGAAGCCCCTTCTGCCTTAGGCAGAGGTCAAAATAAACTGGCAAAGCCCAATGTAAACAGAAAACAGGCAGCCTCTGGGGAAAATAATGATAATTTTCACATAAAACCTCATTTTTATGAGAGTAGTGGTTTCCAGGCAGGTTTAATCAGCACATCTGTATTCACCTCATGGGATCAACCTTTGGCTGTGCTCATGTCACTGGGAGTTTTGCCATGGACTACAGCAGGATGAGATTTTAACTCCTTAGGAAATACTTAATGCTGCTTTTTATCCAAGATTGTTCCTGAGCACATTGCAAATGCACCCAGCCAGAGCAGCAGCTGCAGAGCAACTGGCAGGATGGGAGAGCAGCAGCATAGCTCCATGAATTAATTACAAATACATCCCAAAACTTTCTCAGTGGACATGGATGGAGATGAAGTTCAAGTGAAGCTGATTTATGGATAATAGATGTAGGACTTTTTTTCCCCCTAGGCTGGAAATACAATATATGTGAGTAGAAATAAAAAGGTAAAACGGAGCAGGTTTGCAAACTTGTTAGCAACCTGATAATCCTGATTAAGAACTAGAAATTCCTTTCCACCCTGTAATGCAGATAAGCAAGTCTCCTGGTTCTGATGGCTAAGTCCAGGAAACCTTTGCACTTGAGCAATCTTTCTGTAAATTTCTGTTTCCTTTCCTCACATTAAAGCGCACCAGGAGGTTGCCGTGAGAGCCTGTTTCATCCACAGAGGACTGAGGTTTGAGTTGTGTATGCTGTGAAAAGATCAAAGTAGGTCCATACAGCTATCTTGGGGAGGGTTCCTTCCAGGAATGTACACCTGTATCAACTGAGGAGCAGCTGGACAGACAGCCA
Source organism: Caprimulgus europaeus (assembly GCA_907165065.1). The sequence continues at coordinate 20,090,179 of OU015538.1, read as the reverse complement.
GCTCTTCCATATAATGATTTGGGACCCTAATTAGCAGCTTGGGAGGAGTTAGGATAGCCATCACCTCACACTGCCAGGCGTCGAGCATTAGGCTGAGACTGAAGAACATCAGGGGAATGAAGCTATTTTGGCTGCTAGCCCAGCCCTGGAGAACTCCATCCTACACCAAATAAACAGCTGGGGGGACTTAATCTTTGAAAAAATAAAATGCAGTGTGTGTTTGTCTTAGTTTCTGATTGTGATATGCAGATGCTGGCTTGCACAGAGGCAGAAGGAAGCTTGTGGTTTAAAAAAGAAAAAGACAGATCCTGTGGTGACAAGAGTGATCTAAAAAACTTTAAAAAGACACTGGGGGGTTGCAAAGTGGCCTCCAGGTCGTGGCTCTGTGGGTGGCCGTGGCTGCCACCGAGGTGTGGGCAGTGTCTGTTGGTCTGGGGTGGACAGTGGCACTTCCATTCGGGCTGCAGGGACGCACTGGCTGAGAATAACTTGTTGGTGGGAAGGACCTTACTGTGTTGGAAAATGCTCATTTTATTTTCATAATTCCTGTAAAGAGTGACTCCAGGATGTGTCCAGGCAAACCCCCAGGCATTTGCCTTCCTGGCTACTGCAAGCAGAAGTTGGCCAACTCCTTTATTGCTTCAGCTACCAAAAGTGTTATAAACTGCAATGTGGCTGATTCTTGTGAAGTTTTGATTTATCTCCCTCTCTCCTCCCCTTAAAGTTTCTGAAGTTACAATATTTTGGCTAAGTCTGCACTAAAATAAAAGAGGGGATCTGGGGCTCCCAGGTTGATCTGCAGGTGAAATGTTACTGAGGAAAATGAAGTGGTCAGCAAGCTGGTGCCAGTACAGCCCGTTCTCTGCTGCATCTTTCACCCCCAGGACGCTTTGGGGTGGTGGTACTGACCTGCTGTTCTGTCTCAGGACAGCCTGACTCTTTGTGAAAAGAGGGGGAAAATTTGGATTTTAATCCACAGCTTTTCTCTTAATCCCCTCTTCCTTTGTATTATGATTTTTAGGTATTTTAGTTCAGGGAAAAAGCTTTCTTGTCTTGAAAAATGTCTTTTTAGAATGCCTGTCATCAAAAAGATGCTTTTGCTAAATAATGTGTGTGGTGTATAAGTTCTTCAAAGACAGAAAGTAATACAGAACAGAAGCACCTGGATTTAGTGTAGGATCCCTGAGGTCATACTATATTTCTTCTTAAAGTAGTATTTTATTTAAAGATAATAAATGCCTGGCTGTATAAAGGCAGTGAAACAACAATTAATGCTGTAAACTTTTAGTCTTGTCAGTTAATTTAGTCTCTCTGTGTGCTAAACCATACAGGAAATAAACTTCCTTTTGATTGCAAACCACAGGAGCCTCATGAAATACTTGTCTGTGTGTTTAACTCCTTTCTTAACCAGAGTTCACTGCACCTCAGACCAACAAAAGAAAGAATATTTTTCCTCTCTCCTCTTTTTGCCATGCAGGGCTCCTCATCACCAGCATAAATCAAAATTCTGAACAATAATTTATATTGGCAGCTGTTGGAATAAGCCCCTGGTTCCTCAGTAAATACGAGCCCTGTGCTGTGCGGAGCGTGGAGACGAGTTTAGGGTGGAACGAGGTGGGACCTGTGCTGGTTTGTTTAAGTGACACAACTCAGCAGCCACCACTTCTCAGAGGCTGGAGCTGCTGCCAACGTTGCATCGACCACTGAGACCTGTCCTGGAGCCCTCCTGTGAAAATGAAGGTGAAGGAGGAATAATTCTGGTTTTAGAGAGAGGCTGGCTGAAAAAACCCAACCAGAATTTAACAATGGTGCTGAGATCCAGACTTTCAGGATTGAAGCACTTTTGAAAGTTTCTAGAGGAAATAGGTTTCCACTGGCACCCTCAGTGCCTTCCCCCCCATTTCTCTCAGCTACATTGAAAACTTTTTAATATCTGGGAATTTACCATGTTCCAGAGAGTTTTCTGTGGCTCATGTGAGACTCAGCCTGATTATCTTGAGTCTCCTGTGTGTTAAATTGCATTGTGATCAGTGTGTAAAGACTGCCTATGGGGCTGGGCTGTCATGTGTTTTATACTGTTTGTAGAAACAGCCAGAAATGATCCTTAACCCAAATAACAAAGTAAATAAGCAGTGATTTGAAAAAATAATTACTCCTGCTGACTAACAGCTTAGGAGAGGAAGCTCTGAGAGGCAAAGGGTGTGTTCAGAATTGTTCAAGGAGGCTGTGACAGAGGGAGCTTAGACTTAATGTTTTTTCAGTTCTCTGCTGTTCTGTGCTGGACAACTAACTCAGTAGTGATTAATGAGGGAAAATTCAGAAGCTGTGACAACAGGTTTGTTGTTAGATTTCTGCTTTCCTGCTCACCATAAACCTTGCTCAGAGAAGTGGCCTTGCTGGAGATGCTCTGACCCATCCCTACACTGCTCCTTCCACACCTTGGGGTGGTTTTTGTTGAGCAGGTGCTGGGGTTGTGTTTCCTTCTCTGGGGTGGTGCTGGAAGCCTGGTGATGGCTGCAGGATAATGCAGTGTGCCTTCAGCTCCTTTGTTTGTTTTCCTGCCGCTCTCCTGTTTGTGATTTTCAGGAGTTATATTCATTTTACACTGATTTTTGGGAGGAGTGGATCTATTTGTTTTCTATTTAACCCTGCACAGAGTTTGGATGCTGTGACTACGTGCACATTAGACATCCAGGGAAATCCAGCCTGCCAAGCTCCAAGCCTGCTGCAGAAAACAACTGTGTGGAATAAAGGAGGAGTTCATCTGCTGCTGCTGCTTCTGCTTTGTTAACGGATAACCGAGATAATGGAGCCTGTATTCCCGCAGTAGGAAGCTGTCTCTCTGTTGGTTTTGGACCAGAAGAGCAGTTTTCAGGCTTATGAAAATCAAATGCCACAAAATTGACTTAGGAAATTGCCAAGGGTCAATTTATTTTGTATTGTAATGGTGATGTTTTCCTTTGGATTATGGCAGTTCGGGTGCTGCCATGGTTTGTGGACAGTGTCAGCAACGACTTTGCAATGCACCAGCATTTCTTTACATTCTCATCTAAAGCAAGATAAAGGCAGGCTCAGGTCTGGAGAAGCTTGATTTTGCAAGATACATTTATTTTGGCTCGCTTCAGTAGTCTAGTCACAAAAGAAAATAGAAATCATCCCGATATGTGAATATTGGCACTTGCAAATCCTTCCTGTTGCTGAATGAAGCAGAGGCCTGAGACAGGAATGGCCTGAGGCTGTGGGTTGATGTGTGCTTTCAGTCAATATTGCTGCTGGAAGAGATGCTCCTGCATCCCCTGGCTCGTGTCCTTCCCTGCCCTTTGCCTCTCGTTATGATGGAACAAATATCTGATGTCAGCACAGAGGGCTGGGCTGAGGCTCCCCAGATCAATACTGTTCTGCGACTGGAAGAGTTTCTCGGGCTCAGAGCTCCACGTAGCCATGCCAAGGCATTGGCTGCTGCAAGAAGGGGCAAATACATGGTCAAGACGAGTCTTTGGAGTTCCAGGAGAAGGTCTTTTTCCATAACCCTGATTTATACAGGTTGAATGTAAACAGTCCCAGGGACTTCCATGCTTCCCTGATGGTCCCTCCTGGATAACCAGAGCTGGACCTGGTTTTCTGGGAGCAGTCTGGGCAGAGCCCCTGCACAAGGATGAGCAGGCTTTTGATGCTTGGGAGGTCTTGGAGTCTTGAGTTTGAAGCTGCTGCCTGCCAGCACCCAGAGACACGAGGCTGCTACAAGTGCAAAGTTCATCGTTAATCAAACAAGGGCTCCTGGTGGGGCTGTTTGCAGAAACCACGTGGCAGGAGAGGAGAGTCCTGCTGCTCCTCACTCCTCCCAGGGCTGAAGGGACCGAAGCCCAGTGTCAGCAGAGAGTTAAGCAGTAGACAGGCATCCCCCCTGCTTCAAATCAAGCTCAGATCCTTCCTTTTGAGGCAGGACAAATGGAAGTCTGACACCTCCACAGATCTGAAACACCTCGTCCCAGTGTTCAGGCTGTTAGGTGGTCTACAAAAACCATGAGCTTACCAAGGTGTGGTGACTCTTCTGCCAACAGCTCTGGTGCTGCCAGCCCCTTCCTGCCACTTCTGGGGTTTTAACTAACTCCTCCTTTGCCCAACTGCTGGGGATCTTGTGATTCATGTGCGTGGAAATACTTGAGTCTAAAAAGGCTTGTACCAACCATCCCATCAGCAAACATCTCTTATTTTGTGGCTGCTGATGCACTGTTGATTTTAAATGTTAAAATCTTGCATTAAAATCCCTGAAAATGGAAGTTTTGTCTTTGTGGGGATTGGTTGTTTTTGAAATCCAGGTAAATAATCCCATTGGGCATTCCTGTCACTTTTCACATATTTTTTTTTTAAAGAAAAAAGGGGGAAACCAAGCAAACAAGAAGCTAATCTCCTGATGTATGGAGGGATCTGTGGAGAGGTGGCTGATGATCCCCACAGGCACTCTACATCAGCCAGTGCACTAGTGTGCTCAGGGGTATTGGCATGCCAAGAGCATCACAGTTGGAAAATCCAGATAATATCTGGTAACTCCTCATACCATCCATCCATCCTTGTCTGCATCCCATGGTGGGGGGTGGCTGACAGCCAAGGTTTTTCAGTTGTTGCACTTTAGTCACAGTTGTTAGCCAGATGTCAAGCTTTCTGGAGGAATACCACACAGAGATCCTTATTTTTTTCCCCTTGGATTTAGAACCAGATCACTCCTGAGTTGTGTTGTGTGTAGTGGTACTTTTTTCCCCCCAACAATTAATAAATAACCTGATTGTCAGTGTGTTGGGCACAAAGATGAGCACTCACAGAGGGAGTGTCTGTGGTTGTTGGAACCTGTCCTGGTTTTGGCTAGGATAATTTTCTTCTTAGTATTTAGAATGGCTGTATGTGAACTACTAAGATCACAGCAGTAACAGAACTGTGTAATAGATCACAACAGTAAATGAAGTCCTTCGTGTTGGACTTCTCAGTTTTCATCCTTTTTTCATCAGCTCTTTCCTCCAGGATGAAGTCTGAATGTGTTTCCAGGATCCACAGGTAACCAGGGAAAACCTTTCCTTAGGAAAAGCAAAACACAAGAGACATGTGTGTTCATTGTAGCACAGTGAGTTAAGCCATATTTGTGATAAAAACAGTATTTTGTGTTACTTTTATGCTTCTAGTCTTCTAGCAGGCCATGACTGCTGTGGAGAGGAGCAGTGGCATCCTGACTTCTGCATAGCTGATTTGGCAATAGTGACTCTTTTTAAGCACTTTACTGCATCAATAAAAGCATCTAAAGCAGACAGTGGAGGGATGTGTATTTTTTTTTTTGGTGAGGAAACAGATATCCTGACTAAAGTCAACTAAAGTCATGTTGCATCTGATCTGCAAAGCCATCCAGAACACTTGTGCATCTGGCTAGTAGGCTTGTAGCCAAACTGGACTCTTGGGCAAAACAAGTAGGATGTTGCTGATGTGGTACACGAGGCTTGGCAGGCCAGGAAATGTGGAATGAGTGATAGAAAAAACCTCCTGGGGAACAGCCAGTAAGGAGAAGAGTTAGTGGAGAATGTACAACGTCACCTCCCTTTTCCTTGTGGCCAAAAGGAAGATTTGCTTCTGAATTTGGTGGCTTCAGTAGGAAAAGAGGTGGGTTTTCAGCTGACAGAGACCCATTTTCAGGTACTGGAACAAAGTGTGAAGTGGATGAAATGATGTTTTTACCCATTGTCTTCAGGTGTTGCTGATGATAAGAGGTTCTGCGTTAAAAACCTGGTAGCACCACAATAGTCCCTGATGAGCAGGTATAAAAGGATTAATGGGTTCACCCCCTACTCCTCCACTGCTTGGGTATTATTTGTTAAAACCAGAATTTGACTTAAGCTGTGTGATAATACGTTGATCCTTAAGGTGCCTTCATAGAAAGTAAACTTAAAAGGCATTAAAAAGTAATCAAGGCTTCATTAGGCAGTGCTGCTACTGCTGTGTGCCAGAAGCTGCAGAGATATAAATAAGGAAATGTTACTTGTCCTCAGACTTGACTAATGGGTAAAGGAATCTGCTTTTGGCCACTGCTGGAGGAAAGTAGCTAAACAGACATTTGATGTGATGCAGCAAGTCAGTTCTGACCTATTTATGGCTTTTTAGTATCTTTCTTACTTGAATTTGAGTGTAATAGAGCTTTGGTAGAGTGGGCTGTGTGGCATCTCTGACACAAAACTAGTGACACTGAAAAATCCTGCTGCACCATTCCCCTTGAGCCCTGTGTGCATTTACATGAGACAATCAATACTCTCTGAGTCTTAATATTTTTGTCTGTTCATATCATGTGACAAAGGTGAACTTCTTATAGATTTGCTCCTGTGACTGTGCCCACAACATGATTAAGGGGTTGCTTAATGTACTCCAGCCTGGAGTATTGCTGGCAGAGTCTCCTTCTGTAGGTACCAAGTGACAAATGCCCCAAATCACCACGTGCTGCAGCTGTAAAGAGCTTTTGGAACCTATTTCTGAGCAGTTGCTTTCAGTGTGTGTGCTTTATTTACACCTCTACCTGGTGTGACACTGGGTGCTCACCTGGATCTCCCCAGGGTGAGGAGTAACGCTGTCCTGGGTGCCTCCAGTGCTGATGGAAACCAGGTATTTACACCATTACCTTCCCTAAATGTGGCTTATACTTTATAAGGTGCAAAAGTCCTTGCCTTGAGCACACACAGGGTGTGCCTCCTCACTGTTCAGGCGTGTGCACACGTGCATGGTGCATGTACATGTGTGCACAGTGTGTGTACACATGTGCACAGTGTGTGTACACATGTGTGTAGTGTGAAGGCACCATCCAGCTGGGTGCTGGGCACTGACCAAGTCGAGCAGGCAGCTCAGCAGCCTTTCAGAACCACTGAGCCTGTGTCTGAGATTCTCTGTTGAGTGTTCTCCTGTGCCAAGGAACAGAATGGTACTGAGATGAGTTTTCTAAATGAGTTATCTTCCATTTTATTGCTTTATTGCTCTCTCCAAGTCCCTGCAAGGAGGGTGCAGAGAGGTGGGGGTGGTTCTGTTCAACCAAGGAACAAGGGACAGGACAAGAGGAAATGGGCTCCAGTTGTGCCCAGGGCAGTTGAGATGGGATGTGAGGAAGAATTTCTTTGCTGAAAGGGTTCTGAGGCATTGGAAGGGGTTGCCCAGGGCAGTGGTGGTGTCCCCATCCCTGGAGGGATTGAAGAGTCGTGTAGACACAGTGCTGAGGGACATGGGTCAGTGGGGACTGGTCAGTGTTGGGTTCATGGTTGGACTCAATGAGCTTAAAGGGCTTTTCCAATCCAGGCCATTCTGTGACTCTGTGATTCTGTGATGCTTTCCTCTGGGGCAGTAGAGAAAAGATTCCTCATTTTTCTTACCAATTCCTTGAACTTCAGGCACAAGTCAGCGCCACAGCAGTAAGGAACCTGCTCAGCCGGCTGCTTTGCTGGGCTGAGCCAAGCAGAGGAGCCAGGCCTGTGGTACTGGCTGAACTTTGCAAAGCAGGCTGAGGGGACCAACAGCCAAACTGCCCCTGGGGGTTTTATTCTCTTTGTAATCTGTGTTAAAGAGTAAATAAAAGTGAGTGGGAGTTGGGGCCTTCAGTGCCTTGGGCTCTGTTGAGAATCCTGATCCCAGGACTTCAGTCCATGGAGGTGACATTAACTTTGATGCTTGGTTCTCCTGGTAGGAAGAAAGCTGCTGAATGCACGGGTCTCTTTCCACCTGGGTTTTATTGGTGTGGGGGTTTAACAGTTTTAGGCCTTGGGTTATTGAATGAGTGAACTTACAGTGGCGTTATAATCCCTAACAGAGGCTTTGATTTTTGTTCCCACGAAGCAGCTTTTCCATTTACATAACTTTCTCCAGTTTCTGGAGCAAGTTGTGTTCTTGTTCCGGGAAGTACAGACTTTGTCTTTGTTCTTGCTGTATTCCTGGCTTGCCCTGCACAATCTGATCTGTAGTGTGGTACCTTACTCCTGGATAATACCCCATTGCAGGCAGCCCACAGGCTTCCAGACGTGATGCAACCTCCAGGTTAGGTTGCACAAAGCTTTCCCTAGCCTGGATTTTTTTCCCCCCCACCCTGCTCTTGAGTGATGGTTTTACATCCTTTCACCCCAGGACTTTCCCCTGCTTTTAAATAAGTGTTTTCAAGAACCACACATGAGGAATGGGAATCAGGTTGGTGAGCTGGAGCCCATTCCCTCCTGCCCTGGGTCTCATGCTGGCACCTGGTGCTAATGCAGCCCAGGGTCAGTGGTGAGAACTTTGTCCAAATAAACAACTTTTAAGTTATTTGGGGGCAAACCACATCAAGAGAGGGCTGCTGTAGCAGCCGGGCAGGACACATGTTGATGTGCCATGGGCTTTCCCAAAGGGCCCTGGAGGGACAGTCAGTACATATGGAGCCCATCTGGACACTGCCTAACTTCTGCAACAAAACAAGAGCAGCACAAGTGGAGCGTGAGCTTTTCCAGCCTCCTGTGTTTGATTGGAATCACAGATGTTCCTGGTGCTTTTGTTGTGTTTGTCCTCAAATCTCATTCCTTACAGCTCAGAAACCAAACATTGGGAGGGAGAATGATGACATTACTGCCTGTCATGCTCGGCTTAAAATAGCCAGAACAAAGAAGTGGTTTGAGTTCTGTCATGATAATTGCCCAGACCTAAAAATAGGAGATGTTCTACCAGGCAGAGAGAAGTAAGAGTGAGACAGGAATCGCTGGGAGACACCTCAGAGGCAGCCCACAAAGCTCTGATCAAGCAGGTTGCTGCTCTTGTTGCCTACAAGTTTCCCTCCCTTTGACCACCGTTTGCAGTGGATGGTGGCCACCAGCACCACCAGAACTAGCACTCGGAGAACACCCCGTGCCCAGCGCCGGAACGGCAGAGCTGCCGCCGCGTTACTGCCACAAGGGAGTTTGTTGTGTGATGAAAACAGCAGCACTCCAACTGTAAACTTACTTCTGGTTCCAGTGGTCCAGAAATAAATTTCCAAAACATGTCTATTGTCCAACAAAGAATTTATTTATAAACTGAAAAAAAAGAACAAGACTTAAACCCAAAACTCGCTCTTGGCCAGCGGTGCAAACCAGACTTGTTTTGTACGTGTATTCCTGTGTATACTAAATAAGATAGAAACTTCTTTGAAGTACATGTCAATAAAATATTTAAAACAACCTTTTCCCTGCAGCAGGGAGAGGCTGGCTGTGGGACAGCGAGTTGACAGTCCTGGCTGGAGCTGGGGATGGAGCATCGCCTGCTCGCTGGACCAAGCTCCTGCAGCATCCATCTTTTTGTTGATTGCTTTTTTGTTATTATTTTTAATGAGTAAAGATTTGGAGGAGAAAAAAAATATTGAGTGTGAAATGCTGGAGCATTTTCTGAAAAGTTTTCTGCTCATTTTGGAGTTAAAGCTCCATTTTTGATGGACTGGAAAAAGCTACCCACCTCGACACTTGGCAGCTTTGACTTGGCATCTTCCATTCCTGATGTCATCCACTGGGTTAGATCTTAGAACAGTTAATTTAACTTGTGGTGTGGATTCAAGCAAGGGACAATACTTGTTCATAATTCTAAACTACTTATTTTCCTAATGTTACATGCTCTGTTGGAAGCTCAATGTTTCACCACTGGCTTGTGACTGGAAAGGAAGAGAATCTTGATACACAGGGATATCTTAAAAATAAATAAATAAATAAGATGGAAGATGATGTTTAGTGTGCAGAAGATTACAGCTGGGTGGTGAGACTTTGCTTAACCACCAGTGACTTGCCATAAAGCTATTTCTGTCTCTGAAACAGCACTGAAAACCAAACCCGAGAGAAAACAGATTCATTTGGTTAAATGGTTCCTTCCAGTGTTATCTGAGGAATGTCAGCAAAAAGTCCAAGGTTTGCACTCACCTGAGGGATTGTCGCTGCTTTTCCCACAAGAGTGTCCCCAGAAGCCTGAGTCAGGGTGTTCAGGCTGAGAAACCAGGTCTGTGTTTCTGGGGGTGGTGGGGTGAAGCCGTCTGTGAGCAAAACTGGCTTTCAGCAGGGCGTTCTGCCTGCCCCAAGCAGGGCAGCTCTCAGCAGTGCTGACTTCTGCTCCCCACCCCAACCCTTCTCCTTCCATCCCTCTGCCTCCATCCCACCTCCACCCCTGGGATTTTGTCCCATCTCCATCCATCCATTCTGCTCTGTCCCATCCGCTCCTCCCCGCAGCCTCTTCCCTTCCTCCCACTTGCCCACCCACCCCTGCCCTCGATTTCTCTGTTGTTCCTGTGCTTTGGTGTCTATCCCCGAGTCCTGCTCCTGCGCTGAGCGTCCCCACGTTCCCAGCTCTCCACTGGCTCTCTCTACCCTTCCAAACGTTGTCAGGAGCCCTCAGTATAAACAAGGATTTTGCTGTTTGCAAACTGCTGTGAGCTGCAGCTCACTGGCCAGAGCAGCTTTAGAGGTGACAGTTTTTTGTGTAGGATGAGGAGCGGTCTCTGGGAAGGCGCTGGCCGGTGTCCAGGCCTGGTCAGGCAACTGGGACAGTGGGGTTTTTTTGGGGGAAGCGAGTGCTGGGTGTTGACAGGCACATCCTGAAGAAAAGCTCCTCGCTCCTTCCCAAACATGGGCAGCAGGAACCATCTTCTAGGCTCTTGTCCTGAGGAGAGCCTGTGCCTTTTCGAGTCAGACAGAATACCCTGACGCGGCAGCAGGCGTCTCTCGCTCTATTTTAGTCACTTCCCCTCCCAGTGGTGTTCCACTGCCTGAGATTAATGGAAGTTTTCTAAATAAAATCCTATAAAATAATGTGATCTGGCAGCTTGGTGCCTGTTCTGCCCAGCGCTTGGTGCCATGGTTCTCTGGAGCATTTAATGCTCTTGCGTAAGTGCTTGTCACTTCCCAGTGGTTGGATGGAAGGAGGACTCCTCCTTGTCTGAGGAGCTGGGAGGAAGACATCACCTCTTAAATCTTCCAACTAAGATTTCTTTGGCCAGAAAAACTAGGGTTTCAAAGTGATATTGCTCATGTATCAACAGCAGCTCCTTGCTTTTCTTTGCAGTTCTTTAGAGAATGACCTCCTTTGACCACAGATGGGCTCAGAACGGTGCAGAGACCAAACTGCCGTGCTTGGCTTCCACACAGTGCCTTTTCTAGCAGAAAAAAAGATGTTTCCAGCTTTGCTAGCTCTTCATCCACAAGCAGAGAGGGTCCTCTGCTGTGGTAGACCTTCAGAGCCATGCTCATGAACTCATGATCTAGTTGTGCTACCTGGAGCTGAAGAAACAACCCAGAGACTGCCCTTGCTCCATGAAGCTGGGAGAAGGAGTGAAAACAGAACAGAACAGGCAATGTGGCAGTGTGCACAGAGAGGTTTTGCATGTATATGTCTAAGAGGAAAATGCTATTAGAGTTCATCACATGTAATAATGGCAACCCAGGGTAATCAGAGATGTTTTCTTCATGTTGAAGAAACATCTTAATGGCTGAGATAGTCCAGCCCTGTCAGACTGGATGGTGCAGGGATGGACTGGATGGGCAGAGTCTGCCTGTGAAGGGGTTGCACTGGGAGACTGAGGTGCTGTGAGGAGTGGGAGGCTGTGTGTATGGCTGGGAGGCAAACTAAGAGTAAAAATGATTTAAAAAATGAAGAGAATTCTCAGGAGATCAAAATGCCAATTGCTATCAAACTTAGAGCTCTTGCTTTATGTGTGTATGGTTCAATAGTAGATGGGGAAAAATTAAATTTTAGGTTTTTTTCCTTAATTCTGGGACATCTCAAAGTGTGTTCTCAATAAGCAGCAGATTTTCGACAAGTTAAGGACCCGAGGCTAATGAAAACTAGCTGGATCTGTAATTTACAAATGGTGGGAAATGGTTAATTACAATATAACTAGCTTGGGAAAAAAAAAAATTCCACTTACTCCCAGGTCAGTATGTTGCCTTAGATACTGACCACTGGCAGAGGAGTTTACAGTAACAAAGACTTTTCCCTTATTTTAGTCCTGCACAAAAGTTCATGAAGGAAGTGCTTGATTTTTATTTTTTTTCCCCTCTGAGCTGTATGACACCAGGGAGAAAAACTTTCCCTGACTGCTCCCCGCTCCTGTGACCCCTGCTATTAAATATGAGCGAAGAAATCTCTTACCAGTAGATGCAAGTCTGCTGAGAAATGATTTTTCTCTACGGCCTGGAACATGAATTATTTCCTCAGGGTGGTATTAACTTGTCTGTTTTTATTTATTTTTAGCCATGATGAAAATTAGCTGATGCCCAGCAATATTCTTCTGTGTAAGGGTACAAGGGTGCTCGCTAATCGAGGCCAGTGGCTGCTCTGCCCACACGTGGGGAGGAATGATGATGTGTGCTCTTGCAGCCCTGGGCAGGCAGCTCTCCTGCTCTGCTGGTTTCACTGGGCCAGCACTGGGCTGCAGCCAAACCCAGCTGCTCGATCACTGCCCTCCCAGGGGACAGGGGAGAGAACTGGGGGGCAAGGGGAAGGAGACTCGGAGGGTGAGAGAAGAACTATTTAATAATGGAAATACAAGAAAACTGAAAATAATACTAATATTAAAATAGCAATGATAACAATAATAGTAATAAAATGTGCAGATGAGTGACACCCAGGGCCATTGCTCAACACCCACCGACCCAGCCCGGCCCGTTCCCAGAGAACGATCCCGGAGCAGCGACAATCCCGACCCGAAACCGCAATCCCGGGAGAGCCAGAGCCCGAGCGAGAGCCAGAGAGAGCCAGAGAGGAAGAGCCCCTCATGGATCTCCTGGCCATGGGGGACAGGAGATGGAACAGCCCCTTGGCAGAGCGCAATGCCCATGGAGCTGATCCATTGCGATATTCCTTGCCTCCCCACTAGATCTTGCACCTGCAGACCAGCAAAACACAGAGTCCTTCAACTTCAAGTAACAACTGAAAACATCAGTATGGTGCCAATGTTCTTCTCCTAACAAATCCCAGCTGAACCCAAACCCCAGCGCTGTTCCAGCTGTTGAACAGAACCAGCTCTGGCCCAGCTCACACCAGGACACTGCTGAAGCCAGGAGCATGTTTTTTCTCCATTGGGAGAGCAGGGTTGGTCCCTATATATCTATATCTATATATATATATATACACACACACACACTATACTGAGCTAGATGCAGAAGGAGATCTCTCTCTCCAGTGTTTTTAAAACCAACCCACCCCACCCCAGATCTCGTTTAAGGTGGCCTGGTTCCCGCTCACGGCTGGTTGCACATCCAGCAGCGATGGCTCCAAAGGAGCTGCTACAGAACAAGTCAGGGGATGGTTAAGGACGACTGAGGCATGGCCTTCTCCTCTCTGGAGACTCGAAGCTCTGCTCTCCCAAACCCCACCCTTCCAGGCAGCACTTTTCCTACAGTAAAACCTCCCACCCTCCCTCCACCCCCACCCCCCGTGGGTGCGGGGCGGTGCGAGCCGGGGCGCAGGCACCATTTATGGCTCTGGGTGCTGCGTCCTGACCCCGGCGCTGCCTCTTTCCCCTTCTCCCTATATGGAGAGGCTGCTGCAGGGAGCTGCTGCCTGACCTGGATTAGAAGCAGTTCCACATCTGTACGAAACGGCTGCTTTTCTTGCACTGAGCTAATTAGGTTAAAGCCAGGCCTTGGATTGGTTTTGTAGTGAAGGGAATTATTTGAAGAGAACAAATTTCCCATTAAATCCTATTTTTTATTCTTTGCCAGGATGTGTGCATGGTTATAATTTCCTTTATGGTGGTAAAGTCATGCAGAGGAAGAACAGAGCATAAGCAGAAGATCTCTGTATCAGGAAGTCAATAATTCATAGCTGACAGTAATAAAAACCACCTTTCCTGGAAAAAGGCAGCACAGTCTTTGCCACGCAGGTCCTGCTTGTCACTTGGGTGCTGTGTGACTCCACAGAGGGTGGGCTGCAGCAGATGTGGGATCTCCAGCCCCTCTGAGACTTCTCCTTGAGATGAGCAAGGGCTGCGGGGTCACAGCTCTCCAGAGACATTCCCTGCCACTGCTGAAACCCAGAGTGGAGCAGAGCAGAAGGTTTTTTGGGGTTTTGGGGGGGGATTTTGTTTGGGGGGGGCTTTATTTATTTATTTATTTATTTATTTATTTATTTATTTATTTTTGTTTTTTTGTGTGTGCTTTTTTCCAAAGAAACACGAGCCAAAATTACTTTGAGATCTTAATGATGATTTGATGAGATCTCTCTTGGGAAGTCCCTGCAGCGAGGTGCATAGCAGGACAAAAACCTGGACTCTGGGGAGGGTGGGTGTGCTTCCAAGGACAAAGGAAGCAGATTGTACCTCAGATATCCCTCCAGCAAACTTTTCTGCACCTGAAAAACAACATTCCCCCAAATTAATTGTAAGGCCTGGACAACAGAGCCTCTGCAAGGGGACTTTAGGTTGGAGATCTTGAGGTTCAGGAGGCTCCTGTGTGTATAGGGACAGTGTCTTTAGGCTTCAGCCTGTTCAGTTATACAGGAGCCAGGTCAAAGCTCAGATATGACTCTTCAAAAGATACTTTTTTCTTCTAAGACTTTTCTTATTGCTTCCATTTTCAACCTGTTTGGCATCCCCTTGTTTCCACACTGAACCCTGGAACTGCATAATCATCAGCAGAAGAAGCCATTTGACTGATTTTGTTTGCTTTCTCTCCCCCCTTCCCTCTTCTGTGACAGATTAAAAAGCAGCAACAAGATGTTTTAGGTTTCTTAGAAGCCAACAAAATTGAATTTGAGGAAAAGGATATCGCTGCCAACGAGGAGAATCGGAAATGGATGCGTGAGAACGTCCCTGAAGACAGCCGGCCAGCGAGCGGGAACCCGCTGCCACCCCGGCTCTTCAACGACAGCCGGTACCTGGGGGTAAGGGACAGATCTGCTCTCCATCTCTGCTCATCCCACTCCTCTCACCTGCTGCTGTAGCCTGTGCTTTGCTGTTGTGAGCAGCAAGAAAGGGCTTGGCCAGCTGTACGTACAAGTGTGCAAACTCTGAAGGGCGTGGAGGTGGCATTTACTCCTCCTGCTCTTGGGCTTTTAAGAATAATTGATTCTTGAATATTCCAGTTTTGACACAGAGACTAAAATTTGGACCTCCTGATTCTCAGATCAGTGTCAAAGTTACTAGAACGAGCCTACCACCACCTTGCAGTATATATATTTTTCTCCTGTGGTTTTTTTCCTCTTTTATGACTCTGAAAGGTTTACAGGTTTTTTTACTTCTCATGTTCACCATGATTGTGAACTAAAACTTGACAGAAATCTGACGCTGTTGCACCAACCTGATGTTCTACAGCAAGCTCAGAGATCTGCTCAGCCAATGTGGGGTTTGCCAGTATGTGTGGATCCCAGATCCCCCCATAGCCTGTTCATCTTCCAGAATAAGTGCTGGTGTGCAGTGATGTCTGCCAGGACCATCAGTCTGTTTTCTGATCCTCCTTGGGATCAGTTTTGTGTTCTGCTTGCAAAATGAAGGCTGTTGTGGTTCACTTACTCCAATGTCTTGAACAGATTAAAACTCATATTGCAAATACAATTCCTCCTTGTAATTATTTTAATGCTTGATCAAAAGTAAGTTGCCCTGCAGCACTTGTACTCAGCAGGCCATGCTTGAATGATTATTAGATTAACCGTTAATTTTAGTTTTAAAACTTAATATATTCTGAAAAGAGCTCACAGGATGCATTCCTCTGGTGCTGGGTGTTGGTTTCCAAGTCATTCTGCAGTCTGGTCCTGACCTGCCAAGTCTGTAAGTCAGAACCTGCCAGTTCTGGACCTTTGTGAGGCAAATCTGTGGCTACTGAAAGAAATAATTCTCAATGCACCAGGATTTTTTTCTTGCTTGTAATAAAAGCAGAACTTGAAACAGTATCTACAGTGAGCTAATGTACCAGTTGGCTCTCAAAATGTTACTGACTGTGGCTGTGACATGGAAAAAGGTTGGTTTGGAGTGACAAATCTAATGATAGTTGTCTGCAGCTGAAAGGTGGGAAGGGGCTAGAGACAACGAGCTGAAAATCCCTGTTCAGTTCTCTCTCTTTAAAAACAAACAAACAAAAAAAGAGGCAAATATTTCTATACCAGGAGGAAGTCCAGTTGTGACAGCATCCCCTTTCTCCCCTGGTGTGCCAGGGCTGTAGGGATGCAAGCAGATCACTGTGCATTTGTCCTTTATCAGTGAGATGTTGCCAAATTTCTGCTGCATTGCTGTGGCTGTGCAGCAGCACAGGGCTTAACTCTGCAGTGGTGTGGGACAGGAAGAGAAAAAGCTGTGTGCACCTAGATCTGAAGGCTTGCTCACAGAATCCCAGAGTGGTGGGGTGGGAAGGGAGCTCTGGAGACCATCCAGTCCAACCCCCCTGCCAAAGCAGGGTCACCCAGAGGAGGTTGCACAGGGCTGCATCCAGGTGGGTTTGGATCTCTCCAGAGAAGGAGACTCCACAGCCTCTCTGGGCAGCCTGGCCCAGGGCTCTGGCACCCTCACTGGAAAGAAGTTTCTCCTCATGTTTAAGTGGAACCTCCTGTGTTCCAGTTGGTGCCCATTGCCCCTTGTCCTGTCGCTGGTCACCATTAGCAGAGATACTTCTAATGTATCCCCACCTGCAACACAACAGCTTTGTGTGCAGTAATTCTGGAGAGAGGGGTATAGATGCTTCAGACCAGCTGTGGGTTTATTTCATCCCCAAAATTTTGATTGATGTCACTTTAAGCTTTTGAAGCTCAGTCTATTTGTGTAGCTGGATTCAAGTTCCTCCAGGTCAGTTTTCAGGAAGATAGAAGTTAATTCTGTGCCCACACGCTTGAACCTCTTTTGGTCTTTATCTGCTCCATCTCAAGCATGAGCTTCCCTGTTTGTTTCATCTGCTGCAGCCTAACTGGCAGGGGAATGAGCAAATTGACTTTTATTGGCCTGTGCACAGCAGAAAGGCTGGAACTGGAGATGCTGTGCAGGTTGGCACGAACCCTGCTCCTTAGTCACAGGCATTCCTTTCCTGGTAGATGCTCTGAAGCAGACTGCTGGACTATGCACCACCAAGATAAACAACCCCTTTGTTATCAAGCAGCCCCAGTACTGTCAACAGAAGTTAATCTTCAGGGAGGATTGAACATAATCATACACATTTTTGTCAAACTAGCACCCAAGTGCTACTTGTACAACAATGTGATCTCTAGGCAGCTTGAATCCTCAGTTTCCTCTACTTTCTTCTGTTCCAGCTGCAACAGCCTCTTCTGAGAGCTGTCCCTGCCCTGAACACAGTGCTCTTTTCTAACAGCATTTGCTGTTTTTTCAGCTTTTGCCTACCAGACCCAGGCATGCAAAGCAGCCTGCCCTTAATGGCAGCTCCCTCCCTGACTTCAGCCCCAGACTGAGCCTGCTCGGAGCTGCTGCCCTGCCTCCAGCTTCTCAGCCAGGACTCCTGCAGCAAAACATTCCTCCCAGTGAAGCTGGAGGAAGTTGGTAGTGTTGCTTCAGTTCAAAAGGGAGAGAAGGAAAAGTCATAAGAGAGCTATGTGCTGAGTTTGGGGATGGGAGTGAGGGATGTATGTGGTAACTCGGACAGTGGTGGCCTTGCACAACCCTTCTGAGTTCCTTTGCTCGGCATTTGGCAGCTGCTGTTGCTGAGCCATGCTGTGGGCTTTTTGCTTGCTCTTTCCTAACTTAGCAGACACTGAGCTGTGGTGTTTGTACAGCACTGCATTCTGCCTCAAGGTGTAGAGAGGTGGGGGTGGGTCTGTTCAGCCAAGGAACAAGTGACAGGACAAGAGGAAATGGCCTCAAGTTGCACCAAGGGCAGTTGAGATTGGATGTGAGGAAGAATTTATTTGCTGAAAGGGTTCTGAGGCATTGGGAGGGGTTGCCCAGGGCAGGGGTGGAGTCCCCATCCCTGGAGGGATTGAAGAGTCCTGTAGCCACAGTGCTGAGGGACAGGGGTCAGTCGGGGACTGGTCAGTGTTGGGTTCATGGTTGGACTCAATGAGCTTAAAGGGCTTTTCCAGTCCAGGTGATTCTGGGATTCTGTGATCCTGTAAATATAAAAATGGGCAGAGAAGGGAACATTGGGGGTTTTTAAATTATTTCATTGTTTTTACCTTCATTTCCCTGGGAAGTGGCTCTGTGTATATTGAGACCAACTACACAGTGCAACCTTCCTTCCTCTGTGCAGACTAATCTTTAATGGGAGACATGATGGGAAAGGATATGCTCTCAGTTTACAGGTTTAAATTTAACTTTTAACAGGTTTAAGAGTTAATGTCCATAGCTGCACAGTTACCATGACTAATCAGTAATTAGCAATGACATCTGATGACAAGGTAGGGGCTCAGCCTCCTGCAGAAGGGACATCCACACCAGACCAGTGACGACAGCTGCCTTGCTATGGAAGCTGTCCCTCTGGGAAAGGTGGAAGCATCTCACAGCAGCATCTTGTTGCTGCAGATGGTGAAGTTCCCAGCTTGTCCCTTTGCAGACAGTGCCATTTCTGTGCTCTCAGTGCTCAGGATAAATCCCTGAGGTGGTGCTTGGAACTCTGCATGGGGCCACAGGAAGCAGTTTGCTCGGTGCAGGTTGGGTAACGCTCCAAACTGCGATTGCTGCTGACGATTCTTACTTCTGTCTTTTGTTTCCACCTCCCTCCCTGGCTCCCATGGTGAAGGACTACGAAGCTTTCTTTGAAGCTCGAGAGAACAATGCAGTATATGCATTTTTAGGCTTGACTGCACCACCTGGTTCAAAGGTAGGTGTGTCCTTTTCTCACCATAAACCACAACCTGGATTTTACACCTTGTTCTTCTCTACTCACAGTAGGATATTTTATGTGTTCTGTGGTTGTCCCCATCAATCTACCTGTTGGTCTGATACCCAGAGACTAACTTCAGGCTTCAGCATCACAGCAACACGCTGTTGTTATGTGCTGGTTTATTTGGAGGATGCTGTGTTCCCTGGAGGCATCTTCCTCCCCCTCCTTCTACCAGACAAACTCCGTGTTCAGTACAGATGCTCTTTTGGTATCCTTGCTGCAGAGCCAGCCTGCTCTTTCTGAAGTTAATGGAAAAGCTTTTCTTGCTTTGGAAAGAAGAGCTGGGTCAAGTTCTTCACTAGTAATAATTGTCTCTTACCATTGGGATTATTTTTTAATTGCACACTCTGGGAACAAGGGAAAGAGGAGTTAATATTTGTACTAAAGAATGCACAAGAAATCCAGATGAAAAAAATTGTCACAAACCCAAAGAATTATTTCAGTTCAATGAAAAAACTTAATTCATGTGAAGTTTTGATGAGATTTTTGTACTAGAAAATACCTTCAGACCAGAGTCACTGTTTTTAAAATAACATGTTCTTACTTCAGAGTAATTTTTCCCTCCAGCTTGTTATCCGGAGCCTTGTTTTCCTTTGCCAATTACAAACTGGGTTGCTGCTTTATGGATGCAATGGGCTGGAATTCTCCTTTTGATTTTGATAGGATAGGACAAGCCTGCTTTATATGTTTCACTTGACAGCAGCAGGATCCTCCAGGTCACTTCCAGCTTGCTTGTTCCAGTGGATAAACACGCTGTTTCCTTTCAACTTTATTCAAGTAAGAGCCGAAGGCCATGCTGTGCGCATCACGAAGAGACCTGATTTTAAAGGTGGACAGTGATCCATCAGGATTAAGAATTACAAATTGTGGGTCAGATTGAAACAGTTTTGGGGGAGCCAAATTAATTTCTAGCAGTAGCTCTGCTGCTGTGAATGGTGCAGTGAGGAAAATCCCTGCCTGGTACAGAGAGCTGCAGAGAGCAAAACCGGCGATACGTGCCCCAGCATCCTCCGTCGCTGGCGTCACTGGACCAGCTGCATGCAGTGTGACAGTCACATAAATCTGATTTAAGTTCCTTGGAACATCTGCACAGTGCTGCACAAAAGAGTATGCAGGATGGAGCCAAGGAGTGAGGAGGCAGCTCTGAGACCACGGGAGGCAGGAGAGCCCGTGCGCTTCCCCTCACAGCCTGGGAAGTGCAGTGGTCCTGGAGAGCAGTTGCTGCTGTCATGAATCAGGTCATCTCTCTCTGTAACATGAACATCACTTCATGGCTATTAGTTGCTCCAATTCTGTCCTAAGGGGTGGCTTTTGAGGATAAGGTAAGTTTTAAAAGGGTGAAACATTTGTACTCTGCTGAATTTTCCTATTGCTTGCTGCAGCTGAGAGGTGCAGTTGTGCCAAGGAAGGTGACCTTTGCATAAATGACCTTGTACCCAGAGCATTCTGCTGTTGGTCTGACTTTTGGTATCTGTTCCACAATTACATGATGTCAAATTAAGCTGATTGCCTGCTGCTGAGGAGGAGAAACTGATTTGTAGATGCTGAAATTGGCATTTACAGTGTAGCTGCCTGCAGCTTGGATAGAATATTGTATTGACATTGCATCTGTGTCTGTTGCTACATAAAGTGGAAGGAGTCTGGGATCAACCCATGTGCAATTGCAAGAGGATCTTGACAGCAAACCTCCATTAAATGTCATTGTGGGAGATTGGGAAAGTTGTTTGAACAGAAAGGTGCAATATTAATGCTAAAGAAAAAGAGAGTGCAAATGGACCTGCAAACCCTGGGAAAGGCTGGTGTTCCATTTATCTGAAATATCCCTAATTTGGGCAGTATGGGTGGGTTTGGGGAAGTAGCTGAGTCACCACTCCTGGAGGTATTCAAAAGGGGTGTAGATGTGGCACGTAGGGAACGTGGTTTAGTGGTGGACTTGGTAGTGTTGGGTTTATGGTTGGACTCGATGATCTTAAAGGTCTTTTCCAACCTAAATGATTCTGTGATTAAAGGGAGAGGATTTTGTAAGTTCAAGGTTGTGATGAGTTATTTAGGACTGAGAGCAGGGAGGGACCTCAAGGAAAAGCATGTAAGAGGGAGAGTGTCAGGTCTGAAAAGCTGAGCCAGGTAACTTGGAGGACCATGCCCAAGGAAATGGAGTTTGACCTTCAAGACAAATAGGTCAGCATGTTCCCTGAGTTAATTGTACCCCCTTTCCTAGAGATGAGGGAAATACCTCTCCATCCTACTGCTGTTTTGAACACAAAGACTTTGTCCTGCATCTTCTGGCAAAAGCAAAAAAAAAGAGCAGATTTCACCTCTGTAGTGCCTACACCTGGTTAATGGAGTTGTTACAAAGCCAAGAGAACCATCTCCTCTTTCTTAGTGCTCAAAGAACCACTTGTCTTTCAGAGAATACCAAACCACCTTTGTTTCTTCCAGGCTTTGTAGTCCTTTTTAACCTTTCCTTCCTTCTTCACCTGCCTTGTGTGCCGTGAACTGATAGGATTCCCTTGCACGAGCAGCGTGGC
Organism: Caprimulgus europaeus; assembly: GCA_907165065.1. The sequence goes on along the minus strand of OU015538.1, from coordinate 20,068,848 downwards.
TGCGCTGGTGACATCCCAGCTGCGCTCTTTGACCCAGGACATGCAGCCAGAGGAGCAGAGCACGGGCTGGGAGTGCAGCAGAACCTGAGCCAGCGGTCTGGGGAAGGCTGTTCCCACGGCCCTGAGTTAAAAAGGCAGCATGAGGAGCTTGGGCAGGGAGCCAGGAGAACCCGAGTGACCCACCACGTCTGAGATAACGGAGATATGCCTGGTGCTTCCTGCCCTGGGGGCTGGGGTCACCCACTGTGTCCTCACTCCTCAAAGTCTTCCAGGCTTCTTGGAAATTCCCTGCTTAGTCCTCCATCCTCTTGTTTTTTATTTGTTGAGCATACTGGCTCATGTTAACAGTGATGTTGTTGAGTCTGTTATCTTCAGTATTGCGATGCAGTCACCAAAGCAAACAACTCCATTACATAAAAGTTGAGTTTTTGTCAAACTTCTTCCTTTAAAATAAGCCATGCTGTCCACCCTGAAGTGCAGCAGCGAGAGCACTGTCACTGTTCATCTTTTTGTAGGCCATGTTGCTGCTCAGAGGTAATTAAATTAATTTACAATCAAAAGTACATTTGTAGAAACCATTTTCAGAAAAAAAATACCTTTTTCATTTCTTCTCTTGTCATTCTGTTCCCATTGTGACCACCTTACGAAGGCTGAAAGGAGACTGAGGAATGCTGGATACTGGTTTTGAATGTTTTTTCTGAAACATATTGAGAATTGTTAGAGTTGAGGTGGTGTGTCTGCAACTGCTTCATCTCAGAAGCTTCACAGGAAGGTTTTCATGTAGCCAAAGGGCACCAGATCTGTCCAGGTCCCTCGGAGAGGTGTGAGTTTGGAGCCCTGGGTGTGGAGAGTAGGTGGTGGGCAGGAGCACTTCTCAGGGGAACACGAGGAGCTGGGATAACTGCACAGTGCTGGTGCCAGGACAGACCTGCGACCTGCTGCCAGCCCAGGACAGAGCTCACACGTGGGTCTTCTGCTGGAGCAGCTCCGAGCTGTGTCTGAGGACTCGCAGGCGGCTCTGATCACCCTTCTGGAAGGCAAAAGCTAAATGCTGGCTTTTGGCCCTTTGGTAGGGTTTAGGTCAGGAACTAGTTGTGTCTCTGCTGAGACCTCTTTTTCTTCTCCCCTCCTTCCCCTTTTTTTTTTATATGGAGACTTTTACTAATTAAGAATTCCTTTCCCATTTCACCATAGTTCTTTGATCTCTAAATAGTTCTAAAAAATAGTTCTAAAAAAATCTTTGATCTCTAAATAGTTCTTGTGTCCTCATGTGAAATCAGGAATAACTCATTATATCTGATCTTTTGTTTTAAATTTTGATGGTCAAAAGTTGGGCACAGGTTGGAACATCCCTGCAGGTCCTACTTGAGCTAGCTCAGAATTGGAGTTAAACCAGCGCTGACCGTGTGGGACTTGTTTTATAATCATAGAATGGTTTGGGCTGGAAGGGACCTTAAAGCTCATCCAGTCCCAACCCCCAGTGGGGACTCTTTTCTGGAGTTGGGTTCAGTGCTGCTCACTTTTTATTCCCATACTGCTGCAGTTTTTGTCACCTCATGTGCTAACACAGGTATGTGCAAGTCATCCCCTTTCATCCAGTACTAATCTGTGTCATTCTCTTCTGCTGTTTCAGGAAGCTGAAGCACTGGCAAAGCAGCAAGCATGAATTTCAACTGCCTTAAATGTTCTGTAAAGGGAATTTCCACAGCTTTTTTATAAAATAGTCCAATTGTCTCTGCTTCAAGAAATGTAGATGTGATTTCTAACGTTTGATCGGTGCTTGCAGCGCTCGCCGTACCTACTACAAATCTGAACACCAGATGAAAATGTGAACAGAAAGGTTGAGAGGAAACTGAAGCAATTAAGACAGGAATGATTTTCATGTAGTTTAAACTCTTTTGGCAATTTTGTGTAAACTTCAAGAAATTATTTTAGTACTAATAATACAGATGGGGTTATACCCAGAGATCCAACTATTTAAATTATGGAAAACAAGCAACAGCACCTAAAACCTTGTGAGATACGAAAACTGTAGTGCCTGAGTTGCCTCCAAAATATTACTGAATGACACAGTAATTTTTCAGTGTCCCTCCTGATGATGAGTTGTAGGTGGTATCGTGTGGTATAGCCATCGTAGTCACTTGGGGAAGTTGTGTTTGTTCTTTTGTAGAAGGGATATTTAAGATTTGTATTGTAACACACTGTACAAATGATAAAAAAAATTAATAATAATGCCATGTATTTCTCATTTAAGTGATCCATGCGGGCTGTTTTGACAAAGAAAAAGGGATTTGGGCAATGGGACAGCCTTTCCATTAGCAGGTTCCTCACGCAGCTGCCTAAGCACGACCAGATTTGCTGCACCTCAGTGAAGTACACGCTGATTCCCAGGCAATGTTGCAAATAAGCCAAACCAGCCAGAAATGGCCTTTCCTTACCTGTGTAAGGGTGAAAGCCTTTAATGTATTTCTCTACAAAAAAACACCAGTTCACACTGCTTATAGCATTAGGCATCTCATTGCATGTTCAAGTAGTCATTAGATTCCTACAGGATTTTTTTCAAACGAGGAAATAAATGTTTGGATTGCAAAAAACTATTGTTAACTAAGCCAGATTTTGGTTTTTTTAAAGGTTTAAAAACTTATTTCCATTGTTATATCATGAAGCTACTCCATGAATTGCTAATCAAGAACTGTCTTGTATGGGTGAATTTACCACGTGCAATATTAACCTGCCTGTTCTCCCAGCACTCAGGAGACAGTCTGTATTTCTTGGCTCTATTTTGCAAAAATAGAAATAATTACAAGTGCCCCAAAGGGTAAGAAACAGGTTCCAAAGCATGTGGGTAATTTCAAATGCATTTTGTGCCACGTAATGCACTTACTCCCCTGAAGCATCAAAAGACAGTGAGGAAGGTAATTAGTCCTCGCAGTAGTTAAGAGGATCACTGTAAGAGCTGTGCTCACACACATTTTGATTTCCTTTGCTTTATGGAGACAGAGGAACAGGTGGTTCAGCTGGGGAACAGGCTGGGGCGTAGCAGGGCCGCGTGGTTCATCTCACACCGCTGCTGTCAAACCCGTACAGCGCTTGTTCAAATCCTTTCCGAAACAGATTCGTCCTTTTGAAGTTTGAAATTAGAACCAGGATAAAAGTAAAAACGAAGGTTTACAGAGATGTGCTGAAGTGCAGGAATTAAATACGTCCCTCGCCATCATTTCTTTGGGGCTTTTGTTCCGTTCATTACCACCGATTATTTGGTCAGTTTCTGGTAAAAAAGAGAAATGCAGCCGCCTGCTTTGGGGGAGAGCAGCTCAGGGAGCGATCCTGATGAGACTTCCCCAGACAGCCGAGTGAGCAGGGCCAGAACAGAGACAAGTTCGTTAAAATCACATTGAATTCATGTTTGATCTTGTCTGAGTTGGGAGCCTGGCAGCCAGTTTTAAGCCTGTCCTCACAAACGAGCGCAGCATCGAGACGAGGGAGGATCGATGGATGTTGCCTTACCTTCAAGATTAACACACATTTGTGCTTTGTTTCATTAAGAAGCTTTATAATGACTGAAACATGCTGAAATTTATTTTTAAGATCTTTTGGGGATGGAAATGAGGTTCTGTTTTAAATCCAGTGTCTGGTTTTTGTTGTTTGCTATGATTTCCTCTTTCTGAACCGAGGTGATTTTTTTCTTTCTTAATATTGGCACAATCTCCGTGTGTCTAAACCAGTGGTCAAGTTTTTGAGGAAGTATGTGAGAATACTAAGTGAAGTCTTGTAAAGAAAGTGGAATTTGACACAAATTCACTATCCTCATGCCGATTTGCTGTGTTTCCTGTGTAAGGAAAGCACGGTGTAAGTTTTGTGAATTACAGTCATTATTTTTGAGAAGCTGTAATTGAAAGTTGCTGCCAAATTCTGTCAGTTCAGTGACCCAAAACATTCTGAAACGAGGTCAATCTCTGTTTCTGACAATCAAGAAAATTGCCAAGTTTAAGAAAGCAAAGTCACTTCCCTGCCTGGTCCCCAGCTCTTGCCATATGGTAGCGTTCAAACTGTGTCAGCATTCCTAAGAGAGCTCTGTTGAGAAAAGACTGAATTATTTCTTTGTCCAGGGAACAAGGCACCAACACAAACTGAAACAAAAAATACCAAAAATCTCTCTTTGTTGTGGGGACTGTGTGGAAAACTTGCATTCATTTTGGTGCAGGGACCTTGCATGAATTTAGGGGTGCTAGGAACGCTTTGCCTATTTGCTATTTTTCCCTTTCCCCTCCCTGTGTTGGGTTAATTGATGGGCACAAGAACAGAATTTGTTCCTTTCTTTTTGTGTTGTTGTTTTTCCTATGTAGAAGGCAAGCACTGAGGATTTAACCTGTATATTAACCATTCCTGTATCATTCCAATAAAATTGTTTTAGAATGCTTTCTCACACCAGTGACTTGTTTGCATGTTTTGTTCACCAAGTGGTCCCTGGAGTTGAAAAAAGTGGAGTTTTCAAGTGAAAATACAGTTTTATTTTAAAAGTGCAGGTGGAGTCTGCTGGGTTGGGTCTCTCACCTGTTGAGACTAATGGGTTTTAATTACTTGGGATACACCTCCACAAAATAGGCTTGGGGGTTTTAGGAGAGCACTGACTACACTTCCTAATTAACCTGCTTTCCCACTTTTTCCCCCAAGGCAGTTACAGATGGAAGTGGACAGGACACATCAGCTTCACCCTGTGCCTGCAGTTTGCCAAACAGTCTCAGTTGCTTTTTGGGGTTGTTTTTTTTTTTTCAATGTGTAATTAATTAGCTTTTATCCTGCTCATAGCAGGGGAACTAAGTTATTTAATATTTGTGTTGCCAGAGGGCAGTGTAGGATAAATTTTTAAACTGAAACTATTCATTTTTTACCTTCTCTGTTTGCTGGTGAGTCCAGCAGGTAGGTGATTTCGAAGCTTTACATGCTCAAGTGTTGATCTTCTGTAGAGCTAGACAAGGTGAGTTCTCAGCCCTTAAACTGCAGTAGGATTTGCCCAAATCCCAGCCTTCAGTTCCCATCCTCTGAAGGAAACCAGGAAATTAAATCTTTCAAGCCTGGTTTGTGGGAAGGCTGCTTGCTTGGCATTTATAGGATCGACTTTTTTTCTGTCTGAACAACCAAAGTACAACCCAGGCACATGCACCCCTTTTAATGGTGTTTATTGCTTGTCTCACCCCTATTTCCCCTTCTTTAGTGTCTTAAAAAATGGTCCCTAATGGGAGAGAAAAGGGCTTCTGATGCCATTTCTGATTCGAATGAATCCCATTTACCTTCCCTGTGCATACATTTGTATAACCCCAAAAAATCTTTGATTTTTCTTCTTTATAAAAAGTCTTCAAATACCAAATCATTCTTCATTCATGTAAAGCTCCATACAAATAGTTTTCAAAAATCTGTTTAAAAACCAAACTGCCTGTGTGTGTATAATGTGTGCTGAACTTGCTGTGGCGGGTTACAACGCTGTGCACTGTCATAATAAACTTTTCTACCAAGTAATGTGGCATTTTAGTCATTTCTCATTTAATATTCTTAATCTGTATGTCATGGAAAATTCTGATTTCTGATTAAGAAATGCCTGAAAATTTCTAAAGTCTGATGATATTCAGCTCATGTTGCACACATTTCCAATACCAGAAATGTCTTGCAATACAAATTTGAGGTGTGTAGAGTGGAGATAGGTGCCTGCTTGGCTCTGACTGAAGGGTCTTCAGTCAGAGGGTCACTTCAGGTTAAATTCAGAGACAAAGCCCAGAATGGATTAACTTGAGGTGCAGTTGCAGTCAGCACAAGTAGGTGAGTAAATGAGCAGCTCATTTATTGTTAGAGAGACTGTATGTATATATATATATATACACACACATACATACAATATATGTGTATCTACTATATATAAATATCTGTGTCTTGTTTTTTTTTTAACAGGAGAAAAAGGTATTGGCCAGTGCTGTGCACTCAGGCCCACACTGTGAGACATGCAAGAAATAACTTACCAAGAACAATGTCATTCAGTGTTTTTTTTAAGGGACTAATTTAAATCCATTAACTTAATAGACTCAGACTCATCAGTAACCTGTGTTAAGAACTTTATCAGACCTCCTCTCTCCTGTGTTTTCCCCTTTATGGTAAAGATAATTTAATAGCAAATTTAAAAAGAAAGTGAGACAACTCATTACCTCAGAACAAGCCATTAAGGTTTCCTGATTAGTGTTTCCTCTTTTGCCAGGAAATGGATTACACTTGGTATAGAATCAAGCTGGTATGTGAAGCCCAGCTGAATAGATCAGGTAGCACTACCTACACAAAATAATCCCACTCTACAAAGAAATAATTACCAAGTAAGGATCTTTTAGTGAGTTTCCCCACAGAAGTATTCTTTGATTTGTCCATATTATGTGATCTTGGTAGAATGTTTTAGATGAAAAAGTTCATTATTAAGAATTTTGAAAAGTTTATTATTAACAATCTGTATTAGTAAACTTTTGGGAGAACTTTGGGAAATGGAAAGGGATTCTAAAAGTCAGCTTAAGGTGATGAAGTGGAAATCAATGTCTACAGGAGGTGAGCAGTGTGTCCTTGTAAACGCCGAGAACCCTGGGCGTAGTGAGTGTGCAAAATGGAGTGTGTGTGTATTTAGTATGTGGCATTTACAAAGTATCAAAATTGGTCTTATATGCAGTAATTCCTTCTGTCACAGAGTTGTCTAGTGAAGACATCTTCAGGAACTCTGAGACTTCTTCATTTTCCGTTGTTTGGTATCTCAATATCCTTAAAAGCAAATGAAATGAGCAACATCACTGACACAGTCAGCTGCAGTGTAACTCCCATCTGGCTTCGGTCCCCTTCCGAGTCCTTTCCCAGCACGCAGGACAGGTTATTTTTTGTTTATGCAAACAGAACGTGATCAGATACACGGTTCATAACCCAGATTCTCTTCCGTGAGGCCCTGCTGCCGAACCCACGGGCGGTGAATCCCGGCAGCTCCCTGAGCCCTCAGTCCCCTTCCCCTCAGCCGCAGCCCGGTGTAAGGACAAGGCAGTGGCCGGGCCCTGGGGCACCCCCGCGGCTCTGCCCTTCCTCCGCCGGACCCATCGCCACCGAGGGCAGGAGCCGCCCTCCTTCTCCGGTGACCGACGCACCGAGGAGCCCGTCCCGCAGCCCCTCCCCGGCCCCGCTTACCCGCCCGGGCCCGGCCCCGCCGCGGTGACAGACGCTAACGGCGCCCACGGCCCCTCACCGCCTCGTGCCGTTGCTGCGGCAACCAACCGCCACTCAGCGACCGAGGCGAGCTTTCCTCGCTTCCCCATTGGCTGTTGCGCTTGTCAGTCAGCGCAAAGGCCCGCCCCCTCCACTACTTCAGCCCCGCGGGCTGCAGGGAGCAGCAATGGCGGCTCTGCCTGGCGTGAGGCGGGTGGGTGCGTAACCCGGCTCCCCTTATAGCGGAGCCCACCGCACCGCCAAACGGCCCCCCCGCCCGGAGCCGCAGCCCTCCGGCTCCTCTCCGCAGCCTCCTCCCGGGAACGCCCCGGTCCGGGCTGCCTGTCTCTCCTCAGCGCTGAGATCCATCCCCGGGCGCCCGCTGCCATGGTTCCCCCCGGCAGCCCCGGGCTCGAGACCCTGCTCCGGGTGTCGGTCCTGGGCTGCGTGCCGAGCTCCCCTCTGCTCCGGCCCCGCCGGTGCCTCTGCTCCCCTCTAACCTCCCGTGGGCGCCGGCAGACGGGGCTCCAGCTCGGGAGGGCGGGTTCGGGGCGTGTTTTGTTCAGTCGCTCACAAGAGGCGTCGCCGAGGAGCTGGGACCCGGGGAAGGAGGAGCCGCGGGGAAGGGAGCGATGGGAGAGCTCCGCGGGTGAAGTGTTGCTGGTTTAAATGGGAAATAAAAAGCTTATAACAGCGATGCTTGGAAAAAAACCCAAATAGTTAATGCAGCCAGCTTCTATTTCACCTTTATACGCACATAAAATAGGTATCTGGGCTGAAATAAGGGGTTTTGGTTACATGCTGCTGTGGTTGATGTAATATAACAGTGGCTGGTAGTGCACAATGCCCTATTACTTTTCCCATCTATGAAAAATAATTATTATTTTTATTTATATCCCAAATTTATCTTTCTTTATACATTGTGCTTCAAGTTTAGCCTCGGGATTCGGACATCCTTGTCTTGCAGACTCTTCTGACTGCGGTCTGTGTTCAGCTTCTGAAATAACTTTGGTTTTGCCTTGTTTTGATTTTATCCTTGTAATTATAAGGAGGTCTTTTTAGTAAGATCTTACTCATAGGAAATTACTGATTTCTTTGCATATTGATGCATTTGACAGTGGAGTGCAACTGAAATGAAAGGTGATTAGTTTCTAATCACTCAGAACTAATTACTTAACTTGATTTCTTCCTCTCTCTGTTACTTTTGTGTCTTGAAGCGGCCGCACAAAGCCCACGGCTGCAGCTGGCACTAATTACAGGCTCAGTGGAGGAGGGAAGGTTTCAACTACACGGAACTCGAACCACCCGGTGAGGTTTAGTCCCCTCCAAGACTCTGTTGAAGTCACAACCGCATCCACCAAGCAGAAATCTGTCACATAAGGTGATTAAAAATAAAGTCATTTTAAACAGCCTTTAAATATTAAATGGGTTTTATATAAAATTCAGGGGGGATAAAGAAGTTTTCATTCTGCCCTTGTAAAAACTGAATTATTTTGCAAAATATAAGTGATAAGGAGGGAAAAGGAATAATTTTGGAGACTTGATTGGACCTGCATTATCATAGCTACTTCCAAGCTTAGTTAATTTCTAAGTCATGTCATTATTTTACTGCCAAAACATGTTGAATGATGAGGTGCAATCAATATGTTACTGTAATGTTATCTTTACACTCCAGTTTTATTTTACATTTGTGTCTCGCTCCTATCATTACACTAAGCAGTGTCTATTTAAGAGCTTTTTTCCTAGCACTTGGATGAGATTCAGCTTCTGATATTTTATTTTTTAAATTATTTTCTGAGGAAAAAGGAAATTTTAAAAAGGTATTGACAGAAAACTCTTCAAACAGTCTGTGGACTGGATCTAGTGCTGGGGGAGTGGTGTGGCTCAGCGCCTGAGCTCGCTTTGAGCCTCTGTGACACTAAAACCACCATGGGGTCACCTCTGTGCCTTTGAGACAGGTGATTTTTGAGCCCAAAGTGTCTTTGATCAGTGACAAACAGGACTGTCCTCAGCTGTCTGAGTGCTGCTTTCAGAGAGGCAAATTCTTATATTTATGTTTGATAGAGAAATAATACTTCATCAAACTCTTGACATGAAATTACCAACTTCTTCCCCATCAGCAGAAGGTCACAAGACCATAGATTTAGCAGTTTCAAAAGGGGAAATGGTGTCAATAACGTTGCCTCTGTAAGTCAGGTGGAGAATAGCCCAGAACTGAACTTCTGTAGGTGGAAGTGTTTGGTGGAATTCAGTTTCAATTCTGAACAGCCTGGTGAAGCTCCAGCACTCTGAACCTTTAGGAGTCTTTCTTGTTTTCAAATGAGCTGATGAGTTAGCGATTCATCAGCGTTGCACCACTGTTAGAAGCATCTCAATTCATTTGTTTTTAACATCCTCTTTTAGCTTTGCTGTCACTGTATTTAAAAACCATGCATTTTTCCAGTGGGATCACTTCTGTTTTAAAAGAATAAAATGAGGAACTAAATCATGTGTACGTCACTTTATTTTATTTATTTTTTTTCCACAGAGACAGCAGTGAAGAAGAGTATGTAAGAACCTGTCCTCTTGACAGCAGCTGTAGTAGGAGAGTTCTGGGCTATGTGGTTTTCTGCCTCTCTTACCCTACTGTGATTGGTAAGTCTGGGCTTTTTTGTGCCTTTTTTCCTTTTCCTTATGCTTTATTTGTTTTTTTGTGCCTTTTTTCCTTTTCCTTATGCTTTATTTGTTTTTTTGTGCCTTTTTTTTCCTTTTCCTTATGCTTTATTTGTTTTTTTGTGCCTTTTTTTCCTTTTCCTTATGCTCTATTTATTTTTGTGCCTTTTTTCCTTTTCCTTTCCAGAATGCAAGCATCATTTACTTTATGTCAAAGCACAATTTTGCCAAGATTACCCTATTTTAGCTCTTATATTGCTATATTGCTCATAGTGTTAACATATTTCAATATCTCCATTTATCAATATTTCAAAATTTCAATATTTCAAAGCAATATAACAAAATTTCTTAGTGTGTAAGGATCTGGATACCTAAGTCTTATTTTTCAGGCACACATGAGGTGTGCAGCATTCCAAATTGCATTGACTCTTAAACAAGATTGAGATGGCCAAGTACTCTTTTTCTCTTTCAAAAATGACACTTGGTTTCCTAAGTCCCTTAAGGGCTTAAGAAAATGTTGTCCTGCCATTTGCATATGTAAATGATCCTGTAGATAAGCAGTTATGCTAATATAACCAGGAGAAAGCATGCTGCACTGCCTTTCTCCTCTGCTTTGGTCTCACTTGGCAGGCACAGCAGAATTCCAGTGTTACCTTCAGCTTCAGGGAGGCAACAGGGCAATTTAAGCTAAAAAAAAGAACCCCAGAAAAGAAAAAAAACACAAAACAAATGGTTTTTACTGTGGTGATGTGTAAATTTAGGAGGAAAGTAGAAAATTTCCATCTCTAAGTAATTGGAGCTTTAGAATAGCTTTCTGGAAGGAGTGTTGGGATGTAAAATCAAGTGACCCATGTGTCAAGTTTCATTGCAGAACAAATAAGCCAGAGAATATGGTTTGGCTGTGGAGAGTTAGAAGCCAGTGAGTACAGTGAGGAGGATCTTTCCAGTTATATATCAAATATCATATTAAATTTGCAGAGGTTCTGTTTGTGTGGAGAGCTATCTAATGACTGGCATGGCATAACTGCCGAGGTAAATTGCCTGCACTGTGAGAAGTATTGAGCCTTTATTGTCCAGGATGGAAACAGAGCTTGTGGTGCACTTCCAACAGCAATGCCACTGTGCCATGTTCTTTGGGAGCTTTACTCTGCAGTAGAGCTGCCTCATCCCTTGCCTCTCCTCACTGTTCCCAACCATCAGCACGCCAGAGGCATGTGCAGGTACTGGAACCATGTGGAGATTAAAAAGACATTAGAAACACAGAGGGATTTTCTTGTCTTCATCTTTCCCATTCTTCCCTAAGAGGAGTGGTGATGATCTTTTCCTTAGTGAGTTCCTTTGGCTCTAAATGGAAAGATACCCACTGATTTTTAACAGTAGGTGAAATGAAGAGGAATGTTGAGGAATCTTTAAACATCATAGATTATTTTGAGACATATTGGCTAGCTTTTAATTCATGTGCATTCAGTAAAACTAAATGTGGAGCCTATAGATACCCAAACATACTCATCACTATTGGGAAAGGCAAATTAACTATTTATCTTTTCCAAATCACTATTAAAAGAGCCTCTAAAAACATTTGTATGTGTGAACTGTGTTTTGGATGCTCCTTGGCACCTCACCCTGGGGCTCAGGCCAATTCAGAATTCACCTCTGTGTCTGAATTTGATCTTGATTTCCTTCCTCTGTCACCTCTTTAGCTCTTAGAAATGGTTGTCTTTCAATGGAAAAAGTGGATTTGTGACTCATGGTGGTGACAGAGACAAGTACAATAACTCTGCTGGTTTTTAAGCATGGTTTATCTCAACTGGCCACAATGCAGAAGAGATACTTAGGAACAGAAGTGATATCACAGATGAAGAACCCAGTTAATGGCCTTCCTCTATCTTCAGAATTATTTTGGTTGACATGGTATAGAGGTTAAAATTGTAGAAAAGCAGGCAGTTTCCTGTGTTCTTTTTCTCTAGAATATTTATTTTTAGTAAAATCACAGTCTCTGTGGAAAGTGCATTGTGCATTTTTATTATTGTTCCTCTTTCTCCAAATAAGTTTGAGGTACTCTGCCTGTCTTTCTTTCACTGGCAGGACTACATGGAGCTCTGGTGATTAGACTGTTCCTCCTACTTGTCATCATGTTGGCAGAAGGCATCTTAACTAGACTGGTTTATAACGAAAGCTGTCATCAAGACAAGCCTCACAAACCTCATGCAGCCAAAAAGGATAAAGAGGGAATCTGGAGACAGAGACTTGTAGACAACCCCAAAATTAAAGGCATTGCTGATGGATGTGAGAAGCAGGATGAGATCTCTGCTAGCAGTGGCAAAATGGAACTCAGGAGTGGTCCTCAGTGGAGATCCATAAAGGAGGTACCTGTGAGAGATCAGCAAACACTTGTTAAAGGAACTGTGTCACCAGCTTTACATATCCCCAGGAGAGAACAAAGTCCTGAGCAGATGGATTTGTACAGATCCTGCTCATGCAACAGCATTTATCAGCACTATCCTGATTTACACATTGGGGGGGACCGTGTGGGGGGCCACACGTGTGATTCCGGTTGCGTTTTGGACCATGTGTGTGATGAACTTCCCGATGGCCCTGTCCTACTGTCCATTGATATTCCTCTAGGCCAGTCCCCTCTGTGTGAGCATCCCCAAAAGCCAAGTCTCAAGTCCCTGGCTGGAGATGAAGCTGGAGAAAGGAGTATCACGCTCTGCAAGGAGCCTCTTTCAAACTCCATGCTCAACAAGTACATGGAAACAAAAGTGGCAGAGCTCTACAAACAGTTTTTTGAGGAACACTTGACCAGGTGTGGTTCTGTAACAAACCTCCTGGCTTGCAGCTTGATAAGGAACAACCTGAACCAGATAAGCTTCCAGATATCCCAGGAGCAGAACATAGAAACATCCAAAGCCAGAGAAGTGCTCTTGCACTCCTTAGCTTTGTTTAGTTTGCACAATGCTACCCACGTAAATAGCTCTGAATTTAGTACTCCCAACTTACAGATCTCAAACCCAGCAGCTGTGAAAAAGAGCTGCAGGACTCAGTTTACCTCATGACTGTCCTGCTTAGCTGAAGAGATGAATATGATTCAGATAGGACTATTTCACTCTGAGGATTGGGTTGGGAAATGAAAACACTCACATGCTACAGACTTCTTCCAATAAACATTTTAAAGCTTAAACCATACTTTGTCTGGTGCTTCTTAGCTGAGGGAGGAAAGGTCACTTTTCTAATCCAGAACTTGAAGTTAATTTCTCTCTAAAATGCAAATCAACCATATTTTTATAATGTCTATATCTTCCTTCTAAGACCCTGGCTGTATGTGACTGTACTCATGTACCATTGGATTTACTCCTGCAAGAAAAATCAATCGAGGCACACGCTGGTAAAACTTTGATCTTAGAGACTGATCCAGCCAGTAAGTAAGAGTCAAATTGGCTTTTCCCTGCACTTTGCATTCAGCTGTACAGTTGAAGCCCAATTTTGGACATTCCACTTCAAATTTTGCTCCTCCAAAGCTTGATCACAGCAGCTAAAAATTTATATCTATTTCTTTGCTTTGAAAACCTTGTCAGCAGCTGGAGATGTTGGACTCAGGGTTATTTTGTGTAGATGATAATTCATAGGAAATGGAATAACATGAACCATGAGACACTGATTTGATTTTGTGTGTTTGTCCTGCAGAGGTGGAGTGTGTTACAATGAAAATCTGGGTGAAATAGTTGATCAAGATTGTAAAAGTGTTTCATTTTCTGTAAAAAAACCCTAAAAAACGTTTTTCCTTTAAATAAATCCTTACTTTTCCAATGGGGGGCACTCAGCTTCCTGTCAGTGTGTTGTTATTTTATGTTCCATTTGTGTTTGGAGTAAATGGACTCTGCCTTTTATTTCCTTGGACGTGAAGCACCTGCAGCCTCAGGAAGCCCAGGTGACTGTGATGCTCCTGAAGAGGTACTGCAAGCTTTCTTCACCTTCCTTTGGAATTTGAGATGCAGATTTTGGTATGGAAACGTTGTTATTTAGCTTTTAAACCCATTTTTTTTCCTTTTCTGTTACTTCTGTAGAGTATTTAAACTGGAAATTAATTTTTGTTAAGTGATAATTAATCCCCTTCTCAACAGTCAAAAATCAAGTCAGGAGTCCCCTGGAAGAGATCAAAGGATTTCATTAAATTCTGGAGGAGTCTGGAGTGCACAGAACTCTCAAGCCTTCCTCAGGAGAGGTGCAGAAAAGAAGTGAGCTGAGGGTGGAAGGAAAAATATTCTGAAGGGCATCAGCAATTAAAGGGTTTGCAATTAATTGTAGGAAAAAAAAGTGCTCTGTGGCATTTGTGCTGCCTTGCCCTCACCTTTGATTTCCCTTGGGATGTATTTATAGTTCAAACCAAAGTCCTGAAAGAAGTTAATGGCACAAGGTTCTTCCTCAGGAAGCGTGGAAGTCAGGATTTAAAGCTGAGGTCCAGGCTCTGGTTGTTTTTCTGTCCTTCCCAGCCCTGAGAAATGGGTTAGAGGAGACCTGTCCTCTCCTGGTGACCCCACAATCCTGGGAGTCAGCTGTGGTTTCAACGCTGGTGTGAACAGCAGCTTGAGAAAGGGAGCAGCAGAAGACAATATGGAAATTCATATTTTCTATTTGTGAGGCTGTGTCCATCCCACACCCCCAGGACTGGCTTCAGAGCCCATTTTTGAATGAGTTTTATCGAATATGTGGATAATTTTAGCTGGAATGACACAACAAGCAGTGTGATGAGCAAAGCTCGTTGTCTGCAGCCTTTATTCTAAGCTGTGTTCCACCCTGAGGGAGGTGATGAGCATGGTAAATAATTCACCACAGCAGCTATACTGGGAGCTATACTGGGAGCTATACTGGGACCAGCTGTGTTATGGATGCAGATGAAGCAAGGATATGTCCAGCACCTCTAAGGATAACCCTGACTTTATTGCAGGTATGCTTTTGGGTGTGTTTTTTCTAATAGAAGAACAGAAGAGAACTTAGTTTTTAGAATTTTAATAAATGCACAGTTTGGAGAAAGGAAAGAAAATGAGTTTTTGTCTAATTTATGCAGGTATTTAACACAACAATGTGTGTGTGAGCAGTGCAGATGCAGAGGGAGATAAATGCACATTGTTAATGTATAGTGCCCCAGACTGTGTTTTGTTATTGATGCTGTGTGGTTTTGCCTGTGGTTAAAGTATTGTCCATGTCCTTTTGCCACCCAACACTTGTTACTCTGGTTTAATCCAAAATTTAAATAACTCCTAAAAATTCACTTTGTAGGAAGAAAGATATCAGGGGTGTTGCTGCAGAATACATTTTGGGAGCAAAATCTGGTAATTTCTGGGAAGGTGAGACAAATAATTCACTTAGGTACTGTTTTTAATTCAATTTTATTTGAATTGACATGTTCCAATCCATGACATGCTTTGGATTTATTTCTGTTTGAAAGATACCGAGTCCCATTCTGAATTTAAGTGAGTAAAACTCCATCAGCTGCACTGGAGCTGGGCCCTTTTTTTTTTCACTGAGAGGAAAAATGGCTCAGTGAACTCCAATTCCATAGGGAAAATCCCTTCAAAGGTGTGTTTTTCCAGGCTGCTGGAGGAGAGCAGCTGTATTTTATTACAAATGAAAGCAGTGATGCATTTTACAGGTCATACACACAAGGCTAAATTCTGGCTGGCATTTATATTTATCCACGTGCCAGAAAATCAGAAATTGAAGGAGAAAATCTGAAACTGAAGGAGAAATACAGATGGGGAATTTATTTTATTTTTTTTTCCATTTCCAGTTCTCATTCCATGTTCCCACAGAGAAATATTGTTCAGATACTGGGACCAGGGCCCTGGAGTAAACTGGGACCTTCAGTTGAATCTACCCAATTAACCAAGGAGTTAGGGTGTAATTCCCCAGCCTGTTATCTGCTGTGGGGTATGAACCCCTGGAGGAGGTGACTCCATCTACCTGGCTGTATAAAGGGGATTTTTAGCTGTTAATGATTTTTCTGATATCTATTAAATAGTCAAATGATGATATCTAGTGGTGGTTTCCTTTACTACCATTTAGTTCAGAATTTCCAGAGGTTTACAACCATTTTTGCAAATCAATCTCAAAGTCCACCTTTTTTTTTTTTTTTTTTTTTTTGGAGGGAGGATTATATCCCACCAAAAAAAAAAAGGGAATGTGCAGAACAGCTCCATCAATTCATGTTCTTGTGTTCTGCAGGTTAAAATCTAGAAAAATGGGAACCCAGCTTTCTCTCCACTGGTTTATATGGGAAATCACAATTCTGATTTTTTTCTTTTTCTGTTTTACCCCTGTTTACTCCTATGGATGTGCAAAATTCAGCTATTTGAGTGTGGGATTTTCTTCTCCAAAGCTGAAGTTCTTCACTTGGCATGGAGACACGTGGTGTGGCTCTGGTTCACCTCTGGTGCTTTTGATGAGGCTCTGCTGAGAGCTCTTGAGCACCCGGCTGTAGGAAACCCTGTATAGGTGTCACAGAACCCCAGATTGGTTTGGGTTGAAGGGACCTTAAAGCTCATCCAGTTCCAGCCCCCCTGCCAGCAGCAGGGACACCTTCCACCAGACCAGGTTGCTCAAAGCCTCATCCAACCTGGCCTTGAAGGCTTCCCAAGTTCTAAGGCACAGCTTGTGTTTAGAGTTCCCTGGGATAAAAATGCACCCACAGGATTTTGCTGATGTGTAAAGCTCTGACTTAATATTTAGGAGTCCTTGATGCTCCTCAAAAAATTTCTTGTTTTGTGCAATCATATAATTTCTTAATATGCTGTGTTCCTATTTCCAACTCTCATTCCCCAGCTGTAGTGACTGCACACTTCTGCTTTCCAGTGCCACGTCTGTAAGACACACTGACCGTTTATTTACTTGCTCCATCATTGCTCAACCCTGGGAAGTTGCTGATTCAATAATTAGTGGCTACTCTGAGGTGTAACAAAGGTTGGAGTGAGAGCAAAGCCAGACTCACGTCTGCTCACACTCTTTTTGTGTGTGTAAACTGCAACATCCGTGAACTTAATGGAACAGGGAACAGAACTGCAAGCTAATTTAAGAAATAAAAGGTCTTGGCTTGCACTTCTGGATGAACAGATCCTGATCGTTCTGGTTCCTCTTTCCTGTGAGATGAATTACAAAAAAATCCTTTGCTGGAACAGAAAATGAAAACTTCAGTGTTGCATATGCAGAAATTGTGCAAGTTAGGCAGTAAAATGCTGTGCCTGGGTACGTGCAGTGGTGGTGTTTGGATGCTCATGGGGGAAGCTGAGGGACACACGTAGAAGGAGGACAAGAGGAAATGGCCTCCAGTTGTGTCCAGGGCAGTTGAGATGGGATGTGAGGAAGAATTTCTTTGCTGAAAGGGTTCTGAGGCATTGGAAGGGGTTGCCCAGGGCAGTGGTGGAGTCCCCATCCCTGGAGGGATTGAAGAGTCGTGTAGACACAGTGCTGAGGGACATGGGTCAGTGGGGACTGGTCAGTGTTGGGTTCATGGTGGGACTTGATGAGCTTCCAGGGCTTTTCCAATCCAGGTGACTCTGTGTGACTCTGATTCAGTTCATCCAGCTCACTGCAACACAAAGTTAATTTCTCAATCTCTTCATGGCCCGTGGTGTGCTGAGAAAGCCCCACGCTATGAGTTTGGGTTTTAGGGGTTTTCCATTCCTGCTGTCCAGAGAAGCTGAGTGTGATCCTTCCCAGCAAGGGAAGTGTGCCCAGGGACTTGGCCTTGGTTTCACTTCCAATTAAATCTTCTTGCTAAACTGCCTGGCTGCTTTACGTGTCTTCTGTGTACGCTCACAGACTTCCCTATGGATGGAAATGTGTCCTCTTCTGACCCAGCCTCCTCAGAAAGAAGATGAATGTTGTGTGCACAGTCTCCACTGAGCATGTTGGCATGGGAAATGCAGGCAGTGAGGAGGAGCAGCGGGCAGGTAAAGGTGATTATAGGTGAAAACAAGGTGATTAGGGGTGAAAATAAGGTGATTAGGGGTGAAAATAATGTCATTATAGGTGAAAATAATGTAATTATAGGTGAAAATAGGAGCAGTTTCCATTCTCATGGGGGAAAAAGAGGTTTTGCATATTCATAAATGAGAATGGCTTTCTCCTTCAGCTTTTAGACAATGCATGTGAGCAAAGGGCTCTTCTGGTGTTAATGGGAAAAATCATATTTACATACCAAATATAGATATTCTAACGCTTGTATCTTCTCTTTCCACACGAGCTGATGAGGTGGGGTGTGCAGGTAACTCTGGAGGAGCTTTTCTACCTGTGTCCCACAGATTTTTGTCACAGAACTGTCTGTCCCAGCGCAGAACCAGCCCAAATGAGGAGGTATATCTGAATTCTTGCTTGATGTGAGGGGTGGAGAGGGAACCAAACTGCCACCCTGGTTGAGGTTTTTTGGAGAGGCTCTTGGATATTAAGGTGCTGGTGGAGCAGGATGCTTTACATGGGATCTGTTGGCTGCTTTGTGCTGGATATTTCTAGGAGGCCCCAATCCAACATAAAGATTTTCATGTGTTATTAACCATAAACTGTGAGTACTTAGAGCTGAGTAAATATCTAAATGATTTCCTGGTTTGAATAATAATATGGAAAGTCTTTGCAGGACTGTAGCTAAAGGGTGCAGCACAAATTATTTTCCTTTCCCTTGGGGTAAGGCATGAGCTTATTCAAAGTTCTCTTCCACACATTTTGGGGGTTGAAATATGCATTTCAGGAGGTGATGGAAATTGAAATTTAATTTACAATATTTAGTTTTTCATGAAGTGATACATGCAAAAATTCATAGCAAAAAAAGAGAAGTTGGAACACACTTAGGAGCAATTACACATCAGGAAGGTGAGAGAAAAGTTTCACATCTTTTCACTCTCAAGGTAAATAAAGAAAAATAATTTGTTGCAGGTGATTCTAGACTATGATAGAAATAGTTAGAACTATTAATTTGACATAGTTTTCATTGCAGGAACCTGAATTCTGGTCACTGTTACCATATCACACAATGGTTCTGTTGTCCTCATGATCCTCTTCATTCCAGCAGGAGCAAGGACCCATCAATACAGTGATGGGGACCAGAATCTAGCCCTGAAACCTAAAAATATGGGAAAGCACATTATGTTAGGAGAAAATGAGAGCATGTCAATAAGCACATGAGCAAAGGGTCCTGGCGCCAGAGAGTGGTTCAATAACGTCAATGGCCATGACCAGGGGAACAACTCGTGTTCTCTTATTGTAGGACTTTCTCTTTGGCTTTTTGTTTATTTATAACTAATATATAATGAACAGAAATCACAGAATCACTGCATGGTGGGGTTGGAAGGGACCTCAGGAGATCATCCAGTCCAACCCCCCTGCCAAAGCAGGTTCCCTACACCAGGTTGCACAGGGCTGCATCCAGGTGGGTTTGAACATCTCCAGAGAAGGAGACTCCACAGCCTCTCTGGGCAGCCTGGCCCAGGGCTCTGGCACCCTCACAGGAAAGAAGTTTTTGCAGAGAGCCTTTTGTTGTCCTTGCACAGCTCTGGGTGCAGCCAACTAGTCATTAGGCTGAAAGGACAACTGAGCTTTTAGGGAGATGTGGAGCTTCTTGCAGGGCTGCAACCATCGTTCCAGGGGAGCAGAGAAGAAAAGGAGTGAAAAAACTCAGTTAAAAACTCTGCACAGGGGGCTGGGTCAGGCTCTTTTCACCCCTGTTAACGTTTTTTATCCCTTTTTCTGCAGAACCAGAGTGTGTCATGCTCTGTTCAGAGGTTTGGTGAGGAGTTCAGGTAAATGAGGAGGCACGCATGTCTCTCGCTTCACCCAGTAACTGTTGCTTAGTCCTTAAGGTCCTGATGTTCTAAGTTAACTCCATGGGGAAAATGGAGCATATTTCAATGTTATCCTCTCTGTTGACCTTCCTCAAACACTGTCCCAACTGTTTTTTTTCTGGCTCCATTATCAAATAGATATCGATTCTACACACACAAACATTTTCCAGAGCGTGCTGTTGAGCTCAGGGCTGCAGATCTTTTTTCCATCCAAGACACAAACATTTCATTTTTTGGCTTAAATAAGCAAATATTAACTTTCTTGCCTTTTTCCCCTCGAGAACAGCAGAAAAATCAAACTGGATTGCTTGGGGCAAGGGGAATGGGAAGTTGGCAAAACTCCTTTTCCCTGCTGCCAAACTGGAATGAGTCTTCAAACCCTCACATCCAGCACCAAATATTTCAGCAGAAAGAGGAAATGTGTTGGTTTGGCATGTGAGCCCAGGCTCAGAACCACTTCCACCGCCCTTAGCTCTGGCTGAGTGATTTCTTAATTACTTTTTAACTGCTGTGAAGAGCATTCTATTCTCCCTCCTTCAGGGTAACAAGGGATCATGTCTCCTCGTCTCTTCCTCTCCTCCCCATCCCAGACCCTCTGGAATTAAAGTATGGAACAAAGATGGAGGAAAACCTCATGGGATTTCTGTCCTCCAAGTGTTTTTCCTGCAGGTTTGTTTACTTTTTAAATACACAAAGGGAGAAGTGGTACCCAATTTCTAGAGCTTAGTTTGCCAGAAGACCTCTTTAATGAGTCGCTTTGCTTTAAAATCAGTGAGCGTGGTGAAGGCACACTATAAATTCAACTTAACCATGGTCAAGCAGAAAGAATTCACTCCTGGACTCTATCACTTCATCCTTCCTGTCTCCCAAAGTTCATCCTTCTCCTGCTTTACAAATTGGATCAGAAACAGGGAGCTCACGTGGTTCTGAGAAACCCAGGATCTGTGTCCGCACGACGTTGGGGTCTGAGTTTACAGCAGCAAAGTGGGTCACCAGCTCGCTGTTGGCAGCTCAATTTTGGTGTCATTTAAGCAGCTGAAGAGAAACAAATAGTTCATTGATCAGTCCTGCAACAGCCCAGGGCCTCTGTGTTTTAATTACATGTATTCTCTGGATCAAATTAATCCCTGTTGAAACATCATCAGCTTAGATGAAGGTCCTCAGTGGAGGAATTTGACCCAATATATATATTTTTTTCCCCCTCTATTATTAATACTTCTAACATTATTGCAAATAACTTTTTCTTTTTCTGTCACTCCAACTTTTCTGAGCAAGTTCATTCAGTTTTCAACGCTGTTCTCAAGTAGTGAGGAGGGAAGAAGAAAACTCCTGCTAGACCACCTTATTCTAGGAAGAAGCTTTAAGCAACTGTTGAAGCTTACTGCTCCTGTACCAGCGACCCCAGTCCAGCACAGCTCTGTGCTGAGCACAAGCAAGGTGGGTGCTTTGCTTGATTTCCCAAAGAGGAACTGTGATTATCAGTAATGTTGCTGCCATGTGTTCTCTCTGTGGGCACTGGAGAAACCCAGTGAAGTCCACTGTGAGATGGGTCCATTTCTGGATGGGTTGTTTCAGGTAGGACCTGTTCCATCAAAGCCTGGCTGCTCTAGCAGCAGTGAAGATTTTGTTATTATTTTTTCTACTCCAAGAAGGGTTTCTGAAAGACTGGAAGCCAAAATATGTGAAGAATTAGATCTAAAATGCAACTCGTCTCTTTCTGAAGCATCCATAGATGTGTGGTTGGTCTAAGGGTGCACGAGGTATTTCTTTCTGTGGGGATGTGTCTGCAGGAGGAGCCTCTGCCTGTTTTGGACACGTGGTGCCAAAGGGGCTGATTCTCCAGCAGCATCTCCCAGCTGGAAACTAATGGACCGGGGTGGAGAGTCAGCGTGAGGCGGAGCAGTCGCTCCTCTCCTTGCAGCAACCCACACAACGAGGGCGAGCAGCGGCGAGGGTGGGAGCAGCCAGCAGCCAGGTCCTCGTGGCAGACGACTTCCAGGGTGAACAGAGGGGCTGGGTCCTTGCTCTCCTCCATCCTCCAAGCCACCAGGGTCGGAGACCTGCAAGGCTTCCTGCCGATGTCGCTGCTGGAGGACGTGATCCTGGAGAACATCAGCTGGGCTGCTGAGGAAGCCCAGGGCAACGAATCCTCCAAACACACGTTTTTCTCTCTGGATTATCAGCATGTTCAGGTCCCCTTTGAAATCACGCTCTGGATCATGCTTGCATCCTTGGCCAAAATAGGTAAGACATCTTAAGAGGGTGAGGAAGGATGAGGGTCTCTGTGGGGATGGTGTGGAACCTGGTGTAGGGAACCTGCTTTGGCAGGGGGTTGGACTGGGTGATCTCCTGAGGTCCCTTCAACCCCACCACTCTGGGATTGATTCTGTGTGGGCAGGGGTGGCCTTTGCTTCCCCTCTTCTCCAGTCTTGGAGCCTGAGATGACATACCAAGTCCTAAGGATGGACTTATTGTGTGCCAGACATACTGCACGTACAGAAATTAACTACTGTTGCCTTTTTAGGTTGGAAAATGATGATTTTCCACCTAGAATTCACTCCTGTGCATGGTGCTGCTATTAGGAGAACAAAAATCAGGGTTTCCAGGAACTGTCTGTCACCACAGTGAACCCAGGATGTGCCATCACCTCGGTGAGCTCGCCAGCTGCGCCCCATGCAGGGTCTCCTCTGGCATCTTCACCTTCAAATGAAAACTCCTTGCTCTTAAAATAAAATAAAATTTTAAAATTTAATTTAATTTAATTTAATTTAATTTAATTTTATTTAATTTTATTTAATTTTATTTTATTTTATTTTATTTTATTTTATTTTATTTTATTTTATTTTATTTTATTTTATTTTATTTTATTTTATTTTATTTTATTTTATTTTATTTTATTTTATTTTATTTTATTTTATTTTATTTTATTTTATTTTATTTTATTTTATTTTATTTTATTTTATTTTTACTTTATTTTATTTTTACTTTATTTTATTTTATTTTATTTTATTTTATTTTATTTTATTTTTACTTTATTTTATTTTATTTTTACTTTATTTTATTTTATTTTTACTTTATTTTATTTTATTTTTACTTTATTTTATTTTATTTTTACTTTATTTTATTTTATTTTTACTTTATTTTATTTTATTTTTACTTTATTTTATTTTATTTTTACTTTATTTTATTTTATTTTTACTTTATTTTATTTTATTTTTACTTTATATTTTATTTTTACTTTATATTTTATTTTTACTTTATATTTTATTTTTACTTTATATTTTATTTTTACTTTATATTTTATTTTTACTTTATATTTTATTTTTACTTTATATTTTATTTTTACTTTATATTTTATTTTTACTTTATTTTTTATTTTTACTTTATATTTTATTTTTACTTTATATTTTATTTTTACTTTATTTTTTATTTTTACTTTATTTTTTATTTTTACTTTATTTTTTATTTTTACTTTATTTTTTATTTTTACTTTATTTTTTATTTTTACTTTATTTTTTATTTTTACTTTATTTTTTATTTTTACTTTATTTTTTATTTTTACTTTATTTTTTATTTTTACTTTATTTTTTATTTTTACTTTATTTTTTTATTTTTACTTTATTTTTTTATTTTTACTTTATTTTTTTATTTTTACTTTATTTTTTTATTTTTACTTTATTTTTTTATTTTTACTTTATTTTTTTATTTTTACTTTATTTTTTTATTTTTACTTTATTTTTTTATTTTTACTTTATTTTACCTTATATTTTATTTTATATTTTATATTATTTTATACTTTATATTATTTTATATTATATTTTATATTTTATTTTATATTTTATTTTATTATTTTCTTCAGAAGGGAGAAGTCTCAGAGTCATTTAGATCAGAATTTCTTTCCGATGGAAACAGTCCTTTTGTTCCCCTACTCCTCACAGTACACGATGAGATCGTAATTCTATTAAAATCCATGAAGAAATAATAATGATCACAGATATTATTATTATTATTATTATTATTATTATTATTATTATTATTATTATTATTATTATTATTATTATTATTATTATTATTATTATTATTATTATTATTATTATTATTATTCCTATT
The DNA here is from genome assembly GCA_907165065.1 of Caprimulgus europaeus. The sequence goes on along the minus strand of OU015538.1, from coordinate 20,045,044 downwards.
CTAGTTTGATTTATTTCAATTTCTTTCTTTCTTTTAATAACTCGAGTTCCTTTGTGCCCTGAGTACTTGTGGTGGTTAGCAGCATTTCTCTCACATTGGGCATTGCACAAAACTGGCTTTTTCCAGTGCTGCCTTAACTTTAAGTCTTAATGAGGAAATAATATTAAAAGCAACACTATTTATAATTAATAAGGAAGCTTTTTGTGATTTTTTTGTTGACTACAGAATCTGTATCGTGTTTAAAATGAGCAGTGGCTATTGATGTTGGTGCTGAAGGTGGGCTGCTAGCTAGATTACATCAGAAATAATTCCAATTTTTTTTTATTTATGCAGATTATTTAGTTTTTCTTTTTGTTTATTACTTAAAAATGCACCTTTAACCTTTTGCTCTGGTGAAATGCAGTCTGAACCCAGAGTGATTTTGAGCAGTTGGATATTTTTGGTCATCTTTCAGATGTTCTAGCCAATTCCTGACTGAATGGCTCCAAATTCATTGTGTGCATTGATCACCCCTACTCCAAAGCACAGGCTGCTGAAGGTGGGAGCACAGGGAGCTCCCTCACCCCACCGAGGACCTGTTGGTGCTCTTGAGCTGGTTTGGGCTGGTGAGATAACACCTTTTTTTCTCTCTCCATCCATCCCCTTCCAGGTTTTCACCTCTATAACAAGCTGCCTTCTGTCGTTCCCGAAAGCTGCCTGTTGATATTTGTAGGACTCATCATGGGAGGAATCATCTACGGTTTAAACGACAAGTCACCACCTGTGATGGACAGTGACATCTTCTTCCTCTACCTGCTGCCACCCATCGTCCTTGACGCGGGGTACTTCATGCCCAGCCGCCCCTTTTTTGAGAACATGGGCACGATCCTCCTCTACGCGGTGGTGGGGACCATATGGAACGTGTTTGGGATCGGCTTCTCCCTCTATGGGATCTGCCAGGTGAAAGCTTTCCAGCTGCAGGACGTGTCGTTGCTCCACAACCTCCTGTTTGGCAGTCTGATCGCCGCCGTGGACCCCGTGGCGGTGTTGGCTGTCTTTGAGGAGATACACGTCAACGAAAAACTCCACATCTTGGTCTTCGGAGAATCGCTCCTGAACGACGCGGTGACGGTGGTAAGGTCTCGGTTGGGAGTGTTTCATGGGCAGGTGAAGGATGGGCTGGTGGTGAGAGGCAGGGGGTGAGATCTGCAGAGGGAAAAGGCATCGACAGCCTCTTCTAGCAGAGGACTCTTGGTCCACTTTGGCTCAAGAAGCTTTCAGGTGAAGAACTCTTTGAGTGGATGTCTGGAGATAGAAATGTGAGTGCCACAGCACTGCCCTGTTGGGTGCCTGACCTCCAGAGAAGGATGCTGACCCTGCAGAAATCCCAGCAGCGTATTTTAATGGCCATCTCTACCTTGCTAACACCTCTTTTTCCTCTTCCATTTTTCACCCAGGTGCTCTACAAACTATTTCGCTCTTTCTGTGAAATGCCAACCATCCAAAGCGTGGATGTTCTTGCCGGAGTTGGAAAATTCTTTGTGGTTGGGTTAGGAGGAGTTTTAGTAGGTCTTATTTTTGGGATGACCGCTGCCTTTACCACCCGATTCACCAAGGACATCCGTGTCATCGAGCCCCTCTTTGTCTTCCTGTACAGTTACCTTTCCTACCTCACCGCCGAGATGTTTCACCTTTCGGGGATCGTGGCGTAAGTAGGACCCAGCATCTCACCTGGCCAGGAACATTTCCTGGCTCTATTGACTGAAAAGTGTCAGAAAAGGTTGTAATGCGAATTTATGGAGTTGGCAACCTGTGGATGGCTGGGAACTGTGAGTACCAAAGCCCGTGGAGGAGCGGGGAGGTGGAACCCCATTTCACACATACACAATTACACATCGGTGGTAATAGCTGCAAGTCAAGAGCAATCCAGATGACTGCGGCTGGGCAAGCTTCAGCTGGCTGGTGGGTTCATGGGGGTTATTTTTAATAATAAATGTTTATGTCAGCTCCATATTTTTCATTTGGAAGCCCTGAATGTTCACACAAGGAGATGTCCAGTGGGTTTGGCAGAGCCAGAAGAGGCTTTCTTGGCGTATCTTGATATTTTCCATGTCAAAAGTAATGTTTGAAGAGCAGCAAGGAGTATTTAATCACATCCTCGGAAAGGTTTGGTCTGAGTTTACAGCACCCTCCTCCTGATCTGCATGCCCTACCTACTAGCTACCTTTGGGTGATGGACCCAAAGGCGTGGTGAGGCAGAACTTATGGTGACAGAGGGAAGTGAGTGATGGGGTGGGAGCTCTGTGTCTCCCACAGAGCTGAAGGCTGGAAATATCCCAACTGTTTGGGAGTGGAGGGCTCTAATGGGAACCTCTGCTTTGGAGATTCAGACTTACTGGCAGAAAAAGTTCAGACACAGCTCATGAGTTTGGTCTCCCGAGTGAGGGTGTCATCCATCATCTCTGTCTCCAGTAACGTTTGGAATTGGCTGACCACCTTCAGCCAAAGTTGTCAGAGATGAAGGTTTCAAAGGTTCTAAACCCAAACTGGTTGCAATTTACTACAGCACAGTCAGTCCTACACACGCTTCAACCTACAAACCACTTCAGAGCACTCAAGGGTTCACTCCATGAAGCTTTTCTACAACGAGGGAAGAGCATCACGGGGCAGCCAAGGACAGCCTGTGTCCTGCAGCTGAGTCCCATGCTGTACCAGATACCATCCCATGGATCCCCATGCAACTTTTTGGATCAGTGAAGCAAAACTATTTGTTTCTATAAATTCAGTCTTCCACAAATTGTAATTTATAGATAATGCAGATAATTTAGTTTTTCATTTACTGGGTAAATGGATAATTTTGGGCCAGATCTTTCAGTTTTAAGGAGACAGCTGAGCTTTGGGCTTGGCTTGTTGTGCATTTCACTTGCAGCAAATGTGCTGAGAAAAAAAAGGATATAAAAATCCTAATGGTCAAAGAAAGTTCACCTTGGAAAGCAGAGATGGGTGAAAACCAGAGTGATTGGTTCAGTCTTTCTGGTTTCTCTGGGCTGATGTCTGTTGCTTTGGGTTCTTCTACCTTAACTGAGTCAGCTGGTGCTGAGGGTTACAACCAACCATTTTGTATTTCCCTGAAGACCATGAAGTGCCCTCAGGCTGCGTTGATAGCTGCAGTGGGAACAACTGTAAATCTGATAATAATGAAGAGAAAAATGGTCCAGCCATCAAACCCACATGCTTCCAATTTAGAGACAAGGATGCCATGTGGGATGGTGTCAAACGCCTTGCACAAGCTCAGGGAGATGACATCAGTTGCTTTAGCCTTATCCACCAACGTTGTAACCCCATCAAGCACAATTTGCCCTTGGTGAAGCCATGTTGGTTGTCACCAATCACCTTCTCATTCTCCATGTGCCTTAGCACAGTTTCTAGGAGTATCTGCTCCATGATCGTGCCTGGCACTGAGGTGGGACTGACCAGCCTGTAGTTCCCTGGCTCTTCGTTGATACCCTTTTAAAAATGGGGGTGATGTTCCCCTTTATCCAGTCTGTGGGAACTTCACCAGGCTGCCAGGACTTCTCAAATGTGATGGATAGAGGCTTTGCAACTTCATCCACCAGTTCCCTCAGAACCTGTAGATGCATCCCATCAGGTCCCATGGACTTGTGCACCTTCAGGTTCCTTAGGTGATCCCAAACCTGATCTTCTCCAAAGTGTTCTCGGCCAGGTTGGATGAGGCTTTGAGCAACCTGGTCTAGTGGAAGGTGTCCCTGCTGCTGGCAGGGGGGTTGGGACTGGATGGGCTTTAAGGTCCTTCCCAACCCAAACCAGCCTGGGATTCTGTGATTCTATGAAAAGAAAACTAAAATATGAAGTCAGGTACCAGCTGGCTGGAGGAGAACCTGGGAGATCTATTTGAAAACCAACGAGAGTGCTTTGGCTAGAAACCATTCCTAGACCTTGCAGACTTTGGTTCCTCAAATGGTTAATGAGGAGCAATCTTCTAGCATTGCTGGAAACAATTCCAGCTCTGGGAAGAGGGAAGAGAAAGTCTATTTATAGCAGCGTTAAGACAGAAGAGTGGAATAAAAATGCTGCATAATGATCACGGAGCAGCCAACATTCAACCCTAATGGTGTCATCTTCTCTCAGTCACAACTGACTGGACCCATGATGGGACCTATTTTCTATTCTTTTGACTAATGTATTGTTTCTGAAGCAAAACAATTGCAAAAGCAGCCGATTCCTGCTCTCTGCTCTTCGAATTGCCAAGTGAGAAATGCCCCTTTTATCTGTCTTGATTTAAAACACTGTATTCTTTTGTGAGCAGGGAATGTTGGATTGTAAGAAGCAGATTTGGGCAGTTTGTTTCTTTGAAAAATAATTTGATTGCCAAAAAAAATCAATTCTACATAGTCCAAAATAAATAATAATAAATAAATAATAAATAAATAAATAAATAATAATAATAATAAAATCACAACCCAATCTGCTAAATGGTTCTGAAAATGTCTTTCTCTCATCTGGGCAAAATAGGTGATGTGGGCTCCTGAGAACAAAACTCTTCAGCCCAGATGGTGGGAGTTTGGCAAAGTAAAATGGTGTGTTATGATGGGAAGGGTTGGGTGAAGTTAATTGTTAAATGAGTTGGTTGTTAAAAACCAGATTTAGACAATCTGATCAACCTATATAGTATCTTATTGTCCTGATGGTCCTCCTGATGTTGTTGAACTGAGGTAGGAAATTAATCTTTACCCATCTGTAAGTATCTAAGACTTGATTAAACCTTTTTTTTTAATAACTGACAATGTGTCCATTTTTTGGTGCTTAAGTAGAAAAAAATTATTGTTTCATTTTCATTTTCTCAGCATCATTGCTTGTGCCATGGGCATGAAACGTTACGTGGAGGCTAACATCTCTCTGAAGTCTCACACCACAGTCAAGTACTTCATGAAGATGTGGAGCAGCGTTAGTGATACCCTCATCTTCATCTTTCTTGGAGTTTCCACCATTGGAGAAAATCATGAGTGGAACTGGCCATACATTTGCTTCACTGTCATTTTCTGTCTCGTCTGGAGAGCACTAGGTATGGGGAAATTACAGATTCATTTATTTGTTCATGGGAGTGAAAAAAAAAAGTGATTCCATTAAATAAGAGAATGCTCCTGCCTCCACCATCATCCTTCCTGCTCCCTCTGTACGTGTGGTCAGCACAGATATGAACACAAGGACACACCGGGTGATGCTCCCCTTCCACCTCCAGCACTGAAGTCTGGTGCAAAATCAAGTCTGGGGTCTTACTGCAATTCCCTGCTCTGTACACTCACCATGGGCAGCACTGGTCTGAGAAAGTCTCATGACATCTGTTTTATTGATACCTCTGTCTTGGAACCTCCTTTGGTTACCAAGATCTCCTCTTCCATTTCAGAGTGTCTTAGTCCCTTGGTACCTTCGTGGCATGAGAGAGGTTGTAAGTGGGTAGCCTGGGATCAGAGGGCCACGTGAAAGCATGGAGCCCCTGTCTGCACGTTCTGAATTGCAGAGATTTAGGGGCTTTAATTCATAACAAGTTTGTGTACAGCAGCATCCTCCAGTGGGAAGCTGGAGGAACCTTCCAACAGCCAACCCTGGAGATGCTACTCTGCTTTACCTGGCTTAATTCTGGGTAGATGAGAATTGGGACCTAAAATGGAAGCAAAAGGCAAGAAATGTGAGGGTGCTTCTGCTCCTACTCAAGAGCTTCAGATAAGGACTGGGACTGACAGAATTTCACAGAATCAGGGGATTGCTGAGGTTGACAGGGACCCCTTGAGACCATCTGGTCCAACCCCCTGCTCAAGCAGGATCAACTAAGGCAGGATGTCCAGATAACTTTTGATTATTTCCATGGATGGAGACTCTACAACCTCCCTGGGAAACACTATTTCAGTGTTTGACCCACCTCACAGTAAAAAAGTGACCAAGACTTGGTGATTACAGGAGGAAGAGGGTTATGCATGAGAACATTTCCTGATCATTGTGGCTAAAGATGGTTTTGAGATCAGTTCCAATGAAAACCCAAGTCCTGGTCCCAGAATAGTCTGGGATTACATTTTTATGCCTTGTGAATGACCAGAAAAATAACTGCACTGCTGTACCCTTGTCCCCAGGGTGTATCTTGCTCTGATTTGGTGTTCAGAGAAGCTGGTTCTCCGTTGCCTCTTCCAGTGGGCAGTGACTCCAGCCGTTCCGAGTGCAGAGTGCTACCTTCTCATTTCTGGATGTGTTTCTATATTAACTGTCTCTGCAGATATCATGGAGCACACATTTTGGGAAAGAATCTGAGAGCTAAAAAAACATTCAAGGGGATTTCATGTTTACAAACCACTGTGTCCAATGGAGTGAACTCCAATTTGATAGACACCTGAAGAAATTGCTTAAATAGGATAGGCCATGGTTAGCAAGACAGAGCAGAATGGGCTTTATTAGCTGCTCAGACATGCCAAGTGGAGGCTACAAAGGTGATTAATTGAATTGCTTAGATTATACATTGGTTCTCACCAATTAGAATCAATAAATGAATATTTCAGTTCTCAGAATCTGGCTCAGTATCATTATAGCAGGTGATGTAAAGTTTCAGCTGGCACATGACCATAGAATTGCTATAAAAACTTCAAGTACCATCAAAATAAAGATGTTGCTACTTCCTCTGCTGCCAGTTGTTAGTGTTTGATCAGCTTTAGCTGATGTTTAGTGGTGATTCACCAGGTAAATGGTATGTTCTGGGCATCCCTGGTCATGGGAGTGGAGTGACACTAAAATCCCCTGCAGAGTTTAGTGTCCTTCTGAAGGAAACTCTGGTTTTCCAGCTGGATGGTGATAAGCACAGGGCTGAATTAAAAAAAACCAAGAGAATCTGCTGCAAGATGACCTCTCTAAAACTTCATAGTTGTACAAAGCCCCTAGAACTGTGGCCAGTCAATGGTGTTTGTAATCCCCCAAGTCAGAAATGTGTCAGGGATTAATTTTTATCTGGACAAATTGAATGCAAACCTGTTGGACCAGGCTAGAAGAAAAGCTCTTCTGCAGTGGCATATTGGGAATATCCCCCCTTGAGCCCTGGCCAGTTCCTCATGGTTGGTGTTTACAAATTCAGTGATGTTTTACTGTAAAATATATCCTACAATAATGAGTTTTATCAAATTTATCTTTTTGTTTGATGTGCTCTCATCTTCTCTCCTGCTTTTCAGGGGTCCTGGTGCTGACTTTCTTTGTGAACAGATTCCACGTGAACACCATCACCAGCAAAGACCAATTCATTATCGCCTACGGGGGGCTCCGAGGAGCCATCTGTTTCTCTTTAGTTTTCCTGCTTCCTGATTTTCACAGAAAGAAGCTCTTCATCGCAGCAACAACTGTTGTCATCCTCTTCACCGTGTTCGTACAGGTACCAAAGCTCTCGGTACTAAAGGATATCAGCAGCAGGTGTGCTGGCCATCATCTGTTTTCCCAGACAAAGAGCCATTAGATGGATACAAGGATTTACCAGGCATTAAAACTTTCCCTTCATCAAGTAGTTAGACACAAGAAAACGTAAAATTATTCTTCATAGAGGCAGAAGGTCTGAGAATGTGTCACCATGTTCTTGAGGTTGACTTCCAACATGTGCTGCAGCATTTTCCATGAGAACTTGTCCCATCTTTAGTCCATCTTTATTTGGGTAGCAGTGGTGGCAGTTGTGAAGAAGGATGCTGGCATAGTTTTTTCTCTCTGAAGTAGTGCTGTTACATGTTTCATGTGAGGGCAAAGCCAACATGAATCAACCTCTACAACTAGTTTGGTGTTGGAGGAAGGTAAGAACCACTTGTTGTTGTAGGCCTGGTCATGAAATGCAATTCTACCTGAGCCAGGCAGTAACAAAGGTCAGTTTTCCTGATCCCAAAGGTGAGAAGATACTGGAGATGCTCCAAACTCACTGAACATGGGCAGCAAGCATTTTAAAAGAGGTTTATGGTTTACTCACCTCAGTTTTGGTAGTTCACAAGTGAGACAATTTAAAGGGACCTAATTTTAAAGGAGTGATTTTTAACATTTCCTGAGAATGAGTTCCATTTTGTTGGGGCACCCAACAGATGAAGCAACCACCATCATTAGTTGTTTAGCAAAATATTTTGTATATAGGTTTGAGATGTTTTCATATTCATGCAGCAAAGCAGCTGCAGTTATTTTATGATGACACAGCATGAAGGGGATGGCTTTAACTCTCCCACTGGAAGAAAAAAATGGCATGTGTTATTTTTTTATAAAAGCAAGGAAAATCAGAAGCAAATAAAAAAGTCCTAGCACATTTGATTTATTTGCCTCTGTTATAAAAGAAAAATTAGAGGCAAATAAATCAAATGTGCCCTGTTGCTTCCTGCTTTCTCTTTCTGCCCTTGTGATTCTTGGGTTGTTTCCTACCCAGTGGAAAAATCCTCTGCAAGCCAGTGCAACCTGCCCACATCACTTGAGGGCTGTGACCATGTCAGCTCCCCACTGCCAGGGTAGGAAAGGGAGGTGGATCCTCACAGCACTGGTTGCTCTGAGGTACTGGGTTTAAAGTACCAATGCACCTTTTCTTTTCTCTCTTTTTTCTCTTTATTTTTCTTTTTTCCCCTCTTTTTTTCTCTTTTTTCCTCTTTTAAAATATTTTTTCTTTCCTCCTCTTTCCTCTCTCTTATCTCTTCCTTTTATTCTTTTTTATTTTCTTTTTTCTCTTTTCTCTCTTTTCTCTCTTTTAATCTCCCCCCCCTTTTCTCCCCCCCTTTTCTCCCCCCCTTTTCTCCCCCCCTTCCCCCCCTTCCCCCCCCTTCCCCCCCCTTCCCCCCCTTCCCCCCCTTTCCCCCCCCTTTTCCCCCCCTTTTCCCCCCCTTTTCCCCCCTTTCCCCCCCCCCCTTTCCCCCCCCTTTCCCCCTCCTTTCCCCCCCCCCTTTCCCCCCCCCTTTCCCCCCCCCTTTCCCCCCCCTTTCCCCCCCCTTTCCCCCCCCCTTTTCCCCCCCCCTTTTCCCCCCCTTTTCCCCCCCCTTTTCCCCCCCCTTCCCCCCCCTTCCCCCCCCCTTTTTTCCCCCCTTTTTCCCCCCTTCTTTCCCCCCTTCTTCCCCCCCCCCTTTCCCCCCCTCTTTCCCCCCCCCCCCTTTCCGGACGGTTTCTGCTGCGGGTGTTTGCGGGTGTTTGCTGTCCCGCAGGCGCTGGTCGTGCGGAGCTGTTGTGCTCCAGGGCCAGGGCAGCCCGGCTGGGGAGGAGCAGGCAGCAGCTCTCGGCATTGCTGTGACATCTAGTGGTAAAGACCTTCCTGCAGCCTTCGGTGGGATGGAGACCTTGGATGGGTCTCCCTGCTCTTCTTTGCCCAGCAGGTCCCACAGGATGAAGCTCCTTTTGGGCTTTCCCTGAAATCCAACTTTTAATTCACCTGGCAAAGGCTGCCACATTTGAAGGAGGATGTGGTGGAAAAATTGGGGTTGTCTGGTCCTGATGTGAGTAGGGCTGATGTCTACTTGGTGTGTTCTATCCCAAAAAGTTAAGAGTGGGTCTACACAGGGCTGAAGTGAACGAGGTGGGGGTCTGGGAGTGATACTGTGTAGAAATATCCTCAGCCCAAGCACATGAGCTCCATGCAGAGCTGCTGACCCTGGGCTGCCCTTCTCCTGCCCTCGGATGGAGGGAGCAGAGCAGCTGCTGGGGCTTTGGGAGATGATAGGGCACAGTGACAGCAGCCCAGTGGCCCCAAGGCTGAGCATCACCCTGTGAGAGCAAATTCCTTCCACTTGGCCTCCTGGAACCCCTCCAGTGTGGGTGTTGGGCACTTGGGCAATGAGAATGGTTGGGGTTGACTCTACTTCCTCACATCCATGTAATCCACACCATGAGCTGAAAAAATGGTCAACAAACGTGATGTGCTGATGGGCTCAGAGCTGAGTCCTGCAGGGCAGCTGGACCAGGCACAGGTTTGGGACTGAAAGGAGAGAGCAGGGGCCAGGGGTGGGGGGAAGCGTGGTTAGGTGGAGGTTGACGAGTTTTAAGATGCAAATGTGGGTCAGGAATTGAAAAGATGCGGTCACTGGGCACGTCCGCTCATGCAGAGACACTCTTGAGTCTCAGACAAAGGTCGTTCTAAGGCAGCAGCTCCATTCTGCCAAAGCTTTGGGGAAATCCTTCCCAGGACTGGGAAAAGGGCTTTTGTGTAACCTCAACGCTCAACTGGTGATGTCATCTCCGTGCTAAAGGGTGAGAGTTAAACAGGGTCCCCCCGTGGGTACGTGTCAATGGGGTGACCCCTTGACCTTCAGCCATTCAGCAGCAACATCACATCTATGCAGACAGACTTTGCTCAGGCTCCAGATACCTGCAGCGTTGTGTAGCTGAGGCCACCACGAGAAGGGGTGGAGGGAAGTCAAATTGCTTAAAAGCTGAACCAGGAAGATATTGCTGTAGCTCAGCACAGAAAACAGGTAAAAATAACAGAAGTGGGTATGAAGATGAACCTTCAGAAACCTGGGTTTGCAAATGTGTCCTGCAGCTTCTGAAGCTGGTGGCACTGCTGTCAGGCACATTGATGGGGGCAGGATTGAGGAGCACAAACCCACTTCATTTCTTTGGAAAACCTAACCATGCTGTCTGGAGAGCCTCATGCTTCGCAGAGTGGTAACCAGCGTGTGAGCAGTTGGGCTTGTCCATACGTGACTCTACCAGAGCATAACCACCCAGGAAACTCATCTCTTCTGGCCTTTCTCACTCAGTTGCACAAGGCTCTTCCCACAACAATCCTGGTTAATAATTTTGAGAAGGTTGACTGAGCAATTGTCAAGTCCTCAGCGCTCCCAGTCAGGCCTGGATGGAAGCCACATAGACCAGAAGGTTCTCCAAGGAGCTGTGGGCTTGTCTGGAATGTCACAAAAAGCCTTCATTGTTCTGCCTTTTAGTGCAGTTTAAAAATGAAATCCCACGTTCTCCATTTGAAGTTCAGCCTCTTGGCCTCTGAGCTCTTCCATGAAGTTGTTAGCAAATATAGTCATTATGAAGAGGGTTGGGTTTTTTGGTGTTTTTCTGCTTTTATTTGTGATTTTTTTGTTTGCTGCCTACACTGACCCATGTAGCTACTGGATTGTTGGCAATAGAAAAACTTTGAGAGCCATGGTGGAGCTGTCAGCATTGGGTGATGCACTTCAAATGAGTTATCCCTGGTGGGTGGAGGAGCATCACAGGTGACCTACAGGTGTGTTGTGAAATGACACCACATGGGATTCCCATAGTGCTCCCAAGGTCAGGAAGGGCCAAAGGAATGTAGGTGCTTCTAAACTTGGGAGTCCTGGTCAAAAAACTCCAAAAAGCCACTTTGAAATGAAAACAAATGCAGCTGAATGTCCAGCGAAGGCCAGAGACCCAAGTGCACAGTCACTACTTAATTTTTGTAGTATCTGCTCTTTCTGAATTGGTGAGTTTTATGTTATTTACCCTGGTTAGTGATGCATTTTTTATTGCTATTAGCTATTAAAATGACACATTAATTGTTTCTGCAATTAAAAATGTGTTCAGCTCTCCTCCGTGCCAGCAGTTGTGACATTCAGAAGTCATCAACGTCAACTACTCCATCATTTGTGCTGTAAACATGTCCTAGAAAAGTCATTTCATATTGAAGCCAGACTAAGAAATGCACCACAGAAGCATTTTAGAAGTTCTCCCACGAGGCTTAAAGGACATTAAAACTCTTCCCTTGGCCCTTCCCACCAGGTGGATATTTGGATTAGTAAACTTAGCCACTGGCTGGCCATCAAAGGTCGTTGGAGTAATGATCTGTGACTCATAATACTCAAAGAGAAATGCTGTCAGAGACTGAGCTGTGGAGTCTCAAGAACTCTCATGGTTTCAGGCATTTGAACTTTGAACGTTTCTAGCTCCTTTCCATCTGGTAGGCTACAAGCAACAGCAAGCCACAAGCTTGACCTTGAAATTATTGGTTGACTTTTGTGGTCTTTGGATGCTGGATAAGGAGAGTGGAGCATTCCCCCGCTCCATGCCTACCCCCATCCTGAAACCTGTGTGTGGGCTCCTGTTGTCAGGCTGCTACCACAAGCAAACAAAATGTTTGGCTTACAGTTGGGAGAACAAGAGTTTCTAGTCTTGTTGAAGCTTTGCAGATATTATCTTGCTAATAAACCAGAGCAGATGAGAGGTGGTAGCTCAAATCCTGGCAGAGAACCAGGCAGCTGTGGCTCATACCCATGCTGGTGGTTTTTTGTTCCAGTGCAGGTACCACTGAGAAGGTTTGATGCAAAGAAAGGCTGATTTCTGTTTTTGTGGTTGTGCTGCAGGGAATGACCATCCGTCCTCTCGTTGACTTGTTGGCTGTCAAGAGGAAAAGAGAGAGTGCTCCCACAGTGGGAGAGCAGATCCATATCCGGGTAAGTGACACATCCACCAACACATGGCCAGAGCTTTCCAAGATGCTCTGCTGATAGCAGTATGGTCCTTCTGAAATGTGGTGTGCCTCCAGGGACTCTACAGCCCTGCAGTTTTACCTGAATCTGCTGCAGGTCTGTCCCTCTCCAGGTTTAAAGTCCTATGGAGCTTCCTAACCATGGGTTATTGCTTTGGAGTAGCAGCCACAGACTCAATCAGGCTGGTGTTGCATGAGGTGGTGCACAAACATGACAGGAAAAGATAATCACTTGCCCAAAAGTTTATACCCTAACCTATCTCCAACTTTTCTGCTTCTCTGGAATGGAAGAAAGAAAATGAGACTTGGTTGCTTCCAAGGTTGGGATCTTCCATGTGTTCACCTGTCCCATCACCCCCACCAATTTGGGTATTTTTGCAAAAAAAAATGTAGAAAAGGGAGGGTAAAGTTAACACTAGTTTGGAGGGAACAACTGAAGTGCCTCCTCCCTGGAAGTGTTCTTGGCCAGGTTGGATGAGGCTTTGAGCAACCTGGTCTAATGGAAGGTGTCCCTGCTGATGGCAGGGGGGCTGGGACTGGATGAGCTTTATTAAGGTCTCTTCCAACCCAAACCAGTTTGGGATTCTGTGATTCTAGGTCCATAACCCAAATGTGGAATTTAATTCACCTTGGTCTCACCATCCAAACATTGGCCTACCCAGTTAGGACTTCTTCAGAGAGCAGGTCAAGCCCATGAGAAGCAGGGTATTCTGCACACCTCACTGAGGCTTTGCATTTGCATCTGCATCCAATGTAAAACTGTGCTCCTGAATCCCATGGTTGATGCCCCGTCACGTTTGTGTGGGTATGACTCCTTCAGGAATGGTTTTGTCTTCGTGTTGGGTAACTGGAATAAAGACATTAGGTCTGAAGGACATTTGTAGAACCTGTTTGGCATCCTCACAATGAGGTTGCATTACAGGGCTTTGTCTCAGGTTAACAGAACGGTTCAATGGGCTGAAGAGTCTTTTCCTGTCGTGAACAGAGAATACTTTCTTCTTTTGTTAGTCTCTGAATAATAAATTGTCTCTGGAAACGTGTTTATTAGGAGATGTGAGCTGGAATGGCCATGTACTAATTAAGTAGAGCAGGTAACGATGCAGATAGTTGGAAATCATGGATACAGAAGCAACTTTCTTCCTCAAATTTATTTCTCCATCCACATAGTTGGGACATTCTTGCTTGCAAGAGCAATGGTCAATGCTGGGGGTGAGGGGGTCATCTGCTGGTCCTCAGACCATAGCAATGTAAGGACTCTAAATCTGAACCAGGCTGCAGGGATGAGTGAACAAATCTGCAATTTCTCTGTCTCTGAACCCACAAAACTTATTATTTTTTTAAATCAGAGCTTGAGGAAGCTCCAGGGACATCGATACCTGAGTGTGGATGGACACTGACCCACAGTAGAGCTGAGGCTTCTCTCAGTTTAGAGATGCCAGTAGGGTGGAAAACAATTTGGGAAATTAGAGAGATCTAACTTCTGGGTGGAAAAATCAAACTGTCTGGGATTGTCAATGCAATTTTAGACAATAATAATGTTTTTGTATAAGGCATGATATGGCCAATTAATTAATTAGTGGGAAGTGTCTGGGGGAAGGCAGCATTTGTTAGTCAAGTCAAAGCATCTTTTGTGCATTATCAAGCAATGGAAAGGGCTGCCCAGGGAGGTGGTGGAGTCCCCATCCCTGGAGGGATTTAAAAGACAGGCAGATGAGGTGCTCAGAGATCTGGTTCAGCAGTGGACAGGTGCAGTTGGACTTGATGATCTCAAAGGTCTTTACAACCAAGTGATTCTATGACGATATCTACATCTATATGATGGTATCTACATCTATGTGATGGTATCTACATCTATATGCTGAAGACACTGAGACAAATTGTCCTCAAAAACCTTAATATGAGCATTTCCTGCTTATCAAGACCCAATGTGCAGGGCATGCAAGCCCTCAGCCATCCTGTACGCATCATAAAGAGCAGATCCACCTCCCTCGGCGATAATTCTTTGCTCACACAGACCTGCAAGCCAGCAGCCAAAGCTCTGATTGTGCTCCAGAACCGAGGGATATGTCTGGGTGGGGAATTAGCCCAACATCCCCTCTTCTTGTTTACCAGTGCTGTGTGCTGAGCTCGAAATATCTCCCGTGTTGTCTGCTGGCTTTTGCTGTTTGCTGAGTGAGTTCATCACGTATGCGCCACGTGCAACCGGCGTGTAACTAAATCCTCTCTTCTGTTTAGTTCTTGGATCATCTGCTGGCTGGCATTGAAGATATATCTGGACACTGGGGACAGTATTACTGGAAAGACAAGTAAGGATTTGTGAAAATACAACTGTGGAGTAAAAACAAATGAGGCTCGTTTCTATTCCCTGGGCTTCCACCGTGGGCAGCTGAGCCTTGTTCATCCTTGTGGCACAAGGCAGGTGATGGAGCACTGGAATAAGCTGCCCAGAGAGGTTGTGGAGTCTCCATCTCTGGAGATGTTCAAAACCTGCCTGGATGCTTTCCTGTGTGACCTGGTGTAGGGAACCTGCTTTGGCAGGGGGGTTGGACTGGATGATCTCCTGAGGTCCCTTCCAACCACACCATTCTGGGATTCTGTGACAGAGGGGCAGGTTCTCCTTGTCCAAGGTGAGACCAGGATCTCAAGATGCTTCTCCACTTGCAGGTCACATATTGTACTCCACCCTAAAAACACTCCTTTCTCCTCTCCTGTTGTGTTTGCCTCTTCTTGTCCAAAGAAATCTGCTGGAAATCAAAGGGACATGCCAGCACAACACACAGCTTGTGTAGCTTCAGCCTGTCCCTGCCTACAGTGACACTGCCCATGCCCTCCTGCCTGTCTGGCCATGCGGGAGCTGAGGATCCCAACCCAACCTGTGCACAATTAACACCAAAAATAGGATCTTGCAGCACTTGGAGGGGCAACTGCTTGTTGTGGACTGACAAATTGCAGAGGATCTCTTGAGATTTCTGTAGCAACGTGCTCCATTTTCATGAAGTACTGGTAGATTGTACATAGAGTTTGGTTTTTGGGGTTTTTTTTAAATACAAAACCCATAAAATATATTAATAGCAATCTACCAGGTTTAATTCCTTGGCTGTGCAGACAGAGATGCAGGTAACTTCATCGTGAGGACTCTCAAATGCAGCTGGCAGGGATTTCCTTAGGAATGCCACTAGAGGGTATGGAAATCACTGCTGCTGAGGAGCATCCTGGCTCCTTGTGAGCATGAACCACTAACAGCCAAACTTGAGCATCAGTAATTGATCCCTGCTAGATCTTTCTGAAACCTTGTGCTGCATTTGAGCAGAAAGTGAAAGAAAATGACTCAAGAGGGAATCTGGAAGTGTTTAAATCTGCTGCATCCCCTCAGGCTCCTGCATGTATATGTAGCACTGAGAATGCATGATAAATCTGGCACTTTGGGGAGTTTTTATTGTATTTGGAAAAGTTTTAATATCTTTTAGCTCATTTAGTGCAGGGATGATTAAGAATAATTGATTTGGATCATTGATTTCTGGATTGTTGATTTCTTTTGGATCATTGATTTCTGGAAAGAGGGTAATGGAATATAATGGAATATGGGGTAAAAGTGGTGGAGTCCCCATCCCTGAAGGGACTGAAGAGTTGTGTAGACACAGTGCTGAGGGACATGGGCTAGTCAGGGACTGGTCAGTGTTGGGTTCATGGTTGGACTCCATGAGCTTAAAGGTCTAATCTAGGCAATGCTGTGATTCTGTGACTATGAACCTGCTGGCTTGCTCAGGTCCATTTAGGTGCTGGGGAGTCATGGGAGGAGGCTAAAATTCGTCTTGTTTTCAAATAGATTAGAATATTTCAACAGCAAATACCTGCAGAAGATCCTACTGCGAGAATATGACCAGCCAAAATCAAGTATCGTGCTCCTCTATGAAAAGCTGGAACGGAAACACGCCATCGAGCTGGCAGAAGCAGGGCAGCTGGGCCATGCCCCATCTCACCCATCCTGGCTGTAAGTCCTCCCTTGCAGTTGTCCTCTTTCCATCACTTCTCCCAACCCTCCCAGCAGAGGGAACAGTTATTTCCCAGGGGCAGGGGTGGAGTCCCCATCCCTGGAGGGATTGAAGAGTCGTGTAGACACAGTGCTGAGGGACATGGGTCAGTGGGGGACTGGTCAGTGCTGGGTTCATGGTTGGACTTGAGGAGCTTAAAGGGCTTTTCCAGTCCAGGCAATTCTGTGAAAAGCTTTTGCAGAGTTCTCTGCTCTTCCCTGCTGGGCTGTCTCATGAGAAGGAGCAGCATAGCTTGGACAAATGTGAAGTAAACACTATTTAAATATTAGTGGGTGGGTATCAAAAATGATCAGGTGGATGAGCAATCTACAGGCATTGATAAACAGTTTCTGATCTCGTACATGAAGACTCACCTGTGTCCTCCTCCACCTCAGAAATGGTGCTCTGAGGAAGAGGCTGTTGCACCATTTTTTGTTGGCTTTGCACCATTACATGTACTGAAGGAACCAACAGTGAGCACGAGCGTTGGCTGAGACAACAGGGCCAAATATTTGCATGTCAGAATGGCCATCTCATCTCTCACAGACCATTCAGCTCTGTCACAGCTCCCCACAGCTCTTTGATCCACCAGGGAGCACATGGATGGCCCAGCTCTGAAGCAAATAAATGCCCCTTCTGCAGTGAGCTCCATCTGCAAGGGTTAGCTGTTGGTCACGTCCACTGGTGGTGGGGTCCAAAAGCTCTGCTGTGACATTGGGATGCGCTGGTCGTGCTGCTGTGCATCTTCTGAAATAAGAAGACTTTCTGGTTTTCTTTTGCAGCAACCATGACAGGACTGCTGCAACAGACAGAAAATTGGAGCATACTCTGAATCCAGATGTCCTGGAAAATATACAGGAAATATTGACGAGGAACCTCTACCGAATAAGGAGGATGGTATAACTCTCCCCTCAATCTCTATTTTAGATGTCCAATGACAAAAGTTACCTCAGTTCTCCTAACAGCCTGGGCAGATGTAATGAATATTTACATAATTACTGCTGATTTCTCTTGGTGAGCAGAGTAGTTGGCTGTGTGAAGCCAGGTCCAGTTTCCAAGTCAGTGGCACATTTCTGTTTGTGGCATGACAGCCTTTGAAAGGTTCACCTATAATTTCATGAAGTATTTTAGGCATCATTACCCAGAACCAGAAAGGAGAAAGGAGGAGCTCATGGATCTTCAGGCACCAGATTAGCAGATCCATCAGCTGCAACAGCTCCTGGTTACAGGCTGGGCAGGGATGGGATGGGGTTATCCTTGTGTTCTGCTTTTTCCTAGAGGAGATAGCACAGCCCACGAGCTGTGGGTGAGAATTGATCTGCAGAGGTTTTCCAGCCACTTGGCAGTTTTGCTGTGAAACTGGTACAACTGGTAAATAGCAGAGAAAGCACTTGCTGTTCCCAGAACAACTCGGGAATGATCTGCCTGGGCTTTGTAATTGCTGTTCACACGCTGATCCGTGGAGCCTTATCCTCAAAATCCACCTAAGCCTTTGTTTTATGGATTACCCAGGAAACACTGAGTCCTGGGGGATGTGACTGGTGTGGGCAGCTCAGCACAGAGGGACCAACCACCCCCTTCTGTCCCTTTGCTGAGCCAAGAGAAGCAGCTGGGAGGAAACCTGTAGAAATGGTGAGGGGGATGAAGATGAAGGCACATCTCCTGTTTGCACTTACTCCTGCCTAGATCCAGCCTCACCCTTTGCAGCAATAGTTATCCCAGCTCCCACTGATGTTGGTGGGAGATTTAACTCTGGTTACACACATTTTGAAGCTGGGTTTCTCGTTCCTGTTGATATTTTTGCATGATTTATATGTGATGGTGAGGCTGAGATAAGATATTGGAGGGCTGGGCAGAAGTGCTGAGGCAGCTCTGGCTGAAGACACCTCAAGCAGAGGAGTCGCCCTAGGTTGGTGTTTCACCTGGACTAGCAGAGGTGCATCTCAGTCTCATCACTCAGTGATCTCTTGGGAAATTTTGGATAAAGCAGCAGAGTGTGGAGTCCTGTTTTCTCTCCTTGGCTCTTTTCCCTCCATCCTCACCTCTTACTTGGGTGGATCAGTTTGTCCCCATAACTGGGCAGGATGGGTGAAGGACCCTGGTGGATGCAGACACTACTGAGGGATGCTGTTGTGGAGAGAGGGGTGGTCCCATGTCTGACAATGGTCTCTCCAATCCAACACTCAGGGGCCAGCATACAACAGGCACACCCTTCCTGGAGAGACCGAGCCTGTGGAGCATGCCAAGGAGATCCTGATCCTCCGGCACAAGAGCCTGCAGATGGGACTGAGTGGAGGTGACGTGGTC
Source organism: Caprimulgus europaeus (assembly GCA_907165065.1). The sequence continues at coordinate 20,026,279 of OU015538.1, read as the reverse complement.
AGCTCCAGGAAGGAGGTAAGAAAGAGTGGGAAGGGCCTGGACCTGCAGAGACCATGCACAAGCTGCTCCCCCCATGCAGGTGTAACAAGCCCTGGCAGAGTGCTCTTTGCTGATGGTGGTATCTCCTTTAAAAGACAAATCCTGTTGCCTTAAAAAAAAACCCAAAAAGCCTCTCAATCCTCAAATGCATTCCAGTGAGCAGGAAATACTGAGGAAAAAAACCAACCCAACCCAACCCAACTCCTGACAAACAAATGAGCCACCTTGGGCACCGGGCCGTGCAATGCTCTGTGCACACAGGATCCAGCCGTGCGAGGAGCATTATTTACTGAGCAAATGTTAGCAACTGGGCTCCAGGCTGGAGAGCCAGAGCTCTGTTCTTCCCATGTTTTCTTTTCTGGGAGATACCATCGGAGGCGGGAATTTGGTTTGCCCATTGTCAGCGGTCCAGAGAGACTGTAAATATTTGAAACTCTTTGGTGGTTTTCTTTTCCCTCAACTCTTTTGAAAGGACAGAGGCATTATTGTGAGCTTTCCTGTTTATTCTGGAGGTGAGGTTTTTTGTTTTCAAAAGCAGCTACAGTTCTGGGCAGACTTGAAGAGAGTGAGATAGAGGGAAGTGTTGCATACTGGATTGCTGGGAGAACCACCTTGAGTCCAAATTCACTGCTGGTACAGCTCCATGTTGGTTCATGTTCTGAATTAGGGGAGAAAAAAGGTAAATACAGTGTCTGTGGCAGGTGAAGACTTTTGATGGCTTCTCTGGAAATCAGCTGGGCCAACGTTTCCCCATGAAAAGACAAAATGGTCCAGGAATGGCACACAAGGAGCAGGCTTGATCTTTTAAATTCCTTTTATCCTTTGTAAGTCTTACTTTGGAGGAAAAACAATTAACTCCACCATATTTTGCCTCCAAACCCCTGGGTCAGCAGCAGTAACTGCTGAGCCATCCCTAAATTTCACAGAATCCCAGAATCACCTGGATTGGAAAAGCCCTTTAAGCTTATCAAGTCCGACCATGAACCCAACACTGACCAGTCCCCACTGACCCATGTCCCTCAGCACTGTGTCTACACGACTCTTCAATCCCTCCAGGGATGGGGACTCCACCACTGCCCTGGGCAACCCCTTCCAATGCCTCAGAACCCTTTCAGCAAAGAAATTCTTCCTCACATCCCATCTCAACTGCCCTGGGCACAACTGGAGCCCATTTCCTCTTGTCCTGTCCCTTAGTCCTTGGTTGAACAGACCCACCCCCACCGCTCTCCACCCTCCTCCAAGGGACTTGGACAGAGCCAGAAGGTCTCCCCTCAGCCTCCTTTTCTCCAGGCTCAGCACCCCCAGTTCCCTCAGCCGGGAACTCAGCACACTTGTGCTCCAGACCCTTCCCCAGCTCCGTTCCCTTCTCTGGACACGCTCCAGCACCTCCAGGTCCTTCTTGGAGTCAGGGGCCCAACACTGAACCCAGCACTCGAGCACTCAGCCACTTCTCAGAGCCAGGTTGTGATGGCTTGAGCCAGAGCACTGTCCAAGTGCAGACTCTGGTCTCTAATCTGGACAGCAAGACTCCATCAGAAAGGAGAACAGAATGACCTTTTAGAAAAAAATAATTTATCTTTCTTTAGATACTAATTTTCTATGACCACACAAGAACTCAGGACTGCCCCAGGCTTCCTTTCACTCTGATTTCTTCGTTCAAATCCCAGTCATTGAAAGCCCACCGAGAACACACCAAACGCTGCTGCTCCTCAGCCCTTCATCCACTGAAAGGTGTTCTGGCTCTTGCAAACAACTTAAAAGATTTAATTTGATCATTTACATGCTGATTGGTACTTACAATTCCAAATAGATAGGCAAGAACATGGCGTGTTCCTGGAGAACATTTGGTATAATTAAACTTCAAAAGAACAACATCAAACTCAAGCTGATTTTCAGCACCACGTTCCATACTTTAAGGACTTTTTGATTGTTAACCCTTGCACTACTGCTCCCATGAGGGACTGGGGTGTGTTTGATAGGAAATGTGGCACCTTTGGGAAGGGTGTTTCTCCTCTTCCTTTCAATGCTTACAGTTGGCTTTTGAGAGGACCCAATATTTTGGGGGGGATAATTGCAAAAGCAGGAGAGTTCACTCTGTCTCTGTACTGACCCGTGGTGGCTGATACCCCATGGGGGTGGTGAATGCTCCTGTGGATTATGCAAAAGAAACAGTTTGATGCTGAACACCATCATCTCAGAGGAGTCATTTGTTGGTGCTCATCATACCTCTTTATAGCAGAGACCTTTGCTTTGTGCCAGCCCAAGTGAAGCAGATGTAAATGCAGAGAGCTGGTTCCATTGCCATCTGTAAGGGTGACTCTAAACCAAGAAACATCCTTCTGCACCCAAAAGGAAAACATCCTGCATGCTTTGTGTGACCAGCAGCATCTCTGGTTTGTTTTAGATGTTAAATCAGCTAGAGTTTTAGAATAGCTGCCTTATTTTACTGCAAATCAAAATAAGGTGGTACCCAAAACCGATGGGACCATGTTCTACAAGAGCCCTGGAATATGAACCCGAGGTTGGAGGGTGGGTGAACACTCTTACTCCATGCTGTAAGGAGATAGATTGTAGGATCTATCAGCAGAAAGAAGGAGCACTGTGCTAAAAAGTAGATTTCAGCCCATTAAAAGCAGCTCAATATTTTAAATTTTTGGGGAAAAAACCCCCAACCTAAGCCACTCAGATTTATTTTCATGCCAAGTTGACAAGCAAATGGCATTTTCTTGTTTAAAAAAAAGAGATGAATTAAAATTACAGCTGGTTAGTGTCTGAGAGCTTCTAATTGTCACATTCTCCATGTTCTGTAGTCCCAAAGGGAAGGGTTTGGCCTTACAGGTTTTGAGTCAGCAAGAAAAAAAACCAAGACCCAGCCATTCTCCTGTTCTGCATTTCACCACGAGATGGAAGCATTACAACTGTGTTTGCAAACCCAACTGGAAATCAAGGTGCTGGGAAACAAACTTCAAGGAAAGGGCTGGTGGAAAACCTCTGGTGCTGGAGAAACACCTGCGTGGCTTCCACTGCCAGGCTGGTGGAAGAAAGTTGTGGAGATACATTCAATCAGTGAGGTGTTATGAGCTGAGTGAATAATAAATCCGCCCCCCCCCCCTCCTTGGCTCAGTAGAAACCCTGATTTTTTTGCTCTCTGGCTGTCTGCACATATATTTTTATTTTTGGATGAAGTTACTTAGTTCTTTGCTATTAAAATATGAAGCTGTTGTAGCTCAGTTGGATTCATCTGATAATTTAATAGGTGCTGGTTGGTCTTTGCCCCCTGTATCAGTCACCACAAAAATAAGGTGTGGTTTGTCCTAGCAAAACCAGGACAGTATGGAAGAGCATCTTTCTGTGGTCTGTGGCTCCAGCAGCCTGTTCATCTCACCTGATGGACAATCCAGCTCCTTCCATGGTTGTTGTGGAGAAAGTGGTGCCCTCACCAGGACAAACACCAGTCCATGGCCAACACCAGGCTTCAGCCAGGGTGAATGATGTTAGATTAGATATTAGGAGGAAATTCTTTGGTGTGAGGGTGGTCAGACCCTGGCCCAGGTTGCCCAGAGAAGCTGTGGCTGCTCCTCCCTGGAAGTGTTCAGGGCCAGGTTGGATGAGGCTTTGAGCAACCTGGTCTAGTGGAAGGTGTCCCTGCTGCTGGCAGGGGGGTTGGGACTGGATGAGCTTTAAGGTCCCTTCCAACCCAAACCAGTCTGGGATTCTATCAATCACTTCTTCTCTCTAACCTGGGTGGCTTTAGGTGCCTTAGGGTTCTACAGCACTTTAGGTGTCTGCCTTTGCTTTTACAGTAGTGAGAGATGACTCCTGGGCTGCGTTGGAAGCTCCTGCCAAGGGGAGGCTGGAGAGTGAATAGAGAAGGCAGATAGAAGAAGTAAGAGATGAACAATCCTCACCCCTCCTGAGCCAGTGGAGCAGGTTAAATGATTTACACCAGCCAGAAAAACCTTGGCAAGGCTACGAGGTGACTTCAGATCTGAATTGTAGCCCAGAGGATTAACTCCAAGACCATCTATTTCCAGCAGAAACTTTGCCTTCCTCCGCCTAAGGACAAAATTCCTGTGGAAGGCTGCAGCTTCCTGGAGCTGTGCATCTCCCTGGCTCTGAGCACCATCTGGATTGGGGGCTGACTGTATTTTAGGCAAGAATCCAACGCAGAGTACCCTGGCAGGATGGTTTCTGAGACCCAGGAGAGCTTTTATTTACCACCCAGAGCACCCAGAAAATCCTTACACCTGTAGCCAGGCAACTTTGTCCTCTTTTCTTCTGCCAAAACACGAGTCCACTCCCCCAGAAGGAGCTGATTTGGGGCTGCCTGTGAGCTGTGTGTGTAAATGCCATCCTGCCTTGGGTAATTATGTCGGAGCCTTTTCATGAACATGCTCTGAGCATCGTTCAATGCCCCTGGGAACGGCTGTCCAGGGAGCCAGGAGCTGCTGCTAGAGCTGGGAAAAGCATTGTTATTAAAATGGTCAATAAAAATGCCAACAAGGGATGGAGGCCATCGGTCCTCGTTAGGGGAGGGAGGAGAATGAGCTGAAACAAAACAGAAAACCAGGCTGGGAGGTGTCCAGAGTTATTTTGGCAGTCTGGGGTTCTGGACTGAGGTGCCAAATCACAGCTGCGTGAGGGACTTATTCCCAGTTTCCACAAGCGCTGAACAATCCAGGCAGCATTGTGCTACCTGATTTAGATTTTGTTTGCTTTTTTTTCCTGAAGGGTGGAGATTAGCAGTGGAATGAAAGGACAGGGAGCTCGTTAGTGCAAGCTCATTACCTACCTACTTGGTCTGCAGCCAAGGTGGGGAACAGCCAAGGTGAGGAATATCTGTACCCTGAGGATGGGCTTCACCTCCTGGACTCACCTGCCCCATCCTCCCCACTCCAGGACTACTCCTTCCCATCCTATCTACTGAATCACTCCTGGAGAGCTCAGACCTCTTCTACCAGCTCCAACCACATCAGTGTCTGTAAATATTTCCTGTCATCTATTTGGTCTATTTTTAGAAAGAATTCATTTTGTTTTTCTTGGCAAAACTAAAACAAATGGAAATGGAAAGGACTTGTTTATGAAGCAGGAGCATCGTTAACAGACTCGCTAGCCATCTCCATAAATGTATTAAAATATTTTTCTTCCTTAATTGCAGAAGGATGACTCCTACTCAGCGCAGGGGGACTCCAGCACACAGCCCAAGCTGTCCCGTTCCTTCACCGGTAAGCTGGTGAGGGGGGGTGCTGGCCGGGATTTCCTCCCTCCCCTGCTCACCCTGCCCTGTCCCTGTGGGATGGCTCAGCAGGTGACAGGGAGGATATGGTGTGTCCCTTGTTGGGATTTGGGAGACAGCCAAGGCAAAGTTTCCTGCCCCTTAGATGGGCATCATGAGCCAGCAAGCAGAGCCAAGGGCCCTCCCAGTCCCAGTGCCCCATCTCAGCCCCACCTGGGACAAGATTTGGCCTGTGCCAGTGTCCTGGTGTGTAGCTGGGCCAGAGCTGGTTTCTTTTCAGCAGCTCAAACAGCGCTGGGGTTTGGGTTCAGCTGGGATTTGTTAGGAGAGGTACATTGATAACACAGCGATGTTTTCAGTTGTCACTGGAAGTTGAAGGACTTTGTGTTTTGCTGGTCTGCAGGTGCAAGGTTTGGGACGGAAGGAATATTGCAGTGAATCAGCTCCATGGGCATTGGGCTCTGCCAAGGGGCTGTTCCATCTCCTGTCCCCCATGGGCAGGAGATCCATGAGGGGCTCTTCCTCTCTGGCTCTCTCTGGCTCTCGCTCGGGCTCTGGCTCTCCCGGGATTGCGGTTTCGGGTCGGGATTGTCGCTGCTCCGGGATCGTTCTCTGGGAACGGGCCGGGCTGGGTGGGTGGTTGGTGAGCAATATAATTATTAATGTAATATTATTACTTTAAGTTTCCTTTTATTTCAGTGAGGAAATTGTTCTTATCTCACCCTAGGAGTCTCCTTACCCTTGTCCCCTGATTCTCTCTGCTGTCCCCTGGGAGGGGGTGGGAGTGAGCGAGCAGCTGTGCTCAGCTGCAGCCCAGTGCAACCCCCACGGCCGGGCTGTGTTGCTGGCAGTGAAGATGCTCCAGGCAGCTGCTCAGGGCAGGCAGCGGTGCTGGGAACCACAGCAGTGAGATGTGTGTCCCAGCCCAGCTCTCTGACCTCCTCACTCCCTGTGTGCTGCAAGGGGGTGCAGGAATCTCCCCAGAGCTTCCTTGTCCCATGTCCAGCCAGACAAGCGTTTGAATCCAGTACCATTCTTCATGTCCCACCAAGCACTAAGATGTTTGTAATTGCAGATCACTCTGCCTGTGGTGAACCTAATGCATAAACTCACCTTATAAAAATGAATGATGCCTTGAAACATGAAGTTCGTGCTCAAATGCTTTCAAAAATTAAGATTTTTTTTTTTTTGCTTGCTCAGCATTATTAAAATGCATTTCGAGTGCCCCATTAGCAGCCCCATCTCTTCTGAACATCTCTTACAGAAAGAGCAGTGGCTCAAGAGCTCATGTTTTTATAAGCCCAAGCTCAGTTTTTAGATGACTAAAAGATTAATTTTCACACTTAATAAAAAAAAAAAGGTTGAATATCGATGAAGGCTGGCAGAAAATCTAGCTGGTTAAAACTGCAGACAGAGTCGTTTCAGCCTCTGAACCATGATGAGATGTTCGGTGGGAAACTGGGCACTGAATTTTTACAACTCTTGGCACATCCTTTTAGCACAATCACCTCTGTGGAAAGCCATGCTTGAAAAAAATTCAGTGTTTATTGATTCTTAGAGTAACGTTGCTTCCAGGTATGAGGTGAGTTGGGTTAAGGGGCTGGGTCTAACATTTATATACTGAATATTCCTTTATTACCTATGGACTGGAAAAATATTTAAGAAGCCAGAAAGTGTCATTGTTTCCTGCAGGACTTTTTTGTGTCCTTCTATTTCGACTGTTTTCTTCCTTTGTAATCTTCTTTAAAAAAAATTAACAAAAACTTGCTCAATAAAGAGCTTCATCTGCACAAAGGGACCTTCCTCCAGGTTTGCAGGAGTAGCTGGAAGGGAACACAACTGTGTGTGGCATTTCTGAGTTGCTACCATGGACATCTGCTGGGGACGTAGCTATTTTAATTCACAGTTTATTAGAAATGTTTAAACTACGTTCTCCCTGAAGAGAAACATGAGTGTAAGCAGAGAAAAGTGACAAAAACCCAGGGTTTCTGGATGGCTTGAGTTTTTTTTTGCCCTGGGGAAAATGTGAGCACATACCCTAGTGACAGGGCTCGAAGAAGCTGTCACTTCCATCGAGATTGCATGTACATCTCCCAAAAAAATCACTTAATGTGGCAACCTGCAATTCAAGGTGCTCCAGCAGGACACCTCACCTTGAAAAGCTATTTTAGGGTAGTCACTGATAGGAAATTTTGTCCTGCAAAGCTGCTGGTGAGGAGTGACAAAAGAATGATGAGATTGATCCAGACACGTAACATATTTCAAAGTACAAAATAAGGTTCAAATTGTCTTTTTTTTTTTCCTTATTTTTTTTTTTCCATTAAAACACTGATTTTTTTTCTTCTGTTTTATAATTGAAAAGTGATCTTGGCAGCGGAACAGCTCATCCCCAATGAGCCAATGGCCACCTTAGTAGCTCTTGATATGTCTTCATCCCTGTTGACCCACAAAGGAGAACGTTTCTCATAGGAGTTGGTGTTTTTCTCTTCCTGCAGCCAAGAATGGAGAAAAGCTTTGGGAAGTGAAACAGAACCGGTCCAAGTCGGTGTGTGTCATCCCCCCACCACAGCTCAGCGGTGCTGCCTGGGGTGAGAAGAAAGAAAGGGTGAAAGAGTTGACCTTGGAGATGTAAAAGCACAAGTGATGGTTGGTGGCTTCCCATGAGGGATCTGACTCTGTCTCATGGATGCCTGCTATAGGTGTAGATAGTGTAAATAACATCCTTATTGATAAGGACAGCATGGACAGGGCAAAATATCCCGAGTGGGTTGCATTGAAACATGGGATCTTGTTGCACAAGGCTGGGTTTTAATGGGAACCAAGGGAAAAGATGCTCAGCTGAGCCCTGGCAATGCAAGGTAACATCTGAGAGAGGATTGCTAAGAAATGTTGAGGAAAAATTAGTCTGTTCAGTCTGGGAAAATCACTGAAACTGTCTACCACTGCAAGAAAGGATGTTTTGATAAGGTGAGATATCAGATCTTCTCATTTGTCTGCAAGGATAGACCAAACAGCAGGTAGCATTTAAATTATATGTTAGGAAAAACTTTATCATCTCCAGAAGGGTTTTCTGAGGTGATGGAGCATGCCACCAGCAAAGACAGCAGAAACAGCACAAGATCTCTTCTGCTCCTCAGGAACTGACAGGTCCTGACTATGAACATCAATCACCTGAAGTCCAAAGTGAAATGAGGTGTTGTCTCTTTCCAGAGAGGCTGTCCTACACCTAGACATGGTTCTTTTAATGAAGACTTATTACAGCTGTGTTAAAAGGGGAAAATATATTCTTACTGATTTTAAAAAATATATTTATTTAGGGAATAGTTCACCTTAAAAAAATAGAACAAGGAAGTTCCAGATCCAGTTGATGGGCAAGCCTTGTGCTCTGGCTGCTTGGTTGGAGCAAGCCTACAAAGGCTCTCCAAAAAGATCTCTGCTGCCATAGCTGAGAGCTGCAGGCTCAGAGGAGGTTTGAATGTGTCCCCTCAGAGACAGGGACCCAAACCCTCGCTGCTCTGGAGTGCTCTGTCAGGAAAGGTGCCACCCTCTCTGCAGGGCAGGTGCAGGTGGACTCCAGGGATAGTCCCTGAGGAGGCAGCTATCTCCTCATCTGGGTCATTTGCTTTGAGACTCCAGGTAAGCGTTCAAATTCTTGTCCTTAGCCAAGAGTATTTAACCTGAACAAGTGGCACTCTGAAATAAAATAAAAGCAACTGTAGGAATTTTGCATACTCCTCTCCACAATATTTTTGGACTTTCAGAGCCAATCTCCTGTGGCAGAGCTAATACTCCATTAGGAGACCACTGCCTGGGCTTTCATTTTAAATTAAAGACATAAAATTGTGTGTGTTTGCTTTGCAGTGATGTGGAGGGCTCGTTTTCCTTTGAACAAACTCCTTCACAATGTTCTGACATAAGCTAATATATTTCATTTTGGACTTGAAGGCCACTCTTCACTGCCCCATCACTGGAAGGTCACCTCACTGCAAGTGAAAATTGGACTTTTTAGCTTTATATGTGTATTTGGTGTGTGTTTATACAGATATGTACATATTTACTGATTTAAGAATGAATCCATTGTTGTCTTCAGTTACTTTATTTATATTTTGATTTATTTCTTAGTTTAATCCACCTTGCATGGGAGTCATGTGGGTTTGTCTATGCTTTGTTTGGAGAACTGCCCATCTTTGGAGATGCTGGATGTAATACACATGTACTACGTTTCTAACTCAATTAAACATGCTGTGTTCTGAGATCATCTAAGGGTTATTACCTCCTTGCATCCACATCACGATGACATCAGCAGGAGCTGGTGACACACCAGTGGTGGGGTCAATATTCCATGACTGGGATGAGAAAAAAGGTCTGTTCATTGGTGTAAGCAACTGCATACAGGTGAGAGGAGAAAAACAAACACTGACTCTGAAGGTCCTTGGCCACCTGGAGTTGAAATGTCCACTGTTCACCTGCAGTTTAATGTCCACAGTGTTTAAAATTTCTCCTTAAGTTCTTATAGATGTACTATCTATATTAGTATAGAAAGATTCTATAGAAAGATTTACTACCATGGGTCTTTTTATTCTGTAACTGGAGAGCAAAAAGGAAAAGAAATCAAGTTCCTTGCCAAGGAGTTTTTAATCAAGATTTTTCTTTTTAATCAAAGATAGAAACTTTGTGAATCTCTTGACCAATTCTTCCTTTCTTTTTTTTTTTTGTCTGTTTGTTTTTGTTGTTTTTTTGTTACTTTTGGCTTCTGTCTTGCTTTTGTCCAAAATATCTCAATGTCTGTACTATCTTTGTCTTCTCCAGTATCCATCATGCTTCTGGGCATTGGGTACTTAAATAAAGATCTTTTTTCTTTTGAATTCCCTATAATGTAAAATGCAATGTTTTTATGGGTTATCAAGGACCTTCTCAAGTGGTGGCTGTTTTGGCACGTGTAGATTTCATTGTAATACAGCAGTAGGCAACAAAAATAGTTGGAAAAATCAGAAAATGGAAGTGAATTTTTTTCTGATATGCAAAAAAAGAAAAAAAACCCAACATTTTTGCTTGCATTTTTTGGAACTTGTATGTTTTCATCTCACTTTAGCACAAGAAGAGACATTTCAATGCCAGGCTCTCCCAGCTTCTAGCAGTTGCAGATGTTGCTCAACCCCAGGTGTGCATCTTGGTGGCTCGAGGATGCAGCAGGTTCCTGTCACACTTGTGGCTCCAGCCATCCCCATGTCCCTGAGCACGTGGACTGGCCTCATCCTGAGCAGATCCCAGCCCATTAATCCCTTTCAACCTTGCTTTGCAGTGCTGGGACCATAAAAACCTCTCTGCTGTATTAACAATCAGCTTGGTCTGCAGAGAAGACAATACCCTGGGCAGTGCATGCTTTCCCAGTGAGTCATTCTGCCCCAAATTTAACCTCCCCAATACTATGGATTTTTTTTTATTTTAAGGATTCTTTACAAAATATAATAGCACAGCTGAAACTTTCATGAAGTATTTTCCAGTTACTTAGTGGCCAAGCCCTCTGACTAGTGTGTATTTCAGTTCAGAATACCTTTGATAATCTTTGCCAGTATCCAGTTGTTGGTGGTCTTAAAATTCTCCAAGCAAGTGGAAAACTGTTAAATTCTCAGGCTTCAGAGCATGCCTAATTAATTCTTTGCAGGTTTTTAGTCCTTTAAAAAGTGTTAAAAACATGGATTCAGTGCATCATTGAATATTGCATGGTTCTGTGGAAATAAATTGCATCAGTCTGATTCCTTTAGTAGTTCAGAGAGTTCTTGCTCCCAAAGTTTCCAGGAGGCTTTGGAAAGTTAAGGTTAAAATAGGTAAAAGTTGTTAATGATGGGGAGTAGCAAAATGGCAAAGTGAGAGCCCCAAAACTACATCAGAAAAGTCTGGGCACGTAGATCAAGCAGCCACACTTACAACTCAGGCTATAAATCTCTTTTGTACTCAACTCCAAAAAACATTTGTGTTCAGCACGTGGACTTTTAAAAGATATTTTAAATTTTAACAAGAAAAATCACGCTTCTGTTTATTTTATTTAATGTCTGCTTAAGGGGATTCTCATGGCTTAATCCTGGAAAGTACTGGCAACACTTGAAAAGCAGGTGAGGCAAACTGGAGCTGTTGTTCTCTCCTGATATCAAGTGCTGGGGATATTGAACCTCATCAGAAACGTTCAGGATCTGTCAACATCCTGGCTTATGTGCTCCTTCCAAGAGACGTGCAGACGGGGGTGATGGAACAGGAGCATGTGATGGAGATGGACCAGGGATTATAAATTTAATGCAGAATTAAAGGGGTAAATATCAATATGGATATCTATTCCTCTCCCTTCCCATGTAGTTCATACTGGGAGGTTGCTCTTTGCAAAACCATCCGGGGATGTTGGTGGCATTTCCAAGGCAAAGTTGGTAGCACTTGTGGTCTGGGTGTCTTTGCTCTTCTTCTTGTTTTTTTTTTCCTCATTCTGAGGTTTGGGGAGATAACAGTAAAAGCAGAGACCCACGAGAGGTATTCACTCCATCTACCCAAGGAAACACTTGGTGGAACATCTTTGAGAGCATGACAGATTGTTGAGGTAAGCTCCAATGCAGAAAGTTATCTCCAAAGAGACTCAAGGAAGTAATTGAAGGCAACCCTGACATCATATCTGTTTATAAAATTGCAAGAAATCCTCTGCTTTCAGCATGAGAATGCAAAAACATATTGATCTAGCTACATAATATATAATTTTTCTGCAAGCATGGATCAAAACACAGAAACTAATGGTAACTCAGACCGTGCTGATGGAGTCTTTGGTCAACCAAAAGATAAAACACTGATTCTGTGAAAAATCAGAGCTGACTTGCCTCATCTCCTTGCTAGAGTCCACACTGTGAATCTCCAGAATGTCTGTTTTGGAGATTCACAATTGCAGTTTAAAAGCTTAAGTGTAAAAAAATGATCAGGGTCAATTAGGAAACAAAAGTCACTAAAATGCCCAGAATATGACTTATTATTCCTTACATCTAGGGCCTAGTGTTGTCCGTGGTGGCACCCTCCTTGGATCTCTCTGGGTAAGAGGAACCTGAAGGCAACTCCCTGCTGACAGCAGAAGAGGTGAAGGAGGGTAATTTCCCTTGGTAATTAAGTGGTGTTTGTGTCTGACCACTGCTCGGATCATGGGCATGGTCAGGTAACACCTTGCTTTGGTGTAGCCCACCAGAGTTCCCAACACAAGCTACAAAGCTCATCCATCATCGCTACCAGTGTCTCTAGGCTTAGGAATTGTGGCAGGATCTTACTTGTTTGTAGTTTTTGTGGTTTTGGGTTGGTTTTTTTTGTGGTCTGACCCCCCAATACTCTCTACAGCATTTCCACACAGAGCTCAGAGGCAAAGGCAACGTCACAGCCCAGCCCAGGAAACACTAAGGTGAAAAAATATTTGTGAGTCAATTATAATTTTAAAAAATATTTTATTTAGATATTTAATAATTTCTTTCATTCTTTGGTAGATCTCAAAAAGGTGTTTTAACCGACAGATTAGAACTTTTTATTAGAAAATGTGAAATGAAACATTCAAAAGTAAGAAACACTTTTCTTAACATTTTTCCAGATGTACTCACCCACCCCAGCCCTTCCTGGAAACTGATTTGGTTTAAAAATCCACATTTTCTGATTAATTCATCATAAAATCTTAAGTCCTTTCTAACTGCAGAGGAAGGGAAAGGGGCTGGAATGATTTATTGGTGGCTTTCTTGCCATTTCTTCTTTCTTTTTTTCCCCTTTCTTTTCTCCTAGTACGTGTGTGTCCTGTCTATTAACAAGGCTGTCCAGTGCATTGTATAAAATCTATATGAACAAAAAGCTTGTACAAAAGGAAACCAGAAAGCTAATTTACCCTTTGAAGCCAGAATGGGTTGAAATCTCATATTTAATAAAGACATTTATATGGAAGAGGAAAGGAACTATTTTTTCTATTAGTCTAGTTTGGAAGACTAAAAAGTCTTATTAAAAAAAAAACCCTATTGTAAGAATTTTAATTTTCTCTGATTTTCTGAGCAACAGGCAAATAGAGAAGCAGGCTGTTGCAGAGGTTAGATGAGCCCTGGCCAAACAGGGCTGAAGGTGTTTGCTCCTCTGCTTGGTTCCACAACCTGCTGGTGTGAGGAGCCAGCACCTTCTGGGCTTGCTGGATGCAATGGGGTTGATGTCTAATTAATTAAAAAATAATCAAGCTGAATGGAAGGAAACTTGATGAGGCTGTAGCCCCATCATAGGTGTTCGTGGTCCCCAGCAAGCCTGGGTCCTCCCACCATGTGCTGCTGGAGCAGCTGCCCTGTCCCTGCAGCTGCTGGTTCCCCAGGCATGCTCTCCTTGTCCAGGATGTCCAGGAATTTTTCAGATCCCAATGGTGATGAGCATGTGCATGATGGTGAGCCAAGGAGGAGGGAAAGCTCGTTGCATGGAGAGATGTTTTGACCTTGCAAACTCAATTCCTATTCCACAGCCGAAGAACTTGGAAAATGTTTGAGTGGGCACATAGCAGCCTGTGAGGAGCCAAGGCTGGGCACCAGCACTGCTCTGCCACAGCCACACAGGGGTTTTTCTGCCAATGGGACCAAGAACTGCTGAGGACACCTTCCAAATGGCAAACAGCACTAACTTATGACTCTGTATTAGCATAAACCAGCGATGCCAAATACAGACTAAAACCACACACAGATGTGGAAGTGTGCGTTAAAAAATACACCAGTGCCCATTCTGCATTTTCACTTTATGCAACTGCAGTGCAATCTGCAAATAAACCGTCCTCACTTCTGGTGTGCACACCCTGGTCTTCATCGAGCTCCTTCAAGCATCGCCAACCCTTCCCCATCGGTCGTGCTCAGCTTTGAGTTCTAGATCACGAGATGAGACAGCAGCTGATTTCCTCCTCACTTCAGGCAGGTTTAACCAGGGTTACATGTTAGTTAGATGGCAATGGATTGCAATGACACTGATTGAAGATTAATTAAGTGATAGAAATATTTGCACTTTGTATTTAATCAGCTGTTTTGTGTTCGATACAAAGAGGTCATCTCGTTGCAGCAATCCTTGCCTGAGAAGTGACCAAATGACTGCGAGATGGGTACGGTGTTGTAGTTCAAAAATATGGAAAAAGAGTTGATATGAGGATTTCTCCTCTCCTTGGTTGGGTAAATAGTTTGCTTGGAAGAAAAGGGATGGGCAAGCAGGCCAGAGATGTGATGTGTATTTTCACTTCCCTGAAAATGGCCTTTGTACTGCAGCTCTCCCATCAGATGTGCATCCACTGCTCCCCACCTGAAGGCCACACGATGATGTTTCTACCTGCTGAGAACAGTTTTTGGCTCTGCTGTGAGGACTTTCATCCTTTTCTACAAACATCAGAAGGTATTCTACCATTTTAGTGGCCAATCAAGATGTAAACTTAACCTTTGAGGCAACCTGCTGGCCCTGTCCTGCAGCTCCCCGTTGCCTTGCTCACCCACCATGCCAGGTGCAACATCTTCTGCCCTCCTTGTCCCATTCTAGCTCTAATTAATGGGGCTGTGAGGACTATGGTTGAGTTTTGACCTTGTAAGGCGGTAATTCTGAAACCTGGCCCACCTTTCCTTTGGGCAGGGACCTCTTTCCTGGATCCTATGGGATGTCTCATATGCTCATGGTTAGGTTGAACAAACAGCAGCTCTGTCACAGTGACTGTGAGGAAGGGAGGTCTAATGTATTGTTTAAAAGCTATCCCTGCAATATTTAAGAAAGAACAATGCAGAGGATAGAAAAAAAAAATAATAATTTAAGGTCTATTGTGCTCATAGGAGAGGAGTGAGCACATTCATCAGTCCATATGCCTCAACAGTTGGCTAGAAGTGTAGTCAAAGTAGTACCCAACCCTCTCCAGTTTCCCTAACCAATGTGCAGTTTCTCTGAGGTACACATATGTCCACAGTTAATTTTAACTATTAAATTGATTTGGCAATTAATTTGGCAACACACAATCTCATAGAATGAGGAAGTCCACATCTTTATGTATCCCTCTTTTTAGAACAGGTCATGACTTGGCCTAAGGTGAGAAAATCAGAACTCGAATTTTCACTGTAATTGAAATTTCCTCCCCCAGCCTCCTGGCATGTCACAGGAATATAGTTATTGCCCTACAGAAATCATAATTTTCCTTGTCTGGCATCATGTTCCTGGCAGTGATCTACAGCAGATGCTCCAGCAGAAGCCAAAAACACTAGGAACCAAATGGCAATGAAATTCTATGCAGGAATATCCTTGTCCCCATGAGATGATCCTTCCAGAGGAGGCTTGGGTGGTGGGAGGGGTGTGGATGTTGTATAGTCCACTCTTCCGTGGTAGGAGAGAGAACATCTTTCTACAGCTGCATAGCAAGATGCTCGAGGTATATTGATGCATACACCTGATTTTAATGCTCCTTGTCTAGCTAGATGTGGACCTGCCTGGCTGAAACGTGTAAGCACGGGTTGATGGCATCACTTCTGAGAACACCAAGATATTGAAGAGGTATCACCAATGTTTTATTGTTATTGCTTGGATCTCTGGGGTTACTTTGTATGGAAGCTGCATTAGTGTTTTGCTCAGAGGAAGCAGGAGCTGAAGGAGTTGTCTATTCCAGAAGAGCCACTTCTATACTTCACTGGTGAGGACATGGCTGAAGGCATCTCACAAGCTGTGGGCTCCACAACCTGGTAAAGATCTTTGTGTTCAGATCTGCTCGAGCCATGCACAACCTCTCTGCTCATCTCATGCACAAATGGGGTTTCAAAAACTCTCCAGTGTCCTGGGCAGCTCTGCTGAGGCTAAGGGCTCCCTGATCCACTCTTCTGAAAGGAACAGCCATGTGTTTAGTTGGAAATCTTCCCACTCTGTCTCAACAGCTATTTGTCATGTTCCTTAATGCCACAGCTGTTCGGTTACCCCAGGTCATCTGCTTTTATTAGTCCTGTTCCCACCACCCACTGAAACTCACACCAACCAGGAGAAGATTATTATCCATGTCCAAAAATAGCACTTCTCTCATTCCCCCTCTTCTAGTGACTCTGGAAACTTCAGTGTTTTTCTTCTTTTTTTTTGGTTTCCAACCCTACCTGCTGCCCCATGAAGGCTGGAGCAGCCTCTCTGGCCGCCGGGATCCTCGGTGGCACCGGGGTCTTGCTCTTTCTCATCGCTTTTGGGACGGATTATTGGCTTCTAGCTACGGAGACCTGCGGCGTCTTCGGGCGTGGGAACAGCACTCTGCAGAGCGGGGAGGTAAACGCTGAAATCTTGCCTAACTTCAGAGGAAAAAGGGTTGATTTATTGAAATAATCTGCTCTAAAGGCAACACAAATACTTTTAATTTGGGTGCTGGCAGGTTTTAATCTGTTATAATATTTTTGATTTATTTATGCTCATTGCGAGTGATCTGCTAATATAAAACATCGACCTGAGCAAACTTGAAAATCCAAACCAGCTTTTCCATAGTATCTGGCATTTTGGCTGAAATAAAGTGTGACCAGGAAACGTTAAGACAGCACCTCTGTAACCTCTGTAACAAATATTAGGGAATGAAAGGTAGAAAAAATAAGAGCTTTACTTGTTGACAGCATTTGCCTCTAAAGAAAAAATATATCTCCTGATATTTAGCATTAAAAGATTTCTCTCTCTGTAGTTTCTTAACTTAAAAATAATTCATATTTTAAAGAGTGGGACTTGGCAGTCATTTCCTTCTGAAGTTAAATGACTACAGCACAGACAGGAAACAACAGTGACCATCAGATGCAGAACAGTGGAGACAAGAACTGCCTGTCTAACCAGAAAAGGCCTATATATATTTTGAAAATTAAGATTACTACAGGATTTTAGTTATCAAAAAATGTAATTTTTGAAGGACAATTTGGTATTTTAGTGCTAATTTCTGGTATCACTTGTGAAAGTTTGTTTTTTAGCTGTGCTTATTATTGTCTGACTCTTCAACGAAATAACAGCCAGCTCGGTGCCTTGAGCCACCCACTCTTCAAAACTGTTTTTGTGCCGATCAATGTGTAGTTTCAATTACAAAATGACAGGAAGATCCTCGTTGTGGGCAGACTTTTTGTGACTTCAAAGTTCAATCCAATTAGGTTTGAATTTTTTTCTTTCTGGTGAGGTGAGTCATGCTGGGTAAGCATCATGATGCCAGCAAGAAAGATTTTCTTTCCTTTCAGAATTTCATCATCAAATATAGGACATTGTTTGCTTGAGTTGTGCTTCCAAATGACTTTCTCTATTGGGAAAAAAATAAAAAAAACCCCATGATATAAAAAGATTTCTGTTCTACCTGGCAGAAGACACTGTCTTTATGTTTCAAGCTGCAGAGTAAAGCCCTGGAGATTGCAGAGAGTCACGGATGGAGGAGTGCCGCTCAGTTTGTGTGCACTTGGGAAATGACAATGTTAATTGTTTCAGGTTTTTGTTTGCTCTGTTGTCTTTGAAAGTGGAGAGACTAGAGACGTGGCAGGGCATGACATGAATAAGCATCTCAAACGTTTCAGATACGCTCTTGGCCAAGTGTTCCTGTGCCTGGCACTAAGGCAAGGCGACTTCAAAAGCGCCGGGCAGAAATAGGACCTGCTCTTACTCGTTCCTCTGAGCTATTTTATTTTGTATTTCAGACACTCTTTCTATGATTTCTATTTCAGTTACCAGTTGTGTACAACGAGCTGCTGTGTTTTTACATCCTCTGTCCTTTCTTAAACTGGCAAATCCTGTCCCTTACAGATAAAGGTGGTCTCAAGGATCTGCCAACCATCCATTAAATGTGCTGTAGATACATCAAGTCAGCAGCCAGCCAGCTGATGAAGTTTGAGGGCTGCATGTTCCCATTGTCATAGTTTGTATTTTATCCTGAAAGTAAAAGGAGACTCAGGTCAGAGCTCTGGAAGTGCTCAGAACTTGATGCATAAAAACCTCGAGGCAAGGGAAGTGTCTTCTAGCATCTCCCCATTGAGTCCCATCTCTTTTCTCCACTTCACAGGGTCCAAGCCTGTATGGAGTTTCTCCACCCTCCACAACATATAATTTTATAACAGTCATGTTTCCTTTATCAAATTATATGTGGTGAAGGCAAATTTGATCTTGGCTATAGTTTTAATAAGCTTTTTTTTTTGGTAAATAGTCCATGACCCAACTTTGCAATAACCTTCCTTCTGAAAAGACCTAAAACTCGTGCTTGCAGGTCTGGTCTGGGGGTTGAAGTAGGTTCACCTAAAAAGGAATATTTGGTACTGTCCCTGTCCTGGTCTATGAGAAGACTGGTGTGGGTGGACTAATTTGTCCCTCACAAGTTTAGCACAACTTCTACTGGGCTCAGTAAATGGAGAGAAAGAAGGAAACCTTTGGGCTGGTGATTGGAAGAGGCTCTCTGGGAGTGTTAATGTTGGACCATCTTCTGGGGTTAAGCCAGAGCTTACCTGGATCCTGCAGTACAGCAAGGACATTTGAACTGTTGCATTGGGTCACCTCTAAAATTACTTACCTATTGATCAACCTGCTTGCTAGTGGTTACAACAGCAATAAGATTTACTTAAGGAAAGTAAGAAGTAGTACACACCCAGAATGTTCTGCTCCTTGCCACACCTGCCCAGCTCTGGCAATCAGCCATTTAAAGATATTACAGAAAGAAGAAACTATTTTGTAAAGGTCTGCAGGATGATTTGTTATCAGAACATTTGGTAGCTTTGATACAAGAGAAAGTCAAGGACAACATCTGCCTCTGTGTTCCCCAACCCCTCCAAAACCAACTCAAACAACAACAGTAAATGAAAACCCCAACAGAAAATCAAAGCAACAACTGTCTAAGCAAAAATTACACACTTTCCATCATGATCATCCCTGTATCAGCTTGACCTTTCATTCCTCCACAGGCTGAAACACCAACAGAGGTCAGGAAGGAGATCCTCACTTTCCACCATGAGGGTTTCTTCTGGAGGTGCTGGTTCTTTGGCGAGGGCCACTCAGAGAGCATCTGGACCTTCTGGTACAGTGAGTATGATGCCACCACACCACATGCACAGTATTCATTCACAGTCTGACTTGCAAACAAGCACAACAAGGGTTCCCAGAGATGAGGACACAGTTGTCCTTGGTTTTGTTTTTTTTTTTTCCCCATTCTCATGGTCTCTTTACCAAAAGCAATCTTGGCTCACTCCTCCTGTGCTCTTTTTTTGACTTGGATTTTGCTCTTAAAGAGTTCTTCATAGGAACATAGGAACCTCCTGATGCCATTTAAAATATCACCCACCAAGTTTTATGGAGTGGTGGCTTCCACCAGCAAGAACAACTTTCTCCCCATACCTCTTGATGTTTGTGTTCCACTAAGATCTACTAAATATGAGCCCATGCTTTTCCTGGCTCTTTTTCCCCCTTTTTTCATCCATCGGGGTGTTCCTGCCTCCCACTGATTTCAGCATGGGGAAGACTGGATGCGCATGTGTGTGGTCTCCTTGGGTGCTCAGGACCTCTAGCAGTGGGCAGTGGTGGACCATGGAGAGCTGTAACCACTCTTAAGCATACAAGACCTTTATTTTAAGATCTTATCTGTTTTGCTAAAGGTCACTGGATTTACACATGTGAACAAACAAGAGATGGATGCAAAATAATTCTTCTTCTGAAAGCATGTTCACTCTAAAAATGAAGGAGAAGGTGAAACCTGTTCTGAGAGACCAGTTGGTGCTGACTGGTGGCCCATGAGCAGTGAAGTGGGGGGTCTTGGCCCAGTGAACTGGGTGCTTCCCCCAGGAAGAGCAAAGGAGTGACACCACCTCACAACACGCCTGGCATCAGCCCCACCAGTGACTGAGCCAGCAACCAGCTCACCCACGTTGGAGAACAGCCTTTCCCTGGGATGGCACAGCCCTAGAGAAGTGCTGGGGATAAAAAAAATAAATATATATATTTTAAATAACTTTTAAACACAAAGCCTTGACCCTGTGGTCTGCTCAAAGACCCTCACATGCCAGTGAAGCAGTGTGATCACCTCGAAGGGTGTTTGGCTGAAAATAATGCAGGTTCCCACAATAATTTTACTCTGCAGTGATTAAAATTTCAAATGACTTTACTGTCCCCAAGTCCCCAACCTGTGTTTCCTGTAAAATCTTGCAGGAACAGTTATTGCCACTGTTCAACTCAACAACGTGAGACTTCTCACACAGAAATTCTTTGGTTAAAAAAAGACAGGTTTGGGAGAGGGAGTTTTCTATCTAATTACATTATATGGAAATATATGATATCATATAATGTTACCTGAAGTAAAATGACTCTTTGTGATAACTGGCAAATTTGTATTACTTCTTTAGGTATTTATTATAATAGGATTGATCATGGCAAATTAATTTGCTGCTCTCATGAATGTAATAATTAATTCAATAGGTATTCCATAGTCAATTTAGCATGAACTAATGTCCACCTATTATAAAGTGTTCCTTTGAGCTGGGGAACATATTTAAATAAGTGGCCAACCATTAATTAATTCATTTAACATTCATTCTATTACCGTTAATCATGATAAGCCTCAGTGGTATTAATATTGATGGGGCACTTCCATTTTAATTGTGCTTTCCTTTCTCACAAACTGGAGAGCTTGTAAGGTGCTGTGTTCCGGTACCCAAACATCTTTGGCCCTTCCAGGTGGTCTGACACATTTTCTGGAGGAAAACAGCAATGAGAATAGTGACACTGATTTCAGTTGCTCCATCTTTCATGATTTATGTCCACCTTGGACTCAGGCTGTGAAGATGAAAAGATGGACAGGGAGTAGTCTCAGATCCTGTTATATCTCCCCTCTCTCAGCCTTTCTTTTTCTTTTTCCCTTTTTTCTTTTTCTTTTTCTTTTTCTTTTTCTTTTTCTTTTTCTTTTTTCTTTTTTCTTTTTTCTTTTTTCTTTTTTCTTTTTTCTTTTTTCTTTTTTCTTTTTTCTTTTTTCTTTTTTCTTTTTTCTTTTTTCTTTTTTCTTTTTTCTTTTTTCTTTTTTCTTTTTTCTTTTTTCTTTTTTCTTTTTTCTTTTTTCTTTTCCTTTTTCTTTTTTCCCAGGGTTTCCTTACCTTCTTTACTCCACAGCCTTCTGCCTCCAGTGAGGGTTTTGAAGGTTTTGCACAGTAGGACGTTGCCATCTGAATACTGTAACTGTGGTTTTGCAGGAAATAAAACCTAACAGGGTGTTTTTTTGTTCTTTTTCAGCCAGCCAAGCACATCCCAAGTTCTGCATGCATGGCTACCTCTTTCCCATGCCCATTGCTCTTGGACCTTTCCCTCATCCTTCCTATGACACAACCGCAGGTGGGTTTCTTTCCTCCTCCCCCAGAAGATCCTTTCCCAAGAGAGATTTATGATTTGTGCCAGTGCTGTGGTTCTCCTGCATGTGGTCAAGCATGACCAAGACATTTGGAAGGCTCCTTTACAAAATGGCCTTGCTTAGTTGGCTAACCCTAAGCTGTGAGCCCATTGAGATGTTCTCCCACATCTTCTCTCCTCCAAAGCCAGCCATGCCTGGCCATGAGCTGTGCACCCTCCCACTGGGTGCTGGGTGCCTAATCCTATGAGCAAGGGAGGATGTTAAATCCATCCTCTCCCTTTTCCCATCTCCTTGCTCACTGGGAGGAGCTGGAGGCAAAGGGCTTCTGCCCCATGGCCAAGTCCAGACCTTGGGGACAAGCTATACAAATAATTTCTCCTGGGCTGCAGGCTTGTGGCAGGAGAAAGTCCAGTGCTGACTGGTTTCCAGAGGATGGTTTCCTGGGAGAGCTCTGGTGTTGATTTGTTGCAAGACAAAATAAACAAACACTGGAAAATCAGTTAAAAACTAAATTGTTAGAAGGTCCACGTCAGTGACTGGTTTATTTTTAATAAATACAGCACAGTTGCAGAGCTTTCTTTTCAACTGGTTCCTTTTTTTCTTTTTATTTATGTTTCTCTGTATTTTCAGAGTTCTTTAATGAATCAGCTGCTGTTAGGAATTTTAATTTGCTAAATTGGTAGCAGCAGCTAGAATTAATTCAATGATCTTTTTTGAAATGAATTGATTTCTTTAAATAGTGTGCATCACTCTGCGTCGCCCCCGGGGATTCGGGGCAGGCACACTGCACAAACAAACATCTTGACCTTTTCCGTAGCCTTTAGCAGTACCTTTTTTATTTTTATATATTTTTTTTTATGAGGAATTAATTGAAAAAAAAATAGTCAGTGGGAGCATGTGAGGGGAAGCAGGCAGTTTTTCTTTTGCTGTGCTGTGCAGGATTCCTGCCTTGGGGAACGTGCCACAGTGTAAAACGGATCTGAGGGACCTGTCGAGGGTGGAAGGAGGAGCTCATCGCAGGCTGTGAGCAGCTAATGTGTGGTGGGGTTTTTTTCTGCTTGGGAGAGGCAGGCATGACGTCTAGTTTCTGAATGATCTCACTGATAAACACCCTGTTTTTTTTCTGTACTAAATAAAGGGCCCTGGAGACATCTGTCCCTGCCTGTCAACCTTGACTATGAAACCCTCTTCAGCTGCCTCCCAGAAATGCCCCTTGGGTTGGGTCCTGGGAAAGTGCTGGGGACGGGCTCTGTACCCCAGGGTGCTCTCAACACCCACCCCACAATGATCCCCAGGGAGATGAGGGTGTCTCAGCACCCACATTGAGGGCAGTGAGAACACTGATCTCCTCTGCTGCACCAACTCCCCTGCAAAGCATCTGGAGATCCGCAGAGAGCAGACGCTTGTGTCGTTAATGCTCATTTTATTTCAAGCCAGTCCATACTCATATGCAAATGATGACAAAGCAGGAGGTTGGCCACGAAGAGGGGTCCTCCAGCTATTACCTGCTCCAGAGATAATTCTGCCTTATCTGCATCCTCTTAGGCTCCCTGAGAGAAACGGGTGACGGGAGGTTAAACATGAAAATGAATTCTGTGGTTTTGGAGAGTTCAAGATACTTATCTCTCCCTAAGTGGCTCTCCTGACAAAATGGTTTCAAATGAGTAAAACGCATCTTCTCTCTATCATTTTTCTTTCAAGTGTGAATTATTTCAGCATTACCCGCTTGCTTGTGCTCAGCTCAAACCTCTCTTAACGAGAGCTTCTGAAAAACAACAGGCAGAGCGAGATGGGGTGGTCCGAGGGGACCGGATAAATCAGGGCAATTGGGAGTAGGGTATCAGAGGGTCTCTGCCTGAAGACAGAATCACAGAATTGCCTGGATTGGAAAAGACCTTTGAGATCATCGAGTCCAACCATGAACCCAACACTGACCAGTCCCGACTGACCCATGTCCCTCAGCTCTGTGTCTACACGACTCTTCAATCCCTCCAGGGATGGGGACTCCACCACTGCCCTGGGCAACCCCTTCCAATGCCTCAGAACCCTTTCAGCAAAGAAATTCTTCCTCACATCCAATCTCAACTGCCCTGGGCACAACTTGAGGCCATTTTCTCTTGTCCTGTCCCTTGTTACCCCCCCTGATTTTGCTCTTTTTATCCATGCAGTGTACAGAGGCTTCTGGACGGCGTTCATCATGTTGGCCGTGGCCGCCGGACTGGTGGGAGGGCTGCTGCTGGTGTGTGGAGTGCCCTTCGTCAGCCCCCGCTCCTACAAAGTGGGAGGTGGATTCCTCTTGGCCTCGGGTAAGCTGCTGAGCTGTGGTGAGGGGACATGGCCGGGGTAGGAACGTGGTGGCCGTGCTCTGCTTGGGGAGGCAGCCGGGGATGAGGCGCTGCTGGAGGGAGATGGGGGATCTAATGGGAGCTGCACACTGATGTGGAGTAAATTATTTCCCTCTTCCCCCACTGGAATGAAACCTCTATTATCAATCAAGCTTTAGCAACGTGGTCCTTAGTCCTAGGGAAGCCACGATTTGGGAAAGATACTTTTTTTTCCTCTTTTTTTCCTTTTTCCCTTTTTTTAAAAAAAATTCTTCTGTGCAATCAGAGGAGCTGAGCCTTTTACTGGAGTAAAATCTGTAGCTGCCTCAACCCTGGGCAGCAATCAGCCACACTCTGTTCCCCAAAGTCAGCCTTTGCCTTTGGACCTCTGCTGTTAACATCTGGTTGAGCTGCAAACTCACTGAGCGATGAAAGGCGTACCCAGCAATTCAGGATGGGAGGGCTGGCTTAATAAAACCTGAGAAGATGAAGTGGTGGCACAGCAGGAAAATGAATTAAAAATAGGCATTTATTCATTATTCCCACTGCTGTTACAAATGATTCCACTGAATTGTCACTTGGGCTTTTTCCTTTTCTGTATTTGAGAAGGAATAACTGGCTTAACTAGTAGATATACTTAATTTATAACTGTGACTCAAACTCAGAAGAAAAACTCTTTTGAGACTCAAGCAGCTAAAGGCTGGAGCTCAGCTGGGCCATACCAAGTGAAGAACTTCATATGAAGTCAAACCTTTCTCTGAAGAGCCAGTGCTTAGTTACTGATCCTGCACCACGTCCTCTTCCTCATACATGGCATGAATCAAACACGACCCAGTGTCTTTGCTCTGAGCTTTGAGTGGGCCCCAGTTTTTTGGGGCTGAAAACATCAATTAAAATATTTAATGAGAGGTCCCACCATTGACCTTGGAGGAACTCCACCTTCCAGTCTCACCATGCCCTGCTATTATTACCTTTTAGTCTCTTCCCCCATTCTTTAGCTCCCTATCCATTTCATAGCTCCTCTCCTAATTTCTGTCTCCTCCCGATGTACTAATAATTAACCACGTGACACCAACTGGGCTGCTTGTTAATATGAAGTTTGATGACATCTACCTATTTGTCTAAAAAATCTGGAGGGCACTAAATCAGTGTGGCCCTACCTGCCTCCACTAGTTCGCTTTGCTTTTTGTCCAGTTTTCCATTTGCCTCCAGGTCTTTGGTTATTGAAGTGAGGACAGCAAGCCTGCAGGTATCTGCTTATCTCCCTCTTGTATAGTTTAACAAATCTTTGGTTGGGTTTAATTTTTCTAAAGGTAAATTTCATGTGGTTTTACACACTGATTTCATTTGGCAATGCAAGGCACTTTGCCATCAGACCTCCACCAGGTACCAATGCCTTCTGCTGAGTGGTGTTGACCATTTGGCACATGTGTGCTGAAGTGATCTCTTCTTGTGAGACTAGGGCCAAACATTTGAATCCTCTCAGACATGACACTGGCTACCTCAGTTAAAGCCCCACCTCTTCAAAACAGCCAACTTTTAACCCAAATAGAAAAACTGAGACCGGTCACCTTCTGACACTGGCCAGATAAATAAAACATCACACAGGAAATGATGTTGAGTAATATTGAATCACCATAATCCATTTTTTCTTTGTTTTTGCAGTTTATTTGACTACTTCTTGATTAAAAGGCGGGGGCATAGAGTCTGACACTTTTTAGAAGAGCTGATTATGCGTCACATAAACCTCTTGGCATTGGACAAAGCTGCTGCTGCTCCAATCGAAGTTTGTATTGATGCAGTTTCCATCTGAACAGCAAACATTGTTATTAACGGTCATTAGGAGGAACGAGTTCAGCCAGAAAAGACTTCCTGCTATATTTTCAAACTAAATGATAGCTTGGAGAATGCAATATTATTTCATCATTTTCAGCAAATTTTACTTAGAGTTTCAGCTGATCTTTTTTTGGAGAGGGATCCTGAACTCAGACCTCTGGATCCTGCCTGGCATGGCTTTCTGATGGATTCAGGATGTGTCCCTCTGTGATTATTTTCTCTCTATCCCTTCTAAAATTATTTTGCATCATTGTGCTAAGCAGTAGGAACAATAGATTTAATGCAGCTTCAACTCCCCAGCCATCCGTTTCCTTCTGATAGCGGGATGTGGAGAGACAACGCGCAGGAGAAAGCGCTTCTTGTCTTCTAATCATGGCCTGTGGGTCAGTGTTAATTAACCTCCTTTGCAGAAATGATCTCTCCTTGAAGAAGTGTGAAAGCACTGGTAATTTGTAGAGTGGGAATGTGGTCTGGCAGTTGGATGGTGAGATGGGCACCATGACTGCGAGGTGCCCTAGCTTTTTGGGGCATCCTAGGTCTGCAACCAACCTCTGCCCCTTTTGGTAGCAGCCTATGCTGGGGTCATGAAACCAGAGCTGTGGTTAATCATTGCAAAATGATGCAACATTTGCCACCAAAAAGCTCAAAAGATATTATTGGGGCAAAGGTGCTCCCAAGCACATTTGTGGTTAACCAGCCTGACATGATCTCAAAGAGTTGTGTGTGCCCCTCCATCCCTGGGGGAATTCAACGCCTTAGGGTGAAGGTTGTTATCCCTTCCAACCCAAACCATTCTTCAGTTTGGTGATTCTACAAAAGAGGAGGTTGTTATCACCTCCTTACACTGGAAAGCACAGATACATGATGAACCATGTACAGTCTACACTTCTTCCAGCTGCTGTGGTCCCAGTGCTGTCTCTCCAGCATCCCCACTTGTGTGGCACGCACTGGTGTGCTCACACCATCCCACAGCCATAGGATCGCTGTGGCCATGGGACATTTCCAGTGGCAAAGGCAGCACAAAACCTCTCCTGCTCTTCCAAAACCATGTCATGGTCCTGCAAGAGGAGCAGGGTGTGTGCTTAGACCGGCCTGTTCTTCAGCCTGAGCCGACTGCATTAAAAAAAAAGGCCACTTTGCCAGTCCAGTGAGCTGAAGTGGTGAATTTTGTGCTCAGATTCCTCTTCCTGAATCAAGCATCTCCATTTTGGCAATCTCAGGCTCCCCAGGTGCAGTAAAGGCTGACAGTTATGGAAGGGCAGCTGAAGGTCACCCCTC
Organism: Caprimulgus europaeus; assembly: GCA_907165065.1. Next base: position 19,999,224 of record OU015538.1, on the reverse strand, counting down.
CATTTCCTCCTTATTAACATCCTTCAGCGGCAACTACTGAGAAAGGTGAATGAGTCAAAGTTCATTTTTCTTGTAATTAGCAGCTTACAGGAAAGTTCAGTAGGTTCCACAGAAGAAGAGTTAAAGAGCGAGTTCACTCACCTGTCCCTACAATTAGCAGCTGTAAAGGTGTCACAAGGATATAAAGTGAGAGAAGGGAAAAAAAACCCAACTCCAATTTCCTCACAACGAAGGTGCAGCTCTCCTGGGAGGGGGAGATGGAGCACCAGGACTTGGTGTCCTGCAGTTAGCAGTGTACAAAGGAGGAAGATTTAATAACTCACTTCAATTTTCTTGCAATTAGCTGCTCCCCAGAAGATGCCGTTGACCTCATCAGCATTGAGATGGAGTTTGGCAGTTAGCTTTGTTCCATACTGTCCTAATGAATAGAGGAAAAGAGGGAAAGGGAGAGAAAGAAAGAGATCACCTGGCTAATTTTCCAGTGGTAGAAACCACAAGGATGCTGAGAAGAGTGTGGGGATGGTCTGGTTTGAGGAGGTCTTCACTTACCTTTACCCAAACCCAACACACATTCTGCATCTTGGGTGTGTGTGCCAACACTGGGATCATTTATTGGGCAGAAAAACTAAGGATTTGTTCAGTTTCTCATTTGGCTGCCCAAGGCAGGAAGAAATCTGTCTCTGTACACAAAAAGCCATTTAGGGTTGGCAGGAAACGAAGACGCCTTTCCACTGTGGCTGAGACAAAAAGCCCCCAAAAAGAGATGGTAAAGTGAGACCTGTTTGATAGACGAAAAATCCCAAATCAAACAGCATTTGAAAACAAAAATGCCAAACACTTTGATAATATGGGAGTGAAACATCCTGATAGTCTCATAAAGAGTCTGCTAATGTCTAAAAGGGTGACAAATTTTAGGCAGTTTCATGGGTACTTGTGGTTGTTCCCAGTAAGCAGTTTTTTGACGGACAGTTGTCAGTGAGCTGCCCTTTCTGTGCTCCCCCGTCCTTCTTCGCCTGCACCTGCCCTTTTGATTTTCTCTTCTCGCCGAGGAGATGGTGTAAATCCCAGGGACTCCTCACCCCTCACTTGTAATTATTCCAGGGAAGAAGGCTGCTTACTTTACATTTTCTTGTCATTTTTCCCAGAGTGTGAAAATGTTCTTAATTTAGAAGCTGTGGCTGTGCCATCACCTCCAGAACCTGTTTAATAATAAACCCTTCCATGTGGAGACCTGGCGCTCCTCCTGGGGTGATGGGGGGGGATCATTTCCCTGCTCACGGGGTTTCCCTGCACCCTCCTCAGTAAGAACCGGGAGATTTTTAATCTGATTTCTTAAATAAAGAAGATTTCTTGTCCTGGGACAATTCAATGCCAAAACCCTCGTTATTTAAAGGAAAAAAGGAGAGTTCAAAAGTACTCTTTGGTGCTCGTGTCCATTGTCCCACCGGGGCTCCGATTTTATTTGCGCCTCTTACGGTAGGTATTATAAGTTAATAAAATAGAAATTGATCTTTCAAAGAGCACTTTTCAAGGTTCAGTTGCTATCTAATTAATTCAATTTTAAATTACATCAGTAATAAGGACTTAATTGCCTTCTTATCAATATATTGTATTTTGTAAAGGACATGTGACTGTTTAAACACGCCGTCGTTTTCTTATAGGAGAATAATTGGTATTTTAAGCACACAACTATCATATTAAGTGTAAAATATTTATTTGTGCACTTAATTTCAAGTGGTAGCGAAATCTCAATGAACATGCAAATGCTACAACAGCTGCTATTTAACTCCTAGCCTGCCTCTCCAGCAAACATAAGGACTTTTCCATGGAAGGCTTCAAATAACTGCATGACCTGATGTAAAATCAATTTTGATTATTTTGATTCGTTATAATTAATTGATTTAGAATTAATTTGGTTTATAATTAATCAAAAATTAATAATTTTGATTATTAAGATTCAACTTGCAGTCTTAGGGTATAGGAGGCAGTTTAACAGATGTGACAGCTTAGGATGGGTGGCTTCAATTTCTGTATAACCTGGAGCGTGTCCAGAGGAGGGCAATGGAGCTGGGGAAGGGTCTGGAGCACAAGTGTGCTGAGTTCCCGGCTGAGGGAACTGGGGGTGTTGAGCCTGGAGAAAAGGAGGCTGAGGGGAGACCTTCTGGCTCTGTCCAAGTCCCTGACAGGAGGGTGCAGAGAGGTGGGGGTGGATCTGTTCAACCAAGGACCAAGGACAGGACAAGAGGAAATGGGCTCCAGTTGCACCAGGAGAGGCTTTGATTGGATCTGAGGAAAAACTTCTTCACCCAAAGGGTAGTCAAATACTGGATCAGGCTGCCCAGGGCAGTGGTGGAGTCACCCTTGCTGGTGGGATTTAACAGATGGGCAGATGAGGTGCTCAGGGACATGGTTTAGAGGTGGAATTGGTAGAGTTGGGTTTATGATTGGACTTAATGATCTTAAAAGTCTTTCCAACCACTACAACTCCATGATTTTAACACGTAATGAGGACTCTGAACCCTCTGTACCTTCACATAAGCCTCGTTTTTTGGCTGCATGATGTGAAGTGGAGGTTTGTAGCAGCAGATGTACTTATATCTGTCATGAACAGAGACACAGTTTTCTCTGACCAGTAACGACCATCACCAAGCAGATATATCAGTGCCAAGCTTTACCTGAGTCCTGTGCTTAGCTTGGGAGCTGCATTTTGTAGCCTATAAGCTGTCAGGAAGAATAATTAAATATAGTACCTTTGATTTAAAAATTGCAAGGGGAGAAATTAAATCTGGCAGAAGCCACAACAAACCCACAGAACTGTGTGGTAACTTGTCAACTAAATTCATTTTGAACTGTTCCCTTCTACTATACAAATATAATCTGTGATGTATTTCTTTCATATATGTGTGTGGATGTGTGTATATCTAGAAGTTATATGGCACCATTTCAAAGCAGCAAGCTTCCAGCTAGGAATTAGCAAGATCAGATATTGCTGAAATGCTTTCAGATCTGTCATCACTATTTAGTTTTAATATATGTTGACTTTAAAATGCACTATATATATTCTTTAATGTGGCACAGTAAGTAATATTTAAAATATTTAAAAAATATATCTTAAAAATATTTAAAATATTTAAAAAACCCCCACCAAACAAACAACAAACTCTAGTTTTTGTCATGTCCTTCGTACGGGGGAGCTACACCTGCCACCTCCAACCACCATCACTTTGAATTATGGGGAAAGGAGGTTCCTATCCAGGCACCAAAGCCCCCAGACCTGCTGGGGGCTGTGCCAGGTCTGGGAGGTGACTGTTCACCACGTGCTTTTCAGATGTGACCAAGCCCTTCCTGCAAATGCTGACCTTCGAGGGGTACTCATCTGGAAACAGGAGACTGTGAGGTCTCACGGGAGATCTGCTATGTGGGTCACGGGCATCCTGCAAGATTGGGAGGCTCGAGGAGAGCAGACCCTCACCAAGTGAGATGCTGACCTTGCACTCACTGCTCAGCCTGGAGTGCCCCAGCTCCAAGGGAGGGCAAAGGAGGTCTCACTTGCCAATAAAACATCTTTCTAGCCTCATGGTATAAGCTTATTATTATTATTATTATTATTATTATTATTATTATTATTATTATTATTATTATTATTATTATTATTATTATGTTATTTAGTAGCCCATCTGAGATTAATATCTCACGGCTACATGCCTTTGCCACTCATATTATTTCTCTGCAAAATAGGATTATCCATACTCTTTACCACGTGTTTTAATACTTGATTACAGAGCTCATTCCAAGGAAGGGCAACACAAGACATGAGGAGGAACTGCCACGAGCTGCTGCTTGGCATCTGCAGGGGCTCTGCTTGCACTGGTGCTGGGGGTAGCAGGGTTGATGCTGGATAACAGTTGCCATCAGCAGGACTGATCCCTTATCTTTACATTTCTGGTGGAAATCAGATGTGACACTAAAAAAAGGAAAATATAAGTAAAAAAGGCAAACCAACCCAACTTTAGGACAGGAAAGCAGAGCTAGCCTAATGCAGATCCCTCCTATGAACATCAGCATGTTCCTGATGGTTTCTTGGTGGCCGTATCCAGCTGTAACAGAGTCCTTGGGGTGCTGGTGGTGAGAGCAGGAGGTGTTGGTGAGCCTACAGCTGGGCAGGAGCTGGTCACTGTGCTGTCAGTCTCTCCCAGGGTGAGTGAGCTTGGTTTTAAAGGGACTCTGCAGAACAATGTCATGTCTCCTCCTTTGATGCAGAGGAGCTGCAAGAATAAATGGAAACCAGTTGCTATCTTGTCTCAATTCTATTTCTGTGTTTCATCTTATGGTTGTAAGCAGAGAATAACTCATCTTTGTCTCTCTTTCCAGGAGGCTTATTTCTCCTGCTCCTATTTCTCTTTGTGATATGGAAGGAGTTTGCTGCTGATTTTCAGAAGTACATCCTTCTGGAGAGAAGTGAGAGGTGCATGGAGGATGTTCCCATGCACGTCTATTACGGGTGGTCGTTCATGTTCGCCGCAGCGGGGGTGCCCCTGGTTTTACTTTCTGGACTCCTCTTCTTCTTGGTTGGCAGAGACATCATGAAGTCCTTGGAGTAAGCTAAATTTGGGGATGGCCTGTGAGAAAATTGGTGATGGTCCTTGTGATGAAATGTACACAAGTTTTGTGGAGTAGATGGTTTTGTAGCTCTAAATGTCGGTGTAGGTGCATGACGACACTCACTCTTACATGGAGGCAAGGATGGAGCACTGAGCATCCAACCATTGTCAATCCAAAACCAGCCCCAGCTGAACGTCCAACTTCAGCTTTTTTTACACTTTGGAGAAATTTAAACGTGTCTATGGGTTTTTGCATCAGTTTTCTCCGCAGCCCAAGGAAGAGCTTTGCTGGGAAAAGCAGCAGAGCCCCACGTCGAGCAGAGCCGGGGTTTTATGGCGTTCCCAGCATCCTTGTTTCTTGTAAAAGGGAATCGAACCTGGCTGTGATGGTGTGTGCTGTAATGTCTATTTCTGAAAAGCAATTAGAGATGATTTTTTTTTTAGCTGCCTCTAATTGACATCAAAGGACAACTGTTTTAATGGGATGTCGGGAAACATAAGAAACTTTCTCTTTTTTTTTTCATTAAAAGCCCTGAGTCTGAAGATACAAATGTACCTAGACCTAACCTAACTTTCAATTAGTGAATAAACCAATTTTTGTGGTGTGAAACATAACATGAACTCATTAGTATTTCTTTAAAACAGCACATTACTCTGCATTTAGTATTTTCCCTGAATGCAGTGTTGTGGGGATTCCAACCCAAAAAAAAGATGGTCAGAGTTTGGGGGAAAGGGAGTGGGAGGAAGAGCACTATTCTTTTTTATTTTGTTTATTGGGGTAGACCATGGGACCTTGTATTCTACAGATGTAAAAGTCAGCTCCAAAAAAGTGAATTATATGCCATTTAGATACTTCAAAATTCTTGCAATTATTCAGGTGTGTGTTGTCTGACAAACTCTAGCAGTCCCACCAGAGAAATGCATTCATGTTAATTTTATATCAAATTATTGAGGTATGGGGGGTGAAGTAAATGATATTGTACATGCAGAGATTCTAAAAACACTTGAAAAATGACAAAGATTTGATCTTGTCACGTTTATCAGGCTGGATCTTGATGCTTTGAAGTAGTTCGTTGGGCCCTTGCTCACTGAACTCATTTGCATACATTTTAAATCAATCCTCCCTAAAAATGCAGGTTTTCCTCAAGAATGTCATAGTTTGTGCTAAACATGTACCTCCCCAGCTTCATGTCACCCTATCAGCTCTGTATAGTTAATTAATAATGTGACTTAAATTATTATTAAATAAATGCTGCTCTAGAAAGCAGCAAAGATTCTTGGCAGTATGAAAATGTTGTTTAATGCTTTTCCTAAAATATTATTCAAATCTGGCATTTCTTTCCTTTTGGAGCAAGTTCTAATTATTCTTTTACAAGATTCATAGCATATATAGAGTGAAAAAAAATGTAATTCCCATGTGTAAAGATTAGTTCTTTCATATGACTAACAAGCTCGATCTAGAGTTCTTAAGCAAAATTCACACTGTTTTCCTTTAATAGAAATTTTGTTTGAATAGAATTGGTAAATACAGGTAAAAATAATGTGGGTTTTTTTTTTTCCTAGTGAGCAGATGTTTCATGACATTTACAAATACACAGATATTCCAGTATTTTATTTGGCCATTCTAAACTGGTTTTCTTCACGATATCTCCTTGGGTTATAAATTCCCTTTGAATAATTTTTGTCATTTAATTATCTATTCAGTGTAAAGATGAACACTTATGGTCACAAAGAATAAAAGTATATAATCCAGGAGCAGAAGAGGTCAGGATTTACAGTCTCTTGCCTTTCACTGATCCCATAAAACAATCCAAGCATGCAGAAATGATGATCCCATAAGAGACACCAGGGCAGAAGAATGAGAATACAGCAAGAAATCCATCAGACTTATTGATATCTGTGAAGCTGAGGATCCCTGAAGTTGTGCATATAGAAGTGAGGTTTTATGTTATAAAATGAAATATTTATTAACTTTCACCATCTGTTCTTTAAAAAATTTAGTTTAATGTCATCAAGGCATTTATGGAATACATTTAGCTTAATCATGCATTCATGCCTTAGGGAGTAAACCATCCCTGGAGACTTGTTGGTTCTGGATCAACTCTAGAACAAGCAATAGTTTAAAACTCCATAATTCTTTTGAAAAATACATGACTTTGAGCCATTCTGGAATGGAGGGGCTTGGGGTTTTTTAATTTATTTCTTTTTAATGCTCTGGTATTGAGCATACTGTAATAGTCACACTGTAAGGATCCAGAGAATGAGATTATAGGCTAGAATAACTAATTAATTACCTCCCCCATTAAAAAGCAACATTTGTAGCCAGCACCAGTGTTAACCAAACACATCATTTTGGTGGACTAAAGAATCAAAATCCTTAGCTTTCACATTTCTTGTGCCAAATACAACTCAAGCAGAAAAAATTTTGCTTGAGAATCATCATTTCTGGAGGAGAAATGTCAAAAAACCCCCAAGTTAATGGACTCGGTGGTTGGGGTTTGAAATTGCAGAATCCAACGTCTCTTTAATCTGTTGAATGTGAAGAAGTTTGATGAAAGGATATTATAGAGTAGTGACAAGGACCTAATTCTGATCCAAGTCTTGTCATTATAAATCATGAGTAATTCCAAAGACTGCAGAAGACCCTTATCACTGTTAAACATCTGTAAGTCAGATCAGAACCGGGACTAATAAATACATTCAAAAATGCATAATTAAACCAGTGATTTCACATCGCTCTGATGAATTTTAGTCAAGGATTTCTTCAAGGATGCTTTTCTCACATTAGCATTTGATGTTAGTAAGCAATGAATAATTCCATTTTTTCTTTACAACATCTGGGACGCTTCCTGCTTTATTTGCTACTTGAGGAACACTCGGCAGGAAATATTAACGAAGCTTGGGTGTTAAAACACAGGCCCTGTGGATCCTGCTCAGGAAGCAGTTACGTTGTAGAGTCTGTATGTCTTGAGATTAAGAGGCTTGATTTTGGTAAAGTCAGATATTGGGAGATGTGCTGACCCAGTGGTGTATAGGGGGAGGTTGCCCCAAAGCCCTGCAGCTCCTTTGTTCAACTGTTCCCTCATACCACGGAGACAAAAATTACTAATAAAAGTTTTTTCCCTTGGTCAGACCAAGATTTTAACCAGTGATTCCAAAAACTAGGACACCCTGAGGCTGGGAAGGTGCTGGGTGATAAGCAGGAACTCTGAGGAGAGATGGATCAGGAGACCAGTGCACCATGAAAGCATCACTGCCATGCCCAGCTGCTTCCTCTCACTGCTGGAGGCCTGGAGGTGTTTTTCATTCTTCATCAAGTATACAGTAAATGTCCACCATATGTTCAGAGGGGTCTACTGGCTCTTCAGAGGAACCTTCAGAGGCAGGAGAGCTTCCAAAGGAAGAAAGAAGTGTCCTTCTGTACTAGTGTGAAGTGACCTTGGCAGTTCAACATCTAACCAGGAGGCTGCAAGTACCTTCTCCTATGGAAAACAGGTTAATTGGTACTTAATCAAGGTATATAAAAGCCCCTCTGGGATTGTTTGCTTTGACCAAAAGGATTTACAAAACTTTCTACTTTTTCTTTTTGCCCAGAAGAATCCACCTTATCTGGACAGGTGGTGTTTTCTCCTTGGTTAGACACATTTCTACAGCCTTGGTGGACTCCCATAACAAAATGTGGAGGTCTGCAGAACAAATATCTCCATCTGAGGTGCTCCCCAAGGTTCCCTATATGAACCAGGCAACTCATCCTTGTAGCCAGCCCATGTAATACAATGGAAAAATGAGGTGCCTGACATTCCTATGGGAGATCACCAAGGATGATTCCCATGACTAGTGTCCTGCAGGCTTCCATTGGCTCATCCTGGTGACTCAGCACCTGAAATGCCTCTTGTCACTCATCCTGAGCAAACATTGCCCAGGGAGATGCTGATGGGAGAGGGCACAGATGCAGTGTGGCAAATTAAAACAGGAACAAAATCAGAATAAATCAGAAGGCAGGAGCCAGCTCCACGCTCCGTGCGCCAGGCTGTGCGCTACCGCCGGATTAAGTCCTATCAACCAGAGTACATCTTACAAGAGTGCACAGCACCTCAATCCTATAATCAATAAGCTGTACATGCTGCAGCACAAAGAGCTCTTATCTGCAATACCACTTTGAATTTAGTGAATTTCTTTAATCCTTGATGCCTGCAGAGCATCAGTCCTGTCTTCTGGGTTAATTTATTTATTCCGGTGATCTATTTTTAGTCTTTCAAGTACTTGACATTAAAGAAGTAGGGGTTTTTTTTTGATTTTTTTTTTTTCCCCAATTCCTAAAATACCATCTGAATTGGAAAAACTTTATTTCTAGAAATGTGTTTGTTTCCTAATTTATTCCCCACTCTTAGGGGCCAGAGCTCTGTTAGCAGTGCTAATAACCATACACTGAAAGGACCAAGGAAGGTTCCTTTTCACCCTACTTGGCAAAGCTGGTTTCTAAATCAGTGTTGGACATTCAGTGATATTTTCTCTTTCTCCTCATCTTTTTTTTTTAATTTTTTCTATGATTATTCTCTCCTCCTCTTAAAAAAGAAAAGTCACCTATTTTTGAGATGTATCCATGATGCTGTTCTCCATTAGTTTGGGAATTGTCATGAGTACAGATGATGCTTTTATCTTCTGGAACTTGATATTTCCAGGTATGATTACATGAATTCTTGGCTGAACTCAAAAGGTTTGAGTTTAAACCTTCAAAAGAAGGTTTAAACAGTGTGGCTACACAAATGCTGACTGTTAAAAGAAATAACAAATGAAAAAATAGACTACAGGCACTACCATGATGGTGTAATAATGATTATTTTTAGAGCTGTAAAGAATGCACTCTAATTAACCCAACCAGTAGGTATTAAATGTTTGGTTATGGAAGAGAAGATGGAAGCTTTACAAGCTTCAGGGTCTGCAAAGAAGAAAAAAAGTCTCTCCTGACCTTGCCTGACCAATTAATGTTGGCTTCATAAAAGCTAGAAAAAAATAAAAATACAGTAGCACAAAGGGCAATTGTGTGAAAAACACAGGGTTAATCGTATTTTCCCTATTTATTTTCCAGTGTTTTCCTGTGTCACTTACATTAAAAAAAGTAACAAATATAGAGAAGAAAGAACCACCCCTAGAATAGGGACATGACCCTGGCAAAATACATTACTGAGCTTCAGAATATTTTTTGGAGATTCACAGAACGTAGGTTTTTTCCCTGTTTTAGACATTAAAAATCTTTCATACTTTTCTTCTATTTAAAAACCAGTCTGTGGGAGAGTTCATTCACCAACCCATTCAGAAATGCTGTGCAAATAACAGAGGTTGAACTGACTGCTTGGCACTCTGAAGTTCTTATTGCTGATGAAACCTCATCAGTTAGAGGCTGGAGGAACTGCAGCTCCTGGTGAATATATGGGGCTCATTCTGAAATAGAGGTGTCAATTTTGAATCTATCCCTGCCAAAAAAAAGTAAGGAAATGTAGCAATTTAAACAAATCAGCCACCAAATGAGTCCTGCTGCTTGCTGAGGTGGAGCCTTTGCATCTGATCTTGTCTTACACAGGTGAAGATGCTGCCTCTCAAATCACACACATCATTTCCAGAATCAAGGTCGTTACCTCATGAGTCAAATAAATAGCTCCAAATCCCAGCCATGACTCTGATTTATTGCATCACTCTTGCATCACGTCTCCAAAATAAACACAGGGAAGTTATGTCAGCTGCTTTGCAGCTCCCAGCTCTGATGGACATCTCCAGCAACTTTGCTCATGGTGGTTTGCTGGTTTCTTGGTGACATTATTTCCTCTAAGCTTTAAAAGAGTGAATCGTGATGCTGGGAGAGACAAGAGCGAGCGAATCCAACAGGCACAACTAAATGAACCATTTCAGCCTCTCTGAAGATCAGTAAAGAGTTTCAATTACATCTTCAGGATGATCCTGGTGACCTAAGCTTGGGCAAAAGGCACCTTACAGGTACTCTCAGCAAGGCAGGTGGTGGGGTTTCCTGCAATTTTGTTCTACAAGTCAAAGAGAGTAGATTTAGATGATATATGAGGAAGGAATTCTTTGGCGTGAGGGTGGTGAGACCCTGGCCCAGGTTGCCCGAGAAGCTGTGGCTGCTCCTCCCTGGAAATGTTGAAGGCCAGGTTGGATGAGGCTTTGAGCAACCTGGTCTAGTGGAAAGTGTCCCTGCTCCTGGCAGGGGGGTTGGGACTGGGTGAGCTTTAAGGTCCTTTCCCACCCAAACCAGCCTGGGATTTGATGATTCTATGAACTCTTCTGCCTCTTTCCACGTGCATCATGACAACCCCTGTTACACCGACACAAACACACGCACACGCGCACTTTGAGCATCAAATATCTCTGCAATGAGTGGCTTTCTCTGCAGAGAGCCTCTGCCTGTGCCACAAACACTTCAAAGGCTTCAAAGCAGAGGTGCCTGCAGCGAGGGCTGAAGCTGAGAGCAGAAGTGCTGGTTTCAGCTGACACCGGAGGTTTCAGGATCTTAGGGCATGAAACATTTTTCCTTCATTTTAAATTAATTTAGTTGGCAAACCTCCCCCCCCCCCAAAACTGAAGGAGAAATAACTTGAGATATTTTTGAAGGGTTTTTTTTTTCTTTTAAACTAGAAAAATGCTGGTTTGAGATTAAGCTTGCCTTTAAATAGATATTTTTAAATGAAAATACCTTCAGAGTTTAAGGGACTGCAGAGACCTATTCCTTGCAGCCACTTTGGAGAGGAGTTTTCCTTTCTTTTGCAGCAATCCCACCACTGTTAGTCGAGCAGCATTTCAGCTCCTGGGCAGGTGGAGACTCCAAGCTTTCATTCTGGTGCTGCTTCTCTGACTTAATGCATTGGTTCTGCAGGAAAAAAAATAGATATTTTTAGGATTACCCAAGCCAACAGGCTGGCTGTTGGGTGGATGGATTTGTTGGACATCACAAACAGGAGATGAGGGCTGTAAAGTGGATGTGAACATGGAGCACCCTGGTGCCCAGCAGTGTGGCAGCTGTCTGCACTCCATGCTCCCCACAGAAGGGTGATGTGCAGGGGGGAAATTCCGCATTTTTTACACCATAACCATTTCACAGAATCCCAAAAATGCCTGGATTGGAAAAGCCCTTTAAGCTCATCGAGTCCAACCATGAACCCAACACTGACCAGTCCCCACTAACCCATGTCCCTCAGCACTGTGTCTACACGACTCTTCAATCCCTCCAGGGGTGGGGATTCCACCACTGCCCTGGGCAACCTGGTCCAGTATTTGACTACCCTTTGGGTGAAGAAGTTTTTCCTCAGATCCAATCAAAACCTCCCCTGGTGCCACTTGAGGCCATTTCCTCTTGTTCTATCACTTGTTATCTGGGAGAAGAGACCGAACCCACCTCTTTCCACCCTCCTTTCAGGGAGTTGGACAGAGCCAGAAGGTCTCCCCTCAGCCTCTTTTTCTCCAGGCTTTCTTTCAGCAAAGAATACACACAGTCTGGTCCTCTCTTTTGTTTTGTTTTGTTTTGTTTTGTTTTTTTTTCAGGTTACCAGATGCTCAGGGAAAGGAAGGGAGTGACCTTGGGTTTATTTCATGCGTTGTAGCGGGACAGGTAAAGATCTGCCCAGGACACCCTGCCAGTTCCTGTGAAGGAGAGTGAGAGCCCACAGTGGAGTTTCCCTGGACTAACCCAAAGCAACTCTTAAAAGAAGGAGTCAAACTGTGCAAGCTTAAAGCTGTCCTTTAAATAAAAATATAACCATTAATACAACAATAAGAATAGTTAAAAGGGTGTGAGAACGAGTGTGCAGGCACCACAGGGTGCAGTGCCACCCTGACCTGGTCCAGGGCTGCATCCCACCCCACAGAGAAACCATTGAATTGTTTTGGTTGGAAAAGACTTTTCAGCTCATCAAGTCCAACCAAAACGAGGATCTAGGGCACATTTTTCCTGGTTTTCCCAGCCTGACCAGCAGCCACGTTATCTGCATTTCCATGTGCCCTCCGTAACGCTGTGTACGCTGCATTTTAGGCCAAACCCTTGGTTAGGGAAAGTCGGTGGAGCATCACGACTGCATTGATTTAATTGATTGAGAGTGTTGGGTTCTGCCCAGCGTCTCATCTCCACTTCCAGGCAGTGTTAATCAGTGTGAAAGATAACAGCTCCTGCTCTCGTTGTGGAAGGAATAAAAAGATTTCTTCCCCAGAACTCCAAAGAAAAAGAATTATTACAGTGTATTTTCTCTTTCTAGCCCTGGGTTTGCCAGCGGGCGCCGAGCTCAGCTTGTGAAGGTCCCTCTGGACCCGCTCGCCTGCAGCGCTGCGAGGAGGCTGCCGGAGTTGAAGCAGGTACAGCCAGGCTGCCACGGGGTGGGGATTTTATCTGCTGACTTTTATGACTTTTTTATTCAGAAATAGCATGGAAAGTCACAGATGGGTCTCCAGCCAAGGCAGTCACAGTAGCAAAGACATCAAATCTCATGGTGAGTGGATTTTGGTTTTTACTTTAACAAAACTTGAGTGTTTTCTAGTGTGCAATGACAACATGATCCATTAAAAATGGATATCCATTGGTTTGGCTGCAGCAAGCCTTCCCAAACTCCGTGGATAACTCACCTTCCTGCAGCCACTCACCAGCCCAGCTCCACCATCCTCTCCAGACTGATCTACCAAAGGGTCAGTGTTTCCATCCCATCAATTTCCCAGCATTTTTTGGGGGAAAGTGTGGGAATCAGACAAGTGTGTGGGTCTAAATACACAGAAATGTCCTGAATGCATCATTGTTAGACTTTGAAAGGAAAAAAAACCCCACATATTTCAGAGTAGTTGAACTGTGCTCACATTAACTTACACTAAAATTATTTTTAATTAAATGAACTTCTCCTGTTTGTAGCTGGAAGGTACTTCTGTGAGATAAAAACTCCATTCTAATAACACTGAGACTCACCACCACTTAATTAGCATCACAACTCAAAGCAGACCAAGCAGAAAGGCGAGCAGGGAGGTGGGCTTGTGCTGCTGGGTGGGATTTTGGGGAGAGCTGCTCCCTCCCACAGCAACCCCCATCCCAGAGCCCACCCAGCACCGTGGGGCATGCCAGGAATGGAAATCACACCTAGTATTTGACACAGTTTGTGGCAAAAGCAATTATAATTAACATTATATTAAATATTAAGTCAAGATCATAAAATGTTGATTGGTACTGATTAGCTGCATAATCCATAATTAGAAATCACTGCACCCTTCACCAGGTACTGCAGTGCTTGGCTTATGATTTCACGGCTAAATTAAGTGAGTGATTCAGCTTCTTCCCTGAGTTTTACTTTTGCATTTAATGTAGGTCAGAACCACATTCAGGTGAAGAAAGGCACAAGCCTTCTTCTTGCTGAGGGTGTTCCCAAAAACATCTCCCCAGAACTTCTACACCCATGGGAAAGCGATGGCCAAACTCCCCTTGACCAGCCCAGCGCTGCTTCGGTTGGGTGTGAGAGACACAGGGAGATGAAGGCTCCTTGTGTATTTACTCACCCTCAAATGGTGAAGGCAAAAGGTAGAGCTGAAGCCATATATGCCCTCCTGGTTGTTCTCAAGCCAAGGCAGATAAGTCAGCATTAGGAAACACCAAGATAATGATTTAATGCCAGTATAAACTAGGTGTACGCTCATACCTTAAGAAAAAGGGAGAGAAATTGAGCAAGAGATGTTTGGTCAATGAAAACATATTATTTTCAAGCATTTTTTTTTCTAAACTTTTTTTTTTCCCCATCCTTTTATGACCCAGAAAGATGTAGAGCTCCCACCATCCCCAATGACCATTTCCTTGATGATTTTCAGTATCCCTGGGAGAATCATCTCAAGACTGCTTGCCCAAAGCATGTCTAAAATAGTGCAGCAAGGGATTTAGGCAAAACACATCATCTCCAGAAATTCCTTCTGACTCCAAACCTCCCACCACCACTCTGGGTAAATCAGAAGCACTTCTGATATTCAGAGTCCCTGACAGAACATGGCAGCCTGAGTGGGATATTTTATAGGAGACAGTGCTTGGGCAGAGGGACATTGTTTTTAGAAAGGGGGATGTTTTGCTTCCACATTTGTTAACCAAAGCTCTTTTCAACATGAAGCTCATCAGATCTATAAAACTGAAGGTCTGGAAGAATGAAATCCTGTAACAACTAAACTGATCCACCACTTCATTCTTATAACAGAGAAAATAGATGGAGGTGAATGAACCTCTCCTCTATCAGGACAGATCTCAGCCTGGGGTATGTAACACGGCTGCGGGGAGTTGTGGTGATGAGCTTGGACTCTGACACATGCTCCCCTACTTACCATGTCATGGTCAACCTTCAAGTCAAGCATCAGCAGATATAGTCGGAGACTCAATGCCATACCTTGATTTCCCAGAAGACTGGTGCTTCCCAAGAGGCTGCTGAGCATCATGAGGGTCTTTGGGGAATGAACAGGCAGGTTTTGGGGCAGTACTTCTGTCAGCCCCAGTGGTTTTTCTCACCCTTCTTCCACGGCACACAGTCCCTCACACCTGTACCATCTCCTTGGAGCCTGTATTTCAACCCTCTACTGGCAGAGCTGAGTGAATAAGTCAAGGTGAGTAATTTATCCAGTGAATGTCACCTCTTTTTCACTCTACAATTTCCTTTGATGGACTCATTATTCCCAATTATTCGCTGGATAGCTTTAGTAAATAATTCTCTGGCTGGAGATGGATGGTGGGTATTTTGCTGCAATTATTTAATGGTCAAAATTTAAGCTCTATTGGATAAGTGTAACTACTCATGTGAGTTGTGTTGATGCTTTTCCCCCCTCTCTGCTCTCCAAGATGTGTGGCATTGGCTGATGGGGACACCAAGCTCCAGGCTGGCAGCAGGCTCAGGCAGAGGGTTTTCTGTGTTTTTTCAGGCTTTTTCTGGTAGTCTGAGGCTGAGAAGCTTCACTCAGGACTGGCTTTCAGGGCAGGATGCAGGGCTGGGGGCTGACAGCACCCTCACTCTGCTCAGGAATGTGCTTGCCAGTGACATGGTGACCACAATGTCACTACAAGGAAATGCAGAAACGTGGAGCCATAGCAAAGCTGCTCTCACACCAGCGTTCCTGACATTGTTTATTGATCAGCCTCAGTGCTTCACCCAGCTCTCTCTGGTACCCAGTAAAAGAGGTTTCTATCCTTAAGTGCCTTTGTGCCTTTTCAAAGTCCCTTTGGTAACTCTAACTTGGTGTCTGTGCATGAAAATGACACAACGTCCTCAGCTCCACCAGGCACAGGTCACACAATCCCAGAATTGCCTCGATTGGAAAAGACCTTTAAGAGCCTTTCATTGAGTCCCATCAGTAACCTCACACTAGCCCCTTAAGACCCTCTTCACAAGCTTGACAGTTTTTGTTTTAATTTAAACTTTATTTAAGAAAAACCCTTAAAAAGTAAACCCAGAGCAAATCAAGAATGTTTAATGAAATAATTAACACTCTGTTAGGCAATTTTTTACTATTCTAAATACTCTGTAAAAAGACCAGAAGTACGCTGCTGGTCCAGAGACCCAATTTAACTAACCTGCATCTTCCCAAAACCCATTTCCAGCTGGGCTTGGGCTTTGGTCCCCATCTCGTCTTGTCCCAGGGTGTCCCCTGGGGTTGAGTTGGGGTCCCTGACCCTGTACCTCTTGATGAAGTTAAGCATTGATTGAGTAAAGCAGCTCTTGAAAGATTTTGTTTATTCTTTATGGTGTGAAAGCACCTGAAAGAAAATCTGTCTTAAAAAGAAAGAGAGAAAGAGAGAAAGGAAGAGAGAAAGAGAGAAAGGAAGAGAGAAAGGAAGAGAGAAAGGAAGGAAGGAAGGAAGGAAGGAAGGAAGGAAGGAAGGAAGGAAGGAAGAGAAGGAAGGAGGGAAGGAAAGAAGGAAGAGAAAGAAGAAAGGAGAAGGAAGGGAAAGGGAAGGAAGGGGAAAGGAAGGAAGGAAGGAAGGAAGAAGAAGGAAGGAAGAAGGAAGGAAGAAGAAGGAAGGAAGGAAGGAAGAAGAAGGAAGGAAGAAAGGAAGAAAGGAAGAAAGAAGAAGAAAGAAAGAAGAAAGAAAGAAAGAAGAAGAAAGAAAGAAGAAAGAAGAAGAAAGAAAGAAGAAAGAAAGAAGAAAGAAAGAAGAAAGAAGAAGAAAGAAAGAAGAAAGAAGAAGAAAGAAAGAAAGAAAGAAAGAAAGAAAGAAAGAAAGAAAGAAAGAAAGAAAGAAAGAAAGAAAGAAAGAAAGAAAGAAAGAAAGGAAAGGAAAGAAAGGAAAGGAAAGTGGTTCCTGCAGGGATGGACCCACCACAAGCAGCAGCCTCCAGCCCCACTGGTTCTGATGGGTCAATCCTTTCCCTCCACCCCAAAACCTTTTCCATGGGTTTGATCTCCAGTCTCTTGATTTGGGAAAAAAAAAAAAGCTTGAGCTAGGAGACAAGGTCCTCATAGCTAATAGCTAAGCCCATTGACTTTCAAATGCAATCTTCTTTTTTTTTTTTTCCATATAAATCTATTGTGTTGCATCCTTGTTTACTTTCTCACAGCCCTCATTAACTTAAGTTAATATTACCATAAAGGAAATTAATTCCACACCCCCCCCTCCAGCCCCTGCCGACACACATGGAAACATCTCCCATTAGAGTAACTTAACATCACTCACGTGGTAATGTGAAGTAATTACACCACCATAATACCTCTGGTACCACTACATCAGGGACTGGTAGGTAAAGTCCTTTCATCCATTAAAGATCTCGTAACCTCTCATTACATGTGTAGTTACAGATGAAGTCCTATTCCCAGAAAAGGTTAATTAAAGCCCGTAATTCTGGTCTGAGCTGACTGCAGCGAGGGTCAGGCAGGAGTTTCTCCTGTACACAGCCCCTGACACGTTTCTCAAATAAAAATTAAACTCTGAGGACTCAGAAGCCCAACCTCTCCTTTTGAAAGAGGATATTTATCACACCTCCACCCTTTGTCCCCCTGCTTGTATAGCAGAGACTTAAAAAACCCATCTAAAACCCTGTTCAAGACCTGGAGCCCACCCTGGTAACCTGCAGGGACATGTCATGGAGAGGTGGCATTTTTGTGCTTGTATGTGTAGTAATTCCTGAGACTGACTGGGCATTTTAGGGAGACGTGGTCTTTTCTCCCTTAAGGACAAAACTTGTTCAACCAAGGAACAAGGGACAGGACAAGAGGAAATGGCCTCCAGTTGTGTCCATGGCAGTTGAGATTGGATGCGAGGAAGAATTTCTTTGCTGAAAGGGTTCTGAGGCATTGGAAGGGGTTGCCCAGGGCAGTGGTGGAGTCCCCATCCCTGGAGGGGTTGAAGAGTCGTGTAGCCACAGTGCTGAGGGACATGGGTCAGTCGGGGACTGGTCAGTGTTGGGTTCATGGTTGGACTCGATGAGCTTAAAGCGCTTTTCCAATCCAGGTAATTCTGGGATTCTCTAAGAGTATCTGAATCCAGCCATCCCAGCAATGAATTTATAAAAGCCAATGGATTTGCCATCCCACCACCAGCCTGTTCAACCCCAGCAAGAGGAGCAGCAATAACTGGGCTCTTCAGCTGGTGGGCAGAGTTTCTCTGAGCACCTTTAACGGGCTCTCCTACTTGCTGAAAATATGCAGTCAGTGAAAAGGGCTAACAAATGTTGGCTGCAAAGAGCTGAGTGCCTCTTTTAACACATCCTCCCTCAAATAACGCTGCTGCAAGAAGGGTGGACTCATAGACCAGCCCTAACCAATACGTAGAAGCTGTTTCAGTGGGAAGGGTCCTCCTCATTTATTTATTTATGCAACGTGAGAAACCAAGTGGAACGTTCTAATAAACAAGAGAGTCCTCAGAAATATCTATACATGCAGGCACAAGTATTTAATATAAAATAAGGGAAGTTGGAGGAGACCACCAACCTTCCAGCTTGGTTTTTGCCATCTTCTTTGCGTGCTGGTGGTGGAGGGAATGTGCGGCGGCTGTGATAAGCGCGGCGGTGCGGTATGCCATCCGTGCTACCTAAAAGCAAATGAAACTGGCATAAATAATTGTGCTGTAGAAAGCCTTTCTGTTGCACCTTGCCTATCACTGACAATTTACATATCTTAGGAAAACCTTTGTCAGCTTCTGTCATTTCTGCACTATTATGTGCCTTTCTGGATAATTACCAGTTAATGTGAAAAAGCAGATGGAAAAAAACCTTGAAATTTCTGATAGAGAATCCTCAAACCTCTCTCCTTATCTGTGCACAGCAGCTTCCTGATTTCAAAAGAAGTTTGAAAACCTTTGTTAAAAATGTCCCTGATTCCCAGTTTGAATGAACCAAATGACATTCAGCTAAAATTATTCAGCTTTTTTCCACAATTAAATTCCATTATCGTGAACTGCCAAAGTAAAATGGAAGGTCTCTTAACTAATGTGCCGGTTGTTTGCTTGTATTTTTCGTGGTGTGTATTGTATAAAGCTGTGTGAAGTAGAAGGAGGATAAACAATAACTGTAATTTTGCATCAATGAACGGGGCATTTTTTAGACCCTTCATTATGGGAACGCACTGGGGTTGGTGGGTTTTCTCTCTTTCTCCACACCCTCCCCTCTCCCCACCACCCTCCTTTTTTTTCCTTTTAGTTAATTCCTTTTCCTGCAAAACCCCATTGAGACTGATTGGATATTTCACCAAACTCAAGGAGCAGAGATGATTTGGTTTTTAGTCCCAGAAATTATTTCTTTATGCAGTGGCTGCATACCATGAGCATTTGGTGTTGGGCAAGCGCATGCGCTTCCCCTCTCCCTCTAATGAAGAGGCAGCAGAGCAGTGCACAGGGGAAATAATTTCATTTAAAAAAATCCCATTCCCACAAGCTGGGGAATTGTCCTCATGATTCTCAGTTGGCTTTTCCCCTTTTCTTGAAGATTTAAAATGAAGCTGCTCGTGACAAAGGCAGCACAGTTTGCTCATGCGCAGGATGGAGTAAAGCACAGATAACCCCAAAAGCCATGGGACAGCTGAACCCACCATGCTGCCCAGCTGGGGTGCCCATGGAGATGTGATTTCTGTGAGCTACCATTCAAAAAAAAAGGAGGAAACATTTTGAACACTGATGATGGATTTGTGGTGGGGTTTTCTCTACAAAACGCATTTGACAAGTTGGTGGGCTCAGGCTGAGTTTTGCTCTGCACAGCGTTCCCTCATTCAAAAGCTCTAGGTAACAACCCCGTGCAGATGAGCTCTGCAACCATGTGCTACTGGAGAAAAACTCCGTTTTTCTAAGCACTGCAGACTTCTGGCCTTCACAGCCCCTTTGGGGAAATGCAGGTTTGCTGAGTCGTTTCTGCCCTGGAGCTCAAAACTGGCTGAGGGAACGTGGAGAAGATGTGCTGGGCTTGGCAGAGGAGAGAGAAGAGCAAGATGTCAATCTGGTAGAGCAATAGCACTGGAGAGGGTAAAAGAAGTGGGACAGTAAAGAGCCATGAGAATAGTTGTGTTCCTGCTGGGACATGCAGTCTCCCATGCAATGGTGGCAATGATCCAGGAACACAGAAGAGTGTGTCCCTGTAGCACGGGTTGGTTTGCATTCACACCAGTCCCCGTGCAGAGGAATCTCTCCTTTGCTGTTAAGAAAAGAAAAACACATAAATAGTCTAATGGGAGCCCCATATCTCTTAAGTTGCTTAAACACACTCTGCAGTGTTGTTCTTAGGAAGAATTTCTTTGCTGAAAGGGTTCTGAGGCATTGGAAGGGGTTGCCCAGGGCAGGAGTGGAGTCCCCATCCCTGGAGGGATTGAAGAGTCGTGTAGACACAGTGCTGAGGGACATGGGTCAGTCGGGGACTGGTCAGTGTTGGGTTTATGGTTGGACTCAATGAGCTTAAAGGGCTTTTCCAATCCAGGTGATTCTGTAATTTGTAAAAAAAAAAAACCCAAAGAACCAACTAACTCCATCTTGGGTGATTTGAGGAAAACTCAAAGCAAACCTTTCAGTTTGCCCTTACCTGGTGGTTGCTCACTGGAGTCAGAGGTTTGCACAGTTGAAGCTATGAGTCTGTATGCTGCAACAGAGAAAAAAAGATTTCCTTTAGAGAGCATAGAGAATGAAAGCAAAGGTGTGGTAGTGAGGATCACTATAATGGGACATAAAGTGACTTGGTGTCACACTGTTGTATCAGAAAGGTCCCTAGACAAAGCCCATAGAGCTCCCTGGCTGTCCTGCTGGGTTACCCTGATGGTGCTTCTCTTCCTGCCTGGCATTTAGCATCTACATCCCCATATAATGACATTTCAGAGACTGATTAAAATCATTGTCTTTTATGGTGGAGAAAGTTTTATTCTTCAAAGCAAAGAAGATTAAAAAAAATGCTGTTGCAAACAGTGATGAAAAACAGATGAATAAAAACAATCAAAAAAGGTTTTAATTCTATTATTTTCAATTAGCTCTTTAATTTGATTTGTCATTTGCACTTGTTGCTTGTTTTACATCTCTTATTGTCCAGCATTTTATTTCACACATCTAACAGTATTAAATCAAACTGTTTTCTAGTCTTTGCCTTCTTTTGAAGACTCTTGAAAGTCCAAAGCAGACTTAAAAAAACCCAGATATTAAAAGCAAACTTTCATCTTTCTGCAGGTTATTTGTAATCAGACCTTTCTCATCAAGGGCTGGTTTCCTGTGTGTTTGGGATCTGGGAATTATTAAAACTGTCAGTTGTCTTGTTAAAAATATTGCCCAGGCTTCATTGTTTTGAAGCTTTGACATCACACTTGGATTCATCAGCTGGAGTAGGAGATGGGGTGCTCCTGGTTGTAGGTACTAACACATGGTAATGATACAATACATCTACATGAGCTTTTATTTCCATTATATCAAACTTGATGTTGCAAACTCCTTTTTATTCACTGCTTGGATCTGAATGGCTGGTGGCTCGTGGGATATAAAATAATCTATTCTTAAAGGAACAGTATTGCTTCCCCATTGTAAATTAACAAATCTTGCTGTGTATTTTGGAGAAGCTCATCACAGCTCAGCTGGAAGGTCACTAGTATGTTGTGCCCAAGAAGAGATTTATAAATCTCCAGGTTAGCATCTCAGAGGCTTCTTTAAAAAAAAGGCACAGTTAGGTCTGAAGCCAGTTATCACTTAGACCTTTTGTTTTCTTCAGCTCTTCTTTCTCCATATATCCTACTCACTTTTCTCAGTCCCACATTTATTACCTTGTTGGAATTTGAATATTCTCACCTACTGCACACAATGACTTTTTTTTTTTTAGAGATGATGATTTTTTATTGAGATTTTTGCTGATTAATGCTTTCCCTTAACCTCTGATTCTCACAGTAACTCCAACCTTTGTCTCTTAACCTCTCATCATCCCTTAAAGACTTCTAAAAGTTTTGGGGTTTTTAGCGGTATTCCTATTTTCCATCCCAACAAAGGATGACAAAAATCCACTCATTTTCCATTTCTATGCATTTTTGTGGCATTTTTTTTTAACCTGTAGCATCCGTTTCCTGTTATTTTACCCAACCATATTACATCAGCAGGACAGAATCCTAACCATCGAGGAGAAGAAGGAGCAGCAAAGCTTCAACAGCATCAGGGACAAGCTCAGAAAGTGCTGAGTGACTTTTTCCCTGTCACAATTAAAAGGCTTCTCAGAAGAGTCTTCATTCACATAGAGAGTAGAGGTGCTTCTGCTGTGGCTGTTTTAAATATACTACGTCATGTCAGATGGAATTAAAATGAGAGCTTTAATGAGCTTGATTGGCTTCATCATTACAATTTGCTGTTCAAATCTTCTGCTCCCAAATGTGATTCCCTTTGCCATTTAAAGATCTCACCAAAATAGCTCCTCACCCTTTACATGCCGCTCCCATTCCTTGAGTGGTTACGTTCATATGTGCGCTGAAGACACCAGCAAACATATTCCATAGCTCAAATGTGCTAATGAGAGTCTCAAAAAGACTATGTTAAAAAAGAAAACCCAAACCAACTTCATCACAGTCTTCCTTTTGCCTTAGGGATGTTATAAACATGGGATTACAGGATGCTGTAAAACCTTTGGTTAATTCCAAGAGTTTTGAAGTCCTACTGATAGACATGGTGATTTAAAACAAATGAAAATCAAGACACCAAAGTCTCTGTACCTACTGACAGGTTATAGTCTGGTGGATCCCAGTTCCCCAATAAGGTCTTGCTCCTGTTTGTAAATATTTGGAGCCCATTTGGTGATACCCAGCTCCCACTGCAGAGCACAGCCCCAGGGAAAATCACCTGAAGCAGTCAGATATTGCCAGAATGACCAAAGCTTTGGTCCTGGAGAACACTGATCTCATTTTGAATAGACAATGCAATGATAACAACCTCTTCACCAGTAACTGCTGCTTACCTTGTGTCTCTTCACCAGTAACTGCTGCTTACCCCAAATCCCGTCCTCTCTGACACCTCATCAACCAGCATTTACAAGGTGGGATGCTTTCAGAGCAGGAGACCTTCCAGGCTCTCAGCAAGGTCCATGGGGCTGGGAGTACTGCAGTTTCCAGATTACCATACCAGTCTTTACCAGCTGTAAAACAGAAGTAAATTTGAATGTAAACACAAATGAAGACAGAATGCACAGTCCTATTAGTCTTCAACATAAATTGATCCTGTTATCCTTCTCCAGGAAGCCTCAACAGCTTAATGATGTTCATGTAGGTGGTCTCACACTGCACTTCATTATCACTACTGTGAGGATTGATTTGGAAAGTACCAAGTCATGTGGATGGAGAACACCAATGGTTGCATCTGCAGGAGCCAGTCCACCTTCTGTATCATTAGATTTTACCAAAATGCCCACAAAAGTCTTGAAATACTTCAAGTTTTCACCACTTTGACACATCAGTTCTGGAAGGTAGAGTGAGGCAAAGTGTTTATAGACTGCCCTTGGACAAGCATGGCAAATTGTTTGGCTTAAAATGACAATACATCTTCCTTAGCAAATCAGCATTGGGATTCATATCTGTGAGCACTTGCAAATAAGAACATTTTGCAGTGGGGTTTTAAAAGTATTCAGTTTTAAATGGTGCAGCTTTGAGCCTAATTATCCTTCCAGAAGATGAAGGCACATTGTACACACAGTCCTGCTGCCCTGCTCCATCAGGCCATGAAGCCAGGGCAGGTCTGGAGTAAGCACAAAGTCTTGCTTTGATGGAAACACCCAGAAATTCGACTTCACCCCCAAGGTTAAGCTCACCAGAAGCAGGCAGAGTAGGTACTTTTCTCTTCTTGTGTCTCTCTTAGGAGGAGGTGTCCCACCCAGAGAGATGTTCCCCGGTGGGTGGACATCCTGCTGCAGCTGCAATGCTCCTGCACAAAGGAGAAGCCTTTCAAAGCAAAGACATCTTTATCTCAAAGGCAGCATTCCCCCCTTTGATCTCCCGATGAATCAGGCTGGCTTTGCTCTCCTCAATGCCTCCTCAAATAGCACCTCTCTCCAAATAGGAAAAGCCTGAATAGATAGAAGACTTGGCCGTTTTAAGACTAGCAAGAGCAAAAATAGGTATTTTACATGGTGGGAGGAAACCTTCATGTGCCCACCTCCAGACCCTTTAATTCTCTCAGATCATGCAATTGATTTTTTTTTCCTTCCTTCCTTCCTTCCTTCCTTCCTTCCTTCCTTCCTTCCTTCCTTCCTTCCTTCCTTCCTTCCTTCCTTCCTTCCTTCCTTCCTTCCTTCCTTCCTTCCTTCCTTCCTTCCTTCCTTCCTTCCTTCCATGGTGGCAGGAACAGTTTAAAAACTAGAGAAGCCATCGTGCTGCTGCAGAGGACAGAGAAACTGTGGCATCACAGTAGGTTCACCAAAGTTAATTCCACCACAAGCAATACATAGATGTTACCTTCTCCTGGGACAACCCTGGTCCTTCTGTTTCATTACTGCTTCATCCATAAAAGGGCTCTGATTAAAACTGTGGCCTGTTGTTTGATGAACCAGGAATCCATGCATCCTGTAATTTTCCTTCCTTCATCCTCTTTCCCTGTGTTTATTTGTCATATTCAGTAAAGTCTCTCTTTTATTGAACATCTGTTTGGTACAGAGTGAGCTTATTCAAACTCGGCAGGAAAGCACCTTTACTCCAAAATAAATTAAAACAATGTATGTGCCTCTGGCCAATAGATCATTGGATGGGAGTCATGAATGTACATTTGTGGATATTTGATGGGAAGTTTATCATTTAAATGATGAAAATACAGTACTTCGACATATGGATCATTCAGAGCTACTCTCTTTCCTTTCCAGTTGAAGAATCATTGTGCATTTAGAGGAATTAGATAAAATTAAGAATTTCAACTGGGCTGCTAGTAAAAGCTGTTATCAAAGAGTGGAAATGGAAAAGCAAAATTCCAGGGATGCAGTCTGATTTTGAGATGTACATGGATTGAACTGATTTAGTTTTAAGTGGTGTCATAAATGAGCAAAGAGGAAATTAAAAAGAGAATTGAAGAATTAAAATAGACATTAAAGTACAGAAAACCCCTCTGCAAGGAACACTAGTGACCACATAAAGTTGAGATCTTAATATTTTGTGACTTCTCTGGTGTTTTATTCTGATTATCAAGATGGGTCCAAGTGGGCACTTCAGTGATCTGGAGTGAACCATTGCCATAGCTCTAAATTATCTTTTTTTTTGCCTTCTTCACACACTATCTATGATAATTTCCATAATGAGAGATGTTTTCTGCTCTGGAGAAGTGTTCTAGCAGGGGAGTCCTTCCACTGCTCTCAAAAGCATATCTTAATTCCTGAGGCAATTTAGCAGCAGAAAAACTCTCAGCACAATTATCAGGAAATAAACACAAGGATGTTGAACTCCACAAAGTGGCTTGGAGTAATCAAGGAATTCAAGATCATGCTGCTGGTTGATTTGAAGTTATTCAGACACCTTTTAGTATTCAACAGTGCAAAAAAGATCTGCCACTCCATCTCTGGCCAGTTCATGCCACTGTCAGCATCCTGACATTGAAACATAAAACATGTGCTACAAGATGAGTTCTAAAGCAGACAGAGCTAAAATTGCTCTGGGTCCACAAGATATTCTCTGCCCAAATTTTCTGCTGCCCACACTGTGCAGACATCAAATCTAGACCACTTGAAACTATTCAATAAAACCTATTTGCTTCTCAGAATTAATTCCCTGAAATTTGTCACAAAAAATGTGAGATTTATGAACTTTATTTTGCAGTTACATTTAAAACATAAATTCTTACCTTGTAATAACTTAGTCTGTTAGAGAGGCAAGTTCACTGCAGGGTATGTCTAGTAAGTATAAATATATATTGATATATGTAAGTAGAAGTTAAAGTGCTACCATGGAAAGAGAGGAAATGGCACAATGGGTTGATTGTCACACGTCTGTGCCAGGAGCAGAGCTGCTAATGACAGGAACCCCAGTTGGGACAGAAGTGGAAAATACAAGTTGTATGGCATTTCTCTCCTTAATGTGCTAGAATTGCTAAAATACAATATGTCAAGCAAGACTTTTGCTTTTTAAATACAAGAACTTCAGCCCAGTCACCCCTTCCATGATGCTTCCTGCCCGCAGGACCCCAGCCCAGCAGGATGGTGGGGGGATAATGGGTGAGGGAAGATGAGTGTGGGGGGCTCAGCCTGTCAATCCTGCTCCCAGGCTGCAATCTCAATGATTCCCATCGTGGTTTTGGAGAGAAACAAGAGTTTTTACTGGCAAATCACTGCCATTTCAGGCCACGTTTCATTAAAGCTTCAGTAAATGTGTGTTTGTCCCTCGAACGCAGTTCTGCTGCAGATGGGACCATGAAAAGCTGCCTCTCTGGCACAGCTTTGCCTGGGATTTATTGTGAGAGACATGCAAAAGCTACCACCAGCCTTTTAAAGCAGCCCTTGTCTGGTAGTCATCTCTGCTGTAATCGCTTGCCTGAGAGCAATCACACCTCTGTGGGGCAGACACTTAACAATCTATTATATCGTAATTAAGTTTGACCATGTTTACACTGCTTGATGATGATGCATAAAGATTAATTTACCTTTCCAGCCCTGTTGCAAGAATGTACTGCCATAGTACCCCATTAAAAATGGAAATAGCAATAAAGTCTCCAATTATTTTATATTGCCTTAAGTCTATCAGAATTCATCACTTTATACACTGTTACTTTAATTTATTGGGTCATCATCTATTGATGTAGTAGCAGTTATCACAAGTCATTCTAGATATGTTTTTAAGTATGGTGATAGCATCTTCTATGGAGAAACAAGTCATGATAACAGCTTATTTAGAGTCTGGCAATTTAAGGAGGGCAAAGAAAGCTAAAGAATTGCTTTTGGCTATTTTTGACAAATTTTGCAGAGAGGCACCTATAACTGAGTTCCTCTGACTGTCATTGGAGCTTAAAATTCAACAAGCCTGAGCTCTTCATTGTGACCCTGATGAAATGAAGTGCAATCAGGATGAAGACAGTAACGCTAATGCACAAGTTGATCTTTACACTTAGGTTTTCTTGAAATATTGATTAGAGTTTTGAATATTTATTAAAGATCTTGGCTCTGTTTCAGCAGGGGACTGAGATTTTTAACTAGCTTTTGAGCACATTCATTTTCTCATCGATTTTAGAGGATCTGCAGTTTGCAAATTGTGCACAGGTCACTTGCTCAACCAAGTGTCATGGCCAGAAAAAGCAATGATCACATCTGATGACAGGGGTTCCTGGAGGAATCGCCGTGCCAGGAGAGTCCTTCAGCGTGGAAGGAAAAAAAGTTCACCTTGAGGCAGTTACAGTGCTGGGAAGATCTTATTTATGTTTCAGCTTTCTGAAAAGTGGAAGAAACTGTTCCTGGCTGTCTCTTCCTTCCTACACCTTGATCTCTTTTCATTTCTGGTTTGGGGCATCTGAGCAGGGTCTAGCAGGGCTCAGCTCAGGATCTCCAGGAGCCAGAGGAGAATACAGGCTGTGGACCCAGCTGGGATAAGATCTGTCCCCTTAAGTACAGATGTTTAAATTTGCCCAAGGCACCTTCAAAACACCTTGGGATAAAGTAGTACTACCAAGTCCAGTGCCATGGTCCCATGTATCTAAGTGATAGTGATGAACTTACCCAGGAGCTGTGGTCACCAATAGCTGTGCCAAACCTTCAGAGGGTTTAAACCTTCTGCATTCAACAGAAAGGACAAAGTCCTTAGAGAAAGAAGCATCATTAACTAATTTTGATTCTCAGTGGTCTTTCCACTCCTGCTCTTATCTCCCATGTCACAGCACTTGTGTGGCCTCCTCCTGTGATTTCATACATATCATTCGCTGGAACAGCTCAGAGAAATGGTTCAAAAATTGTCACCGAGTCCTCGAGTTCTTCTCTCATAAAGCCAACATTTACTCCATACCATTTTGAGCACCTTCTGAGGGAGACAGCTTGACAGCTTCATCCCACTCCTAAAAAAAAATGTAATTAACAATTATATTGAGTGTCATCGTGGTGATTGGCAAAGCCTTGAAGAAAGGAGAAACATACGTGCTACACAATGCAGGCTGATTATGAAGCAACACTGGCACCACACACCCAAACTTCATTATCCAGCCACCATCTCACCACCCATGACTGCCCAAATTCAAGGACTCCTACTACTACAGTGTGGGAAATTGGAACCAATTGTACTGAAATGTGATTAAGCTTTGTAAAGACGTAGAGGTTGTTTCCACACTCGTTCTCTTTGAGTGGAAATCTGGTTCAGAGAAGACCATCTCCTTTGCATTAGTGGAGGGAAACAAATGGTGGTTATACTAGCATTAGCAGTCTTGTAGGAACAGGTTTCTTCTCCTGTCCATCACCATTCACCTTGTGTTTATATGCACAATTCTCCTGCTGGAAAAGGAAGGGAAAAGTTTAAGGTTTAGTGTCCCTCCAAGGCTGAAGCAATGATGATGAACAGCCCAGTGCTGGCTGGGCAGAGGCAGACACAGCAGGAATGGCTATTAGGCATGGCAGTCATGCCAAGCAAACAGAGAAATGGAGATGTCTACAAGTTCGAGGAGGACATTGGCAGGAAGATGCCCTAAGTACAGGACAAGGAGTTATCCTGACTCAACCTCTATTATTTATCTGTATGAAAAACAGGAGTTGAAGTCAAGGTAAGTGTTTCCATGGGACTGAGGCTCTATTATTGACATATCTTATTGAGCATGCACATGAGCTGCTTCACTTATTTTTAGTGAGCTGTTCCCTCCAGTCACTTGGTTTTTTTTTGCCTGGGGATGCCTGCAGGAGATTTCAGAGCAGGTCAGGTTATTTAACAAGAAAATATCCTCACAAACAGCCTGTGTTTTCACACACCTTATCCTCACTGGTTTATGGGGTCATAAGCAGCAGAAGATGGGCAATAAACTTTTTGACCATTTGTCAGAGGTTTTATGAGCCGGTGCTTCCGAGTGTTTGGCTGCACCTGACCAGGGCCAGCACCTCTGCAGAATCATGGGCACCACTTACCCCAGCATGGGCAGCACCCAGCACCTCACCACAAGGTGGAAACCCTAAAAGCCACCTTATTTATCCAGTTTGTGCTTTTTTTCCCCAGTAAGGCAGAGTCTTGGCTGCTCACTGAGTGTGATAAGGCACCCAGAGCTTTGAGGCCATAGGATGGAAACCTGCCTGATCCCACCACACCCATAGCATCACTGGATAAATACTGGTGGGATCATCTCTGTTCACACCCTTCTGCAAAGGAGTAGGCAAAGGTTTGATGGCACATCCCTGCCCAGTGATTATAACAGGGATCTGTCATTAAATAACGAGTGGGGCGATGGAGGGAATATAAAATGCCATCCACAGTATGCACAGTGGGGTAATAAATCCAAGGTGAAATAGTAAATCTCCAAGGAGTTACAGAAATCCAGATAGATACCCTGGCAGAGGGGTATTTATTGTGGAGCCCTACAAGGTTTTTCTCTTATCTCTAATTTTATAGTTCTGTGTAGCTGCAGCAGTCCTTGGATAGGGGATAGGGCACATATTTGAAAATACTATAAATTTCACCTCCTGTTTATTTCAGATTCATTGGCACTCTCTGTCTTTACTATCTCCTGGTATTTTATGCCTCAGTACTTGGGAGAAAAAAATGCTTTGTTTGCACTAGATGTAATATGAAAACTCTGTCTGACATTTAAACTTTAGTGTCAGTTTGCCTACAGTGTTAATATCACTGAAACTGCTTATATGGATTAAATTGCCTCCAGTATATAATGCCAAAATATGAACATAGCACATTTACTGATTCAAGCCCCTGAAAGAATTATTACCATTAAAATATTTAAGGTCACCTTTACAAATGCAATAAATCAGGAGGGTGTCAAGCAGAGAGCATTTAAAGCTCCAAGATTGGAGTAGCCCACTGGGAAAAGGATGGTTTAGGGACAACCTTGGGGCATATGGTTCTCTGGGTATGTGGGGCCAGGGATTTCTGCCTCAGAGTTGGGGGAATGAGGGATGCTCTGCTCTTGGGTTTCTCCAGCATAAGACATGACTACACTGCAAGGTGGTTCTCAACCAAACTCTGCTGCTGTTTGCAAACTCAGCCCGGTTCCACCAGCTCTGAAGGTCTTGCAGGATGACAGAGCAGCAAAATCTCAATTTTGTCATTAAAGTCAGATGCAGCAGCTCGGTGTGCCCTTGGGAAGCAGAACTGATGAGTAAGAAGATGCCACTTCCATGCAGTCACTTTTCAGTGCAGAACAGCCTATTCATGCCACGGGTCCAGTTCTGCCAAAACCCTTATTGAGGTCAACACAATTTACTGATAATTGGAGGAAGTTTTGCTTCAGTGAGAACTGGCAAATCAAACCTACCAGACAATTTTATTTATTTATTTTTTTAAATCATCCTTTACTATTCTTTCATCTGAAATATTAGGATTCAGCAAATTTCCAGAGAACAACCACTATGTAAAACTTCAATCTTTTGAGAATGGATTTGGACTGTAATTGCAAAAAACCCAACATCCTCCTCCTGCGCCACATTCCCTCTCTCTGAACATCAGCACTTACTACCATGTTACAAATGGGGGATGAATTTGCATTTGTTTATTACTCACACTTTTATTTGTTTCCAGGTGAGTGTTTTTTATGTTTAGCACGACGCTCACATCTGCAGTGGCCCATCATAATTTACAGATGAGGAGACAGACTACTGCTCCTCAGCATTTCCCAAGGCAGATTAGTATGTTTAAAAATATTTCTTTTTAAATTCCACACAAGCAATTAAATGTAATAATTGATTGATGTCTCATCTAGAAAAGGCTTGCCAAGGTGAGTTGGTGGGAGGTGTCTCAGAGCTTTCCAAACCAATGGTCAGTGCTTATTTAACCAGCTCTGCAGGCTTGGCTTGACATGTGATTCCCTTCTTCTTCTTGCTGCTGCTAACATCTGTAATGGGGGCAATTAAACTAACGGTGCTTATTAAAGATGGGCACTCCTGTTAGTGGGTATTTCCAAACCACGTTGCTCCTGCAGCTCCACGAGCAGAAGTGTTGGAGGCTGTTACCACAAACCTTTTTTTCATCTTGTGCTGTAGTGCTAGAGGGGATTCCCTCCATGATTGCCCATAAAATATTTTTAAAATTCATATTTTTGAGGGGGACAGGGAATGGGCAAATCAGCTTTACTGCATTGCAGATTTGTCTCCAACCTCAAGTGCCTCTTCTCTGTTACAGAGTCCCAGAATGGCCTGGATGGGAAACGCCCTATAAGCTCATGGAGTCCAACCATGAACCCAACACTGACCAGTCCCCGACTGACCCATGCCCCTCAGCACTGTGTCTACACGACTCTTCAACCCCTCCAGGGATGGGGACTCCACCACTGCCCTGGGCAATCCCTTCCAATGCCTCAGAACCCTTTCAGCAAAGAAATTCTTCCTCACATCCAATCTCAACTGTCCTGGGCACAACTTGAGGCCATTTCCTCTTGTCCTGTCCCTTGGTCCTTGGTAGAACAGACCCACCCCCACCTCTCTCCACCCTCCTTGCAGGGACTTGGACAGAGCCAGAAGGTCTCCCCTCAGCCTCCTTTATTGCTTCGAATCATGGCACTGGGTGCTGTAGAATTGGGCAGTAAGAGACACCACTGTCGTGGCTGCTCACAGACTGGATGCTCCTTGTGGGTCCCTTCCAACTCACAACTTTCTAATGATTCTTTCCAGTTTTCTCATAGAAAGAGACAGAATTTCCTGAAAAAATCCTGTGAACCCTAAGGAAACTCTGTTGTCACAGGTCAACAACAAGCAGCTCCTGAGCTTCAACAGGTGCTTTGCAGCAGGAATGGAAGCCAAATTTGATCGAGCCTTCACGTCTCTGGACTTCCGACTGCTCTATCCGTTAGATTTAACAGTTGGCTAACACATTTGATAATTGAGGGTGTTAATATTTTGCAAGAGTGACTGACAAGCAGATTGTTGTCAAATCAAAGATCCATCAGGCTGAGGATATTGAAGTTGGCAGAGCCCAACAATATACAGCTTTCTCCTTCAGCGTCTCATAATTTACGTTCCAGCCACTGAAGGCAAACCTGCAGCCAAAGAAAATTGATGGGCTCACCATCCAGACATGACACTCCTGAAACTTCAAATTGCTCTTTTATACACACATTGCAAAGAGGAATGATCAATGTAAACTCCTTATTTACGGGAACCCTGGTGAAGCTGCACCTAACCTGTTCACTCCCATACTTTGCTGGGACTTGCTGGTGTACTCTGAGTAGTTTCTATTTAACATTTTCTCTAACTTATGATCTAATGATAGTGCAACTACCAAATCTAAGCTATCAGTTTATATTGCTACACTGGCCCAGGTTGGCCAGAGAAGCTGTGGCTGCTCCTCCCTGGAAGCGTTGAGGGCCAGGTTGGATGAGGCTTTGAGCAACCTGGTCTAGTGGAAGGTGTCCCTGCTGATGGCAGGGGGGTTGGAAGTAGATGAGCTTTGAGGTCCCTTCCAACCCAAACCAGTCTATGATTCTAACAAAAAAACCCCATTTATCTAAAAAGGCAGAATCACCCCAGTCTAACAGTACAAACCTGTACCCATACAGGCACAATATATTACAAAACAAAGGAGGAGTTGGGAAATATTGTGACTGCATATGGAAATAACAGATATTTAACCCTTATTTCACCTAGCAATTTCAATTTTTCTCTGGTGATCTACACCAACAGCCCAACTTAATCCAGCTGACCTCAAACTTCTAATGCTGCTCATCTATAACATTTTTAATAAACACTAACTCACATTTTTGCAGTACTTCAAAAGGAATAAATGTGGGGTGTTGTTTTTTTTAATTTTTAGAGGGTGGCTGAGGTGAACCTGCTTGAAAAAACATGGGAAGCTTCAAATCAAACACCACAGTTCTAAGAAATCCATTAACTGTTCACATCTAAAACTCATCCTTCAACGCTTCGCCCTATAATGCACATTGTTGTCAATTTTTGTCTTATTTACCCCCTGCTAATAGCTGGGCTCAATTCCAAGAAACTTAAGACAATTGTGGAGAGATGCAGATCTAACATTTTTCAAGTTGACAGCCAATAGTTCTGAGCATTTAATTCCCGAGATGGAAGAATCTCCAAATCCTGCTTTTTGTAATTCACCCAGGAAAACACATCAGAGCCAAACCGCGTCTGTGCAGCCTGAGTAAAAATGTTATTGTTTGATCCAAATTGTATCTTTCTTGGCAGATTTGTAGGGATTGATCCTGGCTGACACTGGTATTTTAATACGAAGCTGAGTACTCAAGAGTTCTTGATAAATTAGCATCTGTATCGTGACCGGAGGCGTTCTGTCCTCAGCAGTCTGTCTTAGGTAAAGGTTCATTTAATTTAGCCCTTGTTAAAGTTTAAACAGCTATGCCAAATTCCACCAGACTTGGCATGTGGGACATGACTAATGACTCTGCTAAACTTTTGAGTCAAAAGCTTCAGTTTTGAAGTGCATCATCTTTACGTGTTTGCCCCGAGCAGGAGCACGGAGCCAAAAACACAGAAATAAAATTGCTCCGTTTGCTCGGATTTGATATTTAAGCAGCTAAACACAACTCCAGAAGGTGCACAACAGTTATGCATTCATTTGATAAGTGGTTTGTGCTCAAAGCAGAAAGCATGAAGGGTCAAGGGTAAGGGTGGCACGAGGGCTCCTCCTCCTCCTCTCTGTGAGGAGATAACAACATTGCAATGGCCCCAAAGTGTTTGCTCAGATACTCCAGACCGCGGTGCAAAGCACGTCCCTTGGGGCTGAGCTGCAGCCAGTGTGGATCAGGGTGGGTTTACCTGAACCTCATATCATCCTTCTGCTCATTTTGCTTTTCTCCTTTTCTTCCCAAGTCTTCCTGTAGATCTTGAGACACCTACTCTGATTCAATATGATTTAAATTGAATTATTCATCTTCTTTTTCTATTAGGCATGTAAGTACCTAACCATTGTGGAAACCACCACCACGCTCTCTGCCTTTTGATCCCTTAGCTTGTATTTCTGTAATACTGACTTTATATTCACTTGCAAATCTTCCTGTGTGTAAGCCCCCAGGCAACGTTTCAGGCTCCAATTTATTTTTTTTCTTCATGACACTGCTAATATGTGGCCTTCTCTCTTCATCCATACAGCAAACCATTGGCTTTTCAGGTCTTGATAGGACCCATATGGACCTCCAAAAGCCACTCAGGCCAGTCTGCTGCACGCAGCAGATCCACAAAGAGCAGGTTGCTGAGGAACTGGTCCAATCAAGTGGGTGTTTCCACCTCACCCAGTTCAATGTTGGGAAGCCAACAGCCTCAAAACCAGTTTTGTGTATTCATCCAAATGACCCTACACATGTGGGAAGAGCAACTGAATTCTTCTTTATATCACTCTGTAAAATTTTATTTTCTTGGAACAGCTACAGAAAAAAGTGATCAGTTTTATGATGTGCAGGCAATTAATATTTTCCTCTGTATTTTCTTGTAGAAGGCTAATTGAAACCTGGTATTTCATCCCATATTGAAGTTTGCACCCACACAGACCTGTCCCAGGCCATAGCCAGAGCATCCACATGCAGTACTACCAAAAAATAACTAATTGCACAACTTTGCAAGTGAACCATTAACTGCTGACATAGGTTTTAGTCCAACTCCTGAATTTCTGGGACACTTCATATCATCAATTGAAGACTTTGATTGGTGTTTTCCTTATTTCAATATCACGAACTGTATTAACTTTGCATGCTTGACTCCTTATACAATTTAGTACCTAGAGAGATTGGACAAGTATTTTTCTATGTTTATGCAGGTCCAGGCTTGTCTGAAACATCTGTGCAGTGCTGTCATCACGTTTGCAAACACAGAGGTTTAGTGTCTCCTGGAGGAGTACCAAACTCCAGCTTCCATTCCTATCATATGGTAAAAATAATATATTGTGAAAATTTACCTAAATCACAGAAAGATTTTATAGTTAAATATTCAGGAGCCTACAAAATGCTTTGCTTTGATTGGAAACAAGTGTTTTGCTTTGCCTCATATTGAAATCAAACCTTTGGTTTTGGGGGGAAGAAAATCAGATAAATCCTTTCTAGAGCAGAATATGGCCCGTTGTATTCATCTATGAGAAACCTGCCCTTATTCCTGGACTTTGCAGGAGACCCTGTCTTCAACAGCTACTGACTCCTGCTGACTGCACAGCTTGGAAAAGGGTGTAGAAAAATTAATATATCATTGAAAACCAGCCAGCTGGATGCCTACCCCACCTCTGGGACTTCCTTCCTTTGAAGAAAAATAAATATTTACAGTTAAATAAAACCTTAAATTATTTTGGAATAATTCCTTTGAACAGCAGTGCTACTATATGGTGAAAGGACTCCAAAAACTCATTCCTTCATTTTTTTTCACTTCAAAGTTTGATGGATATACTCTAAGTCCAAGATAAAGTACACTTAGGCCAAAAGGTTTGAAAGGTGAGCTCTGATCCCAGCCTAGTTCTCCATCATCAGTTAATAAAAATACTGGGCAAGGCATTCAGTATCTGTTGGTCTGCTCCTTTCCAGATAACTGCTTTTATGGGGCTGATCCAGTTCCCAGTAAAATCATAAGGGAATTTGGTGCTGCCTTACTGCAAATTTTGTGTATAAAGTAGGAGAAAAAGGGGCTGAAAGTTTCAACTTCTGGAAATCAGCATGGTTCTGTTAAAGTCAGCATTTGGAGTCCGTTCCTGGGTATTTGGGGTTGATCAAATAAACTCTTCATTTCCTTGAGAAATGCCAGGATTTCAGAACCGAATGAAAATAAACCTGGTTTCTGCTGAAAGCCAACGTTTGTCAAAATACTTCTAAAACCCAGTGTTGCAAGGTGCAAAGATATTTAAGTACCATCAGTATGCCTTGGCTTACATTATACCACAGAAAATATAAGCAATCCAATTGATATTAATATCTTTATTTAACCAAATATACTGCTGAAAGAGGGGTTAAATTCACCCTTCAGCTCTAGGCACATCAGCATAAAAATCAAAAGATTAACTTCTCTATAAACTTCTCATTTAAGATCTTAACATCCTTAATAAACCTAACAATACTGAACAGCCTGCTGTGTCTTCAGAGAATCACCAGCCAAAAGAGCTGATATAATTTGTCCTGAGCTCACTGTGCTGAGTGGATGAGAAGGACACCCCATGACATTGGTGACAAATGGCATGAAAGACTTGCTGCCACCGCAGTAAGATGGCTCAAGGAATTGGGTGCCAGATAAGAACTGCAATGACTATTTTCTCCTCAAACAGTTGCATCAGTTTCTTTTTTTATGGCTTTTGCTGACCACAGTGTGTTCATGTGGTTGGACACCTGTTTCCATTAAACAACCTTTGGTCCTATCAGGTCTTTACTAAAACTCAGGCTTTATTTCTAGAAACATTAATGCTAAACTTGGAAATATTTCTTGCTATTATAGACAAGCTCCCTCTCCTTATCTCACAGGAGTATATTCTTATAGCAGAATCATCATTAAATGAAGCTCGAAGATGAATCACCCAGAAAAGGTCAAATTTCACTTCCTGGAGATGTTGGAGGACTTATGTGTTTCTTACTGTTGGGTTAAATGATGGAGATTTTATACAGGTGGTTTCTGAACGGCATTTATGGATCTCTGAAAGGTCACTGGACTCGCAGCTTGCTGGGTGTATAGATTGTTTGGGAAATAATTGCCTGTTTGAAGAATTGATAGAGCTCCTGCACAAGAAAGAATCAGACCATGGGTGATGGTGGCTAGATATGGCTGTAGGGTACCATTAGCAGAACTGGAACTAACAGGAAAGATGACCAAAGGGACAGAGCTCCTGTTTTACATCTCACTCCCCTCCTAGCAGCAGGGATTTTGTGTTTCTGTTGGATACTCATGGAGAGTCCATGATCCCAAAGACAGATGTCCATCATCTTAAAGACAATGCCCAGACCTAGATTTTATTACCATAGCCAAAGGCTTGGAAGGTCTCCTTATTTAATTACACTTATTAAATACTTGCCATATAATGTGAAAGCAACATGATGACAACACATGATCTAGGATGAGAATAGCACAGCAACCTTGGATCAGCTCTGTGGTCCTACCTTGTAAATGTTGTGTACCCATGGCTTGATCTCACGGCAGGCAGGTACCGTGGGCGAGCGTGGCTTTGGTTCTCATCATCACATCAGTCACTCCGTGGCATCGCTCGCAGTCTGCACCAGTACAAAGACATCAAGACACAGCAGCAACAACACCCTGGCAGCAGAATAACAAATATTAAGTGCTTATCAAATGTTATTTTTTCAGCTAAAGGAAGGACAGGAGATAGCTGACCACTGACTTGTGCTGTCAACATGTCACACACACAGCAGTGTCTCTCCAGGACACAGCCCTGCTGGTGACAAACAGCTTTGCTGTTAAATGCCAGCTCAGAATCTGGGCCACAACGCTCCACAATGGTTTAGGGTTCAACCCTACACGCTGGACATTTAACCCCTTGAGGTTTGATGGTAGTTTTTTCCCCTCAGGTTCAAACAATTGGATTGAGCACATGTAAACTAATTTAAAATTAATATTCAGATGAGCATGTATTGCTCATATATATATATATACACATATATATATATATATATATATATATACAGGCAGACAACATAGAATATAAATGCACATGTGTGTGTACTGGCAACAAAAGACACTTACAAAATACACATAGAGTTCAATGCTCTCTTGCACAAAAAAGAAATTTCCTGAAACAACACATCTGAAATACCCTTACAGATGTTTCTCTGCATTACCAAAAAAAAAAACCAAACAAAAAACCATCCCCTGAGCTAAAATGAAAATTGATTTTAAAAAAAAAGCTGAAGGATATGAGTGGATCATCATAATTGGATCAACATGCTCCAAAAGCTTCAGGCTACTTCGACTTCATTTCTTAGCTGACAGCTTTCTTTTGGAATTCTTCAAACCAAACACAAATGGTTTGATTGCAATATGTGAAACATTTGACCATCATATCCTTGACAGTCAGTCCGCTGCAGGGGAGATTTGATAACTGTTGTCAAATTCATAACAGCCAGTCTAATCCAAAGAACCAACAAAAAACCACAGGAGCTGCTTCAACAAAAACAGAGGCTATATTAATGTAAAATGACACTATTTACAGGAAAAACAAAAATACACAAAAAAAAGCTGTATTGGGTCTTTTCCAAACAGTGTTGCAACCACGTGAATGGATCTTATTGGTTCTTAATTGGTAAATACAAATTAAAGATGTTAAAAATCCACTTGGTTTTTCATTCAACAGTCACGTGAGAAATTAAAGCAGTGACAAGAGGAAGTCACTCAAGCTGAGCATGCGCTAATTTACAGATAGTGCTGTCTGGGTAGATTAAAGATAATTTTATTTCTCAACAACAACAACAACAAAAAAGGCAGAGGGGGGACGTTGCATGGTGTAAATTGAGGTGATTGGCAAATTTCCACATCCAAGACAGCTTCCAGCACTAAATGGCTGAAGGAGAAATGGGAAAACCACGTAAAAAAAAAAGTAGCAGAATAAAATCTAATGGTGTCTTCTCTGTTTATTTCTATGACAGGGAAAAGTGAATACTGCAGCACTAATTGGCAGAAAAAAATGGAAGACTATCATGGATAAACTAATTACTGGATGTCAATATTGCATTAAACATCTAGTAAGAGGAGTTTTAATAAGTACACGCTTTCTAAAGTTGAAGCTTCAAGTTCTTTATCAAAATTTTATGGAGTATTTCATTTACAGCCCTGGAAACAGTATTTTAGAGGAAAATTTACTCGATTCTCAGTGCATTTACGCAGGGTTAGGAAGGAGAGCTAACTCAGGAGCTCCATCTTTGCAAGTAAAAAATTAATTTTAAAAGCCAAAATCTTTTTGCTGACAGATCTCCATCTCGCAGCCTCCATCTGAGCCAGTTATAGGGAAGGTGATAACTATTAAACAAATCTCTCTCTGCAGAAAGGTTTCCACCACTTGACTTTACCAACACCGAGCTTCTGCCAGCAGCGTGATTAGTCTCCCTCTTCAGCTTGATGATTGTCCTCCCAAGCCTTGCTCTTGCACCTTGCCTCCTTTTCTCTTTGGCCATACCCACAATAAACATATTTAGTCCAGAGTTTTCCCTTCCATAATTATTCCTCAGCAGTGGTTTGGGGTTTTTTTCCCCCTCATTCCCACATTCTTTTATCTGTTTCTCTCTCTGTAAACTCAGGAAGCAAAAGGGATAAAGTTTAACGATTGTTCACAGTTCAGTGTTCTGCAAAATTAGAGAAACATCTGGATTTGGTTTTTGCTTCAGAATAACTTTTAACTAACTGATCTCATCTGCAGTGCTGCGTAGCCTTATCGAAGATGGAGAGGTAGCAGTAGTTGCCCCCTCCTACCTGAAATACACCACAAATCAGATTCCAAGGGTTTTTTTAGCTCCTTAAATCCTCTGGATATTTTTTTTTCCTTCTATTTAGAAACAGCATTCATTAAACAGCTATAAAACTAAATTAAGAGAAAGCAATAACATCTGATTAGAGCCAAGAAAAAAAATCAATAGCTCAGCATGAACAACTGAGTAATAGAAAAATATTCCAGACACTTCCAAAAGAGGAGTTTTAACATAAAAAAATCTTAGCTCATGGGAAAAGAGATGTTATCCGAGCTGGAATTCAGCTTGAACAACTGGGATTAATAAAGCTTCATTCTTTAATTCCTTTTCTAGCTCTAACTGCCAAGCGTTTTCCATTTCTAGTAGGAACAATGGGATATAGTGGTACAACGTTACCCAGCTGGCTCCTCTGCACCCCATTTGGCTGCACATCACTGGTGAGGAAAGACCTCTCTCATTGGGGTTTGGCAGGTGTCCTCTCCTCTCCAGTGCCACCAGCAGCACGTACCTACAGAGCATCCAGCACCATAGCCCAATGCTTGCAGACTGAAGATGAAGGCTGTCAAATGTAAATACAATTAATGAATGAATGAATTCAATGAATTCCTTGGGAATTTCAACCAAATTCAGAGAATAGCACCCAGGATGAAGGATGGTAAGGAACCATGGCTATAAAAACTGATTTTCTTGAGAAGGCTGTTGATATTATATTTAAAAGTGTGTAGCCAAAACTTTGGGACTGCAGCGTTAAGCATTTGGGGGTAGGAGTGTGACATTACTATTTTTGATGCAAAAATACTGAGGAAAAAAAATACTTTGGGAGTAAAAAGAGATTTGTGGGAGGAGCTGACTTTTTTCTTCTATCCCAGCTAGAAAGCTGTGCATAGATTCAAGTCCAGCATTTTCATAATCTTTCTTCATCTGCTCTACCAGATAATTTTTTCCCTCTTTTCCAATATTCATGTCATCAGCAAGATCATCTTCCCCCACTGTTGGATTGCCTTACTCTTTGCTGAAGTTACCATGGAATCAAAATAACACTTACTGGCTTGTCTGCACACATTGGAAATTGCTTTGATGGCCATTACAGGAGACGTGTTTTCAGGTGCAATAGAGTGGGAACTTCTTCTGGATGTACAGGGACAATAGATTTACTCTGCTACGACGTTTATTCTTACCAGATGGCACTAGAAAGGATGATGTTGTGTTTCTCCTCTGGAAAGGAACTTTCTTCCTAAGCAAATGTGATGGCTGTGTGGAAAAGCCCCAATTTAGACCATGTGCAGAACATATTGCTGGGCCACCTGAAAATTGTTAGCGTTTGAGGGCACGTCGTCGTATGAGACTGCAGGGAGCAGATGTAGCACATGTCTGGGATTGCCCAGCAAAAAAACATACACAGATTTCATGATAAACAGAGACCAGCAAAGGGTACCTGGAGGAAACCCGAAACTTCAGAAGAAGGAGAACAAATGAAAAGCAGAGACTGTTTTTCACTGGAAGTCCCAGAGAAAAGGGCTGTATCTCAGTGATCATGAAATTGGGGTTGTTCAGCCTGGAGAAGAGAAGGCATCAACACATGAGGTGATAAAGCAGTGCAGCAGAAGCTAAGACACCTGCATCTGCCAGCTAGGAAAGCTGGAGGAGCTGGAAGCTTTTACCCCAATGGGAATAGTTGAAAGAGTTGATGCATCTGAATAGATTTGCCTATAGGAGCAAGCATGAATAAATGGGCTGAATTCAAATGTTTTCCAATCTGTGTGAGCCTAACAAGGCAGCTGTGGTTGATAGACACCTCTCACCACTAACCCAAGACCCTCTGGCTGAATTGCAGACCTTTACAATGAATTCAGTGCTGGACTTTAAATGCTTTTATTTGAAGTAATAATATCAGAATCCAGCCTGGTTTTACCCTTCAATAGCAGCTTTCTGCTGCTCAACAACTTGAGTTATGTTCATTAACCTTTCATGATTACTAATTTTGCATGCTTGTGGCAACCTAGCAGGTATTATAATTACTCTTTTAGGGTATTAAAGAAAGATCATCCAGAGCCTGCTCTCATTCCTAAATTTGTCCATTTAAAATTAATAAAAGAGAACATTATTTAATAATATTACTTAATAGAAAGCAAACAAGTGAACCCTTTCACCTTGAACCTGACTTTCCTACACGTATGCAATCCTAAGTACCTATTTTGGCATTTAAATCTTGTCACTCTATTGCTGTTCCATCAACCACACAGCAAAGGATTGCTAGGAGTTGCAATGACCCAACGTGAGGGACAGCAGATACTTGGCCTGTGAGCACTGTAAGAAGCATACATACATATATGCATACACCAAAAAAACTCCCAAAAACCAAACCACCAAAAAAAAAACCCCTCAAAAAAACAAATGATGCAAAAAAGGGGAAAGAAAAAGAAGAAAAAATATAGATTAGAACAAAGCCACCAGTGCTTGGACCCATCAGAGCCCACCACCTCTGCCTTGTGCCATCCCACCATTCTCCCTGGGCATGATTGGGAGAAAATTTTTTGACTGAGAGATATTTTTTCTATGCTGATAAGAGTTATAATGAGAAAGCAATTCAGAAAGCTCTAAGTGTGGAGCATACAGAGTTTCTTATGGTAGGTTTCTATTCTCCCCACCACTTTCCCCTCCATAGAGGAGATATTATAGGATGAGAAGATCCATGCTGATTGCAAACATTCAGATACACATACATGTATATACATATATATATACACACTATATATATATTATATTTGTAAGGATGTGATCTCTTGGCACTTATTTTACTAAGAATTTACAAAGCAATTTTAACCCAAATTAAAAATTCCCTAATCCAGATTAGCACTGAAAAGCAAAAGCAAACATAACCTCCAGATGTAATTTGAAAGGTAATTTGCCAAAGTAAAGACCCCACTGCACTGAGAGAGCAAAGTAAAGAGCTTCACTGTAAATGAGAAAGGATTAGGCCCACAGAAAAGTATTGCTATAGCAACAAAATAATTTATGAGAATATGTGTAACAAAGCCAGAGCCACAAAAATGTGACGGGAAGAGGCTGGTACACACTTTAATAACATCACGCTTCCCTTTGA
Source organism: Caprimulgus europaeus (assembly GCA_907165065.1). The sequence goes on along the minus strand of OU015538.1, from coordinate 19,956,593 downwards.
AATAACTAACACATTGAAGGGAACAGGCACACTTTCCTTTTATGATTTTGGTTTTAAAATCACTTTATCAACAACATTTGGCAGCTTTCAATCACTGAAAAAATATTGTGCCCATCCCAGCTGAAGAGAAGAAGCAGCATCATTAACAAAAGGCATCTCCCCTCTGATGGATAACCAGGGCTTGGTGGAGTTTGTGTGGCCAATTCACCAACAGCCCCTGCAGAAATGTGAGTGATAGCCTGGGGCATGCAGCCATTCATCATGGCCATGGGACAATGTCCCACCCTGGTAGGCCACCCCTTTTAATGAACGTTTTGCTAATTGGAAGTTACAATGATGCTCTGAAGTCCCATCTGAACTCAGTTCACTTCCAGCTCTACAATGGCACAGGGAAAGCTTTAGAATCACAGAGTCAGAGTGGTTGGGAAAGATGTTTAAGATCAACAAGTCCAACCACGAACCCAACACTACCAATCCCACCTCTAAACCATGTCCCTGAGCACTTCATCTGCCCATCTTTTAAATCCCACCAGGCAAGGTGACTCCACCACCCCCTGGGCAGCCTGTGCCAATGCTTGACCACCCTTTTGGTGAAGAAGTTTTTCTTCAGATCCAATCTAAACCTCCCCTGGCACAACTTCAGGCCATTTCCTCTTGTTCTATCGCTTGTTACCTGGGAGAAGAGACGGACTCCTACCTCTCTTTCTTCATTTTCCTTTGGAAGTTCTGTTTAAAACTTAGAAAAATTTATTATCATCACCATTTATCCTTTAAGGCTATAAAAATCTGCCTGTGAAAACCCCCCAAAAGGCTCAATGCATTACCAAAGCACTAATTTTGTTCTTCATTATTCCCCCAAACCTACATTCGAGACTGAAGCTCCTGCTCTACAGAGAGCTGTTGTTTAATGTATCTCTGTATGTAGATCCTTGACAGAGCCCATTTTTCTTGCCTCTCAGGTGGCTCATACAGGGAGATTTATGTCCATTATGCATAAATTCTTTGCAATATTGCTCTAGCATGATCAGCAGAAAATCTGAGAAAGCACCCACAGCAGCCACAAAACATCGCCAGAGACACTTGGACTCGGGCCACCTTCTTGAAGTCACAGGGACTCTGTTCCCATTGACATCAGAGGCTCATTGTGGCCCTGACTGGTCAGAGGGACAACGAGGGTCCCCTCGCCCTTCTGAGCCCCAACACTGTCCTTGTCTGGCCTGGATGTGAATGTCACTGCCAAGTAGGACAGCCCAGTGTAGATACTAACCCTACTTTAGATACTAGGCCTTTTATTAGACCTGGCCCTGAATTTCTGTAATGAAAAATAAAAAGGCAAAAAAAATTAAAAATCATTTTATACCTCTGATGCAATGTCAGCATCATTGTTTCTGACTTATATTTATTACTTTTTATATTCACATCCCCAAATCCAACCAGGCTTGGCTCCTCCTTGCTCAGCACTAGAGAAGCACATGGGTTTTTCTTAAGGTGCTGGTGGAACTTTGCCTCTCACTGCAGGTCAGGGTTGGGTTCAAAGCACATTTATCTGGCCATGCCCTGCCTGCAGCTCACCGTCATTAACCCAACCAGCTCTCCCTCTGTAGAGGCCACCTGCCCACAGAGTCATTCAAACTCCATGGGCGGCCTTTCCATTGCTGCAGTTCCCCCTTGTGCCTCTAGGAAGACCTTCCTTCATATTTTGATTGAGTTTATTGATTTATATGGATTTATTAGACCTCTTTTCTTCCCAGAGTTTCAGATCAACATCCAGTCAATGGTCAGGATGATTATCACAGCTGCCTGGCCACTAAACAGGGGAAAATTCCCACTGCTCCTGTTGCTGCAAAAACAGAGAGCACAGACTATCCAGAGAGTCCTCAAAAGTGTCAAATTAAACTGCAAATACAAAATTCAGCTTGATGAATTCTGTTTAAATACTGTATCATACCAATTAGATGCTTCTGTTTTTTTTCATTTCAACCAAACATTGAAATAAAAGCCCCATGTTCCACCCAGTTTTCTTCTTCACTCTCTGCTGTGAGGGACCACATCCATGTCTCCATCCTTGCCCCTGGCCCTGCACTATGGTGACATCAGTGATCAGCAAAGCACCCAGCAGCACCTTCTGGAAGAGCTCCTCTCTGAGCAGGCAGCAGCATCCACCTCCCAGATGCCTAAAGATGCTTCAGAGGAGAGTGATGAGCACCCACCACAGACCTGGGGTGCAGTGTGAAGCCAACACCCACCCCTGCCCAGGGGTTGCAGGAGCTGTGTCACGACTGCCCAGGCTGGGGACGTGGCACAGAGCAAAGACAAGACCACTTAGACTTTCATCCATACATCAAAACCACGTTGGTCTATGGTTCATCATCCTCACAGCCCAGGTAGGAGGCAGGAATTTAACTTCTGCCAGAAGAATTTATCAGCATGACACTTTAACCTGTGTTTTCCACTGGTGTTTTCCACGCTCTGTGTTACATTACAGCCTCTACAAACATCAACATCTTTTTTTTTTCCCCCCTCAGGCTTGCAGCACATTTAAAGCCTCCTCTGCCAGGGGAAGGTGGGTTCCATCCTCTCTACAAGCCCCTAGAGGGAGACATGACCCAGATTTTAGGATAAGGCACGGATGGGAGCCAGGCAGAAGCTCCTCAGGTCCCTGCTCCCAGGCGTGAGCAAGCGGGTGAACCACGGGGATGGAGGGATGGACCCGGACACAGCTCTGCCTTTGGGATGCAGTGGACTCGTGGTACCTGGTGGCCTCCTGGAGAAGCGATGGACAGCCCTGCCCTACACGAAGGATGCAGGAGGAACAGAAGGTGGAGTGCTTCCCATGGTGTCCTGGAGCAAGGACAGGGACATGAGGGGATGGAAGCCCAGAAGAAGGCTCCCTAGCCAACCTTTCTCCAACTTTCTCCAAAGTTTCTCCAACTTCTCCCTCAGGAGAAACTACAACTCTAGTAGCTTAAAATGGGTCTCTTTACAGCATGTCTCTTTTTTAACTAAGTGCATGATGGTCTCCTTTATCTCCTTGTTCATGATGACAGGAATATCAAAATCTAAATTAAAAATAAAGATTTTTAAATGGCAGAAAAAGAACAGAACTGGATTATCAGTGCATTTGCATGGACAATAAAATATCACCAATTCCCAAAGAAAAACTACATGGCAGATTAGTCTGAACTGCCAATTCCTTAAAATGGTTCTCATTTCTCGGTTATGGCTATTTTTGCAAATTTCCCTTTCAGAAATCACATTTCTTTCAAATCAGATCGTTGCCCTAGGCTTGTTGACCTTTATTTCGCCCATCTGGAAAACAAATGAAGCAGGAAGGATAACAATATGAGCTACTAATCAGAAGTGCTGGTTGTTTTTTTGGAAGCTTGATTTCCAACTTATATATTTCCCCCTAAAGGCACTGCCAGCAATACACTGGATAACTGCTCTGCAAGGAAAACCAGCAGTTTGGCCAAAAAAGTCTTTTTGTGGCTTCTTATCAGTGCTGAAAAGAAGAAAAAAAAAAACAAAAAGTGAAATAAATAATAAAAAGGAATGCAGATGTAGCTGCAACAGAGTGGCTCAAGGGCCAGGTGAGGTACCTTGATATTTCTACTAGAGCCTCATCATTCTTGACCCAAGAAGCTTAATGGGAGGTTAACTGGAGTGGTAGGCAAGGACAAAACAACCCATTATCATTAATTTGGGTCAAAGAGATGGAAAATAAGAGTATTAGTAAATAAAGTTATGAAAATAAGTATGCACTGGGAGGGGTTCATTAAGGTGGCTGAGCCAGAGGGAAAAAGCAGAGCAGCCAAGCACCAAAGATGACAAATCCATTTTGGTTTGTTTTTCTCACTCAGTAATGCTGACACCTAAAAATTCGGGTGCAGATGACCAGTGTGTTCTGTTAGACTTGAAGAGGAATTTGTTAGTTTGAAGGATCTGTGTCCCATAGTTCTAACTGGTGATTTTATGAGTTCAGTCATGCTGGAAAGAAATCTGATTTGGGAGGAAGATAGTAAAGCTTTAAACTTTTTATTATTATATTATTATACCCAGGAATATGTGGGTAGCAAAATCAATAGTTTTTAGGCAGCTTTGTTAAAAAGGGAATAAAACATTTTTGTGTTCTTTAAATGCCATTCTTTTCTCAATAATCTCAGTGTTTTTCACACCACATCTCACCCAGGGATTGGATCAACCTTAAAACACTGTGAGAAAAACCTTGTCACAAGCCCCCGCAGCAGACCCACGAACCAGCCGTGGCTGAGCGAGCGCTCCCTGACCACAGATGGTGACTTATCTAAAGAGAAGAAGACTAGAGCAAGGGAAAGGATTTGGGGAGATGGGCCACCCCTCTTGCTAAAAGGGGCAGAGCCAAAGGGACCAGTGATGGTCTGTAAGCACCAGTGGAGATACACACCAAGGTGAAGGGCCTGGAGAAAAAAGTCCTACAAGAAGCGATTGAAGCAGCTGGGGTTGTTGAGGCTGGAGAAAAGGAGGCTGAGGGGAGACCTTCTGGCTCTGTCCAACTCCCTGAAAGGAGGGTGGAGAGAGGTGGGGGTGGGTCTGTTCAACCAAGGAGCAAGGGACAGGACAAGAGGAAATGGGCTCCAGTTGCTCCAGGGGAGGTTTAGATTGGATCTGAGGAAAAACTTCACCAAAAGGGCAGTCAAGCATTGGCACAGGCTGCCCAGGGCAGTGGTGGAGTCACCTTCCCTGGTGGGATTTAAAAGATGGGGAGACAAGGTGCTGAGGCACATGGTTTAGAGGTGGAATTGGCAGTGTTTGGTTTATAGTTGAACTTAATGATCTTAAAGCTGAGCAGGATGGCTATTGGTGCAGAATCTTCTCTGAAGGACAGACAGTTCGTATCCCATAATAGCAGATTCCATTTAAAAATACCAAATGATAGAGAAATAATAAAACCTAGAAAATCATCCCAAACCCCAGCCATACATCAAAGCCATTCTGATAGCTCTTAATCCAGTCCCTGCCGTAGCTCCTGTATTTGCAAGACTGGATGATGGAGCAGGCAGAGGTTTCTGAGTTTACATTCATTTCATCCTAAAAGTTTCTGTTGTTTCTTGCACATAAATGACAGATAACGATTGTGCTGACAAGAGGCTGCACTTAGCTGACTCTGTTATGAGGGAAAATTGGAAGAAAATACCTGGTTAAAAGAACTTTTTTCCTTTTTTTTTTCCCCACCTTGGAAAAAAAAATAAATAAAAGACAAGATGCAAGAAGTTAATTGTGTAGAGCATCTTCTGTCTCCTGGCTGGCTACAGAACCAGTGCCATAATTCAGTGGACCTGGATACCAAGAGAGGAAATGTTACTTGATGTAGTAGGGGCAATCCCATGCTTATCAAATCACCTTGCTTGCCTGTAAAGCCCAGCTCCTCTTCATGATGTTTTATGAAGCCACAGATTGAGCTAAAGCTATAAAAATGGGAACTTAATATTCAGGAATCAAAATGCAGAGAGTACCACTGAAGTGACTTTTTTTAAAGGACTCGTATCCTCCTTGCATTAAATATCAGCAGAGAGAGTGACAATAGTGGCATGGGGTCCACTGGAGAAAACACAAGACAAACAGCACAGGTTTGTGGTTTCTAAACCACGGGTACTTGCTGCTGTGCATGTATTAAGGCAGAAGAACGGGTCATATAACAGAACAATGGCTAATAAACCACCATAACTTACTGAGTTATTTTCATTTTTAACCATTTTCCCCTCTGAGAACCCCCAGAGAAGTCTCTCCAAGCACATCTGCCTGCCAGACAGATTTTTTTTTTCTTCAAGTGACCAAACACAGAAATAAATTGAAAATTTACATGCAGCTGGTTTGAAATCAGTCCTTTCATTTAGTCACCTGAAGGATGAGATTCCTTTTTTTATGTGATTAAAAAATGAAAGTAAGAAAAAAAATTAATTCTAATAAGTTTCTGCACCCTCCAGAGCCACCACTGCATTCGACACGCTTTCCCACCACCTTCCCTCACTGATCTTTTCTTATAGTCATTAGGAGAAGACACCCACCTACTTAAATTATATCTTTAAGGTTCTGATGGAGCAAAGCATATAAATCCCCATTTAATGTTAGGCATCTATTGAGCAAAGCATTTAAGCATTCACTTAACTTCTAAAGGTCTTCATCTGACTTAAAGGCTGCTGAAATTGTTACTGTGGAGAGGTGAGGTTATTTACACGCTTAACATTAGGCACACAACTGGTGTAATCTTCTAAATCAAGGTAGCAAATCCTTAGGAAAAATTAAGATAGTAATTATAGAAGAATTGTTTAAAACATGACTTGATTTTTACTTTGAGATTTTGGGAGCTGATTAAGAAGCAGGACCAACGTGTTCAGATCTGTCCTGCTGGCTCCCCAAGGGATGTGAGCGCTCGCTTGCTTAAGCTTGTTTGAACAGCCCAGCCTTGATCATTAAAGGGATGCACTAATGGCAGATGTGGGCACCACACAGTCCGAAGGAATCAAATGACTAAGAGCAGTGCAACACCTGAAGTCCCTTTTAATATGATTTAAAGAGATAAGAATGTTCAGTCTCTTAAAAAATATCTTAAGGATAGGCACAAGACAGTCTCCTTAGGAGCAGCCAGTGCCAGGAAGAAGTGACTCCCCCAGCTGCTCATTAAAACCCGCTTGCTGGAGGTTTTGAAGGGATCTGTTGGCAGAGCTGTTCAAATGAGCACTTCAATTCTCTTCAGGCAAAATAAAAAAAATCATCTGGGATAGCTGGGAATAGTAATTCAAACAGTTTAAACCAACCTGGCTGAGAGGAATGAGGAGCATGAGCCCAAGTAGGTATTGCCCCGTGCATTCCATGTTCCCATTTCTGCTTCACGTGAGTCAATCATTTCTGCACTTAAATTAAAAGTATTTACTGCAACACAGGCCAAGAAATAATTAATGTTATATCAAATTAAAATTATTATTACAATTATTTTAAAATATTTTTTCTCATTAAATTATTATGACAGAAGTTGCCCAAGATCCAGAGGACATGCCACAGGGCTCAGGACCTTTTAGATCCAACATCACTGCCCATGACTTGCTATGTAACCTCTGCAAGACTGAATAGATTCCTTCAACCATCACTATGAATCTGCAAATAAAATTTCCAGTTAAAACCCCTGGAGACAAATCCTGTCCAGGGCTGCCATCCCTTGGATGAAGCTCTGGTTCTGCCATGTGAGTTTTTTTGCACCAGGTTGAAATTCCACCTGCAGATGTAGAATCTGTGCATGGCAAAAAGAGACTTTTGGGGCCAGGGGGTTATTTCTCACTAACAGACAGAGGGTTACTGAGCAGGTATCATGAGTATTCTTCAGGTTATAGATTTATTTCCTACATTTAAATTTGGTGATACAGCTGTGTAGCCAGCATTTACAATCCATAATTTCCTTCCTACTTTCTCCACGTGCTTCCCTGGATCTGATAGGGCTGGTAAATAAAATTAAAAAATAAAACCAAATTAATCCATGCTGATGCAGAAAAACATCTCACTAAAATACCATCTAAACCAAGAGGTTTGAACTCATTGAAACTCTATTATTTGCTTGAGTAACTCCTGGAACAATGGAAAGTTATGCATGATTATGTAGGCAAGTAGAAATATGCAAGGCAGATGTTGATGTTGTCCTCACTGGCACACGCTGAAGTCTCATCCCTGGCCTGGGTATCTTCTCTATGATTGTCCATTTGAGGTGGTCACACCAGGATGAGATGGTAACGATGCATCTTTGAGTCAGGTACTCCTGTCAATTAGGTGTTCAGTTTGAGTAAATGTAAACTTGGTATGAAAGCAAAAATATCAGTGATGGAATTTCCCTGCAGAAAGAGAAACTAAAGCTCTAGGCTGTCTCAGCTCTGCAGGGCGAATCCGACACTTAAGAGGAGAAAATGGGTTGTTGCTATTAACCTGATCTACAGTCAAAGGGCATCTTATCTCATTTCATTTGATAGTTTGCTCTAGGTGTCCAGAAGCCTAATCACTCACTCCATTTCACTGGGGTTTTTTATTCCTCTTTGGTCTTCTACTGTAGTGAGAGAAGCCTCTGGAAAAGACAACTTCCAATAACAAATTAGTATTTTTCTTAAAATCTCAGCTCTCTGGAGACAATGGATTTATGTTATCTGTGTGATTTCTCAGGCTTCTTACTTTTAAAAAAATAATTATGGCCCTCAAGTTTTCAGAGGAAAGATTTAAAATATGAACCTTTAAGGATATGGAACAAAGAAAACAAGGAACTGACCTTTTTCTTTTTAAACCAAAGTTTTAATGAGGGGGGAGAACTCACTAATAATTTCTAAGCACTTGATGGAGATTTCTTACATGGTGTCACCAAGTGTAGCATTGGAAAAGCAAATGGGTAAAGGGAAAACCATTGGTAGTAATGACACCTCTAAATTCCCAAACAATTTTGCAAGGGTATAGTGGGAGAGGTCACAATCCCTTTTATAATTCATTACATAAGTATTTCAGACACTGGCACCTGCAAACCACAAGATACCTGCCTAACGTCTCCACCTGGACATGGAAGTGCAAACTCCACAAGCACACAGACTCAACAGAGCGGGGAATAAGATTGTCAAACTCTCTGTTGCCTCTTACTACCATGTAAAAAAGATGACTGATGGTCACACCAGCAATGTTACTGGTGAAGTGACCACATGCAGGCAAGAGCTCTGCTCCAGGTGCTTTCCTCCTATGGAAACCACCTTGCTGTGGTTGCAGCCTCTACAGAAAAGGATCCAGCATCCATAGTTAGCAAAGAGCAACTCTGAGCACAGAATCTGCCCAGGTTGCTTCATCGGGTAGCTCAGAGGAAACTCACGTTATTCTTAAGGTAGAAAACTCCAATCATGAAGGAGATCCTGGCATGTTTTTGGTTTTAGTCACTCTCATGTCTTTTATTTCCACTAAGGAATGAAGTGCAGCTGCTTGGCAGCACGGTGTGCATCAACATCCGTATCGCCTGGCTACGCAACCGCCTGCCTGCAACCGCTCAATGAAGCAGAGCAGCACCACCTTCATTCAGGTAGTCCATCATCTTAGAAACCCAAAGAGTTTATAGAAACGATTGTCAAAGACCCCATCATTTTGCAGTTAGCATAATTAATCAGGTGTGCACAAAAGCTAAGAGTGTTTTAACACATGCTTGCGGTTGAATTGCGTTATTGTTATGTTCTAATAAAGGAGAGCCACATGTTAAGGGAACACCAGGGACCCAATCTGATGCAACTATTAAACATCAATAAGAAAATCAGAGGGGAAATATCAAGTTGCCTTTAAAATAATTTGAGTTTTCAAGAGCTGTGACTTATTTAGTAGATTTTTCAGAGAGAGCCTCTGTTTATAACAATTATCGGGTAGTGTTGGCTGTCAGAAAACACAAACAGGCAATTAGTGCAGCAAGTAGAACGGTACAATGAACTCCTCCTGGCAATCTCCTGTCTGGAGCCTTGCAAGGCCCCCATTCAGTGAACAGTTAGGCACATGTTAAAGTCCACAAGATCATCCTAGGACTCTATTGGGACTACTCACACGTTAAAGTCTGTGCAAGTGGTTTGTAAAAGCTCAGAATTAGACTTGGGGAAAGAGGATTTCATGGACAGTCAGTGATTTTGTTGAGATGTGGCACCACCTAAAAGCCATTTCAGAAAGCCTCCAGGATACATTAAAAAGGTCTACATGCAGTTTGGATTAACTTTAATGAATATAGCCTATTTGGTGGCCTAGGAAAGACTGTTTATTTCTGTGTCTCCCTATTCTCCACCTGAATTCAACACTGCATTGTCCTACTGAGTCTCAGTGGTGGAGATAGCTGGCTCTGCCATGAAGCAATAATGAGTTTCAGCCTCTGTGGCAAACATGGGCTTATGGACTGTGGAAGTATATGAAGGACAAAAAAACCCTCACAAGAGAAAGGCGATTAACCGCACAATGTCACCCAGTTATCTTCATTTCTACCACTCTATAAAAATCAATGGACCTAATTTCTTGCATGAAAACCTGACCATCGATGTGTTCTGAAACTGCTCTCGTTATCTTTGCTCTAGACCTGCACATCATCTCCTGTACCTGTTCAATCCTTAAAGTTACTCTGATGGACCCAAAAGCAGCAAAAAACCCTACTGAAACTAGTTCCCTCTGATGTCTTAACACATTTTTTGAATTATTTTTGAGAATGACTGGGCAGGACCAACTCACTTGGCACTCTGGACACCTTCCTCAACATTGCTCCTAAAGGAATGTCCTCCTAAGCTTGGTCCCAGAGACAGGAGGCAAACACGAGAGATACCAAAACAGATTTGTGGATGGATTATTTTGAAACTGAGTTGTCCCTGAGGAGTTCCCACAACAGAGGAAAGTTCTCAAGGAAACTTCTCAGCTATTGATAAAAAAAATAAGCAAGTTTCACCAATAGAGGAATAAACACTGTCATGAGGGACATCCTTTCTTCCTCCCTCTTCAAATAGTGCATCCTGCTGGATCTTCTCCTAACATAAACCCACCAAAGCCAGGGCAATTATTTCTCCCAGCACCTTGTGTGTGCCAGCATAGGTCTTGGTTTTTATTTGGGTTGAAGGGGAGCACTGGCACTCAGATCTGACTATAACAACAACAATAATAATGGCAGACTCCTTGCTTCAGTGACTTCTTACTAACTTGTAGCACCAAAAAACTGTCTTCTCAAGCCTGTTTGATCAGACAGCTATACCTCCTAGGGAGATAAATCCAGGTGCAGGACTCTGCATGACCTTCATTAGCCAGGAAGCAGAAGGTGGGCTGACTTTTGCCACCACGTTCCTTCTCATCCCTCTGTGTTTTGTACATACTAGAAGTTGACCTAACAAGTTCATCCTGATTCCAATGGGAGCCTTCACGTTCAACACAGAAGTACTTACAGCCTGCACTTCCAAAGGGTGTGAGTCAGGCAATGAGGCACAACACTTCCACTCTGCTCATCTAGAACATCTATTCCTACGTACAGAAAGCATGGACAGTGTCAAAGGAAACACACAATTAGTCCCCCTCTAACAGTGAGCAGTTCAAACTGTAACATCATGCCAAGCGTGATTAAGAGTGATACAGCACATCATCATTGTCAACACTATTCACCCAATGTAAACCTTAGTTAGAAATGTACTTGTCAGAGAAAAATGTGCCTTTGATTTCTATTACACTCTCCCCAGTAATTGCTGTCATCAGTGGCAGGTTATTATTACAGTTGAATAGAGTTTCAGTAATTACTTTTGCACAGATTCTAACAGCTTTTAGATTGAATGATATTCTGACAGTTTGAATACTCTTGACAACAATTACCTTTTTCCTGGTTAACACTGATTCAGGAAAATTAAAAATTAAATCTGTTCAGAGGAAACACTTCTGTATGGCACTAGTAAGTGGGTTGATACAAAAATGTGTAAATTACAGAATGACTTAGAATAAAAAGTTCTTTTGCTCTTCCTCTTATGCTTTTTTTTTAATAAAAAAAAAACCCAACCCATCAGCATTTAGGGTACATGCAGTACATGCTGGTTAGATTACCAGTAAATGATGAGAAATAATTTAAAGCACTTCTAAATCCACTTCCTACTGATCAGCTTGAAATGGAGAAAACACCACTATGGAGGGAAGCTTGTTGCTCCCATTCTGATTTTTGTCACTCAAATAATGGCTTTTGACTTTCAAACCATTGTTCTTAATCTCACCTCACCAGATTATTTTAAAAAAAACCAAAAACAACAACAAACAAGCAAACTTTCTTACAGTGGTAGCCTAGAAAAAAACCAGCACATTCGTTATTTTTGAGAAATTTATCAAATATTGCAGGGGTCCTAACTCAAAATACTTGATTAAAAGAAAAAATTCATGCACAGAGCTCTCCAATTTAATTTCCCTCTTTGACAGGATAACTGGCTTTATGGATAAGGGAGAGACAGTTGATGTGATACATCTTCCTATTAGGAAGCTTTTTGATACTGTTTCACATGACATTCTTATAATAAAACGGAGAAAATATGGTCTAGAACCAGATAAAATTACCATCAGGTGGAGCAAACTATTGGCTGAAAAAAACTGCTCTCAAGGAGTAGTTATCAATGGTTCACTGTCAAACCAGGAGGAAATTTCAGGTGAGACTCCTCAGGGATCTGTCCTTGCTCCAGCTCTGTTCAATATTTTCATAATGACTCAGTTAAAAGGCAAAGAAATTACATTTATAAAATTTGCAGTGTTGAGGAGCTGGGGTGGTGAGAACCCTTGGGAGGTCTGCATCAAAATCCAAGAAGATATTAACATTTTGGAGTGATGGTCTGAAATTAAGATGAAATTCAATAAAGCCAAGTGTAAAGTGTTACACTTAGAGAGGAAAAATCAAATGCAAATGGGAAGCTGCCAGTAATGGAGCTGTATTAAAGAGAAGAGTTCCAAAGATGCAGTGACCTATGAGCTCCATATCAAGGAATGAAACCGCTCCAGAAAAGGCAATTTCAGGGATTTATTGACAAGAGCATCTTACATGAGACCACAGTGGTAATTATCCTACCCTTCTTAAGGTGGGACTTCAGCTAGAATGTCACATCCCATCTTGAGCTCCTATTTTTAAATAAGGTGCAAAGAAACTGGAAAGATCTACACCAAGGCCAAAGATCTGCACCAAGCCCAAAGAAAGATCTGCACCAAGCCCAAAGAAAGATCTGCACCAAGCCCAAAGAAAGATCTGCACCAAGCCCAAAGAAAGATCTGCACCAAGCCCAAAGAAAGATCTGCACCAAGCCCAATGAGCTAAATGAAGTCTAACTGAGAACAGCAAGAATGGTCAGGGCTGAAGAAGTATGATTCACAGGAATAAGATGATGCTCAATAGTTTAATAAAAAGAAAATCAGAGAGAGATATAATTAACAGGTTTCCAGTTGGTGAAAGGCTACAGTTACAAGCACGCTGATTCGATGTTCTGCCTTCAATGTTCTCCAGAAGAAAAGTCAGAAAGAGACTTTTTTTTTTTTAAAGAAGTTTAGTACATTTGTTTTAAGGTTTGAAAACACTTTCCATGACATAAAAACATACAGAAGATGGCTTGTACAAGCTTCTTTCTCTCTAGAAAAAAGAAGGAAGGATCAGCACAGCTCCAGTGCTGGGGGATACCAGAGCTTTGCTTGCTCCAGGTCAGCGGGAGGAGTGGTAAATTCAGAGGTGGAAACTACCAAAAGAGAATTACTAATGATAAAAGACAAAAAACCTCATAGTTCCTGTGGAGCAAGAGATGAATGTTAAACCAAACTCATCTAGCTAGCATGCTGGTTAAAACACACATTTAAAAAACCCTGAAATAATTGTCAGTACACGTTCAGAAAAGGTGGGTTGGAACATACAGAAAAATGAGACTTATTTGAAACTTGCAACATCTTTTAAGGTTTTCCTTTCAGATTTTATCTTCCTTTTAGTTTCTGAGTTTCTCATCCTCAAATCACGTTTTCAATATTTCTTCTGCTTCCATATTAAGAAGTACCAAGTTTCTGTAATATCCTTTTTTAGGATATCAACCTTAAGAAAAACAAATTGTCCAAGGCTTACAATTGTATCATAAAGGGTGGTGACACTGAACTAATTGGAGAACATTTGTTGTTTGTGACTTTAATTGGCTTGACAAAAAAAAAGATAGAATATATTACTGAAGAAAGAGAGTCATAATAAATAAAACCCACAGTGTTCCACCTCTTCTTGGCTTGGACCAGGCAACATTCTTACTCAACCTGGTACAACTTGGGAGGGAAAGCTGCTTTCAGACAGCATCGGGTAGGAGCTCATGGGTTCCTGGGCACTGGATGTCATTTATTGCCACTGAAATGGGGCAAAAGGACAAGGAGTAGGTGAAGCCTCAGCTTTTCCTCCACACCCATCCCAGCCAACGTGCATCATTCACAGCAGAGGACACCTGAGCTGCTCTATGGAGGGAGTTGGTCACAAAGCTGCGATTGAGCCTTTAGCTTTTGACGCCACCACCCAGTTCTGATCCATGTGGATATTAAAACGTCACCGTCTTTTCCTGCTGCTCTTTAGAATTATAGATTTAGTATATTGTAATACTTCTCATAGAGCCTTCTTTTTTTATTAGCAGTCTGTACAAAAGCAAAATTTAGTCCTTTCAGGGAGCTGAAAGGAAGCAATCTTTTACACGACAAATCCAACATTATCATATGTAAACCTCATTTACTATGTAATGTCTTCCTGTTTCCAGTTCATTAATTGAATGAAACCTATTTTCACATTCTAGTAGGCAGCAGTATTCTCCCACTAACAGAAATGGTGCTTTTAGAAAAAGAAAAGAAAAAAAAAAAAAGATGTAATGCTAGAAAATATTTAATATAGGGATTGGTTCAAAAATATATGGATTTCTGGGGAAAAAAAAGTTTCTCAAATAAAAAAAAATGGTGGCTGGAGTCTGAAGATAATATAAAATTTATTTTATCAGATTAACAACTGTAAAGGAACTGTTTAATCTTTCACTGAGCGAGCAACCTGACTTGAGTAAACGTTATTGCGTTGCTCTTGTCAGCCCTAGCAGTGGGCTGTGGCTGGAGGCAGAGGACATCCCTGTGCATGGGGACACCACCCTTCCTCACATCATGGTTACATATGTGCCCAAAATGGTAAAGCCACCAAGTGTGACAACACAGCTTTGAATTACCAACAGCAGAAATAATATATATAGTTCCCTGTTCAGTGATAAAGCACTGATATCTTGTTTATCATCTCAAAGCTTTCACCACAATGTTCTTTCTTTTGGAAGAATATATTTATGTCCCACAAAGTCATACCAGTGAGAACACCTTCATGCAATTAATGTAAATTCCAAGAAAATACCCTGGCTGTTAAATCTCCTTCATATATACAGAAAATTTTCCAAAGTTCACAATAAAAATGGCTTTTTCCCAGGTTGAGTGAAGCTCATGAATCTACTTCTGTCTTTCTGATGTAACCCAGGTGATTCTTGAGAACTGATGTGACAGAAGAACCTTAGCTGTATTTATTAAGACCAGACTACTTAGCTGTTAAAACAAATATTTTATAAGCTTTTGTAAAAGTAATTTCTTCTGTGCAGCTGCCTATGACTTTGCTTGCCTTGCTTCATAAAAAACATGAATCTGCACCAAATCTTGGTTTCAAATCTGCCTCAAATCATACTACAATCATCTATTATTTCCTTCTCAAGACTTTAACCCACCTGGCTCTGTTGGTTTACCCAAGCCAAAGTCGTGTAGCCTATTTGGATAGAGACTTGCCTGGTAAATTACCACACTTTAATTTTCATTGTGCATTAAAATAATACTTTTAATGTCCAACTGCACTACTATAAACATGTGTACTGATACATAACCAAGCATTGTCCAAATTACAGTTTCATTTATAATTAACACTTCTGGAATTTCAAGACTAATGTTTGCAATTAAAAGATGCTGTCAGTTATTTTGTTGTTTTTTTTTCTCACAAGAAAATTTATAGCCATGAAAGAGGAATAGCAATAAAGCTCCTCCCAGGTTCCAGACATGTTTCTTTAGAAAAATATATATATTTTTTAAAGTTCTATTTAGATTCAATGAAAAAAGATTTAAAAAATACCCAGCTGGAAGGGAACTCACTAAAAAAACCAAAACCTTCATGTTCAGTATTCACATTAACGTGGCATGAAAATTAACAGAACATTGATGACCTTTGTCTATGGCACAAAATAAAGCAGCATCACCAAGGCACAGGAGATCACAGTCCCACAGTCAAACCAGAGTCACAGCAAAAGAATGAAACGATGAGGAACAAACCTCAAGGTCTTGCCCTCAGCCCACAGGAGAAACTTCTGGGCTGGATACTGAGATGTCAGCAGCCCAAAGTGATGTGTGGACACCATCAGGCTCTGGTAGCACAGACTCATCTGTGTAATGCAGAGAAGCCAAGCAAAATTGTTATTAAAATGAGAAAAAAATTGACAATTTAAAATTGCCTATTACATTCCTTTTCTTTTTT
The DNA here is from genome assembly GCA_907165065.1 of Caprimulgus europaeus. Next base: position 19,940,539 of record OU015538.1, on the reverse strand, counting down.
GACCTCAATCCAAACCCTTTAGAAGCCAAAGAAAAGACAAGCTCACAATTAGTGAATATGACCACTTAATGGGTTTATTCTGAAAGAGCTTTTAAATAAAACAATAGGCAAGCCTGGGAAAAAGTAACTTATTAGACTATCTGAGGTCAATTTCTCTTAAGCACAGGTCATGTTACTTTAAAATCAATTCCTTTTAGCAATTATGACTATGCCATTACAGAGGGAATGGACCCCAAATCTCTTATAGCTAAATAACTTAATCTTGCTGCATCTGAACTATATTTTCTTCAAATAAAACTAATTCATACTCTGAGTGGATTTTTCTGTTTTTCTTAACAGAAATGTTCCCTGACAACTTCAAAACCAAATTACATCAAGGAAAAATATAAAGTTCAGTTATAAAGCTTTTTAAAAACTCTACAGAGCTGTAGCAGTACAAACTGGCTTGCTAAGAAAGATAAAACTCCAGCTGACCAGAAGAAAAGGAAGTCAGAAATAGGCAACTCCCAAATGGTTGTGACTAACCAGGATACCAAATGGTGACAATTGTTAGAGCAGATAACATGAAAATCTGTAAAACACTCCCCAAAAGTAGCTCAATTTCCCCTTCTTGACATCTCATACCCTCACCAGAACTCAAATCACAGTTGCAATTCAATACCATAATAAGTATTTTTATAATCTGGTATTATAATAAGGATTTTCAATCCTATTCAGTTGCCAAACAGAACTCCAAGACAAGAAACAGGAGTTGAAGGAACATCTTTGTTAGATAACACATCATCAGATAGCACCAAGCACCCACAGCCTTACCCCCAGGTAAGGACCAGTACATCCCAGTAGCCCCACACTCACCCAGGCTGTGCTCAGCATAGCTCCCTCCATCCCTCACCTCTGGCTCCTCAGCACCAGACATTTTCCTCTCCCCATTCCCACAGCTGATTGCAGTTGAAATAAGGGCTCTGCCAGCTGTTTGCCATTGGGTTGAATACAGGAGTTGCATTTGTTACTCTTTAACTTGCCTTAGAAATAAGCAATGAGAATTATAACAACTAGTGATCCTCCAGGATTCTTGAGCTCCAAAATCATCACAGCACGGTTTAAGGGAAGGCACTAAAGAGGCTGATCATTTTGTTTTAGCATCTAGTGTGCCACAAGAGTCTGATTAACAGCTTTCCATCCCTATTCAAGCATCTTTGTTAGGAGTAAGTCTTTTGCTCTTTTAGATCCTGATCCAAAGCCTTTCAAAGGGATTGAAAAGTCTCCCATTGATGGGAAGGGGTGTGTGCCCTTTGCTAATTGTTCCTTTCACATCTGAGGGAAAACAAATTCTTCAGCTTTCATTTTAAATCCATGAAGTTCAATCCCTTGATATATTGAACTGTTATTTTAGGTATGTTGATGAGGAGAGGAGGGGAAGGGGAGGACAAAGCCCAGGACAGAGGGTTGTGTGTAGGCTGCTCTACAGACCATGTGGTGAAGCTTGATACATCCCATGGCTTGGATTTTACTATCCAGAAAAGCTCCAAATGTTGCAGAGTTCAGAAGTTCATGGAATATTTAAAATATTCATTGCTCATCAGCAGACCTGAGCTCAGAAAGCCATTCTGATGCTCCCCAAGAGCTGCTTCCTGTGAATCACTCATTTCTCCCCAGGAAACTCCTTTTCCAGATTGCTCTTCTCCCAGGTTGAGGTGTCATCTCTGTTCAAGGCAGAAGTGTGGATGGAGGAAAGTGGGAAGTCTAGAGAGCATACAAGCTTTGGTGTGGGGTGTCTGTGTGCCCTCTCCCACACCTTTGAGGGATCACAAGGTGCTTATTCAAGACCAAGAAAAGCAGCTGGTGAACTGAAATGGTGAATTCTGATGGAAATTAAAAGTTAAGCACACGTGTTACAGTGATAATGGAATTTTACAAATACCTTAGACAACAACAACAAAAAAACAATTAATGTAATTTTTTAGAAAGCTGAGTTTTAGTTGGGTACATGCCACCACAGCTTCACAGTGACATCTCCCAGGATGGCAAACCATGGAAAGGCTCCATGATGGGGGATAAGTTAAAGCTGCCTTTAAAACAGGTAGTGCCTTTGCCCTGGGAAGGAGATGAACTAGCTAGAACTAATAATTTTTTTCATCTCTATGTTAAAAAACCCTATATAAACATAATGATACAAATAAATACAGGTCTATAAGTGGGGGGGAAAGTAGCAGGAGCACATGGGGAATATTGTGGGAAGCCAAGAGAGAGCATGGTCAGCTCAGCCTGTGCGTTTGAGAACAGCAGAGTGCTCAGGACAGACCATCCACCCCACTGTGACATAAATACTGCTGTTTTGGCAGAAGAAGGAGAATTCATAGAGAGAGAAATATATAAAGTGCAATAATAAACTGGAAACATACCTTAAAAAAAAAAAAGCTTTCTTACAATGAAGTCGTTTTTCTTCCCTCCACAAAGAGGGATTTCACCCCAGAGTTGTTTCCAGAAGACGGTAAAACATAACAGATGAATGTTGCCTTGCATAAGGAACACAGACATGCATTTAAATCACTTATATTTTACTTTTTTATGATGCAATTGTGAATTGTGTTATTTTGCATTTGTAATTAGAGGCTGAAACAGATGGTAAAGGCTTGGTTTAAAGTGATGTACTGGAGAACACAGCTCTGTGCATCAAGTCTCCTGCTCCAACGAGCACTGAGGATGGAAACCCTACCAGGAGGTGGCCAAGTAGCAAAATGTTTGCTGCACATCAAAGCCCACTGAAAAATACCAGAATGGAGTTTCTAGAGGGTCAATAAGTATTTGTGAAAATCAATTATTTCTTTTTTAAAGAAGCATTCTTCTACATTCTCACTAGCGTGCTCTAATTTTGGCAGTTGGGGTATTTATGTTTCAAGAGATCTAACGCTGTATAATTAATATAGTGGGAAGAGGAAAAAAGAGAAATGTTGATAAAATGACATAAGTAAGTTTAAAGATTGTATTGCTCACTGTCTTGGAGGCTGAGGACTTGGAGAAGAAGCTGACACAGAGCCTGAAGTAGGCAGAGGTCTCACACCAGCTTGTCCTTTCACTGAAGTGGATGAAATTGCACCAGGGAAAACCCCAGACCGGGGCTGCTGCTCTGGTTCAAGGTCTGTGGCACAAGGAATAAAAAGCTATTATTTCCTGAAGGCTGTGCTTTATGAAACTATTTGGTGATTTCAGTTTGTTTTAGCATCCTGAAGTCCCTGTCACAGAGGATCTGCTGCAGATGGAGTGTAATGACCTTTCCAAAGGTCTGATGAGACATCTTACAGAGTTCTGCTGCAAGAATATATCAGACCTGTTCCAAAGCCCCGTAAAGTCAATGAAACAACCCAAATGTACTTTTGTAGCTTTAAATTCCGTGGTATTTGTGATATTAGGTTCTTCAATTTCTATTAGGTGTAACCCTGTAGGTCAAGAGAAGCATTGCCTGGGACAGTGTCAAGCACATCCTAAGATGTAGTAGCACTGTTAAGACAAACCCCCCCTTCAAAAAAAACAAACAAAAAACCCCCCACAAAAATAAAGGGTAAGATATCTCAGCAGCACATGGGGAAGCAGCCAGGTTTTTTTATGCACCCATCAGATTTTACTCTGAATAACTTAATTTTATACAACTCGGTTAAACGTAGCCAACATCAAGCAGGGGATCAATAACAGCACAAATGTGGTGTCTCTGCTTGGATTTGCAAACTTCTGAAACAATCTCCAGATGAAGAGAAGACAAGCTCAGGTCAGACAGCTCACAGCACCTTACCAGCATTCCTTGACAGCAGAAGCAGCATAACTGCAAGCCTTGTCAATAATTTGTTTTCAACACATTGCTTGTAGAACTAGAAATGTTTCAAACATCAAGAAATATGAATTCAAGTCATTGCTGTGAGGCTGAAAATGTCACCTGTCTTTTGAGAAACCTGGAAATACTGTTCTGGGAGTGTTGAAAGCTGAGCATCAAAGCTGGAAGCAACCCCAGCAGTGTTATTTTGTAGCCTGTGGGCAACCAAAGTATACTCTGGGGCTCCTCACTTTTTAAATAGGTTGAGTTAGATCCAGGTTTGTGTCTGTTTTGTTATAATCTGAATTACATTAAAATCAACACCACAACAACTAAAAAAAAATAAATAGAAAAGTTAATTTTTTGTGCTATAATTTCTGGTCACCAGAACTGTGCAAAGTGAGTAAGGTCTGAAAGCTGCTCTGAGGCAGCAGAAGACCAGGTCGTTTCCTTCTGCTTGTTGGTCAGGTTTTCAGGTTGCTAGAAAGAACTTCCCTCAGTCCTCTTCTACCAAGAGCTCAGCAAATTTTGATGCAGATGAGGTCAGGTCTGCAATTTCTTCAGGCTTCCTGGCAATTCTGCTGCTAACCTGATTTTTCTAAGCCAGCAGGTGACTTAGAAGAGTTTATTGTTTGTACCAGAGAACATTTGTGGTTCTTGGGTGATTAATGACATCATTGTTAACATCACTGTATGGTTTAGATAGTTGTGGGAGCAAAAACAGAAATGGTGCAAGGCTCTGGATGTGTCCCTGGAGCCTTTCAGTGCAATGTGAGCGTGCAACTTCTCCAACTCTGTCCTACCATCCCACTGGCATTTAAAGGATAATTTTTCTCTCATTTAAAGTACCTCTATCGTTTTTTTTTCCCAGGTTTTTTTGAAAGCAAGTTTCTTGTAGACAAAGCTCCATCTTTCACAGAGGACACAACCTTAAAGCAATCTCACAAACCAGAGGAACTATAATAACTGAAAAAAGCACAAACTCCTAAACTCCAACGTGGTACTGCTTTTGGTGACAAGGAAAGCATGTGTATTTTACCAGAATCCTAATAACAGGACTGTGAGCCAGCAATCCTTCCAACCCCAACCAGGAAAATCCCCCCAGAACCACCCAAGTTCATTATTAAGTCAATTGGATGAGATCTCCTAATAATGAGCTCCTTTAAGTTTTATCCTTCTGCTACTTTAATCTGATAATCAGATTTTACAATAAAATACCAATGAGGACATAGAAATCTCTTTTGAAAACCATGCCATCCATTACTAAATGTTAGCTAGCACGTGTAGCCTTTTTAACTTGAATATTCAGATTCTCTGAGTCCCCCCAAAGAAGAGTTTTCTATTTAAAAGAAGATGTAAAGGGTTTCTCTGACTTTGCTGTGTTCTATGTATTTGAGTCCCTCTCACAAATGCAACCCACTGCCTACCCTAAAGGGTTAAAGCCTTTTTGAATCTCCCAAAACTGAGTTTTTCCAAGTAAGATCTTAAAAAAACCCCAACTCATCCAAGTTCTTAAAAATTCTTTTGTTGTACAGATAGTTCTTCAAATTGATAGTTCTTCAAACTGACTGTTTAAAGGATGATACGAGGCCAATCTTTGAGGCTCTAACTCACTTAACCTTCACTGAGATTTTCTTCTTTAGCTTGGGATTTGGTCTGCCAGTACATTTTATTTTGCTATAGGACATGCTAATAATTGCTGAATGTAGGAGGATATTTACACTTGTGCTTCCCAGAACACCCTGTAATATTAAGAGTAAAACTTCTTAAAAACTATGTCTAATTGCAGCCTTGGATGTCATCAGGTCCTATGAGAACGAGGAAAAAATCAATCTAATTTTTAAATGTAATTACACTTGATTTTTTTTTTAACTAATTAACATTTAAAGCTTTTTTCCCCACTATCCAACACTTTCACTTATGGCTAAACCTGCCTGACCTGGCTGTCGTGCTGATGCAAATAAAAGATATAATAAAAATGGATGAGAAGGGGGAAATATGAGTGAGGAAATTAAGAGCTAAGAACAAAAGGGAGCTGGAAAGGAGAAAGATAGAGGAGGCAAGGAGACAGAAATGGGTAATAGTTTTAACAGGGTGGGGTAAGAGCAGCTTTGTTTTTGCTGCAGCATAGGTGATAGACCTTAATCAAAGGCAGGATTCCAGGGAGAAGAGCCAGGAATCCAAGAGCACAAAGTAATGAGGGAGATGGGATGGACAGGATGGATGGGATGGAATAGGATGGATCCCCAGATTGTGCCAGGGGAGGTTTAGATTGGCTAATAGGAAATAATTATTTACTGAAGGAGTAGTCAAGCATTGGAACAGGCTGCCCAGGGAAGCGGTGGACTCATCATCCCTGGAGGTGTTCAAGAAACATGTAGATGTGGCATTTCAGGACATGGTTTAGTGGGCATGGTGATGTTGGGCTGATGGTTGGACTTGATCTTAGGGGTCCTTTCCAACCTTAATAATTCTATGATTCTATAAGGACAATCCCCATACTCCCTTTGGCATCACAAGGAGCATCCCATACCCCTTTGACCAGAACATAAGGCTTTCTGCAAGATGATGGTATTGTTAACTTCTCTGATTTTTCTATTTCTGCTCTTTATAGAGTGGAAAATGGTGATGTAATGCTGTGATGTGGACAAACACTTTCCATTCAATACATTAAGATCATCAAGTTTGTTTTGCTTGAATTTCTATAGCTTCAGTGCACACCAACTAGAAAGCCTGGCTTGATATCTAATGAGCTCTTTCAAGAACTATTTCTTTCAAAGTTACAGAGCTGAAGAAGGCTTCAAAGTTACAAATTCCTGTTTTTCTTGGAGCAACATCTTTAAAGATATGCAAAGAGGGATTTCTGAGCACTGTTCAGAAATGAGTCTCAAATGATTTGCCACTTTTGAGTACAGATGATTGTTTTCTAATTCAAGCAAACATTTTGTGAGGGGGGAAAAAAAAAGAGGATGTGAAAACATGCTCATTAGGAAAACAACACTAAGAATCTCAGTAGGAATATTTCATCAACTTGATTTCATAGTTGTGCTTTTAGACCCTGGAGCATGAATAATGTACAGTATTTCTAATATAAGGACAAATGCAAAAGTCATCAATGAAAAAAGGAAGTTTTAAAGGGTTTGGAATAGGTTTGGCATTAACCTCCAACTGAAGACCCACTAAGACTGTGTTCCCAACGCTGAAGTCGTTACTGCTGTTTCTCAGATTGCCATATATTCTTTTTTTAATATATGATTTGGGGTCCAGTAGGAAATTGGTAGGTTGTTCTTACTTAGACAAACATATTTAGGAGAACAGATCTATTTCCATACTAGATGGACTGGAAATAGTTGATAGATGAACACAGAGATAAAATTTCTCTGCTTTGCTGGTAGAACTGCTATGTGCTACACATAGAAAATTAACTCCACGTGGATAACATATCTTTGACTTCACCTTTTGCATTTTGATCACCCTCTGGGTTCCAAAGACCTAACCATGTGGAAGTGTATGTAATATGAATGATTTTATTTCAAACTTGCATGTCTTAAGCCATATGTTCCCTGATATCTGAGCATAAATCTACTGGAATTTACTATGGTATACTGCAGATCAATAAACTACAGTATTTCAGAAGTGCTGAACATATATTATCTTTGATAGCTTCAGAGACACATATTTTCAGATATAATTATTTACATATAGGGTCCAAGACCAGGAGATAACCTTAAGCTTTGGTAACATTAACACTTACAAATAATCATCACTACCATATCACTCTCACACTCCATAATCTGCTAACATATGTCTACATTTTATATGTGTTTATGTAGTACTTTATATGGAAATGCTTCCCCACTGCCCCCAGCAACACGTGGCATTTCTTCAAGAACATCTCAGCACCTTTTCACACGGTTGCTTCAAATGGCTTTCTAAGTGTGAGGATTTCATTCTACAAATGTTATCACTGCTCAAGTAGATTAATTTCCTTAACTGCTTAATATGCATGCTTTAGGCATTTCTACAAAATGTAAAATATACAGGACAGAATTAATATAAATAAACTACTAATGGGCTATTATAGATCAGATTTAAAGCAGCACGCTTGGAAATAACTTCATTTTAAGAATTATAGGTCTTATTGTGGCATTATTCCACCTATTTTTTTTTGTTTGGAGCATAAGGCAATTTTTCAATTAATTATTATCATACCACTTCCTCTAAAGTCAGTCATGATGTTCTTATTTAGTGAAACAGTGACTGGTGAGAACAATGTTTACATTGGAAAATTTTGTCACAATTCTAGATTTTATGAATCTGTCAATTGTGGGTTGTTTTTGTTGTTGTTTTGTTGGGGTTTTTTTTCCTCCTAGTTGCTGTCTGATCAGGCATCACTGCACAAAACCCAGTCTGGTGAAGAGACCTTCAGGCAGGTATAGATGCAGAGAAGTGGTGGCTCATTAATGCAAAGTTCTCCTGAGCCAGCTCACCACGGTCACGTTCAGAGATTCAGACTAGTGACTGCCATGGATGCATTTGGCACATTGCATTCAGGTACCACTTCAGCCTTCGAACAATAACATCTCTGAAGCTAGCTGGGGTGAAGGCTTCCAGGCCAAACTTACTTCTCTTTGTCAAACTCAGAGCAAGCCCAGACTAACTTTTAAAAGACTTAAAGCTGGTGAGATTAATCCAAGCCCCAAGGTTTATCTGTTATCTGGTTGCAAACGTTGTGAATCTCAGGAAATCATTGTCTGAATATAACCTTCCAATATCCTGTTCACCATCCATCCAGGCCTAAATAGTCTGGTTTGATCTTAGGAGACACAGTGTTAGCAAGAGAGGACTTCTGGTTTATGCTTTCAAGCACAGATATAGGAGTAGGAGATGCAGACACCATCAGTGCCCTCATCCTTGATGAGGATGGTTCATCCTCATCACAGGTTCATCATTTACTGACACTCATGTGGGTGATGAAGATTAATTACATAAAGATCTTCTAGAAGATAAACCTGGTAAAAGAGCACAACAGCCTCCTCCTGACCCCAGAGGTGAGTTGTCCATCTCAGCTGCACCACCTACTCTTGCCTTAAATACATTCATCCCAGCACTTGGCAAACTACACGGGAATTTCCTCTTGGAGTAAGGCAATAGTACACAGCAATCCTGATAGGAAGAAGCTGATTTCTTCTTTAAGGTCCATGGAATATTTTTTTTTTTTTGAAGAAATGCAATTTCCCTGCTGTGAGATTTGGTACCATTGCTGTTGGAGAGATGAGTCATTGTTTCTTTCATATATATCATCTGAGTACCTATAACTGTCTCTCAACTAAATGTTAATTGTACCCAACAGAAAGACTTCAAATGAATACTCTGTCAATAACACTGTTATTAATGTTTCTTGATAGGCATGGTTGGAATATTTTGTAAGACTCTAGTCTGGTATTTCCTACAGAATCTGCTTCATGTGTTGTGTTATTGCGTCTACTTTTGATCAAAACCTGCTTGCAAAGCCTTGGTTGGGTTTTTTTGTTGTTTTGGGGTTTTTTTACTCTTCTCTCAATAATTTCTGTATCACCAGCATTTCACAGAATCACAGCATCACAAAATCAGAGTGTCAGGGATTGGAAGGGACCTTGAAAGATCATCCAGTCCAACCCCCCTGCCAGAGCAGGAACACCCAGATGAGTTCACACAGGAAGGCGTCCAGGTGGGTCTTGAATGTCTCCAGAGAAGGAGACTCCACACCCTCCCCGGGCAGCCTGGCCCAGGGCTCTGTTACTCTCACTGTAAAGTTTCTTATCAAGTTTAAGCGGAACCTCCTGTGTTCCAGCTCACACCCACTGCCCCTTGTCCTATCACTGGACATCACTGTGAAGAGCCTGGCTCCATCCTCCTGACACTCACCCTTAACATATTTATAAACATTAATGAGGTTCCCCCTCAGCCTCCTCTTCTCCAAGCTCAAGAGCCCCAGCTCCCTCAGCCTTTCCTCATCAGGGAGATGCTCCACTCCCTCCATCACCTTGGTGGCTCTGTGCTGGATTCTCTCCAGCAGCTCCCTGTCCTTCTTGAACTGTGGGGCCCAGAACTGGACACAATTTGATGAACTATAGTTACTATATGTGTAATCCACATTTATCTGGACCATGAGCCTAAGTTTAGCTGTTAAATTTCTATTTCCAAGTGTCTCGGCAGCGGGTTTTGTTGCCTTCACCCAGCGCAGCTGCTATCGTCAGACTCGGTGGTATTTGGGGGTTATGGTGTTAAACTCGCTTTAGTCATCTGAAGCTTTTGATTGATGCCAAAGTTCCCTCTGTCTTTCTAAATGACTCCAACATGAATCACTTGGCAGCAATTCCTTGTTATTGGCCGCTCACCTACCTGAGACAAAAGGAGGCAGAAAGAAGAACCCATGTGTTTGAGTAGAAAAAAACCCCCGACAGAACAGCTTTTCCGTGATGCCCCGTGTGTATAACTGATTGAATTTACCCAGCGAGAGGAGCGGGAGCAGCGTGCCAACCGTGGACGTGGTGTGCCAGAAACACCTCAGCAACAGGTGGTGGGAGCCTTCCTTTGATGAACCAGCTTTGCCAAGCTGCCTGGAAACATCAGGAAAGTTTAAAGCACACACACAGCCCACTCTGTTTGAAAAGAGCAAATAAACTATCCAAAGGCTGAAATCTGCCTTTTTTTTCCTTTTTTTTTTCTTTTCTTCCTTCCCCTCCTCTCATCTCTTTTTTCTCTTCCCCCACTGTTTCTTCAGATTTAATCCTTTTGTTTCTTCTCCTTCAGACATCTGTCCTCTTCCTGGACCGCTGCTCAGAGCAGCTAAAGTACACATATACTACTACCTTACGTAGAGCACACTTTGATAGTTCTCAATGAGACCCCAAAGCTGAAATAAACACATAGCTGGGGGGGGAACAACAAAAAAAAAAGTTAAAACCTTACTTGAAAACCTGGAAAAAGTTAAATCCTTACTTGAAAACCTGGTTTGTGTTTTCTTATTTCTTAAAGTTATTTTTAAGTGTTTAAACCGGACCAATTATAGGCAGAAACTACTTCACTTAATCCATTCCTTTATCTCCTGGGAAAAATCACCAAAGCAATTCTCAAAATGTTTAAATCCCACAGTGTGCATACAAGCAGCAAGTAAATCTGCTTCTTCCCAGGCAAACCTTAAGGATTTTACTGACATCTTTAATTAAACTAGCAAATAAGTCGGTTTCTCTTGTATTCTGATGAATACACTGTCAACAAGGAAGAAAAAAACCCCAAAAACTTAAAAGAAGGATTTGTACAGAAAAATAACACCAGAAACATTTGTACAATCATGATCTTGGACTGGAACAGGAATGTAACCAGGAATTATTAATCATTATCCACTACTTCCTGGCAGCACTTTGCTTGGATAATGCTCCTTTAACTACAATAAAGTCAGTTATGAAACACTTAAACCCCAAAGTTGGAAACAGAACAAAAAAAAAAACCCAAAAAACCCAAAATGCATGAAGTCTTGCAAGAGAAAAGTGTGTTTATCTCTGTGAATTTCTAAGGGTGGGTTTAATTCCAAAAGGGAGAATCATCCAATTGTTATGAGATCAGTAATAAGCACAGATGGCTGCAAAGGAACTGTTCTCCAACCCATCCCACCATCTCCAGCCTGCAGTGTCTGTGAAAGGTGAGAGCAGCACAACTGGGGATTTAATGTTTTTAAAATATAGAAGATGAAGTCTACATCCTCATGCACTGATCAATAACATCACTGGCAAATTTACCCCACGCTGCTTTTAACACGGAGTTATACAAGCTCATTTCAGAAGTTATACCCAATGCCACTGGGCAACTTGTCACAATCTCCTGTAGTCATCAGCTCCCTACACGATTTTTGGGGTGTTTTTTTTGCTTTGTTTGGGTTTTTTTTCTTTTCCTGCATGAGAAACCTGATGTTCCCAGGGATGAAAAAGTTTTCGTTGCATGAAAAAGCATAATCCAAAAAAATCCTGCTCTCAGCTCTGTGGAAGAAGGATTTATGATGCTCAACTAGCAAAGATAGCAATTAGCTGGAATACTCAAGAGCAGAGAGCTTGACAATCTGATGAGTTATTCTTTTGAACTGGGGCAGCAACTCATGCATAAATTTTCTTGTAAACAATTATTACAGGAATGCACTGTAAACACAATTAATCATCTCAAGGTGTTATCTCTAGGTATTTTCCCCACAGATTATGTGCCACTTGCTCAATAAATCAAATTTTAACATAAAGACATCAATAGCTGGTATTATTAATATTCCCATTCAACCAAACATGGTCGGGTAAAAGCTAACAAGCTCTGATTACATTTTGAAAACACAGAAAATATTACATAAAATAGGAAAAAGAAGATGTGAATTGTGAAACTTTGAATGGAAATAGGATTAAAGAGGAGGCATATGAATTAGAACATTGGCTCAGATAAAATATGAGTACTTTGTAATTTAAAATGCATTTTCACTGATATGAATTGGAAATAGTAATAGTACATCTTGTTAATAGGAATATTAAGTTTTACATCATCTTAGACAGGTTCTTCTTACAAGACAGTATTTACAAGAGCCTTACAATAATAGGCTGCCTAATGTTTCCATAAGATTTCTTCTTATGATCTATACCAAACACATTTTCATCGATTGTTTGTAATTATCAGCTGGGGATTTGTGTCGTGGGCAAAAGGAACAAAAGCATCCAGCTCTGTTTCATCTCTTACAGTCCACAGTGCTTTAAACAATGTGCGCTACAGATTGATTTGAAAACCACCCTTTCAGAAGCCAAGCTCTGAGATCCCTTTGGAGGAAGCCTTTGGAGATCATCACATGGACTTTGGCAGGAGTTGAGAGAAAAACTGGTTCAGAAGAATAAGGTGACCAAGGTCAGGGGTGAGTCAGATGGGGCAAGGGGAAAAGAAAAGAGGAGAGGGGAGGAGGAATGCAGGAGGTCAGAGAGGACCAAGGAGCATCTCCCTGGCCTGTCAGCTTTGAGATAGTTTGCAACATGAGGAAGATATAAGAGGCACAAGGAAAGACACTAGAGGGGCTCCCAAAAGCTGCCCATAAGGATTTTTCCTCCTGGAGAGAAGCAGCACAGATGAGATACCAAAGTGGTTTGAAAGGCAGAGGGAAAAGGAAGCGTCAACATCTGCAGTGTCTGCTCAGTTATTCCTACTTCCAGTCAACATCACTATTCCTGTTTTCAAACAGGAGACATGGTTGCTTAGCCTTCTGCTACTCCAATGCCTTGTGCAGCTGATGACACAAGCACATGTCAGGTGAGTGAAGCAGGTGACACAGGGAGAAGGGGACTTGGGCTTCAGAGTTTCCATGGATTCGAATGAGTTCTGAACTAACCCCCATGGAAAGGCTATGGGTGATGTCTGAAAGCAGAGTCCCTGGGAGAGAAGACCAGAGTTCATGCCCTTGAGCTTGTCTTCATGTGTGAAACCAAAGACACTGAGGGAAGAAGGATACTAGAATTTGCATCTTCTTAAGTTCCTCTGTATATGGTCCTTTGCTGGTCCCCAGTCATCTGTGGCTCTGCAACAAGCAGATTAATTCAACATCAGGTTGGTCAGGACAGTAGAGAGGTGGGGTACTTCTTCTCTTTTTCCAGAGAAGAACTCTCTTTTTCAGAGATTAATCCAGTATAGTCTTTCCTCAGATCTCCATATATTTGGAATCAAGACCATGGGAGATCAATGCAAATGTTTCAAGGCCTTTTCATGCCAATCTGCTTTATTTCATAGAGCTCATTCATATAATTCGGTGGTATCCTGCACGTCAATGGGCCATGGTCTTCAAGATCTTAACAAGTTTGCTCACCTCTTCAAGAAGCTGACCATTTTATGACCACAATGCAAGGTATTAATTTTTCTCTTCATTCCCTGAAGCAGGATGATGGAAAGTGGCCAACAGACAAACCACATTAAAATATTGGCCTAATGGTCCCAGAGATTTTAAAACTGATACTCTTCAGTGAGGGCAGGAGAACTGGATATATTGCACCACAGAGAGATGTAGGCATTGACAGAGATAGCAATGAATCAATGATTTCCTATCGATGAAATTCAATTTCATATCGATGAAATAATAGCACTGCTCGATAATTATTTAAAAGATCAGGAATTCACTTTCATTTCTTTTTTTAGGGTTTTGCCAATATTTATTACTGTCTCTTCCTGCTGTGCTATATAGCCCTTAAGATAATTTGGTGTCTGTAAAGCTATCGCTTGCAAATGCAACTGAAAACCAATTAAACGTGTAAGAACATTTGTGCTTGCTCGGAAAAGGAAAGTACTTGGAGACATTTCACAGAATATTAGGGATTGGAAGGGACCTCGAAAGATCATCTAGTCCAATCCCCCTGCCGGAGCAGGAACACCTAGATGAGTTCATTTGTCCCTTTGTGTTGCTGATAGTCCTTCCACAGCAAACTTTATCTAACCCAACACGGGCAAATGTCAGGGAGGTGGCTGAGAGAGTCCATAAAACACGAAGGAAGAGGAGCACAATATACTTGACGAGCTACCTCAGTTCACTGTAAGAAGTTCTCATGGTGGCACTATCTGGCATTACTCAAGTGCTGCACACCCACCCCGTTGAGCTGAGTTTTCTGCTTATCAATGGCTTCTTTTCTCCTGTCGTGTCTGGTGGATTTCTAATAGCAGATGATTTCCTGTGTGCTATCCCCTTTCTGGTTTGCAGCGCTGTATTATGAGGAATTTACACTATCAATGAACGTTGCTGAAGGGCCTCATTAACTCGTGCAGGCGGTGAATTTGTATTTTTCAAAATGCCACTCTTCCTCTAAAGAAATCTAGCTGACAGTGGCAGTCAAGCACTTGACTGGTTAATAAGGCAGCTCAAAGGAAACAGCTTCACTTCCCTGCGAGTTTTTGTCCTTGTTTAATTTCTTCTCCTTTCTCGACAGGTTTTGAGGATGAGGGAAGAGAAGATATTTGGGTTTTTCATCTCTCAGTCCTGCTGACGACAACGATATAAACAAAAGCAGAAACACAGAAAATCATAGAGATACGCTTAAAAACAGAACCAGCAATAAAAACTCAGGGATTCTGGCTGAGATTTCACTCAGGCAGCTCTTCTACTTGGCATAATTAGGAAGTTTCTTCAAATCCTGCTAAATCCCAGCTCCATTTTTTTATGCCTGTAAAGTGAACAAGAGGCTCGTGCCCATAATGCAAGGTCTAAAAACCCAAAGGCATCAGCACCCAGCCCTCCAGACAGACTGCAACCTGCAAACAGTTCAAAAGCAAGCTTGTCAGACTGGCTGCGACATATGGAGCTACAACCAGAGTCTTTCCAGATATAGGAAATACCGAGCATTCTGTAAACAGAGCGGTTGGGAGTTGGTTTTTTTTTTTCAGAGATATTTTTAAGTTGCAAGAATCTGTTCGCAATATCTGCGCTCTCCATTACCACCTGGGGTTTTTTCTCAGCAGATCGTGGTTAACATACAGGCTTCCAATTAATTTATTTTTTAATTATTATTATTTTTTTTCATCTCACATTGGGTCTCCCAGTGCTTCCTAAAAGCTTGGTGGAAGCTGCAGAGACTATGTGGAAAACTTTTTCTTTGAATATGACAATATTTAGCTATTGAAGATCTTGAAGCATACCTGATGTTTCAAACATGATGAAAGGCATTACAGGAGGAACATCCCTGGGGCTGGAGCTGGGATGATGCTTTAGGAAGAGTTTTTGGCATCAAGGTCAACAGAGGTTGGCCAAACCATCTAGGGGAACCATCACTCCCATGGGATCATGACAGCTCAGGACAATTCTACATGAACCTGCTCATCTCAGAAGAGTCAGCCTGTCTTGGTCCATGCTGGAATGATAGAAGGATAGAAATGGGATATATTGAATATTTTATATATGGCTAGTAGGGCTGGACTAGGTCAAAAAGACGTGCAGGATTCAGGGCTGACACTGCAGAAGAAACCTACTCAGTGTTGCATGTGCCATATGGGCAGCAGGAACCACAAACAGGGAGGTCAAGCCTGGGAAATGGCAGCAATAGGCAAGACAAAAAAATCTATTTTCATTCAGTCTTAAAACTGAAATCTTAACACAAAGTGAGTATTTTCACTCTCTCTGCTTAAACATACATGAACACATATATAACAAATATGTCTCTCTCCATACACACATCCCCATATAGATGTAGGTGAAATAAATCTGTAAAACATGAGAAATGACAGCCACAAAGGTACATTTTTAGTAACACAGAAGAGGAATGATTGACAGAACAAAGCATATGGAAACGAAGAAGAATCTAACCCACATTTAGATCTAAGAAAAAAATATTTGCCTGAAGGGAAAATATTAATTAGTTTGTCTACATGCAAGATAAAAGTCTGGAAGACATATCCATCAAAAGGCAGCAGAATAAACAGCAAAATGGAAATTATTTGTAAATTGACAGTAAACTTGGCAAACATTGAGGGGGTAAACAAGTTATTTGGCATGCAAAGCACTCAGAAATCACAGCCTCTGTCAGGAGGCATCTGTGCATATATTCACTTATTTGACAGAAATTAACATTTTGCAGAAATCTTTGTTGCATGCTAAAGATTTCTTCACCCTCCTTAATTATTTTAATTGCTGCTTCAAAATGTTCCATATAAACATGAAAAAAAGACATTAAAATCCACCAAGTCCAGTTTCACGTTATCAATAACACACAGGAACTCTGCACAGGAGTTTAACACAAAACCTAGAGAGACAGAAATTATTGACATAAAAGAGCCACATTTGGGCTTTTTTTGGTTGAAATTTAAGAAAAGTGCAAAGCCATTCTCATTGTCCTTTCAGTATTGTGAAAGGCTTTAAAAAACCAAATTCTGTTCACAAATAAATGCAATTAATCCAGCTGCTTAGTGGCCCAGGGTTATGGAAACCTTTGTTTTCCCATTATTTGGGGAATATTTTGAGAAAAATTAGCTTGCACAAGCTGTGTTTGTGCACCCATAATACAGGTGGAAAATGCAAGTGACCACATCATAACAAACTGTAATGATAGACTTTTTTTTTCCAGAGTAATCTAAATTAATATAGACTTTAGTTATTCCCTTTCTCGCTCACAAGGATGAGTGTGTGGTCTCCCATCCACACAGGTGATCTCCTGCTGGGTGGGTGATGCTGGGGACACTGCCAATCCAACCAACAGCAATTCTGCCTATTTGGGGAAAATATGGATAATCTGAAGGGGATGAGTTCAGAGAAGTCCTGGCACTACCCTTAGGTCAACAAAGCCACAGGAGACATCTAGTTGTACCAAGAAAACACCAAGAAAAAGGACAAAATGCTACTTGAATTGAGACTGTCCTACAGAAACAGAGACTTGAGCTGAGCCCCATCAGTCCCCTGCAAGGTGAGCAGCTGCTGCAGACACTACCATGGGCACGTGGGTCTCACCATGGGTGGTTTGGTGGCAGGAGAAATTTTACCTTGTTTTGTACTGAAAAAAGTGTTTATTCCCCAGATTACACCAGACTCAGTCAGGATGGTGATGGTACTTCAATGTTATTTATAGCCATGGACTTATGCAAGAAGTTCCATTACAAAATCAGTGTAAAAATGTTTTTGTTTTTTTTTTAAATAGAATCTAACTAATATTTTCTGCAAAATGTAGGTCCACGTATTGCACCTGACCTTCACCAAGTGTAAATTCACAACGTTCAAGCAACCATTGGATATCAGATGAACCTTTTGGACTTACACACCATTCCTTACACACCAGCCCAGAGGAAAATCACAGCTAGATCGCACGAGCTGGCTCTCAGTGCTCTAGCTCTTTCTCCCTGTGTTGTTGATTTTTGCATGGGCATGCCAGCCCAGTTTCATTACAACAGCAACAACAGGAAAAACTCATTCAAACAAGTCCAAGCACTGAAGGAAATCTCACATGAGCCCAGATTAAAACCCAACAAAAAAAATCAAAGTGCTACATTTAGCCAAATCTGAGACAGTTTGTTCCTTTTCATCAAAATGAAAAACAAGGCAAATACTCCATTTCCTCCAGCAATCCATTTCCAGGTCATGTTCCAAAGCCAAATGTCTTGTTTTCTGCATTATTTTTATGTATTATAACATCTAAGTAATTTGAGTGGTTGTCAGGCTGGATGCCCACGATTCAAGTCATCCACAGCTACGTCAGGGCAACAGTTTCTGCAAATCTAACAACAGCAAAACCTTGGAAAAAGTCCAGAAATATGATGTAAAAAAATAAAATCAACAGGAAATAAATAGTGAACTGAAAATTATTTGTACTTCCTTGATGCCTCTATAAATACGGGATTGTAATGAGTTTCTGCACAGCTTCTGCTTCCTGTGAGACACTTTCTGCAGGTTCAGTGACTTTGACAGGCAGGACTTTCTACTGGTGCTCTCTGAAGGAGTTTTAGGAGGTATTTTGGGGGGCTGGATGCATGGGTACGAATAGGCACATGGCTGCATGACACTCCAAACAACTTCTCCTGAAGCACAAATGACAGCAAATGCTTACCTGTGATGTTCTTCGCTCAAAAGCCAAGTGAAGGCTTCACCTGTTTTATCCAAGAGCATCCTTTCTCAGCTCCCAGACCAGAAGCCTTTGCCACTTCCCAAATGAAAACACACAATTTTCTTACCTTCAGACACAAGCTTGAATTCCAGATTAGAAATATTCCTGGTGAGCCCATAGCAAATGTCATCTTACAACAGATCCACCAGGAGCTGAGTGAAGTGGGAGCAATTCCCTCTGTGGCTTTCCTAAAACAAAACAATATTTGTTAAGATTTTTTAAATAGCTGAAAACAACAAAAGGACTGTAGACAAGCCCAGCCCAGTCCACCAGGCACCATGTCCATCACACACAGCTTCCCAAAAGCTGAAGGTGCCCTCAGTTGTCCCAAGACCATCATGTTCCCAGCAGCAGCCTGTTGCCTTCCAGAAAGACTCCTGTCCCATCTGATGGATCTGAACAGCCTTAGTCTTCCAGGACTAGGGTTCCTTTTAACTATTTATAACTCTGTCCTTTGCTGAGGCCCAGCATTCACAGCACAATCATTTCAGCTGTGCAGGAGCTGCATTTAGGACCTTCTGCCCTTGCCTGGGATGGTTGTCCTCTTCTGCTGCTGTCTCTTGAACTACAGCAGTGATGCCCTGCAACTGCAAGTCTATTTTATCTATTAAAGCACTCCTAATATGCTCAGCTCATGGCAGATCTGCAGCCCCTACAGCTCTATGAAAGACCCAATGTTCAAAACAGCGAGAAGCCATATGGACTCTGATTTGTTAAGGACAGAACAAAGGGAAATGGCTCTAAACTGAAAGAGGGGAGGTTTAGATGAGATCTGAGGAAGAAATTCTTTGGTGTGAGGGTGGTGAGACCCTGTCCCAGGTTGCCCAGAGAAGCTGTGGCTGCTCCTCCCTGGAAGTGTTCAAGGCCAGGTTGGATGAGGCTTTGAGCAACCTGGTCTGGTGGAAGGTGTCCCTGCTGATGGCAGGGGGGTTGGGACTGGATGAGCTTTAAGGTCCCTTCCCACCCAAACCATTCCATGATTCTATGATGTCCCTGACCTTACAGGGCTTTACACCAACCCTATCAAGACCTGCTGGCTGACAGATGCAGGCTCTGTGGATTGGAGCAGGGAGGTTTCACACCACCACAAAGCAAAGCCTGGAGATGTCACCAGGCTTATGAATTATTTAGAGCACTTTTCTCTAATCAGTTTCAATGCACAGGTGCAGTGAAAGCTACACACAACTTTGCCACGGTTAAAAGGAATCGGATTTAAGGCATTCTCCAGACTTTCCCATGTGTCCTCAGGAAAAATTATGGAAGAAAGCTGAATAATATAATTTAAAAAATAAAAAAAAAAAGGTGAGAATATATTTTGCCTGGGCTCCTGGCTATCAGCTGGCTCTGTGCTGCTCCCTGGGGACACTGCTTTTCTCCCAGCACCATGTGGCTGTGACTCTACCTACCCAATGCCACCAATATCAGAGAAAAAAATAAACTTTTATTATCTCACATAAGACTAGCAGTTACCACTTTTCCAGGAAATTCAGAGTTGATAGCTCTTTGCTCCAGGTGTTTAACTCTAGAAAATCTATAATATTACTGTTAATCCAAGCTCTTACTGTAAGGTGAAATCAAGAGAGTCTACACATAAAATAGTTAAATCCCATAATACAGCTAGATGCCATAAAATCCACTCTTTCCAAACTTTTATTTAAAATTTATTTCCACTAAAAGTTGAAGTCATGCTCTTCTTTCTGAGATAGTCTAAAGGTGGAAGAGAGGTGAGGTTTACAGTGGGTTGGTTGTGTCTTTTATAAGCTCAAGCAGCCTGAGTGGAAAGAGACGGACAAGCTCGCAGGCACACAAGGGCACGCGTGCTCTAAATAATTTATAAGGCTGTTGACAACTCCAAGTCGTGCCATGGGTTATTTTGATACCTTACTGCTCAAATCTATAAAGCTCGTATCTGTCAACTATCAAGCTCTGGTGTGCCCCAAAGCTTGTTCATTTATTCCATCTCTATCAGTCAGTTCAATAAAAGATCTTACCCTCACCCAATGGGTTTTGCCTCTTGGAGACCAAATGGGCTTCTTAATGTCATCTGCTCCTGGTCACATCTACACCTTGGCTGGTTCACACCACCAGTCCAAGTCATAAAGAATATCCACTGCTAAGGGGCTTCTGTAAACTGCTGTGTATAGAAAATGTGTATATAAAATACATTAATATTATCAAATATATAATGACTTGAAACAGATTATGGTTTTCTTTTTCCTAACAAAAATATCTTAAATTCACAAGGGAAATATTTATATTAGTGTTTATCCTTTAAACACGGGAAAGGAAAATATTTGGAAAGGAAAAAAATCTCTTGAAGATACCAGAGTCTTTTGTATCTTCACTTTTCAGACCATCACTCGCATTGTTTCTCCTCACTCAGCTCCACAGACTAATTCTGTTTAATCCTTTTCTTTTTATATGTAAAATGATACAGTTTAATGCTCCACAGTTTAATATCGCTGAAGTTTTATCTTTATTTGTTTGGGAAATTGGAGTCAGATACACACCTACTGTAATTTCCAAAGAACAAACAAATGAAGAAAAAAAAAAAGGCCAGTCCATTTTCATGCAAATCCAGCCAGCTGTTTGGCTCAGGCTGCCCCTGCCTTCTGATGTGGGGATCTGCATAAAAACCAAAGTGGAGATAGGAGCAAAGAGAAAAAAAGGCTGACAATAACATGCAAATCGAAATCACTCATTGGAAAAACTGGGGACTCATTGTCATCAAAAGAATTAGGGTGGTGGAACAAAACAAAAGAGCCCTGCTGATAAAAGTAACTATGGCATGATGGCTTGGAAATCTACAGATTTCTTATACCACAAAGAAAATTGAAATTAAACACCTCTCTAGACTGTCTGCTTTTAATCTTTTCCTTCTGAGCTGCTTCCTGATGTATTCTCTGTTAACTTTTTATCAAAGGTCATTTATAATCATATTGCAGAGATAAAATAAAAATTAAAAAAAAAAAGCATTTATTTCCAAAGTTTTAATCAAATGCCCAGGAAAAAATATGATATTGAAATCAGCAGCTGAACACTAAGTACTGTAGTCCAGACACTCTAAAATAATTAGAGAAAATACTAGTGGTGTCATGTTATCAAACCTAGAAATGAATGCTTGGATATAATTTTTCTCTTATTTAGATTTATAGTTACATATGTATATATAAATATATATAGTTTGGGGTGTTTTGGTGGCAATACAGGCTAACAGCAAATCTCTGAATTCTGATACTCAACGAGGTGATGATGGTGACAGAGAATGTCTACAAGGATAAGCAAAGTGTCATTTCCTTGATAGCTATCCATTAGAATATCCCCCTATTTAGGAAGCTGGGAGAACACTTCATTAGTTTATTGGAATAATCTTCTGAAAATATTCAACAATATTCAAATGGTTTAAAATTTTCTTACTGAACACTTTCCTTCCTCAGAGAAAAAAAAGACAAACCAAAGAGATTTCTGGTGAAACACATTTTTCATTCTAGTTCCCTCAAAAAAGGATTTCTGGTGAAATATATTTTTCATTCCAGTTCCCTCAAAATTCTGAAATATTTTCATAACTAGGCCACCTGAGGTAGAGAAATTCAAGGGTCTCTACCTGAAGTTGAACACAAAGTTTAGTTTTTCCTTTACTTTGTCCTGATATTTTATTTCTGTTGGGAGGGCTGTTTCTGAAAGGATGACATTAAGCAACTTGGTTGTAAAATCAGAAGAGCTAAAAAGGAAAAGAATAAGAAAAGAGTGGAAAAATCAGCAAATATAGGTGTTTTCAGCCTGCTTGATGCACCATCAAAAACACAGCCCCTTGTTTGGTGTTGATGCATGCTTATATTAAAAACTAGGCTAAAAGATTGCTCAGTGCATACTGAAGCACTCAATAGTGGGGAAATGCTGGAATTAAAGGTCCCTCTGCAACTTTAATTTGGCCTTTGCCTGTCTTCACTATGATGGAGTTGTTAATTACTTGCTCACAGACTACTTTTTTTCTTTTTTTTTTTTCTTTTCAGAGAAAGCCAGTCTCCTAAGTGCCCAGGAATGACTGTGCATGGAAATAAATCAGGATTTTTTATTTTCCTGCTGCCTGCAGTTGGTGGATACACAGTGAATGAGCTGAAAGAAGCCAGGAAGATTAAAAAAAAGTCATTATTTAATACTAAGAAAGTGTCCTGGCAGCAGTGTCTCTTCACCCTCTCTTCCCCAGGAGTTATTAGGGATAATGCTTGTGAATAAGCAAACCTGGAGTATCTCAGCATCTGCATCCTGCTGATGATCAATGCTTTGGAAATACCTTTAACCTCAGTGCCCAATTGCTAATGTCAGCAGGGACACCCTCCACTAGACCAGGTTGCTCAAAGCCTCATCCAACCTGGCCGAGAACACTTCCAGGGAGGAGCAGCCACAGCTTCTCTGGGCAACCTGGGCCAGGGTCTCACCACCCTCACACCAAAGCATTTCTTCTTAATGTCTTATCTCCATCTCTTCCAGTTTCAAGCCATCACCCCTTGTTCTGTCACTCCCTGCCCTTGGCCAAAGTCCCTCCCCAGCCTTCCTGGAGCCCCTTCAGGTACTGAAGTTAATTGGAAAGAGCCATGAGGAAAGCATTAGATGAAAATCCATGAAGAAAAGCCTGGAGTTTGGATGGTGATTGGGAAATAACAGATCATGAGTGTGAGAAGACTGCACTTGCTGGAGTAAGAGTGGAGAGGCCATTTGGACACAGTTCAGTGCACACCACGTAGTACACCTACCTATAAAAATCTAGAAAATTTCATTAGCATTTAGCATTTTCTTACTTTTCTGCACTTAACCTGACAACCTTTGTATTCTTTTGCCATCTTTTGTATGCACTTTCCCAAACAAAACAAGTCAAGACTTAAAAGCGTTTAGTCTGCAGGGCCATACAACCTTCCTTCACTTCATGAACAAAACAAGGGCTCTAGACTTGTGCTTCCACCTCCCATGCCCTGGCTGATGACACAACCTGTGGCAGTAGAAAGTCTCTGTACATCATCCATCATTATAGACATGGAAGTCATCTAATTTGTCAGTGTTTGCACAAACACAAAACGCATGGGGAATAACAGTTCAGTGGGTTTCATGCTGTCCCTGAATCAGCAAGAGTTGACCTGTGAGCTGGGGGCGGCAAGATCTCCCTTCCTCATCTCCTCCAGCAATGCCAATACCCAACCACAGCAAGAAGAGTCACTCTGTATGGGTGCCACATCCACACTAGGGTCAACACAGAGCTGTGAGGAGATGGATCAGCCTCAGTGAAGATGGACTCAGCAAGTGCAAACAGATTTTTAATGTGTGTATAAACTAGGGCGCAGGATTTTTTGACAAGAACATCATCAACAAAAATGTGCCTAACTGCCTTCTCCAAAGCCTGGAGGAATGGGAGCTGCTCAGAAAAATTATTAAAATATTGAAGTTGGTGAAATAACATAATTTCCCATAATCTCTTAAAGAAAAAAAACCCACCACCTTATTCAATTTATTAGAAACTTCTAAAAAAAATGCTTAATGCACAGCTGGCACAGAAAAGATCAGCTCCAACATTTGGAAGATGAAGCATCTGAAGATGCTTCAAGAGTGGGGAGAAGATAAGAGCAACTGTAAATTTTTGGAGGTGAAATGTCTCTGGTCACTGTATAATATTTGTGGTTGACTGATTTTGATTATGACCTTCAACACCTTGATCCGCATCACCCAGGGTTAGAATCACTCCACCGAGGGCTTTCTTGACAGGTGATGGAGAAGGTTGATTATGGTGCCCAGGAAAGTGAAGCTCTCAAGGATGGTGTGGATTGGCTCAGGAGGACAAGGAGTCCAGGGAAGCAAAGCCTTGGTGCCCCAACAGTGACAAAAGTCAGGGTCACCCCTCCTGCAACAGCATGGGTGGAAGGTAGAAAAGATAAAATATCAAGGTGGGGTACTTTGGAGATGCCAATGGTGTTGGAGAGAAGGATGCTCCTTCCTTCCTGAAGATCCTGGAGGACCATTCTCATACCTGTCCAACCTCCACCTCCTGTTCTCTGTCTGATTTATCTTTGTCAGGTTTGTGGAAGATTTACAGCTCTTTCAGAATTGAGATACAAGTCATTAAGTTTTTTATAATAAGAGCAAACTTTAGTTTACCTGGGGACAGTTATTTACCTGAAACCTGTTGCCTAAGCCAGGATTTCAAGAATCATGTCTCAAGCTTGAGGAGATAATGGAAATGCCCCTAGACTCAGGAGTTTTTAACATAAGTAAGTGACAAAGCTCTTGGTTGGGTTTTTTTGTTGGGTTTTTTGGGGTTTTGGGGGTTTTTTTACTTGTGGTTTATAAAACACAACGTCATTTGAAACCAGTGGACTAGCAACTCACTTTCCCTTTTTTTTAATAATGGAGAACAGAAATTCCCATCAGGTTGCTGGGGCTCAGCAAAGAGGGCTTTAAGTAGCTGGTGAGTGGGTGGCAGTAATGTCACAGAACCCCAACTCTGAACTTGTGCACAGTGCAAACCAGTTCTCATGCCTCCGTGCATTTATCCAGTGCCAGGCACCAAAAATTGTTCCTGTTAACACTGACACCATGTGGGACTCACCATGATGCAGAAACATCTCCAGGACTTGAGCAGACTGGTGATCCTTTGGGCTTCAGCACTGTGCAAAAATATTTCAACAGCAGCAAGAGGTGACACCAAGGGAAAGTTGATGTTGGCCATGAGGAAAAGGTTCTTGAGGCAGAGGGTGGTGGAGCACTGGCACAGGCTCCCCAGGGAGGTGCTGATGGCACCAAGCCTGACAAGATTCCAGCAGCATTTGGCCAAGGCCCTCGGGGACATGGTGTGAATGTTGGGCTTGTCCTGTGCAGGGACAGGAGTTGGGCTCCATCATCCTGGTGGGTCCCTTCCAACTTACCACGTTTGATGATTCGATGACTCTAGGAGATGCTTAGCACTGAAAATAAGTAATTTAGCAATAAGTACATTTTTCCTGTCGTGCAGCACAACATGAAAATTCTGTGTCCATTTTTATCCTCCAGATGTGTTCCTAATATTGCCATCAATAGCTGCAGTTAGCATTACACCATTTTAGTAGAAAAAAAAAACCCCATTCAACTCCCATTTTAAACTTTTCAATCTTTTCCTCTGTGCCAGAAAGTAGAATAACTAAAGCTTATCTATTTATGCATGTGCCTAAATCTCCAATGCATATATAAATGTAAATCTCATTACACTATAACACACCACCTTAAAAATACTGAGACATTTTAAGAGTCTGCTACACATTTTTATCAAACAGGGGGACTTAATTTTTATTTTTCTTCTGCATAAAGCCACCAAAATCCTGCATGTTAATACTTCAAGAAAATAAACTTGTGTAAAGATTTGCCTACCCAAAGTACAGTATAATTTGAATTTAAATCCCTTAGAAAGCCAAAGCACTGTGTTTATAATACGAGAACAGCGGGCAGTCGTGCCCTTGACTGGAGGGCATGTCATCTAGTCCTCTCCTTCTCTGCAAAGCCATCAGGCTGGCAGTGGTGACAGATGAACAGCTTACCATTAATTTCTCCTCTTTCATGCCTTCAATCCAAATGGTGCATATTCTCCACAGGGAGGCATCAAGGTCTTTGCCTTTATTTCTCTTGCATACTCGCACTGACTTATAAATCAAGTGCAGATAAGAAGAGAGGGCAAATATCAATCTTTTTTTTTCTTTTTTTTCCTTTCTTTCTTTTTTTTTCTTTCTTTCTTTTTTTTTTTTCCCCTTTCCTGGCCAGTGCCCACTGGCACACTACTGAGCTTTGACTGAAAGGTTCTTCAAATCTTGATGTGATTCAGAGGCAAGGGAGCGCTCCACGAGGACAAAACAACAAAGGAAATTGGAGAGAGAGAGGGAGAGAGAGAGGATTTGTATATCTTGGCTTATAAATGAGAAGCCTCCTCTCTGCAATGTTTAAATATGGTTTACCAGGAAAAAAAGAAAAAAAAAGAAAAAAAAAGTGAATCTAAGTTGTTATTACTTTATTGAAAGAATTAAATAAAATATCTTTGTGGAATATAAAACAAGCAGCGTTTCTGCAGCCTCTCTCATCAGAATGTTGTCTTTTCCAAAAATAATCTTTCTTTGGGGAAGCATTTCTCCTCTTTGCCACTGAAGCAATTCAATCCTTCAAAACAGATTGGCTTTTACTATGGCTTTGTAACATTAATGATTAGCTTTTGTCTCTCTGAAAATAATAATAATAATAATAATAAAATCTGATTTCAATTTAAAATACAAAGGGCTGGATCTCCATCCCATACCAAGCAGCACAGCTACACAGGCTCATATGCAGCTCTGCTGATTGGCAGTAGGTGGAAAATTGTCCCACAATGTTTTTTTAAGTACTATGGAAAGAAGTTTATTAGTTTATTAATCATATTTTATTTAAAACTGCTACTACACCTTTCAAAGTTCAAATAATTATTTTTTTTAGTAAGTTTCACAAATCATCTGAAGTTTGCAATGATTTTGAGGGCTTTGTTAGAGACTTACATGCTAATCCTGTCAATGCAATGAAGGGACATGGGTCTTCCTTCACTTGCTCTCTTATTTTCCTATAAGTCCATTACTAGAAGAATTCTCAATTCTGTTACAATAAATTTATCTTGCATTTAAAACATATATTAAATCATTGGTGTGAGTGATGCAACATTATTGCACATCAGGGAAAAAAAAAAAAATCTATATTATGATAGTTGTTGACAAATGACAATATTATTTTCCGGCTAAGCACGAGGTGTTAATGCTGCTAAATGGCTGCAAATGGTGACGTTCAAGGCTGCCTGCTGGCCATTTCCAGGTGACATATCTGGGGATTCGGGGCTATTTCATTTTCTAGCCTTTTTTTAAGGCTTCAGGCCCCATCCATAAATTACAGCTGATGACAAAAGTGGAAGCTAACAGTGGCAAAATTAGGCCCACAGGCAAAATAATTATATATACAGCCTTTAGCAGTGAGGGAGAAAGCCATCAATCAGCCCCCAATTATTCACTAGTTAATCAGCTCTGCCCTTCCTTTATTGAAGGGTTACAGTGTAATTAAGTTGGCAGCATCCTTTTAATTCATCAAACATACAACACATGGCGGTGTTTGCTGCAATCAGGGGACGGCACCTTTGTGTGCCTGACCCCTCGCACTGCTGCTGGGAGAGGAGGAAAAAACTTCAGAGGTAAGAGAGACTCGTTCTGCAACAGCCAAGCAGCCCCACGGTGTGGAGCCAGCGTGGAGGGTGGGCAGAGCTTCCATAACAGCCCTGCGTGGCACAGGCGGGATCGACACGGGTGTGCACCTGGGCGTGAACTGAATGGGTGCAACCACTCCAGAAAACTTCTTAGTGGGGTGTCCTGGTGTGTAACTGGGCCAGAGCTGGTTTGTTTTCAGCAGCTGGAACAGCGCTGGGGTTTGGGTTCAGCTGGGATTTGTTAGGAGAAGAACATTGATCACACACCGATGTTTTCAGTTGTCACTGGAAGTTGAAGGACTTTGTGTTTTGCTGGTCTGCAAGTGCAAGGTCTAGTGGGGGCGAGGAATATTGCAATGAATGAGCTCCATGGGCATTGGGCTCTGCCAAGGGGCTGTTCCATCTCCTGTCCCCCATGGGCAGGAGATCCATGAGGGGCTCTTCCTCTCTGGCTCTCGCTCGGGCTCTGGCTCTCCCGGGATTGCGGTTTCGGGTCGGGATTGTCGCTGCTCCGGGATCGTTCTCTGGGAACGGGCCGGGCTGGGTCAGTGAGTGGTGAGCAATGGCCCTGGGTGTCACTTATTTGCATATTTTATTCCTATTATTATTATCATCATCACTATTTTAATATCATTATTAAAGTTTTCCTTTATTTCAGTTATTAAATAGTTCTTCTCTCACCCTACGAGTCTCCTTCCCCTTGCCCCCCAGTTCTCTCCCCTATCTCCTGGGAGATGTTGGGCACTTCCAGGCCATCAGAGCTAACCAAGAAATGGTTTTGTGAAAACCAACTTTAAGGAACCAACGAAAGCAACTATTTAAAGGTAGAATGTAGCTTTTTATCTTCTCAGATTACCGGTGTTGAACTTTTCTATTATACAGCAGATTAGTATTTTCAGTGTTTTTTTGCTGCTAGTGAAGTATTTGGACATTGATTTTTATCTCACCAGTAACAAAAATGACTCAAGATTCTCCAACCCACACTAAATTTTAACCTGTGAATAGATGTAATAGCTCCAGCTCCTGTGTTTGTACATAAACTCAAGTGATGCTGTGTATTGTACATACTTTTTTTCATCTCCCTATATTTACCTGGCTATAATTCTCTTTTCCTCCCACATATAATTCCTGCTCACGGCATCCTTACAGATGCTGAATGTCCTAAGTGTCCTTGCTACCTTGCAGAAGAGATACAGAATTATTTATTCATAAACAAACCCTGTGTTTCTAACCTGCTTGTAATAATTAACTTTTCTACCATCATTGGCTGTAGCACAAGATGTGGGCAAACAAACCCAAACCCCTCGACATCTGAGCACACTGGGAATCTCAATGTCCCAAGGAACACTGGGTTTTTTGACAAAAATCTTTATTCCTCTCAAAAAAAAAGCAAAAGAGCATTTCCCTGCTGGATACTTATTAATGGTTATTTTACTCATTCAGCCTGATTGAAGACATTGGGAAGTTTCTCACTCTTTACTAAAATATCTTTCCTAAAGATGCAAAAAAAATGACATTTTGTTTTATTTTGGTTATTTTAGGGTGGGTTTTTGCTTGGGGCATGATGCAAGAATCACATATCTATTCAGAAATCTCTCAAATCTCCAAGATAGCAAGAGCACAACCTTGGCCAGGTCTGGCCATCACCTGTCTCTTCTGGACTTTACTCAGTTGCACGTTACCTGGAACCTAGCCAAAGACTTATGACAATGAGCAACCACGAAAGATAGATCCTATTCTTCCTTTTACCCCATCAGACACCCCAGAAAATGCCAAATCTGCAATGTTCCACCTCCTCTGGCATCAGGTTCTCAGCCCAAGAGAGGGAGGAAAGAAGAGGGCAATGTTGGTTTTCCTGGCCAGGAACTGTGACCACTTTAGTTACCAACATGAATTCCCCCAACATCTAAGGGACCTGACATCCTTAAATCACTTTGGGTTGTTTTTTTTCACCACTAAATACCCATTTAGATGACATGTTGCCATCTTAGGGTGGGAATGGGCTTGGTTTGCCAGATCCCATGGAAGGTCTCTGGTTAACAGCCACCCATGGAGAATTCAGAGGATGATCTGCTCTGCTGGGACCCATTTTCCTAACAGGACTGAAGACCAAACTGAGACATCAAATATCAACATGAGCTACCAAAGATTCTGCCCCATCAAAGTGATTTGTATAAAGTTACATTCCTGCTAACAAAACACTAGTTTTTAACTATTTATTTGTCTCCTGGCTGTACACACAATTTTTTTAATATCTATTTTTTAATTGATTAGAGAAACTTGAGCTGCACGATGTAGATTCTGCATTATCTCAATGTCAATAAATCTCAGCTTTTCTTCAAGAAAGAGCATACCATATTGCAGCCAACCTAAGTCATAACTCAAGACAACATAATCATGTCATAATAGAATTTACCCAAGGAGATGGTATCTGCTGCTCTTGAGGGTCGCTGAATTCCGTCTGTCAGTGTTATGTTCCTGAAGAGGTTCAAGGAGTAGCTTGTGCTGATTATCAGAAAGTATGTTTAAAAACTGTCACTATGTTTATATCCTTCAGGGTTGCATTGGAATTAAACAGATAAACAGGATCAAGCAGCGTCATGCAATCAAGTACAAACTGCAGAATAAAGTTTATATGAAATTTTCTAGGGAAAAAAAAAAGACTTTGCATATTTTGTCTCTGTTTTAAATGTATAAGACAGGATGTTCATAAGAGATATTTAAATTGCTTGACATTAAGCATACAGTGTATTCCCAGATTGAAAAAAATGACTAAAAAAAAGGAAAAAGTTTGTTATCCACTGTGAAAAGTTGCACATGAATAAAAAAAAATTAAACTATAAATTAATACACTTGTAAAAAGTATTAAAAAATTATTAAAATCCATTAGGTCAGCATGGCCAAGGAAAACATTTTTTTTTGTGGACAAAACTCATGTTGGGGTAAACTGCCATTTGCAATTTTTAATTATTAAAATAATTATTAAAATAATTATTAAAATAATTTAAATTATTTTAATAAACATTCCTACCAGTGAGTAACAATGTAAACTACATCATATTTTTTTCCTAACTACCTAATTTTTCCATTTTAACATACAATTTAAAATTCATCACATCTTGGTTAATTAAATAAATTATCCATTTAGGAAAAAAAAAAAAAGACAATTCATTGTGCCTACTGGAGCCGAACACAACAGCACCAGTTGCAATTGTATATTTTGTTTAATTTGAATAACCTTCTGTTTTCATATGTTTTCTATAAGAACATTTTAGTCATGTTCCTATGAACATGCTCACTTTTTCACAGGCAATTTTTAAGTAACAAGATCATGAACACTAAGGAAACACATATTATGTGTAAATTTATTCTCTTGGCTGTTTGGTTTAGCTAATATACTACAATATAACCAGAAAAAGCACTAACACTCCTACTCAATTTCCAGTTAAGACACTGCATTTTGGTTAAAAACTTGATTTTTCTGTTGCTGGTAAGAGATATCACCATCTTAGTCAGCAAAATTTGGAATAGTCTTTTCTAATTGTTATTTTCTAGTGATAACTTTTTAAAAGAATAATCCAAAGTTATGAATTACATTGCTCAGACAAGTAAAAATAATTAAAAATGAAAATTCTATCATCTGGAGGTTTTATATAATCAAGAATAAATCTAATTTAGGGTACATCATCAAGGTCTCTGCATATTTATATTTACTTTACTCACAACACCAGATGAACTCAAGGGTACTACTGATAGTTCCTAAGATAACTTTGAATCTAAATACATATTCTATAATAGATATATTGAGGATAGAATGAAACTAAAGAGCCAAATCCCTTGTAGCATGTTGGCAATACATGACTCCTCTTTCCTCATTTCAGTCATGAATAGTCTAAAAAAAGAGATTATTTGGAATAGTTATGAAAACACAACACTTGGTCAATGTGGAAAGTGGATATTTGGAATAACTCCTGAACCAAAATGGATGCTTTGCAAGGTCAATAAAAATTACATTATACCTGATTTTCTAAGCATGCAACAAAGTAATGTTTGAGGAAAAAAACCCCAAACTTCCTCAGAGTCAATTGAAAAAGAGGAAAAATAAATTAAGAGATGTAAGTGAATTATTTGCTGTGATTAGTGCACAAGGTGAGATGGTCCTCACGCTCCTACGTCACACCACCGATTCACCCCAGCGTCACACGATTCAGGCTTCGGAATAAGACATTAATTGACAATGAAAGGAGGTGGAAAACTTTGCATTCTCTTCCTATAAACTCCAAGGGGAATATTAAGCTGAAAAACTACATTACAGATGGAAGACTGTTTTTATGGCTGTTAAGAGCAGGGGTTTTTTTTTGCACTCACGCAGCAAGAACGTGTTTCAGCCTAATGCATTAGATTCGTTTTGTTGAGTCCTGCTAATGGGATGAAGATAAAGTGACTTCCAGGCAGAAAACCTTGTTAATCAAAACCAATTTGGGCCACTTGTACATGTTGTTCTGACTTTCTGAATAGGAACTTCCATTTTTCACGAGAAACACACAACAATAAAATTACCTCAGATTGCATTTCATTTATGGACAGCTACTCATAGACTGAGTATATTAGTGC
Organism: Caprimulgus europaeus; assembly: GCA_907165065.1. The sequence continues at coordinate 19,908,276 of OU015538.1, read as the reverse complement.
TTTTATCTGAGATATCACCTATAGACACATTTTTCCTCCCTAAAACAAAAGTGTCTTATCTTTAGGAAAGACTTATTTCTATTTTAAAGGTTATTTCCAAGATATAGTTATAAATGGGTTTACTTAATATATTTTGCAGAAGTTTGTGTAACTTGATTACCTACTGGAAGCCAAGTTCACGTCCTGGAAAGAAGAAAATCAGAAGAAAATCACCTAAAACTGCTTTTAAAGCAGAATAATTTTATGTGCTGTGGATGCTTGTGGTACCTTAATGCTTGGTAGCTTGACAGTTTTAATACATAATCTTAAGAGATGAGGTCCAGGACTATGCCACCACCAAGGCAAGCACAAGAATGGAGTAAGTGACCAATAAACATTTTGATCTCTTTGGAAATATCATCTTTTCTACAATTATTAAGATTGTATGCAGCAATAAAAGACACTCAGGAGGAGAGATAGTTAACGTTAAAAACCCACTCAACAGTAACTAATGAAGCATTCTCATGTTTGCGAGCGAGGAGTAAATGTAAATTTACCAGAGTAGTTTATTAAAAGTAAAAGCAGAAAGATGTCAAAGGCAAAATCCTGCACATGTGCAAAATGCATAAATTAATGAATTCTTCATGGAAACCTTTTTTATTCTGATGAATAAATTCTCTCTTACCACTATAGCCCAAACAAAGTCATGAAGAAAAGAGCCAGCCTGTATTTCCTCCTTTACCTCTTTGCATAGTCTCTTGCTTTGCTCTTACACTGTATTTACATTTAATTACAAGGTGAGAGTTAATACCTTAGCATTGTATCTGTTCCATGGCTAACACTTGGCTTACATTTAAACAACACATTTTTCCTGGAATGATGCACTGATTAACACATCAAGCATCCTTGGACAGAATGTTAACCTCCACCATCTCTGAAGCCCACCTTGTACTTGGTGCTGGCAAGTTAAATCCAAATTGTTAATAGCCTTAGGTAAGTGTAGTGGTTGCAAGGACCTCCTCCATTTCTCCAGCTGGCAAAAGGAGTCCTCATGCTGTGGAGTATTTGGGGTGTATATACCTGGTTTTGGCTGTGGTCGTGTGCCACAGCCCCATCACTGCCATGACAACAGGGATGGCTGGCTCAGCTGAGCTGGCAAAGAGGCATCACCTCACTATGGGGCTTGGGCTTCCTCCAGAGTGAAAGCAACCTCCTTAGCAATGGTTTTTTGGTGGATGTCAGCATGGAGTGACACTTGGCAGAAGCCATCCTGGAGGATGTGAGGGATGAGCATGGTCAATGCTCCAAAATGAAGCCAGGAGAATGGGAAGCATTAACAAGGCAACAGAAAATGTCCCAAAATGCCAGTTTCTGAGCAGTCCTACAAGAGACACATACACCAGCTCCCTACCAAGCCTGATGGTTGTTTTTTTTTTCAGTTTTTGCTATTTTTTTTAAAAAAAAACCTCAATAATATAGTGCATGCTTTGCTATCTAGCAGAAGCTCACACCGTGAGGTTCAGCACTAAATCATAGAGTCAGAGTGGTTGGAAAAGCCCTTTAAGATCATGAAGTCCAACCACAAACCCAACACTGCCAATTCCACCTCTAACCCATGTCCCTAAAAATCCCTAAAATCTCTACCCCCTTTTTACATGCCAATGGATTTGCCCTAATTTCTCTTCATCCTTGTTCTTAGAAAGTCAAGAGGCTGTGTTAAGGCAGGCTGGTGTAGAACAAGAGCAGATTTAACACCAAGCCTGCCTGTGCCCTCTTTCCTTTGCAGATTCAGCCAAACCAATTGTCAGATTGTCCATGTTCATCTAGACATGCGTGAAGCTCTCTGTTTAGTCTGGAGGTTTAGATCTCCATCTGTTTATGCTTCCTCAATACTAGGTTAAAATCTCCAAGCAAAAGTAAAAATCTCCTTGAAGAAGGGGTAAAGTAAGTCAACAGAAAGTTTTTCCACAGTTTCAAATGAATTATTAAATCACTTTCTGGAGTCTGCAGAAAGAAACTCAACACTACTCTTGGGATTTCAAACTCCAGTGAACTTGATCAGTGCTCTGCATCCCTAACAAGTCTTGTAATCAGACCAAGGGGCTTCTTTGTGGACCTTTTCTTTTTTTCCTCCTACCACTCTAGTAAATACATCTCTTTTTATCCCACTTACTTTTGTTTGTATGGTCCATGTATTTCTTTATCTGTGTTTTCAAATGCTGTTAAAATCCCCTCAGTCTTTCTGAAGAGAGCCTGAAACTCAGTAACTCGGTATTCCCGAGGCAATCTGCAATAACAACCAGCGCAGGATTGTAAAGGATCCTCGGCCAGGAAAGGGATTTCATTTCTAGTGGGCAATTGCAAACAACAAGGGAAATATTATTTTTTTAAATTAAGATAAATACCTTAATGGTGTACTATTAAAATAATGTGCCCAGCTTACACAGACCTAAAGAAAAAAAAAGAAGCCACTATCAAATTTTCTCTCTTTAGGGACACGCTCTTGTTACCAGCACAGGAACATTAATCACACTGAGACTGCTTGGTGGAGTTACACTTTAAAAATGGTCCCTTTGTCCCCATCTATCTGGAAGCCCCTCTTCATCACGCCCGCCAAGGCTGCCAGCACCACCACCTCCCAGCTCCACTCCACTCCAACAGCCACTTCAACATGGGGATATGAGGAGTGGGATGCAAACAACTTCTTCTTTCCTTAACCCTGGTAATTTAGTTGTCACCCCTCAAGCCACTGTCCACATCCACCACAGTGTGTCCTCTGCACCCACCTCTGCCCTGCCCAGCACCACACCTTATGCAGGAGCTTCTCTAGAGTAGTATGAGTCCAATAATGGGACAGGGTTAGACCAGCTGGAGGGAAAAACCCCAAGGTATTAACACAAAGAATTGTATTTCTGCAAGGAGCCCGTGCAGCACATCAACCTCGGGCAAGGGAGGAGTGGTTGATCCACCAGAAGGCTGTGCTGCCCTTCAGCGAGGTCTGGACAGGCTGGAAAGTCAGGTGAAGAGGAACCTGGTGCAGTTCAATAAGGGCAAGTATGGGGTCCTGCACCTGGGGAGGAATAACCTGGAAAGCAGCCCTGCAGAGAAGGACCTGGGAGTGCTGGTGGATGACCAGTTGAACATTAGCCAACAATGTGCCCTTGTGGCCAAAAAGGCCAGTGGTCTCCTGGGGTGCATTAAGAGTGTGACCAGCAGATCAAGGGAGGCTCTCCTCCTCCTCTACTCTGCCCTGGTGAAGCCACACCTGGAGTATTGTGTCCAATTCTGGCCCCCACTGTTCAAGAGACAGGGATCTTCTGGAGAGAGTCCAGTGGAGGGCTACGGAAATTATTAAGGGGCTGGAGCAACTTTCTGATGAGGAAAGACAGAGAGCTGGGACTCTTCAGCCTGGAGAAGAGAGGGGACCTTATCAATGTTTATCAATATCTAGAGGGTGGGTGTCAAGAAGATGGAGCCAGAATCTTCTCAGTGGTGGCCAATGATAGGACAAGGGGCGACGGGCACAAACTGGAACACAGGAGGTTCCACTTAAACATGAAGAGAAGCTTCACTGTGAGGGTGCCAGAGCCCTGGGACAGGCTGCCCAGAGAGGGTGTGGAGTCTCCTTCTCTGGAGAGATCCCAAACCCACCTGGATGCAGCCCTGTGCAACCTGCCCTGGGAGGCAGAGGGGTTGGACTGGATGATCTCCAGAGGTCCCTTCCAACCCCACCACTCTGTCATTCGATAAAGCCAGCACTGCAGGTTATGAAACCCTGCTGAGAGCATGCCAAGATCAGACCCAAGTTGGTGGGTCAATATGTTGGGGCAAAACCATGATGGTAAAGCCTGTCATCCACCTGCACAGTTCCCATTTAGCAGGTGAGCCTCTGAACAGAGAAGAAAATAAATAACTAAGGCTGAAAGCAACAGTCCTGTCCTCTGTTCTGCAGGTCACGTTACTTCTATACTCTAAGTAAGGCAATGAGAAAATAATGACATGCCATAGAGTTAAAAGTGAATGCCTTCATCCTTTTGTTGTTTATCAGTTAACAAAAATGACGTTCTAGAGATGCTTTATGTATTTATTGAAAGGGGGAAAACATCTATCAAAGCTCATTTCAGCTATTGTTATTGCCATCAGACTTGTTCTCTTCTGCCATGAGCTGGAACAGGACTGTCAGCCAGAGATGACTGATCCAGGCAAATGATTTTGCATCGTTTGAGATCCATACAGAAATATAATCATACCCAAGGTCAAACATTAGAAAAAGGTTGGGCATTTGGGGCAATGAAAGCAATGCTGTCAGATATTGAAATCTCAGCAGGAGATTCAGCTCCATTAAAACTGAATACACAATTACTTTCAGCTTGCTACTTTCCATGCATGTATAACTAGTTTGTTCATCTTGGTGCCCCCTGTGTTAGTCAGAAAAGGTAAGATTGGAATATTTTGAGGATACCTCCCTTTCACAGGAGTCTACGTAAGTGATAAAGTGACTATATAATATATATGCAACTGGTGAATCATTTCCACAATTAATCAGCTTTGAAGAAGCAGACCTAAGAGATATAAGTCACTGGCTCTGCCCAGGTATCTTAAAATTCTCCACAGGTATTTGGCTGATTTTACGTGACTCGCCTTCCAGAAGATGCTCCTTTGATGACCAGGAAAGGAAATGCTCAGCGTGCCTGATAAGCAGGGCTGGCGGAGCAGTATGATGAAGAAACAGAAGCAAAGGAAAGCAATGAGGGAAATAATGAAAGAGCATTTGGAAAATGAATTGGAAGTGGGTATGAAAAGTGAAAAATGAGGAGAAAGATGAGGGGAAGGGGCTTGTCTCAGATTGGGGATTGCACAGGGAGAGTGGAGAGAAACGGCTGGAGTTACTGGTCTGTTCCAATTTGGGTATTTTCAAGAGCTTCCCTAGTTATCCATAAATTGCACAGGTGTGGGATAAACTCCATGTGCACTTGGCTACTTGTGCTACACTCTGCCTGTAAACGCATCTCAGATGAGACAGAGACATCTCAGAGATGCCTGACCAGCTTCAAACAACAAATATTTATGAAAAGATCATTCTCTTAAAGGATTCTTCTTCCAAATCTGGGTTTTTTACCCAAGAGAGAGCACTGTCTCAAGCTACCATTCAGGCATTTCAGGCTCCTCAAGCAGTGACAGTTCAGGATTTTGTGACTCAGGATCAGGCTAAAGAGATAAACCTTCACATCTTGCCTTAGAAATTGCATGTGAGATTGAATCACATGGTTATAAAGTTTCTTCTATTAAATCTTCAGTCTATATTTTCCATGTACTTCTCACCATCATTTCCTGATCCACCATTTACAGTATCTGTTTAAAATATAATGCTAGGAACATACAAATAATTGCATTTACCATGTGCTTTTGACACGTTAGCATGCAGAGTTCAGGCAAGTTAATTTCTAACAGTACTTAGAAAATTTCTGATTCACACAGAATTTTTCAAGAACTAAACATTAGTAATAAATAATATGGATTAGGATTAAAGAGTTTTATTATTTATTCAAGTTATAATAAATAAACTATCCATGTTGTGCCTTTCAACTATTCCAGTAGGATGAGCAGTCAGATACTCATTTCCATTCACAGCTGCAAATACCAAAGAAACCTTGGGAACATCATTTCCCTTTCCTTGCTAAAGCATTTGTTCTCCACCTGCAAGGACTGTGAGGCAAATAAAAAATAAATAAATATTGAATCTGGGATAAATGTGAAATACTATTTATTTTTTACAGATTTCTAACCATGGTGACTTATCTCCTATCAGTTATGGAGTACCTGGACCCAGGGTCCTACTGCAACCAGCTTCACCACTGGCAGATAGCTAACCTGTCACTTATCCATTCACTCTCAAATTCCCAAACCACTTCATGTGCAGCTCTTCTGCTCGTGTGTCCTAAACCACAAGTAGCAACAGAAAAAGTGGTATAAGGCTTTTTGAAATGACCTGTATCATTCTTTTCTTGTTTTCCTGTGCAAATAACTCAATCCTCTCTTGTCAACATATCTCCCTTGGTGTAACACATCAAGTTACCCCAGCCTTAGGAACGTGGTGTGCCACTTACTGCAACTAAAGATGTGCCAGGGCAGTGCTGACAGCCAGGTGACCTTCTCCACACCAGAAACCACAGCACTACATGTTATGAAGATGAGAAGATCCTGTGTGCACTCAAGCAACTGTTTTTCTAACGTAGTTGGCCTAAACCAAGTTGCTTTGCCTTGTCTCTTTTGTGTTTCTAACCACCCTCCTCCTCTCTCACGTGGTACCTAAGCAGACCAGAACCTTGTGGTTTCTTCATGTTTTAAAAGAGAAATAAAATGAAAAAATACAGCCTCTCACAGCTTTATGTTTTACTACACCTACAGCCTCCTCCAGGGAACATCTCTGGGGTGATGGACCCCCAAATGTCATCTATTCCCAGGTGGGAACTTGCATCTTCTGCCTGGGGATCATGGTGTTAAAGCTGAGCATCCCCTACAGTCCACTGCAACAACTCTCTCCATGCTGACACAGTATTTCTTCTTACAACATCTTATTACAAGTCACAAAAATAAATGTAACATATAGTTCTACTTCTTCAAAGGCAGAAATATATTCTTTGAGAAACAGCTTATAAAAGAACGAACCAGCCCAGCCGTGTGACCCAGCAGCAGCATGAGAGATCCTGATACACATCCACCTTTCTTAATTCCCAGCAGTTTTCCCAGCCCATCTCCTTCCTTCTTTGTGAAGCCTCTTGAGCCAAAATAAGACCACTATTAAAATATTTATTTTTTAATAATATTAAATATTTAATATTTAAAATAAAATATTTTAATATTAAATTCTAGTTGGCCAAAGCTTTCTGATTTACAGCAGTTACTCAATCTCCTCTTCCCTGGGGACTCAGGGGCTCAAGTCACATGCATAAACACGTGTCATACACACATGTGTGCATATACATGCATGCATATATGTGTGAAGGAGAGAGATCACCTAAAGCATTGATAGAGCAGTCTTTAATTTTGTTTTTTACTGCTCCACGTGTCCATGGTGTCTCACACATCTCAACCATCTTTGAAGTTTCCATGCTTTCAAGGTCTCACATCTGTCACGCTATCAGTACCCTACCACAGATGAAAAGAATATAATTATGGATTTAGTGTAATCATTGATTTCTGGGCTCCAAACCATTCAAAGAAAGGTCACAAGTCCACACGGCTGCCCCTTAGGAAAAGGATTTGCATCTGACTATTTTATTTAGCTGAAGACACCCCCAATTAAACACAGAGACTTCTCTTCGGGCTCTGCACCTGAGGCAACTTGAAGAAGACAGATCAATCTTCCCCATGCCAACTGTGCCTTATTTACACGGAGCTGACACTGGTCCCACCTGTTACGGGCAGCAGCAGTGACTTTCTGCTCCCCAGCTCCCTTTTCATTTGCTAGGCAGCATCTCCCTTTGGAGCTCTGCCACGGCAGCCGTGGAGGACGTGCATCTGAGGAGCTGCACTTTTGGGGAAGGTGGCAGGGTGCCAGAAGATTGTGCCTGAAGCAGGGGAGCTGCTGTCACAACCCTTCAAACATTTAACTTGCCGCAGATTCTCGGAGATCCACAGTGCAGATGTAAAGACATAATTTTGCCCACAGTGTTTGGATTAGCAGTAAATCTACTAATCCAACACAATATCCAAGGGGGCACGGCGAGATCTATGGGTTCATAAATTCACACCACTCCTTTTATTATTCTGGGCCCCAGATGGTTTCGAATGGGCATGGGCATAATGAGATCTTGGAAGACATGATTATATTCTTAGGTCAAAATTCTCAGTCCAATCTCTTTTATCAGGCTCAGAGCCTTTGTGTCCCTGAAGTGCTAATACTTTATGCTGATTGCCTATGCAGGCTTCGGTGGGAGTTCACATTATTTTCGATACAATTATTATTATTATTATTATTATTGACAGCAAAAACTCTGGGAAAAAAAAGAACTCCATTTTATATTACTTATGGTCTGGAAAATACAATGACTGAGCCCTTCATTATGGATATGTTTTCATAACAAAACAGATCAGAGAGGGGGAAAAAAAGAGGGCAGGATAAAAGTATTATTTTAGTAACGGGAAGACAAAGTATGAGCTTGATCATAAAGACTAGTGAGCTTTAAAAATGCATCTTTGAACTGATCAAGCCTTTTTTTCCCCCCTTTTTTTTTTCCCCCCTTTTTTAAAATAAATGGTTCTTTTGAACCTGGCAGTTGTAAGGAAGTGAAACAGAACAAACTTTGAAAAGTGTGCTTGTCTGAGGCTCCTTACACCATATCTGGCTGAGAGTACAGGTGGCCAAGCACAGAAAGTTCCTGCCAATTTCTAAAGTTACACTTTTATCCACTAAACAAGCATCCTGATCCGGGTTACCAAACAGGGCACTCAACAGGAGCCTCCAAGTGCACAGATTAAATATCACTTATTCCACAGCCTGGGCCATCCAGTTTAGTAAAGCTTGATCTAATCCTGTTTCACCCTTTTCCTGTGCTCGCTGGATTTTGGGTAATGGACCTTCCCGAGAGATTACTCTCAGAAAGTGTCTTCTTGTAGAAAAGTTGATGCACATGCTTCTATTTTAAAAAGCACATGTTCAGCACATTTGGCTTTTGTGAAAGGGAATATGGTTTAAGTTTGTTTCAATAAAAAGAAAAGGGATTCTGCTGGAAGGACTTATGTCAAAGTGCAAAAGGTTTTATACACAATGAATAGATTATTTTTTTCCCCCCTCCCTCCTCTTGAGGGCCAAAGAGGAGATGCTAAAATGAAATCTTTCTGCCACAATAGCAGTTGCTGTTTTACACACAGAGAATCTACAAGGCAGCTTGTTATGAATTCTCCATCTTTGTATTTATTTTGGATTAGACTGATTTAATCTAAGAGTCACATCAAGAAAGCCAGACTTTGTCTTTAATGAGAAACTTAATATGTATTCACAGTAAACACTTTAAATGTCAAAGTTTAATGGGCCCTATTCAAAGGCCATTATTATAGTAACTATGCTTTTATATCAGCATGGCTGATGAGGAGTAATTCTTTTAAAGGCACTCTTCAAAAAAAATCAATATAAATGCTAAATAACAAAAACAAAGAATCCCTACAGTGCATCTTAATACAAAAGGACAGTAACAAAAACCTAGATAACTGGTGGATCAAAAAAAAAATCAAGCCTTGGCAATGACTAGCAACAGGAAAAAAAAAAAGGACAAATTGTGTGGATCCAGTGCCAGGTACGAGCGAGCACTGCAAAGAGAACACATTCGTGTTCAGCCTTCTTGTCCCCTAAGTTAGAGTCTAAACCCACGTCATCATCAGCCTCCTGGTGCTCAGCTCTTCCCTGCTCTGTGCCACCTTCCTTCAGGTCCTTCTCAGCCAAAGAGACCTTCACCACCTCCACACAGTGTATAGACACATGCACCCCCTGGGAGTGGTTCCCCCAACTATTAATACATCATTTAAAAGTTCTGCATAGCAAAACTTAACCAAGGAACCTTACTCTTTCAGTAAGAACTCCTCGAGTCTCCCATCCTATGAACAGGAGCCTCTTCCCTAGGTCTTCTGATACACCTTCTCCAGACCACTTTCCCAGGACTCAGGGGCCAGGCACAGGGTGGGGAGTTGGCTGGGATGGAGAGCTCAACCCAGCAGGCATGCAGGAGTGCTGGGATCATTTTTCCCTGAGCTCTGAGGAGATTGTCCTGATTAAACCCACTAACTCAATCTGCTCCTTTTCAATAACTCCCTGCACTCTGGTCCATCCTTTATCCAAACATATAGAAAGTTTCCTGCATTTCCATACACATTTAATGTCCATTACATCACAGTCTATTGCAGATCTATGGCAGGCACATTCATTTTCTCGACAGGATTTAAGGAATGCACATAGATTTCTCTCATAAAGATCCCTACCCATATTCCAGCGTGATTGGTGTTCACTGAAACAGGTGGAAAAGCTCTGGTGTGCCTGAGTGAAGATCCATCCTGATCTGGGAGGAATCCTTCCAAACATTAGTCACAAAACCAAAGCCTGTGACAACATGACATTTATCAAAAGCCTGTTCAAGCAGGCTCAGTTTTTTATTTGCAGTCATGGATATTTCTACCAATTTATAGATAATGTTATTTAATTGTATTTATAATCAATTAAAACATGTCTTTTATATGGAATGATGTAGCAACCAAAAGCTACTGCTTACTCATTCCCCTCCCAGAGAAACTTTCTCTTTGGGAGCAGGGCTGAACTTTAAAAGGAAATGATAGTTGTTACATTCATGCATACTCAGAAATGCACAAAAATAATTCCTTTCTGAACAGATTCTGAGAGATCAAAACCTCTGGTCTATGTGGATTCAGACTGAGTAACCAGCTACCACGATGCCATGCCATTTTATCTGGGCATGCAGAAACTCCTGAAACAGAGGAAAAGATAATTTCTTTACTCAAATGTTGTTACAGTATGGAGTCACATGAGGAAAATGAGTCATTAATGCATACTTATTTAATTTGCTGAATAACCTTTGTGTATTTGCCATTTCATTTCAGTTACACCTCTGCTCCAGTCCCAGTTGCCAATGGTTAATAAGGGAGAACACACCACGGATAACCTGCAACCATGGAATTTCCAGCATTATGCTTAAAAGAGAACAGCAAACAGTACAAATGTTAATTGGTTCTGACTTATTTTTCTCTGTAGCATGTATCTCTCTTTTTTTGTTGCCAATTGATAACAAAAGGATATAGCTCTTTGGCAATGAAGAGTGACAGCAGTGGAGTGGCATGAAACCGTTGTTGGATACACAGGACCTGATTCTCTGCTAAATCCACTGCAAACCAGGTCTGTCTCTGCTGAAGTCACAGTTTGCACCGATGCAAAGCATGTTGTACCAAGGAATAGATGAGGTCCATGCACTGCACACGTAAATGAAGAAAGTGTCAGCCCTAAAAGTCTGCTATTGATACCCACCAGCCACAGCAACCACTTAGAGGGACGTGGCATTGATTATCTGTCAGGTGCACGCTCAAGCTCTCCACTCACATTTTTTTTCAGATAACAGCAAAAATGAATAAGTGTTTCATCTGAAGCATGTCAACCAGTTAAGAAAAAAAAAATACAGAAAAAGGATAAGAATTCTTCAGTTTAACACATTTTTGCCACCTTGTGTTTGTGGAATCCTTGAATCTTCCTCCAACACCAGTCCAAGACCAACAATCCTCAGAAACAGTCAAGGTTGCCCTCCTAAAAGTTATTACTCTCTCCTTATCCTTTGGAAAGAACTATGTAGCTACAACTCTGAAAGAAACTGAAACAGCATGGATTGACCAACAATGAGAAATTTGTGGAATCCACAAAAAATGCAAAGGCAAACAGCAAAATAGAATGTATTACTGCATTTTAGTACCTGGATTCAAATAGCAGATGTGAAGATGCTAAGAAAAGGTGCAGTATCATCTTCAATATTAAATAGTACATTAAGAACATGCAAGCAGAAATTATCCAAACAACCTTTAAGTATTTGTTAACAGTTGCCTTCTCAAAATTACAAATTTTCATTTTTCTAATTGCCTGCATTTGCCTTGATTTGCATTTAAGAAAAAAAATAATTAAAAAATCCAGAATTGATTGTCCTTCACCTTTCCCCATTTTTTCTCACAGCAAAAGCTAGATGCTCTTTGGACATCTTGGAGATCAGCCAAAGGGGATGTTTCTCAAGTCAGAAGTGGGCAGGGGTAGGTCTGCCCCTTTCCTTGCACCCACTTGCTGGGCTGTTTTGAGGATCAGCTCCTCAGTTTAATGATGGTATAACATGGTGAGTTTAGCTCCATGCCTACTGTCAGAAATGAAAGTAACAGAAATCTGTTTTTCTTGTATTTAATGTGTAGGGTCACATCCTTTGTTCAGTTTTAGATCACAGAGGTTACAGAATTCTCTCTCTCTCTCCAAAACTTTGAATCATTTTCTCACATGTGATATTGTTAAAATTGCTTTCTGGCCTCTTTTCAAATGGTATGATATACACTGAATACTAAATAAAGTGGAGTTTTAAATATCCTGTGCTCTGTGTTTGTACCATTCAGCCCTGGAATGTGCTAATTCTACATGCTCAGAAGACAAAAAAGTCCTTTTAATTAGTAAGTGAGTATATAAAGTCAATGTAATTGTAACCTTTTAAAAGCTGCTGATGGGTAGGAAGGAACTTTGCTGGGTGATCCTGACACTACGAAAAGAAAGTATCACATAAACAGAAGGTGTGAGAAAGGGCAGCACAAGAAATGGGCTCGTTTCTGTTTGTGGGATCCATTGTTATGTGGAATGAGAAGTGGATGGAAACCTATCAATCCAAATACTGAGATTATGCAAAGCTAACTGATGCAGCTCGAAGCAAAACAGCAGAATAAGCAAGTGAGAGATGCCTAGCACAGCTCCTACAAGGAAAGTATTAGAAAACAGATGTATTTTCCAATAAAGCAGATAATAAAACCAACTGATAACCAAGATCAGCTTCAATCTGGATTTTCCCATGAGGATTTCCATTCTGCCCATGGCACTGGAGGTGGGGGAGCCACAGTGCAGCTGGGTTGTTGGTCTTTATTTATTTATTTATTTATTTTTAGGGATTCCATCATTAACAATTGACATCTTCCTTTAAAAAATAAGGATTGTTTTTCATGATTCCACATTTTGGTTGTTCTTGCTTTAGCCACAAACTTCTTGTGCAAGAAAAGTAACTTAAAGCCACTTTTCACCCTTAAAAAATAAAAATAATCCAACACTTTTCAGCAAAACCTGAACTTTTGAGATGCTCTAATTTAGAGAGATCTGTTCCTGATCTTCCAGCTGAAGACCACCAGGACACAGCTATACTAGAGCTCCTGTCCCAGTATTTTGCTTCAGGAATTGAGGAAGCTTTAGGTATCTTCCCCTGGCCAAATTTTGCCTCAAAAACTTCAGGCTTCTATGTCTTCAAAACCATCTGCATTGCTAGAATTGGAGCAAATTCTGATTGTGATGCCATCAGGCTTACTGCTGATGTTTGCCAGGAGGACATCAAAGAAACAAAGACTTTTACAGTCACAGGAGAACATGTGTTGCACAGTATCCCGTACATGACTGCGTGGATGATGCTTATAGACAAACTCTTCCATGTGACATGACAATTCCAGTATTTCATTATTGCCATTTTAGTATAAGATTTCCAGGTCCAGGTTTTCCAATCCAGTTAGTGCTACCAGACCAAGTAAGCAGACACCTACACCCAACTCCCAGAAGCGAGTTAGCATTCCATACGTCTAGGATTTGATGAGAGGGGTTTGTGTATGGTCAGTTCAGCCATATTCAGTATTTTGTGCTGCTTTGTCTCCAAAATGAACAGTATAACTTAAAACTTTACAGTGACAAGAAGCTGAAATTGTCCCCTGAAACCAAAGACCTACTCACTGAGATACAGCAATTCATGTGTCTTAATCTATTATTGACATATATACGTGTATCTGACTTGTAAAATTTACCAAGTGGTGGAATTTGGTTCATTTGTTTACAAAGAAAGTAATTTTGTCTAGAAAGTTTACTACAAGTGCATGGTTGCTTTGGAAGTATTTTTATTTCTATTTGTTTTTACTTGCTAAAAGACTAAGCATTATCTACTAATAACATGAAGATGCAGAAAAGAAAAGGTCAATTTAATTGGAACTACTATTTCCTGGGGTTTAAAAGGAAAATGTTGAAGCTAAGATGACATTGACAAATTGCTACTATTTATTTAAATTGTGTAATGCAATCTACCAGTAGTTCTATAATCTGCATGTTTGAAGCAGTTGACCCGTCCAACTAATGCAAACAAATTAGCCTCCCGGGTACCAGCTATATCCTATAAGTCATTAAATATCATAATCTAACATCATTTAATACACAAACTCTCTTAGTTCAAGTGTTAGAGTGAATATGTGTTATAAAAATTACAATATGTGGGGTCTAAGCACAGCAGAGCCCAGGTCAGTAAATCTCTTTTTTCTGCCATTCAGTGTGGTTTGGATTTCACCACATGTCCCCAACACCAAGGCTCTGCCCACCAGATATCTTCATTGGGACGTGATTATTTTCCTCTGTAAGTCCAACACTGGTTTAAATATTTTAGTTCAATATTCCTACTACTAATATATTGTACAAATTTCATTCCAATAAGTAAATTGGTCTTGTGAAAGTGTTGGTGTGCTAAATATTTCTCAGAAAATGAAGGTTTTATTATAGCTGCTATACACAGGCTAGAAAAAACTCAGTATTTCTCACTGATTTATAGAAATACCAGGTCAGAGACATCACAATTCATGCAAATAAACTCACCTAAAGGGAATGGGGCTGTTTGCCCAAGTAAAATATGAACAAAACCTGGCATAATTAAGAAAGCAATAATTCCCATAGGAACCAAATTCTCGTGTTTTGTGTGCCCAGTCTCCATTATGATAAATATATCAGTAGAAAAATATATATAATTATTATTTTATCACACTGTAAGGACTGTTCTGGAATGGATCCATGAGTAAAGTCCACCTCATGCAGGAGGAAGACCCAAAAGACAGGTCTGAGGGCTACCATGACTTCCCCTTGATTTCCCTTGCCCTTGGATCAGTCCTTAGAAGCTTGACTAGTCAACAGAGATTCATAAAAGCAAGGAGATCGATTTAATCATTCTGTGCTACCTTTATCTATCAGGAAAGTAATAGTCCTATAAGCAAAGTCAATAGGTTATATGTCACTGACAGGCTATAAAGTCATCACAGGAGGTTATGGGACTGAGTCACACAATTAATTGCCTAAGAAAAAGCTCCTGGTTGCAGTAAACAAAATATATTTTTAGCATATTGATACAAGGAGGATGATCCTTTACATGAACTTTTCTGCTTTGCAACAGCAAAAATAACCCCAACAAAACTGAATCCCCTCAAATTACCAAATCACGTGGAAGATGCTTTTTTTCCAAGCTGTTACTGAACTTCCATCTTATAATATGTGTTTTATATAGAAAAAAAAGACCTTATAAATTTATAATTTTAATAAGAACTGAGCTGAATTCCAGTTTTTCACAGTGAAAAGATGTAGATGGAATCAAGAACTACCTACAGAAACTGCAAAAATGAGGAGAAAAATAGAGATTCTGCAGAAATTTGGGAATCTTGCTGCTGGAGTGCAGATATTAATAGATTCACACCCTTGTTGGGAAAAGCACAATGGATTTGAAGAGCTATCTGAAGAGATTTAATTTCAGTGAGCCCAACAGAGAGCAAGAAGGAGCAGCTCAGAGCACATGACCTTCCTTGGTAGAGCCATCGACAACATCACAAGGTCTTATAGAGACATACAGAAAATAATCTCTTTTCATTTTAAAGATCCTCGATCAATACATTACAAACCCAAAGAGATCTAACCAAATCTGATCACGAGACCCCACAATCTCCACCTCCTGCTGCAGGAACTGCCAGGGTGTTATGATTTTACCCATCAGAGGTGGTTGTTTTTCACCTCAAAAATGATCACGTATTTTCCTTTCTCTGAGGAGTAATTAAGTGACTCAGAGATGAGATCTAGAAAATCGATACTTGTCAGAGGTAAAAACAATGATCACTGGAAAAAGCAAGTTTACTGTAGAATAGTGATTTTAGTCTTTTTTTTTCCATGTTCCTTGCCAAGTTTGGAACTGTTCTGGTTCTTAACAATCAGCTTATTGTCAGCTGCTAAATACTAATTTCTTCTGGGTTTGAGATCTTTTAAGACAAAATTACATTGCAAGGTGATTTGAAAGGTAAATCATCCAACCTCTTCTGAATTCTGGTTCAAAAGCATCTGCTCTTTAACACAACCCAAACTGGCTGGTGGCTGTATTTTCCCTTTCTATAGTATATTGCAATGCCTTGGACCTACATTAGACATACCATTACATGGAGAAATCCCAATTACTTTGCAGGTTAGTTCAACTTAAAGTTAGGATTTGCAAAGCAACATTTACAGAGAAACAAATCTGCATTAACATGAATGATAACATATGAGGTATTTTAAATGAATAGTAATTAAAATTTAGTAGGATGATAATATGGTAATTAAATATCAATTGTTTGTGCAGGACCACTTATTGAGTTTAATAAGTATGTAAAAGATATTAATCTAGTTGTCATGCAATTACCTCATTGAGGGGGAGTAGGAATTTGTGCGTGTGTGGGAAGAACAAATCATGAAATGCAAAATTCAGTTTGAAATCTGCATTAAGGTTATGACAGAACTAAAAAAAAATAGATCACTTTTTCTTTTCACATCTCAAGCTACTGGGATATGCAGAGATGCAACAAGGTGAGCTATGGGCATAAAAAAGATGTTTTTTAGCAGGGGGACAAGGAAGGGACATGTAGAGAGGTGTCCAGTGGAAAGAGAGGCCAACTGCAATAAACCATGGCAAACACTGCACTCTAAATATTAATTTTTTAAAGAACATCTGGGCATTTATTATAAGACCTCCACATAGATATCAATCACCATAGTTAACAAATGTCATTTAGCACTCTAAAGAATTATTTCCATTGTTGATTTGCCATGGGCTGATGTTGCATTAAGCACCCAATACACGAGAAGGAAATCTTTGGACATTCCTATTGGATTTCCACACTAATGAAGTTTTCTGCAAGGCTTTTGTACATGTACTCAGCAACTTTATGCCTTCCTTAAATAAAAAGACCCTTTTTTGTCCATGTCTCATAATTTCAACCTGCCAAGTCTTAAAAACAAGAGATGGGATGGTCCTCTCGTTTTCCTTATAAATCATCCAACCTTCCTGCAACACCTTTGGAAGCAGTGCCAGTTTTTTTATAGCTCAGAGCACTGATAAAATATTAACCATATCATACTTTTTTTTCTCCCCCACAATCCTGTGTGGAAAAAGGCAATATTTTTATGTTCCTCTGTTTACCCAGGCATTAGAAACAAAGAAAGGTGGTGGAAACTCAAGCTAACATCCCTGCCCACAGAGGAGGATGGAGTTCACCCACGTTATTCATAGGACTTTAACAAACCTGTTCACAAAAGCTCACCAAAAAGTGGATCCCTCATCTTCCTAGCAGGGCTGCCTTAATGTTTAACCAGGTTTTTACTTCAAATCTGTGCTGCAAAATAAGCTAATTCCTTCTTTTCCTAAGCCCAGAGAGACAGAGATATTGACTTTGGCTCTGACCTACTGGTTCTGAATCTTTCATCATTTTTGGTCCTTCTCAGAGCTCCAATTCCTGCACAGCATCCTTAAAGAACCCTGTTTAAAAATGGATGCTGCCAAGCCTGCAGCAGCACCAAGAGCCTGCCCTGCCCCCAGGCTTCCAAAAAACAGCAGAGGTACCTTAGGAAAATGTTTTAAGCACTAACAGTGATTAATAAGAGGAATAACTTCAACATAAATTACAGGGGACAGTGCTATTTCCATCACCTCCCAGCATCATGTTGTGATCTTCATGTTTAGGAGCAGAGGGGACAGAATGGGGAGCAAAGAAGTGTTTTCTTCTTTCACATACAAACTATGACACAATCAAAAAGCTTAATATGTGGAGGGAAGGGGAAAAAAAAAAAGTGAGGAGCAAGGTTAAAAACAGAGTTTGGAGAAGCTCTGTAAAGAAAAAAGAGCCAGGTCAGTGTGAAGAGCCACCAGCTCTTGGGCATGATGCCTTGTCCAGGGGTATTAGAGCAGGGCAGCTCTGCTGAGCCTCCCAACAGAGCTCTCTCTCAGCCTGGATTTTTTTTTTCCTCCCAACCATCCCTGCAGCCAGACTTCAGCACATCCACATTCTGAGCCTCTTTAATTAATTAAAAGGAGAGAATAATTAACATAGCAACTCTTAAGGCCATCAGAGAGAAGGTGGGAGGGAAAGCAGGGGGCAGATGCACCTGAAATCAGGTTGGCTGCTGCAAACCCAATAATGAGGTAAATCCAAACAAGTTTAGCATTGCTCTGCATCCCCACAAAGCAGCTGCAGGATCCTGGTGAGTCCAACCCACAGAAACAGCAGAGAAAATAATCTCTCTAAACATGAGGATCTCCTGCAATACCACAGGCTCAAATAAGTTGCTGGGTCACATAATTTTTTGCAGGTCCTACCACCAGATATCGGGAAAATTTGCTGTACCATATGTGTATCCTTATTCTGTTTCAAAACGATCAGCTGTCAAGAGGAGAAGGGAAAAAAAATAAAGCAAGGAGTTGTGTTTGGGAGAGGAAAAGCAATACACACTGCAGCTGAGAAGCAGGCTGGCGTTTGAAGTGTCACTTTTCGTTTTTCTCACCATTTTATCACCGCTAAGGGAAAGTGCTCGGCAGCGTACGGAGCGCTGCCTTATTCAATAACACATTAGAAGCAGTCTTTTCAGCGTGGAGATAGAAACAAACAAGGGGAAAGGTAGAGGCAGATGATTAAATGGACTGAAAATCCAGGCTGACACACTAGTACCAATGGAACAAAACTGGGGTCAGGGGAAAGGTACAAGAGCATGAACGAGAGCTTAAATTATCCAGCTTAAATTCCCACTTTTTTTATAATTCACCGCTGGCTTATGTCATTGTATCGCCTTGATTTCATGTCTGTGTTCTGCAGATTGTGGAAACATTCCCAATTACAAGCCTGGAGATTAATATTTCCACGATTACAGGCTTATTGAGCAGTCCAAACAGGCTATTCCAGCATCATCACCGCATCCCAGGCTGGATAAAAGCACGTTGTTGACTCAGACCACTGGGCCAATTCTCTGAAAGGATTTCTTAGGAGATGTTGTGCTGTAATACCTCTAAACCTACTTAAACATTTTTTTTTTTTTTCTTTTTTTATTTTTTTTCATTTGAAGATCACTGACCTGGTGCAAGAAAATATTTTCTCTCTGTAGGAGGCAGACCTCTTCCCTTCCTGTGACTTCCAAACCACTAAAACTTTGAAGAATTACTGTACATCTTTTCCCACTCTCTAGAGCACCCAGTTCCTTACCCCAAGCAGAACCCCTGATGTTTTAAAAATATAAACAGTATAGACATTAAAATTCTCAATTTACATTTATACCTGTGTGTGTTACAGATTTCTCTCCAATGCCACTAAAGGTATTTATTTTTGCCAACCTCTCTAAGCAACAATCTTCAGGTCACAGGATTAAAATGAACAAAAACTCATTATTTTTATCCTTGGTTTTTCTGTTGCATTAATATTGCATCTGTGTGAAGATATCACACACTTTCAGCAAGTAAAGGCCCATTTTTAGGTTTGTCACATAATAGAAAGTTGAACTTCCAGCTGCTCCAACCCATACTTAGTTGCAGTACTGCAGCTTGGAAGGGCTTTTAAGTCATTATATAGATATTTAGGACTCTAGTAGTGTCAGGCTGGATGGTCCAAAATTTGGTGTGCTGCTGACATCAAGTTTGATGTGATATTTCATTATGATGGGAAAATTAATGACACAATACAATGTAACAATCTATTTTGTCTATGTGATATGCACATGCTGAAAAAGAATGCAAAATGCAAATCCATCAGATGCAAATAGCTGGATGAGGAATGTATTTATTTATTTATTCTAAAAACCAGTTTCTTTACCTCCTAGAATGGTCTTCCTTACTGTCTCAAAGAAAGTTGGGAATAGCCATAATTAAATGGCCCCAAATCCCCAGTGTGCTGTGTGCACATTGGTACCAATCCTCAGCCCACAAAGCACAGGCTGAAAACTTTATCTTTCTAAATATAAGTATCTTTACAGCTCAGTACATACAGATTAAATAATTTATACAAAAATTTATGCTAAAAATATTCTGCTGAAGAGACTGCATTTTCAAATGAGTATTTTTCTTAGGAGATACTATCTCATATAGATTTTTTTCTTGGTCCACGCCTCATCCCTCACTATAGTATTTTTTCCCACGCTTTGATATTGTTTACCATGGTAGAACATTGGACTATTAATGGAACAGCATGAAGGGATGAAACAAGAGAGACTTCCATTAAGACCCTTAAATGAAATCATTCACTGTGGAGAACAGGCACAGAAATTCTGCAGGTGGATGATTCAGAAAGGATGAGCAAACCCTTCCTCACCAAAGTCTACAGTGATCCTTAACAAAAGCCTTTTCCCAAGGCACTGTCCTCAAGCTGCACCTTCACCAAAACCACAGGGGCTGGTAGAAGAGCTGGTGTCACAGTGGCTGGAAAGGACAAAGAGCATCTGGTGGCCAAGGAGAGCTCAGAAATCTCTCTGACATGAACTTGAAAAGTTTGTGACAATGACCTCAAGCCGTGTCAGAGCAAGATGCAGGGAGGAAGGTGTCCTCAACTCAAAGGTACCCTTGCTAGAGAAGGCTCTGTTATCTTTTAACCTAAAGCCTTTTTAACTTTAATATAATACCCACTGGAGGACAAAACCATCTGTGTGCAACAGCAGTTACCCAGCAGTTTAACAGAGAAGCAGAACCCTCTCTGCTCCTTCAAGGAGTGGTGGGCTATCACCATGCACCTCTTCATGCCTGTGCTTGCCAAATTTGACAGAGAAGGTCCATGTTTTTGAAGTTCCAGCTGTGTTTAGACATTCAGAGGAGAAAACATCTGAATTTGAACTTACTGTACTCTCATGATGTTGAACATATCCCTGAAGAAGTGAGCCAGCTCACTACTTGTATTATTCCTCTAGCAACTTAATTCCAAAGTGAAGCAGTAACATAACTATGAGGAAAAAGTACAGAAGCTGTTGGGTTTTCTCTTTTGAAACCAAATACTCCTGTAACCAACTGCAGGACCTCAGAGCCTGCTCATTACTTAAGCTGATGTTAGTTAAGACCAGGCAAGTGTCTGGTTGTGATAAAAAAGTGGTGGAAAAGTAGGACTCTACTAGACTGGTTATTTGGTAGCAGGGGTTTAGGCATGCTGTTAAATCAAGGAAAGAAGAGGAACTAGAAAGAGGCAAATTCCAAGGTTTAAAGTGCAAAATATCACTGGACTTGAAATCAAAATGATTGAACCAAATCATGGATGTAGTACAACTGAAAGAACCAGACTTCAGTGAAGCACTCAAGCTGTCAGAATACCAGATGAGCTGAAAAGACCACTACTTGTCAAGGCATCACCATCTGTGAACTTTGGAGAGGTTCTTCCTTTCTGTTGGAATTTCTAGGTATAATAATAATTAAAAAAAAAAAAAATCTTAAAAAAAAAAGCTTCCAGGAAAGCAAATTAAGACTTTGTGGTCATTTTCTATTATAGTGCCTCTCCCTCCCTAGGTCTCTGCCCACACAGCTTTTTATATAAAATGCTATTGTCAAGATGCTCTCCAATGGTCATTACAGCTTCCTGTTGGGTCATAACAAAAATAGCATTCTTTGGAAGAAAGTTTGAGGACTTGCAGCTTTGCCTGGGTGGACATTGCTGGAACATGGGCTAGCAGTTGTGGTCTGGGGAGGGACCTGCCATGGGTTCCTCCTTGGAGGTAGGGCTGGAGGGGTGGGTCAGGACACCAAGGAGTCATGGTGGAGGGCTAGGGTCTGTACAGCTTCTCCAGCTATTCTCAGCTGGTGCAACCCCCTCTAGGTCATTCCTTAAAGATGGAAGCCAACAGCTACCCACAGGGCAGGCTAATCTGCCTTTTATTCACATTTACAAAATAGATAACAAATATACTCCAAAAAATTAAAAGAGAGTTTGATCCTGATTCATTAATAGCACAGCCTACAGCAGCAGATGGACTGCAGTTACAGTACTTCAATATATTCATTATTTAGGCTATTAATTTCCTTTTCACTGAAAACATCTGGCTTCTGATGCTCAGGGGGAAAAACAACATGATCCAAAACTAATTTTAACTACAGGTTCATCTTCTATGAGGGCAGGTTAAATTCACAAAAGAGTAGAAAAAAAAGGACAAAAGTTTATTTACTATTTTAGAGGATGGGACAAGTTTTTACACCTTTTTTGTATAACATGCTTTAAGTGATTTTGTAAAGGGAGCTCACTGGATCTGGTTTTCTAATTGCTGCCTGTCAAACCCATGGGAAGAGCTGCTGCTTTTTCTTTCCTCAGGTCTTTTGCATGAGCAGAGCTGGACGAGTAACTACAGCGTTGGAGCATCCCACGTGGTGGGCTCAGAGCATCACTGGTCCCCAACCATCCTTTCCTCAAAAGACTCCAGCACTGACAGGGATTGGCACACGCTCCTGCTTCCCTCAGACCATTCCCCACAACACCAAATGTGTTTCTCCTAAAATTAGCAATGCCTGCTCCAATGTGGGTTTATTAAAAATAGACTTTTATAAAGATTACTGCTAAGAGAATATAGTGTTTTACACATCAGGGAAGCCAAATCCCACCTAAGAAGAGAGGGAAGTATGGCATAATAGCCTTGAAATGAAACAATATTTTTCTAATAGGTAATCTCAAATGAAACACTGTTAGAAGATGGTGAAACCAACTATTTTCAGGCTCTGACACAAGGTCAAAGTAATTAGCTTATGGTAACAAACTGCCCCGTGTGAAAAGGAACTAAAGGTTTAGTTGTTTAAAATACCAACAATCACAGGGAGGAACCATTCACCTATTTCCAGATTATTGTTATTTTTACTTAAACTCTCCAAATTGCATGGTCCCAAGTAGGAAAGAAAAATCTGGTGGAATCACAGAACAGGGGAAAAACCCACTGCCTCTAATTCTGCACTTCCCTCTGCTGCCCCACCAGTCAGAAGCACATGGCAAGTTCTTTGCTCTCATGTCAAGATGAAGTTTCTACAAATCACGTTGACTTTTTGCCTCTCAAATGACAGGAGGTGCGCAGGTCTGTAGCAAAGGCTGAATTTCAGAGCCAACATATGCTTTTCCCCACACACATTTGTAGTTCACAGGATAGAAACAAGCCCTTGAAGAGAGGTTCTACCTCAAGCCATGAGCTCTGTGTAGGTAATTTCAGGAGTTGGACTCCACAGCCAGACCCATTTATAAACCATCTGCTTAAAACCCACAAGGTTTGGAGAGCACTGACAAAGTTTTAACTAAAATAAAATAAAATAAAAATAAAAATATAAAATAAAATAAAAATAAAAATAAAAATAAAAATAATAAAATAAAATAATAAAATAAAATAATAAAATAAAATAATAAAATAAAATAAAATAAAATAAAATAAAATAAAATAAAATAAAATAAAATAAAATAAAATAAAATAAAATAAAATAAAATAAAATAAAATAAAATAAAATAAAATAAAATAAAATAAAATAAAATAAAATAAAATAAAATAAAATAAAATAAAATAAAATAAAATAAAATAAAATCCCTTCTTCAGATTCCTGCTGTTGTAACTTTTAATCTATTTTTCAAATTACTTTATTATTTTCTTTATTTATTTATTAAAGGAAAACATTCCATAGGAGCAAAACTGTACTTTCAACCCATCATTTTGTAATGCATGGTCCTCTTTCTGCATCTGAAAGCTTTCTAACACAGAATATGAAAAGGTTCTTGAGTGTTTGTGGTTACAGATGAGCTAATTCTGACACTGCTCACAAAACGAGCTAACTTCACTAGCCCATAAAATAATTATTACTGTAATAAGGTGGATTATGCTGAAACAAGATTTCGAAGGGTAGATTTTACTCTTCCTAAGAAAATGCTACTTTAAATTTGGAGCTGTTTTTCAGCTGCAGCATTGCCCCACATTGGTGTTATTCTAAATAAGTGCAGAGAGTTCTGGTAGTTTCCTGCCCCATTTATTTTACCTTTAAATAAATGGAAATTAAATTCTTAATGACAAATTGGGAGAACATGAAGTAGATGATGATGTCCTGCTAGAAAGCAGAGATGAGGGATAACTTTAGGAGCACCTTATTTCTGCAGTGGTAGCTTTTAAAATCTCTCCTAAAAAGATCTGCAATTTAAGAATTACCAGCTGCCAACTAGGCTACACCTCACCAGAAACCTCATGTCATCAGAATTCAGCTGTAATTGGGACAAAGGCAACACTCCAACAATTTAGTGTACAACACTAAAATAGTCAACAGTGCTGCACTAATCAAACTGAAGGAGCTCTCATTAGATGACTATCTCTGCATGAATAATGCACTGTTGCATGTTTAGGTTTAATTAAATGTAATACACAAATTTTTCTGGTAATGAATATAGGTATCCATATGCCTCTATGATACTTGACTTCAGCAATTCATCCATTTTTCTCACTTCCACTCGTTTGGACAATTTATCATTTTGCCAGGCTACCAACCTAAGTCATTTCTGGGCAGTTTTGACAGTAATTTACAGGCTGACTGGGATTATAACATTGACGCCCTAGATACAAGTTTAACAAAACTTCTTGAGTATCAAATGCAACAATTCTGAACAGATAACTACGTTTAGAAGGAAAACCAAGCGGCATCCTGACATGATGAAAGGATTTTAGGAAGATTTAGCCTTGGATTCTCTGACTTCCCATATCATTACCACTCTGCATGATTAAAATCTTACCTCTTTTCTTTCACCCCTTGCCCAAAATGGTGTTTTGTTCTTTTTATTTTGTTTATTTAATTTTTTTCTTGTTCCTTTTATTTTATTTATTTAAATTTTGTTGTGCATAGCCCATACCAATTGATTCCACCCATTTTCAGTCTCTGGGAATTTGAAGATCTGGCTACTCTCAGACTCCTGAATCTAGAAACTCTCCAGAAGAGCTTTTTTTTTCCCCTTTCACAGGAGCCACCTATTACTACAGACAAGTTACCTACAGCCCCGTTCTCCCCTCGTTCCTGCCACCACTTTGTTTCACCAGCCCCACTGCAGACACAGCTCCAACCTGCCTCAGCTCCCACCCTTACCCCATCTCTGCAAAGCAAGGAGAATTGCACTGCTACTCCACACACCAGCATCTGCAGATCTGATTTCACTCTGTAAATAGATTATAGCCAATATTTATCAAAAGATTAAGCTAATCTGACATTTAATTAATGGAAACGGCGATGTTTGACTTTTTATTTTAATAAGCAACACCCTTTGTTCCCACAGAAATAATTACTAGCAGTAAGTTAAAAAAAAAAAAAGAAAGAAAAGAAGCCAGGAAGATTTAACAAAAGGTTCCATTAAATTAGAGAGCAATAAACAAACACAGCCAATTTATGCATCGGAGTCATTAAATGTGTATCCTCTCCAACACTTTCTTCACGGATAGTACTTAGGTCTGCTCCAATTGATCTGCAGGGAGCAGTTACCTTAATTATCAAATGAAACACCTCTGCTAATGCAGTCCTGGAGCCTTGTTAGTTTACACCCCAGCCATGTGGCTCCGAATGGGCTCCAAATGCTAATGCCAGGAAAAGCAGACATCGCCAGTCTCTGATGTGCCATGCTTGGCAGTCCATGACCATGCTGCCTACCAGGCACCCCTGGTTTTTTTTCCCCTCCTTCTTGCCCTTGGGGTGGAGATATAAATGCAAGAACTCTTTGGTCCAGCTCAGCATGTACTTTTGAATAGTTCATTCATGGGCAGTCATTTGTACAAGGAGAGGGGTTTTTTTTTCCTATCTGATTATCTGCCCTCATTGTTAGGGCTTGTGCCTAGATGTGATGAGCCTTGCAGGAAAAATTAAAAGAAGATGTAAACAGTAAATGCAGACATTTTGCAACATAGCTAAAAATAAATTGCACTACAGGCAATTATGCAAGTTTTACTGGATACATTAAAAAGACATTAAATGCACAGCTGTTTTAAGTGTCTTTTAAGCTGATAAATTAACTGTCTAATAAATTGTAAGATTTGTCAGCTAATAATGCTATTTTATCTGCTTTAACATATGCCTTCCTAGTTCATGAAGCATTATTGTAAGTGCCAAAAGGAGATAATGTGCATTTTACAGTGTTATGTCTTAAGTGGAATGGATCATTGGCCATGAAGAAGTGTGTTAATAAATCTCCTAGGCTTTGTTAATTGCACTCAATGAAGTGTCACTGTTAAAACACAAAAGATGTGATAGAGAAAGCTGAACATAATGTCTTTCAGTTTTACAATTAACAGTTCACTAGGCAAATTGACCAAAAAGACCATAATTTGTTGAAGCCTTATTAACTTACATTTTCCTAGTCAAGGTCATAATTGTGAATGGCTTAAAGCTATCTTTTAATGCTCATCAAGAAGAGTAACCTTGCTAGAGAAAATGAACTTTTCCATCTCTCAGTAGCACACACCACTTACTTTGCAGGTAGAAGACAAATAAAGCTGAACTTTGTTATATGGCCATCTCTCCTAGTCACTTGCTACCAACAAATGTCACTCTAAAGATGGGAAACAGGACTTTAAACATCTTTTCTCTACAGCAAATAAAGTGCAGAAAATGGAAAAGAGATTTTTGAAGAACCACAGAAGCCTATCAGAGCTAATACAGTGTAGAGAAAAATTATTCATCAAGATTTGAGGTTTGGAGATTTCTCACTCTCCCCTTGGAAGCTGAATGCAGTGCAGAAGAGAAAACAAATAATCCAACACACTTAGCAAACTATTAGCAAAATCAAATACAATCACTAAATACCCTTCATGAAGGCGTCCCATTTCCATAATTCTTATTAAATATTGATTATTGAACGTATCAACACTTCACAATATCTCATCGGATTAGCACTACTGGGCTTTGTTGCAAAATCTTCCCACTTAAGACCATTTTGTGATAATGTAAAGTATTTTCTCCAGCAGGGTAATCAGAGTAAATACTGATAATTGAATTGGCACACATGAATACAGATATATGTTGAATTGGCACACATGAATACAGATGTATGATCACCATCTCAGTAATCCTCATGAGGTAATGAGAGCATATGAGAGAAGAATAATGACCAAGTGTTAATATATTTCTGTCATTTCTTCCTAAAAAACGTCAAAAATGCAGAATACAATGGAAATTATCATATATTTAAATCTCAGGCTACAAATACTATCATTTGCCATTAACACAACCATTACATTGTGCAGCACTACTATAAATGAGCTCAGTGCTGCTTGATTTGCCTGGTAACTTGCAAGGTTCTGGTGTGACACACACGAGATGTTACAATATACATAAATACATATTAATAAATCATCCTACAAGCATTAAAAATACTAAAAGGCACCCAGCTTTGCTGTTACTAGGTTACAGGATGCCACCCTGAAGCATGCAGTGGATCACAGTGTGTTTCTTCAAGTCTACCAGAGCACATGGGTGGCTGTGGTGGTTTCACTTGGCTAGTACTGGGCTGGCAACCAACCACAGCCGCTCACTCAGTCCCCACTCCCAGGGGATAGGGGAGGGAAGTGGGGGGCAAGGGGAAGGAGAATTGTAGGGTGAAATAAGAACTATTTATAATGGAAACTAAATAAAACTTAAAATAATAATGATATTAAAATTAAAATAAGCAAATGAGTGACACCCAGGGCCATTGCTCACCACCCACCGACCCAGCCCGGCCCGTTCCCAGAGAACGATCCCGGAGCAGCGACAATCCCGACCCGAAACCGCAATCCCAGGAGAGCCAGAGCCCGAGCGAGAGCCAGAGAGAGCCAGAGAGGAAGAGCCCCTCATGGATCTCCTGCCCATGGGGGACAGGAGATGGAACAGCCCCTTGGCAGAGCCAAATGCCCATAAAGCCGATTCATTGCAATACTCCTCATCCCTTGAGATCTTGCACCTGCAGACCAGCAAAACACAAAGTCCTTCAACTTCCATCAACAACTGAAAACATCAGTGTGTTATCAATGTTCTTCTCATAGCAAATCCCAGTTGAACCCAAACCCCAGCGCTGTTCTAGCTGCTAAAATGTAGTACAGTGGCCCGTGAGGATGGTCCCAACCCCAGGACCAGGCTCCTCGCTGTGAAGTAGCCCTGGGAGGTACATGGAGGAAGAAGGCAGAAGCTTGAGAAACAGGATGGGTGGTGCTGGCACCTAGAGCCAAGGAGCACTGGTGGCTCTGTGCCCCATCTCCATCAGCAATTGCAGCAATTATTCCCCACAACCTGGGAATATTTCTTCACTTTTTTTTTTTATGAAGTTACTTCAATTTCTTCAAACTCTAATCTTTTTCCTGAACGCAGAATCAGAAGGGTCACAACTCTCAAGTCCAGTCCCTGAGCATCATACATAAGGATGTCCAAAAAGAGGCAGTTTGGGATTCCTCCTAAACCCACAGATGCACAAGTCTTACAGAAAAAGGTTGCTATCAGAAAATGAAGAGAATTCCTTCCTTCCCCAGAAGGCTGCCTTTAGTGACAGGATTGCCTAACCAACCAGCAGTATAGGTACATGTTGCAGAATCCCTACAGAAATTGAATATTTTCAATGAATACTTGTAAACATGCACCCTAGCAACCTCTCCAGAGAGATAAACTCAGAAAAAATAAAGTCAGAAAAAGGAAAATTAAACCATCATTTGTGTCCAAGCAAAGCAATCTGTGCTTTGAACTCCACGGCCAGCTACGAGGCCAAAAAATATCCTTAAAAAACATTCCATGGATAATTTCACATTAGTGCATAATTTGCTAATAATTTATAGAATCAGTGCAAGAATTGAACTAAAATTAATTGGAAACAGTATCTGGTATAAATATATATGGGCATGCATGCACGTGTAGAGCAAAATATAAAGGCATGCACGTAAATAGATATTCATTTCCATCTCACAGTTACTCCAAGCTGACAAAAGCAATTTCAAGAGATCACACTGACACCAAGAAATCACAAAATAGCTGAAACACTGGGTTTTATAAAAAAAAAAGAGATTTATGTTTGTACCAGAATAGCTCAGCTTTGTCAAGTGTAATAGCTGAAGAGAGACATCCTGGAAAGGTGGGAAACCTTTAGAACTTTGAACATCACACCATTACACTTGGCTCACTTTCTTCTTCATGTGCTTACCAGCTAAAGGACAGGAGTAGGAGTAAGTGCAAGGATCCAAACTCATTCTGCTCCAGCACAGGGATGCACTGCTCTTCTCCCACCAGGATGCACCCCTCATACAAGACTTGGTATTAAGGCTCAGCCTCGTTACAAACAGTGCTCCTGCCCAGCTCCAACCTTGTATTTGATCTATTAGGGATAATTAGTGAAATGCTGTCCTACCAGCTAGGTTCAGATAACTCCCACAGATCTTACAAGTTGCTTTCTCATGATGGTGGACAGCAGGTTGGCCATGAGCCAACAATGTGCTCTTGTGGCCAAGAAGGCCAATGGTCTCCTGGGGTGCATTAAAAAGAGTGTGACCAGCAGGTTGAGGGAGGTTCTTCTCCCCATCTACTCTGCCCTGGTGAGGCCACATCTGGAGTGTTGTGTCCAGTTCTGGGCTCCTTCATTCAAGAAAGACAGGGAACTTTTGGAGAGAGTCCAGTGGAGGCCGCAAAGATGATGAGGTGCCTGGAGCATCTCCTGTGTGAGGAGAGGCTGAGAGAGCTGGGACTGTTCAGCCTGGAGAAGAGCAGCCTGAGAGGGGACCTGATCAATGTCTATAAATATCTGAAGTGTGGGGGCCAAATGGATGGGGCCAGAGTTGTTTTGGTGGTGCCCAATGACAGGACAAGGGGCAATGGGCACAAACTGGAACACCAGGAGTTCCAGACAAGCTTAAGGAAAAACTTCTTTCCAGTGAGGGTGCCAGAGCCCTGGGCCAGGCTGCCCAGAGAGGGTGTGGAGTCTCCATCTCTGGAGATGTTCAAACCCACCTGGACACTTTCCTGTGCAACCTGGTGTAGGGAACCTGCTTTGGCAGGGGGGTTGGACTGGATGATCTCCTGAGGTCCCTTCCAACCCCACCACTCTGGGATTCTAAAAATCAGAATTATGAAGCCTGTTACTTGTCTTTGTGTGGTATTTCTAGATACATGATTAGCAACAGTGCAGTCTAATTGGGCTGTGCAGTCAGATTTGGGTATCTTTAGGGTGAAACCGAGTCCAGTTTTGAGATAATGTATTTATACTTTATGATGATTCAATATGACAAAGAATATCGTTGTTCAGAGATTGTTAGTGTTGAAACCAGATGAACACAGCTGGTTTTGCCTTGGTAAATGGAGATCCCTTTAAATCTCAAATACAAATCAATGCTTGGAGAATTACAATGGGAAGGTCTCAGCCCTCCTGTATTGATCCGAGCCCCACAAATAGGCTTTCAAAAGACATACGGCCCAAGTTCTGCAGAACTCAGCTAAACAAGCTCCTAGAAAACGTGTAATAATTCACTCTCCTGGCCCCAAAACATTTATCTTGAGTGGCATGATTTCCTGAGATAATAATAAATTGTTATTCTTTAGATTAAAAGAGGGTTACATGACTGGACACATTTCTTGGGCCAATATCCCAGGACAGTAAAAAAAGAGTGTGGAAACTACACTTGAGTGGAAAGGTCCTTGTGAGTACCTGGGAATGAAGCTGGCTCCTCGTCATAAGAGACACCTCTGCAAGATCAAACAAAGCAAACTTCAAGGTGTTCTGCTCTGCTTTTTGGTTGGATTTCTTTTGTTTCCTCTAAATTGGCTTCAACAGCTCTGAAACTGTTCCTAAATCACCTTGAATTTAATTTCTCTAAGTCACATTTGAGGAGGAGAATTGCCATCTGTCGCAGCTGGTTAATCAGGATCAGTGTACTACAACTCCTTCATTTTTATCAAAACAATAATCCTTCAGTTACTAAATTTTCTGGGATCTTTTCAGTGAAGGCACAAACTGTGCTTATCCCACAGGAGCTACTGCCACTGCTCACAGAAGTTAACTAACCCATAAACCAGCCCACGGATTCTGGTTCATGTGATGTTGC
Source organism: Caprimulgus europaeus (assembly GCA_907165065.1). Next base: position 19,877,432 of record OU015538.1, on the reverse strand, counting down.
CACATCAATTTTATTACCCTAGGCCTGTACCAGTGGTTTATTTTTTTTTAATTTAGTCTCTTGTGACGCTCAGAAAACATTAAAGTATGATTCAGATAAATAGCCACCCTATAAAGACAGGGAACTTGGAGAAAGTGGAGTCACCATAACAATATTCAGATATTATTAAGATATAAAAAAATAAGTTCTCTGCTACTGTCTGTTTGGGGAATAAAACACTTGAGAAAAATTAGTAAAAATGAAAAAAATCCCTGCACACTACCAGATTAGCACGTGTGAATTCAGAGAAACCCAAGGGCTGACTTACCCAAGCGTGGCTAAAGCTGGAACAGGAGCAAGAAAAAGATTTTATTCACTATTTTCTCAAAACTGCCAACAAAAGCTCTGAACAGCCAACAAAAAAACGATGAATCCTCTTCATTCACTGCAACCAACTAAGTGGTAACAACTTGTGAGTTTCCAGTTGGAGATAACTGGGCGGGAATAATGACAGGAGATGCTAAAAAGGCTGATTTAACCCTTTGTGCTGCATGTTTTGGTGAGGCGTGAGGAGCCAGAGCTGTAATAAGCGCTGTGTGCTGGGACCCACGCCACGTTACAACCCATTTGCTTCCTTACAGAGAAGTCCATCCTGCTGAGAGAGCAGGTTGCCAGAGATCAAAGATGGGATCTCCAAGCAAATTAAGGCTACCTGAAGCATGCCTGCATTTTCCTGTAGCACATTGTGCAGAGCTGGCTGGGTGGCAGGGGGAAGCTGTTGTGACTTCAGCAGGTACCAACTGGAGATATATGAAATAAATGAAAAAGCTAAAGTTACTTAACCAAGCTTGGTACATTGGAAGGAACAATAAGTGGCTGTAGCTTTTTCTTCCTCTAACATTTCAATCCTTCATTATCTGATTTAATAATAAGTTCGTGGGCAATTTAGTTGGGAGGCAGAAGAATTGATTAAGAAAAAAAAAGCACAAGTACTATTTTCCTTGGAGATGACGAAGAATGTTTTTCCATCTTTTGTTTCAGATCATTATACTCAAGCTTTGAGGGGTAATTCTACAAGTGTTTTGAGATACTGTTGGATTTCACATTTAAAATGTTACATTATCAGCTCCTAATAAACATTCAGCAAGGAGGAGAGATAAGAATTTTTTAAAGAACTATTTTCTGAGTCATTCTGTTTATGAACCGATTGTTTCCCGTGGATCTGTTTGAAAGCACATTTTGTTTTGATGCATCCTTCTCAGCCTTGCAGATAGGAAGAAATGCTGAAATTATTTGCAAATGAGAATCATCATCTTCACACTCAGAGTGTAGAGCAGGCAGAAGAGAAAGTCATTAATCCTAACGAAACTCGGCATCGGTATGTAATTAAATTTCTCACTAAAATAAAAAAAAATCTTATTATTTGAAACACGAGATACCTGCATTTCAAATTTTGGCCAAAAGCTACATAAAGTCAAACCTTTATTTTTTTTTTTATCATGGCACTGGCATGGATTTAGAGCTGCAGTGTGAAATAAAGACTTTGCTTTATTTCTTTTACTTATTTCTAATCCATAAGGGTGGCAGCAGCCCTCCAACATAACCCAGGCACCTGCTTCTCTCTCAAACTCTGGCAGACTCAGTTGCTCTTGGATTAACAAATAGTCTATAAACCAAACATTGGTGCATTGCTATACTAGGTGTCATAATATGATAATTGCTAATTAATTATAATATAATAATATAATAACTATATATAATATATAGTTATTATAATCTTATTAACTTCTTAAGAATGTGTATTTGTGTGATAATATAATTGCAAGCTAAAATGGCTGGATAGAAAAAAGCCTTGTACTTCCAAACCCCATTTCTTACACTATTACTTTTTTATCATCCTGGAGTACATAAGCAGGTGTTATTCCCACCTTCAGCTCATACAGGTGATTTATGAGGAGATATACTGAAATGTACTTGCCAAGGAAGGATGGTGAATTTACTTTTTCCTGATTATGGCCCATTCCTTAAGAGCTCAGTAAATATTTTCTTCATCCCTTTAATACACAGTTCAAGGATAAACAACCCAAAGGAGGGAAATCAGTCAGATGAAGGAAAAAAAAACAACAAAAAACCCCAGCCTATTACACTTGTCCTCCTTCTCTTTTTCAAGTCATAGCCCTGGTATTTACATGCACACATCAAAAAAACCTTGCCTCATTTCAGGAATTTTATTTACTGATTGTTGTGGTTTAACCCAGTAGGCCACAAACACCCACACAGCCACTCACTCACCCTCTCCCTCCCCTGGGAATGGGGAGAAAATTGGAGGGATAAGGGTAAGGACACTCAAAGTCTGAGATAAAAACAGTTTAATAATTGAAATAAAATGAAATAATAGTGATAATACTAACTAAAATAATAATAGTAATGATAGAACATACAAATGAGTCAAGCACAGTGCAGTTGCTCACCACCTACCAGCCAAAGCCTCACTCGTTCCTGGCTACCAATCCCAGAGGATGAGAGAGTTCCCAAAACCACAACCCCAGAAGAGCAATAGCCCAACCCTCATTTATATACTGAACATGACATTATACAGTATGGAACATCTCATTGGCCAGTTTGGGTCCATTGCTCTTGCTATGCTCCTACCCAACTTCACATGTCCTTCTAGCTAGTCCCAAACTAGCAAATCATGGGAAATTGAAGAGTCCTTGACTTCTTAGCAACAACTAAAAACATCAGTATATTATCAACATCTTTCTCGTATCAAACCCCAAACACAGCGTTTTTCTAGCTACTAAGAAGAAAATTAGTTCTATCCCAACTGAAACCAGGACATTTATAGAGATCAGCAACAGTAAAGACATTCTAGACCAATCTTTTTATTCAGCTTAACCACTTCTGAATCCTTCCTACAGGATTTATAGTCACTATTCTCTATGAACCTCACCACAAAAGTCAAACCTGCCTCCTTTACACCACAGCTGGATCAGCACACCTACTCTTTCATATTCTTCCCAGTTTTTACTTAAATCTAACATCTTTTGAAGCTGATAGATAGCATTTCGGTCTAAGATGTAAGTTAGATGCAGATATTGACATCATCTTACTTTTTGTGCTAATTAAAAATAATAACCTAGTTCTACCTCCACACAGACTGTGCAATAAACTGTGGCCAAGGTTACAAAGTGAGGTTTTCCTATTCCTTATTCATTCCACCAAAGCTAGAAGGTTTCTGGTACAACACCAGGAGCAGAGAGTCACCACAAATCACCTGTTTGGTTGTAACCTCCATGAGAATTTTATTTTCTAAGAGTGTAAGAGTGCTTTATAACATCACAAAACCTTATATATGGACACTAGGAAGCATAATCCTGGAAAACTCCCACCAAACCCTCTGTCAGGCTTCACAAGTAGCAGCAGCAGCACACTCCAAATAAGAGCTCAGGTGTAAACAACAGTTCTTGACCCTTGGGTCTAAGCAGATGAGCAACATCAACTTATCCATCACTCAAAATTGTCATCTTCTACTCATATGCTTGCCATAAATCCCCACTGAATTCAATGCAGTTGTGCTGCTAGAAATGCCAACCTGGAGTAATTGCAGTCCCAAACCTGCCTCAGGTCTCAGCTGCCAGCCTGCTCCCTCCGTCCTTTTGCCCCACTTGCCCCAAATAATCTCATTTAAATAGAGCATTGCAGAGGGTTAACATAGCTCTTGTTACCTTCTGGGGGAAAATTTCAGCTCTAAAGTGTTTAAAAGCTTACAACACAGAAGGCAAACAAGCTGAACATTCAGAGCAGAGCTGGCAGCAGACTGGGGGATTTGCCATGGGTATTAAGGAGATTGTGGTGTGCGTGTGCTAACACCACGGCACGCAGCGAGCGAGCAGCCCCTCTGTTCCCACCGTGGCTACATCCCACCCTGCAGCACCACAGAGCTGGAACTGCGGCTCCCTTCACTTCTATTTTAGTGGCCATAGTGCAAAATATTACAAGTTACTAAAATACACACACAGATATATATATATTTTTTTTTTTCTATAATAGGTTGACATCTCCGTGTCAGAGAGAAACCCTCCACTCCCCAGATGATGCTCCCGCTGCACAGGCTGCGGAGGGGGAAGGTGGCACAGAGCCAGCTGGATCTCTCATCCTGACAACATATTTTTTGCAGATTATGCAAAACTGGCAACATTTAGCTTTAGAGGAACCTCACAGCTGTTCCCCTTACCCTGAAAATCCAAAGCTCAAACTTGCAACAGGTTTCATTTAGGAAGAGCCTAACGTGCTCCAAAAGTGGTGCTTTCTACACACGTGGCCATGTAGAAGCAATGGAAGAAGTTTCACAGCAAGCCTTCAAGGACAGCACCAACTCTACCAGCCAACAGAGATATCACAGGCTGCCAGTGAAGGGACCAGCACAGAAAACCAATTTTTGCCATCACATTAAGTGCTTGTGCCAGATTTGCTTCTTGATGAATTACAAAAAAACCCCCAAACAAAACAGTATCAGGCAAGCTTCATTCATCCAGACTTGTGCAAAGAGCTCACTCAAAACCCCAAAGGCTGCTGCTTCAACCCAGAGGCTGAAGTCAAGGAGTCCTGTGACTATAGAGGCACCTCCCAGGCTCTGGCCAAGCTGAGCAAGGCTCCCAAAGAGCACAGGACCTCTCTGGTGAGAGAAACCAGGGTGAAAAGCCTATTAACAGAGAATCATAGTGGTTGGAAAAGACCTTTGAGATCAACGAGTCCAAACCAACACTACCAAATCCCACCTCTAAACCATGTCACTAAGCACCTAATTTACCCATCTTTTAAATCCCACCAGGCAAGGTGACTCACCACCTCCCTGGGCAGCCTGTGCCAATGCTTGACCACCCTTCTGGTGAAGAAGTTCTTCCTCAGATCCAATCTGAACCTCCCCTGGAGCAACTTGAGGCTATTTCCTCTCTTTCTATCACTTGCTACTTGGGAGATCAACTGCCACCTTTCTCCACCCTCCTTTCAGGTAGTTGTAGCGAGTGAGAAGATCTCCTTTCAGCCTCCCCAGAGGCAAGGAGGCTCAACAATGCACATTTAAGAGGATATTCTGATTTTAAAAGAGGAGACAGCATTGCACTTGATAGTGCACCAAGTGTTACCATGTTCCACTCATCCATAACCTGTAAACTCTTTGCTTCATGGCTCATTTTGGAGCAAGTGCCTTGATGTGATGCTAAAACCAGATTTTTTCCCCATCAGTGGGATGCTAATCTGCTTATTAACACATTACTCTTAACAGCAGTACTTAAGGATTTTTCTAACATATTTGTTAAGGCCCAGATGGGAAAAATTACTTGGGGAAAAACTTGAATATTAAGCCCATAAATAAACTTAAACACGACGTTTTATTGCACAATAAACCAAATGCAGGTGATGCTGAATGGGTAGGTGAGATTGAAGGAAACAGGGACACAGCATAGCAACCAGCATTGAAAGTCTTGATGTATAGCCAAAAATCCTTTAAAATAATAATAATAATAAATATAAAAGAGGCAAAAAAGCTTCTAACCCAGCTGAACCCAGTTCCTAGAGAAACTTTTACCCTGTATAAAGCCTGCAGACCTTCCCAGACAGAAGGAAGGATGATGGTCCCCAAACAATACCAAAAGAAGAAACTAATGTAAAACTTGTAGATAAAAGTTAGGTCACAGCCTCAGTTTGCTTAAGTGCAAGCCTGCCATCTCACCTCAGTCCAGCTGCTCACCATGATTTTATTTACCCAAATTTGCACAGAGGAAAGCGGGGCCAGATCCTGCTGTGGTCCCCATGCTCAGCTCAGGGTCTCCAGCCATTCTTGCTGACACAGCTGAGCCTCCAAACTTCTCATTGATTCTTTTTTAATTGTCTATTAGTGCCATTTCTAGATTTCTGGAACAAAGTACAATGGGGTCCCAGGTTTATGGCATTTTACACAATACAGTGCTCAGCTGTCAGGAGGGACGAGAACACTGGAAGAGAGAGAACTCTATAGATAAAACTATTAAACCACAGTAAGCCTTCATTGATCTTTTCTCCTTTCTTTATGTTCTACCAAGAGACCTGTGAAAACATTAGAGCTACTGAAAGGCTGGAAAAGGTTGAAGGACATGAAGTTTTGTGGCAGAACTTCTTTTATTGAACTCCAGAACAAGAAGGACAATCACAGCCTCCTGTGTAAGTCTAGAAAAGCCTATGGTCACTCCAAAGCATTTGAGTGATGTTTATTTCTCTAATTAGAAGTTTATTCCATAGCTGATTATTCACAGCAGCCAGTAGATAATGGTTGCTCTAGAGTAACTGCTGATAAATCAGAATAAGAGCAGAAGAAAAGCAAGTGTCCTTGGATGAGCTCTGCTCACATGATAACCATGATGCAGGGCAAGGCTGTACTTAGGGGAAGTCCCACATTCTTTTGTAGGTACCATTTAATTACTGTTTAGGTTTGATTGTATTACTAATGACATGCCTGGGATTTGTTTGGTGGTACAAAGAGACAGAGTTGTATCTGTTCATGCGTTTCAGCTAAATTTGTCATTCAACAAAACACATCAATCCCCATTCAGTGGAAGCAGGGTTAGCTTCAAACACCAGGAATGTAATAATTCAGTTCAACTCCAGCAGCTCTTCAAAGCTATTCGAAGAGAGCAGACATGGTGGCTGTGAAATGAAGCAACACATCCTAGAATCATTTGGTTGGAAAAGACCTTTGAGATCAAGTCCAACCGTATCTGTCCACTGCTAAACCATATCTCCAACCTCCCCATCTACCCAGCTTTTAAATCCCTCCAGGGATGGTGACTCAACCACTTCCCTAGGTGGCCCAATCCAGTGCCTGAGAACCCTTTATGTGAAGAAAAGGAGAAGTCCACACAAAGGTTTGGTTTGACTTGCAAATTTGCAGGATTATTGATGTCCTGGTTCCTGTGTACCTGAGGCAGAAGGTTGCCAACAGCCACATTTGATGGGCAAGAGGAGTAATGAATTTCTTATCAGAGAGAGATGTTATTTCTCAGATTTAATCTTCACTGATATTGGCAAAGAATTTTCACAGCCTCTTCATCTACTCATATCAAAGGCATCATTTTAAAATAATCCAGAAAGATTTCTTTTTATTAGAAGCTGTGAGGCAGGTTGTCAGCTCCAGTTTGCCCAACAATGGACATCCAAGAAAGGTGGAGCTCAAAGCCAAACCTCAGCAATGATACCCCACACAGGCCATGTCAAATACCTCCCACAAGGCACAGAAAGGCACGAGGCTGGAAATCTTGTGTAAAATCAACATGCCATCTCCACAACAGCGAGCATGAAACATAACCTGACTACTGCACACTTCCAACGCATGTTGAGGAGTGGAGGAGGTCTCAGTGCAAGAATTTTCAATTTTCAAAGATATCAAGCATTTTTTTAGGAAAAGAAATCTCTCCCCTTTCAGGGAGAATGAAGCAGCCAGGAATGAAACACACTGCAAGGGGGTTTGATGGGTTAAATCCTTGTTTCTGCTCGAATGTGTTGCAGAAGTATTCGAAGCGACTGTTGCATGAAAGGAATGGAGGTGGTCTTTTTTATTATTATTATTATTGAGAGTTGTTAAAACTAAAAATTCCCATATACTCTCACTTCCCTTTAGAGGTCTACTGGGGTTGGCTTATTCCTCTGCTTTGATATGGAAATGGGCAGCTTGCTTTCCTGCGGGGGGACACTGGCCCACGTCCAAGGAACACAGAGGAGATGTCCTGTCAGGAGAGCAGCCCCACCGCCTCAAACGGTCCTTGGGCAGCACCGAGAGCCAAGCTTGTGTTTTTGGCTTTAAAATAAAATACCTTTGTTAATAGTTTTTCCTTCCAATATAAATGTTTATATATTTACCCCACTAGTCATCTCTGCTGGCCAATAGCGAGAAAACAACAGTTTAGCTGTTCCCTTTCAGGCAGCGCCTTACCAAACCCCTATTCCTCTTTTGAAGATACTATTTATGCTGCCCTTCATTTCTGTCACAGAATATAGGTTACTTCAGTAGCATTTAAACCATTCAGCTGCAATGAACAGTCTTATATTTTAGAAACATGAGATATTTATTTCTTCTGGGCAGTTTCCTCATTACTTTTCTATCTGGCCCATTTTGTAGGGAAGATACAAAGGGAAAGTACATTTTAGTTTCCATTTCCCGGTCCCTTTAAGTTCTATTCTTTCTCATTTTCTTGTTTTCCTGCCTTTTTTCTTTTCACTGACATAATGGAGTACCTATAAAAAAAGATTAAATGGTACCATAAAGTTTTATTAATGCCTTACATCATTGATATCTTCGCTGTATTGATAGTTCCACTTCCATTATTGCTACTTAGGCATTTAATTAGTGATTCATACAGTATGTTGTAAACTCCAGTATTAGCGTTAACCATCTTTATAAAAGCCCCCATTATGTAAAAACTCTTCCCAATATTGTAATTGGAGTATAGTTATCCACTTTAACTGACTTGAATTAGATTATTATAGATTAATTTATAAAAAGTTACTTGTAAAGGACATTGAAGATCAGGGAATATTAAGAGTGGAACTTCATTACAATAAAATGGACTTCAAGAACAATGGCACTGTCTGAGTTTTATATAAATCCATTACAATCTTCTAATAATATGAACAATAACTGTTTTATCTGCCAACTCAGTGATACTTAAGGATGGAAAGATAGACTGTTAAAAAAAAAAGGAAGTGTGCAGAATTAAAGGGAGGATGTGCACTTAAATCCTGGATAAAGCAGCAGAGAGAAAATTTTCTCTTTGCAGAAGGAACCTGAGTAAGATGATAAAATAGGACATAGATTTCTAACATGGAAGAACTGCATGGAAAGCCGTATTTTTCAGAGGATGAAGGCTGAATGCTACAATCAAAATTAACATGAACTCAAAGGAAACCACTGATCCAAGGGGAGCTACTCCATATTTATAGCACAGTAACCACAAATGGAATTTGGGCCCTTTCCTCAAAAATAATAATGAAAAAGCTGTTCACATTTTTATCTGCCTTCTCTCTCCCACCACCATCTACGTTATTCCACTCAACTCATGAAACAACATGGTCTGGAGCACAGCATCGCTGACCTGGGAAATGTGCATCATGCAGGAGAAATACTGAGCTGAGGCCACAGTTTGGCCCTGGTGTAAGGGAAGAAGTCAAAGCTCCTGTCAGTGGGGTCATCCCACGTGTAACCTCCTCTTGCCTTTGCACCACTTCCAGTAAGCAGGAGGATGCAGAAGCTCTTTTTATGTCCCAGCTCTGTACTTTGACTTTAATATGCAAACCACCCACTCTTTACCAAAGCCAAAAGATCAGGAGATAAACAGATCCCAGTCCACTCTGCTACTGAGGGATCCCCCTTACTAAGGGATTTCTCAGAAAAGCAGCTTTCCTGGCTTTAGAGAGGCTTGGCACCACGGGGCAGCTTTGAAGGCTTTCAACGAGCCCTTTGATTTTTGTGGCTGCATTTAACTGCAATCAGTCCAGGCTTCAGGATGTGCAGAGTCATTTTTCCTCCCTCGTTTTGTCCTTTTCAGGACAATATTGGGTTTTTTTTCTGACAGATAACACATATAAAAACATTCTCTCAAATTTCCCAAGTTAACTTTTATGTGGTTGATTTGACTGATTGTTCAACACCCCACAAGTGTTTGCCTGTCCTCCAAAGAAAAGGTCCTCCTCCATCTTTCAGGTTTAATAGACACAATGTGCCATGGGTTAGCAATATCTTGCAGGATCCCTGAATAACCACGTTGTGTTTCATCTGGGAAGCAGGAGCTCCAGAAATTGTTTCACCAAGTTAATCAAACAGCCTATCTGGCCTTACTGTCACCTGTTGGGGGCTATTTCATAGGCAGTGTCACTGGGAATAGGACAATAACAGCCAGGCTAATGATGTTTAGAAAAGGCACAGAGCTGGAAAATGCCAGAGCTACAGGGTGATGAACCTCTCACCCCACTGGCAAGCTCAGGAGAACATCCTGTGGCAGCACTGACTTACACATCTACATGCAAGGTCTCCGACTCATCTTTGGCACATGTAATTCCTCTTGCTGATCTGTTGGACATCTCTCACCTTCCTAAGATTTTTCCACACATACAGCTGCTTCCTTCAGAGTTTTTGGGCTCTTACCCACAACTTGCTTCGGATCTTTTAGATTCCCTCTGAAGAGCCACATTTTTTTCCACCTTTTGTCTCAGAAACCCAAGCTTTGTTTCTACGAAACTAATCCAAAATCCTTTCTCAATCCCAGCTCCCTCTTTGCTCTGTATTTTCCTTTTTCTTCCTTTAAGTATTTCAAAACTATATATTTTTTTAAAACATTTGAGTGCAGTACAGAGAATAAAATCCAGCTCTGACTGCCTGTACTGTTTCTGCAGTCTCTCTCTGGCCATAAATTTTATAGGAGAGCAATAGAATGCAAAACAGATTAGCAGGAACACACCGAAATCCCTGGGCTACAGGGTAAATAGGAAATGCAACAGCACATTTACTATTTTGGCCAGCGAAGTACCAGCACTATTCATTGATCTCATTAAAGACCAATCTACATTCAGGGAAGAATAAGATTGATGAGCTATTAGACTCCTTAAACACACACAAAAAAAGTTACCAACTACATGCATATGTAAACAGCCCAAAGAGAGGCACGAGAGTGCCTCTGCTCCTTTAGCTTCATGGCAATCATCACTCTGTGGTGCAAGCGGTGGCTCCTGTCATGGCAAGAATTGCATGTGAACCTGCTGTGCCACTTTAGGACAACCAGCACACAGGTATTAACAATATATTTAAATTTAATTTACTCTGGAAATTTAATTCTTCATTTAATTCTGACTTTATCAGGAAAGGAATAGAAGAGAAAAAATATTTCTATTTAGATTTCTCTCTCTTCTTTCCCTAAGTATAAACAGGTCTAAATTGCAGCATCTTCACCCACACAGATTTTAACCCAAACATTGTGGGCACCTGAATCTTTATCCTTGGTCTGCCACACCCTTCACTCCCTTTGGAAAATCATTTTTTTATCTCTCTATTCTTAAGCTTCCCCAACTGAAAATTGGGAATAAGAACACTCACACAGCTTTGGAGACCAGAAATGTAAAGCACTCCATTTGGTGCAAGGTATTACTGTGTTGATGATGATGAAATAAGCTTTCATACATTGCTAAATTATTCAAGAACATCTACTATGGTTTCACCCCTGGCAATCCCAGAATGCATCTCAGTGCCATTACTCTGCGGGGAACAGCAGTGGTGAGTAAATGGCTATGAAACTCATATATTAACCTCACTTGGTGGCTGGAATATTCATTTCTTTTTGAGTCATTTTAAGCAAGAAAGGAAAATCTTCACTCTTAGAAATCATCTTTAGCTGACACATTAAGGAGCAGAGCTGAACAAATCATTTCCAATGAATGATGCGATGAATTTGTTTTCCTTTTCTCTGTCCCCAAGCAGGCTGGGATTTCCTCAAATGTATTTGTTATTCAAATGTATTCAACAACTATCCTTTGCAGTGTTTTTCTTCTGTGTTTATTGTGCCTGAATGTATCCTGCTTTCCTTGTGTTTTCAGCAGTGGGGTTTGGTTTGGGTTTTTTTTTGGGGGGGCAGGTGGTGGGAGATTGGTTTATTCATCATCCAGGTGTATTTAAGGGATGAGAAAACATCAGATTTTCAATGTCTTTCTAACAGATATGGTTATGATGTACAATAGATGTGTGTGCCTATAGCAAACACCTTGCCCAGACCTAACTGGTGTGTTAACCAGAGTGTTTCCAGGATTTTCCAGTGCCCTTGGTGGCCAGCAGATAAAGGAGCAGGTGAGATAGGATGTAAGTTAACCACGCTGTCCACGAGCTGTTACTCAGGTATAATCTAACACCCAGCATTTTAGCTGAGCCCTGCAACTTCAGCTACCCAAGCACAGACTCTGTGACAGAAGGAGAAGAACTGCTGAGGATTTTTTTCACAGTTTGGACAGCCTCTTAATGTGTTAAGAGAGACGTCTTGTCAAGGATATTTTCAGTTTTGTCGTTCATCTTTATTCCAAGCTACAGGGTTGGCACATTTCAGAGCCATCCTAATGGATTAGCAAAAATATGGCCTTGGCTGTTATCCTTAACTCTGCTGTAAACCTGGCACAGGACACTTCCTTTTCCCAGTTCCAAGTTTTCCTCTATAATAAAGTGGATTATATCACTTTTTGAGAGATCTTTCAAGATCTCTTGACCCAGGTATTACGGTCATTTATAGATATGGAGTTAGCTAAAGGAACGAGAGTTCCTGGCAATGAGTGCCCAGAGATACATTTCTGGAGTTCAGGGAGTAAATCAAAGCCATATCTTGTACACTCATGCTTAAAACAAAGTCTGAGCACGTTCTGCACATCTGAGCTGACTTTAGTACCCTCTGACATTTCCCATGGTGGTGGTTCTCTGCACCAAGACATCTCTAAGTACAGTCTTAGGTACTTTTTACCATGGTTTTGCTACTGAAGAGACTGATTATACAGAGGGAAATAAAATAGGTAATCAATAAATTGGGATTGTAGATACCCTGTGATATATTCCCAGATGTCCCCAATCATTAGCAGATAATAACCCATTATTAGATTAATAAGCAAAGAACAACTGGAACAAATATATTGCCATTGCTTGCAAGGAGGTGGGTTTTTTCCTCCCTACAGCTGCATTCAAAATAAGGCAGCCAAATTTCAACACAAACTTAGAGATCACTTTTTATAAAAAGCTACTTTTGTTTTTAATGAAATCAGCAGAGTCTCATGAGCCACCCTCACCAGAACTGCTCAGTTGGGTAAGTGCTACCAACTGGCCTCTACCAGCAAAGGGAGCTCTACAGCCTTACCACCAAAACTGCCACTTTGGCAACTGAAAATGAAATAATTCGATTATTTCACAGAAATATTGCTGTTTCAGACGTTTGTTGGCCCATGCTCAATGCATTTTCCCTTCTCCAAATGCTGCAAGAAAGGCCAGACCTGGTGCTGACACAGAGACCGGCAGTGACCGCAGCGGGTGCTGGGTCTGGTTCTGCAAAAAACAGGCACTGTGAAAACATTTCATTTCTCTTTCTGCTCCTCCTTTCTTTTCATTTCTTTAAGGTTATGCCATCAGTCAAGTTTACCCCCATGGTTTTGTCTTTCATCAACCCTTGTCACGAAGAACCCATCCAGGCGTATTTGGGGGGCTCGGAACTGTTGCCGTGTGCCCCTGAGCCTCAGCGCGCGCCCGTTAATGAGCAGCCTTATGAAATACAGTTTTTACATGAATTTTTCAAAAACATTTTTCCTTATCAAAATAAACAGAAGCTTAGAAGTGAATCCTTTCTGCCTTTCTTCCCAGTCTCCACATCTCTGAAAGCCCAGGGAGCGGGAAGGAAACGTTTCTTTCAGTGAGATACTTGTGTTTCCCCTCGCCTTTGAATTCTTAAAAGAAGAATATTGTTTCATACTATTCCAAATCTGCTCTCCCTTCCCCGACTCTCACCTTACCTTCTCTTCCTCTCTTTTCTTGATGACTATTTTCTTTCTTCCTCACTGTTTTTCTTTCTTCTCGTCTTCTCCTAGCTTTGCTCCTCTTGTTTCACCATCTGGTTCTGCTCTCCTTATCGGTCTCCTTCCCTCTGCCACAACTCTCATTTTCCCCCCACTTACACCTTTGTTTCTCCTCAACTTTCCACTCGCTCCTTTCCTGTCCTATTTCCCCCAAGGTTTTCAAAGTGAAACACAGCTCGGGCCAGTTTTCCCCTTCCTGCCTGCTACTAATTGAGCATTTCATGAATTCTCACTTCTGGTGATGGCTTTGCAACTTTCTAACTCGCTGTTAAACGAGACGGGGACTGCTCCGAGACAAACACACAACTAAAAGCCAACCAGCCTCAGCCAGAAAATTATCCTAGAGGATGAAAGTCTCAGTTCCCACTGGGTTTGGTTTCTTTTTTTCATTTTAGTCCTTGCTTTTAAAAATTTCTTTACAATTTTCTGTGCTTCCTGAAGGTGCCAGTTGGACTTTAATATACAGTTTAAAAAAATTTCTTATCATGAACCTTTATACATATTCAGTGCTGAAGCAACAAGTAACTAAATTGGGAGCCTTTTTGTTTCCTTATCGTGCAAATCTATTCCTGAATGCTAACAAGCAGGTCTTTATATACGCTGTCCACTTGATAATAGACTAATAATCTTATCATGATGGTTTCTTGAACTCGAACTAGGTGTGCAAAGTTAAGTCTGGAAATATGTGAAATTACTAAATTATATAACATTGCAGACACATTACAAGGAATTTCTTATACTTCGCAGCAAAATATTGCCAATTATTGTAGCTGTCAATTTAACAATAGGCTTATTCACTATGGTGTTTGATTAATGTGAAATTATTCAGTTGGCTACCTTGTAGTTGGCCTATTTTTGTGTCCAATTAGTATGCTAATAATGGTAATTATGTTCTATACTGCATGTCTCATCACCTAGAGGGTTTTTAAAATGATAAAATAATGAGAATAAACAAGCTGATGCTGACATTCACTGGGCCATTCTAATTACTTACTGAGAGCACACTAGGGAATCAACACTCAACCAAAGAAAATGATTCTTGCTTACTTTGTTAAAACTACTCTTTTCAAAGAGCATTAATAGTTTGCTGCTGTTTTCTTTATTACAAGGGACTGCACTATTTTCCCTTTTATTTGCCCTGTTAATATACAGTACCAAGAAAAAAAAAAAACCACAACTATAATCAAATTACTTTTGACTGAAGTGATAACTGTTTGCAGGAGGTGTCAGAAAAAAAAACCCAAATAACTGTAATTGCTGAATTATACACCTTTGTAACAGCTACCATTTATTTCTTTGGCTGCATGATAAACATACCAGCACCTTTCTCACCACGAGAACAGGCATTTTTTTACACCGTGTTGGTATTGCTGTGTGATGGAAAACCACCAGCGATATACCCAGGGGTGGGCTTCCCTCACTGGCACTGCCATCCTCATCCTCCACTTACAAACCCCTCAGGGCTTTTTGAACATCCAATATTTGTAAAGATTATGCCTTAAAAACTCTATTTTCTGATGAAAACTTTTGCAGTGTGTAAGGGTATTATCATGATCAATAAATAAAAGCACACACACTTGTTTGTATGAGCAGCCAGGTTTAAAACAATGCCTGTGTGGAAACATGCAGACACCAGAAATATATACATTGGGTTTTAAAAGCCCCTTATTTCTTAATCCTCCCTTATTCAGCAATAACAGTATGTCTGCTTCAGAAAAGTTCACCAAGGATGGGGCTCGGAGACATCTGTTGCACTAACACTGGAATAAAGTCAGGATTTTCCAGTTTCAGCAGAAAATAAAGCAGAGTCGGTTGCAGAGGGTAAAGCTGAGCAGGGCATGGGGGAATTCTGAATCATTCATATATATATATAAATATATATAAAAAGTATATATATAAAAATATATATAATATATATATAATATATATACAAATATAAAAATATATATAAAAATATATAAAAATATATATAAAAATATATAAAAAATATATATATAAATATATATATAAATATATATAAATCCTGAATTTATGCACAACTTCCAATTCTTTTTTTCTTTTAAGAATGAAAAGTTGATAAGTGTCATAATAAAGAAAAAAAAAATAATTGAGAAGTTACTATCCCAGGTACAAGGGAATCTGTCTGAAAACTGAGGGTAGTTGGAGGAATGCAAGCAAGTTGCAGACAGACAGACACCAGTTTATCAGGTACACCCTAACCCTCAAATTAATCGATTGTGCAGAAGATTGATGCTGAAATACCTCCAAGATCTGGAATCCAGGCTGCCTTGGGAAGCCTATTTAAAAACTATGAGCTGTGATTAAGAAGATTGTTTGAATGTAAATCTCTATGAACTCAATACAAAGGAAAAAAACCCCAATATAAACACTATTGCCTGTTTATATTGATGTTAATATTTTATTCCATGCAAGCTTTCAGACAATCCATCATAAAGCTGAGCTGGGGTGCTGGTTGTAAGCACTGTTTGCCCACACGGAGCAGGGGCTGGTTTTAATAAAGGATGTAATACGTGACATGTTAACAGGGACTCATTTGTGCACCGTACAGCGGTTCCTCTTTTCCTGTCAGTTTGAATTACATCTCGATATATTACTTGTTAAAGTAACTAACAATCAGCAAACAAAAAGTTACTATAATCGGGGAAAAATAACAAAAAATGGATTGAGAGATAAGCTATCCCAAAATATATATATTTTTTTTTTGCAACATACCAGATATATGTTCAACTTAGAAATAGAGTTGCAGTCCCAAACAGAAAATCTTTGGATGTGCCTGCTCTCCCTCCTCACCTCCTCCCACCACAGCAGTAAAATTATACCCTCATCTCACTGAATAGGAGCTTAATTTTATTATTTTTATTTTTTCTTTTTTTTTTTTGGTGAATAATCTCAACTGTTTATTTTCCACTGCACTGTACTGGTGTTTATGCAGAAAGGCTGTCTGCAGCCAGAAGAGTGTTTAAAGAGTCACAGGAACATTTTGAATTGCTGTTTGAATTCTACAGAGGTGGGAAAAATCTTCCTGAGAGTTCCTAATTATTTTGGCCATGATTTTTATTTTTTTTTTTTTAATTTCAAGCTAATGAAGAAAAGGGAAACTCTACAAATTCCTTTGAAATCAGTGGTTGTTTGTGTCATTAGGGAGCTTACCAGCAGTATTTATGCCACAACTGCTAAAGAATTATCACTTTAATCAGTTGTGGAGACAGATAAATTCAGAGCAACCGCTTCACTCCGAGCGGTGTCGGAAGGGTCTCACGCAGAGTTTAAGAGCCACCAATGCCCGAGATAAATGCAGCAGCCTCGGTGACAAATATATTCCATAATCTTAAACTGGTTTTAAAAGCAAGACTGAGCAAGAAGGTAATTTTAAAGTGAAAGCTGGTAGCCCAGGAGCTAATAATTAACTGCTGTACAAAGGTGATCTGGATCAACTCATCTGTAAATCCTGTAACTTTTAGTAAGAGAAGAGTTGTTATAAATGACAAATTATGCCAAGCTGCATATACCTTCTACTCAATGATAACCCCAGCAATTAACATCTCACAGTAAATTCTAGGATTATATCTTTGATTTAGTGGGCAGTTTAATGCAATATACATCATTAGCTTTGTGAGGTTTTGCCCAATTAATTAGCCTTTAGGAAGCACAAATAAGTACATTCAAGTAATAATAAATATGTGTATCTCTGTATAATGCTTATAGAAGTATATCATTTATACAAACATCATTACAGTACATATATCTTTGAGGAATGGGGGAGAAGGCACAAAAAGGGAAAATCTTGCTCCTAACTTGTTAAATTCTCAAGGTTCCACTGAAAATGTGAACTATTATGGATTTGTAGGTATACTGAATTATGTTGTTCAATATATCATCCAAAGCCACAATACTAAAAAGCTGGTTGCTTTTATAGGTACAGGTAGGTTGGAATCCAATAAAAAAAGCTACAGAAGATGTGAACTTCATAGTTCTGCTGCTCCAGATCTCAGCTGCTCCAAACCTGAAGATTGATTTGCAACATCCAGTTTGCTACCTTGGCATTGCCTGCTGCTGTAAATTAGGGATTTTCCAATACTAGCTAGCAAAAGGAGTTGATATTTCTCACAGCTGCATCACTGATCACTATTAGTTGAAATTTCATAGAGGGAAGAAGAAAACTGCTTGTTTTTTCTTGCACCATGAGAGACTTAGGAAAAAATATAAGGAATTTTTCTCTTCTGTTTTCTGAGCACTGACTGATGAATTACCTAGGAGATATATTTTCCTTTTCTTACCCAAAGGTGAGGTTTGGGTTTTTTTTTTTTTTATTACTTATTTAAATTTGCAATTCTATTATCAGTTGAACTCCTGAGTACTTTTGCAACTAACAAGCACCTACATATCTTCCTGCACATTTGCTCCCTGTTAATAATTTCTCCTAATTAGAAACTTAGCAGGATCCAGAGTTAAATAAATAGATAAATAATGTTAATAAAAGTACATAAATTCAGGTAGATTTTTCTAGCTGAATCTAGTCAGCCAAGCATCCAATTTCTTTTGTAGCTGACCCAACAAAGCTTGGGAGAGGAGAGGTCACCCACAGACCGACACTGCCAGGCACTTCCCCATGCTGCTGAGCACTTGCCAACAGCCAACAACTGTGTTAAATGATGAAATAATTTCACTAATGCTTTCCAGAACAAGGTGGCCTGAAGGTCAGAGAAACCTGATTTATGCAAACAGCCACCTGAGCAACACTGGGCACTTCCACCGCTTTCTTGGTAAAGTCCCCCTACCACGTATCTAGAAGTCCATGCTCTTTAGGAAGACTGTTTTGGGTTGAATTAACCTTTCTTGCTGGTAGTAAACATCTCTACAGGAGACATGGGAAAACACCTGAATTTAACACCCTCTTGACTTCCTTGGGTTGAACAGAGGTGTTACAACAGAGACATAAATTCTATGTAGCAAGTAGGAGACTATTTCCTCTGGGTCTTCTGCTGACCTTCAGCACATATAGAGACTAAAAATCAAAATAAGAGATGAGATGGGTTTTTGTTTTGTTTGTTTTTATTTTTTTTTTTTAATCAGAATTTGGATAGAGCAGGACATGACACACAGAAGAAGTGATGTGACCCTCATCTCCTACAACCACTATCACAAACTGCAAGCAGTCAGTCACCCAGCCATGTCTATTTTATGCCATTTGAAGTCTGGCCTCTCATGTATTTTTACACTCTAACATCTGATTTCCCAGCACATGACATCAGCAAGAAGTGGAATAGATAAGTATCTTCCACCAAAACATAGTTCAGTGACCTAAATTACATATTCAGCAATGGGAACGTTGCAAGTCCTAAATCTCACAACCATCTCTCCGGGATCAAAGGCTGCTTCTGCTAAGGCAGCACTTTTTGGATGAGAAGCGATTCCTTCCTGAACTCAGACTCTCTCCTTTGCTTCCCAAGTTCAGCCATAGCAGCACAATCAAAAAGGCAGCACAGAAGCAAATAAATTACAGAGAAGCCATTAATTAATGTAGGTTACAAGCCAACTTTGGATGTTTCCTTGTACAAGAGTAATGTAAACATCAGGGCATTATCTGGTTCCCAGGTTCCTTCTCTCTGGGTTGCTGCTTTTAGAACTGTAATTACATCATAAAATGTACTTACTTTTGTATATGTATTAATGTATAAATTCATTCCTGACTGTCTGCACCTATACTGCTCACTTCAAAATGCACAGCATATTATTACAGTTAATCACTTGGTTATTAGCAAGTGCTGGGTTTTTCTCCTTTCAGGTCTGCAGAGGTAATGCATTAAAAGTAACATTTTCAATGGATGTGAAAGACTTAAGCTCCCAGCCTCCATTGACATCACTTTGCTATTAAGCTACTGAATTTATCCAACAGGATTTAATTTAAACAGCCTGGACATCATTCTTAGCCACTTTTGCAATAACCCAGTGATCAGGAAGGTTTGGACACATTTAGGGCTGCCACCAATCAAGTCAGCAGGTTTCTCACTGCTGCCCCACACCAGAAGTAGAGAAGCAGGCTCAGAGTTACAGAATCATTAAGGTTGGCAAAGACCTTTAAGATCATCCAGTCCAACCTTCAACTCATCACCACCATGTCCACTAAACCATGCCCCTGAGCTCTACATCTCCACGTTTCCTGAACACCTCCAGGGATGGTGGCTCCACCACTGCCCTGGGCAGCCTGTTCTGATATCTGACCACTCTTTCAGAGAATAATTTTTTGATAATATTAATTCCCCCTTCCCTGGTGATGGGGTTGGTGGATGCCCCAGGAGACAAGGCTCCAGGTTGACCAAGTGGTTGATTCCAAACCCAGGTCTGCAGCTTTCTTGGGCCACTAGGGTGGTAAAACAGAACCAGAGATGTTGGTCTCTCCCAACTGTAGGTTATAGACCCTGTATTAAAGGACTAGGCACAGCACATGCATTTTTTCCTTTTGCATAAGCATGCCACACAGTTGCAGACCCCTGTTTCATCCCAATCACAGCCTGCCTGTCCTTTGCTTTACCACACATCTCACATGTGCATTTACAGCTGTGGAAAATCACTTCAAAAAGTGGTCAATACTTGGAGATCAACCATCTGACAACCAAGGATCTACTCACAAAAGCTCTGGGGCAAAAGCCTTGACAAGGAAAGATGAGAGTACAATTTAGGTTTGGTTTGGGGTGGGTTTTATTTGAAGATTTGTTTTTAAGATCCTTCTGTTTCCTTCCACGTTTCATCTTGGTTTTATCTCGCAGGGAAATGTTTGCTCAATTAGGAAGTCTCCCATACTTCTGCTCAGCCCTGAAACCCAAATCCTCTCCCCCCCCACCACCACCAAATCTGCAGTAATTAATTACATAGTTAAAACACAATTGCCACTCCTTTGCTGGAAACAATCAGTGATTTCTGCTACCCAGTGCTACTCGTATGCATCACTTCAATGCCAAAAGCTCCAACCTATTCTTGGCTGGGAATCAGCTTGCTGGGAGAAGCCTTGGTCCCTGCAGCATATCGTGCCTCCCTGCCAAAGTAATTGGGGCCAGGCAGGGAGTACCCAGGCACTCAGAGCCTGGGTCTGCACATAACCACTGGAAATAGAAAATAAAATGTTGCAGCCATTAGTGAGTTGGCATTAATTGTTCTCCTGGTGAATGCGTGAATTAATATCTTTGAGGGAAGAATTCCCATCTTCTCCCAGTAATAATTATTTCTGCCTGCCTGACAAGACATCTCAAACTGGGAAATTCACACGGAAGGAAACAAATCCCTGGTTTATTTTAAGTGGTGTTTAGGCTTGTATGGCACTTGAAGTATGTGCCATGGAAGTGGGTTAAATGAGAACTGCCAGCAGTTTTATTCCCTGGCAATTATTTCACTGCACAGCCCTTCCAGCACATGATAAGCACTTGGATAAAGCCTTTTCTCCAGAACAAGAAAAACATTCATGGCACTGACAGCCCTCAGACCCCTACAAACACTCCCTGTCCAACCTAAAGCAATCTTAAACTGAACAAGAGACCATACAGCAACACAAAAAAATGATCCCATACGCAGCAGTTTAATAACCGACCACTATTTTTCCTCCTTAGCTTTATACAGAAGATATTTGTAATCTTCAACTTAGATGATAAAGATAAAGACCTTTTATGGGTTGGGAGAACCCTTCTCCCAGAGCTATTGTATTATTTAATTCTAGTTTATTAAATGGGACAGTTCAGACTTCAGGTAAGTTTCTTGGAAGATGTTAATTAACAGAACGATACTCATGGCCCTGGCTGACCATCCACACTGGTTATCCATGGGCTGTCTCTATTCACACAGCAAGAAGATCTCCATGTAGCACCCCAGTCTGGCTGTTTTTTTTCCTCCAACAAACAAAAAACACCAACTGCCAATAAATGTCAGTGATATAAAAGCACCATGAGATGTTGGGGAAAGACCTTCATCTAATTATTTTACCTAAAAAACCAACCCAACCAAATAGCAAGTGGAACTTTTTGGCTCAGAAGTGCCAAGTTTCACCTGTGACCATCTGCTTTAATAAACTCTAGGCTGGGGCAACCAGAAAGATGTTCTTATGATTGCTGGGCTGCTGTAAGTTGGTTTTTCAATGAGCTGCCAACCAGGCTGCACGCAACAAAGGACATCTAGCCTGTGTCTGAAGGACATATGTTTACAGCTATATTGAATATTGATCTATGCATACTCTACTGGCAATAAACTCCATAACATGTCGTTGAAAATTCCAACTCATACATCCTTTCTGTGAAGGCTCAAGGACAGAGGGAGGCCTGATTGCCTCCATAGATGTGATATTACTTCATGTGTATCTTGAAAGAGTTAAACAGGGCACAATATATGATCTACCCAGAGGAGGGAAAAGCAAAAAGCAATTCTGCAGGTCATTAAAAGCTATAACAGGAACTATTGTGTACTGTGCTATGTATCCCTAAAATTTGAAGTGGATGTGCAAATATATATATATTTTTTTTTAATTAATCACTTATTCTGAAAGTGTTTTAGAAACTACTGCAAGAAAAATAATGTTTTTAAAAAAATCCACCAAACTACCAATGTACCAAACTACTTTAAAGAAAGAAATATCAAGTGTTTTGACTTGCAAGTGTATGAAGAGACCACCACAGTTGTGTATTGATGTAGAGAAAGCCTGAAGGAAAGCAGAAGAGTCTTTTATACCAGTTATGCCACTGTAGTTCAGAAATTACTGTATAACTAACTCTTCCTAGCTGCCATTTCTTCACCCTGTGAATCAGTACTAATAAATGACAAGAGCAGGACTGACCAACTTCCATCTCTTGTCAAAGGGTAATGGATGCAGTGCCTCAGGTGTCACTTTGATGCTATTTTTCATCAAAAATAGTAAATTATGTAAAGTCCTGTAAACGCACTTCTTACTGCAGGGTGTTTTATACCCGAAAAGGTTGAAGATCCTGAAGTCTTAGGAGCCCTTGCAAGTAAATTAAGACATTTATTTCCATACTGACAAATGCAGATCATAATTTACATATTTTTCCAGTAAAAGGAAGAAAAAAAGTCTTTATTTTCTCTCCAGTCCCCACAGCAGCATCCCTTGTACCTTAACACCAACTGCACATCCTCAAAACACAAAGCAGGACCCCAGGAATGAGACTGGCTAGAAAAACCCTTGAGATTTCTTGAATTGTTTCTTTTTCCTCTGTGAGTCTTGCAGGAAACAACATAAAAACACCAAAAATATGCACAAAAGGGAGCCCTGCTGACTTGTATTTCAAATTCATACACTACCAACACACCCCCCCACCCCATCACCACTGAATGACTCCCCCAAGCCAGCCAGCCACATTTAGCTCATCAGCACGAGGTGTACAACCTCCAAGTTGTATTCCCAAGATGTTGGACTTTGGTCTGTGGGATCTGAACAAGCAGCACTTAAAACATAGGCTAACACCCCAAACCCATGGGAGCTATAGTTAAATATATATGAGGGCAATTAATACTGAGGTAAACTTAGTTTAACAATACTGCAGATTTTATTTTCCCTTCCTAAATTAGACTCCTTGGAGCCAGTCTTGCAAACTGACCTGCACCTTCAGGACATGACAGCTGTGCCCTGAGAGGTGATTTACTCTGTTTAATCCTAGGATCCTAGTTCTCCAGAACTGAAAACAAGCAAACTATTAATCTATAAAATAGTTACAGAATTAGTGCAATTAGGTATATAAAATGAAGGAGAAAAAACATGTACTGAAATCAAAACATAACAATGATATTTAAATGACCTTATAAAATGAACATGGGCAAAATATGCAGAGCAAGACCAATCACCAGCTTTTAATCTCACCACGTAGCTGAAAACCAGAAACTAAATTGTTTCTGTAAGACTTAACATTGCTCTGAAATTATCACCTTAAAATATTCCATCACCAGCATTCTGCTTTCTGACACACAACAGACATATTGAAAATGTATATTATGTACATATGAAGGAAAAGAAAAAAAGAGCAGAAAACCCAACTAAAGCAGAAGAGACTCAAACACTTTGATGTTTGGTGTTCTGCTGCAGTGAGTGATGGGTGGTAGATCAGGAAACCAGACACCCAGTTCTGTTACATTAATATTAAACTTGTTCTACTGAAAAAACCCACACAAGATCAACACCCTTCATTTTAATTAGTTTTTATGACATGGCAAAAGGTTTAAACTCCAACAATGACTTGGTCCTTCATCATTTGTGGTCCAAATCTTATGAATCATGGAAATAATTCAGCAAATCAGCCATGGAAGAGGAGCTGGGGACAATCCCAGGAACCAATCTGGCTGCTATGTTCTTATGTTTATGGACAGCTCTTTGACAAATTTAATATTCCTTGCCCTTCCTAATTGTTATATTTGCACATTTCTTCACTGTTTTTAACACACTTTACACACCACCATCTTGGTATTTTGGCTTTTGGTCAGGCAGAGGGCGAGAGATGCCGTGAGCCTGGCACAGCCACAGCAAACTTTGACATTTTTTGAAGCAGAACATCAAAAATATGACTTCACAGGGAACAGAATCAGTCCCAGGGAGGATATAAGCAACTAACCACTGAGTCACACCCTCCTGCCTTTTCTGAGAAACTATGAAAAAAAAAAGAGGAGAAAATAAATGCTGGGAAAAGCACACAGGAAAACAAGATGCCTAATTCTTCCCTTAAACCGCCGTGTTTAGGCTCAGGTCAGCCTCCAATGGCAGTACACGATGATGGAACAACTTGACCTTCTCTGGCATAGACATGATTTCTCAAGCAAATTAACCTTTTTCTCACCTACAGACAGAACAACAAAAACAAAACAAACAACCTATAAATCAACCAGTAAACCTGTTATTTTAGAAAAGACAGAGTAGTGAAGTAAATTCTTCCAATATGCCCTTACATCATTCATACAGACAGAAAAACAATTACAAAGCAAATCAGATCCTTTCTTTAATTGATTGCACTCAGAAGTTCTTTCCTCAAGAAGAAAAGTTACCAAAAAAAAAAATCTACCACTATTTCAATTCCAGGCATCAATGAAAATATAACTGCCTTTGAATTGTTGTTTTTCTTCCCAGCAGCCTCTACGCTACATAAAAGATACCAAAACCATCTCTGTTCATCCCTTCCAAAAATGAAGCTTATTGGTATTGCTTTGGATTATTATACATGCATAAGAGATCATTAAAAATGTAACCTGCAGTTTTTTGGGGGGTCCAGGGTTTTTTTTAAGTATTCTTTTTTAGCTGAAAGACATGCAACATGCAATATGCCTCTTCATGCCAAGAAACAGACCTAGAGCAGCATCAGAGTCCAACAGTGAAGGTAGGAAATCCTCCCTGGGCTTTGGAAAGAAGAGCTGTGATAAAGCAGTAGTTTAAAAATCAAAACCCTTCTGTCACCTCCATGATCAGCCTTGGCTATGGCCTAGTCCATGACACTGAGCTTCAGCAGGAGCTGGAGAGGTCTTATTCCATAGTGATGGTAGCTCCAAAACCCAGGTGGACACATGCCAACTGAAGGTAAATGCAATTAAAACCATGGAAAGCCCGTTTTTTCCACATTTAGCACAAAAAACCCAAAGTCAACCCGTGCTGCTGCTGAGTGTTGCACTCGTTCACTTTTGAACAATGCATTAATTCAAAGCTTTTAACCTTAAGCTTTTATTTGGTGAGCTCAGGTCCAGCTTTTATCATAGTCTTCCTCACTAAACAGCTGTCAGTCACTGTCCCAGCATCTCAGTCTAAACATGATATTGAAAACATCATATGTGCTTATAAAAAGGCTTTGATACTCATTTGAGCCTGCACAGCACTCCTCCCAGCTCCTTCCTGCATACCATGTCTGCTCTCACCAGCTCAGAGGAAGAGTAGAGCAAGAACAACACTCCTAATGGAAATAGCTACAGTTGTGAGATTGCTCACTTGCTCAAAGTCAGGCAGATGTTTGAACATTCAGCTGAGACAATGTCAAAGCAAAAGGCTAAAGTTTTGGAGAGGGGAAGAATTTTGAGCAATGCTTGTGGATGTTACAAAAAAACCCCATTATTTCCTTTCTGTGCACAGTCCTACAGCAGGTCCTGGCTGGAGGTATTATTTTCATCATCTAAAGTAAGGAAAGATGATGGCTTATTGTAAGGAATAATTCTTGAGCAAGGTTTCTGTAACAGCAATTATGACCGGTGATGTAGGTGTGGGGGAGAATCAGGACTGGGGTCTTTAAGGATTTCACTAGGATTAATGTTCCACTAAAACTTCGAAAACAAGTAGATTAGATTTTAGCAGAGCAAAGTCAGGAGACTAAGTGCAGGGTGAAATTCAACATGATAAAGCTGAGGAGAAAAAGGACACAGAGGAAATGGAAAGTGTTCAAAGATAAATTAATGTATGCCCAAGGGTTATGCGTACCACCTCGCAGTAATTACACAGGGAATGTTCAAGTTGTTTTTTCTATTTTATTTTTAAAGCCAGTGTGAAGGAACAGAGAAATGTAAAAGTAATCAACAGGGGGGAGGGGAGGGAAGGCAGACACGAGTTATAAAACATCAAATACAGAGCAGGATTGGAACAATTGCATAATGAAGTTGAGAGCGTAAAAAGCGATAAGAAAAGCAAAGGCAGGGACTGAAAGGAAACTTTACAGGGAGGTAAAATAAAATTAGAACAGTTTTCAGGTAGAGTGCAGAAAAAAAGAGGTTGGAAAAGCAGTCCAGGTATCTGCCAGAGCAAGGGCAGTGACCAAGGAAGTGACCACGTTAAAAAGACTGAATTACTGAGTTGTGATTTGGAAAGTAACTAAGGTTTAAACCCTCTCACAGGAGATGACAGCATGGAAGAAATAAGTCCCAGTGTGTTTTCTGTAGTGCTGTCAATCCATGTGCTAAGGGACCTTCCAGGCAGCATGATGGCTGCTGGGCAAACATCTGCAACAAGCTGACCTGGTCCTGAGGACAAGGTGACAGGCAAACATGACCCTTTGCCAAGAGGTCTCTGAACCTCAGCGAGCTCAGGCAGCCACAACTATCCAGCAGGCACACACAAGCCTGCCAGCATCAAGACTTCCAATGGCAAGTCATTCCCTCAGGAAGTCCTAATATGAAACAAACTCCAAAGCAACAGCCTGTAGAAAAAGCAAGAGATATTGAGAACCATCACAGAAGGAAGCTGCAATGAGTTTGCCTGGCTAATTCACAACCCCAACTGGAAGGAACGTAGTCTGCATTTCACTCTGAAGTTGCCAAGTTTCTCCCTGATGGAAGATTTGCAAGTTCAGAGACTAATGCACATGAGCTTGCAGATCAGGTAGATGTTTCCCATGTCCCAGGGGACACCATGCATGAAATAAGGTGCACTACAGACACTGGACATATTTTCCATTTTGAGCCTTCCCAAGACAGAGCTCCTCATTCCCAAAGTCAAGGTAGGGCTTACTAAGAAAGCAGGCAAGCTGGCACACATGCTGCCCCCAACCAGGTATGGGGTCCCTCTGCTATTGCCCCACCTCAAATCCAACCCCCACCACCTGGTGTCTACCATGAGCTGCGCCCCAGTTGCAGGGTGACTGGGTGTGTCTTATTGTGTTTTCTTTTGGAAACAGCTCACATCCTTTAGCTGAACAGTATTTTTAGCACTACAGAGCTTGAAGGACACATTCTCCCTGAATTTAAGATGCTGTTTCAACCTTTCCTTTCATTCATGTAAATCTCTTCTATTACAGTAACACTTCTACTGCAATACACTCATAAGCAGGAGTGACTGAGTCACGGGGACTAAAACACTGACAACAGATTTGGAATCCAGCTGGGGATGAAGCATTTTAACCAGCCTCTCTTCACAGATCATAGAATGGGTTGGGTTGAAGGGATCTTTCAAGGTCATCTAGTCCAACCCCCTCCTGCAGTGAGCAGGGACATCTTCAACCAGACCAGGTTGCTCAGAGCCCTGTCCAGCCTGACCTTGAATGTTTCCAGGGATGGGGCTTCTACCACCTCTCTGGGCAACCTGGTCCAGAGTTTCACCAACAACCTTTCTGCCCAACTCTAAAACAAATATCAGCAGTATGGTCTTCTCAGTTAGTAAAGGCATCAACAGGAGTATGAAGTAGAAATAGAACAGAAGTGGTTGATTTGGTTCACTGCTTATTATTTGACTTCTAGGTGGAGGTCAAGCTCTTCTGCCTGTAGGAACAATATGTTTTTCCCCTTTCCTGTAAAGGCACAAGGAATTTAATCATTGACACCACATGAGTTTACAATTTACATGTCAAACTAACATGGTAGCCTCAAATGTGATTCAAGGGCTCACCCTGAAGATCACCCATCCCTCCCGTTCTGGAGGATATCCAACTCCAGGCATTGTTTGCAGGGACGGAGGCTGAACCAGCTCCAATGGTTGCTCCCAAGTACAGTGTCTGCTCTGTGGTTCTCCCAACAGGAGAGAGTAGGACATCAAACTCATTAGCATTTGTGTTTATCAAGTTGCCTCAGTTGTACTTTGAGCCTCAAGGTCATTGTAAAATGTTTCAGTATCTTGGTTTTACAAGTATTGCAATGGCCAAGGAGAACCATGAAGCTGCAGATATTTCATGCTGGACGAATCTTTCCTTGAAGTGGTGAGTAAACAGCAGGTCTTTGACCTCAATATGCTTTTTTAGCAACGTTACCTGGTCTGAGAGCTCTGTATCTTGCCTTCTGCTGCCACTAGAGGGAGAAACAAATTCCTGGGATCTCATGGCTTCCAGGAGATTTTTGGAATAGAATCAGAAATATTTCTGTTACATGGAAAAGTGTTTGTCCGTTTGCAACAAGCACTGATAACACAAATGGAACACCTCCAAAAATAAAGTGGGATAAACATTTCTCCCCTCCTCCTCCCTCAAATAAACTCCAATTACAATCCTCAAACCTTGTGAATTTAAACACTGCTGCAATTGTTCTTCTTTGCTGCTAAGACAAATCCTTCTACTGTGTTTACTCCCATCGCATCCATGGCAGGGGAGGCCAAACAGGAAGAAAGGAGAATACTGGGTTTCTATCAATATAGGAACAAAGGATGTTTTCTAGTGGCTTCAACTAATTCTGATGGAAAAATCAAAAAATTTTCTATTAGCTGGAAGGAACACTGGAAATTCATTCTGGACTGAAAAAAATTCTAAAGTAGTATTTAAATAAACTAAAAATACTGGAATTCTGGATGTCCAAGCCCCACTCTTCCTATCCTAACTCAACTGAAAGATTCATTGATGCATACTTCATTATGCCACTAGATCTTAAACACTTGAACTAATAATGATTGCTTTGGAAAAGTGTTTATAACAGTGACAAGGTCATTCCACTGCTATGGAAAATGTCTTTGCACAACATTTTCAAATATGGGTGCAAAAATCTTGACCCACCATCCCTCCACAAGTACAAAATATCTCAGCCCCAGGCATGCTGAGTAACCACTGAAACGTGCTGTCAGATATATGCTGCTGGAGGTCAACAATGAGCAACCAGACCTGGCTTCATGACACAGAAAGTGACAGTCAGAGGAGGGAAAAAAAGGCCATTTTCCCTGCCAACAGTGCAGTCTGCAGATTCAAAGCTTGACCACATTCTTCCTGGGATACTCATTGTCCTTTTTCTCTACAAAAAGGAGCAGCAACACTGACCCTTAGGGTCAAGAAGAATGAATCTTTGTGAATCGTAGACTCAATTGAACTGCAGGTCCAAACAATGCCACATTCCTAAAGAAAAACCTTACCCCAAAATGATTCCTTCCTGTCCTTTAAAGGCAACTGCAAAGGGGCTCTGTAACTGGTAATTTTGTTTGGAAGGGGTTTCTAAAGGCTCTCTGGTTGGACCTTTTGTTGAAAACAGGGCCAACTTCAACTGTGGAACCTCTTCCACTGAAGTTTTGAGTATTTACTTACTACTCACTGGTGACTCCTGTCCAGCTTTTCTGCCAGGACCCCCAGGTCTTTGCCTGCAAAGCTGCTCCTCAGCCAGTTTCCAGCCTGTGTGGTTGTATGAAGTTACTCCAAACCAGATGTAGGATTTTGCATTGTCTACAATGGCCTTCATGAGGGTTGTCAGCTCATTTCTCCAGCCTGCCAAGACTGTGCTGGAGTTCAGTCCTATCCTTCAACTTATTGACTACTTCCCCCAGTTTGGTGTCAACCCCACAGCCATCTCATGTCTACAGAGCCATAGATCTCTTGGGCACAGTACCAGGGACAAAGGGCTGACTAAACCCACACAATTAGGAAAAGCTTTTCCTGGCTTATCTGCCTCAACCTCCTACTGCAGTGGCCAAGGTTAGCAACCAATTCCTCCCATGCCCACTGAGTTTCATCCTAAAGAAATGCAAATATCTTGCCTACAGAGCTTTGACTGGAAGGTTACCACTCACTATTTGCTCTTTTGTCAGACTGTCCTATAGTCAGGTGTTGTTAGCTTAGATATTGTTCTCCAACAATACTCAGTCCAAGTTCTGCCTCTTCTCACCACGCACTAAACTAGGAAAACCTTGTTATTCCAATTCTCATACAGATAATTAAAGACTTAGATTAGCAAACCAACTGAAGACTTCCACCATTAGGGGCTGGCACTGAAGCATGGAGAGGGGGAAGCACATCCTCCCCCATCAGCCACACACATGGAGAGCCAAAGCATCAAATAAAACAAGATTTTCTTTTCCTGCTGCTTTACTTCTTGTTTTTTCAGACCAGCTGCAATACCTCCCTCATCAAATGTGAGGTCACTTTAGCCCAGTTTCTGTGAAAAAGACTGGAAATTAAAATTCATTTTACAAGTTCTAACTCATCACCTATCATGTCTAGAGTATTTTGTTGTTCTTATAACTGCAAGGATGACAAGGTTTGGGATTTAAAACTCACAGCTAAATTTGTTTGAGCCAAGTGATTTTCTTCTGTGATGATTTCGTATCAAAAAGCTTAAGACATTCCAGACTTTTTTCCCCCTTTAACGGGCATGTGACTACATACATGCAAACATATACATAAAATAGAAAACTTTCCATAATAAATTTTCTTTTTGGAAGAGATTTCCACCAGCCTTACAGGTTAACAGCATGTGTAGTGTGTATGTCACTCAAACATTTCCTTTAACTCCAAAGTTTGTGTCAAAATCTGCTCTGAAATGATTTTCCAATACGTGCTTCATATAACCCTGAATTACAGGTTAGGGTACTTCTGAGTATGAAATATTAAGTGAGATCATAAGAGTTAAATCACTCCATTGTCATTCCAACACTAACTCAGGTTGGCAGAGCTCGTCTCAATGATGTCACCGTTGTCACCTTCCCGCAGTTGCGAGCAGAGCCCCATTCGCATAAATTAGCTTCGATCGATATAAACTATTAACAACTTTTACTTTTACCTTGGAGCACATTTTGAATTATCAGTTGCTTTTTAGTGTTTTAAAAATGCACATAGGTGAGTTAAGTGGCAAGTTGAAATATACCCCAGTGGCAAATGGCAGCAGTATGGCCAGCATGCTGGAGGCTGAAGGGACTTGGAGATGACAAACACCCCTCGTTATCAGCTGCACTTTGACAATGTCCAAGAAGCACCATCCAATTTACAGGTTGGAAAGACTATTAAAGCCCAGCCCTGAAATAGCAAGGACAGCTGTAGGATGGATTTCACCATCCTTCCACACATTAAACACCGTCCCACTTTGCATCAACTCCTGCTGAAATAAATAACTGCAGAACTATGCAACATAAATAATGGCAGAATGGTTAGGGGAAAAAAAATAATTCATCTCTCCATCTTCTAAAAATAGCTTCCTTTTGGCTAAGTTGTTCCTTTATGTCTTTCCTTGAGAAAGCAGTGATGAACAGAATACTGATCAGGAAGCACTAGCAGAGGCTGCCTCAGGAGCATCATTAAGAGGCACATTTCTCCTCCAGCCTCCTGTTTTTCAGACAGCTGAGGGGGTATTTTCCACCCCCTTTTTCTCAAGGTTGGAGCAGTGACTGCCTGCTCTTCCTCATCCATTCAGCTCTCAGCAAAGCCTTCTCCACCCAACACTGCTTCTCACAGGCTGGCAGAGCTTCTGAGCTCCCATGGGAAAGGCAGCACAGCCCCAGCACTTGCAGGGAACTGATAACAGGACCTACAGACACATGGAAGGGAAGCTGTGTCCAACTGGTCTTCAAGAGTCCTTCACTAGGTCATCTCTTAACTCTGTGCCATCAATTCTTACATTCACAAATGCAATGGTTACATCCTGACCACGCCTGAGCTGAGGAACACCCATCCTCACTCTGCTCCATTCCCAAATCAAAACTTCCTGGCTCAAGTGAAGCTCTCCTCACACCAGCATCTTTCAAGTCAGTCACAACCACACTGAGATTACCAAATAAACTCTACTCCACTGCTTTGAGAGTTTTCCACGATTTGCCCTCAGAGCAGAAGAGACTTTAAAGTCTGATTACATCTTAAAAATGCAAAAAAAAAACCTGATTTCAAAGGCATTTGGAGGAGGACATTGCCATCCTCTTCTCCCACAGACTGAAGCCCCCGAGATCTGCAATCCTGTTAGGACTTCACCAGAGGTTGCAAGGGGTGAGAGGTTTGCTTTTCTGTGCAACACCCTGAGCTTTTCCAAAGGAAGAGCTTGGGCAACCAAAACACCTTGTCCCACCTTGTAATGTTTTCCAAATTCCCCAAAACACACTGAAAAGGAAGAAAAACATCTGCACTGGTGGTGCTCGAGCCATGCAGGCTGTTAGGGAGTGCCAGGAGTCAAATGCTGTGCTAAGCATACGCTTATAGCCAAATAAATGGACAAAAGGTCAAATTGAAGACTATCCACATTGGAGGTTTATTTCAGGACCCCTTCTTCTATCACTACTAGGGGAGCCACAGCCCTTTCAGAAACAAGCTGTTCCTGCTATTGCTGGCTTTGGACAAAAAGCATACTGCTGCTAACCTCTTACATCAAGTGAACAGACAAACAGCTGAATTGCTGACCCCTCCTGGCCTCTTCCCTAGGATTTGCGGGTTTGCACAAAGAAGCCAACATTTCACATGCAGCCCTCGATGGAGTTGGGAATTGTGCAGAAACGCTGTTTGGAGTGCACACTCTTAACCCAATTGTTTGTGTACAATGTTCCTCCTCTCCAATGCCAAACACTGTAGGTCTCCATGTGTTTTTTTTGTTGTTTTGTTGTTTGGGTTTTTTTTAAGCTGCATGGCCATACATATGTGAAACCCTCTATATACCTCCACTGCCATTAACTCTGTGATAGAAGTACAAACCTGAAGTCAGGGATGTTCCTCTTTGTTACAATCTCTTTTTTTTCTTTCATCTGAGTAGATCTGAGCTCCAAAATTATTAAACATTTCTTGGCTACAAATGTGCATGATTTCTGTGAGTGAACACAAGGAGCAGGCAGTGACATTCCTCAGGTTTGTTTCATGAGTGGGAGATATTTAGCAAGAGCAGTTGACTCAGTCTTGAGTTTTGAACAAACAATTCTCCTCATCCTGACTGCAAATTGATTGATTTCACAGATTTTTAGAGATTCCTGTCAACTGGCAACAGATAAAATATCCATAAGGAAGTACCATTTCCCTTTGAATTGGGAACCACGGGCAAGCCTGAGGCACAAGGTGACCACCTTGCAGTTTTCCATGAAACCATGGGCTATGCTTACCTACCCTGCCCAGCAAACCCAGTGCCTCCAGCAGCCTGTCCCCATTAGATCCTTTAAAACCACCCAAACACAACAGTAAAAGCATGACGTGTGGCTGAGTTTTTCAAAGACCACACACTACTCGTTACCAACGCACTGAGAGTTCTCAAGCATCCCTAAGAGCCTCACACCTCAGAGGGTGAGAAATTGTGAGCAATCCACCAGCCCCACTGGTATAGTTACACAAGCCAAGGATGAAAGCACAGAACACTACAATACCCGAATTCAACAATAACAAAACAGCATTCAGGCAGCACAAAACCCACCATTGTACATTTGATTTCCAATCATTCGAGCTCTGAGCTGCTACAAACTGCACAGTATAGACTGCTCCATACTCATAAGCTACACCAAACCCTACCTCTGCATTTTTGTTTTGATTCAAAGACATCCTAATTGTGGTGAACACACAAAGTATTACCTGGAAAAACACTTCAAATGCAAATTATGGGCTCTGTAAAATTATTGTAACGCAAGAGTACCATGGTTTATTAACAGCAGATTTGCAAGGTTAATTTTCAATTATGTATTTCTTATTAGTTTCCTAGCTGTCTTGCTATTATTAAATTTAAAGAGGAAGATACTTTCAATGTGTCCAGCTTCTGTGGCATTATTACTGATAATTATTCCTATTTTCCAATTTGTGTTACTCTCGTGTCTTGCAAAATTTGTAATTAATGAGCAAATAATTATAGCAGCACTTACTAGAGCTGCTTCAGTTAAAGCTGTGTCAGCTTTTGCATTAGGATCCCCATTTTTCAAGGGTTTATAACTCAAGCATAAAAATTCACTCTGGGCAGAGCCTTGTCATAAGAGCTGTCTGCTGAGCATGATTTTTTGTTTTTAAATGTTTCTGAGCAGCATTATTTGGTTCCTTTTTTTCAGTTATGGGCATTTAAAAAAAATAATCTTAAACTTCCAAGGACATTAAGTTTACAGCTCTCCATTTTTCTAAGCTCCAATGTCTCTGAAATAAAGACATTTTATTTGAGGTCAGGGGATTCACCTTTAAAAATATGAAATAAAATACCTCAGCATCTCCAAAGACCAGAACTAGGTTTTTAATGCTTGGTGGTCATTAGCTTTACAAAATAGACAAAGAAGAGAGCTTGACATCCAAGGATGTTTATGTTGATCCCAACCAGTTAAGCATTCATGCACATACTCAATTACAGCACATGAGTGGTCCTTAGGAGTCAACAGGTCTGGCCACGCTCTCTGAGGTGCACACGTATTCACTGCCCTGATTCAGCAAAACAAAGTGGTTCTTTTGACACCAGTTTGAGGATGTCCCTATTCACTGCAAACTGTTGTCCATGAGCTTGGGAAAACTGAGCATCACATCATCCTTCAGGATGCTGAGGACCTCATGGCTCTTGAACCCACGGGGTTTAAAAGGCTCAGCACCTTGGTGGGGAAGTGCCCAGCATCAGGCAATGCCCTGTTTGGTGTCACTATAAAGCTTATCCCAAAACTGTTGCTTCTGTTTTGTCTGGAAGAGGAAATCCAGAGGGGAAAAGCAGTAGGTCCCAGAACACAAGGTTTGCTATGCACCCCACACACAAAATAAAATTTGCTTGTGACAGCTCTAGAGCAAAAAGATTCTGCAAAATTTCTGCACTATAGGAGAGCTCATCACAGCTGCTTCCTCCAAACACCCTTCGTGGTTGGGCATCCACAAAACACAATCCTTCATCACCCCTTGGTCTTCTGTAAGCCTCCTTCTGCAAGGAGCCTTGGAGCAGTCACCTAGCTCCAGGGAAGCCACTCTCAGAGCTGTTTGACCCAACTACTGAGTTTAATTAAAGCAAGACCACCATGATTCACCAAGTAGGGAACAGCAACAAGTCAGCAGTGCTCCACGTATCAGCTTTAGTTCATTATATTTCATCTTTAAAGAGCAGATTGGATGAAAAGATTTCCAGCAGCAAACAAGCATCAAAAACACTCACCAAAAAACCCCAGTGTTACTGGGAAACATAGTCAGAAATGAGACAAAAAAAGAAAGAATAGGGAAACCTACCTGCATCAGTCCCAGCAAGGCATGGAAAGCAAGGTTCATCCTCTTGAAAATCCAAGCAGCTCATCTCTAAACCCTCCTCCCCAAGAAAGGGGGAGATGGACTGGCTGCACCTTTTATTTACTCTCCTTTGACTACTGTCAGCTGAGGCTCCTCACACCTGGTCTAATTATCTCCTCATCTTTGAGTTAATTTCTAATGAGGGGCACCCATTTCTTAATCAATTTGTCAATCCAGAGCCATGGCCCTGGAGCTTTTTACCACAATGACTAAGGGAGTGCAAATACACCTTCCCACTGGTCCTCTCCTCATGACCCTATTTCATAAGCCCATGCTACTATTAGTAAACTCACCAGTAATTTTCCAACTTCTCCACATTACAGGAAGGCTGATATATTTATTTTTGCAAAGCACACGTGAAGAACCTGGCCCAACTGCAGCTGATGTTTTTATTCTATCATAAACCCTTGCCATATAAACCAACTATTCCTCTTCAGCTTAGGTGCCTGTCTATATTTCAGCTAAATATTTTTTCTTGCTGACCTAGTGTCATGAGCTTCACCAGTTAAGATTAGTTTGCTAAATCTAGTCAGAGGAATCTATATGTGCTGATATTCCCTACTGGCTGATGGCCTCACATTTTGACTGTAACCATGGTGCTGCTGGATTTATCATGGCTGCATGGCACAATGTGTAGCTCATTATTCTTTCCTGGCAGCTTTGTATAGCTTTTATTTAGCTGTAAAAAATAATTTACATTTCTTGAGCATCTGAATAAAAGATAAAATAGGACTATGACATCGAGGACTGGAGATTTTATGCAAATTTATTTATAAATATAAATCACATTTAGAATGCAAAGTTACACAAATATATTCTACAAATTGTCCATGTCTTAAAGAAATTAATTCTTTATTTTTTTAAGAATAATGCCTTAACATGTTATCTATAGAGTTGCAATGTGAGTAGAAACTCAGCAGAAAATCTGAAGTGAAATTTGGGTACCCTGGGTTGCTGATGAGATCAGTTATAGTACAAGGAATTTTTTTTCACTTCTATGTCACTTGAAATTACTAAGTGAGGTACAAGAACCACAGTGACATCACGAGTCCACCTCATAGTGATCACACACCCACGTGACACACACAACCTGAGCAACTGGTCCAAAAGTCGTGTTGTTTAAATATTCCAAAATAACAGTTCTGGGAAAACCCAGTAACTTGCATCTAATTCCAATACACCCAAGCACCATAAATCCAGGTATTTTTATTGTCTTTTGGGATTTCAGAATGGTACAGAATATATATTTTAAAGTGGGATAGAAGCAATGGGGGTTTTCCTGACTATAAAGCTACTTAGTCCAAATAATTTAAAGTATATATTTTGGTTTCAAAATGGTTATATATTTGGAATATAAATATGGCTTCATAAAATTTATTTTAAAATATTTTACAGTTTCTCTCTGCTCTAACCTCAGGCTTTTCCTTTTACCCCATACATGTGCTTTGTTATTTAAACATTCTCGTGTCTTACACAAGATCTCTGCTTTATATTTCTGGGGGGAAAAAATCAGTGGCTGTTTTCCTGACTTTCCAATAAAATTATTCATATGAGGTCTCCATTTTGATCAACAATTTTGGTATAACGTCCCTTCTACTTGGTGGAAGCAGCAACCAAACCGTCTCAGAAGCCTCCGTGCTTCCCATCCTTCTGCCACGTTGAGTTCTCCACTTTGCAGTTCAATTCCCGCTGCATTTTATCCAAAGAAAAGGGTGGAGAATTGTTGCCTAAGGAAAAAAAAATAAAGCATAAAAATATTAACTGCCAATGTCCTGCTCTTTCTTTAGCTTCGCTTCCACATTGAGGCCACGTGCAAATTGTGAATCAAAAATACCCCAGAAAATTACTTTTGCAATGGTTAGAAAGTAGCTCTGGGGTATTTGCTGCTCTAAACCTGTGCAACTCACACCCAGCACCCACATTTCTGAGCCTCTGCCCATCATACAAGACATAAAAGCATCCAGGTGCATTTTGACATGGCTTGCAGCCTGGCTAGGGAGCACCTCAGGAGCACTTTGGGTTACAACAATGATTTTCAATTATAGATTTGGGCATTGAACAGCAGGCAGGCTGATCTGGACCCCCACATCTCCAAGGACTTGGTAGGACTGAAAAACTCAAGTGTCCCCACGACTGTTATCACATCTACTACTGCTTTAGGGCATCATTACGCGCTTGTGGAAAATGGTACCTAGATACCACAGTCAGTGGTAGATTTGGGAGCACAAGGAACACAGGCTCAGGTAAATTTTGCCTTTCAAATTGTAATAAATAACACGTGTTTTAATTTTTATTTTATTTTTAATTTCACCTTCTGAGAAACTGCACAGGGAAGAAACACCAGCATTACACTAGAAAATAGTCATTAAATGATTCTCTGGAATTTACCAGGTTAGAAACTTTCTGTTGGTGTTTTTAATCATCCTACAAAATTCCTTAAAAGAAATATAATATTTGGTTAAGTCTCATGGAACAACCTAAAAGACAAGTAAAATGGATATTCTGGTAGATTAACGTTGAGAGCACACTTCTAATTTTAATATATTTAGATTACTAAAAACATGATATTTTTTCTAGCTTCATCAGCATGGTCAGAAGGTGTCATGGTGTTGTAGGAAGAATACAGTCATATTCCCCAACACCACGTTAATCTTGATGTTTGCAGGGTGAAGAGCAGGATGGGTGGTGGCTATGGGTGCTCAGCATCCTCTCCTGGCTGGTACTGGACCAAACGTGTTCATTGGAGACATCTGAATGATGGAGAAGAAATGGAAAAAGAAAAAAAAAAGGAAGATGCATGAATGAGAAATTTCCTAATGAAGAAGAGCCAAGTTAACTGGAGACTGGTTTAATAAATATAGAATAGTTTTATATCTCAGGAGGGAATAATGCTGCTGTAGACTCAGATAGGACCCGAGGCCCCAGTCATGAGGAGGTCCCATGCTTCGGTCCCACCGCAGACAATTGGATTGAAGCACATGGTGAAGTACTTGGATGAGCAGGGATGGTTTGCAAGATCTCTATAAAAGCACAACCTTCCATTCTCCCAAACCATATGGGTTTGACTTCCCATATGGAGTGACAAAATAAAAACATATTCTAAAAATAGCTCTCAAAAAATGCACTGGCTGAAGGCTGCTTCCTGTGCTACAATTTGATTAGCCTCGTGTTTTATTTCTTCAGCAGCGATTTCAATTTATCTCTGATTTGGAGCATGAAAAGCTGCTTTTATAGATATAAGAAGAGGAGGAAAAGGCATCCGGAAAGCAAATATAGAGAGCTCTTCTGGCTTTATAGGAGCTGCAGGAACAAGGAAAATGATTTTAGAGCAGCAGAAAACAAAGTGATGCTGGGAGATGATCTATCTTTGCAACCTGTATTTAAGTTCCCTGTCAGCCCCTCCGTGAGCACAGAGCATTACATATTCTGTGCAGCTCCAAAGTAACCTAAAGGAGCCAAAAATTGTCAGTGCAGAAATCCCCTCTGTGGAAGGGATCTCTGCCAGCACGGCTCCCATCCCGCTCGGCACAGCGGCCACACACGGCTCCCTGACAGCTCCTTCTGTCCACCACGACAAGAGGAGCTGGAGGAGCTGCTCCCTCGGTGTCTCAGCGTTGATGGATGGTATCGAACACAAATATTCCCATTTGGGGTCTGCTGTGAGGTGTCTTTGTAAAAATCATAAAGTTTGGGGGTTTTTTTAAAGAAAAAAAATAATGGAAATTTCAAATTCCTTCCCAGTTCAACTAGGCCAGGGAGCAAGCCACCAACCAAGCACCTGGGGAGATGCTGGTGGCATCTAAGGTCTGAAACTGCTGGCTTTGGAGGAGGGGAAGGAGGGAAGATCAGTCTTGGTGGGAGCCTCCTACCTTCAAGTTCTTACTTGAAGACTCAAGAAGTCTCACAGCCAGGCTTAGCAGGAATTAATTACTTTCCCCCCCTTAGCATTGGAGGACACTGGTGAATGGCACCACGGGGCAAACACGAGACATCAAGTCACCATCCCTCAGCAGCAGCTGGATCTTGACTAGACGAAGGGCTGATGAGCCCTGCACTGGCCATGGGGGTTTTGTGTGCTTGGTTTGAGTCTGACACAACCAGGTGTCTCAACAAGGCTCCTGCCTTTGGGATCCACTATGACATGAAGCTCCTGAGACTCCAGAAGTTGCCCACAGATGCCTGGGCTTTGTTACTCCCTGGTTTAGGTTGCTGAAGACCAGATTTAACACCCACCCCAGCACTTGAAACGTGGGAAGCTGTCATTTATTTTTCTGGGCTATTTAGATCTGCCCAAACCATACCCATCCTTGGTGCTTCAGAGAACCCAAGGTGAGGTAACTGCTCCACTTAGAGGCATAAATTTCTCATTATTTGTGTCTTTTGCCAAAACAAGAGAACAAATAGACAGACAGACAGGTCCATGTTCAGCTTTCCAGGGTGATGGAGTAAGTCAGGTCTTGCTTTTCCAGCATTTCATTTTTCCCACCTCCATGAGTTTGCTGGTTTTTATGCAAATAATAAGCGTGGATCTCCTGCAGGCCTCTGACACTGCTGCAATGATGCACACTCTGGGCCAGCTTTCTGGCCTGTTTCTGGGTCAATATTGTTGCTGTGGTTGCAAAAGTGAAATAAAAATTAGAAAAAAATTGTTTGCAAGAAAACTGTGCCCCTGTCCTCAGCACAGGAGGGGACAGAGAGCACCAGTGGGGTGGGACAGAGAGGGCAGAGCAGCTCCTGTCCAACCTAGAAGACAAGAAAAACCAGCGACAGACCAACCCTTCTGCCAAGTATTGGCACCAACTGGGTACCTGGAGCAAGAAAAAATGGCAAGACCAATGGCCAGGACCTCTGCTCTGGGCTCCAGTCAGGCTCTCAGATCCTCGTCTCCAAGCCACAGCCCCAGCAGCTGCAGCAGTTCAAAATAAAGTTCATTTTGGTTTTTTTTTTTCCTCTCTCTCCAATCTATTAAAGCTTTAGGAATTACTTTTTCAATCTGAGCAAAAGCTCTAGATTTACCCTTAAAAGAGACTTTTATAATATCTAAGAAATATTAAAACTCAGAAAGGGAAAATAAAAGATATCTAGAGTGGGAAGAAGCTGTGCTGTAAAAGCTTTGGAAGAGAAAGGATTAGAAGCCAGCTTTTCTCTAAAGGGTTTATATGGAAGAAAAAAAACCCAACAAGTCTTTGGAAACAATTATTTACAAAGTTCAAAGTATTTTGCACCCTTTGCTTTGGTAAGATAAGGGGCAACAAATAACATCCATAGTCACAAGGAGTTAGCCCAGTTACTTCTGTTAGCAAAACTAATTTTACAAATCATATCTTTCTTCCAGGAAGAATACTTTTCTGGCTTCAAATTCATTTTTTACATTGCTAAGAAGTCTCTTAGCAGTAGATATGATAAGTGCCTCTTAAGCCAGGAACAGGCAGATCGCCCTGAGTCTCTCCTCCGGAAAAACCCTGATTGAAGCCGAGGAGAATTTTGCCTGAGGAGGTTCACTGCAGGTGTTTGGTCCTGTGTCTGTAACCTGCACTGTTACAGAAACTGTTAATAATTATTATACTCCACCAATCTTCAGAAACATGATCTAGGGCTATTCTGACCTTTTTACCTCCCCTTGCATCTAGAAAGGAGAGGGCATTTGCAGGGCTTCATGCCCAGAGAGCAGAAAATAATCCACCTGCCTGACAAGGTGTTTCAGGTCCACAAACCTTAAAAATTGGTCCAAAATGATCCAGAGACTATCTGAGACATCCTAAACCTGGCACCTGGTGAGCCAGGTAAAACCTTTAAGGCAAGATAAGTTCAGAAGAATTTAATGTCAGTAAAAAAGGGATGGATGAGAGACAAAGACAAGAAATCTTTTACCATGAGGGTGGTGAAACCCTGGTCCAGGTTGCCCAGAGAGGTGGTAGAAGCCTCATCCCTGGAAATATTCAAAGTCAGGCTGGACGGGGCTCTGAGCATCCTGATCTGGTTGAGGATGTCCCTGCTCACTGCAGGGGGTTGGACTAGATGACCTTGGAAGGTCCTTTCCAACCCAACCCAAACCATTCCATGATTCTATGACCAGACAGCCCTCTCCGGCTGGCACTGAAGGATTCTACTTCCCCGAGCTCTGCAGATGGGGCAGATTTCCAGAGGAGATGCTGTGCACTCAGGAGGTGGACAACAGCAGAAGCTGCATTGAGGAAGGAAGATGAAGATTGGATATGGGAGACAAATGGAGAATTAAAACTTTTTGACACATCACCAGAACAATCTGAAAAAAATTTATTGTCTCTTTGTGGATAAATACAATTGTATCAACTCTACTTGAAGGTGGTGAGAAGCCCAGGCTGCCCTTGGCACCTCAGCTGCATGGATGTGCATCAGGGCTGGGTTGGGTATCTACTGCTCCGACACCAAGGAGCCTGTTGGTACCCTCTCCTGTGCTGGGAGAGGTAAGAAATCAACAAGAAAGAAGAAACAGTGATTTGAGAGCTAATAAGAATTACAGCTGGAAACACCTGTATGGAACCAAAAGCCATTTTCAGGGAGATTACAGTCAAATACTGCCTGCTCTGCAGCACTTTGCATGGAAAAGCATCAGGAACAACACACCTCAGGAAGCTGCCTGGAAAATAGGTTCAGTATCTTAATTCACCCAGAGAAATGCTCACTTGTGCAAAGAAAATATTTAAATGATGAAGAAAGAGGATCAGGTTCCAGCTTTGGATATTCTGGGCAACTCTCTGATTAATTTGTGCATAGGCACTTTGTGAAGAGCAGAGATTAGAGGTGTCTGCAGGCAGTTTGAACGTTATAAAAAAGCACCTGACAAAGTTACAAATCTAAATCCTGCACCCAGAAAAGGGGCTAAATTCTTTAAATCAAGTCATTCCATTTTAATTCCTTGCTTTCCTTGATTTTTTTGTTCCAACATCTTTGTGGCAATTCATATCAAAGCACTAAGTAAATATTTTCTTGCACCGTGTGGAAGATGATGTCAGGCAGCGATGGCAGTGAAATACTGTCTTGCTATAACTGTTTGTGCCTCAGATAGAATTGACTCATTTGGTGAGATTATAGAAAATGCATTCTGTGATTATATATGCCCCCTGAGGCTTCGTGGAGGTGAGATTATGCATCTCACAATGTTATTTTACCAAGGGAAAAAAATAGACTCGGTAAATAAAAAAAATCTGCAGGATGTGACTTCATCGTGCACTGTTGACATCTGCTGATATGATTTAAGGGATGTTACTATGAATATCAGAGTTGCTAATGTAAATGATGAAGAAATCATAGGTCAATCATATAATAATAAATATTAGCATAGGTTTCCCAAGGCCAGAAATGGCTGAAATGGTAATTGGAATTATTATTTTATACTTGAATTATGTGATCTTGAAAACACTTTGGTCACTGCTGCTTTCCTGGAACTGCTCCATTAAAGCCCAGCAGATACACTCTCCAATCTTTCTTATTCCAAGAAATAATGTCACCTTTTCCTAAGGATTCACCCACCTCACCCCGTACACTGCTGTAAATTGTTGTGTTAGAGGGGTGCACGGAGCTGCATGTACCTGGACCCTATCGCTCTGGGTGCTGGTCTGAGGATGCAGCACCCAACCTCTGGCATTCATGTTGGATACCTTGGGATGGGGTAAAAAAGAGGAAAAAAGCCTCATAAAAGTACTGCAGGCACAAAGCAAGCATCTAACCATGAGCCACTTCCCTCCCACTGGAATAAAGTGCTCTTGAAATGCGTCAATGCAACAGCCGATAGATTAAACTTAATGAATGAGTGGTCAAAAAAATATGGTTTAAATTGACAAAATACCTGAAACTCATGGTACTATTGATGACACCCCTGGATTACCCTGGACTTAAAAAAAAAGGCACAAAAAATGTGGCTGTGGCTTGAGTATAATTCATTTAGGAATTATCTGGCAAGACTTTGTGCAGCAAAAAATCACCCCCGCCAGCCGGGTGCTGCGGGGCCAACGCTCTCTCCGGGGGACACGGGGGCTGACAGTCACTTCAAAGCACTAAGTGTCATTCTTCACCTGCTTTCCCCAGTCCCTCCCTGTGATGACACCTGCTTGAATTGTCCCAGAGCAGTCTGAAAGTCAGAAGCTGCTACATGAAAATATTTTAAGTAGTAGGAGTTGTTGGGTGATTACTGTATTACCTGGGGATTCCTGCCAACCAAGTATACAGCAGGCTTTGGAAATGCTGCTAAATCATATTTTTGCAAGAATAAAACTCCTCTGACTATAATCCTGTAATGCTATCTGAATATTTTTGGGCTGCTTCCCTTTAATGCTGATAACTCCTTACTGATGGGAGGCTCACAGCTGAGCAGTCACGTTCTAGCTGGTGTCTAACGTTGAAACACTCCGTATGAAGAAATCCGGATGCGCCGCGAGTATTTTAGCACAGTTACA
This sequence comes from Caprimulgus europaeus, assembly GCA_907165065.1. Next base: position 19,833,565 of record OU015538.1, on the reverse strand, counting down.
CAAAAGTCTAAAATTAGGTCATAAATTATATAATCTTGCAAGGAAACAACAAATTTAATGACTATGCCAAACCAGAGATAAAAGCTGAGGAAGGAAATAGCATCTTTCTCATTAAATATTAAGGATCAGATCCTTCAAACATTTCCCAGCGATGAACTCTGTGGGAGTTTGGCATCTGTATTTGTGTGTATTCTATAGAAGATGCTTATACATCATCTCCAAGTGCTGAATGCCATTTATGGAGTGCACACACATAGTAAGTGTATTTATAATGCATAAATATATTCCATCAAGAGCAGAGCAGGTGATTAGTGACAGTTTCCTAAGAGGTTTAATCAGATATCGTGACGGTTTATTTCCAGTGTTGCTCCAAAAGGGTTTTTCATTACAGGGCACTGAAAGAGCAGGTAGAGGCGTCTCTTTTCCACACTTACAGCAGCAGCAGATATCACAGACACAGAGATCAGCTCCGTGCATCCTCAGTGGGATTCAAGAACCCTGGAAAAGAGGAAAGAACAGCAAGTTAAAATAAAGGATTTGAAATTTCCCTGCAACCTTTGAATCTCTCTCCTAATGCCACCGTGCCGCAGCGTTTTTCCTAATCTCACACAAGACAAATCTGAGCGGATCTGTTAAAAATAATGCAGGGGTGAGGGCTGCTGCCTGTTCCCTTCCAAGTTTTAAGTGATTCCCCTGGGCCCAATGGCCGGTGCTGATGTCCTGAGTACGTTAATGAGAGGGAAGGAGAATCTCTGATGGAATAGGGCAGATCGGGCTCCCGTCCTTGCTGTTGTCAAAGCCTCTCTGATAACCATGTCCAGGTTTTCAAAGATTGGAGTCATTTGTGGATTGACTATATAATCCTTGTGCTAAAGCCTGGGAAAACTGCTATTGATGCCCTTGGCAAATCCTTATCCTAAAAAAAAGCATGAGAAAGACTACCAAGTCATTTCAATTCCATAAAATATATTAAATGCAGCACACAGGTATGTAAGTGGGAAACTCCATAAGTGTAATTTGCCCATTTAGAGCCTGATCTAAAGGCTATAAAAGTTAATTTGAAATCTTTCCATTGATTTTAATGGCCTTTAGATCAGGCCCATATTATTTGCTGCATATCATGTTTGTTTCAGTGCAATCGTGTATTTATCCAAAACATGAATTATCTGGATTATAACACGTACAGACAAACTGTGTAAAGAAAAAGCTTGTGAAATTCATTGACTTTAGCAACACATGTAAAATCTAAAAATCAAAAGTCCCAAATAATGGTTACACTTTTTAAAAGTGAGATAAAAAATGAGACCTTCTTTTCATTATCTACTAATATAATCTAAATGTATTTTAAGCATCATGAAATCCAAATGGAATTTCTCACAATTCCTCATTTCTGGCTGTAGTAGTTCAACAAAAAAAAAAAAAGAAAAAAATACATGTGAATGATTCAAAACCTCTTGAAGAAACAGCTTTTTTTTTTTCTAATTTGAGGAGAAGAAAAAAAACTGTTTCAAGCCAAGCTCAGCAAGGGATAACAGAATTACAGTCGCTGCACGGAGAATTTAGCCACTCATAATTCTAAATCCTCCTCAAATGCTTTATTGCTATAAGGTGGCTAATACCAGCCTCTACACAACAGGGCTCCCATAGCATTAACCATGAGAGATAGGCTTCCAGAAAGAAACTATAGCAAAGTAATTGTAAATCTCTAATGATGCATAAAACCAAGCTGAATTGGTCCTGAATTCACAGCATAAAAGAAATGAACCATCAGAAGAACCAATTCTGGTGGCACTATAACATACCTCAGCGTGGAAACTGTTTATGGTGTTTGCTGCAATGGAAATATTCCTACTAATATGCAAGTAATATGAATTCATTAAAAATGCCCGAATGCTGCAACTTCTCATGGTACCACGTGTGACATTAAAAACAAATCATCAGCCAAAAGAAAAACCTCATCTACACCACAGCAATGCACTGTCTTTCCCAGTCAGTTGTCCATGCTATGCATTCAGTGGGTTCCACACGCTTTTAAACCCACCTGGCAAGATGTTGAGGATGATGCTGTGCTTCATGGCAGGCACTGCCTCACCAGGCTGGGCTGTGTTGGAGCTCTGCCCCACCAAGATTGCACATCCCCAGGTCTACTGCTGAACCCAAACTGATGACATGGGCAGAAGACAAGGTGAGCCCTCATCCCTCTCCCCTGCTTTGCTCAAGAGAAGAGCTGTGCTAGACCTCCCACCATAGCCTTTGAACCTACAGAGTCATGGAAATTTACCCAAACCCTCCTATTTTCTCAGAAGGTTTAGTCAATTCCCACTGGATAAGCATCCAATAAAATATTTAAATCTATAATTAATGATACCATTTAATTAATTAGCAATGTCATCCACAAACTCTAACAATGAACCCAGCTCATTCCAGAAACCTCAATGTACAAACCTAGACCTTCACCCACCACTGTAGAGAGGCACCTTGCTCCAGAAGCAGGTCAGATTGATTATCTGAGAGAACAGAGATCACTGCTCATGCCCAAGCGAGACACAGCAGGCACAGAGGTGATGTGCATTTGCCCATGCAGCCTTACCCAGGAGCTCCAGCATGGCCATAAACATGACTTCAAGATGAGAAACCAGTCTTACTTTTGCATCTAGAAGACCTCTGGTGCTTTTTTTTTGACACTGCCAAGAGGTATTGCATGGGATGATGCTTTTTTAGCACTGGGGCATCTGTCCACTGAGAACTGGACTGACAAGGCTGAAACAGTTGGGTTTGTTTTATCATGTCATGACTCCAAGAGCCAGACATCTGAAAGCTTGGCTACATCATTGTACAGTGTCAAAATCAAGGAAGGCACCAATTTGAAAGCTGAATACATGGACAAAAATAGGACATATCTGAAATTAATTAAAATTTCTAAGAACTGCCTCGAGAACAATATTTATCCATAACAAGCATGCATCAATGTATATCACATTTAGCACATGGGCTTTAGTGAAACTGCAGTTTTCAAGTCTTGTATGTAGGACTCTAAGGTTTGGCAATGAATTTTCACTTTTAAAAAAGCATTTTAAAGAATTCTTTTATAAAAAAAAAAAACAAAAAAAACAAGAAGCAAAGGTCACCAAGTTAAAGTCAAACTAAAATGAAATTAAATGTAAGTGACTCACTGGGGCTTTCTATGCTTGCAGTTGCAACTATCTGCATCATACACTGCACATGCAGTTTAAAACATACCATAACTACGTATAGGTGTTACAGCCTTATTTATAATCCCCGTGGAAATTATAGGAAGAAAAAGTAAACAATTTTGGGGGGGATTTAAAAAAAAAAACAAACCAAACCAAAAAAAACAACATTGATCTGACATGGTTCCTACTGCAGTTAAGGAAATTTTTAACACTGACAGCAGTAAAAAAAAAATTGGATAAGGATAAAAGGTGAAGAAATTAAGTTTCCCTATTGAATATCCTCCTTGTACATATATATATAACAATAAAAGAATGGAGAAAGTGATGGAAGATGGGAAAACTGCTGCAGGCATAAGAGAGAAATGAACAAACTTCGTTGGCGAGGTGCTGGCACCATGAGCATCTTTTTTATTTACTTGCAAGTGAGGGGTCTTACCCTCTAAGCAATTTTTATGGCTGCTTATTTTGGAAAAAATTCTGAACTACTTGACCCATTGCCCTGAAGATCTCACAGCAGTTAGTGCTTTCCAAGATACTCCGACACCTCTATATTCAAAGTTACCTCCATTTTTTCCAATCAAATCACAACAACTCTAATTAAATTTAAACGAGAAGATAAAGTGAGATGAATGGTTTATAGGTGCTTCATGCTTCCCTACATTGATTAATAGATAAAGAATTCATACCTCCACCAAATTAGTTGACAAACCCTGCTGTAATTTATTCCTTGTACATGATGATCTGTGAGCACGGTGCTCTCTAGGAGGGACTGAGCTCCAGCTCCCTCTGAATGTGTTTTGTGCTGGTTGGCTGCACCTACCAGGTATTTACATTCCACAGATCTTGTCCTTGTATTCAAAGTTTCTCAATATGGTTTTAATTTTAAATGAAAGTAGCAGTGATTATTCTTGTATAGAATGCCGTTATTTGGGAATCAGGTTTGCACTGCGGGCAGTTGCATTGGACCGTGCCATTTCTTGGCACGCAAAGAACTGCTCTGCTCAGCTTTATTTTTCCTTTTGTTTTCCCTGATGTTGTCCTGCATATTCCTCTCCACTGTAAGTGAGCAGAAAATGCAATTTTCTTTCACATATGGATGAAATTTGGCTCGAGCCGTGCATTTGCCACTTCAAAATCAGGCTCTTTAACCCCAAAGCTGATCCAGAAGATGCTTGACCACTGCTAAAGCAGAACATCAGAAGAAGAAGGTATGCCAGGACCTGCACCAGGGACTGCTTGTCTTATTTTTCAGTAGTTTACTTTTTAAAGTAATGTAGTTCAGGTTAGGGTATGAACCAGCAGCTGGTAAGAGATGTCTACAGGGTTTAATCGGATTCACTGATTAGTTTGCAGTTCAAATTTTGCAAGGGGCATCCAGCCCTTGAGATGGATATCCTTGTGTTGGAAAAATGGAAATCAATAAATCTATTCAGAAAAAAATATAATTTCATTGTACTTCTTAACCAGAAATTGAGATACACACATTTCTCCCTTCCCAGTCCTCCCTGCCTTAAATATATCCTGGGTTATGTAAGTAATTGTTTTGAACCCACTCTAGGACACAGTCAGAGACATGACTCCAATAACACATTATCAGTAAAACAAAGCAAAACAGTTTCATGTCCCTGCTGGGTTTGTATATACACTCTTAAATGAGCAGATCCTCTCATTATTCACCCTGATCTGGTCATTGTATGCTTAGTCACAGCTGTCACAACAGGTGCCCAAGCGTCCGCCCCCTTCACGGCACTGCGTTTTCTCTCTAGAGTTTGTTGTCAAATTCCTCTGCTGCCTTTCTCTGGTGGCTTTGCTGTTCCCTCTCTGGCTCTTCCCACATTCAACTTTATTTTTACTTCTGAAATCATCCAGGAGTGACTGACTCTGGATGTGAAAACCCTTCGTCTTAAGCATCAGTTCTTCTTTACAAGTTGATGTTCAGTTCTTCTTTACAAGTTGATGTTCTTCATCCATCACACGAAACCAGTTTATCCATCAACTTTGGCCATGCTTTTCTTCCCAGGACCTTTCTCCATCTTTCTTGTTACCTCCAGTGACCACTTCTCCTAACTGCAATGCACAAGAGTGTGTTGCAGAATATGCTTTGGGACTACACAGCAGCTAGATGCTGATTCCTCCACTAGACCAGATTATCTCCCCCTATGCCAAGTGACAACAGGAGTCTCAAGTGACATAAGGATTTCCAGATGGGGTCTTACCCAACATTATATTTACCATGAAAATTCTTTGAAATTCACATTTATGCCCCAAAATATAATCTCTTCACTTTTAACATCCTTCAACAGTGGTTTGAGGTTCCCAAAATCAGGTGCAGACCTGCTCCCCTCCAGTTCCACTGCTCTCACTGCAGATTTATTTACCTACTGCATTTTCCCACTGAGCTTAGCACTCATTGGGGATCTTTTACGGCTGAAAATGCTGTGAGTTCTTAAATTATCAGCACTATGCTACTGTGCACTAATAAAGTTTATCTGATACAACAGCATATCAAACATTTTTAGTTCTGTAACAAATGTTTTCTTAGCTGGAAGCAAATCTCTGCTACTAAAATACCTCCAAATAAAGACACAATTTTATATTATTTTTTTGCTATTGTCTTCAAGGAATATAGTGTAGGTTGAAGGCAAAATATACACAATTCAACTTCTTTTATGTTATGTAGACATCAGAATTTAGGGCCTGATTTCCAAAGTGCTATAATCCATCAGTCCCACTGAATTGCAAAGGCTGCTGAGGGAGAAACTCGCCTGAAAGTCAGCTATGTAACCTATATCAATCCCCCGAAGCACTGGGAAGATTGAGCCAAAACATTAAGGCAAAAGCTTTCTACAATTTTACTTCAATAAAATTACATAGGAGCAAGGAACATATCCAGCTTTTGATTCACAGAACAAATAGATCCAGTCCAGTACTAATACCATTTAGTTTGTTTTCTCCCTAAAACCCCATAGTTTGGGGTTAAGACACATATTTATATCTCAGGTTTCATCCATTTGGGATTGAAATCTTTTTTTCCCTAGCTTACCCTTACAGTGCTGCCTTCCCTGTAACATCCCTGGAGCAATTACAGCTGCTTGCAGTTGAGAACAAAGTATTACAAAAATCTTTAATGCACTGCCACCATTTTTAATGCAATTTATTAGCTGCCAACCACAAGCAGAGGCAGTATCGTATATTTGTCCAGGGTTCTGTTGGTCAACTACACTTTAAAGAATTCATCCTCTATGTTATCACACTTCACAGCTCTTTGGACATATTAATTAACATGTTGAGCTAAGTTGACTTAAATTCTTGCTGCCTTAAAACAGAATAAACACTTGATTCCTCTCTTTCCTATTCTCCTTCTTTTCCCAGATTACTTTAAAAATAAAGTAATTATTGCTGGTGTGTGTGGCTTTGCCCCTTCCCAGGATGGAAAATCTCCCAGGCTTGCATTTGATCACTTGCTATATAGAATGGGAGCAGCTCATCTGCTCTGTTAGGATGCAACTCTGCCTGAGAGCAGGTACAAACACCAATCCACAACAGGTACGAGGAAATTAATAGAGGTGAACAGTGATTTGGGAGAGGAACAAAGCAGAACTGAAAGCTGGTGTACTGGAAAACCAGCAGAGCAAAGAATGTCAAGGAAATGAGCTTAACCATAGCTTTTTTGTTGTTGTTGTTCTAATTATGGCTTTACTGAACTTACTTTCACCAAAAATCATCAAACAGGCTAAAAGAAACTTCAATTGTTGAGCCATGGTTGATTGGCAGGAATCACTTCTCCAAAGGTAATGGGATGCAATGGCTCCCCAGGGGAAGAAAGCAGGAGTTTCAAACTGACTCTCAGTTTTACACAGCATCTCTATAGCTGTAAAATTAAAACTAAAAAAAATTAAAATCTCCCTGTTCCATATTATGAACCCCTTTCTATTCCAGGATCCCGACAAGGTGGCTTTGTCAGCTACCCAACCTCAAGTTTAAGACCTTTATGGGTGAGGAGACATTTTAGAGTGTAATAATGACACAAAATCCTTGCCAAAGGTTGTCAGAGAGTTGGGATTACCAGTGGTTATCAGTCAATAATTGTTCGAGGAACTGATGGGCAAGCAGTAACCCTTCACATGTAATTCTTCTGTGGCAATGAGAAAAGCAGCTGGAAGGAATTTATAAGAAGAACCTCGCAGCGCTCAGAGAAATGTGATGTATAAACAGATTATTCTTTCCTGTGGATATTGATGATAAATGAACTGGATTTGGTATGACTAGGAAATAGCACCACACTCTAAACCATCTGAACTCCCTGTGGCTCAAGGTAAAAACCTCTCCTGGAACTTATGAGAACTCGGTGTAAAGAAAGCACTACGTATCTGGGTCACTGGAAATACAAAGGTTGAACTTTCCTCTTGCATATTTCTGATTTAAATAATCTTTCCTGCAGGTTTTCAGTGTAATGAGTCATTGATTATTGCAAGGAGTGCTTTATAGGGTAAATTAATCCGTATAAGGGAAACAGTAAGAAGAGCTAAGTAGCTAGATAAATACATAAAATGCAAAATGTGTTGGTCATCTGCTTGCAAGTCAGCTCCAGGGGACTCTCATTTCTGTAAACCAGTTACTCAGTGAGCATTACCAGTACCCATGCTCCTCTTTCCTCATCTTTACCTATACCTACAGCTTTATAAAATATGAAAAATCCCCACACAAAAAGCAAAAATAAACCAAACTCTGTTCCTCTGTTGAAAATTACATTACCTATAACAAGATGATAGCTAATTACATGAGAAAACATATGCAAAAAAACCCAAACAAACAACTTTTCCATTTAATTTAGAGAAAACTTCTATTCAGTGTATGGTCACTCAGTTCAGTGTAATAAACAACATTTCTAAAAAGAAAACAAAGCAGAAAGAGTAACATACCTACATTTATGGTTAAAAAAAGAAAAAGTTGATGTTTGGAGAAGCTGGTTGTACCCATGAAATTAATCTCAAAATGCTTTTATGGGTATGGGCCAGGTTTAAAGATATTGCCTGGCTTGTCATGGTGCTTCCAAAAAGATTAAATTCTAATGAAAAAGACATTGAAATAAGAAACATGCTCAATGCAAAGACAAACAAGGAGCCACCTTCCCCCTTGGCATGTCTCTGGTTCTACTTTAGCTTAAGTCATAATCAGGTATATATCAGTATATTCATGCGGAATGTGGTTTACCAAGTCAGCCAGCGAAGTCTAAGTTTGCAGCTGGCCTCCAAAAATTACACACAGGGGAAAACTCTGCTACAGAAACATTATAATTCTTCATGACCTTACCTTGAGACTAGTCATGCTGTGAACTAGCTTGGATCACAAAAGATTTTGCACCGCTGAAAATATTTAGGAGATGGTGGGTTTATAGTTTATGAAGATTCCAAACTCCCTGCAGTGCTAAACTGTGTAAATCCAGAGTAAACGTTGCCTCATATTTTGCCTGTGCATGGAGCTACAGCATCCATGCATATCTTAGCTCCTTTGATGGTTTTTCACATTGAGAAGGGTTCCCATCACGCTGTGAGGATATTTATTTGCATCGGTCTCATTTTGTCTCTGCAAGATGTACCCTTTGCTGTTTACAGCCTTGGAAACTGAATTTTAGATGTTTGCTAGAAACATGCCATGAACATCCAAGCAAGGAAAGGTAACAGCCACCTCGGTTTGCAAATAGATATTTCTTCCATTCATCATAGAGAAAGAGAAAAAAAAAAAGAGAACAGCTTTATACAGGAAAATATGTCTAGAAATCACAGTCTAAGCAGGGGATGTATTGGTTGGAAGGGATCCTCAAAGTTCATCTAGTCCAAGCCCCCTGCAGTGAGCAGGGACACCTTTACTAGAGCAGGTATCCAAGAAATAAATTAATAATTTATAATATTCATGCAGATCTAGCCCAAAATGTGCTATTAATTCATTTTACACTGCACACCTTTAGGGACAAGAGCCATGTCTTCCACGATGGGACTTGGACAGTCACATTTAAAGTGGACTAATGGTACTCACCAAGCACTAGTGCTGTAAGATGGCCTTGCTGAGCAAAGTCTGAGCCCATGGCACTGGTGATCTTGAATAGAATAACTTTCATTTGTGTGAGATCCTCCTTACAGCAATGAACAGATACCAAACTACGTGAAAGCTGACTTAGAAACCCCAATTTGAAGTATGGTGCTTAAAAACTAGCATGGAGTCCTTTTCCTCCTTGGAGATCCCTGCTTTCCCAAACAGTAAAATTAGTTTGGGGAGCACAGGATGCTAAATGCTCTCCATGGTAAAGGGATGTTCTCCGAGCAATGCAGGGCACTGGCTCAAATCATCCCAAGCCCTAAACAAGCCTTGGTCTTTCCACCACCCTTGGAGGAAACATAAGGGAACGAGTCCATCTCGATGGACATCAGCCTTTCTGCATAGAGAAACTCAGATGCTCAGAAAACTAACTTTCTTCTTACAAAGAACACAACACCTCTCACACCTGCCCCTTCCAGCATTTTTGCTGCCTGGAGCAAATTCTTGTTGTTGCTTTCCTGCAGAAGGAGCAGCTTAGCCTATATGATTTAGAAATATCATTTGCCTTCTCCCCCGCAGATGGCAAACTCTTTGGTTTCTGCCACCAGTAAACATACAAATAAATCATCAAGATATGATCTGCTAACATATTCAAAATGATGTTTGGCCTGGATTTTTTTTTTTTTTCCTTTGCTCCAAACATCAATTTCATTTCGTAATGAATACATGCTTCATCTCATAACATTTCATTTTTCATACATTTAGCAAAATTGCTTAACTGATACATTTTTCTCCAAAACAGCTTTATTTCTACCCTGAAAACATGTAAATCAAAGACTCACACACTTACATAATGTGCAGAATTCCCTACTACTGGTTCAAACACTAAATTATCAAATATTCATAATATCTTTTTTTTTTTTTTTTACGAAATGATCTTGGTATCTCGACTTTTTTATGTAAATCACGTTCAAGTACATGGATAAAATTGTACAGGCCTCTCTGTGCAGCTATTTCCTCTTTTATTTGCTCTCCTCTCCAAGGGACAACCTCTCCAGCACCCACCCAGGTGCCCTGCACACCACGAGGTGCATCCAGCCCTCACTTCCTCAGCTTAACACCCTTTGCAATTCCTGTCTGAGCAGTTGTTGGCTGAAGACAAGAAGACTTATTTCTATTCCTTCCCCTCCCACAATCCACCTTATGGATTTACACCTCACCTAGCCACACGTTCAAGGACCCAGAAATACAACAAATATTTCCTCCTGTGTTTTAAACTCGCATCCTCCTGGATACAAGAGAAGAGCTTAATAGCTTTGACACCGCCCCGATTTCATATTCACGCGTTAAAGTTATGGAGACAGCAACAGATCAGCACTTCTTTGTGCTTCTCATCGGCTCTGCTTCGCTGCCTTCAACTGCCTGAGTCAAGGCCACGTTTTAATGCCATAGACGCTCTATTCAAATACCAGTATGACCACATTTTAAAAGCCACCCTGTACCACTTCATTGCCGCAGATGTCCTTTACATCTGGCAAGGGCCGTTTCTCTGCGTGTCAACAGTAATTCAGTTTAACAGCTGTCTCTTTTGACAAGCTTAGTGTCAGACTCCAAAATGACAGGGTGACAGTTTTCCTTTTCTTTAACAGAACATAGTGCAAATTAACTCTTTGAATGCAGGAGCGCTCGACGCCTCCCCAGTACAGTTTTCTGAGTCAACTGAATGGGATTGAGGAATTGTTGGTATGAACAACCAAAGCTCAAAATCTCTAGGGTCTGAGAAATCAGGGTACTTTTCCTGTTCCCAAGATTCACACCTGAAACCTACATGTTCAACGCTCAGAAAACCTCAAATTGAGATGTTGGAGGTAAACACTGGGAGTTGCAAGCTGGTACAATGGGTACTTTTCCTGCATTGCATAAATACACAGGAGAATTTTCTGTATATTTAGTTAAAATGCTTGTTAATATGGCAGTTAATGGCATCCTGTGTCTCAGCTTTCACACAACACACGTTTCCCACAAATGCCAGGAGTACAAAAGCCCTTCTCAGAGTTATTTCTCTGGGATTAAAGCTATGCCTGAGATAATACTGTACATCTTAATGATTGAAACCTTTAGCATGAAAACCAGCTTGTGGACAGTAACAAAGTGCCACCGTGATTTATGAACAACCAGGAAACGCTACGAAGGCACAGCTTTAATCTGGTGCAAGAGTGAGCTTTATGAGGCTGGCTGTATTAGGCTCACATAAAAGTTAATAAATATATATATATATATATAAACATTATGCTACACATATTTAAACTGCATATTGATGTAAGTTGTATGGTGATACACTTTGTTGTGTTGATGTTATACCACAGTGAGGAGGCAGGATGCCTCCCTGATTTGGGTCTTGTTCTGTTGAAACCAAGGGCAAACCTCAAAGTAACTGTAGTGGGATTAGACTCCAGCTCACATGATTTATGTTATTTTCTAAAGCTAGGAAAGCCTTTCTGCTGTTAGCAGTTCCATCTCGATACAACTGGGTAAGAAGTTACATGTAAAGCATTACCAAAAAATGAGTTGAACAAATCATAGAATCGCCTGGTTGGAAAAGACCTTTGAGATCATTGAGTCCAACCGTACCTGTCCACTAAACCATATCTTCGACCATCCCATCTAGCTGCCTTTTAAACACCTCCAGGGATGGGGACTCAACCACCTCCCCAGACAGCCCATTCCAGTGTCTGAGAACCCTTTCAGTGAAGAAGTATTTCCTGACATCCAATCTGTACCTCCCTTGGCACAACTTAAGGCCATTGTCTCTTGTTCTACAGAGAGCGTAACATTTAAATACCTGTAGTAATTGCTTTTGTTTGCTTATTTATATGTTGCCATAAGTATTTGTGTGTGCTACCCATTGCCATAACATCTGGGCCTCTCATAATATTTAGAAAGATTGACTATCTCTGGAAGACATGCCCATTTAGATGAGATTTCACATGAACTATTCAGTCCCATAATACAGCCAAGTTTTGCCTCTTTTATTCAGCTCTTTTCAACACATAATTGGTCACAAGCTGCAAAAGTCCCCCCTTACTCTCAACCACTCTATAGCCAGGTCTCTCACACAGGAAAACTGGTGTGTCCCTGCTCTGCAGGAGTTGGGACAGAGATACTGATGGTGTTGACTTCCCTACTGCCTCCTTTCTTACTGACATAGCCCATCTCTGTTTCCATATTCAGGAATTCTTACTTTCATAGCCAGAGGTGAGCCTCTGTAAAGGGAACATATCGCTAGCATTTTATTAATATATCATGAAGCTAAATCAGCTGCAAACACAGATTTTTAGCTCAACAGCAGCCCCGTGGGAGCACGCAGGTTGCTGGGTTTGGAGGGGTAGGTGGTTCTTAGCATTGCACACTTACAGCTCAGCTACACAAAGCAAATATAACCATTTAAAACATTTAACCTCCCTAAAATCTATCCCATGCCTGAACCACTAATAATTCTATAACTTAAGCTAAACAGAGCACTAATTCAGCTGTAAATTTTATGGCTACTATCTCCACCTCTTATGAAGTGTGAAAAGAGGCTTCATAGCTGTCAGTCTTTTCTCAGAAATGACTTTCGCTGATTACTTAAACTTTCGTTAAATAAGCTTTCCACAAGCTGTAAAAACAGAACACAGTAGGGTAAAAATTGGCTCTCTTTTAAAAGTGCTGGAAAGTCTCTTTTTGAATGAGTAATTAGAAATGTGTAAACTCTTTTATGGATATGTGAGAAGCACACACACAAAAAAAAAAGAAAAAAGTTGACATTCCATGCAAGTAATTCTGTGTGCTATCAAATTTCATTGTATTTCACAGAGACCAAAACTATACAGACCCAAAATACACATACATTAGTGGACATGGGTTATTTGCCAAGAAGGCATTTACATACAGTACAAGTAAAACATCCCAATTTAAATCTACGACAATGGATACTCACACGCTTAAAGAGAAATCAGAGCTGTTTGTCTTCCCGCCCGTATTTATACAGATTGCAAAGCTGTTGACAGAGCACGATTTGAGCTGGGCCTTTCCAACTGCTTACTGTTATTTTTATTGCCATTGTCAGCTATCTTTTCCATATCAAGAATCGAGCTGAGATGAAGGTGTTCCCCTCTCCCGAAGCCATACACGAACACAAAGAGATGCCGTGTGAGCCAGCGGTCAGGCAGGGAGAGGGCAGTGAGCAAAGCCAAGTAGCACTGCTGGCCCTCGTCCCTTGAAAACTCACAAAAACCCCCTAGTTAAACCAAAGCACTTTTCCATCTTCATTTCCCTCCCCACACACTGGTGGTCCATCCCCAAACGAGATGCTGCAGATGCTCTGTGACCCCCTTGGTCCTTTACTGCTTTGGGTCCCTCTCCCTTTCCTTAAAACTCACATTATGGTCCCTACAACTCCCTGAAAGGAGGGTGGAGAGAGGTGGGGGTGGGTCTGTTCAACCAAGGAACAAGGGACAGGACAAGAGGAAATGGCCTCAAGTTGCACCAAGGGCAGTTGAGATGGGATGTGAGGAAGAATTTCTTTGCTGGAAGGGCTCTCGGGCATTGGAAGGGGTTGCCCAGGGCAGTGGTGGAGTCCCCATCCCTGGAGGGATTGAAGAGTCGTGTAGACACAGTGCTGAGGGACATGGGTCAGTCGGGGACTCGTCAGTGTTGGGTTCATGATTGGACTTTATGAGCTTAAACGGCTTTTCCAATCCAGGCAACTCTGGGATTCTGTGATTATTTGTGCTGAAAACTTGCTTTGACTTTGAGCCTCATGATCAGCTCCATGGCAGGGGGGAGAAGTATCTTCGTCTGAACATAAGCAAAAGAAAGTTATTGACAAAGGGAGATGGCTGCTACCCCTGTGCTATTTCCCACCTCCCCTGGAGAGGGGACAGGGCATCTTGAGGACACAGGGCTGGAAAGCCTCCCCCCTCCAAACTGGTAGGATGCTTGCTTGAAAAGCTGGTGGATGTCACGCTGTGAACACGTACTGTGCACTATAAATAGTGATGTCTTCGATGCTGCTCTCCATGCAAAAGCTGCAGGAGGGCAAATAGTCTCAAATCTGTGTCATTTTCAAGCCAAAGAGAGCCTGCCTCATTCTCTCCTCGGTAGGGAAGCCATGGGTAGGGGGTATGCCCCAACCCCACAGAGCCGGAGGAGCCAGAGGAAAAAGCAGGTCCCAGCTAGTGAACCTGGAGGTGAAGAGCTGCCCCCCATCCGCTCCCCAACCTCCCCATTGCCCCACAGCCATTTGCCTTCCCCCTCCATGAGCAATCTCAGACCCTCTCAAGAAAGGACAACCGTTATGCAGGTGGTGTTACCTGTCCCACAGGTCCTCGCTGCCCAGAGTGGCTCTGCTTGAGTGTCCCCACCCCAAAGAGCAACTGCTGCCAGGCGCTGCTCCCCCTCCAAATCCCGTGGATTTCCAGCACAGAAATGGTGCTGAGGACTCCCAAGGAGAGCAAAGAGCACCACAGTATGTTCTGCCGTCTTCCACTAAAGATACAGGGTCTGGAGCACAATTGTGATGAGTTCACAGCTGAGAGAACTGGGGTTGTTGAGCCTGGAGAAAAGGAGGCTGAGGGGAGACCTTCTGGCTCTCTGCAACTCCCTGAAAGGAGGGTGGAGAGAGGTGGGGGTGGATCTGTTCCACCAAGGAACAAGGGACAGGACAAGAGGAAATGGCCTCAAGTTGTGCCCAGGGCAGTTGAGATTGGATGTGAGGAAGAATTTCTTTGCTGAAAGGGTTCTGAGGCATTGGAAGGGGTTGCCCAGGGCAGTGGTGGAGTCCCCATCCCTGGAGGGATTGAAGAGTCGTGTAGACACAGTGCTGAGGGACATGGGTGAGTTGGGGACTGGTCAGTGTTGGGTTCATGGTTGGACTCCATGAGCTTAAAGGGCTTTTCCAATCCAGGCAATTCTGGGATTCTGTGATATTATTGCCATTATTATTTTTTTTAATCCCCAAAAGAGTGAGAGACCCCACGTGCAAAGCTCAATAATCCTGTTCCTAGCAGAGCAATGCCACCACATACATTCCCGAGCAAATTCTCTGACAAAACATTCACAGGCACAATTTGGTGCCAGGTGCGTTATAAAACCAACCACGGTGCGAACATTTTCAAGTAGAAGAACAAGAGTATGAGAAAGGAAAAGGCTTCACACATCTTTAGTGTAGAGAATGTATTTAGTGCTCCCAGAAGCTATTAGATAGGGTGATACAGGCAATTTATTATTTTGTCAATACCTTTTATTTTGATTTAATAACTTACGGAACCTACGGTCTATCTGTAGCGCAGCCTCAACTTTCTTTATACAACCCCACTTAACTTTCCAACACTTTAACTTTTAGGTCAAATCTCTGTCATATTGATAAATGGGTGTATTTAAATTTGTTATCACTGAAGAATTCTCCTTGGTGTCTTTTTCACTATCAGATTTCATGCACAAAATAACAGGATAGGTATTATTTGTTGTTACCCACCACACGCACGAAAAGAAAAGAGTCATTACGGAAAGCACAGACGTCGCGGTGAAACAGCTGTAATTTGTCTGCTGTAGTATCATTCCTACAGACATTTTGTATGGAGAGAAGTACAATATATTCAGGAATAATGAGTAAAAACACAGGGTAGAAAAACCTGCTATAGGATATATATATACACACTAACCACAGACTACCCCTGCGCTAACAAGTAAACAAGTCAAAGTATTTTATGGTCACCCTCGTGAGGCATTACCATGCACGATATAGGGGCCTTGAGTAAAATTTAATCTTATTTGGCTATCTGACTATTCCTTCATTAAGCAAACTAAGAAAAACTGCTGCAAAGTCAACAATTTTTTAGCTATTATTGTAAATAATCACCTAGTTTTTTCTGCCAATAATCAAGACCAAAAATATAATCCTTATAGCCCTAAGTACATTATATATGTTTAACCTTTACTTTAAAATGGTATTAAATGCTGAATGCTGTGGCTACTGTAAAGATAGTAAAAACAGATACTGGAGGAATGTAACAGTGTTTAATGACAAGTTACAAAGAGTTCTACTGAAAGAAAAGCAAGAGCAAGAAAGGTTAAATAAACAGAAACCACAGTGCTTCCCATATTTCTCACATTAACTTTCAATAACTATAAAGTAAAAATTTCTGCTCTATATGAGTTGATTTCCCAGATCTGTGCATTAAATATTTACTTCTAAGTCTAAACTTACGAGGGCCAAACAAAAACTAATTTGCACTATTAATGATGCAAGAAATGTGATGCTCAGTCCCTTAAGATTCATAATACAGAGGAAAATGTTAAAGATTTACTTTCTTTTTCATTTTAAAAGGCAAGTTAAAACGATAAAACTTATTTAATTAACAGAGACTCTATTTATGAATTAGTTGTTTCTGCCAGCAAGAATGTTTTTTAAAAAAAAAACTGTCTGAAATGAGGCTAAGACTACAAAGAGTCCATTTTCAGCTTGGGAGTCTCAAGGGGAAAATCAAAGAGTTTCTTTCTTTCAACAGTTTGGGTGAGATGATATTTTGAGATGTTGACAGCTGCCAAACTGCAGAACCAGTGAAGAACTACCAAACTGAAATCGTTTTTATCTTTCTGAATTTTTCTCAATATCCAACTCAACTAACTTCCTTTTTCAGCTCCTTGCTGAAATTCCTCCTTGGTTAAAAGGTTTTTCCCCTCCTTCAATGCTAGTGTCTACTGCTGTGGGCCAAACAAACTCTCTCTCTTATAAAATTAACCATAAATAATAGAGAACCATTATTGCTACCTATTAGAAGTGTTTCTATTATAGTAGTGTATTAATTGCCATCCTTTTCTTCCTTCTTATGTGCTCAGTGTGGAACCAAATTTCAGTGGTTAATCATCTTAATCATCTCGAGCACACTGAATGTTTTCACTCTGTTTACTTACAAGACATTAGTAAAACAGAGCTAACCATCTTTGCTCTAATAAACAAAGTAGAAGTAAAAGCCAACATTTAGAACTTGTTTTCTATTTTCCTGACAGAAGTTATTTATTAGATCAAAAACAAGCCAGTCTTTAGTAAATAAATGAATGAAAATAATAATAATATCAATAACAACAACAACGCTTTCAATGCAGCTCATACTATTCTTCTTATTCCATTTTCTTGCTAAATCCTGTTTCCACTGCTAAAGCCATCCCTCCTTTTCTAACTCCTTCAACTCTATTGGTCCCATGACCAACCTTGTGGTGGCTTCTTATGTGCTTCAGGCATTTACCCCACACTTCATCTTAAAGCCTCTTCCCCCGCAGATCATCAACCTGTGGGTTTCTTTCTTCGTCACATATTCATTAACCAAATTGAGTCAAACAAGCCCTTTCCTCTCTTTGTTCAAGCTGTCAGCCTCAGCAACAGCCTCTGCTTTGGCTTCTTCCACCCACTTCTACCTTCTTCCCAGCCTTCCCTCATGCCTTCCTTCTTGCTGTCATGTCTACGTTTTGAAGACCTATTTAATCTTCCTCCAAGCAACCATTTCTTTCTAAATTTGTCCTTTAAGAGTCTGTCCCAGGAATCCCTCTGCTCTGCCCCCCACTTACTCCCATGCACCTTCCCTTTCCTGTACTCTGGTAACACCCATGTCCTGGTTCGCTCCCACCAAAACCAGTTTGTGGAACACCAGGCTGAAGAAAGCCAAGAGCCTTCCTCCAGGAGGGGAAGGGCAGAGTGGGCTGAGCCTCCAGTGCTGCTTTAGCAGCTCCAGTGTCTGATGTATTCTGCCTTACAGCACTGACCATGAATGAACATCTTCTGAGCTTGTGACCCTCACCACTATGAGACAGAGAACCTTCTAGATTCCCATAGCAAGGCAGCTCCCTGCTCAGCTCAGAGAGATACGATGCAAATATTATTTTAAAATAGCAAGACTGACTTCCGCTGGCTCAAGCTCCTCAGAATTTGGATTAACTGCACTTCGGGGTACTTTTTTATTAAAAAACCCCTTTATGTTTAATTAAACAATAACTGAAGAACAGAGGTTCAAATATTGGCCACTGCAGACACTGAATATCTTTTAAAAATACATTTTTTAATCAATTGTCATGAGAGCTCAATGTCCAGCAAAGATAGTGATGTGAGAGAGAGGATAATATCCCCAGCTATACTCACAGACCTCTTCTGATCAGTGATCCAAGGGCTAATTCACTATTACATGTTGAATTAGAATGGATTTATATCAATTTATTTATTTATTTATTTTAGTTTGTTAGCACATAAGGCCAAACATAAATGTTTTGGGAGAGTTCCTGTCAACACTGAAAGAAAAATACTCTCCTCTTTCAATGAGACCTATCCACACCATTATGCTCCTAAACTAGTATGACACAATATACAAAGTCTTCCTCAACTCTGAAAGTAAGACAGATGTAAGTACAAAGATTACTAATTCAACACTTCTAGGATTAATAGAACACATGTAGACACTCAAAATGATGCCTCTAATTCAGTAAACACAGATCTAACTGGGCAACCCACACAAGCAAAGTGGCGTCCAGAGGAGAGCACAGCCTTGCCCTCTCCACTCATTGATTAATATTTTTAATATCCTCAGAGGGTAATTCTCCTGCTATCACAGATGTGGTTTGTGCAGCACACTGCCTGCACCCTCTCCCCAGGGCCAGCAGAAGCATTGCCATGGCCAGCAGTAAGGCAGATCATGGCCATCAAGTCCTAGTGATGCTGCTCCCTCGGGACCAACACTAGACATCAACAAGAGTTGCATTTGCTTCCCATTCTTCCCCTGCTCTAGCTCTAGACATTTACATTTGAAAATAGTATCTGTCACTCCCACAAACCAGGTATTTTTCTTTTCTGTTTGAACCTAAATGAAAAAAAAAATCCAAATCCCTGGGTGTCTGACATCAAAGCGTGGTGGAAGGAAACCATTGGGATGGTGTTCTGGCATTAAGGCGGCACTAGAAAGGAAGAGCAGATGGGCAGTGAGGAAGCAAATCCTGCTGAAATATGATTAAGTGACACTGAAGATAAGGCAAAGCATGAAAACTAAAGGGCGGGTAAGGGGATTTTAAGTGCAATATAAAAGGGGATTTGTGGCACATGTAATTCCTCTTTTAAATGTTGATTAAACATAGATTGGTTTTTTGCCTCTCAATTATAGTTACGGATCACTTTGTTTCCGTCTCTGCTCTCTGCAAGCATCAGTGCAAGCTGAAGGTGCGTGGCCCTTCTGCATCTACTGTATGTTTCTGTTTTATTCTGGCTCACTAAGTACATTTACAACTAACAATGAAAACAGGAGGCAGAAAGAGAAAAAATGTGCCATAAAGTATCTCCAATATTCTGAGAAAAAAAAGCTCATGATTTTCTGGAAGATGATGGTTTCATTGCAACCACGCTCCAAATCAAGATTTACCCATTGTCATTTATGACTAGTCAAGCCTGGCTTCTGGTCATGTTCCTCCCATGTTGTTTGCCAAAGTAGAAAGTCTGCCATGAGTATGATGGGATGGAGGAACTGGGTTTTGTTTTGGTTTGTTTTTTTAATTCTTTGTGCTGATGCAATCAGTTAAATATATCGATAAATTACTAATTGTGAGTGAATCATCATTCTTGGCACTACCAGAAATATGTTTCATTCTCCTATTTCTATACCTGCCCACCTCCACCAAAGCCAGCCCTCGCTAGGCCATTTTTCTTTGAAGCTCATTTACAGACCTGAGCAGACTAGAGCAAACAGCTCTGCTGTTTCCTGGTGGGACAACCTGCTCAAGAGGGGCCCTCTCAAAGTGTTTCAACTCATCATTTCTATTATTCTCTCCCTCCAGACAAGAAGATTTAATTCAATCTTTGAATTCAACAAGATCCCTGGTTGAGGGGGAAGACAGGGAGGGAGAGAGGGATGGATGAAGAGAGGGAGAAAATACCTCGTGTCTCTTTTTGGGTCAATCTCATGCATTTCACTGAACTTTTCTGTAATCAGAACTCCGGAGGGTTCCTCAAACCCCTCTCCAAGCTGTGCTGCTCACTCTGCTCCAGCATGAACTTGAGATGAAGGGGGAGGAGGAAAAGTAGATGTGTGCAGATAGGGCTCTTCGCCCCAACACTCCAGAAGAGACCTCCATACCAACCCTGCAAAACTAACACTATATCAAGATTAAAATGTACCTTTCTCTGGATATCAAATCCCTATTTTTTTTTTCTTTGTATGGGAAATCCTGACTCGTGCCTGTGGCTGGGATCGGGCACGTGTGATGTGTGCTCATCTCGTATTGCTTGTGGCCAGTTAGAAAAATCATATAATCCACCACAGGTTTAAAACCTAATTTAAACCTGCCAAGTCTCATAACTTCCAAGAAGGCAAATTTACCATAAAGAGAAAGGTTTCCACTTACTAGATTTGATATTCAGTTCTCTGGCACACAGGCTTGCCACCAAAGAAGTCTTTTATGCAAGCACATAATCAACGGAAGCCTTCATTTTCACTGCTGTTAGATTTAATGTGATAATGAATATTCCAGTGTCAGCTCTGGGTAAACGGATGGGGTTTCACCTCAGATTCCCTCCTTTAAATATCTCACGCAGGCACAGGCTTGCTGAGTGGTAAATAATTTAGCAGCACCAGCAGAAGGACACCTGAGATGTGTTCAAAATGCAGACGTCCCTGCCTCGCTCGTGTACTGCCCCGTGTTCCTGCTCTTGTAAACAGCATCAGCAAAGAGCATAAAGGTTTTATTACCCATTTACATCAGCTCCTTGCAATGAAGAGCACATGGAAAAAAATGCATCACTCCAACAACCTGTCTGTGGAAACCCCTGGGTGCACCATGGTCACCCATGAAGGTCCCATTGGGATCACCACTGCTTGGTTGGTTCAAGTGGGACATAGAAGATCTGGGCAGGGAAGCTTGGTTGTCCCAGACCAGTGCCAGAGCCATGAGCATTATACATTCCCTAATTATCAGCATTTATTTTTATTATAATTTTCAGAACCACAGATGATATTTCACATTAATTTGAGAGTCTCTCTGCACTTCGCAAACATTTACCCACCCCGTATGAGGTGGATTCATTCATGCTCGTTTTACAGACATGGAATGTGGCTGAATTAATATCACTGTGAAAACCTTTGCTGCCAGATTTCCCTGCCTGTGTCACCATATTTTGCTCTCATTACTTAACTAGGGCTGCTGGAGAGAGCAATTTCCCAACATAATTTTTAGGGATCTGCTGTTTCTTTGGGTTTTTCACCTATTTTGCAGTTATTGGCTGATATTTTCCCTCTCCCTTTTTTTACCAGTTTCAAGTTTCCATTCCGACATCAAATACTTTCCTCTTTTTTTTACTGCTGTTAACACCAGGCAGATCAAACAAACACAAAAGTGTTTTCTCAAAAAATAATCATTAAGCATATTGTGGAGTTTAGTTCAAGTGACAGCTGAATATTTGTTTCATTAATAAGTAATTTGCAATTAATTTGTGGAGTCATTCCTAAAAGAACATTGTGATGTTTCCATGGTTTTAAAGTGGCAAAACACTAGTCATTTTTTGACAAAATTTCAGTACAAATTGCTCCTATGCATCCACTGGAAAAATCCAACCTCTGATGAGGAGCATCCCCTTGATGTGGGAACACGGCTCCCAGCAGTGTTAGTGGCAAGGCACCTACATAAAATATGCAAATAACTGCAGCATTTTAGGTTTTCTTTTCAGGTGCACAGGCGCTCACAATCTTCCATTCAAATTATTGGTAATGAAATTACTAAAGTTAAGGGTTTTTTTTTTTTCCATTTAAGGCTCCTAAACAACTTTTCTCCATGCTGAAAGAGTAATAAAGTCTCCAATACCAATGGTTCTACTGATCTATTTTCAATCAAAAGGCAGGACAAAAGAATGATCGTTATCCTGCCATCTGAAACTGGAGATGCTCCAGCTCACAAACGCTCCTGAGCCTCTAAAATCATGGCAGGAGTTATGGGCCACTCCTCCACTGGCTGAGCATCTCTCCTTGGAGGTCCAAGGAGTTCCATCCTCAAGCCCACCAAGGTCACCTTCTGCCTGGGATGGAACAGGCATCATTTGCATTGACATTTTATTAAGAATTAAATAGCAGTTTACCTTCTTTCACAGTGTTCTTTCTAACCTTATGAACTGGCATAATTTGAGAATAAATAACCCAGGAAAGTGTCTTTAATCCTGGAGACCAGCACCACCTCTAAAGCCCAGGACCTGATACCTGGCCAACAAAGACTAAGGACATTCCTAAAGCTAGAGAAACAATTACAGTTGATGCCATATCACCTTCTCAATAACCTTCCTCCAAAATTATAGATTAGAGAGTTCTCTGTAATCATTAACTGCCTGAAGGAGAGAGACGCATTTCCAAAGCAACAAACCTTTAATCAACCAAGTGGGAACAGTGCAGAAGAGAAAAATAACTCCTTAACAAGCAAGTTGCAATAGTTTAAAAAAAAAAAAGAGTCTGATTTGGCATATATAGTTAGCACCCTGCAGCTGCAAAATTCAAATGTTAGGAAAAAGTGAGCATCAGAAATTTATGCCTACTTGGGAATGTATTTTGCTTGAAAATTTGCTTGAATTATGCTTTTAGATGGAAGTTCTTACAGGTTTTCATATTCAGCAGCAAGAGGACCAATTATGCTAACGGACTGACACAGCTCTGAAGCGACACAAAAGAGAGCTGGTAAAAAAAAAATGATCAAATGTTTGGTTTTCAACTAAAAATGAAGAAAAAACTCTTTTTTTAAAAAACTGAAAAATGCCCAATTTCAAGGTATCCTAATTGGGATTAATAGATAGCAAATTGATGTCTGGGAAGCAAAGTTCTAGATCCTTTTACAAAAATCTTTACCTGGGAGGGTTTTTTAATTTTTCAGACAGATCAGGTTAAAATGAATATTTTTAAAATTGCTGGAATGCCATAATTTGTGAGCTAAAAATTAATAAAGTTGGATAAAAATTAATAAAGTTGGATAAGGGAATCTCTAAATTATCCCGTAAGAAAATCTGGAAACAATCAGCTATTTTATATCTTCCATCAATAAACTGTGCTTTGCTACACAATGATTTCCAGGATAAGACATGGATTTGCCTCGAATGCAATTTGCAATCTATTAGCTTGATCCAGTTTCCACTGGAGTCAATGAAAAGATTACCATTGACTCCAGTGAAAGCTGGATTAGACTCTGTTCACATTCACAGTGGGAAAAAAAACCAAAACAAAACAAAAACCAACTTAATGATTATTTATGCCAGAAATTCCAGTGTAAAAAGCAAAATCGGTGCAAATGAGTTGAAGAATTTGAAGAGAAAAATAAGCACAGTGGATATAAAATATGATGCCACTAAAAATTGTAAGATTACTAATTACTCTAAATAAGCTTATAGAAATGCTATAGATGTAATTAAATGGCACAAATATACTTCCAAATCCAATTATAGCAATGGAGCAATGATTATACAGTTGCACCAAGAGTTAAAATAAAATATGATACCAGATAAATGAGTATATTAGAAAGGCATTATTAGATTTTCTTGCATTTATCCACCATTGAGTGCCACCAACCCTTCAAGCTAGGCACAAATAGAAGAAAATAGATAGAGGAGAAAGATTGAGCTCTCTTGCTAAATACAGTCAGCAACAGCTGAGGTATTTCTACTAGGAAAGATAAAAGGAGAGATACCAGCTACCAATGAATCACTGAGAATATCGAGTCTTATTCACAGTCCTACAGTTCCACCAGAAATATCAACTTTTATAAGTATCAGAGCATAAAAGATGTAAAACTTGAAAAGGATTTACTGCAGGAAGTTGAAACATCCCAGAGCAAACACAATATACCAATAAAAAGCCAATTATTGCAACCATCAATATTCGGTAGTGGACTATCAGAGGAAAAGATATGCAGATTCAATTAGGAAAAAATACAGTCATGCCTGACACTTGGCAGAAGAGCATTACTTACAGATGGGAAAAGAGACACTGGCTTTATTTGTACGTTTAAATAATAATTTGACACTTTACCCATTATCGTCAAGAAATTCAGGTTTAGATTAGAGGAAACAAATACATGCACTGTGTCTCAGGGAGTCCCTTTCTGATTTAAAACTGAAATAAGCCATCTTTCACTTTGCTCTTTCTTGTCCTTGAAATTCAGATTGACTTAAATATATATATATTTATATTTTATATATATATAATATACACACACACACACATATATATATATATATATAGTATATATACACACACACACACACACACATATATATATATATATATATCAGGTTTAAAACCTCTGAAACCCAAAGGAAATATTCACCAATTGCCAGAAACTTGTAGGTGATTTTAAAATCCCTTACAACCTTACTTGTTTATAAAATTCAAACATAAACCAGGCACACAACTTGCATGTTTTTTTTGGTGAGAATTCCTCTCCAGTGGATTGGTAAATGCTTCTTTGGGAGGTTTCCCATTAATAAACACCTGCAGTTTATCCCTATTTTGCAGTCACAGGGAGAGGATTGGTAAGGAATTTGGCTTATAACGTCACACAGACTTTATCTGCCCCTCCAAGTAGATGTTGGTCTATTGACATAATAAAAAGAGGACATGGAGAGGAGAAGAAAAAATAAAACAAAACTAAACTAAACTAAAAATAGACTTTTATTCTGCTTTTGCCTTAATACTAGAAAGAGAAACAGAAACATCCACATGCTCAGCTTTGCCTTGGCTAAGCAAACCTCATAAATGTCTGAATATCCCATTATGGCCATGATTTCTAGAGGGAGATGAAATCTTTACCTCTCTCTAAATTGATGGGAGTCTCCCTCCTCCCTTCAGATGCCAGAATATGGAAGTAGCAGACGATCCCTCTGAAGGCTGTATTTTATAATACTCTGATGAGATGCCTTTTGATTTAGGGTTTGCGTGAAGGAAGGAAAAAAAAATCCATGTAGTGTGCCAGCTCATCTAACCCAACTTTAATCACTTACTGTGTAGACAGCTATATCTGAGCTAGTCATCTAAAATCCCTTTAAAGTCAATGCTGAGAAATAGATGTTTTTAGGATGCAATTAATTGATTGGAAGGAAGAGGGATCTATCATATATGGCAAAGAATTGTGGCCCAGAGGGTTCTGCTTTTCTCCCTTTACATTACAGGGAGTTCACACATCTGCATTGTAGTAGTCATCCAAAAGAAGTGAGAAGAATATTACCAATCCTTATTAAGCAATCTCTCTTTTGTTTAAAATCTTTTTTACTGTTCCTATTCCCTTGTGGTTTTACACCTACTCCCTCCTGGGACATCAGTGCAATGTTTTACATAATAAGCCCATTAACCTCTTAAGGAAATGAGTTCATTCATCTGATGGTAATAAAAACTTTTAGGTCATGCATGACCACTCACTTAGACCAGAAGAACTGATCCATCAGGTCTGAAGAACACATTAATGGTTGGTTTCATGCCAGTTGTCACAGAAACATTCACAATTGCCCAGATAAGAGAAAACTTCCTATCCTTTTACTGCTCTCTCAAGCACCCATGGGCCCTTCAGCTCTCAGGACTCTTGGTCACATCCAAAATTATGATGGTTACACACAGCCTAAAGAGCTGGGCTGTGATGATTTTCATGGAGACAGAGAAAAACATTCCCCTTCAAGAGGATGTAGCATATCTGTCAACTTGAAAATATAGCAAACTTCAGGGGGAAGAAAAATTAATAATAATAAATTTATCTTCATCAAGTACAATTCAATGAAGTCAACTTGAAATAAGTTTTACCAGACTTGAATGCTGTGGAGACCCACAAATGCCTTTCTTTTTCCTGATCTAGCACCCATTGGATAGCCTTGTGCAATTTTGTTCTGCTTTTACAAGCTGGTGAACCAGCCTATTTCCTCTCACCCACCAAAGAGCAACCATTGTACTGAAGATCTTTGAGGAATCTGCCGCACACTCTGACATAAGGGAGTGAGTTTTGTTTCATGTTTTCCTTATGCTGGGGCATTCATCTTCAAAGTGCCTCACACACAACCAGGGAGCCTTAGAAGCGTATCAGGGGCAATTCAAAGAGCTTTGCATGGAGCAGGAGGGGGTTCCTGTTCAAAGCTGCAGCCTTGCATCTGCCAGAGAAGAGCAGATTCAAAACCGAAGAGGTCACTTCACCTACCTGTAGTGGGATCTCATATTCAGAAGACTCCGACTAAAAATAAGGGGTATTTAGACAGTGTGATAACTGAAGCCCTCTAGGCAATGCTCTTTCTCTCTCTCCCTCACATGCAGACACACACAGAGCAATATCTCCTTTAGGAAAAAAAAAAACAACCCCAAAACTGTAGGAGATCTAATGGCCTCCAGAAACCTTACTCACAGATTAGCTCCACCTGTAGCATCCCCCTGGTTTGAGCACAAATGTTTCCAATGAGCTGGACCACCACAGACTCCTGCTCAAACCACCTGAAACAAGGAAAGTAGAATAAGCTGTTGTTTAATATAGGATAGAGTGGTAAAAATACTGTTTTCTTACAATTACCCAATTTAATCCCATATAGAGGAAATAGTCTGCTTGGTTCAGAAATTCCAATTGCCTGTTCTGTGGTCAGACCTGGAAGCCCTTGGATAACATTAAGGGCTCTGTTAGTGTGGGCACTGTCTAAATACAGAGTCATACAGAGCTGCTTTCTCCAGAATTTCTACATTTCCCTTGTAAATGATAAAAGTATGGAAGAAAGTATTGTTCTCTTCATTTATACCTGGAGAACTGAGACAAGGAGACATGCAGGTTCATGTACTAGCAGATGAACAGATGTTTAATGTCATTGATGAAGCTAAGGAAATCAGAAGTGAATTTTTAAGTGAAGCAGAAGCATACTAATCTCGCAGATTATCTGTGGAGGTTTTGTATCAGGCACTTGATTTTAAAAAGAAAAACAACTTAAATTAAGTTGTGGCACTAGCCACCTCCCTCTTCCTTCAACCATTGGCTGCTGCAGGTATAAACCCCACCTCTGTAAACAGTTTCTACCAGTTGTAATTGTTCTTCAGTATCTAATGTCTTCAAGGACTTCTTTTTTCTGTATTTTAAATAGTAGATTAAAATTCACAACATCCTGCACTCCAGCTTCTATCCTCCTTTCTCAGACTCCTCTGATTTATATTGTGGTCTCATTAAAATCTATAAAGCCTTTGGGACAGTCTTTGTCTGAATGGCACTTCACATATGCTGTTACATTACTACCTCTATCTTTTTTTTTATTATTAGAAGTGCCTAGCTTTGTTTTTCTTTAAACTGATTTTAAACCTTGCCTCCAACACCACATGCTTCATTTTGCTGCAGTGCTGACTGCAGTGTTTCAGATTCAGCATGCTTACTTCAGGTTTGGTTGATAACAGCAGGCCATGATGGATCATAAACTTTATGTCTGATTCCCTTCTTATGCAACATTTGTGGGTTTTTTTCAAATTTTCCTACTTAGCAAATGTATTATTCCTTTAAAACACCTGATCTAATATACTGGGATCTGGGAGATAATCCCAAAATTTAATTTAATTGTAAAATAATATACTCACATATAGTACAATTTACTACCAGGCATCTCTCAAGGAGATCTAACCATTTTGAGACCCTTTCATACCATAAGGCTGCTGGAACACACACTATGCTGTACAACCTGCCTTCAGATGGTTTCAAAGCCTGTATTGCCAATGTGTTTCCTTTTTTTTTTTCCCCCCCCATATTTTATTCTCACTTTTCTTGTTCTTGCAGTGACCTCACCTGGAGCAACGAGGCTGCAAGCCCTCCGTAGGTCTTCACAGAAAGAGCAATTGGTTTATGCCCCATATGTTTCCCAGGTTGTAAAAGAGCATAAAAGTACAAATGAAGAGTCTTGTACTATTTTTCCTCCTGCTGTGTGCAACCAAGCCAGAAAGTATCCCTTAGTCAGAAGGAACCTGCAAATTACCTGAGCCACCAGCAGTAATGCAACATTAGGACTATTTTCCCCAACTCACTCACATTGTTGGTGCAGTGCTGGCTCTTCTCCTGCTGAGCTCCTCCAGCAGGTCTGTGATGCTGCCCATCTCCACAACACCTGGTTTGAACAAAAAATCCTCAATGTGAAGGAAATACAAACCTTTGCCTCCAACATATATGAGATATTTTTCAAGAACCTTACATCACTTTACATATTGCAGAATTGACCCCGTGTATCCGGGAAGTCTGAAACCGAAATAGATTTAATGCAGCTAAGAAATAATCACGGGAAAGCATTTTGGATTCAGCCAAGTATGAAGTAAGGCAGTCTATTTTCTTCAAAGAAAGCTGAGGCTACCTTTCATTACATCCAACTCCATGAATTAGACAGAGTTTTAATTGAAAAGGATTTAAAAGGACAAAGGTAAAACAAACAGCATTACTGCAATGTCCAGTAGGATGAAGCAGCTTCCTTACGTGGTAGGTGCAATTAGAGAATTACTAAAAAAAAGGAAGAAAAGAGAAATGGAAGGAGGGACTTCATGTGCCTTGGTCAGACTCTCTGTGACAGTGACATAAACCTGAGACACTGCAGCACTCACATTTTGGAAATCAGCCCCCACATCCCTACGCCAAACCTCACTGATCTGAACTCTCTGTTTCTGTATTTCCTGTTTACTTCCAGCCAGAGAAGCACGTTATGTCCTACATGCAAAGTTCTAGATAATGTTCCATTTTTGTAAGTCTCTTCAAATTGTGTCTGTACTGTCCCAGATCATTGCAAACTATTTATTTCCCCTCTACTTTTATCCACATTTTCCTTTGCAGGATGTGTGACATTCAGCTCTATATCCCCAAAAAGTTTGATATCAAGTTCTTCATATGCCTCATTTGGGCTTAATTCCAGGCTGGGGTAAATCGTTACAACTCAGATGAAGTCAATAGGAGCACAGTGACTTACATCAGCTTTGTCTCGGTTAATACCGACAAGATTGATCTCAAACTTTTTCAGAACAAAAGATTTTTGAAGATGGATTAAACAACATAAATGCTGAGCTGTTTTGTGAGACTGCAAATGGCATAACACACGCTTTGTGTGACATCTCTGAATTATCCCTTCGTGGTAATGTTGACATTACATGGTATTGACTCATGGAAGAAGCTTAAATACCCTTTTAAGTTTTCAAGACTCTTTGACAAAGCACTATTTCATTAACAAAATGTTAATGGAATCTAGGAAGCTTGAATATACAGTATAGCCTGCTGGTTTCCAGAAGCTCTGTTTGCTGGCCAAGAGATATGACTGCAACAGAGTAATGTAATTCTTATTTTTAGGCCAACAGAATAGGAAGCATCTCAAGCAGGACATTCATTGATTGAGAAAGGAGGACCCAAGGCTACTTCGACAGTGCTCTACTAAAGGGCTACCACACCTTCTGCTGGAGAAGGTCAAAACAGCACAAACAGGAGAAAATGTATCATAAAATACATTGATAATGGGTTGGAATTCAGGCTTCTTGCTCCTGTAAAAGAGGAAGACCTGGAGGGCATCAGTATGAAGAATACACAGTCTGGGGTCCTGTTTGGGAACAGCTAAAATCATTGTCTCTAAGTATCCTGCTAATGACACAAATGGCTCTCAAATACACACAGGGTTTTATACTTGATGAGCTTACTGATAGGAACAGGTCTTGGTTTTCAGGTTCTTCATCAGATCCAGAGCAGGGACTTGAGACTGGGGCAGCTCAGGCAGAGGAGATGGCAAAACTTCATCCACATCTACCCAGTTCCTACATAACCAAGTGCAAAGCGATGCTGATGGTCACTCCTGTTGCCAGGTTGATGCTCTCCTTAACAGCATCCTAGCCTCTTGTTTTTGTTTTTTAATTCAAGTTACCTTTGCCTCAAGAGGTGTACAACAACTGCAGTATTAATTGCAGTCTGATGCCCCAAAGAGAAGAAAAATACTCCTGTAGAAAGGGTGGAGGATGAAATACTTTGTGCCAGGCTGAAAGCAAGGTGCAGATAATTCATCTTTCCTGATACCTCACTTGCTCTTAGAAGGAGCAGAGGAAATCTGCACTGCCTGAAGGATGCTTGGCTGCACTGAACCGGTGCAAAGGAGCCCTGCAAATCCTCTGCTCCAGGGATTCCTTCCACCACAAGGTAATTCCACCACCAAAACACATGAGAAAAGTGCCCAGAGCACATCCTTGGTGGGTAAAGCAGCCCCCAACTCTGTCTTCCAGGTGTGGCTTCTTCAGCTAAGAGAGTTCCTCAAAATCTTAATGTAACTAAATTAAAAATAAAAGATTGAAGCTCTTCAAGAATAAACAAATGAAGTCCTGGGTGGTCACTACAGTAATAACAGTCATACCAGAATCAGTGGAGTTTAACCTCTTCGAACGATGAATACAGAGGATCCAGGTGAGCTCTCGGGGCTCAATGTTCCTACTTGTGTGGAAATGCAATAACCTAATAGAAAGGAAGAACTCATGGAACATTCCTCAAAGGTTTCATGGAGGACATCATCAGTTTTGGCACAAAACAATTTAAAGGAATGATAGAACAATCGAAATTCAAGGGAATTATAGGAAGAAAGACATTTCAATCTTGACTGCAAAGTATTGGGCTCACTCAAGGACACTGAACTTTCTGATCTCTCTGAGGTCGTGAATTTTCCACATGAATTAACAGGCACCCATTGAGCTGCAGTAACCAAGCAGGATTTTTATCCTGGCTGAAGATCTGCCCTACAACGTTCATATCCCATTGCCAGGAAAGCATCTCCCACTCTCCAGATAGCATTGGTCAAAGCTCTCTGTGAATAACCACTTTATAATGCGAGACACTTACTATGCAGTGGGTCACTGGTAGCAGGGTTGAAAAAGGGACATTCAGATCTAAAATCACAAGCCTCTATAGTCAACTCTGGAAAAATTAGCTCTGTCTCAAAGGCTCTTATAGACCAAGGAGGATCAACACGTTCAAGGAGCAGCTTGCTGCAGGATGTTAGCAAAGCTTAGGGAAAGCTGAAAACCTTCAGGCTTTGCAAATCAGTCTGTGGATTGCACAAAAGTTTCTCCTCTTCCAAACCTGAGACAAATGCAGATCATATTTGCCATGCTTTTCAAAAAACCTTTAATCAAAATCTCCTGCTGTCTTTTGAACAAGACTACAACACTCCAGAGATACGAAGACAACTGGAAGGCAAAAGTTTGGCAAAAGGGTGTTTTACTTCCAAAACTCCACTTCATCCTCCTTCTGATTACACTGATTTCGAGTACCTTGCCAACTCAGTATCCTTACACCCATCTTTTACTTCAGCTGCCACATTTAGCCACGAGTGCTGTAAGTAAATGAAAAAAAAACCCAAAAATCACTTAAAAAAAAAATGTCCTCAACTACACCTGCAATTGCATTAACATAAAGCTCACTAGACACAACTGGCACTATATGGTAGGATTTTTGTTTCCCATTCATAGGAAGGAAATGAGCTGAGCTGAGCTTAGCTGTAGCCCATCCTCCTGCCTGCCTCCCTGACACCTCACTCAGATGTTCCTCAAGAAGGACATTCATTACTCCAGAAGAAAAATACCTGTGTAGTAGCAGGCACTGCTGATTTTCTTGAGATAAGAGACTATTTGCTATCTCTGTAGTACAATTATAGGAATCAGCCTTTTATTTTTTTTTATCTCTGGATGGGTCTTTAAGTCAAAAGATTAAAGAACTGAGAAAACGTACACAAAACCTGATAATCCGAGCACAGAGACCTTCCAACCATAAATACTTGTCATTCTTAGCATAATATGCAACCTTCAATATACTGTTCTGTTTCAGGCACATTTAAGCACCCTACAGAAATTACTTTATGTTGCTATTATTCCTAAAGAACCTCAGATGAGTTTGGATCCATCATCATCCATCATGTCAGCTACTCTACGGGTAGTTACACACACTTTGTCTGCACGGTTTTCTCAAATAGCTAGCCCTAGGTTTTATTAATTTTCACTGGTTTGCAGAAATTACAGAGCTCTCCTGCTTATTTATAAATTATATTCTAACTTATATCCATTCTCTGTGAAAACCAAGCAGAGCTTTAGAGATACATTAGGTCTTCTGGTGCTGGTACTTCCATAAGAGGATCCCAAATCTCACCTTGTTGCTTGTAGCTTAGATTTCTCTGTTGTTTCTGTTTTCTAGGAATTAAACTTAAGAAGAAGTATTTTTTGTGTTGCTGCTGATAACTGCATTCCCAAAGGCAAACAACTGATTTGTGTGGTGGGTCTTTCTCTTTTTGGATGTTCAGCAGCCTGAGTTGACTTCAAACCTTTTACTCTTCAAACAATTTTACATCTGTGGGATTAGTAAACATCCCTACGTGATCAAAGATAGAGAAAGTCTAAACTTCACTTGTCATGGTAAAGAAGGAGAGAAAAGTGGTGGCCAGCATGTTGCTGTCACCATCCAGGGTGGGGTTTTGCCCCCTTTTCCATAAACCACCATTTTTTTGGAAGAGCTGACAGAATTGTCCGTTACAGAAAGCAGGACACTCCAGGAAATCCACTCAGCAGCAGAATATCCAAACCTGAGCTGTAGGGCTGTTGGTGAACAGAAAATACGATGTTCATGGGAATTTAATTCCAAAACTTTCCTGAAGTGAGGTAGAGGAAATTACAGTATTTTGATAAGGTAATGTGGCAGCTCAAAAAATCACTGTCATCACAGACTGGATAGCTTTGTGCAGACAAAATGGTGTTTGGTGGGAAGAGCAGCAGAGGTCTCAGCAGATGTTAGAGCTCATGTGCACAAGGCTTCTGAGAGGAACAGGCTAAAATTTTAGAGGGAGGATGTAGCCATGTGATTCTGTGAAAAGACTTCCTGACAGCAGCCAGCAAGCACATCCCAGTGAGCACGTGTGCACGTGGTGTAGCTACAAAACCGAGTGAGAATCCCCAGAATGGCTGCAGCCATATTCCTCTTCCCAACCAGGGAGAAGTGTCTTTATCAGGGATATTAATGGGGCTCTCCTGAGGGTACACAACAACCTCCCAGCATCATTGAGATGATAGACACACAAATTAACTGCAACCCACAACAGTTCTCCAAAACACTCTTCCCTCCCATAAATTGTGTACTATTTATATATTCATATTTATATGTAGGTATATAAAATATCTACTTATTTGCATGTTATTTTAAATATATATGCACATGTTAAATCAACATGAATTTAGTTTTTGTACTTTCAGTGGAAATCCCTCCACATTACTGTCAAAGCCACAATTGTTAATTTAACAGTTCTGCTGCAAATAAAGAAAAGGAAAAGCAGAACTAATCTTTAGCATATATATATATTCAAAATATTGTATCTTTTTCCTTTGACGTTACTTTATTAGATTTTATATAGCAATTCTCTCCTCCTCGATGACTTCTTGCTCTGTAAAAGCCATGTAAGAGGCACAGTGTAAATCAAAGCAAGGCTCTCATCACAGCCAGAGCCCTGGCCATGCAGCACAGCCACCCTGAGGCCATGGAAGACCCAAGTGGCATCCACAGCATCAGTCCCACAAGTCCACACTCAAAAAGAAAACAGCAAAATGGAGAAGCACCTGCTCAGGATGTGGACCCCACTGGGGTGGCTTTGGGTCTGCAGCACCCACAAGCCTCCCTGCCACATAGCCACCACCCCTTGGCCCACCTTGGGTGTCCCTGGAGCTGCCCTCCACGCTAGCAGCTTCATGGGTATGGAGAGTCCCCAGGGTGGTTCCCATCTTCAAACGCTTCCCTTTGGAGCACTTCAGCCACATATTCCACGTGACAACATATCCAGTTTATTTAATGAGGCTTTTCTGTAAAATAATTCCTTTGAAGTCCCTCAGATCATGACAGCAATTAACTCCAGACCCATCTTCACTTTTGTTGTTGTTTTACCTACTCGTAGTCAAGATCAACAACATCTCTGATGGTGCAAATTTATTTCCCCACACAAGCAGTGAGGAAATGTGCCTCACATCCAACAGTTACAGTCAGCTGGCAAAGTGACCTGGTTGCAATTACAGCCACAAGATGTGGCTTCATCAACATTCCTGGGCTCATCCTGATTTTTTTAATAGCCTCTCTTTTGCAGACCTAAGACCATAAGGCAGTTGATTACCAGTAGCATTTAGATATGGAACCTACTTCACCTATGGATGAGGCAGGTAAGGATGGTATCCCAGGAGAATGAGATACATAAATGGGATCAGTAACTGTGGCTGCTCTTAATAAAGCTGTTCCCAAGCACATCCCACTTCAGTATTCCATATACATTCATATATGCAAAAACTTTTTACCCAAATGTACACAACGTGTATGATTTGCATTGCAAATTATTTGTAACAATGTGCATTGAAAAGCAAATATGGCATCAAGTGGAACAAACACACATAATTTTTTAAAAGCTAAAAAAAAAAAAGAACTCTGACTGAAATAGGAGTTTCTCCACACTAGGAAATGAGAGAAATGAGGATGATAACAAGCAACAGAGACATAACCAGAGATCGTTAGTCTAAAAATGCCCTTGGAAGAAACTTTTTCAAGGTTTTCTGTTTGTTTTATTTCTGGTTTTTTGTTTGTTTTGGGTTTTGTTTTTAAAGTGAGCAAGAACGAGGATAAAAGGAAACTAATTCCCCACTAAAGGGCCTCCTGCGGACCAAACGGGACAACCTGCTGGCTCCAGCCACAACGCCGTGACCTCTGCAAGGGGGGAGGCATGTGAGCACACACATCCCATCCAACGAGGTTCAACACAACGATCCTCACCGGTGACAATAGAGATGTCACCAGGAAAACAAAAGAAGATCCAAATCCTTCTCCTGGGGTAGGTCTGACAACGTCACCTGCATCCTATACATTAATGTATTGGCCAGGATTGCATCTCCAGACCCCTGAGAGCACAACACCACACCACTCTGAAGTAAAAAAGACAGGAGAAATAGTCACAACCTGGAATTTCTATTCTGTGATAAATTCCAGTATTTCCATGAGTGGAGAAGAGAAATTAAATCTTAAAAGATTCCTCCAAAGTTGAAGTTATGGAAACATCTCATGGAAATGTTACACTTTAATAATATGCAGTTGTAGTCAGAAAATGTTAAAATTATCCAAATGTAGAAAAATATAAAACAAAGCATACAATGAAACATGAGAACTGCACTATAAATATTTTAAAAAAAAAAAAAAAAAAAAAGAAACCTGAACAAATTAAAACACTCCAGCATCATCAAAATAAAACACTTCAACATTATACCAACAGAGATGAAAGTCAGGTGATGCATTGGAACACGTTTTGTCTCAACACTGATTATAATCAACAAAGCTCCTATAGAAAATTTAATTTTTATTCAAACTAGATTTCAGCTTCAGAGATATTTGAACATGTTTTGACTATCTATACCCAAGAAAATTGCTGCCACCCCGACCTCCTCTGCAAAGGTGACGCAGGAGAATGGAAGAGCGTTACTCATTCTTACCGAAGGAAAGCCCAAGACCTATGTTTTCTCTAAAATTGGTGGTTTTGCCTTATTTCTCAGTAAAAATGCTTTAAGGAGAGGTAAAGCCCAGCTATTGTTACTTAGACTTTCTTGCTGTAAGAAACCATACTACAGTGCATCTACTGGTATGCTATGAAATACCATAAATCATTCTGACAACATGATACTTGTCAAAATAAAGGCATAAAATACATCTCGGAATAAAATATCCTCAATCTGATTTATTTGTTTGCTCACTCATGCCATTTGGCTTTCCTCAGCGGGTTTCCCAATCGTTAGGGTGAATTAGTGAGATTCTGCTGTAAAAAAAAAAAGAAACCAGAACCATGTGCATATTCACAGCCTTCTACACACTGAATATCTGCCTGGAGCACTGTACACTCATTCAGGAGAAGTCAAAATAAAGCTTTTAAAGGACATTTCAGTTTTCCTGCAATATATATATTTTTTTTTTCCTTTTTCCAGTGTTTCCCCCTCCCCACCATGCCAAATATTTCACAGTGGCATGGTTTAAGGGAGTCCTGCATGGCAAGCTCCTTCAGCTGCTTAGCCCAACAGCATAAATTTGATCTCGTAATTAGTATTCAGCTCAGCATCTTGGATAGAAACCAATGTTACAGCCAAGAGGTGGTTTAAATCACATAAATCATAGATCAATGACAGAACTCTAAGCACTGGATAGATTACAAAAGTAAGCTTTAGTTAAAAATAGATTAACCATTTCCCTGCAGGAATTCTTTCCAAAAAGCCCTGAATATAAAACAAATAAAATTAAATCTGATAATTTTTTTTTTCTAATGTATGCATATACTAGATGAATTGTTCTTTCCCTTGACAGTTACACACTGATTAAAGAAATGTGTTAACATGCTATTTCAATGGAAAATATTGTAAATTGTAGAGACTTTAATTTTTTTAATGAGCCTTTAATAGCCAGCAAGAAGGTACCAGCAGTGCTGGGTACAGCTAGGTTTACAGCACACGTCACAGCAACTAACAGATATTTCTTTAGTAAAAATCCTTCCCAAACTAAGAAAAATGGTTTTGATAAGTGTTTTTACAGTCTTTTATGTTTTAAATTTTACCTAATGAAGCACCCAGCTCTAAGAAGTATCATGAGCCAGCTGCTATCCTGATTTAAGCACCCATGGGGGTACCCAGCATCTTGAAGTATTGTGCCCAAGATCACCAAATTGTTAAAAGTTCAGTGGAAGAGGAAATACGGGTCAGGAAGGAAGGAAGGAAGGAAGGAAGGAAGGAAGGAAGGAAGGAAGGAAGGAAGGAAGGAAGGAAGGAAGGAAGGAAGGAAGGAAGGAAGGAAGGAAGGAAGGTAGGTTTGGCTCCTGCAATTAAATTCTCCACTGGTGTAAATCAGCATTACACCAAATGGGGGTGTACCATGGGACCCAGGAATCCACCCTGCAAACTGAGAATTGCAGAATAGAAATTAAAAGGATGTGCTTGCTCCTGTTTATTTTACTGTGTTTTCCTCCTGTGAGGACAGATATTATTCAAAAGCAACAAAATAAAAAGCATTAAAAAACCCCAAAACTTTTTCAGCAATTGAAGGCAAATTTTTATGTTTATTTTCTTCGTAGTATAATTGAAAGTGAGCAATGCCTCAGATTCCAGAGGATCACCCAGTTCCAAACCATCGAGGCTGGAATAATGCACTGGAATTCCTCCCGTTGACTGGCAGGAGCACAGGAGGAAAAGAGCTTTTTAAACACTCACAGTCCGAGGTGGTTCAAGCAACATCAAACAGGGCACTCAGTCCTGCCACCTTCTACCTCCTTTTTATGCTCTCTAAAAGCAGCTTAAAAATAGTTAAACAATGATCAAACAAACTGAGACAAACCCAAAATTGCCTATCCCTGGACTAACAAATTTTGATCAGATGGAGAACTGAAAATACTGGAATTCACCCCAATAAAAAGTTGCACAATTCTTGAACTGGTAAATAACTGTTATAGCCACAATATAATGAAACCAAACTTCCTGAACACCAATATCTGGTTGTATATTTAAATTCCCATAGATCACCAAAAAAAGTTACTATAATTGAGGTTATCATATCTAGAAGTTTAAAAATAAATAATACTGCTTTTATAGGCATTTGCATTTCTTTCCAAATACTCCAGCTCCATCAGGAAAAACATTTTTAAATTTTTAGTGCTTTATGGAAATTATTACTTTCAATTTCCAAGAACTTGTTTCACCAGAAGAAGAAATAAAAAAAAAAAAAAGCAAGCTGCTCGAAAGCTACTTGAGGAACAACAATCAGCTTTCAAAGCTGGCACCCCATGTGATAGAAAACTGAAATATATGCAATCAAGAGATAGATTCAAACAATAATAACTAGCACAGGCTCCAGGGCATAGCAGAATGTGTCACTTACTTCAGACCCCATCCTTTAAACATCAACCCTACAAGTAGTTCAGTGGAAAATAGATGGGACTGCTCATGTGGGTATAACTGCTCATACAAGGAAGTTTTGAAAGGTTCTACATTTTCTAAGGTGCTGAAAAATGTATATCAAGTTTAGTAAAAATGGGAGAAAAAAAAAAAGATTAAAAAAAAAAAGTCTCCTGTAATAAGCCAAATTGTCAGAGAGATGTCAGGGTTAATTTTTAAAGGCACATTTCCCTCCAGCAACAATTCTCTTTAATTATTTCCATGTGAAACACATTATCAGACATGTTCATTCCCTGTTCTCAGCTCGTGGTGGCTGACACAAGATAGGTACAAGATGTTAAGACGTCTCCACCGATGCTCACTCACGTAGGTGCTGAGTACCTGCTCCTTGCTGGTGCTGGTGGGCAACACCTACTGCACCTACAGCCTCCAGCTCCTTCTACCCAACTTCTGGGGCCACCACCTCATAGTCACGACACCAAAACAGGGGAGGAGATGGCTGAGAAGAAGCTGCAGGATTTCAGAGTACAGCCTTGACATGTAAACAGGCACCAAGTGCAGCTCAGAGCCCACGGTCACACTGGTGGAAGGGTTATCAGGTCACCTACAGGTGTGTGTAATGCACACAACAGCCTTCCAGAGTATTTGCATGGGAATTTCCACAGATTTTTTTAAATTTCTTTTTTTTTTTTACTTTGAGGTTTAATAATTGTGGGAAATAGATAGCACAAATCAAGCAAAGTCCAGGGAGAAAGCTGCCAGCACACTGCAACGCACGGAGCTGCTGCAGGGTAGGGTCTTTTCTTCAGGATATTTCTTCAGCAGTGTATGAGAAACACTTTATATTCCCCACCCAAGTAGTAAGGGACACTGTTCAGAGACCCAAAATAAAATAACAGCTCAAAAAACATGAGTGACAGCAGTTCCAACTTCGATAACGTAGAAGAATCTTTGATCTGATGCAATCAGTTTGGTGTCACCGAAAGCAACACGCTTGATCAAGTATTTCAGATGGGGAAGGTGGGTTTTCAATTTTCTTACATGTATTTATAGTTCTTAAATATGCCAGAACTCACACTGATCTCTTCAGTCCCTCATTTGGGTGCAAAGCAAGTCAAATTCTTTTCTTGAGGAGGAAGGCTGGAAGGGAAGAGGCTTCAGACCAACCCTACTAGATCAGCTGTAATCTAATGGTCTTTTTTATACCACCTACAGTAAAACTCACTATATAGCTAGTCGTAAGATTAAAAGCTTTTCAAGTTGCTATCTTGGGAAATTTCTTTCAAGGAAATTACTACAAAGCCTTGTTTTAGTGTGTTCCCCTACTGTGCATCCTACTGTGTTTTTTTAATAAGGAAAGCCATCCATCCATAGAGGTGTATCCTGTTCTCCATGCTTGAGTGTCTAACAGCAGGCACATACAGTAGACACTCTGATGTTTTGCCTCTTTAATTTTCACTCCATAATGTTGGGAGCCTGGTTTTCCTGACTGCACCTTCAGAGTGCTTTAATTATGGGCATGCACAGAATTTTGAGAGGGGATTTTCAGCAAGAAAATCCAGACGTTGTGAACAAGTTTAATAAATAAAGGTATACAGATTTTTATTTTTTTCACCATAAAATAAAATCCTGCTATGCAATTACCACAGGATGGAAAGTGCAATAATATCACCAAGAGAAAAAAATACAAATACTTCATGACTAAAATAGAAAACAGTATGGAGATGCTTTCATTTAGTCTTTAAAAGATGCTTCATGTAGATATAGAGATGTTTCATATAGGTACAGAGATGCTTCATACAGATATCAAGTTGCTTCATTTTAGTCTTTAAAAAGACAACTGTATGCTGAGTATGGAAGTATGGCAGATACATCACCATGCTTTCAAGCAAACATGACACAGTCCTAGGTCTACATGCAAACTCCCAACCAAGTGAAAATAGCTGATGGCACTGAATTTATCAGCCTGAGGATTTCACCATTGATTCTGATGAACTTTTTCAAATCAAGTCAAGCAGCACCCCAATAAAAGGTCACTGTACCACTCTAATATCAGACTTAAAAAGGGTTTTTTTTATAATAAGGGGCCAGGTACAGGGTTATAAATGAGCACTGCTCCATTGACTTCAGACAGGGTATGAAAATTGATTCAATGGAGCACCAGCCCTCCTCACCAGCTGAGTAGCTGTCCCTCTAATCACAACTCAAAAGATTTTCTTAGTCAATTAAAGGCTTGAAGCCTTTACTCACTGGCACAAAATCCCTGTTGAAGTCAGTGCTAACAATGCATTCATTTAAATCTTCACAAACGGGGGTACACGCGCGGCGCCGCGAATCGAACCACGCGCTCCCGCCGCCCCGAGGCACCGGCGGAGCCATACGTCCCGTTCCACGCTGTCTCACGTGGCCCACAATAATACCTGACTACTTTCAGATTCTGACACGTTTCTGTAGTAACTGACAAAAAAATTAGCACATTCATTATTTTTGCTAACAGGAGTAGGAGCTATACGAAGAAAACATGTACCTACGCTGACAGAATGGGAGTACTTTAATTTCTAAATTACATACATAAATAAATCAAGCCATATAACCTGATAAATGAAAGATTATGAAAATAGTAATATCCTGCAAAATCTTGAAAGGCATCATAATTCCTCAAACAATTATCTTCTGTCATATTTGTGAGTAGCCCGTGCAGTTCAAGAACAGAAAATACAAATGTGCTCCTTTAAAATTCATGAAACCACTCATTCTGTCATAAAAGCAGGCATCTTTCATGGCTACTTATTTCACACAGTCTCATAACTAATACTGACAGATACTTGGAATGCAAAAAAAATTAAAAAAAATAATAAAAAAAAGCATTGGACAAAGAACACGAGCTGCTCAATTCTTACATTTTAATGCTTAAAACAGAAAATAAAATCATATATTATAGAGCCTTTTAGAATTACTGGTATAATTAAATTAAAATTTGTAGATAAAAATGAGATTGTACAAAGACTGGTGGTACACTGCTACCAGGATTGGGCTGTGCTGCATCCATGACAACAGGATGGAAGGTTGCTTTTAATACTATTATCTTACATACCCACAGCTGAATGCTAATGCAGCTATACTGAGGAAATCAAGTTTCAGATCTGTAGCCACTGAACTTACATCCACTAGGCAGGGAGTTTAAAAGCCAGGCTAGCATACAAAGACTAATATTATAGCTCTGTCAACTCCCCAAAGGTCAGATATTTCAAAAGGTATACACAAATATTAATTGTCAGGTAGCTCTGTACTGAAGATCAGAACCGAGGCAAAAATCAGGTTTTGTGACCATAATTTTCTTCCAATTTTATTTGGTAAAATAGAGGTGCAGAAGAAAACAAAGATTAACCCCGATCAGTTTATGTTCTCAACACTGACACGATGATGATGCTTCAGAAAGGATTTAACCTGTTTTCTTCAATGAAGGAGATGATGGAAAATGTGTGTGAGAGCAGCTGGGCAGCTGTATTTTCCAGTAGGTACCAACAGTTCCATCAACCCATCCTCATCCTGGCTGGGGACACAGGTCCCAATCCCAACCTGCCCTTTGCCTGCACAAGGAACCCCTGCTCTGCCCAGAGGAACAGCCAGCTCTCCCACAGACACCTCCAAACCTGCCCAGCCCCTTCTACAGACATTGTCTCCAACTTCTCAATGCATCTTCTTCTGAATTTTAAAATAGTTTGCTATAAAACCATTTTTTTTTTAAATAAAATACTATTTTTGGGGGGCAACTAGCTTAGTATTTCCCAAAAGAAAGAATTCTGAGTTGTCTTGTAAAACCAATGCATCTCTCTCCTTGTTGGTGCCAACAAAATCAAACCAGTTCAGTAAGTCCCCAGGCAAAGCAACCCTTTAAAACCTTGTTCTACCAGAAGTGATAGCATGTGACTGGCAGCACTGATCCATCTTCCAGCAGCTGAAGGCAGCCTCACAAACACTTCAGACTCCCCTTAGTGCACAGGTAATTTTCAGACATCTTATGTTATCTATTTTTCCTTCTCCAACCCACTACACTTCTGGATGGAGAACTCCAAATTATCTGAGCTACTGACCACTTTCCTACAACAGGCTGTAACCCATTGTCACCCAAATCCAACTTCTTTATAAAAACAATTCCTTTTTAAGTGCAGTACAAGGTTGTTGCAGGAAACTTTTGCTCTGTCATGCTGTAGCTCTATTTCCTGTTCTCAAGTGTGTGGACTGGCTGGTAAAAATGCCCCCCCTTTTTTTTTAATGCATTCTTAGAGTTACTATTTATGAAATAAATATACTAAAATAAATACTATATAAGTAAATAAAATAAATAAAATAATCTGACACAATTGAACTAAAATAATAATAAGAAGAATCATTTCTGGTGAAGTCTTCTCAAGTCCACAAGATGTACTTGCAGGAGACCAAGCCAGCTACCATGGGAATTGAGGGTCCACTAACAAACCACTGCAGAAGTGCAGTTCCCAAGGGGGTTTTTCCCCTGTTCCAAGTATCTTTTCTCTTCAAAACCATGGCTTGACTGGAGCAGCAAAAAGATGCTCCACTTAAGGAAAAGTAAAAGGTGGCAACAATGGTCACAACCATGGAAGTATTTGCCTCTAAGTGGCAGAATGACAAAAATCTGTAGAATTTTATGATATTGTAATTGAAAAAAAAAGTATTAAGTTGTTAGTGGAAGTGTATTTAAGAAAAGCCTCACACATGGATGTAATAGAAAATTAATCCTCAGAGCCCAGAAAGTCCCTGAGGATGTAGAATCCATCATGAAGTTACCTCCTGTCCCAGATTTTCTTGTTGCTTGCCTCTGCTGACAACAGTTGTCTTTTCATTAGAGTATTTGATATCAATTTACTCAGACACCAGGGGCAAAAAAGGATTTCACTTTCTTCGTCTGAAAGACACTGATCCACAGAATTAGTACTTTGAACAGATGCCAGGGTAAAATAGTGACACATTTTCTAAACTAGTAACCACAGGTGGCCACAGCAAATTGTCCAAAGGCTCTCAGGGCTGCCCAGGCAGCCACAACTCCCCTGAATTTCCAATGATTCTGGTACAGACAACACCCCTGAATGCACAGGTATCTCCTTCCAGCCAGCTCTTGCTATGATTCATATTTCTGAACTAACACCATAAAGAAATGTCACCATTTCTAGTGCCCTCTTCCAGATAATGTCCATCCCTCTGCAGCAGACAACACCAGGCAGTAACTGCTCTAAGAGTATTTTCACATTGAAATCTCTCAGAAGTTAGTCTCCATTTTGGCACGTATTCAACATTAAATTAATTTCACGTGATACAACAAATAACCTCAGGAAGGGTGGCTACCTCACCTAATCTGACAAAAGAGTTGGCTACCTCGTGCTTCTGACACTTCCTAGTGTTGCAAGAATCAATGGTGCAAAGCACTTGGAGAAGCCTCCATCCAACCAGCAATGACCCCATTGCCAGAAGGCTCCACACAGCTTATTCCCAACTGAGTTGGCATCTGGTGAAACCTCTGGTTCACTCCAAAGACAGCGTGGAATTTTGCCCCCTTAGAAATATTTTCATGGACTTTGGCTCATTTCTTTTTCAAACCTTGAGTATATTGAGGATTTATTACAGAAATCCTTACAAAAAATTAACTGCCCTGACGTGGCTGGTTCTGCACCCACCAGAGATCTGATTT
Organism: Caprimulgus europaeus; assembly: GCA_907165065.1. Next base: position 19,789,658 of record OU015538.1, on the reverse strand, counting down.
AGGTGCTCAGATTAGAGTCCTGTCACCCATCAGGAGCCTTGGCAGGGAAACAGCCTTGGCTGAGACATCCTCGCTCTGCTTTCTGCACACCCAGGGTTGGGCTTAAGCAAGAAGCTGACTCTGCAACTGAAGAAATGTTTCTGGACTTGCAGCAAGCAGAGTTTGTGCTTTGCTACAGCCAGAAGCAACCTGAATTGGATGGATAAAATTAGACAGCGTGAATTTCCTCCTAAACTTCTCTGCATCTTGGTGGAAAAGTGGAAAATGAAGGTGAAAACCTGAGAGGACCAGAAACAAACCCCTCTGTTTATCAGCTGGACACCTACACCACAGGCACACGAGCCCCTCTACTCAGTACATCACTGACCTGCGAGGATCCCTCACACACAGCAAAGATCTGTCAGGGTTTGGACTCAACAAGGCTTCTAATAATGTACAAAAAATGCTATTTTTGTCAGAAGAGTTGGGGACCAAACTAAGACAACCAGTTTATTCCAACAGAAACCAACACATCACCTGACAATGCTTGCACAGAAGTGAAAGGAAACAAATCCATTGGTTATTGCTGTTCCTCCATCAATTTTTATCATATTACTTTGATGCACAAATGAGTTTCCTCACTCTGAACTCCCTCTCCAGGACAGCTGTGCTCTTAATCTGGTACAAGATGCAAAAACCAGCCTGCAAACCTGCGAGACACCGAGCAGAGCTTCCCCTCTGATCTTCAGCTACTTCCTTGCCTTCACCACAGCTTCAGCAAAGGCTGAACACAGAACTCTGCTTTCTGCCCACAGAGGAAATTGTAAACACTCAGATTTTATCCCACAGTCATTTTGTAACATGGACAACATCCAAAAACATTAATCCAGGTTCATTTAGATGAAAAGCTCTTGTCCTCACAAGCAGCCCTAATCTGGGCTGGGATCCATGAGTGGGAGAGGGAGTGATGATCCCAGTAGTCCTCCCACCCATGGGAGGATGCTCCCTGGGATGCCCAGACCAGAGGTAGGGGGTTAAACCATTCCCAGTCCCCAGTATTTTGACTCTCAGCCCAGGCAGAAAAAATGCACAGCAATTAAAGAGTTGGACTTGATGATCCTTGTGGGTCCCTTCCAACTCACAACATTCTATGACACCACGTTTGGGAGATTTCAGCCTCAGTTTCTCCCACTGAACATTAGACTTGGTGCTTTTTTCCAGTCAACTCTGCATTTTTGGGAAAAAAAAAAATAAGAAAGACTAAAGAAATTCAGCCCCTTTAAAAAAACAAAAACAAAATTTAAAGAAAGTTACTAATTATGTTTTGGAAGCCAGTCTGAATGGTTGGAATAAAAATGCTCAAATCAACTTAATACTTCCTGTATTTGAATAATTTGGGTATGCAGGCATATAATAGCCTGAATATTTTTACTGCATGCTTTAGAAGTAGATCTATGATTTGGCTCTGATTCTTTAGCATTTACTTCAGAAAAATTCTGAGGTCACACTGTTGTTTATGAAAAAAAATCATGTCTCAGCCCAATAGCTTTCCAGTTGTCAGCAGCTAATGCTGTCTTCAACTCAGGTATTCAGTTTTCATTTAAAATGATCTCTCTCACATTTTACTCTTCTCTTCCTTAAACAGATATTCCCATTTTGCCAAAGACACACCAAAATGTATTGGTATTTCTATTACTAATACAGAAGTTTTACAAGACGGGGAAGTTATGAGTGAGATAGTTGGCTGCTCAGGTTGATACTGAGTGCCTTTGAAAAATGCCCTTCATAAAAATAACATTGACATTGTTACAGCATCATAAAATCACCGAGTCAAAGCCTGTAAACGTTAAAATACTCAAGTTACTCATCTGTCTGTGTCTGCAAAGTCAGTCACTTGTTGCTGTGTGATATTACACTCCAATTACCAGAGCTCAGCCTTCCCCGCTGCAGTTCTCTGCCCTTCCCTGCATAGCTGAGCAGCCTTGGGTTTTGAGAGGTAAACTCAACTCAACCTCCACCCAATGACTTCAGATACATTTTTCCCATTTTTGACCAATTCTCTCTTTTTCCAGCAATTGCCTGGCAGGCTTTTCCTTGGCGGCGTTTGCGGGGTGGAGCAGGGCTGTCCCTCCTCCCCAGCTCCCTGGCAAACAGCCCATCTGGCATCCATGTGGCAGCATTCCCTAGGTGGGATCTGACAGAAAAGTGCCACATTACCAGTAGCAATCACAGCCATCACCAGCACAACGACACACAAAGAAATTACTTCCAGATTATTATTTTTTTTTCCCTGAGATATGGAGAAAACATAAAACAATGCTTTTTTTTTTTTACTGCAACTCACAGGGGCAATAATATAGCATGGGTCTGCAGTAATATGTTTATTTTAAGCCACCCATTTCTCTCCAAAGGCTTAAGACCTTTGGAGGTCTTAAGACCAAAGGCAAGGTCTCACCTAAGCTCAGCTCCCAGCTGCATCACTGAAGGTACTCAATGCATAATGCTTCATAATGTATGATCTAAAGAGCAAGGAGAATACATTTACTGTAGCCAAGTTAGCCCAGCTGAGAGCTGTTTGGGTTTAATATATACCCTTTAGGATTCTCTGTGTTATGGGGGGAAGGGAGCTGTATAAACAGACTTGGAAAAAAAATAAAATAAAATAAAATAAAACCGCATTGCTGAGATTTTTTCAGAGTTGCCTGGGGCAGTTATAAGTTACATAAAGTTGCTCCTGTTCCTGTTGTAGTCTTGACAAAGTTATCTAAGGTGACTAGCATGAAGTGACAACTCCAAACTTGGAAAATAAAGGTTCCTAAATGGGGCCTTTTCACATCCACAAAATCAGAATATAAGCGACAGCCCACAAACTAAGGCGTCATTTCAAAATTTCATTGTAATCATGAAGATTACTCTAAGATTATTTTTTTTAATACACAAAACATCTCTACTTAAAACCAGAGTAATTACTGGTAGATTAGCAGAGTGTGAAAGAAACTATTCTTGTTTCCAATAGCTGCATTCATGGACTTCATTTAACCTGACACTCGTGTAATAATGTGAATATTTAGCTTTACTGAACATTTCTTCCCTACCCTCATGACTTCTAGAAAACCTTCAAAATCTATCACATTAGAAAGAGATGATAAAATGAGAGATATTCTGGGGAAAATTACTCCCTTTTCATAACATTCTTCTTCCCCCAACACCCACATCCTCGATTTCCCACACACATTGTTAAGACACTGCAGTGCAAGTTTTCAGCAGCTAAATCTACAAGAGAATTCTAAAAGAAAATATATTTTTAAATAATCAAGACAAAAATAAAAATTGTCCTTAACTAAACACAATGGTCAAAAGTTGTACAACTTTTATGTCTTTTATGAAAGAGAAAGAGAGAGGAATGATTAAAAATGTACCAAGAGCCATGAATGCCATTTTACTGTCATTTCCTTTGATTAACCTTCACCTGACCTCAATCCCTAAGGCAATTTCAGTTTCTTTTTGTTCTTCCATTTAAATTCTTAGTGCACCAGGTGAGTACAACTCCAGCCCTACAGAACATTCACAGAGAGCAGATTGATTTCAGAGAGGATTTCACAGAAAACATTTGCTCTGGAAAAATCATTTGTAAAAATCTTAACCAGGACAATAACAGGTCACATTTACTCCAAAACTGGGATTTTTATGGTGGAATTATATAATGACTTTTTCTAGGCATTAGTTAAAACACAATGAAGCAAACCACACCAGTTTACACCAGAGCAGGAGCTCGGTGCTGCTCACTGGTCCAGACTTACCATTTGTTGGCATTTCTCACCAACATCTCCACTCTTGCATCTGGAATGATGTCTTCTTCCACATGAGTTAGAAAATGTAATTTGCCCACTAGAAAGGGAAAAAAAATCCAATGTTAATAAAAGTTTAAAAAATAGAATATAAACTCTTTGCAGAAGGATGGATCCAGCATCCAACGTTAACTCAGAAACCTTATAGTACAATTCTTTATTATTTTAAAACTCATTATTTCTTGATGAGTCTCATGATCTTGGGGGATGAGTAGAAATCATGAAAAGTTTGCATACTTAGACTCTGTTCTTCAAACTTTAAACTGTATAATTAAAAAAAAAAAAAGAAACTGGGAAAGGGCAAAAAATATCTCCAAAAATCATATAAGATCTGTAAAATATGCCTGATGGTGAAATATTAAGGAAGTCTGACCTATTTAGTTCATCAAAGACTGACTTAAGGGATGAGTCAATCCTCATCTGCAAGAATTTATATGATGGTGAGGCTTCTGATAACGTATTTTTAATCTATTAGGAGAAGATATGAGATTCAACAGTCAAATTAAGCCTAGAATCAAGGTGCATAGTTTTAGCTGTTAGGAACCACCATGAGCCACTGTACCAGCTTCATTTGGGATGAAGAGATCCTTCATCATACGTGGCCTTTATTATCATTCCAAACAATATTCTGCAACATAAGCAGAAGCTATGGATTCAATGCAGGCTTCGCTCTTCGATGCTGTCAGCCAAATGTGTGATCTAACTGGATTCATCGTGTCTCAGTTTTGTATTATTCACCCCAGATTAAATTACAAGATTTTAAATAAATAAAAATAAAAATTGTCCCAAGTTGTGACACAAAAGCATGATTTTTTCTTGCAAACTGCCATCCAAAAAAGTTCCATTTGGAACGACTGAAACTGTTAGGCACAAATAATTTTGAAATGTTTTATTTCTTCTGACCTTTTTAATTTTCATTTTTCTTACTATCTGTAGACAAAAAAAAAAAAAATTATATGAAACACAAATCTGTTGGGCTTCAAAACATTAAAATCACCTACTGCAGTAATTTCCAAACCCTTCCCTTGCAAAGGAGGTGATTCATTAACTCAAATCCTCTCCTGTTAGTAATTTTATTCTCCACAAACTGGCACTTCCTGACAACAGGAAGGAGTTGATACAGAAAAGCCCTGTTGATCTCAGTCATGATCCTTTTCTGATTTTAAATATTTCATAATGTTCATAAAACAATAAATATACACCCTTAATATTCAACTATCTCCAATTGTGTTTATGCAAGCTCTGCTTCCTTCTCATTTATAGACACATCCAGTGAGTGATACCAGCTCTGCCCATTAGACTGGATTTGGTAACAGGTTCTGCACAGAGTTTTTCACTACAACATCTCCACAGAGCTCTCCAGTAAAATGGCCAGCTCTTGAATGTCAGATGTACTCACCTGATCGAGCACAATACTTAAATGGAGGAAGAAAAGGATCCAAAACTGCCTTAGGGAGGGAGGTCAGGTGAAGGTTAATCAAAGGAAATGACAGTTAGATGGTATGCACAGCCCTTGAGATTACATATGTGTATTTTGTTGGGAAATATTTAACTGTTTTACCTCTATTTAGAAAGAAACCAAAATAAAGTGCATATAGGAAAAAAATGCAGAAGAATCCATAGGTGCCTCTTAGCCCAGTAGAGCTTGCACTGGTGGGACACAAACTTGCCAACTGGGAGGTGAAGAAAGTTAAAAAATGACAACTCTTCAGGTGGTTTCACTGTGAGAAAACTTTTCACTATCGTAAAATACAACACAGTAGCTGGGGAGCTCAGGAAATTCAATAAAGCTCTCATTTACCCTGCTCCCTTTTCTACTCCCAGTATTTAGTGGTCTTCTCTCAGAATGGGTGCTAGAGCTAAGGAAGGCAAAATACAGCTGGAACATACTGCAGAAGTCTACAGAAACTCATCTGTGCCTTGTCATGAACTTGCTTTGGCCACACTCCTGCCCCATTTGCATTTCCTTTCCAACAATTTTCATACACTTGGATTTTTACTTTCAATACTACTGACAAACACTGGTTTCAAGCTTTCATGCATGGAAAAAGGGATTTTTAAACACACTCTCCTCAAACATTCAATCATGAAACGCATTCACTTATTTGTCCTCAGTTAATTGAGGAATTAAACAAATACCACATGACTTATCAATTACAAAGAAGTAACACACCCTGAATTTTGATTTCTAGTTTTGAATTAAAAAAAACAACTGGTCAACAAAACTCATGAAAAATTTTGACAACTATTTTTTTATTCTTCCCACAGAATAAAAGGTAAAATTCACCAACTGTATTATTAATTATGAGTTTTTCATCCCCCTCTACTAAAACCTAATCTGTTTCTTTTTCTAAGCATCAAAAAGGTCTTTCAAATAGAAGTTGCAATAATGAAATATGGCAGCAGATCTTGAAATGTGCCCTTACCCAGTCTGCAGATCCGTAAAAGGTTACGGTCCCAGAGTTATTAATCCCCCATCACCCTGACAATTGATTTTGAACACAGTCTGTTGCCGTCTTTACAACTCAAGATCATAAATGTTCAAAACTAATTTATTGCTCTTTGTTCCACCTGGCAAAAATACACTGTCAAATGGAGTTGTGCTGATGCAAAGATGCAGATGAGTAGTTAAGTCTTATTTTCATCCACGTTTGTAAATTTGTTTGCAATACCTGCGTGTGGTTGGAAACATTCACCAAGGAGCAAAAGAAGAGGAAGAGTTTACCCTGACTTTAATCAACAGGAAATATTTGCACAAATAGCAATAGGTATTTATTTTAAAATTAATGGGGAAGAATGGTTACTTTAATTTGCCAGTATTGATATTTTTGGTTTATGCTCTGTGCCCTGGTATCTGTCAGATTTTCAAATAGCTCCATGTAAAAGCACTTCCTCTATACACATGTTGACTTACAAACCAGGTGAGAATTCCTCCAGACCAATGGGGGAGATGCAAAACCTTTCATCCCACACAGCTTTCTGTTTTTTAATTAGTAATTCCAAAATCTGAACCAATTCCATTCACACTGAAAATTCCTGAACTTGCCTTTTCTGAGTGCTGCAGTTGCCACCACTCCTGCCCATGCCAGGGAAGTACAAACTTCCAAAGAGGGACAAACCAGAGCAGGAGGGAATGAGGGCAAAAACGGAGAAAAGGATCGACTTCACACAGACCTAACACTCATTTGTAAAGATAAAGGGTTGTTTTCAAGGATCAAAAAGAATATATTCCAAGAAAGATTGTTTTAAGAATAAAATCCTGCCCCATAGACCAAGCATTCCATAATGAATTCATGCCAAGTTTTCTAAAGCCTACTGCTGAAGCAGGGAACTGAAATACAGAAAATAGAGACAGGGAAGAAACAGGGAAGAGCATTTCACCATCAAAAATTGCCTATCCAGAAGTCTCAGCTTCCATAGTCTCTAAAGTAATTTTTCTCAGTAGAAAGATGAACCTGTAAAATTACCATTCTTTTCAAAATAACCACATAATACTCCTTTAATAACACTTTTCAGTCTTACATATTTTACAGTCCAAGCATATAAGCTTCATCTTTCCATTATCTAGGGGCAGAATCATTTAATTGTCCTGGCAAGTTTACTCCTTTGGAATTATTATTCTTCCCAGTATTATGAAGAAGGAGAGCTATCTGCCTGCATGCTAGAACTGCTGCATTCATGACTTGTAGACATCTGTATGATATTGAAATTAATTTCCAGTATAAAACAGTTAACAGAATAACCCTAGATAAAGGCAAGTATAATATTAATTTCATTCTTTTTGTTGGCAATGTTGTAAAGTCCCTTGCTCAAGTAAAGAGCACTTTTCTGAGCCAGACACAAATTAATTTTACCATTCTTCTTCAAATATGAATTTTAAAAGTCAACTAAAGGCTACAACAGCTTTGAAACATTTCAGTGATTGTTTTAATTACCTATCATACAGCTGTGAGACACTGCCAAAGGGAGGGGTGGCGAGAGAAAGGAGAACACCACCTGGTGTATTAGCAATTGGTTTTCTGACATGAAGAAGAAAAAATAGTTTCCAAGTGCTCAGACCAACAAAAAGCTCAGCAAAGTCAACACAGATTTTATTATTATTATTATTATTATTTGGTCAGTACCTTAACGTGGTATTTTTCTTCTGGACTACGTGTTTTTATTCTGTCAATAACTACTTTTGCTGTTAAATAAACCCAGCAAACCCTCCAAACATTAAATAAATGAATTCTGACAGCTTTTAAACCTCGCTTTCCAACCCAAAGTTGATGCACAAGCTACAATAAGTTGCTAAAGGTGCACATGGGGCTTCTTTCTAGGGTCTCATTCTCCAGCAAAAAAAAACCTCTCTCTCTCTTACACACAACTACACAAAAAGGCATATTTTTGTCATTCTGACCCTTAATAGAACTGGGATCTAGAGGCTACAAGGACTTCTGCTGGCCTTTGACACCCTGGCTTCCAGCACCTCAGCAATCAGTCAGTGCTGGGCTAACAAAAGACCACTCAAACCTACAGTTGTCATCCCCACGCTACATCTGTTGGCCATGCTGTTAGGGAGCGTTGACCCCATCATTTCACTATAAACACCACCGAAATCAACAACAACAAAACCAGAAATGAAAAAGGAAAAGGAATGTCAAAAGTCAGGTCAGCACATTTTATTTGCACATGTGTCAGTAAAGATAGAAGGGAATCACAGAATGATATTAAATCAAAGCAAACCTGCTAATTAAAGCAGCTGAAATTATGTTTGTGAAGATGTGTGACTGGTTTCCTGCTTATCTGCAAATAAGCCTCCCCACAATATAAGCATGTTTCTATCTCCACTTCATTTATAGGAAGTCTTTAGGCAGATTGTAATTAGTATTTTGAGTTTCTAATAGCAGATCTATTGTGTTACAGGAGAAATATTTTTCCTGACCATCAAAATACTTATTATTTCAGCTTCATTCTCAAGGATTCTCACCTGTTCTTCTCATGCTGGTCATAGTCTTGTATCCAATTTGTCTGAATCAAATTGTTTGGGTATGTGTCTGAATACCATCATCTTCATAAGGTATTGCTTGTAGTTAACCACAAACACTGGTGTTGTATCAAATCCACCTACAAATCAAACCAAAAATTATTACCAGTTTTACTTGGATTTATTCTGTAGTTTGCTTTTCCTTCAACGTTGAAAGGACAATCAAAATAGTCATTGCTAGGGAGAAAAAGAATGGGGTCAAAACAAAAGTTTTGCACAAAAATGATACTATTTACAAAAACCAACTTGTTGTTTCTGTTTTACTTATTCCCAAGTTCACAATGCATAATTTTATACAAACCCAATTACATAGTTCAGTGATTTACTGGCAAAGCTAGCCAGAAAAAAAAATAATATCTGGCTTTAGCTAATGTGTACGCCTATTTACAATCAAAACAAATCCATAGAAAATTGCAGAATGGCCAAAAAGAGGAAAAAAAAAAAAAGTCAAGGCAGAAATGCATCAGAATGGATATAGTATATTATGTTTTCACTGGATAACCGTGGTTACGAGTACAGATTCAGCCTTTCTGATTGTACACTCTTTATTTATTCCAGTATTTAACTTTAAGCACATATGGAGTTTCATTGCCTTGGAAAGCAAAGTGTTTTCTTTTTACCCTTTCCATATTTTTTTTAAGGATTAGTTGGCACAGTTAAGGGATGCACGGACTGACTTCACCAGGATTACTCAGATGTTTACTCTTACCCATGGGTTTGAGCAGGTTGGGGTTTATTTTAGATTCAGGGCTATAAAGTATTGGGCCATAGAGCTGCATGTGCACCACATTAACAAATGGCCACACAAATGGAGTGTGACCTGAGACTGGTACCTTGAACATGAAAATTGGAACAAATACCTATTTTTTTTGTTGAAATGCCTCTAAAACAACAAAGAATGCCTTGGGAGGAGCACAGGCTGTTTTTTATAGAGTTTGTATAAAGTGAAATTTCTAAGCCAAAAAGATAAATGAAATGTTTATGATTTTTTTTTAATTGCACAACAAATAATTTCAGATTTTCGTATATATTTGCTCTGAAATGATCACTGGGCTCACCCCTCAGACAGAGATTTTGTTGGACATGGCCCAGAGTTCATTCCCTCACTTACCTCAAAGCAACTGCCTCCTAAAAATACATCAGATTGCAAATATGCTAAACCCCAAATTTAGCTGTAATTGCATGTGCCAGCACTAAGTCCTACATCAATAAGAAACCCTACTGATGTCAGCATGACTTATGACAACACAAGATTTCCCTCCCCTCGGCACGGCTATAAAACTGGATCCTTGGTGAGTATATTTGAATTATGTGGATTATATATGATTAAACAGATTTGGATTAAATCATGGCAATGGGCTGTCTTATCAAGAACATACTGTCGGGACCACGTTGATGTACAGGAATCAAGGTGACCTTATAGACTTAGTACAACTCTGATCAACTTCAGCAGACAAGGGGTTGGATTTTTTTCCTCTGCAAAGATCAGGCTGAGAGATGTAAGGAGTTAAAATACTGCTTTCCTGATGAATAGTTTTCATGCCTTAAAATTATGATTCAGGCAACAAAGAGCAATCTTTCTTGCAGGGGAAGCCAATCTCAGCTAAACTCCTTGAGCTGGGTTTCATTCATCAGGATGGAAAATATGGGTGGCTGTGCCTTGTCCTAGCATGCAAGAAAATTGGAATAAAGGAGAACGGCGTCTGAACAAAGAAATCCACCAAAATCCCACCCTATTCAAGTTTTCCCTTCATTACATCACTGCATTATCTCATCTAATTTTTATAAAATACTATTTTTAAAAAAAAATACTCTTTATTACTATGGTTAGTCTCCATTTAACCAACAAATTCTGGTATAAATGTACAGTTGAGTTAACCATAACCAATTTCTTTCTCGCTGGAGTAGCAAAGATACAGCCTAGGAAAGAAGTTGGTGACACAATTCTACAATAACTTCCAGGTAACCAGAGCTGAAGCATTAACTCCAAAAGCTTCAGGCAATTCCCAGGTTGCTGCTCCAGTAGAAGGACATTAACAGCTTTGGGAGTGTGTGGCTTGGGGATGCTGATACCCATCTTCACATTTAATATGGGTAACATTTGGCAATCATAGCTCCAGAGGTCATTCTGAGGGTAGGGAGGGAAAAGACCTAAAGGATATAAAAAGGGGGGAAAAAATGAAAGGAAAAAACAAAACCAAAAAAACCCACAAAAAAACAAAAACAAAACCCAACAAACCAGGTTTCCAAAATCTGGGGGTTTGGCAGAGTAAGAGATAAAGTCAGCAGCAGCACAGCTTTACTGCACCAAGGCTTTCTGATTCCCACGCAGAACCCTGTGCCTCTCTCCTTTGGACTGAGCAGCCCAGAAGTTCCTGGATCCACAGATAACTTTGAAGAAAAAGAAGGAGGAAAAGGGAAAGTCATGGTAACAGGAACACTTTCCTGAACTTTACTGCACGCTACACATCAGCTCAAGAAAGATTTTTTTTTTTTTAGCCCAAGATACTGTATAAAAACTTCAAAAGGCTTGCTGGGGGTGGAAAGCTGTTATATAACCTACTAACACTTCAAATAGTTTGTGCTGTGGTGCATCTCACATGGACACGTGTAGTAACCATGATGCTCTGGACCTCTGGGTTCACATCTGCATTGAAGGTCTGTGTTGCACAGTCAAGTTGGGGTGAAGCCACTGGTCTGGAAACTTCTTCTCCTTTAACATCCATCCTCAAAACGAGTTCCCCAACTCATCCTCTCCTCCACCAAGGACATTTTTAGTAAGATTGCTGTGCAGTTAATTACATTACCATGGCATCCAAGTTCCACACAGTCACGAGACCTACTTCTTCTGACAGCCCCTGGGAGTTCCATTTGGAGAGCTGAGGCACAAGGTCAAGTCATTTGTCCAACATCACTGCAGAAGATGGACTGGGCAGGAAATTGCTGACTGCAGAGGAGCTGCCAGAATGGACTAGGTGCCAAAGCAGCTGCATGACCATCAACTCAGCCAACCACCGTGCCCTCAGAGCTGCTGTCAGGAGACAGCGGCTGGGACTCCAAGAGGAAGCCTTGAGCAAATAGAGCCCAGTACCTGCTCACCACCTGTACTCTGCAGCCTCCAGCTACACCGCCAGCCCTTGCAGCAGCATGAGGCTGAACTGACAGCCCTAGGGCCTTGCCAGCTTCCCAACATCCTTCCTTGTGGAGTCCTGGTGCCTCCTTCTGCAAAGACAGATGAGATGTTCGGGCAGCCCGACCCAGGCAGAGCTCACCCTGCAGATGGGGGTGGTGCAGATGCCCATGTCAAGCGTCACAGACCATGTGTCCATTTGCTCCACAACAAATTTCTGTGGCAAACATCAGGGAACCTGGATTTTGAACAGGGCCAGTGTCACCAGTCCTCTTGTCCAGTCTCGGTGCTGGAGCTGCACTGTGTGTTATTCAGATGGCATTCCCAGACTATGAGCTTCCTATAGACAATGCTCTGAAACGAGCTACCACTTGTCTGGATTTGCCATGTGTCCTGTCTCATGTGACCTTGCCTGAAACTTGGGTTGTCTGATACAGATATTCTGATCCCTTCCAGCTCTCCAGAGCAGACCACTAACTTGAAAAGCTATTTTCTCCATGCTCTTCCTCCATGTGGAACAGAATTACTCTATTTCTAATTCCTCTTGCTAAGTTCTCTCATCTATTTCCATTTGCTTCCTCTAACAGACTCCATGCTACTGGAACAGTTTGGTCATGACTTACTGCACCCTGTTGTTCATTTGTTACTAGGTCAGTTTAAACCTTGGAGTTGTGTATCATCTTTAGTGTTGCCACCTCTCACTGCTCTGATGCTAAAACATTTTTTCCTGTATATTTGCACAGCATTTTGACTAGATAATAATGAAAAAGCAACCACAACAAAACTTGGAGTGAAGGGCTTAAGCCCCACTAGTGGAAAGCACACCCTGCCCAGTCCCACCTCCAACCACCCCACCAGCACAAGGTTGCTGATGGAAACAGGCTCAACCACAGCAGTTTGATAGGCTTGTAATTTATTCAATTAACAATAAACTCACAGTCCTACTTCCTGAACCTGTCAGCCAGCTGAACTAAGACAACCAGCTGAATGCTAAGCTATATTCTGCCACTGAACTGTCTTACTGTATAGAGTGGAGGTCTGTTAAAATTGAGGGTGGACCCCAAATAACCAGGAGTGAAGGACTTTGGCCAAAGGAATAACTCACTAAAGAGCTCACTTCTGTGATAAAACTTGTTCAAATCTTTGCCAAAAACACATGGCCATCATGTTGTTGGTCTTCTCTACGTTACTCAACATTCAATACTTGTGGTAGCAAACAGATTAATAGAGATAAGAGAAACAGTAGCATATAATCAAAAAAGAGAGAGCTGAAACCACAAAGGATTACAAATTCCCTATGGCACAGCAGTGTTTTTTTTAATTGCCCAGTCCCTTTTCAACAGTATTTTTAGAGGAATAGCAGTGGGCCAGATACAACCATGGATAGTCAGCAGTGGAGAGAGAGAGAGTACAGAAAACCCTACTCCTGACAATCAGCATCTACACTTTAAGCTGCAGAAGAAACAGCTGCCTGGCTGTTCATTAGAGGAGGGATTTGCCAAACACGCTCCCTGATGCTCCGTTATGCAAGGTAATACCATGTGTGTTCCCTCCTTCCACAGAGATGTAGTCTAAAAGCATTTGTATTTAGTCCTCCCATCCCCCTAAATCTTCTCCACAAAGGACACTGTCACCACCAAAGCTCTGCAACGAGGATCATTTATATATCTGACAACCTTTAAACCCCCAAAGAAAGGGAAAGGGAAGCAGTAAAGCTCTCTGAAGAGCTCTTTGGTGGAACAAGCAGAATTATGAGCAGCAGGAGAAATATGAGTAATTAAGACAACAGTATATCTATATCTTCCAGCTGACAGAGTGAAGCTGCAAGTTAGCTCTGGGCAAGGTGTTAGCAGAGGAAAGAAGGGAGCAGACTGTTTCTAATGTTCTTGTTGAAAAGCCAGCCCAGGAAAAAGGCTAAAGGGACAATTTCATTAAAAAGAAGGAAGTACATTGGCTTAAGAGAGCAGTTAGATGCAGACTTGTAACATTAAAGGAACAGGTCAACAGCTATCTGTAACAAGACAAGCAATCGTTTGGGGAGTCAGCCAGTGTGGCACTCTTGCTGTTCTTAAAAGAAAACGCTCTTAAATTATCTATCGGTAGGTTATACCGAAAATTAAAGCTGCAGAATGGCACCACAGCACAAAACAAAGCACTAGGGTGGATGGAGAGCAAAGGAGACCAAAGGAAAGTGACCCATGGTGGTTTGTAATGAGCAGCCCAAAACACCGGCTGCTTTCAGGCAGTCAACATTGACCCAGTGCCAGCACAGTGGCCAGGACACGGTGTTGGCTCCTGCCTGTGACCCAACCAGCACGTCCCCTCACCAGCCCCACTGCAAGGACCCAACCTGCCAGGGTTGTGCTGCCGAGGTGCCATTGGGGCTGTAACCACAGCACAAAGAGACTGGACCCACTCCCACACCACAGCTCCTCTGACAAGTACATCAACTCGATTTCCCTCCTTCCTCGGGCGCACGGCATGCTCCAGCGATTCCCCAGCTGCCAAGACGGCCCTTTGTGGCTACAGCAGCATGGTTTATAGCAGCCCTGAGGCTGTGTTTTCCAGCGAGTATATCTAAGTGAATTAGTGGAAAATTTGAGCTTACACAAATCACAGAGCCAGCGCACAGTTTGTCATGGCCAGGGCAGCCTTTTCTCAGGGCTGGAGCAGCAGTAATGAAGTGCAGCAGAAAAACCCTGGGCTGCATCCCTGGTTCCTGCATTACAGTTTGGTTCAGAGCTGGGAAGTGCTGCTGGTCAAGAGGGGAAAAAAAGCAAAAGACAGCAGCTCCCATATCTCTATAGATTGAATGTATGTCTGGAGCTATCAGCTGGGGCTTGTGTAGGAAAAGATCGATGCACGGATATTCGGAGCGAGCAGCCTTCCTCCCTCACCTCCCAGGCTCCATCTGCATGAAGGAGGAGATGGGAATTACACCGAGTGCAATATTTGCCTTGGAGAAATGGCAGAGGGGTTGCTCCAGATTTACATTACCATAAACAAGAGCAACATTTGGCCAAATGATAAGAGCTGGAGCAAAGGCAGAGGGCACCAAATGAGGGTCACCAGCTGCAACTGCTGTAGCCACCCAAGAAGAGGAACTACACATCTGCAGCGGGATGGGTGACAGGGGAGGCTGGGAGCTGCCAAAAACCTCTTACTAGAGTTTTCAAGTGCTTGCCTCTCACAACATCAAGTTTCTAGCCCCACTCTGGCCGAGTGCCCCATCAGCCTTTTCTTCCTGCTATGCCTTTCTTTATTTGCACCTATAAATCCCAGCCCCTCTCAAGCATTTTTGTGACCCTATCCACAGGAACAGCACTGATTTACCTAAAAAAAATACACCTGGAATATATATATTTTACATTGAAGCACAGCACAAGTGTACCCTGTCTCTTTTTCCTTTCCTACTTTCTCAGCCAGGGCTGCAGTGAGTGATGGATCATGCCATTCCTGACCACTCCATCAGTTCTTTAGTGTACAGTCTGAAATGAAGGCTTTTCTTGCTACAACCTCTTCTCTGCTGTTTTCTCTACTACAAAGAAGTAAGTGTGCTAGAGAAGTGAGCCTGCATCACCCTTTCCTACACGAGACTGAGGGGAAGCCTGCTTTCTGCATATTTCAGATCACAAACTCTAATGGCTCCTTAAAATACACACTTATATTCGGCCCATAAATCAAAACAGATAGTCAAATCCTGCTCACAGATCTAAATCCTCCTTGTGCTCTTGTGTAGCTCCATTATGTACCTCAGGTGTCACACTGCCTAGATGTTTCTGCCTCCAGCTTCAGCCACATCCTAGCACTGATTGAGAGCACCAGAGTGTGTAGCCCTTAACAACTCCAAAATTTCTCACTTTCCCAAGCGCTAAAATGCATCTAAAATTAGGAAAAACGACCTCCTGTCATTTTGTTGACTTGCCAAGGAGTTTATTTACTCACTGATCCCACAGAGCAATTGTTTCACAGAAATGCAAAAATATTTAATATGCCAGAGCTACCTGAGCCTGGCCCCTGTGCCAAGCAAAGACAATCACGAGGCTGAAAGCGCTCATCAGCCGCTTTTCATATCAAGGTGAGCATCTTTACAATTCTTAGGGCTATATATTGTTAGGAAGTGAGCTCAGAATTTCATATTATTACCATATTATAGATGGCATTGCTTTGATAAAGGGTCAAAGATCAGGAAGACAAGAAAAATAAGGAAATAAAGCCTAGCAACGGTCGGATCTTTAGCTGGCATAATTGGACACCCAAGTCCGTGGAATGGTGTCTATTAGCAGGAGTGGGTGATCTGACCCATACACTTACCACTTTCAAGTATAAAGATTAAAACAACATGCCTAACAGACAGAAATGGGTTATATTACATTTCAGAGGGGCTTGGGTTGCCTAAAATTCTGGAGAAATTTGCAACCTGCCATCATAAAGACTTCAAGGCTGTTTACCCAAACTTCTCAATAGCTCCTGCTAAAAAAAGGATGATGAGCAACCATGTTCAGCAACACAGATTTTTAATGTAATCTGTTTATAGTTTTAGAACAATTTCCAGAATAGAACATCTTTTAAATGTCCTGAGCCTTTAGCATTCTCACTTTGATCATCTCCCATCACGTTATGGTTCAGAACAGAGTGTGATGGAGCCAGGCTAACGAATCTGCCAGAAATGACATCAGAAAGCCAAGTGACCTGAAAAAAAAAAAAGTGCTCTATTTGAGCACCATGCTCTTCTTGAACATTTTCCTTTTCATTTTTTTTTATACATTTTAATTACTGTTCTACTTTCACTACATTTATTTTGCTTGCATGAAATCTCAGAGCTTGTTCTGAGAAATCTCAGAAAAAATCCAATTTTCCTATTGAAAACAAAAGGAGCCTTATTTGACCAAGGGAAAGCTATAGGAGTTTCTCAGATAACAATAGCTAACAATTCTTTTTGGGGTGGAACAGTTTAAATAACCAACACTTTCTTAGGAGATTAACTCCAAATAATAATTGTGGATTTTGTAGTCTGTGGAAGGGAGAGATTGGTCTTTGACAGAGTTTATATTACTAATTTGATGTGAGCAGACAGCTGCGAAAATGAAGTGATATCAGTGATAAAAATATTCTTTCTATGTTTAGGCAGGAGAAATGGCATAGTAGCCCAGGGCAAATCCTGCTGGCCTTTGTGCATGCAAGCGGTCCTTACACACGAAGATAGGGACTGACTGACATGGCACTACTGATCAGTGGACATACTGACATAATACCCATTTAATTTTAACACTGCATATCAAAATTCACATATACATCTTGCATTCCTTTTGCAAACTTTAGCTACACAATAGCATTTCTTGCCCTTTTAATTCAAGCCATGTTAGAAGTGGCAAATAACTTGGTTAAAAAAAAAACCCAACATTGTAATGATAGTCCTCTCTCCTCCTCTATCTGATGTAGAAATAGATAATTTCTAGTACTAAAAGTGATTAAATTTGGTGCATTTCCAACTTGTATTTTAACAATGCATTACCTCCTGAATTGCTACATAAATATTAATAGACAGCCTGATATGGAACTTTTGCCCGTAATGCCCTTGGAGAACCATAATCACGGCGAGTGGAGCAAAAGAGATGAGAGAGAGCACTGAGGATGGTGGCTCTACCCTCAGCTTCACAGAGCTACCCGAGGTCAGGCACGTTCCCTGCAGTAGCACAGAGAGCAGTATCTCAAAGCTTAGACTTTTTCTAGTAGGAGATGAAAATCCTGTAGACATTAATCCTGATACTCATCTGAAATATGAGAAATTTTCCATTCATACCAAGAAGAGTTACACTGATTTTTCTCCAAATTAGCCAGACTTAATTTTTGACATAGTGTGTGCTCTTACATTTCATCTGCAGATGTTTGCTCTCCTAATCACCTCCAAAATGATTATATAGCATTT
This sequence comes from Caprimulgus europaeus, assembly GCA_907165065.1. Next base: position 19,771,746 of record OU015538.1, on the reverse strand, counting down.
ATCTACCTTTACTTTCATCTCACTGATACAATCTCATTAAAAGACACAATTGCTCTGGTTACCATTTAAGAGAAGCCAAGTGGCTACAGACCCCCTGAAGTCATGCTCAGCCTTCTTGAAAATCAGCCAAGTATTTATATCCCTAAACATGGACTTTGGGGGCTGAAATTCAAGATATTCTTTTGAAAAGCCTTTATGGGCAGCCTTTCTGGTCCACCATAAACCATGCTTCTGCTTTCTGAGAAGACATTATTGATTTTTGTCACTTTAATGGGAAGACCTTCACTCGAAACCTCAAAATACTGGCAGGAAAAAGTGCAAGGAGAAAAGGTTTCTGTTTGACAACACCCACTGCACAGCTGTATTTTGGACACCAGTGGACTATGTTAAGGGTTAAGTGAATTGAACTTTCACCAAGTTAGAAAGCTATGAAAGTTTAATCACAAAGGAACTCCAGTGGGCAGTTTGGTAGCTCCCAGACAAATGTTCTCATTTTTATTCTTTATAGGCAGTGCTCAAATTATCATAAACCATATTTAAGGAGGGAGAAATTTCATGAGGGGAGGGAGCTGCTTTATATGATAGAATAAGAGAAAAAGGCAACTTACTGTCTTAGAATTTAAATCCCACAAAATTACCAGAAATGCTGCTGGAAACAGAATGCTGAGAATTCATTATTTTGTTTCGAAGTTAGTTTATCATAAATCTGCCCTCTGACACGTAATAACTAGTAACGTTTCGAAGGTTATTTGATAGTAAGTTCAACAGTGTAGGTGACTGAACATGTGAGCTGCATGATAATGAGTCCCAGGGGAAATCAGGCTTTCGGATGCAGGGTGAAGCATCCCTAGGCTTGTATTCAAATGGAAAAAAACATATTCAAAAGTTTATTGTTTATCTCCTAAGAACATCAAATAATACACAGTGCTTCGAATCAAATGGATAAAGCATGCTAGAGAACTATTTGCTGGGGGAAAAAAATGCCTGATTTGGTCCAAATTAAAAAAAACCCCAAACTAATAGCTTGTACACTGAAATACAGAGTGATTTTGATATAAAAAGTGGAGGGGAGTATTTTGGTTTGTTCTTTTACAGAACGGAAAGGCACAGCCAGTCAATTTGCTCTTGCATCAGACTCTAGAAAGAGGAGCTAGAGAGCATTAAAACTAGTTGTTTTCAAATCCTCTGTGTTCCAGTACAATAGAGTTCTTTAAGTGTGACAAATACAAATTGCCCTACTCATCCTGAATTTCATTTCCAAAGTACCTTGGCTGTAATTGATTAATTCGTAGTGTACAAACTAATTTAAAGCCAATAATGAGAGCGAGAGATTTTATTTTTCAGCAAGGAAGTGTGGTACACACACCCCATTCCAGTGGCATAATAGAGCCCCACCTCTCAGTTCCTTACGCTCCTAAATAGCAAGTCTGATGTTGCCCTTACCCAAGTCAATGGTTGTTTTGTCATTAGCTGTGCTAATTATATAAAAATATCAAATTTTTTGATATTAAACCATCTGTATCACAAATGCCAAGGGCAGCAGCATCCCAAGGCCGTAGCTACCTGGCCACTGGCATCATCCTGCAGAACTCCACTGCCAAATTTCCATACTAAGAGAAATATCTCTGCTAACAAAAGTGCTCAAACACGACTCCGCTCTTGAGGGGCACAACCAGACCCAGCGAGCACTCTTGTTTCCTTCTTTTAGCACAGTTACGTAGTCCTCCCTCTACCAAGAGGCTATGATTTCATCATGTATTTTGGACACTGAAAACAAAATACACTTTCAAGGTACCTTTCAATAACCAAAATCCATTTTCTGTAGATATTTTTAAACTGCCCTCCTTTTTTAATTCATTACTTACTTACACTGTTACGTACCCTATACTTAAGCAGTGAGAAGTTATACAGCATATCTCTTACTTAACACTCTATCAATCCTAATTCTTCATATTACAATGGCTTTTTTCAGTGGCAGAGGTTTACAGACACACCACAAATCCTATCATTAAAACTCTCAATTCTCTATCAACAAAAATCAGAGGTTGAAATGCTCCTACCTAAACAAGCTCAAAAATAGCCAAGGAATGTTTGTTTATTCCCTCACTATATTAGTATCTATTTCCAACATGGTCATTTTCCATACCTTAACTTTGGGAAAACAACAGCATTTAAATTGCACCAAAGGCAAAGATAAATAAAAACAAGCAAACAGGCAATGATAACTGTCTAAAATGCTTTTTACTATCTTCATAAAGAATTACCACATAGAAGGCGATTGAACTCTAAAACTAGCACAGTCTTGAAGGTTACAAAGCAAATATATTTAGAAGAGATGGTGAACTTTCCAGATTCATTCCCTGAAATATTATCTTACCCACAGTTCAAGTTTTTAAAAAATAATGCTGCCTAAAACGCTTTTTACTATTCTTAATCAAGAATTACCACAGAGTGAACCCAAAAACAAACACAATCTTAAAGGCTGTAAAAAGAAATATATTGAGAAGAGACGGCGATCTCTCTGGATTCATTCCTTGAAATATTATGTTACCCACAGCTCCATTTTTTTACAAAATAATACTGTCTAAAATGCTTTTTACTCTTCTTAATGAAGAATTACCACATAGAAGACGACTGAACCCAAAAAGTAGCACAATCTCAAAGGTTACAAAGAGGATATATTTAGAAGAGATGGCAAGCTCTCCAGATTCGTTCCTTAAAATATTATGTTACCCACAGTCCGACTTTTTTCAAAAAATAATACTGTCTAAATTGCTTTTTTCCTACTCTTTATCAAGAATCACCACATAGAAGATGACTGAACCCAAAAACTCGCACAATCTCAAAGGTTACAAAGGGAATCTATTTAGAAGAGACTGCAAACTCTCTGGATTCAGTCCTTGAAATATTATGTTAACCACAGTTCCACTTTTTTTCTTAAATAATGCTGCCTAAAATACTTTTTACTATGGTTAGTAAAGAATTACCACAAAGAGGATGATTGAACCCAAAAATTAGCACAATCTCGAAGGTTACAAAGTTAATATATTTAGAAGAGATGGAAAACTCTTCAGATTCATTCCTTGAATTATGATGTTACCCGCTGCTGAACTTTTTTAACGTTTACCCCTCATAATTACTACGATAAATACGAAAGAAGGGAAGAGCTGTTAATACAAATATTAAATGAGAATGATCTAAATCTGATTGGACTTGAACTTGTATTATTATTCCAGAAAGGAGTTAAACGTGCATGTTGGTAGTGATATGTGAAGGTGAATAAATCAGTGCTGTCCTCTCCCCATCGAGCGGGCGGCTGCCGGCCGCGGGTTACGGGAGGTATTCACCGCTCCGCACCCAGCGCCTCGACTCGGGGCCCTTCCTCTGTGTGGTCTTTCAGAACTGTCGTTATCAGCTTTCTGTTTATTATTGTGCTCAGTTTAAAGGGAATTTGCCAAGTGATCCCTGGACTCCAATCTTTAGGCCTGTTGTCAGGACAAATTAATTTCTGTGGAAACCCACTGTGCCTCAGATACCATCGAGGAAATGTAGGATTAATGGAGTCCCTGTACAACAAGCTTTGTAGTGCGGCTGCTGGGGGAGGGCAGCGACTCAGGGAAGGGAGAAATAACCAAAATAAAGCCCCAGTACTTTGGGTTAGTTTGGGGGGAACTTTACTTTTTCTTTTTCTTTTTTTCTTTTTTTTTTTAATTGCATCAACTCACATCAATAATATTATAAAATGCAGTGTAGTAACTGAATGCAAACAGGGAACTTTTTAACAAAAAGAATAGTGACTGGAAACTCAGTATTACCAAAGAGGAGGGACCTGTGGTCTAATTATCAATATTTTATATTTTACACTCTCAAGCCAAGCTCATCAGTAGGTAAAACCAGGATATTAAAAGAAACAGTCTCCCATGAATCTTAGCAGAAAATAAGGAAATCCAATACACAATATTTTGGCAGAGGGGTATGAGAGCTGGATTTCCTGTGGTGCCAGATTGCTAATTTGTCAGCTGACATTTGAAGCTCTTTTTTTCAATACATATATTACTTTGTTGTTAAAAATGTTTAACCACCACTATTCTTGCAATAAGGACACTTAAAATAAGACTTTCCTGCCCAGACAAAAAAAAAACTAATCATTTTTTTAGTGAGGCTAATCAGAGCTCAATTTAGAGCTGTAAAGGTAAAGCAATGTTTTCCCCTTATGTCTTCCCTTTGTCCACAGCGGGAAGGGGAAGGGGAAGGGGAAGGGGAAGGGGAAGGGGAAGGGGAAGGGGAAGGGGAAGGGGAAGGGAAGGGGAAGGGGAAGGGGAAGGGGAAGGGGAAGGGGAAGGGGAAGGGGAAGGGGAAGGGGAAGGGGAAGGGGAAGGGGAAGGGGAAGGGGAAGGGGAAGGGGAAGGGGAAGGGGAAGGGGAAGGGGAAGGGGAAGGGGAAGGGGAAGGGGAAGGGGAAGGGGAAGGGGAAGGGGAAGGGGAGCTCTCCAATATATTTTTATTGACCCTTTTCTCATTTTCAGGAGGATGTCTCAGCCTATGGTTGGATATACAGGTTTAATATCTTACAAATTGGGAATTCTAACCCTTATTCTTTCCTCTTCAAAAATAAATCAGTTGATAATACAGAGGACAAAGATAGTAGCCACACAGGTCCAGGTTCTGTGTTGTATTACTGCTTGTGACTCCCCTGTGGAATCGGGGAGCTGTAAATCAGCCCTGAAAGTACCTAAAGTGGCACTAAAACACCTAATGCATCACCACAAAAAATGAGCAACACCACTCCTTTAAGATCAAACACTATAAGCAAAATTGTACTTTCTAAAACGGTGTTGTTACAATATTAAACTGTTAACAGCGGTGTTAATTTATGGAGAAGATTCATTTTGAGAGATTATTTTATTAAGCTTAAGCTCACCTGCATATGAGAACTACTTGCTTTTTATTAAATATTCCAACTGAGTGTATTCTTCCCTAACTAAAACATTTAATCTTGGGAGACTTTTTATATGCCAGTTCTTACTATTACAGAAATTCAATTAACTCCATAATTATGAACACAATTACCATTGAGCCTTACATGTGATTTGGTGGTAGCAGCTCCACGGTGCACACATACAACTCTGTTTTACAACTAAAACTTATAGTAAGAATAATAATAGGAAAAAATTCCCAAAGATCATTCTTATTCTTCAGGTTGCATGGACTGCTCTGTGTATACAAACAATTTTTAAATATGCTGTTCACATTTTGGCAATGAAGAGTTTAATTGCAGCAAGCGTGTTATTTGCAACCAGTGGGCTGGGTTCCAGCTGAGAGAAAGTCACCCAAACAGTGACAATTTACCTTAAGTGTCAGCCTGGCCTCATTAACCCCTTCCATGACAAACTCAAACCCATAGCAAAGGCAGTCAATGAAGTCCCAGTGGTTTATGCATGGAGAGGGCAAAAATAAAAAAAAAAAAAGGGGAAAAAAAGAAGAAGAAGAAAACAGAAAAAAGAAAATCAAGCCCAGGGCAGGGAAAAAGAAGGGAGAAAAAAAACAGGGAAAAAAACAAATGAACAAACAAAACAGGGCGGTGGGGGAACACAACAGAAAAACCCAGGAAAACAAACAGGGGAAAAAATAAAACAGAGTAAAAAAAAAAAAAAAGAGGGAGAAGGGGGAAAAAAAGGAAAAGGAGGAAAAAAAAAAAAAAAGAAGAGGAGGAAGGAGGGGAGGAAGAGGAAAAAAGAAAAAAGATACAGGAGGAGGAAGGAGGAGGAAGGAGGAGGAAGGAGGAGGAAGGAGGAGGAAGGAGGAGGAAGGAGGAGGAAGGAGGAGGAAGGAGGAGGAAGGAGGAGGAAGGAGGAGGAAGGAGGAGGAAGGAGGAGGAAGGAGGAGGAAGGAGGAGGAAGGAGGAGGAAGGAGGAGGAAGGGAAAAGGGAAACATAGGTGGTGGGGGAAGGAAAACGCTATAAAGTCTCTTAAAACTTCAGACAGAGGCAGTGCCAAGAGAAGGGGAAGGCTGCCATGGACAGCCACATCCAGCGCTGCTCCAAGCGGGTGCTGGGGTGGAGCTGGGGGCCAAGGGCAGGATGGATGTGCCCAGGGCTGGACCACTGCCAGGCTCAACCCGAGAGCACTTCACCACGTCGTTAGAAATAGATAAAGCCTGCCGGGTCTCACAGCACGCGATGAAGCGCCGGGCTGGGCTCAGCACTGGGGTGAGGAGGTTACGGTCGGGGTTTTTAGGCTTGAGATGGCTCAAAGCAAAGTTGAGGAGAACAGTCATGACATGGTCTTACAGAGGGTTCAAGGAGGACTTCAGCAGTGCTGGTACACGTACCGCACCTGCAGTAACACCTCAGGCATGGCCACCACACACAAGTCACCATCCACTCACTGTTGTCACACAGAGGACCTGTGCCATCTCCTTTGTCACAGGCATTTATTGGCTCTCACTGATAATCTCCATATGTGCCCTTATCACATCAGGCATGCTACACCCTCCACACCTCAGAGGTCAGGTTGCATCATCACCACACTACACCACACAGGAAGGAAATGATCTTCTAGGGGCTTAGATTATTTCGGACATTATGCAAAGTAATTCTGCTATCACTCACTCCATCTTTTGCTTAGACTCAGGAAACCTCCAGTTCAGGTAAGCCAGCCTAGCTCCCCGAGTGTCAATACTGCTGTGTCCACTCATGTCAACCGAAAGGTCTGTCCCCATGGATTCTCAATCCAATAAGAACCCATTTCTGCTGACACAGCAAAATCTACAGCAATCTTCACCTACTTTTCTTTGTATAAGATTTTTCCACCTACAAGGGCACCGTTGGGCACGACGTCCTCAACACCACAAGCAGGGCTTTATCAAGAGATATCCATGGACTTTAAACACCCAAGGAATCAATATTTTACTATAATCACCCTTCAAGTAATTTAAAATCAGAATTCCCTATGCAGCTTCTCTAAATAAAAAGTGATCTGCAACCTACAGCCGAACTCAAAACATGTTCATGTGAAACACTCAAAACACAAAATGCAGCTCAGTCCTTGGTGGATGGTGGTCACTACTGTAAAAATATTGCCTGCATTATTTTAAAAGAAAAAAGTGAAGGGTATAACAAGAACAGGGGTCAAAGCATTTCCAGACTTGCCAAGGGTTAGGTCTTACCAATGGAGTAAAACATTTAAGCTTTAATGGAAAACTATAAATGCAAATATATATAAAATGAACCATGAAATAGGTTTCTTATGGAAATTCATCTCTCATAACAAGAACAGGGCAAATATTTTATAACAACCCTGTGTATGTACATTCATGCTTTCCTCACTCCTGGCACGATAACCACAAAAAAAAGTAACACAACGGCACTGGCAACAGGAATATCCCAATTTGGGATGTGGAACTGTATCTCAAGAACCTGGTTAAACCTGTAATCCCAGACAATAAATGAGAACAGCAGGAAGAACGAGAAGAGATCATCAGAGGGCTCAACCCAGCAAGACCCCAACCCAGCAGCCCTTGGTCTAAGCCATCCTTTAAATCCACACCAGACACAGCACTGCAAATCGAGCCACCATGGGGTTTGTTTCCTAAAACAACATCTCACCCTACTCAGCTGTGGAAGAAATTTAGTCCTTATTCCTCTTTAATATTCATTAAGTACCACGTTACATCAACAGCTAAGTTTTAATTTCAGAAATGTTCTGATATTTACAAAGAACAGATTCCAGCCCTGGTTTCACCCTAGCTTTTTTTTTTTTATCATTATCACTGTTATTACTGATATTAGTATCAGTGTAAAAATGATTAAAAGATCCTGGGGATCTCATTGCAACAGTTTACATCTCCTCCCTTCTTCAGCATCGAGATACATTCTGTTATTTTACAAACAAGAATAATCTTTGTGGAAATGAAATGTGAATTATTGTCTGTTCCTCCCTTCCTTCTGAGAGAGGGGTGCTTCTGCTGTTCATTTGTAAATATTGTATCTGAGCATTAGTCTGAACAGCTGAAGCAGAGGCAAAAATATTCACTATGTCCTGAACACTCCCCAGATCTGCTCATGAAATGTGAAAATAATAGAAGAGCAGTAAGAAGCCCAGACTCCACAATTCCCAGGGAAGTCAAGGAGAGAGATCCCTGATGGAAATCAACAGCCTGAGTCCCTGCATCTGTTTTCAGGTGAACATTTGCTGAAGCACAGGCACACAAGGATGGTGATTTTAGGGCTGTTTGAGCTGCAATTTTGGGAAAAAAATGCAGTTTTGCATATTATCCTGCGTAGTTTAACTACGTATGTTTGTGCATCAGATCTCTTTTCCATATTCTTCACTAAACAGAAACTCCAAAGGATGTTAGGCGTAGATTAAATGCTTACAGAAATCAATTCTAGGCTGGCACAGAAGTTAAACACTCTGACCTTGTGATTACAGATGAAACACTTCCTCAGGAAAAAAAGTGGAGGAATATTTTATGTTTCAAAGATTATTTGAGATAGTCCCACCACATATAAAAATGAGAAACCCTGGCAATATTTAAGGAATGTTATGTATGGATAATTGCGTGAGGCAATAAAGTAGGGCTCCTTCAGGGGTTTGGGATATTGTGGTATTAAAATACATTAACAAAAGGCAGTATCCAGTATAAACTCATCCCAACTGTAACAACTGCTTGGAATTTCACACAGCATTGCAAAGTAGAGTCTCATATAACCTAGATCCTACCTAATTACTCTGATTTTTTTACCTCTGGAAGCTTAATATCAAGACACACGATGGCCAGGAAGCAGGGGTAAGATATATACTTATTTTAAAGGCTAAAGAGCATCTTCCAAACTGCCTTGGGAATGAGGCAAAACAGTTACAACATACACTTCTCCAGTTCCATATTCCCGAGGATGGAGCACAAATTTAATACCCAAGTACCAATGTGCCTTGCAACAGCATTTTTTTTTCATTCTTACTGGTGTCAATAGCAGCGTAACCCCCGAGCTTTCAAATAAACCTTCACATGAGTTTGGTCAGGTGAGTGTGCTACCCAGTAATTAAATCCAGTTTGTATTTTTAAAGTGATATTCCACATAGAGCCAAACCATGTTGTATTTATATCCACCAGCTCTAAGTTCTGGGAAATCCATAAATTCATTTGACAAAGGTAAAAATACTTAACACAAAAATTCTTTTTAAATCTGTGGAAATGGTTTGTTCAAACTCTTGACATAGTGTTTTGCTCTAAACAAATTTCTAGAGAACCCTGTGATTTTCCATCTCTGAAAATAGACTGTTTCCCCTCCATGAAACTAGAACAGAGGGGCTGAGAGAAAGGAAATTATTAAGCATTCTAGTGGGTTTTTTCCAACAAAAACTAAGATAGAGGTCAATGAATAAGTATGTGCAGGCTGGAACTTAAATCCTCTGGGGTGACTGTAGGCTAATTAATAATTAATGCCAGAGACATGGTGTTTGAAATGCAGATGTGATAACTGGAGGCCTGGCAAAGCTGTTCAGAGGAAGCAGATTTGGATGCTATAGGGAATAGGCACTCCCTTGCCGGCTGGCTCTGAAAGCAGACCTGGGTGCAAAGCAGGGCCTATGGTTTAGATTATATTCCCCTCAGCTGTTAATTACCTGAACCTACTTTGAAGTTTTTCTCTTTTTATCCTCTGCATGAAAAGAGATTGGTTCAGCCAAGGGACTTGAAAAAATGATCAAATACATGGAGTAGAGGAGGGGAATAGAACTTCAGATATAAAAAAAGATAAGGAAGAAAAAAAAAAATACCAAAAACCCAAAACCACTCAGGGAAACATAGAGGAACATATTAGGAAGAGCAGGAGCGTGCAAGCGAGTTGTGCTGCTCTAAGTTATTTCAGCCATTAAGTAAAACCCCCGCGCGTTTTATGAATAGATTTGTTAAAAGGAATCTCTTGCTATATGTATATTATTTACATTAATTGTTTGATGAAAGTACCATAGGTGATTTCCTATGCTATTTTTAATTCAATAAAGTCATTTAAACCTCCTTATGTTTGGGGCTATTTAATGAGGTGTGCAACATTAACAGAATCACCAATGAGCTGTTACTATGAGTATTGAGATTTTTGTAAAAATCGCTTGTTTTTGCAAAGGAGGGAGAGGGGCATAGCTTGGGTTCCTCTAAGAGAAGGGGAGGGAAAAAGGGAAGGGACAAGGGAAAAGAAAAAGGGTAAAGGAAAGAGGGGGCAGGTGCCCCCCAGCATCTCAGCACCGGTCCCGCCCCGGGCAGTGCGGGGTCCCGGGGCGGTGCAGGCTACCGGAAGCCGGCCGGGTCCCCGTGGCAGGAGGGGTCCGCTGAAGTCACCTCACCCGTGACAGATCGGTCCCGTTTCAAAGTGTCTCCAAAGTCTCTTTTTTTGTTGTTGGTTGGGGTTTTTTGGTTTTGGTTGGGCTTTTTTTGACGCTCTTCCCCTCTCGTTGAAGCCCGGCCGCTCCAAAGCTTCACCCGCTCAACTTCCCGCAACTTCACTAAACCCTTTGAAACGTGGGGAAAGGGGGGATTTTTTTGGCTCTTCCTTTTTTTTCCCTTTTTTGCTAGAGTACACTGGGGTGCAGCAATCTCTCATCTCTGTGTTTAAAAATTAATTTGAAAATACCTTCAAGGCGCAGGCGTCTCGCATTTAATCCCATCACCCTGGTATCTGGGCTGATGCAAAGAACTTCCACATCTCACCTCACCCAAAACCTCATCTTTTTTTTACCCATTTTATCTTTCCCAGCCCCATCTTGCACCGTGACGTAAGGGAAACACGCAGGTGTAGGAAGGTCTACACCTGCGGGATGTTCTCGCTCCTTTGCGGGGGTAAATCGCGATATGGCCGCGATAACCAACCGTGAATTGTTCACCTACAGCTAAACAAAGCCTGGAGATGAAGATGATGACTCCGTCCTGGGGTGGGAACCGCCTCGATCTTCCCCAAAACGGGCGTGGGAAGCGCATCGGTGTCCGCGTCACGGGCGTGGGCAGAGCCACGCCTGAGGGGAGAGGAGTTTTTTAATAAAATCCGAATATTCAAACAGTTTTCTATTAAATCCTGCTAATTTTCTAGGTGAAGGCTGGGAAGTGAATGTGAGGAAGCATTAAAAGGGAATTGAATTTGCATTCCTTCTGTTTACATGACCTTTAAAAGAGAATTAAAGCTGTAGCATCAGCAGCTGTAGGCAATTCGCATTACTAAGGCAATCAAATCAGGAGGCTAAACTAACTATAAAACATCAATTAAACCGAGAGAGAATCATCCTAATTCACTAGGTTTACTTGCAATTTACTTATCGGCTACTAGTAATTTCTAAACAGTTTGGAGAAGAAAGAATTAGTTGAATGTGGCACTTCACAATTGTGGTGTTGAGGAGCGGGGGGAGGAGAGCTGTCCCCCCCGGAGAGGGGACATTCCCAGAAGGGCCTATAAACTGGTACCTGCATCGCTAAACCCCCAGCTTTACTCAACCTCCCCGGAGCTTCCTTGCTCGCTGGAGGAACCTCAAATACACCGTTTATTTTTTTCCATAATACGAAATAACTTCACGGCTGATAGAGTTTGTGCTGCACCGTTCCCTTCTGCCCTCCTTCTGCTTCCCCCCTCCATCCCCCGGAGGGATGCTTTCCAATGTCTAAAGCACGATTATAAATAAATAAATAAATTTAAATAAATAAAATTAAATAGAATAAAATAAATTAGGGGAAAAAATAGAATAAAATAAAATAGAATAATAAAATAAAATTAAATTAAAATAAAATATCGCTGTCGCCGGTGATTCCATCAGAAGTTTGCAGCCCCGCTCTGCCCCAGAGCTGCTGGGATGCAGCCCCTCCCCGAACCCCCCCCTTTTATTTATTCATCTTTATTCCGAGGGGCTGTCTTCCCGCTCCCTCCCCCCCCCCTCGCCTTTGACGGCCACTCACCCTCCCGTGGACACTTTCCTGGGGACCAGGCTGATTTATTGCCCACCCGCCTTCCCCTGAGCTGCCCCCGGGACCCTCTGGGGGAGGGTGGGAAGGGGTCGTGCAGCCTCCAGCCGCCTTCACCAGGCTTCTCCTGGGGGCGGGGGGTGGTGGTGAAGGTGTCAGTGGGTGGCACGGGGTGGATGGTAGGAGATGGCACGGGATGCCAGGGGGTGGCAGGGGTTGGTGGGGGATACCAGGGGACCTCGCAGGCAGGAGAAGCGGCTGGGGGTGGCTCAGCCCCCTCAGCTTCTCCCTGCGGGGCTGGGGTCAGTGCTGGTCGGGGGGACAGTGGGAGGATCCCGCTCCGCCACCCCCCTCCAGGTGCACCGGGGTCCCCTGAGGCTCGTCCCCTCGGTGGGGTTGAGGGTTATCCCCACCCTGCGGGACAGCGGGCTGGGGCTTCCCGAGGAGGGTCCGAGCTCACGCGTGGGCAAAGCCTTTGTCTGCTGGGGTCGAGCAGTCAGGCGCAAGTTCCGCGACCCCACGTGGGAACACAGCGGCTGTGGCAAAGCATCCACCTGCGCGGTCACGGTCACGCGTGACTCAGCCAAACCCACCCCGCCCCACGTCCCGTCACACCTTCCTCATTGCCCACGCACCGCTGGAGAAGGAAACATCTTCCAGCATCACAGCCCGGCCTGAAAGTTTGGGTTTTACAACAGCTTTGGTAGGCGCGAGCTGGATGAAACGGGGAGGAAACTTTGCACTCAGGTGTAAACCTTCCGTCTGTGAGAAAATACAGAATTAGCGGGATCATTTACGGGTTTATAAATGTAAATCTGGGGATGACGAGGCGCTTCCAAGTGTAGGAGAGGTTTAGATGCCTGTGTAGGATCAGGAGCATCCCGAATGCTTTGCACAAGGAATAATAAAACTGAGTAAACGTATAGTTAAAAAAAATAATAATAATTTAAAAAAACCAAACACATTGAAATTGTTCAATAAGCTAATAAACAACAACGCCGGGATTTGTCATCTGAAGAACAGAGCTATTTGTCTTCAATGTCTCAGTAGTCAAGAAATGAAATAAAATAAATAGAATATAATAAAATTAAGTAAAATAAATAAAAAATGCCATTTAGCGCGTTTTCAAATCCAATCCACTGCCCTGAAAATATATCTGAGCAGAAATCTGTCCGTTCAGGAACTGTACTGGTCTTATTGCGAAAATACAGGCAGGATGGCCTCTGATTTGGGAAAGGAGCTGGAAAGCGCTCAGGGACTGGGGGTGCCCATTGCTAAACCCTCTTTGCTGGGAGTCAACACACTTCGGGGAAAAAAAAGGAAAAAGAAAAAAGAAAAAAAAAAAGAAGAAACAAAAAAGAAGGGTAAGAAAAAGGGAAAAAATGAAAAAAAAAGAAAAAAGAAAAAAAACCCACCAAAATAAAAAACCCCACGGGATTTCGGTCCGGGATGAAACCTTCTTGTCATCACGCCTCTTTGAATGGCACGGTGAGGAAAGTGCCTACGGAAAAGGGAAGGGACCCGCATTGTTGTGCAGATCTCGTAACTCCGAAGGTGACCTCCGAGGCTGCCACCCACCCCACCGACCGCCCGGCACCGGCACCGGCACCGGCGGGGACCCCGTGCCGAGCCCCCGAGCCCCCGCTCCCTCTCTCCATCCATGAAGCACAACAAACCCCGACGTTTCCATACATGGATTTAATAAACGGCAAGATTGGCCCCACGCTAAAAATGTGCACTTTGGAGAGACTTCCCGGAATATAATTTTTTCCCTTTGTTTTTTTCTTTTTTCCCCCCTTTTTTTTCCTTTTTTTTTTCTCTCGACTACAAATCAACCAAATGTTCGAGACAATACCTGCTACAAACCAATCCAGCTCCCAAAATAACAGGGACCTGAACGTGATGTGCTAGTGCACAAATGAATGACATTATTATTTTTTTTTCCCCCAGCAAATACATTTTTCAAATAGTAACAACGTGGGAAAAAATTTAAAAATAATAAAAAATAAGAATTATAATTATTATTATTATTATAATGATAATAATAATAACAGGTGATTCGAGCAGAGGAGCGAGGAGTCGCCCCAAATGCAGCAGTTAGGATACAAATTTTATTTACCTTGTGATTTTCTCTGCTCGGGACTGGTTTTATTGTCCCTCCCTAGCCTTTCTCCAGGCGCAGGACCAGCCCAGCCACAGCACCGCTCCCTCTAAGCCGGATTTATCGCTAATAACGGGCTCGGAGAGAATATTTTGGGGGGGGGGGGGGGGGGGGGGGGATTGCATTCATTTTTATATTAGGACTATTTCAATTTGCAATCTGTCAGTCCATCTCCTGGCTGTGGCTGTGAGATGGCAGTGTGTGTGGCTGTGGTTCTCCCTCCTCTTTCCTTGCACAGCGTTTACTCACGTTCAAGAGCAGCCAACAGAGACCAAAAAAAAAAAAAAAAAAAAAGAGGAAAAAAAAAAAAGGAAAAAAAACCCTAATTGAGCTTGGGTCGGTATTGGCTAATTTCTGCTAATACTCTATAAATTCCTCTTTTCCTCCTAAGCTTCCCCCATGCTGCAGGTTGGGTTTTCACAAGGTATCTCCGGAGATCCAGGAACCAGCTGGAGCTGCTGGGTGGCTTCGGTGGGAGTAAGCACAATGCGAACCTTAACTCCTGGCTCCAGAAACGGTTAAATTGCCCTTTCCCAACCCCCACCTCCCTCCTCCCCCCTCTCTTTCCCCCCCTCCATCCCGTTATGATTGACTCTGGTTTTAAATTTGCACTTGTTCCCACCAAGCGCAATCTCACTCGTCCTGTCTCTAAAGTGAACTTGTGTTGAAGGTGAAGTTTTCAATATAGAGGTCATGACACCGAGCCACAGCTTACCGCTCCGAGCTTCATGCTGTATTAAACACAATCAAAACGAACCCCTTTTAGACCTTTTTTCCCCTTTCTTTTTTTCATTTTCCCCCCCTTTTTTACTTTTTTACTTTTTTTCCTTTATTTTTTCTTTTTTTCCCTTTTCCTCCTTTTTTCCCTTTTACCGTTTCTTTTTTCCCTTTCCCCTTTTTTCCTTTTTTCCTTTTCCCCCTTTTTCTCCTTTTTCCTCCCTTTTTCCTTTTTTCCTTTCTTTTTTACCCTTTTTTCCTTTTTCCTTTTTTCCTTTTTTTTCTTTCTTTTTTTCATTTCCCCTTTTTTCCTTCTTTCTTTTTTCTTTCTTTTTTCCTTCCCCCCTTTCCCTTTCTTTTTTCCTTCCCCTCCCCTTTTTTCCTTTTTCCCCCTTTTTTCCCTTTCTTTTTTCTTTTTTTTCTCTTTTTTCCCCTCTTCTCGCAGATGAACAATGAGAAAAAAAATTTAAAAACAACCCTAAACTATAATAAAACCAGCTTTGCCACGACAATAAATCCGTTCCTCTCGCTTCTGGGTTCGCTCTCTCCGAGGTCCCTACCTATAGAGAGGCGCCTATAGAACCGCTTAGAAAGACAAACAGTCCCAGACCCGCACCCCACGATCTAACTTTTAAAGGGGAATCTGTGGGTTTGGTGGCACGAGTGGGTTTGATCACACGAGTGGGTGACCCACAGAAATTCGGGGTCCTGGTTATGCCTCCGCCGGGTGAGGAGGACTCGAGACAATCCCAGCTCCTTCACTTCTTAACGGGGTTTTTTTCTCTATAGCGACTTCTAGCTGCCCCAAGCCAGTAGGCTGCCTGCAGCTATTGTGCGGGCTTTTTCATGCCAAAGATTTAGCAAAGAGGGGGAAAAAAAAGAAAAAGAAAAAAAAAAGGATATTAAAGCGAATTATTTGTTGGGGAAACGCGGGTCCCTCGAATGAGGAGGCACCCAGAGGGTTGGAGCGCATGGTCCAAACTCAGAAACTTTTTTTAGAATTATTTTTATTTTTTTTAAAACTTTCATGGGTTTCAGTCTATGAAAAATAAGTTACAAATTCTTGCAACAGTAGCTTTGCATGTACTTATTTTTCTCCCATGTCCAGACGGGGTCGTCTATTGAATAAGGCTCTTTTATTCTGCATGGGGCAGGGGATTTGTGGCCATGGTCCCCCTTTTATTCCTCTCTCTATGGAAACCCAGATCATGGGGAGAAATATGCGAGGCTGAAGAAAGAAAAGCAGCAGAAAGGACCGCTTGAGAGCGGCATCTGTTACACTTGGGAAGTTAGACTGACAGGAAAGAGCTAAAGAAACCCTCTCCAACAGATTAGTTAGAACAGCAAGAAGATTTAACTATATGCAGATAAAAAACACTTTAAAATACAGAGTCCCCTCCGTCAGGAGCGGAGTGCCGCGGAGCCGGGCTCTGCTTTAGATACATCTCCAGCAAATATGAAAATAGGACGTTCGGGGGTTTTTATTTCCCTGGTAGAGACTCTGCCTTAATTAAACGGCGGATCTGAACATCTATTTTCACGGGCAATGGGATTTGAAAAATTGTTTCGGAAGTTAAAGTGCAAATTAATTTTAAATAATTTAGTTACGTTTTTATACAGTGCGGATTTTTAATATTTTTTTTTTTCTTCCGCAGTGATATTTATTTCGAGAATCTTGTGAAGGCGGAGTGGGGGGGGAGGAGGGGGGCGGAAAAGGCAAAAAAAAAAAGAGGAAAAAAAGAAAAGAAAAAAAAGGAGAAAGAAAAAAAAAGGGGGGGAAAGAAAAAACGCTGCTAATATAACGCTTTCTCCGCCTCCCCCCGCGGTACCGGACGCGAGCAGCCCTCGCCGGTAGGAACGGAGCTTTCCCGGAGATATTTTTCATCCCCTGACCCCCTCGCTCCCCCCACTCCCTACAAACTTTAGTTCTTTCTAAATTCCATTTAATTTTCCAAGTTGCCCCCCGGGGTTACGGTGAGCGCGGAACGGGCGCGGGTGCGCAGCGAATGCCTATCAGGGGATGTACCCGGGGACCCCCAACCTCCCCGATATATCGCGATATGCCTCTTGCTTTGCTCTTTCTGCCTTTGCCCCCTCTCGCACTCTGCGTCCTGCCCGAGCCCCGGCGAGAAATTATTGCGATTATTATTATTATTATTGTTATTATTATTATTATGATAATGAGGAAAGCGACGCTGCCCGCCTATAAAGGAATCAGAGGAACGCTCTCACCTTATTTATATCTATTTTCTCATTTTCTTGAATTTTCTTCAGCTCTGTCTTCTCAGAGAAACTAATGCCTTAATGACTTTCGGGTAGCTGCAAGCCTTCTTTTATTTCTGCTAAATATATGAAAATGTATGCAAATTTAAATCAAGCTTAACCTAGGAGCTCTTGCAATATATTTAATGGAATTTCAAACCAATAAGGGGACTGTGATGCAGTCTCTCCTGTAAGTGCAAATATCATTACCAAGTTACCTCCGAAATGATGCGGGAAAAGGTCATTTTGGAGCTCGGGAGGTGCGGGGAGTTGGGGGGGGGGGGGGGTTGAGAGGGGTGGGGTGGGTGCGGGTCTGTGGAGGGGCTTTGCCCTCCGGGACCGAGCGATCCGGGGGGCCCCGGTGCTGCCACCCCCTCCCCCTCCCCAAACCGATTCCCCCCCTCCCGCTGGGGACCGCACGCACCCTGTCCCCCCCCGCCCCGATTTTCCCTTTTTCCCCGTTTTTTGCCCTGAGGACTGCACCGCGCCCGCGTGTTTCCTCGTGCAAACTTTGAGGAGGCACTACCGGGGCTTATTGACCGGAAAGTGCCTTTTGGGGCTTTTTTATTATTATTTTATGAAATGTTTTGGTTTGTTTTTTGTTGTTTTTTTTCGCTCCTCAGCGCGCACGGCGGGAGCGCACGGCCCGGAGCAGCTGTAGCCACCGGCGCGGAGAAGCGGAGCGATCGCTACGCACCGAGCAGCGGAACCCACCCGGACCGACGGGGCGAGAACCCCGGGGGCGCGTCGGGGGCCAGGCCGCGCCGGGGTGGTCCCGCCGGGCTGCGCCGCCGTTTAACCTCTGCCGTGCGCTCCGCCGGCGCTAATCGCTCTGCATTTAAGCCGTGCCCCGCATTCCCCCCTCCGCCTCCCCGCTCCCTCCCCGCCCGGCGCGGAGATCGGCGGGGAAGGAGTTAAGCGGCGCGGAAGGAGTTAAGCGACGGGGGCCGCCTCGCGCCCGGCCCCCGGTGCCGGCGGAGTGATTCACTTCCTGCCTCAGGCCCGCGAGCCCCCTGGCCCCGCCCCCTCCGCCGCGCCCGGCCTCCTCCTCCCTCCCATTGGTGGGTGCGGCGCGGCCCCGCCGGCATCGCTCTCCCATTGGGCACCGCGGGTGTCAGTCGGCGCTCGGCCGCTGCCCGGGCCGCCGTGCCGGTGGATGTCAAAGGCTGAAGCGGCGGCGCCGCCACAGTATAACTCGCGGGGGCTGCGCGGCGGCCATGGCCACAGCCGCGTCCAACCCCTACAGCCTCCTCGGCTCCGGCTCGCTCGCCCATGCGGACGGCGCGGGCATGCAGCAGGGGAGCCCCTTCCGCAACCCGCAGAAGCTGCTGCAGAGCGAGTACCTGCAGGGCGTCCCCGGCAACGGTCACCCGCTGGGGCACCACTGGGTGACCAGCCTGAGCGACGGCGGGCCCTGGCCCTCAGCGCTGGCCGGGGGCCCGCTGGAACAGCCCGACGTCAAGCCGGGTCGGGAGGACCTGCAGCTGGGCGCCATCATCCACCACCGCTCGCCCCACGTCTCCCACCACTCGCCCCACGGCAACCACCCCAGCGCTTGGGGCGCCAGCCCGGCCCACACCGCCTCGCTGGCTCCCGCCGCCGGGCAACCCCTCAACGTCTACTCGCAGGCCGGTTTCGCGGTGGGCGGGATGCTGGAGCACGGCGGGCTGACCCCACCGCCCGCTACTGCCGCTGCCGCGCAGGGTTTGCACCCCGGGTTGCGGGGTGAGGGCGGCGGGGAACACGGCGAGTTGGGCGGGCACCACTGCCAGGACCACTCGGATGAGGAGACGCCGACCTCGGATGAGCTGGAGCAGTTCGCCAAGCAGTTCAAGCAGCGACGGATCAAGCTGGGCTTCACCCAGGCCGACGTGGGCTTGGCCCTGGGGACCCTCTACGGCAACGTCTTCTCCCAAACCACCATCTGCCGCTTCGAGGCCCTGCAGCTCAGCTTCAAGAACATGTGCAAGCTGAAGCCGCTGCTGAACAAGTGGCTGGAGGAGGCCGATTCCTCCACCGGCAGCCCCACCAGCATCGACAAGATCGCGGCGCAGGGGAGGAAGAGGAAGAAGCGGACCTCCATCGAGGTGAGTGTCAAGGGCGTGTTGGAAACGCACTTCCTCAAGTGTCCCAAACCGGCCGCCCAGGAGATCTCCTCGCTGGCCGACAGCCTGCAGCTGGAGAAGGAGGTGGTGCGGGTTTGGTTCTGCAACCGACGGCAGAAGGAGAAGAGGATGACCCCACCGGGAGAGCAGCCCCAGCATGAGGTCTACTCCCACGGCGTGAAAACGGACACGGCCTGCCACGACCTCTGACCGGCCGGGCAGGCAGGACTGCGCGGATCTTCCGCCGGGGCTTTAACTTATGCGGTTCCGAGAGGCGGGAGAGGTGGAGCGGGGGCTCCCCGCCCGCAACCTGGGCAATATTTTGTTGGTTTTTTTGATTTTATTTTTTTTTATCTCTATCTCTCCGACCTTTCCGCTGATCCGTACGCGGTGTTTACTCGCAGACGTTTGTTTTCGGTCTCCACTAGGACGAAGGAAGAAAAAAAACAAAAACAAAAAGGAAAAAAAAAACGGGGGAAAAGGGAAAAAAAAAAAAAAGGAAGCCCACCGGGAAAAAAAAAAAAAGACCCACAAGGAAAAAAAAAAAAAAACACGACCCAGAAGGAAAAAAAAAAAAAAAAACACGACCCACAAGGAGAAAAAAAAAAAAAAGACCCACAAGATAAAAAAAAATACAACCCACAAGGAAAAATAAATGCCATGGGGAAAAGGAAAATAAAAAAAAAACACGGGAAAAAAGGAAAAAAAAAACCACGGGAAAAAAAAAGGGAAAAAAAAAAAACCCACGACAGAAAAGGAAAAGACAGATGTGTGCCTATGAATAACCTTCCAGCGCCTTGGTTCTATCAGCTGTATTTCAGGTGAATCTGTTTTACAATAGACTAGTTTTGCATTTTTAAAGACTTACCTAGCGTTTTTAAATGTCTGAGGTGTTTTACTACAAACTGTACACAATATTTGTGACCTAATTTGTATCGAATTGAGCAGTCCAAACGTTTCTCCTTTCCCCACGCACCGGCAATGTCACTCAGCGGGGATGGGGCAGGGTGACCGCGGCCCTTCTATACCCCAACCCTGAGGAGATGGGGGTCCCCTCCGTGCCCGCGGAGCCCCGCGCACCCGGCTGCCGCACGCACGGTTGTGAAGAACAGGCTTATTTGTTGCAGCTTTTCTCTGTTTTTTAATTTTTTTTTCCAAGAACTTCCCAACACCGTCAAACGGTCGGGTTACAATCCTGACCTCCCCTCTCTTCTCCCAAGGAAAAAAAAAACAAAACACATAAAATTATTCTTTTGAAGAGATTTATCCGAAATTAAGCATCACAAACAAAACCGTGGCATTGGCCAGACTTTTTCTTTCCGAAGATGAGTTGGGCTTTTTGATCAGCGCCAGACTGAGAGGTCTGTAGTAAAACACCTTTATACTCCTGCGCTTTGGCTTCGGAAATCAGTTTCTCTGTTTGTTGTTTCGATAGTGAAAAGGAATGAGGTGTCTCATGAATTTCGGGGGGAGGAGGGAGGGATGGGAAGGGGGGGGAACAGAAAACACCCGCATTTGGTTCACGCTGAGCTTATTTCCGTGTCACAGGGAGATGCTGGATTTGTTGAAAAGCTTTTATATATATATATATAAAAAGAAAAAAAAATACAAAAACCAAACCAAAACGAACAGGGAGAAAAACAAAACAAAGTCATTAAATGCTAAAAACCATAACCATTTTTTTTCGGCACAGGGAAGTGCTGAGCTGTAACCACCCCCCACCTCTCCGTGGATGTGTTGTGCACAAGGATGGGGGTGTGCAATGCCCACGCACCCACTCGCGAAGGGGAAAATGCTGCGTGTGTGTGTCCACGGCCAAGTTCACTCCCCGGGGCCACCGGGCAGGAGCGGGCAGGGCCCCCCCAGGACCCCCCGGTACCTCCCCAGGGTCGGGCCAGGCTCCCCCCGCGGCACCCCGCAAATTCCCCTCTCCCTCCCCGCCGTTCAGATTTTTTCCTTTTGACATTTATATTTTTCAAGTATTTTTCAGTAAGCGCTAAAAAAAAAAAAAAAGAAAAAAAAGAAAAAAAAAATAAACTCGACACTGAGGACCTGCCTATTTCTGCCAACTTTATAACTGTACAGTTTTGTATATTAAACGTTTTTTGGAAGTTATTAATTTAAAGAAAGATCATTTAGTTTATTCATTTAGTAACTGATGTATAATAAACGCTATTTTCATTAAAGGTTGCTTTTTTCAACTATTTTATCCAAAATTGCCTATTGCAGTTGCCAACAATTATTTATTTTCAATAAATTCCGCATTATGTTTAAGAAAAAAAAAAAGGAAGAAAAAAAAAAAAAACACGTTTCAGAAAGAAAATAATAAAATAAAAAGCCTAAATGGTTGTCGGAAAAAAAAAATAATAATAATAACGAAACACACGAGTCGCTGTAACGTTTGGTTGTCGACCGGTTTTAGTCAAGGGGTTTATATTGACGCAATATTTTATTGTTGTAAAAAGAAAAAAAAAGTTAAAAAAAAAAGGTTTAAATAAACATTTTTACAAAAAAAAAAAAAATTAGTAACAATTACATTGCGTTGGTTGTGCGCTGGCCGGTGCGGGGGTTCCGCGGTGAAGGGGGCGGTGGGGACCCGCCTCCCCCCGCCTCCGGGGGTTCCTCTGCCCGGTACCGTCCCCGGGAAGGGGCTCGGGGAGGCGGGGGCGGGTTACACCTGCCGCGGTAAACGCCTTTTTTTGGGGTGGAAAAGGGGTTTTTTGCTGCTTTTGCGGGAGGTGGCGGCGATGTGCGAGCGGGCAGCGCGGGGGGGGTGCTCCGCAGATGGAAGTATTTGTGTGTATCAATGTACAGCTCCAGGTTTATCGATGTATAGATATCATGTATAGCGGCGCAGGCAGGAGCCGCGCTGCCTCCTCCGCGGTTCTGCGAGGTTCTTGCGCTGCTTTTGCGCGCCCGCGCTGCACCGGCCTCCCTTCCCTCCCCTCCCGGCTACAGGTCTCCCCCCTCCGCGGAACCGGGGCACGAAGGAAGAAGTTTCTTTTGTTCCGTCCTTCCCTCCCACCCCACATCCGCGGGAGCGGAGTGGCCGCACCGAAGCTCCAGCGCCCCGATCCCCCCACCCCCCGGGCCGCCCCCCGCTCCCCCCTGGGCGGGAAGAGGCGTGTTGGGGAGGAACAATCGGGGTTCAGCACAGGGAATGGGGTGAAACGGCGAAGCTCCATCCCAAGGAGGAGCAGGGTGGGTGCTGGGGTGGAGGGGTAGGATGGCAGCAAACTTCATCACCAGCCCAATGACCCATTTGTTGTTGGTTTTCTTTCCACCTTTTTGAAGCCGAACCTTGGAGAAAACAATAACCAACCCTCCTGCCAGCAGTTTAGGGGAGGGGAAAATTACCTCTAGGAGCCCCGAGAAGCACCCTGGGTGAGCAGCGAGCTCTCTTGTCCATCACAACCCAGCAGGAGCACGAGTCACAGCCAACGCACAATCCTGTACCTGCCAGCGAGAGGGATTCGGGATGGAAACAGTGAGCCACACTTTGTTTCTTAACCAGAAATCTGATTTATTTTTATTTTTATTATTATTTAATGTTTGCAAGCTGCAGCACAGCACAGAGACCGTGATGCCAGGGTGATGGGCCTGTGCTGGGGCAGCAAAACCCAGTGGCCTCCCCAGCGGGATGACAACCTGCAACTGCTTCCCAAAGGATGACGACAGGAGGAGAAGGAAATCCAACCCCAAAAATCACATTTCTCACTCAACTCCAGAAACAAAACAAACATGCACCAAGCAGCGGAGGTACCAAACCAGGAGTAAAGAAATGACTGCGGTTTGTGAACAGCCCCAACTGAGGACACGGAGGAAAAGCTTCATGTTAAAACCTACCCTAGGTGGTCACGCTGGCTCCTAACGCTCCTGGTCCTGAGAGGTGAAGCTCTTGGTTTGGAGGAAGCTGAGGGGTGAAGCTCTTGGTTTGGAGGAAGCTGAGGGGTGAAGCTCTTGGTTTGGAGGAAGCTGAGAGGTGCAGCTCTTGGTTTGGAGGAACCTGAGGGGTGCAGCTCTTGGTTTGGAGGGAGGACAGAAGGTGTTCCGCTGAAATTAGGTATTTTTTAGAGCCCTTTGGCTGTTCTGTGAATACAACAACAGCGAGGGCTGGGTTACGTGTTAATTTAAAACAAATTCCTTTAAGAGACAAAAGAGATGCAATGAAAGAGAAAAGAGATGCAATGAAAAACCTAATCAAGTAATTTTATAGCCAGAACTACTTCAAAAACTACCTGAAAGTTGGAAAAAATAGAGGAGGAGAATTTCATGTAAAGAAAAGAAAATCTCTGCTGGTTATTGCCCATATTTTTCAGTTTCCTGCGAGCAAAAGGAAACTCTTTTGTGCCACCTAATGTTAAACACAGATCAGTGTTGTTGTCTTTGCTGCCCATCCCATGTTGTGTGCATGGAGAGGCCTCGGTGTGCAGAGCATAGCTGAGTGGAATGGAGTGGTTGGGCATGCTCAGCATCCAAAAGTCTCACCAAACCAAGGGCAGGAAAAGAAACTTCAGCTTCACAGTCATGGATCTGGTTCTCTTCTGAATGT
This sequence comes from Caprimulgus europaeus, assembly GCA_907165065.1. Next base: position 19,748,006 of record OU015538.1, on the reverse strand, counting down.
AGGAAATTATGACAGAAAGAACTCAAAAGGGGGTGGAAAGGACGGGGTATAATAATAAGAATGATAAACTCCAAGTTTGGTCTTTTGTTATGATCAAGTAACTCCAGAAGGAGCACGTCCAGGGTTTCCACGAGCTGCCCACCATCCAGCATCTCAGCAGCTTCTGCAAACCCCTGGGCAGCTTCTCCCTCAGCTCTCCTTGGAGCAGCAGACTGGCCTCACCTTTGCAGGTTTTACACACACGTGTCTCCTGGTAGGAAGAATTTCTGGTGTGTACTTAGCAGCCGTTCACGCTCATGGAAGATACTAATTTAGCATGGAAATATCTCATGTGGTCCTTTAAAGAGGGAGGGGGTGAAAGAAAGCATTTCCTTGATCACAGTGAATTACACCGCTTCGTGATTGGAATGCAGCGTGTTCAACATCTTCAACAATTTTTTTGAGGCTGAATCTCCTTTGCTTTTTGTGTTATATGAAACCTGAGGCTTTCTTTGGATTTAAATTTCAAATATTCTCAAGCTGTGCTCTCCTCCTCTCTGGAGAGGGCCAGGACCATAGGAGGGGAGGGCACTTGAAAGCAAAAAATGGCTACAAGTAAGCAGAGATGCTATCTCACTTCATAGTGGACTTCATAGATCCACTATTCATAGATCATTCAGAATACGAACCTGTACCTAGACTACATATGACCAAAATGCTTTTAAAAATCCCTCAGAATTAAGTATTTTAAGTTTTTCTTTGTTTTTTAAGCAGCAATTCCATGAGTTCAGGCAGAGCAGACTAGAGGACCCTGTCCAAAATCACCGCTGATTTTTAGGGCAGATCCACACGTCGATGAGGACACATTTAAAATGTAATTCCTTCCCCCCAGGAGCTGGGAAGATGTGGGACTGGGGGAAGGAGGGCGTGGGGGAGGATGCCCTTCAAGCCAAGGGTCGCATCCCAAGACCCAGGCACAATGAATCATTTTCCTTCTATGGCCAGGTTGGATGAGGCTTTGAGCAACCTGGTCTAGTGGAAGGTGTCCTTGCTGATGGCAGGGGGATTGGAACTGGATGAGCTTTAAGGTCCCTTCCCACCCAAACCAGTCTGGGATTCTGGCATTCTATGGTTTTACTCACCAGAGCAGCTTCCACATAATTCGGTGAGCTCCTCCATGCAAATGAAATTATCCATCTGTGTCCCTGCACAATCTCATCCAAGGCTCCAGCCTACAAGAAGTGGATATACAAGATTTTAGGCAGGTGGTCAGTCCCACTGAGTATCCCCCAAAATACTCAGGGAGTTCAGAGCCTGCATTTGTACTCGCTTTCCCCTTTTTCTAGCGTCCCGTAGCCAACAGACTGGAAAGGCTCCGCAGCAATTACATCTTTAGGATACTCGATAGCTGCAGTTAAGATCTTTACGACTGATTGCAGGATAAAATTTACTTCAAATGTGCAAGAGCCTGGTTTGAAACCTCAGGCTTTCAGCTGCTTTCCATTAGATATATTCTGCAAAATCAAAAGCAATTAGAGAGGACAAAGTCTAAGCTGTGAATAATTTCCAAATCAAAACTGTTATTAAAGGAATATTTTTTGTAAATAATATTAAAGCATCTATTTTTGTTAACACTGGAAGAGATGGAAAGGGCCAAACTAAATAACTTTTGTTTTAATGGAATGAAAAAGAAGGCAGACTTCTCTGGGGGTCAAATCTTACCCCAAATACATTTTTGGTTGAGTTTTGGAGATTGGGGACGGCTGGCAAAGGGATTTAAAGGCACCATTTCACGTGGTGCTGATGGGAATGGTGCCAAGGTTTCCCCATGCTTGGGAAGGGATTTGTGCGTGGCTCTGGGACTTGCTGATTCACAGCGAGCACTACGCCGCCTTGTAAATATTTGTAGGATCACATCCTTAATTAAAATGGGAAAACAGTATTAAATCTTGGAAAGGGGTAAAAAAAAGGAGAGGGAGGAAGAGCTGTCATTGGGAAGAGCCTGTCAAGAAGAAGTTCAAAAGCTAATGGTAAATATCATTTCTGCCAGCTCCAGCTTTCCGGTGCCATCGATCGCTGGGTGCCGGCTCTGCAGCTTTGGGCAGCTCCTGATCGATGTTCTACCGGCACAAAGCAGCGTTGGAACCACACTGAGGAGTCTGCTGCTGCAAAAGTGTGGTTTTAAAAGTGAATATTTCAAGCAGCCACTGTGAGAAGCTGGGCAGCAGCCCTTCTCACCCCTGGTGCTGTTAAGGAACCTGAAATGCTGCTTCATTATTCCACTGCTGGAATTTATTGTATTTTTTAAATGATGCCAGTCTTTTGACTTCTGTGCCTCAAGTACAAATAATATTTACCCAACGTAGAAACACCATTTCTGAACTGAAGTTGTTTTCTTTTTTGGCCAAAGCATGAAGTTTTGTTTTGCATATTTATGATCTTCAGACTTTGGGAAGGAAAAAATCAAATCAAAAAATAATAATAATAAAATAAACCAAAATAAAATAAAACAAAACAAAATAAACCAAAACAAAATAAAAAAAATAAAATAAATCAGCCCACAGATTTTACTCACCAGAAAGTGGCTCGAGGGGCTTGAATGACAACATCTGAACTCCTCTTGCCACGTCAGCTGGAGTGCAAATGGAGGAAACACGAGCTGCTCCCCGTCCAGGGCTTGTACTTCTGTCTAGATGATGGGATTAGTCTCTGTTACATCTATCTACAGTTAGGAACTTGTGATCCAGTTAAAGCAGCTTGAAAGGCTCCCAGCAGGTGCTGGGGGTCCCGCTCTGCAGCACAAATTCTGTGCAGTTACTGGGGAAAAGCAGGGGCTGGCATTGCACGGGGCTTTGCAAGGCTCTGTGCTGGAGGGGTTGAGAAGGAAAAATCAAAATCCTGTTAGAAAACTCTTGCAGGCAGGGCAAATTAGCCACAGCATTTTTTAATTATTTTTATTTTTATTATTATTATTATTTTCCCTCCTAGAGCCTAAAGATGAAGTTGCATAAATACAAACGTGTTTGGGATACTTTGCTGCTCCTGCTTTATACATCGTGTATGGATGTAGTGGACCTCTTAGACGTAAGAAATGCTAATTTAGTGCTGGAATTTTGAGTTTGCAGAGGCTATCCTGTAAATGTCAGGGCAGATTATTAAATCTACAGGACAATTAGAGCTCTGCATACCTCTAGACTGCTGATTTAAAACTTTATTACCTTTGATATAGCTTCTTCATGAAAGAAACCGTTCAGCAGTGGGAGTTCTGGCCAAGTCAAGATGTTGCAGGGTCAGATCCTTCTGTACAATCCTGCTTTTCCATAGTGTAGACAAATCTCTGTGTAGGTGATGCTACAGAAACCCAAGTAGAGTGCAGGAATGACACGGTGCCGTATGAACATGAAGGCAGCTCCCAAATCCTGCCAAGCTCAGACAAAACTTCTCTGCACCGCAGTAGAGAGAGACTGCAACACACCCAAAATTATACAGCTGTGATAACTTTTTAGTGGAAAAAGTACTAGTATGGGTTTTATTGTTGTATGTTTTTCGTATGGTAGTAAAGCTGTAGTACAGCCTAAGAAAATCTGCCTTTGTAACTAGATCTGTCCAGAAATGAGTACACAGCAGTGGGACTGGAAAGGGTTTTCTCAGGAAAAAAGGCAGTTGCACAGTAAGAGTTACAACAGGGTTAGATGTTGAGGACGAAGCTGAAGTTCAAAGACTTCTCAGGATGGTATATGAGACAATTCCAAACTGGGATTTTTGAGTTTTCACTTCCCTGTGGTGAGAAACTTTGTGACCAAGCATCACTTGAGCCTGGCTCAGCCAAACCTGTTGCAGCAGTCCCAAGGTTGGGTTCAGATGAGTACAACACTCGAGTGGGTGAGGTCCTGGGTTCCCCTCCTGCCACCTGTGCTCTCCTGCATCTGACACCACAGAACTGGTCATTCGAGTCACAGCACTTCACTCCACAATCTGCACATCTTGTATTTGGTGTTGGCCCTCAACCCTCTGTGCAGGGGCTTTTTCTTTTCTAAGGAATAAACTCCAAATGCCATTCCTTGGACAAAAATACTGTATGGAACAATTCAAACCCAATTCAGTAAATAAGAGCACCTGTTACAGTATTTTCATCCTAATCCAGATTAAAAACTAAAGTCTGTGTTGGTTTATGTCCATTTTCAGCACTGCACACCAGTTTCAGGTGATCGCTGACTACCCAACATCTGAAGCGTCAAACTCACTGTCACCATCTCCTGCTCTATAACATTATTCACCCTTGTCTGTAAAATGCTTTTTTCTGTTTTATATAAATTAAACACATCAAATGAAAGAATACCAAGCAACTATTTTATCAGAAAACTCTTAAGCAGAGGTTTCCTAATCTCCTAAAGAAAATACATGCACAATTTGTTCTGAGTTCATAGAATCATTGAATGTTGTGAGCAGGAAGGGACCCACCAGGATCATCGAGTCCAACTCCTGTCCCTGCACAGGACAAGCCCAACATTCACACCATGGCCCTGAGGGCCTTGGCCAAATGCTGCTGGAATCTTGTCAGGCTTGGGGCCATGAGCACCTCCCTGGGGAGCCTGTGCCAGTGCTCCACCACTCTCTGCCTCAAGAACCTTTTCCTCATGGCCAACCTCACCCTCCCCTGCCACATCTTCCTGCCATTTCCCCTGGTCCTATCATTGGTCAGCAGAGAGAAAAGATCAGCACCTGTCCCTCCTCTTCCCCTTAGAGTTGCTGCTCCTCTTGGGTCTATCAAAGGTAGGACCCAGCAGGGCCCCAGGAGAGTTAAAAGGGATGAGTTCAGGGGTGCTCCTTTCCATCCCCATTAAAACCACTGTCTTCAGAAGAGATTTATGTCATGCCATTTCTTACCCTTGCCCCAACCTAAGCCACAAAAATGCAGTATGGGGGTTGTAACGCCTCATATATCCTAAGGCAGATCACAGCAAAGCGCGGGGCTCTGACCTTTCTGGGATTTCTCCTGTTGGATTCACTCGCCGCGGCCATCCCTCGTGATCGCCACCGTAACCTGTGGGGATGCAGAGCAGCGGGAGCCAATCCAGCTCCACAATATTGAAAAGGTTACAGTCTGTGTTTACGAGTCTATTAAACGTTTATAGTGTTTCACAGGCTACACCGGGCATTAAAACGATATCTCGTTCTCATAACAAACACTGCAACCAGAACAGCAAACGGCAAAGAGTGAATCCGTCCTGAAGGCAATGTCTGCCATGAGAGTACAAAACCAGCACCATATTCATCTGCTCCTTGGAAATAGTCAAAAAAAGGAAGAGATGACACCACAAACCAAAACCACTCGTAGCGTTACACAACAAATCACCTGACCAGAAGGTACTGGTGATCCATCCCACCCAGCCTCACGTCCCCAACACTGACCAGCAGCAGATGCTCCAGTGGAAATTAGGAAACCTAATCAGAGACTAGGAGTTTCCTTCCGTTCTCTGAGTTCTTAAGCTAAAAATGCAAAAAATAACATTTCTTGGAGACTAGTGGCACAGAGCCATACTGCTGGGGGCACCACTCCTCTTCCCACAGGCTCCTCGAAGCCTGCTCAGACCACCAGAAGCTGCCTGCTTTGTTTTACACATAACAGTGGGTTTTATAGGCTAATTAAACACTGTGCATATTTTTTTATCTGTTCTAAATATATCGCATCTTAATTTCACTGCTTGTCATAGGCCAGCTACAGTACGTTAACCAGCGCCCAGGAACACCGACAATTCACACCTCCTTCAGCCAGGCTCCAAACACACCCCACGTCCCCCTCCTCTGGCTGTGTTATTAATCCCAGAGGTAGATCCAATCCTAGAAATACATGGGAAGACCCTACCATGGGCAGAGTTTTGGTAACCCAAAAAAGAGTGGGTGCACTGCGGGCTTCATTATTCCCGAATGGTTTTACATGAGAAGTGATGAAGCTTGAATTATTTATTACTTCTCCAGTCCCATATCCTAGAGTCTTGGCCAGGGTGATGTGATAGACACCAGCAGTACCATCCCCAGCACCTCAGTCCCCAGCAACATTCCTTGGCACCACAAGGGAGAAATTTAAAGAGAAAATTGAAGACAAACGCTGCTGCCAGTGATGGGGAATTTCTCCCCAGCACGAGGGGCAACACAGGAGAAAGTAATGGAGAACCAACTTGCTTTGAACTGTGACAGGTAGTGATATCAAATCATAAACAGACAGACAGGCACACGTAAACACGCAGAAGATCAAAGGAACCAGCCTAAGTGTGGGCAGGGAGCTCCCAGCCAGGAAGGGCTTGGGGGCCATCCAGTCAGCACTGATGGTGGTTTGAAAGGTCCTCCTAAAAGTGGGATATCAGCAGGTTTCAGTTCAATGCACCCCACAAATTACCAGATTTTGATGGCCAGGGAGTAGCCAGAAACCTTAATGGAGGAGGAAAAAAAAAGAAAAAAAAAGAAAAAAAAGACTCAGATTTACTGATTAAAGTGGAGTGAACTAATGATTACTATATCCAAATATATCAAAACAACACTGTTGTGGTTTAATCCTAACCAGCAGCTAAGGACAAATATGGAGGTGAATTCAGAGAAATACAAGGGCAATGCCCTCTAAACATCAACTCTCTCCTTGCCTGGCACCATGCTTAATAGATCTCTGGCTAATGTCCAGCTTTGTGGTGGTGACACCAGTAAATTCTTTAAAAAATGGATCATCATTATTGATGAACTTATAAGTAAAGTTTTAAGTGCATTCAGAAATGAAAAAAAAAAATAATCCCTTGAAAAATAATAATCCATTGAGTAGGGACCAATCCCATCAACTTTTCTCTTTGCTAAAGCTCCCATCGCTGTAACAGGGTAGGGTCTTGCTGTCCAAAGACCCAGGGATCCAAACAGCCATAAAGGTCTCATCCCACCCACTGTGAACCTTCTGATTGTCACTGTGAATTGCTGTACTCACACACAGATTCTCCTGGCAGAAGAATAAAGGTAACGCACCTTTCTGTCAACTGTAAATGGTGAAGATATCCATTCAAGAAGAAAAACTCCCAAAAAAAGCCTTGTGCTCTCACGAGCTACTCAAAGACTGAACTTGAAGTAAATTCTGCTTAAAAAGAGCTGTGAAAATAAAATACACAAAATCAGTAAATGTATTTTTCCTACTATTACCTCAAACAAATTACTCGAGAAAATTACACTGTGTTTTCATTTTAAAATCACTTCTGATTTGATAGTGGGTAATGAAAATAACAGGTCATTAAGATGGCAGTTATTACAAGGATATGAAAAGTAAAAACAAGACATCAAGTGTAATGATGTCATTGATATTTATTTTACTTTCCACTATATCACTAACATGCTTTTTTATTTGTTTTGTAATAGAGTATTAAAAAACTATATGCATAAAATATGATATGTTGCAAAGGATTGCAAACATAGCGTGAATATCAAACCAGGATTAATATCACTTAAATAGAAATAGGTGATTTAAAGTTAACTAATATGTGATACCCAGGAGGGATTGAGATACCTCAGTGTAGATGATGAGGGTTGTTGGGTCAGGAAAGATGCACGGATGGATCATCCATCTCCAACCTTCTGCCCTGAATGCTTTATGAAAAATAGACCTTTTTTTTTTAGAGAAAAAGAGAAAGTTCCACAAGATTTCAGCCATTTAAACCTGGCTGCAGGAATTCAACGTTCCTTCTTGGACCGTGGCCATCATTTACCTCTCGTGCTGAAATATCATGAAATTCCCAACTAGGAGCAGGTTTCCCCAGGGCTCAGCTGGGTGTGTGACATCCCAGCCCCGCGATGACAAGCCTCCACCACCCTCCTGGGCAGGGAAAGTTCCTCCTGTTCTGCAAAACCCAGGCAGGAGGAAAAGGGGAATGAGAGGGATGGAAATGAGAGAACCAAAAAGGCTGTTGACAAGGTGATGGGAGAGTTTCAACCTGCTCTTCCTCTATGGGGGGAAAAAAATTAAGAAAACCTTGAATTGGGGTGTGGGCTGAAGCGTGGTGGGATGCTCTGCTGCAGGTTCATCTGTGGTGTTAACATAGGGTTTTGTGCTCCAGAACCTCACTTGGAGTAAAATCATCATCATTGAATGTACTTTGAGGAGAAATTATTCTTGTATTACAAAAAACTCAACCTTTACAAATGCAATTAGATTTTAAAAAATAAAATAAAATCCTGAAGTAGGAGGGTTGTTTGGGGTTTTTTTCCCAAAAAACTACCACTCCTTCCCATAGTCAAAGCAGAATATTTAGTCTCAGCTGTAGAGCACCAATATTTTTTTCCCTTCATTATTTTGGGGGGTTTCTCTGAGCTCTCCCACAGAGGTATGGAGAAATGCAGCCTGACCATTAATATTTGCTTGAACGTGAAAATATGAATGTAATGTGTTCCCCCAGCAAACAGACCGGTACGAACCAAGGCGCTGAGGAGACTACAGCAGGGTACCCACCACTCAGGGTTGTTGAGCTGAGCAGGCAAGCTTATGATTAGACAAAAATTGGACTTTCTTAACGGTGCTTAACATCCACACTACGAATCCCAGCAATATATTGTGCAAACATCTGGTGTGCCAGCGGTGAGATGGATCACGTGGAGGGATGATCAAACACAGCCAAGCTCATCGCTCTTCCGTGGGAGACGCGGCGAGGGCGCATGGTCCCGCTTGCTCTGGCTCCTGATCTATTGATTTGGAAGCGCTCTGATTCCCCCTGTGTCGGGGCTGCAGATGCAGAAGAGATGAAGCAACTGGGAAATCAGCAAAGCAGCAAGCTGAGCAGTACAAATTGGTAAAAATTATTTAATACTGGGAAGCTGATCTAGTCACCCCCTGGTAATACTGTCAATTAAGTGTACGAAATTAATATTAATTATCGGCAACGAATTGTTTGCGGCTGTAATAATGAAGAGAGAAAATAAGAAGAAACACAGTGCATTTACGATGCAAAAATATTGGCTGTCTCTGAATATTTCCTCTGAAATCTGTTTTGCTTCCTTTAAGAAGCACATTCATAAATATATTTTCTTAGTATTTGAGTTGCAAATCAGCCCAGACAGACGAGAAAGTGCCACAAAGCAAACGTATACACTGAAATTCTATCTGATCCAAGAAGTTATATTCATTTAAAAAAAAAAAAATACATCAGAAAAAAACCCCACAGAGATGCTCAGCAAGAGCAGTCATCTTTGAAAAAGCGGAAACCAGCAGCACTTGGAAATATTTTAACAAGAGAACACACTGGAATATCACTCCCAGCCCATGCTGATGCCTATCAACAGATTGCAATAACTTTCTTCTCATGCTGTGGGGAAAAAAAAAAAGAAAAAGAAAAAGAAAAAAAAAGGCAAAAGGAAATGGTAAACTTATTCTATGAGCAAAGAAATCTTAATCTCTGATATGTAATATATAATTAATTTTAACTAATAATTTTAATCCATTTCTGGATTAAAAGTGCACTTGGCTCTGCACCTGAAAGGAAGATATTCCAGGGGAAAAAGCTGTTGGGAAAATAAAAAAAAAGAAATGAACCTGAGGATGAGAGGCCACTGAGCTCCCTGAACCCAAGGGGGACGAGCTGGAGGTGACCCTGGTGTCGCCCACCTCCCCTCCTCTGTGCTCTGCTTTCTCTTCCACTCCCGTAACAAACGATGCTTTGCTCTCTAACTTTGCATTTAAAAGGATGGAAACCTTCAAATGCATGAAAAACATTTTCTGCTGCTTATTGATGGCATTTGAGAGAAAGTGCCCAGTGTCAACTATTTTTTGTGGTGGTAGAATAGCACAACTACTTAAAGAAGACTGCAGTTTTTGTGTGTGTCTCCATCAGTCTGGAGGAAACTCATCCCCTTGGCCCAGCATCTGCTAGGGGGGAATCTTCTCCTTGGCCATCAAAGCCAGCTCTGCTCTCAGCTATGCAGGAGAGGCCTTGATTACAACACCACTAACAAAGGCATCAGATTATACAGTGCATCACAGTGAGGTTTGATCAGAATAAAGCTTTAGAGAAATATTTCCCTCCACAATTACCTTCTTCCACCCCCAAAAGTTTTCTAGTGTCGCAGGAAGCGTTTTGCCACCACGGCTGGCGCAGAGCTCAGGAACAGCTGATGAAGTGAGCAAAAAGCCATTGCATACCACAAAAATTGAGTTGCACATGCATCAGCCTAATATAAGTCTCTGTCTTAACACATGGTCTCTTTCTAGAAGGACCTACACGCTAACCCAAGAGCTGATGGACTTCAGAAACCCGCAGTATCATGAGCAGTGTTAATCCTTTTTTAAAGCCATGTATAAAATGATGGATCAGTTATCTGCTTGAGGGGCATAAATATCATTTATTAAGACAATCATGCTTAGTTCTTTGCAATTATTTTTTTAATAGAAACATGAATCTCTGTTAAAGCCAGATTTACGCTCACCCTCACCTAACCCAGTGTCAGGATCTTTGATCCCAAATTATTGAGGAAGTGGAGAACTCTCTCCTGCATGGGGTGTTTCTGCTTGAAATGTGCAAGAGGCAGCAAAAGGAGTAAGGTCTCTGAGGGTTAAATCTTTCAGCATCCTCAGTGCACATCATGGACTTGGCTGAGCCATGAAGTTACACTTTATAGTTGGCACACTCTGGAGGAAGCTCCCATACCCAAAACAAACCAGTTGTTTACAAGGGGGAAAAAAAATCTCTTCTAACTCAAGGAAATTAAAATGGTTTAAAGAGAGGAAAGAACTTTTCAGCTTTATAAAGTTGATTTATACTAATGTAGGTAGCTACTACTCTGAGCTGATCTGTGGCAGCTCTGCCCTTCCTCCAGTCTCTCACAAAAGTAAAACATTCAGCATTACTTTAAAAAAAAAACAAATAAAATAAAATTAGTAGAATCCAGATGAGTTTTTAATTCCTGCAAACTGCTCTGCTGTTGCTTAAGGAAAGCACTGATGCAAACTGAATTACATCAAACTCATATGTACAGTAAAGAAATGAATGTAAATTACATATCCAGATTCTTCCCAAAGACCTTTGCATTATTTTTTTTTTGCACACAATAATCGGTTACTGAAATGCATTTGTAGGTGCAACATGCAATTATTTTAAAAGCACTCAAAGTGACTTAAAAGCTTACAGCAGAAACTGAATAAAAATATAATTTCCAGAGAAATGGAGCCAGTGATAATGTCACATTGGGATTTCCATGGCAGGACTCGGGCAAACAGTGATTGCCACCAACACCTTTAGTGATGGGTGGTAAGGAGAACCCTGGACCTCTCCCAGAGCTAGAACCAGAGCACTGGGAACGTCCCACACACACGTTGCTGCAGGCAGCTGACATCCCACCTGGGCTTTTGCAAGAGCCTGGAGAAGTTACTGGATTTTAATTTTTTTATGTTTTTGCAGTAATTTTTGTTCCTCCTGCTCATCCTGTCTTGCAGCATTGACAAGGATCTCACTTGGTTTTGTTCTAACTAGAAATGATTTCCAAGTTCAGCATGTCCCAACACACCCCAGCCCTATGGATGGGGTGTGGGGAAGGCTGTAACCTGCTGGCCACAGGGCTTGGGTCAGCCAGCCCACAGCAAAAGGCAAGTGGATATTAAAATCAAAGTCCATAGCAAAAGCTTTAATTTGGACAGGAAAAATAGGGATAACAAACTGTTCAGGATACAGCTTCCCTCTGAATGGGTGGATGTGCTGGTTCAAACCAGAAATCAGTTTGCACGTTAAAAGCACCTGCAATCCTTGGAAATTTATGGGAGATTAAAGGAAAATAATGCTGAATAATACATTTTTTTAAAAGTTAACTTAAAATTATTTTTTAAATAATTAGAGAGTGATTTTATTTATAAGCCCAAGCTTTCTGCCTCTCACTGCACTGCCCAAGGAGGAGGAAAGACAATCTTCAGCTGGTGTAAGCCATCAGAGCTGGAATTTAAAGGAATTGGGACCATTTATGCTTTGTAAAATCTGCTCTGGAGTGCTGCTCAGGATGGTATGAATATCTCCTCCTCTTTCAGGAGAAGGGCTGTAGGAATGCCACTCACATCACCCCTTATTTTTCTCCGTTAGACAAACAAAATGAGCGATCACATTTATGCCACGGACAGAAAGCAGAGCCCACGGGCTATATGTTGTGAAAAGAACTCATTCTACCAAGCAAGATAATGCTTGAAAAGGTGAATGAAAAGATTTTAGTAAAGAGGAAAATGTCCCTGTAGGACCCTTCCTCATTCTGAGCTCTTCGGTAACGTCAGCCTCGCTAATCCAGACCTAGCTGGGAGTTCCAATGAAAAATTCATTAACTTTGTGTCCTTTAATTTATTAGGTGTAGCAACACTCCTCGTCAGGGGAAGGGCTGCAAGGAGGGGACAATCAGGGAGCTTTCATTCCGTTTGCAAAGGGACGGGCTCACAAAGGGAGGGACCAGTTAGTGAGAAATTACACTCGCCTAATTAGCAGAGCCGCTGTTTGCTCCGGCGGGCACGTCAGAGCCAGCCAAAGGGAAAATGTCAAACCTGCCATCAAAGCCCTGAAATAGCCACGGCTACAATCGTGCCAGGACCAGACAAGAGCAGAGGCACCTCGGTGACCATTTCATCCCACAGGGGTATTTGAAAAGGGAACACGCTAGGAACAAGAATAACCAAGTCTTTTATATAGCGAATTCACACTGAAATCTGGACTGTCTACTCCCCAGCAGGACTAGGTTATGTTTCATATCCACTCCACTAACTGCCAGATACTCTCATACTCACATTACAGCACACCATAGAGTTTTTCCCAACAAACTGCCCCAGAAAGCTGAGTTTGGGTGTGAGACTAGGAAATCCAGAGGAAATTTTTTTCTCTGGAGGTTGTCTCACTCCCTGCTCAGCTCCACAGCTGAACCTGGGGATAACCAACCACTCCTGTCTTTTTCATCAGGCTGATAGAAGGATTCAGTTTTATTCACAGTAACACAATATTTTGTCCTTACATGACCCTTCCTGGTGTCCCTTTCCTCCCTCTTTAGAAAGGAATAAATAATTATCCTTCTTTTCTGCCAGGAAACACAGATAGTGAGTGGGGTGAAATGGACTGCAGCCAGGGCAGAGCCAGCAGCAGAGCTGTGTCTCCAGCCTGCCAGTCCCAGGACCTATTAACATTAATGCTTAATTAGTGTTTACATTTTTCCAAGTAAAATGTAAACACGTCTCTGCACCAGCCAATACCAGCTGTGATGGGAGAGTGATGTTCTCCAAAAGCAATTTCCTCCCCTTTCAAAGGGCCATTTCCAGTAGGTAGGACCATAAAGCAGCATCTGAATCATGACACCTCATATTGTGCATTTACGAAGCACAGCAGTGGGGTGGTATCACCAGTTATGGGGTAAGACCAGCAACTCTCTAGACTGAGAAGAAAAGCCAAATAAAGTAGTAGAAAAACAAACAAAAAAAAATCAACAAAACCCACAAAAAACCCAACCCCTTCGAGGATCCTGCTGCACTCAGATATGATTTCACTGATGGAAACACAAACTGTCTTGATAGCCATATGGATATATGCTTTGCTTTGAAGAAACAAATTATTGATACAAAAATTAATTATTCTTTGGCAAAGCAGAAAGCTCTGAACAGCTGTAAAAAAATGTTCACAATAAAATCTGAGTCTCGTAGAGGTTAATCTGGGTTTAAGTTTCTTTACAGATAGTAAAATGAAGTTCAGCTGAGCCAGAAATCCATAAAACCAGCTTGTTCCTCATGCCCATACAAAAACTGATACAGATGCTCCAGCTGTTGCCCCTACACCCCCAAAAGTGATGCCCCATTTACCCAAACACATGGCATGTCCCTGTGTCACCAGCGGCACCTTCCCAAGGGTGGCTGGCCCAGGGTCTCCCTCCTTATGGTCCAAGTTCTCTCACTCTAGGGATCATGTAGACAAACAGTTGGAGGAGAAAGTCACACATGTGAGGATTTTGTGCTGTGATTACTGGATAAATAAATCCACAAATATTCTCTGTCACCACCATTTCTAAAACCTCTGTCACATGGGTGGGAGAGCAGCTGGTCACAGTGTCATGGGGGATCGATGTGGTGGGGAAAGAATAGCTTATGTTTATCTACTGCCAAGTGCATTTTGCAAATACTGGAAATTAGGAAAGTGCTACTTCACCTTCTCTATACCCTAAAAATGAAAGAAAAATCCAGTTGGTCTCCCCTCTCTGTAGGACACTCCTGGAAGGGGTAGAAGGTGAGCAAGACAATTTTTCTAGAGGGGAGGCAGGTTGCACAGTCACCTGTTTCTCACTGATCATGTGCCATCACAAAGAGAACATTTGCAGAGATGATCTTTTGAGGTCCCTTCCAATCCCTAACATTGATTCTGTGTGACCACCTTGGTGAAACACAAGAAAGGTAACTTAACCTGGAAAAACAAAACCACGTGCAAATGCCAGCACTGTATGCCTACCCAAAATCTACATGGCCGTGGCGATGCTTTTTGGAGGTTTATTGCTGCTTGCAGATCTTACCAGTCCTGCCTGCCTAAAGAATTTTCCTCTCCTGCCTGACTTTCTCAAACATCATTTATTTTGCAGTGTCCCACAGCCCTGAAGTCAGGTGATAAGTGCATTCCACAAGGTAAGCCTCACCTGGGGAAGTCATACCCTGTGCTGTTTGGAGATGACACCTGCAGAAGCAGCTCAGTAACCTGGATATTGTCCCTCCCATTACCTCTTAATCCTTTGGAAATAATGGCTTCGAGCCACGGTAGGGTGGTACAACATGAAACATTTATTTGCACGCCACATCAAGCTGTAAAGGTAGATGGTGTGAGGAGACTAAGGCTGAGAATTATTTATTAGGAAACATAACTTTGCAGAGGCTCAGCTAGACACCTTTGATGTTCCTGAAGAGCACCATCTGAGCTCGTTTTTGGAATAAAGTAGCTAGCTCAATGATATCTTCATTTCTTGAAGACAGTTGTTCAGTCTCTTTTCTATACTGTATGTTCCACATTAAGTCATTATCTATGCTGTTCACTCCATTAATTCTGCTAGTTTTATTAGCAAAGTTCTGCTGCCTGGTCCTGTAGCAGTGACAAGCATTTCTAAAAGCTAATCTGACAGATAATGACTCCATTAAGTGTTGAATACTAATTGGTTTACATCAGGGGCCTGAAATTAATTGATGTAAATAAATTAGCACCTGAGCACGCATCACCCCAGCTTTGGATTTTCCTAAATACCAATGATTTTTAAAGCTTGTATCTTCAGCAAAACGCAACGGAATATAAACAGACAGGATGAGTAATTAAAATGTGGCAACAAAATAAGACTATCAAGATGAGCTTAACAAAGATTGTTTACCTATTGATGGAAAGGGTAGTGCCTGCCTGTACAGTCTGTTTACACTGCTCTGACTCGTACAAAAGATACTTTTCTGACAGCTTCCCAGAGATATAATTATCATTACTATTAAAAACAGTGACACTGACCCCAACACCATTACTAAGATTTTAGTGAAGTTCTGTGAGACGCGTGGAATTCACGCTATTAATCACAACAAACACCTGCCTCCCCCTTAAAAGGCAAACCTTCAATTATTAATTCAAGGGATTAATAAAAAGTTATTTTTTTAGAAAAAGGATAAAAGCTCATTATAGTGGAGTTTTGTCATTGGAATGACACAAATAATGACTAATTTCTACGGCTTGGGAGAGCAAGAGCGTGCCTGTGTAGTTGGGGCATGTCAAGAGCAGGCAATAGGTTAGAAGACACCAACAAACGTGGTCTATTTTTGTACACAGATTTACTACATTCACTTTCACTTTTATAAGGAAAATAAAATCTAATATAAAGCGTTAAAAATCTGAGAAGAATCCTCATATCTTGGGAAAGCAGATATCATTTGGAGCAGGAGAGCAAAGTCAGCCTAGGACAACTTATAGAAGGCAACGTATGGGCACACAGCTCCATCACCACCAGAGACCTCACCTGTATCACTGCCAGGGTGGTGGGAAGCTTTGGGAAAGCCACTGAGGTTGATGGAAAGACACCTACAATTAACTACAGTCTGCTTTGGATCAACTTTCTCATTCCTCCCATTGATTTCAGATTGGATACACAGATTATTTTTACACGCACCAAAGAACACTTTGTTTTGACAGAGTTATCACCACTGTGAAAACACTCAAAGACTTAAAGTTATCCTGCAAAGGACATGAGCAAAATTTCTGGAGGCTGACATCATCTTCCTGAGGGAATTAGGAGACAGGAGATGAGCAGGAAAAAATTTGTTGAGAAAATCTGTAAGGAACCTCCTGCAAGATCTCTTGAGCTACACAGAAGTTTCTTCTATGAAAGATAATTTTGAGTATGGAGCTATTGGAGAAGTCAGGATACTGACATTTACAAAGCCAATGAGGGATGTAAGAACATTAGATGCTGCAGTGGTCACATGGAGAGCCAGGGTCCTCTTCTCCTCTTCCTCTCCTCTCCCACCCAGACACCTGTACCTTGCAAAGGTCCCAACCTCCAGCCCTGATGTCAAAGCAGAAACTCAGAGCTCAGAGCCTACGTGCTGGACTGCTCCCCTCCGAGAGCTGTTCTCATCTTTCCTCCTGTGGGCCTTTAATAATCCTCTTTGATCTAAGGCCAAAGTGTCAAGTCACCACAAACAAGGGGCTGGAGCTCTGCATTGCAGTTGTGAAGAACAACACAAGTGTTCCCCATCTCACCCCTTCCTCTTTTTAGGGCTGGGATCGCAAGGGATGGTTCATCCCATGTTTCAGAGAAGTTGTAAGCTCCTGGATGGTCCATTTATCACCACCTTGACTCCAATTTTGAGTTTATCAGCTCTAGTTCAAGTGTGACCATGATGCCACCTGAATAGTATCCTGGGAGAGGAGGGATGGCTGGGCCATGCACCAGCCAAATAAACCCCAGGAGTTATTGGGTGTCCCTGAGTTTGGGACCTTCTAAAGGATGTTGAGAAGAATGGGGGCTCCTGTGGCCTTAGAGCTTTAGCTGTCTCTACAGCCTGAGTTACTGTAAGTGATTTCCTATAAGTACATGGTTATTACAAAGTGCAAGCAAGAATTAAAAAAATAATAATAATTAAAAAATAATCAGTGTTGGCATTAAGTCAAAATACTTTCAAAAGGGCAATAAGAGTATGAGAGGGTTTGAAGGAGAGCATGAAAACAGCTGCAATAAAACCATGGCTTCTCCAGACTTCTTCCAGAATTATAGCAAAGTGGAAATTAATTTACAAACCATTCGTCCTCGCTCTATCCGCGCTTTGGGCAAAGCCTCCTCACCGCCGCTCTCCCCTCGCCAGCGCCGTGACGCTGCCCCAGCCACGCTCCTCTGCGGTGGCAGCCGTTCAAATGACAGCAGGTCACCTCGTTGGGGAACGGGCCAGTTCCCAGCACGGTGACACTGCCCATGCAGACCCCGGCACACCCCAGCATGTCCCCTTTATCTCTACCTCCCACGTTGAAATCCAGGGGATTATAACACTTCATCTTCTCACTGGCTGTTGGCAAGACAAACAAAGCAATTAGGCTGTTATGGCAATTTTATGGTGCTTATAAAATTAATTAGCAGCCTATTAATTAAATTTTGTCATTAATATTAATATTATTATTATATTTTTTTCTAATTCCTTCTCTGCTCAGGCTTTGTTTCCTGGTGGTGGTTTGTTTTGTTGTTTTTTTTTTTTTTTCTCCTCTTACTTGACTTTTTTTGTTTGCTTCCCGAGAAGGACAAGGACTCTTTTTATGGAGATCTGGGATGTCTCTCTATTTTTTTTTTTATTTTTAATTTTTATTTTTTTATAACAGGATGCAGATAAAGCCTGGAGATGTGGAAACTTCCAAAAGAGGTGATTTCTGGAGGATAGCATTGTTCAGAGGTTGGGAACTGGAGCACTTGTTCTTTGTGGACACCAGCCAGGTTTTTTTCTGTTTTGTTTGCTTGTTTGTTTTTTAACTCCACATTGGGAATAATCTCTGAGAGACAATTTAATCATATTTTACATTAATTTAAGACCCAAGTGTATTTTATTTGTACACTTGCCAGGATTTTGAAGTCTCCCTCCCAGGCTCCTGTCCCCTTTTAAAACATCTCTGGAGACTCCTTTGATGCTCCTAGCATGAGAGATCCCACCACCCCACAACACAAGAGATGATTGTCTGAATTGGAAACTTTCCCAGAAGAAGTTTGCTGGTTAAAAGCCTCTCTTTGTGATGAAACACAGCTCAGTCCACAGGGCCTTACCTTCAGGACTCTCAAACTGTTGTCTCAGGTGATGTTAACCAGCACTGCGCTTGATGCGTTCCTCTCTCCTGTAAGAGACACCAAAAGACTTTGTTATTGGCAATAAAATTCCTACTGGGTCTTGATGTGGCTTTTGCTGGTTTGTTTTAGGTTTTCACTCAGTTTTACAGCCCCCTAGTGAAGGCTGGATGGTGCCATGGACATTGTCATGAACATGTTCCATGTGAGCATGAGCAGCACACGTGGTGATGCACCGTGTGGCTCCAGGGCATCTCCATCTCCTGCCATTTGGGTCCTGCCTTGCAGCAGACAGGAGAGGACACGAACTGAAAGGCAAGTGGCACCGTCACAGCTACACTGTGGGTAAAAATACGTATGCATGGAGTTACACCAGCACTTCATCTCACTGCACCACTGGTGAGAGTAACACTCCATCTCCCTGGAACCTGGGGTCACTGCTGTGCCCAGACTGGGGTGAATACCCAAAACCTGACATGTCCCCAGTGCTCCCCACCCAGCAGCAGCAGCCACACCACAGCGTGGGGGACAGAGGCCACCCCCATCTCTCTATATAAGCAATTCAGAGTGGAGCCCTCTGTAAGAGAGCAGCCATGGAAGGGGTGGGCATGGGGTGCACCAGCAGTGCTGGGGTGCATGATATAGGGGTGCACCAGGGGTGCTGGGGTGCACAGTGTTGGGTTGCATAATATAGGGGTGCACTGGCAGTGCTGGGGTGCATGGTGTTGGGGTACACCAGTGGTGCTGGGATGCATGATGTAGGGGTGCACCAGCAAAGCTGGGGTGCATGGTGTTGGGGTGCTCTGGCAGTGCTGGGGTGCATGATATCGGGGTACCTGGTGGTGCTGGGGTGCATGATGCCGGGGTACACTGCAGTTCTGGGTGCCCGGCGCCCAGGTCCCGCCCAGCACCGGTGGAGCATTGCCACCTACAGCGCTGCCAGCAGCACTGCACAGCGGCGCAGGACCCGCTCTCCCCGCACGATGCTGTTACTCCATTCCCTGCCACAGGAACAAAAAAAACCCCAATTTTAAATCATTTTGGTGCAGACAAAGCCCAAGCCAGGTCCTCAGCTGCATCTAACGTTATTTCAGTTGGGTTTTGAGCTTTATAATTCACTCATCGCTCTGAGAAATCTTTCAATAACCTTAGAAGTGCCACTTAGTTTTTATTTATTTGAAACAAACTAATCAGGTGTGTTTGAATACCTGGGCAGGCCTGTGGCCACCACACAGTGCCTCTTGCTAGAAATTCAGACCATACCCCTCATCCTGATTTCTCTTGAGCGATAGAATCCATTTTCCCTGCTGCTTGCTGAAGTGTTGCCTGGAGCGGCACAGAAACCCACCAGGATTTTCCCCATGCTGCAGGAATCTCCAGACTCACTTTCCTTACCAGCAGCTAAGCCAATTATAAATTTATTTTGGAAGCATATTCCCAGGGTCTGAGGTGCTACAGGTCACCTGTGCTGCAGTCATCGTGTTGTTGGAGCTGATGAACTCAAAGCGGCTTGGTATTGGGGCAAGAAAAAAGCATAAAATCAAATATTAAAACACACTAGTTGGCACAAACATGGTAAAAATCAACATTTGGAATCGATTGTATTATAACTCCGTGTTGTTGTTGGTAACATTTGATAAATTGCTGTTCCATGTCATTTTTAAGGGCGAGTTAAATCCTACAGCACCTAACTGCTGCTGCTCAACAGCAATCATGCTCTCGACTGAAATCATTCCAACATGGTATGTTGTTCACTCCAAAAATCATTTCTCTTTGCAAGTGATGACCTTTCCTTTCTATTAAAGTCTTTATTGTTTCTAACTGACTTTCTTCAAGATTAAAGCTTCATTGTACTTAAACAACAGACAAAAGCTGCTCAAAGGTTATTGCCTCTGCGCTTGGCTCTGTTGGGTGACCGATAACATTTCCACCTGTGGCTCACACACGTTAGGACCTGACTGCTCCACATTACCTGAGAAATAAAACTTTAGGAGGCCAAAGCGAGATGTGGGTGACATTAACTTTCCCCTGTGCTGGTGCAGTGGATCAGCAGCCAAACACACCATGAAGTTCATAGAAGGGAACTGACTGGTCGCTGGCAGCGTGTCCTGGGGACAACCTCAGAGTCACCTCCTGGGATGGTCTGAGCCAGGTTCACCTTAGGGGAATGTGCCAGCCACAGTCACCTTCATCCTTCATTTTGCAATCCTGAATTGCACCAAAGATGATAAGACAATAAGCCTTCACTGTTATAGCAGAAAAATTAAATTTGCCGTTATTATGCCTTCACGCAAATCCTCGTGGAAGAGTTAGCTTCTACGTGCATTAAGCAACTGTATTTCACATTGCATCGGTTAATACCAGTGTCTTTAGAGGTCACCAAACTTAACAGTTAAAAAAAAAAAATTAATCTGAGAATTTACAGCAGTTAAATACAGCTAAATAATTAATGATGAGGAAATTGAACTTCCCATTGAGATTGGATTAGGAGCCGATGTGGGACACCACTGCTGTAGAGCCTGTTTCCCTGGGGAACCTCCCAGCAAAAATCAGCCTCTTTATTGCTTTCCATATCACTAATAAAATATGAAAGCAGAGAATACAATAAGATTTTCATATCATATTAATGACCTTCAGAATGCAATCAGACTAGCAGCTCTCACTGAGCAATTTGCTAACATAATATAAAATTGTTAATATGATCTGAAGGTCACTCAGACAGTATAAAAACGAGTGTAACAACAGCGGCGAACCCGGGCCTCGGCAACGTGAACAATTAACTTGCAACTTCACTTTTGCAACTCGTACCTGATGTGTCCATGTCAGGCACAATACCAACAAGAAGCCACACAGTGTCCTTAGGCTCGGAGGACATCACCTCTGCCTGGTTTGCTGGCTCAAAGCTGATGTAGGAAGAGTCACCTCACCCTGAACATCTGCTAACTTGATGTCAGAGGGTAAAGACCTAATGAAAAAGGAAGGAGAAAGCATAAAAGTTGAGATGACAATTTTGAAGACAAAAAGAAGAGGAAAGAAGGAATACAAAGAAAAACAGAGAAGCACCTTCAGAGATAATTAGAAAACCCACCAAGCTGGGAAGCAGGACATGGGCTGGCATGCGAGTGTGGAAATCATTGAGCCCGGGGAACCACGATGGGAGGAGGCAGCAGCACAGCCTGGAGCTGTATTGTGGTTTCCAGCTCTTGCTCCAGCGTGGCAAGGTGCTGCTGGACCCTGGGCAAGTTCTTCACATCCTTTTAGCTCATGTTTCTCCTTCTGCAAAACTGGAAAAATACATCTAAGAGGTCCTGCCATGCTGACCTGGTGCCTCAAGCTGGTTGGAGGGACAGTGGTAATGCAAACCAGCTTTCTAAAGGAGGAGATGGACATCTCTAAAAGACTCTCTATTGAGGAAAGCTTTGATTCAGGGGGATCTATGGGAAATAAAAAAACAACAGTATTTTTAACAGAGCAAGTGTTTTTAAATTAAAATATTTCAAAATCATATTGCTCATTTTCCTTTTGAATAAAATTGACATGTCTAGTATCCAGCTTACAAAGGCTAAACATAAGAATGCCCAACAAAAAAGTTCTTAATAACATTAAAAATCAAGGATTGTCTTTTTTCTTTCTTTTTTTTTTTTTTTTTTTTTTTTTTTTTAATAAAAAACCCACTTCTCTTCCAAGGCATTACTCTGAAATAGGGTAACTTTGTTTTTCACCATGCAATCAACATTGCTGAAGTACTACAGAGCACAGAGAGCAGTGAGCATATGAAGTCATTCTTCTAAGGTCCTCTTAAGAAGTAGATTCAGTTAAGAGAGAAACTCTGCCTTGGTTCACCACGTAACCTTTAGGATTGAGATCTCTCTTCTCAAGACTCCCCATTTAGCCACAGATTAAAGGCCACCAGTGGAGGACCACAAACTCCAGGCATCCTCCTGAAATTTCAGCTGTAACATCTAGGTTTTCATAGCCACCTCACTGTGAAACAGAGGTAATCATACCCCAGAAGAACAGCTGGAGAGCATCAGACCAACATCCTGCTGAGCCCCAAAATGTTCCCTCATGGGGGTGGACCACAGGAAGGGGACAATCACACAAGGTTTCTCCCACATTGGACTCCTCTTCTAAGCCCTCCAAAACTCCTCTCCTCCCTGGAGCTCACCTAAATTTCAGCATATACGATATCCTATAAGACCATCTACAGCTTGTTTCATGACAAGTCATCTCTTTTTATTAACCTTGGACATTCTGGCTTTACTTGATGCCTCTCATGGCATTGACTCTATGAAGGACCTTGTCAAAAATCTTTGAGAAAAATTACTACAGCACTTCAGAGCTGTTCCTTCCTCAATTAAAGTTTTGTGTAATTATACCAACATCACCATAACAAAGTGAGGATCTGATTGAAATCAACAGAAAATTCTCTGTGACATCTCTTCTGAAGAGCAGGAACAGGCCAGAGCAGGGCTTTGTTCCCATCAACCCAGCTTTTATACACATGCTTTAGTGTTTGGAATGGCAAATACAGCGGGGAAAAGTGTCTGGGAATCATTCTTCAGCTGCACGGTGTGCGAGAGGGGTATCTCCTCCTGGAGACTCCTTCTATTGTCTGAGTCAAAGCCTCTTTAGATGTATTTTATACAGGAATAGATTGGTATTTAATTAACCTCCACTTTATGCCATAGGCAATCTTTAATTAAAGGCATCCTTAAGCATAGAATTTAGAGCGTTACCAGAACGACTTGAAGTGCAGAAAGCGATTTTATGTTTCCCTCATAAACGAGAAACAAGGAACTAAGTAAATAACAGCTCAAAAGGAGGAATCTTCTCAGCTGAGCACAAAACTGTTTGCAAGGAGTCCACCACCTCCAGAAGAAGGCATTCCCTACAATCTCCTACATTTCCCCTTGGGTATGGAGATTTATGGAGGGTGAACCTAAAGCAGCAGCAAAGCTTTGAAGGAAGGAGAGCCTTTAGCTGCCATGAGCTCTTGGAAGCCTCAAAGCCTTGTGCAGCTTTTGAAAAACAAACTAAAAGAAAAATACAAACAAAAATAACAATACCTAGCAACCCCTGACAAACAGTGCAGGTAACCAGCAGGTAAACTCACCTGGCCTGATGTTTGTTGGGAAGACGTGGTTCCTACCTCTGTGGATCAGAGCTACTTGACCAACAGAAGCTCTCATTTGTGCTCAGTACATGGACAAAAGCCCAAAAAGGCAAACATACCAAAAGAAGCAAGATAAAGATTTTGAAAGAAGATATGATTGAGATGAACTTGCCAAGACAAGCCTTGCCAGTGTTGAAAAATTCCTTCCCAGATGGCTACTCCCAGGGAAGAGTCCTCCACGACCCCCAATGGGTTTCCATACACAATATCCACTTCAGGATGTTCAGTTTTCTAGTCTACAAATAACTCTAGCCTTACTAATTAGTTTCAAAAATATTATTTTCCTTTACTCCTATGATTTGCATGCAAGGAAGCAGAAGCTGCTCATTTTTTTCCCCATCTACTATTAATTTCAAGCTGCTAGCAAATGCTGAGTTGATTGCTTTTTTCCTCATAAAAGCCAGGCCAACACTTCTCATCTACCCAAGCACTGAGATAGTGTCTTCTCTAGCCACCTCTTCCAGGGACAAGCAACTCTAACCAGGCATGAGTCTCTGAATAAAAACCCCACTCTGATGACACCTCATCCTATTTTAAAACAACACAATGATGGCTCAACTGATTTTCCTCTGCATGCTGTCTGATATAGTGGTTGAGAGTCACCACACAGGTTTTGAGCCATTATTTGCCAGTTTATTAATATCAATGTGATGACTTAGGAGGAATTATCATTATGCATCATTTACACAAGTAAATGACATTCTTGCCTACAAACCCAAATAAGGCAATTTCTAACTAGGTCTAGCCATTTCTGGGGGAAAAAAGAAATAATAATACAATCACATTATCTCACATAGAAAAGAACTTCCTCTATATGGCAGTGTATTTCCTCCATTTTCATATTTTTTTTTCTTAAAAAGACATTTCCCAGACATCCCATGGGCAACTGTTCAAGGGTTTCCCTGGCTGCAGCCTCGCATACAAATCAAATCAACCCCCGTGCACAGTTTGCCTGAGCAGATCTGCTTGGTATGCTTGAGAGCAGAGGGGTTTTAGCACTGTGTCAGCCCAAGGATGAACCCAACTCATGTCTACCTCCTTCATTTCTATCAATAAACCACCAATATTTATTGATCAGTAGTAACTTAAAGATGGGCATTAGGTCATGATTGAGTAAGACACCTATCTTCTCACATCATCTGTTGTCCATATTGAGGTACTATGAATAAATGAACTTTGTAGGTTAATCCTGTCCTATTAAAAAAATCACAATATTATGGAAGAACTTCTTTTAATGCAGTTTCAACTTTAAATTGCTCCCCTGCTCATGAAAGCTTTACATTCCATAACTCACAGCACTGAAGTAGTCACGATGCCACGCGCAGCATTCGAAAGGCAAATAGCAGATGCAGAAATCAGACAGGATCCCTGGCAGGATTCCCACTCTCCTTATGATGTCACCTGCCAGGGCAACCAGGTAAAGCAGACGTGGTCCATGGGAGGAGAGTAAGTGCTCACAGACACTGGGTGAGCAGGGAAATGTGCCCAACTAGGAGGAATGGAGAAGTGTTGAACAGAGCTTATGGGGTGTGGATTTGAGATGCTGTGCTGCTTTATGCAAAAAAGGGGGAAAAAAGTTTTGGAGGCAACAGAATTATTGAGTATTGCAAATGATAAGCAAGAATCTTGTTGACTGGCAATATGTGCTCCACACTAATGTTAGCTCAATTTATGGTAACCCCATTTCTTTCTAAAGGTGTCAAGAACAGGGGAAGGAAATGGAGATAAGCAAAAAAGGGTAATTCCCAGCTCGGGTAACTATCTCTGCAGAAGAGAGACTGGTTTTTGACCAGTCTAGCGTCACAAGTTATCAGAAGTAAACTAAGAGATACTTATGTTTGGCACTAACCCCAGGGTTTCATCTGACTGAGAACAAGCAGCGATGCACATCAGCCAAGATCCTGTCTCCGTTAGTGGAGAAATGCCTTTGGGGCTGGTGGACACATACATTGATTGAGTTGGGACCTGGGGATTTTTCTCTGCAGACTGGTGCATATCACTCCCCAAATGGGAGGCCACCAAACCAAGTTCTCATACAGAGAATTTTTTATGCCCTTTTTTTCCCAGTATTAAAAGTGTATTTGTGTAGTTTCTAGAAAACTAATTATATGCACATCTCACCCAAATTAAAAATAAAATAAGGTGCATTGAATATTTTCTTTATGATATCCCAAAAGCTCAGACACCCCAGCTGGCTTCTATATTTCTTTTCAAAGGAAAAAGAAACCTATGTGTCCTGGCAGGTCTGTGCTAAAATCTGGCCTCATTGGAGCTCCAGAGTGAGGATTTTTTTCCTAGAAAAGCATCTCAAGTACAACCATTTCTTTTCAAAGCGTTGACAAACATTTCTCTGGCTCCTGACTTACAGTGGTGGAAGGTCACCAGCTCAGTTCACACTCTTTGGGTCTCTTTTCCATAGACGAAAGGTCTCACTGAGCAACTCAGCTTGGAGACAATGATCCATGAAGAGACTCAGGGCTTTCCTAGAAAATAAAGTCTGTCTAAATCATTTAAGCAGGATAACGCCTTCTTCCTTCGTGGAAAAAGTGTCTTTCATGGCCTGTCTTATCTTTGTTATGAAAAAAAAAATGCCTTTCATTCAAGTTGCAGCACAATTATCTCGTCCTACCAGCACTAGACATTCCCTCTCTCTGAGCACATGTCTCCTAGCATTGGGTCTCCAGCATGAATAATTGCTCTGCACAGGCCTGGCCATGGGCAGAGAACAGGTTTTCTTGACATCTCTACAACAAAGTCAGACTTCACCCTGGTTGGCTCTGTTCCCTCGTGGCGGGTGGGCGAGCTCGACTCGGGAATGCTGTGTTGCAAGGGTAGGTATTAATTGAGCAGAGATTTGCAATGCATCCATGATCCTGCAACAAGCATTTACTTCAAGATCCTTCATTGATCCACAGTGAAGCTCTGACAAGAGACTTCAAAACACCCAACATCTGGGCACCCTCTTGTTTGTCCCACCCGTGGTCACCTCCATAATCTGGCAAAAACTCAGTGTGCACAGACCAGACTCTCTGCAGCTGCATCCATCCCTTCTTCAATCCCTAAAATCATCTCATGTGTGCAGCTTTATGTCCCTCCTCCAAGATCAGCTAGAAAGAGAAACCATTCTTGGCAGAGCTCATTAAAGGGAGGACAAAGATGGTTGGTTAAAGGTAATAAATAAATAAACAAACTTTTAGGTTAGTTATAACGAGTTTACCTAATTCCTGATAAAATACAACCCAGCTAGAGAGGTTCACACTAAAACATCAAGTAATGGACCAACAAATGTGCAGGACCCTTGGTATTTTGACTTTTGAAATCTTTAAACAAGAGAATTTATATGTGTCCACTGAGTTTCTGGTTGAGCTGAGGCTCTTGCCATTGCAAACACTCCTGAGTTCAACATCCCCTTTATGATCAGTCATCCCTCTGGCCTCAAAGCACATCAGATGCAAATATTACAGTGTCAAGGCATTAAGAAACAACCAAAAAAAGAGCTTTTTCCCAGTGAACCAGCAACCTGCACGCCAGGCAAGCTTCAGGGTAGTCTTTTTTTCAGGCTTAGATTGCAGCAAAACAAAAACTTTCTGCCTGCCTAGAACAAACCTCCTGGGTGAGCCTCTGCCTCTGCTCACGTTCTCAGCCTCTACAATATACTCAGTTATTTGCTTTGTTTTCATGATATTTAGGATTAAGTTATTACATTTCCAGATATTTCCCCATAGGCATTTTCTTAAATAGCTTACGTTGAAATAGTAATAATCCCTTGGATGGTCCAGCTGATTGTTCACCTTATTTCTTCTCACTAGGGTAGGTCTGGAAATTACATCTCTCTTCTCCAAAGTTTTCTTGGATGAATGGTTTCATTAATAAGAAAAGAAACAGAAATCGATTCAAGCATTCAAAAGGCTCAGAAGAAAAATAATTTAAAAGTAAAAAGAATTTAGGAAATTTCAAAGCCCAGAGAAAAAAAAAAACAAACAACAAAGTACTTTATCTCTTTTCTGTAAATAGTAGCTTAAAAATGAGGGGAAAATACAGCAGATTAAAGAAACTGGCCAAGAAATGCAAAATTTCACAGTTGATAGACTGATTTTTTAATGTTTCTTTCTTAATGATGTCTTCTTATGATAACTTTATCCTCTAAGACATTAAGAAATATTGTTGGATTATTTATTTTAAATTCCCCTTTCTAGTTTCACCCAAGCACTAAATTCCATGCAGCTTTTTATCTTTACATCCCATATAACACTTTTCTCTGTGTGATGGTCACACCTTTGGAAAACAGTTAGCAGAGGACACCCTTGTCAGATCTCTACCCTTGTTGAGGACCTACACTTCTGGTTCTCAAAGGTTTTGAGTCTTCTGCTGAAGAGGAACAATGGCTGGAAGGTGGGAAACCAACCCTTGCTAAGAGGTAACTCCTTGTAGCAGAGATGCACCTGTGTGCACTTTTGCACGCTTGAGAAAGGAGAATTAAAAAGGGATTTATATTTTATTGACCCCACTGATGAGCTGGATCTTCCTCGAACAAGATCTGCAAGCAAACACTTTTGCTGAATAGTCTACAAAGCATCAGTGGCAGCAAATCATCCCATCCTTAGCTCCGTGTAATTTGTGAGGACATTTGAAGGCATCTGCCATGGCATAAATCATTTACAGCACACAGCTGGTTCGTGTGGAACTCCAGTGAGTTCACTCTGAACTCCAAATGATTGCCACCACCGTGCTTTTATTTAAAATGCCTCTTCCCTTGGGAAGAAAGAGTCTAAATCAAGCTTGGTTTCAAGGCACCAAAAAATTAATGATAGGTGTTCTCATCTCAACGTGCAGGAAGCTGCACAAATAAATCCCCACGTGGAGAAGAGGCTCGTGTCATTGTATTACACACGCCCCAGACCCAAAATGTCAATTAAAAGCTCACCTAAACCAGGAAAACCTCTCTGTTCTTACAACTATTTTTCTTTTTTCCACTTAAATAAAAGCAAACGTGTTAATATGGTCAGAAAAAATCTGAGTTTATAAAATCCTGTATTCTTGATGTCCTACCATTCCAGGAAAAGAGGAATCAAGTGTCTTCTCCCAGGTGACACCTTTCTCCAGACCATAAACCACTCACGCAGAGATCAACCACAGGACACAAAGCCTCCTCAGAAGCTCTGAGCTGAGCTCTGCTGGGGCTCTACCCTGGGTGTTGCTGTCACAGATTAAACAGAGCAGAGTTTGCAGCAGGAGAAGGTGAAAACTGAGCTGATATTTAGCCAAAAATAAGATTATAAGTCACCAAAGTGCTTTTAAGGGTTGGTTTGTGTGTTCACAACAGTATGCACACATTATAGTCAGTAGCAGTTGGTGACTCTCTGCGTGTTTAGAGCACTTTAAACAATTTGTAGCACCACCAGCATTATTTTCTCACTGGTTTCAAAAACAACAAGAAAATTATTATTACAAGAAAATTATTACCCAACTGTCCAAACCTGATTCTCATGGGCAAGTTAAAACTTCTTTTTTTGCTATGCTTGCCAATCTTCTGTCTAATTTTCAGATATTGCAAGTTTTCATCCAACACATCTTTTTGTCAGGAAAAAAAAAAGAAAAAAAAGAGGTAACTCTATCCCAACTGGAAAAAGCATCACAACCAGCAACCTTTCCAGATGTCTCCTCCAGAGGGAATTTATTTTCCTGCCTTAAAAAAAAAAAAAAATTAAAAAAAATTAAAAAGAGGATGTTATGATAATTTTTTATTCATTTTGCTACAAATTTGGGTTTTCAGTTTCACCACCAGTGTAATTTTACTGACTTTTTAACAACACTGACCTGGGACAGTGTGCAGGGGATGCAGGAGATGCTCATCATCAAGTAGGACTTAACCCCTCACAACCCCACGAGCTGGTCCCTCCCCACCCCAACCACGCCACAGCAACAGGAAAACGATCTGCAACTCAGTTAATTAATCACAACTTCCATTGATCCACTTTTGTATTTCCTTTCTTTTTACTTTCCAACAATTTAGGGTAAATTTTTTAATTAAATACAAAGGCCTTTCCCCATTTCAGAAAATTAATCACTTTTGGCATTTATTAGTTATTCATTTCTGTTTAAAACATGGTTTATAATTCATTAAAGGACCTCAAAAATTAAATTCTTCACAGCCTTAGGCTCCAAATATGTTTAAGTAAGAAAATTAAGCACAGTAATAAATAGTGAAGAATTCTGAAATATTAATTTGGCCTGTAGCATTTCAAATGTTTATTCGCAATAATTAATTTGAAACCAAGTTTACATTGCCTTTGTCAGGAGTTGGCTGGGAACTTTCAGTGACGTTACTAATTTCCTCCAATTTGCCCTTCTGGTGACACATTCCATCACTGACAACCCACTGCCAGCGCATTCCAATTAATTCTTTCAGCTATTTTTGAGTCTGATCATTTTCCACAAGGCACAGAAAAATGAGCACAACTGCCACAGGATATGTTCCTGGTTTGGTGTGGGGGGAATTAGCTACCTGAAGCTGATTATTAATGCCAGGCAAATCCCTTACACCTATGAGAAGTTTCAACTAACAAGCAAAAGAAAATTAAAAAATAAAAATACATTTTAAAAATTTAAAAAATTAAAAAAATAAATAAAAAATAAATAAAAATAAAAACAAATAAAATTTAAATATAATAAATAAATAAAAATAAGAAATAAGAAATAAAAATTGAATTAAAATAAATTAAAAATAAATAAATAATTAATAAATAAAACGCAGTTGAACTCCATTAGCGCCTCCCTGGCCGTGTACCCTTCCGCCGTGCGCGCTCTCCGCGGGTTTGTCACCGGCCACGAGCCCCGTGTGACGGTTCCCGAGGGCCCCGCAGCGGAGCGGGACCTGCGGCCGCGGGGCGCTGGCGCCATCTCCTGGACAGAGCCGGGAGCGCGGGGAGCGGGCGGGGGGAGCCCGGAGCCAGCCCGGCTGCAGCCCCTCCTGGTACCCCGAGAGCTCCAGCGAGCAGTTGCTCCACAAACACTGCTATAATCCCCTTAAAGCCTTGAGAAGGAAAAGCAAATATAAACCCCCCAAATTAAGGGCAAAGGAGCCATTCAGAGTTGTGAATCCCCACCACCTCAGAGGAGACCGGGACACAAACCTGGATCCCAACAGCCACAAGAGCCAGAAATGTACCTGCTCAGGAACAACGTGATTCACACTATCAGCCAGCATTAGGGCATGAAACCTTACTGTTCAGACACTGAGGACTCAACGTGGTGAAGTGCCTCTGGTAAAAGAGTTTTCTGATGTGTCTTTCAAGAGGCATAGAAGCAGCCCTGGCCTTTTTCTTGAAGATAAATTCCCTGGAAGTTCTAGGGGGAAAACCGTTAAATAAAAACTAAAACAAATAGCATTAAATCCATATTTTGGCAGGATGCCTATGACAGCAGACACAGGCTTCCTGCTAGTGCTCAGGCAAAGGTGTGTTTGGAGGGTGGCACGGCAGCATCAGCAGACACACTGCCCCACCACAGCCCTGCCAGAAAGGGGACATAGCCCATTCAGCAGTAAATCCCAACCTTCACCTCCTGCAGACCAGGAGCAGTCTGCAAAGGGAGCTCCTCATTCAGCATCTCTCTGAGACCTGTCTATCATTTAACTGTGGTCTCAGTCCTTACCTCCTGCTCTCCATCCTCGAGGTCCGTCACTGAACAGGTTACACTCGAGGAGGAGGATACTCTGGTCTCGATGTCCCAGTTCCTCCATGTCCAGCACAGTAATACACTGAGCTGTTGATGATGTGAACTTGATCTGGTGACTGACTACCTATGTGAAAGCTACTCAGCTGAACTAAGCATATTTTAAGTATCTTCAGGAGCATTTTATTTGTCTTAAAACACTTTCTACCCCATAAAAGCACAAGAGATGTGGGCAGGTGCCTCTTACAGTTATAAAGCTTCAGAGATGAATCATGGGGAAAACAGCTTCTGAGAACCAGTGTTTGCAGGAAAATAAAACAAGCAGGATGGGAATGATTAAGGCACCTTCTGTAATCTCCTTTCTAACACTTGGTTTGTCCCTGTTCTTGGTTTCTGAAAACACTGACTGGTATCTGATGAGTAAGCTTGGTTGTTTTTTAATCCATCTCTCATCAGGAACATCTTCACCAAGCCTACAGGAACTCACTACCCAAGAGCCTGGGGTTTTCAGGCCTTTTTGGTGGTGTTGTTGTTTTAAAAATCAGAGTAATTTTTTTATCCAGTTTGGTTATTCTTTCCTGCGTACCTTCAATGAAATTCAGGAAGTCCCCACAATCTTGGGAAGTTTTTAATGTGTTGTCTCCTACGTGGCTTCAGTCACTCCCTTTTTCCCAGCTCCTCGCTTTGCAGTTTGCTCTCCAGCTGCAGGAGTCCCCAAGACCACCACCACCACCGCTGCTGCTGTTCAACCAAGCCCTGCCCCAACCTCAGGAGCCCCCTGGCACAGAAACCCCCCCTATGCACAGGCTGGCAGGGGCAAGGGAGCAGCTCTTGGCCACAAAAAGCTTGCTCCTCATTTAGCTCCTATTTTTTCTTATTTCAGTTATGGATTATTAATTGGAAAAAACCACCACCATCCAAACAAAAGACATCAAAAACCAAATAAAACACCAAAAAAAAACCCCAAAACCCCACAACCAACAAACCACCACTAAAACTGGAAAAAACCCCAAACCTTACTGAAGCACTGGATCCTTCCCCAAACTGCTAAGGTTTGTCTGTGGGTGACCGCAGAGGTGCCAGCTCTGGTCCTTCAGCAAGGGCTGTCCCAGGGCAGGCAGCTCCACCACCAGACAGGCCTGAAAAGTGCTTTATTTGAGCAAACATCACCCAAGAGCTGGACCTACTCCAGGCAGCTGTGAAAAAATCCCTTTCTGCATACTTGGACTGACAAGAGTAAAAAAACTGTCACCCAGTTTGAATACAAACAGCAACACTAATGATTAAGTAACTTAAAAGTATTTTAAGCCAGATATTGCAATTCCACTTCAACACTGTTATATCCAAATATCTCTTATTCGTGCCCCGTGTTGGGGATTCCTGGCTGCATACGGAGCTGCTCCATCACTTACCAGTGAGACCAAGGGAGCTGCTCCATCACTTACCAGTGAGACCAGAGGAGCTGCTCCATCACTTACCGGTGAGACCAAGGGAGCTGCTCCATCACTTACCAGTGAGACCAAGGGAGCTGCTCCATCACTTACCAGTGAGACCAAGGGAGCTGCTCCATCACTTACCAGTGAGACCAAGGGAGCTGCTCCATCACTTACCGGTGAGACCAAGGGAGCTGCTCCATCACTTACCAGTGAGACCAAGGGAGCTGCTCCATCACTTACCAGTGAGACCAAGCCCATTTGGCTTTGCAGTAATGGTTCATGCATGGGCCAGAAGAGGTCAATCACCTGCAGCAAGTGATCAGCTCCAATGCACAGAGGAAGCAGTGCCGGGAGGCAGAGCAAACGCTGATGCAGGTGCTTAACCCCGACCAGGTGTGCAGGGCACTTTTTAGTGCTATTACCAATGCAAGTGCCTGTATTTTCATTTTCAAAGGACCAGACCTTTGGAGGAAAATTATTTCCTCCCAATATATAAAAATCAAAGCTGAATAAATACCTGAGAAAGATAAGAGAAGGCAGATCATCCCACCCTAAAGTAATACATCAATCCTATCGGTGAATGGATGTTTTATTGAAAGTGTGGCATGAAACACTTGACTGTGAGTATAAATTTATAAACAGCTCTTGATGTATGTGAGATTTTTGGCAAGGTTTACCAAATAATGCAATTGACAGTACATTCAATTTAGGAATGTTCGCTCATTGGTTTTTATATCAATTTTAAAAAAAAAAAAAAAGGAGTTGATGAACTTCCAAATCATAAATGATGGATTTTTGTCAATTATAAAATATTATGAATTTGCAACCTTTTTATTCTAGTACTCAAGGAACTGCCAGCTATTTAAAACTGTACCTTTATCATTATTCACAAAGTTTAACAAAAATAAATACAATTTTGAGGTTGTCTTTGGCATGTCGTCATTCAAGGCAATAGTATCTTTTAGCAGCACAGTGCAAAGAAAAACAACATACCATACAATGCACTACCAGATTCAGCCTTACAAGGAGAAGAGAACGTAGTACAATGCAAACTTTAATGTCAATATATACAGAGCTTTAAAGAAAACATTTTTCTTTTTAAAATTAAATGAAATAAATACAGTATGATACAAAATCCACAATATGCTTAGAGAAAGAAATGACAGTTACAATATCTGATAACGGGGACCTTGTTGTATAATTTCATCTTTGAAGTACCTCAGACAGCATGTAATTCATTGCACACCGTTTTCAATTAATGCCCTTTTGGATATTGAGATTTATAGCCAGTCACGTGCCAGGAGAGTTTCAGCTCTAATCAGGATCAGTGCAAGATGCCAAAGTGCTTGGGCTATTATGACAATGCAATAACGTAGCAAATGCTGCTCATGAGCCAAATGCAAACCACAACAATAGGAACACTTTGTCCTGCAAAGGAGACCCACCTTGAGCATCTTTTCAGTTCTCACATTAAAAACAACCCACCCAAAACAGGATTAAATATTATTCAAACAAGTGGTAATAAGCTATTGCCCAAATCTTAATTAAGGGATATAATCAATTAAAAACCTTTTAAAGCTTTCAGAGAAAGTTTGCTTTCTTGACATAGGAAAAAAACCTCAAGAAAACCAGACACTGATTATTTTGCAGGAGGAACTTCTAATTACATGAGTTATTAGAATACTCAAGTCAGCTTTAGCTATGCACTAAGGGGGTGTTGTTTGGGTTTTTTTTAATTTGCATTCATTTTTCTATTCTCAAAGGAAAAAGCAGGCTTATCAACAACAAAACTTGGAGGAGCAAACATTGCAAAAATCCACTGAAGCAGGGACAACCAGTATTTCCAATGTACTTAACTAAAGGGGTGTCAGTGCAGAGGGACGGTGTGGTGTGAGTGACAGCGCAGGCGTGTCACCAACACGTATCAACACAGACACAAAAAAGCTTTGGAATAAGCTTTCAAGGAGCAATTTTTGTTTGTTTTTTAATGCTAAAGAGCTCCCACATGGTTCCATAAGGACTCTACTACCATGGCTTCAGAAGCCACCTGAATACTTTACGAAAAACCTGCTCCTCCCTTCCCTCCCACAAAGATTTGCAAGCTTCTAATTCTGGATAGGACTGAAAAGTGCCACAGAAGTATGAAAAACCTCAATTCTGCATTGATGTTTTTAGCCTAATTTCATTGATAAAATCAGGATAATCACTATTGTATTGTGTAATTTATTTAAGTCTACTCTTACAAGCTATCTCAACTTTTTAATTGTAGCATCTGAGGGCAGAGAGCCAAGTGCTGGACGCAGCAAATGACCAGTTTGTGAGTATACTGCAAGTAACTTCCAACTGCTGGAGTCTGCCAGATGTCATTTTAACTATAGGACATACCAAGATTAGCTTTGGAAAATGAATTATAACATAGAAGACAATTCAAGCTAAATTTGACTGACTTGAGTGAGGTTTTGGATGCTTCTCTGGATGCAGGGAGAACATTTGAACCATACTACAACATTGGCCTTAATGGGACAGTAAGCTTAGACCACCTACACCTTAGGGTCTTCATGTGGTGAAAGAGAATTTAATAGCTTTAAGCATAATGGGAAAAAAAAAAAACATACAACACGCTACCAATGGCACTGAGACTACACAAGCCACTAAACAGTGGCTTAAATGACTCTGTTCAATGAATGCTCTTGGGTATGGGTGCTCTCTGTTACACACCACTGGCTGATATCGATGCCACTGCATAGTTTTTGGATATAAAACAGGAATACAAGAGAGTTCTTCACTTTTTACCAAAAGGATAACTGAAGATAGAAATTACAATATCCAAGGGGTGAAAGAACAGCAAAACACATCACAAGCCTGCTCCAGCTATAGCTGATGTTTGCAGGAATCTGCTCTCTTTAGGGGCATTGCATCAGGCTCTATGTGCATTGGAAAAATAATGTTTATTTATAATTGCCATTACCAGACCACAGAGTAGAAGCTGTTCTGCTGGCAGTAACAGGAGCTATAGCCAAAATATATTATTTAAGATATGAATTAGTTGTCTGGAAATTCCTCTAAACACACAGTATGTATTTATGTGTGTGTATTTATTTATTTATGTGTATTTACATACACAGTATGTATGCCTATTTCTTTATAACTATAAGCCTTTGTAAAAATTTCAGTCTTTTTTTTTTAAAAAAAAAGTAAATCAGTAAGATAGTAAGATCATAACTAGTTTGTAATCCTGAACTGTGCAGAGGATATGAAAGTGAAACAACTTACACTAACCTTTCACTCCAGCCAAAAGCATTCAAATTAAGTGTTCTTCCATTTCAAACATTTAACTCTACTCAGGAGCAGACCATGCTACTTTGATATCATTGTTTAACTGAACAAAACCTAAGTTTTAAAAAAAAACAGGATGAGAAGTATGCAAGAAAGTCCAAAAGAAGTATCACAGAGATGATGATCATTAAATATTATATAGTAAGAGTAAACTGCAAGTGAACTCTCTTGTATCCCTGCATATCCAAAATGTTTCAAAGACTGATATGCTGAAATATTCATAGCAAGTTAGCTTTCCCCCCCAAATTAAGATTTAAAATTGGCATACCAGGGTACACTGGCCTGTCAAATATAACAAAGGTGTTTGTCCATATGTTTTCCTTATGATAAGACAACTTTGTAATGCTGCAGTCACCAAAACCTTGCTTTTACCCCAGGAGTACCACTTGCACTAAAGGCTAGCAATGATATAAAACCAGCAGGAATAACTTTATAGAAGATGTTTTAAATTCTTTCCTAAGAATCAGAATATTCATCTTGTTTGTGTACTTTTCCTCTTACCACCTTTGTGTTGCACATCAAGAAGAACTTAAGTACCTTCAGCTGCTCCCAACTGCTTTTGTGCAAAATGCTTTTAAGGTGCTTATAATGTGGTGCTTCTAAGCAAGCTAAAAGAAAATACCAATATAAACACTGTTAAATGATTCATGAATAAAGCCATTAAAGACCAGCTGCTACCTCACAGGAAAGCTGCAGACAATTCAAATTTGACATTTTAGTTGTTTTTCACGCCTTGCATTACCCTCTATCATCAACACAGTTTTTACTAGTACGTTGCAACCCACATCATACCTTGACCTTGGGCTAAGGAAGTTTTATTTCCACCACTTTGGTTTTGGTATTTTTTTTTCTTAGAATTATTTCAATTTCTTCTGGCAGTCATTTGTAAATTTACAAAAAAAAAAATTATACCTACAGACTGTAGATAAGAGGTTTACAGGCATTTTTGCTGGCAAAGGTCTTCAGTAATGAAAAGAAGGATGAACCAGCTGCAATAAGGGGTAGATTTTGTACTAAACAATAAGCTTTCCAGGAAGCAGTTGTGTTCTTTGATCAGCTTTCAAGCACTTCAAACAGGCACCTCAAAACTAGGCACAAATAGCCCCTAAAGCTTCCAACATCTATCAAACACTCAAGAAATTTAGTATGGGGTATGTTCTGCATGATACAAATAGCACACCTATGTTTGCTATATTTATTAAGTCTCAAATCTACATATATTCATACCTAACTATTTAGCCAGATAGTTTCCATCGTCCCCCACCACGAGAGAAAGTAGCTTATCTAACAGTACTTCCAATGCCACCAAGTACTTCACAGGTATAAGCAAAAACCAGCCAGCACCCTCTCTGCCTTTTAAGATCTGAGTTACTACCACCACTCTCAGCAGTTGGGCCAGAATTCTCCTGAAAGCTTTTTTTCCCTGTCTCAAAACGTTGAGTTCTGCCATCCCAGGTGCCTTGTAACTACCAAAGCTATCGGAAACAGGAAATTCAGTGATGGCAAATCAGTCTGAAATACATTGATTTTTGGTCATTTGGATTCTTCAACTGTTCAGTCTAACAGTTAGTCACTAATATACTTAATATTTAAAATGCATATCATCCTACTATGACAGTACAGTCACACTGTAGCATCTACAACTTCTGAAAATACTTTTAAGCTCATCATCTCTGAATGCATTAGTTCCCAATCTACTAGCAGTTAGCACTAGTTTTGAGTCAGAAAATCCCAAGATCATTCTGGCCCCGAAATTAATTTCCTCTCCATCACAGCATTTAGAAACAGCCAAGTCCTAACAACAAGACAGAGAGGATGAACGAGTGCTGGCAACAGGATATGGTCTGTAACTTGTCTGTAACTGTGAAATCTCTCAGTCAGAAATCCCTTATCTGGGTACACTGCAAGGCTTATTTATTTTCCCAAGCTACCCCTACAGTTAGGCAAATAGAATTGTGCATTTATGTTCTGTAATATTTGTACATGCGGCGAGAGATTCAGATAGAAGCAACATCTATAAAAATCAAATAAATAAAAAATAAAATCCACGTGCCAAGTTTGTCATAATAAAGTGTCAGTTTGTCTTGTATGCCAAATAAAACTTAATATTGCATATATGCAGTGGAAATGACTGCCAAAGAAACAGTAACATAGTCATGGGGTAGATAATATAAATAACAATTATTGAATTGCATGATGTTGTCTTAAAGTGGTCCCAATGTTATTTGGATCCTTAATTTTGACAGTTTTGAGGCATACTTACTTTCTCCAGCTCAATGCAGGACAATACCATTTGTGGTAACAACTAGAAATGTCCATTTTCCCATAAGAGGCCATTTGTTAACAAGCATTTCTTCTGGGTCACAAATGATCAAATTAAGTTTATGGGTAAAGTGCAGAATCTTACACATCCCTTTTGTTTGTATTTTCACATCAAACTACCAGTTAGTTACTGGCACCATGCAAACACAGACCTCCCAAATTAACACTAATGCATTTAGCACTGGCACAATATGTTAGTCAGCTTTTCATAATAGTAATTAACAAGTTAAATTAATTTATGTTCAATGAATTAAGTGCCCAATTACAAAATTAAGAATGTATCCTTCACAATAGGGCCTAAAGGTATGAAGAAAACTTACACTGACACTTTATGTACAACTTGGTTATTGGCAACGGTCCCCTAAACCATTTTTTAAATGAACCCAGCAAAACTATACAGAATGTGAAATAATATTTGCAACAGATCTCTTAAAGGACAGTGTAGAGAAATTCATTATGGTGTACCTGATGTTTAAATTAATTTAACAGATATGGTTTGTAAAACAACACAGTATGAACCTGTGGATTTTTTTCTTTTTTTTTTTTTCTTTTTAAAAAAAGGACTTTTACAGAATTCAAGTAGTGTAGCAGGAAACCATAGATGCCTTTTGATCACAGGTCAGGCAAAACAGAGCCACTTGTTGGATTTTTCCCCTTGCTTCTGTTTGCTAAGGTGTCCCAGTGGATCTACAAGTCTGTTGATGTTAGCTTTTTCATGCTCCGTCGCTGAGCTAAACTCGAGGCTGCAACAGGCTCTAACACTGGCTGAAATGTCTTGTGATTCAATGCAGAATATGTAGCAGCCATGGCTCCCTAGAGAACAACAAAATATATGAAAGGCTGTAAAGGTCATTTTTATCAGAAAATAAAGCAAAACTTAATATTAAATTCTTAATTAATTCTATTAAAAAACAAAAAAAACCCCGCCAAAAACCAGGACTTAGGGCAGGTCATGCACATTCTCTAAAGTTTTTTTTGAAGGAAAAAAAACCCCATTAATTGCCAGATTTTTCAAGTTTCTAATCACAAGTATCTGACATTTCTTTTCCTTTCCTATGTACTACTTTTACATACCCGAGATGTTGGAGTAACCTTTTAATGTGGGTCAGAATTTGTATCTTCCAAGCAACATCAGCATCAATTTACCAAATGCAGCCACTTATGTGGATGTTCAGGTCCTGACTTATGAACACAACACAGTTAAGATTGACTATCACAGGTCCTTGCTTTTTGAATCCGACAAAACCAATGAAGTCAACTTAAAAGCTGTCTGCATACAGCAAAATGCTTTTTGTCTTACAAATCAGAATCACAGATACAGAATGAACAGATGGAAAAACTGTAATGTAGTTTATGAATTTCTGTCAGGAAAGCATAAAATGAGTCAGTTAGAAACAAATCCCAGAAGATTTCTTGAATAAGAATGCTAGGAGACCTGTGGAAGGCTCAGTCTCAGATAACTGTCTTATCAGCTTTCCTATAGGGCAAATACCACCTTAATCTCTGAAAACAAAACACCCAGAACAATCTCTTCCTTTACACATGGATTAAAAAAAAATATTTTATCTGTAATTTTTCTGCTTATGTAACTGAAATATGTATGTACTAGGGAAAACAAAAGCTAATTTATTTTCTAAAGAAAAAAATCAATTCTGCCTGTAGCTCTAAAAGCAACCCAATTTATTTTGCATCCACCAGCTCAAGCAAGGTTCAGTCTTCAGGTTGTTTTACCTTTACTAGATGTGGTGCATCTTGTCTGTTCAGTTGATAATGTGGCAACTGGTCCCTACAGGCTATCCACGAATGCTTTAATACTTGCTCTGCTGTATACCGCTGATGGGGATCTACATGA
The DNA here is from genome assembly GCA_907165065.1 of Caprimulgus europaeus. Next base: position 19,707,937 of record OU015538.1, on the reverse strand, counting down.
AGCATATGTGATAACAAGTCCTAGATAAAAATGAAAAACACACATATTATTTGGTTAAAATAATCTTATACAGACTTTAAAGCATTAATTATGGCAGCAGTGAAAAGCATACCCTATGTGGCAGGGATTAACACAATGCAAACACACAAAAATCAGCAGATAAATTGGATCATTCTGTGCCTTGACACCGCAGCAGTCTGAAAACAATGTGCTGTACTATTTAATCAGTTTAACAGAGCAAGCCTTTATTGTAAAGAAACTTACTGTTGTTTGTGTGTTTCATATTTCAGTTTGTTTATTATTAGCAGAAACTTTAAAAGCCTAGAAATTCTATTCAACTTTAGCAGACAGATTTTATGGAAAAAAGCTATTATTTGCAAACACCTCTCCTCACTCATACTACACATTTGGGGTCTGCTGACTACATATTACAATTGAATTCATATACAGTGTTATACTACCAAAGGATTTTTCCTTTGAGGAGTTTTTATATAAAAAGTAAAGCCAACAGAAATGGACACTTGTTTTTGCCTGTTTAGAAGCATTAGCAATAAGCTACTAATTACAACGTTGGTCAGAAGAAGAGCTGGGTGGGAACAGCACAGAAGAGAGACGGGAATAGAAAATAAAGTATGAACAAGCTAACAGAATGTTCCCTTTGTTTTAGGTACAAAATGATAAGCATTCTTAAATATACAGAAGTGAATGACTTGTGTTAAGACACCATCAGCCAACAAGTTTTCTGAATCACTCCTACCAAAATGAACAAGAAGTGCAGTTCCAAAGGATCAGGAAAAGATTTAATATCCATGCCAAGCTTTATAACAGGTAAAGCTGCTGACTAAGATACCTACACACCAGGCCAACACCAAACCTGGAGAACACATACAGCAACTGATGAGAGATGCAGTAGTTCAGTGAATTCATTTAAGGACAGCTGCTTAATCCAGTTGATCAAGAATTTTGGCAAGATATCCAGATAGATTTGATTGTTCAAGTACTAGTTTAATTGCTGGAAGTACTAACAAAACCAAAAGACTTGAGGACTTCAGCATTGAACATTTAAGAAGTTGCACTACAAAAAAATTAACCTATTAATGCAAGACTGGTTAGCTACTACAACTAACAGATAATTGTAAAAAGTCATCCTTCCATTTAAGGAATCCCACAAACACCTGATTTTTGTCCAATAAAAACAAGGAATAAAAAAATACTGGTAATTAGAAAAGTCTATATTGGGATTTAGAATCACAGACTGGTTTGGGTTGGAAGGAACCTTAAGGCTCACTCAGTTCCAATCCCCCTGCCATAAGCAGGGACACCTTCCACTAGACCAAGTTGCTCAAATAAGCAATATTTCAAATCTTTATCAATGACATGGGGGAAGGAAGAGAGTGCACCCTTGCTAGGTTTGCAGTGGGGCACCAAACTGGAGGTATGGGGAAAGAGCTATGAGTTCAAGAGCTGGGCAGCCATCCAAAGAGACCTAGGAAGGATGGAGTAATGGGCTAAGCAGAGCCATACAAAATTCAGCAAGGACACATGCACTTGGAAAATAAGAAATTGTCACCAAGGTTCAGGGTGGGGCCTGACTGGCTGAGAAGGACCAGGAGGTTCTGGCAGACAGCAAACAGAGCCTGAACTACCAGTGTGACCTGGCATCCAAGAAGCCAGACACTCCTTTAGTCAGCATGGCCAAAGGAATGGAGACAGAGGTCAAAGTAAAACAAGAACTGTTCTGGCCTGAAATTAGGAGACGCTTTTTCCTCATTACAACAGCCAAGCATTGGGAAAAGCTGCCCAGGCAAGCTGTTCAGTCTCCACCCTTGGAAGCTTCTCAGGTTAGACTGAATAAAGCCCTGAGCTACCTGGTCAAATGTCACAGCTGACCCTGCTTTGAACAGGAGGCTGGACTAGACAACCTTCACTGCAATAAAGTGTGCATGTAATAACAGCAAACTACTGTGGTAGACTAGTGACTCTGTAAAGTTCAGTGGATGTTCATCTGAACTCTAGATAAATACAACAACAAAACAAAACACTTCCACACCTTTGCTGCATCTGAAACAGTGTCCCAGTTGCCTCCACTCAAAGAGAATTTTCCACTGCCTATTCGTACCAGGATCTCCTCTGGAGTATCATTAGGGCCATTGGCAAATGGAGTATAGCTGTTGAAAGAAAAGAAAAAACAACACAAACACCTTGTTTTAGGTAAAAGTTGCAAGAAATTGTTAAAATCTCATCAATCAAAGTAGATATCCCACTGCTGACAGAAATACACTACATACACTATTAAATACTTCTTACATTAGCGTTCCATCTTTGAAATGATGTTATTTTCTTTTCCCTATAACTGTGGCAAATCAAATAGCATAAATGGGAAATGCAGACTAAAGAGATGACTTAAGTTAATATCTTAATAATGTATTCTAATCAGTACAGACTTTCAGGTTAAATAAAAGTGATTCATAAACACAAATTACACTAGATTACCAGTGCATGTAAAGTAATCCACACCTGGAACAGCACACTAACAGAATGGCCCAATAAGGCTGGAGTAATATCATGTTTAGGGTACGTGCATTTAATTAGACAGAAAATGAGCACAATGTACAAACATCTATCATTTGGGAAAAACCTACATGAAAATTGTCATTATAGGTTTTTATTTAAGTGAGTTTGGGAGGCTTAAACCACAAGATAATTGGTTTTGGAGGCTTATAACAGTTTACAGAGTTTCCTGTAAATTTAGCTTACTTTCTACAAATCCTACTGTGACAAACTCGAAAAGAACTAAATTGGGAAATCTGAAACCTGATCTGAATCTCTCAAATACACCTTTTAACAATGTCAAGAGTATGATGATGTTCTGGCATCTCCTTTCCTCACAGGATAGTACCAAGTTAGTTTTAATCAGAGAAAGATTTTGGTTTTTATAGTTAAGTGGTTACATCATAATACTCCTTAGATTTCATATTAGCTTGCAAACAATCACAATTAAGCTTAATACATTCTATCTTAGGCCTTTGAAAGCTCTGACTAGAAGATCAATCAGCATCAACAGAGGTTTAGGAACTATTTCAGCCAGCAAGTTCTAGTCTTTCAGTTGATGAGCTTAAGAGGAAGAAAATGGAAAGACAGGAATTCACACTGGACCATTCCTCCCTCATATTTGTGACCTGTCATACCTTTTGCTCAGACAATGAGTCTTTGGCATCCCCCAGTCATGCACTGTAGAAGGCAAGAGCCTTGAGTCTGCCTGTATGATAGGTCTAGTTTATGTATGCATTTACTTACAGCTTCCTGTTCCACTTCAGTGCCTGTAACATTCTGCATTCAAATCAGTGAGGTAATACCTTACAATTTTAGCAAAAGCATGAATTCATGCAGCATGCTGGAACTTTAGGTAAACAAAAAAAGCTAAGAAATACTTCTCACCCTGCCAACATTGTGTAAAGAAGAACACCCAAGCTCCATATGTCACAAGCAGCATCGTATCCCTGTCTCATGAGAACCTACAAAACAAAGAATGTTCAAGACTTTTTGTATATTTAAAAAACACCCCAAACCAATACCACTCCACAGCCTAAGGAAGGGTAAGTCTATCCCAAGATAATGTCAGAGGTTTGATTACTTATTTTTCAATATACAGGTTACAGTAGCTATTGACAATATTTCTTGTTCCTAGAACATCATCTCTTAAGATTCTCAATGTGCTTACCTCTTATTTTTGAGGGCAGATTCTGCTATTTTAAAGCAGGTTTATTGTAAACATATGCACCACTGTTTAGAAAGTATGTATAATTATATTTAAGGAAAACTAGCAGAATTTTTCTTTTCTTTTTTAAGCATTGCTAAGAAGCTGAAGTACTTGATGCATCAAAAACAGGACAGAGAAAACACAAGGAAGTTAGAGATACCTCTGGTGCCACAAAGTTTGCCGTGTAGCACGGAGTCAGAAGTAGGCCATTTTCTCCTCGAAGTTGTTTTGCAAATCCAAAATCACAAATCCTGATAGAATCAGCATTATTCGAATCATCCGTATACAAAATATTACTAGGTTTAAGATCTCGATGCACTACCTTTAAACAAAGAAATTTTAAAAATCTATCATTTAGAAATTGCATGTACATTTGTTTGTATCTAATTTGCAATTTATAAAAAACTATTCTCTGCTTTAATCTACCTATTAACAGTTCTACACAATTATATAACTTTCACATAATGAAAAATTATAGTTCAAGTAACATCATTAAAAAAAGCTTACTGGCTCATAATGCAGCTGGAACTAACAAAACCATTTGCCAAAAAGCATAAGAGAATAAATATCTGCTGTTTCATAAACTGTAAAAGTAGAGTCAAAAGGGCTTGCCAGAATAACAGGATGAGCTGTTTATATTATTCACCTTTGTCATAAAATACTCAGAAATCTTTTTCCCTTCAGCCATAAAAACAAGCCAACCAAAGCATGTAACAAAAGGCATTTGTTAATTTTAAGAAATGTGAAAGAAGCCATGTCCTGGAAGACATCACTCACTCCTTGGCAGTGCAGGTAGTCCACAGTCTTGGCTATAGTGTACAACACTGCGCTCGCCTCTCGCTCCGAGAAGAACTTCTGTCTGAGAATCCGATCGAGCAGCTCTCCTCCTTTCATCAGCTCAGTGACAAGGTATATGAACCTACCATCATCATACACCTGAGGGGAGGTTTAACCAGTGCATGCATATATAAATACACACATATATATTAAAAATGAACATCCCTAATTATACATCCTAATAAATGTGAAAATTACAGGCCAGACTCTTCACATATGAACATAAAGCACAAACAGCAGGGAGTGAAAAATTTATTTCCACAATTCAGGAGTCTTAATGCATGAAGTACAAGAAAGCTTATGTGGCATTCTGTGAGACACTGAGGTAAACAGATTGTTAATTCATGACTGGGAATTAAATTCTTCAGTCTAGGAACTTCTGCTGTAAGAGGAGAGTAGTCCTACCAGTCCCTATTGCTCCTCCCCTCCATGGACAATTTTTAGTTGCTTTTTCAGATTCAGATTACCAACACATTAGCTACTCATTTAAAATAAGAAGAAATATGGTATTTCTAACCTTTACATTATTTCTTACTTCAAGTTCATTAAACAGTATTTAGAAAAAATTAATATCAGGCCAATGTCATATTTTGAAATACTCAACCCTTTCTATACTGCTCTCCCAATACCATTTACTGCACAAAAGAAATTTAATGAATCCCAACAAACTCCCTGCATCTGTATTTATTTATTGACTACAATGTAATAATAGGTGGCAGAGAAAAAAAAAGGTACATACATCCTTTAAAGTGATAATATTTGGATGTTGCCCATAACGCATGAGAATCTCAATTTCTTCCGAGGGGTCCCTCTTGCTTTTATCAATGATCTGCAAAATATAGCAACAGGAAAAAACAACTTGGCTAAACAAAGTCTATCTAATGCAGAATTTTTTGTGTGCTTATATTCTTACTTCAAGAACAGAATAATAAAAAAAAAAAAACTATAGAGTTTGTTACTTCTCACTAATCATGACTAACTCATCTTCCAGCTTCACATCACATTGTTTATTCACTTCTTGCTCTATATGTGCTACTAGTAAAAACTTATCATTAATGCAATCTGTTCTGCTCCAATGGACAAGGAAATGCAATGGTCTGTCTGAAGCATCATTATCTCCCTGCAGCCTAGTTCTACCCTTGTGGATCTTATTTTATTTCAGGTGTTCTCACCAGTGTACAATATTTTCAGGCTTCAAGACTGTAATTGCAAAGCCAGTTCTTCAAGGCCATAACTATACCCACAAAAAGAAGAGCAACAGAAGCCAATACACAATTTAAACAAATTAAGAAGACGCTGTTTTTCATTTCTCACAGCATATAAACAGCTAGAGTAACTGGAAAATTCATGCAGTTAAGTTCACAAGTCTACTATACAATAATTTCAGACCTGTCATGGTGAAATTTATTCAAAGTACCTTCACAGCAAACTCCATATTTGTAGCTATGTGTATGCACCGCTTGCAAACAGAGTAGGAACCAACACCAATATCTTCCTTCAGTTCATAGACATCAGCAAACTGTGCGCTGTTCCCGTGAAGTTGCTTTAAAAAACAAATACATACACATCATCTAAAGCAACAAGACACTCTTCACCACAATACTGCTTCCAATACTGTCTTCTGCTTGCCCATGCTTTCTCTTTTGAATTCTGCCTCCAGAAAAACAGCAACTCACTTTTTAAAATATAAAAAAACATCCCATGGAAGCATTTTAATAATGCACAATTTATAATTGTCTCCCCAACATAAAAGCACAGACTGTCAACACTAAATAGTGGTCAATCTTTAGCACATCAAAAAAGTTTCCCAAAGAATAAAATGTTACCTGTACTATTGGCAGGATATTGGTAAGTGGTGATATTTTATGATCTTCTACAGTAGTAGTTGCAACAAAACTAAATCCTTTGAAGAGCTGATGAGCATTCGCACTAGGTGGGACTCCTGGAGAATCTAGTTGCAGACACATTTGATTAGCATGGCTAAATCTCCAGCAAGGCTTTTTTGGGGTTTTTTTTTCTTGTTTGTTTGGGTTTTTTTTGTTTTTTTTAATGTTCAGGAGATATGTTAGAAGAAACATTTTGAGGGAAGAGAAGCAAACAAGAGCAACACCAGATGCTGAATAAGACTTCCAGTCAGTTATCTGTCTTCTCGTATTTCAGTAACACACACAAAGCAAGTATTCCTGGGTTTTATCTAACACTGCAAAACACTGCAGGAACTAATGTATGAATACATGTTTTTAGGAAGAAGTTTCCTGAAGAACAACACTACTTATGAGAAATAAAGATCATAGTGTAATGTTCAAGGGCTGCACCACAAAGAAGAGCACCCACAGATTTTGCTGCTTCAGTGGTATAGGTGCTGCTGGCAAGGCAGAAGCGAGGCAATGTAAGAACATTCAATTAATAACACTACAGAATAATCAGAACCAAATTTTCCTCAGATTATATTATGTGTACCTCTGAGTTCACTGTTTGAAATTTCACAGTAAGCACAGCTTGATAATTCTGTGTAGCCTATTAGAACCATAGACATTCTCCAAACAAACGTGACAATTGGTTTTAGCAGTTGGATGCAGCAATAAAGAAGAAAATTCACAAAAGAAAACGTGGAGTGAAACTTGAAGCATACTATGCAATAAGTGTTTGCACTTACTTTGTTTCCAGTTTCAGTTACTGGAAATTTTCATAATGCAATAATCTAAGGCACATTTTAAAGATAAATTTTCATAAGTTTCTTGAAATTCTTTGAGATGTCTTTGCAACTGACCTAGTAGTACAAGTACCCAGTTCACTGTACATTTTCTCCACCCTTCTCTACCTTTGAATCATCATTTTCTCCAGAGTAAAGTCAAATTCAGCATAGGCAGTATGAGGAACAGCTCAATGAAAAAGTTACTATAATGCTAGTTTTAAGATTTTATTTTAATAATGATCATAATTAATAGGCTGAAGAAAGTTAAAGCAAGCCATTTTCAGTGGAATACTGACCTTAAAAATAATCACTGCTGCAATCAAATTTAGTTTACTTTTAGTATTAAATACTTCCCCACAAACACTGCATGTCTGACTTGAACTAGAAGTAGAAACTATAACTCATCTGTTAATATTCCTTTTTTTGTGTGTGTGTGTGTGTGTGGGTGAATCAAAGCTTAGCAGGATATTTCAAAGAATAGGAACCCACTGAGGAAAACATACTTCTTCAAAGTACCAAAATGCTGTTGCACCCTTTCCTTTTAATTGTCATTGGCTTTTTCTCTTAGTAAGCTTGTTGTTGTAACATTAACTTGACCCCTCTTGTCCCATAAATCTCACCAATTTACAACCATGCACAATTACCTTTTGGTGTTTTTGCTGTGAATTCTGGATCAAAACAAAAGGTGTCTTCTGGTTTTCCAGAAGCAGGTTTAAAGGGGGGTTGAATTTCTCTTCTGAACAGTTTCTAAAGTAGAATGACAAAAGTCATATAATTAAGAATAAATGAAACTTCCACAGGTGCTGTAATTTTGTCAGGCTAAAGGGTAAGCAACTCAAATGTTATTGGTGTATTAAAACAGCTTTCTGAGAGTGAATAATATATAGCAAGTAGAAAACCACAAATATATACGGGGAGACTGACTTGCTCTCAGGTACCTTTGATTTGAAGTGTTTGACAGGAAATGTTACCAAACGAGTCAAACAACACAGAGCTTTTTCCTTATTCCTCTGAATACCTCATCCACCAGATCTGTACTTTTAAAACAACAACAGCAGGCTGCTACTTATCACTAGTTCACCTTTTGCTTATTCAGAAGAACATGGACCAGCCACAGCACATCTTACCTTTTACCATCACCTCAGACCTGCTCCACTGGTGTTTTGTCAGAACTCTAAAAAACCCACCCCAAAGGGAAGATGTGGAATACAGTCTTCACCTGTCTGATCTGGGTCCCAGACAAAGACCTCTCAAGAGTGACAGGCATGTCTCTCTTGGTTAAAGAGCTGACAATTCTCTAAGCTCTAGTCCAAGTTTTTCCTAATCTGCTAAACTAAATCAGAGTGAAGGAAGAGAAAGCAGAACAACAGCTCCTCCTTTTTTTTCCTCCTTTATTCAACATGCTTGAGAAAAATGCATTGCCAAAGTGATCTCAAATGAGCAGTAAGTCCCACCTACAGCTAAGGATGAGAAAATTTCATGTCAAGTGATGCTGAAGCCCCATGCAAAGTTCAGAGAACATTTTCTTGGCATTTCTCTCATATTTTCAGATCTATTTTTTGCACTTCTTTTCATTTAACCTTGCTGCACAAGAAATGCAACATATTTCAATTAAAAAACAAACAAACAAAAAACCCTCAAATACCACCAAAACAAGGAAGAGGAATTTGAATTCATCCCAGAGAAATAATGAAATAAATAACAGAAGTGGTCATCAACACCACCATATTGAAATAAGTACAAAGCACTGTGAAATAAAAATGTATGGGGAAAAAAAGAAAAGGAAAAAAGACAGAGTTAGAACTGCAGATCTTTCTCCTTGCTGGTATTTATTTCAATGTCAGTCCTTTACAAAAAAAAAAGTAGATATGCAAGCCATAACAACATAGCCTTCTCTTACAAAGAGCACTCCTATAAAACATTGAAGTTTTGTTGTTACTGAAAACTGTTACTTGCTAATCAGGACTCTGTGGCAGATGCTGCATAAACACAGCTAGAACTCCACCTTCTCTGAAGTCAATACAAGAGATAAAGAGAAGGATAATGCCAGTAGGCTTTAAAGAAACAGTTGAGCAAATTATTGGCTAGCACTGCAGGTAGTCCTGTCTCCACAGCACCATCTTATTTATTGTGCCTATCCTTTTGTAGGCATTATAGCAAAGGAGTGTTTTCCAAGTGGATTTATTTGATATAGAACATCTTAGTTTTGTGAATGTTTCTGGGAAACATTTTAAAAGCTTAGAGAACTGCAGAGGAAAAGCATCAAGGTGCCTGTTAAAATTTTAAGCAAGCACTCATGAACTCATACAGCCTTCTGATCATCTGAGAGCACCAGAGACAATACTTCAACAGTGAATGGAATAGGAATGTGCTGTGGGGAACTAGAGAGAAGTCAAAGAGAATTACAGTCACAGTGAGTTTTTGTGCCCTGCATGGAAGCACTAGATGGACAATTACTGAAGAAAAGGATTTTTCCACACACAGAACATTTAACATCCTCTCCCAACTACAAATGCCCTAACAGACAATTTAAGCTTCAGAATGCTGCAACTCTTAATTATTTAAAAAGTAAACGCACAATTTATAATTAATACTTTCTATACCATAAATACTACAGCTCCAGATGCCAAGTAAGATTATAGCAGAAGCCACAATGTAACAGTCAGCAGTACTGCAACGTTTATTGTGTCCTATTCAGATGCAAATGCTTATAATGCTACAACACACAGAAACATTAAAAACAGCTTTATCATTCAGATCATTTTGTACTTACATTCCAGTCAACAGTAGAAAAAAAAGGATGTCTCTTGATTTCTTCAACTCCATCTGAACCAGCTCCTGAACAAAGAAAATACTGTATTTAAAACACTTTTGTGTAAAGTCTTTGAAGATTACTGCACTAAAAATTAGTTCATTTCTAAAAAATTTGCATAGACATGATTATTTGAGGGAACTGTAAATATAGAAATATTCCAAGGATGTAAAATACTCATTTAAGTAGGGTACACTTCATCAGGGAGGCAAACAAGAGTACAAGAAGCCCATAAATACAGAGAGTCAATATTCTTTGCTCTGATACTGTCAAAGTTTTGGCTCACTGCTAAGAGTCAATGGTCCAAGAAAGCAGTATTTCATTAGCCAAACCCAGGAAGTTATGATCCAGGATAAAAAGAAATGGTATCTAAACCCAAATCTTACTGACTGTCTGGAGCTTGACAGTCTCTAGCAACTACTTTATTTAAATAATCAACTCAACTACTTTCATTTCAAAGATCCAAATAAATGAACCAACCTAATCTATTTGATGGGTTCCTTTTAAACAACATCCTCAGAAGACTTTGTGCTTCAGGGCTGAGGAACTGAGGCATCCCAAGTTTTGCTCTAAAGGAAAACAGAGAATAAGTAAGAAAAAGAAATACATCTTACTAAGAACTGTCTGCACAGATTTAACTGCACAATTTGATCTATCAAGGATCTATTCCAAAGTTTTGTAGAGCGTACAAATTTAACTCATCAGCTTTTAAGTTTCACGTTATATGAGTGGTTTTCAAAACCAACCAAACAAAAACCCACCACATCAGACCAAAAGCCCCAAACCCCATCCAAGCCCCCAAAACAAGCTTTGGGCTAAAATAAAGTAAAACAATTATCTTGGGAATACATAAGTATTTTCAAAGGTATCTTCATGTCAGCAGGAAGTTATCACCAAAATACCTTTACCAGAATCAACGCCAGAAGCAGCTCACCAAATCCCAGATTACTTAACCCTGAAGTGATTGTTACTATTCCTCTTGAAGCCAGAGCCTCAAGAAGCAGCTCATTAAGCCATTTTATAAAAGCTTACTGACTTTAACAAGCTTATTTTATGAAAACAATTATGCTAAGGCAAGAAATTCTGCAGAACTGTAGCATCACTAATATCACTACAAACTCCTACCCAGGGTTAAGTTCAAACTGCCCTGTGTTGGGAAGAACAGAGCTGCTCTCTTACCCCCTTCCCTATCACCCCCTCAAACAGCCCAAGGCCCTGCATGGGGTCTAAAGGAAATTCTTTGTTAGCTAAGCACAAATAAAGATGAGAACATATTTGCCCAACAACTTCACTCAGTAATCACCAGTTTACCCAGTTAGTCTTGTTAGACAGCTTCTGTTGTAACCGAGGTAATTTAATATGAACTGCGTGAGCAGGTAAGTGCGCTCTCCGTGTATCCGTACACAAAGCAACACCTGATTAACTACTGCTTGCAAAATAAACTATGCTGTAACAGTAGCAAGAGAGCACAACCACATGAGTGGTAAATAATGCTCTTCTAATTCACTGCTCTGGTTTTATCTTTATTATACACCTACAATGAAAATACAAGTTCATCCCTAAGATTTTCATTCCTGCAGGTACTTTGCAGGATTTATATGGTCCGTGATCCAAACCTTGTTTGGGGTTGGGGGGACTTGGCTTTTTTGTTCCTGTTCTAGCTTAATGCTCTTCAAGCACAAGGAGTTACAAAAAGCTGCTAAAACATATTTTAAAATTACATTTTCTGACTTTCCAAAAAAGAAAGAAGACATACTTACTTCAGGATCATATTCATAGTTTCATTTCGATCTTTACCTTGAAATGGTAGTGTACCAGTAAGCATTTCAAACTGAAAAGAACAAATGTTAATCTAAATCAACACTTCTTCCCCCAGCTGCTTGAAGTGTTAAGTAGTATACTCTTCCCTAGCATAACATTAGACATACTGGCTTGAGCTTTTAAAAGATTATCAAAAAAGTTCACAAATCTAAATTTTTTGCTTTCATTGGTAGTTTATGTAACAGCAGTGGCAAGTGTAATGTAATGATGATGTAGGAATATTTTACATCCACAAGCTACTTCAACTAAAGTAATAAAAACCTCTCCATAACCAATTTTTAGATGTTGCCATATTCTGCAAACATCAAGGAGAACAAATTCTACAACAGTACTTTACTTTTACTGTCAATATGCATATTTCAGCCTGATGCTCTAACACATCACAGCAAAAAGTACTAATATTTACTGGCTTATTTCACTTCTTCACTCCAGTATTCATTCAACAGGCTGACTCTTACAAAAATGCAATTAATATTCCAACAAACCAAGTCCTCAGTTTGTTTTGTTTTGCTTTTTTTTAAACTCTCAAGTAACACACTGCAAAATAAATACACAAAATGAAGTTTCACACTACAACTGTTTTAAACTGCTAATGGACCATACATACAATTTTTGTGCTTCTTGATAAGTACTTCTCACAGGAGTAAGCAAGTGAAGAGTAAATTTAATTCAAACTAATTGCTATTTCAGTAGCAATACAGTTATTGAATTCTCTCTTCCCCTTACCCAAGTATTTGTAATTAGATCTGGACAAGCTTATGCTAGCTACATTATTTCACATTCACTGAAGACATTTGCAGTGTATCTGTGACCTTAAGGAAGGTAAGCAAGGAAGCATACAGTACCATGAGAACACCAAAGGACCACCAGTCAGCACTCTGGTTGTGCCCTCGCCTGTTTACTACTTCAGGTGCCATGTATTCTACAGTACCACAGAAAGAATAGGCCTTCTTCTCTTGATCTACTGATTCTTTGCTGAGTCCAAAGTCTACAACAACAGCATTACAAGAATATAGCCAGTAAAGAACTTTAGAGAAAAAAAACAATACTGTATATGGTATTTCAAAATCTAAATGTTGACAGCTTTTGTTGGTTTGCTTTCAGGAATATTTCCTGATTATCCTACCTCTTCATGAAACAAGCAGGCATGAAGTTTACTACATACCACCAAAACCATTCTATAATTAATATCAAATTAATGATTAGCCATCAATATTGCTACTCAAAATAACTCAACATTACACATTTAGTGCCTTAGGATAATCAAAAGTTTTCATTTGCTCTGTTTACTGCCTGCTTTATTCAGACAAAAAAAAAATGGACAGAACTAAAAATGAGTTTCAAAGAGAATGCAGTCTGCATAGTCTAGTATTACTGAAAGATGAATAAATAAAATCAGGCTAAAAATATTCTTGTTATATAAGACAACACAGTTCTGCAACCTGACTGAGGTTCAGTAAAGAAGTCTTGCATATCTACTTACTTTATTCCCAAAATACTTTTTTTTTCCTAGTCTGAACAATGCCATTGAATACACAAGTCCCTGATATTAGCCCAACTCTCAAGATGAGGCTCTCAAGTGTTATTTTTTTCAAAGGAGAAATGATTGCTCATCAACAATCCAATCAGTTATTCTTTCCAGTTTCATAAGGAAGTGAGAAGTTTAGGATTGAACTGGATTTAAATGTATCATGCAGAATTTTAAAGATGATGCATATTATAAGCGTGATTTCCATCACCATTATTCCTTCAAGTCTCTGAGAGTTTAAAAAACTTCATTTTCTCTTGGAATCTTATAACAATATCTACAGATCTAAATATATAATGACATTTATAATACAACAGCATCACATTAAATTTAATTTAAAGCTTTCAGGAATTTACAGTAATTTGGTTTCCAAATAGTCACAGTCTTTAGTATATGTAATTTCCTAGATTGTATTTTAATTGTTCCTCATAGAACATTTTTCTGCAATTTTATATGCCTTTAAATGTGATAATCCAGAAACACAAAAAAAAGGTTATATTTCAGAAGCCTTATTGTGCACTAAGGCACTTCACAGTAAATCTTGATACAGCTCACTTTCTAACCTGAGCAGTGGATAGTTTTAGTTACTAGCATACTGCCACCTGAACTAAAGCTTCTTTAAAAAACTTTAAGGTCTGGCTTTGTATTTTCAACTACATTTCTTCTATTTTAACCACAGCAGTTAGGATCTGCCCTTTGCAGCAATATTGCTGCTAACACTGCAACTTGATCGATACAAATATTAGCCAACATGAAAACTAACCCCAGTGGACATCAGGATCTGGTGAAAAACCAAAACCATCAGATATAGTCTCTGACTATCTAAAATACTTCAATAGGAGTACTTAATACTCACTTAGTACTTTGTACTTAATACAGATTTATTCTAAAAAGTCTGTCCAATAAAAAAATGTTCTAAACAGCTAAATACTGGCTCACATATTCCAGCCACCACTACACATATCTTAGGCTTATAACTAAAAGCTTATACAGAAATATGTTCAGAAAGGGCTTTACTAATAAGTGTTACCTACCTGTTAACTTGATATGTCCTGCTTCATCAAGCAAAATGCTGAAAATTAAAATTCACATTCACCAATACACATAGAGAAGAATGTTTACATATAACATTTAAAATACAATAGTTAGCAATTTTAATTTCCAACTTTTGTTATTAATTTAACAAGTCAATATTATTTCATTTAAATCACAGTTGTATTTTTTTTAGATTTTATGGGGTTTTTTTTACATAGTCTAACAAAAAATACTTTTAATTTTTTAAATTGCTATGGTGGAAAATGTAAAGCAACAAACAAAATACACATAATAGTGATAAAATACATTTTACTTTACTTTTCTGGCTTCAGGTCCCTGTATACAATTCCCAAGCTGTGAAGGTGATCCAAAGCAAGGGCCAGTTCTGCGAGGTAGAATTTCACATCTTCCTCTGTAAACATAACCTAATAAGAACTGTATAGATTTACCTTCTGATCTTGTCTTCAGTTTTTAAAACTGCAATCTACAAAAATAATCCTGTCTGTCTAAATTTCAAAATAAGTTTTAGAAGTACCTTATGAACTTAATTAATTCAGCTGATAGAAATTATATACTAATACAGGCTAATCATCAAGTATACAAAAGAACTACCTGCAATACTTAATCAAAGACATCAGCATTTACTGCAGAGCATTAGCTAACTTTTCAGGTAATAAATGTAATTGTTGTATTTAGTGTTATTGACCACCAGCACTCCTTCTGCCACAATCCTGTACAGCCTGTTTTCCACTGCATCATAAAATTCAGTATACAACTACTGTATCAGGTGACTTTCTCTGGATATTCACATTAACAATATTCAGAAAAAAAGTAGAAAAAAGTACACAAAATAAAATACTTTGGTGAAAATAACAATGACATGAAAATCTGCAGTGAGAGTTGAAGAACCTACTTTGCTTTCCTTGGGAAATTTCAAGAATGCTAGTGAGACACTGAAAAACTGACTGATGTTGCATACAGAACACTGGAGAGACATTTCTATCCTAAACACTCAACAGGTTGTTTCTAACTTCATATACAAGAATCACACCTGCTGTGGCTCTTGTCATGTTCTACACATTATTGGACAAGTTAGTAATCTTTAAATTACTGGAATTGAAATTGCTGAAGCCACCAGGAAGCAGAACAGCCACCTCAACTGCACAGTTGATAGCTGAGAAGACTTCAGTTCAGGTAACTGGGCTTATCCCTTTAGTAAAACACTGATCTCTACATGTGTAATCTGTCCTGCTGGTAAGGGAAATATTCCTACTTGCCAGAATGATAGGGATCAATAAAGCTGTTACCCTACACAAAGTCTCACCTTGAGTTTTTTAAAGAGCAATGTTGATAACTGGTTTTGATCTACATCCAGAAGAACAAGAGGAAATCTTGGATATTATTCCTCCTCGGAGTAGCCAAAATGCAAATCTCAGAACACAAGGATGCTAAATGCTAACCTACAATCTCCCAATAATAATTTAATTTAAAACTGTTTTCTGTGTCAAATTAAACACAAGTCAACTTTATTAAATGTTAACAAAGAAAGCTTCATTAGATACTCATTTCACTTCCACAGCTGAAACTCTCATACCCACATTAGACCAACAAAAGTGTTTTAATAACCTCATACAAAACCCAATTAAGTTAAAATAATCCTTATATGGAAAGCATGAAATGCCATGGGGAATTTACCCTCATGTGTGCTGTCCATTGCCTTTGTTTTACCATGTACTTTTGAAAATACCTTGTCTTCCCACCAGAAAATAAAAAGGCCTCATTTTTCTTTCTTATCTATATACACAGAAGTGTTTAAAAGCCAACACAGAAGGTAACAGAAGTCTTCCAAAAAACATGAAGAGACTTAACAGTAAGAAAACTTGACAATTATTACTTCTTTATTCCCAAAGGGACTATACACCTCTTTTAATACCTCAAAGCCAGTATTATTATGGATAGACTTGCATCCCTTATTTAAGAAGGCTGCATGCTCTGTAATCCCAGCCCTGTTAGTGCAAAGGAATAGTTTTTCCTGCTATACCAGAATCTCCTCTATAATTAGACATTCTATATCAAAGCAGGGATTGATCTCTTTCCTACCTACTGTTCCAATAACCCTTTACAAGTTGGTCAGGTTGTTTAAGCTTTTAACCTCCATTTTAGCCTCAAGGTTAATTAATTTTGAGCTCAATTCTTAGACATGATCACTGTTTTACCAAGGTCAGCTTTTTATAGAGAACAAAAAAAACCCAACCAAAAACGACTTTTAAATTTTTCCTCCTCTTTTGCCTGTTCCTAAAGTAAAGCTTTATTTTTACAAAAAGTATATGGGAAAAAAAATTAGCTCATGGCCTTATATACTGGGGATACAACATCCTTCATGCCATAAAAAAAATCAGTCAGATATCCAGTTTTCTCATTTAAGAAAGTGGTTTTTCCTATGCATTAGCAATACAAATGCATTTACACCAGTGAAAACACTGAAAAGCTCTCTTACTGTGAAGTTGTTGAGAAACTGCCATTAAAAATTTAGATCTTTATGAAAGGTTTGCAGAAAGAAAAGTCTTATAAACATGTTCAAAATACTTAAGGTAACATATAATAAATATTTGATGACAAATGTTTAAAAAGAATAACAAGATGCATGATATTCCCTCCTCTGAAGCTCTCCAGAAAACAAAAATAAAAGAAAAATTAAAGTTCCAGTTGCATGCCAATGTAAGGTGAAGGGGAGTGGCCCCAAGAAAACTCAATGTTCACACTTTGTGAGATTAAACATGAGGATTTGTACTGCAGCATTATGAAATTTTACAATGCAGAAGAAATCTCTTACAGATGTGGCTTCCAGGAGCACCTAAGCTGACTATAACCACGAGAACTATACACCACCTTTCTTTATTGCTACATCTTGATTTAATCCAGTTAGGTTTCCAAGTAATAAAACATTTGTAGACAAAATAACTGTACTTTGCTGATAGGAAATTAAAACTTCAGCTATCAATACACACTCATGTTTCTTAAGGTTATAGAATATATTCTAAAATATGTAAGGGAAGCTCAACTAAACTATTAAATGTAGGGGAAACAGCTATAGGAGACAATCCTATACTGACAAAAAAAACCCAAAAACCCTGTTTAACACTAAGTGGAGATAAAAATTTAGGTACTTACCTCTTTGGATAATCGTGTGAATACATCTCCTCCCCTGAGAAAATCCAATATTAAATATAGCTTCCCTTCAGTCTGAAAGGCTTAAAAAAATTCAAGAAAAAAAAATAATCAATAGTTGTGTGACAAGGATGAGCTACAAAACAAATCTTAATGCTTTCACAACTTCGAAATTTCAGCAAAAGGCAATACTTTTGTTATGAACTGAAATAATTCAGCAGCACATGAGGTAATTTATTGAATGATTACTTGTTTCTTCACAGAAGATAATCTTAGTCATAAGAGATCATTAAAATACTGTTCTTTTATTTCTCCTTTGTCAAACAGGGAAACACCAAGTATGTGAATTACTGTGTTTTGGTTTTACTCAATGAAAAGTGAAAAAATCTCTGCAGAACTCATAAGAATTTTTCAAATCTTAATTTCACAAGGACTCAACCTAAAACTTTTATATCCATGTGTATTTACATTCCCTTTTTTAACCCTGTAATCTTAAAGTTGCTAGAACCTAATCTGGACACTGAAATGAACTGAGAAAGAACTATGCCTTCAAGTAATGACAGAAATTGTAGTAAAAAAAATAAAGATACCAACCATAGTGCAGTTTGACGATAAATGGATGATTTACTTCTACTAATATATCTCTCTCCATTTTGGTACGAACTCTGTCCCGAACTAAGAGGGGAAAAAAAAGACAGAAAAAAACCCTACCATGAAACAAATGTATTTGGTATAATACAAACGGAGCAGAAATGAGCACATGAAAAGTCTTTGCTGTCTAAAGAAACACTTTTCCTTATTACCTTACTTGTTTTTAACTTTAAAGTCTCACATAAAACACTTTCAGACAGCAAATCTCTATTTTGTTTCCTACCTGCCCCAGCTTCCTTGTCTTCTTTTTTTTTTCCCCAACACATCCCAAAATTTTGTGATAGTCCATATTACTTTCAAGAAAAAAGCTCACATTTGCATTTCCAGGCAGCTAACTCCAACCTCTGAATTAAGTATCTGCACTGAATATATATTTTCTATCTTTTAAGATTACTTTTTTCTCTTCAACTAGTAACAACTCCTATGGACACAGGGTGGACTTGGGCCCATTAAAGTGTCCTCTGAAAACCAAAACAGTTAGCTAGCTTGCTATGGCACTTATAACAAGAGGGAATGACTTAACAATTTTAACCACAGTGGAGTTTTAATTTCACAAAAGACAAAAGAAAATTGTTATTAATTTGTTTTCATATCATGAAGAGACTCAACAGAATTAAATAATGCAATCTCAAACTTTGAAAGAATATTTTTTACCACATAATTAAAGCTATCTGGCCAGATTTAAAATAATTCTTCAACATGAACTTACAAGTTACTCTAAGAAAAAGCTACTGTCAGAGATGAGTTATGAACTCATTGAAAAATATTTCAGATTAAAAAAGAAGCTTTTAAAAAGAAGTACTTGCAAGACTCATTTAAGAGATACAGGTGCACTGAAAACCATTTTCTAAAGTTCCAATTCAAAAGATACACATACCTTTTAAAGAAGCTTTTTTCAATACTTTCATTGCATAAAGTTGCCCAGCATCAGGACCAATTATTTTCCGTACGAGGAAGACCTGGTAATATAAAACTCATTTTTAAAATTACTGCTAAAAATATTTTATGTAAACACTAAATCAACCTGACTAAAAAAGCATTACTTTTAACTTCATTAATACAAAGAGATAGTATGTCTCTGGTCCTATCCCATTTCTCAAAAACTCTGAGGAATGACAAGATGCCAAGTAAGTCTTGTCATTCACAGTAAGTCTTTTTGCATAAGCAAACCTAGTAATCAAATACACAACTACCACAAAGTGTTTGCAAACCTCCTGTTCATTTCAGACAGCTTTCAGTGTTCTTTCCTAAGTGCACATGTTTAAAAGGAAGGGCAAAATTGCATTCCCTTAATCAGATTAGAGATACATGCAGCACCAAGCTCTCTGAAGTATTCAGATGGGTCATAAACTACATATTCTTTCCTACAGCAAGCCACTTAAATAAGTCCTTATCAAATAAGTACTTACATAAATGTGTTCTGTTATATTACTTTCTTGGAGAATGACAATTCTGCCTGGTCTGCCACCTCCTAAAAGGTTTTGGAGGTTTAAGACCTAAGTCTCAAGTATGTAACAGGCTATATTAATGAATTCTGTAAGAGTGGCGAGACCAAAGCAAGGAAACCTCACCATTTAAGATCAAAGCGCCCTTTCCCTCTGGAACAGCAACTCCAACAGGTTTTGCTACTCTTTTCTTTCCAGAGGAGTTTTAAAGATAGATGGTACATAATTTGACACTAAGAAAAGCATAATATTAGATAGAATAATCCAGTACAAATACATGTGCCTCTGCTGATTAATATTCTAACTACTAGGTCTTACAATTTACAACATTTTTTGGTATGTGCTCCTGTTTCCAGGCTGTTGTTGTTCTAATGGCAATTATTAGTTATGAGGAATGTCTGTACTGTTAAAAAAAATATACAAGTCAAGAAAATGTCAAGAGTCACATTAAACTGTCTCTCTGATCTCACCTTATTCAAATTTTAATTAACAACACATTTATTTACATATATACTTGGTCAGAAATTATTAAATATTTAGAAATTATTTTTAAAGATAATCAAATAAACTTGTCAACTTTGCCACTCTTGAATCAGAAATTCATATGCTGTCACTGACTAAATTGTATAGGGTTGGGAGAGGGGTTGTTTTTATTTTAAGCTCTGGTTAAATGAAAAATGTCATTATGTTTCAAGGTTATCAGACTTTTTGTTTTGTTTAAGTTTTGCCCAATGACTGACCTACAGCTCTGCTCTCCTATTACATGATGTTGATGCTCAAATAGTAAATAGAGTAATTCAAACACCAGCAAGTGAGAAAACATCACATAACATCACAATGTAATGCTCATTTAGCGTCTTTTAGCTGTAGATCACTTGACAAATAAAGCAAAATAAAAAACCTGAAATACATTTCCCAAGTTATTTACTTTATTGTTTCTTTGGTTCAAGTTCCAAGCTACCACAATCATTCTTCTGTACCTACATCAATACAGATTTTGATATCAAAAAAAAGTCAAACATTCACAGCATGTCAAGTACCATCGTTAAAAGACAAAACACCGTCTCCTCCAGAAGGGTCCATCCATGTCTATGACACTGCTGGTGCCTCCCAAGCATCAACCTAAGCTACAGAAGATGTGAGACAACCTATATGGAACAGAATAATTCATTCTGATCCCTCACTAGATGCTGCAAAGTCTTGAGGCAGTTGAAAACTGACATGATTTTATTTCAAATACCATGGCATTAGGCAAACAGAGCTTGTCAACACAAGAGCTGCTGCATGAAAACCATCCTTAGCTCTGTAACCCAACTGTTGGTGCCACTGTTCCCACAAAGCTGCAGATGTCAGTCCAGATGAACCACAAACATGCCTCTCTCTCCAGATAAAGCAAACCATAACTTTCCATGGCAGACCTTCTAAAATTTGCTGCTGACTGACCCTTCAGCCTAGAGAATGAGGCTGTCTCCCTGTTTCTGATACAATTTGGTGTCCTGCTCCCTCAGCACCAGAGCAAGATTGGAAAAAGATGAAGTTTGTCCAGTATCTTTTCAAACATGCCCAGTAACTCTGCTACAGCACTATCTTTCCTGAAAGTCTTGGCAGGTCTATGGAAAAAGACATTGCTTCTCCTCTAAAAAACATGAAGTGATAAATGCTGTCGTAGTAAAAATGAACACACACACCCTCCTCCCCACTCAACTGCAAAACACAACAGACAACTGTCTTGGTTTTGCTAGGAGAGAGTTAATTAAGTTTAATAACTTCCCCCAAAACAGAGCAGTTTCCACAAACATATCCACCTGTATTCTGATTTGTTAGGTTTAGACCTTACCTTGTAGTGTTACAGACATAAGGGAAGTAAGGCAAAGCAGTGGCCATCAGTGGAAACAAAGATCGTTATCTTACCTTTCCAAATGATCCCTGTCCAAGAACCTTCAGTAGTTCAAACTGTGCTGGATCTGCTTTCTCACATCCTTCTTTCACATGGTGTGTAATAGGAATTTCTTTCACACTTCCTTCATCCTATTAGTTCAAGGCAAACAAAATCCAACAATGAACAGGCCTCAATGAATCAACTCTCGTTAGAAGTGCACGTAAATGCCCACTCTTTTCTTGTGTGTTATTTTTTTAAAATAAAATATGTGAATTCTAATAAGGCCTAAGAGAAAGCTGTTCAAATGAAGTTTTCCCATCCATCCTTTCTTAAATAGACACATCTAAAATTTCTAAACTGAATTTACATTCTCAAAGAATGCTCATTTCCTTTTGTCATAAATATTACAACTACAGCAAAGAGGGATTTTCTTACATGAAAGGAATATATATATATCTACATTTTAAAAACAAGTCTAAAGATGACCCTTCTGTGCTTCAACTGTTGAGCAGCCTTTAGTTTTGCAAGAGATGACTCTTCTCATCCTTCCCTTTCCTGAAATAGTCTTAATGAAAGCTAAATTGAATTTCATCATTTTAAGTAATCATTGCTTTTCACAGCAGCAAATAATAAATATGGTCATCCATTTGTAGCTAGAGGAACATGCAGCAATTGAAGAGCATAAATAAGATATGACTCATCTTAAGAACTCTGTGAATTCTTGCATCCAAGAGAAGAAACAGCTCTGCAGTGCAGAGCTCATAGAAAGATTTTCCAGTGTGGAGACCTCCAGAAAACTGAGGGTAGCTCCGAGGTAGGTAAAAGATTTAGTGTTTTGTTGACTTTTTCCTGTTACTCTGCCCTTTAGCAAAGCAGGGCACAGCAGCTACAATTGTGAAAAGACAAACATTCATGATGAAAACAAATCAGATTATGCATATTGCAGCTTTTATGGTGTAAGAGAAGTTTCTGTGAGGCAAAACAAGTGAGATGTCAAAATACCGTTGAAACTACAAACTACGTGCTAAGGGCTACAGCACCAACCTGAGCTTGCACGTACAAAAAACCAATTAACTTCTTGCATACTGCAAATACAACCCAATCACAACAGAAAATCCCACCCAATCTGCAGTATGTCGATGTCTTTAGAGTATCCAAATGATTAACTGTCCCCCTATCCTCTCTTTAGACTTTCATCTTGAAAGCTTCTCTTAGTGAAGAGCAGAAAAATACCCTACCAACCTGTGGTGCACTGCTCTCCCTCAGTGACAAGTACGAACATCACCAGAAAAAGACTTGACTGTTCAATGGAACAGTTGGTTTTAGGGAAGAACATCATTCCATAGTCAGATTGACTACAGAAGGTCTTGCTGCCTAAGAGGATGCATTGAAACTTACAATCAGTGTTACAAGACTTGATAGAGAGGTATCTAGATGGCTGTGGTTACACAGAAATTTGGGGTAGAAATCTGATCACCTAAATGTGTAGGTACTTACTGCAATAATTAGAGGAAAAAAAAAGGAGCAATCATCACACTGCATTAACTGTTTATGTTTTAATTGCTTTGTTTGTCCAGAAGGTGAAAGAAAGAGTTCAAACTAACATCTTGGTATATTCACAAACTCTAGTCCAGCTGTTGTTCCATGAGTCCTTTCCCCTCTCCTACATCTCTTATTTCACACTCTTTCTGGAAAAGGCCCGTTTATTCCACCTGCTTCCCATGCAAAGGCAGATATTAACACAAGGCACTGATGGATAACAAAGTTAATTCTTTAATTCACACTCTAAGGTACTTTTTTTTTCCTTTGTTCACAAAAACCCAGTTGACATACACTGACCTTACAGTGTATACATCCCAACCTCACTTCACCCACCCATCTTGCTGACAGTGCATCTCCACATTTGTATCAAAGACGCACCTATCCCTTCACTTTTTATTTATTTTTGAAACACATGCCTGGAATTTAAGGCAGGTAAGAACACTAGCAATCCAAGTTATCTGATGACAGATGAAAGCAGTGATTCCTCTAGTTATAAGCCAAGTTCTACGACAGACTTAATGGCTGTTTCTTTCTATGAAATATGTAAGTATTCAGAAACCTTTTTACTTGAACATCCTAATTTGTATTCCTTAACATTGTGAACCTTTGCATGAGAAGAGATCTTTAAGAGTTCATCTGCTCTCCTGTTTATCACCCACCTTCAGTCATTAGCCTGTGACATCACACATGGTTGCTGCAGAGACTGACAAGAGTATTTCTAAATGAGAACTGAGGAGAAAAATGTTTTCCATGCAAATGAAGAGTAACTTGAGATGTATGAAATGAGTTTTTTTTTTTTTACAAAGTATTTTGCCTTCACAAAAGATGTCTGTATAATTTTGCCTACTTAACTATCATTAAAGTACTAAAAATGAGCATGACAAGTATAAAAAGACCTCTGTATCAGCAACAAGAAACGAGCAGGTGAAGAGTTGAACAGACACATAAGCCAGTTTCATTTTCGTTTCTAGTCTGGCCTCCAGGAACTACAAGTTTGGTTATCTGATTTTGTGCTCTGCTGCTTGAGCAGCAAATCTGTGCCAGGGCTCGGGTACCAGCTCCCACCGAGTCGCCTTGCACAGGGGTAACTATTCCCAGCAGGCTCAACAGGAGACAAAGCCCTAAAAGAAAGGCCACAATCAGTTATGGCTTTGTGCCATCTCACTTCGTTACAGCTTGACTGGTATGTAGCTCCAAGCACCTAACAAACAAGCTCAGCAACATCCTTCTGGTTCAAGTACAGTGAAAGATTGAGACAACCCCACTGCTCATCTTTCTTTGCTACATGTCAGATGACCAGGACACCGATGGTTTATTTACTTACTCCACACCAGGAAATGTCCAAGCACCACATTTCTATCCCCAAGAGTTTCTTTTCCAAGTCACTTACGTAAAAAGCTGTTGTTGCAATACAAAGCAGTGGTTACAGCTTGCGTAAGATCTACTCGATACCGTCTGCCATGGTCTTGTTCAAAAAACACATGGATGTGCATGTTGAAAAAGGATGGACAATTTCTCCATGCAAAGTCAGGCATTTCACCACACAGAGAATTAGCCTGAAGTTTAGTCCCAGATTTAACCAGCACACAGAACATTGATCTTCAGCATCTCCTACACATGCACTTCACCAAAGGACAGGACAAAAATCATGCTCAATAGAGTTTATCTGGGATATTTCTACATAAAAGTCAAATTAACATACTGGTATAAAAATTAATTCTGTTCTAAACCAGCAGGAATTAAGTACCTTCTAGATGAAGGTACAGCAACTACATTAAAAAATACAAAGGAAGAACAGATGTCAGAGTAATAAGAGCAACATTAAGCACATGGTGTACAAAAGGTTCAAGGTTGGACTGAGCATTTTTGGAGGTTGAAGGATCTGTAGATGCTCTCTCCAGCACATAGGACCTGTTTTCCATAAAGCACTGCCTCATGCAGCAAACTTTCCCAAACAAGGCACTTATGGCCCCTACCCAGGTATTAATTTTCAAAATCACCTTTGAGACTCAGAACCTCTTCAGATCTAGTCAAATAAAATGATAGGTTTAAAAGTTATTAAAGAGCAGGGAATGCATAAATTTTGCTTCAAAAGGAACTCATGCTAATGAGTGTCTAAACTGAGCATCTATCAAATATACTTACATGGTAGGAATATGGTTCACCTTCTTCCATAGGCTCATCTGCCATTTTAAGGCCATTTAGCTGCAGAGAGGAAGGAAGGGGAATGCAGAAGGAAAAACAAACAAAAAAACAACATTAAGACCTAACAATTACAAATAAGCAGCGTTCATAATCTGACCAATTTACATTTCAGAGCACAGAAATGAGAACTGGTGGTCTTGTTGCTCTAATTTAAAACCATAGTTTCAAAGAAATACTACTTCTTATTAATTACATTTAGCATCTCCCTTATGTATCATGTAGCTTATCCCTTCCTAAATACCATTCTATAGTTCTTCAATTTATATTAATTTAAAATCCCTCTACAAGCTACAGATACCACCCAGACAAGATGAGACTAACGTAAAATTATTCCGTTATGCAAAAAATTTACATTGCAGATGCTTTTAGGAAATGTAAAATCCTAAAATCTGCTGCTGAAAATGAATTTGCAGTTTAAGCAAAAAAGATTCAAATGTTATTTCAAGTCTTTTTAGGGCAAGAGGGAGAAGTGCAAGACCAGGTAGAATGAAGACTACATACCACAGAATTTTTATGCACAAAAATAATTACCTATTTCCTTAAAAAGGTAGATTCCTCTAAAAATTTGCTTGCATCAAAAGTTATTTAAATATCCAGCAAATAGTATACCCAAACTTTAATTAAATCCTTTAGAAACTGTAGATCTGTATATTAAAATATTTGTGGATCAGTTTCAATAATAATACCTTTAAGAGGGAAAAAAGTATGGTATGCATCTGGCCAGAGGCAGATAAATGACATGCTCTTAAATGAGCACAATGCTTACTAGGATTTGCCCGCCCCTCTCCACACACTTCAAACAAAGATATCAAGCAAATAGTCACAGTAAAAAAAAATTAACTCATAGACAAAGTTATTTAGTTTCAGCTCTCCTTAAGTAACAAAAGATTCAATGCTTTTTAACAACTGAAATAGGAAAAAAACCCCCAAGAAATACAAAGGGCATGCTCTGTTCCAACATGTAAAGCATTAATTAAAAACTGGAAATACCTGGCAAAATGGGTGATGTCAATTATGGATTTTGCTAGTGATAATTGATAATTTATTTACATGTTAATTGTTAAGCACCACTACCTTCATGTGGCATAGATCTCACACAACAAAATACTAACTAGAAGTAACATAAGGAAAAATCAAACTACTTTTTTTCCTGAAAATAAAATTTGAAGCATTTAAGTTCTCGAACCAAGTAATGACATTTTTTTCCTTGTACTTCTGAATTTATCTAAAATACAGGCCTAAGATACAGCAACGTGGTACTATTATTGGTGTGTGAACTGGTAAAGCACAAGACTACAAAGAATCTTGAAATGCCATAGAGACCATGCCCCTGCTTAAAAACAAAACCGAAACCCGACAAACGGGTCGGGCTGCAGGGACAGGTTTATACCACCACAACTGCATCATCTGAGCAAACTCAACCACTTCCACTGCTGCTGGAAATCTAGGCCTCTGGATTTCAAACAGAGCTTTTAAGAGCTAAGTCTTAAATAAAGATAAATAAATAAAGATAAATTTTGATAAAATTAAATCTCCAATTTTTGTATCAAGATGCTGGCACTTATTTTTGGACTACATCCCCTATGGAAAAAAAAAAGTTATCAAGGAAAGCAGCATTACTTTCACCATTCCCTAAGTTTCTATTTATTTTACCCACAGTTTACTACACACATACTCTTCACATTAAATGATAAACCATCCGTTTAACCCAGTGCTGGCATATTCAACAGACATTAATCACTCATATACACCATGCATTGCCACCCTAATTTCTCAAGGCCAAAAATCACTAACCTATTATCCCAGGTTCAGAAACCTCACATATGCTACAGAAACCAATGTTACTAATTTGCTACATAACTGTCTTTATTTTAAATAAGTATTTTTTCCAAATTAGATCCTGGGAGGGACGAGACACCCACTATACTTGTTATTGTATGAATGAAATGGATATATCAAGAAATAATGCCAAAGTTCAGCCCAGATATGAACTCCAACCTCACTGTGGACAATTCATTGCCATGTGATTTCACAATAACACCAGATTACACTCAAGTCTGAGTTATTGTGAGGCCACTGAAGTTGTCCAAAAAAAATTATTTGGACTTAGTAAGAAAATGGGTTTCCACTCCAGGTGCTTAGAAATATGATACAATCTCTCATTCACTGACTTTAATTTGAAGTTAATTTAGTGAGCATTTCACTTTTTCTTTCTTTAAATATGGTCAACATTTATCCAAGGTATTTTACTTAAATTTAAGCTCTGGAACCAATACCACTAGCCAAAGGAATTGCAGATACACTGAAAACAGTAGCTTAACTCCAGGCAATCAGATAAAGAAAGCTACCACTGCTGGAAAGGGTTGTGAACCAAAAATCAGCATATTATTTGATCTACATAGTTCCTGAGCATGCCATGTAGGCATGCTTTCAGCTTTCTGGCAAATCAAATATAGTAACTTATTGGGTTTTTATGGCAGGTAATCAAATGACATCTTAATTAACAATTTCCTATCGTACACTTTTCCCCTTCATTGTTGCTCATGGGCTTTTTTTTTTTCCCTCCCTGTCCAGTCTCTCTGTAACTACAAAGACTGGGATGCCTGCCAATTTTTAGTCCAAATAATGCTATGTTCAAGTGCATGAATCTACTTTTACTGCCTGATAGACACAACTACACTTCTGTCTTATTTGTTTGTGAATGCTGGTCACTAGCCATTAAAAAAAACAAATACTAACAAACCTGTTGGACTGCAACACAAAGTCAAGTAGTTTTAAAGAACTAGTAGTTTGCTAGTTCTTCAGTTAAAAAAAATCAATTACAAAAATCAAATCATTACTGTTCTATATAGATATATATATCAGCCAACTTTCAGTAACTAGAAGTTCCCACTGTCTCTCATATTAGGCAAAGAAAAATTAATACTTTTACCAAAACCAAATACAAAATTCTGCTTCCACAGCCAACTGGGACCCTTTTCAGTGATTTAAACATTAATATTTATGCACAAACATATAAAGAACCATGTTAACCTTTAAGTCATTACTTACTAAATACCTATGAACACACAAATTTAATTTATTATTGAGAATTAGAAAACACATATCTCTATAAGAGAACAGGTGAAAGTCCCACTATTCTGAAGGAGATTGTTTCTCCTTTGAATCATTTTGCTGTGCAGTACTGCTAAAGTCCTACAACTAACCAAACATTTTAAATATTAACTTTCATTAAAACACAAACTGAACTCAGACATTTAGGCAAACAGTGTCAACGCTCTCCAAATACAAAATATTCAAGTTAGAGAAAGTAATCCGCATTGTTGATCAGTACAAAAATAAACAAAACCACTATATCAAAAGAGATGTGAACAAAGTTAAGGGCAGACAACCTGGCAGGTAAGAAACTTACTTTTCCAGAGGTGCAGGGTAAGAGACCCAATCCTCCAATGCCAAACTGCCTCCGAGGTAACACAGGGCAATCTGCCTTCTGATTTAAATAGCTGCCATGGATCCCATGACCAGCTGGGACTGTATCCTGCTACCTCGGAGAACATCCAAAGGGCTTTGTGGGCTGGTAGAAACCTTAACGACTATTGCACATGATTTTCCTCTGATAATTACAGCAGAAGAAAGGAATCTCAGTATTACTAAAGATTAGAACTATTTTCTTCTTCATATTAAGGATGTTTTAACAGTTTACATGGTAAATGCCTTATGGTTTGGTGGGTCTATAGGTTTTGGCCAAAAGAAGCTAGACAAATGGTCAGCAGAAAAGCCCACCTACAAGGAAAAACAGCAGAGGATGGAAAGCTCGTTCATTCTGACCTGTTTTTACATATCTTACTTTAGGCATTCAAACAACATTAAAAATTTTATAGAAAAAAGCAGAACTGGGAATTTTACAATCATAATATTATTAGAAGTAGAAAGAGTTATTCATCACCACTCACATATTATCGTGCCTGGCTTCAAACAGGTAAAATTCTACATGAGGATCGACAAAAGCTTCTGCATGCTCCACGGTTCCTCCTTCACTGCGCTTAATTTGCTCAGTTACTGCAGCTCCAGTCACCAGACCTACACCTCTCAATTCTTCCCAATGAACACAAGACAAACCAGTTTGTTTCCCCACAAACAAAAGCATTACTTCAAATACTTATTTCAAAGTGTTAAAGAGTGGAAGCTTACATTAGACACCCCAATTATTTTGAAAAGACTTTGGAAAAAATAACCTTTGGAAAAAAAAAAATCTTGTTAAGAAGACCACATTTGTTCCTCATTTATTTTGAATTACATCTGCAGAGAGTTTGCATCATTAATTTAATTAGCAACACATTGGCCTCCTGAATCTTATTTTCTGAGATAGGTTTGAGAAATGTGGGGGTTCTGTGCACAAACAGGTGAGGGGTTTGATTTGATTTTAATTTTAAATGTCTGAAAGTCACCACGAGCAAAACTGAAGCTTAAAGGCATCTGCTCTTCCTAGGAAACATTCACAATTTTTCTCCCTGCATTTTTTTTCTTTTAAGCAGTAGATATTGTTACTGCCCAAGCTGGGTACAGCACTCTCGACGACCTGGGCTCTCAGGGTTTTGGGAAGGAACAGGTTCTCCCAGTACAGCAGCAGCCCCATGAACTGGGAGATGCAGCAGTGTTACTGGGGTTACCTGACAGTTCCACCAACTAAAGCCGAGTCCCACCCCACCACGATATGACCAGAGGAAGGATGTCCTGCTGATGGCAGTGCCCACGTGAGACTCTGCAGGTTCACGCTGAATTGTCTTCTCATCCGCTCACCGCCTGCACAAACCCTGTGCTAGCTCAGTCCCTCAGCTCCTCTCACAAAAGGAACAAATCGGGTAACTCACAGTCTTCTTAAATACAAAAAGTGAAAGAGGAAGATAAAGCCAACTACCTTAAAAAAACCCCAACAAAACAACCAACAAAACCCCAAAACCTAAACACGTCATCAATTACTAGGGAAAGTTTCAAATTTCTCTTCCTGTGGCAGATAAATCACATTCAGACAGGATAACAAACCTCCAGCAACATATAATTACTGATTTTAAGGGAACATTGTGATCCTTCCTATTATCAGAGATCAGGGGAGAATTACGTGTGTCTCAGACTAGTCACAGCTATGACAAGACACAAACCTAACCACAAACACAGGGATCACTGAACTGGGGAAGGACCCGAGACCTGTTCACTACTGCCTGTCTGGGAGATGGCTCTAACTCCATAATCAAAGGGCATAAAGGAGCCACTCTGGAAATCACATTTAATGGCAGATTAGCAAATACTAGAAAAGGGTAAGCTTTAAAACTGATCAAACCAATATGATTACATTAAGAATAAAATTTGAAATAAGAAGTACATCTATGTAATATTAAATTTCTGTATATTTTGAGCTAACAAATCATAGCATTATTCTGTTTTAGAGTTACTGAGAAGTGTCTCCAAAGCTATCCTGCAGGAACCAAGGTGAGAAACCCCCTGTTCCTTGTAGAGACACAGAATACCACAGCAGATTTCCAAAATTATCTTCAAAAGTGGCATACCAAAACAGAATTATTATTATTATTACTATATTGCAGCACTTTTAAATGCATACAGACACTCATTGTCATTCATTTAAGACGATTAATGTGCTTACTTTATTTTTCTTTTATTTTTTTTTTCTTTTAAAGCAGCTTGTTCTCCTAAGTCTTTATAAAAACTGTACGCTGTTGCAATGGCTGAAGGCACTTAATTTGAGTTTAGTATTACAGGCAATACTATTACTTTCTTTTCTTAACATACCACCACCTAATTGTGGAGATTTTCAGAGATGCACAAAACTAGGTAGCTGAGTCATCCACGTCACTGCCAGTAATTACTCACAAAGGAGTTATGCAACTCCTAACACTGACAAAATTCAGTGGCCTTTGACAGAGCAGGCTCAGAACACGCTGAAGAGGACGGATTGAAAACATTGGCCAAAATCAAAGATGTATTTATTTAAATTGGCATGGGCAACAGATTATGGACGACAGCAGCAAAGCTCAACTCATGACCATGCCTCTTGCAAGGCAGCAACTTTCAATGCAGCCCAGTTTTCTAGCAGAATAGTTTAATGTCACTTTGTTATCCCAGCCTTGTCTTCCTTGTCACCATCAGCTAATTAAGCAACTGGCTTCTGAAGTATTTATTTCAAAAATAAATATGTGACTATGAGGTTGCATTTATGCAATCCACAATATTGATGTATTTCAAACAGCATCCACTTAAGTCAATTACACTTTTCCTTTTAAATGCAAGACTATTAAACAGGCAGAAATTTGCAAAATTACTGTATTTCACTCAATTCCAAGTATTTTTTCATTACATTCAGCTTGGTCAATAAAACATTAACATATAATGATTCTTCATAGAGTACAATCATATTTTAACAGTCTACATCAGTTATTATAATCAACATCTTTGTACCTATTTTTATTATCATAAAAATACTTTCTAATCCTACATTTAGGAGGAAAGAAGCTCACTCAATATTTTAAGCTTAAACTGCACAACACTGACCTTTCCCACCTATTCTTAAGGATTTCCCAGAGTCACAAAACTGCTTCACAAGTGACACTGTCACAGGAATATAACAGACAGGAACAGCACAGTGTACAGCCCTAAATGTAATCCTTAGCACTTCAAAGACCACCAATGTGAAAAGGGGCAAAATAACTCAATTCTAAATTTCTTCCAAAAGTTCATGTTGGTTTTATGCCCTAAAGAATGAAAATTTGTTTCCTAACTTCAAGATCACATCCTTCCCCTGCCAACTGTTTTTACTCTGTCAACACGAGCGTTACTTCACTGACAACGCACTTATTTCTAATAACATAATCCTCAATTTCGTCAACAAGCAGATTCCTCAGAGAGAACTGTTCCTCTAATTTTTCCTCCTATGCTACAACAAGTTAAGTCTTCAAAACACAGGAGGATTTCACAGTATTACTGTTGACTGTAGTGCCAGTGAGGCTGAGATCTATCAATAAAATGAAGTTATAAGTACTATAGGCTATAATTAATTCTGTAAAATTTAAGCAAAAGAATCCAAACGAAACCAAAATTCATTTCAACATAAAATAAATCTTTATTAAATCCCCAGACCATGTGAATGTAGAATTCCAACAAGTGAAAGGTCCTACACATCCCTGAGAAGAATATGAAGCGTTATGACAATAACAAGTGTTGGTTAACACGATTTGGGAACTTCATACACAACTTGAAGAAACTGGTTTTGGTATAAATGGATTTTCAAACGCTGCTAGCCAAACGCAACACGGAGGTAACAAACACGGTGTCTCATTTTAATCAGAGTACAACTGACATGGTTTTACGCAGACCCTGCTGGGTAAGTAGATCATGTACGGGCTTGAGGAAAATACAATTTAAAGAAGGACTGTTGCAAACAGTTGCCTTCAGATGTTAAGATCACAGGGCTGTTTCAGTTGGACATCCACCATCCTGTACTCTGTGGGGTAGGTGGGTGTGACCTCAGAACCAGGCTCCCACAGCAGCACACTGCCAAGCTCACCTCCTCTCCCCCAGTCGAGTATTGGAAGACACCTTAAACGTCACCACTGTCAGCACAACGACCTGTCTGAGCTCTGGTTCTCCAGCCTCTCACCAACTGCCAATGCCACATTTATGGCACAATCTGTACACGAAGGCAGTGCTGAACACAGCACTCTGGAAGCAGCACCAGCCTCAGTGGAGGAGTAT
This sequence comes from Caprimulgus europaeus, assembly GCA_907165065.1. The sequence continues at coordinate 19,674,795 of OU015538.1, read as the reverse complement.
TTGTCCAGTCAAAAAATACCGAAAGATGCACAACAACCCCAAGCGTTCACGTTTCAGCTGCAATACTCGACGTGTGATTATTTTAACACTAATGTATTGCAATATTCTTAAAGAACTGATCAACAGGGCCAAAAGAGTTCTCAGTTCTTCAATAAGTTTCATACTTTAACTATAGCATACCATTTTTACAAACCATAAGATTAACAAATAACCCTTAATGCTTCTGCTGACTTTTTAATCCTAACCTGTAGTTTCACTACCATAATTAGGATTTCTCTAATATTAAGGTACAAGGACTGCATCAAGTGTTATTAGATGATTAGAATATTTAAAAGTGTTAAAGTGTAGCAGCCATGGTGTAAGAAATTCATGTCCAATAATTATAGTACTTGGAAGTAGCACTCTGTAGACACAGCTACAGAAAATAAAAATTTTTTAAAAACCCAAAACTAAGACATTTAAAACCTCCTGGCTTTATTCCTAACATGAATTACTGTGGGGTCGTTTTTTCCTTTACACATACAGATTTTTATTAGAGAATAAAATTTCACCAAGATCCTTTAAAGAATATCCTTTCACTCTTCCCAAAACTTTAACCTACGCCTGTTTTGCGCACTTTGTACTGAGAGATGAATTTGCTCCAGACCTTTTTACTTATGATAAGAAAAGCTGACTGCATCATGGAAAGCAAGTCTGACCAGTTTTAAGAAGCTTTATTTAGATAACATCTTTTGTGTGTCTAATGCACCCAGGTGTAATCTTTTATTTGTCATACTTGATGATACTTGATATGTAATCCTACGCTTCTGATTTAAAAGTGCAAAAGTTTTAATGCTGGAGTGTCACATTCTGCTGAGATACATGCGTTATTACAGCATAACCAGTTTCACCATTTCATTATTTTTGTTTTTAAATAGCATTGGGTACTTGCTTATGGATGCACTGAAGAGTGCACAGCAATACCCAAAAGACACTCTGGAAGTTCTTTATGATGTTTAAGAATCCAAACCTCAGTCACACACTCCTGGTTCTTTCTGTTAGTTGTGTGTATGACCGTTACTATCTAGTTATTTGATGAAAAAGCAAAAGGACATCTCCTAGTGATGACCCACCTGGAGGAGCACCCAGATTAGTACCATCCAATTTTGAGAAGTTAAAGCAACTTTCCACGGGAGCTACGGCCGCAAAACTGAGGGAGTTTTACAAAATCCTCCCGAGCTGTATGTCAGCTGGGAACCCACCGCTGTGACACCGACATCGCCCAGAAGGCGACACGAAGCTCACCGGCCTTTCACGCTCGTTAACACGGATTATTCTTGTGAGCTCAGGCGGCTCTCCCCCAGCCCCACACCTCCCCTCCAGCCCCACAGCCCGCACCGCGCTCTGCCACCGCTTCCCGAGCCCCGAGCCACCGCGGGCCGTGAGGCAGCGGCGGGGGAGGCCCGCAGGGACGGGCCCTTCCGCGGCGGCGGGGGCGGGCAGGGGCTGCGGGTCGCGCCCGGGGGCCGCCGCTTTCCCGGAGCGGGACGAGGCTGGTCCCGGCGCGGCTGCTCCGGGGGACGCGGTGTGAGCAGGCCAGGTGCGCGGGCGGCAGGGGGATCCCGAGGGAGGCGGGGAAGCGGCGGCGCCACAGAGGGCGGCGGGGGAGGGCAGCGGACGGACCGGAGGCGGCGAGGCGACGCTGGGCGAGGGGGAAACGGGGGACCCGCGGAGCCGAGGAGGGGCGGGGGCGTTGCGGTCTGCCCGCCCTCCGCCCCCGGCCCGGCCGCTCCCGGGGCCCGCGGACGCAGGTGCCCGCGGGGAACCGGCCGCGTCGCGGGGAGCCCCGCCCCCCCGGCCCCACACTGACCTCGCCGCCGCTCACGTACAGCTCCATTTTGTGGCAGGGCTCCGGCTGCTCCGCGTCCTCCAGCGGGGCGAACGGCACCATGTCCCGGCTCTCCTAGCCGGGTGGCCGCCGCCAGCCGTTGCACGCTCCCCGGCCGGCTCAGAGGCGGCGGGCGGCCGCGACGGGCCCCCTCCTCCTGCCCATAGAGCGCGGCGGCAGCGGCGGCGGAGCTCGGGCTACTGCTGCTGCCGGCCGGCGGGGGCGGCTCCGCTCTGCGCTCCCCCGCGCACACCCCCCAACATGGCGGCCGGCGGGGGCGGGGCCTGCGCGGCACGGGGATGACGTCAGGGCGGCCGGAGAATCCCCTGCATGGGGAGGGGGCGGTGACGCGCAGTGACGCGCGGAGCCGTTAACGTTCCCTCGCGCCGCGCTGAGGGGGGACGGGACGGGCCCGCCGGGGCGGGGGGGGACAGCGGCTCAGCTGAGGGCGGCTCTGCCGCGCTGCTCTCCCGCCTGAGGGACTGCGGGGCACAGCCGTGAGGGCAGGCGGCAACGGCTGGGCCGTTCTGAGGGGTAACTGAGGGAGGGTCTGACGGGAGGATTGAAAACGAAACAAAAGGGGTAAAAAAAGCGATCGCGTTAAGGCCGTTGTCCCCTCAGCTCACACCCGGCCCTACCGAAAGCCTCTGGCGCCTTGAATTCCCTCAGGAGCACGGGCAGGCCCAGGCGCAAGGAAGAAGGCAACACCTTGGGCAACCGGCTGTGAGGAGAGAGGCTCCGCCACCCCATGAAGTGACAAAGGAAGGGAAAAAAACTTTGTTTTTAAGAATTCAGAGGTGGCAGGAGGCGAAGCACAAGCTGGAAAATGGAAACTCGGAGCCTGGATCCTCCTGGGTTGTTGGTGAGATGAGAAGCGTCAATAAGCTGCATGCACGTCTACAAGAGAGCGGAGCAGCCAGCTTCACAGCCTGCTTCACCGTGGTTACAAACACCAAGGGGATGGACTCCTTTGTTTCCAAGCATGTGTTTAGAGAAAAACACCACAGTATTTCCAAACCTGAGGGGGTAGAAAAAAGACCATGGATGAAAAAAATAATATTTCTCCCTCACCGTTTGATCTTAGGAGCTGGAAAACACTAGATAATACTCTAAAAATACTTAAGGACAGAAAACTGCCTCAATGACACTGAGTTTTTATTTGAACACTCCCCATGACTTAGTAGTAAGCCCTGCCCTTTAGATAAAGCTAGCAAAGGAAGTCTCAAACCGTTCTTAATTGCCAAATAATTTTGATGAAATTAGCACAACCGAGGGAACAAGCTGGTACATACACCCCACAGTCCAGAATGTTTTCCCCATGCTGATTTTCACTCAGAAGTCAATCATTGTACAAACAAGCGGATAGGAGAAGATGCTGTGGTCCTTGATGAAATTAAAAGCGACCTGTTTGACAAAGCTGACCGTCACCGGCTCCCTGTCACTGAGCCTGTTGAGAGTTGCCTATTGTGCATGTGTCATTGCAGCAACAGCCAGCTGGCATGTCAGCATTTCCATTGCAAACCTATTTTTAAAGGTCTGTAGCTCAACCATGGAAGACAAATGTTTTGGACTGAAATGGGGAGTGCTTACCAGGAATGTTTATTCTTCAGAAAATAAAAAATATGCAAGAAAACGTAGGACCAAAGTTACCAGTACTTCATATTGAGAGAGAATTTCAATTTAAATATAGCGCTGTTTAGGGTAGGTCACTTGTAAACATTATTTTTGTTATAGTAGGATTGTGTGAACGTGGAGCTTTTAGCCTGGAGAAAAGGAGGCTGAGGGGAGACCTTATCACTGTCTACAACTGAAGGGAGGGTGTAGCAAGGTGGGACTGTGTCTCTTCTCCCAAATAACTAGTGATAGGACAAGAGGAAATGGCCTCAAGTTGCGCCAAGAGAGGTTCAGGTTGGATGTCAGGAAAAATTTCTTCACTGAAAGGGTCATCAGACACTGGAACGGGCCACCTAGGGAAATGGTGGAGTCCCCATCCCTGGAGGGATTTAAAAGACAGGTAGATGAGGTGCTCAGGGATATGGTTCAGTAGTGGACAGGTAGAGTTTGACTCGATGATCTCAAAGGTCTTTTTCAACCAAGTGATTCTATGATTTTAGAGCAATTAAGTGACAGAAGACAAAGGGACAAGTCCCAGCTTTGTGGGCTGTTGGTTCACACGCAGCTACCCCAGTGCCTCTGTTTGTGTAACTGCTGTGCATCCACAAGAAGCCAAATGACCACATCTTTTCTGTGAGATTAAATATGTATGTACTTGAGCAGTGCAATGAGGCAGATCTTAATTTAAATATAAAGGAAATCAAGTGAGAAGTGACTTTTTGAATGTGCTTGAGTGCTCAGCAGGAACTTGTGTCTAAAACTTGTGTTGCAGATGCCATCTCCCTGCATCTGACTTTTCCTATTGCCTCAGGCAATAAGAGACTGCAAACAAGTGTTCTGCATCCCCAAAGTCCTAACACTATAATGTTTGAGAAGTTCAGAGAAAAGCAATAATTGAAGAAGTTAAGATTGTTATTCATGTCAAAGATTATAAAAGGAAAATTATGATATATGTAGATATAATAATGACCAAATGAGAAAAAGTAAATTCAGAATTTCTTTTACTCTGGGTCTCACAACCAAAGAAGCAGAAGGTATTCAATAAAAAGGCAACAGTATGTCACTGAAATTTAAAACTTAGCAAGACCCCTTCCCAAATAGTCTTTTATAGAGAATTAAAACACCATAATAATAGCAAGTCATTAATTTAGGGACACCAAGACCTCATGTCTTGGGTTTCAAGTGAATATTTAAATATTATATAATTAAATATTTTTGGTACCTTTTTCTAGAGCATCTAATCTACCCCGTGTCCATGACTATGGATATCAGATCTCATTTGGTGTGCAGTTTTCAGATGAGGATATCAGATCTCATTCGGTGCTCAGTTTTCAGCTGAATATTTTTTACATTCCAGTACATTAATTTGTTCAGCAGGTTCTGCCCATTATGTTCCTCAGCAGGTTGTTGTATGATCAGCATGACATTACAATCACTTCTTCTTCTTCTGTCAGGCGTTTTTATTAGAAAACAACCTGTTTCTAAATATTTATTCACTTTAAAATTAATTCTATGACATGGCAAAGTTGCTGAGAATGGTCTTTTATGGAGCCTAATAGGAAAGGGATTAAAATAATAATTAAAAAAAATGGGATCTGTAGCCAAAATTCAGCTTGTTCAGTGTCAGTAACACGAACTCCAACCACTCATTGGTCCATTTTATAGACCTCAGGGCTACGGACAAACAGCAGCATCCATGCTTAGTTTGCTCATTCAGTTTTCCTGAAAGTATCAGTCATGTTCTTGAGAATATAAACAACATTATTTTTGAGGTTAAAAAAAAAAATCCCTGCAAATTTATTGCATATTATTCCTAGCAGGACATTTCTCAGGGAGACTGAAAACTGAACTGTGTTGCCTCCTAAGTTTTCTGTCAATCTGTATCAGCTTTGTCCCTAAACAAAATTATTTCAGAAGAATACTGCAAACTTTGTGTTATTCACCCAGAATGTTTTTGAAGAGCGGGAAAATAAGAATATAATCGTGAGGCCAGTGTCTTTTGTTCCTCTCCTCCCCTCAGTTAATGATACTGGAATCCGAACCACGCTAACCATGGCAAGGACAGCGCAGCTCCACCCTGGAAAGCAAAGCAGAAAAAACAATGTGAATATAGGAATACATGATAGTATCTAGTTCAGCAAGATCCCAGGAAGGAAACTAGGCAAAAAGCCAAGTTTGAGGAAACTGCTTAAGGAGAGAATGTCATTTTTATTCTGTTTTTATTATGATGATAAAGCCCCTGAAAGGGACCAGCTACAAATTGAGGTGTTGTAGATTCAGTTCAAAGCAGACTGTGAACACCAGTATCAACTGTGAATGTAATTTTGGGTAGGATACAGTTAATTTCTTAGGGCAAGTTTATTCAAGTTCATCATCATTTCACCTTTAATCTTTTGTACAACACAATCTAACAGCACTTGTACAGTCAGAGCAGCACAGCCCTTTCCTATTGTGTGGATGAATTTACGTGGGTACAAAGCAGGCTTCTGTTTGTGTGACTCCTTCTCCTGCGAGAAGGAAAAAGAACTGTCCTGATGCATTGAAAATGTATGGTTGTATGCCTGTGTCTCACCAGAATCGTTCCAGAGAAGGAACTGATCTGTATGCATTTGGATTAAGTTATGGAAGAGCACCATGACAAAATCTTCATACTGTGTTAGTCTGAATATGAAACAGAAATGCCAGAGTCCATATCCCATCCTGTGGACACTGATATTTAAGAAATGCAAATACAGCCAAGCTCATGTATGTGTGTGTATTGACAGACATGTGGTATAAAATACACTATATTTTATACTATACTATATACTAGAAACAGCTTGATGTTGTTAAACAGTTTATTGTATACTCTGCCCCCACTACTGAGGCAAGAGAAGTCACTTACGTGAGGAAACAGCAAGAATCACTTTTATACTCAGTTACGGTTATGCTAAAAGCATGAAGTGCGAGTGAAGATGCTCTTACTGAATCCCTGCTCCAGCTTTATGATTATATTTTTCCATCTACATCTTTTGTACTTTTGTAGCAAGTTTTTTAAAAGCTCACTTACAGATAAAAAAGGAAGGCGATTTGAGACAATGCACCTAGATGCCTGATACTATTTCACCCTCACCATCAAAGCAAACACTCTCTTCTTGGGCTATTTTAGGACCACGGGCCAAACTCAGCAGCAAATTTTGCCACATTTGTCCAAAATGAGCTAAAGAAAGATCTCAGCCATATGGAAAATACAATTAATTTATGTCTGCTGATCACATTGCTTTGACATTAGGGGATGAAAACTGCAGATAGGCACAGTGAACAAAGATCCTACTAGATTTTTTTATGCTTATCTAAATGTTTTTCACTTAAAACTTTTTAGTTCTTCATTTCAAAATGCATTTTGAATTTAGATGTCCTACAATATTTTTTTTTTCCCCTAAAATTGAATGAATGCTGCAAACCAGCCAACTGACACACCTCAGCAGTTCTATATGGTCACATGAAAAGCTACGTACAGTCAAAATAAAGATCCAGTGTCCTGTCCCCAAGGCTGGCCAAGAACAGGAAATACAAGTGTGTTATGCAGTAGCTGGGAATAGTTCTCCAGAAGGTGTTTTCAGCCTGCAGCAGCGGAGGTTTCATGAGCCAGGGATGGTGTCTCGCACAGAGCAGTCTCAAGGGATATTTCTTCTGTCAGTGTTCCCCGGCCTTCCTGAACGTCTAAACTTTCAGCAACCGTCACATCTCACAAGACATTCCACAACTGTACCTTATGTCAGAAAAACTCTGTGCTTGCTGCTTAGTTCCCTCTGATGTTCCCTGCTGTACATTATAAGGGAGAGTGATTAATTACCCTCTCCACATCATTTTGTGATTTTATGCACATTGCACATCCTACCTCCGCCGTCCTGCCGTGCTCTGCTCTGTTTCCCAGGCTGAAGATTCCTGGGCTGTTCAGTCACTTATAAATGAAGGGTGGGGAAATTCCAGCTTCTCTATTCACATTTTCACTAGTGACTTGGAAGTAAATATAAAATAACTACCAAAACCGTGCAGAAATTACAAGAGAAAGGCAAGTAACGAGCAGTCCTTAGCTATCAAAGTCCTTGGGGAAATGGCAGGCGGCTCAGAATAAACGACAGGCCTACCACGAGGGCTGGACACACAAGCAGGGATGGAGTCAGCAGGGAGTTTGTTCTACATCCACGAGCAACTCTGTGGAGATGGATACTCAGGCTTTGCGTACAGTTTGGGGTCTGTGCTTAGAAAAGCCCAGCAGAGAAGCACAGATGTACTCCAGCCTCTATGTACAGACTCACAGGGAAAAACCAAAGGCCCAGCTTTATCAAACCTCATTCTAAGTACTCATCAACAAGAATTTCTTCAGTAACTCAGCTCTTTCCAAAGACTACCGAAGAAAACTTAAGCAACTATATTTGTCATATAAACACCTAAGGTTAGCTGAGCCAAATGCAGGTCAGAAAAAGTAATTAAATACTGAAATAAGTTCCCACAGCAGCGTGAATACACCAACGGGTGGCAAATCTACCTCAAACAATGTATTTTTTTAGCTGAATCTCACATACTTTTGTATTTTTCAAAAATTGCTTCATTATTTGTCTTCAAACCTGTTTAATCCTTGAAGCTGAAAACAAGCTGAAAAATTCAGCTTGGATTCACAATGAATTTTGCCTCAGAGCACAGAATAAACCATCAAGATGTTCCAATATGCAAATGTATCAACAATGATGAATACTTCAGGAATTGATTGCATCTAAAATCATTGTGATCTCAATCTTCAGGGGAGTTTTTGTGACAGCAGAGGGTGTTACTTCTGAAATTATTATAGAGAGCCAAAGATGCTGCCAGTTCCTAACTTTAACTGGGAGCCCACGTATCATGCCTCAAACCAGTATCCTCATCATCTCAGGTGAAAATTCTCCCCATTTTGGGAGATGATAATTAACTTCCTACTGAGCCATGCTTAGAAAAATGTCTCAACCTGGAAGATTAAATAGGGACTTAGTATCTGTCAGAAATAATTCAGCAGTAGCAGTTTGTATCCTGCAGTATAAAGATCCTGATTTAAAAGAATATATTTAGAAATTGTTTTCTCCTTATTGTGGAACAAAAGGACTTGGCTGCATGAGTAATAGATTTATGACTGGGAATAGAGAGTAGGTCGCTGAATACCACTTCAGTAATATTAGTTTAGGTCTTTGGGTAATTGCTGGAGCAGTAGTACTTACAGGTTCCCCACTCCTGGAGGAAGAGCAATCAGTGTTAGCTTCCCAGCCCGCGGCGATTCTCGTAGCTGCTGAGGGTCACTGTAACTTGGATTGATTGCTATTTCTTCTCCGCTGTTATCAAGGTTATTTTCAAGCCGTCTTGACTTTGCTTCTGTTCCAATTGGGGCAGAACTTGACTCATCAGTTCTTTATTTGGAACACACATCACATTTCTTCACTTCATCAGTTCTCCTCCCAGTGAGGTCACTTGTTTGTGGCCATTCAATACTTTCTGCAAGTGCCCATTTCTCGGTTTAACTGATTTTCTGTGCAGAGTCTTGCTTAAAGCTGCTGCTCAGACGAGGGTTCATTTCATAGCAGCGTGACTTTGGGTTCAGCAGGATATAAGCACATGGTGAAAGCTGAGGACATTCTGAAATACATTTCTGAACCAGTATCTGAAGTCCAACTTCTTTTTCCATTAAAAATGGTGATAATATTCACAATAATTTCAATGGGAGCATGATCATCAAGTAATTGCTATCAGGAATTTAATTTAAACCTCATTTGACTGACATTTCTTGTTTGCAAGATCTCTATTTTAGGAACAATGTCTTGCTAGTGTATCTCTCTTCATCTTAGTCATGACTGATAACAGAATAATCATCTCAACTACTTTCCTTTTCTTTTCCTGCATACTGGCTTTACTGCATTTTTACATACCAAACATAATGAAAATAGAAACAATTAGAGAAATAACAGTAATGTATGCAGATGAGCAGGGAAGTGACTAGAACTTACTTGAAACTCTATCCTAGGCTGGATGTCAGGCTGAGAAGCCTTTGCAGTCACATACTGGTTTGTTTAAAAGACCAAGGAAAGATGCAGGTTTGTCTTTGAAGCATGCCCCGTACTCACTTTACTCTTAGTTGGCATTAAACACCCAATCCCTCCAAACTGCTAATTACTTGTCTTTCTAATTGAACTCCTGCTCTGCAAGAGTTAACTGCTCAGTCCTGCCAGTGCTATCTGATAACACAGCACTGCCAGCAAAGTCAAAACTATTTATCCCAGTCACATTGTGCTTTCCCAGGACAAATCTGAAGCTGCAATTACAACTGCAATTTATCTTCAAACAGTGTCCTTCATACAGGGAAATGCCACAAAATACTTCACTGTTCATTTCATTTCATTATCTTGTTTCTTCCACTGCTGTAATAAAAGGCAGTGGTTGTGGGGCAGCTGAATGCCAAGTTAGGAAACATTACTCGTGACTGTTCCCAGTTCTTTGGAATATTTTCTCATTTGCCCTAAATCTATGAGGACCAGCGATTATGAAGAGTTTTCAACAAGTTGACTTTGGCACTGAAAGAGCTGCTTCTCCTTTTAATGACGAGCTGTCACAGGCATGGATCAGGAGCCATGGCAGAACAGATGACAGTAAAAAATGACAGACAAACAGACATCTTAATGATAAGGAACAAAATACAGTCCACACCGTCTGAGACGCAGGTTCTCACCGCCTTTAATGAGAGGGGGTTTTAGTAAATGTTGTGTATTGGCTTCAGTGAGAAATGAAAGCACTCAACAGAGGAAGCATCTAATAGAATGAGGTCAGACTTTTAAAGAACAGCTATTACCCAGCAAAGCAGATCAGCAGACCACTGCAGAGTAAACAATCAACAGCCTGCTGTTAACAGGAATAATGCTGGGAGGGGGGTATGGTGAAACCCTAATGAAGCTACAAAAGGTCAGGTCCAGCCTGTAAGTCTACAACATTTCACCAGTTAGTGGTGTTTCACTAAATTTAAGCAAATTAGAACTGAGCCCTACAGCTGATAGGACAAGGCTTCAAAAAAAAACCCAAACCCAGAAAGGAGCTGGATCAGAGCCCTGCTGCTGCCACGCTGCTGTTCCCCGGGCAGTCTGCACGGAAAGGGACAGAGGCAAAGGCTGCATCAGAATGGAATTCTGTGGCAGTGACCTGGCAGTGCTGTTTCTCTTCAAAGTTTGGGTCCCTTCATAGACAGGTTTGCTCCTCTTCTAGCGCTGGAGGCAACACATCATGAAATTACTTTCTGGCAACGGTAAAGCCCTCAGTCTGGCTCCGTACTGCATCCCCGGGAACTGCTCTGGGGCTGGTTTTGCACCTTCCCTCTTTTGAGCTACAGACAGAGCTCAGCTGTTCCTGACCCCATCACAGAAACAGATGGATGCTGAATACCTTTTATTTTTTTTCCTTAAAAAACAACCACCTTGTAATTCTGAGTATCAGCCTTTTTCTCATAGAATGAGGAGGAGGAGCCCTTGATATTTTTTCCTGCAACCACCACAATCTAGTACCATCTTTAGGACAGCAAAAAGCACCAGGGCAGGAGTCTTAAAAACAGGAAGATCTGATTTCTTAAGATAAAAACCAATAAGACTCACTTTTAAAATATGCTAACAGTAATATAAAGAAAAAAAGAAATAATGCAGGGTTTGTGTGGGAAGGAAGCATATTTAAATCTAAAGTGAATGACGTACCTTGTAATTACAGGAACCGTTGAAAGAGATAGTCAGAATTAAAATACTTTAAATATTCACATCGAAATATTAACTTGAAAATTTTAAAGTACATATAAATGCACACAAACTGAGGTGGCTGATAAAGGGCTGAAGTTCAAATGAACTGAAAGAAAGAAGTCAACCTTGTCAAATGAAGGCTAAAATTGTCACCGAGCTCAGCGGTGAGGGCTTCAGGCAGCACGTGGCTGGGCGAGCAGCTCTGCAACTCCAGCTTTAGTGCTAAATGGTGTCTTTGGGGGTACAACTGCCTTCCAGTGGTGCTTTTCTACAGCACATGAACTCTGAGAACTCTGAAAAATTTAAATCAAAACACCCTTCTAAATTTTGAATCACCAAACAATGGGTGATTAATCACAATTATTAAGCTTGCAGCAACAGAAGTAACATTTCTTCTGTTATGACAAAGTCTTCAGGTCTTAATGCGTTTTTTATATGACAGTTATAAAGTATTTTATGTTTTTACAGACATTTTACATCCAGCTATTAATATTGCTTATTTAGCTTACTAGATGGAAGATGTTTTCACTCAGAAACAATTCTATCTCTATTAACAGCTACAAATAAACCTATGTACCCATTTAATATTGAGAGGGATTATGGGTTTTTGAGCAAGGATGTTGCTTATCTGAGCACAAAACCAGCACAAGGCTCCCGCAGTGCCTGAGCCCCATTACAGGGTTAGAACAGGGTAAATGTGTTCTATCATTTTTCTAGACAGGAGAACACTTTGCCATAAATATTTTCTTTGTAAAAGATTTTTCCTCCACAAAACATTGCATTGAGTGCTCAGCATTTTCCTTCCGACTCCCTTTGTGTCACTGTGCTCAACCCACCGACGGCTGCGGAAAGCTCAGGGGAGATGGAAATTGTCATTCCTTGTTTGTCTGCTTGTTTGTTTAACTTCAGCCCCGCAGTTCTGGCTTCTTCCAAAGGTGTTTTGAGACTCTGGGAGTGCTTTTTTAATGCTGTTGGCATGTCAAAGTGACACCTACATTTCATTATACTCTATAGAGCTGGAAAAAAAGAGAGAGCTCACCTACAAAACACCTTGGCTGCTGAGCATGACCAAGCAGCTCCCTCCCAAGGCCCTGCCTCAAAAGCAGGTGATTAATCTGCACAGGTTGGTGCTTCATTGTGAATAACACCTGCCAAAACAACTGCTCATGCTTTTCATTTCCACATTATTGAAATAGTCACACATATGGAGTTATTTTCCATTGACACACACTGTGAGGACCTCAGTCCCCCCTCACTCAAAATGTTTTTGAGCAGGAAGTCATGGTTTGAGCTTTTACAGGGGTCCTTAACCCCCCAAATGACAAGCAGGTTGATCAGCCTTAACACAGCCCCGAGCCAATTTGTTTTTATCCCCATCCCACTCTCTGTGTCAGATCATCTCCCTTCTGTTGTATCTCCATAGGAGTGCAGTGCTTCTCAATTTGTGTTTTCATATCTTCTCGAGTTTGCTGAGAATTATTAAGCACATGGAGTGCTGCTGAAGCGGCTGGTTTGCCTCCAGACTGCCCATCTTCCAGCTGGCATCCATTGCACAGAGAGCTGCGAAAACCTTCTTTGGGTCATCCTTCAGATCTCCAGAGAGACTCAAACTCCTTGGGGAGCTCCAGTCCTACAGGTGGGCTATCATCATCATCATCATCATCATCATCATCATCATCATCATCATCATCATCATCATCATCATCATCATCATCATCATCATCATCTGGTGCAGCACATTCAGAAATCTCTCAGGTCTGCTTCAGCCAGGGGCTGAGCTGGAAACAGTCGGCATTGCTTCCTACCAGCACGGCACAACGCCGGCTCCACTGGTGCCAGACGGTTCTTGCAAGAGCCCCTTAGGGTTACAACCCCCCCCATTTACTACAAATAAGAAATCCACATTTATAAGCCTATAGTTATATTTTAAATCACTAACCAGTGGGATGAGCCACCAGAGAAATGTAAATTAAAGTTATTGGGTCAGATCTTGGATAGAGAAAGCTGGAGTGACTCTGGTTATTTCAGAGCAGAAGTTGAATCAGTTCAAGATCTCTTTCCTTGAGCTGAGAAAAAATACTCCTCATTGGAAAATTTTTAGGATATGGAAAATAATATGTAACCCAACGTTATTACTAGATAAGGGTAAAACCAGCCCTTAAGACCTCTTGAGCAGGAGGTTTTCTAATGGATTGTGTTTGAGTTTTTGCTTATAATTATTATGCTGCTTTTAATACAAATTATTATGTGCACAGATTTTGATTTTTGCATATAATACAGTCCTAAAACATTTCAATGAAAAACCCACAATATGTAGCTTATTATAGTGAGGATATAACCAAACAAAAAAAGGTTGGGTTTTATTTTTTCCTTGTGGAGCCAAAAATCAACCGTCATTTCATCCCACTGATACACCCACAGGCAGCAGCGTCAGGGCGCCGTGCAGCACACACAGCGCGCCGGGGCTGGTACCCAGGGCTCTGTTCCTTCTGAACCCAGGCCAGACCCAATCTGTGCAGTCCCCGATGACCCCTTGTCTTCAGGTGACTTCAGGTGACTTCTCCAACTCTATTTCTGATTTGATCATCCAAGATCAGCCCCCCCCCTTACACCTCAACAAAGAGGCTCTTGTGGTTTGGTCCCAGTTCCCCACCACCCTTCCCTTCTCCCCCAAGACCTGGATGTGTGTCCCCAGCATTGGGTGCCTTTGTCACTCTGTCTCACAGGGTTGTCCTTGTTTTACAGCCTTGTCTTTCTCCATGAAGTACTTGCACTGACATTTCATCTCTCAGATTAATCTCTCTTTATTACCTGTGGTTTCAAGCTGGTTTGGTTCTGTTCCTCTACGGTTCCTCTGTGGTCTCCTGCTGCTGCCTACGCCCAAGAGATGGATGAAAGGAGGATCTGGGTGATCTCAGATCCCAACTTTAAATTCAAACCCAGATCATGATGGTTACAAACCTGGGAGGACACAAATCCAGGCTTTTGTTTTATCTCCATTCTTAACATATTTTACACCTTGTCTTGGCCTCAAAACAAGGCAAAACTCTGCATTGCCCAAGTTTGGTTCATGCCAACACAAGAGTTGCTCTTGCTCTAGAGGCCTGAAGCAGGGAGTTTGGGAGCTCTGCCTTTCTGGGCACTTCCCCTCGTTCCTGCTCAGTGCTGAGCCAGTCCAAGACAGGGTGACCCAAGTGTCCCCATCCACCTTCCAGTGTACCCCCTCCCCTCCTGCCTGCTTCAGAGCTTCCCCCTCTTCCTCTGCTCACACGAGTTTTCTTTTCATGCACTGAAGGACAGAACTCACAAAGATGTGTGTGCAGCCCTGGGGACTCATAATATTCAACCAATTTAACCAATATTTAAACAACTTTTTGTTGGAAAGCCAGAAGGAGATTGTGGCAGAGTTTTTTCTCTCTTTAGAATTTTCCTTTCTTCCAGGAAGCCAAGCGTTCCCCGCTGACAGGCAGCGACTCCTGCCTGAAACCTGGCAGCCGCTCGGTAGCACGGAGCCGGGGAGGAGCCGGGGAGGAGCCGGGGAGGCGACGGTGAGGAACCACAGAAACAGCAAACAAATGCACCTCGCTGAGCTGGGCCTGGTCACTGCCCCGGGCCTGGTCACTGCCCCGGGGGTTAAAGGAAACCCTGCAATTGCTCTTTAATAACTGCACGTGGTCAGGGTGTTAATTGGAGCTATAGTGAAAGCCCCAGCGCAGCAGAGCCAGCGGGGACCTCTGGGGCCATGCTGAGATATTGATTGTGCTGTGACTCAGAGAGAGGCCGCCCAGCAAACCAGCCACCAGCAGCCTCTTCAGGTGAGAGCAGCAGGTACACGCGCTTCCCTGCCCATCCATGCACTGCCAGTGCACACAGGGACCTGAGTGTGTATATATAGATACACACACATTGTACATCGGCATTTAAATAGCATACACTGCCAGAGTTAGGATGTTTGAAATATCTGAAGGATGTGGTATCTTGGAAACCGATTGCCCAAATCAATTACAGAGTGAATCAACACATCTCTCCAGCGTGGGAGCAGCGAGCAGTCGGTGGTGCCGCCCGTCCCTGTCCCTGTCCCCACGCCGGGTGGGGGGAACGGCTCCGTCAGCCCCAGCTGCTCCTGCTGTCCCCTACAGCAGGACACCTCGGGGCACGGGGCAAGCAGCTGCAGTGAATGATTGAGTCTCTTAGATGGCTTCCTCAGCTGAAAATTTATTTAAAGGGGGGAAAAATAATTGAAATATAATCACAGAATCACAGAATTATTGTGGTTGTAAAAGAACTTTAAGATCATTGAGTTCAACTGTAAACCCACCACTGCTGAGTCCACCACTAAACCATGTCCCTGAGCACCATGTCATAGAATCACAGAATCATTAAGGTTGGAAAAGACCTCTAAGATCATCAAGTCCAACTATCAACACCACCATGCCCACTAAACCATGCCCTGAAGTGCCATGTCTACACATCTTTTAAATATCTCCAGGGGTAGTGACTCCACCACTGCCCTGGGCAGCCTGTTCCAATGCCCCAGAACCCTTTCAGCAAAGAAATTCTTCCTCACATCCAATCTCAACTGCCCTGGGCACAACTGGAGCCCATTTCCTCTTGTCCTGTCCCTTGGTCCTTGGTTGAACAGACCCACCCCCACCTCTCTGCACCCTCCTTGCAGGGACTTGGACAGAGCCAGAAGGTCTCCCCTCAGCCTCCTTTTCTCCAGGCTCAACACCCCCAGTTCCCTCAGCCGGGAACTCAGCACACTTGTGCTCCAGACCCTTCCCCAGCTCCGTTCCCTTCTCTGGACACGCTCCAGCACCTCCAGGTCCTTCTTGGAGTCAGGGGCCCAACACTGAACCCAGCACTTGAGGTGCAGCCTCACCAGTGCCCAGTGCAGGGGGAAGAGAACTTCCCTGGTCCTACTGGCCACTGTACAAGGGTGATATGACCCTTCATGATGAGTGTTTGCCCAAAATTGGGGTTTTTAATTAGTGGATTGTTGAGCAAGGCTTATTTTCTCACTGTTTTTTTTTCTACATGTCATCCAGACAGTAAGCAACACATACTCTGAAAATCATCCTGTGTGCGCAGCTTGCTTCTCTATGAGGACACACATCATAGCAGGCGTTGGGTGAGCTCATGGCCTGCTGATGGCAGCAAGAAATGACATTTTCAGCCAAGCACTGGGTTGGGTTCAAGCCCTGCTGCTTGGCAGTCCAGCTGCCATGTGAGGAGCAAATAACCTGATCCCCAAACAAGAGCTGAACACCTTCATTTGTTTGATTCCTCTCAGATCAGTTTTGCTCCTTGGCCAGCTTTGTAAAAAAGCTGAAATTTTAAATAATGGTCCAAAAATGGGATTATGTAGCTAGGAGAGTGTGGGTTGCTGAGAGGAGAGATTGCTGAGCTAAATATTTGGCAGAATTAAGAAAACCAGGAAAGACATGTGGGCATAAAGAAATAATTCAATATTCAATTTCTGGCAGAATTCATAAAATCTGTTTATAGTTCAGAGCACAGTGAGCCATTGACTCACTATTATTGGAAATAAGATCTAAGGGATTTTGGTTGCAGTGGGTTTGCAGTTATTACAGAGTGAATATTAACAGAATATTAAATGCAGGCAAATTAACCTGCAGTCTTTGTTAGGTGTATCTGGAAGGCACAGTGTCAGGCAGCAAATGTCTGCTCTCAGGTGCCATTCCAAGGACTTGGCCATCCTGAGATGTGGTTGCTACCTTCCTGCTACAGGCTCTGTCCATCTTTGGTGGGGTTGGAACTGGATGAGCTTTAAGCAGCCTTTCTAGTCAAATATCAGAGAATCCCAGACTTGTTTGGGTGGGAAGGGACCTTAAAGCTCATCCAGTTCCAACCCCCCTGCCAGCAGCAGGGACACCTTCCACTAGACCAGGTTGCTCAAAGCCTCATCCAACCTGGCCAAGAACACTTCCAGGGAGGAGCAGCCACAGCTTCTCTGGGCAACCTGAGACAGGGTCTCACCACCCTCACACCAAAGAATTTCTTCCTCACATCTCATCTCCATCTCCCATCTTCCAGTTTCAAGCCATCACCCCTCATCCTGTCACCACCTGCCCTTGTAAAAAGTCCCTCCCCATCTTTCTTGTAGACCCAATCTACATTCAGTCTATCTTCCCTTTCCCTTCACCACCTTCTTCCCCACTGGCCTGGTTCTCACCTGCTCTGTCCTCCCCAGGAGGGACCCTGGGAGCAGCCGTGGCTCCAGGCTTGGGGCTGGTAGCTCATCTGCACCCAGGGCTGCCTGGAAACCCAAGGCCAGTCTGAGGGAGAAGTGATGCTCCTGGGGAAGAACCTGTGTGTCAGCCAGACACCAGCATCACTTGGTAAATAATGAGGGGAAAGAAGGACCCAGAACACAGCCATAGCCTTGGTTTTCTGAACCAAGTGATCACCTGGGAAGATGGGACAAGCCCACAGAAGACAGAGCTGCCACCACCTGCTCTCTTCCAAACTGCTCCAGTTTGTAAGCCTCAAACCAGCAAGAAGGTTTTTAAACCGCCATTGGGAAGCAAACTTACCTTAAGGAGCAAAGAAAACATCCTCTGATGAGAAATTAAGAAGCTGTTTTGTTGCCCCCATCAAGCTCCCCATCCCCATCTCCCCCCTCGGGGTCTGCACACCCCTCCCCATTAATCCCCCAGAAACGTCCCTGACCTGAGGAGAGGCTCAGGGGAGAGGGAGGCTCAGCCCTGGCAGAGGCTCAGCCCTGACCTGAGGAGAGGCTCAGCCCTGGAGGAGGGAGGCTCAGCCCTGGCAGAGGCTCAGCCCTGGAGGAGGGAGGCTCAGCCCCGGCAGAGGGAGGCTCAGCCCTGGCAGAGGGAGGCTCAGCCCTGGCAGAGGCTCTGCCTGCACACACACACACTAACGGGGCTGCCACGCTTCCCCGCTGCCCGGAGCGGTGGTTGTGCTTGTGAAGGGCACAGGATGGCTCTGCCCTTGGGTTGCTCCCAGCCGTAGAGGAGCTGAAATACATCTCCAGCTGGTGAGAGGGGACACAACGCCTGGCACTGCAGGGACAGAGGCACGAAAACACGGAGACACCACGTCAACAGCAAACACATGCTCTCTGCACAACGTATACGCTGTCAGAGGGTTTTGCTGGGTAATTATTTGATTAAGGGATACAGGAGAAAAGAGGAACCAGCAGAGCAGGAAGAAAAATCACCTTTGGTTCTCATGGACACGACAGATGAAATCCAGCGCGTCCCCCCAGAAAACGGGCGATGCTCTTGTCTGAGACGGGGCTTCACACACAGCTCCTGCGTTCCCCTGGCCAGGCTGGTCCCCTCGGGAGCGGGTACAGCTGGCCTCGTGCCCACGTGACAACACTGCACTCTTGTTTTCATGGCTTTCCAGACCAAAAGGCAGGGCCAGTTCAAGCAAGTGGCACAGCACTGATCCTTCCTTGCCCCTGTTGCTGCAGCGAGGTCAGCTGCACCTGAAACCTCTCTGAAGAAAGAGGTAACCAGCCACCAACTGAAAATGCCTGTTAAACAAAAAAGAGGAGACCATTGCAGGAAGATTTGGGCTAGGGAGAATTTTTCTTTAAAAAAAATGTCAGATGAGCTTTTTTTAGTGAAAAATGTTACACAGTTGTGGTGTTCCCAGAGGAGCGACAATCCCGAACCGAAACCGCAATCCCGGGAGAGCCAGAGCCCGAGCGAGAGCCAGAGAGAGCCAGAGAGGAAGAGCCCCTCATGGATCTCCTGCCCATGGGGGACAGGAGATGGAACAGCCCCTTGGCAGAGCCAAATGCCCATGGAGCTGATTCAGTTCAATATTAATTGCAGACCAGCAAAACACAAAGTCCTTCAACTTCCAGCATCAATGGAAAACATCGGTGTGTGATCAATGTTCTTCTCCTAACAAATCCCAGCTGAACCCAAACCCCGGCGCTGTTCCAGCTGTTGAACAGAACCAGTTCTGGCCCAGCTACACATCAAGGCATCATCATTAAATCTGCACTAAATTAACAAAAAACAGTTTAAGACTGATGTGGTTACTTTAAAGCACAGGTTTGACTTCTGCAGATGATCTTATCAAAACTGAAAACCGAAGTCAAATCAGAAAGTATTGTTAAGGATACAGAACTCCAGATCAAGCCTTTCTGCCTTTATTCCTTCACCCCCCCCACGTTAGTGTAATTTTCATAACTAAAAGGGCAGAGTTAAGGCTGCACCTCCAGTCTGATCTCAGTCTCCTGATTTCTAAATGCCAGATTCTTTAATTTAATATTAGATTTATTTTTCATTTAAATATAAATTATTCCCTACTTTGAAATATTAAGTTTTAAGGCATTTTCCCCCAATTACTGGGTTGGGGTTATTTTTGCCACCAGGTGGCAATACAGCTGCAGCCACCGTCCCTGCTCGGGGCTAGTTTTTCCCCAAAAACATTCAAATTCAGTGTCACCCATAAATTTATTACTAAATCTTCAGCATCAGACAGACTGAATTTCTCTTCATTCATCTGCTTCTCTCTCTGGTTTTTAACCTCCTCCTCTGCAGCCATCATTGCAGAAGTTGGATGTGGTTTGAGCTCCAAGTTTTGGATTAATTAATTCAGGTGACTTGAGAGCCTTGAGAATTTCCTCAGTAACCAGGTTTACACAGACCGGCAGTCTGAGTCAGGTGAGCACACGTGTGCCTCTCCGATGCCTATGGATGTGGCTGCACTGCCACCTGGCAGCGCCTGGGAACAAAAGCAGCTCTGAACAAAGGGGTGATGAGGCTGAACCTCTCTTATGCACCCTCCTCTCCAGCAGTTTGGGCCCGATCCCATCCCGGACTCGCCACTGCTCTCGGGTGGAGCCTGGATGTGCAGCCCCCCCACACCAAACCTGCCCTGCGTGGGGGTTCTTGCAGCTGATTTTCCCTCTCTGGTCTTGAAAGAATTTTGAATTCTTTCCCGCAGTCGTGGCCCCAGCTGTAAGCTCCTCAGGACACCGGTGGTGCTGAATTCACCCACGCTGGCTCAAAAAGCAAACGGGAATCAGCACCACCAGTCTGTGCCCCATTCCCAGCAGCACATCAAGCCAATCGCTTGGATTTCCAGCTGCACTCAGCGGCCACAGGATTTAGCTCTGGAGATTTTCAAGGTAGGAAGTGCAAAAGAAATGGTACCATGGTTCACAGCAATGTAGAGCGCTCACATTTATCTTTAAAATGATTTTTAAAACCCCAACACAAAACATTTGCACTTTAATGGTTCAGACTGAATTCACACAATCACAGAGTGGTGGGGTGGGAAGGGACCTCAGGAGATCATCCAGTCCAACCCCCCTGCCAAAGCAGGCTCCCTACACCAGGCTGCACAGGAAAGTGTCCAGGTGGGTTTGAACATCTCCAGAGATGGAGACTCCACACCCTCTCTGTCCCAGGGCTCTGGGACCCAAATTCATCTGAGCTGTTAAGTGTTTTTTTTTGTGAATTGCTTCCATTAGACATAAATTCTTGTTATGGAGAGGGAGAACATTTCAGAAGCGTTTCTGGGACAGAGGGTTCCAAGTTCTGTATGTGTTTCTGAAAAGCCTCTCCATGAAGTAGTACCAAATCAATTTAAGCCATTCCTAACTCCCTCTCTTGCAGCATCTGTTCCCCCCGCTGACGGGCACCTCGGCGCTGCGTCCCTCCCCGGCACGGCCCAGCTCTGGTCCAAACGAGCACAAACTCGTTATGAGGAATGGCTGAAATAACTACAGGGTCTCAGAGGCTGCTACAAAACTCCAGTGGAGGTGATGTTGTTTCACACAAAGCTGTGTGAGCTGCTGCCAACTGTAGCATCTTGGTCAAAATGAAGTGTTTTCTTTTTGTTAGGCCCTGGATGGCCAATGACTCTGGAGTCCAGCACGGGGAAGCCACCACTGGCTGAGTCCCCCCCCGTGCTCCACTTGCACACTGCTGCTGTAAACATTTCAGCCTCCGAAATTCTAGCCAGAGAACTGGAAAATGGCTTTATTTCAGAAATTCCTGTTCCCCAGTGATATCGGGGACACTGAGGAACTGGGGAAGGTGGACGCGCCTGCGCTGAGCCCCGACGTTAACTCAGTTCCTGACACTCTGAATAGACTGAATTTGTACAAGACAATAACAAATAGAGAAACCAAGAACTTCATCTAGGAAAAGGAGTTAGTTCACCTTTATTTCATTTCTCCATAGTCCCCAAACTTGACAGACGTAGAAAAATATCCTTGAGTCTAGTAGACAAATTTACCAGCGCTAAATAGCCCTTTACTCTGACCGTTTGGGCCACTCTGGATACATTTGTACAAGCAGTAACTTCATTTTTTTTAAATATTTTTTTTTTTCAATAAAAGGTTTTCTAAACTAGAAAGAATAAACTAGAGAGGAAAAACTTGATCTACCAAAGCATGCATATTAAAGTATCTTCCAAAACTTTAAAAAAAAAAATTAATTAAGAAAGCAAACACCTTTGAGACATGTTTGGAGGAGAAAACCATTGAGAACAATTTAAGGGAAAAATAATTAACTAAAGACAAATCAAAGCAAATTCTGTAAACTATCTGTGGATAAGTTAAAATATCTATGGCACAACTTTTCACCAAAAAAAAAAAAATTAAGGCGAAGACCAACATTTTATATAAAAATAGTTGAGCAGGCTTCTAAAGGAGGAAATCAGCATTTCTCATGATGACTCTGTTAATACAAGATTATAAATACCCTTCTATATACAGAAAAAAAAATATCAATACAAACATATGGAATATTTCACTAGGCATCCATCTTTCAAACAAGCCAAGATCCCACGTCCTGGACCAGAGCAGAGGTACTTCAGTTTCAGGTTTTTAGTAGTTTCTTTGCTACAGAGACTGATACAAATAATAAAAATGCAATATAAATACTGATTTTTCACAGAGAAACTCAGTAATACACTCAGGTTACAAAGCTTAATGAATTGGCCCAGAAAGAAATGATACAAGCTTTAAGATTGTTATGTTTTGTAGGGTAAGGAAAACATCCAAGTTATACAATAATGTTTAAACTTCCAGAATATATATATATTTTTTTTTAAATCAAACTGATACCTCTAGTGAAACTAAAGCAGAAATCATGGCAGAAGATTCATCACCTCTTCAGAAATACAGCAGTTTGTTTATTTGCCAAGTTCACTTAGAAATACCATCATTATGGGCTTTTTAATCAATTTCCAAGCCTAAAAGTTATCAGTTTTGCAAGGAGTTAAACTGTAACCAATATTTGTATGGATGTATTGGACTAAAGTTCCAAACTATGTAATCTATCAGACACAAAAATGGTGGCAAATAAAACATATTTTAGAAGAATTACATTAATATTTTAAGTGAAAATACCTTTGTAGATGCTAACATGATGACCAAGTTCAGTGTATCTGTGCACATAATAAATATGTGTGTGTGTATTCAGCTACACTCAGTAATTCTAGAAATAACCATAGAAATTCTATCATTTCCATCAGAGAATACACTTTTTCCCCAACACAATTCACTGGATTTGCCAATGTCTTTTTGAACTGTATTTCACAAAATTTGGAGATAAAGCAGAAGCTCTTGTCTTCCAAAGTGTAGAAATTTTTTAGTTTATTGTCATTTTCCTGACTAAAACCCCAGGATCTTTATTTTTGCCACTCAACCAAAACACCTCCTTGTGTCTCACCCCTCCCCAGTCCCCAGGCTGAAGAGGCTCATCTGTCTGTCAACCTTCCCCCATGTATTTTAGAGAGAGATGTGATGGAGGAAATTATTTGGACTCTTTTAAGATGAAACTTGGCTACAAAACAAAATCTACATTTACATTTAAACCTTACCTCACTACTGATTCATTTTAATTTAACACTTGCTTACAAGCAAATCAAAATTGTTTCTACAAGGTCTTTATAGAGTTATGGAAAAAAAAAACCAAATCAAGAGCTGAAATAAAAACATGAGGACACATTTATGAACCATTATGTGGCAGCAAATGGAAAACCCTGCTCCTTTTTGTTCCTTTGCTGAGACTCATTATTCGACTCTTCTCTCTGATAAATTAATGTGTTGTACTGAGAGATGCTACAACAATGATTTACTACCAGCATAAAGGACAATATCCACTCCTTACAGCAACTGTACCAAAAGCAGCACAGCCAGCCCATTTACAACATCATCCTGCAGCTTCCACAGACATATTCACTGCCATTAACACACGCTGATCTTCTCCTCCTTATATCACCCCTTCATTATTTCCTTGTCCATAGACTGTGTTTAAGACAAATACATAAAAACAGTACTAAAATAATAATTAAAAAAAAGTGAATGTCTTAACACTCAACTAAAAAACAAGCACAAAACTGAAGGATGCATGCTGGAAATAATTTATTGCCTATAAAATGTTAAAAAAAAGTTTTCAGTTCACATTTTCTGGGTGGTTTTAAAGGTGTGTCACGTTTCAGAGGTAGTGTGTGTAAAATGTAATACAGAATTGGAAAAAAAATTCTTGACTTAGTTCTGTAATACAGAAAAATGTTCCCCAGAACCAAAGCACTGACCTGAAACCACCTTCCTTCCAGGGACATTCTGTCATCGAAGAGGATTGCTCATCTGTTCAAAAACAACAACCACCACAAGCCCAAGTTTCTGCCCCATTTGTGCCTGTTGTCTTCTGACCAAAATGGCAGCTGCTGCCTTTTGGAGACAAATAAATCCTCTTTAGTCAGAATAAAACCCTATTTTGCCACAGAAAACCAAACCAAACCAAACCCCAATCCTGTCGTACCGCTTACTCTTTTTTTTCCACTTATAACCATGAATATTTCACATTTGGCCAGTGAGAAGGGTCTGGGCAGTGGGACCAGAGGTAGTAAATCAAGCTTTTGGTTGTAAGATTACAAGTTATGAATTCTCCATGGGTCACATATTCTGTGCTATTCCATTTCTGCATATTCATGTCTTTCCTTACCCTATCAGTGTCCTGAGACCAAGAGCCAGCTACGACTGGAGTACCTGGGGAAAGTCAGTGCTGAGCATTAGCTGCTTTGTAACCTTAGGAACCTGGTAGTGCAATAGAGACCCCAAATGGGGTCGCTGAGTGATTTGAAGCAGTAATTTCCATCTCCACAGTAAGGATGTTCATGATACTGTTGATCACTCCTATCATCTCAACTGCAGAGCCACAACAGCAGATACAGCTTTCTCCATTGGGTGAATGGACTTGATAAGCTCCTTCCCAAGTTAACGATGAAGGTATAACCGGGACATTCCTGCACTGGGAGGACAGCAAAGCCCACGATCCCCTTGCCATTTTCAGACTTTTTATTGCCTTAGCGAAAAATAAATACTTGGAAAGATTAAAGTGCAGTGCTGCTTCAAGAACTGAGCACTTCAAGAGAAGTGACACTTGTATGGTACATCTGTTCATGTCCTTTTAAATCTGCCAAAAACTCGCCTATTAGAATATTTACCATTGCTCACTCCTGTTAGAGCTATAGACTTGACAGAAGCATCACCTGCAGGGACATGAAGAGAGGCAGAGCTCCAGGAAACAGCTTTCTGAAGTAGAAGCAAGCCTGCTAGCATCAAAGGCTTCCACTGCTCCCTCCGGAGCGCCAGCGTCCTGTCTCTGGTTTACAGTGTCTGTTCTGAGCGACCGTTCCCCGCTTTGGTTCCTTCAAAGAGACACGCTCCATCACTCCCCTTCCAGCAGAGGCATGAGGAATAAACAGTGCTGGGGAAGTCACCTTTCCCAGACAAAGCAAACGAGAGCCTTCACAGAAAGATGGTAAGAACAGCAACACCTGGCACTTCTGCTCTTCCTCGAATTACAGAGCCAAAGCAGCAGGACAAGGGGGCTGAGTTCTGTCGTCACAACACACCCCAGCATCAGCTTTATCTGTCACGGAAAGTCAATGCAAATGATGAACTAGCACTTACTGTGGGCTTCTGCTATCAGCCTACAAACAGAGGAAATAACCATAAAGCAAATCCTAACAAGCCACGGGCCCAGAGAGCCATCCCCATCGTTTCCTTTCCTCCATCTGAAGAACTTCCAGGATTCCACCTGGAAATGAGTATCCAGTGCCTGTGTACCAGAACGCGATGCCTGTTGGCAAGATGCTCGTCAGACAGCTTCTAAGATGAAGTTGGGAAGGAATATTGCCTGATTTTCTCACTGTTCTAAGGTCCAGGTGAAGGAGTTATGTGGATCAGGATGCAATCTGCTAACTCAGTGAGCACATTACACTGCCTGTTAGGGGCACACACCAACCACAACCCCCTGCATTGCAAAGCACGGGTGTGGTGCTGCTCTGCAGTGCCAGACTGGGACATCTATTTCCAGAACTCTCAAGGGTTATGTTACAGGATCTCATAAGCTGCTCTTCAGCCACTGTACTGCAGAACTATTGCTGCTGCAACAACTTAAAACACCAATAATGGTAATATATCATCAGGATTTTTGTTTCATATATGGCAGGAAATATACACCAATATTGAGAAGAAACACAGAACAGCTGTGCAGTTTTATCCTATAGAGCACTTTGATATCCAGGAATAGAATTCATACTCTTTCTTCCTGACTACCCTGGAATATTGTCAAGTGTTTCAAGGTATGAAAACACAACTCCTCACTCTGCTTTGTCTTGTCACCCTACAGGAGAAAAGGACCAAAGAACAAGAAGCCCAGAGGGATGATGTGGGTGTTGATGGCAGCCAGAGTTTCAGCTGCACGTCCTAAAGAGGGTCCCAGCTTCCTTCAGAAAAGGGACTTAAATAATTGCTCCAATCTGCTAGTACTTCATTCAAAATTAATTCCTTCAACTTGCTTAGCATATGAAATAGAAGCAAGACATAGCAAAATATGAATCATCAACGAAAGGTTTTCTGGTATAAAGGTGGATGACTTCACTGACCATGAAATCAAGAATCCCCATCAAGAGTATCCTGCCTTTTGTACTGGGAATTTAAGTGGAAGCAGCAGGAAAATAGGGTCCAAATAGTGGCAAATCACAGGACTATTTTTTTTTTTTTAAATTTCAGCAAAGCTCAGAGAAAACAAGAGGTTTCATTGTCAATGCCACAAATTTCCTATCTCAGGAGAACAGTAAGAGAAAGCATTGTTAACCCAGTATAGAAAACCCTTCATAAATCACTTTTTCAGGGTGAGCAGAATCACAGTTGAGCCCAATCTTACATTTGAAGGACAGTACCGTGATCTTTGCTCACAAACCTTCATTAATTTTAGATTGGTGGTCCTTTCAACAGGCATGGAAAACACTCTGCAGAATAGATGGTAAGAGGTCTTTTGGAAACTAACTGAACTGTACAGTAGCCAGAAATTGTGAAACTGCTTTGTTGTTTTTTAAACAGATTTTAAAACTGCTCCTGGCCTTTATGCAGCTCAGCTGGCATTTAACAATGTTGTTAAAAGTTCCCCATGTCCAAGGACAACACAGAGACAGAAAAAAACCTGACAGAAAAAAGCTCACTACTGATACTAAAAAACAGCTGTAGAAGTGATTAGGGAGGAACAGACCAGACTGAGAAAAACCTAAAATCATGAGTTAATATTAATATTAAATTATTAATTAATATTAGTTAATATTAGTATTAAACTTTTAAAAAAGGTGTTATTTCCCCAACACTGGATTTTCTGAGCTCCACCTGGGACCTCCCACTGAAATTAAGGGGATGACTTACTGTACTGCATGAATAAGGATTCACCAGAGTAAATTATTATTTGGCATAAAACAGGAAGATCAGGCTTTTTACCAGACTGTGAAGGTTTCTGTTTCAAAAATGCTTGCTGAGGAATATTTAGATTAGAAGTTTTAGAGCATCAATAATATGGGCATGCACCTACATGCCCTACTAAATATATCTGGATGTGTCTGCACATCCATTTAATCAGATGAGTAAAGGGATTCAACATAACGACAGCTGGGAAAGAAGAAATTCATTTCAGCCCCTGCCTGCAATCAAGCTCACAGTTTAGAAACAGCACCTGGCAGTTGCCAAAAAACTCATCAGACAGGTCACGTTCTCAAAACTCAGTTCCAAACACTCAAACACCTTTCAGGATGCAATGACAGCTGTGGATTTATGGCAGTGTCTTGATAAAATGGAGCAAAGTTTATGGAAAAATTTATAACCAACACTTAAAAGGATGAACAGAACTTTAGCATTCAGATGTTGACAAATAAAAGCTGTGACTACATTCATAAAACCCTAAATAGCAGGGTAAACATCTCATTCCATTGCTACTGTGCCAATACCATCAACGCGTGTTCTGCAGCTATCAGGTTTCCCAAAGCCATCTGATTTGTTGCAACACTGATGACTGCTTCTTTACATTAATAATTTATTGATGATAATTCAAATTTATCATTTACCCTTTCCAAGTTTTTCCAGCTATTTTGGTCAGAAAAGGGAAGATTCAACAATCTGAAGTCACATAATGAAAAACACTTTATAGTTTAATTTCAGATTTTCAAAAGGGTTCAAGCACAACTCGTAAAAAGCCCGTTATTCTATTTGGATCCTCATTTTTTAGTCCACCTACCTGAGTCAAAATGGGGAAAAAAAACAATAGACAGGGCTGGCTGAGCAAGAAACTCTGAAGATTTAGTTGTCTGTATAACAGGACATTCGTTTTCCATTCTTGGATCCCTGCTCAAAAAGACTTTGCTACAGAGCAAGAGTTATTCTGGAAAGTCAGAAATTACCCTAATCAAGGCCAAACTGCTACAAGTGAAACCTTTCCTCAAACAGTTCTTTCACTGACCAAAAACAACACTTGAAATTCTTGACACTGCAAACCGTAGCCGTGACACACCACAGCCGTCCTTCAGGAAGGTCTCCTTCACCTTGGGCTTTCTTTTTTGGACTGAAGAACACTGGATAGCAAAATGCTGTTCTCTTGAAACCTACACATGATGTGGGGTTTCTTTTTTGTCAATTAAAAAGAAAAGAAAAAGAAAAATCACAAACTGTCTGAGGCATTTTTCTCTGATAAAGACGACAAGCTGAATGAGGTATCATCGGGCTCCGGGGATGCATGATTGAAATCCATTTCTTCTAGTTCAGGAGGTAAGTCTGAGAGCAGTGCCTGTAAGTAAAAAATAATACAGCACAATGTTAGCTATGGGTTTTATGTCAGCATTAAATGTCAGTTAAACATGCAGGGAAAAAAATTTGTTGAGCTTTTTGGGCTGTGTTGATATTGGATGGGTAAAAAAAAAAAAAGGTAATTATTGCTAGATATTGAAAGAAAAAACATTGTTGTAAGATGATGTGCCCTCTAACAACAATCCCAGAAGTTACTTAAGTTATTGTGGAAACAGCTCAAAACAACTTTTTTCCCCCGAAAACTGGACAATACTAAATTATTTATATTTATTTTATCCTTAAATTTTAACATGCAAAAGCTTTAAAACATAAATAACCATGCTATACTGTGAGCATGCAGGTGACAGAGCCAGATTCTACACACAAGATTATTACTGTTCAAGTGATTTATCAATTTATCTCAAAGATTTCAAGTTTACTTCTCTTTATATTCAAATCATGTGGTTTTATGAAAAAAGTATGGAAGACAATGATAAGCTAAATTTATTTTGGATGTAAAAGTGTTCTAAGTTTCTTTGTTGCAAGTTACAGTTTCTATTTTTACACCTGAAAAACTGCAGATGGCAAAGGTGAAAGGCAAAAAAAGAAAAGCAACAAAATCTCTTCCTAAACAAAGCCCAAATGTCACTCACTCAAGGCACGATCCAACCAAGCATTAAGAAGAGGTGCTATGTTTTAAATGCAGTGCACTGAAACTGAAGCAGCCTGGCTTTTTTGTCCTAGATCTCCCATCAGACAATTCCCAGTCCCTCAGTGCTCTGGTTGTCCCTTTCTAACAGTCACACTGCTCCATCTAAGTCACTGCTGGTGTAGATGGCAAGATCTTACCTTATTTAAAGTTCACCTTTTCTTTGTCTGTAAGATGTTGAGCACAGCACTGCCCTAATCATAACTTGAGCCTCTGAGCACTATGGAATAAAACCAGGGCAGTGACAGGCCACAAAATGACAAACATCTATTATTAAAACCTAGGTCAAGACTTACCTGCTGCTGTTCTTTATCGTCTGATTTAATAGCAAGTATCAAACTCCGAGTGAACGTCTGGAGCTCAAAATACTTCTGCTTGTGATTCTCCAACTCATTCTCAATGAATCTGACTTCTTCATTCTGTGGGGGAAAATTAGATACAAGTTCTGGGAATAATAAACAGCACAGCATGTCTTGAATGACACCTAAACATACTTGTGTTAAAACTATTTTCAGTGAAAAGGAGTAAAAACGTGTTTCTGATTCTTGCCAAAACCAGTATTAAGTAAAACCAAAAATTCCACAATTGCAGAGTGACAGAACAATGCACTTGGGACACAAGGAGAGGTTGCTGATGATGACCAGCAGTGTCACACTACACCTGGAGATGTGTTTGCCATTTAATTTCTCATTATCCTCCCCTGGCAGCAGCGAGTCAGTCACACGCAGGCAGGGCCCTTCAGAGTGACTCGGGCCAGAGTTTCCACGAACCTCTTACAGCAGCACAGCTTTGTATTTGATAAGGATGACCTCGAATTCATTGTAAAAAGAAACAAACACAAAGCCCAGTTCTCTTCCTGGAAGAAGTGATGCTGAAAAGGCAGGCTGACCACGAGAAGAGACAGCAACTAAATTGCATGATTCCAGCAGGAGACTTGCCACAAACACCAGGGAAAACAATGTGAAAACTCCTCAAAGCTACTGCAGATTAAAATACAGCATCCTCCAGGGCAGCGTGAAGCGGCAGCTCACCAACCCCGCAAGATCCCGGGTTACAGAATAAATAGGAATGTATTTACACAAAGGGAGGAATCTCAGTATGTGCATGCTGTGGCTAAAAAGGCATTTTCCAACCTTTGCATAAATACCTGTTACTGTGCTTGCAACTCATGTAACACAAAAATAGCAAACTTCTTCATTAAAAATTCAGATTTGATAAATAAGCCAGTTTATTTCAAATATCTCTTCTCCTTCAAACTTGCCAGCTCATTGGTATGTAAGATCAAAATGCTCTATTTGTTGATCAGTGTAAAGGTAAAATCCATTTTCTCTGGCTATTTACCTTTGCAAAGATCACGTAACCCAAATAAACAGTTCTCAAGATCAAAGTCATTGTGCATTTTTGCAAAAGGTGGCTGCACAGCAGCACCAAATGTGCATCCTCCAGAAGGTAATAATGAAAAAATAATGAAAAAAATAAGCATACAGGAGTTGTGGGTAATGCACAATACACAGAGAGTAAGCTTTTAGGTTCACAGATAATTCATGGTACATGTTGCATTTACCAAGGGATATCCAGGCAAGAAAAAACCCACCCTTGCTTATGGAACTATCTGATTAATTAGGTTGGCAGTTTGGTATATAAAATGTTCCTTGATGTCTGGTTTTGGTGGCAGCAAATAATTACATACACAAATGTTAACAGTGAACTTACAGACTGGCATTTTGTTTGTTATATGAAAAGATATATGTATTTTTTTTACTAACATAGACCTATGCTCTGATGTTCATCCTTACACTTGCTAGACCGGCTGTAATTCAACTCGAGTTGATACGAAAAGGTGAGACTTTGTGATGAACTGGAAGGTTTGTAACAAGCCTTTAAAAATGATTTGTTTTCCTCCCCCTCCGCCCCGGAAAATTCACATTTCTTCAGTCAAAACATTGCTCACCATCCTGTTTCAGGTTATAACAGCTCTGAGAAGGCCAGAGAATTCTTTGGGCTGCAATTTTGAGGCTTTCATAAGAAAGCATTAGCTGAATGCTTTTCTTTCAGTTGCCTATTTAGCAATGGATTTTGCCCAGCCAAAGAAGGAATTCAGATTTACGCAGAAAACACACAGGCACAAAGACTAATCACTAATGTCAAACAACAAACCAACAAAGAGGGTTCTGTAGGGCATGCTGTCACAACAAGCCTTTCACTGTGGTGACAGGTGACATTAAGAAAAGGTCATTCCTTCTCTATATTCAGTCTCCACTGCTCTTACCAGGAAAACACTGCTTGAAGGAGTCATTTGTGCTCTGAAGAAATGATCTATTTATTATTTTGGTAATTATCATTAGTAGAACATATCTGTTTCCTAAGTAAAAAAATCAGGTACATATATAAACACCATGCTCCATATACAATAGAGAACTGTGGCAACCCTTAGGAGAGCCCTAACACATGAATTACCTTCCCCATTTGGCAGAAGACAGCGGCTCTCAGGTATCCAACTGCTTTTCCTCCCTCCCACAACTACTCCTTCCAGACATTCCCTGCACCACATTGTGAGAACAACACCTTCTCAGATCCCCCCACTTTATCAGAGGATTCCAGCTGTTAGGTCCCTTTCCAGAGCTGGCAGCATCCCATTGCATGCTGCAGCACTCCAAAGAACAATTCTCACACAAAAAGGAAGTTTTGGTTTAGAGGCTAAAAAAAGTGACTTGGGGACACATGGTGGGAGCTGCAGATGGCTACAGCTGCAGTCATGTAACTGCTGCAGAAATGGGATTTTTCCTGCCTCCCTCGGGGTGGCAATACAGGTAATGTGGCTGTAAAGGGGATGAGGAGATGTGAGTGAGGGGATGATGTGTGGTACCACAACCTCCTGACACAAGCAGAGGAGCCCCAGGCTCCCACATGCCTTTGCCAAATTCCTTGTGGATACACTCGTCTGAGCTGCCTGTGAAGGACTGTCCAGTGTAACATCTCATAGCCTAATTACTCACCTTGTAATCCAAAAGAGAACTCATCTGATCCACTTCAGAATTACTTATCATATCACTTTCTTCATCATCTATAATTTCTATTTTCTGAAACAGAAGTAAACAGTTCATTCCAAAGATGTGAATGCATAGATGGGACAAACAAACAACAATCTGCATCTCAAACTGGCATGAAAGGATGAAGGCAACAGGACCTTCTGCTTGCTCATGAGAAATTCTGACTTGTGGAGCCCCCATTAGATGGCAATCATGCACCTCAGCCACAAGATCCAGGAAGGATCCAAACTGAAACTGTCCATCCTCAGAGCTGCTGCCATGGTGACTCAGTGTTTACAGAGGAGGAGCTCCTCTACCTCACCACGCTTTTGGCATGAGGTTGCACACTTGATCTCATTACAGCCTGCACTGGATTCTGGAAGCCTTTTGTTGAAGGCCTCCTGCAAGGCGCAGAAGGTCATGAAAGTTTATTCCTCTGGAGCAAAACAGACCTCATGGCAAGTGACAGGCATGTCCTAACTGACCTACTTCTTGCCTGAAAAAATGAAGAGGTCTCCTTTGGCCTTTTTTGTCCATAGCACAAGTCAAAGGCCCTAAACAGCAGAGGCTGTTGATACAAAGGACAGTTCCTTGTCCTTTGTTGACACATAGGGACATTTTCACTCAATTCACAAAAATTTTTGGGCCTTTTTTATGTTGGGTTTCTAAAGGTCTCTGAAGTACAATAGTAAAGACCAACCATAATGCTGTTTACAACTTAGAAATACATTACA
Organism: Caprimulgus europaeus; assembly: GCA_907165065.1. Next base: position 19,641,957 of record OU015538.1, on the reverse strand, counting down.
ACCTTATCTCAAGTTTTCAAACATTCACTTTGGCTTTATTTACCACATGCATGTTCTGTTTTTCTGTCTAACAGATAAACTTCTTATATAAGAAAGTTACATTTAAAACTTATTTCAATAGAAGAAAACACAAAATTTACACATTCTTAGTGCACCTAGGAGATTTTAATTTTTATTCATACCTAAGCTAGGTCTCAAACAGATGGAATGAATTTGACTTAGTGATAAGAATGGCATTTTTTTACCAAGAACTCAGAAGGATAACTGCACAGATGAAACCAAAAATGTCACTGTATTTTTGAAAGGGAAGCAGTGGCAGTGTAAGAAGAGGGTTTTGGGGTTTTTTTACTATTTTTCACTGTTCTGACAGTTGAAACATTTATGAGAGTGTATATAGTAAGTTAAAGCAATTCTGCTAAGTTTTTAGTACACTGTTTAATACAATGCAGGCAAGGGCCCACGCTGACACAATAAACTTTAATGGTTAGTTCTTGATGTGTTATTTTAGATGAAGTGTGTTCAGATGTTTAGATGTGTTATTTCTTCTCTGCACTTGTGTGTGTTCTGTTTGCCTGCAGATCAGTCACCAGATATTTCCTCCTAAACACCACAGAGAAATCCTTCAAGAGATGTTAACAGTCTCTCACTAGCAGTACCCACCCAACTCACATGTTGAAGACAGGGAGGATAAACCCCATTTTCTGGGCTTCAGTGTCTGAAAACTCAGCTGAAGTGATAACATTTCAAAAGCTTAACGTCACCGAGATCTGCTGCTGTGCCATACCCTGAGTAACACTGTGATGCAAATATTTTTGGTTTTAGCCTCAGCTTGAGGAAAGAGTCTCTAAATAAATGCCAAACATTCACACTATCTTTCTTATAATGATACATTTTAAGAGAGTAGGGGAAAGAGCAGATTAGAATTTCAAATAGGGAACCCGTCTCTCTCATGCAAGTCCAATGTCTGTTCGTCCAATTTTAACTGCATACATTTAAAAAAAATTGTTACAGTGTTTTCAGAACAGAGCATGAAAAAAAACCACTCCCCCTCCCTTTATTATATAATGCTGGAGTTCAGGTGGACTGAAGAACCAAGTCTCTTGGACACCACCTTTGCAAACCTTTCACCTTTGTCATTTTACATTCTGCATCTCCATGGCAAATGCATCATCCTAAAACTCCGAGTGATTATATCTAAGGTCACAGCAAGCCGTGAAGGCAAACAGAAGGGAAAAAGGCAGCCTGTTTCTATTCAGGAAGCCACAGAAAATACAGCTGTGGGATCTCAGTTTACACAAAAGATGATCATATATTAACAAAATAAAGAAAAATTCCCTCCTTTACATACAGAGAGGGAAGGGAATCTCCTGTTTGCTTTCCCACCTCAGGTTGTGTGTGATTAATATAACAGAAAGGTTCTCATCATGTTCTGAGCTACTGTTGTTTGACTGCAGAAGGAGAGCCACTGGGAACTGGAACCATCACCTGTTCATTCTGCAGATAACTTTTAAGATAAAAATTACCCTACCACTTGGGGTCTTCTCTCCTCTTCCTCCTCTCCTGTCTTCTAATTTGAGAGAAGGCAGGCTAAACAAAGGGGATATATTGCATTATTTGCCATGACTCCTCCCTCTGTCTTTCCTTCCTTGTCTCACTGAGTCAACTAAAACCAGCAAGAACAACTGCATTGGACTCAATGTGAATGCAAGTGAGAAAACATGAAAGATCTAAATAATGCCCTGTCAAGGGTATGGGAATGAATAGCACATATCCACCCTGGGCTGATCTCTCATGCTCCAGGTTAGCTGCAGAGAGGAAGCACCAGGGATACCCAACTTTCTTAAAGCTCCAGAAAACCATCCTCAATTATTATTCCAGGGTATTTATTCTTACTGTTTTACTATACTAAGAACTTATAGAGCACTACTCAGGTGTTGTGCTTTGCACTCAAGAAAAAGAACAATTTCTACTGAACATGCACAGCTCTGTGTTTTAGTACTTTTAGTACAGTTCCTTTGAGTGCTCAACCAACTAGGAAGGACTCAGCACACTCAGCTAAAGTTTTCACCTAGTGAAAAACATCAGTGTTGGACAATAACCTCAACAGTAGCAATTAAAGAGGTCATTAATGGAAAAGATAAGGTTTACCTACCACATTATCAGTAGATACTGGATTCTGGTCATCATCTTTGTGACCAATTTCTTCATTTTGTAGAGCTTCACTTGTCTCTTCTGCAGAAATAAATTAGTTTTTCAGATTTCATTCAAATTTTATGCTGAAGAAACATTAACAGTCTTTACCACTAAACATGTCACAGCTGCTAGATACAAAAGCAAAGTCATGTTACCAATGTTCAGAAAAAATACTGTACGCCTTATTAAAAAAGACATCGTATCACAAGTATTTCAGGGCAAAATCATGCCAACTGCTACCTGAAAAACCAGGAAAACTATCAGTTACTCCTTTGTGATGTACCAAAAACTTCCTATTTTTAGGTTCAGGCTGTAATATTCAAAAGTGATGAAGAGTCTCACATCAGAGGTGCACAGAACTTTACGTTTTAAATTAAAATAAATTACTACATGAAAAATCCTGGATGCCCTGAAATTATAGGGTACATATCAGAATCCCACCTCTTCCTTGTAGACACTGATTAGTTTTGAACCAAAAACTGACCAAGAAGATTATTTCATTCTTGTATGGCCAATGTTTATTCCTAGTGAACCTAAACTGCTCTCTTACATAGCAAAGTACACACTTGAAAACACAGTAAAACTTAGCTTTAAATTTCAACCACAAGCACTAGATGGTTGTCAGCCCTAATGATGGCCAACGTGACCAAACAAGGAAGATAAGACTATTCATTCCTATGATTAAGTATGTTTCTCAGATTTACCTTAATTCTCCACATTAATAAACATTAAGAAGAAAATGGTTGATAGAAAAGGCAAATCAGGAAATAAAACAAATCACAGAGGCAAGAAAGCTATGATAAAAAACTTAAATGATGTCATGAACAGCTAGGCTATTGGAAATACACTCCTTCCAAGTGCTGGGAAAATTAGAGAGTTCTGCAGAGGGCAGAGCTTGCATTAAAAGGGTCAAACAGTCCAGCTACTGCACCTGAAGAGGAAAGGAGGCACGGAGAGTGAACAGGCAGCAGATGTGCACGTGGGATACTGAGAGACAGGGCAGAGAATGATGCACGAGTGTGTCACTTCCACACGAACACAGGGGTAACAGGTCTACCAACTACCACCACACAGACAGGATAGCATTTAGGCCACACAGTTAACTGCTTTAAATAACTTTTCTACCAGTTAACTATCTCTAAACTGAGCAAATTTTATTTGAAACTGTTTCAAATAAATTTAATCTGCCACTGGTCTCAACTTGAGAGGACAGTTTCTGCTAGCAGCAAACGGGCTCAAATGGGAGAGCAACCCATGACTCTGTGGTTTGATCAGAGGAATGAAGGTCAGTGAAGATGCCCCTCAGGGACTCTGCAACAGCCTAAGGCACCAGTCACTCGGTAACCCTGACAGTCACCACTTGGCTTCAATAATCGAACGAAGAAACTCCCTCCAGCAATTCCAGCTCTTTAAATATTCATCCTCACTGCCACAGAGCTGTGTTCATTTACACAAAGTATGGATTCCATTAACATACATTTAAAAAAGGTAAGGCATTATGAGAACTTTAAGGCTTAATTTTGCATCAGAGTACAGCTTCTCTTTTAATTTATACACTACATTATAAAGTAAGTACCATCAGTGCTTTCACTCTAATTAGGTGACTAAAAGTATCTTTTTCCTGTCTTTGAGAGTGGTTTCTTGTTGTGGTTTTGTTGTTGCTTTTTTTTTTTAATAAATTAGGGCCAAAAGTTATAGTTCTCACACATTAAAATAATCACATATCTGTGACTGAGTAGTACACATGATTATTGTTGGGAATGTTTTCCAGGATATTCAAAATAAGCTGAGCTACAGCAGCAAAACCTACTCCTTTGAAATGGAGAAATGAATAGAAATAATTCTTGTGGTAGGATAAAGGAATGAAAGTGGGATTCCTGGATGCTGTGGAAATCCTATAGTTTTCTTGGGCTTCCTTAAGCTTTGGCTATAATAATCTACTCAGTCTTACAGCCTTACCCTGTTTTATGAAAGCCTTGCTGAAGAAATGTGGCGTTATTCCTCACTTTAAGCTACAGAGAATTCACACTCTTCCCCTGTCACTGTTTTCTTTCAAGCAGATCTGACTAAATCAGCTCCTTCCACACCTCAGGCAAATCAAGGACTCTCAGATTCTGCATCTCACTTGGCTTTCAATCACTTGACCCATTTCTTTATCATCTTATTCTCTTTACAGCAGAATATGACAAAGCTATCACAAACTCAATCCCAGCAGGTCTCAGTTTTTCTAGTTCTTTCCTTGAAATTGTTCAGAAAATGACAAGATCAAGCCTGGCACATTAAGCAGCAATAGCATGCACTAGAGCAGACTTTCTTTTAGTTTCGAGAGCAAAGGCTCTATTGATCTCTTCTAATCAGAAGCACTGGGAGCAATTAGTTGAGCTTGTGAAGCCAGTGAATGTGCCAAGCAGTAGTTCATCTGTCCTGGGCCCGGAGTGCTGAGGTACAAGAGGGAAGGGGAGAGATCGATGGGATGTGGCCATGCACTTCTGGGAGGTGGAGCAAAAGGGAATTCAGTTGGAGACACTTATCACTCAAGATGGTGCAATTTATTTCAGAGCACACAAGCACTCTGTATGTGCAGCTGTAAGGTGCTGAGCAGTCCCCTGCTACCGACTTTGATCTTTCTGTTGGTTTGTATTTGCTTGTCAGAGGCCACGTGTGCACCACAGACAGCTTAATGGCACAAGTTCTGCTACCTCTGGCACACTGTGAAGCTCTTTTAGTTCAAGACCAAGCCTGAGCTAATGTACCTTCTGAACACACCTCATCAGCGTGAGTTTAATATCAGGAAACCTGTAACTACCCAGCTCTGGTCAGCTCAAAGCGGGCAGGTTCACACACATTAGTGCTTGTTTAGATGAGAATTGGTGCGACTCAGGCTCATAGGAAGGGATATTCAAGCTGGCTGTGTAAAACTGGCCAGTTAACACAGAGCATTTTTTAAAACCTAGGGAAGTGAGAATCACACATATGTACTGTCTGTCCATTTCTCAGTGCACCAGCAAATTGTGAACTTGTCATTTAACTTTGGGTGAATCTGGCAGAAACAGAGGTCTTATGAAAAAAGGTTTCTGCAAGCTCTGTGAAAACAAAACACAAAAATCATAGAGAGAAGTAGAAGAAAAAGACCAAACAGTACCTTCAGGCAGGTAACTTGTGACTGTTAGACACTGTTTCAGACATTTTTGAATGTGTACAACAGAGAATCCAAAGCATGCACACGGCACAAAATTAAAAATATATGCACAGTAGTAACTGCATTTTCAAATACCTTGTGAGCTTCCTTCAGATAAGCAGATTGATACTTCATCATTCCTATCATTATCATCCCCCACTTCAGTAGCAGTTTCATCTCCTGGATTAAGTGCTGATTTAGAAACAAATTCAGATTGATCAGAGAAATCAGCAGGACCTCCTCTAGGGGGTGGGACCTCAATCCCCATTAAACGATATTTCCGTCTTCGATTCCCAATCCAAGTCTTGTAAGAGAAATAAACATGAATGACATCAGAAACTATAACAAAAGCAACAGGCCCACAACCAAGTGAAATTAGCACATCTATATGACAGGAACAAGAGCGTAGCCAGCAATTTGAGGGAGGTGATTATTCCCCTGTATTTGACTCTCATATGAGGCTGTTTTCTGGAATACTGTGTCCAAGCTCAGCCCTCCAACACCAGGGAAAAGGGACAGAAGGTGCACAGCAAAAGGAAAAGCAGCAACAGTCACAAGTTGCAGCAAGAGAAGTTGACTGGAGTTAGGAAAAAGAAAAAAGCTTTACAGTGAGATACTGGAACAGTTTGTCCATCAGAGTCCTAGCACCTCCAACCTTGAGGTACTCAACATTTTACTGGACAACATCCTGAGAAACCTGACCCAACTCTGAAGTCAATCCTGCTCTAAATAAAGAGGACCAGGTGACCTTGTAAGGTCTCTCCCCACCTAAATTATTCAATGAATTTAACATAAGATCTTTGATCCACATTCTCCCACTCCTCAACTTCCACAAGGGGACTAAAGCATCCAATGACCCAAACAGCCCAGAAGAAACTGTCCAGGGTGGCAGTTCTACATCAACACACTTTGATGAAACATAACTTGGCAGAATTAAGTTCAGAGCAATATTATCCTTCAGTCCTCTCTGGTTGGAAGACAAGTCTTTAAGAAACCTTGCTTGCAGTAAGGTACACAAGAGCCTACTGTAAACAGCACAGCCACCAGTGAACTCAGCAGCAACTTCCCCAGCCTCAACTGAACAGATGACCAGCAAGAAGAAAGGCTGAAGTTCAGGCAGAAGGAGCCAGTGTGTGGCTGCCCTCAGGCAGCTCCTAAGTAAGTGGACTGGCAGGAAGCTACTTAAAAAGCATGATCACAGCTCTCCAGATATTGAGGTCAGGGTGTCAACATGCTAGAAAGATTTTCGGTTGGAACCTTCAGAAATCCCATTTAACTGAAGAAATAAAGACAGAATAATCTGAGTTGTTTTTCCAATGTCTCTCATGATCATAAGCTGGATCCAGACTAGGTCTAGAGCCCCAACAAGAAAAGCTGTTGGTCACCTGTGAAGAACAAGTGGCCTTTCTGCTGCAACCACTTGATTTTGTTGCTAAACTCAGACTGAAGTACTACCTTCAGCAATCCAGCTTTAATCTGATGAGCTGCTGGTAAGGAGGAGGAGGTGTCTTTAGCCTGTGGTGGGTGCCTAGGAGGAGCTTTCAACCTTTTATGAATGAAAGCTTTATGTTCTATTAAAAAAATTAAAAATTGTCATGCATTTTTCTTGTATTTCTCATCTATTTCTGAGGAGTTTGATAGCTGTCATCCATCTTTCTCAAACATCTAGTGTCTCCCTGCCAAGAAGGCTATTCTGCTTCCAGACACTATTGTGGTGTGAATGAACAAAATTAGTCAAAGAGAAATATAACAAAAATGTGTAACTACAACCCCTCCTAAACAAATGTAATCAGCAAAAATTATAATGTAAACAAAGTTAATATTGTAAGTTTAATGAAGCATTGGCCACAGTTCACATATGGCATGATGTTTGTTTTGTGGAGGTTTTTTTGTTTGTTTGTTTGGGATTTTTTTGTGTCTTGATAACATATGAAAGACATTTGAGGGTGTAAACTTGCATAATACTAAGGTACAATCAACAGCTGCTTTGCAAATCCACTCTCCTACTAGAAGTACAAAAACTCTGGAATAAAACACCCTGTTCAACCTTAAAAGATCAAATCCAGTGGAAGTATGCATAGTGGCAAACATTATCCTCTCTTGTACTGGAAAATGGATATGATACTTTCTTTGTACTGGAGATTTTTCAAGCCACTATGGGTCATAATGATCAATCATCTGTACTCCTGGAATGGCAACATTTACCAGGAAAAATCATGAATTTCTATTAAAAAGGGAAAAATGGGGTTATGTATTTAACTGAATTAAACAAGTTATATGAGATGTCTATATAAATATTTTGCACAGTTATGTATGGTTTTATGTATTTATATAAAATTATAGTCTGTTTGTTGTATTATTGATATATATATTTACTTGATTTTATATGTATACACCTGCTAGTATTTTACACACACCACATTTAACATTTTCCATCACAAATGGAGAAACAGTTGCTAGTTGCACACTGCCTAGAATTCAAGGTCTGGGGAAACACAAAGGCCACCAAGTATTGGAAGTGGAGAGCTCTCTCCAGGAGTGTCCCTCAGTTCAACCTTCCTTGGCCGAGCGCGCAGTCCCGGGTAGCGACACCACGGCTCCCTGGTGCCTCACAGCTGACTGCACCACTGCTGTGTCCTGGCTCCCTGTGAGAAAGGACCTCGCTGCACACCAACCTCCAGCCAGCAGCGTTTCCTACTGAGGAAAATGCACGCTGGCAGCTAAGGAGAGAGGCACAATGCGATGTGCCTACACAGATCCCAAACGACATTTAGGGCAGATCTTCTAGAAAATACCTGTCCTATAGCTGGGACACAAACAATGTGCCTTAGAGAAAGGACAACAGGGTGCACTGAGGATCACACATGTCCTGGAGCACTAATTCAGCCTTTACAAACCAAAGAAACAGCGCAGGGTGGTGTAGGACCAACTTCCACCTGATTCTTGCTACAATTTCAAGTCTGCCATAGAGAGGAAGCAGAGGACAGATGCTGGTAACAACACCAGTTACTATGAAGAAAATAAATCTTTTTGTTCACTTGTGTGTGTACGTTCTAACATAGGCCATGTCAGAGAGTCTTATGGAGTTGAGCAGATCCTAGTACATCTGCCCTGAAGACAAAAGCATTTTGAGCAGATGCTATTGAAAGATGTGTACAGAACTTCATCCTGTCACCCTGTGTGTGCCAGTAAGGGTGTTCTTCAGGGAACAAAGTAAGGGAGGTGAAGCATGAGCGTCAGTCTTACTGTCCTGTGAATAACGTATTTCATCTCCAGGAGTCCACTTTGAGATGCTGTCAGTGGAAACAGCTTCACCTTTCAGAAAGCAAACGGAAGAGCTTGGAAAACATGGAACAGCTTTGTTCTCTACAGAGAAAAGAGTAATTCTCTTGAGCCTCCAAAACTAAAATTTCATTCTTTCATAATTCACATATGCTCAGGAAAACAAGCAAGTAAATAACCAGATTAGTGTAATTTTGGTCCCATTTTGACATACCAACCCGAGAGAGATCTCCACAAAAGAGTTTCAAATAAGGGCTCCCAGTTCCACTTTTGTTGTGACATCAGAATTGAAAGAAAGAGGTGGAAAAAGAGGACAAAGGCTGAAACGACTTGTCACAATTGTCGTGCCCGTTATGAGGGAAAGGAAGATTCTAATCATGTTTTTGTACTGACTGCCAAGACAGTTGGACTGTGTTCCAAAGAATGGAACCACTGAGCAAATGAGACACCCACAGTGTCAGAATGATGACATATGTCTGGTAGTTGGGAATACAGTGGCAACAACTGATGCTGGACCAAACTTCCCAGCCTCTGGAAGAGGTGATGTGGAGTGGTTCTCAGGAATCAGGTTATCTACACTAAGCTTGTACTTTCTAAAGCAATCCCTCCTCAGTGACACCCATCAAACTGAAGCAATCCAGAATTCTTCGCAGCGCACTTTGCCCTCTGGAAAATCTCAACCTGGCTTCAAGACAGTCTTGGCAATTTTTTTTTTCATATTTTTGAGCATTTTCTTTCATATGTTTGCACTTGCATTAATGAGAAATATTTCCCCTATATCTTTAGAAAGGCTTTTTTGTTTCTTAATAGCAATATAAATAGCACATTTCAGTCTTCTAGGATACACCTAAAACCAGTAACACTTTTACTTAAAATCTTACTCAAGTCTAAAAAGAATGTCAGACGGTTCGTAGTGCTACTCCTGCTGCTGATCAATAAGACTCTTACCTGAGGGCTTTTTTCTATATATAGACTGCAGAAAGAGCAAGAGAGCACTTCCCAACATGGTCATTCATTATGTAGTATGTGAAATCTATTTCAAGCTTCCTCATAAAATTTTTAAAGGCTTTCATCTGTCCTATTTTTCCTTCTGTGACAAGATAGGGGAAGACTCTAGATTTCTTACCCGCACTATTTCACAGTCAACATTTAACTCAGCAGCCACAGCTTCAATTTTCTCTCTGCAGACTGAGCCCAGGCTGGTCATGCCATTGTCCCAGTATTTCTTTAGGGTAGCTAAGTCTCGGTCACTAAATTGTGTGCGGTCCTGTAACTGTAAGATAAAAAAAATAATAAAATACTGTTAGGTGTTTAAAAATTCTGCTTGTGCTCTTCAGTTAATTTCCAGAGGTCTGGCATACAGTAATACACACATGTTGTACTGTTTCAATGGCTCTTCTGCTCTTTTAACTCTCCCTTAAGAATTTTTTTCTTTTTTAGGTTTGTTTTTTTATCCAGGGCAGTACAGGGTTCCCTGGGATTTGTTTTAAAGGCAATGGCAGTGCTAATGCAAGTTTAAAGCACTTTGGCTTTGTTTCAACTTCATCACCTGATTTTTTAAATTTGTTTTATCTCATTCTGTAAGGCCTTACTGAAAATAACTTTTGTCCCCTTGTGCTGTTTACTCTCCCCACCCAACACACGTCAATTATTTCTTACGGCTTTTCAAGTTTCTCACCCTCCCCCAACCAAAGTTCTTTTATCTTACTGCAAACTACAATACATGCATAATTCAAAGGACTCAGAGTTCCTAAAGGGAATACTTTAATGTTTATTTGGTAAGCTTCAGAGTTTAAATTGGTTCCACTGTTTATTTGCAAGTTGCCTAACTCTTTGTGTATATTTATCAAAATAGGTGACAGTGGATAACTGATATAAGGAGGAACCCTGAGAAACAAATCCTAGACATCCCACCACTTCTTGAGCTGTTGTGGGCATACAGTATCCTTCACTAGTAGAACATAAAAGCTTTATCACAAGTTTTTAGCACAGAATTTTCAGTAAAATCTTCTTTATACCAACCCGTGTTTGTCCTCTCTCCTGCTTAAATGCAAGAGGAAATTCTGCACTAGTAAGTAGTGGCCACATGTGCCAAATTTGTCAGTATTTCAACAGCTGAATTTTGTATGACATAAATCATTATTTTAGTACCCAAAATCTGGGTATGTTAATTTTAAAACTGTTCGAGGTTAGAATGAAATAACTTTAAAATGGAGTAAAAATAAATTTTGCAGAACTAGAATTATTTTACAATCTGGTATGGTTATCAATTTAAATTTTTGTTAATCTTTATCAGAATATGGTAATCCTTGCTATTTTCTTCTTTTAAAAATTACTGTTTCTCAAAATGTTAGAAGCACTTGAGTCTCCTACTTGAGTACATGAATATAAAACAGGAGTATCAAAATCTTGTCTCTTTACAATAATCCCTGTACAAAAAAATGTACCAGTTATTTTCAAACAAAGTCCATTATTAATGGCTACCAGGCACTCAAGATTTTTTTCCTTGGCTATAGTTTCATACATTCAAGTCCAGAATTAGAGAAGCTGTTTCCATCCTGCCTGCCCATTTGCTGACACCTCCTGCAGGGAGTGCAGGGCCCCAGGCTCTCCTGTGCAGAGCGAGGTGGGCAGCACGCAGAGCCCATGGACACACCGCGCACGCTGCCCCAGAGCAGCTCCCCTCCGGTCCTGCACACCGAGCACCCCGGAGCAGCTGCAGCACACGAGATGCACTCCCAGATGGCACACTATGGTCTATTTTAATCTAAAAGGAATCCAGTTGGCACCTTTCAAGGCTGCTCCGGGATAAGCAAAGTGCAGTGAGTGGACTTCACCTCAAGTGCAGCCTGCTGAGCAAAGTTCAATCCCTCACGGCCATTCATGCCGGTTTTCCCTCTACGCCTGACCTGAGCTCCTCCTACCTCCAAGCCATTTTCAAAGAACAAAAGTAGTTATCTCCTGAATCGCTGCAGCAATATCTCCTTTTACAGATGTTGGCAAAATAGCCTGGAACTTCTGAAAGTGATGGGAAGAGCCCTTGCTCTGCAGTTGGGGAACGGCAGCCCAGCGCTGAGGAAAGGGAAGGCAGAAAGCAGAGTGATAGCAACACTCAGACTACACGGAGAAGCAAGTCACTCGGGCCTGTCCTGCTTTCCTGAAGGCTCAGGGCAACTTCACCTTCTGAAGTATACTGAGCATTTTCTAAACATGAATAAATAAGTAATATTTGCTGTTGGTTCTGGAGAATTCACACTTGACAACACTGCTGCAAGAATGCGCTGCTCATGCAGCTTACTGCGATCTGCACTTACCAGGAACATAAAATAGAAAACATCTTCACATTTAGCATGCACAGTTTAAAGAAACTCTGTGGAACAGTTCATGGAAATTCCCCTTCCCCAGTGGAGGGGTGAAGTGAGAGAAGCAAAAGGAAATCTGCCTGCTCTTACTGCAGATGTAAGGGAGCAACTCCAGTTAGTCTGGTTTGCTGAATGGCCAAATTAGAGCAAAACCCAAAGAAAGCAGCTGATGCTGGAGTAAGTTCAGATTTCTGCTTGCCACATGATTTTCCAGTTATCTGAGAAAATGCTTCTTCTGCTGAAAGAATACAGGGCAAGAATACCCCCTAAGAAAAAAGCTTTATATTTGCAATATGCAAAAGCAACCCACATTAGACAAAAGACACACAATAACTGACCACAGAGTTACCCACGGGCTGAAGGGTGCAGAGACTGCTCAGTTTTCACTTACCAAATACAAGGATTTTAAGTGGAGAAAGCAGTGTTTAGCAAAACCATCTGGCCTCCAAAAATTTCACTTAAAAAAAAAAGTAGTGTCATATCTTTTCAATTTTAGGTGGATGTATATTAACTCTGATGATCTACTATGAATGTATTAATAAAATTCTTATTAGATAAATCACAATTCAATGGTTTTCACCTCACAACTGCTACATAATTTTGCTGCGAGACCAGGGTTTTAGAGTCAGTCTCACCAGCTTAGATCAAAGCAGATGTTTTAAAGTTTGGGGAACTCTCCTGTAGCTACATTCCCAAAGAAATCTTTTGCAACCACCTACTGTGGAGGAGGGAGCTGGGGAAAGAACATAAAGTTTTGTTTTGCCTCCTTGTCAAAAATAATTCCTAGTGTTTCAGATGACAAGATGTATTTTTGCTTTTTTGTTGCTGTTGCAGTTACTGCCACACCAGGTACATTTGCTTTACCTGCTCCCGAAGAGCTCGTGCAGCAGCACGTGAATCGCACTGATACCGATCAGAGGTCAGAGAAGGAAACGGAGAACAAGTTTTTTCAGTCAAATGATATGAAAGAAAAAACAAAAAACCCACAACACACACCACATGAAAGAGTCCAGAAAACAGGAACAAAACCAAGGGGGAAAAACAAGTGCATGTAAATAGAAGATGGGATGAAGTCAGGGCCCCCTCAGGGTTGAGGAGAGCAGTCTTACTGAGATGCCTGTCTCAATCCACCCCAGCAAACTCCGCGTCTTCTCCAATTCCTACTTCTCACCTCACTTGAACTTTTCTACTCTGGAGTCTGTATCTCATTTTTGCTATTTTTTCCACCATGCTCAGCACTGAGTAACCTACTGAACACAGCCAAGCAGGTAGGAATTGAGGCTCTGAGGAGCTGAAAGCACCGTCTTCAGAGAGGTACATTTGGGCAGTGTAAGTGATGACTGTAACACAGCTGGTCGGTCTTGGCAGCAATGACAGACAGGATCTATCCAGTTACTGGACTTGAAATTTTACCAGTGCCTCAAAAGATAGATTCTTGGCATTTAAGGGCTCTGATTCACTAAGGAGTTACTCAGAGGGCAGCAGGTCACTGTGCAGTACGTGAACCGCAGGAGCTGTCTGCCTGCAGGCTCGCGCTCCGTGACTGTGAGCTGCTTTAGGTACCCGAGAGCGCAAAGGCAGACTGTGTGCTTGCACTGCTCTCACTTGCTGCACCACCCAAACAGGATCAGCCTCCAGCTTTACACTCATTAGATGGAAATCACACTCAGCTTGTCCAAAGTTCAGATCCAGACTAACTACCTTTGTGTAACTGACTGTGTCATATGCCTTTCTACGAGTTTCTTTGGGAAATCACAAACTATCTTCAATTACACGATCATCCCCTTGACAAAAATTCTATGTAAGTTTGACTCCTGCATTATAGGCTGCTCAAAAATGACAAAATGACATTCTACAAAAGCCAGTGTCTTCTGTGAGAAAGCAAAGGGTAGAATTTCTACATTAAACATCTACCTACATTTCCATCAATTTATTAATAGCCTCCTCATGCTCAGTATCATCAGAGGAACGGAGGAAACAAGAGAAAAAGCCCATAGTCCTACCAATATTGTAACATTGATGGTTATGTATCAGCACAGAAAAAAAGTATTAAAATATAATACTGAAAAGCATCATATTTAGCACAATACTTTCCATAGCTGAAGACAAGTCAGTAATTCAGTTCTTATTTATACTTCATTCTAACAACTATTATAAATACAATTCTCATTTCCTCCCTTCAGATCCACTGCTTCCTGATTCGAGGCTGAGCTTTATCTTTGGCAGTGTTAACTGTTGGCTGAATTCTTTACATTTACCAGTCCTGTTCTCCAGAGTTTGAAAAGCAGAGTGAAGCTTTTTCCAGGAGAAAACAGACTATCAACTCCCAATGAGAAGCAATCCTTGTGAGCAAATTGAATCAGCAGTTCTGCTGAGCGCAGGGTTAAACCCTGCTTATCCCCTGACCCCTCAAGTGTAATAACAACATTCTTATAAGAGATGACCCAGTTTATTATAGACATTCCTGGCCCTTTGCCGAGCCCTTCATAATACCCACTGTGCATGCAATATTTGTGGTGCAAATCTGGTGTCTATAATTGGTATGAATAATTGCATTGCAGTGGAGTGTCCTTATCCTGCCTTTTATTAGAGCCAGCTTTTTTAGATCAGATTTTATGCATCAGTTGAAAATGTTTCCGGCCACATGCACAAAAGTCATACACAATCTTCAGATTGTTAATAAAAGGCAGGTTAAAAAAATGAAAGAACTAGAGTTTTAATATAAATAACTATTGCATTTATGCTGCAGCTGAGCACTACGTTGTTAACAGAAAGCTAGGTTTATTTAAATTGCAGTGAAATTATATAAAATCAACAGTTCAGCACTGATGCTCTGTGATGAAATGTTCTAAGTTAATGGCTATTTCTAGCAAACAGACCTCTCACCAATTTTAGTCACAGAAACTCTATCATGGAGAAACAGCAAGAAATCTCATAGAGCAATACTCCTTTTACACATTTTCAAGGTTCTTTAGTTTAGTAGAAAGTAGAATAGGACAAACAGTGACACTTCCCTCCAACACACTGAGCAACCTCAGTATCTTATAAATTGGAGGCACTTCTTTAAGTTACTCTAAATAAACATGTCCAATCTCCTTCTGAGCCAATCTAAGACTAGCTTCATTTGATATCTACTCTTATACTGGAACAAATGAGTCTGTAATGGCATCTCCACTCCCTCCCATTCAACTCTTCTCAAGTCTGAAGAAATACAGCCCATTTGGTTGGTCACTACCTGGCTGTCCCATGCCTTTGATCACTGTTACTGCTTCTCTGCTATATTTTGGGAGGAATGGGAAGATTAGAAGTGCATACAGCATTCAAGGTGTGAACAAATCCTAGATTCTTCTATATAAGCATACTGTTTTGTTTTATTCCCCATTCCTAATGATGTCAGCACCCAGCTCTCTGAACTTTGACACTAAATGTCTAACCAATTTTTGCAGAGGACTATCAATTCATATCTCAAGATCTTAATGGTACATAATAATAGTTATTTCTGAATCAATCATTCTACATCTGTTCCCCCTTTCCCATCTGTACCATTTAATATTACCTTATTCTTCAGTTTATTTTTTCTTGATTTCATTTGCCATACACAAATTCTGAAGGTCTATATTTTCCCTTAACACCACCAGCATATTTAGCCTCATCAAAGCTACACCAGATTACATGTTCCTTCAGTTTGAGGTTTTCAGTTCTGGTTTCACAACTGGCACAAAGCTGTGCCCCATTTCATGATATCCAGTCTCCTGCTACAGCACCAAGCCTGCTGCTTTGCCTAGACACTGATGCACGTACACAGTGTAGTTGCCTGTGCAGGAACAGTGCAATCAGAAGCATCTTTGAAAGGACAGGCACACTGCATGCACTTCCACCCAAAAAAGCCCCAAAGACTTCCAGGTCATACAGGATTCTCCCTGGACAAAAAAAATAGAAGGCAGCTGGTAGCTCTAATTACCAGAGTGATTCAGAGAGCTGGTTTCTAGGCACTGCTTTCCCCAAGTCTTGACAGTTCTCCCCCCATGACATCAGTAGGTAAGTACCCACCACAAGATACCTTCAATCTTCTCAGGATGAAGTGTACCTGAAGGGCCCTAGCAAAGCACATGGTCAGCAGTGAGATGCTACTGCCAACTTCACTCACAGAGCAGAAGCTACAGCAGCAAGCTGCACAGCCTTCAGGCAAAAAGGTGCTTGGGAACAAACAGCATCTGAAGGCACCCTTAAACTATCACTGCTAACAGACTACTCGGGCACAAACCGATCTCTGGAAGAGAGACTTTTTGCATCTTTTCCCAGTGGCTGGGTAAGCTTGAAGTTTGCTACAATAGAAGCAGGACTGATAAATATTTCATAGTACCACAGCTTGGGAAGAGCTGGAACTGCTTTAACACTCAGCCAAAATTACATCTATTCTGTTAATATGTGTTTCTAAACCACAGCTAGGAACAGAGAAAAAAGAAAAAAGAGATCAGTGCAATAGATTGTCCAGACAAAAATTACACTCTAAACTCCAGTTATCTCACTCCACAATTTCCAAAACCAACCTCCAATCCACACAAACTGACACCTTACCCTTCTCCTTGAGATTTTTTAATTAGTTTGTTGAATAGTGAATGTTCAGCCTAACTGATTTTTAGACAGTAATTATCACGATTCTTATTTAAACTATTAACATCTTCCTCATAAACACATAAACACTTCCTCCCTGGAAGTGTTCAAGGCCAGGTTGGATGAGGCTTTGAGCAACCTGGGCTAGTGGAAGGTGTCCCTGCTGCTGGCAGGGGGGTTGGAACTGGATGAGCTTTAAGGTCCCTTTCAACCCAGACCAGTCTGGGATTCTCTGATATTTGACTAGGAAGTCTGCTTTCCCAACTGCTGTCCAGACAAGACGTTCCTTCCAGCCTGCAGGATCACAGCATCCAATAAGCCTAGGTGATTTGTGGAATTTAGGTGCAGCATACCATATAATAAAAAGATGTATTTTATCTGAAACTATGGTAAGACTTGCCTTCCCTTTGCATTGACTGAAAGATTGCTGTTGGGAGTACTGAAGAGGCGCTGTTCACAGCAAAAAGGTCATGGCATGCTCTGCATGTTATTATTGTCTAATGTAAACATTAACAAAGCAAAACACCTTGAGATATGTGGTGAAATATTTCACAGGAGGAGGAAAAACATTAACTGATTATCCAAGTGATGTAGAAGGAATGAACAAAGGCAGCATTCATGATTCAGTCCTGCAGAGATCTTCAGGTTGGTTTGTCAGCCTCTTGCTGAAGACTATCTTACTCAGACCTACCCTGAACAACTTGACTGAAGTACACAGTTCTCTTCCCTCTGCCCTTCCAGGAGAGGGGAGGAATGGGAACAGATGAAGAGCACTTTGCAAATTAATGTTGGTATAGTTTTACAACAAATTTAGGTACTTTTAATCCCTGTTAGTGCTCATTTTACTTTAAAAGCTGCTCTAAACCACCTTTTTCTCCAATGCACGTGGGCTGTGGCAGCAGTTTTCATAAGATTTTTAGACACAGTCCAATAAAGTATTTTCTTTAGTAGTAATATTGATGTATCTCCTCCACACAATCCAGTTGTCTTCTCTATGCCCAGAGATGGGCCAGCACAACTGGTGGCAGGTCTTACACCAGTTAGGGATTAGACCAGCTCCTCTGCCTGATAAAAAGTGTCTACTGTACTCTGTGACATGCAGGATTCCAAGGGGAACACTTTAATGCCACCACCTCCAGAATTTTATTGAAATAGGCAATGCTGAAGGAGCAATTTAAAAAACAAAATCCAGCACAGGAACCTCCACTTATTTCAGGTATTTTCTCCCAAAATATGCACACCAGACAGAGAGGCCAGAGCCCCCAAGTTGAAGCTCTAGGCAGATTCAGCTAACCTACCTACAGCAGAGGTTCCAAAGTAGTTCACTATTCACAAAGGTATCGAGGCCATCGCTACAACGGAGTCTTGCTGCAGGTCAGGGGGAAAATACAAGACCAACTTCCCTGCGAGTTTCTCCTTCCAGGGCAGTGTTCCCCTGAAACCTCACATGAACCAGCCCAGACATTAACAGAAAGACAACTTAAGTTTCATTTAAAATCCCACCCAAAATACACATGCTACATACCATATGATTTACTATGTCTGCTTCTGAAAGGTGATGGGCAGAAATAATCCAAAGATCTGTTACCTTAATGACTTTGTGTTTCAGACTTTATTAAGACCACTAAAACTATTTCTAATTAGAAATTTAAAAAAAAATCTCCTCAAGAAATAAAACTTCACAACTAAGCCAAGCACAGCTTACCTAGAGTCAACACCTATGTGACAAACGTTTGTCATAGTTATCGTGCTAAGTTATATCTACTGTAAACACCAACCACGCTGCTAAGACATCAGATGACACATGATTTAAGCACAGTTAGTACACTCAAGACTTAAATGCAAGGACAAAAGTCATTTTCCCCTTTTAATCTTCTTTAACCAGCATCTTCATTGCTATTTCTGAATCCTTGTTATCCTTCCAACACCCTCTGAAAAACCAAAAATCAATGCATTCATAAAGGCCAAGGAGTTGCAGAGGCACCATGACAGAACACAGAACTCCATCATTTCCAAAGACATTCTCATTAATAACTGAGAGGGGGATATTTCTAGATTAAAATTCATTAACAGTCAGGATTACGTCATTTTACAGCATAGCTGAGCAGGCCAGGAAGAGTTTCTGCAGAACTGCACAGTTTTTATTTCTCTCTTGAGGCAGTTGAAGGACAGGGCAAGGAAAACAAAGCATCAAGGAAAGAGATTCAAAATTCAGAGCATCTAAAAGACGATCTTCTCCATTTTAAACAAAATAGAGATTAGCCTTTTTACTGTGTGAATGGCAGTAATTGCCATAACTGCAGTTCTACCACTCTACCCATTCTATTTCTGTTCCCTCAGGTTCTTTCTTCAAAAGAACTTCACATTTGAAACTGAAGTTTCCTAAGAGGTGGGAGCTTTTTCTCTTTTTTCTTGTCTTACACCTGTGTGTATACAGCAGCTTTAGAGTACCCACACCTAAACTTGTCTCCTGAAGGCTAATTATGCAGTCAAACTGGGAAAAGTGCATCCACAAATCTGAAACCAGATGTTGTCAAACCAGACTCTATTAACCAACAGGTGTTATGCATTTTATTGATTAAAAAAGACACAGGACTAAAAGTCTAAGAAAAAAGAATTCCCCAAAGATCATTCTTAATAAACAGGCACTTCCACATTCTTGGAGGTTTTGAACTTTTTGCAGAAATTTCTTCTACATCTTGTGTTGGATATCTAGAGTGACCATCATGCCCAAATAACCCATCCAGTGCTGGGACGGAGGGGACAGCATCATGTCCCACCCTGTTCAGCGCTCTCAGCCTGCTTTGAGCTGGCTCTGGCACTCATATGAACCCCAGTAAGTACATTCAACTCACTCAAGCCAAACTCAGCAGAAGAATATGTGTCTGACAGGTCAGATGCCTGACCTGGATGACCCTGCAATTAGATACTAGCACCAGTGCCACAGATGGGGTTGCAGTGCACCGGCAGGGAGAGGGGAGGGAGGAAAACCTCCCACTTTGAACAGTGATGTGCTGTGAAATCAGCTCAGTCAAACAGTGAAACTGTACTCTAAGACACTCACCAGGTGCTTGATATTTTAAAAGGTCATGAAGTGAGAGACAGAAGGTGCCTTGCAGAAAAGGGCTACATTTTAAAAAGCCTACTCAGGAGAAGTAGGACTTGGGAAAAAAAGAAAAAAAAAAATGGAATGAGCAACAGCAGGATTCATATAAAAGGACTGGTTCCTCTGGGAGATGCTTTTATAAAGTCCTTTCTGTATAAATAGAAATAAGAGATACTACCAAAGTCTGCAGAAACTAGAAGTGTGCTACAGTTGAGACCTAGCAAAAGTCTGAGAGAAAACACAATTAATATGATGGTGCTTAGATACCTACTTCTACAGGAAATGCTACCAAACTCACACCTTTTGAAAACTAAACAGAAGAATCAGAAAGAATACTAATGATAAAAAAAAGGACCAGGTACAGCAGGAAGGAGAAGGCAAGGAAAGGCTCTTCCATTACCTCAACATCACTGCCAAAGCAGCACACGTGACACTGACAGCTCAATCATCTGGGAGGTTCGATGTGGTAAGTTTGGTTATCATGACAGATGATAGCCATCTCCCTAGTTATTGCTTCTGACACAGCTGGACTAGTATGTAACAGCCTCTTGAAACCTTGGTTGTACCATCGAGCCTGCAGGTTTAGGGTGTATTTGCATGGTGGGCAAGCAGAATCGACACACTCTCCAAAGAGGAGCTAGCAGACTACTCTGGAATGGAAATGCTGAGCAGTAATCAAACAAAAGAGCTGGACAGAGGTATGTCCTGACAAAAGCTGCTTCACACCTTGATTACAGTTTGGAGTCATTTGTGAACTGAAGACACCAACCTGGCTGATTCTGCCTAATGTGAAATGACTTCTATGCAGATAAAGTTAGACTTGATGAAGTTACTACAGGTAGCATGGACTAATTCTGTGCACAGGCAGAGTAGCTGAAGAGGGAGTTCCTCCCTTAAGCATTCAGCTGCCTCAATTAACAACCATTTCACTTTCAATATAAAAAATGTGTTCTGTGCTCTAAACTCAGTCCTCATCAATTCAGGTGTTATATTTCAGCCAACAGCACAATTCACATACCTGTGCATCACAATACTCGACACACAATTAAGACCTTGACCTGCTTTTAAAGATATACATCACCTTTACCTTAACTAAAACACTGTACCTGCAGATAACCTTTGAATTAGTAAAACTATAAAGGGAAAAAAAAACCCCACACTAGGTAAATAGAACTGACATTTCCAAAAATGTATTTTTATAAACTTTTTTGTTCCTTCACTTGATGCATTAGATACTTAAATGGAAATATACTTACTGCTCTTTTTCTGGAACAACCTGTAATCCAAGGCACAGTAAGGTTTCCTGAAATCTGTAGAGGGGAAGGAGGAAACAGAACAGAAAACAACAAGAGCTTAGGTTGCTATTACAGCTAATACTGAGCAGCTTTCACAAGACTTCAATATCACACATTCAATTCTGACAGGAACACCTTTGAAACAGGTTAAGATTTTAAAGTAAAACAAAGGCACACTTAGCCTCACTGCTGTAAAACCAAACCCAAACACTTTCTTTGGGTGAGGGTAAGATAACACGATGGCAATGTGAGAGTTTCTGTACTCTTGTTATCTCAAAACTTGTATTTCACAACACAAGTTTTCACTTCTAATCTGTCACAAAACTGGTAAGATTAATCAGACTGGAGTTAGACAAGGGCCAGTGTCTGACAGAACTGCCACCACGTATTTTTTGATCACATCAGTTAAACTTTCAGAAAAAAGCACTGTCACATTAGTAACTGAGCTACTCAATGTCAGATGCTAAGGATTTACAGAAAAACAAGGGACATCAGGTTGGAGAAGGAAAGGGAAGGCGTATGAAGGCAAAGGTCAGCTGCCTTGACTGCTTCTCCATCATTCCCAGAGGTCAGACTTTATTAAATAATGATCTTGGACTGTTTTCCCTGGCCATCTGAAATGTGTCACAGCCTGGGATATTTTAGGCTTATTTAGGATTCCATGTTCATCTCCTACTGCAGACAAGCAATGCTTGAGAGACTAAACATAGCTCTTGAGAGATTAATCAATCTCAACTCATTACACACACTATATATGTGAGGAAGAAAAATCTACACACTTCTGCTGACTGTATCAAACTAGGCTAATAGTTTTTGTATTTGCAAAGTGCTCTACTAATGAATCTTGCAGCATGAGCATAACCAAATATAGAATACCTGGTACAGTTTGTCTAGTGTGCAAGCACATAAGATACTTTAATTCTTCAAGCTTTTAGCTGGAAGAGCTTGGAGGTTACCTGAGGTCAGGCACTTTCATTACAGCACAAGGCGGGTTGAGGGGGGCTAGAAATGAACACACTCCTCTCCTAAGGGGAACTCTACACCAGCTTTTGTGTCTAAAATATTAATTTCTCAGTTGCACACACAAATTTTATAAACTCTGTATAAACAAGTTATGTCTATTACAGTTCTATATCCCACACAACAACTTCACACCACAGAATTTGCTCTAAATGCATCCTCGGTATCCACCCAGACGGCTTCTCCTCACAAATTTAAAGTAGGGCTACAGAAAAAAAGTGCTTTTAGATGTGAAGAAGGCAATCAGTCTGGCAGAGCTTTAACAGTGACTTGGAAGACAAACACAGACAGGTTCTGACAGGTATGATGCCAAATACAATCAAGTTTATCTCACTAGAACTACTTGAAAGACAACAGGCACAGAGTATTCGAAACTGGCTCTATGAAAAAGGCACAAGGGTTGGGGGTTCTTCAGAGGGTGTTTATTTTTTGAGTGAGGTTGATAGTTATCCTGCATCCACAGGTGTAACTCCAGTCCCAGTCCAACTGGGACAGCTACTGTGAATTGTAAAAATGACAGACTGAGATGTTTGTCTCAGAAACAGCAGCTCTGGCAGATGTTAGAGAAAGTCCAAAGATCCTGCAACACTTGTGTGTTACCAATGCTGTATCTTAAAGTGGTTAAAGTATAAGAGGCCCCTACAGAATCTTTTCCCAATTCACCTGTTGATTTACTGTCCCAAATTCAGTGCATGGGAACAAACCAAGAGCCCCAACCCAGTTCTGGTTGCTGGGACTCAGCATTACTTGAGGCCATACACGGTGTTTTTCCAGCCTGCTCACTGCTGCTGTCCTCCCTGGAGCCCCACAGGTTCTCCCCACTCAGGCAGCTGAAGTATTTCATCCCAGAAATAAAGTGGAGGAACTCCTGTGACAAAAACAATTCTGCTCCTGTTACAAGAATGAGCATCAAGAAATACTTTGTTCAAGTCTTTTCAGAGAAGACCATGCTTGCCCTAGCAAAAAAACCTGTGCTGCCCAAAGTTAGGAAGAAAGTCTCCTCTTGTCTTCAAAAGTCTCTAGGGAAGGAAAAATATCATTCTGACACATTAAGAAAAAATTCAAAATAAAAATGGGAGTCCCATTTCCTTAAATAAAGCAAACTTGCAGCTCATTCACATAAAGCAGCATCCTTAAAAGTGACCCTTAAAAATAAATAAATCTATATTATATCTATTCCCTATTCTGACATACTGGCTGCAAGGCTTTGGATTTTCTCTTGAGGAACACAGGGTTAAATTAGGAAACTGTGCTTCAGTGTGTATAACAAACTAATTAAAAATACACATACTTTCACCAGTATTTTTGGCCTTTAGAGTTGGGAGAAACCAAGACTATATCATGATTCAGCCTTGAGGACCAGCAATAACAACTAACCTCTCTAGTTCAATACCCTTAAAGCCAAACCAGGAAAAGTAGGTTGAACAATCTGTTTACTGAAACTGCTCAGGCATTAAAATTGATCACTTTATTAAATTTACTCTTAAGTTACACTAACATGAATTTGATTAATTGAACCAGTAAGGAAGCTGTAACTAATTTCTAATTAGACACCCCACCAATGTACGACGGTAATTACTTCATCAAAACACAAATCACACAGTCCTGACTTTGAAGAAGCATCTGCTCAGATGTTTCACTATAATCCTGTAGTGAAAACAGGATTGTGTAGCTCAGGTTTAATCTGTTTTTAAATTTAGGAAGATTTCCCTAACTTTGAGGATTTTCCTTCCTACACTGATGGATAAATTAGCTAAACACAGGCACTAAAATTAACAGAAACTGACTACATACAAAAGAAGCGTCATCCTGTGTAAGTCGAAAAAATTCAGACAGTATCTGTTACAAAATCTGTGCCTCTGGAAGTTTAATATATAAAAATTATTAAACTATAAGGGGAGTGTCTACATGAAATAGCAATCACACTGTGCTTAGTTTTAAGGGGAGGACTTGGAGGATGGGGTTAAACTAGTGCAGAACCGATGGTTTCGACAAAATACATTATCAGCCTAGCAGGGCACACTATTTGTTGCACATGAATTTGAAGACAGTAGGTGAAATTTTCTTGTCAAGGTGATAAATGAGTGTTGGAAGTGTCACTGTCATACAATAACACCTCTTCAGATCCAGGACTTACTTCTGCATTGTTCTGGAACGTGCTAAAATCTTTCAGTAAGGAACACAGTGATCTGGAGAAACTGTCACCATCGTTTCTTCAAGGCACCGTGGCATCTGGCCAGGCTGTAGGACACTGTTCCTCTGCAGCTTCCACAGAGCCATGATCTTACATGCACTGACCCCACAGCTTTTGCCTTCCCTTAGAAGTCTGCTAGAATTGAATTGTGTCATCTCAGAGGTTCACAGCATGAATGCTCACAGCAATAACTGAATTAGTAACAACCTGCCCAGTTTTTCCAAGGTTTAAAACTGCTGAAGGAGAAGGGATACCATGGGAAATAGGAGCTCCCTCAATCCAAGGTGCATTCCCAAATCCACAGAACGGGGTCTGTGAGCGACAGACATGGAAGACCAATGGGGTACAGATGAATTCCTCACTTATTAAAAAAAAGAAGTTATTATAACATGGGAAAAAAGGCAAAAAAATAAAACAAAGTTAGAGATCTCCTTGTTCTGATCCATATCACACCACACACACAAAGTGTCACCTACCATGAACCATTCCAGCTGTTTAAAAAGACTGTTCTACCCCCAAAAATCACATAACAAAGTTATTTAAAATTTAATTTAAAAATTCAAAACAGCAGTCAGAAATACAACCCTCTGATGCTTTTTCAAGAGTGAAATGAAGTACCAAGAGCACACAGCTGGAGGTATCAATAATGCCTTTCACTTTGTGAAACTTAAGAATAATTTCCTTAACTCTAGCGTACACACTTCTGCAGCTTTACCAGCCCTTTACTGAACAGATGTGCAAATGTACAGCTCCTCTTCTCCTAGGACACTGTGATGTCAAAAGTAAACAGCATTTAATACATTTTATAATGCAAGTAAGAACAGTAAGAGTATCCAAAGAAGGGAGAAAGAACTCAGCTAAAGTTCTCAGCTTAGAAAAGGTCATAAATAAGAATTGCAGGTGTCCCATCTACTACACAGAATCTACTTGAGAATATCTATGTTCCTCGAACCTCAGGTTTACCAAGAAAAGCAATAATTCTGGTGTAAAGTGGCACTTACTTGGACTCAAAAGCTTTCAAATTCTCACAGGAAAAAGTCAGAAAAAAACCCCCACAAATGCTTCAAAAAACATTGTTCCTTGTACTAGCGAGAAGGCACAGGAAAAGATGGTATGTTGTTTACATGGGTCACTTTCAAGATAAATTAAAAAGTTAATAACAGAGTAACAGGCAAATGCACAGAGGTAACCCAGGCAGTAGCACATCCTGTCAGTCTTAAGACTTTTATCTGTGTCTCTAGACTATGTCATGCCAGATGACATAAAAACACATAGAACAAAAAAAATTCAATGTGGGTGTTTCCTGCACAATTATCTCTCCTCTAGTTATAACAAAAAAATAAAAAAATGTGTCAGTGTTGTAGCTTCTTCTGAACATCTTTTAGTTCTTCAATTAGCTGCATTTAATTCTCCCCTCTCCATATCACTGAAGGGACTCTATTACAGGATGAGGAAATAAGGGGATTGAATGTAAAACCAGTATTTTAAAGTAGATGCTGCAGGAGAGGAAGAATATTTGTTCACTTAGTGTCTCCCATGATCTTACACAGTTTGCAGGAGATCCTAATCCCTAATAGAAAACAGGTCCAAGAGATTGGCAACTGCATAGGGGGTACAGGCAGTGCTGATGGAAGAGCTAATCCAAGCTGACATTAACAAGGGCAAGCAACTGTACAGCACACAGGTGACAGTGATGCCATGCTCTGCCCTGTGCCATGTGCAAAGCAGAGGGACAAACAGAGGGACAACCAAGGGTATCGCTGTGCCACGGGCTGGTGAGCCACAGCAGGACAGCACAGACTGCAGCACGCAGCAGCAGCCGTGGGTATGATCCTCTTGTGACCAAACTTCATCTATTGGATCTATGACACCCACAGGGATCTTCAATACACAGCTGTCCACTGCAGCCACGGGCTCAGCTGCACAGACAAGAGTCTGTGAGGGTGCCAGAGCCCTGGGACAGGCTGCCCAGAGAGGGTGTGGAGTCTCCATCTCTGGAGATGTTCAAACCCACCTGGACACTTACCTGTGTAACCTGGTGTAGGGAACCTGCTTTGGCAGGGGGGTTGGACTGGATGATCTCCTGAGCTCCCTTCCAACCACACCACTCTGGGATTGTGTGATTCCATACTACAGTCCTACCTGCACTTCTGTTTACGAAGGAGTTATCTCTGCTGAAAGATGCAAGTGGAGCACAGCCTGCAGAAAGCTGAACCTATCACTTCCTAGCTACCAATCTGCAAAGAAAACAGTGCTTATCTACAACCTTGTCTTCAAGGTTTGAAGACAGTGATAAACTGACAGATTACCTGGTAATTATTTTGGTTTTGTGACAGCCTCAGTTGACTTGAAGATGTAAAATGAGGAGAAAAGGTACTTCTTGATGGATTAGCACTGTTATACAATGTACTGGCTGTTGTATGTAATGAGGTCCGTGCAGGCAAGTGGTAGTCTCTGTTATGATACAGAATATTGTCAGGCACGTCCCTGGCACTGACCATCTGTGAACTACAGCTCACACTTCTGCCCGGCCCAGACAAGGCTGCACTTTGGTTCTCTACTCGAACAGAGCCGCTGCTTTCACAGTATCTTGAGTAGCTTTGTATTTGTGCTCCCATGGATGCTAGTTCCTCTTCCCTAGCATATTCATCATCCACATCTGCAGTCTCCATCGCGATGGACAGACAGCTGCCTTCCGCCGAGCAGTGCTTCTGCGCTGCACTTGCCGCCACAATTCTTTGAGGTCGATCTGTAACCGCCAGAGAAAACACCTCGCGGATTTCCAAGTTCTGTGTGCTACAGGAAGGGTCACTGGTGTTGGCCCTTTGTCCAGGGGGCACGTGCGACGCGAGCGCTGCATGGTCCGGTTTGTGCAACCGTTGACATCCCACGGGTTCAGCTTTACAGGGTCTGTGGCATATCATCGGCTTCTGAGGTAACACCAGCTCTGCAGTCTGCACCGAGGAACCACCATAGCTTTTTTTTGTGTGACTATAAATGGAGTTTGCAGAATTCAGCACGCTCGTTTGCCTAGATAAAATAATTGTCTTTTCCCCTACTAACAGGGAAGCGTTTTTACAATGTGGTACCTGTCGGCCTATAGGGATGTGCTGCTGCTGAAACTCGGAATCACTTTTTCCTGGTAGTCGTGGAATAGAGGTTTTATGGATTTCTGCCACTGAAGCACTGGTCTGTTTGATGGATCCTGGCCTACTGGATGAACTGGCAGGACTGTATATACCAGTCACTATGACATCGTTATTCGAAGAGGTCCAAGAAGACTGCTGACTTTGGGATCGAGCAATATTTACCACATTTCTAACTGCTGCTTCTGGAGGTACTGAGGGAGTAGAAGGGACAGTCCCTGGGGGAGTGCCTCCAGATTCTACAGCACTCTTGCTGCTCATCTTCCTTCTTTTATTGCCAACCCACGTCTGCAAACAACAAACAAAAACGACAACAAACACAAAACAAAGCATTAAATAAGCAGAAAAATTAGGCAATTCCATTTTTAAGCAGATTTGATGAAATGTTAAGTGTCCAAGTTGAGACCTAAGTTTACAAATACATAAATAATTTCCTGACTATGCAGAGTCTGAACAATACAGGGTGGAAATCCACATCTCTCATGCTTGGGATTCATACACTAATACACATGAGAACCCCAGTCTCAACTCCAAAGCTCCAGTTTCTCAAAAATCCTGAGACCATTGTGCCTCCTGACCTGAGGTTACCCTTAAGATTTAGTTAATTGACACCACTGTCACTAATTCCCCCAAATTTAAGTTTTTAATATGTAGCACCTTGGGATGCAGAACCACCACTGAGGTACAAAGCTAAACTTTAGTAACCAAAGAACTGAGAGGTACAACATTCAAAACTGTCCTGACAGAAACTGCCAATTCTGGAATTTAGATTAGAGGAAGAAAAATAAATCCTTCTGTTAGACAATTAGAAAATAATTTTGTGAAGTACTGAGAGCTACAAACCAATTCCTCCTCTGCCAGCTGCACAAATTATGATCTGATATGAAAACCTACTTTTGAAAGACACTGACAGACAAGATGAGGACTACTAGGATTAGATTCCAACCAAAGTTTGCTGTTATGGACATCTCCAAAAGTGGCTATAACAGTATATGGTTTTGTGTAAAAGACAGTAGAGGGAAAAAAAAATTGAAAAATGCAAGTCCTATGGCAGTGGTGCACAGGTTAAAATGTACTGATGTTTTAAACACACAGGAAAGCCTGTCTGGCAAGTGACACATTCAGACACAGCTAAAAAAAAATGAAGGGCAAACATTAACTTCAGTATTTCTAGATAAAGAGTTAATCTGGTGGAAGTATCAGCTCTAACACTGGAAGCATAAGCACTACCTAACTATTCCTGGCAATTTTCAGGATCAGAGAGACAAGGCTTGCTCAGTTCTTTCACCACAGTTTGCCTGTACTGAATGTCAAGGCTTAAGTGAGCAGCATACAAGTGTCAAAGAACAGAAAATAAGCTTCTGCCTCTGCTAGTTATGAAAAGGGTCAGCTACACATACAGAGTTTTTGGGAGCTTCCTGCACCACTCTGGATATCATCTGCTGCACACCTAAAACCAAAGCAAAGCAAGATCTCAACATTCAGCAACCCAAAGCTGATTTAATCAGTAAACTCCCTCACCCCATAACAAGCAAACTGCACCAAGTACCTCTCTCGGGTTCCCACCTCCTCACATGAAAGAAGGAAAGCTTTCTTCACACACCAGTACCTGCTAAGGGAGCAACCTGATTTTTCAACAGGAAAATACACACCCTTGCCATACAGAAGTACACAAAATCTTCATTCCATTCTACTAATTTTTGTTGTCATGTTTCACAAAATGCCTAATCTGAGGCATGATTTGTTGCACAGGGTAAAATCTCAGTTACTAGTGATAAAATGTTTCTTCTCAAAGGCAAGTTTAAATATACAAATTACAGCCACAGGTCTCAAGTTACTTTCCTTTATTGCATAAAACAAATTTAGAAGAACAAATGTAATTTTCTGTGATTTCTGCTCAGTCAGCAAACTTTCAAGATAGATTAATTAAATAGAGACACTGCAAATTTTGGACCAGGAAAAGAGATTTCACCCTCAACTTTTCCAACTGTATAAAACCAAAATCTGAAGTTTTTCTCATGGTTTTCCTGAAAAAAAACCCAACACATTCAAAGAAATGCAGATCACTTACTAGCCCTGCTGTTCACTTGGGATTAAAGTACAGTTTTGTGAGACAGCCCAAGTCAGATTTGCCACTGCTGAGAGAGTTCCTTCTCCTGATCACATCCCCAGCACCTTGCTCTCACCATTTAAACAAAAAGCACTCACCTGAAGGATCAGTGAATGCAACTCTCCCAAAAGGCATAAAACTGAACTGACAAAAAAAAAAGAAAAAAGAAAAAAAGAAAGCAACAGAAGCTTTGGTAAGGTTAGCAAATGTAACAGGGTTACTCTGAAACTGAAGGAATGCAAGAGATGGTCAGCACAAGAAGACAGACAGGAGAGAAAGAATTAAACAGCTGGGAGAAGGGAAAGAACAAAACCTCTCATTTTTAGCACTGTGAGACATTATCTCAGAGAAGAATTATCTAAAACTATAGCCTTAGACTGAAAGGGAAGCTACACGTTGTTACTAGCTTGATGGTCATGGTATTTATTAACTTGGGATGTGACAGAGGAGTCATTAAGTACAAAGTATCCTAAGAAAAGGGACACAAATCTTTGTTTCACTCAAGTTCCCCGACTGGTAAGTTTTGGGAGCACTCTCACTAACACTGGGAGCATTACTGAAATTCTTAACTTTGATTTAGCAGGAGAAAAAACTCCCAGAAGAGATGAGACATCAAAAGTCCAGCTGTTAAGAAAACTACCTGGAATTCAAGAGCCCCTGATTTTACATTCCCAGTTTGAATCAGGCAGAGCTGTACCATCAGACTGTCCCACACACCACAGAGGGACTGTCAGTGCTGCCTGGACATTAGAAGATCCATCCTAACTCTGAAAATAAAGTGTCCTCAGGAAATCTTTCATGAAGTGTAAAAGAATAACCAAGCTGTACCTCTTCTGATACCTGCTGCTGTACTGTGTGGAGAACCCTGATCCTCCCTGATCAGGGAACAGCACCTCCCCGATCCCTGCTCCCAGCACTCAGTGAGACTGGGAAATCAGCCTTGGAGAACTTCAGCCTTTTATCAAGTCACGTTGCTCACATTTCATGCAAAGACAAAATGCAACCAGCAGAAATATGTCAATATTAATGACTGAACCAGGCCACTCAAACCTGCCATAGCTAGAATATATCTCTACAAAATTTAAAGAGGGCCAGTTGTTTTCCCAGGAGTAACTCTACCACATTTCCTAATTTTGAAAGGGAGAACATATTTTTATGTATTGCACTAATGAAATCTGTAGAGGTTTACATCAAATCATAAATAAGACTTTTCTTTTTTCCAACCCAGCTCAAGAGCAGAAAGACTGGATGTAGTTCTGTGGGACAAGGCTATAGAAATCCTGGTTCAGAGAAGGAATATATTCATAGAGTTGTGACATTTGAATTATAACAGTTACATTTAGGGAATTCATGTTCCTATTATAGTTGTATCTGCAAGTGCCAGCTGCAACCCAAGTATCATTTCACTAGACATGGTACAAAGAAGTGCTAAGCTCTGTCCAAGAGTTTTATCAAGAAAAAAAAAAAAGAACAAAGAAAAACCGAGAGGATTAGGAGAGGCAGAAAGGAAGGGTGTAAAGAAGAGAAAGGTAAGTTCATAAAAAACTATGACAAATGCAGGGTCTATTTCTATTGCACTCCACAAGCAGGAAGAAAGTATAAGTATTGCAAATAAGGGCTCAGCGAGGGAAGAAAATGAAAGGAAAAAGGCCATGATGCATTATTGCAGTAAGGGAAGCAAGAGAGGGAAAGGAGAATGGGAAGATGGAGAGTGAATGAGGACTGCAAGTAGAGGAGAGACTGGCTGCCTCCTCTAGGTCCTTCAATCAGAATAAAAATAGAAAATCAGGCCCTGACTGCATCATCAGCATCCAGATTCCTGTTACAACTGTTCCAGGGAGTCTGAATTTCTGGCTGACTTTCAGAACTTCCCACCACCTAGAGCTAAGAAAGTAAGCTTTAATATTTCCAGAGTATTTTGAGGGAGGGGAATCCAGGTAAGAATCAGGGAGCAGAAGATTTTGTTATTGTCAATATACCATTGCTACACCACTTAAAAAAACCACTAGACTGGTCTTACTTCTTCCTCTTCAGTGTCCAGAGTTAGAGCAGTTCCTGGTAGCTCCACTACTGTTGTTATTTTTTCAGCTAATGCTTCATGATTTCTATTTCTGCCCTGAGACAACAGCCATTTTGTTGTCTACTGTTTCACAAAGGGATTATTAATTCCCTTCCCATGGAATTCATAGACTTTGGAAGAGCTCCTGGTAGCAATAGTGACATTCTTCTTTCATATGAAAGAATGCACTCACTGTAAATAACCATGAGGGACCACAATATTTATGATTGTGACATGGAATACAAGTGTGACAGGGCGTGTCAAAAGAAATACTTACACAGTTATTCCCCCAAATACATGAGATTACAAAAACTTCTTTAACTTAGGAATAATTTCCTAATAACATGACCTTTCTTAGATACAATCCAGTGCACAATGTCTCTATAGGGGAATCTAATTTGCAATTTCATAAATAAAACCAAAATCCAAACCAAAACACCATCAACAAAAGACAAACAACCAAAAAACCACCAAAAACCACTCCTTGTGTAATCCAGGCTCCTGCTAAATTCAGCAATCATGTGAAGACATTAAAGTGAAAACAAACTATTAACAGGCTCACTGGATAAAAATGAACACGTCATGCACACGTACTGGAGTCTGGTTGAAGACAAGTATGAAGTTAGAGACTCGAGTGCTCTACAGGTATTTCATGTAAAGAAATGCATGTGTATCAGTTTAACATACAAATCTGGAAGGCCTCAGTACTTACCCTGACTACACTGAAGTCCAGTTTAGTTTCTTGTGCACACTGTAATATGAGCTGAAAGCAATTTTTACTTTGATTTGTCATTCCATTTTCATAATAACGCTGCAATATCCTTTGTTGTTCTACAGTAAATACAGAACGCAGGTTCATCTAAAAATAAAAGAAGATACTCTGAAAGTTGGAATAAAAACTGTAATACTTGCAGAAAGCACAGGCTCTCATTTATGCTTGTTGTGGTAACACTAAGTGTTGACATGTTTTCTTTACAGAGTCCTTTACCAACCCTTTTACTTACTTTCCAAAAAAACCCAAAACCAACCAAAAAGCTGTTACAGTCAGCATTAGTGATTCCTTTGTGATGGACTCAAGTTGAACAGGTGAACTAGGTATTTGGAACAACAACCTTTCATAAATAAATAAATATTACATTGTATTGCTAAGTCCAACAGCCTCTAGTTTCAAGGAAAAAGTTTCTCTCTTAAAATAAACCAACCAACCAACCAAACAAAAAAAAACCCATTAGGCAAAACAGAGTAACACCAGCAGTTCCAACAATATTAGCAGCTCTGCTTCCCCTCCCCTACCAAAAAAAGAGACAAAATCTGAGATAAAATAAAGGTGACAGTTTGGCACGAGTAAAGTTTCCATCTCCAGCTTCAGCAAATCCTACTCTGTTGTGGCTGGTCACGCTACTCCTTCTGCTGTGTCAGCACCGGCGCTTCCCAGCTGCAAAGTCACAAAGATCAAGGATCAGAACTGAAGACCAACTCGAGGAAAAAAAAAAAACAAAAACCAAAGAGAAGGACTTTGG
The DNA here is from genome assembly GCA_907165065.1 of Caprimulgus europaeus. The sequence goes on along the minus strand of OU015538.1, from coordinate 19,608,878 downwards.
TCAGTTCTGATCCAGCCCACTGCAATGCTAATGCTCTAATATTAACAGGAAGGAGGGACCACCCAAATCACAGCCTGTTTGGAAAGGTTCAAGCTACCGTGAAGCTGCACCCTGAGGCTGTAAATCAGGCTCTTTTAGAGCACTGGGGGGCTGTTTTAGGGGTGCACAAGCCCACACTGGCTACTGGACCTCAGGAAGTGTTCCTGTCCCTTCGCTTTGTCCGAAGCAGCGCGGAGTTTTTCAGCACACACAACCAGAATGAAGAGACCCACGCTCCTCCCAGGCTAACAGCAACTCTTCAGGTGTTGTTTTCAGCCTCTGAGCACTGGGTCCCCCCGTGAGAGAGCTTTGCTGTGTGGGGACAGGGCACACAGGGCCACAGCTGAGGCAGGAGGTGGCCAGGGACAAGGCAGCCTCTTCAGCAGCAGTTTGATGAACACCCTAAACCAGCTTTGTTACACAGGAAAAGTCATGCCCTGGCTTGGAAAAGACCATATGCTCTTGTCATATGGTCTGTACAGGCAAAGAATATAATCCTCTGGGGGTACAGAACAAAAGATGAGCCCCATCATCAAAGGAGCCCCAGAATGGGGCCTTTCTTTTGTCCCAACCAGGAGGCTGCCAGCTGAGACACTGCGAGCGCTGGCCTGGAACAACCTGTGTCCAACTTTGTGTCTCGGAAAGCAAAACATCACCAACCACTGGTTTCTTTAAATACTTTCAGTATGTGGATCAAAACAATGCAGAAAAAAAACATAAAGAATAAGAAACTGTATCATCATCATATTGCAGAAATATAAAGGGAATAGGGGAACCCTTTTTATGTACCAAGCTTTTTTACTCTTTTAGGAAATTTTTTCTGGAAAGGAAGAGTAGCAATATACTTAATCTTTGCACAAGGATGGTGCCTAATTTAGAGCAAAGAAAATCAAAAGCATGAGCAGACATCCAACTCCTTTCACATTTTCAATCAAGATGATTATTCTAGGTAATTGATATTAGAGTTTGACAGGTCTCTATAAAGAAAAAGAATTTGGGGCAAAATACTTGTAGGCCAGAGCTTTGACTTCAGAGTTTACTTTCCTCAATATGTCAACAAACAATAGAAAAATCACTAACTACCAATTTGTAAGAATTACTGTTTTCTTTTCAGTAATACTTAGAAGACCATTTTGCAGACATTTTTACCTGTTCCCAATTCTTATCTATGCTCTCAATTGGATGTGTTAGTAAATGCAGCATTACCAGTTGCATTACAAGTCAAGCTTTGACCGAGTTAATTCCCCCCCTAGAACGTGGATCCAGTCCAGTCAGAGCTGGGCAAAGACAACTCTTGCTCTGAATATTCCACTGCTTAAAGAAATTTATAGCAAGCAACAGAGGAGACAACTATTAGCCCATTAACAAATCGATAAAGTTAATAAAAACCTACTTTATGAAGAACTGGCTTCAGATCTCCCATGTGGATGCACATGATGATGCAGCCACTGACTGATTTATGTTTCTTTTGAAGAATAGGTGAGAGTTAATTTTCTGATTCTTTTTCTTCCTGCATGACTAGCAGGACCCAGCTTACGCTTCGGTGTCTACTCCTCTCCCAGTACCAGTGGTCCTGGTTTATTTACTTGAGATCAGTTCCCACAAATTACCCCATCAGAAATAGTTATGAATCCTCTGTCTTTCCAGATAAAACCTGTCACCCAATAGCTCCAGCCTTTCTGCACACAGGCTCACCAAACAGGAAGCACGCTCCCCAAATAGATCCTCAGCTGCGCTGAAGACTCCTCCAGTTGCAAGATAAACTTTGAGAATCAGACCTGACGACTTGCAAGTGAAGATGGGTGTCAGGGCCTTGACATGTTTTTTTAATTATGTGGATTTCTGTATCCAAAGTCACCTCTGTGTTAAAATGCTTTTGTGGTTGTACTTGACACTTGTACTTTAGGTAAGGGCAAGGTGGGGGATTTTGACAAAATCTCTTGATTTTCAGATAAACGTTTATGCATCCATGACAGACTCTGCCTAGTTGAGCTCAAGAGATGTCAAGGTCTGGTTTAATAAACATCTCATTTTTCCATTTTCTTGTAATCATAAATTACATCTGCCAACCAAAACACTGGTAAGATTCCTTAGTAACTTCTATCTTGAAGTCCAGTCAAGTGCAGCTCTGAGTAAGCGGCAGAGGCCATCAGAAATTGATTTAAATAGGTGACAGGAGCCTACACATGCAGAGTTATGGAAGCTGAGTCATAACTTGGGTTTACATTCCACCATCTAAACTTTCAAATAAGCACCTGAGAATTTATTAATGCTTGAGATATACTGAAGCCTAAGTCAATGAACAGTTCTGTACCATTTCCCACTGCCCCACCAATCCACACACATATTTACCAACACTACAGAAGGGACGTTAAAATATTCTTAAAATAGCATTAGCTATCCCGCTATGTAAATCAATCTGATTTATTCTGCTCTGCCATTTAATTAACCCTTTTTTTCTTTTTTAAAAATTTGCCTTTAACCAGAGGCAAGAGAAATTTCAAGGTAAATTGCAGAATGAACCAGAACACACACATCACGTTCAGCAGGGGCTTTGCAGGCAGCAACATCAGCCCAACAGAAAACTCAGTTCAAATTCTACTCAAAATATTAAACTCAAATCAAACTACTCCATCCACAGGTCCACCACAACCAGCCAGTCTTATTACATCCCATAATACTCTGAACCATGCCACAGTTGCTTGGTATAACATGGTTATTAACAAGTAGACGTTAAGCTCCAGACAGCACAGAACTACAGCAGAGTTTGTTTCTGAAGCAGCAGCGCGTTTGCTTCAGGAGCCAGGTACTGGATGTAACAATTATCCCCCAGGGTGTGCTGCTAATGCCTGCTCCTTCCTCTTTTAGTCAACATCCAAATGAAGAATTTCTCCAGGGAGACCTGGAAAAGCCCAGAGATGTCTTTTTTTAGAAACTAATGAAAACAACTTGCTGTCAAGGAATACCAGAAAAGAAAGAGCGACAATAAGAAAATTGGAACAATCCTGTTATCAATGATCCCCTGGTTAGAAAAGAAAGTAAATTCAGGAGTTACTGAGCTGTTCTGCAATGACTGACTGAAAGATCTGGAGGGAAAATTAAAAAAATAATAAAAAAGAAGAGGAAAAAAAAAGCAGCAGCATAAGAAGGAAAAAAAAATTTCTATGGTCTAAAGACTGACTACAATGTATAACATCATAGTCTTACTGTCAAAAAGTCTCTAAATATTAAGATTCCTGAAGCAAATAAACTTACCTACAAGGTAAGTCTTTCTCTAATACTATATTAATACTAATTAATTTAAAAATAGGAAATAAACACTTAACGATACTCCTCTCATTTCAAACAGTAACACAAACCAGTCTTGCATGTGAAATTATAATTAATTAAAAAAAATCACTCAGAGTACAAAGTAATTAACTATAAAAGTCTTTATGGTTTAAAACATTATAAACAGTGAGGAATTAACATATAATGCTAAAAAGGAACAAACAGCTTCTGAGAGGTTTGTTGGTTTGGGTTTTTTTAACCTCAGCACCAAACAATAATTTGTTTGGAAAAAAGTCTTATAAAAGCCTATGAACCTATTTCTGCTTTAGTCTGCCCATCCATAAAAGGAACAGTAAGAAAATCAGCACACTCTTCAGTTTCTTTTTCTTCCTTCCCTTTGCAGAGCTCCAGCGGTACAAAATAACAAGACCCAGCGCCAATATAAATGTGAGACGAGACAGCAGCTATAATAAGAAAGCTACTGTAGAAATAAGTAAAACAAGACTGTTTTAACTAAATAAAACTGACTCTGTTACTACAGCTTTAGCAACCTGAACTGCACCAGCCGTTACCTAATTCACTTTCTACGTCTGACAAAAACTCACAATTTTTTTTTCCACAATCCAAGGGAAAAGGAAAAAAGGAACAATCCAAAGGAAAAGGAAAAAAAAAACAACCAACCAACCCCTCAACTTATACACCATGTCACTTGTAGAAACAACTACAAGTGACAATGTTTAATAAACTGAATTTGTAGGTTACTACCTCTTTCCTACACAGACCAAAACAGTTACAACTTCACATCTGTAAATGCAGCAGATTGTGCTTGTGCTTGGGTAGGTGTAATACACAGCTCATAAAACTACTTATAAATTTCCATGACTTGCAGCACAATTACTTCCCTCTCCACTAAACACAGCATCTGTAACACTGTATTACAGTTCTACCTATAAAATTCAGCCCTTTATTAGGGACAAATTAGAAAGCTCTCAGTAACTTCATAACGTGTGACCACAACTCCGCAGGTTTATGCATCCCGTCCCACTTTATTCACGCAAATGAGACTTCTGACTTCAAGAGGGTTAGCCACACGTTATAAATGAGGTACAAGCATTTGTAAGACCTATATCAGAAAAAAAGGCAAGGTATACCGAAGTGCAGTTTGACTCTGAAGATGTGAGCTGCTACAAGACTCCAGTCTGGAGGATACAGAACTACTTTTGGTTAGTTACAGGTGATCTCACCTCCAGCATCAGAAGCCCCAGGCTCACAGAATGCAGGGGGACAGGGCTGGGGATTACTTGCTATTCCCAGAGTGGGGCAAGGCTACGTGCAACACAACCTCCCCTGGCACCATCATCCCCCCAGAACGTGACAAATCGCACGAAGCCTCTGTCACTTCGTCCTCCTCAGCCCCTTCCAAGTACTTCGGGGCTGAAGTCTGACAGCAGCAGGACGCCATGTCCAACGGCCACCACCACTGGCCGCGTCTGGCACCAGAACCAGGTAGGGCCGCCGAGAGGTGGCTGTCCTGAGGGGCAGCAAGGTGACAACCCCCTCCCGCTGCCGGGCACCCCCGGCCCCGCTCCCGCCGGGGTGTCCCCTGCCCCTGTGCGAACCCCGTGGGCCTCACCCCACGAGGCAGTGGCAGGTTCTCCCCCGCCCAACTGTCCCCGCAAAGCCTTCAACTGTGCCGGCCCCGCCGCGGGGAGCGGCACTGCGGTGACCGCGGGGCGGGACGGGGCTTGGGGGGGAGAGAGCGGGGACAGGGACCCCAGGGCAAGGCCGGGCAGCGGCCCCTCAGCGCATGCGCTCCCCATGCCCGCAGAGCAGTGCGCAGGCGCACTGCGGCCGAGGCGGCGCAAGCGCAGCCGGTTAACGCATGCGTACTGCCCCGGCGGCGGCAGCGGCGGAGGGCGCCTCGCGCCGTCCCCTGTCGGGCGGCCGGGGGAGGCGCAGTGCGCAGGCGCGCCCGAGGTGGGTCTGCGAGCGCGAGCCCGCGCGGCTGCCCTCCCCCACCGCCCGAGCCGGCGGCCCGGGGACATCGACATCATCGACATCATCGACATCATCATCATCATCATCACCCTCCTCCCCGCCCGCCCGCCGCGCCCCTCCCGGGCCGGGACCCGCCTGCCGTCCCCCCCTCCCCCCCGGGCCTCCCTGGCACCCGCCCCCCGGCTCTACGCAGCGCGGCGGCCTTACCGTGCAGTGCGGGGCTGGTGCGGGGGGCTCGGGGCTCCGGATTCAGCCGGTTTCGGCTGGGTCGGTCCCGGCGTCACACAATGAAATCAGCGCCTCCGATCATTAATTCTCATCATGATCGTGACGTCAGCGCAGACAGCGGCCAATAGCAGCGTAAGATCAGCGCCGGCCGGGACAGTGCTCGCCCCCGCCCCTCGCCCGGGGGGGCGCGCGCTGCGGGCGCTGAGGGGCCGCTGCGGGGAGCGGCCGCCACAGCGCCGGGCGGAACGCGGAGGGGAGGGGGGTGAGGCAACGCCGCGCTACCCCGCAGCCCCTCAGCGGCGGGGGCCGCCTCTCCCCTCCCTCAGCGCACGGCCTCAACCTCCTGCACACCGCCCGGCCTGGCCCCGTGCGCCGGGAGCGGCCCCGCCTGAGGTGCCCTCCCTCTCACCTGCCCCGAGGGCTGGGGCACCCCCGGTTCATCGGCCGGGCAGCACCCCCGCCTGCGGGCAGGTAGCGGTGGGTGCCGTGGGGATGCGCGTGTAGAGCGATCGCGGCGTTTTCAGAGAGAATTAAACAGCCAAGAGCCGGTAAAATCATAGAACCGTCAAACGCTGAGAGTTGGACCCACCTGGATGATGGAGTCCAACTCCTGTCCCTGCACAGGACAATCCCAACATTCACACCATGTCCCTGAGGGCCTTGGCCAAATGCTGCTGGAATCTTGTCAGGCTTGGGGCCATCAGCACCTCCCTGGGGAGCCTGTGCCAGTGCTCCACCACCCTCTGCCTCAAGAACCTTTTCCTCATGGCCAATCTCACCCTCCCCTGCCACATCTACAATGGACCATGTTCTGTAGCCTGCGCTGGGCAGATGGGTAGGTGTGCCTGGTAAAACCTGAAAAGCTCCATCAAGGATCAGGATTTCAATTAAGTGAACATGATGGCAATCAAGAAATAAACTTGTTATTGCTCAGGGTGAATGGATTTGGTCTGAGAAGAAAGGAAGTGTCAGGCTCTCCAGGTGGGCAGCACAGAGCTCATACCCTCATGGAGGCCAGGCACCTCCCCTGTGGCTTGGCGGGAGTTGGTGATGTGTGAGCACCACAACACAAACAACTACACGCTTGTAACGTTGTCTTGTTACAGGAGTCCACGCTACAACCAGGTGCACTGATGCCAGCCCTCCTTCAGGCTCAGTCTCCCCTCCGAAAGGAAACCCAGTCAATGAACAACCAGGAATTTCCATCCCACTCATCCGTGCTGACAGATTATGAGATAGGAATCATGTAAAGTCATCATTTACTGCCCCAGCTGCAGGAGCATTAAGAAGTCTGAATCACATTTGAGGCCTTGTTGTGTTAATTACAAAGCCTCCAGACACGCCGTGTCCCTGTCCCGAATAGTTTATGCTGTCAGTCACAACGCTAACATATTAAAACAGGTGATTGATGTTGTTGTGCAATGACTTTAATCAGAACTGTTGGTAAACATTTTGCAGGACTGAAATAAAAGAATTGCTACTGGTTATTTGTAGGCAGGGAGGAGAAAAGCGGTCAATGTGTATGTTTATTTTAAAATTACAGTAAGTTATTTATATTTAAAAATTTGACTTCTGTCATGTTTAACTCTGTTTCTGGCCACTTACGGTTTTCCATGCAGCAGTAAGATGTTCTGAATGTTCACTCATCCACAAATAAAATACCTCATTCTAGATCATCCTTTAATAGCTGAATAGTAGTTCATGTTCTCTCCACATTGTACTTACATTTCCTTCACCACCCTGAAAAGTCAATATATCAATTAATAAAGCTTAATCTGAGCTAAAGATCTTACATTACTTGAATTGTTTCAGTAAAGTACCAGTCTTTACTTTAGCTTTCCTGCTGTATAAAGCAGAGGACAGACCAGGTCAGCTTTCCCCTGGTAGTGCACATCTCTCCTGGTGTCGCTGATGTTCAGAGCTCTGCATGCTTCCAGGACAATGTGTCAGACATACTGATAATTCCTTTGTGCCACACCCAGTAATCGTGTGGTGCAGAGGGAATTGGATGAACCGGGTGGGCCAACTGAAAAGATGGAGTTTTCCTGGTTACCTGCTGGCTCAGCTTGATACAGTTCACCTGCTGAAGCACAGTTGCTTGATCCACCACAGAGAACCAGCATGAGGAAGCAGCTGAGCATGAGGAAGAGGAGGAGAAGCCCTTTGGGTAGCAGCTCCCAATTGTACTGGATTAGACGTAGCAGAAAACATCCAGAATTTAATGACAGGATCTTACAGATAGTTTGTATATTTTAAACCCTGAATGTTGTATTGTGCTCCTTCTCCTAGATACATTCCCTTTCTCTGTGTGCCATCAGCACTCACCTTGTAAAAATTAAATGGTGCAACTGTAAAAACCATACACCACTTCTGTAGAAAAATAGTGGTTTGGAACTCACTATGGAATGACTCCAGAGAAATGGGATACGTTTTCTTCTCGTGTTATCTGGGGACTGGGAAACAAAAGTGGTGAGACAGTCTCTAAAATCCTTTGAAAAAGATACAGTGGTGTTTGATAAAATACAGCTTATTAAACTCCTTTTAAATGTTGAATAATAGAAAGTAATATTTCAAGGGCTCTTATCTGACTAACAATGGGCTCACAGGTGCTTCTTCTATAGTTTTTTATCAAAAAGCCATAGAATTGTTCTTAAAGGAGACATCAGCCATGTATTTAAGTTACAAAAGAATCTAATATGCAGACTTGTGATCACATAAAAGATTTCTAGATCACAGGAACAGGAATTTGTCTCAGTATAAAAGGCAGGACTAAGAGTTTAAGCAGAAAAGTCTATATCCAGCAAGCAGAATATGAAAAGAAAAAAGAGGTAAAGGAAATGTGAAAAAATGTATTCATGGTAGTGGTAGGAGGGGGGTAGAAGAGGCACACTCAACAATATATCCTTTATGATATAGAAGAGTAAACTGATACAGGTTAAAAAAGCTGCTGCTGTTTGCAGCAGCGGAGTGAGGAACTCCAGAAAGAACTTCATGCTATGTACTTCCTTCCCTGCTATTGCCTCTCAATGAGACAAACCTTGAGGGAAAAACTATGGTAGGAAGAAATAAAACAAATATTCTTCTACTGCAAGCAGATCCACATGCTTTCATATTCATTAATAACAGATTTAAACTAACAGGGGCTGGCAAATTGGTCCAGTGGTTTAAACAGTAGCCCGCGACATAAAAGGACTCCTTACACGAGGGAATTAGCATCAAAGCGAGACTCTCTGATGTAGCTACTTTGTATTAGCTCATTAAACTAATTAGCTCAGCTTACTATGAGTTACTTAGCTCAGTAAGGGTTACTGCTTCTACGTGGCAGAGGAAGCCTTTCTCAGAAGTAAGGTGTGCTGGGTTCTGAGCGCTGTGCGTAGGTATTCCCTGGGTATTCCCTGCTTCGGGGCAGCCCGGGGGTGTGCCTGTCCCATCGTCCCCACACGGGGTGTGGAATAGGGCAAGGGCCCTGTTGTGTATTCCACAGTCAGGAACCCAGCTGTGAAGTCACACAGTTGTTCTCTTCCCCATCCCAAGACCTTTCCCCTTTTCCAGCAGTTCATACCATTTTCAGATTTTTAGCAGATGGAGCAGGTAAGAGAGGTCCCTGTAATGGTGTCCCTGAAGTGTGATGTCCCAGAGAGAGGACATCACGACCCATGATGTCCCAGAGAGATGAACCTGAACACTGATCTGTTCTCAGGAGCCTTTACAAATTAATCCTGTATTCTTCTGGGTTGTGATGCCTGTTGCACAGAATCCACTAGTCTGCTGTTTCAGAGTTCATTATTACAGATTTCCTGATAGGAAGGGCATTTATTTTCTGAAGTAATAAAAACTTATCCCCCACAACCAGTAAATCTTTTTGAAGCCATTTGGTTTCCTTTGGATGCCTCCATTTCTTGGCTGTACATGCCAGGGTGCAGCTGTGTGTTTTCAGTTTGAGTGAACTCTTCAGAGCTTTATTGCTTTTCAGAACATTATAGAAACTTGCTCTATTCCAGTTTTTCTACATTATCATTCTCACAATTTTCCCTTCCAGTCCTTGAAGTATCATAAATCCAATCTAGAGATGCATGGATCAAAATGATATGGGTATGGCTCTCATCTCGCTCATACAGATGTTTATTTGTGACAGCAAGTCTCGGTATAAATGGCTTGGGAAATCCATATGGTCCCTTTTTTGGTAATGTAGCACCCGACTAGAAGCCCCAATTCAGCTGGGAAGTTGAATCATCTAAAAATGATACACAGATAATTCTTATTCCCCATGATTTTTTTGAAAAATCAACCGAGAGAACGTTGAGTGGGAAACTGCAAAGCATTTATTGAGTTAGGCAGCACTTTCCTTTTGTTTAATTTATATTTCTCTGGAGATTCACAAGGTTTTCCCATTTACTCAGGTCTCCCACAAGCACACATTCCCATGCTCCTTGTTTTCTAACTCTGGGTCCACACTTTTGATGTATGTCCACTAAAGCTCATGCCTATCCCCTCCTTGTCACCAGCTCCTTGCCTTTATTCTGTACCCCTGACTGGCCTGAAAGGGCTTGTGTGGTTTTTTATCCCTTTAAAAATAGGATAAGCACAATGGTTGTTCTGAGTCCTTGGGAATAAAGGAAATATCCATCATCGACCAGTTTCTTCAAATATTTCTCCCTGGTTCTGTTATCTTATTTGATTTAGTCAAGCTGGCTTTTCTCTCCAGTCAAAGTAATCCAAAGTAAGGGAAAGAAATGAAATGGTAGAATATAGAGTAGATTTCATTCTCAAAGATGCAGTATCATAACAACAAAGATGAAGACAAAAGCCATGAGATCGTGTATACAAATAATAGCAGTACAAAGTATCTCATGTTCCTCAGGAGGTCCACATTCATGTTGAAGAAGGGTGAAAATCTGGGGGATTCAGAGGAAATTCTTTGAAGTGGAAGAGCAAATGTTAAACCTGTTTACCATGGGCACTTCTGAAAGCAAAGCAAGGAACTAGTAAAACAGTATAAACCCCACCATAAGCCCTTTGGACCTCTTGCTAAACCCACAGCCTTCGCATGATCTTCGTGTGTTTCCAAAAGTACAAGAGCAGCTAAAAATGCCAGTTCTGTCACGACTGAATCTAAGAAGCTGAGGAAATCCCTGAGACAGTTTCCATCCATGCCCAACTGATCTATCAGTTTGCAGATGGGAGTTCAATAGAAGGCAGAGTTGCAGCCTTTCCTGTATAACCCTGTAACTCCTAATGCAGTTGCAGCACAACTGTCCTACAAAGCACGCGCTCCGCACTAGGAAAGAGCACTCCTGTCTCAAAACTTTTAGGCTGCAAAATCAAAGTGTTTAAATTCTTCCTCACCTTTCATGCAGTATCACAATTAGCTCTGCCATCTGCCAGCTTCAAAAGGCTGCCTGTATGTCACATTGATATGCCTCTTGACATTTTTGGAAGTGGAAAATCAGCTGCATTCCTGAACTGGCAGTTCCTTGGTTTACTTTGTTTTTTTTTTTAAATGTGAGAGTAGCAGGACTTTGGGTTTTTCTTCTGCTCTCTAGTAAAGCACATTTTCATCCTTAACTATTTTACAAAAAATACTTTCTCATGAATATTTCTAAAAGCACAGCATGATTCCTGAGGTTTTGTGAGCCTGAGTATATCAGGTGAAGTGTCCTCCTTGGGAGAGAGCCAGTATCTTTTGTAGATAAAACACCCTACTGTGTTCGATCCCATAGATCACATATATTTTGCAAAAAGACTGTGTAAGATGAAATCTTGTCACAAACTGCTATCGCTCATTAGCAAATTATCCTATTAAGAAATGTGTGTACAAAGTAATCTTCCATCTCTGTCTTTGAGATAATAATAAAATTGAAGTGTTGATGGTTTGATGCCAAATAATTTTCCCTTTATAGTTACCCTGTCACTGTATTTTATCTACATACAGAGGAATTTGTTTAAATGCAAATTACTTGTTTCATGAAAGAAGCCAAGCTTTGCAGGCGCTTTTGTATTAATCACTGTTTGTTTAAACAATTTCTTTAAATGAAATCCTACTTGTGGTAGGACTACATTATTGTTTCTGTTCAGTTTTACTTCTTCCATAAGTACAATCTTGTTTAATCTCAGTCCAGATAAAATGGAATGATGTAACATGAAAGGCAAGATTGTTTAAGAGGAGGGGAAGGTTATATACTGTTCCCAATCGCTGAATCTATCTACCAGCAATATAGTTTGTACTGCTGGTTCCTAATAGGTGCTGCTTTTTGAACAACCCTATCTAGAAAATGCCCTTTTATCTCCTTTGAGTTAAGACAGGATGCCAAATCTTTTTTAGATCCAGGCCTAGCCGCTGTCACCTGTGCTTGTTATCATAAGGCAGTGCTGCTGTGGTGATGCACTTGAAAGCAGCATTCGGTGCAGAAATAGAGTTGTCTCCTTTTTAATGCGAGATAAGAATACAGGAACACAGGACAAATGTGTTGGATGGTATCAAAAGCCGTTTTAGCTTCATGTCCTGTCCCTGACGATGGCTGACGATAGATGTTTTGCGTTAAAGAGCAGGAGTAACTCACATACAGGGTGATCTGCTCCTTTGTAATTCAAGCCATCAGTATTTTAGATGATAGAAATACTGTGTTTATTATGTTTTAATGAACCTGTGGGAATTTCAGTTTCCTGACAGTATCAGTGTATTGCTGACCAGGGAATTTCCAGCTAAGAAACCTTAATTAATGTTAATCATCAGTGTTCATCAGTATCAATAACTAACTTTGATCTCTGTATTCTCCAGTGAAAAGTCTGTATTTTATTATGTATTCATACATTTCATTATAAAATAATAATACTTTACACTCACATGGACATTTTGATTCATTTTGTCCCCAAAGTCTTCTGTCTTAGGGATCCTGTTCCTTCATCCAATGCAATTCTTCATCATTCCTCATTCCACCTTATTTTTTTTCCATCTAGTAAGTAGAATTAAAGATCAGAAAACCACTGGTAAGCTTTAAAACAAATCCCTGTTTAAGGCTTAATGTTTCAATAATCCCATTAATATGTCCTTTTTGTTATCAGATATATTTTAGGAGAATATTTTATGTTATTTGAAATGACTATAAGTAAAAGTAAGCAGCATGACATTAGTGGATATGTCAGTGTTGGCAGCGGTGTGAGTTGTTCTCTTTTATTCTGCAGCAAATAAAACCAGGGCAACTCTGCATTGTGTTAAAGGGAGTCTTATTTACCATGTACTTTGTTCTGAAAACTGACTTTTCCTAAATAAATGCAAACCTCCCAAAAACACACTAGCACATAACAGATGGTAATATGTGGAGAGTGGTTTGTAAACTGCTTCCTCTCTGGTGCCATACACAGTGACATGTGTGGTTGGGTCACTCTTCTAAATGCAGCTGAGACCTGTAGTTTGGTCCATGTTGCCCTTCCAGTGTATTCAAATGCAACAATTTGGAGTCAGAGTAAGGTCTGCACCACCAACACTTAAGATCTCCTGCTGGTTAGTCAGCTTGTTGCTTGGTTTTCTCTAAAAATACCAAAAGGAAACTCAAACAAACTTGTGTTTGTAATTAGGCACCCATAACTTGGGTTATTTGAGTACACATATGGGTAGATGGAGAGCACTGATTTATGGGTGTCTTAGCTCACCTGGAATGACTCAAAAAAAATCCTTTAAATTAACAACTTGAATCAGAAAAGGTGCAGTGGTATCTGGAAGGAGCAGATGGACTCACATACACTTCTCTTGTCTTTCTGACATCTTTCTTCTCCCAACCCTGCAGCCCAGGACCCCCTGCCAGCACCTCCCAGGCACCTTGGTCCTGGCAGTGAGACCCTGACCTGAGGAGACCACCCGTTACTCCTGGCTCCCAGGGACCAGCCACCTCCACTGTGCCCTAACACATCATACTAACAGTAAAACAATATTTTTGACAAAATAAGGGGGAAAAAATAGTAGCTGTTAGCAGTCTGTTTCAGTAAAGATCCAAAAGCAAAAGCAGTAGCAACCCGTCATGCTACGTAGCTGATGGATTTGCTCAGTGGACCTAAATCACTGTGTTTATCTTGGATTCACAGCTAATGAAAGGGTGCAGCGTGCTGCAAGCCATGGAGCTTAAGCTCCATTAACTAATCAATTTCTAACTCTGGGAATTAAAAAACTTGAGAGTGAAGCAGTGATCAACACAAAATCATAACTCTACGATTTCAGAGGAAGCAGTACTTCAAAGCACAGGGGTTTTTTAACAGCAATGTGAAAACTGGACTACAAAGGAGATGCCAAATATCACTTTGTTTGCTAAGGGAAAATAGGGCAATGAAATGGGGCGATGAATGTCTTAACAACGTGCTTGGGAAGTAGAAAGCATGAAATAAATAAATTAAGAACTGTTGTCATCAATCAGGTGTAGGTACAGCCTAGCAGACAGCATGTCTCTGATGCTGTGCAGTCGGAGAGATAGCCTTTGTGTGGCTCAGAAAGGGGAGAGCAAGGTGGCTTTGTGCCATAGCACAAACATATTTTTCCCTGAGCTATTTGATATATCTACAGACGTGGCTCGATATCGTGCAGGTATGGCATTGGAGTTTGCAAAAGCAGTAGCGTAGCACCGTTCCCAGGTTAATTAGCTATGCCCTTCAGCAAGGATTAGAAAAGATGTGAAAGCATCTAAAGCCAGGGAGGATTTAAGAAAAGCAAATAGCCCAACTTCTGTGGCTGACTCTATTGCCAGGGATTCCACTTAATCTGTGTCAGCTGCATTGATAGGCCTTCATGTAAGTCACTGAATTTTCGGTAAACATTTGCAAACGAACTTTTTGTGTTTGTAGCATCATTTGGGAAAGGAAAGAAAAAAGGAGTATCTTACCAGCAATATTGTTATCTGAACTCTACAGAAACATTTAGACCTTTCAAACTAAATGTCAAGTTGTTCCTATTGAGTCAAATTCTTGCAAATTTAAGCTAATTAGCACACCCTTTTTCCAAGTCAAACCAGGCCCTTATGCTTTGCTGAAGTGGCATTAATAAGTGAAAATGTTCTGATTGACACAGCCCATCATTTTTATTCCTGTAGGAAGGAAAGGTGAAGGTATGAGCCCAAAGCATTTTTTTACTCCAGGCAACAATATTCTTCATGGCCATAAATGTAACTTTACTCTGATAATTTTTAGTACAGAATTATATTATTAACCTAAGCCAATTAGGAAACGTGATCCAGCTGAAATGTCTGTGAGAGAAGGGACACAACTGATCACGAAGGGATCCTCTAACAGCAGTTACTGTTTCTTAAGCACAGGCACAACAGGCATATGAAGAGTGAAGGCCTGAATTTTAGAAAATGGAAATTTAATTCTGTATTTTCTGATGTCAATCTTCTCCCAATCACATCTATATGCTGCAGAAATAGCCCTGTGAAACGTTGAGCCTTGTGCTCTGGTTAAAACACTTTTCTCCCAGTTCCTGAAGTGGAAAACTCTCAGACTCACTAAACTCAGGCGGTGGGTGAGCAGATGTGATGCCAGGAAAGCCTGCCCTGATTTTGCATCCCTTTATAGGTGCTACACTGGCAAAGCCACGCACAGAACATGAGATTAAAATCAAGTAATATTTTAGGACTATTATCTTGATACAGCTAAAATTGTGCAAAGGGGACTGCTCTATTTGCCCAGGGAACATTTTACTGTCAAAGACACACATTTGTGACAAGTTAAAGCATTTGAAAATGCTATCTCAACAAGCAGGGCCACAGCCTTTGCCTGCAGTGACCCATCCTAAATCTCATTAAGAATAATAATCTGGAGTTGATATAAAAAGGTAAAATTCTTCTGTCAGTCAACAATATGACTGGATCATTGCTGGTTGCCAAAAGACCCCTTCAGTTTAGGAAAAATATCACAAGACTGTACTTATAAGCCACACTTCTTGTGCATACAAGTACTTACAATCTCATTTTGTACTTACAAAATGTATTCATGTTGAAATATACGTGTTGAAAAGTTTCAAACTGTTCTTAAATGAAAGAGTTGAACTCAATGTCTTACTCATTGAAATAACAGGAGACTGTAGCTTGCTTGTGCTGGCACAGCAAGAGTGGAAATGAGCAAGTCTTTGGAAAATAAATCTGGTTTGATATTTTTGAAGTCTTTTCTATGAAAAATCCTGGCAAAACTCTAAATTAAAGTCAGATCATGTGCCTGGAAAATCAGGCACCAGCTGGGTGGCCAGCCAGTGGCCTTTTCAGATTCTTCAAGGCAGACACTGCATCCTACAGCCCTGTGCCAGCTGGGTAAGTGGTCAAAGCCAGAATATTCACATATCTTTGCCTTGCTGTCAGTGTTGAAAACATCCTCAGTACCCACTTACACTTGTATCAGTGGCTCACAAAAAAAGTTTAAAAAATCTATATAAAAACCATGCTTCCAGCTCCCAAATGATCTATTTAAAATACTTGGACAGCATTTTAATAAAATACATAGATAATATTCAGTGCAATAACAAAAACAATTGCACTGACAAAATTAATTGCCATATAAAGTTTTCCTTTTCATGAGACACCTCCAACTACCAGCCCTCAAAGACTTCTTTCCCTTTTTGTGACAGGATGACTTCAGCTATTGAGACCAGGGACTGAAGTATTGCCAAGGAGCCTCTCCAGAAAACCACCTAACTTTTGCATTTATATTGGTTTGAAATTAAATTTTTAATCTGGAGGGTTCCTTTAGGACATTTTAATTGTGTTTTATTTGGAGACTTGGAGTTGAAACAAAGGATTCACACTATGTTTCTAAAAATTGTTCCTGATAGCTCTTTCCACAAAATTTATTCAAGCATTTGAATGAATGTGAGATAAACCCAGGCTAAATAACCTCCAGTTAACTTGGATGAAGCACTTGAATAAAGCAAGATTTGCAAAAAAACTCTCAGCCTATGGAGACAAAAGTATAGCAAATGGGAAACTAGGAAGGTATAAAATCACCAAAGGATCCCTTTTGCTAGAGGTCAAAACTTGAGAAAAATGTGAGTCACAGTTCCTGCAAAGTTTTGATGCCAGTGCTATTTTAGTAGCAAAAGAATTAACTTTTACAATCTAGTATATGCATTAGAATTATAAACAGAACAATGTCCTACCAGAAAAGTTCATCAAAGATGTATTAGCAGATAGTTTACATGGCTATTTGCAGTAAATTAATATATTTCAAAATTAATCTTTTTTTTCTGTCACTTGTTCATGGCTCAAAATGATACTTATTTTTATATAAGTGTGAAATCATGTAATTTAGAATTTTAGGGAAAAAAGCTTTCAACGATGCTTTCAGCCTAAACTGTTTTTACTCCTGACATTTTCTGTGAATAAGTTAAAATATGAAAATGAATTGTGCTGTGAAAAACCACTAGAACAGCCTTTCCCCGAGGAGATTACAAATATCTGTATATATGGGCAGAACATTCAATTAACATGAAAAATGTTCTGCTAAGTTTCATGGTGCTGTAGTGTGAGAAAGCAGAGATACAACAAAATTGGTGAGCTCTACAAAAGGTGTAAGAACTTTCTTAGAAAGAGAAATGCAGACATTTATTAAAAAGATATGATGCAGAAATGCCGAGAATGTGGCACTTCATTAGTAAAATGTTACATTAAACATAAGCAACGGTGTGTGTTTTAGTTTAGAATGCAAAATGAACTTATAAATAATAGATGGAACTAGTATTAATAGTTTCATAGATAGATGAATGAAATCAATATTTTTTTTTCTAACCCTTTCAAATTAATTTAAGGCAGCTGCACAGTTACTCCCTTCACCAAAGAGCTAAGAGAATGTTAAACGGGTGGTTTATGCGATGAAAAGTTATTATCCTGAGATTAGCCTTGGAGGAATTATGCTGAAGAGTGAGATAATATTTGAATTAGATTTTTATTTAAACTTGAGCTTGGTGCTGCAGGTGTGAGTGATGGTGCCTTCAGCCAGCACCTCTTACTCCTCCCTGCTGCTGTGGCTGCTCGTGTCCTGCAGCACCGTTGGTTTCCAGACTCACATCACCTGTCCCAAATAAAAGAGGAAATTGGCACCGAGTTCAGAACGAGGTGGAATATGAGCTGAGTCAAGCAGTGGGATCCTTGGTCTCAGCTAAACCAAGGGAGAAGTTTTTGAGCTACATTTATGATGTTTTATTTTAATCTCCCTAATAATAAAAAGCAGACCCAAGAAGGCATGAGGACTGGAAGCTGAATCCACGCTGAAAATAGAATGAAATAGTCACTAAAATAATCGAGCTCTTCCAGACAGAAAGCACAGGGCCTTGTCTGCAGGGACTGTGAAATAAGGGTCAAGTTCTTAACAGGTTTCTTGTCTGTCTCACCTTTTCACAGCACTGTCTCGCAGTGCTAACCACCTACTGAGAGGTTTTGTAGTCAAAAAATTGTTGCTGCTGCTGCTTCTACTGCACTGTGGTTTAAAAACAAAACCACAAGTCAAACTGCAGGAGATGTTTTCCTTCAGAGAAGCCTTTGTACTGCAGCTGGTGGGCTGAATTCGACTGGGAAACTAACAGAAGCTTGAGGAACAAAACCAGTCAAACTCAGTGACACGAGGAATTGCTGATGGACATGTAGCGGGACTCCAAGGGCAAAGCTCGGTCATGGTTAAATCTGTGTTAAGAGAGTCATGGCTCCTTTTTTAGGATTGGGTATTTTGATACTTGCAGCCATTAGGGAGCATTTCTCATCATTCTTATAGGCAAAACACAAGCCCCATTAAAAGAAGCTCTAAAAATGCAGGTTTTTCTCACTCTGTGAAAGAAAAGATGGACACCTCATGGAGACCTGAAGAAAGAAAAGCTGCTATAAGGACTTGGAGCACACAGGTCCTAAGGAAACACTCAGTAGTTCAGCTATCATCGGAAACTAGAGAGGAGTTAGAGAATTGCTATAACTGTTGAAGACCCCTGAAACGAGGAAAGATGAAAAGACTATTCCCAGATTTTAATGGCAGGGCTATGGATGGTTTTTGTGGGCTGAAGAACCTACTGTCGAGCCTGTCCTTCTCTCACAGGGAGCCAAAGGACTACATCTGGCTGCAGAGCTGTTGAGACCCCTGTCAGAAAGGAGGGAACTCCGTGGGTCAGGAGGAGGAAGGCAAGGAGGAGCTGCAGAAGGCAGGGGGTTTCTGACAGCTATGGGTATAAACGAGGCTTCTGGAGGGCAGATCTTTATTTTGGAGCTGAGCTCATGCAGTTTGTGACTGCAGGAGAGTGAGAGAGAAATGAAAGCTGACCCTGAAACACAGCTACAGAGCTTTCCAGTTCTTGGTAATTAGTTTATCTCTACCTCTGCTTGATCAGAGCATGTCTAAAATGGTTTCAAGTTGTCCAAGTGCATTTTTAAGAGAAAAGGAAAACATGATGTTGTTTGCTTCCCAAGCTCTATAAAAATAAAGCCACCATTGCATGTAAGAGACAGCAGAGCTGCAGGGAATGGAAAGAGCAAAGCAAGAGTCCTGACAAGTGAATTGCAGGAGGAAAACTGGTTGCTAATGCAAAAGCTCCTGGTTAAGAGCAAAGAGCATGCCACTGGGATGTAGTGGAAAACACAACAGGACATATCACCGTCATCTTCTTGGTCCCTTTAATCATCAAAGCAAGTTAATTTGGAGAGACAGGCTGAAGGGAAGAGACCTTTTGACTCTGCATCCTTCTTTTGTATTACTGTTTTACCTGTGTATTACTAGAGAGAGGATGAAGAACTTCCAGCTCCATGTTTAAACCCGATGTTTCATCCACCAGTCCTTCACAGACGTCTCAAGGGCAGCATGGGAAGCTTCATGTATTAAATTTTCTGAAGTAAACATGGTGAAGGCTTCAGTGAATGTTTTGATGTTGGACTAGTCTGTTGGGTATTAGCAGACTACAGGAGTTTTCTTTTTCTAGCTTTCAGATTATTATATCTCTTTTTTCTATTCACAATATTAAGGCAACAAAAAATTTGGCTCTAGTTATGCGCTGGGAATATCTCTGTAGTCACTGCACAGCCAGTCCTCCAAGCAAATATTTAGTCTAACTAAACATTGTGAATGAAGAAGCTATTGGAGTATAAAGTAGGAGTACAATCTCTGAGGTTTTAACCAAGGCATTACAAAGACCTAATAATAGCAGGGCTTTGCAGAGATGCTAAGATAAAGAAAAAGCCATCTTGAGAATGCCTTCAAGAAAAGCTTTGCCTGTCACCAGTCACTTGGCAACATGCAAGACAAGCCTGGACCAAAAATCACGCAGAAAAAATGAAGATGGCATAATAATCACTGCTATAATTTTATGAATCTGGCACTCTCCTTGCCAGCACATCCTGAGTGACCCCATCAGATATCTCTGCAAGGCAAAACCACTCTTTTAATATTTAACCTTATGTTCAAATAATTCTGTAAGGCAAATTTTACCATGGGATGATGGAGAAGAAGATAATGATGAAGCACAAAAGAATAAAATGTCTTTTCTCAGTGGAATACTTCTCCACATCATTGCTTGGATTGCACTCCAGTGCTCTCCTGTGTGCTTGAGCTTGAGCTTGTCTGTCCTCCACCAGCACAGTGAGCGTCCCTCACTGGCAAAATAAGTCCCATTTGCAATGTTGCTGGACTGTTTTCTTCAAACAATAAATGTTACACAGAATATACAGACCAAATTCCCTGAATGCATTAGGAAAATCAATGGGCAATTTTGTTTCAAAG
The DNA here is from genome assembly GCA_907165065.1 of Caprimulgus europaeus. The sequence continues at coordinate 19,588,622 of OU015538.1, read as the reverse complement.
CCTACTTTCCAGCCAGCAAATAAAGAATAACAAGGGAATCTGGTATCAATAGTTTGGAAGTTTTATTACTGTTGTCAAATTTCCCATTATTATTGTTTTTTTTCCAAAGTAATATGGTTTACCTAATGTAGTGAGAAGCAGATGGTTTATTGCTTAAAAGTGGTTATATGATTCTTGCAGAGGAAGTATATTGAACACTTTTTCTGTTTTTATCAAATATGTGTTTTCCATGTATTTACTAGAAGAAGGAGGAAGGAAAATATATTGTATACAGATGAATATGGATATACTGACAGGAAATTAAACATATCATAGCAATAAATATTCTAATATTTTGTTTTCTTTAAAAAAAAAAGAAGCTAGATTTAACAGCTGCTCAAATCTTAAAATTCATAAATGCAAAGATTTTAGGGCCAAAAAGAGGAGTTATTGAAATGTAGCCTGATCTATATAATACCTACATAAATCAGGCCATGGAGACCTGTGCAGTAATTTTGGCATCACACTGACAATTTCTGCTGAGCTGGAACATATTTTGGAAAGAGATTGTCCAGTTTTGCCTTCAGAAATTCTCATGTTGACCCTGTGACTGTTGATAATATAAGCCCTATGTTTTGGAAAACTGAATTAAGAGAGTGAATCCATTCTGAGCACAGAATTGTCTGCCCAATGCAACAGGATCCTCTCTGAAAGTAACAGGTGCATGTGAGACTCAAATAGACTTCCTGCAAGAGATTTTCCTGTTTCTCCTTAATTTAGTTACACTATCCAGTCAATTTGGAATTTAGCAGAACTTTATAGTTTTTCCCAGAGGAATTCTGTGAAGAAAATTAATAACAAAGGTTCTTTCTGCAGTTTTTCCCTTTTTATCAAACTGATGACTGCAAACTGAAGAAATCAACTCTGCAGATGAGGCACCTGTATTACAAATCCTTTCTGTTTTCCAGCAGCGAATATTTAAGTCTTACTCAAATTTCTCCATGAAGTGGTTATGGCCTCAAGTTGTGCCCAGGGCAGTTGAGATTGGATGTGAGGAAGAATTTCTTTGCTGAAAGGGTTCTGAGGCATTGGAAGGGGTTGCCCAGGGCAGTGGTGGAGTCCCCATCCCTGGAGGGATTGAAGAGTCGTGTAGACACAGTGCTGAGGGACGTGGGTTAGTGGGGACTGGTCAGTGTTGGGTTCATGGTTGGACTCGATGAGCTTCAAGGGCTTTTCCCATCCAGGCCATTCTGGGATTCTGTGAAGCTGTGACTGGTTCTGGTGGTACAAGTCTCTGTATCAAAGCATTCTTTTCCTTGGCAAGGTAGAAGCGTATTTGACAGGCACTTCTTCAAGGTACTTTCTTCTTGTATCTCTGCTTTGAAGATTGTCACAGTGATTCACGGGTTTGAGCATGCCCTCTCATTTGGGGCTGTTTGGAAGACTGTAAACATGTTGACAATATTAGCAAGCAGACTAAAAACAGATGATCCCGTTTCCGTTAATATGAAAACCTTTCAGTGTTCTCCGCTCAGGAAAATACTTGCAGACCTCGTCAAAGCCACACATAGCTCATCTTCTACGGCAAAAATGTGTTCCTGTTGTAACTTCACAGTGTCTTTGCTGAAGTAAATGGATTTATGTTAGAGAAAAAACTATATTCTTTATGTTAATTTTTTGCATGGTTTTAGATACCTTTGACATTAACACACTTAGGGTACCTACACTGACATTAACTTTTATGGTAAGTTTAAAACTGAATATGGCTGCAAAATAATCATTTTTTCCCAGAGATATGTAATCTAGAGAGTTCATTTTATATAAATTACCACTGATGTCAAGAAATTATAACATACCTAAAGGGCAATTTCTAGGAAAAAAACAACCAAACAAACAAACCCCTCCCTGCCAAAAAAACCCCAAATCATATTATGATAAAAGTGATGGCAAGATAGGATGAAATTTGCACCACCTCTGTCCATCCTGTACATGTTTTGTGGCTAAATAGAGGACTTCAGTCTCAAGGGTTGTCAGAAGAGGAGGTTTTGCGAACACTAAAATTTACTAAGGAAAAAGCACAGCACAGAAACATCTGAGCAATGTCAAGACATTTTTCAGCAACTGATTATGAAATAATTCAGTCCTGAAAAACTGAGTATTTCTTGCATATTTGCAATTATTATCCCTGATATCCAAACCATTTGTTAAGGGTGTTTTAATACCAAATTAATGTAAGATATTATCACTAACAGACATTAATATAACAGTTATATCACCTAATGGAGCATGGAAAATATTAATTTGTAATGAAGCTCCATATAAAGACTGGAATATGAATATGAATGGAATATCTGTGATTGTATAGCAGAGACTACAGTGGGTTCCTATGGGAAAAACAGTATAAATAAATAATATATAAGTAATGCTATAATGCTAAATATATAAAATACTATGAAATGTTGTAACAATAAACCAGCTGCAGGACTTAGCCGCTTGTTTCCTATTGTAAAAAACATGAATTCTTGCTCCCGAAGTTTCCGGGTTTCCTGCAGTTCACCTGGCTGAGCGCTGCGGCAGGTGAAGTCCATGGGGACGCTTCCAGCCACCGTCACAGCCCGATCCGCGGAGGAAAGCGGCGGCTGAGAGGAGCTGCTCGGTGCCGGCGAAGAGCGAGGAGGTGCCGGTTGGGCAGCGCCCAGCGATCCCCGGGCCGGGCCGGGCCGAGCCGTGCCGGGGCGAGCGGCGGGTGCGGTGCCGGCAGGTGGCGCTGCAGATCGGGGACACGGCGGGGACACGGGGACAGCCCGGGCCCGGGCACGGCCTCCAGCGGCAGCCGCTGGCTAATGGCCCCGGGCCGAGGTGCTGGGAGAGGGGAGGGTGAGGGGAGAGAACACCCCGCAGCTCTGCCGCGCTGGGAAGGGCCCACACGTGCCCGCTGTCCTGGTGTGAGCTGGGCCAGAGCTGGTTCTGTTCAGCAGCTGGAACAGCGCTGGAGTTGGGTTCAGCTGGGATTTGTCAGGAGAGAAACGCTGAGAACATCCCCATGTTGGCATTGGTGTCCCTGGCACTGAAGGACTTTGTGTTTGTCCGTCTGCAAGCGCAAGAGCTCAGGGGGCGAGGAATATCGCAATGAATGAGCTCCATGGGCATTGGGCTCTGCCAAGGGGCTGTTCCATCTCCTGTCCCCCATGGGAAGGAGATCCATGAGGGGCTCTTCCTCTCTGGCTCTCTCTGGCTCTCGCTCGGGCTCTGGCTCTCCCGGGATTGCGGTTTCGGGTCGGGATTGTCGCTGCTCCGGGATCGGTATCTGGGAACGGGCCAGGCTGGGTCGGCGGGTGGTGAGCAAAGGCACTGGGTGTCACTCATTGGCATGTTTTGTTACTATTATTATTATCATTACTATTTTAATATCAGTATTATTTTAAGTTTTATTTAATTTTTATTATTAAATAGTTCTTATCTCGCCCTACGAGTCTCCTTCCCCTTGCCCCCCAGTTCTCTCCCCTATCCCCTGGGGGTGGGGGCAATGAGTGAATGGCTGTGTTGGCTGCTGGGGCCAGTCCAATGAAGCTATCACACTTTGTGTGCACAACCTGTTTTAGAAGTAAATTAAAAAGCTGAAAGACAGATCTGTCATACAGAACGTCTTGACACTTGTTGGGAGTGGTCTCACCCTTTCCTTACAGCCCTTGTATGGGCTCAAAGCACAGGAAGCCTCCTCCAGCTCTTCTGAACTTAACGTGAGGACAGTCAAAATCCAACCCTTCAGCTTGCAAACTCTGGGTTAAGTAAGGCAAAGGTTTATGATTAAGTAGGAATGTCTGTAGATCCCCATCACAAATGTAAGCTGAGGGGTTTTGTTCCTCATAGCACAAACGTTATTGCTCATACAGATTCTCCAAAGGCAGTTTTCTTGCCCTCCATCTTTGAAACAGAAGAGCCTCGAGGGTTTCTATGCAAAGAAGAGTTTGCATGAAAGCAGCATCAGGCAGAACCTAGCTTAGAACAAAACTAGTAATTCAGCTGCATTCTGTTTTTTAAAAAAAGTTCATTTCCACAAAAAACAGCTGATTAATATGTTAAAATTTATAGAATCGTAGAATGGTATGGGTTGGAAGGGACCTTAAAACTATTACATGATAAAAACTTTAATAATAACCAAGAGTTCAGTAGTCATTTCCTTAGAGATTTTGCTCATGTTTCCATTAATAATATAAATTATAAATATCTTAAGTTAAAACATTACATACCACTTTTTCAGGGGATTCATTACTTATTTAACCTGAAACTGCATGCTTCTGTGTTCTGTAATGGCTAACAAATACAATCTCAAGATTTTCTTGAACTAACTTGCTTGTAAAGGACTTAGTTCGCAACATACAGTTATTTCTTCATCAAAGAATATGAGAATAATTGTTACCAAATGAAAACTGTGAGAAATATGGGAGTGCCCTAAGTTTTACACTAACTCTGTTATCAGGTTTGAGCATAATCAGTAATTGGAAAGTTATCACTGGCCATGAAATACACAAGAACATTTAACTGCCTCCCAAGGTGACCATGAAAATACAGAGAATGATGGTTTAATTAGTAATCCCAGTGCTCGAAAGCTAAAGAACTACCAGCATTATTGCTGTGAAGAAGGAGGGACTTGAAATATTTCAACCAGTCTGTTCAGCCTTAGGCCTTTGCTGTCAAAGATGATAGCAGTGATTACAGCCTGAAATCACCAGAATATTTTATATAGGGCTTTGAAAACTCTGTGTCATGCAGTGAAAGGTCTGTTTCCTTGCTCTGTTTCAAATACCTTACTTTGCTCCAATGCCTATGCAGACTTGAGTCAGAAAGTATTTCTCATTTACATGACCTAGATAGAATAATAGTGAGAAAGATGTTCCTTGATCTTTTTTTCTGTTGGTTTGCTATATTCAACCTGGAAGAAAAACATAATCATGGGAATGCATTGTTTCTTTTATGTTGGTATTAGGAAGCAATGCAAGGTAAAGTGGGAGATAGATCTAGGCAAAGCACTGCCATAAATGGACAGAAAAACCCAAGGAATAGCTTTAGGGATTACACAGTTCTGCTTATTTTTTTAAAAAAAGTTCCTTGATCAGTGACTTTTCAAACTCGGTTTTACTACAGTGACCTATAGCTGGCAATAACTGGGAGCCAGGTGATTGAACTCTCGCACAGCTATGTTTAGAACCGTGTCAGTAAAAAGGGCGATAGCTCAGGGCAATGGGTGGCTTATTCCATGATTATTCATTTCAGAGTCATTGCCTCAGCTGGCACACAGGACAACCTGTATTAAAAAGTGCTAGGAACTGACTTGAGGTGTGGTTACTGAAATAGTCTGAACGCATCTTGACTCCGTTTGGCCTTAGCTATTGCTCAGTCCTACCCATTACTGAGCTCTGTGGTCGGTTACAGGTTGCTTTTCTGATCTAGACAAGGCTCCCCATGTTTCTGTGACATTCTCATATGACAGGCTGTGAGAAAGAAATCTCTCCTGAAATAACAAAGCAAGAAGCAGAAGAAATACTCAAGTACAGTCTTCCGTGAACTGCTACGATGACCACATCCATGAGATAAGTTGAAGGAGCATTTGTCTGGATTTAGAATGATTCGTGACAAACTGATCTGTGCAGCAGATAATGAAGCTGAATACATTGTCTGCTCAAGAAGGAGAGAGAGTTACCATTTTTAACAACTTTAAATATTTCATTCCAAGAAATAGTACAAAAAGTAGATGGCTGTCCAGGAGGTTGTAGAAATCCAAAATACAGACAAATTGTGACTAGTATCAACAAAGAAAAACACAGGAGATTATCTAATAATCAAGATCTTTAAGACAAATCATAGTTACTGCCTGAACCAGCACCATGGTGGTGAATAAGAGTATGAGTGAATGAAAATGCAAACCATCTTTGTGGTGAGGAGCCTCAGTAACAGGACATTAAAAAGGTTTTAAAAGTTCTCATTCTAAAAATGGAAGTACTCATTCCAAAATAAGAGTTTTGGGCTTCTTCTGTTAACCAAAGGCAATTAAAATAAATGGTAATAAGCCCACTGACATTGATGGGCTTTGAATTCAGGCTCCATCCTCTTTCAAAAATATGTCAAAATATATTAAAAAAAGTCTGCCCAGTCAAGCACAGGTAGGAAATGTGAGACAACAGGACATTGACAGAAAGTCTATCAAATTACAGGAATTGGGGAAATAGTCCAAACAATCATGAATTGAGATTATTTCATGTAACTTTGTCCAAATACTAAATTCATATGCAGCATAGCTTATCTCAAATTCTTCCATGCTTTTATTGAACTTAAAAGAATTTACGAGAGGTGATAATTTTTTGAAAATAATTGTAAGAAAGCATGCCTTCAAAACAAACAGCTTGTAGAGTTTCCAATAACTAACAGAAATATTTATTCTGAGTATCTCAATTCTAGTCCACCATTGCCTAAAAAGAGAAGTATTGTGTATTTGAAATCTGTGTCATTATTATGTCCATTGTAAACAGCTATTTAGAACTACAGCTACAGAAAGTGGTTTCCCAAAACTCATAGAGGGAGCTGACATGCTGTTCAGCTGGAAACAGCCTTCTTGGAGGAGAATTGATGTGAACCCTTTTGTAAAGGAGATCTGTGCTCTGAGCACTCAAAACGCATCATAGAATACTAATCACACTGCTTCCCAAAGCAAAAGAGAAATAAAAAAGGATAGGGTGCATCACTGAACTGAGAATGGTGCATCTCTTTGGAGACATTTTTTTGGGGTGGGAGGGAAAGATGGCTGTCTGCATCCTTATCTATATAGGCTTAAAGAACCCTGAAACATCATAGCATAAATATTCAATTTGTAGTTTATGTTCCCCCATATGAGAAAGAAAGGACAGATCTCAACCTGGGTAAATTAACACAGCTCTAGTGGAGTGAGGCAGACAAGGTAACAACATCATCTCCTTGCCCCAATGTGCTGGTGGAACTTGGAGCAGCGCAGGAAGAAAAGGCACAGATGAAATATTACTGAAAAGAAAGGTGGGACTGCCTTGTTCTGTCTTTTTTTTTTTTTTGTGGAACCTGAGTTTCTCCCCCTAAGATGAAATAGTGGGGCTGCATACCTTAGCAAATGGATCAAACAGGAAGCATGCACCTCTTTAACCACGTGATGCAGAACGCACGCCGCGTGAGGTGCAAAGAGTCCCAAAAGAGTCCAAAAAGCGCCGTTTGGCACATCTCATTAACATGTTTCACTGTCATCTTCTGGAAGGGTAGTAAACTTCAGTATTAGCAATCTTTGAAACATGTTTTTTCCCTCTCTAACAAAAGGGAGAGATTGACTAATGGTCCCAGTGCTTTGAACCAAAATACTTGCTGTACTTGTCTATGTTAAAGTGCTGTAGTAGCAAAACCTGACTCTTCGATTCTGTCATTCTTCCACTATAAAATGCAAAGCTCATAGGAGGAAATCTATTGGCTCTGAATGTGGCCAGAAAAGAGTTTTCTTCCAACAGCTTTTTCTTGGGTAAGACTTTTTATACTGTGCTTGACATTCTGAATTACATGATTATATAGTATAAGACTCCAGCAACATTTTCTATTGTAAAGATGGAGATGCTCAGCATTTTGCCAGATGCCAAGTGATATTCTGATATTTCTATCTTCTCTTCAAACTGAGTGACAGTCAGCATATTCACAACGAAGCCGAGACAATCTGCTATCAAGTTACAGTACTGATATTTTCCCTGATGATGATCCCAGAGCTTGTTGGAATAAAGCTCCTTAAAACTCAGTGTCTGGAATAGCTCCAGCTTGAATTGCTCTCTGTGTAATATAACGTTATATTTGTGCCAGTCTAATAAGTAGATCACTGGGTAGAGGCTTTTGTAAGTAAGTCTATACGTACTGCACCATTTCCTGGCTCTGTGCTCCAGTGTGTTGCAGGCTGTGTGCAGTGGGGGAGGTGCCAGAGCTGATCAAGCAGTGTAATTTTATACATTACTGAATCAGTGCAGGAGAAACCTGGAGGGACAAAGCATCATCTTCTCTTTGGACTGCACTGTAAAATCCTACAGCTCTCTTAGCCCAGCCATGCTCTGATACCTTTTTTTCTTTCCTTTTTCTGATTTTGGTGTGAATGATAAAGTGATCTGATGATGGCTCTCGTTATGGAACCTATTAGCAAGTGGACGCCCAAGCAAGTAGTGGATTGGATGAAAGGTATGATCATTTATTACTGTGTATTGTCTGTACTTTCGATCCTTGCAATTTACGTATCTGCTCTTGTATTCTTTGTTTTGGGCAGAGTTTATTCAGTTTTAATAATCCATATGCTGCTCTGCACAGTAGTTTTTAAGAGACGACTGAAGAGAGAGGCTGTTTAAGCTGTGCAGCATGTTGCTGGAATTTCTGCTGAGAACTGAGTAGGGATCAAATGCGCTTGTTGGTAAATGCAGACATAAAGTGTTTGTGTCTCATGGCTCCATTATGCATTGCACAGTGTAACCTTATTACGTTGGGCTGCTTTAAATTTGCCCTGATTAGGTCTGTTTTGCTCATATCAGGTGATCTGATGCAGTGACTGTGCAGCACTCGTGTGTAGTTTAGGGTACCACAAGCAGCATACGGTGCCGGTGACTGGACTGAGGAATTCAGCTCCTTTAGTGACACGTCCTGATTTATTCAGGCTTCCCAGCCGCTCCTGCTCGTGCTGCTGTTGTGTCCAGCGCTCCCGCGTCCCCGTCCGCCGCCGGTACCGTGGACAGTGCAGCCGGTGGCGTGCGTGGGGCGCGCAGGGGGAAGGCGCAGGGCTGAGCACGGCTTCGCTGGGGAAACTCTTCCCGATAACTTGACAGGAATGATGATTTCCCTGCACACTCGCAGTTTCACAACACAGCCATCAGCTGTGACATGTTTTGCCTTATAATGCTCGGCTGTGCTGCAAACAGATTGGGTTGGATGGGAGGGTGAGGAATTGTTTGTGATGATAAGTGTTCTAAATTTCTCCAGAGTGGGGAAAAAATGTATTTCCACAGTAGGATGCATTAGTGTTGTTATGCATTGCTTCTGATCAGCTGTCTGTCTTAGAGACAAATAATTTAGCTACAAGGCTTCTCCATTATATAAGGAGGGGAGATGCAAATTTTGTTTGTATGTTACTCATGCAAATACTTTCTATAATATGATTACTGAACTTATTGGAGGGTTGAATTGGATGCCCACTGTAATAACCTTAAAGCTTTCAAAGTATTACCTTTAATAAGTGAATGGTTTGGTTTTATTTTGCTGAGCTACGTCTCCATACTTAACTGAAATTGGGCTGTTTATGTGCTCGTCAGACACATGACAACTATGAGCAAGCTATTCTTTTACATGCATACGGTACAATGAAGCTAACAGTATCTACGGGAACGTATGTAGTTTGTTTCTCAGGTGTTTGTGAACTCAGATTAATTGGGAGGTCTTCAGCAGGTTATTTGGATAGATGCCAAAACCATTAGATACAGGATTGATTCCCATGCTCCAATGCCATTGCTTGAAATCAATTCCTAATGTACGTACAGATGAGAGTTTTCTGATCCACACCTTTATTTTCAGTATGCAAAAGATTTAGAGTAGACAGATCGTTATGTTATTTTAACTCATGACTTGAATTATAGTGTAAATTAAATGTCAAAGTGTGTACAATACTTGTTGCTAAATTTAAGAATACTTCCTGCTACTTTTTTATCCTTTTTGCTAGTTACATCTTGGGTAGCATTAATCCATAACGTGTGTAGTGCTCACCATGAGAAGCAGGAAGGTCAGACAAACAAAAGGTTTTGAAATGTATGGAGTTGCCTGGCAGTTAAATTTCTATACAAAGACTGCACACTGCATCTACAGGGACATCTGGAGTAGACAGCATTGCCAGTTGTGTGCCTCTGGGCTTGAGCATAAATAGGTATAATGCAATGAACATGGAAGTGTTCACAGGACAGGTGTTTTCCTTGGTAACATGAGTGCTACAGATCCACAAACAGCAAAGTTGCATGTTTGTCCATTTTTACCATGCAGCTATTACAAGCTCCTTTTTTCTCAGGTCTCCACCTTTATAAATGCATACTTCAGTTGTAGCCAAAGAAAAGACCTACCATACACAAATGGGAACATACCAGGATTAGTTTAAAACTACTTGTAAATCCCTTACTTCACAAAAATTGCCCCACTGTGGCCACTGTTTGCCTGTAATTTACATCTATTCTGTATGTCAGCTCCATTAGCTAGAGTCATTCTGCTAAACAGCCATTAATGCATTAAGAGAGGTCGAAAGTCTGCACAGGGGGTAATACTCAAGTGATCAGGTAGCTTTTATGTACGTCTTTATACTGACAGGTACACTCCTCTGTCAGCAATAAAAGATAAAGACATTTCAGAAAAATTACCACTCTATGAATGTGAAATATTATCTTTACAACAGATAGCAACATGTTAATAAGCAATGTAACAAATATTGCTAGTGTAACATACTTTTTTTTGTCTTAAATATATGCAGTCACTTAGCTTTTTTTGTAAAGGTTGTAAATTATATTTCATAGGGAAATGACAGTAATATGCTCCTTCAACTTGACTTTATCATAATTATTTAAGCTATCTTAACTTACTTTTAAAAACTGTTAGCAAAGTATGTGTTTTGCAATTAACTAGCAGTGAGTACTAGCAACCTCAAATAATTGAAGAGAAGATGGAAGACACAAAAATCATGTTAACAGTTCCCAGACTGTGTCCTTGTTACAGTATGCTGTGAGCAGAAGCAGCTGTAGCCCAAGCCCCAACCAAGAGAAGACACCATCTGTTCTTTACCTTAAGGAAATGTTACTTGCCAAAAAAGTAAAAACTGGTAGGAATGTTATGATGACAAGTTGGCATCTTGTATTTATCCACAGTTGTTTTCTTGGAAACATATTCAACTGGAATTCAGCTTGGGAACTGCAGCTGATGGTGTGGATGGCCTGAAAAGGCTGTACAAGTCTTTAGAAATTGATTCTTGAGTCTTATAGAGCATCTAGAAGTTAAGACACTAGGTATCTTTTGTTTTTGTCTTTATACAAAAATATTTTGTAAAGTTTAGCAAATACACAGCAGAAGGCACTGTGGTTAAAAAAAAAATGTTAATTGTCAAGGTATTTTTAACAACAGGGTTCAGTCATTATTCTTTTTTTAAAAAAAAATCCAAATTTTGAATTTCTCAAAATGGTTTTCATTTCAGAAAATGAGCAAGTATTTCTCCTGGTATGTACCCATTTCTTACAGAACTTGGAGGTTTTTCTGGGGATATGTACTATGGACCCAAAAGGTGGTTTCAGAGAAAGAACTTTGCCGTGCTCAAACTCCACTGTGGCACTGTTGGAAAACAAATATTACCCATGACACCTCCACGTACATTAAGAACCAGAGTAGTTTTCAAACTTGTCAGTTTTTCTTTTGATTAATTTCAACATCCTAACATGAGCAAATGACAAACTACACTTCAATATTTCCATCTGTAATGCTTCTACCTGGAGACTTGAGATGTTTTTTGGCCCAGGAACTCCTGCACTTACTGAGAAACTCGGTGACACTTTGGAGTTGCAAATACACCGTCAGAGTGAGCGCTCCTGAAGCCAAGGGCATCTGTTTGCACGCGGATGCACGTGCTGTGGAAGGCAATCCTGTACAGAACTCAGGGGCTTGGGGGGCAGAGGGAAGGCACCATGTCTTACTCCTGACTCTTATTTTCACTTTGAATTAATAACAGCGTGATAGTTTCTGTTTTCATTGTAAGTAGAACCTAAAAGGTATTCTCTTTACTTTTACAAATAACAGCATTTAAGATTTCGTACTTCCTAAGTGAAGCAGCTTACAAGTAGGTCATTTGAAATGTGAACTCATTTACAGTGAAGTGACACCTCTGCCCAAATAAATACCAGCTTTTCAAAACAATCCAATGAAATGAAATGAAATACAATGCAATGAATTACAGCTGTGCCTTTCAGAGAAAGCAATGTTATTAAACAGCTGAAAATTAAAATAGGAAGCCAGTTATTTCTTAAGTACCTGTAAGTAATAACTCCACATGGAGTCAGTTATTCAAAGTCTTGGGGACTGACAGGAAGGTTTGGCTGCCAGAACAGCCTGCAGTGGAGGTTTCTCTCATAATAAATGCTCGGCTTCAGATACTCATTTCACAACTGCAACCTATTTTTTCCCCTTTAAATCTAGAATTTCTCCACTCTCAACAGGAGATGCAGACATGAAAAAATAAAAATTAATTCAGTTGGTAAACTGATTAACTGTGCTGCACTGATCCTGTGCAGAATAATTATATGTTTAGCTGAAGGGTTTTCCTTAGCATGTAATTCCCTGATTTCAAGCTGGCTCATAAAAGAGAAAGGAAGGGAGGGAGGGGGGAGCTGAGAGCAGGGAAGCTGATGACGTGAGTGGACTTGTTAGCATTCATATCACGCAGGGCTCCGGCAAACCCCTTCTCAGCCTTTTTTTGCTTTTCATTAGATCACTACCTGTTCTCCAGCAATATGTCATAACCAGGGAGTCTCCTCTATTTACAGAACGTAATATAGAAAATCCTAGAGTGTACTGGAGACACTGCTAAATATTATGATCTACTGCAAAAGCAGCCTTATAGGTACTGAGCTGGGTGATACTTAGCTTCCTTGATCCCCCTTCATGACCTTAGAATCCCATAATGCAAGAACTTGACTTCACAAGATACAATGTGAAACTTGAGTAGATAACACAGGCCGTATCTTATTTAGAAAAACGTAGGTTTTATAACATCTTTTCAGTTCTTTCTGAAGACAGATATGTTTGGAAGAGAACTGAGAGCCACAAAGAGAGATGCCCTGAGAATGAATGTTGAATTTTCAAGCAGTTCTAAAGTAAAGGTTTCATCATTTTCCTTCTCCTGTCACCAACTTCAGAACTGAACCAAACAATTTACTGTTGTGGCCCCCCTTTGGATTACTGTGTTCCACTAGTACCACATTTTCAGTTGTCACTAGGAAGTCAATGAATCAGAATTGTCTGCAATTCCTCTTCGATCCCTCTTGCAAGTTTCAGACTCTCATACTTTTTAGTAAATAAATTTTGACAACAGGTACTCAGGTGAATGTTGTAAACTAATTACTTTAAAAGGGTCAGAAGAGCACGTCTCAGAGTTGACTACTTTGCACTATAAGTGGTTAAGATCAGATTTCCAGAAGCAGGTTTCCAGTATTTGATCCAGTTAAGTGTTGGAGTAAGCTGTCTGGGCAGGTTTGGCCATTTCTTTTGTAGGAGGTTTTGAACACAACTAAGAAGAGCTCAGACAGCTCTGGGATGGTTTCTGCACCCAGCCTGTCCACAGCAGAATGGCCCAACATCTTGTCAAGGCTTCTGCCACTTCAGCCAAGATCTTGGGATGATTTCTTGCATATGTGTGACCTTCATCTTTGAAAGACGTGGAACGGTCCCTAAGAGATTATAGCTCTAGCTTCCTCCTGCATATTTCATGGTTTATATTTCCAGAATACCTGTGTGAGAAGGCTATCCTAGCTGCAGAAATAGGTACACACCTGAGATGAATCTGCATTTCAAATATTCTGAGAACTAATGTCAATGGGAAGATTGGATTAGGGGGGCAACTACAACTTGGTTAGGAGAGAACATGAAAAAATAACACACCAACTGTAATCTGAAAGTTCAGAATCTCAGCTCACTGTCTCTTGGAAAGGAGTCTAGCACAGGTGAGTTGCTCTTTTTTGATGAGCAAATATAACATGAGGATACATTCAATTTTTCTTTATTCTCTTTCCTTTAATTTTTTACTTTCTCTTGAATTCTTTAATTTATCTTCAATTGTTTTGATTTTCTTTAAATTATTTTAAATTATCATTTTCTTCTAAAAGATTTGTGTATCACTAAGAATTAGTATTTATGAAAGTTAATGGCCAAAAGACCCTGCAAGCATATTATGTTTTTGTTGTCACCTATGGTACACATGTAAAAATGAAAGCAGATGCAGTCAATGTTGACTATAAATTGTAAGTTATAAAGATATATGTATAATGTTTAGACATAGCAGGAAAAATATTTAACTCTAATGAAAGCCTTGCAAAACCACATCGGAGACAAAGTATTCAGGATCAAATCAATACTCTGTTCCAAGGGTCTAAAGTTCAATATTTTTAATGTTGTATTTTATAAGAAGCTAACGGCATGGCCTCCTGAGAGCAGAGTACATGGTATTTATCAGAGTTTCAACATCAGAGGCACATATATACCCATTCCACTTTTCCTAACACTTTAAAAAAGCCCCATTCCTTTCAACCTAAGAGGTTAAGATACTCAGAGTTCAGAAGACTGGCAGGATAACTAAGACCCAGTACCCTCAAGGCTTTAACTATAATCATTTTTAATTCAACCTGTGCCACTGGCAGCCTGGACAGACAACAAAACACTTTGCTGAGTCCATTACTCGGGTTTTGGCTTTCCCAGTAACCACACAGCCATATTTAGTGTCATGGCAAGCTGACCTACAAGCTGAGTAGGGTATTGTACAAAGACATTTGTATCTCAGGTCCAGCTGTAGTATTCTGTGGAAATTATTTGTCCAAAGTATTTCTGCATCCCTATCATTATTACCTCATTTTTACTAGAACCTTTTTGAGGACCAATTAGGAACTGGTTTATTTATCTTCCAATAACCAACTGGATTAGCACTATGTCCATAAAAGATTTCAGCAACATTTAGCAATTTAATGGTCTATATTTATTATCTGGAGATTTAGGGATCTATTCTAAAATTTCCCTATCTGTAAAGCAGATACATTCAGACCTTTTAAATAAATGCATTTCTACTTGCAGAGAAAAGTCTGAGCTGAATGAATGTCTCTCAAGTCACATTTATCAAGCGTAACTAATCTTCCAGGTCATTATGTAAAGAAATTTATTTTATTGTCTTGAACCTTAATATAGGCAGGCAGATACAATTTTCATGCATTGTAACCTTATCATATGTTCTTAAGACACGTTATGCAAGATCCCCAACTTTCTTCAAAGTCTGACCATTATGGGGAGAACAGAGTGGCAATGCAAATTCAGAGGAGATCAGCCTTCTCCAGATCTACATTATTTCACAATGTATCATATTAGGAACCAAAATTCAGAATAAATTGGATCCTTGTATATGCCAGGAAGGTAAAAAGACAATTGTTCCTGAGGTGTTTTGCACAATTCTTTTAACACCTACAAAGGTTTAAAAGCTAAAAAGGAAAGAACTTCTCCTTTTAATGGCATTCTTTCAAAGAACACCTCTCCTGCCATGCTAACAGAAATGGAGCTTGTAGATCTGCTGCTGAAATAGGTGACACTTGATATTAAATGAAGCATTGTACTTTAATAAACAACAATAGGATAGAATATTGCTGTATATATACATTCATCCTCTTTCCTCAGAACAGTTTTGTGATACCTTCTAAGTGCTACTTTTGTAATTTAGTTTTTCTACTAAGCTTGCAACTTTCCCCTGTTTCCTGATGCCGTTGTAGTGATGTCAGGAGCTGGAAAGATAGAACTTCATGAGTTATCATTATAGGATTCAGAGAGAGGAAAAAATTATAAGGTTGTATTTGTGAAGAGCTCTAGTGACAAATCAAAATGAAATTACTTCTGATTAACTTATAGTCAAACAGCTCCCAACAAGTATCCTCGTTGACCTTCTATAGTCGTGCACTCAGAAGAATTCAAGGCCAATGCAATGTTCAGTTTTCCCTACTGGAATTCTCCACCAACTGTTTTCTGGTAAAAATGAATTATAAAAATACCGTGGTGCATTTTAGTTCTAACGTAGGTGATATCTTTAACATAAAAATGTAACAGACAGTAATTTTACAAAATACCCTCAGTTTTATTCCCTACAAATGTGTCCACCTTTTTCATTCTAAACATCACACAAAACCTAGAAAAACGCTACAGATTTCAGGAGTTCTTAAGGCAGAAACCGTGTCTTCTATAGCTGTGCTGAAACTACGACAGCTATAGAATGGATTAATTTGACACAGCTGATTTTTAGTTTACATGGAAAACTACCTCTGTTTGAGTTAAGACAGACAGTAGTGTCATCAGCCTGACAACTCAGACACAGCAATTATCACTTGAATGAAGAGCATGTTATAGCTTTCTCTCTCCCTGTTCTCTTTTGTCTGTCTCCTCTCTCTCCTCTTGTTTATTCATATTATTCTCTGCCAGTATGTTTCTTGCCTTTTCCATAATCAGATGAAGAGTAAGCATCAGACTGGGAAGTAATTCATTCATTAAACCTTATAAAATTCTAGCTCTGGCCTTATGTATCTCAGAGAGGGTTGTGGTGATTTGGAAGTGAACTGCAATCAAAATCCAGGAGAAGGTAACAAAGGGAGAGCAATGGGAGGAAAGAGTGGAAGAAACAATGTGGGGATGATCAATTCCTTTTGTCCATCTCCCCAGTATTCTCAGATTGGTGTCCAGTCCTGGGTGGGAATTTTTACCATCCTGTAGTACAGAAAGCTCAGCTGCTGTACCATGCTGTCTAGAAATGCAAATATTTCTACTTTTTCAAAATAACAAAGACATGTCTGTACTAAGCATGATAGATAACAGAAACCAAGTGACATATTGGTTTTGGTCTCAAACTTGGCAAACTAGGAGTGCTTCTGTATGTTGCAAATATGTGCAATTCCATCAACATACTATTTTATAAAGAAAAAGTTGCCATTTTGACAGCCTCAGATTAATTAGAGCAAGTTGAAAACCCCCTGCCTAAAAAGCTAAAGCTTCTGGTAGCTTTAAGGTGCAGTTGGAAGAAGGCATATATTGATGTTTCATTGATTCTCCTGTGAATATCAAGGATGCTTCTAACTTCTCCTTCAGACTATGAAGTGTTACTTCCCTGGAAGACATGAGGGAGGTGGTTCAACAGTGGTATCTATTTATGAAATGATTTGCAATGGAGAGGAACAAATACTAGAATGGAATGTGCTGCAGTGGGCACATTCCTAAAACCAGGGAAGATGTATGTAGGCATCTGTTATTGATCACTTGCTATGAACAATGAGCTCATAATGAAAATGTCCTAAATTACAGAACAGCAAGGAGAGATTTTAATTGCCCATTGTCAAGAGATTTTAATTGTTCGTTGCCAAGCCGCACTCAGAATTTTCCTTAGTTATACAGAAAATGACTTTATGGTTTACAGAGGAAAGAGACATCCAAAGCAGAGAGAAAAAAAACACTTGGAAACTTGCATTTGAATTATGTAGTTGGAGAGAACAGGAAGAGCAATATAAGAGAAGTTCAGACCTAATAGAGAAGTTCAGAATATTCACTCCTTGAATGTCATATAAAAAGAAAATGATCCACTCAGTGCAGGATCTCAGAGATGCTGTAATTCCAGAAATAAATTTTGGAGAATGAAGAGAGCTAGTGAATGATTCATCAAAAATACAACAAATAATGAATCTAAATAATAAGACAGAGAAATTATAACCACAAATAGAGAGACAGAAAATTTTCACATAGGAAAAGAAAAGGTGATAAAGGATAAGTTTAAATAATTATCATCTTCTTAGGATAATGGAGGAAAACACTTCCTGAGACTTTAAAAAGTGGACTTCAGAACTCTAGGAAATGTGCTAAGGAACCCATCATGCACTGGAAGAAAGATACACTGGGGATATTCACAGCTATTTCTTGTTTCTCTGGTAATTTTCAGGACAAATTTTCAATAGCTGTCGAGGTAGCAGCAGAAACCTTACTCGCATATCAGCAGTGAGGAAATGCTTTAACTAGGAACTAAATTGCTCAAATGATCATTCAATGAAAGTGTTTTAATTCAATCTCTGCATCATTCCAAAAGCCATCAATATCACTTAGAATGGGAAAAAAAGAAAGCTTTCCTAACCCCTCTTTATTGTGGGCTGCTTTCTGCATCTTCTCTCCACTGTTAAGTTCCCTAAATGTTACATTTCTAAATCTAAAGGTAGTTTTGTACTTATTTCATTAATAAGGGCTCCTTTATGAGGTCCTTTATTGGCAAAATGGAATGCTTTATTCTTAAAATATTTTGTATATTTCCATTTTCTTTTATGAACAACTTTTTCAATAAAAGGATGTTAATCTATAAGGAATCCTGGAACTTGGAATTAATTCATTCATATGAACCAAAGCTGTCTAGTTCTCCTGCGTAATGTCAGGATGACCTGCTTATGGCAGGCTGCACAAAATGATTCACCCCCACCTTTTTTTTTTTTACATTCTAAGGTCATACTTGATTTGAATTGCTTAAATTCTCAGAAAATTTATTTTTTCAAATCTCATTAATATCCCATCTTTTGAGGGGAAATGATGGACAATATTTCAGTTGTATGGTCATACGCTGGTATATTTTCTTTTTTTTTTATTTAAAATATATAGTCATCTACCAAGTCTTCTCTTGACAGAACCAACTAGCAACTAGCAAAGAAGCAACATTTATTAAAGCCCTGCTTATTTCCAATGTTCTTTATCTTCCATTTTATTTCTGTGCAATTTCTGTTTCCAATGGGTTTTAACTCATTGTTTTGACTCTAAAAATCATAAATTATTACAGACAAGGCAGATACTAACAGGAGCTGAAAAAAACCTACCTAGAAATCCATGGAAGGAAGACATAGCAGTCAAGTGCAGTTATGGGCAAATGCAGGTATCACATGATAAAAAATGCATAGGCAATTACACAACTGCAATTGTTAATGAAAGTGAGAAGTACTGCTTGTATACAGATGCACTGACACTGGTTTGCAGATGCATCAGATTGGAAATGCTAAATAAAGGTAAACATGATGTTTATGATTCAGAAAATGATATTTTTTAAAAATCAGTATTAGACCTACTCATCATGGTTGCATTTCCATTTTTATCCCGATGAGAGTACATGCTAAAGTACTAATATAGGAGTATTTCAACACAAAACTGCTGTTGCATGGTTCAGGACATTTTTTGATTGCTAAAGAGAATGCCCAACAGTGACAGGCAGAGTTGGTAGCATCTGAAAGAGGTATGAGAAGTTCAAACCAGCTATGATGCAGATAAAAGTTCTGAGCTTTATGGGCAATAAGTATTTCAAGCACAACAACTCTTAATAGTGACAAGGAGACACAGGGAAATGCAGAGGAAATAAAATCTTCAGGATTTAAGTGTTTTTCTGCACATATATAGGCCATTAATCAAGGGACAATTTGAAGCATATTATTCATCATATTTGCTGTGTTTGGATTTGAAGTGATGAGAATTAAAATAATGATCTTGACTATTATTATTAAGTAATATGAAATCGTTTGTCTGAAGGAATAAATACAATTTAGCATGTGAAGGTTCAGACATCTGGTACAAGCATATGGGTTGGTAATCATTATCTAATTGTTACAAAAATACAACAAAAATGATCTTTTAATGATAGAATCGAGGCCTTCAGGAGGACTACTCCATGTGTGTTCCTCTGGAATGAAAGCTCCTTGCTGTCCCTGTTATGCCTCACAGCTCTCTGATCGCATATGCAGTGCTTGTCAGGTTACTGAGTTAACTTACTTTGAAACATATTCAAAGCAGAAAATAACTCACACATCAAATGTCAAAACTAATTTTCAGAAAATGTTTCATGTTGCACTGATTTTTGGGTGGTAAATTGGATTTTAAAGAGGTGTATGTGTGGATTCATATTGCATTGCAGTGTCAAGCCTGGCTATGAATTTACTTAGTACGAATGTACCGATGTAAGTCTGGGTGCAAATGCTCAGGTGTGCACTTGGAAGGTGTAAGTGGGTCCGTGACATAATGTACAGCCACTGTATTTTGTATGATCCAGCAAGAAGTCTAGTGAACAGGGGGAAAGACAAATGAGGTGACAATTCTGGCGTGGTCCCCAAGTCTTCCCTGCTAACTTGAGAGAGTCACTCCTGTGGCTGTGCTTTCTACTCCTTGGGCAGTTAAAGAGCAACCTGTTTGCTGAAGGGAGGGACTACCTCCTGTTACAGGTACATGCAGCATGAACACAATGAATCTTCAATGCAGTAGTATGTATATCTGATGATTATTCACCTAATAACCTGTGTTATCCCCAAGCCATGACAGAAAGCCCCTTTCTTCTCTAAGCCCAAACAATATACCCTTACAGATATCTTTGATAGGTCACATACTAATTCATAGAATCAGAGAATCCCAGACTGGTTTGGGTTGGAAGGGACCTTAAATCTAATCCAGTTCCAACCCCTCTGCCATCAGCAGGGCACCTTCCATCCACTAGACCAGGTTGCTCAAAGCCTCATGCCCAAGTATTAACCAGGAATAATTTATGGAAACAAAATCATGTAGTCTGGTCATTATAATCCAAGGACTTTGTGAACAAGAGCCTACAGGAAAACATAATATTAATTCTTTGTTCCTTTTTTTGTGAATTTTTATTTCATCTTTGATTCTGTTAAGCTAAAACATCTTCACAATTTATTCAACAAATATGACTTGCTGCAATCTTCTTTATGCTAGTAATTTAAGAAAAAAAGCCTTGGGCTGCATAGCATTATTAACATTGAGAATGCCTGCTGTTTCTCAGGTAGCTGTCAGTTCAGCATAAGGAAAAAGCTAATTATTTTAAGCAGGTCAGTCAGGAAGAAATCTGAAGTTCTACATAGCAGTTAGAAATCAGTGTCCATTGACTTCAGCTGAAATTTGCTACTGCAGAAATATGTGGCTGTAAAAGAATCTATTGGTAAAAATACATACTGCCAATATTTAACAAAGTAATCTTATCAGGCTTGAAATTAAAGTAATGCATGCAAATTAGCTCCTTGATTTGCATTAGGATGAGGCTGAGAAGGAAGGTGAGGAAAACAAGAAGATGTAAATAAGAGAAAATAAATCAGAACTATGTGGGTAGGTATCATCTTGATGTAACAAAGTTTTTCTACAAGAAAAGTGGATAAGAATTATAGAAAACTTTTCAGACACTGGGAAAGAAGTCTGAAGTAATTCTACTATAATATATTCTGTCATATATTTTTATAAAATATTTATTAATTTTAAAAGGCTTAAATTACACCTGAGGGTGTGAATTCCCTTGGAATTCAGAGGTATTTAAATACTACCATCTATTTACTTATGTTAAAGAAACATTGATTAAAACCTCCTAAAATTCTATTAAAACATTGATTTCATGTATCATGTGGTGCCAAAACAAATTTTAATAAGGTGAAATATTTTACTTTTTACTATCCAGTGTACTTTTTCCAGTGTTAAATGTGTAGCTTTGATATTTCATTTAGTTTGAAGGATGCAACAGGTTAGATGATTTTACTTTGCAGCAGTTGGAATGGACTTTCTAGTAATGCCAGTATAGATATAGGGAAAAAAAACACTTATAGGATGTGATACTTCATTCTCCTATCACTCCTAGCAATGTAAATCACTGGTACATTTTCACTATGGATCACTGTGTCCAACTGGATTTTTGCTGCATTGCTTACAAAACCAATTTGGTTTAGAAACAAAACAAGTTCTCCCTTATTAAATGTAAAGGAAAGTCCACTTTAATTTTTCATATGCAATAATTAAAACTACTTTACTCACCCGTGGGTGACATCAACAGCAGGTGCACCGAGTGGTCCTCTTAAATCAATGGGACTACTTCTAGAATATGGTATTTAGGAATTTTTGTGTCTATGACCTGACATGCCCCAGTGGCAAAGGCACTTCTTAATCTTTTTGAAAAAGAATTAAGGTAAAATTTGTAGGCTCATTGAGCCAAAACCCGTGTTGGCTCTGTGAACCTAAAATCTCTTATGGTGATCATTTGTCTGTTCCTGTGTACCTCCAGACCCCTATAGGCTTAGCTTGGCTGTAATCCCATAACTGATTCTAGCAGAAATTCCTTGACTCCAGCAAACTCTCATTTAATACTGGTTTTACAGTTTTGCTAAATAGCTGCCTTAGTTCTCTGCTTCAAGAGAAGAGTCAGATCCTCAGAGCTAAACTTGCTTGTTAAACTGCACATTAGTCATATGCTTTTGTTATTTAAATACATAATACCTGAATATTTCTCATAGAAAGTATAACCTCATTTTTTCTGTTGAGTGTATAAATGAGGTTTTCCAAAAGTAACAACATTCATTCCAAATTTGTCATAGGTTGCTCCAGTCTCAAAAGAGATGCAAAAAAAAGAAAAGTTAATTCAGTTAATAAAAATTATTAACTGTGCTGCATTGATTGTGGCTGGACTGAATACACAGTTAGTTTAAGGTTTCCCTTAGCATGCAATTCTAACTGTATTCGAGTTGGTTTGAAAAAAGAGGGAGAATAGAAAGTACAGCAGGGAAGCTGATGACGTGAATGGGCTTCTTAACATTCACATCACACAGGGCTCCGGCAAACCCCTTTCAATCTTTGTGCTTTTCATTAAATCACTACCTGCTTTGTAGCAGCTTTTCTCAGACAGTGATTCTCTTACATTTACATAACATAAACGCCTGCAATGTGCTAAGTATCACTGTGGGATTGACACCACACAGGCTGCTTTGATGTTATCCTTAAAAAAAATTTTTACATCAGCATGAAATTCAGAAAGGAGGAGGAGCAGGCTGAGGAAGACATCAAATAAGACCCATAATTCTGGAGCACTGTGTTTGAACAGCCAACTCTTTTGGAAAGATACAGCTGGGTCTTTGCAACATACTTTGTTAGCCTGTAGAAAATATTGGCCTAGAATGCTGATCATTTCCAAAAACAGAAGATGCAAAGATCAAATAAACACCAAAACAAAAAATCTTTCCTCAACCAGCATGTACACTAAGCTGGTAAATGTAGGCACCACAAAAGAGAATTACAGCAGAATGAAAAATCTCCTGCCATAGAACTCCCTAGACCATACAAAAGCTCTAACTGTCATCATCATTGTCAGAACTCTTTAGTTTTCCTTTTTCATATTTCCTTTTTTGCAAGGAAACACTGAATCTTTAGGCAGAAAATTATTGTAACAGGACAACACATCTCCTCAGCCAAACTTCCCCTATTCCTTTCTACACTGAGAATCCAACACTTCATCGCAAATTCCAACCTTGAATTCTGAAACCTAAACAGGTATTTAATTACAGACTCCCCTGGGGTGCCACCCTTAAATCACAGCAGTAGCTGAAGCCCCCAGGCCACGTGGACATGGAAGAGGAGACACACAGGATCTGGATGAGGTTTTTTTTTAAGTGACACAATTATGCTAGTGGTGAAACAGAGCCAGGAAACTTTGTTCTCAGGGCAAGGATATCAGGTTATTTTCATATTTCCAGTGAACAGTATTTTTTTATCACCATTGACAAGGTTGGTTTCTTTGTGCATTAGTTACAGGTGTGGAACTTCCAGAACTAACACCATGGGTAATGTCCAAAATCACAATGATTTCAGGGGTATGTTGCTTAAAACTTGCCACTTTTCTCATTCTTTTATTTCCCATCTTAAAACATGGAAGCAGAGAACTGTCTCTTCATAACAAATCCTACTCCCAAATATATTTGTTTTAGCAATTTAATAGAATCAAAATCCTATGCTTAATTTCTCTTCAGTTCTGCACTGCACAGACCTTTAAGACAAAAATAATACTCAGTGTTAGGCACTAACTGAATATATCAAATTTGCTCATATTTCTCTCAGCACTCTCTGCATTATAGATTTTAATTAGTTTATGAATCTAGAGAAGGCACTTTTGTGTTTCAGTTCAAAACAGGCTACTCAGTCTATTTTTTAATTGAAGAAGGACATATAATATTTTGTTTTCCTTTTGCTGTAACAAATATATTGGGAAAGACTGCCACTCCACAAAGACTCCAGCTGTCTGCTCTGGCGTATGATGATGCCTCTGAGTCACAAGAAAACTCCAGGCAATCCCCTGTGTTTCTTCATCTGCTTTACAATACCCCTAATCACAGAATAGATTTTATAGGAATTTCCATCACATCTCTCCCTCTTGATTCTATTTTTTCCTGGCTGATGTAATCTCACATGCTTCCTCTGCTCTTGGTAGGTAGCAGGGGAAAAGAAAAAGAAGAGTGAGAAATTATTCTGTCACTTTTTTGGGGGGGGGTTTTACCATTTGGCAGTCATTCCACTAATGGTTGTTACAAAATTAAAAGGCATGGTTAGAATGTGGAACAGGAACACATTACATCTGAGTTACACAATTTTCACTTCAGTTTTGAATTTGTAACCAATTGTTCTATTTTAAGTATTCCATCAGGAGAAAATGAAAGTAAGCAATTAAGGGAAGGAAAAAAAAAAACCAGACTAAAATTAGAACAAATTTGACTCCATAAGACACTCTTTTTGTTTATATTACACAGAGAGAGTTTCAAGGGCTCATTTCTCAGTACATTTTGTCTCAGAAGACTGGATGCTTCAACTACAGGAAACAGCTTCCCAGAATACTGCCTAAATGTGGACTAATGTCTATGTTCTCTTCCTAAAATGTCTGATCTTGCTCATCCTGAATTCAGTCGCTGAATTCAGACTCCTAAGGAGTTCAGCTGAATCTGAATCAACTCTTGTAATCATCAGTTCATAAAGGTCTTCAGAAATGCACAAAATTCAATTTGAAGTCACAAAATATTTCTGTTTTTTTGGACCAAGGCAAGGATGTCATCAAAGGCAAAGTTTGCATGAGAACAGAACCTTATAAAATCATGTGGTTGCTCTGATAGGTAAATACATAAATTATAAATGGGATCTCCAGTTTGCAAAAGAGGATTGCTCTTATAAACGTCCAAAAAGTGATACCACAAAGCTCTAGGGAGCAACTGCAGCAGAAATCAATACGTGCAGCAAGTGGGCTTTTATGAGCGAAGCTGCTAAGAGAAATGACAGAAGGATCACGAGGGGAGGCACGGTTAAAAAACTGCTGAACAAAATAACTTATCTGTCCTAAGAATCAGAAAAAAAAGTGGATTTCAAATATCAAAGAACAACAGCTCTCAGAAATAATACAGTACCTGGCATATCAGAGTTGAACTCCTCTGGCTGTTCTTCGGATGTTTGTGGTTGTCCCTTCTGACAGACATCTACATGGAATGTCAGTTCAGAAGACAAATGATAGGAGGTACTTTTCTGTATTGGTTCTACAGATACATCTTTTCCTAAATCTTAAAGGCTCACAACTGACCCTATAATTTATCAATTCCAGAAGAAAAAGAACAGATTTAAAAGTAACCTCCAGTACAATTATAATCCAGCTGTATGCTTTTCTGTGAAACATTGGCAGGTAAAACAGTATTGTTTACTTCAGATACATCTGGTGCTCTGTTGTGGTCAGTAGCTCTTACTGTGCATCTACATCATCTTCACTGTGGTGTTAATTCTTGAATTAATTGGCCTCAATTAGAAACTTTTACAATTCAAAGAGCACTGAAGTGGCTCAGAGGAACTGCATTACCAGAGCCCAGTAGCTAGGTCACAGAATCCCAGAATTGCCTCGACTGGAAAAGCCCTTGAAGCTCATCAAGTCCAACCAAGAACCCAGCACTGACCAGTCCCCACTAACCCATGTCCCTCAGCACTGTGTCTACACGACTCTTCAATCCCTCCAGGGATGGGGACTCCACCACTGCCCTGGGCAACCCCTTCCAATGCCTCAGAACCCTTTCAGCAAAGAAATTCTTCCTCACATCCAATCTCAACTGCCCTGGGCACAACTGGAGCCCATTTCCTCTTGTCCTGTCCCTTGGTCCTTGGTTGAACAGACCCACCCCCACCTCTCTCCACCCTCCTTTCAAGGAGTTGGACAGAGCCAGAAGGTCTCCCCTCAGCCTCCTTTTCTCCAGGCTCAACAGTCCCCACTCTATTACTAGTGTGACTGTCATTGGCGTCCTGATGTCAGACCTACACAGACTGGCTTGCCAGCAGGAGTTTGGAGCAGCTGGGTATCACAGTGTTTTCTGCAGTTGTGGAATGAGCAAGGTTAATATTTACTAACACATTTACTACAGAATACAAATGGTGAGATACTCAAAAGAGGTTAGGACCATCTAAGAGAAGTATGTTCCAGAGCTTTTATGATTGCAAGTCTTAATGCAAACTGGATCTTTAATCTCCTTGTGTTTCGATACAGTGAATGTTACGCAATGAGTATGGTCAAGAATGCTATCGGAATTTGCACGTGTCTCTATCAAATCATCCAATAACCAAAAATAATCACCAAAACTTTTTCTCCCTAACAGCTAACTTGAGCATTTTACCAATATTTCTTGCTCACATTGAATTTACCAACTATGATTTAGGCAATTTTCAGAATATGGACTATGTCTTTTTAGGAGAAATTACCTTTTCTCACCAAAAGGACTTTGGTCCAAAGTGTCATTTAACACTCCCTTGTGGCATTTGGCTCATTTGCCTGGAAAATTAATATTGGGTTTGCTTACAACTTAAATTCCCCGTCATCATGTTAGCAGTTTGGCAGTTAAGTTATGATAACTTTTACTGAATTAATTTCCATCTCAAAAAAAGTCTTTTTTTCTGACTTTTTAAGCTCATTGTGGCTACTGGCAAGAATTCAGCAATGCTTCAGACATTACTCTTTATTTTTTAAATAAGTTTGCCCTTTAGGAAAAAAAATTGAAGGTACATCTCATTCCTTAAATACTGTAGGTCTAAATGTTAAGTATGACAGCTGAGAGACCTCTCTTTTTAGTTTAAATTTGAATTTGTTCAGATGGTTCTTGACCAGTTAATTTCTCTTGACAGCTCTCAGGGTCACATTTAGTTTATCCCCATAGGTGCCTTGCTCTGTAGGAGAAGGAACTGCATTTGTCTCATCCACTTGCCTTTGATTTCTATATTTGTGTGAATAACTTCAAAACCATAAGAATCATAAGAAATAGATTACATGAAACGAAAAATAGATTAAATAAAATGTCTGCACTTCCCTAAAGTGTTGCCTGAAAGATTCCTTGATGGACAAAATGACCACTGAGTATACCAAATGCTGAAAACTTCTGATGTTATTGGACCCTTAAAGAAGAAACACATCTTCCTTTACTTTATAACCAGCCTCCAATTTTTCATAAAAAGATTTGCATTATGGTTATTGGAACATCGATATGGAGGGGGCTCAGTTTACTTAAAATTATGATACCTCAGCATTTGAGGACAAGTTACTGTGAAGGAAAAACATCAGAAACCACACGGAATAATAGCAATTCAGTTTCAATCTGTGTAGTCAGAAAGTGTTATGCTTGCTCTCTAAAAAAGTACTGAAACCTAAAGTAAGCTATGAGGTCATAGAAGATCTTTGAAAAAGAGGTGCATGAAGGTAGTATCTTCTAATATAATGGCTGTTTGTAAAACAAAAGCAAAATATAAGTAGAGTTACTTGAGCCCAGACATCTCATGAAGCTCGAGATGACAACGGATAAAGAGTGATTAGAATGGACTGGGTCCACACAGTAACCTTCTAAAAATATATCCATATATTGATTAAAAACAAAACAAACCAAAACCAAACTGAAGTTGATTTACTGTTCAAAATGACAGGGGATTCTTCATTTCCTGTATATGGAAGTCATTCAGCCACTGCATGCTCCAGCCTTTGCTATTACTTTCAGCTATGTGCTTCCATATACAAAGAAGTATCTTTCTCTCTGACAGCAAACTGCACATCAGCACATGCTATGCAAATCACATCCACTTGAAAACCTCTCTCTACGTATGGGAGTATTCAGCAAATCATCTCTCTTCATAATAACAGGCGTCTACAGCTGCCAAAGAGGTCTGTTACCATACAACACTTAAAAGATTTCATAGTGTCTGCAAAGAAGGACCCCATGGGTATGCACATGAGTGTCAGTGACATTGGGAAATACAGTCAGGGTAGAACATAAATTTGAATTACAAGGCAGAAAAGGCTTTAGCTCACAGCCCTTCCAACAGTTTTCTTTAAAACACCTTTACACCAAGAACCCAGACAGCTAGATAGTGTTTCCATCGGTAGATAAGAAAAGCTGTAAATAGGTTTAAGATGTATGAGTCCCCTGAAACTTAGTGGAGTTAAGGATCTTGCTTACACAGAAAACATGAACTTCAACTCAGGTTCCCAGCAGCCTGAATTACACACAAAGTGAGCACCTTTCACTTTTCAGCTGGAAGCAAGAGTGAGTGTACTTAATGAAGGACGATCAGTTCCTATCAAGATCACTGCAGCAAGCAAACCATCCAGACTGTATGCCTGCATGTTTTAAGATGGAAAAAAAAAAAGACACTACAGCAGATAGATGTATCTGGCATTTTTCCAGAATAAAAAAGTTAGCAGAAACAGGAACATTTGCCAAAAAAGAGAACATTAGATAAGTATTAAGAATATTGAAAGCATGAGAAGCAGATGCATAATGCATGACTCTGAAATGTGGTAGGCTTAAACAGTGGGACAGTAATCAATAAAATACTGAAGGAGTTGGCTGTAAAGGACAAAAAAAGCAAGATGACATCATGAGGGCAAGATCTTGGCAGTGCACCTAGGAGATTCTAACAGGATCATATTTGCAACTGGAAAAGAACACACGTAAGGTTATGCAGTTAATGCCTAAAATTATACTGCTGCATTAAGTTATCAGCCTCTGAACTGAGGAAAGAATAATATGGGTAATACTGAAGGCAATCAAAGAGACAACTGCGCTTAATAAAGCAATAATAACAGCTGACAATAGCTGCCTGCATAGACTGGGAATTTCTATCAAGACAGAATTTGCATAAACAATTTTCCAGCATTTCAATCCACTGTTTCTTAGAATGAATGCAGAGCCATCAGGAGAAGCTATCCTAACTCAGAAACAGTTAACACTCGAGCAGAAACTGAAGAACTGAAGTCAACTCACTAAGGAAAAATGAACTTGATACATTTTATTTCCAGCAGGCACAGTGATTAACATAAAAACTTTGAAATGAGAGGAAGCATGTTAAGAAATATTAATACTTCAGGGATTTACATGCCACCAACTGTAAATACCTGCTGGTTTACACCACCTAAAGAGGACTACAGTTTTCAAGAGCAGCTACATATCCTCGGGATTGGTTCCTGTGGAAAGTAAATTCTGAAAATTATCTGGATTAGTTTAAATACTCTTGATGGTAGTTTTTTTAACCTGGAGTATTTTGACAGTCTAGGTAAGGAAAAACCACACATATGATTCTACCTAGAGATCTGATGGGGGAAGGGTGATTAACCTCTGAAAGAGGGCAAAGAAACATGATGGAAACATGATGACCCACCTCTGTGCTGGGTGCAGTGGGTGCCTCTTAATATGCCACTGAAACACCTAGAGTGGCATGTCTGACTCTGGACTTGGATCCTAAATAATTTCGATAGTTTTAGAGTTTTACTTTGTTCTTCTAATGAATCTTTAAGTTTGAGGGCTATTTACGAGCCTTCTGCTGTTCATACTAATAATGAGGGTACCTGATCTTGGTGGTGGAGGCTTGAAATCTGACAAGGATTGTCCCTAGGAAATAGTATGGTCTCTTGGTTCATTTATCTAGGATGTTAGTGGAGACAGGGAATTATTGCAACCACTGACACAAAAGCACGAGCTATTACAGGCAACTGTAATATTTACATAAAATATCAAAGGGAGGAGTGGAAACCCACAAAAGGAGGAAGAGAGGAGGTGGAGCTGATGAAGTCTACGCTGATCTTTTTTGTCAGCTTTCCAGGTAGAGTCAGTTAATTAATTCTGTACAGTCTCAAGCTCAACAGAGAAATGACTCACTGCACTGTCTTCTCTTAAGACTACAGAAAGAAAAGCTTGTAGGCTGGCTTTTCAAACATATTTCCATGAGAGATGCTATGCTCACATTACATGAAGACATACCTACCAAACTTCATTTGGATCCTTCAGTCTGACTTGATAAAGTGCATCTGTTTAGATAGCTTTTATTTAAATTCAGTCCAAGGGGTTACACATGAAAATTGCTTGCAGCAGCCCTGTCACATTATAGCAGCTCAGCAGCCAGGCCCAAAATGAGGTGGTGACTGGCAATCAGTAACTTGATCGGGGCTATATGTCTGAAATGTGTTTCACAGGTTGTACTACCATTATTATGCATTTATACCAACAGATCTTCATGATTCATCCAATTATCAGGTTATTCAAATTAACTTTTAAAAATTAAGTCTACGGGAAATAAATGAGTCAATTATTTTCTGTCATACTTTGTTGGCTTCGACCATGATTCTCTTGGTTTTTAGAGCAATGAATAAAGAGAGTGGTGTAGGTGCTATGGAATGCAAATTCACATGCATTTGTGGAAAATTTTATACAGACTATTTTTGCAAAGCTGAGGCAAAAGAACCATTTGGTTTCATACAGATGTCACGGAAGTAAGGGACAGCTAGTTAATTAATAATTTAAAAAGCCATTGTCTTCTACAGCTATGAGACCCTGAATTTTTCTACAATATAGCCAAGTTCCTTGTAAAATAATTATCACTTGACAAAATAGAGTTTTCAAAAGAAACATTTTTTTCTTTCCATTTTTAGCAATAAAATGACCCACAGGCTCTCACAGTCAATTTTTACATGTTTACATTAGTTTTGGGCCTAAATCCCCAATACTGCCTTTGAACAGAACTTTTTAGTTGATAAAGCTTAAAGTGGCATAACTTACAGGAGTGCAGGTTATAAGGACAGTATTATTTGCCATATCCTAATAAGTAACAACAGAAAAAGTTAGGAATGAATGATGATCAGTATGTGCAACAAAGACAGAGGGCATGACAAAAAAAGAGAACTAAAGATAAGACAAAACCAAAATAGAATACTGAATTAATGGCAATTTTTTAATAATAGTTTTGTAAAAAATGTAATTCTTAATCTCATAAAAAATGAAAGCAGAAATTATTAGAGGTCAGTTTTCAGATGGGAGACTTACTTTCTTCAGTTGCAAATAACTGAAGGAATAAAATTATACATGTAATTATCTTTGACCACAAAAAATGAGACTGAGTTAGGTGCAGCATGAAACCCTGGCCCAGTGATAATTCTATAAACTGCAGTTCTGATATATGGATATATGAAACTTGGTAAAGGAAATTGGTCCTAAAGTCATATTAAGTTTAAGCATAATAAAGTACTTGATAGTTCTCTAACATAATATTCCTTTTCTGAATTCTTGTTTCTTTATAACTATTTATCCCTACTGTGCACTGGTTCTGGTGCTCAAAGTAGAAAAGGAAAGCAAAACAAGAACATAATTCAAATGATGTGTCTGTATTTAAAACCATGTATATACAATTCATTCCTAGGTACCATTTTCTGATAAACTCAACTTACATAAAATATTTCATTCAGTTGTGTGTATATATATGGCTCCACCCCCTAAGCAGTTTATACTTGTTCATAAAAATTGCTTCTTCAAGAAATATTACATTTTCTACAGGAGTATAGTTTTCAAATTTAAGTAGGAAAACACAAATTAATGAAATAATTTAATATTTACTACTTAAAAGCTAAAGATCAAACCATTTATTTACACTTTACATGTATACTGCATAGAACAATATTTCATTTACTGTTCTCTGGAATAAAAAAATTAGAGATGAGTGTCGCTTCTATAAATGGTCATTTAAATACTGTGTCACTGCATTCAGCCCACACAAGTATTGATATTGCAGTTTAAAATCAGACAGGTTTTTTAAATTAAACTTTTCTTCTTCAAACTTAAATTTCATTTTATATAATAGTGTAGTTTATAAGAACACATTTTGGTAAACAGGCAGAGTCTTTTTCAGTGCAAATCAGCCCAAAATGGCCTCTAAGAACAATGACACTACTGTTTGGCAGAAAGATTGTTTCTTTTTTACTGAGCCCCAAAAATATGAACTTCAAATTTTAGGTCTTCAGTTATGACCTCAGGATTGTGCCAGTGAGAACACATAGATGATATGGCAATGATTATGTGAAGTGCTCTGTAGAAAAATAAATCATAATTGTGAAATTGTCTCTGTCCTTGGAAGACACTATTACCCTGAACTTCAATGCTTTCTGCAAAGTCCTTGGCCACGGAAAAACTATCAAAATTATTTAGTAGATTATGTCTTTTTTTTTCATAAAGCTAGTGGAGAAGTAAGATTAAATATGTCTTTACTATTTTTGATAACGTCAGTTACTATTCCATCTTGTTACTCCTGACAGTGTATAAATATTTAATAGCACTCAAAAGGTAAGTTGTCTGGAAAGAAGGACCAACATAAATATAAAAGTGAAACTTCAGTGCTAAGCTACCCAGTCTTTGGAAAAAGTCTTACAATAAACCTAATTCATTCTGATCATGTAGTCATGCCTCATTGATAACTTGCATAGTCATATCCATATCAGAAACTGAATTAATATCCTTAGAGTTGCACAACCACAGGATATATTTCTTGGATTCATGCAAAGATAAATATATATGTGTGTGTGCATTTTTATATCTCAGTAGTGCCATACATACCTGTGTTGACAGAGATTAATACACACATTCCTGTGATTTGATAATGTCAAATGTTTTATCTTCTTGCTTTTAAATTAGACAGATTCAATTATAGACATGTTAGCACAATCTGAACTGACCCAAAGCCAAATATGTTTGTATTTGTCTAAGTTTCCCACCATTTAGCATGCAGGAGCAATGATGATTTTCAGTTTTTACCTCTTTCTTTCCAGTACAATTCTTCGGCATAAGAGAGATGGGATGCTTCTGTCCTTTCCTTTTGTATTTGACAAATTCCTTTCTCCTGAGCTTCCATCTCCCAGAATAATCTGAAAGCAAATGAAATCAAAGCAAGTGAAACATGAAAACAGTGTGTAGGTCTCTATCTTATTTGCCTAGCACTATTTTCTATCTATCATCTTGTACATTTTCAAGTTTTTAAGCAGTATTTAACAAATCCAAGGAAAAGACAGTCTGTGTCAAGAGTCTGGCATTGTTTCTGCATCAGGCTGAAGTAGGCTGCTGAATGGTACTCACCTATCAGCCATTAAACTTCCATAGATCTGACCATAATATCTACCCAGCATGTTGTAATTGTTAATGTTGGACAAATTCTAACTAAAAAGGCTTGCTTATTAATTCTGTGTTTATTTTCTTCTCAAAAATAGATTTTGTCTTGATTGCCTCAGGCTTTTGGAAAGGATATGTCTATATGCAAATAGTACTATTTTAAACATGCAACCAAAATTGCTTGGCTCCAAGAAACAATATTTTAATTATTATGATGCACAATAGGTCCCAGACTAACACTCAGCTTCAGTCAGGAAATAAG
The DNA here is from genome assembly GCA_907165065.1 of Caprimulgus europaeus. The sequence goes on along the minus strand of OU015538.1, from coordinate 19,555,286 downwards.
AGCAATCTGCTGTTGAGGTATGAATGCCTTAAAGATCCAGTATCCTGAACATATAGAAACACTGCAGAGCAGAAGAGAGCCTGAAGATTATGAACCAGTTCTCCCTGCAGCCTCCAGAAAGCTGGTCTGAAAAAGACTCAAAAGTCTCTGTCTCCAAAACATGGAGCAACCTGTGAAGGGATGGCTCTGTAAAACTCTGTTTTTTCACTACCATCTCCAGCTTTTATTGCAAAAGCAGCAGCACTCATCACTGATTAAATAACACACTTAGACATTGAGTTAATTGTCTATGTCTTCAAGATAAATAAAATTTCTTGAGTAAAACTTACTCCTGATTTTTATACGTATGTCAGGTAGATGACAGTGGACTTTTTGTGTGGATATAAAACATAATTTTAATTAAATAATTTACAATTTTAAAAATTATAGTATTGCACACTAAATAATGCACATTAAGCTTACAGCAACAAGATGGTGTCAGGAGAAGATACTTTAAATACATAAATCTAATATGAATCCCTAAGGCCTCAGCATGCTTTTCTTTAAGATTTACTTTCCTAAATCACCTATTAATGAGAACAAGCTCTACACATTTTGCTGTGCTAAAATATACTGTACAGGAGATGGAAAATAGAATAGAGAGTATACTTAAGAAAACAATGCTGGTTAGAAACTGGATCATCCCAAGAGCAATTCCCACCTTCTACAGTTAATTTCACGTTCCTATTCGGAGAGCAGGGACCATGGATACAGTTCCATGAGGCCAAATGCATGCCTGTCATAGAAATGTGACATTTCTGTGCCGTGTCCCTTCTGGGATGGGGGGAAATGGAGGGCTGCAGTTTCACCAGCCAGACCCCTCGCAGGCAGAGGCTGAGGTGGAATTCGGGGCTCTCTTACCTCTCATCCTGCCTCACGGGCGCGGTGCAGATGGCCCCAGTCACTGAGGTGTTACAGGGACTTGGAGAGGAGCGTCACAGCCATGCTTCTCTGCCTCAGAGGGCATGTTCTGGACAGCAGCTCTCCCCTCAGTGAGGAAGAAGGAGGGTGAGGAGGGGATTCCCCTCAGAGCGGCCTGCAGGACCCCCACACCCGGCACCACCACCTGCTCCTCAGAAAATGGCTGCCCAAGGTAGGCCCAAGGGGGCACGGGGCTGCCCCTGAGGCTGAGGCAGGGTGGTGGGAGCGGGGCTGCACCTCAGGAGGGGATGGGGAAGGTGAAGGGTGCTGAATGGTGGAGTTTGTGGCGATGGCGTGGGCTCACTGGGCAGCACAGCTCAGAGAGAAGGTGGCAGGATGATAGAGGAAAACAGGAACGTGAGCAAAATGGCAGGGCCTGGGGGCAAGTGGGTCCCCACTGCTCTTCCTGAGCTTCCCTGAGGCTTTCTCCTTGTGCTGTGAGATTGAGATTTGAGGGAGGAAATTCAGGTTTGTGTCTGAGGAGTATGCATATATATATATATACATCAGCAGAAAGAATGCCCACAAAGCGTAAGGGCCTGAACTGTGCACAGAGCGAGGGGGGAGAGCAGCAGGATGAAGGGCTGCGTGGAGGAGGCCTGGATGTGGGCCTGGAGCGGGAGGACAAGCCACTGCTGAAATTAATGTACACATACATACCTGACTGTTTGTATATTGTGCTAAATAGATTTATGATAGAGCCTGCTTAGGAGAAAATAATTCCAACAAGTGTTTCTGTGGGATGAACCCTCGCTGACATGAGTGGGTGTGAGTAGGACAAACAGATGCAATGTGCTGAGACTGAGCACATATTTGTGCAAATACGTGTGAAAGAGATAACTGCTGTTGTTTTCCAAATATTGATGAGGAGCTGCTGAAATCATCGTAGTCAGTTACATCACTTTGTTTGTTTAGGTTCTTAAATTGAGCACAGATGGAGGAAGTACTGGCTGTTAAACAGAAACAGAACCCATAGTCATGTCTAACCTCATCTGCACCTTGATTTCCTACTGTAATCTTCTGCCCAACAGTTTTATGTGCGTTCTTGCAAAAGAAGCAGCTTACTGAAGTATTTAATTTCTCCTTTGGATATTATTGACTAAAAAAAATACCTATATTCAGCCCTACTATGTAAGGCATGTTTCTGTTTGTTCATACATCAAGTATGAATAACTCCATAATTATCTTATGTCCTAGGAGAATATAATGCAATAAAATTCCAAGTCACATTTTAAATTCCATTTTTGTTGTGAATTTCTGTGTATATAATTTTCTAGAAAATGATGAGGTATATTCCAGTTAAAATCATATTATTTTTAGCTGTTGAGGAAAGCACTAGTCCATTATTTTCCACTCCTTTTCTAGTTCCTTACAATGTATATGCACTGCAGTTAGGCTTTTGTGATAAATAGCTCTGCAGAGAGTAAAAGCTTGCTCATTTTCTTTGATTTCATCTGCAATCACCTCACAGTTATTCAGGCTGCAGGTGCAGAAACATGGAGCTGGTTCCCCGTGAGCTGCGTGGGTGTGGGAGCGGAGTGGCTGTACTTGATGCAGTGCTGCGATACGTGGCTTTTGTGACTTAGGTCAGCGCTCGCTGTGGGATCTCTGCCTTCGCAGTCCGCACTGTTCCTGATTCTTCGGTGCTCTCTGCAGTTTAATATGCCTGTGTTTGTGTAACTACTGATTTTTTTGCTTCATTTGTATTACTAGAATTCTCAATTACTTTGGGTAATTGAAAGGTGATTGTGTTTGGTGGTCTGGCAACTTGGTGTGATTTTGGGACGGATTTTACAGTCATTATCCCCTGGAAAACTAATGTCAGTTCTTGCAAATATGGGAGCTGTTGTAGAAGGTTTGAGGGAATTGAGCTAGAACCTCTGTCAGGAACAGGTTGGCAGTTTAGTTTCATCCTATATTTCAATTTAACTGGTCAGCTCAGATAAATTTGAACCAGTAGTCAATGCAGACTGCCATTTTTGCTTCACAGATAGGTTCTTGCTTCCAAGACAGCATTTTTTCCTTAAAAAGAAATTAAATATATTTTAACCTTAAGAATTTAGGAAATAGTCTTGTGGAAAATAAAATATTTTTTAAAGTGAGTTGAGTATTAATAGTCAGACCTGAACCTCTTTTTAACTGTAACAAGTAGTCTAAATATTCCAGGACTGACTCATACTTTGTATGCTTGCCAACAATGACGTGAGTAAATATATCCCAAAGCCAGCTCTTTTTCAGGAGACTATTGTTAACTGGCATTTGATATATTATAGCAGCATTCATCACAACTCTTCAGATAAAGCTCAGTCACTAGTCCAGTTATATTTGTTTGGGGTGGGTTTTTTGTGGGTTTTCTTTGTTTGTTTGTTTTGGTTTTTTTTCTCCAGACTGTCCCATTCAACTGTATTTACAAACTGGAGCATTTGACATGAAATAAAATAGTGCCACAAAATTTCAGGAAAGTGGTTTTATTATATATATCCACTTTAAATGTACATTTTAGCTTTTTTTTTCAGCTTATATACCATAACAGTAGTTAGTTTTAGAAGCTGTGAATGTCATAGAGATTGAAAATAAATTTACTTCATCTTTATATCCAAAAGATAAATCAGGAGCACTTGTACTACTATTCTTAGCTGTACTTGGTTCCCAGGAGCTAATGCTGGGGTGGGATTTAAAAGAAGGTCTGACTAAGAAGCTGGGCTACTACTTCATCAGAGGCTTTGGGGGCAAAATGAATGCAGTTGCATGTTTTAAATTCTATTCGTTATGTGGAAGTAAAACCAAAGCCACATACCTGAAAGCTTTTATTGGTAGAGAATTTCTAAATGATTTTCTAAATTCAGAGTTTCTAAAAGACTTCAGTTACAGCTTCAACATTCCCAGCATATTGGAGGCAATACTAATCATTTTTTAGGTAAATTATTGGTACAATATCAATAAAAAGTGTTTGTTAACAAAATGAAAGCAAGGCCTTTGTAGTTTTGGTTCAGTATGATAATATATATATTTTGTGTAATGTGAAAACAAGCAGTGTTTTTATTTTAAGCCATTATTAAATGTAACAAATTAGCAACAGGATGCCAGCATGTGAAAATAATGTGCTTGAATCTTCTAAAACCCTGTTGTTATTTCATAAGATAATGAGATAGTAAATCCCACCAAATGCTGCAAACCATGATGTCAGTTTCTGACTCCCACAGTTACTACAGCAGGTTTTCAGATCTCTGGGCACCAGACAAGGAGCTCTTCTTTGAATCTCAAAAGAGTTATCTTTACAACAGAGATGTGCCTTGAAGCTGGAACATTTATTCATGGATCAATGGGTGGCATTGCTTGAGAGGAGCTAGCAGCCTTGCAGTCACATTCCTGTCAGTATGTTTTGATGTTAGACTGGAGAAGATTTGTCTAACACTTGAAAGGAGTTTTGGGACAGGAAAAAAAAGAGGGGGGAAATGAGATCAAACAAAGGTCTGGTTATATATTGTTTAAATATGAGCTTCTGGGGCATATATATAGCAGTTTTAAAATATTATTCTTATTATTTTTCAGTGTAAGTAAAAAGTTTATACTTCTATAAGTAAACAAACAAGTGATGGTCAAAATTAGCAAGGTGGAGGCCTGATAGGCAAGTTATTGATCAGATATTTATGTGGAGGAAAAAAGGGCCCATTTACCATATGCTTTGGATTTCAAAGGAGCACGTTACAATGGCCCAGTTCACACCCTATTGGAGCTGCGAGTTACTCATTTTTATAGGGACAACATTATCTGGATGTAATTTTTTTTTGTTATTCTGCTATGGAAAGAGGAATATGGAACTCAAGTGTGAGCACTTTTATAAGAAAATAACCAGCTCAGGGGCTTATAGCAGCAGGAGCATTTCCAGCATAAAATCACGCTCTTTGCTGAAATTGGTGCAAAAGCTGTGTCTGTTGGAGCACGTGCCAGCAGTTCTGCCAAGAATTTATACTGGGATAGCTTTTATTGGAGAAAATGTCTAACAAATAGCTGGTCAGAATTTGCAGATATTCACTGATAACGACTCTGAATGAGGGTTACACAAGGATTTAAATGCTGCTCAAAGTATTTCCAGATTTTGCTGTGGTGAAAATCTTCCAAATGCAACATAAGGCAGTACACTGTTACTGACTCTCTAACCATGCTGCTCAGAGAAATAGCTCTTACAAATCAATCTTAAATGGTGTGCAAACTGGAAAGCTAAAATAGACAATTTTAACACTTTCAAATGCTATAAAGGCTGTTGTTGACAATATCTACTTCTGATCATTTCAGCTTGAACATACTGTTTTTCCAAGACCAATCTTGGCATTAGGGATTGCTTTTGCTTCTTTTTAGTTTTTTAAAAACATGTTCTTGTTTTGATTTTAGCATTCAGGAAAGAATCAGTGTAATGTAAATAAATGAAATGTCTGTACTGAAAAGTGCAGCATAATGCACATAAATCCAAAATAACTTCAGATAACCAGCAACCAGCAGAGTTAACTGACCCACACAACTAGGTTGGTTCTGTCGTTCTAGACAGTTTTTAAGCTCGCTCATTTTATTTCTAGGCTACATTGCAGACATCAGTGCAACAATTTCCAGAGATATATTAATTATTAATGTACATATGTAGGGAATTAAGACTGGAGCCTTGATTTCTGTAGTCCTGAAGTACAGTTCTCTACCACTTGGACTAGAGGAATGTTTTATTAACTTCTAGTGGTAGCAACTTTCCATCTTCCCTATGGATTGATCTGTTGGGAGCAATTTCACTTTTTATAATCAGAAGGTCATTGCATTCCTCCACGGCCACTTTTTTTTGCCTCAGCCCTACAGAATGACTACCAGCTCAGAGTCCAAACTGTAACGTTCCAGTCTTACTGTGTGAAAAAAGAAGGTGTATGGTCTCTCACATGGAAAGAAAACTTAGTCTGAGCAGCATGATGGTGCCAAGTTTCTCATTCTTATTTGCTTGGCATCTTATTCATAAGTTTTACAGTCATATCTAAGAGTATGAAAAACATTTTAATTATTCAAGAGCTTCAGTGAATGCTGAGAGTTTCAATCAAATCTGGGTTTGGAAGCCTAAAATTATTTTTTTAAAAAAACTCCAAAAACCAAAAACAAAACCCCAAAACATTAAAAGCCAAATCCATCCAGTTATTAGCTTCAGTGATTAGCACTTTGCAAAACTTCCTGGTTTCATGGCACAGTTATGCCCAATTTATTCCTTCATAGTAAATAAGGACTGCCACATTATCTCAGAAATTAAATACATAAAGCTGAGCAAAACTTATTCCCAGATGGTAACAACCTGTATTCCTGTTGATTTTTTTTGGGGGGTGGGATATTTGGAGGGAAGGAAGAAGGAGAATGATCTGCCATGCATTCAGTGACGTGAATGTAAATATATACGTTGTGCTGCTTGATCATACAGCGACAGTCCCAGGTGACAAACCTGATTTAAAACATTAACTGATAGTTGGAAGCTTTGTCAAGTTGGACTGTGAATGACAGATGCTGACCTAGATCTTTTCTGAAAGGTCTCTCCAACTTCCTCCCAGTTAGTAGATGGTGGTGATGCCTTAATGGCTTTGTGATTCTAGGAGTTATTCATGCTCCAGTTTTTTCCTCTGTGTTCATGCCAGCAGTGGAGCACTAGTATTCTCTGAAGGGGGTTTTCAACAACAAAAATTGTATAAATATAGATGTGTTTGAACCAGGGCTTTATTACAAGACCTTACACAGGAGGAAATAGGCAATCTTTATTGAGTTTTTTTTAGTTTCTCAATAGAGATAAACAGATTGAACCCAAGATTTAACTTCCATTTTCATGGATTATGGTATTTTCTCTATAAATATATTAAAGTAACAAGGGAAGGGTTGAGTTTTGCGTAGTTATGCAATTGTTCCAGTTGGTGTTTTGATAGAGATAATTACAGAGAAATACTAAAAGAAATGTAACTTTTCCCTAATCTCTATTTTACTTTTACCTTCTTATTTGAGCGAATTTTCAGGCTGTTAAAAAAGCTTGAAACCAAACCAAAAATGTAAATTCTAAAGCACACTGAAAACCATTTCAGCTATGTGTTGGCTCGAATCTGAAAGGTTAGAAAGAGGAATGAGCAGATATTTGATCATTTAAATGCATTTTTGTAAATAGACTTATCCAGAACATAAAATTTTAAAAAAATACTAAGATATGCAGAATATCAGGTAGAATAGTTCTACCTCTCTATATTTTTTTTATGTCAAGCTATTTCTGGCAAAGCTATGGAAAACTGCAGAGTTTTGTTAAGGAAAGCAAATTATTTGTGTAGCTGTTGAAGGAAAAAACAAATAATAATTAATACTGTTTAAAAGTAGTTTTTATAGTATTAAAACTCAAAACCCAGTCTTGCTGAAAGCATTATTGGCTGAATAAGACTTTCTTGGTTTTTTAGTTAAGAGAGATGATTATTACATTTTCATTATTATCTGAGTTCTTGAAAAACAGGTGGAATCAGAATAAAAGAAAATAAACCTAGCACCCATTATATGCTTTTGTCCCTGAAAAAGAAAATATTCCTGAGCCACATTTATTTACTACATTTTTTTTACATACCTATAACATATTTTAACCAATATGAACTAATAATCATGCTGTACATTGTTTGTTTCTCCTCCCTGCTGCCACAGTGATGAACTTTTTCAGTTTACCTATAAAAGATATAATGTGGATCATATTTGTCAGGGCTGAACGTAGGATGGGGTATTTATTGCTACTGGAAACAACTCTGTATTTCTTTTGCTTCTAACACTTTTAATTGTAGCCATCAGGCAGTCTGGTCCCAATTTGGAAGTATTGCTAGTTAAAAACATATGTTTAAAGATGCCTTGACGGCTTCTGCTTTAGGAATTGGGATAGAAACCTTCTCACTCTATAAACAGAACAGCCTTTGGGTTGCATGTAGACTTATTTACTATACCTCTTCATTTTTAAATACAATTTTAGGATATAAAGTTTATCTTTGCACATTTTTATCCTTGGCCTGATTAATGGAAATTATTGAGTACCCTGTGGAAATAAAAAATTTAAATGTTTTCATTTTCTTATTATAAATTATCTACTTTGACTCAAAAGTAGAATAAAATGGTTGTAAAAAAAAATGGATTACCTTAAGGAAAATTTCTATTAGCTTTTCATAGTATGTAAGCTATACAATGCTGTATTTTCACAGGGCAAAATAATTAATGCCAGTGCCTGGCATTTATAGTCCACACATTCCCTTGCTTCTGGTCAAGATGTAAGAACTGTAAAGGTGAATAATCTTGAAAAAAAATAATTATTCCTAACTTATAAGAGGTGATGCATGCATTTGTATTTAATTCCACATAAATGCAGCAAATCGTAATCATTAATAGAGTAATTGCCAATGTAATGTTTATAGTTGGCCCCCTCTGAAGGGCTCTGTGAATAGGAGGGCTCTCAGGTATTTGTTTTTAAGGAAAAGGAAGCCTGCTGTCACTCTGCTTAAATTTACCACACAGCTTTAGAAGTGTTTTAGAAGTCAGTGTGTAGAAAAGAAACTGAACTCCCTGGGATAGTATAAAAACTCCCGGCAATTTGATTATTTCAGAGGATTTGTAGGACCTCCACAAAGAATCAGATGAAGGTAGAAGTAGGAATTGGGAGCAGATATAATGAAGGAATTTAGGAAGAAATAGCTTTTTACAAGGCTAATGGGCAGTTATGAGTGAAAATAACAACTAGTGTAGGGAACTTTGGCATCTTCCAAGCCAGAGGAAGACAGGGGTCCTGTGGAATTGGCTTCTCATGGCTGCGTTCAATCCCATTCTGGTTCTGACTTCCTGCCTGACTGCACGGCCAGCAGACATCTGCAGACAATTTTGGCAAATTCTACTGACATTTGTGTCCTGTATCTGAGGAATTCTGCTGGCCATTAGTTTTAATGCACAAGCTGTAAAACATTATACTTTGGAGAGTTCCATGATTATGTTTATGCAACATTTCCCTGTGAAATAGGGAGCACTATGTATAATTTAGCAAGTGCCTCATTAGATATTATATTACTCTTTTCTGTGCTTATTCAGACATGGAACTGAGCCTTGGTTTATTTTGAATACAGTAAACTCTTTCATTTTCCTGCTGAGCTATTGACTTTTTTTTTTTTAAAAGCTATCATGAATTTAGCTTTAGGGTTGTGGCTACAAGTATGTCAGATGGATGCAATAAACCAATTTTAGATCTCTCTGTTAACAAGAAAATGTATTCAGGAAGTCTAAATAACAAGCTTGCTAATAATATAACAGGAAGCTGCTTCTCAGGTTGATGTACCCACCTCTATTAAAAGTTTGAATATAATTTTTGAATTCCTGTTTAATTATGAAAGATTACATGCTAATGAAGAAATCCTCCCATCAGATCAGCTGGAGAAATGGCAGATGCAGTAGAAATGAAGGACTGACCTTCCTCAGGTGCAGGCTTTTGTTTCCATTATGTGGTTCCACCTGATGTTTTTTGAGAGGGTAAATTCAGGCAGCTCTCCTCCAAAAATGTGAACATTCTTGGATAATGACTAGAACTGCCCAGGTGTTACCTCTTTAATTAGTAACTGGTTCTTAGCCAGACTTAGACCAGAGTATTTAGGAGCTTGGAGTGTGAAGCCCTAAAACTTTTATTATAGGTATTTTCATTTTTAAGCTGGTTTAAGCACAAAGGTACTTTCAGTGCTTAAAAAAACAACAAACAACAACAAAAAAAACAAACACAAAACTTTGTAAAGTAACTCCTGAAATTTTTTTTTTATATAATACTTTTTAAAAAATATATGTTTTATTTCCAGTAGAACACTATCTATACATGACCATAAAGTCATAAACAGGAGATCTATGCTACATGTTCTCCTAGCAGAAGCTTATTTGGTTATTCTGATATTTAAGGAAGAAAACAGGTATGTCATATTAAGTCTTATTTGTGATATTTACTAGAATTTTCCATTTCAAATACTTTCTGTTATGTTTGATGGTGCTGCATGATGAATAGGGTAAAGTCATTCTAAGAAGTATTTGGGGAAAAACTATGAAAATACCTGTTTATTTTTGGTTAATAACAACATCATAATTGAGTACTTCTACAGCCTCTGGATGGGTTTTGATCATTTTAATGTACGTAAGTAATACATATTTTATTCTTATTTATAATTATTTTGTATCTCTTCAGCTTTAAGAGTGTTTTTTTTTATATATACATAACGTCACCATTTTATGCCATAGAAAAAGCTGTTCCATAATTTTTGAGGTGTGAATTGGATGAATGTTCCTGATCACTGCATTTTAGACTTGTCTGTTAGTTGTATATTTGTTATCCTGTAGTATCCTTAATTAAGAAACTATCCTTAATAATACAGAAAATCACTCGGTATTGCAGTTCAAGAGACTTTCAGTTCTCTGTCTAAATGAAGTCCTCTGCTGCTTTGCACTTCACTGACAGTATGCCATATTAACTTTTACTCATCACTGCTAAGTATGGGTTTTTAAGATCTGTTCTTTTGATCATCTATGATAACTCTTTGATGTTACTGAAACTTCAGTGTTTGTACAGAAGATATTTTAAACAACAACTTGGAAATGCAAGTTCCATTGAAAATACCAGTTTTCAAAATGGAGTGGCAGCTGATTTAATTGGAAATAGAGATTTTATTTTACCCTGGACTACACATCACTTGCATCAGAATGCCTTTACTAGCTCAACAACCTGTTCAGCATCTGATTCAGTGTAGGGACTTGTTTGCTTTGGGGTTTTGTTTTTCCTTTAAGAACGTGAGTGGTCCTTACAGTCAAAGTCACTTACTGTGGGAGTTTTCTGCTTCATATCACATTTAGTGGCAAGAAAGGGGTTAGTAAATTTTGGTTGAAATACAAAACACTCAGCTACTGCCCCTCTCAGATATTTGCCATTATTGTTTTAGATTGCATGATGGAAATTTTATTGCAACTCTGTTTGAAAATTTTGGATTAAGCTTGGCTTTTGTTTGTGTGGATGAAAGGAGATTAAAGCTCCAATTCATTACTGTGCTTGTTGGTGCTTATGAAAGGTCATCTCTAAATATCTCACTAATCTAATGCAGTCTTCTAGCTGGTACATGGTCTCTCTGGAACACCACAGCTCTTTTAACACATTTCATTATTTGGGGAAATCCCTTTTGAAGATCTGGAACTCAAAACCAACTTCACTGTAGCGTGTGCTGAATATCCTTGTCCTCGTATAACTTTTGCCTTAGGCTTCTGATGGTGATCTTGTGTGCAGCTGGTCATATTGGTTCTGTTGTTATTTCATACAACCCCAATCTTTACCCACTATCAGTCTCCTAAGAAAACTATCTGAAAGTGTCTGCTAATTTAGAGCAGAAAACTGTGTTTCATTATTCACTGGTTGGTTTTGGATGGGTTTTTAGGCAACTAGCTCATTACCTCAGAAAGCAATTGTTAATTCTGTCAAAGGCAAAACAGCGTGGCAAAGAGAATAGAAATCTGAGGAGGAAGAATCAGTGCCTGAGATGATAATAGCAAATATGGACACAAACAAATCTTTTTTTATAGACAGTAGGCCTACTTACAGAATTTCATCGTTATATGTGATGTCTGGCAAGTCAAATGCTTTCATATTTTCTACTGCTGTGTTTTTGAGGGTTATTCTTATGCTTGTTTTAGTCAGTGGTAAATTATCCTTCTAACCTCAGCGGGGCCAAATAGAGCATATAGAGATATTAAACACTGTACTTGATCCCAAATACAGTTGCTTGCAAACGTGTCCTTTGGGATTTCCTATTTATTATTGCATTTTTATCTTGCTAGCAAATATGCACAATTTATGTTTTTTAGCACCAAGGCTATGTATTTGAAATCAAACTGATGAACAGAGGAGGTAGAACAATGAGACTTTGAGGAGACTGGGGACAGTGAAAGAGTTCAGCTAAAGGGAATGAGCAAGCATCCTTTCCAGCTTTTTGTCTTTTATTCAGGCAATTTGGATTTATTTAAAGTCATAGCTGCCAATGAAGTTTGGTTGGGTTTTTATTTATTGTTTATTACACCCTGAATAATGCTAGCACTGCTTGGTTTTATATGCTTTTCTGTGCTCAGTTACAACGTAATGGTGATTTTTACAGACGGTGGTATTTCAGGTGGAGATTATGGCTATTGATGCTTTAATTAAGGAGCTTGGATAGTAAATTATTTTCTCACGTACAAAAACGTAGTCACTGGTGTTTTCATGCAATATTAAACTAAATAGGTATTATTTAATTAGAGTAATTAGTTCCATAACTTAAAACTTTCAACTGTTTAACAAAAATCATCATCCCTCTCAGTAATAAAAGTGTAGCTATATCCTACTTCTGTCATATTTTGTACTTATTGTAATGCATAATTTTTAGCATGTATATGAATGAATCTCTGCTGAAGATCAAAGATCATCATTTTACTGCTCAATGGACACATAAAATAGTTCCATATATGTTTAGATGAATCTAATTTAAATTAGATTAATTACATTCAGATTAACCCAATTCAATAGGTTCCCATCTTCCTGATTGTGCTACTATTAACTTTATGTAGGGTCTGCTGGGGAAGGAATCGCTGTGCTAAAAATACCTCTCTCCTTTCCTTTCTACAGGGTTAATTTTAAGCTAGATCATGTCATTAATCCCATTTATTACACAGTCCTATGTACACTGGTTCCAGCTCAACAGATGGGTCACGAATCCTGCAAAGAGGGCAGGGACCTTTTTGAGTGGTTTTGCTGATGGAGGAGAAAAAGTTGCATAAAATCTCTTGGAGGAAATATCTTTCAGAGTGTTTAAATTCATAGTATGAAAATACTAGTTGTGGAAAAAAATGCAGAACTATAGCTGTGTGCAGCTCAGGCTTGTACAGATCCCCAGCTGATGGGGCAAGTGGTTAGTATGGCATAAACCTGTAAGGAAGGCAAGAGAACTGACTCAAATGAGAAAATATATGACAGCTTTTTTTAATCCTAAACTTCTTGTGTGGTTAGATTCGTATGGTCTGAACATCTCTCTGAAATGTTTAAAGTACAGCAGAGTTGGCTTTGATCTCATACCACTGTAAAGTGTGCTCTCTTTTTTTGCCAAAGATGTGAACTGCCTTGCATAGTTCTGCTTGTCAGCTTGATTTCTGCAGAATACCTGCAGCCCTAATTAGAGCAAAGTCAACATATTTTTAAGAACTCTGAATTCTGTAAAATTTTGTGCTTCATCAGCAAATGAAAATTCAAGTTACTGTCTGTTTTTTTTTAAAAAACAAGTCCTAACTAGATGGAAAACTCCCTTTCAGAGTGCCTTAAAAATGTATCACTCTAAGCAAATACTGGATTTATAGTGATATCCACTTGATTAAAGCAAACAAACAAAAACCCAGAAGACAACAAAAACTTCCCCCAAAACCACAAAAAACCCCACTAAACCAAAACCAACTCCCTCCTCCACAAAAATGTGATTCCCTCTTCTGGATTCTTGAAACACTTGTTCATCATTTCAGTCTCAAGGGAGAGAAAGTGAGAGAAAAAAGTGTTCCAAGGATCTTCAGAATAAATCCAGATTATGTTGGAAAGCAATGAAGAGAGAATTATTATTGTGGTTCTAAGAGAATCTTAACTCCACAAACACGCTTTTACATTATGATGATTTATGAAACCTTATTCACTTGTTATGTTGCCTTTCCCCCTCTCTCTTTCATCTGTTTCTTCAAAAATAAATCAGAGTATATTGAATAGAAGCCAGACTGTTCTGATTCTTTATCCATATGACCTTGTAAAGTATGCTAAATGGGAGCATATCTCCACAGACACTAAAACCCATGGCTGTGTGTGAACAGCATTAAGTGCATTGCTCAGAGTCCAAATACTCATTCTGGCACTTGGAAATTATCTGAATCGGTAGTGATAAATATGGTGGAGTAACACAGTCCCTCTGTTCTTCAGCTTTTCAAGCCCCAAAGCTGCTTTTTGACATTTAACACTCCTGCAGGGTTTAAATAACTACCTGGGTGTGTTGTGTGGTTTGCACAGTTCAGAGCCTACTCCTCACAACAAGATTTGATTTACATGGAATAACATTGCTGAAAGCGAAGATGAGGATCAACAAAAAGGGTGAATCTAAAGTCAGGGAAGAAAAAATGAAGATTCTTGATTGAGCAAGGTAATGATCATAAAAATAAAACCAGAACCATACATGAGAGCACAGCAATTGCTGTTTGGCTTTTTTTCTGACACACCTGATGTATTCTCCATCTTCTTTTGGTTCTTCTCACTGTTGGTTTTCTATTTTTTTTTTCCCCCAAGGCTTGCAGTGGTTGACTTTATCTTCCTGCAGGTCTGCAGTGAGAAAACTGAAACTGGTAACTCCATGTAGTATTTAAAAATAGTAATAGTGATAATAAAATAATAATTATGTGATCAATAAATTATTAAAAGCACAGCTGATGGAATAAAAATCCCAATAAAAGTATTCTGAGATGACCAGTGAGGATTGTATGGTACCCAGTTGCAAAGTACTGTGCCTAGTAACTTCTTTTACTAAAGCAGAATATTCCAGAAAGGTATATTTTAAAATATTAAGAAACAAAATATCCACCACTTCTCCAGGGTGCTTGTTCTTGCATTTAATAACATTCACTGATGGGTTTTCAGTGTTCTGTTGTTTGTTTTTTAAAGCAGCTAATTTCCCTCTTTTTATCTGGCTTTAGCTTTCAACCAGCCTTCCACTGCTAAATTGAAGTGCTTCAGTTCCTGATATTCTCTTCCTTTGAACAAGTACTAATAAGTTGTAGCTGTGTCATTTAAGTCTTATTTTTGATAAGTTAAATGAATTGAGGAAAAAAATCTCATGATGTTCCTCTAAATCCTGTACCACTTTTATGCATCCTCTCTTATTTATTTATTTCTTTTTAACATCCTAAAATTGTAGCCATCAAAATGGACCACTTCACCATGGACCACTTCACCATGGACCACTTCACCATGGTCCATCCAGAGGTAAAATCACACCCCTATTTCTGTCAGGACATTCTTACCTACTTACCTAAGGATGAAGTTATGTCTTTCACCATAGCATTATATCCTGGAGCTCAGATGAAGTTACTGGACCATCTCAAGTCTCTTTCAGAGTATCTGGTTTCCCTGAGGTGCCCCCATTCTAAAAGTCCTTCAGTTTTAATTCCTGAATGTGTAAAATGTATTTGGCCATTAAAAAAAACAAACAAACAAACAAAAAAAACCAAAAACAACCAAAAGCATTTCTTTGCATAGCTCAAACATTAAATGATCTGGATTGTGCTGTACAATTGCCCCAGTGTCATCATTATTTACATTTTTACCAAGCTCTCTGTAGTCTGTCCATTTGATTTGCAGTCATCATTTAATACCAGCTGAGACTTTTAATGAAGGACAGAATGAAATTGTAGTAATGGCATGTCAAAAATGAATCACCTGCCAATGGATGGGAATAATGAAGATACATAAAAACTTGGATCAAAGGAAGCAATGAAAAAAGAAGATTGATAAGATCATAATGATACAAGAACGGAATTAAATGAGGTTCAAGAATGGGTTGCAATGTGAAAATGAGGATTTTTTACTCTGTTGCAGAAGCAGACAAGGTATAAATACAAGACATTGGAACTGGATAGGAAAGGGAGAAGGGACCACAGTGTCTCATGTGGTCAAGAAAGCAGGAAATACAGGACAAATAATAACAGGAACTGGACATCCTCTGGCCTGCTTCTCTCTTCAGGATTAATTTCAGTGTCACCTTAGTATATTTTTTTAATAAATTTAAAATACAATGAGGAAAAATACCCCAACGTTCTTCACCAATTTTAGTTTGGGATTTTTTAGTTTTGTTTGTTTTTTGTTTGGGGTTTTTTTCAGTCATGTGTACTATTTCCATGACACTGTGTACATTATGTAAGGTTCCTTTCCCCCACCTCTATTAATGGAGGAAGCACGTTGGTGATGGCAGCTTCAGCAATGCTGGGCTTCAAAAGTTCGGTGTTTGAAGTCACTAGCTTCCTATTTTCATAACTGAATATCATATAATATATTGTATAGGTTCAAAGCATATGAGATAACATCCAGTTTTATATGTGATATTTTCATAATAATAACTTTTCTGGATATTTTTTCATTTTAAAAGAAAAAAAAAATCTTCCCTCACTCTTGCTAACAGATGGATTGTATTTTCTTTACAACCAAGTTAGAAAGCTTTCTGCATTGTTGTTGGGATGCAATCAGGGTTAGACAAGCTCGTTTCCTAGAGGTGGAGCTTTGCATAATGTCTCAACAGCACTTTCACTTGCACAGGAATCTCCTGGCTTTCCTGAGGAAGTTAATTAGAGTCTGTGCAGGGAATGACTCGGTCTGGCTTGTGTGGCTGAGAGTCTGTGTTGATTACAGAACTGAAATCATACTAATGGCTTCTCTTAGTCTGTTGGTAAAAGCAATTACTGGCTGGTATTTTTACAATAAATTTAAAGCTGTGAAATGTCATTTTAAGAAATATTTTGCTTAAAATAACATTATGAAAATAATGTACAAAAAGAAATTCTGGCCTTCATACTCTTCCATGTTTTTGGCAGGACCTGTTTTGGAGACAATGACTTCAGGACCTGTACTTGGAAGAGATTTTTTGTGAGGGTTTAAAAATTAGTTCACAGAACTGAAAAAGCTATGAAGCTGGAAATTATTTCTGATATTATAGACCACAGGAATTGGTTAAAAATATTTGTAAAAGAGAAGGACATACCTTTTAAAGATGTGCACGTGAAGGTTTTTTGTGCCTCTTACTGAGGTGAGCATTGCATTTTAACTCATGTATTTTGACTCTCATTAAAAAACAAAAAACAAAAAACTTCAGAGTTAAAGTGAACCATTAACTAAAATAAAGATTTTGGGGAATTTCCTTTTTTCTGCCTAAGAAAGCCCAAGCAATAGCCTTTTTAGACTCCTGAGTGGCTCTGACTTGCAGAAATTATCAATAGGAGATTGTGATGGAAAACTAAACACAGAAGACTTGAGATGTGTATTTTACAGGAAGATGAGGATTACCTTCCTATGAAGATTTCACTTACATTAATAATACTTTGAATAATGGTGTGATGGCTGCAGGGCTTTCCCAGATGGTATCAGAGGATTTATTATCCCATTGATACCTGTATATTTTACTTTCCACTGTCTAGTGATTCTCTTTCAATTTGTCAGTTCCTTCCTTTTACATATGAGCTATTAGCTGTGGTTCAACAGAGATGTTTATATCTGTTAATATATAGAAAGGATTTCTGATAATATATGTATTTTCAAATGAGGAGAGCATTTCTCATCATGATGGCATGAATTTCGTCATTACTAATTTATTTCTATACTAGTAGTCGCTTGGTAAATTATAAGTTTCTAGCAAAGGGTATTTAGATGATGCTTAGACCATTATGGCTACATCAAAATATTACCCCCAGCTCAGACACTGTTGCTATGAGCATTAAATTTGTCCTATATTGCAGACAGATAGTGTTCCTTCTTTCCCAGACAATGTGTGCTTTTTCCTTAATAATTGGTTGAATCAGTATTAGATGAGAACTCAGACTTAACCTTCCTGTTTTAAAGAACACATAGATAACACACAACCAGCAGTGCCAGCCTTGACCATTGTCCCCTAACATCAGAGCCCAAAGGGTGCTAATAAACTTTAATTGCCCTGACCAGCCTCACCTGGGGCTTCTACCTGCCCGTTGCCCAGGAGCCTGGTGGAAGCCCAGCCTTGGGCCCTCAGTCCCTGCCCCAGCTATGCTGTAGGTGTGCTGGTCTCCAGCCCTTCTCCCTGGATGGACCTTGGACCTGTGCTGTAGGTAGCTTGTCTCCTGGCTGGACACCTTGGACCATGTACAGAGTAATCTTGGCTTTTATCCTCTCTTCTTTTGGTCCTGAAAGGTGCCAGTAAGAAAGCTGTGGAAGAACTGTTCACAAGGGCAGGTAGCAATAGGATGAGGGGTAATGGTTTTAAACTAGAAAAGGGTAGATTTAGGTTGGATATTGGGAAAAAATTCTTCAATATGAGGGTGGTGGATCACTGGAACAGATTGCCCAGAGAGGTGGTGGAGGCCCCATCCCTGAAGATATTCAAAATCAGGCTTGATGGGACTCTGAGCAACCTGCTCTAGTAAAGATGTCCCTGCTCACCTCAGGGGAGTTGGACCTTTGAGGGTCCCTTCCAACCCAAACCATTTTATCACTCTAAGAGTAAAAAATCACACAGAAGTACAGACCTGAGTCAGGAAGAAGCTGTGGTTTTGTAGCACTTGTGTAGTTACAGTTTAAAGGCTTGAAGATTACAGAATGCCTGATACTTCAGATAAGCCATTTAAAGTCATCAAAACATAGCAGAAAGGTAATGAATATAACTGACAAATCCATGTGTTCTTCACAGTGCTATGATTCACATAAATGCCAGTCAAGGAGGAAAAAGGACATTTCAGGTGCTTTCTCCGTTTTAGAAAATCATATTTTTTAAACCAACATTTTAAGGATTATCCCAGGTTCATATCAGCAACAGACTGCTCCCTCTGAAGTCTCCCTTTGTTGTACTGCTCCCTGCACTGTGTGATGTTGCTTCTGTCTAATCTTCCTATTTACTTAAGGGAAGAAAAGATCTCGGTGTGGGGATTTCTCTTACCCTCTTTCCAAGCACCGTGCACTACAGTGTCTTTGCATCTGTTGTAGCTCTTCTTCCATCATGCAGCCCAGTGCTGGGTACAGTCATGACACAGCCCCCTGCCTCTGTCACCCTTTCCTGTTTGGCTTGTCATGCCATGTCATGCAGATAGAGAATCTATCTCAGAAAAGCTGAGTAGCCTGTGTAGGAAAATCATAGTATATAAATAAAATCTCTATAGGAGATTTAATTTTAAATAATATTTGTGATTCCGTGACGATTGCATCTTCATACACATGCAGAGTTTTGAGGTGTTTCTGCACTTGCACAGGCCTTTACTTCTCATGTGTTGAGTGGGCTAACAGAGAAGCAAAGTTCCAAACCCCTGAAGCCTGTGTGCTATCGTGTCCCATGCTTCACCCTTTGACTCAGTTTCCACATTCTGTTACGCTTCATATTACTTCAGAATATGACCTGCAAAACATCCGAGAGCAAGTGAGCAAAAAGTTCAATACTTTGGTTTGCAAAACTTCTGTTTAAAAGTCAGATCCTTCTTTGCTGTAAAAAAGTCAAATTTCAAGAGTGCTGAAAGCGGGACCCTTTTAGTAAGGTCGTTACTGTTTATGTTCACTGGAGATTAATTTGTTCTCTATCTAGTATTGTTATGAGGCAAACATATCTCCTGATAGTTAAAGCAGAATTTAGAAGTCTTTCAACAGCTGATATTGATAATAGGGAGGAAATTGGTTATAGGGAGAACTCGTGCTATTGCTTCGGTCCCTCTGCCTCCTTTCTCTCTCCTGGTTCTGTCATTAGAACCAAGAATTACAAAATAAGCTCTGCATAGGGGTGGGAATGTCTTGTCTGAATTTTAGGGTCTCCTTTTTTCCCTTGTCTTTTCATGTTCGAACCTTGCAAGTACCTCTCATGCTCTGCCAAGAAGGTTCCCAGCTTCCCTCTTCTCCCTTCCTTTTTCTTCAGCCTATTACTCTGGTAGGACATTCCCTGGAAACTGCTAATTTGGAAATAAAGTTGCATAGCTGAACCCTGAAATTACTTTAGAGATATAAGAATACATGCAGGTACGAAATAATTGGTGAGTATATGCTGCTATAAATTATGTGCTGTGGTAGGAGCTGACAGGTCACAGACGAGCTGTTATTAGATTTTCCTGCTGCAGTCATTTCATCTGCTCATTTTTCGTCTGTTAACAATGGAGTTGCATTTTGATAACAAGTTTAATTTGTCTGCTAATGATTCATTTTAGTATTTGGATCTCTTCATCCATTTAGGAAGCTTTGGCCTGTACACAGTACAGGAAAAATATTGAAAAAAGAGCATGATTGAGTTTAAGTGCAGTATTCATCACAACTGTTTTACAAGTAATTGCCTAATTTGAACATTATATGCTCCTCTGTTAAACTGTATTGTACATAACATCATTTGTCTTTTGTCTGCTGAATTGAAAATATAATGTAAAATAAATAACTCATTACTAGAGGAGATCAGGAGGATATTCTTTACAGGAAATATGCCTGGAGCATTGTCTGAGATGAAAGTGTTAGCAGACAGTTTATGTAATAAATTGGTGGACAACACAAAATTGTTACAAGCTGGTTTACTAAAACAATTGTAAAAGCTTTAAAAACGAACCAAACAAAGCACCCACAAAACACACCAGACCCTCAAATATGAGACAACTGATATAGAATCTTTTATTCAAATAAGTCCTAGTAGTAGAGAGATAAAACAATGCAAATGAGATATAAATCTTTACAAGGCATTATCATGTGACTGTGGTATACTGGATACATAAATCTCGTTTTCCTACTAAGCAAGTATGGTAGAAACTAGTGTTAAAAATTAAGAGTTATATGAATAAATATGATACAATGGGGAGAATTTATAAATGGACTTATGCTTCCTAAATCTATCAGAGTTCTTGGTGAGTATTGATGAGAATGCAGATAAAGATGTCTTTGATCTATTTGTTGGTATTGGATGTACATTTTCAGAAGGCTTCTATCAAGTCATTAGAAGATACCAAAATATGGTGAGGGGGAAAGGAGAAATCCTTTTGTGGATGAGTACTTATTAAAAATAGGACGTGAAGGCTAGGAATAAATGGTGAGGTTTCAGATTTATGGACTATAACCAGCATGATTGCCTGAGTTTTGTAGTACACTTCACATCATCTACTGTCCACCAGGAGAGGGACTACTGGCCTAAGACTTCTAAGTTTGATGTAATAGGTAATTCTTCCCTTCTTAGCAGTAAGATTCTCTGAAGAATTTTTATAGACCAAGTTTAACTGTAGCTGAATGCTGTTAGAATTTCCTTTCACTGAGAAAAAGGCATAAAATTTGATTCCCTGCCTTATTCATGAGAAATGCAAAAGGAGCCTCTTTCTCTTGAAAGCAGAGTCTGACATTTTAATTTTGTATTTCCCATCTTTTACTGTTTTCAGGTGGAAGAGTTGTAAACTTCACATAAAACCTTGTATTCAAACTTTCCTCCTCGAGATAACAGATGTTTGAGATTTTTTGAGGTGTAACTTGTCATTCTTTTATGGGTGAAAAATGTGTGTGTTGATGCAGATTGTATGGGCAGATTTATAGAAGAATGCCAGTGCTGGATTTGACAAGACTGGTGAATCTCCTGCAGTTGCAGTGGTCATGCTGTGGAGCAGTTTCTGGGAGCTGATTTGGCTTTGAGACTATTTAAATGAGATCTGTTTGCTTCCTGGTGATATTAGTCTTAAGGTGTACAGTTAGGTTTGCTGTTACTGGATTGTTGCATGCTGTCTATAAATTACTTTGGTAGATTTTAGAAGCAAATGAAAGAATTTGGGATGTGTGTGCCAATAACATTTTGGCCACTTTGACATATCTGATAGGAGATTGCTCTGAAGACAGCAGATGAAATTAATCTGACATGACTGCCATAATAACAGATGAGCATTAATGAACATTCCCTCTCTGTAACAGCAGAACATCTTCAACGCATAATGGTTGGGTCTCTGCAAGTCATGCTTTGTAATCTCCTCAACAGAGTAGTCCTTTGTTTCACTCTTTCCAAAATTGCTCTGGGCATACTGTCTTAATGTTACAGTGATAAATATCAGCTATAAATTTATTCATCATATATAGGTGGGGGAAAAAAAGAAAACCCACAAGCAACCAAAGTGACATAATCCAGCAGACAAATCTACAAGAATTTGTCCTGATTATTTTTTAGTGTGCAAGACTTGAGGATCAACAAGTTCAAGAAAAACCCCCAACCAAACAAAATATCCCCCCAAAAAACCCCAACCAACCTGCACCTTCTCATTATTAGCATAAATACTTCATTACTTTCTCCAGTTCTTGTTCTTTACACTCTGAAACCTTAGGTATGTTTTTCCCTCCATGGCAAAACTACACACTTGAGCAAATGTTTTTGCGCTTTCAGATCTACTTTTGTTAATGCTTTTGTGAAGTTTATGGTTTTAATAATTGTGCATAAAGTTTCACAGGCCCAAAAAAAGTATATTAAAGTTAAATAAAGTCTGAGGTCATAGCAGATAATTTTGTGTTATATAACAAGCACTGCAAACTTGTTAAAAAAAAATAAAGTTATAACTTTAGTAATCTGATAAAATTGATAAATGTGACAATGCTCAGTTTTACACTGTATTAATAGAATGTGACATGAAAAGTGCCTGATTAACCCAGAAATTATGCTAGCAACTTACACTGGTACTTGCATATATGCTAAATTCTGTGGCAGTGAATTAAATACCTCCTAAGGCACTTGAACCTGACAAGGCAAAGGATAATTCTTATGAAAGCTTGTATGAGCAGATGTAGCCAGAAAACAGACCTGTCCCTATGGGACACCTCACTTGCTATACACAACTCCACTTTATTATTTTCTTGTGTATAGATCTGTCATCAAGAAAAACCTGTTGATCAATAACACTTGAGATCATCAGCATGTCCTCAGTGCTATTGTTCCTCCTTTTGGATTTTTCCAAAGAAGATACTTAGATATAAACCCAGCAATTTCTGATAAATCTTGAATTGAAATAAGAATTGCAATGAGTTGAGCAGAAAATGAGAACACCCTCAATATGATCCCCTACAGGTTTGTGATTTTTTTTTTTTTTTCCTGGAAAATTAGCAAGTGAAAAATGTAAAATGCATAAATCACCTAGAAGCAATAACTGGACTTTTTCTGAGTGGTTCTGTGGTAGAGTTGTTCTACTGATTTGGTTTTGAACTTAAAGATCTTATTTGTCAATTAAAGAATGAAATTTCACAACCTTTCAGAAAAATTAAGCAACATGATTTTGTATCTAGCCTTTGTGTCAATGGATTGGAGAGTAAGGTGCATCTCTCTGCTTTGGCCACTCTAGATGCTAGTATTATTTAGGGAAGGAGGTACTAGAACACACAACCAAAACGTGGATGAGTAACACATCTGGTAGGCTCAGAGCTTAAAGAGAATCCAACATGGCATTCCAGACTTTTAAAATAAGAAAGAGTAAATATAAAATAATGAAGACAATCAGTTTTTTAGTGATACAAGTCATTTATATTTGTGGCAAAATCTATGAAGCATGGTTTTGTTTTGAACTAATAAAGCTGATTATTAAGGAAACTTTGACAGATTTACAATAAAAAATAAGAAAATCACCATATCTCTTTGACTCATTTTAGTGTGAGTAAATTAAAAATATTGAAAATGTGTCTCCTAATTCACTTGAGATTTGTATTTCCCTTCCTCACATCCCATTACTATGTGGAAGTGATCTCAGACACTAGAGTACTCAGGTTCTTCCCTTTTCTTTTTCCTTTTTTTTCTCTTTTCTCCTCTCCTGTAACCGCTGACTCCACACAGCAGCAGTAATCTGCTAATAGTTCCCAGTTGGCGTGACCTATTGTGTTACTGCATTTCATTCAATTTCTAGTGCTCTGGTTCTCCAAGTCACACAGTTCTGGTCAGACAATATTTCAGTCTGTTTATGGACACAGCCTTTGAAGTTTGTTTATGTGTTTCATGCTCTGCCTACCATGCTATGAAAAGGAAAGGGAGCAGTTTTGATGGAATGTGAAAGAAGCAAATTTTCAAAAGCCAGTGGAAAGGAGTGTGCAGGAAGAAGAGAAAATATGCCATGAGACTTGGAAGGTACAGGGATGGAGGAACTATAAGGAGTTTGGAGGTGGATTCCCAGAGAGATTTGATGTTTTTCAAGAGAGAGAGAAGCAGAGTGCTTCAGATCAAAAAGAACAGAGTAATTAAAGGATAATGAGAGTAAGAGTGAAAGAGAAAAATTATTTGTGCATGTGTGGGATAACTAGACTTCACAAAATGGAACTGGGAGATAAGGCTAAACTTGAGGGAACTTTTAATCAGTTTCTACCTTTGAGTTAAATGGTATAGCAGCAAATCCAGCAGCATAGAAATAAAACTTGTTTAGAAAGTTCTAAGGAGCCCTGGTTCACATTTTTTATCATCCAATGTCTGTTAAATGAGCAGGGTAAAATCTCACAAGTCATTCCTGGAAGCTAAACATGGAATGAAGAGCCTTTCAGCTGAGGTCTGATGCTCTTAACCACATTTCAGTGATCTTCACATCAACAGTCACATTCTTGATTGCACTTATGAAAAGCCTCAAGTTGCATCAGCAAATGTAAGCAATTAGAAAACGAGCTCTGTCTCCTCAAGGTGCATGGTCAAGAAGGCACTGTAACTGCAGAAGCAGCTCATATCTGTTCTGCTCACTGCAGAGACAGAAACTAGACACTAGAGTTTGCTCACATTGTAGTCCACTTTGGTTTTCAGTTCTGGAAACAATGGTGAAATGCTTTATATATTTTTGGGGGGTCAGAGTTGTGTTTGCTCCAGAAATTTCTCAAAGATTTTGAGCTTCAATTGGAAGCTGATTGTTCTACTGACCCATCCAGTGCTCAGAGATTGAATCCATGCAGAGATGTGGTTACTGCGGTAAGAGAACTGGTTGTAGGAGAATTATGAGAATGCCTTGGGTTAAAATAACTGAAAAGCAAGGACTGAGCACAACAAAATTTAGGAAAATTTAAGATTTTCTTATATTTGTTTTATTAACTTGCTAACAAAGCTTTTGAAGGGGATGAATTTTGACATGGCTTTGGCATGCTGTTTTGCAGGGAGAAAAATGGGAATGCCATGTAGTTGCAGAGTGGAATTAAAATTGTTTAGAAGGCAATAGAGTGGGCTGCAAAAAGGGACGGGCTGCAAATTGTGATATGTCTGCATCATTACTGTGCTCGCAGCTGCACGTTAGTAGAAATGACAACAGAAATTGCCGGTTAGGAAATAGGAGTTAGAGCTGACATTGCAGGATGCAAATGGAATAAACAGGGGGGTAGTCTAAAAACAGAGGTACAGGGATTAAGAAATGGGAGTACAGGGGATTAAACCAAAAAAAGACAAGGATGTTAAGTTAGTATTTGCAAAATGAACAAGAAATGTGTGGGAAAACAAGTAGAGTTAAAGAGCAAGCGACAGAATGTGTGAATACATAATACACAGTCATTTGAATTTTTTGGCATGAAGAATGTGATAAAGATGTGGTAGACCAAGTGGATGTAATTTCCCATCTCTCATTTACAATACTTGGTTGAGTTTATTTGGATTATGAATGCTTGTGAACTAAAATCCGTCGGAGGAAAATACAGCTTCAATAGTGCTTATTGCAAATTTTGAAAGATTATTTTCAGAAAACTAAAGGCAAAGTGTGTGTCATAAACTTTCCTTTATTTTCTGAGACCATAAAGGTTTCGGTGGAGGACTGGGTAGTTTGTGTGTTCCCTTTCACTTCTGCTTAGAGAAGATTCTAATTTTTCCCAGTTAATTAAGCCCATGCATGAAAACTGTGAAAAGACATGGGGTGTATTTCTAGTTCTCCTGCTGCTCTTGAGTGTGATTTCATGAAAATTGCTTTACATCTCTTTGGTTCCATTTTCCTGGCTGTGAAATAGGGAATTAAAATGAGCTCTGAGCTTTGCTAACAAAAAAAGTGCTACCTAAGGATAAGGCATTATTATTATTAATAGTACATATAATAATATGTATAGTAATAATACATATTTTAGGTTCATGTATCTGTGCTCCTTGAGGATTTGTATGTTAAGAAGCCAGAGCTCACCTTGGAGTATCTCTGGAAGGTAGGTTGCAGATTTCACAGCTCTGAGTCAGGCAGCCAGTGGTGCAGGTTCCCCATCCATTCGGGCTGACCAGCGCTGTGCCATCAGGTAGCAGCGGTTTTGTCATCGTCCTGGCAACGTGCTGCCCCCTAACAGGGATAAACCCGTTCTCACTCGTGCATTGGGGAGCTCTGAGCTCTTCCAACTCGCTGCACAGCTCAGCAACTGGGAGTGTGGATGCAAGAGAGGGGATCAGAATGTGCAGGCAAGAGCTGGAGACCAGTACCACCACCACCTCTTTCAGTAGGAAGGTGTTTGTGACTGTGGAAGTGCATTCCAGTCCATTTTTCCTTCCTTTTTCCCACCCCCCTCCTTTTTTTAGGTGAATTTGAGCTCTCCCACTTCTTTTTGTCAGGCTTCAAAGAAGAGAATTGTCATTTCTGCCAGGTTTAAAAAGACAACAAAAGAGCTGTCCACTCACAGTGCTTCTGCCTGTCACTGCCTTGTCCGAGGAGTTGTGTCAGAACTGTCTTGAAGAAATGAAGAAGTATTGGGAATATTTTGATCAATATTGAAACACTTTTCTGGGAAGCTTGTGGAGCTACATATTTATTTGGCTGGAAGTTCATGTCACATACGTATGTGACATTTCACTGTGAGAAATGAGATCCTTAGCAAGGGGTGAGCTCTGAATTCTGGCCGTGCCCCTGCCTAGCTTAGTTCATCTTCAGACATTTTTAACTAACATTGTAAGATTCTCTCTAGAATAAATTTCTGTCTTCTCAAAGGGAATTTACTTCAGTCTGAGAACATCCTCAAATTGTCATGCTTAGATGTCTCCATGCAGCAGTAATTGATGGTTTGGAGTAGCTTTGAAGCATGTGCATGGCCACAGAAGCAAATACTCCCCACTCAAGCAAACGCAGAGAAAAATAGAGAATGAGGCATCACCTTCCTGCTCCCACCTCCATTTCTTAGTCCTTGGAAATGGAATTACCTTCCTCCAGTTGGTGTAGCTGTACAGTGCAGTTTGTCACTCATCTTTCTCTGACACTGAAGCAAATTCAGCTCTTTTAAGTGCAGGAGGAGTTCCATTGACTGTCTCTTTTTCTTCCTAAGCAATGTCTAAATTCAGTTCTTTAGGTTAAAAATGAATAGTGTGAGAACATGGCATATGGCCGTTTGCCTGAGAAACTGGGGTTTGTGTTTACTGAAAGAGATTGTAATGTGTTGGCATTCATTGTAATTCAGCTTAACTGGAAGCCTGCCAGCATCAAATCAAAACGTGTTCACAGTATTTCCAAAATACAGCACAACTGCCAGCTTATGTAGTAGCAAGATGTAACAACCTGTTTCAGAATGAAATGTGAAAATTTCCCAATATGCAAAATAAACTCATTACATGATGTTTTCAGCCTAGTTATCACATCCTTTTTTTGTTTATTTTTTTAGTAGAGTTTAAGTGGCACAGAGGTAGTTCTTACAAGACCCTTTCCATGAAATTTAGAATTTGATTAGGCATTTATAGCTGGAAAGATGAGGAGGAAAAAATGCTTTAATCTGTCCCCAGATAAACTACACCATTGGATGGCTCATTCAAGCGTGTGGTTGACTACTTCAATGGATCTACCAGATCTAAAGGAGCCACCAGCATTGTAGGACAATGTTTCTGCCAGCACAGTGAATAGATACTCTGTTATTCTGCCTTTGAGCAATTAGCATGAGTAAGAGCTCCTGTCTGTTATGATTTGGATACCTGTATGTCACAGACAACCAGCAATATCCATATGGCATGTTCAGTCCTCATCTAAAACACGAACATCTCAAAACATGGGTGTACTCTGTATCTCAGCTTATACATAAGAGTGCTGACCTGGAGGTGGTGACAATTGCTGGTGCTCTAAGACTGAAGTTGGAAGATTGGTCTTGCACATTTTTGTTAGAGATGGTTTTGTGCTAGAACGTCGTGTTCCAAACCCCTATAGTGCTACTTACACAGCTGTTTGGTGCCAATAACCACTGGTACTTATAAAATTCTATCCTTCTGGTTCTAAGAGGAGAGGTGGATGTAGCTGAGCACCTGCATTTTGAAGGTCTGAATTTGTTTAATAAAAAAACTGATGAAGATAACATTCATTTAAGCGTCATCAGTTATCATCCTGGTCTCCAAGGATTTTCCCTTCAGTCCCTGAAGAAGCAGCTTTGTTTTGACCTTTTCTCTTTCCATCTGTAGAGCCAAATCTCTTTGGTTTCAATTCAGACTCGGTGTACATACCAACATGACCTTGCAAAGAGACGTGTCTGGGGAAAATGGAAATAGTAACTTCTTCCAGCTCTGTCACTTGCACTCATGTCCCTTGGTAAAGCACCAAAAACAGGCAACTTCCACTTTCCTTAGCTCCTCACTGGCTGTAGTTCTTCAGAACTGACCCAATGCAACAGTCGTGGTCTGGGGGAATTTTTTTTCTCATTATCTTCTTGTAATCAGTAGCTTTGATTTGTTGAATGTGACCAGTGTTTCCAATTTCCAGTCTCCTGGCTTTTTTTTCCTCGGTCAGCCGAAAAGCTGTGACTTTGAGTCCCCTAAGAGGTTATATAGTATTTTCTTGATTTAACTGATATTTATATACAATTTTATCAGGATTTTATCATAAATTTCTCAAACTATTATTCAAAGATTATGACAGAGGAAGACTACATATAAATGATGAGACATAAAGAGAAATTTTGTATAGTGGTTATGTCTTTTGCTGGAACCAACAACTTACTAATATTGAAAGCAATATAATCTCTTTACAAGCCATGTCACTGCTTATCCTAGAGTGGAAGAGACATAAAGTGGTGCAACTGTAAGTACTGGAAAATGTAAATGTGCTACCAAAATGCATCTTTACTGAGTAAATTAGCACACATGCATACCAGGAAGTATCATGGGAGACATTAATTCCTGTAGAGGATTTCTCAAAACAGAGGAAGCGTTAAGTGAGGTATAAATTTTCAGTGTGATGTCTTTCCAGAGAGATGTGCATTTCGATCTGTGAAATTGAATGGGACCATCTCCAAACCTTTGGCCATCGTGGGCTCAGTCATGCAACGTTCAGTGCACTCTGGCTCTGCTCCAGCAATGCACTTAAGTTTGATTGGAATCATGTGAATATTCCTGTGCAAATCAATGGGAGGATTAGCAATATACAGGGAAGTGAGGCAGGCACTTAAGTTCTTTGTTGGATCAAGGCCACACTCACACAAATCATCACTGTAGTGCTTCCTATATTAAATAATGCCTGGTACTAAGAACAGGACCCTCCAAGATCAGGCCAAAATTCGTTAAAAAAATATTTTTCAAATAGCTGTGTGCCTAGCAATCTTTTTTTGGAAAGGGGGGATTTTCTAGTGGGAACTTTAGTACTACAGTTTCCACAGACTGCAGTTATCTGACAAAACATCAAACTGGAGATAAGTCTAGTTAGATTTCTAGTTTAAAAGAAAATGTGCTCGATTTGGGGAGTTATCCAGTCTGATTGCTGTTTCAGTTATGAAATTAAGCATAAGATACAGTCAAAGATGATTTCCTATAACTGTCAGGGATTTAAGTGATGATTTCTTAATTCCTAGTCCAACATATCAGAATTAACTTTCTACCATTTACACTTTCATTGACATAGTCTTCAGCTTCCTTCATCATATTTATATGAAAAGAACCACCAGTCCCACCAGAGACCCTGGGGACTAAAAGAATTTATGCCTGTTGGAAAAGGACTCATTTGTTCTGCTTTGTAATGGATTTTGAAAATTTTGCTGTTGTAGCAGTCTTGTGCATCAGAATAATTTTTCCTTTCCAAGCTTTTTTACATGGGTGTAGTCAATCAAACAACTTTCTTTGTGGCAATCCTGGTTTAAATGGTGATTGCTCCATTCACTTGCTTCTCCTTCCATGCTGCTTATGCCCCTGCAGCTCCTCCTTGCCTTGTCTCCTGCGAATGCTGGCTCTGGCTTCTGTGCCTGTGTTGTAACTGGATTGGAGAAGATTCAAACAATAACCTTTTATCTTTTATTTTTTCTGGGCTATTGTTCAGATGGATCAGTTCCCCAGTTCAGCTCAACAGCCGCAAAGACATTTGGAGGTAGCAGCAAGAGGTAGAGAAGAGCAGAAAATGACAGCTTTAACTGCTGAATTTTCAAACCAAAGTTGTTCCACAGGCTGTTGACAAAAAAGGCTGAGCTTCCCTTCACCTTCAGTGTGCTGAAACAGGCTGATCTGATTCAGTGTGCTGCCATAAAATCACTAACGCCGATACAAGAGGAGGGGGGAGGAAAAGTTGTTGCCTCTTTTGGCAGCAGCATGGTCTGAAATTGGCTTAAGCCCATTATGGAACTGCACCTTTAGTGACACTTTTATATCTGAAAAGATAAGAAATTTATCATCTTTAGAAGTACAGTTGATGCATCAAATACTTGAAAAGTAAGAGCTGCTGAGAGGGAATGAATAAAACAGTGGCTCAGTAGCAAGGTAGACATATAAAGTACAAGTTTTCC
This sequence comes from Caprimulgus europaeus, assembly GCA_907165065.1. The sequence goes on along the minus strand of OU015538.1, from coordinate 19,524,892 downwards.
AAAAGAATGGAGAGAAACAAGAACAGAATATAGTGCAATACTGTCTTGGCTGGTTGGGGCTAGGATTTCTGGTGGCAGACATGGAAACATTGAGACAGTAAAGTGACTAAAAAATTGGAAGTCCTGACCTTTCAATAAATTTTCCATTAGTGTATAAATTCTTTGAATCAGGAACTTGGTTAGGAAGATTATCACAATACAGACTTAGAGAAAAATTAAAATAATAGTTTATTTAATATGAGTTTCATATATGTGTTGCTTTAGAATGTCTTATTAAATTCTAAATTAATATTAGTGACATACTCAAATAATCTTTAAAGAACTGTTTCTCCATAGGGAGCAATATTCCAAGAAAACATAAAGTCAAAATTGATTAACTTGAGCTTTTCTAGTAAAAATAATAATAAATCCAGTTGCCATCTCATTTTTTAATTTCTTATAGTGGTATTGGAAAGTGAGGATGCTAACTGTGGTAGGCTCATCACAGTGTTATCTCTGCACTTAACTAATGGTGAATTATTTTTTTTTTCCCCAGAGCAGGAGAGCTCAGAATAGCAATGAGCTTTTCTGACCCTTAGTAGTGCACTTAAAGCAATATAACTTAGATGACTTGTGAAATAATATAGACCTTGTAGCCCTCTAAAGGAAATACTGATTTTTCATCCTGTTCCTGAAAATGACCAAAGTCAAGGACATTCAGTTTTTGTAAGTAATTTTTAGCATGTTTGCAAGTACTTAATTTGTTTCTTAAGTTAGGATTTGCAAGTTGGTCATGGTGAGCAAATAGCATTGTTAAATGTGTATTTAAGGTGATAAAAACCTGAATTTTTCCAGTCCCATTTATACATTTTTAGGGAAAAGAAACTGTGAATAGTGCTGTCAATTAGTCTACATCAGCAAGTTACTTAACAAGTTACATTCTTAACTGTAGTTTATCTGACAAAAGGAAAAATCCAGTTTCAATCTCAAAGAGCTACTGTGTTTGAGATCAGAATAACACATTCATTTTATTTCTGAAACTCTTTAAATTCTTAATTATAGAGACCATGAACTGGGGAGGGATATGATGACAGAGATGTCTTATCCAAAGTAGGTAACTTTAAAGCATTCAAAAGCAAGCATCATAATATACCTTATACATAAAATACCTACATGTATTTTCAAATTGAAAATTATCAATAGTTTGTGCTTGCCTCAGGGAAACAATGCACTGAGCATTTAACTGTTAAATCACAGCAATGATGACTGTGGTGGTTTTGCTGAAGTAGTGCAATGCAAACCCTCAATGATTTCACACAACTGAATCCATTTCCATCATTCTTTTCATGTAATCGTTTTTGCTTTTTTGGAGGTTCAAATAGCCTGAACTTAAGGCTCAGCTGGTGAGAATGGTTTGTGCTGGTGTTGGGGTTTTGAGGGAGGGGTTTGTGTGTGTGTGGGGGGGGAGAGTTGTTTGTTTTTCTTAGATCCACACTAAACCGAAGCTGTGTGCCTGGAAAAGCAGACAATTAGAGTGCAACAATAACTAAAACTACTAATCAAATCCTCTTACACCATAAAAATTCATCCATGCTTCTGGCTAAAGTGAAGATGCAAGTTGCCACCCTTTACCTGTGCAATCCTCTTAACACAGGTGTACTGGGCTCCCATTTCCAGATAGCGAAGAAGAAAATTGTCCCTCACTGTTTGCTAAATCCTCTTAGTGATGAAGCAGCCTGAAATTTTGCTGTGGTCTGTAGAATTAGCAACCAGGTTACATTTGCTCTTTGCCTGCTCCTTTGATTGAATCCGCCGTGGGCCAGTTGTGCAGTGAACTCCTCCAAGCAACCCTGCTCATCCAGCACTTTTCTGAGCCTGCAACACCTCTGCTACAGCCCATCTGTAAGCACTTCAGCCTTAGTTGGGGGCTGCAAACCTTGGTTATAAATGGCAACATTTCCTTTATAAATTAAGTGTTATAACACTCACATAAAAGCTTTTCAAGTTTTCTTTTTGTTTTTCTTGATATATAAAATCTGGAAAGAGAAAATCTCATGGATCCTGGATTAACTGAGCTTTTTCCATATTTGCTAAGAGAGATTGGAGTAGCCAGATTCACATTAATTTACCAAGTGAGGTCACAGGAAAACCAATTGCAGTGATAGGTGACACAATGTGTTTTCATTGTCAGTTGGTAATATCATAAGAAATGAAGTTGTCTATTTCATATCATATTTCTAGAAGTTCAGAATTTAGAAAACTTAAAAAATGTTCTAATTTTGAAATTTAGAAAAAGCTAATCACATGATGATTTAAAGACAAAATGTTTTGTAAATATGAAAGTCTCATCTAGTTCACTCTCCTGACCTTTTTGTATTATCTCAGTCTCTTTCCTGTTTTTTTTATCTCAGCTATTTTATTTTAGACAGAAACCTGCAGTTTTAAAATTTATTTGCATATTCACCTTTCCCAGTAACTTACTGTTTCTGTTACTCTTTGCATGGCTTGCTCCTGCAATTTCCCAACCACCTTATCTCAGGGTTATGCTTGAAGACCAGGAGGTGACATCTAACGTGTCTCTGTCTGTCACAGCCTCCTGCCTCTGTGACTGCAGTAGCCAAGTAGAGTAGGAAAGTGTGGTACCAGGAGTAAACCACTTCTTAAGTGTGACTTAAGGCGCTGACTAACCTCTAATGTTTAGTTCTCCAGTATATATGAAAAATAAACCAGAGTAAACCAGAAGGGACCTTTCTTTTGTTGAGACTTTACTGGGAATGGCTGCTAGGGTAGCGCAGCAGCCTGCTCCCTGAGGAGCCGTGAGGAATGTCCCCACAAACACTATTTCCTATTGTGCTGCTTTTCTGACATAGAATTAATTTATCCTGCTCAGTTAATACAGTGCATTGCTCCAGGTTGTTGGGTCTGTATTATTAGGCAGTTAATAAGTTTACCTTTTCACCAGCAGCTCTATTTAAAGGTTTTATGGACAGCTCTAATTACTGGCACATTACTATTATGTATCTCTTACTCTGTCTGATGTCTTGAGACAAAAGCTTCTCCTGTTTACTTGTGAGGAACAGAAAAATAACTGGAAATGGTCTGAGAACTAGATTGATTTTTACTTCTCCTCTGTTATTCTTTGGCAGTAGTGATCTCTAACTGCACCAGCGTTTAGGTCTGGATGGGAACTGTCTAGTACTTCCAGTCTGATGCTTCTTTATCAAAGGGATTTAAATTTCAGGCACTGGTCCTGACCTGTGACCTCTTTTTTGCATGCTGCCATGTGAAAGATTTAATCATCTTAAGCATATTAAAAAGTAATATTTCCAACATCAGTGTGTGATATCCTATGGTTTTGAAATGGTTTGTAATAATTTGATTTTACTTTTTCGCAATGAACTACCAATAACTTTATTGCTTTGCTGGCCAGATTAAAATTTTTATACATTGGTCTGTAATCATATTTTATTCATGGGCTTCTGCCTATATATTTCTTTAGATTATAAGATTCTTGCCAGTTTCATGTTACTTCATAGAAGTATTTAATCTTGGATAAACTGTGGCCAGATCCAATAGCAAAACATTTAGACTTCAGAATTAAACCACAAAATAATAGTGATTTAAGATGTAGTAATATTTTTCATCATGTAGTTGAAGCCAAAGACTTAATCTGTCTTAATCTGATACTGCATGAGAAGTGGTAGTGAATAAAAATTTCTAGCTCTCATTCTGTTCAATAACAACTCTAATAAATTTGTCTGGCATCATCATGTAACATAAATAGGAGAATAAAAATGGGTAAATGTAAGGAAAGAGAAAAGCTTGTTTCTTCAGTGGAATTTACAGTGTGATTTCTTTCTTTAATGATTTCATCCCATTTTCCTTGTTTTGCTCATTTCACATAGTTTGTATTGTTAAAAATAAGAATTCCTAGTATGGGAATTTCCTGACAATTCATTAACATTTCTTGATGACTACCTGCCTTTCAACTGGGCTAATCAGATTGCTAGAGCTAATTCCTCTGAACTGCTTAAGTAAGGAATCTCATTTATCATCCAGATTTACAGTCAACAGGACAACAAGAGCTGTGGTGCTGTGCCTGGTGTCCTCAGTGTTCCCTTGAAATAAAAGGAACTAGAGAGAGATTCAACTAATTAATTAAATTAATTTTGTCCGATGTGTTGTTCTCTCTGTTGATTAGCTCACAGACTTATTATTTATTACTTTGGTACTTTTCTCTTTGCATTTAAGATGGGGATGAGTGGGGCATGTCTCTATTACTTGGACAAAAACTTGTTTGGTGTGATAGTTTTGTTTGGGGTTGTATGATATCGAAGTGTAGTTTTGGGAAGGTCAGCCTGTGATTAAGACTTTCCTGTGAGGAGTGTGAGGTGGATAAATCCTCAGAAGCTGGAGAAAGGAGCTTTCAGTTACATTTATTTGTTCTAGTCCTTTTGCTTTTAAGATCAGTCCTTTTATACAAGAACACTGTTAATGCTGTTCCTTCCTTATTAGAATTTCTGACCTTTCTAAAATGGAGACAACAGGGGTCAGAAATAAACTCACCTCGATGTGCTCAGGCTCTGGTGAAAGAAATGATACCTGATTTACTAATTTTTCTTTCCACCTAAGGATGGTTTCTTTTTGTTGGTGGTTTTTGGTTTAGTTTGTTGTTTTTATTATATTGTGGGTTTTTTTCCCTGTCATCATTGGCAGCAGGTTAATGGTTACTGCAAAAACACCATCTTGGAAAGAGAGAACAGGTTCTGTGAATTACCTACCCCACCACCCTCCAACCCAAGGAGATGAGAAGACAACCTTCAGTACTTATTGCAGAGAAGAGGAATACAAAACCTGATCACATCAATTCTCCACTCTTAAGCAATACTGCCCCTCGTGCATGCAGGGCAGATGTTATTTCTTCTGACTGTTGTCACTAATCCCAGAGATGTTCAGTCATCACCAGGACTGTTCTGATGCAGAGATACTTGGTCTTTCATGACAGGATAAAGAAATTCGAGGATTTAATTACACTGCTTCTGCATTTTTAGCTTGGGTATAGATCAAAAGAGGAGCTGAAGATTCTTCTAAATATGAATCTATTTTTGGCTTTGCCAATTTATTTCATGTTGTCTTTTTAACTAATTTTAAGAGAAATAATAACTTAGAAATTTCAACGCGTATTCCAGGGTATCTGGAACAATGGGTGGGACGGTGATTGTAGGTTTGCCATCTTGGCAAATAAAAGAAAACAAAGAACTATCAAATGTGGCTTTCTTGTGGTGTCACTTGAAATACATGTATGTTGGCGGTGGTGCCAGCTTAAATATCTGCTCTTTCATCCATGGGTCTATTCCACCTCGTTTGTGCCAGTTAAAAATAGCTGGTAACGAAAAGGAGTGAAGTTAACGGAGCAGTTTCTGACCCAATTCACTACGTAGCTGCACAGAGTTGTAAGAGCACGAGGAGCAGGATGTACTGGGGTACTGCTCCACATGGCAACCAGCCCTTCTGCCAGAAGAGATTCTCCTCAACCTGTCTCGAAAAAGTAAAGCGATGTTATGTGAGTCCAGTGCAGGAAATAGATGGAAGCACTTGTCTTGCATTTGGCCAAAGCATTTCTCTTCTAAAATAAATGTAACAAGGCAGATTCAGTGTCCAAGAATTCTCGGCGTGGTCACAGTGGGATGTGGAAGCATATAAACAATCAATGGGAGGTAAGAACCTCGGGCTTTTGGAGGCTTGCTAGCACTTCCAGGTCATTCTTCAGCCATGCTGCTTGAAAAATGACTGGAGGCTGTTGTTATATCTTTATCGAGGAGAAAATTAATGAGGCTATGGAAAGACTTAAATTTTTATTAGCACAGGGAGCTAATAAAGGCACTTCTGTGTTTTATCACTTTTATGGGAAATTCATCAGGAACAGCATCAGTGACATATCTTGAGGTTAAGATTGTTGTGAAATGTGACAGCAAGGAGCCTACTTTTGAGCCTGAAAATGTGATACATTCTCAGAGTGTGACACTTTTCTTCCAGAAGCATCTTTAAGGTCAGGTGTAGTTCCAGCAAGCTTCTTGAAAGTGCTTTTTATTACTTCCATGATAATATCACAGCTCAACACCACCGGTCAGTTTGTGAGGAAAAAGTTAGAGTGCCTTAACTTCCTATTATTCAACCATTCATAATGAAGGCAGAACTATAATAAGTCATTTACTTCATACATACGAATGTCAGTTTAAGGGTGATGGCATATCATTAAATCAAATTTTGTAAGTGCAGCAGTTTGTTCATTTGTTATTAATACTGCTTGACACATCCTCTTACAAAACTTTCTCAGATGCTCTGAACTCTTAAAATACTAATAATTTCAGCACAGCTTTTGTCTGGATAATATATTTATCTTTGAGAAAATGTTGTCAGATAGAACGTAGTTATAGACACTGAGATTATGGAAAGGCTGTTGCTTTGGCCATGCTAAAATAATAAATATAAATGAAATAGAGTTACAGTCGTGATGTAGCAGTCCCATTGGTTTTGCATGTGGGATAGAATTGGGGAGGGTGATTTGTGTCTCAGACATGCACTCTTGGTGAAGTGGCTGTGATTGCCCTTACTTGGAGAGGAGGACACTTTGGAGGGGAAAAGCTAAAGGGTATTCATATGCTTAGGAACTTGCAGCAGGCTTTTGAATTTTTTGAGGATTGTGTTGGTTTTCCAAAAGGCTCTTGTGGCTGAGGAGATCAGTTGTTGCGAGTGAAGCTCTGACCTGTGCTGAGGAGAGAAGAGCTGAGGTTGGAAGTTTCCATCTCCCTCCAGCTTGTGCTCTCGTAACACTGCTGGAACGGAGGAGACAAAACTGCCTGATCCATGCATACAAAATGCAGGAATAGGGACAGTGTGGAAGGACAAAAATGTCACATCTGGAAACTGAAGCTGGCAATAAAAGGGAGTTGAAGATATACAAGACTTTGCTAGGGGAAGAACCTGATGACTTTATGATAAGAATTAGGAGGATGAGAGGATGTTTGTAACTGGGACTGCTGAGGCAGTGATGCTGGCTGGTGTGGGGGATGAGGCTGAAGGATGAGGATGGGAGAGGCTGAGGAGAGCAGAGCAGAGCCCTCTGAATGGAAGGCCAAGAGTGGGAGGACTGGTGTGGCTGGACAAGAGCCCGGCTGTGCTGGCTGGATGCTGGTGCTGGAGTGTGTCTGCAGAGGACTGTGACAGGCAGGTGTGGAGCCTGGCTGGGCCAGGAGAGGGCATGGGGGCAGGAGAAGCAGCTGTGGACCTGCACAGCCTTAGCCAGAGCTCTGAGTGAGGCAAGTGGAGGGTTTATATCCAGTAAAGTTCAATCCACTTTGAAACCTGGAACAGAAGTCAGCATTTTTGGTGTTAGCCAGTATCTGGGAAACCTTCATTCAGAGTGCTCATCCCGCTCTAGTTCCTGTTCGTGCAGATGATGGATCTGTAAATTCAAGTAGCAGCAGTCTGCCTGTATTTGCATCTAAAACATCCATCTGTGTCTCTGTGAATATTACAGTGACGCAGAGGAAACTCATCCGGGAAGCAACATTTAAACACATTATACTTGCACGGTCAAGCATTTAAAGGTCAGATAATGCCAGAATTGAGGGATTATTTTTTTTTTCAGAATAATCTTAATTCTTTCCATTTTGTACCTATGCACATTCATGATAATACTTGGGATTTTTTAATGTAGTTGTATGAAATTTTGTGATGTAGTTACTATATTGCTATAGATCAGGTTTGTAACAAGTAGGAGGGTTGGAACTGTATGATCTTTAAGGTCCCTTCCAACCCAAACCATTCTATGATTCTACAAAGTAGGCTTGAAGATGCAGAATACTGCATGATACTCACTAGTTCTTAGATAAGACTTGCAACTTCAGGAAAGCTTAGGTCTGAAATGTTCCAAGCTTGGTGTCTTAGACTGTTTTCAAACACGTTATCTTTGTCTCTTTCTGAATTGTGAGAATGTGAAGATTCTATTTTCCAGGCACTCTAAACATTTTATTTTATTCTTTTTCTTCCTGAAAGGTCTTAAGAACGAATAGCTGATATTTGAGAGTCAGCTTAGTGTGAACATAGGCCTTTTCTTTATTTGGATTGAATAATTCTTAAAAAGCTTTTAACATCATTGACAAAAAATACTCTCACCTGATGATTTTCACTGCTACAAGTTATATAAGAACTGGAAAAGATCCACTGTGCCTAAGCCCAGTGTAATCAGTCAAAAGGGTTTTTGATCAAGAACACCCATGAAGTGATGTGTGTACTCAATAAAATTACATTTAGGAAAAGGCATGCATCCACCTACTTATCTCTTAGCCATCCAATTTCTTCCAGCTCATTCTAGCTAGCTGCCAAATATTGCTTAATATACAAAATAACTTTTAATTTGTTTGGTTTTTTCCTAAAACCCAACTTTTTTGCTTTCTGTAATGACTACTACTTGGACTGGGCCTGTGGATGCTGATAAACACTGGATATATTTAAGCAGATCTGCATATATGAACTGAAGGATGTAACGGGAGCAGAAGCTCGTGCTGCTTTCCTCAATTAATTAGGTAATTTTGAGCACAGAAATTAGTTTCCTTTTTTGCTAATAGCAAATATCTAATTTTCTGGACTTGCAAGGTGGTTTGCCTCAGAAGAGAAGCCACTGGTGGAATGGGGTGAGGTGTCTCAGGTGCAGTCCTGTATTTTAGAAGGTTGTGTGTGTGTGTGAGGTCACTTGCAAAAACCATCAGGAATCAAACAACATATTTCTTTTCTCATGGTTCCAAACCTACTTCAGCAGCCTTCCTCACTATGCATTTTCCCAAAGCACATGCACTTTCTGGTTGTCTTTTACCTTTTCTATTCCCTTATTTATTTATTTATTTATTTATTTTTAATATCCTTCTCACCCAGAGGTAGTTTCAGTACAATAAGGAGGTTTTTTGTTGGTTGGTTTGGGGTTTTTTAATTATTATAAAACCCTGGTGCTCACAACTCAGCTCACACTCCTCATGTGCTCATGCAGGCGTGTCCCTGGTGTGTGCTGTGGTCATGCTACCCAAGATAGGTGCCCTCACCAAGCGCTGCCAGCACTTGTGTCTGATTTCGCTGAAGGACGCGGCAGCTTCAGTGGATTTCCTCCAGCACCTGGCACAGCAACATCTGAAAATTGATTTTGTCCCCGTTTCACTTTGATTTATTGATTTTTTTTTTTCACGAGTCACCATTCTGCAACAACAGAGATATGATTGTTGTATAGCTTTTATTAGTCAGATGCCATACATTAATAGGAATATTAATTTTCTCTTGGCAGACCACAGTGTAATTCTTCTGAACAGAGATCATTCCATTGACTTTCAGGTTTTGTCCTTTGGACCCAGACTCCACAGGCGCGTGTATCTGTACCTCAGTTTTACTGTTATGTATAAAACTTTGTGCAATTGTGATTTTAGTATTCTGCTATCTGCTTTTTATTATAAAAAAATATTTTATTTAGAAAAAAAAAAAGTTACATTCTCAGATCCTTGGTCAAAGTGAGTTTGACTTCTTTGCCAAACCGGGTTCTAGCACTTCCATGCATCAGGGCTAAACTGCAGAAGTCAGGGTGGTAAATGCATTTCCACTGAGCTGTTTTCCTTCTCTTTTTTTCCTTCTCTTTCATCCTAGACCCTAGAAGCAGAATGAGCAACGTTGCGTTTTTAGAACAGAGCGTATCATGTTGTGTACCCTCTTCTGTCAGAAGAATCTCCTCGTGAGAGCAGTCATGTTTGTGACAAGCTGAACTGGCAAGGACCTTTCCTGTCTGCCCTCCTCCTAACCCCTCCATTTCACAGCCAGTGTTCTGTTCTAGCCAGCTGCCGTCAATTTTCCTCTGGGAATAATGATTTAGTATGAAAAAAGCCATCATTTGGGGAGGAGTTTTTAGGATAGATTACAAAACCACCCTAGTTTTACAATAACTAACAAAAATCCATTAAAATATATGAAAAAGGAGGAGAGAATAAATGTAATTTATGGAGAGATTTATGCAAAATTGCAAATGACAGACTTTTAAACTTTGAAATTACTTTTCTTCTGTGATGGATCACACAAGGAAGTTATCACCACACTCCTCCCCTGTGAGAGCTGCCCTGTCTGCATAATTCGACATCCTGCAGAGAGGGCAACAACCTGTGCTTTCCCTGCATTTAGTGTGACAGTCATTTTTTCCAGTATCCCTGTCTAATGCCAGAGAGAAAGGGACAGATCTTTATGTAACGTGGCAACCAGCTTTGTGCTTTTAATGCAAAACAAACTTGATGTTTGTTGACATCAGTGGAAAGATTTATTTTAATCTCAGTGGGTCTTATTGCCCACAATATGTAACATCTCTTTATAATATTGGCTCTGACTTAATACTTAAATCTGATTTTAGCTAGCTCCACCGAGATTTTTTTTTATATAAACATGTTGGTTTGCTTTGTTTTAATGATCCCTTTTTTCTTAGTTATGCATTTTAGAAAATAAACATTTTAAAGCTAACTGGCTTTTCTTTTCTTGCCCTTTCTCCCTACCTTTCTTCTGCCTCCTTTCTTTTTTGTCTCCTTGATTTAGGCAATTTACTACATGCCTCGTTTGAAAAACCAGAGTTTGCAGTAAACATATCAGAGACGCTTGTTTTCCTCTCTTCTAAATACAGAGAGGGTTTTCCTAGTCCATGGGGATGGAATGAGATTTCTTTTACTTAGAAATGGAAAGAGACAATGTAGTTAATTTCTCATCATGGATATTTAGTCTCAGCTTTTTTGAAAAAACATCCATATTTAAACCCTTTTTCTTGAATTAATTTATTGCACTATGGAGGAAATGTCAGTTACAAACTGTACCCCAAAAAAGAACGTGCAGAACCAGAACTGCAAGCCTCTGTTTCTTGCCTAACCCTGACATTGTGTAACTTGGGAATAGTGGTTTAATTTTATTTACTTATAAAACAGAGTTAATGCCCCTTCTTTGTAGTTATGAATCTTAACTAGTTTAAGTCTTATCTGTAAACAGAAATTATATCGAGAAAATTGCATAAAGGGCACTAATAAGGCCTAAGTGGCTTGAGGAAATAAATATTCCATTTGGCTTTGGTGAGTCAAAATGGTCTAATTCTGTACTCTTTCTAATTGCATCTTTGATTTTTATTTTTTTTCATGCTAAAAGCAATTAGAACCATGATAATAAAGAATGAAACTACTGCTACCCAAGTTCTGGCTTTGTAACACCTCACACTTATCAAACACAACATTTTATATGACAAGAAACAATGGAATACAATACCTGGCTCCTAGACAGACAGAGGAGCAGAGAGCAATGGACAAATATTTCCTTTTTTGTGTGTATTTATTAGATGCTGCCATGCTATGAGACAGCCTGCTCCTTTAATGATGTATTTCTGCATTCTGTTGTCAACTGCCATACTGTTTGCACCATTAAGTAAACGCCTCTAAAGATGCCCTGGGGAGCTATTACTGAGCAGTATGAATAACACAAATTTCATATTTTGCTCTTCTGTCATACATTCTCTCGAGCACAAAGGCACATTTAATACAACTGGCTACACAGTTTTCCGAGGATGTCAGATTCATTTGGTTATATTCTGCATCTTTCTGAATACCACAAATACTTATTTCTGACCACTGGTGCTAAATTTTTCAATTAATTTGTTTCTCTTTTGTTCAAAATAAGTCAATTTCTGGTATCAGTTTCAGTGACTTTTACTGGTGAGTTCTAGGCAAATATTCACTAAAAGCAAATATGGAATATGTGGGGTTTGGGATTTGCTCTGGAATTGTTTCTACAAACAGACTGCTGATTTGAGTTAAAAATAAATAAATAAACCCCACTACCTCATAATTATGAATAACAACATAAAATATGACATCATAAATGATAAATGAGCACTACATTATGACTTAGGACTATCAGTTTATAGAGGAAATAACTGAATAATTTTGAAAAATAAGTTAATTGATGAAAACTGCAATATATCCCCTTGTATTCATGGAACAGAAGACAAACCCAGTGTTTGGTTTTATCCGATTCTTGTGTCATCACAGTCCTTGTGTCTCAACTGAATTATACTGACTTAATTGAGACTTAATATGGCAATATTCAGCATGCCCCATGTAAGGTGTCAGATCCCTCTTTCTCAGTTACTCTGTTAGAAAACATGAGAATAGAAAAACATAGACAATATCAACTCCTCTTGTCTACAGGATAGTTTTTAAATGTCACATTTTCTGACTTCAGTTTCCCCAAGTTTTCACTTCCTCAGCAGGTGGTTTGAGTATTCTGACCAAGTCCTCCTATAATTTACAGAAATTAATCTCTGAATCCTGAGTAACCCCAGCACTCAGTCAGGCTGGGCTGTTGCACATTAGTACTATGCTTCACTAATATTTTCTGTTACAATTTAAAAAACCAATTTTATTAGACTGAATTAATATTATCTAAGAAGATATGCTTATAAATGGAGAAATAGATAGTAATGTAGTTTTCTAATATGTTTTTGAACTTCCTTCATCCTCTTGCTTAACTCATTTAGTGTTCCTGTACTAATTTAGAGGAATATATTTTGGTTCATGGTTGCCAAACCATATAATTTGATTATTTACAAAGGACCTTTGTGGTTCAAAAAAACCCCATTAAAATAACTACAAATTTCTCTTTAAAAAGATACTAAGGTACACGATAGAATTATGTGCTTCCTTACATTAATAATCCAAGAAATTAAGACAACATTTCTTAGATTATTATTGGTTATTTCTGTTTATATTGCACATGTGAGAACTCTTAGACAGATGAATGAGAACAATATTGTTCATATGTCTATTGCTTTCCTTTTATTTGTATTGTGTTTTCTTAGTGCTTACATAAATATTTTCTCTGTAATTTAACCATACTGGTAATTTCATGTGTATTTAATAGAAATTATGGTATTTCAAAGCTCTGTCTTCTTTAAAGGCCTAAGCTGGTTATTTTTGTGATTTCTGGGTATCTGTACCTTTTATGGCTCTTGGGTTTACTTGCTTCACTGTAGCACAAGTAACTGAGAATTTGTTCTACTTAGTAGATGAAATTTTTGAAGCTGAATTCTTGTAGGTCTCCAGAAAATCATGTGTATCAGGTTCCCACTGAATCCAGTACAATTCCAGCCAGCGTCCTTGAGGGAACACTGCATAAGCTCCCCTAGCTTTCAGTACTGCAGAGTCTTGTGTTCATCCAATGGATCTAGCTTGAAACTTAAAGCACGTGTGGTTCTGAAACAGATTTGGAGGAATGAAAAATATTTCAATTTATGTTGTTAATCAGTTCCTTCTCTGGTCTGAGGAACAGAATAATGTGGCAGCTACCCAATCTGTTGTTATGATATCAAGTTTCAGGGTGAAATGAAATAATTCCTTGTGAGTGGGCAAAATTGTATTTTTAATTGTAGGTTTTGTAACACAACCTTTTTTATGTTACTGAGTTTCAGAAAGTTGGATAGTTTGACTTAAAACAAAACAAAAAAGGCACTGGGTGTAACAGAGTTAGTGGTTACTGAACCTAAAACCCACACTTCCTAATCAGTGATAGCCACACTGTATGACTTTGAAGAGTCCTACAAGAGGAATATCAAGAAGAATATGCTCCTAATCATAAGCTAAACTTATATTTAGGTCTTTAGATCAGAAGAAAAAGGTTTTCTATGTTGTCACTCTCAGTGCTTCTTTGTCCTTCCTCCTATCTTCCTAATAGGTACCATGAAGGTTTAAAATTCCTATTAAAATCTTTAAGAATGTTGAAAATAATGTCAGTAATATAAACTTTTCACTTTAGCAGTATGTGCTATACTATGAAAGTTAAATTATAACCCTTTTGCATATTTTCCATAGCAGAGCCAAACAAGGATTTTTACATGTATTCCCAAGAAACTTCTATATTTGTGAATTACAGAATTATGATTGTTTGTCTCTGTTCTCTGAATATACATTGTTGGCTTTTTTTTTTAAATAGGCCTTGATGATTGCCTCCAACAATACATAAAAAATTTTGAAAGAGAAAAGATCAATGGGGAACAGCTGCTACACATCACTCACCAAGAGCTGGAGGAGCTGGGAGTCACTCGCATTGGCCACCAAGAGCTCATCCTGGAAGCAGTTGATCTGCTGTGTGCATTGGTAAGTGACTTCTCGCATCACTCACCTTAATAATTTGGGTTTATACATTTCCAAACCAAAACTAAAATAATATAGACTGCACTCTACAGCTATATGTTCGTCCAGGCTTTGCTTTATTAAAGCACAGACCTGTACAGGCTTCTTTCAGCTGTAAAGAAACTAAATACATCCATTTTATGATTATATATGATGGTCTTTTCTTGCTCTTCCTTTAACTTGGTCTTTCATTCAAATACTGTTGACTATCGCTGCTGGCATCCATATGGTTCTGTAATTATGCGCCATATGCCCTCATATTTCACTGACATTTGCCACACTATTCTAAACCAAGTAGACCTGAGTGTTTTAACCATGCCAGCATTCAAAAGGATGGTACTAAGGAGCCAGAAGGTAATGCTAATTAGACTGGAAGATTGCTTAAAATGAGCTTTAAGACAGGATTGGAATGGTAAAATTTACTTTAGATAAAGTACAGACCTGTGTGTCGATTTAAAGGCATTTTTTCACAACCTGCAAGCATCCAAATTTGGAAGAACACTTTTTTCATATAGCAGGTTATTAATTCAATTAGCTTCTTAATAAATTATTTGATACCAGAAAAATCTTTTTTCCTCTGTTATTTAATTCCTACCAGGTAATAAAATGCAATGTATTAACTTCTAAGGAAAAAATAACTTTGTGTAGGTGAACAGGTGAAAGGATATTGAAAACATTAAAAAGGTAAATAGAAAAATTACAAAGGCAAATTGCATATGACAGTGTCAGTACTCCTTGATCAGTTCTGCTTTTGCACAAACCAGGTTATCCTGTGGGATTTTGATAAGATAAATTGTCTCCAACAGGGAAACTGGCACTTAGCAGTACAATAGAAAACAAGCAGGGGAAAAACCCAGTTGATGTAAGAAAAAAGCAATATGAAGTATCTCTTATGATGCATGTGCTTCTTGTAAGTACCTCTAATTACAAAAGATGCTTCAAGTAGCTTTAGATCTACTCTTACAAACTAAACAATGTATGTGTCAAATCAGAGAAATGCTTTTGCCCTTGATGCAACCATACCTGTAAACTGGTGTGTACTGCATAACCCAACAAACTTCTGTGTTTTGGAAACATTTAAAATCAAGTTAAAGAGTTTTTCCTCTGAAATACTGTTTTCCATATAAAAGGAATCCGAATACCCCATAATGTTATGTTATCTGTGGAACAATGCAGTGTGATGCCCTGAAACTAGTCAGAAATGGCAGACCCAAGAAGTTTCTTCTGGAAAAGAACAACCTTCAGTCAAGTGTTCCTGTCAGAAGGACTCTTGCTGGGGTTTTTTTTCATTTTTTTTATCTTTTTTCCTTCTTCTTCTTTAGACAAAGGAACTGTACCTCTGAAATGCTGGCCCTGCTGCTGGTCAGTAGTGCAGCTCTTCTCTTGCTGTGCTGTCTCTTGACCTTATTTTTTCTTTTAAAGCAGGACGAGGCTTTTTCAGCTCCTGGTGTCATTTATTTAGTCTCCTGCCTTTAAGCCCTTACCCTTCCTTTCTCACTCTCTCTAAAATGCCTGGTTGGGGGTTTTTTTGGTTTGTTTTTTTCCTGTTTCTAAATGTTTATCTTCCTGCCCATTCTGTGTGCTTTCTGCTGAGTGAGTCTGCTGCCTGCAGCTCTGCTCTTGGGGGTATTCTCTTGCTTCTGACATTTCTGCCTTGCTGCTGCACACAACACATTCTTCAATTCTTGCAGCTTCTTACTGAGCCAGGATTACAAGTAAAAGTTTTACCAGACTAAGTATAATATCTATTTTTAGTCTGTAATAATACATAAGAATTTTAATCTATGTAACTAAAAAGTATCATTAAGAATCTCTCTTAATTCTTTTAAATAATGACAGTAATTGAATGGTAGGAGATCTGATACTTCCTTTATTAGCAACTGAAATACACTTCTAAAATATTCTTATTCTGTGCTAAATCTTGAAACATGAATAGATTATTGCACTAAACCCTGACTGCTGGTTAAATGATCAGTGAAAATTGTGAATTTTACAGTTACCACTGTAATGGGTATTTATTATTATTTCTAAAAATATAGAGGAAAACTTATTTTAAAAGCAACTAAAAACAAGAGTGTATAGCAGTATCTGTGTTTTGCTTATGCCACTGAACAGGAGCTAACAAGTAAGAAATCATTTGACTCAGAATGTCTTAAGGAGCATGTCACTTTACCTCTGATTTCCTGAGTTACATCATAAGCAAACTTAATAGGTAGAATCCAGCCCCAGTCAATATGGTGTTGTGTCTGTATATGGAAAGGGTGCATAGAGTACAAAGTAAGTTTATTTGTAGATTCATATATATATATATATATATATATATATATATATATACACATATATTTCTTTAAAAATTATTTCAAAGCTTGTTATGAAAAAAATTGAGGGAAACAAATTCAAATGATCTGGTCTAAAATTCCACATGTGGAGGGGTGACAACAGCAGGAGCAATAGTTTGTTCTCTCCCTCTGTCCCTCCATTTGCCCCATGCAGCATGGCATGTGTTCCCAGTCCCACGCTGGCAGAGCTATGCACAGTTTTCCTCCTGTCTGGATCACAAATAGCTGTGTTCCTGTTTCTATCAATACATGTCAGTCCTACTTTGTACTCTGCATATCATCCACTCACTGGGCCATGTCAATGAGCATTGATTTTTGGGGGTTTTTTTGTTGTTTTTTTTCCCCTGTACATGGATTTCTTAATTGATTTCTGTTTGGCAATTGGCAGTGCCCAAGTTACATGGCCTATTTCTTCCAGGCAGTATTAGCAGGATGTTCCACTCCATCTTCGCTAGATAGGTTGTGTAACGCTTTAATCAGAAGCATCTCCAATGTACTGTGGAAATCTCTCAGGTAAGCTTAGGCTCAGTGATCCATCAGGAATTCAGCTGCACGTTGGTCATGAGTTTAGCTGCAGAACAGCTCTGTTGCTTCAGGAAACCAAGAGAAATATGACTGTCTTAGCTCGAGCTCTTGGAACACACTGAAAGTTCGTGCTGCGACGCCGTATTTTTCCATATGTGTTCCCTAAGGGTATGGCCATCAGCCCACTGCCTTTTGGGTGGTGGGGAGTAGTTGTGTGATGAGGTTACACATCAAACAGCAATGACTCTGCTTCTGGCATAGTGACACAAACCATTGCACAGCATATACATGCCTAAATCCTGGCCCATAATGAGGGTTCCAAGTGCAAGAGAAAACAAAAAATAAAGGAGGCACTTCCAGTGGTTTGGTTCCCCCCCGTCCTAAACCACCTATTAGCTAGACTCCTAAAGGCAAATTCTTAAAGGCAGGGTACGTTTACTATTATGCATTTGACCTTGATATGATTTTATATCCACTTTTTCACAAATAAACATGAAAAATAAAAACAAACTAATATTATGTATTGATTAATTGATCCAAACCACCATATTATTTCTGAATAAAATCAGAAGAGAAGAGATATTACTAATATGTACAATCACAGATTATAATTTTTCTTTTGAAAGAAAGCTGAATTGAGAACTTTCTTTAACTAGGCATTATATATGAGAAGCCTACCTAGAAAGGATTCTACACTGGAAGAAGACAATCAGCAGTAAGAAAGAAGGAGATGTAAGATGTATTGGGATAAAATACAAGTATTCGATCCACCTGTGCATAACAGAAGTGGCAATATGGTGACACAGAAGTATATGCATTTTACCTGAAAAAATAAATAATTTAACATGTTAGGATATTCTGGTTTTTGAAAGGATAAAATAGAAGTGCAAAAGGTGAGGGTATCTTTCACTCTGGGAGATAAAGTACTGGCACTTGGGATTGCTCGGGGTTGAATTTATGTGCTATGAAAGGAAAAGTCATAGGTGAGCTGTACTTTCAGGTTCAATTCTTTGACTATTTTGGAAGGACATTTTTGAGCAGTGTTTTAATTATGAAGAAAATTGAGAATGATGGCTGTGGAGAAAAAAATCCTATCTGAAACATCAAAGTCCTTTCTTACCAGTGTAGTCAGAACATGCTCTCCAATTTTTTTATCTGAAGTGACCTAAATAACATCTATGAACTAAAAAGTGCAGGCCATTTAGGATTTGGACTGTAATTTTATTAAAGCTGAAATACTAATCTGGATATGTATTGGAGGACTAGTTGCACAAAGACTGTCTCTGAAGAAGTATGGCCTGAGGAAAATAGTTCTTTGATAGACAGTAAAATATATTGGAAAGAAGAAAAAGGAGTTCTTTTGAGGTCAGCATGGATTGCTGTTTGAATTTATGCAAGTAAATTTAATTTAATTAGGACAGTATTGGAGTCAGTATATTGTTAAAGCCTCCACAAATTAAAATATAAACATTCTAGTGGGAAGAAAGACTTTGATAATGAATGGAAGAAAAATGAATATAAAATTAAAAGCATGCTTGAATATAGATTGTATCTAAAGTAATTAAAAGTGCTGTTAATTCACAGGCATTCAGTTAGTTAAATTAGGCAGTGTGTTGTGATAGCATTCAAGGAGAAATAAAGATTAGGAAATTTCTCTCTGCAGTTCCTGCAAAAGCTAGCAATCCAAGCATGATAGTTTTTCTGCTAGAAGGCAAAATGAAGTCACCTGTGGGTCAACATGTTTACAGCAACTGGAGTGACTTTAATTTGCTTGCATGTTTACTACTTTTTGTTAAACACTGTATGGATATAGGTACCAAATAAATATGCTTTTTAAAATTTATCTTTAGGCATCTCTCTAACAAAACTACAACAGTAATAGTATTCTGTTGGTCAGATGGAAAGCAGTTTGCATTAATTCATTTTTAAGTATTTATTTTTAAGTATGCCATGTTGAAGATGAAGCAGCCAGTCTTTCACAGCTGCCTCTGTACCTATGGATAAGGCTGCTTCTTCTGAATTAAAATTATTAGTTTTGCTTAAATTTATACTATTTTTTAATGGCCATACCTACAATGATCTGTCTTGAGATCCTTTTAAACTTTCATTCTGCTGATACACTTTGTGATTTGTCAGTACTGTGAGTATATTGGGAAGTATTTTTTCTTACTCTACCTGATATGTAATCAAGTTTCACTTTTAACAAGTCATTCTATTTGTCAGATACTTATTTCCCACCCCACCCATATTTCAGAGGTTACTCTAGTTATTCTAGACTAAAACCTTCAATTTATATATATAAAACCTTCAATTTATATATATAAAACCTTATATATATATATATGGTTAAATAAATTGAAATAAATCTTTCTTTGAAATGGAATGCTGTCTCTCTTAATGAGAGATGAAGAGATATTCCATCTCCTCAGTATAATGAGGAACCTGGCACATACATTATTTTTGTATATACAAACATATCTGCATCCACAGAGCTTTATAAATCTCATCTGGAAGAAAGTTAAACTTTTGGCAGTCCAGTGCTATTTATGATGCTGTGCCAAACCATTGAATCAATATTATTGAATGGATTGGTTAATTATTCCACATATTAGAAAGAATGTATCATCTTTTGCTTAGTCTAATTATCTGCTTCATTCTTTTTTAGTCTTTCAAATCATGCAATTTGGAAAAATAAACTATTTTAAGGATTGTCTGGGTTGTTTGGGGGTTTTTTTCTCATTTTAAAGTTTGCCAATTTTTGCTTTTTTTAAAGATCTTTTAGGATCAGGACATTGAAGCTTAAAGCTGAGTCTATGTTAAAAAAAATAAAAAAATCAGGTAAAATACAAATTTGCTGTATTGCCTCCTATTTTAATTCCTTGAATTTATGGACATCAGTTGCCTGCAGAGCAAGACAATGTTAACACACTGATGAAAAGACTTTTATTTTTCCTGTCTTTTGACATATTTGAAAGATTTCCTCTTGTCACACAATAATTCTTTTTCAGGAAATAGAGAGGAACATGTTCTATTAAAAGTATTAAATCTGTTCCAGAGCTGGTCATTTTCTTCTGAAAACACATCAGTTCAAGTACCAGTGAGAAGGAGGATCCTAATCCATAGCAGGCTAGGCTGGTGAACAGGTTACTACAGGAACTACTCCCTGCTTCTGAAAAATCAATGTACTTATTTCCATTTATAAAATTATAAAATAATCCAGTTATAATAATTCATTACTACATTTTATGTTTAGTTATGTGTCTGAGTAAACTCAGTGGTACCCTGTCAATGAATGTTTTATTCCTTTTCACATGAGTAGTTCCTGTCACTCGCTGGTAGAGAACAGCACACCACAGTATGTGCAATTAAATTGTGTTGCTACTTATTAGGCCAATGCAGTAGCAGAAATTTATGCAAATGAATAGGTAGGCTAATTATATGGTGCTGAAAAACCACAAGTGTCTGATGCTGTAGACCAGGTCAGGAGGGAAAATACTGGCTGAAATTCAATCCAAATAGTGTTGGTATACATGGTAATTTCTGTACATTCTTCTGTTCCTGGTTTAGGGGTGTTAATGGTGCATTCTTTTCTGATATAATTTAGATTTCTGTTGAGGTTTAGATCTGGAAGACATTTTTGTTTGTAATTTCAGCCCTTCTGGATGTTTGATTTCTTCAAGGCTGGTGATAGTGATCACAATTACTACAAGGGATAAAGGAATAGACACTTTCCCTGCACAGAGATAAAAGAAAAACCCATATAGTACCACTCTGCTTCACTTCATGGCTGTTTCTGTTGAAACCAGCTGCTCTAGCTTTATGTGCTACAGTGTTAAGTGAATGTTTATTGCTTCTTTTGCTTCAACTTCTTTGTGTTTCAGAGGCATCTTTTATTGCATAGCAGTCTAGTTTGCCAAAACCAGTGGACAGCAAAAAGCAGGAAGGCCAGCTTCTGTTTTTAACCTCATTTCTCTGCTGCCTTGCTTCAATATTCCAAACTGCATTGTGTAAGCTCTCTTGTGTCCTAAGCCACAGACTAGCCAAGATCTGGATACTTGATTTGTCTGCAGCACTGTGGAGATACCCTGAGGTCTCCTAAGGATACTCACCCAGCCTTTGTGGACTAATTAGAATTGACATGTCCAATTAATTTATATGAATTATTGCTTTCCCTATAATTTCAGTATGAAGTGTACAGAGTAACCAGCTATTGACAGGTGAATAAATAGTGCAGCAGAAGGCTTGCATCTTCTTTTCTATCTTTTTCCTTCTATGCTAAAGGAATTAAAAAGAAAGGTGCTTGTAATATGTGTCCCATGTCACTTCTTACCTCACGATAAAATGTGTTGCTAGATTTCAGCATTGCTTTTGATAACATCAGAGTGTATTTGATTAAAGCTTGCCACAAAAAGAAATTCTCATTGATGCTACCACAAACTTTAATCTCTGAGATAAAATAGTCCTCTACACCTTTCTCTTTCCATTTCTGCATGATATTTGTGGGGTACTTTGAGCTGAGAATGCATTTGTTTTTACAGGGCCTTAAGGAAATGTCCTGGTTTTGCTTAATTGTTTGCAAGACTAAGTACAGGAATAAGAGCCAAGCCTTGTCCACCTGAAGGGATGAAGCTCTGAGTTGTAGTGTGGGAATAGGTGTGTGTCAGGTTAAACTTTTTAGATCACTCTGGCTTTGTAACAACATTTATTATGTTATAGGACTAGTAGCAATGCTGTCACACAAACCCACATGTACAAAATTGGTCAGCTGTCATAGTCTCTTATTTTTAAGTCTCTGTTTTTATATAGAATGCCATAGGCTACAGAATATAATGCCTTTAGTAAATGCACTTTACATGCTTTTAATGCGCTTTAAATGCTTCACACTAAGCAACTGTGTCTTTCATTTGTGTAAAGGGGGTGTTGATTTGGCATTTTTGGAGTTTTATAGCCAAAATGACTGGATTCATCTAAACATATACAGCAAAATTAAGTACAGTGAAGCTTTTATGAAAAGTGGCTAAGATAATGGAATCCTGGCCAGGAGTGTTTGGGTGAGCACCCTAGCTCGAGAGCTGTGGAAATATCACTGACTCCAAACAGTGCAGAAACACTGGCCAGATTTATAAATCTAGTCAGAAGTGGTTTTGAAATTTGGCTGTGGACTGCATTTAAGGTTTTGTTAATTTTTGGTATATGCGTTCAATTTTGGAACTGATAAAATCTGCTTGAATATAGTGCAGCTCTGGTAGTGGGAATTCAGTGTTCTTCTGCTCTTTGGCTGACATAAAACATAATTACTGGTGGTTGATGCAAATCCACATTAATTTACTGTGCTCAGACATCCATGTGTGCACTGACTTGTAAAAACAAGACTGATGTCAGTGACTTAGTCTTTATCTTTCTTGTTTGAATTCTTTGTACATAAGGGGAAAACTAGCAATGGCAAAAAAGTGCTGCTTCAAGATTGGTAACTTTTCAGTTCTATCTGCTGTTGTCTCACAAGTTATACATATTTATTAGACCATTACAGATATATGCTTCATATTAAATAATTCTTCCTGCCAACTTCAGATCCTTGTCACAGTAAACATGGCTGGAATTGTTGGCCTGTTCTCATCATGAGATTTTGAGTCGTTAGTGCTGCATTCAGTAAAGCATAAAAATACAGATCTTGCAAAGTGTGCTGTGATTTCATAAAAAATGCCACTAAAACACCATCCTTTTGAGCAAGAGTTAAACTCTGTAATTTTAAGTTGTAAATTCTGGAGTGCTCAGTTCCATGCTGCGCTCTTCCATGCTGCTCTTTTATTGCAAACACAGAAATAACACTTCAAGCAGGGCATATGGAAGGAAAAACATTGTTTTGCTCAAACCATGGCTTGCAGCACAGAAGGCTTTTATGCTTTCTGTCAGAAACTAGGATGTGTTTTTGGTGTATTGCTACATAACAATGTTTAATTGTATACTGTTACATTAAACATTTTAATATATAATTTAAATCCATTAGCCAGCTGAAATTGCTAACTTGGACTTAGCATGCTTTATTAAAAGTCTTTACCAGAGCTGTTTGAATTCCCATAAGTGTTTGGGTGTGAGAAACGTCCAAGTGAGATTCCCGAAGCAGATGAGGCTTTGTGGTTACGTCACCTGTGTCTGCACCAGTTCATCCCTGTGGCACCTCTAATGAGATGTGAAAATTTTCACAGAATGGTTTGGGTGGGAAAGGACCTTCCAAGATCATTTAGTCCAACCCCCTTGCAGTCAGCAGGGACACCTTCAACCAGATCAGGCTGCTCAGAGCCCTGTTCTATGTGACCTTGAATGTTTCCAGGGATGGTGCTTCTACAACCTCCCTCTCTGGGCAGCCTGTGCCAGGATTTCACCACCCTGGTTGTAAAAAAATTCCTCCTTATATCTAGTCTAAATTTCCCCTCTTTTAACTTAAAATCATCACCCCTTGTCCTATAGCTAAAGGTCCTATTAAAAAGTCTGCCACCATCATTCTTGTAGGACCCTTTCAGTGTTGAAAGGCCACAATAAGGTCTCCCCAGAGCCTTCTCTTCTCCAGGCTGAACAACCCAACTCTCTCAGCCTCTCTTCGTAGGAGAGGTGTTCCAGCCCTTGGATCACTTTTGTGGCCTCCTCTGGGCCCACTCCAGCTTTTAGCCAATTTCAGCCAAACTGGACAGAACAGTGAGTCCGCAAGGATTCCCACAAGTGCTGATGTGATCCTTAGGTTGCTAAACCAGGGACTTCCTGGCAGAAAATGCCCTTGATCCAGGGGGAGAGGCCCCAGCTGAGTGGCCAGTGGCAGGTCTGTGCCCATGGCCTCTGCAGACAGCTCGGGTGGGGCTCTCCCCAGCAACCAGAGCTGGTGCCATCAGCTGCTGTCTGTAGGCAGATTGGCATGGGAGTCCTGTGTGGGAATAAAGAGGACACATGGAAAATCAGCCCTTTTCCACCCCACTGCTCACTGAACAATTAGTTATTCCTTACACTGCGGTTTGAAAGGCGCCTGTACAGATATCTGTGCACCACTACTGGGTTGTCAGTGTGGTGGTGACTCGTGTTTATGGTGTGGCAGCACTGCAAACATTAAAACCAACACACACGGGCAGTGAAAGGCAGTTCACTGACAGGATCCAGCTAATGGAATATTGATTCACATTAATGCAATATTAATTATATTAAATAGTAGAAGGAAGGTATTAAGGATTCTATTTTTGGAACAAAAAGGAAGAGACCTTTGACCATCGCAGGAAGAGATTAACTTTTCCAAATTAAATGAAAAAAATATTATTCCACTAACATAAAATCTAAGTTTCTTTTAAATAACCCAAAAGCTCAGTGATATGTAGAAATTTTCTTGGTTTGCTCATGTCTTCCAAGTCTTACACATCAAAGAAATTGCTGTCTCTAATGGTCCACATGAAATACGTTAGTAATTCTTGGTCTTTTAAGAAAAATAATTGCACTACTACTTATATGGTATTTTAAATAATTAGGTATAAACAATATTATGAACATTTAAAATTAGTGCTTTTTTTCTGTAGATTTTTTTTTTTTTGGCTGGAAGGATTTAATTTTATCTCTTATGTGTTTCATTTGCAAAATCTTCTTTCCCTTGCAGAAAGCAATAGTTAATTTTTTTTTTCTTTAAGATCCTGATTAGAAATCTGTACTGAATGATGCAATGCATGTTTTATTGCACTGGTAGCAAGCACTATGCCATGCAGTTTCTCTGTGCAAAGGAAATACAGGGAATACGTCAGTATAAGTTAAGGATGATGACATTTTCTCTGTGATGAAAAAAAAATGGAAAATTGCTTTTCTCATTTGCAAGGAGCAATTTCTTTCATAAATTACACAGCAAGTTATTTTCAGACCACTCTGTTACAATATCAATTGCTAAGCTGCCTGAATTCCTGAGTGATTATCTCTGATCAGTAATTGTTATAGATAAATTCATATGCATGCAAATATATATATGTATGCATATGGATATTCATGTAATTGCTGTTGACTGGCAGTTGCTTGAGCAGCCTTCAGCAAATTCATAATAAAAATAGATAAATGAACTTTTTTCATATTGTCATTAATGCCCATTTAAAATAATCTTGTTGCTAGTTTAACTTTTGTATGCTTCTCTGAATTGCTGCAAATATATGTAACATATCTTTCCTAAATGGATATGATTCTTACATGGAACTGCCAATTCTGCAGGAACCTAAGCTAAATGTCTGACCTAAATGAAATGGTCAGTGTCGACATTACATTTCCAAAAGACAAGCCTATCATTTATTCTCTGAACTTTGAATAATTCACCACTGTTTAAAATTCTAATTTTGTGTTAGGTACTGAATATCTTATCCTTGGTGCTCTTGCATTCCTGCCTTACCATTCATTTTAAGTGGTACTTAAAAAAAATTGAAAAAAATGAAACTTCCTATGATTGGACAGTTGGTTCTTACTCAAAACTATGATTATTATGAAATAAATAGCAAAGTTTAATTGATTGCAAGGTTTTGGTAACAAATACTAAAGGTTTGTGGTTATTGGACAGTGTACTACACAGGTACAGCTTCATTAGCTTTTGCTGAGGAGGATGCAGCACACGAACAAAGATCAGAGTGCTGGAAAGGGATAGTAAAGGCTTGAGATGTTTTGTCCTTGAAATGAAGCCAGTGGAGTTCCCTGGGTTGGCAACAAGAAATTTAGAGAAGAATTTGGGTGTAATTTAGATATTTCTGAGAGAGACATAACCCATCACTGGGAAACACCAACTGTAGGCATGCTGATCACTAATGCACAAAATATTTGATAATTTTTAAAAGGCAGCAGATCATGGTCTAATGTTTTTGGATGAAATATCTACTAGATGATCCTTTGGTCTTATTTATCAGGGTATCCCCAATCAGCACATTCCACATAGCTTGTTTTCATACACATATGGAAGAGGTCAAGCCATCACAGATGTCTGGCTTACACACAGTTTTTTAATTGAAACCATATGCAGATCAGTCCTTACTTAATACTGAAGTGAAGTAATTGGCAGCAGCTTATCTTGTGATGTGAAAAGAAGCCACAAAATTTACTAATTTCCTTTATCTTCTCAGGTCTTGCTTTTGTGCCTATCAGAAAAGAAATGCTGCCACAGCTTCATTTTCCTATTGGTATTTTTTCTGAGAGTTGACATTGAAGCTATTAAAGGTGCAGAGATGTTAGCTTGACAGAGGACAAATAATGTCTGGATGGTGCAGTATCTCCACTGTAATATTAAGGTTTTGCTTGAAAATATTAAATGTATTTTGAAATTGAGAAAAATTTTTAAATGCAAATTAACTTCCAGGGAGTTTAGAGCTAAACTTTTTGTGAAGACAGAATTGAGCAGAAAATGTGAATTAGAAGTACAGTGGGAGAGCAGTTATGAACAGCTCAGAGGGATGCTGCTGAAGTTCAAAGGAAAAGTAATAAAAGCAGTCTCTTTCAGATAAACTAAAGTACTATTTTAAGTTGAGGTTAGGATCAGTCTCTCCTGGTTCTGAAATTGATGGTTCATTGTTTCTCCAGAAATAACTCCACTGATGGCTCAGATGTGTAAATGACCATGCTCCACTTTGCAACTGAAATGAGACGTGGAATTTCCTTTCAGAGAGAATCCCTTCTCTTAAAAGTTTCCTTTCTTAAAGCTCTTATGAAAATGGGCATTAAATAAAGAAATAGTTGTTTCAAGCAAAAAGTAGAACATATAAACCATCTGATCCCCTATCTATATTTAGATTATTTCAGTATGGCAAATATTTCTTACGTCTCAATCATCTCTTTTGATCTAGAAAATACAAAAATTTGGTTTGACTGCCTATTGTTTAATAAAATCTTAAAACTTCATTTCCTCCTACTATCATTCTATAGTCCCTGCTGAACACCTCTGGTCTAGGTTACAGTTTTAAATAGTTACTTGTTAAACAGAAATATATATATGTGATAATAGCAAGGTATAGGCATTTAGACTATATAAAACAGGAAAAAAAATCAAGCACTTGCTGAATGAGTAATCTGAAACTGTGAAGAAAAAAAAAAAAAGAAAGTTTTAGAAGTTAAAAAAATACGTGAATAAAATATCTTCAAGGGGTTGAGAAAATAAAAGGAAGAAAACAGTAGAAAATGCATGGAAAAAACCATGAAATTAAAATATTCTTTGAACATGGCCAGCAGACTCAGTGAGTGGCATGATCTTTAAAAGTAAGTTTGGATCTATTGCCAAGTGAGCCTTCTGTATGTGGGAAGTTTCTCAGAGCAGTGGCTCAAGACATCTGGAGCCAGATGTTTCGATGGAGGCATTTTTATTTGCATACAATACACTTCCTTTCTACTTGTTACTATTATGGCAAGAAGCAGTCTACATAATTGAATAGCAGATTTCATATTTTTACAGACCTTAACCAAAAGTTACACTGGTGATGTGTCCTGATGTGTGACCACATAGCATGGTGAGATACAATTTTGAAATGCATTTTAAGAAAATGCTTACTTCTCACACCGATTAGCCTGACAGACTCTTGCATGTTTGATTTGTTTAATGTTGTAGGACATTTTTAAATGTCTGTACTGTATGTTATAAGTTTAATTTTCTCAAACATTTTTGTGTGTTAGATGCTTGTCCTGCAGTAATACATTCTCACTTTCTCTCCATAGATAGATATGTCTATGTGCATAAACAGAAACATTAAGATGTTCCAGTTTATTCAAGCTTAATCAACTAGAAAGAGTATTTGGGTATTACAGGATTTAAATAACATTTATTTCATTAGAGGGCTTCACGCAGTTTGGTCAGAGATCTGTAGCAAGAGCTGCAATGTAAAAGCTGCTTTAAAAAATCTTTAGGCAAGAGATAAGAACACTGGTTAATTCTTCATCATCTTAACCTTTTTGTGATAGAAACTACTCTGCTGTGTGGTTTGAGCTTGGCATATAGCGGGTCAAGTCTTGTCATGATCAGTGACACTTCAGAGATCCATAAACAATAAATCTACATACTGTGTCTGCAGTCTTGCCTTGATCATCTCTCTTACTCATTTCAAGGTCCAGTGTAGCCATAAATTTTTCATGTTTTTTTCAGAAGAGGTATCTGCAGGAATATAATCTCATCTTCTGCTTTTCTCTAACTCAGTTCCTCTCACCAGGTGTGCAGTCATTTGTCTCTCTTAACACTTAAACATAATAATAACAATTTATTAAAAAGCAAAACCAGGACAGTACCATATTCTGAAAAAAACCTCCCAAAAACCACCAAACCTGTTTCAGTGGTAGTCTTATAGTCTTTTTGAGTCTGATTTTTAAAGGAAAGATGTTCTAATTCTCATCTGAAATCAGAAACACGTGGCTTTTCTAACGAAATCACTTTTCAAGGCACCTTAATTATGCTTGATTACACTTACACATATCAATTACAATGGAAATGCTAAAGCTTCTTCTGGAGGTTAAAAACATGCAAATGTTCAGTTTTTAAATAAGGTTAAAATATTTAATCTTAACTCTATCTACTTAATGTATCTATTTACAAGGTAATAGGAAGGTATATGAAGCACTGTGACAGGTTCCAAATTATAGACTCAGGAGACAAGAAAGAATTGTGACACAATTTGCTCTGAAAGGTGGAATAATTATAATGGAAGGGAGTGCAAGGGGGAGGAAAGCTATGCATAGGAAAGAATGAGGTTTCAGATAATATACTCTAATTTGTATTATGAAGTTGCATATTTGCATAGTATTACCATAGCTATTAATAAGTTCCCTACTTGTATTTTTATGAAATATCGTTGTGTTCTGTGTGCATAAACTAGGTTATAATACTGCAGTTTAACTGTCACAATAAACTGATAGGCAAATGTTATTAAAGCTAGTGAGAAGGATTATTTTTATTATGTAGTGTTGCTAATTTACACATTTAGAATGAGAAAAGCTTTTAAAGAAAAAGCTGAAACAAATTTGGAGAATGTTTTCCTTGAACTGCAGTCCCCAGCCATCAAGATGGAATGCATTTTCTTAATAAGTTTACAGCTTGCAAACCAACAGGGGCTAGGATTTTAT
Organism: Caprimulgus europaeus; assembly: GCA_907165065.1. Next base: position 19,495,716 of record OU015538.1, on the reverse strand, counting down.
ATATCTTTAAAATATAAAAATTATTCAATATTTTAGCTAAATAGCATATATCCAGATGTGCCTTCTATTTTTAACTTTCCCTAATGCAGAGCAAAGCAAATTTATTTAGTAAACTAAGCTTCTTTTGCAGTTTAGGAAATTTATTGTGATTAATATCAAGACAGGTATAATTTTGTGTGTTAATATCTTTTGGTGTGCAGTACAGCATCTCCTTGCTAGAAAGTGGCTGGAACAGCCACTGTGATAGTAATTCCACTGGACACTTACTGCAAATAGATAAGTTGAACTGTGCAGAAGTGGGAGTTTGTGATAAGACATTCTGAGAATTAGGTCATGGTGGGTTCAATTACTTCTTATTCAGATGCCTCCTTTGCTCACAGAGTATGTGATTATGATCATTACCCAATTAAAGCACTAGGCTGACACTCTATGAACTACATGTGACACAGAGTTACCTTAATAAAACTTAGTGTTTCTTTGATTTATTCTGTTTAACTTTTCATTAAGTGTTGTCAAAAACTTGCATTTTATTAGAATCATTGTCCTATCTTCACCATTCAGGAAATGTGTTCAGTTTAAAGTTCCAATCTCTAGTCCTAACTTGTGTGCTGATTCAGAGGATCACTGGTGGATTTTGTTAGCTGGCTTTAGATGGAGGACATTTTTAGGCATCATATAAGACTGCTCTTAGGTTAAGGATGGAGAGATGGATTTGATGGATGGATGATTACATAGTTAAGGAATTTACTGGGTAGCAACATCCAAATAGTTACAGTTGTGTCATAAAAATATCACCTCCAAATTTTGACAGATCTACCTGATGAGATCAAATAAATGTTTACAGAAATTAGTATTTTAGAATAAGGTTTCTCTTGTGTTTTCTGTTAGACTCTTAACCTTTAAAAACATACCTCCAGGAAGGAAATTTAAAATAAAGTGTATTTTGATAGTTTTCATTCTATTTAAGTTCAGAACTATTTATACTAAAATCATAGCATGTGATTATTTGGGATTTTTGCTTTTATTAATTAATAGGCTGTTTGCCTGCTTCTATTCATTAAGTGCTGAAGGACTAGATGCTATCACAGCCACTGTAATTTTCATTGTGAAGCTGTGGCCTTTGCAGGAGCAGCATACACAGCAGGGAGTTGTGGGATCCCATCTGGCACGTTGTGTTTTCCCAAAGGAGATTCCAAAAGCTCTGAGCTGCTTTGGGGAATTTTCTTTCCAAGTCATCTCAGAGCTCTGTGCTGCAACCATGCCCCAGGGAGACAGGTGGGAGAGGTCTTGTGCGGCCGTACGGAGAGCGTGGGAGCGTGTGTCCGTGGGGAGCAGAGAGCCTGGAAGGGACCAGAGCTGCTGTCCCAGCAGAGGAGGGACAGAGCACCCCTGCAGAGCTGCATCAGACAGTGCAAATCCACAATAACTTTAAATTGATTTATGTGTAATCTGAGAATGGCTCAAAAACCAGTCTGTAGTGGGGAAGATGTGCATGAAGATTGAGCTTTCAAATTAATTTCCTAATCCTGCTCATTGTACAGTGGTGCTGAGGCTCGGAAGAGGGCATGGCAGCATCTTTATCGTGGCAGTTTGCAAATACATCAGCTTAAAGCAACTGGGAACCTGAGCCCTGAGGATTGGAGTGTGCCAAGAGTCTAGATGTGCTGCTTTCAGGGTGGGCTGGGAGGGGAGCAGGGGAGCAGCCCGCTGTGCTGCGCACAGTTGGGTGACACCCACAGGGACAGCGGTGTCACATCTCCTAGGTGACTTCATTCATGGTCCTGAGCTGTTGCTGCTCTTGTCTGAAACCAAGACCCACAGCTAAGGCTGCCACAGCCTGCTCTGAGATCGTGTTGGGGGGTTCTTTAAGCTTATGCATGAAGCATAAAAATGGGAGTGTAGCACAGTATTTAGGTTGTGGCATTTTAAATGCCTTAGCATGGTGAATTTCATGTAAGGTGCTTGAATTTCAGACATCCTTTGATCACCTCAATGAGATCTACTGCTCCCCACTTTTATTTCTCTGAACCTTACAGTTCAGTGAAAAGTTGTAACATTCTCAAAATATCACCCACAGAAAAAGCTGTACATGCACCCATGTGTTTATATGTATTTATGCATATATTACACTGACTATTTATATGAATGACATCAAGAAAAAACTATAATTAAAAATAAATCTGTTTTTAATGTAAGTTAAAATAATTACTTATGCAATATAAACTACTTAGCTAAAATTATACCCTCTGTTAAATAAATTTTAATGTGTGTACATTTTTTTACCTCTGTATGTCACATTATAGCAAAACAATTTCATTATATTAGTACCTCTAAGAAGTTTATAATACTGATTTTGTTTTCCATGGAATAAACTCCTCTTGTATTGCAGGTATTTCTTGCTTTGCTTTTGATCTTCAGATGTTAGTGTATAGAAAAAATTGATTAGCACTTATCATTTTTTCCATTGTACTTGCTATTTTTTATCTTAATGTTTTCTACAATAATTTGGCTTGTTTTGTCTTAGTAGCTAAAATTTTTACAGCTAGTTTTATTAGCATAAAATACTAATTTGTGATATGCAATAAGATATGAAAACACCCTAGGCCATACCTGGAGATTTCTTTTATTCTGCTTTGAATATGTAAAAACACAGATGTTATATTGTCAGATGGACTAAAAAATTGCTCAGTTTTCCCATTATCTTTTTCAAATGGAACCAGAATATATGTACAAAACAAGCAATGTTTGTAGCTGGAGTTATGATACAGACACAGAGGGAGGGTTCATTGCCATAGTGTATTTAGCTATTTCTGTATTTTGTATTTATGGCATAGAAAGGAAGAAATATCTTTTTGGAAGCAGATTCCCTATTTTTCAATTTCCAATGCATTATTAATTATGTGGAATATTCAACAACTTACCTTTTATATCATATCTTATACTCTGCACTAGTGAAAAACACAGTCTATTTCAGGTTTTTTTAAAAAAATGGTTTTCTCTCCTGTCTTCTGAATTGTAGCCCTTCTGACAACAGCCACCTGCTTTTTCTGTACTTCAAAAAAACAAAATAAATAAATGAATAAATAAATAAACCAACCAAAATTCAGCTACAAAAGCCCTGGAGGCAATCTGTCCTGTCTCCTCCCTCTTGCCATCCTCCAGTAACCCTGCTCTCTAGGAACACTGAAACGGGAGTCTCAAACTGAACAGGAGAGGAACTAACAGGGTGGCAGGAATCCTTCCTGGGAGTTTGAAAATTAGAGAATGAAATGGCTAAAATTGAAAGTTGTGTTTTACAGACAGCAAGCAAACTCCCAAAGTCAGTTGTACACCTCGGTAACAAGTGTCACTTTGAGCACAGGTTCATCTTGGCGTTATTACTGCTGATATTCTTCCATAAAAGCTTGTCTGGCTCTGATTTCATATTTGCATTTAATTTTTACATTTTGGACTCCTTCTTTCCACCTCTTGTCATTGAAAAGGGCATCAGGAATTGCTGAGCTCCAACCAGCTCTGATATATATACACCACTGAATCAGTCTGTCATGGAACAGCTTAATCTCTGTGTAACTCCTGTGTGTCTGAAGGTAATAATGCTATCATACATTACACTGGGTGAATGTGCAGAATTTCTTACTGTTTGAACAGTTTTTATGTGAAGAAGCTTAAGTAAACATTTAATAGATTTACCAGTCCCATCTTTCTGTGTTGAAGATTGGCTGTTTGTCCCTTTCTTGCAGCAGTTACCCTTTCTACAATGTACCTGTCAGGCCCGTTACTGAAATCGAGTGCAGTCAGCTTTAGTCTGCTCTCTCTTCTCTAAGCAGTGTCATGATCCAGGTTTCATGACAATTTGACAAACTCTATGGCTGTGGCATTCTTGCAGACAGACAGCACTTGGGGTTACTTTAATAGTCAGTTTTCATTCTCTAAACCTGGATGTCCATTTTCACTAACAGTGTAATTTGGTGCAAATGACGATGCAACAACCTTAAGAATCATGAAACAAAACCACAGAATGGAGCAAACCATGCTGGTATGAAAAATAATCCTGCCTATGCTAATAGTACCCTCTTGTCTCTTTTAGAGGTTTTATCCTTTCTTTCTTTTTAAACCAGAAATTATATCTCGGTTTTACTGTGCAAGAAAGAAATCACCTGCCAGGAGATAGACTTTTACAGGCTCAGGAGCATCATTTCTCTGGTGTGTCTCACAATAACAGCACGTATTTAACACAGTGAGAGCAGAATATATGGCTGTGAAAACTGAAGTCTGGTATGGTAGCTGTGATAATGATTTTGTCTGGCAGGTTTGAAGCTATCTCAGTTAGCATCATGCAGATGAGATGCCTACAGGAATTAGAAGAGATCTGGATACTTGCAGTGTCATGTATGCAGAACAAAGCTACCCACCTACTCAGTTATTATCATAAACTGCTACTCTTCCCCCCGTGTTTTCAAGCATGTTCACTGAATCCTAGTCAATGTGGTTCAAATTTGGGTGTGTACCCACCTGTTTGCCCTTTTCTCCCCTGGAACCATCTCTTTTATATCCCATCACCTTGGTTGCTGACAAGGCTGTAGGTTTCTTCAGTAGTTTTCTAATGTGCTGCCACAGTGGGGCTTGTGGGGCTTCCTGGCATGAGAGCTTCAGCCTGGCAGACAGATTGTGCAGGAGGTGGCAGTGGTGAGAGAAGCCTGTGCTGTTGATACAAGGTGAGGTGCTCAGAGGTGATAGTTTCAAGGTTTATGTTTAACCACTTTTTTCCCAATTTATAGTTAATTATAGTTGTTTCATTTAAAAATTAAGATCTTGGAATTGAGGCAAGCTTAAATTGAGAGCAATGCAGTGTCTCTGTCTTCTATGGAGATATTGATTCACTGTCATTTTTGTAATATTTTTTATCTTTTTCCTTTTATTGTGTCTTGCTAAGTCTCAGCTAAACCACTAACTTGCATCAGCACTTTTACTGTGCTGAAAAATTTCCTTTCATCTCCTGATTATCTTTATGGACATATTTTATCTATGCTTTGCTATATTTTAAATTTTATATAGACAGTAATTGAGGTTGCCATCAGCGTGTTAATTAATAAACTCTAAGATAAAACTAAGCACTTGCTCACTAGTGGATTTCCTCAAACGTATTTTCTGTTCAGTTCTCAGTGTTTGTATTTTGTTTGACTTCCATACAAGCTTGTTTGTTAATACCTTTTCCTTTTTTGGTGTTGGAATTCTTATTTCTGTACAAATATTTATATTAGGATCCATCAAGACTGTGTATTGTTTGAGAAAGATGTTTAGGCAGAAGTAGTAGCGTGTGATATTCATGATCAGTCATGCTCTGTAACATATGCATAGTTGAAATTAATAGTGGGTCATCAATTCAAATTCTGAAAGTTTATTTTCTTTAAAGGCTCATTAAATTCTTTCATATGCTGCATCCTGTTGTGGCAGCAAGAAATCTGTGTTTAATTCAGTGTGTTTGAGAGTTTCTGTGTTAATTTGAGTGAATTACTTAATGTATTTGAGCTGAGGTGTCTTTGTGCTTGTTACCTGGATCTAAGTGGGGAATTGACTTGGTAATAAAAGGACAAAGACACAGATGAGGAAATGTGGATAAAGGGAAATGGGACTTGTGTTTGGAAAACTTTACTTAGATTCACACACACACACCCCAGCTTCATTAGATTTAGATCAATGGAAGAAAATCCTTTAAGAACTGTTAAATATGAATGTGCTGTCACTGGCTGCAGTCTCTGAACAGCTTTTACTATATGCCGGCTCTTTTCTCAGACTCTTCCCTATGCAGTCATTGGAAACAGGAGTCCCACGTCTCTGCCCTGACCTGATGTGACTGTTTCCATGTTACATTACATATGGGACAGCTGCTCACCAACAATAGCAGGGTCCAGGAAGGAATTTTCCTGTAAAACCCTGTCACTAAGTCCATGTAAGATTTTATACCTTATACACAGCATAAGGAAAAGGGAAGTTCTGCTAAGGCTCAGGTATTACAAGTTAGTAGAGGAACACCAGTGAGATTGGGTGCAGAGACTGCTAAAGACCTGTCCTCAGAGGTAACAAATACACCAAGTGTTTGGTTAACCCTGAACCATGGCAAGTAGAGGACAGTGGGCTGACTCGTCTTTACTTCTTAAAAATGGGAAAGACCTTGAGACCCAGCAGATGGGGATTGGTTTTTTTGCTATCCCCTCAGTGACTTAGTGGGACCAATGGGATTGAGGACTCCAGGATTGGGAGTGTTGGTGACAGCAGAAGCTGCCATGCTAACAGGATGGATGGATGCATCCTGGATATTCTAAACAAAGCAGCTTCTTGCTTAGTCTAACACCAGGCGTCCGTAACTATCCTGTCTCCTAAGCCAATACCATTCAGAATGTTTAACCTCACAGTTCTGTTCACATACACCATTGCACTTAATTGTATATCTTCTTCTTTCCCCTCAGAATTATGGTTTGGAGACTGAAAACCTGAGAACTCTGTCTCACAAGCTGAATGCCTCAGCAAAAAATCTTCAGAACTTTATAACGGGTAGAAGGAGGAGTGGCCATTATGACGGCAGGGCCTCCAGACGACTGCCAAATGATTTTCTTACCTCTGTAGTTGACCTGATTGGTGCTGCCAAGAACTTACTAGCCTGGCTGGACAGGTAATTTAATATTCCTTGATCCATTATGCATGACAATAATTCTTTGGTTGCTTTCTATTTGTTCTTTCTTTTTCTCTTGTACCTTTTTATTTTAATATTAAAATGGCAGTTCTGGAATTCTAGCTCTAAATTTTCTTTTGCACATTTCTCAGTTATTGGAGAAGATGTCAGGAAGATGTTAAATTCTCCTCTAGTTACTTTTTCTGATTCTTTTCAGTCTGATAGTATTTTGTGTGAAATGAATACTTTTGTGCTATTCCAAGTTGACATCTCACTGCCACAAGTGGTAACGTCATTGGTAATTTAAGAAAGAAGGGTAAGGAAGAAAAGATTGTGGCATTTGAACTGTCCTGCAGCCATCAAAAAGACACAAAAAAGGTGGAGTTGATCAAATAAATTAAGAATATTCAAAATAAATTATAGTACTTGCTTAATTTGAAAATTAAATTTTCTTACTGGAGTTTTTATCAGGAGTAGGACTGATGTATTAAATACAGTTGTGGTGTTGGTTAATGGTCAACAACCAACCACTTTTTTTTTTTGCCATTTAGAAAGTGAAAGTTTGATTAAAATTCTCTCTCTGAATAAATGTAATTAAAATATTGACTGTGAAAAGACAGAGACCAAAACATAAAATAGCATCAGAGTATTCATGTTCTGTTTCTTTTTCTTTGGTGTTATAGCAACAGATAGCTTTATCTTGAATCTGAATGCTCTTGAATGTATAAACGGCACCTTAGAAATCACAGGGAGAGTGAATCAGCCTTCTTTACAAGATTTGTGTAATTCTGGTGACATCTTCCTAACCTAATGCCAGCAGTCATATTCTCTCGGGCTGTGACCTTGTCAGTTCGTATGAATTCAGATGGGGTCAGATTCAGATAGAATCTGGGAAGTCTGAAGACAATGTAAGCGTGCAGGAAGCTGTTAGTGACTAAGTAAGCTTTACTTTGCTCTCTGAATTAGGGTGCTAACTGCTGCTCAAGAGTGATGCCATGCCATAAATGCTGTCTTTTTAATGAGCCATACAAAGGAAATCTGGGCTACTTACAATTATTTGGAAGCTTCTATTTCCACTTTTCACAAGAACGATAAGTTTTGATGTTCTGGCCAAAATCCAGTTTCCATCCTTCCCCCCTGCTTTATTTCTTGTTTCAAAGGCATATTTGACAGAAGTTGTGTAACTTGCTGATGGAGATTGTCACAATTAGGTGTTTCACATTTCTGTGGTGTAGAACTGATCTCCATATTACTGTAATTATACTGTAAACAGGACTTACAACCCTTAATGCTGTATAAACCTATCCTTCCTTTGTCACAGGTCTCCGTTTGTCAGTGTGACAGAATACTCACTGCTGAAAAACAACATTGTTCAACTGTGCCTGGAACTCACAACCATTGTGCAACAGGTAGGAGCGGTTATCTTCTGCTCTGAGTCCTCTTCATACTGTTGCTTAAAAATTGCAAACATTGCTAAGGTTTTACTTCACCAGAAAAACTGTTTTAGGTTTATCTCTCTGTTCTTTGCATAGTTTCTTTGTCTGAGAGTGATGGGAAGATTTTTGGACCTTGGTTATCCTCATATGCCTGGATAGATTGAAGGGGAGTGTGATGTTGAAAATAATACACTTTGCTTTTGAGTAGACAATTTAATGTTAGGTTATCTACCAGCATCTATGTGTTAAACAAAAGAAGAAAGTCACAGTGGGAAACAGCTTAACTACTACTAACAGTTTCTTACAGATTAAAATATGAATGACTAAAAATCTTTCAGAGCCAAGTACTTACTACAATACATACAAGTATATCCAGAACCTGTACTGTGGCTTCTTCCCTTAAAGGAGAGACAATTACATGGAAGTTGTTTAGTGCTTAACGTGAAATATTCATAACATTAAATAAACCAAATATGGAACAATTAATGGTAGTATCATCATCACTGACATCCATTACTTCATTGTAATATAGCACAGTCCACATGTACATAAAATTAATTTATCTGGTCTGCAGTGCTACATAGTATACAGATAATAATAGTCTCTGAGATTGTCTGTCCCTGAGGTGACACACAGGTACAGAAAAACTGCAGTGGACTGGACAGTGAAAAAGTGGACTGGACAGTGGGCAGAAAGAGTGAGTAGAAATTAGTTTTACAAATATCTGTAGTGAGCTTATCTTGTGAGTAGATAAAAATATTGATGAGACAAAACAGTGTTACTGAAATAGGTGGAGAGGTTAGAGATCAGGCAGGGCTGTCTCAGAATGAAGCAAAAGAGAAAGATGAAAGTACTGTAGGAGGGAAAGGAAGAATAAAACTTAGTGAAAATTGTCAGGTTTTAGGCCCCTTAAACTGGCCCTGCTTCCAACAAACAGGGCTGCACTGCCTGCCTCTGTCCTGTGCTGACAGTTTTCCATGTAACCTCACAGCAGACCAGTCCTAGAACTCATTTTATTTAAGAGCCTTTCTGGATTAGTAGCATTCTGCAACCTTCTTTTTTTCTTCCTTTTTTTTTTTTTCTTTCCCCTTTTCCTCTTCAATTGTTTTAGCTCTTGGGGGAAAAACCAAAACAAAAAACAACCAAACAACTAAGGCTGATAAATATAAGTCTTTTTATTTTGTACTGTTATCCTTCATTTATAAGATTCAGCTTTATTCCTTTTAGAAATTTTGTCCCTTATGTATTTTTCCAGTGGAAAAAAAGATCCTTTTTCTCTTTTCTTGGTTTAAAAATTCCTATCTAGGCAATTAATAATTAATGTATCTTTATTAAGCTTTCTCTCACAAAGTGTTTATAGCACTAGGCTATTTTTGATTTACAGACTAAGCAAAATTAATTTCTCCACAGTATAAAAAGTTTGGGTTCTGATTCTGCCCTTCAGCTGATACTGCACTTTGTTTGTGTGAGTTTGATTTTTTTTCCCTGTGGTCTAGGTGAAAATAGTATAATTTTGAGTTGCTGTCTCTGTTTCTGTTTTTCATTTCACTGCTTTTGGCAGATGAAATTCAGTTCTCCTCTGCCAGCAATAGTTTGATTATCTTTTTCAATTCTTTAACTCCACTGCCAATGCTGTCCTCCTTCTGACAACTTAAAAAGAATCTATCTGTTAGCATAAACTCCAAGACGTTCCAAGATGAAAAATGTTTAGGTAGTTCTTCAGGTCAGTTGCTAATCAACTTTTGTCTTATCTTATTGTGAGATCTAGGTTATTTGATAGCCATTAAGATCTTTTTACAGTATATTAAACTTACCACCAGAAAAAGGAAATAAAATCATTCATAGGGAGACAGTTCTGCTGTTACTAAATCTGAGGAAAATTGATCTTAATGTGTGAAAGCAGAAATGTCTCACCTAAACCAGAATTGCAGTCATAACTGGAGGCTAAAATATTAATTGAAAGGCATTACTAATAGAAACTTGGATCTCAGATCCTCTCAGATACTCCTTGTTTTATGAATGATATAAATTTTAGCTATCTCATACAGTCAGTGTGAAAGTAGCAGTCAAGGCTGTGCATTTGGCACATTAAGTGAGGAATGTCTCCTACCTGAAGATTTATTTTGTGCAAAATGAACATGCTTTGTGTGCATAACCTAAAGCTGCCACTCAGGCTGAAATTCCTTCTAGATAGGGGGCATTACTATGTAATCTTAGTTTAATATAGACACTACTTACGAGCCTTCTTACGAGGATGTATCTGAGTGACATACCCTTAGATCTAATAAGGAAGTCAATTTTTTTTAACTTTTAGGTCATATTCTTTGTATAAGTGAGAAAATGAAATCTTCATTCAAAATTTAAACCAAACAGATGGGCTGCAGTGCTGGCTATTGTTATTTACATACCACATGAATGCTGAGATGAATAATCAGTCACTCATTTATCTGTAAACAGTGTTTTCTCATGCTGGTCATAAGATCATTGATCTTTATTCTCTTTATTCTAAAAGTTTTAGAGGAGTTTTATACCTGACCATTTCTACTTGGCAATGTATTTTATTCTACTCTGTTTTCTTATCCCTCACAATCTCACCTTTGCTAAAATAAGTAGGGAAATGATAAAAGACCAGCATGATGCAGAAAGCTGCAGAAACATCCTGATTTTGGAGTGCTGTGTCCTATCAAAATGTGTTGATTATAATGTCCAAAAAAAGCACGTTAGATCAGAGTATTGCAAATGTCTGAGCTCTCTGTTGACTTCATTTTGAAGTATAGCTCTAGCTGCAAGGTAGACTAGCTCTCATTTTCACTCTGAAAATAAATCCACCAGACTAACTTAGCTGAATTTGGATTTGGTCATGCTCTAGTGCCAAGGCTACCCTGGGGGAAAGATAACTGGAGTAACTGGGGAAGAATAGATTTTGAATATTGTTCATAAAGTATAGCCATTGGTTAATTTTTCATTGAGTAGAAAGAGTTCATTAGTTCTAGTAGAAGTTGGTTTTCTCATTTTTTTCCTGATTATGTCAAAGATGTTTAAACCCGTGCTAGATGCTTTTGATGTATGTATTAAACCACATGAACAAACACTCTCTAAACAAAAAGTTTGTCTGTGTCTTACTAGATAATATCAGCATATCTCAGCTTATTTTTTTTCCAACAAAGGCCAAACAAATTTTTGCTTGTTTTCCCCGTTATTAATGTTAGTTAACATCAGTGGGATAAATTCAGAGACCATATCACACATTTTTACCCTATTTTTAGTCAAATATTTTGTGTTCAGGATGACACGTGGTTTTTTTAAAGCTATGTAGTTCATACTGCAATTGATAGAAATTGTAGTTTCTTAGTAGTTGCCTGGACCTTGTGTAACTCTTAAGTTAGCCCTCCTCTGAGCTGGTAGTTGAACTACATATCCTCCAGAGATCCCTTCCACCTGAACTATCCTGTGATTCAGCAACTGCCATTAAAAATGTGGGTGTTATTTTCAGGTTGAACTTTGCAGACTTCAGCTTTCAGCCCCTCAATCTTATTTTGCTTGCATTTTCTAAAGAACATGTTGTCATCAAACATCTGTTCACTGTTTTCTAAATATAAATTAATATCAACTTTACCTTAATTAAACCAAGTAAAATAAGTTTCGTTAGTGTATTTACCAGTGTATATTCACCTAATTTCAAAGCAATCTTGTTCTTTTTAGTGGATGAATTCCAGAAGTGTTTGATTTTACGTATGCAAGCAATATATGCTTAAATATTTTGTCACATCCACCTTTCAAAGGCTGCAGTAGATCTTTACTGCAGTGTTATATTGGGAAATGCCATTCAACTGACAAACAAAACAAGGTTTTAAGTTCTCTTCTGAGCTGCTCCTTTATAGGGTCTCTGTTTCTTTTCATTGTTCGCTTAAGTCATGCTGTTTTGTTGTACTAGATGAATGAACTAAATATTTTACATGTATTAGTATTTTTATGTGTTAGTTAACTGTCCCCAAGACTTTTTATAGAACATTATTCATTTTATCTGCAAATTTCAATAGTACTTGCATTTTTTTCTTTCAGAATTATAAACTAAAATTATTAATATAATGTGGGTGAGCACAAGTCCTACTGACCTTTTCTCTTTAGGAATACTCTAAAGAATGCTGCTTTGGTTTATCAGAGTTATGAAGGTGTACTGTACCTTGGAAAGGTAGGGTGTTCTGAAAAGCGCAGAAGCTGAATATATGTAAGCACCATGTAACACTGCTGCTGTGAATATTTTTGTAATTCCTGTATTTTACCATTTTACAGAGGGGAAATAGAATACAGCTACTAATTTTTAAGAGTTTTTTAAACTCTTAAGAAAAAAGTATTTTTAACATGTTATCCTGCTTACGTGTAGAAATAATATAATTATAACTATTATTTATTTTCTAAGAAAAATAAATCAACATTCTATAAATGGTAGTCCCTGGAAGATTTTTTTTTTTTTTAATGAGATCCCTAGTGCATTGCTATGTATCAGAGAAAAATAAATCAGAAGAATATTGTGACCTACATATCTTAATATTGTAGTATAATATTGCAAGTGCTTTTAACCTCTCAGTTAAACTTATCTGATGTATTTTTTTTAAAAAAAAGTCAATATGCATCTATTTTGGAAGGAGTCCCAAAGCCATTAACATTTTTAATGCTAATACAACGTTGAATGTGCAATGTAAGTATAGCTAACATTAATTCTGCTCTACAAAACAGTGAAATTTCAGTTTTACTACACACAAGTCCTCTATTTTTTTGACCTGAAGTAATTAAGTTTGTTCAGAATGAAGCTCATATTGTACTTCTAGCACAGAAATTAAAGAAATAATTTTAAAAGGAGCATTAGCTCTGAAGTTAAGTTGCAAGCCCTGCTGTGATCATTTTGTTGTCGTGGTACTTGGAGGGTTAAAAGGAGATGGTGGATGTGCTGTTTGAAGTGTTTAAAATTTGTAGGAAAAACTGCCTTGGGCATTGCCAAGAAAACTGACTAAATTAATTCCTTTTTTGTGTGTGTGTGCTATAGAAAATAACAGTATGAATACAGAAGAAACATCAAAGGGATACTTGACCATGAAATGCTAATATAAATTCTTCTCTGTGTTCCTCGGTACTCACAATCTTCTGATTTTAACTTCCTTGTTCTGTAACAAAATTCTTTAAACTGAATTTGCTTAAAAATTCATTTCTCTACAAAGGGCCCTGTCCTCTAAAATAAACATAACCCTCAGAGCTGAGGGTGTGGCAGTTACCTGTTCCCAGGGCTGAGTGCTCTGCAGCAGCCTTGGACGGGCTGAGGGACAAGGTCCCCAAAGCAGCACCCAAGGAAGAAGGTTTGAGAGCTGGACATGGCCTCAGCGGACGGGACACAGCTGAGGGTCTGAGCTGCTGGACAAGAGCAGGGATCTGCCAGTTAGCTGCTGATTCTCTCCCCAAGAGAAATACTTCTCTCACAGGCTAAGCTGATCGTATAGCTAGTCTGCTTCTAGAGCAAATGGAGTGAGATGCTGGAATTATTTCATGGGAAGTTTAAAGCAATGAACTGTTCTTGCTAACGTGTTCAGATCCAGGAAAGGGAAAAGTTGAGAATTATAGGGAATTGTAAGTTACTTGAGGGGATCTTTTAAGTATATCAACAAGTTAAATTTTATTTGAAAACTTATTCAAGGAAAAGAGACAAAAAAACAAGACAGGGTTTTTGGGTTTTGTTTTTTTTACTTGTCATATCCTCATCTTTAAAAATATGTCCTGAAATCCTTACCTTGCTTTGTAGAAAGCTTTTTTCCAATGTAACATAGCATTTGGAGAAGTATTTAACAATTTCCCAACATGATTTTTCTGTTGTTAACCACTAATTCCCTTAAATGTAAATAATCAGTGCCAGGATGATGTTACAGACAAGGTTCCTATGACAAACAAGGCCCCTGCAAGGCGAGGACCCCACCTGCCGGGTCCTCAGCAGGTTTTGTGGCGAGCTCCTCGTTCCCTCCCTCACAGGGCTCCGGAGCTCCCTCCAGCCTCAGGCCCGGGCTCTCAGCCTCCCGGAACTCAGGGAGGTGCCAGGATACCACAGAAATATTTTCTCCTCAGATTTTGTTACAGAAAATCATCCCTTTGACGACTGGTCGGTGCCGCAGGCTGGTGCTCACCGTGTGGGAGTGCGGTGGGCTGCGGCGGAAGGTTCTGGAGCTCCGGGGCGGAGGGGAGAGGGAGCCGGCGCCTGGCCATGGAGGCTGTGGCCCTGCCTGCGGCTGGCCTCAGAGCTGACCAAGATTTTGGGGCACTCTAATCTCACTCTGCCTGGCAAACTTGAGATTTTTTTTGTATGTTTATGGTTTTTTAATTGTATGTTTTAGTAAAATACAGTTTGATAGCCTGTGTGGTGGTTTGGAGTGCTGACTGGGAGGAGGAGAGTGGGGTAGAGCTGCACTTGGGCCCTCGCCTGCAGGAAAGGGTTAAATACTGTCATGTCATCACTATGTCTTGCTTTAGAGAGGAACATACGGAGGAAATCTTTAAAACATTAAAAAGCAGTAGATCTCTTTTAGGAATTTGTACTTGCTTTCATGAAGGAAAAGTAATACCACTAAATTAAAATGCAAGTTAAGGGAGTAACAACTCAAGTTATGTAGTGATAAGATTTATTGTTCTTAAAATGATAACTAAAATAGGAAAATAACGGGCTCTAGGAGTTACAAGTCTTAAGCAAATAAAGAGGTTGATCAGGAATATTGTTTTTTCAAGCCTACTTTAAAGTGGTTAATGAGGATGTAATGGAAAGCTGGGATGGAGTTGTTCTTTGGGAGGCCTTAATGCAGTGGAACCCCCTGCAAATCCCTGGACCTGTGCTCAACATGAGCAAGCCTGTGTCCTTTCTCATACTGTTTTGGTGCAACTTGTGCCTTCCAAAGTCCAAAGCTAAAGCAGTTAGGTGACCTCTCAAGAGATGGGACCACTGCTGTTTCTTGTCCCTTATGGATGGCGTAGACAATCAGGGCATTGAAGCAAACAAAGGAGTGAACTAGACTGATAGTGTGAACACACCATGTTTAACCTCTTCAGCATTGTGCTTGTCAAAATATTCTTTGTTTACTCTTCCTTTCCATGCTTATAGTAACCCAGTCTACCTAGTGGTAGGTCTGACACAACTGCCTGCACCCCACACAACTTGTAGAACAGCTAACAGACATTCTGCCTCATTTAAGGCTAGGCAATGTATCTCTCTCTTTGTGCATCATTGAATTTCTGACATGTCAGATGAATCATAATCAATTACTTTTTTCTCACTATCATGAATCTATCCCCTCTGCTTTATGTCTATATTGTTGCTAGTATTAAGCAGGAGAGTTTAATGACTATAAAGGGAAGAATAGATCCCTCAGGTTAAACAGCCACAAGAGAAGTCAAGATTTAAGACTGTAAAGTAACCTTTTGGACATGAGAAAACTCAAGAGATCATTTCTCTTTATAGATACATCTGTAAGAAATAGTTATTAGCATAAAGCATTCTTAATAGGAAATTTAAAATAATGTGTATTAATTTCTTTGGTTTTCTTTTACTGCAGGATTGTACAGTGTATGAAACAGAAAATAAAATTCTTCATGTGGTAAGTATTCTAAGTATTCTGCTTTGGTATTTTCTAATCCTACCCCATCCATTTAAATGATTAAAAAAAAGAAGCTGCCTTAAAAAAATAAAATTTCTTACTACTTAACATAACTTCTGATTAATTATATCAGTTGCTAAAAGTTAAAGTTTTCATAAATAAGATCAAATAGTTTAAAAGTTAAAATTTATTTTCAAGACCAGCAAGAGGGAGATATCAGCTTATGTGTTTTGTGACCCCTGAAACCAACTTAGTGCAAGTTAGTTGTGCCTCCTACCATCCAGTTTAATGACTGTCCTAGCACTCTAGATTTAATACTCCAAAATGGGTTTTTTTTGCATCAAAGTGAAGAAATTGAGATGCTAACCAAGCAATATTAATAAAATATTTTTTCACCTAAGAAAATGTTTCCAGTTCCTCTGAAGACTGGAGGCTTATGGACAATGGTGTCATTCACTTAAGAACCTGGTGCATTACCAGCTTCACTGGTTGTCAGACTGAACACATTGTGCTTTCAGCACAAAAAAAATCTGATGAAGGGGAATGGAAGAATCTTATACAAAGTTATTAATTAGATATTTGCCTTTAAGTTCAAATACTTTATATTTCCCTGATACAGGCACTGAAAACTTATACGGACACTGAGGTAGAGTTAAAATCTATAGTGAAAGGGAAATCTCAAAGGATTTACAAGTTCAGATAAGCTTTTGACAAGCTGTAACCAAGTGCCTGCAAGTGCCTAACTTGTTTTTTTTTAAAGCCTTTTACACATACTCTGCTTCCAGCAGGGATTAAAATTCGTTGTAAAACATTGATGTGCTGTTAAATTCAGAAAGCATGCAGTGACTTTTAGAAAAAAGCTTACTATTGCAAACCCAATTCTGAAATGAAGTTCTAAAAGCACTTGAAATCTTCTGGGATTTGGAGTGTGTGTATATATACACATTTTTTTAACCCACAGTTCTAACTGTATATGACTTCTAGAAATAGATCTTTAGCAGGAATGTTACTTCTGACTTTTCTAACTGTCCTGGATGGAAGTCTGTAAAGGTAGAAGAAAAAAGTTTCTGGTTTTAAGTATTCTATAAGTTCAGCAGTAAAACTGTAATGACCCTGAAAGAGCCAAGGCAATAGAACTCATCTCAGCCTGAGCAAAATGATCGGAAACTAACTGAACCAGAGCATCCAGGCTCTGAGAATTAACCTGCTTATTCTAATTCTGGGTGAAGTGAAAAGAATCCCCATCTTTCACACAACATCTTAAAAAAAAATAATTACTTCAAGGACACTGAATTCAAGAATGAGCTTTGTAATTTGTTCATTTATTTTTATGTTCTTTCTAAAAATAAAAACTAAATTAAAGAAAATACTCAAAAAAAAAAAGTAATACTCCAAAGTAAAATTTTACATTTGTAAGAAATAGAATCTATAACCACGTGGCTTTTTTATTATTATTATTTCAGGAAGATATTAAAGGTATAAGTAAAAACAGATTTAGAAAATGATGGTCCATGATTGACTTTCTTCATTGGTCACTGGAGAGATTCACTGAGGTGTTGATTTGTTTGGAAGAACTCCACAGTAGGGCAGTGTGTGCTCAGGTGACATGATTGCAGGTGTCCAGTTGAAATTTCCTCACTGGTTATGACTAGACTGTGTCTACTCTGCAACTTGGGTATTATGGGAAAAGATAAATTATGAAGGGGTGATCTTCAGGATCAGTTAAACTGCATGTCTGAGAGTCAGGTGTTATATCTGTTAGCAAAATACATTTATCAGGACTGTGTCAGTTCTTTAGACTGTTTTACACCCATGATAATTAAAAATTACAACCTGCTAGTTGTTCTTCCTCTTGGCAGTAAATACAGATTATTAACTTATATTCATTGTACCAACCCAGCAGTGCCTGCCATACTAAAAATACTTCTTGTGACATATAAATTGGTATGACTAGTGGTTTCCTAGAAATTCTCTTCTTGTTGTGACCCATTGAGAGAAATGTAATAAATTATTTTAGGTGTTGGACAGCCAGTAAAACTGTGTGCAGGGTTCCTCTGCAACAGGCACTGAATTTCTTGAACCCATTTTTGTTTGAGATGTTCTTAAGTGCGGTTGTGTTGCGCCATCTGGAGAGTACACGCTTTGCTTCTCTGTGGTTTTGGAACTAGTACACAAGACTTTGGCCCTTACTATTTTTGTATGTCAAAAATACTTTAACATATCATATGTGAATGTATCATCTCATTTTGATAGTGACATATCAAACATTGCTTCCTGACCCTCTGCTATTATTGATAAATTCTGCTCAGTTGCTCCTGTTTATGCTATCAGCTTTGCATGATTTACAACAGATGTCAGGCCTCTCTTCTATCTGCTGAACTACTTTTACAGCAAAATTATATTTTAATTATTCTAATATAAGTTTCATGATCATTTTCCTGATGCTAACATCCTACCTAGATCTTAGTTAACTTCCTGAATCATGAAGAGATCATTAAGATTCATACGAGTAAATTTGATTGAACACTTGTTTGCTGTTTATTTCTTCCCAAAGTTTATTTACTGAAAAAGTGTTTGCATGTGACAACTGTAAAGTGAAAACATTACATCAGAAAGTAGAAGGTATTGTCTCTGGGATTTAGTCTACATCAAATCTGTACATGCGATCTTAAATGTTAAGGTCTCTGAGAGGGCTTTGGTTTGAAATCACAGTAATGTTTTGATAGGACAAATTCAAAAGCTGGATGAAAGCACAGACAGGGTTAACCACCAGTTCCAGTGCAGAAAAGCAGTACAATACATTTTTTGAGCAATCCAGTTTCCATATCTCTAGTGGGACAAGACAGGACCTAAAGTTTTGTTTAGGGGTTCTGGCCCAAAATTGAAACTACTATAAATATTTCTGATTTCAGCTGATCTTTAGGTGCAGTTTTACATACCCACATGGGATGCTTTGCATCTTTCAGCTGACATAAAATACAAATGCCACATCCAGTACTCCAGAGCTGTACTTTGATTTCCAGATGAGTAACTACACAGTGAATGGAAATATAATCTATAAATTCAGCCAGTTAATTTATTCATTGTGACAACTTTATTTGTTTAACTTGTGTGTATAGTGTCAAATGAGATATTAGAAAGCCTCATGCTTTTGCAAATGTCTGAAATAAAACTTCCCTTAAGGGATTTCACTAGAACTTGCTATAATTAGGGAAAATGAGTGTATTCTATTTCTCAAAGGAAAATAGATGCATACAGCACAACTTGGACCAGAAAACCATTCTGAAATTCATCTCAATGAATACTTTCAGATTAGGTTCAAATATTTTTAGGCATAGTCTTTTTGAAGGAACGCTTTGAGCAACACATGCAAACTTGGGAATAAATCTTTACACATAACAGGTCAGCTCCTTTCTGACCCACAGACTCACTGTTCGCCTTCCATGGGTGGGTTTCATCTGGCAGTCTCCCTGCTACCATCTATGCAATGAGATTCTTGCTTTGAAGGTGTTCCTGTGGGTTGGCATTCAGAGTTTGAGAGCTTTAGCTGGAAAGCAGGATAATGTGAAATGATTGCACAGTTGCAGTGATCTAGAACATTGGTTATAGGATGTGTTCAAAGATGCATAAGAATTTTATTTCATTAAATATATTAACTAAGGCACTTTTCTGCCAGTGTAACTTTTAACAAAGGAAAGATATTTTTTTTAAGGTGTATAAAGCAGAATTCACCTCATTATCTCTGTTAGTAGGGTTGCTCTCATTATTTGGTAGACAAAATAAGTTACTAAGTTGGTGTATAAGGCGTTTACTTTTACATATTTCACTCAACTTCCATTGTATTAATAATGATACATTATAATGACAGATTAAGCTCATCAGGTGGGGTTTTTCTTTTAAAAAAGGTGGATATAGTTGCAGAGGAGAAGATAGTTTATATGTACAGATGTTCTCAGTGCACAGTAAAATCTTTTGATGAGTAGAACTATACATGCATGCACATTTTTTTTACATTTGTGGATATTTTCTGTTCCCTTAACATCATCTTCTTAACTTTCATATACCTGTAGTTTTTACAATGCCAAGAAGTGAAATTATCTGTTTATTCTCAGTTAGTTCTCAGCAGAACTTCTTCACTAGTAGTTTCAGTTTAATATGAGGAATTATATTGACTTGTTTTTCTTTGTAGTGTAAAACCTTGTCTGGGATTTGTGACCACATCATTTCGCTCTCATCTGATTCTCTGGTGTCACAGTCAGCACATCTTGAGGTAGTTCATCTCACCAGCATTATGCCCAGTGAGGGGTTGGTAAGTAGCAAAGCAGTTTAAAGTTTGACTGTTAGAATACAGAATACAAGCCTCAGTTCTTTAGGGTGATTTTTTTTTTAGTTTATCAAGAAATCAAAATGTATTTTCATACAGTGTCCTACTTTTTTGATAAACTGAAGGAGATTTATGAAAGTGGTTTAATTACTATTTATCTAAATAAAGAGATTGTCATTATTTTTTTAAATTAATCTGTTTTACCTAGGGCTTCATGTGCAACAGCTAACGAAAAGTTATAGCCCTTTGACAGGCATATTGCGGTCTTTGGAATGTATCAAAGTAATCCCCAAATACATACATATATAAAAAGAATTAACTAAATATCCTTAATTAATGTGCTTTGAAAATGATTAGTGAAAGGTATGTTTCTTGGGTTTGCACAAAAATAGCAATATGCTTCCCTAATTATTTGGTTCAAATAAAACTTTCAGAAGTGTCATCCCAGAAACCAAATAAATCCCTGATATTCATAAAGGGTTCATGAGCAGACAATTTAGGTGTCTTCTGAACATCCCAGCTGTTCTGCATTAATAATGGACCACACCATTAAAATTATGATAGCTTAATAATTATTTGGCTACCACTTTTAAGTATTGATGTATGATTACGTTTCTTGGGCAAGGAATTTTTGTGATATCAGTGGGTAAGATTTCTGTCTCCCTTCCATAGTCCCCTGCTTTACAACCATTCTGATATTGGCAGGCTATAGGAGGGCAGGGATTGTGCTTGGGAACCTAAGATCCTACTAAAAGCTAAAGTGTAAGGTAGCACTGCAGGCACTGAGATGTTCTTGCACATTCTCCTCAAGAGACCTGCTGCTTTTCCCAGTACAATCTCATACTCTCTTCAGCTGCTTTCTCAGTTTTTTGGATTTTATTTTTTTTTTTTTCCCTACAAGAGGAGGAATCCTGGAGTGTTGTTCCTGGGCTTGGAGGAATCAGTTGGAGGAGAAAAATAAGAGGAAGTGGGTAGATAATTTGGTAGCCATGAGGCTCATCTGCAGAATATTACAGAATTGACAAATTAAAATACATATGAATGTCCTTACACACATTGTGGTACATTTCTCACTCTGTTCTGACATTGAATAGCAATGAACATCATATACAAATCCTGTCAAAGTTAAAAAAAATCATTATTTTGAGGTACACATATTAATTTGAGAATGATGTATTTTAGTAACAAGAGGTGGTTTTGTATGACTGAATAAGTTTACTTTATTAGACTGATTCAGTCAACAAAGAACATTACACCAGCATAAAGCACACTCCAGTTTAATTCTGTGGCATCACAGATGCTCAGCCCAGTATGTAATCCTGAAGACAGATACAGTTTGCTTGCTGTGCTGCTGCATCCCAGTGGTCAAATGTGTTCCCTTTGTGGCCCAGTTTTCCCTCTTGTTCTGATTTCCAGGTTGGTGCAGGGTATCCAGAAAATACCTGGTCAGTATCATTTACAGCTTGGGTAGTGTATATGCTGTAAATCTGTCTGTGCTTTTGACTTGCATGAAGGTTACTACATCCCATGTGCTAGCAGTCCAGGGCTCTGTGTAGCTTTCCTTGTTATTCAGAAATATAATGTGTTTCTGCTGGTCTGCTCAGAGGAAAGTTCACTATCAGCACTGGAGAGAACATGAACACAGATAGGATGTATTTTCCCCAGGGGTGATGGAGCATGTCAAGTGTTTCCCATTCAGTGATGGCTCTATACCTAGGACAGGAGGGTAGACTGCCAGAGGACAGAAAGAGTGTAGCCTACTTCAAAATCATCGTGTCCTATAGTGAGCTGAAAATACAGTATTAGGTAGGTGTGCTTCAGGAGTTCTTGGGTATGAATGGTGTACTTTCTAAACAGCTTACTGTAAAGTCTCAGAGTGTGATTTAAGGCATGAGTGCCCAAGATGTGTTGGCAGTATTACTGAGGCCTGCCATGTGGTCTGCACCTTCCTCCAGACCACCCTCTTTTCTAATAGAACATCAAACAGACAGCGCCTGTGCTGGAGCAGTGCTGTAGACTGGACTCCATCACTAGGTGGAAGAACCATGGTGTAGGTCTTCATCCTCAGTGTACCCGTAAGTTTATAGCCAATAAGACTGCAGTAACTGGGCAATGCTGACAGGGGATGTGAGACAAATACTGCAATCAAAACAGCCTGTCCATTTTTTGGTGGTTTTTTTTGGTTTTTTTAGATGAAGTGACATCACAGCCAATGACCGAGTTTTCTGTGCCTAATTGTGAAGGCACTGTAACATGTTAGGTTGGAAAGTTGCAATTTTGCTGACTGTTCTGTTTAGAAAAAAGTATGAAAAAGGACTATAAATGGGAATAAAAGAAAAATCATGTGAAAAGGAAAAGAAAACATTAATCAGAATCAAATATAGAACAGAGTAATGAATTACAAATGGCTTTCTCATGATTGTATAGCAGTTTTTTTCCACAGGAACTCTGCTCCATTCAAGAGAAAAATGAGTGCTATTCACTGAATGGAAAGTATTCAGAGTTCCATTTTTATCCTTATCATTCAGTGTAGGGGTTGAGGTCTTATTTACCACGCTTCAGCTAAGCTCTGCATTCCCTTGAGTTACTCATTTCATCGTGAAATTTTATTTTTTTATATGGCCTTACTGCTTGCTTCGCAGGTGCTGATTAATTCATCCTCACAACACACTTGTGAAAATGATATTGCAATTTTAGTTTTATAAGTAGGAATCTAATGTGCAGAGCAATTTGTGTCAATATCACCAAAAATCAATTTTATTTTAAGGGAAGCTTACCATATGATTTTTCAAAACACTTCTTACTTTTACAGCATAACTTTGAAAACAATTTCTTACAAAAATGACCCAGAAATCCTATAGGCATTGCATAAACTTACACATAAACAGAATTCATTTCCAGTCCAGGTCCATACAGTTACTACATGGAGTCAGCACTCCTGCGGGCAGTGTCTGTTTAATTGTTTAGATAAATTTTGTCTCATAAAGCATTTTCACAAAGGGACAGTTTGTCATTTGAATGTGTACTTTCAGTTCTAGCATTTTTTAATTTTCTGTCCATGAGCTTCATAGTAATCTTTTTCTTTTTTTCCTCTCTGAAGTGTCTTCTTTTTCAGTCTGCCTTAATAAAAAATAGTCTTATCTCCTGCATTCCCCAGAATACACTCTCAGCTGGTAGTTTCATGGCAGTTTGCTGGACAAAAGAGTTTGCATTGGGAAGCACACATTTTGGGTTCTGTTCCAAGTTCTGGTGATCATGTTTGCATCCCGATCTCTGCAGGCATTTGCTGGCCTCCAGAAATATATTGGTTTTCATCCTCTCCCTTCCCATCCCTTCCCAAGCTGTACCAGTTACACATACCAGTCAAATCGCTTCCTCCTTTTCCCTGTTTAGCCACTGAGTTTTCAGTGGCAAATACTAAAACACCCTCCATATATTTTCCATTTCATTTTAAAGTTTAAACACTTTTTCTCCTGAATTTTAGTACTGGGTACGGTAATAACATTTGTATCTGAAGAGCACTGCATGATCAGCCTGAATAAGATGTCTAGAAGGTAAAACTTTGTTTCAAACTACCAATGTGACAAATTTGAAATAAACTCCTGTGCTAAGAAGTATCAGACTGTGAGAACTCCTGTGAGCTCTGACAGAAAGAGAACATACCTACTAAATTTTTATGAAATAGCATACAATAAAAATAACTTCAACTTCATGATTAAAAAAATTCCCTTCCCTGCCTGTAAGTTTTTCAATTCTTTGATTTGTTTATATTGTCAATTGTGGCATCACAAAGGAAATTGGTTCAATTTTATACTTACAAATGCTTTTTAAAAGTTACTTTTCTTTCTGCTTAAACAAAGATAGGTTTCCATTCCGTTGTATTGTTTATCCACAGATTAACCTGGGAATAGTGACTGACAGTTAAAAATACACTGTTGTCATTATGTCCTGGTTAACTAACCAGATGACTGAGCAAGACATTTTTCAACGAAATTCCACTTATCATTTACATTATGTGACAGAAAATTTTTCAGAATGTATTTCCATTTTCTTTAGGCTTATTAACCACAAAATTATGAAAAATCAAAACAGATCCAGCTAGAGCAGGTTACTCAGGGCCTCATCCAGTCAAGTTTTTATCAACTCTCTGACTCAAAGTCAGAGATTCCATAGTCTTGCCAACCTGTTCCAGTGTTTTAGCATCCTCATGGTAAAATTGGGGGTGGGGAGAAAGAAAAAGAAATCATTCTTTTTCAGTTGAGCTCCAGCTTGTGTCCCTTGCTTTTCATCCTCCCACTGTGTACTTTCAAGAAGAGTTTGGCTCTGTCTTCTCTTATCGCTGGGGACTCCAAACTACCATTTTGAGAGCAGAAGGTGATGCAGAATTATTGAAAGAATCATGATTCAGCAGGACAATGTACCAATTAGATTAATAACATTTCAAAATTTGCTGGATAACTGTATTATGTGGGGAGATGTGAAGCTGTGACCTTAATCCTGAGAGACGAGAACGCAAGCAGTTGAGTCCCACCGGCGTAAGGCTCTGTGTGTACGTGTACTGTTAGGTCAATACCTACTTCGGTTGTCTCTCTGTAACCTGTCAGTTGTTCCCTTGAAGCAGAATTCTTGCTGGGCCAGTTACAAAGCTCCAATTAGTTCACCAAGCTCATTTTTCTCCATAAACTGGCAATCTGAGCACTGGCTCGTGTCTTTTCCGAGTTAGGCTATGGTTTAATTTTCCTGGAATCGGGAACTCTCTGAAGATGGGGTGTTTCAGCTTAAAGACTATTCCTGTTCACAGCTTCAGTTTTGATACTTCTTTTATGTCACTCATAATAAAAAGAGGTCGTGTTAAATATTTCAAATACTGAATAGGCACAGGCTTTTATGCTGGTGCTCAGTGCTGAATTCTGTCAAAAAAACTTTGGAATAAAAAAAAAGCATTAAATGAGAAAACTATGCTGTTTATAATGGATCTTGATACATATTTGTTTAACTTAGATTTGCAAATGTTAATTGACCATGGTTGCTTCCAGGCTGTTCAAATGTTATGGTCCCTAAACTGGAATAAATATACTATTTTAATATCATGCAAACATCATTTATTTGTTTCCTACAAATATTAATTACTTTTCTTGCTCTTTTTTCAGGGAATGTATATCAAATCGACATATGATGGACTACATGTAATCACAGGAACAACTGAAAATGTAAGCTTCTTTATTCTAAAAGACTTTTATCATGCATACAAGTGTATACTGTATATCTGCAGTGCTTTTTGTTATATGAAAACTTGTTTTAAATCAAGCCACTTTTTATTAATACTTTTTTCTTTGTTTTCTGTGCATATATCACAGAAAAATGAAAAAGGTAATTTTAGATATTATATTCGATATCAGATATGTTATAGAATAATCTTCAATAAACCAGAAATTTTTCAAAGCTAGCAGTAATTACTGAGAGGACTACCAATAAGAAGGGAGAAATTGTGGAAGAGAGAAAACATTTTGGTACATGAAGAGAAGAGGATGGATGATTTGACAATGTTAAAATACTAAGTTAGTTAACAGTCCAAATGACTATTGTATGAGGATCTATAAACAGTTATTTTATGAAAATAACCATTCCTGAAAGAATTGTATTATGAGTTAAGCACCATTTTCATATTTTCCATCATCTGTAGTAAAAATACAGAAGAGACCAAGAAAAATGTATTAATTATCATTTTCATTGTGGTCCCAGAAGTGTAAACCAAATTTGAGCCAAAAGCACACAGAAAGCTGCAGCACATAAATCAGTATGACTGATCAGAGAAAAACTAAACACTGTGACACGAATAATGAAGTAGCTTCTAAATATCCTTCTTGATACTTAACTTGCAATTCATAGTTATAAATTTGAAAAAAAAAAAATTACTTCAACTGCTGCAATCTAATGACTGTGACAGAATTCTTCACAGGACCCATCCCCTCTGTTTTCCACATTGTGTTTTAGTCACAGTTTTTGTTCAGTCTTGGAGCTGTTTGACAGCGTATAAGCTGGATAAATGACAAGTTTAGATTTTATAATGCTAATATTGAAACCATGTAATGCTGACACCCAAGGAACATAAAATTAGCAGTGTGCAGCTAGCCAGAGATGTAAATACTTGCTGGCATACATCAATGGTGTGCTGGCCCACATGGGTGAGCTTCAGATGTGCTACTTTGTTCTACTTGATTTCTATCTGTTGAGACAGTATTGCATCACACAGGGTTTGGACAGTGTGAACCCCTGGAAAGCCTGATGATTTGTGTGTCACAATCTGTGAAGACAGGCCTAATGCAAATTAAACTTAAAATTTGTTTGTTTGTTTATATTAATGCCATTGGCAGCATTTAGATGTCTTAAAATAACTATATGTGTATCTTGGGTCCTGAAACTTACAAATGATCCATCTTGATTATGTTGTAACAGATTTTGTTCATAGGCTGAATTGCTTATGCTATAATTAATCCATTGTTTTACTGTAATTTTGATTCATTTTAGAAATAAAGTGCACTTTGTAGGGAAAATATTTATATATTTATAATTGAAATTCACTGAAGGAGTTACTAAATTGCCAGCCACTAAATTTTATTTTGAATAAACTGTAGATGTCAAAATTTTTTGCTAATACACCACCATAAGAAGTTGCTTTTTTGTTTTTGCTAAAAGTGTAATCATATATACAGATAAACCAGCTTCAAAGACCTTTAATTTCTGGCATTTCAGCAAATTTATTTTTCAGTCCTTTTGAAGGGATAATTGACCTCAGAGCCAGTGTTTAATTTTAAAAGATAATAATTAGCTCAGCCTTATCAAAGTCAGGAAAGGAGCTAAAAAGAGAAAGAACTGGGCCTTTGATTTTCCAACATCAACTGAAGTTTAACATTGTGAATGGTGGTGTTTACTTCAGTTTCCTCCCTACCTTTCATTCACTGTTTAAAGCAATTAAGTTTGTATTCACATTGAATTCTAGAAACATCTTTTTGTTACACATTTAGTCCTGCAAAAGGGCAGTCTGCCAAAATTCTTCAAGTTTCCACTTAAAGGAGAAAGGAGACACTGGAGCCAGGTAGTTCTTCTCACCATCCTTTAAAGTATGTAGGTAAAATCCTGTTTATTGTAGCACAGAAGGACTCAGATGGCAGGAGATGATATCTGGCTGTAATGACCAGGTAGTTTAGCTCCAGGGTTGGAGTCCCCACTACAGGAGACACAGAAGCCCTTATGAAAGAACAACAGAGATCAAGCAGGTGAGGAGTTGGAAGGTAGCTTGTGTTGGGGAGGTTGAGGAGAGCAAGGTTAGGAATGATAAGCAAGCAGTAGGCTGAAGGTAAAAGCTATGCTTGGAACAGCACCTATAACACACTTGGAATCACTGTGTCAAACATTGGCTATTTGCACTATCTTTTTCTTACTGACTGAATAGCTGCTGATGTCTCCTGCTGCTCTCCAGCAGCTGTGTAGTCTGCAGACTCTATTGATTAGTCAGCAGGTGCTGACTATCGGGGAGTGATTCAACCTCCTCATAGCTAAGTCTCTTTGACATTCTATTCAGAAATAATTGCAGTCATTTTCTTGCCAGTGGCAATATGGTTTTTTGTTGTATTGTTTCCTCTTGTCCTTGTTCCTTTAATTTGTATATCTTATGTTTTTAATCTCCATCCACAAAAGGGATGGAGATAATGGGTGGGATTTGTGGTTGGTAAAGACTGAACAGCTGAGGAGTTCTTGCCTGTTTCCTGGAAGTATTGATTGGTACACAGTGAGGTCATGAATATAAGAGTCTACAAGTTGCCTTTAGTTCGGATAAACCTTTTCTTCCTTTGCATTTGTGCCCAGCTCTTGTGCCGTGGGCAATTTATATTATGGGCTGGCTCCAAAAGCATTCAGGAACTGAACTAAGTTGATAACCTAACTCCTTTTCCGTGAGGAACTTCAACAGTATTAGACCTAGACCACACCCTGTAGCTGCAAGTGGCCCTTTTTTCTGCCTTTCTTAGCAGCTTGCTTACTTGGACAGGGAACCTCAACTGTTCCTAGAAGAGTATTTTGCTTTAAACTTTTCTGCATTCTTTGAGATGGGTCATCTCCTCTCCCTGACTCCGTATCTAACAAGCAGAGTAAATGTTCAAACTTGTCCAAGTTGTCTGGCTGGTCTATTTCCTTAATAGTGAACTTCCACTGTGATTTATTTCTCAAGGTGATGTCTCAGCTCTTTAATTCTTTTCTGGTCATTTTCTCTTGAATATTGTTGGTGTGCTCTGTGTCAGTAGAACACTCTTGTAAGTTAGTGTACAATCCAGGTAAATTGCCATCACTTCTCATGTATTCTCATTAGTATGACTGCTGATCTCTTCAATGCCTCACAGGTCATTTAAACATTTAAGAATGGTTTGCTAAGTAGCAGTTGACCACGTTCACCTTCAGTGCACTGAAGCAGTAAAACAGCTATATAAAGGACAATGAGACCTGCTTTTCTGTTACATGTCCAGCCCTGCCACTGACTGTGCAGTGAGCTCAGTAGTTGTTGACTTAATAGGTTTACCTCTATGTGTTGTAAATTTACTTGGCACCTTCCCAGCGAGACTGTGACTGTGCATACTCCTCACAGAAAGGCAAAGAAGCTGGAGTAGTTCACCCAGTCAGAAAGGCTGTTCATCACCAGTGGAAGCAGGACTCTAGATTACTTCATTGATTTGCCATCTGTAACCAGAAAAAATGTAGTTTCTTATAAATACAGGTTTTATAAATATGACCAATTTTTGTTATTGATAACAATAATACTTCTTTGGGCATATCTTTCAACATTCATTGTTTTAATTCCTGTTCTTCCCTTCCCTCTCCACAGCCCCTATGTAAAGTTAATTATTGTCTCTTGTCCTTAGTCTCCTGCTGACCAGTGTAAGAAGATCCACGCTGGTGATGAGGTGATCCAGGTCAACCATCAAACTGTGGTAAGTATTTTGGAAATTCTACTCTGTAGGCTTTGCCTATTTCCACTGCTAAAAAGGTAATAATTCTTCTTAGAAGATAACTTTGCCAGACTAGATTATTATTCATATCTTTTAAAATATCATAACCATTACTTGTACTTAATAAGAAAAGACACAAGCTGAGTCAGAACCCAGCCTGGAAGAATTAAGCCAAATTTACATTTTGCTCAGTTGCTGTTCATCATCCTCTTTGTATAAGGAAATCCCAGAATATTTCATTGAAGTTCTTTGAATTCTCATTATGGATATGCCAGCTAGTTTAACTTTTTCACTTAAACAGCATTTTGTATTCTGTTTAATACAGGATTCAGATTAAAAATGCAGAAGTGCTGTAACAGCCATATATTCTGAATCTATTGGGGGAAAAAATCATAAAGATTAATAAAGTGTTGATAGAAATCTGTAGTTTTTGCTTTTGTGCATTCTTGCACACAACTTTATGTTTAAACAGATGAGCAGTTTTATAAAGTTAGGAAAACTATTAATCTGTTTAAAATCACATAAACCTGTGTATGCACAAGTGTATGCTGGGCCCAAGGTATTGTAGTACATGATTTGCATACATTTAAATGCATCTACCATTGCATTTCTTTTGCAGCTGTATGCTCTGTTGTGTATCTGTGTATATAAAACTACATTTTGTTTTATGCAGGAACGTGGGAATAATATGTTTCTGCAGCATTCATAGAATTTTATCCTGACTTAAAACACACATGACTTCAGTGAGGAGTTAATAATATTTTTTTTAGATTAAATTATTTTTTAATTGAGCTATAAAAGCCTATCAGAGAGCCTATCTAAAAACTTACCAGAGCCTCATCCAAGGCTGAATTATTTTATTTTCCTATTTTGTGATGACACAAGCTACTTCCTTCTAACATGTTAGTTCCAGTGTTGACAACTACTGAAAAAAATGCAGTCAAACTTTGTCCCAGTACTATCTGAAGTCATAGGAACTGTCCTTTAAAAAAAAAATAAAAATTGTATGTTGCAGAAGAGTGAAAGCAATGTTGCTGGAACTACAGGTGAAAGGAACACCTGTACTTATTACTTGTTAGGCACCAGTGGCATTGTGACAATGACGATGATAACTTTCTAAAGTGCTTATAATGTATCAATTTGAATTTGTCTCGCTGAAACCTATCTCCAAAAAACAGCAGCAAAATTAAGGAATCTCCTTCTGTCATTTGTGTGAGGTAGGAAATATGAAAATCTGACTATTAAAATCTTATGATTAGAGAGCAAATATTTTTTCTTGAATAGAAGTATAACATTCATTGACACTTAAAATGTTAATGCAACATGCAGCTCTTATCTATATTAGAGAGGTTCTATGAGTTGTCATAGTTTCAAGTTGAAATATGCATTAAACTGGCTTTCTCCATCAAGCATACTCTTCAAGTGACAGACCTGATTTAATCTTTACTCCCAGAGGTGAAATCCCCTCATTCAACTACTCAGGAATTGGCTTTCTGTATAGCAGCTCTTTCCATCTGTGTTATTACAACAGGCCCAAGGTGGCTGATGCTTGCAGTCCCTTTCCAGCGAAGGGCACAGTACCAACAGCTGAGTCAAGTGTCATAAAATACCTTTTTCTAAAAAAAAACCCCACACTATTAAATATTCATTTGGAAGTTTATAACAAGCTAAGAAAAGAGATAAATGGCAAGCTGTTTCATTTGGAAATTTATTCTTCCTTTGAAACGCCTCATTCTGTCTTGACTGTGACTTTGGGAAGTCAGACAGTAATATTGAGTGTTTGCATGTTTCAGAGGTATACATCCAACCCTCTTCCCCTCACAAATTTGAAGTTTAAATGTTTTAAGAATCCCTTTGATCTTCAAGTGTGCCCTTTAAGTCACTTCTAGTACATCTTACTGCAAACTGCAGTTAGCTGTGTTCATTCTTCACCCACGGTATCACAAGTTGTGACTGTCAATATCATGCTTATAATTACTATTATTTCAATTAGTGGACTTGAATAATTCAAAGGCAACAGCTCATTAAATTTCCATGTAATCATATTTTAATACTAGCAAGACCAGCTTGTCAAAAGAGGTATAACCCATTTGAAATTAATAACCGAGGGGAGCAGTTGAGTAACCTTACAAAAGAAAGGCTTGCTTATCTGTGGTGGTCTTCCAGGTATTCCAGAGCTGTAAACTGTTGCTCACCAAGAAGAGGAGCATGGATTTGTGCCTGCACAGAGTCCTCACTAGAACCCAACACTTCCTCATATCAGCCTCTCACTCCACGGCTTAGCAAAAGCAAGCACTAGTAGAAGTAAAATTGTAAAAGAGAGAAAAACAAAGCAGTTTAAAATTCTACCTAGCCAAAGTGTGACGACTTCTTTATACTCCTCGCTTCTCCTATAGTGTTCTCCAGCTCTTTTCCTTGCCTGGTATTGGGTAGTGCAATTTCTACCATTAGTTTGGTTTCTGGACTGGAGATTAAATGCTTATTTCTGTCTGCAAAACCTTTATTCAATATTTTATCCACTTTTTCAAAGTCAAATGCCACAATTTCATTCCCCCCAAAATAAAATTGCAGCAGAAGTTTGCATTGGTTTATAGCCTGTTATGATGGCTTCTGTTTTCCTTTTACCTTGTTCTGGAGCTGCAAGAAGCGGAGTGTTTATTTCTCTAGTGTATCATTCTGTTCAATTTATTTCACATGAAGCATTTAGCATTGCCCTGTGAAGAGGCAAATTACTACATTGAGTATCCTAAATGGTTCCTGGGTTGTTACAGGATTTTCAAGATAGATAGTTAGAAGATTATTTACAATATATGCATCCAGTGAAATTCATGGTCTCCAGTCTCATGTTAGTTTTCCATAGAGACTCTATGTAAAGCATTAAAAACCTAGGTGAAAAAATATATAGGTGTTGGTGTTTCTTATTCCTGATTAGAGAAAGCATAGATCTCTTTTAATAGATTCCTATCCTATAACTGACTACTGGCATAATTTAATCTGATTTTTACTGAACTAGACCAATATGTTTTCTAGATAAATTCGTATTTGCTCGTTTCATAAGAACCATCTGAGTTTTCAAAATGTAATTGATGTCCCCACAACCTATAATAAATTGTCTGGCAGTTAATTATTCTCATTGCTGCTGGAAAAAAAAAGTCATTTTATTTGTAGTCTATATTTGTCTGGCACAAGCTTCCAGTCCTTTGATCTTGATATATTTTTATCTATTAGATTGGAGAGCAGGTTTTTCATTTAGGTGTTATCAGGATGCGATCTAATTACCTCTTCACTTTTTTTGGTAAGCTAGATAATTTTAGCACTTCCAGTTTGTCACCCTAATATATGACCCTCCTCAACCACCTCTTTAAATTCCCAAGTGTAATACCTTGCATATTTAACACTGAGTGCCAGCGCTGTACAGTGGAAGCATCCATTCATGGGTTGGGCAGTATTCCTGTGTTGAAGTAGTACAGATGAGACTACATTAATGTCACCATTACCAACTAGCTGTTTACTGTTTTTAAAAGGCTTGTGTTCATTTTTCATTCATAAATAGGCAGAATGAAATTAAGAGGACACTTTTTTTTTCTTTTAAAAACAAGAACTATAATTTCATTTTAAGCTTGACTCTTTCCATCAGGAAGTCCATTTGAAGAGAAGAATCATTATCTGTTTTGAAACTGTGAGAGGAGTAAGCTTTTAAACAGGTTTAAGATGTAGACTTGGAAACAGTTGTACTTTGCCTGCATTGGAATGGAGTCAGCACAGATAACAGCATTTCTAATCCTGGAGGATTTTCTCGGGGTCTGTATAGCAGAGGATTAAGTAGGCTGACAACGTCAGTGCCATTGAATTGCTGGATGTCTGGAGTTAAGCATTTTGGGATTGATGTGGCTAGAATATTTTGACTGTACTTTTTCAAAAATTATTCTTATTACCTACAATTAATATACTTATATAGGGCATTCTCTGTCTTAAGTAAGAAATATCAGCTAGTTGCATTGATACTTTTTTTTTTCCTAAAACCTGTTCTATTAACAAATATATTAAAAATATTAACAAAACAAGCCCACTTGCTTTACTTTACTTTTTTAATAACTTTTCAATGTAGATGTTTAAAAGAAAAAAAAAAAAACCTCAAGAAAAGTATCAAAGGAAAGCAGCTTACAAATTATATGATGCAACAATTGAAAAAGTTAGAAATAAAAGACTTACTATGTGGAATCTGGTCTAACCAAGAAACACTCTGTAATACAATTATACAAGATCAAAGAAAAAAATAGTAGTACTTTAGGCAAGAAATTAATTAAATCAGGCGATTCAACACTGATCATTTAATCTTTATCCAGTTTTCTTATTTGCTTTTTCACTTGTCCTTCTTGCTTTTTAGATTTTAGTAAAACAGCATAAGAAACTTAAAAATAAGTTCTACATTCTAAATTACTGCCACACTAACTTTATTTTCCCCTGCAGTAGTCCTGCCACTGCCTTGTAGATTTATACTTCCTTTCTTATAAAATTACACAGAAGTGCTGAATATGGCACTGTACTTTTATTTGTTTGCAGAATTAATAATTACACTTTAGGTTCTGTGAATAGTGTATTTTCTGCTGCTTAGTTGAAATAGTAAATTTTATATTGTCATTTTTTTAAGTTGTTTTATATATGGGGACATGATGCTTCAGTCAGAGACTTGAGACTGTCACGCAGTGCAAATAGGGTAGAATTAAAGCTGAGATAGTCACTAGCCAAGAAACACTTGTTTCTTTCAATTTTCCACAACAAGGGTGGTATGGAACACAGAGCAAAGAGAAGAAAACTAACCAAAACAATGCATATTCAGGATGGAAGCAAAGTTGGATAATTTAATGCCAAATCATCTAAATCTCAGATCTAGCTGCCTGATGTTCTGTCTAGCAAAGTGTTTGATAAGCTAGGGAAAAGTGACTTTTCAGAAAGCTGATAACTTTTTTTTTTTTTTTGAGGGTTAGAATTTGAAGGTCATTTAATAGGACAGAGAGCAATAATAATGCTTTTAGTAATTCCTGTTGAAAGCTAGATGTTACTCAGGAGCAACTGGCAAGACTCCAGAAGCCAGAATGTAGTAATTAATCCCACATCAACTGAACGCTATAGAGGTAATGTGACTGAAAATGGCAAAGATGAACTTAGAATTAATCAGGAACATGTTTCCAGGAGAAATAGTTTTAATGCCATTGTCTTGACATTGGTAATACTTTGTCTGAAATACTGCGTGGTGTTCAGGTCATTTACAGTTATCACAGGTGTGAAGTTATATGAACATTAAAAAGTGCAATGGGTAAAAAAGAAAATGTATCATCTGTCTGATACAAAGATAATTTTTTTAAGGATTTCAATTCAGTTGTCTTGGGCCTAGCTGGCTGGGTTAAAATTCCTCTTCTTAACAGACAGAGAACTCTAAGGTAAAAAACAATGTTGTTGCAGAGCAAGCATCCATGCAAACTTCTGTGAGTAAATCTGTGGTCAAATGTAAGGGGTCTGCTTAGGATGGTGGTTGAAGAACTGATGAAAATAATTACAGTAGAGTTGCCTGCAGCTATGTAGAAGAGTAAACAAATGGATGTGAGAGCCTAGAAGGGCTCATTCAGTTCTAACACCTTTGCTTTGTTGTGTAAGGTGTTTGTTGTTATCTTTAAGTAACTGTTGTTTTAAACTAATGTACTTTCATTTTCACGCTTCATAAGGTTATTCCAATAATTGGTGCTATGTAAATACATGACCAGCAGCCTAATACCCTTTCATACTGTTCATTGTCAAATCACAGACTTTTTCAAGATTACACAGTCATATTTTCAAAATTACAGATATTATCAAGAGCTCTGATACAATGAAATAATTTCAGTGCTAATTTATTGGTGTTAAGATGTTTATTGAATTAATGTCCTAGGTGTATGTTTGTTGAATTGTAAATTTGAGACTTGATTTGAGCTCATTTTAGATGGAGGTAAATCTGTAAATGTAGTGCCAGGTCACACCATCTGTGTTTCAGCACACTCTGTATGGTGAAATACAAGCAGGAGAAGGAAAGATAAAAACTGAAGGAGAGATGTCATGAGAATTACTTCTTTCCCCAAAATATGTCATTCTGTTTTAAAACACACTGCCACATGTTACTTATTCTCAGGATTCTGCCTTTCAGAAAGGCTACTAGTAATGCAAGTCTTCCAGTAGCAGATCTTGCATCTTCTTAGAATCTTGCTGCATTTCTCCATTAGTCAATGAAAATAACTACGTAAGATAGTGGGAGAACATTTGTTTTTCCATCATCATTTATTGTTAGTAGCAGGTAGAATATTAATAAGACTGAATCAGCTACAGGTGCTAATGATGAGCTTCCCATTCAGTCACAGAAAGTAGTCTTGTGATCTTCCAGCACATTTTTGTCTAATAATAATTTCTGATTTCCATGTTAATCAAACAAATTCCCTTGATTAATTCCCTGACAAGGCAAACTGAATTATAAACTTAAAATACAGAGGGATGATGGTCTGTTTTCTTAACAAAGAGTTGAGTTTATACTAGCCATCTTTTTTTAAATTTATTTTTTTCCTAATGCAAATATGAAGAGAGGTCGTACTCTTGAGGTCCAAGTAAGTATCCAGATGGCTTTGCTTATGTATTTGAAGAGCCTTGAGGGGAAACATCTGTCCTGGTTCATGTAAGGGTTACTGCAGTCAAAGCATAATTACATGTTTTCAGGTGGTGTGCAATATAGAATGTTCTAAATATTAGTCTTTTTTTTTTTTCCTTCAATAGTCTGTTTTTTATATTAAACTTTCATTACTTAGTGAAATATCTTAACCCATATTGTAGAATTTGATTAACTGAATATACTAAAAATCTTAAAGGAGCAAAATGACCTTTTGCTGAATATATCTTAACATAGCTAGAAGCTGTTGTTAGTATTGTTATTAGAGACAGGTTCTTTAAGAATAAATGTCAAAATCTGTCTCAAGGACTGGTTTTCAACTAAGATTTTTAATCCACTGTAATGACTTCTATTTTTTCGAAGATATTTTTAGTAATACAATTTATAATAACATGTCCAAATTCCTAAGAGCATTTTATCATCACCTAGTAGTAATGACTACAGACTGTTCTCTAATAGATCTTGGTATTTAATGGTTTTGTCATTAAGGTTCTCATTGGAATAATTTATCGTGAACTTAATTATTTATCATTCTTTTCTAAAAGGAGCTCATGAAACTCGAAAGATTTTAGCCTGCTGAAAATTACATCCATCTGTAAAAATCAAAATTAGTTTATTTTTAATTCTATAATTTAGTAGAAAAAAAAAAATACAGCCTCTGTCATTTTATAAACAAAGCATAAACTAGAAGGGTTCATTTGGAATGCATATTGACATATTTCCATTTGTTTAGCTGTGGCCAGTTTATAACTACGACTGTTTTCTGGTTTCCTGTGGCCAGTCCATTTTTTGAAAGTTTTCAATAGAACAGCAGCATTAAAAATCAAATAGAACTTTTAAAAGCTGTTCAAATCCTTTTTAGAATCACGACACATATTGCAGCCCTTTCCAGTCGAATGTTCACACAGGATCCTGGCCTCAGCCCCCTGTAGGGACAGGCTAGAACCTCACAGGTTATACCTCACTTCTCTTCAGCCCTTATAACAGGATTTTAATTGAAATCTCTTCAAGGTTGCCTTTATTGTTTTCCCTTCGCCTTCATGTGTTATCAGATATTCTCCTCCTCTAAGAGGAAGTGTTTACAAACTACACCTGGTATTATATGGTGATATGCGTAGGCTGCTCTGATTCTGAACACCTAAAATTTTTTTTTCCTTGTTTTTTTTAAATAACAGTGGGAATACATACTTTGGTCAGAAGATCAGTGATGATTAAAGTGTTACAGTGAACTCTGACAGGTCAAATGCAGTCAAAAAGCATAGGAAATATACCATCACTTAATGCTTGCATGTACTTGTGCAGTAACTGCTCTTCTATTCCCTGAGCTTTTCATTCTGAAACACTCGCTTTAAGGCTGCTGCCGTTTGGCCTCGGTGAGGTTGGGTCTGGAGAGCTGCTCTACGCACACGGCATTCTAATGCCTCTTCAGTACAGATCAGCTTGACACTGGGGCTTAAGACTTGTGGTAGTTCTAACACTTATGACAGGTCTTTACTATGGTCATTTATTGCTACTGTAAAAAACTGCCATGTTTGGAGTAGAAAATGGAGTGCAGAGTCTAATACCGGCACTTTTATTGGTGCCAGGGGCTCAGCTTTTCTGTGAAAGAAACTGACTTTTGATAAAATATTCTGTGCAGGGTTGGATTCCTCCTGCTTTGTTTAGCAGAACTGTGGGTAGGAAATAACCATCAGTGTTCAAATTAAGTGATGTTTTATAAAGGCTGCAATATTTAAAAGGACAAGTGGAGAGTCTATCCTGCACCTACTCACTTTCCTTGAGTGGCAAATCTAGAAATGGTGTGAAGAGAAGGAGATGAAAATAAACAAGACTAGGAAAATCCTCCAAAATCCTCCCTATAAATACTTGTGCATGCCTTGCTGTTTCCTAGGGCTAAATGTGAGCCAGTAACATAACTGTCACTTGCAAGTGGTTACTCTTTCCAGTAATTCCTTTCGAGGTAAGTTTGTTCTTGTAATTTGAGTTACTTCAGGAAGATCCATGGTGCACTTCCTGAAAATAACAAGATGAGCATAGATGGAGGCAATAGTTTGGACCTTGGGACCCAGGGCCAAGGTTAGGTCTGAGTAACTAAGTCTGTGTTAGCTGTACCATTGTTTTGACGTCAGTGAGAGAGAAAAAAATCAAAATTTGTGGTGTAGAGCTGGTTATCTAGGTCAGGTCACAAGTATATTGACAAGAAATAAAAGCTGTAGAAGTGAATGTTAGCAACTCCTATAAGCATTGCAAAACATTCCTCTCTCTCAGTACTAATTTGGGTATTACCTCGGATACATTTTTGAGACTGCAATATTAAAGAGATTTCTTCAATAATCGTGTTACTTAGGCAAGAGGACAAACCAACTTTAGTGATAATTCACTGTGAAGTGCTAAGTGGTAGGAATTTCTTATTTTATTCCTACTGAACAAGCTAATACATCAGTTGCATACAGGAAGGGTAAAAGGACTGCTGAGTGGAGCCAAATGTATTCTTATTTAAACTAGTATAATTCTACTGGTTTCAGTGGTGTAACTTAGAAGAAAGATTGGCTGAGGTTTAGAAAAATGAAAATTTTTATGAATTTCACTTTCAGTTCTGAATCTATATATCTGACTGTTTTGATAAGCTTTTTTTATTGATTTTTTTTTTTTCCTCATATGCCTGTGGAAATATGGATAGAAATTCAGCAGCACTTAAATGTGTAAGAAACAACTTCTATCATAAACATCTTTATATACTGTTATTTATATTATTATTCAGTTTTAAAACCCCTTCAACCACTCATGATAATAGGATAGTGTAAATATTAATTAAAAAAAATAAATAAATCTGTTTTCATGCATAAACAGTCCATGGTAAATTAATGTCTAAATAATCAAGATGATTAAGAAACGTCTCTAAATAGCTTTTTGTGAGCAGCACAAATAAAATCCTTTCAGTACTAGTGATTATTTTTTTTATGGCTATGTTTACAATTTATAGTAACATGAATTACTCAGCTCTATCCAGAGGCTGTATAGATAAATCAAGTACATGATCATTCATCTTCAGTTAGGATCTTAAAGCTGTTATATATATGTTACATATGTTGCTGTGGCATAGTCTGCCTTCCTCCACAGCAGTGAATGTTTTGAGAAACATAGAAATGTAGCTAAAAACAAAAAATAAATCCAGCTTTAGCGGCATCATTTCAGTCCAATAGAAGTAATCAGATACAGTTTATAAAACCTGCTTATGTTTGCAAAGAGTAGGCTGTAATAGACCTTTTCAGTTAATAGAAGACTTCACATTCAAAGTTAAATGGAAAGCTTTCAAAATTCAATTATGGAATTTTTCCTTAGGTTGGCTGGCAGTTAAAGAACCTGGTAAATGCATTGCGGGAAGACCCAAATGGAGTGATTTTAACCTTGAAAAAACGTCCTCAGAATACCCTGGTTTCTGCTCCTGCCCTTCTGAAGAATGTGAGGTGGAAGCCTCTGGCACTTCAGGTAAGAAGGTTACAACACTGGTGTCATGGTAAATCCTTTACTCCGTTCAAGAGAAAACGTTAGAATTTTTCCTCCAGTGAAAGGAACAGGAGCCTCTAAAAAGTCTCCAATCTCTTTGGAATAGGGTGCTGAGATAAGTGTGTGTGGCGATACTGGATGTGTCAATAAGATTGTTTTCCTCCGTGTTTTTGTCAAGGTGGGAGCCACAGGAACTGATAGAAGGAAAGAACATTTACAAATCTTGTTACTGAAGAACAAGGCAGCCTCAGGTTCAGTAGCTTGCTTTGACTGGCAGAGGCAACATTACCTCCCTGTTTCCATTATTTCAGTCTGTCAAAACTACTTGTTTGTAATCAAGTGTGTCAGACATTTAAATTTCAGGAAAAGTCTGCTTCTGTTCCACATCTCTCATCAAGTTTGGGTTTGGGTAGCAATGCTAATAGAACCTCTGATGTTTTCTGCATACTTGCTCCTTGAAAACCTGGTGGTATGAGGAAAACCAGTTGTGAACATCACAGCTGGTTCTTCCTACAGCATCAACATATGTAACAGAAACTGTTCAGTAAAAAGACTGAACTCAAAATACCATTATTAAAGGAAAGGTTTTTGAGTCAGGTAGTATGCTTGTTTATCTTTAATACTGTATAACATACATTTATGCACTTTCATAATATGGAACTTTCACAGACTTGTTTTGGTTGGATTATATAGTACATGAATGTGTTTCTGAATAATTTTTAAATTAATGAACAAAGCAAACCCTTCCAACCTATCCAGGCAAATTTCCTTTCTGCCTGGCACTTCTTGAATCTCTTATTCCTCAAAGTGCCTAAATCCTACACAGCTGCTTCACTTAAGGAGTTTGTGTAATTCTTGCCCTTCAGGAGTGGTGACACTTGGGTTTAGTGCCATCTTTCATTTCTCTGTGGGGAGAAGAAATGGACATCATGATACCCAGATGAGATTCAGATTTTTCTGTGATAAGGGTGCAGGAGTAGCATTCTTCTCTCTAGCACAATGATTGTGGATCTACTTGTGAACTTTGTATGAAGCCTCCAGGGGCAGCAAAATGGAAATTGCATTTGTGTCAGGGCTTCCATGATCCTCTCCTTGTATTAGCACATTAAAGAATCATAATTCACAAGCAGCATTAGTTCTGGAAGTTTTGTCAGTGTGAAAACAATATGTACTGTATATATGGCACAGTATTCTCCAGAA
This sequence comes from Caprimulgus europaeus, assembly GCA_907165065.1. The sequence goes on along the minus strand of OU015538.1, from coordinate 19,455,267 downwards.
AACATGCCAACCTTTGTCACAGTGCCAGATAAGTGAAAGTGCAGCAAGCTGGTTTTGTGGAATTATCAACAGTTTCTATTTTTGTGATGTGCCTTCTCCTGATGACCCAGAACGCAGAGTTCCCAACGATTAAAGGGTGCTTTAAGTGTCATTCTCACTAGGGTATGTTTCTCCTATATCAGAGAAGAGTGCAGGGAGGGATTTAAATAAAATTATAAATCACTTTGGAAAATAAAAAGAGCATCACTAGTGTTACTTCTTAACAGTAGATTTTGTAATTAGATGTTGAAAACCAACTTTAGGTCTTCTTTAGTCTTCATGCCACGGAGGTAAGCTCAAATACTGGGACCTGGATACATTTCAGGATGCAGTTTTTTGTTTTGTCTGTTTCCTACATTTTTCACCTGGATCTGGTATTATTTGTTATTGTCATTAATGACTTGGAGCTAGCATGATTAAATTTCAAGATGGTACTACATGTTGTGTTTCCTGGACAGCTGAAATAACAGCTTGATGCTGCTGGAAATCGGTGATCTCACTTCCCTCTCCCTGTTCTTGGCTGCAGAATGTCCTCGCCTTTGTTAGACTTTGGCATGTTTTAGACTCTAGATCAGTTTAATTTATTGAATTGGTAGGAGGATTTCTGGTTTTATTTGTTTGTTTTTCTGGAGTTTTCTACCATGAATGGATTATACTGGCTCTCACAGGACAGAGGCTGTCAGAGACTATGGACACTTCCAGAAGTAAGCAGAATACATCCAGCATAGACAGAGGTTTTATACTTGGACAAAAGTAACCGGCTGCGTGAATGTCGGATGTGGAACGAGCAGTTAAGCAACAGCCTGTAGAAAAAGATCTCTGTTCAAATAGATCAAAACTGAAAACAATTCAGCACATGTCAGACTGTCACATGTAAGATAACATATATGGATGTGGTATGTTTCATGGTTTGTTATATATATGGATCCATATGTATTGCTCACAGTGCGTTACACATACAGATACATATATGGGTAGATGTAACACCTCATGAAAAATAACACATGCAGAGCAATTCTTCCATTCTGCTTGTGTGTTGGTAAAAAAACAAAACAGAAGCAGTACCTAATTGGGAAAGAAATAAAGGGGAATAAAGGAAGTAGGATTTAAGAACTTGAAATTCAGAGGCCAGAAATAATATTTGTTAACTCAGGATGGTGCACAGCAGGAATTTTTTAAATAAAAGTTGTCATATTTTCTATTATTGCTTAGGGCATTTATAGATGTTATTAATAATTTTTTCCACAATAATTATGTTTAAAATTATTCCACATAGTTAATTTATGAATTATTAATGATACAGAAACTATGAATCCTTATGATGTTTATCTCTTGGTTTCGTGGTAGTATTCCTTTGCTGTATATAGTTTCCCTTGCTGCTTAATTAACAGCAGAATATTAACATATGCTGAAGTTCTGTGCTACAATAGTCTTTCAGTGAGACAACATGTCAGTCATACCCTTTCTCATTTTGTCCCTACTTGGCATTGAACTTGAAGGGCACGCATTTCTGTGAACTCAGTGGGTGAGCTTTTGCAGTGTCTCATTTGAACAGGGACGAAAAAGAGCTGGTATTTCTGGGCAGGTGGGGAAGCACTCTGACTATTATTTTTCAAACTTCCTTATTGTGAAATTGTGAGAGATGGATGGATTACCAGAAGTTTCGAAAACCAGAAGTATAATCCTTGTCTTCAGAAAGGGGACGTGCAAGAGCCAGAGAGTTATATGTCAGTCACTCCATATGCACAAACAGTTTGCGAGCACTTGGAAGATAACAGATGAATAAAAGCAACATTAATTTATTTTGAAGAAATCATTAAACAGATTTAATGCTCTTTTGTGAGCAGTTAACTGTCCTGGTAGATAGGAGAGGAGCTGTATATCTTACTGTGATATTAATACCTTTCCTCATTCAAATCTCCTAAGTATGGCATAGAGAATTAAGGACTAAGTGAAACTGGGATTGAATGGGTGGAAAATTACTGGATAACCTTGCCTAACAAACAGCTGTTAATGGTTCATCGCCAAAAAAAATGATGTCTCATTTAGTATTCAACAGGTAGGTGATACACATGGTTTTGTTCCATGTTTTCCTGACAACCTGAAGGATCTGCGTGCTAAAATTGCATACAGTGGTAAACTAGGAAGGCCCGCAAATGCAATGAAGTCTTGGCTAGTAATTAAAAATTAGTTTGGAAAACTAGAAAAAAAGGTCTAAAAATTTAATGAAATGAAGGAGGGGCATAACCAACTGCAGTTTTAAAGAATGTAGCAATTGAATAATGTGGCAATAATTCCAAATAATGTGGAAATTACAATAAACAAAAAGCTGAATGTCATGTTTGAGAGAACTCAAATATCTGAGCGACATAAACAGGAATATAAAACACAAGGTAAGTGAAATAACTGTTGTACTTTATTCATTGTTAGTCCAATCTCATCTGGGTACTGAGTACACCTGGCATACACTGGGTATACTTAGTCTAATCAGTTAGCCAAAACACAATTCATTAGTGTTTTTAAAAAACAAGCCCTATAAGGGAAGAATTAGGGTTTTTTGTCTGTTTGTTTTCTAGCCAAAATAAGCGGAAACATAGTATTCATGATGTAAAAATAAATAAAAAGTTAAAGAAGAGTGAAAAGGAAAGTTCTCGCTTTCTGGGATAGGTAGGACAAGAACTGAATTAAACTGAAGCAAAAAAGAAAGATTACATTGCTATAAGGTTAGATTAAAAAAAAAAAATCTATCAGGATTTGGCCATCAGCCTCTTTGGGGGCAAATTGAACAGTCATATTACCTCTTCCCACACTTTTTTTCTATTGTCAACTTCATTGACTAACCTGTAAACTTGACAACTGCTGAATATACAACCATTGAAATTATTCTCAGGAGACTTGATATAGGTAATTTCTGATTTTGAAATGGATTTTCTGTTTGTCTTTCTGTGATGGTGATAATTTATGTTTTGGCTCATGGGAAGCTGTATCCAGCTGCAGGTAAGTTGGGTGGTTACTAGAATCCCTTCTATTTAGTCTCTTTACCAAACTGCAGCAATAATGGTACTACTCTAAATTCTATTTTCTTTAAAAAAAGACTAGGTATTCTGTCCTTGTTAACAATAAATCTTCTACTGAAACTAACATTATGGTTATGGACACTATCATTCAGTGCAAGTATTCTGGAGGTCTGTAATTAATTTTCATATTAATGGCATTTAATATTGTATGTCCTTTCTCCCCATATAATTGATTTTCTGCATTGGTTAAAAATCATATTTTGATTCTGACTCTCAGATTTTCCCATGAGATGGCTTTTAAATTAATTTCACTGGATTTTTTATCAGTCTGTTTTATAACTAGTCTTGAACTCTTTGGTAAATCAGTGTTTCAGTAGACATCTTTTTGGAGGAAACTTCAATAATTCAAAAAAAAATGGCTAATCCTAAAATTCCGTGCATTGACCTTGTTGTTACTTGTAGCACAGAAAACATTAATTTAATTCTTCATGTGTTGTTTTTTTTCCCCCACAGCCTGTAATTCCAACAAGTCCAACAAGCAGTTCTACAACGCCAACAAGTACAATGGGCATATCCTCAAAACTGGAGAACTCTGCGCTCCAGGATGTTTTCATTCTGTCTCCTATGTCAGGACTTTATGGCCCCAGGTATTTATGTTCTAATTAATTTGAGGTTTTGAAAAACAAAATTTTACACTTTAGTTTCACTAGATTAATAAAAAACAGACAAAAAGCCCTGCAGTCAAACTAAATATTTAGTAAAATTAATAGCTAGAAATAAATTAAGCAGAATATCATCATTCTGAGAGACTTGCCTTTCACTTAGCTAGGTACAAGTTAAGCAAAACCTGGTTTTAGTCATATGAAGAAGTCTTTAATAATCTAGTTTTATTTACTTTTGTGTGACCACTTGTATCTTATTCAAAGCATGCATTTCTGCAAGGGAAACCCTTGCCTTCTCATGTTATACCAATTCCTTATGCTCACTTTAAGATACTAGAAAACTCCTGAGTAACTGTATTTATCTTACAATTAAAATGGATCTAATGATGATTTCATTGATTTGTATTTGTTTAATTGAATTACTTTTATGAAAGTTCTCACATGCAGCATTATCAATTACAGGACTTTTTATTTGTAGTGTTTGGGAGAGACAGTTCTACACGTTAGCTTTATCATTAAGTGGTAAATTTCTCCATAATCTTGTGGTTTACTGTTTTTAGGGATGAAATTGGAATAATGTCTTGTGATGACATCAGCAAATTTGGAAAATCTGTAATGAAAGGCTCTGAGTCTCCAAGCTATTTTCTGGAGCATGAAAGTGGGAAATACTACACCTTAATTGAAGGTGAAGGCCACCCTGTGGGCTCTGAGTACGAGAGAAGCAGAGCTACAGGAGTGCGGAGAAGAGAAAAAACACCCACTCACGGTAGGCTTGATTTCTTTAACATTTTTAAATGGATTGAATTTACAAATTGTGCTGTTAACACTGCAACACCCCCAAATATCTGTCATTCTTTGTTGGACCATGACCTGTTGGCTCTGAATAATAGACAAAAGTTTATGTGAAAAATAGTTATAAGTTATTTATAAATTATTCTTCAGTGTATATTTAAACTTTGAATGATACTTCAGTTCATGTTATTTAGATAGCTAGCATCTTGATTTACTCCATTTCATTCACAAGCTCTTAGAGACTATTCTAGTTGCAATATTCTAGGCTGTTAAACTTCAGTGTAGGGCATGAAAAACTTACTTGTGGTATGAAAGTATCTATAAGATATAAAGACCTCCCAAATTCAATGCTTTATTAAATGGATATAATTACATGAGTGGTACCCTACAATGCATTTGTTAACACGAGAAATATATTTCAAAATGTTACAATGGGGACTGCTTCAATATATAAGATGCTATTAAAACAATAATTAACTCTGGTTGTATATAGACATTTCTTGTGTATGTAAATCCACATGACCATACAGGTATACAAACATATCTGTGCTTGTACTATATTAAAGATATTGCCAAAAATGTATTGGTGAATTTTTTTTTTTGCTTATCTGTTTAAACATTTGCTAGTGTTTAGCAGACAGGAAAACTACATATATTTTCCACATAATTAGTTATTCCACTGACTTTTATGGTATGAGTGAAACTATAATATGGGAAATTCTCAGTACTCTAGGTATATGTTACCCCTTAAATTTTCAGAAAATCATGTTACCCAGAAGAGTATTTGTCTTGTATAACTGCTTAAAATCTCCTAACACTTTAGTAGCTAAAAAAATGTATTTTGGCAGAATGGTGAATAAAAAACTCTACTAGTACACAGGTAATCCACAGAAAATACTTTGTCACTCTAGTCAACCTGGGGAAATTGATAATGAAAAAGAAACACTGTTCACATTTAAATCCTATAATTATCCTAGAAACACAACAGTGGCAAACTACTTCTAAAAATTTGCTTGCATGCTAAAGAAACACACAAAATTTAGTCAGCTGGCACACAGAAAAAGAAATCTCTGGCTTTATGGGTCAGACAGAATTTAACCCATCATCTAGAGGATGTGTTTTGTGTTAATAATGCACATTGACAAGGCCAAAATGCTAACGCTTTATAGTCAGTTTTGTTGTATTCCTTGTTTAATGGCCTGCTGTCAATGTTTTACTGATCCTGTAGTCGGGAATGACTAATGCACATTAGTATCTTACAGCCATAGTACCATAAAATCATATTAATTAAAAGTCATTACTGACTATGTGATTTTCCAGGTCAGATAGGTTTTACTGTTTAACTGATAGATATGTAATGTTGTATCTGCATTAATAGTCTTTCTAGTTTTACCAAAGCACATTAGTCCATTTAAAAACTGCTTCTCTGTTCCAAAACACCTATTTAATGAGCGAGCAAGTTTTTACAGAACTGAGTTTAAAAATAAATTTGTAATCTCCTTTACATTTGCAAGTAATTTCACCAAAGTCAGTGGTACTTTCCTTCAGCTCAGTATAAAGAAGAGCAGAATCCAGCATATATGATGTTTAATTGATCCTGAATGGTACAGCTTTAATAATGTATAGGTGCTGATAAAAAGGATTGCTCTGAAGGGTCGTGTCCTGCCTGCAATTTAGAGGCATTACTTACTCTACAGCCTTCTATTTTTAGTCTTCAAATATTCTCTTGGTTTCTCTTGAATTGTTTCCAGGAGATTTAAGGCCTGTTTCTATGCCTACTGAGTACAGTTGGATAGGGGAGTCAAAAGAACAAAACATGTACAAGAGGGGAAGCAGAGGTGAGTTTTTTTTTTTTTCCTCTGCTGTTCTCCAAGATTTTTTTTCTTTATTACTTCAGAAGCAGGAAGATTTCATCACAGGAACTAAATCTGTGTTTCTTGGGTGCCACGGAGAACATAGAGCCAGTTTAGTATCTGCTTTTTTGTTTTTCTATTTCTCAAAATTAAACACTTTATATTAGTGGGAGGGATTTACTCTGTCTAATTCCAGTATAAAGCAAGATAAACATCAAGGGAAAAAAGACATAAGATTCAGATGTATGTTAATAGAAATCAGCTCTTAATCTTCACAATTCTAGAAACCAGTAAGTGATATTATAGGTGTAAGGTAGTGTGCTTTGAGACACATTTCAGTTAGTATGAATGAATATTTGAAACCAGAACCATCAATTGTACTGTCAGTGTTCATACCAGCAGTCTTAATCATATACATTTCTATTGATTCCAGTGACAATTAGGAATTTTGGAAGAAGCATGGTGATAGTTTCTTTCCTCTGCTAAAAAGCAATTATATCATTCAAATAAATATTCTTCAAACATGCAAATATGTTTATTGCTATGCCAATTGTTAAAGATTCTTAAATAGATAGATACATTTTTTCAGAATCTTTTAGGCACAGTGTGGGTAGCTGAGAGTAGTTCAACTTGACTACTTGTAATGTGACCACATTGAATTATACTCCTGAAGTTAATAGAGGATTTTAAACTACCTTTTTCAGTAATCTTCCACTCAAAGAGAAAATTAATGTCATTTAAGGCACAAGCCTCTTCTGATTTACTCCAAATCTATTGATTTATGTTTAGTTTGTATTTCACTGTTACAGACAGATTCCTTTCCTCAGACTTGTTGCCTGGACAGTTCCCATTTTGAAACTGTGCCCAAGTATACTGCACAGCTCCTTAAGACCATTATTCCAGGTTCCTTGAAATTAAAATCCCTGTCTCTGGAATGGTCCCAGAGATGGGCCCTGCATGACACAATTTACAAATATTTTATGTATCTGCTCAATTCCACCTCACATGGCAGGGTGTGTCAGTAAACATGATATCAAGTCAAGTGCAAGCCCTCACAGTTCCCTTGACATTCACATGACTCTGTCAGGTTTAACAGTACCAGGTTACGATCTCTGACATTTCACTGAAACCTTTTGGCTATATTTATATTTTCTTGGTTACACAAGCCATATGATGTGGACTAGCTTCACAGTCTGTCATCCAAGGACCTGGGTATGCACCACTGTCTTTTCTGTGCCCAGGTTTTGTGTCAACTACTTATTTTGCTCTTGATTGGAACCGTGGTACAAATAAGTTTGTTTGCAGAGGAAAGAGCCTCAGATGAAGTGGGGAATTAACCAAGTCAACAATAGAGATGCAGCCAAAATGGTTCTGTGTTTCCTCTTACTAATGTTTCTTTTTTCTTTCTTTTTTTCCTCCAACAACTGACTCTGAGAATTCACTCCTGCGGTATCTGAGTGATGACAAGATACTGGTTATCCAAGAAGAGCCTTTGACACAAAAAGACAACAAAAGAGACACAGGTCGTAGGTCAAGAAAAAAGGGCAAAAACACAAGCAGCCCAAACTACCCTATTAGTCCATCTGTGTTGACATCTACTATTAATGTTAGGCTTGAACCTGGGCAGCAGGATGTCTTGAATTTCTCGCTAGCAGAAAACAATACTGTTCCACTTTATCACGTAAGTACACAACAAAAAATCTGATTGCATAAAATACATGGGAAACACTAAAATGTTTTCCTTTTAGGATTGATACAGGTATAAAGGCATATTCTACCTTATGTTACAATGCTTTATAGTCCAAGAAAGTTGCTTAATTTCAGTATCACAGCACCTTTCACATACGAACAGCCTACATCAAATAGAAAATGCAAGACAAGGACTATTTAATATCAGATGCTTTCAGTAAAATAGTGCTGTTAATTACCAAGTCTCACTGAGTTTAGTTTAGACTGTATTATTTTTCAAAGGTTCATAAGGATCCTATACTCTGCTTCTGATAACAATTGATTATAGATTAGTTCATATGCTTTTTTTTTCCACTTCAATCATGAGGTCTTGTAAAAGCAGACAAGCTTAATGGAGTTACTGTTCATTTAAATTGCAGTACCATGACCCCAGTCTAGTAATGTGATAATAGAGGAAATATTTTGGACTAAAAACTATGGGAATTACATAGTTCATTGGATGAATGACCAGTTGGTTCTTGTAGCCACCCTGAAAAAGCTAGGAACAGTTCATTCTATAGCTTCCATTGTGTATTAAAAGAAATGCAACTATTTGAAACAGACATGATAAATTAGTAATAGGATATTGTATGCTAACACAGTAAATACAAAACAGAACCTAATGACATAATATGTCAACTGCAAAGGGTCTGAAGGAAATGCAGGAAACTGGAAAAAAGGCAGTGTCATGGGAGGAGATAACATTACAGGTGGTTGTTCTACCCAAAAAGTCAGTGCAGTACCTGTTTCACAAACTCTAGAAAAATATGCAGTAATTGCAGAGGAGGACACATGTCAAATGGTTATTCATGGACTGACAGAGTGGTATAAATTATTTTATCACCATAAATTTTATGAACAACACTAGAGCCGGACCTTTAAAGTCCATCGGGATACGGGAATCGGAATATCTCAGGCACCTGATGTCAACTGCCTTATAAATATACAAGAGGAACTGAGTCAACAAATATACAAGAGTTGCTGACACAGGCTTTGTGGGTTCTTGCCAGTACAGAATCATTCGTATTAATGATGCCTTTCTACTTTGAATACTGAAAGAATTCTGAAAAGCAAAGCAAAAAATTGTTTGGCATATCTATCCTGGAAGATAGCTACCCAGAATGAAAATGTTAAATATAAAAGAACATTTAATGGCATTTTTTATGTCAAAAAGGAAGACAAAAAATAACAGGTAGTTGTGTTCTTAGATAGAAATTTATATATAAAGTAGATAATCTTATTTCTTTAATATCTAAAAGTGTTACCAGGATTTTCATAAGCATTTTAATATACTTACTTATTTGGATAATAAGATTTTATTCTATCAAGAGTTATACAACAAGACTAAGGTTAATCAAAAGAAGATGCTTCTGAACTTTACCTAACCAAATCACTGCAAACCAGCTTTTGCTACCTTCATATTACAAAAAAGAGAATTTGTCTGAGATCAGCTTACCTCTCCCTTGCTCTTCTAGTCTGTGCTTTGTTTCTTCTCAGCTGTCTGGAGGCAGTACTATCAGCTGACAAAACTGGTTTAGTCTTGTTGTTGGTTTTGGTTTTGGTTTTGTGGGTTTTGTTTTGGGTTTGTTATGGGTTGTTTTTTTTTTTTAATGGAAGTCAAAACTGCAGAACTGTTATAATCAAATTTCTGTTAATTCCTCTACACTTAACAGATGCTCAAAACAACTTTTGGATATAGATCAAAATTTCAACCCAGATAAATACTTTGGAAAATTGAGATGATAATGTAAATAGGATCTTAATCATCTCTAGTGAATGGAAGGTGATAGTCTCTTGTAAGCAAACAAGTATGGCATGATGGAAGAAGAAATTGAGATACACAGTGTCACTTAGCCATTGCTTTATTTTCTAAGCACTTACATAAATACATACAAAAAAAATAGGCACTTACTTAACAGTGGTTTGAATTACCAGACACAGACGTGAGAAGTTTTACAAAATTGGTAATTGCATAGATTCACCACTAGATTAATGCTTTGGAAGGAATGTTGATTTGGAACCTAAAATTAAATAATTAGACTGATTTCATAAGTTGCTGTGAGGATGCAGAGTTACTATATAAAATGGATATTTAGGTAATGCAATATTGGCAGTATGCCCAGGATATAAAATGATGCATAAAGCTATGTTGCAGTAAAACATTGCTGTCACGAAACACTGCCCCTTTCAGGATACATTTATAACTCTAATTTAATTGATATGCAATTCTGTGATGCGTGTCACAGAACCTGAAGAAGACTCAATTACAATTAATAAGGCTGTTAGAATTAATTATTAATCAATAGAGTATTTCTTAGAACATGACTTCCTATATTTACTGATGCTTCACTTGTGAAGTGACATTGTTTACCAGATTAAGCCTTAGTGAGGCATATGTAAATACCCCAAAAATATAACCATTATAGCACTGCTGAAATATGCTATTGGAACAGGCTCTGGGCTTACAAGAATAGAGTTAAAATCTGAATGTGTTTTTATTTCATGTTAGTAGAGCTCATTCTGAAGAAAATTAGCTTATCAAGAAAGACTCTTGCACAGTAGGACGAATGTACAGGAGAAATTTTTAATTTTACATTTTACTCCATAAAACAAAACAAAAAGTCTTGAATGGCAAACACTCTCCATCTTTAAACTGATGTTCAGAATTTTAAAGAACTCTAGCAAACTGTACACTTTCTGCTGCTCAGTTACATTTTACACTGTGGGAACCAGCTTCTGTCTAAAAGGAATATTGAAATTCTTATTCCAGACCTAGTCCGAAAATCCATGTGATGTTCAACTTTGGGGTTTTACTGCCTTCAATTTGCACTGGTTTCTGAAGCTCTGAAATTTAATTTGCTGGTTACTACATTAAATTCTCAAATAAGATAATGATCTCTCAGCTGATTTTATTTGGTGATAAATGTTCTGGGCCTACCATCTACAAAGTAATGGGATTTTTTTATATAGTATCATATATTAAGAAACTGGATTAGAAACTATCGAATCTTCTAAATTTTTTGTGAATTAGAATTCAGTGTGTAGAAGTGACTTAATTTTTAAGGTATTTAAGGCAGTTTCTTTCATTTCAGTATTCCCTACGTAGGAAAACAGAAATCATGGCTCTTTGGGGTAGTCATTAGAATGTTATGGCAGCAGTCACTTTTTATTTTAAAGATAATCTGAAGCATATTGTAGTAGTTTAGGGTTAGTCATTGTTTCCCAGCGCTTGCTTAACTTGCTTTTTATTTTCTTCCTGCTGATCACAGGAAGTCGGTACTGCATTCTCTTTAGCACAGAATGATGTAAATGCTATTTAACTGTTCCTGGAGCTGCAGAAGGCAGCTTGACAAATGACATAAAGTTTAATGGTACATGCTGAGAACTAAAATGTGTGCAAAAACAATGTAGATCTGGAGGGGGTTCTGTAATGCAGACATGCTGGGATGTGCCAGATGTTCCAGATAATATTTTTGGATGATAGGCAGTCTGAGTGCTACTATGATAAGTATAATAATTAAGATAGTCTGGGAGAATCATATGTATTGAGCTCCATGTGAATAAAGGAGTCTTCTATTGCCAATTTTGTAGGAAAAGTTTTTGCAGGAAGAAACAAAACTGTGCTGTCAAGGATGAGAACTACTTTCTTCAGAGGTTTATTTTCTCTCTGAAGTGCTGAATGAATTATATCTTTGCTTTTTATTTAAGTACCTGTAACACGTGAAACATTCTCTCCTTACCTTGCTGGTATGTTGAGAAATCGTTATGAGAATGATTATGTGGAATCTGTCTGCTCAGAGAAGCTTTCTAGCTTCTGTAGCTTCTAACTGATTCTGTCCAGTTGTAGTGATTGTAAGTTTAGATAATTTTGCATTTTTACTGTACCATGAAGGCTTGAGCTGACAGGTATCTAGCTAGTACTGTAAAATGAATCTTTCAGTAGCAATGCCCAATAATATATTTCTTTACAGTTCTGTTCAGACATGATTCTCTAAACTGCACTCTCCCTTCATCTATAAGCAGCTCAAAAGGGAACAGGCATTTAACACTACAAGAGAAAATAAAGGGAAATAAACTATGGCTGTGCTTGATTTCTATAAAAAACACCTGTATGCAGTAAGGAGAAGCAAGAGGCAGTCGGATTTGTGTTGGGTTTTAGACCTGAGCAACATTCCATAAAGTAAGCTCTGTTATATGCTGAAACATTTAGCCTGTGAGTTTCACTGCACTAAGGACGTGAAATTCCTATTGAACTGGAACTTTTGGTGCCATTTATACTGTCTATAGTGCGAGGTGAAAACCATGTATAGATTCTCTAAGTTAGACCAAATTTAGCTCATGTATCTGCACAGCACAAACCAACATCTATTATCTCTCCCCTCAATGAGAGTGAGTGGAAGAAAAACCTCAAACACTGCTTTCATTTTTAGCTGAGCATAATAATTTTGCAAGTGTGTTCAATGGGTTAAGCATCAGGTCACTGAGCTAGAGAGATAAGTAAACCCCTGGCAACAAGGCTACCATTTCACTTTTGAACGAACAGAATGTAAAGAAATGCTTAGGATAATGAATGTGTGAGTGAAGGAAGCAGGAAAAGAAACACTTTTTGTAGGGAATTCAATATCTGAGTTGAGAAGAATAAAAGAATAAAAGAACAGTATTTATAATAAAGGTTAAAGGAATCTTTTTTGCATCTGAATGAAAGCCATATCTAGATAAATTAATATATTGCATTTAACCACTGAGATTAGTAACTCTCATTAGCAAACTATTCTAGTCTCATTACCAACTCTTCTAGGCTCTTCCACCAGTAAACAATTAACAATGACTTTTGCATGTTTTCACACTATCTCTGCAGTTCAGATAGTTGTTTTCTATGGTTTATGCGATTCCTTTACTTCTTAGGAGAAAATATTTCTTTTCCTTATGAAATCCTGATTCAAGAAAACAATTTTTTGGTTATTCATAGAAATTTCAGGTAAAAAAGGAGTTTCTACAGGATTTACTTTGGGAGAGGATCATCAAGTCTACTTGTTAGTTCAGGCCTTATTCTCCCTCGTTTCTAGTCGTGTAAGTCAGAAGGAGATCCACTAAAATCCCCAGAGCTACACAAATGTGGAGCTGACTCTAAAGAAGGCTGATAGGTGCCAGTGACCTGAATTTCACAGAATTTGTGCTTTATAGTCTGTGACAGCCTCCCACATGTCTACTAGTCGTGAAAGTGGCCTTTTAGTAAGATGAAGTAAAGTTTTAGTTTGGGAAATAGTATAAGGCAATTTGTTTTCCAAATACCAGGAACATAACACTGTTAAGAAGAAACTGTTCCAAAAAAATTATATATAAGGTTGCTGAAAATGCAGATATGAGTCTACCACATATGTGTCACTGCCAGTATTGTATGTAATTACAATAACACAAGAAAATTAATTACAGCTATATGTACACATGTACAGAAATGCCAGGGTGTGTTTTTTCCATGTATGCTATCAGAAATTCTTTAACAAGGCTGGCATTTCAAGCTAGCAATTACAGCTTCCTTGGGGATAAAAATACAGTCAAATAAAAGGCCATACATATGTATGTAAATCTGTAGTAATCCCTAGTGTCCATACTTAAATACTGCTAATAATATGTATGTAATTAATGAGTCTGTCAGGAGCAGAGATTTTTTTCTAATAAATAAAGTATTGATGAAAACTTAAAAGTTCATTAATATAATTACCATGCTAGCAATAGAAAACATATTTAAAACAAACACCTTTTAAGTACTTTTATCAACTATTTTCTCCTTCTCTATATTTATACAGGTATTCTTTGCTCCTTTCTAAATTGCAGTGAACTAATAATCAGTTACAGTTTGCATAATCTATGAGTAATTAAATGTTTAACTCATACTCTTTCTTTTCCCCCACTATTATAGAGCCACTACAGACTATTCTTCAGTTAATTAGATTAGATTATTCAATACCTTTGAAAATTAGTGCTCATTAATGCAAAAAATTAGTGGTGTTGAAAGACAGACCTCTAGAAAAACCTGTTTTATTAACAGAAGCATATTTCTCCCTAGTATGTCTTTTTAATAGTTCACAATACCCAAATAATTTCTTGTACTTGTACTAATGGAATACATCTGATCAAAAGCAGCCAAGGTGATCACCCACGATACAGGTGGTCTTTGTGATTTTTATCTATCTATCTATTTATTAGGAAATCAGTAGCTGGGCTAGTCCTGCAGCAGTACTGACAGTCTGTAATACAGGTGATGAAAAGAAGATGGCCAGCACGGTGTGAACAAGGAGGATTACCTCAGCTTTGTCAGGGAAGGGAGTGCGGGATGAATCCCATTTGGGAGAGCAAGTGAATAAACCTGATTGGGAAAACACTTTGCTTTTACTTTGGGAGCAGTTTTGGAAAAGAAAGGCCTCTACTAATTAAGAAATAGAAATGGAAACACTTAAACTGACTGAACTATTTTTCCCACTTTTAGTTGCTAAAAGCAGTAACACTAGAAGGCAGATCGATGCAAGAAGAAAATGTTTAAGCCCTCTCAGATGAATAAATTTTATTTTTATAACAGCGGCATGGGCAGTGCTTCTGCTGTGTCAAAGTTCTTTAACCTGGTTGGCCACAGAATATTTTATTATTATATATAATATTGTATATATACAACTGGTATGTCCACAGTATTTCCAGGGATGATCAGATTGGTTCATTCATATTTAGTAGTGCATTAACAGCAGCAGAACTCTGACACTTATGCAGGATTTTACTGATGCTCTTCAAACAGATGCATTGCTGTAAATGTGTGCTGTACCTCTTGCAGTCTGCTTCAAGAAAATATGAATAATTCTAGATGGTATATTTTCATTTTTGTAGGTTCTTTAGACTAGATCTCAGTGTACTGTAAGGAGGATTAAGTTGTTTATAACACTCAGGAAAGCCTGTTATAGTTTTGTACTCAGTTACTCAGTGGGGAGCTCCTACCTTTGCCTGGTTTCAACAAGATATGTAGGAGAACTCCCTGCTTTTAAGTGTAAGGGCACCATTTCATTACTTTTCATCAGCTAAGTTATCTTATTCAAATGGTAATCATCTCTGATACTCACAATTGCTAGAATATTTTAGCTGAATCAATTACCAGAACAAGTAAAAGGCTAGTATTTAATGTAGCAACAAGAAAAAAATGAAGTGTTACTTGTACAATTTATAACATCCTAATTATAGGGGAAGGTAAGAGACAGGAAAGCCTATATAAGTGAAAACTTGTAAGTGTGTGTAGTTTCTGTTGTGTTGTAGACTGTTTTGCAATGACACATTCTCTGGCCTGAGTGTGGGTTAATTGTGGCAACATTTTTTCAAAACACAAACACAAAGGGGTTTTGGCTGCTTCAATGGCAAATCACCTGTTATCTCTAGTAGAAATGGTTCTGTATATGGATACACCAGGAGGATATGTGAAGGAGGGAGGTAGCAAAATGCATGCTTATCCCCTGAAAATTCTAAAGTTTTCTGAGAAATGCATATGCTCTCAGAATATACCTGTCTTATAGCCCGTGTGGTTAAACAGACCCCGCAGACTTCCTGTCTTCTATACGTGCCACACTCGTTTCAGTTTTGTAACTGTTCTCTGAAGTCACGTGTGATTCAATGTCTTACTGTGTGCCTAAGGTAGTGAGATGAAAACACAAACATTATACTTACAAAAAATAATCTCTTTCCCATTTGATTATTCAGAACACATGTAATTAAAGATTTTTCAAGTGCAGATTTCTGCATTTACAAGGAAATACCTGTTAATTTTAAAACATACATTTTTGTAATTTCAAGGTGAAGAACTGGTTTGTAGCTGTGGGAAAAGTTCTCCATCATAAAACTTGGTTTAAAGTAATGAAAACATTCTGAAGATCTTATTTTTAATCCTGAATCAGTTACTACTAAAGGACATGCTCATTTCCAATCCTCAGAGGAATAACCAATGTAGTAAATGAAGTTGTGTAAAGCTATGGAAGAATGGTATTAAGGAAAGTTTTTATGACAAGTTCATCATTACTCTTAAAATCCTCTAGTTCATTCTTCTGAAATTCTGTATTCTATATTGACAGAATCACAGAATTGTAGGGGTTGGAAGGGACCTCAGGAGATCATCTAGTCCAACCCCCTGTACTATTATAGTATTTGTCCTCTACACTTAACAAACTACCTTTCAAATATTAACATTTTTGCAAACATTGACATTCTAACACATTTTTAGCTCCTTTCTTCTTTTAAAGAGCTCTGATCACAATTATACAGCAGCTGAAACTATAAGGGCAGATGGAAATTGCTTTAAACATGATCTTCATTGTGAAATGACATTTAGTTAGAAAATGAAATAAATTTTCCATTTCCTTTTCCTTAGAGTTACAGAATGACTACTGTGGTTTTCTTCTGTGACTTCTTTCAGTGCAGATACCACTATGCTGAGTGCACCAAGGAAGTACAGTTTTTAGTCGTGCTTAATACTCTTTGTATTTCTTCTACAGAGAGCAGCAGACACAGTCAGTGGAGATACTGAAAGGTAATTACTTCTGTTATTCTGTATCTAATTATCTACATCTTCTATCTATGAATTATATTTACTTGTTTACTTTTAGAAATTCAGTTGTAATATTTGAGGAATAAATTTTAAGGCTTAGTGAGAAAATCATTAATATCATTTAGTAAATGTCATAACTTCCATTTGCTAACTACATCCAATGTAAATACAGATTACAAGGGTTGAAAAAATACCTTTTTTTTAACTTTTGAAATTTAGTATTTCAGAATCACTCTGAGGATGAAAAGGGTAATACATGTCTAGCATGACTTCTGGAAATAACAGAGTTTTTCAATGAACCTCTACATGCTAATTCAGTCTGTACAAAAATTACTGTTTATATTTGTGGCTCATATTTGATAAATAATAAGAATGGGGACTTCAGCTTGTCCCTTACATTTGAATTTAATCAACTCATTCTAAGCTAAAGGATTTACTATTGATTCACCAACCTAAAGGATTTACTATTGATGATTTTCTTCAGTGGTACAAATACCACTGCATTACAGCTAGGAGTCTGAGGTTCAACATTAGTTGTTGATCACCAAACACAAGTCACCTCATGCTGTTTTTTTCAGGATTGTCAGCATTTTTACCTGTTTCTATGTGTATTAAACATCGTTCATTCCACAGGCAGCTGTAATGGTGAGGATTTACTGATGTTTCCTCAGTTGTAGAGTGTTGTGCATGTTTAAAATGGCATTCCACTGAAGTGAGTAGCACTGCTATCGTAGGTGAAAGTGAGGTAAAGATGGAGTTCAAAAGCCTTTTTTTTTTTTTTTTAGGGTAAAATTTTATTTCATCTTCTAAAACACAGTCTTGCCCCTCCATTGCCACCGTTGTGGTAGTGCATTACCTCATCTTCCATTACCTCAGCTAAATGTAGATTCTTATTTTTAAAATGAATTAAGTATGGTCCTGCTTAGTATTTCATTCCAATTCAGAGACAAAGCAGCACCCATCTTGTATAAGGCAGAGGTTACCTGGGGGGAAAGAGTGTGTCATTCTCAGTCTTTTTGGATTGGATTTCACCCTTTGTCCTTACCTCTTATATTGGAGTTTTCCAAACTTACAGGTTTCTGTAAATCTTACACATTTACTGTTTTCCCTTAGCCTCCCAGCTCTTTCACACAAGGTGCTGTTGTCTTGCTCTTCCCTCACTCTTGTTTCTCCTTACTTTTTGTCACTCCTGTCTCTCACCCTCCTTCAGTCCAGTATGACTGCTCCCTCCCTCAGATCCTTCCTACCTGACTTTCTGCAACAACAGAAAGAAATCACAGACCCCTCTCAAAAAAAGTCATAATTCTCACTCCTTTTTTGTCTTCCTTCTCCACACCCACAGTTTCTTGCAGCCACAAGAAAGAGTTGCAAAGGAATTTTGTTCTTCATAGAGCAAATGCTGAATTATTCTGAGTGGATTGCACATGCTCAGTTTGGCAGGGACATTACCGTCCAGATGGAATATCCTTGGTGGACAGGACACAAGTCTCTACTGGACATCTGCCCAGAGATATTTTCCGGGGACATATGACTTGTTAAAATTTTGGCAAACTTTCATAGCAAAAGGCTATTCTTTTATATTCTTTTACAGAATGACTCTCCCTTTCCTAATCCTTCTCCCACACTTTTTAAATTTCATGCCTAAATCATTACCGTATTATATGTTTTCAGCATGTTGAAAAATATTTTAAAAGACATGGAATGGTATCTTCTTGCTCCTAACAACCTTCTTTTAAGTGGTTTAATCAACTTAAACCAAAATAAAAATATTTCAGCTTACAATCAGCTGAGATGGGCACTGGTAGAAGATTTTAATCGCATATAATTAGGTTTTGGGAAGCTGAAGATAAACTATGTGGATAGATTCACATATTTGGATGAAATAACATTATCTTCATTAACTGTACAGTCACCTATGCAGTTTCTGTGATATGATTGCATCCTTTAAAAAAAAAAGAAAAAAAGAAAAAAAAGAAAAAAGCCAAAGCCCAGGAGACACTTCTTGCACATAGTGGAATGTACCGCTTGCTGCAGGGAGTACGTACCAAAACCACCAGCAGCTATGGGAGAGATTCAAGACTACAGGATGTTACTGTGAATATCTAGCTTTTTAAACTCTCCAAATGAGCAGGATGTAAAGCAAGTCGAGCAGCTTTTTTTTTCTTTGCTTTTTTTTAAAAGCCTGAAGCAGAATAAAAGCTGGGTGTTTCTGCATTACAGGTCTGATTTCTTCCAAACTCTTTCGACACATCTACATCACATATTTGCCCCAGCAGTACACACAAGGCCAGACTTTCACCATCTCTGCAGAACACCCATGCACCTCATTATAGTGTCCATTGAGCTCTGCCCCTAACTGACCAGTGCAGGAAATCTGAGCCCTGCTTCTAAGCAGTCTTGTGGCTAGAAAAGTAGGGCAGCCACAGGCAAGTTGTGACTCTTCTCTTCTGAGCAGGTGTCATGATTTAGGAAATTACACTCTGCAATTGGAGGTGGAATCACTAAATGTGTGAGTGTTCTTAGATTTTGGGAAGGCAAGCTAAATGAAATGCTTCCTGAAGAAAAGGCAGATTTGTTTTTCTTTCCACCAGCAGCAATTTACCCTGTTTGTTATTGTTTCACAAATGAGACAGGGGTAATGGGCATCTAATGTGGAGTCCCTCCCCGCTGCAGCTCTTTCACAGACACCTGACTATACACTTAGCAGAGTTCACTTTGGTCTTTGACCTTCATTTTACTTTGGGAGAAATTTTTTCTAGCTCTAGGAAACTTCGACATCTGTAGATTCTAGACATGTGTGCCTAACGTAACCATGACATCATTACAGAGGCCCTGGGTTTGAAGATCTTACTCTGCTTAGCTGACCACACAGGCCTGCAAGGGAAAGAGAAGGTAGACAAGAGCAGTGTCATTCATGCATTGCACAACTACTAGTTGAATAAACAGTTTTTATTATTATTTGCACTTAGTTTCCATGTGAAAATGCTGCTCAGGTTCTTTTTCATAACACATTTTGACTTTGTAAATATTAATGCTTAAAAATTGTTTGAATCATGTCCACAGTGGCATGCTTTGGAAATTTGTTTTGGTTTAGTTGTGGTCAATGCTGGAGAGGTAAGAAGAGATAAATATTTTAAAAATAACTTTGAGTCTTGACATTGTTCTGTCAGCTTTGCCTGTACAGATGCACCTGTGTTGCAGTGCCTGCAGAACAGCACAGGCCCACCTGAGCGAGCTGGCTGATACTTGAAGGATCATGTAATAGCCTGTAGCATAGCTCTGAGCCAGCATGGAACTGAGAAGAGATTTCAAATCTCACTACAAAATACTCAATAATTAATTTGCAGTGAGAATTTACTTGTTGTGACAGGAATATGTTACGTAAGCTATGGTGGTTCTAATAACCTAAATATAAATCATGAATGCTGGCAAGGCAGCTACAAATGCATTCCTGCGATCAGATAGATAAATCCAAATTGAACATATGTGTTCTTCTGAACCAGCTATAAGGCAATTTCACATTGTACCTACAATACTTTTCTGCACAAATATATTTCCTAATATCCTGATTTTTTTTTCTTGAGTTAATTATGTTGGCCTTGACCCTAAGCTGAAACCAGATTGCACTTGAAGGAATTCAGAATGTGGGATATGAAGGCTGTAGAGAGCTTTGCACACCCCTTACACTTAGAAATTTCCATCTCCCAAGTATTTGCCAAGTGAAAAAGAGCAGGATGATGGAATCATAGAATGGTTTGGTTGGAAAAGACCATTCCAATCATCTAGTCCAACTGTAAACCCAGCATTGCCAAGTTCACCATGCCATTTCCTAGTTGTTCATAGCTGCTGTGGGTCAGTAGGGTTGTTACGTCATCTCTCTGTGTTGCGAGTCACTCTGTGGTTTTAAGTATCCAGGTGGCAGCAGGGACTAACAGTATATTTTCACATGCAGGCTTTGCTGTTGATGTTTAACCAACAACTCTGAGGTTATCTCATGATCATCTGTGCTGTGTACTTAAGCTCCTAAATTTATGTAACCTTACGGAACAGGAGCCATCCTACAGAGGACTAGCAAGAAAAATCTCTCAAAATAATCTGTTTGTGGACTGTGCATCAACTTGGACATTCCACATAGATTCACATAGAGCATGTTATACCATGACAGAACATGAAATACACTACCCAATAATTTATACACAATTATCTCTGTTCCAGGAGTGAATTCTGGCAAATAGCTGTCTTCTTTTCCCTACTGGAAACTTTTATAGATTAAAAAATTATTGCAAATTGGAATAGTCAAAAGATGAGCTTGAATTGCTCTCTTTGGTCAAATAAATAAATACAAATCAAAGAAATTATTAGTGTCTCAAATTATTGTTTAATCAATGGTAAATATATATTATCAATTAGCTATAACTAGAATCACTTTATATTACTCTTTATATTCCTATCCATTACTGCTAGAGAAGGAGCTTAAAAAAACTCAACAATATAGGTCATAACTATTATAGATACCAAAGATGAGGTGAAAGGTAAGTAACACTTGAAGCAATTATTCTTGTTTCTAGGCTGTATTCATTCATTGGGATTTATTATCTGTATCCTCTCACCTATGGAGAAGCCAAAATGAGAGCAAGCTAATAAGACACATCAGTTTGTTCTGATACAGTTACAACTTTCATTTAGTGATGGATTTCATGACCTTGAAGGTAACAGAAAGAGAATTGAGATGTTATAATTAAGAGCACTGATAATGTGTAAGAGCCATTTTATTTGCTCTTCTTTCTGAGCATTGCTTATGTGATCAAGGGATGCTTCATTTGTACTCAGCTGGTTTAAATCAGTCCTGGTTTTCAGTATATATTCTATACATTTACAGGCTAAAACATCATTCCTTACTACAGTTTATGGGACAATTAAAGATGTGCTGTTATCTTTCTATGGCAGAAAATGAAAACATGTTCCTCAAAAGGAAAAGAGGAATGATTGTCATCACGGAGGTGACAATCACAGCTGCACCTGCTTAGTGATACTTGTTTAGCAAAAACATTGCAAGTCACTTCTGTTCAGGATAAGAGGAATTTTTGTATGAACAGAAAGTGCAGGATACTCAGAATTCTGGTGATGCTCTTAAATGGGTATAACTGCTCTGGCAGCAAAAGTGCAGAGATGTCTGCAGCTACACTGTTGATTTCACATATTCAGTATTTGGTAGGTGACAATTGTCAGCATTCATTAGAAATCTTTTACCAGGTATGTCTTTACAGTCTGACTCTTACAGCTTTAATCAAATACATTAAACTGGAATACACTACTTCTGCTATCCCCCATACTTCTAGGTTTTTCCATTCTAATTTATTTTGTAGAGATTCGTTATTGCTGTTTTCTAACCATACAATGTTGTTCCTCATTTGAAAACCTGAATAAAAATCTTATCACTCGACTTGCACTTCATTTCCATGTCCTGTAAGATGCCAGTTGGAAGTTACCACACCTACTCAAGTCCTTTAAATTCTCAGTGTTTTGGTTCTACTGAGGTCAAAGTCATTTCCATCTTTTTTTAGCCCATTCTTGTTAACCTTTCTGCTTTGGCTCTGTGTTCAGCATCATTCTGATTGAATACTGAGTCAGTATGCATGTAGTACTGAGATCAGAGATAGTCTTTAACCTTGATCTGTGCTTGCTTCTTAGTACCTGTATTTCTTGAATTGTTTCCCATTTATACTTGTTTTAATTTGCTTACAACGTATAATTTAGTCAAAGTTCTGAATAGATAAGGAGGGAGGCAACCTTTTTTTCCATAGAAATTTCAATATATGACATACAGCTAGGCAGAGCATATCAAAACAGAATAGACATTGCTAAAGTCCTTTACATTTTTGTCAAATACAAGTAACTCAGAAATCCATCTGAGGAAAATTGTATGGTAGAAAAAGTAGTTTGGAATGAACTTTACTATAAAATTAAATTTCATTTAAAATTTTGCTGTTATTTGCTTAGTATTTTGCCCTTTTTATGTCATATTATGTTCTCCTTTTTCTAGATTCTGCAGTTTGTTTCAAAACCAGTATTATATATGAACAAGGGAAGAAGCTTTTAGTAGAAGATCAACTGTTCTAATTGACTTGAGAAATATCAGTCCAGGCCATTATAATCATATCACTGCACATGTCTTTCCCCCTCCCCTCTGCATTCTTTTACCTTTCACTCTGTAACAACTGTTTTCCTAAAAAGAAAGGTGATGAATAACTCAATCTAATATTATACAGAGTATTTCAACCAGACTCGGTAACATAGTAGGGTTCCTCTAAATTAATTGGTTCTGTCATTTTCACACAGATAATTTACTTGTCTAAGAAGATCATCAGTATTTCTTCTATTATCTGCAGATCTGAATATTCCTCTGCAGAGTAATAGTTAGCTGTGGGGAGGAGTATTCCATAGACATGAAATCTTAAAACAAAAACAAAGCTCCTTCAGACTGTTGAAAACTGTTTCCAAGTAAAAGGATTAAGCTCATTGTACCTTAGAACACCTATTCCTGACCTTTCCTAAGATGCCAACTTTTGCAGAGCTTTCCAAAGCCTGTTTGCAGGCTGCTTCTGTAACTCTGCAACCATTCTGCTGGTGGAGTCTGTGATTACTGTAGGGAGACACATTATTGCGTCTGCATGGAAGCGAATAAAACTTGACTAAGGACTTTTCAGATAAAAACCACAGATGTATTATTCATATTGTATATTGGCTGAGAGAAAGAATGGAAGCATTGAAGCTGACACTTTCCAGATGGGTCAAAGCTGTGATTAAAGAAACAGACCAGAAATCAGGGGGGAAATGCCCAGCAGGACTGAAGTGCGTTTATGGCATTCTCATGGGCAGACAGAAATGGAGCATTAATGACAAAATCTGCCTTGCAGCGGTTTGGGCATCTGTCCATTCCTTCACCAAATGTTGTAAGCTGAACTTTGTTTGGTTTTCAGTTGTTTCTTTCCATCTTTGTAATCTACAGACAGCTCAGAACTTCTAAGTCTTGTCTGTTAACTTTTATGATTTTCATTTTAATGTTATGCATCCCATCTTTTCACTGCAGTCTGGAAATCTCCTTTGACTTGGGACTGACAGATGCTTTTAACTGACAATGCAGTAGTTGTTTCTACTGGTAAATTAGATTTCTTGTAACAATGGAAATCATCAAAGAAGAAAATGCTACTTTCTTTCTGACTTAAGACAGATATTATTATTACTATGACCAACAGAATTTGGGAATATATTAAAAATGTCCACAATCCTTTTATTCCTCTTTAAATTTTCCCCACAATTCCTTTCCCAATCTTGCATTCCTATTTATACATATGCAAACACATTTACATTTTTAAGGTTTTCCCACTTGTCATTTTTCTTACTTTTGAAAACATAAGGGGAAACTTTGTGTCCAAGAATTTCTCTGCTAGATCAGACAAAGTTGAACCTGATTCACTATCTTGTTTCCATCAGTGGCCAATACTGTTTGTATAATAAAAGGCTTCTGGTGATGCTTCCCTGCTTTGTTCTCTAGCCTTTAGAGAACTCCAGGAGAAAGCTCAGACACACCATTTATGGTGTGTATTTTTGCATTTAAAAGTCTGTGTAAAGTTTTAGTATCCATGGCATCCTGTAGCAAAATATTGCAGAAATCGTTGCTGCAGGATGCTGTGAATTCTAAAAAGTTGTATTGTGTGTGTTAATGAATGAAGGTTCAAAACAAAAGAAGCTAACTGCTTATTTCATGTAACTTCTGTAGCCCCTTTGTTCAAGGAGATGTTGCATATTTATTCCCTATTTCCTCTCTTAAGAACACTCCTTATGTTTCTTAATAACATTAACTCTGTAGATTGAAAACAATGGTTAAACTTCCAAAGGGTGCCCTGTTTGAAGTGCTGTCTTTTAAATCAATTTGCAGCATGATTTCATCTGGAAGCACACATTTGGAAGTGCATAGAATGTGTGTGTCGATGTTACTTAGATTTTTTTTCTCCCTGTAGTTATTTGACATCTTTCTTCCTGTCTCTCCTAGATATGCAAGTTCTGCCATTGACCGTCAAGGAAGCACATCCATGAGGAAGGTAATGATTCATAAATGGACTTTTAAAACCCCCAAATTCCCTAACAGTTCTATTAATCATCATATTTTAAAAGATATTTAAGATATCACAAACCTTGAAATTTGTCTGTGTTATGAAATATCTTTTCAAAGCTAGGAATCCTTCCCACACTCAGAAGATTGGCTGCTGCAGCCACAGCAGGTTGGTGCAGCACTTTTGGTTAAGTTCAGTAGGACCCTCAGTATGTTCTAACGTTTGTACTGCTTCTGGGAAGAGAATCATCAAAAAAGTCACGGTTGGAAGGACCTCTGGAGGGGAGGTTGCCCTGAAGGAAAAGAAAAAATTAAAACTTCTTGAAATAATATGAATACAATGGCAGGGAGATATGGGATTCAGATTTTCAAAGTATTTGTGGTACCCATTTTGAAAGTCTTCAGCGGAAAATATCTAGAGGTTATTTTTTATTATTTATTACTTTGACAAATATTCCATACAAAAGACAATCAAGGGAACCCTCATTTATAGAATGACTATTTCTTCATTCTGACTTTGCACTTTTTTCACTAGGTAGGTGCTAAATAACTTTTGAAAGTTGCCAGATGTCATTCTGCCTCCCAGTTACTTACAAAGCGAGGCTAAAGACCAGCGGCAACAGTGGAATAAGTAGGACTAAATTTTCTGCAGTTTGTTTAAAACCTGCAGTTGTGCCTCTTGATATGCTGCCTCCAGCAGCTAATCCCCGCCCTGCCTGGAAAACCCCTGGACCTGCGACTGTTCCCTGGGATCGTGGTGCTGCACATCATCTAACACACTGATGGGAGGGATCAGCACTCCCTGCCCTGTGATCTGTGTGCTTTGCCAGTGAATGCACCAGTGTCTGTGTCTGGAACTTAATGGTTTTCCTTAAAAACTCCCAAGGCTCAAAATAACAGCTACACCTGCAAACAGGTTTGCATTAATGAGCTTGGCTCCCTTCATCCTGACAGGTAACTCCATCTCTAGTCACCAAGGCATATTTTAAACAAAGCATAACTTTTCCTTTGGTGATTCTGTGACAGCACTCCTCCCACTGCACTGGGATTCTGTTGAGCTCTCATTAATTTAACTTCATGTAGCACAGATTCCATTCTAGACCTTTTTTTCTTTCCATGGTGCACTTCTTGTTGGGGTGGGGTGGGAGGGCAGGCGTTTGCTTTAACATTCTACTTTGTGTTGTGGTTTTGAGATGAGAACTTAAATGCTGACAACCACAGTATGTTCTCACATCATCTGTCTGTTTCCCATAGCAACTCTGAGTCATTTTGAAGTTGCAAGTTCTGTTTTCTTGGTGTTTACCACAAAGTTAATTACAGAGTAGTCCCTTTATCGCTCAGAATATGAAGCTTGAATTTAGTAAATTAGTAGTGTTAATTAAGTACCAATTCCCAAGGTATCGCAAACCTTTCACTTTCTCTAGTTTTCTTGCTTTGAATACACTGTATGTATGCATAAACATAGTAAGCCTAATGAACTTTTGTTTTTAGAAGAGGTCATATTTTCAGCTCTTCTTGATTTGTTGTGCTTATATTTTCATTATTTTTAAAACTTTTATATTGAATGATGCATACCAGTTTCTGGTGAGTAACCTAATGCATATACCCTTCAGTTTTTCCTTTTTTTTTTTTTGCAGTTCTTTAAATGTAATCCCGTATGAAAACTGTAATTTAATTGCAGGATTTTATTTCCTCTCTATATTTTTTAGCCTAAATTATGGACAGATTTAGTGATTTCTTTTTCAGAAACAGACACCTGCTCTGTCCTAATGCATTTTTAGACAGAAAGAAGGACACTGAACAGATTATTAAAGTCACCACAAAGCTCCAGTTGGCACAATATGACTGACCAGTACTGCTGTTGTGACTTACAATACATCCATTAAAACCAGACAATGTACATCTTTAATGCTTTCTCACAGTTACTTTTGGGGTTTTTTCTGACTGTTTTTTCACTACCTTTCCTATAGCACGGAAGCAAGCATTATTCTTTGTCTTCTCTATTGCTCAAAACACAGAGGTAAATTTGCAGCTCTCAAGTCAATGGAGAATACATCCTCTCTTCGGGTGGTACAATGCACACACACTGACAGAGCTTGGCACCTGTCAGAATCACAGGATTTTTGTGAAGCATTCATATGCAGTGAGATGAACAGAACATGGAAAGACGGTGTTCTCAGAGCCAGCTCACTCAGCAATCAGGAATTACTGATTTCTGCAAGTCACTAGAAAGTGTCCATGCTGTTCAACGCTGTACAGTGGCTAAACTGCAGAAGAGTTACAAATAGGCCTATGCATGTGCAAAACAATTCCCTCCTCCTCCACTTTCATTTCAAATAAAACTGCCCCTGCAATAGCTGCAGTCCTGTTTTCAGCTGTTGCTTTCCTATATTGCATAAACTGTAATCCTTCATTAGCCTAAACATTAATTTAGATATTATTTTAATTATAATCATAATCCTCAGTTATTTTAAAATTAACGTTGGGATATTTAAACACTTAATTACGTTGTACCACAGTTGTTATTAAGGACTTTTGTAGCATGTGTTTGCTTTTTCAGCACATGGTGAGGAGCTGCCATAAGGTAGGGTGGGTAAGCAGCCAGGTGAGCTCTGGGAGAAGGTAATTATCTGTAGTCATACCACTAGTAAGGTGGCATGGAGATATATATCCCCAGCAGTGACTGAGGTGCCCTTCTAGGCCCTCTGCTGAGTTTTGTGTTATCTATCACGAAGGCAAAATTCAGAAAATTAAAAAGGTGGCCCTTCATGTGCTACCCTTTGCCTGGATCTGCTGGTTTATCACACTGTTTTTTCCACTGGTTTTTCTCTTGGTAATGGCAGCACCAGCTACCAAGCAGGTAGCTACTTTGTCATGTTGACCTGTAATTTTTTTGCCCCTAGCATTTACCTGTTTGAGATAAACCCTTACCATATTTTGAGTGGTGTCCTTGTTTTTAAAAGGTTTAAATAACTACATGCTTTTCGGTTCTTCTTAAGAATCTGTAACGATTTTATGATGCAGTCACAAAAGAAATAATTTATTTTTTTCCTCCTCAGAGTTATTCTGTCAGCCTACCAAGCTAACAAACTTAACTGTTTCCTATGGTTGGAAACAATTAAAGAACATGACTTCAACATGTCATTGGACACATGACTTTACACAGTAACTATATGGTGTTTGTGGTGGATATTTCTTTCTGAATGAATATCTGTATAACTATCTCGTGTATATTCATGACAGACTTCAAGTATTCATTTTATTAGGTCATTCATATGAGTTTATATATATATATAGCCTAGTTTTCAAACTGCTGCATAACCATTCATGCCAAGAATCCTTAATGATTTGATTGCAACTGTAATTTATAAATGAAAAAAAAGGGATTTTAATTTTCAGATTCAGCACTGTGTTGTTTTCTTTTGATGTATATTAATAGCAGTAAGAGAAAAATGCCAAAAATTAGCTCCTATGATTACTGATGCTACAGTAGCTAACCCTAAGCTAACCGTGGAGATGGCAGTGAGTGCCAGCTGTTTCATGTTACTGCCAGTACCTGCATTGATTTTTCATATTTTTTTTTCCTTACAGTCATTCCACTACGCTTCCCTCAGGGTGAAAAGCAGAAAATGGTCAAAAGGTAACTTCTTTGAGTTAACATTTTGAAACTAGAAAGTGAGACAACTTCTCTGACAGTAAGTGGTCTGGATCAAATGCCAAAGTTCAACCTAATTCAAATAATTCTAAATTTGATAGCAGACACCAAAGTAAAACACCAAATAAACATGTTATAAGGTATAGTACTGCTAGACTTGATGGAAAAATTTCCTCTGACTTAGGTAGAAACAAGGTAATATCTCTGTATTTTGCCAATTCCTTCTTTGTTTCTTTATCTATTCGTAGCCTATTTGAGACTGTTAAAACAATGAACATATGAAAAATAGTTACAGCATTACAAATCTGTATGAAAGCTGTGGCCAGAGAGCTCTTTTTATTCTATTTGTTGATTTCGTCCCCTTTCTGTGAAAATTTTCCTTTTATTGTACTATATATTTTTAATACTTCTAAACCTGATTAAGACACAGCACAGTATGTTATTCTAAAATGAGCAAAATGTTGAGAATTTGGTTGTGGAATGTTGCAGAATAAAGGAGAGTATTTTGATTCTACCTAAATTTCTTCTGTTTCACAGCTGTTTGACAAATATAATTCTCATAGTAATATAAACTTGATTTTTCAAAGAAAAATGTTTCTATTTTAAGGACATTTCCTACAGAATCTTTTTCAGGAAAAATGATATCATAATTAAGAAAAGAGCTGTTATTATTGATACTTATAAGGCACACTAAAATGTTAAGCCTTTCAACTAGGATGTATTGAAATAACAACAACAAAAATAACTTTTCCTGTTGCTGTGCTTTTAAACAGGATGCAGTAAAGTTAAAATATTGTTGTTCAGTTGAATTCAGGATAGAAGAAATGTAAGCACGTGCATTTTTATGGAAGTGGATGATCCTTCTTTTTTATTGACTATATTAACTATAAAAATTGAGTTTAAAAACTTCCTAGGATTTGACAGGCCTTCTGTTTCTAAAAGTAACAGGAGATACACGGAAGGAGCAGTGTTTACATCTGTACACAGGTGATGTCATGCTCAGAGTTTTGGATTGAGGACTAAAATGCTGATCTTAATCAGATAAAAATGCAGTCTTAAGGGGAATGAACCCTCTAGAGATTAAATAAACTATTGCATAAACCAGACTCTTCTTATTTTGTATTCATGCTGAAACCAAAATTGCTGAGCATTGTGGAATTTGGAAACTGTTCATTCAAGCTTCTCTCCCTGAAACGGGAGAGGATTTGGCTTGAAGGATTTTGCATTGAATGGACATTAAAAATTAGCAGTGTGTTTCTATTGAGAAGAACAGTTCTTTCCCTCTTTGATCCAGTGAGATGTCTCACACTTGTCACACTCCCAGGGAGCTCTCTAACAAGTGGGAGCAGAAGACGGATTTCCTGCAAAGATTTGGGGCACGGAGATTGTGAAGGCTGGCTATGGAAGAAAAAGGATGCCAAAGGTTATTTCACACAGAAATGGAAAAAGTACTGGTTTATTCTGAAGGATTCATCCTTGTACTGGTATACAAACCAGAATGTAAGTAAACTCTGTGTTTGGAGAAAGCCAAGATTTAACCTCAAGCTTCATAATTCTTCTGAATAAAGTCTGGTTTTACGACATGGTAGGATATGTTAGTGAACTGCCACTTTAACTGCCACATCTGGGTCTCTCTAGCTGGAAATATTTCAATTGTAATTATTTTTTAAAGTCTCCAAAGTCCATGTCCAAGTTCAATAAAATAGCAGATGTTCATGGCACTCTTAAAGAAATGAATACATCAGTAGTTAGTACTTTTCCACAGATAGAATTTATTTGGACTGACACACTGTTCACACTCAGCTCTCCTTATCTGTAGTTGTGTGGGAAGATGTATACAGTATAACTGTTCATGTTGGTTAAGCATTATGTGAAGCAGATGGGAAAATCTGAATTTGTAGATCTCTTTATCTGAAAGTTATTCTGATATAAATGTTTCTTTTGCTTTTTGCTGAATTAGTCTGGAGTTTGCAGTTTCTTATGTATAAAACGCTGTTCTTGGTGAAATTTTATTGAAAACCACTGGGTCTGTGCTTGAGCAATCTGCATATATGTAGGAAAAATAATGGAGAGGAGAAGCCAAAGATTGTTAGGCTGCTATTCGTCCATTTATACGCACGGAGCCGCAGTGCCTGATCTAAACTGTCTGCCTACAGCCTGCTTTCCTTACTGATATTTTAGTCCACGTTTTCCATTTCCTTCAAGAGGACAATTAATAGCATAATTATCCTCAGCTTTAGTATTTTCTTGTCAGCTCAAACCAGTATTGTTCCAGGCTGTGGATGATAAAGACCTTCAGGTTTTTGTGTTGCACATTTTGTTTGTTTGACATTGTTACATGCAAGGTGGTTGTCATTATGTGTCCCACTGATTTTCAGTCTGCTGTTTACAGCCCAGCCATAATTCATAGTACACTTGCTAATACTGGTGTTTTAAAAAACAATCTGACTGGTGTTAATATGTCTCCTTGCTTTTCCTGGTAAATTACTTCAAAAGCAGAAAGTGACAAGAGAAACTTTCTAGTTACTACTTTTCCATTTAATCACCGGTGAGCTCGCTGTAGGAACCTCCTCAATTACTATTAACAGGGCAGATGGTCTGCACAATTGTGATTTTAAGAGGAGGCATCCACAAAACAGTTTTAAAATATAGACTATATGATGAAGAAACTGAGAATACTCCTCTGTAGCTGTTAATGTCTTGAATGCTATTTTAGGTGCTGTGTTTGGTGCTGAAAGGTTTTCTGTAATCTTCAGCTAAGGGGAATTAGGATGATTCCAGCTTCTTTAAGGAACTGTCAGTTTAGTTATTTCACAAAAGTTACTGACATTGGATGATGAAGTAAAAATATATTTTTAAGCAAAAACATATGGGGGAAAATATGTTCAGTATTTCAGTTGATTGGATGGTTGCTTTTAGTATAAGACCCAAATGGCTACTGCTCATTTCTCTCTGTTCTTCACCATCACTTTTTCTTCTCTTTCGATAGGATGAAAAAGCAGAAGGATTCATTAGTTTACCTGAGTTCAGGATAGATAGAGCAATTGAATGCAGACGAAAACAGTAAGTAATGTATTAATTCTGTTTATAAATTAAAGGATTGCTCTTGGAAGTATGCTATATACAGTACTGAAAATTTGCAAAGTCCAGAGAAGGAAGTTACACAGGGAACCTTGAAATATGTAAATAATGCATAATAGATTCACTTAAGGTTTAGTGTTTCTCTTTATTATAAAAGACACAACTTAATGCCAGTTCCATAAACTATCTTACAAAGAACTGGATAACTCTTTGGTCAGCTTTCCAGATAGCTTAGTTACAACAGTTAAATATGTAAAGCCAACACAATTAACATGTTAGCCCAGAGGTAAAACTTTCTTAGGTTCACTATGGTACTCTTAAGAATCAAGTGTGCAAGAAACAATTCCCATAGGAAATACCATTAAAAAATCATAGCTAAGGATGGTGAATATAATCTCCATTTTCTCCTTCATGGAGGAAGCTTATGTACTCAGTATTGTGTTCTTCTCAGCTGCTAAAATATTTAGGTTCCATATGCAAAATGAACATTGTGTTATTGCTTATGTACACATTGCTACCACAGCATTATGCTCCCAGTAAAGAGCAGATGCTGAGCTTTGCCTGCCACACTCCAGGCATATTTGATAACAGACACTCACTGGAAACTGTTTGCAAGCAGTGTTGGGACTGGAACACGTAGCTGTCACACACAGGTTTCACAGAACAGTTCTAATGCTTTGAGACCCGCGCTTCGCCGGTACCTCCTGAGTTATTGGCGTGTGTGTGCTGTATGCTGGCTGCATCTGGATTGTTAAAACTTGTTACCATGAGGAGCTACATCAAATAATATTAAAGACACTCTCTTACTAAAGCTTTCCTACTTACAACTAAGCAACCTGAATTTGTGTTGTGCTTTTCCAACGACTAAATGCAGTTCTGGTCTGAGGAATACAGGTCTTACAACTAGGAACATGTGTACGATAAAAATGCTAAGGATATGAATTACAATACAGACTCCTCATCGGAAAATCAAACTCTTCTTGTTCTTGTCTGGAGGTATTATTGCTCTCTGCCTGAGAATTAGAAGATGGTGCAGTTTATACTTCTATTACTCCTTTCAGCTTAGGGTAACCCTATAGAAATTAAACATGAACTGAGCACTATAAATCCCTCTGAGGAATAAGTAGATATTAATAATGATATTGAACAAAAATGCAGCAAAAATAATATCCTTTTGTTAGAACATAAAACACTTAACAAATGTTGATGAATTAACCAAGATCAAACAGAAGGTCATTGCAAACAGCTAGAAATAGCTTCGAGAGCTTTCCTCTGAGCAGCAGAACACATTTCCTCAGAACGCTTCTTGGAGAACCATTTCTGTAGGGTATGTGCACAGGAAAAGGTCCGATTAACGAACACTTTGCACACTCCTGAAGACTGAGTACCTTCAGGCTTTGAATCCTTTCAAGAAGAGGTAGATCCAGGGGTAAAACTATAATGAAGGCGTTAATAGCATTCCCTTTGTTCACTGAGCTGAATTTCCCTTTGATTTCTTCCTTCACGGGCTCTCATTTATATATTTGCCCCAGCACAAAAACTAGACCTTATGTTTGCCACTATTTTACCTGCTCTCAGCACACTTCCAAAGGGCTCACCTACCCTCCTTTACGTTGTCTAACCGAGGACAGGACTGAGCATGACTGCCATTGCCTGATTCCACTGAAAAGCTAAAGGTTCCCATGAGCTTCAGGACAACTCCCTGTGGTTTGCTGCTTCCATATTCCTTTTACAGCTAAAATTAAGGTGAAGGTGACCCATTTTTGACCCAGCATATTCTGGAAAAGTTTGAACTCACTCTTCATTATTCTCTCTGCTAGAAAAGAGAGAAACATTTTAGTTGGGATTTTCTTGCCTCTTTTTCAGAGGGCTAGACAGATTTTACAGGATCCATTCTCGCTTCTTTCCACTTTAGGATATCTTTTTCATTTAATAGGAGCTTTTTGGTAGGTGCTGGAATGTAACTTAAAATTCATTGCAAGCTTGAAACCTGAAAATAAAAATCTGATTGTGCTCTTACTCACTTTATATGATTGAGTCCATTTTAACATTAATGCAAAATCTAGTAAAGCAGTTACCTTGACAGTTAATAAGGACAAGGGAAAGAAACCTAGTTCTTTCCTTTCTTTCCTTTCTGGTAGGTTCATTTGTTTTTAAATTAAAATTGCCTGAAAATTATGCTTAGTATTTCAGTGCACAAAGAAGTCCAGAGAGAATCAGTGTCACTTTTCTTTCAGTTCTCTCAAAAGCAAAACTAAGAGCATTTTGGTACTCAGCTTGGATTTCTCCTCAAATTTCTGTAATTTTCAGAGCCATCAATGTGAACTGTTCAAACCTTATTGAACAAAAGATTTGAAGTCTTATTAGAACAATGACTAGATTTGTCTTTTCCACTCTTTTATCGGATGGAGATGCTGTTTTACAGAATGACTGTTCCTGATGTCCATGGTACACATTGCATGAAATAGCCTTAAGAAAGCTTTCACAAGAATATATATTAATTGAAGGCATTGTTCTGGATGGTTTGATGATTGGCCTCACTAATGCATTTAACGAAGGTACCCTGATTATTGTATGAATCGTGGCATTGTCTCAGACTGGTTTAGCTCTCCAGGCTATATCTGGATGTAGAATGACCTTGTCCCTGCAAGAGGATATTTCTTGTATTGCAACTGAAAAACTTTCCATTGCTTTTAGGCAACACCTACATCTTCAGGATTAAAACTGATCATACCATATTAAAAATCTTAGTTATTTATATTTTTGTGTAGTGTGGCATGACATGAATGCCACTGCAGCATTTAACTGATTTACCCTTGAAAAAACTCTTGCTCTTTCTGCATTTTATGACACATTCACAAATTCCATAACTGAGACAGGAGTCCTACAGAAAGGAGCCTTATCTGTTGCCTAATCCTGATTCATCTTTCTAACAGGTCCACTCTCTGTTCCTTAACTGAGGTAGGGTTCCTGTGAGAATGTAATATTCAAATACATAATCATATATTGTATCACATGACAAGAGCATAGTGGAGCCAAATTTAAACTCTGTTTATCACACTAAAAATATCTGACATATTTTAACTTTTAAAAGGTTGACTTTGAAACCCCAATATCGGCATTTTAATGCTTTTATGCATGTAAATTTCCTGTCTAGGAAAATAATCCTATTTACAAGCAGAAACTCCATCATGTGATATTCTAACAGGATTAAGCATAAGATTAGAACCTTTATATCTACCACATAATCCTCTCCAATTTGAGCCAATACTTAAATCTCAGGACTGGAAGATGGTTGGGCAAATGGAACACTAGAAGGTGGAGATGTTGGACAGAGATCAGACCACTGAAAAGAGCGTGCTGACATCGCAGCAAAAACACATCCATGACAGCAGCACCATGAGAGCAGCACATCAGGCTTAAATAGCATAACAAGGAGTGTTTGTTTAGTAATCACTTTCTATTTTGAGTATTAAAAATTAAGTTCTGTAAGGAACTTCTCTAAGGAGATACAGTATTTGTTAATCACTGTGTAATTAACAATGTGTAATGTACTGCTCCAATATATGCGTGTGTGTATAAAGAAGTATACAAAATTATTTCAGATTTCTTATTCATAGGCAGATATCATCTGTTTTGCTAGAGCAGTGGGAGCTGCTGGTAGTCAGCTGGCATAAGGGGACTAAAAAGTTCCACATTAAGAAGCAGGAGACTAAGAATATTTGACACTCAAATCATATTATACTAATCGAGTAAAAGAAATAAGAAATTTGATCAGATTATACTTAAAACTCTATTTATATAATGATCAAAATCTTTTGCATTAAAATCTCAACATTCAGTATGTATAATTAACAAGTGCATGCCATCTAGTGGGCATCAGGAAAGTTCCCTCCTCATTCAGGATTTCCCAGGGACTCACTATTGCCATTTGCAGAATACAAGTAGCTAGGGAGATGAGGATCTGCAGTTGAAATTATCGAAGGCTGGGTGCCAAAATAATACTTAAATACCTCTCAAGTCTTCTTTTATGGAATTAAGATGTTTTATTATGACCCTCTGTGCAAAGGTAAACTCACCTTTAATATACTTCTAATCTCTAATGAAAAAGGAAACTGCAGGTAAATACAGCTCCGCTGCTACCTCATCCTTCTGTAGAGGCTTTGTCAGGAAAGCCTGTTCCTGTACACACTTGTATCAATAATAGATAGAAGGAAATCAGGGTGTCCAACTGAAGCTTCTTCAGCTTTCATTTTTGTCTCTGAAAACTGCAATAATTCAGAGTAATTAATAAAACACTCATTTGCATTTAAGTTATTAATAGTAGAAACGTTGCAGCACAGGTTTGTCATAATGCTATGTGTAATGATTCTTAATCGAATTCTTACATCTGGTGATTACCATATAAATGTCAGTATTTTAAAGTAAATGTTATGAATGACAGTGTGGAGCTTTTTTAACACTTGCCAACTAATCAAAACAAGTCTTTAATGCTCTGAGTTTGTGGTTTCCTTGACAGCAATACTCCTTTTAACTATATTCACACACAAAAATTGTAAAAAATATTATTGTTCTTAGCAGTTTTCAAATAACTACTCAACTGGGGGAGAGCTTAGGGATTAAAGCACAAAAAAGCATTAATAAAAGCATTTTAATGTGAACTGTAGTCGTCCATGCTGTAAGATTTTGAGCTTGATTATGATCTCATGCATGCAGTCTGAACAGACTACAGTGCAGCACAGTGATGTCTGTATATAGCCAGCCTGAAGGGAGAATCAGACCTTGTCTCCTGAAATCAGTGATGCAGAATTGAATTACACTGTCCAAGTGGCTGGTGAAGGAATCAACATTTGAGGAAGGAGAAGGCACATTAGCAATGTCATTCCTACAGCTACCTTTTGTCATGACTATTCAGTACTTCAGGTCAGTGTGGCCAAGAGTATCGTATACTAGACTACTAATATTGTACTAGTGACACAAGTAGAACTTCACTCTATAAATTAACCTTTGCATAAATTTAAAATCACCAAAGGGGAAAAATAAACCCCTACCACTTCTTGAATCAAAAGCTATCTGTGAGAACAGACCACGCAATAAAAATATAGTGAGCTACATAGAAGTGACCAGGAACTGTAATGTAGTGATAAATATAAAGTCTAAATATTGGCAACTCTGATATTTGCTAGGTGGCAGATGAAGAAGCATTAACTGTTGATTAACTCAGGTTGACTGCAGAAAAAATAAAGCAAACATCAGTAGATTAAGAAGAAAAGTACCTGGGATATGGCTGGTTTTAGAGTAACTTGACAAAGCAACTCCTGGAATTAGAAATGAGATGCCTGAAATTAGAGTTAAGATTATTTGAGGAACTTCTTTATTACCTACTTCCAAACAAAGCAAACCTGCCATTTATAGTCCCTAGATCATTCCATATGCTTCTACTAAGCTCAAATTGAATTAATATTATAATTAAGGATTTCAAAATATTGTATGAAATTTAGGAAACATTCATTCATTTATTTAAGCTTATTCTGGGGATTTTAAAGTCTCATGACTAAGTAAGAATTTGAGAGTGGTATATTTTTAATGTCATCTCCAGTTGAATCCAATTACTGGCTGGTTATTAATCTTTATTCCTTCTGCATTTCTTAATGGAAAATAAAATTTTGGATAAATTCACGTGTATCTTTAGAATCAAAGTTATAATACAGATATGAGATGGTTATAATGCATAAATTGGCAGTCCTCTATATTTCTTTGAGTAGGACACAAACTACAGACATATGAGAAGAGGCAGTGGGATCAAACTCTCATTCCCTTAGAATAGTCAGTCTTTGGAATACAACTGCTATGTACCTAAATACACTCAAGATTTTCAAATTTGCTCAGGTTTTAGGATGTATAACATCAGTGGTTATTGAAAGGATTTAAGTTTCTGTCATTCAAGGGCTTTTGAAATTTTTATGAAGCAGCAGTTAGACTCCCAAATGTAGATGTAATCAGATCAGTGGGAATCCATCTGTAAGGTTATCTGGCGAGAGACTCAGCCTGAAGATTCAAAATGCCTATGAAACCTGAACCATGCTGAAGAATTGTAGAGCAGGTCAGTCTTATGTACTGAGAACCTGTTGAAAAGAAAAGGTATCTTTTTTCTCTTTTTTTGTGATTATTTTATAGTGCCTTCAAAGCATGCCACCCCAAAATAAAGAGCTTCTACTTTGCAACAGACTGCCTTGAAGAAATGAATAGGTAAGTTACGTATTCTTTATCATGGTAGTCCAATAATTGAAAATAATATTTCATCTCACATAGAAATATACTCCTGGAGCGTGATGTAATGCTGATTGATCATGTTCTCAGCACAGTCCACTTAGTCCCCATTGATTTTAGCATGGACAGCATTACACTGTGTGGCTCATTTTATGTCTGCTGAAATTTTCCACCGTGTTACATGCACAAGTCTGCAAAGGTGTGTTAGGAAAGTTAGTTGTGTTGGTCTCACCTACGTTAATTAGATTTTTTTGTTGTTATTGTTAATGGGCATAAAGTTTATCGTACTTCTAATTTTTTGTTGATCAAGGCTAGAAATATTAATGCGGGATAAAGGTTTCTGGTACATAAAAACAATGCATATATACCAAAACTCGTACTGAAGGGTACACCCACACAGTGAGATAGGAGAGTTTGAAGTTAACTCTGCTGTTGACTCACAGTAATGTGACATGACCTCAAGCCACAGAAAAACAGCATGAAGTATTTTTTTTTTTTAACAGGAATTGGATTGAACTTATGAGATGCATTTATTTTTCATGCCAGAATTTTAAAAAACACAAAAAATACAACAACAGCAAAAACCCCACAGCCTCTCCCCTCAACCCCCAACAACAGCAGCCCAGTAATAATAAATTTTATTCATTGCATCACTGTCCCAACAAGGACCAGAGGCTGGCAAAGTTCAGTTGTTGGCATCACTGTGTGTTTCTAAATGTCCCTGGATGTGCTGGGTGGGCATTCAAAACTTGACAAGGCCCTGAACAACCTGATCCCACGTTAAAGTTGGCCGTGCTGTGGGTGGGGTGTGGGCAGGGTGTGGGCACAGACCTTCTGAGATCTCTTCTCACCCAAATGACTCTCTGCTTCTACTTTATGATTCAGTGCTGAAGGCAGAGGTTAGATAAAGGTGGGGAGGTACCTGTGATCCTTAAAGGCCGAGTCTGATGTTCTACCTCCTCCTGTTACTTCAGTAATTTGTTTATTTCCAGCTGAGGTACAAAGCAAGGACACACGGGGCAATGCTCCCATC
The DNA here is from genome assembly GCA_907165065.1 of Caprimulgus europaeus. Next base: position 19,416,449 of record OU015538.1, on the reverse strand, counting down.
CTTAAAGTCTGAAATCTTTCCTGGCACAGACTGCTGAAACTTTTGAGATTTACTTAGTTCTTTCTGTTCGCAGACTTAGAAAGACACAACTGCCTCATGGGACAGCTGGATTTTTTTTCTTTGGAATACTAATGTCTAAACATTATTTTTAAATTAAACATTTGTATTCTGGGGCTTACATGTCCCTTCAAGAAATACTGAATTGATGGTTGTATTGCAACAGTTCGGGGCAGTTCATCACTGGTGATAATGAGGCGACTCAGTTCTCAGGAGTATCTTGCTGTGTCTAGTTGTCATTTTTAGGCTATAAATTTGCTGAAAAGTATTTTTTCCAATATTAGTCGTATTGCATTGTTCAGTTTTGTAATGTGACTGAAATTTATTTGGTCCAAAACTGACATGAGGATCTTCTCCTATTTTTAACTCTGCATGGTTTCTCCCCTGATTTTAGCTACTTTGATAGCTATGATTTGTTGAAGTGCCATTGATCATATCTTTCTATTATACCATAAAATGTTCTGACTCAAGGAAAACCAGGAAGTCTTGACATACATTCAATAAACTGCTTTTACAATATTCATTGATTTTTCTACACTGGGGAGCCAACGGAACTGTCTTTGTGACAGTTTTACAGCCCTTATGGAGAGTAACTGCTGGAAAGGTGCCAGGGTGTATTTTCATACCATACTGCCATGTTAGTTTGGAATTTACGAGAGCCTTTTTCCTGAGTTTTTGAGTCTGCTTCCCACGAGAGCAGACAAAGGGTGAACTTCCTCTTGAAGTATTTTTCACAGTATTTCTCCTTCAGAAATGCTGTTCCTGTAGAGTAACTGTCAGTCACTCCCCAACCCAAATGATGGATAACTATGCTACCTCTGTAAAACCCCTGGGCATCCCCTGCAGCCTTTACATGCCTCCTGGAATTCCTTCTCCCAGATATTCTGTGTGAAATATGAAATGAGTCAGCAAGGTTCACAGATGAAAAATGCACTTAAAATACTAATTTCACCAATCTCTGTCTTCCCAGCAAATTGCTAGCCATATAATCTGAGGAAATAGGCCAAATACTCTGCAAGGTACCTCACACTCCTGCTGTCACCACAAAATTGAACTGGATTTTCTATGCTGACAGAGGCTAGATCTTCCACACTGAAAAGTGAAAGAGTTCTAACACAGAGGGGAACATGGCATCTCTTTATTCACTATGTGGGGAATGTATACCCTTTCTTCAACTGCCTTTACCACCTTTTGTTTTAACAGCTGTTCTTACAGTTTCTTACTTCATATTCACTGTTTAATAATTTTTTTTTTACTCCAGAATATTTTAATCTGCCTTTAACACTGCATTACTGTTGAAAGAATTGTACACCGATGGGTAGTAATTGATTTGTATGGAGCAGATAGAGTGACTCTGTTGTAGCTGAATTTTGCCTGCTGTGTTGCATGGTGCAGACAGACTTTGGTTTGCAAAATTAATGCTCATGCTGTTTTGTCAGGTCTTACATGAGCGTAGCTGTGTTCTTAGAAATGAATTAATAATGAAATTGATGAGCTCATCTTTCGCTCACCACGGTCACAGGGTACTCCAAGCTTGTTAAAGGCCTTATTTCCCAGAAGTGCTTCCTCTATTACCATATCATGCACAGCCTGTTTATGGCTTTAATACTCCTAAGGAAACTAGCATTGAATATAACATTTGGTTGCTTTACAATATCTACTTTATTAAAACTTACATGTGGTTGAAATGTGCAGTGCATTTACAATCTCCTCATAGACTCCAAATATTAAACTTTAAAAAGTTCCTATTTTAGTCTGAATAATTTGATCACATTTGATTTGAATAACTGGGTTAACTTTGCAATTTTAATAACTCCCATAAATCTTTTGCATTCATTCAAAAAAATATAACAAATGTCTACTATCCACTGAAACAGAATGATGATTGAATTTGTAGGGGTCATTTCCACTATTTTCCAAGACCTGAAAGATTCTAATACAATATTGCTCTTAAAAAAGCAACTGCTTGAAAATTGAAGTATTCTGAATTAAAACTCTGTTGATTATAAGCAAACTTCAGGGTGCATATCCTCTGTATTTTTATGTATGGCATATGACCAAGTGAGTTACTCAAGGTTTTCCCTAAACCATCCTATTTATCAGTGAAGTTCATTCAGCCATCTTCCTACAATTTGGGGCATGTTAATCTCCTTGACAGATCTTGGCCAAACTCAGATGGTGGATCAGGATTAATGTATCTTTTACAGTTTTGATTTTCTTTTTAACTTCACTTACAAATAAGCTAACACCTAGGAAAAGATCTTGGCAACTAAAAATTTCAGACATATGCCCCTATTAGACATTGCCCCTCTTAAACAAGAGTTCAGGGAGAAGTGAGCAGGAAAGTAATCACATCAGATCTGTCTGTCCTAATTTATCAGGTCTTTAAGAAACAGAGCCGAGTAAGTTATCGAAGAGCTCTTACTCCCTAGTCCCTTACCCACTGAAAAGCAAAGAGATAATCCTGAGGAATATGAAAGATACATTTCAAACAGAAATCCGTGAAACAGAGCTTCCCAATGGTGTTGTAAGTAAGCAAACTGCAGGTTTTCCCCTTCTTGCTTTATGTTCCTATAAACTTGTTTCAAATCCAGGAAAAATAGTCTGTGCCTGAGGCCACTTCTTTAATTTATTGTTCTCACATAAAAGCTCATAAGTTGCAGCTCAGGTAAAACAATTTTCTGATCAGAATTAGCTGCAGGCCCCAGAGACCGGATGAAACCATGGTGTGTAAGGGAGTGAGCAGTGCAAGAGCAGAGCCACAGTGCTCCATCTGGGGAACACACTACACCAGGGAGTACTAGTAAAGAGCTGTAAGCCTTCAAAATCTCCTTTTTTTTGGCTAGCCACCCAAGTCCTCCTTTCTGCAACTTATGGGCTACTTGCCATAGACTCATGAACTACCATTTCCCCCTTAATGCAGTTTAAGAACCACTGGCTTATAGCATTACACTAGAGGAGTTCAAAGGAGTTTACAATACACAATTGCAATTATCCAATCCAAATTACCATTCAGGTGTGAATTTATCCCCAGTGCGCAGGAGTTGGAATTTGCATTGGCTTTCTATACTAGCTTAAGTTACAAAATTAACTTAATCAAATTCTGCTGTAAATAATACCATTGTGAATTGGTATAGTTCTTCTGGGAGTCAAACAGTTCCACTGCATTTAATATAGCAGATTTTGTGGTTACAGTGTTGTTCCTCTCAGGATAAATGCACATGCGTATACAGTCAGATATTGTGATGTTACACTGGAGATATTAAGTTAGTGCTGCAAAATCGGAAGTTTTTAGTAATAGAAATACGTAATATACATAATTAAGTTGGGCATTCAACAGTATTGTTTGGCCTATTTGATCTGATTTCTTTAAGAGTATGTGGAAGTAGAATTACATAATTTCCCAAGTAAATCATCCCATCTCTTCCCCTCTAAAACCCAAAAAACCCCACCCATACCTTTTCAGGCCATACCAAACTATCTGGAGACTGGATAACACTGTGTGGTAGCAGTGCTGAAGTGTATGCAATGGCACAGGCAGTGTAGAGGTGGTAGACATGGGTAGCAGCCAGTACTCGCCTGTAAGCGGAGGGATGCCCAGAAGTTTGGTGAATTATCCAGAGTATTACAGTATATCAGTAGGACAAGGTTACAGCAGGGTGAAATCTGGTAGCCACTTTGACTGCTGAAGAAAATATCTTATTGTCATCTTCACAGACTTCTTTGAGTATCAGCTTGAAACTCCAAGCTTGACATAACAGTGGCTCTGCCTTTTTGATCTACCTGAGCAGTGTTGCTGCTGCCACAAATGTGTTTGTAAATGTGTTTGAAAATTGGCAAGAGAAGTCCCAGTGAGTGAGTTTTTGGAACTGTTTTGGTAGATCTCCTTGGGGATTATCATTGGTTTTATTTGAAATTATAGCCCTCCATAAAGTTATTGTGTGTATATTCTCTGCAATACACAATTCTATTTATACAGCAAGATGCTATTTCACTCATTACCAGAAGGGTAATTGATTCTCTACAGAAGTAGTGCACTTTTTTATCTATCATCCACCAGGAAACAAACAAAAAACCCCACCAAACCAGACTTCTGACTACAAATGCGTAGTTGTGCATTTGGTTGGCAGAGTGAAGTTTGAAAAAAGAAAAGAAAAACAATTCCCATTAAGTGTATGAAGTGTGTGCACATGCAAAGCAAGCGTGAGCTGGCATGGTTCACTTGTCAGCTCTTCAGTTATCTCTCTGGGGCTTTTTTCGCATTTTTCCAGCCTGACAAATGTAAGAAGACAATGCATGAAACGAGATCAGCACAGTCATGTCAAATTATCAAACCAGGGAGCACTCAGTTTATCCCGTGAATGATTTCACTGAACAAATTCCAGTAACTGTGACAAATAAAACAGCAGAAACACAGGCTGCTGAGAGCTGATATATGTGGAGAGACGAGCTCATTGAGAAGCCTCTGCTCAGCATTATATTTCAATGGGAGACAGCAGTTATATTTTTGGCTTCTTTTGTGTTGAGAAAAATAAAGGCATTCATTTTAGCCACACCTATTACAGGAACCTTTACTCTGTTGAATTAATATATTACCTGTACAACCCTAGAAATCAGTGAAAATAATGTCCCTTAGGAACCAAAACAGGAAACATTGATTTTTAGGTGTCCAGTATGAAAGACTGATCAGGAACAAGACAGCATAACAAGGACAAAGTCAATTTTAAAATATATTTATGTATTGCAAGGAATTTTACAGGGAATTCTGGAATCTGATTATCTCACTGATGTAAAAAAATATATATATATACACACAAAGCTTTTAATCAGAAAATAAATTCAGAATAAATTCTATGTATGAAATAAATGGTTCAAGTGAATCTATATTTTAATAGACTCAAAACCAACTTGATTAAGTTAAATTAAACTTCCACTTCCATTCTGTTTTTTCCTTTTAACCAAATAATCTCAAGGGTAAATGCAATCTCAAAAGCAAAGAAAGATATATTCCTGCCCTGACACATTTTTAATGCAAACCTGAGATGACATACAAGTGCAGGTAATAATTGATTTAAAGATGCAAGAAAAATAGGAAATATATGACTAGGTATTTATTCTATCCTTTAATGCCTCAATATTTCATTGGTTTAATCTTTAAGGTAACATTTAAAAGAAAGAAACAGTGAAAATGAATAGATGCTTTCTTGAATTTATACCTTTGCAGGATAAATCCATTATTTACTTTTTCAACTGAATTAAAGAGTTTCTTCTGTATCCCAGCCATCTTGTATATGCAAAAAGTGCACCCAGCACTGAGGATATCAGCAAATAAAACTTAGTGAACCACAGAACCTCGTAACTTCCCAGCCTGTTCTCCATGGATTTATGGAACGGTTTTAACTATAAACCTAAAAATAAGAGCTTTGCACCCATTTTTTTTTTCCTAAAAAATGGTTGCCCTTGGTTTTTATTCTCCTACACTAAATGTAACAGTTCTCTCAGATTTATTGTAACTGAGATTGCCCAAGTTGTTTTGGTTTTTTTCCTTGTGCTGTTATACTCTGGCCTGTAGAAGGGAATAGCCAAGTGGGTGAAGCACGATGGCCCTGTGAAAACTAGTGTGGCCTTCAACCACACTGACCTTGGACTGGCTTATCACCATAAGGAGTCAGCAAACAAGCTCCTGCCTTTGTACAATGAGTAATGGCATGTTCTTGCTTTTAATAGAGTGTGTTACGACACTGAAGCTAGACAGAATTGTTTCCCCAGCTGTTTGGTCCACTTTAACATTTCTCCATTGTTTTTGTTAAATGATCAGTAAGAGAATGTGCTCCTGACTATTCAGGGCATTTCAGGCATGACTCACTCTTCAGTATCGAGTTTTGATTATTGTCACAACTACTTAGTTCATCACTGCCCTCGGTGCCTTTGTAATCACCACTTTCCAGGCCTTGGGGTAGAATGAGGCTCTCAGAGAGGCCCTGGGCTGTAATCCCCTGGTACTAACCAGAATTATCTCAGTAAATTTCACTTAACTTCCTACCATGCAGCTCTATTGTATCCCGAAGCGATGACAACAGTGCCTGTTTGTAATCAACAGAATTAATTAAAGCCAAGTCTGATTTATTTAGAATCTAAACCACTGAGACAAAGTACAAAACTTCCTTGTGTATTTAGATGACTTGAGGCTTACCTTTCCTGTATTTGGTTCACTAAGGTACAGGCAATGAAAATAATGAATACACTTCCTGGTCCCTTGTAAGTTGTGACAGTGTACCTCAGTAAAACAGATATTCTGTCTTATTGAGATGTTGTATAATATCGAAGGTAAAATGTTGTAGCAAAGTATCCTTGGGATATTTAGTACGGCTCCATGTCATCACCACTGATTTCTATCTAAAATGCAAACCCTGTGGTTCATTGAGTGACTCGAACTTAGTTGAAGTTGTTTAATTATCAAAAGAAAAGGGTTGTTGATATTATCAAAGAAAAAAGGTAGAGTTTTGGAGGAGAAGAGAACTCCAACTTTCTGCCTCGGGGAGCCAAGATATAGAGATGTACATGTAAGATTGCTATACAGGTACCTGCTAGAGTATCTCATGTCTCTTTGTGATCATGTGAAATTCAAAGAGCTGTAAGGGGAACAGCTACACAAACCAAATTAGACCAACAATCTCCTGGGTTTTTTCCACTATAGCTGCTTGTCAGGTGTAGCATATAGCCTTGCACTGCATGACCTTCAACTAAACATGCAGTCGTCTATCCCTTAGAGTCCAATTCTGACACACACTCCCATTGCCTTCCTGAAACCTGACATTTGCCTCCAAGGCATTCAATTCAGAGTTCAGAACCAAACAGCTGAGTTGCCAAGCTTTCTGCAGAGAACTTTTTATAACCTTGACTGCCTCTTTTCTTAAACATGAAAGTGTTTTGCTCATCAAGTAAATTCATCAAGTTTACACAGCGTTCCTTTTGAACTGAGTTTGCATTTCCTTGAGAAAAAAAAAAAGTTAACTGTAAGAAAAGGATCTGTAATCTCAGCACTTCTATAGCTCCTGATTAACCTCAAAAACATTCACCTTTTTAAAAAAAAAAAACCACAAAACCTAAGATTGAGATTCTTTTTCCTTTATCAGAAGAGATCTTATCATTACAAGGCTCTGAATGTCATCAGATAACCCTTTTTGTTATCTTGACAAAGAGCTAACTCTAAATTGTGGCAAATGAGGTAAGAAAGTACTTGTTAGTATAGCTGGGGATCTCTTGCCCTTTGGAAGAGAAAAATCTGAGCAGCCTCGGAGAAGGAAATTACCTTCTGCTGATTCCAGGTTTGGACACTGACGCCATATGAGTAAAGCTGATATGCCAAGAACATCCATGCTCTCCTGAAGGTTAATATTACCACTTTGACTGTTGCCTATATATGCTTCCAAGATTTGAAACCCTCAAATTAACAATCAGCAACCAAGAAAAATTTGGCAAGAAATTTAAGACAATATCACTTTCTGTGCACTGGCCACCAAAAGGGATGAGTCTGTTTTAACTTTGAAAATGGTAATGAGTCCTAATTTATCACTTAAGCTTAAGCAGAACCTTAGCTGAAGTTGCTGAGACATTCTGCTTAATTGCCCAAGGCATATGGTAAAGTATGACTAAAACTATTCTGTTCCAATGCTAATGAGTTTAGAAATTCAGGAGCAACTGTTGAAATAATAGTGAATATAAATGTTTAATAATGAGCAAGGGTATGACGTCATTTCGAACACTGCAATAAAGAATATGCCTTTCAAAAGCAGCAAATGTCAAGTGATCAGCATGCCATTTGTTGAATGAAATTATGCTGATGAGCACTGTAGCAAATAAGCTTTTCAGTAAACCTGTTAATCCATTTGAATTCTACTTCCTTCGTGATAAAGATGAGTTATTGACATGTTGATGCAGTGTCTGTGAGCAGTCCAAGCCCTGCAGCTGACGTTTTTCAAAACTAATCATCATTTCCATTTTTATTTCCTATTTGCTTCTGTTCCCATACTGAAAGGCAAAGCAATATTACTGTACAATTCTTTCTATTTTCATAGTTTCACAAGTAAATTAAACCCTATGTCAATTCCCTGGAAGAAGGAAACGTTGTCCCTTGGACACTTATGAAAGTCATAAGATACACACGGCGGTTTGCTGAGGGCCATGCAATGAGTCAGTGTTATATCCAATACTACAGATTAAGATCATTGCTCTGAGCAACTGCAGAGCGGGGCTGGGACCAGATCAATACGTGCTGAACTCTGCGCTATTTTTAGCAGAGAGTTCACTCTTCCTTCATGTTCTGCCTCCTTGCTGTGTATACCAGCTTCCATATGCTACGCTATCAGACCAGTAATACAGCCACATATGTCCTTAAAAGCTTTTTCCTGTTCTAGCACAAGTGGGAACAAATTACACTGAATAGTCTTCTTGTCTTAATCTGCAAAAAACTTGTCCTTGTGATATAATATGTTCTGTTTACTAATTCTTTCTTGAAGTCTATGAAAGATGTTTTTGTCATGCTATGGTTCATTAACCAAGAATATAATTATTAACAAACTTTATGTTGCAATGTTAAAAAAGAAAAAAAGCTGCTTCTAGAAATTCTTAAGTGAGATATACTTGGAAATCAGTGTCATGGTAAATAATTTAATCACCGAGTAAGGGAATACTTAAGCATGCATCCCAGTCATTGCAGGTGTCTATTAATAGGGCTTTTTTCTCTGGTTTATATTTTCTTGTTGATGAAAATAAGCTGATTCTTGATTTTCTATTTGCTGAACATTAAGAAGACTTTCTCTGTTTTAATTTCCTTTTTCCCTGTCTTTCAGTCATATATTGTATAAACATCCAGTAATTTTATATAAAGAAAACTCTGAAGGTATTTTCCCCAAAATAAACTGTAACTTTCCTAATGAAACAAAGATTCTTACTTTTGATCATACTAATTTATTTGGAGGTAAAGAAAGAAACCAGAACATCCACTGTGATGTATGTACTTTGGGTTTATCAAGACTTGTTCTAGAAACCTAAGATTCTATATTAAAAAAAAATTAAAGGAAAATTATGTTGATGTCACAGCTCAACAAAGCTAAACATTTATATCACTGGTGTCATGAATCTAGACTAGCAAATAACCAGTGGAATACTGTCATAGTCTGTTTCAGCTTTTGAGTATATGAATGTAATACAACTTATTTCCTAGTACAGGTTTTCATATAATTATTATCATAATTCAATTTTATTTTATAGTATTTTAGTAATTCACGCAAGTTCTTGAAATTAATAGAAGTAGCAATCAGAATAAATGCAATATGCTCCTTTCCATAATGTCTCTGGAAACCCTTCCACACATAGAGTTTGCAGATGCAGCTCAGAGAAGGTTTGGTTCTGGTTAAGGTGGAGACAGAGCTGGACATCCTCTGTTCTACACAGACTATTCTGAAATGGTTGTTTAGTCACTGCTAAAGTCAGCATATTAGTAGGTACGCTTCACACTTTCCTTATGGCATTAGGAAGATTGAAGTCATGGCTCTTCAGTAATGCAGTGAGTCTGCTACTCCACGAGGCAAACACCCTCCGGCAGATTTGAACAGAGTCCAGAAGTGCCTCTGCATGAACTGGAACAGCCTCCACTTACAATTGTTCAGCACTGATCACATCTGAGTCAGGATTTTACCCGCCTGAACAGTGCTCAGTTTTTGGACTAAGCATTGTCTCTGATTTTCCCAATTGTTAAGAATGTGTATGCCCTCACCTTTGCACCAGAAGTTCCTTTATCTCTCTCCTCATGTTTTATTGTTCTATTAGATGGATGAATCGCTTGGGTCTTGCAGCAATTGGTTACACACCTGATGACAAGGATATTCATCCAGATGAAGGTAATGCTTCACAGATTATAATTAGGAGAAGAGAGCAGAGAGTACATATCTGTTCATTATTTACACAAAGTTGGAGATGTTCTTTATTAATGTATGTGCCATATCTTTTAAAATACCAGTTTTCATAAGAATCCATATCCTTGAAGAACTCTATTGGTGCCACCACCAAAGAAAATTTTAAGGAGTACTTGAAGCAAGTGATAAAGAGAATGCAAGATTCAGGGTGAGGTATGATCTCCCAGATCATCACCTTAGAGCAAGAGAAGGCACCACAAACATGGGTCAATATGCACTTTAGAACCATTTCTGCACCTCCTGAGCTCAGGTTCCAGCCTTGTCTTTTCCACCACCACCCTGTTATGCTAACATAAGTAAGTGCTGAGGCTCAGCTCTACTTTGGCATCTAGAATCAAGTTTCTCTTTCAAAGTCTGTGAGCAGAAGTTGTTTTTTACGTACCGTGGGGGTGAGGTGCCTAACCTGCTTTCTGTAACGCTACCCTAAAACATTAGAAGGTTCTGCCACGTATCTGAGCGTATCTTAGGTGCCAGGCGTTTCCACAAGCCTGTTCTTTAGTGACTGCCAAGCCACTCAGGTGGCTGTGAAATATTTACCTTTGCCTGCTAGGGATATTTTGAAAATGTGGGACCTGCTTTCTTGTGGAAAAGCACGTGAGTGAAACCTGGAATGCTTTGTTAGCAGATTACTGGAGTGAAAGCGACCAGGATGACATCGATGGCTCTTTAACCCTGAAGCAGGAAGGCTCTTCAACACTGTGTGACACCTATCATCGAACACCCTCAGTGAGTTATAAATATTGCACTTCACAGTAGGTCACCAAGAAATATCTGTGTGCCTTGATTGGCATTTCCTTGTTTTGGAACAATTAATTACCATGAAGGCAGAACAAAGACGGCTCTCATTGTAAGAGGGAAATTACTGCTGTTCCTTATGAGCCAAGACCTGAATGTTTCCATAACAAGTCAGTTACAAAGGAAGGACAGGTAAATGTCTCCTTATATACATATGTCACCAGTCTGTAAATATGACATTTTTTGGAAAGATTTGGGAGATTGCACCAAATACCATGAACAGAATATTCCAACATTGACTTTACTGCAGAATATGAACAGAATGTGGTGGATGGGATGGTTTGTATTAACTGAGACTGTTTTTCAAGTATGAACATTGGATATTGGAGGCTCGAGATTAAGATCAGATCACATTCATGCAGTAATCATGTTTTAGTACAAACACTTCTTCAAGAACGTATCTCTAGAGGCAAGGGGGTTTTTTCACAATATGAAGCTTTGTGTACAATACCATAGCAGTGACAATATTTTCTGCTAGTGTCATGAGATGTTAAGTAGCTGATAAAAGTACTTCTAATATATTGTTTACAGACAGGTTTTGATAACTGAGGGGAAAAAAAACCCAAACATTTTGTACATGAAGAGGCTCTAGCAGCAAATAACATTTCTAGTATATGGAACATAGACAGGCTGTGGTAATTATTCTGTTTCTAAGCACAGATAGGACTGTTCTCTATTTTTCTTTCAGATTTTTCTTCAGCGTGAATGACACGATCCTCATACAGCCAGAACCAAAGAAAGAGTGACTGAGACAACAGCATCACATGGGTGAAGTTCAGACTGATTTTCACCCATGTGATGCTGTTTTATCAACTGGCATACAGGTTAAGCCCCTCCCTTTCTGTTTTTCCACTTTTTGCCTTTCTCTTTGTTTTTGGATTAAAATTATACACAGACCCAGCAGAATTAATTAAAATAATTTGAGAAGTTCAGCAGTCCCCCAAAATTCAAAAATCTTCCTGGGTGCTGAAGTTTTTTGTTGTTTGGGTTTTTTTTTTCCTTTTTTGGCTGGATACTCATCCCCTAAAAAAAGAAATTAAATCCAATTATGATTTCTTCTGGGGACTTTCATGTCTTCATAGCACACTGCTGGTCTGAGTGCAGACTGGACAGGTCTTTGGGAAACTTGTACCAGTATTACACTGTTCTTCCCAGCAGGAGTTGCTCATGGGCAGAGAATGAGCAAAACAAGAATAGGGAGTGGTTAAAACGTAGCACTTGCATAAAAGTTCTCACTGCTAATTCTGTTCTCTTTCCAGAGGTTCATATTATGACATATCAAAACACACACATCAGTCCATTTATCAGTGTATATCATAAAATGTTCTATACTATTGTCATTTTCTTAAGTCTGTTCAAAACTTTGTCTTATAGTCAGACGCTTTTGTATCTTTTCAGGTGAATTCTTCAAGTCCATTCCCTGAAGCCAAACACGGTCGACACTTTTCAAGTGAATCAACGTATTCCCATTCTTCTGCCGAGGACTCTCGACAAGACGTGGCAGGAAGCACACACTCCTCGGGGTGCAGACCGCCCTACCGAGAGAGACGCTCGTGGCAGGACCTGATAGAGACTCCGTTAACCAGTTCAGGGCTCCATTTTCTCCAGACTGTTCCTCCGGACGCAGAGTACGCGAGTGGCCGGCCTGGAATGTCACCGGACAAACGACGACAAGCAACGCTGCCAGTGCAAAGGCGTCACCATTATGAGCAGGACGGGCCTTTCCCTCTGGTGGAATGTCCAAGGGGACACAGTTCTCACAGCAGGCCACAGAAGCAACGTAGTCAAAGCCTGCCCCGGAACAGAGATGTCAGGGGAAAGGGCCATGTAAAGTCCATAGAAGGAACAGATGACAAGCTAGAAGAGCAAGTTCCTATTAGAAGGCATAATAGTTTCTGTGTAGAAGGTAAGCTTTTAGAGATGTTCTGATCCTCTTTACTGCCACTGCAAGCCAGGGCAATATTGCCATTACTCTCAGTGAGGTTTTTGTGGCTGGACTGTTATACATTGGCAAATTCATCAGTTTGCACTTAAAATGCTTGGCTGTAGTGCTAAGAAGATAGCTTTGGGGCTGATCAAAATGTTCTCGTTTTAGCAACACAAAAATTGGAACTATGTTATAGAGTTACTTTATACATGAATTTGCATTATTGCTTCCTAGTTTTAGAGACTTCATCTAAATGATTAGATTTGTTTTTAGGTTTCTTTATCTATTTTCTTTCAGAAAGCATACAAGAAATTGGAGAAAATACAGATGGTTTGCAAGAGCTATACAAATCTCTGGAACAAGCCAGTTTGTCAGCTTTTGGAGAGCAGCGTCCTTCCACCAAGCAGGAGTTCCGCAAGTCTTTTGTAAAGCGATGCAATGATCCCGTTATCAATGAAAAGCTTCACCACATCAGAGTTCTCAGGAGCACTTTAAAAGTAAGGCTTTATCATTAATCTCATGTATGAGCAATATGAACTTGTAAAAGTATAATCTCTTAACGTTTTCCGTGGATGAGGCTTTCTTTGTAGCTTTAGAATTAAGTTCCAAACAAACTAAAAATACTTGAACAGAAATATGTTCCAGCTTATGGAAAAAAAAAATATTTGGCACTCTTTATAGGCATATTGTAGAAAGTATCAAGGATTGGGCTGTCAAATAATTTAAGCTGTAATAGTTCCTGAACATAGGTAAAAGATTCAAGTGTCCATAGTCATTCCCCTAGCACTTCACATTAAAATGAAAGAAGAAATAAAGTGCTGAAATACCAAATGTGGCATAATCTTCATTTTGACATGTACTGTGTCTTTCTGGACTTTGATAGGCGAAGGAAGGGGACCTCACAGTTATCAACAGCCTTCTGGATGATCCCAACTTAACATCAAAGAAATTTAAAGATTGGAAACTAAAGAACTATGAGTTTTTCCTGGACATTTGTGAGTATAGTGCTGCTGTGAAATCTCAGAATGGAGCCTCTGAACTCGCAAGCTCAGCACCGATGCTGACACACACACACTCATTCATTGAAACTCACGTGTGACAGGACTCACACCCTGAGTAATTGCTGGGTGCCATGAAAAATCAAGTAAGATAAACACTGTAATAATTACTGATAACGTACTCAGCAGTACTGTAAATAAGTTGGATAAGAGAATAGTGCCACAGGATGCCTACTACATTGCATGATAAGACAATAATATTCTTTATGAATTTTTTTTTGTTTGCTATTATCAACCAATGTCCGTATCAAGCTCTGCATTAGAAAGAAGCAGTGCAGAAGTGTAACTGAAAATAAATACCAGTATATTTAAAGTACTGTACTAAAACAAAGCTTATAGTATGAGCTCCTACAATCATTTTATATATATAGATATAGATATAAAGACATATCTATGTATATAAAATCTAACATGGTAGTTGACATTTACTTTTAAAATGCCCTAAAGTTCACATTTTCACACTTTTTTTCTTGAGGAAAAAATATAAAATGAAAACATGAATACATTGGCCACTCTTAGAGATGAACGTTTATTTTTGCAACATTTCCAGGTAGTGACCATCTTTGCAAATAAAAGGACAGAGTTATCAAAATGTAAACTCAATCCCTATAGTGTGCCTTAAAATGTACACTGTACATCTAGCAAACAGATCCCAGTCTGGCCCTATGGGCGTACTGTACATGCCACTTAGATACTGTGTCTGTAACGTACTGTGCCTGCCTTTAAAATGAATGAATATGAGCAAGCAGGTGTGGCACAGAGGTGAAGACAGGAGTAGAACAATGCTGGATGTTCACTAATGCTGCAACTTAAACTGATTTTAATACAATTTGAAGTATTTCATGGTGAAAGAAAAACATCTGCGCTGGGTATGGTCCGTACTGCAGGTTTTCATATTTTCTTCACTGTGAATTTGTGACACATGACTGAGTCACAAAATTCAAGAAAGCTCTGATGCTTCAAAGATGAGAATTAAGTTGGAAAAAAAATCCTGAACTAATCAAATCCTGTAATAGACTGACATCTAGAGCTGAGTAAATTATTCTAAATTATACAATGTCTGGCAATAATTTTTAACTGTTAGTGGTACATTAGCAAGTGGGTGAAGTTATTCAATACATCATTTGAAAACCAATCTGTATTGATTGGTTTGGGAAGACACACAAGTCACATAGTGTATTTCACTTCCTTGCCTGGATAAGAATGTTTTCTAAGAATCAGATTTTGGAGAAAATGCTTGTGTTCTTGAAAAAAAAAAAATTGCTCTGAATGGTACTGAACAGAAATTTCAAACACCCATTCACAATTTTTTTTGGACAGTGCTTGCTAGAATATTTCTAGAAAGCAGAACAAAGGGGATGTGAATACAACTGACATAATTTCACTTGAACATAGACACTCACTGAAGGTAAACTTAGTCATCTCTCATACACCGAGAACGGTTAAATTCATACAGTTCAATATAATATAGGAAAAAATGTTATTTCAATGAGGTCCTAGTATCCAGGAAGAGATCTGATTATTCACAAAGCCAGAACTGGGTGAAGGTATCCTGGTTCGTTAGTTCTCTAACTATTTTAGAGAGCTAATTCTCTTCTAAAATGCTACTTACAGATACAGCTGAAAATGACAAAACATCATTAGGAAGATATATTCTGAAAAATAATGCAGATAGTAAGGAAAATAGACAATCTCAGTTTTCATTTCTGAAAGTTAAAAAAAATATTTCCATGAGTAGATGAGATAAGAAGTTGAGAGATCATTTCTTTGCTCAGATTATCTTTAAAATCTTTAAGTTTCATGAGTTCATCTATTCTGAAATTCTCAGAGTCATGAGTCTATTCTGCTCTTGGAGAGCAGTTCTCATCAAATATGCTTTGCACTGAATTCTCAAGATGAATTATGCAAGAGATTCATAAGGTGAATGGAGATACACTGGAGAAATTTCCTATAATGGGGTTATGATTAACTGGGAGTGAAGTTTGAAAGGTTTGTCTAACATTGCTTATGCCTTAGAGCAAGCAAAACCTAATTGTTAAATTAAGCAACAAAGACTTTATTCTTTCCCAAACGTCAGCTGGCCTTTGAAAGTCATTTTGCAATAATTTTGTTATACTTCTTGCATGCGTACTCAAGTCTCTACTGCAGCCCTTCCCTCCCCACCACGAGTTTCTTCTTCCTGGATCTAGGTACTAATCTAGCCATGCTATAGAAAGCAATGTGCAAAGTCACCACAGCACAATTATTTGGAATTTCACAGTCTTTAAAAATAACTGGAATGCAAAGTGCAATACAGATATTGTCTTTAAAAGTCCATGCACCAAGTCCTGCTTATGTATTAAAATATGTCAAATTCTCCTGGACCAAAAGGTATTTAAACACACTGCACAATGCAGCTGAAATTATTATGGTAGTTTCAATCAGATATTTACATGAGGAAAAAAAAAAAAATCCTTTGCTGCTGAGCTCATCAAGGGAAATAAACAGCACCAGTACAATAAATTCATTGACTCCCTAGATTTCATGCCTGAATGCTTAGATAGCACTTGGTTCTTAACATACACAACTACATGAAGAGGTTGTCTGGATGAGTTTTATTTCTCCAGATCTTATGAGAGTTAGTGTCTTGACTCAGAATTCCTGCAGGTAAAATGTCCCTCAGCCAGCCAGCAGACTTTCTCTGTGGCTCCACAAGCTTAGTCTAGTTGTTACTGGCTATTTTTCACTCTAACTGATCTAATGCTCCCCCTAAGCTACTGATTCCCCTCCTTTTTTAATCCTGTTCTGTATTCACTGAAATCTCAGTTCTTTCAAAGCTGTCTTAGCTATCTCAGCAGCACTTCCTGAGAAAACTGAGACCTTTTTCTTGGTTTCATTAATTCAAGTCAAAACTTTCCTGAGCTTACTCTAATTAATATTCACAAGAATCAGAGGAGGAGGTTCTCACCAGTCTGTACATCTACATTCCTTAAAACAAATAATGCAGAAATGCCTGGCCTGTGTCTGCGACACAGACAGGATTACATTCACCCTCACAGTACTCAGCCTGTGCTGGATGGTACTGGGCACCTTTACCCTCCACAACACAGGGGGCTGCCTCACTGCACCGGCAAACCCCGCTGTGTCATCAGCTTCTGATCCAGTTCTGCCTCCTCAAACACATCACCAGCACTTCTTGAGCCACCTCAGCATCGTGAGGAGAGACTGATCAATTGCTACGATAAGAGTTTGGAGGATGAGCTTTTCCATCTTTTCCAAGCAGGGAATTCTGAATATAACTCAATTAATATTCACATGTGGACTTCTGTCTTTTAAGCTACAAGTTTGTTTTTTCCAAGGAAAAGGAAATGAGTGTTGCAGAGAATTGCCAGATGTACACAGCCCCCTAACTTTATTCTTACTGTCTTCAGCAGCTACAGCTTTCCAGGGCAAAGTGCTCGCTCCCTCCCTGATCCAAGGTTCTGTGAAGGATAGGCAGGGTACCCTTGAAGGGGTTATTTTACAGACCCTCATCAAATTGTAGAATTCTACTGCTGACCTTCACAAGATTTCACTTTGAATGTTAATAGGAATTCTGGAAGAAAAATTAAGAATCTGGTAGAAATTTTTTAACTTAACACAAATCTGAGGGGAATTAAGAAAATTCTCGTATCTCTTTTCTTTCTCTCAAGTAATAGAAATCAGACCTAAAACCATCACATACCTTATTCCCAATATTCTTTCATCATGTAGTCTTACTTGTCTTCCAAAGTAATAAAAGCATTCTTTTTTTTTCTGCAAAAAAACTAGTGGTACTTATAACCAAGGGGATATATCTGTTTACATCCTGGTAGACCTTGGCTCTTGGCCCCTTGAGGTGGGACAGCTCTGCCAAGCAAAGCTATTTCTTGACATTTCACCAACAGTTTGGACAAACTCTTTATGCAGTTGGGGCCAAAGTGCTTCAAAGGTGGGTGGTTTAAAACACATCCGTGGCTAAGGCAAGACGCAGCACAGATGAACAACAGAACTTAAGCCTGATCCGCAATGCCTGTCAGCTCCCCCCAGTGCTGTAATTCACAGGATACTACCATACAATTTTATTTACAGTTAAACACTAAATCTGTTGGCATGAGCAAGTCCTGTATCTCTACAGAGATCCTGACTGCTGTTTCTGGACCCAGTCCTGGAGATTCCTTAAGCAAGAGAGCACAGGGCTGCTACTGGGCCCCAGCCCTGCAAATACCGTTTATACCACACCCAAGTTCCTGTTGTGTCAGGGCAGAGAAATAAGAGGTAACTTCATCTCAGAAAGGGTTTTTAATTTCTCCTCAGTTTTCACACTAGGGAAAGTGCATTTCTAGGGAAGACAGAAGGGTGCAGGTTAAAGCAATGCCTTTTTGCTTTGAGTGGAGGTTTGTAGATTTGCCACATACCATATGCCTTAGACCACCGAGCTTAAAATCTCGTTACAGACAATACACCACCTCCCCTGTTCCCAAATGATGTTTATTTACCACTAGTACCAAGAAAAAAAAGGTAATAACAGGAAAACTGAAGAAGCAATATTAGATAATTAATTTATATTAAGGAATAAAAAGTTCTTTTTCTTCTAGAAAGTTTCCCTCATTAAAGTGAAGGTACAGAGTAGCTTTTTTGGGCAAGCTACTGCAGGGATAGGTTCCCCATCTCCTCCCATCCTAGAGGTTTTTCTCCCCTTACACAGAAGCATAACATTGTACTTCTGATCAGTTCCCTTTACTGGTGTGCAGGCAGGCGACTCTCTATTCTTGATACAACTAATAGATGAAGAAGCATTTTTTTAAAGCTTAATTTCTGTGTTTTACAGTTTATACCATACTTCCACATTCAGGAGGAGGATTACAAATAAAATAACATAGTTTCAGCTTTTATGAGTTTTTGAGAAAGCTGATATACTGCTGGGACCTACTCTTAATAGAAGCATTAGAGAAAATCAGACGGGTACTGCCTGTCATTATCTTCAGGAAAAGAACCATATTCACTCTTAATGCAGGCCAGACAGAGATACCTTTCTTTACTTTTATCAAGCACATACAAGCGTTAAAAGTGACAGTTAGGGACTTTGCTGTATGCATTATGCCACTGTATAAGCAGTATTTGAAAGAAAGCAATGTTGTAAAAATGATAAAATACGTTGACAAACTGCTGTTTGACCAGCTAGGCCCTCCAGCTTCTGTCCTCCCATCTCTAGAACATTGTTTATTCTCAGGCACTGGTGAGGGTATCAATACAGATCTTTTTACGAACTGTAAATGCATCTGTCTGAATGCTGCAGATTAAATAAGGACGCCACATTAGACATGTTAACTCTATTGCATTTTTTTTCACTAGCAACCATGAAACAAACATGTCTTAACAAATCATGTTCACTGGCCAAAAGACCAGTAAGACCCTGTTCCCAGTTAAGACTTCTGTTTTACTGAGAAACAAGGATTTCAGCTTAAAAATCTGAAAAGAAAACAGGTTAGGATATAAGAGAAATGCACTAGTATTAATAAACTTTTTACATTTGACACATACTGTATGACAAAGAAAAATATCCTTGTAAGACCATTAATTGCTGGGCCATAGGTGACTTCTGTCTAGTTTACTAACGTAGCTAATCCAACTTGTATAGAGAGCCTTTTTTAGACAACGCTTCCATGTATGAAAATGTATGACACCTTGTACTATGGCTTGCACTTTACTTGCATTAAACTGTGAAGTAGGCTGTAGTAATGTCTTTGTATATTCAGGGGTTGAAATACCAAAGCACTGGAGTGTCGTACTGCTGGTGTTCAACCTGTACTGTTAGTTAAACCTGAACGTGCTGACAACGTGTCGTTTGAAAAACCCCACTCACTTCAAATCCTTAGCAAATAACGCTATGGGGTCTCCATGGTCTTTGTTTCTTTGTAAATATAAACATTCTTACTGTTTCTGTAGCAATAGGAGGTTATAAACCAAACTTTCACTAGGACTGTTTTCAATAACAACAAAAATAAATAAATCTATAGCGCCTTGTATAAAAATCATGGAGACTCCATGACCTGTGGGCATTTTTTGTTTACAAGCAGTATGTATATATGTATTAGAGGCAGAACTGTTATTTATCACAAAGTTATGTTGTGGTTGATTCTTTCTAAAATAAATTTATGTTTTCTGTCATTATGAAAAATAAGCCTTTTAGAGCCATCTTGGAAAGTTTGAAGCATCAAGGCTTCAAACACCAGTAATCTTCCATGTTTCAGCCTTGTTTTTCTAATCAGCTGTGGGATGAACTGTAAGGTAATGGCAAACCACCTGGCTATGCTGGGGAAATGTCTGAGTTCGAGCAGTTTCTGAGCACTCTGCCACTTTTCTATAATCACCATCTCGCTTCAGCGCTCTCACGAGCAGATGCTCTGCTGATACCGTAGCGAAGTCCCTCAGTTCGTCGATGCTACAGCGAAAATGAACTGCTCCAGACGAATACAGGTAAAACGAGGTTTCAACCCCTGGATAATACAGTATTTCTTCAGTTTCACAACAGTATTTTTAATTTTATACTTGTCTATGTTGAGAAATGATCCAATAGTTTATATAGGCAATGAATGTTAGGTTTCTTTTCCCCTCCTCTTTTCAGATGAGTTCTGTGTGAATTACTGTAACTGGCTGCGTTTTTTCTATCACAGATTAACTTGTTAACTTTTTGTGTGTCTACAATGAAAATTTATGAATGGAAAACTTCACTGTGTGTTGCTCACTGGGCATATACCTCATGGTACATTGCACAGACGTGTAAGTTGTAAGTTGCACTGCAACATTAAAAAAGGAACATATTGCTCTTTTTTCAAAGATATTAACTTATTTAAGAGATATAGTCTGTACATTATTAAAAATAACATTTATTCTTCCTAAATTCAAACAAAGCTTTTGTTTTGGGGAAAAAAAAAAAAGTTGTAAACTTCAGTTGTAAATTTGGACTTCAATAAAAGAATTATCTGCACTTAAATTTTGTGCTTTTGTGTGCGTGTACATTCTCCAATACCTGTAATTAAGAAGAGCAATGACTGTAGAGGGTCAGTCCTGGATCTGAACTGGGCATACACAGTTTACAGCTGATGATCTTTCCCTTGGACTGACTGTACCTCCCGTTGACATGGGAGTGGCTCAGACAATCGTTCTGGCCGTTTCCTTGGCCCAAGCAAATGCACCTTGCACGGGCTTTTCTCTCCATTTCATGTTCTAAAACAGGGTCGTTTGGGATTTGCGCTTTTCTGACTGAAACAGAATCTTGTATTCTGGAGTAGGTGCTAGAGGAGAGAATGTTTTCTAGGAGCTACAAGGAAAAAAAAGAATAACCCCACAAGTATCAGGAAGCTGTAGATGTCAGTTCTTCGCTCGGGTGCGTTGTCAGACCACTCTCGGGAGCGTTGTCTCTGCCGAAAGCACCGACACGGGATCTCCAAGGACAGGGCTGCGGGGCCACACTGCCCAGGACCCCACAAACTCGACTTTTCAGTGACAGACACCGGGCAGAGCAGGACAAAGATCACTGAGCTATCAAACCACACCTGCGACTGCGGCTGTTCCCCGGGAATTGCACTTACTGACTGAGGCCCGTTCTCGTACAGCCCGCAGGTGCCCACCTGACGCTGAGGGAGCAGCAGAACTCGGCGCCTTCAGGACCTGGCGGGCCGGGCGGCCCAGGGCAGGCCCGGCCCCTCATGGGGAACCGGCCGGGCGCTCCAGGGTTCCCCGGAACCCCGGGCTCGCTGCCTGAGTCCGGCGGAGCCCGGCCCGCCCCGAGCGCTCGCAGCCCCGCCCCGTCCGCACCGAGCGCTCGGCCCTTCCCGCTCGCCGTACGCGGCCGCGCGGGGCTGTGGCGAAGATGGCGGCCAAGGTGAGTGCCGCCGCGCGGGGAGGGGGGGCTGCCGCGGCCTGGGCCGCCCTCCCGCGTGGAGAAACCCGCGGCCGCGGGGACACCCTGTGGGGCCTCGCGCGGCTCCCGAGCTCCGCGCTGCCCGCCCGGCTCCGGGGCACGGCGCCGGCTGAGGGGAAGGAAGGAGCCGCTTCTGCGCGGCGCAAGGGCCGGCGGGTCACGGACCGAACCGGCCGGGCCGGTGCGTGCGGCCCAGGCCCCGCGGCTGTGGGAGCGAGTGCGCGGGGAACAGCTCGCCGGGGTGATGGCAGCTTGCGCGGCCCTTCCTTCCGCGGTGCTGGAGGCGTGTGGGCCGCACAGCTCCCCGCCGGCTCGGGCCGTTGGGAAGTGGTAGTTTCTCGGAGCGAGGAGGTCGCTTCAGCCTATAACCGGGGGCCGGATGGAGGAGGAGCGGGAAACTCTCAGGGTTGCTTTGTGCGTTGGAGAGCTTGAGGGAGAAAGAGCTGGTTCGAGCGGGTGGTTAAACTGTACAGCACAGAATGAAATAAAAAATTATCTTCTGGTTGTTCTCCATCTACTTCGAGCTCCCGAAACACCTTCCACGCCTCACTCGAGAGGTGGAGGGTCAAGATAATGAGTTTGGTGGGAGCGTTGTAAAGTGCTAAAAAAATAAACTGTTTTTTGGTAGAATCTGTGTTTTTGATCTTTGATAAGATTCTAATGGAAAGACTTATTAAAGCCAAAGTTATCCAGGTGTGTTATCCTAGTGTTATACATCGCTTAAACAAGGATGTCAAAATCACGCTGTTAAAAACTGACAGGGTCACAAGTATCTGAAATACCTTTAATTGTAGAGGTAATAGAGTGTCTTTAAACAGGGAAAAATGTGCCTGTGAAGAGCCAGGCAGATGTCAAATATTTAGACAGGTTTTCCAGTTTTCATAGTCAAATTGATGAATAGGTTGCTTTCACGTGAATCTTTATATTTACTTTTGCAAACGTGTATCCATTTGCAAAGAAAAAGACTGTGGAAATGAGGACAGCCAGAGGAGTGGAAATGAAACATTTTAGCTTAGTTTGTTATGAGACAAGTACCTGAAAGAAACGAACTGGCTTTGCTGTATGCCTGGGTGATCTTGAAGTAGAAAAGGTTGGTATATAAATCTGAATGATTCGGTGCCTTTGGTGAAGTGATGTGACTTTATGTGTGTTCTTTATTATTTGCTATGAAAAATTAATAGAGTTTTATTCTTCTTAAGTATTCACTCTCTTCTGGGTTACCGTCTGGCAAAGGTTAAAAACAAATCTGTGGAGTATCAGTAGGTTGGAAGTGGAGGGATGCTCTGTTCCACTCTGTGAGGTTTTTGTAGTTGTCATTAGAGACTTATGATACATATCCAAATTAAAACACTGGATTTGGCCTAGGAAGTTCTGACAATTGTCATGTACTGGTTGACTGTGTAATTCCAGCATTTTTTATGGCTCATATTCAGGGTTTCTCACTTATAAATTTTATTGCTGTCTTGAGTAGTTTAATCTGCATGTGATTGATGTCTTGTGAACCTGAGCTAGTTCAGCGTGGTGCTTTTGCATTTCATTATTATAACTAAATGCTATGGAGTAAAAATCCTGCTCTTTTGACGGGATATTTCCCATTGAAAGCTGAGATAACAATGAGGATATAGTAGAGTTTTACGCTAGGGATTTAAGGTATTTCCCAAAGTCAAGCTGTTTTTTTTCCCTGCTTTTCTATTTTCCTGGCACTCTACCACCATCCACTCTATGCAGATCCTGGGGAACATTTTTCATACTTGTTTTCACATTTTTAAAGTTTCAAAAACACTTCAGGTGAAGAACAGAACAGAAGAGTCTGCACTGATATCGAAGAAACCATAATCTACCAAAGTTGCAGATGCTTCAGCATGTGGCAAGTTTTTCACTATGTGGTATGCCAGCATGCTTACTGCCAGCTCTGATTAAGACAATAATTAAAAAAAATATTCACATGGAGCTGTATTTGTGTTCAAGCTTTGTGTAATATATGATGTTTTTTTCCAAACTGATGTTCTAAGAAGACATCAAACTCTTATGACAAACCTGTATTTCTGTGATTTACATTGTAACATACTGATTCAAGAGGTTAAGCAGGTGATTCTTAACTGCAGTTATTGCCATGCATTTTCATTTATTGTTGACACACAGCCATTCCAAACAGACAGTAGTTGAGCTGTTCTCTGAATTGGAAAGGAGATGACATTTTATCTGAGGTCATGGAGAATTCCTGTAAATAAAATTGAATTGCGTTTTGCTGAATCAAGAGAGTCATTCATTGACTTGGAGTATTTATATATTGAATAGATTAGAACTTAATTTGCCTTAAGGCATGATGGAAGCATCACCATGGCTTTGATCACAAAATTCTTCCTGATATTTTAGATGTAACTGTTGTTGTTTATGATCTCTCACTTTTTCTTTACCATTGTAATTTGAGAAAATCTCTGTGTAAGACAGAAGAGGTTCCTAAAAGGCATGCTGTTTAAAAAAGGTTTGAAGGGGACTTCTTTAATCCCATATTTGATCAGGCACAACACAGTAGTAAAATCCAGATTTTACTGGAGTGAAGTTTTTATTTCTACATTAAGACTCCCTTTTCCATCTGTCTGTCCCAGGTGGCAAAGCTGGCTGCTGTTTCTGCGGGTCTGCCATTTGCATGTTTCACTGTGTATGCAGCAACAGAAAAGGAGTCAAAAAGTCACCTGGTGAAGCCAGATCAGGTAAGAATCTTACTATTTGTCCATCTTTAAAATAATACTAGAAGAATTTGCAGAATACCATCTCTTTCCATTGGATTATATTACCCAGTTAAGTAAAATACATAGCTATACGTGATAATAAAAGGTACCTCCTAAATAACTGACCACTGTAGCACAAATGAAGTGTGAAGTGTTACAATAGCAAGTTAGAATAAGTTTTGTCTCATTTTCATTATTACATTACTTCCAGACTGAAGCCAGAAAAGGTAAAAGAGTATAATACTTACTGACAACAGTAGTCTTTTTCTGTTGTACAATTTCTAGAAATATGTGTGCATCTTCCAACTATTCTTGCTGGTGCCTTTTCTGAATAAAAGATATTTTTATCATACTCAGTGATTCTACTTCTTAGAACCTATACAGTACTTTCAGATTTCAGTTCTAAAGTAATAACCTGTAGTCACACTTGTGTAAAGTCAGTTTGTAAATACAGAAAAACATAACTAATTTTTTGGTTTGTTTGCTGTAATTGCCATCTTGAAAAACACTATTCAGTGTACATGCCAATCAGGGTACAGAACTGTCTCCATGCAGTACTGTTGTGCTTTCCTTTCCAGCTTCCAATTTACTGCCCACCCCCTCTGAAGTCGAAATACATTGAGGAACAGCCCGGTCACTTGCAGAAGCAATTTTCTTCAGTAAGGCAGACAGCCGGCCGCTACATCGGATGGTGCAGAGTAAGAAATAACCGGCATCCACGGTTTCCTACTGAAAAACCAGCCTACTTCACCCTGGGGATTTTGTTTGCAGTTCCTTGTATTAGTGTAAACCTATAATTTCAGATGCAAAAATGAGTCCTTCTCTCATTTTTCTCTACTGTGCTTTTAGCTGTGAACCTGTGTGTTCTCCTTGTTTTCCAAATCAAAAGGCAGTGAGATCAAAGCAGTCCATTTCAGTCAGTGCTCAGCTGGATCCAGGCCAACCCACAGTGTCAGGTTCAGAAATATCTCGTGGTTCACTTCTACAGCAAGAGTTACATAGGTAACTTCTTGCTACCAGAACTTGAGAGCATTGAGCAGTCTGAAATTCCAGGTACAGTCCATGGAGAGAGAGATCTGCTTCCAAAGGGCAGGTTAAAAGTCCTGATTTAGGTACTGCAGGAAAGACAAACTGGGTGCATCCAGTGTAACTGTTAAAGCAGGTTATTACTAACTAGTCATCAAAAATACCTCACAACTCTATTATTGAATATTCCAGGCATAGAGGGAAATGTGATGCCTGTCACCAGTCTCTTAACTGCTGGTAAATGACAACTTTTTACCCTGGCTGTTGTTAGCATAAGAAATTTTATGCTTGTATTTTTCTCCTACAAACAAAATAAATCCTCTTATTTAAAAAAGGCAAAGAAATAAAAATGTCTTCCTGTATTTTCTGTAAGTTTTGATTCCACTGATCTGTGAAAATTGTCAGTGACTGCATAACTGAAATAATTTAGTTACAAATCTGTATCAAACTTTTCCATGTCCTTGATCAAGTGTGTGTTTCCAGGGTTGCCTAGCAGTGACCTCTGGTGGTCCAAGCTCTGTGTTACTGCAGACAACTGATTTTGGTGAAATCACTCAAGATGATGTTCTTTTTCAGGAATCTCCTAAAGAACGTGTATTTACTCCATTTTCTTAGCAATCTGAGGACAATGATACTAGTTAGAAGGTTTTTTTATGGTTAAAGAAAAACTTGTAATTAAATAAATTAACCAATTTGAAGAGAGTAATGCCAGCTAGTTGAGCACACAGATTTTGCTTATCTTCAGCAAAACTGAGCACTGTAACTAAAAGACAAAGTCATTTTTACTGCTGAAGTCTCTCTAGGGAAGTGGAGATTGTATTTTAGAGTTGACTTTTCTTTTGTTATACAGTTGGCTTCCAGATGTTTTGCTACCGTTTTGTTCCTGAGATGTCAATTTTGAAAGTGATCTTCCTATAGTAAAGATTTTATTTTAAATTAAATATGGATGGAGGTTTTCAGAATAGAAATATGGTAATCAAAAAGGGGTAAAATCTCAGCACAGTCTCTGTAGAAGTTCACTGATCTGGTTTGGTGTTTTTAAAGCTGATAGGATTTCTTTGTCTCATTGTGCTGATCCATATGTAGTTTTGTACTGAAAACATCTACTTCTGCAGTGATTTTGCATTTATTTTGTTTTCTTTTTTTTGTAGAATGCTTTTGTCTTTGTTAAAAATGGAATAATGGATTCAATTCAATTTGGAAAAGGTAGGCAAATCACATATTTCTGAATTGAGCATTTTCTGTTGTTTCTTCTTGCAAAGGTGGTTGAAACCCCAAATTCTAGTTACAGAGGGGAGGAGAGGAGGAAGGAGAGTGCACTGGAATACCTCCCACACTCATCATTTTACTTCCATCTTCATTTCTTAAGTAGGAAATAAAATAAAAGGATTAATATTGAATTGCTATGCTTCTTTTTTTTCTTCTTTTTATTTATTTATTATTTTTTCTTTTTAATTCTAAGATGCTTACGTTTACCTGAAGAATCCACCCCCAGAATTTCTTCCCAAAGTCGGTGTAATTACACTATCAGGCCTAGCTGGCATAGTACTGGCAAGAAAAGGTAGAGTTTTTTGCTTATTGTCACTCTTGGTGTGTTGAATATGTAGCATGTAGTAATTTTAATGGTCAAAAGATTTTTCTGAAACATGGACAAAAACTATGTAAATAGTATTAAAAAAAAATCCTTCCTGATAAAATGAAGGGACATTATTAAATACTTCTTTTAGAAGCTGGCTGAGACCTAATAGACAGAGCAGGATTATATAGTCATTTTTAATGTTGAAATCAACATAAATTCAAAATGGGACACTTGTTTTGAGATTGTTCATTATTGGTTTTTGGAAACCATATGTGTATGGGGAGAAATGGGAGGTAAATTAACAAATATGCTTACTGCAAATAGTGAAAACTAAGGGAATTTAGAGGGAAGAAGCAAAAGAATCTTGGCATTTGGGTAACAAGTACAAGAGAATACACAGCTGAAGACATTGTTTCAGCAACTTTGAAAACAAAATGCTAGTTTAATAGATGCAGCTGCCTCTCCTTTTAGGATAGATATTAGAGGAATAATACTTAACCTGCCAGAAAATATTGTTCAGAAAATATTAATCTGTAATACTTTAATACTCAGATAGACACACACTTCACAAGGCAAATGGATTAATCAAAATATTGGCAGAATAGTAAAAGCATTCTTCTTGTATCCCAGTTACTTTTTGGTGGACAGATTTAAAACAAAACAAAACAAAACAAAACCACAGAAACTACTTGGGCTTGAGAATCTGTCATCAGGGCTCCTCCAGCCCATATGGGGAGAAGTTTGATATAAGCAATGGTTAGGGGTTAAACAGCTGCTTTTAATTGATACAACTGTTTAGTTTTACATTTCATTAGTGTCTAATTATTTGAAATATTTGGCTTTATATAGATTCTAGATTTAAGAAAATTGCTTATCCATTGGGACTTACAACTTTAGGAATTTCTGTTTGTTACCCAGCTCAGTCTGTGGTAATTGCTAAGGTAAGTTTACTTCTGTTTTAATATTGAATTAAGAGTGAATTTAGTCATAACATTCCCATTTCATTTGATTTAAGTTTGATGAGACTAGGAGTCAGAATTCATATGCATCTTCATTAAAACATATGATACATCACAGGTGTTAATTGTATGCCTATAAAAAATGAATAAGATGGCTGAATTTTAAAATGCAGTTGTATATGCTCTCAATTTTTAATCATTATTTCTCAAATAAGTGAAGATTATTTTATCTTGCTGAAATAAAAATAGATAAAAAACAAAGCCTTGCCAAACTTGATAGATAGGGCATTTGAGATACTGTATGACTGTATCTCTTGTTAGAATTCCTTGTTTTCCAGTTACTGTCATCTTGCAGTTGTCTACCTGATCAGAATATGTCTTAGCTGTTTATGTACAAAAGCAGAACTACACTTAATATTCTGTCTGCAAGCATCATTTACACACAGTACTTCTCTACACAAAAAGTGAATTGAACAGCAGGATATAAAGTCTATATATCTCTTCCTTCTCTATAGTTTTCCTGTGTTTTCCTATTTAGAAAATAAGAATTCTTCATAGTTCCTTGACGAACTTTGTATGTGTAGTTTCAGAACTGCACTTCTGTGTTAAATTGGTGAGACAGGGAAATTTAGTTTAGTTAGTTGAGTTTGGTTCTAGGACTTAACAATCTTTTAGTTAAATGATCAGATTTTTTTGACAGAAAGATTTATGGAATATTATCCTGAAGAATGATTGAAAAAACTGCTGTTGAATCTTTAACTTTCCAGCCTGATGAATCAGTTGTTACTGTTACTAATTTTAGTGGGGTGTTTTTGTTTGGTATTTTTATACTTTGGGCAGTCTTATATTGTTGAACTGATAAATTGTTTTTTTCTTTCATATGCAAACCACTAAGGATTATGGTTTCTCAAGAGGGAGAGAGATTTCTTAGCTTATTATCAAAAGACTTAGATGTCAGGGTTGGAAGATGGGGGAGTGAATAGGAATTCCACTCTTTACATTGTGACGTGTCTCAGGAAGCCAAATCCTTGTTTCTTCCCTATTTACATTATGTATCACCTTTTGCACAGCGTTTTATAGTTGCAGCTGTGAAATATTCAGTTTCTACAGAGCGTTTGCAAAGGTACTCTGTAGTTACTGCAGCATTATAAAATTACTTTTCAAAGGCAGACTGAAGGATTTGACCACTTGTAAAGCAAAGCACTGCTCGCTGACACGAGCCAGGTCATCTTTTGGAGACTTTTCCTTTTGTGTTACTGTCTTTGATCATTTCCAACATAATGAGACAAGTTTGCATCCTTTAAAACTGCTGCTCCAGTCTGTTGTGCTAACGTTGACAAAAACTGTTTGCTGATCAGGTTTTGATTTCATTCTGAGTAGGTGGATGGAGCGTGTGACTGCTACCTGTGGATTTCTAGTCCCAATTGAAATGTTATTTAGGATTTGCTTGATGTAAGGGAACTGTGCACTGTGTTTTGCAAAGTAGATGATTGAAATGTCTTAGTGTGGGGTCAGGCATGTTCTCATACAAGTAGGTTGTATTTCATTTGAATGGTCTGTGTATCATTTTTAAAGCTATCATTAAATGACATTTGTCTGAAAAAATAGGTGACAGGGAAGAAGTTATTTTCTGCAAGCAGTCACACCTATGAGGCTGTGCGGTCACTGTGGGCTGAAAAGGAAGACGTCACCAAGGTAGGCTTTCCAAAGCAATGACTGTGACTCACAAGCTCAGAGGGAGAAAAAAGTCAATTAGAAGGTCAAGTACTATTCTGCTGATACTGTTTAAGATTACTAATTGCATTAAGTGAGGCACAAGAACCCCTCTGAGATTTTTGTAACTTCAGTGTTTAATGTCATATTTGTAATACCTGTTTTTCTTCTCCTGTCCCACTGCAGCTGTGTGAATAAATGGTCAGTAACCTCTTTATATTGACCTACTGCACATGGAAAATTTATCCTGGCTTTTGACTTTATCTTGGCCCTAGTATGACCTTTTCTTATAGAGCACACTTTCTAACTCTTACTTCCTTGTTCTCCTCTGAGTTTTCTCTATTTTCTCTCTCTCCTTTTTCTGTTTTTAGGGAGTTTTGTGTATAGTTTGTGTTGTGGTTTTTTTAAGTGAGGTGGTCAAAATAGGGCATAGTAAACCAGGCCTTGCCAGTAGAGGGGAATATGAGCTTCCTGGAAATTACCTATGGAATTTGGGTTCGTACAACCCAGAATTAAACATGTTTCTGCAACCTGAAATGTTTTTTTTTTTTCCAGTGGAAATTTAAAAAAACCCTGACAAAAGTAGTACTTCTCTGAGTAAAATTTCAGCTTTGCACAGTGACTTTTAATCTTTTTTAAAGAAAATGAAAGTTTCTCTTTCATATGAACATGCAGAAGTACTTTGCTTTAATTTTGTGGTCATCATTTGTATGCAGTCCTCACCTTTTGTTTCCACTGAGGAGTGCAAATGGAATTCTGAATTTCGAAAATGAGATTCAGATAAATATAATGAAAATGATAGTGAAACAGGAACTGATGTGGTAAGGAGAGCTTCTCTTAACTTCTTTTTTCTTTTTTCCCCTGAGTACAGCCTTTTCCCAAACAATATATTATTTTTCATTACTAGGGTGTTACCATGCTTCATCTTTCCATCTTCTGTCAACTAAGGGTAGTAAGTTGTGGTGGAATGACCCTGGCTGGACACCAGGTGCCCACCAAAGCCACTGTATCCCTCCCCTTCTCAGCTGGAGTGGGGAAGAAAAATATGATGACAGGCTCATGGGTCGAGATAAGGACGGGGAGATCACTCGCAAAACAGTCTCAGCTTGGGAAAATTAATTCAATTTATTACCAGTCCCCTATGGGGTCACAAGTCCTGCCAGAAAAACTGCTCCAAATATGGGCTCCTCTCTCCATGGGGCCACAGGTCCTGCCAGGAGCCTGCTACAGTGAGGGTTCTCCATGGGGTCACAGCCTCCTTCAGCCATCCACCTGTTCTGCTGTAGGGATCATCCACGGGCTGCAGATGGACATCTGCTCCACCATGGACCTCCACGGGCTGCAGGTGGACATCTGCTCCACCATGGACCTCCATGGGCTGCAGGGGGACATCTGCTCTGGTGCCTGGAGCACCTCCTCCCCCTCCTTCCTCACTGACCTTGGTGTCTGCAGAGTTGTTGCCCTCACATTCTCACTCCTCTCTCCCAGCTGCTGTCACTCAGCAGTTTTTTCCCCTTAAGTGTGTTGTCCCAGAGGTGCTGCCACCATCACTGATGGGCTCGGCCTTGGCCTGTGGTGGGTCTGTCCTGGAGCCAGCTGGCATTGGCTCTATTGGACATGGTGGAAGCTTCTAGCAGCTTCTCACAGAAGCCACCCCTGCAGCCCTCCTGCTACCAAAACCTGGCCACTCAAACCCATACATAGATGTCCTCTAAACACTAAATGCTGTTTCAGTCTTGTGTAAGACTGTAGGTTCCTCATCTCTAAATGAGCAATGACTTCCTTGTGAAGTACTGTGATGGTCTCAGGTCAAAGCACGGTATCAGAGTTAGGTACACACTCATGACAAAGTAAACTTCCTCACATGTGGATTGGAAGTTACTGAAGCTGAACTGTGGGATTGTTTCATGTATTTTGTATTTCCAGCTGTCCCTTGCATGCAGCTGATTTTAACGTTACTAGTTGAATCGTCATTGTATGATGTCACATCTGAAAAAGATAAGCTTTCAGACTCGAAAGCTTTATTTTGCAATAATGTATTAAATGTCTACCCATGTGCATATATTTTTTATTACTGTTTGGTTCAACAGCTGCAGCAAGAGTCAAAATCAGCTACGCAAGATAAGAAAAAGAAAGAAAATTATAGTAGAAAACCCGAGTCTGCTATTGAGTCAAGATCGTTTAACAGAACAGAATCTTCTCCAGTAGAGTCTTGGAGCGATAAAGATCCAGTGCCTTCATCAGGTGAATGAAAAATTGCAAGTGTAATCTCAGGGCAACTTGCAAATCCGAGGCAAATTCTGAATAACTTGACTTAATTTTGTAGTTACCCTTGCTTTAACATGGAGCAGACTGTCCTAGCATATTATTCCTGAGAATATATGGTACATGCTGTCATTTAATATATACTTCAGAGCCTCAGGGAGGTGATAACTTTCTCACTGTGAACCCTATCACAGTATCAGAATCCTTATAAATTTGTTGTTCTGTCTCGATAATGTTTTCTTCCATTCCATATGGTGTGGGCCATAGCCCATATTGTTAGCAATGAGATGATATCATGAACTACTTCTGTTAAATACCTACTTTAAATTATCCTTCTGTTGTCAGAATACCATAAGTGTAATTTAAAGGATTACTGCTGGATTTTTGTGAAAAGAGCTAATTTGAATTACTGTTCATTTCTCTGTATGGGTTCTGTATCTTCAGGTACTGGTAAAAGAGGAAAGCATAACTGACAAATGAAGCACTGCATTTTGTTTTGCTAGGTTTTTTGCAGTGGTTTTCTTTGTGCATCTTAAGTGGTTGAGATAATTGATTAGATCATGTAATAGCATATTTAATATACAAATATCTTATAGGCCAATTGCTAAGAGAAGTAGTGGAGTTACCTATTAAAGGAGAACTACATTTGTTTTAAGATATTGTTACATTTTGCAGGGGCAATTTCAAGATTTTACTCATCACTTAAAACTTGCTTACTTTTTATTGTTTTCTTTACCAGAACATTTCTTTTCTGGAAAGCAAACAGGACATGTTTGAATGGGGCTTTTAGTATTTTTCCTTTATTTTCACCATTAAGATACATTCACATCTTTCTTTGCTTTGCACTTTTGTTTTTTCTAATTTAGTTTGTTGAATTCTTTGATCTGTTTTTACATTTGCTTCAGGCCAGACTGTCTGCCATGGTTTATGTATATAGATATCTTCTGTCTTTGCTTTCGTGGGTGGAATTAGTTCATGTCCCTACTGCAGCTAAAAATGTCCATGCCTTAAATTAATCTGTGTTGTCAGAGATGTTTATTTTCAGTGTTCCAAACAGGGCAAAGCTTTCAGGAGAACACAGCACCCTTTGTTAAACCAACTGATGTAGCTGGAAAGCAGCAGACTAGTTGGGAGGAGGCACAGTACTGGAAAACCTGCCTTTATATTCCCTTAGATCCTCTGGCATTAGAGTATCATTTAACACATCAGTCTTTGTGCCTTGTTGTTCAGGGTGAGTGTCAGGGTTTAATGTTTTAGTAAGCTTAGTTCCTTGCTTTTGGAAGTCATGAAATGAAACTAGGTAAGAGTGTAGGGCAAAGGCATCACTATTTCTTCTCTCACCCTGCTGTGTGCAGGAAGTCGTATTAAGTGTAGAGAGTAAGAGGAAGACCTGCTCTCCATCTCCTGCTGTAGGCTAATAATTACAGCATGCCTCATCATCCTGTGTCACTTACAGTTTTAATGAGAAGATACATATTTTGATAATTTGTGTTTGGTAATACAGTAATTCTCAAAATGTGTCATAAGCTTTTTTTCCTACAGCTCAAATATACGTCTTTTTAAATTAAATTTCTTTAATCTCTCTAACAGGAACAGTGAATACACCAAAATTTAAGCCTGATCCCAAACTTATGGACCATGGTCAGTCCAGCCCAGAAGATGTGGATATGTACAGTACTAGAAGCTAAGACAAACCTGCTTCCAAATCTTTGCAAAGTATTACAGATAAGGGGGCGGGAAGAAGGGAAGGAATAATCCTTACAATACAGACTCTGGGAGGTATAATTTAATCAGGTATTTTCTTATATCCCGATTTGTATTACTGACTTACATGATTCTGTTCAGTGAATATTCTATTTCTCACTCCTTAGAAGTAGTGAGAATTCACTCATTGTCAGTGTCATTAGTGAGACACTGAGAAAATGAGATTTGTCTGTGTTTTCTCACAGTGAGGTTTCTCTGTGCCAAGCTTGTTAATAAATGTCACTTCCCAAAGGATATTTGAAAATGTAAACATATCTCTCTACTTCGACTCAGTTGTTCATTGATCTGAAAGAAGAATGTGATGGATGGGGTTTGCAGGGGCTTCTTGGTCTTTTTTTCTCTCAGCTCTGGAATGAAGTGCAACTTGTTACTGGTCCAAGTACCCTTAAAAAGTTGGTTGTTACATCATACAAACAGCATTATCTTTAATGCTTGTATAAACAAGTCACACTTTTTTCATTGCAAAGTCATTTGCTCTTGTTTGTCTCTTTCACAAAGGTGAATGGAAACACCTTCTTGTCCTGCATGCTTCTTGTGTATTTAAATGTCACTTAAATTGGGAAAAACCACACAACTAATCTCAAAAACATCCTTTATAGACTATGCATTACTTTTCACCTGTTTCTAATACTTTGAAGACCTGTATGCAAATTGCTTAATCCATGAAACTGATATTGTTTGAGTTTATATAGAATGCATTAGCAATGTTTAGGAAAGGGGTTTTGAGGTTTAAAGTGCTGACAAATATTAAAAATGCAGAAGTAACAGGCAGCCAGCTTTTTCTTCCCAGAAGTTTCTATGCAATACCCATTGATGTTGGTAGGATTTCTGTGAAATTCTGTCTATTTCCATAAGAATGAAATTAGAAAATGATTAAGTTTCCTAGGATGAAACTTTCAAACACTGCTTTTATCATTGTGTATATCACTGTGCTTCTGTTCATCCTCCACTCTCTTCCAAACACTCTTGTAAGGCTCTGAATAGATCTGGGGTCTTCCTTGAACAAGGTGCAAGTCATTATCAGTACACAATGATAATTAGTACACAGTGATAATCAGCCTGCTGCCTAGAGGTAATCTTTTCTGTATCTACAGACTACAAAAGGACACTGTGCTGGTAGTTTGTCCTTTGATCTGCTGAATTCTGTTACCTTTTAATTAATGAAAATATATGCTTTGTTGTAAAGTTAAGGGGGGAAGCCAGAACAAACTATACAAACAGATAGTTTGGTTGGAAGACTTAAACCTGAAAAGAAATGCTGCTTCATGTGAATAGGAAGAGATTTCACAACCTGATTCCTTCTAAGGCTGCTAATGCCAAGGCAGGTGGCTAGTGAAGTACAGGCAAACAGTATTCCTAGTGTCCTTGTGGGAGCAGTAGAAGTTTTGAGGAGATAATGGCACAAGGCAGAAATGATGAATGTGCAGAAGAATAAGTAAGGCTTTTATGATGGTTCAGAAACTGATAAGTATCGATATTTTGGAATCTGAATTTCAGGCAAAGTATTGGACTTCGTTATACAGAGTCCAGTGGAAGTCAGTAAATGGGAAGCTTAAAGAAAATTAACTCTGTTAGTTAAACTTGCTTGGGACAGCTGATTTAGGATTTAATGTGTTTTGTTTCTTTAACCATCTCTTAAGGCCCAGGAAACTGTCAGAATTCAAGACAGCAATCAGAGGATATTAAATCAATCTTCACAGAGCTCCTGGACAAGACACATTTAGTGTTCCATCAGAGAGAGAGGAGTAGAAAAATTAGACAGCTGTGAGGCTTCATATACCATTTCCAGGGAAACAGATGAAGACAGGAAGTGAAAATGGTGAAGAAATTACCATTTTCCAGTACAAGTCTGGATGGCATAAATTGTATTATCTGTCTTCTTATCTGGCCCTTTGAGAAGTTTCTGGATTAAAAAAAAAAACAAAGGAAAAACCACCTGCTCTACTCCTAGATTCTATTTAAATTCTGACTTAGGTTGTTTGAGTGATACGCTACCACAACAAGTCAGCAAGAAAGGTAAGATGATGCAGGTTTGCCTGGAATTTGTGGGAGTTTACTATGATGGCATTTTTCAGGACACAGTGGGAAACTATGCACAGGAATAAGCTTTCTGGGAGCAGGGAGAGAAGCTGCCTTGGGTGGCTGTTAGGGAACAAGCACGTCTGCCCTTTCCAGGCAAGAGCAGGCTTCAAAAGACTGTCCTCTGCCTGCAGTGACTGGAACAAGTCTGGTCCTTTCCATACTTTAAGGACATTCCCACTCAAATGTCGTGATAGAAATGAAAGTGTCTGGTCTGTGAAAGGTACATTGAATTTCTTGGTGGTTAGGCAGTCAGGAATTAAATGTTTCATGCAAGCTGTTTGTATTATAACCCCTGACTGTACAAAAAGTTAATGCTGTAAATGAACATGATACACAAAGCTGTCCCTAGGCTGTCTTTTAGTCTCAAGTTACTCTTTAGGGTGAAACTGTGATACAGCTGTACCTCAGAGTTAAATTGTCATTCAGAAGTCTGGGACATGACTTGAAATTTTTGCTCCTGCCCGCTTTGATGAATGAACAGTACGAGGAATACAGTTCTAGAGCTCATAAAACTGTATCCCTGTGCTGTGTCCTTTCTTCTTGGTGGATGAGAGGAGTGAGCCAGCACAGGGTTTGCCTAGTGCTGTCACTTCCTAGTTTAGCTTTTTCAGCTGAGATTTCTTTTTCTCATTCTCCTCTACAAGAAAAGGTAATATTTTTGTTTGTTTTCTATCAGTAGTTTTTATTTAATATCTCCACACAGTTGAAAAGCTGAGACTGAAATTAGAGGCTTGGGTTTTGGCACTGGAGCAGACACAGCTAAAGATGACTGTTTCACTATCTGCTGCCAAAGAAAGTGGGACTGAAAAGTATGAAAAGTTTTGTATCCTGTCTGGGTGTGTTCTCTGCTTTCAGAAAGACCATAATCAGTCTTTCTGCTGATATTTCTTTGTCCTGGAGCAGATTTATTAGTAGTGGGAAGGAATTTTTTGGTAAAACCTGGAATATGATATAGTATAATACTTCTTTGACAATATTCACTTTTATTGTCGTCAGTCATCATCTTGTCCACCCTTGTGAGACACATCATGAGAGAAATTTCTAGAGGTACCAAAAAAAAAACCCAAAAGCAGGTTATTACAGAGAAATTTGGAATATTTTTGCTGAAATGAAGGCAGCCCAAATCAGGTTTGCACAAATAGTGGAATGGTGATTGTGAATCTTTATTACTCACCTGCCTTTTTGTGAAGTTTCTTTGTCAAATCCAGAAAGGTGCCTACTGCCTTCAGTTCAGACACCTGGGGCTTCACCTTTCAGGAAATACTCTGCAGGTGGCTTGTTCCAGGTAACTGCAGGGAACTGTGGCCACATCTCTGTGCTAATAATTGAGAGTAAAGGTGCTATGCAGGGGCTTTCAGAAAGCAAATCTACATTATGCCGTGCTTGTGAGTCCTCATTTGAAACATATGTGCCTGACTTGATCTCTTAAGGGTTCAAACCCAGTATGCAAACCTGTTAAACAATTACAAATAAGTACTTGGGAAAAGTTGCATTGTAAGACATGGTTTGATTAATTTGTAGTGAAACCCTTTGAAATGCTTCTCAAATGTATTAATAGTAGTCACTTAAATATAAAGCTTGACCTGAAAGTTCAATGTAGTTTATTTCATAATGCAGTAACATAATAAAAGTAAGAATGTACACTGTTATTTTAATATAAGTTATATATTTTTGAAAAATCCAATGTCTTAAAGAACTGGGTCACATGATTATTTTTATAATATATAAATATTTTTAATTTAAAGCATGTTTTTTATTTATGATTGTGCTTGTTATATAGAGATTTGGAACTTGTTGATATTAATTTTTTATTTACATGAAACTGATTGTAATACTTTTATTTTGTCATATTGTTGTGAAGCACCTGAAAATAAAGGGTGATGAGATACTTTTTAAAAATTAAGTTTTAACTTTTGTATGTTGTCTCATCCCTAGAGCAAATTGTCCATTCCTTTCCTTTAAAGTACATTTTAAAAGTTAATTGGTAAGCATGACTGTCACACCTGTTTTGGTAATACTGGGGGGGGAAAAAATTCACCTCTGAAGTACATTGCTGGAAGAAATCACTGAAGTAATAATGCTTAGTATTCACTTGTTTATGCATCTTAAATTTTCTTTTCTTGGTAATTTTTTCTAAAGAATGCTTTAGCTCAGAACTTGGAAAAAAAAAGGTAGCTTTTATCCATACTGCAGGAGTGGCACATGCTGTTAGAAGAACAAGGCAGATAGGAAATATATTTACCTCAGTGTGGCTCCATGATAATCTTCCAGGTAAAGTAATTTGCCAAACCAAGGGTCTTAAGTAATGTAATATATGGTATAACCTACAGTGTAATTACTTAAAGGAAGAAAAATTGTGTGAATTAGTAATGTGACTATTTTAATGGCAGATTATGATTCTTGAATAACTTAGGAAATATTGTTAAGATTTTCTTTAATGCATCAGTATAGTTATTTTAGTGAAATTTTGGAATATTTCTGAATAACATTAAAATATAGCAAATGTATTTTAAATCTAAAAAGAAAGTGGGGTCCTACAAAGCCTATACTTTTTAAAAAGGAGCATTAGTATGCACTAGGTTGTGTGTAGTCTTTATTTTAAATTCTAAGCAGCACAGCTCAGATATGTGCTGATAGTAAGCTACAGTGAAGAAAGACAGTAACCATTCTAGAAGCTATCCTATTCTGTATGTGATTATTTTACATATATAACCACTGTACAGTGTTTGAGAAGAAGACATTGTAGGCTGTCTGAGAAAAGAAAGAAAATAATCTCATCTGTAACATTATTTCCTGTTGAATATATTTGTAAAGTGTTAATATCTTGGAAATGCACTGGGGAAAAAATGAAGCATGAGCCCGCCTTCACCAGGAGATGGTGCTGTTTAATTTTTAACTAATTCTGAATGTCCTTCATCTGCTGCTGTCATTTTCAAGGTGAATTAGACCAGACCCTGCACACTTTGTTTTGGAAGAAAACCTACTGTAAAAAACAGCTTTGGGTTAAGGGCTGCAGTATTTATGACTTCCTCATGCTCCTGACTGCAAGGTGCAGTCCACGGAACAGTTCTGCCTGCCTCATATCCTTGCTGGGTGTAATGGTCACACAAACATGGGCTTATAAAAAGCCCATTGTTAATTGTCTGAGGTTTTGTTTTCATGTTGACCAGGCAGGCTAGTGCAGACACCACTCTGCAGCCTGCAGAGTCCTCACCAAAGCTGGCTGAGAGAAGCAAGAGGGGAAATTGAAATCTGCACCTGATAGTGTATATTTTCTAACCTCTTTTTTCTCTTTTCCATAGTCCCATGCATCCTCATCTGTTAAGGAGACCAGATCCAGCAACAGACCATTTTTCTAACCAGCGACCTCAGTATGAGGAATTTGGCTCTCCAAGCAATAATTTGCCTTCTGCAGGTTATGCAGAGAGGAGACAGTATTGGGTATGTATTAATAACATACCTATGTACATATATTATATAATCATCTGGCTTGGTACTTGTCAAATTATCATAATTATAATCATAATTCAACTTGGTAGTATTTATATCACTGAGTAAAGATGTGAGCTAATAAGCCTAAAACCACCTTTTACCATACAGGTGTTTTCTTGAGGAATATTACATATTCTAACAGAATTCCCCCCCACCCCCTAATAATTGAATGATTTGTAGACAGATGTATTTACCATAAGACTTTTCTGTGCCAAAAAACTCAGCCTCATCAATATTGCTAAATGCATTAGTCAACTACCAATGTTTGTCTGGCCCAGATCTTGATAGATCAGTATTTTGTGATTACAGTTGGTTTATGTAAATGAGCCTTTTGGGTTATTTCTGTACAGGAGGTTCCAATAATTGTTATAAATTATCAGTATAAACCAGGTAATTCTCCTCATAATGGAGTTTTAAAAAAGACAAAATGGGTAAAGGAAAAGTTTATTGTAAAAAGAAAAATGTTAATATTTTACAAAAAGAAAACACAGCTGTGCAGAAGGTACACATTTCAAGTGCAGAAAAACATTAAAAAGGTGGCACCTTTAGCATAAGTGGAAAAAAAAATAAATAAAAAGGAGTTGTGATGTATTTTGACTGACCTCAATTAAGGTGAGAATATTACCTGTGTATTTTATTGTACAAGTAAATCTGTTGCCAGTCTGCACTCATGCATTCTATCAGAGCTTGCAACCTAATTTCCTCAGTGTTCTTTCCCCCCACCCCATGTCATATAATATCTACAAAATTAATTTTATGGGTAGAAAAATTTTGTAAGTGTTCCAAGGAGTGTGTGTGCACGTGTGTTTTAGAGTCCAGCATTCCTAATTGTTTGCTGTTAACCCATTGGAAAAATGACAAAGGAAATAAAATAGGAACTCTTCCCTCCAGAGTAGCAGTTTTGGTCTATGGATGCTTTGCAAAGGATCACTGCAGGGTCAAAATAAATGTCAGTGGCTGACAGTAAATGTCTGGCTGTGTTTTGTCTTCCACAGCAGCCCTGTGATTTCTTTGGCCCTCCTTTTAGGCCACAGAAACTTCCTTCAGTTTGTTTAAAAACCACCTCAATAACAACAGAGTGTTCTGCTGTTGCTGCTTTCTGGCTTGCCCTGCTGAAATGTTTTTAAATATTTCAAAACCTGTTTCAATTTGTGTGCACAAAGTGTTAATACACTCAGTTATTTGTATGAAAATCATCTCCCAAAGCTATTGGTGAGTACACATTCAGAAGCAGCACATATATTCAGATACTAACAAAAGAAATATATAAATGTAGTTTGATTAGATACAGATTAATTTAATAGCAAGCATACTGGGGAGTGTATATCATGCTACTGATTTAATTCTAATCTCTTTACAGAAATCCCAAGTACCAGTGTTTCCTGTATCTGAAATGTCTTGGAATGCTGCGTGATCAATGGACGATCCAAATGCTGAGAGATCAGTAAGACCTTGTGGGCTGGGATATACAGGAAATAGCCATAATTATTAGAAAGCACTAAAAGTTATTGCAAATAAAAGGTATAGAGATAATTATAAAACAAAGCAAGATATTAGCATCCAATTTGTGTAGTGTGTAACTGATGACAACTTCTTGTGGATACCTGATTTCACAGTTTTCATAGCCGCTTCTAAGTGTTGCTTAAACTTTTTCACATTTATCAGGAAATGGGGTTTTTTTGTGATTAACCATGTGTCTGGTGTCTGAATGACAAGAAGTGCCTCTCACAAAAAGCTGCCTTGTCTTCTCAAATTTCAGTATGAGTAATGACAAATACACCTGAGAATCATTATTCTTCCTTGTTTGCTTCCCCGGATGGTTTAAATCCATATCAAAGGGAAACGGGGGCAAGGGGTTGCATTTCTTCATATTTCTCAGGAAGGCTTGTCAAAGACAGCTTTTGCCAGGTACTGGTTTTGCTTTTGGTGTCCATTTGGCTCACCCATTTATTTGTGATGTTTGCTCCACTCTGTGTGCTGGTGAGCAATGGTTCCGAATCTTGTGCTGTCAGTAGGACCATGAATTTCTCTGACTGTTATTACAAAGATTCTTCAGGGCATTGTAGCTTCAGAGCCTGTTGCTCCCTGACTGACATTTCTTTGGTTTTCCCCCTAAAGAGCCAGTATTTAAAGAAAGAAAACAACAAATTACATACAAACTGTAAGAATCTGTGTTCTTGTTGCACTGATTACCTGCAGAATTAGGTAGAAGGGAAGGCAGGCGTAGCCACTCAGTCTCACTGACACTGGCAGCGTTGCACAAACATAAGCAAGTCACTCAGCCTCCCACTATCCCAAGATGCATCAAACACCAACTATTGACTCATGCAGCCTAACCTCAGCTTTTGAGTCTTCTGTTGTCCCTTGTTTCTTTTTCACTTTGTGTTTGTTGCCTTGTTGATCCTCACAGCTGAAATTGTTTGCCTCTGAAAGTGCAGCGGTTTTCTTTGTAACTTGTTTTGTAAATAATGAAAATAAATGAAGCTGT
The DNA here is from genome assembly GCA_907165065.1 of Caprimulgus europaeus. Next base: position 19,374,611 of record OU015538.1, on the reverse strand, counting down.
GGAAAACTGACTACCTTGCCAGTAACAAATTAAACATACTGAAGTCCTGGGTATATTTCCCATTTTCCAAAACGTCTCCAGCACATTATTTTAACATTTACATTAAATGATTCTTTTCCTTTAATATTAGGTAATATGTGAAACTAGATGACAAAACCAGAATCTTAAGGTTTTTAGAAAGGTGAAAATATTGCCATTTCTTTTCTATAAATGAGAATGCTTTCCTTGCAACCTATTCAGATCCCTTCATTTTGCTTCCTGTTCCTTGCAAGTATTTAGTGAATAGGTACGGCTTCCTGCTGAAGAAAAAAGGAAGGGTGGCTCTGAAACTGGCAGTTTTTCTTGGCTTTGTAACTTTGCTGCCATCATGATTTGTGTTCTCTAATATTCAGCCACAATTGGCTTTTTTTTTCCCCCTTCTTTTTTTTGTTTCTCCCCCAATGTTACACATACCCAAAGTTGCTAAATTTCAGTGGTTTTACTTCTACTGCTGCAAGATATCTGTGGGCATAGCATGTATTGAGGGCAGATTTGCCAACTGTTAAATCCTCTAATGCTGGCAGAGGGAATTTTCATGGATAGTTGAAATCAGAGGCACCAAAATTCATTAAAAAGAATCCAAAGATTTTATGAATGGAGACTGCTTGCAAACCTGCATTACAATGTCATCTGAGACTGCAGACAGCCTAGAACAATGCCTGTAGGTGCAAGTATAAAGCATTTTGTTGCTGATGAAAGCACAAAGCAGCTAAATGTTCATATTGGTAACAACCCCACAGCCAGCTTGAAGAAGCACCTTGTTCTGGTGTCACCAGAGGATGAAGTATGAAGTTGCTTTTACTCTTCTCACCCCCTCTGTTCTTTCAATGGGTACGTTCAGTAGAAGTGTCCTACTATCACCCAGTTATTTCTCAATTTCTATCAGAAATAAGAGAAGTGAAAATGGTTCTCTCTCTGTTATCTTCAGCAGCATACAGAAATGGTGTTAGCACATCTTTATAGATCCTAGACTATCAGTTTAAACTATTTTGACCCCAAAAAATCACATCCTAATGGGTCGGTGAATTTTGTCAGTAAATTGCTTTTTTTTCCTGACACTTCTTAGCCTCCAGTAGTGCCATAATTTAACAAACTCTGGTAGTTGTTGACCTCTAGCTCTGTTTGCCAACCTGAAAGCGATCACAGAATTTGAGTGTTCAGTTTGATATCCCACCTCTCCTTTGAAAAGGAATAGGAGAAAGATAAGGCAATCCTGTCAAAGATACTGGTGCAGGCAAGAGAAGAGCTGTCTGGAAGGTAGGCACTCATGCTGTTTAAGTTGAAATGAGTAAAGTTTTGCAGAGAATGAAGGTTTCCTCATCAGCCTTTTGCTCTCTGCTGTTTAGTCTCAAGCAGATCAAGAGGTGCAGGACACCCACCACGTGGGCAGGCACTGCTCCTGATACACTTAACCACTCATGGTCAGGTCCTCAGTATTAACGAGGCACTTGAATGTGAGAGAAAACTGTGAAGAAACTGCTTGAAATACTCTGGTATCACTTCTAACAGCAGTAATATAAAGGAACACCTTCTTGAATATGCCATTTGCCAAGTGTTAAGGGGTTGTTTGCCCCTTACCTGGAGAGCAGAGCAGCTCTGGAGTTCTGTGTGTTCTGAACTGAATGGTGAGGAGCAGTTCTGGTCGTCTGCTGGGTGTCGTGGTTATGATACACACTTCCCTGTCAAGTATAAACAGTTTAAATCGATACCCAGAGTGGTGTTTAGGCTTTAGTGCATTCCTTGTGATTCACTGCTGCGCTTTTTGATACTTGGATTCCTGTGATCTTGGTGTCTTGGTGCTGCTTTTTTGTTGTTGTTGTTGTTCTGTGCTTCTGACCAGTTCTTTGGATTGATTTTCTTTGTAATTGCTGCTCTGCAAATCTGCATGTTGGGTCTGATGTTGAATGTTGTGTCACACTGTTGGCAATAGCCTTGTTGTTGCTATTTTATGCTAATTTTGCTTTTGAGATTTCCCTTGGTATTACTGGAGAAGACAGAATCCAGCACAGATGGAATTTTGTTGAAGAAAGGGATAATTAATCTCTCTGTAGTTTTGCTTTTCTGATGGTGTCACCTTGTGAGATTCTCCCTCACCCATTTCCCCAAGTATTCAGTTTTGTGATTACCTTTTTCAGGTATTTTTCTTCTTATTCCTTAATTATATTGACCAGTTTGGAATTATTTTCTCATTAGAATGTCTGTCTTTTGCTAGAGCTGGAAGAACCAACTCAGATGTTCTTAATACTGTATTTAGTTTGATGTGTGGCATGTTGTGGATGGCTTTACCCTGCTACTCTATCACTTACCCCTTAAAAGAAAACAAGACCAAAAAAAAAGGGAAGGGGGGTCAAATGTAGGAGGGGTCTCCAAGTTCTACGCTAAGGAGGTCAAAGTCCAGGAGTAAAAATCTAGAAGAAAAAAACCTGTAACTGTATTTAGCTGGAATTTATTGTTGAGTCGTGCAAAATGAGAGTTAACTGCACAATTTTGGTATCTAAACACAGGTGCTTTATGCCATTTTGATGCTCTCTGGCACTCCAGCTGATGTCCTGCTGCTGTTGTAGGAGAGGGCAAGTCTTCTGTAGGTCGTTATAGCTGCCATCTCCACTTTGGACATCCTATTAGACATTAAGGCAACTGAATCCCACTGTCCATGAAAAAAAATTAATTTCAAATGTAAGGCAAAACTTCATGAAACAAAGATTCATTTCTATGAGTTATCTGTATTTCAACCAGAAAAAGAAAACAATTGCTTGTGTTTCCCTAATGGTGTTTGAACTTGCACCATGACAGTTCCACCAGCTATTACCATCCATTCAGCACTTTTTCTGCACTGATTTAACAAGTCAGTTTCTAAACCAGAAATGAACAGTTACAGCCCTGGGTTAAATCAGAGAACAGACCTTAGGGGCTTCTCTACCCCAGGTTGTTGCATATTTACACTGGGAAGTGTGTGCCATTTTCAGGTGTTGAACAATTTTACTTATGTGATTCCTAAGGTATTTTCATGCTAATTCTTGATAAAACTGAACTTTTTTTCTTTTAACTTTTTTTGTTGTTGTTATCCCTACTGATGTTTTATTAAGAGCACTGCTTGGGTCGAGATGCTGGTATTCACACAGAAAGATGACAAAAAGAAACTGAAGAAAATAGTCATCTATGTCAGCAGTTTCTTCCAATTTGCTATCGGTGTTGGAGTTTTCTTTTGTTCATCGTAGTCTAGACTAGGAATATGAGCAAAAATGTGTTTTAAATACCAAAAACCATGTCTTTAATGGCAGAGTACTGTGCAATAGTGAAGCAGAGACAGTCACAGCTGCCTAGTCCAGGTGCCTCCGTTGTTTTTCTCTGGAAGGAAAGGTGGATGGATGTACTTTGGGATTTCCAGTGCCCTTTTCTGAACCCTTGTATTGCCCCGTGCTTTTGCACTCTCTCGGAAATCGGTGTATGGGCGCAGAAACGACTGGCATTGAACTCAGAAATGGGGCTGGACCGGACCAGGTTTCAGCACAGGCTTTTCCAGCCTGTGCCATCTCGCCCCGGGGCGGGACGTGGATACGCGAACCGCCAGGTCCGGGGTCTGTCCCCGGCCGCAGGAGAGCAGCCACAGCCCGCTGTTAGCAGGCGTCCCCCCCTCCGTCCCTGCACCTTGCGCTGCTGCGGGAGCCCGAGCGCGGTGCGGGCCGCTGCCTGTGCCAGTGCCCAGGGCTGGTGCACCCGCGCGTTCCCGCGCCCGGGACCGCAGCCGGCCTTACGGTGGCACCGGGTGCTGGTTTCTTTCTCCCTTCCCGCCGCGGCCGGGGGCAGGCGGAGCGGCGGCCGTGAGGGGGGTCCGCTCCCCCCTCCCCCGCCGCGCACAGGCGCGCTCACGGCGCGGGCAGCGGCCTCGGCGCGGCGGGTGCGCCTGCTCGGCGCGCGGTGACGTGCGGCGGCTGCCGCGAGGCCGGCGGCGAGCGAGCGAGCGGGCGGCGGGGGGAGGGGAGCGGAGCAGGCCGCGCGCGCTCGCGCCCCGCCGCCCGGCCCGGCCCAGCCTGTGATTGGTGCAGGCCCGGACCCGGCGGACCCGAATGCCAGGGCCCGGCCGCGGCGGCGGCGGAGTCCTGCGGCCCGAGAGCCCCCCCGGGCCCCAGCCCGCGGCGCGGCCGCCCGGCGCGGGGACCCGCACAGGTGAGCCGAGGCGTCGGAGCCGGGCCGGCAGGGGAGGGGGACAATGGAGGCTGCTAGGCCTCACGGCAGGCCGCGCCCCAGGCCTGCCAGCGCCGCCGCGGCTACCGGCGGGCCCCTGCCGCGGCCGCCCCTCGGCGGATCGGTGAGCCTCTGCCGCGGCCTGCTGCTGCCGCGCTGGGAGGGTGCGGGCGGGGGTCGCCGGCGAGCCCTGCGGCTGAGGGGCCTTTACGGGCGGCCAGAAAATGGCGGAAAACAAGATGTCGGCCCGCGGGGCGGGGAAGGCTGCGGCTCCGCGGGCTGTCGCGCCGCCGGGACAGGGGTTATCCCCGCCTCCCCGGCCCGCGGCCGCCGCGGGACACCCGGCTGCTCGGCCGCAGCCGCGGGGCACGAGCCTGACAGCGGCCCGGGGCGCACGGACGGCACCAGTTCGCCGCGGGGAGCGGCTGCCCCTTCCCTGCGCCTCTGCTGAGGGCGCTGCGCCGCCGCCCTGCGCCCTCCGCGGGCTCCTTTGTCTCCGCGCTCCCACCCCTCCCTCTGCCGCCTCCTCCCCGCCCTACTCCTCCGGCTCGGCGGGACCGCTGGCCGCTTCCCGGCGGTGCGCCTCCGCCCAGCCCCGGGTATGGGGCGCCTGGAGCCGCAGCCGTGCGCTGCGGGGCTGAGTCAGGCGGCTGCGGGTGAGGAAGGCTCCGCTCCGGGCTGCCCGGCCGGCACCGCGGGCTCGCCCGCCCCGCCACCGCCGCGCTCCCGACGCCCGGCGGCGCGCCCGTTCCGCGAGCACGCGCGCGATGGTCTGCGCTGCTCTGCCGCGCTTCTCCGCAGCCGCGCAGCCCCGCACCGCTGCCCTCCGCACCCGCCCCGCACCGGCGCTTCTGCTCCGGAGCCGCGGGAGCGCCTGTCTGGCAGCCGGAGCCGCCGGCAGCCGCGGTCCGCGGTGCCTTTATGGGGCTTTGCGTCGCCATTCGCTGGTGTCTCTGTTTGGTTCCTGTGCGGATCTCGCCCGCAGCTGCACATTCAGCCGTTTTCTTAATTTTTTTTGAAGAGACTTAAGCGCACTGCAGGCAGAAAAACAAACTCGTTCCCTGGTTTTGCCTTTGTCATTATAAATGGGTTTAGAGCCTGGGTGCTTTATAGGTGACCACAATAAAGGACCTGAAAAGGGACATGTTTAGTTTTTCATACCCAACCTCCTCCTGCGACAGGCTTGTGTCATTCTGCGCGTTATTGTGTGAATTGGGTTTTTCTGTTAAGGATTTCTGCGTACGCGGGTTGTTTCTCATTGCTTTTCTATTGGTTGCTGCATTAAAAATTAGGGGAAAAACCCCCAAAACCCTGAAGTGTCTTCAAGGGAGGATAATTCTCTTGTATTCTTATTGAACTTGAATGTTAAGAAATGAGATAATTAGAAAAAAAAATCTGATTTGGATTTTTCAACCACATGTGAGTTTATTGTGTTACACTGCTCGATGACTGAGCTTGGTCCTTTTAATTTAATCAAATGTCATATGCAGCTTATGACTGGCTGCAACTCGAGAAAATATGATGATGTGTTTTACTTTACTGTATGTAAACAAGATTTAAATATTATTTAGAAGAAAATCACTATTTTAGGGGAGTGCTGAAGAGCTGACCGTTCAAATGTGCTTTATGTGAAAATTTATCACCCCAACATACTAGGAATAATGGTGTAAACTGGGGAGATGATTAGCATTTGCAGCACCACACTGTTTAGGTTATAACAAAAATCATTAAATACATACTCCATTTATATAGCTTTTTTAGGTTCTAATTGGCATTTTCTATAAATATTTTTTTGGTTATAAACATTTTAAACATGGCAGCAATGCCTGGAAGCCAGCATATTGATCAGGAGCTTCCCTGTACCTCTGAGGACAAGAATGACACTCTGTTTTTTTCCGGGAAGGGTAGAAGTGCTGAGGTATTCCTTTTTTTTCCCCTCCTTAAAATACTTTGCTGAAGACCTCTCAATTTACTGTGTTCTCTGAAAGCTTTCTCAAAGAAAATTACGATATTAGCAGATATTTTATGATATTTCTATGGGAAGAGTAAGCTAAGAATAAATCAATGTGTGGACTAAGAGCAGTGTTTGTAAGGGCCTGGGCCTTTGCCAGTGTCTCAGTTGAGTGTTGCTGTTGTAAGTGTGTGTTCTTAGGTAGTCCCAAACTGCCAACCACTACTTTTTATTTAAATAAAAACCACATTTACAGTAGTAGCTTACAGTAGTGTTCCTGCCTGTAGACAGAGAGGTCACATATCCCTTTTGGGGTTTTTTTTGCTATAAAATTCATTGCCTGCTCTTAGCTGAGCCCTGTCTGAGGAAAAGCCTTGGCATAAAGAACTGAAATAGGTTAAAATGAACCTTTTCCTGAAGCTAGTTAGAAACAGAACTGTGTTTTTGAAAAAAGCAAAGCAATATCAGATACAGATATTTTTTAAAAATTAGCCTTGAGACACTGCTGAGAGTCTCAGTTTAGGTTTCATGGAATTCTTTCTTTTTGGATCTGATGGCAATATCCTCCTTCCTGGTGCAAGATAGCATGCTACCAAACCAAAAAAAACCCCAACAAACCAATTAAAATATTAATGAATGTTATAAAGTGATATTTTATTGGCTGATGTTAATAAAGCGTTTTTACAGCATTTTCTTCTAATTACACAGAGGAAAAGGGGAATTGAGAGGAAAAACTTGAGATCTTAACAGTTAGAAGCAAGAGAGCTATGGGTAAATTTGGGATTGTGACAGTATGCAGGATTGGGGCTTTCTGCCTTATTTCTCTGTCCTTTTTTAAAACATATGGTTGGACCACTTCTGTGATTGTAGAGATACATAACGTGTACTGCAGAAAGAAGCTGTGAAGAGCCACAGTTAATCACTGTACTACATTTTTTGCATGCATATGTAGCGTGTGAAACTAAATCGTCTGCGTTGCTGAAGTCTGTGAGCAGAAATATCCAGTTGTAGCAGAACTGTGGGCCTTATCTATTGTTAATTGTTAATTAGCAGTAAGGGGTTTTCCTGCTGTCACTGCATTCCTTTAAGACCCAAAAGTAGATATATTAAAAAAAAAAATCAGTGATGGCATAGTTGTCCTTTGTCTGGATGGAGGGTTTGGAAGAGCATACTCAAATAAAGGCTGGGTACCAGCTGCATCAACCGAGGTGTGGCTTCAGCGTGTTTGTTGCTAGTGTGTCATCATCCATCTCTGGTTTTAGTGGAAGTTTAAGGTACTCCTAGTACTACATGCACAGAAGGTGTTATCCCATAACTTTGGGAGTTTTTTCTAGTCCTACTGAGAAAATATTCCTTTTAGTGATAATTTGCTTTCCTGGCAGAAATTTTAATTTAAATTAAAATTATAGTCTTTGTATTGAATTTTCTATGTAATATTTTGGCATCTAATTATATAGTCTGAAAATAAATGCAGTTGCCTATTGAGAAGGAGGGAAAGCCTAGCATATTCTTCCTTTAATCTCAGATTGATACAATTTAGGATAATTTTTCATATCCATTTACATTAAAAAAAGAAAGATTATCTGAGTGTAAAGGCTGTGGTCAGGAAATTGTAGGGTATGGCATTAATTCTGAAATTACTATATTAAATTAGCCATTTATGGTCTAGAGCTCTATGTTATTTTATAATAGCAAGTATTTGTTAACTCTGTAAGAGTTTCAGGTGGCTGTGACCATAATTTAGGAGTGACAGCATTGCATTAGCGTTGTGAAGCTGCTTTGTAATTCTTAAAATGGTGAAAGAATTGGACTTTGGAGCTAAAACTGAAAACTACATTGAAATTTGATTGTATGGGTGGAATTGGGTCACTTAAATACTTTCCTCATTGATAATGTTTGACTTGTGTTTTCATAATGCTGGCTGGTCTGTGGACTGAAACAAATTCTTGCGGTAGGGTAGGGGTCAACTTCTTGTGAGATGCAGAAGAGCAAAATCAAGGTTGGTACTACAGCAGTGACCACATTTTTGAGACTTGCTCTTAAAAGCATTTGTACTTCTGTATTCATCTCAGCACCTCCCAGTTCCAGGTAGTTCTGACATGAGCTCTTATTCTGCATTTGCTTCCCACAGCTCCTAAAACTCTTCATTTTCTGGGTGATACTGTCACTTAGTTGTCATTCTCGGATATGAGAGAGCAGGAAAGTACAAGATTTGAGTCTTGTGCAACAGATTTTTTTAAGCTAGAGATTGCTTGGAAGCCTTGCTTTCTGTGTGCTCCTGTAGCTGCTGCTTCATCTGCATTGAGAATTTGTGTAAAAGCCTTTTGTGTTGCAGCAAATTGCAAAATAATTCGGAATCCCCACACTTAAGAACTTAGTAGCAAGGTGAATAGCGTGGAGGATTGCAAATTTATCCTTCTCTTGTATTTTATGGAAGCACTCTGTCCAAGAACTGTTAGATGCCTTCTCTTTCTCTGAAAGCAAGGCTGGGTGGCTGTACCTTATGAGGGGGATTCAGCATCCTCAAGACAGATACAATACCAGAAATTGAGATCTTTGTAAAATTGGTGAGAAGCTCAACATTGACTCTTCATGTGTGAAAATTCTTGGATGTAATTGGAATTGCATTTTAATGAATGTGAGACTCTCAGAAGTAAAACTCTGAGTAAAACTGGCATGGCTGCGTGGCAAGGTTTGAGGAACTGGTGTCATTTTAAGAGATTGAGGAGAGTAGGCAAGTCTGACAAAAGAGAGATTGGGAAACAGAAGGCCCTAGGCATTAAGGGGAATTAGAAGAGCCAAAGCAACAAAGCAGTTGTCATTAACAAAAGAAAAGAAAGAAAAAGAAGCTGCAGGTGTAAGGGTGAAGGACAGCAGTGGGGAATGTACAGAGTTGGTGGGTCTGTTCTATCAGAAGCTTTAAAGGATCAGTTTTTTATGAGAGGGATATTGCAGAAAGCTGCATAGGACCAGCTTTTCCCTGGCAGCAGAAATGAGGCAGCACAGAAGGGACAGGGTTGGAAGATAAGATTTCCAGAATAACCTGACAGTTTTGAAATAAAATGTCAACCAATATGGATAATGCAGTCCTGCCACTGGGAGGGTGGAGAGAGGTGTCAGCAGAGAAGTCTGTTGAGCACTGTTGTTTCCTCACTCAGCATCATGGCAGTGGAGACGTTGAGATAAGTTGGCCTTTCTCGTGCTTGGCTGTTGTCTGTTAAAATGGGTAGTTCTGCACTGTGCATGCAAATCTAGCTGAGGGATGATTAAATTTTCTGCTAGGCCTTTTGTCCAACTTTTTTGATGATCTAGAGGGGTTTGTGCACAGCCACGGGAAGAAGAACTTGGCTTTGGCACTTTAGTTGTTGTAAATTTAGTGGTCTGTGCAGCTTTTTCAAAGCTTACCTGTAATTAAACATAATGGTCAATTAAATTTACATGTTAAAGTTTGTTTAGAAATATCTGATAGATACAAAATTCTGAAAGAATCTGAAAAATTCTTACTCCCAATACAATTCTCAACGTTCTTTGATGCAGCTCCACACATCCATAATCACCATAATTGATCATTAGTTAGGGTAGAGCAAAGGTGACTTCTTTGTGTGTAGTTGCTGATACACACTGTTATGGTACAGTGTGTAGTTAGTGATAGCACATGTGTGTGCTGGTGACATCCACCTTGTGTTTCTTGCTTCTACAGACAGTTAGCTGCAGTTGGTTTGAGGGAAAGTTAATTTGCTTCTTGACAAAGTTTTTGCTTCTAGCTAATAAGCTACCTGTAGCTGGGTTTAGTTGCTTGCTCATGTGTTATATTGTTTTGTTACTGAGACCTGACCCTCCTCCTGCTATTGCAGGTGAGACCTTTACTGTCAGTCAGTGAGCTGTTACCCTGTAGAGATTGTCTGATAAAACTGCAAACATATTTCAGTGTTCAGTTTGCAGTGGGGAAATTGAAAGTTTAAATGTGAAGTCTGTCCCTCTGCATGCTGAAGGCAACTGGAAAGCACTTTCCACTTGAATTCTGCAGGGTATAAACAGAACTGTTCTAGGCCAGGCTTAACCAAAAAAACCTCCCAAGTCTTGACCAAGAATTACTGACTTGTTTGGTTTCACTTGCATGTGTAATTCTTTTGATTACTGCAGGACTACTTAGGGATGGAAACATTTTCAGGATTTTAGGTCAAAAAAATACAAAGACTAAAGAATAAAGCAAAGTGAACTGTATTAATTACTGTGTGCTTTTTTCTTGAAGTTCTGGATAATTGCTTTTTTGTGTTTGTCAGTGTGACACATAGATCCAATAAAACTAAACAAGAATGATACTGTTCAACATAAAATCTGATTTTGCTTTTATTGCAGTTGTGAATGAACTTAGCTGAATATGGATCCGGGTGGTGGAAGTCTTGGATTGCAAACACAAGAATCCAAAATGCCTCACACTATGATCATGCAGGATTTTGGTAAACATTTTAACTATTAAAAATCATTAATAAAATCAAGACTGGTTTTCAGTTTTTTGCTATATGTTTATAAATTGTATCAAGATGTAGAGGTGACTAATATGATAATGCTATTTGCATGACTTTTTAGAGAAAATTCAAAATTTAAGGTAGTGTATAATATGTCTTTGTATACTTTGGTTGCTGATCTTGAAATAGTCACTTACTCCAAAATACTGAAGTAATTCTGAAAAAGAAAGAAGTTAAGTCTGTGGCCCAGAATGCTCTAGATGAATTGGAAAATGTTATCTGGAGTTCAGCAGTTTTGTGCTTCTGCTTGCAATCACATTGCTGGTTGTTAGATGTAAGAACCTTGATGTCTGTCTCCAGTTCTCTTTTAGAGTATTTCTGTAGATGTGGTGGGAAATAATGTCTTTGTGTGAGAACAGGTAACTCATTACGTAGGCAACAGTTACAGATGCAGCTAAATCTGCATGTTCACGTGTGCTTCTGTCAAGAACATCAGTCCTGGGACTGTACTGATGTAAGACAACTTGTTTCTAAATTGATTGTGGTTTTTTAATGAATGCTGTTTCTTTTGGTGGCAATTTTGGAGGTTTAGAGAAAGGACAGCAAGGAATCTTGACTTTTTTCTATGTGGGTCACCATTTCTGCATGATGATGGCCTCCTCATGTATTGAGAAGAACCATGTCTTTGTTCTAAGATGAATGAATTTCCCTCACAGTGTAACAAAATAATTGCACTTGTGGTACAGTGTGGAATATTTTTTTTTTCATTCTGATAAGAACCATTTTCTTGAGTGTTTTATTCATTAAGATTAAAACTGCTATTTGTGTGTGTGTTAGAATAACTGTGCATTCTTTTTTATGTATGGAAATGTAGTCTGCAAATGTGACTGGCTAGTCAAGCCTGTTAATGAAAAACAGGTTTCTGCTTCTAAGCATTCCTTGCAACGTGGCAAGTTGTTGGAAATTGTACTATAAACGTTGCAGAGAACTGAATATTTTTATCAAGGCCCATATGCAGTCTAAAGAATGAGTCTTTTTACTGTGACAGCAATTAATGTATTGTTACCACGCTTCCAGTGTCGTGCAAGAGTTCTGTGAAGGTTCAAATTGCTACTGCAATGAAACATTTTCTTACTGGAATTTAAATAAAGGTGGAATTGCAAACCATCCTGTAGTTTTTAACATAGAAGCATTGTAAAACCTAAATTTGGGGCAAATTCAAAACTTAAAGAAGTGGCATTTTTTCTTTTTCTTAATTTAAAGAATACAGGCTGCTTTGGACAGTCTTTATCAGGTGAAATGCACAATGTGGATTGTTGAAAAGTAACAGATGTATAGGCCTGTGTTTAACTTATCTGTGCAATTATTTAATTCCTTAGATCAACCAATTGCTAATGCATTAATTTTAACATTTATCTTGTCATTCATAATTGTTCCACAGTGGCTGGAATGGCTGGCACTGCTCACATCGATGGAGACCACATTGTTGTGTCAGTCCCCGAAGCTGTCCTAGTGTCTGATGTTGTCACCGATGATGGAATAACCCTCGATCACGGCTTAGCCGCTGAAGTTGTCCAAGGACCTGACATCATCACTGAGACAGATGTTGTAACAGAAGGTGTAATTGTTCCTGATTCTGTTCTGGAAGCTGATGTTGCTATTGAGGAAGCTTTAGATACCACAGATCATGTTTTGACTTCTGACTTAATAACAGAAACCGTTAGAGTTCCCGATCAGGTGTTTGTGGCTGACCTTGTTACGGGTCCTGATGGACATTTGGAGCACGTGGTGCAAGACTCTGTGTCAGGAGCCGACTCGCCTACGATGGTTTCAGAGGAAGTTCTTGTCACCAACTCGGATTCTGAAGCAGTCATTCAAGCAGCTGGTACTGTTCCTGGCTCCACAGTGACTATAAAAACAGAGGACGATGATGATGGCAAGAGTACATCTGAAGACTACTTAATGATATCTTGTAAGTTGAACAGAGGTAGATGTAAACAGGAGATGATCTGAAGTGGAAGTGGTCTGGTGGGGAGCAGCTGCTATAGCTGGACTCTTGCTGCATTCTGTACTGGAGCGCTCCAGTCTGGTCTGTTGCCCAGTTAATTCTTGGTGGCTGGCCTTGGGTTTTCTTGATGAAAAATCCGTTATTGCTCATGCAGCAAGAAGGAGAATTAGATTCATGTTGGTGAGTGGATGAGTGTGTATGGTTTTGTTTCTGAAACTAGATATTCCTGAAAATTAAGAAAAACACGTTGGAAAGTTAAACATTCCACGTATTTTCAGTATAATACTGTTTTTTAAAATACACAGGTATATTATCATGTTATGTAGATTTTTGTAAAAATAATGTGTTGGGTTTAATCAGTAGAATCCAACAAAGAAAGAGGTTTTTAAGATATCTGACTCATAGAAAGTTTTCTCTTACGTGTGAACAAAATATTGTTTGTTTAGCTGTATTAAAAATTATGATAGGTATTTTATTGTGTGTTGTGCTCTTCTGGACTGAACTTGCAATTAAGGAGTTGTGTGCATTAATTGATTGGCTCTCCAGCACTGGAAGGTGGCAGCATTAGTTTAGCATGAGTTTAACGCAGCATTCAGCTCTGAGGAAACTGAGTGGTCCTGCACTGCTTGTTGATTGAGAGCTACTGAGAGGACCTTGGGCATATTGTGTTTCTTTAGTGGTTAAATTATACACAAGATACCAGTTTTTATTGTTATGCCAATGTGATAAAACGTATGATAGTTCACTTTAGATTTTTTGACTTATCCAAATTAGTTACTAAAATGTGAGTAGGTCAAACCAGATTTTATTTAGTCAGAAGCAATATGTTAAAAAAAATGGCAGTGCCAAGTGTGTCCCAGTGTCAGTCTGTTCACAGCCAGCTGCTTTGATTAAAAATTTCAAGACAGAGGACATGATTCATTAGTGATTGTAATGATTTCAATATTTCATAGCATTTATGTCCCTTATGCAAAAGAATATTTTTGGTATTTATTTTTTGTTCAGTATAGGATGGACAGCAGTTATTTTTTTTCATCATCCTATCATTACTGTAATGCCATATGTCTCTAGTAGAAGTCAAAAAGGTTTTTTTGGAAAAAGAACCCAAGAAAACTTCAGTCTAAAAGCAAATTACACCTACAACTGAGAAATTCCTGTGTGTTTGTAAATAAGGGAACACCATTTTTGACAGTCAGTTGTTTCATTGAAGAAATTCCTCCTTTCTGACAGAGTACTTATGATGAGTTTTATTCTGTAACTGCACTATTTCCAACTGCACCTTTGTCATTGTAAGTAAAGTCAATTTTGGAATTCCTTCTGAGCTAGATGAGTTTGGTAATGATGATCACTGCACTTCAACCAGAGCATCTCCAGCTTTGGGTACCAGCTACCTGATCACCCCAGCTGTGTCTGTTCCAGCTGTGGTTTTGTCAGTGTTCTCAATCCTCCTGATATCTTCTGCAATGGTTCAAAGCCAGTCTGAGACCTGGTTTTCATTAAATTAGATTTATGTTTGTATATAATCATGGTATGCCTGAGTAATCGCAGTTGGAAGCTACGTTATTAATCTAGAATTTTGTTTCAGCTAATGAATTTAGATAAATTAAGGCAGTCTCTTGCCTCTGCTAAGTTTTGGTGTTGTATTATGCTGGGTATGCCAGCTTGACTCAACGAAGTACCTGCTATTGATATTTTTTCAGTAAAAATGAATCAATCTTACTCAGTTGTCCTCTTTAAAAAAAAAAAAATTCAAATTAGCCTTGAATTTGTTAGTTCATGAAGATAATCTGTTCTATCTGTACAATAGATAAATGCTTCAGTTTATCAAGCAGTTTAGAACCTTTTTTTTATTTACTTTTTAAATTATCAAATGTTCAGTAAATATTGTAGAAAACTAATTTAATGATATTTCTTTTGGGGTGTATGTATAGGGCTTGAACTTTTTAATAATGTAAATCACATCATAATTATAGTTTTAAATAATCTCAAAATACTTAGCTGTCTTTTAGTGAAATCTAGCATCTAAAAAGGGGAGCTTTACATAAAATGACACATGATGTCCTAGGAAATCCACCAGCTGTTCTGTGGGACCCATTTTGAGAACTTCCAAATTACATTTTAGGGTATGAAGCTGAGCTGAGTGTGGAATTCTCACTGTCCTCTTGTTGGGAGTAACAGTTTAAATATACTGAAAGATGGTTTTTCATCATTTTAAGATGACATTCCCATGTAGATATTTTATAGAGTATTGGTAATCATATTTTTGTGTAAATATTACTTGGAAAATAAGTTTGTCTTGATAGTTCTGTAAACTGGCTGCACCTGGTTTTGTAATTGGAGACTTTCCCTGGAAGATTATCACTGCTCTGCTCCCTCAGTGCAGGTGAATTCAGCTGTTTTAAATCAGCCTGAATAAGTGTAAGACTTAGAAATCTTTTTTTGGCGCGTTCACAACATACACCACGAGATGTGCATGGTCCCTTGATTTAAATGTCCAGGATACCTGTCTGAAAGGGACTTTTTACATAGGGAAGTCACACAAAATGAGTGCACATGGTGTGGTCATGAGCCCAGACCGTCTCGCGCGGAGATGGGATCGCGGTGAACAGTCCATCCCGCTTTGCCAGGGAGGAGGTGGCTCTCGTGTAGCTCAAAGCATCCCCTCTTTTGTTTTTCAGGTTTGCGATATTCAGACCCACAGGGGATTGCCAGCTCCCGATCCGTGTGCCGGCCCTGCATGCACTATGTTGGTGACCTCATACCCACCAAAGAACAACACTGGAGCTGGCCTTTAGGGGTAAGGTACTGTTCCACCACCACCTCCTTTTTAGTCTGTTACAGTACAGTGTTACATAGTTTGCTAAACATTTTAATATTAATACTCCTATATTGTAACCTCTGGGATATATCAAATAAGTATATCAGACATTAGAGAAAAAAAATGAAGCATTGTAAAACCACAGGACTTATCTTGCCCTGATGTTATCCCTTTGGGCTCCTGTGGTGGGTGTGATATCACCAGCATAGTGCATGCTGAGGCATCACATGAATTGGGAGCTGGCAATCCACGGTGAATCTGGACATCACACACCTGAAAACAGCAAAGTCAGGTAAGTTTAAAACTGGAAGCGTGCTGAGTTTTCCTTTAAACCTTGTTTCTTCAGGAGGATTCAGCGTTTATTTATAAAGGTTCTCCGTTGTGTTTTTTCAGTTAATTTTAAGTGACGAGATAATAATGTGTAGTTGCTTCTGGTGGATGAGTCAGATCTGGAAGACACTTTCATATCCCATTGACATAAAGTGAGCATTCCTGTTCCTGAGAACTCTCTCTGGGAAACATCATCAGATAATGTAGCACTGATGGGTTAGCAGCCTGTGACTGAAGTCCTACTTACACAATAGAATATTTACACAATCTTTTTTAAAAGAACCCTAGTATTTTGGAACTTGACAGAGGTTATATGTCTGCTCTGTTGATTGTTTTCCCCTTGTCTGAGTGTGTTTAAAAACAGATTGAAGCAATGAAATTTACTTCATCTAAGACAGCAATTTAAGCAGTAGCAGTTGCCTGTTCAGTCTTTTGTTGTTGAGGTGTTTGAAACAAATGGCAGCATCTTACAAAAGCCAGTCTGTATCGGTGTCATTTTCTCAGTCCAGGTGATATTTCCCAAATTTTGTTATATTTCACTTTGGCTTTTTTAGAAAAGTGATTCCAGAGGCCCTGGATAGGGGCCTCTTCCAGAAGTCCTCTTCCAGACTTCCTGATAGGTTTCCATTACTTTAGCTTAAATTGTAAAGACTGAAGATCTTTGAAAAAACAGAGGATGGATGATGGTGTGGGAGTAACCATTGATTTTAAAAACAATGTTGTAAGTTTGCCCTTCTAAAACAGGGCTCCCTATTTTTTTAAAGGTTATTAAAAATTTGGGGGCTTTGCTTGAAGTGGTGAATTATAGCATGTGAGCATACATGCTATATTCATGTCTTTTACTTTATATTTTTGTCTGAAAATATTTATTCTTACAAAAATAGTAAAATTGAAAAATTCCTCATTTTTTTTTCTTTATGTAATCTTTGTTGTATTGACCTTGATGTCCTGATAAGGCAACTAATGTAAAATTGTATGTTTATTCTTATTTCACCAGCTACACAGTGGTGTACAGTCAACTGTTGCCCAGTATTAGTTAAATAGTTGGAAATTTTTGCCATAAAGAAAATTTCTTATCACATATGTGTGATTACTCCACTGTTCAGTAGGAAGTTGCTGTTGTTAAATAACCTTCCAGTACTGAATATTTATTTTCTATGATAATGCATTATGTTTATAAAATTTGTGAGTTCAGAAAAAGTTTATATTGCTTGAGTTGCAGATTTAAAAAGAACTTTGCTACCACCTACCAGCTCTAAAATTACAGTAACAGGTTAAAATTAAGTTATTTCTTCCCCCCAGCCTTTAAATATTCTTTCTGTGTCGTGGCAGTATGTCTAGTTGTGTAGCTGTACATATCATCACTCCTGCCTTGTGCTCTTAGTTACCTCCAGGCCTTCAAAGACTCACATGTGCTGTGGAAATGTTCATTGTGTTAACATTAAGTGTATGTGTATCATATTGAAGAATTTGGTTAAGAAACTTTTAGACATGTTAAAAGCCATGCAGAAAAGAAAATGATCTTTAATAAACTCAAACACAGTAGATCCATGGAAATACTTTTCCCAAGATATGGATCTTTTAGCATCTTCCCGTTTCCTGTTAGTAGAGGATACACAATTCTCTCTTCTAATAACTCAATTTTGGCAGCATAAGAAATTCCAGTTAGCAGATGCAGTAACACTCCCATGCTGGATATAAGGGTGTACTGATAACCTGGTGCTGGTAAACTTAAGTGTCAAGGGAATATGGCAAGGTCTCTGTGGCTGTCTCGTCCGTGGCGTTCATACTCTTACTGCTCTCATTGTCCTGCAAGGTAACACAGACACCGTGCAGTGCCTGTCAGGTCCTGACAGCTTAAGGTGTTGATGTTGCTGGCATTGATTTTAATAGAGATTTAAAATGCTTTTAATTAAAAAACTCTTTTCCTGAGGAAATTTTAATTTTTTTTAATACTGATCCAGGTTTGCTGGTTTTTAAGCAATGCACCTGATCTCTTATTTAGAAGAAGCAACAGCTAAAACATAGCAATTTTTTAACATATTCCATTTAATTCTCATCAAAATACATGATTTTCATAGGTTCTAGAATTAAATCAAGTACTTATTTGTACTTGCCTACCTTGTATCTAGTTCTGCTCTCAATGACCTCTGTACTCTGCTGACAGTGTAAGGTTGTGAAATAGAAATGAAGTTCCTGAGGGCGGGGATGAAAAGCGGTGTTATGGGATCCTGTCTGGGAGTGGGAAGAGCTTAGTTTGGGATCGCTGTGGCGGGTTCCTAGCATGCACATATTTTAATGTTGTGTGTGCAGTACATGGCTATGTCCCTGGGAGGTGTTTAACTCAGCTTTTGTTTGCATTTTGTGGCAGTGTTCCCTGTCTAGAGGAGTTCAGCGGGTGTTAAGCGTTGCACAGGGGCCAATTTTATCCACCAAGAGAAGTGTGTTGGCAATACGTACATCAGAAAGGTGCTTAGTTCAGTGGCCTCTCTACTGGCTATTTGGGGTTTATATGTGGATATCTACTTGAATACCCCTTTTACCAAAATAGTGTTACTTCTACACTTCTAGTAGTTTGAATGTAATTCTTGATATATAAATAAAATGAGCATTTTGTACATATAGACCAACTAATCAGAGTGACTAAGCTGAATACATTAAAAAAAGATAAGTCAATTTTACATAATAGTATTTGGATTTGTTTTCACTGCATCTTGTAATCAGGTGTATATTATACAGTAATCTTCATGGATTTATATGTTTTCAAGTGATAAAGTGGTTAAAATCATAATTTCTTCCAGGGTGAAGATGTAGTCAAATTTTTGATGCACACTTTCACTGGGAATATACTCAGAGTCATCACTCTTGATAAAGAGTGTCAGCTACTAAATTTTATTCACCAGTATCTTAGAGTAGTAAAACTTTTTGTGACTCTTAGACTGTAACAGGCAATTTTGGGTTAATTTTTAAGATTTTTTTGTTAGACATTTAATTTTACTTATTGATACATTTTTGCTTTCTAAGTGTAGTAGTTGCAGACATAACCAATTACCACACTCTCGTTGATGACAAACTCTCTCTTCTGTTCTTCCTTCTGTAATTCTTGCTGTGTTTCCTGGGTTGCAGTAAAATGAGTTCTGAACTTGTGGAATCTCTTAAGTATCTTGAGATGAACTGTTTTATAAAGGCCATTTATGAAGACAAACCTTTACTGTGCATGGGGGTTATAGTGGAGAAAATCATGCTGCTGATTGCTCTGCCTTTCAGAAAACGTGTTTGAACCTCATTATTATTCTTTATCCTTACAGTGGATGATGTTGGAGAAAAACTGGACCATATAGGAAGCACTCCCTTGAAAATCAGTACTGAGGTGGCAAACGATGATGTTGCTAAAGATGACGGTTTTGGTTCAGAAGTTATCAAAGTGTACATATTTAAAGCTGAAGCTGAAGATGATGTCGAAATAGGTACCTTTTCACTTCTCTATATTTTTTCCAGAGTCTTTTTGTTTGTTGCTCTTAATTTCATGTAGTCCACTGGCTGGATTTGTAGAACGTGGCATTTGTGGAGGCTGCCCACATGTGTTAATACTGGGTCTGTGTCCATCTCTAGTTCTTTAGTGATCAGCAGGCAAGCAAAGCCCACACGTAGAAGTGGTTGGGTGTTCACAGCTGGTTTTCAGCTGCTGCTTTTCTCTGATGTTGCAAGACTGTGTGTCAGCACAGAAAGGCCCTGGGGTAGATTCCTGTCATTGAACAGTTGTTGGTGGCCCTGACACAGAGAGGAGAAGATTGCTGGGGCTTCAGGCATACAGGCATTCCCAAACCTAACCAAGAAACTCAGAATTGCTCTGCAGTTCTCTTGCAAAGGATAGATCCAGCACTTCCAGGTGCTTTGCCAGTGGATGTACAGCTAACTCTTGTTCTGTTTTTCATAATTGTAAAAGTAAGAGTCCCCCTTGCAGTTATTCTGAGCTGAAACCTCTGGCTCATTCCACTTTACCCTTTGCATTTAGATACTGAAACTCTGCCTCCAGGGAACGTGTGTGACCAGGAGCCCCAGAGCTGTTCACAGGGCAAATCAGCCTGACTGTTCTCCCTGGAGCAGAGAAGGGTGATCATCTCCCATAGACCAGTAGCCTTGGCCTGGCTAAGCTGTGAAAACCTGGAACTTTAGATAGAACTATGGGTTAGATCAGCAAAGTCCTCCAATTAAACAATCCTGGTGCTGTTTTTCAATTAGCATGAACTGCTGCTTCAGAAAATTTTTGTCTGTATATCTTTACTTTTCTTCTCTGGGGAACAAGTATTCTGTTCAGCTCAAAGGAATGGCAGAAGGGGTGATCACACTGTGAGCTAGTAGGGCGGTTGTCTTTGGTTTTTTCTGTCTCAGCAGGTTCAGAATGAATTAAGACTGCCTTATGAGTTGCTCAGTATCTTTTGCACCATGGTACAGTGTTGATTTTGGAGGCTGTAATCAAGGCCTTCACAAGGGTGACAAAGTAGCATAACATATGTTACTATCCTATTTGGAACAGACAGTGTGTGATTGGGCTGGAGGTTAGTGAGTATTTCTGTAAGGCCCTGGGATTTTCAGTATTTGATCTTTATTTCAAGTATCAGAAGGAGGTTGTGAAGACCACGTGGTTTCTGAGACTTTGGGGAAAGGACCTAGAGAAAGCAGCATCTTAACATCCCTTCCCTATTGTGACATCTGTTTCATCTGCCAGTTCCTACATAAATTGCCAGGCCCTTTTCTTGAAATATGGTTTCTTCCTCTGGGGATAGGTTGTCAGTCTTGAGGGGCAGACTGCTAATGCAGCAGCAGGAAGAATCGGAATCTCTTGTGGCTGAAAACTAATTTACAGCAGGGATGTTCCCATGAGCTACTCAGTGCTTCTGATAGAGCCAGGAGGTAGTCCTGGCAAATTACCCCGTTCATTCTGGTGAGTACTTCCCCTTGGAAAGAGCTGATTGTGGTGATGATGTGCATTTGCTGCTCAGCATTAAGGAATACAGAAACTGGGGTAGTCTTCACAGAGAATATCCAGGATTGAAGTTCACCCATTAGCAGTAGTCTCTTGATCTTTTTGCACACAGGGGTGGAGGGCTGTTTGTGTCATCCCTCTGCATTGCAGTCTCCTTACTTGGATAAATGTCCCAGCAAGACCACTTTTGTCAAAAACTATAAAAATAGGCTGGGGTTGCAAGGACATTTGACAAAGTCTTCCATTTATAAAACACAGGGAATGGTGGATCTGATTGATTTGGACTCAACCACCTGGCTGAGCATTTTCCATTAGGACCATTCGTAGTAGCGAACAGGGGCTCTTGGTATTCCAGATGTTAGTGTGTTCTGCCACAATCTGCAGCTTCTTTACTCACTGTTCATCATCCCTGAGATGCATGGAGGACTAAGCACCAGTATTTATCTGCCACCTCTCTCTAACTCAAGCATCAGTATCAGATTCCAGGTTGGAACTTGTTCTTTTGCCTCTGTTGCAGTAAGTCAGAGGGCCAAAGCTTGTTAGTCACCTGGAGCAGGACTGTGTGGGCAGTTGTTCTCATTTCCTTGTTTCCAACTGTTACTCTTCAGATTGTGTTGTCTCCAGAGTTTCGGTGCAGCACCTTACATCCCTGCTGGCCTGTCTCTCTAGAGAATGTTCTTGTTGAAATAATTGGTGGTAACAGTTGCTCTCTCATGGTTTGAGAAGTGTGACCCCGGTATAAGTTACTACTCAGTCCCTGTAGTGACTCTGAAACATACACATTAGAATCTTTGGAGGAAAAATTAGCTAGGAATCTGTTTTTGCAAAGTGAGTAAATAGGATTTGGGGAGAAGAAGAAGGATAAGAATTAACTGTTCACATCTCAAGAGAGAATTCAAAGGCTGTGTTCTGGGCAAGGTTAGAATTGCAGTCAGTTTTGTGGTCACTGCTAGCGTGCATAAAAGGCTCTTGATCCTTCTTGGGTAGAGGTTGTTCAGTCTTGAATTTTCATCAGGAGACACTGAGAACATTTTCTGCCTCAGAGTATCAAACTTGCATGATTTTACAACAGACATGGATATCAAAACGTTTAGTTGGAGTTTTATGAAATAGCTTTGTTGTAAATAAGAAAAAATACTTAAATCTGAAATGAATCTTCATGGTGGCTTGCTTTACATTGACTTAATGTGTTTAACTTCTTTTTGTTAAAGGTGGGACAGAAATTGTCACAGAGAGTGACTTTCACAATGGACATTCTGTAGCTGGAGTAATTGAACAAGGAGGTGTTGGTAGAATGCAGCGAGAAAAAATGGTTTACATGGCTGTTAAGGACTCTTCTCAGGAAGATGAAGATATTAGTAAGCATAATAAGAAACATTTTTGTTCCTCATGCTGTTTTGTACGACAATATAAACATCGATTCTCAAGGACTTTTTAAGTTTTTCTGAAGGATTCTTCAGCCTGAAGTAGTAGAAAACTAAGCTCATCTTCCCTAAAAATAAAGAGCAGGCTATAATTATTTTAAAGTGATGTGGATAAATGCACTTTGTGCATACTGTATGCAATCATTTTCATTATTTATATTAAATTTAACATGTCCATGGATGAAGTTAATGAGGTTAGTCAAATTTCTCATTTTTCTGTTTTCCAACTATGAATTGCCTTGTTGAATCAGCTTTCAGGCAAAGTGGCAAATAAATGTCATCAGTTGCAAGGTTATAAGTTTGTATATTTGGATTTATGTTGGTATTTATTTTGGACTTATATTTAGTGATAATGTGCTTTATCTCTTTAAGGAGTATCTGAATAAACAGTGATCCCCTAAGGGATGGGTAGTTCTAAATTCCAAAGGAAGGACAGTAATTTTTAATGGGTATCAATTAGAGTGAGAGCAAATTAAAAGAAGGAAAATTTAGAATGAGCAAAACGAAATTAAAGATTTATTCTTCTCCTTTAATCCAGGCTGTGCTGAAATAGCAGATGAAGTTTATATGGAAGTTATTGTAGGTGAAGAAGAAGCTACATCACTTCCAGACACACAACTTGAAGACTCTGGCGTGAATAAAACTTTTGTCCCCGTTGCTTGGGCTGCTGCTTACGGTAGGAACCTGTGTGCTTGTTCCTGAAAATCCCTTCATTATTTTCTCCCTAATCTGACTTCCAGAACCTTGGTGCAAATGTGATCATCTCTCACCTTGTCCTAGGGGTTTGCAAACAACTCCTTCTGATCTTTTATCAGTGTCAGTTAGTGGAGTGGATGAAATTATGTGAAAAATTATTTTGACATCATTCATGACCTTTTACACGTGAGGTCCTTAGATGTTTGGCAGTTTATTAGGAAGAAAACAATTCCATTTTTACATGGGTGGTTGTTTTGCAGTGCTGGCCTGTCAGACAGTTACAGATTACTTTAGTAGTTGATTGTCTTGGGTATAATGAATGGATTGCTCTATGTTGAGTTTTGTGAAGCAGAAAGGAAAGCTGTTAGGAGAATTTTTATATAGTTCTTGATTCTAGCTGAGATGTACAGCATGCGTGGTTTTTAATGGTTAAGTTGGCTGTTGCTTGCAAAAACAAGAATAGCCTTAAATATTTTACATTTGCTAGGAGGAAGGCAAAATAACTTTTAAAAGGGAATAGTAGGAGTAAATGTGTAGACATGTTCCTAATAATTTCAGTTTATGTACTTGTTTTAACCCTGTTAGACCCTCAAGTTAGAAATAAAAAGAAAGAAAGGTAATTTGTTCTCTGCAGCCATACTTCAAATAGTAGCAGTGTCTTATCAGGATATATTGTGAATATTCTTTTATTTCATATTATTTTTTTAGATTTTGGCATGTTAAATATATATTAAGAGGATACCAGGTCATCCATGGTGGATGTTATAATGAATTAAGCAAGCTAGTTAAAATCAATTAGTGCAATATTTCTGAGCACAGTAGTTGGGCTGAGAAAGTGGTTTAGAACCACAGAGTGTTGGCACATAGCAGTCACCACTTTCAATCCAAAATGAGGAATATAAAGGTATTACTTCTCCATCCCCCAGAACTTTGTAGTGCTTCACACAGATAAGTGCTGAGCAGATGATAAGGTGCAGGTCTTCTTGCCTGCCTCGTCCTACTCCAGAAGGATAAAGTACTTTGATGTCAAGAACAAATTGTGGGTTTCAGATAACCTCATTTCTGGATTGGTGTCTGATGTTATATATGAGGTTAAAAGTTTGCAGAAACAAGCATATTAATTATGAAAAGCAGGAAGGACAGTCAGCATGGTAAGCATGCAAACACAGCTTTAGGGGATATTAACTATTCACAAAGATGTGATTTTATTTCCTGGGGCTCATAATTACCAAATACTGGATTGATTGTGAACTGCACATCTCAGTTTGGATAGAGTTAAACTGTTACTTATTAGTTAAGTTAGTTTTCTCTCATTATCAAACTTTCAAAGCCATCATCTTTAAAACAAGAAATGTAATTTATAATGACTAAAATACCATTTTCTGCAGGAGATGAAAGAAGGCTACCCAGAAGATACGAAGATGGTCAAGCGGCAGGTAAGAACATGTAACTGTGCTTGGAACAGCAGTAAAACTAACTTGCTGTCTTTGAAAATATATACATTTATGTGTCAGTTCTCCTAATCAGTGAATGCAGAAAATCACCCAAAATATATATATATTGAAGGACTCCACAGTTGTTCTCAGTTCTAGATGTGTTGTGGGTGGGGAAGTTGGGAGGATCTGCCAATTTTTTAATACAGTTCTGTAGTCAGAAGAGATAATGCAGTTGGTAAGAAGTAAAACCAAGTTAAATAAAAAGCAACAGCCAGCATAACTCATAAGAAATTAATGTCTTAAGAAGTATGACAAATCAAGGAATATCTTTGAAAATGAATCAGTGTTTAAACAATTATGTTCTTGACTTTTGCCAGCAAAGATAAATAGTAGCACTCTTCTTTTTCATATATGTTCATTGTAGAGGAATGGGCAATATATATATTTTTTTTTAAGTAGATATGCTTCTGTGCAATTCCAGTCATCAGTCCCAAAGAAGAAAGGTGTTCAAGGTTTTTTATGGTGTCTAATTTTTGTTTCTAGGAAATAACTTGGATACACGATTAGAAAACAAAAACGGTAATGCAACACAATACCTGCAGATTTGTGATAGCGTTAGCACTAATAGAGTGCTAAAGCAAAAAACCAAGAAAAGGAGGAGAGGAGAGGCCAGGCAATGGCAAACAGGTAAACACTGTATGGTTATGTGTATTGTCATGGAGTGGCACTTACTCCTGTACTATGCCTTTGTTTCTTTTAAGCTGATAACAGAATTAAAGAATATAAATGATGATTTGCGTATTTCCTGTGTCTTTCCCCCCTCCAATTCTGTGCCTAGAAAATGTAATAATTGTTGCTATTCAGAGTCAGTGCACTTAGGGCTGATGAAATTCATTTGAATTTTGCAAGCTATTAAAAGGTAATCATGGGTATATTCACTGCACATACGATATTACTGATCTGTTTGAGCAGTTTCTAAAGCAAAACTATATAAACTATAGGAGCTGTGGATTGGTTGTTTTTAAACTACCGAACCATTCTCTGTCTGCTGCCAGTGTAATCTGAACAGCAGTTGGCTGATTTAAAACTTCTTCATCAGTAAATTTGTTTCCTTCATAACTTGTTTTTGTTTGTTTAAAAACAGCTGTTATAATAGGTCCTGATGGACAGCCCTTAACAGTTTACCCTTGTCATATTTGTGGGAAAAAATTTAAATCCAGAGGATTCTTGAAAAGGCATATGAAGAATCATCCAGATCACATGATTAAGAAGAAATACCAGTGTACAGACTGTGACTTTACAACTAACAAAAAAGTAAGTTTCCACAATCATCTGGAAAGCCATAAACTTATAAATAAAGGTGATAAAACCCATGAGTTTACAGAGTATACAAGAAGATACAGAGAAGCAAGCCCGTTGAGTTCTAATAAACTCATACTGAGGGACAAGGAGCCTAAGCTGCACAAGTGCAAATATTGTGACTATGAAACTGCAGAGCAGGGACTACTCAATAGACATCTCCTTGCAGCTCACAGTAAGAACTTTCCTCATGTGTGTGTGGAGTGTGGGAAAGGATTCCGTCATCCATCAGAGCTGAAAAAGCATATGAGGACCCACACTGGGGAAAAGCCATACCAGTGTCAGCACTGTGTCTTCAGGTGTGCTGATCAGTCCAACCTGAAAACACACATCAAAACCAAGCATGGGACTGATTTGCCATTTAAATGCGAGCACTGTCCCCAGGCCTTTACAGATGAAAAGGAACTGCAGCAGCACACAGAATTATTTCAAGGGCATAAGACTCATCAGTGTCCACACTGTGACCACAAGAGCACCAACTCGAGTGACCTGAAGCGACACATCATTTCGGTTCACACAAAGGATTTTCCCCACAAATGTGAGGTGTGTGAAAAAGGCTTCCACCGCCCCTCTGAGCTCAAAAAGCATAGTGAAACCCACAAAGGTAAAAAGATCCATCAGTGTAGACACTGTGACTTTAAAACATCAGATCCTTTTGTACTTAGTGGGCACATCCTCTCAGTTCACACCAAGGACCTGCCTTTTAAATGCAAAAGATGTAAAAGAGGATTTAGGCAGCAGAATGAACTGAAGAAGCACATGAAGACCCACAGCGGCAGGAAGGTGTACCAGTGCCAGTATTGTGAGTACAGCACTACGGACGCGTCGGGCTTTAAGCGCCACGTGATATCCATACACACGAAGGACTATCCCCACAGGTGCGAGTACTGCAAAAAGGGATTCCGCAGGCCCTCTGAAAAAAATCAGCACATAATGAGGCACCACAAAGAGGCCATAATGTAATATATGATCTCAAGAAGGAAGCAATTTAGAAACTGTGATATGCTAATTGGGGAAAAAAAAAAAAAAAAAATCTCATGAACTGTTTCTCCTGGTTTCAAAGCTTGATATTAAATCATAACTTTACATTCTTTGTATTAAAAGTCTTAAAAGTATTAGGGTTGACAGGGGATCTCATAGCCCTATGATTGTTGCTTATCAGAACCTAAAGAGCACTATAGAATGCAGAAGGATGGATGAATGTCTTAAATTTGCAGAAAGATGGATGAATGTCTTCAAGTCAATAGTACTTACTCATTGTTAAGCTGTAGAAGACAAAACGAAGATGATTGTTTCCCATTTTGTCAGTAACAGTGTTTATCTCCAACATGAAAGCGGTTCAGGTACACGGTGGGGTTCTTTACAAACTGTTTGCAGAGGCCACCGAGTCTTAACGTCGTGTGCAGTTCTGAAAGGAGAGGAGTAGTCAGTCACTTGATCATAACGTTCTTCAGTTGTGCCTGGAAATTAAATTCCAGAACTGTCAAATTTGGGGGATTGTCCCTTTTTCTTTTTTTTTTTCCCCTTAAAAAACATTTCATTGGGAAACTTTTTTGTTTCCTTTATTAGTTTAGGTCCAAGGAGTAATTTTTTAACGGTTTTAAAAGCTGCTAACCTATTTCATTGCAGGATATGATGTTTAAAATATAGCATTATGTTATGATCTCAAAGGTGGTGTTCTGGTGCTAGGGTTAAAGATGTGTGTGTATATAATTTCCCTTTTTTATCTGAAACTACAGTTGAATGTTGTTCAGTATGGCACATATAACAAAATTAACTTTGAATTTGACTTTTTTTTAAAGGATAAAATGGATGCAGCTCATAGTGTTGTGACTCAACACTAATTTATTTTCTTGCTGCTTTAAAATCTTCTCTAAAAAGAATATTAAAAACAAAGTTGAAAAGTGTAGGGTTTTTAAAAATTAAAATTCAGAGTACTTAGAAGTTCTTTAGGGCAGTGTTCTTGGCAGGTATGACTATTATTGTCCTACCTCCTAATATGAAATTTTCAATATAGACATAAAATTGCACCTTTTAATCAATTCTTTAAAAAAAAAAAAATCTATACCATACTATAAACATGCATTTTCAATCTGTAAGAAAGTATGTATGCAGTATTTAACCAGAAAAATATGCTGCCACTAGAGTTTGGAGGTGGATCTTGAGTTTACAGTGTATACATTTAAAATATGCATCCCTTTAAACAATGCTTTGTGTTAGCATGCTGCAAATCAAATGGCGCTTAATATAACGAGCTGGTCTAGGGCTATTTAATGAAAAACCTGTTCAGAAATGTTACGCATATAATGTGTATTTTTTACTTTTTTAGTTGCTTCATGTTTGCACACAGCTGTTCACATGTTAAATTGTAACTCCATGCTATATTGTGGCTTTGTGTTTCAGATAATGTTCATATTTTGGTTTTTGCACCAGATGAGAATCAGTTCCTTGAGAATAAATTTTTTTTATATTTCTAAACTTCAGAAAGTTAAATTTGGGAAATCTCTTAGAAAAAAATACGTGTTTTATGTGGCTGTAAAAAATGATGTACACGCTGTAAAATAAGATTGTCACTGTTATGTGGGATTATTATTTCTAAATGTGTTACTCATCGTAACGGGCATACAATAAAACGCATCTCTTGCACTCCAAATTTTTTGGAGTTTGCTTTTCATTTATGGTGTTTAGGAAAGTCTCATTCTGTGTAAATTTGCCTAATATTTTTAATGACATTATTAACTAATTAATATGTAATAGCATTTCAAGTAAACAGGTTACTTGAGGTGTATTTGTCTGACTATTGGGGAGAGAGTATTGGTGTTTTATGTGACTAACCCTTTAGAGTTACAGGTAATGTGCTTATTCCTGAAGTAATTATCAAATGTGGTATTGACATTCCTTTGAAATTTTTTCCTTTAAGTAAAGAGAACATAAAACTTCTCATATATTTTGGGAAAAGACAGGTAGGTTTTTTCTTTTTATGTGTAATAAGAACAGTTTGCAAAATGAAATACTAAAAATATTGCTTTCTTAATTTCCCTCTCTTTTAGAATGCTTGAACTATGACATCAGCAATAGATTAGAAACTTGAGAGTGGGATATTAAATGAACTCTTCATCAGGGATTCCCAGCAGGCTTTTAGCCAGTGAACTCGTAGGTTTTGTCCTAGAAAACAGAAATGATGCAGACTTGAACCCATTTGTCTGTTTTTCGTTTATACTTTTTTTTGTGTGCCCAGCAATCAAGGGAGGTGGCTGTAGCATTCAGAAATCCTCGAGGTTACAGGTCTGTTTTGTTGACAGTTTAAATGCTTTGTTCCTGAGCGTTCTGTTGAACACAGACTGAGGAGTCACCTCACAGCAGCTGAAGGTTGTTCTGACTCTGAAAGAGCACACACCCGTGCTGGCTCTTTTTCCACCTTACAGAGGGATGGAATAATCAGGTACTTGGAGTATTTTAAACATTTTTATAGCCAAATTTATAGAAAGACTTAATCCTGTGTTGCCTAAGAGTCTGTCCCAGTTTGTGGGGTACAGAACAGGACGTGGGGGCTAGAAATGACAGAAATGTAACTCCTGGAGAGCCAGTGTTTTAGACAGGAGTGTGAAATCTGGACATCATGCTTGTAAGCACGACATTCAGATCAGGTTTTGATACCTTTTGTTACTCAGACTTGCTATTTGGTGGTGAGCTATATTAATGTTTACATTTTACAGTATGTTTGTACATAACAGCAGTGTTTCTTCCAAGGAGAGCAGTGAAAGGCTTTGACCTTTACATGTCTGGTAGTTTTAAATTACTGATGTGGGTTGTTTATTGTAAGATTGTTGTTCAGTTTGGTTGTTCAGCTCAGTCAGTGAGTGGTGTCTGCTGTTCTTAAGAGAATGGTACACTTTGGGGCATCAGGCTTTTTATCTGTTTTTTCTATTGCATCTAATTTTTCTTGCTCTAAAAGTCCATACTGTAAAGGGCACGGAAGTTTTTTTTAATCTATTTAATGATAGCAAAAAGTATCTGGTGGATGCTGGGTAAGAGTTGAATTTATTTACAGCTTCATAATTATATTAATGAATGAAATTCTGTGACTTTGAGGTTTAACAGTCTGCAAGTCCACCTAATGAGATTACTTTTTAATTAGGAAAAAAAATGTTGTACCTTTTGGAACATTAAAATCTGCGAGGAGTATGGTTTTCAAGATGTGAAGGAGGGAACAGTGGGTGGGGAAAAACAGCAACTGTAAGTTGGTTGTTATCAGTGAAGTTTCCAGGTGAGTTACCACTTTTCTTTGGTTGCCTTACTGCATTAGCATTTTGAACCTTTCTTTCTTTGTATTAATTGGTTTTCTCTTCTCTTGGCAGCATGTGGACAGTGAAACCCAGCTAAGAAGAAAGTCTGTGGAGACAAGGTCTGTCAGAGAGAGGAAACGCCTTGTGGCTGGCCCCACACAGTGTTCAGGTTAGCAGTTTGCTGCTCATCTGTTGTTAAATTTCAAAAAGTTTTTAAAAATAATTTTGTCAGACTTTTTGCTTGAGCAGTGGTGTTAAAACTCAGTAGCTTACGGTACCGCTGGGAGAGTGTGGTTGAGTTTGGTGGTGGCCCTTTGCTGGCTCTGCCCAGTGCTGCTGAGGTGACTGAGGCTGGGCTTAGGTATTGTTCTGGAGTTTGAAATCCCCACCAACGCTTCTGCCCCTTCCAGAGCTGGTGCCTTTCTGTGTAACTGTGGATGTCAGAGCTTCTTGTAACTGTGTCCAGGCTGGATGGTGAATAGGCAGAGGAGGGGGCTGGAGCTGTTAGGAGGGCTCTGGTGTTCATGTTTTTGGTTTGGTTTGGGGTTTTTTCATCTAACAGAAGGTAAGACTCAGGTAGATCCTTATTTCTCCTCCACTGTGCTTCCCCAGTAGCTGCAGTTGTGTATTACAGCAAGCAGCCGTTGGTATTCGTGACGTAAGATTTGACTTGGAAGTTGTATTTTAAATCTTCTGACATGTAAGAATGAAATTTCACCTGAGTCCTCAGCACTTTGAGTCACAGTTCCTGGAGTCTTTTCAGTGCACTTCCCAGTAAGTATTTAAGAGGATTTGTGATGGCTGTTGTGTTGTTAGCATGGAGGTGTCATGATTTTAAAAGTGCACCATGTCTCTCACAGGACAAGCCTTGCATCTCAGAACTCCCACAGCTCCCTGCTCTGTACAGGCTGTGCTTGGGTCCTGCCTGGCTCCCTGCCCCCAGCTGGCAGCAAACCACCTTCTGTGACCCAAACTGGTGAAGCCTTCAGGATGGGATGAAGGGCTCTACAGGCAGGTCCTGCTTACTCATTTCAAAGCTGAGGAGCTCCTGAGTAGGAAACAAGGAGAGACAACTGCCACCACCTGTGAGCCTCACCAGGCTGTCTGCAATGGTGAATTGAATGGTAAAGGTTGGTGGTATCATGTTTTATTACTTGTCCTGCAAACTCTCAGTGACGTCTCCCATCATTGCTGTGAAGTTGCACACTCTGTTCTTTTAAAATATGATTGCTATGTATCCATACATGCATTCCTTACTGAAGTTGATGTATGTCCTGTCTTTTGCCACAAGTGAATGACCTTTCCCAGCATCTGTGACAGGATCCCACTCCCCAGTACCAGGAGAAGGAAAGGTGATGTGCACTGTACAGCTGTTTGCTACCTGTGAGCACCGCATTGAGGTGGCTCAGCTTTGCTGACCATGTTTGGATCTCTCCTCTGCCTGCTTCTGTGGTGCTGCATGTGATGGACAAACACATCTTGGTTGCTTGAGCAAGCAGCGAGTTTCACAAACACATGGAAGGGTGGCTCTAAAATGTGAGATTTGTTTACTGTGGTTTTTATTTGAATGACAGACTAAGAGCTCCCTAAAAGGCTGGAGCAGTTAAAAATGATTCACATCTTAATCATAATCTGGTTTGTGGTTTTTTTTTCCCTTCAGGTTTCAAATGCCCACAATTAAAGGTGATGAAATTGAGAGAGAAAATGCAGAAAAACACCAGCAGAGTACTCTCAAGGTAAAGGTGAGTTCCCTTGGCATAGAACTCAAAGTCTACATTGACTCTTTGGACAGAATGCTAGAGATGCCAGTGACTTGTGAACCAGGGCTGTGTTTGGCTGTTGTTTTACAGCTGAAGCAGATGAAGTGTTACTGCACACTGAGTTGCATGGAAGAGTCATGGAAATGAGCAATTTGCTCCTTTTTTCTCAGTGTAAGAACAAGAGAACTCAGCGTGCAGTCAAATCTGTTGAGGCAGTGAGGGTTTGTCAATAACACTGTTGATAAAGACAGCCTAACAGGGTGGTATGTGTATTGTAAATATAGAAAGCAAGTGCTGTCTTTGATCTTTTGAATTTGTTCCTGAAAATAAATGTGGAAGATCAGTGGACATACCTGAAACCGAGTTGGAAAATTCTCTAAGTATAGTGTTTGTCATGAGGGTGCAAACTAGGATTTACAGAGAGGAGTAAATGAGAAAAAAAAATGTGTTTCTCTAAACTCCAGCAGAAATAATGTTAGGAAATCAGTTTCAGTTCGACAGAAAGAAGGCAATAGATGAGACTACAGCAAATAAAATGTACTTTTATAATTAAAAAATACTAAATTCATTTTTTAAATAAATCTGGTTTGAAAGCAGAACCAGCCCCAGGTGGGCATTATGCTTCATCTCCTGGTATAATTCAGCTTTTTGACAAGTATCTATTGCTTCATGTTATCTGTGAGTAAAATGTGGGGACAGTCAGCTCTGTAGCAGTTAACAGTGTACAGAAGTCTTCAAATACTCTAAGGAGCCCTAGAGGAGCTGATCTGTCCTGCACAGTGCAGTATTGACATCTGTCTTTCCTAATTAGCAACCTGGGCTTTTTTCAGTAGTATTTCTGTGTGTTAGGTGTCTCTTCAAGTATGAAGTGGTGACACCACGCCCAGCCTGTGTGTTTCTGTTCTTTAAGGGCGGTTACTGCTTGTGTTACACTATGGCATGGTGTTAAGTCACAGAGTTAAAGCAGCACTGGTTGTGTTACTGGGTGGAATGGTCAGCAAAGACACTGCACAGCCCTTGCAGTGGCTGAAATGAGCACACAGTACCTGTGTCCTTCAGTAACTCGTGTTTCTGCTGTCCATAGCTTCTGCCAAGCTGTGTGGGTAATGCTGCCCCCTCCTCCAGCCCAGCTGAGGTCCCGGCAAAGACCACGGTAAGTCAGCAAATTATTTTGTGTCCCTTCCATCAGGGTAACTGCAGATTTACACACAGACACCAGTATGATGGCATTAAACAGGCATGTTCTTCCTCTTTTATTTCTTTTCATTGCTTAGGTCCCCAAAGGTGAAAAGCCATTAGATGACTGCAACTATCATTATTTACTGGGATAGAACACACTGACACTGGTCTGTGTCATTAGCATGTGACCTCTGTCTGTACACACACCCTCTCTCACTGCTGCACAGAAATGAGGGGGATATTTTACAGTCTAATAATTATTGTAACAGTTTCTTAAGGAACAAGTTGAATAAAGGCAGTATCACACCCCCTGAAACAACCCCCTTCAGCCTATCAGGTATCTACAAGATGTCTCCAGGACAGACAAGACAGACAGACATGCTTCAGAAAGTTACACTTAGGTTTATTTTGTAGTTACATATAGCCTATAGTGTTCTTAAACATTGTCTATGATATATATTATTTATGAGTAGAAGTATATGTCTGCAGAAATAAAGCAAAGCAAGAATCCCATGAGAAAGAGCCAGCACCTTTGGATTGCATAGTTTAAAATGTCCCCTGTGATTCTGTGCACTGTATTGCTTGGACAATTACTTCATTATTCACACCAAATCATTTTGAGATAATTTCTCTGGTCCTGCGAGGAGCAAAAATGGTAAATGGAAGGTTGGTCTGATAGGATGAAAATGGCTCATAGACTAAATTCCATTAAGTTTTTCTATGTAAAAATACATGAATTTCAAGCACAGCAGGTAAATACTTGCGGCTGGTTTGGGGGCTCATAAAGGTTCAGCTGGAAGCACATCAACTCTGAGGTCAAAAAATACTCTTTAAAATTATTGTTTGCCCAGTCCTGTCACTGAACTGGGTCACTGGTACTGACCAGTTCAGGAGCTGCATGATCTGCAGTAAGTGCAGGAATGTTCCTCTGGGTTTTAGCTTCCCATACACAGGCAGGTGTAAGGTCAGTGTTTTTCAGGGAGGTATTTTAAAGCTCCCCATGGAGGGTGGTTCTGGGGTTTGCTCCACCCTCAACAGGCAGCAGTAAAGGGCAGCCTGTGACTACTGCAACCAGCCATTCAGTGGGCACAGGACCCACACTGGCACCAGCCTCACTTCTCAGTGGGAGCAGACAGGACGGAGAATGTGGGTAATAGTACAAAGAGAAGGTTTCAGACTCTTTCCCCTTGTCTCTTAGGTTGTTTCAGGACTGGCTGAAGAACAGAAGTCAGTGAAAGAAGTCAAGAACTGAAGTCCCTGAAAGCACAGCCCCCCGCTCTCCTAAGCAAAAAGTAAGTGCATGAAAAAGTACAAAGGACATTTGTGCACAGCTGGGAGAGGCAGGTTATGGACACAGGTAACCGAGTGCTCTCTGGTGAGGATGAGGCTGTTCTCCATCACCTTCATGATTCCATGTCCTTCATGTGTTCCCCAGCCTTTCTCACTCTCAGACTGAACCTTTTCAGATGCACAGTAGCAGAAATTAAAGCAGTTAGAGTTGTCATTAACTCCTCTGAGCAGCTCTGATGGCTTAGGGATTTCTTTCATTCCTGAAACAAACAAGAAAATACACAGTCTTATTTCTGTATATAAAACAAAACTGCCTGGCATAGAAAGCATATCTTATTTGATTGGGTATTTATTTCCTATGACTTTCAAAGCGTCCTAAGTGGCCAGGGAGCCTTCCCTCCTTAACAAATGCTCAGCCAGTACAGGGGCCAGTACTGGCCAGGTCATAGCCCCATCATGTAAATGGTTTTGTTCAGCCAGGGGCAGACACTTCACTGTCACCTGTGAACACAAAACCAAGGCCAAGAGCTTTTTTTGTACTTAGGAAGACAACCAAGGCCAGGAAGTTATCAGATACCTGTGTAATATGTATGATAAAATTGCTACCCTAAAGGTTTCCTCTAACTAATATAACAAGGATCAACCTTAATAGGAACATTTAAGTACTTTCATTAGAACATCCTAAAGGGCTGAGCATGATCAACTAATTGCTGCTTGGAAGACTGTATCATGTACAGGCTACTTACTTGCAGTATAAAACCCACCCTCTGCAGATACCTATCAGCATTCCTATTCACTAATGAATGCAGATTATAGAAAGATTTGGCTGGCAGTACATAAACACAGAAAAAGTACTTGTGCAGCTTGGAGTAAAGGTGAACTTGGCACTTCTCACACCTATCAAGTTTATCTTGCAGGGAAGTAATTCTGTCCAGCTGGAACTTGCACTAGTGATTGATAGAGACCTTGGGAAACTTAAAATACAAACAGTTCTCACTTAATGATACTGATCTCCTCAGATGCAGAGTACACTCATCTTTTCCATTTTTTATAAAGGAAAGTATGAGTAGCTGTTCAGGTAAGCTAAGAGGGAGGGAGTTTGGCTTCATTTTTGTCATTTCTTTATTACTGTTTAATTCCTTGACATTTCACTAGGTTACAATGCAACTGGATGAGTTGAGAGATCAGTAATAAAACTGCTGTTTGCCAGTGACCTCTCCCTTGTATTTTCTTAAATCCTACTCCAGGTAACATATCCTATTAGAACATGCCAGAAGTTTTACCTTTCATCCACTCAGGCTGCTCACAGAATTGTCTTTTTCTTGGTCATGTTCCTCCACAAAGCTGCTCTCTTAACACTTACTTGTGCTGCTCTGCCATCTGTCTGCAGAGAGCATCGGCAGGTTCCAGTGCTGGGAGCAGAGGGCTGGGAACTGCCCGTGCTGCTCTGTCTCAGGCCTTGCCCTTGTGTTCACACAGACAGCACTGCCTTGTGCCCTGTGACACGAATCACTGCAGGCCTCTTCTCTATTTTTACTTCAGTTATTCCTTAAAAAGTCACTGCTCTTTGCATTTCCTGGGTTAGTCACTGCCCTCTCTCAGTGTAAGCTTCAGGGATGTGGTGCTTAATGGGTTTTAGTAATAGTTTGAAGTCATTAATACCCGTGACTCAGAGGAATGCTGCCCACCCAGACACTCCTTCACCTGTGAGCACAACAGGGACAAAGTTCCACCTCCCCGGTACCGACAGCG
This sequence comes from Caprimulgus europaeus, assembly GCA_907165065.1. The sequence goes on along the minus strand of OU015538.1, from coordinate 19,338,642 downwards.
CTGCCCGGCAGAGTGCCCTGTGCGTGAGGGGAGAGGCTGGTGTTCCAGCAACACCACTGGCTTTGTTGAAGGTAATTATGTGGCAGAGAACACAAGGAAAGGTTATTTTATTTATACTCCACCCAACAATTACTGCCTTCTTGCAATAGACAATGCAGTTCCTTGACTTTAATCAGTCACTTTGTTTTTTGCAGCCAAGTTAAATTACCACTATGGCTTTCTCTCAGATGCCAATGCTGGCAAATACTTTCTTTGAAGTTAAATGGAATACTCAGGAATTTCAGAGAGTGAACAGGCAATCTGCAGGTACACTTACATGTTTCCATATTTCTCCAGTCCTCTCAATTACAATTGTCTGTGATTTATTGACGGGTGATGTCACCTTGTAGTCATCAGACAAGAGGCCCAGAATAGGATACTGGTTCCTGTACCTGCAGTAAAAAGAATTGCAAACCTGTAAATGGAAATCTGCATGCCTGCATCCAGGCCCCTAACTCTGACCTTACCACAAAGGCCTTCCAGTCATTAATCCCCAAAGATTTTCACTAAAAAGCCAAGAGAGTCATTTAACTGTCACTTGAACACACTGGCCACCCCTCCAGTTGCAGTTACAGTGCTTAGCATTGAATCCTCCCCGGACAGGAAAACCTCTTGACCTTCTCCCCTTTAAGTTCACCAGGCAGTGTTAAGACATTTTCAGGAGGCAAGAACTTGGTTAGTAGAGGCTAGACAATGGAAAATCAGAATTATATATTTTTAAGAAAGGTGAATAACTACATTACTTCTTGGTGATGATAGCTGTTACACCAGGGGACTGACTGCCTGATAATTTCTCATGCTTCAATCTGAAGAGGTCCTGAGAAAACCAAAAGTAAACATTCAAGTGAAATAATGTTTTCTGAAGTGTTAGTTCACTAAAGTCACAACAAAGTATTTGCAGAGATTCCTCTCAAAGAGCAGGCTGAAAAAGTCTGTCCTTCCAAAAGACTGGCAGAGGAATAGCATTCTGTTCAACAAAATCCTGACTGCTGAACCAGGAGAGTCCAAGTGACTTCCCAGTTCCCACCTACACAGGAAGTGGAGGCTTAAATATAAACATTCTTAGAAGATAAGTAAGTTGTATTATTTTACCTCTTGCTGTTGTTTAATAAAAGCATCTTTCTCCTCCAGCATCGATGTCAGTTCATTCAGCTTTATTTGCAAGTCACTGTTACTTCCTTCTCTCCTGGATATATCTTGCTGGAACTGGCATAGCTGAGACTGTAAACAGACGTTAAGGAATCGTCAGGTGTTGGGTGCTCCAGGCAGGTGACCTCAGTTTGTGTCTAGGACTCTGGGTGTATTTTTTTCATTAAAATCATTACCAGTAAGACCCAGTGAGTGTCAGATAAAAATGCTGAGCTGCACAGTAAATGCAGAAAGTCCTAACTGGACTGGATTTGTCCCAGTACCAATGTAGTAGTTTTGTAACTCAATATACAACGCTGCATAAATCAGATTGGCTTCCCCGGTGGTGAAATACTGCTACAGCGATTTAAATGAGAGATGTTTCCCAGATCCAGTTTTGTCTGGGATTTATTCCTGGTTGCTGTTGGGTATCTTTTGGCTTGTTTCTTACCTTATCAGGACACACACACTACCCCTTTGGGAGGGATTGCTGTCTATCTGATTCATCTCCGATTTCTACATCTAAGGAGTTGTACTTTTTTTAAATCCCAGCTTTATGTTCTATTTAAGAGTTTCTGAGCCATCATTAGAGTTTATTATAAATTAATTGCAGAACCAAAAGATACCTAAAAAAGTACATATGGTAGATCTTTCTGTTCCTTTAAGTTAAAAAGCAGCTGATGAGATGCAGTGAGGCAAGGTGAGCGATACACAGGTGCCAAGTCAAACCCCTTACCCTGAGGCTGCGGATCTCGCGGTCTTTATCCTCTCTCAGGTTATTGATCATCTCCACGTAACGGCTGGAGAGTTCATCCGTGGTGGTCTGTAGTGTGGGATTAGAGCAGCTCTACAGAAGATTAAATATTTTACAGTTTTAAAAAGAGAGTTTTCATCATAAAGTTTCATCATTAATACATTAATGCATCTGTACCTGTGGATAACAGCCTTTGAACACAGAACAAGCCCCTCACCTGCAGTCTCAGGCTCTGGATCTCCTGCTCCAAGGCACGCTTGCAGTACTCCAGCTCCTTCAGCTGACAATCCTTTTCTCCCTCACTGAGCCGAAGCGAGAGGAGCTGTTCTTCCAGAGAGCGGCATTTTGCAGTGCTCTCTCTGAGTCCTTGCTGGAGAGCACACAAGTGGAATCAATGCATGATGGTCCTTAAGGAATTAACAGCATCACACACATACACACGTGTGTACCAGCAGCAGTTAGTTACTCAGAGCAGTCAAAAGTCAGCTCCTGGCGAGTTTTTGTCTGACTGTCATTACACTGAGAATATGTTTTTAGCTTTACCTGCTGCTGACGATTATTCTCTCTCAGAGAAGCCAACATCGTTTCGTATTCTTTAACTTGAGAATCTTTAAAAGCCAAATCCTTCTTCAGTAAGACAGTGTCCATTTCTAACTTCTGTAAGACAAAAGGGGTTACAGTCAATAGCTGCAATTGTTTAGTGAACTTCCCACATATTCAGAGTGCAGCTTACTGAGTAATTAGTAGGTGATGTTTTGGGACTGAGAAAATACTCAAGGTTTTTTAACTATGGGGTTTTTTTAACTACAAAGCACACAGCTGCCCGTCACTGGGCTGTGTTGTGTGGCAAGCACTGGGAGCCTGGACACTGCTCTTTCAGTCTGTCCCAGGAAGAATTATTCATAGTTACTAAACAGAAACAACCAAAAATCCCAACCTTTAGACCACTTCATTGCACAGACTTCTTGCTCTATGTTGAAGTCTACATTCAGACTCCCTCTCCCCTCCCTGGACTTTGCAGTTTACAAGAGGGCTGCCACGTTTCCAGCAGAGCTGTGTACTTGGGCTGCTGTGGAGTAGAACGGGGGTCTCCCAGTTCCCGGAGCAGCGCTGGTAAACGGGCACCTGGCGTCCGCTCCTTGGCCGTCTACACGCCAAAGCACAGCGTTCCCCCACAGTCGGTGTCTGTGCAGTGCATGCACCAATTCAGAGCTTTTCCTCTCATTTCACTCAGGGGGGTCTCGTCTTCCTTTGAAAGTATTTTTGCTTTTTTAGGCTTCAACAAATTGAACACTTTAAAAGCACTAAGGAAGGAATCTGACCTCATCCCCTGTACGAGTCCTGCATTAATAAACCAGTCAGTCCCACTAAAGCCCCTGGACTGCACAATTTACATTCCATCTTAACAGACTTCCCACTGGCAGGTAACACTGAGCAGGTGGGAACTGCAGACCAAGCCTTACCCCCAGGTCATCCTGCAAGTGGCAGAGCTCTTCACGTAGATTTTTGAAAGTGGAAAGCACAAGTCTCAAAGATTTATCTGATGTCACTCTCATCTACAAGAGGAAAACAAATGAAAATTAGTACTTCCAATTAATTAATTAGTGTGGTTTGTTACAATATGCTTGACAATGGGCAGAGCAGAAAACTGCTACAAGCTGAAAATAACTTCTGCTGTTAGAACTACTGCACAGGGCTCTGTGAAGTGCCCACAGTTTCTACAGAGAAACACATTTTCATGCACCTTGTTCTGCAAATGGCATAATTTTTTAGTTATTGCCTTGTAACACAGGATAACGCTTTTTAAATGGAAGGAACAAGAGAGTAAAGAAAGAACTGCATTTGTACACCAACAAAGGAAAAAATAAATGTGTTAATATTGCAGAATCATTTTTGAGTGTTCAGTTTTGTGACTTACACTGATACAAAGAAATAACTACCCTACCTGAGAAGCCACAGTGGAATGAGCCATCATCTCTGAGATCTGGCAAAGCATGCTTTCGGCCCCAGGGCAAGAGAATTTAATTAAAATTTTACAAAATTTAAATTTTTAAAAAAGCAGACATACAACCACCTCCTCCCTTTACAAGGAAAAAGATCCCAAAGATTAAGTCAGCTGGATGAAAAAGGCAGGCAGGCATAACAGCCTACACTGCTCTTCTAATGCGCATTAACAGCTGTGTATTGATTCATGCTAAAACAGAAGCTGTTGCATTTTATGATACATCTCTAGTATTTGAAGGCAGAAAAACTGACTTTGAAAGAACACAAAGGCAGGGGCCAATTCCAGCCTGCTGTCTTCAAGCACTTCAGAAAGAGGTCAAATGTTTTTCTAAAAAACACATTGCAGAGTATTCCAGTGCTGGGAAGCAAAGAAATGAGCAGCCATTATCAGAACCTTGTACTCGTGTCTGCCCGCCTTACATCAAACCCATCTGGCTGGGGATGGAAAAGGCAGGTTGAGATGGTGAGGCAGCTACAGAACCACATCAGGAGAAACACAAAAGCCTCTGTAAATGGTTTTGTTACCAAATGTCATGAACAGGCCTCAGGACTTAGTGCTGTGTTGGAGGCTTTTAACTAGAACATTTGTAAAAGATGAGACCTAAGTTACAAGCGTTCTGTGCAGTTGGTCAGTGACATCCAAAGTCAACATTCAGCAAAGTTCCTACTCTTGGCCTTTAGCTTGTAAAGCAGAGATGAATGATCTGTGCTCTGTAATTGGCCAGAAGCCCAGATGGCTTAAAAGGCAAAGTGGTTTCCACTGAAACTGCAAGAAAGTGCCAGTTAAAGCTCAGTTTAAAATACACAAATGATCTCTGGAACCAACTACCACAACATGTCACTTGGAGCCACTTGTATGATTCCATCCCCTGTATACTAGAAACAATGGAGGAAGCAGAACACAGAGTGAAGTATGTTATGTTTCCAGCTACACACACAGAGTGCAGTATGTTATGTTTCCAGCTACACACACAGAGTGCAGTATGTTATGTTTCAAGGTACACACACAGAGTGAAGTATGTTATGTTTCAAGGTACACACGCCCCCTCACCCCGCTCACATACCTGGAGGAGGTAACGAATCTGCTGCTTTGTTGCCTCAGACAGTCCTTTAGGAATTAAATCTTCAATATCTTCAGTCTAAGCAAAGGGAAGGGGAGACACATCCTGATTAAGAATTTTGCCTGATCATAATGTGGTTTCTTCATAAGTTACACAGCTCTACTATGAAAAACACATTTAGTACAAGGCAAATAAGAATGACAAGAGATCAAAGTGTATCCAGAAAACTTCCAAAGTCTCATATATGTGTGTGTGGCATATAAAAATGGAGATGAAGTGATACATGAAGCATACATTCAAATCATTGAGTTTAACATCCATTTTAAAAGCAGTATTCAAAACAATCCTCTCTCAAGAAAACAGCTCATGCTAAAACAAATCCCAGCAGTTAATGATATAGCAAATCTCTTGTCTATAATGAAAAAAGTCAGTAAAGAAAAGATGTCCAGCCTGTCCCAGGAGATACTGGGAGTGATTACTGGCATTGCTTCCGAGAGATGCATTAATGCCTCACTTCTGCAGCGCACAGCAGCACGGCTGGCTGACAGCTGCTTTATTGCAAGACAGTGAAAGATCCTTTGCAGAAAATGCAGAGCAAAAATACATGTAACTGTGTAAGTTTGTTTGACAATGAAACCATTATTGGCACAACAGGGAAGACTTTTAAAATTTGACTCTCATACTGGAATAATGCAAATTATTGATGTTTCCTTTCCATTATTACCACATTTGCAAATACAAGCCTAGCAGTAGCTTTCAGGCTCTGAATGTTATTAACAAGCAGGAATCATTAACTAACAAAGACCAGCATCCCTCATTTCAGCTGGCTTGGCTTCATCTGCTTGAAGCCCACACTGCTGTTATTGTCACTGCGTGCCAGGGAACAGCTTGCTTAGAGCGTGCCTGATGCTTACCTGACTCGTAAACTCAATGTCATAGTTCCTGTAAAACAGACAAAATGGAAGGGACTGATTAACAGAAAGCTTGTTGAGAACTAAGGATTCACATCCACACTCACAGCTACAAAAAGATTATTTAAAATACAAGGCAAGGAAGGGTGTTTATCAGGCCAAGAGCTGTTGCCTTCCTCTTAAGGTACGAGGCAGCACGAGTCGTTAGATGTGGCTCCCTATGTATCAGAAGGATCTGAGGAGACCGGAGTAGTCACAGCGTTCCAGTTATCACAGGCTGTCTCCCTGGCTTTGGGCAGTTATCCCAATTGTGCTTGGTTAACCCAATTATACTCTTAATTGGCCGGGCCATGGGTTACCCAGAACTATGGTGTAACACAGTGCCACACCTGAAGTGTTTACTTAGCAGTGTCAGGGTTTTTGTGATTGTGAGGGAAAGGGAAAAACATTGTGGAGACTCAGATTACTGGCTGCTGGGACTCTACATTTCTTTTCAAAGACAATCTAGGACTGCACAATACACACTTGACATTAATGTGTATGTAGATACTGAGCTTTATGCCTCATGATGGCCATCCTTAATCCCTAACACCATGACAGAGGAAAGGAAATGCCAATTTGGACATCTGAGCTGTTTCTTTAGGGCACAGTAATAGAATTGTGTCATTAAATATATGTCATAGCATGCTGTGAGTACACTTGTTTGCTCTGTGTGCAAACAGGCGTGGGATATGTAATTCTTATTGCATATTAGTCTAAACAATTTGAAAAAGCATCAAATTCAATAAATTTACTTGGCTTACAGCATTTTTATGTCCTCAGTTACTCAGTAAATTAGATTAATGTGTGAAATACACAGTCAACTGTAGCTGTCAGGGAAAGAAAGAAAGAAAGGCCACTTGCAAACAACCCTGCTGCCTGCCCTGCCCAGCGTGAGGATGTCGGGACCAGAGTGACAGAAGAGGGGAGGTGCGGTACCTTCCCCCGATCTTCTCCACGTGCTGCAGCAAGCAGCTGTGCAAGTCGCTGGTCTTGCGGCTCAGCTCAGCCAGGAGCTCCCCGAAGTAGCGGCAGTCCAGCTGGTCGTTGTTTTCCTGAGAGCAGTTCACCTGGCAGAGGATACACAAGATCATAACTGAGCTCCCTTCTTCAGGACGAAAGCTGAACATGAAAACGCTACAAGTACGATGGGTTTGGGTTTGTTTGCTCTTAGTACTTTGCAATTTGTTTAAATGTTTCTTTTGGTACTAAATCTTCTGTGTATTCTGGTTTTCAGTAAAATATACAGAAATAAATTACTTCATTTACAACAAGAAATATGCAAATCACTGTCTTCTACAGCAATGCCATCGTAATTATTCTAATATGGAAACTGTTGAGAATTGGGCAAGCTTTCACTAATCCACACTGCCATAGCTACAGTGGGTAACACCTGTGGGCAGCACCCAGATAAAGCCACCTGGGTGGAAGATTCCCCACAGCAAACGTGGGATTTGTACTGCCCCACTCAGTGCCTGTGCCTACATCCATGCACTGGAGTGTATCCAGTGGCTGAGCTGAGAAGTTCTTAGATTAGGGCACTGACAGAAGCCCCCTCCTTTTTTAAGCCCAAAAAGACCTTAAAACACCTCAGCTGAAGTTCAAATGTTTACGTTTCTGAACAATGAAAAGAATTTAAACCACAGCCCAAACGGAGTTGACCTCAGCTGGTTCATGGGGTGTCTGGCTGTGGAAGATTCCACGTAGCTCTAGCACTGAGGTCACCAGGTAGGTTTGTCCTGCCACTGTGCACTGAACAGATGCACAGGCAGGACTGCTACGCTCCCTCCCACAGCTGATGTCACAGCCTACACGTCCAGCAAAGCCTCCTGCAGCCCTCACAAACTCCACAACTTCCAACCTGCTGCAGAATGAAGGGCAAAGGAAGCCAGTTCTGTGCTTCCACTGGATCTACATCAAATACTTCTAATCAAATAGAAAAATATTTGAAATCTGTATTGATCAGTGTAGATAAAAAGCAATCCTGAATTGCTGCAGGTCTAGTTCATAAGGAAATGTCTCTTTTTCTCCCAGACTAGAGACATAAGCCTTACAGGCCTCAATCTTTGTTGTACAAAGACTCCCAGTTGAAGCCTGACTCAGTTAATGGGAAACACTCCCAGATAAAGGAAAAAACAACAACAAAAGCCATTCAGCAAGTGATTCTTACCTGTTCACAGGGCTGAACTGTCACCCTCCTGACTGTATTTCCTCTGCAGTCGTTGCTTACAGAGACTGGAGTTACTTCACAGGGGCTACTGGTCTGTGTCTGCTGGCACTGGTGAGTGACCTGGGACTGCTCGGCCTGCGGGGCAGCGTGGCACTGCTCGGCTTGCTGGGGGAGCTGACAGTGGTGGGAAAACTGATACTGCTTCTCCTAGAAACAGGAATTAACTTTTTTAAGCTGCTGGACACACCTTCAGGAGATGGGAGCTTAATATGAGCACAGAAATGAATGAAATGTGGTTGTTCATGGAAAGACTGATGAAATTTTAGATATTTTAATAATCCTAAAATTGCTTTTTTTCCTAACTGAACATGAGTTTGCCTCACACTTTCATACTTCAAGGTTGTAATTCCCAAATTTTAGTAGCTGCAAACAAAAAGCACAGAAGACACAGCTTTCCCACGGTGTATGTTTCATTATGTTGTTACTCTGGATGTACTCAGGCATTGGGGATCTCCATTATTCAATTTTAAACACGTTTCATTAAGTATTTGAGAGATAAAGGAGCTCCAGTTGAACTGGGTTTTTGTTATTTCAGTTAGGAGAAAATTCATCCAGGAAATGGCTCAAGACATTTTCCTCTCTGGATGCTCTCAGCAATTCCAGATTCAGCGTGTACAAAGTGTAAGGAACACAGATCTTGTTTTTCTAGATATACCCTGGCTAACAAAAATCAGGACAAATATGGGTTCCAGGACTCGACTCCACACTTCCTTATTCTACAGAAGAAAGAAGTTATCATTTATCATTAGCTCAAATTTCTTTGCTTTCCACTTCAGGGTATGGATATCACACCTAATTTATCTAAAATCCAGAATGGAATGAAAACTTCAGTTAAAAAAACAAACAAACAAAAAACCCAAACAGACAAGATTAATCACTCTGAAACAGCATTAATTTCATTTTTTTTTCTTGTTGAAAATAACACTGTTTCAGAGCAATAAAAAAAAAGAAATAGTATTTTTGCTATTGACAAAACACCAATTATAAGATAAAATTTCAGGCAGCTTTACCATTAATATTTTTTCAAGAATGAATAAAAAAAAGAAAAATTAAAGCTAAAATTTGTCTTTTCATTTTGTGTAAAAATTTGTATTGGTTATTCTGTTGTGGAGCTCCTGCAAGAAACTACTTGTCAGTACTCAAAGACTGACAGTGCTGGAAATACAACAGCAGTTTTCATTATTAATCTGAAATAACAAATTCTTTGTACAAATCCAGCAAACATTCCAACTTCTGCTCCCCTTACACAGAGAAATTCTCATTTACTTTTGAGAATGTATCCTGCACCTCAGCGAGGCAGTTCTCACCTTGGCAGCAGTTCCCAACTGAAGGAAAAACCCAAACCCACCCAGGAACATTCCTTTCCTGCTACCATCCCTTCTTTTTTTTGCAATAGAGAATATAAACAACGAACTTACTTGGTGGGGATTTAACAGCTCGTATTTTCTTATTGTTTTTTCATAGATGACATTATTGCCAGGACAGAAATTCCCACCTCTAAGAAATGGGGATAACGGCTCCTGTAAAACATTTTAATAAAAACATCTGTGAATGCTGTCAAACAGCAAATCCTGAATTAGCGTAATTTTGACTAAAAAACTGAATTTGAGGACGTGTATACTTTGAAATGGTTCTTTAAGGTGTGAGTCTGAGTGCATGTCTGCTTGGAGAGTGACTGTTCTTCCAGCCAGACAGCACTGGAGCACAGCAGAAACGGTTTGAAATCCGCTCCGATGCCACTGCAGCGCGTTGACACAGACTGAGGTGCCGGGAGGGTGAAGCCTGACTGCCAGCTCGGCACTATTTCCAATCCTGAGTGATTTCATCCCTCACAAGCAGAGGTGTGGGCCGTGATTTCAAAGTGTTTAGCATCCCTGATGGAGGCAGCTGAGCACCTCATCGATAACTAAGGGTGGAAGAGTGACACAGGCAGCACTCCAGCACCAAACAGTCTTCCTACCTGATCAGGATTCTCGATTATAATCCTTCGAACAGTGCCCTGCAAGGAAGACAATAAAGTAACATTTCAGTGATGAGTGCACTTGAATCTCTCAAACCTTTTACGCTGGGAGCTCAGGCTCACATGGATCCACATCAATCTGAGTGTGTTGTCAGCTATAAACATACCGAGATCCACTGGCTGAAATCACAGAGAGATGTAAAGCCTTTCCACCCCAAAGGAGATGACCACAGCTGGAATGGCAGGACGCAATCTGGACTTTTAACAGTTTGGTTTTTCTCAATCAACTCTTTGCAGGGCTGAGGGAATTAGCCCCTATTTTCTGTAAGTGCCAACAGACCAGGAAACAAATCGAAGCTGACATGCTGGACTGCAGAGATCCCAGGTCCCCACTCCACAGGCACTGTCTCTTACTTATGGTCTCTCACCTTCCACTCTGAGGTCAGCTGGTGTAAATGGACGTGCATCTAAACCACTTTTTGTGTCACCAAGGGAAGAAAATTTGTATTTTGCTTAAACACCAAAATGAAAGTGGCAGAGGAACTGCCAGCAAACCCAATCAGGTCACACCCAAAGCTCCACACCGCGGCAGTTCTTTCAAAACAGGGTCACAAAACTCCGTAATTGACACCTATGGAAAAAAGACGCCCACGTGGAGATCTGCACATTCTTGAATGAAAAATGAAATACGCCTTTTTAAATTACAGAAACCCATAAATGGCAGCGGGTCTGTTCATTTTCAAACAGATTCTTTCACTTGTTTTTCCCAGCACTGTCTACCACCAGTTTTGGACACTGACTTCCATTTTGAGGACCACCACTGGCTACAACACATCGTACACATCGCTTCAAGTCTCCACATCCAGTTTTTTACCCAAGTAAGAGCAATTCCCACCGAATCTAATCTAAGAATAATGCAATTTGTTAGTTTACAGCACACTCTCTATTCCTCCTCGCAGTACAAATCTTCAATTTTCATAACAAATGATTTCTTCCCTGAAGCCGTGGGCAGCGCTTGGGAAGTTTATATTGCTGCAGTTCAGTCTCGGAGCCGCTCCTCGCTGGCTCAGAGCAGCTCTGAAGTAGGTCAGATTTCCCAGTTGTGAGCTGTTGCATAAGTTGAGGAAGCCTGAAGCAGTTTTCCAAATCTCCCAGGAATGAATCATAACAGCACCAGGAAAGAGAAATCCAAGTAGCAAAGAAACTGTTTTAGCAGCAATCACACTAATTAAGAAATCTCAAAATTGTCAGTGCTGCAGAAAACTCAGAAAGCCGATCCCTCCTCCTCGCACCCGCTGTGTGTTTGAGGCAGGGCCGTCGGGGAAGGGAACCCACCGACAGCAACAGAACCCAACACTGAAAAGAGACCGCGCGGAGGTCTGGAACACACAGCCCGATTCCTACATCGCCCTGACACCTACAGAATTCAAACTGAAAAGGAAAATACTTAAAACACAAATGCCCACTGGTATTGTTGCACAGCAGGCACAGCCCTGACTCCCAGGACCTCCCCTGACCCAGGCCAGGCAGCTCCCAGCTCCACGCGGAGCCTCGCGCCACGGGCTCCGTCTGTCCCGTGACAACTCGGGTGCCAGGGGACAGCTGTAATTGCTCTTACGGAGCCGACTCCCGTTGTAGGGCGCATGAAAACAGGACGAGCATTGTGTCTGAAACTAAAAGACACATTTTCAATTTACTGAAAAGCTGGACAAACCTGCCTGAACTAAATCATGAACTAAACCACACTGGCACAGGGCTGTGGAGGATGTAACTCCTGCTGTCCAGTCTACAGAGGATACCGTGTGAAAGTATTTTATCTAGTTACACGTGTGTTCTCAGCAGAATACACTCAGAACTGAGAAGACCAGAGCATTTTAAGTTAAAATATACTTTATAATATTCAAAAGGACAATCATATGCAGAACCTTTTCCGCTTAAATTTGAGAAAGAACTTCTTTACAGTAAGGGTGACAGAGCACTGGAACAGGCTGCCCAGGGAGGTTGTGGAGTCTCCTTCTCTGGAGACATTCAAGACCCGCCTGGACGCCTTCCTGTGCGAACTCATCTAGGTGTTCCTGCTCCAGCAGGGGGATTGGACTAGATGATCTTTCGAGGTCCCTTCCAATCCCTAATATTCTGTGATTCTGTGATTCTGTGAACCTAAGAATGTTTTGTTTGGATAAACTTATGCTTATTTTTAACATACCCAAACCCTCTCGTTTCCGAAGAAGGCTGTTGCAGGTACGTTTCCCTCACTCCTTCACAAACAGGGATTTGCCTGCCCTTCCTCCAACACCAGCCAAGCAGGCTGGACTTGCAGAGGCTGGGAGGGACCCAGCCAGAGACGCTGTGACTCTGTGCCAGCCCCAGCTGCCCACACGCAGCCCCAGCTCTGCAGGAGGAGATGCCTCTCCAGCGCAGCGTGCTGCAGCAGGTGCGCCGCCGGGGAAGATGACTGCCGCCTGTTCCCAACTTTCCATCATTCCCAAGGGACATCGCTCCGGCTGCTCTCTGCAATGTCCTACACCTCTCTGGAGATGCAACATTCTGTAACCATGAGAAGGAAGGGGAAGGTGGGATTTCAACAGGGAGAGCGCAGTGCTGTTGTGGATTTCAGCAGCATGGCAGGGTTTGGGATTTGTAACGACCTGGCTCGTCATTCTGGGTCTATGTTTACAAGGATAATTTCAAAAGGTATATGCTAACACTCTCGTAATGATTTTTACTAGTCTTTAAGATTTTTAAATAATATTTTTAAATTGTAAAATAAGCATTTGATAGATTTATCCAAACAAATTCTATGCAAAAACAATCGGTACACTAACTTTTATTTCAACAAGTTTCCCTCCGCTTCAGACCAGCCAGCGACTAAGGTGAGAATTTCATCTGTGGCAAAACCTATTGTCCATAACATACTGTCGTGTTAATTACAAACCATTCAGTCACCTAATCAGAATTTATGAGTTACATTTGGCAGCTGGAATACGGAAATGGCGGGTTGTGTTTGAGGGCTGTTTCCAACAATACAGACAAACCGCACAAGCTGGTTAATATTCTACCACTGTCACAGCGGGAGGCGAGAGCACTTCGCAGAACCCAGCCCAGCCACGGAAAGATGTTCCTCACAAAGTGTCTCACGTGGACAGACAACTCCTACCACGGCTTTCAGGATTTTGCCCTCTGCCCTGACAGCAGATATCCTGTGTGTGCCATTTGTAAATTATTTTATCATGACCACAGTGAAATGGTTCATACTGGAACAGAATTTATTCAAAACAGCATCCTCCATTTAGATCAAGCAGACAAGAGCAAAATTTGCCATGAATTGTTCCAGATAAAGCTTGCCATGGCTGGGAGTAGCATTTGGCATCTACATCAAGGGTAAAACAAAGTTAGATCAAAAAAGTAAAGACTGAATCCTGAACCACAGAAAATACAATCACACGTACTATTGGCACACACCAGTTTCAAATTTTCCCTCCCTCTAGCTTATTAAAAACGAATATAAATGCAACAGAACACACCAGCCATGACTAAATAGAAAGACAGGCTATCAACAGTGATGTAGACGTTTGTTATCATTAATCTACAAAAGCTCTGCAGGAGTAAATTAAACATTGCTCAAAGATAGTCCTTTGCCTTATCAACAGTAAGCAGCTTAAACTGCAGCTCGAGGCTGCCATTAACTGAAAACTCCAGTGTGAAGTAAAACCAACAGCGTGAGGTGGGTATCGTTATGTTACTCAGTTGATGCAGCTCTAAGTGATCTGCTCAAAGAGCATCTGAATCCAAAAACCAACTGTACTTCTTCATGTTGCAACTCTCTGGAAACTTCCAACGCTCTTCCCAGCGCTTCTGACAACTCCCATTCAGCACCAAGCATCCAGCTTCCGTCTACTCCCAGCTGACTTCCCCGTTTGCTGCTGTTTTCTTCTTTAATAACTTCCTAATAATCTTCATTAACCACCTTCCCTCTCTACCATTAAAACTGCAACCCACACAAAGCCTGATCTGAACTACACCCTCTTTTGTCTTTAAAGTCTAATCCAGCAAAACACTTCAGCAAGAAATTATTTTTCATCAGCAAAACTTAATGGATTCAGTGACTAAAACAGATGTTGAAAATGAAACATACTTGGTAGAGCAGAGACAGCATTTGAGTCCATAAGCAAACTGTGCATGTGCTTATCTGAGTAGAGGAGCCTTATTTATTCTAATGAATATTTAATTAATTGAACGCAATTCAGACTATCATCTAGCCTGGCTGAGCAGATCACTTATCTGGGAGGTGAGAGATCAGTGTTTACACACCTGCCCCACATCTTGCAAAGAGGAATTAAGAGGTTTGATGCAGCGGGAACGTGTGTGTCACACCCAGGTCATAGCAAGCGATCAGCAAAGCACCTCACCTCCCCCAGCTCACAGGAGCCATCCTGCAGAGGATGCAAACATGGCTACGCAAACATGGCTCTGAAGGGAGATCAGATTTGGTATCAGTCTTAATCCCTATTCTCTTTCACAGTTAAATATTTTTATGCCATAGGAAAGAAATTTAAGAGTTCGACTTGAAAAATACCATATCAAGTATAACGTACCAATCCCACATTTATTGGTATCATCCGTCTGATGCATTAAAGAAACGGTTTAAGGATTAACTCCCATCTCCTTTCCTGTTTTTATAGTCAAAGCTCTTCTTTAGTCATTGGTTTGTAGTTTTGTTTTTAAGATTTACCTAAGATATCAATAGCATACATTATTAAAATTCTGTTAAATTCTGTCAATACCTTCAAGCCATTCCCTGAACAGACAGCAGCAAACCTGCTGAACGACATCTGTAAAGCAAAGCTAAACGATCTGTTACCTCCCTACCTGCTCAGTCGCAGACGTTATTAGCATCAGTGATTCAAACAGAACTACCAAGCACACAGACCTCGATATTGTATTTACATGAGCGGCACCAAGGAAGCAGAGACGTGTTTTTGCGTACAGCCCATGAGAAGCAGCACCAGGCTCCCGCTCCGGCGGGATTTTTGCTGTTCTATTGACAAAATGGGCAACAATACTGCAATAGATTAAGGTATTTAGAACTTCTAGTTTTTAAAGAACCAAATAAAAATTGGACTTGCCAAGCAGGAAACAAATATGGGATTGACTGATCCATTCAAAATCTAATGAAAAGGAGAGATTTCAAGGGAAACGCATTTTAAGAGCTCTAGATTAAAACAGGTCGCTGAGGCTCGGGGCTTTACCTTCTGGGAAGAGACAGGGGTTCACTCGCCAGCCGCCTGTCTCGGAGAGGAGCCCTTCCCGCTCCCCTCGGCCCCGCTCCCGCCGCCGCATCACCCACGCACCGCAGGCAAGGGACACGAACCACGGCTCTGGATAGAAACCCCGCAAAGGAAACGCCCCGGCCCGCTCCGAACGCGACCTGTTCCGCTCCCGGGAGCCCGCAGGGAGCGGCCGGGCCGGGTCCCTCAGGCTAGCGGCGGGACAGTACATGGCTCAGGCCAGCCCTTCCCGCCACAGCCCCCGCGCTGCGGGGCCGGCTCCGCCGAGGCGGCAGAGCCGCGGTTGTTCCCCGAGGGTGTTCTGTGCAGGGGCCGAGTGTGTGTAAGGGCACGGCCGGGCCCCTCCGCTCCGTCTGAGGGAAAACGGCTTTTTCAAAGGATCACCCCGGGCACAGCCGGGGGGGCTGGGCCGGGTCACCCCCACGTCAGGCCGCGACCCCGGGCTCCCCGCACCACCCAGCCCGGCCCGACCCTCCCTTCCGCCGGGCAGGACCGACAGGAGACCCGCGGCCTCCCCGCCCTGCCCGGCGGCACAAGGGCGACTAGCTGAGGGCCCGGCGCTTTGCACCCGGGGCGGCCTTCGCCTGCGCCGCCGCCTCAGCCCGAGCGGGATCGGGGCACCGCGGCGGGAAGAGATGCGGGGCGGGCAGGTGCGGCGGCGGTAGAGCCCGGGCCGGGAGGCGGGCAGGGGACGCGGCGGCGGTGCTCCGCAGTACCTGTGGCAGCGGATCGCAGCCGGAGATCACTTGCTGGTAGCCGGGCGAGCACTCCAGCGGCGAGGCCGCCCGGGAGGAGCAGGACGTGCTCACCCGCCGGCAGCCGGGGCCGTAGGTCCGCACCCGGTCGTACGCCACGCCGCTTTCCTGCTGCTGGTGGGGCGCGGGATCGAAGCAGGGCAGGGGCCGCGGCGGCTCCGGGCAGGGCGGCGGCTCCCGGCACGGCGGTGGCCGCGGCGGCGGCGGGGGCTCCGGGCAGGGCGGTGGCGCCGGGCAGGACGGCGGCTCCCGGCAGGGCAGAGGCCGGGGCAGCGGCTCCGGGCAGGACAGGGGCCGGCGGCCGGCGGGGAGCGTGCTGTAGTGCTGCTGGCGCCGGTAGTAGTGGTGCTGCTGCTGCTGCTGGTGCTGCTGCGGGAGATGCGGGGGCAGCGTGAGGGGCTGCAGCTGCTGCTGGCCCCCGTACATCCCGGCCGCGGGCCGCGCTCCGGGACCGCTGGCTGCGGGGGGAGCGGGGCGGCAAATGCAGCAGTGAGTCGGGGCAGGGCGGCGATTAGTACCTGCGAGAGCCGCGCCCGGGGCCGGACACACCTTCGGCTGGCAGAGCCCCGCGGCCGCCTCCCCCTCTGCGGGCAGCCGGCCAGACGGGAGCGGGCCCGCCGCCACCAGCGCAGCCGGGGCCGCCTGCCCCTCTCCGGGGGCGCAGCGTGGCGGAGCGGGGGCGGCCCGGGGCCTGCAGGGTCTCGGCGGGCGGCCCGGGCTTGTCTCGCATTAGATTCACCGTTCTCTCCCGCCTTCGGGTCGTGCCGTGCCCCAGCAGCAGGTCCCGCCCGGGCTGCCACGCCGCTGCTGCCACACCGCAGTGAAACCTCGCTGATGGGAAAAGCAGAGAAAAATAAATCATAAGTTTGTTTAATAAAGCCGTTTGTTACTAATCAGTTTACAACGCATGTAGGGGAAGCGTACATACATAGTTACCTGCTACTCAATTAAATGACTCCAATACTTTTTGCAGGAGGTGATGAACTTTCCCGCAGAGCATTTCACATCTCTTCCCCCAAGCAGCAAACTGCCCGGAGCAGCAGTTGTCTGGAAAATGAGTAAGTTTCTTCTAAATGCTGCATTCCTGCATCTGCATCACAGAGGACAGGCAGCTGGAGATCACGGGATTGCTCTGACAGGTGGACTACAACACGGTGCTTATCTGTGAAAGACAGAGTTAGTTACTCATCCAAAATCTCTGTAGAGAAGAATGTGAACTCCAGTTAGTTTCTCAATCCAGCATATTTTGGTTTGGGTTCCTTTTTCTACGTCAGGCAAACCCTAACTGAGACATTAACTTTGTTCTGCAGGGTAATGTAGCAAGAACATAATTGTAGAATCTTGTGTAATAAATATCCTTAATAATAAACCTGAGATTCGTAATTTTGCCAATTTGTTTCCCCTACATGCTTACTATACTTTCAGGTCACATCGTACAGTCACCCAGCACAAAACATAGTTTCTATAGTAGCACGTAATGGCAAAACACCTTTGATGTAATAGAGCAATACCAGCTGTTATTCTAGGTGGCATTACATTGGCCATTCACTGAAAACTGTCTCAGAAATTAAAAAGGGCTCACAAAACCTCCTCAACAAGCAGCTGGGAAGCTATGAATTTTAGGATGAGGTCCTACAGCAATTCAGTATTTTAAGGTACTGTGACATCTGGAGACATACTCACCAAATATAAAAAGTTTCACTTTTCCTTCAGGCATTAAACCCAAACAGACATCTAGTTTACATATGAGTGTATGTAAGAAACATTTGAGGTAAGTTCTATCCCACTGATTTCAAAGGAACTATATGCAAAGAAAACCTGTGTTCTCTTAAAACCTGATTCTTGGTTCAGCAGTTGGGAAAAAGCTACTGATGGCTTCTCACCAAACAATTACAAAAAGACCGTGTCTTGGAAAGCAACAAAATATGGTGACAAGAGCCCAGTCTCTATTTCACACCAACCATAAGAAATTGGCTTATGGTTCAATAGGAAACTACAGAAACTACAGTAATACTCCTCAAGGGGAAAAAAGTGCTGTAACTGACAATGTGGAAAACGCTGTTGGGGAGCCAGCTCAAGAACCTTACCAGTGTGCAGTATATTGCCCCGTTTAATAAAGAGTGTCTTGGAAATTTCTTACAAGGGTCAGCAGAAAGCAAGCCCTAAGTCATCCTGGTAATGGAAATACAAAATAACTTCCGGAAAACTTTGTAGATGTGGTGATGATTATTGGAGTCAGAAATAATAACAGTAAGTAATATATACACAGTGATCTCTACCAGTTAATGAAAAGAGCCTCAAACAAAGCACTTGAATTTTAATGTGACCAAAGTTTTATATCCATCTAAACCCAAGGAGGATACTACATTCTGTATCTGACAGGGTGTTCCTGTTCAGGGTGAGTTCTTGCTGTGACAGCCGTGGCTAGGAGGAATAAAACTGTATTTTGATATAAAATAGGAGAGAAAAATACTCACTTGGGAAACCACTACAAAAGACATTGTATTCTGGTGTCTACACTTAAATTCTTGAAATTATTTGTCATATGGGGTTAGGAAACTGTCTGAAGGGTTGAGGAAGAGAGGGTTAAGAAGCCGGCAACCTGGCAGGCAGCTGCACCCCATAAGCAACTTGATGAGGCAGAGATAAAAATCTGCTTTCAGGTGAAAGGAAGGCTTTGGAGATTGAAGGGGAAGTCAGAACAAGCTGGGAAGCAGAGGCTTCGCTTTTCTGATCTTCCCTTTGAAGGAAAAGCCCTAAATGCACTTGAGGTTTGGTGGAAGGTGCCTGTCTGCAGACACTGACCCTGACAGCCCAGCACAGCCACCTTGTTCCTATTAACCTCGAACCGTGGGCTACCTGGATCAGAGGGTGCTGAGAGTGGGACAACACCTGACAGAGAAAGGAATCCAAGCAAGACAATGCTTCTCTCCTCATCCCAAATGCTTGGGACAGCCTGGCTACAGAGCTCTGCTCTTGTTTAACCAACAAAAGCTTAACACCACTCTCTGCCTGTAAAGATGAAGCAAGGTATTCTGAGACAAGATAGCAAGTGTCTAGAGCTGGCTGTTTAAATCACAATCTTTTAAAAAGACCAGCTCTGTTAAATCAGAAGTTGTGTGTTTGTAGCAAAAATTACTTGGTGGTGGTCATGACCTATTTAATGCAGGTCAGGCTTCACGATCTTTATGAAACTGCTTGTATGAGCAACTGCACTTTCTGATTTGAGTGTCTTTATAATTTTTTTCCAAAGCTTTTGCTTCTCAGCTGCCTTTTTGCTCTTAATTCTGTATGGATATGTATGTAATAATTGTAAACAGACAGAATACAGAGTAATACTTTACTGGAAGTACAGAGGCAGAATGAATGGACAGCAGGTGAAACTAGTCTTTGCTTATAAATACAAATATATAAGGATGGAGAAGTGATGGGTCAGGGAGAGGGGGAAAAAGGTAAATACTTCTATGCAGTGAAGTTAAATCTACTCTTTTGCAAACACAGGTGGCAGCCTGACACCTGGGAAAGCAGAGAAATTGATCTTTGACTGCAAAGCTGATACACCACGTAATAAAACAGCACTTCCCTGGTTTAGAATACCTTTTGTCCTCTAATTCCTCTTTCTTTCATTAAACAGCTACAGATGCTCTGCTTACAGAAACCTCCAGAACATCAGGATCTCTGATCTCCTGCCTGAACCTCTTGATACACACGTACATTTGTGTGTACATATCATGCAAACACACACTGGGGTAGAGGGGATTAGAGAGGAGCCACTGGGAGATGAGTGGAAAGGGGAAACAAGAGATGAGTATTGAGCAAAGGTCTGACCAGGGAAAACCTAGCTAGTGTAGAGGGAGCATTGGCTCAGTAGCACCTGGAGCCCCATCTGCCACATCTCCACAGCAATTTCAGGATAGAAAATACTGAGAGAATGTGTGACAGGTTGTTCTTTGTACTGCCTGATCCTTTGCCCTTCTGGTTCATGCCTCTGCAATCACAATATACTGTATTTCCCACAAGGGAAAAACAAAAAAGCAAACCCAAAAAAACAAAGCACCTTTTAGGAAATACCTTGATATTGTTTTAGGACAGCACTGGTTGGCTATTTGTATTTTAATTAAAAAAATAAGAACAATTATACCAGATCAAGAGGCCATCTAGGTCTCAAGCAGTAGCAGATGCTGAAGAACCATCGATACATTCCAAAAAGGGTCTGAAGAGCACACGCCAGTGAATCACTTCTCTCTCAATACTTTCCCTCTCACCATTTTCAGCTCTGGGTATTTCATAAGGACAGTATGGTTTTTTTCTCACCAGTAATCTCCAATCTCACATATATGGACTTACTCAGTACGACCCTTGAATTCATGTAAACTTCTTGCACCCACAAAGTCCTCTGGAACTTCAGCAGATCTGCTGCTGCTGCATGAAGAACTTCCTTTGAATCTGACTCCTAGTTCAACAGCCCCTAGTCCTTCTGTACAGCTCTATCATTTCTCAATTAAGTCTTCTCTCTTCCAGGCTAGAAAAAAAACCAACAAAAAACAGCCCTATTCAATCTGCTTCATAGAGATGATATTCCATGTTGTGGGTGATTAATGCCCTTTCATGACCTTTTTCCAGTTCTAATAGATCATTGTACAGTATTCCAGATGTGGAAAAATCATGGATTTACACAACAGTGCAGTGATGTTTACCTTTTTGCTCTCTATTATTTTCCTAATAGCTTCTAGTATTTGATTTGCTTTTTTTGATTGCACTAAGCTGATGTTTCCTTGAAGTTCTCTGTCATAACCAGAGTCTTGCACCAGAACAGTAATAGGGTTGCAAAACAGTAATATTGACTGCAAAAAATAACTTAAGAATATAACATTGTATGCTAAATACAGAATTTTATCCAATGATAAAGCTTACTACAAAATAAACAGCAAAAGCTGACGCTAAACTTTCATCTCACTGCAAAAGTCCTCTGAGCACCCATCAGTGCCACTACATTACGCTGCCACTTCTAATTTATAGTTTAGTGATGCTCTAAGAAAACTGATAAAGGAAAGGGCCTGCAGTCACATGGAACACAGCAAGGGACAGCTGATCTCTGGAGATAGGTACTGTTTAAGTTTCATGCCAAGGAAAGATACGACATTCATTATGACCAAAGAGCAGGAAATGAGTTCAATTCCAAAGCAATAATTTGCATTTCCCTCTCCTGGACAGACTGCCTAAGGAGCAATCTGCTTCATTAAAGGAGATAAAGGAGCTGTGATTGTGACATACTTAAAATAAATGTTGGTACCTTGGATTTCTAGGGAGAACAAGACAGGGATTTGGGTGTTTATTTAACTTTGCTTTTACTTGTACATGACTAAAATTGTGTCATAGAAACAGCTGGTCTGTCTTTAAAGAAAATCTGAAATACTTAAGCAAATAAAAGAGAAAAATGTTTAGAATACATCTAAAAAAATTTTAAAATAGTATAAAACTACTAAAAGCAAGGGAAAGTTCTTAACATCTGTAAGTAAAATCTGCTATAGATTTCATAGACTATTTTTCCACCCAATAACCTATTAAGAAGAAAGAATGGTTTAAGATATACTTAATTTCAGATGTATTCCACATCTGAAACATCTCCACATTGTTAAACTGCTATAAAATTTGTATGGCCAAGTATGAATGGTGATAAGAATTTAAAATAACAAGTGTAATTAATAGACAGTTCTTTGGTCAATGTATGCCATAGCTATAAATAAATTAGAACATAATGTCTAAATAGCTCAGGCAATCACAGAAGCTGGAATAGGGACAATTTAACCTTCTTCACACTCTTCTAGTATCCAGAGAGGCTAACTGAAATTATGTTGTCTCCATGCTGGGACCTATATATACTCTCTTTTATATCATATTCTTTGGCTAAATATATTTAAACAGTTAGAGGTCATAAGCATGTATCTTTCTGTCATGAAATTTAGGGGTTTTTCCCATAGTTCCTCTCCCTTGGAGTGACCTAAATTTTGCTATATTCCTGTAAATTATACCTGAAATTTCAACTATTTTCTGTGAGTACAGAGTTTACGCTGTTTTGTCTTTATCTAACATGGAAAAGTTTCCAGGTTATGGATGCATTTTTTGGTTTTGCTTAAGTTAAACATTGTGCAGAACTTAAATTTAAAACAGTTATTCAATTTGAGCCCTTAAATTAGGATTTTCTCTTTTGAGAAAGCTTACATTTCTAATTTGGCTCTAACTGGACAGGTGGAAAGCAAGCAACCAACTTTAAACCTTTTTATTTCCCCTGTAGATCTTTAGTTGCTTCTCTTTCATTTCAGAAACAGAGCTCATGAAACAGATGTGGGAGGACTGTCATCAGCTGATTAAAATGTAGATCTCCTACAAGGTAAAACATTTTTGGCTGATGGGCGTTCCTCATTATTAAGAGAACAACTTTATGCACGGTCAGCACCTTGGCAGCGTAAACAACGTGAAACAGTTCTTTTAACTAGGACGATATTTTGGTTGTGAGAGCTTTCAGTTACTGGAAGGCTTTCTGGCTTTTATAACCCATTTAAGCATTAAAGGTTTTGTTATCTTTTACAGCTTTTTTTGTCATAAAAACTCTTTATCTAACACAAGAAAGAATTCAGATAGGAGCCTTAGGTAAAGCAATGAATATTTGGTTTTCTGATTGCGGTGTATGATTTGTGGTGTGTACTGGAATACACTGAAGGAGAACTTTTCTTTTTTTCTCCTTTTTTTTTCTTTTTTTTCCTTTTTTTTTTTGAGCCCACAAGACACCTGACAAGTTCTGACTTACTCGTATTCTTCAAAAAGTGATATTCTTTTGCTGATAGGGACTGATTGTGCTGTTATGCTCAGTTTTATAATGACTTTTTATTTACATGTAGAGTTGTAAAAATGTCAAATCAAAACATTCCAGTTAAATGTATATTTTAATTTTAATTTCACAATTAGAAAGATTGCTTTTCAAAACCACAACTGTGGGGCTTTCTTGAGGAAGACATTTTTATTTTGACCCAGTTCCACTCACTGCCTATCCTCAGACTTGCTCTACACATGCCAACTGGAAAGACAGCAGCTGGCCAATGTGTTTTGCCCCTCTACCTGAATTAGAACACAGGAATTAATTGTGCCAAGGCAGAGCTAACCCTGTGCTGTGCTGCTCCTACCACCACTGACCTGAGCCCCAGTGTTAGAAACAGGCTTTAGGAGGCACAAACATTAATCCTGTATCTCCTTCTTACTTCAGTATCTCACCCTTATTTATGTACAGCGTGAGTCTAGGAAAATGAAAGTTGGAAGAGGAACGATTGATGATCGGTGCATGAGAAACACGCATCAGACAAGTGAACACAGCAGTCCTGGCAGGAAAAGCAGGAGCTCTGTTCTGTGCTCTCAGCCAGCAGAGTTGGTTTTACTTCTAATTCTTTGAGAAAAGCACTCCTCTCAACTTCAGTAAATTTCCTTGTGGATGAGAGATTCAGAGAGCTCATACAAAATAATAAGAATTTTAATTCTGTAAGTGTAACCTCCCCCACATACCTTCTCCTAGATAATTACATTCAGCTGGGTTGTAAACAATGTTTTAAAACAAACTATCATGATATGGAGGATTACTCTTTTATTATTAATAATGTCATACTTTGCACTTTCCTCCAAGGTGGGTCTTTATACACATGTATTCCATATACAGCTACAGAGTAAGAACAAAGTCCATTGAGCAGTGAGAGATTAAAGAGTCTTGGCTTTCACTGCCTTCTGTTTCCTCATTTAAAGCAGCTTAACAAATCAGTAGTTTCCTGTCATCTCTGGATATTGGTTCCTCTAAGCAAGTAGCACTCTGAAGAGGTTCCCTGTTGTGGGAATACTGATGATTGACATAGGTGTATGAGTTTATATGTGTGCAATACTAAAAATCCATGCTATTCTTTCAATCTACATTAGCTGGTGCTTTTATGTTTATATCAGATTATTTACTTTTTCCTCAAACATTTTTCCATTTCACTGAGATGCCTTCAAATATTACCAGGTTCTGTTTTGTACATTAACTTATTCACAGATAGGTGATACTTCAGCTTTCCTGCTCTGCTATCTGGTTCACAGGTTCTTTTACAGCTATTTGTATTTGCTCATTACTATATTTGTCAAGAAAAGTCTTTACTTGCATAGCTTGTCAGAAATACATGTATTAAAAAGCAGACATACCTACACACACACATTAAAACAAGACTATGTGTGATATGGAGTATGGCTGTATTAGTTATATTCTAAATAATTTGCTTTAACACTCAGTTTCTTTTGTCATGCAACACAGAAATAACATAAACCCTTCCTACAAACTTCTCAGAAATTAACAGCTTCTGGACTGCACTGTGTGAAATGGGAGTTCCACTCTGCCTGAAGTGCATTTTCAGTATTTCATATGCAGTATTTCATATGCAAGACCAAATCTTTCAATCTCAATTTATCTGCTACATAGGCAATTTATTAACCAAGTGTTAAGCCTGGGGTTGTTAGACCCTTATTCTTTCAACAGTGGCATTCTGCACATGCTGGAAGAAGTGACTAGGTATCCAGAGGTGTGTGCATGACCCTAACCTTAGGGCAGCTGAAGTCAGCAGCAACATTTCCACTTGTATTTAGTCACTTTAGTCAGTGACCTAGTGTCTTCGAATATTTGTCAACACAGTCACCTCCCTACTTTCTACTGCTGTTATACCAGTGAAGAAGCTAAAATCTTTAGTCATAAACAGGTTCAGGCTTTAAGCCAAATTAAAAGAGGCTTAAAAACTTAAAAGAGACTGTTTAAGACTATCCTGCTTTCATAAAATCTTAAAGGCAACATGAGATGTTTTGTAATACCCAGAATGAGAGCAGTCCTTACTTGATAGGCTATTGAAGATAATCAACTTGAAAAATTTTCATTTCCTTTGCAAGGGAGATACTGGTCTTCCATGCTAATTTATATAATCTGAAAAACAAGATGTATTATTTTAAGATGAGAATATTGGATTATTTTTTTTTTTTTAAAGTAAGAACAGAAGGATAACTAAGAGGTGGCAAGTTTCAGACACTAGGTCTTTGTCTGTGTGCATGGTCTATGCCATACCTGGCTTTGTTCATTTATCAGCTATTCTTATCAGCCATTACAGCCACTGGTCAAATTCTCACCTCATAATCATGAACAATAAAACCAACAGCAACAACAGTAAACACCTTAACTGTATCAGAAAATGTTCCCCCATTCCTAGCAGCCCAACCTCTCTGTCTCTAAGGAAGATTATCCACAAAGCAGAATGAAAGCATTTTACACCAAAGAGCATGTGGCTAAAATAAACTCAGTGTAGTAGAAAGAGGCAGGTGCTTTGCAGACAGTGAGAGTGGAGAGAGGGAATAACTGTCTTCTCCCTCTCAAGCTACTAATTCACAAACTACTAATTCTGTGGTCAGTGCAATTTAGACTATCACTTCCAGCACTCTCAACTTAACAATTGCCTTATTATCTTAATTGCAAGTCAGCTGATAACCCAACTGATCAGTCAGAAAGACACAGAACCACCTTCTACCTGTGGCCAAAGTAGAAGGTAGTCATCAGGAGCCTTTCATTAATGATCCATCAGTCCCCTATCCATCCACCTATCAATGCTGTTTCAGAGACAAAACTGGTCTGTAAGCATCCAGTTTGTAGTTTTATGATCTGGGAAGAGTACTGGAAAATCATCAACTATCAATAATAAATCTTTCTAACGACAGGAACAGAAGAAAGAATATTCTTTAAGCAGGAGGGACTAGTTCAAACCAGTTCTGCAGGAAGCTTCACGCACCAAAGATCAACAAGAATGCTAATGTGCAATCATTGAACAGAATAGGAGCCAAAACTTGATATAAGGCACGTAATGAATAATGCTATACAATCAGCTTCCATCCACCCACAACGTATCTAAATTTATAAACCATGCTTGCCATTGGATGGAATTGAAATGCATTTCCCATCACCAAAGTGTGCTATCCAATCTGCTCTAACACAGGACCATATTGGCATTGAGTAGACCATTCTGTTTGTCAGAAACTTAGCAGAATGTGCTGGTATTTATATCTCATAAAAGCTGTTCAGTAAACACAGAACAAAGACCTCTGATTTCACCAAACACAGAAACACGTGTGAAGAATTTCATTCTAGGATTTTGGACATGAGAGAACTCTCTCTGTCAAATGAGCCTGACTACCGTTCCCCCCTCCCGATGAACTGAACATCTTTCCACCTGGAAAAATCGTCCTGGCTTCAGAGATGAGAATTTCAGAGTTCTAATGGCAAACTCTGAATTTGCTTATGACACATACCTGAAGGGAAAAATGCAGTATAGCCTCCTAGAGTCAAGAGTTTGGGGTTTTTTTCCCAAGTAATAAGAGTTTTGAGGATGCAAAACTCATTTCTGTTCCTGTTACATTTCTGTGTGGACTTACATATGTTGGTGTATTTTTTATGGATGCGACAGTTCAAGCCCGTAAGCATGACTGTTATAATTTCATTCATATTGTAAAGATCCTTTGTCAGTCTTGGAAGAAAAGTGAAGGAGAACTACAAAGCACCATGCTTATCTTCCTTGCATGCAATTGCAAAACCTGCTTCTCCGAGCCACACAAACTGAACAGATAACCACCCAATAAACCAACAGAATAAAAGCACATCAGGGTCATAACTTCTGCCTTGACAAGGGAAGGAAAGAAATCTGAGTCAGCCTCTGCTGAGGCTGTAGAGAAATGAGGCCTGTTTTATTTCTTCACTGACAATGGGAGGTGGAAGGGAGTTGAGAGGTAATTTCATACCTTCCCTTGTGCCAAGGCTGGATCAGCTGTACCCAAATGCTTCTTCAAGTTTGTTGGTCCCTTGCTAGCAACAACATAAGCTCTGTAGACGATCTATTCTAGTGCTTAACTCTTATCATCAGGGTATTTTCCTCAAGTTCAGCTTAAATTTCTCTTGCTGCCAACTTAAGGCTATTACTTCTAGAACTGTTTGTGGTGAACAGAGAGAAAAATATTATTTTCTTTCCCTTTCACAGGGGAGTGTAAAGAATGTAGGACAACAAAGTTGTTAATCTCAAAGAAATATCTGAAAGACTCCCAAAAGGAGAAAGTGACTATCTGGGTAGGCTCTTTGGGCAAACCCAACTCACCCATTTAGAATTAGTCAGGGGTTGCAAAACTACTCAGAAGAATCCCAAAATCTCTGCACTAGCCTGGAAGCTGTTTATGTTTGCTCAAGAACTGCCTTAGGCCAGGCAAGATGTTGGAGTGCTGATTGCACTGGAATGGCTTATCTGACTACATGGGATGTTACCTGCCTGCTGGGAGCGACCCTTCCCATCTCTGGGAGCGACCTACAGGGACTGTTAAACCAGGAACTATCATCTTTTGTCCTAAAAATCCAGCAAGAGTCCCACTGCAGTAGTAAAGCAGAGTGCTTTATTCCAACTCGCTGCCTTCAAAATGAGAAAGAGGATGATGTTTCATTTCAGATTTAAGATTTAAAACCTTTATATTCCAGATTGGATGAGCTGACAGAAATTACCTTAAAAATTACATTAAAGGTATTTATAGAGAAAATTGTGAACTAAAATATAGCATGTAAGTGATCTGGCTAATTTTAATAAAATATTTGTATGTAATTTAGTTTAATAATTCAAATGTTCATGGTCTGGTGACACTAGAACTATAGAATGGACCGTGCTGTGTAACTTCCACTGTAGACGAGAACAGAAATGTAAGTATTTCAGAACTATCTAGCCCAATGCATTGGGAAAGATAAGTGACGAGGCAATTTTACTGTGACTCAACCAGTTTTGATTTGTAACCTCAGTGTTGTTTTGAATGGATGGCAATACACATCCATCTTGTGCAAGGATTGTACAGAGAGAATTATGGGTACTAATCAGGAAGAAGGTGCTTTGTAGGGTGGAGTTAAACTTCAAAGACGGTGAAATAAAGAATAGTCATCACTATACCTAACAGCTGTTCTTCTATTGTAATTAAATAGAACATTAATTTCCAAGTGTTAGGACATTTAATCAGCTATATAAAAGTAATAATAGCAATAAGAATGATAAGCATCATCACTGAAGTTATTATGAGAGCAAGCCAAGATCACATGCCCAATGTTTCTAAAAGTTGTTCTAGACAAGGTGTTCTAGACCATAAGTATTGTCCAAAATTTTTTCTTGGAACATAGCCTGATAAATTTCTTTCTTTAATGAGAAACTGTAAAGAATCCCACAGTTCCTACTCATTAAACAAAACAACAGCTATACTCTGCCACTGTATTGCATCTATATATCCTTATAAAAATGTGAAATCATTTTTTTTTCCTTTTAGTCAGTACACATTAATGAAAAATTGTAATTTTGTACCATTTTACAGGAGACAGACTAAGTAAAGGGATGTTAAATGATTTATCACAAAGCATAATGTTGTAGCTGCAGACCCAGAATAAGAATCTTGACTTTTATTCTCTGATTTTTACACCATTTTCCTTTCCTGCATAAGAAACTAGATTAGATGTGCACGTTCCTTTCTTCTCTAGTAGGATAATTATAAAATTAAATGTCCTTCAATAAATGGGTGTTGTAAACCCTATCCCCCAGACCTTTTGAGTAAAACACTGAAACAATGAAAAGATGTCAGGATTATAAATTAATACATTTGATCAGTTTTGCCATAATACATGTTTCAGAAAACAGCAACAGCAAAGTGCAGGTTTGGAAATACTTGGGGTGGAAAAGAAAGGATGAGCCAGTGGACCAGAGTAGTTCCTACTGCAGGTTTTATATCTGCTCTTAAGCAGCTTTCTGGGCAATCAAGCACTGACACCGTGCTGGAACATTTCCAGCTCTTCCCGAGCTGTACAGCTCATAGAAAAGGGTCAGCACAATCCACCACAGCTGCACTAAACCTATATCCACAGGTGACAAGCGCTGTTCCTGTTATGACAGAGCTGACAGGATGATAAATTATTTTCCTTGTGCATTTTCAGTTCCTTACAGTATATGTAATAGTAGTGATCTGAAGCCTATTTCTTTTGTTGTGAGGTTTTGTCTGTTTGTTTTGCTGTGAGCCACTTTCATCAAGTGCAAAAACCACCAGCGATCCCCTTATTACTGGTTAGGAAATCCCTCTTAGACTATAATGAACAATTCTTGGAAAAGTATCCATTGTGTTCCAACCAGATTTCATAAAGATAAAAACAGAAAGAGAGAAGAATCATTAGAATAAAACATCACATTTTTTATTTTTGAATGCAGAGAAACAACAGAAGCTAATGTCTGAATTCCAAGAGCTGCCTTGTTGTAGAGAAAATTCACTCTCAGAATAAAAAAGGAACACAGTCACAAAGAGCTGCAAGTACCTCCCAGTGTCCGTTTGGTCCATGTAACCAACCAAAACTGCTTCTGCATATTCTACCTACATGTCCTTCACTCCCTTTGATATACCTGCAACATCAACTAGTTCAGCAGCTGGCAATCAGGCAAGGAACAGTGACAGGTAGGAAGGAGGTGCTTTCTCAAAAAATAAAAAAAAAAAGGTTTTTTTTTCTATTATTTTAAAGAACAACTGATTAACCTCCCTTTCATATATTCTTGCCAAATAGTGACAGTAAGGAATTTTCTAGTGAACTTGGTCTTATCTCCAAGACAAGTAATTTGGCAAAACAATTACATCCAACCCCTTCCTAACAATCTCCAATTAATTATTTTTTTCTGGTATTATTATGGGCATAACAGCCAAATGATAGTCTTACCAGCATCAGCATTTTTCCTGGCTGTTATGCACTGTTTCCCACACTTTGCAATGGTGTTATATTTGTTATTTAGAACAAACCCAGATTGTTCCTGGAACTGTGCCTATAGAAACTACTGCTGTAACATGTTTATACGATATATAATTATAGGCGTGCTGTAACCTGACCATAGCCACTGCAGAACAAGTTACATTATCAAAAACATAAACCAGTCTCTGGATTAACTATTCAATCTGATATATTTCCTTTCTTCAGCAGCTAATGTCAAAGAAATTAAATGAACACAGGTTACATTTTTGAGCTTCAATAGAAAAGATGGCAACTATATAATATTCCAAGCCAGCAATATGACATTCAGAGCTACCAAATACTCCCTCATGCAATATGGATTTTGAGCCACTACTGAAGATTAGGCCACATAGTTAATGTCAGGCATTTGCATTTGAAAATACTTGCCAAAAACCACAAGCACGATGTAGGAAGAGAGACAGTACTCACCTACCAATGGAGTGAGTCACTGCATTCAAGCAGTTGAGCCGAGGTATGCAAACAGAAATAGTAAAGTTTGGTTATAATCCTGGCAAACAACAGATTATTATAGGTTTTTAACTAAGTACTGCATCAAGATAAATAATTAGGACTGTCTTTAGTATATGTTACCTGTAAGGAGAAAAAAATTTATAGAAATAACACTTTAGTTAAACAGAATAGTGGAGTATATGAAAGTTTAATTATCAGAATAATTACTTTGATGTATTTCACACAAAGACTTTTAATACCATTTCATACCCAGTATCTGAATTTTTCTGACATCAAAATTCTAAACAAGTATTTCCTTGATAAAAATTGTAAATACATGTCAATAATTTTCTGTTCATCATCCTTTTTACCTCATGCTTTTATTAAAGCCAACAAGTTATGAAGATGAATTTTTAAATCACTGGCGAACTTACGAATACTTTTTATCCCATATATTAAATATCTCTCTTTTACATGATGTCCAAGACAGATTTACAAAACCCTGCTTCAATAATATCCAATGAACAGTTTTTAGTAAGTTATTGTATAACCTGTTGCTATATATACCCTGAAACAACACAGTTTAAAAGTAGTTTTGATAATGTTTTTGTATATGCATTCACACTGATAGATGAGCCAAACCGGAATACAAAGTGTAAGAGCCAGGAATTCAAAGTGGAGGGACAAGCAGGATCCCTGGTGTCACAGTTTGTAATTTTATTTTTCCTTTACAAGTTTCATTTTGGATCAAATCCAAAACTAAAAGATGAATTTTGCAATTATGAAATGGATGTGGTCAAAATAACACAAGAACAGCTGGTGTCACTAAAATGAGTTACAGATGGCAGTGATCTTGCAATAGCAGTCTTACAAAATTTGGTAGAAAAATGGTATCATCTGCCTTATCAATTCACTGAGTGTATTCCTGCAGTTGTGGGGGGAACCACTTCTGCTCTTTCATATCTGACAATTTCTAATTTGTTACTCCAGCAATATTTGTAATGTGTGAATTAAATACGATTTTTTGATTTAGATTTGCTCCACACTTATAATCAAGTGCAAGAAATAATTATACAGTATTTTCACATGGAGTTCCCATACTGTTTTCTGGGACATATAGTATTATTACATCATGACATTATTAAAGATTATACAATAAGTTAATGCAAGCTGGTATCTTGTACTGATTGATGGAGTGGAAGAAGTAAAGAAACACACTGAAAAAGTACCTGACTGAGGTAACCACCTTTAAAAGGGCATTATAAGACATGTTTGAAATTTATTCTTCCATGGAGGAATTCCAAATGAATTGCACAGTAGTACCTCAATTCTGTGCTCTTATAGCTCCCCAAATTCTATGCAGGTTTTTATAATACACAAAGTTACATGATGCTTTAGTCAGGAAAATAACTCCATCGTTTTTAAAAATTAAAGTTTTGTACAACAGCATGCTGTTCTTTTAAAGGATGTCTGTCTTGCATGTTAATATTAATGACATTTCAACCAATATAGGAAGTATAATGCATGTAATTTCACTAGAGAATGTTACTTAATTACAAATATATCCAATTATCTCTTAAAGGCATTAATTTCTCTTTATGAACATGGATAATACTGTATGTTTAATACATCTAGGTTTATTCTAAACATTGATAACACCTCACACAATTAATAACACCTCAATATGTAAAGTATTATAAGCCATTTCTACTAAAACCCCCCACTTTTGGAGTATGCCAGCTGGTAAGCATGATAGATCCATCATTAAGATGGTAAGATAGTGAAGATTCTCAGCTGATGGAAAATGTGTGTATATGGGATCATCCTTTTTTCTCTCTCAAGTTCTGTTAGGAATTTTAGGTTATTCAAGGTAAAACATTTATATCTACTGCCTGCACTATATTACAAGCTGCAGAATTCCATTTTAGGAAGTCCTAATAGTAAATTATCATTTCTCACATAACATTCTGTAGGCAAAGCTGATCCCAGCTCATGAGAGTGGCTTGAATTCTCTGACTTTTGAAGTCCTTTTTTCTATGATGTGTAAATATGTAAATAGAAATGTATGTATGTGCAAATATGAATTTATAAAATAGACTAGGCAAATTATTTTCTGAAATATTCCTTTCTCCCCATTACAATCTTCTGCAGCATGATCTTCTCACAACTGCTTTCTGAGTGTTTTCAAATCTGAGGGGGCACATTCTGAACTCAGTTATGTGGCAGTAAATACTGAGTAACTGCCCTGAAGTTAATGGAATTACTCCCATCAGAACAATGCAAGTGAAAGATTTGTCCCTTCTCTATTACACAGGCAACTGAATTTTACCAGTCAAGTGAAGACAGAGAACTCTTTCTAATTATGTTTTATACCATGAATACAAATGCCGTGTTCTCCTGGTATATCCGGAGTGTTTAACACTGAAGCATATTTGTTAGGTGTACTACAGGAACAAAGAAAGACACAAACAAGCCCACCTCCCACGTTCTTACGTGCAGGGAGCTCAGCAGTGCTAAAGCTATCCTGACTCCAGCTCTGTCCTCTGAATAATTCTGCTGACATGCTTGGAGGGTTCACACGAACAGGGACAGCAAGTGTTGGCCCTTTGTGTAAAGGCACATTTAGATAGAAGGTCATTCAAGATAATTCTGCTTATGAAGAAGACTGTTCATTTGAGTCAACCAATGTTATAATTACATGCTACTCTTAAAGTGGAATTTTGGATGTTATTTTCTTTGATATCTTTATGACTCATACTTCAGTTGAGCAAAGCAAGCTACAATTTGCTAATGCAAGTGTGTACAAATTTGAAACTGGTTAGGTGGGGTGTGTCTGCCTATAGAACATACA
This sequence comes from Caprimulgus europaeus, assembly GCA_907165065.1. The sequence continues at coordinate 19,305,296 of OU015538.1, read as the reverse complement.
TTTTCTTATAGTTTTCAATAAATGTTACTGGTGCAAAATTATCTGGCTGCATCTTAGTTGAGTTTAAGTATTTCATAGTTTGAATACCATTCTTTAAAAGTTAATTCAACTGGGTAATTGATGAGTTTCAGAAGAGAAAACTGCATTAATTATGAAAAAAACCAGTAACAGAGTAAGAAGTCGCCTATCTTGATCAGGTGGCACAGGTTATATAACCAGCTGGCACCATTTCACATCTTCTGTACACGCAGGCCCGCTTCCCTCAATTATCCTATGGAAAGCAAGGGACAACTGGTTTTCATTTGAGAGAAGGAACAAATTTGTTTTTTCTTTTTGTTTTTCCTCTAGGCTGTAGCTGATAGTTTAGAAAGCTTGGAGCAAATCTGCTCCCTCTTTACCATTTTGCAGAGACGAAGGGGAGCACAGCCCACAGCTCATTTCTGTTGCTTTGTGGAACGTTGCCAACATCATTTGCAGGGATTCATAGTCCATTTTATGTAGATATTATAGTACAAGTCAGACAAACTCACCAGATAGAGCAAAGGGTGGTAGCATGTAGGCACTTGTGTCTCTGCTCTCCCGTTCTGTGCTGGTGGGGTTTGGCTCAGGTGCCAAGAATAGACAGGGCATTGCTAACGTGAGAACGGGCACCACTGGGGCACAGGTAACCTGGACAATGCAAGAGAGCCTGTAAACTGCTTTGGTTATGCTAACAGCCAAACAAGTCAGCAGCAATCCCCAGAAGGGAAATAAATAGGTAGCTGGATTCAAATCTATTAGATCCCAGTAGCTGTTGTCTAGCTGAAAACCTAGTCTTTAAAATCTTTCTGTCCTCCTCCCTAAGCTAGTACAGCTGTGGACTATTACCAGTTCAGAGCTGGAATGCAAGTGTAGTTGTCACAGCATAAAAAAAAAACCAAATTCAAGACTTTTTGAGGAATCTTATCAACAGACTGGAACTTTTGAGAAAAAATATAAAAATATAGTTTGTATTTAAATGTAGGTAACTATCCCCAGTGCATTTACTGGTACTATTTGAAGCCCCAATTTATCATACACTTGCAACATACTGTATGAGACAAATAAGGCTTACAAATCAGTATTTCAGCTTACTAATCCACTGCTTTGCAATATAGTTTGTTTGTTATTTGTAAATGGATAAATATGTGGAAAATAAATCATATCATTTGCTTTCTCAAAATAAATATGGTTTTTCATCTACCAATCCAAATGTTTCCAAAGAACTGAGTGATTAATATCGTATCTAAAACTGTGATTATTTTAATAAACATAAAGCAAGATACTGGACTAAGTATGAGTCCAACTGTGAGTGATTTATAGTGATAAAAATACACAGATGCCATCTGTACCAACAGAAGAACACTCATCACAGATTGGTCTTATGGTAACACTTTCCTTTCATTTACACTGAAATGAGTGTTATTGCTTTTAAAATGATACTGACATTAAAATATGGCTACTCTTAAAGTGAGTAACCTAACAGTAGGAGAAATACGCTGAAAACTATGAATTAAAACACTCATTTGACTTGCTCAAGGCCTCCATGATATATCACTGAATGCTCACCAAATATTAAGGTAAGATTGCCAGACTAGCTGTGCTAGCTTAGGAGCTGCTTCCATACTAAGAGTTTTTGTTGGGTGTAACACCCCTCCCAAAGAAAATCAAAACAAAAAAATACCTCAACCAAACCGGCACAGGTTTAAGTTCAGAACCCAGCCTAAGTCATTAGTCTGACTTCATCAGCTTGTCTATGATACGTTTGCCAGCATCTTTGCCAGTTCAGCATTAAGCAAGAGGGCCATGGGGTATGCACGAGGGAAACTAGGGCAGGTAGTGAGAACACGGTGATAAATATCAGTCAACTTCAAATACTGACAGCAAGATCAAAAGAAAAGCAGAATTTAAATAAAATCTGCACATAGAGAACTTCATTAGCAGCAGTTGCAGAAACAAAGATATGACACTCAAAGCATTTTTAGTTTCCAACCATGCACCAGATACTGAGAGTTTTGAGAACGGTGAGGATTGCCATCACCCATACAAGCGTGCTCAACCCATGGCAAGGGCAGTGCGCAGGACAGGTTCTAGCTTGGGTGCATGGCCACAGCTGTGCTACCTTTGCCTCGCATTCTCAGCTCTCTGTTGACTCTGACCTTCACTGGGAGTAGTGAGGAAGGCAGATTAGATATTCCCACAGCCTTTATAAATGTATTTTTACTAGCAGTGGCCTTAAAGTACCCCTAATTCTGCTTTGGGTTCTAAAATATGGCAAGAATGTAAATTAAAGTGCAAAGTAAATCCGTATTTATTTCTGCTTTTTGTTCTGCAATTGTGCTTCAACCCTCACTTCTGTCAGTGCTCCAGCCCTTCAAAATTTCCTTTGTATCAAAAAGCTGACAGATTTAGCTCCTCAAAACTTCAAGCTAGTTTTCATGTTGAAATTTAGGAAAACAGAACAGCTGTCATTCAAACATACTTCAGCGAGTGGCAAGCCTGTTCACTTTCAAATGTTCATTCCCCAAAAAATCAACACTTAAATGATATGTCCTACTGACATGTCATAAAAAACATTCAGATCTGACAGACATGTGGAACAAACAAGTGCCAGAGCCTGAGGTTCCAGAGATCCTACACATCTGATGTTTGGATATTTTTAATATCTCTTTCTTTACTGTTTTAAACTGTGCAGAGTTTTTTTGTCCAGTGGTTATTGTGAGTCAGGTTATGAATTTACCTTCTTGGAGTGAGACTTGACAATAATTCCACCTGAAGCAACTCACCACATGCAGGCACAGCCAGCAGTAATGGATAAGCAGCAACTGTCACCACAAGCTGAAGCACTGAAGGTGCTCCTTTCATGCAGATTTTATGATTTTGGTGTCCAAGCAGGACCATACTAGTACGTTACACTCAAATCCAAGATCTTTTTCCTCCTTAACCAAACTGTGAGATTAAGAAGCTCTCAGTTACCAGCTGGCCAGTAAGCATTTGTTCATGAGCCCATTCACTCACAATCTGACATTACTGTGAAGGTCCTCATTAAATCTGCTGAAATGAAGTGCACTGAATGCAACAAAAATCCCATTTACGAAGGACTAGGGAATGACACAGTTAAAACTCAGCTCTTGATAGCTTTTCCTGTATGAAATCAAACAACTTTTAGATTCTATAGAAATATCACAGACATGGAAAATAAGTTTACTGTACTACATACAAGACAAAACTCAGCCATTTAGTTTCCATCATTCAAGCCTCCCTACTCATTCCAGGGGGTGGATTTGTAATTCAGACTGCGATGCTCCTATGTTCATTATCAGATTTTCCACACCAGTCAAAAGCCACTTACATGCCAGGAAGACATGCAAAATTAGCTGATCTGAAATTATTTTCCCTAATGATATTTTCTTTCTGGATGCAAATAGAAACTGTGTATAAAGGTGCATCTGTATAATGCAATTACATGACTCGTATCAGGCAGACATGATAAGTACAATCTGAAATTAAATAACTGCACATGAAAATTCTATGGAAGTATCGTCCTGGTCTTTAGGAATCCTCGTTCACCTGTCAGTTATCAACCAAGCACTACAGACATTTCTATGCTGGTTTTTAAAAGTCAAAATAATGCCATGTTCTTTCTAAAGCAGCAAGCATTCACTCTTAGCATGGCTGACCATTGATTTTTTGGATAAAGTTAATTGAAAAAAAACCCAAACAAACCAGCAAGCAGAGGACACTTTTCTATAAAGGTGGCCTCCTACTATTTAATTAAAAGTTGCATAAATCTTTATGCTCTCCATGCTGCAAAATGCTTTAGTCTAAACTTTTTTCTCTTGTGAAAAGTGATGGAAGATTGCTTCAGGAATCTGCACTCATCAATACCCCCATACTGAGAGCAATACAGCAGAAATGAATTAAAAATGTGACCAAAGTCTGTGAAAAAAATGCTAATTTCACATTTTTTAATATAAATTTACAGAAATGAATGACATCCATGTACTAACAGTTTTCATACCCCCAAATTAATAGGAGAACATGTCCTAAACATCTTTGTGTAGAAACATCTGTACAGGAAAGAACGGACACTTGAAAATAAACGTCATGCATATAAAACAACTCCCAGCTTGAAGAATAAACAAGGTTAACAAACAGTTTGTTCCTATCTTCTGAAAAAGCAAAACAAAGGTAATAATTGACTAATCTATAAAATTCCATTATCATACTCATCATGGGTATGGAATTGCATGCTATTATCAACTTATCCTTCTCAGAAATACTGCTGGGTCTCAAAGTTTGTGCCTGTTTCACGTAAACTTGGACTGCTTGCTGACTTCACAGCTCCTACAGACCGCAGCTTTTCTCTACAAAAGGACACCCCGAATACTTCTGTTTAAAATCTGACAATTTTTATTTAATTGAAAGAAAAATGCTTAATCAAAGCCACTGAACATAAGCAATTGCGACATATGGCTCTCCAGCTGGGAAAGTGTCTGACCAAGGTATCAGCAATCTGAGAGACAAACAGCCCCATCAAATACCCTTTCACCAGGGACAGGTGCACTGGGATGGAGGCCAAACCACCGGGCTTCAAAGACCCAATTATTGAGCAAAACCACACGAAGGCAGCAGGTATTGTTCCCCCATTTTACACATGGGGTTACTGAGAGGTTGCACAGGAACCCTTCTGGAAAGAGCTGGGAAGGAATCTGTATGTCTGTTCTGACCAAAACTATTTTCATCCACTTAACTGACACTCAGAAAAAAACCTCACACAAGGGCACGTTTCTGGTTACGCAAGGTGTGCAGACACTGACACTTTATCACCAGCCTCAGTGGAAATATTTACCTTATCATAAACAATTGCTGTTTTTCTGTGAAAATTTAACTTAGGATGGCTAGATTCTGTCCTCATATTTTCGTTGGGATTGAGACCACACACCTTTCAACAACGTGATGCCATTGTCCTCAAGGTTCAGTGAAAGCAAAACTGTTGTCAGGAGATACGGCAAGGGGATGGGAGAGAGAGGAACCTGAATGTGAACGGGGAAGTACTTGATGAGAGACTTTATCAAATTGAGGGTCCTTGTTTGTGGGAAATGGGGCACAACAGAGGACAGCAAATGAACAGAAAGGCACAGAAGGCAGGGACAGGGCAGGTGAGAGAGGATGAGACTGTGAGCCCTGAAATAAGGAGTGTCCAAAAGAGAAAACTATGTGCAGATTAATGCAGGGAGACTGTAGGAGAGAACAGAGTGTGGGCAGGATGGGGACTGGGGGGAGAGAATGCACTGGATTGCTGGGACAATGAAAGAAAAAGGAAGCAGAAAAGGACAGTAATAAGGAGGGGAAAGAATTGCAGCTCCAAACATCCCGAGATGTATGACAAGCATACAGAAACTGGCCCTAAGGAGCCAAAAGGAGACCAACATTTGGAATTATGTTTAAAAAAAAAAAAAGAATCTGAACTTCAAAAGTAAATTTAAAAATAATCACAGTGATGACATTTTTTCCAGAGACTCAAAATCCAGAAAACACACCAAAATCAGTTTCATTAAAATGTACATCTTAAAGTCGATCGTGGTGTGATTGTTTGAATTTATGGGACCAGAACTGTCTCCCTACAAATGTATAGAAAGCCATCCAAGTGTTTGAATAAACACATCCCAATTCAGTCCTGGAGCATATGCTAACTATCCTGGCCACTTTCAACAGTCTTTCAACTTCTGTTTTCAGACACAGAATGTTTAAAGAGCAATGCAATAGTTGTTGTATTCAGATATTCAAATCACATGGTAAAATTGATTTCCATTATACTTCCGAACAGCTGACAGTGAGAAAGTTAGAGAACATCTCCCTCTACTGTTCCTTTCTTGTAAAAAAAAAAAATCATGCTGCTTTAGTAGTTTTAGATCAAAAGCTGAAAGTAGAAATACATTCAAGATAAGCAAAAACCTGTGTATTTTTCATGTGACACTGTTGTTTTTTTTCTAGCTAGCCCTTTGAATCTGATTATTTACTATTTAAAAAGTTAGAGAAAGATTTTCAATATTCTTTGTGTCTGGTCAAACTACTTCTTACTCTGTTACCCTTAAATTACTTCAAGAACTGCATCAAGGATTTCGGTTTGCTACTAAGCTTTGCCACAGAGATATTATAGAAGGAATTTTTAGTACAATGAACTTACTAATTGTGGCCCACAATGCAACAGAGAACCTTTTTTAATATTGACATTGTTTTGCTAATTTTGCTTCAAAAATCCCTTTATACTTTAGTCCCTTCAGTTAACAGACTATGGAACTAATTTAATCATCGGATATTTATAGTTATTTCTGCAAGAGGTAAGTAGATGCACTGAATGTTTTTTAACTATCTTACCTATGAATATCAAAGGGAAATCTGAGTATAATTTATGCTCAATCTTTCAATGAGTTAGCTAAAGCATTGCAAATTCATTTGAAACACAGAAAAAAACCCAATAGATCAACCTATCTACATGGGCAGCCAAATAACATCTAATCCATTTTTGGTATAACACATATAACTCACTTAAAAAGTTTTTACTCATTTACTTTTGCCTTTTAAAAAAACCTCCAAACCAACCATAAAAGCACAGTCACAGATTTCAGTATAAACTGTTCTTCATCTTCTATGTACTGAAAAATTTTAAGTGTAAAAATTGTAGGTTGTGCTTAATTTTCATCACTTTAATATACATAATTAAATTAAACACAGAAAATAACAAAATATATACTCAGTGGCATGAAGACTGATAAATCTGTAGCATACTGTTTAACCTCAGTTTGCAAGGAGTTAAATTTTCTGTTGCTGTGTGTTTTGAACTTACATCCCTGTGAAATTTGTGCTTTTTCTCACAATTCCCTCCAGAAGCACCACTCATACACTGCAGTCTATTTCTAGTTCATACACAGGTTGCCAAAGCAAGTGCTAATTCAAGGGATTTTGGATTCAGCCGTGCTGCTGACATACATCTTGCCAAGGCCAGCGCAGCCCCCGGCCCCTTCCCGGCAGGGGTCAGTGCGAGGCAGCGCTGCCAAAGGGGATTCCAGCTCCAGCAGAACCTGCAAAAGCAGCCGAAGCAGAACAGCAGGAGATCACCTGCTTCTCTGGTCATACACAACTATTAAACAGAGGAACAAACAGAAGCAGTAATTTATTGACAAAGCACAGAAAACTGAGCCAGGATTTGGAATAGGTAAACTAAGGCTCTATAGAGCTGTAAGAGCAACTAAGGACCGGAGATCATCCAAAGGGGTGGGCTACACTTACCATTTTCCACTAAATTTGACCAGTTGTGTCCTGACAGTCCTCCTTCACCACAGAAGTCCAGTCACTTTTCCCCCCTGCCTCTATTCTTCATCTGTATGGGGGGAATCCCTGAACATACAGACAGTAACATTTCATTTTATTTTCCTTAAAATTATAAAAAAGAAAACCTAAGCAGCAGAATAATACTGTACCAGCAACACTAATTTACCTTTCTTGTCTGTACACATCATCATTCCATATTTAATTATGTGATCAAATTCTGTTTCCCTCCCTGTTTAGTGCAGCAGATAAAGTGTGCTCACTCAGCCACACAGTCAATGTTTCTCTCAGTCTTAATAATTCTGTGTGAAAATCCCTACTTTATTTACTCCATACAAAAACTGACTAGGAAACATCCATTTCCTTGAGGTGTCTTTTAACAAAATGGCAAGAAACCTCTCCACACTTTTATCACCAGAATGGCCTTTAGGGCACATCAAAGGTAGATAAGAAAAGCTCTTTCATACCAGAGAGCTCTCAAGATTACTATCAGCGTCCCTTATCTACCAGTAAGTACCTGATGACCTATTACCTTTCCTCCATAATCTGTGCTTAAGTAAGAGCTCTTCTTTTTGGAAAAGCAAGTTTTGGAAAAACACTTTTAGGACTGCAAGACCAAAGAAAACATTTAAAAAATAATCCTGGGGAATTCCAAGGCAAACAATATCTCTGTTGTTATTTTTAAACATTTCCCAAGCCACAATCTATGTCTACGTCTCACTGGATGCAAGATGAGAAAACATAGAAAATACTGCACCACATTATTTGAAATATTAAAAGCCATGCCAAAACTTGTGCAATGAAATGATTTATAGATAATAAAACACTAGATACATTATAGATGTTCAGGAAGTTTCTCTATTGTAGCTGCTTACTTTACACAGCCCTGGTCAAAATTTACCATTTTGATGGTATTTTTAAAGAAAAATAAGACTTCTTCTTAAGCTCTTCGATTTCCTTGTTATAATCAAGATTTTAAAATTTATTTAAGTAAATATCATTATAAAAACAAATAAACTCTCTTTTAAAGAAGGCTTGGTTCGAGCATATGATCAAATGTGGAATAATTACATCAAACAAAATTATTTCTTCACTGATTCCGGTATTTTTTTCTATAGGGCTTTCATGTTTATATGAACTAAAACCAGTACTTAATAAACTTTCCTTTAATATAAAACTGTGGCAGTATTTTTAACATCTTTCACATGCAAGCAAACAAAGTATTATTTGTTTAATGTTATATGTAGCATATAAGGAAGAAAAATGGTGCAACTTTGTGGCCTTATTTCTACATAAAGGATAGAATAATTTATAGGAGTTATTAAGGCTATAATTATTAAAAACTCAAGGCAAGCTAATTTTTCAACTGTCATTTAATTTATGGAATGTGAGCTCACTTCTACAAATAGAGCGAAATGTTTATTTTATGAAATCTAATAAAAAGACTTTGGAGTTATTTCTAAATGCTAACTTTATGCAGAATTTGCATTTCTGCAAATAAAACTGTTTTTTATGTAATATTGCAATAAAATCAAGACACACATTGTGAACAAGACTTTCAGACCAATTAGGCATACAATTACATGTGCAGAAGGCATGCACAATTGTGCAGCTAATTTGTGCATGAAATTACTTTGATTGCACATCCTAATTGGATAAATGTGTGTGCAAATGCCAGTAGTCATTTGTGCTAGCAATTATCCAATGCGCATACATAGTCATGGCAACTGCATGCATAAATTAGAGGCAGTCTTGCATACCTAACTGGTCTTGGTTTTTAATCAGAAATCCTTTTTTTCCCTTTATCGGGTCACTTGGACACAGTATTTCTAGGAATTTTATACATATTTCTTATCCAGATGAGCCAAAACAATGAAGATCAGTATGTACCTACACTGCTCAACAGCTCTCAAATTCTACTGCTAACTTACAGATAGAATGGAAGAACTAGAAATAGTGGCAGACTCATTATCTACTCACATTCTCCAGAGCAGACCCTTAAAATTATTCCACTTCTCTGACCAGTGAATAGCCACTCATTTTCTGGAAGAAAGAAAAAAAAAATAAAAATCAACACACCCCTGCCTCGCTCCACCCCACCCAACTCACTCCACACCTAGAGGGATCAACTTCTTTTGTGCCTGATAATCCCTTGGCACGTGGTTACTTCTTGTCTTGTGAGAAATAACTAGAAATTGTTTTCTAAACAGCTTCTGCAAACCACCCTGATGCTACAGGCCTTCTGCTAGATCTCCCTGTGCATTTCTTTTGCAAGCTGCAGAGTTCTGGTCTATTCAGTCTATCTTTTAAGGAACCTGTCCCACATTGCTGATTATTTTACTGTCTTCTTACAACTTTGCTGCTTTTCCAAAATGCTTTTGGAGGCAAGGGTATTTCTGAGCCAAGATGTGAACTTCATAACTAGTAAGGCCTTATGTTAGCAGTAAGGTGTCTTTGTTTTTTGTTCTCTGTTTCTGAAGTTTTACATTTTTATGAGTGGCCGCTGGGCACAGCAGCAACACTGAGCTGACACTTTAAAGAAATACCAAGACCTCTGTCCTGATGGTTAGATCCAAGTTGCAACTACCAACCTGGAAGTTTACTTAACAATGCTTTCCCTCCCACATACCATTTGACTTCAAGTATTTTTTTCCTTAAGTTGAAAACTCTTGATTTCATGGGCTATGCAGAGGTAAATCTGTGGCCTAAGTTAGCCTCTGATACCAGAGATACCCAAATCTCATGTGATTTTGGGCAGGTCACAACCTCCTTGTTGAATTTTCTGTCCTCCCAAATGGGGATAATATCAGCCCTATTTATGAGGTTTGCAAGCGTGCAACATCCCACAGATGTGTGCTAACAACACAATATTATATTATAAAAATACCATCAAACTAACAAACTATGCTATGTATTAAGCTCCATAATGTTGAAAGCAGGTGAGAGAGGAGGTATTTGGATTTTGATAGCTTTTATATCATAATAAAGATGGAGGGATAGCAGTTTTGGAACTTGTTGATATGCATGGAACTCCAGAAGCTCCTGCTCTTTCACTGCATTGCATCTATCATGGCTATTCTCTTCCAAGACATAGAAAAATGATTCAGCAGAAATTGAAGTTCCTCATTTCTATGCTGCAAGGGCTCATATTCATTTTCAGGGCAGTTCACAGCCTCAGAAAGATAGTTATTGTTAGCATGGGCCATTCCTGAAACCTGAGATGCCCTGCTGAGGACACTCCATCAACAAAATCACAGTTGTCCTGCTCTGGTGTAAGTGATGCCCTGCTGTCCACACAGCCTAACAGATTGCTCCAAGGAAATGTGTCCCATGTCACCTACTGCTTCTGAACTCTGAATTTGTAGTTTGCTGCCATCAGGTGTAACCCAGTTCTCTTCCTTTTTTCTCCAGGTGGCAGTGTTCTCTACATACAGTGGAGAAAGGAGGACTCTGAAGTAGTCTTACATCTCTACTGGGAGAAGGAGCCTTTTAAAGTGTTTGAAATTCTTATATCTTTACATAAAAATTAGGTGTTACAACTACGGTTCAGTTCTAGCAGAAGTAGGAAAGAAAAATTCAATCCTCTGACACCAATTACAAAAACCTAGTGGTTTGGGTTGTTTAAACTGATTACTTCTTAGCATTCAGTCAAAAAGACCAAAAAAGAGTTCAGAGAAATTGAAAGCAAAATGGTGTAACTATGAAAATGGCCAACTGCTATCTCTTACCTGTCCACTGTTCCATATCCAGAGAACTCTGTATTTCTCTCTAAATTTCATCCCTGAGCCATAATTTTCTATGTATCCTGCTTGAAGTCTGACTACATTTCAGCATTTGAAACAGGTATTAAGTGATATAAAATGACACAGTAGTCCTCAGAGCTAAATAAAATTTCTAAAAACATTAAAACAATAAATGCTCTAAATGCTACTTTTCTTACATTCCAGTTTAAGCAGAACTTGCTTCTTTAGGCAATCCCAGTGTAAAGAATAAAAGGAGAGGAGAGGGTTATGTTTCAGTTTAGCCTCACTTCAGTGACTCCTGTTTCTCATTTAACAGAAAATCTCTTTCAATGCAGCTCAGTTTCTTGCACTTTCATGTCCATCAGCTCTTTCCCAGTCTAAGTAAAAACAGTTTTGTAGGTTGTTGTAAAAGAGATTAAATCACTACAGCAAATAATTTGAGCATTTTCCCTTCAACTCCTCCAATTTCTCCTGAGACTGCTGTTTTGAGGCACCATTTTTTTCTCCCTCCATTTTTCAGCATACCTATTCAGTAAATTATTCAATAAATTAAAACACATCTCTGTAATCAGAGCAATAATATTCAGAAATTACTGCATATTTTTAACTTTAAGAGCAGAAATTCCCTTTAAATGAGCTATTCTGAGTTCTGTGTCGTAGTCATAACATTTCAGCCTTTAATTCCTGGAATTTCTTGTATTTCTTGTATGGGCTCACATACTTTCAGTAGGGCAATTCAGACTTTGAAGACTTTCTGAGACAGAAAAGCCATCACTTTCTCTGGTTGCTTGTTTCACAGTTTTCATTTCTGAATTGACTTTGCTTGAGGTTCTGGTTCTTGTGTTTGCATTGAAGAGACTTTAGTACACAAACCTTGATCCAATAGTTATTTGTATGCTAACAGTTATCCTGTTAGGTTCTTTAGTAGCTCAGCAAGCCAACCTTGAAGCCTCTAATTTACAGATGTTCTCTAGCCTGACTCACACTTAAAGCCCTTTTCTAAGTTCTGTAAGTTCTTAAACATTGTTTACAATTTAAATACTAGAATTAGTGAGAACACACTGCAGAATCAAAAATAAAAACATACTAGCCTCAGCAGTGCATGAAGTAATTTTTATAGCATTATCAAATATATCCTACAATACATAGCATTTCCTGGGTGTTGCTGTTGAGTCATTTACCAAAAGTCTTTTCAAAGTCACTTCCTTCCTGGACACAGTGTCCATTCTGTAGTTATAATCTATTTTCCCTGTTCTACAAGAATACATTTACTACAGCAGCATTAACATGTAGTTTATTATAATGGCCAATGATTACCATTACAAGCTGTATTACTATGCATAATGGCTCTGTCCTTGTCAATGCTTATTAAGCCATAATCATTTTGTCAGTGGCAAATGTTCTGAGTAGTAGTACAATATTTATGTTACATTATTGATAAGAATATTGAAGAACATAATACTTTTCTATCCTGCCAGAAATACTGCCTTTCAAAGGCTATTTCCCACAGTTAGATGCTTTGTGAGGTCTCTCAGCTGATTTTACATGTGTTCTACTCACATTACTGTGATATTTTTTTGTGCTCTAGCAAAGCCAACAACTTGCATCTAAAATACATATACATCTGTACAAATACCTTATGAACTTTAATCTTGAAGAATGATATAAAAATCATCTAATGATATTTGTCATCCCTAATACAATGCTGACTGTCAAAAATACAAATACTTTATTTTCTGTTCTTTGCCTGAGTTACTCAAGTTAATCAGCCTTTAAGTAATTCCAGACCAGTCACAAACCCTACTATCAGACAAAAACAAAAACTAGAAATTCAGTCTGGTAGAAAAAGAGCAAATAAAGGCTTAGAAAACATCTAATTTACAATTATAGGACTCATAAAAATTCAAAATATAATTACTAATATTTATTTCTACTGTTATACATTAAATTTCAAACAAGGTGCAAAAATGAATGCATCACACTAAAGCTAAATTCTACAGGTTAAGTTTGTATGTGAATAGCACTTCAGATGCTGAGAATGCAGCAAGGAAACTGTTAGAAATACTGCAGACAAGACAGGTTACGTGAAATTAGGCAAGAATAATTTTGCATAAAGTTAGAGTAAGAATAAGAATTGAAAGCATTTTAAGAACAGAACAAGCTTCTTCCTAAATTCTACACATTTCAAGAAAGGCTCATTAGAAGTAACCTCACTAAGCTGCTTCTAAAACCAGAACTGCATACAGACTAAATTAGTACTGTAAATGAAACACAAATTGAACTGCTATGGCACTTGTATATGCTATTCACATTAGTACTAGTAAATTTGAAATAAATTAATATTAAAAGAATTTTTAATTTAAGATGCCCCTTTCTTCTTCTGATCAGCTTTCAGTTTTATATTAATCCTACTAAACTACTACCACTTAAATGGCAGTGTGCAATGAAACAAATTTGGTGCACAGACCGAGATAATATTTTCATCCAGATAAAAATAAGTAATGCATTTAAAAGTCTGAGTTTTGTGACACTTCTCTGAAATGTCTAAGTTCTTTTTCCTTATCTGAATACTCACAAAATTGCTGCTGAAAACTAAAGTTAGCCAAATCCTACCCAGATGACACTACGCATCCGTGTGTTTTCTCATTCTCTTTGATGAACACTGAGCAGACAATGCAGCCATCTGGTCAGGGAGAAAGAAATTGTGTAAAAATGAGATATGCGTGTGTAAATAAAAGATTGATGAATGAAGCCCTGAAAGCTGAGATGAAAGTGAAGCAGAACAGACAGGTAAATCATTCTGATACTTATGTTAGTGCTGAAATTATGTTCCTCTACTTTCTTTTTTTTTTTTTTTCTGCTGACAGCAGTGCAGGTGACAAAAAATACTTTCAATTTTGCTGCTGACACAAGTGCTGGAGGTTAGCAAACTGTTTTAGTTCTATTGCTGAGAAAGCATGCTTTAGTCAGGACAAAGTGAGGTTTTGTTGCCTCATTTTTAATTACTTGTGATGTATCCACATACTGGTGTGCTGATGGTTATTTAGCTATGAAACTCCAACTTCAACACTACCTCCAGAGCAAGCTGGGACAGCATGCCAAAATTGAGGCCAAGTTTAGAAAAACGTAACAGTTCTGGCCCTGTTCACTTTAACTCGGACACAAAGGGCTAAATATATGCATAAATATATGCATAAATTCATGCACAGACTTTCTGAAGTGTTTTTAAGCTAGATTCCTTCCCTGACAAGTCTCTGAAATTTTCTAAAGCAAGTTTAAATAAAATATTAATTTTAGCCAAAATAAAACTGAAATAAAACCCAAATGAATCTTTAAAAGCAAGCTTCACCTAGGAGCCCATTAGACTGAAAACATAACTAGGATCTGTTTTTTCATATGAAAATCCAATGATTCAATATCTACTAAACAACTAGCTTAGAACCTGAAGAACCCTACTTGATGCAACTGCTATTTCAGTGGGAGATAAACTGACTCTAAAAACCACTTTATTTGTCATCATGTCACTTCCCCATCTTTCTTTCCACTACAATTACCCTGTAAGACTGCTTTTAAATGCTAAGTTTACATTTTGGCAATGAACAAAAAAGATGGTGGTATGCAGAAAACCTACTACACCTCCTTTTACACATAAATCATCATTGCTGTAGAAACATATTTTACATTGAAAGGCTCTGAGAAATTATATAATCTGTAAAAACTGAGAAACTTGGCCTCTGTTTTCTTTCCTTCCGTTCCTCATAGTTATTGTTGCCTCATTATACAGTCATTTGTACAATGTTTTGGCAGACATTTACTATTGCATAAATTAAAGTCACTGAATTTAGTTTTGCCTACAGGTCTTTATGAAAATACCAGCAACATTTTTATTTGAATGTCAAAGTTTGTCAACCATTAAACTGATTGATTTTTCATTATGCAATTCAATAGAAGAAGCAATCTCCAGTCTGTATGCAACATTACTCTGAGAAAAACATGCATCTTGGAAAAATCCTTCCTGCTTATTCTTAACCTCCAAACAAACAAAGTCTCTTCAGAAAGGAACTACATTTTAAGGCTGGCTTCATACATTTTATTAATATACTAGCAACAGATACAATGCTGTAATTCAACTCAGTGAAACAGAATGAATTCATCTCTGGTAATCCAAAAATTCCAATAATCCTTTAAAAACCTTTCCAAGTGGCTTTGTAAGAAAAATATCTATTGATTTCAATGAGATTAGCTTTAAGCCCTGCAGTGTGAAGCTACCATAGCATCTGTAACACCAACCAGACTCAACACTGTAAAGAACGCTCCTTCAGAGAGCGGCGCAGTACGAGCTTTCCTGGAGGCAGCCCCTCTCAGCTCAGCACTGTGGAGATGCCAGTCAACCTCAGAGAACAATTTTCTTAACTTTTTCGGTTCTTAATCTTCTTTCCAAAATCACCAAGGATGACAGCCACAGAATTGCCTAAAAGAAACTCAAAACTTACCCTGAATTCTTCTAAGAATCCACAAAATTTGAAAATTTACATCCAGAGTTGCATTTAGTTTTCCCTGTGCAGGATGAGCTGGTTAGTGTTGGTTCATCACTTCATCTCCTGAGGAGCCAAAATCAGTCAGTAGAGGCTGAATATCGAGGTGCCATAACAGCACCTTCCACTTGGCAGTGACCATCCTTGGTCAGAGAAGCCATTATTTAATCAACTGCAAAGCTTCAAGAGATTCAGAGGAGCCATCCAAAAGAACAGGCCTTCGCTTGGGCCATCCTGCATTGCACTGCACCACAAATCTGGTTTATTTGTTTATATTTTCTCAAGAAGGATGTGAAAAGCTCAAGTGTAACCTCCTAGGAAGAAGGGGGATTATTTCTCCCTCTGGAGTAACTGAGTATGTACTGGACAGAAGAGACATCCCAAAGATTCCTGCTTAAGTCAGTCTACTTCTTTTTTCTTTCTCAAAGCAAAGCAGAGTTAGGCTCTATTAAAAACTAATAATCAACAATAAAACCCCACATGTTTAATGCACATAGCAGTATTTTTCAGATTCACTGGACCATGGACAATGAAACTGAAAGCTAACATCAGGTTAGAGTAACTTCAACAGTATTTGTAATTTAATAGCACAGTCAAAAGCATTTTACTACAAAAAAAATACGACTTTCATTATGTCTATAAATAGGCAACCTACTGAATTATCACACAGAATGCTAATGACATTAGCATTAAGTCCTAATTAAACAATGAAGCAATACGCATTACAATCTGCCAGCAAAATACACACAATCAGAGAAAGACTTTTTAAAAAAGTATAATTTTATGTTATTTTTATTAAGCAGTAAACAAAGAGTTTGGGCTGATTGGTGAAACCCTACTTGTGAAACACAGAAAATGTCAGAGACAGAAAAAGAGACTCAGCTAAGAAAACATCTGCTATCCCAAACACGTTATAATAGTGATATTTGATTTTTTCTCAGAAAATTGTTTGCACCTCTACTCAAGTATTACTGCTATCCATTTTTACAGTAATCTTTAACACTGCTCATTTTCCTTCTCAAATACATATATTACTTTTATTTTTTATTGACCTCTCAAAAGGCTTCGGAAAATATCTGTCACCATTTCACATCTTTTTACTACGACATTAAAGGGAAATGACTCAATCAAGTTCATTGAGGAAACCAGTGCCAGAGTCAAGAAATATATCCATTTCTCTGGAATCCCAAGTGGATACGTTATCCACTGCTTGTTGTTGCTCTTCACTTGAGCACGGCCTCGTCCTCTCTCTATTGCACTTGTGCACATGCATGCCTTTTCAGACATCACTTCAGAGATGACACTGCAATAGGCCATCTGAAGAGCTGTGATGCAAACCACATTTTTAAATGCAGCGTGCATTTTGAGTGATATCTCACCAAAGATGAATAGGTCCTTAAAATGTAACTGAGAGGGCTATTAGCTTTCACCATGGTCACATTTCTATTTTAGATTCAGACTGGGAGTCTGGAAAGTAATCTGAGGTCTCCTGACTTAAACTTCTAAGGAAAGAAAATGCAAGCATCACATACAAGTGTCATTAAAAGAAGTTATTTTACGATGGCTTCCTTAAGAGTAGAGAGTGGTTTTGTTGATTTTTATAGAAGTTTTTTCTTTTGTCTCAAAAATGTATGTATGATGTAATAATGAATACACCAGTTTTTAAATTAAGTTTTATATATTATTTCAGCATCCAAATAAGGAAAATACCACAAGACTTGGCTAATAAGTTGCTGTAAGAATAGTGCATTCTCTCTGAATAGTCTTATAGTCTAAAAATTACTCACTGAATGTCCTCAGCTAGGGCTTACACAAATTCTTGCACAAGAAAAAAGGCTGAATTCACTGGATAATTTATTCACAACAAAGGATCCAACCATGACTTGCAGTGACTTTCACACTACTGAAAAGTTCCCAGAGCAGAGCAATGCTTTGTTACACTGGTCTGACAGCTGGTCTCTCATCATGATTAAATGGCTTTCCCTTGGGTGAGCTCCAGAAATATGCCTGGGTTTGAAACAGAATAGATTCAGAACTCCACACTGGCCGTTACGAAGTTCCTTATGTATCAGAGTCTAAAACACAGTGCAGGAGCGTTTGCATTGTGATTCCACTCCCCCCTAGAGCGAGGAGACTCTTGTAAGCTCTCCTTTTCTAGACTCAAGCTGCCAGTATGATGTCAGCCAGTAATTCAAACACTTGTTCCTCAGTCTGCACAGCTCAGGTGCAGGACACCAGCTTACCAACAAATACCACACTGCTTTTATGGCATGTGAACTAGGCCTTGAGGAATCAGTGAACTGCAGTCTAGCACGACGTTATCCACATGCTTTAGCATTGTGCTAACATGACTTACTAACCTAAAAGCTTCAGGATCGAGACAACCATCACTTCCACCAGAAAAGCATTTCTTAATCCAGCTCCATGCTTAGAGCAAAAGACAAGGAATGAGATAAAGCCACCAGTCCCCAAGTAGAGAATAAGGTTCCTGAAGCTGAAGCAGCAAAAAGCAGCTGTGAAAGCTGAAGCCACATTTGTTAGCCAGCAGTGGTGATTGCTATCATGCAGTAACACCTCGGAAGACAAACCTCCTCTGTTTGAGAGGACAGATAGAGGTGTCCACAGCCTCTGGTATGCTCCGCTTGCTAAATTCTTAACCATACAGAATGGAGGAACAGCAGTAAAGCCTTCTCCAGAGACCCAAATATATTATGAATGATGGGGTGGCACTTCAGAAGTGTGAGAGCCTGAAAATCTGTATTTGCAAATGTGGATGTTCTGAGACTTCCTAAAAATGGGCATTCTCTGTATTAACAGCACAACCTCTCTGCACCGCACCTCTTATTGTAATCAAAAGATCAGACTGTCAGAAAGTATTCTAGTTCTACTTAATGCTTAAATCTTTTTGAGTAAAAAAAATTCTGATAGGTAACAGGAAAAAATAAAATCAGGTGAAGAAGTATACTAGTGAATCCAGTACACTGGCCAGTTATAAAACTGCCAACACTCTCAAAGAAGCTTTTCCCCAAGACTGAGAAGACACCTACATAAAACTGCCACTTGAGCAGCACTAGATAAACTGGGAGTCAACCATTGTCTATGCAACCACTGTTTACACAAATACATCTGGGGCTTGATATACACTCAGGTTGATACCTTCCATCTTTTTTCTCAGTGTATGCAAGTAATGTAAAATATATTGTCTGTTAGAACTGTGACACAAAGAGTATTTTCTATTAAAGTCTCCTCTGATCAGAACTCCCATGCAGTCAACAACTGCACTTTCCTGATGCTTCACTGTCAACACTCTAAATCTCAAATGTCACTGAGATTTACAACATTCCTGCCTGGCTCCCCATCCAGATTTTGAAGAACCAGTCACTCTTATAAACAGGAACTGGCAGCCTGTAAATAAACATAATGGTGGAATTGCTAATAAGCTCTCTTTCCACCAAAAGTAACTTTTTTTGCTAGGTATGAGGCTGATGACATGAATTCCACATGGCTGACCATTTCCTACTACTTACTCTCCAGCTGAATGTACCCTTCTATGGAAACTTTTTATCACATTAAAAAAGTTATTCTTGAAATCATAGACACCCAAGTTAAGATTTCCATCTGATTATTATTAATCTTACTATTAAAGTGGGTTGCAAAAAATGAACGTCTTGTATCAGTGTCTCAGACTTACAGTGCCACAACTACTTCTACATCTTACCAAAGACACTTTGCATTACTACTTACCCAAGGAATGCAAGCAACTGCCCTGCCACCACAACTCTCCCACATATTTTTGACAGTTTTGGTAATAGCAGGTAATTCTAACTTTTGGACATTCTATAGTGCTTGATTTCTGCAAAAATTTAAATGATAAACTTTTATGAGTTAATAATTTTTTCTTAAGACATATATATATACACACACAAAAAAAGCTAATTAATACTACTTGGAAAAAATCATGTTAAGAGCTGTATACATATACACAAATCAATTAAGTTTCTTGCTCCCTTAATTGGAAAATTAGCAACTGCATTAATTGCAGTCACAGAATCCGAAAGACAAAGCATAACACTGGGGAAGAGCTAACAAGGTCTTCATAGAGAAAAGCTATGTTTCACAAACCTACAACAGTTTTTGAGGAGTCTAGTTTGACAGATATGGAATATCCAGATTATACTGATGCTGGTCTTCTCTGAAACTTCTGATGAAATCCTTCAAAGACAATTGAAAAAACACCAAACCTAACCATCAGAGGTAAAAGAGAGCTACTATTGACTGACAGCTAGCAAAAAAGCAGGAATCATCTCAAACCTGTTTGGCTGAATAATTTTATAAATTATGCTAAGAAAAGGGGTGATAAAAGTTGCTACTGTTATGAAATTATCATATAAGTATAAACCTAATATGTACTGTACAGGATTATGTGCAAGATCTACAGTAGTAACTGACTGAGCAACAAAACACACAATAAAGAATGGATCAACATACAAATAATACTCCTATTTGCACTGCAAACCCTTCAGTGCATCTGCTGTGTATTACCCCATCTATATGTTATTCCATATCTTGTTAATTGTTGTGGCCTCATTCCAAAAAGCACATATGTATTTTGCCCCTGAGTCCATAAACTGTCAGAAATTGTGTAGAAATCTCACGTAGCAGAAGGGGAAATAAAAGTGCAAATCTCAGAGCATGAAGGTTATGACAAACAGCCCCCATTTTATCCTCCCCCTCCCACTACAACAATCCTACTTTAGCTGTTTTCACCTGTTTGTCCGTCTCCTTTATTATTTCCACCACACAATTGGGTAGTTCCTATGCTTTCCCACTCCCAGCCTGGAAGAGTGTTGAGGAAATTAATTTTATCCTTTCAACAGATGAGATTATGGATTCTAAGTGACCTAGACTCTCACAGTGTGAAAACAGTATTTTAATACTTCTCACTTGTCATTAATCAATATATTACTAGCAAATTGTTCTTGAAATTAAGCTGTTGCAACTCACATTGCTGATGATTTGGAGGAGAGACAGAGGGGCCTAAAATACAATGAGATTCAAAGCAAAAGGAGCCATGTAATCTCCTGAATACAGAAAGTGAAACTGATACTAGCTACATAAAGAGAATCATCAGGAGAACTCTGACAAGAGTCAGAAGTGTATGGAAAATATAAAATGCAATATAAAAGAGAAAAAAATGTAAAAAATCCTCTTCAGAGCATTTCAGTGAAAGGGCACAAAGCACATGCTCCATTACATTTCCACACAGGAACTGACAGTGCCTGGACGTTTCTGAATCAGCAAGTCTAACACAAAGGTATTTTTTTTCAGGGGTCAATTTTCCCATTGATGCAAGGAGGATTTACACATGCAAGTCCCATTAACATTAATAGGAGTTACCTACATAAATCCCCCTGCAATGATAGGAGAAAAGACCCCATAGTCTGCAAGGATCTAAGTTCTAATGATTACCTGTCAAATGGCCCTAAGCATCATCATCACCAGAAAAAGCAGACGTAGCAGCTTCATGGCTGAAAATCCTTCCACAGGAACAGTAACTAATTGCAGTCACACAGATAAGGCAATACAACAGCAGAAGGGAAAATGGCATGGAAACGACTGTTTGAATATTAAGAGTTAATCCAATTAACCAGGTTAAAATGAAAGTACTCATTAAAAAAGGAATTCAAACATATCAAAGCACTCCTTAAGAAAAAAAAAAAAAAAGGTGTGAATATTGTATGAGCTCCAAGGTGCCTGAAGGATAATACAGCTAGTTGTTTAAAAATTCAATTAACCTTATCTTTCTTTAACTTGATTTATTAATAATCGTACAGATAAATTGCCAGTTTTTAAAAAGTCATGTTATCTTTTGAATACATCCTGTATGACAAGCCTTAAAAACTACTTCAAATAAGCCTAACCCTCGCTTTGTATGCTTGGAATCATTTAAAGCAAGAACAAAATGCAGTTCCATGCATGATTTCTGTAAAATACAAAGATCAACAGTCTTACCTACTGCTATTGCAAGTGAGCTATTGGGTACTCAAGTACCATAAGAAAAACATTTTATGTTTCCATTCACCATACAAATGAGACATGAAAACAGTTTTTAAGCAATCAATGTAGTGTAAAGTCATAGCCTACAACTTGTAGATTATTCTGTCTCATCTAAAATTAAATTTGCAGCATTTCCAAACTTTGCTTCACATGGACATGAAGCACTAAGATGCTACTTTATATAAACTTGCTAACTTATAGAAACATACTGTCACACACGTGAACTTCAATCTCCTCACAGATGTCAACATGATGAAAGTAGACAACAGAATTACCAGGAAATCTCAGCTAACAAGTGAACTGTTTTTCTTGTGTAATTGAAAGAAAACACAGAAGAATGCACTTGCAAGTAAATCTTTAATTTTCATCAAACAATTTCCTTGTAAACATAGAAGATGAAAAATTCAACTATGACCCCTATTACTGAAAGACAAACAGGGACTAGGTCCTCCACTGAGTTCTTTTACAGATCTGTAGATGTTAAATACAATTAGCACATACTCATGCTTTCCAATACACATAAAAAATAGAGCTAAATGAAGAGGCAGCCTGCTTATTACTATATATAAATAACTGCTCAATCACAAGCATCCAAAGATAACTGCTGTTTAACATTGGAAACATTTCAATCACATATTGTTCTGAGGACTTTGGGATTATACACACAACGGTACCTATCCAATAAACAAAGAATGTAAACACTAACAGAACAGGTTTTGAAATGCATACTGGACAGTGTATTAGGATGCAAGACAAAGTGAAGTTAACTGTGTTTTTATGCTGTAAAAAAATAAATAAATTAACCTTTATGGCACAAAGCCATTTCAAAGGCAGGTACGAGCACTGCAAAACTGTACAAAAGCCTGGATGTGTCAAGTTCAGCAGTGCTGAACATTCATAACTCAGTGGCATTCTTTATTTATGTACAGTATTTAAGCAATGCTAGAACTATATTGAAGTTCACGTAGAAGTTTAAACCCTGACTCATCAAAATTCACTGATCTCTATATTTAGATACACCACTGATCTACTGGGTGTACATTTTAAGGTAAATCTTTAAGTAATTGATAAATATTTTTCATCATCTGAATATCTAATTTCAAGCATTGTTCAGAAGAAGTGCAAGTTTATCATGGTCACTTAACAACAGCTTTCTCATTTTGTAATTTTTCATAAAACTAGGCTTATAAATACTTTGATAAATTTTATAGTATAAATGCTTTATGATTTATCATTACAAAACACATAATTTACAGCTATCACACTAATTTTAATCCTATTAACTGGGATCAATACAAACCTTTGGAATTATCAGTTAAACCTTCTCCCCATCACAAAAAACCTCAATCCATCATCATCTAAACTTCTCAGACACCATAGTTGAAAAAAATTAGCTACTGGTTTATTTAAGACCCAAACACTGCAACAAATCCAGGGAAACTAACAATAGGTGCACTCCATTTATGATTTTAAATTTTGTTGGGAAATCTAGCATTCAGTTTAAATTGTGCTATTTTCCTGACTATAGTAAATTAGGTCACCAGTAAAAAAGTGTGAGCTATTAGAACTTATTAAAAAAACCCTGAATGTAAAATGGTTTAATGTGAGGAACATCTATTTGATTATATTTGTTTCTAAATTATGGCACCAGTTTCAAAATCATACAAGACATTTTTCATTATAAAAATTAAACATGGCATCTTTTACATATTCTAAGGTCACTCCAGAACTGTCAATATTATCACCTTTAAGGTGCATTCATAAAAGCACTTTGAAGGACAGATTGTGAAGCTCACCTGCAACTGTTTAATTAGGACATATCCAATGATTTTTAGTAGAACTGTGATAAGTTGTATCAGAAAATCATCTTCTGACTTGTAAGCAAACTTGCACATTTTTTCCTTTGATTAGTTTTGACTTCTTGCCTGTTTAAAAGATGGAGGATTCCTTCCAAGATGTAAAACAAGCCTAAATTATCTCAACAAATCATGAATCCTATTTTAACATTTTAAATTCAAATGCTTTGTTCTATGTGTTTTGTTTAGCTCCAAACACTTCTGGATCTGGTGGATTTAGGACTATTCAGCTATCAATGGAACTATGTGACAAAGAAAGATTACTCAAGCTAAGGAGGGTAAAGCAATTGCAAATAATACGGCTATGGGTTTTTTAAACCTCTTTTTCTTACCCTCCCTCCCTTATATTTTAGTTTGGGTCAAACCTCTACTTTTACTAAGAGAACAGTGCTAATTCATTCTTCATTATCTTCCTTCTTAACAGCAGTACTACCTCCACTACTGCTTTCCTCAGCTGAGGGTTCAGGTTTTGTCTCTGGTGAATTACTGACTTCAGACTCTTCTGGTACAATCTCATCTTCATCATAAATAATATCCTCTGGATTTGGTGGTGGTGGGCAAAATTCCTCTCCAGGAAACATTTCTTGGAAAATAGTCTCAGCCTATTCAGAAAAAAAAGGATAAAATAAAGTTTACCTTTAAATGTAATACTTTGCAGCAATATTTTACAGACATTTAAGATTAACCTCTGTTCTTTCAAATCAATAGTGATTTAATACTTCGACAGTATTGTAAACACATGGGAAATCCATTCCTTCTTGTGGTCCTCAAAAAAGAAAAAGCAATCTATCCTTTTACATTGTTCTATTAGGAAAGTCACAGCACAGGGCTTTTAAAAAAATGCTCATCTTTCTACACTGCACTGAGAACAAAGCTGATTTTTTGCAAGCAAAATTATCTTTATCACTATAAAAACATCCCTAGCTGCAAGTCAAACACAAAGCATAGGAAAAAATCTTGCCTCTTTCCAGAGAGAAGAATCCATTCCAAGTGACAAGCAAAGCCAGGAAATTGTTAATATGTACAATCTGCATCATATCTATAGGGGATTCCTTCTTAAATTTAAAAAATACAAAAAAAAAATATCTCCACTTCTCTTTTTCTGAACAGCTCATAAATAGCTCAACTGAGAACTACTCTTATCCAAAGGAATATTATCATTGAAAAATATATGCATATTTGTCTACAATACATCTATAATTTGTTCAAAACCTTGTTTATAATTTCAATGTATTACATGTGTACACCTATGTGCACAAATTGTGCCTTTCTGAAAAGAATGGTGTAAGCAACTTTTATTTAGATAAAAGTTACTCTTAAGATATAGCTGAAGGATTTAATCTACAATGCCACTTACTCTTCATGCCATTTAGAAATTAAGTACACACAAATAGACAAGATCTTTGACCACTACAATGAAAGAAGTTAAAAAGAAATGAGTTCCTGATAACATCACAGGAGTTGTTACTACAACATAGAGAATGCAACTACAAAATCTAGGAGAAAAAGAACTGAAATAATATGATCTTAGTGTTCTTGAGAACCAGATATTTTATAAAAACAAAGGAGGCCAAAAATCCTTTAAAAAACCCACAAGATTGGAAGGAGCTTTGTTAGAGAAATTAGATTCAATTTCCCAAGCTATCTCTCCAAGACTAATACACATAGTGAGTCTGTGTTTGTTTCTTAAAGTGTTCTGGTCCATGAGTTAGTAAATATCTCATGTTTGGAGATTTCCATCCCATTGCTAGGAAGATGAAAGTGATTTGGGGGATAGAAGGCACATCAGATTACATGTATTTCCCTCCTCCACTTGTCTAGAAGATACTTGCATGCTAGATAGGAAGGGTGCATTCTGTTCTGCTTTATCTTCAGCCTGTTCTCCACTGTGTTCTCACATATGCTCCTCACTTTTATTCTTCCTTATAATCATAAACATGTTTACACTGAAGTATTTTTCCCTTCTAACTAGTGACCATTTGTTTAAAAATTTAAAACAAGTTAAAAAAATGTAGCTTCTACCTACTGTTTCTGAAAGGCAGTTTTAGGCTCTTGATTGTTTCTCCTCTGAGATCTGCTTGTGTAACATCTGTCTCACTGATGGTGAAGAGATCTAACACAAAGGCTAACTACAGCACCTAGAATATTTAAACACAGCTTGATCTATAATACCATTATTCATTGGTAAGACAAAGAGCTCTTAAGGTAAGACAAAACTGAACGCTAGAATAGGTGGCTACCAGAATTAGAAATAGGCTGCTTTTTAAGTGTATTTAAACAGCTTTTACCTTGCACTGTTTTAAATAACAGTTAAAAAAAAAATCTAATTTAGAAAAGAACTCATTAACAATTTAAACCTGCTACTATAATAATGGTCTTGCATTATTTTTTGTCTTTACAATTCTTTATCCTCTTGGGAGGCAAATTATTGCCTTGTAAAGCAAAATGAAGGGTACTATTAGCCCTTAATTACACTGTTCTGACCCTACAGTTCAGGCTGTATCAGTCTTTCCATTTTAAAATCTTATTTTAAGAGGCTTATGAACTAGTCACAAAAAATCCTGCAACCGGTTAAAAGATGGCATTAAATCTGCCCAACCTGTTTGACAGCGCAGTCATTTCCTAAGGCAGAGTCTGGTCCAGAACAGACATAAACATTTGAGGGTAAGCCTTCATACGAATTCTTGTCAACTCCTGAAGAATCTCTCATGTTGAAGTAAACAGCCCAGAGGACTCCAGGTTTTTCCAGTTCTTCATTTTCAGTCTCTGAAAGGAAAAAAAAAGTGTTTCCAGTAATCGGTGTTCATGTGTAATGAGGGAAATATGTCATCTAGCATACTAAAAGTCAACTTATTAACATGGAATTACTGTAATAAAGTAACTTTTTTCTTTAAAAAGCCAATTAATTTCATTTTCCATTGTTTTCTAAGGTATTCTTTAATGGTATTTTTCCTTTACAACCATAGGTATGTAAACTTTACTTATTCTGTACTCACTATGCCACACAGAACCAATTGCCACCTAAATATACTGCCAAGAAGCTTGGTCTAAATTTAACACCTTTCCACTTTATGTTATCTAGCTTACTCTGGATAAACTCTCTAAGCATATGACACTCTGAACAAGTCCTCCACGGGCTGTGCAAACTTGAAGCTGTTGTATTCCATATGCAAAGAGAATTTTGATGTATACTTTTCTCCCCTCATTTAATAGTTAATCTTTGCATGGGAACTCCTCTCATAACAGACCTTTGTGTGCTTTAAGGTTGAGCATCTTTAGGCCAATCTAAGGAGATCAACTAATGCTCATGGTTTAAATAAAATAAATTTTAAAGAAAGATCCATAAAGAATACCCCCCGCCAAAATTAACTGCAGATAAAGAATTACCAAAACCCAGAAGTACTCTATTTGAGACATGTGATATGCAGTATGGAGAATCTCTAAACTGTGGAAATACTGCTAAATATAAATGATTAATTTATATTTATATGCTTTCTCAGGACTTGTACTGTACTACAATACTGATTACAAATACAAAATCATCAACTATGTCTTGCTTGTTTATCATCTGTACCTTCTTGCAGTCACTTTGCACATTCATATAACCCCTCCATGCACAGGCAGGAAAACCTCTGGCAAGATGAAGGTCACTTTTTAACAGTGCAGAATGAAATGGAGGAATACACAACATAGATTCTTAGCTTAATAGATACTATTTGTTTGGCATATTTGCTGTCCCCTTTTTGGTATTCTACCTCCTCTAAAATAAATGAAGCTTGTAAAAGACCTTGCAAGATTAACTTCTTTCCAAGGAAGAAACTTCTAGATAACAATGGCATTCAAAACAGTATTTTAAAGCAGTTGAATTAGAAAAAAAGAGATAAATCTATGCTATTCCTTCAGTATCTTTTTATAACTGTCAAATACTTTTAAAAAAATAGGTGCTAGCCATACTGAACAGTTTGAAATATAAATTAAATTCATCAGCCTGTGAAAGTCTGAGCCTTAATACAGGGCAAGATGCTCTTTAATATATTTAAAAGTTCACATTGCTCATAAAAGTTACTTCTTCCTCATTTAGGCAGGAAAATGAATGGAGTCCTCTTCTCCAGGTGACTTTGCCTCTTTGACCTGCCATGGCCCAGTGCTCACTTTATCTGGTGATTCATTTTCAATAACTCCAACAGTATTTGTTCTGACATTTTAATTAAAATACGACCACTACCTCATCCTGATGATAAAAAGGCCTATGTGTCAGTGAAAACTAGCTTTTCAGTGCCTCAGTGCACCTGAGGACCCCTATGATCACAGAGTTTCTACAGAAGAATTTCAGTCAGGTTCTAAACAATATATCATTTCAAAACTGGATCACTTCAAACATTAAGATTAATGCTAACCCCTCCAAATGATTAGAAGACACTAAACTGCAAGCTAATCTTTTCTTCATCAACTGAGTCTTTGAAATGCACCACATGGTCTTGAAAATTTAAGATATATGTTAAATATCCAAAATAAGAAATTTGTGGGCTTTAAATTAACAAATATCAACATGAAAAGTGTTTGCAGCTCTCCAATCTAATTAAGTTTACAAATCCTAGCTGTATTCTACTTATTTGTTTCGTACAGGGTCTTGTAGTACAAACCTAGTAAAAAATCTACATCTTTGAGACATCAAAATAATTGCCTGTCCTATAAGGAAAAAAGAAGGAAAATGCATATTATTTAATACTTTACCTCCTATTAAAAACACTTTGTTGTCTAACAAAAACAGTAAGATATTACAAGGTAGAGGACAAAAAATGTAAAAATAGAAAAGAATGCAGAAAAACAAACTTATGAAAAGCTGTAATCAACTCTTGATGAAACACTGTTCTTGGCTACAGAGCCCTGAGAGGAAAAAGAAAGATTGGCCACATAAAAGACTATTTTAAAATTTTTTTTCAGCAGGAGAAAATTCTGCTTGAATTAATGAGGTTAAGAATGAAGCATAACCGCAAATATGATAAGCAAACCAATTATAAATATTATAAAATACATTAATATCTTACTAACTTGCATATATATGAATGTAAACACTTCCATTGACAGCTAAGCATTGTTTTCTCACAGAAGAACTATGATTTACTGTATTTAAGCATATCATATTTAAAAATGCTTTGCCAGGGTTAGGACACGGCAACATCTTCTATGTGCACACTACCTATTCTATAACCATCTACCAAAAATAGGATTAAATTCCAGATCCTGGGATTACATTTCAAAGATTTCTGTGGAACGAGCTCGAAGTATCTCAGGGACAATTTCTTTCTAGGTAACAAATACTTTGTCAACAGCTACTTTCTTCTGGGACTGTGATATTGTCCATCTCAAGGTCAAAGTTCATGAAAGTGGCTGGCAATGTTTTCTTGAATTTAGGGTCAAACAGTTCATTATTGGAAATGCCTGGAAATGTATCTTCCTGGTAACACTGCAGTGCATAACAACTTTATGCTACCACTGCTTAAAGCAGAATCCAGAGAATTTTGACTAAGAAGCACTTCAAGAAGACAACAAAAAGATTAACAACATTCTTCAAATAAGAGAAGGCAAAAGAAAACTAAGCAGCTTGTAACACTGAGCACACCTGGCAGCTGGAGGAGAAAAGCAGATCACAAACTTTTAGGGTTTTGATATCTTCTGTTAGGGATACCCAACTGATAGAAATCACAAAAAACAGGTTAGTGTAAAAAACCAGATTCACAAATATTTCATTTCACTACTGCACCCTTGAAAGACATGCTCAGGAGCAAGCATCTTTCCATGAAAAACAAAGTGAGAAAAATTAAAAAGGTCCTTGTATGCCGAAGCTAAACCACAGCTCAAGAACGCTTGGAACATTAGATCATGGAACAGAAAAAACCTGAGGTGTCTAATCTATCTCAGTCTCAAAATACATTACTTTGAAATGCTGGTATCTAAATAGCAGCTCACCGTATGTTGACTCTGATGACAGATTCAGATGCTCAGTAACAGATACTTTAGTTAAAAGCGTAAATGATATTTTTGTAAAATAATCTCTTAATACTTCATTTATTTATTTTTACCTTTTTCTGTATTTAGATGGAATAAGTTCTGTACAACAGGCTCTAAATCTTCCCTAGCAGTTTTAGTTGATGGACAGGTTAAATGGACTAAATCTGTTAAAAGAGAATACAAACTAATTACAATCACCAACACACAGATACATAAATATCATTTACAATTTTAAAAGGCACAGTAGGTTTTTAGAAACCACTGCTCTTCATATAAATCACTTCCTTTAACTCAGAGGAGTACTGTATTATGGGAATTCAGTGTACATAGACCACACACAGAGAAATTTTCTTAATACATCTCAATTTTCTCTCTCTTACATATATGTTGGTAAGATGGAAGTATAATTTAACATCGGCAGTCCAGACAGAGAGAACATTATTCTATTAAAAATTTCTATTGATACCAGAAAAAGCAGCAGCAAGAATCTGGCTAGCACATCCTATTTGCCATTACTGACCTCCAGAAACCCCAAGAACATTCTTATCAGTGTCGAGCATCCAACAGTTCAACAACAGAGTAAACCCAGGAATATCACTACTGTCATCCACACCCTCCTTGAAGAGCCAAACTGGGACTGAGTGGGAATTTGGGAATTTGGCTACCCACAGTTCCAGTCTGGCTGTACAGGAGTAAGTAGGAAGTGATCTTTCTCCCCTGAAATGAAAAGTTGGAACGAGACTTCCATTTCTTTTGCTGTACTAAGCAGTAAAGAGGCGATGAGGTGAACAGACGCATGTTTTACACTGCAGCTCAAGCGGGCTGGCCGCTAACGATTCTTCTCCAGCCATACACAGAAGGAAGAACACTGGGAACACTGTCACATTTTGACAAACCAGAGAGAATTTAAAGATAAGCACTGCTGAATATCAGAGAACTGTTCTGCAATGTAAGTTATGACACAAACAATCCCTTGGTACAACATAACAAAAAGGCTCTACAACATTTTATTCATCTACCTTCTTACAGGATGAGAGAAATAACAGTTTTGTGCTTGGGTAAGGTGAAATTAGGTTAGCTGGGCCAGTAAGGATTTAGGATAATTTGCAAAACTAATTTCAAGTACTTGATTTCAAGAGGTGCTCTGTACACATCAGAAACAAACCACAGAGTACAGCAAACCCATATTGGAAAAAGAAGACATGAAAAGATTTTGGACCACAAAAACACATTTGTGGAACTGCCTAATTAATCAAAACTCACCTTACAGCATGGGTAAAGCAATGTCACTAGACCAAATTCTGTATTTGTGAAAACTCACAATTTTGCTTAAATAATGCAGATTTGATATTTCTATTTGTTGCTCATCTACTTGTTTTCATGAAAATTCTTCATGGAATATACTATTCCTTTATTTGTTCTCTTTTGGAAACTAGTGAGGTTGCTGTTAATCACTCGATGCAGCTCTTGATCTCTTTTCTGTGGCATTGGCCTCTATTCAGATTCAGAAACTTAAAAGCCTCATCTTAAAGCTTTTTATAAAACCACCTTAACAGACTCATTTGCTACTGAACAGTTGTCTGGAAACTTATCAGCAGAGAAGTATCTCTCAGATAAAATATCTGTCAGAGAATCACAAAGAAGTTTAACATACCTTTGTACAAGGTTTATACTGATTCATTTTTTCTTCATTTCTGTATATTTGTATTACATATGACATTCCTCTCTTTTCACTCTGAAGTCTGGCTGTGTTTGTGTCACTATTTACAAGTACATCAAAGATCTTGAATGATTTCCTGGCTGCAGTTATGCCACAGAAAGTTTGACACTAACTCCAGGAGGATCAGATATTTAACCCTTCACGCTTGTCTTCTTTTAGATTGCACACACAGAAATTATATCCAAAAATTGATTTTTCATTAAACCAAAGCCAAATTTCTGTACAAAAGGAATATGTACTCAAAATGGTAAGTGAACACAGGTGGTGATAATGAAAGTCTCCCTGTAACCTTAAGCAAATGTTTACAACCACAAACATTGCAATACAACCTATTCTTTCCTCAAAAAAACCCAGCTATAAATCACTGAAGTTCACATCATTTACTTTCTATAAAATCTTTTTTATTACCTTTAAGGTTATAGCTTTCAGTCACAGTCATCAGTATATATTTTGATTATATTTGATTTACTCAGGTATAACTGCATTAGTTACAGTGGTTGCCAACATTTGTCTTCAAGTAATTCTTCTAGCAAGAAGAACGATGAGTTTAGTTCATGATTTCATCATTACAGTCTCAATTTTTAGGGCAAGTGAAGGAGTTTGGTTCCACTCAACTGGCAATACAGATTATGTGCCTGTCATTTATGTAGTGTGATCAAAGAGTAGATGTATTTGTATACTTATCTTAAATAATTGTTTGAAGGAGAAATCAGTCAGGTTAAAACTCATTTACAGATAATGATGTAAAAGTTTTTTAAAAAATTATGAAATATGTCCCATAACTAGAACTCAGTGATACCTAAAATACAACTATATTATTTCAATACATGAAGACAAATTTCATTAAGGAATGTAGTACCTTCTCTTCTGAAATTAAAAGAACTTACAGAGAAAAATAAATAACAGAAACCTTAATTTTTCATCACCACAGAAATTCTCATGAAACTAATAATTTATATCTCCTTGAACATCAATCCTTCTTTAGTTTCACTTCCTCCTATATATATTCTGTGAACCTTTAAATAAAATAGATCAGTTATTTGAAGGATAAAT
The DNA here is from genome assembly GCA_907165065.1 of Caprimulgus europaeus. Next base: position 19,272,970 of record OU015538.1, on the reverse strand, counting down.
ATTAACAATATGCTTTGTAGCAGTAAGTTCTTTAATTACAGATTTACTATTTTTTGTTATTTAAGTAGAAAATATAATAATTTAGTTCACTTTCATATACAAAGAACTGAATTCAAGCCTGTGTAACAGTAAAATAAATTGGTCATTATTAAAGTTACTTATTTTTTGTTAAAAAAGATTAGGTCAGGTAACCTCTAATTCTATTTATCTTCCATGGTGTCCCAAATTAGTGATCTATTTAACAGAATTCAGAAAAAAGTGTTTTTGAAAGAAAAATAAATACCCAATAGGAACATTTCGTTGCTCATCTATTTCAAGTTTACAGAATAAAACATAAAGATAGTCATACAGCTCTGTACACAGAAACTGTTAATGGAACTACAACCTTCCAGAAAGGCGATCTCTTAGGTGTTTTAGAATTACAAAATCTAAAGCAGTAGACGACAGTAACAAAGTTCTTAAAAGAACTGTTATAACTTTACCTCAAATATATCATGATGTACTCCTTACCTCCAAATCTCATAATGGGACTTAATCACACCTCCACCAAAACTTTCAGAAGAGAAAAAGCCCCCAGATACAGTGTACTTCAGATACTTCAATTTAATAGTTCAGCTAAGGTAATCCATTTAAAAAAATAATAATAAAGTAATGACAAACTACCAGTAAGATTCATGTGCTTTAGAATTTTTTTTTAACCTATTGAACAAAAAAATTAATATTGTTTAAGTGAAAATATCTTGTTTACCTACTTATTAATTTTTCAGTATATGTTGATAAAGAAGTAAGTACAGGTGCCCTGGTTTTTACACTTACAAGTGTCCTTCATGCACGTCATAGTTGAGGAACACAACTCAATGACACAAACTGCTGGTTTTCCTGGATCCACTGGAGGCACTGTCAAAAGGGAAACCTATCAAGCAGGAAGAGCAACTTATGTTAAAGGGAGTAACGTGGAAGCTGAGGCAACCAACACAATTCTGAGTAAGAATGAAAAATAAATGCAGACATTTATAATTTTGTTTTCTAGTTTATTAGTAACAATTTGTGCAATCAATCCTGCAGAATCTGAGCGTTAAGGAACTTCTACCAAAGTCAGTAAGGCCACCTTTGTTAGGAATGTCTGCAGCAGCACCACAGAATGAAAACCTCCTATCACTGCCCTTTCCAAAATGATGAGTTTAGAAACTCTGTTGGCAAGAGACTGGAAAACTATTTAGGAAAACTGGGCAGAACACTGTTAGGTGAGAATGGCTGGAATACTTTTATGCAGGACTGCTGGTAGCAAGACTTCTCTGTCATGTACGTTCTTATTCTGTAGATCCTATTTAACCTGTAAGAATACAGGAAGGTTGCAGAAGAAACACTTAACAGATTAATATCCTTTAAAATTAAGGGCTGCAAAGACTGACAAAGCAGAAATATTTAAAGGGTCTGAAAGTGTACAATAAGAACTTCAAACAGTAAAGTGAAGGTTTAAAAAAAAAAAAAAAAACCAAAAGAAATTTGAACAAAGTTTAGACAAGATAAATAACAGTTAACAGAATGCTAAGGGTAACAGTTTATTAAAAAGCAAAATTAACTACCTTAAAGACAGCAGCTTAGAAACTCTGTTAATTAATACAGTGTCACTGAGCTAAAATGAAATAAAATCCTGAATAGTTTTATAGAGACTAACAAATTAATTATCAGGAGAGAGAGCTGACAAAAAGCTGGATTCAAACAGAAACAAAAGCATGATTTAAATCCTACCAACAACTAAGTATTAATACATACAATTCAGAAAGAGTAAGTGATACAAAATGGATATATACCTGCTGCTCTGAATCTGTGTTTAGTACAGACCGATCTGTAATGAGCACTGCTCTGGAGATCTGCCTACAATTAAATAAAACAATTATGACATTTCACAAAAAAACTTTAAAAAATAGCAATTTGGATTCAAAGTTTTGGCAATACTGTAGGAAGGCTATTCAGACATACAATCTTTATTCATATGATTTGTAGTTGGATGTTTTGCTTGTTGCTGAAGCAGAACTACGTCGGGAACATTAATGAATTATTTTCAATGACCAAAATAGATGATGAATAAATGAGCCAGTGCCGTTATATGAAACAGCTTGAATGTCCTTCAGATTTTTTAAAAATTTGATCAAGATTGGCAGCAGCATGTTACAGTCTTTTTATGTTCCAAACAGCATGGGACACTTTGGATCAAGGGGAAATACACTAGAGTGGACTTAATAAATCGAAGTTTCTAATCCTCCACTGCCTACAATTATTTCTGCACTGCACCTACTACTCCAGCTTTGCTTGTATCTCATCTGCAGTATTTTGAAGACAAAGGCAGTATATGACTACTGCTTTATCAAGAACAACAAAAATCAGAGAAAAACAGTTTTTAACAAATATGAAATCCCTAACACAGTGCTATTGGATTTTTCATAAGGAAAACAGGCATATGATTTAGAGGACAATTTAAGAAAACATAAACATAGAAACTATACAGTATGCCCTCAAGTATATCGAAGAGAGGAAAAACTATGCACAGAACTAAGTTGTACTGCAAAGATAAAGCAGGAGACATTAATCTCTTAAGTGCAACTTGCAGCACACTTTATACACTATTATTTAAAGAAATTTACTACATTTTCTGTCTTGCTACATACCTGTAAGACACATTTGTGCATACGCTCTCTGAAAGGTAACTATCTTCCACAATAAAATAGTTAGCACTTATTCTTTGTCCAAAATGATCCACAATAGCTTTGCATCTGTTAAAAAAAATAAAAATTAAATCAAGCCAAACGAAGAAATTTAGATACAAGGTAACAAAAGCACACGTAAGTTTTCAAAGCTGAGTTATACAGCACATCATTCACATCTTTCAAATAAGTTTGCTACACATTTCTTTAACATGTAAGCCTCTAAAACCACTCAACTGAAATTGATAACTAAATCCTAGACTTCTATATTCTACCTGGTATATATAACTTTTTAGATGCAATGCTATTACAGATAATGATATCAGAACATTAATAAATCAGTCACTTCATAAGGAAAATGAAATATAAGTTAGTAACAGTAGCATTTGCTCGTACATGAAGATGGCATACGTTTCTTACTTCATTAAATACTGTGAATTATTTTGTAGGTGCTACCCCGTCACAGTGTTCTTTTCCCCCAGTCAGCAACCTTTACCAAAGATAAATTTATTTTGACAATAATATTTGACAAATTAAATGGCAAATTAACTTGATATATAAGAAAAACCCTTGAGAAATATGTGCCTCACCCTGTTCCAAAAGAATTTCTCTGAGCTTCTATATTTGTGACTAAATATACCCTTTAAGTTAGATACAAAGGGATTAACTAAGTCACATTGCTTTAAGAGCCACACATGTTCATGATACTGTTCATCTCTGAATATAGACAAATTCTGACACAAACATGTATTAGCCTGCCTCAGGTAATATTTTCAAGAGTCACATGTAACAGACTAACACTCTCATAAATGGGACAGAAAAGCAAACCACAGGAAAGAAGCAATTCAGAGAGCTTAATTGAGAACAGGACACAAACTCCAAATTTTAATGGGGTTCTACAAAAGAACAAACTTCAGATTTACATATGACATATATGAAACCAAACCATATATATGAGACAAATAAAAAGGAGGCTATACACAGATACTGACCAAAAACAACCTCTACTGCTGATTCCTGTATGTCACGATCTGTGTTCTATTTAATTGCACATATTTTCCTCAAATTGAGACATTGCAAAAATTTTGAGAAATCCCTAGAGGTTTAAAGAGCACTTATCTTAGCTTTCCTACCTACACTGCAAGGAAAATATGTGCACTACAACTACTTTTTTATAGCTTGTTTCCAGATCTTAAGAGTCTTTATGGCTTAATATTGATATCCAAAACAAGATTTTAAGGTTTTCTACAATATCACAGCATTTATTGTATGAATAAATAAAGCAAATTAGCTTCAATTAACTTTTGCTTGCTGTGTGAAAGTTACGGCATTTTTAAAACCAAATTATTCTGAATCAGTATCTCAATGTTTCAATCGATTTAATGTACAGGATTCAAACCAGTAAATTCTTTCACACACATTTACACACGTGCACACACATGGAAACATCAAAAGAAACAAAAGGATGCCTAAGACAGAGATCCCTTCCAGATTTAAATGTGTTTTATCGTAGTGCAACATCATTCCCTTATCAGTAAATCTCTGATATGCAAGTTACCCATTCTGAATAATCAGCGTTTCTGTAACTTCAAGTTATTCATTAGCTTCTGTGATCAAATTGATCCACAAAACCAGAGATGAGAATGAAACTTAAATAAGTAATAGCAACCAGCTGCCACTGGCTTTAGTAAACCAGTTGCTTCTGTAGCTTGAAACCAGAACTGAAAAAGAGCGCACACAACGCTTACTGACAAGTGTAAGAGGTTAATGACAATTAAGCACATTTTTACACACTAACTTCTAATGCTGATTTCATAGGAATCTGGGTACTACCTGTACACCTATAGTCAAATTCAGCAGACAACTTGGGAACAGTAATTAAAAGAAAAGTCTAATGGTACAAGCTTTTTTTTAGCTTAAGCATGCAATAATCTTCATACAGTTGCAATCACATTCTATTCAACATGTGTTTCACCTGTAACTTTAAGAAGTTTTTTCCTAACGTTAACCTAACTGATTTCATTCTCAAGCACTCATTTGAATACTGCCAATAAACAAGGAAGTCAAGCTGCTCCAGTTCATTTCTAATTATAACCTTTCTTATTGTTTATGAAACAATTTCCCCTGCCACCCCCCCTAAACATTATCGAAGGGGAAAGGTTGATTAAATGTCATGTTGCATCACTCAAAGCCAGCAAAGGCAACTACACACTTTTTATTTCCCTGCTCACTGTTTCCTCTCCTTTGTTCAGGAATAGCTATCAGGTCATATGTTTGATAAGATTTTACACAGAAAAAGAGATAGTGCTTTCAATTTCAGTCTCCACTCTACTTCAAAGGATGATGCTGAGAAAATTTCTTTCAAGTACTGCTTCCAAATATGGAAAACACTTATGCACTGACATTATCAGGTCTCTGTCATCTGATATGTGTTGGGACAATGAATCATACAGAACCCTCCATTGACCTTCTTTCAATGTGTCTAGATAAAAGGATGAAAATTAGAATCCATCTCCTTGCAGTGCCACAAGTTATAAATGTACTTTATAGGGCTCATTATCCAAACTAATGGACTAAGGGCGACATCCTTGAAATGGACTTACCAGCACTGACAAAGCCAGTATGCAATATTTCAAGAAAGATATGTAAATTACTATGTGTTTGCTATATCTTTTTATTACAGATGTATAAATTTACATTTATCACATCTTTCCCATTTTTGAGACAGAATTATATAATTGGAAACATATGTAAAGTGTGATCAATGTAAAATGCCTACCATTATTATTAATGCAATCCATGTAATTGAAAATACTTTACATTTTATCATATGCACCCGAATAAGTGGCCCACAATAAACATGGAGAAAATAAACAATGAAAAGAAAAATAATTATCGTGCATACATTCAATGTTTTTGTTCCTCAATCTGAGATATATGATGTGGCAGAGCACCAAGGGTCTATCAGGATCACAGGATGTTCTGCATGCGTGTTAAAACAGCAGACCTAAGCTGATACAATATGTAAACCCCAGAAATTTACAACTGGATTACCAAAACCTTAAAATAAGTATGTTTAAGAGTTTCTATACTTGCACAGTCTTCCCTGAATCTTATCTTCATAAACTATAAAAAGGGCTATAGTAACATGATAAAAATTACTGTATAGTTGAGGATGAAATCTACTGTTCTCTGTATAGACAGTTATAGATAGTAAAAAAGGAAAAGGCAATTCAACTAGATATTGAATGGGTTCTTATTTTTCTTGTGCTGGAGAGAGTATTAGCCATGTCTAAAAAGGAGCTGGAATAAACTTTGGGGATATTTAGGGACTTCAAATGAAACTAAACTATCTACAAAAAGTTTTAGAAGAAAATCAAGGCTGTATAAATCCTCCTACATGTACTAAAGCACAAATATTAAAAATAGTGAAAAAATAACTGCACTGTTTTCCTTACAGATACTAAAGCAAGAACATTAAAAGTAATGAAAAAATTACTGCACCAAGATCTTGATGAAATCTGGAAGCCTATGGAAGATGCTTATAAAATAGTAATCAATACTGCATAATTTGTCAGAATTTCTACTGTTGTGAGTTTAACCTATTTGTAACCAAGGTAAGCTGTCTCTGAAAGTACCGAGACAGCTGTAGTGTCAACGAGGTATGAATTTGTCTATTACCAATTACTATTAATGGCCTGTTGACTCAAAAGCTCAGTAACTCATAAATACCCTCATTAACAATTTGATAGCTGATCTTTATTAGGCATAACACTGAAGCCTAAAGCCAAGAGGAAATTAGGGTTGATGCAGGGAGAGAATATACAGTAAGGAAAGAGATAATATGAAGAAAGAAAAAAAGAAGGGAAAGGAAATAGTGATGATCTTAGCAGCAAACAGGGTATCTTGCTAAGTAACACCCTAAGGAAAAGACTTAGCAAGTAAAAGCAGTACTGCATTCAGGTGAGAGAAAAGAAAATCTAGAGAAAATGATATAACTGAATAAAGACATTCCTGGGCCAAAGAAACTCAGCTCTTTGAGTGACACTTTTCCTGTGGTAAAGATGATGTTTGACACTTTTAAAATTATTAGGAAAAAAAGAATGTTATATGATTCTTCTTTCCTTGGTGAATATACTTTAAAAAACCCCATATTTTGACCTAGGCTGTGTTATTTTCATAATCTCAAAGAAGTCTGGCCCTTTTTTTTTGTTTAGTTTTATTTTGATGTAGAAGTATTACTTGGTAAAATACTTGCTTCGAAACTATGAGAGACATAGAAAGAGACAACAGAAGCAGGCAGGTGACTAGACTTGGGAAGCTGGACGTGCTGTGCTTCTTCATATTCAGCATCAGATAATGGCATTATCAAAAGACCAATGTTTTTAAAATAACTAAATTCTGGTAAACTCTTTTAAAAATACGTAGGTAATTCTGCACCTCAAAAATCTATCCTTCAGTTTTAAGTGAACCACTAAAGCAGCCAAATAGCCTAAAAAAAGACACTTGAAACCTATCTGCAACCCCGAGGAACTTACTAGATCCAAAACATAAAATCAGGTTAAAGGAAAAGCAGCACTCCACCTTTCTTGGAATACATATAATCTTAGCAAATTAATACCAAAGGTCTTCAGAATGTGCAAAAAAAGCTGGAAACTGGGGCAACCAGCATCACTGACCAGTTAAGATCTCCATGTTGTGGTGTTTGGAAGTGTTGACAATTTACAGAGGTGTGAAAAATGCCACTATGGAAAAAACTGTGGGTTGATTTTTCTTATCTCAACTTTAACCCACCTACAGGCCTGATATTGTTGTAAAAGAATTTATCCTAAGATAAGCGGGCAGCATAGTTTATGACAACAATCTACCTAAAAACTCATTAAAGTCTTTTCTCTTGGAGTGACATGCATTATCAGCAAAGATTAATCTGATGAGTCTTTAGGTGAGCTCCATTTTTAAAAATGCAATAACAGAGGGCTTTGTTGTCATCTGATGAAAATCAATTAGAGTAGGTAAGGCCACAAGGAAAACTAACATCACTCATCACCAGCCCCCCGGCAGCTGAAATGATTTGTCTTCCAAGCTTGGGTGATCAGGAGCTGTAGTAATATCACAGGGAAATTAATTTAGTTTCTATATTCTAGACCCTCTTTCCTTGTTCTGGAGGACCTATACACAAATTACTTTTAATCAAGGTTGATGTGTTATTAATACCAAGGAGGATCTTTGAAGAATCATTTTTTTAGAAGCTGACGTAACCCATTTTTCATCTGTGTTTTGTATACAAACAGAAGGTTACTCGTATCCCCTTACCGTCCAGATTCTCTGTCCACCACAAGGCACCGCACAGGATGGCGAAGACAATAGATACCACCAAATACAGCGCACAGCCTAGGAACAGGTGAGGAAAAAGTAAAGGTTACACCTCTCACAATTAATGGCAATCAACACCAGTGTGTTTTGTAAGCCAGGAAAGTACTGTGCACGTCTCAGGACATTTTTAATGACACACCGTCTCTGAATCAGACAATCAAAACACAATCAAAATAAAGCAACAACCTTTTTGTAACGGATACACTGCTAACTTTTATTTTTTATATTAGCATTTATCTTATTCCTCTAAACAGTCCCATTAGCCTGAGCACTCACCCTCTGTTACCACCTTCAGTCACTCAGGATGGAAAAGCATCTATTTACTGAAGATGCACAGAATGTCCACTGACCACACTGCATTGCACGTGGTATGGAGTGAGAATGTAAGAACACACAACAACCCTACAAAATTCCTACTAGAATTCTAAGTGTGATTCAGAAATTATTTCTCTACTCTTACAAAATGTACTGTGACAAGTTCACCAGCTACAAGCAGCTTTCATTTTGAGGGCACTGAGAAGTCCTCAACAGAATGAAGACCCTAACCAGCACCTAAGTCATTAGATAGTTCAAAGACAGTTAGTCCTGCAATACCTTTTAAACTGCATGAATGATGCAGCACAGCAAACAGCTGAGGTGCCTTACCAACTCACATCTCTTCTGAGCGCACTCCAAAAGGTACCAGCCCAAGGAAATGTCAGCAACATCACTTACTACTGGCTGAATCAGAAGATCCAGCTCCCTAGAAATACCTCTTCTACTCATGCAAAAGCAGGGAGAACATACACCATGTTGAATCCCAACCTTGCTGGCTGGAGATTGTGGAAGATGACACAAAGGTTAAACATTCACTGCAGAGTTCTTACAGAGCCTTGAGCTACGGGCTTATTATCTCTAATGCTGCAATCAAGGGTTTCTTGCCTGACAAAGCATGTACGAGGATCTCTCAAACCAACACAGATGAATTTATTTCATATATTGTATAAACAAATAGCACTATTAACCTAACTAAGATTCCTTTGTTAAAAACTATAAATTATATTTTTCCTTTGACTTCAGCCACCATCAAGGGATTTTTGATATATGCACTTTATTTTTCCAGCATGCTTTGAAAGAACTTTGCTGCTTGGCTGCGCAAAAATGTGAATTACTTATTTTCAAGAGTAGTCTGCTATCCAGTGGAGGAGGGCATGACCTGTTTTCATAGCAGGCCAGCAGAAAACTTCTCTTTTTAAATGAAAATGGAAAGGAATTTTGATTGTGTTGTGTTAAACTATTACAAAGAGCCAAAATACCTACCAAAACAGCCTAGCATGAAAGATGACATATTAGGAAGAACTTGCCAGAATTATTTAAATATAGAAATTCAAATATTAAACTAAATGGCATCCCAATAATTTATGGCAAAGTAAAATCATTGTGCTATTATTACTTTCATACAATAGGCTATTCAGGATGATTTGACTGTACTTCAAGTACAAGGCAACTCTTTGATACCATTAACCCTAAATGACAGACATTTAAACTGATATTACTCTAATTAACTGGTGACTGCCTACACCAATAATTCAAGTTTTGCTGAAAGATAGCAACAACACTGTACTCAACTTCAACTTTGCCCTGGTGACATCAAATCATATTACAGCTAAATTAACAGTTGTGAAAATTTTTGGCCTGGTAGCCCTCCATCATACACAGCCTTTAAATGCCATTTCAGTTCCCATCAAGGCAGGAATCAGCAGTTGTAATTTTTAATGCAGCTGTGAAACAATAGGACATATCAAAACCTGAATGTTTGACAGCATATTCACAATGATTTATGAGTTTGTATATAATTTGATTATTCTATTAATTTTACTGATTACTGATTCAGCTAATACAGTGAAGGTCACTTACAAAATAAATCTTAATTACATTTCACAGAAAGTAACTGCCTCCAACTAGTTGTTTTCTTTAATTAAACAGTAATGTAACAAGAGAGAAAATAGGCTTCAGGGTTGCTGCATCTGTTGCTACAAGAGGAGTTTACTGCTTTGATGTAATGCTCTCTGATATTAATTGAACAAAAATAGAATGTCTCTCCATCTGACATCTTGATTTTCAACACAGAGCTATTGCAAACACACTTAAATTAGAGACTTACCCCTAGTTCATTTTGAAGCTACATTAAAAAATTGGAAAATTGTATCATATAGTTTCACTTAAAAAAAAAAAAAGTACTTTTTATTTCCAGCATATAGCTTGTCTTCTACTTTCTACAATTCATGGAATGAATACTTCAAAAATTGAGTATTTTTTCTCCCCAACTCTATAGTCTTCTATAGCAAAAACTATTTGCTACCCTCCTTAAAGATGAATGCTGCATGTACAGCACAGCAAGCTTTGGAGAAAGATCAAAGAAAAATATGCCAAGTGCTGAATTAATTAATCGTCCTATTTCAATTTATTTTTTACACACAAAGCAAGCTGTGACCTGGTTCTTACATTAAATTCTGTGTTTCCTGAAAGGTCCTTAAAACTTCAGTATTTCTACAATAGTGCTGTATGTTCCAAAACCATTAAAAACTAGAATGTAGACAAATCAAATCAATAAAATGCCTATTGTTAAAAAAACCAGATAGTTCATTTTCCCAACAGAGTTTCTATTAAAAAATTAAATTTCATGAGACGTACAGAGGGACGAGAGACCCTTGAGAACCATCCCCTGTACAACAGGAAATAGAAATTTTGCAAGGGGGGCAGGGAGGAGATATTTAGCATAGAAGGATTTGGAAAGCAAAGTCTTTCATCTAAGATTTAATCTCATTTTTTGTTTTATGAGAAAACAAATTAAATGTGAAACCCTACAACTTGGAAAACTTGAGAGGGGAGAAATATCTGTGCAAGAAATAGATGTTCCAATGCTCATGAGAGAAGAAAAATCAAAGTTTGACCATAAAGTCTTTGATGACTAGATTACTCCACTCTGAAGACTAGTCTCTACAGAAGGTAAAGTATGAGATCTGCCTGGCTCCGAGTCCCACTGACCTTGTCACAGGAGAAGCTGTTCCTCAGACAAGGTCCTTTAGCTGCAATTATACAGTAGTTCTGCCCTCAAAGAGGAGCTCAGGAGATCAGGACCGTAGGGCAGAGACACAAAAATGAGCAACTAGAAACCAGTCACTAAGCATTAGATCATCTATAAAATCCATGTATGTGCTCTCTGCCTCCAGAAAAGACATAAAAATTCAAGTTATCATAACCCTTAGTGAAATTCAAGGACTATTTTACTAATTCAGTAATGTCTTGGAAGCTACCTTTTGCTGTTTTCTAGTTTAATGAAACAGGACTCTGCTAAACTACATCTGCATTATATCCCAAATTTGCTCCAGTAATAAACATTCATGTCATTGCTGCAGATCTGATAATGCTGTAACATATTTGTATGTCTGAGTCCCAATTCTGAGGAAGTACATACAAGCCACAATCAGCACACCCCTCACAAGCAGACTAATTTACTTGTTAAGAGAGAATACCAAATAATTATTAGATAGACTTCCTTCATATTATTATCTTTGTCTTAATTATTAAAGAAAAAAATTGCTGAAATATCATCTAATTACAGCATTTGTATTTTGTGCTTTTAAGTTCCAAATATGCTTGTAAAACAAAGCAAGATGATCAAGGATGAGAGTAGGACAATATAAGTTATTTTCAGCCTTTTTTAATATGGAATATTACATTTCTTTTTCCTATACCACAGGGTATATTCTAATCCTTATAATACAATCTATTGACTGAAAACTTCTCCATGCCTAGTTAGGGATATGAAATCTATATACTTTGAAAAAAATTATACGATTCAGAGCATCCCATGTGAAATTCTAATAGTTGAAGGTGTTCAGGAGGTATAAACTTCTGAAGAACACTGTATTTCTAGTCAGTGAAATATTAAGGAGCAGAAAAGCTCTCATGTTTGTAAATAATTTCTTAAACAAAGAACAGACAAACATCTTGCTGAGAAGAAAGATAAAATCTAAAATGGGAAGGTGTTTTCAAAGTTTCATATACTTAGAATGCATTTCACAACAAAGGTTATTTCCAAATTAAAAGTCTTTTCCTGTCAAATTCTGAGAAATAATGTGGGCAAGGACACAAAAGCATTCCATAGCTTTATTAACGACAATGCTCACTGATCTGTGAATAACCTGAAAAAAAATGAAGATTATTGAGTTACTTTACCAATTTATCCATCCATCACTAGTGAACAGGTCTCAGAATGATGGATTATTTCACTTCCCTGATGTTTATCCCAAGAAAGAGTTTTCTCCTTAGAGGGAAAAACAAACAACTGCTCCTACAAACACTCATGCTAACTATGGTTGCACATTTTGCATTCATCAGCCAACAAAGTGAAGAGAAATATATCAAGTTTGTCTTTAAAAGCCAAAACACATCAAAAGTTTTATTATTTCATTGAAATGCAAGTGAAAACAATTAAGAAGAAAGAAGCACTGCAGCTACCCCTACTATTCAGTATTTTTGTAAAAACCAAGTAATACAGACAAGTTGTCAGTAATTTCAAAATAAATTTCCAGATCCAAAGAAATTGAACAGTATTAACAGATAAGAGATATATAAATATGAAAATTATGTATTTTGAAATGTAGGACTGAACTTCTATCTCAAATACAGCCTTTGTTTTTTAAATCACTTGTGATTCTTTCACACTTGCATAGAATTGCACATGTGCTAAGACTCAAATCAAACATATCTGACTGTCACAAGGAATTAACATTGTTTGAATTTCTCATTAATATGCAAAGTCATACAATTAACAAAGTTATGCATATTGCTTACATGTAGAAACAAGATACTTACTTAGAGATTCAAATGAAAAAGGTGATATATTAAATGTTTAGTGTAACAACTCTAAAGTGCTTTACAGTTAGGTTTCCTGAAGTCTAGTCCTGATCTCCGAACACTAAAACCTTCCTAGAGATGGCAACAGGGACATAATTGGAAACATTAAAATACCTGAGACTACCTCAGAAGCTCCAACATTTGTAGCAGGTAATAGCTCAAATGTAAGGGTAAAAACTGATCATTCATTTTTGAAATATATACAGGCACCTTCCAAATCAATCACACAATCCATCACATCTCAGCCCGGACTCTTAATCTTCTTGTAAATATGGGGATTGAAAGAGATGAACCATCTTAATCAGATCTTCCCTCCATCACAGAATTACTACTGTCACTGGCACTGACACAAAAATGACTAATTTCAGCTAGAATCCGTAACAACTACTAAAAAAAGGTTACACTGCCCACCAAATACATACACAATGTAAAAAGTTCAAAGCCTATTTACAGGCAATGCAAGTCATTAACTAACTACACATAAAGGTCAGTGAATCACTAATTCCTATGGCAAAGCAGCCAAAGACATTCCACCAACTGAGCACCTATTACCACGCCCACATCTGGCAATTCTTGGATGACTCTTAACAAAGAGGAAAAAAAACAAGATGTGATGTGTCACCCCCCCAGACCCTTTATGAGATGACAGACAGCATACAGACTCCAATTCCCTCGAAAACTTCCAATGGGAAAAAACTGCACTACCACTTCCAAAAGTCTTGTTTCCATTTGGATATTCGTATTTGCAAGAAACCAGAAAAAAGGATTGATGAGAAACTCTGCAGAATCTCCCCCAAAATTCAGTGTGGTCACAAAGCAAGCACTGAGAAAAGTCACAGAAGTGAGGCCACGGCCTGCAACTGGCTATGGGTGAAGAGAATCACAACTGAAAGCTTCCAGAAAGATGTTATCTCAAAGGAAAACTGAAAATAAGATGCAAATTTCACTGAGGTGAAGTGAAAAACTGAACTATATGAAACAGTATCTGTAAAATAGAACTTCCAAACACTCCCCAAAACCATAACAAAATCAAAAAGTTTTTGCTTCTGAAGAACTGGAAGGACAGAAAGGAGATTCAGGTTACAAGAGGAATTTTGTACATGCAAAAGCTGTAAGAAAAAACTTGTCTCCTTATTGACTTGTCTTTTCCTTAGCTTAAATCACATCTTGTAGTTCATAAAGGGGTTAATGTCCTCAGATTTGACAACTACTTCAGATTTTTAAGTCAAATATCTTTTTTTCCCCAGTTTACAATGGAAATTTTGGAAGCTAACAATTTTAACATTAACCTCCTACAACAGGAAATATTTTGAGTATTTCCTAATGTTTCCTAAAAACAGAAAAAACCATCAAAATCACACTGAATATTGTAAACGCTGTATCACTGAGACCGTGCAGTTTACAATGATGCCCAATTATAGTTTTTCTTTAGTGACATTTTTTCAAGAAAATAAAAGCTGTATTACAGATTTACAACAAATATATCAACAGCAAAGTGCAAAAAAATCTACTGATTTCCCTAGGTGCCTGACATACCAAAGTTTGGGCATCTTATGGTTACCATACCAAATGTGAAGGCTTGCTTAATACAACTACTTCATTAGAAGGGAAGAGACCGAACAGCTTCACACCAAGAAGTTTGAACCAAAGAAGTTGTTACACAGGCCAGTAAAAGTTCTGTCAGCTGGGAAAAGCAGGAGGCTTCCAACGACCTTCATCGTACCACGAATCCAATTTCTGAAGACAGAAATCTCACATCTGTACCTCCACATATTGGGAGGTACATTACAGTGATATAAAAGTTTAATTTTCTCTCCTAAACCATACCTGTTTAAACCAATAAAGAACTTACACCGCTTTTACTCACTCAAGTGTCGTCAGCAGTTATAAAACGTTGCAGTGTTTATGCAGCACCCATTTAGAATGCAAGGATGTGACTTACAAACGCCTTTGACTCATTCACATCAATATGCATGCATGCCATTTATAACAGTAGCCTTGATGAGAACACACAGTGTAACTGGCGGCAGGAAACGCTTAAGAGGTTTACATTAAAACTGAATACAGAAGGGTGGTTAGAAATCACAGAACAGGTGACACCTTCCTCTGATAACCTGGTGATAAAAACTGCAGGCTATGATGTATAGGTTGTGGCATTGCCACTTTCCTAGACAATCTGAGCAGTATTCTTTGGATACTGCTCAGTTTTAGCAAGACAGAATACCCAAGGCAGACTGCATATAAAAATTGTGAATAAGCTAAAAAAAAAATTGTGATTGTCTCCTAAATTGTTCAGGAGAACAAAGACATTTAGGCTTTATTTTGTATTGGAATGTTTGTAATACAAACCTTTTAAAAGTATAATTACTTCTTGGTTTGACAGAGTAATTTGCTTCAACTATTAAAATGCTGTCCTTATTGTAAGAGTTACAATGTAGCAAAAAAACCCCTAAATTCAGCAATCAAAGGACACAAACAGAAAGTTCAGGCCACCTGAAGAATTCCTGGGATCACAGAATGATTTTCTGATAGGAATATTAACAAGACTTATAGACACCACTATTGCTAACTCTTGAAATATATTGCTGTTACAGGTCAGAAAATTGCATGTGCTGGCTATTAAAAAAGATAAAGCCAAAGGGCTTTCAAGAAGGCAAGAAAATCATACAGAGAAGCGACAGTGGAAAAAAAAATAGAACTAAAATTCTAATTTTAATTATTAAATTTACATTTTTCCCAGGTACTTCAGGCCAAAGAAGGTGTAACTACAAAACTTGTGCCAAATATTTTGTACGAATCTGTTGGTCACAGGTATCTGGTCCCACATGAAGTCCTATAAAGGCAGAAAGACATTTATAAAATCTACCATCACTAGTTCTATCGCACAACTGTCTCCACAGTACTTACCTAAAAACAATTCTTTTTCACAAATTGTCTGTTTGAGCACCCCATTACATAAATCCACATTTTTAAAAATCTCCATACAAATACAGTTTAAGATCCAGATGAAAGGCTATTGACAAAAGATGTTACCAAATAACATTTCCATTCAGTGTAGTACAGAACAGCGCCTCGTTGGATAATGAACCAATGGAAACATCACTTAATCGAAGTGTACACATCACATAGGACAACTCCACATGGCCTTCAGTAGGTGCTGAGGCCAAGTAAGACCTTCCACTTTACAGATACCTTCCATGAACTATGATAATTATTCCAGAAGGTTACTATCAACATGTAATTACATCCATCCTATATACTGCCAAAAAGGCTCAAGCTGCTAAGGCCATTTTTCTAGTGGTAATTTAAATACTGTTACAGAGAAGAAAAACAGGATCTATCACAAAGACAAGAGAAGAAGATCATGTCCAACAGCATGCTGTAAACCAGAATTTCTTAGTAGTAGCATACATGTGAAAAGCAGAACATGTCCACCAACAAAGAACAAAGCAGGTAGGACTTTGCACTGATATTTAAACGAATGATATACAAATATATCGCTCAGACAACAAAATGGCTTCACCATGCAATACTGCTTTTTAAAAATAGAACTAATGTTTACTTCAGATCTACAGGTTACTACATCAAAAACCCACATAGAGCAGATGGACAGGCTGCTTGCCAGCAAAATAAAAGATTAAAAAAAACTCCTCAGTCTTTTAAAAGCCAGTTGAACCATTGGAAACAACTGAAAATGAAACCGCCCACCCTCTGCACATGTATTCTTGATGGTCCCCAAAAACCACTCCTCTGCTAGAACTACAGTCCCTAGCACACCTCAGGAGTCACGATAAAGACATTATCATTGCCCACAGTTCAAGTAAAGGGGTTGAAGTGGATGTTGTTTTATCCTGGAATCAATAGGGGCTTTTTGTTTTAATGACTTTCTAGGGCTCAAGCAGTGGAGAACACATGGCTGCTGTTTAAGATGTTAGAGTGGGAAATGCAGGTTGTACATGCCTCAGCGTAACAGGGCTTCACGGTGTCTTTTCTGCTGTTCAAGTCAGAGGTGGAAGCCTGCAGTCTATACAGCGCTACAAAATGACACCAAGAGAGTAAGGACATGCTTTCATATCAGTTTCCCTGTTTGTATAAGTCTGTGATGTGACAAATGTGAAAGAATTACATAATTTTTAAAAAATTTAATAATAAACTGGATATGTGGCACAATTTTGCTTCTTCCAGAAAAATCCAGTTCATTATTAAATATCTACCTATGAATGGTAGATGCACTCTCAGCATTAATTAGTGACAAAAACTGAAAACTTTTATCTTCCTGTAACTTCAGGAAGACTAAACCACAAATTTTCTCAACCTACCAAAATGCACAGTCATCCTTTTGGACAGACATCGTTCCAAGTCTTCTCTGTCAGTTTTAAAAAGTGATAGTCACGTTTAAGTTAAATTATTTCTTTCTCATTTCTTAGTACTTACTCCCATAGGCAGCCACAGCAACAGCCAGCTATGACAAGTTGCCTTCGTAGTACAATGAAAATTGTTTCAAAGTGTTGGGAGTGGCATCATTCCCAACACTTTTTTTCTTTATGAGGGGGGGATTTCACAGCCAATTAAAATGTAAAGCAAATAAAACCACCACGAAATTGCCAACAGAATGATTTGTATTGAATTATATCTATTAGCAATAGGTTACCAAGGATGTCCTTTTTGGAAAATACAGACTAGGAAGGTGAAGCTTACCTGCAGAAGCACTGTGGGATCTCCCCTTGACCATACAGAGGAAACAAAAATGGTGTATTGCCGTAGCGGCCAAGGCACTGAAGAAACTTTTTTGTTGCCTGGAGGCCTTCGAGAGTGCTGCAATCAGTCTCTGATACCATTGCAATAGAGTGAAGGATGAAGTGCTGCAAGCTGGGTGTTAACTTCTGTGTTCTTAAGAACTGAGCAAAGGTACTGTTCTCATAGTCTGAGGAAAAATTAAATTTAGGTAGAGGATATAACTTTTGTATTTTCTCATATGCTTCAACTTAAACAAGTACTTTTACATTTAAATAAACAAAAGCATTGAGCTTTTCAACAAACATCTTGCTGAAAATTGATAATCTAAGTCAAGGAAAGTTAAAACATTTACTCCCAGAAAGTGAGTTTTCTCAGAAGAAAGAAATATCACTCCATTAAAATATTTCAAAACCACAAAAACTCATCGTATGGGTCTCCAACAATCTAAAAAGCAGCCTTTAAATATGGCTTCACTGAGTCATTATGTTAAGACTCAATCTAACCCCATTTCTCAAACATATGAGAAAATGAGCAACTGTGGAAAAATATCCACCTTGGGATGCTGTTTCCTGTAAATTACCCCAAATATTACATCTGAATATCACCCATATTCTCACTCTGAGCACTGCCATTTCTTCCAGCAGCAGCAAACTTGCAATTACCTGTAACAAACAAACCACTTCAGTCTAATGAGTTGCAGCCCGTTCAGGATTTTCTAGAGTTCATTAGAGTCTTTCTCCTAATCTCACCAGATCCTTCTCAATATTCACCAAGTTTCTTTTGCATATGTTTATTTAAAATAATTTTCTCTAATATTTGTTCCTAATCTAATGGTCTGGTTCAAGTAATCAAACCAGTATCTTAACAATTGTTTATTTTTAACACTAGATTCTTCCAAAAATACTGCCTAGTCAAGCTACTGTCAAGCTACAAAAGCCCTGATATGCTTCAGTCTGAAACTTATGTCAATACTTTAATTATTCCTTTTTCCTCATTATTTCTTTTTGACACATTTTTTCTTTTTTTGCCTTAGTTTACATTTAGACTCCAAGAACTAAGACCATCACTTCAAGCTTTGTACCCTGAGCTGCATAAACCCACAGCAGAGTGGGTTTCCATTACCTTCCGTCAGCCAATTTTCCTCTTTGACCTGATGCTCATTATTCTTTGCACATCATGGCTCACTCTACTCTGATTTTCTCTCGACTAAATAAGCCAACAGTTGATAAAGGCACTTTGAACTTGCCCTCTGCAACTATAAGGCATTAAATTACATTTCCTTTCAGAGTTAAAAAATTCTATTTTCTCAATTTCTGATTTTGTAGCAACGTATTGTGAAGATTTACATATTACCCAAACAACCAGAAAGGAAAAATCAGGTACATCATATTGTATTTAAAAAATCCCTGGGAAGGGGGTAGAAACACCTAAAAAATTATAAAAACCACTGTGCAACCTTGCTGTAATACATAATTTTGCTGTTAAAAATTGTAAATAATAAATGATGTGGGAACTAGAAGAGCAAGTGCTTAAGTAGAAGAATTTAACACTGAAGTGAAAAGGTCACAAAAAGGTCAAAGTATACTTTGAAAATTAATCCATAAAAACAAACTGTGTGAAAACACAGGAGAGCTATCAAAATAGTGCACAACTGAATGAACTCATAAGAAGGGAGTGTACACTGTTCGATGAAACACTACCTTGGTATTCATCAGGGTGTTGTTCATAGTCCAAACAAAATGTCAAAAATTTCATTAGCATTCTCTTCTCCACCATAGTGAGCTGTCTGCTGTTGAAGACATCTGCTCTAGAACATGGTACCTGGAAAAAATTTTAATAATTTCAGACATTTTCCATACTCTGGATATGAAAAGCATCAAGCAACACTATAGTCTGACTACTTAACAAATATTTTAAATTGCTATTTTCTATTATACTTATTTTCCAATTATTTTCTATTATAACTATAATAAAAGTTCCCAATTTTGCACAATAAAAATACTTTTTAAATCTTTTTCAGCTTCTTCCTCTCTTCATTTCCCTTCAATTTCACTTGCATCTATGACTGCAGAGTTAATCAAAAGAGTTTGTATTAATTAACTGTGTCAAAATCTCCTGTTGCCATTATCAAACCAATGACTTCTCTTGTAAATAGCAGAGACACAAAATCAGTCTGTGCTAGGAAAATGAAAACCTAAAACCTGTGAATCTTTAAGAATTAACTGCCAAGTTGTTCATGGTCTAAATATTTGACATGAGGTAAAGATTTATGTCAATAATTTACAGAAATGAAATAAAAATCAAAATCTTAAGGAAATACTAGCTTATTGTTAACAAAACTCTCAAGAAACCAACTTTAAGTTTCTCGATTTTAAAAAGATGGTATTAAACATACACAATACATTATTTCACAATACCTGTTCTACTTTTCCTTCTCGAAAGGCAAGAATTCGTGTTGCATTTTTAAACTCTGCATATCTGCTAACGTTCGACTTAATCAGGAGGTCAATTAACAGACCTCGGGAGTAAAGCAACTGCACAGTGAAGAAAAACAGAAAATGGTGAGTAAAGAGAAAGTCCTTGCACCAAAAGAAAACAGTGATACCAACAGTATTCATCTGTAAGGTGTTTTCTGTAACTATTTACCAATTCACACAGTGAAATAAAACCTGAATAAAAGAATACCAAGCTGTAGCATGTGCACAATGACATTAAATGAACTGAAGTGACCATACAAATGGAGGAGACAAAGCAAACCACAGAAGAGAAAGGGAGACCTGAGTGCACAGGAGAGAAAGGGAGAAGCTATCAGCCTACTGCTCATTTAGTTTTATTAGTCTGGGAGTCATAGCTTGGGACAATTTTGTGTATTGTCATCTTGGATAATTTCTTTGTATTGTGTGCTATATATCCTTGAACACTGTACTTTACAACCTTCATTTCCTAATATCAGTAAAGTACATGATGCTGTCTGTGTAAATCATCACTAGTTGTTTCTCAAATTACCTGAAACAATAATGTGCCATTTTCTAAAAGTAAATTCCTTAAATCTCCAGTTAAGGGATATTAATACTAATTTATAATCTATCTACCTTTACTTGTTCTATAAGCTACAAATACCGAAGGGACAGAAATGTAACTATTAACAGAAGACATATGTCTGAATTGAAAAAGCACTGGAGATCAGTTTAAACATGCTTCAAGCCTTGTGGCCCTGACTAACAGAATTTGCAGGATCACACAGGAATTCTCAAGATGAAGGTTTACTGGAACACTAATGAGGACCCTATGAGAATGCCTGTGTCCCCATGCCAGAGTGAATCCAATACAAACTACTAGTCTTGCCTTGATGAGTACTCTCCTGTCAGAACTTCTGGAATTCATTGCATTTAACACCATGTAACACAGTGGCACAGAAAAAGTATAAAAAGGATATAAAGTAGTAGTATCTGCCTAACCACTATACACTATTGTTTTCACTGTGCCATTCCAATGATGCATGAACAGGTATCTACATTTGGAACAGAGACAAAATTTGAAATGATGCATTTTGTAGGGTCTCCACAAACAATTTAATAAGTTTTTTCCTGTTTCCAGAGGTTTGAAGAACATGAAAAATTAAGCTTTCAACTTTGAAAAAACTTCCCATTGCAGAGTATACATATAGTCTAAAACACAAAACTTAAGAAAAATTTCCATTTAACTTGAATTTGCAGGGCCATACCCACGTACTGTGAAATACAAAAAAAGGCAGATTTTAGAGTTTAAACAGCATGACAAATATGTCAGACTAATACTTCTTCCTCTCAGCAAAACACACACTAGTAGGAATTCAACACAATAATAACAGATTCTAGTCAGCTTGTATGTTATGGAATAACTGCAATTATTTTTTTCTTTCCAATAAAATTTATTACAATTCAGTGCTTTAGTCACCAGAGAACCAAAATGAGTATAGACAGACAACGAGAGTTTCACAGGAACATCTAAAACCCAGGAAGCACTCCAATGGGAAACATGTTTTCCATTTTTAAAACATCAAAGATGTGCATGTAGACTGATTGGTTTGGGGTGGGGTTTTTTAAAATGGTACTATTTTAAAAGAGCAAATTTGCAGATATTACTGAAATTTACTTTTGTGGACCTATTTCTGAGCTATACTTTATGGTCTCTTTGGTAATAAACAAACACTGAAGAGCACAGATGAAATAGCTCGTTTGGTTTAAGCTCTTGTTGCTTACTTCTCAAGTGTCTTTTTTGCCTCTAAGGTGCCGTGTCAGCCCTCCACAACAGTAAAGATGTTTTTTAAATTCATGCATTTTAAGAAAAATAAATGTACTTTTATGAAAAGAATCATTCAGTTCCTACCTTGGAAACTAAATCAATATTAAACCTTCTGCCTTCTCTAACAACTTGGGAATATGTAATTTTCTTTGGTTCTTGGGGAGAAATTTCTGAGGGTGCAGCTTCAGCTTTTCCCAATTCCGGAGCGGACTCGCCTAAAGCCGAACGATCCGAACCTTCATTCGGAGAGGTTATTCCAGACTCGTTCCCCTCCACTGCACTTGCTGGCTCAGTGTCTGCAGCCTTTCCTGGTTCCTGGCTCTCCATCTCTGGTAAGGCACTCTCCACTGGTGGGCACTCTTTTTCTGATTCCTGAGCAACCCCCTCAGCACCAGAGGCTCCAAAGACGGGCAGCTTTGGCAATGCACCAGCTTCTTCAACATCTTCAGCTGAATCCTGACTGATTAAAAACACAACAGGAAGAAAGGGGGGGGGGGAAAGTCTTTTTAAGAGTCTTTAAAACTTGTTTAACGTTTTGAGTCAGTGCCAAAAATGAAAAGCATTAGAATTTTTTTACCCTGGACAAATCAGGTGTATCGCTCACTGAAGAATTCTGGTTCTTTGAATGCAAAACTATAATTCATGAGTAGTATTTTTTCCTAGGGAGTGGGGAAAAAAACCACAAAACAAAACACCAATAAAAATATGGGTTCTTATTTTACATGGACTCAAAAGATGGAGTGAGTTTAAAATAAAAGTCAAAACTCTTGTGGTGATACACAATACACAGCTGAGTAAGCAAAAGAAACATAGTCTTTTAAAAAAGAAACAATAATGCAATTTGATTAGGTTTTTCTATGGATTAAAAAACCCCTTTGAAACTGAAATGCAAAAATGCATGAAAGACCTCATATATTTCAAAAAATCAAACTCACTGAAGTAAACAGAAGTGCTTTATATGACTGAGAGTACTTTGCATCTATTATTATAGTAAGTCAATCAGAGAAAAATGCAATTTTGACCTGAAGTTTAAGTAAAACTTTCAGATCACTTTTCCAACTCTGACCTTACACTCTAATTAGTTGTTCAAGTAACAGTCATAAAGAACAAAGTTCCCTCATGCAGCAATGTTATTTTTTTTCACGTGTTACGAGTTTGTGTGTGGAAGATGAAGGCAGCCAGTCAAAAGGAGGGACATTACCACACAACATTACTCTGTATAGTCCATTTCCTTTTCACCACACAATTCTTTAAAATTCCTCTTATAAAACAGATCTCCACTTTTAATCTGATCTGCTCTTTTTATCTTGAACTTCAATGACATCTACCTCAGAAACCAGTACTTTTGAACTTAGAATTTTAGTTTATACTACCAGCTGAGATGAATCCAATCAATGTCATTGTAAGTGAAAGGAGTTCAGCAATAATTTCACACTATCTTTTTATCTTTACACCACAAACCATTAATGCACTGAATAAACAATTCAATCTTGGCTGAAAACTAATGAACTATGATTTTAAAGGTGACCTGCAAAGGTACAGTACGAAATTTCAATAACCAATGGGATGGTTAAAATTCACTGAACAGTAAGGAATTACCCTGTATACATAGAAAAATGCTTCCTCACACATCCGCAGCCTCACAGAGGGAGGCAGGGGGCAGGATTTCTGCTAAAAGAGGGAAGAAAACCCCTGTATCCTTAGAAGTTGCTCCTCACTTATGATCTCAGGGAGCTCACAGGAGCTCATGAAGAATTTGGAGCAAGTCTCTCAGCTTGTGCACAGCAACAAGGAAGCACTTATTCATGAACAGGGTAAAATATTGCCCTGGGAAACACAGGAACTGCTATAAGGAAGCACTAATGAAAGAAGTCTGTTTCTGTAGATTAATTATGTCTTTTTGCTTCACATTGCAAGAATTAAATAACTATAAAATATCCAAGAAAGATAAGTACTTTGACAATTATTTTTTTTTTTTTAAAACTAATCTCTACTAAAAAACCAAATGAAAGTAAATTAAATTTGGAGGTTCTGTTTAGATTTTTAGGTTTTTTTAGGAATTTAGAAAATTATGTTTGTGAAAACTGCCAACGCTGTTGCCATTAATGCAATAACTAAGAACAAAGCTTTGATTTAAACCATCCTATAGCTTTTTTTTTATAACACAAAAATTCAGAGGAAATTTTTCTTTCTACCTTCTCCCAAGCTCAATGTACAGTTCAATCTCATTTTAAACATACCTATTACTTTTTAAATCATAATACAATTTGGATTGACAATACATTGTATTTTTTCTGTATCACTCTGAAAAACTAGTGTAACAGAAATATTATGTATTTTAAATCTCTGTTCAATTCTTAATAATGCATAAGTAAATCTGCATGATTTGCAGCTCTACATATTGTCTAATGAAAGCCTCAAAAATGTGTGTAATCTAAATTCATGACATCTTTCCTATAGGAACAAACATCCCTGAATAATATTAAGAACTGTCTATAAAAATCACTGAAATTGAACTTTTGAACAGACAATTCTTCTCCTAATTCAGAAAAAAAATAATACATCTGCAGACAAATTGTTGTGTAAATTTAGAATATTATCTTCCACCATTCATCAATTAATGGTACTAACAAAGGAATATCTTAAAATGAATGTGTCTTATTAATGCCTTGTAACAGCAACCCCTTCAGATAGGTCAAATGAAAAATTGCCAACCAGCTGGTTAATTTATTCAGCACAGGTGTTCACTATTTATTTTTCAGCCATTTGCCTTTTTTCAATACAGCTTGTTGTAGACACAGTATTCTTTTTCTTTGATGGATGCACTTTGTTCTAAGGCCATTCATTTCAGATTTGCACTGTGTATATTATACTGCTACCCAGCTGTTTATTCTTTCAAAATAAATGTTTAATGGTTACTTCATAGGAGTTACAAAAGTTAAGCAAAAACAACAGAATCTAGCCAGAATGTGTAAATTGTTGGAAACACAGTAATTGACTCTCTCAGAAAGTTTTAAGTTATTTTCAAAAACTTTTTCTTTGCTAGGTTTATTAATCTTACCATTCTTTTTTGTGAGTTTTGGAGGGGTTTTGGTGATAATCAAGAGAGAGAGCTTTGTACTGCCAGGCTAAGTTAAATGCTTTAAAGTAGAATCTTCTGTTTAGTCCTGACTCGAGTATAATGCTCACTCTGCAAAATGTGAAGTCTTTGTGTTAGTGGACTCAAATTTTTGAGCCAGCCATCAGTCAATATCACATCTTCTTAGGAAAATCACAAAGTTAAGAGACTTTGAAACCTTTAATCTGATTTAATACTGGTTCTGAACAATATTTATTATGGCAACAATATCCAACTGATATTGTATTAAAACAAGCGTAACATTTCATCTGCAATACAGTCAAGCAGCGATTACTGTGCAATATAGAACTGTGGAATATGGAGTCTGTGACCTTCAGACTGTATTAGTTTAACTTACACCTTTTTTATTTTTCTACCTATGATGCCTACAGAAAGAAATATATGTTTCTATATGAATATCTGTCAATGTTTCATTCAGCTACCTGTGATATTATCTAAGGGATTCAAGATTAAACTTACAAAACTATCCCAAAGAACCTTCCAGGAATTCAGAACAGTGTTCAGTTTAGTGCAAAATCCAAAAGATAAAAATGATAAACAAATACAAAGAAATAGTTCAGTTTTCAAGTGAGGCCCACACATTTGCCATTCATTATTACTGTGCTTACACACTATTCAACATTGGTGCTTCACAAGGTTACCTTCAGATATTTCTTGACTTTCAGTAATACAACATTGTTAAAACCTTACCTTCTGCATGGGTTATATATAACAAAGTATCATACTTCCATTGAAAAACCTACACAAAACCTGGAATTTATATTCTTAACTTCTGCTAATGCAGACATACCTGTATAAAAACCTAACTAAAAGATATTTACCACATACTCAGCCCGAAGATGGCATACTATTCTTCATGTGCTTCTGCAACAAATATTCACAAAAGTAAATGTGTAATTGAAACTAATCATGGTGTATGTAAAGTAAGACCTGAGTTCCTTTACTTCAAAACCAGAAAGGTGACAGCCCAAAAAGGCTGTTATTATATTACCAGGAGTCTTTGACCACACAATTCCTTCTAAAGCATCATGAGTAAGCACCATTTAATAAGTTAAATCCACTGACTATAAAAATAACAAAGGGCAAACATTAATTTAACACTTTGTCACAATTCAGTATTTTACAGTTACAGTATTAATGTCCATTTGTGTTCCTATTCTTGTGTACTTATTTCATTTTACATGTACTTATGAGTTTAGCTTTTTACTATGAGAACAGCAGTGCACAAGGACATTAAGAACATTTTGGAGCTTGTGGTTACTTTCTGAGATAACATGCAACATGGCAGTGTGGTGAAATGCTTCAAGCCAAAAGCACAATATGATTATTTACCTCTGGGCATATAAAATTATTTGTGTATTTCTATATTTATACTTACTCGCCAAAACAGAAATCTTCTACATGTTGAATAGTTCTGTCCTTCTGGCTAAGAGAAATAACTTCTTCATTCTCAAGGATCAATTTTCTCCAGTCTTCACATTCATCACTGATATCAGTCTTTTGCTTTCAAAGAAAAAATATAAAATTACATTTTGTACTGTACTCTTGAACTATAAATCTCTATAGTCCCAAATAACCTGTTGTATGATTTTACATTTAAGAAAAAAAAAATCACTTTGTCTTAATTTTTTTCTATTCAGATGTGTTGAGTTACAATAGAGTTGGTTACTTTATTACAGAAAGCCAATATTTGCACTTCATTACTAGCTCTAGTAATCTGAAAATACAGTGTTAAATGAAATACAAGTTTTAGTAGAGAGTCGAATATAACTTTGAATACAATGTACTAAAAGGCAGGTTTGCCACTGTTACGTTAGCTCCAAATTTTGTGGCAGAACTCTTTGAACAGAGCCCTTATGAAAAAATACACTCATTTGGGTATTATATTCATCTGTCCACACAAGAATCACAGAATCATATAACAGAACCCTGAGAAAATTAAGTTCTGACATTGAGCAACTCCACTGATGACACCAGAAGGTAGCACTGTGTAATAAACAGGCATCAGACTGAACTTAAAAAGTTCCATCTTCTACAGACCAACAGGCTCACAATGCTTCAGTAAATAATACAAGCATTCATTTGCTAATACAGTCCCAGTGCTCGATCTCCTAAATGGATATCCTCTTCAGAAGATTTCTAGTGGACTGTCATGAATTAGATAAACTTTGGTCATTGAAAAATACATTATCCACATTAATCTTTTTGTCCTGGTTACAGAACATTTCAATGGAAGGATCCTGTAACTGCCTTGCCTACACTTAAGAAGAATCAGCTGAAAGCACTCAAGAAAAACAAAAGGGACAGAAACATCAGAGAGTGGAAAATAGTAGAACCAAAAAAGAATGAGTGAGCACTAGACTCTTTGGTCTCAGATAATATTAATAAACCAGCCGTATCAGAACCTTGGAATGTTAGTTCAGATGGGTAAGTCTTAAACAGTGAAGTCAGAAAGTAGAAACCTCTTTGATCTGTCAAATTAACAAAGAGAAAGAGCACTGTGATAATTTGCCTTCTAATAAATTATGCAAACAAACAAGATTTAATGTTAAAGAATGTTAAAAGAAGTAATTTGGGAAATTTTTACCTGATTTTCTTTAATCCAGGACAATAATCCTGAAAAACTAAAGCTGGCCCAGTTTCCACCATAGTAGTTTCTCCTGCAAATTAAAAACAACAGTGAAACTTGATGGACAGATAAAACATAGCCTCCTCAGGTTTAAATTAAAAACAAATAAGTTTGAGATATTCAAAAGATTTTCCATGACAGATTTCACAGGTGCAGAAGATAAAAATTGGGATAGTATTTCACAGCTCCTGAAGAGATGCAAAATTTCTATTTTCAGTCATTTTGATGCACCTCTGACCAAACAGGCTATAGTCCAAAATCAAATTATTTGGAGGATAAAATGAATAATGCTGAGAAAAGCACATGGGATGCTATGAGTGGACAGAAAATATAGATAATACTGCTCCTTGGCCCAGACTGACTCTACACATCTAACTCAAGCACGTCCATCAACACAGACATCTGCACTTAGCGTGGAGCCAAGCCAATCAATCTGCCCATTTCAACTGAGTTCTCAGAAAAGCCAGTTCAGGTTTTTTGCATCCATACCACACCCCCCAGTTTCAGGTTCTGGCAGGACCCAAAGCTGTGCTTTGTCACCTGAGCACAGCTACACTGCTCCTGACTGAAGCTGATTTGCAAGTTAACACTATTGCATGGCATGCCAGCTCTGAACTCACAGTGCTTCACAAGGTGGCTGTGCAAAGCAGGGGTAAATAAACTCAAATTGGGTCCAGAGAGTAGAAACTGCATCTCTCATGCCAAATAAAGGAAAATTCACTGTATTGTTTATCTACTGCTTTTGGGAAACATTATGCTTCTTACAGACTGTTAAGATGCTCTGGCAAAATTCTTATTAAACCACATATACTGTAGGTGGAGCCAAAGGAACTTATTTGTACAAAATGATCATAGCTCCCTGAGTACTTTCCAGTTTATATTTACCATCTTATGTCTTGAAAATATTAGTTTACTTCTTGTAAATCAGAGAAAATTAATAGTTCTGCTGTTAGTCAAAGAAAGTCTCTATTCTCCCTTTTTAATTTTTTTCCCATCAGTATTTCTCTAACCACCAGTTGGATTAATTAGCTTTTGTTATCATTCATACCACATCTTAAACATTTAACAACTCTGACAGGGAAAATAATAGAGCAACTACATTTAGGAAAAACCACTAGTTTTTACAAATAAAGAAGTCATTTCAGGATTTAACTCTGCTTTCTGACACTGTATGCTGGCACTTCAGAAGCATGAAAAGTTAGTAAAAATACCCTCCTGAATGGATAGCTAATGTTACTGCATACACTAAAAAAAAACACAAAAATCCCCAACATTTAGTGAGGAAGACATATTTTGGATTTTACAAAATAATGTGAAGACTGCTAAAACACATGAACTTAAAAAGGTTATGATAAATAACGTCCTCCACTTTTAAATTGTAGAGGTAAGTGTGATAAAAGTGAAAAATTAAATTCAGGTTTGATTCTACTGTTCAAGAAGGGATGTTTTTGACAATGCTTATCTGTACTGACAAAGACTTCATTTAAGAGTGTCATCACCAGAGGGTGATGCTCTCTACCATGTTGCTTACTTAGCATATGAAGGACAGATGTCTGCTAACCAACACCTAATTGCTCCTGACTAGAAACTGACCTAAAAAAGTCTTTCAGCTACTGCAAGGCAAGTGATGAACAGAAATATGACATTTTTTGCAAAGACAACAAAATCCAGCACTCACTGAATAAAGGTGGCTTCAACAACAGAACACGGTGTAAGCCACGAACTGGGAGGACTGAGTCTATACTTTAAGAGAACATACGCAGTCTACCCTGCAATTTGGTGACTCTAAGCAGAGGAATTCCATCTGCACATCTGCCACCAACCAGAAACTCCAATCCTCTGAAAAAAGGAGTTCACAGAATCCCAGACTGGTTTGGGTTGGAAGGGACCTTAAAGCTCATCCAGTCCCAACCCCCCTGCCAGCAGCAGAGACACCTTCCACTAGACCAGGTTGCTCAAAGCCTCATCCAGCCTGGCCTTGAACACTTCATACTTACCTCATGATGTGAATGACAAGGGTGAGGCTTAAAAAGTCCTGCTATTTGGTGTCATACAGAATAGAAAGCAACAAGGATTACATACATTAAACTCCTGATTCTGTCAGATTTCAATCTGTAAAATAGCAACTGATAATTGCATGCAAAGGTAATCTCCAGCTTTGTTTTAGCTGTCAATGGTGCAGTTTGATTTCTTGCTCTTCTTTAAGTTTCCACTGAATAAAAAGTTCAATATCCATATATTATCTGCCACTTCTGGGATTTCCAGAAAACACAGCCATGAAGATTTATTTTTAAGGGAATCTGCTGCTTTAGTTGCAAGTTTCCTTGAATATGGAGTACAATCTGCCTGTCAGAGCAAGCATGGCCATTGATCACAGAAATAGCAGAAAACACCTGCCTAAAATTAGGACTTGGTTTCTTCAATCCATACCAATATAAATTCATGCATATTCAGAATATTTAAAAGTAAAACTTTCAAAAAGAGAAATGAATGTTATTTTCACAGAAAGCTACAAAAGTTTATTTGCAACAGTATTACATCTTTGATGTAAATGTTCCTCCCTTCATCAGGTGGATTTTCCTTTGAACCTGCTCTTCTTTTTAACCACCACTGATGTGAACCAATCTTTTCAAACAAAGCACTCCACAATGCTGTTCTGAAGCTCAAGCAGTACTGAGGAGACAGTACTCAAATGGCAGATGAATCGCAGCTGTCCTTCCTTCCTCTCCTCTGGCATTTGAGCATCTTTCCCAAGTTACCACCTCAAATATTAATCTTCTCTTGAAGCACCAACTTCCAGATATTTTTTTTTCCCACAGAATTTTAATTAGTTTACCCTGCATTATATGATCAATCAGGATTGCTTCATCTTCTCATCTGAAAACACTACAGAAAGAAAGTAGACTAGACATGATACTGAGAAAATGAACAAAGTTTTTAGTAAAAATCTGGAAGAGGAATTCTGAAAAGAGCTGACTAATGGTTTTACAATTAGGAGACCTTTGTAACCAAGTATTTTTGTTATAATTGACCTGAAGATGAACTGAGAAATTCCACAAAGTAATGGTCAAGATCAAAGCTTAATTAAAGCTAAAATATTGTCCCAAGACCTCAAGGACTAAGCTCCTCTCTTCTCTTGCTATATTAGCAAACTGCAAAGATAGGGATATTCTCTCCCTTTTTTAGGGTTATGATCCAATTACCTTCTAAGTAAGAACATGAAACATTTTCAAGGTGTAACAGCAGAGTTAGAAATTAAATCTTCCACCAAGTTAGACAGAGTACAGATGGGGTTTTTTTTGTACCATGCATTATTTCCTAGATTCTATTTGCTCAAAAACTTCTCCTGCATTACCTGCATTTTCATACGAATTAAAACACTGCTGCTTTTAGTTCTCATTTTTCAAATCTCAAATCTGCAGTTCTGTGCTAACACCACAGCTGCTGAAGCCATTTTTGCAAAGTTTTGGAAATGCAGCACACGTACAGTTTTACCACTGCAAAAAGCTTAATTCTCTCTTCTCCTACATTAGCTTGTGATTTTTTTCCTCAGTTACTAACAGCATTTTTTCTTCAAATACTTTGAAAGAATCAGCAAATCCCAGTCCAGAACACTGAAATTGCAAAATGTTTCCAACTAATTAACTTTCTTTGAATCCAAACTAAGAGAATATCCAATATGTCCTTTTGAAGGCAGATTGCACTTCTGAAAGCACAAGACACACAAGTAAAACATAAGAACAGAAAAAGACTATGCCTGCTAAGGAGACTGCCCTGCTCAGTGCACGTCATAACAGCCAAGGATGGCGATGTCCGGAGAAAAGCTGCTGATGCCTCATGACTGCTCCCAAGAGAGCTGCCTGTATGTGTCTGTCCTGCATTTGATCTCTCAGAAAGAAGTCCTGAACCATCAGAGGAGCTGTCTTTTGCAAAGGAAGTTACTGCCACATTGATTTTAAGGACCTGAACACAAAATGACTTCTGTTTCAAAGCCATAAAGTTTCATGTGCTACCTATTAAACAGACAGTCACATTTATTAAAAACTCGCATTCTGGCCTAGTAATCTTATTTCTGAGCATGAAAAGTGGACTAAACTTCCAAGAGGAAGGGTTTAACCCAAACAGCTCTTGAGATCCTTCAGCTCAATAGAAAGGTGATGGTGGCAGTCACTTGTACTACTTATTATATCCTGGGGTATGAGCATGACCAAAGGTAATGATCATGGATCCCTTGAGACGATGTTTTACTCTCTAATACCTTTGCTATGAGATGATACCCAAAATAAAACCAAAACCAACTTTTTCAGAAAAGGTAAAAAGAGACCAGAATTAATTATTTTTGCCTAGGTTTCCCTACTGAAAGTTAAAGAATTCCTCTGTTTTGAGAAATTGACCTGCTTTGAGAAGCAACCCTTTGAGAAGTAACCTCTGTGGTTACTGCATTTACACAGCTACTCCACAGAAGTTAAAGATCAAAGAGGAGGCTATATGAAGACACGGGTTGTATTACATTATATATTTTACGAGTTCTGAAAGAAGTGAGACAGATTGTCTATCAAGAAGTGGAACAAACTACAAAAGCAGGTATGTTGGGGGTGGGTACAGAGAGGGTGCTTTTGGAAGCTCAGATAAAACAGAGTTTTGGACACAAGGAGCAGTCAAGTACTCTACAAGCCAAGGGAAGTAGAAAAAAATAAAGATAACGGGTGTCAAGAAGTAAGAGATGAGAAGAAGACAAAGCAAACTGGGCACAAAAGGGTGGTTCAAATCCTGCATCTTGACACTCCTTTGTCTTTGAATTAAACTCTACATGGCAAGATAAGTAAGTCAACGAGGAAGGATGCAGGCAACAAAACTACAGTTTAAAAATGCTATACTGTAGATGCTGAAAATCAAATACAAAATGTAGCTGAGCATACCTCATCTCTAACTGCCCCATCCTCAGTAACCAAAGTAGTACATAATTATATAGATATATAAGAAGCAAATAAGCAAACGACCAAAAGCAGAAAACACAGCAAGCCACCAGGAGAAAGTCCCACGCAGATGGACAATTAGTATGGGAAATGCATTCACTTCAAGTAATCAACTTTGAGTCTTGATCTACCTTTCTTCAGCAACCTCAAATTTAAACTAAGTGCCAATCTCCACATTTTAAATTGCAAATTACTTTTCTAAATCACTTAACAAATATCCTTGAAATTTCACATGTCAACAGCTCATTAATATCTACAGTAAATGTAGCTCTCTGAAAAGAACTACAGATTTTATGTTTATTGAGACAGATAGCTGGCACAGAGAAATAGAGCTCCTTCAATTACTACTTGGCAGAAGCTAACTTTAGTTTAAAATCCGTCTAGAGGAATTTATGGCAACACTGCAGTGAAGTGACTATTTTGAATAAGATTAGCTACTGCTGATGGCGATGCTTGGACAGTGTTTATAAATCAAACTTGGAACTTAGTATTTTATAATAGACCACTTCAAAACTACCTTCCATAATCACCTGTGCACTATATGATGATAAATGCAAACATGGCTGGAGATTAAAAGTAATAAAATGATATACACAAGGTAATGAGTGCAAGTAAACTGTAAACAAAGAATTTATCCATATTAGGTTTCTTAAACCTTGTGCCTAACTTAACTCAGACTTTGTAGAGAACAAAAGATTAATCAAAGAAACACACCCAATATAAAAAAGTATTTCAGTAACCCCAAATCATATTTTCTTATACTCCAAAAATAATTTTAACTCGTGAGTCTTCAAAAAGGGAACAACATATAGTGCTAAAAAGTTGTTAATATTGCTAAAATAATATTAACAGATTTTTTGTTGATGTTACTGCCACCTCTGTCAAATGAAACTTGAAAATTAATCTAGAAATGAGTATATTAAACTCAACATACAGTAGATAAAATTAAAATGTTTTAATTCAGATGAATCTCTGGCAAGATTTCTAAGACAACTTTTCACTTAAAATTCAGATGGCATCAGAGTGGGGGTCTTCTGTTGGTTTTGGTAGGCTTTTTTTTTTGCAACAGTACTAACTTAAACATGAAAAGCAGATGGCTTGAAACACTTCCCTATTTATGGGGAAGTGGTTGTACAGTATAAACATTTCTTTTTTTTTTGCCAAGATATGGATTCTAGACCATGATTCAGTGAGCAAATACACTCATTAAAATGGCAACGAGTGAAGAACACCTTGGGTAAGAACACCTTCCCCTGAGCTCAGCCTGCACTAGTGTTGGAAAATAACTCCATCAGAAAAAGGAATTAAATGTGGAAGCCTTCATTTTCATCTCAAAAACAAAAGCATCTGTGAATGTAAATAAGCATATTTAAGTGAAAACAGTAATAAACAAAATCTGTATTCCACATTTCTAATTGCCTGCTTCTGTGAGTTTTCAGAAAGGCTCTTCATCGTAGCTAAAAATAGGCAAGGATAAAAGAAACCGGAGTTCCAGTGGCTAACTATTATTACAGACTTTGATAGCCAATGAATATGAAAAAGAGAAATAACAGAAGTGGTTCATTTAACAAAACCTAAGTAGTCTACTGGCAATATATGCACTAAGCTTAAAATCCAAACGTAACTACTTTATTCCTTCTCTATCTGCTTACTCTAAAATAAGGTTTCTAATGTTTTGGTTAGCAATCTAATGGGCAATTTAAGAATTACTGTACCAAAATGTTTGGCATTAACATACCTTATACATTATGCATGAGGTCTTCATAGTAACTTCAGTAAGATCTGCTTGACCTGCATCTAAACATTCTTTTTGCCACTATGGCAGAATACCTATTGCATTTTCCAGTGTTTCACTACTATGTAGTTGCATATTTCTTTAAAATCATTACAATCTTAAGAGTTGTCTTTGTTTCAACTGAATCATTAGTTACATTAAATATGGAGCATCAAGTACTGCCTTGCTGTTTACTATCCCCTTGTGACATAAAATACTAGAATATTAGCCCATTTAGTACTTTTTTTCCTTACAGTTTCTAGTTTTTCACAGGTTGAGAGTAGTCCACAGTGCCTGAAGATTCATTAAGCTGAGTTCTTCATCCAACACCCTCCTCTAGAGAAAAAACTACTGACTCTGAAGCGCATCACCTGCCCTCACTCCAGTCCAAGACAAGAAGTAAGAGACTTTGTGGGCAGTGTAACAGCAAACTGAGCAATTGCAAATCATATTTTGTGCAATGAAGTTAGTGAGCTAGTCCTGAAATTGTGTATGACTTCAAATTAGAAATAAACGTATGAAAAATGAATGGGTCCTCTGTAGGGCTGTAGGCAAAAGATATTACAGAAGTTTCATCATGAACCAATGATGTTCAGAGAAAATTAACAGCAGAAAGCATCTCCTTTTCAAGCTCTTGGTACGAGACACAAGAAAAACTGGAAATATTCATACCACCTGTCAACCTAGGTGCTGGACACACAAGTATGTATCACAAGAATTTTTACAGAAAGGCAAGAGCTCAAAAATATGGTGTAAAAATAAAACACTATGCCAATCTTGCAATTTTTTGCAAACAAGTATTAACAATCTGAACATCTAAGCTTACAGCACTCGTGCTGCTACCACCACTTCCAAACCACATATTACACTTTGCCAAAATCCAGCAGGTATTAGCTAGAGCAGGTAACAGCCTGCCTGAAACTAGTCTCCACACAGACTCTTCCTTGTTATTAACAGAGTTATGATTTTACAGTTAAACACATAAGATTTTTTTTTCCCTTCTCTGCAGGTCAAATTTTACCAAACTACTCACTCCCATTACATACACAAATATTTACCACAGTTGAATGACAGAAGTTCGTTGAACTTCAGGAAATTGTTATGCATTCTAGGCTATGACAATACTTAGTTGCAGCAGTGCTGTTTAGGCAGTCCTTACTTCTTCCTGATGACCTTCTTCCAAAAGTATATGAGCCCAGTAAATTGCATGACTGCACTAAAAATGGGACTGAAAAAGTAGAAAGGGGACAGGAACCAGCTACAACCAAGATCACTGGCAGTGCTGCCAAAAAAACAGGTTTTTAAAAAAATATCTGTATAATCACACCTTGATCTCACATAATGAACTAGAGCAGGCATGGTGCAGGTGTCTAGCACAAAAGCCTCACAAAATACATTCCATTTGTTATCTTCCAGAAAAACACAAGACAGTAAAGCAGCCTCAAAAGCTGCTTAGTGATGATCGATCGTCTCGAAAGAGTTATGAGAAAATCAGAGTTTTAAAGTGGTAGATGGAACAGAGGGGTATTGTAAAAGTCTGTCTTTGTCAGCTGAAGCTCCAGCATTTGATTTCAAGCTTGCCTCAGAAACCAAGAGCTCTGGACTTGAGTCATGCTGCTAAATTTTGCTGAGCAGGTGTACAAATAAGCCAAGGTTCAAAGGTTTTTTTCTAGAAACCGGTGTGCATAGCACTGTACAGTTACACAATCTATTAAAATAAATTAACTTTGGCTAATTGGTAAAGAGAAGTAAAATGAAACGTTAATCTCTTAAAAGGATGCAATGAAATACACTGCTCCAAGTGCTTCAGCAAATCCTCCTATTCTGAAGTGCAACAGAAGTAGTTTTTGCATCAACTGATTTCAGTGGTATTCTGTCCTCTGCTTCCAAACTGATTTAGCATGGGATAGAGAGAAGACAGTAGAGTGCTATGTTCACCTCCTGCCTTATCAGCCTGACTTCATTTGTCTTCACTCTGATAACAATTAAAATGCAAAAATACTTGTATTAACTTCTCTATGGCTCACCCAGGTAAAAATCCTCACAAAAGCAGAATGGGGTAATTATTGCCAGGAATGATAACGAAGGGCACTAGCGTGTAACCGTTCAACCAGGACCCATCAACAGCATCCTTGACCACACTGCTTACGTTCCAAATTACTGAGCTAGCTTGCAAAAACTGCCTGGTCTATTGATGGAAATAACTCCCCAAAAATAAGACAGAGACAGAAGTGTAAGATTACTTGATGCCAGATGAACACAAAACACAAGTCCTGAAGGACACACTGACATAGACACAGATACACTTCTAGCCAGTTTAACTCTTAAAAAGGAAAATTACTGGTGTAACTTACGAATCAACATGAAGAACACTCTGGCCACTTCTGGCACACGCTGCTGCAATAATAGATTCAGGCAGACCTGAAAAAGAGACATGCAATTTTTAGAACTTAGTATGCTAAGATATATTAAAAAATGAAATAAAGTTAGAATTTGGTAACAGGCAATTAAAAAAGAAAGTCAACAATGAAACACTGAAATTTTTAATGCTCTCAACACTACTAAAATAAAGAACACTACTTTGAGTTCACTAACATCTTCCTATGACCTTCTTGAACGCAGTATTTTTTTATCTAATAGCTGCATGGCATACCACTTGCAACACTACTACCTCTGAGTCAAAGCTTGTCACCAGTGTCTTCTCTAGACACCTTGGTATCATAATCAGATTGAGTATTTGCCAGCACAATGACACCCAAATTTTAATGGGATGCTCTGTAACTGTATCCCTCTTGATACAGAAAGGTATTATCTGGGGGCATTTTTTTTCACTCCAAAGTGCCTGACATAACGTGCAGACTGTGTAACAACCTGTTAAAATGGTGGTTTAAAATTAAGAAATTTACAGTAAATGCTGCATGCCCTGGTACGTTGTTCAAGGATGCATCAGGAAGTGTGAGGGTATAAACCTGTTGGGATGGCATCAAACAATTGTGTACAGCAGCCAGAGTCCTGCATGGTCCTGTCTCCTGCATATTCTGCACGCAGACCAAGACCTGAGTGTAGACAGAAAAGCTAAACTCACAGTGCAGGTGTACTTCCATTTCACTTTTAAGGGACAGATTGAATCTGAGATGGTTGTCCTCAAAGTGGTATCCCTACCAAAAGCTCCCACATCATGCAATTATTCTCTGTCAAATCATTATGTTTTCATTATACTTAGAAAAGATATGTAGTAAAAAGAAAAAAAAAAAGCTAGTGCTATTTCTCTACCAGCAATACCTGCTTGGTGTAGCACAAGATACCAACTGGAGGTTTCATAAACAAACGAGGCTGTTCTCTAACTTCTGCTCCCACTCACCAGGTTGTTACATGCCCAGTCAGATGACCTGGGTTTCTGACCAGACTCAGAAGTACAGCTTGCTATCTACCAGGCTGTATGGCACTAGCTTTGCTGAAATCTTTTTAAACAACCTACTGGCTGTTCAAGCAGGTAATTCAGTAAAAGTGATTAAAATTCTAAGGGACTGGTATTAGGAGACACTTAGGCTTCGTATTCAATTAAGGGAAGAGATTAAACACAGTGAAAGGAGTGCTTCACTGGTGTGATTTACAGTGCACGCCAGAAGCAGCTGTAGAGTACAAGGGAAGAGAGACAGCACTGGCAGTGGAGGGGGCAGGTGTGGCAGGGCACAAACTGCTCTGGCTCGCTCAGTGCCAAACGACATCTCCAGGAGAACCTCAGGCCTGCAGTTGTCTGTTTCTGCAGAGAATGCTGCCTCCACAAACAAATACAAGGGCAGTACATTGCCAGTCTGATGACTCATTTAAAACACGAAGCTTTCACTTGCCTAGAGTAAGAAGCTGTTAAGATTTTAATGGGATATTTAGTACAATTTAGCACTCTTGGAGACAGGAACAAATTATTTTAAATGGTTGAGCTGGTCTTTATTAATTCTAGAACCTGAAATGCAATATAGTACTAAGTCCTTCATCCCTTAAGCTGGCAAAAGAAAAGCCGACTGTTCCTCAAGAGGGATGAGTGGCAGGAAGTGTTAGAATAATCCTTCATGAGTAAAATGGCTTAGAGATACCCAGCTTTATTTACTCAGTAGGTGTAAGTGAGACTTGAGAATCAATATTAGGGATATCGTCTTTCCCCTGCAATCACCTGAATTCTGTAATACACTACCTTCAAACCAAACTCCCAGTGAGGAGTTTTGGAGTCTGCTCTGCCCTGTACCTAAGGTCTGAACACATTTCAAAATGTGAATATAATCCAGTTTAGAGTTTTTGACAAATCAAAGTTCAGACTATGAAGCTGTTTCCAAATAGGAACAATTTTTAAAAATAATATATATAATAACCTGAAGGGGACCTATTTTGCACAACTATGTGAGCATCATGTAGGAGAGATCAGCTTCATGTGCCACTGGTAAATAAATCTGTACCATTTCTCTAAAAAGACTTTTGCAAGTTAGGTTTTTTTTTTCTTTTCTTAGATAGAGAAGGACTATCTATAATTATATTATAATGGTCTGTTTACCAGAGCTGCCTTTCTTGGAAAAGTCTTTAGTAAAGTAACCATCACACAGTCCAGATCACATGTAGGAAGGAGTAACTTGGGATTTGGCAAAGCTACCTTTTCCATGTGGTTTGATTTCTGTTGGAGAAGAAAATTCAGAAAGTGCTGCCAAGGAACAGTCTTACTTTTTTAGTTTCCTGAGGTTTTGTCACATGAGAATAAATGGTGTCTTACTCCATCAAGTTGTTCCGAGAGCCTCTCCAAAAGCTAAAATGCATGGGCCTTCCCTTTCTTACACTTTCTCATTCTGTTGCCAGTGGGTACTCGGGGGGCCACAGTATCTTGGAAGCAAAGGGTTGGTGAAGAAAATTGATGCCAGCTTTCAAGAGCAAGGAAGCTAATTCAGGGAACAATTTCATCCAAGGTTAATGGAAGAACAGACCTCCAACACAGCATCAATTGGATCAAGCTTAAAGCAATCAGTTATGCCCTAGTAGCTATAACTCCAGTCCTGGTCAGCCAGGCAGCACTGGTGATGTTTTACACCACTTTCTCAGTGGCTTTTATCAATAAAGAAGGAGAAACAATTTTCTCAATTCCCTTTCCAGAGTAATATTCTCTGTGCCCAAATGAGGAAAAGAAAATCTTTTTCAGGAACAATAAACAAAACAGTAATTGTAGATTCTGCTACAGATAGTTTATAGAAGGAGAGAAATGAAATGTGTATATAAACATCTTTGGAGGACAGCTAAATGTGGAGTTGCTTTCACGCAGTAAGGCTGCGTGCATCCAGGATCTTGTGGCAGTTCTGAAGTGTGTGCTGCACACTTTGTGCTTCCTCCTTGTCTGTTCACAGTGGTCTGTGCTTTGAGTTCTTACTTCAATTCAGCTCCAAAGACTTTATCTGAGGCATTTCATAGGTCTTTACAACACATAATTATTGATTTAGATTCTCTTCACTCAGAAGTTAGTTGGGCTTATTTTCTTAGTCACGTTTAATGTCACTCATTCTTTCTTCTGCCAAAAATACATCTACATCTCAAGTGGAATATACTGCATGGGTCTTATTCTGCATTATTCTCAAATAATGTTCCAAGTCCAGACATTTTTTAGTTTTCCAATGGTATTAGCAGGAAATCAGAAGTCTGAACAGGAATTGCATGATCCAACCACAAGAAAGCAGCAACAGATCCAGACTTCAGTATGCTACACAAACATCTGGCAGCATAAAAGGGATTTATGCAGGGGAATACCGAGTCCATACAATTCTCATATCAATTTAATGTGCTGACTCTGAATTTCTTTGTATTTGATACAGAATCAATTCAGAAATAGCAGGGCTTGTTAACAAGAAGTATAAACACTTTCTGTGCTTTCTGGCCCTTTCATAACCTGCTTCAGAATGCTTACACAGAAAATATTTGCGTTATGCTAAACTGTCCTGCCCCTCATTTCTCTTACCAGGAAAAACAAAGATAAAGAGTTTTCCTTCACAAAGGAGGACTGGTTAGTACCAGTTGAAATCTGTGTCATTCCTTAGAGCCATTGCCTTCTTTCTCCACTTAAACCTCTATTTATCAGATGTCACATTAGGTAAATTAGCCTCTTTGGACTTCTCAAGGAAACATGAATTTAAAATTTCAATGAAGTAGGACATTATATCTGCAGAGAGATATAAAAATAAGTATAAACTCAGGGATTTTATTCAATAGTGATGTCTGGGTCATTAACATGTTCTAATAGGTAGAATTTCATAGGTACTTCCTGAAACCTAACCAGAAAGCAAAGCAGTCACATGAATCCGTGACACTGCCTCACTGAAATACAAGTGCAAAGTCCAAGGGAACCAACTTCTAAGTCTTTCTAGTTCTGGTCCAGGAAGAATGCTGACTATATACTTGCCCTTCTCTGTTTGGACTTCTTGCATCCTGGTGCAAAGATAGTGAAGAAAAAGGAAGAGGGGGAAAAAAAAAAAGAAAGAAAAAAGGCAAGCAGATTAAATTGTAACAAGCTGGCTCTAATTAGACCAACAAACATGGTGGCATGGCTCACTTCAGCATGTAGAAACTGAAGTTAGTCCTACCAGCTTCTCTGTTTCTCCAGCTATCTGTGTAATGCACTGGAAACTGCTGCAAGAGATTCCAGGGCTACATCAGAAACAGCTGCAGCACCAGAATGAAGTACCCCAGCAAGCAGACAGTATGAACACCAGGTTCATGACAATATTATGATGAAGAATGCAGTCCACTTCTGATAGCACTAGTTTTCACCGCCAGCTGTCGAAGCACCATCTCTGTTATAGCCCTCTTGGATACATAAGGGGCAGATTAATCTCAGTGAATTGTACAAGCTGACCTTGAAGTCTACATCAGGTTGATTCCAGCAACCTCTGACCAAGATAATGCCCATTATGTGAATTTTTAGACCTTCCCTATGAAAAATCAGCCATACTTTCATTTTCATGAATAATCTGTTTTATAAGTAAATAAGAAGAATTTACAAGTAAGCAAGAATTAAGAGGAATTATCTACACATTATACACAGATACCAAGATACCAATTCTACCTTTAGTTTCAACACAGCAAAATTAGAATTAAGAGATAACTGCTAAGCTAGAAAACTCTTCAGCTTTAAAAGTCAACTGTTTTTAAAAGCTTTACAAAAATAATGAAAAGTTATAATTCACCTCTGTGTAATAAAAAATTAATTTCAGGCTTCCACATGGTGTCTCCTCTGATTAGCAGCTGTACATAGCGTTATAGTGACGCCTGCCTCTTGACTTTAAATGGATACATTCGCTGCCCCAAGCAATTTATAAACTAAACAGCTTCATATCTGTGGAAGCATCTTGGTTCCCAAGTTGTTCACTGTAAACTGTTTCCCAGTTATCCAGCTGATAAGCTTCTACTGAATTACACAAGCTTCATCTTGAAAAGGTTTAAATGTTTAATTTGCTTCACTGTATCCACTAAATAAATCACAAGTGGCTTTTTCATAATATAAAATGCTGAAGGGAAATATATTAAAAATGCTGGAACACAGACAATTTCAAAACAATCTTCTGGAGCCAGACAGTTGACCAACTGCAATAAATTTTCTTTGTATCCCAACCTCTGAGAAGAGAAGAGCAGCAGAATCTGGAAAAGCTCACTACACAATCTTCACGGTATGTTTTTGGTGTATGTAGAACTTAAAAGGCATTTTATAATTTAATTGCAAACAAATTTGAAATACTTATTGCATATAATAATTTCAGTTAAAGTTAGCTAATTAAAATTGGTAATAGGTTTGATTCATTTTATTATATGCTCATATTGCACAGTAATATTAGAAGAATATTTCTGCTTTACAGAATATGGTAGTGGCACAGACATGACAACCCATTCAGACAAGTAGGAAATCAGAATTGGTCAAGGAAGGAGCCACAAGTAAATTTTCTTCTCCTACATTAGTAACTCATTCTAGTTATCTGTGAACCATCAGAGGAACATGGCAATGAAAAACAGCAAACCTCACAGCTGGTGCAAATAAATGTGCTTTAGAAAAGGAACACAAGCAGACATTTATGCTCCAAATAAAAATGTAACTTGTTACTAAAAATCATGCAAACCAAGCAGTGTTCTCTGAAGAAGGGGAAAAAAGGCCCAAACAAGCAAACAAAACCCCCCAAACCAAACACCAACAGTAAGATAATGCACTTTCTGAATTTGGCTCCAAGTCATAACAGCCCAAGAAAATGAAAATACATGAGATCGACAACAGTATGAATACAACTTTACCCTGTTAAACATTTATATAAAAATTGTATCACTGGATGGGTCACATTGTGTGGCAAAGTTCTCCTGTATCTGAACATTTTGGTCATGGAATGTCAGAGACACTGAATCAAGGTAACATTAAAAAGCTAGTACCCAAATTGGCAGATCATTTTTTTGAACTACAGGTGAAAGTAGATTACTTCAGCATGAGGAATTCTGTTCACTGGAAAGGAACAGCAGCTTTACTTTCACTGTTAGAGGGCTACCTTCCAGCAGAATGGTAATCTTCAAAGAAATATCAAATTTGTGTACTTTTATATGAACAAATATTATCTATACAAGTACATTCCTTTAAATAATCTATTAAGGAAGACGACAGATAAAATCCAGAAGATTCTTCATATCTTAAAGAAAAAAACAAAACTGTATTGAACAAAGAGGGTTTGTAAGTAGACTTCTCTTGCACACAGTGCAGCTATGAGTCTGATCTTGTTTTACAACCAACAGCAGCAGATAAAGAAAAAGCAAAGCACATATATTAAAAGATCTATGTAATAAGATACACATTAGGATTTACTTTTACCCAAGTCTTATAACACTTTCACTTCCTTTACTGCCCCCCCCACAGGAAGACAGCTTGTTCACCTTGCTCCTCATGCATTTTTAAACACTTCATAAAAGGAGATTTAGAAACTAATAAGTTTCTTTCTTCTCCTCCTTTAGTAATTCCATACAGTCATCTCTGTACCAGCAAAGGCTCTTACAAAATGCTCTGGAAGGCTGTAGAGCAACCTCAGTGCACAAGTGACCTATGAACAGATGAGTTCTCCAAACAGTCGAATGACATTTTCTACTGGGGACAGACCAATGAGTCTTTTTGATTACTCTTCATTCAGACTAGAATTTGAAAGTACCTTGCCAGGACTTTTTCTAAAAAAAAAATCAGAATAGAAAGCATACCAGAAAACAACTCTTCAATTTCAGTCAGGTTAAAAAAAAAGTCAGTAAAGTAAAGGCATGTCAACACTTGGAGAATACAAAAAAAAACCAAAAAAAGGGGGGGAAGTGAAGAGAAAACTGTAAGTCAGTGTTCATTCTGTGTGACATTTACAAGGACAGGTAAGGACTTACTCACAAATGATAATAATAATAATGTGGGTCTATTTCCTCCTTCCAGACATCAACACTACAAGGCAGTGCCACTGTGTTAGTCCACAATGACCATTAACATAAAAAAATATCCACCTTCAGCTGGTTTTCCATCTAGCTTCTCTTGTAACAGCTGCTGATGTAAATTTCAGATTATGTACTTATATAAGATACCGTAACCAAAATATCAGCCCATAAGATGCATTAGAAAACATTTTAGGCACATCCTAAAAATATCCTGCAATAAT
Source organism: Caprimulgus europaeus (assembly GCA_907165065.1). Next base: position 19,228,771 of record OU015538.1, on the reverse strand, counting down.
AAAAACATTAGGAATTATTCATTTTTCCTTTTTTTTTTTTTAAAATCAATCTTCAATGTTAACTTCATAATTCACATCTATAATATTTAGGTTAGTCTTTCATAGTATATTTTAAAAATTGTATTAGTATCTGGAAGTGATTTTTCCTAACACTATACTTACATAAGATAAACATAAAGTACTTACACCACTCCCAGCATATCGAACAATAAATAATAGATTCTCCTGACAGGACTTTGATGACCTGGCAAAGCCCGAGTGCTTTCAGCCAAAATCATATGAAACCATAAATCACTCTTTATTTTATAGAATATTTCAAAATGGATTCCTGCTTTCTACCTTGAAAGTCATTTCATGTGTTATTTATAACCACTGAAAACCAGAATGGAAAGAAAATTGCATAGAACTAGAAAATTTACTGTGACTGCTTTTATAAAGAATAACTCCTTTTTAGAAAAAAATGAGAATTACTGGCAGACAAACTTGTGAATACAACCACCTTTTAAAGAGCCATATCCTTTATTTTACAACTTCACCAGCAGTTTATACAGGCCTTCTGGAGTATCAGAGACAAGTTTAAGAAGTTAAGACTGAATATAGTTCACTCAACTAAAGAAATCCAAAGAAAAGGACAACCCTGCATCCTTGCCCACACCACTTACAAATATGCACACCCATGTTGCAAATCCTTGCACCTACAGTGATTTCTGCCATAAATTCAACACTGCTGAACGTTTTGCCTATGAATCTCCCTATCTGACAACTGCCTAAAGACCAAAGCTCTGCCATCAACTCCCAGCTCTGTCACTCTCAAGCAGACGGCTGGTTTTTGAGATAAATATTATCAGAGAACTCACAGCGTTCCCTCTCGCTATACATGTACAACCATGTTAATGTCTGCACTAATTTAAACGTTGACCCCACAAAAGCTTAACAATAATGAACTCATTTAAATGAACATGACTAATGCCCACCTTGAATTCCTCGAGCAAGCACTTACACCAGCCCTCCAAACCTAGATCCTACAGGCTTTTAGACAAATAAAAACCACTGAGCATCACTTTCCAAAGAACAGACCTTCCAAAACACCACAACTGCTTTGAGGATTGATAATATTGCGTAATATCTGCTTTGGCAGAGAATCATCCAATTAATCCATTCCAGTTTACTCAGTGGGTGACTTGACCATAGCACTACATTCAAAAAGCAGGAAATTAGGGATGTAAGAGGCCTGGGGTGCGGAGGGGAAGGAGTGACTTCAACACTGCAACCAAAAAGGGGTAGAATAAAAGAACAATATCATAACAGCTCTAATCCTCATATTGTGTTGCCATTGAAATCCTCAAGATATGCCCACTAATTCAAAGTCATATGATAATCTAGTTTTCTTTAGAGCTACGGACATAAATTCCATGACAGCAGTGAAGCCAGAACTAGTATTTCTGCAGCACACATCCATCTTGCTCTAAACTTGCCTATACAAGAAAATGCTTAACTTGGGTTAAGAAAAAGTAGTTTTTTCAATAAGTGAATTTACTTTTCCCATAGAAATATTGATGAAGTAATTGACCCTAAACTTTAAATGGAGCACTGATGACTAAAATTTAGTGTCAGATTCCATTTTCTTTAAGCTTACTACAGAGAAACAGTTAAATCAGCTTGAAATAAAAACAAGTTTAAACCTAATATCACTCAATCTAATTACGAAAATTAACAGATGCACAAATTATAAAACCAGAAAAAGGCTACACATGCAGAAAAGAATACAATTACTACTATGCAGTTAAAAAGATCATTAACACAAACATTCTAGTTATTACAACACGACAATTGAATATCCATAGGTACACTCAGCACTGGTTATAATATTAGAAAACAGAGCTAAAGACAAGGCTAAGCTATTCCCTCGGGAGTCACTTCCCAGAAGAGAAGACAGATGCAAGTTTTCCTTTGAATTATCTTCCATACTGAGTAATTTAATACAGATTTTTTTTTTTTAAAAAAAAGTCAATGAACAGTGTTGGTCACCACTTATGTATGTTCTTAGTTCTTTATGCAAAGAAAAGACAAAATAATTCCTAAAATGCAGAATTCTGAAAACACTGAAATTCGTTACAGCGGTACTCTCTACAGGCAGGCAAAACACATCCTTTACTAGAAATCCACACCACCACCAAATACTGCAATATTTCAGAGGGAGAATTCAGCTCAACGAATTGCCTCCCCCCAACATCAAAGCTCCAGTATTACAAGCTCATTCCTAAGCAGGAAGATTGTATTTGATGGGTGTTGCACGACCAGCTCTCACTGGCCCAGCCAGTTCAGCCAAAAGTGCCCTTGCTGCTGTACTGCCAGTTTCAGGTGAGTTCCTCTAACAGCGTGCCCAGGTGTGCACAACCTCTCCTGTCTGTGACACCCTCCTGCCAGGCATCACTCCTCCGTGGTGAGCAGCCTGGGATTACTGCACACACACATCCAGCAAGCACAACACAGCATGGGCCATGGCAGACAGCACAGGAGAGCAGGATGCTGCTGCCGGAGCGACTGCCATGGCCTGCACGCTGTGCCAGCGAGACCCTCAGCACAAGGGGTGCCAGGGCAAGCTGGATGACATTCTGCCTTCATCAAAAATTATAAAAGCTCCAGAAGAAAAATTTGGCAGTAGGTTTTTACTCTTCCATGAGAATGATGAAAAGATTAAGTCTTATTTATGTAAGTTATCATCAGCTCTTTTAAAGAGGTAGCATCTTCCCTAGCTTCCTCAGTATCCAGAACACCTACTCCTACTACTGCTATTTTCACCTTCTAGTTTCCCTAGTAGCTAGAATAGCCAAGTAGCCTCACATAAACATTAATTTTATAAACCTCTGTGTGTCCTTCCATTTTCTACACCACTACATCATCTACATAAATATTATTTTTCTCATAGCAGTAAAAAATTAATTACCCTCAAAAATCACAAAAGTTATGCAATTTTTAATATTTCACCCTTTCAGTTTGGTACTTTCGCTTTTCATTATTTACTGTTCTTCTCATACACTCAAAATATTCACAAACCTGAACACATAGGAGAATTCAGATTAAATACCAGGGCTCCCACTCCACACCAGGGTTAAAAACACAGAAAGGATCTCTTAATTAACTCAAGAACCTTAATTTTGCATCTTTAGTAGAGTTATGGTCAACAATGGGAATAATATGTTTTTATAATCTCTCCAAACTCCAAAACTAAAGCAGAAATCCTTTAAGCAATTATATGTACACTGTAAGGTGATTACTTTTTTTCTGGTAAACATTGAAAACGATAATTACATTAAGAAACTCACTCATTCTATTCCAAATTGCTAGAAAAGTAGTCTTAAATCTGAAGTACACAATTTGACAGATTGGTGAACTCCAAAAACACAGTTCCTGATTTCAGATGAAAATCAGTAACATTTAGAAGTGTCTTCCCTTTTGTGAACCAATAGACATCGTGAGCTGACCGTGGGAGCTCTTCATAAACACAAACAAAATTTGAGTGTAGATTCAGGACAAACAAACAGTAATGTATTTTGAACATTTTAAGACTAGAGCTCAATGCTGAACTTAGGGTGGGAGACTTAACAAGACCAGTTTGAGCCAGGCCACTGTCACTAGGTTTTACAAAACAGAAACCTATTCCAATATTTCAAGATTATTATGACACACAAGCAGCAAGTACCTTACTCCTGAAGGAACACTTTAGAATCTGTCTTGTAGTTACAGTGTTGTGGTATACTTTAGCAAGACATTTAAGATCTCCATCCTTATTCACCTGAACAGGAAACAGGATGAACTTGTACAGGATATAGAAAGTGTGGGCAGTTCCAGAAAGTTCAGAGTTAAGTCTCTGATATAGGCAATCATTCAACCTTACACTTGTTCATATATTGAGAAATACACTTCAATAAGGACTCAAAAAGAAAAAAAAGGGGGGTTATTTGTAAGCAAGCATAGAAATTAGAAAAAAACTTTAAAAGAGAAAAGTTATTGTATTATAGATACAATTAAAAAAAAGGATATTATCGGCATATACCATATATACTGCAACAACAGCTCTTTAGAACTCTTTTCAGTGCATAAAAGTAAATTCAACTATCAGGAAGGTTATTTCAGGAAAAAGAGGTGCCGAGCGTGACAGTCAGACAAGGCTCTGTGGAGTACCAAAGAAGCCCCTGACGGCAGGAGGTGAGGGGGCAGGAGGGCCTGACCGGCCCACAGGGACGGGGTTCATGGAGATCCCCCTCCCAGGGACAGCCCGGCACCACACGTACCTCACGAACCTCCATTTCTAAGCAAATCTTGACACTTCGTTCTCAGCAGCAACCCTAGAGCGGCCTGTGAGTCCCCGGGACCGGCACGGTGCTGCCCACGCAGGTGCCCTCAGCAGCCCCCTCCGGGCCGCCCTCCCCAGGCGCCGCTGCCGCCCCAGCGCCCTCAGCCGCCAGCTCTGCCCTGCGTGTCCCCGCCACCCCTTCTGAGCAGCGGCACCTGAACAGCACCCGCCCAGCCGCCGTCCCCCGCCACAGCAGCCACAGCAGCCCCAGCACAACCCGCCGCCACCGCGCCGTGTCCTACCGGTGCCGATCACCACCACATCGAACTGCGAGGGCAGGTTGTCCGCCATCTTGGGAGGGGCACCGTCAGGTGTCCGGCGCTGGCGGAAATGGCGGGCACGGCGGCGGAGCCTTCCGGCCGCCGCTCGCGGGGCTGCTGGGAGATGTGGTCCTGCCGCGCTGAGGCTCCACACGTCCCGCCGGGGCTGTGGTGCAGCCCGGGCCGTACCGCGGGCTCACAGACATCGCCCTTTGCTGCCCTTATCCGCTCTGGTTGGCTCTTCACAAAGCACTTGTGTGGAAAACGAGCACCCCTGACCCGGGTCTCACCCCGCGGCCGCCCTGTCTGCTGAACCCGCTGCCCGCTCGCTTCCGAGCACCGGGCCTCGCCGCTGTCCTTGCTCCCTTCCCCGCGGTCCCTGTGGGTCCGTTCCAGCCCGGCTCCTTCTTTCTGACTGGGGCTGGTGAGCTGGTCATGCACGGCTGGATGTCGTACATGTCACACGCAGAGTTCGTCACCTTCCCGGGGCACCGACGAAGGCGTAAAGTAGAAGGACCAAAGCCGGTGCCGTCGACTTCTCACAGGCGGCCAGCGTGAGCCATCACCCGCTCTCCCAGTCTGATCGTCCACACGGCTTCGTACCCGTCTAGGTTCCTGCTCATCCAGAGAACAAGCCCTTGCCTTGGACACAGGAATATTGTAGGAGACAGTGGTGAATCCATACAAGCTCCTAGCATCAATCAGTAAACTGTTGAAACACAATAATATGGTTGCATTCCACCTACTTACTCCAAAAGCAAAATACTTCAGTGCAATACTTCAATGCAAACACCCCTATTTTTTGTACAATTTATGTGTTGATTCCACTGAAGTTTCCTGGAGTTCTTTAGCAACTTACAATAGATTTAATTTTTGTTATTTCCCCCTGCATATGCAGTGTTTCCAAAACTATTTCTATTTTTTGCTCAACCACTGCACTTTTTAAATATAGCCATGAAAATATTTCCATTCCTATTTCAAAAAAGTCCCCTTACTCCCCAATTGTGATAACTTCTTTCCTTTATCCACCATGTTGAAGCCAGATTTTTAAGGAATGTGTATTAGTTTGTCTATTTCATGTCCTTCCTTGTTAACTAACAGCCACATTGTATGTTGAATTGTACTTTGTTCTCTGCATTCAAAAAAATCTCTATTTTTCTCAACCCATCAATTAACATAAACTCTTTCTTTTCCTCTGAAGCCTTAAGTCACACTTCAGTCTTGCTCTGCCTCTTCCTTTATTTTACAAAGAAATGAAGGAGGAATCGGGTGAAAAACACAGAATCTACCGTTTCAGAGTAGCCCCTCCTGTCTTACCGGTCTGAGTGAAAGAATAGCAAGAATAAAAAGAAATATTTGAAAAAGCCAGATACAGCAATGCAGGCAAAATAACCTAGCACAGAGCACCTGTGCCAGAATACACTGGAAATTTCTAGAAAGTTTTTATTTTGCATTTAATGGCTTATAAGGTTTTAAACTTATCTCTTAATATTATTCATTGTGTATGATTATATTAAAGTCTTAACACCTTAAATCAATAATAACAATAAACCAGCTAGCAGCCTGTTAACACCTTATTACAAGCTCCTTGTTCACAGAGCAAAAGAATAGTGAAAATAGAATAAAGTGACTAATGGAAACCAGAGACCACCTTGCCCCAGCGGTACTGCCAGACGTGCCAGAACAGAGTACAGCACAGAAAATAGTCTAGTGGGAAACATCAAACAGTGCGAGAACGATAATTATATAGATTTAAACACCAGTACTTGATTACCATGCTAAGAAATATATAACAGAAAATTAGTAGTTATGGATTCAGATATACAAGTAGTAAGATCAAATCTCATGTTCCTTATATTTATGTTTTCAACTGTCCCAGAGAGATTTAAAAATTAAATAAAATAAATCCATTCTGCAGCTTCCATAGTGCAAGTCTGTGAATGAAGCTGTCATTTCTACTTTTTAAGCTATAAAACCAGAAATTTAGATCCAGAACTCTCACAATGCTGGCTCATCCTGACCTAAATGTCTTGATTTGAGGAACAAAGCATCACTATGTTGGTGAGATCAGATATAACAAATTCTCCTTGCACATCCTTTTCTTACTGAGGGAGGGCATACTCATGAAAATATGATTTCATTGTGAAAACCTTTTGTTCAGGGTAATTCTAGGACTGCACTAGAACAGAGCTATTTCACTGTCAATGTCTTACTGTTTTTCGAGTGCTTAAGTATTTATCCCACCACAAAATGCTGTTGTTTGGTTTTGTGAGTTCCTGTTAGCTTCATTCATAAGATGCAATCAGTGCAATCCTGTTTTGTGATGACAGTCATTATGCACTGGACCAGAAATTCTTCTTAGTGCTATTTCTTTGACAAAAATGATTATTCAGGATCTTTAAATGCAAGGTTTGTCAGCCACAACAACACTAATTTTTTTCTTTGTACTTTACAGTTTTAATATCAGCAAATGTAGAAGTAAAATGTGTAAGTATGAATAATTTTTATGAGAATTCCATGGACCTTGAGAAAATGTCTTACCATGTTTTTCTCTTTAGCTATTTAATTGCAATGTCATAGTAACAGAAAGCAGCATACCCAATTCTGCATGGATGAATAAACACATTCAATAAAGAAGATTTAACAGAGTAAATCAAACACTGGATTAAACATTTTCTGCATAACAGACCACAAAATGGGCATTCATTTTACCAATAGATCCTCCACATTAGAAACAAATAGAAATGCACACCAACATAATTAAACTGCACATCCTGTGTCCTGATTGCAGAATTTCCCTATATTTTGTTAAACAAGGTCTCATCAATTAGAATTGCCAAAACACATTCAAAAATGCACACTGACAAGACTAAACATATATTTTTTTAACCATTTATATTAAATACATTTGTTTTTCTATGTTTTATGAAATAATTCACAATCCTATATATTGCAGAGGATTTATACAGCATTTTTAGCAATATTAGATTAGGAAGAGACAAAGATCAGTTTAAAGATTCCACTTTTAGCAGTTCTAAATATTTTTTCTGTAAGCAACTTTTCCCACTTTGATTTCAAGGAAAACATCTCTTATAAGAACATGGGGTTTGGCTTTTTAACTTTTATTGGGATTTTCATATATTCATAGAACTAGCTTTGTTACTTTGACATCTGTGTAGTTAATATCTGATTTTATCAAAATTATTTTTGGAAATACAGTAATGTTAGCAAAATTCTGTAAACTATGCAAGTGATTTTACTTTCCCAGGTAGAAACACTGAAGCCCAAGAGAAAATCAGGAATACTCAGCATTAGAATTATGGAGTTTCTAGTTATCTCAAGATCTAGTCTCAGATCATTTGATCAGATATTTCTTCCTCCAAAAACAAACAGAAAATACTTCATATTCACTATGATGATTTTTTTTTAAGTTACATGGTATCTTTATCCTGAGTGATTTCATGTGTGAAATACCATTATTCATTCTATTATTCACTCAATGGATACAGAATTTAATTCTATTTCAGTACCAGTTTGAATAAGGACCAGCAGCAGGATCGGGCCTATTGGCTGCTTGAAACATCTATGGAATAACCTGATTTATCCCAACTAAATGGCTCATGAGTTCAGGCAGCAAGAAAATGTTTGTGTGTTGCTGAAGTTATGCGTGGTTGTCATACAGCGTTTGCTGTTATGCAACTGTCAGCTACTCAAGCATGCACAAACTAGATTGTTCATTAGCTACACAAACAGCCACTCTACATTAAAGTATGTTTGGGAAAAAAATATGTTTCCAAATTTCTTCTAAACTCTGACACACCTTTATTCTTTGTTACCACTATCTGAATTTTTCTTTCTTCCTGTCATGGCTTACTGTGGTCAGTCCCAATCACACCCATAAAACACATTACTTGTGTTTTATTAGTGGCCTTAGACCCTAAACTGCACATTCTCATTCATATGTACGCACTTAATTCTCATGGATGGTATGAATAATCCTTTGATACAGTCATCCTGGCCTTGGTAGATCAGTGAACTAAACATATTTAAAAAGCCCTAAGTAATTAAATCCACATTCTCTTCCTAAGGAGCACTGAAACTAATTTTGAAGTTGCCCTTTTGATTACCAAGATGTGAGAAAATTATAGGATTGTTTACAGAGATTGGGAAGGAGAATTACATTTCACTCTACTTCTGTAAGCATGCAAGGCAAGAAGTCTGCTTTCCCAGTCTTTAATTAATTACATTCTGCAAAAATTCTGTAGGTATCTCATTGCAGTCAAAACTTTCTTGTACAAAGTGAGCACAGAGGAGAAAAAAACCAGCATCACAGCTTTGATCAGGCTGTTCTGTCCAGCAGAAGTGGCAGAATATGGGAAAAGGCCCCACTACAGCTTCAGTAAGGATCGCCTATGAATCTTACAGGCTTCCTAAAACTACAGGAGTGCAGAATGAAGAAAATAGTCTTTTCAGTAGCCCAAAAGTTCAGTTATTTTTTATGCTACAGGCTAATCTTTAATGCTTAAAATAGCTGATGAACCTAGGATGATGACTAATGTGCTGCAGTTTTTATTGCTTGTCTCTTAGAGACATGTGGAAGAAAACTTTCTTTAGGAATTGGAGACCTGGAGAACTACTGGTCATAGAATCAGACTGTATCTTGATTTACATTGACCTAAAACCATGTTATTAGTGTGTTATATCCAATATATGCTACCAGTTCAGTTTTTTATTTGTTACTTCTCTCAGTGCTCTGTAACAGTGACTAAAATAATTCACTATAGCACATGAATTATTATTGCTCTATCTTTTTAATAGTAGGGTTTTTTTTGGAAGAATTTAGGCATGTGTGTAAAACAGCTGTTTACCTTCCTAATTTTCATTCTTCCTCTTTTATTTCTTGATAAAAAAGTATACATTTTAGGACTAATGAGATGGACACAATTATTTTTGAAACTGAAATAATGGCAAAATACTTAAGCAAAGGACTAAAACTTTTTTGTACATGTTTAGATCGCAACTATTCTTTGGGTTTGTATGCTCTAAATTTTTAAAGGAATGTGTTCCTTTGCAGGAGTTTCCTTTACTTCCCCAGTGGATGGAAATGTGTTTTGTACTGTATCTAAGATGTCCTTGAGAAGACACAGTGGTATTTCTGGTAGAAGTTTGCACATCACATTTTAACACTTTAATTTCAGCCTTTACACTGTATGTTGATTACCAGTTCATCCTACTCAAATTAATAAAAGAATATGCAACTTATCATCAGTGTGTCATCATTCTGTAAATGCAAATTTAAATGGTTCTTCAGAGTATCAGAACTTCAAGATTAGTCACTAAGATGGCAAAGTCAGTTACCTGAGAAAATGCTTTCCCATGCTGATGTCAAGATAATTATGAAGTGTGGAATATCCACACTGCAGATATACAGGAATGGGCAGCAGTCAGTTCCTGCCGAGGGTCAGTGAAGAGGCTGAGATCAAAGCCAGAAATGTGACCTAGAAATACTGTGGACTGTGCAGGGTAAGTTAGAAGAGAAAGCAAACAACAGAACAGAAAGGTACTTGGACACACACAGCTGAATCTTACCTATGCTAGTAAGGACTTAAATTCTAAACTCCCATAGAATATGTGCATTTTGTGTATGTATCACAGTATGTTTGTAGAGCTTAATTACATGTTCTCAGTGATAACTTGGAATTTTAAAAATATTATTTTAGTAACAAGTATCTTCTGTTTCTTCTCACCTGCTGTAAATGACATTGTTAGAACAATCAGAAAATTTGATCTCAGTATCATCAATATAAATTGGGAAGAATTACCAATCTTATGCTGTTATAGGACAGGATGTTACAAAGCAGGATTTAATGCCTGGTGTCCTAACAATTCCATTATTTGTATATTCTGGCATTTAAAAGTTGTGGTCAATTATGATATTTCAGAAATTGACAGTAAACAACAGACTAAAGAAACTGATTGTATATATAGGGCTGCTACATAAAGTTGTGCAATAAATCAAGATTAGGAAATATGGATGAGTGTGTCTAATAGTATTCAGTTACTGCCTTATTTAATTTGAAATATTATTTGAAACAGTTTTTATTGCATATTAAGAGGTTTTCAGACTTTTGTTCTCAGAGTTTAGGAAAAATGTACCTTTTCCAACACATCTGGAGACTGTAGCTTATGTAAGAAACTAATCTCTTTCCTCTGGAAATATTCCTGTTTTTTATATATTGCATTTCTTTTATTCTTCTCTTTTGACTTGTTGCCAATTTATGAGTACGGATTCTTTAGCCATTAGGGCATACTCCAACTTCATTACAGTGAACAGCAGTTTTACCATGCAAAGTTCAGCCAATACATCATGGTCTTTTCTGACTGATTAACAAACAATAATTACTGTTAAAGGTGAAATGTATATTGCTTTAAACATGAGATAGGACTAGTTTTCTCATTTCACTGTATATATTTAAAAGTGTGCCCATACAAACTGCAAAACAAGAGCAATTGGTCTGGGAGATGGATAATATGGCATATGGAGAAAAAAACCCAACCAACCACAGCGTGGAAGGTTGTAGCTCCTTATTTGAGGAGAATGACAAGTGCAAGATTCTTAAGTATTATTTTAAACAGTAGTATTTTCCAGTCATGAAAATCATAAATGACACATGGCTGAAAAGAAAAAAGAGGATAAACCAAGTTCTGAAACTGAGAAAGCTCCCTTAGGAAACTCACCATAAATATTATCATATAATTAAAAAGGTTTAAAGTAGTCCATAAAGCTAAGTGAATTGATGTGTCTCATATGCAGTATTTTTTACCTAGGCTTCACCAGAGAAACCATAAACAAAAGACTATAAAGGCCTCAGATGAAATGAGTTCTTGCAAGCTCGGATTCTTGTGGAGACACACTTATCACCAAGGACTCAAACATGAACTTGTATCCCAGAGACATCTAAAAGTCAGGAGTGAATAAGTGAGGGACTGAATTTCAGGTAAAGCAAGCTATCAGGGACAACAGTGAGTTCAGAAAATGAAGTAAAGTATAATAACCCCATTTGAAATTACATAAGCAGATGAGTAAAAACGATAAAGCAAGCATTATTCTCATTTTGAGAAAGTCTGTGTTTGCCTCAGTTCCAATGCACTGGGTCTGTCAGTGCTCCACTTAGAGCTCTGCAGTAAGAGCAAGATTTAGTTCAGGCTTTACAGCTGCAGTGGTGAAAACTTACTAGCGTTATCTGAGGGCACGTACAGCCAGTAGAGGAGCTGACAGACCCTCTGACTCTACTTCCCTCTGAAAGGGCATATATGAAAATATCTATCACTTGTAGGAGTGTGAATCCAGGAGAAATTTCAGTTGTAAAAGGCTGTGACTAAAAAGTCAGCTTCTACAGCTAACTTCTACTTTTTTACATCAGTCTTGTTCGTAAGAAGCAGGAATATGTGTGATCACCTCTTATTTTTAGTAAGTACATTTACTAAAGCCATATACAGGAAAGGCCTCCTTATTAAGCATTTCCCTCACAATGTTACAGTTAAATAAGGTTTTCTAGTTAAAATATTCTGTTCAGGATTTTAAAGCCAGAGAGTAGCAACTGTGGTCCACTGAAATTTTTAAGAAAATTGAAATGAGATTATGCCCAGCTTGCCTCACAGAAATGAGAATAGGGCTTGTTTTTCTTTCAAATGTTGTAAACTGGTGCCAGACTATATGTAGTGATGCTTTTGAGAATTCAGAAAGGACACTTATGATTTAACATCTATTTTTCATTAATCCAAACATAGTACACTCCATTTAAATGCTAGCTTTTCTTGTACCGAAAATAAGACATCCGCATTGTACTTATTAAACTTTAATTAAACTGTATACATCTAGGAAATGAATGTTCCTACTGTAAACATTACGTGGGTCAGCTCTATTAAAGTATTTAATGTTTTTTATAAGGTGTTTGCATTTTAATCTGTTTTCAGAGGAAGATGCAGTTGAGCATTCTAGCACCCGGAATCTCAGCATCATTGCCTTGATAACTGGGTGTTCTCCAGTTTATACATTCTTAGAATGATAATATATAAAATGAAGACAATAGGAGGTCAAATCTGGATGTAGTCAGAGTGAGAATTTTAGGTTTGAATGTAACAAATTATAATGCATAGTACTAAGAAGACCTTTTTTTTGTTTGTTTTAGTCTTAGCAGCATTTTTTTTAGCCTAAGATTTAGGCTTGGTGGTTGTCATCTTAACAGACATTTATATCATAGATCCACCCAATACATAAAATACAGTTCTTTGATAAAGTAATTTCTCCAATAGCAGAATTGCTTATTGTTCCCCAACATCTGACTATTCCTAGAACTATAACCATCTCTCTCAGAGCAATTTTGCACCACTGACTCTCTAAGGGGAGGGAGGAAGACTTGGAGTCATTATACCTTACTTCTGCTATGTGCCTAAAACTCAGAAACTCTGAAGTTTTATCTAGTTACTACCTTATGAGTGGCACTGCCTCCTCTGTTTGATTAAGTAAATAAAAGGCAAGAATAGGCCATAGCTCCTCACTTCTGAGGGTGCTATATGAATATTAATTCTATACAGCTTAGACCCTTAGATCGACCCTTCAGCTAAGCCAGAAGAGACAGCATTTTCCCCCCCACTTCACAAGAATGCTATGCTGTTGTAAATGTTGAGGCAGATTATTAGGAAGATTTGCAAGAATAACTACTTAAAATGGTCACATTCATTTTAAAGAAAAGAAATATAATTGGTATTTGCATAGAAGAAAATGGATGAATTTAAATTTTAGTTGATTATAATTATTGTCATCATAATCATCATCATTATCTTTGTATGTCTAAATGACTAATTCAAAGAATTTTAACACATTTCACATGTCAGTGCAATTCTTTTCTGTTTTGTGCTTTACTGCTTAGGGTTTTTCACTTGCTTTTTCAGCCTGAACTTTCCATGGAAGCTATTGTAATCTTTTTAAAAGGTGGAAAAATATTTCAAAAGAAGTCAAATCTAAAAATATTATATATGTACATTTTCTTTTTTTTTCAATAAAATGTAATAAAATTGTACAGAAAAGCTGATACAGAGATACTGTGTGATGGCACTTAAAAATATTGTTAATAAAGAGATTCTAAATAGTAAGGGTCTACCTGAGTCTGGACAGTCTGATCAGATAAGGGATGTTGAACAGTGATAGTTACGTACAGATGAGTAGGTGAACATAATTGGTCATGCATTCAGATGAAGATATCATTCAAAAAGTCTGTTAATAAATTGGAACTGTATGTAGACATTGTGCTCCTAAAGATTTTTGAAGTTACTAATGATTTTTTATATTTCAATTATATGTATTTTGATACAGCTGATATTTAATTAGGAGTTCCATGTTATTGTTCATTGGGTACTAAAAGGTTTTGACGTTATAAATATAGGTAAGGATAATTTTAAAAAACTCAAACTACAGGAGGGTTATGTATTAATAATGATCATAGGTATTTCAACCTGTAATATTTACTTGTAGCCTGATCATCCTCATGCCTCCACAAGTCACTGATAATTTCATCAGAAAGTCAGTGAAGTTGAAGAATATAAAGCAAATTTTATATAAGATCACTTATTTCTTTTTAGGTTATCAATGTATGTCACATCAAATTTGACATAGAAGTAAGAAAGAAGAAAAAAAGTATAGAAAGTCAATAATGTCTCCTGAAGATAAAGACACTGTTATTTTTCATGTGACTGTTTTGCACTTTATCCAAAAACCCATAGAACATGCTGAGAATGATTTTGAGACACAGAAGATTATTCAGGTTAAAACCAAAACCTACTCTTTAAATATTTGATTCTGATCCCACTCTGTATTCCTTTGACTAAGATTCAGGAGACTCAATTCTATGATGGATTCGGACACTTCTTTAACACTGGTGCAATAGTAGAATGAGTCCCTGATGAGGCCTTTCCTTCTACTTTCTATAAAGGACTAGAGCATATACTGTAGCTAGTTTAATTAAATAGTTACTTTCATTCCAAAAAGCATTAGGTTAATTATATTTTCTTTCGACCTCCTCCAGAGTTGTGAAAAAGTATGACCAAGAGGTAGCAGCCAGTGGCAGTACGACTTCAGGACTAGGCTCACTCCTTTGAGACTTGGAAAATGGATGAGAATTTTGAGGGAAAGGCTTTTGCAAAGTCTGTGTGAAATCAGGAGTCAGCAGTTGTACAGATTCCAGGACTTAACTTCCCTATACATCCTAGACTGAAGAATTATTTAGGATTTTTGTTCTTCTAAGGGAGTGGGAAGTAGAATGCCCTGGTCTTTATCATCTGCAAACAGTATTCCAAGTGAAAGTATTTACAAACTTGTTAACTTGCATTCTAAATGAAATGCCTCTAACCTTCTCAGGCTTGTGATTTAGGGATCAAAGGGTCAAAATGGCATGTACTACCTCAACCAGTTTGGTAGTTCCATTGATTTTTACTCCAAACTCCAGATTGATTTCAGTAAGAAATGGCAGCACAGATTGGTATTACTGTATGGCTTTCAGAAGAAAAGTAGTATTTCAAAAGACAGCATCATAAATGGATGTACAATGCAGGATATCTGTTGATGCCAATTTCTGTCAATAAGACTTCTGTAATTTGAAGATAGTAAAACACTGAAATGCCTAGTAGTATCTGAGGCAAAAATACCACTCACTTCCTTGGAAAGAGAAGCAGGCCCAAATTCTGAATACTAAAATATTATCTGTGTCATGAAGTATTTAAATCTTTATTATTTCATTACTGTTTTAGCTATAAGAATATCAAAGTATCTATGGAATTTTAAAAAATGGTAATTTCTCAATATTTACTCTCACACTTCTAAAAGATAAGTACTCCTGAGCAATGTAAATCAATTATCCTTGTATGTGTGAAAGGCTGTAACAAGATCAATGAGACCTGAACACAAGGAGGCATCTTAGGATAACAGCTGCAGATGCATGCATTCTCTGGGAAAAAACAAACAAATGAATACACACTGCTCACCCTTATGTTTCCCGCTCCCCCACATAAAATCCCTGCCATTTGCCTTTCCAACTGTTAAGTGCACAAAAAGAGAAACAAATAAGAAGAGGTAGCAGTCCACATATCAGTATGGGTAATGTACAACAAATGGTCACTCTTAAAGCCAAGGGAAAATGATTGCTTTGCATTCAGTGTTCAAATTCATTTTTGATGGGATTTAATGGTTGGAGTAAACTTACAACCAAATGTTGTATATTTAATGGCTGAATGGAAAACTGCAACTAGGTATCTTTACTGCCTAAAATACATATTGGTTTTGAAGATGAGCTCAAGATAATTACTTTCAGAATATTAATAATTCTGCCAATTGGATTTCCATCAAGTAGATTCAATAATATATGAAATATATTTATTCAAGAAATCAATTACACTTCACACTCAGTCTGGATAGCTATAAATTGTTTTCTCATTGATAAAATTCTGTTTATGAAAACCTATTTTCATGGAAACAATGCTTAAGATTTTTATTGGAAAATGCTTTGCAGTTAAACAGAAGATATGAGAATTAATGAAAGGTCCACATGAGCCTTGTATGTTTAAATAAACATAAAAAAGATTACTTTTTTATTGTTGCTTGATGTAGAATGTAATGTCCATGTTTAAAAATACCCAAAAATGTAAAGAAAAATTAAATACCTTCTTATCCCACTAGATGGTGGTGCCTTCAGATTAGGGCTAAGATGCTCAGACAGACAGTACAGGAAAACTTTTTCTTTCTTTAGCTGACCTGCAAATATAAAGAGTGAGAGATGAGGTTAATCTTGTTCCTCTGGGGATATTAACAAGCGCTCAGGTATAATGACTTACTGAATATATCTGAGTACATAGTATTGTGTTCATAGTAGTTTGCTATGAAGTGTGTTTTAACTTCAATACACATCTAATAGTATAAATTTTTCTTCCTGAAGAAGAAAAGGTGCAAACAATATTGAACCTTAATGATGATTATATCTCATGTAATACAGCCTTATTATACTAAGGTCCTGGCTTTGCAATTTTACTGTCCTCTATCCTCAGTCAAAATAAAAATCCAGATTAAAGTAGTGAATCATCAGCACCAACTGCATCTTGTGTTCATGTATTTCATTGGAATGATCTTAAAAGTACTCCTCACATTTTTATACTGCAAATGTAGTCCTTGCTTTAAAGAAAAAGGTATTTCATCATTTAGACAAAAAGTGACAGTGTGCAAGCATTGAAGGGCGCATGTCTTCAGTTATAAAAGTCAAGTGAAATTTTAATGAGTAAGAAAAGTAGATGGGACCTTTTTGAGAGAGCATTTTTGTGCTTAAATTTTCTCAGTTTCCTATAGTAAATGGTGAAATCTTTAATGCCTCAAGTAAAGCTTGAACTGTTGAGTTCAGTGACCTGTGAACGTGAGAGCTTGTTTCAAAGGCTGTGTCTGTTGAGGACTGTCCCATGAGTAGGCTCGAAGTCACACTCAGCTGTTGTGCAGGGAGGAAGCCTACAGAGATGCAGGCTCCCGTGACACAGCTGGAACGTGACGTTGGAGCACTCAGGGTATTCAATGCAAACCCACTGCCAGGGAGCAGCCAGCTGCCAGCCCAGCCCAGAGAGGCGGTCCGGAGCGAGACGAGTTTCCTGCGTCTGGAGCACGGCTGCTCCAGAGTCTGCGCCCTCGAACTGTGCAAAGGTAGCAGCGACCCGTTGAGAGCAATTTATTAAGACTTGCACAGGAAAGAGTAAGATAATTCTGAATTGGTTTAATTTTGCTTAAATATGATGATGTACATTGATAGTATGAAAAATGTAAGATTAAATTTAAAAGCTGTTTTATGGATGAAGAACTCTGGTAAAATAAGCCCTAACATGAGACTTCCCAATTGTTCTTTTTAAAGATGATGTAATGGTACAGAAAAGTTCAGGATGTCCAAAAGTGTCTTGGAAAAGATAGCACTGATTAAGAATCCCAGAACTCTACTGTAGTCCATAACTGTTGTTGCTCAGTGTATTTTACTTCACATCACCCTGCTCCCAGGTGATCACCCAATTTATAAAACCTAGTCATGTAAAACAATAACCTGCTTTCTGGCCCAGTTTGATTCCTGTTTATTTGCTACATGTTCCTTTCCATTTATTCTATTCCTTCTATTCTACTCTTTATCTTTTCAATTCCCATGTCTGCAACATCTAAATTTCCTATTTCCTTCGCAAGGAATGTACATCAGTATCAGTGGTATCCAAGTGCTGAGATATGCCCAATTAGTATGATTTCCAAGCAAAGATTACAGACCCAATAGTCCAGATACTTCCATGTAAGAACATCACAGCCAAAAAAGGCTTAATCTGTGACTTTTTAATGAGCACTTAGCAGGGGAATTTCTTTGTATATGCAGAGGACTGAGGCAGAAGAATGGATATAGAACTGGATGTGGATGCTCGGTTCTTCTGTAGAGTGTTGATTATTCTGCAGGTTGGAATTCTCCCTGACTGTGTTAGGGAGAGAAGACTCGCTCTTACAAAGGTGGGGAGGCTTGTCCAAAAGCCTGAAGAAGCAAAATTCACTCCAGTCATTGTTACTCACTATCATTAGGGGTTGAAATGCAGCATTTGCCAAGAGCACAAGTTCCTTTATTTGATGTCTTTGACTGTACCAGTATAACTGCCAATCACAGGAAATACCTCTAATAACTCTTCCTTTTACTTAATAAGGAATACCACATCTTTAAAACATTAGAAACAGATGTCACTGCATTACTTCACTGCTGATGTATGTAATAGAAATGACACACTAATTAATTTAATGCAGTATAAATGTACTGATTATTTATCATGGCTGACAATAAAATTATGAAAACATTCAATTACAATCAGTGGTAATTCATTATTTATTGATTCTGCATTATGCACACATTAATACAATACTTTTAATTACATAAGAGAAGGGATCATTTTTCTATTGATACTGAGACATTTAGATTCATCAGTTTTATTTAAAATCCTTGATGTTTAGGTGGGAAGTTTTAATCCACAATTCCAAAAAAAACCTGTGCTGAAATGTCAGAAATAAATTGAATACAAGTGTCAAGTACTAGTGCATCTAGAAAATGTGGGCAATGAGAG
Source organism: Caprimulgus europaeus (assembly GCA_907165065.1). The sequence continues at coordinate 19,209,991 of OU015538.1, read as the reverse complement.
TGACATACTAATTTCAGTCTCTTCTTTTTCTCACATCAGTGGCCTACGTTTGTTAATGCCATCATGGTTACTCTTTCCCAAGTAAACCAAGGCATTGAACACTAAACTAGTAAAAAATCAATAATGTTTTTTCTTCCTTTTCAAGCCTTTACTCAGAATTAGCAATGTGAGTGGTTTGCATGTTCATTATATAAACTCAAAGATCATGAGGGTAAGTTAAGAGCTTTAGATTGGGCCCTGAGTAATGGTTTTGTTAAGGACTAGGAGAATATCATTGTCACTAAAACCCCAGTCAGGCTGCAATTCAGAAAAAATGGTGTTTCATTTTTTGACTAGAGTGCATTGTAAATGCATCTTTCAGTTATGTTTTCATCCTTCATTTTGGGCCCACAGTTACCTTTGACCCTCATAAGTCTATGTTCACATTTATCCCTCACATTTATTTTAGTGAAGATCCAAGTTCTTTGCTAAAAACTAGCATTTTCTCCGATAATCTACCCACATTGGACATATCTATAGCAAGTCTACAGAAATATTTCTTTATACTAAAAAACCAAAACCAATAATCCCCATGAATCTTTACATGGCAATATCTATGGAATTCCTTTTTTTATTGTCCTGTCTCATGTTTGAGTAGACTGAGATAAAACACAAACGTCACTATGGAGCTTTCCAGTCTTCTAGATCCAAAATTATTATTATTTTTAATTAATTCCCTACTGTTTCACCTAAAAAAGCTGTCATTATTTTTTATCATAGTCTCCTCCTAGTCAATTGTGTCACCCATCATTTTCTCTATAGGATCCCTGTGAGCCAGGAGCCACATTTATGCCAGCTGGCAAGAAGGAACTTCCAGAAAGCTGTTGACTGGCCCTATCTGGAATGACTGGGGCTTTCCTCTCCTCCTGTGTCAGAAAAGAGTTCTTTCACATTTCACTCCAATGGGGCATATGCAAGGATGATGAAAACAAAAACAAACAAATATAACAGAACCTTTGCTTGATATTTTGCCATACAAACATGGCCAATATTTATATAGGACTAATATAAAACACAACAATATTTCTATAGCTGACTGTTACAAAACCAGAGTGTTTTACATACCAGTCTAAAAGGAACAAAAATATTGAAACTTTAATTTTAAATAAATAGTCTAAAATACTTATTTCAGCTATAGGGAGGCTTACTAGTTTGTACACATTCAAATTACATACTGCTGGACTCCATTCAAATAAACCATCTGGATACTTTATAACTGACAAGATATTGCTGTGTGATTGTTAGGCTTTAGTAACTTTGCCTTGTCTTTAAAAAAATTACAGAGAAATAATAATATTCATTGATATAGTTGATTTGTATATGCTTAGTTGAACTGGACAGCTGCCTGGTATTAATTCTCAAACCTTGAAAATTTTCTTAGTTTAAGAGCAGTTCTCTCCATGGGTAGTCACTTCTCAAGGGTACTGTTTTTACTACAGCCTTTATGATTTTATATTGCTTCATGCCACTCCAACTTGCTGGGTGTTGATGCGCAAGGCTTCCTCTGGCCTTGCAAAAATTCAGTCTTATTTAGAAATATGTTTAGCTTATGGAAGACATTAAAGTCAAAAAGGAAAAAGAATTCTCACAGTGGAATTTGATTGTCACATTAATCTCAAAGCAAAAAATGTCTTTAAAAGGGCAAAGCCAATGAGAAATGTTTAAATCTGATTTATTAAATCTCCTAATAGCAATTATGTCCAGCAAATTAACGCCCAAAAGTTTATATCTGAAGTCAGATATTTGTTATGTTTATCATTTCCAGTATGTAAAAATCTCAGAAGAGTTCAGAGCTTTATTGTGCTAAACACTTTTCCAAAATAAATAGCCCCTGCCCTACAGAGTTTCCAATCTAAGGTTCTGACCCTAGAAAGATGCATGAACAAGTTTATGAAATATAAGTATTCTCATTGAGAGATATTTGTTTAAACCTAGCTTATTTGAAAAATCTGCCTTATTTCTGGCCTAAAACAAGTGGCTAGTCTTGTTAGAACACACATACAATCAATGGAAAGAAAGTGAGGTTCCTCCAGAGTGTACATTAGATGGCTTAAGTTAACAAATATAGCAATTTAGTTACCATACAGTCATCTCCCCTCATCTAAAATGGGATTACTCACAATGCAAAAATATGAAACTTTGCAGAAAGAGTGCCTAAATAAGGAAGCTTAACAAAAGGGAGATGGCATACACAACCAGTGTGATCATGGAAACAGCTGAAATGTTCTGTTGGTATTGCTTGTTTGGTAACCACTTGAAAAGTATTGTTTATACTTTTCTGCTTGGTTTACTGGATGCTTTAGGGAGGAAGCTAAAAAAAGGGTAGGGGGAAGAAGTTGAAGGACTTGGAAAGTAGGAAAGCTACAAGAAGAGTGGAAACACAGGAAAGGTTGTTCATACCAAGGAAGAAAGGGAAGATGCTAGGGAAAGAGGTGTCATACAAGTACACTGGGAGAAGGTAAGAAGCACATAACCAATCTAGCCAGCGTGCTCTGGCTGCTGCTGAGCATGTTATCTGTCAGACTCAACTCCTCTCTATGAAATGTCTGACCATCTTTTGGGTCCACTTCTTCAGGGAGAATGGACGAACAAAGCTTAGGAATTATTGTGTCAACTGACCTGGCTCAGGTGAAGGAGACGGGATCTGTCTGGTCCCCAGGACTTCTGGGTTTTACTTTTAGGCAAGTGAATGAGGTACCAGATGGTGCATCTGGAGGCCGCCTTACAGTCAGGCGGGAGAAGAAGACCGATGCCATATCTAAAACACAATTGATGCCACACTTGTATCTGCAAATTTCAAGCAATTCCACACAAGACCCACCCAAGAACTGACTCCACCTCCTGTGACTGATCCTCACCTTCCACATCCCTTACAACTCCCTCTGCCCTGCTCGGCCAGCAGCACACACTCCCTTCTCTGGAGTGGCTTCACTTGCTTTCAACCCAAATCCCTTGCAATCCACTGCCACTGCCCCAGTGTCTCATCACAGAAAAGACAAACCACACGTGGAAAAAGTGGAAAGTCGGCTGCATTATTTAACTAACGGAGACTTGCATTGCTACCTTCTCCTGATTTCTTTCAGCTGTGGCAGAGCACAGGTGTTTTAACACTCAGGAATGTAACAGAGCGCAACGACCGCTCAAACGGCCTGGGAAAGGGGGGCGGCACCTGGGCCTGCAACGAACCGGCCCCAGCCCTGCCCTCTGCTCCCTCAGAGCGCCGGAGCCGTGCCCGCGGGATCCCCTCAGGGCCCAGGGACAGCAGAGCCCCCTAAAAGTGTCCTGTCCCGCGGAAACCCCTTACAGCCCAGGGACAGCAGAGCCCCCTAAAAGTGTCCTGTCCCGCGGGATCCCCTCACAGCCCAGGGACGGCAGCGCCCCCCGACACTTTCCCGCCTGCGGCGCAGGGAGGGGGTATTGGGAAGCCGGGAGGGGCGCGAGGCGGGCGGGCTCGCGCCCCTCCTCACACAGCCACCCGCGAGGGCACCGCGCGACTCGCCCCACCAACTGCCTCGACCCACCGCGGCCGCCTCACGCGCCCGCGGCCCAGGTGCTGTGGCCGGTGCTGGCCCCGCCCCGCCGCCCGGCAGCCACTCGCCGAGGCCGCGCCGGAGGCGGGCGGGGCGCATTGGCTGGAGGGCGCTGTCACTCTTCCCCCCCCCTCCCCCGGCGGCGCTGGGGAGGGGTCTGGGCGCGCGGCTGGCGGCGGCCGCTGCGTGTGGGAGGGCGGGCGCGCGGCTGTTTTTAGTAGTACCGCAAAGAGCGCGGCGAGAGAGCGCGCGAGGGGCGCGGGGCTGAGGCGAGCCGCGCTGAGGGGAGCCGCGGCGGGGAGCCAGGCTGGCCATGGCTGTCTCCGCGCCGCCCGTCATCGCCGCAACTTCCAGCGGCGGCGCGGGGGGCTCGGCGGGCTTGTTCCGGGCGGACCCGCTGTACTCCAGCCCCGCGGAGTCCCCGCGCCTCACCAACAGCCTCGTCAACAGTTTCCTCTCCGCTGGTAGCGGCGGGGCCGGCGCAGGCGGCGGGGGCGGTGGCGGCAACGGCAACGAGTGTAAGATGGTCGACCTGCACGGGGTGAAGGTGGCCTCGTTCCTCGTGGAGGGGCAGGAGCTGATCTGTCTGCCGCAGGTCTTTGATCTCTTCCTGAAGCACCTGGTGGGAGGGCTGCACACGGTCTACACCAAGCTGAAGCGGCTGGATATATCGCCCGTGGTGTGCACGGTGGAGCAGGTCCGCATCCTGCGGGGGCTGGGGGCCATCCAGCCCGGCGTCAACCGCTGCAAGCTCATCACCAGAAAGGACTTCGAAACTTTGTACAACGACTGCACCAACGCGAGGTGAGGCACAAAACTTTCCTCTTTCTTCGCCCGCTCCGCTCCGGCCGCTGAGGAGCCGGGGGCGGGGGGCGCCGGGTCCTGTTCCCTCCCGCGGGCTCCCGCTGGGGGTGAGGTGGGGTGGGGAGTGCGGGGGCGGGGGGCTCAGGCCGGGCCCGGGCGCTGCTTGGGGAGCGGGGCTGAGGTGCGGCGGTGCCGGCGGCAGCGGTGAGCACCGCGGCTCGGAAAACTTTCCAGGCTTCCTCCGGCGCTGCCGGGACCGCCGAGCAGCGGGGCGATTCCCCGCGCTGGGCTCCAAACTTTCCCCAAACTAGCAGGATAGTTCCCGTCTACACTCCTAAAAAAACCCAACAAACAAACCCTAAAGTTTTCTCCGTTATTTTTGTTCTGCTGGAGCTTGCAGTTCTCCTCGGGATCCCTCCCTCCCTCCGAGCGGCTGCGGCGCGCTGCCGGCCGGCAGTTGCCCGCCGGGGGAGGCTGGGCCGCTCCCGGGCAAACTGTTGCTCGGATCGTTCCGGAGTTAATTGTGCACCGCCCAGTCCGCGGGTCTGGTGTGGCCGTAGCCCCTGCCCTGTCCTGCTTAAATCACGAAGCCCGGAGCGGGTTGTATTCATGGGAGATCCCTGCTGGGTCTTTCGTATTTGGGGTTATAATCCTGGCTTGTGACCTCATAGCTGCTGCCTTTAGAAATGATAATGATCTAATAAACACAAAAACCCTCTCGGGGCTTAATAGAAATCCGTAGTGCGGTGGGGTAGGATGTAAGACAGGGTGCTTGGAGATGACATTTCCTAGTTTAGCAGTTCGTGAGGTACCTCCTCAGAAACATTTGCATTTCAATGTGCTGCTGCTTTCTGTCTGGCAGGAAACTTTCTTGACAGAGGTTGTTTCTGAGAGCTTTGAGTGCGATATCTGACTCGCAGCATGCAATTATTTAGTAACTTTGGTTTTTGAGTCACTATTTCGAACTGCTTAGCACTGAACGTGTTGGGTGGGCTTTTTAAAATAGCACCTTAACTACGCGCTAGTTTAGGGCCTGATCCTGTTCTTGCTGCTGTGAGCTTAAGCAGGAGCAGACCGGCCGTCCGTTCTTAAATAGCAGTATTTGTTTGGTTTCAAATTATTTCATGTTAAAGGTGACATTTTAGAGATGCTTGCACCCGGTTCCTGGGTTTGTTTATTTGAAGTATGTGTTTTTTCTCTTGCTCGTGTTCTGTTTCACACCTTCTCCCGCTGCCTGTTTATTTCAATGTCATGCACCTTTGTGACATCACAACTACTGCCTTATTAGAATGATGGTGTTATAAGTAAGATATGAGACAAATGTATTAGGATAAAATTAATGTAAGATTACTAAGGGACACATTTAACATGTGAATGCTGCTCTGAAACGTCTCTGAAACTCAACTACCGTGAAAGTTGATCGTTAAAGAAATACGTCTTCTAATTTCTGTGACCGTTCCAAAGTTTTTCCTTAGGGAAATAGAGGATCTGATTTGGTGACACAGCCTTTAGACGCAATCTGATGATTTCTGCTCTCTTATAACCAATGATTTAAGATCCAGAAATGCTGAAGTGTTAAATGTTTAAAACTTGTATTTCACGACTTTTTTTTTTTTTCTTTTTCCTTTGACAAAGACTTACGGCCGTGAGAGTATGAGGGAATAAGTAATGCAAGGAGCAGCTAGGGAGGTGTAAGTGAGGAGCCGAGTGATGCTCTGAGGGGGTCTGAAAGGAGCAGTCAGTGAAACGAAGACCTGGTGAGAGGCTGAAGATGTGGCGAGAGCACTGCTGGGGGGGGATCGGGTATGGCAGAAGCATGGCTGAATGGAGTCGAAGCTCTCAACTCGGAAAGTACATTCAACACGTGTGTAAGCACAAGCTCTCCCTGCCTCGTTTTGAAAACGCTAGTATTTTTACCTGTTGAGGAACAGCAGAGCCCTTTATCTTTCATAAAATGTTTCTCTTTTATTGAAACATGGCTCAACCTTTGTTTATATCTCTTGAAAATGCCACAGGTTTGAATAACTTACTGATTCCAATGTATTTTGCATTCACGGTTTCAGGTGTAATGCGTGATAAGTGTTATCAGCACACATGAAGCTTTTTCTCAAGTATGGTAACTGAACAAAGTTAATTGTATTCCATCACACTAATTGAGTGCTTAATATGGAATTTTATTTACAATTTTTTTTTCTTGAACAGCCCATATTTAATGGAAGAGAGTGTTGGATAAAAATAGCTAAATACATGAGTGATCTCATTTTTGTTCACTGTGAAGTGACTGGGAAGCAGTGCATGGTACCAAACACATAAAACGCGGTAGAACTGTTACAGCTGTACATGCAGTACTTATATTCTGTACCTTGGAACTAAAGTCTTGAACAAATGTGAACTTTTAGAATCAAACCTTTTGAGATATATGGTTCCACTGTATGACCCAAGCATTACTTTCAACTTAGAATATTGTGTGTTGCTTTTGTAATACATGTTTTTTTTTAATTGATAGAGATTTATACATATATTTGAATACTGTAGAAATTAAACTCAAGAGCTGACAGAAAAAGCAGTAAGAAATGCTGGCTATCATCGTTTTCAGTAATAGTTGACTTGTAAAAGTCAACATCTCTTATGTTAGTGTACACTTTTATTTTTTTAATTGGAATGCAAATCATCAATTATATATAACTAGAAAATATAACTTCTGCTTACTCTCTTGAATTTTTTTTGGTTGAGCTTGTCTACAGAGCTCGTAAGAGCTGCAGAGAAATATACCTGTAGGCGAAAGTTTTGTCTGTGTTTGCTCTGTGTATGTAACACTGGTTACCTGTATGTTTGACCTCTGTATTTTTTTTAAATGGTACATGCATAATTTTCATTCACGTGTAGACAAAATGTTCCTAACGTGGACTGTCGTTAGCCATCATCATGTAAGCTACTTTGGAGGTAAGGTTTGTAAAATGAAACTAACCATTCATTTCATTCCAGGTAGCATCTTCGAGTTCATAGTGAGTACAGTATATTTACAAAATTTAGTTACTAATTTGCGATACCTTAGAGGATTACTTAAATTATGGACAGATGCTGAATTTTACTAGTAAAGCATAACGTTTACTTAAAGTAGAAACTATACTGAGGGTTTATTTAAAAATTAAATTTAAAACTGTAGTGAGAACATTTTTATGATAGTAAATATATCAGTACTTAAATTACCATTATATGAGTATGATCATAACCTGTTCTGCAGGGCTTCTGTATTTGATGGATGCTGAAAAAACATAGTGTTGGTTGGATTATTTGGTAAATAGTAAGAATATTTCCCAGAAAACAGCATTTCCGTACATGGCTTATTTTTTAATCATTTAAAGTATTCAGTTAAGCTAATATTTTGTATTACTTTGGCTATTCACAAACAATAAAAGGCTTTAGAAATGAATTTAAGCAGTAAATGCAGACATTTTATTTTATGAGATAATGAGGGTCTAGTCATGTTGTCTATTAAAGCTACTCTATAGTCAGCAGTGCTCTGTCTTTTATTATGAGAATGATGTCAAGATAATAATTAAAGCAATCCAGTCATGTAGCACTGCACAGAGCTCCTTTGTATATTGATTTTAAATGTGGACATCTGATTATATAAACTTCTTTGACTAAGTAAATATTTAGTATACATTCAGACTTGTCCAAACTTGTGAATTTTGGAGGTGGTAGCATGTTAAAATATAAACAATGATCAATTTCTCAGCTTGCTTTTCTTTCTTGGAGAGGAGACATTCTTGAGAGAGATCACTGGCACAGTGGATTCTGCTGCAGATGCAGAAAGGAGTTTTTCCAGTTTCTGAGCAAATTAATTATACTTTTGGAAAAATCTCTCTTTCCTTTTGGGCATGTTGAAGGTCTGTGCTTGTTGAAAACTACTAAAGGACTTGAATATTTTAATCAGAAGCATATCTAATCTGGAGAAGCCTTGATTAAGATTCCCTTATTTTTTCATAGCAATGGAGCTTCCCATTTGAAGGATAACATGCTTTTCCTCCAAAATGGAGTATTTGTATGTTTCCTGCATGTGTATATGCATAATACATACATAATTTTCTACTGAGACTTCTACAACTGAAAAATGCTCTGTTTTTGTAGCAAAGACAAAAAAGCTAAACAATTAGGTATTAATGATATTCTTGTTGCATATTCAAAAGGTCTTTGCAAGCATTTCTTCTCCTTTTTTTCTTTTCACCATTTCAACCTGCAGAACTCTTCACTGTCACTTCAAATCACACAATTCTACAAAGATAAAACAACATTTAAACTCATTTGCTTTGGGAGGGAAATTGAGCATTTGCACCCAATAAGCCTGATTGTGGAACTGCATGCAAATTGTGTTTTGATTTATCTCTTTTGCACTTTTTTCCATTTGAATTGATCTTGCATTAATTTTGCCAAGCGGCTCTGTGAGGCTGCAGATGTTGCCCTGTGTTTAATAAATCAATGAGACAGATCTGAATGAATCACTTCAGATGGATTCTCTGCTCGGTTTGATGTCTAGATGTTATTCTTAGCTTGTTATCATGACAGATGCATTAATGTTCCCATACACTGCCAGCAATGTCAAAGAGATTGAAGCTTTTAAAGTGGCGGTATCCCCTTTTCCCCCTTCTGTTGGAATAACTAAATTGCCTTTAGGAATAGGTCAAAATATAAATTTAATCCTGGCATCACTGTGGGGAAGATGCTAAACTTCTGATCATATTATAACACAAAGTCAGACAAATACACTTTCATACAGAATGATTAATTATTCCAAAATAGTGGAGATCAATATTAAAATCTAAATGTAGGATAGCTCCTTAGTAGAGTAACCACTTTCTCAGCATTAATATTTCATTGTAATAGGAATGATCCGAATAAATAATATAAGACTAGAACATGTTAAAAGTGTTGCTATAAATAGAGTATCGTTGTGTCCAAATTGATTACAGGCTGAAGTAAGGCTTTTTATTTTATTTTTTTTTAATTCTTATGAATAATTTTCTTTTGAAGTTAAACACATTAAGATTCAACATCTGTTAAATTTAAAATAGGAAAACTTGTTTATTATGTTTCTGTTATTACTTACGATTTAGTGACAGATATGTTAGAAAAGTTGTCTATTACTGTTAATTTCTGATCTGTATAGTCTGGTATCTGGTATCTTGGAGCAGAACCTGTGGAACACAAATCACAAAAGAGACTGGAATGTGTATTTGTGAGATGGATTTAAGTTCTGGAAAATATTGCACAAAGTGTAAAGTGCTCTGCCATGAATAATGAAGATCTATTTTCCAAGTAGACTATGCACAGTTCTTACTGGCTTTTATTCTTTAGTCTTCATGAAGCCACTTGTGGTTTTCCTTGTTTTTCTTTAGAAGATAAAATAGTATTTTGTGATTTGCTTGATCATTTTGTTAAACCTGATCTCTTTCTCTGTGAGGCTTTATTTTAACATGAACAATTATTGTGAAAGTTCCTTTTCCTAATCCCTCCCTCAAACCGAAGAACTTCGACTTTTTGTCATTCAGGCTTCTGAGAATAAATTGGAGAAACTGGCTGTAACAGATCTAGATTTATGTTGGCATTCTTGGTATTCTTGCTCCAGTGGTTCCAATTTGATAAAGGAAACAATATATGTAATAGAAATTCACAGTTTATTCAAATGAGTTTAAGCTTTAGTATTGTTATATTTGACTTTCTTTCACCAATATATCAATGTGTGGCAATAGCATTATACTTAGAAAGCCTCCAGAAGTGACCAGCTCTGTAGATGGGAAATTATTCTCACACTGGGGCTACGGTTGGACACGCAGCCTCTGTTTGTGTGTGTGCATTTGTTTTAAAGGCAGGTGAAAATCAGCTTGGGTAGAACTGAGGAGCACAGCAAAAATCACTGAATTAGAAAATCATGTTTTGTTGTATGGCAGCAGCCTTAGAGTGAGAAACTAGTATCTGCCTACCTTGGTGATTTTGCAGTAGATATTTAAAATGAGCATTGTGAGATGTTTTAAAGGATTGTATCTTGTTTATTTGATTGCTTACAGCCTGGAATTCATGTTGTGTAAAAGCTATTTGTCAGTATCAATATTAAAAAGGTGTTGAAATCTGGCCTGTAAAGTCCCTGTTTTGACTTTGCCTGAGGTGAACCTCCCTTTCATGCTGGTGGAAGTTTGCCAGAACAAGGGCAAAGAACTTATAAATGTTTCTGGGATCTGAGCCCTTCTCATCAAAGGTGGGACATATTTACTTAAAACCTACGTTTGAAAGAATTGCATATATGGCATTTTCAAACAGCTGCTACATTTTTGGGTCTGATCTTGTCCTTGCTGAACATAGCATCTTTAGTCTTTTCTGTGTCTGTTCCAGAAATGATAATTTTTGATGTTCTGAAGTTGTGAAGAAAACTATCCAGATTCTTAATTTAAAATACCTAGAAAGTTCCCATCTAGTTTCTTCTATAAGTTTGTCACATGATAATCAGTGTAATAAAACCTCATAGGTGTATGGAAATACAGCACTTTAATGACTATTTACATAAACAATGCTAATAGCAAAACCAAACATAATGAGGATACTTTGGATTTATTGCAGCCTATGTCGTGTTCCTTTGGTGTAAGCTAAGGCAAGATTTTTATATGTTACAATTAAACATGCATTACCAAGCACAAAGTACATTAGTTAGTAATGATTCTTAGTGATTTAGATTTATCCTGCTTGATATTAGAACTGTCCCTTGAGGCTACACGCTTTTGATCTTTGTTCCCTCTCGGTAAAGCATGGTTATCCAAAGTGACTTGGTAATAGGGTTTCCCCTCTCCCCCCCTTCTGCAACCTGTAAGAAACACCGATATCTAATAACGAATGTACTCTGATACCTGCCCCAGCAGGTTCCAATATCCGAATCCTGGAAAACCTAAATTTGTTTGCTTTCCTTTCTTTTTGGTAGCTTGGCTGTGTTGTTGTTTTGTGTGCATGCATGAAGTTTATTGTCACTACCAAGCATGGGGAGATTATATTTCCTTGTCAGTACATCTTGACCTGCTAAGCCCATTTTGCTCATTAAAATATATTGTGTCAGCCATTTTTCTTGACTCAGTTACAAACACCACTTCCCCAAAAAGTAAGAACCAAACCAAATGAATAGTGCTCGCTTTATTACTGTGCAGTAGCTTAAAGTGGAATGTTTAGCAGTGTGTATTGTTGTGTATACGTTAAGGTATAAAATGTTCAATTGCAGTTGTGTCTGATCTTATCAAGTTTCTGGAAATTGATATCTGGTAGCAGCATTTAACCTACATCTGGTCTATCTGCTATCTATGCGATGGGTTAAGAAGAAAAAGTAGAATCGATCTGTCGCTGGATTAAAGTTTGAAATCGGCAACAGCATGAGCACAAAAGGCTTTTTTATGATTTCTCAGCTTGCCATTGATCTACCAGTTTTATTGCATTCATTATTTATTAAAAGAATTTGCAAGCTAAACATAACGTTAAGCTAGTTTGCACACAGGGACTGCACTTAGGAAATTGAATGGAAATTGCATTAGAGATGAACATCTGTGCTATTTTTCCACTCGTGTGTTTATGGGTTTGTATAAAAGGTGTATTGGATTAACAGTTATAACCATTATAGCTTGCAGCAATATGTTAGAACCCGAAGCATTTAGGAGTTATTTAGGAGGGGAGACTTTTTACTTATACTAAAAAAGTACGGTAATGCCATCACAAACAGTGCTTCCATTGGATTATTCTTTATTAATGGGCTTTTTACTAGAAATGCATAAAACTTTACATATCTAGCCATATTTTGCATGTGTTCTATTATCTATGCTGCTTAAAACTCCATTAATATTGCCATTAGTTGAAGGTTTCTAGTGACATTATTAGCTAAGGATTTGGCACATATACTGCAAAGTATTGAAATGAAATGTATTTTATAATATACAATAGGAATATAAGTATTGAAAAGATCCTTAGTATATATTTTGCCCAGCAATATATATCAGATTTTGCCCAGCAATTCAACTAGTCTTCAGGCTTACCTGAGCTAGGTGGCTTCTGTGATGTATCAGTGAATCAGGTTAAAATCTTAAATTAAATTTTGAAGTCTTTTTCCACTTCAGTTCACAAGTTCAGTTGCTCTCAACAGTAGTTGTAGTTGTGTGTGATGTATAAAGTGTAGGATACACCTGGAATTTTGAGGTCATCTCCTGTAATGATTTTTTTTTTAAATGCACTTCTATAAAATAAATTGTTTTGCTTGAATACCTGGTAGTTAAATAGGGGTGAGGGGGAAAAGAAAAATTACTTTGGGGGCTTTGGGCGAAAAGTATATTTTTAGAATCAAGAGGTTACCTGTTTTATTTAGTCTAAAAGTATGTGCAGTCTAGTCTATGACCAGAATGTACTGAAGTATGTCACATTTTGCATCATCAGTGCACTTTTCTTTCAGTTACTCTATTCAGGACCCAGCCTGAGACATCTCACTGGCTTGTATGACTGCTCAGGGTTTCCAGTGTTAAGAAGCAGAAATGTTCTTCATGATGGAAGGTTGTGCTTGCTCTTTGAATGCCACCTCTACACCTATTTTTTTTCTTTTGGTCTCTGGTAGGATGAACCCTTCCAAGTCCTAATAGTACTTTGAACAGAAGTAGCTCTGATTTTCAGTTGAAAGAATCTCAATACTATTTTTCCACATCATTTTGTGGTCACTGTTATTAGTTTTCTCACTGTTTTTCCTAGCCATGGGCTCCTGTGATAACAGTGTTCTTATTATATCAGATAACACATTTCACCTACCCTGTAAAGAAAAGTGGAAGTTAGATTTAATATGGGATTTATGTAATTAATATATATGTACACACACATATTGATTGATGCAATACCCACACACACATACGTATAATGCAATTTAAACTAATTTTCTGGATTATTCCAAGGCCATCATGGACATCAGCTTTGATTTTTAGAAAATTTTGCATACGTATTTATGAAGGGAGAGGCTTTGGAATAATTCAGAAATTTAGTTTAAGCTTAACTTTATTTTGTTCCAGTCTGTGGAAAGAGAACATTTAGCTTGGGATGCCTTCATGGTACTTTCAGTCAACAGAACGTTGAGTCATTTTTCTCTCCTGTTTCCAAACTTGTATGTACAGTGGAATTAAGAAACTTTACTTTAAAAGTTAATAGAAATTAATTCCTGCCATGCGGCTATGGAGTTCCAAATCTGATGTGTTTGGCCGAAGCACAGAATCGTGGAGGTTGGCAGGATCCTCTTGAGATCGTCTAGTCCAGCTCCTCTGTTTAAGCAGGGTCAGCTGGAGCTGGTTGTCCAGAGCTGTGTCCACCTGGATTTTGAATATTTCCAAGGATGGAGACTCGCAGCCTCTCTGGGCAACCAGCTTACAGAACAGAAGTAACTGGTGTTCACTGGGATGGCTGGGTTACGTGAGAGCTGTTGAAGCTGTGAGTAGATGTCACGGCTGGCTGTGACGTGGTCACTGCCCTGGTGACAAGTCACTCAAGCTGGCAAATGCAGATACTCTGGCATGGGGTTTGTCTGTCCTGGGGCAGTGTGAGTGGTAACCCTCTATGAATCGACTGGGTCATTTCTTTCTCTGTCTCAGAAATGGTTTCCTGAAATCCTATATGTTTGTGCCGATGAGCTGACTTGTCTTATTCCCCACTGTCACTTGAGAAGGAATAGTTGTTTATTTGTAATTTAAAAAAAAAAAAAAAGGATGGCTGTAAGAAAACTCTTGGCACGGACGTTGTGCCAGTACGGGGATTTAGTTACTTGAATGTTATAGTAATTTAAGAGTTGCTAATTAAGATCAAGCTAGTTTAAAGAAAAGATATTTTGAGTTTCATTTACATCTTCTAATCAATATATTTAAAGCATTCTGCATTATGCTCTTTCTTATACACGTATCATTTGTTTTTGCCTAGTACAGATTTTATGTGATAGCTACTAGACTGTTTTTATAACAGTTAATCAGAATATGTTGGTGTCTGTGTAACGTTATCCCTGTTTTTTGTGAACCTGATGAAGGCACCTCACTTCACTGATGCGGGTCTGTGGAGCCACTTCTTCTTGTCCTCGTACTTTTAAGTCTTGTTGTGTGCTGAAGAGGGGCAATTTTGTAATGATACTGAAAAAGTAGAAGTAAGAAAAAAGTCAAGTCTTTCCAATGAGACTTAAAATAAATGTTAAAAAAAGAAAAACCAAACCCCAAAACCAAGCAGAACAAAGTAGTAAAATGCTAGCAGTTGAACAGCAGAATGTGAATACTGAAATAGGACCTGAGATAATGAACTCAGTGTTGTGTTTTCTGTTACATGAGCTTGTTCTTGAAGTAAGTTTCTGTAGGTATGCAGAGGTTTATTTGTAGGCTTGTAAGGCTTTATTTGGTGTTTTTCATATAGCAGTTCATGTATCTCTGATAGGTGACTTCTTAAAAGACCTTGAGTTGAGCATCTCATCATTAAGAAATTTATACCTGCCGTAGATGGTTCTGACTGTTTTGCAGAGAAGTAAATAACAAAGGGATGTGCCGGTGCGCTCCGTGCTCGCCTGGTGAGATTCACAGGCCGTGCGGTACCGTTTGCTGCCGTGTGCGTGTGGCTCAGCAGCGCACCGGCCCTGGGCTCTACCTGCGTGGGTGGGATGATGTTCGGCTCTCGGCTTCCACAGCCACCCTGCACCTTTTAGAAGGAGCCCTCAGGAAAGGTTTGGCCGGGATGATTACTGCAACATGCCGCAAACCCCGCGCTCTCTCACCGTCAGAAGTGTTTAGAAAGGTGAGGTGATCCTGCTGTAGAACTGAGATTTCTTGGCGCGGATCAGAGCCATAATCACTGTTGTTTCCTTCTGTGCCATTTTTATAAATTGTCTTACTTGTTGCACAACTGATTTTTGGTTCAAACAAATGTTTGTTGCTGCTGTGACTCAGTAAAGTTTCTGTTTTCCAATTTCATGAAATAATTCTCTCTTGCCTGTTAAGCTAGAGAGGTTTTTGATCAGTCACTTAAATTGCCTTTTTTAATACGCTTTCTTCAAAATTCTACTGCCTTACCCCCAACCAGCAGTCCTCTAATAAACTACTTGTTCCATCTTCTTAGTTATTCATCTTCTAAAGGTTTAAGATTTTTACTTTTAATCTTCTTGAAGGAAAAGTGTATCCCTTTATTGTACTGGGAGAATCTCTATTCATGTTTGTGTGGAATCAAAACAAAACTTTCGATATATTTATTGGAGGCATTTGTACTGAGTAATGCAGGGACTGTTGTAGTTCAGAGTATGGCAGTAGACTGTTAAATACATTTTAAGAACTCATGTTCTCTGAATACGAGATAAGCCAAGTGACCAAGTACTTACACCGGTGTATTCTGATCCAGATAGAAAGTCTTTATAATAACTTTTTTTGCAGGATATAAATAGATTTTTTTTTTAATCCCTTTTTGTGAAGTTTATGATAGTATAAGCTCTGCTCTGCATTTTTATTGTTTTTTACAAATGTAGCTTTTAACAGAAAGTTAAGTGTTTGGCAGGGTTGAGCATCTCTGCTGCTAAGTTTGGTGTGTAAGCCATCTAGGCTAGGGACTTTTTCTACCAGCACTGTTTGATTTAAGTAGTGTGTTGTGTTAGTATGTGGATGGTTTTTGTTTTTTATATTGCATTGATAAGTGTACTTAGATGGGTCTTGTTGCATTGGCTTCTCTTAACCTACAGTGAGTTTGTCTGTTTGAGTGTAAATACTCATCTAATGTTTGTCAGCCTGACACAAATAGGAACCTTGCCTGTGCTGGCTGTCCTCTGCCTGGGTGTTACAGAAGGTGTATGTGAATGTAGCCATCCCCCCAGTGCCCCTCGGTTCCCTGCGATGGGGGGATCATTTCAGAAGGAGATGTGGTTATTTGTAAGTTGGGTAGTAGCAGTTGCTCCATCCATCTGCTTTCTGGGGAAAGAAAGGAAAGACAGAAGAACATCACACACCACATCTTATGCCCACCTGCTGCTGGCTCACAGTCAAGCTGTCTCAAAAAGTGTAAACTCTTAATAGGAGTTGGTTATTGATTTACAGGGAGAAGGGAGGAATGGAGAGGTTGAGTTGGCAGATGCAGTGTGTTTGTCTGGGATTCCTGAACCTTAGAGGGCCTGGACTGCAGACAGTGTGCTGGAACAGCTCAGTCCTTCAGCTTGAACAACTTGGTCCTGTAGCACGTGCACAGTCAGGCTAGAGAGGCTAGAGGAATGGTTGTGTTTGCTCTGTGTTGTGTGCAGCGGGTGTGTCAGAGCCTGATGGGACAGAGGTGTTAGAATTGCCCCGTGAGCTGGTGATCTCTATACTGCATTCATAGTATACTGATTTTATTGCAGAATTTCTTGCTGCCTGTGTTCTGCAGTTACAATCCCCCTCCATCCTCTGCCACCTTGGAATTTCTCTTTGATACTGTGAGGTACTTGAGGTTGTGTTTTCCCCATTATCTAGATTGATCTTTCATTGATAATAGTGATACAATAAAAGAATAGCATTCCATTGTAGCCAGTAATTGCAGGTTTCATTTATTGTGTTGAATGGTCATTGAGTTGTCAATTTAAGTCAAATTTTAAAAGTTCCATAAGAGATTCCTGACCATATTTTGATATAGAGGTTTAGTAGATCCTCTGGCCTACACTTCAGAGTTTTTTTAACCTCTACACACCTATTTTCAGGGGAGGTTGTTTTTTTTGTTTGGAGGTCTTTTGATGCTGATTTTTTTTTTTTCCTCCTTTCTGTTTAGAAGCTCTTTTTCAGCACCTTATGCACATGAAGTAGTTTATTTGATTATGTCACATTGGTTCCAAAATAATCCCCTTTGATGTCTAGTGCTATGAGAATTTGAGTGATAGTAAACAAATCTACAGACAGTAAGTGGGCAAAGTACATTTTTATTTAAGTGCTTAGGATGATTGCTTAGTTCTGTTATATGGCTGTGGGCAAAATTGGAAACTTCCTTTTTCTGCTATTGATTTTTCATAATGCCCTATTCCGAAACTTTTCATTTAACTCAAACATAGCATCTCTGTGCTACCATAGTATTGAAAATTGAGATATGAAATTATGTGCAAACAGACTGTCTTAATCAAGTTAATGCACAATATAAAATTAATTGTGCATAATGCAGGAAAATACAGGTCTTTATGTTGTAAGTAAGTGTTGACAGTGATATTGAACACTTTTTTACATGAATTCCAGATATTAGATTTATAAATTACCACACTAGTTCTGCATTTCCTTTCTGTAGTTGGAGAAGAAAAAGCTTTTTTACAGCTTTCATGTACAAATTGGTTGCTATAAACTTGTTACTGTACATTGCTGATATTCAGAAATCATTACTTAGAGTCTGAAATATGAAATATGATTATGCTCAATCTTGATTAATTTTAATCAAGGGATGAATATAAAGAGTAATGGAAAAAAACATCATTATGCACCTTAACAGTTTAAAAAGTAGAAAACTGATCATTATTATGTACTTCATAAGAATGTAATTTAATGAGGTTAAGTATCATAGACAGCATCCTGGCTGTTTAGTCAACACTTGATTTATTCGTGCAGGTGGAATTCAGAGAAGTCTTTTTTTGTCACGGTTGATTTAAGTTCTTGGACATGTTAAAATCAGTTTATCTTTTATAACTGCTCAATTGAAAATTTTTTCAGCAGAGTATTGAGAAAACTAGTGCCTAAGAAACTTCAGTTCTGTTCAAGGCCAATTGATTCAGTGTTTCAAAGCAGGAACAGTCTCACAAAATACACAGGATTGTTTGTTACTGGTCTTCACTAATGTAGATGGAAAAACTTTAACCTTTTTCAAGCTAAAAACATGGTGAAGAGTAAGCCACCAAGTACCTCTATTTCTGAGTACTGCACAAGCTTAAATTGCAGTTATTAATTAGTACTTTACACATGCACCTGATTTTTCTGGGAAATCCTATGCACTCCTGAATGGGAATGGCAGTTGGTGGACTATTTATTACTGATTCTGGTTTGGGTGGAAAATTTGGCCTTGTATGTCATTTAGACTTTGTGACACATGTAGCCTCCCAGGGCCTAATGACTTGTCTGCAGATGGGCTGTTATTTATTACAGTCATGTAGAATAAAATTGATTGTCTTCTAAAATTAATTTTTCATTTGCCTCCAGCTCTGCTTTAATAGAGGACACACAGTTGCCTGTTTGCTGAAATACTGTTTAATCACATTAATATCTCAGCCCCCTAGGCCGGTGAAGATAATTGTACAAACGAACAGCAAAATCTGTATCTTTAACTTCTTTTTATGATTAAATTATGCAAATGACTTATCTCCTGCCCTTCCAAGCACTAATCATCTAATTAGGAATGATGTGTTAAAGGGATGGTTTTGAATCAGGAGAAGGGGAGAATGGAGGAAGCAGAAAATGGGACCTGACAATGAAACTGCTGAAGGTACTATAGCGGTACAAGATAAATCTGTGTATTTCCTCAGAAAGCAATAATGAAAGCTTGTTGTGCTATTTCTATTTCTAGTCCTGCTTTAGTGATCTTTTTCATAAGAGGATAATTCTTCTGTCCAATCTTTGCCCATAATTTTCTATATTAATTTTAAATTTAATTATTAAGCTTCAAGAATTGAGTCACTTGGTACTTTCTCTTCCAGTCCTCATAAGCAAGGTAGTGCAAGTGTCTCTATTTGGCTTCACTAGTAGTATGGTTTGAAAGACAGAATACATATATTTGTAGATTGTTTTTTAGAAAAGTGCATGCCAACATACTGCTAGATGTTCTGAGCCTGTCAGATCTTCTGTTCACATATCTCACTCACTCTTTTTTGAATACTTAACTACTGGTTCAAAAAACAAACAAACAAACAAAATTTTGCCTTTTAATAGGAAAATGCAAGAGCCTAACTAAAGAGAATGGCCATCTCTTTGGTAATTTGATGTACTTACTGTACATGATACTTACTGTATACCAATAAAATAAGAATATTCTAGAGACTGAGATTTCAGGTGTTCCTACATGAGAATTCTTTTATAAATATATGAGAAAGTATTCATGCACAACAGTGTATAATTCATAGCATAATACATACCTAACCAGTAGGTCCATGTTCCCTAAAAGCCAAGTACAGACCAATCTTTCAGACAAGATCAATCCAGGTGTTTTCTACAGATCTGGTCAATGCCTTCACTGAGTCAGCTCTTGCCTTTTAGAAGTAAATATATGAAGCAGTGGGAAAAGGTTTACTATTTGTGACACCATCAGTTTTGAAAGTTTGAGGGACATGTTGCTTGCAACATCTGCCTTATTCATTAAGGAACCTCAGTTTCTCTGCCTGTATGTATGGCTTGTACTCATGTGCTTGTATGCATATACATATGTACATGCACAGGGATTTACTGAGAGAATCTGAGGAAAACTTTGTATATTCCCCAGAAGGTGAGAAACACTGTTGTATAAAAGTAGATATTCCAGAGAAATACTGAGAAGCTGAAAGCAATGTTGACAAAATAATCTTTTTGTTAGTGATTGGGTGTATGTCATAGGGATTTAAAAAAAAAAAAATAAATCATACAAATTAAACTTGGAAGCAATTAAAATGCTGACTGTGGTAAATAATCTGTTTTTTCTGTGTTGTTTTTGGATGGTTCAACATAATGCAAGTTCTGACACTGCTTTCCTTTGTCTGACACAGACGTAAATTGCTGGTGGAATGTTTTCATAAACACTTTATGGTTGGGGAGGCTGCTTTTCTTTCCATACCTTCCAGCTATATGATTGAATTAAATCAGTTCACATCTATCTTTACACATATTTTCATCATTATCACTCCAGAATGCTTTACAGAAGGAAAGGTGAGAAGACCTTGTTAGAGAATTTCTACAAAAAAATATTTGTACTAAGAACATTTGTATAAGTAATTTCACTACGCAAGGCCTAAGTATATTTTGTCAGAACTGTAGGAGACTCAAAAAGGAAAAGGTTTCTCTTCTCATTGGATTGCAAGGTTCTGGGATTCACTGGGGATTTAAATCGCCATGAGGGCTTTGAACAGAACAGTTTTCCTCTTAGGATAGGAGGTCTATAATACTTAAGGAGCAAATAATCCTAGACTGACTGACTTTTTTCTGTTAGATTTGCTGAATCCAGATATTCACCACAACAGAGATAAAAATAGAGGCCTTGTATTTATGATGATACTATGTGAGAAGTCAATGGAGAGAGTGATGGACCACCATCCAGCTACCGTTCTTCATGTGGTTGAATTTCCTAACCCTGATGGTTTCTCACTGAGGTATTTTGGTATGATAGGACTGTAATTCTGAGGTCAGAACATCTGAGATGGGTATCTGCTGAGATACCTCATTCAGCTGATAAAAGTAGTATTTGTGGATGCTAATCTAAGATCTGAGCATCGACAAGGAATCTAAAAACTTTAGTAATCTGTACTCTATGTACTGGCTCTTAGGTATAAGCGAATTGGAAGAAGGTGATCTGCAGTAAGGACTCGGGTATCTCTTACTTTTCTGTGTCTACACATGCTCAGGTCTTTATTTTATCTAGCTGCTCATTCAGATGTTTTTCTTATCTTTGTACTGGGTGGTTTTCATTGAGTAATGAATTGTGACAGCAGATGGTAGATCTCAAATCATTTTATAAATTAAGTTGTTGGTCTTGCAAGAAGTTGAACTGGAAAGTATTCTTGTAAGACTTCAGAATTGATAGATACAGTAGTGGAGCTGTGTCATGATTTTTCTTTTTGTGTTTGTGTTCAGAAAGTATTAAATCATTTAAGTACATTCCCTCGAGTTGCTCTTCTTGGTGGGTCAAGTGTTGGGCTTGCTTCGAATGCCTGATTCTCTATGCTGAGACAGATGATAGTTGCTAAAAAATCTAGCAGCCTTTTTAAACGTAATGCCCCACAGTAACACTTAACCAAATTGTGAAATCTCTTAAATGTAGGAGATTTTGAGCCAATATTGATCTCTCTGCATGTTCTTGAAACTGCTTTCTGCCTATGCATGGTGCATTTAAAAAGTTGAGATGAATGTGTTCTAATTATTAGAATTACTAATTGGTCTTGTACTTGACAAGCGACAGGATTACACCCAAGTAAAATGGGTGTAATACCTACTTCTTTTTTCTTCTTTTGTTTTGATTTTTTTTGTTTTATAATAATCTGATACATGGAATAACCCATCCTAAGCTATACTGGTGTTGGGAAATGGGACACTTGAGCTGGGCATTCAGTTTGCAGGAGTGATGAATATTTTGAGGGAGGGTCCATTGCATGGCTCTGATTTTCTGTGTTGTCTTCTTGCGGTGGTTTTTTGTTCTCACTTTGTGGCAGTGATTGCGAATGTTAATGAGATGATGGGTGGTCTTATGGAGGTGGCAGCTCTCAGGTGACTGTTGAGAGGAAGAGGGAAGTTGCTACATAAATTCACGAGCTTGTAAAGGGGATTCACTTCATGTAGTGTTCATACCTCCTGGAATGCTTCCTGCTTTTGAGCAGGTTATTCTTCACCCGTGCAGGATGTGCTGTCTTTACCTTTATGAGCATATGTTCTTCCAAAGAAATATTTTAATAGAACCAGCGATTAAAAGATCTTTCAGTTGTCCTTGGGATTTATGCACTTAAAGCACTACTCAATAGCTGCTAATATCTCTCATGCTAATGGAGCCCCTATTTGTAACAGTTAAGTAGATATAATAATCTTTACAGCAGTTAAGGTAAAGGCTGTTTTAATATTAATCAAGTTTGAGTTACATATTAAATTAAAATAAATTATTGCATAAAACATTAAATCAGTTTGCAGCTTCACTAGCATGATCTTAAAGAAGATCCCATGTCAGTGGTAAGATCTAAGCCAGTTGTGACATTTAGGAGCAATGAGATTCTTACAGAGAAATGGTCTTGAGAAAGGTATTGACTGGTCTGCTAATTTCAAATTAGTTTAGTCTAGAAATCCAAATGTATTCACTTCTGTGGTCTTCTTGTGGGTTGGTGCAATTGAATATTTTTAAAGAAACATATAATTCTGTCACTGAAAAGAGATTTTGGCAAATATTGAGGGATAGTGGAACATTGCAGTGTGCATGGCTCCAGACTGTCAGTGTGCAGTAAGTATGTGATGCACAGTTTCTGGAATCATGGATAATACAGCACAAGGCCATGTTATCAGATCAGATTTCCTTGGCTTCACGAGAATAGTGTGGCCAATCTGTCTTCACCCATATGGGCCAAACTGCAGTTTGATAAATGGAAAGCAGTACAGTCTCATGCTTTCCATGGCAGTAGGTTGCACTCTTAATCTCATTTTCAGAACCTAATAGTGGCTGAGTGTGGAATGGCACACGAAGCATATCTGTGTGATCATATTAATATATTCCCATAGCTCTGCTGCTTCTTAAAAGTTATAATCTTTGATATTGGCTTTCCAGAAATTGCTGAACATCTTCTAATGACTCATGAACATTAAAGAGGTCAACTTTATTTACTTTGGACCCATAATTAGCTGTCTGTGACTCACTGTTGTAAAAGCTAGAATATTGGATAGTTTTCAAATTGCAGCTGTATGAAAATATTGTGAGAAAGTGGAGGGGAAAAAAAAACTATGAGAAGACTGGGAGGGTGTGTGTGTCCCCTTTAAACTGTAGAGATTTTACCTAGGTTACCCTTTGAGTATGTATCCTGCCAAATTAATCTCTCTTGGTCATATGCTGCATGTCTTAAGAGTTGGGAGAAACAGTCATTAAAATAATGAGTGAAGCATAAGAAGGTGAAGTTGGAATTTCAAGGCTGTACAGACACATGGGTTAATAACTTTCTAGGAACTGTTCTGATTTCACAAGTGCTTTAGACTTAGGCATTTACAAACCCTTGTTTGTAATTAATATCTAATTTTGGCAGTGGACAGAGTGATTGTTTGGGGGGTAGTGGGAGTGCTTAAATTCTCTTCACCTTTATGAAGCATGCTGGTACATATGTCTCTTACTTAATTGATTGCTAAGCCTTCTGTCCCTCTGCCAGTAACTAGGATGAAGTAGAAATGGGGCACATAAATTTCTGAGCCATTTAAATATAAACAGATTGCCTGAGGGCTCTTTATGTATTTTTGTTCAGAAAATACTGATATTAGATGTGTTGCAGCAGGATCTTGTCTCTTTGCCTTTGAGATCAAACTCATGTCCCTGTGTCTCTAAACCTGTATAGGCAGCCTAACATAAAGTTATGTATCTGAATAATTACCTAGTTAGCAAAGATGCACATTATCTCTTTTAGCACTTCTAAACATGGAGCAGTCAGAAACAAGAAATTTTTAGGAATTATTTGGATGTATAGAGAAAAAAAAGGAAAACAGGTATGTGACTGTGTAGATTCAAGGTGCACTTTCATCTTGAGTATGGTGCATTTCTGGTCTCCTTCCAGCTATCTGCCAAAGGACACAGAAAAAATCAAATAGGGATAAACAGAAGAATGATGAGGATGATGGGCAAAGAGCAGCTCCTGTATTGCACGGCAAAGGGCGGTATAAAGCTGTGTGAAATGACAAACTGCATGAATGAGATCTAACTGCCTTTCAAGTGGCCAGATCTACATAGTTGGGAAAATAGAGTTTTTCTTAGATAAGTCCTTTACTGCGTAGTGGAGAACATAGTAATGGACTTGACTAATGAAACTCTATTATATAATGAGACGTTATACTTTCAGTCTTAAATCCGAGTGGGT
The DNA here is from genome assembly GCA_907165065.1 of Caprimulgus europaeus. The sequence continues at coordinate 19,185,841 of OU015538.1, read as the reverse complement.
TTATTTCTGGGGGGTTGATGAAATAAAAGGCAGCACATGAATGTTATGGGTGTAGAGCCATGTAAGGGAAAGAAAGCTCTTCAGGTGCTGGAGCTCTGCCTTTGAGGATGCAGCTGGTGTGTGGAGGTTTGGGGATTCCCCTTTGCTTCACAGGGGAAAAAAAAAAACAAACCCACAGTTTGTTCTAAAGTTAAACTCTGCCTTCCTAACCAGATAGGTCCATATGGATCACTCAGCTCAATAAAACAGGGAAGCATTCTGACTGCCCCTTTAAGAATGTATTCCTCTGTAAGTAGTAGGTTAAATTCGCTGTTTACATAGAGAAAGATTCCTACTGCTGCTTTTGTGTTTCTTTAAGGTCAGATTTGTGCTAATGATATACTCTGCAGAACTGCAACAAGATGGAAAGACTAGCCTGTAGGAGAAAGCATTTGACCTGTGGTCTCAAATGTTAAGAATCCACTTTTGTTTATATTTTCCTGGTATAAACTTAGTTATCTGTTTGCTTTCTAAATGATCTCAAATTAGAATAGTCGGAAATATCTTCTTTGTAAATACTTTATTGACACTGCTATTATGCATGTCCAAGAAAGAATTCTTTAGCTTCTTTAATAAATAGTTTGACTCTTAATCCTGCTATCCTTAATCACATAAGTGATAGTGAGCTACTAGAAATAATGAAACTGTTCCACGTACAGTGTTTTACATGACTACAGTAACTTTTCTTCATGTAGAAAACTGTTTCAAGACATTCCATAGGCAATATTTACTTTCACAGTTTTTACCAGGGAGAACTTAAATGCTGTCTTTTCAGTCTTTAATGCGAGAAGCTGTATTTATCCTGGGTCAGAGTGTTGGGATGATTTGAACATTGGTCCCAAGATTCTTTTTAATTAGAAAAACATTTCTAGTCTGCTTCACAATCTGGAAGTCAAAATGAAACCAGCAATCTGATTAGTAATAAAAGCCTGAAAATGATAAATTAAATCCCTTCATAAATGTAGCAAAAGGAAGTAAAGAATTGAACTGCAGGCAGGCATAACTGCATGACTTGGAAGTAGCAATTTGACATTTTGAACTTGTTTTATAAATACATCCAATTTGCAAATATACACAACCATAGGGAAAAAAACAAATCTCTGTTCTGGAGATATTGTAAAGCTCATTAATATAGCAGCACAAGAGGATAATGGCAAAAGGAGGAAGGAATTGTGAGGAAAGGCAAGATCAGTTCATGTTTACTCTAGCAAATGCAGCTGGCATAATAAAGATTCCCTGGTGAACTGGTTTATGGTATTTTCTCCTTGTTCCTGATGAAGTAGGATGGAACAGAACAACACGTAAGAAATACTAAGGGAGGAGGAATCAATGACTGGAACAAAAAACTTGTAGTTGAAGGTTCTTGGTCTTGTGTTCTGATTTCTGCAGACTCGGAAGCACCCGCTGGTCAGTAAAGGAGGGCTGGAATGTTGGGTGTCCCAGGTTATAAAAACACTGGGCTTCTGCAGTTCTGGAGGCTGGCAAAGAAGGGGAGAGGGGTTGGGGATCATGGCTTCCTCTTTTGGGCTTCAGAGCTTTACACCCTCTGTGGTCTGAGGAGAGAATATTATGGGTGGAATATGGGTCAAAGTGGTACAAGAGAGCTTGGTAAATGGATTTTGGTAGCTGTTGAGGAAATGCCTCATAGATCTGGGCAAATACTGATATTAACTTGTAAGATGTTATTTAGGAATAAAAGTAGACAGTGATAATTCAGTGAATTTTCAATTTGATCTAAACAGAGATGTTACAGTTTTAGCAGTGGCAAGCTGAATGAATTTTGTATTATTAAAAAAATAATTTTTAGGCAGATAATGCATACGTGAATTATATGAAGTAGGAATGAAGAGAAAAAGTGAGTACCTTGGGTGTTACTGTAGGAAAAAATTAAAAGAATGGGAGCGAAGCTATCTGGGAACATTGTCGATGTGATCTTTTTTGGTTACATGCCGACACTGAAAAATTCTCCTTTAACAGGATAATATGTAAACCCTGGGTAAAAAAAATAAAGTTAATTTAAAACCAAACAAACAAAACCAAAACACAAGCCAACACAACCACTGTGTGTGTCTATATAACAGACACTTAATAATCTTGCACTATATTTCCTATATATATATATTTCATAATATAAATTAAACAGTTTTTAAGAAGTACATTCATTAAACATAACGAAGTTTTACTTGCATTTCCATGGCACTTGCTGTTGTGGTGATCTCAGGATTATCCCCTGAGCTGTTAGTTCTCACTGGATACTGTATGTTGAACTGCTGAAGTAGCTTATGAATTTTGGGTCTTAATTTTCAGGTACTTGACAAAACTATGAAGATCAGATGTCCCCAAGTTCAGATGAAATTCTGTTGGGTTTTGGGGCAAGATGTGTATTTCAGTGGCTGGTTTTGAAAACTTGAGCCAGAGTCACTCAAGGTCAAAGGAGAGTTGGACACATCCAAGAAACAAAGTCTGGAGGGACACTTCTTTCTCATACAGTGAAAATACAGCAGTTTAGAGGTGTCAGTGCACAGAAATCTATATAATAGCAACTCTCTGTTATTATGGGGTGAAGGTGAAAAATACTTTCCAGATTTTCCCCTTTATGTTTTCTTTACAACAGCAGCCTTAAATTTTACTGTAAGTAAAAAAGAAAAAAAAATTCTTTATTTTCCTAGTACTGACAGACTGGTGCTTCTTTTTCAGCCTCTGCTATACCTAAGAAACTAAGTGTGTATTATGACAGATTTGTAAATTTAGTCCCTGAATCTTTCTCCTGAATTAGTGTTTTGAAATATTTTGATTATTATGTATAAGTACATTTGGAATTAAGATAAAAAATGGAACAAATTGATCTTGCCGCTTCTATGGGTAGGTAAAAATAGGATTTTACTTTATGATATTAAAGCCACATATTACTGCCTCGTTTATAGAACAGGCAGATCACCTTTCACAGTATATTCTGATTTTATTGTTTATAGTTCTGTGAATATCCCTACATAATTTGCACTCTACAGATAATGTAGACTTCTGAAGATTTTCAACTCAGAATTTATATTTTCTTTTTGTGGTGAGAAGCAGAGAAATAGGGAACAACCCTCTCATCATTTATGTATCATGACCCAGCATCTCAGGGCCTTGGGCTATTATTTCAAAATCCAATATATTCAAACTTTGGCCTCGGAGAGCAGTAGGATCAGTACACAAGAACAATAGAGTGATAAATATAGATTTTTCATTAAGGAAAAGACTATATCCTGTCATTTTTGAATCAGTGTTCAAAAGAGGATCTGAGAATTCATAGCCTCCTATAGGCTTTAGCTGTATTTTTGTTGCAAAAAAGGACTTAACAACCTGTTCATGTTATTGTGAGGCATCATTGACACACAGAAATAAAATTTTAATATATGCTAAAGGAGAGCTCCACTAACACTGTGGCAGTAATTTAATGCAAGTCAATTTTGAGCCGTGCATAATTACCGCCGTGATGTGGAGCACCGCTCGTTCTCAGGGATGGTTTGTGTAGAGCCATGCGGTTCCAGTTGCGGTGCGGTTGGCTCACTGGGGTAAGCTGGGCTGCCCTTCTTCACCCACTTCTCTCATACACTAGAAATGAGTTTTGGTAGCCAAATTAGACATGGTATGATTCTCTCTGTAGCAGAGAAACTATGGATTTCTAGTACAGAAGTCAGGTTACTGGATGGATGGCATATGCTGTTGGGCATATGCTGTATCAGTGTACGGATGTACGTGTAGGCAGCACCTTCCCGTAAGAAGGGGTGTATCTGCTTCAGTTCTGGAAATTGCTGAAATTCTCAGAGCTGTTAACACATATGTAATATTCTGGGAGACTCCTTCAGATTTTAGAAATTGTTTTTCTTTTCATTTAAACAGATTTTTCACTCAGTTTCCTTAGCGCAGCTGTGATAGTGTACAAACAATCAAAATTTATGCCAAAACGTAGGTTTTGTGCTGTTTGTTTCACTCTCAAGGAAACAATTTATGTTTTTATTTTGCAGCCAACAGCCTAACAGTTGTTATCAGAGAATGCACCAAACAGTGACAAGTTGTGGTTTCTGCTGTAAATTTAAGAAACCTGTGATTTTCACTGGGCTCAAATACCCCAAAAAAGACGATTGACCCTGTATGTTAATATACATGTATCTACTTAAATACACATCCTTTGATTTTGAATGCCAACAACAATACTGGGAAGGGTTTGTGTGTATTTTGTGGGCATGTAGTGATTGTATATTTTCTGAAGTTTACCAGAGGAGACCTGTGTTTGATTTGGTGGGAGGGAGGGTGGAGGTGCAATGATAAACTATGGTCTTGCTTTCCAAGTCCTGTCGGGGCGATGCTTTATTCTGTATTGTTATCAATACAAAAATAAAATTACAAAAATAATGTTATTTCAAGAGTTTTTTGCTTGCTTTTAGCTGACAGGTCTTTAAGTGGATATAGCTTTTTCCACCTGCAGTCAAATGTAATAAACCTTCTTCACTGCAGAAGTCAAATTCCTGGAAAAAAAGAAGTTGGAAGCTCACACTTACACCATAAAACCTTGTTTATTGCGACCATCAGTCTTCGAAGATATGCCCCACAATGGGGTTTGGTAAAGCCATTACAAGGTGCCGTATGAGTTCCATTTGCCTACAGTAAATAGAATGTCAGAAGTGTCAGGGGGAAATAAATATCGGGCTGGTTAAAAGGGAGCAGAGATGGCTCAAAGCATCATTGAGAGGATTGATTTATCTGGCATGCTGTAATGACTGCAGATGTGGATCTGTTATTCTAGATGAGCAATGAATTTGATGAGCTGATAACACAGGGCCAGGGAGGCCTGGTTTTAATTACTGATGAGGAATTTATTTGTGAAGCACTGTGATTTACTGAGGGTTTGTTCTGTTATTGACAGGTGACCTTGGGGGCTTTTTTCTTTTGATGAATAAAAAAAGCGGCATTTTTTAAAGGAAAACTGTTTTATCAGTGCTATGAATACAGCGAGGTCATTTTAGATAGAGTATTGTCTTTCCAACCATCTTTTATATGTAATTATTTTTTGCAGCAGTTGTTAATTGCCTCTTTCATAGAGATTGTCGTGTATGCTACACTTGCTGCTTGAGAGAGACTAATTTTGGTGCAGATCGTTGCTAGCAAGGGTATATTGGGTAGAACTTTTGTTGCAGAGATCTTAAGGCAAAGAACAATCACAATATCCAAGTATATATTACTGGGGTGTTCAGCTTTTCAACTACCTATTTCATCCAGCATGTGTTACTTGTACTGTTGTGATTTTCCTTACAGGTCACTAAGGGTGTGGGGGGGTGGAAATCTAAAAAACACAGGGAATCAAAGGGGTTTGGTTTTGGTAAGGGGTTTGGGTTTGGTTTGGGGTTGTTTTTGGTTTTGGTTTTTTTTTTTTTTTTGGTAAATATATTGTCTTAACTATTTTAAACAGCATTTTATCTGAGGTAAAGTTTTTATCCGGACACTCTTCTTTGGGGCAGAATGTTACTGACATACCTCTTATTTTTATACACTTATTTTACTTTTTCTCCCATAGAATATCCTTTTCTTTATGATCTGTACATACAAGAGGATTCTAGTGTTGATTTTTGTGCTTATGCTCTTAATTCTGTACTGCATTTCTGAATTGCAGCCTATTAACATCAGGATAAATCAAAGTAGTTTGTCTGAACCGTGTCAGAACTGTGTGGAGGTACTGTAGATGTTTTCCAGTTTGTATATACTCTGTGCTCTTCAGTAAATATTAAAAAAAAAGTAGCTAAATGGGAATCCAGTTGGACTCAGCATTTTGTAGGTGATATTTAGTTGAGTGTATATGATAAACTTTAAGTATGCCAGAGAGGTAGCTACTGGATCAGGGAGTTAAAGACATTCTTTTTTTTATTTCCTTTTTTGAGCTTCACAATAAAAATGGTGTTATCCAGAAGCTTCCTTCTTACTGCGTTACTCTCAACAAGTTTTTAATATGAAGAAAGCTGTTAATTTAGTATTTATATTCAATATAGTTTCTGGAAATGAAGAGACTTTTCTGTCTTATTTAACCAAACACAGTTATTCGTTTGGCCTACTTACATTAAAATATATCCAAACTACTTAAATATTATTTTTATTTATTGAAGCAGGGAATCACCAGCTAATGGCATAGGTGGTGGCAGTCAGATGTAATGTCTGTTTTGATGCAAGGGTAGGGAAACCCTTTAGCAACATAATGCCAATTAATCAGGATTTTCTGAGGAGGAAGGAAGAAGTGGGGAAACAGTGTCGGCACCATGTGTCTGGAGTTCCACAACTTCTGCACAGCAAAGTGTCACTTGTAGTGAGCTATACGGTACGAACTAAAGGAAGCCTGCAAGGCAATAAAATGGGCTGGAATAAAGCATTATCAACCCTGTAAATAATGGAATCGCATCAAATGTTAGAGATTTTTAAAAATTTGTTTCGAAACCATGAAATATGTGTTTTCAAAATGAGATTTTGTTTGGTTTTTAGTCTTTCTTAGGCATACTTGAATTTTCTCTGAACTTTCCATGTCAATCTAACCCACAGTGGAGGAAAGGTGAGGAGAATTAGGAAGAAAGAAGAGGAAGGATTTTCCTCCATTTTTATCTGAAGACTTACTTCCTGAGATAATAGAAAAACCAAAGACACAAAGATCACTTGATTAAAACCCTTTTGAACACCTCCCCTTCCCCTCTCTGCAGTGCTGTAGTTCTGCTCGTTACTCTCCCCCTGCCCCCTTGCCGTTTCTGTGGGTTTTTCCGTGGAACAGCTAGCTATTCATGAATAACATGGCTCTTATTATAAAAACATGCAGTGTTTAGCTCTAGGGATAGTATTTCAATTAAGTGCATCTGACAATTTTAGATCTACTCATGACTTAAATATTACAATTAAGCAAACTGCAGTTAATAACAGCATTAAACAATGTTCTGTGTTACAGGTTTACTTGGTTTTAGGTATTTTTATAAAATCAGTGTGTTTTTAAAACCAACTGAGTATACTCCACCTGTAAAACTCAATATTTCCTTAAGTAACAACAAAAACCTGTCCCCACCTCTTTTGTGGGACTTAATTTGGTTTGTTCTGAGACTACTTTGTGCATTATAGTGTGCTACCATATTTTGCCAGTGGAAATGCCAGATTTTAGGTTTATGTAACAGCTTAAATAGCAAATGTGGATAGTGCAGGATCATAGGAGACGTGGTGGTGTTTTAAATTTCATTTATTTTATTTAGTCACTAGGAAAGAGGTTTATGGGTAACAATAGGTTCTCAGTGAGTGTCAGCACTTCTGGATATTGTTAGTAGTTTAACAGAGGATTAATACAGTATTAAGCCTGCAATATTTTGCATCCCATTTGAGTTTCCTGTTTTTTTTAATTACCCCCCCCATCTTTTCTTATACTCTTATTATTGAATAAAGCTGGCCTGTATATTGTTTGTGCCTGTATATTGTGTCCCCTAGCCTTTACACATGAATGGCTTCAGACCTTTGGAAAACATCCTTGAAGCAAATGGAGTTTACTTTTTTATCTTCTTCAGTCAGAGGTATTGACTGTATTGGTACAAGGGGCTGCTTTGCCAGGTGGGGTGGCAGCGAGGAACCGTGGTCACTGACAGAAGCACTGAAAGTAACGGGGGTTGTGGGAATTTCCAGTGTGTGTGTTCAAATTGATCTTAACATTAGATAAAGAGCTAGGTACAGGCTCAAGAGGTGGAATCATGTTCCTAGATTTCCTGTAATGTTCTTGTAGAACCCTGTATTGTGAAAACCTTGTATTTAGGGAGATCATGAGACTAATGAGCTTTGTGTGTTCTGGAGTTACTGTGGTTCTTGGTTTGATTCTGTTCAGTGTCCTCCCTGGGACGTAGGGATGGATGTAGTGAACAGGAGATGACTGCATCCCACAATTTCAAGCCATTGCAATTCTATTTATGAAACTTCATGCTTTTTAAAAGCTCTTCTTCTGTAGCATCTTAACATGCAGAATAAATACAGTTTAGCAGATTTGGAAGTTTTTACAGCTTCTGTGGGACTAGGAACTTAGAAACAATGCTCCAGAAGACACATTCCTTATTGCTCCCATCCCCAAGTGCCAGTCTGTGTTTTGTGTCACTGTAAGTAACAAGTATGGAAGGGACAAATAAACTGTTGTGTAGAAACTCTGCTTGTTTAGACCAGGTTTTGGGTTTTTTTTTACTTTCTTTTTCCCCCATAGGTAATTAATGTAGTTCTTATTTTAAAGTCTGCTTCTGAATTTCTTCTGTGATAGTTGTGTGCATGAAAAGAATTGCTTTTATAAAGTTGACATTGTATATTAGCCAAGATTTTTCCTAATTCCTCGCACTTCTGTATAATCTGGTTTGCTCTGTGTCAACACTTGTGATCCAGGCTGTTGGTATAAGGGAGCTGGTGCCTTAACTCCCCTTTCATCCCTGTGTGGTCACTTTGTGATTAGCTTTTAATACCTTCAGCTTCATTGTCTGGATTTACTGATGCCGCCAGTACAGAGAGCGAAACTTGGGAGTTCTGTGCCGCTTGGTGGGGTGTAATGAGAAGCCGCTTTGCAAGAAGGAAGTACTGATTCGGAGTGTGTGTTTAATGAGAATGCTTTTTGTTTGTTTGTTTAATTTTTTTTTTGTTGGTGGTGGGCTGAAGCTGAGGTGACTACACGTTGCTGCTTGCCCTAAAATTTCCTTGCAGCCCTCGGGAGTGTGCGGTTCTGTGTTCCAGAAATTGACTTTTGAGGAAGTAAAATGAATAATTTTTCTTTCAGAAAAAATACTGTATGCTAAAATGTTAAACCCCGCTTTTCTTTGTGGGCTGAACTTCCTAAGTTTAGAGGTGTTTGTATATATATTTAGTGAGTCCTCTATTTGCTATGCTGTGCAGAGACCTATGTAACAACACGTAAACTTACGTATTTTAATTGCCCTCTGCTGTTACTGCAGGACAGTGTGCAGGATATAGCAGACACAGTAGAGGGCCTGTCAGGCAGATAATCAAAATAATTTGGAATATTAATGTCCCTGTAGCAATATCTCACTTGAAGAGAGTCTGTATATGAACATAAAGATTCTATTATGAGTTATAATAGTAAGACATTTTTAAAATAATTATTTTATTTGAGCATGTATTGCATTGTATTTTGTCAGATAGCTTTTCTAATGTTCATATGCAATCATATATACATATACTTGAAGCAATGTAGGGAAGAAAAAGGACTTGTGCTTTTTGAATGTTTAACTCTCAGATGCTGAGGACTTGCCCAGTGCAAGACACTGTGAACCTGTCTCTGCCAGTTGCATACAGCCATTAGTGAATTACTGCATTTGTTGTAATTAATGTTGAAGCCTGAGAACAGAAATTAAGACATGTGAAGTGTGTTGAAGCTAGAGATGGTAAAACATGTAATTGTTAATATCTGGTGGGTTGCACAGTGCTGTTTAAATGTAAAGAGCCAGTTTATCCTGTGGGGTAGAACAGTATTTCAATTTAACAGTTCTTAGTAGTTATATGAAAACTGTGAAGCTGGAAGCAAACAGTATTTTCTCTCGTGGAGTGGTGAGAGTTTGAGTAGTTGGAATGAACAGTACTGATCCTGCTTAACTGAGATACCTAATGATGTCGTGGTATGAAGCAGGGTGACTGCAAGACACAAGGTGCATAAGGGTGAAAAGTCTGGATTAAAATAAATGTCAGGTAAAGGACTAAGCGTTCATTTAAAGATACATATAGCAGTACTTACTTTAGAAAGTCGTCATTAATCTTGCAGTGTTAACTTTTTGATCATATGACAGTATAATAAGGCACAAACATTCTAATTTAGTGTGATGATAATATCCAAAAGGTCCCACATGCTCTGAACATGCTCCAAAATGAGAAGCTCAACTGTCCTTTCAGTCACACGTAAAACTAGTTCTGGTGTGACTCTGCAGTCACTGGTGGCTTATCAAATCCACACTTGTGTAGAACGAAGCAAATATGGCTCATGTTGTCTGTGGAGTTTTATTAATACAGTCAAATCTGTCTCATCTGTTTGTCAAAATCTTTTGTTAAGATTTCTGGTAACTTGTGGATGTTGATTATTGGTATTGTTAGAAGCTATAGCAAGATCACTTACGCCTTCAAATGTCTCTGTAGTTAAAATAAACAAACAAAAAAGCCATACCTTAGTGATACTAACTTAGTGTTGGGGTTAAAGAAACTAACAGTCTAGATGATGATGGGTGCCTGTGTGCTTGCCATTATGTCTTTTTTCCATGTGATGCTTGCATTTATTTGCAGGTGCTGTGTACGTAGCTGACTTCAGTTAAACTGGCCTGGGTTCAGCATGTGTCGTTATTAATGAAATAGGCTGTTGAACTGTTGGGCATCAATGGTGCTGTTGTAGTGCACATCCCAGCCTAGTGAGATATCCTAGAAATTTGTATTTAAGAATATCCAGGTTCAAGTTTAGTTTGAAATTAATAATGTACAAACTCTCAGAGGGGAGAGGAAAATATGGCAAGAAGCACTGTGACTGACTACAAATGGATGGCATAGCTGGGTTAGAGGGCCTTTAATTCTGTTCACAGTACCTGTAAAAGATATGTACTTCAGACAAATCGAGAATCTTTATTTAGTTTTTCTTTTGATAGATTTCTATACTTTTACGTCATATATAAAAATTTTTTAATTGTGTTAGGGTTTATTTATCAGTCTATTTTGCCAAGCATACCTCTAAAATTATTTAGTTGAATGTGGTGTTCATTTACAGAATTTAGAAGTGAGTGGTAAAACGTGCAGTTTTGCAGAGATCATCTTTAAAATACTCTGGTTATTGGCATCACCAATCGCAGCTCAGATGGGATAAAGCAGCTCTGTTTATAGACACTCTCACACTCAACATAATCTCATGTTCCAAGTTTTTTGTCACTATGTGAGAAGTAATTTTTGGCTTGTATCATTACTTTGAATTTCTTTTCAGTAATTTGTTTTCCTCATGGTATAATGACAGAAATACTGGTTGAATAGTTAAACTTTGTCTGCTTTTGGAAGAGGGGGGGAAAAAGGTCCAAATTTCAGGAGCAGTTTTGATATCTTTCTGGAAAAGAAAACACAGAAATCCATTCCTTTTGATTTATGAGCTCATAGTGTTAATGTTTGAGCAGATACTGGCTATTTGTGGAAATATCTGTAAGTCTTGAAGGTTTCACAACTTCCATCACAGAACTGTGTTACTATGGAAAAGTGGTGTTCACTCTTCTGACAAGTGTGACACTTAACCAAGGAATAAAAATAATACAAACCACATAATACACAAGCCGGGGAGGGAGTTGTCTGTGTAGACAGGTTGACACTTTGTTGGAAAAGATTTCTTAGATCTGCTTGTTGGGTAGGATCAAAAATACATCTGAATTGGACAGGGTTGTGAACATTTTGTTGGGGATGTTGCTACATATACATACGTTCTAAATTGAGGCATAGTTGTTACAGGTTCAGGGCCTGAGTGTTACACAGATAGACTGTCCAGGCCTGGTCAAATGCCAGTAGCTTGTTAGGAAAAGCAGAATCCAGCACTTGAGCACTTTTTTAGAATGAATGTCTTTCCATGAAGATGTTAAAATGTAAGGTGTGCAGTTCTTTTCAAATTGGAAAAAATAGCATGTCTCTTTTTAAAGATTGTTTTCCAAACATGGGTGCGCTGAAGACAAAAATGTGCAGTTTTTTCTTGACGTAGGCTGTCAGAAGTGACACTCATGACGGTCCCTTTCTGCAAAATATAAAAATATCCTCTCAAAATTGATGCTTTTTTTTTTTTTTCTTCTTGTTTTAGAGTTGGCCATAGTGCAGTTGAGCATTTGGTGCTTCCCCTCCCACCCTTTCCTAACGATTCGAGGGCAAGGACATTGGTGTTTGTGTATAGGGTGGACTCTAGTCCAGCTCCTGAAGAAAACAGCCCGAGAGACTCTGCCTTTGTTGTCCCTTTCCTCCTCTCGGGGGTCTCACTTTAGGACTCTGAGCCAGACCAGCTCAGTGTGGATGTTGTTTGGAGTCTTTTGAATGTGGATGTGAAGCAGTTTGTCTGTCCTTTGCTTTGCAAGAATTCTCTTTTTAAGAAACAAAGCTGAAGCTATGAAGTAGCCTATTTGTCCTAAAACTTATGAAAAGGAGGGGGAGGGGGTGCTGGGACCCATCTTTACAACAACAATCAGCCTTTGTAAGGTTTCATTCCAGGCTAATGGCTGGTGAAATTGTTCTGGGTAGTTAAAATGAAATGAAATGAATTAAAGAACATGAAGGAGAGCAAGCAGAATGGTTTATTGCTTTTCTTTGAAGGCACAATAGCTATACTCTGTCTCTTTTTGTTACTCATATCTGTGTGGCGGATATTTAAAGTCAGGGGTTTGAATAGCGTGATGGCTAAATGAGGGCTATAAATCGAGGGCTATGGTGCAAAATTCTAGCGCTAGCAAGTACTAAAACACAATACCAAAGAGGCTGGGATCTAAAATTGTTTTAGACTGATGAATATGCAGACATAAAACCAAGAAAATGTATATATTCTCTACCAAAAAATCTCCAGAAAACACTAATGAACACTTTTTTTAAAAAGGAAAACAAGTATTTTAAACACCTTAATGCTTTCAATTTATGCTGGAACGTTACTTATATTTCCTTAAAAGCCTGAAAATCCATCCTTAAGAATTTTAATTAAAACTGTGAAAAACATGTAGTCGGCAAATACTTTTATTAATGGGAAAATGTGAAAATGTCAAGAAGTTGGTGTATAGTATTTCATTTATAAATCTACAAATTTATCCAAAACAAAAAAGTTTTTTTTTAATGTGCTAGCTTGCTGATAACAACACAAAAGTTTCCCAAAATGGGATAATGCAGCTTAGAAAGCACCTGGTTTAAGACTGTTGTTACACAGCTGAAAAAATAAAGTGTCATATCAGGTTGGGGTCACGTTTGTCTAAGAAAAACTAACAGGAGGATTTCTATTGTCAACACAGGAGATGAGCACTGCGATAACGGCAAATTATACTCTCTGATCCACCCCTCTGTTACAGAAGTGACTAGAGATTAAAGCCTCAGCCAGGAATTTCATTACTCTTATACATTTTTCACAAAGGCAGTCTTTGCAAAAATATTGGTAAAGAAGGGTCAGAAATTTTCATGAAGGCATGAGATCATTTTTGACTGTGTGCACATGCATGTGTGTGTTCTGCTATAAGCATATTTAGAACTAAAAAAAGCACATAATGCATCTCTGAAAGTTCATATATGTGCCTAGGCCTTAGGCTTCATAACATGAAAGAGGATGTTTGCTGGTATTTAACTCATGTTATGTCAGAGGTCTGGTTATTTTGTTTGGCTTTGATTTTTGTATTTATCTATTTGTTTTTGGAGGGGAGGATGTGTGTTTAAAACATTAGTGGAAGAATATAAACTAAAATTGAAGATAATTTAGAATATTATGAGTTAATAAAAAGTGCAAGGTTTTTAGGGGATGGAGAGTACAGAACTTAGTTACTTTCCAAACAAAACCATTTTTTATTAACAGTGCTGGCTTTATTGCCCCTCAGTTAAGCAAAGCCCAGAATCTGGGAACCTCATTTTTCAGGCTTTAATAAATGGTACATCTCAAGCCTTTTCACAGTTGAGTCTCCAAGAGAAATTGGCCATGCTGAGCCCAGCGCTGTCTCTGGCTTTCACTGACAAGCTGGGACATCTGATGCTTCACAGCTCTCCTTGTCGGTCCCAGAACACGCACTGCTGTGTGTCTGCTCCAGAGAGGCTTCTCTGCTTCCAGCTGCTGACCTGGCTGTGCCAGAGGCTCCAGACCTGGCTGGATCCAGCTGACCTGTCGCGGAGCAGCTGGTGAGGTGCCTTCGTGCGCCGGTTTCTCTTGGTGTTTGCAAATGCGCGAGCTGACCTCCATGGAGCCTGCTGAAGCTGAGCCTCTGCCCTGGAATAGATGGGCACCATCCTTTTCTTGGTTGTTGAGATCACTCAGCAGATGGGGTGAGCTTTCATTTTCCTCACCTTGTCTTCTCACACTAAAAGTCAAGGCATTTTTCCTAAAAGTTTTTTTCTTGAGTATTTGTGTATCGAGTAGTGACCGTGTCTATCTCCAGTGAAATGTAGATGTAACCTGGCTTTAAACTAGTTAGATAGGCCCCTTGCAGCAGCTGCCCTGCAGCAGTTCATTGCTCAGGGCTGCAAAACCTATGGAGAACAGGACATGTTATAGTCTGTCCAGCTCCCTCCTGGTATGTTTAGGCTGCTGCCTGCACTGGCTGGAATAAAGCTGCCTTGGGTATTTATAAAATTATAAATACACAGTGGAGTCACTGCAATGCAGACACCGTTCCCATAAAACCAGTATGTGCAGTGAAGGGAAAAAGAGGTGGTTAGGAGAGAGATGCACTAAATGATGGTGTAGTGCTGCAGGGTGTCTGGTACTTGATAGATCTTGTTCCATTGAGGGTGGACAGCCAAGCTCAAGGATGCCATGTGCTCCTGGGTTATGCTGTCTACATCTGCCCATCAGTGTTGAGAGTTGTCCTGTGAGACTCTGGTGTGATGGGTGGTACCAGAGAGTGATTTGTGTGTGTGTGTGTGTCCAGAGCGTGCAAGTATATCCATATTAGGTGGAGAGCCAGGCAGCACCGGTACCCATCTCCTTGTCTTGTGCTAAAGGAAGTCTAATAAAGAAAAAAGATAGGACTTCCAAGTCAGACTTGAGGCCCACAGAAGTCAGAGGAGATGTGACATGTATGACGAGGACTAGATGAGAGCTGCAGTGTGACCCACTTCATATACCTCAATTGCTAATGAAGTGTTTTTAGCTTCTCACTTAGAGGCAAAGACTGCATTAGGATGACCTATCAGTCACAAGTGTGATAAGCCTTAGAGCTTCATTAAAAGAATAATTTGAGTACTGGAAACAGGAGTCTTGGTTGTAACCTGAACGTTTTGCAAGCATGAAACTGCTGCACAACTTGTGATAGAAAGCAGCCCTCATATCTTTATCATGTGTTAAGGAAGTTCATCCATCAGGTTGAGGAGATGGATTAATTCCTACCCTGTGGCTTGCTGTGAAATTGCTATTTGGCATTGCCCATTTGTTATTGGAGAACACTTATTGCTGCATCTGGCTTTGTTTGTAGTTGTTTCCTTTCCTGATAAGTTAACATGCAAGGTATTTATTTGCAGATGCTTTACCATCAATAGGAAGGATCAGAACGTGACTCCAAACGAGGGACTGGCTTTGTGTTTGGTTGGCAAGAAGTCTACACACACACACTTGCTGCCATTACCTGATACTTGCATTCTTATTTCCTATTTGGGAAAGTTTTTAAATGAATAAAATAGGGATGGTGACTGCAATCCGCTTAGGCGGACACCAAGAAAAGCTTTTTATAGTTATGCATATAAAACCTTCAGAGAACGTAGATGTATGTCCATGAAAATATTTATTATGTCCACTTTTTTCCAGTTGCTAGTGTATTTCCACAGCGAGCATGTTGCATTGGGATTGTGTTTACTTTAATAAAACTCTGCACTGCTTCCCTCTGATTGTATCTGTTCTTGGATAAGAATAGTTTGCAGGGCAAAATGAATGAGTGGCTTTATGCATAATACAAGAGTATCAAATTAATCAAAATGTGAGGTGCTTTCTGCTTTTTAATACTGTCTAAATGTTTTCCTTGTTGGCTGCAAAATAGATTGTTATATTAAAATGTGTCTTTTTTTTTTTCCCACTTTGAAGAAAGATTTGCCTTGATCTTTATGAAAAAAGACACCTCCCCAAGTTGACCCATTGAACCAGACCATTGTCTTCCAGTTTTTGTTGCAGCTGAAAGCCATTGCTGGTGTTCTGAACAGCTGGTGGTGGGAAACTGGAGCCATTTCATACTTGTGTGCTTCTTAAAAAAGAAATAAAAATGACTAGAAGCTTTCTGCAAACCATCAAGCAACTGGTGTGATAGTGGGCCGTCGTAGTCAGTGGTACCCTACTGCAGTGTCACACTGTACAACAACTGATACTCTTAGTTTTGATGAGGTAAAATCCTTGGGGGATGAATGCAAGTAGTACATGGATTAGGATCTCCACCTCTTCCTCTTTTTTTTCCTTCATATACTCTGGATCCTTGTACAATTGTCCTTTGTTCAGAAACAAAAATGACAGGGACGTTGCTGCGTGCTTCCCGAAGTTGCTTGCTGTGTGGCTAGTACAGCTGTTGTCTGCTCTGGAAACCAGTAACTTGGAGGTGAAAGGCTGTTTTCTCTTTGCACTGGCCTGAGCTGTTCAAGCTTTTCAGCTATTTTATTGTTGAATTTAGCACAGATAAGAACAGTATGCCCAAATACTTTTCTGATGTGCTTTTTTGGTTGGTCTGTACGTTTTGTAGGAGTTTGGTAGTTTACAAGTAAGGACAACTGTGATGTACTGTTCGGTATTAACATTTTGAGACTATGGTTAATGTCACTGATGAAATCCTGTAACAATGCAATGAATTCACAGTAATTTAACATGGAATAAGGAACTTGGAATATTGATCTTTCTGGGTTATTACATTTGCTTTTAAAGGTAGATGAAGCATTAACACCTGAGACTGCACATTGATCATAACATTGTCACTGCGAAAGCCTAACGCTGTCAGTTTGCTTCAGAGACAATATAAAGAGCAGCCTACCTTTAAATCAGGTGATTAACCTGCTTATCTGTGCTGGAGCTGGAAGAGCGTTTCCACTGAGTTTCAACAGAGGGCAGGTTCACAAATTCTGCCTTGACCACGCAGTAGGAGTTTGCCAGTGACAGCGACATGAATTTTCCAGTTGCTGAGCATTTCTCAGGTGGGCTTCCAGTGAGGAGTACTCTGGCCTTTTCCTGGGTGTTCTGTTGAAAACCAGTTTCAGAAAGTCAGTCAGAGTTGTGTAGGAATAAAGGTATTTCCAGATTTTGTTTTTGGAAATATTTGTAGTGTTTTATCTGTGGAAAACTGACTTGGAGACGTCACAGGTTGCCACCAGTCCCTTTTGTTAAGGAAAAGAAAGAAATGATGATGATTTGGGGGTATCCTGTTGGGCACCTGTAGGGTGAAAAGTGTTGAGAAGATTTTGAGAGAACCTTTTGAAGGTAAGGCCTATTTTCAGTGTTGCAAGCTTTTTTTTGTGAAAAATCACTGTTGTCAGGTAGAAACCTTTGTTTTAGCTTAATTGTATATTTCTAATTCTGCAATGATTGAGTTTTGATAGCCTCTTTAGGTTCCCATACTTGCTTAACTTACTTTCAGAAGGTTTATGTGTTGATTTCAGCACAAAGAAGAGGTTTGCATGTGTTTTCATTTGATTGCTGTTTTTGATAAAATACAAAAAATTCTGAAAGCCTTTCATAGCAGTCTGGGATTTAAATTTAAAATCTAAGTAGTTCTAAAAAGTAGAATTTTTAGAGAAGAGGCAAATACTAAATTTATACAGTGCCTGTTCAGGAATGCAGAGACCTGTGTATTAATATATATGACTCTCAAAGGCATCTCCTACGCTCTCTTTTTTTTTTTTTTTCCTCCTTTTACTGTGTTTGGCTTTTTTTCATAAGTAAATATATAATTAATTTAGGGAGTGCTGGGAGGGCAGGAAATGAAAGGAGCAGACATTTAATACTGGTAGTGGTATGTATTTTGTACATAAAACCTTGTATTAGGATGCAAAAAATAAACTAGATCAGTGGAAGAAGTTAGTGTGGTACAGGACTTGAAAATGGCTACTGAGAATTGCTGTGGAGGATTTGTGATTTCTCCTCCCATTTTCCTGCTCTTTTGGAGCCCTGGAGGTGCCTGACAACCTTTAAAGTTGGGTGTTGATTTTTTGAGTCTAATAATTTAGTAAAAGTCTAATATAGTATTAAAGGCCACATGGTTTAATTTTTTTTTTTCTTTTAAGCAATTTAGCAGAAAGCAATTAAGAGAGCTCATTCTAATGGCTAATCAAAATCGTAAACCAAAACACAAAATAAAGGCAAAGTATAAATTAGTGCTTCTGAAAAGATGCTCCCAAACCAGCTGTGCTTACAGACATCGAGTTTACATTATTAACTGCACCATTTCTCCAACCAGTATGTTGTCAGCACAGTGGAATGAAGCCTTCATCTTTACCCATTATTTCCTTTCACACAAACTAAAATAACTTCATCATAAAATAAGATGGAAAATAAAGTCACAGAAGATCCACTGTTGAAAATGTGCAGTTTCATTCAAATTTATTTGTTTTTAAAAAAAATAAAAGTGGTGGAACTGCGTTTGAAGAGTTTGTTTAAGAACTGCAGAGCTTGGTGTGAGATAAAGATGAAAAATGTGTGTGCGAGATGGCGGTGCTGTTAGCCCCCCTGTCAGGGCTGACAGATCAGTCCAGGAGTGGCATCAGGGCAGGGAGACATCAGCTTCAGTAATGCAGAGATGTCTGGGGGAAGGATTGCTCTATCACCGTGATGGGTTCCTCACACGTTATAAATCTGAGATTGTTCTCTGCTGCCGCAGAAATGAGCAGCTCTTTCTCCTGCCCCGAATGAAATGTCGGATAGAGAAAGGAACAGAAATGAAAAGGAAAAGTGAGGAAAGTTATCTTTTTAACATAAATCTCTTGTGGAAACAGTATCAGACCCATTAGTGATTTGAAAAACAGCACTGTGCCAATCTTCTCCCTACACATGGAAAGAAACAAGCTGCTTTATGGCATCTCCTCCCTCCCTTCTTGGTGCTTTTAATCTAGGTGCACTAGTGATGGACTGCTCTAAATTTCGCTGTGGGAAGTGAGGTCCAAGGCGGTGACAGCTCAGGGAGCTGCCACCTCTGCAGCAGTGAAGAGTTGGGAAAATCATTGCCTTCAGGTTGTGATAAGGAGTGAGCAAGGTGTGCTTGTCCAGTCCCTCCTGGCCCAGAAGGGCAGCCTCTGAGCAGTGGTTTGTGAAGAGGACCCAGGAACAGTAAAAAAGACACTGTGGCACGTGCTTCCCAGAGACTTGCTTATCTGCTTGGGTGTCTCTGTGAACAAAGAGGATCAGCCCATGGCACTTGAGCAGTGCCTACGAAAGCTACCTCTGAATGCAAGCCAACTTTTTCTTCTTCCCCATTGCTTCCAATTTTGCATCCTTTGAGTAGCTTAGTTTCATCTTGTGTTTGGTATGAAGAAGCTCTATAACTTTGCTTTAGAAATTTGCTTTAAATCCTTCTGAGTTTGTTCAAAATGCTTTTGAGAGTCCTGAAAATAATACTGTGGTTAAGTTTTTTGGAGATGGTGGCAAAACTGATGAGCTCCTAGGTTTTTGTTGCCCTAGTAAGCAAGTACTTTGGACCCTTCTTATTCTTAAATAAAGACAGATATACAAACATAACTTTAATTTATCTTGGCAAATTTATATGAGCTTTGATTAAGTTTAGGTAGCTTGTCAGTATTGATTTCATAGTAGAAACATGGAAATGTAGATGTAATAATATATCTAACTTGCAAGGAGAACTTGAAATAAAATTTTTTATTAAACGTAATTCAAACGAAGCAGAAAAGTGGATAGCTGGGCACAATGTAATGTGTTTTTCCACGGGTAGATCATGCTAGGCTGACTTGATAGCTCTGTTTGGTAAGATTACTGGTTTTCTAGACATAGGAAAGGCTACATCTGCTATCTGGACTTCTGTAGAGAATGTAGTGTTGGGAGTTCCTGGCCAGGTTGGTAAAAATGGGGAAAATGGCTTAAGGATGTACAGTGTAATTTGAAATTATCAGGTTTAAGGAAGGCTACAGCTTGAGTTTTCAAGGATTGTTTTGTGGCTGATCTTATGTAATATTTTTAATGATCACCCTGGCACAAGGAGTGGGTGTGTGGTGAGGCAGTTTGCTGGTGGCAAATGTAAGGAGATGTCAATATTTGGAGAATAAAAAAGACAACTTGATGACTGGAAGTACTGGAGTAATAGAGATAGGATGAAAACTAGTAAATTATAAGGCCAGTAATTTACTTAAGATGACTGCTAAATCTGAAACACTAGACCAGACAAAATAATGAAGTTGATTAAAAGAAAAAGAGACACTGAGAGGAGGAGTGGTGTAGACAAGTGAGAGGAAACATCCGATTCCTATTACAACTTGGATGATTAAAACTGTTTCTGGTAGGGTCTTGCCAGTATCCTGAACAAAGACATTAATACTTGTGTCTCTACAGGAAGCTCCAATCTTATTTTACCTAGATAATTCTTGTTGCCTGGAATTATATTTGGCTTTTTATGTGCTGCTCACGTTGGTGACTTGCTGTCAGCTTACAGTTGGTAACAGATGATCTGCTCCACAATGAAGGCAGTGGAAAGCCTCTGAAAGAGCTTGGAACACTCTGTTAAAATAGTTGTAAGTCAGCCTTACCCACTTAATCTGTCTTGTTAAATGTTTTCAGATATTTCCTTATTGTTTTTTCTTCACTACTGAAGTTTTTTTTGCCTTCTCTGAACTGTGTATACTATATCTTCTGTTTTAACCTCCTCATCAACTCTATTTTTTTCACCTATTGTTTCAAATTCTCGTTTGTAACTCCCTTGATATTTTCTTATTTTTATTTACTCTTCCGCATATTTATTTTTACATTGTACTTTATCTTTTTTTTTCTTTTTTGTATAATCTGTATGTTCTACTTTATTATGAGAAATCATTTGAATCCCTTCTGTGCCCAGTGGGACGTTCAGCTGTGTTGGGCATTGCGCATACACAATCTTCTGCCTCCAGACCGAAGCTTACAGTCCTCAGTGACCTTTGTTTTTAGCAGAGGGGGATTTTGTACTTCTGCCTATTTATTGTGATAGAGGACAAGAACAAGCTAGGCTTGATGAACTTTAGAGTATTAGCACTGTGTTGTTTATTTTGCCTTCTCATTTCTACCTGCAAAAGTAGAAACAAACCCCAAACAACAACAACAAAAAAAAACAACCCAAAAAGAACCTGTAAGAATGACTTACAACTTGGTGACTGGGAGTGTGCACGTGTTGTTTTCCTTCAGTTCTGTTGTATTCTGTTGTATTCTGTATGCTAAGTGACATACAATGAAATTATCTGCTGTGAAAATATATGGGCATCTTATAATTTATTTTAAAAGAGTTGACTTTGGAAAGTTGTGCTTGATTACACCAATTGATTCAGAAATATCTGAATAGTTTGTTCAAACTTTCATTTTCTAAGCTGTCTGCATACTGGCCACTATTCTCTGGCCACTGTTCCTTCTGGCCATAGAACATAGGCCACAGGTTGTTATTTCTCTTCTCTGCCTGAAACTGCTAAAACTGGAGATAACAGATGGGTAAGTGGATAAGAAATAGTGAATAGTAAACAGCAGTTTTCATGTTTTATCTTCTCAGATAATTGTTTTAGTGTAACTTGTGAGGTTTACAAACAGCTGGTGGTTGTTCCAAAACTCTGGAAATAAAGCAGAACTGGACTGTTTTATTCAGCTCTCTCTTTGCCAGCCTCTGTTGCATCGTAGCTGATCACCCTTCCTTCTGCATGGGTCCTGTCTCACCAGCTTTTTTTGAGGGGTTTTCCTGCTCTTCCGCCCAAGTTTTCAGGTTAGTAATGAAGTGTTGTCCCCCCATAAAAATGTCATAATCTTGGAGTGATTTAAAGTGCTCTGGATCTGAGATTGATGACACAGGGAGTAGTTTGTTGTAATACAGTTCAAGGCATCATGGTCTAGTTGCAGAACTAGGAGTCATGCAGAACTTAAGGGTCATTGCTGGCCCTGTGAATGATTCGTTCTGTGACCTTGGACAAATCACCTCAGCTCTTTGTGCCTCTGATTTGCTGATTGTGAAATGGGTAAAACTAATGCTCACACAGCTTCGTCAAGCACAGTGTGAGGAGTTCTGTGTACAAAATAAATTTTCCCTGAGGGGACAGCTGAAGTCTATAAATTCCATATGAAGTAAAATTTATCTGAGTTTATCTTTACTGGGAGCCTGGAAACAGAAGTGTGTAAAATTCTGTGTGAGGTTTCTCCTCAGTCTTGGCTCTTTCAGGATCTTGCCCTTTCCTGCCCTGGAATTGGACACTTGCTTCCCTTGCAGTGTGCATTTTCCATTTTTAAGCCACTGGAATTTACTTGGTGTATTTTTCAAATTTATAGTGCCTGTTAAGAAAGCAGGTTTGCCCAATGGGCCAGCTGCTGTGTTTCAAAGTACATATTTATTATATAATCGATTTCACTTTGCTGTTCTAATATTCAGCAAGGGTTCGTTCTTCCACCGTTATGAACCTGTCTGTGCTCACATCCTGCATGGGAATTGTATACCAATACTACCTGTATGGACCTGTTGAAGGTAAAAAAGCACAGAGTAGATGACTGATACATCCAGTCAGATTTCATGGGCAAATATAACTTTGTTTTTGTTGATTTTTATGGAATTTGCTCAGTTTCAACAGCTGAGGATTTTAAGAAAAAAAGGGTTAATATTATGAATTAGTCTCCATCTCTGGAGATGTTCAAAACCCACCTGGACACTTTTTCCTGTGCAACCTGCTGTAGGGAACCTGCTTTGGCAGAGGGGTTGGACTGGATGGTCTCCTGAGGTCCCTTCCAACCCTGAAATTCTGTAATTCTATGAATTTCTCAATAAAATATGCATTTGACAGCAGCAGGTACTGATGAGTGTTACCTTGTGCCAGCTTAACCTAATACAAAATTATTTTCCTGGTCTGCTGAGGGGGTTTTGCCTAGACTAGGAAAATTTTATTACCATTTAACCTTACCTTTTGAGTCTTTTCTTCTTCACATTTTCTTTTAAAAGGCACATTAAAAGGAACATATCAGACTGAGAATGGACATGACATTGAGGTTTAAAAACGGAGTGTTTAATGGAATAATGAATAAATGGAAACAGATTTGTCTGTCAAAAATTAAATAGGAGTATTCTTTGATTAATATCAAAATCTAATCTAAAATAGTTTTAGCCATTTCATACAGGTGACATCTGTGCTTAAATATAATTTCCTCTCCCTGTTCTGGCATGACTGTTAATTACTTACTCAATGTAGTTCAACATTTAGTTAATAAATATGTCAAGCTTTTACCATGGTGTTCTTTTTGCAGAGTTGTGAATTTGCAATTAGTTTTAGATTTACTACATGGTGACAGACAGTGCTGTATAAATAGAGGTTAAACACACAATTTACATATTAATTTCATGATTCATTTATTCAATGATTTATGTGGATATAGATTGTATTTAATCTCTGTGCTGTAGTTGTTTCGGGCATGACGAACAGAATCACTACAGTGGCGGGGAAGTAATGATGTCTGTATTGAGCTGCAGAAAGCAAAGAGGAAAAAGAAGAGATTTTTGAAATCCAATGATTCATTAATCTCAATAGTTTTTGAGAGGCTAGTAAAAAGCAATAATAGGTTTCTAAAGGGTGTATATACAGATACATGCACGTGTGTACACGAGCACATACATATACACAGAAGTGCTGGACTCTCAATCTTGTCTCTGTAATAACTCACATTATTATTAGGTAACGGTTTGTGCCCAGGTCTGTTAACCCTGGAGCCAGAGGATGAGTCACCATCTCCTCGTTCTAGGGATCGCACTGTGTGTGTACTGTGATTGTCTGTCTGTCAGACTTGTGTGCACGTGTGTTTAAAATGAAGTGTGTGCTTAGTGACTTCTCCAAGTCTATATATCTACTTCTTGTGATCAAAACATTTGCAGTAGCACTCTACTTTTATTACAGTGTAGCTCCAATATTTGTTATAATTTTAAAAGGGAGCTTAATGACTATTATTTTAGCTATAAAAACATCTTTCTCTATTTTTATCCTTATTGTTTTTTGTCTCTCTTATTAAAGGGAAAAGCAAAATATTTGTACTTGAGATCAGAACTTCTGAAAATTCTCTGCACACTCCCATTTTATATTTGCCTTTCATAGATATGTAGATATATAAATTGGTAGAGAAATTACTTTATATAGTTAGGTTTATAGCTACTTGCACTCACACACAGGTATTTGATATTATGAATGTACTAATTTTAAACAAATTTTTGGTCTGCTGTCATTTTCCTTGCTGCCAGTTGTGAGATAAAGGTCTCTGAAGTGAAGATAGATCTTTGACCTAATTTAGCAGATTATGGCCTTTAAATGGACTTAATACACTTCAAGCAGCATTGAATTAAAATATATCTCTGCTTATGGTGCTGTGCGTGGTTCCCGTTCACTTGCAGTACTGTGTAAATCCTGGTGTCTCATCTTTTGTGATAAAAGGGGGAGGCTCCACCTTCAGCCTGTTCTGTGAACCCCTTTAGACAAACGGGGATTTAGCACAGAAAAAAATAAATTGAAACAAATAAACCAAGCTAGTTGAAAACAGATTAATAACCTGAAACAAAAGACATAATTACTCCTTTAATTCATTAAGATAAATGGCACATTATTCCTTGCTTTTTGCAAAGACTTTTCCCTGAGAATGTTCTGGGTACATCCTTGGTCTCCTTCTTTCAGTCCCCACCGTGCTGTGCCTGTTCCCTGTGTGTTCACGTGCAGTTCACATGGTTGGTTTTGGAAGAATACTTTGATTTTTTTTTTTAAGCACTTTTTTTTTTAAGGGCTACTGATTAGGTGAAATCTAATGTATGAATAATCCTTTTATTTTGAGGTAACTAAGTGATGGAGTAATAACTACTGTCGGTTCAAAACACTTTACCTACAAAATTTGGGGAGCGAGGGGGAGAATCCCATTTTGCTGGAAGGAACTGGAGCAGTGAGTTGTGTTCAGTCATTGAGCAGTGCCATCTAGAGTATACCCATGGGGGAAGGTTCACAGAAACCTCGGGATACCTTCTCTCCTTCGAGCAGAAGTGAAAGGAAAAAAAAAACCAAACTGAAATTATTATTTTTTTTTTTTTTTTACATTAAATGTCAAAAAAGCTGCGTGGAGCAAGTTGAAAACTTCAGTGTCTTTCTTAGGCCCACGCTTTTTCTCAACACTTTTGTTCTGTGAATTCTTCTGGGTACTGAAATATGCAGAAGTGTGCAAGCACATGCATTTTGGTATTATTTCCATTTACTTACCTGGTAAGAGTTGCAAAGTGGGTATTGAATCAGCCATTTCTGCTGTTTTAAACTGAGTTCCTGAAATATGTTAGTAGATGCAGAGAGCTGGAACCTCACTTCTAAACCCCTTGAAAGTGTAACGTGCTGAGTAGCTGACTGCAGGGAGCAGGTGTCAAACAATATTTAAATGACATTCTCAACAAAATAAATATTGAGCTGCCCTGTCACTTTGGTGGGAGAATAATCTGCTCAAAAAAAATCCCATTCATTGTAAACTGCCTCTGACATTTGTTCTTCAGGAATTATTTGCAGTTTATCTTCTGAGCTGGTGCCTTTTATCAGCACAGCAGTTGAACTGCAGTGCAAAAAAAATGGTAATTGAGTATTTTATCAAACGCTTCCAACAAAACGGACTTTGCAAGTCGTAAATGAAGATTAAAACCATTGTTGGCAGGGATGAACAAATTGGAATGATTTACTATCCGAAACATCAATATGTCACTGCTCAGAAATAAAATAAAAAGAAACAAACAACTGCCCCCCTTCCCCCAAAATGTGCACTTAGTCTCAGCCAAGCGATGGAAGGTAAATACATGTTTTAATTATTTGTGCTAGAGAGGCTGTTTGGAGGGGAAAAAAAAAAGGGAGAGAGAAGAGAAAGCATCATGATAATGGCACAGCTGCTGTGGGACATTATGTGAGGAAAAGAGACAGTAATAAGAGAACTGTGTCAAAGGAAAGCAACTCTGAATGTGTGCTTCAGCTCTCCTGATTACAGAAGGAAGATTAAATATTATAAATGGGGCAATTTGACAAAGTGGATTTACTACTTGTGTTTAACACCTAGAGAGCCAGTGTTTTTAAAAGGGACCTTATCTCACTTATGTGAAATAGCTTCAAAAATAATATGAGAGGAAAATGCCTTGCAGAAGTGTCTTATTTAAACTATAAATAATGGAATGGCCAGGAATAAAATAAGTGAATCTGTTATGAGCTCTGTATCAGTTTCAAATTATAAAACAGAGGCCATGAGAAGTGGCTGAGGAAGATTATAGGGTTTAGGAATTTTATTTTCTTTATATGTTCATAGAACATGGAGCTCTGTAGTCTTGGTCTAGGGATTTACTGACCTCGGTTCAGCAAAAATCACTCCCTTTGGTAATGCAGTGGCAGTCTCTACACGACTCACCCAGTAGGCATCGGTAGGCTATCGGGGTTAAGCAGCAAGGCCATGTCATTACTTTTTTTCTCTTCCTTGAAGACATGTTTATGTAGCAGTCATGGTCCTCTTTCCAGCCTGCACACTGCACAAGGTCGTAAGCAGCTCTGGGCACGAGGACCTGTCTCCATGGTGCTCCTTCCTGTGCAGGACCTGGTGGGTACTGGGCACATTTCTGACTCAAATGTTCTTGCCTCTCCTGAGCAGAAAAGTCTACATCTTCTGGAGGCAAAAAGTAGCTGGGGAAATTGATGTCACTATACCAGAGCAGAAGACAATGTCAGAGAACACTTGATTATCTGCTGTCACACCCATTGCATGTAGGGGACAGCGCGTGGGCCAAGGAGCGCAGAGGTGGCCCTGCCAGGGCTCCACACTGGTTGTGCTCCTTGTTGCTGGTGAACAGTGTGGACGTGCTCCAGGTTCCTGCGTTAAAGTGGGTGGTTGGTCCCAAGAATGTCTGATTCCAGAGAACATCTCAGTGAATTGTTTTTAATACTTCTTGATTCCAGAGACAGCAAAATGAAGAGATTAAGTCAAAAGCTTCCTTGACACCAGTAAATCTTGTTCCTGAGGGTTCATTAACGGTGAAGGGCACAAGGTGCGTCGCTTCATCTCGCATCCCGAGGAGCCGTCTCGGATGTGGTGTGCAGAACCAGTCTCGCTGTGCCAGCTGTCTTCCCTTTTGTGCCTTGCCAGTGTTTTTAGGAAATGATTGACTCATGGAGGATTAGCTGAAAGAAATATTTGTCTAAACTTTTGAAAGTGTGGATATGAGAGAGCCTCAGAAAGAGCGATTAAACTTTCATACTTGTTTCTTACAGGACACACTGCTGTTTATCTGCTATCAGAGTTTGCATGGGTGGTTTTCTTGTGTGTATTTGAGAAACAGGCTCGTGTCGGTTCAGCATGGTACTCCTGCACTAATTTAGCAAAATTTAGATGTATTTACACCCAATAAACTGCTTATTTTGTTTTACTTTTTTAAAAAAATATTTTTCAATTTGATAGGGCTGCTTATAGGTCATTACTGGTTTGATTATTGTACATCCTCACTATTAAACTATTAAGTGGAGGAGAATAGGAGGCTTCAAAGTGATGAAAATGTGAAGGGAAATATTACTGAAGAATATGCAAACAAGGGGTTTACTGGGTTTATGGGAGCAGAATGCAGGGTGGGAGGTGCCAGGGGAATTAAGGGGAGACCACCAGTGAATAGTTTGTGATGTACCTGACACTTTATATCTGTACCCTGGTAAATTTGCATAATTAATAGTGGAAGTAAATAGGAACAATTTCCGTGTTAGCTACGCACTGGGATGTCACATGTCTTTGTCTATTTTTTCTTTTTTTTCTTTAGTGCCTGTTGCAAATTGAACTTTTATGTTAGCTCAGTGTGGTGGTGGTGGTACCAATTTTAGCAGCATCAAGATCCTTTCTGGGAAGCACTGGTCACAGGCTTTGTTCCTTGCCATGCTGTGTGCAGAGCTGACATACATCTATTTACAGCCTGATCCTTTCCATAATCACACAGAATCACGGGGAGTTGTTGTATCTACTGTGTTGTTGCTTCTGAGTAAACCTCTGTCATCATATAAAGAGTTCTGGACACCTTTCAGTACCATGCTGTGAAGGTGCTCCCTGGGAAGTGCTGGCTGAGTAACTCCTTGGTATACTGTACATCACTTTTATTTGTTGTAATAAAGGTGGAGAGGCTATGTACCATCTGTACACTATTGGTTGGAAGTTTGTTTAAAACATTATTTTCCAGAGCCATTTGGAGTTCAACAGAGATAATATTCCATCTTCCCCAATTAAAAAAAGATATCTCCAGTAACATAATATTAAGGTTGGAAAGTAAAGCTCTTAGTAATTGGGCAAATGCCAAATTTGGGAAACATGACCCTTTTCATACACTAGTTATACCACTATATATTTTTTTTATGAAGCGACTCTTCCACAGATTTCTGAGTTACGTGTAATGTGTTTGGGGAAACCATGTCTGCTGAAGCTGGTGTGCTTCAGGAGAAGTGGCTCCCGTGTCTGTTGTGTACAGCTTGGAGGAGAGGGCAGGAGGACTCTCTTTCAGGACAAGCCCTCTGGAACCAGTCCAAAGATGGAAACAGATGATGAGTGGTCGTCTCTATCCGTAGCTGTTCCTAGACCTCATCAGAAGTAATGAGTCCCTTAGCAGCCATGCTTAAAGTAGTTCTTGTGGTGTATATAATGAAAATATCATGGCTAAAATTCTGTACTACTGCTTAGTTTGTTGTTTGGTTAAAGAAATGTCTTTGAATGCTGACAAAGACTTGCTGACAGAGGAACATTTTGTGTCTAACCCTGTACATTTCCCATGCAGTAGCCATTTCTACATAATAAATTAGTCATATGATAGAGTTAGAGCAATTTGACAGGCCTGTACGTGGTCATTAATCTTCATTGTCACCTTTTTTTCCTGTTCATAAATCTAGTGTAACATAGTTTATATGTTGGTACAGGTTTAATTGTTATCCTCAAGAAATTAAAATGGGTGAAGTGTAACTTCCATCCCACCTCTAGCTATCCCACCTAGACCACCTTTCTTTACCACTGGCTTAAATTATAAAGGGAGTATAACATTATCAAATTAGCAAGGCTTGAGACATTCTATGAATAGTATCAAAATATGTTACGCTGGCTGAATGTGAGGTAGCTTTTGATTATATTTAGCTCTTCTGAGTCAACATTTTGCATCAAGTTCTAATATAACTGCATATGTAATAAAAGAAATACAATTAAAATAAATTGTTTATGTACTTGTTTCCTCAATCAGCAGGTTTTTTTTCTGGCCCCTGATGTCCCAGTGACCTTGAATTTTGAGCAACTAAGTAATAGTACCCATTAAACTTTATTATCTTCCTCTGCTACCCAAGCTAAAATGAAGTACAGGATAAAATGGAGATATTCTGCAGGCTAAATAAAATAAGATTGTGACTCACAGTGTTCAAGAGAGCTACCTTATTGTTCATGTTATTGTTCATGTTATGTATAAAATGTGTGATAATTAGAATGCATTTAGAAAAAAAAAATAGCACTTATGACCTAACTTAACCAACACTGGTGATCTTTTGAGAATGTACTGAATGATTTTTGGGAAATTAGTTTGATGTTTTCCATAGATGGAATCAAGAAATAGTGTTTGTCTCCTCAGAGAACACAAATATTCAGGAATTCTTTCCATAGTCTTGAGTGGTGGTGATTTCCGAACCTGGAAGGGAAAACTTAATCATATAATGCCTGTAATGCTCAAAGAGCTCTTCTCCTGTTGGTGTTTCTTTGGAGGCTGCCTGTGACAGTGCTAGGTTAGCACTGGTTCTGTTACTGTAAATTCTGAGAAAGCTGGACAGAATCTGTCAGATTTGGTCTCCTTGTGCATCCAGGTCTGCTGATCTCCATGGCATACTGCTAAGTCAGTCTAATATTAATTCTTTGTCAGAAAAAGGTGACTTGGAAGTAGGTCTCCCTGGGCTGTCTGGGAGGATGTCCTTCCATGAGCAGTGCCTGTGTGTATCTTTATCTGGATTTCAGAGTTGTGTGTTCTCCTGGAGGCAAAATTTATGGTTATGCTTTTGGGCAGAAGGTGTCCAAAGCTCTTTGCCCTTGTTGTACCAGACCATCTTTAGACATGAGTGACTAATGCACTAAGCTGGTTTGATAGTGAACTAGTTAGCAGAAGCTGAAGAAGTTCTGGTATCCCCAGCTGAGCCTTGTTTTTCCCAAACCAGCAAGTTTCTTAAAAAAAAAAAAAAAAAAAAAAAAAAATTCTTATTGCAGCCTTAACCTAGTGGACTTCATGTAATCGAGTTAATAGAGCAGTAAATGTTGTGAAGATTCATTTTATTATACAATATATGGAGAAAATAAAATCCTGTGGGCCGCATTGAACTGCACTGTACAGGTGCAATTTTTACCTCTTTTTCTTCTTTCAAGGTAGCCTTTTATTAGCTGCAGTAGGAAAAGAGAGACTTGCTCAGAGGGATCTGATTTTCATACAGAATCTTGTATTCCAGTGGGAAATGCATAAATAAAAGTGAGACAGTAACAGCATCTGGGGTGATATCGGGCACAGTAAAGCGGCACTGACTCCCCTGGTTCCAGATGAAATGTGCTGAGCAGAAATTGGTTTGTGTAACTGCCGCTAGATGCTCTGTGATGGTGTCTGCGTCCGTAGTGGTGCTACAGTCTTCCACAGAACTTTGGCAATCGCTTTTCCTTCACGGCCATGTGTGTGTTAAGTGTTCAGCAGATGTGAGGAATCCATAATTTCATTGTTTCTGGCATAAGCAAGGTGATGCTGGAGCTGAAGGTCTGTTGAAGTCCCAGGACCTACTGTAGGAGGACCCTGATGAGCAGCCGTGCGTGCTGAGAGGCTGCACGCTGCTGCTTCCTGAGGAACACGCGTGGTTTGAGGACTGAGGGAGAAGGTTTTTCCTCACAGGCAGGTGCCAGCCAAAGGACTTGGGGACAGGCAGTGGGTACCTGCCAGAGGAAGGTGGGCGGTGGAGCTGTTAACACAGCTTATTCTCCCTTGTAAGTATTTAACCTCCCCGTAAGAGATGAATATCACCTCTAATGAGACTAATAAAAGAGCAGACCTTTCCTGATTTTTGCCAGAGCGATGCTCTATGTCTAAAATGATTTATAAAGTGAAAAGAGATGTTGCCTCTTGGTTACATAGATCTTATTGCTCCCTACTGCAGTGTCTTCCATATATTTCCCCAAATGCTTGATGTCCAGCCCTCCCAGCCTTTCCCTGGTGAGCCTTTGTTACTGTTTCAGGCATCTCACTGCAGTATTTAAATAGGTTTTTGGTAGATTATCTTCAGTTAAAGAAGAGTTCACTGCTTGTGCTGCAGGTTTCATTCAACTAAAAATCTTTTTCACAAGTTTGAATTGGCTACAAAAAGACTCAAAATTGCTACTTTATTCCTCTTTTTTTACCCCTGTTGCATCCTGGCAGCTGCAAGTGTTGAGAGCATATGAAATAAATAATAATCTTATCCTAAATTCTGAATTAGAGCAGGAGTTAGAGCATGATTTTTCTTCTCCCTCTTGAAAAACAAGACCTCATCAGGTCATTTAGAAATAATAATGCTAATTCTGTTCATTCAGGCTTCATGCATCCAGGACTCTCTAGACTGCTAATTCACGGTTTTGTTTTGCTCTGTAGGTGGTGCACACGAATGTGCAGTGTGATCTCGGGGTTTTTAATCTTAATTTTGTAACTTTCTGTGGTAAAAGAAAGGACATAAAATTATAGTGTAGGTCTCAAGGGGGTCATTTGGCTGTAGTATTTCTGCTCAGTAATGGAAAAATCTTCTGTTTGTGTTCTTAATTTTTCTGTGTTTTCTGTTGGTACTGTGGAATGTCAAGTTTAGTTTTATACTGCGGGTAATACAGGGCTGCTTCAATTTCATACATAATTTCATTAAATATGTGGAGATGTTGAGAATTTCCTTCAGAATGTGTTGGCAGTGCAGGAGAGATGGTTAGGTGAAGTCATATTTTTATAAATCTTTTAGAAAATAGAAGATTCTAGACACAGATCTGTCAGGTGTGAAATCTGTGGTGAGGTTGGAGAATAACTTGTAAGATTTGGACAAGTTTAATTATTTTATGCCTTTAGGAGCTGACTCAAGTCACGTTTGCACCAGAGAACAAGTTACCATGTGTTAACAAGTATACAAGAGAGGTGATTTTCTTCAACTAGTTATTGAGTCTTTTGAAGTGAGAGGAAAAAACCCAAAGGGAGGGCATGAGAATGACCCCGTGCCAGTAAGCAAACAAACTAATTGCTTAATAATAGTGGTTTTGGGTCTTCCTCCTGCACCGATGTCTCTGTCTGCTGCCACTGACTGGCATTGTGGTAACGCTCCGTGCTCCTCGGAAAACAGAGTGGAGGAGACTGAGTGATGAGAATAGTGGGTGTAAAAATCTAACCAACTCTCCTTGCTGTGAATTTTTTAACAGGAATTATTTTAATTAAAGCCTGCAAAATAGCTCACAGAGGTAATTTATGGACAGAATGTTTCAAAGAGCATTGAGCAAACTGCAGTCTGAATTTGAAGGATTTTTGTGTTGATGTTGGGAAGAGAAGTCAGAGGTGGCCTGAGGAGAAGTCAAACAGCCAACTTAAATACTTAGGGTATGTTTTTGCTATTGGGGATTTTTTTTTTTTTAAATAATCTTAAGCACAGAGTGTAGTTATGTAAAGAATGGATATGAAACTAAGTATGTTCCATGTCCAAAACTGGGTCCTTGTCTTCTTGGTAGCTTACTTCTGATGATCTTCATCTTTACTCCAGCCACCTCCAAAAAGAGTTTGTATTTTCTGTTCTGAGAAATCATCTCCAAGAATGGGTTTTACTCGGAAAAGACTTTGCAACTGTTCCTGTCAGGTATTGGGTATTAGGAAAGGAGAGGATCCACAGGGGCTCTCTCCTTTCCTTGCTGGAGTCCCTGGGTAGGCAGGTACAGCCTCTCTGCCAAGCAGCAGTGCCCTGCAGGTCCAGGGGAAACGTGTGCAAGATTGTTTTATAACAGCCACAATGAAGGAAATATTAATTTTAGTAGTACATTATTTTTCATTAATGGAGTTGGTCCTGGCTGCTGCTTGAATCTCAAGTTGGAGTGAAAAATCTGCATTGAATGTGATGGAACAAGTGACTGTGATATTACGTAAACTGACCATTTTATTTCTTGCAATTTTCTGTCAGCAACAGAGTTAAAAAAGCCCAAGGAGTAGGGTAATGACTTTGTGCTCTTGTAGTTGTGCAGAGCAAGTTCAAGATGTGGATGATTTCAGTTTACAAGGCTGTCAGCCAGACGTTAAATTAATTACAAATAGGCAAAGATTCCACAATGAAACAAATAAGGTCTTTGACATAGATTATATCCTATCATTAAAATATTTAGAAATGTGTAATTATGGCATTTAGCAATGTTATTGAAATTATAATTAATAGGAGCCTCAATAATATTACCTCTTCTGAAGTGACTTCACATTTTGAAATGCTTTCTTTTATCTTTATGTGCATTTTGGATTTAGATATCCTATTTAGGTATTTTTATACTCTTCCTTCAGGGATCATTATTCTAGTGCATCGTGTGCAGAAGTTTCAAGGTCAGCATTACTTGAACAGTTGTAATAGTCCCAACAGAAAGATAAATATATATTGACTAAGGCTGGAGCTTCAATTCTTTCAGTTGCTGAAGGTCAACAGCCCCTCTGAGGTGCTCTCCAACCTTCAAATGTCTATAGGTTAAATCACTGATGAATTACTGCACTTTCCTAAATGAAGGAAACATATTCTAGTCGGAGGCAGCTCGGGGTATCATGCCTGTTGACTGATAGAGTTGTGAGTAACTGAGAGGAAATGCTGCTCTCAGGCTTCATGGAAATAAGTGCAAAACTGAGCATCTGAATATAGCATCGGAGCTCTTATGTGGAACAGAGCTCTCATTCCTTTTCATATCCAAATCCTGTCCCTTGCATGCTGGTTACACTGAAATGCATTTATGATAAAATCATTTTCACTAACTTGAATTAATTGATAGCAATCACTGAAAGCATCAGCAGCTCTCTCATCGAGAGTATCTGTGAGACTGCAGTGACAGTAGCTGGTCTCGGTATTCAAAGGCAGATTTCCTCAGTGCGCTGTTCTTCCTGGCTTCCCAGGCCCAGGAGAACGTACAGAGGTGCCACACTGGAAACAAGGCACAGTCTTCTCCTTCGCTGAAAATATTTTGGAGGCTGGAAGTAATTCTCTTACAGGGCACTTCAAACCCACACAGTAGGGTATAGTGAGACTAAATGAGATATTTGGCTTTGCAAATATTCCAGCAGTATCCCAGAGAATGTGATCTGCAAAGGTCAACTTGGCATCACCAGGAGGGCAGAATAAAGAATCGTGTTGTAGCTCTGTATTTTATCTCTTAGCCTTTTGTGTAAGCAAGCAATGTAACATACCGGGGTTTAGACTTTTCTGCAAGTTCTAGGGGCTTTAAAATATATTTTGGCTTAGTAGTATCTTAAAATATTATTTCAAAATTAAATACTCTTTAAAAACTTCATTTTGGAATGTAATTTAAGCCACATTATCTTATATATTTTCAATATTTTGAATTTGAATTAGATATTTAGAATATGTACACAGTGAAGAATCCTCATGGAAAATTTAAATTAAAATGTTACCTTTCAGAAGATGTTTTTTAAAATGACTTCTGAAGTCTTGAGTTATCTGCTGCAATTTTAATACAGCCTGTATCAGGAGGTTCAAATTGACCTGTAGCTGGTCTGGAAGCCATAGCTTTATGATTTTTGAAAGTTCCTCTTGACAACGTAATCTTTCTCATTTTCTTTTGTTAGTGTTTCACTCTTTACTGAGCTCTCAGATAACACGTTGGTATTAGTAGCAAAACAGTTGCAAAACCAGTTTTCCTTGTGCAAGCATAGCTATTTACTATGACGTCTGCAAGAACAGGCATTTGTAAAGTTAAAACACTTAAAAATATAAATTCAGAGGTGTGGAATGTATTTGAAGAAATCCAGTTGTCCTGATGGCAAATGAAATTCAACCTGAAAATAGAAGTGATTGTAGCCATTATAATTTTCTTGTTTTGACCAGTTCAGTGGAATTGTGTGTGCAGTGTAAGGGTTCAGAAGCTTATCCCACAGAAGTGATTATCACATTGGGCAACATTTTTATAATTTCTATAGTTTTTTCCAACTTTTCATTGTGTCATTTATTAAAAGTCCTCATGTGAATGCAGCTCTTGGGGTTCTGTCCAAGAGTCTGTAGGAAGATGTGTTGCTAAAGTGAGGAAATGTGAGAGGAAGGGAGGTTAAAAAGAACTGGGTATCAGCAAATGAATAAACAGAGTTTTAAAAATGGATAAGTGTCATAAAAATCAATGTTAAGGTTTTATTTTAGTTGAGCTCTCTGGTGGGTTTTTTTTTTTTGATGTTTCTATTTTTCTCCTTCAAATGAAAACTGGTTCCCATACAAATACATGACTCAGAGTTGAGAACTTTTATAAAGCACTGCATACTGTGAAATCTATGAAAAAACTCTGGAATTGGTAACGTAAGTCTTTGATAAGATTTGATTGCAACAGTATACCCATAGGGGGAAATGAGGAAATCCTGAAACCAGAGTGTGTATCAACAGATAAGTGCAGCCTTCTGCCTGTGCCTGTGACCATATGGTATTGTCTCAACTTCTGACTCACTGGATTCTTCCTGAAAGATTAAACCACAGGCTTTACAGTTCAAGTGACAATTATTTATGATTACTGAAGACTTCTTAAATGTGACCTAGTCCTGTTTAATAATTTGATATTAATTCTAGCACAAATGGGAAAGAAATTATGTGGCTACAAGCTGTGTTTAAGACATGCTTCAGGTGTACCAAATCCATGTGACCTTTAACTTGCTGTGGAAAACACTTGTTTTATTTTTATTATAATTAGATTTCACTTTGATACGACTTTCTGCATTTCCTCCCTGGAAGTGTTCAGGGCCAGGTTGGATGAGGCTTTGAGCAACCTGGTCTGGTGGAAGGTTTCCCTGCTGCTGGCAGGGGGGTTGGGACTGGATGAGCTTGAAGGTCCCTTCCAAGCCAAACCAGTCTGGGATTCTGTGTTCTACTGAAATCTGATTTGGTATGTGGGGATGGTATTCCTGTCAGATTTGGTTCTGGGAAGGGTGATTTTCATCCTTTGTTATTGTTGATCTTTAAGACTTAGACTAGTTGGGGATAAGGTCCCATGCAAAGGGAGGTAAAAGTGGATTTTGGCCACCTATACTCCTCGATTTGCTTCCTTTGTCCTCCTGAGCTGCAGCAAAGGTTGCCAGAGCAGAGAGGGATGGAGTTAGACTGGTTTGTCCTATTACATGATTCCATTGGAGGGCAAGGCTGTAGATGACAACTGTGGTCATGAATGTTTCTGACAACTTACAAGTTCATCCTTTTTGTGAAAGATTGTCTGCAAAAGGTTGCTCCACCTTCCTATCTTCAGAAAAAGCTTATCTTTGGTGAAGGGATTAGGGTTACTGCTCTAGGTCTTGTCTCACTTCTTTTAGTATTCTTTTGGGATCTTTTTGGCACTGATACTCCTCTAGCCTCAGTTTCACTGAGGATCTGCCATGTCAAAAAATCATGTTTAAGATGATGTATGATCACATAGGTGGTAACTTATGTCGTCTGTTCTTTTAAACCTGTTGTAAATGGAGTTTCTGTTCAGTTCTGTGAATCTTCTGCTAGATGGTCCAAACCATCAGAAATGGACCTTTATGAATATCTCCTTCAACATTCTTACTGGTGGGATCTCATTGTAGTTATCAGTATTGAGTCTAAGCATTCTTACTGTGTTTCAAGTTAAAAATGAACATGAAAGGGGAAAAAATGTAAAATCAAACCAATTTATTTCTTTAAAGACCTAAATGCTAATAAAGAACAACATAAATTCCTTTAATCAATCAAAGTTGTCACTTAAGTAGAGTAGCCTGGGCAGAGGATAATGCGATTCGGCAGAATTTTCACTGTCTTATAAGTACCAAATATAGATTAATATATAGTTCAAAACACTTTAATTTTTAAACTCTTGTCTTTCTTCTTCACTGCTGAAAAATTATTCTTGAAAAATAAAGAAACTGCCCTGTGGTCAAAGATAGTCTTAACTACCTGTCAATCAAAAGGAGAAGTTTGTTGAGACATTTAATTACAAGATAATGTAGTCATCAAAATCTCGTTGTGGTAACTGACAGCTCATTTTGGACTGAAAGCGTACAGCTACCTCCCCTGAGGTCAGAGATGTTCCGAGGTTAACATAGTAATGACAAGTCCTTTATTATCACATTATGACATTGAAAAAAATTGCAATTATACTAATAAATTAATAACAGTAATAAAATGACAGTCATAATTGCATAATATACATGTTGTCAACGGCATTTTTGTTACATGGTTGGAATTCATATTTTATCTGCATATCTTACACTATATAAAATTTTCCCAATGCTGTGCAGGCATGCAGTGGCTTCTGAAATTTCTGAAAGCCTGAGTTACTCTATATGAGTAACTGCTGTAAAGGAGACTTTAAGGCATGACTTGTTTTTTGTGTTTATAGATTAAAAAAAAAATCTAAATTGAAGAATTTCACATTCAAATATAATTAAATATTAGGATTAATTTTTTAGCCATACCCCTAAAGAAAAGAGAATGTGTCTTTATCAGAAATAATATTGGATTAAACCTGAATGGATTAGACATGAACTCTAAACTGTTGTTCCTCAGTTCATAAAAAGAAGCTCACACAAAGACTCAGGTTTAGGTGTACGCTGTAGATCAGTATGGAAAAGGGGCAGTTCTCTTTATTACCAAATTATATTTGTAAATAACCTGGTCATTATTGTCCTTACTTCGGTTTGTTTTGGGTTTTTTTGGAGGTGTCCTCTCTCTAGATCTTTAGCCGCACTTTTCTGCAGGGAGTTAGCTGCTGTGCCGTGTTTTGCTTTGGTTGCTGGTGTCTCAAGTGAAAGGAGGCTTACTTTTAATCTCCCTTTTGGTTACGCTGTGCTGCAGAGGTTATTGCTACAGAAATGGGTGCTCTTGAAAATACAGGAATGGCAGCTCGAAAAGAAATCTGGGAAATAGGACACTGTTGGTTGAAACAGAGGGTCCCGGTACAGGTAACGCCAAGAGAACTGGGTTTGGGTGGAAGAAGTGTGCAATAGTTTCTGATGCTATGTCAAGGAGAATAATACAGGTCACTGAAGTGTCTAAACCAAGACCAAGAGATTTGGACCATGCTGAGTAAAAGCTGTGTGAGAAATGGCTAATAGCTCAATAACTGCAACAGAAAAGTAATAATTGTATGACATTTTCTGCAGTGATACGATACAGATTTCAGGTCTGTTTTACATACTGACAGTGTACACGTGATTTCATGTGTTAATACTTCATACATGAACAGTGCAGTGATGTTTACAAGTGTGTGTATAGAGAAATGGATCACTTCATAAGTCAGTATCGTTCTGTAAGTAGAGAAGCGTGTTGAATCGACTGAGATCTATTTGTGTCTGAAGGGACCTCAGTGAATAGACATGGTCATATTTGTTAGATGATGTTCTAAGAGTGCCCTGTTAAATATCCCAGACGAGGTAATTGTACTGGTTTTCCGTGGCCTTGATGTCTGTGCGTACAGGTGTGAAGACCCCCCCTTACCACTGTCCGTACAGATGAACATCTTCCTCTGTTTTGCACTGAAAGGTATTTAGAGTTTTTGGTTGTTGTAGTTTAGCCTGAAGCTGGAAAGAGCCCATGAGTTGTGTCAAAGTCCACTAGAGGGGAGGTCTTTATCTGCAGAGTGTTATGGATAGAAAAAGGTACCTGTCCCTAACTGGGAATACAGAAATTCCCATGTAATAATGAAACGTGTGAGAGCAGATCTCCACCTGGAACAGACTGAGCACATCCTGACCCTCATATTTCATTACTTCCCATTGCATTTAATCACTGCCATAAAAATGTGAAGTAAACCATCACAGTCTGGTTCAGTAGTGTGGTTTGGTTTTGTTTGGTTGGTTCTGTTTGCATCAGTTTTCCACAGGTACAGTGATTCCATGAGGAATGTGGCAGAAGGAATGGCTGTGGCTGCCGAGTGCTTCCCACAGGCACCATTCCCATCGGGTGCAGGGCGAGCCACAACCTGCCCTCTCATCCCAATCTCTCTGCACAGGTCATTCAAGAACCAACTGAGCGGGCAGAATCTTCTTCACTTTTAAAGTATGATTAATTTCTTTATTGTTTGTTTTAATTTTTTTTTAAGTAATATCTTGCTGGGTTTACAGAGACCTATTACTGCAATTCTTCCATTTCACAAGAAAACCAGTTAGCAGTTAAAAGTGACATTGCAAGAGCACTCAGTGTTTTGTAAGAGGGAGCATGTCAAAGGCAGATAAACAGAAAGCTTCACCCAAATTTCAATAAGCATATTTTTGTAAGCTCTGAAGAAATCAAAGGCCGTATGCATGCATAGGCGTTCAGTGATATTTAACTTCCCTTTCTTCCCAGTTGATTTTTCTGTACAATACAGCTTTTGAGGGCTTTATAAAAGTGTGTTTTGATTTTAATTGTGGAATTAGTTTTCAGAAAATATATTTGATACTTGCTTTAAACTTTGTAATTTAATATGATGAAGAAATTAATGTTGCTCAGGACTATTTATCTAGAAATACGATGAAGTATTGCTAATATCTAAATCTACAGATAGAAGAATTCCATTGTGGGGGAGAAACTGGTTGTTTCTGTCAAAAGTTTTACCAAGCTTCTGAAGTCGATGGCAGTTAAACTCACAATCTTCATCACAAATTCAGAGCTTTTGCAAAAATGTTTATCTGTAGACACACATGGAGTGTCCTTTTTTCTGTTCTATTTTTCTGCTCTTCAAAACATCTATACTGTAAAGATTTTAGTGATCTTAATGTATGGTGTATGTGTATTTGTCTTTTCTATATTTGAATTTAAACAAAATCAGGCACAAAACTCAGAATTTAAGAGCTTGTGTCTTGGAAGGTTTCAGTGTCATGTGAATGTCTTATATGATGCCATATCTGGATTGTTACTTGGAGTACTTTATCACTTCAATGCTTATGTCTCCACAGAGAGACTACAAGGTGTTTATACATTAGTGCTTCTCTGCTTTGCTTGGAGTAACGTGCTTGGCTCGTGCTCGGTCTAGGCATGTATAAACGGTTATACAGGGGGCTGAAAAGGTGCAAAAGGTATGACCTGGTGTTCAGATTTTTAGGCTAACTAGAGAGACAGCTGGCTCTATGCTGGCCACCTTTAAAAAAAAATAAAAAAATCTTTCCCTGTGTTTATTAGAAAGCAGAAAGTCACTTATTTTTGCAGTTATCCTTGCATGTAAGCTTGTTTTTGTGTCTCCAATCTGCTTCTGTTTCTGCTGGTTGAAGCTGATGCGTTCCTGACATTGCTGGTGCTGTGTTCACATGGATCAGCTTTAGATGATATGGAATTTTCCTCACATTTGGGGTGGGGTGAAACCCACAAAAAAGGTTTCAAATACGTCTACTTTGTGCAGTTCTTTTACTACATTGCTTCCCTTGTAATAGGTGAAAAAACCCCCCCAAATTCTCTTATTTTATTCTCACTTGTTATTACATAACCGTTTTTTTACTTGTCACTTATTTTATCCTTGTTACCTACATTCCTTTCCATCAGATCTTAATCTTCCCATATCCTCTTTCATTTAACTTCCTTTTTCTGTTTGTTTCATTTTCTTTTCTTGCTTTCCCATTTGATCCAGGTAGTCCTTTATTTAGTGAGCAAGTTTTGATGATAGTATGAAAAGTGTAGTCCTTGGAGTAGGCTGAAAGGATGTAGAAGCCATTGGCAAGGACTCTGCAGATAATGGAGATATGCTTGGCTTCTGCAGGAGGAGTATGTGGCTGGTGAAATAAATACTGGTGAAATCGCACGTAAGCCAGAGAAAATGAAACCGAAAGCCTTAAGTCCTGAATGTGAAGCTTAACACCTCATGGTCCATTTTCAGCTTTAATTTTCAGAAATGTTGAGAGACCACCGTGAGAATCAAACCATCTTTTTAATGGTGAAGCAAAATAACTGTACCAAATAATGTGAATATATTTATTTCTGGAAGGAGGGTACAAAAAAAGGAAGCTAGAATGTAAAGTAATCCCTTTTGTTCCCCCAAATGAACACTGTTCCCCACCCTCCGCTTTTCCCCCCACAGACTTCTTGTTTTGTGGTTGTCATGAAGTCTCCAGTTAGTTTTCATGTGAGTTAGAAGATGGGGATATTACATGCTTTTCCTTACCTTTCAAATCATTCACCTCTGGTTTCTGAACTGCAATTAGAAATAAACTTTTTTCTTGCCCCTGCTTTTCTTTTTGCATTCTAGGGTAGCAATTAAGGAGAACTGGGTGAATAGGTTACCGCTTTATCCAACTCTATTACTCTGACTGATGGAGCTATTAGATAAAGGCAAACTGTAATTCTTTATTACCTGCCTGGCTCATTTCTGCACTTTGCCCTGGAGAAGAGCTGCATAAAAGATCAGAGTGTTATTGAAAACTCCTGAGCAAATATTGAGCAAGTTGCTTGGTCACTCAGGTACTGACAGGGTTTCATGGAAAGGTGCCGCGCACGTGTGTGTGGTGCCCATCTGTTTGGGTGGGTGTGTGGGGAGAACCTGCTGGCCTGGTGTTGCTGAAGTGAGATGGCTGTAGGAAAGAATAGCCAAGAACACTTTGTATATGATAAATATGCTTATAATTAGTGAGATCATTAGCATGGAC
This sequence comes from Caprimulgus europaeus, assembly GCA_907165065.1. Next base: position 19,144,106 of record OU015538.1, on the reverse strand, counting down.
ACCATGTACTTAACTATTCACAAAGAAGTCTTTAAGCTAAGCAGTTAGCTTCACAATGAAGGAAAGAGACAAAATGAATTATATACAGCTGAATAAGCTTTTCAGAATCTCCAAGGAGGTGACTTGTCTGTTGATGGCCAGTGGGGGTCGAAGAGTGAAATAATTACTTAACAGCATGTAAACAATGTGAGATGTGAAGTGTGCATTTTTTTCCTTTTCTTTTTCTTTTTCCTTTTTTTTTTTTTTTTTTTTCATTGAGAGAGTTTCTTGTTGCGATGGCTCCACTGGGACAAGCAGCAGAGAAATTTGATTAAATGGATGCCTGGGGTCACGACCCTGTCTAAACATGCTGCAGCTCTCAGCATTAATCAAAGAATGTTAAAAAAAAAATTCTGACCTTGCTGCATATGAGTATTGGTGAGCTCTGAATGCAGTGGGAGATGGATAGAGGGCTGTGTGTGGCTGTGTGAGCGGCCTGCTTACAAAGAGGAGAAGAGGAGGCAGGTTTCAAGGACAATGGCAACCCATCATGTTGTTTTAGTTCATGTTATGGGACTTTCATGTGATGATAGCCCATCAACAGCGGTGAAGTTTGGAGATCCCATTAGAATGCAGTTGGGAATGCAGCTTTTTATTATGAACTGCTGCTGCTTGAACCTTGTGCATGGAAAATATTTATAGCTCAGTGATAGATGTGAGACCTGTGGGTTCAGGAGGATTCTTGGCCACCTCCCCTTAGTTTAATGGATCTGAAAGTACAGAGAAAGCGACTCTCCTTTGTAGGAGTAGCCAGCATTAGTATCATGCTTATTGTTTAAGTGTGTATTCCTAAAGAGTTCTTGTAGTACCACGGTGAAAGGTCTTGATTTTTACTGAGCAAATTACATAGTAATAGAGGTTACAATAAATCAGAAAATGAGATGTCACTGTGAGTCCACAAATGATTTTTTTTTTTTAATTATTTCTCGTATTCTGGATGCCTACCTGAAAACTCCTGATCCATTTTATTTAGCTCTCAGTACCAGCAGTTCTCGTTGGAGGCAAGAATATTTTGGGTAGACAGAGTTATCAAGTGAGTTAAGTCTCATTAATATCCAATTTTGAAAACAGTCCAAGAAGGGGACAGGTCTTCCATCTATCTTTAAATTATTTACCTGGGTTTTGGAAGCAGTGGAGTCACCACAGCATACTAATTTCTTACCTGTTACCCCACTGTAGAGCGGGATCCTACTTCTCTAAAATGAGTTTTGCAATATTTCATTGTGTGTTTTACTTCTGTTAGGTGATGTGAAGGACACCATGTAAAGAACAATATATGAGGAGTTTTGGTCTTTGCTTGTCCATGCAGGTTTGAGTCAGAAGTCAAAAGTTGCCACATACGGGCTTGGATTTTTCAGGGAAAACCAGTCTGCTCCCGGTGAAACCAGAGACAGTATTTACATGATGATGGCCAGTCTTGGCTTTGTTAAGAAAAGAGTTAATCCAACAGCAGGTGTTTTTCAAAAATCCACCTCAGCTTCCCATCTCCTGGGCCTTTAAGCCCTTTTGAACTCCGTGAAGAGACCTGGACAAGTTACGATAATAAAGGCAAGCTTTTGGGTGTGCCACGATGGGCCCCACACTTACTCTCAGAGAGAAAGTGATTAAGTTTTTAAAAGTTTATTTTATACCAGTATCATAAAATTCCTTGCATCTGTCAGCTGCGTGATGGTGGCGTGGGATCCCCTGGGGACCGTTGTGTACAGAGCCCTTCTGGTGGGGACGGGGTGAAGGCTGAGCAGATATTTAACTGGGCACTTCCAGTGGATTTGGTTTGGGTGCAGTTAATCTCTGGGTTTCTTAAATTACTGTACTTCTAGGATAAACATCTCATAATTTTATCTTTTCAAAAGTGTTAAGTTATTGATAAACATTCCTGATTTTTTTTAGTTTTATCTTATGCAGTTTTTGTCTGTTTTTGGCTGGTGCTCACTGTCTGTTTCTATAATGGCCTGTATTTGTCTTCAAGAGATTACACAGAGGGTGGCTGCTATTGAACTGAAGGTGACAGAGGTCATTGTGTTCATGTCAGCCTGTTTGTATTTTTATAATTACAGTGCAGAAGAGTTGTTTTGTTCATTACAGAGCAGGTTATTCATATATAAATTCCTTTCTGTGAATATTTCTGAAAAGGAATTTAAAAAATCATTGCACATCAGTGTCTTTTTAGTGTTACCCCCTGACAATCGTAACACATTATGCTGTAACGAACTGTTGTGGATTTCCCATTTATGAGACTTCTTTTCTAATAAGGCTTATATAATTTTTATTCACTTCAGAAGCAGCATTTTATATTGTAAAAGAACCTAAATAGGCAACGACCTCAAATACCTGTATTTAGCTATGCTAAATGTAACTTGTTATATTAAAGTTGAAAGTTCCTTTGTCTAACACAGAATTTTTTGCACAAACACAAAAGTGCTTATTTTAGTGTAATAAAAATAAAAGAGAAAATGACCAGGTCTTAAGTTACGCACAGGCATTTAGGACTAATTTAATGTGGGTTTTTTTAGCAAATTGAGGAGCTTGAGTAGGAGTTAACAGGTTAAAAAGAGTGTGTTTATAGAGGTGCTGTTGTAGGCTGAGAAAAAGTATAATAGTGATCAGTAAAATTTTTTAGATAATACAGTTTTTCAAGGGCTAGTCACACCACTTCACACCATAATATGAAGCTTTGAGGGTTTACTGTAAACTTGATTTTTCTGTAAAAGTGAACTTGTGTCATTGTTACACCTGTAGACTGAAATCTCCAGCTGCTGTAGAATACAACAAAAAACCCCCCAAAGAGCCAAACCTTGAGAAACATACCTCAATCCCTGTGTTTTATCCACACTCCAGACACATTGTGTGAACCCTTCCAGGGTTAAGAATGAATTTTTCTGTTGTGCCTCTGCAATGCTCAATCTCTAATGAGTCTGCCAAGAAGTGTGCTGGTCATGGCTGAGGTACTCCTGATGGGTTGCTCTGTTCTCTCTGGGCTGGACTGACATCGCTGATGGCTTTTGCATTGGTCACCAAACAGCTGTCAGAGAGTCCAAGAAAAATTCTGGTACCCAGACAATTCTGTACCTACAACTGAGGCTGACCTGAAACGGTCTCATGATCTTGGCTGTTGTTTTTGGCCGCTTGGGTCGATACTTTCTCCACTCCTTCCCTACATCCATCTGATTCCTGAAGCTCTGCTCCTGTTTGCTGCTGCTTGTGGTGTGTGTTGGGAAATACCCTCACAAGCTCAGCGTGCTGATGCTGGGGGGGTTTTGCTATTCTTTTTCCCCCTTTTTTTGACATAGTGTTTCATGCTATTTTCTTAGATCCTCCTGTCAAGAATGAGTGTCAAATGGGTCATTTTTAAGATATGAACATAAAGAAGATGCAGCACAATTATAATGAATTTTTTTTCATGGACATTTTGAACTGGGACTGGTGCATGTAGGTGGGCTCAGCAAGGGCAAAACATTATGTGACTGTCATTAGAAGAGAATGGCGATTTGCATGTTGCAGATTTTGATTAAAGTGATTTCTATGAATTTCATAGTTTTAGAGTACAAATAAGACCAATTTCTACGTGTTTGTAATCTCTGTACACAGATACAGAGCCTGGAAGCCATGGTTTGGTTACCTTACAAGTCACGTGTTTATTCAGATATTAAAAGGAACTTTGTGAGAAGCATACTTGTTAACAAAATATTTTGTTAAAAAGAGTGAAATTTATTCATCATTCGTGCTAAAACAATTCTACAGTAAATATTTTAAGTAAGTTTCTTAGGGAACACAATGGGCCATCTAGACTCAAGTCACACTGACAGCACTAAAAGGCATTGCTCGATTTATGAGAGCACTCTGTTTACCCAAGAATGTAGAAATTTCCCTTTCTAAATGGGACAGCCTTATCTTTATTATTCCAGTGCCTTTTAGTTTACAGTTCTGCTGTAAGCAATGTTTCAGGAGCTTATTTCAGGATTCCTAAATAAATGAACAGACAAAATTAATGCTCAGTGCTAGCAATCTACATTTTATATATTGTGTGATTGAAAGTAAGCTTTGCTGAACAGCAGAAAAGAAAAATGACGGTGGTACTTTATGTATACAGAATTTATATGATAACAGAAGGTAAATTGAGCTTCTGAAAATAAACCTTGTTTACAAATCTAGGTACTTTTTTACAAACAAAACCAAAAAACCCCACCAAACAACACATGCCAAACCATGATGGCAGTGAAAATCCAGTTCCGGGAACATCAAAGAAACCATCCCTCTTCTTTTTAATCAGACATGTCAGAATGGATAGAATTGCACATGATATTTACATGCAAGCCCAACCTGCACATATCCCAGCTGCTTTGTCATTGCTTGTCTGTCACCTGAATGGGAATAAAGCTAATTTTTTTTTAATGTGCAAAAAGCAGCATTCCATTGCGTAATGCAAATAGTCGAATGCTAATGGCATCGGCCGTATCCGGATGTCCCCAGGAAGTATTACTTGTGTGCATTACTATGGACTCAAGGTCTTTGTGTGCACAAAAAAAGTTTTCAATGTGTTGTGTTAATAGTAACGAGAAAAACAGCTGATGTGAGTTCAAGCACAAAGCGTTATTTTCTTGCTAAGATAAAATTCTACAAAATATAGCAGCTGATGGGAGCTGGAGCGACGTGTACTGTTTCCATCTTAAGATAAAAATCTGATAAAGAAAACAGCTGATGTAAGTTAAAACACAGTGTACTATTTATACGCTAAAAATAACATTTGGAATGCTTTTGTGTTTAGTTATCTTTGCTGTCTTGAGCAGCAATTAATAATTTATTCTGCTTTTCTTAATCTGTTTTTCTCTCTTTATCAATGGACCCTCACTGGGAAAAACACTGTGACAGGTCAGTAAGATTCTGTGATTTGATTTTTGTGTCTCCAGTTGATAGGGTGCTCTCTTTTTTTAAGCATACTGCTACTGCAGCAACTCTCATCTGCAGCTGAAATTTTACTTAATGTGCTTTTCTCAATTTTGTTTTCTTTAATTTTGCATGTGACTGCTTCCCTCTTCCACCCTCTTCTTCATCAAATAACCCATCATTCTCGAGGGTGAACCTTAAAAAAACACCTCAAAACCCCCTCACCCATGCACACCAAACAAAAACAAACCCAAAACCCAGTCCAAATGCGTGCTGAACCAAACTGATGGTTTCAGCTGATTTAGGGAAATACTTTGGCCGTGGAATTAACATATTTAGCTAGTAAATTATATGCCAAAAAAACTATATGTAATTTTTATGCACAAGGTAGTCAAGTTCCTATGGTAAAAGGTTGGGTTTTTTAATATTTAAATAAAACGAAATTAATCTTCAAAATTGATCAGATTTTCACCTCTTTGGTAATGTTTATTATCCTCTAGATTTTTACTCAAAGTTTTACCATCTTATTGTAGAAATTTAGTTTTATTTTAAATGATGAGAGGCAGGCAGTGTAAAAAATTCTCATCTGAACAGAGGGCCTAAAGTGCAGTTTAGGAAATAAAAATCAGTGATAACTAGGTTGCTGTTCTTGGGAGATTAAGGTTTAACATCAGTTTATATCTTTAGCCACATAACACTTAGTTGTGATGAAATATGGAAAGGCTTTCACCTAACTGGTGTACACACTTAGTGTTTTGTTTACTCTTTAGGACATACACCAGTTAAAGAAAATCATTAAAACATGTAATGTGTTTGCCTAACTTGGCTTTTTTGCCCTCAGAGTGCTCGTGCTGCTTAAAGGCATTGTGGATTTTCCCAGGGTTTTGAGAGAAGCGATGACTCAGCCAGTGCAACAACGAGACGTGCGCTTGGGCCGCGCCGCGGCCGCGCTGCCCATCCCCTGCCCCGGCGCAGGGACGCGCTCGCACGCTCTCCCGTCACAGCCTCGCTTCAGATGTTTGTCTGCCCCTAATGAGATACCCGACATCCATTCTCCCGGCCTGTGACGTTCCCTTCCCTTGTCCTCGCTGTCTTCAGCCAGACAATGAGCACAAAGATACAGTAGGACTCGTGTTCTCATTATTGATTTCACGCACCAGCTGGCAGCTGTTTTAGCTTGTTCGTTTTTATAACCCTCTGGGCAACTTTTTAAAAGTACTTTTCTTTGACCATCTGCTAAATGCAATAGGTTTAATAATTAAAGACTTGCCTTCCCTTTTCAGATAAATACAAACGCTGTTTCTGCAGCTGAGAGTTCGGCATTCTTGTTTTCAGCATAGGTGGGATGGTTTTCATCAGTGCCGGGAGTGATGTGGTTGCTCTGCTGATACAGTCACAGCTCCTTCAGGGCTCCCAACTCACATGTTAATAGAGGGGAAAAAGAAGGAACCTCTCTGGAGGTTTGTCTCACATCACAAACCCAGCACAGGGTGGGGGGAGAAGGGGGCTGTGTCCCAGCTCTGCCTGATTTTAAGTCCTGAGAATTCCCAATTCTTGCCTTAGGAATTCAGGGAAGAACTCTCCACTAAGTGCATAAGCAGTGTATTTCAGTCCGAGTTGTGTATCCAGTGCTGGGAACAAGGAGCAGAGGCATTTGGGGGTACTTTGCCAGTGCTAGCTCTGGCTGTACTGGTAATGGCAGGCTTTGGTGCCACCATCTGCCCCTTCCCTGGCTGGGGCTGCCAGGAGAACCCCTTCTCATTGCAAACTGGCAACTCTTGGAAACGATAAAGGAGCTTTGTAAGTTTTCTGGTACATTCAGCTTCTTTCTGTCTTTTCCCTTTGATGAAGTGATGAGGAGTGAGACACTAGTATCTCACTGGGACTGACTGGGGAGATGGGATTATATGCAGTATGTTAAAGTTGTTTGCAAAAAAAAAATAAACAAAAGTAGAAGTAAAAGTGAAGACAGGAGGACCCTAGTACAAATGGGTCCCTTGGAGCCCCTGGTTTTTCCATGTTGTGCGTTTCATAGGCAGGATGTGTAAAAAAGATCCAACCTTAGTTTGAACTCATCTTTATGCTGTGATTAGATCTAAACTTTCCCATGATTCCTTCAGAAAGGGCTGCTGAAAAATCCTTCTGTTTACCAAACAGTTTACCATTTGTTTCAGATGTACCTCAAAGCTGACCTGAAGGATTACTCTCTTGAGAGGTGAAAAAGGGTAATTCATTTTTTATGTTCCTTTAATCTTGGAATTCTTTCAAGAACTCGCTATGCAGGACTTGGTACACTTTATTTTGCTACGGCATCGTTTATTCACTAAACATTCTTTGCTGCACAGTGTATGCTTACAGAATTGGTTAGAAATCTGTGTGGATGAAGAAAGCCTATCTGAATTTCTGAGGGTTTTTGAATACAATTGAATAAGACTCTTTTCTACAGAATGAAAAAGGAAATAGTCATATGTTTTCTTAATAAGATGAAAGATATCTGTGTTTGCTTTGAGATTTTTATGTTTGTTTGTTTTAAAAGTATTCCCATCTTTAATATTTTTGTACTTTACAAACATAATCTTGTTCCAGACAGCTGTGATCTCTGGTCTCCTCTAATTCCTAAAGTAGACAAGAGCAAGTCAAATTTTCCAGAGTATCTGGCTAAATATCCCCTGAAATATAATTGAACTGAAAGTGAATGCTTACAGTAAAAGTTCAGATGAGAGTGCAAAGTTTGCATGAGAAATTCCTTTCTTGAACTTAATCCTGCGGTGGTTTTCATATGAAGCATTCTCATCATAGATTTCATGGTTGTAGTATTTTTTTAGACTGCGACAAGTAAGCTGTATAAACCCTGCTGTGCTTTGGATAGGTATTTTTCTTTCAAACAAACTTCCTCACTTCTCTTCATTTTCTGCAGCTTAATTTCAGGAGCTGACTCTCTTTGTGAGGCTGTTAATTACAAACCTGTCAAATTACATATAAATGTGAACTGGGCAGAGGAGATAAATAGAATTTCTTCTATTTGGTGAGATAGCAGAGTTGACAAAACCAGTGACAGCTGAACAAAGCACATTTAGGTCAAAATGATGTTTGTCTTTAGGAGGTTAGAATTACTCTTCCTCAAATGCCCTAAACCTCTTAAAGTGTTTTGCAATACTTTGTGTAGTTCCTTTGAAGTGTCCTTTTCCTGTGCTGAGTTCAGTTATAAATGAGCTGCAGGCAGAGGAACGGCTGATGGGCCAAGGCAGGGACCTCAGCTCAGGATCAGGCCATGAGTTGTGGTGCAGGATCTCAGGAGCCCAGCTCACCCATGAACTTACTCAGGGGGTGGAAGAAATGGCTCATCCTCTTCTTCTCAGTGCTGATCTATGCAGACAACTTTCTTGTTTCTGGAATCTTTGTGAAGATGTTAGGAAGGGGAACACTCTTAAATAAAACATCTCTCCCCACAGCCCCCCTGACCTTTCTCTGCTTTGGAACTACAGCACCTTTCCCAGGGAGAGAAGGGCAGAATCCTGGGATGGGGTTTGTGGTGCAGTGCTCTGTAGGCCTAAACCTCATCAACAAGTGGATGTACTGGGGTTTTTCATACCATTTTACACCCAGTGTTTTTCACTATACCAAAGGCAGATTCTTGGCAGGGTAATGCAGCCCAGAAAGACGTTGAGGGTCTGTACAAGGAACAGTCATCATAAAACGCATTTGTGTGTCTGCAGTTCCCAGGATAAGTATTTTAGCTTGTGCGATGTAATGATGTGACATCAGCACAAATTCTGGAAGCAAGAAATGGTGTTCTACAAGTTGTTGGGTTTTTTTGTTTTATTTTTTGTTTCTGACAAAACGTACCCAGATTATTGTGTTCTGAAGTGGTGGTGTCTCTGACAGGTGAGTTTCTTTGGGCTGTGGCTGCAGACAGATGTCTCCTCTTGGAAATGGACTTCAGGCTTGGAGGTGTGGTTTGAAGTGGATGTCGACGTCTGTAGATTAATCCAGTTTGTCACTTACATTGGAGTGTGCCAGCAAGTGGGGTTCCTTCCCCCCATTCCTCCTCAGCCTTTCCCCTTAGAAAAAAAATACAGGCAGAGCTTTTCTTGTGCTACTGCAAGAGTCATTAAGTAATTAGTTAATTGATCCCCTGTGGGAGATGCCTCACATCTCTGCTGCAGGACTCTACATCAGGGTTCAAAATAAAAATGTGAAAGGTTTCATTCTCCCCTAAAATGGTTATTTTCTGTACTGTGCTATTGGTTGCTTTCAGATGGTGAACCGGAAAAGATTTATGTCCTACCACCCTTGTCTGTAGAGATGGTCAGTAAAAATGGGGTCTGCCTGCAAAGTTTAAAGTCCTGAATAATTCCTGTACTTCTAAAACTGGAAACCAGACTCTTTGATGGAGTAAACCATTGACAGTGCTGTAAGCAATACACTAAAAATTTGGTGTATTTCGTTTTGTCTCTGGTGATGGTCTGGAGTAGGTCTCATTTTGCCAGCTTTGTTCCTCTCTCTCCATGATAGTGCAATACATTGTGTAGGCCCTTGTTCTCAGTTGTAAGGAATGACTGATGCCCTCACAAATATATAAAAATGGTCAAACAGTTTTTGCAGATATAATGAGCTCTTTTTTTCAAATCTCATCTCTAGCTTGTGGCCTTTGTGCAAGCAAATTATGCTGCTCTCAGTGAGATTTAATTGTGCAAATAATTCCCGTAGGACAGAAAGGGAAAATAAACACTTTGGACAGACAGGAGAAAACATAATGGTCAGTGTTTCTATGCTATAATCTTTAATTAGAGATAATATAAAATAAATAGTGTATTTAGGAGTTCTCTAGGGAATGGTTGCACTACATTTTTGTATCTTTTTTGTTGTTGTTGTTGCCTGTTGTGCAAGTAAAATGTTAACGGCAATTAAAGACGTATTCAAAGGAGGACTCAACTCGGGCTAATACCCATTGCTCAAAGTAGTTCCATGTAAAGGTATTATGATACTTCTATCAAAGTATGAAAAATGCTTTTTTCTAAGTACTGTACGTTTTGGTGTATTATCTCAGACAGTTTTATGCAGGTTCAATTCAATTAATACACACTAAGTTCTGAAGACCCTGTGAAAAAAAAACAAACAACAAACCATGAGCACAAAAACTGCTGGAAAGAAATATAAATAAAACCTTCAATAGGCTTTTTGAGTAGAAAGAACAGCTTATTTGTAGATACATCATCTAAGTTCTGTAAAACTAAAAAGAGAAAAAACTTTAAAATTTTTTGAATAATTTCTTGGTATTGTTGATGCTTCCAAGTGAGCGAAGTGCATAATGGTGAAGGTGTCAAGATAGTAATTATTTGCCTTTTTTACATACTTCGTAATTGAACAAAATACTTCTGTGAAGGTTGTCTCTATTTGTTTGCAAGTTATGTCAAATACAGCAAGATTTATAGGTGCCATTAAAAACCCATATTGATTTCCCAGAGTCAACTGGGAGTTTACTTGAGAAGTCAATCATTAGTTGAATGAGCATCCAAAGCATGTTCTAATTTCTATTACTAGTTTCAGTTTTTAAGCAAAAAATGAATATTTTAAAGGGAAAAAGTAGGAAGTTCTGAGTTCTGGCACGTAAAGATTCACGTTTTTCATGCCATGCGAGTGATGTAGCCACGTGCTGCTCTGCCCCATGTACCTCTGAAAGTGATGCTTGAGGCTTCGTTACTGTTTCGTGTTTTAATTCATTTGGATTCAGTCTCTGAGCTTTCCTAGTCCGCAGTCCTGTGCTGCCTGACCCTGAGTGTATTTATATTTAGCCCTCAGTGATTCATGGCGCTCTGTGGTGGCAAACCCCGATGAATCAGGAGCTCTCGGCCCTGAGGAGCTTGCAAACGAAACGTCCAGAGAAGGGATGGAGGGAGGGAGCAAGGTCACACACAGGGCGAGCAGGAGAACACCTGGTGGTGGTAGTGCCCTTTCCCCGGCTCATGCCTGGGGTTAGGGTTTAATTTAAGGGGTTAGAGGAGCAAACAGGAGGTAGGAGACCCAGAAGGGAAGGATGCCACAGCGAGGGTTTCGGGGAGGTGAGGGGCTGTACTGGAAGGGACAGAGTTGAAGGAGACAGCCCGTGAGCAGCTGGGGAAGGTGCCTTGGAGGCTGTGGAGCACCTGGTGAGTTACCCTTGGTGCTTAACCTGCTCTGTGGGTCAACTGCATGGCCTGCTGCAGCTCTCCAGCTTCTCAGTTCTGTTTTGCAAAGTGATGTGGAAAAGGAGAGGGGAAGATATTCCAGTTGGGATGGAGTGAGTTGGGATTTGGGAGCCTGAAGGAGCTAAAGCTTTGCAATCGGTGTCATCTACCTCCTGGGACACACCCATGCAGGTTGTCCTTGTGCACTCACAGTGTTGTGGAGCTGAGCAGGAGGATTTTGAGTCATTTCTGTTGACAATTCCTTTCTTATGCTTCTGAGGAGATATTTTTGAGAGGGGAGGTAGCACCATCTCCACAGGTCAGGTAGAATGGTTATCATTAATTGATGATACATTCTCCTCACACTTTCATGGACAGCTTATGGGATACCTACGCTAATGGATTGATCCTGTTTAATGTATATTAGTAATTAAAGAAAATACATTTTTAAGAGGCAAGGATATATTTAATTTTAATAACTACCTTTCCCTGAATCAAGAAGTCTTTGCACAGAACTCTAATGGGTAACATTAGTCAAATGTGTGATAGATCAAATTGTTAAGTATGAAGGGTGTTGTTAATGTAACACAGAAGAGAAATCTTGTGAGGTAACTCTGAATAACACCCAGAAAGAGTGCATTCATCACGGTATGCTGACAAAACATCTGAGTAATGATGGCCATTAAATCTTTTGTCATGGCTCAGATATGAAAAAAGAAAACAAGTTAAAGTGTGAGCCATTTAGGAAAACTGCCATTTGACATGTAAACCTTTCTGCTTCTATGTATTCATTTTTATATTATGGAATGAATTTGCATTTTAGAAGGAAATTTGATTTGCCTAGCAATTATGAGGAAAAAGGTGAATTTCAATCTCTAGTTAAGTCAAACATTTAAATGGAAAGAGCAGAGCTTTCTTCCTATTTTTTCTTTTTTTTCCCCTTGATACACAAGTTTAATTTTAACACAGTTTGAAAGGAAAAAAAAAAAAAAACAACAACCAACAACAAAACAACCAACTCAAAAAATTCAAGCCAATTTGATTTATTGATTGATTTATTTTGAAAAAGACCCAATATCCTACCATCTGTATTGTCTTTGCATGACCCTGTGTCTGAATAGATTTTAATTGGGCCTCCTTAAGCCCAGGAGAAGGGTGATTCAGAAACACTCAGCTCTGCTCTTGTTTCCTGTATAAATAAGCTTGCTGGATTTTGTGGTGTGGGAATGGAAGATGACAAAATTCAAACAGCAGTGATTTCATAAAGTACAATTTCAGTGCTTATACAGATCTGTAAATATCCAGTCCTTGTTGGTCCTTGTGTTGACAAATGATGATCTGTGTTTATCTGTCTGGGCACAGATGTTTTTGTTTACTAAAATGAGAGTTTATCCATCAAAGGGAAAATCTAGTGAAGTTCCTGCCACAGTGAATGTTCACTGCAGAGATGTTGGGAAGAGCAATACATTGCTATTAACTGACCTTTCAGTTTTATCTGGTACAGGTCATGAAAGACTCTGGTTCTGACCAAGGACACAGAAATGGACAGAAAGTTGTGATTTGTGAAAATCCCAATATCTTTTTTTTCCTGACACTTGTTGGTCCTTGGGCTTCCTTGAACAATTTGCTTTCAAGGGGGAAAGGGTAGTATTCTAAATAGTTATAGTTAGGAAAATATATATAAGGAGTCATAGAAATACTTTACTAACAAAAAAGAACAGAAGGTGTGCTGAAGCATTGCAAGGCAAAATGGCAGCAGATATCACATAAAAGATATTCATTATTAGACTTAAAGAGAAACAGTAGCAATTGAAATCACCAGGAAGAAAGAAAAAGCATTTTGGAATCAAGTTTCCATCCTCTCCCCTTTTTTCCCCAAGCATATTACCATGCTTTACTTTTTTGGACTGGATGTTTGTGTAAGGAACCATCGATGCTGAGTGAGCTACGTGCTTTGGTAGTGGCCTCTCCAAAACTTGGTTCAGTGCTCTGTTGTTTGGGCACATGTGCTGTAGCTGCTTCTCTGGTATTGTGGTTTCCAGTCTGTCCACTGCTGAGCTGCCTTACATTCACCTGAAGAACAGGAGTACTGTGAAGAGTGTTGGTGTTTCCTCCAGCAAATGGCTTTTCAAGATAAGAAGAGCCATAATCAACCAAGACAGGAAACCCAAGAGAAATTGGAGAAATTGTAATCTTTTAAACTCAGAACTGATGCCTGGCAGCATCATGCAGTGTGAGTGATGTCAGAATTTGAGCTGCTTGTGTACATCAGGATATATTTAGAGGAGTTAAAGCACTTTGAGAAATTAGAAAGTTTTAATTATTGAACTACTTGACGAGAAGGACATTTTTTTACTTAATTGTGAAGAATATAAACTGATTTAATGGAAAATTAAAAGAGCATCTGAGAAATAAAACCAGCAATACAGTTGTTGAAGCTAGCAGCAAATGACAAAGTGACAGCAGCAGTCTTAGAAAAAGCAGGAGATGCTGAGTTGAACAAAGTATTGAGAAGAAGAAGAATTGGGACAATATTAAACCTGGCTTTCCCTGTTACCATATCTCAGCTTTAGTGTCTTAACACCAAGTTGAACGTGTAGTGGGGTTTCAGGAGATCCATAGATTTGCTGGTGAGAAACAGCCAAAGGGTGTATTGAAAGATGGGCTGTTTGTTTGTGGTTCTGTTTGTACTGGTAGAGTATTTGGTTAGAGTAGATATAATAAATAGAAATGCTTGTATGATCACACACATGAATAAAGCAATAAACAGAATATTCAGTGAAGTCCCTGAATCATAGTCTGTAAGACAGTATTTCTGAATTGTTGTAGCAGAAGAACACTGAAGAATTACAGTGAGAGAAGTAAAACTCGAGGGAGTACTCGGTTATTCTGGTGTGGTGGCTGAAAAGCCAACCAGTAGTTTTCTAAAAGGAATGAACTAAAAAATAATTAGTTCTCAATTTCAGGACATTGATGGAATTGGCATTTTGTAGCATCTGGTTCCATCATATTTTTGTAAGTAGATAAATAATAAACTAATGATGTTGAAGTAAAGAAAGAGTATATGGTGAGACATTGTGAAGTTGATAGAAAGGTCTCTCAGGTCGCTGGAGTGTATCCACACAAGCAACATTCTGTTATTGTATTAGGAGGAAATGAGGCAAATTACAATAAAAACTCCATTTAGCCAAGAAAGAATTTGTAGCAAAATTGTCCAGATGGTTTATCTTAACCCTGACAGCAAAATATGTTAACCAGATTAGAAATTCAGACATCAGTGATATGGGAGGGACTGTTTGGAGCATCGCTTCTGTGGCTCCCAAAGTCCTTGTGGGAGAGACGGCGTCTTAAACAGCGTTGCTGGTGAGTCATTGCTTTGAGAGAGCCAGAACCCATGACCAGCACTAACCCCTCAGTATTAGTAATTAAACTATTACTGCATTAATGTGTTTGGAGAAAGAAACCCACCCAATAGCTTTCTCTGGAAAGGAATTGCTAGGTTTAATACAAACTTTTTTCCTGTGGGGGTGGTGGTGAGAGAGGGAGCAGTGGTGGCCCTGCTGAAGATGCTGATGTTGTGCCATAAACAGGCTGATTGAAGACAACAGAAGTGAGCAGCCTTTGGGGGATGCTGAGTCCTGCTTTAAAACAAAGATCTTCCAGCTGAGTCTCTCCAAGTCATACACAGTGTGCACCCTGATCAACTTTGCCCTTTTGCACAACTGTGTGGTAAAAATCTTGTAGATTCTCAGAGCTCACCCCGAATCGTTCTGTTGAGTATCTGTGCTAGCTAGCACGGTGGGACTCGGCTGTACACGAGCCACTGAGGCTGCATGTTGGCGCCTCTACTTCTTCTAATGATTTTCAGCACCTGCCAGTTTAACTTCAGTTGAACTGAAGTCGGAAGAGGAGGAAAGAGAGTTAGTTCAATTTGCCTTTACAGGTCTTTTCTTTCAAGCGTTTTCTTTTATACAAACTGTATCAAATGTATCTTTCCATCTAATTTTCTGTTGTATTTTTTCAACAATATGAATTTTTAAAAATTACTAAGAAAT
Organism: Caprimulgus europaeus; assembly: GCA_907165065.1. The sequence continues at coordinate 19,128,961 of OU015538.1, read as the reverse complement.
TTCTAATTTTTCTTGGAGCTGGATGTGTCTTCATCTAAACAGGGAAATGGCAGCAGAGCTTTGCAGTAGTTAGGGTTTGGGTTTTGGGGTTTTTTTGATTGGTTACTTGGTTGAAATTCTTGAAGTGAAGGGTCACATTTTAGTGGTGCAGGTTTTATTTTAATAAAAATTGGCTCTTTTGAAAATTTGCATCTGGTATATGCAGCTTGGAAACAATTGCAAGTGTAACTCGTGCAAGTTTACTGAGTTTGTTGTAGTGTAATCCCTCCTAACAGTAAACTTGAGATAGGTTTGGAACATCGAACAGTGTGGTGTTTCATTAGCAGCATTTATAAAGTGAGGAAAGAAAGGCAGGTCTGGAAATTCTTCTGCAAGTTGTTGCAGCCCCAAAAAGAGTGAAAGTGGATTGGGTCTATTTATAATTTTAAACTATAGGGACATTAGTAAAATAGCTGAAAACACACATGAAACATGGAAGGAGTACGACAGCCAGTAATGGAATAAGAATGTAAGGAATATGTGTAAAGGTTATGAAATCTTCTGACCTCACTTAGGATATTGTTTTTGTTCTGGTTACCATATTCTTTAAAGATGTAACATTTGAAAAGGGGAATTTGATTGACCTTATGACTAAAGATAGGAACTCTGAAGAGAGGCTAAAATCATGAATTTCTATAACCTTTAAAGAGCAAAGGTTGAAAGGCATTTAATTGAAAAATATAAAACCTCCTGAATTATATATCAATATATAACTCTATTTCTTTTATATCAGAAATTATTATAAAAGGAAGACTATATGTCAGTTGAGGGGCAAGTAACTCGGCAGCCTCTGTGCACTTGCTCCTTTTGCCTTTCTCTTTCAAGCAGAAGATCTGCCAGGCAGAAAGAAAGCAGGCTTCCCTTTCACTTTGAAAATTATCAAAGCTGGTTTGGAAAAGTGTAAAAATGGGGAAATAAATTAATGTAGGGGAATCTGAAAAAGTCTAAAATTACTCTGAAATATTCAGACAACCTTACTGGTCATCTCTGGTTGCAAGGATTCTTCTGAGTGAGCCGGGGGTCGTAATACCAGTCAACCTTTTTGAAGTATGAACAAACATTGTGGATAGTCTGAAAACTTGTCAAGGGACTTAAAGTGTGTGTGTGGTTTTTTATTTTTTTTGCATATTGTAAGAACAAGAATATAGCTATTTTCCTTCCAGTAGGACATAAAAGGACCCTGAGAGCGCGTGGGTTCTCTGTCAGTACTGAACACTTGACCCACCACCACAGAGGACCACGAGTGCCGGTAGCCAACGCTTTGTTCCGTGGTTGGGCTGAGAGGGGGCTGTGCTTGGAAAGGTGTGACTGAGTCTCAGTAGTTGGCTTGCTGTCTTTGACAGAGACCACGGTGTGTGTTTTCAGGAAAACTTGGCAGGATTTGGTTTCTCAGAAGTTCCCAAGGTAGAGAGATGTTCTATACCCCCTGCATGGCTGGATCCCACCGTTCACTCCTCAGGAGAAATGCCTCACTCTACACGTGTGTTTCTGTATTTTTCCTCTGAAATAGTGGGAAATGAACCAAATCTGGGGGAAGCTTTGTAGCCTAAAACTGTTTGGAATTACCAAAAGACAGCGTTTCATTTAAAATTCATTGCACTCATAAACAAGCTCTTAAAAAGAGATGGTGTAACTGGATGAGTTTTAGAATTATGCTATGCAAGAAATATTTTGTCTAATTATATCATATTTAGCTGTATTTAGTCACTGATAAATTAGCGTAAAAAGATAGTGGTAAAATTGAGGATGCCTGAATCTTTGAAAACAGCTATACCCAAGAAAATAAGATGCATTTTTGGGCTCATGTTTGTAATTTAGAGGTCTAGCTTGAGAGTCTGAACTTTTAATTTTTCTCATATAAAACCATGCTTTGGGGTTTACCAAAAAGAACAGTCTTTGTGGTGAGGTGCCCAGGTCCAGGTCAGTCTGCATCCATCTGAGACACAGGAACCATGTTTTAAAGTAGCTGGTAAAAAAAAGGAAGGTGATAAAAGGGAGATGAGCAGCAGCAGCAGCATCTCTTAACACGAGGTTTGGTTGGCTTTGCTCAGCCAGTGACACCAAAAAAGAACTGAACCTACTTAACTTCATTGCTTTTCTAGGAAATAAAGAGCTCTGAGGGGATACACTCAGTATTTCCCTTTATCTTTGGTAAATGTTGCTTCTTATTCTCCTGATCTGATGGAGTTTTTGTCACTGACATCACTGTTTAGATATAATAATTTAAACGTGTTTTTTGAGTTTAAATCAGGCAGCTTTTAAATGCAGCTCTACAGAGAGGTAGTGCTGTGCAGCAGCTTTCTTACCTGCCCCTTTCAGTATGCAGCCACGTTATTTAAGTGTTTTACAGGCAGAACATGAGGTTGTTTTTTGTTTTGTATTTGTAAATAACTACCATTTGGAGAAGGACTCTTGGTCACTTGAGCTCGTGCATTGATTGAATCTTCCTGTTGAACAGGATCCATGCGAACGCTGAAGGTCCCATTAGGAAATACATGGCTTGATTTTTACTTGATGAGCGCTACATTGATCACATTCACATACTGAAACAATTATTGATGGAATCTATGATGAACAAGTCATTGTAGTTGAGATGAAGATTGGCTTCTAGCAGACATTTGACACTGAACCATGAGATTCTTTGTTGTTACAGCACATCTGAGAAAATCATTAAGCTTTTTGAAGCTTTTACAAGCTGGGTCTAGGAGTATTATTTGCATTAAGACTCATCAAGTTCCTTTCACATTAATTTTGGCTTCCTTGTAGGAGTACATTAGTAACTCTGGGTTCTCAGTAGCCGTAGCGTATATTACAAGCAGAACTATAAACATAGCTCACCTCATTATCAGAATGCACTTGTTTTTCCTTGGTGGGCAGTACCAAAGTACCCTCTGAGAAAAAAGCTGTTTAAGCTGTTTAAAATGTGCTTATAACATGGTGAAGGCAAACTGCAGCAGTTCTAAAGAAAAGAATTGGAAATATTTGCAGTTGTAAATTCTTTGGATTCCTATATTTTTCTTGTGGAAAGGAAGATTGACAAAAAACCCTAATTTTAACCAAGTTTGTGCAACTGGGAGGAGTGTATACTACCATTTAAAGAAAGTACATTTTTGGGTATTTTCCACACTGTGAGTCACAGGATTTACTTGAGAATTCTTAGAGTGAAAGTGGATTTCCAAGACTTGTAACAGTTTTTACAGTCTGAAATGAGGAAAATTTACCTGTTAAAAGAAGCAGGAAAGTCAGTAAACGGTCTGCAAAGCTGTTCAGACCTTTGAAATGGTTATATAAATGTTCTGTAAATTATATCAAGGTGCTCATAGGCAATTATTTGCAGCCCATTTCATGTCATGTAACATGAAGGGAAGAAAGCTGTGCTTGGATTATTGGCAAGTGTGTTACTCCTGTCCGTAGTCCAGAGTGTTACCGCAGATACTCGGGGCTACGAATCCAGCTTCCAGGAGAAACATGAAGAATTTGTGACCACCCATTGACCACTTGAAACTGAGCTAGTAAATTCAACAATGTCATGTTTAGAAACTTGTCCAGCAGAGGAGTACACTTTATCTTCTTAAAGATCTGAATTGATTTGTGTAACAGCCTGAATAATGAACGTGGATTTTCATTTCTGTCCCCTGAGCGAGCGATGCTGTTTCCTCTCACTGCAGACTCTTGCTTTCAGCCTTGCTTATGATCTTTCTGTTAAATTAACTCAGCATAGTTTTAGATTCAGGAAGAATAGAAAAATGAAATTGCCATAAGAATACAACATTTTTATTGTCTTTTTCAGTAGACATTGATAATTGCTGTAATGTTATATGCAGACGCCAGCTTGCAGGTTTACTCCCATTCTAGTGCTTGGGTCTTTGGAGATCCCTGACCCATGTACTGTGGCCTGCAGGCTTATTGTCAATCCTCTTCACCTTCTTGCACTTGCCTTTTTCTTTGCTTTTTCAGTAAAATGATGTTACACTTAATGAAATAGATACAGAAAAGTTAATACTATCTTCTTTCCAAGCACAGTTAGTTGATATTTTGCTCCTAAAATGCATTTAGAAGTCCCTTATGCAAGCAAAAGAGAATCTTACTTTGTACTTTACATGCTGGGTAGCTGACGTGCAGAACTCCTTGTCAGCCATGTCGAAGGGCTGGCATGAGGCTCGTTCCTGTATCTGCTAGTGGAAGGTGTCCCTGCTCATGGCAGGAGGGTTGGGACTAGATGATCTTTAAGGTCCCTTCCAACCCAAACCATTCTATGATCTTGCAACTTCCAACACACATGTGAATATATATATTTCCCAATATTCTTGAGGACCAGAAATTGGAAAGTCATGAAAAAGAGAATTTAATGGTCTTAACGCTGGTGAAGTGATGTGGGGTTTTTTGTTGATTTTTTTTTCATTGACCTACATCAGAAATACATGAGGTAAAAAAAAGCATTTAAAAGGATTAGTCAAACCCACCAAACTTTCCCATTAAAACCAGTTGTGCTCAGCAATGATTTTGCTCAGCATCACTTGCATTAGTTAACCACTGGGGATGTACTAAATGTAGAAGAATCAAATAAATGGCGCTGACTCACACTCGGACTTGCACAGATGCATTTGCAGAGTGTAAGTCCCTGAGTAATTTAGAAACCAATAGCACAGAGGAGATGCGGTTCAGTGTTACAGCGTGCTAGAAAAGTTATCATTTTACAAATTATTATGTTATTTAAAACTTGGATCACTCCAAACTTTGAATATTTTTCTGTTTTCTTTCTATTTTCTGTTCTTCTAGAACAGAAGCTCTTGTTTTAGGAGGAAAGAGGAAGAATATTACTTAAAAGCAGAAGGTGGAGAAAAGGACTAAAATAACCATTTTTCTTCAAGTACCTCAAACCTGCTCCCAAATTTTATTTAAATGAGAATGTTTTGCAAAACTTTCTGGTTTGGAAAAATGTATATTTCAGCTGAAAAAAAGTGAAAAAATTTCTAATGTTGTGTTTTCAAAATATTGAAGATTTTGCTGTTGCATAGCAGTGCACATGGTCAGTTCAGAGGGAATTCGGGCACCGTGTGCTTTGAAACTCATTAAGACGGCATGTTGTATGCCTGCCAGGATGGGTAATAAATTAATTAGTTAGCAGCTTGTTGTGCTGGTCTTAGATTATAGGAGTTTCTGCTGCTAAATGCTCAGATCTGCCTCTTCTCCCCCCAAAATGTTTGGAATAACTGATGTGAAAATCTCGGGAAGCTGCTTTGGTGAAGTGTGGTATCAGCAGTGAATGCATCGCAGCCGGTACGGAATGCCTGTGAACAGGCGTGATAAAAGCACAGAGGAAACGCTAGAGCGTTTTGGAGGAGGCATCTTTTCACACATGGTCACTCAACATTGAAGTGAGCTAGAATACCAAGATAAAAGTTGTGGGGTTTTGGGTTGGTTTTGGTTTTTTTTCCACTGTTTTTTTGGTGGACTGAGCTATATCAGTCCTATAAACAGATTGCAGGTAAAGTGCTACTCCATTAGAGCTTCCCACGCCAAGAGGCATGACTTACCTCGGATTTACTACATTCCTTACAAGTTTGTGTAGTGAGCATTGCATCAACTGAGTGTTACATAAAGATCTTTTCAAGCATGTGTGAAAACAAGGTTAATTTACTAATGTTGCTGACCTAACTGTAATAAAATTGATAAGAAAATTATAAAAAAATATATTAGAGTGACATTGATGATTCTCCACATCACTTAAGCAAGAGTACATACAGAGGAAGGGAACTTCCAAAAAGTAAAGTTCTTCAAGAAAAAGTGAGTTACTGGGTGGTGTTGTCATCGTTACTGTGAAGGGTGAGATAAAATACCATTGGATTTGAAGGAGTTTGGACATTTCAAGCTTTTTCAGGAAGTAGAAGTTACTTAAACTCCCATCTATTCTAGGGAAACGTTCTTGGTATAAACAAATTAATTTTGAATAATTCTAGTAACAAGGGAACATTTGCATTGTTAAGGGTTTAGCATTGCAAAGAATGAATCTTTCAATTTCTTAAACCATTGGAAATACAGATATTAAATGCCACAAATATTTTTCATTTTAAATAGCCTGCTACATGTTTTTGAAAGTGAAACGTGTGATGTCTAATGCAACAATGCAGTGATACTCTGCAAAGCAGGATGCTCTTAGGTTCTATGCCATGAGACAGTAGCATCGTTGACTTGCTACCACCTGATCTCTCTCTTGCTGCAGTTTATTTATTGCCCCCTGCCCCACTGATGACAAGAGGTTCTATGCCATGAGACAGTAGCATCGTTGACTTGCTACCACCTGATCTCTCTCTTGCTGCAGTTTATTTATTGCCCCCTGCCCCACTGATGACAAGAGGTCTAATGCAACAATGCAGTGATACTCTGCAAAGCAGGATGCTCTTACGTTCTATGCCATGAGACAGTAGCATTGTTGACTTGCTACCACCTGATCTCTCTCTTGCTGCAGTTTATTTATTGCCCCCTGCCCCACTGATGACAAGAGGACTGTTGATTCCTTCTAGATGCAGGACATCTCATTCCTAATTACTTAAACTCTTTTTTTTCTCCCCACTTGCATTCCAGATGCTCACAGATGAGACTGTTATGCTGTCAGGCATATTTGTTAATAAGAAAGTAACTTAAGTAGTTAACATAACAGAAGTTGATGTGACCTGCCGATCTGCATTTCTGCAGAATAAACAGAGCCTGTTATCTGAGATTTTATTTGTAAGGATCTGCTGAAGTGATCCGAGATCCCCCCTTGTTTGCCTGTCCTGCCCTAGACCTCAGCACATAATCTCACTGTACTGCTGCTCCTTTGACATCTGAATGCCCTTTCCATCAGCATCCATCCAAAAGCATATTTGTCTAAAAAGGAAACAATTAAATTCCAATCTCATACAGAAAACCTTTACTTTTTAAAGAAAACATACTGAAGAAGTCACAAAGTCGTACGTGACGGGGAACCTTCGCTAAATCAGAACCATAAGTCATTAGGCCAAATTCAGCTCCTGCCAAAGTAGACACAGTCACTGATCTCGATGATTTTTTGCCTGTTTATATTAGTAATATTATATGCACTTAGTTTTTATTTGTTTTTTCTGTTAAATCCTGTACTAAAACTATGTTATAATGTATGTGAGAAATATCATTAACTTGCAACATAAATAAGAAGTATGACTGGTAAGTGGATACTGAAATATTTCAAACATGAAATGATCTACTGGTTATAACTAACTATGAAAATGGGCTAAAATTACTGAATTATATGAAATTAAGTTTAAACAGTGTTAATCTCATCAAATACCTGTATGTCCTATTTATTGTGAGAGTCTCAACGAGTTGCATTATGGGGTTACAATTTAAGGGTTGAATGGCTACTAACACTTGTTTTAGCTTAAATGTGTACCTTATAAATGCACAGCTGACTGACACTCTTTCTTCCTTGGATTACTGTTGAAAAATGAAGATGTTTGTAATTTGACTTGTGGAGGAAGAATGCAGGCTGGATGGCCACTGGTCAGACTATGGATTTTGTCTTGTGTTCCTACCCAAACTAGCGAGTCTGCAGCATAAAACGAGGAGCGAGCGGGAGCAGGCTCGTGCCTCTTTCTGCATCAACCTGCATCTTTATCAGCAGCAAGCTGAAAGTTGGTGTGAACAGATTTTACTCCTCTAGTTTTTGGCAAAGACCTATTTTTATCAGTGAATTCTTGAACATAATTCCTACCTGAGAGAACTTGAAAGTGTGTATTTTTGTCATTAATTAAATTTCCCACAGCTGCTGTTTAAGATAGAAATGACTGAACTGACATTTCTGAGGATCTGGTGTGTCAGTGACATTTCCCCGGGTACCACTCCTCTGCAGGTGAAATTCCCAGGAATTATTACACCCCCATTACTGATATGGCTAGTTAAATTCCAGTCCAACCTGATTTTTTAATGTCTCCAAGGCTTGAATGCTTGTGGATTCGCAGTGTTTGCACAACCCTGGCAATTTCTGAACTGCCAGCAAGACTTTCTCTGTTGAGTCTGTTTTATGTTACTGAAAAGGGGTTACTGGGTGCGTTTCCAAACCCTCAGAGCCAATGGACTTGTAAACTTTTATCTGCTAATGGTAGGATTGCAGCTTGCTCACCTATGCCATTTTCTTGTTCAGTTTAAGACCAAAAAGTGTTTTAAGTCTTTGGCTGGGAACTAGACAAGCATCGGTGTGAAGGGGACACTGCCACTATAGCTGGTCCCATCACTGAGAGCAGCTGAGCTGGCAGTGCCACATGATGTATCTTTTTGTCCTTTAGCAGTATTATTTTTGCAATATATATAGAGGGAGAAATGCCTGTGTGCATGGAGTTTATCATAGAGTTGTTAGGGGAAAAGAGATTCAGTCACACATTTAACAATTGGAATCACAAAAAAGACTGTAAATGCTTTCCTGTTTGATATTCAAAGGTACAGCAAATTGGAACTAAGCAAATGTTAAAAAAATAGTCTTAACAATGAGGTTGATATTTTTTTGCCAGCTCTCTGACAGTTTAATGGAGATCTCATTGTATTATGTTAATGATGTCATTGAAATAGATATTTCTTTGTTTGCATCTGTCACTTATAGATTCATTTAATATTCTGCTACTTTCATATAGGTTTATTGCACAGAATCGGCTCTCTCCTACTCCTTGCATCTTTGGCAGCTGAGTCTTTACTTACAAAAGAAAGTTTGCCATGTGCTGTCCGACCAGATGTCCCTACGAACAGAAATGCATTTTGCTAGTGATACCTTCTACAAAACAATACTAAAACACTGGTGTAGTACCCAAGCCTTTTGCCACCCTTGAAAAACCAGCTTGAACCTTGAGCTAGTCATTTACATGCTGTTTCCTTGGGATTACCTACATTCTTGTCCACTTTGACCTTGTGATTTTGCTCACAGTTGGAAATGTAATGCAGAGTGACTAAGATAATGTTGTTTACACAGACTTTAAGTGGAGTGACATTATAGTCAAGCAAGTGTCACATCACCCAAAGTGAAGGAAGACTTAATTACCATAATCCTGTGAATACTAAAATTCCTTAGCCATGTGTAGCATAATAATGTAATGTTCTGCACGTTACATTTAATAACCTGAAGGTACTGTATTAACTCCCGGGGATATTTTCTTTCTCTTAAACTGAAAACAAACAGATTTAGAGTGGATCAGGAGAAATTCTGTGGTCAGTGTAGATCCTTGGTGTGTTACATTGCTGGCAGCATACCATCTTCCTTTATCAGTGCCAAAACTCAAGTGACTGTACCGGTATCTCTCTTGTTCTGATCAGTATAGTCTGGGCTAAGGTTTTCTGCTTAGGTAATGAAGGCTAAAGTTCATTAAATAATGGCAACAGTAGGAATGAGATGGTAATAAAAACATACTGTGTCATGGCAAACAGACCGTTAAGTGGAGAGGAGTGTTAAATATTGCAAGGCTGGAAACAATCCGTTCCTGAGGTGTTCAGATGAGCCTGCCTGGCTGCCCGTGCTCAGTGCTCAGCCTTCCTCACTCTACCAGAATAAGCAGCGAGATCTTGAATGAGTCTATAATCATAAAAGGCAAATCACGAGCAATTATCGCGCTTCGCAAAGAACTAAAGTATTTGTCATGTTCTCTACTGAGCCCTAGGTGATCATTTCATCAAAACAGAGTGGTTACTCTGGATCTGTGCTGTTTTGATTTCAGTAACACTAAGTAGTGCACAGCCTTCTGCATGCCTTGAACACGTTTATCCTAAGAGCCATGCTGTGCATTAGCTGGGAGAACACGTTGGGACAAAGCCAGTGTCAGTGGGTGGCTGTTCTACTGCTCGAGAGCCCAGAGTTCTCTGGAACCTGCCTGGTCCATGCTCCTGTTGTCTGGACTCTGCGCTTCTGTGGTCAGTGGCCACCTGTGGTAGATGGCTTCAAAAGCACAAGTGAATAACCCAGTGTGACTTAGTGTTGTTTGAAATACAAGGTTTGAATTTGTGTTTTGCTGAGAGTAGCAGACAGAATGGTTAATCTTGGGAGGGATTATGCACTTTGGTGTGGGAACTACTTTTTAAAATAGCTGTATGTAGTTCGAGTTCACCTGATGTCTACGGTCTTGCTCTCTGAGTGTGTGAAAAAGCTGGATATTAAGGTAGTGTGAGCTGCAAGTGTGTGATATTAATGTACAACAAGTAGAAGCACTTGAGTAGTGATTCTGTAGCCGGTGTTGGTTTGCAGTGGTGCAAAAAAGCTTGTGCTCTGATTTTCCCTTTACTTAGACCAGCATGCAGTTGCCTTTAATGGAGTTGGTCTTACTTATGGAGAGGGGATGGGAAAGGAAACTCTTTATTTGTAAGGATTTTTTAAAATGGATGTTAGCATTAAGGATGCTCTCTGGAAAGAGGGTACAAACTATCATTGCATGGTCTCTGTTAAGGTTTGGCTGTATTACAGCAGCCTTTGAAAGATGGTCCTTAAAAGTTTTCCCTGGGAATTAAGAATCTGGGGGAAAGACAAGACATTACCCTGCTGCTGTCTCCTGCTGCTATCCAGGAGGGCATCTGTTTCTGAAGAAGCAGCAATGCCAAAAGGAGCACAGGTTGCACTTGGGTGTGCAGCAGTTCCTGCTCCCTCCTTGCTGAAGCCCAGCCTGTCCTTTCAAGCTGCCATGTGCCCCTGTGTGTCCTGTGGAAAACCAGGGGAGGAAGGAGAGGATCAGTCTCCAAGTTATTTCTGTGGTAATACCAGGCATCAACTCCTCTATGTGCTTTCAGGAACAATAAGTAAACATTTTGAAGAATTAAATGCACATAGCAAACCAAACTGTTAGCAGTCACCCTGACACACAGAGGTTCTCTGCTTACTGGGGTGTTAATAGTCTTACACATATATTTGAGGCGTGCTAATAGAGAATAATTTTCAAGATACCTCTTCTTTCTGTGTAGTTTCCAACCATTTTGTGTGTTTATTGTAAAGTCCTAAATCTCTGATCAGGGAAAATAACGTAGACTTGCTGGTTTTCAGCCTGTTTTTGTCAAATTAAGCCGTGCTTAATGCTGCTGATTGCCAGAGGTCTCTCCTTGCCCTGTAGTATCCACTTAGGGTATTAGGAGCTAAATAATAGAAGACAAAACAAATGCAAATGACAGAGAATGCAGATTATACATGAGAAAAGTTTTGTTGTTACTGATTTGGGGTTTTTTTTAAGAAACAGTCTTCCACTATTAGCAGCAATTGCTGTGCACTCATTTATGCATCCTTGCGCTCTCCCAGTTGGTAGTGTGGGATGGTTTGGGGCCACCACTTGAATATCTGAAATGGGACTGGAAAGCTGTGGAAAGCGGCAGCATTTCATTAAAACCCACCTTGGCGTGAACTCCTCTTCCAGCCAGTGGGCTGTTCGGGGAGCGCTCCTGCCCGTGCGCAGATTAGCTTTCATGGCTCCAAACAGAGCGTGTTTCCCCTGAAATCAGGACGTTGGAGCTCCAGCCTCGGCGCTGCGGCGGTGCAGCCGTCCTGCTGCTGGTGTGGGAGCACCTGTGAGCACAGACTGCGGGGCTGGATCCGCGGCCCCAGGAGTGCCGGGGCTGCAGCTGCCGGGCTGAGCAGCAGTTGGAAGCGCTTCCTCGCTCCCTCTCGCCGAGCCCCCCGAGAGCCGCTAAAGGGTTTTAACTTTCTTTGGATGTATAATTTTTGTTGATTAACAGGAGTTCTGGGAAGGAGCCCTTTTGTAAAACTGATGACAGGGAGGAGCTGCCTGGGGCAGAGGCTGTCAAAGGATCTCCTTTGTGACTGCGATAGTGCAAATATTATCAAGGAACCAAAAATCCCTTCCTGCTCCCCAGGCTCCCGGGAGGCAGCAGAGCTCGAACATCAAACCCTTCACATCGCCAGAGAGGAATCTTACAGGTTCTGTCTTTTTTATTTTTTTCCCCCCATTTCAAATTACAGTGTGTTTCAGAATATGCAGACTTTACAATATCATTCTTTGGAGCAGAAAGGGCAGAGAATATTCCTGATGTTAGGACACCAGGTCTTGGTTTTTCTCATTGCTGATTGCCTTAATTAGCTTTGTTTTCCTAGGTGTCTGACTAGTTACTGAGAGTGTTTTGGGTCCAACACATTTTGGTTTCCCTCCTAGAGGAAGTACAATACAGGTCTCTCCTGTGTTATTACAGAGCACAGAAGGTGGGAAAGAGTTTTTCAAGACATCCACAAGTGCTGGTCACAAAAATCTGGAAGAATTGTCCGAGTGGTGGGTGCTCAGGATGTGTGATAAACCCTGTGTTGAAACACACACGTTAAAGTTCAGTTTGGCTAAAGTCTGGTCATACTCCTTAAATGCAGCAGCAGAAGCTCAACTGGAAGGGCTGTGTCAGTGGCCTCTGGAGTGTCATCACTTGTGTCCATGTTGCAGGGGAAATGTGCAGCATTTCAGTCTCAAACATTGCACAGTACAATACAATATAAAACTGAATCAAATTTCCCATCATTTCCATTCCCATAAAAAAACCCCTTCCAGTCACTTAAAAATAAATATTTTTTTAAAAAGAGAGATATGAGTATGTAATGTATTGATCATCTGCCATCCTGGGAGGGGAGCACGGGGTGTCTGGGGGTGCAGAGCCGGGGTGGGGAGGGCAGCGCTGCCCGTCCTGCCTGCGCCCGCCTTCACGGAGGGACGGCCACCATCCCAAATTCCTGCAACTGCAAAACTCATTAGCGAAATTAAGTTGAAAACGCTGTAAACAAGTGAAGTTGTTAGTCATTCCATACGGCACTACAAATGTGGGAGGACATGTTAAATGATAAATTAGGCATGAACTGCTTTAATCTGTAAGCTGAACATGCTAGCGAAGGGCCTGCATTTGTAATTAGTATTGGGGGCCACAGGAGAGTGGTGCCTCTTTTAAAACAGTGACAGGGAATTGATCAGTTTAGGTTGCCGTGGCAACCAGGAGCCCTCCATCCCTTTCCCTGCGTTCTCCTATTATGCCTTCCCCACACTTAGAAATATATTTATGAACTGTAAAGATAAACTACTCAATAATGCAAAAGAGGCTTCGACGCTCAAATGCCAAAGTGACGGGGGCCAAGCGGATGCCTGACTACCCGATAACAAGCTTAAGTGTTCTGTGGTTGTCATGACATTTCTTCTACAAAGCAAATGATGTCTGCAGAAGAAAAATCTTAAAATTAGCCGAAAATGCAAATCTCTTTATGAGGCTGTCACCTTCATAATAACAGACAATAATTGATGATTTATGAGATGCCACCATAGCAACCAACTCCTTTGGCACCCCCTGGTTCCTCTTCTACAATAGACTGGGGCTCCTGTGAAAAAGTTTCCAGCGCAAAACTCAGGAGGTCTTCTCGTGTCTTACTCCATTAGGTCTTATTAAATGAGGTCCACAAATGTTGCAGGGATTTTCACAGTCATCCTACACGTTAAGGGACTGAAGTACAGTTTGTAAAAGCTATGTAAATCATGATCGAAACAGCATGCTTTTGATCAAAACCTTTTTAAGAAAATAGATAATTTTTATTTACTATTCAAGTTGGAGTGGAAGCTGGGACACACACATCTCTACTGTATTCTTCACTTTTCAGAGTTCTTTCTCTAATATTTGTATTTCAAAGTTTTGGTTACATAAACCAGCCAATTTTTTGCCTACTGGTGTCAAAGTTAAACTTTCTATCATAGAGTAACATGTTTTATTTGGATTGTAATTTCAATGGCTGCAAAAGAAAGGCTTTTATTTACAAACATATTTAGATGTCTCCTGGTTCGTTACATCTGCAGTGTTCTTCATGAGAAATCAGTGCTTTAAAAAGAAGATTCTAACCATCTTTCCTAACTGATGCAATCAAGTTCAGGAGAATTAGGGTCTGTAGTCTTGGTTGAAGGTCATACGGTACTAAGAGGTGTCAAGTTAAGAAGTGTTACTGTCTTCATGTCCAAAGGCCATGTTCTTTGTTCTTCTGTGCAGGACCCTCACACTGCGGTTCTTTGTAAAACTCAGATCCCTAAATTTGGTACCTAGAAAGTCCAATTTAATGTTGAGGCAGAAAAACTGTCATTAGCAACTTCTGCTTGAGGTGAGGTTTTTCCCCTCTGTAATTCCTTCCCTTCTCCCTATCCTTAATAAATGGAGATTCCAAATGTGCCCTTTATATTTCAGTTCTCTTTTTTTTTTATGTATTGTAGTAGGAGGAAAAATTCACTGATTAGAAAAAAACATTCTTAGAGTAATGTATTAATTCTCAGCTCGTATCTTAAGATCTGTATGCTGGCAGCGGTTCCAAAAAAAAGTAATAGAAACTTGTTTGAGTTAAGAATTCATGATCTTTCCCCCCTGCTTTTTTTTTTTTTTCTCTTTGTGAAATATGACAGTTAGAGCTGTCAGTTCCAGAAAGTGATTTCTGGTAGAATAATATTTTTCAGTCCCCGTGCCTGGTATATAAAGAAAAAAAGAATAAATAGATGAAAACCCTTTATGTTGTTACTGGTTATATTCAGGCATTTACTTTTCTGTTCACATTTTGATATATTTTTCCATTGTTTAATTTAACTCTTTTCATAGCTTCTTATGGAGTAGTTTTTATAGGATTAATTTTTATATATGCTTATATATGTGAGGAAAAAAAGTGGATTTTTCATTAGGAATTTAGGGTGAAAACAAATAAGCTTCGTTGTTCCCCCCTAGCTGTGTCACCTTTGCATGCTCACCTCTCACTTCAGCAGAACTCATTTCTGTTCTCTTCCTCTGCCGCTGGCTGCTCTGAAACAACAGCCCATAACCTCTCCTACCTTTTTATGGATAACCAGGCTTGAATACTGTAAAGAAAATACAGAGAGTAAGAAGGGGAAGTAATAAAGACCATTATTTATGGTGCTTGGTACAAAGTGAATCTGATTTCTATTGCTGGACCCTTGAAAACCCATCCTATTTAGTATGTTGTGTTCCTTTCCCAGTGTTGATGTCGTTTCAGGAGTACTGTGGGCATTTTCTGTGTTCTCAGGAGCTGGGCTGGGTGTGGAGGTGTTCTCATTAGCATTTCACAAGCTGTGTGTGTGCAGCAAGTGTGGAAATTGCAGTAAATTTTTTTTGCAGCATATTGACCTGAAGTCCATTTGAAGTTGATAAATACCAGCTGTTCAAACAGAAAATTAAACAAAAGCAACTCAAAACTTACTCTGAAGTAAACAGGTGAACAGTATGTAAGACAAAGCAGTTCCCCAAAGGCATTTTTAGTACATGGTCATTATTTAACTCCTGACTGAAAATAAACAATGCTGACAGAGTGTGTGTTGGGGGGCTATGATATATGAACAGTGTCAGTACTGTAGGCTGATAACCTATAGCTTGACATCCTTATCTATAAACTTTGACAGATACATCAGTTTGTTATTGTCACTTTATTAACTTGCTTCTATGATAGCAGAAGATAATCTTTCTCAAAGTCTAACACAGCTAATACTTTACTAGGTAAAACATTTGGAAAAATGTCAACAAATTTTGTTTTCTCCCCAAAGGAAAATCCTTTACAGTTCATTACATATTGAGACAGTATTTCACAATATGGAATGGAGTTGTTTGCCTATCAGCAGCAGACAATGAACTGTTTTGTCACAGTAAGTTATTTATGCCAGAGACATCCCGACAGCTTCTCTTAAAAAAAAAAAAAAAAAAAAAAGAAAAGAGTATTTTGCTAGGAAATGTAGTTGTGGCTGCTTGCACTGAGCACTTGCTTAATAAATTAATATTTTGGTCTTGTGATTTTTTAATTGGAAAATAACAGCTGTTCCTAGTTGGAACTGTCTATTTTGTCTTCTGGTGGTTTAGAGCAGAGCTGTAATAAAGATTTCACAAGCCTTCTTGCTCGCTCCATCCCACTCCCGCTATCCTGCCGGTGCCACGGGGGTGAGCGAGGGGACAGAGCCTGAGCTGAAGTGGCATCACAGAATGTACAAGAACACTGCTGACTTCTGGAAACTTCTCTCAGTCTTACTTCAGAATGTTAGTACGAATTATACTTCCAAATTAGCATTTTTTTCATATTCTCTGAAACAGAGTTCTTCTAAGATTTTTTTTTTATCTGAAACTTTATCCAACATCTGTTGCATCACTCCGTGCCAGACTTCTTCCTCCTAACTCCTTGCCCTGTCTTTCTTACCCTTAACGGCACGTTATATTTTCGAGGCTGTGTATCTGTATGCATTTACCAGTGAAGGAGTTAGGAAATGATCCTTTAAATGCTCATTTGTTTGCTTGTTTTTATACAAAGCGGTAAGGCAAGGCCAAGCTGCTCACCAGCTGCCTGTACCCACAGCAGACCCTGGGTGGACATCAGCAGCGCTGTGTCATTTGGGGTGGGTGGGTGGGGAAGGGAGTGATGAGGGGCTGTAACAGGACACCAGAACTCAAGTCACACAAGCAGCCTGAATTCTGAAAGTACATGGTTTTGGGGTGCTTGTGTTGTCTCAGGAATGGGCTTTTAACATTAACTGGGGAAAACAAACTCCTAATTCCTCTTAAACAGATAGATTTCTGTGGTATGTTGATAACTAAACAGAATGGTCATAAACAGAATAAAAGTGATTAAAAAGTAAGAGACTTGTACTCATTGGTATAAATATCATGATGCATTGCAATCAGTATTACTCTTCAGGTATTTTCCCTGACTCTGTCCTATCTGGTGCTGCATCAGTTCTTTCGCAGCTGCATTGCAGACATGCTGCCACACAATTTTTGGTCTACCCTTGATGACTTTTACTGCTATATCACAGTGTCAGCTGCATGACAGCAGCACTGTTCCTGGATCAATATTATATTATGTCATTTTGTGCTGTGACAGAGAGCTGTATAAAACTTCTAGATTTGCTTCTTGGGAATGTAGAGCTGAAACGACAAATGGCCTGATAACAATCTGCAGTGGTGTATGAAAATGAAAAGGGGCGCATGAGGGAGGCAAGTGTAGAGGAAAACAAGAAGGTCTGGGCTTTGAGATACAAGATAAGAGAAGGTAACACTGCTTTTACACATTGGGCTAGATCAGAGATCTTAACACACTGTAGATAAGGTGGTTGTACCTTTGAATCCACTTGATTTTCCTGCATTTCTTGGGTAGAGTAAGGCTATGTACAGTCTGTTACCAATCATTTATGCAAGAAACAGGGTCGTTACACCTACCCACATCAGTCAGTGGGTCGGGAATGCTCCCCACAGCGTGATTTAGGAGTTACTCCTTCGATCTGCTGGTTTCTTCTTCTTCTAACCTATTGTTCTGAACAAGTAGGAACATTAATACCAGAGGTGAATGAATGTCTTCACTAGAACATACATCCTGAAGAAGTTGATGTGCTTGTTCACGTGTCAGCTTGCTAATGTAGTCACAAAGATTTGAAATTATCGTTAGAGTCGGATGACAAAAGCTTGGAGGTTAGTATAGATAGTGACAACTGGTCAAGCCAAAAGCAGAGGTATGAAGTTACTCTTAATATGTTTAAAGCAGGTACAAGAAAAATACTGGTGGGTTGGTTCCAGATCACCTCAAAATGGTGTTATAATCCAATTAGTACAGGCAAATAAACAGGAAAAAAACAAACAAAATATTAGTATGTGGTTATAATTAATGGCTGTTATGGAGGAGAGTTGATCAGATCATTCACATGGCTAGAGTATTATTGTAAGGGTATGACTTGTTCAGGAAGCAAAAGCAGCTAAAGAGGAAAGAGGTGTTGCCTTATGAAACAGGGCATGTGCTCTTGTTCAGAGGTCCAGGATAGGGTTTGAGCCATGTGACAAGCAGAAGAAATAATGTATAATGAAAACAGTGCCTTAAAATAATGCAGATTGATGTATTTGAATGGGGAGGCAAGAACTCCATGGTAGTAGGAAGGTAAAATTTTCAAGAAACCTTGAAGTACTTTAACAAATAAATACAGGCATAAATGCAAACGACTCCATCACAGAGGAAAAATAGCAACTGTAGAAAGAGGACAGGCCTAAGTTAGGGACCTTTCTGTGACGGTCTCAGAAGCAGCACACCAAAGAGGGAGCTGGGGTACAACAGAACAGTGTGAGCATGTGGGGACAGTATCAGAAAGGCCAAAGAACAAAGTGAGATGCAATCAGCAGACACCTTGCAGAGGAGATCATTCTCCATGTCCGTTTTGGGAAGAGGAAGCACGGGTTGATGTGCTGCAATGCGGAGGGAAAGGGAGCAACAGATGGCGTTGGGAAGATGGAAGACTTCCATGTCTTCAGGTCACCTGCAGTTAGATGTCTAACACAATAGTGGTGACAAAAGCACAAGATCTAAAGGGGAGAGAAGTGTGACAGCTTATTTAGGTTAGTTGTTTTCAAATCAGTTGGGTCTGATGTAATGTAGTTAAGGATTGGTGGGTGAGATGTCGGGGTGATTAATGACTGACTTTGAAAAGCCATGGAGGGATGAGGGAGGTATCACGAGAGTGGAAGGAAGGAGAGAGGAGGAAGTGCTTGGAAATGGTAGACTGCTCAACTTCAGATCCACTAGAAAAATACTGCAACTAATAAACAGTTTGTGAGTGCCCAGGAGATAACAGACAACGTGGATTTGTCAGGAGTGAACGATGTCAAACTAATCCAATTTCCTTTTATGAAAGAATGACAGTCCATGGAGGACAAAGGTGAAGCAGGAGATGTCATGTGCCTTCACTCTTGGAAGGTTTCTGATCGTGTGTCACGTAATGTGGAAAATGCAGTCTAGGTGGAAAAAATGAGGGTAGATGCAAAATGTGTTTGAAGATCGTACCTGGGAGAGCGTGTCTCGGCGCTCCGCCAGAATCAACGCGGGGAGGGCTGGGAGCGCGGCAGTTGGGTGATGGTCAGGGTGCCCTGGGCCGAATTCGGGTCAGCGGTTCTGTGGTTGTGTGACCATGAGACAACTGCACTGGGTGGTGCAAAAGTTAACATTGCAGTTGCAAGGCAAGGTGAGGTAAGTCAGAACTGTGTGTCTGATTTTTGAAGAAAAAAAACATCCAGTGAGGATGTTCTATTCTGTCCTCACACTTCAGCTCCTTATGCCCATTGTAACTCTGTCAGGACGGGG
Organism: Caprimulgus europaeus; assembly: GCA_907165065.1. The sequence continues at coordinate 19,109,823 of OU015538.1, read as the reverse complement.
GTTTATTCCTCTAACCCAAAGGACGTGGGGTTCATGGTATGTCAAAATTTCTCTGTGTACAGAAATCTTTAATTTGCCTTTACCAATGAGAGGTGGAGGAGAGAAAAAGGAAAAAGGGAGACCCCTCTTGCTGCCACGTTCCCTGACCAGTACAGGGCATATTAACCCTTCCTGTGTTAAATAACATCTTGGGGAAAACTGGCCTATTTGTTCTTTTTGACACTTTTATTCAGAAAATGTAGCTCCAAGTGCTAAAATAAGTTATCTTTTTCAGGATAAATAACTTTTGTTATTCCTCTTGACCAATTGTCTTGCCAAATACTCTAGAGGAGTCATTCCACTTAATGAGGATTTTTAATAACATTAAATGTTTATTTATTTTTCCCTTAATATGACAGCTTTTTATCCCTAGGGAATGGTTGGGTATAGATTTGAGTTTAAGGGACAGTTTCTTTGCTAGGTCAATCTTCATCAAAGGAAACAGAATGAGGAGGAACTTATCCCCATGTGTTTGGTGTCGATGCCCACCAATCTTAGGGCTTGGTGAGTCCATCAGGTGTGCTTTCGCACTTATGTCACAGGAATGTTGTGTCTAACTGAAACTGAAATTAATTCTAATAATTTACATTCCAAAATTACAGATTCTAGCAGCCAAACTGCATTTTTCTTTATGTGCCAAATGCTCCATTCCGTAAATATTATTATTAGGACAAAACGAGTATGAATCTGTTTGCAGTATGAAGGAGAGAGTAGCAGCAACAGCGATTCAGACAGGGCATGTTGGGTTTGTACTCAAATATTACTTTATGCATAGATATGAGAAAAATGAGTTCCTGCTGAACTTGTTTGGAGAAGGCCAGGGCACGGGCATTACAATTACTGTGTAATTCGTCTGTGCTTTTGCTTTCTCATGGGCAAATGCCATCAGTTACATAGGATTAAGTTGTAACCTCAGGATTACAGTTCATGCTCAGCATCTGGGCTAAGTTTTGGACATTTATTTTGGGTCTTATTTTCCTCCAAATTACAGCCAGTATTTTTAGCTTAAAATATTATGTTGTTCAGGAAAGTATTTTAGACCATTCCAGTTCATTTTTTTTTACACTAGTAACATTCTATGTTTAAAGTGTAGTCTGCAGAACATGTAAAAAGAGGAGACTCTCATTTTCATTTTGCCATCTTATTCCAAGGGCAATTGCAGAGGCTTGTGCTTGTTAACAAAAGAAAGAGTCTGGTTTTAAGGGCTGCAAATCAATCTGTAGGATGGGATTTGAATCACTGTCAGTAGAAGGAAAGTGTGTTTATAATAACTAAAATCCCACGTGTTCATAATTGGCATAATTAGAGGCTATACACACAATTTCCCTGTGGAGAAGAAAGATAATGATTTTGAAAACTTATTTGTTAGGGGTTTTTTAATATACTTTTATTAAAAAGGGAAAGGAAATCTGGTATTTGCAGCAGTCTATATGCTTACTCACGTGGGAACTTCAGATAAAGTAGTGGCTTCCTTGAGGTGACTGGCACATCATTACCAATGATGGTGCTGCTTTCTGTTTCACAAGGCTGCTTGGAAGTCATGACTTTTTGTTGGGATGTATTTGAATAGCTTCTTGATTTATCTCCCCAAAATGGAGTTGGTGTTGCTGGAAGCACTTTTTTATTTTGCCAGGAATACATATTACAGGTGTAATTTTCTACTGAGTTATGTGCTTTTGCCATAGGTTTTCAAACCTAATCTAGGAGAGCATGGTTTCCTCAATATTTAGAATAGGAAACTCGGTGTTTTCTAAAAAGCAGACACTGGGTAACTGCTCTATTTTCATGCTGTCTAAAGAGATACACCTTGACTCCTGCTGCTCAGTGCTAGGAAAAAAATATTTTCTAGACTGTTACGTACTGCTGTTGAAAACAGTGACGGAAATCATGGCATCCTCTTGCCAAAATGTTGGTTATAGGTTTTAATATGAAATGTGCTGTAGTGAGACCAAGAACTAGGTGGCACACAAGCAGTGAAATAATACATTTCTTATATTTTTCAAAATTCTTCAGCAGCTCTCAACTTTGGTAGAAGTTGATTCAGTAGGAGCCATGGACATTTCAATTTGCTCTCTCCAAATGGTAGTTTTTGTAATAAAAAGTGAATTTTAATGACCAGGGAAAGCTCATTTGAAACAAAGCAAGCCGTCTGTTAGTTTTATTTTGATTGACAAGCGTGCCAGGGATAAACTGTTGGCTGACACTAGAACATGCCTCATCAGAGCAGTCTACAATGTCCCCAAAGTCAGCTGAAAACGTTAAATAACATAGAGCATCGGGATCTTGGAACGGTTTGAGCGACAGGAAACAAACTGTTTTTTGTTTTTCATTTGGTTTGTTTGTAGGTACAAAAAGGAATCTGGTGAGTGTTTACATCTTCCCATGACATTTTGCACTAATACTGTTGCAAACAGATTACAGAGTAGAATATTAAATAAATACCACAAAAGGAACTCCTGGTTTTCAGTTTCCCCCAGTGCTGAGTGACAGTAATCCTCTCTGACAAAAGAGGGTGATTGCCATTAGTTAATCCTGTTATGTAGTTCCCTCAACAGCCTGGAACACATGTTGATAAAGACTGGGAAAATCTAAAATGTCAAACTAAGAGGCCACTGATCATCTTGACCATAAGGCCATGGTAGAAGCAACCCAAAGCCGGATATCTGCATCAGCAGAGTATTTAATGTCTAGATCTAAGCTGGAAGGATGCATTTGGGCTGAAGGATGCTGTAGGCTGTCCTTAGCGTCCCCTCCTGGCCGCTGCTTGCCCAGAGAAGGGATGATTTCAGTCACCTTCTGCGCATGCACTGTGAGTATCAGCTTGAACCTTGGTAGGTAACAACATGCAAGAGTTAAAGCTGTCTAGATCATCTGCCAGGGCACATGAAGTGAAATCTGCAATGTGCAGAAATTTTAGCTAAATTGTTGGTGTTACAAAAATACTTCTGAAGACATGCAAGTCTGAAGTTTTTATTCAGTCCTTCCAGTGATACTAAAGTTATGTGCAAGTCATGGATCAGGCAGTTGTTTCAGGAAAAAAACAACATGGACTCTTAGATCATTGATGTTGGGGCTTGTGGTGAAACAGTTAATGAATCTTCAGTTAATTTAAAATTACAAAAGGAGAGGTTTTGTGCGTGAGGGTTTTGGGAAGCAGAGCATCGTCTTTCACTGCTGCCTTCAGTTAGCAGCTGAGACATTGGAGTCAAATGAGTCAATTACCATTAATCATCTTTGATACCATAATGAAGAAGAGACAGTTGCTTTTTTGATCTAATACTATCTGCTGCTTTACAACAATGTTTTCTAATAAAATCACTTCATGTGGGGATGGCTTGAAACATATCCACCGTGTCTGTTACATGGAGATAGACGTTTTAACTCCAGCCTGTGAGGTTGAGGATGCTCCTCCACTTACATTGTGACTTGGAACTTCATTAAAATGTGAGTGACTTGCTTGCTTTCCCTGTGTCAGAGCATGTGCCAGTTTTCTAAAGTTGTTGCAGATCTGAGTGAGACTTCAGCACAACAGCTCATAAGTGTATTGTCATTGGCAAGAGACACTAATTGCTCTTTATTTGTCAATGTATTTCAGTGCTTTTCAATAAGAAAATACAACGGGAAGGTTGCAGGACAGTTAAAAATGTTGGTTGCTTATGTCATCTTTTTGTGTGCATATCCATTAGTTCTTCTTTGATATAATATTTTTGTAGCTGATTTTCTGTAGTCACAACTTTGACTCAACTAATTTTCACAGAACAATAATAAAGTTCTTACACAACATATAATTTAATATCTAACATAGTAAGCAATCATGAGTATATGATCTAGACATGTTAAATGATTAAGTTCTGGCAGTTTTGAATGCCTGTAAGTTATTTTCAGGATATTTGAAAATATTTGGTATAGCCATTTCAAAATGGAGTGTGTCTTTGGGCCTCAAGCACTGGAGTCTCTTAGGGATATGGAGTAGGGATGGTTTCTCTCTGTTCGTCTGAGGTTTCTTCTGAAGATCACATGATGTGTGGTAAAGGAGAGGCAATTATGTTTTTAGCTATCTACTCTATCAAATCCAAACTGATTTTTTTCAGAATATAGGAATTACTTCAGTTCCTAGTTTTTCTTTAAAGAATCCTACGCTGAAAGCTGGGGCTCACGGTGCTGCTGCTTGGAGAATGGCTAGCCATTTATTTCTAGTCATAGCAATTGAAATCCAGTATTTATTCATTTACCACTTAGGAGTATATTTGACAGATGTGTTGAATAACTGAGTAAATTGCTGCCTTTAAACTCCTAGGTGCTTTTTTCTTGAATTCACAGTTCTAGAAACACTGCTGATAGCATGGTAGTTACAATATCTCCAAATTAACACCATTGAGATGCCTCTCGCTGTTTGAACAGCTATGGTGTGTCTCTTTCAAGGAAAATGGATTAGTGCAGCCCAAATATCACAATGCTGTTCTGGTAAAGACCGCAGAGGTGAGCTCAGGGTCTTTGTATCAGATAGCAGAAGGACCTGTGCCACCTGCAAATCCAGTCTCTCCCCAGTAGCAAGGGCTGATGCGGTGTGATTAACAGAGGCCGTAGAGGACTGAAGAAATGGAGTAACGGAGGGTGTTGGTGGGGACGAGGTCAGCCCCGTGATGCTAGCTGAGGAAAGCAGTTTTGTCCTGTCACTGTGAGACCAGTGTTAAAGATTCCTGTATGAAAGGTCTCAGGACTGCAGGCAGTAAGATCGTAACCTCAATGCAAATTAAGTGCACTCTTTGGTGTCCAGCTAAGATGTAAAATTCTGTGTTCTTTATTTTATTGATACAGAAATTGTAAGGTTGAAGAAGGTAGTGTAAAGAAAACCAACAACCTTCAAAGTAACTGTTATATTTATGGCAATTAATCTCACAAGCTAGTGGGAGATTGATTTGCCAGGGCTTTTTATTGAGCGCCTTATACCATTGCACTTACATCTGCTTTCTTTTGGTCATAGATATTCTGAAGGAAATCAAATGTAACTTTATAATTCTGTTTCTTGTTCAGAAACTTTTACTGCTGCAATAATACTTAGTTTTCTTGAATTATCCACTGTTTGTTGACCTTTTGTGTGAGACTTGAGATGAGGTGACTACATGAAGGTAACAGGAGCTCTTGTAGAAGGAAGATGCAAAACCTGATGCACACAGTGTGATGGGTCTGGTCATTGGGCATCAGATTCTGGAAGTACAGTGGTCTCTTAGGAATTTTTCATGTTGTCCTCTTGGTTACAAGAATTAATGGTCTTTATGAGAAATTAAAGATTCCTTGTTTTGTTATTTTTTTTTTTTCTCAGAGTGTTAATTCATCATTTCTAGTTTTTTTCAAGACTAAATGATGAAATTGAGAAAATCTTTCTGTGCTGGCTTCCTTGCTTAGTGTTTTGTAACAAGCAGAACTGCTGCAGAGTGGTGGGCACAGCTGGCTTTTCAGATAGCTGAAAGATGTGACAAATAATTGCTTTTGTAACTAGATCAGTCAGTGGTGGAAAACTGATGAGAAAAGTTTTTTCAAACTTTGATTCTTCTTAGTAAACTAATTCTGATTAAGGCCCCTCCCAACAGTGAGACCATTGTTAGCTGCTCTCAAATACTGAATTGGTATCAGAGAGTGAATAGTGAAAACTTAAACACATCTCAATGGCTGTAGGCCACATAGAGTGGGTTGTTTTGTAATCAGTTGATTTATCTAAAGAAGGGCTTTTAATGGCAGTGTGTTACTTGTGCGAGTTCCCTATTTTGAGATAAGGAATTAATGTCTTTAAGCTGAAAGAGGGGAGGTTTAGATTAGATATTACAAAGAAATTCTTCACTGTGAGGGTGGTGAGACACTGGAACAGGTTGCCCAAGGAAGTTGTGGCTGCTCCTCCCTGGAAGTGTTCTCGGCCAGGTTGGATGAGGCTTTGAGCAACCTGGTCTAGTGGAAGGTGTCCCTGCTGATGGCAGGGGGGTTGGGACTGGATGAGCTTTAAGGTCCCTTCCAGCCCAAACCATTCTATGATTCTATGAATTGGGGAACATCATTTTACCTTCAAAAAACATGTTAATCTGGAGTAGTTTTTTGTTTTGCTTTGCTTTGTTTTTAATCTGGAGGTCATTTTTGCTCCAGTAACATGTGAAGAACATTAATGGCTCTTGCCAAGCTTTAGCAGAGGAACCAGAACACAGGAGTGAGGTTCCCTTTTCCTCCAGGAGCGCTGCAGGTGAGCTCTTCTCACAGCGCTTTGCAGAAGCACAAGAGATGCAAATAAGTGAGTACTGATGAAAGAGTACGTTTTATTTTCTCACTTCATCTCCTGCCAGAAAAGCTTAATGGTATTTTAGAGCTGATATTACACCTCAGAAAAGGGGTAATGCATCTTTAAAAGCTAAACTACATCTTCTTTACTTTTATCAAATTCTCTATAAATCTTTCATGACAGTTTATTTAACAAAGTGTCATTGAAACTGTATAGATGATTGATGTGACCCATGTAAGATCAACATGAAATGTTTGTAAATGTCAGCAAAATGTGACCATCTAGAAGCAAGTGAGGATGGTGTTGCTGTGAAAGTGAAAAACAAACAGAAAATGTTTATCTTATTCTTTACTTCTGGGATGAAATTACAAATTCATAGAAGTAGTATTATATGATTTTTCTTGGACATCATGCCGTGAAGTGGGGAGGAGGATCCAAATTTGTCTTGACATTTTACTTTTGGCTTCTTTTACAGTGGATAATGGTTTATCTGCCACCTATTTAAAAAAAAAAAAATCCAATTTCACTTCTCAGAAGAATAATACTAATTTGGATTAAAAAGTAATAGAAAATTGACCAGAGTGTGAATAAACTACCTTTATTCAAGCAGCTCCTGTCACCAGAAGAGCTGAAAGCAAGTTAAGGTTCCCCCAAGCTACTACTTCTCTAAAGACCACTAATCATATGGGAAAAAAAAATATCTAATGGTACATGTGCATTGTCACCAAAAGTTTCTATTATAAGTTAACATCTCAAATATAATAATAATTAACTCTGTATCATTGGCATGCTTCTGATTTTTGTACACTTAATTAAAAATACAGAAAGATTCTACTCGTGTCCTTCTGAGAAACTAATTTTTGGGGTCACCATTTGGATCTCCTTCATTCCTGACTTATCTTTTGCCAGGATCCATGGGATTGAGGAAACCAGTGACTTTGGGGGTTCTGTAGAACCCTCTGAGTGCCCTGGGGCCTTGCATGGTGGCTCCTGAGGCTCACCAGCCTTCAGTGGCTCCTCTTTCACCCTGCACAAAATCACAACATACAGCATTGTAAGCCCTGACATGTGTAGTGCATTGTGGTTTTCGTGGGTCTTTAGACACAAATAATGTTCTGGGTCCTCAGGAAGTTTGCAACAAGATATATTTATTGGTTATTATTTCACCTCTGAGAAGAAATAAGGAGGGATGTTGCAGAAGGTCTTCTGGTCAGAGGTATAAATGCCTGCGTGAGGTGGTGAGTTTTAGTTCTTGAAGTCTTTTACCTGTTCTGGTGTAGCAGGTGCCAAGGTACCACTGGGCTGTTGGCAGGTCCTGTGTGGAGGCAGTGGGTACCTGCAGCTCTGCCCCAGCCACGTCTGCCTGCACCGTACGTGCCGTGCTCCACCGGGCACTTTGACGCCAAAACACAATGTACTGAGCTGCTCTGGCAACAGCGCGGTCACTTCTCTTCAGTGTAGATGTCCAGAGAAGAGTCTTGGAGCTCTGCCATCAGATTTGCAGCTGATGCCCAGTGTTATGTGTTCTTCATGGCAGGTATGATCAGCCACCAGAATCTGAAAGGAAAATAAATAAATGTATATCACTAATTACTCATCAGCATGAGTGTGTGGTGCGTACATGTACGTGTGGTTCCTGGTTTGTTTCTCAGCCCAGTTTAGTGCAAAGCACCCAAGATCTTGGGACCTAGACAAGGTCTCCCTCTTCATTCATAACCAACCAAAACAGCTGTAATCCTCATGAGCAGTGCTGCTCAGCATGCTCCAAAGGAAGTTCATGAGAGCTGAAGATAAAAACATTTTTGGTCAACAGCCAACGAGAGTCTGAGCCCAAGCCTGATGGTTTTTATAGTATTGCAAAACTTGCTGTTTGCCAAGAGCTTCCCACAGCAACCAAAGACAAGGTACAGCAGCTCACAAACATACTGCTACAGAGAGAAGGGGGGGAAAAAAGAACCTGAAGGTGAAAATATAATCCATTCTGGTATCCACTTGAACAGAAGCCTTTGCGAATTACTATGGTGAGTGTGATAAGATACTGTGGTGATAAAAATCTTGTAAATCAGACGTGTTTGCAATGCTTTTAAATTAAACTAAGACGACATCAAAGGAAGATGATTGAAAAATTTAATATCTAAAATGAGAGACACAAAATGAAACTGAAGGAGAGAGCAAAAACCAAATACTGTGTGCCAGTGCATTTTCAGATGCTCCAGGATGAGCTAAGCCTAGCACAGAAGCTGCAGTCACATTAGCCAGTATTCCCTGAGAGACATTTTACATTTCAGAGCAAATATGCAGGTACATATGTCACATACTATATGATGTATGTATTTAAAATTAATATATTGGAGATACAGTATTAGCAATTCCCAGTGCACTGCCTAAATACCTCATTTAATGGTAAATGGAGAACTTTTTGCACTTCTGTGGCAGCACCAAGACTGTGCTGTTAGGAGAAGCAGGGCCAACAGCAGAAGCCCAGGTGCCAGGCAGCCTTATTCAGGTAACAGGAAGCACTCTGGTTCTGCTGATATGTCTTAATGACCCCAGTGCCCTGCTTCGAAAAGTATTCCTTCAAATGCACTGAACTCATTTGAAACGATACTGGAGTGCTTTTGGAAGCAGCACGGAAAAGTTCTGGGCCATAACTTTGTTCTGTGTGAAGGAGTGTGGCCGAGTCCGCATAGACTTGAATTTAAATGGAAGATTGCTTAAGTTCAAGTGAGCGTGTTTGTGACATAAATGTTTAGTGAACTGTAAGAAAAACAGTGTATCTTAGTTATTTGTAAACTGTTGTCTTTTTAAGCTAGCCTACGTTCGTGAGTCAGTTTATTTTTAAATCATAATTAAATGAAAATCTAGCATATGGGGATCATAAAAATACGGGAAATAGCTGGAAATTAAGAAGTGGCAAGTTAGTGAGCTCATGCTAGTAGTATTAACTGGTCACTGGTAATAAAAAAGGCATAAAGAAAGCAGTAAAATAGGAAGGATTATATAACAAATAATTTACAGGTAAATAAATACAGGTTGCATGTTTTTAGGAAGTTTGAACAGGCAGTCAGAGGAGGTTTGGTTTTGCACAGTTGATTAGAATTAACTCAGCTTCCCTTACTTGTCTGCCTTTCTCCCAATCCCATTCTGCCAGATAAACATCTTTCTGTGCACCACTTGGATCATTGTTACTGCGGGGCACAGTCACTGTGTGTGTCGGACTCACACAGCTCAGGAGGCTGCACCATGAGAACGAGTAAGGAGCTGCTGGGGTTGTGCAGCTCCTGTGTGTCCGGGTGCTCTGAAAAATTCATATTCGTGTGTAGATGTGGCCGTTTGTGAGCATTTGCTGCCCTACTTGCCTCTGGTGTGGAGTGTCTGCATGTCATTCTCTTGAGTAATTAGGGAAAAACATAAAACATAGGTATGTCCTGTTGAAGCAGTATTATTTTTTGGTGTTTGACCATATATATTTCTACTGCTTATGTACGTAAATAGTGGGATTTTTTTTTAGTGTGGATGTATGCTCAATCCTGAAAGCTTAGCCTTTCTTTAAGGGGAAAAAAGGATTTTGATCTCTCAAATTCCACCTGAGTAGTGGCTTCCTATTGCACTTAGTTTCTGTTAATTATATAGAGCAGATAGTCAGTAATCTTTGAAGATAATAAAGATTAATTTCTTTAGTTTTCTCAGCTAAAGGAATAAGTAAAATTAATGGATAGTTGTGAAAGTGATGTGTAGTTCTACTATGTCTTCTGATCACCTTTTGCGTTACATCCTTTGCATATATTAAACATTAAAAATGTAGAAACTGTTCTAAAAATGTCTGTATAGTGTTTTTCCTCAGCAGAAAGGAATAGTGATGGCTTGAACTGGCAGCCAGCCAGTTCAAAATCTCAGTGGAAATCTATGGCTGGCTTAGACTTAAGTCTTTAATTGAAAAATGAAAATTAAAATGTAAAATGTAATTTGTTTGAATGTAGAGAAAATTGAAATACCTACAAATGTACTTTCTTGTCATGGTTATACAGGTAAAATGACACGTTTCTACAAATTATTATTGCTGATGTAAAAAGCACACATGATTTAGTGACAAGTAGTTTGGAGGTCTCCGTTTGGAGACTTACTTTGAAGGGTCCCCATGGGGGTTGACCATTAGTTGTGTATTTTTTTTTCCTGAGCGAGAAATACTGAAGGTGAAAACCAGGAAAGCTTTTTCAGACAGAGGCTCCAGGGTGATGTACTTCAGGAACCAGAGGAGCTGTCTTCTGTATTTGAAGTTATGGCTTGAACCATCTGTGTGTTTGAACTATCAGAAGGAAATTGTAGATGTAGTTTAACATTATTTAAATTTTAAAAACTTCAGTTTAATGTTTATATAGTAAAAATCCAAGCTGCATTAACGTGTGGAAAGCTATTAATTCAGAACAGTTTTCATTTTCAGTTTTAAAGCCAGATGTTTGTAGGTGTCACCTTCCGATCTAATGAGTGCTTAAATGGCTTTCTCCCTGCTCTCTTAACACTGCATAACTCCGTGCGAAGAAAAATCAATTCCCAAAGGCCTGCGACACGTGGAAGTAGTTGATGAATGGGAAATAGTCAGTGCCGTTGGTTCATGATACAGCTTCTTGCAAGGGTTTAATACAAACAGGTATCGTTAGGTTAGTGAGGGTGACACTTGTTTTTGTGAAATACCAGATTAAACTCTGCTCTTTAGTGACTGGATGGGGCGGCCCCAAGCACGGGTGTTGCGTTCACCAGAGTGAATGAACAAAGAATGAATTTCCTAAAAATCCATCATTTGGGGTTAGGAAAAAGGAAAGATGTGAACATTTTGGAAGAAGGTTAAAACCAGGATGAGAACCTGTTCAGCAGTGACAGAGCCATGGCTGCTGGTGAAGGCGCGTTCGACGGGCGCCCAAGGGCGAGGTGGGATGGAGCTGAAGATGTCCAGCGGGCAGAAGGACGGCGCTCCCGGCGTGTTCGCTGAGCTCAGGGTGGATTTCAGACACTGCTGCCTGCCAAGGCAAAAAGGGGTGCTGAGTGGTGACCTTTCTCCCCAGTTTTCATCTTCAGTATCATTTGAGAGCCAGGATTTTTTAGGTTCTTTCCCATTAAACCGTATGGCCGATTCACAGGGTTTTGTTTCTTTGTGCAAGATGAATGGAGCAATCTGCCGGCTTCCCGTGCACGCACATGCACAGGAGCCAGCGATGCCAGCCTCACAAACTATAGCAAAGCTTAATGAAAGTAAACTAATTATTTACAAGCTACTGTGGGACAGATGTTGTTGAGATTTTTTGCAATGAGCTGTACAACTGCAAGATAGGGAGGCTTTCAGGACTGTCAGTATTATTAATTCAATTAACACATAAAGTCATGTAGCTTTTAATGCTGGTTTTGCCTCCAGTGTATTTGTCCTCTCTGTGCATTGATCATCGTACAGATTCGGTTTAGAATGTTTTATCTTGCATGCAGTACATATAACTACATTCCGTTAGTTACACAAATAAATAAAACAAATTTGTTAGAAAAATACTTTTCCATTCCAAATTGTTTATTTTTCTCTGCTCACTGCAGCTGTTGTGTGAGCCCTGGAGCTGTATATGAATATCTCGTGTAAAAGGAGGCTCTCTGGAGGGGTAGGGGCGGGTGTCGTTGCACACAGTGAGTGACGGTGCCGCTCCGTGTTGTGACAAGTCATCACGTAGCAAGCACAGCTAACTGCCCCGCCCAGAGAGAAATGCCGTTATTATATCTGCTGTTTATAGAACACCGATGCAGGGGAAGTGTCAGTCAATCCAGAGCAGTGACACAACTCCCTGCGCTGCCTGGCGCGGTGAAGATGCACCGTGAGGGGTGCTGGGTGCCTCCGGGATGGCGATGGGAGGCAGCTGCGTGGTGAGGGGGCTGCAGACCTCCCGTGTGGCACAAGTGGGAGATTTCATGCTTTTGTGCTTATTTCAACTGGTTATATTAAATTAACCATTTGTTGAACTTGTGTAGCATCTCGTGGGTTTTTTTCCCCAGACTATTATACTAGTGCTATAGAAATGTGTAGATTTTTTCTGAGATATAATCTTTATAATCTTGAAGTGATGACTGATGTTGAAACAATTATTTTTCCTTCCCTCCCTCCAGTTTGTCTAAAATTCAAGTTAAAAGAGAGTTAAGAAAAGATGGAAAGTTAAATTAAGGCTGTTGAAAAGTGTGAACTTGAAAATCTCTTTCCTGATCAGTTGTGGCAGGGTTACTTTCTTGTGATTTTAACAATCCCACTGATTCTTCAGTTGTCAAAAGATATCCTAGAGAGGTAGGAACTGGCTTCTAATATGAAAAAATAAACACATTAAAACCCCCAAAATAATAAAAACAAAGCATCTGAGTCTGTGAAAAGGGATGTAACTGCATTTTATTTTCTTTTCTGGGTCTCCTTTGAAACAGACAAATAGCACCATGTGTAGAGCATAAGAAATTTTGAAGAGGGATATCTTTGCATGGTAAAAGTGAATTTAATGCTTGTGGAGGCAGCTGGAAGCACGGTGAAATGTTCTGTTATTAAAGGAAAGTTAAGAAATGGACAGTGTTGTGCTCTGTGGTTGCCTCAGGACATCTTAACTATTAATCCCAGGAGAGGGATTTCAGAGGTGTGACGTAACTAAGTCACTTCGCATTGATCAGAGAGTCACTGAGTTGGGCTAACATCAGCTGTGGTATTTATCCTTTGTTCCATTTACTCATTTTACATAATCTTATAAAAACTGTAAGATATTCACAAATTGTTGTGCATTTATACTTTATGCAGTTGCTTTGATAGCAGCTAATAGCTGGATGGAAACAAGCTGTTGAAAGTAATTTAAAAAGAACCATTTTGTAGAAGAACATAAATAACAGGCTAGTTTTAGTAACATAAAGAATACAATAAATGGAGCAAAACCTCAATGACTGTAAGAGATGAACAGTGGCTTGGTAACAAGTCAGGGTAACAAGTGGTTATTGCATTAGCCTTTCACCTTTTGAAATTTGAATTTAAGACCCAGTTGAGGCTGCAGTTAATGAAGTTGAGTGGTTTCACACATTTAACTTGGTGCAATTATTGGTGTTGGCTCTAAAAGGCCTCAGGCTGGGCTGGGGGATGTGTTGCAGGTCAGTGCTTAGTTGCCAGAGCTGTGTGGGGAGCGTACAGAAACACCTTCTTCTGTTGGCACTTTGGTATGTGTGTAATCAGTATGTTAATTCAAACAAAAAAATAAAAATACATTTTTAGGAGCAAAGAACAGCCAAAGAAGGGACGTTACATTTTGCTGTTGCTCTTTCCTGAAGCTGCTGTCGTGGATGTTGGATGTACAGAAAATCATTACCAAGTGACTGACAGGGAAGCTTGATCCAGCCACTCCGTGATCTCCACATTACTGGCAGAGCAATATGAAACGGACTGAGCAAAAAAATTGTGGAATCGAAGTTTTATTGAGTCTTCCCCCACAATTATGACAAGCCATTTAAAAAATTAATCCAATTAAAGATACATATATTTAGCCAATTCTTTTTATTAAGAAGTCTTGTATGAAAGGAAGACATTTGTTTCACAGATTAATTTCCAAGTCATAAGCTACTTTGCGTTCCCAGTGTTAAGATGTTTAATGATCATGGATTAAGCCTAAAAAAAAAAAAGTATAAAACTGATTGGGAAGCAGGATAAATAAGTCAGTATTGGGTTTGTTTGTTTTTGGTTTTTTTTTCATGTACTTTCTGAGCCTATCACTTGCACATAGATCATGTTCTCATGGTTTCTCAGAGGAATTCTTCATTAAAGCTCTGGCCATCCTGTCATTGTATGACTGCAGGTGTATGAATAAGGAAAATGGTACTGGGCTGTGATGTATGGAAACCCATGAGAAAGGAGCTGTAAGGGTGAGGGAACGTGGGATGTCAGGTGTGTGGTTGGGCACTTAGTCGTGCCTGCTCCGCTCCTCTACTGGTACCAGTTCATGCAGACACTGGTGTTAGAGCAGAAAGCAACAATGAATACATTCTTATTAGGCTGGAAATGGAAATGGTGCTTTTAACACAAAAAGTTGCCCATGTACATATGAGCCATGCTTATCTAAGAACATTTTTAAAAGCTGTGGAAAAGTACTGGGAAAATGTCCTGGGTCTGAATGTGTTACTGCTTGAGACAATCCAGGAGAGGGGCTTGGCTTCCTCCAGCAGAATCGGGTGACTTAGGGGGTGTTCTGTGAAACTTCCTTCTGTGATATTAAGACTGTGGAGACTCTGATCTCCTTGCTTGAAGACTCCCCAAAATGTTCCTCTTTAGCTGACAGATGGAGCTGAAAAGAACCCATCATGTTCAAGTCAGGTACGTGTGAGCGTGCTTGGGGCGGCGCGTGACGGCAGACGACGATCAGCCATATGGAGGTGGCTTCTCCACGGTACCAGCGGGCGCAGTCGCTGCGTCTCCGTGCGCCTGTTGGCAGCCCCGCTCCCCGAGAAAGGCATTGCTTTCAAACATGAGTAATTGATGAATTGTATGTAATATGCAAATGTGAATGCATAAATCTCCTGAATGACAGCTTAATTTATGTGAGCCTTTAAGAATGTGGGATTAGATTTTAATTAAATATCTTCAAAGGCACCCTGACTTACGCAGTTTTTTGGCTGCTGTCTTTATGGGAGTTTAGGAAGGGACAAAATCCTAATTTTAAACGTATTATTGACTGTTTTCCTAATGAATTGTCATTGAACAAAAGCTATATATACATCTGTGCATATGTTTTAGGGACTGTTAGATAAATCTAATTATAATGATAGTCAAACTTGTTTGAATTGAAACAATTAGTGCAACTAGTTCACTTGTTCCTTTATGTTTAAAAAGAGTAAGTGTTCAAGACAAAGCTAGTATAAATGTTTAATATTTCACATTCAAGCAGTACCATAATCTTCTAAAAACAAGTATTTACATTTTAATGGTTGCTCTTGCTTTCGTTGTTACCCCAAATGCAATGAATTGATTGCTTCTGTTGAGGTGGTAGGAGCTGAATCCCTGCACGGCTGCCTCAGCTGGTTCATGGCAGCTGCAGGAGATTATCTCCATCTGTAGAGCACTTTGAGGCACTAGAGTATAAGTAGTGGCTCCCTAATTTCCTTGATCCTAGAAGGGGCAGATTATCCTGCCCTGGACTCAGCAGATGACTTCAGCAGTTGCTGGAGTTGAAGCAAGCAGGAGCAGATCACCTGGAGTTAGCAGAACCATGGGTAGTACTTCTTGAAGAAGCAAAACTAATGTGGTGGGAAGATGATATGAAAAGACAACAAGAGGTTGTTTTTTTTTTTTTAATGGAATTAAAATATGTGTAAAAGTCACAGTGAGACCTGAGTAGTGCCACAGTCTTAAAATTATTTTTAAAAAGAGGTAATTGAGCAAAGCAAAATAACTGCTTTCTCTAGTTTGATCAACTGTCTAAAGTGATACAGGGGGGGGAAAAAAAGGTATCCTACCCCTTTATAAAGACCTTTCAATTAAACAAGGAAAGCCATGGTAAATAACAAATGTCAGTATGAATTTGTAGACTCAAGTCCTGAAACACTGCTCAAAACAGATGAAAGTCTACCCATTTATGATTGACATTTTGCTAAACAGTTGTTAAAATGTTTTTGTTTTTCCTGGTGCCCTGATAGATTTCAGAATTAGCCACGTTCACTAAAAGTGCTGTTAAGCACATGGTGCCAGTAAGGCCCGATGGCAATGCGGAGGGCAGGGTGTGACAGGAAGGTTCCTGCTGTGTGCTGTGGATGGCCAGAGGGTTTCGCCTGCAGGACATGAAGTTACGATTGATCACAGCAGAGAAATTTCTTGAGCTCTGTTACACTCTTCAAATTCAAACAAAACTTGACTATGGGTTATCTAGAAACACACAGAAAGAGAAAACAGAAAAAGGAAATCAATTTCAAGTAAAATAAGTATTAATTTTTAGTGTGATTTAGCAAAGGGTTTAAATATATTCAGTATGTCTGGTGCCCCAAATGTACTCATCTACATGGTGATACCCTTTACATATTGATCTGTAGTGTCTCCATTTGCATTTTGCCCCCGTACTCACACCCACTGAGTTGGATCCTTGCAATGACACCAGAAGTTCCAGATGTCTTTTTTGGGTAAGAAACCATCTTTGAGTGGGTCACCTGCCCTGCCTTGAGCACAGCCCTCGCTCCTGATGCAGGGCAGAGCAGAGCTCTCCATCAGCTCGGGTTGGAGGTGCTTTGGGATGGCGAGAGGGTGTTGGTATGGACTCTTTCCATCCAGGGAGAAGTAGCTGGAGCTGGGCAGGAGCTATTTCCTCCTGTGTTCCAGGTCATTTATCTCTTTCTTCCTTTGTCTCTTTGATACCACAGTACTAGTCCAGGGGAAGAAGTTGGGATGAGGAATATCCCAACAGTGGGAGCACAGGCCTGTGGCTGTGTGGTGGTTGTGAGGCCAGGAGCAGAGAGTTTGGGATATACCAGTGGCAAATAGTCAGGAAATACTGATCAGTTGGGATAGATGGTGATTAGAAACATTAATGTTGATGGAAATTGATTTTGAGTCTTGCATTATCCAGGTTTTTTGGTTGGAAATAAATTCAATGCAGCTATCTTAATTTTAATTTTTTACTCCTAACGTAGTACCATTGCAGAGTAGGTGGCTGCTGTGAATGCAGTACAACATACACACGTGCTGCAGTTTGCAGTTTTTTGGTGCAAGTATTTAACCACAGCCTTTGGTCAACTGTTTTTGTTGAGTTCCTGTGTTTTGTGCGTGGCAGTTGGAAAGATGTTAAGTTATCAGTATTAGAGCTCACTATCTGAAAGTATTGGCTGTTGCATAAACCATGATAACAGATGAAAGAGCAAACTTACAGTTGCTGTAATGACAGTATTCTTTAATGCCAAAATCTCTAGATAGCTGCTTTTTTATTACTGGGACTAAGGACTAAGAATTTCTTGAAGTAGGATGGTAGACTCCATACAACAGTGAGAGATTTCTGAGGTTCAACAAGGAAACACTTCTGGTACCAAATAGAAATCTCTTCTTTTGAAAAAAACAGCTGAGGAAGAACATCAGCCTGGTAGGGGACCAGAAGTGAGCTTGGAAGGAGTTGCCAAAAGTTTGAGAAACAATCTCATTAAGTGGTGCAACCCCCTAAGTTTAAACTGTTTTGGGGTTTTTTTAACTGTTTTTTGTAGGCAGAGTTTTGTAATATTGTAAACTACTTTTTTTAATTTTTTTTATCCCCTTCCCCCCCCACCTCTGTTTGCACCCTTCAGGACCTTCTGTATTTCACAATTTCTTCCTTATGTGGTAGGATCTGGGGGGGAGTATTGAAGGAAGTCTTTTCTATACATCATTAAATCTTCTACATTTGGACACTGATGGATAATGTTAGCTAGATATTTTATTACTGCATTATTTAATTATGTTGACCTGTTTCTAACAGATTAATGTTTCCTGTAATTAGGCCTGCATTCAAAACTCCAGCCTTTAAAACTTTAAAAAATAAAATTCCAGTAAAAATAGCTATATAGATAAGATTGTGGTACAGAATTAATTTTCTTTCTAGACATTTTTGTTTTTATGTTGCCTAAAGATCAAGAACTATTTTAACTCACAAGATTGAAAAAGTCAACTTAAAAATAACCTTAAAACATAGAAAGCCTAGTGATGGAAAATATAAATATATAATTGTTAAAGATAAAGGTAAAACTCAAACATAGAAAAGGCCAATGTGGTTTTTTTTTAACATCTTTGTGTTGGTTCCCTCATTTTTAATTTTGCCTTGTGTCTTAGTTTGGAATCAGCTTGGGTAAGGGGCTGCTGCTTTGTGAAACTGGCAGTTGGATCCTGATAATTAGTACAAATTTTAGGCTCCTGTATAATATGATGGGTCCAAATGTCTTTACTAAAAATGAAAATATTAACAAATTAAAGTCCAGAAACTTTTTGTCATATATTTGTATTGATTGTGTATTTTTTGGCTGAGCAGTTAGAATTGATGCCCAGTTTCATTTTGCTTTTTAATCTTTCTCAGATGCTCTTTAATTTTATTTTTTTTACTTTTTCCTGACACTAACATAGTATGTTGATAAAGCTTATCATGAAACAAGTGCAGGCACAAGTGCTTTTTTCTTCCAAACACTTTCAGAAACTGAGGTCTAATATATTTAACTGATTCAATCTCAGCATCAATTTAAAAGGCAGTATGCATGTGTTGTAATTAGGTCTATTGGAATAATTTATGATGGTCCAAAGTTTAATTCCATTAAATGCACACAGGGCTAATCCTGGAGTTGGTGCACAGACCTGCAAGAAGAATTTCTGCCTGTTGCTCCCAGGAGCTTTGGGAATTACAGTGTTTTACAGGGTCAGTCTTGCTCAGGTGAGTGGTGACGGCGCTGTCAGACGGTGCTGTAGGAGGGGTTAGCAGGGGTAGCAGCGTTTGGTCCACAGCAGAAGGGATCTGCTTTCTGAAGTGTGTGGTCACACTCAACCTATTCATACACAACTTGAAAATATCTTATTTAGAACTTTAAACTTGATTAATTTTAAATAATTTTTACACTATGGAAAAATCACTGTTTTCACTATTAGAAAGTGAAAAATGAGCATACTCCAGAGAAATAATGCAATATTAGAAGTGAAGTCCATTCTACTTCTTTAGGAAAGCGTGTTTTAAGAAATGAAAATAAGGGGGAAAAAAGAGTCAAGGCTTTATAATTTTTCTTTTTTCCTGGGAAATGCCTATATCCAATGGCAGTAACAATCAATTAGTAAATAAACACAATGAGAACATGCTTATCAAGCACCAAACTTTGAATTCCTTGAAAAAAATTGGGCTTGCAATAAATTACAGAAAAATGTTCTTGTACATTTTCCTTTGAGATTACAACAGTGCAACCTAAGCAGAATTTCATCCCAGACAGATTTTATGTGATTTGAAAATAAATGGCTTCTGATGTATTTGAAAAAGAATCAAGTTATGTACTTTACACTTCTTTTAATGTCAGTTAGTCATGGCAGAATAATGCTTTAGAATAACTGTGCTCTTTTAAGTATCACTGGAAAATAACCTTTTCAGTTAGCTGAGGAATTCATTCTGTCGTTAATATTTGCTCAAGGAAAAGCTGTGCCGCGAAAGCCAAGCAGCAGCAGTGAGCAGTGCTGCAGGAGCACGGTGTTGTAGCATCGCTGTTCTCAGAAGCAAAGCCGAGTTTGTTACACACCATTACCAAATAATATGTTTGGTGAAAATTTCTGTACATGTTTTAAATCTAAAATCCCTCTTCAGGTATTCTGAGATAATGGCCAGCAGCGTGGAGTGGTTGTTTGTCAGAGCTGTATAATCAGCAGTGAAACCTGTTCATTTAACTCCCCCAGCTGCGCCCCACAGGTGGCCCGCAGGGATTTTGGGGGATTTTGAGCCTTTATACCATTTCTGATTTAGAAATCCTCATTGTTGATCTCTACAGTGCCATTGGACCAGTGGAGAAAAAAAATGCCAAGATCTGCTTAGATGTGTTGTTTTATTTTGAACGTTCTTTTCACATCTGCTCTTTAGCACATAGAATACAGTAATGTAAATCTTAATCTTTCATTTAAAATCAGCTCATTCTTATGACTTAATCAGTTTGACTGCTGTGTTTTCAATTCCCTCTAGCTTGGTAATATCTTCTTGTAATTAGGTTGCTTAGAAATACGACTGCAGTTCCAGGTACAGCGTACAGGAGCAGATGAGTTAGGGCAATTTCGTCCTTTTTCTGTCATGATGCTTCTAGGCATGAAGCCCAGCACAAAGTTGGATATTTTCCTTGTTTTATCACATCTGCCTAATTTGCAGTCTTTTCTAACACCTAAATGTCTCTCAGCACATTAACATTACAGATGTTGCCTCTCTTTTTGAGAGCTACATTTTCATTATTTTTCGCACTTCATTAATTTTGCTTTTTTAAAAAATAGAATTCATTTTTTTAAGCTACTTTTATTCATTCATCTCTCACTGAAGGTTTATGTCATGTTTCCTTTTCCTGTTAATGCCATCTCTTCTGTGAGGTTTTGTGTAAACTTTTCTGCTTTCCTTTTAGAATGTTTATGATGATAGTGGATCGAGTTAGAGCCAAATCAATTTATTGCTGAATCTTCAAGGTAGCTCCTCTCCATGCCATCATTCACTCTGTTTCAGTCCATGAGCACTCACATCCATACTAATCTTTTATTAGAACAAGGCACTCTATTAGTTGATTTTTCGTTTTAAATTACAGTCTAAATGTATTGCATCTTCTTTTTTCCCCATATATCAATTAATTCTGCAAGTCTCTTTTCTAGAAGGATTTTATTCTGCCTAATGGCAATGCAGCTGTGTGCTGTCATCAGCCTGAGATCATTCCCTTTATAGTTGTTTAAGTATTTATCAGAAGTAGAAGTTATTTCTGCAGGTCAGTAATTACCTAGACCTACCTAGCCTGGGCGCTAACATAGAACAGATTTTTATTCTACCTTATCTGCACTCCTTTAAAGTATTTTTTCAATAAAAACTATTTTTAAAATTGAGGGAAAAGAACCCACTGGCTTGAAAACTAATTACATTGCTTGAACTCAGGTTTTGTTTGTTTTTTATAAAAAGGAAAATTTTGTTAAAAATACTATTTAGAAACAGTTTCTTCTGCAGCTGTGAATTTTTGCACTAAGGTGATGGGTGTGTTTTTATGTTTTGTTGGTACAGAATCGAAGCTGTGCCCTCATGATTTCAGTTTCAGTGCAGGGTGAGTTTTTCTGTTCATAGTTATTTAATTATCTCTGTAATACAGGCTTTAAAAGACAATGCAAGTACTTCTTGTCAACAAACAGCACTTTCCAACATCAGTGAGTTTTGTAAGATTACTATGTAAGAAAATGCCAACTAAAGCCCCACGAAATGGTTGTGGTGGTGTAAGGAGCACAAGTGGCAGTTGTGTTTTTGTGTGTGCGTTACAGAAATGCTTTCTCTTCCTCCATGCTTTGGTACATGCCATAACATTTAGGGGAGAGTTAAAGGTCCTGTCACTGCTCTCCATGAAGCTACCTTTGACTTTGATAAGAGCATCTGTGGTATTGGAAACAGGATAAAAACTTAGTGTTGTCTTGAAAGTGCAGAAAGCTCTCGTGCTTTGGTCTTCGCTTCTGTGCAGCCATTTGAGGAGAAGGTAACTCAGAGTCTCTGACAAACCACAGAGCCATCACAGAATCCCAGAATGGTTTGGGTTGGAAGGGACCTCAAAGCTCATCCAGTCCCAACCCCCCTGCCAGCAGCAGGGACACCTTCCACTAGACCAAATTGCTCAAAGCCTCATCCAACCTGGCCAAGAACACTTCCAGGGAGAAGCAGCCACAGCTTCTCTGGGCAACC
This sequence comes from Caprimulgus europaeus, assembly GCA_907165065.1. The sequence goes on along the minus strand of OU015538.1, from coordinate 19,088,106 downwards.
TGGGCCAGTGTCTGACCACCCTCACACCAAAGAATTTCTTCCTAATATCTAATCTAAACCTCCCCTCTTCCAGTTTAAATCCATCACCCCTTGTTCTATCACTACCTGCATTTGTAAAAAGTCCCTCCCCAGCCTTCCTGGAGCCCTTCAGGTACTGGAAGGCTGCTGTGGTTACTTAAAAATCAGAGTTCTGTGAATCCTTATGTTCTTCATTGCTTTTTTTTTTTTTTTAATTTGAGATTTTCCTTGTGAATACTGAAGTAGAGGAACCAGTATTCTTGAAGAATAGCAATCTGTTCCTTTCTGAAGGCTAATTGTTTGCACACTGAGTACTAGTTACTGCTGTTGCTAATCCAGAACAGTGTCTGTAATGACTGAGATGTGGGAGAGCTCGCACTGTGGCAGCTGGTCAGAAAGGGTACTGATATTTGTTCATCTTCTTATGTGTCTTCATCCATCTCTTGAAATAATGTGAGTCTGATTTTGTTTCATGCAGTTGGTGATACTAATTTACTTTCTTTTTCTAGAAACACTAAGGAAAAATAGCTATTGCTTCTATTCTGAATTTATTTTAAAAAACCCCAAACACAAAATACTAAACATCTTAAATGTCAAGGAAAGAAATGTATATCTAAAATCACAGAAATTGGTAATAGTGGGACACATTAAATTATGTGAACAAGAGCAGTCCAGATGACCATCACTGTGGAATTATGTTAAGCAGTTGAGTTTATTGTCAAATCAGTCAGTTTACTGTGTGATGTATTTGATAATTCTCCTAAGTTAATTAGTTCCAAGCAGATATTTTATAGCTCTATGGCCTGGGTGTAAAATAATGCAGCTGCTTCGTTTTCAAATGGGAGAGTCATCTTACGTAATTTCTCTACAGCTTTAAAAAATATCTTAATGTTATCTGGACTAAAACTAAGCTGGAAATTCTCTTAGCCATTTAGTCCAAGGTGATTACACCGATTCGAGAATGTCAACAATTACACAGTACTCATGTTTAATTAGTAAAAGGGAAGCACCTGTATTTTTAGAGGAAAAGACTCCAGGATTAGACTGTACGAATTCAAGTTGTAACAAAAGACAAAAATGAGCATATTATTCATCCTTGGGGAAAATCAGTCACTGGATGGGCTCTGTGCATGGGGGAAAAAAGCAACAGATAGTTCTTTTTGCATATGGTCTCTCCATGCTTTTGTACTGATGCGTATCAGTGATGTTGTTTACAACTCCTTTGTCAGTCCAACAGCAAAACAAAAAAATGAAGCACGCTTCTGGTGGTTAGACAGAGCTCTAACGCTCTCACTTTAATATCTCAAATTTTACACTTGACATAGCCTTCCAGACTGAAAATGTGACTTTTTATTTATTTTCTTTAAATCACTCTGTTTAAACCACCATCTGGTTGAGGCATTAAAATAGGCAATATTGCTCTAAGAGTTTTCTTTAGACCTTTCTTTGGCTGTTAATTGCACATTTATAATTATGTTCTTACAGAAAGATAAAAGAGTTTTGAAAGATTATTCTTGGCAACAGACCTAAGGTGAAAACCTGCTGGTTTAATGCGTAAATTATAATGTGTGCAGTTGTGAAGAGTGGTTTTGTGAAATGCTCAAGTGAGCACAAGAATCTAAGAGAGCTGTCAAAGCATTTGCACTCTGAAGGGACTAATGTTCATTGAAAAACAACTCATAATATGTTGTGCCCGAAGGCTAAATGAGTAGTTTAAGTTAAACACAAGCACTAACTTTCTGGAAGACAGAGAAAGGAAACAATTGTTCCTCAAGCAAAGTTAGAGAAATGTAAAAACCAGCCTGACTTTGATGCCTGTTTAAAATCATTAATTTTCCTGTAAGTTAATGTAAATCAAGGATTAAACAGAAACTGTTACCATCTGACCCTCATAAACTAAACTTCTGTGTGGCTCATCTATTTGAAGTCAAATCTATCCATACATCTAAACAGGAAACTGAATGAAAACATTTTTTCTTTTCATTTCCTATATCCTGCAAAGTTTTTGAAAAAACTATTTCCTTTTAAAATTGAGTCTGTGCACTTATAAATCATTTTCTTTTTCCTGTGCGGGGCTTTGTAAACGTGCCACCAGTTGCTGTACAGAGTACGTAAGAGGGTTCTCCCTGGGCACTGCAGTTTGCCCAACTGTAGATGTTTCTAAAAGTACCTGTGTTTGCAGAATGGTTTTGGACTCCGTGAGGGATCCAAGCTCACGTTGAGCTCCTGGGTAGCGTGGAAGTATCGCAGCCGTGATCGGTTGGATTTTGTTCCTGTAAGTGGCAAACGCTGGAGATCCAGGGTTACAATTTCTACCTGCAGTTCAGGCTGATTTCCACCTTGTACATCTGTATTTCTCTGTCTAGAATGACACTGATGTCCAGAAAATGCTTTGAAATTGCTACATATTAGATGATTATTATTACTATTATTTATTTGCTGCAAGGATAAATGCCATCTCTGTTGCTCACCACTTAGGATTGAGGACTGCTGACAGTTTAAAAAGGTGGTAAATATTGAACAGATACTGCTCTCATCTTGCACTGGAGAGATGCCTGGCATGTGGTCTATAGGAACAGGTTTGTAATTGTCACTTGGTAATACACTTTCAGCAAGGAATCTGACAAGAATTGTGTCTTAATATAGTGTCTGCATGCTTCCCCACTTTCCTGCTGTAGTTTGCTGGAGTTAGTCAATAAGCATGTTGGAGGATCAGGGAGGAAAAGGAGCCCCGGAACTCTGGAATTGGCAGCTGTCAAAGGTACAGCATGGAAACAAGATGCAGCACGTGTCAGAACTGTCACCTTACACAAAAACGCCTTTTTCCTTGGTTTTGCAATTGCTGAAGTAATAGTTATCCTCACCTGCCTTTTCCTTGTTGTGTAAAATCAAGGACTGGTCCAGTGGTAGAGGGTAGCAAACTTACTCTGCTTAGCAGGATAGTTGGTTACAGTACTGGAGCGTGATCCCACTTCCACTGAAAGAAAAAAGTGCTTTTAATGATTTCAAGTGTGGCAAGATAGAACTTAAATGAATTTGGCTCTGAACCAGTTAATTCTCGTTTGTTGATGTTAAAACACTGGCTACAGCAGTGATTACAATGTAAGAATACAAAAGAGGCTTTTTTTATACTTTACTTTTTCTTTCATGTTTCCAATCATAAAAATAAATATGTCTTATTAGAAAAGAAAAATTCTGCTTAGTTTGCTTTGCATGCTGGCAGGTATTAAGTATTTCCTTTTTTTAGGGGAAATGTGTCACTTGCATTTAAGTCAGATAAAAATAAATGAAGATAAAACTAATTTAATTTTAGAATATAATTTTTTTATTTGTTGAACAACTGTTGTTTTAAAATGGATAGCCTGCTGAGAAAGAAACAAAGCCACTTCAGCAAAGCAGGAAATCAATAACCACAAGAAAGCCTAAAGAAAATTAATGCATACAGTGTGAGCAAGTGACATAGAAATTATTTTCTGGTGCAAGAATGGTAATGATAGAAGGCATATGGAGTGGATGAAAAGCATGATAGAAATATACATAGAAAAGATGTGTTCTCTGCTTCTATTTATAAATAGTGACCTCTGTGTTACAGTATTTAAACTTTGAAAGGTCTAGATGGTGGTTTTCTTCCTGATTTCCCCACCCCCTAGTCCTAGGTAAATATTTATGCTTGCAAAATTTAGTAGGCTGGCAGCCATGGAAACGTATGTCTTTCATTTATCTCCAGGAAATCTGGTTACAAACACTCTTTTACTTGAATTCTTTTAATCTTTTTCAACAGCTTTTAACAAAAAATCTTTACTGAGGAACAGAGAATTGTGCATATGATGTATGAGTGCGATTCTGCTGAGTCGGTGACAAGGCTGAATTAGCCCATGGTGGGAGCAGGACTGTGTGAACACAAACCAGCACACACCTTGTGTGTCTGTGTCCCCTCGAAGCCGAGCTGAACGCCGAGTGTTCAAACTGGGGGCAGCAGAAATGGCACTAGTAAGTTACCACATACCACACAGTTCTGGGGAGAGACAAACCTTTCAGTCTGAAGTGAGATCGTTTAAAAAACCAGCAGCAGGTGTGACTTACCTGATAAACTTTTGTGTCTAATTGAGGAAATTCTTTCTTTCAGGAAAACCTGGAACTCGTGAATAGCTCACGCCACTTTTAAGTGCCCTGAACTGATTTTGGTTTTTTCTGTAGCTCAGTGCTTCTAATTTTTCTCATCATATAAGACAGAGTTTAAATGATTTTAAAAATCACATTTACAAAATGACATGGTGTTTCTCTGTTAGTGGCAAACCAGTTTTAACTATGGTGAGAGAGGTTTGTGAGTGTAGCTATTCTCTCTGGGAGCTTTTGATAGAAAATCAGACAAGCTTTTAGTCAGAAAAGTTATTTCTTCAAGTCAGACATAAAATAAAAAGTAGTATTTGAAGCTAACTATGGGTTGAGAATAATTATTCTCACTTGGAATGGATATGTATCCGTTAGACCACCTGGGAGGGAAAGAGTAAACCTTACTGATGGAGCAGAGGGAATATTACCAAGAAGGGAAAGAGAGTGATGCTGTAATCACATAGGGGAGGGAGTGAGACCCGCTGCTCAGAGTGCCATGGGGACAGGTCAGGGAGGAATGAGATATCATGAATCCGGTGTCTTTATTAAATCCATGTTTTTGGTAGCCAGCTGAGGTACAGATTCTGGTTGTAACATACTCCTTCTCATGCAATCATCTCTGAGGCTGGCCAGATTCAGAATTGGAGTGCAGTGTGATTGTTTACACAACCATTTCAATCATCTGCTGTTACAAAGAGTTTTAATCAGGTAAAGTTTTTGTCTGTATGTGTGCATATGTGTGCACACAATATGGCAAGTTTCTAGCGTTACTGCTGGGTAAATCTGGCTTAATATAATTGATATTACTACTCTAGTTTTATACTGAGGCAACGGTGAGAAAACCCAGTTGTAAATCTCTTATGTATCAAGATACTTCTCTCCAGCTTCTGCTCCCTTTGCTGACCCATGATGCTGTTTGTAGCAGTGACAGTCCTGGTGCTTCAGGAAAACTCCCCTTTTTCAAGAGCCATGTGGCAGTATTGAGATAAATGGAACCAATGGACCAAGGTTTCCCCTCAGATGCAAATTAAATTTATTAGCATACTATTTTAATCAGAGTTTGGGCAGATTCAAAATTACCCTGGAGAGCAAGATCCTCGATTTCTTTTGGAGAGTTTTTATCTTCAAGAAGTGTTTGTTGGGCTTTAAGCTCTGTTCCTGAGCCTGTTAGTGAAGTCAGAATCTCTGTGGTTAGGAGACTGAAGCGATACCTGCCAGCCACCAGCACAGCGGCTCTCAAACACCCTGCTCCTTCTTACAAAAGCTGCTGATTGTTTCCATATTGTTGAGGCATTTACTCCTTCACAATAATACTTCAAACTTTTCTGTCTATAAAAAATAATTACAGGTACTTTCTTTAAATCAATTCAGTCACATGAAATTTTAAAAAGTTGAATACAATTCTTCTCTTTAAGAGGCTTTTTTAATGTATTGTTTGTTCAGCCTGTAGCTTCATGAATGTGGAGAAAATGCCAGTTGAGCTGCTCTTCAGAGTTAGGGTGAAGAGGTAAGGAAGAACCCTGTCACTCAGAAAAGAAGCTTGACAATGCCAGCAATGAAAGTTGATTTTTTTTTTTAATGGTAGGGAAAAAAGTGTAATTGATTATTAGAAAAAAAATAATAATACAGTGGATAATCCATCAGCTAAGGCCTTTAAAATGAGAACTAGATGACTCTCTCAAAGCTGTGCTGTTATCTTGGAAGTATGAGTCCAAATGAGATATATGCTCAGGAAGAAGCAGGTGTTTAAGCTTACAGGAGAGCAGTCCTTTTTAAGTCTCTAAAATCCAGAATCATGGCTAGGATTTGGTGTAAGTTCAGAGACTGGACTTACACTGATACTGATCCTCAGTGCACGGAGCTGTCTGCCATAACATGGTCTGAAGACGTGTCAAGGAGCAAGAGGAGGGGTAGCCAGGCACAGAGACCATCCCCACGAGTTCCTGCTGTAGCAGACATTGCTCTTCAGCTGTGTGCAGGTGTTTGTGTATTTGGTAGTTTTCCCTTTGAGTTCTCACTAGTATTTCCAGAAGCTGTGAACAGTTTAGCCTTGAACAGATGAAATGGCATTTAGTGTCCTCAGACACAGGAAGGACACAACGGTCTCCAGTGTGGGGTTGGTTCTGATCATCCTGATCAGTGATTTCCCCTTTAGAGTTTTACTGACAGGTAGGGCTAGTATAAGTAGGGCTGTTTCAATGTCCAGTCCCATTCACATTATCAGGGAAGTTTTAAAGACTTATTTAATGTGAATTTTGAAAAGTTTGCTTCTGCCCTTTTTATATTTTCATGGTCTTAAAGGTTTTGTGTTTTGTTGGTTAAATAACTTTGGTACATTTGCAGTAGAAATAATAACCTGATCTATCTCTGTAGCTAACAGATTAAATACAGTCACAAAATCTGGAAAGATAAAGGTCAGGCAGTGTAGGTACTTACTTACACTGCCTGTTTAATTTCACACTGTTCCAGGACCACCAGCTAACTAAAGGGTGTTTTCCATGTTGTGAAGGTTAACCCTCAGACATTCGCTTCTGGATACAATAGAGGCTCCTTTAGATTGCCATGAACAATTCTTCCTTTCAACATGGACATAGGTGCAAAGGGTGATATAGAGGACTGTTTCTATATTCTTTCATTTATTATTCTTTGAAAGATTAATTTTCCTTTTTTTTAACTTTGAAGAGTCTTTGCAAAATGGTGAAAACATTGAAACTTGTAATACAAACATCAAAAGCAGTTAAAGCAGGAGTAATTTCCCATTGCATCAAAGTTGAATTGCTATGAAAATAACGTTCCACCACACTACCTACCACTGTAATGCAATTAGCTATCATCTCATGTGGGTTTTGTGATACTGTAAATATGTCAAGTGCTCACTATTAGGTTTCTGCCCATAGATAACAGGCTTAAACAGTCACATTTTTTACAAGTTTCATTGAATTGAATCATGCTGAGATACAGATCAGTGGAAAACAGCAGTATTTCAAAAACCTTTCTTTGTAGTAATGTTCCCGTAAATTGGCATTGAATTCAGATACAGGTCAAAAGTAAAACTTGTAAGGACCTAATATAATTCAGAAACATATGACATATCATGAGTATTTGTAATAGGTGGTGATTTCTTGCTTGGAAAGTATCCATGCAAATATTTGTAGAAGTATGTATGTGGAAACTATAAAATAGTGCTTGAAAAAATTGGTGCTAAATTAACTCAGATGAAAGCAGATTTGTAGCTCCTTGGTGTGATGGAGTGTCTTTGCACTAGGTTGGACTGTACTCTGCAATGTATGTGATGCTCAGCTGCATTAATGAAAATAAGTTTGTTTCTGCCCTTTCTCATTCAATTTTCAGTTCAGTACTTTTTTTTTTTTTGTCTTTGGGGCAAATCCTGAAGATTTTATACAGATAACTTTCTCATTCAAGTATTTACTTGGTAGGTGAGACTGAGACAGTTCACTGTCACCATGAGATTCCCTTTCCCAAGAGATAGTCCTTGACTCAGTCCCACAGTCCTGGTTTCAGGACCTGTGTCTGCAGGGAGTGGTGGCTGTGCTGAGCGATACCCCCAGCCCAGGGCAGAGCCCACCAACAGCCCCCAGCCGAGCTGCCAGTAGGGGCAGGGAGCCCGTCAGGCTCGGGACAGACACGCAGCCAGCAGTGGCAGGTAACAGACCTGTGTGCTCCTGCGTGGTTGTCCACATGGACAGGCTTACTGAATAAGAATTAGTGACACTTTCTGTGGCTCTCTGAGGAAGGGAAGCCATTCAGGGCTTGCCCATGTGAGATCTGCCTTATTTCTGTGTCTTTGCCGACATCCGCTGTTGGCTCTTCAGGGTGGAGCTGTGTGTGCTCCCATGCTGACCCCAGTGCCTCTCTTAGCATCAATTTATGTCAGTGCTGAGCTTTCATATACAGGTGGAATAATTCTAAAAATGTTTTCAGTGGATTTCTTCTACATACTGAATAGTCAAATATTTTAAGAAAATAAAAAATAGCCGGAGTGTGGATTGCATGATAGCATTGCCGATAATCTGCAGTGGCTCCCAGCTTTCACCGGATCAAAAATCCAAGCAGAAGTGTCTGAGCAGCTGAGCTGAGGTTTGCAAGGCTCGTTATATACTTGGCAGTATCTCTGGCACTTTCACATTTGGTTTAGCTGGACATCTCGGGTGAGCATTGTTTTGACAACAGATCTGTAATTTAAATTTGTGGTTCTGGGTATGTAGTTAGTGGCGTGACTCCAGCACCGACAGGCTCCCTCCCATAGGTTTAATCCAGGTGGAGTGGGTTACAATAGTAGTAAAGACACAACAGCAGGAACTTTGTCCCACTGGGTGTGATCTCTAGTTGCTGAGTGCACTGTATTTTATCTGTGCCACTGCATCTGCACTGCTACAGTTACTCATTTAATGTGGTTGTATTAAATTGGTGTGTGCATACGTACACGTGCTGTAGTCACGCTTTCCATTTCATTACTGTCATACCCTTAAATCGAGCTGGTGCAGTTACACAGGTAGACCTTTCATCTTGGCTGCAGCTGTGAATCACTGCAATTCTGAAATTTGGTGATTTATTCCCCTTTTTCCTGTGACAAGTGTTATTTGACAGGAAAAAATTAACAGCAGGAATGCTGAGGCGTTTTTATATCTGCAGGCACAGGCATAAGTAATTCAGAAAGAGCTATTTAAAGTTTTAAATCTCAATGAACCGAAAATCCTTTTTTGGTTTGAAACTTATTTTGAAATGCCTGACTTCAGAAATAAACAGCTAAACTTTCTTAAGTAAGAACCAATCACTTGTTCTCTATTTGCAACCAGACTATAGTAACGTTTGAATCTAGGAATTCAGGTAATTTTTCTGACTATTGACCCAAATGCAACTTTTAAATAATTAACCTAATCAGTTAATAACTGAAGGGTCCTATAGAACTTGGTGGTGATAAATCTGTAAGATGTGTCTATGAATGGAATAGTTTTATAAAGAATATTCTCTGCTTTTGGCTTGTTCACATTCTTAGGTTTTTAAGAGAGTACTCTGGCAGGGTTTTTTACTATATCTGTTAAAGAAACTTCTAGAAAGCTCATTAAATTCTGTATTATCTTTTTACACAGTTAAAAGGAAGTAGTTCTGAATTTGTGATTTTTAAGTGACTTAGACTGCATTGAGATACATTGAGACAATGATGTTTTGAAAAAAATAGATTTTACTATAAATTAGATAGTTTTATACTTCTCTATACCACTTCAATATTTTTCCAGATATCTTTATTGAGGATGTTTTAATGAATCAGATGCACATTCATTTTTTTAAAAAATAAAATAAGTCTTTTCTTTAATTGTTTTGTAGTGTCTGAAGACCTCTTTATGTAGTATGCACAGAAATATCCACCATGTCTCATACAATAGCTAGACAACTCCTGGTCATAACTCTTAATCACAGCTACTGCAGAAGGAGACTTCTGCTTGTGCATGTTCATATTTATTGAGGTTTTTTTGATAAGCTTCTAAATTTACATATCAACTAATTAGAGAATCTCAGCTTTCAGTTGTGAAACTCTGAAAAAACCCGACACAACTCTCTTCAGTCTCTCCTGGCCCTTTCTGGAGAAGAAAAGCTTAGAAGTGTAATTTTTTTTGAAACTTAAAGGTTGTACATTAAAAACAAAATAAAAATGTGCAAAATGGAACTTTAAAAACATTAGAATTTTATTTATTCTCATGATTTTCAGGGTCATGATTTGTGAACTTTTGGGATTAGAAGTACTACAATTAGGTCAAGTAAATGAAGTATAAAATAGCTTCCCAGTTATACTTTCTGTCAGGTGAGTAGTCAACCCTTAAATTGTCTGTTCCGTCACCTTTCTTTCTTTGACAAAGGAAAAATTTTATGAATCTTTATGGAGAAGATGTCAACACTGGTATTAATAATCAGAGAGGTACTTGGGCTCAGTTGTGGAAGGTGTGGATTTGCTGTGGGCTGAAGCAGGGGGAGTAAAGCACAGTGCATTGCACCTCCTCTCCCCAGGCTTGCCAGGGGAACCAGTGCTCCCAGGAGGTACAAGGCATAGCTGACATCTAGGAAATAAATATACAGGTGTCACCTAGAGAGTGTTAGAATAGAGGGTTTCTCTGCTCCCCAGAAGATCTTCAGGTGGCTGCTTGGAATCATGCTTCCAGCTCCCCCATGTCACTGCTGACTGCGCTGGTAGAAGCCGAATGGAGGGGAGGTCACTGGTGCTGAAGTGCTCTGGCCTGAAGAAATGAGACTGCTGGAGGTCAGGACTGTTGGGCAGCAGATCTGCCCCGAGACAGCTCATTTTACCAGCCTGGAGTTTGGAGTTGGACCCAACTGAGATGTCTGTGCATGAGAAATTGCCTGTGGACTGGGCTGGGTTACCTCAGGACCGTGTGTTACAGGGGGAAGAGCGGCCGTACGGCCGGGGCGACTGTTCGCCTGCTGTCGCTGCTGCCTACGCAGCTTGTGCTGACGGGGAGGTCTCTGAACTCACCGACCCAGTTCTTGATCAGGGAAGTGTGTGGGATGTTATTGATCTATATTGGACTGTCACTAACCTGGGATTTTTAGGAAGAACACAATGATAATGTGCTACTTTCCATTCTTAATGGTAAAGTTGTTAAAGATATAATTTTACACTTCAATCCCAGCTCTGAATGACTCAGTAGTATGGGGGAGGGACTTTTTATAAGGGCAGTTAATGATAGAACAAGGGGAAATGGCTTTAAGCTGAAAGAGGGGAGGTTTAGATTAGATATTAGGAAGAAATTCTTTGGTGTGAGGGTGGTGAGACACTGGCCCAGGTTGCCCAGAGAAGCTGTGGCTGCTTCTCCCTGGAAGTGTTCAAGGCCAGGTTGGATGAGGCTTTGAGCAACTTGGTCTAGTGGAAGGTGTCCCTGCTGATGGCAGGGGGAGTGGAACTGGATGAGCTTTGAGGTCCCCCCAACCCAAACCAGTCTGGGATTCTATTAAGGAGTCTTTTTTTAAAACAGTAACACCAGTTGGTAATGACAGAAAAAAGTTCAAATTTCTGATGTTGTAGAAACAAACTTCCAGTGACGTTTTCCCTGAGGCTGAAGTTGGGGACCTTATGAAATAGGACTGAAAAACCCTGGAGAATTGAGTGGGAAGATTTTGTTTTGGAGCATCAGAGCTTTTCTCTGCAATTTCCTTCTGTCCGCTGAAGTGAGAAGGGAGCGTGCTGAGCCCCTGGAAGATGAGCTGTGGCTCTCCTGCCGGTGTGCACTCTTTTATGAGAGTTGCTATAGGGACCAGGTTCTAGTTATCAGCTCAACCAACTTCATGTATGATTAATGTTAATTGCCCATTTTGCATGGCTGACTTTTTTCCTCCTGCTGAATTGGCTCTTGTTGCCTTTGATGTGGCTGGTGATCCAATGTCCTGCAATGGTTAGACAAGTGATCAGCTTGCCAGCGCTGAGAGGAGACAGAATCAGGTTGCTGCGAGGTCAGAGTTTGCTTCTCTTCTTAAACACTGAAAGGTCAAGTAGAGTTTAACTACCATTGGCATCTTTGAAATGTTGTAATAAATGCCAAAGCAAGGTGATTATTTTAAATCCATGCAGCAACTAAGAATCTTAGGCTAATAAAAGGAAATAATTTTAACTCAAATTATCAAGATGTTATGTTTATTGGTAGAGACTTCAAAGAGTACGTTTCACAACCACTGGGAGCTATTTCATGATCTTTGAGGAGAGCAAAATTTTAATTTGTGGTTCCTGTTCCAGTTTCAGGAAAGCAGCTAAGATTGTGGGGGTTTTTGGTTGATGGTTTTATTTTGTTTTGTTTTCTGCTTCTGAGTACTTGCACCAGGTACTGCCACTATTATCAGAGCGATTTGCACAGCATGTCATATAGTACTTCTGTGTTTCTCCTTTAAGCCTAATAAAATATGTTGCTATTGAGGAAACCTGTGATACATATGAGAGCTTCCTAAATCACAAGTCTAGCATGTTTTTATACCAAACAGCTCAAGCCTCATGGAATCAATAATTAATTTATTAACTGAGTATCTTTTGAAAAAACAAAATCAGCAGTCCTTGCTAGACTGTCTGCTGCCAATTCATAAATAGTTGATGACAAAAATGAAAAGTGTAGAAGTAAAATTCAAATCTTAACGATCAAAGTATCGGGTACCTCATCTATCACAACTTGGAATAAATATATCACAGAACGTGTCATATCTCATTGACACTGCAAGACATAATGCTTTCCCTTGTTATCTAGCTAACTGCCAAGTCTACAAAGTTTATAGGCTGCTAAGATAATGTGCTAGTGGTAATCCACTTCAGTTGCAGAAATATGAAGTACTGTTGAAATATATTTCTACTTGGTTTATTCTTTGCTCTCAAGAGGACAGGATACTATTTCACTTCCTCTAAAGAAGCCCAGAGAATTAAAAGCAAAACATCAGGATAAATTATGCTAAATGGTGGACTAGACCCCAGAGGAAATCATGCTTCTGTGGTCCAGCATTCCTCCATTTATCTTACAAATGTTACATCTAATGTTAATTTTGTAAAAGGAAAGCATTCAAAGATTCATCTGATCCTTTTAATACCAGTTTTAGTGTTATAGTGATATTTGTCAGACTCATACCATCATAACTTACTTTTCTAGTCTTGACAGACCATACAGAAAATATTTCGGGCTACTAACACATAACATTTTATTTCACAAAACACAAAATAACCTAGTAATTAAACTCCAAAACTTAACAAATAATTGCCAGCAAGCAATTACCATTCAATTAAAGAGTAATTACATGGTTATTTGTGCCCTGTAAAATAAAGCATTACTGAAATCAGTAACGCAATCAATATTTTAGCAGAAACAGGATGCTGCAGTGATGGACCTTTCAACCTGTGCTGATTAAATTGTCATCCAAATAACAGTTTCCTAGTTAAATCACCACATGTTTATTTGTCTTGATTAATATGCAAATTCACTTCTGATTCCAGTAAATCTCCTATATTTAAAAGCGCAAAAGTAGAGTGCTATCGTACATCAACAGTGATGTGCTGTATGTTTCCACTGATTAATTACATTTTACAAAGTGGTGATGAATTTGTGGATTTTATGAAATATAGTTGTATATAATGAGTGTAAAATACAGTTATAAAAGATGGAGCTGATCAGTAATTTTAACAAAATCACAAAAATAGCCTTATTCTATGTTTTTGTTCAAATTAAATATCCTTGGGATATCTAGGGAATATTAAACCTTTGAGAGGAAAAACAAGGAAGTTAGCTCTCAACAGGAGTAGAAAATAAAGGAAAATCAGACATTAATGAATGATTTCTCAACATTTTACTATATCAACTGTCAGATATACTGATTAAAATGTAATTTAGTCTCTGACAAATTTAATTTAAAACAAAATAACCAGGAGTGAAACTCCACTGTTCCCTCTCCTCTCTCTCTCCGAAAATCCAAATAAAAAATACATTTTCTCTTCATAAAATCTTTTAAAACAGTTTGTTTAATTTTAAAAATGTTTTTCTTGGATTACTATCAACATATGGAGTTTCATGGAAAAGATTTGTTAGCATTTGAGCTTGAGAACAGAATGTTTTGTAGTTTTGTTAATTGAGCTCTTCTACTGAAGAAAGCTGCTAATTTTAGCTGTTCTGTAATTTTTTTTGGAGACAGTAAATGCCAGCTAAGCACTTACACATGCATGTGCACGAGCACAGACTTCTGTACAGCAAAAGAGCAACAATTCTTTTCTGTTTAGAACCCCCACGTACCAGCCTCATCCTGCTGTCAGACAATGTCCTTGTGCAGGTGATTTTAATAGAGAGTGCATGTGTGCATCTAACTTCCTGTGAAGCTCAAATTCTCTTATTTTAGGTTTACATTACTGCAGCCTGGTGAGAGTTTTACTGGGCTTTACTACAAAGCCATCATAGTATGATAAACAACCCAAAACATAAAAAAGAAAAATGGAAAAAGTACTGGATAAAATGAAATACCAAATGGACAAACGCGAAGGTAAAAAGAGGGGGGAATAGTTTTATAGAGATAAAATAATAAACCAAAAAAATGATTTTGTGCTACTTTGATGTACAGTAAAACAAAATAACACGAGCACGCTGTGAAAAATGAGCAGGTTAATGGTGCCTCTGTGGAGTGTTGCTGGAAGTTGTCTTCATTTAAAGGCAGGTTTGTCGTGCGCTGATGGAGGGCTTTGCCGCTGTAGGGTGATAGAGTGAAGTTTAACTTGGGTTGCTTTGTGAGCCAGGAGTCGTTTTGGAAACGCTTTCTATTCAAACCTCATTCATTGCTGCAGCTTAGTTATTCTATACAATGTGTCGCTATGTCTTGTCAAAAGCTCTGTTATTCAACAGAGTAAAATTGTTTAGACCAGACAGAGCAATACTTTTCCAAACATGGGGAGCTTGTGTTTTTATTAGCTGGCTTGGGGAAGAGTTGATTCAAGTGATTTTTTTGGTCTGTAAATCTCTGTATTATGATGGCAGCTGTGTAGGGCGATTTCATGTACACATATTGATGTAAGGGATAAATATGGCAGTTAAAAACAATTTAACAGATCTGTAAATAGGCCTTTAACATTCTGGATTAAAAACTGCAATTGTAATTTGTAAGCTGGTCAAGGGCAATGAGATTTTTGGCAGGCTGGGCTAACATTCTTGGTTTAACCTATCTGTAGTAATTAAAAACACCAGTCAAGCTGTAAAGATAAGTAATCAGTTTTGGAAAAGCTCAATGTCAAATTATTATTGCATCTTCAGAAGCAGGCAGTTCCCTGCCATGATTCAGAAGACAAAGGTGTAAGATTATGCTGCATTCAAGGTTTCAGCTTCACATCTTGGGCAGTGCAACTTTTATTTTCTGTGGTGCAGGTGTGTGGCATAGACTTTGGAGCAGTCACTGCTGTGACCGCTCTCCACTGGCCACCTGTAAGGTCATGGAAGCCCTGGATAGTGGCAAAGCTTGGCTACTGTATGGGCAGTAGATGTGCCTGGTCAGCCCTGAGCTGGTTCGTAGTGGCAGCTGGCAGCAGCGTGGCTGTTTTTGACAGCACAGGGTCTGAGCTGATAAAATTCTGGTGCACCCAATCTCAATAGCTCTGGCATCCCTATAGTCTTTGCACTGTTAATCCACAACCCCCATAAACCACAGCTTGTGAGCAGAGAAATACATCCAGTTGCATTTTCAAGACTTTACACGTGAATTACACGTGCATGTGAGTATTTTGAGCTCCATGTTACAGACAGTAGTACTAAAAAGAATATATTAATTAGTGAAGTAGAGGTACACTAGGACTAGCAATATGGATTGCTTTCTTTCTGGTCTCATGGTGCAGATAATTAAAAAAATCTTAGCTTTCTAGTCATTTATGTGATTTTGAGCTAATGATTGTGTTAACTATAGGTGCTGTTTGGCAGTTTACTGTTAGTTCACTTGAAACCTATACAATTCCTGTATGTTTAATCAACTTTTCTGTTTTCCTAGGCAAGAATTTCTAGTGTCTTTTTGCGTGTCATTGACAGTTCCTATATTTTATACAGGTCAATACCATGTGCAGTTAAGCAAATATTTCAAAAAGAAAATGCATTTTCATTTATCCTCTTATTCCATCAGCTCGCGGCCAGGAAGACCCCCCAAGCGTTCCCTAGGAGTTGCCATACAAGAAAACGCGCGTCTGCTGCCCCATGGAGTTCCAGGCCTCTTATCACCAGGACTTATCTCTCCGACAGGTAATAAAATCCATCAGATGATCAGCCTCATCTCTTCATACTGCACAGCAGTTAAAATAAACTAATATTGATCTAACTGCCTTGTCCTTCAGGGCTTTTTCAGGCTTTACCAGAGGTTACATTATTGGATTTTTTCAGTGTTCATGAAAACTCTGTTTTGTTGCTGCAGTGACTGAAATCTAATGGATTTGTAATTTAGTTCTTTATTAATTGTAATTTCCTTACAGGAAATTCCATTAAATGTGTTATTTTAGTAAAAGAAAAAAAAAAAAACCTGAGAAAATGAACTATTGTCTCGGAGAGCCCTGTAGCATGCATTTCTTCCTCTCAAATGCCTGTGTATTTTAGTTCTCATGGGATATGAGCGGTGTGGCTAATGCATCTTGTATTGTATTGTAACATCATTAATGTATGCTGGGAAGATAGAGAAATGCTTGTACGAATTATAGAAGGAACACTTGAAAAGCAGATAAGTCCACATTGCCACAGTGGATTGTACTTTTAATAATCTGCATTCGTTACCGTAATATGAAAAAACTAGCATGAAAATATGTGAAATTATAAACAAGCCCTAAACCTAATTTAATGCATAGTATTTTATTTCACTTCATTAATTTATTAATAGAGTTTAAATTAAATCTTGTGCTATCCTGATGAGTGGTTTAATTTTTTATTAATTGCTGTGTGCTGAAGGTAGGTTTATTTTGGTAATAAAGCTATATTAACAGACTGTATTCATAAAAGTAACTGTTTAAGTATTCAATGGCCTTAGCAGTTATAGGATTACCCTCAAAGTCCAGTCTAAATATATTGTATCTTCATTATTAACAAACTTAGTGAAGTGTTTAGCTGAATATAAAGTCATAGAACACCTAACAGGAAAGCAGAGTTAAGTGACTGGTAGGAGTGTAGTCACTTCTGACTTGATCTTGCAGATAACTGTGCTTGCAGAACCTATTGCACTGCAGCTGCGTGCCTCAGCGGGTCTCTGTGTTCAGCAGAGTAACATAGCTGAGATCTTTAATTTCTTCTACAGCTCCAGGTGTCATGAGGGCTTCATGTTGAACCAATAACCTTTATCGCTGTGGTAGTGGAAATTAATGTTCTTAAGCAACACTCACCTTAACTGAAGTAGTTACTAAGTTATGAAAGCATTTTGCTAGAGCCAGGAGCCACAGTTGAGCTGGTGCAACTTCATGTGCTGTTCATACATGTAGCTGGGATCAAACACGGTGTTTTCACTCATATGAGCAGCTCATCAGTGAGGGGCTGTCATGTTCTCAGCTCAGGAATTTCATGGATTTGATATTGTTTATGTTATTACCAATAGCCAGGAAAGCACAGAGCCACCTTGCTTTAATAATATCATCATAAATCCAGAATATTCCATATTACTTTGCCATTCTGTGTGTGTTTGCAGATAGGATATGAAATTATACAGACTACCATATTGCTTTAAAATGGGAAATACTTTAGGATGCAGTGTGCTGAGTATGCACAGTAAAACTGTATCATAGACACATTCTGTGACTCACAGATATTTTGAGTATCACAGAGTCTGAGTAAAAACAAAAAAGTTGCATTTCTAGAGTGTTATAAGTTGTTTGGAGTCTAAAGTGATGACCAGGATACATCCCACCTTGTTGAACACACAGCGGGCTGCATGAGAGGATTGACCCCCGGGGGCTGTCTTTCAGCTGAGGCCCATGGTGGCCACATTTCTGATCTTGGGAGCCACCTATGAAATCCTCTGCATGACCAAGCACCACAAGTCCCAGACAGTGTGCCTCAAGTAGCTGAAAGGTGTTTTTGGGAGCAGCTTGTTGGTGGGAGAAAATGCACATTCCCAGAGCATCACAGAATCATTGAAAACCCTGGACAAGACAAATCCTCACGGATGAAGCAGCCGTGCTGCCACCAGCCCGCAGCAGGGCAGCTCCGTGCTGTAGTCTTGTCACTCAGGAGTTGGAGCTCCTAAAGTGTTTGAGTTGTTTTACCTTGTTTGTAAGGAAAGAGCAGTGTAAACTTTGGGGGAAATGCTGAGTGAGGAAAGGTGCCAAAAGATCCACTGTAAGCTCAATGGGGATTTGAGCTGTTGTAAACTTGATGGAGTACCTGGGATATGAAACCTCCATTAGCTTTATTTGTACCTATTTACACTTAATTACTGACTGCTTTCCTCTGATTGCCTTCAACATTTCTGCAATTGGATTCTTTCCTTCTGGCTGAACTAAGAACAAAATGCATTTTAACACTTCTCACACAATAGAGATTTTTCTAGCAGATTTCCAACTGGTGGGAATAAAAGTTGCAAGGATATTAACCTGTTGCCTACTGGCCAAGTTTTAATTTGGTTATTTATGATCTCATGTGCATATTATTTGCTCTGGTTCTGACAGCTTTGGCCCACAGAATTTGTCTGTAAAACTGAACAGTACTGCCCCTGGCTGCCCCCTGCTCGGTGACCAGTTGGCTTGGCAGAGGTTTTCTGCTTGGAGCGCTCTCTGCTCCCAGGCTGTGGTTCAGACGGCTGTGGGAGCGGAGCAGGACCAGGACTGGGGCAGAGACTGAGGGTTTGCAGCATGGTAGGGCTGGATCCATCCCTTCCAGTAGAGGGGATGCTGATATGGGGGCAAGAACAACTCTTTACATCTTAGTGACTTTTTTGGTTACCTGCTTCCTCTAACTGCAGTGTAATTGCCTGGAGTGTTTATTTTAGGTATCATCTTGTCTGCTCCGTGATAGTCCCTGTGTCTGATCGTGCCCATTCTGCCTATGGCACAGGTATGCAGACAGTGATGTTCACCTGCCTTCATTGTGCTTACTAAAAAAAAATAAATCACACTCTTCTTATGTGGCTACCTCATTTTCTAATGTGTTCAATTTAGCATCTAAGTCTTCTTCAGATAAAGTCATTTTAGTAACAGACTCCACATCAGCAAATGCACATGATACATCTATCCATTGTATTTTTCAGTTTTGCCTCCATTTTTAGTGTTCAGCCGAGCTGAAGTGAAGGCATTTGTGTCCGAGCTTGCTGTTGGTTAGATGGGCAGGTCTCAAGAAGTTGCTGTTCTGGCTGCAGAGCTCACAGACCTGTCTGTAGCTGGTATTACAGAGTGATGATTAGTAACTTCCTGCTGACTTGAGTGAGCCATCTGTGTTTCCACTCCTTGAAATGTGCTGTTATTTTCATCACCCATTTGGTTTGTGTCAGCTCAGTTTACATGGTCATTTTCACATAATAAACAGGTAGTTAAATTAGGCATACTGCCTTTCCCAGTGCAGAATGAATTTTTTTTTTTACCTCTTGGCAAAGTGAACTACAACTACTCTTATGTATAAGTGATTTCTGAAGGAGCTATAAGTGAAGCCTCGACCTTTTTAAACAATTGTGGGTACCTTCCACCTTTGGGGAACAGGAACATTTGAGTTATGATGAGACTAGAGCAGCAGGGTGGTTAAAACTGCTGGGATTGAGAAAGATGAGGTAGTGTGTCTGAGATGTGAGCCACCAGGAAGGGCTTGTGTAAACAGCACAATAACCCTGCACAAAAACTGCATCCAAGAGCTGATAATTTAAGTACTGTCCATTTTAAGTTAACTTAGGAGAAAGTGTTTTTCTTCTTGTATTTGTGTAGGAAATGTGGAAGTCAGCGTGGTGCCCTTGCCTGCTGTGAGGGCAAAGGAAAAATCCTGTATGTCACAGAGGGCTGGTCATCAAAGGCTCAGTTCTTCAAACAGTGCAGTGTGGGGAGGAACACTAACAAAAAAAGGCTTTATCTCCTGTTAATGTACAAGTCTGTCATCGGTGTATATTAACAAGACAGTTGGGACTTAACTGTGGAATAGATTTTCAAGGAAGTTTTAGGGTCTGAAGCAGTTGTTTGCTGTGTCGAGAGAAGCTGAAATCCATTCTATAATTTAAGCCAGAAAACTGTTGATATGGAATGAAGCTGAAAGAGTAGTTGGATCTTTTGATAGTTATCTGTGCCAACTTCAGTCCTCTTACCTTTCATTTAGGTTGTCCCCAAAAAAGGTTAGAAAACCACTATATGAAGTCTTTTCAGTTTTTCTCTAACTCCATTTGTAGAATTGCTACTGTTACTTCAATAAAACCTTTCTGGGGGCTGCTCCATCTTGTTTTCAAGGTACTGGAGAGAGCAGCTCATGAAGAAAATCAGCCTGCCACCAGAACTTTGTGGTACAGGGCACAAACCTGCTTTCTGAGGCGGGGTTTTTTGGTTTGTTGGGGTTTTTTGGTTTGTTATTTTTGTTGTTGTTTTTTCCCCAAGTGACAGGATGGGGATTTCTCTGACAGCCCACGTGCTGGGACTCCCACAGCTGAAGCCAGTGGGGTGCTGGAATGTCTGGTGAGGCTGAGTGCCAGGAAGATGGATGCAAGCATATTTAAACATTTCTGTTGCCATTTTATCTTTGAGATTTGCTGTTGGCAGCTGTGGGCAGGCCAGCAGGCATGATGTGGTGTGTGTGGGCAGGGTGTGTGTAGTACAGGTCAGTGGGTGGATTGCAGTGAGGATCTAGGGCTGAGGGCTGCTCGGTGCAGGAGATGGGAGGAAGCCAGCCTGATGGGCAGTCGTGTGTTAGGAAAGGAAAACGAGGCATTTTCAAAGGGATGCTTCACTTTGGTGGCCTTTGCTGGATGGGAGGTGGGAGGATTCAGGATTGCAGAGGTTCACCCCCAGGTGGTTGTTTTCCTACCAGGGAAAGCTTGTTGGTACGTACTGTGTGCAGAGGCTGCGGCTGGTGCTACCGCGAGCGGGCGGGATGTTAATGCCCCCTGAATAAACCTGCTGCCAGCATCTGTCATCAGGTCTCTGCTGTTTTCTTGCATTGGTCTGCCCAGGTGACAGAAGCAAACCACCTGCATTTCCAAATGTGTAAGATAAACTGCAATTTTCATTGTCAGGTAGATTAGTTACAGCTCCCTTGAAGTGATCCTTTTTTATTTCACAAACAGTTAAAATAGACGCTGTCTCTTTAGCTGCTTGTCTGCAGTTTTTAAGAATGTAGTAATTAAAATATTGACCTGTTTGTACAGATATGAATACTTTTTCAGTGTAGTTTTGTCTTATTAATAGTTAAGCTGTTGTGAATAGTTTAATGTAATTAATATTTTAGTGAAATTAATATTTTAATAGATATCCCAACTCACATCATTGTGTGACTCAAATAAATAAAGAGTAGCTTACAGAAGTGTGATAACTTTACATGTTCCTTCAGTTCAGCAGCGATAGCAGCAGCCACTTAGTTTTTTCTACAGAAAGGAGAGGACAAACCCATATTTGCTGCAGTCTTCAGGCACTTTAATTTGGTGTATTCTGGGGGATGCATGAGGGTGGAGGCTTTGAAGGCCTTTGGTATCCAGTTGCTGTTCATCAAGGTGGGCAGACGGGCAGCCAGCTCAGCCCTGCCGCTGCACAAAGCTACCTGTGGGAACTCCTGGTGCCGTCACCAGCTCCTTATTTCCATCTGGGACTGGTGCTGCTCCAGTGCCCACCAGTCTCTCCTGGCTGAGGAGCTGTAAGGTGTGCACAGGGTCAGAGGAGCGGAGCTGCGGGAGCAGCAAGGACATTCCCTTACAGAGGGACGCAGCGGGGCTGGAGGCAGGGAGTCTGCTCCACGTGTAGCATTAGCTCAGAGGCTGGGATTGCCCAAACCAGGCTGGGAAGGTTTGCCTCTTGTCTTGTACAGCCTGCTTCCAAGAAAGAGCTGTTCTTGGAAGCATAAGCGTTCACTCAGGGTCACTAACAGAACATCTATTGACTGATTTCACCTCTCGGGGTGTTTGATCTGGGGCCTCTGTAGCTGGCAGGAGTTCTGGAGCCTCTGGGAGCAGGGAGCAGACAATTGTAGCATTAAGGGAACCTTTTCCTTTCTCAACACACTTAACTGAACATTTTTGTATGTTTACATCTTATTTCTGTGGCTCATTTCACTGTTTACAATTATCCTTTTTTTTTTTCCAGTTGTCATAGATGTCATTTTAAAGTTCCATTTATAATGAGAAGCATATGCAGGACTTTGTCATTGTTGGCATTACCTGGCTTGGTAGAAATTATTATTTTTAATCAAAGGCAAACATACTGATTAAGGATGCTGCAACATTCCTCTGCCTACGGGGAACGTTAACAGTTTATAAATTGTTCTTGGTGACAATTCAGTAGTGAATTACTTTGATATATATGGCTAATAAATTAATATGATTAAGTTAATGAGTAGTACAAGTGTTGCCAAACTCCACTCGTCGGGCTTTTAATGCTGCTCCACATTTGCAGCTCTAGCTTCCCCCTGTGGTGAGAGGATCAGTGCTACCTACGCACTGTCATTGTGATAAATGGCATATCCCACAGTGCCCTGCACTCCATCTGGTGTGTCCCCAAAATGAGAAATATTTTATACAAATCACACACTCAGAAGCTCAAAGGACTGTAGAAAGATCTATTTTTCAAACAATAATAAAAATGCATACATCTCTTTAGCAACTCTTCATTTTTACTGTCGTAATGGATGCGTGTAGCTTTGGGAAAAGAAAGCTCACGTGAGTAACATAGGAAAGTTATCCACTGCGCAGTAAAGCTGACAAAGAAGTTACATGCTCACTCTTCTATTTTATAATGAAATGTTCTTAGATAAAAAATGATGCTAGAACATCTTAAAATTAAAGACCATATATGCCGCATGAGTGAGTACTGCCCCATCTCATGCCAGCAAATTCCTGTGCTGAAGGGAGCATGAATTTGAGTGAGTGAGAAATGCAGAATTGTGTCATTACTCTTTAAAATGCAGCCATTCAGTAGAGTTCTGACAATGGGAAAACTTGGTGACTATGAGTCACTCGGTTCCTCTCTTTCCTTTTCTCTTTTAATGTTATCTTTCTTTAGGGATCCGTTTTTAGTGTCTGCTTTGTCTGGGTTGGATGTTACATTTTTGACAAATGAATAGTTAAAGCTGTTGAGAATTTACTGACTGGTTAACCTTGTTGTAAATTTAATTTACACATAGCCTCAGCTACTAATTATTGTCTGAGAAGTGTGAAACTCGGTAATACACTTTCATTTTTAAGTATTTGCACAGAATTTTTGCGAACATTTATCTTGCTGAGTTCCTACATCTTAAGAGATGACAAAGTTCAACCCAAGTGGTCACACTGACAGAATTAAGACTGTACTGTCTTGACACTCAGGGCAGGTCTGTGCTGAATTTATCTTGATTTGCAGATGGAAGAGAACCATTTGAAAAAGGTGGCTGAAGTATCACGGAGTTAACAAAATCAGTAGGTTTTCATCTGTTTTTTTGTAAAAATCTGTGACATTTGTTACTGCCAGGTTCTTTGTTAGCCTCGTGTCTGATGGCATTGAGGTCTGTAATGATCATAATACCTGTCTGCTTCTCTCTGTCGCATCTTTAACTGACTTTGAAACTGTTTTAGCTCTTTCAAGTCATCATTAAGAAATGTCTTAAAGTCAGATAGTATCAGGAGATATGTAAGATTTTGGGATATTTTTTATGTGTGTGCAGAAAGTGAAGTGAGTTTAGCAGTGAAGGCTGCCTATGTGTCCTTTCTGGAGAAGCTGCTGGTATAGCTGATCTGCCAAGGAGCAGACCTTTGCTATGTAGAAAGTACAGCAGCTGCAGTTGGTGTTTCCTCCTGCACAAGAAGAATGTGCTCTTCTTTCAGCCCTTCCCAAGTAATAAAACATGATGCCAAGAGCTGGCAACAAATTAGGATTCATGATGAAAAGGAAACATCTCTTACTGAGCATTTTGAAGAGGTGCACATTTTTATTTTGAAGCTAGCGTAACTAAAATAGATTTCATTGTCTGATTGTTCTCATTAAGTGACTGGGACCATATTAAGATTTCACTGGGAATGTATTTGTATTGTATGAACTATTTTATCACAGTCAACATTAATTGGTGTAAAGAAAAGCAAGCTGACTTAATGAGTATAGTGTTATACAGCATCCTTTTGCATAAGAGAGAGACCTCTTCAGTTTGCAGAGTCGTGCTGCTAGCACCTGCCATGGCTGCCACCATGTTGGACCTGTTTTAACGATAAATATGGGGCCAGAGTTCTGGAAGATTCAGTCTAGAAACTGAATTCATCCTGAAAATCCTTTGCAAGGAGAATTCCTAGAGCTACCACCCTCCTGCGACTTGCATATGAAAAGCTTTACTTCAGAAGAGAAGCACTTTGTAGAATACATGCCTGAATGTAAATGACAGACATTTTATTAGGAAAGGAGAGCCTTTATTAAAATATAATGATCTACATTGTTTTTATGTAATCTAATGAATTACAGTAAAAGCCTGAGAAATGAGCTGGAAAAGGCAGAGTACTCTCCCATGAAAGCGAGCTATGATAACCTTTTTGTAATTCTTTTAGCATGTTGAAAGAGTATTTCTACACAGACTTATTAAATTAAGCAAGGTCACCTTTTCATATTATTAACAGATTTAGTTTGCCAGATCATGGACTTTGATTCTGAAAAATGTGGATGAATCATGCAGTAACATATGTCAAGTAGAAAATTGGTTATAAAATGTTAAATCATTTTAATACACATTGTGTCTTTGTTTTTACCGTTTCACAATTATAAAAAATAAAATGCTTAATGCTTGTTTTTCACATTTGCATATTGATTGGATATGCTTTAATAATAATGATATTTCTAAGTGGATTATCTCTCCTGACTGGGGCAATCTCAATCTAATATTTGCACAAAGGGAAGAAAATATTCTTTTCAATAGTAATATAAAATTCTCTTCTATGACATGCAGTATGCAATCATTACTTTGAAAGTTTAGCTATAAATAATAGCCAGTGAAACTGGTCATATACTTATAGATGAGCAGATATATTGCATTTATCAGTCTGACTCCAGTTCAGCCAAGCATGCATAAAACTGGCATTGTGTCATGCAAGTTGTTCATATGCATTCCCAAATCTCTGCATGTGTGTTATTGTCTTTTTATACATTATATATATATTATATATATATATATGAGGAAAAAAACCCCATATTTAAAGTGTTATGTAATTTTGACACAAAATCTTGCTGTAATTGTTTATAAAGAATTTCATAGTCATTTCTGATTAATATCATTTATATTTCCAGTCTCTTGGAATTACTTTTTTTTCTGTATTTTCATATATTACCTCTTTTGTCTAAGTAATGCATAAGCTCTTTGCTGGTATATGTAGCAGAACCAAGAGAACATCCCATCAGTAGCCCCAAACTTTATGTACATAAAAGAGTTAATGGAATTGATTATTTTCATGTTGCATACATGGTTTCAAATGAACATGCACTGAGGTACAGATGTAGCTAAATGTCGCTGTCATTAACAGCTCAGTGGTTCTGCACACACATGCAGCAAACACTCTTGTTGCTACTCAGGGCACGCAGGCGGGGTGCAGCAGGGTGCAGTTGGCTTGGCCCTGGGAATCGCAGAGCAGGTGACTTGATTACACTGAAATCAGGCAGAAAATGTCCTCTTCTGGCCACTCGAGTGAATCAGTCAAATTATCGAGTGGCAAAACTAATTCTATGCCCTGGGCCATCAGAGCTGCCACTTCCTATAAGTCAAGCTTTCACTTAGTGTGAAATTGTTTTTTATTTTATTCTCTTTCATTTATTATGCTTATTTCAGCTAATCCACTTAGTGAATGCGAATTACCCAGTATACTGGAGCTGGTTCAGATGTGCAGCCTTCTCATCCTTTTTAATGGTGAAATATGAGGAGTGCTCTCCTTTTAAGGCACTCCTGACTCTGTTATGACCTATACAGTTAATGTCATATTTCAGTTTTTCAGATGAGACCTCGAATCAGGAGAAGAATTTGAATATTATTTAAAATTAACTAAAAGTGCATATGGTTGAGCTTTCTTTTAAAAGCAGATGTAATTCAGATGGGTCACATTTTTAAGAACTAGGAACATATCTGCGATGAGTTGTAGGCCATTAAGTACCAGTTAATTTGAAAGTCTGATGGAACAAATATTCCCTTGGAAAGCATTGAATATTGTTTTCAGCATTAAAATATTGCTTTAAATTCTGTCAGAAACAAAGCTGGGATCTGCTGCAAGCACTCATACAGGTGATATACCCTAGGCAATACTTGGGTATGTAATTCTATCCACATGGCAGTCCCTCTTTTGGCAGTGCCCTCTGGTACACAGCATTAACATTTTGCAACAACAGAAGAGCAAAACATATGGAGTCTTATTTCAAGCAAAGAAAAATCAAAAAGAACAGTGAGAATAAAAAGTAGAATGCCTGTGGTGATGGACAAGGGAAGTTACAGGGGAGTTGCTACAGCAAAGTGCATCAGAATAGCAAAACAGAAGTGGCCAGGAGGCACCTCCCATAGGCATCTAAATATAGCTTTGCTATATGTGTGAGTACAAAAATGTGTAATGTATGTATATCATGTGCTAAAACAAAGAGACGTGATCCAGGAGAAACCAGATATATTGTTTTAACTCGTATCCACACAGTGCTCTGAGCTGACGTACATCTTGGGCAGATGAGGGGACTTGCAGGGTGGAAGGAAGTAAGCAGAGCCTCAAAAAGAAAAGTTGAAAGGATCATACTGTGATTAAGATGGATGCATTGCTGACAATGTCAGAGCAACAGCTGCTAAATCTAGAAGGCACTTGAAAGAGTCTCTGCATTTTGTTATATATGGAAGTCAATAGGTTATTTGGGCTAAGAACACCCTATTATTCAAATTCAGCTGACCCAGAAAGCCATGCCATCTTTCAATGGCAATTCAGAGGGCTTTGCCATTTAGATAGTGGTTTTGGTATTTCCCAGTACAAAATTGTTCTGTGTAGTCTTGTATGACATATGGATGTATTGATCTCATTTTTTTTTTTCCTGAAATGTATTAGATTAGTCTGTATAAGGCTTCAGAGGCTATTTTGTGTTTGCAGCTGGGCTAGACTGCTGAAAACTTGTCACCAGAATCTCTTCTTCAAATCTATTAAACATCAAGGAAATGTACCATAAATTGTTTTGGCCTTCTTGTTTTGGAACTGCCTCATTCAAATTTTTAATTACAGATAATATTTCTTCATAGCAGCTTATCAGTCCCATATATTAGCTAAACATGAGGCCTAATGCTGCTGAGAATGTGTGTTCACTGATGGAACGTTCTCACTGTGGATGGTGCATAGAAAAATATCCTGTGAATGGAATTTTTTTTGTCCATTGGTATGGACATGTCCTTCCCTTTCTGGTGTGTCTTTCTTGGTCTCCATTTTTCACTGCATCATATTACTCTGCCTTTCCTCTTTATTTTTTTGCCCTTGACTTTTATGTCTGCGCTACAATTTGTGTTGACCTTGAAGTTGCCCTCAATTAGCTGAACCATTTCAGTATCATGGCCCACACCAAAATCCTCTGCAACGTGCTTGAAAAGTAGAGCCATCCTAGAAACTGGTCTGTGACCATTTTTCTTTTCCTTTCAAGTTAGTGTTTATTTCCAGGCAATAAAGAGAAGGAGTGATACAAAAGAGATAGAAATCAGAAGCAATAAATCATAGGATTGCTTCGGGTAGGTTTCCTGTGCTCGTTCCTGCAGTGTCTGTGCCACCTGCAAAAAGAGAAGGATTAGGAAAGGTTTGGATAAGAGAGATAAATCTTATCCCTCAAAGTTCAACAAAGCTCTCAGGATCCACAGGATGGCTACCAGGGATCAGGATCAGGAATTTGATGAATAATGGGCAGACAGCAGGTTAGGCTGGCCTCGTGTGTGACCCTAAATGGGAGGAGGATGGTAGTGTGGCCGCACTGCAGTCCGGTCAGTTCTTTGCTCTGCTGTTGATGACCGAAACCCCAAGACCCTGCGTGTACATCTCCTCCTGTGGCTGCACTTGGTTGCATGCCATGCCCTGGGTATGGAAAGCCAGGGCTGGCCAGTCCTTGGGCTGTCCCCATTCTGTGTTGGGATTTGTTCTCTGGACAAAGTTCTGTAAGTGAGAACATTGCAGCTTTACTTGTCTTAAGGGGAATTCAGGGCCTCGTGGCCACTTTGGCAGGACAAGTACTTGGGATGGCAGTAGTTCCTAAGGATCATACATCTCGATTTTAGAAGGCTTTCAGTAAAAGCTGTCCTTCCTGAAACGCTGGTTGGGATCTTGCTGCTGTCTAAACATGGACAGAGCATGGAGGTGGAGGGAGCAGGGACTCACTGCACAGCCTGATTTGTTTGTCCGTGGTGTCTCCTCTGTTATGTGATGTGCTGTGAGAAGGGAACAGCCTGGCTGTAGAAGCAGTTCTAATCTAGATCTTTAGTATCTGCTGACGATGATCTGAAGGAGGATTCTGCTGGTTGGGTAATTTTGTGTAGAGGATGTGGCAATGACTGCATGCCTGTGAGAATGAGAACTTGTGCGGCTAAATGTTCCAGTTTGTATCTTCTGCGTTCATGTGAAAGTACACTGGAGTGTCCAATTTTCTATATTTCTTTTTCATTCTTTGCTAATAATTTTATTGGGAGAGAATTAGCTATGTAATATACGCATTAATCAGATTAACTTCTGATTTTTCCTTTTGATAAGAATGCTTTGTTTTCTCAGATTTGAGACATTCATTCTGATTTATGGTGAGCAGTATCTATAAGCAAAAAGGAATTAAAGTATCTTCCCTGAGTTGGTTTTAGTTTTATATAATGGATGAAGGAAGATGAAAAGCAGCCTCTTCCCCAGGTTTATTTAGCATTAGAACTTGAACCTAGTTAAGGGATTTGAGATCTTTTTTTGTATAAATTGTTTTAAGAACTGTGAAATGTTTGAGGCACCTTCTGGAGGAAGCTGCCTGGCTCCTGGCAGGAGAATGGTCTGAGACTCACTCAGGATCTTCTGGTGTCCCATCCCCATTGTGCCATTTTTCTGCATGTTTGGGTTCTGAATATCAGATTTCTGTCTTGCTTCTGCTCCTCTAAAACGATGCCAACAGTTGGATTGTACCATGTGGGGAGTGAGGAGGCTGATTAGCCAATAGATATGAAATATTTAGTTGTGGAAAATGTATGTAGTACAATGAGGCCATTAGTCATGTCCTTAAAAAATCTTGCACTGGATTTCAGGGCATTCTGCCTGCATAAGAATAGTGAGAGCAGAGTTTAACGGTGGAATTGTGGGGAGCTGTTGCAGATTAATTAAAGGTACAGTCCCTCAACATTTGTATTCTATTTGGGATGTCACTTCCAGTAAGCTTTTTAAAAAGGTAGTGGTGCAAATGGAGAAGTTTCAGCAAATATTAAATGTAACAATGAAGACTTTTGTTCCTCATGAAACCGTTTCTTGATGTTTCCCGATAGATTTTTCATCTAAACACTTGCTAATCCCAGAGCTCTGACAGGCAAGGCCTGCTGAATTAGGCCAACCACTGCTACAAATAGCTCCTGCACATGAAACAGTAATCATTGCTTTCCACTCTATTATTAGATTAACTTCATAGGGATTGCTTTTTTCTCCTGTGAGTTGATGCATAAATGACACGCTTTACCCTCCAATAAATCTAACAGCAGAGTGGCTGTGACATGATGTTCAGACCCCTTAGTCCCATGGCAGATTATTTTTGATTGCTGCAGAAGTTTACAGCAGCTTGAAACCATTAGAATTTAAAGGCATCATTGAGGTTTTACAGCATACCTGACTCAGACACACCCCGGCTCGTACCGAGCCACGTCTGCGGCGCGCTGGCTCCGCGTTGAGATGACCTGTCACAGGGAGTCTGTCTCTGATACTGATCCCACAGTGTTCCGAGGAGGTAACTGCATCTCTGTGGTCTCTCTGTGGAGAACGTGTGCTTCTGGGCACAGTGCTTCTGTGCTTGAAACTGAGTCGTGAGAGCTGGACACACGTGGAGACCGTGTTACACACACATACACACACAGAGTATTTCATACACTTGCATGGATGGGCGTACTGAAAAACATTGGAACCTCTGTTGCTTGTTAAACCTGTTTAAAGATTTTTGTATTGCTCATGGCCACTTTTTCCCCACTTAGCAATAAATAAAAGTTTGCGTTGTTACAGGATGAAATTCAGGTGTAGTAGCATAGGTGTGCTTTTAATAGTGTTCTTTTTTTCCAGATTTAAGGACTTTATTTTTTTCCTGATGAGACCCAGATAAAGTTTGCAAAGCTCAGGAACCTTCAAATCCAAGGTGTTTACCACTATTTATATCTCATGTGAATGAATGACTGTATTTGGCTGTGGTTCTAATCTGTGTTTCCATATTGTTTCATACACCTGTCTAAAATTTGCTGCTTTTAGGTGTAAGAATCACAACTACGAGATTGCTATCTGACTTCTTAGGAAGATACACATTGATTTCCATAATAGCATCATATCAAATTGAGCTTGTAGATTTCCATAAATCTCTCAATAGATTTCTATTCTATGAGGTTCAAAAAAAAAAAAAAAAGTCATTAATTAATTAACTTCTCATCTAACAGCTTTGGTTTTGTATTCTGGACAATGTGATTGAACCTACTTGTGTTTTTAACTTCTGTCAAGTAGATTCAGGTCAGTGAATCTGGTATCAAGTAAAGAGCTAATCTTAACACTGATCTACTGTAGCCTGACAGTTTTATATTTGACAAATATTCTTTTTAAGGAATGGCATCATACAGAATAAGATATGAAGGTAGTATAAATGATAAATATTGTTGACAGATAAGTATGTAATTCTCCAAAGAAAGCTTTAAGGTATTTGCTCTAATTAGGCTGCCCTTTTTTTCTTAAAAGACAGAACAAACCAAATGTTTAATAGTTACATGGATGGAGTTCCTTAGTAAGTTGTTTTTGGAAATGGGTTCCCAGCTCTGCATGTACTGTGGTCACAGGCTAGCTTTTTCTGAGTACTCCTCAGCATGACTGTCCTGTTTAAGAGAGAAAATAGAACAGGAAGTGACAAACAGAATATTTTGTGGAATTCTTAAGCTCTGTAGTTTTATTATCAGTGTGCTTTTAATATAATCTTTTTGGAAATAGAACTGATTTTATTAGGATAAAATATTTATGCCTTAAGAGGAGAATAAGGAAAAGAAATCCTGAGAAGGCATTTGGAATGCAGCCTTGCACTACAGAACACTGAGCATTAAAGGCTGCGCTCATTAAGTCAGGGAAGTGCATTAATACTTTCTGTACCCAAGCACGTATTAAATTTGGTCATGTTAGAGCATCTTGAGATTTGATTTGGGGTTTTACAGCATTCTTGAACAGGGTTTGAGTCTCATCTCTTGCCTGTTTGAACACCTGAGCTGCCTCACTGCAGTGTCGTCGTGGTTGGTCTCCACGCCGTTGTTACAGCGGTATGGACAAGGCCGAGTGGTTTTCGTGGTGCTGGGTACACCTATAACATCTGCAGGAGTCTCCTCTTTTCTTTAGCTCAGTATGGGTATTTTTGCTGATTTTGTGTTCTTTAGTTTTATAAATGATGGTGAAATTATAATCAGTTAGGGGCTGTTTGACCAAACCTTCTGCCGATGAAATAAAAGGTGTTGACAGTCCAGGGAACCATACAATCTCAGAATTAGGCCATTTTTCTTCTGACATGTGAGAGCCAAAACTGAAAGGAACTGAGAATTAATCCATTGTTTATATCCATATGTAACCTTGCAACATGTGGATTAAATCTTCTCTGCACCTGTAGCATAACATTTTCCTCATGGTACAGAATAATACCTTAACTAAAACCACAGCAGCTTTCTAATGACTTCAAAGAAATGAAAAACCACATTCAGGCTGAAAGCATTTTCTAGTTTGTAATTTTTAGCACAGTGCATATTAAATGTAATAACTGATGAGTTTAGTAGAATAATCTATATTACCATATGTAAGAAACATGCTTCATAAGTTATATACATCTTTAAGAACTGTTAACTTTTATAGAATCTGCTGCAACAAATCACTCTGGGAATGCTGCATACTTGTGTTTTCAATTGAGGTTCCAACATTTGGTTGAATTATCTTCTGTACTTCTATCATCTCATAATTTCCTTCAGAGAAAAGAGAGAACAATCTGCATGTTGGGTGGGAGGATGAGGGAATGCTAATTGAAACCATGTAATAAAAAGGTAATTTAGCAAAACTATTAGTTTTTTGGTTTTTACTATTTTAAGCCTATTATTTTTAAAATTACTTCTGTATTAAAAAGGCTGTAAAAAGACACTGAATGTCAGCAGATTGCATCTTAATTTTCATTTTCCTTTGCATGAATAGTAAAATCTTTATAAATTGAGAACTAAAATTGAGTAAACTTCAGTTGAACATTTTTATGTTTCTGTTTGAATTAAAAAAAGCATATTGTAGACTTTTTTCAAGAACATTTAATAGTTTCTAACATTGACCACACCTCATATACAGTACAGGAAAAATATGCTGATGGAGAGAAACAAAAACCAAGAACAAATGTTAATTAGCATTATCTATTTACAGCTGTGTTTGCTGCTGCAGTAGAGTTGCTAACACCCCTGTCTATTGCTAGATCCCAGTTCTCCATCCAGTAAACAACCATTATCAGCCAGCTGCTTTGTCCAGCCTTACAGCTAGCAAGTTGCACCAGTTCAGCTTGGAGGAGTACCTGGAGAAAGGATGACTGGTTTGACTCATAGAACTTTTTTTTGCCAGGTCACTTTTAAGTAGAATTGGTTTCTCCATCTGGTTCCTACACACCCCTCAGGAGGAGGATGTTTATATTACATTGGTAATACCAGGGACTGGCACCCAGGGGAAGGAGTGGCAGGGCTGGAGCAGGAAAGCAGAGGGCTGCTGCTGGGGATGTAGGGAAGCTGACACTCCTGGCTTTGGGAAATAATTATGGGGTGTGATCTATCTGTCTGTCTGAGAAACTGAATGAGGAAAAAAAATCTATAGGTTAAAGTGGATCACAAATGGATTCTGTGATTCTGTGACTGCTTGTAGTTTGGTGGTTTTTGGTTGTGTGTTGATTTTTTTGTTGGTGCAGTTTTTTGTTTGTTTTGTTGTTTGGGGTTTTTTTTAATAAAAAGCTAATTCTGACTTTGGGATGCATTAATAATGTGCAGGTGTGCTGGTGTGTGCATTGCAGGGGAGGCCTGTGCTGCAGTACTGTGTGTAGAGAGAGGTGAGCATCCCACTCGTGGAAGGAGGTAGCTTCTCCTTAGTTTTCAGGGTTTTGTGGTGTCTCTTACACTGCAGTAGTGAATTCTTGCTGTTACACACAGGGGGCTTTACAGCATGAGATGAGGTGGAACTGGGCTGTGACAAATAGTCACTGGAATCCACAGAGAAAGGCAGAGTGCAGAGTGTGAGCAACTTCTCTGCATCTCTGAAAGGCACCGTGTGCTTCTTGTGACAGCAGGAGTGCTGTTGGGGTATGTCCTTACATCTAGTCCCTGAACTGGAAGTGATGTTGCCTGCCATTTCTAAGTGTAATGGTCTGTATTTCAGTGCCTCTGTATTGCTCTTTTTTTTTTTTTTTACAAGAAGCAACAGCAGCTTCCATGGGATGCTGGAAGAACAGTGCAAGGTTCACAGGCCCGTGGGCTGGGTTGCAGCCCGTCTTCTAGGTGTGGTCATTAGATGTTAATGGCTCTGTCTTCATGCAGTCCTCATTAGTTCTCCCCTGCAGAGAGCAATTGTCCCCTCATATCTCCAGGCTGAGCTGCTCAGGTCAACCTTTCTTAACCCTTTTCAGTCAGGTTAGTTTAACAATTTAATGTATTTTTGAATCGGGTTAGCGAGCAGCTGCAGGAGTGTCACAGCTGACACATCTGACAGCCAGGTCATGTGGAAGTTGGTGATATCTGCCTGGTGGGCATCGAGGTGGTAACTTCCACAGACAGTAACGCTGCAGCTGGAAAGGATGAAGTGGAGTTAAACTCTTTTAAATCAGCCTGTTGCCTTGTTTCACTGATGGGGATTTGTGACAGGGTTGGATGTTTCCTGAGGGTGGGTGCCAGTCCTCCTGCTGCTGATGCCCTTTGCTGTACAGGACACTACATGGGGCAAGTAGCTGTGGCATAACTCCACATCTTCTGGAGTAGCAGCTGTAGCAGAGAAGGGTGAATTAGGACAGACCAAACTACTGGAATTTTCTTCTTAGTCAATAAATGGACTACAGAATAAAAATAGTTTGCATATGTTGCGAATCAAAAGTCTATTACAATTATCTTTAAAGAAGCTCATCCAGGATTTTACAAACATCAGAGAACAGCAAACTCCATACACTAAATGAGCTGCTCTGTATTAAAGCAATAAGTAACAAAGTAAATGATCTATCACAATTTATTATAGTGGATTGTTTTGCTTACTTGTATTATTTTAAGAATTTTCTTCTAATCACTTAGTGCCATCTCTTCAGCTTGCCATTGACACAACAGGATCAGGGCGAGAAAATAAAGCAAGTTTTGCCTTGTTGAAAGATCTAAACTTTTCACATTTTAAATATGAAAAGTCAGAGATGTCTCCACTTGCCATACACAAAATTCTGTTACTTTATTGGCACCTCTCTCGTGTTTATACACACATGTCCACACACAGAGCAGTGCTCCACGTGCCTGTGCCTCACTGCAAGGGGGAATGATGTGTTCACTCTCCTAAGCACACCGCCCTGGTGCTTCCCTGAACACGCTTGTGCGCGTGAGCACGCGAGCGTGCCCGCCTGTCCGCGTGCGTACCCGAGCCGGAGCAGTGTTGACACAGCCTTGCTGTTTGCTATCACTTATAAATGCTGGGATTACCTGGGCAATTGTGTTCTCAGAATGCCATAATGTAATCTCAAACCTAATACTCCAACAACCATGCACTAATTAAAACTGCAATTATATTTTTGCTCAAACAAAACGACTTAATAAATATTATCACAAACTGTTTACCCTTCCCAAAAACAATTTATGCTCACTAATACAATTTCCCATTAAAACTGCTGCCAGGTAAATTAAAAACTCTTGAAATAGTAAGTAAGTGGGAAATTAATTCAACAGTTTAATCTAGAGCTAATAACAGTTGCAAGCTCAGAAAAAGATTGCTACAGCGGGGAGTTAATTAACAGCTTATTCCCCATTTGATAAAAGTAATCCACTCTAATTCCAGTGTAATTTACCTCAATGTAATATAAAACCGCAAGCTGCTTCTGGTGCTAGTAATTATTAGCCTTGTCCTGTGGCCACACTGACAATAACAGTCAGCAGTACCTTAATGCTAAGAGGCAGTCTGCTAAACGCCCACAATTAAAGATGTAACATGAAATCATGAAACTGCAGCGATCATGTATATTGCAAAACAGAGCCGAGGTACTATTTCGATGAAAGAAGCAGGTCTAATCGCTGTTCCCAGCTCTGGTTAACCAGGTCTGCCTTCCAGAAACGCAGGTGGTTCTGTTGCAGTCAGTTCTGTCCAGTAAATGCACTGGGTCGGGTTCAGGTTACAAACAGGTCTACTCGTGGTTTCAGAGTGGATGCAGTTTTATTATTTTCTGTTACGCAAATGGAATGCAAAGATTGGAGCTCTTGACCTGAAGTGTCGTACAGGCATCATAAATTAATTGTGGCTCTTTTGACCACAGCTATACTGAAGTTTGTTTTCCTTCCTTTTCTCTTCTTGTGGGGTTAAAACCAAGGATCAGATTTTATACATTCATGTATATGCACACACGTAAACATATCTACAAACATTCATCTGTGCAGATATATGAGGAGCTATGTTCAATTATAATTTTTCTTGTTTGATCCCAGGGTAATACTTTCTGATAATTATTTGGATTTGCTCTTGAGCAATTATGACAGTCTGTCACCAGGGAACTCAAACTTTAAGTATTGCCTTTTTTTTTTAGTTTGGTTTCTCTATCAGGTAGGCTTCCTGGTTGGCTTGTGTGGTGCGTTCTTAACACTTTTCCATTGTCACTGATTTAGGGATGTCATGATAAGGATAAGGATAAGTTAGTACACTGTAATCACAATTTAACTTAAGTGCATGAAATTAAATGACCTGTTTTATCATATAAATACTGATACTTGAAATAAGAAATGTATGGCATTATTTTAACCCATTGGTTATTAGCAAGGGGTGAGTGGTTTTGATTTTCTGCTGTCACCTAAAACGTTTGTTTACAATATTGATGTACTTGAGTAACTTCCTTCTGGGGCTTTGGATTTCTCAGAAATAAAGTGCCTGCTGGGGCATGCTCCATTGGATAGCAATTGCTAATAAATATATCTGATGTTATAATTGGGGGGGTTTTAAAAATTATTCTAAGCAGAGAAAGAATTAACTTTAAAAGCTACCTTTGAAAATGCAAAGCACGGGTTCTAGGATTGTGTGCTCATGTCATTATAAAGGTGCCAGAGCTGGTGACAAAGATGCAGACAGTGATAGTTCAGTTACAGATACAGTATTCTTTCCCACATGTTCTTCAAGGAATTTGAATTTTCTCAGATTGGTGCAGAGACACAGCTGTGTAGAACTGTATTAATGCTTTTGCATGGCTGAGGTCTGGTAGGATACGCTGCATGCTGCCGTCCTTCTGCTAGTACTGGATAGCAAAGTCAGTATTCTTTTTGCTACATAA
Organism: Caprimulgus europaeus; assembly: GCA_907165065.1. Next base: position 19,051,625 of record OU015538.1, on the reverse strand, counting down.
ATGTGGTTCTTCCTTACTTAAAATGTTAATATTTTTCAGCTGGAAGTTTGCCTGCTTTCGATATTGATTTTTAGTTCACCTGAACAATCCACTCTTGGGCAAGGAATGTTTTCCCAAGGGGAGAGCTGGGAAGTACCACTGTATTGTATGTGCTTCTTTCTTGGCAGGTAGCTTGCTCTCCTTCATTGAGGCTTGTTTGTTTGTTTGCATTTGACTGCAAGCATGGTTGAACACTGGAGCACCCAGTAGGGTGGAGTCTCCATCCTTGCAGATGTTCAGAACCTGTCTGGACACTGTCCTGGGTGATCTGCTCCAGGTGACCCTTTCCAAAGTGGTGGGTTGGACTTACATGATCTTCAAAGGTCCTTTCCAATCTCAGCCGTTCTATGATATTTCTTAATGTGCTGGGATTTCTCCATAATCTAATGGTAATTTATAGTTTTAAGGTTTCTCTTTCAGGCTTTTTCCATCTAATAAGACAGGGTAAGAGCTGTTAACTAAAAGAAACACAGGAGAGAGGAGCAGACTGAACACATTGAGCGATAGTTTTTTAGTTCTCATAGCAATGGTTATAACTCTTAGGAGAAACTATTAGTGTCTGACTATAACTACATTTAAACTATGCTACCCACTCCCACTTCATTTATTTATCTGCTTAGCAACAGTCAGGTCTACCAAGTTTAAACTTAATTTACAGTTCTGAGTTTGGAAAGATTTTTTTAATTTTTGTTAAACAAATCTTTAGTAAAATAAATAATCTTGACTATAAAGGATTTTCTTTCCTGCTGGCATAGAAGTCATCCGTAATCTGTATTTTGTTTATATTCAAAATCTCTAGTATGAATGAAGTGATGCTTAAAATTCTGTAGGTCAAGGACTGAAGCCCAATCATTGTGGATGCTCAAACGAGATGGGCCTAGAAATGAATTAGCACACCTCATCAGCTGCTCATCCCGGCTAATGCAGTCCTCTCTGCTTCCCTTGCAGTTTTGTGTCCATGCCATCAGAGCCTCAGCAGAGCCAGAGGAGACTCTGAGCAATTCTAGCACAGCAGCTTGAGCTGAATTAAGATCAACCCTAAATTAAGCAGTTTAGGGAACTATTCTGCAATGCAGCTTGGGCTGAAGTGTTCTAATAGGCAGGTAAAGTCTTAGATTTAAATATGATTTTACAATTGAGTAATTTATAGATTTTGTGCATTAAAATAACCTTAAGGACACAACTTGATGTCCATATGAGGCATGGTTAAACTTGTTAATCGTCATGGATCAATGTGGAAAAACCCCAGCCGGCAAGGACACAGGTTTTAATGAACTCTTCTTGCCTGTTATAAATGGACATTTTTGCAGAGCAGATACATTTGGAGAGGGCATATACAACTGAAACAAATGGACCATTGGAATTATTTTTCTTAAAAACCTTAAAATTTCACCAGACTATTTAAAAATAAAATTACCTATCCACATATGTCATTATTGAGTGCAAATAGTCTGTGTACACCCATGGTACACGAAAATGAGGTTGTGTCATATTCCAGGGAGTTCAACATTTGCAATGATCCTGACCCTTCCCCAAGGAGTTCTACACTCAGTAGGGTCAGTCTGCAGTGCAAGTGCAGCCTGTGGACCTGGATTGCTCTTGGATTGCATGTGTGAGTAAACAGAAAGGTGTTGTAGGACCATGCTGATAATCTGTACAGGCCTCTTGTGCACTCTGGGCTGTGAAATTTCACCAAGGAGTTCCTGTGGGAGGAATTCTAATTAAACAGGATCAGTATCCGAGCAGCACATCCCATCCCAGCTCAAAGATTCAAGTGATGGAGAACTCATCCCATGCCCTGGTAAATTGTCCCAGTGTTTGTTTATTTGTGCTGTTAAAAGCTGACCTTTTTCCCCACAGTATGTTAAACTTTCTGCCTACTGCTGCAAATCGGTTGAACTTTACCTCCGCGGTCAAGCGCCTGCCGTCTGTCTGTCACCTGGTGCCTTTTCCCCTCACTCGACCCTGAGTTCAGCGAGCTGGTACCAGATGTACCTGGTGACCGGGAAAGTGCGGGTCTGTGACACAGAAAGAGCAATGACATTGGTAATGTTGGTAACACAGCTTGGAGTAGAGCTCCAAGCAGCGGCGGCAGGGACTGGGATCGGCCCTGGGAAGGAGGATTTCAAAGCTGTGTGATCAGGAGAGAGCTAGGTGATGCCGTTAATGATTTATCTACAACTTAAACTCATGTTTGCAGTCATAGAACTTGTTAGCACATTTTTAGCAAGTCATTTATTTTCTTCTACCCAGTTTGTCTGGCCTTTCAGACAACTTCCATTATGCTAATGTAATTAATAGACATTCTAAAAAGCAGGATTACAGCAGTTTATTTCAGGAGTGTCTACTTTGCTTGTTTAATTTTCTTTCCCGTGCTGCCACTCAACGTTTCACAACTAATGCTAAAAGAACCTGCTTTTCTGCAATTCCTTCTGGCACGGGAGGGCTTTCCTGTATTTCTCAGCCTCATTGACTCTCCATCTCATTTAAAAATCTCTGCTGAAAATACATCTTTTTCCCCTTGCATGACCCTCATAATTTTTCTCTCTCTCTGCTGTTATTTTAGTACGTAATTTTACTTTTAAACTAGCTGATGGCCCTTCATTTGAGAAAGGGCAATCAATAAATAACATGCTGATGGTGGATATTCTTCATCATATTTTTGTATTTGATTGTCCAGACTGTAACAGTTGATATATATTTTTGTTGTACTTTTTCACCTTCTTTAGGATGTCATTATTCTTGGCTTTTAATAATTGAAAGAAAATTCAATCTTTTTCCATTATGAAAGAGAGAGAATGAAGGAATGAATCTCTACCTGCTAAATATCATTTATATCAGTTAATGGCCTTGCTGAGGAAACACGAGCTTGAGCAAACTCAACATGGGTTGAGCAAAGAAAGTGAATGGTTTTCCTGAGTAATTTTTAGTTCATGTCAGTAAATAATGAACTGGCAGCTTCTAGAGGTAGTAAACTTCTGTGAAAAACTGACCAAGAATTTCTGAAGTACTTTTTTTTTGTGAAGGCAAAAACATTTTTAGGGGAAACTTATGTGACAGCTTTAACAAGGGAAGTTTTTCTGAGGGGATAACTTCAGGGTAACTAGAATTCGGGTGTGCAAGGTTTGGCTTCACGCCTGGGCTTTTCCACTGGGACAGGTTTGCATGAAGAATAATGCCCATGGGAGGTCAGTCTCTCCTGACCCAGAGGGTATTTAGCTAGTTGTTCCAAGGACAGCCCTGAGAGGAGAGGGGTGGGAGATGGTGGTGCAGCCCAGTGTCACGCTGCTGCCCAGCCTGTGGGACCCCTGTGTACGTGCGGAGGGAGCCATCCTAGGGGTGCGCTCACTCTGTCTTGGCCAGCCTTGCTTGTTGCCCAGGGGGTTTTTTGCCTCTGACAAAAATCTGTTTTTCAGTGGAACACTTCTTAATGAAAAGCCTTTTAAGCAGGTTTTGCTGTGATTTTGTGTGGCTTCATTGTTGGTTGGGGTTGTTTTTTTTCCTCAGTGTAAAGAGTATGCTATAACTAAAATTTATAATTACTGGAAAGTCTGCAGTAGTGAAGTTCAGAGAAATAAGATCCTACTACAGTAAATAGGCTCAGTTCTGGCAACACAGAGACCTGAGTATGTGTGCAGGTACTTCAGCATAAATTATATCGTTCTTTACTCTCAGATGTATACAGATATTTCTTGTAGGTTAGTTCTGTGGTCTTATCACATGCTAATTAATTTAAAAAATGATAGGACTTGAGCAGCTTTTGGCAATTTAGAAAGTTTTTCTGCTCATGAAGCTTCATTTTTAGCGTTTTTGTCAGCAGCTATGTTTTTCAAAAAGATGATTGGAACATATACAGTGAGAAAAGTTTGTCTTACTGCTGGTTTATGGGTTTTTTATTAATTTAATATTAAATATCTGCCTATAGTAACACCACTCATGTATGAGTAACTTTCTCAGCTTTCAGGAGTGGCTAGTGCTGGTTCGTCTTCATGCTGTCACTTGATAACTAAATTGTAATATGTAAAAAACCAGGAACATATTCTTAGGTCATCTCAATGCATGAATCCAATCCCGTGAAGATTTTCATTATGGTTTGAGGGATGAGATGTGCATCTTATTCATTTGCTCATACAGATTCTAGCTGCTGACCCATTCATCAAATGCACAAGCCCAGGCCAACAGGAATGATCTCTCCAAGAAAGATAAAGAGCAGAAATTTCAAATGTAAGACGTTCTTTGTACCAGCTCACCTCATCTGCCATCCCTTGTAATTGATATTATCTAGCTTGTCGCCTGCCGCTGTGTCGAACACTGCCTACTACCAGAGCTGCTGGGGAAAAGGGGTGAATAGGAACCACAGAGTTTATAAAATAAAACTAGGGGAATTCCATTTCCCAAGTGTTTCATGTGCTGTTAGGTGAGTGCTGGAATATTATTTAGAAGCCTTTCCATTATTGCAGTCTAGCAATTTCTGAAAAAAAGAGCAAGCAGTAACACATTATTGGCGAGGGAAAGTCATCAGCCAGCCAAAAACAAACACAAAGAGAGACTACCTTGCAATCTGAAAATGCTGATTCCACTTTCCATGAAGCCAACAGCAAAAATTTGCTTATTTTATTTCTTACTTTTGGTAAACAGCTTAATTAATGATTACCTCATTGGGTAATGCTGTGCCTGCAGCATTGCAAATGAATGTGTTCACGTTTGACTGTTAGAGCTCCCAAAACTTTGAAGCTGGCACTCAATTTGGTAAATGCAAACCAGCAAGAACTTACTGTGATGCATTTTCAAACTCCTTAGCAAATTAAAAGGGAAGCTCTTGCAGCTGTACAGATTACTTACTAACTGTAAAATACACTGACCAGTAAATGGTATCATGAAACGTGAGTGTATCCAGAGTACCTCTGATGGTGCCAGATCATTTGGTAACAACAATCAGTGCCAGTGAGTTTTGGCCAGAAATTGTTGATGTGAAAAGCTCCTGCCTCAAAGATTACTTTTCTGGTTAAACTACAATTATAATAACATAATTTGCTGAATTGCATGAAAAGCTCTTGCTTAGAGTTGGTCCCTCTGGTGGAATTCCAATAAAAATTTGGTGAGGAAAATCTCAGGAGCGAGCAATGTCCTGGCTGTGCTGCAGATAACGTTTGCAGGGGGTGTGCACAGTTCCTGAGCTCTGGGTCATGATGATGATTTTCCTTAGTTACCAATTTCAAGATGTATGACTACATTTTGTGTGTTTTTCTTTCTTTTTTAAGAGTATTAACAAGAGAAATCTTGATAAAATAGCTTTCATTTCTCTCTGGGGGAGTAGGTGTTAGCAAGGTAAGGGAAGCAAGTTGCTGTAACTGCAACAGTACTGCTCTCTCAGAATTGAGTTCTAACTAACCCGAAGTCTCTTCAACTTGGTAATCACATTGTTTGCAAACTCCTAAAAGTGGATAGCCAAAATATTTATTTTAATGTGTATTTTTATTAAACTAGACAGCATTATTACTGCCACAGATTAAAGACCTGTAATGTGACTTTAATACTGTTATTAGATGTTAATGTCTGAGGATAGCACTCTGAAGATGAAATAGTTCTCATTTACTTTTCACCATAATGAGCAGTAATGTGTCAGGGGACGATAGACATCTCTGCCTTCTGTTCAGTTTGGCCAAATAGGAGAGACAAGAATGGAAGACAACAATTAGTCATCTGTGAGTGAATGCAGCGGGAAGTTGTGAGTAAAGCCAGTTGAAATCCAAATGTACAGATCTCCCTCTCATTTTTCTGTTTGGACTAAATAAGAACAGACAGTAGGTTGTCCAATTTCCAAGATTTCTGCTGGGAATTATTCATAATAGATTTGTTATTTCTACAGTGGTTTACAGTACCATTTCATCTCATTATTGGTGGTGTTACACTCCTCATATTATGAGCTCTTTCAGGAAGGAAAAAAATAACTCATTTCCTGGAGAGAATTTGATTTCTGTACTTACAACTAGAGACTATTTATTTTTGCTCGAGAAAAAAAGTATTTAATCTTCGGGACAAAATTCAAGTAATGCTATCTTCAGTGAATCTGTGTACCTATCACAGGTATAACAGGTAGAACAGAATCTACTTTTAGTAATATGTACACAGAAATAAGTCTCTTTACCCATGGTTAAAATTGTTGAGGGCAATTTTTTTCCAACTTAGGAGCCCTCATTTAGTTACCAGAACTTACTCCCTTTGAATCCACAATGGAGTACCTTAAATATAGTTTATAGTAAATTTAAAGTAGTTACAGGTTGTATTTTTGTAGTCTTATAATGTTTTGCTTGTGGCAACAAAAGTTACATGTGAACTTGGCACGGGTGCTGTCTCTTTCTCGCTGTGCTCAGCCTGAAGGGCTTCCCAGATGGTGGATAAAAAAGCGCTCTTCCTCAGTGACACTTGCGTGACTCCGTCCTGATTCCAGAGGTTTGGGAGCTCTGAGGCTTCCAGTCAGATTTGCTGTCTGAAGAATTGGCAAAAAGTTTGTGCACGCCTTTGTCACACACACATCATGGTAACACAGATATTAAGGGTGTAGTTCATAGGGGTGTTACTGCTGAGCACCTCGGAACAGCAGTGAAATTCACTGGATGCAGTTGTATTTCATCCCCGCAGTTCTGAGTGCTGCTGAGTCTGGAATATCCTGAAAATCAAATTCACTCTGTGTCTAGACATGCATATAATGTGGGAGTGTATCTTCTCAGTGTTGCGGATTTCTTCCAGCAGTAAATAAGCAAAATACAGCAGCATATGTTCAACTAGGTTTTTACATTATTTAGGAGAAAACAGTTCTATGGGATATTTTAATCATGGAGCTAGTTAACATTTTATTTTAATTAAGTATTTTTGTCTGTGATGTTATCTAATACAAATTATTATTTTAAGAAGACTAGCATTCTATCTCAAGCCTAAATGAAACAGCAGCCTGGTACCTCTGTCTGCCCGTGCTGGTTACTGCAGGGTCTGTGCTCCGGCACCAAACTCGCTGGTGTGAGAACGCTGAGGACCCCGGTGCCGCCTGCGAGGAGCAGCCCCTGCCAGCAAGGCTTGGGTTTCCTTCTGCTGCACCTTCCTGTGCTGCAGTTACTCTTTGGAAAATTTCTGTATTTAAAAAGAAAACAAAAGAAAGCCTCATAGTGATAACTTTTGGTTTCTGGCTGTTGTTTTTTAAAAGGTGGAGTTATTGATGTCTCCATACCAGATGGTGTGATCCCGTGGTGCCTCTTATAAAATGTGATATATAAGCATGTATCTCAATAGTTCAGTGTTCATAATGTAAATCAGTCTTATGATAAGTTCCAGCAGATAAGGCTGGTTCTTTTGTGTTCCTACTAACAACCAAATTAATCAAGCACTATTTTGCTTAATCTTTGCTTTCCATTCTTGTGTATTTTATTTGGTAAAGTTAATTTTTACCCATAAATACACTCTTGTTTTTTAATAAGTTCCTTTTCTTGCACAGAACCTGGCACAGAAGATTATGAAGAGTGCATTTACTTCATTATTTAAAAGTAGGATATTTTGAAACTTAAGCCCACCAGCAGAGCAGTTGGAAGACTCAAGAGATAACTTTGTTTACTGTACATCTGAAATATTTGTATAGTATTCTACTAATTAAACCAATTAGCAAATGTCTATTTATTCCATATAAATAAGTGTTTTCTGATTTTGAGCTTCTTTCTTTGGTAATTCCAGTAGCAATAAATTCCATAGTTTAATCTGCAGATACACCTTCTTCAGGAAATGTATAAAATGCAAGATGTAGATTTGTGCTGCTGGACAGATGAGACCAAGACTTACTGTGGGGATGACTAAATCTGCTTTATAATTAATGTAAGTTTTTGTATCCTTCAAGAAAAACAAGGACTACAGAATAGCAAGTGTCTGGCTCTTGCAGCAAAAAAAATTATCTGTTAAAGTTCTGTAAGCTTAATGTCTTAAGGGGAGAGAAGCAAAAATAATCCAAGCTTCAAGAAGAATAGGAAGTTTTCAATGCCTGAAGAAATTTAACTAAGAAGATAAACAAGGAGTGGATTCCATCTTAGGTGCTGGGTTTTGATCAACAGAAACTGTTGAGAATGAAAGCATGTATATTTGCTTTGTATATGTTTATATATATATATATACACATATATATATATGCTTTGATTATTTATATACGTGTAAAAATAGCCCCAAAACCTCTATGCACAAATGTGTGTGTATGTAACTATTGTTTATATGTGGTAATTACTATCACCTCTGAGATTATCTTCAAACTCCTACCAACTGGCAGTAGGTCCCAGGAGTCTCTGTGTTTGCGCCTTCGTCCCCGTTGTGTTTCTGTGGAATCCAGGGTTCAGCACGTGTCCTCATGCAGCAGGTGAGGAGCCTCCAGCAGTCACTGTCTCAGACACTTCATCTCTTATCTGCTGGTTCTTCCACACCCTGCTTCTCTGTTGCCTTGAGAGAGGAGAGGTGGGTACGCAGTCTCTGCCTCAGATGCACGTGGTTACACCTGTGCTAATATCCAGCTTGTTTCGATGGCTTCCATCCTCCATATATTTTTGGTGGCTTTTGCCCTTGAAAACAAGGTATTTTAAAACTTCTCTGAATAGTTTTTCGATGTTGGTTTAAAAATTAGCTGTCCTTTTAGATCTTTTTTCCTTTCCATTTCTAATCCTTGTTTTAAGGCAGGGATTTTTAAGCATCAGGTTTGCAATAGCATGGATCGATACTGGCTCGCATTTGAAGTTGGGTAGAGTTTGAGTGATGAGGTTCCAGTTTGGCTGAAGGTGTAAGTCTTTCTGTGACAGTAAACAGAAATAACTGAGGTGCTGAGAAACAAAAAAGGTTTATTTGTGATGGATGGCAGTGTCTTGCTGGTAGGCTTAGTACATAAAGGGGGGTGCATATTTGTAATATTTGAGAATGACATAGCTAAAATATTGCTGGGTGCAGGTGTTCTGTACCTGGGAGAGGCAGATCTAAGATTATTGGCTTTTCTGGTCTGCAGAGATCTTCAGTATCCAGGTGGGTTCAGCAAATCATATGTATTGCTTCAGCAGCAGAAATATGGTACATAAAGTAATAAATAATACAAAAAGGAGTAATAAACCATGTCCTTTTTAAAAAAAAAAAAAGGTGGGGTAAGGCTGTGATATTTTCCCTTTTTAAGAGATAAATGGTATAAAGAAGGAATAAATGAATGATTGCTTTGTGTGGTTAAATTTATGGCTAGATGTTGGAGAGCAAATGGCTGAGGCTTCTTGTGCCTTTTTGTTTTAAGTGGCCCTTGAGAAAGGTATTGTGATGAGTGGAGAAGTATATGGGAAATCACCTCTTCCTTCCCTAGGTTACCTTTAGGGTTTGTGGTCCTTTGATGGTGATAAATACCTGACCTTATATCTCTGGATTTTCTCAGCTCTTTATCAGTTAGAATATAGTAACATAATACAATAGTTGGAAAGTAAGATCAAGAAGTTCTTTCCTTGTGTATAATTTCTGTATAGCTCCAAAGACTAAATGTTTGCATAACACAGATAAAATATTTTCTGTTGTAATGTATTTTGTGGTATAAATCATTAATTCTTATCAAAACTTTAAAAGGCAATTTGAAGTGTGGGGCTAGGGCATTTCCTGCCATCACTGTTGTTTGTCAGAGGGCTGAGCTGCCTGGGCTGATGAAACTCCCTTGTAAATTTGGACTGTGTAGCCTACTAAGTGGTTTAGAGGCTTCTACAGTGCTTCTGATGGCTAATGATAATTATTTTTTTCCTAGCAATAGTAATAATTTAATCATAGTGCTTTATTGATTGTTATCTCTTCTTTTTCCTTAATTAACCAAGTTGTCATCAGTTAGCAAACACCATAATTACTGAAGAATTTGAAAGTAATAATTTGAAGATTGTTATCCATTCTTCCCTTACTAGTATTTAGTTTGCAAATTTGGATGTCCACAGTACTTTTTAGGAGGGTTAGTACTGTGAAATGATTTGATATGTACTCTTTCCTAGGGTCAGTTATTTGTTTAATTTGAATAATTCCAGTACCTTTTCTCAATGCTGTGAACTTTCCCCTAAAATTTCTTGCTAGGAATACCAGTGGTCCTCATTTAATAGCACTAGTGGTTAATAACTCTTAAATGTGCCTGTGATTAGGAAAAAATATTCTTAAGATTGTTTATACATATCTAACATTAGCAACAATAGCCAAGCCTGACTTCATTCTAATAAGAAAACAATCTAGCCAAATACTTAAAAAAGAAGTTTTTCCAAGTGTTGATACATGTTAAAGTCTTACTGAACTATTAAAACCTCAGGACTTCAACCAATTCATTTGAGTCATGATACGGCCTAAAGTTGAAGTATTTTATAAAAGCTAAACAATGCCAAATGCATTTGGCTGAGATCAAAAGCCAAATCTATTTGTTCTCTTTCATCTTCAGTGTTCCATTTCCTAGGAGTATGACCTTAGTCAAACATCTATTAAAGTTAGCTTTTGATCTCACTCCCTTTTTTAGGAAAAAGAAAAAAAAGTCAATCTTTAAAATTTTCTTCCAGAGACAATCACACTATTGTGTTTTAATGTTCCAGTAGTGTGTGAGTAAATAGGATTCTCTGATGTATGTGATAGAACAGTGGTTAAATGGGACAATCATTTTTGTGTCAGAGACAAGAATCAAAAGGAGGCATTCTTCAGAAGCTGTTAACTGGAAAAAATCCCCCCAGGTCAGTGGAAACACGTTAACTGGTCAGTGTGCTGCGTTTTTTGGTCCTTTGATGAAAACGCCTTGTAACTTGATAACAGGTAGCTGTTCATTTGTAATACAATTTCTCTTCACCAGTCAAAGCTGCCTAGTGATTAATCAGTAAAAAAGTTAATTTTCTTCTCAAGTATGAGCAGTTTAGTGGTGTTTTGAAAGAAATAAGGACAGATGGGATTGTGGATATTGCATCCTGTATTTCCTGAACAGACTTACAAAGGTGTTTGTTGGTCATCTGTAAGTTCCTACACATGAGGACAGCATAACTGTCTCACATTCACTTGCCAGCTGAAGTGAGTACATCTTTCATAAATACATACTGGTTCCTAAAACTATACAGAGGAATAAAATTACAGTTAAGATTTATATTTAATATAGTGAACTGATCAATTAATAATTAATGCACAATAACTATCCTATTAAACCTACTCTTATCAATATAGTGCCACTGTTAGGGAAATCTCCATTAAAGGATATAGTAGATAAATACTGAAAAGATTTGTTTAAAAACAGTATTTGTAGAAGAACCAGAATGTGCCTTTTTAATAAACCATTAAACTGACAGATGTATTGCATATTAAGCTTCCAAAACCAGAGTTAAATGCTTACTGGAAACACATTGGAATATTAGCTAGATAAGTTCATAATAATATGTAATACTCAACCTATCAGCCTGGGAAAAAGCCTTAAAGTAGACTTAGACCTCTCAGCTATAAAGAAATAGCTGCAAAAAGTACAATATTACTATTGAGACATGTCTGAGGATGAGGACTGCAGAGTATAATAATTTTAAAGGGAATGCTTGCAAGGGTTTTCTTAAATAATGTAGAATTCTGGAAAAGCAAGATTAATAGATAGATATCTGCAATAGGTTTCTGAATTGGCTAAAAAAATCTTCAATACCTCTTGGACATAATTTATATTGAATATATTTTTATTTTTAAAAGAAATGTAATTAGTTTGAATAAAAAAAATCTGAGAATCTATTTTAAGATCTGAATGTACTTTGACTACTGAAATAGTTCCACAGAACCTAAACTAAAAATGTTTGTTGCCATAGTTTTAGAAGAAATGAAGCTGCTATACTGATGCAAACTCAGGAATAAAGATCAGTAGAGTTTATCTTGAAAGATTTGCAAGGGCAAAGAGAATATTTGCATAATTTTAGATTACTGAGTGTTTCAGCTCAGTGACTAAATTATTCCTCTCCTTCTTGAGCCTGCATTTGGCTTGGAGGCTGCAAGTTAATTCAGCTTGACCAATGAGCAGAGACACATCCTCTAAGATTTTAAAAATGGTGTAGCTCATTTTCTACGTGATATTTTTATTCACCACCTGGAACAGTAAAATAAACTTTCAGTCAGTGTCTCAGCTCTGAAAAATGTTCTTTACCTTGTGCAGCATAAAGTGGAAATAGCTATTCTGACATAACTTCATAAACAAAGATACTAACTATTAAAATTAAATTATTTGTCTTCTGTGTTATTTGTGTAAGTAAAAGTTCATGAATAATCTTCAACAAAAACTATATGAAAGTCACTTAAAAACAGGGGGATCAGAACAATCACAAGTTAAAAATGAAACAAATAAAAGGTTAAGGTGCACACTGCTCTGTAGGCATGTTCCATACCCTCTCTGCTGGTGTGATCAATAGCCATTAATTTATGCCCCAGAGGAAAGTACAGCTCTCTGTGATTCTTTACCTGTGGTCTGAACATAGCCAGAGTTACCTCTGGTTTCTCCAGCCTGTGGGATTCCTCCTCTTTTTTTCTTTGCAGTATTAGAAATCCACATATCCATCACCTGTTTGCAGAAGGTGCCCAAATCAGCAGCTCAGACCGAGGAAGGGTTTGGGCAGCGCTCGCTGCCTGACCTGGTGGTTCTTGCCTCACAGAAATTTGCTGGAAAGTTGCACAAAAGCTTCTCCTTTCCCGAGTACAGCCAGTTGGATTGCTGTCCAAAGCCTGCTGAAATACTAATGAATTGATCTAAAAATCTCATTTTCTTCTTAGAAAGAAGAGATGCTGGGCATATATATGTCGTGACGCACCACTACCACACACTACGTCTGCAATCAGAAGCAAATGCAGTGAGCATTACTTTAGCTTACCTTAACCTTACTGAAATCTGAGTCCTAATGGATGAATTTGTCACTCTCTTGATGTATGAAAACACTCTTTAAGTACACCAGGTAGTATAAGAGTTTTCATTTTATGTTGAAAATTTTCAACATGACTAAAATTGCATCAGATATGTACAGAGGAGCTTACAAATTATCTGTATAGAGTAACTGTGATCTTTTCAACAATAATTCAATGGCTGATGCGTCTGTCTCCTGTATGCTTCCATCTTCTGAAACCTGTAGATCAAAAGTGGGGTGGTCAGTCAATCAAATATACAGAAGAAGGTAAAGGTCACAGCAGTGCAGCATACTAAAAGTATTACGCATTACAGTCTTGACAAATCGTTCTTATGGCATAAATTGTAAAAAAGAGCAGAAAATGTCACAAAATTAATCAATTCTCATGAGACACACTGTACAATGAAGGGAAAAAAATGTAACCCTCTTGGTGCTCTTTGTAGTTCTGATTTTTCTGTTTCAATCCAATAAGGTAAGCTGCAGTTTTGTTTGACATAAGATACAGGCTACTTTTTTGGATATGAAGTCATCTGTAAAATATGCAGTTGGATATTACTGTGTATCAGCTGGAACGTGAATGCTCATGTTAACATAGATTTAAGCACAAATTCGGTATTAAAATGTCTGTATACTTCAAGCTGAGCCCTTTGGGTTTTAGACAAGAAATCTGACAGGTCTTTGGTTGTCATATCTTCATATGGATCAAGGATGTGAAATACCTCAGGTACAGAGACGTGATGGAAGATGTTCATGTTTAAAATGTTTCCAGTCTTTCAAATGGGTATCAGGGAGGATAAGATTAGACTGTACAAAACACAGAGGTTATAACTGGGGTGGGAAGCCTAAAGATTAGAGGAAAATACATGATAAAAGCATCTGGAAAGCAAACTCTCACCATATTATAAAGTGAACACCCAAATTGTAAGTATCAGGACTTTTGCTACTGTCAAAATAAGTGTGAAATAGAGAATGACAACCTGTTACATCTGTAAATGATTCTGTGGACTGACAGGGACATTTTGGTGTGTAAAGGTTTTAATCTTGTTTATGCTCATGTGAACTTTTGCATGAAATTATATTTTAGAACTAAAATAAGATGAGCAAGCACACAGTGTTAAACGAAAATTACTAGGATTGCAAAATCAAGCCGTCAGAAATTCAGAAACATTTGTGCAGCCCTAATTCTGGTCCCTTGAGCATTTGGTGAAGTCTTTAAATTACATTATCACATGCTGGTTTTTTTCCCCAGCCTAACTGCTTGGTTGATGATAGAGAATCGATTGACCTGTGGAGAAAGCAAGCTTGTATGATGAAGAGACCTATCTGTAGGTCTGTCCCTATCTACCTGCTGCAGAAGTGGAAGCTTTGTAGGGAATATTCAGGGGCCATGCAAAGGCAAAGAATAAGGTCCCTCAAGTAAAGGCTGTGTGACAGCTCACTGCAGAAGCTGGAGCTTCTCTGTTGAAGATTAATTTCTCACAATTTCTGACAAATATGCATAGTATTTGTTTGGGGGTTTTTCTCCCTCAATAAGGTTTGTTTTCCATAGTTTAGTTTTTTGACATTTTAAAGTGCTGGTGTTTAAAAATTAGACTTGAAATTAAAAAATTTTGACTATTGTCTGAATTGTTTTGTTAAGGATGATCTTCAGTAGTCTCTGAAGTTTCATTAACACATTGTTAGCTGAACATGTTTAGAGAATGTCTTTATTTTCTCTTTCACTTGGAACATGTAGTGGGAGAAATACCCCATAAATACTCTCAAATTTTCTACTCAAAATCATTTTTTGCTGCTGTTTGGGCTGCTTCCCTGTTGCAAAATGGGAGAGGAGAACATATTTTTAAAATATGGTTGTAATACCAGAATGAGTGGCTGCAGGCCATGAAAGGAAGTCAACTGTTGTAGTGCATTTCTTGGCTGTTGGCTACATCTCAGCTTGGCAGTGTCAGATGGATGCAGCGTGGATCTCAGTCTGGGCTCCAGAGCGTCCTCCCGGGGCCCGGGGTGAAGACTCACACAACCGAGCCCATGATAAAGCTCTGTGCTACGGCGCTTACGCTGAAATCCCAGCCTCTGCCTGCAGTGGCCAATTGCTCAAAGTTCTTTCCTTAAAGTCTCTCAAATGTTTCACGTTGATGGATTATTATGACCTATCTGAAATGGTAGCCAGGATGTCTTTGAACAGCCATTGAAAACAGAACATGCACTAGAGCTGAAACTTTCCTACAGTTTCTAGTAGAGTCAGTGGACAGAAATGGAAAAACTCTGCAATAAGATGAATGTGTTTGGACCTGTCTCCAAACTGCGCTCACACTTCGGTCATTTTCATGTTCTTATTCAAGAGTTTGGTTCGCTAATAAAGATGATTCATTTCAGCTACAGAGAAGCCTCCACTTTCTATTGTGTTTAAATTAATTACTAAATTCTTCAGGCATTCTGAAAGCATAAATTACATTACATATATTTATAGTACATTATATATATTTATTTTTATTAATATCCTTATTGAAGAAAATGGGAAAGAAAGCATAGCCTTTTCAGTCTTCCAAGGCCTAATTTATTGGATGTTTCAGAATTGTTTTCACTGTTTGCAATATGGTATCTCATATTAACATTTCATACTACCAGATGTTTCATTATTCCTGTTTTAACACATCATACTTGACCCATAGCAGCTTTGAATGCAAATAACAAACAAGCCGATGCACAATGCTTGACTGTTAGACCGAAATAATATGGCAAGGCTAAGCTGGTTTTCATTTTTCCTTTTGAATATTATTAATTGCAATGTGTTGACTGTTAATTTAATTAAATGTTTTGTTTTAATATAAGACCATTCTTCAGTTCACTGACTCACCGTTTCATTTAATTAATTGCAAACCTCAAGATTTGATTACTCATAGTTCTCCTTTAGTTAATTTACTTGTTCACAGTTTTGACAGAAAAGCTTTCAAACTAATATGAAGGAGGGGCACAGCCTAACTAATTAGAGAGCTGAAAAAAAATAGCTGTACCTAGAGAACAAGATTAGCAGATACTCAGGGTCACCTTAAAATGCTCAGAGTCCTTCTATTCACCATCAAAATCCAATTTTCAACGACTGGATGTTAGTTAAACACAGGATTTGCTTGGATATGAGGCACCCTAGGAACCTCAGTGTGGGAAAGTGATGGAGTTCTGGTTTCTTACCTCTTTGAGACGGTATTTGCTAATCAGTAAATGGTGATGTTGACTTGAGGCCAGAGACACTGTCCCCTTGTCGCCTCGTGCTCAGGGAAGTGGGGGTGTGTTCAGCACTGCCCTGCCTTGGGGTTCTGGCCCTCAGGGGGATGCACTTCAAATGACCTTGGAGTTGTGATCTTTGGGCCATGCAGTAAAAATGCTTTTTTTGTTGTTGAATTAATTCCTGAGACTTGATAAAGGAATAACCTTCAGTTGTCTTCTTGTCTTCGTTGGGGATATCTGAGTAAACAATTAACTGCTAATTTTAGCAGTTAAACCGCTCTGGTTTTCACACCCTCTCAGGCACTGCAGGTACCTTGGCTTTAGGAGCAGAGGACCTGGTCAGTGGGTCCAGCCCTCACAGAAGCAAACAAGCCTCACGGTGCTCTCAGTTCTGTTCTGCCTCCAACACCTGGGTCTTCCCCAGGGCAGTGAGGCATGCCGTGTTGAGTAAGCTGTGGATGATCCTAATTTGGATCAAAACCCTGAGTTTGAAAGCTCTTTGGTGCTTAGGTCTGTTAAAACCGTGGCTCAGAATACAACTGCAGAGTTTGACTCCAGTGCAACCAGAGGGTTACGCGTGCTGGTCTGTGTGTCCCTGGGGGGGTATTTCAGGGCTCGGGTGGTGTGCTGTGCAGCAGAGCTATGCAGACTTGTCAGAGGGAGAGTTCCCAGCCTCCTGCTAGAACCCAGGTTAGGGAATGAAGGTTACTGATGGCAGTTGGTTGTTTTGCCACGTGCACGGTGTACCTGAGCGCGCACCAGCGCAGTCTGTTACGCAATTGTAATCAGGATTCCTGTGTAGAGAGCTGACCCAGGACGTGGCTCTGAGATTTCTGCATTACTGCTGATGTCTCTCTCTCTTAAAGTTCCTCTTCAAGGACCTGCTGTCTTTCAACCAAGCGACTGGTGGGTTGTGGGCTACTGTTAGCAGGACGAGCTCCCCCGGCCGTTTGAAAACAAATCGTTGCAGCTGTGATGGGACTCGTGCCTTTTTCGTGTTGGTGTTAGTGTTGTACAGGTTGTATGTGCTTGATAACAAGCGGTACATAGTTTGTTTCCAGAGTGTTTAGTGATTGATCACAGCTGGCAGAAGATAACTGAAAGAAGGGAAATTTAAAGTGTAAATTGAGAGGAGAAAACCCAGAAGCTTTGAAGTATGTAATCCAGCATGTCAGTTTTCCTAGTGATCCTTTTTTTTTTAGGTGAAAGTAGAGGGATAGCTGTATACATTACAGCAGTTTTCAAGTACATTTTTCAAAGTGAGGTACTCTAAGTGAGATTCTGCTGCTGATAATGATTCATCTGAGAGGATGGAAATGATTCTTCAGTTCTTTGTAGATCTTTAGATAAGTCAGTTGAAGAATAGCCCTCTTTGCCACAGCTAGCAGGAGCTGAGTCAATTATAGAAAGGAGTTTTATTAATAGTTAAATTAAATAGTAGCTTCAGTAATGTTAGCTGTGGCAGTAGCCTTAATTGAAGATTATGCCAATGGGTGATTTGCTGTACGTTTTCTTCCATCATTTCAATCAGTAGCACACCCTCACTGCTGAAACCATTTACTCTAACCTCCATTTTATGAGCTCTCAGAAATGCTGAAGAATTAGTACACTGTTTTTAAAGTGCCTCATACAGTCAGATTCTGGGGCTTTTACTGCTGTCACAATTCAAGTAAGAAATCATATGGACTGGGGAGTAAGTGGATGAGAGTGTAAGGACTTTGCTGATACTGAGCTTCGAGGCAGTATTGGCTGTATCTGCTTCAGGTTTCTGCCTGACTGCCCAGGCTCTCCAGGCTGTGGTGCTTTCTACCTCAGGACTGTGCTTTACTCTTTAAACTTTTAATGCTGAAGGAGAGTGACTTTGGGGTGGCAGATGGCACAGCAGAGATTTCTGATACATCACTGTTTTTTGGCTGTTGTCCTTGTGGCAGCTGTGTCTGGTTAGGGAGCTCAGAAATGCCTGACAATAATTACCTTTCATTTCTGCAGGAGGCATTGTGGTGATTTTGGGGCTATGTTTGTTCTTTTCTGTTTGTTCCTCAGTACCCTTTCTGCCTTCATTATGTGTCAGATACAGGTGTTCAGTACAAGTTTGTGGTGGTTTGTTTTGTTTTGTGGTTTTCTTTTAATAGATTCCTCTGGATATTTTTTTTGTCTTGTCTTTTCTCTGAACATTTTACTAAAGGTCTGAAATAATTTTCCGTTCCCTATTTATCTCCTTATGAATAATTTCCTTACTCTTTTGTACACTTACACTAAGGAAAGTTTTCTGACACATGATATCAAGAACCTGTATAAATACTGACCCAGATGAAAATACTTCTTGGGCTGTTGGTTCATCGCTACATGTTTGGGTACATAGAAATGATAAAATGATAAAAAAATTCCCATGTTCAGACTCTGTATTTTTTGTAACCTTTAAAATGAATATGAATTCTTTGCAGAAGGATTAGAAGTACACAGTGTATACAGTATATATTTAGTGTATACAGAAGTATACACTAAAGCATCTGAAGATGCTTTAGTGATGACTGTACCTCAAAACCTGGAATTGGTTGGGATAAGGAGGGAAGGTGCAGGGAGGAAGGCAGATCACAGCGGTGCCTGGAAATCAGTCAGTTCCCCAGAAGACTTGTGCTGATGCTTGTTTTTTGAACTTTCTGAAAGTACTGTGAAATTCACTCAAAGAGTAATCCCACTTCCTTTTCCTACAAAAAAGTGGAAAAGTTTATAGACTCTTTAACCTTCCCCAGAAAGTGTGTGAACAGTTTTATCATTGAAGATGTATCTTTGATGCATTAAGTGTGAGTGATGTCAGCCAGACAATTTGTAAAAACAGGAGTTTAAACATCAGGATTTTATATCTACTTGATAAAAAAACCTGTAGCAGAGTGTTACAAAAAAATATTTTCAAATAAAAAGTGAGTACTGTTACAGTACAGTGATCTGTGTGAGTGAGGACTGCATTAAATGACCTGAAAGACGAGATTGTTGATGATATTTTCTGGACTTACTTTTATATGTTTGAATTTAGTGTCCATCACTAATGAAACAAATAGTTTTTCACATATCAATGACAGAAGAGTGGAACAAGTGCCTAAGCAGTGTAGGTGATATTTGTTAGATCTGGCACCAGTGCTTTGGCAATGCAGGAGTGTGTCACTGCAGTTTGTTTCTGTGGCTGTTGAGAGGCTCTTGGGCAAGATGGAAGGAAGAGGACAGATGGCCTGGAGAGAAGAGGCCTCGTGGAACTCCCATCTCGTAACCTGTCATCTCCAACTTACTGGTATTAATCAGGGATCTCTTTGCTGAAGTTAACGGAATTGCTGTATCCATATGTGATAATACATGTCCCTCCTCCATGCAGTTGGAGTCTATTGATTGCTTGATTACTTAAGTCACATTAAAATAATGAGAACTTTGTGTAGCCTATTATAGAAGCAGCAGAGCTAATCTAAATGTCAAATTCACAGCAGCTTTTAAAATAAAGTATTTTAATTTATGGATGTGTGGCAGTATAGGATGTGAAAATTATTAGTTCACTTTAATCAGTATCTAATCTCTCAGTAAGCAGTACTTTGCAGGAACAGCAGATTATTTAATTCTGTTTTGATGTATGATATCTTTGTAGGTTGATACAGCATGCACCACCAACAAAAAATCATGAGTGTTTTGGTAAATGTAATTCAGTGATTTTGGGGAACTATTGCACAGTCAGTTTTAAGACAGTTGATATGAAACATTTAGCTTGCTTCATAGCAGATGACAAAAGCAAGTCATACTGTACTGGGTGGAAGGCAGTAAACCCATTTAATCCATAACTGAATGAATTACCAATTATACCTGTAGAGGTCTTCTTGGTTACATGGCCTTATCCCCTGTATTTTCCTGCAAGACAAAATAATATTAATATAATATAGTAGTACAGCATTGATTGTTCCATGTTAATTGGCTTTGGGCTTATTGTATCTTACTAGTGTAGTTGGAAATAAGCAGAAAGTGATCAAAGTGACAGGAAATATTTAAAAGTACAATAAAAATTGATACCACTAAATATTTCTCTATGCTATACATGTAAAAAAAAAAGAAATATGAAAGAATTTTTAAAAAAATCCTTAGAATGTTGTACTGCAATAACTCAACTTTAAAATAAAGCTCGTGTTCAAAATAACATTACATGACTGGACTAAAAACCTGTATCGAATCTGTGTGACTTATTCTCACTGAAAGGAGTTGGTTTGTTCTTCATGTTTTTCAGTGCTGCATTGTATGGTGTGATATTGCATTTTATTTATTTATATTTTTCCAGGTCTGACAGCAGCTGCCATGGCAGAGGCTATGAAGTTACAGAAAATGAAACTTATGGCAATGAATAGCCTGCATGGAAGTGGAAGTCAAAACGGAACAGAATCAGAAAATGAAGAGCTCAATTCTAATGCAGGTAGGTGGTGCTGTGTGTGTGAGCTGTAGGGGAGCTCTTAACACCTGGTTTTGTGCATGGGAGACAAAATCAAAAATCTGTATCTCAAATTCTTGTGCTTTTTTATTTTTCAAACTTTGCTGGTGTCAAATAAAAATTACTGTACTTATTCCTCCAGTTTTTCTCTTAACAGCCACGTTCATTCATTTTTTGGACAAACATTGTTATGTTAGAATACAGACATTTTAAACTGTTCCCTAAATTATTTGCAGTAACAAGTGACTTCTCTATTGGCAATAATGCAGCAAGCCTGGAGTTTCCCTGTAAATGATGGGAAGTTCCCAAAACATCAGGTTGTTGGAAATCATTACGAGTTCCACAGTGCACTGGAGAAGGGTGACATAGGGAATGCTCAATCACCAAATTTCTGGCTTTTCTGCATTTTATTCTTTCCCTGAATTAACATTTGCAAACTGCAGCTACGAAGGAGAATCTTGATAAACATTTGTTGTGGCCTCCCTGGCTGCAATGACCTTGGGTAGAAGGCACTGACACTGACCATGTGTTCAGTCTGTGCTACTATAACCATCAGTGTAAACTTGAACTAAGCTCTCCGAGTCCCAGCTCCACAAGAACAGGGTTCACAGTATAAATCAGAAATGGGTCCTTTGAAAAGGGTATCTGCATTTTTTATTCTAATGTTTTTTTTAGGTGCATAGAAGAGATTTTTGCTTAGGTAGTGTAAAGAACCTAGAATATGATAGATCTGGTTTGTGTCAGAAAGCTGCAAGGTACCTATTGCAATTAAGGCAGGTTCCCTTGGACTCACTTTTTTTGACACAAACAATCCTACAGTACACTTTTACTGTTTTGGAAACTTATTCTTTTTTTCTCATCATCAGTTGAAGAACAGAGACGTTGTCTGATCCCTCATTGCATTCAGATCTCCCATCGGCATTCATGCGCCTCTGAAGTCACACATGCGTCTCTCAAAGACGAAGCAGTTTGCTTGCCTGGATGGTGTATAGAGTATATGCATTGTACCATCAGAATGGTAATTTATTAGACCAATAAAGCAGCAGCTGGGAGGTCTTAGACTCATTTTCTAAAGGAATAACTTTGAATTCATGACAAATTATGCACAAAGCAGTCTTTCCAAAAGTGGTATTGCCTTTTGCTAATTTTGTGTACTCATCTGTATTGAAGAAATCTGGCTTCTAATTCATGCATTAAACCCTTCTCCAGCTTTTTATTATGTAGGATATGTATTTCTTATCCACCTTTCAGACCCTAATCAATTAGTGCATATTGAATTCAGAAAAAAAAGCACTGAAAAAGCATATTTAGTTTGTGTAACTCTTATAATCTGTGTATAGTTCAAAATGAATTCTGAAGTTTCACTAAATGCCAAGAAAGATATCTGAAGATAGAAATCCTGCAGAAAAGCAAGGAAGCTTCATACATAAATGATGTAGGCTTAGTATTAGGATTTTTAAAAGCTCCTGTATGAAATCTTGCTAATTTGGATGTTCATGGTTTGGTGTATTACCTGATATGGCAAAAACTGTACACTTCATATGGGGAGAATCTGCAGTACATTAATATTATTATTTTAGGTACCTCATTGACAAGTTTTAGGGGTGACTGTCATACCAGCCTTTTGACAATGCATCAAGAATATGCATATTAAATGAAAGTTCTCTGTGATTTAGCAATTCAATGAGTTCTACAACTGACTCAATACCAGTTTAAATATTCGGAAAAATTCCCACTGACTTCAGCTGAAGTTACACTGGGGCCCAAGGATAGGGATATGATCTCATTTATGTAAAGATCTTTTCTCAGTTCTTTCCCCTTTTCATTGACTGATTTGCTGGATGGAGTGCCAATGTTGATTGCAGACAGAGAAGTAAATCCTTAACAAAAAGAACTACTGGTAATCATATTAAATAACACAATTTCCCCTCTTTTTAATATCTGTAATGCCAGCATTAGGATCATTTTTGTAATGCTTGGCTTCTCTCTTTATTGAAGGATCATTTTTTAAAGATTTACATTAAGCAGGTACAGCAGGATATGTCAAAAAGGAAAACCAAAATGAAAGGAATGTAAAGCTTAATTATACATATCACTATACAAAATGACTGAGGAATTATCAAGTATTCACTACTGAAAACTCATTGGAGACTGAGTTAGGGCATGGAGAGTGGGCATTTTGTTTAGAAGTTGATAGATATTTTGTTACTTGGGCTCACTGTGGAGAGAACACCATGCTAACTTTGTGTGCATGAAACCTTTACCAAATGTTTGTTTTGCTCTAGACTCTTGCAGTTTAAATGACTATTAAAAATAAAATGGGGATGCCAAATGAGAAAGAAAATTGAATTTTGACATTTTTTTTTTTACTGAGAAGATCTAAAAAGAAACAGAGCAAAGGAGTCAGAAGCCTCATAAGTGGGAAAAACATTTTATTTTAGGAGAGAGACCTACAGTTTCTTTGATTTGAGGTTGTGTTTAATAGCTTCTGTAATGGCTGCAACATGACTCTGCATCTAGATTTCGGCATGAATAACAACCTGTTCGTGTTTCATTTAGCTCCAAATGAGAAATTCTGTCTTTTATTGTTTTAGGAAATTAGTCTGTGTACTATTGCTCCTGGAACTTTATAATTAATCACTAAAGGTTATGGCTGTGGAGAGTTTGTGGGAAATAGATGTCTGAATGATTATAATTGTAGCTGTCAAATCAGAAATATAGTTATACAGAACAGAGGACCTTTTACTTCCTTTGATATTTTTTTTCTCTTTACTGTAACAAAGACTTGAAGGGTTGCAGTTTTACCTAAGAAAACAACTGTAGATTGTTGGCTTTTTACCTCAGTCTTACACACTGACTTGCTTTGGCGAGCATGAGATATACCACCACTTAATATTTCACTTTAGGATGTGTGCCTTCCTCCTCGTTCTGTAGCCTGATAGGTGAAGGGAATAGTTGAGGGTTTTTTTGCTGCTGTTTGTTTTGAATTAAAAATGTAATTGACCAGTATTAAGTCCTGAATCTTTATGGCCAGATTTTTTGGAAGTGTGCCGTTATATACAGGCCATTAGCATAATAAAGAAGTGGTGAGGATGTCATATTCATTTCAATCCACATCTGTATCTGTTAAAGTCAGTATGAAGTAATTTTGGATTTGCTTCTTCAGTAATGCCTGGAATGTCACTTCTGGAGTTTCTTGCTCTGTGTGTGTGCACAGATGATGATGGAAAGTTTTAAAGAACTTCTGTATCTGAAGCCAGAATTCTTGCTATCAGTTTGAAATCTGAACTCTAACTCTCCTAACACTGACTATAATTCCTCAGGTATTATATTGTCATGTAGGAAATTACAGGTGTGGAACCGAATCTTACAAATGCATCTAAGGAAGCGGAGAGTTAATGTGCCGCTACTTTTCCTGCTCTAGTCCAGCTGGTATGCTTTTGCCATCAGGTCCTACCTACCTCCTTTTTGTGGTACTGCAAAGATCTCAGTCATGGTGGTATTTAGTACTGGAATATTCTAAATAACTTATTTAAAAAAAATGCTGCAAGAGACAATACTGAAACTGTGAAAAAAAAGTACTAAAAAAAAGACATGTATTTTTTAATTGCAGCAATGCATTAGTTCCCACTGCTGTGAAGAATGTTGTTATACACTTGAACGTTAATGTCCTCCTTCCACTCTCTCTGCAGAAGAGACAGAGATTTTTTTGCACCTTCCTACTCATCATATGAAGTGTTGAAACAAACTTCTCAGGCAGTTGAGAATCTCATATTTAATCTGGCACTACAGGTTCTCTGGCCCCACAGTCCAGCCAGTCTGTGCTAGCTGTTCCTTGTGGCTTAGTGTCTGTCTCCATCTTCTTGTAGGATCTGGGAGAACCACGTAGTTGGGGGCATAAGTGTCTGGAAGTGGGAGAAATGACATCCCCCTGAAATCTCAAATTCCTAGTGGCCCTAAGGTTTTCATAATCCTATTCCTTCTTTTTGGCTATTCCATGTGAGTCCGTGGAGATGAGGTGGTCTGTTGATGGCAATCAGCCCACACATCTGAGGATTGCCTTGAGTCCAGAGGGTTGCCACAGCTAAGGCAAGTCATGCTGGAAAGCGTGACTGATAATACCTGATAACACCTAGGAGTGGTGTGGTCTTTCCTGGTCCACTTTGAACATGAGTAAGATCAGAGTTTGAAGCTGGCAGCTGAAGCCAGGTGTGCTGCACCTGTGTGCACATCTCTCAAAGCCCAGCCACCAATTGATTTTGTTGTTCTATAGAAATAAGATAAACAGAACAAAACCTCTCTGGTTGCACAAAAATGTTTATAAAGATCATCTATTTCATCATCATGCAATACTGATATTAGGTGAAGTGTATGCTGGAAATTAGCATATAATTGCCTAGAGAAATTTGAAACTTATTTGAAATTAGAGCCTTTTTTTAATCACATGGCAGCAGGTAACTTGTACAAGATGTGACTGAATTGGAAGGTGAAGGTTAGATTGCAAAAATAGGGTATTTTTATCTGTTGAGGATGCTGTGTTACACGGCTGCGTGGGCAAAGAAGGATCAGTGCATCGCAGTCCGTGACAGTACCTGTTTGTACAAAACCTCAGTGCAAAGAATAAAGCAGTTATTTCCTTCTGTTGGCTTTTGGAGTTAGCATGCATGATTTAATAAATGTGTTTTGCTTTCCCAAGAGAGATATCAAACAGTACTAAGTGTTTCAGTGGTATTTCCTTAGGAAGTCAAAATGTTATTCTGTATGTAGAGTCTTGTTGCTTCATTTCCAGACAAGGAGCTAAGTTAGGCAGAAAAGAAAGGAAAAACACCCTAGCTTTTGGCATATGAGGATCAGAGAAAAAGCTCTACATAGGAGGGGGGAAAAAAAAAAGTGTTATCTTTTTATCCTTTTTTCCCCTCAGTACCTGCCATGCAGTTTTCTCATAAATGCAAACATCCTTCACAATCTGTTTAAAAAACCACAAATACATCACTCAGAGGAATATTTAAGGAACCATCAGGAGGGAAAAAACTCATTGGTTTAATGGAATGCTGTCAAGGAAAATCAGCATCACAAACGAC
This sequence comes from Caprimulgus europaeus, assembly GCA_907165065.1. The sequence goes on along the minus strand of OU015538.1, from coordinate 19,025,913 downwards.
ACAGGGGCAGAATTGATACTTTTGCACTGACATGTTAAAAGAAAATCCCATGCATTATTTAGAAAACCCAGAAATCTGTCAGCTGTATGATTGCCGAGTTAGCAGAAGCAGGAGGATGCTGCTCAAGTTGAAAAGAAACGCGTAGGCACAGATCCATATTGTAACCTTTCATGTTCTCCACCCACCATGAGTACCCAGCTATTACACGGTCAGCATTTTTTAGTTTTTCTCTTTTAAAATTTTCAAGCGCTTCGAAAGTCAAAAGAGGTAGGTCTTTTATTCTAAAAAGCAGGATGCAAAGGCTGTTATTTCATTGTAAGAGTAAGTGACAAGACCCAGAACAGATTTTTTTAATCCTTGAGTGCCATGCAGACTTCATGAAGTCATTTTTCCTGTTGTTAAAGCAAGTGTTTTTGTGTTACATGAGCAGAGAGTTATTGTTTCAAAAATGATAATTTTATTTAAAGAACACAGAGCATTCATGCTATTTTAAAAATAAAACCAGTCAAAACTACTATTAATATTTTTAGAATCAGTTGAAAAGCTAGTGAAGCATACATTTAATTTTCTTTAATTGTCCTTTTGCCAGGAGGAATATATACAGTCTTGAAATAAGAGAGAATTTAATTATGGTTTGTTTCCTGTGTCATCTGATCCAAAAACTAGCCTTGTTTGACTCCAGCCCTAGCAGATGCATTTAAACATTTCTTCCTAAAAGTTGAGACATCTGTGGTGTTTCTTTAGACGTGTCCCTGCGCTGGTCTGGGTGAGTGTGAAGATACTTGTTGTTCGTGCTGGAAGTTGAGAGTAGCACACGGTGGCTAAGTGGGTCTCCCTCTTCACGGGGTGGTGAAGTGAAGTGAGCTGCTAGTCCATGGCCATGGACACGGGTGGATTGTGCACCATTAGGGGTAGGTGGGATAGATAGGAAGGAGGATGACATGTCTCATGTGCCTTTTTCCTCAAACATGCCAGTGATGATGTACTGTGAGTATGGCTCGTGGTATGGCACGTCCTACCCAGCTGATGGGACCAGGCGGCCAGACAGGCAGTGAGTGGTTAGTGTCATGCAGAGACACCAGTTAAAAGATCTTCTGGAGATCAGAAATGAGTTCAGAGCACTTCAGAGCTCCTCTTCAGCCCATCAGGCTGGGGTGCATTGGACACTGCGACAGGACTGTAATATTCCAGTGTGCATCTGAACAAAAAACCTCCTGAAGGCCCTGGACAAGACATTGGTTCTTCAGGGCTGACTCACAGCGCACAGGCGAGATCCCATTTTAGAGAGATTCTGAAGCAGTTACCTAGTGAATGCATGTGAATAACTGTCTTTTTAAAAAGTGTCCATATTCATTTAAATATTAACATAAATACTTCATAGTAAATGTATATGCTTCACACAGAAATGTTGATTCATCAGCTAATAGTGATGTATTTGGGTTGACTGACACCCAACTCTAGATGATGTAGCTCTGGCTGTAGTTTAAAAACTAATAAAGGAAATCTAACTTGGGGTAACTTCTGAAAGTGAAATTCTCTGTAATTCTGGGGCATCTTTTTCTTTGAGAGGAATTTCTCATGATGAAATTCATCTCATTAATTTCACATGATTAAATTAATTGATGTTTATGTATGATTTAAAGCTAATGTAAATAAAGATCAAGCAAATGTAGGTATTAGCTCATATAGACTCCTTTTTAGAAAAGTTCTTATTAAATGTCTAACCTCTGGTTTGTGTGAATGCTTTTTGAGTGAGTAATTCTCAAGGGTATATTTTAGATGGATTTGTGATGATTAAATGCTAAATGTTTATGAATGAAGAATATATATATATATATATGTATACTTATAAGTTTATATTTCAACAGTTAAACTTGCCACACAATCTGCTTCCTCAGTATACTTGGACTGTTATCTTATTTGAAGTCAAAGAAATGCTGTTCCTTTTTTCCAGAGCATAAAATACTTTTTTTTTTTTTTTTCATAAAGACAGAATTCCTTACAATGATTTCTAACTTTTGCTGGAACAAATTTAATATAGAAAATCAAGATTCATATCTATTAAAAAAACCCTTCCTAATGCCAAATAAAATACCTCTGGGTGCACACAGCATAATCATAAACAACCTCTCCAGATTCTTGCCATATCTACTATTGGAACTAAGTGCACCAAAAGATAAACTAATGACAAAATGCAAATGGTATGGATAAACTGCGTGGAATTGAGAGCTTTCACATGTCTGTCACCTTTCAGATCTTTTACAAATTTATAGTCTCAGAGTGCAGAGGTCTAAATCTTCAAAGCTTGAAAAACAGAGGTGCGGCATGAACTAATCTTCATTTTTTCCCCTATCTTCTTACAGCAGCACTAATGGAAATGTATTTTGTTTAATGACTCTGAAATCCTGTTTGTAATTAGATGTGGGAATTGGTCTTACTTTGTAACAGATGATACTGGAATAATAATATGAGAGATGCTACGCTGAGACCACTATCCTCCTAAATCTATATCATTTTTCATTTTATTGACAGGAAATGTGTTCCTGGAACAAAGAGATTGATTTTAAAGAGTAGAAAAATAATGTCTAGTAAAAACTCAAATGAAAACATTTTAGATTTTTAAGCTAAATTTTTAACTTTTAAGTGTAGCACAAGAGTACATTAACCTTTAAACTCTTATTTTTAATTTTAGTAAACAGTCTTGTAATTGTTGCTTTGTCATTGATATAATCTTGGAATTAGTGCACCAAAAGGTAGGGAGCTTTAATTAATGACAGGGTGCATACAATTAAAATGCATATCATATTTCAGAAGGATTATTCAAAATAATTAATTTTGTCTGTTAAAACACTTTTACAGTCGTAAATGAAGTAATTAGGAGTGGGCACAGAACATGTGAGTGCAGGCTGAGCTCACACCACAGTCCCTTCAGAATATTAGTCGTCTTCACTGGGTCTTGATGTAATAAATCATTTTGGCCACTGCAGAGCCAAGGCAACATTTTTTCCTTGGTGATAATTTTCACATTTGTTAGTAGCATGAGATACTCCTGGTCAATACCAACCTGCTGAAGGTTGCTCAGAAGTGTCCCTCATTAAGACACGGCCTCGTGTTTCTCAGCAAGTCACAGGAACTGCCCTAAAGAGTGATATTACCCAGAAATGTGCCAAATTTAGGACTTTCAGCATGTATTTTTATTAAGACAAATACAGATTAGATGCATTGTACTTTAAAAGCAAAAATAATTCTGGTTTAGGCATCTTGGTAGGCTTCTTCAGCTGCTGAAGGACATGGTGTGAAGAGTACTGTCCTGCCCTTCAGGAAATCAAGCGACTCTCTGCAGGCAGGCGTAGGGTGAGAAGGCATCTCCTGGCATCCCTGCCTTGGTGCTTAGTGGGAAGGGGAAGGGAAAAGAAGCGTGTGGTCTGGTCCAGATCTACCTCCCTGAAATGCATTTTGTGTTTTATGCTAAACCATTGTTGGATAAAAGCAAAAGTGGTCTTGGGAGCAGGAACCATCAGCTGGTGATCAGATGAACTCTGGCAATTACGGATGCCAGAAATGCAAAGTGTGCCTGTTTCCACTCAGTGATTTGCAGATTTTCCACAGTGCTACCAAAGAACAAGAACACTAAAGTACCATATGTCAAATACTTCTTTTATTTAAATTTGAGGTCCTTGTATGTACTCTGTTTCAACAAAATCTTGTCTGCTATCATTTTGCACAGAGTAACGTGCTTGTTTAAACCCTGTGGTGTATTAGCGTGCTCAACTGAAGTGTTTTAATTTCCCATTTCAATAGGTAAGGATGTAAGGAATCCAGGAAGTAAAGCATTCCAGTATGTTAGGAAAAGCAGTATCAGTGATAGTTGCCTTTGTTAATATTAGTGAGTCAACCTCAATCTCACATTAATGATATCGTAACAACAGAAAATACTTTAATATTTTAATTACATTGTAAAGTCTGGAACTTTCTTGTTCTTGTTAAGGTGTATGTAAGTTAGGATGAAAAGTGGCATATTACCTTTGATGTGGGCCACATGCTGAGAGTCCCCCAAAGGATGTCCCTGGTAGTGATACAGCTGCCAACAGCAGGAGTCTCATGAATTGCAATTTTAATCAGATTTTTTAAAAAGTCCCCTAACGTAGCGTTAATTTATGTCTGAGGTAAGAAGTGTTTGTGGTGTGATCGTTTGGATTATTTTCTCGAAAGAGTAGCATTAATCCAAAAAAAATTTAAATAATGTGGGGTTTTAGTTAAGGATTCAGCACTAGATTTTTGCAGAGTGCCCTGAACTGACATTTTTGCAGCTGAGATTCGCTAGCAGTTTTACTTGCAACAGTTGGTGCTGTTTAAATGTCTAGCTGATTTGTGAATTTGATGAGACAGAAGTCACAGTGGTCTCAAGTAGTTCTGCCTTTACTTGCACCCACAAAGTAGGAGGCATCCCATAGTTCTGGAGTGGGGACTCTATGGGTAAGCGGGACGTACGCAGATCAGAACCTTAGTGCTTTTTATAGAATACCTTGGCTGTCTTGCATGGTTCTATTCAAGTTTTGTTTTCCTTTAATGAAGTTTTGATCCATAAGAAAATCAGGATTATGCATTTATTTCTGTGATTTTGAAAGCAAGCATCTGACAGTTTTGCATAATAGGTTATGCTTTCTTCTCCATCTTCTCTTTAAAAAAAGCTGGAATCCAAAGCTGCGAGTGACATTTTGGTAGAATTTTAGCAAGTACAGTCATTACCAAATTAAAAATAGATACAGGTGGGTAGTCTATGTTTTTAGCTCTTTTTTTTTATATATAAAAAAAAGACTACCCCAACTGTATACAAGAGCAGTAATTTATCAGATTATTTGAGTTACAATTACAAAAAACCAGCAGTGTTGTCTCGGACCATGAGTAAATGTACCTTTATCGCTAGAGTGTGTTAGAAATCTTTAATTTCCATGACTGCAGAGTCTTTTTATCAAAGGAAGTTCTAATTCTTAATTTCTTTGAAGCTTAATTTAAATTAACAAGATCACTGAAGAATATTAAAACCTGGTCCGTTTAGTCATGGAGAAGAAAATCTTGTTGGCACCATATAATTGAAGCTACTAATTTGTCCATAATTTAAGGGGAAAATGCATGGATTTCTAGTACGCTTCAAATGCCATCTTGATTTGTTTATTATCTTGGAAATGTAACCAATATTATTTTATCTGGTAAGTACTAATATGTCTTTTAGGATGGCCAGTTTGTGTATTCATTTTTGCAGATAGCTGTTTCATCGTGGGAGGCACGGTAAGCACACACCTAATGGCTTTAGAATAGCAGTACCTTGTCAGACAGGGATGAAGAGAGGAGTAGGGCTTTACCTGGACCGTTCTGGTAGCTGAAGGAGAGACCATAATGTAGGGTAAGGATCCTGTGCTGTGGATGGACGCTGTAGGCTGTGCCCTGCAGTGAGGTATGTTACATTGCAGTGCACAGGTGTAGGTCAGGTGGTGGGTGTAGTGCAGGGTGAGTTTGGGACGGGTGGTTTTGCCCCGCAGTTGGGTGCTGCCTCTGGACTGGGGCTCTGTACTGCGGTTTGTGGTGCTTAGGATCGTAGAAAAGGCACTTTCAGACTTGTTTCCTTATCCACACTCTCAGTGAAGCAAGAACTCTGCCAGCATCATGTCTGACTGATAGCTGTCCAGCTTAATTTTAGACATTTTATAGGCTTACTAATCATGGCCATTTTTCCTAATGTTTAACCCAAATCTTCCTTGTTTACAGTCCTTCCTGCTGCTTCTTGTTCTGTACACTGTGGGTATGGGGAACAATTTATTCTCTTTTATTGCTGAGCATGTCTTTCATCCAGGGAAGACTATTAGTGAATCTTCTGTTTTCCCTTCCCTACATTAAACCAGCCTGCTCTTTTGAACGTGCCCCGTACTGATGATTTTCTCGGTCCCTGGTCAGTTCTCACTCGGCTCCTCTGGCCTCTCTCCAGGTGACTCACATCCTGCCGGTTCCCAGCCCAGCGCAGCGCCTGGGTCAAGGCCGTGCAGTGCTCGGTGCAGCAGTGGAGAACAGGACAGGGAGAAAGAATTTCTCCCAGTTGTACATATAGCTAGCTTGTATAAACTCCTGACATTTCCTGGAAGCAGGATACTGCTGACCTGTGTTCACCTGCAGTCTGATAGAGCTGATAGATCTCTTTTCCTTTCTTTTTTTTTTCCCAAATATTTTTTTTTGCAGGCAGTCAAACCCCTGAATTTGTGAGGATGCCTGTTCCAGCCTTTCATCCGTCCTGACCAAATTTTCACTTTATATCTCTTTTAATTGTTCACAAGGGTTTAAGTACATTCTAATAAAGAATCCAGAGTTTGGGGTGATTGGTGGATTCTCTGTGTGTGTTTGAGACAGACTCTAACGTGCTGACAGCTGCCCTTGAATGTGAAGCATTTTGTTCAGTTGAGTTTGGCCATTTTATAGTTCGTTTTATCTTCACAGGTTGACTGGAGGTACATTCTGAAGGTAAATTAAAATTGATAGCTGAAACTGAAAATCAACTTTTCCTGTTTAGATCATGTGCATTTTTTAAGCTGTACAGAGCCATTTGTAATTAATGGTCTTTGTTGTATATCTTCTGTATTTACAGTATATTTGACAATAAAACCTTTTTTGACATTTAATCAGTAGCAGACTTGTTCTGCTCTCATTATATATTCATGAACTTTATCACCAAGACAAGACATAAATGTTGAGCTTGCCTTTAAGATCAGACATGCATTGATATTTAAAACCTAGAAAATTGGGGGGTTTGCTTCTTTTCTACATTTGTACAATATAAAAATGAGACTAGAACCTTCTTTTTAAGAAGATGCTCAGGCTACTCTGAGGTTGGAGACAAGTGAAACTTTGGGACTAGTGAAACTTGGAGCGTATCTATACGAGAGCTGTATATTCAGTTACTAAGGGCATGGGACACAAGAGGCTGCAATTTCCCCTTTTCCTGTAAGACATAAAATAATAGTTAAATTGTGATTTATTTTCTTATATTTCAGCTGGAGATTGGAAAGGTAGTAGGAAGAAGGGTCTTGCAGGTTCCTCTGGATCTGTTTTCCAGTTGACTGTCTCTAAGAATATGATGTAAGGGGGATTTTGGCTTTTCATCCTTGAGAAATATTCCCCCTATTGCAGCACCTCTTGTATTTTTCTTTATTTTGACAAAGTAGGTATTTTTTATTAGTTGAATCCAGCTTTATTCCCCTTCTCTGTAAAATCCTAAATCTGGGGGGAAAAGTCCTTTAGAACACAGTAGAATAGCTAGCATGAGTAAGATTTTTAGTTTCATTTTTTATCAATACTAAATGTATCTGGGTAAATACTATATGATAAATAACATTTCTGTGTTAGTGAGAGATTGAACTTTAACAGAAAAATACTTTCTAAGCAGAAGGGCATTTGCATGAAACTTGTAAGTATCATATTTAGGAGGATAATCTCTGATGAGCTTCTCAGAATTTAAACCCTCTGATTCTGCCTGTAGAGGAAATATTTGCATTGTCCTATTGGTAGTGACTGATACCTCATTTTCTATCCAGCTAACAGCTCTTCTTTCTTTGAAACGGTCTTGAATAATTACAGTCCAAACCCTGCCCCTGTACTGCATAAATGGAAAATCCAAGTCATCAGGTAGCAGTGAATCTTCAGTTTGGATTAAAAAAAAAAAAAAAAAAAAAGTATTTTATTTATTAGATGCAGTTATGGCACTGAAATAAATGGTTGGTGCAGTTACACAACATCTCACCTTCAAAATTTAATCATCTGCAAATGCCATTTATTTTTCATAAGCTCCTTCCCTTTTAATATGATTCATTAAATATCCTTTTTTTTTCCTGCTGTTTGTTCATCTATTTTGGTTGTAGACTCCAGGCACTTATTTCCCCTCTGTCTTACGTATGGTGTGGTTGATGTAAAAATATTTTTAAATAATGTTCATGTTATTCAAATAATTTCAAATGTAAAAGTTTGAAATTGCAGATCTGTTCTGCTGTAACTTTCTTACAGATTTGTCCCGGAATTTTCATTGAGGCTGATTTCTTTACTTTTCAAGAAAATCTGTATTTACAGCCGATGTAATTTAGTGAGTTCCCCTGCAGACAGGAGCTCTCCAACACGCAGCAGAGGTTTTTGCGGTTGGTAGGAAGCTGTGCATTGCCGCTGCCCCGCAGGGCAGGGACTCGATGGAAAAGGCTCCCTCAGCACACGGTGTGGGCGCTGTCTCTCCTCGGTGGGTGTAGCTGTCGAAGGGCTGAGTCACGGCACTCTGGGAATCAGGCAGTTTCCCTTCCTCCTGCTGCTGAGCACGTCTTCTGCACAGGCATCAGAGCTGGGGCTCTGCTTTTACATGGCCTTTCCCGACTCAGTGTGTGAATCGGTGAAGAGGGAACTCAGGAGGATCGAGATGAATGATTTTTTTTCAGGGTTACTGATAGCCAGTAGATGATCTTTGCAGATGCTGGTACTTCCTCTGTATGTTTGCAGTTGAATGTAGTCTGAGTTCAGGGACTGAAGTTGAAGTATCTGTGTGGCAGCACATGAGGTTTGTGGCAATAGCACGAGCTAGATAGATGGTTGCCTCACAGCTCCTCCATTTTTGGTTATCTTAATTGTACACATGCAATAACTTCTAATTCAATTAAGACTAGCAATATTCCACATTAGCCTGTTAAAATCCATGCAGTATACTATAAAAAAGTCATTAGTTTGGTAATACCACTTTAACAAGTTTTAGCTCATTAACCTTGACACCAGCAGTGCTGGAGAGAGGAACCTTTTGATATTGTTGTTCTCAGCTCATACCAGGGAGCTCGGGAAATCTGTTGAAATCTGTGCCCATTATCCTCAATCATCAGTCACAGGTCGGTGTTGGCTCTTTTACACAAATACCCCATAGGAAGCCACAAATGACATCTCCTCAAGTCAGCTTTATAGACTGGAGTAGCTTTTATTCAGAAAGGCATTTTTTCCATTAGAACTTTCTGTGGTTTTTAGATGGTCCTTTCACAGCATTGCCAGCTATTTGCTGTGTTTCATTTTTCAGATATATACTATTCCAACGCCACTTCTAAAAAGATTAACATCAAGTGCAGCAGATAAATATTTGTGATAACATTTTAGTAAGCTGAGTAAGATACTAATTGCAGAAATACTTCTTCAGTTACTTATTTTTGCTTTTCCAGGTTCACTTTTGAGAAATTGCAATTAATAATGTTAGTTTAGCTTTAGAAATCTTACAATACTGCTGTAGGTACCATTATAGACTAGGAAAATGAGCAATCATGTAAAAGTAGGGTACAAATAAATAAAGAAATAACTGTACCAGTCAGAGAGCTGTTATTTATTGTATACTTACTTTTGTGCTCAAATTGGCTGTGTCTGAGTTTCAGAGTTGAGAAGAGGTAGAGCAGAACTCCTGTTTAGCCTCCTAACACAGCTGTAATCATAGAGGCATTTGAAGAACAGCCAAAGGGATTCTCTGAAAGCACAGCGTATTTTCTAGGAATGGCTTCACTTAATCCCTTGCACTCGTTGTGAGTCTGTCACATTTTATGATTTGGGGAGAGGATTTTGGTGTAAAGAGAATTAGCACCCTCCTCTGAGGAAGGACTGTATGAAAGGGAGGAAGAAGAAGGGGGACTTACACAAAGGCCTTAATGTGCAAGTGGGAAAACAGAGCAAGACAAACATGGAAAACAAAATATTTCATTTGCAGGTCTGTCTGTCCTGTTCATGCCAGTGTAAAATGTTTCATGAGTTTATTTCTCTTTTTATCACTGGCTTTTCCTTTGTCTTTACCTTGCTCACTCAGAAACTTCCTTTCACTGCCTTTTTGATTATGGAAATATTCTTGAAATTCCCATCCGTTCTGTGCCCAGTAACCTGCTGAAGCTAAGGAACAGTTGTGCTCATTTCTCTTTCTGCCTGTGCTTAGGTGGGTCACTGTCCAGGTTTAGGTCTCCCCATTGTGTTGAGGTTTCTGCCCATTCTGAAAATCCCCCGTTGCCCTTTTTCCTCCTGGCCCTCGCCAGCAGCAGCTCTCCGCGCGGCAGCTCTTGCCGTGGCTGTGGGTGAAGGACGAGGGCACGCGGGGCTGTGAAGGGGTAAGGCAGGTCTCACAGCGCTTTCCTCAAATGCACAGTGAGAGGGAAGTGCTGGATTGGGCATTGTTGACTGCAGCCATGCTGACACACGTCAGGAGCACCCACAGAGACGTGTATTTGGCTTTGTTTGAGAGCACTCAGCCCTGTGTGATCCCAGGAGGTGCAGGCTGCCGGCAGGAGTGTCGGTGAGTGCGTGCAGCTGCGGTGCAGGTGTGAGGAAGCAGGGCAGAGCTGGAGGGAGCCGCTGCCGGCTCTCAGCCAGGACGTGGGCATTGGTTCCCAGTGGAAAGTCAAAAACTCTGCTCAGTGTGACTTACTTAATGTGTGCACTGTTCGTGGTCAATCACAAGGTTAAAAATTAACTTGGAACACTTTGATAAAGTGTCAGGCCAGAAGATGGGCAGCAAATAATTTTGCTCATTTATGATGTTAATGAGAAGAGGGTTTCAGGAAAAGACCAGAGGTGTAATAATTGCAATTTGAAAATTGCAGGCTAATTAAAAAAGCACTATCTTAAACTATATCTTAAAATCTTTTATTATATAAAGGAAGAGTTGCCTCAGCCAAATTTTCAGCCTTAGTAAGACAAAACAGAGTAGATTTAAACTTACATATAAACTACTCTTCTTTTTTTTTTTTTTTGTCTCCTGGCATGTTTACATCATAAAAAATGAGCTACTTTTTGTCTTTTGTAGAAATGTAATCCAGTATGAAAAAATGCATTAGATAAAGCTAAACTGAAATTTTGGTTGACCTCTAGGTACTGGGGAAGAGTGCAGTGTTGAGGTTGAGGAAGGTTTTGCATATGCAAAAAATCAGGAGATATTGTACTTCACAGAAGTGTTTCCAGCTTTCAGAATCTACCCAAGAACTGTGCTCTATAATGCAAAACAACTGTTGAAAATTCACATTACTAAATAAATCTATTAAGTTGTTGTTCTTTTAAGATATTTAACATTTTTCTTCCAAAATTTACCAGAATCTCTTCTGTGCATAGGAGCTGGGCTTTGTCTTTATCTAAGGAAATGTTTGGAAGTAATCAGTATAATAATTTTTAAAAATAGCTGAAGACAGTATGGTTGCAGGAAAAAGTGCAATTTTATGAAGTTTTTCATCTAAGACCTAATTCAGATAGAGTTACTTGTATGCAAAAGCAGAAAATTCACGTGTGGTGAGTAGTTAAGCAAACATGTCTGTAAGCCAAAGCTGCCTCTGGAAATATTGGTGTTTTTCTAAAAGAGATCCTACATTATTTGACATTTATGAAAAACTATGTTAGAATCTTATGTGAAACATACAGTGGCATTTCTTGTGGCAAAAGTAGTTTGTGTACATTTACATCGAACTGTATCTGTGCACTTTTTCATATGTATATGTATTAAAGTATCTCAGTGTCTTTGAAACAAGAACTAAAAATCAGACAGCAGATTTGTGCCTTCTGATTTGGAGATTTGTAGTCTGACCTTATTCACTTTGGATTTAAATACCTTCAAAGCTTGATTACTTGACCTCACCAGAGTAATATAGCTTAGAAATAAGGCTCATATGTGGGTAACTGTCTTTGTATTATATTTATGACTAAAAATCTGTCACTTCTAAGATGTTTTGTAGAGTGAAATGTGTATTGTAGACATTTCACTTCAGGTTTTTTGACCAGTATTTTTAAAAGCTAGCACAATAGAAAAAATGGAGGTCCAGCTGCAGAACGTGGGGCTAGAGTTTAAAGAATCCTTATTTCAGGGGGATCCTGCTCTGGGATTGTTTGACCAATTCCAGTGGATAGAGGATATTTACAGGATGAGACACCAAATACCCCTATCAAAGACATGCAGAATTGTAGAACAGTCCAGACTCTCTATGGCACCGAGGGGGACAGAAGCTCTCCTCCTTTTGGCCAAAACCAGCACCAGTGCCATATCCCAGTGCCAAACGAAGAGCTGTGCCGTGAAACAACAGCTACGGTGTGCATTGCTCTTTAAAAATCTCCACAGTGAGTATGACTCTTTTTTTTTTTAAACTGAAAGCTGCCTAGAATCTCAGAAGTGAAAATCATATCTTCAAGCGTCCCAAACTAAAGAGCTTTGGGAAGAGTGTATTTGTCATTATGTTTAATTTGCACATACCTCACCAAAGAAAAGGCCAGGGGAGCTAGGCCGAGAACACAGCTGTAGAGGCAGCTCAACTAATTGCCTCTCCATCCTCAACCTCATTTATCTTCATTTCTTCCCAATTATACCAAATTATCAATAGTCTCTGTTGCATCAGAGTCTTAATCCCCTTTATTCAGGCAGCATTAGATAGTGGCAGATGAATTCTTGGAGGGAGTCAGGGTAAACAGCCATGAAATGCCACCTCTGGCAGATGGCATTGCTCACAAGAAATGTGACAAAACATTTGGAATTTGTTACTAGGCATTGGTATGAGAAGGCAAGCTGTCAATATTTTTTTAAATGATAATCAAGGTGGTGCATACTTATACCACAAGCAGAAATGAATCCTGTCCAAAACCTCAAGCTTCGTTAAGTTCAGCTTGGCACCATGCTGTGTATTTTGTTGCTGAAGCCTTTCACTTTTTCTTCTTAAGAAATATTTTCACTTTATCTGGTATTAATATCAACATTTTAATACTTTGTTCTAATGATAGTTGCTATTTCTGATTTTCTGTACCTCAGAAAGAAATACTAATTTGAAGATATAGAATATCCTTTACACAATAACAATTTTAGGATGTATTTTCTTGAATAGATTCTTAGTCACTGTTGGTTTTTTCTAGGGGTATGGTCCTGCTTCTTAGAGAAGCTAATGCAAAGCTCCCACTGATAGTCATTGGGGAGAGTTGCACTGGAGATTAGATGAGACTGCCTGATGGCTGGGTTTGCTGAACGAGACAAGTATTCTGAAAATCAAAGATTGAGTGAATGTGTGAGATGTCTGAGTGCTGTGGCAGGTACATATTCAGCTATTGCTATGAGCAAAAATGAAAGTGATTTTTAAAGGAAGTACGAAATTGGCCGTTAGTATAGTTTAAGATTTTTTGCGTGTTATTTTTAGACTGGCATTAAATGAAACACAGTAGATTTCACTGCTGATTTTTATGTGAGTTAGGTTTACTCACATAAACTGCTTTTGTCACCATTCTAAATATTTTGGAAGTCAGTAATAACTTAGTGCAAGGAATCAAATGCCAGGTATAAAAAATGGTGCATCTTCAGAATTAGTACATCCCTTGCTGATGTTCCCCTGAGTGACGGAACTTGTTGGAACTGTGCAGGTGCAGGTGTCCGATCCTTCATGGAAATGAAATCTCATTGGAAAACTTCTGCAGTCATTCAGCTTCAATTCACTTTGCAACCTCTCATTCTCTAGGAAAATCTCCACTGTCACTGGGTGCTGTGTAGATGCTTCAGGTTAGCAGGGGTTTGGAAGATTGTCCAAATGTGGATGTATGAAGTGCCACAGATTGTATTTAATTATTTCAAGCCATACTTTATATTACAGAGGTTTTTTAGTATTAGGAATTTTGAAAAGATAATAAATACATAATTCATTTATGTCACTACAAATTAATTCATAAGGTTTCAATCTGTAATTTGAACTGTTGGTAATAATTATTTCAAAGAAATACTAAATGATAAAGTGTTGAAACTTGAATGATCTGATTTTGTACCATAGCATTACCTATCTGCTGTGGGTGTCAAGACATTCTCAGAGCCTCAAAATCAAATTAAACTATCTAGCTAGTCACAGTCACAGTAAAAATATACTGTGTTTACATGTATCTCAGTGATTGTTTCAGTAAGTTGTTAAATAAGGGAAAATATTCAGTAATGAAAAAAAAACCCAAAAGCAAAAACCACTTGTTTTGTGGTGAGTGAAGGTGTCAGTGATTGTCATCAGGGGAATATGAATCCTGGTTCCCTGCTTGCTCTGGCTGCAGTTGTTGTGTTTAGAAGGATGTATGTTTTATCCTTTCTGGCAGCCAGCCCTACAAACTGTGCTCAAGATCTGAAAGTTAAGCTGTTTTATTTCTGGCTTGTGCATCATCAACAGTACTAAAAACATGACAGACCAAAATTTTGACCTTATTTCTCTCTGGGAAGTGCACGTGTTTCTGAAGACAAACTTTGGTCCTGCAGTACCACCTTCTTATTTCTTTTTCTCTGTTCATTTTAAAGGAAACAATTGGCAGTTTGGGAGGATGTTTAGCTTCCTAAATAAATACTATGTCTCTGCTTTTATCTTCAGAAAAGTATCTTCCTAGAATTAATTGTTCTTAATTAAATTGGCATCAAATATTCTGACATATTCCCAGTTATCTTCAATACGCTGTTTGCTGTGAAATAAACTTTGATTTTGCTGTCATGAAGACTTTTCAAAAAGTTTAGAAATCATATTCAGGTTTCAGATGCCTTCTTATTGTATAATTATCAACACATTACTTCACCTAAGTTGTGACAGACATATTTTTTAAGTATGACTGACTGATGGACAGATTGGGAATTGCTGAATTAATGGGCACATTTCAAAGCTTTGGCAGGGCTAAGCAGTAATTACATCTGCTGAACCACTTGATAAGTTTTTGGAAGTAGCCCAGTAAAGCCATCACTGGATTTCTTGAGTTTTAATATCTTACCCTGCACACTTCCATGTCTTCTGCCACACAGTCTAGAAGTTGGTATAGCTGAATACACACAGCTAAACAAACCAGTGCATTAAAGCTTTAAATGCATTGAAAATCTTCCATTTAGATTTTCAGATGGGTGTCATAGTTTTGGGGGCTGATTAAAAATCTCATTCCCATTTTAAAGTAAGAAAGCTTATTTGGACCATAAAAAGGGTCCACGCTTGTGTGTCTCCGTGACTAAGAGTCCACTGTCAATATGGGAGACAGAATTTGGAGTTAAGGGGGTCATAATCCTAACCCAGAAGAATTATTTGTTTTTCTCACAGGAAAGTGTCAGTTTCCCAGGATATGACCTGTTTGGTGTCTTCCTGTCCTTACTGGAGTGTGATTCTCAGTTTATCAAATATGACAAAAATTTTCTACCTAATCTCTTCCTGGGCATTCAGATGCTGATACCATGAACAGAGTTGACAGAAAGTTGTAGGCTGAAGTGTTTTCAGCAGAGGATATTCTTTTAGGCTAAAAAAGTGACCATTTTTCCCAGTATCAAGGTGAGACTGGGATATTGGTAAAAGCAGATAGTCTGGGACAGCTGAAAACACTGGGGCTAGGAATGCTGGCAAATAAGCCCATGTTGTTTTAGGAGTACTGGGGTTCTAGATAAGCCAAAAAATCTCAAAGAATCTTGTGTGTGCTGGACGCTTATGAAGAAGTTAGAGGTGATAGATACTTTGAAATTATCAGTGCTGAAATAGCAATGCACTGAATACTTTTTTTTTTGCAGCTGGTGTGATGCTTCATATGCCCAACAGCATGAAAAATGTGTTTAAAAATAATTTTGAAATAAAATTGGACAGTGAAGATGGTATTGCTTTTAACAATTTGAGTTCAATTTTTCAGAAATGTATCATAACAAAAAATAAAATGACAGACATGGATTGAAACGGTGTGGTTGTTCAATTCAAAGGTTCCTCTGACAGAGTGGATTTCATTTAGCTAGACCAGACAGTTTTAAGGCTGATAAAATGAATTTGAAACCAAATGAAAAGAAACTGTCACCAAATTGAACTTTGATTACTTTCTGGAGATCTTTCAGTACCTAAAAACAAGACACTAATTTGATCTTCACAAAGTATATCTTCACCTAAAAAAGTTTTCTGGATTTTGTTTTGAAGAACACAAATGCACAGAGAGGTTTTTTACTGGAAAACATGTGGCTTTCAGAGTTGCCTTATAAAACTGCTAAAATCAAAGATGAGTGAGAAGTGTTTTCAGAAAAATGAAACTGAGCTTATCACTTGCATTTCCTTCAGCTAACCAGAATGGAACTTAAACAGACACTTGGCTTACAGACATGTACCTGATGGTAAATAACCTTGTGGTAGATCTGCGAGTACAGTGTATATCATCAACTGATAGGTGTGTACTGCATGGGCTGATTTCCTTGTTTGTTCATGTTACCTGTGATTTAACTCCCTGTGCCTCTGAACCCCTCTGAATTCGCTGTTCATAGGGACCTGGGAACAGGGACATCCAGAATTTGGCCCCTGGGCTGTAACATGGCATTCAGGGAGCGCTCACCTCTCACCGCACTGGGGCTTGTTCCATTCGTTTCGCTTTTGCTTAGTTGCACATAAGTGTAATTCATGCACGGATACATAAGTTCTCTCAACTAATGTGTTAAGACTGGTTAAATACCAGAGTTGAATTACTTAGTACATTGTAAACAACTCTTCCCAAACCCATGTGGTGTCCATCGGTACCTGTGCCCTCTGAAACACCCTCTGTCTCTGTGCAGGTGGCTGTCCGCAGTGCAGACAGCAGAGCCTTTTTTCCTTCACCCATGCCATGCATTTAGCTGCAAATCTAGAATCCAAACATGACATCCTTGTCTTACTGATGGCACCTGTATGGCCAAAAAATGGCAATTAGCAGAAATCTCTTGAAAAAATGTGGCTAAAGTAACTTTGAAGTATTAAGAAAGACTTACTTGTTATAGATGGATTTGCTTTTAGTTGTTACGGTAACAAAGATTTAGAAAATATGCATTGAGATGTATATATGTCAGATATCTATTTGCTGATATAAGATGCTGACAGCTGTTACTAAATAAGAAAATGTATATGCTAAAAAAAAATGGGGTTTTTTAAAAGTTGCATGAGAGTAAAAGGACTGAGTGTATTACCACAGGTTTGCATTTTACATATTTGGTTTGTAATATGAATCTAATTCTGGATTACTGTTAATTTACATGCCATTTTTTCTTACTGTATGGGAATAGATACTGCAGGGAAGGATGCAAATTTTCTTTTAAAACTATCTTTTAGCTCTGGAAAGGGACTGTGGGTAGGACGAGTTGGAGGTGTCAGTGGTACAGGAGCAGGACTCGTGAGACCTGACTCCTCTTCCAGTGTCACCATTAGTCTCCCAGGTGACCTGGAGGAAGTTGTGTCATAATGCTGCTCCTCACCTTTCCCACTTGTATGCTGGAGATAATCAAACTGCCCTTATAAAACCCTTCACAGTTGAACAGTTCTAGGTAAGAAGAAGTTATTATTATTATTATTGTCTTTTTAAGAGACTTGCTGCTACGTAGTATATGCAGTCCAGATGAAATGATGAAGCTGTTATCTGTGTGGTGTACTGCAGACTATGGGATACATTTCATTTAACACATACTTTTATTATACATCATACACTTAGCAGTATATTATTTTTTTTCTTTCTCTAAGGAGAAGTGATAGGGAACATACAAGAATACAGGAATGGTCTGTAGAGATAAGTGTATTGCAATCTATTCTTGTGTTGCTGGCACTGAATACTGGAGCAGATTTACAAGTGGAATTTGCAGGGAAAAAAGTTATTACTGTCCCCATCTGTAAAGAAAACTGGTCCAGTGATTTGGACTGTAGAACATAATTTAAATTCAGTTTCCTGTTCCATTGCAGATTTCCTGGATTTCCTTAAGCAAGTCACTTTTCTGTGCAGTGCAATTCTCCATCTGGAAAATGGGAATAATTGTACTTCCCTACAGAGCGTGCACCAGTTGTAAAGCTGGGCAGAGAGAGCTGGTGGGGCACCCTGATCCTACAGCTTCAGGGCCACAGGAGTGGGGTGGGTAGATGCAGGAGGCTTTGGGGAAACAAGAGAAACTTCCAGAACTGAGTAAATGAGCGAAGAGTTTAGACCATCTGTGCCTGGGAGTAGAAGTGTTGGAGAAGAAAAACCGGAGTGAGGGAGACTTTTAGATGAAGAGTGTGGTTTTTTCTTTTCATTCAAAAAATCTCTGACAAGTTGGCTTGTGCACAGTTTTCATGGCCACTGCCCTGGTAGATGAAGTTAGATGTACAAAATCTATTTTTAAGCAAAAAAAAATAATGCTAAGGTTCACGTCATATGTGTTTTTTGAGAAAGAATAAAGTGTAAATGTCAAATTTACTGAAAAAGCATATGGAGAAAAATAAAACTCATTTGGTAAAATAAAATGCTAAGCATTTCCTTGGTAAATCTGTTTTAAATTGCACATTTAACTCGAGAAATACTTTACCAGATAATACTACCTCTGTTCCACAATAGTCAGAATGAACAAGTTCTACACTAAGTATCAGTCAGATGTTATTTGAAAAGCTGATGTGTGGTGTATTAAATAACAAAGATGCTGACACAGCCTTAACTGTAGTAGTTCTAATTACTGCACCATGCCATGTTATATTATATCACATGACATAATTTAGTGTATCTTTCTTTGTCAATGTATTACTCATCACTTTACAAATTGCAAATCTTTTATAGGAAGGTAATTCATACTCGGACATAGTGCTAAAATGATGGAGTGATTTCCTTTCTTCTCAATCATTGATCTTTCAAACTTTTTCATTTAGCTGTATTAATCATGTTTATTAGTTAAGTGTTGTCATAAAGAATGGAATTTTTCTGTTACTTTCATATTCAATTAAAATGTGTTTTACTTGCTGCCTCTATCTGCTGCGTCGCGGTAATCTATTTACTTATTCTAATTGAAATTCTTGTTCATAAATTCAGAACAAAGCCAATACTGCAATTACACATTTTCATAACAATCTATAATCTAATTGAAAATGTGGGGCGTACCTGAGAAGCGAGTCTACTTACAGTACTTTTTTACTCTAGAAATGTTTAATCTAACTTTTTTAAGGTGGTTTGTTTTGTGGACCAGATGTATTTCAGAATTCACTGACATGGTCTACTTAACTGCTGTTTAAAAGGAACTTGTTATTCAAGTGTGGAAGTGTAATACTGAAGAAAACTACAATCTGTAAAATTGCTGCAGAACACTCTCTCTTCAGAAGAACAAATAAATATTCCACACCAAACACAAGTGCTAGTGTGCTGTACTGTATTTTTGTTGTAGACAGTAATTACTGTGCATAATAGATATCTGGACTATTTAAATTGGAATTCCTGAGTACTGATAATTTCCAAGCCCAACCTAATGCCTGGCTTGTTTAACCTAGCAAAGTGAATTGTTCCACTTAGGACATCCCCAGGATCAAAGCCGGCAGGGGAGGAGAAGCTATTTAAGCTCAAAGGTACCACAGCAGCAGGAGGATTTGTTGTAACCTGTTGAGGGATGAGCTGAAGCTAGAATGCTGGTGGGTGTTGGAGGAGGGAATAGTGGTAAGATTGTCAGCGGTGAGAGCCCTGACGAGCCCGAGGATGGACTCCAGTTAGTCTCTGGCAGGGACCGATCCCTGTGACTCCGTGTCTCAGACGTTACCTTTCTGCCTCATTTACTGAATTGTGACTGATGATTACTTGCATGATTTTATCCTTGGACATTTTGCTTTTTCTGTTTCCAGAAACTGGTGTTATAAAGGTAGGTGATGCTGAAAGTTTCTAATGATACTTTTTGCCTGTTGCATATTTATTATTTAATTTTTTTAAGAATTCAGGTGTAGGTTTCAGGTGCTGTGTTTGCACTAGGTGCTTAGCCCTGGTAAAGAGTATTGGCTCATTGCTAGCCAAGTAAAATGTCTTTTACAGAAGAGTATGTGCCATTTATGGTTTGTTTGTACCATTTTACAGGTGGGAGTGAATCCTCCTGGGATAAAGACAAGCTTCAGTCTCCCATTACAACGGGATCACAGCACAGCATTGGTCATCCCACACTGTCAGGGCAGTCAAGCCTTGGCAGTGCACACCCACTCAGTCCTCTCCAGCAGAATCACCTGCTCACCAACAGTACGTACTGTCCTCTTACAGGGAAAAGAAAATGCATGGAGCCCTGCTTGGAGGCTGGGCCTGCATTCCTTCCCTTCCCAGCCTCCTGGAGGTGGGGGAAGTGGATGGGACAGACATGAGCAACGGGAGAGTCAGTCCTCCCACTGTCTGCTGCACTTGTGCATCATGTCCAAGCCACCCACTGGGATACAACCACTCTCTTTGAATAGCCACCCTGCTTGGCTGGGTTAGGGACTGTCCCTAACTGACATTTCTGTGGCCTGGACTGAAGGGAAAAATAAAAAAATAAAACCATAAAGTTGCTTAAATTTTAGCTATATGAGAAAATTCTCTTCCAGGTGAAGATGGTGACCACCAAATAAAAATGAGAGCCAGGAATAAATGCAAAATATCTAGTTAAAAGTGCGCAGAAGCAGCCCCTCTGCCTTTATTTTGCCTTGTACCTGTCAGGTGTGGGCAAGGTCATCCACTGAACCCAGCTATCCAAAGCAACTGGAATAAAATGACACAGATAAAGTTTGGATTTGGGACTTAAAGCTCCCTTAAAACCCATCTTTTTCTTAGGGAGGGGGCAGGTGGGAAGCCAGCAATTCCCCTTCTCTTTTGCACTCAAAGAGGGAAGGAAGATAAGGGAAAGTTATCCCAAGAAAAATGTTCAGGATTAATATTTTAAAAATTAGTGAGGAGTAAAGTTAATTCTGACAGATGGTAATGGGTGAAGAATGAAATCTCACTGTTTCTGAATTGTTGTTTGTTTAAGCTCGTCATCCTCAAAGTTTTGAAAGTTGATTTTTGGTGTTAGTTTTAAAGGATGAATGACATTTCTGGCTCCTTACACAATTTTAGGAGCAGGTAGCTCCTTGCTACCTATGTAGGGCCCCAGACTTGGACAAACCAAAGCTATTGAAATAACTCCTACAATATGGGTCTGCTTTGTTCTTGGGAAGATATGGACCTGAGCATTTTGAGTTATGTGCCAGTAGTGAAGAATCACCAGATCATAGGACTCAAATTCACTGTAGTTTAACCTTTCATTTTATATTCTTGCATAATTCAATACCTGTATATGTTTTACATACAGGAATATTGTGTTCTTTGCTATTAAAGAAAACTTTAAAGATATTTTCCAGTAGATTTCCTAGTAGGCAAATGTCTATAGGCTATTAAAGGGTTTATGGAATGTCAGACATTATGTCCAATGATTTGCAAGTGGAGGATATATTTTCTTCATAGCCCTCTGAAATGTTTGACGGATTGTGTCTTAAAACTGGTGATGTGCTGTTAAATTCTGTTTGTAGTTTGCATTTAGTTTGCATGTCAATTGGACTTTTAAGTAGACATACAACTCAGTGTGGCCAGATGGTGTCTGGGAGTTTTGGAACTCTATATAGAGTATGAGGAAAGATTATTGGGCTGTTAAGGGAGATATGCAGGGGAACAAAGGCTTGTGGATGGAAACACTGAAGAGGATTGTCAGTATGGTTTAAAGTGAAGGGAGATGTATGTGGGCTTTACTTATTACCTATCATAATTAATATTGGCATAGATCATCATATAAAATGTATAGTGTATCGTAACACATCACAGTTGTCGATCATGATATACTCAAGCTAAACAGAAATAGTGTAGGAGCTGGGAACATATACAATTCTGCATTTTTGGTGGGCACAGTGGTATTTTTGTATCACTATAGTCAAATTATGTTGGAATAGCATAAGCTATATCAGTCAATTATATTTTTTATTGTGGGTTCTGTCATACACCAAAATAGAAACTGGCCTTCTCATTTAAAATAGTTGAGAGAGACAAAAGTTTAAAAACTTTTAGAAATACTTAATGTGAATAGCATATGGTTATGACTAGCTGGGTGATTATGCTATTTACTACTTGCACCTGAATTTTTAAATGAGAATTTCTAATCTAAATTTCATTTAGAAAAACAATAAGACATATTGTCTGGCAGAATGAGTCCTGTTTTTTTCTGAAAAAAAAAAAACCAAAACCCAACCAATTTTGGATGCCCAAAGGTAGCTACCTTCACTGGTCTCTCTAAAGAATTCTTAAATGCAAAATCATCTGAAACAATTTTTTCAGTGAGTTGGTGTCTTGGTTTCGCTTTCCATTTTAGTCATTCTGTTCCAGTAGAATATAGACTCTAAAAATTAAGGTGTTGGGTTATAAAATGAGGGACTGACCCATCTAACCTGCCCTTGTTCTCTTTTAGGGATAGACCTGCCATTTATGATGATGCCCCACCCTCTGCTTCCCGTCAGCCTACCTCCCGCCTCGGTTGCAATGGCAATGAACCAGATGAACCACCTCAATACGATAGCTAACATGGCTGCAGCAGCCCAAATGCACAGTCCTCTTTCCAGGGCAGGGGCCTCTGTCATAAAGGTAAGAGTCTTCTCTGAGACTTGGAATAGATAGGGTTTTGTGGCTAACAAAAACATTTACAGTGGCTTTCTTAAGGAAGATCGTTAACGAAGAGGCAATGAACTTTTACTGCCTGTAGCACACCTGGTCTGTTCCTGATAGTGCTTCAGTTTGAAGAAATACCCATGGGTACAGTCAAGAAGTTAAGATGCTCTGCTCTATCTACAAATCTGGAATGTAATTAAAACCAGATACTAACACTCACTGGAGGCTAGGGGGAATAAGCAGTGCTGCATCTGTTAAAGCTCAAAAGCTATTCTAAAATGTCGTTTAAAATCAAACTGAATGCTATACTTCAGAGAAAATGCTGTAGTATGTAACAGGAACTCTGGTGTGATGCCATTCTAGAACAGGTTAATAGAGAAAATCATGAGAAGTACCTTGGTGAGTGTGCTCTCTGGTAGCCACACCTAAAGTTCTCTATGGCTGGATAAAACTTGTTTATACTTTTGAAGGGCTTCTGATAGTCTCCTCCAAGCAGATTGTTTAAGAAAATTACGTTCCTGTGTTGAGAGCTGAAGTCCTGCCACACACTAAAAAATATGTTGAGACAAGAAATTTTCAAAGTAGGAGGCTACAGGATCAGTGCAGGTGAAGGATGGGTGCTATGGGATTCTCTAAAATACAGTGTGTCCTCTTTTTATTGAGCAAAACCGGAAAGTTTTCTCAGTCCAGCTTCTGTGTGTATTTGTGTGTGTGTGTGCATGTTTCTTGTTGGCAAAATGAAATTTTGTCAACTTTGAAAGGTAGTTTTTTTAGCCCATTTTTCTTTTTTTTTTTTTTTACTAGATGAGTCTATAGAGCTTTCTGTTCACTATAGTAGCATAAAATATTTTGTGTCTTTGTTGCTGAAGTTCTAGAGGTCTTCCTTTTTCTTCTGATCTTCCTGGCCCTGAGCATCTCCAAAATTGCCTCAGGTTGTTTTTCTTCTTTACTGAGAGTCCAATTCCAAATTAGGGCAAATGTTTGTTTGGGTTGTTTTTTGGTTTTTGGTTTTTTTTTTAATACTTTGATTTTGGTTTTGCTTTTTTGAATTCTGTGAGGCTGGTAAAATTCAGGAGGTGGCGTTACCCAGTTAGAGACTATTTAGGATTGTGATCTCTAGAAACTTCTCCTTATGAGTGAATCTGCAGAGTTATTGACTATGCAGGGGAAATATGGTAGCTCCAATGTCCAACTATCCATTAGCTAGTGCAAATCACTAAATTATTAGAAATTAATTGAGGTTCCATTTGTTTCACTCAGTAAGCTTTTCTTTAACAGTTCAGAGACCTCTTAAGAAAACCATAACTTAAATGCAGAAATGGAATATTTGTAGCAGCAAGTAGACTGCATAAGCTTTGATTATGTTTTAGATTATATAGGTATGTCAAAATTAAGATTAAATATGTATTTGTAAACAATGCTAGTTCTTTGTCATATAAACTATAGGCTTTGCAAGCAGTTAGGTTTAAGGATGTTCTTTAGCAGGCCCTTGCTGATGCTAGTTACTCATTTACAGCTATTTTTTCCCCAACACCTGCACTGGAGGGTACACAGTATCTCCACAGCAACAGTAGGTCTCACCAGCACTCTAGTGGGAATTATTTCCTCTATGTGATGTAGAGGAAGATACACCAGTAGCTGATGTGACACAGGTAAAGTGTGCATCCATTGCTGTGTTCCTTTCACCTGTCAAGAGATGCTGCAGCTTTCTCTTGTTTGTTCTGAGTGCTGAAACTAGATGAATTTTATTACAGACAGCGTGAGGCTCCTTTTGTCCTTTCCTTCCCTTACGTGCAAACATCTGGCTCTGAATGATGATCAATGAAATGAACAAAATGAAACATGTAAAAGAAAGGCATTGCTGCTGTTGTTATTTGTCAGCAGTATCACTTTTCTTATGTGACATTATTTAAGTGCATTTAATAAGTACAAAAAATAACTAGTTTTAGATAGACTGCAATTCTAGCATCATTTTGTTACTTAAATTGGGAGAAATGAATCAAATATGTTGAGTGTGTATCTATTTCCATACTGTGATGACTAAAATACCACTTGGCCTGTTTTCTATAGGTGTGAGAATCAGCTGCTTTATAAAGGTTTTGAATGAAGTCATT
The DNA here is from genome assembly GCA_907165065.1 of Caprimulgus europaeus. Next base: position 19,001,392 of record OU015538.1, on the reverse strand, counting down.
ATGCTTTTTATATCACGTTTGCCATTTAGAAATAAGCTGTTCTACCAAGATATGCATGATCAGCAAAGTTAACATTTAGTGCTCCAGAAAGAAATGTCATAACTATGAAACTTGACTTCTTCCTGACAGGAACACTATAAATTAGGCAGGCACAATGTCCAGGCTCACAAAACCTTCTTGGCCATCTAGAATATGATCTGATGTGAGTACAGCAGCACCCGCTAGCAGGGTTATAGCTGCTGTTCTGACAGTGCCCCCTAATAAACCCAACCCTTCAGGGGTTTTTCACCTTTCAGATCCATTTGAAACTTGGCTCAAATGGTTCTGAAGAATCTGTATAATTGAGGGTGCCATATGGCAAAACCAAAACTTGACAGCAACACTGACTTCACCACCCTCTCTCTTCTCCCTCTTGCATTGACTCTCCTGTTAATTCTTTTTTCCCAGAGCTATTCTTCAGCTGGATGTGCTCTGCAATCCAGTTACTGGCCTAGGTGTAAAATGCTCGGTCAACCTGGTCTTGAGGACCTGTCTGGAGTGGAACTTGGCTGAGTAGACTTGAACCACAGTGTAGGCTAGAAACAGTAGTGAATAAATGTAGTATTTTACTGTCATCCAATAATTTTGTTCCTGAAACTTAGAAAAATCTACTCAGTGAGGATGTTTTCAGGTCTTCAGAAGCAAAGTTTGGATAGGCTCTTTATAAAAAAGCTAAAGGATTTTTTCACTGAAGTTTATAGGACAATGCAACTCCAGAGAGCATTTTTATTTTACAGGGGACCTATAATGACTATGACTATTAATATGCATTCACAGCAGGTTATACAGTTTATTGTAAAGGACCTGTTAACATGCATACTGAGAACACAAATTGAGTAGAATGCTGAAAGGACACCTAAATCTTAACAGATAATTTAAATTACGTTGGGTCCAAAGGAGTTGAGACCTCACAGCACATAACGTGGACAGCAAATACACAAAGAGGTGTCCCAGCCATAAATGGCAATAGCTCTGCTGTTCAGTGACAGTGCTTTTGAACTTCAGAATCAGACCATGCCCATGTAACAACTCTCTGTTCATGGCAGAATGAGGCCTCAAGCTGTGGATCCTCAAGCTGTGGACAAAATAGGCAGCAGGAGTGTTCTGGTAGTGGCATCGAGCCTGAAGTCTCAGTTTATACAGATGAAGCTAAAAACAGCTTCTGTGACTAAAAAACATAATAGCTTACATGATTTCAACCAGAAGGTGGGTAGGGTGCTGGGGTGAGGTTTGGGATTGGGGAAGTATAAGGACAACTGGCAAGAGCCATGTTTCTGGAGCTGTAACTACGTAAGTCTTTGTATATTCCCTGAGAGGCCACTTTCCCAGATCTCTGGGACAGGCTGGTGGGACGTGCTGTGGTTAGGGTGGGCTTGAGACTCTGGGAACTGAATCCAAACCAAGGGCCTTAAGCTGCTCTCATGTGTGTTATGTATCAGAAGAGTACTGAAAGTAGAGGAGATTTGAGAGGCTCGTTTACCCTTTTCTCCTGGTTTTTCCTTGCTTCTTTTTCTAGTCACCTCATGTCTTTTGCACTTTCCTTGCTCCACTTTCTCATGTCTCACCCTTCCTCCTCCATCTCTCCTCCTTGTTGTTGTTCTCCCTTTCCTTCTGGCTTTCTAACAACCTCTTCTGAGCTGCTGAGAGATGTGCTTCTCCTGAGTAGGAGTATTTCTGCAAATTGCTTTCCTGCTGTCCATTTTTCTTCTATTGTCATCCCCTCGTGCTTGCTGTATTCCCACTTTTCTCTTATTCTTTTTTCTGTTATTCTTCCTGCTCTTATCCAGGTCCCAATTAGGAATAAATGACATATTTTTTCAATGCAACTGGAAACCCCAGAGAAAATAAGTTAAGATGAAATAGACATGCTTTGTTTAAAAAAAACCCTCAAAATAAAACATTTCCATTTTTGTATTTGAAGTCATATTTCTTTCAGAATTTCACCCCAATGTACTTCAGAAACAAACCAAACCCCACCCACTTCTCCCCACCCCCCAAACAAACAAACAAACAAAAAAAAACAACAAAAAAAGGAGAGGGGGACAGGGCCATTGTAAGTGAAATGCAATGTTTTATTTTAGTAGAGAAACTGAAATCTTGTACTTCACATCAACTCTACACAATTTCTGTGTGAATATTTTGGTCTGCTGATAAACAGAACAGAGCATTGTTCGTGCAGTGTGATCTAGACACGCTGTAGCACTTTTGAGTCTCCTTTCCTTTGTGTTCTCCTCTTCTGATTTTGTGGGATTGTTAAAGCATTTGTAAAAGATGTATATGACATGATTTTAAATTCCCTAAAGAGAATACAGATGGGCTGTGTAATTACTGCTGAGAGGTGCTATTTTCTGTGTGTTCTGCAACTCACATTCATAATATTTACCTGACAGCCAGAAAAATGTGGCCATCTCAGAATGCTCTGAAACAATTCTTCTCAGTATAAAAACATTTCTCGTTACAGAATTTATAACATTTCATTTCATATCTCTTGTGCATTCAATTAATTCTGAATTGTTTTCAGAATATTACAAGATTCATAAAATAAAACTTCAGTAAAATTTATGTTATTTTTCTCATTATTAGATTTATTCTGTCCCATTTCAGAGCGTGTGTTCACTGCTGGCAGCTTATTGCTGAAGTGTGCTCTAGAATATGTTAGAGGAGTGACGTGTGAGACAGAGGAGCTCAAGTTTGCTTCTTACAAGGCTAATTTTTGTGGCTGTATCTGTAGCAAAGGGGAAGTAAGTGTGCAGTTTCCTATCTTTTTATTCACTGATACAGAGAAACTACTATGCTGGGAGATGTTCAGGTCCCTATGAACTGCATTAAATATCCTTCTCATCTCTTCTTCTTTGAAGGGAGGCGTATCCTTGTCCCTGCAATGAGTGCCTCGCTTGTTAACACCGAGGCACCTAGTTGCTAGGTCAAAGAAAAAGCAATTAATATTTATTTTAAACATGCAAGTGGAAAATAATACAGTTAGAAGCAAGTACATGTTTTGCAAAGCTTGCAAGGGAGTATTGTTAGGCCAAGCACATACTAGCTTTTAGTTCTGGCTCAGCTCTTTTTAGTATTGGCTTAGTAATTTGCATTTGTACTTAATAACTAATATAGTTATAACATAGATTAGATATAGCATTATCTCCATTAGTCTGGGGAGTGCATTTCTTTCATTCAGTAGCAGCACTAGGTGAAATAATTCGTAGGAGGGGTACAAGTAGAAGGTTTCTACTGCAAGATGCTTTCCAATTTTAGTCAATTCAAAGTAAAATGCAAAGGTAAAATCTGAATATACGAGTGAAGGTCACCATAGTTTTCACATCACAGTGACTGCTGATTTAAGAAGTGGTGAAGAAGGAAGCTCTTGTTTGGCTGTTTACCAATACCATCTGATTAGCTGTGGTTTTCTGTTTGGCTGAGCAGCTGGCAATTAATGAATTGATAGGAAGTAGTCACAAGGTAATGGAGTTAGCAAGTGAACATCTGGTATTAAAAATCAGAAAATGTAGAAGAGTTTTTATGATTTCTTAAATTTGGAGGGAAAATAATTGCCAGTTGACTACAACTGAAACAACCAAATGTAGGCAGTGAAAAAAGGCATTTTAATGGCAAAGTACGTATTTTAAGTGAATGGCTTCCTGATACACTGCAAAAGACGGATGGGAGCCAGCTGGCTTTCAGGCACACGGATCCTATCTTAGTTTTTAGACCAGCTGTTTACCTTGTTCATCTCCAGTTCTTACAGCAATTGGAGATATTTAATGTAGCTCAGAAGACCAGCAAGTCATCCATACTCTGTGTGTGCCCATTTCCAGACTGAGGTGATTCAAAACACAGACCAAACCACGGTTATCTTGCCCAGGAGCAGTAACTCTAACCATCGTGTTTCTTGTCAGCCTCTATCTGGCATCATTTCAGATTTAGCACAGCTCCTGCTTCTTGTGTCAGGATTATTCTTTTTCTTTAGAAAACCTAAATGTCAATTATGTATTGCTTTTCTCAATAATGCATTAGTTAAGGACTGTAAACTTTAGAACACTATTAAAAATGTACTCGTTATTAGAATTCAAATAGTATTAACCAAGGTCAATTGGAAGGGAATATATAATAAAATATTATCAATTAAATTCTTTGCTAACTGAACTTATGTTAACTTTTCTCTCATTGAGGATGGAGTTCAGACAGGGAGATAGCAGTGTTATCCCAGGCATGAGATTGTGGTGGTTTGGGACAGGAGGTGAGGAGGTCTGCAGCCAGTCTGCTGGGTGACTGCTCCTGGCTTCACAGACCTCCCAGGAGAAATGAGACTCTGGTTTCTAGGGGTTTTTAAGAAGGTGAATGGTGATTTGGCAAGCACTGGGAGATCGAAGTGTGGCACAATAAATGTTCCAGTGGGGAACTAGTGTGCAAAGTAATGTTGAAAGGTTTATTCTGCCAGAGCCTATGAACTCTGTTTTTCCAGCATGGTCATCGGCTCTGAATCTTCCTTACGATAGTTGAAAAGACTGTGCCTAAAGACAGTAGAATCCCCATTTTTCCTTCCTCTCTGTTTCATTAACAAGACCTGGTGAATTCCAGTTCTCCTGCCACTGCAGAGCCCTGCAGAGTACAGAAGCAGCACCTCAATTAAATTTGAAATATCAAGATAAATGTCTGAATAAAAGATCCAGGACTCAGACAAACTTCCAAAACCTGCTTGTCAGCAGTGAAATGCCATTAAATCCTCTAGGAACTCATTAATAGATTAACATTTTGAAGAGTAATTACAGCTAGATTAGAACTAAGAATAAAGAAAAATAAAGGAAAATCCAGCAGCATCATTTCTCAAAACTCTTGAAGCAAAATGAAGATCAATACTATAAAAAAATCAGAGGTAAGGAATTAAGGTCAAGATGATTATGTCAGAAATAGGTAAGCTGTTCATATATATTTCAAATAAAACTAGTGTGGATGCAACTGTTATGTAGTGTTTCGTATTATTTGTGTGGAATACTCCCTCACAGGGGATAAAAAAGGGATATTGAGGTTAAATCAAGGATGTATCTGGAAATTGGATGAGTTGATGACTTCAGTGCTGTTAACCTAAATCACAACTAAAATTAACAATGTCAAGCTTTGTAGCTACATTTTCTGAGCCAAAGCAAGACACTGATCTTTAGTGAGACAGAAATATATTACCCTTCAAAAGGATTAAATACTGCAAAAGTCTTTTTTGAGAATTTATGTTACAGCTCTGTAAAGGGAAGAAAAAAGGTAACGTAAAGTAGGTACTGTTGTTAAATAAATAGGTGAGATCTTGAGAAATGTTTTAATTTTTCATATAATTCTCAGAATCTGTAAATTTTATATATATAATTCACTACATTATAACCTGGAATATGAACCTGGCAAATTTATGAAATAGGAAGAAATACAAATGGACTTTATTTAGAAATGCTTCTCTATTATTGTGAGTGTACCTGCTGGAGAACCAGACTGCACAGCAGTGTGCTGGTGGGAACTGAGGAAAAAAAAAAAAATATATGAAAAATAACAAGGTTGTAAAAATACATAGATGACAAATAAAATGAAGTCATCAATGTGTAAAAAAAAAAATGTTAAGGTTTTAGGTTTGCAATTTTCCTATTTAAATGCCCTCATTGATTTGTTACAAATACTGTTAACCCTGTGTTTGGAAAATGGTGAGGACATTATCACTTGTGTTCTCATTTGTAATAAAATAGATTAACTTGCTGTGAAATTTTAACTAGGCTGAGACACAACAGTAGCTACCTAATGAACCAGAGCACATTGCTGTTAAGTAGCTAAATAGATGCATACTGATTACAGGACTGAAAAATGGATCTGTTTACTTGCAAAAAAAGAGTCTGTTCATAGTGTTATTCGTTATAGTAGGGGAAATTCAGCATTACATTGCCACACAAACATTTCAAAATAGACAATTCCTCCATCCATATGCAATCTTACATGATGATACTCCATCCTCATTTGTAGTGTGTATGATACAGAGCAAATTTCAGCTCCTTTGTTGCTTATGGGGAAAAGTACCTCTTCCCTCTATATGTAAATTTTTGTAACTGGTAAGGCATTGGATGACATAATCAACTAATTCTCTTAGAAAGTGATTCACTGTGTGATTAAGAATGACATTATTATTTGACACTTTTTATTTCTGCCTGAACATTTCCAACCAAGACCCTGAGTTTGAAGGCAAATTACTTGAAGCAGAGATTATTTTATAGCAAGAGACAATGGGAAATGCAGTTACCAGAAGGAGCTTGAATACTTTGCTTTTCCAAATCATCAGCTTTTGAATTACTCAGATAACTCCCATTTAAGATGACATATATGGCTGTTTGTGTGATATTTAAGTGTTAATTCATAGTCATATTTGTTCATAGGTTTTTTTTGCAGAACAGTTGGCATGTCCTCTCCTTGGCCATTCATTTTCATGGTTGCAATAGACAATGAAATTTACTTAAACTATGTACTCTTCTGTAAAAGAAATCATTTCAAAATGATGTCTTAATTGTAAATTGAGTACTCTCTGTGGTTAAAAGAGAGGCAGTAGTGCCAAGGAGGACTGTTAAAGCTCAAATCCAGACAAACAGAATTACAGTCAAGAGCTGTAGCCTGTTAGCAGGAGCCTCTTTGGAAGGGATTATTTACACAAAGGTAGAAGACACGTAATATTTATAAGATTAGGACAGAATAATGATTTGTCATTTATTTAGGAGAATACTTCTTAGGGTAAGAATGTGACTTTGAAAATTAACTTAATAAGCAATCCATCCACAGAGTAAGTCATGACTTTTACTCTTCCACTCATCTCAGCAGCCTCTAAAACCACTCTTATGGAGACTGAGAAGAAAACACAGGAGAGTTTAAGATCAGTGACATTTTTCCCCCCCATAATTGAAAATTTGTTTAAAACGATTCAGTTTTCAAATTTTAACAACTTGTGACTAAACATAATAGATTCATGTATGTTAAAACTTAATAAACATGTTTAATTAGCATTCAAAAATACTGCAATTAAATATCTCCCTTTAAGATTTATTAGTTATTGTATGTTCATTAAATAACAGATAGTTAGTGAAAAGAGATCCATTGAGGATTAACAGCTATGTAATAGATACACATCTGTTACATGATTCTGAGGCTCACTTGTTATTTAATGTACAATAACTATCCTATTAAAAACACATTCAATGCTACGTTTTCAGCTGGTGTGATTGGAATAGGGAAATGCCATCCTCTGAGGAGGATCCAACCACACATCCCCTTTGCCTCATTCTCAAAGGTCTCTGTAAGTATGAAGAATCTCCAGTGAGGTTTGGAGAGATGGTTTTAATATAACAGAATATTCTTAAAATGTTGATCTTCCTGCCAGTGTTATTAATAATTGCCTCAATAGGTTATGAGCAGAAGCTGTTATGCTAGCTATTTACAACAGAAAAACTATTGGAATCTACCTTTCTCTTCCTAAAGCTCTGTTATTGATTTAGGATGCTGTCTAGCAAAAACTGCATAAAAAGTTCAGATGCTATTGAGTTCATTTTCAAAAGCATCTGGTAAATTGCCACCAAGTGGCCAGATTGCATGCTCCTAATGAAAAATCTCTGAGAACAGGCTAGAGAGGCAGAAAAATTGCGAAGTTCCTTTGAGACAGCTTCCCCAGATTACACTGTAATTGTGATTTTTAATGAGGTGGGGGCAAGAGGATCTCCCTTTTAAAAAAAAATAATAAATTATTTCAGTTCTGAGTTTCCAGAGGGAACAACTGATTGCCAGGGATGAGGGCAACTCCAAAGATGCAGTTTCTGGATTCTGTAAATCCAAGCATCAACCTGTTAGTGTCTCTCCATTGGAACTACTCTTTCCAGAACTTGTAATAAAGGATTTAAAACATAGAAAGGCTTATAAGAGAAGAATATCTAGAGTATCTCAGGCCATGATCTCTCCCTTTTAGAAGATTCTTAATTTTTTGTTAATCCTGGGAGCAGGAATGAAGGGTGTTAGAATTTTGAATTAATTGAGAAAAATTATACTCGTGGACTCAGTGGGTTTTAAGGGTTCTCAGTTGTTTATATAAACTCTTGGCTTCCTCAAAACAGGATGAATTATTACTAATGCCATGCTTGTCTAACCTGTTCCTAAAGATTTTTACTGATGCAAACACCACAGCATCTTCAGGCAGTCTGGGAGGATAGGTCCATAAAACTGCAGAATTTCGTTATGTTAATTTTTATAATTTCTTACCTTTTTTCCTCCCTACCTAAAGCACTGTGTATACTTAATTAGAGGTTAATATCAAAGTTCTGTGTGCAAATGTACACATAAGAATGTGCAAGTACATTCTTATTTTTGTTAGCCAGTGGTGCTTATCATGCAAAAGTGAAGTTCTTACCAGTGCCACAGCTTTTAGAATTTGTATGGATGCTTTCCTGAGCAGATACTGATGCAGTTTGTTCAGGTACAGATTCCTAGTGAGGTTACAAATTTTACTTCATTTTGTGACTGTTGAGTCCAAATCTGAATTGTTTATGTGACTCACATACATCATTTTTACTATCTGTAGATTAGAAGTAGTTTGTGAAAAGAACATGGAAGAACATTTGTTATGTTCCCATGTCCGAAAAAGTTAGAAAATAAATGGTTAACCAAGAGGAAAAAAAAAAAGAAGAAGTAGCAAATGCTGTGTCGTGACACAAAGGCTGAGGAGCTGTGCCCAGATACATTGCATGTAGAAGGCTACACTCTTTGGCTACAGGAGACAAGTCTGCTCTTGTGATGTGAATTCTGTTCTCTTCTTATCCCAGGAAGACTGTTACTGCTGTTTTAGCCAACTTCAGTGAAGTTCGTGAATCAAATTGCACAGACCTTGTTTTATTTCTGTTTCAAGGAAAGGATTCAAGACAGCCCTTCTCCAGCTCCATCTCTAGAAGACAGCCAGCGGCCTGGGAGCCACGCTTCCTCCCATCAGAGCAGCAGCGTGTCCAGCTCGCCGTCCCAGCTGGACAACACACCGGACAGAATTGGTTAGTGCTCTGCAGCCTCGCGCCCCTTCGCAGTTACTGACCTCCAGAATTGTAGAAGCTTGTTGAGGCAAATACTTCTTTGCTGGGAAATTCAGGAAAGCACTCACTGGCTAAAAAACCCCAGAAAGTTTGTCACTAGGGTTGGTTTCATTAGGTTCATCACTATGAAGAACCCAGCCACTCATTAATTGTGTGCCAATATCCACCCATGCAGAGAAGATGCCACCCTGCTCTGGTGTGGCCAACTTCTCTTGCACGCTGGAGTAAGAAAGTGCCTCTGAAGGCACCTGGAACTGAGAAGTAGCAAGATATCTTTTTCTTTGTATGTATCTCAGAAAAGTCACAGATTCTCTGATGGCTGTTCTGTTCCAAAAACTTCCTCATGCCCACGCATTCCCTCGTCAGCACAAAGATGAGGGCTTTTTGGGTTTTTTTGGTCTCTCCACCACAGCTTTCACAGCCTGTGCATTATCGATCTTGTGTTTAAAATGCTAATTCAGTCTAGAGGAAGTTTTGATCCTATTCTTGATGCTTCCAAGAGGGATCTAGGGCAAGTCAATTACCATCTCTTCACATCAGTGTATGTCAACACTGTTGTCTTCACAGTGACTGGAGCCTATGCAGGCACTGCTGAGCTAGATTTAAACCACAAAACCAGTGCAGTCTGTGTAAGTCAGTGTAGACCTCACTTCCAGCAGGTAACCACTCAACTGCTTGCTGGGATTTTGCAGTTTTGACTCTGGTCCATGCAGCAGCACCATGGGAAATTCAGCACAGCACAGCTGACTCTACACGAACTAGTCAGTGCAGCCTGAGCTGCTTTCCATAAGGGTATGCACACACAGGACAGATTAGAAAGTAGATTCCCCTCAGCTTATGTAAAATAGGACTAGAAATACAGAGGACAAGAAATGTAACTTTCTATGGCAGCAGTGAAAAAGAGACTTGTCCTCGCTTTTGAAAGCTTCTCTAACTTGTTTTATTAATAATAGCAGCACACACTGCAAGCCTCTGGGCTCGGAAAATGGTGCTGAAAGTTTTTGAAAGAAAACTAGGTTTTCTTTGAACTAAACATTTCTCTGTGTTGAAGTCTAACACTTACTGTTGTAAAGATAAGGATAAATACTTTGTATCTATATAAATATGTATACTTTTTCACTTTTGCTTTTTTTTTTTTTTTAAACCTTTTGCTAAAACATGACAATGAAGTTTTTAACCACTTTCCTCAGTGGAATAAATTTAGATTTTGCAGTTGGTTAATTGCAGAGAAGAAAATGTTTTAATCACATAAGAAAAAAGAAAATGGATATCCTGAAATTATAAACTTAACACCTCTCACTGATCTTGCAGGTGCTAAGTAAAGAATTTATTTCAATACTACAGCTTATTGGTTTTTTGGTGTCATCTATCAATTTAGGTTACTCTCTGTCTATCTGTATTTTTTATTAAGCGTGCTGCTTTATAGATAATTATTAATACTTAAATCCTTAAATATTTTTTTTTTTCCAGAATGATTTGTGTAGTACTTTTCTAATTAGTTAATTTGAATATTTCATAAGAGAGCACATTCATCTCAGTAGTAGTTTGGGTTCTATTTTGGTATCTTTGTTTAATCAACTTGAGCAAATTTGCTTTGATGTGTATTTTACTTGGCTTTAAGTGCTGAACTGGGGCAGTGAAATGGTTAATTATGGACAATAAAAATCATCAATTGCTTTAGAACTTATATAGTATAAATAAATGTTAAAATAACAAAATACTGACAAAGAAGAGATATAATTTAATATTTTCCTCTCTTCTGACTTTTTTTACTTATGGTGTTCTGTATCTGTACACTCTGATTTTTTTTTAGCTATGCTGACCAACAGCAGGGAAGGAGAACTCATTGATCAAGAAACTGGGACCAGCTTAAAAAAAATACAAAAGGAGAAAGGTAAAATTACAGACTGTTTTCCATCTCAGGCATTTAATTACACTAATGGGGTTTATTCCTTTTTCTAGTATTCTGCATATGCAATGGCATAATATTATAAATTTAAGAGAGCTAAGTGCCTAATTGCAATGAATAATGTATCCAGTGAATTTACATGGCGTTCTCCTTAGGAAGTGTAAACAATCAGATCTTTGCTTCTCTCTGTTTATATAGTATGGGGCTAATATTTTGCTGGTCTTTTGACTCAATTATTTATGAAGTTCCTAGCAAATATTTGATTAGTCACATGGTGTTGTTTCTTCGCCTCCGGTTGATGTGTGTGCAGACTGCTCTAATGCTGGTATGTAGGTGGGGGGAAGAAGCTATTGTTTGTGTCTAATAATATTGCATTACCTGGCAAGTGAGGGGCAGCAGGGGAGGAAGTGGTGTTTGGCCTGCAGTGATTGTCCTGTAGGTAGGGAAGTGCCTTCTCTGGCAGGTTTATTCTGGTGGTGCCTACAGAAAGCACCATACAAAATGAATGCCTACAGGAAAAAGATGATGAGATAAAGAAATAAAAGAAAGCTTGAAGGTAAGTGAATATTGGAGAAGTACTGCAAAGGCAGATACTGAAGGAGATATTAAGGTTTCAGAGTGAAAAAGATGTGAAGGAAAAGAAAGAGAAGGAAGTGACCAAAAGAGGAGACAACATAAGCTAAATGTACTTACAAGTCTACTGTAAATATGAACATTTTATCATAAGGGAAAACACAAACTGATTTATATTTTTATTAAGGTGATGTTAGTGTATTTTCTGAGAAAACCAAAAGGATGGGTATAGACAACTTTATGAGCTACTCAAAAGAGAATTTGGAGGCTCCATGTGCCCTGTGGTTCCAGAGTTATATAAAATTATTTGAGCAGATTCACGATTTTGTATGATCAGCTCTGTTCCTTAGATGTCTGTGACTGGTCCAGTCAGGGGGAGGAAGAGCCTGAATCTTCCTCCTATTTTTTTTTTTTTTTTGTACTTGACTCTCTTTTTGAAAGCAGAAGAAGCTGTTTTCTGTTAATTGGTTTCTCAAGGCATTTAAGATTTAAGCACTTTCCTCCTGAACCCCAAAAGAGCCCTTTTGTGCCATTCTGTGATAATTTTCTGTCTGGATCATTGTGCTTAAATCCTTCCCTCTTGACTCCTGTTGGCATTTACAGACCAACACCAGAGGCTAAACAGTTATCAACCATACCTTCATTCCTACGAGTAAAAAATTACATTTCTGCAGTAATTACATAGGTGAGTGTTTAATCTAGAGCTGAAAGTGTAGTTGATTTTAACTTTATTGAACTGTGCGTGGTTTCTTGCCACATATTTAGTCATTTTTCAGCAAAACAATTCAGTATCTGTGGGGTTCTAAGATGCAAATCGTGTAGTTATTGATAGTAGCAGTCCTGTCACTCAGGGTGGATGAAGGAAGGTGCCGTTTAAGAATCAGAAAAGACAATTCAGAAATCCCAAAAAGCGTGAAAATAATTTAAACCCCACCACCTGTGAACCCAATTCCCAGGCTCCTGTGATCACTGAACGTTCCCTGTAACATGTACGAAGTCACAAAGATCTGGTGCTGACATTTTACCTAGCGTAATTCACCTTAGATTAAAGTTGTATCGAATTATTCATTTCCTGATCTACATTTTTGCATAGTATTATTTCTCTTCAGTAGATTATGTCCTGGGAAATATGTCTTTATACATGTGTTACTTCTGCATGCACTTAATGACTTTTTTTAGGATTAGTTAAGTGTTCAGAGATTCACCTACATCAGAAAAATGTGCTGCAAAATCATGAGAAAATTTAAATTACCATTTTAAAAAATAGAATAAGGTTTCTGTTGTCCTCCTTGGTCTGCACAGGTCAATTTTTTCTCTGAAAACATGAGAACAATCAATTTTTTTTTTTTTTTTTTTTGTCAAGTAAAGATGTAATTTTCAAGTAATCCCATGGCCCCAGAACTGAAACCTTTGACAACATTATAGTGGGACAAATGCTGACATTTTAAAGGCACTGTCATTGTATATCCAACAATTTCAAGCTGGGCCTTTCTGTCACCCCATACAAGTGCTGTTACCCCTCAATGATTTCTCTCACCTCAGTATAGATTCTTTGTTCCTAATACTATTATTATTCTTCTGTGGATAATTATTTTGGGCTCTGGTGCCCCTCAGACGTGTTGAATATTTCTCATAGTCGGATGTGGGCAGTCACTGAAGAGTGTGATCTGTGCTGGCTTGCTCAGCAGAATACATACGTGTAATTTGTATACAGAACGAGCTTTGTTTTTCAAAACCTGCCATTACTTTTACTAAGGCAAAATATATTTACCATGGAAAAGATTTTCAAAGTTATTAAGAAGGAATGTAGTTAAAATAAAAGTATCAACATTTATTAAGTATGACAAGTAAGCGGTTTATACAGCCGTGGCAAACATATGTTTTCACATCTGTTTTGAGTAATATCATCATGATTTTAAAAATGATTTATAGCTCTGCAGGCCATAAAATGCCAGCTTTGCTGTAAGCTGGAAGTTTTCAAACAACAAAGAAATTATTGAAGGCATATATTGAACATGTTTTTGTGTTACACACCTTGATATAACTTTACAAATCTGAGCACTCTGTAACAATTAAGACAGCCACAAATGAAAATTAAGTAGCTAAAATTTAGCAGTAGGACTACTTTTGTGAAATCTTAGCATAAAAACCAATAAACACTATTGTAATTATTATAGGTAAATACTGTGATATCCCTCAGGATATACAGTTTTTGTTTTCCATGTCCCGTTTTAAGTGATCTCGGCACCAGACAAAAATGTGCCACTTTGTTCTCATCAAAGTAATTCCAAGGTAATTAGGGCTGAAGAGAATATAGCTTAACAGTGTTTCTTTAAAAGACAGTTCATGTCCAGTTATGTTGAGCTCTTTGCATGTGTTGGTGGGGCAGAATTTACAGAAATAGTGGCTGTCTCGGCACAGAGGGGTTAGAGCCCATACAGACCAGTACCTGTAAGCTTTTTGAAGGAGAAATGCCATTAAATCTCAATTTCTCTTCATCCTTTCATCATCTTTTTGAGAAGTATGGTCAGGCTTAACATTAGAGGAGAAAGAAGTCAAACCTGTTTTTAGGTCTGCAGTTTGGGGGGTTTTTTATACAAAATACATTGTTATATTTTTGTCAAACATCTTTAACCATTATGGTGCACAAGTATTTTGCCTGTGCATCCCTATCAGGGTGTGAGTGAAAACCATATGAAGAGTAACCTGGACTTTATTTTGAAATCACTAGTGAAAGGAAACAGAGTTAGAAAATCCCCTGCAGAACAGAGCCCCAGATGTTTACAGAAACTTAAACACAAATTCTTCCTGATTGTGCTTACTTGATATGTCTGGTTTTAAGGAGCTGCATTTTACCTGCACAATTGCTCGCAGAAATGAAACTTTAAATTTGTCTGCTTCAGTATATGTCCTGGAAAAAATCTCTATTGTATGGGAAAGGATTGCATTTGACACAGCCCTGTGTAGGCTTTGTGGAAACCTCCGTATGAATTCTGGCATTAGGAAGGTTAAACGAGCCAGAAAAGAATTTGGCCATGCCTTCCAGTTGGATTTAATGCCGGTACAATGATTCTGTTTGACTGCATGACAAGAAATATTCCAAACTCCTCGTATAGGATGGAGTAATAACACACAGTGGCCCACCTCTTGCCACAGACAGCAGTGGGAGCGCTCACTCTGTCTTGGGTGGGAACAGAGTTGGGCCAAAGCGTGGTGTTTGGGAAGATCGCTCCCCCAGCAGTTACTGCTGGTTGTTGTTGGGGACAGGGCTGGACACGCTGACCGGCTGCGCAGGCGCTGTGCAGCGGTGACGTTCCCTGAGCCCTCCCGAGTCCCAGGCACGCGCCAGCCCTGCCCCTCTGCTCTTGTTTTAGCAGGAGGCAGAGCAGGACGGGTGGGCTCCCAGGGACCACGGCGTGCTTTGAGCGGGGGTTCAGACGGGTGTCTGGGGTGCTGGAGCTGCACTCCACCACAAGTGAACCAGGGTAAAATTCCATAGGGAAGTTTCCTAAATGACCAGTACCTTCAGCCGTTCCCACTGCTCAGGCAGTCCTTGAGTAGAAATCAAGATTGTGTTTGTTGAGAAAGTGATTTGCTCTGAATTTCCCAGAGCTGCTTGGTGGCAATGCCACCCTCCCTAGCCCAGTCGTCTGCATCTTCAGAGCACAAGTCTGGGCTCAAGGGCTGTGTCTCACGTTTCCAGTAGCCTCCAAAACTGTGCACCTGGCAGCTATTCCTTCTCGTTTTATTAAAGAACACCTTTCCCTTTATTACTTCAAGGAAATGGGAATTTTGCATCATTTCTGTCAGCTGAGTGAAATATTTTCAGATGGCCAGAGACTACGGTAATGAAAGAATAACTGTATTTATTTATTGTATTTCATTAGCGGAAAAGAGGTTTTATGCTGTTTAAATTAATCCTTGACAAAGGACGGGGTTACTCAGGATGTGAGGGGGGGAGAACGAGCAGGTGCAGAACACCTGAAACAGCAACAGGCCTGGGTGGTGGGGGTGTCCTCCAGACAGAGGACTTTTCAGCAATTCAGCTGAAAGCATCCAGATGGAGAGTGCAGGGAACAAGGAGGAGAACTGAGTGTGAAGCTGTACCACGCAGCATGTATACAAAGTGTGTGATAGGTGCCAACACTTCAGATGTTTACTGTGCTGTTTCTTTGATGTATCAATAGTTGCATGTTAAAGATATAATGAGAAAAAAAAACCATTTTCTTCACAAATGCGTTCATGAGTCTCCTCTTGAGATACACAAAAACCCCCCGAGTTAGAAGTGAAGTCATGTTCCTTTTGATACGTGAGTGTATATATCAGAGACCCAGGGGTCATTTCCTAAGCACTGGGTGCAATCATACATGGCTTTAAAGGTTGCAAGGGTTTCTGTTACTAAAAACCTGAAGTGACATGCTCAGTGCAAATGTTCACTGGAAAATTCAGAGTTATTTTTACATTTTCTGTCCTCTGAGAATACTGAAAGATAGAAGCAGAGTGCTCTATTCTTGGTAGAGGCTTTTTCCACAAGTTTGTTGTTGTTGTTGTTAAATTTAACCTGCAAGTGAACTGACAACTGTTAAAATGGTGGCCCAAGAGTAGATGTGTTCTTTCATCAGTCAGTCAAACCAAAAAAACCAAACCCATGAAACCAAGGGTTTTAAACTTATTAACACTTTAGATTCCCAATTTATGTAAATAGAAAGTAATGCTAGAGCTTTACTTTTTAAAGTGTTTAGACTGATATCATTATGATTGTGTGTTTAACCATTGCTCAAACATTTATAGATACAAGGGCAGTTATGCAAGAGGTATTAATGAAGTATTCCAAAGTCACATCTTTAAGTTTATATTAGAACTTTATTTGCAGAATCATTTTTAAGAATGCATTTTTTCTTAAGACTAAAATACTTGCTTCATAATTACCTTGTCTGCTGGACCAAGACAGCTTCTTACATTGATATATTATTTATTAATATGTCTTATTTATTAGTTTTCGAAGACTTTAATGTATTTCTGTCTAAACACTACAAATTATGAGTCTGTATAAACGTGTTGAAATAATGAAATTTTCTGTGCTGAAGAGGCTTTGGACCAGTTTTTTCCGTAAGGTATTCCTGTAAATGCATGGAATAAAATGGGCAAATAAGAATAAAATAAGATGGAAATAAGGCAGCTACTGTCCAAAGTCAGGTTGTCTCTTCAGTGTTTACCATTTTCACTTCTCCAGTACTGTGAATTGAGGTTTAGGTAGGTCCATATTATTGATCTATATTCCATTTGAAAGGCATGAAAAGGAGAGAAAAATTGCTGATGGGCACCCAGTGACCTAAGAAAGCTTTTGGATTAGGGGATTAGGCCCAGGAATCTGTTCCTTAGAGTTAGTACTTGTAATAAAACTGACCCTTTGAATTCTCTGACTCTTGATACTTCTGATGCAAAGTCATTAACCTGAAAACTGCAGCTGGTGACATTCTAATGTCTATGAGTTATTTAATGACTTTCAGTCCTCATTACAAGCAGTAAGATCTGGGAAATATGCATCCTGAGAGGCTGCTGAACGCTTTTCTCGTGTTACAGAAATCCCTGAGGTCTCTGGGAACGTGCTGACAGGGGTTCAGCCCCCCCTGCCGCGCTCTGAGCCAGCCGTGAGCACCACACCTGCTCCTGAGAACTTGTGGTTGTGCCTTTGTGTGCCCCAGGGTGGAACCACGCATGCATGGAGGGAAGGGAGAGGTTCTTCTCTGTTTGAACTCACCCAGTTAGCCTTAGACTGTCACTGCTTGAGTATCTTGTTTGTACACACAGTATATGTCACTGGAAAAGCGTGTCGTTTCTAGCAAGGACAACAAAGTCTATCATCAAACACTTCTTCTCTAGGAAGCTACTTAGAAGCCAGCAATTTCTGCTTTCACTACAGGTGTCTGTTATAAGGAAAGACATTTTTTGCATTTTTCATGCATTGGATCTAAGCCAAATTAAGTGAACAGCTAAAAATTTAAATTAATAACAAAAATTATTGGTGATTTTGAAAGTTTTGCAATATTTGTGTCTGTGGAAGACCTGCAGGAAATTCATAGAATTCCTGATAATAAAAAGTAATAAATCCTTAGTGGCCAGATAAGGTAGTGAACTAACCTCAGATTGGAAGTGGAAGAAGATTATCCTCTTGACATAGATAGGTAGTCATGGGATCAGAATAAGTGTGTTCTTCATTATATTTCAGCAGTGCATTGAATTACATCAATAGAGTTACATGATATCTTGTTAGCAGACCTGGTGTGACCCATATATTGAACTCAGAAGCCACTGGGGCTGCAGAACATAAGCAGGTCCGGACCACAGCCAGCTCGGGCTGTAATTTCAAGGAAATCAGATTTCATGTTCGATTGTTGGGGCAGAGGGCACCGCTGCAGTACTATTTACTGTGAGAGGTATTTGGTTATTACAGCCATATTTATTTCTGGGGATGGACAGTTCTATTAGTAGCTTTTTCATATTATCAGCTGTACTTTGGAAATTAAACATTGTACCTGAAAGAGTGGGAGGACACAATAATAAGCAATCAATATAGTTTTGACTAATTTAAAACAAGCACTTTGTTTTGAAGAAAATGGCCCATTTTGAATTATTTCCATGAAACTCCCTGCACTTTTCAATAAGCTCGGTATTAGTGTTGTGATGTTCTTATAATGATTCTTATCAATACAGTAGCAAGTAGATGCATGGGTGAGATAGTGTAATAATCAGAATGAAAATGAAATGCATATTATATATGTTGCCCAAAACCTTATTGTCCTCACACAGAAAATAGAAATATGTCTGGAAACCTTTTTTTACTTTTTTTTTGTTCTTGACTGTATTCAAGTTTTTTCACACTTGTTATTATTCTGCACATTCTCCATAAATTAGTGAGGAAAAAAAATGTGCAAAGTAATCAAGGAGTTGCAGTGTTTCTAAAATGTCTCCTTCGACTTATCTCAACCATAGGAGCAGTTCATTTGCCAAAAGGGTAGCCAAACCTTCAATGACTGATGTGAGATTATCATTATACACCCCAGTAAGTTATGAAATGGCAGAATGAGAATGCCAAGGAGGACACAGCCATTCTTACACTAACAGGAACACTTTACCAGTTCCTATCTCAGCATCTGTCCCGTGCTGGGAAGTGCCCACACGAGGGGCTGCTGGGTCACCACGAGAGGCTGGTGCCTGCAGATGGGAGGCGAATGCTTACATATGCTGAAGATTTCCAGCTGTGAATATTCTTCTCATAGCAGGTACTTGGGACTGGTAGAAGGATGGAAGGAGAGACACCCATGCCTTGCTGAATGTGGGATACCCTGGTCACTGGGATAGTCTCTGGGAAGTAAGCTTCCCTCTGAGAGCTCCTCAATTTGTAGCAGGAGATGGAATCTCCTAAGCAAAGCCTCTTTCAGGCTCCTGTGTCTCTGTGTTACATCTATCACACTGTTTCCAGTTAAAGCTGTTCCACTTCACCTGAGTGATTAAATATTCATAGGAACAGGCTCCTTAACTAGATCCCTTGGCCTGCTGCATTGTCAGCTCTACCGTTGAGCTGCTTTGTGTCCGTCCTCCCCTCCCCAAACTCCCCTACTAAATAATCCCCAACTAATAGTGTGATGGTTTGCACACAGGACTCTTGTCTCTCAAGTGGCCACTCCATTTGGGGCTTATGAGACCATCAGCCAGGGAGTACTGTCATCCCTGGCCTTAAGATCTGTATCAGATCCTCCAGACAGGGCCCAAGTGAAGCTTCACAGCCAAAATACATGTGGGCAGAGGGACCCTGGGCATCAGTTTAGAGGGCTAAAGGCAGCTGTGAGATAGGCCCTTGGTTTTTTTAGGTATCTCATCAATGCCTCATTGACACATCTGTGCCCAGCACTAGGACACCAAGTGCCTTTATAGCTTCAGCTTGAAGGATCAGACTTCTGAAAGTTTCTGAGGCATCAGTCCTATTTCCATAACTGTAGTTTGCATGAATACCTGTGAAAATCAGCCCCTAAGTAATTTAGCCACTTTTGAGAGTAAGTTCGTCCTGGTTTCAACTGGGATAGAGGTAATTTTCTTCTTAGTAGCTGGTACACTGTTGTGTTTTAGATTGAGTATGAGAATAATGTTGATAGCACGCTGATGGTTTAGTTGTTGCTAAGTAGTGTTTATCCTATATTGAGGACTTTTAAGCTTCCCATGCTCTGCCAGCGAGGAGGTGCACAAGAAGGTGGGAGGAAGCACAGCCAGGACAACTGCCCCTCGCTAGCCAGAGGGATATTCCATACCATAGGGTGTCGTGCTCAGTATATAAACTGGGGGAAGTTGGCCAGGGGGGACCGATTGCTGCTCGGGGACTGGCTGGGCACCAGTCAGCGAGTGGTGAGAAGTTGTGTTGTACATCACTTGTCTTCCTTGAGTTTTATTTCTTTCTCTTTTTGTTATCTTCCTTTTCACACAATTATTATTACTATAATTATTATTAGTATTAGTAGTAATATTTTTATTTATTTTATTTCAACTATTAAACTGTTCTTTTTTCAGCCCATGAGTTTTATTTTTTATTCCGTTCACCATTCCACTGCAGGGGGAGGAGTGAGCGAGCGGCTGTGTGGTGCTTAGTTGCCAGCTGGGATTAAACCATGACAAAGTTGGACTCCTGAGTAGTTTTGAAATGTTGTTCATTTGTGATGTATTTGTAATGATGAATCGTGTTCATGAGAACTGTTAAAAATGTATAATTTTCCCAAAAGGCTCTATTGCACACACACAGGCTCACTTGCACTTTAACCTTTTTAGCCATTAGAAGTCTGAAATTCAAAACAAAGGAGTACAAAGCTGGAAATAGAGTGATTATTCCAATACTGAATTCCCCAGGCACACTGCTTTGGTCAAGCTTGGCTGTTGCATGTTGCTCTCAAAATACCAACTGATTTATTTTCTTCTTTTATTTTGCAGTCAATGTGACAGTAGTTTCCAAAGCAGATTTTTCTTCTAGTTGACAGAATATGACAAGCTATAACAAGTAGTTTAATAAATAAAATTCTGCTTCCAGGTGTATTTTGAGATGTTATAATCTATAAAACATTGTATAGTTTTGAATCTATTTTATCTGTCACCTGGACTGCTGTGCAATATTTTGATAGCTTGTGTGAATTTGCTGACATATCCCATGCTTATTTGTGTGAGTGTCGTCAGTGAGGGGATATTTAACTGTAACATCTTTAATGACAGTTCAGTGGAGTGCTGCTTCTGGTATGGTAGAAGATGCCTTTTTGATGTAGACTATGTTGGAGGATGGAGCATCTCTGGTGGGTAGCTGAGCTGGAGCAGAAAAGGGAATAGGTGTGTGCACATGTCTGTGCCCAGAGGTCAGAAAATATGCGTTGCTCAGAAAATAGCGTGTTTTTTAAACATCTGTAACCTTTGGAGACATTTTAGACACTGTCAATTAGGAGTTTGGCCTCTGTTTATTATTGTTGTCTTGTTTTGTGTTAGTTTTAAAATCTAGAAAGTGATTGTAATGAAGGTGCCCTCCAGGCAAAAGTGTGGAGAAATTCACATATTAAGGGAGAAGTCGCCCAAGTTGCTGTTTGACTTTTGACATTACTGTCATACAGCCTACAGCACTGCAGGCAGAAGGGGTATAGGTGGGAAGATGAGCCTGAAATTACTCTATAAAAAGAGAACATTTATATATACACTGTATTTTCTTTTAACTGGTGTATTTTAAGGACAGGCAGTGGTGCCGCCCAGCTGTGCGGTGCTGCAGTGGTCTGTCTCCTGGAGGGATTAATACCTCAGAAGTGGGGAATCCTTCAGCCAGAGCCCGATCCCTAGTGTGGCCACACTGCTTGTAGCATGAAACTGTCTCAGGTCTTATGTGTGGCACTGCAGTGTGTCATACAGACACAGCCTGGCTGGGAAGTAGCTGTAGCGTAGGTGTAGAATGTGTGCATCACTAAAATGGGACTGCTTAGCTAAAAAGAAAGATTATAACAGAAGAAATCCAGAAGGCAAAATAATACATATTTTAAAAACCCTTGTTTTCCAGGTTGTTGAATCAATTTATAGTAATATGTGAGTGAGCAGGAAGGTAATGGCATCTGGTAGCAATAAATGTTTCCTTTCCTGAGTTACCAAATTAGCTATGGGAAGGTGATTAGAAATAATATATAATGATTTCTGATAGAAATAGGTAACACTGCAAGGACTTTGTGATAAGAACTTGATAAATGTGTAAAATAAATGCCAAACTGGTTTTGAAAAGGGAGGAGATTATTATTTTCTGTGTTGTGTGCCAAGATTTGTGCATTTCAAATGTTCGCAGTTGGCTTCTTTTCAAAACTGATAAATAATGATGTTTGTTGCGGAAACAATTATCCCCAAAATAATTTAAAAGAATTGTATCCCCCTTTTTGTTTGCCTATGAAGACCACATTCAATTTATATATAGACAGAAAAAGCTCCACTTGCATCTATAAAACAGTTCTTAAATCATTCTAAATTATTGATGTGCACAAAGAACTCTTTCCGCTTTTGTTTGAAGTTTTATTTCTGCGGCGTTGTGCTTTCTAATTGTACTTTCAACTACTATGACATCTGTTATAGTTGTTTCAAAAACTTTCAATACTTTTCTTTTTTAATGATAGACAGTCTTTTCAAAGACAAACTGTCTTCATTTTGAGCGAGAAAAATAATTAGTTGAAAAAAGATCACTGATTTGGCCGAGCAACTCACTATTTTACTTTTTTTTTTCTGTGAGTTGTTGTTTTATATGATTCCAGCACCTACTCAACAGAAAGCTGGCCAAGAAGAATTAATCTCTGCAGCAACTCAGAAACCATAGAGCATCAGCATATGTCCTTTGCTTCCCTGAGGAAATCCAGGACTTTATTCTACCCAAAAGACTACCAAGAAAGTACTTCACAAACTAGTAGTCTCTATCTGTCTAACAGATGGAAAAGCTACCATTCCAAGCTGCTGTGCCCAGCAATATAGGAAAAAAGCTCAGCAATTAGAGTTGAGATTAATCCTTAAAAGTCTGCTTAGAAATCCTTTTTAGTATCACTAGTGATATGAATATGTGGTGTAGCAGTAAACTTAGTTCTAATGATCTATGACATAATTACAGTCTTATATCTGGCATAAAAATACAGTTGACCTTAAAGTATTCCAGATGAGGAAAGCACAATGTACAGACATTTCCTGGTCTTTTTTTCTGGAGAGAATACTTATCCCCTTAAGGTAGAATAGGCTTTCAGCTTTGCAAGATTTAAGTCCAGGACTCTGGTCCAGTTGCAGTACACCATAACTAACCTTTGAATTAGAAGTTGCCTAGAATTCATATAATAATTAATACAACGCTAGAGGGTTTAATTGACCACAAGATTAAACTATTAAGGAAAAAATTTCATCCTAATTGAGAATTGAACCCCTAGCCTTTATTCATTGAGTGTCTGCTCTGCCACTTGAGTCGTGAATTAGGGGTTAATTGACTGTCTAGAATCTCCCAAGGAGCAATCATTTCATATAATGGTGCTAACACATCCTGTAGTAAGGCAATTTTTAATGGCATCCTTTTTTCCCCTGGATTTAGGGAGTTTTCCTGAGGACAGCAAGAAAAGATGCTGGATGTGGGGGAGGGAAGAAAGGTGTAACCAGAAAATGTGAGTTTGCAGAGGTTAGAATGAGACCTCACCAATTTTTGGTTAATAAGCCCCCTAATCTCTGTCCTGTGGGTCCCGCTCAGATCCCAACGCTCTTCCACGTTCCTGTTGCGAATCTACTGACCTGCAGTAAGACCCTGTATCAGTCCAACTGCAGGTGAGGGGTCTGAGATCCACAGAATGCATCTTGGTTTTGCTGGGCAGCTGATTAATTGGTTTTAGTCCATGAACCATGTTTTGCTCTCCAGTTTAAATATTTATGGCTACGCTCCCTGCCGGTGTTGCTCTCCCTGGGACAGAAGTCCATGTGAAGAGGCAGGGGTTCCCCGGGGCACGAATCACCTGTAGCTCTCAGGCATTTCCATCTTGGCAGCTTGGCACTAATGGCATCCTGGAGAATGAGGTGTGTCTGCAGTGACTTGACTTGGGCAGTCCTGGGCCAAAAGAGAGGCTGTTTGAGGGTCATTAGCTGTGTAAGACAACCGTGGATACTGCGTGGGCTGGACCAGCGCTGAGTGCTGGGGCTGGAGGAGGCTGTGGACAAAGGGTGGGATGCTGACCCTTCCTCCTGCCCCTGCGCTTCAGGGTTGGTGCTGGAGTTTTTCTCCTGTGCAATTCATGTGTCTGTGATTCAAGAGAATGTAACTTCTAAGCCTGTGCATCAGGACTGGATTATTATTGTGAATCTTACCTTGGTCTGGGTGGTGGCAAGAACGTATGGTGTGAATTCTCTTAATATTTTTTTTCTTTCTGTGCCACTGTCTCCTTGTATCTACTTTTTATTTTCCCTCCTCTCTATTTGATTTTTTTCAGTATGTAATTTTGCTGCATATTTAAGTGGCCTCTCGTTTTCAGTGTTGGCAGAATATAGATTCATTGACAAAATGTTCAAATTTGTGGCAAAATTACAATTCCCAGCTCAAGTTGTTATAAAGACTTAGAAATAACCTGTAAGTAATTTTAAATACTATCAAAATTATAAAAAGAAGGGGCTAAGTAAACTTATATTTTTTACATTTTGTATTTATTTGCTTGCATGGTAATTAATAAAATTCAGTACTTCATAGTAGATTTTTCTGCTTCATTAGTGCAAATTTGCAGAACTTTTCTAATTACTATTCTCCTTTGAAGAATAAATAATAGAGATAACATCTAAACTTTTTAACTAAATTAAGACTTAGTTAGGGATACAGTTAGGCATTCTTATATTTAAGTCTATTCTGGGTTTTAAGTGTTTTTATAAAAGCGACATCTTTACAAATACTTGGAGAAGCTGTCGGAATTTAGGAGGAACTTTTTGTGCGGCATTATCAAAGATGAAAGGGAATGCAGAAAAGTTTAGCTGCTTAAACTTTCATTTTGAAAACTAATTTCAAATCTTAGGGGTGAGAAGGAATGTATGTAGGTAATTGATGTGTAAAATCACTGTGGGCTTAGCAGAGCCTGACAAGAGATCTGAAAAGGACTGGCACCCCGTGGCATTAAGGGTGCTCAGAAATAGTCGTTTAAAGACGTTTGGTGAGCAGGTGCTTTACTGTTCACATCCAGGAGGGGCTTTTGCAGTGTTCCCAGTAGGTCACTGTGCATCCAGGAGGCAGCAGCTCTCAGCTGTGTGCTGCTCTGCTCTGGGACGTGGAGGACGACAGTGCTTTGCAGGTGTGGTGTGTGGGCATCCCCACGGAACAGAGGTCGCCCCAGCTCACCCAGTGCCCCTTGCACTGGCACGCGAGGTTGCAGAGCTGTGACCAGGGGTCAGCTGAGGTGGACAGGACTCGCTCCTACCGCAGCTCCTTGTGGCAGGGTGATGGTTGTGTTCACAGCTTAACTTCTGTTCACAAAGCAGCATATGTGCTCACATGCCTCTTGCTGACGTTTGCATCCTGGTGGGATCCGGGCCACCAGCCAGTGCACGATCACAGACCCACGGGCTCCTACCAGATACAGCAGCGCAGTCAATCACACGGGCAAGCAGACCCCGGTGTGAAAGTCCAGGTGACTCTGTTACACATCCACTGAGGAGCTGTTATTTTAAAGGTGACTTGTAGATATACACACACGCTTTGTAACCTGCTTTATCTGCAAAGGAGATCTGAAAAATACTCTTATGCTTATTTGATATTACAGAAATATCAGTAGCATAGTCTATTAGACTTTCTTTTTTTGCTTGAGGTGTTTTAGGAAGCTGAAAGTGTGGAGAACGAGCATGGCACAGACTCTTCAGCTGGAGAAACAGTGTTTGAGACTAAAAAAATTCTTCTTCTTGGTTCTAAATGTTAGAGGTGAACAGATAAAATAGATATAACAAATACAAAAGAAAGACGGTTTTACAGTATAATTCAGATTTGAGTTGGGTTTTATAGTCACTCATTTTCATCTGGTCAGTAACATCTCAGAGTAAAAACAGAGGAAACAAGATCTGATACTTTTATCATGAAAAATAAGCCCAGTGTTTTCTGCAGTGTAAGGAAATAGTTGTCCCAGGTCCCATAATAACAGTCTGGGCTATCAAAAGCTGCCACCATCTGAGGAGGATGGTGCTCTGGTGAAGAAATAAAATGAGAAGGAACAGCTTTCCTGTTGCTTCTGCCTGGGGAAGGAAAAACCTGGACATGTTCACAGTATGAACTAAGTGACAAAGGCAATATTGGATACTCTGAGTGTGATTCCTTTACTGTTCTCACGTAGTTCTAACTTCTCCCCTTTAAATATAATTCTGTTCCAGTTTTCTCCACCTGCTGTTTTCTAAAACTCACACATGTTCCCAGTCCACATACTCTATCATTCCTCAGTTACACTCTATCCACATTTTACTCTGCCATTTCAAGCTCTATCCAGCACCCAGCTCCTGGCCTGCCTGCCTTCTTTCTCTTTACACCTTTTTTTCTACAGGAAACAAATGAATCCGTTTATTGACACAGAAATCTCCAAGGTCAAAAACCTGTTCAGTTTTGGTGGCTTTTAAAAATTCAGTTATTCTTTTTAAATAAGTGCCACATGCCAAGAGAATTTTAACACTGTCAGTGACTTCCAAGTAAGCTTGATAAGTGTAACTGACCTTCTGTAATATCACTGTCTGCAGTTGGGTCAGATCAACCACAAATCCAGAAGGTATCACGTAGATGGGCTACATCACAAATAGAAACTGCTGCTCTCAGAACTATTTTTTTCCCCCAGTACAGACCTGCAGTTCCCAGGGCTGCTGTACAGTCCTTTGTGGACATGCCTTGGCGTGATAATTTGTTGGTGACTTTTCATGTGGCCTGTGCAATTCTAGTGTGTAACCAAGGGTGATGCATCCTCACTGCTCTGGTAGGAGTTAGTCCTGCCCTTCTCAGCCAGGTGAGATACATCCTCACAACCTCCCCTTTTTCCAGTACTTTATTTGTAATTACATTGCAAAATCACATCATGTGTGAAGCCCTTTAGTAGAGGCCAGTTAGCTCTTAAGAGCAGTTGCCACTGAATCGTTTGCATGGACTTGACCCTGAATCAAGGTTTCTTATGTCACGGTAAAAACTGTGGATCAAATTTTCTCCTCCAAATTTGGCATAACTGCTTGGAGTCAGTGGAAGCCCTCTGTGTAGTTTCCTGGTGAGATCAGAAGCTGTACATTGAAGGTATTCAGCATTGCTCAAGGAGTACTTTAAATCACGCTGTAATTCCAGTCACTTTGTTTCCCTGTGGAAGCTTGCCTTTAGATAGGCAGGGTCTAGCAAACTTCTCAGGCAGTTAACAGGCAAATAAAAACCCCAGCAGCCCCCTCCCAGTGCTGCCATAAAGAGCTCTGTTGTGAGAGTTATGTGGAGCTGTGGAGAGCCGTGGTTCTGCTTGGAGCACGCCCTTGCCTGCGGCATTAGCCTTCACCTTCCTGTACTGGTACTGGAGGAAGTAACTGATAGTCATCGACACCATTTCCTGGGCAGAGAACATTCAGATTTTTATTATGATATTACCAGGACATATGTTTGTTGAAAGAAGATATATATATCTCTATGTTTAGCCTCAGAATATAAACTCTGTAGAAATAGTATATTACCTGCATGAAACTGAAAATATGGGTGACATAGTGCGCAGGAGTCGGGCCCAGCTTTGCTTACAAATCAGCTTGATGATGAGGCTGCAAAAGTTATATTTTCGCTGCTTTCACATACTGAATTTATTAGCTTCTTGAAATTGATTTTGGATGCCTTTCATTTGCCATTGGGCTGAAGTCAAAAGCAAAACGATGATGTACCGCATTTTGCTCACTCATCTTTTTATTGCTCAACTGTTGTTATTGAGTAAAAGACATTCAGTGTGTTTCCCAAAGGAGACAGAAAGCACATTTCATTTTCTTTTTAATTGATGGAAGTTTAACTGAATGCAAGTCCAACAGTCCTCAGCTTCAGTACCGAGGTGGTGGTTATAAAGGGGCAGAGGAGATGGGGACTGGGGTTTGGTTAGATCAGGGCTGAGAGCAGGAGCCAGAAGGGCTGTCAGACTCGGTGCCGTGTTACTTGCTCGGAAGGAATGGTGCAAAGTTAATATCGATGCAGCACTATGGAAGTGTTTGAGTGGTTATCCCTGGGAAGGTAATGTGAGCTCAGCAGTATCATTGCTTTGATCCTTGGTTAAAGTCTAACAAAACTAGATTGCTGTTTGATTGACAGCCTTGTCAGAGAATGGATGAAGACTGACACTCTAATATTGAAAACGCAGCGTTTACAAAACTTCAAGCCTGAGTTTTCTCATGACGCTGCTTCTTTTGTGGAAGACTGAATTTCACATTTATTTTTAAATAAGTGTGTACCTTGCTGTGTGCAGCTAAAACACGGGATTTTCGACTGCTGGCTCACAAACACTTCTTACCCTCGGATTTGACGCAGGTGT
The DNA here is from genome assembly GCA_907165065.1 of Caprimulgus europaeus. The sequence goes on along the minus strand of OU015538.1, from coordinate 18,973,235 downwards.
GTTTATAGCAACAGTACTGTCATAATGTATTTGGAGAAGTTATTGTTTGAAGGGTTGAACGTGGTGGTATTTACCACAACTCAATAGCAAATAGTGATTGATCCGACGTGTGGGTGATGGATGTGGAGGTGGCAGGCTGCAGCTTGATTTGGGGAGTGTATCTGGCAGTTTCTGAGTGGGTCTGATACAAAGGCTACAGGGCTTCCACCACACAGTCCTACCTGGAGAGGCTGAACTCAGCCATTGCCTCTTCCTTGAATTGTCACCTTAATACCCTCAAATGAACAGAGCCTAGTACTGAAGAGAGTTAATTTGTGGAGTAGACTTCTCCTTTCATGCCAGCAATCTGCTTAACTGCCAGCTCTCTCCCAGTCTTCCTTAATCCTTTGTAACCAGTTTTAAATGTCCTGAGTTTGAAGTCTGCCTGACCTTCTCTGCCATGTGGGTGGATATTTCAGGCAGACATGGGCAACCAGGTGTAGGCAGTGCTGGTTGAGCAGGGCGTTGGACAAGGTGACCTCCACAGGTCCCTTCTAGCCTCAACCACTCTGTGATTCTGGTCATCTTCCAAATGAGGTTCTGCTCTCCTGACATAGCCTCAGTGGAGTGTCTTCCCATCAAACCTGCCTTTCTGCTTTGGGATGTCTCTACCTTGGTCATGTCAGCCTGTGTCCAGCCTGCTGGTTAGCTCTGGGGCAGACTGTTCTCCAGCTGTCAGCAGGGTGTCACCTTGAGATGTCACCTACCTGTACTCTTGTCCATCAAAGGCTGCAGTCTAAATCATACTTTTCCATACTTTCCTCAATTTCTGCGTTAAATTGGACAAGATAATATATTTTGTTAAGCTAGGAAAAAAAAAAAAAATAAAGGGCCTTAAATAACTCCCGCTCCTATTTTTATGTGAAATGACATTAACTTCCAGGATTTCAGTAATGTGTAAGAACGAACCAGATTGTGTCTATTGCCACATCAAAACACCTTAAGCAAGGAAATGTCTCTCCAAAATAATGATCCTGCATTATCCAGAGGTGTTAGTGAAGAGACTCTCTTTCTATGCTACAGTTTAAAAATAGGCACCCCAGAGATCTGCACAGAAGGGCTGTGCTGAGACACTGTCATCAGTTCTTGCTGTCCTGCTCAGTCTCAACTGACTTCAGTATTGCTAAATTCTGGATGCAGTTCTTTCCTCACCTCTTAAGTCATATATGTCTTATATGAATAGATGTGTGTGTGTATAGAGCATTAAGTATCTATAAAAATATGCATAAACACTTGCAAACTGATAAGTATGCAGCACAATATCATACCTTTATCTACTAAAGTATCCTTTATGAAAAACTATTAATTAAAAGCCAAGATTAAAGCAGCTTTCATGAGCAAAGCAGCTTTGCTGAATAAACCTTACATTTGGCCATATTTTCAAAGTGGACATGTAGAAGTCATGAGAATAATTGCCATTTCATCATTTGAAGTCTGGGAATGAGTGATTTCAGAATGAAAAGCATGTGTAGCTCTGCTGATTATGCAGAATAAATTATTTTCAAACCCCACATTTATATCAGTACGGTTTTTATTGTGTGGAAAATGCATGTCCACAAAAAAATAATGATCACTTAAATTTGCTGTAAACATTTTAAAAACATATATCTGAAATTCCTTTTGGAAATGTCTCCAGTCTGCTTCCACGTTGCAACACGTACCCGTAAGAAAATCTTGCTTGCAAGCCAATGACTGTTTTTAAACACTTTTCAAAGTTGCACTGAATAATGGCTCATGTACAAAAATCAGAACGTTTTGGATTTTATAACAGGCAGCTTAGCATTTTCTGAGCTATGACAAATTTCTCCCTGGATGACTTTTAATGTAATCATAGGATTCGTTTAGCTTTCCCTAATTTTTTTAAATGTACACAGTCACTGGTGGTATATTAGGAACACTTCTGAGTCATTCTAATTCTGTCTTATTCCTTTAGTCTTTAAAGGCTTCTGTGGACATAAAGGTTGTTGCTGTTGAAGGCTTTGTTCTGTTCTTTTTTTCCCTTTCTCTCACTGCAGGTACATGTGTGTACATGACGTGTAATGTAGGTATTGAGGAACTAATTCTGTCACTATGATTTTGATGAAGCATTTCTGGAACTTACTGTATTTAGATTAAAGATTTATAGCTCTCCTTTTGCCTTAAGCCTCAGTTTTAAGGGCCAGAAGAGAAAAGAGACCCCCAAACCATAAACCTCTTAAGTGAAATATCCCTAGTACCTTCAGTTAATGGTATTTCCTTAAAGCAGGTAAGTTACTGAGCCCCCTTTTAAAACAAGAGTGTTAATTTACTGTTTCCTTTCATCTGCTGAAATAATTACTTTTCTTTTTTACCTTCAATAGTTTGTTCTGGTCGTTAACATTTCTGTAAAATTAAGTTTGAAAGGTGCTTTTAATGTTCAGATAGACTGCAGTGCACATTTGACTGTTAAAATCAACCTACTTAAGGCAGAACTAATGTTTAACACTCGCAGCTATTTGAAGTAGTTCACTGCCCAGTTTAATGGTGCTGCCAAGGGCAATGGTCACATTACTCGCTGTTACATTTTGGAGGGTTTGTTCTGCTGGAAATAAAGACAATCCATGATATTTCTAAAAACACTGGCTTAGATCTTAAAGACATCATTTTTCTACTAACAAGCTGCAAACTGTAATTTTTGGGGAGTCGTATGCAAGAAGCACTAACCCCTGCTCTTGGCCACGCACTCCGTTCACGAGTCGTAGTTGCATGCTACAGTGTTAGCGTTGAGTGAATTTTCCTGCAAGCTCTGTTGAAAGAGACATAATGAAGCTGTACAAAACCCTGGTGATGGTCAGCTGCGCTGGGAGAAGTGATCTTATATCATGGGAATTGGGTTTTTCATTCTGTATTTTATCAAGACAGTTTGAAGACATCTGCACTGGTAGGTGACGAGCGATGCTGGGTAGCTCAGCCTGACCTGATGGAAATTTGGTGCATGAGGTGGAAGGGGCACGGTGTGGAGACAATTTGGCTGCTGCGCTGTGAACTGTCTCAGTTGTGGTTATGGCCCAACCAGTAGCTTCTGTTTCGTTGCATTTTTTGTGGCTTTTGCTGGTTTAGTTGCTACAGAAGTGGCTGTGTCTGTCGTGCACCGTTTGCAGTGTGAAAACCTTCCTCCAGCCTTGCAATGAGAGGAGACCTTCCCCATGGGCAAAGTCACTTTAAGCCATTCAGCTACTAACGCTTCCTCCATCTGTGGGTTTGAGAATGTAGCTAAAATAAAATTATTTATGGGAATCTTCAGGCAAATCCTACAGAAGGAAATGTAACTACTTCTTTGTGTAGCGCAGTTGATGAAAACTTTGCTCAAGTTTTCAACAAGTCAAGTGGGAAATGCGTGGTGTAGGACTGTCCCAAGTAACCCACAACTGATGGAGTGACTGGAGCACGCACATCGTATCTATTCCTGTGTGAGGCTACAGATTTCTAACAAAATGAATGCTTTTTCTTCTTTGATAAGCAGGGCAGAGAGAGAATTTAAAGATTAAACAATACATCTTCTCAACCAGAAAAAAATAATATATATTTATTAAATAGTGAATAAAATTTTCCCCTTGACTAGTCAAGTGCAATTTTACGAGCTTCAACAATGCTGAATGGATATTATTGAGAAGTGAATTTGGCTCATTCTTTTTATGCTTTTAATAAATACCCAAGGGAAAGGCAGTTGTTCAAGGAAAGTGAAATACAAATAAACATAGAATTTATTCTCAGTAGGCATTCTGGGGAACTTGGAGCTTGAGTTTTATGCCATGGTTTTTTTTCCTGGTACTTGCAAGCAAATCTAAAATATTCATATAAGCTGTCAGTTCTATAAAGCAAATTCATCCTTTTTAAAAAATAAAACTAAATACAGATTCAGTGGATAGAACAGAAACAATGTGAAACATAACAAATGACATTTCTGCTCCAAAGTACATCATTGTAATGGACTATATTATTCTGGACTGTGAATACAAATAATTTTTTTCCCCCAGCATCCTGTAACAATTCTTGAGACACAGTCGTGCACAAAGCATCATTTGTGATTACAGCAGCTTGCCATTTTCATCTGCTCCATGCTTATTTCCCGTTTGATTGATAATCCTTGTATTCCAAGCTAATGAAGGCTCTTCATGTGGCCACTTACTAGAAGGTGCAGTTTTTACCACCTAAATTTCAGGACAATATTGGCAGGTTTTGTCTAAAGAAAAAAAAGTAATAATTAGGTGCTTCACAGTGCATCTTTTCACATTGATTCCCAGGGTGCCATGGAGAAATAAACTACTATAAATAGTGTCCTATGGAGGGTCAGAGGCACCTTTTCTGGATCCACAGTTATTTTGAGTACCAATTACTTAATTTTCTGTGTTATTATTTCTGACATTCTGACTTTTGAAAAACATTTAGTTGCATGGTCTAGTAGTTGTCGGTTTAAACAAAGAGACTTTTTATGGTTCTAGACTGCATATCCAGCTTGGGCACCTTTGTCAGAAACAATGCAGATTGATTTTAAGGCAGTATGTACTACTAGAGAGTGTAAATCCAGACTTTTACATCAGAAAAGCCAAAACATATTTTACTGTTTGAGAACGACTGAGCTGCAGAGGTTCCACAGTACCTGAGCAGAGACTGGCTCTTGAAAAATATCTATTTATTTAATTTCTCAGAAGGTATGTGGGAAAATACCTTTCCAGCTAAGGTTCATGCTTCATTAATGTTTTGATCCACTGCTTGTTTTTCTCAGCTGCAAACTTGCATGTTTGCATAAACCACCCAGAAATAGCTTTGCCACTGGCTGCATCACCTTGGGTTGCAGTAACCGTTGTGAAAACTCAGAGCTGGAATGGCAGTGTGTACAGCAGCAAACCTTTCAGTTTTACAAACCCAGCTGATTAAATCTGATTTTAAATACTACTTTCGGTCTAGAACCCAGCCTTTTTAATAATCAATTAAAACATTGTTTCATTGTGTTTATTCAGCTTGTATAAAGCACTGCTTGACATGTGTTAGACCTTACACAGCAGTGCACAGCTGTAGCCCATCCAGCATTTTCCAAATGAGTTTGCTGAAGGAATAAAAGATTGCCATCTGAGCAACACTGGAGGGAGACAAGAGCAGACAAAAGGCAGTTAAGTGCTACAAGAAAAGAAAAGACCCTGTTGAGAAAGAAATTTCTGAGCAGTGCCTGGATTTCACAGAGAGATGCTGTAGCAGGCAATGCACAGTGAGTTTAGCACATGGAGTGCTTTGCGTTTGGGATTCATTAAGGTTTATTTTGTGCACTATCACGAATGGGTACGTCAGCTACTCTCAAGTGATGTGAGGAGGTAAAATAAACCAAAGTGAAAGTACAATGTGCCCCGCAAAGAGAGTAAGCTAGTTTTAAAAGGAAGATGCTTTGGTTGCTAAAAGCTGCAAGTCACAATAGCTGTAATCAAAACCTAAACGTTTTTAAAGGATTTTATGTGTTTGAATATGACTTACAAACATCAATAAGTTCATGCTCCGAGCTGACCTGGTGGCAGTCCCACTAGAAGCAGAGATGCACTGATGGAGTGCAGAGCCTTATTTCTGTCATTTGGAAGAAAATACGCAGACAACTGTTTGATACCTTTTAGTCATTCGCTGTTTTACTGGGTACAGACACGGTATTTTTGGGTTTTGGTCATTGTTGGTTTTTCAGCTTCTGTATTTGCAGCTGGAGGGTGCTTAGGAGGGTGCGATTTTCCCTCTGCTGTGTTTCCCCAGGGGAGCCAGGTGCAGGGCTGCAGCACCCCACTGCCTCTCCGGGCATTGGCTGCCAGCTCGAGAAGCCACCAACAGCAGCAGGTCCATCAGGCTGGATTTTTCAGCCATCCAACCAATCCAAGGCTGGTTGGAAATCTGTTTGTGAATGTGAGAGGTCTGCAGCACTGGGCTTGTGCGTAGCTTGGTTTGGTTTGTATTTTGTTTTTGGTTGAGAAACACGTAAGTCCAAGAGATTTATCCAAAAATCTGTTCAGTCTATTTTATTTAGCAGTGATGACTCCAGTGGCATTTTTTTGTCTTGAAGTCTACTATAAATTATAGTGATTTAGAGGCAAAAGGTTCATGAAGTTTCTAAAAATTTTCCTAGAGTGATTGGTTTACAGTGCCAAATCACTAAAAGAATGAGATTGTACTACACATGGCTGTGAGGGGAAAAAAAAGTCTTCATTGCTCAGTTCTCCAGCTTTTGTGCTTTAGTTATTAATTAAATTAGCCCAGGCAACAAGGCTTTGCTGCTGAACTTTGCTGTACGCCACATTCTGGAGCAGAGCATAACTTTATGCATCCTGCTGTTCCAGGGCGATGGCACAGGCACCTGAGGTCTGGGCCAGAGAGAGGAGTAGAGGAAAACTGTTCAGCAGTTGCTGGGAGTTGCACTGTGCTAGCAGGCTGTTAGAGGAGAACATAGGATTCTGGTGGTTTAAACACTTACACCTTGTACAAGTGCTGTTTTGTGTTAGGTGTGAATTAAGTCAGCGCTGACCAGGTGGGTGCTGAAGGGGTGCAGTGCCTGCCAGGTGGGAGGCTGGAGCCCAGGCTGACCCGGGGGAGGAATACAGTAATGCCAGCTAGCTGCTGCTGTCTGCAGAACGTCCTCTCTCTTTCCTTTCCCCGGTATTTGATCTTCTAGAAGAGCTGAGGGTAAGTGACAGCAGTAGGCTGAACAGTTATTAGGCTGCAGGGTAGTGGCTGTGGACTCCGTGGTGGTTAGCTTGTGTTTATGCTCCGATCGCAGCTGCCGTTTGGGTCAGGAGGAGTTTTCCCTTTTGACAGATTGGCTGTGTGCTAGGAAAACTTGTCTTTCCCCAGAGCATCATGTAATTATTTGGTGGCAAAGAGTTGTGCTGTGTTGCTATGGACATGCAGCTCTCCACATCGAGAGCTGCTGTAATGCTGATATATGTGAGTCTAATCATTCTGTCACTAAGATGCAATATCGATACACCAGGACAACGTTTCTATCAGAGGGCCTATTACTGCCCTCTTAGTCCCCTTAGCGGGGAGGAGGGCTGGGATAAGCCAAATTCTGGTTGTTTCTTAGCCCAAGAGAAGCTCAGTTGCATTAGGGCTCAGTTCTGTAACCTTTCATAGCTGCAGGAGACACCAGCACAATCTGCTACTCACTGAGAGAATTAAAACAGCTAGAGGTACATTAAAAAAGGATGGATTTCTCACATTTCTCAGTATCAGGGTTTTTATAAAATCAGTGTGGAACTGAACTGAATTCCACCACAAGGATATATAAGCAGCGTACTTCATTGTTGACATCTGAAGAATTCATAATTCATTCAGAAGGCAACTTTTAAGCTGATCATCTTTCTGGGTATATTTTCCTTTTAAGGCAATCATACTTCTCCTAGCCATCAGTTTTGAAAGTTGTCTTATTTCTGCAGTGCAAAACTCCTGCTGGTGAACGTTCCCCAACTGCACTCATAATTATTTCTGATTAAAAGTGCCCTGGCCTGACAGCACCGGGGAAATTAATAGGAGAAGCTTTCTACAAGTTTTAGAAGATGAGCAAAGACATACTCCCTCTTAAAATTATTTAAGCAGGTGCTGTGGGAAGCCATTGCTTTTATAAGGCTCTTCAGATGTTTACAGCAAAACATTTTTTTCCCAGTGATTGAATTTTTCGAAGTACTAAAATACCACGGAGAAATATGTTTCCCACCAGTTTTATGGTTCCCTGGATGCATTCTATACAAACCTCGTATCTGCCTGGACACAAACACTCTATTGCAAAAAGATATCTTGCCATTTTAACAGGCTATACTGCTTTGAAAGGATGCACTGCATCACCAGTGGGAATGTCAGTACCTTAAGAGTAATACTTCTTTAAGGGTACTATTTTATTAAAGCAGACTTCAGTAATTTGTTCCTGACTGTTATACACCCTTATTTTATTAAAGGTATTTTACATCTGTGGAGGAGATTACTACCACTTCTATTTTCTCCACTGCTAGGCTTTAATGGATGGTGTGGAATATAATATTTATTAAGCCTAAGCAGGGGAGGACATAATAGCAGAATTGTCCTTTATAACCTATTTTACACAGTTGTAAAATAAACCTTAATAAAGTAGGAATAATTATCCAGGAATATCCAGGAAATTGAGTACTCTGCCTGCTTCAAATATTTGAAGGACTTAACTGCTGGTTATATGTTAAGAAATTGAACTTAACAGTAATAATATTGACACTAGTTTGGTACTACTTTAAAATATATTAAGAGGTGAATTATCTTGTGTCATAATTTCTGTGTTACCATAAATCATATAATACATAACTATAACCTCTGTATAGTATCGACTGTTTATAACTCTACACAAGACAAACACATTATAAAAGTGTTTATACTTACAAACTTTGAGATTTAGAGTTTACCTTAGTCTGGTGGCACCCAGAGCCCCGCAGCTGGCTCCCTGCCTGCCAGTCAGTTCTGCTGGTGATCACTAAGCTGGAATAGCACCAGTTATTCCTTATTGCTCAGTTCTGTGTGCCTTTGGGTTTGTCCTGAGAGGACTTGCATTTACTGCCTGGACCCCAGAAGGCAACAAGTGCCTTGCTTCCAGCCTGGTTTTGTCTGAGATTAGGAACCCAAGCTTTGGGTAAGGGAACAACGCAATTTTGAGTATATGCTTTGCATGCACCTAGGAGAGGTGGAGTTGTCATTTGAACAGTTCCCTGGACCAGGAAGACAACTTGGGAGTAGCCTGTGCTGGTGGCCTGTTTGCAGCTTTAGCAGGCAGGTGGAGATTCTCAGGTGCAAAATGGGAGCACGGGCGTGTGTGCCGTAGTGGTGCAGGTGTGGTCGCACTGATCCCAGCTGGCTGGAAGCTTTTACACAGTTGTGTGGGGTTTGGGAAGAGGGAAAAATGGGATCTTTCTAATGAGATCTGTTTCAAATTACTGGTTATATGACCAAATACTGCAGTAAAGGCAGTAGTTGATGAAAATCATTTAAAAGCACGTTGTATATTTTTATTACAAGGAGCAGGACATGAAAGAGCTCGCCTGGCTGTGGAGGCACAGAGAGCCCCTTTGGGTCCACGCTTTTGCTTGTCAGCTCTCGAGTGCTGTGTTTACAGACACAGACGGCGTCAGCCGAGCCTGCCCACGACCCCGCGCCTCCCCCTTCGGCAGAGCTGGTGGCTTCTGCGGGCGGCTGCCAGCCTGTCCTGCCTGTTCTGAGTTACCCAGCCGGGAGCTGCCTGCTGGCCAGGCGCCAGGTAGCTGCAGGTAGCGTGGGGCTGCGTGATGGTCCCCTCAGGTCCCCCGTGCGCGGCTGTTGGGTACAGGCTGACGCTCGGGTTATCACTCTGAACGCGGTGCTCCCTGATGGCAGTGGTGTTTGGCCAGGAGCTGCCTGAGGACATGGCAGAACAGGCGTGGTTCTGCCAGCACATGGAGATCTGGATCTCACTGTCTGCGTGGTGGGGACTGGTGCCCTCCAGCACCTCCGCCCTGCCTGTGCTGGGGGGCTGGCAGCTCATTAAGAGACGTTTCTTCAGCTTCAGCATCCTCAGCCTGGTCCTGTTCATCCTCATCGTGCCCAGCCTGTGTTTCTTCACCTTCCTTACACAATAATTTTACTGTTTGTTGTCCTGTTTCTCAGACAGCTTTGTTTTTCTGTTTCTTGTGTGATTTCTCTTCTTGGTGGCAGTCACTGGAATCTGCCTGAGAGGAAAAAAGGGAAAGGTTTTGTATTCGGGACCTAATGCAGCTTTGCAGGAGACTGATTCCTGATCAGACACTCTAGAAGAACTGGGAGAGCAATTCCCATCTTCCCCCTTTCCTCCTGATTTTTTCCTCCTGTTATCCCTTTTTTGTTTTTTCCATAAATTAATATTGTGGAAATTATTTGGACTGAAGTTATTACATTAATTATCCAAGCTGACATTTTTGCAGTGTGTGAAAGGACAGGGTGGTATGTAAAATAGATGCACCAGGAACACCTACAGTATGACAACAAGTAGCAGGGTAATTGCTGAAAATGAAGTCTTTTCTGCTATCCCTTCCCTTCAACATCTGTTGTTCCATATGGAGTCATAAATATTTGCAACAAAATAGTTGAAGAAATAATCTCAACATTAATAGGGAAAAGCAGAATCCTCCAAGAGAATCGAAGAATCTTTTTTTTTTTTTTTCTTGGCAAGTTCCTCCTACCCATCCTCATCTGACAGTGGAATAGTCAGACTGCAGTGATGCTTAAAAATCACCACAAAAAACCCCTTGTGAATGTTAATAGGAGAGTTAGCTGAGAAAAAATTTATAACCTCTTGATAATGGCCATGAGGAGGATTTTGTTTATTTTGTTTCATTTTCCTCCTTTCTTCCACGCCACAGTAATTTCATTACTGGCCTTTCATTGACTCGTTCCCATTTTCACTTCTCTCTGTGGTCAGCAGAAATAACGCTTCTGGGCAGTGTGAGGAATGACAAGGTGCCAGTACTAGCTTGGAGGAACTGGTTGCTTTAAATAGCCCTATGGAAAATGCAGATTGATAACACTTAAGCTTCTGCTTAGATAAGAAGCATCTTAAAGCACAGAGCAAATTTAAATGTTTTGGAATCCAGATTATCAAAACCTACCTGAGGAGCAGCTCATGGGAGGAAGCAGGTATCATAATAACACAGACAAGCTAGAAACTGTACATAATTGTTGTGCATATAAACTACAGTATTTTCAAAGGCTTTTTATATATGTATTTGTAGCCTTAATTGTACTTAATGGTTTTCCTTAATGAACAGAATTTGATCAGGTGACGTCAGTTGTGTTTATTTTTCTTAATCTGAAAATATTGGATTTCAGACCAAAGTCAGTTGCAATGAAACACTTCAGTTCTGATGTCTAGCTAGTTAATTACAACACTTCTCAATTTCATTTTAATACTGCAGACCTAGAAGGTGTGAACCCTCTAAGTAGGGTCTTTTTTTTAAGGTTTGAATTAATAAAATATTTTCAGATGTTTTTATCATTGGTGCCATGTGAGCATCCGTGTATATTGTAAATAAGTTGTGGTTATAAATAGGTATAATTTTCTGTCTTATTAATGAGAGTACATTGATGAAAATGTCAAAGCTGTATAATTATGCACCTCTTGATAAAGACAATTTGTAAACTGTTATTTCAGCCTTTTCTAGTGAAGTTTTCGTTTCTCTGCCTTTTGCCCCCTCCTATTCACACACCAAGTGCCTCCTCCAGGGAAATGCGCCCTCGTGATTCCGAGAACAGGTCTGTGGGGAGGTGCTGAGTGCGCTGCTTGCACCGGGCCCTTTCCCTTTTTTTATTACTCCAAATATTCAGTTTTCCTTCAGCCAGCCCATTGCTCTAAATGGAGCAGCCTGGCCTGCATTTCCCCTGCGTTACAAACAAACAGGTTTTATTAAACATTTCTTCAGGACAAAACCAACCGGTTGCAGAGCGCATGGGGGAGAACCAGCTGGGACGCAGGTACGGTGAATTGGGAGACAGTTGATGTTGCTGTTTGGTGATAGTTCCCAAAAGCTTTTAAGGCAGATTGGAAATGTGTCTATAATGAGGAGATACTGTTCTTAAAGTGAAGTTTCTTTATGGCAAAGCTCCGTAGTGAAAAATGCTTGTGTGCCATCAAGTTTATCAATCATTAGAAAATGAAATAAAGTCTGATTTAAAGCTAGTGCACTGGATTAATCAGGTACTCCCCAATTGCATTCATTGACCCTGTTCATTCAGGGGCTGTAATTAAGAAAAACAGCAGTGACTTTAAATTTGGCACCTGAATCACCAGGTTAAAGCAGTAAATTTCTAAGGGTGATTGGTGCCAGGTTAGGAGGAGGTATCTCTTTACTTTCTGATGAACAGGAGTGCTCAGCTCCTGGCAGAGAGGCAATGAGTGAAGGAGAAAAAGGCAGGCAGAGGTTTATGGAGGATTTTCAGTTATTAACAAGCTGAAGACAGATAACCCTGTCCTTGCAGACTTAGAGATACAAAATATTTGAAATAAACAATACTTTTGTATAAATTTTTTCTCTCTTCTCCCTGTGCCATGTATTTGTGTTATGTATGAGTTATATTCTATAAGCTGTTTGGGGTGAATAATCCTTATACAGCTCTAGATAGCTAAAAGTTTTTAAGTGCATATGAGGAAATAACTTGGTGTCTAACTAGTGTTAGGCTTAAATTGTAGCTTTAATATTTCTGCCTTGTTTTGAGAGGGATGTGACATGCCAGGTGTATCAGGTATATGAATGATGGGTTTAAAAACTTGCCTTCTGAAAGAGCAGCAACCAGCTGGCAAATAAAACTGCCTGTGGGTTTGGGCCATGCACTGTCACACAGGGAACAATTCGCGTTACTCGTGTTCCCAGTGCTGCGCTTAGTCTGTAGGTTGATGTTTTATTTTCCAGTCCCTATTTTTGCAGCTTGGGTAGAAGACAGAAGATAAAATGCTTCAGTTATATCGAACTAAGAACAAGAAACTTTCTAGCAGATTTCCACATGCTTTCCCGGGATAATACTCTGTTCACTGTTCATGTTTACTGTGTTTCTTTTCTCTGCAGTGTAATTCTTGCTTTCGCCTATTCATCTGGGTGCCAGCTAGAAATTAAAATAAAAAGACTGCACTCTAAATGGATTCCTGAATGCTATTATAAAGCATGGCAGGTTTAACAAACAAGCTCGATAAAAGTAGTTCCCACTTTGCTTCAATAAACAGAAAGGCTGTTTGTGTCCTTGGTTAGATTGTAGTTGTCCTAGCTTTATTTCTTGCTTATTCTCTTGTACTAGATGTGTGAGTGCAGCTTTTAGCATTTATATTTTTAGTGTTTTTTTTAAATCAAAATGCTTAAATCAACATTTTTTCCCTATTAAAGGGCTGCATTTGATACAATCCACAAAAATATTCCTCCAACACATGCCATTTTTAATTGCTTTACCAATTATGATTCCTCAAGTCTAGCTAATAAATTTCTGCCTAACTGTGCACTTATTCAGAATATGGGCAAGATGTAGACACCAGTCAGATGTGAAGACCTATTACAAGATTGAAATAGATTTCTAATGCATTTATCATTCATCTTTGCAGAGTGTGATTTCAATCAGAAAAAAAAAAATGATGAATGGTTTGACAGTTTCCACCCATATAAGCTAAAACATAATATGCTGCTTCTAGTTTTCAGCTATTACAGACTTTAACATGCAATGTGACCTTGGTCTGCAAAGCATGTTTGGTTAGCACAAAAACTTAATCATAAGAAGTCATAAGTAGAATCCTTCTTCTTTACTGCCCTTTTTCTGGGACTTGGAAATTTATTGCTTCTGGGACAGGTAGGATATGAACAATGGGCCAAATAGAGTCCAGGGTTATCTCATCTGTGTGAAAACTGCTGCTGAAAATCGATGTGACCTCTGCTACACTGTCATCCCAATTCCCACCCTCTGTGTCCTATTTGTCTTTTGGTAGAAGCTTAGATCTGTGTGCTGTCTCTATGTGTCTCTCTTGGGCCAGATTATCAAAATGAATCATTGCCTGCATACCTCTTATATTTCTATTTATTTTCCTGGTGTTGACTAGGTCTGATGAAATATGATTCTTTTTGCATTTGATCCTCACTGCAGCAAGCAGCACCTAATTTCGCCGTGTCTATCTCTTTAAAGAAGAGTAATACTATTTTGAAACCTCAATCTGCTGTACAGTAACATTACAAACCATAGACCATGCAACCTGTCTTCACAGTCAATAGTCATTTTCCTTTCGGCCAATTTAATGTTATTACTTTATCTCCAAATAGTCGAGATTCCTGGAGATTTTAGAGCAGCTCTACTTTTGTTATGCATACTTCATCTGTTACTTTCTTTTTCAAATGCCACTTCTGTTTAGTTTTTTGTGACTCTGTGGCTTATGTATTATTTCTGTGTAGTATCATATGCAACAACTAATCTGTTTATTTTAAAGCCTCTGCCACTGAGATATTTAAATGTGAGAAATGGTGTGTCTGAGTCAGCATGAACTCCCTGGTCTGAGGACGTTACCAGAGTTTTGGTTTTGCTTTTTCAATTAGTAATTTAAATTACAGGAACACAGCTCTAAAATGCTCACTGCCAGGATGTGTGGCTTTGGCTGTTGGTAGCCCTGAAGAATCATTATGAAGATGTTCCACTTAATGAACTCGCACAGTGAAAACAAAATACTTCCTAAACAGAGATTTCAAAGAATACTTGGGAACTGCTAATGCTCCTGGTTTGTTGTCAGGTGTTTTAGAAACACAGCAAAAAGCTCTTGCTGCTCAATAGATGCTCCTGGAGTTTGTTAAACTAGGTAATAGTACTGCTGAGGAGACACCGTGGTTTAATTTGCTGTTGTCAGATGCTTTCTAAGTTGTTGATTTTTTTTTTCTTTGTTTGTTTTGTTGGGTTTTTTTAAAATAAGAGAGGTGGGAGAAGGAGGCCTTTAGTCTAATTGTAAATCCTGGCTTTAATGTGACCAAGACACTTGACAAATGAAACTATCAGGGCTGGCTGTGTAGTTGCCCTTAGAAAACACATGCATCATGAACCTACGCTCAATGCATTAGTTGAGAGCTTTACTAAAAAGCAATTGCTGAGGAGATACTCTTCATGATTTCTGCAAGTGCAGGAACATTATCTATATAGACTGCCTTTCCCTCAAGTGTTACACAGAAATATTTTTTAATGTTTCAGAGTAAAAGGCACATACAGAGTTTGGCTTTAAAGACTGCTAGCAGATTCTAATTTTGTGGTTTTCAGCAATTAACTTGATGTTTAAAATGAATATGGGGGGAAGGAGTACTCCTAGGGATGTGAGAGGAGATATATTTACTATCTTAAAATATGTTTAAATTATCCTATTAAAAAATGTGAGTTGATTGGTGATGATATTGATTCATCACAAAATGTAAAGGAGTTTTGTGCAATAATTACTAATATTGTTGCTTTTCTGCATGCACATTTGTACTGTGTGCACAGCTTGATCTACAGCAACACCTATAATACAATCTGTTTGAAACAAGGAGTGCAGGGGGAGCACCAGGTCCCAGTTCCACAGTTTGTCCCGTGCAGTCAATGGCAGGAGCGAGGTCTGAGCTCCCGCTCCCCCCGGCCGCTCCCCGACCCCCCCCCCAGCCCTCTCCATACCTGCGGGAGCGAGAGCTCAGCAGAGCTTTGGCTGCTGCCCGTGACGGGAAGGGCTGACAGCAGCAAGGTACTCGTTCAGAAAGCCTGTGCTGACACTTGGGACAAGGTGGAGTTGGTGCTAGCTAAGCAGGAGGGCGACTCAGTGGAGGTTATTTACTGCTGAGTGCGGAAGGGTAGCGGGAAAGGTGCGATACATTCCTTGACTGGAATTTTGTCAAGGTTATAGAAACAAAAAATGCACATCGCAGAACGGCAAACGTGATGGAATGAGGAAAGGTCATTCGGGTTTAATGAACTGTGTCATACTCATATAATTCTGTAGTATAATTCTGTAGAATTTGAGATATAATAGTCTATACTCTATTACACAGCTGTGTTACAGTCTTCAGTGTATTTGTTATTGTTCTGTGCTATTTTGCAAACTTACCTGAGCAACAATCACAGCTGCCCAAAGACTGAAACAAAGTCAGTTTTACTGATGCGCTTGTATTTTGACTTCCAGGTGAAAACAGAATGCTGATTTCTAGAAATTACATTTTACCTTTATTTCCAGTGCTTTCTGACGTTGCTTTTAAACCTGTCTTTACAGAAGAAGTCCAAATTGCCATTCCAATAATGAAACCAACCTTAGATAAAGTCCAACTGGCTGGACAGGCCTTGCCTCCTGGATTTCCGGCGCCATTTCTTTTTGCTGATGGTCTTTCATCAGTAGAAACACTATTAACCAACATTCAGGTAAATTATTCTCTGTGTTTCTTTTTCAATCTCTAAAAAGTTTCAGAAACTGTTTTCTATTTGCAATTCTAATTTATTTTATTTAATGTAATGCTTAGGTTTCCTCTGTCTGGTGTTACTGATCATGAAGGGGTTTCATACATTGTCTCTTTGACTTAATAGTTGGCAATAATGGTTGTATTAAAAATTACCAGTCTCATCATTCGTCCTTTGCTTTTCCCTGCAGTTGACTGAGGTCAGCAGTGGTATGGCACTCCATTTGTAATAAACCCCATCCGGAGGATGAATTAACAAAAGCTGTACCGAATGATTCCGTGCCACAAAATTGCTCATATAGAACATTTAGCTTCTTCAAATGCCCAGTTGCATTCCAGGTCTAGAGGTTCCTGCTTTTAATTTTTCTGTTTTCCTAGAAGGGTGTAAAAGAAACAAATGGATTAACTTTGTCACTGCTGAAACAAAATGGTATTTTCAGACCTTCCATTTGTCTGTGTTTTAGGGGCTACTGAAAGTGGCTGTGGACAATGCGAGGGTCCAGGAAAAGCAGATCCAGCAGGAAAAGAAAGAGTTAAAGATGGAGCTTTGTAGAGAGAGAGAGCTGAGAGAGAGCTTGGAAAGGCAACTCACAGCTGAGCTGCAAAGCAGAGGTGAGTGGATGAAAAACGGAGTGTAGGTGTCTGTTAAATGTGTAACCCTTTGGCATTTCCACTGGAGCTCCTGAGGACGCGGCTTCACCCACACTGACACTGCAGGGCAATGCAGCACTGGACCAGCACTGGTAATGAAAGATTTAAATGTAATAAAGCAGAACGAAGCACCCTTTTCTGTAAGCAGACAGATCAGGGACTGAAGGATTATTTCCTGGAGGGCAAGTGGCTGCAGGGAGTTCTGGCTGGTTCTGGGGAGGAGAGCTGATTCAGTTCCATGGCTTTCCCCTGCGTTATTACCTGGCCCCATTGCTTGTTTCACAGCTTTAGTTTCTTTTGTTTTCTGCTATTGTCCTCCAAGCATTGAGGACCAGTCTTACTGTGAGAAAGATGTCTGTAATTTGGTGATTTTTTTCGTTACCTCACTACTTATCTAGCCTACATGTCTGTAGTTTAGGTGCTAGCCAGTTGGTTTTTCTTGTAGATAACTTCAGTGCAACAAAACAGGTGGAACTATGAGACACTGGGTACCCAAGTGCAAGATCGGAACCAGATAACCCTAGATTTTTTTTTTCCATCAGGAGCATGAGATACCATGGTGCTCCCCACATGGGGCCTTCTAAGACAAAACCATGACCTCTTTAGGAGCTTTTGATAATAATAGGCAATTGAATTGGGAAATCTGAATTTTTCGCTGTGATATTGCAAAGAAGGCAGTATTCTTTTTAAAATTCAGATCTGCATCTGAAGGAGATGAATAGTACTTTATGTGCCAGGCTGCTTCTAGATTACATCCATGAAATCAGAAAGATAAAACTAGATAAGAGCAAAAATGTAGATGTCAAGTACAAGTACTGGCTCCCTGCGCATTTTGAATTGAAATTAGGTGTGTAGAACAGAGCTGTCAGCAGCACCAAGTCTCACTAAGAGGCAGCAAAGAAGGGCACTTCCAATTCGAGTTGTGAAGGGTCAGGAAATAAGTAAAAGGGATTACAAAATGCTACTTGTATAAATTCAACTTCTTTTTAACAATACTTGTGAGCAATATGTGCCAGAGCGTCCACAATAGCAAACTTGACTCTGAAATAGATGGTAATTTTAAAAGGGCACTTCTGTGTAGGCTCAGATTCTTTTAGTCTGTTAGTTTTACCTGCCTCCTCCAGTGCCACTGCTTCTCCATTGATCTGATTCAGTAACAGCTCCATGGGATTCAGCACTGCCCTGTGGAGTGTGACTGCACAGGTGAACTGAAGCAGCAGCAGCACAATGCAGAAGTGTTCTTCCATCCTCTGCACAAGCTGTGACGGGCTGTGTCAATGTGGCGCTTCCATACGAGCTGGGGTGTGCTACAGAAGGGGTCTGTGACCCCTGCCAGACCTTGCTAAAAATACTCTGCTGTTTCTGAGAAAGTGTGTGGGCATCAGCCTCTGGTCCAGCCAGCCTTCCTCGTGCCAGTCAGACGTGCCAGCTGATGGCAGATTTCCTGGAGCAAGAGCTGTGCCCAGGACAGTATTTTCTGGCTGCAGGGTACACTCAGCAGAAGTGTGGTGATGGGACTGTAGAGATCCTACCAAGCAGTTTAAACCAGGGAAGGGGGGTGCAGATCGTACAAGAAAGAGATGCAAGAGAGTGTTCTTGCAGCACCGGTGAAAAAACAAGTGTAAGAGCCTATTAAAGACAGTTTAATAAGGATAACAAGGACAGTCTGTTAGCCAGGAGGAGCACAGGAAGGGTGGCTGTTGGCAGAGGTAGTTCTAGATGTAGTTCTGGCCCAAGTAATGGTAACCTGGTGCTGGTGAAAAATCAGGTTAAATATGAGATTAAGATTGAGGGTTTGAGAAGGAAAGGGCTTTAAAAGTGCATTTTATTGCTTAAATTTGTGTAAGTGAGGGAATATAATCACAGCCAATGTCAGCAGTTCCCAGTGAAGATATAGATCATCTGGCTACAATTAATACTGTACAGTTTTCAAGTTATAGTTTGAACTTTATTTATAGCTGGGTTTAAGACTGAGGTTAGTCAGTCTTCTGTTTTCTGCCAAACCTTACCTGGCTGTACCAATGGCCTGTGGGTGATCTTTCATCTGAGTATGTACTCACTTACCTCAGCTTCTCAATAGTCTTACACCTGGCTTCTGACTTGGGCAGTAGTTGTTGTTATTTCAGTTATTCTGCTTCAACATTCACCCAAAACTACTCCAGTTTTACCAAAAAAAGACCACCTAATTCCATGGTGTTTCACTCTCTCCACCATTGCTGCTGACATTTCAGATTCTCCAACACTGCACACAGTTCGTTCACCTGCAGAAATAAATTTAATTTCCTTTTGAAGTTAGAAAACCTAAATAAAACCGAATCTCTGACACATTCAGAAGACTTCTATCCATGAGGAGTGCTCAAGAGACACATAACCAGTGTGTTTGGATTATCCTTCTAGGTAAAACTACTGGAGGAGGAGGGTGCATTATAATTCTGAGCACTAAGGGAAGAGGTTAGAATGAAGGGTGGGAGGTTTATTTAATTTTGAGGATGTCCACTGCTGCTGTTGCTAGAAATTAGTTTAAGCCAATGAGCTGCTCAACCAAACTCTGCAGAACTGTGGCTGGATCTTAGTCCCAACCGGTGAAGTCTGTGTAACGTGAACCACCGGGCTGGCTCCGAGACTCTTACGTTCTACGCAGGAGACTGAAATTTGTGGGGCTGTGCCAGAGTGAGAATAAGATTTAAAACCTTTAACGAGATCTAAAGCCCTCTTGGATTGTTCATTGTTTCACCACAAGACATGGCTTGGGCATTTTTTGTTTTTGTATCAGACTCATGCCAGATTTTTTTTAATTTTTTTTTGAGCTAGAATTGGGCCCTTGAACATGGAACACAAACTCTTTCACTGTCTCCATTATATATTAATTGTGCTTTAACAGCCATTCTTACAATGTATTTACATTTCAGCAACAATTCAGAAACGCTTGAAGAAAGAAAAAAAGGCAAAGAGAAAATTGCAGGAAGCTTTGGAGTTTGAATCAAAGAGAAGAGAACAAGTGGAACAGGCGCTTAAACAGGCCACATCAGGTGACGGTCTCAGGATGTTAAATGGTAATGTCTTAGTTGGCCTTTCACAGTTAGCTTAAAATTATGTTTAATTCAGTGAAAAAAAAGTAAGATGATGCACAAAGAAAATTCCAGAATAAAAAAACCACAATCCTCTCCTGAAATAATTAAAAATCAATTTCAGGCCGTGTACTCTAGGTCATGAATTAAAAAAATTAAATAAGTCTGCAACTAGAAAAACAGACAGAGCAGTTTACACAGACATGACAAGAAATGCTGAATATATTACCAGAGAAATCTGTTACAGTGCCAGCTAAGACAATGTGAAATGTGGTTCCTGTAAGGTTCTCTGAACTCTTCTCTCCCAGCAGATTCATTTTTAGAACTGCTGAGCTTCATTTTAAAAGCCGTTTGGCTGAAGTTTGCTCAGCCTCAGGACCTATTAAGTTTGTTAAATATGTATCAGCTTTCAGAGCTGACTGGGTTTTGAATACTTCCCAAATATTCTTGTGAAACAAAAGTAAATCAGTTAATCTCCTAAACAGGGTGATTATGTTTTGAGTAGCGGGAGGATTTGCCTCTCCTGCTTAATGTGTTTCTGACTGAAGTTTAGGGCTTTGGTTTGAATCTTTAAGACTGAATGTAGTTGAGTGTTAATTCATTTCAGGTTCTGTAGCTGAGGTTTAGTCAATGCTTCCCTACCCCGAGGTCTCTGCAGAGGCTGGTGCATCACCGTTACATTCAGCCTGGGCTGTGTTTGTGTGCTGTGTAGTCCTTCCATTAGCTCCATGCTGCCTGCTTGGGACACTGCTGGCAGCTGAGCCATGATAACATAAGCAGACTGCAAAAACTGCCTGAGCTGCTGAGTCAAAATAACCAGCTTAGCTTGTCTTGAGTTCTCAGTGGTGAGGGCTGCCCAAACTGTTCTTTCAGTCAGGGCAAGCCTGTCTACATGAACTGCCATCGCAGCACTCTGCAACCGACTGCGAGTTGTGATTTATCTAGAGCACCTGAGAGACAGAAACTCTTTCAGTACGAGAGCAACATCTTTCAGAGGCATTCTCGTCTGCTGGGCTTTATAGTCCAGCATATCACTGTAACCAGGAACTGGCTGGCTTTTCTGATGCACTGACAGTGAACGGCAGTGACTCAGGCATGGATGTACAGCTTGCCGTTGCACCGTGATAGGGGACACTGACCCAAGGGAGCGTGGCTGGACAGAGCCAGCAGAAACCTTTCCCACCACCTCCCCTGGATCAGAAAAATGCCCAGACAGGATCCCACAGACATAGCCAGCACCTTGAGATGAATGTCAGAAAAAACCCAACACCCTGATGTTCTGCCATTGCTGCAAGCGCCTGCCGCTGGCACTGCGGTCCGGAGCGCTCAGCAGTTCTGGAAGCCACAAATTAAAGGGTACCACCATGCCAGCAATGTGATTAACAGATCTTTACATCTGCCATTGTGGGCCTGGCTGCTCACAGTTTGATTTGCAGGCACACTCAGGTACTCATATATATGTTAGTGCCTGCAAGAAGCTGATATTTACATGCTAATCTGATTGCACATGCAAATCAGGTAGCTCATTAGCATCTTAATCCACAATTTAATTGCAGGTACGATTTTATGACAACAAAATGTGAAGGGCTATTCTGAATATTTTTAATTTAACTCTGACGGTCTGTCTCATTTAACAGATGCTGTTATTAGTGACAGATGACTTTGTCATTTTACAGATATACAACACGTACTTGGAGAGGTTTGAAAAGAAAGAACCTTTTTAGAGTAATGGCTCAGTGCCCTGAACTTACCTTCAAAACAGGAAGCTGATGAGGGAAACCCTATGTAATAGCAGTCACTTGTAATTTTATGCAAAGAAATTGTATACATGAAAATATTATTTATTTGCTCATATGTATCTATAGGGCTATATAGGGACACATCACATATCTGTCATTTACACATACATTACTAGGATGTTACTCATATTATTCTGTGTATGGACTGTACGTCAATGGGTTGCCCTGCTGTGACACAGCATTCAGTCAGGCTCTAGGGTTATTCTCTATTTGAGAAAGTCCAGAACAGGCTTCTACACCAAAAAAAGTTCAAAACTGTATACAGAGGTCCCTTTCAGGTGTGGGGTTTTTTCCCACTGTAATTTCTAAGTGCTGTATTATAAGGGAAGCAGATGTTTCTGTAGGATTCAAGGTGCCACGGATTCAAATCACATACCCTTCATGCTAATCCTTGTTGGCACAAGGTGGATAATGGCATCTGTTATCACAACACCCTGGGGTGTTGAGTCCCCCTTGCCCCACAGGACTGTGCATACAGAGGTATTATCAATATGAAATGAAATAATTGCAAAGTGCACTTTATTATGAGACTCTTCCTCAACTTGGAAAAAAGCACAATGCATTTTGGAAAACCCTTCTCAGAAATGTCTCAGATAATATTGCATATGTGATTTTGTTTTGGGTGATAGCACAGGCTTACAACATCCTGAGGTGGGTTTTTTAAACACAGTTTGCACAGTCCTTATCTGTAACAGGCACTCATACAAACTGATACAGGCACACATGAACATTGACTGGCGTTGGCTATGCTCCTTAACTCTGTGTTTGCAGGTGTTTGGCCAGGAGAGCCCATGTAGTTGAATGTTAGCACAGTTTGATTTCGACTTTTATTTTTCATATGCCCTCATTCTCCAAGAGAACTGTACAGTCATATTAATATCATGTGTTGGTTATTATCTGATCGTCAGACAAATGTGAAGCACATTAAAAATAACTCACTGTGAGACCAGTAATGTTTGCACATTTTGGAAGCAATTTACTACTGAAAATTCTATGAAGACCAAATGTTTTATGCAAGACCATGTAACTTGGAGATCACCCTAGTTTGCTATAAATATTTTTCTAAAGCTGCATGAGAGGAGGACAGAGGGCAATGTGTTAATCTGTGGTGTCACTTCTTTCAGATGCTGGAATCCCAGATATGGAAATAGAACACAACGGAACCCAACATGACAGTGCAGCAATGCAAGGTGCAGTATGTACCACATCCCCTCATTTGTGTCTTTATTGTGAGCCATATTAAAAATTAAATTAAATGGAGAATGTTTTTTGTCTCTGTTTTCCTGCTTTAAGTGTAAATTACACAACTTGATTTGGTTTTCCCGTTCAATATAGAAAGGCTTTGAAAGATCAGTACTTTACAAGACCAGAAATTAAGTTTGTTTAAATACAAAGGTGTGGGAAACTCCTATCTAGCTATCAGATACATGTGCTTAGTGCAAAAGTGATTTTACATATCATTTATCTTTTTCAAATACTTTACCTCTGATCCTTAACTTCCTATCAAAATCTTGGGTGTTTTCAAAAAATGCATAAACTGTATTTGGAAAAGTCACATTCATGTTCTGAGCAACTCTGTAGTGCTCCATGCTCCTCACTGTGCAGTGACTGTAAATACAGAACGTTCCTGTGTTGTCTGAGTCCTTCCCAAGGAACAATGACCACGTTCTGGCTATAGGCCTGGGAAATAAGGGAGCTGTGGAGTCGTCATGTAGGGGAGCCGAGGTCTGGAGATCTTAATGGTTATTTCGGTGACTGTTGGAAGCCTGTGCAAGACCTGCAGAAAATCCATAGCCACCTATGATAAAATTTGGTCTGAACATAGGAATTCTCTGACTTTGGAGAAAGTTCATATTTGTAGTGTTGATTTTCTAGAAAAATCAACCTTTTTCTCCCTTCAGTCCTGCACTGTGTTCACTCCACACCGTTCAGTTCTGCGCTGGCTCCTGCAGCAGCCTGGGGACAGCTGCCTCTTTCACTAGAACTGCTGCTGCTTCCAGCACTTCCACCCTCTCTACTGGTTCGTGTGATGGCAATGTGCAAAAAATAATGTGTGCTGGAGTAACTGAAGACAGTCCCCCTGTGTGCAGACAGAGGAGGGACTGCAGGACAGTTAGAGATGCTACACAACCTGCAGCATTTCTCAGCTGTTAAAGGCCTGACTTTGTGTGCCTCTGGTATGCATCCATCATCCGTCTGTCATCTGCACAGGAAAGCCTTCAAAGATCTTTACTGCTGGCTCTCACTCTCTGTGTGATTTTTAGCTTCATATGCTATGTATTACAAAGCAGAATCACAGGTTTATTGTGAGGCATATATAGATGTAACTTGTGTCTGTATCTATGTACACATCTCATTGGAATTGTGCTTTAAATACTGAAATTGGAAAATTGTTACTGCCAGAAATAGTCAAAATATGGGATAAGCACATGGGGGACATGTATTTAAATCTGACAAGGAAACCATTCCTAACATTTCTGATCTGTTTGATACCTGTTGAGATGAGTGCTCAGTGCTCTTCCAAAAAGATCCTGAGAGTCAAAGGTGCATCTGGACAGAATCTAGAAAAAAAAAAAAGGGGAAGTTAACTTCAATTTTCAATTGAAAAAAATGCTACAGTTGGCTCAAGTGTAATCAAAAAATATTACCAATAACTGGGGAAAGTGATGGATAGCCACTTCCACCAACTATGTACTTGCTACAAGGAATTAAGAGAAGTTTCTAACACTTCTTGTAGTCTATTGATACCCAAGAAAACCTTGTGATTTTATGATTTTTACTTCAGGTTGGATTTTCGGGTTTTTTGTTTGTTTGTTTTTAATCTGATCCCAGCTGGATCATTCTTTAGTTTCAGGCTTTGGATCATAACATTGTTGTCCAGGTTAAAAGCCTGCCCAAAGCGGGGGCTGGGTAACAGTACCTCTGAGCCTGGTGCCGCGCTGTGCAGCAGGACTGGAGTTGTGCGACCCTCCTCGATGGCGAAGCCTCTCCTGTCCCCACCACAGCAGCCGTGTGGGAGTCCTGGTCACACGTACCCGTGTGATGAGCTGTGCCAGTTCTTTCACTAAGCACTCTCAGCTGATTAAAAGGTTTCTGCAAAGCTCTCTATAGAGCTTGTTTGGATTTCAAAGTGTTTCTGTCCTGTAGCACCATCTCTTTCATTTCTATTTATGCGGATACTGTCCTATCTTTCTCATTGTCTGTTCCTTTGATTGCAGTTTTGGTACTTGACAGCCAGTATTGCGCTGTGTCTCTAACAATTGGAGCACACTCCCTCATTGCCCCCTTCATTTGCTGCCTTTGTTTTCTGGGCCCTGGGAGGAGGAAGGGTCAAAACACATGGCCCTCATACAAAGCTGCTTCCAAAATCTCTCTCTATTGCACAGCAAAAAAGCATTAGCATCAATGCAGACCTTTCTTTTGCTGTTGTCAATAGCTCTGCTGGACAGAAATCTATCATTCACACAGTGCCTTTCCTTTGAAATTCAATTAGTTTCACTGCCAGTATCTCCTTAAGACGGTTTAAAGGGAAATTACAGAAATTCTGCACAGCCACCTTTCACAGTGATTAAGTCATATCATATTTTATGCTCGTTTCTTAAAATGATTTTATTAACACAAGCTGTTCGTATGCTGGGATTCTGGTCTGCATTATAAATCTTTTCCATTTAGTTGACTCATTTTCTCTGTGCTTTGTATCTTAATTGAACAGCAATTTTGTGCAGACAAGACTTTAAACTTTTTTGAACTTTGCAGTCCAATACCTCCATCGTCCCTATCCCTGATCTTCCAGTCCAGCATAGCCTGGTCTGAGAGAAGCTTTTTAGCTGACAAAATAGGAAGGTAATAGTTGCTGTGGCCACAGAGCCCCCTGCATCACTGAGTGGTGCAGGAGAGGGTGATGCATGGACACAGATACCCTTCTGGTCTTGTTCCATAACTCACTTGTGGGCCAGCAAGATAGTGCATCAACCATTTTATCAACCAATCTCCGTTTCATATAAAATAAACATACTGGGTGTCATTAAGTGCACCTTCAGATCAATGATTTTTGCAAATGACATTCAAGTACCATTCGAGTAGTGCATTTTTGCTGATAAAAGCAAATTAAATTAGCACAACTACAAGTGTGCTGATAAAAACTAAAACCGAACAGCAGCACCATTAGCTAACAAAGTAATATTTTCTCTTTACTGCTTTCTGCCATTTAGTTATTATCCTATTGGAAATCTAATTATAATCCTTTTACTCCCTAGTCAAACTTCACAGTTTTTGCAAGCTTAGCACTGACAAGTGATTTCATTACATTTGATTGCCCGCGCCCAGATTGACTTAACTTCACTCCGAGACCTAAAAGCCCTCTCAGTTTCTCAGATTCCCTGTTTGCACATTACAGCAACAGCTCCTTTAATTAATTAGCATGAACAGCAGTAACATGAACTGCTGAACAGAAAATAACATCATTTTATGATCGTAGGGAGACTTCTCCTTTTGCATGTTTATACCTTAGTTAACTTTTGTATTACTATATTTCATTGTTAGGGGATATTGGAACAATCAGCAAAGCAATGTTATCTTAAAATGTTAAAAAATAGATGTTACCATAATACTTGATGGTAACAATTCACAAAAAATAAGAGACTCTCAAGAAGGAAGCAGCAGCCTGGGCAGGCAGACTTTCCTGAGGTACAAGCATGGTTCAGAGGAAATGTGATTCACTGTACCTGCAACAGGAGGGTGACCCAGAGCTGATGCTGCTTTTCTTTGTGAAGTAACCTGGCAGGGATTTAGCACAAAAACTCTCAGGAACCGTGAATAACTTTTTGTTCTTATCTGTGTGCCACAGACAAAGGACTGTTGAAGTTTGGAACATATTTTGGTTTTTATTATTTAGAAAACTGAGCTATATGGTTTCAAAATTGTGATATAACCAGTCAGTTTTCAAATCCAGCCTATGGTAAAAAGGGCACGAGGGGGACAGAAAAGAGAAGGGGTGGTGTTTTTAAGAGGTTTAACAGCTTTGTTACTGTATCGAATTATACCTTCAAATGCTGCAATCCACTGAAACCCACCATGCTACGGAATTTCAGAGTACACTGCAACCCTAAGAGACAAATTCAACATCTTGGAAATTATAGTGCTGTTGTCTTGGTCTTGCTTTCACTGAAAGAACTGTTCAAGCACTTACAATTTTACATAAGAAAAGACAAAGCCCTGTAATTAAAAACCTTTGAGGTTCAATTAAATGGAGGCCTGAAACTTTCCTGGTGAGTTTGTTCTTTGCTATCTTCTCTGTTTGAGTCTTTGGCCTTTTCTTCTTCCTCCTGTCCAAGCTGTGCTCTGTCCCTCGTGTGTGTCCTGCTTCTGATGCTCTGAATTATTAAACCTCTGTGCTGGTGATACACATGCAGGGCTTCAAAAATTACAGTTTTGCTGCTCTTAGTGTTATTTCTACTTCTGGTACACAGTGTTTTTCTGAATATCTCTCCCTCTGTAAGCACACACACACACACACAGGGATGAGGGAGGCACACACACACACACAGGGATGAGGGAGGCACACACACACACACACACACACACACACACACACACACAGGGATGAGGGAGGAAGCTGAGATTTTGTGAGTCACTGGAAACAAAAGATGGGGAAGGGTTTTCCCAGGTGACTGTTGAGCGTGAAGGTCTGTACCTTTCTATTCTTACCAAGG
The DNA here is from genome assembly GCA_907165065.1 of Caprimulgus europaeus. Next base: position 18,946,035 of record OU015538.1, on the reverse strand, counting down.
GCTAAAACATTTATTCAATAATTCAGTTCCAGCAGACTTGAATATTTCCTAAGCAGGAACCACTGTGTTATCTCCCTGTCTACTCAAACTGACAGTGGCAATTCAGTGTGTACATAGTTTGTATTCAGTGAACATAGTGTTGTCCTTGGCTGTTGTTACTCATTAGAAATCCTATTTTCTGTACAAGTTTTTTAGTCTATTAACACGGATGTGGAAATATTTGACAGAGTGAACTCCATAGTCCTAAGCACAAAATAAATGGGGAGGAAACCCCAAAGGCAGCACCTCTGCGAGTGTGCAGCACCGAAGGGCCGGGTCCTGCCTGCTGTGGGAACGGGGACCCGCAGGGACGGGAGCGCTGGTACCGCTCAGCCAGCGTCAGACGTCAGAGTGCACATCTGCAGGGGTGGAAAGGAGCCGATATGAAAGAGTGAGGGATGAAAAGAAAGCAAACTGAACTTCATCAGTACTGCTGCTCTCAGACACAGCATTTACTGTCCACGTTCTTCCATGAGCCGAGAGGAAGCCATGCCCTGCTCACGGTGTGTTATTTTTTCTCTTTCACTGCTCAGTTTGGAAAATACGGAGAAATGGAGGGAAAAGTTTTGCTGGACAGCCAATAAACAGGCAGAGAAATCAGTTTTACTCACTGTTGTTGTCTGGCTGAATGACTAGCCCAAAAACACGTGAACTGGCTGTGGCTGTGAAAAGGCCACATTTATTTTCTTTCATGGTAGTGAAGGGGTCCTTTTCTGTGGGTTTTGGAGTTGCTGTGGTCCTTATCCCACTCACAGGGGTCTGGATGCAGCCTCCTTCCAGGCCAGTCTGCACTCCTGCTTGGGAAGAGGTTTAGGGAAAGAGTTTTTTCAGTTATTTCATCCACAGCAGAAGCTAATGCAAACTGTTCTCTGATTTCTCTTTTTTCTCTCCTGCAAAGTAAGAGACTGATTCAAAACTAATTAGCCCCAGCTTTGTAAGTTAGATTCAATGTTATGGCACTGTGTTTTCCACATGCCACTACATCCAAAGCCCAGCTTGGCTCTGATCTGACTGAAATGCTGACTGTTTACGTAGCTGAGGAGGGGGTGGAGAGATCAGCTCCTGTTCATGGACTTGTATGAGACTTGGAGACTCAACCCCTTGAGCAGGAGCTGGACAAAGTCTCTGAGCTGCAGCTCAGACACGTGGCTGCCCTCTTCCCTCCTGCCACTCCTGTCTGCAGAAACACAGCCACCTCTCAGCTCTACCTAACCGTTATTTTAACAGCTCTCCCAGTTCCTCCTTCATCTACATTGGCATAGGTGGGATTTTCAGGTTATGATTTCACCTCTGCCACCCATACTCTCTGCAATATGTAGTGCTGTGAATTATTAATGTGATTTTTTAAATTGCATTAATAATTCACAGTTACTGATACAACAGATTTACCCTTGTTTTCTCATTATGTAAGGAGATCCCAAATTTCCCTCCTGCAGTGACTGTCTCCTCCACTTTACAGTGTGCTGAAGTTACCTGAGCAGTCCTGAGCTGTAGCTGTGTCAGTTAACTGGCCGTGTCGCCTTGCTCCCTGCCTGCACCAGCATCACCAGGGCACGTTTCTTTGTGAAAGTTGTGAGGGTACATGTGGGAATTTTGTTTTAAACTACTTTTATGGAAATACAGCTGAATTACTGACTTAGAACAAAGATGATATTACAAATGAAGCCTCACAAAGGATTCAGGAACATCAGAGATGCTGAAGAGGCTGAAAAAAGAAAAATTTGACTAAATATGCAGATAATAATTATTGCTTTTGGATTTGGCCTTTTTACACACATTAAAACCTTGAAAGAAAAAGACAAACAGTGATATTGTTGCTAAAAGACAGTGCAAGAGATGAATGTAAACCCTGGACTAACAACTCGGGGAAGACACCACTGTCCTGAGGGAAAATGACAATTATTAACGTGGGCTCTGCCTCACTGAGAAGTCGTGAGATCTTTCCTTGTGTTACTCATTGTGGAGGGGAAAAAAACCCCTTTCTAAATGTCTTGCTTATTAAGCCAGTCATGCATTTCACTGTAGGCTGTAAAGCAGTATAACATGCACAGGGGGCTCATAAGCATATTTTAGTGTTAGGGAATATCATTTATACAGTTTTTATATTGTCAATATTACCCCTAGAGAATGAGATTAGGCTTTAAACTACTGTAAATCTACGCTTTTGCTCACCTTTGTATAATTTCATTTTTTAATAGAATGAAGCCCACATAAATGAATATTTGATTAAGGGATAAACCTAATAAAAGAATACATTTATTGCACACAGATTTATTCAAATCTTTGCTATATAATACAGTAAAATGCTATAAAATGGTATGTAGCTAGCAGTCAGCTACACCGAGGGGACAGTGAATATTCTTGAAAAAGATGAATTTGACAACATTGCATTGTCTTTCATGTCTAAGTGGTAGCACAGATGCTCCTAACACGCTAATTCCTCATAGGTGGTTGCTGTATGATGTTGTTAATGCCATGGAGTTCAGTTTATTGCACAGCAACAAAAAAGTTTTAATTTCTGGAGAATAATCGAGAGCTTTATAAAAAAGGAAATATTTAACTGTGCACTTTCTGTTTACTGATCAATAATACCTCCTGGGTGGCTGCACTGTGCTTGAGCTTTGGCATTTACCTTCTCTCTTACAGGTATTCCAGATACCTCCATTGAACTGTCCTTGAGAAATAAAGGGAATAGGAAGGAGAAATTGAGAACTGTTTCAAAGACTAGAGTCAGTCCATGAGCCCACAGTGCCCTCAGTGACCACCTCTCACCTTTGTTTGAAAAATAATTCTTAAAATACAATAAAAATATCCAGGTTTTTTTTTTTTTAGATACTGATCCTTACTGTTCCCATTTGTGATAAATCAAGTCCTCCCTCAAATGCCCACCTGGGTCCCTCCCCTCCTCTTTGCAGACAGAGTCCATGTCGCCAGGCGCAGCGCTGGGAACGCGTGCGCGGGCTCTGTCTCACTGTCTTTGTCTGTACAAATACCAGGCATCAAACAGGTACCAGAAGATGCCACCAAGACCCCGTGGCCATTTAAATACCGAGATATGTGTCCAGTTTCTGCTGAGTTCCTTTGGTGTTGGATGCACCCATTCCCCAGGCATGTCTGCCGCCCCGTGGCGGGGTGAGGCCAGGAGATCCCTCTGGAGCTCTGGCTGCAGGGCTGGGCCCTCCCCCTCCAGGAGAGTTGTCCTGCAGGCGTTGGGTGCCCAGGACACGTAGTGCTTTGGTGCAGGAGGCAGAGTGGGTGTGTTACTGCCTCACAGGAGCACACTGTGGCAGAATTCCAGCCTTCTGGCCTGCCTGTAAAGACTATTGATATCAGTTTTGGGGGGCAGCCCTGCTGACCTGGAGATTCTGTCAGTGGCTGCCTTCTTTAGAAGTACACCTTTAATATCGGCTAGATCACCTACAGCCTGCTCTGGGAAGAAGTCCTGTGCAACTTCCTAATAATCAGGAGGAGAAAAAGAAACAAACAAACCCCACAGTGGTCAGTCTTTGCATTTCTGCTTCCCCCCCCCAGGCTGCAATGTTTGCCTCGCTGAGTTTAAGACAATTCTTTTAATCAGCCAAAGGCCTGAAACTAATTTTAGTCACAGCTTTGGAGGTTCCCATGCTCCCAAATGTTCCTCCAGAGATGTTTCTTCCCTAGCTCTTCTGATCTTTATTCTTGTTTACATCCAAAATACATTTTAAATCATCTCTGTTTGGAGCTTCTGAGCCTCCTTAAAACCATGAAACTTTCAATTACTAATTAGCTGTTTCCTGTTCCTAATGAAGTGAACATGTCGGATTTGGATTAAAATTCAGCAACTGCTCTCGTCTGTTTATGGTTCCAGATGTTTTTGTTTTATCTAGGAGGTTACTTTGACAGCTACTGCTAAATGATAAATCACTCATATTATAGCTGAAATGCATTTTGAAATTGAAATGTGGCAAACTTTGAGATTGCTCCAAGGATCAGCGTCAGTTAGCAGGTCAATACTTGTTCTTTCCTGACGAGTGTTGGGTATTGGCATATGTAAAACAGTAATGGGATGGATGTCAACATTATACCAAATGCTTCTCAATATTATCATTTTGCTATCATCTTCACGATCAGTACTTGCGGGTTTAGCTGGGTGAATTCATGATTCATTGTATAATGAACAAGAATATGGATTCTTGTTAGCTTTAGTTTCTGTGGGCATTTCAGAATTTTTTTTTTCTGTGGGCTTAAAGTTGCTTAATGTGAAAAATCACAATTGATAGATACTATAACTAGGAATATTTTTATGAAGGGAGTAAGTGGCTTTCTACTTCTTTCCCTAAATAAAGAGAAAATAATTTTAAAATAAATGTGGTTTCTGAATGAAAGAACAGTTTTCCAAGAACAGATATTGATTTACTTCTATTACATTTTTTCATGCAGTGCAATTTTGTTTTAACACGCTGTTCCCTAGAAGGTTTTGTGCATGAACTAATGGTGTGTTGTAAAGCCGTGGTGCTCGGTCTGTCGTGTGGGGCAAGCAATACAGCACAGGCTGCCTTCTGAAGAAAAAAGGAGGAAAATGAGTATTCAATTAAAAAGCAAATGCCATAAAGGCAGAAAATCCAAATCCATGTGTTTATAGCCTCTGCTCAGCAGATGCTGGCTGGCGAGTGCCGTTAGGAACCGTTAGCCACCAAGGCTGGTGGTTGTTCAGCCCAGCTGCGTGCCCACACCTGCACCCGCGGGTTCGAAGGTGCTCGGTGCACCCAGACCCACTCGTCTCTCTGTGTAAGATTCACCTTGCCAGGGCTTTGTCCTCAGGTGCCTCTTTCTCCTCTGTCAAACATGCTTCTCTGATGGAGAGTTTATATTACTTGTAGAGCTGATAATTTGGTGTGGGTAAAAAAAAGCCCACAAACAAAGGAGATGCACCTACGTTTTAATTAATTATAAAATGTGTAACTGTGTAATTGACCTTTTTTCTGTTTTGTTTTGTTTTGTTTCTTTCCCCTCCAGAAAACAGAACATACATCAAACCTACTATTATGTACTGAAGGAAACGCCTATTGTTGAAAAATGTATAATGATCACTATTTGAAGACTATATAGTTCATGAAAAACGTCCCTTCCAACCTTTGATGCCTTCAGTACTGTGTGAAGAACAGGATTTGTAGCATGAAACTTGAAGGACAATTTCAAGCAATTTACTGTTGCTGCATCGAAAACTGCCGTATTGTCATTAAGAAATATTGAGACTTTTTACAAGCTTACCATACCAAACCAAGCCTCTTGCAACAGATAATTTTTAGGTCCCCGAAGATAGAAAGGAGTTTTAGTATTTTTAAGCACATACAGGAATTATTCCCCCTTCCCCCCCAAAAAAAAGAACTTTTTTTTTTTCCTAAGGAGGTAGCTATTACTGGATAGCAATGGCACAATGATTTTAAGCCACAAAGGTCCTCGCTGGCTGTACATCATACCAGCCCAGTTTATCACTGAAACTGTTCAACATGGAGCTGTTTCGATTGTGTTTATAAATTAAGCTTTGTTTACTGAAGCAGATATTCGATATATATTACGTTTTAAAAAGAAATGTGTGTACATTTTTTAAAAGAATGATGTAAAAACTGTCCTTTCATTAGATGACCAATTCAAAAGTGTGAGCTAAACCCTAATAGCTGACTTAATAGGAGGATTATAATTGATGCTTTTTTTAATGCTCAGTTCAGCTTGGCTTTTGGTCTTTTAAGATGAAAAAATGAATATGCAGTAGAGTGTTAGCTAATGGAAACTTTTAAGTATGGTTTCTCTGTTGTACCATATTAAGTTAAAGTACACATTCTTTGTTAAAAATGTTCTTGCTAAAAATACAGTATTAAAAATTCTTTTGTTTGACTTTGGAAATCTTTTAAGAATTTTTTTTTAACTGTGAATTCCCATAGTTACTGTACTAATGCAAAACAATATTTTGCACTATTAAATATACTTGAAGAAATTACTTAATAAAGAGGGTGGGTTGGTATTAAACATTTTCCTAATTCTTGTATGTTCCAAATTCTGAACTTTGCAACTGAAACATTCCTTTCTCAAAATACAGGCCTGAAAGCTGGTTTGAGTCGAGTGGAATTAAATAATCACCTGTTCACTCTTCACTGTTGTTTGTGGGTCAAAGGCACAATGCTTATTTACTTATAAACTCATGTTTATATATGCAAACCTATGTTTACACACACACATCCTGAATTAAATCCCTGTTACTTAAACAAAAACCTTTAAATAGATCTCTGGGGAATATATTTCCTATGAATATGTGTACTACTATCTATATCTATAGCGTTCAAAATTTCATTTATTATTGTTACTAGATATTTTTTCAGGTTAACAGACTTTTGCTATTTTTACAGGAGAAAAGAATAATCTGGTTTTGTTCCTAAAAGAAATCTTTTAGTTTAACCAGGTGTCAGTTCAAGAAAACATGTTGGCCTCCATTGTACAGGTGATCAAACTAGTTATCAGAATAGCCTTTCAATGTACATAGTTTATTCTATATTATTTTTATTGCTAGCATTCTAATAACTGCATTAATCACACTGCCATTGATTAAACAGCCAAAAATTGAATTATATGAAAAAAACAGGAGCATTAGGAATTATGAGTGCTCCTGCACGCTTAATAAAAGCTTATGTGTGAGTGAAACACTGCAGCACCTGAACTTAAATTCTACCTTTGACTCTATTTATTAATTTTAGTTCCTGTTCCATCAGGATTCTCTGAAATGAGGGCTGGACCTTATTTCTAAATCTTATTTTTAAAAATGACTTGACTTGAAACAGTCCTTGGGATGCTGCAGCGTTTCTGGCTGATTGACCCAACTCTGGTATTGCTCCTGTGAGTTGCAGATTTGAAGAGAACTCTTTGATGAGCTCACCAGTATCGTTTGATATATCATTTGATACTGAATGCTGCATTTTAGAAAGACTTAAAGCAACTATTATTACTTAAAGTAACTATTATTTCAGTCTTTGTAGCAATTTTGCATTTTTCTTCAGTCTCCATAAAGACAATTTTAGCATTTTTCTTCCTCAGTGGCTGATCTACATTTCTTAGGGCTGCTTTGGTACTGGGTTGATGAGCACACCATTGATTTCTAATTTGCCCTTCTCAGAATAGTTTTAAATGTCAAAGTACTGGCAAATGAGATTTAGGAAACTGATAAACTTCAGAGACTGAATCTGTTGTTAAGTCCTTATTAGGTAGCTCCTGATAAATATTGACAAACCAAGACACTGAGGTTTTTATGTGTCAGCTCAAGCTAAGGAGCACACTTGGAACTAACACTTTCTGTGGGAGACACATACTAAAGCCAGACTGTGCAACGAGTTTGGCCAATTCTGACTGAATATTCACATAAAAGTGTAGATTTCATTTTTTTTTTTTTTTAATTCATTTTGCTTCCTGTCATCTCAGTAGTATTCCAAATGACACCCTCCTGCACAGGGACCTGACCAATATTTTTTGCATAGCTGTTTCTGACTGACGCTGCATGAACTGCGGGACGGGGATTGCCCAGCCCAGGAGCCCTTTCCCACCAGGGAGTTGACACACAGACCTCAGGGAACAGGTCTGGCACTGCATGTGTTGGGTTTATTCCCTTCATGCAGCGTAAAAAACCCTCTGCAGACTTTGTCTAGTTCCAGGCACTGCAACTGAGCATGAAAGGCAAGAAAATGAGGAAATTGCTTTCATGTTGTATTTCCTAGGTCTCTGTAGATCCTATCATACAAAGGCAAAAGAGATGGGGTTGTTTACTCGGAGAAGACAAGACTAAGAGAAGAATTACTTGTCTTTCCTACGTAAAAGGAAGCTCTGAAGAGCAGGAAAGTAACCTTCTCTCTGGTTCCATAGCCAGCACAGGTCAGTGGGCGCTGCTTTCAGAAAGCTGCACAGCCCATGATCCCGTTCCTGCCTGTAACACAGGCAGTGTTGAGCTTTTCTGATTTCTGCTGGACATAATTTCACATTTGGCTACAGTTACCACCCTCTTTGTTCATCTTGTCTTTGAAACAGTGGAACAGTCTCTGTAGGAGAGTTTGGAGAAACCATACCCTCCGGCCCATGGGCAGTAGGAAATTCAGCCTTCACAGTGCTTCTCCTCAGCTGAGGCAGTCACCTGAACTGGCTGCACTGCTGGGAGCTTCTTCGAGGTTTTTGGCTTTTGGAGTTTTTTTCCAAATTAAAATGCCTGAGAGGAGCAGGACTTAGTGCCGGTGTCCTCAGCACCTCCTAAAAGCAGGGGAGCAGAGGGACACTGAAAACCCATTTTTCCTCAGGGTCTGGGCTGCAGAAAGCTCAGCTGGGGCTGGGTGTTTGCAGGCTGGGAGGGCACTGCCAAGGGTGGGGTGTGGCACCCACAGCCCCTCTACATCTGCCTCTGGTTCCTACAAAGCATCCCCGTATTTGTAAATTGCCTTTGAAACGGTGTTATGCCAATACAGTTGGTGTGAGCTGGACACAAGGTGATCTTGGCTAAGTGCAGGCAAGTTAATGGCCGAGGTATTTCAGCAATTTTATGAATCTTGTGTAATGCAGACTGCTATCATAATAAACCCTTAACAGAATCAATAGTGACCAATCTCAATTTGAAACCTGGATCTATAGTAATACACAGCGAGAGCGCTCTCCTTTAGAAATGCATAGCTGTGCATTAAAAGCTGAATGCTGCTTTAAGTAATTGCTATCTACAAGTAAGTGGCCCATTAATATATTTATTTACAGAATATTTTTGGTAACATGACAAAATGTGGGCTAACCTCAGCTGGTTACGAATTTCCTCCATGGCCTCAGCTGATCTCCACAGCTGCTCCTGTGTGTGTGTGTGTGTGTGTGTGTGTGAGCACACGTGCACAGGCTGAGCCCGACCCCACGCGTGTGATCGTCCACGGCCTCGCGGGCCCTGGGCTGAGGGGCCGTTACCTTTGGCAGCAGGACTGACCCAGGGGCTTCCTTCCCACTCTCCCACTGCTGCTCCCGCCTGCAGCGCCTGTTCCATGCTGGGGAGAGGGAAAGGAATATATATGGGTTATTTAGCCAGGCCATGTGCTGTCATCATTTCATATACATACTACAAATGTTTAGGCACTTGTAAAATCTCTACTAATAAACATTTTTACTTTAGTTCTGTCTGCAAATAAAGGCATCTTTGATGATTTGAAGCTGGGATGGAAGGGGAGAAAAAAAAGCAAGTATTTTTTAAATGATGACTTTATAGATGAATTATGAATTACTACAGTTTTATATTTGCACATCAAAGAAATCAATTGAAATGAGCCAGTTCAGCATCACACAGCACCAGTGCTGCAACTTGTGCCCTTTCCATCACACCATCATCCATTTCTGCCTCTTGGCCAGCTGACACCATCACCTTAACAGAGCATCCTTTGCATGAACGCTGGAGTGTGGCAATCTCAGGTAAGGGAAAAAGTATTTTTTGAGAACTCATTATTCTGAGTTTCAGTTAGAAAAAAGATTTTATTCAGTCAATCATCTTCATTATGTGAGTCTGTTGACATAATCCAAAATTATGAAAGTAAACACAGCACCATATATTAAAATGCTCTTTTGATAACTGATACTTAACAAATTGTGTCTTTTATAATATTTAAACTTTTTAGAAAGACATTTGGCTTTGTATGTTTGAAAATGTATGCAGTGCTTTTTCAAAATGACACTGAAATTGTATTCACTGAGTAGCAGATCACTTTCCTTATATATCAGCCCTTTGCTTTAGCTGACTACAAGAGAGGTTAGCTGTGGGAAAAGGAGAAGTTTTTGCTGTCTCTAAAATAGTTGCTCCCCTTGGTGCTTTCTCAGAGCTCTGAGGGCTGCCCTGGCTCCCTGGTATCTATTCTGTGGTTGGTGTGTCTGCCCCATGTTGCCTGTAACAGCAATCCAGCTCCAAGCCAGCACAGCTGGGACAGCCTCTGTGTTTAAAAGGTCGTTATCATTAAAAACAATCTATCTCAGATGGGTTCAGCAGTACATATACCTGCTGCTCCTGGTGACAGAGCAAGTGCTCAGTGTGCTGGAGCAAATTTTAGCTGGTCAGAGGGATGGAGGAGATGAAACAGCCAGAGAAGTGGCAAGTTCTCATTGAGCTATACAAAATCAGCCCAGCTCTAACTGATCATTGTGTGCCTTAGTCAGCCAGTGGTGAGACAGACGTTACTTATTTTTAACAAGAAAGTCTGAAATAAGACAATGGATAAAAACTTAGTCATTTTGAATTGTTGAGTGAAGACATGGTTTCATCATAAGAAAGTTTTTGCATCACAGTTTCTTCATAATAAACATTGCAATATGATACATCTTATATTAAGGTTATTAAGAGTGCTTTCAAAGAGTCCAGGCTTATGTAAATATTGGGCATTAAGCAGTTGAGTGTCACACACATGGGGACACAGCACCAGGGACTGTGCCATTGGCCTGTGCCAGCAGCTGTCCTGCTGCAGAGCCAGAGAAATGGTTGGGGTCACAGTAGGTTGACCCCTACCCCTGGAGGGTTGAATACAGGCGTGGAGTGCCTGCATAGTTCTCGTTTTAGGAGCTGGGCTTTGCCTAAAGCTTTAATCTTATTACTGAAAGACCACATGCCTAAAATGAATTGTCCCCTCCTTCCACCACAGTGGCCAAATAGAAAGGAAAAACCATTGGCATTAAATGAAACAAGATGAATTAGCTAAAGAGAGAAGAAAGAATAAACAGGAATGAAAAATAAACTTTAATTCGCTCCAGTTCCAGTAGGATTTGGCATTCAACGTTAATCATATGTTTCATTCTGTATCAGGGAGAAATACCTGTTTCGTGTTTCCCCTGATGATTCTTGCCATTAGCTGAAAGTCTGCTTATTCCCAGAGCTGTGCTGCCATCAGTTGATGATGCTGGGGCACTTACAAAGACGTTTTGGCAGGAAAAATGTTTTATCATGCGTAACATTATTATGAAACATAATATTTTTCTTTGTAGACCAGTCCAAAGCGATTCCATATAAATTGTTGCATTCTCTCCCTTGGTGTCAACTGGGGAGGAGGGGACAACGAGGTGAACCATGTCCTGAAAAGTAAGAAAACAGACAAAAAAAGCTAGGAACTTAAATAACAAGGAATAAACTCCCATTGGACTTTTTCTTAATAGTCCTATAAAACCGGTGAAGACAGAAACGGTACTCAGAGATTTTTGGTGCCAGATCAGTGCTCTGCATTTTATGTGATCATTTACACCTGCACAGAGTAAGTATTTGATAGCATTTGACAGCTGATTTATTGGCATTTGACACCTATATTACACTTGTTGAAATGACTCTACAATGTGCAAAGCAGTGGAAAAATCACTGATTCCTTTCATGGCTTTTTGCTGGTATTTTAACACTAAGATTCCATTCCCAAGGAAAAAATGATTTCTGCACACCCCAATTGTAATTCTTTATTTCTTCTAATATTTATTATGTTCAGCTCATACTAAATTGGAAAGAAAAATTAAAGGAAAAAGAGAAAAACAGTTGTGTTTAATTCACAGACCTGATTCACAGACGCTGGCTCTGAAACCAAATCAAAACCAGGCCGTGCTCCTAATAGTGCAAGGAGTCACAGGAAAATGAGAAGTCTGCTATTGTGATGAGAAACACTGCAGGACTGAGACTCTTGATTTATAACAGAGCTGGTAAGTAAATTGCATATTTCTGATAGTTAATAATTTTTCAAATAAACAGATATTTTCACCAAATGAAAGTTCTTTTTTCACTGAAATTATTTTTGGCTTCTTCAAAGCAAACCCTCAAGAAACTCCAAAGCCACAGTATTTCTTTTTCCCTGTTTTGAAGACAGGCAGTAACAGACTTTGTTCAGAATGTGAGTAAGAAAGAAGGGGTGGATCAGTTTAATACTTTCTGGAATGTGGTGGACTTCTCAGTTTTAGAATTATTAAAATAGTTGCACGCAGTGGAAAGGAAAATCACTGTCAGCAATATCACCTGTGTGCAGAAAAAGGTACTGGGAGCTCTGAGTTTACAAAAAGAACAAAAGACCCTTCCCCACCCCAGGAAATCGAGCCCAAAGAGAAGGTTCATGAACACAGTCTAAATTACACCATACAGTTTGTCAAGCAGGCAATTATTTGAAATGCAGTTGCCAATGTTATGTGTTGACAGGATGTGATATCTTAATGAAAATAATAATACTGTTTGCTCATCTGGTACCAGCCCCATTTCAAACAGAAAAGCCTCTCAGATTTCACACATGGCAGTAGCTTTTCCTGCTAAAATAATGTGGTAGCTAGTGTAGCATGAATAAGTTAAGTATCTGTGAAGTTCATGGACTGGTGAAGAGGGAGGACCAGTTTGACAAGCTCTGAATTACTGACAGACGGAATGACCCATGTCTAGTCTTGTCACGTTACTTTACGTTACACATTGCAACACCATCCAGGGGAACATAACCTGCAAAAAAATTACTTCAGCACTAGATTGCAAGATTTTCAAGGTTACAAGTGTTTGATTGTCACGGGACCAACATTTTCAAGATCCATTATAGTGGCCTTTCGCTGGCACCTATTGATAAGGCGCAGAGAGCAGCTGTTAGCTTTATCATCACTCAGAATTAAACTCTCCCATGTTTGTGTGTCTTTTGGTCTACACAACTTACAAAGACATCAAAGCTCCTAATGCTCATTGCAAATGCCCTTTTCTGTGTTCACAACCCTGGTTTTACTTTCAGTTCCTTGCTCGGAACAGCATACTCAGCCAATTTTCATGAAAGGAAAAGAGACAATCTTAAATTGTCTCTTTTAAACTGTCCTTAAATCTCAAAGGACAACAAAGTTATTTATTTTGAAACAAGGAAAAGAAGCAGGTAATTTTACTTCCCCGGCGTGACAGCTGAGTCTGAGCGCAGAGAAAGAAACAAACTCAAACATTTATTTTATGTATCTTGTACCCAGTAAGGGTAACAAGAGGAAATAACTAAAGGTATCATTTGCTCCATCTCAGGAAAGTGTTGATTTCCAGTGGTAGTGGCTCCAGTATGGTGCACCCCAATACAGAAGATTTTATAGCTGTGATTTAAGGCAGTGAACTGACCAGCGGTTACTACTGATGGGCTCTATCTGCTTAGGCATTTTGAAAATGGAAGATTGAAAGATAATGAAGATAACATCAGCTGCTGCACATGAGCTCTGGTTATACTTGACTTAAGTTTTATTAGGAATTGGAATGTGACATCCTTTCCTGATGGACACATCCCCAGCCCATTAATGTCACTGAGAGTTATGCACATATGGCAGAGGGAGCAGATCTTTTAGTTGCCTATGTCCAGAGTCTGACGCACAGCCTCGAGTTCTGTAGTTTACTCAAACAATTACAAGTTAATGAGGATTTACTTTGTGTTCTCTCTTTCTATAGAAGTCATTTTTTAAATAGCATAATGGATTAATACTTACTTGACAACCTTTGCATCATTTATTCCTTGGTTTCTGTCTTACAGTCTTGTAAGATGTAAAGATTGAAATAAATATTTACTCACCCTTCATGCATGCAGTTTATTCTATCTAGAACTGTAGCCAGCTCTATTAATTGTGTTGCCTTGCAGCTAGATGCTATAAAGAAAGGAAATTAATGGTTGTTAAACTTAGGTATGTGATAAAAAGAAAAAAAAAGTTAGGGCTGACTCCTGTCCTCATTTTACTACAAGCTCCCCCTCCCACCCCTGTCTCCTCTGCCAATCTGTGGAGGGATGTACGTGCGTGTAAAAATAAGATTACCTCGAGCCCATTACTGTCCACTGACAGAGTCCTGCTGTAAAAACTTTTGATGAATAGTCAGCATCTAATTCCTGAGTAATAATAAAAGAAAAACCCCTAAGTTGCTTGCAATCATTATTCCAAATGGAAAAATTAATTGTAAATAACTGGAAGTCAATTAAGACTGGGTTCTGCCGGGTAATGCAAATCTTTTATAGGTTTTTTTCAGTTAACTGCCTCATTAATGATTTATAGATGTGTATACAGCTGTGGGAACCATAGCATTATCTAATGCACTCAGAGAATAATTACATATGAAAAGAACTACACAGCTCAAGGGAAAAACTCAGAAATTACTTACTGCCTTAACTTCAACCATATTAAGATGCAAAGTATTTAGAAACCAACTGTGATGTTTTATCATATTTTTGATGTTTTATATTATTTTTAAAAAGGAAAAATTAATTCTTTCTGAAAACATGCTTGTATGCTTCAGTACTACACAGTACACAAAACCCAAGATGTCTCAAACTGAGAATGTAAGCCATTTATTTATTATTTAAAAGCCTAAGTTATAACACATTCCCATTCCCTTACTGCATGTGCTGTACAGGAAAAAAGACATTTCTACAAACAATTTGTGGACATATGCATATATATCTCCCTGATTTACACAGAGCTACAATTAATTTTGGAAAGACTTCAGGACTTATTTTCCTGCATATAAAAATTGGTATTTGCTCTTTGGTGACACCATTGTTTGAGGTTTGAGTGGTTTTTTGTAAAATACTCTTTTCACTTCTGAAACTTACTTCTAATAGGGCAGTAAACCCAAAGACTGAAAAACTTGCTACTTATTTCTTATAAACTCTAATCCAGTGATATAGTGCCACTGGACCCTTGGAAGCACCATGGAGGATCCATTGCTTTTAAGGCTGCTTTCCTTCTTACTTAGAGTTGAGGAGGTCAGGGTCTTTCTCACCGAAGCCAGGCATTTGGCACCCAGAACCTTCCCTGGTGGCTCTGTAGCACTGGGGATACTCGGAGCAAAGCTTCTGGCATTGCCATGAGCACATTCTCTGTTGCAAGGCTGTGGGAACAGCACAGAAAAGCAGAGTGATCCTGCTCCCCGTGCTCTGCCTCCCTCTGTCTGTCATCTTCAGGCCTGAGCATCATCACCATCCCCTGCTTCTGTCCGTAAAGTGACTCCAGGAAAACAAGGGTGAGCGTTGTCAGCTGCTGGTGGTTTGATCTGTTTCTGACTCCCACTTTGGTTACTACCTGGTTGCTTTTGTTCCTTCGAGTTTCCCATCTCCATATCTGATCTGCTGTTCATTCCCTGTCCCTCACTGAGTCTGGCTTTTCGTGAGTATTTCTCCCTGTGGTGTTGGCAATCAAGTTTCCTCCTGCCTTGCTACTGCTCTTTCCCCATGTTCAGCCCAGCCAAAGACTGGTGGATTGAAGCAGCCACCTCTTTCTCCATTACTGACACAGCACAGCTCCCAGAAGTTTCTTCCTCCTCTTTCACCACATTCTTCAGGACTCTGCTCCCAACTCTCCCCTCTAGCCCAGTGTTCTCGATTTGTTTGCTAAATCTTATGTGATGTGATCTGTCAGTGCTTCTTCTTATATGTTGTGTGATTTAGGGCACAAATATTTTCACCTTATATTTAGCAATGTTAAAATCCTGGACCAGTTACCTATTTGAACTCTACGTGGCCAGAGGGAGACAAATACAATTACTTTTTATTTTGTCTACAGATACTTAGGTTATTACTTAAAACCTACAATGAACCTGTATCACTTTTTAACTCGTTTCACAAATAATGTCAGCACGTTTCACCAGCCAGGAAAAAAAGAAATCAGCCTTTTGAGGGGAGTTGCAGTGGGGAAAGGACACCAGAAACTCATTCCACAGTTTCACAGAGGCACTGAAACACAAATGCTGCTTGGCCACCAGACTGCTGCTTCTAGCCAGCTGGGCTGTAGGATTAAATAAGCACAGAAGTGTTTGTTATCCTGCTTGCTGTGTGTGAGAGCTTGTTCTGTATAGAGGGATGCTCAGAGGAAAATTCACAAGTTTTGTCTTTGCATGCCTTTTAAATAACAGGTTTACATGTTTATAATTATGCTTATATGTTTTTGCTATCACTGAAGAAAATTACTTATAGATTTTATCGACTCATAGAATAATCCAGGCTGACGAGGTCTCAGGAGGTCATTTATTCCTACCTCCTGACTTACACATCTACATCAGTGATCATGTGTGAAATGAAAATGAAGTCAAAAGCATGGGAATCATTTATTTGGAGATTTTATTGCCAGAGAATAAAATAGCAATAGATAATTGAAATTGTCATAAAATACTTGTAACAATGCAGTTGTGTCCTACTTGGTAGTGAAACATTACATTAATCTACAAGAGCAAATGAATGACTGCAAATCAAGTATAAGCTAGCATTAGAAAAATTGACTTGTAATTCTAAGCTTTTGAAGTTGCACTGAATTAATCTGCCTAAGGAACAGCTAAATAGATCAAGACACTGAAACCTGGAAATGACCACCAAATCATGAGACAGAGGGCCATGTAATCATTACTGCCACAAAGAAAACGACAAGAGAATGACTGTTCAGCATCTAATACAAGAAATGAGGGCTATCAAATGAGAGTATCAGGTGTGAGGGTAAAGTAATAGAAAGAAGCAGTCCTTTCTGTGGTGGGACCTCAGTTGGAGAGCTATTGCTGGGGTGTTAGCTTACGTCTGATCAAAGAGTGATTCCACAAATTCAGGCAAGGAAAACAAAACAAAAACCCAAGCAAACCAACCCCCAAAACTGCCTAGAGTGATTAAGCACACAGATACAGCCTTTGGCTCAAGACATCCTCGTGGATTTCTAGGCACAGAAGTGTGATTGCCTTGATCCTACTCTGGCCTTGGCATCTTGCTGGGGAGAGCCCGGGCTCTGTGCACTTCGGTTTGACACAGTACGGCCATTCTTACCTTCTGCTGTCGCTGTTTGAACATATCTCAGTGCAACTACCACAGCTCTTTCCCTTAAGTCTTCCCCAAGAATAGCCCATAATCTTTATGGCCATTTCTTAATTGCTTAATTTCTTAATTGTAAAGGGATAAAGGAAAAAAAAAAAAGAAAGAGGTAACATATTTGGCAAACTATCTTCTAATTAGCAAAACTGTTTAGTAATTGCTCTTGTTTAACTATGGTTTATCACACATTACACTGTGAATTGAAAGAGTTTAAGACATTCTTAATTCTGGTTTTAATATACTTTATAATCAAAAGGATAAAATAAAGGCACATCACTATGATTTAATGTATGGTGGAAGACAGGCAAAAAAGCTTTCCAGTCCATATCTGCCAGCTATTAACCATGCCTCTGACAGATCGGAGTGTTTCATCAAGATGCTCACTCAGAGACAAAAAGATGAATGCAGATCAAATTTGCATCTTAGATCTTTTTCCCCTTAGGGAAAAACAGGAACACTGAGTTATAAACTGGAAGTAATGTTTCATTGTGAGTTCTTTTACCATCTGAAAGTTAGAGATGTGATTGCTACATTCAGCATCTGTTTCTTCACGCTGTCCCATGCTCAGATTTTGTAGCTCAGATATAAGAATAAGCTAAAAGTCACCAACATTGTGGTAGCATAGGGAACATGAGAGGAATGGAAGAGACACATGAGACCTCACAGGACTCCACATCCCACCAGCTGGCCAGTGGAAGACACCCTGTTCAAAAGAGGACAAACTCATTCCTTTTGCAAGCACAGCTCAATTTCTCATCAGTTTTTTTCCTAATCTGATAAGTTCTTGTAACTGAAAAATCATGGCCAAGCAAGCATTTATTTTGTTTCCACACTACATCCTTCATTTGAAAGATTTGTGAATCAGACATGAAAGTTTCTCACTCCAGGTCGAAATCTGATGTTACAAAGGTTCAAGCTGAGAAAAACAAAACAAAACAAAAAAACCCCAACAAAATAAATTCTGATCTATTATATTTACTAACATCCCAATTATGCCTTTCCATTTTATACAATTCTGAGGGAGTGCAGAGGGAAATGACAAATATTTATCAATGTGGTGTTATGCTTTATTCTGCCTACATGCCTTTGGCAGTAACTTCAGAAGATGAATGCCAAACATAGCCAGCTAATAACTCAAGAGCTATTATTCTGAGTTGCAGACACCCTGAAGGAGAGCAGCCTCCGTGATCATTTCTCCTTCTGGAGCAAATTTTTGGAGTGTTCCAATTGGATCAGTGTTTACACAAGAAATGCTCCCCCTTAATTCTCGTGACTTCTCCTGTCCTTCCTGTGGGGTACAGAGAATACAACAAATGCAGGTAGTGAAGCCTACTGGGATGGTTTTGCAGAAATTCAAGCAGAGGATGACAATTCAGAGCAGGCAGTACTGTTACTCAATCAGTCTCTTAGGTTGCAGTAGCTATAATTTCCAGAAAGAGGTGAAATTCAAAGTTAAGCCTTTTCACAGATCTGTTATTATTCATGTGGAGAAGCCTGAAAAAACAGTCCCATTTCTGGTCTGCAATTCCAAAGTATAAAAACTTTGCAAGAAGAAACTAGATATGAATAAATGCAAATAGATTCATGAAAGTTGATAAATGCTGTTAGGACTGATGGATACAGGCACTGGCAAAGAACAAAGATGTGGTATAAACTGACTTGTCTACAGGCTGAAGGGGATGGGCAGCTGCAAGGGCAAAGAAAATGTGTAGAGAAAAGAACAAAAAGGCCAAATGGAGCTGGAAATTTTAAAGCAGTGCTTAGAGTTCAGCCTTTCCTTGCTGTATGCCGACGTCTGCTTGGTGCTTGCAGCGCTCTGGACATCCATGCAGATTATCTCCTTTCAGAATCACCACCGCCTGGATGCTGGGGTGCAGCCAGGTTGACAGCCAGTGGAAAATTAAGACAATAAATGAACATTAAGCTAAAAGCAAAGAAACCCAGCTCTATTAAAATGCAAACATTTGTTTCAAAGGGCTTATAATAAAAGGCAGTAACTGGAGAAAGCAGTGGGAAATCAGGCTGTGGAAACCAGGTACCAATAGATATCATTGCTATGGCAAATGTGAGAGTCAGCTGACACAGTTTAATATTCCTGCAGATTAAAATTAGCAGTGAATGAGACATATTCACTTTAGACTAATAGATGAACACACACAGATTTATGGAGTGGGAAAGGTGGAGCTTGTGTGGGATGTGGTGGGTTCTGCTGAGGCAGAACATTACAGGGACTCAAGTGCTAAAGCATGACTGTGATCTATAGCCAAGCATTCAAAAGAGAAATGCTTACCCTGCTGCAGCTCTCAGCCGTCCAGGGCCCAGAGACTAGATGGAAAAAATGGATAAAGATATTTTTTAAAAAATCCCCTGGGACCAGCTCCTGTATTTAATAAGGAAAAGCACCTTCTGTGCAGCCAATAAAAGTTGAGTCTCTCATGAAGATTTATACCATATTACACACTGAAATTCAATGTACAACGATACCCTTGTGTACGCTGTTGTCAGAATAATAATCTTTGTCTGTCTGATCAACTTATATTTTATGCCAACAACACAGCATTTAATATTACACAGTTTCAGAGGAAGAAAATATATTTATTCATGCAACAACTTGCCCAGTAGCTTAAACAGACAAAATGAAATAAAAATAGCTTGGAGTTTTTACATTAACTTATGATCCACGATACAGATTTCTATACAATTGTAGCAATTTTATGCAGCAATATAAAGTATGATTCTTAATCTAGTTTGTGAAACTGTCTCACTATTTTATACTGTCATGAGGCATAATACAGTTGGGTACGACTGCTGAAGTCTGCTTTTGGCATTCTCCTGAAATGAGGAGACTAAAAATACAAATGGTAATCAACAGCTTTTTTTCTATATTCTGCATTATCATATTCTGTGCTGTATTCTTAGGCTTTGTGTCTCAAAATACGTATCAAGAAACACTTACAGAGAAGATATACATGGACTCCCCCACAATCAAAGCACTCCTTGTCAGAAACCAGTATCTCTTCAGTAGAGAAAGTCTGCCCACGCTACAGGGCTTGTTCCAAATGATGCAATGCTCTGCCAGATGAGAAAACTTAAGCAATATAGAAAAGCTGTGTTGTATGTAGATCCACTAAATCTATTCTTCTAGCAGCCTGTGCAGAAAACTGACAGACTTTGAATGATTTATTGGTTAGTATTATTTAAAGGCAACTACTTTTTACCTTGCGTTAATTTTTCTGTATATAACAATACCTGGCAAAAAATAAACCTGGGGACATACCACCCCCTACCCTCCCCTCAAACAAGCTAATGAAAAGTTTGTATGTTGGGTTTAGAACAGAAATAAAAGAGGGTGGTTGGAGATGTATTTAGAACAGTACCTGTACCCCGAAGGGCACTTTCATAAAACAACCGCGCACCCATAGAAGAGAGGTGGGCTGCAATCTTTTACCAACAGTACTTAAACCTCACTAGAAGCTAAGCTCACTATTGCTGAGGAAAGTTCTCTCTTCTGAGAATGCAATAAAGCAGTGGTGGACTTATCAAAACCTCCAATCCTCTGGCCAGGCTGCTTGCCTTTAAGGAAGCATTGCCTGATAATCCATTGGTGACTATTACTGAACCTTTTCCAAAGTTATGTATTTGTCACATCAAGACACAATCCAAGTTGCTGCTTCCTCATAACAGGATGTGATATCAGTGCCTAAAGAAAGTGACTGATTCCAAAATACACACGTGCACTTGTGCACACACTCACACACATGGAGATAATTTTTATGTAGGAAAGAGCTACTGAAATGTGTTGGCCAAGGATTGGCTGTAGCTCCAACCCATGGCAGACTCAGATATTTCTTTTGCAACCAAAAAGAGGAAATAGCCTTCTACTGTCTTGATAATTAGCATCAACTTCCTGTTTAGTTTTCTGTAGACTAGTTTATATGTAAGAATTTATATACCAAGTCCATTTATATGAAATAAAATACATGTTTAAATATCGACAGAAATGTATATGAGAAAAACACATCTACACTATAGGAGTAGAAAAAAGCTAAAGGAGGGGACAGATTTCTTACACTTTTATTAGCCTCCAAATATATTGTGTGACACAGATATCTACATGCTGCAAATGCACTGCACATGAACATTCGTGCTTGTGTAACCAGGCATATTAAATTGAGCTACACAGATATGTGTCACATATTCCCCTTGGATGATTCAAGCACACGGCAGCTACAGTAAAATATCACCTGCCACTATTGCTCCATGGTCCCAGTCCTGCTCCCATGGAAGGGGATACTTCTTATTTAATAAATATAATCAAGGTTTGCTATAGATAGGAAAGGGCCTCAACAAACACAGGCTGACATTTGTTTGTATGTAGACATAAGATTTTGGGGTCATATTATTTGTATTTATTAGTCTGTTAAATATATTTGTCATATATTTGAGGATGGTGAGTCTCAAAACAGTCAAATTTTGCAGCTGGTGGAAAAGAAATTCCCTTACCCATCTAATACAGCTGCATTTTAGGTTAAAATTGTGTAAATAAAGTTTTCCTGAGAGATTTCTTTATCCACTGGGAAAAATTTGGAAGATACTCAAGCATACATTAAATATTCCAGCATTTCAGACCTCATACAGGGTCTCCTTTTATGATTTAATAAATTTCGCCTATTTTTGTTTTCATAAACCAATTTGCTTATCCTAGCAATGTATAGTGAAAAACTAGCTACATAAAATAGTGCTCAGATTTTACATTTAATGCTAAACGAAGTAGGTAAGAACAACTACCTAAAATACTTCTGCAGGCCTTTTTTTGCTATAAAACAAAACAGGTATCCCTGTTTCCTATTAATCTTTCTTGATGTATTCTATTCAGGATGGCCAGCAAACTGATAAGATCTTTCCTTCAGATTTCAAAATTACTGAATCTGGAAATAGTTCTCATTTATCTCATGCACTGCTGAGAAAACAATCTCAAATCGTTGGTTCTACTGATGAAACTTCCTTAGCAACACAGGGGCTCCAGAATTATTTTTCAAACCTTGTCAATGCTTCCTGTGAGGTTTCCGTCACTGTCAACATTGAGCACTTTGCAGATGAGGGCAACAAAAAAAAAAACCCCAACCCAGAAAGCTGTGATAAATTAATAGAGGGTAAATTAATAGACTAAATGGAATTAATAGAAGCAGTGATAAATCTAATAGGGAAATTCTGTAACAATAGTCCAGTGAATAGCATTTTAGCTTGACCAAGTCTTTTATCATCTAGATGAGAATCTATAGGGAACTGCTTATGTCCCAGGGGCATTAAAAAAAGCAGGAGAACAGAGCACTTGCACCTGTGCCCTCCTCTCCAGCACACAGGCGGCAGCAGGGGCTCTGCACACAGCCTGTGCCCCGGGGAAGCAAGGCAGGGGTGCCTTTACTGGGGGCTTTTTAGCTTTGGACCCTTGGTGTTAGGCTGGACACCCAGGCGGACACAAGGCTGTGGCTCCTCTCCAGAGCAGGGGCTTCCAGAGCAGCAGAGAAGTCTGTGCTGCTGAGTCCCAGACGCTGGTCCCTCTGCCTTGCTGGCTCTTTCAGACAGGACTTTTCAGCCATATTCTCTCATGGTATATTATGTTTCAGCCACGGTTTAAACGTTTACCATATTTGTTTATATTGATTAAGTCTCAAGTGTGCAGCTAGTCCCTTGAAGCTAGATTTCAATATTTGCTGCTCGAGTCTGTAAAGTGTCAGCAGTGCAGGGGTTTGGCTTTTAATGTAATTGGAATAGACTAGTTTAAATCTACTTGATTTCAGGTACCTCCTGTCTCAGGTTAGAGTGTGCTTTCTGCTGTGAAGATTTTCTCCTTCCCTGACACCAATGTTCACCCTTGTTCTCAAATTCACCAGTACTCATCTGACATTTCACAAGTTGCCAAATGTCTACTCAAACATGAAAAAACCCAGTTTCTGCTGAGTTCTAAACTAAGTGTTAGAGGATAGCAGAAAATCAGCAGTAGCATGTCTGTCTGGGGCTGAGCAAAAATACGGAACATTAACACCTTACTGACTGCTAAAAGCTGCCCGAGACATGTGCTAGTTATCTTCTGCAGGGGTGCTCTTTGCTCTCCTCCTGTGCCCCGAGAAGCAGGAACTGACGCCAGGAGCATGCTGGGCAGCAGGGAGCACTGCTCCTGTCCTCACTCTTTACAGAGTACCTGGAGGCAAAGGGACCCTGTCAGCCTGAGCCCCCTGTCACAGGCAGGTTGGATTTCATGGCAGACAGTGAAGGATGAAGGCAGCTCAGGCTTTCCAGGCTTTCACCTTCCAAAGCACCTGCTGACAGTGCCCTCTTCTGCAGTCCAGAGCTGTGTCCCTTGCTGCGGAGTATAGCTGGGATGGCCCAGCTTCGTCAGGGAATTGCCCAATTTTATTTTTTTGTTCTATTATATATTCTTTTAATTCCAATTCCTCAGCATTTTTTTTAAAGCTAGATTGATTCCTTCTCCATTTTACAGAGTGACTGTCACACACAGCTGTGTTGCCCAAACTACAGTGGATATGTGCTGGATGCATGAAGAAGGGGTCAGGAAGGAAAGGAAATTGCTACTAATACTGCACATGACAAACCATAATATTCTTAAACTATTTGCCTTCAACTTTAAATCTTCAACTACTCCTTGCCACCCTTCAGCCCAAGAATAGCTTCTTAGACTTTCAGGAATAGCTTAAGAACTCTTAAGAATAACTGTTAAGAATAGCTTCTTAACCTTCTAATTTAGCTGAGTGCTTCTCTTCTGATGCATTCTGCAGTGACTTCAGACAGACTATTTAAAGCCAAGGAGATTAAATCAGTAAGAGAACAGAATAACAGACAAGATTTCCAATGTCTAACACTACATCATCTACTGCACAAGAACATTGTTTAGATATAAGCTGGAAACATATGATACACAATTAAGTTATATAGCATTAACATTATTTGGTTCAAGATCTTTCTCTAAAAAGTAGTAAAAAACTACATGACCTTCTCAGTGAAGAAAATGAAAAGTTCATGTAGTTAATACATATATACTAGTTGATATGTCTATCACTGAGTGGACCAAATTCACTTTGCCTTCTTGCCCCATCCTATCCAGGCATTATCTGAAACAGTTCTGAGGAAACGGTCTGCACTACTTTCACCTTCAAATGCAAGATTAAGAATTTCAAATGGATCTATTGATGTGACAATAGAAACCTCTATCACTCCTTGGATGGGCTCCAGCAATGTGACACAGGGACACAGCCTGTCAGCAGCTGAGAAACACCAGCAGATGCTACGTTCTGTAATACATGTCCTCAGCAAAACAGGCTCAGTAGTACACTCACCCTGTCCTCCACTTTCTAATCTGGGTTTAAATAAGATCTGTATCAGATTCAAAGGCTTGATCCTTATCTTCAGACTACTTCTTGGTGTGGGTCCATGATGCTAGGAATGTTGATAAAAGCAGTAAATATATTTGTCATCTCTGCTCCTCCAACGTAGTGGCAGTTTGGCTTCTGCTAAATAACTAAAAATTGGCTGTACTGAGCCAGATCCAAGGGAACAAATGGCTTTAGGAACTGAGGAGCACAACAGACTGCACCACACTATTCCAGGTTTACATTTCTTAAGTATCACAGATTCATGTAAAAATATGGATGTTCATCAGACAAGATCCTGAACCCCACTCCCAATCAAGCTCAGAAATAAAACCTCTTCTTGAAATTTAAAGTTCAACTGCACAAGATGTCTTTAGATAAAGAACATACAAAAAAATAATATACCTGAGGATGCTGTGATAAGACCATTGCACATAAGATAGAAGAACCTGCACAAAACAACATGTGCCTCAGAAAACACATGCAATTCTGTTCTGCTAATGGCTCTTACAGATGGTTTTCAACTGACTTATTTGTCTCTGAATAGCTTTAACCAGAATCTCAAAAACTGTAGGTGTATAGAAGCTCTAGTTCAAATTGAGAAAATATTTGCTAGATAATAAATAACTTGATTGGTACAATAACAGTTTCAGTACAATAAGAGCTTTCAGGTAGTAGCAGTGAGATTGAGTTTGGGTCCACGCCACCTTTTAGTCACTTACATAATGATGAATGTAGCCTATTTGTTATACAGTAAACATACCATAATCTATAATCACTATAATCAGCCTAATATATATTTTGGAACATGGCTAGACAAAAGAGTTGAGAGAGGCTGGTAGCCTTACATTGTACAAGCCTGTATTTTAAATACTCAGCCCAAGATCCTCATCTACTACAGGCTGAACAGCAGGCAAAAAATATCTCATAGAGGTGTATAATCACCCGCTCTTGCAGCTTATCAGCAACGTCATCTACTCACACATTTGAATGCCATAATAGACTAAAAACATTTTTAAAATTGTGTTAGAGAATTGAGAGGTACAGAACATATCCAGAAAAAAACCTTATTGTGAGTAGAGTCAGATAATTCAAACCTCTTGGGATAAAAGGAATATTGAAGAAAACAGGTAAAGCAGGACTCAGCAAGTGAATTTAACAATCTTCCATCCTCCTCCTAAGTGTTTAGTAAATGCTACCTATTTATTTGAATAGTTATGAACTGTGGTATTGTTGCTGCGAAAGAGACTGACACTTCCTCCCCATACGTAATTTAACCAATGAGACATGGGAAAGAATGTGTGAAAGGTAGAATTTAATATAAAAACACCTGAAATGTGGAACCCTGGATACTATATTAGTCAAGTCTGTTTTTTAAACTTAAGACTATTAAAAATATTTCATATGTAAAATAAGGGTTTTAAGCAATAAAATAACTAGTAGTTCCTAACATTAAGCAGGTTAGCTCGTTAGCTGACAACTGGAAAAATTAAATGCAAGAAAGTGACCAATGTTCAAAGGCATTCCTCAGCAAAGATACTGTGTATTACAGATTTCAATCATAAAATATTTGGTTTATTTCTATATTACATAAGTAATAACCCATAATCTACCATTCTGTACTATAAACATCTTGCATGAGTTCAGATAAATGTTTTATATTGTTTTCTCCCCCAGTTATACCTTTAAAGAAGTGCAGCTATGATTTATGCTTTTGAGGATGGCATAATAGAATTTGACATTTTCCAGCTGAGGTGTGGCCTAGTTCCAGCTCCATGCTTCATTACATTGTACTCCCTCTGAGAGGATGAGAAGAGTAAAAATAGCCAGGTTGTTAAAAATGTAAAAAGGCATAAATGAATTCTCACCAGATGTCCTCTTCAATTGTCATTTTCATAAAATTACGGTTGTTAAACTTTTGTTTACCACAAAACACTAGAAATCAATGTATGCTATGAACCACATATCTGGAGGGATTGCTCCCACCTCACTACATCCCCTCTGCTTTGGATTCTCCCAGAATTTAAATGAAAGAGAACTGTTCCTACTTAAAATAGTACCAAAACTGTGTATTAACATGAAGAAAACTAACAAATACAGGCCAGGCAGAAGGCTGAATGCTGACACATGTACATATTTAGAGGCATCAAGAAAAAGAATATTTGAACCCACAAGTTATTTTCTTTTTTTTCCAAACAGAGAGAACTTGGAAAAATGCAGATACAAAACCAAGAGACGGCTCAACTGCCCACATTCCACTCCTTCTGATAAGCCACGTTTCAGGCACTAGGAGCTTTCACCACCCTTCTTTCTCAGGCTCAGCTACAGTGTGTTCCTGCTCCTGGGAAGCTGTTCTGGAGCAGCTACTCCCACCCGTGCGTGGTGCAGGAGCCAGTAAGCGAGGGCAGCATATTGCAGCCGTCAGAGCGAGAGCCAAGGGGCTGAGCCAGCTCCTGGCAGCGGGCCTGGGCCATGCCCACCTCCTGGGTGTCTGTCCCCTTCCCTGCTCGAGGCTCCCCATATGTGCAGATGTAGAAGCCAGTGGCTACCTGGCCCGCAAGGCACTCGCACACCAACACACCTGCTCTGCTCCGCGCTTCCCCACGGCTCTCAGCCGGTGCCACTATCCCTCCCCACCTCACACATTCATGGGACAACTCAGAGGACTGCCCAGCCCTTGCCCACACACCTTATGGGGGTGGCACTATGCACTATACACAGTGGCAGGGATCATCAAGGCATGCCTTCAACCAAAAACAGATCACAAGGGTTATAAACACCAAATTCAGCCTGTAAGTTAAAAAATAAATAGTTTAATAACTTTCAACATAGTGTCTTTTTGGCAAGGAACAAATGACAGTGTAAGCAACACATAAAATGTGTTTTCCTTATCCTACTGAGCAGATTCAGGATGTTTTTATCTTAACATCAAAGCAGCTGGTTTTGGCACTTACTCTACTTTTCAACCGTATTGATGTGTAACAAAGGTAACAGAAATGCCTCACAATTCTTTCAATCTGTTTTGCTGAATGCTGTGCCAAATTATAATGTTCAAGTATCAAACCTATTTTATGGCTGTTCTCTCACTGTAAGATGAATGTAAAATAATTGCTTGAAAAATGGGAATTATACCACTTGCAACTGTAAGGGCTCCTGCACATGGGTTGACTCGCTTGCTGAATGTCACAGGAAGTTTGGGATGAAGAGTTCTGCTGTCTAAACAAAAAGTGCTGTACTTTGGTCACCAAAGTTGTTAAAAGCAAGACAGTCAAGCAGAAAGAATTGTCAGCTTCCCTCTGAATGGCAAGAGGTTGAGTAGATTACTCAATGTTTGTCAGACTTGAGGTGATTGCCTGTCACTACATAAGAAAGTAAATAGTATTGACAGCTTTATAAGATCAAGATTCAAAACCTGCAAGGATATGTACCTGCACCACACAGTACATTGCAAAGATCCTCTGGTTTAGGAACCTGTTAGGCTCAACTGTGAAGGGTGGACAGAGTGCAGATGACAGCACGTGAGCGCCAGAGGATGATCCCTGCTGTGTAATGTCTGTGTTCTCCATCCACACTACCTAGCCCTGCCAGAACACCTTCATGATGTGCTCAACAGCCACTGGTAACATCCAGAGTAATTTTCAGCTTATTCTGAGCCAGTTTGAACATTTAACATGAAGCTGTATACCTGTAGAAAGACATGACCTAAAAAGCTTTCTAAAAAATCAATTATATTATTTTTTAGTATTATTATTATTTTCCATGTACATCCTTTTTCATCCTCAAAAAAAACAATGAGAAGCTGAAATTTATGAATAACCCCTTGTTCCTCCAGGCCAGGAGAAGCTTCTCCCAGCTATAGGAGAAAAGCACAGGGAGCCTGGATCTCCTTTGTAATCAGTGACCATATTACTAATAACCATGGTTTCTGAATGGAGAGGGCATCTGATCTGCTACAAATGCAGAGGAGTGAAAAGCAGAATAATAGGAAGGCTCAGAAAGCACTTGATTAAGTAACCTGGTAAATCTGGGCCCGAATGTGACCAGAAGCAGAAATAAATATAGAAATAAAACCAGCATGTGAATGGAAGGGAAAGCAGGAATTGAGGGGGTAAATGAGCACTAATTAGAGAAAGAGGAGAAGGTGGAGCTTGTTTGATTAATATAAAGGAGGACTGGTGTCAGGTGAGGGCTTGGAGCTACTCAGCTGAATGGAAACCAGATCTGATAAATGGGCCTGTTAGAGAGGGGCTTACAGACTGGTGCAAGAGGTGGGACAGGATGGCTTGTAAGTAAAGCTGGGATTGAAGCTGTGCTGTAGAGGAGAAATCAGACTGGTGAAAGAAGGGACAAAAAGAGTGCAGGGAGGACACCAGGACTTTCCCAAGGCAGTGGAATAAGCAATACCAGGTAGGTGCAGTTGCTCTGGTTGCAGTGTTGGTTTCATTTCCCTCTGGAACAGGAAAGCAGACTTCTACTGCTGGTTATTCTAATGGCTCTTCAGAAAAGGTCTCTAGTGGAGTTAAACATCCAAGCATGTTGGAAGAGCATGTGCTGAGTCTACTCAGCAGAGGAATGCAGCTAATAGTAAAATATTTATCTCCATGCCCTGCCTTTTACCTAGAGATTTGGAAATATCAAAAATATGGATTCTTTTATTTCTCATTTACTATAGGCTTCAGCATGAACTCCTCCTGAGCATGGAGGTCAATGGAAAATTTAGATATTTCTGCTTTGTAAAACCAACAATAGTAAACATTGGTAAGCAATTTCTTTCTTCAGCATAACATGCTCAGAGATAGGATCATTTGCTAGAATCTTAGAGAATAAATAATTACAGGCACATAAACTTTCAGAATGGAAACACTAAATCATAAGAATATCCATATCTTGTCAGTCTTTGCACCAGCAGTGCGCAGTGTTATTCTGCTTGCTCTGGAAGAGAGACTGCTTATGTTACCTTATCACATCAGCGAGTCTTTTAATTAAAATTATATCTGTTATCATCTAACCTTCATTTCAAGTCATTAGGATGGCTAAAATGACCTGCAAGGTTGATTTAAACATAAGCAATGATTTCAGGGACAAAATATCTATGACATTAGAGCTGTTTATTAACTTAAAAGCAAAAAATAATCAATTGTTTAGTTCTGTCAAAATAATCCTTAATTCCCTGAAGGTTTCTTTCCAACAAAAAAAGCAGAACTCACCTACCTGCTTTTAACTGATGAGAGCTTTCATTACAGAGACAAAGCAAAATACAAATGCAAACCAAAATACATCCCTAAAATCTTGCTTTGGAAAGTGTTACTGAAAAAAAATCACACTTTGAAAAGGGAATTAAAGATTTCCTGGGAACGGCAGGGACCTCAGTAAAGATATTATAATGTGGCATTTGATGTTCTAGAGGGATTTCAACAAGTTTTGCATGGTCAAATTCCATTAATAAGTTGGCTTTCTTCCAATGCTGTGTGTGTCCCTCTCATCTGCCATGGTGCCCTAACTGTAAGGAAACCTCACCTCACCTGCTCAGTCACATCTTAGCAATTTTAATTGCTTTTTCTTGCTTGTTACAGCACCAAACACGCTTAGGAAAATTCTAGGATCTTATAACGCAGATGATGTTGGCTGTGAGTAGAACAGTAACAATTTTGGTGGTATTGTAAGAGGATTATAGAGTGTATCAGTGGGGAAATGCTATGTGGATGGATATGAACGATGGCACTAGGAGGGAATAGGAGAGAATCAATGGGACTGGGTTTTGCAAGTGGTTATTCAGGGAGAACCACTATTGCAAGTATTGTCACTGCCGTGTTCTGTAATGGATGGGTTTTATTCTCCAGCTACGCTAACATTTGAATTATAAATACATATTTACTGTTCCTTTCATTTCACAAAGCTTGAATATGCACAGACTTAGATTATAGCATGTTCTGAGCAAGTCTGACTCACAGTTTTTAGCAGATGACCTTTAATTAGTGGGAAGATATTCTATCCATATCATACTCGTTCACTTGTCTTACCGGGCATTAGATGGCTGCTGTGAAGCATAAAGGATTTTTTTTGTCCTAATCCCTGTGATGTGACATGATTAATGAGATGAAATTCCCATTTGGAGTTTCCTACCAATCAATAGGCAGATGGGCAGTAGTGGATGTCGAACAACAAGACAGCAGGAGTTGCTTAAGCTCTTGCTACTTTCATAGAGGAAAAATATTTAGAGACATAATTTAAAGGAACAGATAATATCATTTTTCCAAATTTCTTGCCTCCTTCAATAATTTTTCTTTGTTTTAATGTACATAAAGGCAAAAATGCTATGGTATGTATACATACCATATGAAGTTAACATAAGTATGTTTGAAAATCTTACAGATGTCACCTATGCCAAGTCAGTACACTGCACTGGTACTGAAAAACCATTTGCAAGACAGGAAGCCTGATTTTTCTCTGCATTCATACAGATATAAATAATCAGATGCATCAGAGAAGCCAACAGAATTACAAAACATTAGAATAAAGCCAATGTGAATATAAAATTAAGCCAGTGATTTTTTTTTTAATCCTTCTGTGAAAAATCTAATGCATTTCAGATATCTTGGCAAATACACCCTTTTCCAGGAACTTCAACATCCCACCCCCTGATCTCTTGGTTTCTGATACCTAGTAATTGACATATAAAATGAAATAAAGGAATAAACTTCTATAGGTTATTCTCAGCTGTGAAAAAATTTCAATTTAAGATTATAAAAATGATAACCAAAAGGCAAAATATAGCAGACTAGTGGATCTTTGCCAACCAGATTAAATCTGAGGAAATAATGCAAGTTTCCCAACAGTAATAGCAACAGGTTTCAGGAGACTTCTTTCATAGCCCTCCTTTGATGCTTATTTTCTTCTGTGCAATAGTTTTCTGCTGCTTTTAAATAGGAGTATTGATATTTAGCTATTTTGTATGTGTAAATGATTTATCTTATATTTCCTTCTCATTGCCTTGTTCTTCCTCCCTCTCTCTCACAGACAAAGATGCACACAGAGTAAAATTCATAACACACTCCTCCTAATGAACAAACTCCCACTGAGCACCAAAGTGCTTAATGATGCTCAGCAGGCAGAGATCTGCAGTTCCCCTGTGTGAGCCAATATATAATCACACCACAAGTTAAAATAATATTTAGGTTTCCAAGAGAAACACTGGAA
This sequence comes from Caprimulgus europaeus, assembly GCA_907165065.1. The sequence goes on along the minus strand of OU015538.1, from coordinate 18,914,597 downwards.
ATGTAAAACATGCTAGATTTAGATTTTTCCACACTTCAATTCTGCTCCTTTGTGTCTTTCCAGGGGGAAACAACACAGTCCCCTTTGGAATAGATCATTAAAGCAGCCAGATGAGTGTGATGTGTAAGAACAGCTGTGGACAGGGGCAGCTTAGGGATGGGGCAGCAGAACGTGCATGCTCATAGCTACTTTGAGGCTGAGGGGAGACCTTATTCCTCTCTACAACTACCTGCAAGGAGATTGTAGTGAGGTGGGTGTTGGCCTCTTCTCCCAAGTAAGAAGCGATAGAACAAAAGGAAACAGCCCCAGGTTGTGCCAGGGGAGGTTCAGGTTGGAGAGGAGGAAGAATTTCTTCACCCAAACGGTAGTCAAACATTGGAACAGGCTGCCCAGGGAAGTGGTTGAGTCACCATCCCTGGAGGGATTTAGAACATGTGTGAATGTGGTGCTTAAGGGTACAGGTTAGCAGTGGACTTGGCAGAGCTAGGTTTATGGTTAGACTTGGTGATCTTAAAGGTCTCTTCCAACCAAAACAACTCTATGATTCTACATACATGTACATACAGCAAAGGAACTGATATTTTAAGTGGTTTAAGAAAACTTCTCCCTGGAAGTGTTCAGGGCCAGGTTGGATGAGGCTTTGAGCAACCTGGTCTAGTGGAAGGTGTCCCTGCTGATGGCAGGGGGTTGGAACTGGATGAGCTTTAAGGTTCCTTCCAACCCAAACCATTCCATGATTCTATGATTAAGATGTTACTGGTTTAGATGGCAGACGAGCAATGAATAAGACATTTCAAGAGGTTTAGTTGTATAGTACATGACACCCAGTAGTAATGTCCCTTGAAATCAGGTAGCCAAGAGCAGTATTTTCAATTTTTTCTTTGAAGTCTTACTTCATGCTCAGTTTTCTTCATGAAAAGAAATAGCCATAGTGTGTCCATTTAGCAAAACAATTGAGCATACTAAAACAACATACTTGCATGTTTATTTATGGTGAGGCTCACTTATATGCATGACCATTTACTCTAATATTTTTTTTCTTTGGACTCTGGTGCAACTCATAGTTGCAAATTGTTTTACACATTTTTGTTCTCTAGGTTCTTGACCATGTATGAACATGCAGCAAGTTCTGTTGAGAAAGTTCATGCTATGAATGTCTTGCCACTTTCTGAGCTTTGCTTGTTTTTTTCTGCTCTAAAAATTAAATCATTCAACTAAATGCTGCAAATTTTCTCCATTTCACATTGATTTAGTTAAAACACTGCAAGAACCACACAGCTGAAGGGCTGGATACAGTTAACTGTAGGCAAGGATGCTTTTTTGTTTCCCTGAGGAATTGCATATTCAATTATATCTTGGGGGTCTGATTTCCTAAGAGGCTAAATTCAGGAAATACTGGGATTTCAGTTGTCTTTGTATTTGACCACAGGCTGAAGTTGGATGGGTTCCAAGAGCCAACAAATGCTTCTACTGCATTGACCACCCAGCCTCCTAAAATGCCCCATTAAAGGCCCATTCTTTGTGTAGCCTACAGTTTTCACTGTGGTAAAGCATGTAAGCTTTATCACAAACGAATCTTTTGTGTATTATTGTGTTTATTTATTGTTTTTTCCTTTATTGGGGGAACTCAGGTTCAGTCTTTCTGTTTCATATCACTGCAACACTTCACAGAATATAAGGCATAGTTTCCCTGTTACTGATTATGTAATAGTCAATGCTGATATAATTATCATCATAATGTAATTGCTCAGTACTCACTGATGACATCCTGCAAATATCTTTGAGAAGTCTATAAGCCTGTCTATACTCTACAGATTACTTTGCTTAAGAGAAAGTTTTAGGCATATTCCAATGTGACACTTCGACCATAATGACTGAATAAACAAATGGTTTGGAAAGTGAGGTTCATAATTACCCTATTGATAATTATACATATATAAATATATTTCTGTGTGGTACATGGATTTGTTGAGAATCAGAGTCCATTCTTATCTTAAAGTGCTCTAGAAGTATGTGAAGCTGAAAAGCCCAAGTTTGAATATTAATGACAATGCCTTGGGTTAAGATGAATATTTATTGCAAACTTCTTTCCAGAAATTAGAACAGTCTAAGCCATGCCCCCTAGATTTTTTTTCCACCATGACATAGCAGGAAAGTACTAAATATTTTAAGGCATTCTAGTAGGTAACGTGAGTATTTTTCCTATGCAAAAATATTTGGAGAGATAAAGATTCTGTTTTTCAAAAGGAAATAGAAAATTCTTTTTAGTTGCTTAAGAGAAACTTGTATTTAATGACACAAACTTTTACTGCTATAAGGGAAAGTGAAGGTAGTTGTAAGGGGGAAAATGGGCAATAGCTCTTAACTACTGCACCATTAACATTTGTGCTGTGTGGAAGAAAGAATAAATAAGGTTTTGTTTTGAAGAAGCTACTTATGAGCTGGCAATTACAGCTACTGCCTCAGGCTCCTGAAGAAAAAGCTTTCAAGTGCCAAACTCGGCTGAGGTTGTTGTATTAAATAGATGGTAAGGAGAAGGTATTTCACAGGCAGAAACAGGCTTGCTGTGCCCCTTCTTACCTAGATGACCAAAAAACCCATCTGAACATGTTTAATGCAATGCTGAACTGACTTAATACGACCTTTTAAAATCCAGAGTACTTAGCTTGGGCCCAGTGTCAGCGCTGAGCTTCAGCAGGTACAGATCGTGCTCACGCGGCTCTGCTTGGCTCGGAGCATGGGCAGAGCAAGACTGTTTCTGCCAACGAAATCATCCACAGACACGCTGAGAGCCCGAGTGTGGTGTGAACTGCTGCTGTGGTTCTGCTGCAGAGAGATGCAGGAAGCCTGTCTGCTCCACGAAGGTCATGCTTACCCCAGCACTTGTGATAGGGAAAGCTTAAATATCCATGTTTTTCTCAGCTTTTTGGATTGAGCCTATCTTTATACCTCAGGAGTGTCAAGGAGCTTGTGGTATATGCAATATTTGCAAAAAAAAAAGTTCTTTTAGTAATAATTTCACCTTGTTGTGAAGAAACAACAGCTTGTCTGTTCTCGTGGACTAGCCAAGACCATTTGGTGGTGGGAAAGATGAAGAGGAACTCTCTGTATTTCTCTACACTGACTTTTTAGGAGGAATTATTAGCTGCCTTAGAATTCACAGGAATCCACATATTCTCTGTATCATTAGATAAAGCTACAGACATTCCCCAACTGTGGTTTATTGTCCAATACTCCTTCTGTCAGATGGCTCTGAACTGAAGTCCACTGGCCGCTGCTTTCACTGGGGTTGTCATACAACATCAACTGTCAGGGAAAGGGCTCACCTTCAGTCACTCATCAGTGAGCAATAAAGAGAAAAGTAGAAAGTTCCCAATGTATTCCAGAAAAGATATACTTATATGATCTGTAAATTAAGTATATATTACATTTGAGTAAAGTTGGATTTTGTGTTTATTTTATAAACTTTTGTTTATTATATCTGTGACTATGAGTCCTCACATACCATGCTTCCATAGGGGCACTGAAATAGAAGTCTTGAAAAAATCCCCATCTGAAGAGAGAGTCCCACTGTATGTTTAGACATACAAATAGGTGTCTTGATTTTCAAGTGCATGAAGCACCCTTGGGTTCCCAATAAAATAAACACAAGATATCAGTGATTTATGCTTTTAAAAATCAGTTGCTCTTCAGGTATTGAACTGACCAGAAAAGCAGCTGATGTAGAAGTTCCCTTAAATTCCAAAACCTCATGTTTGTTCTGCTGAAAAGAAAGACATTTAAGATTTGTTTACATTACTCTTACTCAAAAGTAGAACAAACCACTTTAGGTATCTAGTACTTTCCCCTCAAGTAGAGGCTTGACTGGAAGCCATAAAAAACTCATCCCATTTACTCTTTTTAACTTAGGCCATTGAAGGTATGAAGAACTAATGAGTCTCCCAGCTTAAAAAAAAAAAAAATCCTTTAAAATGCAAGTTAATACATTAGGCTTTATATTCCTCATCAAAAACACCTCTCTTGGAAAAAAACAGAAAAGTGAGAAAAGGGAGAGTCTATAGTGCATCAACACCAGGCAACAGCAAAAGTTAAAATTGTGCAAATCCAGCCAATTTCCCACCAGGCTTGCACACACAGAGTTGCTAAAGCTCATTACAATGTAGCATAAATGGAGGTCTAATTAATGTAAGAAACTGATCCAACAGAAAATCCCATCAACATACGTGAAAATGAACCTGATGTGTTTGAAATTCAGCCAACTACAAATTAATTCAACATAGATTACATGTACAGGGAGAAAGAGACTCCAGCAGAGTAACTGGCATTGTACTGGTAGATCTGCCAGAAAGATTCCCTCTTCCCCTGTATCCCCTTCCACTCACCAAGATGAAGTGTATTTGTGTGCCATATGTTCCAGCAAGAAATGAACTGGTGATCTACCTTGTGTTCTTGATCACTGTAATTTCTTTATACATTAATTTGTGTTATGTCTCTTTCCCCTTTCTAGACTTCTGATTCTGGGCCATACTGTGATCTTGTAAAAGTAAGGGATCTTACTACTGGACCTCTGAACTGTCATTTACAGTTGCTAATGGCCTTGATGCTGGCACCCAGGCTGGTGCCACAGCAGTGTACGTGGCACTATGGGAATACCCGTGTGGCAGCAGGGAGAGATGTAAAGAACTGTGTATAAAATAAGAATAATCTGAGAAAGTGCTGTGTTGGTGTGGCTATATACTCCAGTATCCAAACTAGACTTACAGCAAGTGTTGCTCTGAGCTATGGAGCTAACAGAGATAAGAGCAGACAGAGCTGACTACAGGTACATCTACAGGTTTGTATCGTGCATGTGATAGCCAACGGTGTGACGGATGCTCTGACATAATCCTGGTGAAAGCGATTTTGTCTGCTGCTCCAGACTCACAATACTATTTTAACTCTATTCTATTAATGTTATGTGAAATAAATACAAGTATTAATTCATGGCACTCTAATTATCCTGCAGAATTACTACCCAGGATTACCTTCACATAAACACTCTTGCCACATTGTAAGTGTTCATATGAGCGATTATTGTAGGAAACTCACACTAGCCACTGACTGATTTGTTATGCCAAAGGCTCTCTGACACCATTTAACTGCCAACTACAAGCAGGTGCAGAGTAGTCAATCGAACTACTTAGAGTGCAAATACCTGAGCCACATTCAAACAAAGTAACTTTGGAAATCCTGTTCCTCCTCAGCCCGCTGCTGTTTGGCTGAGCAGCAGATACTTGTGTCTTTGTGCTGGAGGAAGAACCATTTTTCTTCTCTTTATTGCTATGGTCTCTACAGTTCAAATTATCTGAAATACTGACATAGTTAAGTTCATATTGCCCTGCCCTTCAGGTCATAGCTGAGGCCAGGACCAGAATATTCTCTAAAACACTGGCAGATGTTTGTTTGAGTGGACTTTTATAGGTCTGAAGCCTCATTAGTTGTTTTTGTGACCTGAATACTAATTTAGCAGGGTGATTCCTAGGCTCTTGATGTGACTACTCAGGAAATTCTGATTAATTCCACTCTATGAGTACTAGTTATCATTATTTAGAATAATATGGATTAATTTAATAAATACCTTTTATGCCAATAAACATTCTGTTTGAGTATAGCATATGATTAACAAAAATCCCTATAATAAAGCTAAGCATTTTAAGTCAAGATGTCCCAGTAAAAAATAAATTGTTGGGTCAAGTGGCAAATGAAAGTTATTCAGGATTGGTAACACCTCATTAAAAACCATTTCAACTGCCCTAAGGCAAGATGTTAATACACAGTAATTGTCTACCCAGAGTGAATCTTTTTCCAGTTACATGAATAATGCAAAGTAACTATTTAAATATGCTTGTTTATATCTTTAGCAGATTCACTATAAGCTTCAAAACTAAAGACTAATTTTTTAAGGTTCTGTGCTACTATCAGAAGTTCATAAATAGGAAAAAGAAGAGTAAAACTACTCTCCTCTTCAACTACAGACTTCCCTTGCAGAACACCAAGAAAATAATTTAATTAGGGTATCTGTGAATCTCAAGGAGTTAGTACTGCTGCTGCATCTGCATTCATCTTGTTGATCCGATAAAGCTGTAAACAAACAATAGGACACCAGTAATAGTAACTTAAACAGTGTGAGTGATGTCTATTTCTGTACCACAGAAAATTACAAACTGTTTTCCAATTGCCTATGTAAAGTTTTGTGTGTGTTCAGCATTTTAACAGAGAATATCAGTAAGTAGTAGAACAAAAGTGGCTTTTAATGTAGGTTAGCTCAAATTCTGATAAGTCTCAAGTACCCTCACAATCAGAAGACAATCTCACTCTTCAATCTGCCTGTAGAAAAGTAATTTATACAGCACTATCCTTAAAAATAAATAAATGATGATAATGTTGCTTTCATTTGAATGCACTACATAGCAGAATATTTTCTATTAAATGTTGATTGGCTCAATCCTGCGAGCATTCTGTACTCCAGTGTGCTAATCCCAGTCCCAGGGAGGAAAAAACTCCAGAGGCTGAACCTCAAGTTTCCTAAAGGCACTAATATGAGTATAAAAAAAGATGCTGGATTCCTTTGGAAAAAAGCAACATCCCAAGGTAGGGTTGACTTGGTTGTATCAGGATTCCAGACCACTGAAGGAATGAGTGGGAAGAAAAAACAACTGATTGCTGTGTCAGAGTGAGAAAACTTCAGTAAGAAACCTACTGAAGAGTAGGTGAGGTTCCTAACAAGGACAACATACATATGCTCAAAAAATCTGTAGAATTTTCCAAGTTAGAGATAATATGTAAAACCTGGGCTATCTACAACACTTTACAGCAGGTGATAATGCTTTAATAAACAGAGCACTGGGCATACTTGTAATATCAAAGAAAGAGTATGATTGTCTCAATATTTTATTTAGATTTAAGTAGGTGTATTTATTATGATGTATTATGTTAATTGTATGTGATTCTCAGCCCTTCATGTTTTTAAAATTAGTAATGGAGCTATGCTGATATCATGCAGACAGAAGACACAGCACCAAAATATAGTCTCAGAGGTGCAATGGGATTCAAATGTGCAAATAGAGCAGAACAGTTCTAACAAATTAAACTAAGCCAGACAAGACCTAAATGTTTCATCATAGAGAGAGATCCTGTAGGAGCAAATCTTGTGACAGATTTACCCATCTCAAAATAATATTTTGATCATAGGTTTCAGACTTTGGCTAGAAAAAGGAATTTCGTATTTCTGCTTGGATTAATATTTTATAAATTATTACTTTTTTTAAAAGCTGGAGTTCCTGACTGTTTCCTAGAATTAACACTTCACAAAATGTTTTATGAAAATAGATGTCTTGATATGCATTTAACATGGAAATAAGTAGTTTACAGCTTGGACAAAGAAAATTTGTATCTGTTATCTAAATAATTTTTACAAAAATACTTTTGGCTGCACCACTTGATCAATGATATACAAATTGAGTATTCTAATGCTGACTGTAATTTGAGAACAAGACTTTATAGTGCTCCAGAATATTAGTGTCACAGATGAAGATTTTATTTGTTACTCATGCCTAGTAGTTAGTCAATATTACTGTTTCTTGTGGGTCTGCTCCACTGTAAATAGCTCAGACAAGATCTCTGTTTTGCAATCTAGAATAAATATTCTGTTTCAGTTGAACAAGAGCATGTTACCACTGGCTTGACTTTTTCCATTAGCACCAGACACAGCAGGTGACAAACACAAGCTCAAAGGCTTGTCATTCCCCAAAGCAGCCCACTCTTCAGAATTAAGGAAAATTTCCTGCTCATCCCTGCTAGTCTATCCTGAAAGGGCTGTATTAATTAGCATACAAATATAATTTAAGTAACTGTAAATTGTCTCAGTAAAGAACCCTTTATGCCCAGAAAAAACAATTTCCTCTAGTAACTACATTATCCTATTGACTTGCATGGGTCCTGTAACAATAAGGCACACACGGCATGAATCCATAGCGTGTTATGTGGGGAATTTAAACCTCTGTTGTGGTAGTGAACAAGCTGCTCTTTTAATTAGACTTCTTAAGCTATATATTTCACTGTCTATATTCTGAATTTATGATCTCATCACATCAGGATAGGAAAAATAATAGGAGAAGAAACCATGAAGTTAAGAGTAATAAGACTGATCAGAATGCACAAAAATGATGGGTTAAGGACATTACCACAAAGGACAGCAGAGAGTGAGGGAGAAATATGGAGCCAAGGAGGACGCTTGCCTCATCTCTGATCAGTTGTCTCTCCAATTTTTAAGTTAGATGTGTCAGATGCTGCTTTACATAAGTGAAGTTTTTGACCTGTGCTGTGCTAAAGCTACAAGGGATAACAAGGGAACCCCAAGCTCAACCATAGTAGACTCTTTGGTATCATGAATCATGTTATCAATCTGCTTCCAAAACAGACAAACAATGAAACACAATTCTATATTTTATTGTACAAAGGCCCTCCCTACTATTTATTTTCAGCAGCTTACTGGAAAGCCACCTGTAACTGAAGGTTTCCAAGCAGAAGTTGAAAGAAATAGCAAGTTGCTACTGTTTCTTTTCTGTGAGTGGCATTTGTATGTCTCAAGTCACCAATAATATTTTCAGTTGTGAAAGCCTTCACCAAACTACTGTTTCTAATATATTTACATTATGCTATTAAAGTTAGTTGGAACCTTTCTCTTAAAACACCCAGTACAAATCAATGTCTGGTAAAAGCACTTTCTTGACAACTATTGACTTGATTAAACTTCCTGCAAAATGTAATAAACTACGATCGTTAGCAGGACTCTGCTTAAAAGACTTTTTTTCCCCCCAAAACATGTCAACATTTAATTTTCATATTGCTGTCATTTTTATGACGAGTAATAGTGATGTAAACATGACTGAAGCAGTAATCTGGAAATTCCCTGACTGCCCAAACAGGCAATGCATACTATACTTCAAAAAGTAGATATCGATGCTAGATACCAATGCTAGAAATAAATACCAGGTAAGAACGGTGTCATCTGAAGCCCTCTGAAGAAATCAGGAGCAGTTGTCTTTTCTCTCCTATTGATGTGATTCAGCCTTGACTTTAAAGGTCTGGTTTCAGACAAGCAAAGATAGTTCATGCCTACCATACCCTTGGCCTTCCCTGCTGAGAATATGAACGTCTCATCTCCATGTGATATTTAATCTAGACTGTAAACCCCTACGGGGCAGAGATCACATTGACTTGTCTGTAAAACCTAATGTGCACATATGGCAAACAACAAATAGTAAAAAGGATCACAGGCACTATGTGTTGCTAAGTTTTGTTTACCTTTCCAACATCAGAATACATTTATGCCACAATTACTTTCCAGAATACTTGAACCTGATAAAGCCTGTGCAGCTCCAGTCAAAATGCACACAAGGGTGATGTGCCGCTGTTCAATGTAGTAGCATGAAGTTTCACCATCAGCCTTCCTGAAGCAAAAGTGTTCTGTTCATAGTGTTTGATGTTTAAAGGCTAGTTAAGAAGATGGTTTAGCCTGATATATATCATCTGATGTGATATCTGCTACCTGATTTAAGGGGAACTGGAGAAACTCCAAAAATGGCAACAGAGTTTAAGTAAGGAATGACAGATTTTAGCTTTTGAATTTTTTTTTTCCTATTTCTTTTCCCAGTCAAAAAGTAGCATATAGTAGCTGTACACTGTCAGCCATGCACTACTGAGAATTGTTAATCTGTGAACAGGGATCTGGAAAGAATGATGTTACTCAGCAGTGCGCTAATCACCTGACCATGGCAGTTAAAAATGTCCTCAACACAACAAAAGCGTTCATTGCTAGCAGGCTATCACAGGGTAGGTTTGACTATTCTGTTTCCAACTGGAGGTTGTGCCAGAAAAAGCTAGCCTTGCATCTAAAAAGTAATTTAAACGAGCAGCCTGCTTTGGCCAACATGACAATAATCTGAAATAATGCAGGTGAAAAGCTAAAAATTGCCTTCCAAATGCGAACACCCTCTGTTGAAATCATAAAGTATGCACATGATCATTGGGTTAGAGCAGGGAGCCAGCTTTCTGCCAGAGCTGGCATGGCAGTAGAACATTATTTGGATTCAAAAACCATGTTAGATAGGACAACAACATTGTCTTTATGACTCATTTTTGTCAGACTGGATTCAAAACTTATACCAACAAATTTGACATTTCATACTGCTCTGCAGAAAGCAAGTAAAATGAGTCCATGTTTTAAAACAGCAGGGAAGCTTCCAGTGCTACAATTAACTGGTAACATATGCCACTGCTGCCAAGAGGATTTTTAATCTCTTTAAACATTAATGTAGCATTTTTGCTTCTGTCGCAATAAGGCAGCCATCTGTGTTTGAACCTGCTGGGAAACTAGGGATATGTTTACAGAGAGAGAAATAGAGAGAGGCAGAAAGGGGAGGTAGACATCCATGTTTCTAGACCCAGCATCAAAAATAACAATTCAAACCTTTTAAATAGTATTATTAAGGTGTCATATAGCAGTAGGAAGATTAAGATGCTCAGACTGCTCAATTTAAAACTGTACAAAAAAAGTAACCCCCAACCCAGCACATGCTCTCCTTATTTAATGTATTTGTTTTTCTGTATAACTGTGAACAGTTAGTAAAGGATTTCATTACAGACTTATTTCCAGGAAAATCCCACTTCCATGACTTTGAAACAAACTTATACAATATCAAGCAACAGAGAGTTCTGTAAATCCTTTCAGCACGAGTCTCCAATTCTGCATTTCTGTATTCTGACATTAGACTTACTTGAATGGAGTCCATCTTTTAAAGTAAATTCAGCTCTTAAAAAATAGGGGCCATGAAAAATTGTGTACTCAAAACCATACATTCTGTACTTACATATATAGTCAGAGGCTATTCTGATATCACATCATCTGCCCATCTTCTTCCTAGCCAAAGCTCAACTGACCTTTCTTCTAGCCTTTCTCACTCTACATCAGTATTAACTGATACTCTACTCTGGGCTTTAGCCTGGTGTCACAAACACCATGTGGTAAACATGTCTGTCTCTTCCCTTCCCTCCAAGCCCTGATGAAGTTGAAGCCACTGGCTATTTTTAACTAATTCTTACTCTAGAATTGTCATAAAATGGAGGGATGGAAAGAAAGCCAAATGTACGTATAACCAGGCAATCGAGGACTACGAGAGTTCAGAAACAAGCACAGTCCCGCTGAGTCCTGCTCTGCTGTTTAAAGAAGAGAGGCAGGAGTGGGGATACTCTGGACAGGGAACACTGAGGAGGGAGAGAAACTCAAGTGCTGAAAGGATTATAGTAAGGATGACAGCACTGAGACAAAGATGCAGGAACCAGGCTTTCTTAACCATGTTTTTAATTTCATTATTATTTTTATATCCTCTGGGATCGAGATACAAAAATGCAAGCTCACAGCCACCCTCTACAAAGGCTACAGGTTTACCCATCTGGGAAAAATATCAGCCCTGCTTTTTTCCTAAGATCTGTCTACACTCCTTGGGATGACAGCAAGTTTCAGGAAAAGAAAAGTGCAAGGGATTTGGCCTAAGTAGCATGCACTACCATGTCTTGAAAAAGCATATCCATCAGCCTCTCTTGCTTCTGGGGAAGACCCCAAAGCACCTCACAGCTGCTCAGATAACTGCTGATGGCTCTAGAGCCAATGTACCCTCAAAAGAGCAAGCCAGCCTGATCCCACCAGGGCCAGATACCCCACTGAGCAAACTGAGACAAGTAGCCACAAAAATAACTAGTTGCAATACCATGAAAAACATCCCAAACTGAGGACAGACTCCTGGTAAAACACCAGCCTTGACACAGACCACTGTAGTCTTTATGAATTCACATGGTTAATATTTTTAATTTGGTGGACTAAATTGTTAAGTGCTGACATCCCACATCTTCTGAGGAAGCTGCAGGTGCTCAGCAGTTTTAAAAATGTAGCCACACATATTTGGGCTCATTTGTTTTTCCTGGCTACAGCAATTCAGGTGGGAGATTTTAAAGAACTTAAGTGTGCTTTTTGCTGCTGGGTTATTGCTGGTTGCTGGGGATATATTGACTAATGGATGGAAAGGGGATACAGGAGTGGTCTATTGTGTTATTAAGAATTGTCAAGCAGGAGATAAACCCCTTTTCAATGGATATGTGCATAAGTTAAAATACAGCAGCATGGATTTGGACACAGCTGTATAAACCCTGGAGTGATTTTTTTTCTTTTTGCTACAGCTCCTAAGTTAATTTAAATGTAAAATGGCAATAAATAATTGTTATTTCTCACACAGAAAATTAAGTACCTAATATTTATAAAGTACTATGTAACACACAGACCTCTAAAGTCTGGGAAAAATCTTATACTGACTTTTTTTGTGATTTATTACATCCTATATATTTCCTGTTACATTCCATATATTGCCTAATGAAAGAAAACCTATATGAAAAGAATGACTTCCTTTCTCATAATACTTCTTTCAGTTTTATCTCTCTTTGTTTAAAAGTAGCCTATTCTGAGCCTCCTCTTAGGTTTCCTGAACTCAGAACTGGTGTATCTGACAGCTAGCTTGTATCTTTATCACCTCTTGAACTCAACCAGTAAAAGGTAAGTGCAATGCTATGCCAAACTAGTTCACCCTCCAACAGTTAAGCTCTGACTAAAATAGTGATTTTGAATCCCTAAATATGCACTTAAATATTTCAGAGTTCCTTAAATTTTTGCTATTATACTTTAAAAAAAAAATATTTTATCGCAAACCAATTCTCTGAGAACAAACTAAGGTAATCCTATCAGAAAAAAATAATAGCAAGACTAGTGAGAGAAACTGAAAAGGACAGTAAAATTTCTGCCAATGACAGTATTTATAGGCCACCTGCACAAAGGTAGTGCAACTTGTCTAGATGACTCATCACTGCTTTTTTAAACTATTTTGTCTATTTTGTAAGAGTTGAGGTTCCAGATAGATTTTTTGGATTGATTGCCTGGGAGTTTGCTTTCTGCAAAATATTTGAGATAAATAATATTTTTTCTGAAGCAAAAATTTTATTATTTTTGTTTCATAAACTCTTGCAGAGTTCTATGTACAGAAACTTCCTGCATTACTGCTCAGTGGCAAAGAAAGGATGCTGAAGCTGATCCTGCTAAAAAGGTGAGGAGTTTGATTGAGCCACTCATATATCCAAGCTAAATGTAAATGTGTATTTTCCAACCTTCCATAAACTGAACTCTATTAGTTAGCTAACTTTAAAAAAAAAAAGAAAAAGCCTCTACTAGATATTTAATTAAGGAACACCTATGGGTGGTGGGGAATAGCAAGAGAATATTGAAGTTTTGTGATGGACTAATTAAGAACCAAAAAAATTAGAGAAAAATATTTATAAAAAAAGCCCAGCATGAAATCTGATAAAATAGTTACAAAAATCTATTTGTCTTCAGTAGTGTTCAAGGAAATACTGATGTTCACTCAACAGCAAAAAAACCCCCAACAGACTAATAATATTCTGTGATTAACAGTCCAGAGAGGCTGTTATTTTAGCACAGGAAGCAATCAGGTTGGTCAGGTATGATTTACTCCTGTTCAACCCACACTGACTTACCCCAGTCACCCTCTCCACCTCGTACCTCAAAATGGTTTCCATGAAGCCTTTCTCCACAGTCTCCTTCAGGCCTGAGGTTAGATTGTCCAGGCCTCTAGTTCTCCACATCCTCCTTGCCTTCAAGAAGGACACAGCAATCCCACCTGTGATTCTTACAGCCAGAGTCAAACATTAAAATGATTTGTGATGGCAGGAAGAAAAGATCTCTGCCAGGTGCCAGTGACGATTGTCAAATATAAAGCAACACAATGGTTGGCAGTGTAGTAAACTTGACTATTTTATTTTTCCTTTTTGAACTTTTCAGCCTTGACTAAACTGACCTCCCTTTGATTGGGAATGTCAACAGAAATGTTAAATAAATCAGCATGTCAGCTTTTTAAAGGTGTAAAAATAAATTAAAACTTGAAAATTTGGACTCAACACGTTGCTAGTAAGTTGAATATTACAGGTGTTCATAACTACTCTCCCTGAAGGCCAATCTCAGGTACATGTTTTTCTCTCAACTATATCTGAGTTATACGATAATTTGTCAAATTGAGCAAGTCAACATTTAAGTCTACTTTATCAAGTGTTAAATACACCTCTGAATATCTTAGTTTTTCAAGTACACCAGCTTTCTTATTATTGCTTAGAAGGATAGCAAAGAAGATGTTTACTGGCACAGGTGCTTTCCTATTTCAGTTCTACTTTTGCCTTGTCCCAACCAACATTTAAGCTTCCTGGATGCAAATCAAGTCAGTTCAAACAGCCCAGACAGTCTTTATTGTAATAATAAATCAAAAGCAGAATCAAGATTTTTCAAAGACAATTACCCATGGAATTAACCACCTCTGGTTAATTTTCTTTAAAATCTTCATTCCACTTGGAGAGCTAAACCACCACATCCAGTTCTCGCATTAGATGGAACAAGGCTCACTTCTTCACTTAAACAGGCTTCTACACTCAGACAGACAGGATGATTTAGAAAGATAGCAATGTTTAGTGGGATAAATATTGTTAAACACAACCATGAGTATAACCAACAGTGTGAATACACTGAAATGATTCAAGATGCAGTTCCTCTTCAGCTTTTATGCCAGAACTCCATCAGACTTGAATGCATAAAAGACAAAACCATTATTCTGCTCCTTATGTCACTACCAGACAGCTAAACTTCAGCACTACAGCTCTTGGACATATTTTTTGTCTTCATATTAGCACTCTAGTGGTAGTCTGTTGGGGGTTTTTTGTTGTTTTTTTATGGCAGATTTTGTGTGTGTGTGTGGTTTGGTGGGGTGGGGTTTTTTTGGTTTTGTTTTTTTAAAAAAAAATTTTGGTCAATGCTACTTTCCAAAAACTAGTGGTGTTGGCTCAAATATGAATTCCTGATTTTCTGAGTGGAAGTTTACTAGTGCCATCTCATAAAACAGAACATATAATCTCATCTCAGACACTTATCAACTGCTACAAATATCACGTTCAAAATCATGTCATGACCAAATTCAAGGTCCATTTCTTCTGTCATCAGCTCTCTAGGATTGTCAGAGCTTTCCTTACATACAAATCAAACTGGTTTGTCCTCTCTCTCTAGATCAATTTCCTTCCACAATAAAATCAATTCTCAGTCACTGTCCTCCACAGTCAAAGTCAATTCCTGTCATGCTGACATACATATTCAAATATCTCCCTCTGTAACTCAACACTACTTAGTGCACGTACCATCAGCATCAATTCAACCCACAATCAAGTCTATGAATTAGTTTGGTTTATCCACAGCCAAACAAAATTAATCCCCACTCATGCTTGCTGGATCATTTTCCTCATCCTGGTTGAAATCTGTTTCCTCCACTGACCATCCTGTTCCTCCCTTGATCATGCAGAAACGTGTTTCTACCCAGACTTTTGCCCTTCAGAAACTCTGGTCTCCTCCTACTAGAAGGTCCCTTTCAGGTTTTTATTCCAGCTTTCCCCTTTCTTATTCCTTGTTCCCATCCCAGAAGTCCCAGTCCATTCACCTCTTCCTTTACTTTACACCTCTGTCCCAGGTCCCTTAGATGGTATTCCTCCTTAATTCAGTGCTCCCTAATTTTCATACATCTGTTGTTGTTCACTGTGGCTTCTTCATCCCTCGTTAAAACCCCACTAGTCCTCCTTTTCCCTAAAGCATCTAGTCTTATTTCACAGGGCACAGATCTTACCATAGATCTTACCATCATACTACTTCTAGTTAAGTGGCTGAAGCCTGGACTAAAGGCTGGTAAGGCATTAAGGGCCTCTTCTTGACATATATGAAGAGTAACTATCCATCCCTCTTAAGAAATTATTTCAGCAACAGCACTATCGTGCCTACACATGAGGTAACCCAGCTCTGACAGGTGGAGTAAGAGCAGCTACTGCAATTTGTATGGAACAGCAGAAGGCCCACTATGGGTAACAATTTGGGAAGCTTTAGAAGACCCTGAATATTCCTTAAAGACACTTAAAAAACTTTTAATTTATTGTTGGAACATGATAGGACATGGTAGGCTTAGGAAGCAAACTTTCCAATTTACATATTATGCCTCTGTTAAAGAGTCTCACTGAGTTTCTCCGAGTTTGGAAAAAAAAAAAAAAAAAAAAGCATTTTAAGTAGCACCATTTAATTTTCTCAACACACAGTTAGCACGATCCCATTTCACTTTATTTTGTTTCATCTGTAAAGAAGAAAATATACAAACTGTGTTCGTAGTGTTACCTTTTCAGTACCGATTACTACTATCTTGGAAAGCAATTCCAAAACATAAGTGGTGACAGAATAAAATGAAAAAGAATGTTACAGAGTTACTCACATGGAGTTTGAAGCCTATTCATGTACAGAAACTAATTTCATTTGGAACTATAGGATGTTCTTAATATCTGGAATATTTTTCTTCTAAAAAACCCTATGTAGCAGTCCATTAAGTTTAGTTAAATAGAAGTTTAAACACTTTGCTGGATGAAGGAATTAGTTCTACTTGTACCTTTTCTTCCCTTTTATTTATTGACTTATTTTGCTCAAGGTGCTAGTACTTTCTTACATACTGATCTTTTGAGATTTTAATACATAATTCTTCAAAACGTACCCCAGTTGGTGTAAACGGTCACAATTCCATTAACTATCTTCTCTGGACATCTCAGACTCGGTCCTTCCCTCTAAAAAAAATATTTGTGGGATGTCATTTAAAAAAAATGTTTTACAGATGGACTCTGAAGAAAACCCACCCACTCATCATATGTCTCTCATGGTCGTTTTATACCTTTTTTGTGCATTTTCTTCCAGTGTTTTCTGATTACGTCTTTAGAAGAATTGTTTTATAGCTCAAGAAGAAGAAAAAAATGAAAGCATAAGCAAATATTCTATATAATATCCAACCAGAGTTTCACTATCATTCAGCTTTGGAGTAAGACTTCAGCTGGAGTTAGATAGATATGGCAGAAAAGTGCACACAGAAACAAATGAGACCAATATTCAAGTTTTGGTGTGAAAATATTAGATGTCAGAATATCTGAAATAAATTATATGGTCTGATAGCTTCACCTTGAACTTTATTTCAATGCATAAAAATAGAAGACCTGCAACTGCAGTGGCTAGACTCTGTTAATGTGCTTCAATTTTCTTTTGACAAATGCATAAGGATACTGATCACAAAATTGTACTTGTATCTCAGTCACTTCCACAGTACTAGTCTCTTTGATACATAACTTCAGAAAACTTTGCTCGTTCTAGCAGAGTAAACAAAGGGTTTTCACCTTTTTTGCCTTCCAAAAATAAAATTTACACTATTTTAGGAAAAAGTAATTTTATTCTTTCAGTATTGTCTTTAGCTATTGCCTCAATCAGCATTTAAAAACTCCAATACTATTTATGTGTTCTGTCGTAATTAAACTCTGCAAAAAAGGGAAAAGCTTTCAACAATCATTGTCAGTGCAAACAACAAAACAAAACAGATCTTTTGTTGGCGTAGAGCAAGTCATGGCTGACTGCTTTCCTGGAAACCTAGTGTATGAGGGTTCCAGTTCCATCCTCTTTCTAAATGTATTAGTACCTATTGTTTTAGCACCAGGTGCACATGTTTGTCTACAAATTATTTTCCTTCTGAAGGCCAAAGAACAAAAGCCAAAAACCCCTAAATTGGAAAATAACCACATCCAAGCTCATATACAGGAAATCCAACACTCTCAGCTATATCATTCCAAAAAAACATGAAGACAACACAAGGGAAGTGCTATTAGAGCATTATAGGGAGAAAAAGAACAGTATTTACTCATGAAAATTCATACAGCCTCACTGAGAGATTAGGGGAAGAAATGTTCTTTCCCTTTACAGCAAGCCAGTATGAATGAGTCTTATGGCCCACACTGCCAAAAGATGCAAGAGACACATCTGGGAAAACTCCTGCAAAGCTTAGAGTGACCCTGCAGCTGCCAGCAAGCACTAACAGGGACATTCTCACTGCACTGAGAGCTGATGTAGCCTCCAATGTGTTCTCAGCCACTGCCTTCTGTTCATGTAATAACCAGTAGTGAGGTATCTCCTGCCTTGCACTGCAGCTTCTGAATGTGTTACTACTTTAATTTGAGATACATCAGGTTACCCATTTTCTTCTCAAGTACCAAGTCTATTTTTTTATTTCAGTAACAGTTTGATCTAATTATTTATCAATAAGATAAAATTCTGAAGCTGATTTTATCACCCATTTTAACACAGGTCTTGCTGTACAGTCAAAAAACCTAAATTCTTGTGTTAAATGACTGAAAGTGTGCTCAAAATGTAGTTACATGATGCTTTGGTTTTGCCATTTTCTTTCTTCCTCTCCAAAGACTTGTTTGAAAGACTGCACAGCTAAAGTGTTCTACCCATGTAAAAAAGGAACAGATTCATAAGAAGAAACAGATTATAATATAATTATATATAATGAATGGAATGGCACTAAAAAAAGTGGGAGTACTTGAATTTTTATAGGAATTCTCACTCCTGCAATTTAAATTAAATAAATCCTTGCAATTCCTTGTGATTACATTGTAATGACAACAGATACAATGATCTGAAGCAATTTTAGAAAACATCACACGGAAAATTTACAGCAGAACTTTGTGCCTTACGTGTCAAATGTCACAAGCTATAGAGAAGTCAAGTCAGGTATGGTCAGTTTTTTGCAACTCTGGTTTTCCAATTTTGAATTATTTTAAAGAACACACTTGGAATATTCAGATAAACTTTTGACAACTTACACAGAGTTGCCTAAGAGTAGAAATTAATTGTCTTACACAAGGATAGTACAACCAGCAGCACCACTGCTATTAAGAAGCAGGCATTAGTCAGGATATAACAAAATAAATATTTCAATTTAAGCTTTCATATTTAGAGATCTTAAAAGATCCAACACTGTTACTCCTGCAACAAAGTGCTATGAAGAGATGCAAGGTGAATTAGATGTACCATAAGAATTTGGGAAGGAAGGGATTTTTCCTGGTACATCAGTACAGTGTTCAAATCTCTCGAGCAGGCACTCCTCTGTAGGGAAGCATTTAATTTAGAAAGGCCATTTCAGTCCTATGCAAAGTCAAAAGAATACATCACTTTCACCTGTGATCCCTTTTTGCTTAAGATCACATAGGCAACTTCAACCACTTGGAACAAGAGAGCAATGTGTTACAGGTTGCCACAAAACCAGTTCATGGATTTCTACGTTAAACACTTTTTAGAGATCCTCTTTCCTGTTGAGAAGCGTAGGTATGGGTTTGTATTCAGGGATACAAGTACCAATGACATGGTGGATTTGATTAGCTTTCACTGAGATACGCTGCTTGGCTTGGTAATTACACAGTTTAGAAACAGACATCTAGAAAGTCATTAAAGTTTTAAGCCATATGGACAACACTCACCTCTGAGGCAGTGACAGAAAAGTAATCAGGTGGAATAAAAGGGGAAAGAGACAAGACGAAACGAATGAGAAAGGGGAGTTTCCTGAGAAGGGCAAGAAGAAGCTCTAGAAGTGAAATGTTTTCACTTATTTTTTTACCCATACCGGTTCAGTTTGTCACCAGTTGCTCACCATGCCGGGCCATCTCTCCTGAGAAGAACCTCTGAGCTTTTTCTCCCTCCATGATGAAGCTCTCTGTCAACAAGTCCAATTCCAGTCTCCAAAAGGTAGTCCTCGGTAGGTCTGTAGGTAAAAAAGATGGATGTTTACTCTGCTTTGTGCTTTGAACCACCTCATATACAGAAATGAAGGAGGCAGATTAAGGAAAAAGTAATAATAGTCACAGCGAGAAGGCCCATGGCCAGGCAGTCTCTTCCTCTAGAGGTTCACCACTGGGTTTAAATGAGTGAGCAAATCTTAGCTGGCAATGACAAATAATGTCCTTATTGGTTATACGTAAAACAGCAAATAACACCCAGAAATTATTATTGCCTTCCTAAGTAAAATGATCTTGTGAAAAAAATGAATGCAGACGAAGGTAGGCTCCAAAAATGTCTCATACTTGCTTTTTGGGAGCCGGGGGACACTGCAAACTCACCTAAAGTGCAGGAGCAGAAAGCATGAAATGAAGCCAAAGCAATTAAGCACGTGTGAACTGCTGCTAGCAGGGAGGATGCAAATTACTTACCTGTATATTTGACTTTCCAAATTATTAAGGAGTATTGGGAAGGGAAATCGTCAGTCTTGGGGATGATGGGATCAGCTAAGTATCCAGGAACCTAGGTGGGAGTAAAGGGGAGACAAGAACACTTCTCTGCTTTCGAAGGGGTTTTGTCCCCTGTGAAAGCAGCAGTGGAAGTAACAGCATGTGAAAGGAAGAGCCTGAGAAACAAGGTACGAGTCCAAAGTTTGATACTGAAGGAGACAATTCTCTCTTCTCCAGTCCCTTAAACCTCACAGCAGAGGAAGACAGGACTATGCCAGTAGTGGAAGACAAAGGCAGGGGAGCAGCTGTCTGTCATGGGGAAACAATTAAGGTGAGAATGATGGCCAGCACTGCACAAGTTCTCGGGTGAGATGAGCTTATCAAGCTGCTGCCCAAGTGCAGCACCCCTGACTGCTGGGGAGCTGCCCTGCCCCTGCCAGTGTGCTGGCTCGGGGCGAGCTCTGGGCGGAGGAATTACAAGAGAGAAGACACAGGGAAGTGCAATTCCTAATTCTTTTTCAGAGGCCATTTCACTTTAATTTAGGAATCAGCTTCTGTTACAATCATTATCTCTCTAATGACATAAAACTAAAGAAAATACAGAAAATTTAAGAAAAGAACTTGCCACAGTCTCAATATATTTGTATTCCTGTACTACCATCTGGCTCTTAAATATTTAGCTTAGATGAACTTCTGAAACAAATGTACTTTTTTCCTACTTAGGGACTGTAACCAGGACAATATGTCTTATTTTTAACTGTTTTCATTATTACATTTTCCTTTCTTAATATTTGTTTCTGGGTATCGTTGTTGGCTCAATTTTCCAGAGCTCAGAGTAGTGTGGAAATTTCATATTTAATTCAGACTTTCTCATGAGATATGAAAAGAGTATTCATAGAAAGCAGTTGTATTTGGGTTTAACATTGTTAGCATTTCCTCTCATGAGGGATATTAAATAATTTCATGCACAACTGCTCAAAATATTTTTTAAACTTCTGTAAACATAAGATTGCCAAAATCTAACATATGTTATGTGGTATTTAATCCTCAAGAGGAACTGAAGGAACAAAACACTTCTGCTAAAGTAATTAATAAGCACCAATACAGATACCTAGAAGCTGTTCCATCAAAATGAATCATATCCTCCTGTAAGTCACACCCAATATTTAGCAGTTTAAAAAAGAAAATTCAAGGCACAAGAATGCCGACTAGAACAAGTGCTGAAATCTTATGTATCGAGATCAAATCACCAAAGCTGTGCTACCTTCTGCTGCTCCTGAATTAGGAAAAATAGGGAAGTTACTTGGAGAAAATTAATTTTGCCTAGGAGAAATCTGTTTTGGCACAGGATATGAATCCTGTGGGGACTGGCGATTAAGGTTAAAGTGTATGCTAATGAATTATTGAAAGTAAATTAAAAACCAGGAGAGTTCTGTAACTCCATTACATTAGTAAAGGTATTTTTAGTTGTCACTTACAGAAGTGACAGATAAGTCTCACTTTTTGTTTTATTGCGATTTATGGTATGCAAGGTTCTCTGTTAAGTGAATCCCATTATAATACTTGCTAAGTATTACAGTACTTCACATATTTTGTTGTAATATTTGTTAAGCCAAAATGGAAATGGTTGATAGTGAAGTCAGTGGATTAAGATCAGGTCACATACGAATCTTTTTAATCACCACAGACTTCCTCAGGCAGTAACAAGAAGTCAGAGCTCTTTCTGTCTGTCCATGGAAAAGCTCTTGCCCACAGTCACTGGGCAGTGCTGTTGGGTGAGGGCTACAGGAAAATGCTTCCAGCTTCAGGATCCACAGCCTCAAACCTTCTCTTTTCACTCCGTTCCCTTCAGTGTGCTGAACAGGATTTACTCTAGAAAAGCTTTGTGAAGATGCTGTTAGAGTTAGTGTCCTCCTGCATGTCAGGCAGACCTCTAATCAAAGAGCAGACCAGGTTCAGTTCGCTTGTTAGGGCTGGAAATCCCATCTGCCAGCCTGGGGACACTGCTCCAGCCGGCCAGAGGGGAGCAAGGGAAGAGGTTTTTCTCCTCTTTCTTTCAAGGTATGACTTCACAAAGTAAGTAATACAAAATTCAATGAACTGAAGAAGGAATAATAGGGAGAGGTTGTATCTTAATTGATGAGGTATTTCATCAGATTACTATTGCTATTTCTATTATTAGAACTGTTTAACTGTTTTATGCTGCACTGAATGCTTAAAATTAAAAATAAAAATCAATTTCTGAGTCTGTATTAGCATCACAGACACCTCCATAGGTGATGTCACTGGGCTATAAACTCATGCTCCTTTGTTTTCTTAATATTCCCTGGTTTTGTTTGTTTGGTTTGGTTTTTACTATTTACCACACTGAAATTTTATACATAAAATCTTAGTTTATATATATTAATATTTGTATTTTCACTGTTTAGAATAATTTCAATGTAATTTTTTTATGACTGATTTGGATTCTGTTCTGTTTATAATTTTAAAATAATCTTTCCACTAATCTTTATTGAAAGGATAATTCCAGAGGAAAAATTTATATTTGCTGATTTTGTTTTTGTTGTTAATAATCCTCTTGATACTGAATACAGAAGTCTGGATGGTTCAAGATATTATTAACAAAAGGTAAGGCCTTAGTAAAATAAAAACCCTGTATTTCTTCACCTTCATAGGATAAAGAATGGAAACTTCTTGCTTACAGTTTTAAATGCTGTCCAGGTCAATTGTCATGTAAAAACATTATCATAATTAAATAACACAGTTCTTACTGTTCAGTTCCAATAAGTTATTTCATCCAGTTGTCATTATTTGGTCCTGGTTTTGGTACCCTGAATGTGATATGAGTGACATAGAAATTGAAATTTCTTTTTCCTTTACAGAAGGTTTCTCCTTTGTAAAACCTCCAGAAGGTTTTACAAAGAAAATCAGCTGAACTGCGTATCTGTCACTGCCTTTTTCATTTGCACTTCTGCTGTGGAAACATTCTGTACACTTTTGCAAAAATAATACATTAATTTACACTAATGATACAACTACTGTATTATTACACAGTTCTTCCCCCTACCATCTCCACACAGGATCTATCCCCATGGATCAAAGTCAGCACTCCTCTAGCTGGAGTTTCGCTGCTTGCTCTAGGGCACAATTTAGCTCACTCAATAGAGACATATATAATTTATTTATTTTTATTCTTAGTTGAAGAGGCTCTTAAACATCTTTACCACAAAGCAAAATAAAGTGGCCATGAAATGTTGGCTCATCAGTGGAGGAGGTGTACATTAACCTAAGCTGCCTGTGATTAAACAGGCTGAGAGCACAGCAAGCTTAATTAAATAGATGGAGGAACTTAAGAATCAGGTTAAAGAACAGAAGATGAAAACCCCACAAGGCTGAACCCTTTATTTCACAGAATATTTATAAAACAGGTGTTCTTTCAACAGACATAATTTTCATATCTTCTGTGCAGGATGTGGTTGGGAAAAGTATGGTTTTGAAGGCTTTAGAGACCAAAATACACTTTTCTATAGAAAAAAATATGGGAACTGCCTACTAGGCTCCTTTCAACTATGTCACAAAATCATTCTTTCACTAAACACAATGCATTTTTATCGATGGTCTTATTCTTTTTTCTTATTTTGGAAACAACCCAGCCCTTCACCAAACATGACTTTGGGATCTACTAGGCAACTTTAGTAGAGGTCTCAAAGATATTGAGTTAAAGGACTATGAAAAATCAGCAGCTTGACAGAGAAAACCCACTGTCTCTGCAGAAGGAAAGCTTGAGAGTCCAACGTTACAGCTCTGTTCCACCAAACAGTATCTTGTAGCTGGGCAGTGAGCGCCTGCCACCCACCACAGCATGGTGGTACCTTCTCCTGCTGACACCATCTCATGGGTTGGTGGGCAAGGGAAGAGTACTGGCCATGAGGGATATTCCAGTTCCAGGTCTTCCCTTTTGTCAGTGTAATGAGAATGTAGGATACACATTTATAAGGAAGCAGGCTTCCTTGTTTCACAAGGTATCTTTCCAGGTTTTCAACACATAGCACTTCTTTGTTTGTCACAAAGCTGAAATAGTTCAAAAAACAGGTTCTGAAAGAAGCTGCACTGAGAACTTCACATTTTTCACAGCTCAGCAAACACTGGCATGGAAAAGCTCTGTTAACGTGGTCCACATATTTGTGCCGAAAATAACATTTAGCTGTAGACAGACAGATCAAGAGAGATGCAAAAAATTCCAAATATTTTTCCACATAAATTCAGAATGACAAAATATCATCTGCTAACATGAAGCAGAATAAAAAGAAAATCTTATTTTGCTAGGTATTTAAGCTCAGGAACTATCTAAATAAAAGGGCATTTTCACTCCCTGCTTTTAAGAAACCAAAATTTATAGCAGTATAGTAGGAGTCTTCAAGGTCAAAGGGTATATAGTCTGCTTGCTGCAATATAATCTGACATGATAAATCATGTACAAGCAGGCAGCAGTGCTGCTATCATGAATTTGTAGGAGAATAGAAAATGATTTTTACAAAATATTCATTAAACTATATAGCAATTTTCATTTTTTATGTGTTCTATTTTACTGCTTTGTTTTTCCTTCACAATAAACAATCTGTAAAAAAAGCCCTTTCTCTTTCTTATCTCTCCTTCAACAAACATTATGCCACAGAGAAAAGACTGCTAATAGAATAGTTTTAGAGAATGTAGGTAGAGGTTTTTCTTTGGGACTATACCAGTACTATACCAAAAGCATTTTTCATGAAGTATGAAAGAAAAAGTGACATATTCAGTCTTTTTTGGTTGTTGTTATAAAACCACACACACATAACGTTCCTGAGGATGATGGCAGAGGATCAGATCTGTCAGAAACACCTTAATCTGCTGCTTGCTCTATTTGTATTTCACTTGAAGGAGGAAATAATTAGAAAATCGACAAAGTTGTTACTCAATTCCTTTAGTGCTAAATCCTGCAACTGTGTTAGGATGATTGAAAGCTAGAAAGAAAAAAAAAAAACCTCCACAGAATCAGTAACATAATATGGGAGCACCTGAAAGATGTTTTACAAGATACTAAAGAAGATCCTAAAACAGCCTACACCATGAGTGAAGGGTGGGAGTGAGAGGGGATTTTGAACACGTAAAATATTTGGACTTTCAATACAGGATTTTATGAGAAATATAGACTAATAAAATGGCAATAAATACTAATTAAAATGGTAAAAATACACAGAGTCCAGAGCATTAATCAAAACAAAGCAGCTGAGAATCACCTTACTCTCAGATAGGATGTGGTACAGAGCATCAGAGTGAATTCCAGTCCTCACAACACTAGCTACCTTGTGGCTGTACTGCCAGAATTTGCTTTCAAGGTGCTGTAGAAGCAATGTTGGGGTTTTTTTTCCCCCATCTCCTTACACAACTTATGCAGTGACCCCTAAGGAGGCTGACTTTCATCCACTGCTATGTGAGAGGGAATTTTTTCAAATCAAGACAAAAAGGTGGCCATGGCTTCTCATCGTTTAACTCCTTTACAAAAAATTCTAAGACCTCATACCAGGATGAATCATCCACCAGCAATTTGTTCTTTTTTCCTTTTTTTCCCATTATTATTTTAAATTTTCCAATGACATCACGCCAGCACTTTATACTACTATATTATACTTCATGTTCTTGGTCATTTATAAACCAGTACTTTAAATTTCTCTTTACGATGATCTTGCAGTGGGTTTAGATTACTTCTATCCATATTATTTGTTCAGTGAAATGAAGGTACATAGAGATGGAAATAGTTACAAAGCTGAGAAAGGGAACAAATCTCAAGGGATGAACCCGATCCATTCCCACTGTATTAAACAGCCTTTGCTACTGACTTAATTAAGAGCCTCTGAATATGAGGAAAGGGCTGCCTATCGGCCTTCTAGAAAAGTTTAGCCCCATCTACTTTTTTTATTTCACTTTGTGTATTTAAAGAGAAATAAAAATTCTATGCATTTAGGAAAAGAATGAAAAACTAACTGTACTTGTTACCTGTTGCAACTGATTATATGCATTTGTGAAAACTATTACCTTTTTTGTTGATATTATCTGTTAGATTCTGTCATGAAACAAAGTGAAAGAAATGTATCTTTTTTTGTTCTTGTTTCATGAGAAATCCAAGGGAAACAAATTAATTGTTTTTTTCCTAAGCACCTACAAACGTTATTTCAGCATCTAAGAGTTTGGAATTGAACTCCTTGATTAAAAGGAAGAGGTTTATTTTTTTTT
This sequence comes from Caprimulgus europaeus, assembly GCA_907165065.1. The sequence goes on along the minus strand of OU015538.1, from coordinate 18,888,065 downwards.
TCCTCGAGTACACTAATGTTTTTGGGGAATACAGCCTTTCCTCCTTTAGGATCTGGATACATATTTTGGTGCACCTTTGCAGCTCACACATGAAATCACGTAATGACAAGACTATCCTATGGTGAAATGATAGGAGTTTGTGGGCATAGACACCTGGGTGGATTGGGTGCAATATTCTCATGCAGCAGATATGATCTGTAAATTATTTGATGGAGCTTTTAAATTTTGATAATACTTAAATGGAAGAGTCTTCCTTTATTACACTTCTAAAAAGTCAGCACTGCCCACTAAATATGATTTTATTTACAGGCTAGCAGCTGATAAAAAAAGTTTGTTTTATAAATGGATGGCTGGCTATTTGGCTTAAGTGGGGTTTTTTAAATTATTATTATTATCTTTTAGGAACCTTAAGATTCATAGCTTAAATCCTTTGTTAGCTTGTCAGAAAGATCCAAAGTCCACTTCACTGTCTTTATATTATGATAACCATAGCCCCTTTTTTTGTCACTCTAATGCTGTTTCCAGTGTTGGCTGGTGTCTGTAATGAGCAATAATGAAGATCAGTAAATGTTTAACTCATTCAGGACAGTGGAGAATATTCACATTTGCCGTTTACTTCTAAAGAACAAAACTGAACTACTCAAAAGTTGTTAATCTAAATAAACATATGCAACAAAGGCATTACTTCTACTATTTATTTCAGGAATAAATTATTTATTACACAAAATTACTGATTCACTTACAGATAATAATACCACATAAAGGCTGACCCCTCAGGCTAGTGGATACCTGCCACTTCTATCTGGGCCAGAACTGAGAGTATCAGCATTTAAAAAAAAAAAAAAAAAAGACAGATGTGACTAAAACAACCCTTTTCCTTTATTTCTAGGCGAACTCACACCTGGGCCACACGACCATCTGCCTTTCGGGTCCCAACACCAAATGCACTGCTGCTCCACTCACTGGGCAAACTCTAGCAGGACACGAGGTTATGGATGTTAAAAGTTCTCATTTTTTCACAAGAAACCTACTAGTGGTACTTATTAACTGAGAAAATATTTTGACTCTTTTTATATGGTGGAGCTTGAAAACATTATCCCTGTGAGGGGTATATAAATGGAAATTAGATGCTGCTTTTTGCCCAGAAAGCAAGCAACTATCAGCACCATCGAATGTTTGCATTTCCCTTTCTTTTCAGCTCTTGGGAACAAAAAGGCCAGCTGGCATTATTTCCATTTCTATTATTTTCTCAAGATTTAAAGAGTAAGCCAAACTCACAATTACCATACATCTAGATGGCAGACGGTCAGTGTGTAATAGATAAAACTACCAGCACTGATGATTAGCCTTTAGCTTTTAAAAAGAAATCTTGATCATATTGCACTCTTACTTTAATTTAAAATATATCCTGTGTAAATTAAATGCATCTCTCAAACCTGCTGTTATTCTTCATTCCAGTTTTTTTTTCCTCTGAGTGTGATCACATTCATTACAGTAACTGCAGGCTGAAGTTTATAACTTTCCATGTCTTTTGTGTCCAGTGAACAAGAAATAGCTCAGCCCAGTTCATCTAACTGCTGAAGAGGTGCCTTTACAGTGAAGTTCCTAACTGCAGATATCCTGTTCTCAAGAACATTATCTACAGAAGCAGTGCTTACAAATTTCACAGAAGCCAGGATTGGGTGCTTTACTGCTCCCAAACACCTAATAGTCAGCGGTAAGAGAGCAAAAATTCAAGCCTTTCTGAAAAAAATACTTAATACCACTCAAATGCTGCTTTTCACTGGCAAATAGGACCCTAACCTCTAGTTAACAAATAGATGCAGCCTGTTCAAGTAAGTAAAAGTCTTTTAAAAAAGCCACATCATTATCTTTTATCATTCAAAATGCAGCATAAAACCAGACCTGGTTGTATCTCTATAGTCCCCCCAAACTGGACAGCCTGAGTTTTAAACCCCAAAGCTGATTCGATTATTAGGAAAGGAGCTTGGGAACTGGAACATCAAGATTAAACTCTGAGATGTTACAGCTGTCCTCAAAGGACTTGAAGGACGTTTCTATTCCCTAATTTCAAAATACAGGTAGTAAAACTATTGTAAATCAGAAAGGTACCAAATTCCCAATAGTTAACATTCCAGACAAAATAAGCAGAAATATCCATATGTGAGTTTTTGAAGTTTGAGATGGGAATATCCTGTTAACAGTACCAGCAGCTGCCGTGGGAGAGCTACGCCTGGTACCGAGATCGCCACCGTCTTTGAGCGGACAGACACTCTTACCTCTGGCTTCAAAGGCCTCAGAAAAGTTCACTTTTAGTGATAACTGCTGACCAAAAATTAGTATCATTAACACAGTAATCCATAAACACCAATTCAGCAGTTGGATCTCTGTTGCTCTCTACTGCACATTGCTTTGTTGTACAGACTAAAATGTATGTTGCTGTGGAAGCTGAGCTGCCTTGCAAGTGCAATATGCCCAATATGTTTGCTATACCATTAATAATAATGAAGATAAATCCCATGGAACATTTCTATTTTAAATCCCAAAGAGAATTAGAACATTAATGCAGAGATTTCCAAACCTAGAGCTCAGCACATATCAATGGAAATGGACTTCAAACTCACACAAGGCTAAAGATCTACAAAGGGATCTGGTGTTGCATCCCTTCACTTGAAGCAATTGAGGGAAAATCAGGAAACTTAACCTTAAAAGAAAAATCCATAGCTGTAAATTTTTAGCTTTTAACTGTTTTGGTCAGTCATTGACCAAATGAGTCTGCAGCTACAGAGTGACCACAGCATGTGGAAATCATAACCCTGGATTATAAGTGCCAAGGTTCTTTGTTCAAAATCCAATCTCTACAGAAAACAATATCTACAGAAAAGAACACTTTGTTGGTCATTACTGCAAAGTTCCTTTTTTACAATTGAAACCTGTGCCTGCTCACCCCTGAAGAATTTTAATAAAGAATCATTTTAAATGTTACCGCCTACATAATAACCTACAGACTGTGCCTAATAAAGGCTGATTTACCACCGTAGCTGATTAAACTGTATCTCCATCTGCAGAAGGTAAATGGATTCTTAAATTGCTAGGGATGATTATAGTCCACAAACCTCACAGACCCCTTGCACCAGTCCCTGTGCAATGGGTAAGGCAGCAACCCCACCTCATCTTATTGTCTATGTACCCTGAGTTGTATAACAAATGCTGCCGTGTTCTCTATGTATGAATGAAACCAAATAAATCAGTAAAGTATCACAAGATACCCCCCTTCCAAAGTACCCTACACTAGAGCTGACCACAGAAAACGTCTCTCCTTACTACAACCACTGGATTTCCTTCTGAAAAGAGAACAAACATGGTTATTTAAACTAATTTCACCTAAACATCTAGGAAAGTTTAGAAGATAGAAGAATAATTGTCAGATAATTACTGAAAAAACAATTTTATTTAAGATGGACACACCATCCTAATCTCAATATTTCTGTATCAGTGATGTACAGAAACTGATCTTTAGGCAGAATCAGACTAACATTTGGATTGTATTTTGATATCACAGTTTCCAACTTCTGTTAAAACAAAGAAGGAAGGGAGAGATCTGAGGATTTCTGAATCCCACTCTGCATGCTGCAGTCAGTCTTCCACAAAGGACAAAATGAGAAAAAAAGGGCCATAAAATGTTTTCTTTTTTGATAATGGGAGAAAATTGTCCAGTTTCCAATTCAGTTGTTGACTTTGCTGATAAGAAATCTGCTGTTAATAAACCCTTTGATGATAATTAATTTAGCGGCAAAAAAAGTGATTCATTGACTTTTAATTTAATGCCAAAATTTACCCTTTTTGCTGGAATTTTATATAAAAAAGTCTGTTTCCCTTGAAAAGCCCCTAGGCAATAGTTTTAAAGTCTACAGAAAGTAAAGAGAGAGAAAGTAAAAGATTTGGCAGAACATTAATATAAAAAAAAAAAAAAAAAAATTAAGAGGTTTAAGCCAAAAGGTCTTGACAATAAATATCTATCAAATGTTTGTGATTTTTAAAAATGCTGTGTTAACACACTGCAGGAAAACTTAGGGCACAGCAGTGGCACTTATTCCCAAACTTAGGACACAGCAGTGGCACTTATTCCCAGCTCCACAGCTGTTCCAACTCCAGCACCAACTTCGATATATGTGGTTTTACATCACTTCTGAAACACACCTCTGTATTATTCCTGTTCTAAAGACACGTAAAACTAAAATGCAAGGGACTGAGCACATCTCACCTAGTTTTAAACATCTGAATGAAGCAACTCAGAATTTCCTGTTCCTTTAAGGACAGAAAAGACAAGCACATCTAGGCAGCTAATGTTATGATTCAAAGGGTCTCCTGGAGATGTTTGTCTTCTTTCATGCAGAGGAGACCTGGGACAGTCAAGCAGCTCAATTATACACCCCAGTTCAGCACTTCACACAGTATGCTTCTTCCAAGCAAGTCTGATCAGAAACTTTTTTTTGCATCAATACATTTAAGAAAAATAAAATAAAACTGAAGAAGATAATTGGTATGCAAGCAAAAATATAAGGGATGTGACAAATGAAGAATGTGTTGGAAACATGTCAGTTCAGGTCTCAGTGTTTCATGTCAAGGATGTAGAATAACTAAATTCCTATTTTTAATTATAGTTTTATGCAGTACTATCACTTGAGTCTTAACTCCAGAGTGAGTGAATAATTTAAATAAGCCAAACAAATACATAAAATATAGCTTAATAAGAAAGAAAAAAAATAGCTGCATTATTTTTTGGTTTTGTTTTCTCTAGATTAAGTATTCTGGTGTTACGATTGAGGAATCCAACAGCCATAACACAAATTATGCAATAAGTAAAAAACAAATTCCAGTAGGTTTTAGATTGGAATAGACATTTAACTGCTATGTTTTCCAGCACTGAATAAAGGATGTTCTGAGGTGGCCAATGAAATTAAGGTTTGAGGTACAACATGTAATGTCACTACAGCGTACAGTGTGGTTGTAGAACTATCATATGGATGAACTGTTACTGAAGGGAATTCCCAATGCTTAGTTGAAACATTACTCAGTGGACAATTAAAGCCTGAAATTATATACATTTTCCAACACAATTTCATTATTTTGGAAAATGATATTGTCATCTAATAATTTTCATAAAATACATTTAATTTAATATAAAAAAAAAATCCTGAGAGTTACTATGACAACCACAACATAATATGATTGTTTTTCTAACACTCAGGGACGTTAAAGGAGAAACACACTCCTTAAGTCACTCCTTAAGCCACGTATGTTCCATTGTAAACATTCAATTTTGCCCTGACAGATGGGATGGCCGAATGACAATAGAATCATTTATGTATGAGGGAAACTGCAATTTCTTCTTCAGTCCATGTTTTATTTGTCACAGCAATTGATGCTGGGTCTTTTGACAACAGACAACTTTTTAGCCTGTAGAATTTCCTTATGCTATGCGGGTAATGCTGATATTGCTCCTCACACCATGCAATGCCTATAGAGAGAGAATATAAAGGGTGGAAGATGGAACACATTCAGTGAATGACCAATGAAGTATGTTGACCATGAAATGCAACCTGACACACATTTCACTCAGTTCTGAGTTATCTTAGATGTTTCAGTGTCCTTGGTTCATGCTTGTGGACTGACCTTGTGCAAGTGCATGAAGTTGGCTTACTCCTCTCTCTTTATACTTCCTCAGAAAGCGGGTGAGCAAGTCCAAACACGATGTGACACCCTGCCAGTTTTTTTGCAACAGACAAAACCACTCATCTTGTGCAAGAAAATTAAGAACTTGAACATGAAATAATTTTGTACCTGAGACTTCATGTATTATTTGCATTTGCAAGTTGTCATCAGGTCAGCTTTAGCTGACACTAAAACATTTCTATGTATGACAGTGCCAGCCACAGTTAATACTCCCTTCTGCAACTGAGGGTCCTGAGGACATTTAAAATAATCCCTCTCCAAATAGAAATTACTAAAGTGTACATAATTTTAATACACTATTTTACTATTTTTAAGGTCTTTTAACAACAAGCATTCAACATCCCTACCCTCCCTGAAAATCCAATGGATATTCCAACTTTGTGCTAAACTGCCTCACAATTATCAACTGCTGCTGATCATATAAGTCAACAAGAACTGATTAATGTCCAATCATATGTAATACAACATGCTACAGAAATGAAACACATCAAAACAGCATCTCCGGAGAGCTGTATGTGTGAAACTGCCATGTAAATGGTGGCCTGATGCACTCCATCCAAGCACCAATTTAGTGTGCTAAAAACCAGCAAGAGTTTTCAAGAACAGGCAACAGAGGAAGATACAGCAAAGAAGAGTTAAGTCGCTATTAACTGGATATGTATTGAACCATTAAGTTTATTTCTGGATAGAAATATAATTATCAGCACGTATTCAAGCCAAGACAGTCAGGGACATAAGGATGTCCTTTGCTAATGCCAACAAAGATTACAGAAAATTACTACGAAAGTTGCCACAGAACTGAAGAAAGGCCCAAGGACACAGTGGCATTCCAAGTGATGTAAGAAATGCAGTGGTTGGTCAAACCTAGCTCAACTCTACCTCAGAAAGCAGAAACACACAAAACTTTTAAGGAGGAAAAATATGTTAAAAATTATTACATTAATCTGGATAAATTACTTCTACCAAAATAACAGAGGAAAAACATGCCAGAATTGCAGCCTTGTCCGTTGTGATTAAAAACACCCTTTTCTCTTGAAGGTGTTTAAATGCATTTAAAATTATTACATTTTAAAGTTCAAAAATGGCACTTGAACAATTTCAATGTTACAGCAGGAACAAAGACAAGCATCTTCCTACTCTGATCAGTGCTATATAGAATCCAGTCTTTACTTTTTTAGTGCAGCCCACCCTGCTTGCAAACTCTATTAGTAAGAGTGACAAAGGTGAATGAAAGATAAGTAAGCTAATAATTTATGAAGGACCAGGTTCCTTTTGCATTATATTCAACAGCAAAGTTGGTTTATCAGATCCCAAATAAAGGTACACACATTTAAAACTGGAATTATAACAATTATCAATAGTAAATGAGAATATTCACTGCAATAAATTCTGAAAATCCAGAGATAACACCATGAAAAATTACTCCTATGACTCTGAAACAGCTGAAAGGGAAAAGGACTTTCTCATCGGGCTCAGCGAGCATTTAGGATCTCAAGGCTTTCCATTCCCTTAGCTACACTCTTGCTTCTAAGAACATTGGCATTTATATTTATATTAAGTAAGTTCTAAAATTATACTAATGCTATTTCAAAATCTTGAACTACCCATTAGTTAAATATTGTGTAGATATTACATCTCCAAGATCACAGGTGCCTTGATTGTGCACATATGAGTCATTTTCTCTTTTTACAGAATTCGGTTATTCATCAGAATTTTAAATTTAAGATGAAAAAGTGCCTTTCAGGCCTAAAAAAAAGGAAGCATAAAAAAGAAAATGCAGATTTGAGTTTCCAAAAAAGATACTCTTCTTGAACTGCAAAACTAAAAACTAAGTTCTAGACCCTCTCTGATAAAGGAGCCGCACGTGTGACTGATGGGGAGCCGGTGACTTTAGGGTGCCCTGCTCAAGCAGTGGGGCTGGCTCTGGTAAGGTCGTTTAGGGTGTGATGGCTCTGCTGGAGAAGGCCTGGGGGGCCGTTGGCCCGGTCTGTGTGTCACAGCAGGAAGTGTTTGTAGCGTAATGCACTCGGAATAACTCAGTCTGGAAGTTGCGCTAGCAGACGTGTTGGACAGTAGTAAATCACTGTCAGACAATGAGAGACACATTGACGGTTATAACTCTGTTCTCTGTTGACACATCAATCTGTCTGTCATCCAATTCAGAAAAGAATCCATTACATTAATATGTTTCCACAGGCAAATTGAGAAATTCTGATTTTCATCTAATCAGAGTAGTTATTTTTGTAAATACCAATTTTGGCTTGTTTAAATTTCTTCTTGTAAGAAATGAAATTTTAGTTTAAGAAATAAAATATTTAGAGCTGAAAAAATCTAAATATTAGTGCAGCTAAATGATTTTTTTTTAGTAATACTGCTTCTAGAGAAGGTAGTATTGTATAAAATAGAAGTGAAGCTGCTGCAAATGTTATTCCTCAAAACCAGAATATTCTCATTCACGAGAATACAGATATTTCAGGTATATTAAAATTTCACAAAAGTCTTTCCTTGCTCATTCATCAAACAGAATTAGCTGATAGGCATTTTTTCAGATACACACTAATGCTTTATCAAATAAATAACAACTCAAAAGGGTGTAATTCTACTGAATCAGTGGAGCTGCCCCTGTAGGCCCAGATAGAAATGAAAATCATTGGAGGCTGAGAGAGGGGCTGCTTGACTTCATTTCTAACACTGACACTGCACATTTTGCACAAAGCTCTTTTTTTCAAGTTCACACCTGCATTTTTAGGAGGAATTGGATTCACACAACCATCAGAACATGGGATGAATCTGAACTAGGTCTGTGAGAATCCAAGCTTGGGCATCTTCAGAAAGGAGCTTCATGGTATCTTACCTTTCAAGTGGAGGTTTCCTCTGGTACGGGCAAAATCAAACCTAAAGCACCTGAAATGAGGCTCTGTTTCCTCTGCAGTTTTGTTCATGATGTTTATATTTTCAGCCTAATGCTGCTCTCTGAAGATAATTTTAGTGCTCGGTCAAGTATAACTAATTTCCTTTCTGGTCTAGAAGTACAAAAATACCCTTCTTTAATTCAGTCCATATGGCTAGACCTTGAAAACTACCTCAATGAGACTAATATAATTGTTTTTTGCTTTCTGAATATTTTCATTAATGACAAGACACAGACATTCAGAAACTAGCAAGAGCATCCTGGGCTAAAGGAGCAAAATAGCAATTATTTTTTTCAATGGATTGGACCACACAGGTAACCTTTGCCATTACTATGTATCTGCTTTAAGTGTGTCAAAAGAAAACAGCATTAAATTATACAATGCCAGATATGTACAAACAATAATTTCCTACTGATATTATTCTCTAGGCACCCTCTCTGAAACCTTAAAAAGTTTATCTACCTTCAAAAAACTCATCATGTTTCTCAGTGTGTCAGTACTGTGTTGGCCCCTGTGTTAGCATTTTTATATACTTTTAGAAGACCATGGGAAATTATACCACAGTTGCTTATGGAATAAAAGTGTATTGCTGATTCGTATCTCACTTATTGTGAAACTTGTCTAGATACCACACAGCTCGCGAAATAACGATAGTTGCATGTGAATACCGGCAGATGTAATAATGTAAACTTTAAGGCTCAAGCAGGACAAAGAATTTATACTTGCCTATAGCCTGTGGTCTATAACTTATTTACCTCCACATATACTTTTATCTTTGTGTAAATAATTTTGCACTTTACCCTGCTATTTACTTTTTGGCTGTGTCTTGTGTCGGGTATTTTTTACATTACTACTCAGTACAAAATGCTTGACATGAATATTTAGATACCATCACTTCCATGGCAGGCAATCTAGACAGAGAATGTGTATTTTTTTCCTCTTTTAACCTAGAGGTGACCTGCCACTGGAATGCAGTTTCCTCTTTCATCATCATTACTCCATAAAAACACTAATAGCACAATGTCATGCAACATTTAAAAAAAAAAACCCAACCAAACCAAATGAAAACCAACCCTCACCGAGCAGTAAGTGCACTAATGCTTAGATAATAAAGGGAATTTTCCTTTATGGCCCAGAGGTGGACAGAAATGTAACAAATAATGGGAAATAAATTTAAAACACATTTTTCCCGTGACACAGTGCTACAGACTGTAGCATGAACGTGGGGACAACTGACACAGGCAAGCAGAGAAGCGGAGCCCACGCACAGACCCCCACCAGAAGGGGCTGGCTGGTGTGTACTGCAACTAAGGGCATTTTTCAAACCTTAGGAACTCTTCAACTTGTTTCAGTCCACATTTAAAATATTTTAAAATCTTGAGTGACTGTTTAACACTGCTAGGTAACCAGAATTATTATCATTTTAGTTGTACTAGCACAGTTCATAAGCACTGGGTGCAGAGGAGACTCTCTGTGCTGACAAACAGAAAACAGGAGCAGTGAGTGAGCTCTGATTCCAACTGTGACTCCACAAAAACACAGACAGCGAGGGACAGTTAAGGAAATACCAAGGCACTATTAATCAGCCTGACAGGCAACAAGCATAGCACATCAGCAGCTGTTTCCTTGAGAAATCCCAAAGAATTAACCCTGCAAGGTCTCCCATGCTATGTATCCTGGTGGATGCACGGTCTTTTGGTCCCCAAGTGTTGGCCATGTAGGGTTGGAGGGAAATGAGGAGGACAGTTCTTCAAAGGGAAACTGATAAACCCACTAAAAATAATGGAGTGAGCAGAACTGCCATATAGTGCCAGAAATTTATAGTCATGCTAAAAAAACCTAAACCAGCCCATAGTGCTCAGAGGGAGCGGATATATGACGCTCTACACTCTATTGACTGGAATTTCTGCAAACCTGAGACAGAAGAAGTTCTTTCTCTTGCAGTATTTCCTAACAATTATTTGGGAATTTCCAGCTCCCTGCAGGCTTAGAGAGATCTCAAGAGAAGTATAAAATTATTGAATGAGTTTTCAGATATGCTAAGCCTTTTAGCTCACATTAAATCAATGGCAAATGAGGTACACTACATCTCTAAAAAGCAGATTACTCATTCAGGATCAAAACAGCTTCAAAATACCTGGCATAAGCATTTTTAAAATTAAAAATGTATCAGTAATTAATATTTTGGTAAATTCAAAAGTCTTTTGATAGGCATTTTTATTAGATAAAAAAATCTACATGACAGCTTAATATGAGTACTACTGGAAAAGATAATAATTTTCAGATTTTTTTTTTACAAATAATACATACTACCATAGGAACCACAAATAAATATACTATTTCCTCAATTCATAGAATTCTTTCCATTGAGAGGTGAAAAATGGACTCTGTGAGTTGCTCTTCTGTTTTATTTGTGTTACTCTAACGTTTCAATTTAGATTAAAACTTGTTCTAGAAGACTCTTGTGTAGTGAGAGAAAACAAATTTTAGTGTTTCAGTTTTGCAGATACGATTTAGCATTCAAAAAGCACCTTTACAAACCAACTCATTCTGCTGCATTTTTTAACTTTTGTAAACAGATTGCAGAGAAGGAGCCAATGCAGATCTGGACATCTTGTATGTCATCAGGCACAGCTTTTGAGTTTTTTATTGCATAAGGGATGGATTTCTGACAACACATTTTAAAAATTGCTTCTTATCCAAAAAACGACAGGCAAGAAAATTACTCATGAAGAATTATCTTTGTTCAGGAAGTGTAGTCCCCCCCGTCCTTTGCAACAGCCGAGTAAGTTGGCTATGCGTGTGGAACACCATACGGATTGCAGGGGACAAAATCTACCCAAACCCGTACCCCACGGTGTGCATCCACAGCAGCTCGCGGCTTCCACTCCAGGCCCTGGGCTTGGTAAGGAGCAGAGACACCTGAGCTCTCCATAACCAAGGGTCTGCAACTACCAAATCTGTTTGTAGAAGAATAAAGTCAGATCTTTTCGATACCTACCACTGGACAATGCGTTCTTATGAAAAACTTAAAAATTTTATTGATTTTTCAATAATTGTTATGGCAGGTCTATGGATTATGGTAGTTACATGGAGTTTAAATAGAGTTTGTATTATTTCAACAGTATTTATTAAAGAAAATAATAATGAGTGGGAAGGGAAGTGGTTTTGAAAATACCAACACTATCTTAGGAGTTGGAAACGTTTGTTAGAAGTAAGTGGTCAATGTTCATCATGGCAAAGAATGAACAGGGTATTTCAAGGTTTATTGTTAGGGCATATAAAATACATTACATCTATAAGTGTAATAACATTTGTATAAAAAAACCCCTATTTTAGATAGTTATCATAATATTTCCATAAGAAAAAGCAAATACCACTCACAGACTTTACACAATTCTAAATTAATGTCATCAAGTATGAAGGGAATCAAACTTCCCACTAGGCAGATCCAAAGCAGCTGTATTCAGCGCACAGGTGTAATCAAGAAATAAATATTATAGAATGATGCAGGAGAAACATGAAACTATTCTGCTGAAAACTGTATGCTATTTCATAAAAGTTCTACTCTTATCTCTAGTAATGGTCTCAGAAAGATGATGTAAAAAATTTTAGGAGCATTTAAAAATTCTTACCCAAGAATTTGAAAAGACTAGAAATTCTACTTCATAAAGCTACAAATAAGGATACATCACATAACACTCACACTCATTAATGGTATATGTAGAATATGCAGAGTTCCTCCCTGTGTGTTCAAGAGCATAACTGAAAAACATCAAACTATCAGGTTGTTCCTCTCCACTAAGTCTGTGGTCCTGCCCACACCATCTGCACTATGAACTTAGTATCTCTGATTTCTTCATCTGGATTTCCTAAAGAGAAATCCTGTCTCATCTCTCTTCTATATAATAACATATCATTCAAACCCTTCAGCACTTTAAATTCCCTGCAAACCAGACAATTTTTGCAAAGGTGAACGAGGCACAGCCCAGTGACAGCACCCATTCCTTCATGTATTCTCCTTTCCCATTTATTGGTCTTTGCCCCTGCAGGGAACGTACAGTTACTGTGAACTTGTCAATCTGCAGCTGCCCACTTGCCTTCAGCCTTCATCCATGGTCTCACACACCCAGCAATCCTCTCCTCTAGCAGCTTTCCTTCTTTCCCTGAACAGTAACCACACACATGTTCTAACTCCTTTTCTTTAAATACTGCTATTACTACTAATTACAACTCCTCAACTACTTTTTCCTTTACAAACTTGCTGCCCTCCTCCAGCATGGCACAGTAGTGTAATTAACTTTCAGAGAACAGTGTTCTGACTTCATCTTACCCATCTGCCTTTCAGCCTTCACATCACCTTTAATCCATCTAGCAAATTAATTCATAGCTGATGGTCAGAGACTTTATCCTGGCCAAACCAGAGCTTCTTTCTGTTCTGATCTTTTGTAAATTCTCTGTTTCTCTCTACTTTTATCTCTTCCCTTCATATCATCTTGCACAACCCTTACATCTTTGTTCTTTATATCACTTGACACTATCTCAACTATAGATACTGAGTAAAAAAAAAATTACCTCTCTTATAATTAAAAATTAAACATATTTGAAATATAGTTAACTAGCAATCATCTAAATAGAACTTGAATCATACAGTGAAAAAACCCAACAGTTTCAATTCCTGCACAGTATCTGTTACATCTCTGCCAAACAGAAGAATGAGCTGAACACAAAATGAACTTCTTGTTTTCCAACAAACACTACTTAAGCTTTAGCTCATAGCATTAGCTCAGGAGATTAGGCCTGTGAAATCTCAATTTTCCCAGTCCAATGGGAATAGTGGAAAAAAGTACACAACAAAATAATAAAACCAGCCAGGTTTTACTTAAAAAAACCCTAACCCTGTGTCAACATCCTCTTCCAGTGATTGATGAAGTAATATGGAAGTAGACCAAAATACCAGTTTTGCTGCCATTTAGAAAAAACAAACATATTTAATTCAACCAAAGAAACAGTCATACAGATAAAAAATACACAGACAAGGCAAGAACACAGTGCAGCACAGAGAAGTATGGAGAAGCACAGAGATAGCTGAGGCATTCTGTCAGCTTCCTGACTAATCAGGAACAACGTGCTGACAGGCCCTAGTAACGCAGGGGAAAAATGCAGAAGTCCAAGCTGAAATTCCCACAGGGCTTCTTAGGCCCTCCCTTCTACAACTGCCTCCTTGATAAAGATGTTCAAGCTCCCATGAACTAGGGACACACCTCGGGTTGTGGTTTTTGCACAGTGTAGATGAATCAAGGAAAACAGAGCTAGAAGGACTGCAGGAGCTGAAGGGACAGGCGTAGACAAATCCATCTCACACGCAGTGTGATCACATCTGATGCACTATGGAAGTGTCTTCAGGGGTTAGGGTGTGGGCTCAAGCAGGATTCTTCAGCGAGAGGGGTTTTAGTAAAGTAGCCCATAGGAACAGTGTGGCTGTGACTATGATGAACTAAACCCAGAATAGTTTTAAACATTTTTAGAGAAAATAAAAATAACTACCGAAATTCATAGTACAGATCTGATCTATTACAAAAAGTCTTCCTGAGTTTTCAACTCCACTCATATGAATCTACCTTCTAAGTTTTGCAGCTCATTTATGAAAATATCTAACTTTGGTTCAGGACGTTGCAAGCTAAGTAAACAGATGCATGAACTCTCAAAAAGCTGCTGTTAGCAACACCTGCAGCCTGGACAAGCATGAGCAAACCCACACAATGGTCATGGCTAAAGATGGCAATGGCTGATTTGGAAATCATGTGGACTCTTCTGTTCTTGGAAACCATCCATACAATTTAATATAGTTTTCCCTAATTTTGTATGCTGTCACATTCTTATTTACTCCTGCCAAGTCAGGAGAGTAGATGAGCTCTTTCCTGATTTACTTCATGGTTAATGTTTGCTTAAGTTCCAAAGTGAACAGTGCTGCATGCAGGACTATGAATCTTCCCATACTACTACAACATTCTTGAATGGTTTTCTTACTGGACAGAAGAATATTTAACCTAGCAGGAATAAGGTCTGTAAAGAACACAACAGAATTATGACCTCAAAGAAGTCTCTGGAAGAGAAAGTGAACTAACTCTAACTCCCTAACTCTATTTGACTTGAATGATTGCATGAGTTAGGAAGAGAGTTATGAAGCAAGGCAGGTAAAATCAGAAGGAGATACTATTTTGAACAAAGGCAGGGAAGATATCAACTGTGAGAGGCTGACAGTGAAAAGGATCTTGTGCTGAGGACCCAGGTTGTCAGACTCCCCAGTTAGCTTAAAGGTCACCTCTGAAAGATAGCATTTCAAAGGGCAAATATTACAAGGTTGCCCTCTCTGCTCCTACAGCTGAATTAAGCCTCCAAGAGCTCGACTTTGAAGGATGGCACTCCAGAGTTTTGCCCGAAACTGGCCTCTTCCCTTGCATCATTTTTCTATGTTAGAGACAACACTTTATATATTTGCTTCAAGATCAGCATCGCAAAGAGCAAGATTACATACAATGATAAAGAACATACACATTTATCATGATGACTATCGACTACAGAATGCCAGATCAAGAAAATTAGGTGGATGAGGCTTTCTTTGTGAGATACTGGTAGAATCACTAAAAACGAGTTTACCAAAACAGGGAGATTTTTACATACTCTGATATGTTGTAAAAGAAATAAAATAAACCACAAATTGTCTGACAAATTCTTAGCCAGCGTCAGTGATGGCTTTTGCAACTAAAGGAGAAAGCTACAAGAAATTCTCTTGCTGTTTGTAGAGAGAAACTTGCTGAGAATGGGAGGGTATAAGTAAGCTGAATGAGATGAAAAAGTTCAGACCCTTAAAAGAGAAAGAAAACCAGCAAAATAAAAACTGTGGATTTTAAGCAGGCAGATCAAATGATTAATTAACTAATTGTGAATTACTCACTGATCTCATAGAAGAAAGAAGCACACAGAAAGTGGAAATCAGATAGCTAAGAGAATGCATAAAAGACTAATGGGATTAATCTCAGAAGGACACAGATGCAAGTAGCAAGAACAAGAAATGCTGTAAGCACATCAGCAGTAGGAGAAATGTGGTCCAGTAGTTCAATATTCAATGGCATTATCAACAAATGACAATGGGCAGGCTAAAGTTCACAACACGCGTGCCTACCTCCACGCAAAGGCCAATCACGCAGGTGACCAACACAAAAATTGATGAGAAAGAGCTGAAATCTCAGCCTAGAATGGAGAAATAACAGCTCAGAAAATACTCATTGAGCTAGATCTTTTCAAATTACCTGGACCTGATAATCTGCCACCTGATAGCTTTTCACAGAATCTCGGGACAAGTAATGGTATCACAGAGGACTGGAAAGGACAAAGTACTGAAAACCTGACAATCCACATCCATTGCCTAGAAACAAACAGGAAATGGGACGTGGAGCTGGGAATTATAGTCAGGTTCACTCCGTGGTACATAATTAAAGACATTACTTGTGAATACTGGTAATAAGCAAATAAGAGTCAAACAAACATTACTTTGCAAAACCAGCATGAAACAAAGACCCTAATCTCATTTTATATAGCATTTCTTTACTGCTTAAAAAATGAAGACAATAAAAAAAGTCTTGGAAGGCTCTGACTTTAGAGACCTGTAAACAAGACTTGGGTTTCTAAAAAAAGGTCTTCAAAAAATTAAATTAAATCTTAGGAAAATGGAAGTGCTTTAGCTGAGCATTAAATATCTACAGGATGTGGCAGGGATCTCTGAGCAAGCCACTCCACATGGGAAAATAATAGCATTGTGCAGCGAGGTTTAATGGTCTTGAAAACAGTGTATTGACTTTTAAACATTTGCTCTTACCATGAGACAAAACTCTTCCTTTTGTATTCAAGACAACTCTAAAAGTTCTTTAGCATAAATTTAAGTGCATTTTTACATTGAAAAGTGACAAAAGTGACATTTATCAGTCAGAAAAGTGTCCTCAGTCCAAAATACTTTTTTAATTGTAAAGTCTCCTTTTAACATAGATATAATTCCAAGATACTTCTAATTTTATTTTTACTATTGCTGTAAAGAAAGCCAGGAAGAGATCCTGGTCCAGCACAGTGTTTTCTGGTAAGCAAATCCACACTAAGTGAGCAGAGAATTCAGTAAGCAATCAGGAGATCACACAGATTTCTTCATCCAAGGCAAAACCATTCCCTACGAATCTCCTGATCACTGCCTATTTCTTCTTTTCACACTTTGACCACAAATTCTATTCTGCACCTTTGAAAATTCTCCTTTTTCTAAGGAAAAAATATTTTTCTTAAACATTTCCTGCCTTGCACTTATCATCTGGGTTCATATTTGTCATCTTTGTATACTATCTAGTGTACTAGTGTGCTTAGTATGCAAAAGCATTGTGGGGAGATTTTTAATTCTCTTTTGAAATACCTGACACTCAGTAATGTAACGTAAAAGAAATTGAATTCTGTGGAATATAATTTGGCTTTGACACAATGCATGCAACATTGTATGCTAGCTTTAAATTGAAAATTCAGTGTTTTTTCCAAGACTCCTCCTCCAAAACACATAAACTGTAGGCAAGATATCCTCTTTCTATGTTTTCTCACGAGTATAGTCACCCATCCCTGAATATTTGTCTCCCCATCTTAGGATATAAATGGCTTTGTTATTAACCCTCACAGTCTCTGACCTTGCCACTTCTGTGAAATAATAGCATAAGCTAGTGGAATTTTCTTTCAAATGAAATGTTTACTCTATAAACCTGTAACTGCTATATTGCGTTATATTTTTATGTTTATTGTTATGAAATTATATTTGTAAGTATAATTCTGTAATAAAAGGAAAACAAAGATTGATACTGAAAGAGAATGAAATTTCAGAACATGCTATAAAATTAATCTAATACTGGGAAATCATAAAAAAGTGCAATTACTCTATTTACAGCTGAAAAGGAAAAACAAATGCATACATAAAAATAAAAGCTGCATTGTTACAGTAAGAAGCTTATAAATATCAAAATGAGAGTGAAATCCTCTTACAAACAAGAGTTAATCTTAATTGTGCATCAGTTTTGACTATAACATGGACTTTATTTTAATACTATAAAACCTCTTTCTTTACTCAAAAGTATCTTTGCACAATGAATGTCGTAGCTATTGCAGAAGTTGTCTGAGTCTTCACATAAGTCAACCTCAACTCCTTTTGTTTTGCAAAGCTGATGCTCAATCAGAGTGTCCTTTTGGATGCCATTCTGAAAGTACCAATTCAAACACTGATGATTTACCTAGTAATTATACTTACAGCCTTTAGAAGTATCAAAGGAGGATGTAAAAAAGATACTTTGGTATGGGAAAGGTTGGAACTACAGAATATTAGACATTAGGGATGGAAGGGAGAAGGAACAGTTATGACTACTGATTTATCATAGCATACGTGCTAATACATCTGGGAAGCTCATGGACTAGAGATTACTTGTTGAATAGATTGGAAGAATGTAAAAAATACAGTCCACAAAAAACCATTAATGCTTACTGTTCTAGCAATAACATTTCCTTGGTAGAGGAGCTACTTTGGGAAAGTTTCAAAGAAATACTTGTTGCAGTTTACTAGACAATCAATAAAAACACCAGTGATTTTACACCAGTATCCTCAAAGCACAAAGACAATGCCTCCGTGTGACACAATATGCACAATCAAGGAAACAAAAATATTTTGAAAGATCCAAAAGCAAAGTGCCATGCCTGTACAAAGGTGACTTCTGAATCACTTCCCTTCTTGATGGAGTGTACTTCCACGGCATAAAATACAGGTAAGACAACAAAGATTAAAAAAAACCCCAAAAAACAACCCACAAAATATTATACGTGGCTCCTAAAATTTACCCCCTTCCCTATGTATATTATAAGGGAAACCAAAATCTCTGCTAAACCTCTTATGGTTGAGCACCAATATCTGAAACACCCAACCCTAATGAAGTTAACAACAGAAGTGGCTGTTATGGGCAAGGAATCTACTTGTAAGAGAAGATCATAGGTCATCCACCAAAGTCAGATGCTATATACCCCTTTTGGAATTTAATGTGCAAAAAGATAAGAAGGGATTGTATTAAGCCAAAGAAAAAGCCTGTGGAAAGAGCTACTTCTTGAACTATAGTATTAAAAGCCTTGACATATCTATGAAAGAAGGGAATGGATAATCTTTATTATACTGTAAGCAAGGCAAATGGCAGATTGATATCCCTTGGCACGGGAATACACTACTAAATATTTGAAGACAAGCTGTGACTTCAAATATCACATCCAACTGCAACTTTTTTTTCTTTTCTTTTTTTTTTTTTCAGAAAAAGCAACTCATGCTGAGGAAGATATGGCTTATTTGAAACTTATTTACTGTCATAACAGATGGCGAAGACTAGAGAGAATATAAATGAAAAATATGGGGGCCCAATAAATGTCAAGGCTCCCAACTTGGTTTGTAAAATTAAAAGAAAAAAAAAAAAGGAAAGAAGCTATATCTATGCAAGATACAAAAACTTAACAGAATAGATTAGCTTTTTAACATCCTGGAAATAACCATTTTTCTGCCCACACAATGTGGGATTAAAAATTGCACTGATGTTACAGTCACGGCCATCCTGAAAAATTCATCCAGCGCTATCTATACAGACATCCCATTACTCAAAGCCCCGTTCCAGCCAAAGCTCTGGTGGACCATGAACATTTTATCAGTTACATCTAGGACGGTCAAAATAGTTTCCTGTGAACACATGTGGCAAGGCAGAAGGTTTGCTGGCCATGTTTGTGACCCAAGGAACCACAGCCTGAAGAAGCAGGTGAGAGAGAGCCAGGGCTACAGATCCAGGGCCTTCTCTGATTGGGAGTTTTCAAGTCTGGGGTTCCCATTTCTAAACAAAACAAGATTTTAAAGCAGCAAAATCTTCTGCAAAACAGAATTACTTTTTATTCTCAGCCCTCTCTAACACTCACCTCAACCTCTTAATTTCAGAGACAATCAAGGACTCTTAGGACTCTCTAAAAGGCACCTGGCAACCTATAAAAATTGTACTTTGGATCCTCTTCATAGAAAAGGATGCTCGCATGATGCATCCTTATTTATTTTCTGAGGTATGCAGGTGAAGTAGGAACCACTGAAGAACAAAACCTATCCATTCACTTGTGAAGGGAAACTGTATTTGCATTGTTACTGGAGCCATTATTATCCTGACAATGCTTTTAATAACAAAAGGAAACAAAATTAAGGCAGAACTAAAACACCATGAAAATTATATTCACAAAACCCCGAAATAAATTGTCCGTGTAAACTTGCGTGAGGAAGCGGGAGCTGAACACGCGTCTCTCACTGGAAAGCGGAGCTTTCACAGTTCTGCTGTGCAATGTATCAGTGCTGTAGTTCACAGAAAAGCACAAAGCCAGCAGCAAAGGGAATAGACATTATTCTATATTTAGTTTCTCTGTTGTTTTATTGTCACCTAGATGACTAGCAAATACACCACTTCAATGCAACATCTTAGTCACTAAACCATGTCACAGCTAATTTTACTGTAAATCTAGTAATGAATTTCAGAACATGGTAAGAGATGGAGTATTAAACACCCCATGATGGCACAAACTAAAATAAAACCACGAGTATATTTTTATATAGTTTTTCTTAATGAAAAACAAGGAAACATACACAAAGTATTTGAGTTTGCATGCTGCTACCTTTTATGTTTTCTGTGCATTGTATTTGAATGCTGTCCTCTTGATTATATTCTCTGAAATACTTGTTTGAAGTAAGATACTTTATTTTAATAAGTGGAACAAAGCTTTGAATAGCTTGGTTCAAAAAACAGTTTTAAATGAAAGGAGCTGTTGCTAAGCACAGGGATCTTTGCCAAATACTTTTTAAATGGTTTATTGTGCCCTAGCAATCCTGAGATTAAAAACATCTCTTGAATTACAATGACACATCAAAAAATAAAATTAATGTGGGGGTTTTCATTACAAGAATTGAGCCTCTGTGTGTTATTCTTTCCATTAGATAAGAAAGAAACATATTGTGGTACATTGTTTTTGCTGTCAGAGTGAGCTTTTAGGCAAATATACAATATCACACTATATCCCTCATGGATTCAATCACGTACTGTACAAGTTCTTCTATTAATTTAACTTAATGCTGTGGATTTAAAGGATAGACTGTATATTTTCACATATTTTTCTGTACTGGGGATGAGTTATTTTTAGACTCCATAAGTCTTCATCAAAATCAGAAGATGGCATCGCCTCATACGACTATAATATGAATAATGGTATTGCCTCACTCTGCAATAAACATTTAATTTTCCACAGTTCTCGCAACAGTTACAAAACAACTGTTCTGCCAAGCTTTTATGTTGCAACACTGTGGAGCATATAGATCTCATTGTCAATGAGAAACCTGAGTGCAGAGAGCTGGACACTGTACAGAAAAACACAATCAATAGCATTTCCTAGCTAATAAAATGTCTAAACCAGTGCTCTCACCAGTGCTGGCCTCACAGCACACAGATTATGATTTAGAATAGGGAAAAAGGAAGTAGCAAAGACAACAGAGTAAACAGCTGCTAATTGATTTGAAACCAAACTTGATTTCCACTTCCTGAAATCCTATTTCAGTTTGTATCTGGGGGTCTGTGAATGTATGATAAACCAAAGACATAACTCCAGATATCTCAAGCTGGGTATGAAACAGGCATGCAGCTTGGTGGGATTTTTCTTGAAATCACTAACTATTGTGTTTTGCCCAGACTTCATAAGATACCAGGGAAAGCACATGTACCTTGCCAGATAACACATGTACATCTGTACTGCATGGCTTTAGCTCACAGGTTTTACTTGTCAAAATACACTTTCCTGCTTCATTTCACAAGGGCAAATAAACTAATTCATCTGCAAGTTATAGATTATAGCGAATTAAACCAAAATACATTGTACATACTAAAACTGAGCAGAACTAGGTAAACTGGCAGATATAACACAATAACAATTGGAACAAGCAGGTGAAATTACATTTGTCTTGTTATGCACAGACATGACACCTCAAGTTACTCAAATAATGAATGTAAACTTATCTAACTCAAAAGAATCTCAGTGAAATCCTGCCACTTCCATACATCATATACTTGCACAGATAATCCATTATGAAGATATCTCTTCAGGTATTTATTGACCCCAAAACATTTCTCTCCTAAAGGATTTCTGTATTTTAGTCATTGTCCCCCAGTGTGACACATGTCTTTTAACAGAATTTGAACATACAGGCAGACAGCTTTTTTTTTTCTTTCCCATTTTAAAAGGGAATTATACAAGGAAAAAGTAAGAGCATTATGTCAAAAGGAAAACCAAGGTCACCTTCTCAAATGGTCCATGGATTCTTTGCCTCTCCAAGCTGGCACAGGTGCTTGGAATTTCAGTTTACTGGACATTAGTGGAGCTCCCATGTTTGGGGGGAGGGAGAAGGATGGTGGGAACAGAGAAGAGGCAGGACAGATGAGATTTAGTTCTTCCACTGTTGTAATTTACAGCAGCCTTCAGCTACTAAACATTTTCAAGAAAGGGTGAAGAACAGGACTTCTGATGAAGAAGTCTAGAATCAGGGTCCTGGTCCACTTCCCAAGCAGCCCCAGAGCTGACCCAGGCTGATGGGCTGACTCTGGCCACACAGCAAGACTGGCCACGACAGCAGGGGGAAAAGTGACTGGAGGGAAGAGAAGGCCTGGAGTATAAAAATCACAACAGTGCACACAGCACATCCTCAGTGCCAGCAGAGGAAAGGTGACAATAGCAAAATCAACAAAAAAGGTAAGCGTGAATTCTGACATGGATATGCATCTCTGTGTGTCTGAAACTTGGAGATGGTTGTTTCACCCTCCCAAAGGTGTAGTCATGGGAGGTCAAGTGGAGAAATACCTGCACAAAATTCTGGTTTTAAGACACTATACATTTCAACTGGAGACATCCAGTAACTTTACTTCCCTCCTTCAGGAGATCCCTGCTGAACTGACTCCTACACATACTCGGGGTAATCAGGATTCTCATTGCTTTCAGTCATACAGGACTAGGACCCCATTCTTCAATTCATCAAGCCCACTCATCTCAGGGGCTTGAGGAATCCAGAGCCAACTAATGCCTCCAGGAAAAATATTCCTAAACCAGTCCCCTTTGATTCCCTGCTCTGATAGGAAACAAGAAATAAAACACTTTAAAAATGAATCAGATCCCTTTGACCTTTGTTGAAAAAAGGCCATCACAGTTTATAGCACTGAAAAGATGAAGAAGAAATATAAAAAAAAAAAGTTGAGAACAATTACAATGCCTCTTCAGGAAATTTATACTTTTCTGTTTTTCTTTGAAAATACTACATAACTCCAGATTTCTACAACACAAGGAGAATACCCAGTCTCACATAAAACATCCATCCACTAGGAAAGACATTTATTGGTCTCAGAAGCCAGATATCACCAAAACCAAAAGGCATCATTATTCGGACAAAGATGAAATGAATTGTCATGACATTCTAACCTGCAAGAAGATGCACTCTTCATTATCAGTCAATATGCAATAATATTAATCAAGAGAAGTAAATCGTGGAGGCTTTGATCACTGGCACTGGAACTCGCACACTATGGCAACTTCACTCATTCCTATTTAGTTCTGTGGATTCTTGTTTATTCAGTATGAGACGTATGCCATATAAAATAATTCTGAGCTAATTATTTTCTCATTTCCTAAAAACCTCAACCATGTTAATAATTAAGGCATTTTTCCTTCATACTGATTTAAAAAGGAATTAACACAACTGAATAAGCAGTAGTTCACATGATCAAATTTCCGATATTCTCTAAAGCATGAGATTAATTTTTGTGTTCAAGTTTTCTCATGACAAGGATCAGACTGCAATCTTTCCAGGCATCAATATATACCTCAAACTTATACAGAAAAAAATGCCTGTGTTGAAATAAGTATTTTGAACAAATTATGCACATTGGAAAAACTCATAGGCAGAATACATGCGAGACTTCATGCTAGCAATAGCCTAATAAGAGCAAATTACCCATCTCCCATTAGTTACCCAAGATAAATACTCCTTTCTAAACCAAAATCAAAGCTTTTGGAGAAAAACTTATAAAAATGGAAAAACATGGAGTAATTGCTGAGATTACTTAATTGTCAGGATTAAATTTCTGTATAAATCGTCCTTAGTTCAGTGTTAGTTTTATTTTATCTCCTCAAGTAGAATGATAGTTTCTTATTAGGGTACTTGGCTTAGAGCTTATTTTTAAATTAAATTTCAGTTATAATAAACTCTTGCATAGATTAAAGCAAAATATGATAGCAGTAGCTTGTAGATGATGTTATTTCAGTGAAGAAATACTGTAAGTTTAAAGTTTAATGTTTCTCTAATGACGGCTCAGTTAGTTAATGGAAACAAGTGCTGTGGAGACATTTCTCCTCTTTTGGCAATTGCCATTTTTACCGGCGTTCCAGGAAAAAGTAAACACGCTTTGGGTACTGGAACCCCCTTAAGCCCTTTTGTAAACGGAATGGTGAAGTTTCAAAATTAATATTAAATTGAATTAGTTTTCAGGGCGTATTTTATCTTTTACTTAATAAACGCTTTGAGCAGAGTAACGAGGCACAGGCGAGCGGGCACCGCGGTGCCGGTGCGGGCAGCAGGGGACCCCGCTGCACGCATCACTGGGGACGGTAACACAGCGAACAGAGGGGACTTCCCGCTTCAGCGCGGGCGTTTTAAAGTCCAGGGGGTGAAGTCACCGGTCGAGCCCGAGGCCGCCCGCAGCCGCCGTTCCCACGGGCTCCGGGCACCTGCTCGCTGCCGAGACCGGGAAGGCAGGCAGGCGCCTGAGGTGCCAAGCGGCCGCAGGAGCCGTCACCCTGTGTCGGGCCGCGGGAGCGGAGCGGGGCAGGAGCCGTCACCCCGCGGCGGGCTCCGGGGCGCTGCAGGACACGGCTCGGCCCGGCCCGCCGCACGGCCGCGGCGCCACCTGGCGGCGCCGGGAAGAGCCGCCGCGGGGCAGCCCGGCGGAGTCCCGCAGCGCCTCGCGCTGTCCCGGCGCTCCTCCGTGTCTCGTTGCGGTGTCAGGACGGGAGGGTGTTGTTAAACGCAGCCGTGGCCCCGCAGCTCCGCCATGTCACCCAGCTGGAGCCCAGCTCGGGCCGGTTCGGCCTGTTGGAACGCGGCGTTTCCGTGCAGGAGGAGGATTCTCGCCGGGCTCAGCCGTTTGTGCTCCGAAACAGAGCTCACTCCTCGTGCTGCTCTCTGCATCACCTCTAGAAATACTTATTTTCCAGTTCGTTCAGCATTTTTTCCCATAGTTCAGCATTTCACATCCCATGTGGCCTTTAGAGCCTTTCCTTCCTCCCCGTCTCTTCACGATTTTGTATGAGACCACAGCTGACACAACTACCAAGGATCTTCCTCCTCATTATTTCTAAGATGCTACATGTGACTTGTCTCATCTTTAAATAAAGTTTATAGTATTAGGTTAGCTCCAGAATGTCAAAATATGCTGCTTAGTAAATACTCAGAGAACAGACAGAACCTATTTCCTTTGACTACAACTACAATTCCGTAACATTTCCTTAGACAGTTGTTGATAATAATCATCTACAACCAATGCATGCACACCTGTAAGTGTACAAGTCTGGTATGTGTAACTGTATATAATTTATATAGTGTGTATACTGTAAATTGTTCAACAGTATAACAAGTGAAGGTTATTAGTCCCTAATATAAAGGGAAAATGTGATATTAATTAAAACTGACCCCGTAAAGCAATTTCCATTCTGACAACATTTGGCAAGTACTCCTTGGGAGTAACACGACAAGATCCAGCTGAAGTGTCTTCATGCTCCTGCAGTGAACAATACAGCCTGCTTTTCTTTTTTCCTACAAGTATTAACAGATCCTTCATTTTCCCCTGCCTGTGCAAAGCCTTAAAAATTACACACTGGTGTTGTTTACCTTTATTTTACACCATGGAAAAGAAATTCTGCACCTAGGAACTCATCACAGTCAAACAGACTTGGGTAGGAAATCAATTTTACCGTTGTTTGGGCAATTACAAGAAAATACTTCTCAATGACTCAGCAAATTGAGAATATCTGGCTGCTTGAACACTTGGTTCAATGGAACAGAGCTCAGGATGTTGTCTGCTGTTGACTCTGAACAATACTGCAGCCCCATGAACCACAAGGCCTGAATCCATTTGTGGATTCCTTATCCATTTCCCCAGGCTCTATCTGTGGAAATCAGCTTGAAAGTTGAAGATACTGTATTTTAGGAAAATATTTCAACCTATTTTATACATATGCTTTTCAACCTATGGGATTTTAAAGAACTCACTCCTCACTGAACAAGTGAAATGACAATAAATGATAGACACTAAAAATTACTAAAATTATTTTAAATATTTCCCTTAACCCTCACTAGCTAGTGACGCAAACATCCCTCTGTCAGCCTTTTTGTGCATCCTTATTTCCTTCCTGCTCCTTAGTTTCTTTCCACATGATTTACATACTTATAACTAAAATGATGGCTGCTTATCTGTCTGAACATCTTGTATAAATCTTTCTGAATTTGGTTGCATGACCTCTTGTTTTTCATGGCCTGCCACTCCCCTGCAACACAGAAACCCAAGCGTGTGCTATACCTTGACTGCATGGTCCTTTCTTTTTTCCAGACCATTGGTTTAAAAAATGAACAAAATTGGTCCTAATACTGATCTCCTGTGGCACTCCACTAATCACTTTCCTCTTTCCCAAGCCACTACCCACTCACAAATACCTCCGTCTTTGATGTCTCAGAAGATAATTTATCTATTCACATACCTCAGCTACTATAAAGTAGCAAAATTACAGACCTTGCAGATTATTCTTTTGTGTTTTGCTCTATCAACAGATTTCCTAAATGCTAGGAAAATTATGTCCACGGACCCAATTTACCTTGTTACTGCCTAGCAATGATTTGTTAAACACAATCAAATTTTTGCGGCTGCCTTTAACTGTCCCTGGTGGTGCCTGCACTGGGGCCTGGTATGAAAATAAATGGAGTAGGGAAAAAAAATTAAACAAGATTATTCTGTGCACTCATTTACCATCAAAGCTCAGGTAGTATCATGTCTCAACAGTTCTATATGTAAATTAAAAAAACCCAAAGAAAACAACAAAAACCACCATTTCATACACCTGGACAGAAATGTGCAAGGATGCAAACCCATGTATACTCCTTTTTGTTTAAGAATCCATATTCTGACTCAAATTTTAGCACCAATATGTATCTTTATTACTCTGGAAAGGATTCTGTTCTACTCACCACACACTTATGTTCTGTGTTTACTTCTACTCCTCTTATTTTTCTTATTCTACTACTAACTTGATCAGTTTCTCAGCCCTACATTCCCTGCTATTTTCCCCACAAACTGTTACTCCCTTGGGCTTACCCAATGATTTCCATGGTGTATTTTCACCAACACGTACCAGAAATGGGCCCATTTACAGACTGGTCTCTGAGGGGGAGCTGACTGGGGTTTGCTCCATCATTAGCACAGGCTGGTGGAGCAGTGCATGAGGGTTCTTGCTTCCCTCCATCATTCCTGCTCATCTTGCAGGGCCTTAACCCATTCCTTAAATCATTATATACATCTGCCTTAGAAGACCTTGTAACACAGACTGTTCAGTCTACTGTAAAACAACCTGTTTAGAGAAGAGGGATGTGCTGTTTCTGATTAGTATGAAGCAGATGATCCAGGAGAGAGAACCTGTATGCTTTCTGTGCATACACAAGGTCTCATTTTCAGAAGCTTGTGCCCACCACTCTTGTACCTCTTTCCCCACACAAGGCTTGAAGTACTCCAACAAAAGACAGGACCTGCATTTCCCACTTCATCTCATAGCTACATGCATTTGTCCATCATGCTCCCAGTCTTGCATTCGGCTGTTGTGAAGCCCTCAAGGTGCTTTTCCTTGTGATTAACCACACGTGGGTTTGACAAAGGAGGAGCAAATGGAAGTGCTCCCTCTGCTCCCACACCCTTGTTTCCCACCCATGCTGGCAGTGTCTCAAGGAGAGCAGAAAGCTGCGTGTGCTCCACTGCAGCAGAAGATGGGGGCAAGAGACAGAGCATATTGTGAAGGGATTCCTCAGCTAACACCATGCATTACAAAAGCACATCAGTGACCACAGTGCACGTGTGCTCTGCTCCACCCACCTTGCATTTTAGCAGTATTATTTGTGCCCTGGCATAGTTCTTTAGGCAGTAACCAGGCAGGATTGCATCTACTAAGTGCAGATGTTATACGTAAGCATTCAATAATATCACAATTTGTGTGTTTTACATCTCAGGATATCTTTAGAAAGTACAGCTTCTTCATAACGACTAAGTTAGAGTCACTGAGCAGTAACACACCACCTCATGAAGTAACAACTGTGAATTGTGGGTAGAAGTAAAGATTTCAAACAATGAGTGAAAAATATTGATGGAAAGGTGTGCTCTGAGCTGCTGACATCCTTTAGCTATAAACCAAAAATAAAAGCAAAATAAAGTTTGGAGAAAAATAAAAGTTCTGTTTTATATTTACTCTGTGCTCACAAAATTCATTCTCTCTTTCCTTGACTAGTCAGAGACATAAAAATTCTATTACAACAAAAGAATTTGTTCCAGACCCCATCAAATGTCAGAGGCGTTCTGATAGCCAAGTGCCAACACAAGATAAAGATTAATAATAGTGGCAGCAACCTCCTTTCCCAAGACTTCTATAAAGAAAAGAGACAGAGAATACCAATGCAGCCACATACACACTTCTTGGCTGCTATCTTTCCATTTGTGTTGATTCCAGACAAAGTCTTATCATGAATCCCTTGAATTATTATCAAAATTCCTGTGGATTATAATGACATGGTATCACCTCTTCAACCTTTCCCCCTCAGCAACAGCAAAAAAACCCCAGGCTATGTGACAAGGCAGAGAGATGGTTTTGTATTCCAAACCAGTAACACGCATTCCTGCACACACAGTGACTGTATGGATGTTCCTCTCATGCATAAAAAGATCCTTAACAGGCTGTCTTTACTCACAGGGCCCTTCAACAGGTATTCCTGCTTATGTCTGGTATTGTAAACGTGTACACCATCTTATTTTATATTAAAACAGAAACAGATTGTTTCATATAGTTGAAATAACTGATAACAGAAGGCATAGCCATGCTAATTTATGTTGATCAGGATCTGTGCACATTTTCAAATCTTTGAAGAAAGGCAACTTAAGCTGTTATGCCTAAAACCATCACAGAAGGCCCAATGGGAGAGAGCTGAAAAAAAATAGTTGTGCAAGAAATACTGTAAAAAATAGTTAAATTCTTGTCAACTCCAAAATTGAAGCAAGGCTACACTAACTTCTGTGCTGAGATTGAGAAGCACCCTTGCATTTTGATCTTGAATAAGAATTAATGGATAGATTAAGATGCCATGAAATAAGGGAAGTAAGCCAGAAACTCATAAGATAACTATGAATTTAGGAGAGAAAAGTACAAATATCCTATTTTAATTATATAATTGATGATGGAAATCTTTCTTCTCAAACATTCACATGGATTATCCCCCATCTCTCAATTTCTACCCTCAGCATGACTAATGAAATACTGAGTGTTGTCCCTGGGTGGTAATGAAGTCATACTACCAAGGTGTATATATGAGCATTTTCTGCACTGCAATGGTATTACCAGTGGTAATTTTAACCTCCATGAGAAACAAGACAACAAATCAATATTTATCAAATGGAAAAAAAAAAATAAAAAAAAAAAATCAGAGTTAGTGGGCAGCCTTCTGCAGGGTACTGCAGAGGAAGAGAGCAACAAATGGTTATTTGGCAACACTGAAAAGAATATGAAAACATCCTTGCGAAGAGCAGCGGCTGTTCCAGTATCAGTGCTCGTATCTGCTCCGCTTGTGACCTCCTCTGACTCTGCTGGTAGGGAATTCCCAGGGCTTAATTCTGGCAAAACAGCCAAAGAGGCAGCTTCACCAGGCACCGAAACTTAGTCCTTCACAAAGCTGGAGCAATTAGGACAACTGGTAACAGCCCAAACTGGTTCTTATCTCTTCAAGAGTAAATTACCACAGGGATTGGAAGTTAATAGGCAATTCAGCAGCAGATGCTTTTTGCTGTGGACATAGACACACTGAGCTAGGCTTGAGAGACAGTGTTTCATTCTTTAGTGCAAAATCCCATTTTTTAGATAGCTAAATGCATTAAAGCACACAGGCAGATTTCTATACAAAACAAATATGGAAGCTTGGGCTTTTGCTAGGATGGAGATTTTCTCATCACCATCCACCACTTGCTTTACCACTACAACGTACTGGCAGAGTACACCGTTTTATTTTCTGATTTCAAATATACTTTTAGAGTACCAAAGATGACATCTATTTTATAAGTGCAGGGCTAAAGAACCCCTATTTAGGCATTACTAATGACTAAAAATAGATGAGGATTCTCCCTCACAAAGAAAAAGCTGAATTTCTCAGTCAATTATCAGGTCAAGAAAAACTTAAAATCTTAACTTTAATAAGTATATTAAAATAAAACTAAGAAGTCCTCATGTGCTTTTCTGTTTTCAAAAATATCAAGGAAAAAAAATAGCATTACTGATTGCCTAAAAGCCTCTTTGAAACTACTGCCTTCATTCAAGAAGAAAACAGAATTTTCTTTCTCTTGCCATGTTTGATGGAGGCCTTACCCCAGCTCTACCCTACTACAGGAAAAACACTGCAAAAAGGGATTTTATTACAGGGGTATTAATGTTGCAGTCCTAAATAATGAATGTAGGGATGCAGAACCTGATACTATTGAAGCACAATCATCATATAGGCATTTAAAAAACCATATTAACAATGCTTTGGATTGCAGGGGTGGTGCAGCCCTGGTCAGATGGGGATGGAGCTGTGCAGGGGGAACGGGCTGTGTGTAAATGGCTAGCTGTGTGGACAGTGAAGGAGACAGCTTTTATCTGCTTGGTACCTCTCTGCTCTTATGTCCTGTACCAGTAAATCCAGGGCTGGTTTGTGTAAAGTAACTCAGAGTAGAAAAGTTTGTGCTCTCCAGCTGCAGGCTGTGCTCGCTCTGTACAGTGCACACCGGTGCTGCTCAGGGAAGGTGCCCTCCTCCATCCAGTCAGAGCATCCCACCTAACTGGGGCTGTGGGAGCCAGCACACAGCAAACAACTCTGTGGTGCTGGTGCCCATGTAAAGGAGATATGGGGCTGTTTGGGCACTTGTAACAAATCAGCTAACAGCAAATAAACCAGGTAACATTTATAAACAAGCCTCAGGGAGATGAATTTCATGATATCAGAATTTATCCTCTTCCCCAAAAGATTTAATTCTTTTCTGGGGCATCCAGACAATACTTTTCTCTTCCATATTTATTGTACTCCATTGATGGTTCTGAATATCCCTCCCCATTGGCTCATCTTTGGGACAGAGCTGTGGAAGCTTTACACCTATGGGCTTCTAGGAAAAAATCAATTTTTCAGCAGCTCCAATAACAAACCCCATTTAATGTAGAGTAACCTACTAACTCAGTTGTAGGATCCAGAGACAAACAGAGAGGGCTTTGCTTTCTCCAGCATCTCAGGCTTTTCCAACACATAGACATGAATTCAATATATTGTTACTGAGAAATATGGTACCTGTGGTTATTTAGCTTTCCAAAAAAATGAAGACTTTCCAAGAATAATAGAATAAAATATGATTTTTTTCAGTAATTCCAATTGTGAATTAGTTAAACTTTGTAGTACAGTAGGATATCTGCTTTGAACACACTATTGTGTAGTGAACCCCAGCATCCACATAACTCAGTTTTGGGGTTATTTCGTTGTCATCTGCAGCACGTATGGAGAATCAGGGCCTGCTCTAATTGCAATATTGTAGTTTTGACTGACAGACAATATGTCTACAATCAACTCATTGGAAAGCCATGTGTTGCAACAGTTCCTTGTCCGGCTCCAGAGCGTACAGAATTGAGACGAATCAGTCTCAATATACACTAATCCCACAGTAAAAAAAGGAAAAAAAAATCTTAGAAAACACAAATATACAATGGACCAAGAGGTTTTTTTTGTATCTCTTCTGAACTGTTAATATCTGTTGACTTTTAAAACATGGTCAGATCATTCTGGAATAACACTTTAAAACATATACCCCCCAAACAAAACTGCTGTGTCCAATCTTCCTGATCTTTGCATTTGTTATCCTAAAGCAAAGTAAATTTGAATATGAAAATTTGAAAAACTCAACTTTTGAGATCACAAAAAAAAAAGTTGAAGTTATTACACATACTACTAATGCACACAAATATATAGCTAACACTGAAATAATGTTTTTATTCTGACCTCACACAGGCCTGCATAAGTGGAATTATTATGCAGCATAATATGACAGAGATATCTGTCATTAGTAGAATTTCTGAAATTTTGAACATACATTTCAATAGCCTAAGCGGACCTAGCTTGGCAATTTAGCTGACCCTGGAAAAGAGTGCCTTATGTTCATCTTGTGCAATCTGTCCAGTAACAGATGTACACCATTAAGATGTAAAGTGAGGCAGAGGAGGAGGGGAGTAGCAGGAGAAGAGTCAGGCCATTTAGCAGAAGAGCCATGAGTTTCAGTAGGCCAGCATGAGGGAAGGGCAGTAAGGTACAAATCATTCAAAACAGGTTTCAAGTAAACCTGTGATAAACAAATTACTATTTTTAAAGTATTGCATTTACTTTATGTTAAATGATATGTAAACATGTAAAGAAAAGAAAAAAAAATAGTATCTGCACCGTGATTGTGGTGAGAGCATGAGATGAGAAGAGAATGCAAAGAGATGTAGGTGTGAGAGAGGGCACCACTACAGCTGAAGGAGCGTAGGGAATCCAACCAGATTAAAAAGATGCATTGGTGTCAGATGGAGAAGTTTTCCTCCAGCACTGTGGACCTGGGTCACTGGGAAGCATGAAGCCTACAGGTGGTAAAGTTCTCCAGATTAACAGTTTGTGTTGATGACATGTTCAGATGTTGGAGTTACTTCGCCATAGCAACAGACACAACCTGTCACATTATAACTCATCTTCCTTATTACTGCAATGAATAAACTGGAAGAGTTTTACTGGGTTTAAGCTCTGTCTTGCCTATTGGTTTCTGTGAAATTTTGTCACCTGTGTTTACTCAGTTACCACCAGAAATGTGTAAAAACAGACAAGACTTGCAATTAAATGTTTTTTAAAATGTTAAAAGTGCCACTTTCCAGGATTATTGCAACAGAAAAATATTCATCATATCTGCCCACACCAAATGTTGATATAAATTATTAATTTAAGGCAAATGTGACAATTAAGCAGATTTATTAGCCTTAATACATCATGCAATTACCAAATGACTTCTTTTTAAAGACTGTCTTCTCTTTTTCTTTGCAATCAAAACTTCTTTTGTTTTAGGTACTATGTTTTATTTATTGACACACATCACTTTGAGAATGAGCTATCCACGTTAAATTTTGTAGTGGCAGCATATGATTAATACACAAACACAATAGCAATCTCAAGGGAGGCAAAGTCTCTTTCAGGCTGAGTTTTCAGTAAATAATTAACAGACAAAATGATCACTGCAACTGTCGCTAAAATGCACTTTTGATTTGCAGTCTTAATCTGTGGGCCACTAATTGACTGAAGTTGAATTGTTCATACCTAAAAGTGGTCTCTTTAGCCACAAGGCTGACACCCACAGATGGGAGGATAATGGCCAAAGTTGTATTTCCCTTGCCTGTGGCATGATGTCTACTCTATGAATAATAGAACAGTTGTTTTCATGACTGTCCAAGATTAAGATTTTCATGTTTTCAGAGGTGTGAGAGACCCTAGCTCTCAATATATTAGAAATATAGATAGGAAATTTTAAAATCCACTTAATTTTAATAAACACAAACTATGGTTCATAGTTTACTAGAAACACTGCTTACTCACCACATATTCCTTTGAGTGTCTTTTATTAAAAAAAAAAACCCAAAATGCCCTTTTTCTTTTTTTCCTTCCCTCACACATTACATGTTGTTCTGGGAGCTTAGGTATTGTTTTCAGCTGAGCAAAAGGAAATGTCAGGGATAATTTTGATAAATGTGAGCTCTCTCATATTTTCTGTTAACAAGTGCTTTGTGTGTCTAATAACATGCACCTGTGAAGCTGATTTTTCTTCTTCATGTGACCTCAAAGAACTAAAAAGAGACTATACAGTAAAAAGAGACTATACCTACTGCTAGGTTAATAACATTGATCAAAAGGCTTCATCAATGCAGAGATAAAATAAGGCCTCTAACCCCCACCCCACCCTGGCTGTGGGCTGATTCTCAGCACTTCTCTTGTCTGCTTATCATGGTTAGCTGGTGAATGCAGAGCTGGACCCACCGACACGGGGCTGCAGTGAACACATCTCAGTAGCAGCGATATAAGCACAAAACATTTCAATCCATACAAGACCTTGAAGCTGTAGCACTACCAGTTTGCAAAGGAAGTACACTCTCTTTAAATAAACTACTATGGTAACGAATAACTCCTCCTTTCTAACACACCCTTACTAAGTTCTGAAAAATGCTGCCTTGCATAGTAAGAATTCTTGATAATCTGTTCAATTTTTTGAGTGCTATATTAATATTCCAGGTTTTTATTCCTTGTAGCTAAATGCCTTGGTAATAGAGTATCAGATTGTCCAGGAAAATTCACTGTGGTTCCAATCTTCTTTGGTTTCCAAACATGTTTAGCATGAACATACTACATGGGTTTTTCCTCATGAGCTATCAGATAGCGTTGTTCCCCCAAGGGATGAACTGTGGGCTTTTAAACTTTTCTGATACACACTGGCAAAATTTCCTCGGCTTACTTTGTTAATGATGTTTAGGGAACAGTCTATTTTCTTGTTGTGCATGTGTGGTTCTGGTTTGGTTCTGTTGTTCTGGGGATAAAACTTTAGAAAGAAAGAATTATAGCCTGATCTGGAGAATTCTAATAAAACAAAGATATACAATTTAATTTCTTTAAAATTCACTTTTCCTACAGAACATCTATAGATACCTTTGTCACAAGTGAACAGCTTCCAAGTTTCTATTTTGAAAGGTGTTTCATTTTTTGTCATGTAAAGGCTTCTGTGAATCTAGGAAAATAGTAATGAGTTTCTTTCAGTCATTTGACAAGTACAAAAGAAGTGACTCTCCACTGGCTAATATGAATTAAAAATAAAATTGTAGTGTATATGGCTTACTGTAAAAAGATTTTCCTAAAAGAAGCAGTAGAACTCCAAGTGACAAAATATTTCTGCTTTAGATAAGAAAACCTCCTCAGCTTTAAAGCAGTTCTTTAAAAACAGTTACATGTGTATTTGTTATAAATGTTCTCCCATACAAGTTCCCATCATTAAAATACTGCACAGCTAAAAGAAATATGTCCTGTACTATATTAATTTGCACAGATTTAATCTGAGTCCATTAACCTAGAGTAGGGTTCAATGTGTCTGTGAAGCCTGCCTGAATAGAAATCTGCTTTTTAAGTTTTATTTTTATTCAATCTCTGCTTCTGTAATTGTCTAAGCAAGCTTGTTTTATTTTAGGAATGCTTTTTTAGTCAATTATTTAAACTGTAAGTCTGTACAACAGGACACAGTCCGTGGGTATTTGTTATGGGTCGTTTATTAATGAAATTTTTGTGCTCTACACCAGTTACAATATTGATGTTCTTCCCCTTTGCTCCTTTTTCTGATTTCAGTAAAATAGTAAGTATTGAATTCATTTACAGATTAGCCATTATAATGAAGTCTCATTTAATCATTAAGACAAGTCAAAAGAGGGGAGACAGAAACGGGGCTGATGGAGCTTCTGGAGAAGTACCGCTATCGAGCAGTCCAGCGTCCCGGGAGACATCCAGGGTGAAACTTCAGTAAAGTCTCATCCCTGTGTTGGTTTAAACATTGTCTACCTGGGTTACTTGTTCTTATGAAGGAAATGTCAGTGTCATCTGTATCACTCACTCTCCATCCCTCCCAAGGAGGTGACGCATAGTTTATAGCCTACCCTCACAGATGCATTTGATTTAGGTGCTGTAGTAAAGTGGAAGTGTCAAGGTGATTCATCTGTCTGCCACTGCTGACAGCTGTGTTACACAGAGGGCCTGTGTGGAGCGCCTGGATTGGGCTAAAGAAGCAGGAATTGGGATATCAAAGGGAAGGGCTGGCTTTGCCATGACAAACACAGCCCTGGCTTTGCACCAGCCTAACAGATACAGCCGGCATCAACATTGTGTGGTGTATTCCGAGCATGTTTCCTGGATCCCCACCCTGCACCAGGACCAGCAGCAGACTGTCCCCTTGGACACTTGCTAGAAAAAAGAGATTGTGTTGCCATGACTAGTTTGTTTTTTTTTTTTTTAAGTGATTAGAAATATATTGGTTTCATTAAAAAAAAAACCCCAAACACTTGATCATTACACCCTCGGTCTGCCACGTGTTTTAAAACAACATCCACTACTAGCTAAAAATGTTAATTTAATTTTGCTACGAATCCTGAAAAATATCTAATTTTCTCTCAGTGTGTTCCTGAAGTTTCTCAGCATATTCCCATTCATTTATGGAAAATTATCACCCATTATCTATTTTGTAAATTGTCACTGCTACTTTTACCAGACAGCTACTTTTACAAGGTTCTTATAATAGTAAAACATTTTGTAGATACTCCCATTTTCTAATCTAATTCCTGTCTTTTCATCCATACATGAGAAATGAACCTTGCTGGTCAAGTTGAATGATAGGCATGTATACATATGTGTAGTCTAATGCGTCTTTTGTAAAAGAATGAATTATTAGAAGAGGTAATGGGAGCAACTTGTGATGATACAGTGTCAACTAAAGCTATTTATCCATCATAATCCCTACCTTTATGGATTAAAAATAGTTGTATATCCAAAAGTAATCGGAAATTCAGTGTATCAGTTGTTGATGTGTCAGTAATTTATCTAAAATAGTCCATATTTTATCATAATATCCCCAAAATATTGCAAGTTCATTTAATAGTGTGCTATGCTTTAGAAAAATATGCAGTTCCATTTCAGGGAAAATGTTACATTCAAATTTCTCTGGGTGTCCTTGGTATTTTGAAATAGACAAGAGACTTTGGAATTCTAATACCTGGTGTTTAAAGAGCTTCAGAAATGACATTTTGCTATAGTAACACGGAAAACAAATGCAAGGAAAAGGTATTATTTTCCATAACAAAACTATAGAAATACTACAGGCCATAGACTAAAATTAAATTGTTAACTCATTAAATAATAAGAGAAATCTTTATGTATATATTTGATCAGCTTTCAAATATAAGTGCACAGAGAGAGTTTCAACGATTGTAAAATTGTAGTCTGCATTTCCAACAGCTTCTAACAGAGTTTATAATGAAAAATTGGATCACCAAGCAGCCTGTGGTTTCACCACAAGGTTGGGAGTCAAGACTCCTGTATTTGAGTCAGGGCTTGACATCTGACTCTGCAGTCTTAGGAAATTTAATTTCATTTTCTGTCCCAATTTTCTACCTGTAACGCCACAGTTCCCATGCACATAAGTTCATAACCAAAGGAAGAAATATCAGCCTCAAAATGTGTAAGTAAAATTTGGGATTTATTGTGAACCATGAAATCCCAATTACTGAGCTGTTTACCAGAGACAAAAAGCTGGCCAACCATGCAGTATACCAGCACAGTTTGATCACTAAATGTAATATATTAGGAGCCATCAAATTACTTCAGAATGCTATTATGTTTTTTAATTCTGAAGTGAGAGTTAGAAACCTTAAAGTACTATTAAAAAGTTTCATTTTTGTCTTGCCAAAATAAGCTTCTAAAAGTGACTGAAGGAAAATGAGGGATGAATGGATTGATGAAAGGACCGACCTTGTAGGATGCAAGCAGGAAAGCAAGAGTGTAGGAATATTTCAGAATTTACATGACTTCAGAAGCCAATTTAAAGGTTTTCCCTGGATATCATCAGGTGACCTAGTGGGACATCAGTATAACAGGTACCTTACATCGGTCTACTGAGGTAAAAGCATCTAGGGTATCTTAGATCTCCAGCATACTTGAGGAATAAGGAGCAGCATTTTAAAACATTCCTTCTCTAATATTTATCAGTTGCTCTACTGCTCATCTGCTCCATAACTTCCTCCTAAAATTTCCAATAAAAGATTATGGTGTCTTATTACAAAATCCTCTGATCAACAAAAATAATTCTAAAACACCTTGTACACTGCTTGTTTACACAGAAATTAAAAACTGGACAGAATATTGTGGAAAATCCTTTTTCAAACTTTATCAGTCTAATAGAGCTCAAATTCTTTGGTTTTGTTCCCAAAGTTTAATGCTTATCATATTACCTTATTTGGAACCCATGCAAATAAATCACAGGCAGTAACCTGGGATAAGTATACTTCATTTATATTTTAGGGTTACTTTTGTACTTAGATTGCTGAAATGAGAAATCCACCCATAGATTTAAGGGATGTTCATGCAGGGATTGTTGTTTTTTTTTCCACATAATCATCAGTTACTAAAATGAGTGAGAAAGGAAACGCTTACTCAAGCTATAGAAACATGAAAGAGGTAAAAAAAAAAATCACGTCTATTTTCTACATTAAAATAGCTTTGTCTGTTTCAAATTTAAAAGCAAGTAATAGCTAAAATATGCATTAAGTTCTGTCAGATTCAAAGCAGCACCGACTATTGCAGACCATCACACACAGATTACTGGTCCTCTTCTCTAAACTGAGTACTTTAGGAGACGAAATCCCCTAGGTGATTCTGAAAACGTTACGTATCATCACCGCAATGCCAAGCCAAACCATGCCAAATCGATGTTTCAGACTCTGTTTGCACATCTATCAGACCAATCCTTTTGAGATGTGTTTTCTTGGATGTTTGCACTTTGCTATGTAAATTCTCAACACTCAGCACAGCCAAAAAACCAGTTTCCTTCAGCTGAAACTGATATCAGAGGGATAATTTTTGTTCTGGTGAAAAACCCAAAACACAATAAACCCCCAAACCTTCAGCCTTTAAACCTGAGCCTTCATTCTTTACATAAGTAGAAGTTCCACTGAAGCCATGGGTATTTTGCTTGTCTATAGACTGAATTGTAGTCAATAGTTTTATAAATATGAAATAATTCTAATGAGATAATACCGATTAAAATTTGTCACATTTTCTAGAATTAAAATACAGTACATCTTCTGAAATTTCAGCATAAAATAATCCAAATTAAACTCTGTTGAGCAGAACTCAGCTCAGTAACAGTTCAACTAACTGAATGTTATAACCAAGACAGATTTTGCTTTTTTCTTAAAGTCAGAGAGTTAGAACCATAAAACAAAATTTCACCTTGATACAAGGTGACCTTCAGAAACAGGCAGTCATAATTTAAGAGTGTTGTAAATGTAACTTCCAAACGAAGCTCTGACAATTTTTTTTTTAATACATGAAACAAATAAATACAGCAGCTCAAACCATACTAGAGGAAAATAAACCAAATTATACATAGGAACTATTAAACATTCAATATTGAAATATAGGGTGCAAAAGTATATTTCATCCTAACTGCTTTTACATCTGTGTAATAGCACAATTAATATGTCTTCCATGGATTACTTCCTGGAAGATAACACTTTCAAGAGAAATTAAATATGGATACAACCTTCTGGCTCAAGATGTCCCTAAACTGCAGATTGCTAGAGGTGTCTCTGGGGAAGAGGCAGGAGTGTCTGCGTGCTCACTTTGCTTTTTACAATGTTCTGAGCCATCCTCTGTGGTCCAGGCTGCAGAGAAAGGCTGGTCTGACACAGCATGGCACTGGCTGTGGACACCAGACACTTCAGTTCCAGGCAAGGTGACTCTGGAGCATTTTTGTGCTATACATTTGTTCTTGAGAGAGGGAAGGGACTGAGAACAGCCTTTAATAAAGGGGCACAGATGTTTGTGTTTATTGCACCACCTGAGCTAATTAAAATTCTACCTTTTTTAAAAAAAGAAAAAAGCTCCCTGTGGGAATGAAAAGTGGCTTTAAAAAAAAATTACAGATGGGATAATGAAAAAATATTATTTTCCAAATAAATTATTCGGCTTAGAATTTTTGCAAAAAAAAAAAAATATTGTGACCCTGCTTTCCAATTTGTAAGCTTTCTTTGTTTGGATCAGGACATAAGGAAGCAGGTTTGTGAGACAAGCTCATCGACATCGCATGAAGTTACATGCTGGCGTTGCAGCGCCTTACACTGAGTAAGAGCTTTCTTACTTGGTATTTAAGAGAGAAAAAATGGAAGAAAGAATCCTATCCATCTCGAACACTTAAAGGCAATAACCTTTGGCAGATAAATATTGTCATGGTATTACATGGTATTACTGTCATTACACAAATCCTAGAAAAGATGAAAATTTTGGCACGTACTTCCCAGATGTTACTGAGCTTTGCCATCTCCAGAGGGATTTCTGAGCGACACTCACAAGAAAATACCAGTCTCTCTTAAGTGATCTATAGTTATACAAATTCGTATTTCAGTTGGAGAGGCACCTATCCTACTTTTTTTATTTCATAATTTATTTTCAAGTACTAAATTGTTTTTGTAGTGAAGTAGTTAATGAATATAAATTGATCAACCCCTCCACATATTCAGTGAACTGCTCTTAAAACCAAAGTGTCTGATAAAAGGAAAAAAAAAAAAAAGCTTTAATCTGAATTAGTTTTAGACTCAAAGTCTTCTGTAGAGATAAAAGATATCTGTTCACAGATAGGTTTCTGTGTTTACCTAACAACTAACAAATATTTTCTAAAGGTCTGAAAATTTTCCATACCATCTTGATACAATTGAATAGAAGACCCATTTAGCCTAATGAGCATTAAGATTAAATCATTTACTCACAGATCAAAGGAGATTTTAATTATGTAAACGAGTTGTTCAGAAACACAAAATGTTCCATTAAGCTTCACAATTAATACATACAATATTTATGAGTTCAGACTTTTTTCCTTGTTAAAAATTGATTGTTACATCAAAAAAAGTTTCCCTAGATGCACTGATTGAAGGAAAAATATTTTAAGCCGTAAAAGTAGCAGGCATGCAAAAGATTTTACTGCCTTTTGCTTTTCCTTCTCCTCTTCTTTCTCCCCCTTTCTTTTTTGTTGTTGTTGCTCTGAGCGTCTTGTCACCAGATGTTCATTATGTGTACAAAAATATTGAGTTCATGTAAGTAAGTACTCACAGCATGGCCACACTGCACTGCATGCGTGTCACTGGGGTCTCTAAACGCACTAGTGCAAAATAAAGCACTTCTAAAAAAGCCTCCATTTAAGGTCTTAAATGCTTTCTATTCCTTAGAATATGAAACAACAGTAACAAATAATGTGGTGCATACAAAGAATTGAGCTTTGGTTTACTGGTGTGTATCACAAATTCAAAGGGAACAACCTTAGAGAAAAGGAAGCACAAAACACCCACTCCAAACAAGGGTCTCATCCTGCTTCCTCATTCAGACAGACATTACCTTTCGGTGGCACAAACAATGCTGCACATGATAGATCATTAAATCACTGTATTATTTCTAACAGGCAAGATTAAAATAAATGCAAAGAAAACAAATTATGGAAAGAATGCTGATAAAATATGCAAGCTAGATTAGTTATAGAGTAATTTATTTCTGCTAGAAGTTCCACTTAGGAAAGCAAATCAAAAGAATGGAAGTCTGCTGACACTAAGTAATCCTGAAAAACAGAGAGAACAGTTGTAGGAAAACTGATGACTACTTAAGAGGGATGAAAAATCCATTCAAATTCTCAAGGCCAGAGGTATGCATTAACAAAACTTTCCACAAGATTATTTTCTACACTTAAAGAAATTTAGAAACTTAATTAAAAAAAGATAATGGAAGAATACTTTTACTAGATTTGCTGGGGCAAAATTCTACCCTTAGTTACTACAGTAGATTACTACTATTTATAAAGATGTATCTGAGAACCCAAACTGCTTCTAACGTTTATCAGTTAGCAGCTTAGTTATTAAGGCTACTCAGAGGCACTGACAAATGTGTAAGTTTGTCCAGAACGGTCACTGATAACTCCATGCTAGATTTACAAGGAAGAAATGTAAAAAAATGTTTTATGAAATCTCTACCATTGTGTCAGTGAAAAATTCCAACACCTTCAACTTGCTGTCTAACAGAGCAGCTGAAGCTTCTCCCCTCCTCCCCCCTGCCCCCATAAATTAGAAGCTTATCATACTTTAGCTATTTCACCCAATATCATGATCTTATGATTGATCTTATTTATTTTTGGTTTGTGTGCAGCTTGAAGCTGATGCCAGAATTATTCTAATTGTAACGTAGTCAACAGAATGACAGAAATCTTATGTCCTGGAACTCCATTAAAAACTCAGTGGAATTCACCAGTTTATATTCAGTGAAATCTTAATACATACATGAATTTACAATCAGCTTTCAGGTATTTTCCATGTATTTACTGTTCTATTGAATTATAAATGCATCTCAAAACAAGAGTCAATTGCCATGCTCCTAATGCTCCTGCTTTTGGATACAGATTGCTAGCGATAAGTCTAATTCACTGTCTATCTATTCACTATCAAAACAAGTGTGAATGTAAATTATCCCAATCACTTTCATGCATATAAAGACTGATAAATTTGAGTGTCTATTTTTCCTTTTGGTAGAGGAGAGAATCAAGTGATAATCCTTTCAGTAACTTCTTAGTACTTTTTTTTTTTCATCCCCAATACTCTCATTTTCCATTAATTTCTCTGTTCTACATGGAAACGAACAAGCTGTCACAATAGACTCGACAGTAACTCCGCAGCACATCCACTCTTTCCACATGTGCACCCTAGAAGCTCCAGGGTGGAGGTAACTGTGGGATACTTATCACATGGAGCCAGACCTGTGAAGTTATCACCTGTGGGTTCACATCTGCTGTGTGCAGCTCTTCTGAAGAAGAAAGCAAAGTGCCCAG
Source organism: Caprimulgus europaeus (assembly GCA_907165065.1). The sequence continues at coordinate 18,845,260 of OU015538.1, read as the reverse complement.
CTGTTAAGGCTGAAGCTGAAAGGAGCTATGCCATTAAGGGAGATGATGCTATGGGCTGGATTCTATCTGACTGATTAAGATTTTCCCAGTAGACTTCAGCTGACAGTCTCCAAGACATGATCCCTTTCTGCACACTTGGAAAACTGGGTGCCTATTCACTACTCCACCGGCTTCATTTTGGTGGGCATCATCTTACTCAGAGACAAAAATACCTATCTACATGTATCTCTTGCTATACATTCAACAATTTTAAACACACTGACTCTAGTTAAGTCAGGGTAGTTAAGTTTATAAGCTAAGTAGAAAAGGGTAGAACAGGAGGAGATTTTTGAATTGCTTTGGAAACATTTAAAAGATCTGAATTTCCAATGTGTATGACAGATACAAGAAAGAAGCAGAAATGGGCAGGTTAGGTGGATGAGATCCTAGCAGGCCTTTCAATTGCCTTAGGGCTGCCTAATGTACCAGAGAGACAGGACAAAATATGCCATCAGTGCTGCCTCACAGACTAGGTACATCACCTTTGAAGTGCTGATATTCAAAACATGCCTTCCACAGTGTTTTTCCAGTCCACAAAGAATCAAAAAGAACCAGCTTCCAATATTATTTTAAGGTGGTGGTTTTTTGCTTATATATTTGATAAAAGACAGAAAAAACTTTCTTTTAAAAATACCATTTCATGTTTTTCTGGGAAGGTACTTAGTTTTTAGAGGTATATTTTAACATCCTGTAATATCTATGGCAAAAGTAAATGTGTAAAAGAGCACTGGTTCTATAAACGTGGCATTGTTATTTCTACAAAGTTGGGTCTTTCTCAGCTGAAGAAATCACCTGAAGACAACTTAGGAGAAACACCTATGTTTCAGAATATACCAGTATTAATAGCATTATTCAGAAATACAGAGTCACTCAGAAAGAACCACCACAGGATAGCAGAGAGTACAACACCTTTGCATTAAACACCCTATGCTGTCATTTCTGCAGGATGCAGTGCTGGGTGCTGGTGGCCATGTGCAGGTACTGCTGTCTCTGAGCCACCACCGCGCTCTCAGCATCCCGCGCTCGCTACACGCGGACCAGAGCCCTGGTACACTTCTCGGTACAGAAGCAAGGGTCTCTTTCAAGCACTCACAAAACCTGCCAACAGTCCCAAACCAAACTGGAGACCATCACACACTCATCCTTCTCCGAGGCTAGAAATAACATCCTATTTTTAACACCTATCAGTTACATATTGCAGTTAAGTGAGAGAAAAAGGAAGAGATCAGAGCAAGAACTATGGTGACTGAGCCTCTCTTGCTGTCACTGCAAGATTATTTTCTGCAGTATATTGTTTAAAGCTTTCCTCTGTCCACTCTCAAATGACTCCAAAAAAGAGCATCCATCACTTTTATTGGAAAATGATTCCATAGTTTAGCAGCTGCCAGCCACAAAAAAAAGGTTTTCTTTAAAAAAAGTTTAATTTTTTCCTAATTTTTAGGGCATTAGTCTAGAAGAAACTCTGTGCCATGCCAGATGCTTTCTCTTTTTCTTTGTATATACGCTCTCCTTATATTATTTGCCTGTGTTTAGTCTTTAACTAGACCCAAAATCATGAATGTTATATATTTGTTTTTAGCGTGCTCTTTTTCTTATTGAAGGTGCAAAGACAAGTAGGGGAATAAAGACTTGAATAACGTATAAAATGAAATTTAAAATAATCACAATACATGGATGTATTCCTTAATTCAAGGTGTTTTTATAACAGAGATACTATTTAAAAAAAAATACAGCAAAAGGAAAATCATACTGAGCCTCCCGGGCATATTTAAGCATTCAGGCCCATCATTAACCCTTGTAGAGCAGTTTGAATATGAAAGAAAACATTTTATCCACTGAAAGCCTCCTCATACAGGGGGAATTAAAAGAAACATAGCTAAAAAGAGAGAAAGAGATAAGGCTACTATAAAGTTTTAAAAAATCACAACTGTTCAAGCAGAAATTGAAAGTGAACTCATTTAAAACCTGCCAGTTTATTGAATGAAAAATCTTCATCCAGCTTCTACACTTTCACTTGGATTAACACTGAGTAATGAGAGTATTTTTATGTTATTTGCTGCTCCCTAGTGGAGAAAAAGCACAATTCCAAAGTCAAAAAAGGAGGGAAAAAAGCCAAATGTAAGTTATTTGTAAATTTTGGTCTATAAGGAAAATGCAGTTACTGAGAAGAAACTTTTCATGTCAGTATCTTATGGCCCTCATTTCTGAGGAGCAAAACTGAAAATTTAAATAAATATGGAAACATATTTACTTATAGCTATTTAGAACCAGAGTTAGACATTTGAAATTATGATTTCATTTGGAAAAACACTTTGCTACATTGTGGATCAGACCCCTTTGTTGTAAAATCACAGGTAGCATTATTTGCCTTCAGAAGAGTAGAGACCAATGCTTAATAGACAATAATTTAAAAATCCCAGTTATTTCTATTGCAACAAAGAAATCTATTTGTAAAAATACACTTTTTGATCTCTTGCTGAATTTGCAGCTGTAAATAGATAAGCAGTAAAACTACTTCCTTTTATTTCACTTTTGATGTCTGCCACCTGATTCCAGGCTGCCTGGTGGTACAACCTGACTTAGTTTGGACAACTCAGGGACGACATCAGAAGTGAATGAATACAGTGGCACACCATCATTTGCATGAAGTCAGATGAAGCAAGATCTGGATCCAGATACCTGCTGCCACCCTTTCACCACTTTATTTTGTAAGTCCTGCCCCCCTCCCCAGTTCAGTCAGTAACTAAGATTTCACACCTAAATAGAAATGGTTATGTAGACAAACATCTGGGAACAAACAGAAACTCTTCCTCAGAGGAAAACACCCACAGGTTACAGGAGATCCCAAGCTGTGCATCAGCAAAGTGCCACTCTTCCAAAAAAGGCCAATTGCTGCATCTCTGGCTGTGCTGTATGAGCAATAACATCCCTGAGAAAGCACAAAGCCTTCTTTGTTAGCACTGAAAAGACTGGAGCTGAAACACAAAATCCAGTTTAAGGACTGCATTGCAAGATGTGAACCAAGTAAAGGAGAGCAATGAGAACCTGCATACAATTTGGGGAACAGCATCACCAAAAGGCTGCAAAGGGACTGGAATAATTAAAGCAGACATCAGATGATGCCACATCCTTCATGAGTGCTTCCTTCTGAGGAAGAATTTTTCAGTAACTCAGTGCTTTAAAATTATTTTAAAACATTTAGAATTCCAATGGCTTTTGCATCTTATGCAACAGACCACTGCAGAGTCAAACATTGCTTTCTTGAATATAAATGAAAAACTCATAATGAAATCGGTGAGAGTGATGCTTGTGTATCAAAAACCAGAATTTGGCTCCTGCATACTGCTTTGGTTGATGAAATATGCTTTAAAATCTAGACATTTAATAACCCTAAAAGCCTGTAGTGCAAAATGAAAAATCACAGTACAAAAAGAGGAAACTTTTTTGCTTAACTTGCACAACTACATAAATGTGAATATTCCTGTATTAGCATAGAGGCTTTCTGTTTGTTTGTTATTGTTCCTTCCATGAAATGGATTCCCTAATTTCCTTGAGTGCAGAGATGGACTTGTTTGCTTTCTCTAATCACAGAGGGAAAAGCAATGCTATATACAACCAGAATGCATTTACAATCTCTTCATGCAATGGGTACAGCATGTGCATTTGTAGCTAATTTGTCCATTAAAATCACATCAGGGTTGCCAAGTCACCCTATTCACCCTATTCTCAATTCATACCATTCATCCAGGTTGTGTTTTTGGAGAAGCAACCAAAATGTCTCACTGTATGGTGGCAATTCTCTGAACATCAGCTGAACTCTGAGAAGCCTCCTAGATTGTCACCAACTACACATGGATTTGCAACCGAGTTACAGTTTAAAAATGACTCCCAAGCACATAGCAATCCCCTCATTTTCAGTGGTATTTGGACTACCCAATTTTCAGATGGCTTCTAAATTAAAGAACATTCACAGTGGAAAAACTGACTTGAAAATTTTGGAATTGCCACTCAAGACTGCTCAGAACATTTATTTTAGGAGTCAGACATTTAATTATATGTTTGGCAGCTGAACTGCTGTATTTACTACTTCCATTCTTCAAAGCTGTTTTCAAAGCTTGCTGTACAGATCGAGAAGGTCATTAAGAATATCCGATAGGCGATGGTTGAAGTGTGAACTGAATAATTTAGTTGAGAATTCCTCTGCATGCATTCTCACTGTAAGGGGCAAGGGAGTGGATGAGAACAAGCCCATTTTGGATTCTCCATTATTTTTCCCTTGCATTACTTCTAGAACAAGTAGGTATTAAGCTATTTACTGAGTAGTCACAAGCTTAAAACTTTATCTCATTTCATGTTCACACAGAGAAACTTGTGACTGCTTCTCTGCAAATCCTTGCAGATACAATACCTTCAAGTAAGACCATCTACCTTATTTATTGGACTATCCAGCAATGTTTAGAGTTTGTTGCCCTGTGCAGTCACATGGAATTCAATACTTTATTTAATATAGCATGCATTTTGTTAATTGTTTCGTAGTTTGTTTTTTTCATTGACAGTTTCAGGAATTAGTACACTGTTATGCAGAGCCAGTGCATGTGCAACAAATTAATCTTACTGTGAGCATAGAGAAGTAAAATTTATTCAAGAACTCAATTAAATTCTTAAAAACAAACAAACAAAACAAAACAAACCAAAACAACCAGTAACACTGGTTTTACTCTTCACTGTCAAACCAAGCTTTACTTGCAATATCATCCCTTCCTCCTTTTGTCTACAGTAGTTACATTTGACAGGTATTTGTCTGTGTGGGTCCACATGATAGCAAGTGACCACCAGTGAACTATCGATATTAAACACAGAATGGTATCAGACAAACAAGAATCAGTCCACCCTTGCTGAAAGAACTATCCAGTGACTCTGTAGTATTTCCTTTAATAACATTACCCATTCCATTCAAGGCTCAGAGATGCACAAACCAGAATGCTCATTTTCTGCTCTCATCCCTTTTCTGGAGGGCAGAAGAGGTGACTGCTGGATACCTCCTGTGTGTCAAAGTGCTTCATGCAGAATTGCCAGTTCCCTGTATTTCAAAGGTCCTATTCAGAGAGCCCTGGTTTCCTGAATCAGTAGGTGATTTCACAGTATTTAGAGAAAAACACACCTCAGAGATAAAAATCACACTGCGAGAAGGACAGAAACCAACAAAAGATCTGTGCTGTCTTTGCAGAGGGAAACTCACCCAGTGTTTTAGGTGCTATCATTAACTTCTGAAGTAGTTTTGCAAATCTGAGTGTTCAAAAGAAAAAAGAAAGCAAACCCAAGCTATCTTGAGAAACAGTAAACTATGTATCTCCTTTTGGCAGTCAAGTGTACTGAAGCTGAGCATACGATCTCTCAATCTAGATCTCATCTCTGCTGCTTGAGCTGCAAGATAAAGGACAAAGAGCCACACTCAGACATTGGGTGAACTGCAGGTTCACAACTGGCACTTGCCTTTGTTCTTTTCTCCAGATGGCATTTTCTATAGCACAGATTATTCTCGTCTTACATACACTCGCGTTAATTGTTTTGTTCTTGCTTGGACAGTTTGGTTTTTAAACATCATGTCTTAATGAAAAATGGAGATTAAATTTTGAGCTTTGGACAGATTTTTTTCTCTCATTTTCAGTTCATGATCTCTCTGAATTAAAACTCAGCAGGTATGCAGGTACAACACACATGCTAGTATTAGTGTTATTTGCAACACAACATATTGGAAAATTCAAGATCAGCCTATACAGCCTCCCTGCACAGGAGAGCATGGAGTTAGATGTGCAGGAAAGTGCAGGGTGAATATAATTTTTTATTGTTTATCATTTTATTTATACAGTTGTTCTTAGGTGAATGAATTTTAATTTAAAATGTAAATTTGTAGAGTGGTGTAATTGACTAGAATATGGTGGAATTAGTACTGTTAGCAGTGATTTATCTCAGGTCAGCAAGAGAAAAAAAATTAACACTACACAGCAGAAAAATCCTATTAGTTAAAGCTTAGTGGCATAGCAAACAGTTCCCATGCCTAAATAAAACAGGACTTGCCATATATATATATATTGAACATACCTTAAAAGAAATGACAAGCAATTAATAATTGACAAGACTGCTCTAATGGAATGATAATGGCTATCAAGGGTAATATTCAACCAGATAATAAGCAACTGAAGTGATAGATCAATTAAACCTAGAAGAAAATTTGTGTACTGTGTCACAGTGGTTGTTCCAAGAGAGGATATTCTACTGAAAAGGGCAGGAGATGAACTAGATTTTTAAAAACTCTTGACTCGGAAATTCACGGATAAGAAAAACATGGAGGACACAAGTGTTTAATTACGTAAGGAAAAGCAGGAGTATTTTGTAGGAAGTATAAAATTTACTTTTGACCTACTGGGATTCAAAAGTCATTTTTACAGAAAGAAGTTTTATGGTTTTGTTGTGTTGTTTTTTGTTTTTTTTTTCCCCCTCTTAGCAAGAGTTAAGTATCCTCAGAAAGCCCAAGATGTGTTTGGACTACAGGGAACATGTAAATCCTTGGTACCTTCACTCAAGAAGCCTACCCCTACATGCCAGCGCTTGCTGTTAAGTAGCTGAACCAACCAGATCTACTGGTGTTTTATTTATTTTGTGTATTGTAAGCGCACAGGCTGCAGTTCATCACAATGACGGCTAAATCTATCATCCTCTACCTGGAGCTATAATAGGAGTGCTCTCAGATCAACAAGTCTTTCCTTCAGAGTAACTGAACTGTAAATTGTCCTTGACCAGTCAGACAAACAAAAACAACCTTCCCTGTTAATCTGCTGAAGACAAACAGTTCACTGTCTTTCATCCTCAGAAGAAGGATGTCAGTGGCAATGGTGTTTTATATGTCACATCCTTCACACAATGCTGTTCCGCTTGCAGGTTCAGAAGCTTAGCAAGATATTGAGAAAAAGATGCAACCTGACCTCTGCAAAAGTAAATAATTTTGTTTCTAGGAATATGGATTTTCTTTTTTTAAATGAAAATGAGGTTTCCTGGATTGTTAGAATATATTAGGGAAATACAATTTGGTTTTTTTATCAGATAGAAAGAACTTCCAATGACACTGGCATGACAACTTGATCTTGTATCAAACAGATGGAAATTTTTATACCTGTGCAGGATCAGGAAATCAATTTCATAAGCTACAGTTACAGAATTATCTGGGATGATATGTAAGCTTCATTGTTGTAACTTTACAGATCATATATATATCTCTATATTATGAAATTACTGTAAATAATTTTTATTTAGATTATTTCATGTGTTCCTTGCAGCAACTCAGGGCAGATATTTTATAGCTCCTCATCACTTTTTGTAACTGATTTTTTTTTTAAGGTATTTTACCAAAAAGCATTCCTGAAAGGCTCCATTAAAGAAATGCTGACACGTTACGTTACAGTATGTTACAGTATCTTGGGTTCTATCAGTCACATTTCATTACTTTTACATAACATGGCTCTATTGATGCAACCTGATGTGACATGTCACCCTGCAGTGTCAGCGACAAACTTTGACTAAAAAGTTTTTATCCTCAAAATCACTGTCTCGATGAAACATGTAAGAAATTAATACATATATTCCTTTATTTATCACCACAAATAATTTAAATTAAGACTTTACCACCATGCCTATATGTTCCTTGGCAGGCAAAATAGGTAGTAGTTAAGAGTATTTCACAACTGGCACATCTTTATTCAGAACATCCAGAGGTGCCTGGGTCAACAGTTCCCTATTTATTCAAATTTATATTGACTAGCTTCAGAAGGCAAAGCTGACAAAATGATTAATTAGACTTTATAACTCATTGGCAGCCTGCAGTTTAATAGAATTAGTAGAGCTTAAGTTCATCTTTAAATACCATGACGGTTTTAATTTTTAAAATGTCAAATTACATTTTTCAGTCAGTGCAAAATATGGAATGACTTATTCCAAACTTAAAGAAACCCCCAAAAAAGACTAAATAGGCACCATGTTTAATATAGGATTTTTATGACAACCAAAATGCTTAAGAGAACTGATTCACTTTTTTTCCTCCCCACATTAAGAAGCAGTAGTCCTTGTGTGGACTAAATTGACAGAGTATAAAGGTACTTGTGTTTCTAGTGTTGGCATGTAGGCATTTTTGTGTTCTATTCAAAATTATTTGAATTTGACCATTAAAAAAAAATACTGGCAAACATTAGCAAAGTCAGGTGAAGTCATCCAACTCCAAACGGAGACTGAATGAGAGGAGCTGTTTATTTTTGATCTGTATTTACAAGTTCTCAAATGTTAGAACGAAGCAGCAGAACACAGAAGCTGCTGGAGCTCTAGATAGCCTTACTGGTGCACAAAAATTAAAATCAAAGAGAAGTACTTTTAGCACCTGTCCCTCTGACATGTGTCTGAAATGAAAGTATGCCATAATTGTTTTAAATAGCTCTTATATTTTTTCCAGGCAAAATTAGGAAGCCCTCATTAATACAGTACACTCCCTTTTAGCCTTTTTTTCCTCTCTTTTTATGTTAAATTGTGTAGTTTCTGCCTGACTTGATACCAAATTAAGTGTAAAAAAATAAAAAAAAATAAAAAAAATCAGTTTTTCACAGGAAGCAGATACTCCCCAAAATCAGGATCTTCTTAGTACAACTGACATTCTTGTCAGTTTTTGCAAAGTGAACAATGCCTACAAAGCTCAGAACACTCAGGTATAACACAGTCACAGTTTTGTAATAGAAAAGTGCCATTTTTTATGGGCTGCACCACAGATCTCACTGTATTTCAGATAGTTTCAATTTTAAAAAATTAGAAAATACACACAGAACAACTCTTATATAGCTACAAATACATCTACAACATGCACATACATTTCTAAGAAACTATTAGACATTAAGAGGCATAAAAATCTAAAGCCAGTATATGCATTTACATGTGATGGAAGTTGAGGGAGAAGGTGCACGTGCATTTACATCATGTCTAACTAAAAGCTAGCCTAACTTGTGTTGTTACAGCTGGTGGTTGTATTCATCATGGAGCATGCATATGTGTGATTATGAAATAGCAGGAAAGCTATTTCCAATACAAAATTAAATGTTAGCTTTTGAGAATGATTATGTTGCATATCTGCATGATTTATACTCCCCTCTCAGTTGTGAAAATCAAAACTCTCTCTAAACATCTAGAATGTTTGCAACAGATCTGTTTTGATATACTGACAGAAACAAAACTGAAAACCTAGAGTTGTGACCTCAGAGTTCTGTTTCTGCAATGCTGACAGAATTCCCTCCTCATTTCAAGAACTGGAAACCATACTCTGCACAGACAGAGAGGAAACAGAGGAGTGCGATGGTAGGGCTGTAGAAACAGGCCAGGGTATCTGTGTAGTATTTTGTGTACGGGTTCTCAATAGCAATAATGGCACCTTTAAGGAAACCAGATCCCTGAGACTAAACTAAATCTAACAAAAATTTGCAGGTTGAGTTTTGATCATGAACCTAGTAAGTCAAGAGGGAACAGGGAAATACAGAAGCAGTGAAATATTTGTGTATAGCTTTTACAGAAAATGCCAACAGACAGGTCTGATGGTTCTTCAGGAAGAGGTAATTTTCCACTTAAGTGCATGTGTGTATTAACTGCTATGGCACTGTGCAAATGAAGAAGGCAATCTATAAGAAACTTAAAGTAAGCATACTGAATGAGATTCAAAAAGCCAATTCAGCATGTATGGTATACATGACTGATCATAGAACGATAATGAATAACAATATCCCTTTGATGCTAATTAGTTGCTCTTGATAAGGCAATTCTAAGTGGGTTTACAACAGTCAAGTAAGAAAAATCAAACCTCAATAACGCTCTCAGAATGCTAAAACCAATAAAGATTAAAAAAAAGGAAAACAAAACAATAACACTACCAAAAAGTCCCTAATTCACTGGATTATCTAAACTCCATGGTAAGAGAAACAACAAAAAGTAGAAACAGAAATAACAAAGGAACAATTTTGCCAGAAATGTCTATGCCTTTTTTAAAACAAACAAACAAACAAACAAACAAACAACCCAACCAAACAAAGCAACCAAAGCAAACAACAAACACCACAACACAACCCGCAGGGCAGAGAAGAAATTTGCTGGTACTAAATTCAAAAGATGGAGTCAAAGGTAAATGCAACACAAATTTCTCTACATTTTAACAAAATATAAACGTTATTTGAGATTTTATTTTCCACATTTCTCAGAAATAGAAACTGCCATCATATTTTGCTCCGTCTTTCATGATATAGAGAAATATAAGCACTCATGCAAAATGGTTTTAGAGAGATCCACAGGAAGCTGTTTGGAAAGTGATGCTATTCTTAGTGTCATGGTTAGTAAGACTATTTAAAATTCTGCCTCAATTTGCAAACTAAAAGTTTATGTTAAGTATATTTTCTGAAAGAATAGGAGGTGGTGGGGGATGAGATTCTGCTTGCTTGACTGTTTTGGTACTCCTAAAAATATGTTTTTTTTATTGTGTGACTAAATACCCTTTCCTTTGCACACGCCCAAGGACTCTTGTAGCAGTAAGAACACAAAATGGATGATGCTAAATTTTTAAAGATCAATGCAATACATTATTCTGTCCTTCCAATTCAAAATGAGACGTTGTGCTTGTTGCTCACTCTTTAAACTTTCCTCTGCAGAGTGCTTTTGATCATAGTCATTGCTCGGTACTTGCGCGCTTCACAAATGCTGCATCTCTTATTTCTCACAAACCTTTTGTTAGATGAGAGGTATTGTTATTGCCATTACTAAATAATGAGGTGAGATAAAAAAGTATTGGGAGTAAAAATACCAGCCAATCTTGATTTTCTGGTTGGCATGGAAGTTCCAATTTTTCAGTAACTCTTACTATAAGGCGTTATCTGGTCAGACACAACTCCCAGTGATTTCAGTTGTGAGTACTGAAAAAAAACCCCTTACCTTAACATGAAACTGCACATTCAGAACACAAGGAAAACACAAGGAGTTAATATTGCTAAAAAAGACTGGAATAAATGACTGGCTGGAGCCACATGCTAACTGACACAATGAATACCATTTCAGCTTCTACTTCAGTTACCTACTTAATAATTGCAAATATTTTTGAAATATTGCCTTGGCAATTCTATGGGGTATTACATCTAAGTGTTACTAGTATAGGAACAGAAAAATACACTTGAAAAATTCAAAAGTAATGTAAGCACAAAGGAATAAAACCATTCCATAAATATTCCAACTACTGGATCAACAAAATATTTCAGTGAAGGAGCTCTAAAAAAAAAAATACACCAAACACCCACTAAATCACACCTTGATATTATAGAAAACAGGTCTTAAATTTGATAATTTCATAATTATATTAGGTTATAAAACAGATTAAGATTATTTTAAATATCAAGTAAAAATTAAAGTTAGAAGATAAAAAGTCCATGTTTCTATTGTGTTTAAACTTCTGATAGCACATTGTATCTGCAGTGATTATGTTTGTAGCATTAGGTTGATCATAAAATAGGAAAGCAATCTTAGGCATTTCCTATTAAAAAGAATAAAATAAAAATAAAAAAATGGATCATGCTTTGATTTAGCTTCTTATCATCTGATAGCCTTAACTTCATCACTATGTAAGAAGATGGAAGAAGTGATTTATTGTTGACTGTCATTCTTTCAGGAGATGAATAATCTTCTTCCTCAGTATTAAAGTGGCTTTCAGGCAAATCAATCAACCGTAGATCATGTCATAAGACTGTCTTCTGATGTTAATAAAGCATTCGGTAATAAGGAGCTTTATGTGTTATATTTATAGACACAGAAATACTATAATAACCTGTTTAAAAAGGGACAATCTTGCCTGGGCTCTACAGGACACACATGGCCAGAAGTTTCTTAATTCTTCAACTTACACTGTGTATGAGCAAGGGACAGTTTGATAAAATGCTTTCTCAAATAAAGGGACAAGTTAGGATGACAACAGTCAGCTGAAGGTGCAGCCTGTATAAGTAATGGAAATGTAAATTATTCCACTTTGAAAGTCAGCATTCCCATATACCCTAATGTTCCTGTATAACATTAGATCATAAGGGGAAGAGAGAGGGGTTAACGTGGAACAGTGTTTAGAGTTAAGCCTTGCTTTCAAACCGCTGCTTCTTCCATTGTATATATCATGAACTGACAACATAATGGAATGTCAGAACTGAAGAACACACAACATTGCCTCGTCTAACTTCTGCACAAGCATAGGGTAATTTTCAGGTCAGGTATTCACAGAAGTGGGCAATTTAAATTATCTATGAATTCTTTCAAGTTACTGAAAATTCATTACCTCCATATTTCCAATAATAAGGAAAAATGACATTTACTGCAGAATTTAAATATTTAGAGGAATGACTGAATAATGACTTATCTTATGGTCATCAAATTCAGTTTTGTAATTGAACAATGGAAGAATAAAGAATTAGAAGTACATTGAGAGGCTTCTGGGAAAACCAGAGATAATTCACTTTCCAAAACCTAAATTTTTGACTTTAATTATTTGCATCTACATGTCAAATGTTTAGCCCTACAAGCTGATCTTTGTTGATCTTACTAGTTTGGACATGACATTCTATTATCATTTCCTGAGTTGAGGTTGGCTGCTAAGGAATAACTGCAAGTATTAAAATAAATGATTAATCAAAACTTCCTAAGTGGTTGTCATGATCATGCCTGTTCAATATTTGCAGTGATACAGATATTGGGTAGGGGCTTATACATCGTGCCATGAAAGCATAGACATTTTCCTTACTGACCATAGATTTTCCCTGTAGGAGTGAACAATCCAGAGCTAGAAAGACTACTTCCATGAGGAGAGATGGAAAAGGCACAGTTGAAGAAGTGACCATATTAGGAAGCATCTTTTAGTAGTACAAAAATTTAATTTTTGAAACCCATATGGTGGAAAATCAGATACTTATAGGATTCAAAAAATATTTTCAGGGACAGTGAAGTGGGCAAATAAAGTGATCTGACAGCTGTGGGATTTGTGCTCATAATGAAGCAATTTCATTGTTGGTAGTTCAAAGATTAAGAGACTGCAGTGAAAAAATAGGAAGAGATGACAAAAGGTTTAACAATTTGTTTGGATTTGGAACAATTTGGGAGAAAGCAGCCATATCACACTTAATCTGGTGTGCTGCAATTAGTACAGGGGGAAAGGGTTAAAGACTTTAAATTTGCTTGTCTAAGGTAAGTAATTGCCTGAATCGTTAGCGATTACTGGGTAAGACCACAGATTTTGAGTTGGTCAGTGTGTGATGAATCACCACTTTTAACAGCACCTCAGGTGCTGTTTATATCATTTGTGAATGAGGTAAAGTGGCAGTTCCTACAGTATTCCTTCCCTAGCTGAAACAAAAAGGGAAAACATGATTCAGCCCAGCTTCTAAGGGTTCCTAGAACTGGTGATGCGAGAACACTATGCCAGCACAACCAGGCTTCCAGACATTGGAGTTTAATTTTACTTTGAAGTTCTGTTGTACTGTTTTGCCTTCTCTGCAAAGCTTTATTGCAATTTCATTGTAATCATTTAATTGTAATTAACACTTTATATTTCATTAATCTTTACTATTTTGTTTTCAATTTTAGTTCTAGAAATCATACTGGGATAGGATTTAGTAGCCTCATGTGTGTGAATTTGGGTTGAAGAAGCCAGTTAGATTAGTTATCTGGTTATACTGCTGAGTTATTTGCTATCCTGATGGCACTGAATTAGATTGCTAAAGTACAACCTTTACAATCTGTCACTTTCCCAGATCTTTTAAGTGCCATTGATATCATCCTAGAAATTTCAATCACCAGAGTAGGAATATCTTTGGAAATTATTGATGGCTATAATAAAGTAATATGTCACAGCAACAATGTCATTTTTGTATGGATTCCAGGCTGTGTAGATATTAAAGGAAATGAAATGGGAGATAAAGCAGTCAAAGAAGCTTTGCAAAATAATTCAAAAGTCATTGAGAGAAGAGAATTTGGTCAGTCAACAAACAAAAAAGCAAAGCCAAACAACTAATTCTGGCAGCTGAAGGTTGAAGAAAGGTAAGTTAATTTACAATAGAAGAATATGCTACTTCTGTGCTCAGTTACCAAAACCCACAGAAACGGCCATATAATCATGCCCAAGAACCAGAGAGTGTTTTTTACTATGTACTATAAGGCAAATTAATTGCATCTATATGCTAGAATAATTTTTCTTAGATGCAGGTCCCTTTCATATTCCTTTTCTACAATTAACGTCCTCATTCAAGACTACATCAATGTAAACTTATTACAATAGTCAAATATTGTTCAGCAATGTACAAGATTTTATACTCAATTTAAGAAATCTAATATTTGTAGCAGTGTGCACGTTCTCTTATTTGAATACTTGGTATTAAATACAAATACCAAAGATCCAAGAAGAATGAAAAAATCAGATAGTACCTTAAAGCTTGCAATTACTGGAGCTAAAACTGTCTATTATGTCATACTTCTACATTTTTTTTCAACTAAAGAATAAGTAAAATGTTAATATAATATAGTTTGCAATATATGCTTTATTTAATGACATTATTATTGAATTTTGAGTTATTGAAAATCCAGTAAATAAAAGGCTGACTGAAGCACTGTCAACACAATATTCAGGGAAAAGAACATCACCACTAAAATATAAATGAGAGCTGACTATTTTCACCGAATGTCATACCTCAGTTATAAAATGTATCCACAGTCTTACACTAGAGAACACTGCACAGTGCAAAATAATATTTTTAGCATACTATGATCAAGAACTTTAATTCCTTTACTTGTTGGAATAGTTGCTTAAACTGGGGGGAGATCTACTAGCAAAAGTGGAAAAATTCTTATGACTTCTAAAATCTGGAGATGGAGAGTATGGTACAGTGCAAATCACCTTTTTAGATATCAGTATATGTTTTATCAGGAGTTCAAATACAGAAAAAGAAAAAATGGAAAAAGAAAAATAACAGGGAAAAAAGAAAGGAAAACTTGAAAATATTTTACCACCCTCTAGTGGTAGAACGTGAGATGGAGAAGAACAGAAAACGTTTGACGTGTGTACATGTATTTATTTCTGCAGCTATTGAGAAAAGCTTCTAATTTGCATCCTGCTAAATCATACTAGGTAGCATATGACAACTTGAAGACAAAACTCACACTGATTTAATTCTTCCAGTTACTAATTTATAGTGCTTTTTACCATGAATTTGAGCTCCTTAAGAAAATTTGTTTGAGAAATCATTGAATGATGGGGTTACTGAAGATATTTTGAATTTTTCATTGAATAGTAATCAGTAAAACTAACCGAAATTTTTAAATCCCATTTTACACTTAACTGAACACAATCTTTATATCTTGCTTAAGAAGCAACACAAAGTTCAGTCAAGTTCATTTTTTAAGCAGTTTTACACATTCCACTGATTTCAAAATTCCTTAAAATATTTCAGACCTTAGAAAATGAAAATATTTTAAAACAGAAAATAAAATACATGCATATATATTTCAAAATATAAAACAACTATATTGACATATGAACCTCACTGAATGTCTGCAAATCTTTGTCCCATCCCTAGTTCAGGCAATAGATTCCTAGCAAGTCTGCTAGTTTAGCATGATCTTGAGATATTTAATCAGTTGTTTAGGTTTTTGTTTTCATTCTACTTTTTTTTTAATAGGTCAATACATGGGAGCCTCAAAAACACCTTTTGATCTGACATGAAAGGCTGAAAACACTGAACTGTAGTCATGTAAATTAGCTGAACCAGTACACCCAACATCAAAGCATCTCAGTTTGCACCAACATTGTATCCTCCTGCCAATGCTCAGTTAGAAGGTTGCAGGGAAAGGTCTTTCTAAATTGTTAATAATTGAAATAGAGGTTGACCTTAGGAAATTCTTTCCATAAATCACTGATCCCACACTATTTTTCAGCTGACCTTTTAGAATTTTTAATATGGCCCCTCTAACAATTAAAATTCATTCATACTAATTCTTCATCAGATCTAGGTCACTGCTAGGTAGCCATTCAGTTAGCAAACTTGCATCAGACTGTTTTGGATCTTTTCTGAAAATTGGAGATGTTTTTAAATGCCTAACCAAGTGGAAGTAAAATAAAATAATATATTATGCCCCTTCCAGCATCCCTAAGTGCACCAGTTCTTCACTAGAATAGTGGATGCTGAGACAGTGGGGAACATGGGGAAAACATCCAGCAGTACAGGTCCTAAAAACCACAGTACAGCGTGCTGCACAAACATCTGCACAGCTCTGCTGGAAAGCAACCTAAATCATGAAGGGTTGACTGCAGCAGAACCAGGTCAGATGTCTGAAAAATCAGCAGATGAACCCACTGAAGCTTTACAGAGTGCCAAATACTACAGTACAGACTGAATGGTCTTTGCACAGGGCTTGGGAGAAAAAAGTCTGGCTAGAACCGAGCTCCTTGGTGCTACTGGTGTCCAGAAATACATACAACACACAGACATTCGAGACAGTCTTGCATAAAACCTGTTTGCAAAGTTTATGAATTTGTCATTCAGCTGTGCAAAACCATCTAGATCACTTTCAACCCAGGCTGTGAAGTGGCCAAGAAAACAAGTATTCACTTCTCCAGGAAAGACCATACTTCCTTTCCTCAAAGTGCTCCAAGGCCCCTGCTTCAGGGGATATTCCACTACCGCTCTCCTTCTGTTGAGACATAAGACTACAAACCTGCTCTTCTCACAAGCAGATAAGTGTTTCCTCTCAATCATAGTAAACTATGTCTGTCAGCTGCTCATTTCCTCACAGTAGCTCATTGTATATTGTGTAATGAATTATATTTTTACACAAAATTTTCTTGCCTGATTTAAAATGGGAAAAACCCAAGGAAAATCACTGGGCTATTTGATTACTGTGGTATCTTGTTTCTGTTGCCACATTTTACAAAACACTGAACATCTGTACTGAGGAGAACATCAGCTATCAGGACATACCTGTAAATAGTTGATAAAGTCAGTTCTTCTGAACCTGAACTCCTCCTCTGATGCTCTCTGGACTTGGCCACTCTGGAAAACAAAGGAAAATTTATCATTTTGCATCTGTGTTGTGCTCTGCTGTTCTTTTAACAGCTCCTGCATTTCTGTGACTGGGCCACTACGCACCCACAGGCATCCTCCTATCATTCCTGAGCATCACATTCCCTTACTTACAAACTGTTCACAACTGATTCACTTTGTCACCACTTTTGTCACCCGCAGCATTACAATCTCTGTTGTTTCTGCTTAGTATCTATCACTAAAGTAACCTTACATTTTTGTCATGCTTCCTTACCTTGTTACTATGCTCTAACCCTCCTTTTTTGGAAGTTCCAGTCTTCAACAGAATATTTTCTTCCAAGGAAGTTCTAATAGGTATAATATAGTCCTTGGCAAAGCGGTACTGGGGAACTTAAAGAGTGTGTATCTTCAATCAACTTCCATTACAACTACAGAACATGGTACTAATTAGCTACCTGTAGTTAGTGATTATCTGCAGTCTTTCATTTACTCAAGTCTCTAAAAATTTCCTATTGTTCGTATCATATGCAGCATTAATGGAAAATTGTCTTTTCAAGCAGTTTCTGAACTAATTGTACATATGAATTGGTCTGAACCATTTCAACTCAAATTTATTTTTGGGGTGGATTCCACCCTTTATAATCATTAACTATGGAGCAGCAATTGCTGAAGTTCCTTTATCAAATCCCATACACTACTGTAATCCAATAATATCACACACAATATTGTAATGCAAGCAAAGTATTGTCCATTTTCAAGTAGTTCTTTTACACCTTCAGCTATTTGTAAAATGCAGCTACTAACAGAAATGAGACTGCAGTAATCTTCAGATCTCAGAAGTATTTGATCCTTTGTAATCTTATCGTTATTGTAGTCTGTACAACAGATACAACTTTGATTCTGTACAAACAATTTTTCTGCCACATTTTTCTGATGAATCAATATGTGCTTGTGGAAATGACAACTATCAATTCCATCTGGCAAATATAGATATGCTTGATGAAAATAAAAATGCCACTACTTTAAATTACAAGAACAGAAGATAAACATCAACTCATTATAGATTACTTGAAGCTCGAGTCTAAAGTTACTACGAATTACTTTCTAAATCTAAATGCCAATATTATTCTTAGGTTTATTGATTTAGACATATAAACCTATTTACCTTCCTGGGTCAGAGTTTGCTTTTTTTTTTTTTGTAAGTAACTGGTTACAAGTTATAAGAATAATGGTAGTGGTTATGGATAACAGGAAGAGTTTGTCCAGTTTCATCAGGAGGTGACAAAAGCCTGTTGGTTTTTTTTTCCCCTCCAGTTTTTGTGGCATGCAAAGCATATGGCACTTCGATGCACTCTATGCCATGTTTACATTTCACAAATGCTCGAGTCTAAAATTAGATGCAGAAACTCCAATTCAAAAGAGCATTTTGACATATACAAGCAGTACAGGGACTTAAGAACATGGTTGAAGCTAAACGATCTCTTCATTGTATTGAGGCTTCAGAGGCCTTCTCTAAATTCAGTTAATTAGACAAAAGTTGTTGCATCAAAGACAAACCCACACAATGGGGTTCACATTTCTTGGTTATTCTTTTCTATTCCTTATGTAATTACCTGTTTTGCAAATTCTGATGAGAATCATAAGTCTCTAAAAAGACAGGTTGTATCTCTCCTTTCCTTTCTGATGCCTCTGCTACACATTCCCGGCTACAGGAATGACAATAGCAGAGTCCAACAATTCCCTTTAAAATTTCAGGGATTTTCTCAGAAGCCCAAGAAAATTAAATTACTTTCCTAAAGCCCTACAGACAAAACTTGCTACTAAAACCCAACGTTAACAAAATTTTAAACATTGAGAACTTCAGCTGCGGGCAGAAGAATGAGAGAATAAACTTAAGGAAACAAATAATTAATGAATATCTTTGACGTAAGAGTGATACTCACCAGCAAGTCTCCTTCCTGGAACAATCTGTACCTGACACAACCTTGCCACGCTCTGGAGTGCAAATGAGATTGAGCCCCACCCTCAGCCCACACCTGTCCCTCAGCATCGCCCTCATGGCGGGAGCACGGCCGCAGCCCTCACAGCTGTTGGCGGGAAAGCTTGAGGGGCCTTGACTGGGCAATGCCGTGCATTGGGCGCAGGTGTGGGCTGCTGAGGAGGGGTCGGGGCTGCCCCGTGCCAGTCACAGCCGGTTCCAGCTGGTTCTGCCACAGCTGAGCCCATCAGTGGGGTCGGTGGGGAAAGCAGCTCTGAGGGAGGGGAAAGGCTGCCGGGAGTGAGGGGCAACTGTGAGACATGGCCCTGGGAGCAGCGAGGCCAGGGAAGGAGGAGGGAGAAGAGGGCTCAGGGCCTGGAGCAGAGACTCCCCTGCAGGCCATGGGGCAGCAGATAGCCCCACTGCAGCCTGGAGAGGGCTCCATGCCAGAGCAGGTGGATGTTTCCTCACAGGAACTCTGGCAAAGGGGAAAGGTGTGAGGAGAAAGGAGCAGCAGAGAGGAAGTGTTACCGACTGCTCACAGCCCCCCATCTTCCCTGCACTGCTTGGAGCTGGGGAGGGGGGAAGGTAGAAGATTTGGGAATGAAGCAGCGAAGCTGAGCCTGGGAAAAGTGAGAGAGAGAATGGGAGAGAGAGAGAATGAGAGAAAGAGAGAGGGGGGGGGGGGGGTGTTGGTTTACATTGTCTTTGTTTCACACTAAGAAAATCTATTTTAATGGGTGATAAAATACTTTCCCCAAGTCAAGTCTGGTTTGCCCATGACAGTCACTAGTAAGTAATTTCCCTGTCTTTAACTCAACTCACAAGCGTTTTCATCATATTTTCTCTCCCTATTCTGTTGAGAAGGAATGAGATATCGCCTGCCTGGGTACCTGGCAGCCAGTCACATCAACCCACCACACTCAGCTAGGCTTCACCCCAAGACTTTGGAGTAATCCTTGTAAGCACTGGCCCTTGTGCACATGGGTGTCAGCAGAGATTTAATTTGCTGATGCAGGTTCTCTCCATCTGCATTCTTCAGATGCTCCAAAATGCCCACCTTCTGCAATAGCAAGTGGCAATAGTTTCCTACTTTAGATCTACCATAAGATCCATGCTTTCTTCCCTAGAACAAGTCCTTATAAAGGAAGCGGTAGATGATAGAAAGTGCACAACAAAGGGCTGCTACGTGTCCCCTACCTTGTCTGCTTCCTATTCTCATAAACAGCCTAGGCAAAGAGGGATAAGGAAGTCATTTTCATCCCCATGACACTTGCTACCACATGCTGGATGAGATATCAGGCAGGCCTCTGGGAGTATGTACTATATTTACCTATTTTCCTTAATCTTTGTTTCTGTTTTTGCTAGCAACACCAAATGATGAATGAAGCAATGTACATTACATACCTGTAACGTTCCAGGTATTTTAGTTTAACTAAAACTTTAACTTTTCCCTCAGTGGCAGCTGGCAGCATGATCCAGTATAACTGGACAGTGCTGAGGAATCTTTACACACACCCTGCCTTGCTGAATATCTCAAAGGAATTTTTTAATGGGTGTCAACCAGTTTTCATGATCCAGCTCTGAATGTAGACTCATAGGAGACTTAACAAAACAGCATTCAGCTTCTGCTGTGCTTCCTTCTGACACGTTCCTGCCCTCAAACAGCAGGAACTGAACACTTATGCTGGAGATTAAACAAAGAGAGACCGGCACATTCCTTCTGGAAGTTCTGAGGCAAGGTAGATCTTGTTTCTTAAATGCTACGGTGTTTTGGTTTTCTTTTCAAATCATGAAGAAAATTATAGTCTACAAGTAGTAATTAGTGTTTACTCTAGATGTCTGCTCTGATTTATTTTTGATGATTAGGTTTACAACTGACTTCAAAGCATCTCTCCTGACTGAAATTGTAACCAACCAAACAATGAGCAGTAAAAATGCTCTGTTTTGGTTCCTATTACATATTTATGATACCAAATATAATGAGTCATTTCAGAGTAGAGATTATCTATGCAAAATGATATCTTGAAACATATGGTCTACAGTAACCAGAAGATTATTTGCCATGCTATTCTGTAGTATTTCTAGGCTGGAATGCAGAATCCTCTTTTGTTGTCAAGGCAAAAGGTCTAGAAATAGGAAAAAAAAAAAAAAAAAAAAGACTGGTGATCTTAACAGCTGAGATAATGGCACATACTGATCAGTATCATGGTAATTCTGTCCAACCTGAACCTCTTTTTAACCTGTAGTTTTATAGGAAAGATAGAACAGAAACATATAGAGGTGATGGTTTTCACCCAGCAGAAATCTCCTGCAGCTGAGGGTGGTGTGGAAGGGGGGTTTCTGCATCCTCATGCACTCTGGCAGATTATTTACTCTATGCAGTAATACCTAGATAACAGAATCAGCCAAACCACTCAAACAGCTCCTGTGATCTGCTGCCCAGTTAATCCATTTTTGTTTTCACCTTTCTTGCAATGTGAAGAGCTAACAAGCTGATTTGAATTTTGGTTCTCTACAGACAATATTTTTATAAAAATAGAATGGGAAAACATCTGACAGCATGAAACATGACTATGGTGCTCTCTGTAAGCACACAGAACAGTTTGGTAAAGAGCACAGATGCTGAGATGTTCTATATCATATTTCAAGTTCTTGGCCTTGTACATCTTAGTCTGGATTGGAGTCAATAAAAATTAGGACAATAAGGTCAAAGAAGAAGGACAAACCTAAAACACTGTATTCTATATCTGAAAAAAAAAAATCTTTTGATAAAAGTGTCTTTTTAGGAGTGGGGTTTTAGACACCAGTCATCCAGGATGGGGTGAAAAAAAAAAATACTTTGTGCACTAGAGTTGTGTAAAGTGACTGCACACTTTGATCCTTGGGTCAGGATCCTCATAGATCTGGAAACCAAAAATGCTGATGAGAAGCAAAACCTATGAACAGTCGTATGTGCCCTCACTTTCTACATATTTCACACAATCTTCAAAAGAGAGAGAATCAAGGAGAAGCATACAGAAATATTCCAAAATTTTTAAACCTGAATGGCACCTGACAGAGATTCCTGATCTTGTTTTTTAGCAAGATCTGTGGCACTCTCTTGGCCCTGGGAGCAAACAAACTTATTGCCAACTGGCTGTATTTAGGGGAGCTGCAGGAGCTGTCTGCCCACATGGACAAGGATTGCTGCTGACACTTCTCACAAGAGGCTTGGAGATGAGTATGTGAATTTATTACAAGTGGGCTTCACTGGTAACATTCTGAACTCATAGCTTTGTTGCTCTTCAGCAGACTGGAATTAACTTGCTTTCCCTTATTTATTTGGTAATACAGGGTGGTGGAAATGTCTGTGATTATCTCTATGCTCTTTTTCAGGAGAATCTTGCATATGCTGTGGACTGAACATCCTGATGTGAAGGAACAGCTACTCAAAAAACCCCTGACTTGAGCCAACTGCTTGTCTGAAGAGACTCCCAACCTCTGATGCATGTGTTCACTGTGAGCATTGTCATCAGTGGAGGAGGATGTAACTGTATATATCTGACAGGCTCCTGCTCCTCTACATCAACTCTCCAAAGAAAAGAATGATAGTTGGGGACGGACCATTTGCGGAGAAAGTGACAATCATTCTGACAAGTAAACTGTACAAAACCACAGCTGAAGGACCCAGAGATGAAGCCAGGCATTAGATGTCATGAATGCACACAGCTCCCTGTGCTCCATCAGAGACTGGCAGGGTTAGAACGTAAGGGGCTGTTGTGTTGAGTGGAAGGTGATTAGGGGACCTGAAGATAAGCCTTTACAGAAGGATGGTGTAGATTGTCCCAAAGAACCCTGTGGACTGAGCCAGAACAGGACATGTTTTTTTAGAACTGTAGCACTTTTATTATGGCCCAAAATGTATAAGTAACATCAATTCGGGCTCAATTTGCTGAACTAAGAAAAAAAAGTCTTTTTTACTTGAATAATTATGATACACAAGACAAAATTGGTATAAGATTCATTCAAAATTACATAATCCTATTTTTCAATAAAAAATATTCTTCAAAGGTAACAGTTTCCATTAAAAGGAGTTGCACTGAAATTCTTAATATGTTAGTGGCAAACTACATAACATTTAAAGAAGTCAACAGAAATCCTTACGCTATTGAAGCATTATCTATGCATTTCAAGCATTAGTATTGGCATTTCAGTGCTTTTTACAGAAATTCTGATCAAAACCACCTACAACTGAACCTGCATCTTCAGAACACTAGCTCAGTGCCTATAGGCATATTTAGAACAGATCTCTGATATTCATTACAAATAGAAATAATATTGATAAATATTAGGATTTCATGTGTTACTGTTCTAAATATCTTTGACAGATTTACAGGCAATCTAAGTCATAAATGGAATTAGGCTTTAAACAAAATCAAGGACACTACTTCACTCAGGTAAAAATTTTTATCTTAGCATTCTGCTTCCAATACAGTTTTTTTATTTTTTTTTAAAGACCAAAAAACCCATAAGTACTTAAAAGAGAGATATTATCCTCCTTATAATTTTCTTCAAATATAGTTATCTTACCTTGTATTTTATTTATTATTAAAATATCATTAGAAAAAGCAAATAATCTTTTCTTGGAAATATCTTTGTAAAACTAATTTCTAAAATCATGTGAAGACAGGTGCATTCACCGTGTAATGAGTATTTATTTGCATAATTATGAAAATAATCTATATTATTAATAGTGCACTTGTATTTCAAACATAACCTCCCCAAACCTGTGCAGTGACTGATGAAACGATCCAGCAGAGGGAACCCTTCAGTTAGAAATTAAAAATCAGCCAAGAATCAGCCCTAGAATCAAAACCCACCAAGGTTTTATTTAAGCACACAACCCGGATAGTGCCTAAATTAGTAAGATCACACAAACTGTGGCAGTATTTCTGATACAGGACAGAGAGCTTTAAAACATAATAATAAATTCTCTCCACGTTCATACATTTCCAATAAAAACATGTGTATATTTGCTTTGCTACATGATATTTTAAGAATAGCATTTAATTACACATTATTTGGGCTGACTGGTACCACTATTGCCAAGTTGCTAAAAAATACTGTGTCAGTATTAGAAGTAAGAAAATTAGCTAGACAAATTGGATGTTGTTACCTGACAGTAAAATAGGAAACGGTGCTATGCCAGGAGCAGAAATTAATGTAAAAAAAAAAAAAAAAAAGGTCTTTTCCTTATTTAAATCATTGCCTGCCTTAGGTTCAAACAGGATGTCCATCAGAATCTGACCATTTGAAAACAACCTCAAACTGAAGTAGCACAGAAGAAATGTTTGAATTCATATAGCATCCTGGAACTGAAGCATGTTGATGACTGGTACTGAAATGCACATATTTATAAAGCACAGTTCTGAAGCAAACACTTCCTAAATGTATCTTTAATTTGAGGGGAAGTTTTATCGGGGAATGTATCTTTTGCAGTAGTTGCCATGGCAGCTTACCCACTCACGCTGTTGTAGAAATGATTAATTTTCCACATTACAGGAACTTGGTATTATATAACTTTATGCTTTTTATTCTTAGATTCTGTGAACTCCCAAAATATTATTTCTATTTATTCATAAGTAGTAAAACCTTTGTAACCAATGCTTATTCGTGCTGCAATATGACAAAACCCCTTGTTTCTGGAACATTTATTCTAAAAAAACCCTGTAAGCTGTGAAATTCTGCTAGCACAATTCAGAAAAGATAGCTCATTGTGCTGTGTGTTTCACAGTGCTTTGCAACGTTCCAAGATATTTATTATATTTAAAGTGCTACTTTACAGCATGGGCCCTAACATAGCTACGGTATTACACCAAGATTGAAAAGTGAATCAGGTTCCACCCACTAGTGATTTAACCAGGTTGTATTTCTTTGATATGTGCTAATAACACTCAGGCACTGGTTTGAGACACAAAATAGCTGAGGAGAAAAGCATTTTGTTTTATAATCACCATTATTGTTTCATAAATCAGGTTATTTACACATAAAAAGGTAGTATGGAATCTGTAAACCCCTTGCCTTTGAGGGTATGTTTCTTTCATCAACAGGAAAAATTCACAGCCCAGCAATTTACTGTGATTAGGCAGAAATCTGGTGGCATCCTTGTCTTTGAACATATTTATTAACGGTCATATACAAAGACCTCTTTTTCTAACTGTAACAGTGATATTATAACAATAGCAAGGCACAAGGATGCCTTTTCCCTGCATACAACATCATTCTTTCACTGTGCCCTTTGCCTAAAAATTCATCTCCTTCCTCACCAGGCTGTCTTGAAGCTTCCTTCCTTCTCTCACTGCAATTCTCACCCACCATTCCCTTATGTTATTTTAACAACCCAACTCTTCCTTCACACATTCTTACTCTTGCACAGCCTCGCAGCATAAAGTGATTGTCAGGATGTCAGCAGAAAGTGATTTTATTTTTTTTTTCTATTTTTTCATCAATTTTGATGGGCATGTAAAAATTTACCTAGAGTTATAAAATCATTTGGGGAAATAATTTTTTAATTAAGTATGCCAAGATGATGGATAAGTTTATAAATGCATCAGAATAGCAACATGGGAAATAAGAGAAAACAGTTTGCAGAGAATTATTTTATGACAGGACAGTATTGATAATTTTTCATGATAAAATTTCCATTTAGTGTTTCAACAAAAGAGACAAACATTAAAAATAAATGCTCTTATCTATTCACAGGCTATCTTGAGCTCTAATTTTCACATTCCTAATACTTTTTGGGCTCTCCTTTTCCCAAGCACTGCTAGAAAGAAATTAAATCCAATTGTATCTACAAATACATACATGAGACTTCTTTCTTTTTTCCCCCCCACATAAGCACTGTGATGATATCACACTGCAGACAGATGGCAGATGCTAATTTCTACAGAGTTGACACAGAATGAGTTTTTGATCACCATGCAGAGAAAGAATACAACAACTTGTAAGGTAGTTCAAATGCCTCATTAGGTGACCTGAATTTGCAGGGCAGAAAGCATATGGTCAGCAAAACCAGAAAGAAATGAAAAAGGTATCTGATTACTTTTCCTGTATTCTCAAATCTGCTTATTTGAGTTTGAGTATTTCTACTGAGATTTCTTACTTTACATATATATATATATATATATATATATATATATATATAAAAGTAAGTAACTGTGAAGTTAAGGAACTCTAAACAGTACATGTATATCAATATCTATGTAACTATATAGATTAGAATTCTTGAAGTTTTACATTTACTTCCAAATGTACCTAAATATGGAAATTCTCCCTGTACATTATCTCTACTATAAAGCTGTCCCTACTACAAAGCATTTCTACCAGAACACTATTTTCTATCTCTCATCGGCAGGCAGCTTCCTTTCTCCTATGTTAAAAGTTCAAGAAATTAGTCCTATAAGACACCAAGTATTTAAAGAAATGACCTTTGTGAATGACTAGAATTTGCTTTAACTAGCAAATAAAAAATGTTTAAATAAATTATTAATATCAGGGAAAAAAAAAAAATGAAGTAGAGAAAGTATGAAATCTCTGAGTTTGTTTCGTAGGGAAGTCAGTTGTAATGTATTCTGTTCTCACAACCTGAGACTCTAAAATGCAGTTTCACCTCCTTCTGTGTAGGTTATATAAAACACATTTAGCATATGGCTGTAAGATGGATAAACAGTATATTCAGGTAGATAGGCATCAGTACAAAATCAAGACATAAAGTAATTCCCTCAGCCTACTCAGTAAAGCTTTTGCAGGAATGATTTTGGATATTGCATTCCAGGAGGAACATGGAGAGTGTCTAGAGGACAGCAGTGAGACTGAGCCAGGTCTACAGCAGCTCATAAGTGAGGAAAACACACACAAAAAGACTGTGAGAATCTGGTTTACTCCAGGCTAAAAAAGAGAAGATCTCTTTAAATCTCAAAAACTTTAATGGAAAAAAAGGGAATAATCTACAAATATAGAGAGGATGACCAATAAATAATGGGCTTCAATTACAAAAAGAAGGGTTTATTCAGCCCTTGAGGAAAAAAAAATATTGTTAAAGAAAGACCAAACTGTCATAGAAGAGACTGTGGAGTCTCCACTGGAAGAAGCGTTTGAGAACAAAACAGATATCATCCATCAGCAATTAAAGTATTTGATCCCTCCTTGCTATTCAAGCTTGCTAAGCATTTGAAGTGCCCTTTGAGCATCAAAGCAAACATCACTGCATTACCAGCTCAGTAAGAATTTAAAAGTATATAGACATCTGTGTTTGTTCAACAAACTAAAAATTTTGTATGTTTTCCAGATTTAATCTTTCTCTTAACTGATCTCAGATAATAATACATATCCAAAACACTACAATAAGCAAACAAAGAAAGAAACGTGGAAATAGGAGACCATGAATTCACTCAAAGGAACTAGGAAATGATAAATATTTAATTCTGTGCTTTCAAATAAAAATCATGGAATCAATAGTCTGATGAGCTATCTATGGAAAGGGTATTGATTTTCTCCCCTCGCCTTTCTTTTCCTATTTTTCAGCTCAGCATATTAGATCTTTTATTGATTGGACTGGCAGACCTGGTGGTTGCTAGAAGTTTTCTTAGTAGTGAAATAAGACAGAAGATAAATGATAACATCATCACATTACAGCAATGCTTCTTGCTATTTCCATATTTCCAGGATCAAAAGCACTGTGAAGACCATAAAAAAAAAAATAAAAACAATAATTAAAAAAAAGCTAACTACTAGTAATGCAGATAACAAAAGACAGACAATTAACAAGATTAGATAATCATTTAGGGAACTGAAGATGGGCATGTAACTGCTATGCTGTGAAAAGAGGGAACAGGATCACCTTTGTTGTTTTTACTGGTAAAATATAAGCTGGTGGCTACCTCCAAAATCAACATCCAAAAGAAATAAGTCAACAAAAACATTAAAATCCCCCCAGAGATGGTGAACCACCAAAACAGAGAACTGTGCTGTTCTTTTTCATATGTCAGTCTGTACTGACATTGACATCTGTGCAGTATTATCTAGACTACACTACTTTGAATCTAATGGCAAAAGAGTTTTTGAAAGCTCAGCTGGAGAGATGAACTTGCTATAAATTATTTTCAATGGTATTGCTTGACTTTTTTTTTTTTTAATTTCAATGGAATTTATTTTTCTCCAAAGCAATTTCAACTATTGCCTTACATAACTTTTATTTAATTTAAAATCAATAAAACAATGGGCATGTGCCCTTGGTATTAAAGAAAATGACACTTCTTTCTTATTTTTACAGCACACAAACCAAACAAAAATCAATACTTTATCTTTCTACACTTGAATAAAAAGAGTAATAAAGCAGCAGGCTCGCAGTGCTATATAATATTGATTATGGAGTCTTTCAAGATAAATTACTAAGATTTAAAAATAATTCTTGATAAGCCAGTACTACAGTTTTTTTTATCAGTTGCCACAACAGTTAGGGGGAATATGTGCATCAGTCTATGAGCTAAAACACATTACCCTAGTTGTAATTCTTTGTAAAACTCTTCAATGAAAAATGTGCTCATAGACCACATTTAAAAAGTGAAAATTGAAGGAGACAGACCACGTAGTTGGCCACGTTGATTACCAGCAATTTTCTGTTGCAAAATTCAGTTTACACATGAAACTTCAGAATGAAAGATGAAAAGAAAGATTACTCATCTCTCTAGGCTTTTGGATGCATGTTTAGGAAAAATCCCCAACACAATTACAATTCTACTAAGCTTTTATATTCCATTTTTGTATCTGACAATCTTAACTTAAACTAAGGTATCTGGCACCCTGAGCTTGACCAACGGTCAGTGGCTTTTCTTTTCTGATACAGGCTTGGAATGAACTTCAAGGCTGTATTTAGCTTTCTCATCTGGCTATGTTAATCTGGAAGACATATAAGTGAACAGATAAAAAAAAGTCAGAGTTACACAGAACATTCTATCACATTTTCTATGAAAACCACCTCAGCTTCTGAAAAAAAAACCCCCACACTGCACTTTATACACAGCACACCATTCTTACAGGCCTCACATAGGAAGCAAGGGAAAATGCCATCGTATTCTCACGGAGAAATGTAGTCAGAAGTGCTAATGCATTTAAGGGATCAAAACTAGTTGGATAAATTTTAACATAACTGTATCCTGATGGAACACACTTCCAACCAATCTGGAAGCATGCAAAAAAAATGAAGTGGAATTTTCTTTCTGACATCATCCTGTTTCAGCATTTTCCAGTTTAAGTGTCTCCATTGTTAGTTCCAAAGTTGCCACTGATTTTCCATTCGTTATTATAGGATTAGTTAAAAGATTAAACTAAAACTGAATAAAAGTTAAATTAAAGTTAAAATGAGTTAGCCCCCACAGAACAGTAAGATAACAATTTCTGGAGCAACTTCTGAAATAATTATATTTAAAGACTGGCAAATTTCCTGCAATCCTAAGTGACACACGGCAGCGGGCAGGTACGACACAATCTTGAGGCTACATGTTGTGCAGAAAGCAGAAAGTAGAGACCTCAGGAAATGATCCTTGGCAGAGACGTTGTTTAATGTAGATGCCAAAGGAAGTTCAATGGAAAACATTTATCAGAAATTTCCGCCCAGAGAGGAGATATGCTGGTTTAGGGAAAAATGCAAATATTACTCAGCAGACCAAGGGCAAAGGAAATAGGAAATGGGCTAGAGAGTTCTCTGAAATAATCCGTCACTGAAATGTGAGAAAACACACTCGTGTGTGGGCAATTCCTTTATCTTAAAGCCTTTCACAACTCAAGATCCTTTTGCAGCATTCTGCCATTATCTGAAAGTTGGCTACTTCCAATTTAAACTTCTTAAAGGTAGGATAAAAAGCTTAATTTGGTTCCTCTCTTGACATATCATCTGCATAACTCATAGGAAAACCATGATCTTCTCATGGAAGCAATACATCTCAGAAAGGTTGTAACAGTCAGTTTTGCTGCTTTTTACAGCCTGCAGAGAAACAGCAATGGTTCAGTCAGAAAATTTTGGGAGACTTTCTAGCTAAAGGGGCAGAGTACACCTCTGCAAAGGGTGTCACCTCTGAGCCTGCCAGTGCTGGGACAAGGGGTGGAGCAGTCCTTTTGGTAGCTGGCGCAGAGAGGAGGAATCGCACTCCTCATGTGTAACCCTAAACCTGGATGTGGCTAGGGAAAATGGTTGTGCTTTGAACTCTGAATTTTTAACCTTGAAATATTTGACTACACAGGCACTAAATATCAAGAATGCCTTAATTACAATTGTATATTATCGAACATGCAGATTATGGTCAACTTCCAAAGAAGTTCAACCTCATTAATGATTTAAATTACAGGTAATAAAGCTGCTGTATGAGAGAAGACAAAATATATGCCTCTTAATATTTAACTATTGATATTTTTATCAGAATATTATTGGTGAAATGAACATAACAGTAAGTCCTTATACTGGGGAATATACTACTAACCCTTTCTTCCTTCAGCTATATCTTTTATTCTCAATTTTGATTTAAAGAAAAAAAAAAACTTTTTCAAAGGTAAAAATGAACGTTAGAAATCATAGCTGCTGCAATTAGAGTTGCATTATCTTTTGGAGTACAGTATCCTTGAGTTCTTATTCAAGAAAACGTTACTGGAATTGTAGCAATACCCTCAGTTTGACAGATGAAGCCTTTGTGAAAACACAGTGGGAAAGAGAGAGAAGTACATTATATAGAATATTCACACTGTTTAATTCCAGATACCAATAATATGAAATAAAACTCTCTAGATGCCTCAGCAGAAAGAGAGTCTCCTCCAGAGGGTGATTTAGGGCAATTAAATTAGGCTTGTTGTTCTGAATTGCACTCCAAAGGCTCATAAGGCTAGGAAAAGTGAATATCTCCTACAATGCCTGATATTAAGAATACGCAAAAAAATTGCAAGCCAGGAAGAAGCAATATGTGAGGAAAATAAGCAACATGATTGCAATCTTGCACTCAACTGGGTGCTTGTCTTTGTGTACCTGCTCTCCTGTCTCCATTGTTCACTGTTGGTATCTTTTCCCCCACGTTACTTTCTGGTTTAAATGACAGTACCATGTGTTCCTCACCATTTCCTCAATTTATAACGTAGATAAATAAATGACTTCATCAAGAAAGATTCAACTAGATAGTGTACTCACATGCCTAAATGCTTACAACATTTCTGAAGTAGGCTTTAATTTATTGTACACGAACAGAGGAAGTGGATCTTTATAAAGGGTCTCCTCAGTGAGGAAAAAACAGTTTAAAAGTATCTCATTCATAAAGCTTGATAACATCAGGAATGCTAAAATTACCATGGCTGATGCAGATAAATGTGACAGTAAAATAGTGAGAATGCAACAGAACCAAAGAGCAGGGCACAAGGACAGAAGCAATTTAAGCTTGGTTTTGTTGAAAGAGAAAAGGACAAAGAAATGACACAAATTAGTTGGGAGATACGATCACATCAGAAAGCATTACAGATGTTCTCAGGAGCTTTGTTTATATTTCTGTAACTCATTATGCTTCACTTGGCAACTCTGGGAGGACTGTGAGGGGTTCCCTGAGTTGTGTGGCCGGATCTCTGGGTATGGATGGATTCTGCAGGGTGTGGATGCTCTGCTGTGACCTCGGCAGCCCTGGCTCCAAGATGCGCATCCTGGTGGCATCGCGAGAGTAGAACTGCGAGCCCCGAAGCCCCAACCTGCCCAGTGAGCACACTGGGGTATTGACTGGAGTATTACAGTACTGCCTTATTTTCCAACTGCTCTGAAAGGAAACCTGAGTGCACAATGGAGTGGGGCACCACGTGGTTTCCTCCGACGTGGAAGCAGGATGCAGCAAAGCATTCCTGGAGAGCGCCATGGGGAGTGCATCAAGAACTGCTCTGAAGCCCAGACTCAGCTGCTATTGCCAGCACATATCGTAGCTCTGCCACATAAATAAATGAAAAGGATGCTGAAGTAATCTGCATATTGCATTTTTAATTTTTATTAATAGATCAGTCAAATGGCTTGGCAGGGAGGAAAAAGTTAAAAAAGGGAGAAGCTATAATGTGAAGAAAATAATCTGGTTTCCTCCAAGTTTCATGACATTCGTATGGAATTAGATAGCTCTATCTGTTTTTTAATACTGGGTATCTTGAAGCTATGTAGGCAGTGATGACAGCTAACTATTCATGTGCCTGTGTAAAGGGAGACATCAGATTCAGATAAATTTTTCTAGGAGAGTTAATTTATAAAACCCACCACATTGCTGGTAGTGTCAATAAAAAACACTAATCTTGCCTAATCTCTTATGCAGTAGAGCTGACCCCCATTGGATCATGTTTGCAGAATAAGTTTAGGAATATCAAGGGGATGAGGAAGTTTGTAATCCTCTTACTTCTCCTATAAATACTCCATGGATAACCCTAAAGTTTAGGTTCAGTTGTAAGAACCACCAGTCTGGATGTTTATTAAAATAAACAGTTTATTATTTCTACTATTAGTTGTTGGTAGATCTATTGTGCCACCTACTGAAAAACAGCCAATATATTGTTTGGTTTTTAGTCCTGCAATTAAAAGATTTATCTATTTTTGTTAAAATCTGAACAATTTCAAACTGTAACAAGAACATAGCACCTTTACTCTCATTTAGAGGTTTACTGTCAAAAAACTTGTCAAAAAACTATTAAATGAAAAATTACACTCAGAAAACACTCAGAACAAGATGATGCATCATTTTAAGTATCCACTTCTGCAAAATACTGCCTCTATTAAGCCTTTTTTATTCTTATGAGCACACATGAGGCAGAAAAACAAGAACTGAGTAACTATGTGTCTCTAACTCTTGGAGAATTGACCATTTTCCATTCAGAAAATGCCTGTTAACACAATTACAGCCATGCAAAGCCAGGTTCCTTAACACTGTCTGTTCTGATGAGATATAGTTGATTTAAACCTGTATGGAGTCAAATATGCTCTCTGTAAATATAGAAGGTCAAAATAGGCAGGAGACGTGAAGCAACTGAATCCACAGATGTTCATTTTAGAGAACAAGAAAGTTACTCCTGAGGCACAGATGAGTAATCTCTGGAAAATACACGTATGAGATTTACAGCTATTATAAAATTCCACTCCTTTTACAATATGGTGCTATGCTATGCTGGTACTAAATAAACAGCCGTAAAAACCATCATCCTGTAGTCTTGTAATGATGTATCTAAAATATTTTTTAAAGCATTAGGTGGTGCTAAATTGTCATGGCATCCTACCACTTCAGTCTGGACCAAACCGTGCAACACCTATTTTGCATGGCTTAGCAGTACCTCCCTTGCCAGAGAATACACAAGGATAAAGGAATCCTTAGGGTAACTGTGTGTTTAGCAGCTGTATTTAAAGGTTGACTCAACGAGGCTTCAAAACAACCAGATGAGACAGGATTTAATTATTTGACTTCAATATCAAGAAATAAAATTGCATGGTGTAGAGTATGCACCATTTGAACACTTTGCTCAGAAAAGAAGCAGGATTGTCTACTTCTCTATATCTTCAGAAAACATGAAGTCTTTACATAAAACCTTGTTTACTACATACTGGGTAATTATCTTGTCAAATAACAAGACAGTGTCAGTTTTGTTCCATTAGCTGAAGATATTATAAATTACTTGGAAGATGTCCAAGGAATAATAATATCCAGTAACACCATCCCTTGGAGGAGTTTGGGGTTTTTTTTCCTCTCTCTCTCTCCACTGCATATTCACTGTATAGAATTTTTAGACAGGGCCCCTAAATTTATCCCTCAGACTGAAGTGTAAATACCCAGAAGGGGAAATCAGCTCCATCAAAGTCTGTATGTCAGATGATATTTACAACTAGATTCAAGTGTATGGCCATTTGTATAACACGATCTAGATCAGGCTCACTGAACAAGGTCAATGGGACGGAAGAACCGGCATCCCTCTCACTTCTCTCACCAAAGAGTACATATGTGCATCTGTTATAGCAGCAGACAGACGCTGTCATTTTAACCTGTAGCAAATCTAACATAGCACCTACTCTCAAACACTCTGGAGTACATACTACAAATAACTCTGTACTATAAATAACCTGCAAAAATATGCACCAGAAACTTTCAGTATCTTAAGGCAGCAGTCTGCTTAGTTTTGATGAAACTCTAGTAATTCTTAAATATATGATATTCTCTGAACTGAGCAGTGAGCTAATTTTACTCTGTAGTTTAGTTTAAAGATGGTCAGGGCTGGATCAGTACAAATAAAAAAAGCAGATAAAGGATGATTAAAGCTGACTGATATTAAGGCTCTTCATAAACTTTACTGTTAATAATAACAATATTCATAAATCAGTGGATTGATCAAAATTCCTATTAGATTGAATTTTTCTCCCTGTTCTTTGAATTCCCTCAGGTCATGTGTTTGGGAGAGCAAAACAGTTGATGATTCTCACAGGCAACCTGGTAAAACAGGATTTGGTGTGGCTTTACTGTCTGATACAAAAGAAAATCAACCCCTCCTGTGCCCCAGCAAAATTCAAAGAGAAAAGCAAACTGCAGTGCAAATAGTATTTCAGCTTTTAGTTTAAGTGATTTAAGTATCTTAATTTTATAATTTTTTTAAAATCACATAATTTTTATTATACTTATAGTGTTAGTATTATAATCCAATACTCTCTTTCAGTTCCAATTTTTGCTCTCCACACCCTGTGCCTACTGTTCGTGCTGTCAACATTTCTTTGGTTCATTTTGGTTGTATCAGTATCCTCAGAATTACAAAATAAATGTACTGTATCAAAAAGCCTGAGACATCAAAACTTGTATAACAGCTTGTATTCCACAATGTCAAAATGGAAAAGAACATGTGACACTGTTATCAACTTGCAGTAGCTGATATAACACACGTTACATCTCTAGGGGCACCAGGAGCGTATTGAAGCTACTCATGTAATAGAAGCAGCAAATCACCTGCTGTTGTTCACGAAACAGGGAGCTCGTGATAGTCAAGGGAAAAGGTTCAGAGCATGCAAGGTAACTTGTAGCAGAAAAATAATCTACAATTGTTAAGAATGTTTGTATTTGGGACAATATCCTAGTCAAGTAATCTGAAATACAATTAGGTCCTATGTTAATTTCCTTTCTTGTTTTGGAAGGCATAATGAAAAAATATCTTTTAAAAAATAATAACTTTGTCCAGGTTTCACTTGTGAGTGTTGACATAATCCACACGTCCGTAAGCCAAAGTGCTTTTTCATTTTATGTATATAACTATTCAGTGGGACTTCAGGTCAAACACATTTGAATGCTTTCTGAGGTGAAAATCATGATGATACATCTATTTATTTCTTTTTCTCTATTTAGTTAAACTAGTTTCTTCTTCTCAGCATTCCACTAACTATTTTTCATTCAGACTTTACAAAGATCCTTTCCACCTGTCGTTCTAAATTGCTCAGGACACCACTTCCCTCAGCGTGCCTGGCTGTAGTACTGTCACTTCTTTGTTTGCTGTCTTTCTCCGCTTGCCTGGCTCATCTCATTCTCTATCAGTCTTGCAGAATTTTTCCTCCTTTTTAGCAGTTCCTCCATGGGAACAAGCAGCTTGCAGAGAAGGAGTAAAGAGCTGGGACAGAAAACTAACATTTCCTGCACACATTTCCCAGCTTTACAAGCTCCTGACGATGGTCACAGAATCACAGAATCGTGGTAAGCCATTTGGTGTGACTGAAGTGAATAAAAACTATAAGAGCAATTGGCGATGAGTATCTAAGTACATGATAGTGTTAGGAAGAAGAAATACTGCAAAGTTGAGCAGAGGTACAAAACACCTAAGAAGTAATTCTCCATAACCCTAGAAAGTGCCCAGAGGCTTTTTTTGAAACATGGTTTTCAGTACATTTTCAGAAATACTGTTCTTTGCTGACAGCAATATTTTTACCGTTTGGAGCACAGCATTTATTATTCATCTTTCACTCAGTTATTCTGAGTTATTTTTATTATTAGTTATTCTAAGTTATTCATACTTGGTTGTTTATTCATCATGTAAGGATTACAGTCTTGCAGTAAATGTTAAGCAAGAATTTGAATATATCAGTTTCCTAAGTACATATCTGGTACAAAACCTCTATTAAAGAAAGAAAAAGCTGCATGGTTTTAGAGAAGAGCAGATCAAAGCTGCCTGTGAAAAGGAATGGTGTCTTAATAAGAGAACTGCGATTGCTTTCCAAAGGCCAGTCTTAATCCTTTCATATAAAATTCATATATGGAAGTAAACTCGGGTCATGCTTCAAATAAATTAATTCAGCAATTAAGTTATGAAGTCTAACTTGAATATTTGTCTAAAAATACCAAGCATGTGACCATAAAAAGCTTTAAACTGAGTTACTTTAAATCCTAATGCATTATAGAGTATTATTTGAGATAGAAAAAATGCCATGAAAATGAATGCAATATTGTTGACACAGCCTGATTACAGATCTTTTTGTTTAATATACCAACTTTAAATAATTAATTTTTGAACTGTGACTTTACTGCACTAGGAAAGCTAGTACATAGAGATCTCTAACCATGCCTAGTGCAAGAGCGCATTTACTTGATCCCAGATGGTTTCAAGACTTACATATAAAGACGTTACAGTAGAACTGGAAAACATAGGAAATAAAGCTGCTATCTATCTCCATTTCTATTCCTATTAGCATAAAACCTCCTGCAATGAGATCAAATGGATAAGATGTGCCATGATGTAACCTGCTAAAGACACTAAATGCTTTAACAGCAAGTTACAAACAATTATCCTTGGCTCTTAGAAACTTATTCTCATCCTAAAATTGTGGGGGTTTTTAAGCCATTAAGAGGTTTTTAGCAGGACTAAGGCTATTTGTGGTGTGAAATGTTTTTAACTAGGCCTCTCATACTAATGTCATTCTTACAAGGGGTATTTTGGTAAATATTGCCTCCCGTTCAATGAGTATGTAATCCTAAAAAACTAAAAATCAAGCCTAATGTATGGAAAATAAACAAGCTTCTAATCTATCCATTAGAGAAAAAGATTTCTCTGTAACTACTCCATGAGTTTCTACTCACACTTTCACTTTTGTCCTATTGGATGCTCTAATTAATAAATGGCAATTTGCAGTTTAAAAGAATGGTGTTCTAATGCAGAATTAAACTAACCTTCCACTGCTTCCACTGTCTGCAGTTATTGGACACTAAAGGTTCTTTATCTATTGGGTCTTCCAATTGAGAATTTAGCTGGTGTTATTGAAGTCAGGTCATTGTGTCGATAAAGTTTTACCAGTAAAGTGCCTCATCTCAGTTGAAAGTTTGTCTTCCTATGTGCTCATCCTCTGGAAGGTAAGTGCACAATCCTTTAACAGCCTTAGGTGTGCATCCAAAGTCAGATAAAAGCTATAGAAATTGAGAAAGGATAAAAGTGTAGCTGTGTTTCCTTATTTGACAAAAGACAAAAGTAGAAGGAATCTATTTTATATGAAATCTAATTCCTCATTATAATTTAGAGTTTGGAAATATCTTCATGAAGAAGGGAGATATTTAAGTCCTGTGTTGCTTAAACAGATACTGAAAATTATTTTGCTGGTGTATGTTACCGAGTTGCTAACAGAGAATTAGCTTCCAAGAGGACTCAGTTGGGGGCCTTATTTGAAAATATGAGAGATAAAAAGTCAGTCATTTACAGAATCTATAAATTTTCCCTCTATGTAAACATCTCAGTGATGCTTCTTTTAAGTATATTTTGTTTGAAGCAGTATTTCCTACATAAGAAATAATAATTACATGTCTTTCATCTGTTTGGTTAATTTATCCTTCAGCATTTTAATTGACTGTCAGTACTCTTCATGATGTGGGAAGCATTAAGTCACAGTAGATTTATAAATGTTACAACTGTGTGTTAAGAGGGAACAATAGGGTTGTTATTGTTATTATGTTGGAATGGCAAAAGAGCTAGCTTATGTTTAAATAGAATTGTTCATTTTAGAAAACTCATTTTTTGGAAACAACCCATTTTAATGTCTTTTTGAAACATAGTGCAGACCCAGGAAATGGCAGCATGCTTATGAAACCATTACCCATGTCCCATGGTTCCCCTCATCTCGTTCGTGCCCTGCTCTGAGGATTCATTATCATCACCCAGAATTAATGTGCTCTGTTCTGCTGAACTCACAACACAATATGCTGAACACAAAGCTCTGTGAACAGCTCATGGCTGAGCTAATAAATCCAGCTTTTCAGCTGTTCTAGTGTTTACGGTGTAAACACAACCCAACTGTCCCCTTGTCCTTGCTTTGATAAAGGATGTCAGGCATCAATACAACAATAACTTCTAAACCGCATCCCGCTCCTTGGAGATCTTTTTCCCTAAACCGTGCTCCTGCTCTTCTGTAAGCTGTCAGGGTTTCTGTACCTCCTCCAACCTGGCTTGTTTTTAAAAGCCAAACAGAAGTCTCCATCTCATGCTTCAGTAGACCTTTGTGGTTTTTAAAGTCATTGTTGCACAAGCTTACTGTCTCTAGAAGGCTGTACAACAGCTTCCTGACAGCTTGTTTTGAAGTATTTTCTACTTCCTCCAATTTTTTCTCAGCACCTTGGTAGATTTATTTATAGACACTTCAAACAAAAAAAGTTTCATTAGAGAGACTGACTTTCCACCAAGTCTTATACAACAAACATTATTATTGTGCTGAAAAAAGTACAAACCTGGCAACAACTTACCTACAACTTATTATCCAACCGGTGTCATACTCCTTTGAACTTGGAATGATTAACCTAAAATGTGTTAGAACAGATTGCTATTTCTATCATATTTTTGCAACATACCTGTAGTAATTTGCAAAAAAGAAAAAGAGTTTTCAAAATGCAATATATATTTTACTTATATGAAGTTACTTATAGAAACCATGACAAGTTTTTGTGTTTGTTCCAAAGGCATTTGTATTATTTAAGCAAGCGTTAACAGCTAGATTATAATTTTTATGTGTTTAAAAAAAAAAATTCCAAGTTGATCTCTCAGCATTTCCTATTTAGAGAATCACATAATCCTCAAGAAACTGTGTTTATAAACAAGGGTACACTTGTTAAGATGAAGTATCTGTAGGTTATTCTATTGAAATGTACAGAATAGTTAAAATCTCTTTGCTTTTAACTGTCACTGGAATGAAACTAAAGAGTTTGCTAGGAAAATCCCCCAAATAATCCCAGAAAATAACCTGTTCTAGAGAGAATGAGAACTGATTGGAAACTTCAAGTATTTCTTGAGTGAGGTCCATATAAAAATTTGATAATATGAGTCTCGCAAGCCATGAGCTACCAACCTATTTCTGAGGGTCTGGTAATGATTTCTAGGATGATCATCCTGAAAACAGTTGAAATTGGATCTCTTTACAGCACAGAACAGATTAATGCTTTGCAAAAGCAAAGTTATTTCTAAATTCCTTCTCTAATTAACATGAAGCAATTAATATTCTGAAGGAATGTTGTCTGCTATATTGGTGGAAATATAATTAACAAAATTAACACAGGATTTACATGAGTATTTGTTTGGTAAACAACAAGATAAAAATGTGCTGAAAACAATGTTTTTGGAATAAATCGGTATTTGTTTTTTTATGGATGGCAAGAGTTGGCCTAAAAGCTTAATTATCATTCAGGATTTTAATTACAGTCATAGCAACAGATGTTTGCAAATTCCAACAATAGCTGTTGAGTTTTTTAGTCGTAATCACTCTTCCCTCACTGTAGAGAATACATTTTAAAAAGCATTTATTGTTTAAACAGCAATGCACACTATAGTGCAGGAAATCTCTCAGGAAGATCAATAAAGTTTTAAGCCTAAGGGGCTTCACCAAGGCTGACCAGCAGATAAACTACAGATGATGATCAGAAACAAAACCCCTTTAGTATGAAAACCTAAATTTAACTTTAAAAACTCTCATGGTGAAAATATTGCCTGTAAGATTTTATCTGCTTTAAGCTCTGCAGAGGATTAATGGCTTTCTACTCCTGAAAAGCAACAGGAGTCTCTCTCATTGTCTTAGGCAAATCCAGAAAACATTTCACAGTCAAGAACTGTTTTTAGGTTTTTTAAATGTCTGGTTTTTGTCAGCATTCATAATGATTTTAAACACTGCTTGTTCTATATTAAAAACTGCTGAAGTTTAATACTCTCCACTAAAAATACATTCATACTTAATTTACTACAAGTTGATACATTTTAACAGTGCTTACAGCATTGATCTTTGGACTGAACTGTCAGTCATAAAAATTAACAGTCAGTCTTGCATTAGTACACCAAGCTG
The DNA here is from genome assembly GCA_907165065.1 of Caprimulgus europaeus. The sequence goes on along the minus strand of OU015538.1, from coordinate 18,804,756 downwards.
CTTTGTTTGCCATCCTGTTTCATTTGCTTTTGTTGACTTGAACAATGTCAATGTAACTAGAAAATGAATTATAGAGAATATTTCTGATGTCCAGAAGGGAAGGATCTAAAAAAATAAAGGAACCCCTGATATTGCCTTTGCATTTTTTTTTAAACTTAAATAGGACACATTTGTTGCTTTAGCATGTATTATCCTGCTTGAGCATAGATCTTTATGTTTGATCTAATTATTTTTTGCTAGACAGGTGTTTTGGGGTGGTTTTTTGGTTGTTAAACCAATAGCTCTGTACAACAAAATCTGCCTTGAGTTTCTCTTTCCACTCCATGCACTCATACAGAACAAGCAATCGATCAGAAACTGAGATGCATGACAGATCAAATTCTACAAGGAATCACTGCTCTATAATTAGATAATTTCTAAAACATCAGCACTCCTCAATGTTTCAGCAAATATGGACTAATGCTTTTGCTGGGATTTGATTACTAAAAGAAGTTTCCTTAGGCTATAGGAAATTCTAATCTAAAATACATTTACAAATCATCTCGTGTAAATATTCTGCGGCTTGGAGGCATTCGAGCGTACTTGCCAGAATCAAATATGTAAATAAGAAGCCAGGACAGCCATATTCTCAGTTTGTCCTTTGGCTTGGATGTGAACAGAGTTAGGCTCTAACAGCTGAATTTTAAGGGAAAAAATTGATGGTCAGAGCTGCTAGCTTTAGCACAATAAAACGATTCCTACTGCAATACAAACCTGCTTCTCCTAGCTACAGCCTGTATTTAATTTTTGTATCGTTTAGCCAGTTCTCACTCTATCATGTGTGCAAATGAAATACAGCTTATACATGTAATCAAATTAACATGAAATTAGCATCAAATAAAGAAATACTTTTAGTAAGACTTCAGAAGAGTGCCCTTGGTAGAAATGCAAAGATAACAGGTCAAATACTTGCTCTGAAGTACCTGAGGTTCTCACCCAAAGTGCTATTTTCTCACCTATCTGAAATTTGTGATTCTCTACCACACAGAAAGATGTCTGTCATGTATCTCTCCAAATCCTACTATAACACTATGAACTCCATTTATAATATCTTCATTTTCATTTAAAACATGTTCCTGAAGAAAAAACTCCCTTTTATCATGCCGGTTTTGCTAAGACTGCGATGTTTCTTTCACCATTTATTATTGAAATTGAAATTGAATTGCCTACAGATGCATCATAATGAACAGTAGCTATACACACTCTATCTCCAGGCTGTCCAAGAAGGTGACACTGAAAGATTTTAATTTTAAGTTGTATAAAATTGTCTTTCTTACTGAGCTGTAAGGTATGAAACAGTTCATGTGTTGACAGCTTATTTAACAGGCTTTGCTAACTTCACAGGCAGTTTTATCTTTGCCCGTAAAGCAATGTAACTGGAGTCAACCAGCTCCAGAAGGAAGAAAACTACTGAAAAAAAAATGATATAAGAAATAGTAAAAATGCATACACTATAAAAAGAAAGAAAAAAGCTATTTTCTAAAATAAAATAAATCATTTCAAGTTTATGCTTCATTTTTCCTTCTGCAACAACTGTAACATTCAATGAAATTTGCTGAACACACTTGTTATTCCAAAGCACATACCATGACTGTCACAATTCTCCTGTCTAATTAAATAGAAACAGCTTTCTGAGTCGTAGCCAAAGAGGTGTTGCAGCCTTGTTATATGCTCACGTGTGCACGTGTTGGAAAGGCTTTCACTCTAAAACAGCCTTTTATTTATTCTCATGTGGCTGAACATCTCACATCTCTCTCTGTGTTTCTTTTTTGAGAATTCCCCTTTAACCCTTAGTTCAATATTTCATACAGCCTTGAAGAGCAACCTTGGACATTTGCTTTCATGGAAAGTTCAGTATTTGGCATATGACTTAAACAGGAGGTTTAAGATTTTGAAGAGAAAAAAAAAAACAAACCAAAAAACCAGGCTTGACCAAAAAAACTAGTCTAAAGCTAAATTAATCCAAAAAGTCTGTTTCCATTGTGCAAGAGACAGTATTAAAGAAAACGTTTGTTACAAGAAGAGGATAAACAGGGAGCTATCATCTCCATCAGCTAAACAGTACGTGAAAGCATATCAGTAAGAAGTAGTATACTAAGCCAAAAAATAGACTTCAATATTCAGCCTTGTAATTATTCTTCATGATTAAAAAGCTTTGCTCAAATCATTTAAAATCTAACTATTCAAATAGCCTCTGTATTTTGACTTTCTATCTAGTAATATTTCAGCATTTATGAGAATTTTCCACGAATGTTTCATTCAGATGTAACAATAGGCTGTATTTCCAAAGGCATTCCTATGCATAAGTTCTTGAAGTCGTGATGCTTTCATTGTATATAACAGTACAGGGATTACTGCAAAAATATCACCAGAAAAGGGGGGTCGAGAAGGAGGTATAACTATCAAAAATATATGAAAAAATAGAAACCACTTGAATTTTGTTACTGGAGAGAGTTCATTTTTATGCAGTGATTATTTAAGAAGAACAAGGAAAAATTATCTGTAGTCCACTTACTGTTTTAAAACCAAAGTTCCTTACAAATTTAAAATACTACTTTGTACCCAATGTTAATACTTTGGAACAGCTGAGTAGCTTTCATTATATATTAAAGAGACCAAGATTTTCAAACTGGGTGGTTTTTAATCTGTCCTCCAGGAAGGAAGAATCTGGTACTCAGAACATGCCAAACATGACATCTATGTTTGTGGGTACAGTGCCCAGAATGTGTCATTAAAAACCAGACCAGAACAGGAAAAGCAGTACTTGTGCCTGCCTTTCATACAAAACTGACTGATTAAAGTATCCCCCAAGGTGTGATGACCTGTTCTATGCTGTTCTTAGCCTGATGCAAAACCATCTTCCTAGGAAAGGGCTGTGTATCATGGCCAAACGTTATCATTATCAGATTACAAACTGCTCCTGGGTAAATGTCACTAACCTTTCTGTAGGTAGATCAACGCACAGTCAAGTGCATTAAATGGACAAAGAAAGAAGCAAGGCGTGCAGCAGTCACGGTGGTTATCCGAGAGAGGAGATGGACCTTTTCCACATTTGCCTTATGAGTACTTAATAAATCACATTCTTGGAATGTGGGTAGGAACCTACACAGCACTTCCAAGACAAGTGTCCTACCCACTGAATCAGAGAATTACACTTCACAGTTACACACTTTCTCTGGCCCAGCATTGATTATTGTCAGTAGTGGAATTGTTTTAATTGGGAGGTATCCAAGACCAAATCTATCATGAGGACACAGTCCTTTTGTAAGAGAGGAGAAATTAAGAATTACAACTGATTACTAACTCAAAGCTGTGGCTAATTACTCACTTTTCTTGGATATAACACATTAACCAACACCAGGAAAGAGTTCATCTGGTGAAACACTCTCGGGTAGTGCTCCAGCTGTAAGAAAGGCATACTCTGCAGTCCAAATAACATTTAACAGGAATAGACTATCTGAAACAAGACTGATAACAGCTTCCAAGGAACTGCCTGCTTCGTAGAAAAATGAGAACAGCAAGAAATGCTCTCTAGCTGTACTCTAAATAAGCAAAGTGGGATGGAATGGCAGTTAAAAAGTGTTTGGGTTTTTTTTCAAATATAATCACATTTCCATGCTCCATAGCTTAAGAAAACTTAAAACATGACACACTAAACTGATCAATTTGCAAAAAACATGTTGACCTTTCTCAGCCAATCAATTCCTTTCCCAAAATAAAAATAGATTTTTTCAAAAAATAAGAATTAATGTAACATACAAAAGGAATGAATCAAAATTCTAACAACATGGTAGGTTCATGCAAATATCACAGAAAAAAACCCACCAGATCAGATTCCAAAGCTTAACTCAAATTTGCATCTTTTGTGCAATTTGCACTTAAAAAGCTCAGTTTCATTGAACAGAGTAAGACTTGCTCATTAAGTATCCTCAAGTATGAGAAACTTGGGAAATAACCTAGACTATTATGAAAAACTACAAAGAAATAATCTGGAATCTTTGGTATCACTGAGCACCAGTGTTCAGATCCCTCTGCAGCCATTGTCACACACTATGCAAGTGTTAAAATGAACTTGGATACAAATGTTAATTAGAAATTTCTTGGAAATTTTGAGAACAGGAAGTGTTCAGTGAGCTCTGACAAACACTCTGCTAAGCCACATGTCCTTTTCCTAGCGTGACATATTGACAATATTTATTCAAGTGCAACTGTGGGAGAATCTCTGATACAGACTGAATTTGGACCACTCTGCTCAGGCAATAAAGTTCAGATGTAACTTAAACTGTTATCTACTGTTAGGCTGTATATGTGGCTGATACACCTTAAAATAATGTTATATAGACTTCCAAAATATCCATTCCAATGTTAGGAAATACCTTTGACAGTTCCATGAAAAGCTAACTTATGGGAAGCATCATCCACAGGACTAACAAAGTCATTCACACCAAACTGAGCTCATTAACTCCATGCTAACTCAAACAGGGACTCATTCCTATTTACCAGTTAAATACAAACATTATTCCAACTCAGATTTTCAAACTATGCAAGCATGTCTTGACCAGTGCCTTGCCAGTACTTTACATACATCAGCACTTTACACATTTTTGTCTAACCTGTCCATTTTAACATTTGCCTTGGTATCATCTAATTTATTTTCTATGCAAGACAAAGACATTCCTCTTGTGTAGTCCCATGAGTATTAATTATTCACTTCACTAATTTCGGTAAAGATAGGAGTCAAATATCTACTAGATCCAAAGTCTTGTCTACAATTAATTAAGCCTGTGGAAGAAATGTTAAATGCTGCACTGCTGGCTAAGTGTTCTCAGCAGCCTAGGGCTCACTGTGCCCACTGTTACTTGCACACCAGCAAGGAAAGAGCTTCAGATATAACTAAAAAGGCTTTTATTGCTTAGGCTTTTTTTGTTTATAGTTTTTTTTTTTAAAAAAAAAAACCAAAGACTAAAACTAATCAAAGACTGCAAATCCCAAAAGTCACTTCATATATTCATATCTCTTCCTCACTAAATGTAGACTTTAAAGCATGGAGATATGAAGCACCTCAGGAAGCCCTAAGCTGCAGTATCTGTCACCTCTTTGCAGTCCATACAAGTCCCTGTTCCAATCCTCTATGTCATGGTAGTATACTTAGGAAAATTGGTGTCTGCCTGCTGTGTAACCTGGCCTTTAGTAATAAGAAAGCTTTGCAGTCAACACTGGCTTATATTCTGGAAAAAAACCCCTAAATATATATATATACATACACACACACACTCACATATATATATTGGAGGCTATAAAGAAAGTTAGCATTTCAATTCCAATCACAAAAATTTATAGATCATGCCCACATTTGGATGTCAAAATATTTAAAAAGAAAGCAATGAACATGAAGAATATCAACATGCATTTCCATGAATTATCAAAACATTGTGTGCCATAGATTTTAGCATGTTCTCTGCTTTTAAACAGAGAAGTGATGCTTTAAGACATGTTGTTTAGAGAAATCTAAATTAACAGAAGAATGGTTGTGTCATTAATGTCTCATATGGCAACACAGAATCACTGGTCCAACCAAAACCAATGTACTTCTTGGGACTGCATGGACAGCAAAAAGAACAAATTTCGCTATTTGATATCTCAGACAATGGCTGTGTATGTCTGAAAAGCTTTAAACAACCACTTTATTTTTGCCCTCTGCTTACATACTGTATATTTTCCTTCACAGATGCACTTAATTGACTGGAACAATTCTACTTGGCTTCAGTGATTTTTTAATTTGTCATAACCACCTCACTAGCTGTTGAGGAGACAGACTTCTTCCTCATACTGCCAAAACAATCCTATGAAATATGGTTTGGTTTAATTAAAGTATAATTAATGCCTTGAATTTTAATTACTTCTGCTGTGATCTCAAGATGAAAATATTCTTCTGCCAGAATAATGCGTTTAATATGAAATGGACACGCTTAGTATTAATACCCACTCTTTATCAACTTCAGTAATGAGTTCCTTTGATTGAACAGGCAGCACTTGGAAAAAAAAAAATGACAAACCTACAGCTTTTCTGCCTGTCAGAATATAAATGTAGCTGCTGAAAATGGAACTTATTCATTTTACATGGTTTGCAAAAATAAAGCTGAAATCTGTTTTTTGAATGCTAAAGGCCATCTATTAGATTTTCCTTTTTATCTTGTGATGTGACTTGGAAAAAATATTTAATGGTTAACAGGCAAGGAATGTTGAGTGACATTGACATAAAAATATTTTTGCTAAATGTACATGTTTTAAATTTTAATTCTGTTCTGGAAGGTTGAGAGAAGGCAAAATTCCTCACTGAATCAAATGCAGAGCACTTTCTCTTTAGAGTAGTGAAGTGATGTCAGATTACTAGAAAATATTTATTACACAAATTGGTAGGTGTACTCATAATTTGGCTGTAAGATGTCATCATTGTCAAATATGACACGGTTAACATATGGTCTGCTGCTGCTGACCAGAATTTAACAGCTGGCAAAAATACTAGAGCTAGGGGAAAAAAAACTCCAGTTCATTCAGTGTTTACCAGCTTACCATTAGAGAAGCTTATTTTTCTTTTTTTCTTTTCTGTGCTTGTTAAATATTATCCATTTAGGAAGAAAAAACCATATCTTTCAAACACATAAATACAAACAACTTTAATAGCAAGTCACAGAAATGGAAGACTCTGGGGAAAAAAAAATAAAATACCTAAGATTTCTCAAAGGCAGCACTAGTTTTGTGTGGGTGCAGAAAATCTTTCAGTTTGCTTTTGAAGATTCACAGGGTTTGAGAGATGCTCAATCCTTCAACATTCTATCAACATGAGATATGATTTCAGTTGGAGTAGTTAATTCATTTTTTTATTGACTAAATTTCATGGCTCAAAATTAATTTTGTGAAAGGAAAATACATTATTTCTACCTCTTAAAATGAGTATGAAGTATATCAAAGGGTGTATAACCCACAGTCTCCTCTGTATTAAATCAATGATCTAAAAAAGGGTTCGCTATTGTTGCCACCACCTTCCTTTCTTTCTTCTCATACCTTTGTTTCCATTTATGCCTCCTTGGGATTCCTCCACTTACTCCCAGAGGAGAAAGCTTAACAATCAGAGCTAAAATGAATTCAAAGAGTAACTACAAATATTAACTCCCTCCAGTTTCAGAATGAAATACCAATATATGCAAAAAAACCCTTACACATTCAGAAACCAGAACTACAAACATATGCAGTAACATATGCCTTAAAAGGAGCAGTATAATTATTTTAAATATTGAAATGTTTTTAATTTTTAAAGACAGAAAAACATCTTAACTAGTGGTAGCATCATTAAAAATCTGGCAAACTAAGTTATCAAATGCTAAATATGAAAATTTATTACAAATGCAACAAACATAGACCTAACAAGCTCCAGCAGTAATCTGCATTAAAGCCAGATTACCCCCTGTCTTTAGTGGGAGCTTTCCTTATAAGTACTGAATAAATGTGAGAATTGCAAAGAGAATTGAAATACTCTTGGGCATTTACTTTAAAACAATGAAATGCAAATATTACACCAAGACACAGTCTGTCTACCTTAGAGTGCAAGAAAGTTTTTCTCAGCCTTGCTCTCCTCTAAAAGCTGCCTCTCAGTGAGCTGCCCCAGCTCTTGGAGTCAACAACATCACCACAAGCAAAGACCCTGGCTACAGCCATCCTGAATTCACAGAGCTCTCCCAGGGCATCGTTCACGTGGTTATTTTGCTGTCCCAAGCAACCTCAGCTTCTGTGCAGCTGGTGACTTTTCCTGTCTGTCTGTCCATGTCCACAGAACACCAGAACTTGCACTACTTGCATGATTACATGGAAATGGGGAGTGATTTCATGGAGGACACCATCTAACACAGGGGACAGCATTTCAAAGTTGTTTTGCTCATCTCTAATGCAGAGAGAAAGATCTTTGTCTACTACTGAGATGTCCTTCAAGCTGCACAGCTATGAATCTCCCAGACAAAACAGCACATGCTGCGCACTGGGTATAAGTTCAGAGCTATTAAAACTGCTATAGAGTCCTAAATAGTAAATTTTAAAGGATAAAATAGCTGATGTGTTTTAGATTATACTTTACCATATATACATTCAATTTATTATGTAAGCTGCAGGCTTGGATTGGCTCCCATGGGACAGTAAGTCCATTTATTTTTCCATGTACTATTCTATATGATAATCCTCACTAATACAGAAGACCTCTCTGTTCAGAGAGGCTAAGAGAAGACGAGCTTACTAAGGATTGTCACTCTCCCTTAGATCCCCAGCTGCCCAGTGGAGCAATGAAGATCCATAACACCCAGTTTCCTAACAAGCACAAACAAATTTTATGATAGGGTAGCTTGTAGTTGGTGGGTGAGCCACTTCAGCTATGTGGTAAACAGCCAATTTTAAAAATTGTTAAAATAAAAAGGGAAAAAAAACCTGAAAGGCTGATCTAAGCAATGTGACTTGTGACATGCCAGTCCTTGGCTTTTATTTTGTCTGTTTTATTTAGTGTCAAAAGCCTTTCTGGGCCAGCTGGAGATTCCCTCGATATTTGGTAAGCAGCTCTGGATCAGCTGCCCTTGAGCCCCTCGGTTCCAGCACACATGCAGCAGCACGGCAGCAGTGTTCCTCGGACGCTGGGGCCTCGGAGCGCCTTGCCAAACCCAGAGCAGCTTCCAGCTACTGCAGCTTTCGGCAGGCTCAGAATCCTGCACTGACAAGGGTGACTTAACTCCTCTGCTTAACACTGCTTCATTAAAAATAAGATATAGCTCTATACCTTAAATGTATATAGAATTCTATTTTCATTATATCTTCCAGAGCATGATTTCATTAAAAGAAATTAAAAATTAAACTTTTTTTTTTCAGATTTTATGTTTCGTGCAGGAAGAAGGGTATAAAACTAAGACAAAATTAAACACACATGTTCTTCAATACCACAGAGAAAATATTCCAATTTTGAAAGTGGGTGCTTATTACTAAGGTTTTTAGCTTCCAAGTAGCAGAAGGAAATTAAGGATGAAATTCAGGTGGAATTATTGTTTCATTTGTTTAAAAGAGTGACATTTGTTTAAAAGGGAAGGAAATTTGCTATCCCTCCTGCAGTACTTCTGTATCAAAAGTCAATGTTTTGTTTGAATTTATTGTAAACAGCACCTGTAATTGAACAGAAATTCTGCCAGTAACCCACAGGTTTGGTATCTCTTCTGTTCCCTTCTCCAATATAGAACACCGCACTCTCAGACTTAAGCAGTAATCTTAAACCAGTTTTGAAAGACAAATTCTCAAAACTACTCCTTCACACAAAGATCACCCACAAAGTTACTTTAAAATTTTGAAATTTTTATATCTATAAAACATATATAAAAATATATGTTATGTAATGTATATAATATATTAATGTGTATATATGGATTATACAATATACATATAAAAATATTTCAGCTTGTTAGAGGTAGAATAAAAAGGCCAAATGATTAAAAAAGGTAAAATCTTATTGGTAATCCCAATGACTCCTCTTTTAATCCTGTATTATGGATGAACCATAAAAGCTTAACGTCATGAGAGGTGTGGTATTTCATTAAATACTGTCAATATTAACTATTTATCATGAGATAAATAAGAAAAGAATTTGTGTAAATATGATTGAAATTTTGTTCATTTTCTACCACTGAGAAGAAAAAAAACACACCCAAGCTAAAAAAACCCAAACCAAACAAAACAATCAATAATTTTTCTTGCTGCCAGCAAGAAAATGTTATTGGGAGCTTTGGTGCTTGTGGCAAATCGTATCAATCATCATTAATTTGATGAAACTGTCAGTTTTGCATTATTTGACATGCATTTCTAGTTGGAGCTTATTTTCTGTGCACATTTTGACACGTGTATCACAGTATAAGTATTTCAAGACAAAAAAACAGTTTAGGAAGCAATCAGAGAGAGACACAGAGCCCAAAAGGTATTTGGGCTAACAACTGCTTCACACAGAAGTCTGGAAAGTGGAATGCCAAAGTAGATACAAGTATTTCCAGGGCAATAACAAACATACCTACAGAAAATAGTCCATGAGATTGGAAACCTGAGGATGTAAGCACAAGTAATTAATTCTAGATTTTTTAGGTTTTTTGGTGACCAGCATTGTGCTTATTTGTGAAAAAAAATGTAAGAAAACAGAAAACTGAGGACTGTAGATGTTAAAAATTGTCTGGACTGAGGATAGCTCGAGTATTTTGTCAGCCTTTATATTCTGGTCAGCAGCAGTAAACCATATGTTCACTGTGTCATATTTGACAATGAAGATGTCTTACAGCCAAATTAAGAGTACACCTAAAGATCTCCTTTTACTCTCAACTGAAGATCTGCAGTATCTGGTCTAAGAACAACTATATTGTAAATGGATTCCAGTCTTAACTCATCCAGATCTCTACTCTCAATGCAGGAGAAATGCAGATGGCAGTATCCTAAATTTGGAGGCTATGCTAGAACAAAATGCATAATCATCCTTCTAACTTAAAATGTCTGTGAACTGCCTCCGCCCACTAAACAACACCCAACAGTTTAACAGAGATGGTACAAATTCACTATCAAGACAGTGTGTATTCATTCACCTTTGTAAAGGGAAAACTTTTTCCCCCCCATATATCTGCTCATATTCTCAACTCACAGTCTATTTTTGGAAGGGCCTGCTGAACTGTTTCGGGACAGAGCATATAATACCCTCTAAGGTTGCCTTCAGCATTCAGCGGTGGATGAACCGGCAGGAGGTTCAGTAATACACTGTTAGATAACGGGTTGCCATGGCAACATTTCTGCTTTCTGCCAAATTTTGGAGCTCAAGTTTAAAAGCTGATCTCAAACCATGGTCTTTTCCAAAAAAACCTCTAAGCTCTTATTAAAAAAAGCAAACACACAACCATATTCCTCTCAAAAAAATCCATCCCACACAAACGAAGGCAAACCCTTCTTGGACATTTACTTCCAGTGCCATTTCTCCAGCTCTTCTGATCACAGTGTTATATTAAAATACTATATTAATAGTATATTAAAATACTATATTTCCACTATGAATTTATCTGACTTAAAATCAAGCACACAATATTTCTATACTTCTGTTCAAGGATGTAGAAGATATGAATGATATTTCTTAGGCAAGTAGCAGAGTTTAAAAGGAAGTTCTTCTACTGTGGCTTTTCAAAGCACCTTTATTCACTGCCCTGTGCAGTCACCTGTGAAAATTAGCACACATCAAAAGAGAAATTTCAAAATAACCAAGTTTTCAGTTTCCTGGAAGTTCTGAAAAAGCAGTAGAAATATTTGCCATATTTTTATGGAATTTCAGAGTGTGTGAAAAAAGTCTAGACCTATCAAATGGGTTTTATTAATACAGAAGGTAAGGTAGTAACGAGTTAAATTTATAATAGGGCTTGAATGTCATTCAGAAACTGCAGTGATGTCACAATTCTGGCATTATATCCAAGTGTTAAAGCATTTGAATTTGGGTTTCCATCTCCAAGCTCTAAGTTCTGAAACAGCTAATACTGCATTGAAATGAAAAAATCCTCAACAAACTGCAACAACTCAAAACCCTAAACAGAGAAAGAACAGCAGGAGGTACAGTACATAGGGGTTGGTTTTTTTTCTTAAGAATGTCGGTCTCTTTCCACTTGGTCTTCAAAAAGTGCTCGCATTTGGAATCAGCTAAAAATAAGAGACACAATTTAACAATCACTGGCACTTCAGATAAGAAAGATCTTCATCATCTTCAAAATCCCTCTCAGTGATGGATATGTCTATGGATTTTCTCAAGTGTTCACTGTCAAGCAAATGCAATAATCCCTACATCAACTGGCAAGAAATCAGCAGACCAGAATTTCAATGCACATCTTGCTTTTTCATGATAGAAATGCACCTTTGCCCTGTCCAGCAGTTAGAGAATCCTGCAGCACAGACCAGTATCATGTCTTAGCTGTGGTAAGTAAGGGAGGCAGTTGGTATTGTCCATAAAGAGGAGCACAAATCAAAATTAATGTGATGACCAGCCTTCAAAAAGTCTGCACTACTTTATTCAGAAGGCTTCTGACAAGCAAAAATATACGGATTCTGAATCCAGCATTTACTCTTGCCTGTTTTTCTCGTTCAGAACATGATGGTTCTGTATCACTAGAGTGTTTGTCTGCAGGTAACGTCACTATACTAAAGTTTTGTAATGGACTACAAATAAATTCAATCTAGTCACTACATGAATGGTGAAATCCCACAAAGCGTAAGGAAGTTACCTTCAACAATTTCATGTTGTGGAATATAAAGCTTTCTCCAAAAGTTTTAGATCATTGAGATCTGTTTGCTGCAAAAGCAATGCAGTGGGGACAAAAAAATCATAAACCACAACAGGTCTGGCTGATTCATGCATAAAATACAAATCAGACTGCCTCACAAAATAGTCTTAAAGAAGTACCTTGGTGAAATATCTTATTATAGGTAGCTTATTATACAAATAACATTGACTAAAAACAGAATAATTGCTTTGTTCCATCTCTTCCTGCACTAAGTGCATGCATTATTGTATGTACTTTCCTAAAACAAACTGAATCTCCTTCATCAGCTACAAAAAACTCTTTTGAACTACTTAAATCATAAACCTCCCTGATTCTCTTTTGTGCTATGCTTTATACAGGGGTTTTATTTGTACTTCCTATAATTATGTGTCTGTACATCTGCAGATGTGTTTATTGTTAACAGATTATAGCAACACATTTGAATTGTTAGAGGAAGGTTTGAGGATAATGCTACACCCACACACAAGCAATACAAAAGAAGACTTTTTAAGACTCACAATATTTCCTCTGCAGTAACTCTAAAAACTTATCCTGTCTTTAATACCTTAGTAAAAATCTTAGATACTCATAAATTCTAATGAAGTAGTGGTCCCCACAAGTTCCACTGGTTCCCACAATTTTTTGAGCACATAAGGGCTTTATAGACTTGGATCAGAGAAGAAATTATTTAAAACCTCCCAAAATATATTCTGAAGTTCAAGATTTTTTAATTTTTTTTTTTAGTACAAGCACAGAAATGTTTTTATGACTGTAAGTAACGAGAGCTGTACCATAAACTAGTCAAGAAAGAGAGTTGGAGACTTACAGTTTTGTAGCACATCTTCAGTAGCACAAACAATCACTTGAAACTGTGTATTCCTGACATTTCAAATTATGCTACAACCTCTGTAAACCAACAGTCCGTGCTACGTAATTAAGAAATAAGAGATGTCTGGCAAGATTTATGGGTTGGGGAGAACCCAATGAAAACTAATAGGTTTTTGACAGGACTGGAAAAGAATGGACGAAACTTAATGACTATGCTGGTGAACCATATCATTTCCTGACTAAGGAATTTCTTTAAAAGTTTTTATACTGCACTTATTTGCTTTGTAAACAAGCAATTCAGGAGACAATCCCAAACTCAAAATGGAACTGTTTATATTAGTCAGGCTATCAGTGGAACTGCGTGGTTTACACAACACAACACAACACAGGAATTTCCACCTAGTTGTGTTCATAGTCCTCTGATAAATTGCAGAGGTGGGAAATGTGTGTTCAGCCTAGGGGTATATAATATATGAAAAAAATATCAAAACTGGCTTTGAGGAAAATCAGGAAGATAGAGAAAATAAAGAATAAAATAAAACACCTTGAGCTAAAAAAAAATAAGGAAAACATTAATCACTGTGGAACTCAGCACTGAATTCTTTATAGGAATGACAGGACAAAAATGCACCAAAAAAAAAAAAAAGAGAAAAAGTTTAGTTTACAGAAGCTACCCTGTTAATAGAAAATATAACTTCAATATCATCTCTTTTACAAGGAAAGGGATGATCTATTTCAATTACTTTAAAGCTTGCTAAAGAAAACATACTGTAGGGACAATTTTGCACTGACCTGGACTGGGTGTCTGAGATCTGCCCATTTCATTGAAAATTGAGATTGCAGCTTTTATCCATTTTACACTGCTGACAGTGATATCTGTTGATATTTCTTTTTAATTTCTATTTTCCAAGCACATTTTTTAATCCTTGTGGTCAATCCTGTAGCCCTCCTGGGAGGACCCATGCAGCTTTTCTAATACACCTCATTCCCACTAAGCAGAGCCAATTTGCATGGTGATGGCTTCAGGTACCACAACAACCATGGCCAATAGTTTGAAAAGTCTCTGAACTCTGTCCTTCAAATCCACATCTCCTCTTCAGAGAGACTCAGCTGGGAAGTGCCCTGCACTGCAAAGCTCTCTATGGGTGTTAACTGCTAACTCACAAAACCTGGGCTGGGCTGAGTATCAGCAGCAGTTATCAACACTAATTAAAGTTTGTAAAGAAAAGGGCAGACTTACGAGTTTTGCCTCGTTCCCTCTTCACTTTTACATTTTGCTGCTCTGTATCAGTATTACATGTGAATAATGTCTCCAAATTTCTGTGAACAGCTATAGAAATGACACAAAGTGAAGCTTATCCTTAAGTATCATAGTACCACCAAGTAAAACTATTAGTTCCTACATGCTGAGAATTCAAATACTGCATTTGTACTAAATATATACTTCTTTGTCCTGCTTAAATACAGCCAGGCAATGAGCTTGCAGTTCAGTTTTCAGGAGGCAATCCCCTATGATAAAGCCTTCACGGAGCTTCTGCTAACATGTATAGCTGAAGATGCAGCTTTTTTGTGGTTTAGCTCTCAGTCTTGCAAAAGCTGATTTGTGCATCTAGCTTAATGAGTTAATTACATGCTGGCAATGCATGATGTTTAGTATGGATAAATGTTTTTTTTGCAGGATTGGAGAAGCCTCTTTTCCTCCCTCCCTGAGGTGGGGGAGCAAGGCCATTAAATACTTGCTGCAAAGGGCAGAAAACTAACAGGGCTGTTGCATTTCTACTGCATTTGGGCTCCTGGTAGGGAACGTTCCTAATCGTTAAGAGCCTAAATAAAATCCTTTTGGACTGTGTGCCTCTGAACAGCTCCTGTCTCATGGCAGCTCCTGTCACAGGAGCCCATGCTGACCCAAACACTGAAGAGTCACTTCTTTGCAGGGTTACCTCACAGCAGGGCCTTCCCTCCCGCCCGATTCTGTGCTCCAACTATTGTAGGTATTTTAGGGACCAAAAACCCCAGAATCCAAATTCTCTCTTTGACTTTCCCCACGAGGTTTCTCTTTCTGTTGCCTCTCCCAGGCTCCCCACAGAAATGCCCCAATTCCCCGGCACCATCAGGGCTCTGCAGGGCCTTCCCCACCCGGGTGTGCCATGGCTCTGGGCCTGTCCCCCCAGGTCTGTCCCCTCAGGGCTGGCCCAGGCCCGGCCGGACAGAGAGGGGCTCCTCAGCTGCTCGGGCTCTCAGACAGGCTGAAAACATGCAGGGAATGGCGTGGAGGGCTCTGCCAGACAGCGGGTCCCAGCCCGGCCTTTCTCCAGTCAGCTGCTTCCAGCTGCAGGGGCCTGGCAGGCTCCAGCAGCTCGGCCTCCAAGCCCTGAGGAGAGTTGGCTGATGTCCAGCTCGGACATGTAATAAAAGCTAAAAAGGCAAACCTGGAGTCGTGCTGAAGAGTCAGCCCAGTTAGCGATGTATGGTGAGAGCAAGTGGGATACAGACCAAAGAATCTTACCAAGAGGGAACCAGGAATTATCGGGAAGCTGCAACTTTTCCCGAGGGATGCGAGCCTCAGAGAGGCTGTGTTTCCACTTTATTCTTTCTTTACTGCAGGAGGAGGAAAAATATTGTCCTGATGTTTACAATAAGTTATTAATTGCAGAATGTGTGCAATGTACACAAAATACAAAGCTATATTTAAGAATTACAGATTATCAGATAATTATAATTCCTCTGTACTCTTAAATTAATTAATTAAATTGATTCAATTAATCCAAAGATCTGTGTGAAAATTAATAGATTAGAATTTTAAATATCTAAAACTGGACTAGATAAGAAAATGTTTCATTGTCATCTATATAAAGCTCAGCTACACGTCTTTAAGTACTTTAATAAAGTCTGCAATTTTCATGCAGTTGGAAGAACATCAGAGAATCTACCATCACACAACACACTATCAGTAAAAGGCAAGAAACACCATGTACTTAAGATACTCAAGTTAAAGAATTCCCTACTCCAGAGCTAGGTGAAAAGGCAACTGTAATTTTGCAGGTCATTCCAGAAAGAAAATAGTTCTTATATTGGTATAAAAAAACCAGGCAGAATAAACTTCAAGATCCTGATATATGAATGATGTGAATCATACAACAGATTTTTAAAATTTCTGTCATTTCCTTCAGAGGATAAAATATGTTATTTTGCAAGAGGACTGTATGTCCTAGTAGTACAGTAATGCCTTTTCTGTAGCATGTTCTTGTTATAATGTGAGAGGTCTGCAAGCCAGAATGATTAGACTGTGTCAGGCAGAAAAACACTGAGCTGTGTTCCAGCATACAGAAAGCAACTCAGAAAGAAAAAAAAATGGATCAGCAAGAAGGAGTCATTAAGTAACGAGAGGCAAATAGCTTTTATTTTCTCACTGGTTTCTCCCATAACATTTTCATTAACATGAAACATAAAATTATGAAATAAAGGATTAAAAAAAAATATAGTGAACCCCTAACAGTGATTATAAGGCAATCACATATCAAAGTCTTTTCTGTGTGTTTCAGTGTTTATCTGAATCTTGTATTTGAAAGCAGTGGATTTTGGTAGGTATATTTTTTCCTGTGATAATTTGACATTAACACCACTGCAATCACAGGCTTTGTTCTTTAAAGTCAATTGTACTTTACATTAAAATGGTGATAGTATTTAGTGTTCCTAAATGTTCACTATATCAAGAAAGTGTAAAGCCATCAGCTCCTCACTAACAAGAGGTATTACCAGTAACTTATTTTTAGGAAACTCAGTAAGCCAAAAATGCCAACCAATGTCACCCTGACTTAATCAAGCACCTTAAAATGTGTTCTAAAGAAAAGTAAAAGTACCTTATGAGCCCTGATGTTAAAATTGAGACCTCAAAATGATTTCATGTAAACAGCCTTTTAAATTGACATAATCAAAAAAGAGCATCTCCTTGTTTGTGACATATGCTAAACCATATTAGTTAGATATTACCAATTTTTTTCTGCAGAAGTTTAATTTCAGGAGGCTTGCTAGGCTTAATTTCTTCTAGAACAGCTCTCTGTACTGTATTTTCAATATGATTTAATTTATTACAACAGAGGTCTCTCTGCTATCTCAAGAATTTCTATAGTTAATGTATGCAGCTGCAAGTATTTTCCTTAATCAAAGAGAAAAGGGCTGCCTTCCATTGCCAAATCTCATCAGTACACACATCTCCATCAGTGATGGGTATTTCTGTTCTGGTTCATCAACAGACCCTTCAGGAAATAGTGCTACCTGACATTATCACAGCAGTACCAGAAAATCCTGCTGACCAATACAGTCCTGTAGACTTGCTGTCTTCCAGGCATGCAGGATAGACTATCTGCATCTCACTCAACCATTCAAAACTGAGCTGTAAACTTAAAATGGAATTGAAGATTTTGTCTTAAGGATTGCTTGTCTACAGCTTTTAACACAGAAGTTCTGATTGTTACACGTACAGAACATCCTCTCACATCATTGATGTTTGGGCACAAGTCATAATGAAATTCATGTTCAAGATTAAGAGATATGGGACTGGATCAAATAAGACTATTGATGAAGTTTTGAAAAAAATTAAAACAGCATAATTACACTAGAACAAGAGATGTTATTCTCCATGACACCCCTGCCATAGTCTGTAACTGGATTTTATGCTAAATAATCAGATTTAAGGTGTTGGGTTCTGTTCTTGTCTTTTCCTTTCAGCAGGCTGTATTTCTCTCTTTCTTTGGGAATCTGTCATTATTAGGCTTTGCCTCAGAACACTGTATGTTATATTCAGTAATCTGTGCTTTCTGGAGGTTTCATGTTATTCCTCTCTCCCTGAAATTTGATATCCTTTGCAAATTTGATCACTATGTTGTTTAGTACCTTTTTATTATTAAAGAATATCTATGAAGATAAAATATACTATATTTTACCAATTACCAATTTTCATCTTATGATACAGTACTCATATGTACAACGTTTGTTTTTTGCCCCAGAATATTTTTTACACACCAAAATATAGATATTGAGCCTGTCTACTCTAAAAAGTGCAAACATGACAGAACCAGAGTTTTTTGCATGAGAAAGATAGGACTTGTATGGTTTAAATGTGTTTTAGTGGTTTTATATTCTGGGATAGCATCGTAGAGTAAAAGTGCAGCCTTCAGGCATCTTGGCAGCTGACAACAGCCAGAGTCAGGCTGAACGACAATAATATTGTGATGTGGATCTGTATGGCTTTTTGTCAAAGTAAAAATTGAGTTATTGTGTGCTTTAACAGGTGACATGTCCAAAAGGATGGTGTGAGGATGTTAGGAGACAGCTTGCTGAAAAGGTTATTGGTTTACAGCACTTTTTCAGATGAGCTTTGACTGTGGTGCTTATAATCTTATGATTTTAAAAAGTATTCTGTCCCTTGAATTCTTACGGCATCACAAAGGCGAGATCAAACATCTGGGAAAATTGGTAGGAAAACTGATGGCAACTGGGAAGGGAACTGAAGGTAGAAAAAAGGTTGATGGATTATTATACTAGAAATACCCAACAGTAACAGCCTCAAAGTTGTTTGCCTTACTTGTAAAAAAATTGCATGCTTCCCTGTATTAATCTAAAGGTAAAGCAGATGGTATACCAGAATGCCTGTTTCCACCCTTGAGATACAAGAAGTCAGCTTGTGTGAACTTGAGTAAGTGTCTGTGTTTGAATCCATATGTGTACTGGAGGTTAGATAAGTCATTAAGAAGAAAGACTAAGTGACTGCCACAAACCTCTCAAACACCTGCCCCAAGGCAGGTCATTTTTCCATGAATAATTGAAATGCTCTGTAACCTCTGATGTCAGTGATTCAGAGGAGATGCATGGCCACACGTTCTAAGGATTTTTTACTGACATATACAGTGCTTTTCATGAGCCTCAGATGACATTTGTGGGATTAAGAACTAACTAAATCTAAGAATCATTACATTCTACAATGCACAGAAATACAACTGCCTCAAGGGGCTCCTTCTTCTGAAATTAAAGGCAGCATTTATTACTTTTTAAGAGACAATGAACAAGAGTCATATTCAAAAACTTACCAGAGAAGTCTGACCTTGGGCATAAGTCCTTATTCTGTCAAGGCTTTGAGACAGCATATGATACAGACCTATACTGACAAGTGTCAAATCTAAATACTAGGTTTTGTTGAGGGTATGCCAGATCCTTTCTGTAATGTTGAGGGCATGCCCATCCTTTCTTTATTATCCAATGATAATAATTGGTGGATAAATAAGAGTTGTTATTACCAGTGAACAAGCAGAAAATTCCAGTATTTTCTACATGAACATAGCTGTCATGATCCTTTTACAATGATGGAATATATTTCATCATATGCTAAGAATCAGTTCTTGTTTTCATACAGTTGTTACAGGTAATAAATGCAAGTTGCATCTACCATTCTACTACTTACTAGGTGTGTGCTTTTACTCAGCACTCATTAGACCACATATGGAATACTACCAAATTTGCACACCCCTGCCCCAACAGCACAAGAAAGGTACTGATGAACTGAAGTGAACTCAGCAGAGGGTCGCCAAGATGGTTGGGGGATGAAGCCCTTGCCGAAACAGTGAAGACTGATGGAACAGGGCTTGTTCAGCCTGGAGAAGAGACAGCTTCAGTAGCCTCCCAGTGCCTACAGGAAGGTCATCAAGAAGACTGAGCTAGGCTCTTCACAGTGCATGGTGGGAGGAGAAAAGATATCAGGCAGTGGGCATAAATTAAATCAAGGGACATTCAGAGCACTTGTAAGAAAATCTTTGTTACTATTAGGACAGTCAAACATTGGAACAGGTTTCTCAGAAGTGATTGATGTCTCCATCCTAGAGGTTTTCAAAACGAAAGTAGATAAAACCTTGAGTTACCTGCTCTGACCTTGTACCTGGTCCTGTGTTGATCAGGAGGTTGGGCTAGAAAGCTCCTGACGTCCCTTCCAACCGGAATTATTCTACAACACTATAGCAGAAAAAGGTAAGGATTTGCTTTTCTGTGATACAGCCTATTATAGGTTTATATAAAAACTGTAAATAGTGTTGTTTTGAATATTTCCATAGCTCTCAACACTACATTTTCACCATCATGTTGTGTAGGTAATTGTTTTCGCTTTTGATTCAGATGATTAGGAAAAGAAAAAAGTTGTTTGCTAATTCACATAGGAAGCAGTGTAGAGTAAAGTTGACAGCACTTAATAAAATAACAATGCAGACATACTTGCATTTACTTCAGTTTCTATTTGTAATAACTGCTTTTGTAAATTGGAAACACTACTAGTAAAACAGAAAATGCCATCTCTCAGTAAAATGGAATTAAGGAACACAACAGTTTGTATTTCACAGTATATAACTAAATTTCCAAATGCTTGGTTAGTATTTTCTTTTTTTCTGAGCAGTAATGAAGACAAACTATATTTAGATCATAGCTGCCTACCTAGTGTTCAAGGTTATTGCAATATGGACTAATGTGTTCATTCATGCATGTATCTTGCTAATGACCTGTTCAGATCTGTTTTCTTACAATAGAAGGGCTTAGCTTATTTCAAACTCTATAGAAAACACTCTTGCAGAATATAATTAATGGCCAGTGAGAAAAAAATGAAAATCATTTGTTTTGGAGTACCTGAACTAGCAGGATACTCCAAGAATAAGCAAACAAACAAACCTCTAAATAAATAAAAAACTCCGAACAAATAAAACCCACAGACCCTTTCTGACTGAGACAAGATGCATTAGGATTCAACTTTGCACTTATTTCTTGGAGGTGTGACGTTTGTGTGCTACTTGGAGTTAATAGGGGAAAAGGGATGTTTCCTGCATTTCTAACACAAGACATTTTTTCCAAGTACTTTGCGCAGTTTCCAGAAAACAACATATAAAATATTAATAACAATAATAACATAGAAAATTAACAATGGACAACATAAAATATTAAATCAATTATACTGAAAACAAAGCTTGCTATCCTCTCACACTGCAAAGATGAAGCATGCTATATGCAGAGTTTAGTGATGTCAACACATTTCTTTTATGGGTTCTTATTAACCACTAAGTAGCAGGGAGAGTTGGTTTTGTTTGGTTTATTTTAGAGGTCAATAGAGGCAACAAGACATCTTATACAAACTACATTAAGCAGGTCAAACGTTACCATGTTTGACCTGCTTAATGTAGTAAGAAGAAATACTTTAATATTAACACATTAATATTAACATATTTTAATGTTTGTAAGAGGAAATATTAAGTCTGATAAAGTGTTGTAACTAAAAGAGATGAACTTTGGAGACACTGCTTTCTTACAGAAGGCAGCCTGTTACTGGTAGGCTAATGCTTGAAGTTATGCTGAAACGGGTAGTAAGTACCCAGTGAGAGATTTAAATGAATAAAGTTACTTGCTTGAAATCTTTTGGGACAAAGGATTTAGAATACTGCATGTGATATATTTATTTTCTTCTACACATATAAAATTGATTATATTAGAAGAATATAGAATAATTATTGAACCCTCTGACCAAAATAAAAAGGCTTTATCACTGTATCACTCCTGAAGTTAACTTGAATTACTGATTACTTATTTCTTGGTATTTGTGTGTGTTACTCTTCATAAGGGGCAGATTTTCTATAAGAGTTGTAGTTCTATATAACTTCTCTTCATAAAAATTCCATGACTTTATACATGTGCTATATTGAGAAGGTCTGTAGACTTCATAAGTAGCTGGAGAAGGAGCTGAGGAAAATCGCCTCCAGCATACCTCGTTCCAAGCTCTCACTCCAGCTGGCAGGGATTTTGAAGAGTCACTGCTTCAGCAGCAGGGAAGTGAGTTTGCAGAAGGGCTGTGCTACAGCGGTACCACATACCTGCAGACTAAAAAGATGGATGCTGCAAACCAGCAGCACATTTACAGTACCATTTTCCTTGGCAGTGTTGGGCAGGGTAAGAATCACAGAATCACAGAATGGATGAGGTTGGAAGGGACCTTGGGAGCTCATCTGGTCCAGAGTAAACATTCAGGGAAAAGATGAACGTTTTCTAAACTGAACAGTATATTCAACTGTTCAACATAACATCACTTAAATAACTGTGCTTTGGAAAGTGCTATCTCAGATCTCTCAAATAAAGGATCCTGAATAAGTAATAATTTTGGAAAATCCTGGTGTTAGCCCTTTGCCACTTTTCTTCATTATTCAAATCTCTTGGCAATTATCTTTTCTTTCTCACCTGCCTCATTCCCTGAGAGCAAATAAAAGGTGTATTTTGTTTGGTACCAGTAGGTAATGAAATAATTAATGTAACACTTTTCTTGAGCACAACAGTTAGAAAAATCAAGACTAATATCTCAAATTTTACAAAATATTATAAAAATCAGTATGAAATTTTTATACTTTGTATCTCTCCACATTTCTTCAATTCTTTTATATCTTGTCCTTGACCTGTGACAGGGGTTTCTTTCAAGTCATGTGTTTGAGCTTACTCTTGCTGCATTAGTGTAATCATTTTCAAGTTGTCGTTCATGGGAGATCCTTCCCAGTTGGCTGTTAAGTGGGTACTTGCTAATTGTTATGTCACTCTGATATTGTAATATTTTGTGAGTGACAATGTTCTTCCAGTTTAGCAAGATCTTATTCAGACTTACTTATACCAGGCTTGCTTCTCACATTCTTTTTCCTTGGATCTTGTAGAAATGCTGTCTTTTTTCCAGTTTTGGCACACAGCTTTGTAGGTGGGTTGCAATCTGTAATACAGTTTCCAGTTATTTGAGGAAGCAATTGCGTTTAAATATGTCAACACTTTCCCTTAAGTGGATCATCTCCACTGCCTCCATTAGTAGGAAGTATCTAAAGTAACTGATTGTCTTAAACTGATTTCTGTTTGCTGGGACTCAAAGTTTTCTTTTAAAAGAAAGCTGAACTTTCCTGCAGATTTTAAATATAGCTATTTGTTTTTGTTTTTGTCATGTTCCTTTCCATTTACCTTTGACTTCTGTTAACACTGGTGCTGTGCTATGCAGATGTTTCCTGGAATATCTCTTTTACAAAGGATGGACTAATGGGAGTTCTCTTGAAGCACTATTTTCAAAACAGTGTAATAAAAATATTCAACTTGTTCTCTTTATCTGGCCTCATATGCAGTGTCAGTACACAGCCTGAGTACACAAACTGTGGAGACCCTGTAGAACACGGTGTTTGGTTGGAGAGCATACAGCTTTTTACCTAGGACTTTATTTAGTTATCGACGACCTCTACCTATGTTGCTCTTATTATGCCACATACCCACTTCTAGTCATTTCAGGCCTGCAGTTTTGAATTATCAAATCCCAGCACATTGACATTTTAACCAGAATAGTAACAAGCTATGTGAAAAATAATCTACTTATGCCCTAGCTGAAACATATTCTGTGCTGACTCAAGCTGACTTTTTGAGCAAGACAGTCACTTCAGCAAATGTCCAGTTTTAATATTTTCATTTTAGCTAGATATACTTTACATCTGCCAGAACACGTACTGAGTTAGGAGGAAACAGAGTAATTCACAAACTGAAGTACTATTTATATATTCTCAAGTAAAATTCAAAAAATATGCTTTTGATGATAGCTTGGAGGAAAGGATGACTTCTGCAAAAGGGATTTAACAGAAGCTTTGTGACATGGAGAAAACATATGGATTAAATGTATTGGAGCTGTTGCTAAGAGGAACTGACAGAGTTGCTGAGATAGCTCAATGACCTGAATAAGATAGTAGCGAGAAACAATGTTCTTTGTCCACCTCTACAAGATTTTATCATAAATTATTTTTTTAACTTGGTATATAGAGACTCCCTCCTTAAAATAGACCTCGGACTGCCGTGTAGACAATCCTGAGGAATATAAATAGATACCACTAAGTCTCGTTAGTTTTATGAAATTGAGAAGAATAGCATCATCCATAGGTGTGTAGTCTGACAAATTAAATATTACAACAGAGTTGTAGTGCAAGAAAAAATACCTGAAACATTTGTGTCTCCATAAAATATCAGATTGTTATAAAAGGTCATCATTAAATTGTCAAAACATCTTACACTGACCTCTGGACATATAATAATCACTCTTACTCCATGGAGAGCATTTTCATTTATCCATTTACTCCCTATAAATTCTTTAAAATCCCTGAAGTCTGGAAGCAGCTTCTTTATTAGCTTATGTTCTCAACAAGCTTAAATTGAAACCCCCTATTAAACTCACAAACAGGCCTTCGTAGACCTTCTTAATATAACTTCTTAGAAGCTGAACAAATTTTCTAGTTCCTGTCCATTCCTATAACACATAAAATGAAGTCTATTAAAAATGTTTCTTTAAGAATCTTACAGCCTGATATTCTAACACAGAAACCCTTCTTTCATTTCATTCTCAAGTAAATATTACAGGACACAGTCTGTCTTACTGGAGTATTGTTAAATAGAGAATTACTTTGGTAGGGACACTGCACCAGTTTGGGATGTCCCTGTGTGGCAATGTGTCGGTCTTTGCTGTTGGTTAAGTCACAACCCTGGGAGAACAGCACCAGAGCAGAATGGTTCTTGCATCAGAGCTGCCGAGCCCCAGAGCCCAGTGCCTGAGCACACGCTAGCCTGTGCTGGGTGTTCGGTCCTGGTAACGGGAGCAGCCATGGCACAGGTGGGTTCTGACAGCTGCTGGGAGACCAGTAACCCACAGCAGAGGACTGGGCTCGGCCCTGGGAGCAGAGCATGGCAGTAAGGCTTGCTGGGGCTTGTGTTTTTGCTCCCACAAATAGTTTATTTTTTCCTATAAGAAAGGATTCTTACCTGAAACCAAGTTTTCTTGTTCTGTCTGTCATAGACATTTACCCCACTATCAAAATCCCATATTAATGTACATTTTATTGCAATAGCTGAGTCTCCATCTTTTGTATAGCAACAAATATGCGTGGCTGGGTCTGTCAAATATCTTTCCTCAGCTTCTTCCTTTCTGCCTTTTATAGCCAACTCTTTCTCCTAGGTTTTCTTTTGTACAAAGTCTTATCTTTCCCTCTATGTATCTTAATTATACAATATCTATTATCCTGTAATTCACTTGTCCTGTAACTTCTCTCACATGCATCCAGTCCATAATTCTGCATAGCATTTGCTTGAATACCGTGACTAGAACAGGAGCCCGACAGCCCAGTGTATATAGGGTTTATAGGCTGACAATCCCTTAGTCCTGTCCTCCCATTTTGCTTTTTTTTTTTTTTTTCAAAACTCCACTTCACATTTCTCTGTTTGCATTATATGCATCCAAAAAAGAAAAGAAAGCAGATTTTAGTGTTTGAAGGTTCAACATCCCATTAGTAGAGTTTGGAAAGAAAAATCCCACAACACAGAGAAAAAGGAAGTTTACATGGGACCATCAGAAGAAAAAATGTAAGAAGAGGTGTTGAAGAGGGGTACCTTCCTTTAATTCTGAATCCTGACTCTGTGTTACAGCTTTTTTTATTTCTGCACAGTGCTTACAATTGTATAGATCACCAGTACCAAGCTGTGGAGAATATAACATCAGAAAAAAATCCAGTCCATTTAATTATTTTCCATTTGCATGTGAAAACATTCAACATACATTGTTTCAAAACACACAGGGAACAATTCTCACAGCCCTGTCTATTAAAGAATGCACAGAGTGAATTTATATAATCTACTAAATTTGCTGAAAACATGTTGCAGTGTATGCTATCAAAAGCAAGGTGTTTTCTAAAAAAATCACACTCTTCATGGTTCGTGAGAAATTAAGAGCAGGATGGCAAAGGGTGTTTACACAGGCACTTAGCCAGGAAACAGTGTGTTTTCCACAGATACAGTCATTCCGGGAGCACATCTCTGATTTTCATGAGCTCCCTCCCTCTGTTCTCATGCCCCTGTAATTATATCGAGAAATCTATCTGTAGGTGAGAAAATTCATACAGTTCTGCACAATGTATTCAAATGCTGCCTCTTTCCTTTAGGTTAGTGCTACCACACTGAGGCCATTTGTAGGAATTTTACACAGCAAGATAAATAAATGCAAAGCCCTTAAGGAAACACATGAACTGCAGGCTAGTTTCACAGTGAATCGTTAACAAAAATCTGTGTAAGGAGACTGTAAAAGAATTCTCTATAAATCTTCTGCGAAATATAATGTTGCTTATTAGCAGGCTTGATGGAAAACCTCGGGAGACAGAAAGTCTTGTCACTTTATTTGTACGTGCTTTCCTGCATCTTAAGTTGCAGCTCAGGATCCCTTAGGATCATGTGAGGCTAGGTTATATATTAGAGAGCTGTGCTATAGTGCTGGGAGTGTGTAAGCCTAGCAGCTGGGCAGTGTTATGGTTGCTGCTTTCCTGTGCTAAGCTGATTTACTTGTTTAAGGTCTGACCTCATCATCCTGTCAGTATGGATTCCCACCTATACAGTTAGCAGCAGCTTAGCATCGGCTTGGAGAGCTTGCAGTATACTAATCAGAAGAGAGAGGGAGAGAGCTACCGGTATTTGTTCTTTTGTTGTCTTTTCTTAAGAAGAGGATTTGAAACACAAGAGATAACAAAGAATCCATTTCCTTCCTAAAAGAATAGGCTTTTGTCTATTTTTTTTTTTTTTTTTCTCCCTGAAAAAAATGTCAGTATCTGGGAAGAAAGAGTTTGATGTGAAGCAGATCCTGAGGCTCCGCTGGAGGTGGTTCAGTCACCCCTCGCAAGGCTCCACAGGCACCGGGGGCTGCCATCAGCAGGAAGGATATGAGCACAGAGGGACACCGGTTCAGAACAGGTTGAAGAACCACTCTCGGGACAGAAATGGGCTGAAGAAAAACAACAGTCCTGTCCACCACAATATACTGGCACCTGTGCCAGGTCCAACCCCAGTGCACCACCGATCGATTCAAACCTGGCATCAACAAAATCTCATAGAACAGCTTCGATCAAATGAGGATATTCCCAAAACAAGCACAGAGGAAAACCGTGTCAAAGAAGATTCAATTAAAACCACACAGGAGTTGCAGATGATCACAGAGGAAAATTCAGATGAATCTGCAGAGAGGTAGGAGTTTTGAAGTCTGCACTTAGCCATACTCCTGTCCAAGTTATGTCCTAAAACTGTCTTTGTTTTTAGCCAGAGTTCCTTACTGCATTAGTCTCACTTTATATATGTGCATACCCACACTCAAATGAATAGGAACATATTCACACTAAAAAAATGAGCAGGAGCATTGCCATGAAATCATGATCTTTGCTTAAGATACATAATTTCATAACTATTCCATAAAAATAAAATTTCTCAGTTTGCCAAATTTTCTCTATTGCAGCTTCCAGCCTATTAATTTCTTTGTCTTGATTTATTATGTTTAAGTGTGATGAAATAATGAGCCTTCCAAAATACTGTTCTCATTGTGACTTTATCAATGGGTGCAACTTTGACAAATGGGAAGGGCTGGAGGTGCAGTCTGTGTGGTTGCCATCGGTCTGTCAGATTTCTCATTGCCTTTTTTTTACTGCCTTCTTGACAACTATAATTAACCTTGAACTAAGTGGAAAGGAAGCATCATTACTTGCTTTTTTAAAAGGATTATTTGAAATCACATTACTTTCACAGCTGGTTTAGTATACTAAGAGAAAAACACTTTCTGCAAGGTCACGTGAAAAAACAGTACAGCTATGAGACCTTAAAGGTGTAAGCACAAAGGAAGAGCTATTTTAAAGATGTTAATACAGAGAAAAAAATATTAATAAAAGTTATTTGATTAGTTATGCCTTTTTTTTTTTCAAAATTGATGCCAGTATTATTAGCTTATACAGCAACAATTTCACCCCACCTTTACTCCACCTTGTACTCAAATTATGCATTTATATTGTGATTACTTGCACCATTTGATAAGATTGCCATCAGTCTTTGGGAATAATTTACATTTCTTACATGGTATTTAAATACAAACCTATCTTCCAGTAAAAACAAAGCTGACAGTTTGTGTATTTTTAGCAGTTACCATTTTTCAAGTTGTACATCTGGTACAGAGAACACCTGCAGACTGAACAGATAGAAAACGCATTCCAAAATGTCATTTTGAATCCAGTACTGGTAGTCAATGTGTACTACAAAAAATAATTGCACAATAAAATCAGTGAGGTAGGAATGTGTTAGTTCTGTATGTGCACTAGTGTACTAGTACTAGTGTACTAGTTTGTCATGTGTAAGTAGCATACTCTTAGCATAACTTGTTTTGAATGACAGTACAAATTTCCTAGGGACTGGGGGCAAAAAAAAAAAAGTAGTTTCAGGCACACCTTCAAAAGAGTCATTTTAATTTAATGAAAAATGAGGAACACTGAACAATCAACATAAGATTCTATATCAGGTGAAGAAGAAGGTAAAAAAAGCATAAGTAATTCAGTTTGGAAGGTAATAAGCCACTGTTTTCTAAAATAAGATGAGACATTTTCTCCAGCTATCTATAAACTTTCTGCTAAGACCTCCTGAAGTTTTGTGCCTTCATGTTAATTCAAATTTAAGTTCTTCTCCTGAGCTGTTTAAATTTGCTGCTTTTAGAAAAGTTTTTGGAGTCTATATATCTTATAAAGTACTGTTGTGTTCAAAGAAGTGTATTTTCTGTAAATTGATCAGTAAAATCTTTCTAGGCGTGTTGTAGGTTAAAACCTGCCTTAACATACACCTTAAAAGGCTGCATGTGTAAGAAATTGTTCAGAAAGCGATTCATGATAGTAAGTTTCTACCTAAAGTAGGAGATTAAGTGAGCTCTGAAACAATGCATGGTAAATAAACTGAATTCCTTCTAGTTCTGAAGGCATGGTTGTGGAATTTTTGGGCATGTACCGAGTTGATGATCAGCTTAATCTTCTCTAACTCTGGAATCTGTTGAGGTTCAGGCTCCTCTGTCAGGGAGACCTTGAAGCAAGTCCATTTCTTTCAAATAAAGTGACCTGCCAGTGGTCCAGAGAAATCAGAAAAAAACTTGTGGCTTTTGACTGCAAAATTTTGTTTGATGGTTGTTAAACTGAAAAAGCACTGATACCTCCTAACAAGAAGAATCCATGACATTGCATTACCTTGATTACTTCCCGTGCTAAAGGTTGGACTCACAGATGTGACTACTGAACTTTCAAGATAAGCACTATGCCTAGGATTTATTAACATTATGCTACACTGCCACATCAGTTTATGCATGCTTGCTGGGAGACATCCTATGATTCTGTATGTATACTATTGAAGACCATATGTGCTGGCTAAGCGTGTGTGTACCTTTTTGCCTAGTTGCTCAAAGGCAGTTAGATTTTGATCATGAATGTAGCATCCATTCATAATTTTTTCTAATTATATAGCTGAAAAGTTACTGACAAACCCTAGTTTGGTTGACAAACCCTAGTTTTGCTAAAGATACATGCTTTATAATTTCTCATGTGAGGCAAAATATACTGCTAATTAATTTTAGCAGTCTTTTGATGTTATAATCCAAGCAGTCAGTACTGATGTACATGCAAACAGATATTCAGGAGGAGTATCCTCTCGAGGCAATGCATTTTCTGTAGTGACTATTTACGGTGTTCAATTATTTTGATAGTACATCTTAAGACATGAAAACTCATCTAATTGTCTTTTTTTTTTTTTCCTTGTCAGCCATATGGAAGTAACTAATAGACCATTTCCCTTACCATCTCTGACATATACATACATATGCACACATATATACATGTCTATTTGGATATTATTCCCTATATGAGGGTTTTCCCTGGAGTTCTATTTTTATTTCCAGTAGCAGATAATAGCCTGGGCTCACACAAGGAAAAAATACCCCTTTAATTGTTGCAGTATCCCAGAAGATATTGAACAGGTGGAAATGAATACATTAGCGTGCAGTGCCTGACCCCAATTTCTTGCCCATATGATGCCATTTTTTTGGTTAGTTAACGTGGCACAAGAACAAAGACACATGCTGTCATGTTTCCTTCTGCTGAGTACTTTTTTGGGGAGAGTCATTACACTACACATTCATCATGTCCTCTAAAGTTTGTAGCAGATACTCACTGGAATTGTTTCTGCTTAATTTTCCAATACGAAATATTACATTAAAAAAAAAACCCAAAGCCAAAACAGGTTATAATTTTCCTGGTAGAAGTGGAACATATGAATTATTCTATAAAACCACTGTTCAAACCACATGGAGAGGATTTTTTGCATTAGGAGTGCAGTTCTGGGTGGTATCCAAATAAGCAGAGTCCTACCACTGACTCATGAGAATGACTGATAACGAATGACAGTGCACCTAGAGAAAGGAAGGACCGTGATGTTTGCTTTGCAGAGAAGATGCAAAGGACACATCATAGGATGAACTTAGCACTATCTTATATGAGACTGTCAAAGAATATTCTCATGTCTAGGACATAAATGACAACTACTTCATTTCTGTTCTCCATAATGCCTGCTACAACCTATTAATGAAGGGCTTCACTTCATTTTGACATGTTATTCTTGCCAAATTCTTGCTGATTGTCTCGTAAGTGCTTAAAAATAATTATTTTATTACTTTTACACTGCAGAATTAGGCAAGAAGTAAGACCTAGGAAATTAAACTATCTTGTGGAGAATTTTGCTGTTTCTTTAATACTTATAACAACTTAATATGTATTGAGCAGTGTATTTTAAAGTGATTATTTTATGCCAGTCTGCTATGGATAGCCAAAATACTTTATTACTATCTCAGGGACAAGCAAAAACTAATTGTCTTCTAAAGATGACCTTTAACTAAAGGTCAAAATACGAATTTGAAACTGGAGACATTTGAAATAGGTTATTTAAGACATAGTAGCTGATCTCTCAGAAGTGATGCTTGAACAGCTCATGTGGCCTTTCAAAGCCTTTGCACAGGGGAAGAGCAGTTTGCAGCAGGGGAGCGAGGGTGACATTGCTGGCAATGATGGTTGATGAACACCCCATTGGCATCACTGAGACACTGCATCTGCTGGTGCCAGAGATTAGTTCTACCTAGGAACGTGTAACACATGAGATAATCAGTGACATTAAGCTGAGTTTTAACAGCGTTTTACTGAAATTCACTCACAACTGGTTGAAAATAGGTGAGAGTAACAGAAGATTTTCCTTTAATATCTACTATTTGCTAAGTGCAGAACATTTGTGAAGTTACAGGAAGCGGCATCTGATGCAGGAGTCAAAAATCTAAGGGCAGAAGTAGGTTTGTATTTTTGAATTTTTTTTAAAAAATTAATTTTCTATTTAGCCTGTGGAAGGAGGGGATATTTATTAAAAAGATTTTTTTCACAGCTACATGAACAGAATAATAGAATAATTTAAGCTGAAAAGGATCTCTGGATGTCACGAAGTCTGACCCTGTCTCCTCATGCCCCACCAAGGCAGCTATAAGAAATAATATGATTTACTAAAACCACACAATATTTTACAGGCTTAAATTTAACATGCAGAGCTTTCAAATATGAATTATTACAGGCAAGGGAAAAAATATCATTTAATAGCAATTTAAGAGACTAGGGCAATTCTATTAATTTCAAAACAATTTCTTTATGATTCAATTTACTTCTCATTTCCACTCCATCCAGCTTGCTCTCAGCAAAGACAGCTGTTAAATTACTTTTTAAAGAGTATTACTGTTCCCAAAATCACTTAGTGTCTCCAGAAAAAGTTAAAGAGATGATTAAACACATGCGACCAATGCAGAGCAGTTTTTACAGGCATACTGAGCTTATGCAATTGTAAAATCAACAGGAAATTTGTCTGCATGTTGATACACTCTTGGAAAAGGGGGAGACAGTTTGCTTGATTTGAAACTTACAGCTCGACAGCATTCTGAAAGAAGTGAACAATCTATTTTCACTGCTATTTGGGGGATGAATTGTTCACTTTGAACTATTTGAAATACTCTAATGAGGAACATTACTAAAATCTTCCACATTTAAAGAAATAAAGGGTTTTGTTTGTTATAGTCAAACAGCGAAGTATACCAGATTAGCTTAGCTACTTTCATTCTGCTAGAATAAAATAATGGTGCTACATTTAGAGAATGACTATATCTGGTGATAAGGAATATGACTTGGGTATGGCATACCTGTGGGTGTGCAGGCTAAATGAATACCAAAATGAAGCTGAAGTATTGTAGGGATTCACAGAAAGACCTTAAGGTAAGTATAGGGAATAAATTTTAAAAAATAATCTCTAACACAAAGCTGTAACACCATTTCCTCCTCTGTGAAATCAGACTCTACCTCAGTGACTCTATTGTCAGAAACACTGGCATGAGAACTTCCCACACAGCTGGCAGCAAATCTTCTCCCAGTCCACCTCCTTCCCTCCTTTTTGAAGCAAATACTTAACAGTGAAAAACTCAATTCAAAGCTAATTAAAAGAGAGAAAACAAGATCTTAGAGCCTGGCTCTTTCCAACAATTCTGCCCATCCAACAACTATCAGCATAAAACATCTTTCACTCCATTCTAGTAACTGTTCCCATTCTACGTGATAAGTCAGGGTATTTCACCAGCAGTCTGTCAGCTGCTCACAGGTAACGAGAAGGATAACTAGAAGTATTTAAAGGAGCACTTTACCTTGTAGCCACTACTTCACTTGAGGTTGAAATACCTGACATGGCATCTAAATGACTACAGTTTAAAAATGTTTTGTCAGGAAATGGGTGCTGTATTCTCATGCTGTGTTTTACAGTTGCACGAGGCTGCCTTGTTTAGAAATGAAACAGCACATTGAGAGTACATGATTAAAGTTTGCTTCACTGTTTTCTCAACTAAAACCCATTTAGGCTAAAAAACCATATTTATTGTAAAAGAAAGCAATGTCCGAAATCTAGTTCTTTCTTCAGTTTTGCTACATATATTTTGGAAATCTTTGGGCAAGAATATAGGTATCTTACCTGTATATTAATGTTTGATTTAATCAAATTCAGACTCTCAGCCAGCTTCTATTTTTAGTGTCTGACTTTATGACTACTTGCACTAGGTTCTGAAAATCAATATCCATGCTTTACATCTCAGCTTTGCTACTTGCTTCTTATATAAACTCTGAGAAATCATTTAGCCTCTTGGTATCACAGTTTACTCATGTGAAAGATTCCCTGTGATACCTATTTTCCTAGGGACACAATCAGAACTGAGCAGTGTGTTCAAATGTCAGAATTTCCCTGCAAACTGCTACTAAAACGCAAAGTGGAACACGTGTACATTGTGATTAATGCACAGTTTATCTTCTCATGATACTAATATCAGAGAAATCAAAGTCTACTACTTTAACTAGAAGTTTTTTTGTTACAATAAGCAGTAGAGACCACAAATATAATGAAATACTTTGAACAGGAAACATAGAGGGAATACATTTGATAATGTCGATAGTCACTGTCACCATTTGCTATGCTTCAGTTTACCTGATAAATTAAAAGTCAAGAGGAAGAGAGGCATTCTTGCAAGAAATGAGCATTTTCAAACCTTGTTCATTTTAATAGAAGTTAAGAAAATGAAGAACCTTTTTGAACTGGGCAAATATACCTTGATTTAAATGGAAATTGTGAGCAAACCACGAAGAAATCCTAGGAGTTGAAGAAAAGCTATTTTAAGCTATTACATATGGTTTGTGTTGCTAGGGAAACCTCTTTTACAGTGTTCATTTAGCACAGATGCTCAGGAAAGCTCTGTGACTCCATGTCACACCATTTCAGAATGCTTCAGAATGTGAAGAAATAGATATGCACATACACACACATGCAGGCAAAAATATCTCTGCAATTTTATCTTAGTCATGTCCTATGTTTTTGGTGAAAGTTAGTTCTTTCCATTTCTGCCATGACCATGGTGCTAAATCAAAAGCTTTGTAATTAAAACCCTCTGTTTCCAGACTGCGGATATTTGTTCAAACATTACCTTCAGTTTTGACCCATTTGGGTTCATATTTTAGATAGTTGTCAAAAGATTTGCCTTTGCCATATATGTAGCATTTCTGGCCCACCCTTTTGACCCTAGGGCAGATGTGACTTGTCAAAATGCATTATATAACCTGCTCCATTCAGGCTTTACTGCCACAGTGCTCTGCATTCTCCACTTATCTCTTTAGTGCCCAGGTAGGTGACAGCCTGGAAGGCAGCTTCAGCCTGCCATGATCAGAGACTCCTCCCTCTCTGTTGAGTAGGCAGGGGGGCTCAGAACTTTTCCACTAGCAGTTCTTCCAGGGTAGGCATCAACTAAGCAAAGTTAGCCCCAGTCAAAGGCAAAGCACTTGGATCCATGTGTAGAATCCAAATGTGTTCTTTCCCCTTCTTCCCAAGTGGTCAGACAGGAAGGTGATCCAGGGAGTCAACAGCAAGGGAAATTTGAATGGTGCTTTGGCAGGAGATAGCTGCAAGAATGGAAATGCTTGCACTGAATCCTGATTTTCACGACTGTCTCCCATAGGACATTCACAGAAAATTGCCTCCAGTCTTTCCAGCTGGTCATTCAGTTTACAGAAAATAACAGGTAAAGCCAGCAATTCCCTCCTATGCCATACTTACAGCCCACCCCTCCCCCCAGGCTAGTACACTGGCTTAGGATGGACTTTTGATCTTTCTGTCTGAGATGCTTGACCTAATAAAACCATCCAGGAGCACAACCAACTCAGTCTTGATATATTTTGTCATAGTGAATTTACAAGCAGGGTAAGACAGCTTCCTGGGAAGCTACAGCATTGTGATCACGCAAGAGCCAGACGGTTCAATCAGAGCATGGTGAAGCAGTGAGAAAAGCACAGAAAGGAACAAGATTGTAAGTCAGGACTGATTTTTTGTCTTAATTTGATTCTTTCATTCCCTTAAAGGATGCCAAAATCATCTATAAAAGAAATTTAGCATGGCTTGGTGCTACAATATGCCAATAAAGTCACTCAGTGTGAAGCTCCCATGGGATGCCACAAAGCAGAAGAGCTCCCATCTGCATCTTACTTCCTCATTCAATATGTAGCTCAATTACTAGTTAGCTATTTAAAGTTTCCTTAAACTTTTTCACTTAGTATTACCTCAAATTTGAACCCAAATTTGAAACTGTTAGTAAAAGAACAAAATCAGGACTTGGAGGACACTTTTAACTGTTAAGTGGAGCAGTAAACTCTGATATATTTATTAGAAAGCTACTGGACTGGCTTTTATTCTTCATTTGGAACCTGGAATTATTTCCTTACATATTTTAAACAATACATCAGGTTGATACCTAAAAGCAAATCCATTCAATTGAGCTAGATACGAATACAGCAGGCTAAGTTATTTTAATACCTTTCTAGATCTAGGTTTGAGTTATGTTGTCTGACACAGAAAACCAGAAGATAACAAGTAGCTGGAGGATACTTTGGTATTAGGATATCTATGAACACATAGAAATGTTTGACTATAATAGAGGAAAACCCTCTCAGGTTGTAATTACACAACTAAGAAAAGGGAGAAATTGACCATAGCTAAAATTATATAGCTAACAAAACCTATAGAATAGAAAACTTCAGTCTACTTCTCAAGCGTACTTTCTATCTGTGAGGCTGACCTTTATACACATTCTCTCTCTCTCTCTTTTAACAAATCTGTAATTATGATAAGCTAAAAGGAAAAGTACAAAACCAAAAAGCCTGAGGATCTCAGTGTGCAACAACCTCAGATCAGCAGCAAGAGTCTCATGAAATAAGGAGGTGATTTTCATTTTAATAACTTCCTTGTTGTATCCTTTGTTAATCCTGAGCTCTAGATTAAGAGAGTAATAAACATTTCCTTTCCCCTTAATTTGGAGAGAAAGAAAAATGAACAGCAGCTTGAGACTGACCTGTTCAATATTCTTATAGCACACCTATTTTAACAAGGCACAGTGGCTAAATAGGTGAAGAATCTGACATTTTTTTTCCATTGCAGTATTGTTTAGCCTTGAATAAAATAACCAGCAGATCAGCTGAGTCAGGTGAGGAGATATTTTGGAACAAGCCCATAGAATTTTACATTGCTGGGGAAATGTCACATAAAGGGAAGGGAAATTTAAAGTGGTGCCTTTTGCTGAAATGAGATTATCACATTTTCCCATCTAAGTGAGACATAAGTCTTGTTATTGCTTTGTTAGAGTCTAAACAGATAAAAGTAGAAAAGGAAAAGGTGCAAAAAAATGAAATGGTCAGGGCAAGCACCAGAACAGAGTCCCTCTACCGAAGTACGAAAAAGAAGTGAAAAGCAGGTATTAAGGTATTACAGGAACGGGCTGAGTTTTCATAAATCAAGAGGTCTTAAAAAACCTCACAGCAGTATCTGTAGCTGCAAGGCTCAAAATGACAGGAGCAGGGATAGCTGCTATTGAGACTGATAATCTCCAGCTTTTCAAAATTCTGTTCACTGGAAATGGAAACACTTCACATTATTATTATTTTTTTCTTATACTTGTATCTCACAAGCTCCCCTTTGTTCCCATTTTGCCAACAGTGAAAGGGGACACCAGAAAGCAAACCTTCTTCCCAACAATCTCTCCTATCAGGAGTCTTTCTGAAAGGTGCTTGATGAAGTAAGAAACACAGACTTAATCAGGTTCATCTGACAATAGTAATGCTTGGATTGAAAACATTTTTTTTTGCCATTGCCTTCTTTTTGGCTTTTTTTGTGTCCTCTCAATAAAAACGCCACAAGCTCATGTCCAGCAGTTAGTCATTACTTTTCATTTTGTACATTTTGACAGCTTGAGATAGTGCTATATCATGCCTTCTAGCCACATCTTTTGTTCTTTAGAAAGATGCTATTAAATTATCTAACGATATTAGCACTAGCTACAAGAACGTTGAGCAAGAAGCAGTCAGCCTCATTGAATTTCTCCTTCATGACTTTTAAATTCCCTCCAACATGATAATGTAATATAAATGTTGGATTAGAAATTATGCATTGCAGTGATGACTGTAGAATGCTTCTTGTACTGTTGGAGTCTGTGTTAATAAAGACAGTGAATTACTCCTCACAGTTTACAATATATCATGTCTAGCATGGTAAATTTCAATGTACAATGACTTAATATTTTTCTTGTTTGTCTTAGGAAAAATAAATATTAATTAAAACAATTTTGTTTTAAAGTAAGTTATAGAACAATATTCACCGTGCCAGACATACAATATTGCCATGCAGGGAAGTACTTCCTTCTTCTGTAGGAAATGGCTGAGTCAGAGCATTAGTGCTCAAACGTGCTGGTCCAGAGAAAAGGACAGGCTTTTGGTTGCTGTAATAAATAATAACTACAGGTCCTAATCATCACTGGTATAAACATCATGACTAATGGCTTCAGTTTCTAAGAAGTTGCTGCTTTCTACATCAGTATTCAACCTAGTATTTTCTAATCAAACTTTTCAGTTCAAAAACATCTATTGATATTAGCGTATGGAAATTGATTTTATGATGATGAATCATAGTTACGGAGCAAGGTTCAGTTTTTGTAATTTTCTTATCTTTGTGTGGCATCTGCATAACTTTCTGTAGTTATCACTGTAGTGATAAAGGAATGGCATGTAGACTTCTGATAATTCTAAACTAATTTTCAAGTTACTTGTAATCCCAAAATATCTACTTCAAAACTTTATGTCTGTGAATAGTAAGATGATAGCTTTTATATACACAGAAACAAAGAGTAAAGAGTGAGCTCAAGTATTGTTTAAGATTAGAGAAAAAAGGCATGTGGTTATTTGAGATAAGTAGCCATCACTTCATTTGGAATTATCAGAACAAAATTTAGTTTTAAGATGGTGATACACATACTTCTATCCTTTTACCTAAAACATTTCCCTTAATTATTATTCTCTGTTAAATAATGTAAATGAACATAGTGTTAATTCTCCTGGGGAATAATGTTCTTGAATGGTGTTTTAAAGTGGCATTAATTTAAATGATTTGTCTGAGACACTTCATCATTGAATATAGACATATATCTATTATAATAAAACACTCCTGGACATACAGGCAGTGTGCTTTCCAGACTGATTAGATATTGCTAGAGTTCCAGTTCTTAAGAAAGTATCTCCCGTTGGGGAAATACATGTTCTTAAATGATTCCATTACAATGTTTATAGTAAAGTTTCATATTCAGATTAATCTGAATCAGGAAGAGAATAATTGTTTAAATTGAAAACTCCAACTATATTACAAATTTTAACACCAACAGGTCGCTGTGATAAAGTCCCCAGTTACATTGTGCAATCCAATGGCCACCAGAGATCAGAAGGAAGATTTGCTGATTTCTGCTCTTACAGTCCTTTTAGTGAATTTAGGAATTTATACCAGCTCAATAGGAACTTTGCACTTGGAACATCTATCAGATGGAACATCTGTCATTGTTACTACCTCAGCAGTCAGCAACGTGTAGCACAATTTTCCATACTCTTTTGGATGGAAGTTTTTTACCCATACCCTAAAAACTTCAGCACAATCTTTAGCTATTATATTTACAAAGAAGAAATAATAAAGGAGCCAATTGCAGTAGAAATTTTAAGGCAGAGGTTGGGACACTTACTGATGTGGCATAATTGTATTGGCAAGCAATTAGTGCAGGTGCATCAGCTTTATCATTTTCTTATCTGTGTTCAGAAATGGTTTCTTCTCAGCCCACTGATGTGGTTTATCACGATCAGATGCTACAGTCCTATGATTTTGTGTGGGAAAACAGCATCTCAGTCTGCAGGCACAGGACACTGCCCGGCAGCAGAGGGTCAGAGCTCGAGCAGCTGCACAGGAGGGAGTGTGCCTGTGTGGGGGCTGACTGCGCTTTTCTTCAACGAGCACAAACAAATGAGAGGGAAAAAAACTTAAAAATGATGAGTTGCATTGTAAATATTGCTGCACAAACAAACTGAACTGATGAAGTTGCAGTTTTGTCTCATGTCTTGTCACCACTAAAGCACATACAGGGCACCACAGAGCTGCAGTCACATTGGTGTTTTCAGCTATGATAAAGTCCTTGGGATGTCTAATGTGTCTAACTGGTGTCCAGTTTGCTGCTGATGGCTGGTGTGAGGTGAGGTGATCCAAAACACAAATCTGTAAGTGACACTGCTAACTGAACTGTTACTGAATTTCACAAATTAATATAGCAGGTTAATAAAGCACATTCAACAAATATCCAAAAAGGAAGTGGTCACTGTGAAAGTATAAAACAAGCCTTATCAAGAATAAAAAAAATTTAAATACTGCATTTCATCACCAGGATTTCATGCAATATTATGCTTCTAAGCTTCCTTATTATCAGATTTTCTTTCTGGTTTTTGGCCATAGACACACTTAATGAGGCACTTTAAGAACATATCAAATTTTAAAAAGGACATGGCAAATAAATGGCATTTATGTTTTATCACGTCCTAATTAAATAATGAGGGAAATTGAATTTATCTTTTATATACTGATTAATGAAGAGCACTGTGCTGATTAATGAAGAGTACTTTATGAAGACAGAAAATAATTTTAACATAATTCAGAAATGTAAAGAATTATAGGCATGGAATGAACCATAAAACTCAACACATCCATTCTTCTGGCCAAAGAAAAGATGAAGTTTTACCTCCACAGCACCATTTTGGAGTCACAGCTTGTTTGACATCCAGTATAAACTTGCTGTTACTTCACCTGCCATTTCTTAGCCTCTGTTTCATTGAGGTCATTACTTACACATAAGTGTGAGCAGGTCTTCAAAAAATAAAAATTCGCTTAAGGTTCAATAAGGAAAGTGCAAAGAAGGCTCTTTGAATTCAAATTCTGTTCTGATAAAGTTTGTGACTTGTTATCATATATTGATGTAACTAAACATTATTTCTATCTTATGCTTGTCTGTAATAAAAATATAGAACATCATTAGAAGCAGAATTTACCTGGAATTCGTTCAGAACATTGTCTGTCTTTGAAAGTGAATCCCTGGTACATTTTCAAGAGTAGCTATAAAAGTTGTTCATATCTCCTGTATTCATTACACTTAAAAAATGCCATCCTAGCTCGATTTTGAAAATGTCATGTGAAATAGTATCAGAAGTCATCCAAAAGTCAAGATGACTTCTGACAAGTCATGTTTTTCTACCACTAAGCTTTGTTATCATGTCAGAAAAAAAAAAAAAAGGTTATGACATGATTCATTCTGAACTGCAATGCTGGATGATATTTATCTCCTTGTTATCATCTAGATGCTTAATGCTTTTTGATTATTTCTTCCAGTTTTCCACTTATATTGTCTGTTTCAAAATCTGATGTTG
Source organism: Caprimulgus europaeus (assembly GCA_907165065.1). Next base: position 18,764,258 of record OU015538.1, on the reverse strand, counting down.
CTTCTGTTTTCTTTAAATGGTGCGATGTTTTCCCTGTCCTTCACAAGTCCTTACAGGAAATCTCAGAAATCATTTCACTTGGCTCTCTACCTAAGATGAAATTCATATAGCTCAACTACTTTGGAATAATTTAAATATAGATTTATCTCTGCTCTCTCTAGGCTAATCCACGTTCTTAAGCCATAATTACTAATGCTAATGGCGTTAACACAACCCAGCATCCTAAATGAACACTAACACAAAGATGACGTTAAGCAATTTGGGTTTCTGCTTCTTCAGAACAGTTCATTGATAATTTTCCCTCCGGACTGAATGAAAAACTAGTTCCTTGGTCACCATAGGGCTCATGCACTTTTGGAAACTTTTATTACTCAATATTCAAATTTTGCTTGTCCAAAATTGTACACATTTTATAGAAAACAAGTATTTCTCCATCTCCTACAAGCTTCCTTTCTGAGTAGGTTCATGTGAACCTTGAGTTCTCTTAGTGTGTTCTTCTCAACACATTAGCCCATAGCACAGAGAACAAGATGTGACAGGTAGACATGTTCATACCAGCACATCTGCAGCGAGCTTGCCTGTCTTTCTACTACAGTCTACAGCTTCCCTGATTATAATTCAACATAAAGGCATTAGACTCAAGATATTCTTACTGACTTCTTTCTGCAAGGTACTTTCATCTCTGTCTTCTTCACTTTACTGATCCCTGGTACTATATTCTGAAGGTCAACATTTGAGTTCTCTGCAGTGATAGTCATAACACTAAGGAAAATATATAAATATTCATATTTTAATTTAACTTTTCCCTTCCATAATATTCTATAGGTACCATTTGAATCAGGTGCTGAAGATAATAATTATCCAAAGTTAATGGAGCACTTTTTTTTGCTTCCAGTATTTTTCAGTCTCTGAAGACCTTTGTCTTTGAAATAATTAATTATGTTAGTGGTATTTCTGCTGTGGGTAAAGGTCACTCTACAAGATGTGAAAAAAGTACCCAGGACTGAAGGAAATTATTAGACTTTAAGTTCCTTTGTAAATATTTGCAGCTGAAAAATGATTGCTCTTTGTAAATATATACATACTATGTAAAATAATTTATTTCAAGAAACTAGTACTGTGCATTTGCAGTAGGGATCACTGAGTATTATTTTAGTTGATTTCTACAAACATCAAGGATAAGAGCAATGTAATACATACCTAAATACAACACTTAGAGTGGATATAAGGAATCTGACAAAAACTATTTTGAAAAAATAATATTCTGGTAAATGTTAATAAAAGTTTAAGAGGTAAATAGCAAAACATGAACGTTACAGAGTATGAATCTGGCAACAAGTAGCTGATGCAAAACTAATGAGCATATAATCCAATTTTGCAGCTTCTTCATTTTCAATGAAGCACTGAAGAAAAACAAATAAAAAAGTATAGTCATTAAACTCACTGAGACAAATTAATTTTTGTAAAGTGTAAGCTACAAAGGATACACGTTATAAATGAACTTCATTTGCTCCCTTTTCTTTCTTAAAAAAAGAAAATACACTTGAAATTGTAACAAAGAGCTTCAAAAGAAATCTAGAGTTTATTGCACTGATTTGCTGTATCTTAATGTGTTTGCAATTAGTAGTACAATCTGACATTGCCCCGACAGAAACACGTGCACATACAGTGCACACGCACAGTGCATCTGAGGATTTCAGAAGCATCAGGTCTGCAGTTTCTCAGGTGACAATAAATACACTTCAGGGCTGACACACCTCAGTTATACCAGAAATAATGTGTCTGCAGAGCATGAATCATCTCCCATATCCACTGAGCCAGGCAGGGCCAGGCCTGAATGAACACCTTGAACTCTGGTGCATCTGAAAGGCATCAAAGACACTGAGGATCTGAAGGCTTTTGACCTGCCAGTGCCCAGGAGATGCCATGTTCCAAATGGGCTGTGGGATGCCTAGAAATGCAACCCAGAAACCCAGAAAGCTTCACACTGACAGATTTCAGATGGAAAGAGAGCTGTGTCTGTCATACAATAGCCGGACCAGCCGTGATTGTGTTCTGTACCATTCTGAACAGCACTGATGTACAGTAACATCCTGTATTGCAGAGGGGATGGAAAACTCTATTGTGTCTCAATCCAGTATTACATTATAATTTGTTTACTAATTATTCCCCTTGAATTCTAATTAGCTATTTAATGAGGTATGATCTTTGAAAATGTATGATCTAACTTATCTTTATTTTCTGATAATGTTACTTATTCAACCTGATTTACCCTTTTTTATTTCTATATTTTCTGAACTAGATGTTCAATTGTGAATTTAATCCAATTCTGCTAAATTTAATATGTTAATTTAATGAAGAGATTTTATCTTTCCTAATCATTTATGAATATGCATTAACAGTAGCAAAGACAACCAGTAAATTTAGTTAGCCAGCTGCCATTATTTCCTAGCTAGGCTTGCAAATTTAAAACCCAGGTGCTTTACATTTTAATAATATGTAATATTAAACTAAGAAAATTTTTTTTAAAAAAATCTTTAACTAAAATAGTGTTGAAGATTGCAGATTTTTCAAGATATGTGTTATACATGTATATCAAAAATGCATTACTATTTTATTAAAAGTAGATGAAAATAAAAATAAATGTTTTTGTAAGAAAATCTCAAAAAGGCATTTTAATCTGCAACATAATCCCTATTAAAAGGCAGTAAGTAACAATCTTTTATAAAACAGTGAGATAAAGAGAAACTGTGTATACAGTTTTATGGGTATTTATAAGTGGAGCATTTATTCTGGAGTGGGAGGAATATTATAATATACTTTTCCATGAAAAGGCAGAGAAATTAATTAGGTTTTATTATTTGCATTCAAATTCTAAAGGCTATATAATGTACTGATTTAATCAGCTTTTGGTTTGGTAATTTGTCTAGAACAATATGTTCCTTGTTAAATTGTCTTCTGATCCATTCACATTTAGTAATGTAATCCAACGTACAAAGTATGAAGAGAAACAGAAATAAGACCTAAAAACACGTAATATAAAAAATTTCATATTTCAAGATATTTTAGCTATTAGTATCAGAGGGAAATAGGTTTGGTTTTTGTGTATTCTGTTTGTGGATGATCAGGAGGCTGCATTTATCACAAGTCAATGCTGTGCAAACAGTGCATCATTGACACAAAAACTGACGGGAAGTGGAAAGCTCAGTAGCACCACCTACTACAACTAACTGTAATAAACTACTTTACATGCAGCTTTATAAATGAAAACTTGCAGATACCAAACAGAAAAAAATGGAAGAAGGCATAGTAAGACCAGGATCATAAGAGCTTTATACTTTTAAACATTTCTGTCACGCCATTTGAACCAAAGCTCAATGAAGAACATAATGGGTGTTTCTAAGGCTACACTCATGGCACTGCCTCTGTCCCTTGCAGGCTGTCAACCACCAGCAGCTCCCTGCTTGGCATGAACACCAATGGCTCAGACGAGTATTTCCAGTGTACAAACCACGCAGAGCAAACTTTCCGCAAAATGGAAAATTATCTGCAGCAGAAGCAGCTGTGTGATGTTCTTCTCCTAGTTGGTGACCAAAAGATTCCAGCTCACAGGTACATTTCCCAGTATTGTTTACATGGCCTCAAAGCCTGAAATTTCCAAGTGCTAGGTCAATTCATGTCTACTCTGTTTAGTTATGAATGAACAGTTACTATAATTAGGACATCAACAAACAATGGAATAAATTTATGTGATCAATGGTTCATATTCATTATTTCAAATAGGATGAAGCTCAAATATGAACCATTGATGTTGTCCATCTTCCCTTCTTGCTACTGTCAAATTATAATGAGATCAGTGAAAAAAGTCTGCCCAAGCAAGCACTAGGGCAAAATATGAGATTACTAATTATGCTTTTAACTTTATTGCTCACTGCTATAAGATTCAAATCTTATGCTAAAGATAATGTTTCTATTGCACACACAATTTATTACATAGTAAATATATCTCATGCTTGCTATTGAGAAGCAATTTGCATGAAGTCCCCCTAAAATGTTTTTATTTCAAGGTTGGTTCTCAGTGCAGTCTCTGATTATTTTGCTGCAATGTTTACTAATGATGTGCGTGAAGCAAAACAAGAGGAGATCAAGATGGAGGGAGTAGACCCTGATGCGCTGAAAGCGTTGGTGCGCTACGCCTACACAGGTAATCCTTCCTCCACTACCCACATCACTTGCAATGGAAGAGAAAATCTATTCAATGTGTACATAATTGTCACTTTTTCCACTCCATATTAGTACACACATATATAAATCATGCATACATGATATATACCTTTCTCTAGAGAGGATGAATAAATATTACTGTTTTATGTAATAATATATTCTAGGAGATATGTAGAAAATTTACTGTATAAATTCATATTGGAAATCTGTCTCTAACTATATAAAATTATTTTAGGAATCTTAATGAGAGAAGAACATCTTTTGCCTGTTGCCCATTTCATGCAGTGACACAGAATAGTGTCCTATGAACTTTCCTCTCATCAGACATTTCAATAAAATGCTCTGCCTGGCAGTTATTTGGCTCACTCAAGGCTCTTGAGCAGGAATAATCAGAGGAAAAAAAGGAGTATGATCATATGCACAAGTAGAGCAACTTTTACCATGAGAAAGTGCCACCACATTCTGAAAAAGGTTTACTTATGTTCTCTTGAAAAATTATAGAGTTTTTATCTTAATGAAATTACATATTTTATTTTACTACCAGAATACTGTAAATATATTTTCCCTAATTTATTTTCTCCCATTTTCAACATTTACCCCTGCATTACTAAATCCAAAACAGCTGAACCAAATAGCCTAAAAGATAAAGCCAGAGAACTGCGAAATCCCTTTCATCTGCTCTATTCTGAACAGGTAACAACGCTGCAGAACATGACCATTATGTTAGTGTACGTTACAATTAGAAACACCCAGATCATTAAAACCTAAGCAGATTTTGGAAGTCTGCACTTCATGTTTCTGAGGCAAATGGATGTTGCAATGATATCTGGAAGATGCAGTCATAAAACCCCCCCACAGTTCTTTTTTCAGAATAGGATTTTAGTGCTGTATATCAATTAGGGAATTGATCCATCTGCTGAGCAACAACAATGGAAGATCTTATTAAATTAACACCTTTCAATCTATCTATGAACATAACAAATTTCTCACATTATGTAATAATTTTATTAAAATTTAAATGCACAAGTAGATGATGAAAGAAATTAGGTTTCTTGCACACACTGCTGGCATTTCCTAGCTTTTGATACTGAAGTTCTTGTGTGTAATATAAACTTATGACATGTATTTTTATGAATTAAGATATAAATTTTAGGAAAGGTTTTTCTCTAATAACACCTTTCTTTTTACTTTACTTTTTTTTCAGGCAAAATCAGATCTAATACAGTTAAAACTCCAATAAAAATGTTCCAATCATTGCATTCAAAATTCACCAAATTCTTTAAGTTTGTTAAAACTTATGCTGAAAGAACCCTTCAGCAAGAAAGGAAAATGAATTTGTGAATCACAGGATACTTCTTTTCAAAATTCTTCAGAGGAGGACAAAAAATGGGGAATGGGAAGCTTTCAAGTATTTAAAATACAAAGAAAATGACTGAAAACTTTTTTTTCCTCCCCTCTATATGCAAACTACACAGGTATTCTAGAGTTAAAGGAAGACACTATAGAAAGTTTGCTAGCTGCAGCTTGTCTTCTCCAGCTAACCCAGGTTATTGAGGTATGCTGCAACTTCCTCATGAAGCAGCTCCATCCTTCCAACTGCCTGGGGATTCGCTCCTTTGGAGATGCTCAGGGCTGCGCAGAGCTGCTGAAGGTGGCACACACTTACACTATGGTAAGGTGAACAGTCTAAATGCTTTGCAATTACAATATTAACAGCAAGTGCGGATACTCTGCTGGAAAGCATGTGGGCTTTGGTGAAGCAGAGCCAGCTGAGCAGGGCTCAGGGCTGCTGCTCTCTCCAAGACTGACACGGTGGCTCTGTTCATCGTATGCTGGCAGGGCCAGTTCTGCAAAGTCCCCACCGTGGAGACATCTCAGTCTCCAAAGGGAAATTTAAGAACTGCGACTGTTACAGAAGTATTGAAAGGAGAGAAAAGTATGCTTGGAAAAACAAATATTCAGTTCTGTTGTTTCAGAGTTTTGCCCTGTAGAAAGACACACTTATTGAACTTCAATTTGCAGTATGATCTGTACACATTTCTTCCAAAAAATGTAATAGGGCCTTAACATGGCTCATGTCAAGAGGCAAACAGCAATGGCCCATTCTTATGCTATGCTTTTTGATTCAACACAAAGAAATTTCTAAAGCTGATCTTAAGGTGAGATGCACATAAAAAAGAGCTAAAATAAAGAATGTATGGGAAAGATTTGGAATGCTAAAAAGAAGCACATCCCTGACTGGAGCATAATCCTCCTCTGGCGCAAAGCAAGAAATGAATATTCAGAGCGTGGGAAACAGAGAAGCAAGATAGCTTGCTGTGAAAACAAATCAAGGGATAAATATTCAGAGCAATAAGATGTGCCATAGCAACTTTAAACACAAAAAGAATAGCAACTGCTACAGCTAAATAGATATAAAAAGAACTACTTGTTAGAAGTGGCAGCTTTATGCTTGAAATATTACCAGAGTATGTCAAAACCAGTTTAGAGGCATCATGATGCTGAGAGCATTCCAGCAAGAGATTGTATGCTTCCCCATGCTGAGATAAATGAGAGTGGCATGTGCAGATTGAGGGCACTGGTTGTGATCCTTCCTGTCATACAAATGACTGATTTATTTATCAGCTATCTAGATTCCTTCTACATTTTAAAGTTTGAAAAAGAGCATTTAAGATGGAGTTTCACTCAGCCTCTGTATAATTGTGGTGCCCTTGTTGTTTCACACCATTTTATACTCAACCAAAATCAGGAACTTCCCCCCTCCGCTATTGCCTCTTCTCCCAGCAGCCCTAGCCCATGGGCATCAATTTTAGGTATTTAAAAATCATGCTCCTGATTTCTGCAAAATTGAAATAAAATCATATGGTTAAACATATGATTTTATGATGTCACACAATAAAAACATCTTTTTTGGTTAGATTTTTAACCATTTAAGTCCTCCTGTCTTCCCTAGGAGTTAGACTTTTACTGTTTTTTAAAACTGTGTTGGACCTTTAAGAACTCTGTCTCATGGGAAGGATCATAGCAATCTATGAGACTCAGGAGTACTGTACATACATAGACTTTACACCCTGTCTTGCTGAAAACAACCAGGAGCATTTCCACCTCTAGAACCACCTCCCGCATCTTGCATGCAACACAGATTAAGAAGTTGCCATGGAAGAGGACCTTGCGTGTTACAAAACCACCTACCAAGGCTGCAGCTACTGACAATTTTGAGACAGAAAGAGAAATCTGCATCTCTTTGAAATAACCTTAAAGAAAATTTTCTTTTAAGTCTTGAACTGATTAAAAAAAAACAACTTTGGAGATTAAGAGCTCATAACAACACACACACACACAAGTGTTGTGCAAGGGGATAAATAAAACATTCTGTTTCCTACCGACCTCAACCACTTGAAAATGTGTACCTTAGGGGAAAGTCTATGAAGTTATACTGTAAATACAAGACCATTCCAATGAGCTATTTTCAGAAGATAATCAGCTATAAACACCAGATCCATTTAACAAAAACAGGCACAATGGAGACCTTCCCCTTCAATTTAGCCGTTGATGCAAAGCATTAACAGTTTCCTGCCTGGTATCTTTTAGTGCAGATAGAGCTTATTCTGATAAACATCTTGTGCTATATTTGTAACTAAATGTGGACTGGTCTTCCTCTTCCCATTCTCTGAATGTCATAAAATATTAAAGCAGGATACATGTAACAGAGCAAAGTTAACATCTCCTTTAATGACTGATACTTCCATATTTACGTCCTTGGTAGTCTTGAAAAGAGTTACAGAAAGCTAAGAAACCACTGAAAACAAATAATACAAATATCAGTTACTAAAATGTCTTCATCTGCCCTATTTCCATCTGGTTCCCAAAAAAGATATTGTTGCAACTCAAGCGTACAATGTATTATTTTTATAATTATTTGAAATACTCAAGGGGTTTAATATTTGAGGCCATTTCTGGAGGTGGTGAGTTTTATCATAGCAATAGCTTAAATACTGAGTCCCTCTGTTGGGACTTGTCCAATTTTCTATTGCCCAAAAAGTACTATTAGAATACTGAGTTTCATTTCCTTTGCTGTATTTTCTGCTACTAAGAGTCGAGTGATACAGTCAACACCTGGCACAGATCATTGCAAAAGGACTGGAAGGTTTCAAACTAATTTGCTTTAAAATTTTTCACCTGATTATAACAGAAGTTACACAACTTCTCTGAATGCCCACTTGGCATTCTTAAGATACACATTATATCTTGAAATTGCTTTTCTATTAAGCTGCAGTGCTAAGATCACATTGATGGACAAAACTCCCAGTGGCAAATTCCTAAGACAAGACAGACTGACAAGAAACCTGACAAACACACCTGTAAGCATGGTGAAAATGATCATTATTATTCAGTCTTGCAGCAGTAAACCAGCAAAAAACAATGAAAATCTCTCTTAAATGGTAGAAGGCGATTCAGTGATCTTTAGAATATATATTGCATTTTCCTATACCATAGAACTGAACTGGAATGAAATATATGCAAAGCCTACAATGTCTAATAAAATGTTATATCAAAGTGTGAAAATCATCCATGCATTGAAATCTTTTTTTCTTTCTAGGAACACTTCACAGAAGTAATAAAAAATCAGGAATTTCTTTTACTCCCTGCAAATGAAATTGCAAAGCTCTTGTCTAGCGATGACATCAATGTTCCAGATGAAGAAGCCATATTTCAGGCTTTAATGATGTGGGTGAGACACGATTTGCAAAACCGGCAACGAGACCTAGGAATGCTTCTTTCGTATATCAGACTGCCTCTGCTCCCACCCCAGGTGTGAAAGGGAAGGGCTAACAGGAACTGAACTGCCAACTGAAGTGCTGGCCTCCAGCATCATTTAGACAGAGATTAGAATTCTGTAGAAAAGTTCTGGTTTTGGCTGGAGTTTTTTAGTGGGGGTTTGGGTGGGGATTTTTCTCTTCTTCAATTTTAACTAAATAGTAACATACAGTCTTTATTATTTGTAAAAACAGATTAAAAAAGTATCACACAACACCAACATAATGACTAAACTCAGAATTACCTCTGTAAAAATGTCAGTGTAACAATATGACAAAAGTAGAATGTTTCTTTCTCGGGTAGCAACAGTGGGAGTTTTGCATTAATAACATGGCAACTCAGATACCACGAAAGATATTTATTTAGATTTACCAAACTGCAGGACAGATAAGGCACAATACTTATTTCTTTATTTCCATAAAAAGTAGAAAAAAAAAAAAAAGCCTAGATTGTTGCCTACTATTCTGAGCATTGACACTACTTGTCCTTTAAGACTGTAAAAGGCACTTAGTAAGTTCCAGAGATAGAACTCCATGAGTGAAGCTGCAAAGATTCAACTTTGGATTAAGAATCATAATACTATATACACTATATACATTTACTTTTAAATGTATACCTCATTTAATGTATTCTAGTATTCACATAGATGTCCAGTACTATATGTTAGACTTGCTCATACTCATATCAAAAGGAGTTTTGCATTCAGAGGGTGAAGTACTACATTTTCAATTTTAACCTTTTCTAAAGGTTAAAAGAAAGTTTCTGGAAAAAAAATAAAGCAAGGATGTAATACTTAAAGACATTTTTTCCCTACCTTTATGTTGTTTCACTTACATTAAAGCTGAGTTTTCAGCAAAGCTTGAGAGGTGAACTGAAAATTTGTGTTTTAATTATTAAAGTACATACAATTTTAATGATTGATATAGACATAAGATCCCCACTTTTCATTTCTTAGCTACTAGCCGATCTAGAAAATAGCCCAATGTTTGCAGACGACCTAGAGTGTCAGAAACTGCTTATGGAGGCTATGAAGTACCATCTTCTACCAGAAAGACGGTCCATGATGCAGAGTCCTCGAACTAAGCCTAGAAAATCTACAGTGGGTGCCCTTTATGCTGTAGGAGGTATGGATGCCACTAAAGGTAAGTTCAGAAATTAATTGTATTAATTGTATTACAGACACTCAGAGAATATAAGACAATTATTTAAAGATTTCTGTCAGGAAAACAGCCATTTATGGATGAAAAAGGAAAAAAAAAATCACAGAACATAATCCTATGTGATAGATGTTCTTGCTTCTTGCAAGAATAACATTCGTAAATTATATACATACATCCTGAAGTGCAGACTAAAGAAGATTGGTTCAGATGGTGATTTTAAAATTAAGTTTCGTAAGAATTTGTGTGTATAGGTTGTCTTTATAACTCAGAACAAAAAAAATTAATGTTAAAAATATTTCAAGAATCTTTTAACATTGTTTTAGAACCCTGTGCTCCATTTTTTGACAGAAGTTAGAAAGCTGGAAATTTTTTTAAAGAAGAGGAAAATAAAACTAAAAAGCATTACTGAACTGTTGAGAACCCTTAGCTAAAGCTTATCAGTCCTTATAACATTTTGGATGGAAAGGTTTGCACTATTTTGTGAGCGCAACAGTATGTGCAGCTTTTTTCCAGGACTTCATACACAGTTTGTATCAGGTTTGTAGCTGAAAGTTAAGTGTTATAAATGTATTCCAGTTTTTATTACTTGATTTTCACAACTGCAATCAGCTTACAGCTTTACACATTACACTATTCTGTTTAGCAGGCAGTATATTAAATCATTTTTTACAGGAACCTTAACTTCAAACCCACAGCTTGGAGCCAAAGAACTGTAATTAGTTTAAAGCCTAGTGACTTGCTGAACAGTATTACTTTTAGCTGTGTGAGTTCACCTTTAATAGAATCACAAAGAAGCTAATCCATTTTATGGTTTGCAAAAAGTTGCTGATGACTGATTTTTCTTGTAAGAGAGATCTTGCACTGCTACTTTACTGTCTCTGTGCAATCAAATCAGGTGCAAAATACACATTCATCACCATGTCAACATGAAAACACTCATTCCTAGGACAGTTTAGCAAAATGAAGTTAAATTGTCCCAATTAGTGTATGTCATTAGTAATACTGATTATTTATGAATTATATAAAACAACCAGGATTTCAAGGTAATCTTTTAACTTCGACCAAAATAAGAATAAGAATTTTTAATAGGTTTTTCTCAGTAAGGGTTATTTCAGTCAACATCTACACTTCCTGTTGGTGCCTCTTTTACTTATTACCTTGGAATAAAGCCAATTGTTTGAACTTTTGCCTTTTGATGGTTAAGAAGAACAGCATTTCCTCTCCTCCCTGCTGTCCTCAACAGCTCTGACTCATACTTTGAGCCTGTGCTGGATTTTAAGATAAAGGAAACAGCAACTAAGAGACTACGATGCACTGGAAGAACAGCTCTCAGAAGCAAGTAACTACCACCTCTGGCAGTAATAGGCTTTCTGTGATAAAGAAAACTCTCAGGGAACGCCAGGTTTGGCTTTGTGCTTATCTCAGGTGGTATACAAAGTCGAATCTCAACTTCCAATGATCAAAAGAAGATCAAAGAGCTGCTTTTGGGCTGGTATTTTGAAAAATGTGAATGTGCCTAAACTACATTAACTTTCAAAACCTACCTTCCAGCCTCTGTAAAAATTACAACCTACAGGGTGTGTATGAACACACTGTGTATCTTAATGTATTTTTCCTGTTTTTTAGTTAGTGAGAGAGATACTTCTTTTGAAGCTGAAAACTTTGGGGCACCACAAATTAGCATAGAATAAATGAGAGGAAATCAAAGCAAAGCAGAGCAGTCTAGCAAAATGGAAAGAACAGTCAAAGAAATTCAGTTGTTCAGAATAAAACAAGATAGGAAAGGGGAAAAGTAGAATTTCTTTCTTTCATTGCAGATGGATCTAGTAGTTTATTTCCCAGCCTATGCATCTGGAAAAGCTTGTAGAGGAGAGAAAAGATATCATGAGATAAGCTCTTATTTCACTAAATTTATTGACTATAGCAAATGATCTCTAGCAGATCTCTAAACCAAATGCTACCTTTCTTTTCTGCTTTATTGCATGGTTGTTTTGCTGCTGTAAATCATTCCTGAGCCACTAACTGCCTATTGTAATTCTCAAAATACTACTTCTCCAGTCTCAAATCCCAGTCAAGGACCAGGCAGGAAATCAGCTCTCTTTTTCTCACCTGGTTGCCTTCAGTTAAGCTGAAGCTGAGCTCCAGAGTTCACTGTATGTGCAACTGGCAATTGCTTCTTCTACCTACTCAGCCATCTCCCCACTGTGCTCAATCAGCTCTCAAAGGAGCAATTACCGCTGCTGGGTGACTGACAGGAGCCAGTGCATGGAAAAGTGTCAGGTTTGAATGGCAGAGATCTAGGGCCTTATGAATAGTTGCAGGAAGAACATAACCAGAAGTTCAGTGACCTGAAAAGAATGAAAATACAGTTTATATAATACAGCAGACAAGCAGTTATTGCAAGGCTGCTGCAAAGGTGAACCTCAGGGAAGCTACCTGTGGGAGCCAAGTGTACTCACACAAGTACTCACACACAACTCACTCTTCTGCCTGTCTCCATCATAAAAAAGAAATTACCCAAACTATTCATGAAGATGCACACCCAGGTGCTAGGACAGAAACATGGATACCTTTTCCATTTTTGTTATCACTAATGGTTTAAGCACAAACATAGTTAAAGAGTACATAGTTGTGAGGTACCATATTCATAAGGAATTTAAAAACCAACTCCAACCCAAAACACTAAAACCCTCACCCTCATGGTATTTAAATGAGTAACAGATTGAACTTTCAGTATTTCAGTATTAAAAAAATTGCTGGCATTTAATTCTGCATCTTCTGGCCCCGTGTTTATTCTTATAGGTTTGACAATCATATATACAGGCAATTAATGCAGCTTTCTCATCAGCTTCACATTTCATAACAGAAGTCCTCAGGGAGCCACAGCAGAAGTCCACACAAGAGTTTCGATGTTTTACAATTTAATAATGTTTTGGGTTGTACTGACTACTGGCTGCTGGATACTGATGAGTTCATGGCTATCTCATAATATTTCTGTTTTAACAGGTACCACTACAATTGAAAAATACGACCTTAGGACTAACAGCTGGATACAAATTGGTACAATGAACGGTAGAAGATTACAGTTTGGAGTTGCAGTAATTGACAACAAACTCTATATTGTGGGAGGAAGAGATGGTCTGAAAACTTCGAACATTGTTGAATGTTTCAACCCTGTCACCAAAGCCTGGACTATAATGCCTCCTATGTCAACACACAGGCATGGCCTAGGTAAGAAGTGCTCTTTCTTTGCAAATACCTTGCACATACAAATGACTTTTGATTGACCGAAGCACTGTTGACGTAAATTTTAAAGCAGAGTTAATTTTGCTCTTAGAAAATTCCAAAATATAAGCAACAGTGAAAACGATCAACTCTTCGTCCAATGTAGAGGTCATGATGTATGTTTGAAATACAATAACAATCTGATTTTCAGTATATTTTTTAAAAAATTATGACTTAAGTTGAGCCTATAGGTACCAAACACCTCTGAAAACCAGATCTGAGAATTACTCACACTGAAGAAAACATTGTGGTAGGGAAATAAGTACAACTTCACTAATTTTATTGTTGTAATTAGAATGAGTTTTACAGAGCTCTGCTATGGCTTAGTGTCTATGGGTTTTCACTGCACAATAAACCTTAATATTATTCACAGTGAATGAATAACATTAATATGAAATCTAGAAGTTATTTTTAGAACTATAAAAACTAAGGATAAATTTCCAGTTGAGGAGACTGTAAGGGAGGGAATATGATGATCTCTGAATGATTTATATATCACAGTTCTAATGAAAAAGCTGGCTTCTCTTAAGTTTACAGAAACAGGTATGGCTTGAAACCATTGGTAAGTTCAAATGATGTAGAATATTTTTATTCTAATAAATAATAAAAAGAGATTGAGCCAGAATTATTCAGTAAACCCGTGGGCTATATCACCTTCTTCACTGCTTGGTGGAGATAGTACAGTGTAGGGTTCTTACCAGCTAGTCTGTCAAATTCATAAAAGCAAATAGTAGCAGGTTGCAAGGGAAAAAAAGGCAAAACAGATTAAATATTTCTCACTGAAGTCTTTATAATTACCAACCGCAGGGCCATAATTCTGCCCAACAAGTAGGTCACAGTGGCAAATCTGAGTGCCCAAAGTTAGGCTTAATTCCGTGCATCAGCCCGGTTTGCAGAGCTGCCTCACACTTCCAGCTCCTATTAGTTTCAGTGAGATTTTGTGGAGAGTTAGCACTTTTGAAAAAATTAGGCCATGTATATTTAGGCCTGAAAAGACAGATTTAGAAAACTTTTCAGCAGCCAGACTCAAACATTTTGCCTTACCTAACAAAGGAAGCGAACAGCAGCGGCAGCTCCCCAAAGGGGAGGCACCAAAGTCCTTCTCTCTGGAGAAGGACAATGACAAGAGGATATGTCCACACAGAGCTTTGCAGAGACAGCCAAGTTCACTCTCCTGTGCCTCAAGGACAGCGGATACAAGCCAGCTCCATCCAAAAGTGTGTTCCCCTTACAGGCATTAAAATGTTATGGTACTTTAGCTAATAAGGACAGCCAGCTAGCCACCCACTTGGGCTTCATGCTGGCAGGACTACAGAGCTTCAGCTGGCTCAGAATAAGGATAGGTGGTTGGTGTGGGCATATTTTTCATTGCCTGGCTGGACCTTTGCCTTTCTTTAAAAGAATCACATTGTTTCTTCATTTAGGGACTCAAATTTGTTTCAGAACAAGGTCAACAGAAGTGGTAGAGATAAAAGTCCAAGAAGAGAACATCAGAACTAAAGCAGCTTTCCTCTAATCTTTTGGCAAAAGAGAATATTTATTCAGAAAAACACCATCTATGAAGTATTTTGTTTATCTTTGTTTATTCTGCCAAATGACAAGGCAGCTTTTAGATAGTTTAATACCAGCTGAAATTGCTTATCTGCATACATGGAATTAAAGTATGAAGTTAATACACTATTGGTCACTGAAATAATTGAATACTGTAATTTGTCCCTAATTCTATCTTTTAAGGAGTAGCAATGCTTGAAGGACCGATGTATGCTGTTGGTGGCCATGATGGATGGAGTTACCTTAACACTGTAGAAAGATGGGACCCACAAGCACGACAATGGAATTACGTTGCTAGCATGTCAACCCCTAGAAGCACCGTAGGGGTTGCAGCATTAAATAGCAAGTATGTCAACAGGAAAAGCTCTCTTTGGTTTTTCATTTGCTTCCTTCCTTGGAAACACTGTTTCTTAAATTTTCTTTTCAATCTTATAGTAATTAATCACCTCAAGAAAACAAAGAGAAAATATAATGCACAAAAATAAGAAAGGAAAGCTTTTCCTGTGTTGTTTTCAAACTTGCAGTCATATTTTAAACAGACTTCAGCTGTTTTAAGTTATAGCAGTTTGATAGTGTTATGACATGCATAGCAGAACTTTACCTTGAATATAACTTATGGGGACAGAAGATGAGCTACTTTAAAAAATATTCCAAGTTTATGTTTACATTTTAAAATCACTGTGTCTATGGAAGCACAATTTGAAAGAATGTGTAGAGAAACAAAGTCATTCTTCTACCATTTTATATCTCCTGCATACATCTACAGCTTTAACAAATAAACTCACAGGCAAGAATAATCTTTAAAAGGTTAAAGGTATGTGGTGTGTTCAATGAGAGGAAGACTAATTTAACAATTAGGTGTGGAATAAACAGCCTCCTATAAGTCTTATCCTACCCAGAGTTATTCTGCCCTTCCTCTATTGCTTAAATACACTGAGATCGTGTGTTCACTCTACATTGGTTTTCTCAACAAGATTTTCAAGACTTATTTAAACATCCTCTTAAGACCCTAAAGCCACTCAAGCACTTTCACATGGGAACAGACACACGTATCAATCTACTGTGTAACCTGTAGTGTACAATGAGTTACACCTGCCTCTGTTCCAATTTGAAAGTAGTTGTATTTCAGCATGAGGAAGAACAATCAATAAATTAACGCCTAACAGAAATCTGTTTTCCTTCTTCAGCAACACAGCTTAGTGCTAAAACACAAAAGCCTTGTAAAAGGCCCCAAGTTACATTGGAGAGCATGGCTGGAGCCAACCTTCCTTCTTATTCAAATCTCTGGAAAGCTCTTAGCAATGACAGTTTGTAGGGGCTGGAAAATTACAGATGCAGGCAGACAACTGTATTTATCCCAAAACTTTATCACTGGCTTCCCTGTTCACTTCTTAAATTCCAGAAAAAGAGAAGGATAAAGAGCAGAAACGAAGAGGTCAGCAAACAGGTATTTGCAAATGCAAAACTTCTTCACATACAAGTCAGGGTTTTGCATTCAAACATGACACGATCTTAACTATTAATTCAAAAGTCCAAGAACTGCCTGTTCAAGTCCCTGTTGTATCTCTGAGGAAATGCTCTCAGCATAAACTTCACCAGAAACTCCTGTTGGTACCTTCCACAGCGACATGCAGGAAACCACTTTGTCAAAGAGGAAATCCAGCCTGATCCCAACTCTTCTCAATCACTGCTGATACAAGCTTTCTCCAGCCTGGCTCAAATCACGTCTGTTAGTCTAGTGATGTAATTTCTGGCATACCAGGGGAAGCCAAGATCAAATGTCCATCATTCAGTGCTACTGCTGTGGTCTAACCATGAATGCTAATCCTTTTCCTGTTTCCCTAGGTCACGCTATATTTTTTTCTATTCAATCCCACCAGAAATGACTTTACATTTCTGTGGAGTAAAACTTTTTGATCAATAAATGGTCTATTGAAAACATCAGTCAATAGTGGTATATTTGTTCTTTTTCATTGGAGAATGGGAAACACTACCATGGCTCTAGACACACTGCAGAAAACAAAAAATCCCAGCCAATCTGTTTGTATATGCAGTGACTTCCTCTCTCTGTGAAAGCTGTGTAAACAAATAGTCTGTACCTAATGGCATTATGTGAAAAGAAAACAAATCAAATCCTCATGTTTTTTATGGGTCAAGCAACAAACTGCACAACTGAACTCAAGTCTATCTTCTATTCACAAACATCAGAAGAGAGATAGATATTTTCTATTATTCTAGTAGTGGTCAAGAATTTTCTAGTTAAATTATACATCAGAGTGGTCTAAAAACCTTTCCAGTCACTGGAGAAAAACAAGCACTGCTCGAGCAAAATTCAACTGATCTGTTTTAGGTGACTTACTCTGGACAAGTCCACGTGTTCCCTAGGTCTCTAATAAGTTGCATTAAGTAAATTCAATTTCATGGCAGCAAAAAAATAGCCAAGATTTGAAACAGAGCTGAACAACTGGCACACTCAACATCTAAACACTTCTGCTATTACATATAATATGCACACTATTGTAGTCCAGCAGCATCCAAGTTAGCTTGACATAAAAAAAATTCAGGCTTTGTAAAATGCATTGACAAAAAGCCACAACCCCCCCATGCTTCTTTGTGTGTTCCCACCATTTATTCTCACATGTTGTCCCAACATCAGCTGGTTTTAATATCCAGTTGTTTGCCAAGTGTCTTTAGGCTGAACAAACAAGATGACATACCTGTATGGTAACTTCTGTCCAGCAGATTTTCTTAAATACAAACACTGGGGAAAATAGATTTGTGTATTTTTGACATATGTTTTTGATGTATAATTATATTATCAAAGTTCTTTGACATACGAATAGTATAGGAAAAATGCTTAATGTGATACTATGATACTAAGATGTCAAATACTCCATAAGCCTGTCATAGGAATATCACCCATATGTTTCAAACATATGTAGCATCTTTCCATTTAATTCCATCTATAGCTCATATTTAAAGAATCTGACATGCATTTTTAACCTTAATTTTCAAGTGTGATTGCTTGAAAATTTATAATGCCAGTGAAGACTATGACTTTGTTCATATAGCATGCAAAACCCCCTGGGCAAAGAAAGCTCCAGAGTCAGATAGCAAATAATGGGCATGATGATGATTTTAAAGTGGTCTGAATGAAGTTAACCAAATAAAATTCCTATTAAAATGAGACACTAAAGACTGAAATTGTTTGCCTTCTTTTGGGTCATTATCCCAGACTGTATGCTGTTGGTGGACGAGATGGGAGCTCCTGCTTAAAATCAATGGAATGTTTCGATCCGCACACAAACAAGTGGAGCCTCTGTGCTTCCATGTCCAAGAGAAGAGGTGGAGTTGGTGTTGCAACGCACAATGGGTTTTTATATGCTGTGGGAGGTCATGATGCACCTGCTTCCAACCACTGCTCTCGACTTTCTGACTGTGTAGAAAGGTAAGGGGGTTTTTTTGGTTTTGTTTTTGTTTTTTTTTCTTGTTTTCCACATTCCAAGAAGGAAATATAAAGTAATTTATAGCAGCAAGGGAAATCTCTTCACAATTGGAATGTTATGTTTGTAAAACATATTATTATTTTTAAAACAATATTTTGAGCAGAATATCTGATTTTCAATGCTCTTGTGATAACAGAGCAATTAACCCTCAGAAGAAAATTCCTCTCAGCTCCCCCTTCTATTTGAGCTGCCCAGGAGCCAGGCAAAGTAAGACAACTTAAAAAGTAAGACAAATTCAACATGTGACCTTTCCATTTCTCAAGGGCCAAAACCCTGGTTGTTTGATGTATTGTAGGAACTACTTTCCAGTTGTGTCTTCCTCCAATAATTTTGTTGATACTGACCAAAAGGTTTAAACTATAAGAAATAGCATGTCCTCAAACAGGCAGTGGTTACTACACAGGTATTTTCTGATGGGACTGATAGAAAGAGCCCTATTTCTGTAAGAAACTATGTTACTACAGCAAAGCAGGCTGAAACACATGCTAAGGCTCTGATTTAGCAAGGAAAAAAAAAAAGTAAGCATGGACCAAAGAAAATACTTTACCTTGAATTCACACTTTAAAACTAAACAGTGCATTAATACATTAGCCTAATGACTTTGGTAGCACACAAATATAAGCAGTGAAAACCTGGCTTTATATCCATTTCTCAAAATTATTACCTTTTAAAATCAAAATACTGTTTATCTGATGCTTATTTAATCCACCCCCACTCCCCCCTTTTTTTTTTATTCTTCACTGATGAACACAGTTGTTAAAATGCAAATTACATGTTGGAAATAAAATCAGCACTGATGCAAAATACTGCCATGCATTTTGTGTTACAAACTTTTTACAACTATATGAGATATTTAATTTGTATACAGTGAAATTTTCTGAAAATGTTGGTTAGGACAAGAAAGAGAAAAAATCTTTATGGAGAAGGAAAGAAAAAATTATTGAAGTTAACTTTGCTGAGTCAACTGATGGCCATGCTATCATCCCCTGAGGCCTTATTTATGCTCAAAATATATTGATTGTTTAATCTGATAGAAATGTAGAGACTGTAACCAAAAAGTAAAAATATTGGCATTTTTCCTGTGTTAAGACCCCTCTAGTGGCTATATTAAATACTTAATTATGTTACTCTTAATTCTCTATACTAGTTCATGATGGAACCTGAATTACAATACAGGAGAAATTAAGCAAATATCAGTCTTTTAAATCTGAATTGTGTTTCTACAGTGTATTTTTCTGCTTTTGACCATAAAACATCCTAGGTATGATCCTAAAACAGATGCTTGGACAACAGTGGCCCCCTTGAGTGTACCTCGGGATGCTGTTGGAATCTGTCCTCTGGGGGACAGACTATATGCCGTTGGGGGCTATGATGGCCATACGTACCTGGATACCGTGGAGTCCTACGATGCTCAAAATAACGAGTGGACAGAGGTAATAGGAAGAGTGACCTAAGAAATAATAGGAATTCTTCCTGCAGGGAGGAAGAATTCTGTCTGAATAATGGACAACACCAAAATGATTATATTGCAAAATTGCCACTGGTTTTGTCAAAATTCTGTATTAGGATGCAGTAATACTGCAGTTGGGCTTATATAAAATATAGGTTGCCTCTCCTGTGAAATAACTGTACAAAATGTTTCGGACTAAAGGCTGGAGGCAGCGCATGGGCAAGTGAACCAGGCTGTACAGCTCCTGTTGTGCTCAAACAGGTAACTGGCCGCTGCAGGCACTGCCAAGCCTTGGCCAGCAATGCCATCTGCTGGGGACACTCCCAACCTTCCTGTTTACCACCGGTTCCATTGAGTCCAAGAGGAAATATTTAAGACTGTCAAGATCCTTTTGTAGTGACACAGTCCACGTTTTTGGAACATAGGATGTGAAGGTTTTTTACAGAAGTTAAGAGCAACATACCAGCCTACATTCCTGCAACTCAGCAGCTGCTGAAGCCTTTTCTCCAAAATCCCAAACTGTGTTTTCAGAGCCCTAGTTAAATCTGATTTTTTTTGCAGTACATTAGTTCGAATAAACAAATTTATTTCTTTCTAAGTGGCAATTAATTTCTCCTAGTCCTATTCATAAGAGTCTACTAAAAATGCTTCCTCCTTTTTCTTTTCCTTTTTTTAGGAAGTTCCTGTCAATATTGGAAGAGCTGGAGCATGTGTTGTTGTTGTGAAGTTGCCCTGATGACCACAAATATTGTGAAACCAAAGTTTGAGTGGAGTTTCATGAAGATAAGAAACATTTCCAGAAAGCAGTACAGACTCTACACATCTTAGCAGCTCTCCATTGTAGAGAATATTTATCTCTGAGCCATTATGCTATTAGAGCACAAAAGTGTCTTCCTGCATTACAGAAATCAGAGAATTTTGCATAAGTGAATTATTTTATTATGCCTAATTAAAAAAAAAAAAATCAATAAGGTGTTTAAATGGTTCAGGTTTGTTACAAAAGTGTATCTGTTATTTATAAAATAGTACTAAAGTGATAAATGGATGTATAAGATTTCATAAACTTTTTCTTTTCTATGTTGGCAGTAATGTTTATAACAAGGGTTTTATATTTTAAGCAAATGAAAATGAATAAGAGAGAAACACCTTCAACAGAGAACTTCACAGTAGGAAATATTTGCCCATAAATATAACTGGAAACAGAATATTCTCTGCAGAATTAAATTAATTTCTATATCCAGAAATTGAATTATTAAATTAACTTTAAAATCAAATCAGAGAAGGATAGAATTCGATTGCTATTCAACCTCTGGCATTGCCAGTGCTGTGAGAAAATACCCATTTTTAGTGGTGTATTCGATTGAACAGTGCAAGTTAAGCGGTAGTAGGGCTATGGTATCTTTATGTTATTAAGTATGTGCCAACAGAAAGAAAACTTTTGTCAAAACACAATGCTAGTATAATTTTCACAGTGCATAGATGTGTGATATAATGCTGATCAGTGTGTCAGGTTATTCATGGACTTGTCTATGCCCACCAACCATCTGTCAGTATGCGTTCAACTAATTTGACTATTCTTGGGATAATCACCATGCATTAAATTTAAAACAATCGTACAACTACATTCCTTGAATACAACTTACAAAATGAATTTTTTATATCATATTGATATGACAATCTTTGACCTCAGCTGAAGATTACCAGCTTTCTCTCATGTACAGTAGAAATATGGTAAGAAAAAAACCACATCCACTGTGTAACGCTATATAGCATTTCTATAAGCATGTTTATGTTTTATTTGAAATTGAGGAAATGTTAACAACCAAGAATGAACAGGAAAAGAATCACCTGAGAACACCACATAATATTCCACAGGCATGATGTTTTTCTGTTTCTGTGCCAATTTCTAATGAAGGTTTTGATTTGTTTTGCATTGATTTAATTTTTTTATAATTTCAAATGCTGAAAGTGTATTTTAGAACAAGAATGTATGTAAGATATTCTATGCTGTAAAGCACAATACTTGGACAGTATCTACTTCAGTGTTTGTATGTTGTCATTTTGTCAGTATCAGAAAAACAAAGGACAGAGATGAAAATTTTCTGAACATGTAGACTGACCTTCCTGATAGAATCCTGTGTTTTTGGAATTCAGCAATATGCTGTTTTAAACAATTTATAGTATTAATCCTATTGAATGCTTCTAAAGATGAAATCACATAAGCATATTTATAAAAGGAAAAGCATTTTTAACTTTAAAAATCAATTATGTTTATATATAGCATGCTATGTTAAAATAAACTTTACTTTCTCTGCTAAGAAAATTTAGAATGTATTTTAACAACTTTGTGAGTTTTATTTTACATCTTTTCAAGACTAGAAAACAGAAGTATCAATCTCATTTTTGTACCCTAAAAGAACAGGAGATTCTGGTTTAGTGTCCTTACTGCATCTAGTCTGCATAAACTAAACTGTATCTAAAAAGAAGTGCTAGCAGGAAGGTGAAGTTCATCTTTTTTCTTTCTTTGAGTCCAAACGAGTCCCCAGTGCTGTCATGTCAGGATGCCCTTTCTGTGAAAGGGGCTCACACACCCCAGCCCTTGGAACCCTGGGCTGATTGTATGCAGAGGGCTGAAAGTACAGCACATTTCAAGATTATTTATTTTATGGCCATTACATGAGGCTGCCCTACAATAGCTACTTCTCAGTGTACCAGCTTAGAACTACCTTCAGTTAGTGGTGAATTTCTAGATCAATGTGCAAACCTCTTGCTAGCTTGGTGGGCCAGGAAGCAGACTTGATTTCATTATGATTCTCATTTACTATATGTTTTTGTGAAGGAAAAAAACCAAAACAAACCAAAACCCACAAAATACTCCTACCAACCCAAAACAACAGAAAGAGCCAAGCAAACTGGGAACAAAGCTTAAACCAGCTAGTGGGTTTTGGGTTAGAGAATTCACATTAGAGAAGGAAAGTATTTCTGTTTTCCAACAAATCAATAACCTGAAGCAAATGCGAGGGGTCTGGCCACCAAGTGTGGCAGTGAATCTGCCCAGGAAGACATTTGTGAATGGGAGGTAGATGTTAATTTTATCTCTCCTTCTCCCCTGTCCTATAGGGAACCGCTCTGCCTGCCTACCTGGAACATCTTTTTGTAGCAAATAGTGACTGTAAAACATTTGTAATAAAAATACTAACGTGTTTGCCCTGTTCACCACCATGCCTCCTTTGATCAAGCAACAGCCATGTGTGCTCTTTTATATAAATAAAGACTTGTGTGAATCAGAGGGAGAGGGGCACTACTGATAATCCTTTAGGCTCTGAATCATGCTTTTCTCATCTTCTTTGGTAAGAGCACATCACTGTTTCCAGTAACCACTATAACCTCATTTATTCTACTTTTGTTTGGAAAGCACTGATATTGAAGGCCCATTTTTAAAACTCTAAAATACAAATTATACAAACAAGGTGCAATTAATGTCAAGATACATACAACAGAACAGCCACTGATAAACTGGCAATACCAATGGGTCTTTCTCACAGAGCCTTTGCATGGAATTTGAAGTTTGCTTGGGGCAAAAGGCAGCACACAGCCTCAGGTGAGAGAAAGCAGGCATGGGACCTCAGCTAGCAGAGTGGTTTACAAAATACAAAGCCCTATCTGAAAACTTAATCAAGTCTACAGTAAGAAAAGAAAATGAAGACTTGAGCATAGAACAGGTCAGGTTTGAAGAAGAGAAACTGTGGGTGAGTACCTTAATGCAAACACATGGGACCAAGCTTGGAGAGCTGCATGGCTGCAAGTGTTATGACAGCAGAGATGACACAGAATTCCCCTGCCTTTGTCCCCTCCTTCAGCTTGCAAATTTTATTAAGTGCTTTATCAGTAAACAAGGTATGAGACACTCAGGAAAAACACCTAGATACAAACAATCCCCTTAAACATATCTGTAAATATACTATCATTTCTGTAGTTTAATCAAGTATCAAAAAGTGTTAGAAGAAAATTACACTTTCTATATTTCTTTACTGTTAATTGTAGCATTCTTATAGCTTGCAGCATGCAGCTACATTTGTTTGTATTCAATAGCTCTTCCTACCAGGAACCACCACCACTGAGGTAGAGTATGTGAATATTTGCATGTGTGTGTTATGTGATGAGACAGCTATGGCAAGGCTGTGGTAATTACTACATTTCCTAAATTTTAAGTTTAAGGCTGTAACTTGTTATAGAAACAGCATAAAAATACAGGTAATGGGACAAGGGAAAAGATGAGAAGGGTATGAAGCAGAGAAAAGTCAAAGAGCAATCTGAACGTGACCTTATAAATTAAAGCAGTCAGCTTGGGGGAAGAACGAATTTCAAAAGCACATGTGGAGAACTCATTCTGCATGTCCCACTCCTTGAGTGAAAACTCAAGCTGCAATCTGTCTGGAGACACTGAGAGATCTGCCATTGAGGTGCCATGGAGAGCAGAAGTGATGAAGTATCTGTTTTTTCAGATGGTACTTTTACATGCAACTGTACAGCTGGGAATTAGGTTGTGCACAGGCTGGCACCCCTGTTTGAAACTGTTCATATGAAAGTTCATTTCAGCTTGTAAAGAATAAGATGATTATTACACATTCATACTCTAAATTTCAAAATAATCTATTTTAGGATGAAATAGTGACAAGAATTATGAGATTAAAATCTTAATTGCTAGAAAACATCAAAATAAAATTTGAATAGATACTTAAATTTAAGTAATAAAATGGCACAACTGAATTTTCTAGAGAAAGCAGGTTTTTAGTACTAAAGTTTGTTTTAGTTTGTTGGTTTTTTTTTTTCTTCCATATTATTTTTACAGCAGTGAAAAATCATGTGAAAGGAAATCAGCAATTCAAAAAAGGAAACTGGACACCTAACAGGAAGATAGAAGGAAAGCAAACTGGAGAGCATTTGGAGATGTTTAGACATTATTAGGTGAGAGGAAATGCTAGAGATCCTCTCTGATGAGGTGTCATCCCTTCACATTTCCTCTGTTTCTCCAAACATGAGTAGGTGCAATAGTTATGGAGCATCTTTGCTGCCTGGGTACCCTGACAGCTGCGCGCACAGCTGGCTCGCTTACGGTGTGGGAAGGAGCCACCCTCTCTTATCTCTGATCTTGTACTGCTCTGTGCTTTTTATCACAACACTCTCTGGCAGAATTATTATTATTTGTGCTATTTCTTTTTTCCCTAAATAATCATGTTTTCTTTCTTTTTAAGCCCTGGCTTTTAAACCACGTCTTTGAACTTTGTGATAATCTCTATGTGAACTGGACCAGCAAGGATATTTTACATAATGTAACGTATGGGAAGCAGAGGTGCCACTTACCTCTGTATTTTAAATACAGATTAATATTTTATACTTAACAACAGAAAAACTAGATGTCTTAGGACTCCAGAAACCAAGGACTGAACAGCCTACATTCAAAGCTTGTATGAAATTTGTCAGCATTTCTTCAATCTCTGCAGTAACATGAGATCTATGTATCAAAGTCACACACACTTCATTTTCTACATAGGATTTTCTCATCGTTTCTTTCCTTAGATTTACTTGATGTTTGTCAGTGAATTTTTCAGTCAGTGAAGACATGAACCTGTTAAACACAGACCCATTTCTTAATAATTTGAGTCCTCTTCCTCAGCAAATTGGATACAAGTTTTCTCATAATGCAGTGCTGGAAAAGTCAGGTATTGAATACTGAAGTTTTCTGATACTGCTTGAGTGCACAGTGAGACAGTTCAGGCTTGGCAGTTTGCAGTACAGGGTTTTCTCAGAAGATGGTGCTATGTGACAATTGTTACAGAGTCCTGGCTCTCACTAAGCCCAAGAAGCTACCTTGTAGTAATATTTATCCTTTCAATATAAACAAACTCTTCCCTATTTCATAGTCTCAGAAGCCTGCTACATTTTTTAGTGAAACTGTCTTCCCCTCCTCTGCTCTCCCCACATGCACGGACACACACGCCACTGACCTCGTCAGAGCAATTCTGGAATCAAAGTCTCAGCAAAGCACCTTTCCCAAACATTCCCAACGCCAACACTCGTTCCCGCGGGCCTGTGCCTGTCCTGTGGCTTTGGCACATTGAAGAAGTTGCTTGTTTTGTCTTTTTCTGAGCACAATTCATGAAGAACATTTCTTTAGTTGCAAAGACTCAACAGGAAAAGTTGACATATGCACAGGCTGATGAACAGAAGTCTGAATTTTCCAACTGGCCCATTAGCCCACATCAACTAGCCAGCTAGCCCACACCACCTTTCCCTGACTTAACCCAGACACATTTAAGATGCAGTCCCCAAGATGGGGTATAATCTGTACATCTCTGCCTTTCTAAAAGGGACGTATTTTTGAACCAAGCCCATAGATGTTAAGACTATGAGTATGTTTTTCTCTTCTGTTTTCCCATTTTCCATATTAGAAAGACACGAAAAGGGGACAGAGTTGAATACAATGTGCTTTATGTGAAAGACAGGGAAACTTCACATCATCCTAATATTTCTTTCTATAGAGTATAAAGCAGGGCACCATCCTTCCTCTGTAGCAGGGAGCAGAGAGACTGCTCCCAGAGACACTGGATGCAACTTTTCCAGTCTCATCTCATCTCACCTCTCTGGAAAACTACTGAGCTGCAGCAAATTATTTCTCCCTATCACCTAGAAGTAATATATAATTCAAAGGTATTGCTTCTGGAATTCGGAAAGAGGTTCTAAGTACAACATTTTAAAACATACAGCTTATAAATTATTTCTTTCAGGAAATAGAAACCAATTTACAATTAGCTTTACAGTGTTTATAAGGCAGTTCTAAGTAGAAACAATAATAATTAAAAAAATTCTTTTGGGGAAAGTAAAGTACAACACCACTTGAAAACTACCCTTTACTCCAACATTCTTTAATCAGTGGAATAGCTGTTCATTGCAGAATGGCTTGCCCTGTCAACTCAAGATAAGGCTGAGCTCAGAGACTTTTGACTATGCTCTAAGTAAGTTAAAACACCATAAATGTACTAATATTCCCTCAAGAACCACCAGTATTATATAGCAAAGTTGGCTTTTGTGGTTTTCTTTTTTCTTTTAAGATACCCCCCCACCGAGACAATACCTCAATAATTACAACTGTGGGGCAAAAGAAAGCCTAAAATATCTTTATTTCTGGGGTACAAGCAGTAGAGACAGAAAGAGATCAAAAAAATCCAAATTGATTCAATACCTCAGCTTCCCAAACTGCTTCATCTCCAGACGGTCCCTTTTAAAAGCTAAAGCCAATATTTGCATGCAACTGGTTACATTAACAGTCTTGGTGGATGTCTTTCCCTTCCTCCCTCCCTCCCTTCCTCTCTTTCTCTCCAGTCCTCCCTCTCATCACCGACCAGGAGCTTTCTTCCAATTTCTTCCAACAACTGGAAGCACCATTTCCCTATAGAACGGCCAAGATATTCTACCCATTACCTGTTCCTCTGTTCTCACAGACTTCTTCAAAACAAATATCCTGCCCTTAAATTCCCCAAAGCTCTGCAGGCCAATTGTCTGGCTTCCCTACCTTTGAGGTTTTTTCTAAGGCTTTAGCTCACTAGTTATGTGACAGTGCTTACATGTAACGTCATGCAAGAGAACATAAAGCCAGTTGTCAAGAAAGCAGTCAAAGTAGGAACAGTTTTCATTTCAAGCATTCAAATGTAAGTTAATCTTTCTGAAAACAAAGATAAAATCAGCAATTCTAGATGAAAAAACAGGCCATGTGTAGAGCTACTGAACAACTGATGATAATTGAAAAACCACATTCTGCCCAAGATATTTCTGATAAGAATTGATTATCAAAGATCTCATTAGTTTCTTTCACTCTACACTGTTTGTATTGAACAATAGTAAATACAAAAATCTTGTGATGATTGTGTCTTTACAACTTTAAGTATTACACTGATACTCAGAAAAACAGGCCTTGTCAGACTCACAGTTGGGAAAAACAGTTTGCCATATAAAGAAAAATTCATTTTAATCACAGTCAGTAATCAGATTCTTTTGTGAAAAAAAGGGCCTGCAGCTGCTAGATGGAATCAAACACACTTTAAAAATAAAGAAAAATAACTGAGGCATGTTTTTCCCAAGCAACATTGTACACACTTCATTAACAATATTCTATAAAAAAGAGAAAGATTGGAGAGAACAGGTCAGGAGCCAAAACAGTCACTAAAGAGTAGGAAAAAAAAATCTAAAAGAAAACTAGAGGCAATAGATCAGAAGAATTCTGAGGAACCTCTCAAACTTCATTTCATCTTTTAAATACAATAAAATACAATATAGAAATCTCATTTGTTGATTTACTACATTGAAGTAAGAGGAATATGAAGCAAAGCAGAAGCAATAAAGCTATAAGAGTATTTAAGTGTATTCGTTACAGACTTTTTTCCTTTTTTCTTCCTGCCAAATAAATAATCAGAAAGCAATGTGATATTTGGAATCTCTTTCATTCTATACTTAGTATTTTAGAGATGAAAATTGTATATATAGTCATATTTCAATTATCTGGCATGCAGACAAAGCAATAGTCATAGTGATTAAATGCCAAGAGGTTTTTATTTCATTTAGCAACAGAGGATTTAAGGGTCTTAACTGATTCTTGTTTAAAAAAAACCCAAAAAACACCAAAATCCAAAAGGTGATAGAATTTTCTTAAATTTTAAACATCAGCCTCAGCCTCTGTGGATTTCACTTTACAGATACTTTATTTGCCTGTTAGCTGCTTATATTTGTTCTCTTTTGTTCACAGTCAAGCCTTTTTTTTCCCCCTTCTTCACTAGGTTGCCACCATAAAGCCCATATAATTCTCTCAGGACTGTCAAGTTTATTCAGCCCTCAAGAGACAGATACGATGCAAGTCCCACTACGTACGCTGGCGTCTTGTCATAAACGTTCTGTAGCTAGAGATGAAAGTAACTTTTGCTACAGTTATTTCAAGAATATTGTTCAGAAACTGATACAATAATTGTCACTATCTTGAAAGGTTTGTAGTTCCACGATTTATTTATACAACTTTTTTTTTTTTTTATTATTTATAACAAAATTTTCCCAGGGAAACAATCCTGAAATGTCTTTATGTATCTGATCACTTATTTTCCCTCACAGTAACTACTGAGGCAACCCACTTTTTCTGTGTAGTACAAGTTCATATAACCTCCCAATGGCTGGCAAAATGGCATTGAAGTAAACAGAGATACAAGTGAAGAATTTAGGAGCCCTGCAGTATCTCACATCCAGCCTCGACCAATGGAACTTTATTTAAAGCTAAAAAGTTAACTAGGAATCAAACTATTGTCTAGTCATTTCTAAACCCACTGCAGAGTTAAATATATTTTATTCTCAAATTCTCATTTGAGAACAGACACTTCTAAGAGTATAAACACAGAAATTGGTAGAACTGTGCTTGGATACTGATTGATAATTACAAGTAACAAGCTGTTGATCTGAGCGTGCAACTAACTTCTTGTTTTTCAGATGGCAGTTAGGAACTGTTGAGTACATCAGAATAAAAATAAAAAATAATAATAAAAAAGAAAAACCACCAACAAAAAAAACCCCAATGCTCCCCTAAACCAGTTTGTAATAAAGACATTCCATTCAAAATCTTTCCCTATTATTTCCCGGGTGCACATCAAATACTGAGCAACAGTGCAATGTGATAAATGCAATGGGTATGATAGAGAAATTGAGCATATGTCACCACAAACAGCTTTTCTGCCCCTAGCCAGCCTTTCTTCCCAAACGTGAGAAACTAAGTCAACAAATCCACTCTTCCAATAGCAGTGTTAGAAGACCAACTATTTTTATTGGAGCCCAGTATACATACCAGGAATGGAATTGTTGAAAATAATGATGTGCATGTGAGAGCAGGCTGAGTGAAAGAAAAAGGGAGGAACCAAAAAAGCAAAATTAATGAACTGAAATCCAGGTGTTAATTTACCTGTATCATGTCTATATACATACCTATACATATTTCAGTATATATCAGTGACTACATGGCACATTTCACACTCTACCATGAATGTTCGTTCTTTGTTCTAGTTACTACTCCAGCATCTTATACTCTCAACATTCTCTGCTTTACTTTCCTCCTACTCTATTCCTTTTTAAGGACTCTTTTGAGTTAAACATATAGTGTCCTAATTTCCATATGGATATGGAAGAGAAATATACATATATTTTTGTTTCTTGAAAAACTGATAGTTAGATGCTATAATCCAGCTCCCTGATTTTTTTGGTTTCTTTGTATTCTGATTAAGACGTTTTCTTTGATTTCAGGAATTTTTCCCCTTCTGCAGTTTTCATGGGAAGCGAGTGGACATTACTAGAGATTAAAAGAAGTATATTAATTCTCGCAATAAGTCATCAGGTTTTTTACCAACATCAAGAGCCAAAAAACAGTGGCGAGAATAGAAACTGTTTAAAAAACTGTGTAAACTCCTAAAATGATATTATAGGCCTCTGAAATTGTGACTGACAAAGAAACAAAGGTGAAACTCAGTTTCTCACTGTGGAAAACTAAAAAGCAACAAACAAGAACAAAGAAGCAAACAAATTATTTGAGAAGGCTCAACGAATATAAAAATATGATATGCCTTTTGACTTCTAATCTTTTATTAACCAATACTAGATAATCTATCATTCAAGCCAAGATAATGGACTCTGTGACTGAAATGATTCAAAAAAAAGCAAGAAAACAGTCAATACATACTGTAACCCTTCTGAGTGAATGACCTTGGGATTTGCCTGCATTTCAGTCTTGGATAAGTTTGTATTGCATTAAACATTTTATCTTTAAAGCTCCCTACACCTCGAAACTCCAGGCATTTCACCTCTGTCTAGGGGCACACACAGTAGTCTTGTAATTCCATACAGACAAATTTTATTTGTAGTCTCCCACAGGTGATATCACAGAAAGTCACCCAGTCTAGCCAGAATATTTGCAATGGCCCTTCAAGCTATTTTTATAAAGCAAATCAATTTTTAAATACGGTATTGAATTACAATATCAGTAATTTAATTTCTACTTGGAAAAAATACCACAAACAGCAGACTGTGTGGCTGATAGCATAAAGGAAGAGAGAAAAATCCCCTGCATTTAAACACAGGAGAAACTCAGGTTTGGATTATATAGAAAATTTAAAATAGGTCTGAAGCAGCATTTTAAATGAAGGAAATAGATACACCATATCCCTGACTGCATATCCATTACTTTTATGTTTTTTAAAAGTTTAAAAGCTTGTTATGTATCTCAATAGTAAGAGATTTAACAGCAGGAAATTATATTACTAGAAGAAAATATATGCATACAGCTCTTACAAAGAGAAGTACTGCCTGCATATGGTAATTTTACAGTAGACTCCCATTTCTTTGGGGAAGGGAAGGGGTGACCATTGACTCAAAATGCTAATGAGGAAAGGGATTTGTTTGGAAAGATAACTCATATTAAAACTTTATATGCTAATTAGGACTCTGAAATGCATAACAATTTTAAGAAAAAGTAATTCTTTCTACTGCATATTTATTTATTTGGGCTGACTTCCAGTAAGTGGATAATGATGATATAACTAACTGAATTCAAACTGTGATCAAATCTTTGTCATGTTTACTAAATGAAATTACTTTTCAGTTACCTGTTAATAGAAAAAGTATTACTATGACATTGCACTATGATTCTACACATATTTATTTATTTGTGTATTTTCATACCTTTTAAGAGCTGGAATGACCACTGGACTTCAGTAGCCTTTTGTTTTGAAAAGAGAAAATAATAAAGATTAGTGCTGCAACAGAATAGGAGCTCAGGACTTCAAAAAACTAATTCTTTTAGGGCAATTCTTTAGTTGTCTTCTTGACTGCCATGCTTTTACATTGTAGAGTACAAGCTTACAGTCTTTATAGTCTTAACAGAAGGAAGGGACAAAAGGAGACGTTTTCATGACTTCTAAATAAGGGGCTAGAAAAACAACACAATGAATCAAAAGGGAAATGAGTCATGGTGGTGTTCTGCACTATTTACCAACAATCGAGATGAGGGTTCTGCACTATTCATCTTCAACAGTGAGACTGCATTATAAGATAGATAGCTACAAAGGAAAGCTAAAAACTCTATTGCAAGACAGCTACCTGCTTTAAACTGTTAAATATACATGCAATTTTTAAAGATCAAAACAATGAATTGTTTTGAGCACAACCGTGTTTTAGACATCCCTAGAAGAAATTCTTCCATCAAATGACTTTATAAATCAACATACCAGTTACTGAGGAAGAGCAAATCAATGGTCTCATTCTAAAATGCTTCTTCAAGGTAAAAATTTGAGAAGGTCAGATATTGCTAAAGATTACCTTTAGAGTCACAATTAGGGAGTTGCTCAGCACTCTTGGTTATTCAGGCTGAGTGGAGTTATAATAGTTCACAACAGATGAGGACTTGGTGCAATGAGTCTCTTTGCAGAACAAAGACTACATCCTGCGTGTGAGACCAGCAAAGCACTGCTCTGAAAGAGTTAAGTGTGCTTCAACAGACAGACATAAGCAGTACTGAAAACCGCTTGTCTTCTTAAAGGCTCTGAATAATTTGGAGAGTCTATAATCCATAGCCTTTAATTACTGATAGCGCAGGTCAGGATGGGGAGCTGGATGTGGATGATCAATCCTTAGAGGCTCTTGGGAAAAATTGAGAAAGTTCAAGAAAGGCCGCACTGGTCTTTACATTTGTTTTACTATGTCTGCAGTGCCAACAGGCCCATAATGAGGGTGCTTGGGGACTACATTTAGGTTTGCTGCAACCTAATGACATCAGTGGGAATGCAGGGGAAAAGGAGCCAAACCGGTACTCTCTATGAAAGACACAAAGACACAAGTCAGACAAAGCTGGCCCAAGGCATACTGAAACCTGAATTTGTTAGCTAGCATCAATTAGTGTCACATACTGGTTTGTCCAATCAATGAAAGAAATATTAAGAAATGTGATATTTGTGTCTTATGCAGGCTGTCCAGGAATAGAGAGAGTGGGCAAATCACAGAATCACTGGAAGAGTTGGAGTTTGCTGTCCTGCTCAAAGCAGAGTCAACTAGAGCAGGTTGCTGTGTTCAGTCAGAGTTTGGATATGTGCAAGGATGGAGATGACACAGCCACCCTGGGCGACCTGTTCCAGTGCTGGGACGTCCTCTCTGAAGTACATGTGTAAAAACTTCTGTGTTGTACAGCCACGTCCCTAATTTCAGAGCTTGGTCTACTTTGAGACTCTGACATGAAGTTTTCTGTTATTACTGCTTTTTCAGAACAATTCTTGCATTGGACATGAAAGCTT
The DNA here is from genome assembly GCA_907165065.1 of Caprimulgus europaeus. Next base: position 18,730,900 of record OU015538.1, on the reverse strand, counting down.
TTTTTTTTTTTTAATGTACAAAACTTGCTGTCTCTGTGCATACTTAGAAAGCATAGGAGAAGTTCTGGACTTCAAAGACCAACATAATTACCTGGAAACTTCATAGAGCTGGCAAGGAGCTGTAGCTCCTGGCTCGAAGGTAAAAGCACAATGCTTTAATTTTACTCTTTCAGTCTCTTTACTTCAGAGAAGCAGCAGAGGACCCAAGTTTCAGATGGAATACATCAAGACATTAAAAAAAAAAATACTATATTAAAGAATTTTCATACTCCACCTCATGTTTCTTTGGTCTTGATCAGCATTAAAAGTGTTACAGCCTACAAGGAAAGGAACTCTCATACTTCAGTGACATCATATCATAATGCTACAGATTCTAATACAAGCACCAGAAAGTAGCAATAAGCTGTAACATTAGTATAAGATTGGTAGGATCTGACCTCTGATGTACTAACCTTATAGGTGGTCATACATAATTGGACAGAAAGATTGCAGCAAGTTTAGTAGCTAAATCTTAATTAATGCCTCCCTGTCCTTCTGTATTAGGATTGCTCCTGTTGTACACAACAACAATAACCAAGTCACAACAGCTTTTAAATAAACCTATAATTTATTCTTCAGTACATGAAATTCTGTTAGGTTTTCAAGTTTGTCTTCACAAAGGGCAAATATTTTTCTTAAATCCCATGAAATAGAGAATGTATTAACACACATAGCCTTAAGGCTTAGGTTACTGAAACATTAATTGTTCCCATATTTGTACTAGTTCTTTCTCTTGCCTATAACACAGAAATATAATTGCAGCTCAATAGACTTTTTATTAATAGTATAATTTATATAAAGTATCATTTTTAATGTAGACTGAGGATATTTTTTTAAAAAAAAAGGTAAATTAAACATTTTAAAGAGTAAAGAGTGTAAGCAAATGGAAAAATAATTCAAAACTGGAGAAGAGTTATGCTACTTGTTGGAAACTGAAAAGTACTAATTTGCATTTCTGTAATCATTAATAGGGGTTATGAGGTGTCAATTATGTTCCACGTGTGACCTTTTAGTTTCTAGGTAATGTACCTCAATTAATTGTCTGTGGCATCATAAAGCACCTTTTTCACTGCACCATGACTGTGAAAAGCAATAAAATTCTTCCTCTGCAGCTGAAGTATGAAATGCACAACTGACCTTAGCACTTAGCAGTAGCTCACTGATGCTAATGCAGACCTTCTACTGGCATAAATTACACTGCAGTCAAAATCTGAGTGCTCGGCTAATGCTTCCCTAGTTCACAGTGGATTTTTGTAAAGTCACAGAAATGACCATGCTTTGAAATTTCTGTCTCAGTCTTCTGTTGAACTGCACATTGAGAATTCTGCTGTAATGAAACTGAATAAGCTGCTTTAAATTTAATTGTACATGTTGCTATGAAAGGCAAAACTATGATTGAGTTACACTGTTCCTTTCTTAGGAATATAAATAACCCAAATATCTTCATATTGACAGGCATCACGAACACAGGTTTATGAACAAAATCAGAAGGCTGTCATGCAATATTTTCTACCCAAGAGCCTCATGCTGCAAATATGATGTGTAAATGTGATGTGTGAATTAAAATCAGTCATTAATTCATTTACTATTTTACAAACATTCATATAAACAGATTTTCATATGCATTTTTTCATTTTTCAAAAATAACCCAACAACCTTAAATTAAACTTACTGAAGTAAGAAAAATGCTAAGTTTTTTATCTTTCAAAGTTATTTACTTGCAAAATCATACAGAAGAAAGAAGAGGAAAAAAAAGAGGGAATGGAGAAAATATAAGAAAATGCTCAGTGGTAAAACAACTGAATGTTACAGGGGATAAGATGCAAGAAAACTTCATAGTAGATCTCTGTTGTAGCAGGTGTGTTGGTTACCAGAGGGATGATCTGGACAGATAGTGGACCTGAAGTCAGTTATGCTCTCAAAATGTTCAAAGTGTTGTGTTGTGATTTAAATTCTAGATTGTGATATATCAACATACTCTAGTCATTAAATGGTAAGGTAATTCAGTAATATTTATTTCTAAAATATTTTTCAGAAGCCTAAATTGTAGTTGCACTAACATTTGTTAAAGGAGGACATTGTGAAGAAATGACTAACTAAAAAACCCTTTCCTCCCCCTTTTCCACATATGTACTACAGAAATGAAAATACAGTCACAAACAGAAAGTAAATTACATCCAACATAATGTTTTATCTTTCTCAGCTTTCTAAAGCTTCAAATAAATGTTATATGTAAATATATTTTTCCAACCTGACAAAGCCAAGGTGTAAGAAATTCTCTAGGGCTTCAAGCAAATGTTTTGTGATACTAACAAAGACTCTATGAATCAATGGTGAGATATTTACTGAAGTTTATATTTATCTCAAAGATTGCTTTCAAAGCCCACCTGTCAGCAGTAGTTTTATTTTGTTTTCATTAATTATTGACCCACATGTCTCTACACAAAGGCAGACATGGCAGAGGATTTATCTCAAGTTCAGAGCCACAATGCAGCTCAACAAATTCATAAAGCATGTACTGACATGCATGTAAAGTTGGCATTGCTGGAACTTCGTTGAAATACAAATGTCAGCATCTCATAAATGTAACATCTCAAGCACGTAAGTGTGACCAGTATGTATCCAGACTAAAATGTGACCAGTATGTATCCAGATTAAAATGGACTTCCCCAAAACACTTTCATTTTTTTCTGACATTTTGACCCTAAGGAATAAAACCAGTTAAAACCGGAGATGATCCCAATATTAAAATTGTCAAAGTGTCTACTTTTAGAAGTAATGAAATGTATTTACATGCTTTATAAAATATTGTCTTTGACTCCTCAGCCTACCTAGTCTATGTGAAAAATAGAATATAAACACTGTATATGCATATTTTATGGCTCTGAAAAAATGCAGACATAAGAAGTCAGACTCCTGTTATTTCTTCCCACATAATAATATTGAATCAGCTCTACTATAAATAGGGAATTATATTTAGGAATGTACCTCAAGCACTCTTAGAACTAGTAGGTGGCTACCATACTAGTAGCTATAACAGGGAGTGAGAATGTCTTAAGATTTTGCCTATTAAAGCAAGATTTAACAGATGCACACAAAATGTACTTTATGTACTCAAAACCTACCTGGCATTTCACATTTCAGTACTTATTTTGCCTTGCTTCTTCACTGTCATAGCACAATGAAGCCATACTGGGCACAAGCTCTCTCTCTCACTGGTAAATCTTTCTCTATGTAACAAAATTTAGTCTATTTATTGAGTTACTTATGAAACAGAAAGTTTCCATGTGTCCTTTAATAAATAGTATGGTTGAGACTATATTATATCAGTTCTCATGAAAAAGTATAGAACTTTATTGAGGATAATCTATGGATTTAGTGGGCCCAGTATTGACAAAGTTCCTAATTTTAACAGTTCCAACAACTTACAGACTAAGTTTTTCTCCAAAATACTGCATGTGACATTGGAAAATGTCAATTTTTTAAAGGAAATCAGCACAGGTACAGTAAATGATGTGTAAAATTGAGTCTAAAGATCTTCACTTTTTCTCCATATTTATTGTTACCAACTATTCTCAGAATGGCAAGGGATTGACAGAGCATTCAGTAGAAGTTTCCATCCATCTGTAGCTTGTTTTCATTAACAGTATAATTTCATGTCAAAAGAATTTATGTTCTGCTCTGACATGCGTTATACTATAAGTCTTAGATATAATAAAATGGTTTCTGATCACCAAAGTCTGAGAGAGATTAATTCATTCCACTTACCTTATTCAGAATATGCCCTTCATTTCCTTCATAATTTCTGAAGCTTTTCTTTTGGGGAACAGTGATTCTGCTAGGAGGACAACCATCAATTTTGAACTCCTAGTGATTAAGCGGAAAAGTTTATATTAATATTGAAAATGAAACATTTGATTAATTCTAATTACAACAGTCCTGAAAGTTTCCTTTGATTCTAATAGCTCAAGTGAAAATACATCCAAACAAATCATGGCTTTGCTGCACTTTCATAGTGCATTGCATAGTGCATATACATTTCATAGACATGTACAAAGACACATATGTACATAAATGTACCTAGAAGATTAAAAAAAATAATCATTGTATAACACAACAAAATTTGCCTTTTTGATTTTTCGAGAGTTATTCTAAACACATAAAAACTTGTAATTTCTAACAAAAGTGCACCTGAAGAAGAGGTAATAACTTTAGGGTTTGGTTGGTTTGTTTTTGGGCTTTTTTGGGGTTTTCCATTTTTCCATTTCTCTTTCATAAAAATGCTTAAGGCTTCAATAAGCAAGCAGGAAAAAAAAAAATCTTATTATTTTTTTTCTCTTCTCCAAAACCAAAGTAGGAGTTAATTAGTAAGCTAACCTTTATATAGCTTAAAAGAAAACAGTTTTATTAAGCAAAACAATGAATTTTTTTTTTTTGCAACCACACACATTTGCACTTCCATGTTTATGACAACCTCACTAACATGGTACATAAGGATCCTTCAGTACATCCAATATTTAAAAACATGTAGAGGAAAGGACAACTCTCACAATAAAAATTTCAACGTTCTTGATCTCAACTCTGATCTCTGTATGACACTGAGAAGAATTCAGTACAATGGTGTTACAATGAAGTTCTACCCATGTATTTCTGAAAACTTAGAAGAAAACAAACAAACAAAAACCAAAACCACCTTCCTAGAAGCTGGATATGATAAGCAAGCCATGCACTGGACTTGGTAATCAAAGACCTCCTAGAAGACAGGGGAAGGACACGACTCCTTCCTTAGACAGAGAACTGGAGGAAAGCAGAAGGAAGCTTCTGTAGTTGGGAAGTAAGAGAGACTGGTGTGTTACTGGTCAGAGCAGCTTAAAGGAAGGGTCATTACTTGGGCTCCATACAACTCTGCTTTTCTGTGGAAGAAGGAAGCAGCAGCTGCTTTGAACACCAGAAATCTGAGAGGGGATTTAAGTTTAACCTGCAGTAAGGTGAGTGCAAATAAACTGAGATGTGAAAGCAGCCACAGAGGGGTTGTAAGTCTAGTTTGTTAATGCATTTTATCTTCTGTAATGTTGCTTCATTATTGCAAACTCTCATTTTAAAGAAATCTGTACCTTCAATCTCAAAACTTGTCAGGTGATAGAGACGAGCATTAATTATTCTAGCATGCAGCAAAGCACCTAGTTCTTACAGAGAGGGGCACCCTTTAACCTGGCTCTCAGACTAAGCCTAACAGGTTTCTAGGCTATTGTTTTTAAAAACTGCCTACTGGGTAAAACAAGACATGATTCCAAAGATCTGCAAAGGCCATCTGGGCAACACGTATCAAAGGGCTCCAAAGAGGAATAAGCATCTTCAGCAAACACCCTGTCACCTTTTGGCATGTTGCAATGGAGCTGGGGAGCACGCCTGGACTTGGAGGCTCCCAGCAGAGAGACGACACATGACAACAACAGAACAAATACTGGTTCTGCTCTGCTAAGCAATCTATTCCTACATGCTGTGAGCTTCTCTAAGGATTCTGAGGATTTTGTGCTTTTCTTCTCTCTACAGTTTCCCCAGGAGCAAAAATGCAGTGTAAAAGACAGAACAAAATCTTCATGGAATGTTTGTTTATATTTATAGCACAGTTTTGATCACATTCTTTATGTATTTAGAAATTCATTAGCAGCATTTTGAGGTTGTTTGCCTAACTTGCTTGGTAAATCATTTCATGTCTAATAGTCAATGGAAGAAAACAAAATAAAAAACTGCTGTGTACACCAAAAACTTATTATTTGCTACTTTTACCTTCAAGAATGATTCTGAATTCCAATCACTCTCATTACAAGATATTGATCCACATGTAAGACCATCTTCTGACCTGTAACATTTTTAATTCACAGCCTATACTACGATCCAAGAAGGGAAAAGGAAATAGCAAAGACAGGAGTTTTTTGCAAGCAGTTAAACTCACTGCCTGTGTTGATGCCCAGCCCTGTGAGAAGTGGCAGATCAGTGAATTTTTGCTTCATTGACTTTCCCATGGATAAGCAGGACCAGGTGATGCCTCAGCATAGGATGTAAACAATGACTTCTTTTAGGCCCATATAATTGAGCTGCAGGATACCCTGACAATCTTCCCTGAGGGCTAAAGATCAACTACCAAACTTTTAGGAGAGCCATATATATTTGCCCAAGGCTTCATTGGGATTAAGGCTGAGATGACAGCAAACGAAGGTATTATGCAAATGACGCCAGTGTAACTGGTCACTGGGCAGTCCTACAGGCACGGCAATGTTTGAAGAGCATCTCTCAGCTTTTAAACCTCTCACACCTCTCATTGCTCATAACTGCAAATTTCAGCCAACTGCGCCGCCATTCCCAATGCTCCAGCTAACCATGTGATGAAAGACTTCATTCCTCAAATCTGAGCCTTTTCAACAGAAGGGCTCTGCAGACTGATCCTACTTAATCAGTTCTACTTAAAACTTTAATTGTGTGAATACTACTAATTTAATTCCAAAATGACTTGTGAACCATTGTCGTCTTATTGATTGTCACTTATATGCAAATCACCTATACATCCTGATCAATTTTACTGTGTAGTTGCCTGTCAAGGGTCATTAACGCTATTTCCATGTGATATTCTGTGATATTTCTATTTTTACTGTAGCCATAATGAGTGCTTAAATTCACAGTAATGAAGCAAGATTTTTTTTCAGTATATCTTTATGAGTTTTTCATAAAATATCCTTGGACTTAACCTAGTGATTGATGAAACCCACAACCTTCTATATTCTATATTTCATTTTCTTAGAAAGTTAAAAAAAAAAAAGACATTATTTTCATGTTGTGAATCAGTGAAAAGTCTTAAAAAAACAAATACAAAAAGCTCTGTATGTGGGGCTGGCAGTTTTGTGCCTGTGAAAATGCCATATCATAATCCCCACCAGTAGATCAATGAACTGTTGGACAGAACCACTCAAAATCACCTCCTTTCCCATTATCATGCTTTCTGGTCTTCCAAGCACAAATTACCCATCAACCTCCTTGACCTAGTTCCAGAAACGCTGCTGTAAAGAGCACCTGTCAGAGTGATGCATGCGTGAGCCGGGTGCAATGACAAATAGGAAGCAATAGCCGTTATCACAAGGAATAACAATTCAGCTACAAATCTGGCTCAGCATCAGACTGGTTTGATTTCCCACTGCAAAATCTTGAAATTGCTACTGGATGGGACATTATCATGCCAAATCTTCATGATTCACCACAGGACAAATTGCTAGCGAGGTGTGTGACTGCAGGAATATCCTCCGGTCCTTTAAACACCTGACACCAGATTATTTTCTCCCTCAGTAAAGACTGCAAAAGAGAGCACGGAGGAGAATACTCCCCCCACTCTTATCAGATCAACTTCTAGAGTTGAATTCACAGCCTGACATCCTAAGGGTACTCACCACTGCAGCCCTTAGTATTTTCTGTCTGTTAAAAAATACTGCTTAATTAAAAGCATATGTGCTTCCAAATTGTAATTAGTCATATGTGAAATCTCCAGAGATGTAATGTTTGGCTTAGATTTTATGCTTATCTACTGTTTCTAGGCTAGAGGGACAAACCAGAAGATTTTCCTACTTGACATTTAGTTTTGGCATTAGTAAAGCTATGCAAGGAAAAAGGATGGACAGGAAATTAATTGGCTGTGTCCATTACCATGGAGCCCTGAAGTTATCACTATAGAAACTATTATGGGGAGTCTGCCACAGTGATAACAGGCTTGTGCATTGCCGCCGCTTTATAAATTGCCAGGGCACAGGCCAAGGGACGGAGCTGAGAGAGGCGAATGAGCTACTCATGCATAGTAGTGAATGGACTCTCACATACTCATTTGTGGTTTTAGCAGTATGGAAATTAAAGTCTGTAATAAAGGCTTCCATTTCCTTTAATGAATTACTGACTTAAGTTCAAGGGGGTCTTCTGAAGTCAGAGCAGTTCTGTCTATGGTGAGAATTTAACCCGCTCCTGAACTCCAATGAGTGCTGTCAAGTGGCTTGCATCATCCCATGTGAAAGGAAGAATATGTTTCAAACTGAAGCCTAGTGCTTAAACTCTCAGCCTATGTGAGCCTACAGGATAACTGTCCCAGGCTGTGTACTGAGAAGTAGTGCCCAGGATCAGTGCCTGGGGAAAGAACACCCTCTGACTATGCTGAACCCACGACAAGGTGGGGCAGGATGGCAATTTTTAAAGAAACATTCCTGCTACAATTCCTACCTTGTTCTGGCCAACACTTTAAAGTGACAAACTGCTTTGCTGGTGGAGATTTTTCAGAAGGATGATTACTGGTTATATTCTGCTTCTCCTTCTGGAAAGAAAGGTCTGTCTGTGGAAGGGGGAAGAGAAACAAAGGCAGTAACAGCCAGAACTGGGGAAGTCTCTCTAGGTAACTGGTCAAAAGGAAGAAGTGACATCACATCACAGGCACTTATATTTGCTTTGTGAGGGGAAAGTGTGTGTGTGCACGTAAGATTCAACGCTCACAAGAAGTACATTCGTACATCAGCAGAATTACTTAATTCCCTCCCCAGTCATGCAGAACTCGGTGCTGTATCATCCAATTTGTCACAGGCAGTGAGTGAAAATGCTTGCCAAACCCACAAATTCATAGTAAGTGATTGTAAATTCTGCAGAAATTTGTCTGAAGGCTTGGCATTTTAAGACACACCTTTTTGGCACTGCTCTATTTCAATTTATTGAAAAAACAGAAGGTAAGAGTAAAATAGATTGTTAACAGTAGAACACCACTCTTTAGATGAGGCACCTGCAGTTTGTGAATTCATGCCAAAGAATAATATTTCTATGAATTATCAACCAAGTAAGTGCCACAGTGAACCTGCAATACATACGCAGGACACTATTTAAAACTTTCAACATTTCCATCAAAGTTTCTAGCTACAACTGTCAGACTCCAAAGTCCATATGGAAATATTAGTGGCTGAAGTTTTCAAAAGCACCCGTCTGACTGAGGAACAATTTTTACCAAGATATCAAATTTTCACTTTCATGTCAAAGCAAAATGACATTTTAAAAATCTATTCCTAAAGCACAGCTCAAGAGCAGACATCTGTGTAAAAAACTTATGGAAACTGTAGCATTTCTTAAAAGATTTGTAAGTTTTATAAGTGACTCTGTGGGAGAGCAAGCTGAACACTTTCATTTGGTGTCCAGTAGATGGTGGCATAAGCTAAAATACTAAAATATTTGGTAAAAAGATGGCAACAGTGATAAATAGATTTTGTTTTTAATAAGACTTCAGATTTTTAATCTGGTACTGGGTTACCTTCTACCTTGTTCTCCTTATTCCAATTACTGTCTTTGTTTATTCTTTTTAAAGATGGAGAGAAAGATGTATTTTTTTATATTCATTCAAACTTAATTTTCATGCTCTTTGATACCATATTTTATGTTGCATTTCTACTGAATCAAGAGGCCTTCAATCTTCCTACTCCTGATCATTCTGTTTGTTACTTATTTAAAGTATTTAATGCAGAAATACCAATAGAAAAAGAGCTATACCACTGTCCCAGAGTTATGCATTAGTAGGTCGGGGCATGATAGACCCTCAGACTACAGCAGCATTGCCATTGGCTTGGCACAGGCCAAAGAATCAACAACAACAACAACAACAACAACAAAAGGACTTTTCTGTGGGAATTTGCTCCATAGTGTTATACACTGAGGTTCATAAATCATTCTTGTTCCAATACCAAGAAATGGTGAGAGAAACAAAAGCAATTTACTGTTCTTCATTTCAGACTATTAGCAATTGGGAAGCAACTGATAGATTTGCTGAGACTGGAGCAACAACAGTGCTCACTCAACACCCAGCCCAGCAGCTCTCTATTAGGTAAAGGGCATACATAATCCTTTAAGTTTTTCCCAATATTAAGCCAAAATTGTCTCTTGAATTAAATAACTGCTGCCTAGGTGGATCAAGGCGAGATGAAAGTAGAGATAAAATGAGCTTCCAGAACTTAACAACCATTACTCAGAGTATCTATCAGAAAGCAATAGAATGATCTAATAACTGGAGGGCCCCTTTGTGCTCTCTCCTATTATTTGGTGGCCAAATAAGAACAGTAACAAAACCCATCCATTTTCTCTCTCACTCAGAGTGAAGACTGTACTAAAGCTTAACTATACAGAGCATTGCAGCAAAAAGGTAAGATGAACAAGTACCAAAAAACTTGGCCCTTTCAGCAAGGCAAGGCACTGTGCATCTAGACAAGTGCTTACTCTAACAGTATTTACTTCCAGATTTCTTAATACCCACTATCTCCAAAGTTTCAAGCAGCTCCAGTTCTTCTTTCCACAAAATTACCTACAAAAATTAGTTACAACCATGAAAGAAAGAAGTTTCACAGAGTCAGACTTACAGTACAAAATTTCACAACAAAGGTGATGACTGAAGAATTATTTAAATTCTGATTCAAAATTCTTTACTCAGTTCTGTCTATAAACACACAAACATAAATAAGTATGTTATAAATAAATAAAGGCAAGGCTGCTTAACAGTTCCACAAAATAATATCATAGGAGTATTTTTAATGATTTTCAAGATTTAAAATCTGAACGTGAAGCATCATTGGGATTGTTCTCAGATGGTTGTTCTCATCAACTATGAAGTTAAAACACACACGTGTGTTTGATGTTTGCACTTGTGGTGCAGTCAGTCCCATTTTCGTTGTCTCTAAACAGGTATTTGCACAATTACAGAATCTGACTTGGGATGTTGTAGTCTTCATTAAGAAATCAAGTTTCACAGTCTCTGTCATCTGGCTCTAACAGCCAGCAAACACGTACCTACAATATTTTTAAGTCAGAAAGAAGAGTTAATGGCAATAAGGAAGCTAAGATCTCACATGGATAACAATTCACCTTAACAAACACATTTAAACAGAAGCTGTTCTTCTCTAAGGAATAAAACAAGTAAAGAAGATATAGACAAATTAGCAAGAAATGAGCTAAGGGAAGAATCAAAATCCACTGAAATGAAATCAGATTGATCTCAGTTGCACTGTGCAGAACATCATTCCTGCTGGTACCAAACCACAGTTACCACTGAGATAATCTGACAGACAACTGACAACTAAGTAGAGGTATAATTATTAATTTTTATTTGGAAAACTAACAATGGGAACATTTCCCCAGATGGCCTCTGTTTTCAGGGCTGAGCTCTAAGCATTATTACTATATAAATATATAATAAAAACATGAAAGGAAAGGTATGTCCATTGAGAAGGGACCAAATAAGCGATACTTGATTAGTTTTTAAAACTTCTTCCAAACACTCCCTTTTACCAATGTACACATGTAAATGAATGCAAGTCTGCATTTCTATTCTGATTAACAGCCTTGAGAGAAATAATTGTAATGTTGATATTATAGAGAAGGATTATGGTGGATTTTTTTTTCAGTAGTTTCAAGGGAAAGTCGTATTGTGTGCTTAAATAATTAAGTATCATACAGAGGGGAAAAAAAAAACCCCATGCACTGGGAAGAAGTGCAAAATTGGTTGTGAGGGAGCAGGAAATATCACCAGGACAGAAAATACTGAACTAATTTAAAATGCTCAGCTAACAATGAATAAAAAGAACAACAACAGTGGAAGTGTTTTAAAGTCTTTTCAAGCTGGGAAATATTTATAGCCCATAATTCATGTATTCAATGACATCAGAAAAAAGGGTATGTTAGACTTTCTACAGCATCAAATTCTTCCGCAAAAGTCCATGAGGGAAAATGATCCATTGAGTTATTTGAAGGTAGATCTAACAAAAATCTAGCAAGAGTCTGATGAAATACTTGAGTGTTGACAGGGAACTAGGCACGGTTATTATCAGTAACAATGTATTTTCACCCCCAAAGTTTGACTATTTCTTTTTTTACTATAATAAAAATCACAGGTATATCTCTGTATAACTTTAGGGAATGAGATTTCCTCAAAGTGAGTTACTGAACAATGGCATGATTAAAGCATTTGATCTCTGTTTATTTTTAAACAATTTTAAAAGTGGAGATGGAACAAGTTACTATAGGCCATTCTTACAAATAGTTCAAAACTGTGAGAATTTTTTCCTATAACAGGTTTGCAAAGAAAGTTGCAAAGAAAGGTTTATCTTCAACTCCCTTCCTCAGCTCTTATTTGGCTATTTAGACTTTTAATGCACTTCAGCACTTACACATTTCTATACAATTTTGACACCAGTAATATTTTGTTGCTTAATACAAATAAATACTGCATCTATCATAGGAAAGAAGATATCTAAGACTGAAAAAGAAATCCATCTTCATCTGTGCCAGATTCCACACTAGAAGTGAAAAGGTACCATCCCACAGTATCACTGCAGCCAGGCTGCATAAGATTATTTTTAACTCGACGTGTGTCTGTGTGTTAACGCATGCACACGCACACACACAAACGAACATCTACACTTCATTTTGCTGTTTTGTCCCTGGAAAAACCCCATAGTTATACATTATAGAAACACATCTCCCAAAACGAAATGGTGTGAATTTTTGTTAGCTATAAGACCTTCCCAGGTAAGTCCCAAACCACTGAAGTTCTCAAAAAGGTTTCAAAAATGAAATGTTATTTGCCAGTCTCTCCTCCAGTTTTAAAGCTCTGTAGTACCTACATTTATTTCTTCTTCTCCTGAAATCCAAAGCTTTTGCCTTGTTGTGTTCTGAGCAAGTAAACCTTGCTTGTTAACTCTTAAGCCAACTAGATTCCTATCTTCAGTAAAATGAGCAATCTCATACTTCTATGCTGACATCTAATATTTTGCCAAGTTGAAAAAAACACCATCCTTGTCTTTTCTGATGCTGCAGCTATTAAACTCAGCTGTTCCCATTTAATTTTGCAGGGGACGCTCTTCCCCCCCCACACACACACACTGGAAGGTGCTCTTTTCCCAGGTCAGTCTGTGTGCTCTGCAGCATCTGTATGAGTGCCAACAAAAGTGCATCCTCTGTCAACTTTGCTTAAATGCTGATAGTTTATTATCCCTTATTGCTTTGACACAAGGGCTACTGTACAGTAAAAGGTGGCTACATCTCCCTGGATATTCCAATGATCCTGAGTAGCTGCTGCAATTTTCTTTCTTTTTTTTCTTTTGTTAGTCAAAGGATAATCACAGCAACCACTTTTGCCTTTTGCTGGCAGCAAATTTCATGAAATCATTATGAAATGTTAGAGAGCTATCGAAGTTAAAACCAGATATAGGCTGGGCATGAATTGTTTTTCAGTGGTTGTCAAACTCCAAATCTCATCTAGCTCTTGTATTGCAGACATACTATGGATACAAAGGAACAGAGCAGTGATCACACTACATCAAGCCAGCAGCCCCCATACTTGAGCCAGTAAAAGATTGCAAGGGGCCAGAGAGCACAATTCTTGAGGCTTTCTGGTATTTTCACATTTGTATAATTGAAGTGTACTATTCTAAATTCAGCCTTGTTTTTCCTTAATATTATATTAGTTTTTTTGATGTGATCCAATTAGCATATAAAGAGACAATGAGTTAAATGGTGACGTATATTGACTCACTCTTAAGTTTGAAGAGGAAGGTTGAAATCTCATCTAAATGAAATTATTTATTTCATAGTAACAGGTTTTAGTGATTATTTCTTGCATCTGAGAAATACAGGATGTATCATGGAGGTCACACGAGCTGCCACAAAGTTGCAGGTTTTGTGGAGAGTATCTGTAAATTTCTATGTACTGCATGAAAAGCTCCAGAATGAATGATTTGAAATTTTATATATTCACACAGAGTAAATCACATTAAAAATGGAAAACTCCACAATCTAATCAAGAAAATCCACAAAAACAGGTGTTTAAAGCTTATAAATAAATAAGACAAAATTTAGAGAAAGTAATCGTTATTTCTGATCTGCATTATAATTTCATTTTCTTATTTAAACCTCCTTCTACAGCTAAACAGTCATAAGTACTTCTGGTATTTAGTTGTTTTTCATTAGCATACTTTAGGAGTTGAGATTTTTTTAATTTGAACATTAAGACAATTTAACTATTACATCTTTCAGTACTTCACATGGTACCAAAGTAGACGTATTTAAGATGGAAGCTCTTTAGGCTACTGTCAGTCATTGTCATCAGTTAATTTGTTTTTATTGTACCTTTCTCATTAGAAGCTTTTTCCAACTCCCATTCAAGTGACAGAATCCAGCTAATAGTGCTCATCAAAAGGTACTATATGGTACTTTGTATCACAGGCATTTTTAAAAATAACACTAATCTTATGTAAATCTAAGTTCTAGTTGATTATAAGCCCTTCACAAAGATAAATTATTGCAAACCAATCTTCTGCAAATGAAAATGATTGCAACGCCAATTTTATGCATACTACATATTCTACCACTATCTCTTACAGTTTAAAAGAAAATAACTTGTTCTTTCCATTAAAATATAATTGAAAACATACGGCATTCTTTCCTGGTTAATTTACATAAAGCAACTAATGAAAGTACTGCAGTGAGACTGGGCTTCAGTTGGAAGTAATATCAGAAAAGTAATGTCATCGCAGTATGGGTCTAATTACTCAATTTTTAAACTAATTCTGAGGGCTTTTTAGTAAATGCCTGATTTAATAGTTTTATCAGGCTTTGGTTAATATATGGCTCAGATGAAAAAGAGCAATTGTTTTTAAACATTATAACAAAGACTCCCTCCAGAAATGTATCCGCCCAGCCATTTGGAGCTGCTTTTCAGCTACAGCTCTCTCTTTTCGAAGGGATCTACACACAGGTCAGCTGCAGCATAACCTGCAAGAGGTTCTGAAAGAGCCTGGGCAGATACAGGGGTCTACACGATACTCAAAGAGTTTAGGCATAAACGATTCCTGAGATTGCTCTCAGCCCTACGGTTCTATAGTTATAAACCCCATACATTTCCACTTTTGTTTTGAGAAAAGCACGTACCACAAACTGGATTTAATACAGCAAGTCCGCAATAGTGAAGTGCTAAATAAGGTTACTTGTTAATTACGCTGAAAGCGTGACTTGTTAGGAGAAGACTGTTTTAAAATGCATTAAAATAAGAATTACATAAGGAAATGACATTTCACTTTGTAAATCTGTTTTTCTGGAAGTGAGACTGCTATAAAGTAATGGATGTTGCAGCTCTTTGGAAGTGTTCTTCTGGGGATTACTGCTTGCCCTGACTCTGTGAAGAACTTTAATGTGCTTCAGCTTATACAGTGACTTCATGCCTTTAGCTGAAATCCCCTGGTTATACCATAACTCGCTCTCACTTGGAGATAACAAATATATTTAAAAGAGAATACTTTTTATTTCCTAGTCAGTATATACCTTACTCCCACATTCAGATTTACATGTGGTTTTAAGTGACAATTAAACAATGGAGTCAAGCTTTATTTCAGTGTGGTAAGTCCTCTGATGTACATATTTACCATGTGTACAGACTCTTCAGTTCGTTACAACTTTTTCTGATAACAAAGCTCTAAGTGTTCTGAAATTGTAGCAACAGGAATAGCTACAAAATCAAATATTTGCAACAGGGTCTGAAATATCATCTCTCACCTTTCCCTCAACAAATTTAACTGATATCTGATGCCTATTTAGATTTTTCCTTGACACAGAGTGTTCTATATATTATTTAAATCTGTATTTTATTAGCAAGTGATGAACAGAGAATAGCTTATTCTAGACAATGTCAGCTAGAAAACTGTGTGGCAACAATTCTATCTACCTATCATAGCAGGAAATTGATATTATAATTTTCAATAAACTTGAATAGTCACAATCTCAACATAACCCACATAACTGCTTCTGTTCCATTCCTCATGCCTCTGCACCTAAGCAGTTGCTTCCTCTGAATACCTGCTTTCACATGAGTGTTTCCTTATTCTACTTTATCAGACCTAATTTTCTTGCAATATTGTATAGAGGATAGGATTTCCCTGCTTTCACTTTCAGTGTTCTGAGGCAAAAAGCCCAGATAAAAATTCTTTAAATAACTTAAGATTCATCATATAACAATTGCTGTAGCAGCAGTGCCGTTGGCATCATGACAAGCAGTGGACACTCTTTGGGATCCACCTACAAGGCCACTGATAGTTCAGAGAACAGAGATGCTCACAAATTTGGTGAGTAGATCACCTGGTCATTCACATTACTCCTAATAGATTCAGATCACCTCCATGATGATCAGAAATTGCTGAAGCTGCATTGAACAATGGATCAAGCCTTAAACTCCACATGCAGAACTTACACATGAGATACTCCAGCCTGTGACCACCTTCCCAGGAGTCAGCTCTCCTCTTGTACTGAATGTGTCCGAGTTTGATGGTCATTTCAGTCAAATTTAACAAATAACTAGTTTAACCAAACATACAGTCAGTTAATAAGAGCTGGAATCATGATGATTTTAGTGACACAAAATGCTTAAGATCAGCCCACTTCACATTCAGTAGACAACCCAGAAGATAATTTCTAATTTGCTTAAGTCTGAAACTAGTTATCTTTAGGAAGAATTATAAAGAAATCATTATAGTGCTTTCTGAGCTATTATGGTTCCTCCCTGAATACACTGTCTGCAGAGACAGTGAAAACTGCAGGCAGTTTATAATTGTTGAACTTTTAAAGTGCCCCTGGTAATTGCACAACAACTACAAAAACAAGAAGAATTCACAAATTAAAATCAAAACACAGAAGATAATCTCTGGGAATTCTGGACATTTATATTTGGTTCTAGCATTACCTTTTCTTTCCACTGTCCCAGCACTAAAACACACAACAGCAATCCCTTTTCAGATGATTCCCTTGCCTGTCCTTTTCTCTTTATTGGGAACCTGTGATAAATCATTGAAGAACAGCGCAGGGACTATGCACCATAATCCTTTTAACAATTCTTTCTGAGAGATTTAGCAGAGAGACAGATGCTGATTGTTACAACAGAGCTGGAGGAAACAAAATATCCAGCCTCAAATGTGAGTTTAAGCTGAAGTCCAAGACTGTGGGAGCCCTAAATGAAATGAATGGAGAAAGTCAGGAATCTCGGGCAGCAAAGCACTGGATCATAGATTCTTCTCTGATCATGTTTTCATTGTTGCCTGTGTAACCATACAGAATCAATGCCTCTCAGAAACCATAAGCTTGGGAGGGGAAAAAAAGAAATCATCCTTCTAAAGTAGACATAAAAGCCCATTCTGAGCCACTATTTTACTAAAGCTAGTAACAGCCTTTTCTGCTGGAGATGGAAGTTTCTTGTTCCTATAGCTATCTATTGTATGATGCCTTTGGAAAATGACTATAAATAGGCACTTTCTTCCCCCTCCCTGCTCTCCCCCAGCCCAGAATGTATTTTCCCTGATGTTTAGTCAGTGAATCCTTTAATTTCAATTATCAAGCTATTTATTTCCTGACTCAAAGATGCTTTTCCTCCACCTTTTATAAAATTGCATTTATATGCACAGGGCATCTCCCTATGAGTAGAACCCACTGTTAAAGGTTCTTCTGACCTTTTAAAATTACTATAGAAATACTGCCTTGTGCTCATTTCTCTTCATTTCCTATAATACATTACTAATTCCTAGTACCTTTTACTGTCAATTATGTGATGGAATTAGAAAAATAAAACCCTAATTGTGGAGTGAAAGTTGATGCAGCTCTAGCACTCTGCAAATAACCACAGCTACTTGGAGCCTATTCACGCAGCAGAATGTATTGTGCTGTGCTGGGTGCGTGCTGGAGTGTGTGACAATGCTTGCTGATTACGGTATAATCGACGTGAGTTTTCCCCACACTCCACAGGCTCCAGTTAACATTTGAGTTTCAGATCACATAAAATAGAACATGAGTACATTATGCATGTGTAAAAGCAACTCAAATAATAGTAGTTGTTACAATTGTATATCCCCTAGCACATTAAAACCTTCCCTACCAAGAAATGTGCTGGGAAGAAAGGCTTTTGTAATGAAGTCCATTTCCTCCTCCTTCCTCAACTGTCTTAATTATTGTACAATCAGAAATTAATTGCAGGAAATACACTTGCATACTATCTATTTAACCAAATATTTTTACTATCAGAAATAGCAAGCAAAGGCTGAACTTGAGTAGAATAATAAGAAAATATGGGTAAAGCAGAGGATTTTTTAAAAATTACTTTTTACAAATTCAGATTTCTATGAAGTGTAGGTTTCTTAAATTTAAAAGTTAAAATAAATAGCTGATATCCTTAGTAAGTAATTACATTTCATACTATTTGCATCATAAATTCTTCAGCACAGGGTGTTTTGGTAGCATTGTGCTTAAAGAAAGGCCTTGTTCCATGGATACAATACAGAATAAGATTAATTGTTAGTGAGCAAAATCTCTTAAAATACTTTTTTTAAAAAAACAACAAAAATTCTGTTATAAATAATAAAAATGTACCAATATATTCTATGATTTTCCCAAAAAAGGAAGAAATTGCAAGTCCTTGTGTGTACCAATTTAAAAATTAAGCTTCGTGCCAAAGAGCACCAGCCTGTCAGAGACAATGCAGACCTAACAGTGGGAGTGTGTAAGCAGTAACACTTACTGAATTGTCAGCTCAAATAAAAATACTGATATTTTTTCCCAATTCAATAAACAAAGAAGACTTATAAAGGGCAGCATTAACACAGAGACAGAAGAATATCTTCCCTTGATGCTGCTGTTCACAAAAAGGGAGAAGGAACCCAGACGCTCCCAGGACATGCAACTATTTGTAAGAACTAGAGGGAAAGAATGTAAGTCAGATCTGTCAGATGAAGTCAGTGAGATCATGATTCAGCAATGCTTCATTGTCAGCCCAAAGGTCAAATATGCAAGGAAAGATATTGGAACACTTTCTATTCTAGCAAAATGCTAAATACACATTCACAAAACCATTAAACTTAAAATCCATAAATTAAAGCAAGGTATCACAGCCTCCTTACATTTTGTTGCCTGACTGCACCGTGACCAAAGGCAGCAGGCTTTTCCTCTTTTTTTTCCCCAGCTAAATTGACTATGAAATCCAGCCTGTAGCTCTTAGAGACATCTGGTATCCAAATACTGATTCTCGCTGCATCTTGACTTTTGTATGAAATAATCATTATTTGAAGATTCTTCCTGCTCCCCACCACCAAGAATATAAAATTATTTTGTAATTTTCTCTCAGGATTTTGAAATTATTTCTGAACTATGAAAGGTTAAGGGTTTTATCCTCAAATTGCAATTTGCAGAAGCAATCACCTTAATAAGAACCTAACAGTCAACATGAGTTTATGTAAAGTCTCTCATAACTATGCCATTAAAAAAAAAAAGCTAAGCGAGATCCTGGTATTTGACTGGGTGGCTTTATTGGAACATCACATTTTGTCACTCTGTTGCAGACTCAACATCCCTGTTAGTGAGTGGAAGGGTCACACTGAATTTCCAGCTGGTTGGTGGAGGCCTTATGACTACTACAAGCAGAAGATGACATCTGACCCCATGCCAAATACATATGTATCTTAGCTCACAGATGTTGTAGTGTTTATAAATGAATTGAGACACATAAGCTGCAGCAGTATCTAGTGGCTCTGGACATTTCTAAGTCATAAAAGTAATTTTCCAAGCATCTACTCATTTAAGTATAACAAAAATTTATGACTAGGAAAGGATAAATTACCTCAATGTAACTACTCAAAGCAGTTTCCCTTTTGCAATCTGGAGTAGATGTACATTTCACATAGTTGAATAATGTGAAGTTATAGAACTATGAATTATTATATTGTGACTGGATAAAAGACACAAAAAGAAAAGAAGCCAGATGAAAACATATCAAAGCTTGCTTCTCAGTGCTTGTGAAGAAAAAGACATCATGACATACATGAGGTAGTTAAGATCTTTGCTACATAGCAGACCAGACATTAAGCATTTTAATATTGTAATATACTAAAAATAGACTAGTATATTGAAACTACTTATTTTAAAAATTAAATTAATCATAATAAGAAAAGGTAATTTCTGCATCATAAACCAGACAGGAAAAATTATAGGTATGGGAATAATCAGGAAATAGCTGCAGCAGGTTTGGTTTGTTTGTTTGTTTTTTTTTCATTTTGTTTTAAACTAAGCCATCTTGGTGTAGCATTCTCACCCACATCATGAGTAACTAAAATCATCAGCCTTGCAGAACTGCCATTTGAAATTGTCAGCTTGCTACAGACTAATAATACAGGTCAATGTAAAAGTAAAAATAACAGTGGATTACAGTTTCATTTGGTGACAGCAGGTCTTTTTACGGATCCCACTAAGGCTACAAGTGATATTGGAGGCAAATTAAGCTTTTTTGAGCTCGATTCATATGGAATCAGTTTTTCTTTTTTTTGTTTTGTTTTGTTTTATTTGTTTTGTTTTGGGGTTTTTTAATTTTACACTAAACAAATTACATTTCTAAGGCAACAGTAAGTGTCAATTATTTTAAAAATCTAGATATTTAAAAGACCTTTCAAATAACTCCAGAAACAATTTAGGTCATTAGTGATATTTAGTGGATGGGCAGTGTGGAAAACGGTAGTTGAAAATAACTGCATTTAAGTATACAACATTCTCAGTGTACATTAGCACCTGTCCACCAACTTAATGGGAGTTCTGTTTTTATTTACTCACAATGGGAGAACAGTTCAGGTTGGAAGGGATCCTGTACTCACTTAAAGCAGCCACAGTATCAGTTAAATCCAAAGTGAGACTATGCTTTTCAGGGTCATGCCCAGCTGAGTTCTGAATATCTCCAAGGATGTAGATTCTAACCCTATCTTAAATGATGGATATTTATGTCATTGCTCCAGATATTACAGTTTACTTTAGGAATGGCACAGTACTAGTTACAATAAAATATAATTCATACAGTACAAGTATCTTATCCAGTAGCAAACAATTAATATTTGTAAACTTCAAGTAATGTTGCTTGACAGCTACATGGAGAGCATGGCTACAGGCAGTCCCACTGGTTATTTGTGAACCCAGGCAGGGATCAAACTACCACATTTACAAAGTCTTCAGCATGCTACTAAAAACTTTTTATCTTCTGCTAATAATGTCATTCATTTTGGTTTCATAATATAATCAGGTGACACCCAGATGAGACATGATCAAAAGCAAAGTAACATTAGTTTAATTGGGAGACAGACTCACTTGAGTAGTCTCAAAACAATAAAAATAACGTTTAAAAAGGCTTGACCAATATTTGGTTGCAGAATTTAGCTGCAGGCTATGGTCTCAGAGATAATTACTCATAATGGAACCCTAATAAAAATTCTCTGTAGTTCCCATCTTTTTATGCATTTTAAAATTTAAAATGCACCACAAATGAATTAGTACATATAAGCACACATGGCAAAAATTGCATATATTTACCTAATGTGCAATGTACGTCCTTTTGTGTAGACAAAAGTAGTGTCCAGATTTAGGGTAATAAAGACAAACATTTCCTCAACTACTGTTCACAAACAACTTATCATATTTACTTCTATTTTAGAATTATGAATAATAACAACATCTGTTGTAATAAAAGTTTAAACAAAATCTGTTACTTCTATAATTTTAAACATATCTCCTTATTAAAATGAATTAAAATCTGAATTTAGTTCTTAATTGCTAAAAAAGCCATATACCAGAGTAGCTTCAAAGAGAAATATGTTTATCTAAAAATAGAAGTTGCTGAAATTCTCAATTTTGCAAAGCTGCTAATGAAGCCCATCTTTCATACATGTTTATTTAATATCTAATAGAAAATATGTTCTATTCCTAGATTTGTCATTAAAAACAAAGTCTCCCTGACCACAGTCACAGCTCAGCTCACACTGGTTTGCAACTGGATACATATAAGCTGAAGCTGAAATTGAGCTAAATTGAATTTATTTTTCACTGGTTTAATTCAAAAGTGTTAAAAACAATTTGACTCTAAAGTTAGCAGTGCCTTGTTTATATTAGACATAAATAGAGGTTTTCCTGCAAGTGACTGTACTAAGAATCTGGAATCTTTATTCCAGTTTATAGGTGGAGCACAACTAAATTAGGCCCCTGTGAAGAGATGAGAGCTAAAGTGTTCTAACAGAGAAACAGATCCATTCAGGGCTGACACACAGAAACTATGGTTTATTTTTATTCTTTTGTAGATTGTTGGACTGCATTTTTTCCAGGCTCGGGTAAACAGCCACTGTATCTTCTGAATTTCACCAAGGAAAAGAGGGAGTGGTTATCTTGTAACTGTGACAGGGAGGGCACCAAGATGATATTTTTACTTAGTTTTGGCCAAAGATAAATTATCATTCAGTTTTTCACTACTTAAAATAGCTCTTCCAATGATGTGACACATTTTTAACTATATTGTCATGAACAGCAACACTGTAATTACATATAAGGATTCACTGAAGTAAACATCTAATTTCTGAAGTGTCAGACAACAGGCAGCATCATGCACACTACAGCTCCACATTTTAGTAGTAATCAATTCAACCAACAATAGAGCTGATTGACAGGAAGCTCTATGCTATTAAAAGCCAAATATAATGAAAACCAGATTTTCTCTAAGCAATGAAAAACGTATGGACCATCTACACTCTCTCCTCATGTTGTCTTCCTGCAGGAAAAATAGTAACACAGCTGAAAGCCGAAGCATCTTTAATTAACTTCCAAGACTGAACTATTGCACAGAATAGAGTAACCATTGGCCAGTTTCTATACTACATTTTTTTTTTGTGAGCAAATATTCCTGGGTCCAGGAGAAACTGCACAGGAATCTTCATATTCAGAATTTTTTGCTTGGTTAATATCGGTTAATAATTACTCTCTGATTTCTAGAGTTCAGAAGGTTGCTGCAATCATCAGCTAGGATGTGCAGCTGTGAGAACAGTAGAAGAAACAGGCACTAATTGTTACTACCACCATGAATGCTATTCTTATTAAAAATACCTGTGGTTTGTTGTGATTCTGGTACAGAAAGGCTAAAAAACAGCAAATAGACAAACTACTATGGAAATGTAGTTAAATTAAACCACAAACTCCTTTTCAAGCTGAGTTGTGAGGTGTGTTTTTCCCTATTCACTGTGTATTCACACACTGAGAAGTTAACCAAAGAAAATCCACCACAGCAGTGTGAGGATCAGGTATAGAAAAACAATTGTAATAACCTGTAACTATTGTCTTCTCCTCTTGACCTTAAAGGTTCACTGCCCTTTCTGCATGCAGCAAGAATAACCTGAGACATTCCATCTTTCTATGACATGATGAATGAGCTTCGATTAAAAGTAGCTAAAAGAAGAAAAGCTACTAATGTGTTTTATACAGTCACCGATCAGTTCCTGACATGTAATATTTCATTTGCTTTAGGACATTATGAAATGTTGTGTACCTAAAAACAACAGCTTGTATGATAGTACATCTATCATTACATGCATCATAAAAACAAGAAGGACATAAATTTGTTTCTGCCTGTTAAAGTCTAATTACCTGTAAAATCATTACTTGGCACTTTAACAAATTGACACAATCAACTTAATGATCCTTAACATATTAAAATTTGCAATGTGTTTCTGCTTGCTGCCTGTCCCAACCACAGTAAAAGTTTGCTGGTTCAGATGGCATCATAGTAAGGGTCAGATCTTAAATTTTTCTGCTAAGTACAAGTAATTGCAATATTGTCACTTGCTATAGTACCTGTATTATCTCATCAGCCCTACAGCTTGGGATGATGCCATAGAGAGAACTTTGTAGCATTCCCTCTTTACAACTCTACTAAATGCTACTGTCCTATGTATTATTCTTCCTTACTAGTTGGAGTGACACTTAACAATCATGTTCAGAGTACAGCCTTCAGGCAAAGCTGGATGTGATAGTATCATCCATAATAGTTTACGATCCCTTTTTTTAATACCTAAGTAAAGAGTTATAAAACTCATATGATGAGCTGCAAGACTGTTCCTTCTGACCACCCACCTTGAACTCTGTACACTGATTTATTTTCTTCACAGCACCTTCTAACAGTCCAAGAAACGTGACTAGACATAAAGTTTAGAATTGAAATTTTTCTCATCTGTGAAAGCTGCAACAGCCAGATGCACGGGAGAAACCCAAAACACCTTAGAACTCACACATAAGTTTAAAGTCTTGAGAGTCAGCATACTCTATTGTACCTAGGAGATAACTTTTTACAGCTGTTGATTTTAACTCTCAGAAGCCCTATATTCAATGCTGGAATATTTTCAGGCATGGAAGACTACTTAAAAGTAATGAAGTGACTTGAAATAAAGTTTTCCACTCCAAAGTCATGTACAGATAAATGCATTAGATATTGAAAGAATACAACTTTGTGGGTGTTCTACTGCTATTAAGTACATGTGCCATCTCTTCTGAATTCCAAAAACTGTGTAGAGCCTTTAAGTAAGTTCTTAAAGCTTTGGTATTGCCTGGGAAAAAAAAATCCAAATCCAGGAATAGACAAATACACTCTTTCTGTGAGAGAGATCAGTATACAATTATCAGATGTGAATTCCTTGAAAAATAAGGGTTTGGTGAAGAATAATCCTATGAGAAATATAGGGAAACTAATTTCAGGCTGATACCCACCTTCAGTCTGACTGATCACACAAGAGTTTTCTGTGTTTCTTATCCTAGCATAAATTTCTAATTAACCTGGAAATACATACCTAAAGAAGTACCAGCATTTTATGGTTCTGCTGTGTGGAATTACAGCATTTTTTCATGTGTTACACATCAAAAACACAACATGAAACTTGCAGGCAAAGGACAGTTCTTAGTTCCAGGCTATGTTGTAAGCAGGAGTTCTCTCAAAGAGAAAGGGACAAAAGAAAGAAAATTAAGGAAAATCTACTAAAATATCCAGGTACCAAGTATTCCAAGACATCAACCCTCCCTTGTGCACTACTACAGTTTGAAAAAAGAGGAGGAATAATGCCAGGAACATGAGTGCAGGCACTTTTGTTAACAGTTTTCTGGCTAGCAAAAAAAGCTTCATTGAAATTATAGGCTGGTACCAAAATAATAGTACAGAGCAGACAGACTCTGAAATTCTGTTTATTTAGTTTCCCATTCCTTTCCAAGTGGCAGTGACTGCAGCTTTAAAAACAAGATTTGGATCCCCACAGCAGAGAACTTGATTCTGTTCCCAGCTCTATCTTAAATGAGATACTGCACTGAGTCAGTTTTGGAGAAGGAAGCTGGTAGTGTAATTATTGCTGATAAACAAACATGTCCTTAGAAAAAAAATCTTTGACTGTATTAGAAGCTCCATGCAGAGAACCAGTACTTCACTCCAGGGAGATTCTCTGTGGCAGTAAGTGATTACCAGCATAAGGATTATATAATTTAGATATTTTTATTTAGCCCCCTTTCAACAGTTTTAAAGCAACCTTCCCAATATTTTTATTCTAGTCACATGCAGTTTATTTATTTTTATATTTTTAGGTTATTTTAATGGTCCTTTTCCTCATATATAGAAAGTACAACAGAGCACAAAACTTTTTCCATTTTCTTTTGCTGATCTCTTTATAGTACTTCCTTGATTTCTCCCCATTTGCTTTCCATTTTCTTTTCATTTTCATGACAATTTTCTGAATTTTATCTATTTCTAATATATATTTATATCAAAAGATATAATTAAAACCAAAATCAATGGAAGCCACTGAAGATCAAATAGCTGCTTAATGAAGGCACCAGAGAAACCCCTTAGCATTTCAAAAACATAAAAGCTGGCAATAGAGCATATAACCTTCTAAGGTTTCTATGATCTTTGTTTAGTCATACACAAATGAAAGGGAGAGAAAAAAAAATCTACTGTATTAGCTTGAATAAATGGGGTTTTTTTAGTTATTTTGAAGCTATCACACTATGATAGTAATTGTCAAATTTGAAAAAGAAAAGTGAAATATTTTGAAAGACTGAGTTTAAGAGAGTAATTCTGGCATTTAATTAATCTTTACACTGACATATTACCAACTTATCTTCTAATTAAAACAAGACAGTATCTTGATCAACAATTAATCACAGGCAGAAACATCAATATAAGAGGGTCATTATGTGATTGGATTTGTAACCTTCATAATTTCTCATTTCTTCTTTATCTTCTCTATAATAAAATGGATATAATAGATTATACAATTTGACTAAAATATTAAAATATTTCTACCCTTTCCATGCTAACTATATTCTTCTTACATCTGTAATACTGGAAATATCGCTACAAAATTGTACAGGTAAGGAAATTACATATTTACCAAGATCATCCTTAAAAGAACATCCCAGGTCAAACAAAAAAGGGTATGTTTGCATGTTTCATCCCACAGACTCTTCTGGAATGTGCACTAGACTGAAAGATGAATTCTACCACTAACTAGAGTGTTCAGACTTGATTAGAAACAGACCAAAGTCAAGTCCCCTGAAGCACATATAAGGCCATTAGCACCACCTGGTTTTCTCCCCAAACCTGCTCCAGTTAGGAAGTGCCACTTGCTAACGTAGACACAACAGTTCAATCTGCTAGCAGCTTAGCTGAAGACGCTGCAAGCATCCTGTTCATAAAGATCAACTATAACTCAAGGTAGCTTTTCCCCCTCCTCCAGTTCTACTAAATGACCATTCTGTCAGTCAGCCAAACTAAATTTATTAATCAGCAGTTTACAGCCAGTTGTCCTTAACCTAACATCATACTTCATAAATCTGTTCCCTCCATTTCTACTAATTAACTTTATTGTATTACAAATGATATTTGGAGGGATTTTTTTTTTTTGGCAGAACAGCTTTTTCACATTTTGCCTCTTGTTCCATATGTCTAGCAGTTTGTATTGGGTTTTAGGAACTGTGATTTTTCACCAACTGTATTTCTAGACATGGTAGAGCGCTTGTTCCTACGGCAGTACACATTCATCTCAGAATTAGAACAAAATAATTTAAATTCAGTGAAGAGGCTGACATTTTTCTTGGAGCATTCTGCTTTAATCCTATTTGTACTTTCCTAAGAAGACAGTTCCTGCTGAACAACGAGATGAGACTGGTACAGGGTCTCCTAAGGGGCTTTTTCTGTATCCACTCATGGAAAAACTCACTCATGGGAAAGGCAAAACATTATAATGGATTTAAAACACTCGAAATAGGAAAGCAACAAATGTGCATGTAATGCTTAATGAAACAGTAGAGTTTATGAAAATTTCAGAGGGAGAGGTAATTTGTCCTCATTCCTGCATGAACTGTAAAAAACTGCACTGGAATTGAATGCCAGGAGTAGTGCAAGTTCTAGCAGTATTTCTTAAAGTGCTGAGGAAAAGGGAGGAAAAACCCAAAGTTTGGAGGACTCAAACGAGAGCAAGGATGAGATTTTCTGACTGGGAACTCTGTTAGCATTGAGAGAAGCTCTACCCTTTTTTTATGCACAGACACATCTTAATACAAGTACCCCAAAAAACCCTCAGTAAATTTAAATTAATTACTTGCTTATTAGTAAGAATTTAGTCATTACTGATTAATTTAGATATTACTAGATAGTTAGCAAAAATCAAAATATCCTTACCTGTTTCTAAGAGGAAGTACTGTTTGGTACATTAAGGAATGATCATGAAATTAATTCGAGGTCTGTTCTCTAGATAAGTGCATGTGCCTCATTAACGTTAATGAGAAACAGCCTTTCATAGCGATGGGAGAATAAATGTACCCCATATGTAATTAGACATACCTGGCTCAGAGAAAAAAAATAACAAAACAAATCAGAACTTGTTGCCTCCGTTAGGGTCAGTGATAGTTACAAGGAAAAGCTGTAATAATTTACTTCCCAGAAAAATGTAGAGCTGGTAAAACTGCTGTCCAAGCACACAGGTCCAGGTTCTTACTATTGCATTTCTATTTTGCTGTAACAATGAGTTCAGGCCTGTAGGCTTTAAAACATTGTCCTGGTTTCATCTGGGATAAAGCTAATTTCCTTCTTGGTAGCTAAAATAGTGCTGTGTTTTGGATTTGGTATGAGAAGAATGTTGATAATATACTGATGTTTTTAGTTGTTGCTAAAAAGTCAAGGACTTTTCAACTTCTCACACCCTGCTAGTGTGCAGGTAGGAGGGAGCACAGCCAGAGCAACAGATCCAGATTGGCCAATGGGATATTCCATATCATGCAACGTCATGCTCAGTGTATAGATGAGGGTTGGCTGGAAAGCTCACACTCTCTCTTCCAGCATTGTGTTTTTGGGATTTTCTTTCCTCTGGGATCACCAGCTGGGAATGGGTTGGGCATTGGTCTGTGACTAGTAGGTAATTGCACTGTGCATCATTCATTTGTATATTCTATTGTTATTATTATAATTATTTTAAATTTATTTTAGTTCAACTATTAAAATTGTTCTTATCTCAACCCATGAGTCTCCTTACCTTTACCCCTTTACCTGAGGTACCCATATGAATACATATATCTATTGTAATCACATCTTAACTACAAATCTCTATCTCTGTGTGAAATACAACGTTCTTCCATGCAAGCTGTTCTGTGCTACTTCCCTGAGTGCAGTGATTCTGTGTCCTGCCAGGTTTGGAATGGCAACAGTTAAAATAGTTTATTGGCAACAGCCATATCGCTGTGTTTCACATTGGCAATAGATAAACTGACAGTGCTAAATCATCCTCTGACTGAACTGAAAATTACATTTGAATTATCATGTTTAGAACTGCATACTCAAAAAAGAATCACTGTTTCCCCTTAAATTTGTTGCATGTATATAGTGACTTCCTGCACCCCATTTTTCTTGGCTATCTCATTTCTCTTGAGAAACCAAGAAGAAGTTGCATTCATTTTGCTCTTTTCACCTTTGCATAGAAAAGCACAGAAGATATTTGTAGTTCAACAAAAGAAAATAAAGGAAAAAATCCATGCCTCCAACCTGCCAGGTGTACTATAGGTTTCACGTTCACTAAAACATTCATTATAGATTAAAACCAAAACAAAACAAATGTGATGCCTTTTCCAAAACAAATATAACTTCAGAAAACACTCCTTTAAAATACAGAGATGTATACGTTAAGCAAACTATATACTATCAGCTTTTTTGACTAAATAGTCTCTTGAAGGAAAGACTCTATGTAAAACAAATCATACTATTTAACATCATTTTTTCAAGAGAATGTGGACCTCCAAGAGTAAGCTTCCTAGATTATACCTCGGAAATTACACCAGACTTATTTTGGACTTTGATCAGGTGAAGAGATAAATCATAGTCAGTGCTTGTTATCAGTGCAGTCTATTTTTATTAACAATAACCTTCCCAACCTGAGCAGCAAGCCAGAAATCTGCATTTAAATTCAGTTATTTTTCATCTAATGAAAATACTGTCTTTTAAAGCATCATGACTCAAACACAGCAGTTTTTCTATTTCTTTTTGGTTTAGAGTGAACTCATTACTTCTCAGAGGACAGATTCCTGTAACGATGCTTTATTCTGCAAAATACTCTAGATGATGATGATGATTTGTACAAGATTTATTATTCCTTTCCAACAAATAAAACCAATGGACTGGATTTTCAGATCCAGATGTTTAGTGTTACTCATAAACCACAAAAGCCACAGTACATATTAAATCCCAACCATTCCAGTTCAATGTGGCAATTTTATTCCCTATTACATATCACAGCAAACAACCAAGATTTGTTTTAGACCAATTTTCTCTTTATACACTAATAATAATGAATAAACCATAATGAATAAGATAATAAAACTCCAACTTATTCATCTGTTAAAATGAACCAGATCTGGAATATAGGAATTTGATGAAAGTCTATCCTTTCTACAAATACAGAATTGAAAACTATTAAAAAGAGAAAAATCATACCTATTAAATTATAAAGAATTACCTAGCTCATGTAAGTTTAATTAAGCATACACTCCTGACACAATATTTTAATGTTCTACATTGTTTATTCCATTGTAGGCAGACTTCAGTTTTAATGAATTGACAGAGATTTCTCTTGTCATGAGTTCTGCTAGTCCTTAATTGGAATGCATTTATTATACTTACCAGAAGTTGCAGTTATAAAGGGGAGAACCACCAAGTAGCTCACTAATCATAATAATTAAGTAAACACTGGAGCACATTTTTTTTAAGGGTTGTTTTTAGGTTTCTTTCTTTAAAATAAAAGCTTCTGGAATTCATTTAAAATAAGTAATGATAAAATAAATTATTGGGACAAAGATTCTACTCTATTACCCTTTTGAGTACATGTCTTCACATCAGATTTCACAGAGAGAAAATAAATTGTTTTAAGAAAGAGAAGCCAAATACTGGATGAATATCAGATTTGCATTTATCTAAAGAGATCATTCAAGACAATACTCCAGACTTCTGAGTATTCCTGTTACTCTACCTAAAATAAAAATGATTGTTGCTCTGCAGGTTTTTCAGTTATACATAAAAAACTCCCAAAACAAAAACCAACCCAGAAGCTCCTTTATTCTCATCTTAAGACGAAAGTAATTTGGATCATATACACATATACTAGTAACATACCTATAGTCCAATATTTTCACTCCAGCCTATTTTACTGTTCATTTGGGTTTTGTTTCACATGGAATATTCTACTGAGGAAAATCAATGATAAAAATCACCAATCACACTACCTGGGTAGCAAGTGCTGTTTTTATCTTTAAAGCAACAGCTCTTGGCAAGTTGTTAAAATAATTTTAATGGTTATTTCTAACTAACTTCAAAGGAAAGATAATTCTAATAGTGAGTGCATGTCTCCAGTTTACCCTATGAATGTCAACTCCTCACGGCCTTGCCCAGCCCTCCAGGGGTGAACAGCAAGTTCACATTTAGCTCTTTGCAAAGAGATCAACCATCTCTCAGCTTATGTTAAGATGGAAACGAGCACTCAAAAGAGATCCACTGTTCAAGGCACGGTCTTAAATCTGCCCCATTCATAAGCTTGTCTTATTACATAACTTTCTTTCAATTTAAAAAAAAAAATAAAATGAAATGATCAGTTTGATAAATACTGCAGAATGTAAGCACAGCCTTGCTATGAAAAGATACCTGGAGCTGAACTGCTCACACTCAGTCCATGCTACAAAACACAGATCGCTGAACCAAGCCATAAGTTATTTGCAATTCCAGAGCACAATTCCAATTAGAGAAAACTACAGATAACATAATTCTTGCATTGATTCACTTTTATGCTAATTATATGAAATTCAGTAAATTTTCACTCAGCAGTACTCTATTTAATACTTTTGCAACACATATTTTTCTTATTTATGAATGTAAGTGCATGGACTCAATAAGTCAAAGAAGTCTCCAGAAAAGCATTAACTACCGAGATTTAATAGACAACATGATTTATGTTAAGTCCTTTTCATAATTGCTCTGTCTGAATTAAAAGCTCAATTTCCTGTCTTTATTTTAAGAGTTACTGGAGTGTTTTATATTGTATTGTTACACTATTTTTTTTCTGACTGAAATTAGGAAAGATGACTGGACCATACCTTTGTTGCTTGCATTTGCTTCATTAGTACATTTTTAATTTAAATTTGAGGATATATTGTATTTTTCTCTTAATAGATTCTCTTCAAGATTACAAAGTTTTGCATTTTAGCCTAAAGTAGTTGGCTTGTACATAGGGACTGGACCCAGCATACTGGGGTTAAAGCATGAGTCTGAGAAGATTGGGTCAGACATAAGAAAAAGCTGAAAATCAAGATATGTTAATAAAGTACTTCAGTTAAATTAACATAAAGCTCTTCAACGGAAAAGGCAGGAAAGCAGGAGTGCCACCCAGTCTTCCTTTTCTGTTTATTTCTTTGCTTTTCGTTGTTACCTTTCTGTCTTGAGTATCTTTTAGTCACAGACATCTTTCTGCAGCTTTAATTACTAATTTCTCTAACTGGATATGATACACCAAATCTGCTGCCTTTGTTTGGGAACACAGAAAGTAATAGAAATACACTATTTTACTTGTTAAGATCTCAGTCTCTGAGCTCTTCCTGTGAGAATTTGAAAGTGTAACTCAACAGGTAATCTCCAACCAAGTTTCCCATACATGGGATGCTTCAATTTAGCAGGGGAAGCACACAAAGAACTAGTATCTTCTCATGAACTTAAACCAAAAAGTTGGTAATTTGGTTTATTTGCATGTAAGTGCAAATGTAAGAGATGTAAGAACTTAATCTTTGCTTTAAGGGAAAAATATTCAACAAACCACTACCTGTGGAGCTGCTGGGCCTTTTCCAGATTAGGTGAAGCTAACCTTGAAATACTGATTAGATAATATTAATAATGTATTTGCTCCTGTAATCCTAGTTTTTCATACTTTAATGTGGGAAAGGCCATCTTCAGTGTTTTTATAGACTCACCAAGAACACGTATTAGCACAGCAGTATGTCTGGTTGCAGTAGAAATACAATTATGTAAATTAGATATGTGTTCCCTGAAGACTGCTAATAGAATGATTGACCTATATACCGTTTAATTTGTTCTCATGCTTTCTCTTTATTGTCTTCCAGCTGCACCAGAAATTAAAAACTGTTAAAGTGCATCGCTCCCCAATTATATATCAAAGGTGCTTGTGTCACTTTGTGTCAAAAGCAATTAATAGTTTGCATACTCCTTATTGCCAGCAATACATTTGGTTGGGGTTTTATATATCTATTTATTTATTTTTGTTTGTCTTTCTTTTAAAAGCAAACAGCCAGTGCCTCTATAGACTCTGTACATTAAGTAGCTTGGAAAAAAACCTCCCTCAGTTTATAGTTGCTGCTGCTCTGTTAATAATAACCCAAATAAAATTGGTTTTAGAAATATGCCAAGGAACGAGTAATAAGTTAAAAAGAGGAATTTTTCTTTAAAAACAATAGGAAAGTTGTTTATGACTATTTCACAAACTGAGCTGAGCACTGGGCAGTTGTTTATGTTTAAGAACTAGATTGCAATAAACATTCTCTGTTAATGCATTTGGGATACTAGAACTAATATAATATATTCAGTGTATTGTCCTGAATCAAAAGTCCAAGTTACATAAGAAAAAATTTTCAGTAGGCATCAGTGGGCCACTGATTAAACCCTCAGTAATTGTGAACAAGTCTTATTTTGCTACACTATATAAATGTGTTAAAACTAAGTTTTTTCAGTTGATCCAAATAAACATTTGCAGCCATATAAAACACAAGTGCTAAATGAAATACTAAATTAAACACACATTTAACTCTAGTTCCTAGCCAGAAAAAGGATTTGCATTTAAAACATGTCAAATTATCTCCTCAGTTGTGGGTTTGTGTATATCCAGGGCAGAGGTGAGTTTCTTCAGGGGTACATTGGTCCAGGTCTCAACCAGAGTTTCTGTCAGTAGCAAGTGATAGAGCAAAGCTTCTAAGGGACAGGATGCTCCGAGTTAATCTTAGAAAAGTACAACAAAAAACATTCCCACAAAGCCAGCAGTCCTGTGAAGATTGTACTAAGCACAATCAGTATCTGACAGCTTTTTGATGGGCTTTGCATCACCTCCCAGAAGACTGGGGACAGAGAAGGATTACATACCGAAATAAACTGAGTGCTAAGCACACGCTAGATAGGGTTGTGAGTAATCAGACGTGTTCATGCTTCTTGCAACCATAGGCTCACCAAGAAGAGGCAAGAGAGAAAGCAGAAATGCTATGCAAAGTTATTGCAATTTTTCTGTTAACTTTGCATAGCATTACATAACAAATTCTGGATAAAAACGGACAGAACAACTTGACTGTGCAAAGTTGATAAGATATTGGTAGGATATATGACAAGGTAACGAGAGCAAAAATATATTTCTTCTACTTCATCTTCTCCTGTGCCCATAACAGCAATATTTAGGACCATATCTCTCTCAAGGGCTCTCAAGCCACTTGCTGCTGTTCAAAATCCTAAATAAGAGTCCAGAAAGTTGTGCAAATTACACCTTTCTTCTGAGATTGAACAGGTCAAGAAATCAAAGCAGCAAAGTAGGTGTAAAGTTATCTTGCAGTCTGGAGAGCTACAAGAACTGGCACCCAATTAGTTTTCAAAAGGTGTTTGCACTTTGACATTTTAAATCTGCTGTCACTGAAATTAGTGCCTAAGATCAATGGTCAGTTTCTGGACCACACTTTGTGGGATTATTTGCTGAAAGTATTTTTTAACAGCTTTATTTTTGTGTGTTTGTTTGTAGCAAATTTGCTTTTCTTAAGCTGTAAATATTTGATTGGGAACAAAGCAAAAAGTGAAGAGGACATGTAAATGCTTATACTAAGCTGTAACATTCAGCATACACCAGAAGGTGAAGAAACGTGTCACCGAGGTCTGACAGCAATGCAAATTGGTACACTACAATGACAATATTCAAGTTAGATCATTACAAAAGTTTTCCAAGGACATCGATGTGTTGGGTGGGGTTTTTTTTTGTTTTTTTCTTTTTCCCCAAGCTATAATTTTAATGCAACTGGGAAAGTCTTTTCTCTGCATCAGGCGATATAACACACAGAGCAGAGCCTCTGGAGCCTGCAGGGAAACTCACGTGCATGTAATAAGAATCAAAAGTCTTTCTCCTTGATTGAGCTATGTTTTGCTGTAGATAGTCTTTAATTCAGTATGATGTTTCTCCCCATTTGCAAGTGCTTTCATACATATCTCAAAGCTGTTGTGGCAGGTGAGCTTTGTGACCTCTCACTGAAGTTTATTGAGAGTCTTAGATGAGGTCTTTTATTTATTTGAATTGCATTATTCTCCTTCTAAAAACAATTAAGTTTAGAAGTAAAGAAGGCTTCCACTGCCAAGACAGGGCTGGTGCAGAAAAGATAACACATTTCATGTTCTCAGAAGAGTAGAGTCAGATGTAGGTTCTGAACAAAACACTTTTTTTGGGGGGGCGCTTTATGTTGTTTCCATGTTCATATTTGGACTAAACTTGTCTGTTACACAGCTATGGCACTGATTCTTAAATCTCGGTATAGATGAGTAATAGAGGGTCAGGTACATGACCAGACACATCTTGATTTTCGTTCTGACATTTGTTTACAGTTTAAAAACTAGACATTAAGCTGAACACCAAGACTCAACCTCTCGATTTTGATAGAAGATAATACTTTTTACTTTGCACATTGTATCATCTGCTTGGATTCAGTCACAACTGTCTACTTCCAGGAAAACAGAAACACAGTCAAGGAGAAAATACTGAGGTTCCCCATGACCAACATCTATGGGCATATTAGGTATTATCCAGTCAGTTTTCTCTAATTTATTATCCTTAAGATAAAGTGTCTCCAGTTCCTTTCAGATCACAGATAGACATTCCTTCAATTAAAATTTTGCGTTCAAACAGTAAATGGTATATAACTGAGACTGACTTCTTAGATAAGGTCTGTTGCTATTCAGCCTGTGCTCTATGATCTGTCCCAATTATCTAACAGATTCTGAAGATTTAATGGACATTGATTTAATTTGTAAACATTTCTGAACACCTGCATATCCTACTGGCCATTCCATATGTTGCACATTCAGGAAAATAAATTAAATCATTTCAAAAGTGAATCACATTTAATACTGCAAGAGAAACTTGAGAGGCCTGAAAATTATAAAGCATACTGTCAGAACTGTGAGGCAAATAAAACATCATACAGTAAGCAAACTCTTTCACATGTCTTCAGTATATGTAGCAGAGAATCTGTTGTGAAACAGTATTTTTCATCCATTTGAAATGATAGTTTCTCTACCCTATATGATTGTATTTTTTATCTGTGTACTTACTAGAACAAAACACCAAACAGTTCAAACATAAGACATAGTTAATACAGAGGCACATTTCCTATTATTCCGAAATACTTAATGAAATGCAGAAGGTCTACAAAAATTAGAAACATGCAGAATAGCTAAAGGAGATGTAACTTCAGAGGTCAGTGACAGACACCCACATGACTATCTTAAACTATTCACTTTGGATACTTCAGAAAGAATCGAGTGTCCTAACCTTGCAGCCTTGGCAGTGGAGAGACGAGCTTCACTGCTGAGCATCTATGTTCAGGGCACCTAAGGTCAGGGCACCTACTTCAGTTTGCCCTCTAGAACAGGCTACTGCTTGCTCTGATTCCCCCCACTGAACTATGACATTTAGTTCTCTCTCATACATAGTGAAAAACTTAACTTGATATGAACTCCTAGCTCAGACTAAAATGTATTTGTATTGGGAGAGAACCATTTCAGACAATGAAATTGTAGATGGAGATAAAGAGAGGAAAATGTCAGATGTATCTGAAAGAAAAATCATTTGACAAGATAGATTCATTAACTCCTCATTCTTCAATAAAATGATTTTTGTCTTCTGTTTTTCAGGCATTCACACCTCTCAATCTGGGAAAGATGCAGTTTTCAAATATTGGCACTTATTAAAGGTTCCCCCCTCCGTGCTCCCCAACAAGGAAACAGTGCTGACAGAAATGCAGCTGCTGACTCCTAAGTTGTGTCTCAGGCATCCTGAGACACCTGGCAGAAAAAGTATGTTCATATTAACACATTCTGAATAGGTCAATGACATGTTACCTACATGCTGAGAGAAGCAAATAGTACAGGCATTTCTGCAAATAGTGATCTACATGTAGAGATTTGTAACAGAAACACCAGAGCTGGTGTGAATGAAGTATGAGTGGAAATTCATGTTTCAGCACCAGAAGAAAGCAGCAGAATAAGAAGTTATAAGAACAGCAAGTAACAATAATGAAGGACACTGCTCTTAGGACACCACTACCATTCTCGGAAATTGAAGATGTTTCTATGTCACCACCTCCATTCTGACCGCACCACCAGACTGGAAGGTGCAGGAGGATGTCAAAAAGGCTCCTCA
Source organism: Caprimulgus europaeus (assembly GCA_907165065.1). Next base: position 18,693,968 of record OU015538.1, on the reverse strand, counting down.
GCAGGAACGCAGATGATAGATGTATTGTTCAGACACCTATTCAAACAAGGGAAAACCAGGCAGTGTATAGCAGCCTGCCCTAAGATTCATGGAAGGTGATGTAAGCAAGCTTCTGAGGCAAAGGACCACCTGTCATAACCAATGACTCCAACAGGATACAAATGATCTGTCCAAACATTAGGCTGTTGCTGCTAGCTAAGAGGAACTGAAAAGACACAGGCAGTGCTTCAGAGCTGCTATCCCTTCTCCACTGTGTTGTGAACAAATCCTGCTTGCTAGACTATTCCTAAACATACACCACCCTGGAGCGTGTGTGTTGGTACATGTAGGTATGGAGTGAGTACAACCAACTTGCCTAAAGATTTAGTGGAAGATCACCACCTTTTCTTTCATAAGATCTTGCACTTAGTTTATTACAGTGATTTCTCTGCAGAGAAGATCTAAATATGTTTATTTTTGCTGTATTTTCTCACTTCCTAAGCACATCATAGCAATTGAGAGTTATTAGTGGCAATACTTGTAAAAAGTGAAATTTAAGTCAAATGGTTGAGTTTATTGACTGTGATGTCATATAGTGTAGCTACACAAGTGTGTGAATTGTCAATGTGTAATTCAGGCCATTTTCATTTTTACAGTATAAGTCATCCTAAGAAAAAGAATTAATCCCACATGATTTATATAACTCATACTTAAAGTTTAGAATATTCTTAACAAATTTGTCTACAGACAAAATATATCCATAATAATTCACAAATCATTTAAGCTAATTAGTACATTGGAGGATTTTCATTCTGTGATCAATAATTGAACAGTTAAAGGGGTAAAATCTGTCAAATGAATTTTTCATGGTCAATGTCTCACCCCATGCAAGCACAAACTTCAAAGAACACAGTCACGTTCTGCTCCTTCAGAAAAGTAACAGTGCATTAACAGCACCAGGGTTTGAGATCCCACAACAAGGAGCTCATATTTAGTCCGTTGGAGGAATCTTAGGGAAAGTAATATACGGTCCAGCATGAGCCACATAAGCCAGAGTTAAATTGAAAATAGTAACTTTATCAATAAACCTGATTTTGATAGCTTCAGTGCTAATATTCTACATTTCCACTAATATAATCAAATCAGAGTCAAATCTAATAATACCACTTAACAGTAGGCACAGATAATGCTACACAAACATCCAACACAACACACAGTCCACAAAATACAGATCAATTTCTGATGGTCACTTCTAAAGGGAAAAAACAAAACAAAATATTTTTTTAATTCTTTGTCAAGCAGTATAAAGTGTGACAGCTTCAGACAGCAGAACTAAGGCTCTTTTCAATAACAGAAACCCCCTCTCTCTCTTTTTTACTAAGATTTATTTTGCTATAGAGATGTAGCAGAGTTTTTGAAATAGATAAAGAGTACAGAAGTGTGGAACATTATTCTGGGGCCTCCAGATTTTTTTTTAAACTGATCTCAACAATAGTTGCAAATACCACCATTTATCAACTTAAAATTACGTTTCAAAATAATATTATTAATAGAAAAAAATAATTTGCCAATGAAGATTAATAGAACACCATTAGAAGACATGGATTTTCTAGCTTTATTAAATCAGTCTCCTAGGAGCAAATTGCATTAGAAGATCATCTCACAGAATCTTCCTGTGCATATGTTGAAGACTTTTTTTTTTTTTTATTATTAGCCCAATATATTAAGGCTAAAGTAATATGCAAGAATTACTAGCCTGATTTCTTACCATAAGTAGTACAGAACTACTCTTTAATGAGTGCTTTGCTAAGAAATACCTTGTTCATGGTTTACAGAAGAAGAAAGATTATTACAATTGCTAAGTTGATAAATTCATTTTAGAAAAGAAACAACACAGAACAGGAAGCAAAATTGAAAGATACGGAAGAACTGCATGGTACAGCACAAGCTACAAATAAATCACTCTACCTCCGAAAGCAGAGAAAGTCCCCTCACCCGACCTCCATCCAGACACACTGGTGAGTAGGAGACAGAAGAAAATGATGGATCTTCTCTCATCCTGACTATTTTCTATTTCATACTCTGGAACTAAAAGATGAAAATCTCATCACATGAGATTTTAATGTCATGAAATATGAAAGACAGTTAAGATAGGGATCCTGATCTTCTCAATACCTGAAAACAGTAAAGTGCAGCACTATTCTCCAAAGCTTACTGTAATTTAGGATTTTAAAATGCTTGTACATAATTTGCACCTGTATTTCTGTTTTGAAGGGTACAGGGCTTGCTCTTAGTTTAATAACTTCACTTACAGGACAAAAGGAAGCACTTGGAACAGAAGTTTTAAAGGAGAATTGGGAATAGTTGCTCACAACACTATAGCTAAAACAAAAGCACTGTGAGGTGCTGAAATGCAGACTATTTTCTCAGGGCTTAACCAATACTTAAGAGCTGGCATCTGTGACAAATTGGTTCAGGATTATTAGTCAGACTTCAGGTTATCCTTGAGGCATCAATCTCTCATTCCAAGGCATCTGCTCATTCACTAACCTGTGTAACTTTGTGTCAGATAGTCAATTTTTGTCCAAGGATTTGATAGATGTTAATGCGATTGTTTCAGCCACTATCCTTTTGTTCTAGTGAAGATGGTTCAAGCTTTATTGAACCTTTTAAGACTGAAGCTTGATTGGATAATAAGACAGAAGTTTTGAATTCATCTCTCCCTCTCTTCTGCCAAAGAACAGAATTCCCTGCTTATGAAACACTTACTTTGTTCTTTTTTCCTTGAATTGTAAGGTTTTCCTTTGCTGATCTGGAACATTCCACTGCTGACAGATGTTGCTCCAGGCTACAGAAGGAAAGCATCTCAATTCCATAATAGTAATAGTGTCTGTATCATGACCAGAAGTAGACTAAACTCTCAATGTTAGTGAAAAAAAGTTTTATTTTCATCTTAATATTTATAGAATGGCAGGTTCTAAATATCCAGTCTTAATCAGAATGGTTGAGAATGTCAGTGGGAAACGTAGAGAGGGAGGTGGAGGGGCAAGAAGAAAAATACATAAAATCTCCAAGGAAAACCCACTTCCTCGGGAAGGCAACTCCTGACAGATTGGAGGTCTGTGAAATACGACGATGCTGGACAGTCAGGCCATGCTCTTACACCCTCCCCGTTGGTAAAGACTGAAAGGACTGTTCAAAGTTAGTTGCACTCTTTGTCTGACCCAGTATAACTGTACTTATAGTCTCTCTCCATGCATTTGAAAACCTTTTCCCATTAGCTAATAACGGATTTCTTAATAAATTTAACTCCCCGTATTTGGTACCTAATGTACTTCAAACAGGGTCACATGCCTTCTGTGGAATTATTTGGTGTAAAACTGTAGTTCCATAATAAAACTAATATCTATTTGGTGCTATGGTTTCTCTAATTAGTATGGCTGCTATTACATATCTGTCAAACACAGGATGGACCAACAAAACCTAATTAGCTGTTTAAACTTATTTATGTGCCACATTTAATCTTGTGCTTGTCACATTTAAATTTGTTTAAACCTTAATAATATTCAAGATCATGCACTTGTATTAAAGGCAACATGTGTTCGAGCCATAATGAATTGCTGATATTAAAATATCCATTATGGCTCAGATAACTTTTTTTTTATTTATGTAGGTGAGTCATTTATCTTTCCTATAAGATTTATGAGGTGGTTTTACTCAATTCAGTGAAAAACAAAATCTAATAATTTGTTTTGCATTTCTTATTTTGTTAATTCAGCCATATTCCTGACCAGTAAGCTTCTATAATTTTAGTATAGAAAATGAATCTAGCTGAACACAAATGTGTAACCTAATACAAATATTTATTTTGTATTAAACAAAATATTTATTTTGTATGTAAACATAAAGCATATATACTAGCCTTATTACATCCAAAGATTCTAAAATACCTGGGAAAAAACTTACTGGAGTTTTTTAACTTCTTTATAAATACTTTGCTAAGGATCTGTAAGAGATACAGAGCTACTTTAGCTGTCAATATCAAGATGTAATAATTTCCTGTGATACAAAGAGATGCTAAGAAATGCCATCATTTCACCTGTGCATCTCTGAGTTCACGTTCTGAAAAGCAGCAGCATAAGTTCACTATTCCAAGATGTCCTACCAGTCCGTTTTAATCAACTACCAATCCGGTTTAATAATACACGTTATTAGGAAGTAATAGAAATAGAATACCAAAAATAGAGCATGGTGGCACATTGCACAAGGTGTTTACATGAAATGCAATCACACTCCTAAGACTGATAAGGAGGAAGCAATGACGGGAAGCAATTGTCTTGTGCAAAACCTTGATGAATCAAAAAAATCAAAGACTTCAGATCCTATCTCCTGATTCTTAGCAGAGTTCCCTAACTATTGCCTACAGTCTGGGCAGGATCATTTATCAGCGCTTCTGTATTCACCACTATGTAGCCAATAATGAGAAAAAAGAATCTAAGTCAATGAACAAATATCTCTCCTGGAAAGGGGAGGAAATCTTCTGTTTTCAATCCCATATTGTAAGGATTGCTACAGTATTTTAAAAATCGAAATATTCAATAGTTAAAATTCAATATTCTCAACTAAAGTTTTTTTAAAAAAGGCACTAACATTACACAGTGGATCTGATCTGTACAGCTTGGATAAGCCTATACTGACTCAGCAGTTATAAGCATCCAGAATCAAAACATAGCCAATATATTTTTCTTATATTTATAAGAAACAGTCTACACTGAATATATGGAGACGCTCCACTTTGCTTTTAAGATTGTCATAGAGACTGTTTAAAAGCTTAATTAAACTACAAAATAAAGTAATTGAAAAGTTTATATTATTTTATGTGCTATCAAGTCTCCTCCTTTTAGTAAGGAATAGGCTATGTAAGAATCATAATACAATATTTTTTGTAGATGTTTTTCTGAGTTTACATCCATTCACACATCTGTTTTCTGCCAGTTAAACTGTAAAAGCTGTATACTTACTGTAAAAAGACATAATTCTGTTATATTTAGAGCAAAAAAAAATGTATAAAATAGTCTGTTTTCCCCAAATGTAGTGAGGTCATACCCACTGATGCTGAGCTGCATGCTTGGTTCATTTTTCCAACAAAAATATATTGGAGAAAGCAACTACAATGGTACCACATGACTCGTGTTTACAGTTAGTGTAGCTGCTCCAAGGAGAATGCAGGTTTTTCAGTTTATATGTGATGCAATGACTAACAGGCCAAAGAAGTGTTCCAGAAATATAAGAAATTGGAAAAATGAAGCAGAAACTGGAAAGAAAAAAAAAAGAAAAAAAGAAAAAAGAAAAAAGAGAGAGAGCATGTAGTCACAAGTAAGAGAGAAGAAGAAAACAAAGGTATATAATTTCTGACTAAGCATGACGCCGTATGAGTTCTCTGTCTTAAATCAGACAAAACAGGCTGTTAGTGCACTCCCTCTATAAAATATCTTCCTGTATTTTTTATAAATTATATATTCTTTCTCAAGTATTACTTATAAATCAAGTAGCAGAAACTTAATGGGAAGAGTTGTGGTGATCCCATGTCATTTGTCTTGTCATCTAATGCCCTCTTGAAGAGAGGGCTGGAAATGCTAACCTGTCTCCTAGAACATGCTATTGCAGGAAGGCAGCTTTCAAAGTCATATGAATACTGCATCTTCCATTTATCTCATCTGCGCAGAGCAGGGGCACGCTGATGCGCTGCATATGGAGCAAAGAAACAGCGCAGGAAATCTGCATAGCAATGGCCTATTCCCACATTTAGGCTTCTAAAATTGTCACAAAATAAAATAGCATGAGCATTAGAATACACCATGCTTCTGAGACAATTTCATCATAATTTGTCATTCATTCTGAGATATTCATTTGTCTAAAAGCAATTAAAGCTTAATTGCTGCATAACCTGAATAATTTAGAAATGCAAATTAGGATAGCAGGCAAGCAAGTATGTGTTCATTAATTTCTTTGTTATCACCATCTGTTTAATTAAAAAAATGAGTTTTACTGAATGACAGCTTGCTAACTATATAAACGTTTGCCTTAATTGAAAATGTCTTTTGCAATTGAGGTCAGCATCTGACAAAAATGGTTTGAGCTTGTGCAAAAACATTTTATCTAAACAAATTGTAGTATTTTTAAATTCACATTAAAAAACATTGCCAACATACGCAACATAATTCAAGAAATGACATCTTCACTTCTTAATGCAAAGTCATAATTTTAGAAAAAATAATTGCTTTGGAAAAGTGATGGTTATTACAGTTGATTTGTATTTTCTCATGATAAGTATACACAATTTATCATCTTTATTATAGATTATTTTGAAAACTTTTATAAAATCCAGACTCAAAATGTGAGTACCTCTGATGAAAAAGAATCATCTTAAGAAAGAAGAAATGCTTGAAAATACAGATTATATGATGTGGTCTTTGTATTAGGGAACTAATGTAGTTTTTCAAGAGGAATCTTCTTTACAAAGAAGCTAATTCTTTGCATAAATGCACAAGTCTTCCTGCATTATGTAAATCAGACTCCCTTTTTTCATTCAGGAAAAATTAAATAATTTTACTCCATTAATGCCCTTTCAATGTCCCATGAACACTGGATCTTACATGTACCTTGTCTGTTTAGACCACCTCAAAACTGAGTACTTGAGAGACAGATCTATAAATAAATAATTAACATGCCTCAAGCCTGCTATGTTTCAACTAAGATTTAAGATAACAGTACCATACTAAAAGATCTGTAAACTAATTATCTAGGACTGGAATTCTGGAGAAGCAAAGAAGGGCAATTTTATACTGCTGTACTATAAACTCAACAATAATTCACCTTATGTTTACAAAATTAATTATATTCCTTTGTTATAATTTAAGTCAGAGTTATCTTCTACTTTCACTACATTTAAGAGAAACTTTATATTAGGGTCTCTGCATCAGTACAAACATATTTACAGAGTGCAGCAAAAGTCCTTTCTCAGATGAAGGCAAGAGTGGTTACAGCTGTAGGTGGTGATAAAGATGACAAAGCTTCAGTGATTTGTACTGAAAAAAACTCCCCAAGAATGCACTTTCTCTCATGCTACTACTTGTTGTATCTCCCTTTTGTAGTAAATTACTGGGGTAACTGTGAACTATATATTCTATTTTTAATGTTTTATTGCTGGACAAAAAAAACCTAAAAAAAAATAATTAAAAAGCAAGGTCAGAGCCAAAAAACCCCCACCCCAAAGCTGACTGACCATTCTCACTGGGTAACAGGGTAAGAATACCAAATGAAGGCTAGACTGCTTGCTCAGTCACATGATTTGGCAGTTCCCTTGTGTGCAGTCTCTCTTTACTAAATTAAAAGATCTTTAGATTTTCTAAGTGTTGAATAAACATCATCTGACATTTCCAGGCTTTTCCTAACATATGGAAACAAATATTATGATTCTCACTGAACACTTTGGGTAACACACAAAGATTAAGCAACTTTACCACAACAGGAGAATCTAATGGGAATGCACATTAAGAACTCCAAACCTGTATGTGGCCTGTATCTGTGTTTGAAGAGAGAAACTTTCATAGAGACCCAGTTGCACATTGTTATTGTGGGCTGATCCATAGTTTTCTCAAATAAGCAAATTCCTTATGAACCAAAAAAACCCCCAAAACCAAAATAAAAATAATAAAATAAAATAAAATAAAATAAAATAAAATAAAATAAAATAAAATAAAATAAAATAAAATAAAATAAAATAAAATAAACAAAACTGCAAGGCATTTTTATTTGCTTATGATTTGGAGCCCTTCTAAGATATGAGTGTGGGGATCTTTATGAACATGTTCTCCCAGAATCACAGTGAAACCACATGGAAGATTTAGCTGGCAACACAATATAAACACCTATGCAGGAAATACAGGAGTGTGAAAAATAGTGGAGAAAAGTAGCAAATAATCTTACTGAATAGGATTTGGGGAAAATTCATAGTTTTCCCTGGTTCTATACAAAAGCAGCACTGATCACCTGATACTTATTTGGAAAACTAAGATCTGCCCCCCTGTCACAATGCATATTAAAGATAAGTAAGGAAGGATGATGAAACACTTTGGTGCTATAATTATATAATAAAAATGATTTCCATAGAAACATATAATGAGATATAGGAAAGCATAGCTTAAAAATATAAACCAAAGATACGGGGTGGATTCTATCTAAACCAGACTTTTCTAATTTGCAATTTAAGAGTAAAACTCAACAGGAGATATAAATCTGTTGTACCACTGTATGTTACAGTACAAATATTCCACTAAATATTTGTAAATAACCAATGGGAACATAATAAACCTTTATAGAAGAACATATTTTAAATCATTGACCTTTGTTTGTCCAGCATACCTGACCATTAGGTGGCATCTTTGTGTTTGTCATTCCTCCTGTACCAGCCAGTACCAGAAATATAATCATGGGCCATGACACAAAAACATCAGGCATCTCAGCGGTATAAAAAGCTACATAAACATAATAGTTTCACCTTGAATAACTTATACTACCCTCCAGCCCCATCTTCCATGCAAAATCTGTGGCAATATCCACAGTTAATACCTTTAAACAAACAAACAAACCAACCAACACATCCCAAAAACCAAACAATAAAACCAAACCACAAGTTACAAGTTGTTATCAGCACGGGTTTAGCAAAGTTGCACGCTTCCAGTGTTTAGAAGTGATCGTTTGTAAGTACCATGTTTATGTTTTTATGCATCAAAGGATCGAGCAGTTTGGCTAGATATTTTTCATCCTTTCACTAGATGGCAACATTGCATTACATTCCAGTATATAAGTGATCAAATAAAAAAAGCACAAAGTCAAGAAAAGTATATCAGTGCATTGAAAAAAAATTAAGGGATAATTTAATTAAAATCTACAGATTCCCTCACTAAGAATATTGTTTCATTTTTCTCTTTGATAAAACATGCCCCAGTTCTTTGACTGTATAGTAACATTCTGCTCTTATTTCCCCCCGTGAAAAATTATATCAACACTACCTTTACTAGTTCCCATTGAGGAGGATTGTCAATTCCTATTTCTGTATACATGATAACTAAAGGGAAACCAAAGTCTAAGAGAAAAAAATCTTAATGTTATTATTCAAAATCATTAGCACACTTTCTGCATGACTCCTGCTTATGTGGTAGCATTGTTTGGGATCCTTACTATGTGATCTGTCTAATCCATATAGCTTGCTGGAGTTTTCCCAACCCTTAACCATAAATCATATGGAATTAATTCTCTTGATCCTCAGTTTAAAAATGTGTTTCTTTGCACTCTTTTCGGTATCTTTAGAGCAATGAATGAGTGACGCAGGAAATAGCAGGTGAGGCAGAAGAATGATTTAATGGTTAAAGGGAAGGGAAATGTATTTAGAAGAGAAAATTGAGAAAGCTACTGTGACTGGATCTGTTTCTGAGGTGTGTTCTGAACACTAACTGGACCAGGAAACAGAACCCCAGTTAAGCCAGCATGCTCAGGTCATTAGGCAAAAGATTTCTGTCTATTTTTTTTCAGATTCACTAGCTGTATAACCTCAACAGGAAAGATTGAAAGAGTTTGATTTCAGATGACTGAACAACCATACGCTTCAGGCATGTTTCTGGTTGGTAGGAAATAAGGTGTTTAAGATTCTGTTTTTGAGAGCTGGTAAGAACTAGTGCTAGCACACACAACCTGCAGAGTCTGGAGAAATTGCTTTAATGATGACAAGTGATTAAGAACCAGTTCTGATAACAGTAGCCTTATTTTCCTTACACAAAGCTACTCTTTTCCCCTAGAAAACTTTTGCAGGTTGGGAAATCAAAGAAGTCTGAAAAACAGTTCCCTACCTACTAGGTCAAAAAAGGACTTGATAATTCTCTTTTTGGCTTTTAAAAAATCATCTTGTGTGATGCAGATCGGATTGGCTGCCGGGTATTCCAGCTGCAGCATTTACTGTAATAAGATACCTCACTTTTTACAAGGAAGGGGGCACTTCCTCAGAATTAGCAAAAGCTTATTAGAAACAACAACCCAAGATACATTTACAGCTCCCTTGGGCACATTTAAGAGATAGCCAAACAGTTAATTCCAGAAGGCATCCGAGAACTTACAGTCCAGCATTGACTTACTAATGACTATACATGTAACAGTTGTAAACCAAGGCAATAAACCTTGTATTAGCACTTATAATAAGCTATTCATTTCCTGACTGAACTAGAAGATCATTATGCTCTAAGAGAGATGATAATTTCAGATGTGAATCTTCTAGGACTATAAGTAGCTCCTTCTAGATACATATCACTGAAAGCAATCTGTCGTTCTAACAGGCAACTGTACTGTATAATCCGTCTCATATCTTTTATTGACCTTTCCTGCTATTTGAGTCTGTACTTAGATCATCACTGCTTTCAAGATATTTACTCTAATTAATTTTAAAATTCTGATTTACAAGCTAAAACTTTTCTTTTATATGTTGAACTATATATTCTTCAGCAACACAGATACATTATTCTTTTTTCCTTTCCAGTTTTTAATTTCTGAATAAATTTTAAAGCAATGATTGAATCTACTTTAACTCAAGTTCTTTCTCTCTGTCTTTTTTTGTTTTGGGCTGGGTTTTTTTGGGTTTTTTGGGGGTGTGGCCAGAGGAAGGAACCCAAGTTGTTTTCAAAGAAAACTCTTCTCCCCCTGCCCAACTATCAGTCAACTGCTGGCTGATGTTGGTGAAAGTATAATGGAATTTATCCGCATGATTTCTAATCATATTGCTTGGGAATGATTTCCATGTACAAGAAGTGAGGAAGTATGAAGAATTATTAACTAATTGTACCACATATCGGGTATGTAAGATATAAGCAAATTTCTTCACCTGGAATGGAAATAAAAAATTCAGTAGTCATGAACCCTCCAAATATCCTTAACCATGTGATGGTTTTGTTTGTTTGTTTTTGGAAACCTAGTATGGCCAATTTCAAATACGAGCCCACCACGTGTAATTTTTCTAATCCATGAGTAATCACACCTGCCTTCATGATATCCAAAATACACCGCCAAAATCATAATGTAAAGTCAAGCTCTTGCTTTAAGGAAAAAATTGTTATCCTAATAATATCAAGACGTTTATACAACAACTACGCTCCTCTGGGAGAACAGAGGACATTTTTGAAAGAGCCATAATGCAATTTCATTTCAGTCAAAAAAGAAAATTCACTTTATTTGACATTCTTGATTTCCACACAGCCTGGGACTTATAGGGATCAATACAGGAGGGGAAAAAAAAAATAAAAAAATTGAACAGTTAGTAAAAGAAGATTATACCTTCAAAGAAATCTTCTCTGAGTCATTCCTATCAAATGTGCATGTATCCCTTTCCCCCTATAACCAACATAATTTCATTTGTTGCACCTGTTCTTGCTATTTTTCTTTCAGGTTTGGTCTAACAATTAGTTTCACCTTACGTTTACCATTGGAACATGCTGTTTTAAGTAAATTTAAAATCCAACAAAGTAATTTATGCTGGAGATGTTTCTGTTTGGTTTTAATGTTTCTTTCCCCCTCCCCTCCAATTACATTGGTTGGGATAATAAAAGACAACAGCTCTACCTACAAATGTTGTCCTACTAAAGAGCCTTTGTAACAGCAAAATACTATTGATATCTTTCCCTGGAAAGTGATATAGTGAAAATTCATGGAAATAGAATATTGCCTTAGGCAATAACATAATCTATTTGGCCACAGACCAACACTAAGGTCATTGGATTTTTGCTCCCACTAATTCCAGTGAAAAGCTTTATAACCTTACTACCAAGCAATTAGGAACATATTTTGACTTTAGCAAAATTTTGTATGTGGACAACCCACTTATTTTTCTTATTTCATCAGTAATATTTATTCTGAGCTTATGTGGTATTCATGAAAAGCAGTCGTATCGTACAAGCCTCCAGAAATCTTTGGGTTCTAGACTGTTTGCATAAGATAGCTCCATTCCATTTTATATATATTCCAGTTTGTACTCTTCTGTATTGAGCATGGATAAAAGTTATAAACTGTGTTCAAGGTCCTACCTGCACTTGCTGTGCAATGAAATCGGTTCTTCCGTATTTCTGGCAGTAATACTTGAACTAATATTGCTTCATATTGCCATAATATACTGAAGAAACAACGTTGAAATGAAGATTTTTAGGAACTGCTTGTTTGCCACAGTGACCTTGGGCACGTTATCTACTACTGGATTGTACTTCTGTGACAAGCACCAAGAAAAAACATAGCAAATACTTGTACCATTCAAGAAATAGTTCAATGACTGCATTCCAGTTTGGGGTTCTAATTTATCATCATATCAGTTTCAGTCATGGAGGCTTATTCCATTCTGACACATTTGTTTCCCTTACTGCTTCCTATTTTCTTATGGGAGGGAGAGAGAAGAGAACAGAAAGAAAAGAGTCTCATGAATATAAAGGCTAAAGATATGTTTTGCTCTTTTGAAGAGGTTAGAAGAAGGTGAGGTTAAGGAGTAAGCTTAATGTATCATTTTTAGTACTCTATTTGAATAAAATTTAAATTAGATAAGATGTATACCAGAGTATTTTTGAAGTGCAAAATGCAGGATACTATTGAACTTCTCCCTTTGCTTACTAAATTGGTAATAGAATAACAAAGGACAAATGCATCCTTATTTAAAACCATATTTAGTATGCAAATCACTAATAAGGAGGGTTTGTAAAAGCTCTGATGCAAATTGTGTATCAACAAAGGGTAAAGTAGTCAGAGGAGAAATGGTTTGGGTTTTAAGTACTTTAAAGCCTTTTACCAAACTTATACATGCTATTTATTATAGCTATATAACATCATCTTTGCACCTACAAGTGCTTTTAGTGAATACTGAAAATGTTTTCTGCATATCAAACATCTACACATCAAATACAAATGGTGAATGGGCATTCAGGTTACAATATACATCAAGAGAGCACTGTAAAACTGCAACAGCAGCCTCATTATTTCAGAATCCTGACTCGCTCAGAGGACTAAAGGAACTGAGAATGCACCCGACAACTTATATTGTTATATATGGGTATTTGGTTTTAGTAAGTTACAGTAATTAAAAGCAGGCTCTAAGCAGAGTTCTCAAACATGTCTTGTTAGCTGTAAATAAATAGAAAGTAATAGAGCAAACAACATGCATCTTGCTGATGTAAAAGGAGTATGCTAATATTCTCTGGAGAGACTATAGTGACCAGATGGCTGAGGTACAATCTGATAGCAATTCTCTTTCCTCTTCTCCAGGGAGGTAAGAACAACTGCTCTTTTCTTGACAGTAGTACCACCAATTACGCCACAAGGTACAGTTTCATGCACACTTTTAAAGGCAAATCAAAAAGATAAATCATAAAATTTCACATTTCAAAGAACAGTCAAAAGACTATCTCAAGAGCTAAGTTTAACAATTACCTATAAGACAATAACTAAAAAAAGACTTTTTAAAAATTATTATTTTAGGTTGGATGTATAATGAATTCTTGAGAAGTCCCTGTAATTCACTGTGAGGATGGAGGAGGGAGTCACATTGCAGTCAGCTGGTCTCATGACATTTCTTTCATTTAAGTTCAAAACCTCATTATTTCAATACAAGGAAATCTGAAACTAGACATTGGTTTTGATTTGCCTCCTATCTAAAATTAAGCTCCAAATATAAGATGAAGTCACAGCTTAATGTCTGTACCTCATACAAATGCCAGAAAACATGGATGACCATGGAAGCAAATGCCATGTCTCATTTTTAAAATACTTATATGATATTTGTTAGATACTGAACTGAGATTGATTTATTCTAGCGAGTTCAACACTGTTTCCTTATTGCACATCAGTTCCTCTGCTACAGTGACAACTGCTATTCACAATTTGTTCACAAGTTTTATGCATGCACTGAACTTTCAAGGATATTTTCAAAACAGAAAATATTGTATCTTTTTTTATTCTCATAAGAGAAAAAACTATAAAAAGGCAATTCAAATTTAAGATTAGATTAATCAATCTTAGACTTAGAGAGACAATATTTATTAATGATTTCTAGTAATTGACACTTAATAGACATGATTGATTAACTACGTCTAATAGCAATGAAGTATAAACTAATGTTGTATTTCTTAATGTCATTTTGCTTAATTACTAACTTCCACTTAAGAGTGGCAACATATGAGATAACATATGAGCCTGATAGGACAATGACAAAAGAAACACTTGAACTTTGTTTTTGTGGCAACTCAGGAGTATCCAAGCATTTAGTAAGATTTATGCTACTCTTTGAGGCCACCTGAGAAACACGTACTTACTGAAAAAAACAAAACAAAACAAAACACCAAAACCCCAACAATGTAACAACCACTACACAGAGCCCCACTTGTGGTAGTCTTTTTAACCTAAGAATCCTTTTGGTGCAGCCAGTCAGAATTTGCATTCTTTTCCATAGAGAAATAGAATTTCTGCAAGAGGGTAATGAATATAATGTATCTGCTGATCTTTTAAAGCCTTTATTGACAAAGAATATTTAAATAATGCTTCAGGCAGCAACTTCTGTGTATGCTAAGAATGACTTCTCCAGCCTTTGTATTCAGTTGATTTACTAGTGGCAAAGGGATGATTCAAGAAACCATCAGCTACTCTACACAGTCCCTCAGAGCCCCCACTGTTGCTTCTTTCCTCAGTCTTTGGCTGAAAGTCCCCAAAGTCCATGTTGCTCCTGCATATTGCACACCTCATAAAAAGGCTTCAGACAGGAGTTCCCTGGGAATGGAGTGGTACAGGAGAGCAAGTGGGGCCAAGGAGACAAGAGTTCACAAATTAAATTAACAGGTATTTTAAAGCAGCAATGTAATTATACATTATGGAACTTCAAAGCTCAATACTGATATAATCTTTCCCACTCTCAAATAAAATATATTTAACATTTTAAAAAGTCAGGGAGATCTAATCACAAGTCTCCTAGATATTAAGTAACCTATTGATATAGGATGACTAGGGCATTTCAGTGTCTGTGGCTAAGTAGTGCAGAAGGTGATTATATCAGCACCACCCAAGCAAACACACCATTTCCTCATGCTCAGTTACCCATCCCTGTCTGGTTCAACTTGGGCAGCTTTCATCATTGTTGAGGGAAAAGTCTGCACACTCAAAGCTGCACTCCCCTCTGCCCCCCTCCAAATCATACTACTACTCTTACCTCTCCCAGTTGCAACTCCTTCTGCACTGGAAATTAATGGGCGCCAAGGTAATATGAAAAATCAAAATGTTAACTGTGTATTGAAGTGAAAAATCTTGATGTGAGGAGTTTGGGGGTGTGAGGTTTTATTTTTAGTATTTTTAGCAGTAGCTAGGTTTTCCAGATGGAAAGATGATGTGACAAAGCACAGCATGTATTTGCCTCCATGAATTTCTGTTTTTATGTCTCTGGCTGAATATCCATTATGAATTGATCAGCATATTTTATTGGTATGTCTCACTTACACAGACTGGCTCTGGCTCTTACTGCCTATCGACATGTTGATTTACCAACTGGTAGACCATTTTATTTATTATCTCTTTTTATGCTTAAGCTTTTTTCAGGGCTGATATTCAGGAAAAAAAAAAATCCATGAAAATAACTAAAAAAAATTGAAAACAGGAAAATAAAAGAAAACCCCTATCAATTATGGGATTCCATCCAATTCTATTCAGTAATTGTAAAGAAATGCATCATTGTCTAAGCTCAGCCTAATCAGTACCTTGCAATATTTCCATAGTCCTGCAAACAGCCTCAACTGACCCAGGCAAAAAGCTTTTTGAGGCAGCACCTCCTATCTTCCTCTCCCAAGCACACATAATGGGAACAATGGTTATTAGTTTCTAAAAAGTCTGTTAAATTAATATCCAAAGTGTCCTGCACTGTCCTCAAAAGCCACTACCATATGTCAGAACGTACGCTGGGTCAATGTGATAAGGCTCAGCTCACTGAGGTTCAAACATTACTGATAGCATTTTCAAATATAACTGTATATAAAAGTATGTCTCACAGTCTATTTTTGAACCATTTTCATAACTGCCTTATTATTTTTACCTTGTTTTCTACAAAGATAGGATAACACTAACTAGCAAAGATAAGGCTATGGGTTACACTACTTTTTGGTCAGTGATCTGTGGCTCTTTTGCTACTTTCAGTTTCAAATTACAGTCAGATTATATAAAGATCACAGATCACTTGGTACTTCATTACATTTGTCTCTGCTTCATACTAACACTTCCAAACCAGTTCTTCAGTCTAGTCAAACCATTTGACATTAGGGGCCTCTCAAGTGAACCTTGGATGGAAACCTGCAATTTCAATGGACTTCAGATAGTCACCTACCCCAGAACCAGACAGCTGAACAGGAACGAGTATGTCAGAGCAGTTGCTCAAACAAATCTGTTACCAGTCTAGTCAGAATTATGATTCCATACAAATCTTCAAACTAATCTTTAACAGATGGAAAAGGACATGTTCTGAATTAGTTTAGCCCTGTGCCTAGTAAAGTTAATCTTACTTTTTGTCATGAACCTGTATGACACAAGTCTGGGGAGATATCTATTTTGGAAGAGGGTAGAGGCCTTATATAAATGAGAATGCGATAAAGAGTTGTGATGTGTCATTTAAGAATTCAAATTATAGATACTATTTTTTCTTTTTAGTGATGCAGACTGAAATGTACTATCACTTGCAATATGGATAACCTTCCAGGATAAGAATATGAAACTGATAAAGGGAAGGTAAGGGCCACTGTCAAAAAAATTCCAGTCTTACACTATGAACTTGGTACCACGGGATATATAAATAAGATTATACAGAGAGAGTCAATACACCTTCATAAGGATGAAAGGATGTTTGAATGATAAATCAGAAGAACTGGAAAGCCACCTCCATGAGAAAATGAGCAGCTCCTTATTTTAAGCTTTACTAGTTTCCTCTTCTCATGCCCCACAACCCATCAAGCACACCCTAAAAAGGCCAGTCATTTTCAGGACTGAAAACAGTATATCATTGCTCCAGACCATTTAACAAATCAATAAATAAATAATGCTTATATTAGATTCTCAGACATGTTACTTTAATGATTCCTTAAAGAGCATATATTTTCACCCTTGGTAATAATAATTTGAAATTTTGTTCTATTTTTTTTTTTGCTTAAATTCATGTTTCATGTGAGAACTCAACTGCTTTGCCCAAAGAGTTATTTAAAATCAACTTCAGGAAACAATAACTAGGTTTTTTAAAATAAATGCTATGATTTTACATTTTATGAGTGCGAAAGTTAAAAGCAAGACTTAAAAGTGAGAGCAGTTGAAGTTTATGCCCAGAGTGCTAAAACTGCTTGCATGGCCTGCATATAATTCAGGTTTAAGAATTGATTACTATAGCAAACAATGAAAATCCAATATTTAATTTACTTACAAGGAATAAGTCACAAAAGCTGATACATTCTGAAAGGACATGTGTCTGTTGTGCTCACAGACAAATCAACACTTCTGTATGGAAATATGAATGACATTATTCATCACAATAGCAAATGAAATCTTCATAATATCTGGTGGTTTACTCTCAAATATTCTCTTAGGCCCATGTATTTTGCAATCAAATGAAACATACTATGCATGTTGCTGTGTCTCATACATGTTTAGATCCACCTGGTCATACACTGTAGTCATTCCAAATTGTATATACAATTTAGCATATTAGACCTGTTCTTTTAATTACTAAACCAGTAAAATCCGAAGTAATAAAATATGTATGATTAGTTTTATTTAATATAAAATTGTGTTCACATTAAATAAGCAAAGAGGATGAGAAGATTTTGCTTTTACTTGAAAAAAGGCTAACAGACAGAAGGCAATTCTAAGACTTACTAGTGCTGGCACAGCAAATACCCCACATTCACCTGGAAAGTGTGCTTTAGTGATGCAGGTGTAACAGTCCTGCAATTCACCTTCTAATAACTGACATTTTATGAAGATCAGATTGCTCACAGTGCAATGACATTGTAGCATCCGCAATACTTTGACAGCATTTTGTTTGTCCCACTGTTAAAGTAGCATATTTTAGAATTGTATTTCACTAAGCATCAAGATCATGAAGACCTCCTCAGAGCCCCGTTGGGCATATTATTTTGGCAGAATAGAATTGTGAAATAAACTTCATATTGAAATGTTTGACTAGAGAACCTACGCAAATAGCACACTTAAAGACAGCTTTCAGTTTAAAATCTCTGAATCTGATTCTGAAGATGTTTCTTTCATCAACACTGCTCAACAGTATAAAAAATATACAGAGCAACTCAAACATTAAAAGGAAATTCAGTGATTTTCCTGAAGTGAGTTTTGCAAGTATTTTTAAGCTGCACCTCTCTCTCATCCAACATCACTCTTATCTAATTTGATAGGTCACACAGTTAGGAGCTCCTGGTAGTATAACTGACAGCATGAATTGCACATGTTAATTAACATACAACATACTCCTTACCGTACCACTCGTGTCTATCTGATTTAACAAAAAATACTTATCAGGTCAAATGTTTCTAATATAGTATTTGCTTCTGATAAAGTACATGTAAAGCAAATACTGAAGCTTCATATATGGAAGAGTTTTATTTCATTATTTGAAAAAGAAAACATCTTTTCTTTGATTCTAACTGAACTTCACAACAGCTGAGTTGATTTCATTAAAAATAAAATAAAAAACATTCACAAGACCTTTTAAAAGAGATTATCTAGATTTTATTAAATAAGTGTGAAAATATAGTGTCATAAATTAAATAATTTTGTACCTTTTAAGCAACAAAGTAATAATATAGTATAGTGGCCTCATGTAGGAAGTGGTAATGACATTTTAACTTATATCAGTAAATAACTTGGGTTTCCTTCCTGATGTGCTGACATACCATCTTTTCAGCACAACTATGAATGCCTTTAGATTTATTTATTTCTATTTTCATTTATTCTCACAGTTAAGGGGCTATTCCCTTACCAGACAGCAATTGGTTTCACATTTTTCATGTAATCTAATAGCAAATGGGTGTTATGTCTCCCCAACCATGTTCTCTCTTCCCAGGAGACAGAAATATGTTCTTATGCCCAGCTACGAGAATTGATTAGTTCAAGCTGTACTTTTAATTCTTGTCTAGTTCGGTTCCTGATCTGTCACTAAAGATATTTGCTATTACACTAAGGCAAAACAAAACATTAAAGGCGCAAACCTATAGTGAAAAGAAGAATCTGCTTTAGGTTAATACCATTACTATGTCAGTCCAGCCTTAGAAAGGTCTTCTGTATGATCCAAGACATTTTGTACACAATCTGCTCTGGAGGAGAACATATAGAATCACTATCAGAACCCTGGCTTGTTGCTTCAAAGTAAGTTCCAAGCAATGAGGTGTTCACCAGGTAGCAAGACATGAATACTTAGTGTCAATTAGACATATGACACATATTCAACAGTGTTACAGAAAAGAAGTTTTGACTGCTTTGTTCACTGTCTGATTGACAGAAACATGCCAGCTGCACAAGTTATGTTTTACTAATACTTCCATTATGCACCAGAAAATAAATTGTGCACAGCAATGTTTCAAAACTGGATGAACCCAATCTCGTCATTCTGGGAACATAATTTCTGGGTAGCCGAGGTGACTCTCCCCAGATAAGTAGACATAAAAATTTAATACCTTGCAGCACTTGTTCTGCACGGGAAAAAAAAACAACCAAAGCCAGGATCTGCTTTAGCTAAATACAGGATACACTTGTAATAATATGGCCACTACACCATCACTTTAAATGTCAGTACTGATATTCAGCATGATTTCCTATGTATGATGGCTCAAGTCAATTATAGTGACAGATAGCATCCTACTGGCTTATCTGATTACCTCTGACCTTTTAACAGCTGCAGAAAGCCAAAACAGCCTGAAAGAAGAACTCATGCATATATGACACAAAGCTGGAATTTCGTATCTGAGCCACAGTCAAGAACACATTGAATGTCAGCAGATTTCTGACAAAGCCTATAACAAATAATTTCTTGGATGGTTTGGCACCACAACAGCCTGTCATTTATTATAGCTGAGTACTGACACTAGACATAAACTTGATTAATTTTATATCAATACATGATATAAAAGTCATTACAAAGCATAGTTCATTTTAAAAACTTGGAATCCACTAGCCAAAGTAACTATTCATTTTGATTATTATTTCTTTTATCAGAAGCTTGGTTAGATGATTTAAGGCTGCATGGGCTTCACAGGGAAACAAAAATCAATATTAAGTGCAATTGTGTATATTCAAAAATAAAGCACATACTTTTTGAACAACAGATTACTAACCAACTACCCAGAGAAGTGTCTCACTGCTGAGGTATCCTTGCTCATTCCTCAGACATAACTATTCAAAGTGTTAGTCTGATAACTAATCAAAAGCTTATCTGTGTGTTGCTAAAAAAAGTCTCAAAATCTCTCAACCCAAGTCCTGTTGTTTATAGGAATTAACAAACTAATAAACTAGATCTTAATTATTTTCCCTTGTTCTTACCAATAATAGTAAAAAGCTAGAAGTAGAATGAAATAAAGTGTAGTTTATCTTGTATTTCCAATGAAATAGTATCTTCAGGATCTTAGCACTTGGAAGCAGCAGCCATATGTTGACATGTATAATTGTAACAGACCTTATCTTTAGACCATAACATTATATAACAAAATCAGAGAATATATTCATTTCCTAAGGTAAGAAAACTTTACAGCACCAATGTACCCCCATTACCCACACTCCCAGCCACTGATCTGAAAAAGCCATTCAAAATGAAGCTGTATCTGCTTCTGATAATAAGCTGTTATTTATTTAAATTAGCTTAGTAACCTTCAATTAATTTTAATTGAATTCTTCTTCAAACTTCTAGTATTGGTTAGAAAGTGTTCTAAATCCTCACTATAAAAAAACTCTTAACTCACCAACAGTAATAAAACGCTAGAGCAGCACTTCCAAAGTGCCACAATTAAGGTGAAATCTCAGCTGTACTTGAGCAAACACCACAATTGCCATTATCTTTATCTGGACCATAGTTTCACCCTTAGAAACCAGTGATACCACAAATTGCCTCTATTGGGAGTAAACTGAGAGAATGAACAGTACAATATAACTCAATGGTTACATTTATTGACAAATAAACTTTAAAGAAGAAAAACAAAAAATAGCATCAATTAACTTCTAAAATTTATGAACAGGTACACTTGTAAAATCTGGTTAACTGGGAACAACAAACAGAAAAGTGAAATATCTACAGATTTTGGAAGGAGAAATTCTGCTTTTCTCTACACAGGAACTATTACAAAAGAAATTTAATACAGACAGTTGCAGAGGTCAGACTAAGAGGATAGAAACCTTTTGGGGCCTGTCAACACTTTTGGTAAATTTAATTGTTCCAAAAATAGAGAAGTTTATGATGCTATGGAAAAGTTAAGGAAGAGCACAAAGCTTATATTGAATTTATGAGTGAAAGACAGAAGTGGGGAAAGGACAGATGCTGTACTTCCCAATCATGTCTGGTTACAAGCCTCATTGTAATGGCCAGCAAGTTTAATGTCTTTTGTCCAATGTGTATGTCTGTTATAGGACAGGAAAGTCAGAGCAAGAAGGTGGGGTTGCCTACAGCTTGAGATGAAAGATTGTTGAGAAAGCCTCAAAAGATAAGAGAAAAAAATGTTTTTCCCTTGGACTCAGAGGGGACTGTAGCACAAGTCAGAACTGATCAAACTTGAGCTGAGGGCAAGTCTTTTCAAGGACTGGGATAAATTAGGATTGAAAACCTTATTACTTGTATTTTGTCTTACCTATTGATTCCTAGTTGCCCCTAAAAACTAATTATGCTAGTTCATACTCTAAAATGAAACCTGTTATTTCTGGGTTGGTTTTAATTTAAAAACCTTTCTAATCTCTTTGGGAGCTCATTTTAATAAAGTGTCTTCCCAGGTCCTCTTAAAGGTCCCATCACACCCACACATCCTGAGCTCACCCTCAGCTGCACATTTCCTAAGGCTCTGGTGACCCAAGTGCAATATCATTCCCTTACCTCGAGGACTCTGCCCTTTCCTAAAAAGTTCCCACAGTAGAAATAATGACACCTGGTTCAATAGAATGGGGACTTTCTCTCCAATGAATTTCAGAAAACTAAATATTTAAGAGATGAAAGAATGTAATTAGGATAGTAATGCGTATCAAACAATGTTAATAACCTTTATAAGCAGAGAGAATACCCAGTTTATTCAGCTATCATAAAACAAATATTAAGCATACTCTGGGAAAAAGAAAAGATAAGTTATTTCTGTTCAGAAAAGAAATTAAAAAGTGAACAGAACGGCTTGGCAGCTGCACAATAATCCCCTCCAATATCTCAAACAGCCCATACTGGTGCAAGATGCTCCACCCAGCATCACTAGACAAGAATATTGCTGCAATGAATGGAATGCATCCAATTTACTATAGGTGTTTCTACTACAGAGGAATCAAAACAAATACAAAATTTGAAATATTCACATTTTACACCTAAAAACGGTAACTGAGAGGAATGTGCCAGAACCTATTATTATGTTTCTTTAACAAGCAACACAAGAACTTACTGACTCAGAGACCCAATGCAGTCAATATATGTCTGCAAGAGTACAACAGTTTCTCCTCTGCAATGTGCTACAGGAAAGGACTGCTATTTGGAAAGCACTGTATACGTGCTGTAACATGTATTACAACAGAAAAGTCAATTAATGTGCCATCTAAACCTTGCTTTGGAGTATTATCTGCATGCAGAAAAAAGTCACTAGCAGTAAGAGCACACTGTTTCCTTGAACAGTGGAGAAAATGAGGATGGTTTAATCAATACTATGACAATTTAAGTTTTGCTATCCTACTAGTCAACTCAGTAAACATTTATTGTGCAGGAAGGTAATGTATTGGAAACAGGGTAATCAGAGGAGAAAAGACCAGTTAGTGGCTTCCTAGGGAGTCAATTCTATTGCATATTCCAAGAGAAGCCTTACAAAAGAAACTCTCCTTGAAAGCTTGGTTATCAGCTATCCTGTAGAGCACAGTTTTTCTGCTTATGTTTACCTCAGAATTTTCATTTAAAACCCTCAAACGTTCAAGATCAAAGAGCCTTTCCCCCTCCATTCTGGATGTGCTAATGCTCTCATCAAGTAAGTGCATAATCACTGGGAGTTTTTCTAGTCTTTTATAAAAATGGAAGGTAGGGAGAAGAAAGAGAAGATCACAGTGGCATGATGGTGCAGCTGACTGCTTCTATACTTCATGCAAGGTGAGCCAACTGACATGATCTAACTAACTTGCCAAAGAGAGGAATGCTTTATATTTGCTGTGGTGCAGTGGACTCTGTACCAGTCAAACCCCATGTGCTTCCTTTCCAGTTTAGAAGCCAAATTTGTGATTTAGATAACTGTTATGAAAAATTTGTGATCCAGTTATTTTTTTAAGGACAGCTGAAACAATGAGTTGAGCCTATAAATTTTGAACCATAATGCTAAGGCCTGCCAGCTTTTCACATCAAATGCTGAGATGTTCAAAATAGGGAATAAATCCTAAAACTACATCTAAGGTGGAAAACAGAACATGGGTCCCTAAGTGCCCAAACTAACCTCATCCTCCTTAATAAACTGGTCCCAACTGCCAATAAACTCTCTAGGAGTCCACAGAAAATAGTTCCTCTTATTTTTTTAAACCAGAAACCACAATCCAGTTAAGGCTTTGTGAAAAAATTATTAAGGTTGTTTTTGAAACTCAGATGGTGATACTTTACAGTAAGTGGACTTTATTTAATGCTCAATTAAATTTTAATTGCTTGGTGACACTATTCATAATCATCAAACTAACTAACGTTTATTAATAGCCATTTCTGATAGAGTATAGCACCTCAGGTTTCTATGTGAATTTAAGAAGACAAAAATAAATTTGATACAGTTGCCAGCTGAACAATCACGTTAAACACACCTCCCTTGCTTTAATGCTCAGGTGACTTGAAGGTATTTGACATTTTAAACCAAGT
Organism: Caprimulgus europaeus; assembly: GCA_907165065.1. Next base: position 18,669,832 of record OU015538.1, on the reverse strand, counting down.
AGAGTACATGTAATATACTGCAGAGTTTAGGGTAGAAACTTCTCACAGAACTTGAAATTATTGACACAGCACTTGTAGGGCTGCAGACAGCCGCACATCTCAGCCACTGCTATCTCAAGACAGATGTAAGTCACCAGACACACCAGTTCCCTTGCAGAAGAACAGAGATCAGCATTCAGATGCTATGCTATTTCTTTTTCAACTAGACCCTTTTAACTTTTTTAATCAGATATGTGGTTACTCAAATGATTCACTGAAACATAAATGAAGGTTTGATCTTTACAGAGAGCTAGCTATTTCATCATACCTTTCCCTGTTCTCATTCCTGTCCTAATATAATTGTAGGGAAATTTAAGAAATAGGGATCATAAAAATTGTTAACAGGGAAAAAAATATTGGAAGTCACTTCAGTGCAAATGCTATAAATGATCAAGCAATTATTACCTCACCGTAACTTCTTAATATTATGAGACATTTATAACACCCCCATCTTAAATTAACAAAGTTATTATCTGACAGTCAGAAATTTTAATGCTCACCTCACTACCAGCACTCTTTCCTCATACATTTCTCCTACAGCAAACCCAAATCCTCTCAAGTAACATCTTCCCTTGCTGCCCTGTGAGCATTAGGTTTTCACAGCAGCTGCTTCTAATTGGTAGTTTGATACTAACTGGGGGGAAGTAATTAAGCCCTTCATCATTCCCTTTTGACCTGCTGCCTTGTAGGTCATGCATTGCCCACAATGGAGATCAGGCACTATTAGACAAACCAGAATATAGTCTAAGAACACTTGAAAAATGGATTTTAGTACGTGGACATAATTGACATAAAAAATATCCAAGCTATTGCCACACAGAATAAGCTTTTAACTCTAGGCAGTAAAAGTGGGTTGTTTTTTCCCACTCTTTCATTTTGGTTGTGGGGACTGAGGGGATGACCTTCCTGTTTTCTGCTATCAGAACCTTGCAGAAAGTTAATTGTGGCTTTGAGCAATTCAGCTCCTCTAGGAATATATATATTTAAAATAGATAGGTATGAGAGGAGGTCATGAACTACTCTCTGGAGAGAAAACATAGAACTCAACAGAGCAGCAAGAGGAAACCCTAGGGAGAGCCTTTTTCCGTCACCAGCTTTTTCAGGTTTACGCAAACATGGGCCGCTGTGTTCATTCCAATGCATAGCTTTGTCAGGAGTAGGGTATGTTTCTGTTTCTGTTTCACCACCCAGATGAGTAACCTGGTTACCGAGAAGTTTGTTTTCTGACTGTGTTTTCCTCTCTTCTACATTTAGTAAGAGAGTCCCCATGGAGAACACTGTGTGCAGTTGTCTTAAGTGACCCATGCATTTGTTTTCTTATTCTGATGACCCAAACAATGTGTCCTGCTAGAATTACCTGTAGGCAATTCATATGGGGGCTTCCAGGTGCAGATCTACAGGACTAGAACAATGCAGGGTAAGAAGGTAGAAGTTAGATAACCGTATAATAATCTGTTTGGCAGTTAAAAGGGAAAAGTCCATGCCTCTGCCCACAGCATATACCTGTTTTAATGCATAAACAGTTACCATGATTGCACTTTTCATCTTTATGATATGGCATTATAGCAGCCTATAAACATTATAGTGAGAATGAGAATTATACATTTCCTGTTGGAATGTCCTATTTTCTTCTCTGAGCCATGTTTCCTCTGGTCCTTCTAGTCATTAAAATAATCTTTCTCACGTTCTACTGTGAGCAACCTTTCTTCAGTTTTAATTACTGTCTTTAAATCACTTCCAAAGGGCAAAATTTAATTTTATACAATATTTTATGTAATAAATTATTTGATGAAGTTCATGTCTAACTCAGTAATCTTCAAACTTTTCCAGAATTCATTTATTAAAATTTACTTATGAAATCATATTCTCATCTCCTTTTGGTATACATACCATGAACACTTAATTTACACACTTCAGCAGTCTCACTTGTATCAAGTATATTTCTTATGCATTATTTATATCACCATGTAGATATATATCAACATGAAATTATCACCTAAATGTTCATTCCCAGATATAATGTCTTAGTTGTTCAGTATGTGCTAATTCTCTTAAAATTACGTCTCTAATAATTAAAAATATTTACAAAATCTTATTCTATTCTAATCCTTGGCATACAATTTAAAGAGATTAAAACAGTTTTCCTTGAATATAGCATGCTAGTCAGAAGACTGAATTCCATGTCAGTACAAGAACTAGAGAGGCATCGTCCTCTCAGATGTAAACCCAGGTAAGAGCTCCAAAAGATGCATGGGACGGGAGGCACAGAGGAAGGCACAGGACTGAGTAATTCACCAAAAAGTCTGCCCGCTGTGCTGTCTAGATGTATCTTAAGTAGTTGTTGCATTAGCTTGATTAAAACATGCAAGTTGCAAAGGGAATGGAAATGCCTGAGTCCTCATTTTCAGCTGACTTGACTGGGAGTTACCTCCATGCCCCTGGAGTGCATTAATACCTTAGATACCTTGATACCTAAGACACTGTCACAAGAATTCAACAGCATGTAACATCGTTCCCAGCTATATTTAATTAGTAAAGCAAGTATATATTTTTTCCCCATTCTGTTAGTACATTATGATTGAATACTTGTCAACCTGCAACATGTTTCTTACAGTGACTACAGGTTATTGTTGTAATAGAACAGCAAGTTATATGACAGTTTTCCATAGAGCTTATTAACATTATCAGTATTACTGGTGAAGAGGAAATGCTATCCCTTGGGTACAGGATAAAGGAATGTAAAACATTATTACCTTGTTTTAGTAGCTCTTTCAATAAAGCTCTTTTTAAATAAAGTCAAGGAAATGACATAGCTCTTTTCAGTTTTCCCATGAAGTAATTACAGCTGTGCATCCTTTACTTTCATGTAATTTCAAATGAAAATTATCCAGTATTAAATATTGATTGCTTTTCTCAATCATTAGACTTAATGAACTAAGTATTTACACTGTCAAAAATGGCATCTTTTTATTTAAAAAGATGCTATCAGTAAGTGTCATCAGTCATTAAAAGGGCTATTTTATATACAAATTATGAAAATTGTAATTTTAAATTCTGGATTATTTTCAAGCCCAGCATCTTTCTGCAATTTCTTAGAACGAATAGCTTGCTCTTTGTAAATATTAAGCATTGAGTCTGTGGGTGGCACTGTTTCTCTTCAGGAGAAAAGTTCGATCACACACCGTGAGCTGGAGTCCAACATACCCTAATGAAACTGCTGAAAGTATGCAAGGATACATCACTTAGGGGACGTAATTCAATGAAACATATGTATGATATACACTCTACACTTACTAATATAGTCTCTCTATATAGCATAGTACATTATATGCAATATCGTTTCTGTTTGGACTGCAAGTAATTAAAGAATTTGTAGATCAAGAATCTTCAACAGAAATACACAGATGAAGGTTTAATGAATTAATGAATTTAACAACCTTCACTGGTAAAAATTAGTTTAAAAGATCCAAGAGAGTGTAGAACTCAGCACACAATACCTTCTAAATCCCACACGTGCAGACAGCTTGATTTAGGGTATGCTGTATAATTCAGCATATTTCTGTTGTCTTGGCACGTCATTCCATATACAGTCATACTTACCTCAGACAAGGTTTTGAATAGTCATGATAATTGGAAGTTTAATAGCATTATTTGACTGTCATAATGCAGACACTGCAGATGTGACAAAGTATCTAAGAAGGGAATTCTGATAATGTATTTAGTGTTGGTACTGGCAAGTGCATAACCCAGAGGTATGTACAGATTTCCGGTTGGTGACAACACAAAGCAAAGACCAAATAATGAGTTTTTAATCTTGAAACTGCTATGCATTTGAAATTGCAGAACTGTGCATTAATTTGCTATTTAACAGCATGTAGATAGGGCACAATCACCTTTTTACTGAGGAACAGATAAGCTTAAACTATTGTTACTTATAAAGCCCTTCTACATTTTCACAAGAACAGAAGACACTAAAAAAGACACACTCTAACAGCAGACCTGCTAATTGCACTGCAATGCAATAAAACATGAAGGACTTGAGTGAAATATGCTCACCTTTATTTTGTCACTGCTCTGTGACAGCACTGAACACGGGGTCATCACAGCCCCTCTGTTCCAAGAGACAGCAGCCTCAGACTCCCAAACTTTGATACTCCTCATGTTCTTGGTCTGAAATTTAAACCATAGTCTTAGTCACAGCAATAAATACATCTTCAGAACAATACTGTATACAAACACATGGTATATTAAAATATTGAGCACCATCTCCTGCATTTAAAACTCAAATATATAATATGTGACAATATATATGAGGTCCTGAAAACACTTCCTGAAATTCTGTTGTCAGGAGACCTTCATTGCAATGGTAAATGTAAAAAGATTTATTGGAATGTATGTAAACATCATGCTTAGAAGCACATGGTTCTATGAGATGGGACTTACAAACCTGCAGATGATATGGCATTAGATATGGTAGGTAAAAGGTGTTGTCAACTAGTGGAATTATTATTTGCCTCAAAAGCAGTCTAAATGTCATCCACATTTCAAAACTAGTAACAGTTACATAATATTTTCTACTTCTCTGTATTATGAAATATGCCACATAAATGTGTGTGTATTGTAAAAGTCCATTTTTGGTAAGAATTCTGTATTACAAGAATTACATCTTCATTAAGTGGAAGAGCTCAACACATTTTTATAACCTCTCACTGAAACCTTACAGAATCTATATGAGTAATAAATTCACTATGTTTTGTAATTTTGAAAACAGACAGGGCAATTTCTCTACCATCAGGCACTGGACAATCTAAATCCTAGGAGATTTAATCTTCTTTGGAATTCTCTGGCAGCAAGACCCTTAGAACATAAACAAACATTTCTGTGTACAAATATAAATATTTTTACTTTAAGTTTCCCTCTCCGTTGCTTTTGTTCCTTTCCAAAGTATTTATATGTGGTTTACATGAAAGAAAGCAGGTTTCTGCATATCTAAAACAGAGACTCACTGTGGATTTATATAACTTAAGCAGTTCAAATTTCAGCTGGAAACTTAAAAATGTGTTTTTAAAGTATCCAAAAGGAAGCCATGTTCTTCTTGATGTCACAAGAGCATCACTCAGCAAATGCAAAATTAGATAAATAGAAACAGCAGCAGCAGCAGAAGAAAAGGAGTGTTAACCTCAGGGGAAATTAAAGGATATGTGCTATTCTCTAGCTGCACATATCCTCATTAAAGACACTGAAAAATGCATTTAAGAACATGTCTCAGTCTGATACTTTTTCAATGTCTATCTCTTGCCTGCTGCTGTTGTTGCTGTTGTTTTTCTAGAGGCTCCAGTGAAAAGTATCCAAATGGATTTGGGGCCATTTCCTCCTTTGTTCCATTCCTGAGTGAGTAATTCTGTTTCAATAGCTGCAGTGAATAAGATCCAATTTTACACATTTCATTTCCCTGGTTTTGTAAGTAGCCACCAAAGAAAAGGAGAGCAGAATAACAACGGTAGGACAATGGGAACCTTCACTCTCACTGTTCAGTAAGGACATGGAGTGAGTGGCTGAAGGGGCAGGGAAGGAGATAGAAACAAGTCCCAACCACTCATGCAAGAACCTACTATTAGATCATTTACATCTTGTTGCAGTTCTGTGCAACGATAATTTTTGCAATTAGAAAAACTGCAAAGGACCTTTCTCCAAATCTGGCATGCCATAGTGAGACTTTGTCTGTTCCATAAACACTTCAGTTTGATCTAGGCCTGAGGGAGCTGCCAGACAGCTGATAGTGCTTCACCTGCCATTGCACAGCCAGATTATCCCTTGTGTGGCCTTTGTGGGCTTAGACAGTGGCAAATCAGTACTTACCAGGCAATCTGCAACCCCCATACCTGTAAGGTAAAGTAAAAATAAAGATTATTTTTACTACACAAACACAACAGGTAAATATTTTGTGTAGATAGAATTAAAGGTTTATGCAAAAAAAAAAAAAGTTTCAAATTAAAAAAGGGAAAGTAAAAACATGTCAATATCGTGCTTTCATCAAGTAGGCAATGTCTCAAACTTTCTTAACAGCTGTTTTAGTTGTGTTTCTTGATGCAGTTTATTGAGCAAACGTGTTCCAAGAGCTTTAAATTGAGATTTATTTGTCCTTTTGCTAATCATGAATCAACCTTCTTTTAGATCAATTAACTAAATCACTTTGGAGGCAGCTCAATGCATTCTTTATGGATGAAAACCTTTGTTCTTTATTGCCCATAATATCTCTTCACCCCAATAAATACAATTAATAACCTAGTTGTTCACTAGTGTTTGTAACTCGCAATGTTTCACAGCAATTCATTCCTTATGACTTGCTAACAAAAATAGATTTGAGTAAAACATCAATATTGATATGTGCTTACTTTCTCCCTTCTGTTCTTTCAAAAGTACTTAGTTTTCACAAATAACTTTATAATGGTATTACTCATGTCACTATAAAACCTCAATGATTTTTTTAAAAAATCTTTTCAAATAAAAAAAAATGTTACTACTGCAATACACACTAGTGGTTCTTTCATGTAGCATACATAAAAACAAAATAAATTTAAAGTTTCTACTCTGAAATTCCCAACTAGAAAACCTATTTAATTACAGTATTTATTAGCACAGGAAAGTATCTGATCCTAATTTCTTCCGCAGTTTCAGCAGGACAGGGCCCTTGATATATTACATTTCCTGTAATAGTACCTATATCCTTCCCTTTGTTAAAAATCATCCTGAGATGATAATTATTCTAGCTGAGGGCCAGGGATTCAATAACAGCTGAGACAAACCATGACCTGCCAAGAATTGGACTGCTTAGCTCAGAGTGCATTTGAGTCAATTTACATTTAATGAAACAGGCCAAAGGCTCTCTGGCCATCTCGAAAGGGAATCCAACAGCCCTGTGCTGTCATGTTAGCTCAGTTTTGAACTCGTATGCGAGCCCAAATCCCTCATTGTACATACTGTGTTGATTTGTATTTGAGTTTGATTCTGGGAAGGAGCCAACCCTGCCCTGGCAGCGAAGCTGTGGCTGTTAACGAGGCCGGCTCACTGTCCTGCCCCGTGAGACCACCTGAGTGACAGATAACTCTGTAAGCCATGGCCTCCCAAGCCCCAGCCTCGGTCATCTCCCCCAGGCCCTGGGTGAACCTGCCTGACACCATTTCTGTCCAGCACCAGGCACAGCGAGATCCCCTCTCCTGCTGTGGGGAGCCTGGCAGGCCGCAGCCGCTCAGACAGGGCTCTGTGCCTCGGCTGTGTCACACAGAGATGGGTCCTGCAGCTCTGTCAGGACTAATGTCTGCTGTGTGCGTGGGCAGCAGGGCAGGCAGGGAGCTGAGGGCTGTTTCTTACTTTACCAAGGCTCTTGGCCTTTTTTTTTGGAGGCTTGGTTTGCGGCATGTCAGATGCGAAGCCGCCAATGGCGGAAGACACAGGCACGTTCCTCAGTGACAGGCACTCGGAAAAGCCTCAGTCACCCTCCAACACCTCCAGCAAAACTCCAGGCAGCGGGTGCTGTGGCCATCAGGAATGTGCAAGGTTTGACGATGCCATGGAAGATGGCACTGGGTCTGGGGTCCAGCTTCTGGCAGCGTGAGCGGCTGCAGGCTTCACCCTCACAGGCTGCTGTGAGGGGAGCTCAGGGGCTGCCCCATGCCGGACACAGCCGCTTCCCGCCAGTTCTGTCCAGCTCCGCCCGGGCCGCTCTGCGCACAGGCCACAGCTGCGGCCGTGAGGCTGGTGGCACCTCTGGGAAAAGGCATTTGAGGAAGGAGGAAACGCTGCCTGGCAGCGAGTTGTGAGGGGAAAAGTGTGAGCAATGGCCCTGGGAACAGCAAAGCTGGGGAGAAGGAGAGATTCCCTGCAGCCTGTGGAGAGATGGTGGAGGATCAGATATTTCCGTGCACCCACGGAGGGGACTTTTTTTGCCTGTGGCAGCCGTTGGTAAGCAATCTCCTTGTCTTTTTCTTGGCCTATGGAATTTTTCCTGCTGTTTTCTCCCTCTGTGCTGTTGATGAGGAAGAGTGTGAGAGCTGCTGGGTGGGCATCTGGCCAAGGGCAGCCCACCACAGAGGAGAATCTAAAAATTCACAGTACGCTTGTTCCACGGTGGAGGATGATCAGGAGTCAGAGGTTACACAGAGCACATGGTACAAAATCCCCCCTGCCATGATGTGACCGAGGTTGCTGGCTGGTGTGACAGTGGTAACCTCTACACCATCACCAAACAGGGATGGTGGAGCATATCTTCCTGGTCCACGTGCCATTTTCAGTGCAAGTGCCTCCCAGATATCCTTCACTCATCTTGTCAGCAAGAGACAGCACACTCGTGCGGTAAACTCACCGTGGATCAAGAACAGTCAAAGTATGTGGATTTGTTCTATAAATCTCATTGTAGAGGGATGGGCTGACTCTGGTAGATTATGTGACAGCTAGCAAATCCAATTTATTTCATTCCTGCCAAAATGCTGTGCAAATGTGGCTCAGCCTGTCAGCTGCCACAGGTAAAGGACTAGAAAAATAAGGTAGATACAGTGCAATATGAAACAGCAAAACTGCTCCCTTCAAACATTGCTAAGATTATTTTGCCAGGCTATGTGTTCATATACATTACTCCACATTGCCATCACTGCCCAAATTCTTTCTTCATTTGAAGTTAAATGCCTTTCTTACTAAGGTTGCACTGAAAATAGAAATGAATGTAGATAATTATTTTATTGATATTTTTAGGAATAAAACTAATGTTTACATTTCAAGTAACCATACTATGAGGGTTCAACAATAATTTTTTAATAAAAAGTCTTCCAGGCTGGAAAAAGTTAGGATTCTAATTCACCATTCTACTAGTGAAATGAAAATAGTAGTCTATATGTTTGTTTCACAACATTTTATGGAACTTTTTAGATTCCTATGGCAATTTTTTTCCTCAAAATAGAAGTACAACACATTTTATTTCTTATGGCAAAACGACCTGATAAAAATATCAACACACATTAAACAGCAGTACTCAAAGCTTTTGGTGAGAGTACAACACAAAATTGCATACGTGTTCCTGGGAAGAACAGGCTACAAAAATGTTCCTAACATAATCTAACTGCACATTAAAACTACTGTGAATTAAAATCTGGATGAAAAAGTAGTTGAGAGTTTTTTCCTATTCAATAATAAATAGTAATAAAAATAAATTAAAAAAAAATAATAATATAGGATAGCACTGAAAAACCACCCCAAGCATGGAACTCTCCCTATTAGCTCTATAGAGACACCTGAATGAATAAAGAATTGTAGTTTTTTTCAGATATTCTTTGTCATCTCCCTTTCCCAAAGCTACAGGGCTCTGGAGATTACTAACTTTTCCAGTTAATTAACCTAATTCATCATACAATTTTAATGTCAAATGTTATACTATTCTTAACTCCCATTTCAAAGACTCATCTAGGAATATATTCATTTTCTCATTTAATTTGTGTATTTTACTATTTTAATATATCTTGCTATTCTTAGGATTATTTTTTCATATGGCTAAAACATTAACTCTATGTAAGAAATATAAAATAACAGGGGTCACTTTACTGATTCCCTTAGGAGCAAAGAGGTTTGTATAAATTTATGCACTGGTCAATGCCTCTGATTGTATTTAATGCTGGCCTTTATTATCTTATATACAAAGTTCTACTCAACATCAATGAAACATTTTCTTCATTTTTTTTAAATCAATAATGATAAAATCAGTCCATTTAATATAAATATCCTACTTTAATGTAAATCCTTAATAAGCACCATAATAAACAGAAATACAGTAGGATTATTACAGTTTTTAAATTTCAACTTGAATTCCTCTATTTACTTCAGTGGCTTTTTCTTGAAAATGGATCATACTTATTTATTTAAATAATTTAAGGAATATTTTCTGCGTGAGATTTTAGTGTTTTTGTTACCATTAAGGGTATAATCTCAAGCTAACTGCACTGCTTAACTGAATAATACTGAAAGAAATACTGGAAGACAATACGTGCATCTCTCGCTTCACTGCTTCGTACAAACACTACAGAGAGAAATATCAAAGGTAACGTAAGATGGATTTCAAACTGGTCATGTAATTGGAAAGTTCAATGGTATTCTGTAAACTTTTAAGATGGCTCTGGGGCACCACTGCAGAACCAAGATAAAAGAACAGAGATGATTATCTGTTGTCCTAAAAGAATATGATACCTATAAGATGTCAAAAGGTTTTTGACCATGATCAGTATTGTGCAGCTTAGATGTCTATCAATAGTAGATAAGACATTGTTTTAAATGAAACTTTCTTCTTTTGTTTTTCTTGTGGATTTTTTTTTTTTAGCTCTATTGGCATTTATACCATTCATACAATTTGTAATGCATTTGCATTCAATAGTTCTTAATTTGTTTTGCTGAAAAACTCCAGGAATTAATCATTTATGGTTTTCTCTTACCAACAGCACTCATTTTCTAAATATTATTTGCTTTTTTCCACACCTCTTTTTTTTTTTTCTTCTTAGATAATTTCTCTAAAATACAAAACAGGGAAACTTTGTGCAGATATTTCACTGAGTAGACTGGACAGTAGTTGAAAGCATGAATGTTTTGTAAGAACAATGCATAGATTCATCTGGTAATACAGTGCTATTAAACACTGTGGTACCCCATGCTCAGTCCTAAGAGAGCTTTCCAGGTTATAAAATTGAGCGTGATAAAAGCACAATGTTCTCAGACTCAAGGAGGAATTCTTCTTCTCTAGACCTACCTCCTAGTTAGGCAGTCTTGTGATACCTGTCTGCTGGAAAATTTGCCTTTTCACCTGCTCCTAATTGAGTGCTTCACACTGCACAGGAGCAGCAGGGAGCTCCCACAGGGAGCTCAGGCGGGCAGCGCTGGCTGGCTGCTGGTGCAGGCTAACACAGAGCCCACCTCTCGCTGTAGGCACCTTTCCTAGAATTTTTAGTGTTGAGAGGAGATAGTTCTGTTTGCAGAAAAATGGTTCTGGAGAGAGAAGCAGAGTTTAATCATCCTTAAGCTGTGAATCTCATAATTGTTTATGGTAAGTTTTCTTCTGTCCACGCCAAACCCCCAAGAGTATGGCACTGTCACTTCAATTGTATTGAAAGCTGTGCACAAGGCTGTTTACAGGGATTTTTAAAATTCAGACCATTATGACTTAATGATCAAGCCATTACAGCAAAGTGCTAAAAGCAGAGACATACCAACAGTAAATATAGCGTGCATCTATGCCAGATTTGGTAATCTCCTGCACTCAGTGTTATTGCTACAGAGAGCAATAATGTGAATCATCTGATTAGAGCCACTAACAAAATTCTCAACAACAGAACTGATGAAGTCAGTGAAACCTGTGCCAGGATTTTACCTACTGTATTCAGCACATTGTATTTCCATTTTTACACAATGCAGGATGTAACAGCTGCTTTTTAACCTTATGTTTTTAAAAATCAAGCAAGCCCCTTTTTAGCAAAATGTATTTGGATTTACAGAAGTTTCAGACTGAGTCTCTTCTCTACTTGGGAAATATGTTTCCTGTTACTATTTCATAAAGCTATATAAAAAGTTTGAACAACCTTGAAATACAGTGGATGGATTCAATGTGTTTATAGGTTAAAACTCCATTAGGGAACCGAGCACAGAAACTTTAGATGGAGCTTTTAATTTTTATTTTTACTTATTTTTTTTTTTATTTCTGTATTTTACAATTAAATGACTTGTTCAACTGCATTAACAATTACAAAATATCAGATATCTGTGATTTTATTGTTAGCCACCCACTGTTTTCCTGCTTGTGGAAGTCTCTTGGCTCTGACGCTGATAAATACCACAGAATAAACTGTTTCTATATTTAAATCTATAAGCACTACATGGTTAGCAATAACTGTTACAAGTATTGATTTTATCTTTCTCAGTTCAGGATAGTAATTCCATTTTCTGATTGCAACTTTGGTCAAACATTAAATTAGAAGATGTAGAAATGCAGCCCATTGTTGAAAAGTAATTTGGTATGTTTTTAGGCTTTTTTTTTTTTTCATTTGAGAACTCTTAGCCGTATAGCAACTTCTTGTTCAGTGTTTGTAAATCAGCAACTGCACTGAAAGGAACATAATCCCGTGATGGAAGCAAAACCAAGAGATTAAGATTAAACTACTGCCATGTCATGCAGCTAACTGAATTGAAGTTGGAAGATACGTAGCAAAAGTTAAAAAAAAAAGCAAATGAACAAACAAATAAGTGTTCAATTTATTGCATAGCCTCTCTGACAGCATTAGTGAAACCTAGCCTGCAATTTTCAGGAGTATTTCTGTTTGCAGGTTCTGTTTCCTTAGTGACCTATATGCCTTAGCCTCAAAACTAGCAACTGCTTCACAGTTGAATATTAAAGACAATGGAAAATTTCTCTGTGCTCTGGGTGACCGAAGTGTCATTGTGACCTCATACTTGATGTGCAATAGAGACAACTCTACATGTATCAATGATCCTAATCTAGGAGGAAGCAGGAGCCTTTAAAGCCCAGCTATCCTCTGAGAAGCCACTGAATTTTGCTTTCAGTTTCTTTTACAACTTTTTAAATTAACTTACAAATGAATTCCTTCTTATTAGCCTTGAAATCCTAAAATGGGACCATGGAATTGAGCTGTATTTTTTTCTAGTAAAAAGTGGCAAATTTGTATATTTACAGCCATGCAATCTTGTTGTTTTAAGTGTTAGTACAAATGCACCTTGGGTCAATTTTGTTGATAAAACTGAAGGAATAGATTATACATCATCGGTTTTACAACACTGAGATTAGTAAGACTTTTAATATTCTTTGTATACACATCATTAGTGTAAGCAAATGAGACCAGGAACTGTAGCAGTTACAGATCTGCTAAGAAAAAGGTGAAAAGGGGCTGACTATTTGTTCCTCACAACAGAAGTGTTTACAGCTTTACCCATGAGAAGTAAGAAATGAAGAAATTCACAGCCCTCACTTAAAAATAGCTGTTCCTTATATTTTAATCCTCCATTCAAGCATGTTTTCTCAATCATCATATATTTTACAATACAATTGTACTCTCAAGTTAAATTAGATATTGGTGTGTATCTAAGTCTTCTAGTAAAAACATATGCATATAATGCCTTACTTCTGTCAACTCATTCATACAAGCTCACTTGGTTAGCATGTTAATTTGGGTGGTTCAGAACTACTGACAGAACTTCAAAATGGATTTGTTTGTGGTGCAATGATCAGTTCTTACATCAGACACCTTTCCTAACTGGCTGAAACAGTGTAATTGTGTGAAGCTCCTACAGGAGCAAACCTGGCATCTAAATATTGTAGCAAATGAGCAGCTCTTGAAAGCCACGGAATGGGACTCAAGATTCCCACCTTTGTCACAAACACAGTCTGTGACTTTAAGCTTCTAAAAAATATTTACCATAATTGTATATCAGAAGAACTTTGAGATCTTTCAGTAAAAGGTGTTCTAAAAGTGCAGGAACCAATATAGAAAAGGGCTGTTGCAACAAATATCTTACAAGACATAAACAAATATCTCCAACTGATGGTGACAACTTGATAGATTTGGAAATATTTATGGTAATCAGAAAAAGCATTCTTCTAATCCTAATGCAAAGATAATATTTCCAGTTTAAGTATCATAGACCACATTCACATATGCCCTTAAATGACAATAAGCAATCTAAAAGCTTATTACCCTACAGCAGTGATGTCTTTAATTTTAATAAAAAAATAACTATGACATGCCTGACCTTATAAATAATATTGATGTAATAATTTTAAATATTATTTGAATGTCATAGAGGTAATAGCAGCCTAACTGGACTCATAATTATTCTAAACTGAAATTCAGCTATTTTACACAGTGCCTGGAAGAATACTAGCAAAAAGAGTAAGGAAAGTGTCCTCTTTGACCTATCTCTACATCAGCCTATGTCAAATTAAGGGTGTAAAATGTTTAAATAACATATAAGGCACACACAGCCCTTCTCTTAAAATAACAGGAGAAAAATTAACTTTTCTGCATTGTGAATCCAGAATTATACATTGTTATGTTAAGGAATTGACATGTGCTCCCATTGACTTTAGTAATACAGAATCTGTACTTCAGCCAAGTAATTTATGACTTTTTCTTAATAATGACAACTGACAGTATATCAGCTCATTGCAACAGAAATCACTGGTTGCTCACAGAAACTCGGTGCTTATAAAACCTCTGAGAAAGCCACTTACTCTGCTCACTACTACCTTGTGCTTGCTCCTTTCTCTCATTAACCATACTCCCTTCTCTGCTTCAAACATCATTTCTTCTTTCAGGGGCTTGTCTTATTTGAATACAGAAATGGTATAAAGAAAGAGATAAAGACTCAAACATCCACTCCATCAAAATCTCTGTATGCAAATCTCATATGTAATAGGTTTCAGTAAGATGGAAAAAAGAGGTTTCCTTACTTTGCATTCACTTTTCATTAATCAGGTCCTAGAACATCCCTATTTGCAATAACCATACATTCTAGAAACAAAAAAGAGCCATAAGCTGTCTGGTAGTGTTCATGGTACTCCATAGTGGCTTTTATATTCACTGTAAAATCCAGCTTACATCTCTTTTCAGATAACAGAATGAAAAAAAAAAAAAGGAAGCAAATAAATAACATTTATGAGAAGTAAAAAGGTAAAGGCACTCTACATTTTCAAACAGCAGAATGAAAGAGATATAGCCTGTCTGATACATTGCATTTTAAAGGCTATGGAAGAATAAAAGCAATGAAAGGTAATAAATTAGGGAAGATGTATTTTCATTAGTGTAGGATACCTACTTGTTCGACAAAGAGTTTGACAGTGTAACAGATTGTAAGGTGGTGTGGTAAATTAATTCAGGGTATTGCACTTAGGAGTCATAAACAGTCATAAACAGTCATAAACTGCATTTGCAGATATGGTTTGTAGCACAGGTCTACAGTTTCTTCCTCTTTATCTGTGTGGACAGTGTTATAACAAAACCAGTTGCACATATATTGAACATACTAGTGCAAATGAGACACTCAACTGTCTCCAAATATCCCCAATGTTCCTGATCCAGGATCTTGGTCTATAGACATCCTACATGGCACCAGGTAAGGTTGATTTGGGTTTATCAGTTCAGGCTCTGAGCTGCAAAAATACAGTTATATTATTTCCATACCATAAAACATTTTGGTCATCCTTTATATACAAATAAACACATAACAATTCCTCTGTACCTTCAATAATTCAGCGTGCTAAAGAACCAATACAGGTAGGGTCCAGGAGAGGGTAAGTAAGAACACTATGGCTTTGTCTTTGCTGCTAATGACACACACACGTTTTTCCCCTCAGTGATTTAACTAATACCTAACAGCATGTCACTGTCAAATCCTAGTGAAGGCATTAGTATTTGCCTCTGTACAGAGTCAAAGTCAGCATTGCCCTTGCTTAAGTTGCCTCATGTTTAAGCTACTGTTTTTCCTTAATATTTACTTGTGTACTTTATATTCAAAAAACAGCTTTCTGTAAACAGTCACAGCAAAGCTCACCTATCTAAAAACAGAAGATGAAACTTATTTTACTCAAATCACCTTTAATATGAAGACATTTGAACACTGTTGATTTTCTCAAGTAAATTGCTTGAGAAGAATTACATTTAAAAGAGCCAAAGGTGCTTTAAGTACTCAGGCTTAAAATTTGACTTTCAATTAGCATGACAATAGTGTCAGTGTTAATAATCACTAACCAGAATTAAAGAGGACATCCTGAGGCTCTGGGAAAACAAAATGTTTTGATGCAAAAGAGTTTCAAGCATAGCACATAAACATTTGAAAATATAAAAAATAAACAAAGAAGAAAAAAACAAAACAACAAAAAAGCAGCATGAAATATACAGGCTTTTCCAAACACTTCTGTCTAGCCTTTCACATTGATTATCCACTTTTATTTTTCTTCTTTCTAAAGCATTTCCATTACCTATCCTCACTGACGTGATGGTCTAACTCCCTTCTTTTTCATTTAATCACCATCCCTTGGTGTCTGGGGTTTTTTCACTTTAAGACTGTGCAAACACAAGATCTTCTCCACCCTTCTCTAAATATTTAATTAGATCTTCATTAGTAACTTTTTTTCATTACTGTATTCTGCACAAACTGTTTTCCTGTCTCCAACATTTGCCAAAATGTTATAAACACCTCTTTCATCCTTTCGTTCCCCAGCAGAACCTTGTGTCTGCTTTCTTTATTGTTTCTGTTTATCTTATACTGTACACACAATACGTTCATTCAGTTGTTTTTCAGATTGCCAACACCTCAACCCAGCATACAATATAGTATCTTTTGAGGGAAAATGAGTGTTATTGGTGTATTTGTTTAACTAGTTCTATCATACCTTTCTAAGAAAACAAGATAACTGCATTTATCAGATCTATCCTCTAAATAATTTTGAAATTAATCACCAATATCAAAGAAATTGGAAGCTGGAAAAGAAGACATCTCAAAGACAAATAGGTTCTGTGAGTTTTATAGAAATCAGTGGCTACAAGCAGTAGGAGATACAAATTAGTCTTTGTGATGAAGGAAGACAAGCGGTTCTTAAACAATCAGCTCTCAAGTCCACCTAAATACCTGGGCTAGCCAAGTGCAGGTATCCTCCATCCTAGTCATGGCATATCCTGTCATTGTGTGAGTGCGAGTGCTGGGGAGACAAAAAACCTGAGGATATTGCAATGGGCAGAAAGGGAAAGATAAGACTTTTCTGGCACAGTTCAGGTATTGTCCAGTGTTTTGTTTAGAGGGCTGTTCCTACATGTGTATATGTGTATCTGTCTATCCATCTGTCTAACAGTTAAAAAATTATTCCAGGCTAAAAGATTATCTGATCAAAACAAATGAAATTAATTTTAAGAAGGTAACATACAAAAGACTGTGTGCAAAACTTATAAAGGATCCCCAAGTTAAGCCAAACTATTCCCAGCTGATAACTTCATTGATTTTAGGAGATGAAAGGCTTTTAATAAGGTGGAAAAAAAGAAAAAAAAAACACTTCACACAAAAGCAGTAGGGAGAGAATAATAAATAGACATTTTTCCCACAGCTATGACTGAATTAACTTGAATTGAGTCCAAGTACCTGAACTCACAGAATGATAAACAAATTACTGGGAACTCCTTCTCCAACTAATTGCATTTTTGTTTTAGGGGTAATGCTTGTTTTTGCTTTTCTGGAACTACTGTGAAATCAGGTATTTTTTAAATGACTCCATATAATTATAGTATTAATATTCTTCTTACTTTACATAAAATTTCTTGAATGGATTTCCATACAGAACTCCTCTGGAAAATATAATCTAACTGTACAAATATGCTTGTCTCTGGGGGAGGGCTCCAAAATGGAGTGATAGGAAGCTTTGGCTGTCCTATTTCCATTGATAACCATACACTTATACCAGTACAAATTCAACCCCCTTCACAACAAATCTACCTTTAAATTTTATTTTTTATCAAAAGACTAGAAAAAGTGTAGCAGCACAGCATGAAGGGTAACATTATAACAGAAGAAACTGATAAATAACTCTCCTTGGAACAATTCTGTATTTTGTCTAATGGCAGCAATGTACCTTGTGAAAAACTATGGGAAGCCACGTTCCTACCTGTGTCTAGAACTGTTTCATACTCAAATATCTGCTCTTGAATATATTATTTTCTTCTAACATTTCCACCAAAACATTCCCTCACTTAGATAATTTTGACTACAATTATTCAACTACTATCAGCAGCTGATAAAATCTCTCACATCTATACATTACTTTAAATTATTTATATTTATGCTGTACTTGGTGCATTAGTCCTGAGTTTACCGTGAGTGTCAGGATTAGATAAAACACATTAATTTTGTTACAAAGATTGTTTTTCAAGTAACATGTATATTTGATACATAGCTGGAACACTAAAACTTTTAAGTTTCTTTTGGAACACAGAACAGCTGGAAGGAAAAGAAATTGCCAGTCTTGTAGCATCTTTGTTCCAATCCAGCTATGCAACTTGGTGACACTGCATAGCTAAAATGCTTTGCTTGAAATCTGACATTTTGCTTGTGCCAGCTGAGAAGAAATGTAGATTCTTGCTGAAAGGACACACCAAAAGGTCATACCTCAGTGTGAGAGAGTCCTATGGAAAGACCTGGTATGGAAGAGATATTAGAAAACTGAAGCCTAACCAAGGGACTTATAAAATAGCTTTAAGGAAGGAATATGAAATTCAATGGGCACAAGACATACTCAAATATGGGCTTTACAGAGTTGCTTCCTATGAGTATATCTAGGCTATAAACCCTTTACAATCTACCTTTGCCCAGCTCACTGAGGTCACAAGCATTCATAATTAAGCTTTTTCTTTATTTACTATTTCTTAAGCTGTGTAGCAAGAAATTTCAGTAGTGATGCTTTCAGTGTTGTGTAACATAAACATGTTGCAGAACAGACGGTTCCCCTGAGACCTATGCAGCACACCTGCTCAGCAATTTATTTTCGTATTTAAACTTATCAGTTGTCTTCTTTCCAATCCATTTAATATGTCATATTAATTTTATATTATTTCAGTGTCTTGAAATCTCATGTGGCACCAAAATAATACATATTTTATAGAATATGTACATTACAGCATTACAGCTGCAGTCATTACCAATGAAAACTTTTATCTAAACATTTTTTTTTAATTATTTTTTTTTCTTGTGCTTTATATCCCTTGTATTCCTTGAACAGGAATTCAAATTAAATTACATAGAATCCAAACCAGGAGAAAGAAACACACTGCACTGTATGAATAAGTATAAGAGACCTTTAAATTTTCTCACGGTATTTTTTTTTTTCTATGGTATGAGCTAACATCAGATATAGTCATGATGTATCTAGTCTTGGAAGTATAAGACAGTCCTATTTTCATTATTTCTGACCTCCTATCTGTATTTTGGTTTACACAGATGAAGTTAATAGTCATTAAAGAAGCTTATCAAATGAGATCTTGAGATAATAAAATAATATATTTACACTTTTATAATTTTTAATTAAAAATATACAACTAAGTTTGAAAACTTGCAGTTTCAACTACTCAGAGTTTAACGTTAAGATGAAAATAAATTATGGTTAAAAAAACCCAAGAAAAGTGTATATTTAGTTATCTAATTGTGGACTGAAGTGTTTTGTTAGTGGCTTCCAACCTTATTTTCTGTGATTATGGTTAAGAGTATGAAGTCTGCTTTATCCAGATCAAATAGAAGAAGAAAAATAAGTCTGAGAAAGGTTTATAGGATTTTCACTATTCGTGTGAAATACATATTTGTTAGTCTACGAATCCACACTTTTGTTTTTAAAGTTAATGACATTTCACCATTGACTTGCTGAAAGAGTAGCACTTACTGCCATTAAAATACTACTTTTTTTTCTAGTGGGATCTCAAGTTTCAGTCTATTGTGTGCTTTTGTCTCAAGAAAAAAGAAAAAACAGAGCAGGATTCAGGGAAACTTATTTTCAAATCAGCACTGCCGTCCAGAATAGTTCCCACTTGAAGCATAATGTTAAAATATCACACTTAATTAGCTTCAGATCTTTTTACATGTTCTTAAAAGAAGAAAAGTTTATGATACTGTAGGTGAGCAAAAGCTTCTGCATTTCAAACAAAAACCATGAACTTTTCTTAAGAGCTATCTTGTAATGAAAAATACATTTAAAGTCAACAAAAATTACTGCACTGTCTGTTCATTCAGCGTACAGTAGTACTGTAGCATATTAGAAATATCACTGTTAATTTGCCCATCTGTCCAACAGATGTAATATGCCAGCTCTCTCCCTCTTTCTTTCTTTCTTTAACTGCCTACTTACGTATAGGACATGACTGAAAAAAAGGTAATGTATCAAATGTCTTTTTTTTAATATACTTCAGTCTAGAACTACCATTTGTAGCAGACATACAGCATTGTTTCTCTCTTGTCCTTCTCAAAATGTGCAAAGAAATGTACTCTAAAGTGCACGCTGCCTGCAGTTGCATCTGTTTCCCTTCTGGAGCCTTTGCTATGATGTCAAATCCATTCTAGGAAGTTCAGTATTTTTTGCTAACAGTACTGTCAAGGAGACAATAAACAAGCAATAAGACATCAAAAGCTTTGTTAGAGAGATTCAACTGAATGGAATTTTTGAGAAAACTATGTTTCTGAAGGCAGAGTTTTGAGCAGATGAATTCTGTTGAACTTATAGGCCTGAGAATTTGACATTCAGATACAAGCACTCAGATTAATTTCTAGAGTAGGGAGAGTATTCAAATATTTAATATAATCTTCACATCTGGATCATGATTTGACAGTTTAGAAAGAGAATTAGAAAAGAAGTGAAAGCCATGTTTTTGTACATAACATTTTATCCATACTCATTCTTCTATTCTCAGAGTATCACAGAGGCTAATGAGGTATGAAACGTTATCATTCTTGGGCTATATATTCAAGGCAGGCATGAATAATTTTTCCCACAAACTATTGTTTCAGGAAGAGGTTGAGATTTTTATCTATCAGCATTCAGTGTTTCCTGTTAGTTGTACCATATAGCTCCCAAAATAAACTCTTGTGAGTACTATTAGTCCTCTTAGCTAATGGCAATTTGTATTTTCCAGACACTTCAAGAACTTCAGTAGATTCATAATTCTACTTCTACCTATAACTCAGATATATCTAAGACAAACTGTTATTGTCTTATACTATTTTTATTCTCAGGAAGGAAACTGAATTGAATATTGCACCATAATAAGCAAAAAATTATTTAACTGATGTGTGACAAATTCTACACAATTAAAAAGAATATGTAGGGCAATAGGAATCAAACAAAAGTGGAGCTAGGAAAACATACTAAAACAAACAGTTTTTATGGTTCTTCATTACTGAAAATCTTGCTTTGTTACAAAATATCATCACTAAAATGAAGCAGATTAGCACCCACAGCTCTAATGCAGATAATTTTATCAAGGTCATTACGTGTTCAACAGTGTTTAGAAAAGCTCTAAAAGAATTGCACCTGGATGACTCTGTAATGGTTTGTACATCAGGAAATGGGAAATGTCGTGCAGATTGATTACAGATTATTTTAGGGGATTAGTTACAGTGCTTGCAGATGTATTTGCTAGGGGTAAAACTAGGCAGACAACAGGTTCAGAATAATCTGTTATAAATTCTAATTTTTTACCAGGCACAGGCCTATCAATTTGTGTCTAATTATATCCTTCCATGTGAGATATAAAATACCTCAGGGTTTCTATAATAAAGGCTCATTAATGTGGACGAGAAATAATTCTGAAACTCTTTCTGCCAGGGCTAATGTTAATACAGATTTTAATTGCTCTTACAGGATATTAAAACACTGATTTTTTTTAAAAAATCAGTTTTAATCTAATCATTAAATGGATCCATTTTTGTAACCCTATATTTTCAAGTATTGCATCTTACACTGCTAGGTAGTTGCATCATTACCAGTCATGTTGAACCAGAGAATAAAAGATGAATGCATGAAGTAAAAAAGACAATATTATAAAAAACATATGAGATCCAATGATCCTCAGGTTCACTGTAATTCCCCTTTCTACCTTTAAAGTATCCTATTCCTGCTCAGATAAGTACATATTCTAAAATGTACTTATAAAAATAAACCAATAAGTACTGTGAATAGAAAAGAATCAGTATCACATTATGGTTTAAAGGAAGTAAAAATTTTTCTCCAAGGTGAAAACCAAAAGCAAAATCCCTCCAACAAGACTGGTACTTTAAGAACTAAAACTGCTAACCTTTAATCTCAAGGATATAATTCTTCTGAAGCTACTCTGGTCAGGTCACTGAAGGGTGAAAAACAAGAGCAGAATAGTATTCCAGTCTGATATTACTTGACTTCAGGACAGATAACTTAATCTTTGTTCCTCACACTAAAACCAAAATTCTCTATTGTTGAATTCCAAAAATGCCACTGTCTTTCAACAGCTTTTTGAAAATAGCATTAGAGTAAATATTCTGTACTGAAAAAGAGTAATATTCATGGTCTTTGTGGTGATAGAAGAGACACTTTCTTGTACACCTTGTCAAACTGCAAAGCACCACTAGCCTCAGGGCTGCTATCATTTGAATAGATGACAGGTACATTTGTCACAGGATGCATACTGTATAGCCACCTAGATAAATAAAATATATGGTGGGCAAAAGGGTCTTAGAGGTTTAAATTTTAGAGGAGAAGGGAGAAAAGACAAAAAATGAAAGGTTCTCACTTGGCTTTCTAAAACACTAGCAGACTGAAAAATAAAGCTGACTTGAAGAAGCAGCTCTTGTGACAGAACTGACAGTTCCTTTATAAAGGGGAGCTGAGCTAACAATAAACTGATAAATAGATTCATAAAACCAGTATGTGTGTTCAGTAAAGTGAGAAGGGGACTTATAAATGTACTGAAGTTTTGGTACCATGGATAAGAAGTAGCAGCAGAGAAACACAAGTGTTTTCTGTACATTCCTGTGCTTAGCAATGTGAGGATTATATTAAGGTGTATTAAGAGAGAGTTCAACTTTAAAACTTGTTATCAAAATATCTAACTTAGAATTTCTTCCTCCATTAACAGTTGCATGAAAATATCCTGAGAATATTTGTAAAAAATTACTAAGGAAAAACTCTGCTAAGAGTCTTTTGGGAATTAACTGCATCTTCTTGCAGATTATAACAGAGGAACACAAATCCAACAACAGGGCTGAGTAATGGCTATTCAACATTGAACAAAGCAGATAGGATAAACAAAATAAAGTTGTAAAACAAAGAAATTGGCCAGCTGTTTCATAAACCAGAATTAGTAATCCATTGGGGATATATGCTTTAAGATTTAATTGTTGACTTTTGGTAGAAGACTCAGGGATGCCATACACTGATTCCACTTAAGAAGTATAAAAATTGTATATAAATTATAAAAATAGTAAGTGAACTAGAGAGAAAATACTGCTGAGTTTTTCCCTTTCTGGAAATGGTTTCAGAGTACTTCTAGAAAACTAGTTGCTACTCACAAACTTCAGTGCCTTAATTACCAGTTAAATTCATTAGATCGTTAGCATGCCATTTAGTTCTATGCACCATTAGCTTTTCAGGTTTCGGTTTAGAAATAAATTGTGACTGAAAATTGGATAACCTAAATACCCTCCACATAAATAGAAATGACCAGTACTGGGAGGTAACAGGCCAAGTGCAAGAACTGAAAAGACTCATTCTGTAAGGAACTGCTCCCAGAAATATCTTAGTACAGACTGGCCACTGCAAGACCATGTTAGCAACCTGAGGGACAGACAGATTTCTTTCTCTCTGTAGACACCAAAGGCCTTTCCTAATGACCTAGTTGCTCTCCCACTTAAGATTCATCATATCTATAACTTTTAACCTTAGTTTTGTATTGAATAATCTTTGGAGACTTAGAGAGAGAGAGAAAGGAGGATTTATATCAACATTCACATGAAAGCAATGCATTCTTTAAAATTATTTAGATAAATTACAAGCCTGATTTTTGTTGTAAGAACTAAATATCTATTTGGGGATGCAATCTTTATTTTCTTCCTTCTTTCTACATGTTGTTACCAAAAAAACCCAGCAAGTAAAGATGTGTAGACTTCAGCATACCTATTTTTATGAGTTCCCTTGGTTGTTCAATGTAAATACTTGATAAAATTCATGTTAAAATTATTTGTAGAAATTAAAAACTCACCTCTCCAATTCCATCCCTTTTGCTAAGTGTGTAGTGATACAGTTATAGCTGGAAGAGCAGGTACAGGCTCCATTCCGTGTTTCACGTGCTTCTGCTCTGCTACTTCTCCCCAGGTCTGTGCTCCCACATCTGGTTACCCTCAGGTGCTGCATCCACCACGTTGCTTTACTGCCTGTGTGAGTTTTGCTTTCTTCTCTCCAGTGTTTTCCAAAGCAGCTACAGAAATCCTACAGAACTTACAGATCAAAAATGATACCCAGGTTAGCTAAGAATGAGACTTTTCAAAAGCTAGGTTTGGCCTAAGATATAGCTAACTTAGCTTGAGTTAGGGGGAAAAAAACCCAACAAAACCCCTAACATCTAAAACCAGAAAAGATAATTCCTTTACAGTGCAATTTCTTTGGTCAGATTTCATGCTCCTTCCAGGATTTCCCCTAATTTATTCCTTAGAAATAATTAAATGTTTTATCAGATACTTTTCCCAAAAGTAGAAGTAGTGGGCAGAGAAATTTTCAATATGAACTGTTAATATACGATAAAGTTAGAAACATCTGACACAAACATACAGCAGAAAACACTAAATAAATATATCTCTGGGCAGCACTACAAACTTCAAGCACAGAACAATGTACAGTTGTGCAGGAAAAAAGTACAGAGCTTTATAAAAGTATTTAAATTGCATGACGGCTGGCTGTGAGGGAGAATTACAACTTTACTGTGGACGTTTTAGATAATTGTATTAATAAGATGCAAAAATGAGAACAGCAAGTGCTGCATAATTTAAAGTATTGGTTATGAAACTTCCCCTTTAATAGCAAAGGCACAGTGAAACTTCTTACTTCTTAATATGAATGAGGAAAGATGGCATAGTTAAGCTAAAATACTTCATTTTAAGATGACAATATTTTTATTTATTTTTCTCTACCATTTTATGTTTCTATAAATAATAATAAACATTATTTCTAATAGTTTGCAAAAACAGGAATAACAGAATAAGATAAACGAAATGGCAAATATTACATGCTGGTCACTTCTACAGAATGGTAAATAACCCCTGCATTTTTCATAAAAATCTTGTGTCTTTATATTTGTTTGATATTCGTATTTTCTAATGGTTTGGCATCTTTTTTCTGTTAGCCTAAATACTTGCAAGATTCTGAAAGCAAACTAGTAATCATTTTTCAGACTAACTAACAAAATAAATACATTAAAAGTCACTCTATAGGCTTTAGTCAGTTTGAAATACACTATTTTTTGTGCAAGGTATATGCATTGAATCAATAACAAACATCCTTTAAGAAGCAATAAAATTGTTAAAACAAGGAATCATTTCTGATAAATATCTCAGTCCTATAAAGAGTCGTGACACCATGATATTTATATTTGACTCAGACTCACAGACTACATAAAAACTTTGTGTGGGTGTAATACCTGCATCCAGGAATCACTTCGTAAGAGTAGGTTTGATTTCTACTAGAAGCTGCAAATATTTTAAAGTATTGGATTGAATTTTTCCTATTACAGTTAACCTGAACATTTTCATGCTCTTCCTCTGCCTGAGAGCTCTGCTCTTACCATCAGGTACTGACCAGAACAAGGTGGTCTTTCCACCAGGAACTGAAGACTCAGAACCTGAAAAACAAACAAAAAAGCATGTGTGCCTGATTCAGACAAACCTGTGCTAAAAAATGTCTGTGCCTGAAGTGCCATGCCTGAACAAGAGACCAAGCTGCTGGTTCTCACTAAGCGTCTCTTAGAAAGGTACTCTTCAGGGAATTTTTGACTGCTTAATAACTTTTCCTCAGTAGCCAATTCCTTTTTTTTTTTCTCAGACTCAGTCTAAATTTAGATTTATTAAAAAAAAAATAAAGATCTATCTTTGCATTACACAGCTGAGCTGATGGAGCTGCACAGTTCCTTTTGGTTGTTCACTCCTCTGGGTTGGAAACTTTTCCTTTCTTATATCTGGCAGCAGTATGCATACCTGTTTCGCTACAACTGATGACACCTTTTAGTTAACCACTAGGAAAAACCCTACATTTCAGGATGATAAACATTTTCCTTTGATATTTATAATTGTTGCTACATGTAAAGAGAATACAAACATGTTTCATTTCCAGCCAGTGGTACACCTGGTACGCAGTGTAGAGGCTAATAAATTGGAATTGCATCCATTTTTGCTTTGAGTTTTTTTCTCTGTAAGAATGTTTGTACCTATATCGCATGTTCTTTCTTACAATTCCTTTAACCTTTGCAAGAGCACTATGAAACTAATAAAAAACCAGAAACTTGTGCTGCAGTCAGAGATTTAAAAAGTACAGCCATAAAATACTGATACCCATTTTTCCAACGTGAATTTTTGCATTAATGAAAACTGGTTCAGTATTAATACACTCATTTAAACAGCAACAAAAAAACATGAATGAATGTGGTAATTTTTTACCATGCATTCACCACATATCCATATTGATTAAAAAAAGGCTGAAACAAGTAGTTGGGTTTTGTTTCCTCTCTTAAAAAATACAGTGCATGAAGTAGAAGACACCAGCCACAAGTTAGAGAGATTTCTAAACCTTCAGGGTAAAATATTTAACAGGATAGATATGGTAATACAAAATTTTATACTTAATTTTAATGAAGTTAAACTGAATTATATGAACTGCAACAGATTTTGTACTACATGAAAGGTAAATAATGAGGCAAAAAGTCATTGCTTATTTCCTATGTTGATGTATTTATGTAATTGTCATCTGGTTTATTATTCACATGGGAAAGACATGAATTTTTTAACAGATTTTAAGTTCTTAAACAGCTGTTCTACAATCCAGTGCTACTTAAAAGTTTATGCATTTTCATAACTGCTTTATAAGAAGGTATTAGGCTAGATATGAAACAATGAACATCACTGAAACACATTCTGTACAAAATGAATGCTGATTTTTATTTAGACACAATTTTCTTCCTAATTATTTTCAATTTGATTTGAGAAATGTTTAGTCAAATAGAAGTGATTTAGATTTATGCACATGCTTAACTGTATGCATTTTAGCTTCTAGCTTTTTGAGATCTGCTCAGTGCATAAAGATAAGAGGATGGTTCAGGTCCTAGACTGTTTTGAAATTAAATAGCCATGGTTAACTTGAAGATACTTCTCCAGTCTCTTGTGATCAGAAAATATGCTGAATTTGCACACAGATTTTTACTTGAAGTCAGAAAATGGAGAAAATAAGTGAACACTGTTTAAAAAATAAAGATTGAAATTATAGCCATTCAAAAGTACTTCTGACCAAGCATGTCCTACAGGCAAGTATCTAAATAAGCCACATAACAAAAAAAGTTTCAAAATCAAGATAGCATTTAATCACACAATTTTGAAACAATTCGATTGTTATTTCTCTTTAGGAAGACATTTATTAAAGAAATAGTACACATGGTAGACACATAAAATTTCTGCTTCTCCAAACATATTTAGAGTCATAAGGACATGCTTGTTAATAACATGAATTTTGTTTAGCTGTTAGATTAGAAACATGAAGGACATAAGTGAATCATTTATAGTTTCTTAATTCTCTGTGATGGATTTAGGTCATGTTTTCTGTCATATCAAATCTGATTGCCAAATTGTCAGCTCTAATGCAAATCTCAGTTTTAATCTCCCCTGCAGCCCAATTACAAAATTACTTTTTGATCAAGTTCCTAGATTTTATAATTATCTTTTCATTATAAATTGAAAAAATAATGTTTAAATTTGGTGTTTGTTATATAAAAATAATAAAACTACTTTATGGAGTACTAATAAAAATTCCAATAAATCTTAGAAATTAAATACAAACCTTCCCATGCCCAGAATCTGAAGACTACAAGTTACACAGTGCATGTAAGGAAAGGAAGAAATAAACACTTCAGTAATCTTCTAGAAACTGATCTTATTGAAGCTGGGAATACACAACTATCAAAGAATACTGTTAGAACTTGGTTTGCAGATATTGTCTGGACATAGCCTATAATTTTATCACAAAAAATAAGCGTATCCTTTCTCTGAACCGACCCAAGTAAGAACTAAGTTTTCTTCTTCCAGGTGAAATCCCTTTTCTTGCTACACTTTGCTGAACCAAGCAAGTTTTTAAATCTAAGCTCAGAAAACATACACTTTCATATACAAGACATGATTAATACCATACAAATGACAGCTGTATGATTGCCTACATTTATCTTGAGACTGCATGTGAGATGGCCAGAATTTCAGCTGACCCTGCCAACACCTTTTTTCCATTCTACAGACACACCAAAGCCATATAGAAAGGCTTCTAAATTCTAAAGCTGAGTTTAATTCAAATTCATAATAGGACAATGGTCTTTATACAGAAAAGCTCATTTTGCTGGTAATGGCAGTGTAAAAGGGTCTTGCAATCTAATCTCACTTTTGCCCACTGCATCCATTTAGGCTTACTTTCCAGCTGATAAGTTCTGATGATCATCTGTGTTGCTGCAAACCTCACAAGTCTCTCTCTGTGGATCCTTTTGAGCATGTTTCTATTTGTTCTTCACCCTGGGAACCGATTATGTGTCTAGGAACGTAGAGAGCAACCAGGACCCATGCTGCCAGCTTGCTATCAACCATACAGTCCAGCAGCTCCTCATCCCATGTATGCTTCCTTGTGCTCTGGATGCAGCAGCAGCTTGTGAACTTCCAATCCATTGCACTACAGTAAATCAGAACATACATTCCCTTGTATGTAAGCATCTTTTATTCAGGATGACTTTAAGAGACAAGTTATCTTTGCCTCTTTCAACCACATATGGCACCACGTGCAACAGCTAATTGTGGAGAGCACAGTATTTGGGTATCAGTAAAATAACAGATGCACAGAGCACAAACATTAAGAGAAGGGGGGGACAGGGAAAGCAAAACCCGAGTTTAATGCATACTCCAGGTGTGCATTAGCTATTCATACCACTCCTCTGGCAAACCACCCTCCTTGAAAGATATGTGGAAGGGACACAAAAAACATAGAGGAAAAACTCAACATCGATAAGGGGACATCCCTTTTGAAAAACAAAATACTGCCATGCAACCATTAGAGAATCAGAAGACAGGAACACCAACTTGGCCAAGAAAAGCAGATAGCATTAAAATGATTATTTTTTTCATAATGGCATTTGGTTTTATCACTAACATTCATTCATAATGTGCTTCTCCCAGCCCTAGCACAGCCTGTCTTCCCTACACCTATCAGCCACATTTATTTTATGTATGTCACTGTCAAAAACTTGTTGACAGTAGAATGGGGCAAATTTAACTGTGTGCTTTGCAAATCCTACACTTGCTCACAGGTACCCACGGGATTTCCACAGTTTACATAATACAGTCTGTTCTGTTTCCATATAATCAATGGACACATCAAGAATGTTAGAAATATAGAACATGTACACTGCGTTCTGAAACAGTAAACAAAAAATGTACACCAAATTGGCAAGCAATTTTAAAATTGCACTCCTATAAAATGCTCAGGGTTTTTTGGTTTTAGATCTATTTCAGAAATAAGTTATCTGATAAACAAAGAAATTGATGTATGCTTCCCAAATCTTCAAAATCATAGAAAGAAATTAATCACATTTTTGCCTCTCAGTTGTTATAACAATGATGAATGATACACTCCTTGAGAAATGTTGCTGAATCATCCAATAAATTGTTTGCTCTACAGTAGGTCTCATCCACAGAGATGCTGACCTTCAGGGTGTTCCTGACAGGCTCAGTTATCAAAATCTGTTTTTCTGGCACAAATTCTACTCTTCCAAAACTGTAACTTGTTCATTTGTAAAAAAAGAGTGTGAATAATTGTGCCTGTTTATAACCTTTCTGTCATTTTTTTTTCTTTGTATAACTCACAAAAAAGAAGAATGTTACACTGAGTTGCACTGATGTGTTTAGAGAACTAACCCATTCTCAATGTCATAAACACATTAATAACTTAATTTAAAATGAGGGCAAACTGTGACTCTGTTCAGCATACTGAAAGCTGATAATTCAGGAGAGTTAAGCTCTTCATCATTTACATAACTGACTAAAAAGGAACTAAAAATAAAAATTAATACCGAGTGTTTACCATCTGATATGCAATTTTTCTCTGAAGAGGTTTTCTAACTACCAGCAATTCAACTTTAGAAAGGATGACAGGCACCCTGGGTCAAGATTCTACAGAAATGACCACACAAATGACCATACAAATTCAGTACTGTAGCACAGTTCTGCAGTTACACAGGAGAGTGGCTCCCACTAAGGTGCATTCAAATACTCATTTCGTTTTTAAGCGTACCAACAGCTCTACTAAATTTGGAAAAGTCACTTGTGCTCTTAGCTTTAGCTACATACTCGCTCTTTACCACTACTGTCTCCGGTTTCTCGTGGAGAAATGTTGATTGTAAACAGCACTAGTGTGCATTATTGCCTGCAGGCTGAGCAATCTGAAATTCATTTGGTCCCACTTACTAGGTGAGCCAATCATGGCTATTCCGTATTATTTCTCTCAAGGGAATGGAGAAAGACTTGTAATAATATCCTATTGCTTGAAAGAACTTAGGTATTTCAATTTCACCCAAAGTAGCCTTCCTGACATATCTGTAATTACTATAAGCTGGTTTTAGTTTTAATTTTGACTAGTGTGGAACTCAAAAGGCACTGTAAGACAAGACAGGCAAAGCTTCCAGGAAAGACTCAACCTGACATGTGATATTTTAATTTTTTACAACTCCCGGAGGAAGAGTTTGTCCTGCTCAGGTGGGAAAACCATGATATGAAGAAACTGTATCATACATGCTAGCTCTAAACAAGCCAAAGAGAATGAGTATCAAAGTACAATGGATCAAAAATACCAGCTTGTTTTACTGCTTTTCTGCGTCAGCACAAGCAAGCAGCATCGTGATACAAGGGCTAATTGAAAAAAATATCCCTTAAGAAAAGCCAACAAACAAACCCTGGAAAATACTGAAATTACATGAAATAATGATTCAGCAAATACAAGATTAACAGATTAAAGTAACCTCAGATTTTTTTCACAACAGGAAGTGTTTTAGGACACATTACCCTAACAACTTGGGGAGATGAATTAGTTATAGGAACCATATTTACCACACGTGAAAAGATATGTAAAAAATTAAGGGACACATTTTGCTAATCTATATACTTCTATTGTAAATTAAACAAAATCCTTATCATTTGTCATTGCTTATCATCAGTACCACATTATCATTTGCAGACAATTCTTCCCTTTTTTTCTTTTTACAGCCACTTTTAATGGTACGACAAATTAACAAGTTTTTCAGAGCATTAACTCCGTAATTGTTTCCTTTTTTGTGTGTAGTAACAGATGGACATGTATCTCCTGGGATAAGAGAATCAAGAATCTTTTATTTGCAAAGCAATTTTCTCTCTCATTGTAATCAATATATTTTATCATGTGTGTATAAAAATCTAGTTAAATGGAAAAAAACAAATGCATCTCTCTACTAAAAACATACAAATTAAACTAAACAGGTGAAATGGTCAGCTGAACTTTTTCCTTTAATGCAATCCTTATGTAAAGAATAAAACTCTTATTAGAAATAATAAAACTTATATTTAAATTCTCTACAGCATTTTGCTGAAGGGGTTAAGGGAGAGACTACAATGTTCATAACTTAGTAGTGAAATAAATATCCCAAATTTACTCATATGATCATGCTTAAATACTTTTTCTAGAACAAGGAGTATTCTTGTGGACTGATTGATGAATACAACTTTTTGAACTTCACTGCTGATGCACATAAGTTTGAACAGGAATTACTACTACTTTGTCTTTTCCTTTCCAGTCCAGAGTTATATACCATGATAAGCTTTCTGGATGAAATTTTAAACAACTCTGAGTGCAATTTGACTTTTTACTTTATCCATAAGCATATCCATGGTGGTAACAGTGATTATTCTGTTTGGGCCAAAATTAACTTTCCACAGCTTGAAATCACCTCAGAATTTAGAATGACTTTCTAGATGAAATCTTATTTTTTAAATAGATTTTTTTTAATTAGGTCCCAGCTGTGATTTTTGATTTAGCTAGATTGTTTTTCCATTCTGAGCAAAATTATTTTCCATGTCAGCAATTTTAAAATATAAATAATTATAAATTTTTATACATCAATATATTAAATGCTATGGTACATTAGTTATTTTCACAGAACAGAAGGATAAGGTTCCTTTCTCTGCTGTCTTGTTAAACTAAAGTGATAATACAGATAACTTCCCTAATGGGAAAGGTTACTCCTTGAAGAGAACAGGCAATTCTTTTGTTCTGCCTCCTAAACAGTTGAAGGTAAGCACAGAGAGACTTTTCAAATAAGTGATTTCATTCTGAGACTTTTTCCTCCACCTAGGACAAACTCCAAGACACTCTTCAGGTATAGCTGGTTCTATTTCACCATTCACTGAATGCGACATCGGTTTAGGATCCAATCTCACCGCCTTTAGTACACTGCAACAGAAATTGTTCTAGTAGTGTTGTATAGAAAAGCAGCATAATCTGAGGGAGGAAACTGAAGACCATGGAAATGGGAAGTGCTTACTCCTTTTTCTTTGAAAAAACACTCTAAATCCACCTGTCATATTCTAGTGTGTGTTGGGTTATTGTTCTTCTGTTGGAATACAAACTGCATTTTTTTCTGTCCTTTGACCATGTCACCTCTTAGTAATTAACCTAACTACTCAGATCCAATTTTAAGAAAGCATTCTTCTCAAAGTAAATAACATCCTCTCAGTTTAGTAATTCCTGGAACATACTTAATAATACAGCTTATTTATTTTTATTTTTAAGTATAAAAATTTTGCTCAATTTCCAATGAAAATAGGTTTTAAAAGAATTACACGTCCAAATTTCTGTAGATCACCTTTAATAATCTAATGTTCTTTTTTCTTAAGAAAATGTTACTCTTCAACCCTCAGGTTTTAGGGAAAACAGACTTAAACAAGTATACTTACTATTAGATCTTAAAAACAGCACTAAGTTAATCAGTAAAGAAGGACTGCAATGATACAAAGACAAAATTTTGTTTAAGTATATTGCTATACTGACATTTAATTCACTGTTACTGAACATTTCCACGAATACTTCTGCAAGTGACTCTATCTTTAAAGATGAAATGTGAGAAATTACTTACGGTTAGGTCCATTTTCATCTTTGCAGTCTCAGAGAGGTTGCCTATGAACAATAATATTCTATTTGAAAGATATTCAGCAATGATAATTGTAGGTAAGATCATTTTACTAAAGAAATTATTTCCTATGCAACACATGGTCCACTGCAATGATAACCCATTCTTGTTATTGCTGTATTCAGGTAATCGTTAGCTCAAAATGCAAATGAACTTTTGTAGTGGCAAAACAACAGATGCTCAACAGATACAAGAACAATCATCTACAAGTGAAAGATTTGTGATAAAATTATAGCTGCCTACCTGGTGTTTTTAGCAGGCTATCTTAGCTGAGCACATGCACATTCGCACTATACACATTTCTAGAGTGAATAACAAATAAACAGCTCATAGTCTTTATTTAAGAGGCCATATTGATCTTTGGAACAGCAGTAGTAAAGTAGCTACATTAAGAATGCATGCATCTTAATTACAACCCACTCAAATGTGCAATACTTTTTAATGATGGTAAATAAATCAATCAGCATAAATTAACAATGACAGAAGCTCAGAACAAGAGATGTTGTACCTGACACTTTCAGTCTATAATTGGATAATGTGATAATAATAAATTGTTGGAATACACTGTCTGTTAACTGGAAATTACATACTATATTGCTACAATATCCCCATAGAATATAACCATATTTATTTCTTGGATGATTTTGTCCCTTTTTTGTTAGAATGAGCTTTGGCAAAAGTTAACTTAATGTACTATTCCTAATTCAATTCAAGTTACAATTGTTAATTGTCTCACTGCTACCTGATCTGACTAGGACAGAAAGAACAATGTCTTAAACATAGATTAGGAAAGTATAAGTGAAATAACACCTTCACTTGTCTCTTGGGGACAGTAAAAAAGACAAAAATTACCATTCTTGTAAAGAGAATATTTGAATAAAAGTACCTTTATTTTGTCTGAAATGACAGGTCTTATGATAATGGTCTAGATTTTGTAATAACAGACAATGTTTTGAAAATAACTTTTATGAAAAACATTTCTACTTCTGTCTCATTTTAATATTTCCTGCCTAGATTACGTGTTTAATTTTGGTTTTATTCCAGCAGTAGTATTGATTACATTACAGCAAGGTTTCAACGATTTTACCAAACTTTCACAAAATAAATTCATATTTATTTAATTAGCATTCATACCAAATATTTTTTCTTGATCACTACTACTTCTTCAGTAGTTGTAGTGCCTTAACTTAAAAGGTTAGTGAGAGGAGCAGTTATTATATTTGACCTAATAATAGAAATATTTTCAACTTCTCAGTTATACTGTTAGAATACAAACCACATCAGACAAAGCATGTTAGGAAGACTTCTTTTTCTACAACTGCATTTTTCTTAACCTAAATGGCATGGCAGTAGTGTACCAAATGTACAGACTGGGTGCCAGCTGTGCTTACACAGCAGTAAACAAGTGTCATATAGTCCAAATTATTTTCATGGTCAGTTCTTAAATCCTGTAGCATCAGACCTTAAACTGGATACTGAAGAAACTTTGGTGAGACATCAAGTTTAACCACTGAAAAATATTTATGATTAACAATAAATTCATAAAAAACCAATTATTACAAAGGAAATTTAAAAATGGCATAAACTGCTCAGATTAGATCAGCCAGCAGCACTTCTAAAATGCATTTCAATTTAATCATCTTGGTGGCTTTTATCAGTACTAGTAACAACCTATGGGCTAGTTTTCCATCAGGAGGATTCGCTCTTCTACAGCTCCTCTAACCAAGTTTACAGATTATTAGAAAAGACTGAGAGACTCCTCTGAGTTAATTCAGAGTGAGTTTAAGCATATTGTACTTTAAGGTTGAACTCCTGATAAAATACATTTTAATATTCCAATGCCTTAGAAAAAGATTAAGTATTTGAGCAGCTGAAGAGAATAAACAGACAAGTTTGATGAGTTTACATTTAAATCAGTTGAATCTAATATTTTAATAAAAGCATCTTGTTAGAGTTCTTTGCATTTAATATACTCTGCATATTTGAAAACCTCATCTGTAGACAGAGAAGTGTGTGTGAATATATCCAGAATGAGCACCCATGTTGGATAAGGTTACTTATTGAGGAGTTATATAATTTGCATAAAGTTTTAAACATCTCCATTTTTTTTTAGACATACAGTAATCCTAAATACCATTTAAAGTGAATTAATGAAGATTACAGCATAAGGAAGTATCTGACACTTGGGGATATGGTGCTAGAAAGGTTTAGAGGGTATTTTTACACATATTTTATAAGCCCACTGAGTAAATCTTGGACTTCAACCATTGTTTTTGGACATGAAAGAGTTTGAAAATCCTATTAACGCATTTGTGGAAGTGGTCTAGCAGTACTGCGGCTACAGGATAATTTATTTTGCATTATCACTTATTACAGCAAAATCCTAACTTGTGAAACCAAGGGAGTTCCTGAAATCACTTTTGAAAAATTATTCTCCTTTTCTTGCAATATTTCCAATCGTATGTATTACCTTGTTGTGAAAATATAATGGAGTGCACGACATCCGTCTATCTGCTTTCTTAAAATAAGATACTTCTGTGCAGATAAGACAGTGTCAAATTTACTTTTTGCATAGTTGCTCTGCAACATTCTGTCTGAATCTCGCTTTTTTTTTTTCCCCTGGGGCTATTAGCATCTCCACTTTAAACAAAATTTGGCCTTTGAGAAAGTTAAAGTTTTACTCTCAGTTACCAAAATACTTTATTACTAGAAGTGATGGATTTAGAGAGCAGTTTCAACAGTCTCCCTATGTAGCCTATGATTTTTTCCACTATGGCCATTTAACAAAGTAAACCTCAATTCTGTGCATATTTAGCAATGTACAGAAGACATGCTTATGATTTTCAGATTTAAATCCTGCTAGTGATACTCCTATCCATTTTCAGGTGAATCTATTTATAATTTGTCTGCAAGGAAGACTAAACCACTTTTAATCCTAATCAGAGTTGCAGGTTATAAAACTCTCTTTTCTAAACTAGGAAGTTTTTTTTTTTAAAAAAAAAAAACCAGAAAATTCAAAGAGATTGGGAAGGGAGATATATAATGCTCTCAATGCCTCTTCCATCCCTGCAGGTGATTCTTGCTTTCAGGCTTGGTTGCAGTCAACTCAGTAACTTTCTGAGGTGCAGTAAACTCTGCACAGTCCCCAGGAAATTATTTTCATTACTTCTGCAGCCCGGCTGCTCCTCAAGCACTCTCAGTCTCAGGATGAGCTGCAAGCAGGCTCCAAGCTCTCTACTGTGAATATTTGCCTGCCCAAACCTGTAGTCTCTTAATTTTTCCTCTCCCTTGAGCTTGTTCTGTAGCTCCCACAGACATATGAGCAACCTTTCTTCCCTCTAGAGATTTCCAACTAACCAGACTTCTTTAAAAGAACATAATAATTGAGAAGAAAGGAGGAAAAAGCACCATGCCACAGATATACTATCACATTTAAACATCATGCTATGTTTATGTGTATATATCTGCTAAAGGAATTATGCTTTGTTCTATTCAGACCAAACTTCCTTTCTGGCAATCCCTGAATCTAAAATTGAAATGGAAACACCATTTCCAGAATAGTTTACTACTCCCTTTGAGAGAAGTGCCTTGCCCCCTGCACCTTAAGAAAGTGTATCTTATATTTCCTGCACCCAAAAATTTCTCTGTGGCAG
The DNA here is from genome assembly GCA_907165065.1 of Caprimulgus europaeus. Next base: position 18,633,102 of record OU015538.1, on the reverse strand, counting down.
CAGTAACTTGTCTGTGTCTAGGAGAAGCACAGTGAATGAATCAAATTATAGAAACATTTAAAATCCAGCAGGATTTTCACTAGTATCATAATCAGCTATCTCACCCATTAGATAATCTGCTGTTACACCCTGAAACATCTCACCGGTTCCACTCAAACAGTAATAACATGGTGCATCAAAAACAACCAAGTTTCAGGAGGCAGAGCAGAAGCCTCAGTTGCCATAAAACTCTAGGGATAACCTAACTTAAACTAAGATATGATAACTGAATCTCCAAATTTGGAATTAATTTTAATTCACCTTCCCCTAGCACTTACCATGAAAATCAGCAGCCAGCAATGCAGGCCAGTCTCAGGGCTCACCACATCAATGTAACTCGGCAGTTTTCCAACAGGGATTGCAAGACTGGAGTGCTGTGATTATAGATGTAAATCATTTCTTTAAATTGGAAAATAGTAATCTAATGTAATCATTCTTGGGTGCCTTCTTTTTTGTTTAAAATAATTATACTACTTCAGTCTGGACAAAAAAAGAAAAGACAAAAAAAGACACCAGAAAAATGCATAATGGTTTGGAAATAGTAACAGTACCTGTGTTCTGTAGAGTGGTAAAAACAACCTCTGTTTATGCAAATGTAAGCAACAATGAATATGAACTAACTCCCACAAATTAAATCCATCATATGATTTCATTTCAATCTTATGCTTTTGTTTTTTTCTCTCAGATAATCCATTAACTTTTACATTTCATAATCAATTTCAAATTTGTAAATTGTAGAAAATTATGTAGGAATTTGAATGTTAAAAGCAGATTAGAAAAGAAAAGATTTAATGTAAGGTTGGAAGAGTAAAACACAGCTGGAGAGTAAGATCTTTTAAAAATAATCTACAAACTCATATAGTATAAACAAAACATAATTAAGATGATGGTACTTTACAGTGTAGCTGGTTCTATTCCAACTCAGAACACAGCTAATGTATCCTTAGTGGTTTTTGTGGCTTCCTCTTCTTCAAAAAACTTTCAATGAGGGGAAAGGCAGGTGGAGAAAAGGGGGTAAAAATACAGGAAATACTTCAGCAGCCAAACTGATATTTCACGTTTGACCTAAGTATGAAAATAAATAATAAAAAAAACTAAAATAATGTTAAAAATAATTTACTAGTTTAAATCAAAAGTAAAAAGCAAGATCTCTTTTAGGGACATGTTTTGAATGCAATTTTTTTTTTTATTGCTAGTTTACTACATTTCAATTGTCATTTTTTTAGTGTAGAAAGAAAAAAAAAACTTGTATGTTGAAAAATTGTGTTGGGGCTAATACAGAAATAACATGATGAAAGGCAAGAGTTTCACTGTTATTGTGATAGATAATACAAAATCACCTGTAAATATGTGCTTTGTTAATTTTCAATGATTGAACGTAAAAACACTTTTCCTGTCAAGGCTGTCATCCCAGATACTACAGCCGAGTGGCTGTCATGTTTGTTGAGGGAGAAGGGAAAAAGTTTAATAAAGTTAATAACACTACATAGTATAATTTTCTAAAATCTTTCTGAATTGAGAGAGGCAAGTAGGTGACAACCTGCAGGAGTAGATATCATGGTTCAGTTGCAAGATTATTCTGTTTTTTTCCACAACCATGCCTAACAATACTGCTGATTCTCACATGTTGTTCAGCAAAATGAGCTGCTCCACAGAGCAAAGGAGGAAAACAAACAGCAGCATGACCTACACACAATTTTCTTTGATGAACTAGAAGAAAGTACTTGTGACACTGGGACTCAAAGCCAATCATAAGCAAACTGTAGATGCTGCCAATGTTTATATGCACTGCTGCTGGAGTAATCAATAGTTCTTACCGTGGTCTAACTACAAAGCTCTGAGAACTGGGAAATCCTGTATCTACACACACCCACAGAGTGTTTTTGAACAATGTAGAGTAGATTGAGGCAATTGAGATGTTGCTATTCATTGGTGTCTAGTGTTGCCACATTGGAACAGCTGGTCCTGTTCTGTTTCTGCCTCATGAACTGGGAAAATGAATATTCCTTTTCCAAATCATAAGCCATAAGACTTAAATATTCTGTGATGAATTACTACAGAAAAAAAATAATTAATAGAACATCTGTCTGCCAAGAAGATAGAGTGCAAGTCACTAATATGTTTCAGTTACTGGGCCAGATTCTCCCATTATTCTGGCAGCTAACAAAGACCAGAAGGCAGTTGGGTCAATCTGTCCAACAATACTTTCGTTATGGTAGAACTGTCACCTGGCAAATCTAGCTCAAGTAACAACCTCTTTCTCTCTGAGCCTGCAGCAGGCTGGATGTTCTTCAGAATTCTTCTCAGCATCTATCACTGCCTTTGGGAGATTCTGTGACTTTGAAAGTTTGGTACTAAAGAACAGAAGTACACAAGTGCCATTATGTGATAACGTGTTTAGAATGACTAAGCCACTATTGAAAACAGTTGTCACATAATGTAAATTCTGATGTCAAGCAAAAATGACTGTTTTTATACATATGTTATGGTGACTTCAAGAGAATAATTTGAAAAAGTAAAGTTAATGTTATTCCTAAGAATAATTAGCTTCAAATTACTTTTTAAAAAAATTACTATTTGGAAATCTTTTATTCAAAATGAGTTTGCAATGTTTCTATTCCACTTCGTCTTTACATTTGCTTTGAGATGTCAAATGTCATTTTTACTTTGGCAAGAGGTCTTTTGATTATCAAGATAAAAGAAAATGTTTGTTCTGAATAAATTCTTATTTTCTATTTTACAAGTGAAGTGAATAGAAAACTTCTACTAATGATATGCTTCTCATTAGCAAACGGATCCCTTTGCTGTGGTAATCAAATAAACCCTTTCTTCAAGTCAGTCTTCATCCATTTTTATAATTATCATCACTGTCCCCATTTTTTTTCCTCCTCTGAAGTATAACTTGAAATGTGTCTGTGAAAGCTTTCCAATCGGTCCACTACAAGGAAATTGATGTACAGGACTCCTAGCGGGGTAATGAAGTTTCTTCCAACCACAGAACTACAATCCACAACCAGACATAAAATCATGTAAAGCCGGTTTCTTCCTCTAACTTCTTAATTTATCAGTAATTAAAAAGTGATAGATACCTCAGTTAAGAAACAGGAAACTGAAATTGCTGTTTCAGTACAAGGTATGCAATCAAGCCCACTGTCTGAAGGGAAGAAAAATAAACTACTAATTGGAAGTGGACAGCAATAGCTACTACTTTGTGCTCTGTGTTATATTAAAGTCATTCACTATTGACATCATATAAGCATTGCTCCAGCACTGTAAATGAATTCTCACGGGGATTCTTGAGGGCACAGCCTCAAGACAATTCAGTGGCAAAAGTATATATGAGGTTATAATTTGGCTTATTATCTATGAAATTAAAAGAACAAATGTGAGTGCCTGCAGTGAAAGAGAAATGTTTTGCAAACTGAAATGGCACTGGAAATCAATATGATACAATGAATACAAAATCTCAGATTGCTATTTCTACAAGATTATAAAGAATAACTATTGAGGACTAACATTTTCTGCTCTGTCGTGGAACCCTTTCAAAATATCTCATTTAGCTATACTTGAGAGATAAGGTTTTTAAAATGCTGGATTGTTAGACACAAAAGGCACAGCATCTCAGCTGAGATCAAAGGTGAGATCTCTTTCTAGAATTACTCAGAACACATTTGTGCTGTAAAATGAAAGAAATCAGTGCATGAAATATTCTGATATGACACTTGCAATGAAATTGAGAAATCAGGTTATGACCATGACCAGTGTTTGTCATTGATTTCTGTTTCGTTCAGTAACCATTGACATGGGACTAAAGCACACTCAGCAGCTGTAAATTTATCCAAACTCAGGAATGAAAACAGTAATCCTCTTCCTCCTTCCCCTGCAAACCCCATATCCAAACAACACTTACATCAAAGCTGAAATTTAACACAATATTATGTCCAAAGTTGTCTGGTCAGAACTTACACACTTGAACATAACCTGGCCACTTGCAAAACAGCAAATATGTTGACAGATGCCAAAACCACTTACTGTTAAAGCACCATGGCAAAAGTCAATGGTTAAGAATGTTTGAAATTCTGAGACTGTATCACCTAAACAAACAGAAATACTGACTTTGGTGAGCTGGGTCAAAAGAAAGAAAAAAATTAATAAAAGGAGAGTGATTATTATTTTTTTTTACTTTATTTAGTTTTAAGTAATTAGTATAACTTATACAAACTAAATTCTGATTCTAACAAAACTTAAAGACAGTCAGAAAGCAAACACTCTGAGCAAGTTCCAAATAAATCAGTGTAAAAGATCAAAAAAGGCCTAAAAGAAAACTGGATACTTTGTTTACAAATACGATAATGCCCTTTTTTTTTTTTAAGTGCAGAGAATTTATTTCCTGTTCTCAATAATATTTTTCTAATCTGTGAACAGAACCAATTCAAGCAGTTTATAAGATAAACATTGTGTTTTCCACAATTGCATAGGCTGCATTTTTGACCTAAAAGCATTTTCATTTAGCTTTCTTTAAAGTTGCTAAAAGGGTCTTCAAGGAGGATCAAGAAGCATCAGAGATTACTACAGTGACCAACAGACACTCACATCATATATATTGTTAGTCCTCAAAAATAATCGTTCTAGCAGATTCACTTTATTTACTTCATGGAAGTAGCCTCACTCACTTCATAGGAAACTCTATTGTTTTCTTTTTAATTAGAATATTAAACAAATTGGCAAGGAAGCCACTTTTCCACAACAGTTGTGTCAACTCTTGCTCACCTCTCAAGATATATTTTCGTATGTACCATCAAGAAGTAACAGCAAAATATGTCAAATCCTTTTCTGTTCAACCTTGCAAAACCCAAGTTTGTTTAAGAATTCCCCTCTGGCTTGTTTACAGCAATGATGGAATAGAAAATCATGTTTTGTCCTCCCTGTTTCTTTATAAGAACCCTTAAAATTTCAAGTTCAGAAGTCAGAACACATTGTACTCATTGACCTTTCACTATAGCATGTCATTTCAGTCCCTGTGCAGTGAATTTCTGTTTTTTTCTGGAACGTCTGGGGACAACGTTTTTCTTTTAACCACAGCAGTGATTTGTGATTCCATGCAACCTAGAATACGTTAATGGAAAAAGTAATTACAATTTTCCTTTCACTCCCTCTCAAAATACTGCCCCTCTCAAGCCAAGTACAGATGGAAATTTCCATGTGAAGGTCTCCAATATGAAGAGTTGATTTGTGACAGTTAAGGAAATTATTTTCATATGTTGAGGAGAAAGAACTTTGTTAACAGTGATTAGTTTGTTGTTATCACATAAATGAGTTATTCTATAAGGAACTGTACTGCACTGATCAAACCATGTTAGATAATGTTAAACAACTAAAGAGGGAAGAACAAATCATTCCATCAGTTCTCGCTTTACATCTTGAAACTCTGTTTATGCTGCAAGTGAATTGTCCGTACTAGCAGTTGCCATAAAGAACTGAAAATCTCAGTTGGTTTTATAGCAGCAAATCAGGGCTCAGTGAATGACAGAAGGCATCACAGACATCAGTGTGGGTTAGAGGTACACACCAGATCCAGTTTTACTTACTGAGGAATGTACTTTTTATATGATTTGACTTTTGAGATTCATGTTTCCAGACTAATCAGGATTGTGAAAACTATCAATGCTCATTCCTAGAGCACTTTTTTCCTTTTGGTTCTGGCAGAAACTACTCTGCACACAAAGTGAAGAAGAAAAGATTTTTAGTGTTCAGAGAATCAGATAGGGAAAGCGTGAAAATAACTGGAGAAGACAAGTAGTGCTACATGGTATGCTACATGCAGTTCCCAGACAGAAATAATTTCAGTACCTAGGTGCAGGACATGAACATTTTTAACACTTTTAGTGTTTTCCATTTCAAAATGATACCAAATGAAAGCATATTACCTTTAGTTTGTACCAACTTGTTGCTTAAGCTGTATAACACATAAGACAATTTCAGTTTAAATAGTAATTTGTAATTATTCTTACTTGAGAGACTGTTTCTTGGAATTTGTAAAAATCAATAAAATATTCTGAAGATTGCTTTTAAGCAGAATGCAGACATTTTCCTGATGTGTTGGGTCCAGGCTGTAATTCCTTTTGTGAGATACAGGAAGCTACCCTTCTGCAGCGGTAGGTGCAGGTCTCAACAAGATTTGAACCAGCATCAAAACTCAACTTCACTGAAACTAAATTCAATCAGAATCTGAGATTATAATAAAATTTGGATAACTTTTCATTTTTTTTTAAAAATATAGTTATTTACAAATGACACAAATGAGGAAATTGGGAGTGTCATTCAGAGTGAGAAAAACAACTTAGGCTACTTTATTCTTTACTAAAATGTAGATGAATTGCTCTAGTTAGACAAAAAAGATGGTCAGATATGTAAAGTTCCAATATCAATAAGGTGCAACAGATCAGCCTAGATAATAAATTTTCAGAATATAATGCAGACATAGGGTCCTCAGCTGATGCTGATTAAAATTCTGTAGGCAACAATTAAAAACCTCCTCTGTTCACAGAACAAATTGTTTTTTAAGTGTTCTAAAAGGGAAATGAAATAGTTTGTCAATACATCTAAAGATTTAAAAAACTCTTCGGAACATTGGTTTGTGCAAATTGTTTAAGATTTTTCTGCACAGATAATTATATATCTATTATAATATTCTACCAACATAATCACACAAGCAGTCTGATAACAGAAACAAATTTAGCCTATATTAGCTTGTGCACATATATAAGCACCTCATGCCCTATTAAGTGTACTTATGAAAATAGCCTCCTTCTTAGAGCCTAAACTCTGGAATCAGTAGATAAAAATTCTGTTCTTTTCCATACATTTTTTAGGACATTGTACAAATTGCATTACATCTTCATATCTTGCTTTATTCACATATGATAATGATAATTTCCAGCTCACTGACATGGACAACCCAAAGTATTTTACAGGCATTAGGGAATTTCAGAATCTAGAGAGAACTGTTATAGAGATGTAAATTACTGTTACACCATGCATATATTCTCATTTTTTACAGTATTACCTAATACGTTGCATATTTTTGAGCTAAATTCCACGTTCTGGGATATTTTTGAATGCAACACTTCCCATTATGAAGGCAGAGTTAAAAAAATATATTTTCAAAGGAATTTTTTTTTTGTTCTTTTCTAGCTATGTCATTTATATTTATAAGCAAATGATATTTTGGGATGCAGAGCTGTCTATTTTCTCCCTGCTTATAGGATTTCTTCATTCATGATGCCTAGAATGTATTACAGCTCTATAAAAAGTCCTCTGAAGCCACAGGATGATAGAAAGTGGTACACCTCCAGTGTTTGCTACTGCTTTGCCACCTCAAAACCGAATATAACCAATTACAGAAAATACTGAAAGTCTAATGTTCTCAAAATCAGAAGATACTGATAGTTGAATGCAGATGTACTAGAAACTCTTAAATAAAACCTTTCCACATTTAGCTATGCTATATTGCCTCCCCTCTTTATATCCTGTTGGGGCTGACAGTTAAATCAAACTAAGCTGAAAAGAAGATGCTGGAAAGATTGATTTCATTAAATGGCATCTACATTCAATGCTTTTGCTTGAAAGCAACATACAAAGCTATCTCGATACACTGCTGGTATTTCCCCGACATCTGAAGAGACTTCTAAGGTGTACTATTATAGTAGAAGAGTTTGTTTTTCTAAGTTAAAGCAAACTACCCATAAACATTTCTCTGCTTAAAAAAGAAAGTATGTGAAATAGGGGAAAAAGTATATACACAATGATAACAAAAAAACCCACTCTGAATGGCTCCCTTCTTTAACCTCCCTAAAAAAAAAAAAGTATTGTTTAGAAAAGCTCGCCTAAGCATATTCTGTCTGCAAAAGTGATCGTTTCTTGTCCTTGGCCAGCCTAAAATATTTATTTTCCAACAGACAGCAATATTCTTTTAAGTGAGAGTACCAGCAAGAGGCTGCATCCCTCACTCAGAACTTTGTCTTGGCATACAAGAGGCAACATTCTCCCATCATGGTTGAAATTTTGGTGTGCAAACGATCTGTTCCAAAGCACCTGGACTTTTTAGCCTCCAGATTTAATTTCATTTTCCAAACTCCCACCACCTTCAATGTGTTCTTGAGACAGACTTAATAGATGTACCTCTGGATTGCCAGATGCCAGAGGCCTTTGACAGGGCCAAATACTCTCTCTTCATTAGTTCAACACCTTTTTAAGAAGAAAATTTTGAAACTTAAATATTCAGTGCTTTTCCTAAGGGCATGAACAGTTTCACATAGGTTAAGCTCCCATGAATGGACACATGAAGTCTCATCACCTAAATGGTCTAATGTGAGAGGCCCATTTGGAAAGACCAGATGATCCTTTGTCACCATCACATAATTTATCTTAATATATATCTTTTTAATTTTTGACATAAAGTTTGAAACTAAGCTGATTAAACACTTGCTACTCTCCAGAATCCTGCATTCACATTTTGAACCAACGTGTTATGTTATGAATTTTTATATATAAGATCCACTCTCCAAACTTGAAGAGTGAAGGGGAAATACCTTATAAGTTTTCATAAGACCTTGATGCAAATATTATTTTAGTACTTTTCAAAGGAAATCTATTTTTTATTGATTATAACAAAACTATTTCCATATACTTAAAAGTCATTTTTGTTCGTCAAAGGGTCCTTTCATCACTGTAACCAAAACACACACATTTTTAGGCAAACAAAACAGACTTCTGTAGTTTTAAGGGGTACCATATCCCTTATTGTACAAGATATAAACAGAAGTATTTGTACAACTTTAAATAAAATATAAAAAGATGGGATTCAAATTCTGGAAGACGGAGAGCAACATATAATATGAAGTATTGTCAATGTAACAATTGTGATGGCGTTCTGGTAGACAGAAATCTTACACAAAGCCAAGTGCAGTAGGTTTTCTGGCAAGAAAGACTGAGAAGACAACAAACAACTCACACCTGTTTCTGCCCTATAATTCTCATTCTGACAGCATTTTGTTTTATCAGTAATAGTATATGGACCCAAAGACTGTTCCTAGGAGAGAAAAGAGTAGTACTTCTACTTTGTTTCTATGCTGACAATTCTATGGAAAAAAACCCCTAAGAATATCCAATTATTATCTTTACTGTGCATATAAGTTACCTTTACAAAAATGGCAGGTTCGTGCATTTAAGTATATTATTTAAAAGAGAACATGTTAATGGGCTTTCATAGTTTGCTTGCTAAATCAGGGATTCTCCATGGGTATGAAGAAAACATAATCACACATATGGTGGAACTAAAATGCGCTATTTTTCTTGAATGAAATTCTCTTGTTAACTCAGCGTGCCCTGCATGAAATCACATATCATTTTTCAACCATCTGCACATCTCACAGTATTATGGACAGAAAATTTCTATTATTCAGCCACTAAGATTTTATGTTGGGTGACTTGTAAGTGTGGATTCACTTTAATATATTTCACCATTGGTGGTAAATTCGGTATTTATGCAGATGCTGCTTGCATTTCTATAGATTTCAATTTGAAGAATAAACTTCCATTCAAGTCTGTCTTCTGCCACCCTTGTTTCTAACACCTTATGAAACACATTCCAGGTAATTTGGACACACAAGCTTTTATATTATACATTAAGGAAAATGCATTGCTCAAATTTCAAAGTTAAAGACACTTGAAGAGTCCTTGATTGGGAGTAGCTGTTTGATAAATTAAAACCAAATCAAGCAAATGAAAAACCAAACCCACCACAGCAATATCTTTGCTGTCAAAAGATCAACATGTTAATGAGATCTTTTTTTTTTAAATGAAATCTTTGCTGTTAGTGTTGACTTCTGATTAATTCATAGATAACTTATCATAATATAGTGCTTCATGAATTACCCAATTTAAGAACTGTATCAGGAATTTTAGACCATGCCTTTCTTTCAATATTGCTGACTATCAAGGGGAATCCAATTACAAGGCACTCTGTTACTATTCAATTTATCTCTATTTTCAAATTAGAAGTCTCAATATACACACCAACAACAAGACATTTTTCAGGAATCTCTGACATGATATTCTTGTTCATAAAGATATTGTGGAGATTAAATTCATTTTAATTTCCTGGGTCTCTACATGTCTCCTTTCTTTCTTGAGATGTAACACGTCATCTTTGAATATCCTAAAACTAATTAAGAATGTGGTGAGTTTTACATGAAAGGGTTGGGTTTTTTTAACCCCTTGCTTAGCTTTCATTATTTTAACTCGTTCCTTAGTATTCACAGCTCACCAATTTGGGAGTCACTTTTTAAAATACATATTATGAAAATTCTGTTCAAGAAAGAGTATCTGTATATAACTGTAGTTAAGTAATTAACCAAATTAAACTCAGGAATCGAGGGAAACAGCCAAGCATCTTTTCATCATAATTTAGCTACAGGGTTTTGCAACTAGCCCTGCAAAATCCCCTTTGTACTTTCATTGCATATGCATGTACAGCGTTCATGCAAAGAATGGACGATAGTGGACCTCCAGCAGACAATAGTGTAACATCAAAACAAGATGACATCAAAACAAGAAAGAAGGAAAAAAATTCTACCTCAGCTCCACAGCTTTGACAACCATCTAATTCTTTAATTTTAATGAGAAGTGCAGCAATCAATGCTTTTTGCTGTTCTATCATAGAACTATATTAAACTTAGAGTTAAACATCAGAGCCAACAGCAAGAGTGAAATGTCAGAGCCAACAGCAGAAACTGCTGGATTCTGATAAAGCCCATAGTTTGATAAAGGCTGATATATTTTTTTTTAACACCCATCTCTCCAATACTATATACTAAGTCATGAGATAAAGGGCACTGCTTTTCTAAATTTAATCTAATTTGTAATCAAGAGAACTGTTCAGAAAGATAGTGCAACCCAAGAGCAGCATAAGGGCCTACAGTTAAAATCCCATATTCTTTCCCTTGCTCTCTCTTTCTATAAACTGGGAACTTCTCATCAGATTTAACATAAGTTATACTTTTTTCTGTTAAATTATTTTGTTTTATTCTGTATACTATGGTGAAGGCAGGGATTAACAGAGCCTTGATTTACCTGTGGCCTGTTTCATGATATTAAAATACAGTGATTTTTAAAACAGTGTTTTGTTTAGTGTGAGTGGAAGAATATTTTCTCCCTGCAAAAGCACTACCTCTGTTCTGTTAGTGACATTCTACTTGTTCTTTATTTCATATGCCTTATTTTTATCTCACTTTCATCTGGCCAGAGCAGTAGTATTCCTTCCAAGTTTCCCTAGATTTTGGCCTCATCTGCTCATGTAAGATACTATCAGGTGTTCCTCTGCAGATGTCTTCGTTCTTGCTCCAGTGCTGTCCTGAGTGTGTATCTATTTCATATATAATGCCATCTGCATCTTGGAAAAGGGCCTTTGCCACTCCTTTGTCTGCCACTTTTGTAGCTCTAGATAGACTGAATTAGCAACATATATAGAAACCATAAATTGAGTTATTTTGATGATCTTTTAACTGAAACTTTCTGTCACTGAACTTACAAAGCCCTTTGCTAGACAGTATTATTAATTTTTACATCACTTATAATTATTATATGAAATGACAATGGCTAATTATTTGGAAACCTAATTTAGTGACCTAATACTGTCAGAAACCATATTTTTTATTATTTTTCATTAGTGATTGCAGCTGGTAGCTTTAACTGCAGGCTCTACCTGTAGAAGAATGCAGAGTTAGATGTCTGTGCAGGCTCATATTTGGCTACTCAATCATTCAAATTCTTCGCAGTATATTGAGATCCATTCCTTAAGTATTATGCATGAAGAACCCCTGGAAAATTGTGTCCTTGATTTCCAAACTAATTTTCTCCTTGGGTTTTTGCCAGATAGGTTACTTTTAAAGTTATGGCTAATTTTTTTAAAAGGTGGCTACGAATGATTTTCATAAATAGTAAAAGACTGGTTGTAGAAGTCTTGCAGGACAGTTAAAGATTCTGTGCATTGTAAAATCCAAGGTACATCCCTTGTTAGCCTTGTTGCACTTTATGATTGCTATGAAATTATGATATCAGAAACGAGGATAAAGTTGAAACTAAATATGACTTTGAACCACACTAAAATCTGAAATTATATTTATAAATTACTCTGCTGGTAATGTTGCACTGCTATAAATTTCTGTGTTGTTGCTGTGATACACAAACATTCAGGTATCTGAAGAATGTGCTTTAAATTCATGTTTATACTAATTTGCCTACCCTCTGGTGTTTAATAATGCAGCAACTCTTGCTTAGCATTAGTAAAATAATTTAAGTAAGTGTTTTGCACTGTTCCATGAAGTGCATTAAAGCAATAATACATTGTAAGTACTTAAAAAAGGAAACCAATAATACAGTGATACATCTAAAAGCTCCATTAAATGAATGTAGAAGTAGCAGCCTGCATAGATGGCTTGCTTTAATGTTTTTAAATTAAAGTTCCACCAGCTGATAGGTTTGAAAACTATCCTCCTCTGAAAAACAAATAATCATGACTGAAACCAGTAAAAACACAAAATAGCAAATCATCCTTCACAAGAATTCAGTGATTTTCTTTTTTAAATGTTGAACTGAAGTGACGTAGCAGGTTACATGCATATTAAACCAATGTTTAGTAACAAGTAATGAGAACATTAATCTGTCATAATGCTGGATATAGAGATAAAATAGCTTTGCCATCAAAACCCATGACAACCTGATTCATCATCACTGCCACTGTAGATTGAAAAGAGCACTAGGATATCATGAATGTGGTGGTACAATTAGAATTTTCCTATGCCTAAATATTTATATTTAAGAGGAAGGACTAGTATATGTTTCAAATCAGACAAATAATGGCACAATCTAAAGTTAGAGTTTGTAGCCTTGAAGCTCAAATATGTAGCTTCCTAACTTCATTCTGATTTCACATTGGCAGGGACTGATGTAAATGAAACATCTTTCCTTCTGCACAAGCCAGTCTCAGTAATTTGAAACAAGCTCAAATTAGTCCTTAGATCTGTATCATCAATACACTTGAATTCAAGTAGAATTCCTATTAGCATTAGCAGCTTCTAATGCATTTCCATACATTAAACATTCACCATTAAACAAACTCAGCAGTGCAGCCAGAAAATTGGTGGATTCATTATCCTTTCCAGTTATACAATCACAATTAATAAGCAGTGACCATTTTTTTCTCCATCCTGTGTCCTGTAACACCCTCTCCTTAGCACCAGGGCTTCAAAATGAAACAAAACAAAGCATTCACTATTATACGTGAGATGAAATACATTGAATCCCCCTCCACATGACATCCACTCCCACCAGAAAATAAACAAAAAAAACTCCAGAAAGCCTTGTTCAAAATATATTTGTCAGAATCATTGAAATAGATGAAAGAAAACTTAACTGGGAAGTACAGACCAGGATGTTAAAGGACATATAGTTGATTAGGTAACACTAGCTCAGTCATACTCAAATAATAGAGGTACAATCAATGAGATATACATCTCAGTCTGCATTCTCAGTAAATTTTACCATGTTCCTACACCACATGCAATGCTTTTTATATTTTAGAGGAAGAACTGTCTAATCTTCCCACTCTCCCAGTAGTTTACTTTTATGGTTTTTGGCTTGATAGTTCCTTGGGACAGTGAGATCTCAATGTCAGTACTTGCATTCAAAGACAAAGCTTCCTACTAGTTCAAATTATGTAAGAATGAGAACATGGTCTATGTTTGTGGAAGCAAGAAACACAATGAAGATTTACCTTAAAGTCCTGGTAGAAGAGGTTACAGAGCAAATTCAGCAGAATTTTGAAGAGTAACCTCAAACTCTGGATAGTATTATACCCAGGAGTTCTAAAAGAATTCAAGCATGAAACAGTTGAATTATTCACTGCAATTTAACTCAAAACTGTCTTGATAACAGACAAAAATACCTCAGTGCCAGGGGCAAATATGACAACAACTTTCTACAAAGACAACTGTGGCAGAGATATGGAAAATTACAGCAAATAAGCCTGGCTTCCTTATCACACAAACTAGCCAAATTCCTAATAAACCCGCCATGAATTAGACAGCACCTGAATAAATAAGATGTCTTTAATGAGTAAATACAGCTTTTGTTAAGAAAAGGCATGCTTTCTTATAAAAAGTCAGCATGTATGCAGATCAAAAATATTGACTGATGTCCTACATTCCAAAAGACCTTGTCCAGAAATTTCTCTAGTACTTGGAAATATTGATAGCTGTCAGCAGTTATTGAAAAATATGGCTTTGGGGAAAGCAGGTCTTCGAATAGAGAAGAAAAAATGTTTTATGAAAAATATAGAGGACAGTATTCACAGTCCTTTTGAGATTCCATTTGTTTCTGTTGTGCTCACCTGGAAATACACTTCTATTTTGCTGAAATGAGAAAAATTGTGCACCTGCACGTTGCATGTGCACAAACTTCTTCCCCTCCGCATTTCAAGACTGACATTTTGCCTTTCCTCCAAAGCCTTGCTGTGTGCCAGTTTATAGAGGACTGAAATAGGCTGGAGGCAACAAAAACTGCAACATAGAGATGATAGAAGAATATTTTCAGTTTCCCCTAACAATGAAACAAACCTAATATTTCACTAACATTATTTCATTTCTGAGTATAAAGCTTTGTAAACAGTTACAACATTTTTATGTTTGTATTTAAATCTATTTCAAATAAATATATAGTTGCATATAAAAGTCAATTTAAATACATATAATGATAAAATTAAGTTCCATTAATGTACTATATTTTCCACAACAACAATTCACCAAGATTTTTATCCCTTTCATCTTAATTGGGTAATGTATTTTCCTCAATACAACTGTTTGGGAAAGAAATACTGGCTTTGTTTTACTCAATTTGCACACATTGTTAATCTATGTAGCAGTTATGATGCATATTTTGCTCTGCCACTTCCCAGAGTGTTTTATTACTGGGCCATACAATCCTCATTTTACAAGTGAAAGATACCACCACAATTTCATTTGCCTGAGCAATATTCGCTCTTTATTCTCAGTAACAGTAAACAAATGGACAGACAGAAAATAAAGGGAAGACTGAACCGTGCCATTTCTGGAGAATTTCTCTGACCTGCTCCCCCTTCCTTGCCACTGGTGTGTGCCAAAGTGTGAAGAACTTCAGTGCTATCATAACTAGGGTGAAATATTTATGGTATCAGAGAAAATGAGAAGACTCCAAAAGTGCAGAAGTTACTTGTATGTGACCTGTTTCATGCAAGGACACAAACAGGGTTCAGAAGGGCTTTCAAAACCAAGTCAGAAAATACCTTCTGCAAAAGCATCTTGGAAGCTCGCTTGTCTCTGTGGCCTCTTGCTGCTTCCGATTCTGTTAGTTTTAGGTATATTGCTCTTGCAACAAGGTTACTTGGACTTTTATTTAGTGTTGTGTTTACCTCTTACTCTCCCACAAGCACAATGGTTCTTTCAAACCAGTGAAGCTTTAGAGGGGTGGATGTAAACTAAAAGCGAGGATAGGGATTGCTGCAGCACCGTCACTGTCAGTTCGGTGCCTTTTGGTCCCCTCCCACCTGATCTGAATTCACTTTCAGAGGTTGGGATTTTTCCAGTGATGAGCTGGGTGCTCCCAGGAAAGAAGTCAACAATTCCAATACCAAGACAGGTCAGGCTTTACAAGCACATCTCTGGAGCTAGTACAAAAAGTTAAAGAACAGTACATTTCAGTTTCTATCCAAGTCCTTTGCTAAACTGCCTTTTGAATTTTTATGGCTTTTCATAAAGAAAGGTCTTAGCAACAGCGTTCTGCACTTGGACAGTCTTCACTAAGTAACACATGGACTGCAGTTTAGTTCCTTTGTCTTCCAAATAATGATAGGGTATCACCTATGTAATCTTCCAAAACTCCTTTACAGCTGCATAAATAATGCATTATTCTTCATAAGGGCTTTGTGTTATGTACATGAAGACTCGCATTTAATGAAAGCTAATTTAAACAACCCAATTTGAAGCAAATAGAGAGTTAAGAGCCAGCCATAAAGTGTATACCTAGAAACATCACACATACACCTAAGTTTCCTTAGTGTAACTTCTTAGAGCATTGAAGATCTGTGACACTACAGTGTCAAAACCAAATTACATTTATCTGTTTGAAAGCAATATTTTTATTTTTAAAAATGCCTCCTAGGATGATTAGGATTAAAATAAAATTTAAGTCAAAATAATATGAAAAGCTTTGTATAGATGACATATGACTGGAGTAAGTAAATGTTGGATAGGAATGGGTGATTTATAATGTTTTAGTTCAGCGACCTAGGTGCAAAGTCAGCCAGGCTAAAATCAAAGTAGGTTTTTCAGTCTGAATAATACAAATGTTATGTGAAAAGATTTACATTCTGAATGCTATCTAAGCAATTAATCCAGAGGGAATTATTTATTATTGCTAATTAGTTAGACAGCTACAAATGATATAGAAAGGATTTATATATCAGTTCTCTTCTAAAATCTTGTTGGCTAATGTAATTGTGTTCCATTAGTATAAATCCCTTTACAAAGAAGATTAAAATAAATGGGAGTGAAACTTCCCTGGCTTTTATTTCCAGTACTATAGCTATAACATATGCTTGAAACCCAAATCCACTAACAGGATGATGCTATCCAGTTGAGGGACTGACAGAGCTCACACGCTGTTATCAAAGTTCATGCTCTTTTCAACATTGGTTGTTTACTTCTATTTCTTCTAATGTTTATTTCTATTATTTATTTTTTACATATACAAGTGGAAGCAAACTTCTCTCATGCTCCATTAGATACAACTCTGAATACAATAAATAACTTTCACTTGACAATGCATGGATACATTTTTGTGTTTCCTGAAGATAGATCATTTTACCAACAACAACAAAAAACCCCATTATACTAGTTTATCTGGGGTTTATTTTGCTATTTTCTTCACTGGGAGATTAAAGAATTTTCAGAAATTGGGGGGTGGGTGGCTGGGCTTGCTGACATTAAATTATCTCTCTCTTGTATCATGGGAGATCTCTCCTCCACAAGGACATAACGATATATATGTTTAATTTTAAGATTCACAGAAAATTATAAATGCTTCTATATATTCCTTTTGATAAATATCAGGTGCCTTTTCCTTGCTCAAGAATCAAACAACTACAGTCCTTAGGTTAGAAGACAAAAACTCCAACCGTCATTAGGCCCAGACCCATGGACAGCATTGAGACCAGCAATGCTGCTCTAACCCTGTGCTGTGAGGGATCCATGTCCCTAAATTCACTGTAACCCCAAAAATGAACCCAAAGCCAAAGTGACCTACGTATATATGTGGGTTACTGTCTTTAGATGTTTACAGAAAGTGTATTTAGTTATATACAGATTAACTATTCCACATAGTAAAAGAGATTACTCAGCAAAACAAGCCTGTCGCAGCTAATGTATTGAAGTAAGCCACCATAAGAAAACGGGAGAGTTTTATTCCCATTGAGGCAAATTAAGCTGAGGTTGAGATTAATTAAGCAGGAAAGTACAGCACACGACACCTAGTCTAATAAAGACATTTGCATATTTAAAGAAAGTGAGACAATATCTGTTTTAATTAAGTAGGCTGCTCCTTCAGGTTAATGCATTCGGGGGAAAAATTAAATCTGTCTAGAATCCCTGGAAGAAATAGAGTTTGGCTGTAGGAAATTGGCCTCCTGAAATGTGATTAATGGACTTGGGTGATGAGGACTGACTCCTGCTAAACCATCAGGGCTTGCTATGAGACAGGGGCTGACATTTGGAGTGGAGGTTTCGCGTTCTCTAGGTAAAAAGCAATGCGCTCTCTGTGAGGCTCCCCTGCAACTAGAAATCAGTTCTCCAGTGTCACCTGCATACAGAGGCTTTTCTCTAGCTGTCTCCTATGTTGGTGTCAAAATATTTGACATCTAATTTGCTCCAGCAATCCGAGAGTTTCACAATTCCTTGGCTTTGTTGTACACAGAATAATGAAATGCTTACGCAGCATTTCACAAGACATCTTACCAAAAGGATGAGTATCTATTGCTGCTATGCAGGTTAGGACTGCCCACTCTCTGTCTGGGAGACCTTTTTCTCTCATTCAGTGCCCGTGACCAGTAGAAGTAATTAAAATTACATTCTACATTTCCATAACTGCTGATTAAAGGTGTTGGTTTCTAATGCATTCTCTTTGTAAATGCTCTATATCCTTTGACTTACATGAGTCCACGAGTAATGAGAAGACACTTGTTGAAGTGATCAGAAACTCCACTCTCCGGAGTGTTTTAAGGCAAGACGCCAAAGTTCCTTTATGCTTTAGCAGAAAACAAGGCAAGAACAGAAAGCTGCTTTTCTACACTGAGCTGTCATCGCGTGAAGCATCACAACACCCTTCAGAAAGAGTTCCAGTCTGAAACAAAAGGGAAAAAGGAAGTTTTAAGATGAGATTTCCAGAGAAAAAAGGTTAAGGAAAAGGGGCTTCTGGCAAGATCCAAAGAGAATGAAATGCCTGTACTGTAGAAACAAACACGCATATTCCATGTTTTCAAATAAGCCATTTGATGTTCTTTTTCTTTATATCTAGCATATTATGTAAATATTTTCTGCAGAAGTCTGGCATTTCCATGGTATGCCTCATGTATAATCTGACCAAGGAATAAAGCAGAAGTCTATCTCACAGAAAAGCACTGAAGACATCACTGTAAGGCACGTTGATTTTTTCTAGAGTTCTGGATGTCAAAGCTTTGTAAATGGAACTTTATAACCAACAGTGCTGCAAATTTCTGCTTGAACCTTCAAAGGAGAATCATGAAGCAATGTGTACTAAAGCCTAACTTAGTATCTAGAACAGGAAAAGTTACCACAAGGGATAAATATAAAGGCTAGATAAATCAATATTAAATCCAAGCTTATTAAGTGAGTCATGCTTGATGGAAGCACAGCTTCCTTTTTTTATTGCCTGGCATTGTTCAGGATGCATCTCACAATTAAAAACATAACTGTTGTACAACAAAAATTGCCAAAGCTATTAACCAATAATATAAATGAAAACTTTTACTCCTAATATTTTCCATTAGAGTAATACATTGTGTACAGTCAACACACATCAGATGCTTCAGGTTTCCAGCAATTTACAATCATTATATCTTTGCTTTCTATAAGTCAATCCACTTCATTAAAAAAAAAAAAAAAAAAAAAAAATCCCTCACATAACAAAGGCTACAGCCTATATTCTTCCAAAGGATTTGCACTGAAAATAAACAGGCAAAAATGAGGTCAGCTATAACATTTTGTATATTGTTTCTATCTGGCAAATAATGAAAAAATAATATTTTCCTTCAAAATACAGCAAAAGTACTGTAGATTGTGGGCACTGATTTCCAAGAAAATCTAGTATAATTTTTTCAAAGTGAGACTGCAAATAAGAGTCTGAATCAGAGCTGGAAATGTAGTTGCAAAAAGTAAAACCACTGCTTCACTCAAGAGACTACATGCAGTCACCACTCTGCTTTGCAAAGTGCATTGTAGCCAAAAAGTTTAGTGCACTTAGTGTAATCCTACTATATAGGGTCCATGAAAGCTAGAAGTTGCAGACCTGTGTTCCATTTGTGCTCACACTGCCACATTTTGCTAGATATTTTGATTTTTTTTTAAAACATTGCTCACACCTGTGAAGCTGACAGCCCAGCTGCCACCTGCACTCAGACGTCTCTCTCTAGGTCTGCCCAAGGAATTAAGGTAAAAAGTTAAGCTGCACTCGCTCCTTGAAGACACTCATCACAATTTTTCAACTTCTTTTTTTTTATTTAAGAAAAATAAAAATCGAGCCTTTAATCTACTGCAGCTGTTGCAATGTATGTTGTTTCAAAAACAGGATGAAATATGTGAAACACAAGGGCAGAAATAGAGCTCACAAAAGATCCAGAGCTCTGTGTGTGCACTCTATCTCTTTAGTGAACTTAAAGCAGCTGTGCTATCTGCCTCCAACTTTATTCCTGAAGAGTGATGACATTCTAATTTTGAAAAACACATGTGCTATGGGTATATTTTGCAGGTTATTATCATACTGCGATCTACAGACTAACAGGTAGTTGGCAGCTACAGCCAAAGCATTGGATGCACACAGCATTGGCACAGACTGCATGTTTTTCAGTAAAAAAGAAAAAAAAAAAAGACAAAACCAAAGTTACCAGCTTCCAGCATTTTAAAAGAAGCAAGACACACAGGTATCTTACACTGCACAGTCTGTTAGACTAACCCATCTCATTCTCTAAACATACTCAACCCCAGAATTATAAATGACTGAGCAAAAATTTAAAGCAAATATAACCCAAGCGAGCATTAGAGATGTAGACATGTATCTGCAGTTATCAGTGAATAGACTGCTGAGATCCACCTTCAAAAATCACATAATTTTTCTTCAAGTAAAAAGCAAAAATCTCTTTCACTGCTTTTTTATGGGACAGTGTTTCCCAGTGCTCAGCCTTTGGTGTTACTGAAGAGTTTTACAGCTTATTTTCAGCACAAACCTCTGGCTAACAAAGTCTTTCAGCAGTTGAGCTATGTGCCAGCCCATAATACTACTGGCGATTCTCCCAGCTTCTTAATTGATAAAATACATGATTAACATCTCCAGTAACAGCTAATCACATCTTTAAAAAGGCTTTACAAGGAACTCTGATCCCTTCTCCACCTCAGACTGCTGTTGGAAGGCCAAGAAATGCAGAAGTCATTTAAAAAGCAATAAAGACACAGAGATTCCAAAGGTAAAAATGTAATAATAATGCAATATACACTGTTATTAAGTGACATGTCTGCTGTATCCCTTGCAATCATTTTTGGAAAACAAACTAATAAAATTGGAAATCAATATTAATATTATTCTATTAGTTTGAAAATTTGAAGGAAAAAAATAAAACTCCATGATCTGTTGTATAGGCCAAAGGCAAGAAAACTTCCTGAAACACTCTAGATGGCTTCATAGGCAAAGAACCCAGAAGAAAGTGAAATGTTTTAAGATCAATGCTTTAAATGTGGAACAAATGACAGCTCTTTATCACAAAATAGTAATGATAATGTCCTCAACAACTTAGGTTGTCTTTGGGATACCTCATCTACCTGAATTTTTCAAAAAATGAACTATATTTATAGTTCACTTTTCAATAACATTTTAAAAATACTAAAATCTGAGAAGAGATTTCATTCTTAAAATGAGTTGCTACTGAGTGATTTAGACCTGGAAGAAACATCAGCTGACCTACTGGAAGATATTTTGATGTTTAAAAAATGTTAGGGAGGGGATGTCCAAAGATGTACATCAGCATCAGAGTGCTAAACTGTGTTTTAAGTTGTGGAATAGATATGGCCCTGTCCTCTCCACGGACAGTGGTCACAGAGCCAGCTAGGTCACAAGCACACAAAAGATGTGCAGTATTAAATTGGTTTTTTTTGTTGGTTTTAGGTTGTTGGTTTTTTTTTCTTAATCATTATGTAATCTGTTTCAAATTGTTTTGGTTTGGGAGTACACTATGCAATAAAAAGAATCATCAACTGAGTATCCCACTCATGATTTTTGCTTTTTAATTCATTCACATTTCCAAAAAGTGGCAATGTCTGCCATAAATTATGCTAAAATAGGAATTTACATAAACTGCCAGTTAGAGAACATTAAGAGAGTTGTCATTTAGTTGTAATTTGCAAACAGTCTATGAGGCAGAATTGTAGAATCTAATAAGATGTGCATATTTTAAAAATGGATGATAAAATATTATTATATATAGTCACTGCAGATTTAATATTTATTCTGTTTCTGTCCATCAGGCTCATTTGTATGTACTGCTAAAAAAAGTCAGAGGTACCTTCCCACCTGCAGTGTCCTTACCCTATACATTCTTTAATGTCTAATCTTTTAGCCTGCATGATCTGTCCTACTAATGTATTTTTAAAGTGTTTATACAATAATGTAGTCAAAATTGCCTGATTTATTTTGAAATCATTGTAATGTAGTTATTCAGAAGCAGTACATTTTTATCCTCATGTTTATCTGATACATATTCTGATGTAGAAGTTGAAAAGACAAATGTAATTTTGTGAAACACCATTAGATTGCATGTTTATTTTAAAGATTAAAGTGGGTGACATCAATCTCTTCCAAATTATTCATTCAATGCAATGACACACATTTTAAACCACTTTTATTTCATTGTCCCTGTGTATAAATCCAATGAAACATTAATTTTTCTATTAAAAAACCTCTCATGTTACTGGAAGATAGGGACTATCATCCATGCTCATGAAATTAGATTGGATAGTTTTGTTTTTGATAACTTATTTTAGAATAAGCAGGTCTTAATCTTGTTATCAAGATCTAAAATGTAGATATACTGCACATCTGATAAAAAGTCTATTTCAGAGGAGGTGATAAACAAAGATTACTTTTAAGGTGATTTTTTTTTTTCCTAAAATAAGCCATAAAGCAAATTATTCCTAGATTGAATGGAATATATTTGAGTTAATGATTTGTACACTTTATGAGTATATAGTGAGAAAAGAAATGTAAAAAAACGTTATAGATACAGATGTATTTTATTAGAAAAAAATGAGCAGCTTACTCTTTGGTCTGACTGGCCAATTACAATGATTTGTTTCTAACAGGAGGATCATTTGGTTTTGGTAAAACAGAAACCATTAAGTTTAGGGCTGGCATTTATTCAGTCAGATTTTGCAAGGTGCTTGAACCCAACAATTAATTTTGTTATTTTCCTCTATATTCAGTTTTGCTCCAGCATATGGTTTGTGTGTGATGAATATGAATATAGCCTGATGAAATGCTCCTTAGAGCAGTTAAACAGTTTAAAGAATGTAGATAAAAGGGGGAAATAATTTTTAAAAGACAAAATCTAAGGTCTAAATATAGACCTACTTTCTTGAGCTCAGCTGGAATAGACACAGAATCCACTTGTAAGACAACAACTAGATGATACCAATAAAACAAATAAGAGTCAACATTTTTTTTCCAGAATGATTAATTTCAAATCCATCTTCTTTTTTTTTTTTCTTTTTTCTCCACCCCCCTCACTCCCCAGTGCAATGACATGTCTTGGGGATTAGAGAAAAACAGCCTATATAATTCATCTTGACCTTACTGTTTCACATTCTCACATGATACTCTCGTGAGTGAACACAAAACAGATTGTCTAGATGAAGTTTACCCTATGTGGGATGATTATTAATCACTGTCGGTCTAAAAGAATGAATAAAATGCACTTCAGATACGGCTTTCCTAGGAATGATAATTCACTATTTTGTAGAATCATCATGGGTGAGACATGAAAACTATCCTTATTAAATTGGCAGATAATAGAGCTATGGGAGGCAGTACAACTATATAGTAAGAAAAAATAGAATTCATTGTGATCCTGACTAACAATAATAAATGAATACAAATTCACTGGATACAAATTTCAGTGATACAGACTGTAGGAAGCTTTGCTAATTTTAAAGTTAGTATCCTACCTTTTTATTTTATCTTCCTTTAGAAAATATCCATAGTCATGAGGAAGCTACAACTTTTCCTTTGTCCTTGCAAGTACTCTGTAATCTTTGTTTTATTCAGACAGAAGCTCAGGCTCATCACATCTGGTAATGATCCTTCTGCTCTGATCAGATCTGTCAACTCATATTGGCCAATTATTTTGAAATGTGCAATCTTGTGAGTTGATTGTTTCTCAGGAAATATGAAATAAGAAAAAGAGAAATATTATTACTTTAATCTGTAAGTGACATAAACTGACAACACTGTAACATTGTGTTCAAATTCTTTGTTCATGTTTTTAATAGGAAATTTAGTATTTATCCATATAATGAGACCTAAAAAGGTGCAATGATGTCTGGATGAGTCCTGAACATTTTTTAAAATGTAGGTTTTGACATCTATACAGTCAACCTAGACAGGAAATCACACACCAAGAGGGGGTACCTGGGCTGAGCAGAGTGGCAACTCAAACTGCAGTAAAGCTACAGCTGTACTTTTTCTGCTTAGTATAGTTTCTACTTACAAAAGATCATTAGAAACTTTTTGTATGTATTTTTGCCTTTGAATTAATGCATTTTCAACAAACAGATCAAAAAGCTTTCTCTGTTCTTCTCTAATTCTTAGCACAGAATAGAACAGTCAATAGTACCTCTTTCAGTGTAAATGCATCAAGGAGGCAGATGTTACCTTTGTCTCCCCAAGCATCTCCTAAATCCTTACCGCTGTTAGAAATCGTTCTACATATCCTTCTACAAATCACAGCGTAGTGCTGTTGACTTTGCCATTAGTGGAGTTTATGGGAAGGACACACAGAAAGCTGGCCCAGAGCACTATCCCCTTCCTCTTCTCCCCTGTCCTCCCCACTATCTCCTCTTCCTCTTCTCCCCTGGTTGAAGTTGCCTCGTATCAGGATCAGCCAAACCCTGGATAATGCTGCTGCACACAGACTATTGTATAGATTTTTGTTTTATCTTTTAAATGCTCGTTTCCATAATTTACCTCTCCCACGATTGATCAGGAAAGGAAAACATTTTGCATATGTAAATGCCAACTCATCAGGTAACTCAATGCAGCTGAACTATATGCTTTCCACAACCTTAAATTATACTAACCTTAAAATTAAAGTATAAGATGTTGATGTAGCAGCGTAATTAACAGTTCTTCTTCCATGAAAGACAAAGTGTATTTTCCAACAAAGGCTCAGATACTTTCAAGACCACAGGAAACAATTAATGTCTGTTGTTGAACAAAAACACACAAGACAAAGCAAGTGGGTTAGCACATATTATGCAGCAACTAAAATTTTTCTTTAAGAACCAGATGGCATTTTCAAGTTGATTCAAACCTTGAAGAGCAGAATAACTTTTATTACTTATTTCTGTTTTTAAGGGGAGCGGAGTGCCTAATTTGCTTTGAGAATCTAGCTACTATATTCTTAGTTCCTGAAGGAATGAGGACACATTTCTTAAAACCTGTTCAGCTAATTTGACATATATTTACTAGAAGAAAATATGTTACCTTACAAGTTGTCTACTTCTATATGATGTTAAAATACATTTAAAATATTTTTGTCTAGTGAACTCTGCTGTTAATTTACACAACAGAATTTCAGACCTGAAAAGATTTTTCCAGAAACTGATGTTACTGATAACATTTTCCATATTTTATAGGGGGGGGGGGGGGGGGGGGGGGGAATAAAAAAACAAATAAAAAACAAAACAAGAAACCCCAAACCATTTGCTGGCATGCAAGTAATCTAGTTTTGGGATTACAAAGATAAACCTCATCTGTATCAGTGTACCAGAAACAATCTTTCTTTTAAATGGTTTTCTTACAGTCTGTATGGATTACAGAAGCACATCTGAAACCAAACTGCGAGTACTTCTAAGCCAAGCATTTCTGTTCTACCAATGGGTAAACAAAATAAGCTCCTCTTGAATCCACTGAGACCTGAACAAGTGCAAACTGTGGGCAGCGTGTGACCCACACCCTCGTCACCTCATTCCAGTTTGATTTAAAGCATGTAACCACTATGTGGAAAGATCCCTTTTTTACACACCTAGGACACACACAGAGCCAAAAGATTTGGCTTTTAATGACATTGAGTTTCCGCCTCGTCCTATGTAATTCATTGCAGCCCCAACACTACATTTTTTCAGCATTAAATGTTCACTGGATCCTGAACGTGATCTAGATTAAAATATAAATATAAACAAATTGCTTTTTTTGGCTGGATCTTATTCAGGATCTGGTTGACAGCGTGCAGAAGGCAGACAGTGTAGCTGACTGGAATGGCTTAGCACATGCCCCGAGCCCAGTTTGTCACTGAATTCACGAAACTGGAGACTAACCTGCCTTTATATAATTTATGGCACTGCAGTGAACCACAATAGCCCTCCCCCCAAAACGGATGAGGGCCGAGAATGATCTTATTTAATTAGTCAAGGGAAATATTGACACTTTTAATTCATTTTCATTTCCTTTCCTGTCAATACCTTTCCTTTTTTACTATTGTTTTTGTGTCCATTCACAAATCTTCCTTTCAAGAAAATCACTGCAGAGGCTCTTATTCTTCTCCATATATATATATATTTTTTTTTTTCTTCCTTTTTCCTTACTGCCCTTGAACACAAACATCAGTCTGCTTCTTAAAAAGCCTATCCTTACAACAGCTGTTGAAAGTGCTCACTCTGTGAAAGCTTTCCATTGCTCAGGCAGTTTCTCTCACTGATGAATTAGCGCTTTGTTTGACGGAACGCAGAAAAAAATCTCTCCAATACAGTTATCTCTGTGACAGAGGATTTTCTCCCTCCTTATACTCTCTGATGGCAGTACCAACAATCAGAAGAGGAACCTGCTGAGAAACCTGGCTAATTCCCAGGCCTCCAGCTTTCAGCAGGTGTTGGAAGTGATGTGCTCCTTTCCACCTGAGCTGTCAGTGAGCAGTAATCACATTAACTTCACTGCCAGACAATCCCAATAACTCAGCCTCCATCCTACAGCTTGGGGCAATGCCTCTTCTTCAACCATTTTAAATGGCAACATAAACCACAGCACTAACAATACTCCACTGCTGGCATCATGGACTAACCCTCACAGAAGTTCCTAATAATAATGTAGTTAAGAAATTAATTATATGAATAAAAATACTGTAACTATCAATTAATATGATCATCTTAAAGTAGGAAAATGGATGTGCCCTGCTTACATCATCTTACATAAAATCTCCTGCTAGAAAAGAGAATAAAAAAGAACTTTCCTTTTACCATACACTGACTTGTGGAAATTCTCTGTAAATTAGAGACCTTTGTTACACAAAAAAAGTAAAATTTAAAATATGTTGCATCAAGTAGAATGTTCAAATTTGTAGAAGAAAGGAGAATGATCTTGTGATTATATCCTTCCCTGCAGTTATTTGGCTAACAGAAAAAAATACTAAATAAAGTTTTTTTATTTGCTTATATTAAATATTTATTTGTATTTAAGCATTCAGCTATGTGACACTATACTAATTAGACATTAGAGTTTATTTCTTTGTTCATTAGATTGCAGTCATGATTACTTGAATGGGTAGTGCCCTGAGGAAAACACATCTCTTTCTGGATATACACGCATAAAGGAGATCGTACATTAAAATGCTGCTAACCACAGATCTGACCTTATCCATAATCCAATTTCTTCTTAGTCATGTGTTAGAAATGGGTATGATCTGTACATGTATGATCTTATTTTGTTTACCAGATCTGTAAAGAAAAGAATTTTAATTGACATTGCTCTCTGGAAATACAAATAAAAAATGCTGGTTTGAAAATGAATGCCAGGTGATTCTTCACAATTTTTCTAGCAGCTGCCATGGGAGTTATAACTTTCTTTCTTGTTTTATTTGCTTTACGTGTTCAAATGAAAGTGGCAGCTTTGGTAAATAGTATTGTTAAGTGTTAGCATGAAGCAAAAACAGTGATATGCTGTCTCTGCTTCTCACTCACTACTGGGACATGATTTTTATTTTGTACCAAGAAAGCTAAATTCACCATAGTTAAAAGTTGTGTAACCAACTACCTGGAGTTGTTGAAACCCAATGCCAAGTTTCCAGAAACACTTTCAGTTTGCAACACTCTGCTACAAATACTCTTATTTTCATTGAGTGTATGCTGACAATAAAAAGAGAATTAGGGTTTGTAGGTGTCCAGACAGCTAGTAAAAAGGTACTAGAAGATGAATAGAAGAGTATTCATCTTTTACAGCAGGCAATGCTGAAGCAAAACCCAGGCTAGTAGGAAAGAATTATATTGCCTTTCAGGAATTACAAATACTTACATTTCATTTTTGAACAAAATTTCAGAACCAATGAATAATCACAAACCAGAAAGCCTTGCACAAAGCTTAACACAATCATGATATCTACATGCAACAGCAATACTGGCTTCAGCCTTAATTCTACAAGAACCACAATTCAGCTAAGCAAATGAAAATTCATGTAGGTGAATTCTGTTATTATATTCCACCATAACAGTGGGCTAATATTCAATTTCTATAGATTTTAGACCATTATTAGAATGTCCACTCTATACCTTTGGCTTCACTGGCTAAGGGAGAAAAAAGTGGTGTATCTTACACTTCCAGGAATGGATACAGCTATATTTACATAAATGATGACACACTCTGCTGAATATATACAATTTGTGAATTGTGAACATGCCATCCTTCATGTATTTTTTTTTAGAGAGCATTTAAGCTGTGAGTTCTAAACTACATATGCAGGTAAGAGTTAAATAATAACCATTTAAGTAAACATGCTAACTGGACAAAGAAAAATACATTTTGGACTGATGTAGCAAAATCAAAGCATTTTGTCCAACATAGAACAAAGTCATCCTCTTCATCTGGGTCTTATTTAACCATATCATACCTTGTCTTTTAATGCAGATCAATTTTAAGAATAAAGCACTATCTTTAAATGATTTCACACGTACACCTGTAAAACATTCAACTGACTTTTTAGCTTTCCTGAAATATATATTTATTTCTTTAGAGAAATATTTATACCAAAATGCAAATAGTTCTGTCCTTCATTAAACTCAAGAACAGACAGTTTCTACTTCAATACAATTCTACGTATTCAGTTAAAAATTATTTAAAATTTGCACTTTATAAAAAGTTTTAATGTGTTAAAGCAGATATTTCCTTTTATTGCATGTCTACCACTGCCTTGAACAAAGCTCTTCATATTCTTTGAGATGTGCTACTATAACACAAAACTATATAATATTTTGGAAAGAAATTTTACTGTGAATAAAATTATGCTGTGAAAGAATAATTCAGATGCTTTTGTAATTTTTACACTGTTTTAAATTAACACATGCAGCTTCAGAAAAAAGGTTGTTTAACTCATTAAGTTCTGGAATTGGGAAACTGAGGAAGAGTATAGTCAATTTTGATTAATATCATATATATTCATTTATTTTAAAAATTAATTTATTCTTGGGAATCCTAAATCATACATCTGAAGTTCCCATACCAACAGCTTTGCAATTAATCATGTTTGCACAGTACTTATTTCAGTATCACAGCCAGTACCTAATCAGCTTTAGTGCCTTTTTTAACCTGCATTATGCTTGCAGGTCTCTGCATTAACCTTAGTTTTCAAGAGAAAAGATTTCACTACTTCTGACAGTGGCTTAAGATATAAAATACTGCATTTAGCAAAACTTTTTTTTTAAATCCAAAGGTTCTGAAGGCTTTAAAGTGAGTATGCCAATGGCCATTCTCTGAGTTGAAAGCATGACATTTAAACTCAGACAGGATATATGGAACAATTACCAGAAAGAGTAAATCTTTCAAATCAAGAATTACCTTTAATAAGAGTTGCCAAGATTGTAATAATATTTGTATTACTAAAGAAATAGGTATTGCAAGACATGGATTAAATGTCCCTGGAACTATTTCCCCTGTAAATGCACCCTAGTCTCACAAAGCAACCGGCCGAGCCATTTCAGGGATTAGCTGTGATGCCATTAACTCATAAATACTTCAAAGGCAACACCTATCAGGACAAACCACTCTTACTGTCTTTTGTGGTTCTGCATATTTGATTTTTCCTTCTCTAAATATCTAATCCACAGGCCCATTTAAGCGATAAGTACTTGCAAGCCACACGGCTATTTTAGCTCTCTCTATTGGGCAAAAATTGCAGGATTTACTGCACTCACCCATGAGCACTCAATTCCTTTACCCACCAGCGCTCACTCAGTTGATACACGAACACTGCTGGGCATAAATTGCAGGGCTGCAGTAGCTGGAGGCTGCAGTCACGCCTGTGTGGGCTGAGATCACAAAGTGTCTGGGTGACCCGCACTGGCTCAGGGATACCCTCGAGGGGTTTGTTTCTGTTGCTTTGTATTTGCTAAGATGAAAGGAAAATTTTTAAGAACAAAACAGCTGTTGATGTGTGAATGTGGTGGAATCAACAGGTACCATTTGTTTGGTTGTTTTGTCAACTTCAGTCAAATGTTTTCTGCAATTTTTTCAATAAAAGGAAGCAGCTAAGCAAAGCAGCAACATGCAACAAGTGCCCCACAGATCAGTGGGGCAGGTCCTCTGCCATTCTGGTATGTGGCTCTATCTTCCACCTGTGCTTCATCAGAACAAGCAAGAGGATTTAACTGCCAATAATACTGAATTCTTATACTTACCTTCTTTTAATCAATTCATACTGAAGTATAATAAGTTTTTTCTTTTATATTATTTGCCTTTTTACCAAGGCTAAAATGCCTTTTTTTCTAAAAGGAATAGGATTAATTTCTGAGCTTTGTAGATCTCATTCAATTCTTATAAAGCAGACAAGGTCTATGGAGTCATATGCTCATTATTAAAAGAGTATTTTTTGGATTTTTTTTCTTTAATCTTATTAATAACTATACGAGTGTAAGTTATTTTAATTAGAAAAGTAATAATGGTACATAAACTCTTTTAAATGTCCTGCTCCTATACCCTCCTGAGATTATTTCATGAAAATGAGAGAGAATTGGTATGAGTGTAGTATGTAGTTCAAAACTGGAACATTTATGCTACTAAAACCGCCCCCCCCCCAAAAAAAAAAACTCCTCAGGTATCAGTGCAGAGATTTCAACCTCCGTTTAGAGTATGTGTAGATTAATAGATCTAATTGAAAATCCATTATTTCTGTTTTAATTCTGATCCAAACCCAAAATACACATAGAAGTTCAAAATCCCAAGAATGTGATCAATTCCAGCCCGTTTTGAACTTGGACCTGGGGATGAAGTTCTCGGAGGCATCTCCTTTCCCCAGCTCTAAGGTTCATACACGCACAGAGCACATTTGTGCCACTTCACAGCTTGACACTTCCGTGTATTATCAGCCTCGGTGTATCGCAGGTTGCTAATAGTGTCTACTACCAAAGTAGGAATACTCAGAAAATCTCTGTTGTCAAGCTTCAATCCTGTGAAGCTGAGATTTGGAGGATGCTAATACCACTGACAATTGAGTGCATACATTATAAAGCGGTCTGCTTACCGTGGACCACAGAGACAGGAATGACATCCGCCGCGCTTTGCTTTAATCAGCTCTGTGACAGTAAGACATAGATCTGTTTAAGAACAAGGCCCATAACCAAACACTTCAAAGCACCCCTTCTTTCTTTTTTTTCTCTCTCTGAAAACTAATCCAACTTAAAATACAGCTTACAAACACAAACCTGATTTGTAACCTATCCAGATTAAAGGAGATCCTTTGTTCTTCTCTCAGAATGTCTCATCCACCTAAGTATAACTATGAGAGGTGTTATCTGTTTAGTCATCTATATGAAAAAATACCCTACCTGTAATAAAACAAAAAATCCAGAAACGTAACCTGTGGATTTAGTGAACATAATAAAAACAGTGACCTGGGATTTATTTCAATTGTCCTGTTGATTATAATACAACGCTGATAACCAAAACTATTTCTATGCTATGATTTCCCTGTAAACAAAGCAGTCCTGGACAGACATACAGATCATCAGAACAATGTCTCTAGATTCTCTTACACTTTAATATACTATAATTATATGAAGCAGGTCTGTATAAATCTGAAGAAATTATGATGTCTCTTTGAAATGTAATAAACTAAACATTCCATTCTAAAATCAAGGACTCCAAAGTCCACAATAGCTTCAATTTTTTTACCAGTATTCAAAAGATAACAAATTAACTGAGATTACAGCTACCTCTATTTCTGCTTCACTCGTTCCTGTTTGTATGTTATAATGTGATTTATAGGTTGTTAATATTACCAACGGGAGACAGGAGATAGAGAACTTTTCTGCCTGTGTAAATGCTTATTATATTGCATTGCTACATCAAGTGATGTCCTGTAATCCTGCTAATGTAAATTAAAACTGCCAGATAACCACTACTTCTGCATATTTCTTGCTTATCACTCCAGAGGTATTTTCATTTTTGTAAAGGAAAAGAGACTTTTTTGGTGTGCAATATAACGCCTCAACCTTGAAACTGAGACCCAGGAACACTTCTTCATCCAGAGATTTTTGAAGGGCTGGCCTAAACTAGTTTAATTTTACTCATTTTTTTGTTTGGTTTAGGAGGCATGACTATTAATTAAGTCAAGTCAGTAAGTACAGAAAAAAACCCAAACAGCTTTAAGTGTATGAAAGTGTGCAAAAGTCTGAAACCAGGAATTACTTTTCCTGGATGCACCTGGAACGAGTGCTCCCTAGGCAGGTGGGTTTAGGATGTGAAGCCATAGCCCAGAAAAAGAAAGAGGAAGGCAGGAAGGTCTTCTGTCTGATGCTGAGGAATCTGCTTACAGTCATAAATTTTGTATGAGAGTTTATCAAATACTGTTAACACAGAAAGTGTTAGCAAAGCTCCAGTGGTGAGCTGGAGAGGTCAGAAGAGTAAGGAACAGGGGGGAGGAGAAGGAGCTCAAACCACAAAATGGTGTAAGAACACCCGGACATGCCCATCCTGTCACGTTTTGGGAACACAGTTGTCCTCTCTCACCCAGGGTCTAATTTATCATTCTCATGTACACTTCTAAAGCTGAATGTTGAATAAGATAAAATAGGGCAAGAAGGGACTAAAACATATAGCTTAGTGTCACACACCTGCAAATACAGCAACGTGGGAATTACAGCTCTCTTGAAAAATCTGTGGCCCTGTATCTCACAAAAGACTTGAAAAACTGAAGGGAAGCCAGCAGAAGGACACGAGAAAATTGCTATACAGATCTGATTTAAGTCCCTTAGAGAAACTCAGTTCAGTCAGGAATCTTGACTAAAAAGCCAAACCTGTCATGTCTGCCCAAGTCAATTAGAGCTGATCAATGCCCTTTACCCTAAGCTGGCTCAACCTGTGGTTTCTTTAAAGATATAGACTATACTTTAATCACGTCTGTCCCAGAATCAAAGTCCCCTGTCTGAGTTAAGAGAATTATTCTATTAAAGCCATGTCACTACATATACACCTTCAGCTCCTTGATTATGGAGAGTTGTTAGCTGATTTAAACATTCCTAAAAGTGCATGTAGAATCAGTTGAATTAAGCTATGTGTGTCACTAATTAAAATCATTGCAACTTGAGTGGGCCTTAAGGGCAAAAATCTGTTCCTTTTAAAAGAAACACACAGAAATACTCTGGGAACACTTAAGTATAATTATTTTAGCCTTCAGGATTCCGGCCTAAAAGTATCAGAGTTGCTGCTCTCCTTATAGCACAGTTTATTAACATTGTTTATTTTTATTTTCATACCATTACTACATGAATGCCTGGAAGTGACACTACCATTGAAGTTCTGTTAAAATATCCTACATAAACACTAAGATTACTTTTGTTCATTTCATTTCTTTCAAGTCAGTTTTAATGACTGAAAAAATGACAGTTTAGGACATTTTAATTCTCTGTGCACAGAACAGCCAATGCTATGGATTGCATTTTTTGTCAGCTCTTATGCTGTTCAGAAGTAGCACAAAGTCGTGTGTATTATGTGTGTGCAAAGGTCCGTAACACTTCACAAGCCTGTAAGAAACTACAGAGAAAACAGCTTGTACCCTTTTGTTTTTTCCATCATGATGCTCCTGGGACTGTTGTTTGCTCTCTCTTGTTAGAAGATTGGCAGGAACCTGAACCCAAGCCTAGAAAGTAAAGAGCACATGGGAAATTTCCATAACTCATGCAATCAGATCTTTGAACTAGTGATGAATATAATCAACACAGATCCTGATATTGGAGGGTAGCAGCAGTTCTAGAGCACAGGTGGAACATGTACAGGGTTCTGAAATAAGTTCTGCAGCCCCTGCTAACTGACAGCATAGAGAGAACCATCTTTTGGCAGTATGCAAGACTCCAATGAAATTAACTACTCATGTGCCTTACTTCAGAATAGGGTATAAAGGATTGAGCATTTCATAGCCTGCAATGCTACAAATTAAGTATTTATTATCACCAAAAGGAAATTTAACTCTCTGCTAGTGTGAGCATGATATTCTGCCCCTGAAGTTGGGAATTTACATGCAAGAATATCTCTATTTTCTTGTCATATTTCAAAAATGTATGTTACAAAAGTGTTAATCCATTAAGGGAAAGGAATAATTTTCCTGCTGACCTTTTGGAAGTAGCTTACAGAATTGTGATCAAATCTTATAGAATTATATTACAGCAGGGGGACTTCAGCAGATTCAAAAATCACAGAAACTGCATTCTTAAACTCTTCTGGTTTTGCTGTGCATAGGGGTTTAACCATGACTAAAAGGAATTTTCTAGCTATCCTTTCATTAGCTCTGGGAGTTGTCATTCATGTGCAGGAACTTTTAAGGATTAACATATATTTTTAAAGATGAGACACAGATGAAGTCTTTTTATCTTTAAAGACTAGGAAATTCTGGCTAAATGCTCTCATTTTTTTTTTTTAGATATTCTTTTTAAAGGCACAAAAAATCCCATTCTGAAAGGATCTTTTATGATCCAGTCTAAATTATTGAAATAATTAAAAATCAATAAGTAGCTGATAATCAGACAAGAGTTGGCTGTATAGTAGATTGGGGTCTGTACAGATATCCCATGTGAGTGGAGAACATTAATGGCAATAAGCAGTGCTATTTGGAATACTAAAGACTTAAAAACACAGATTCAAACAGAGCTTCACATACTTGCCTGTTTTGCAAAAAGGATTAAACAAGACTCTATTTGGACCACGAAAGCAAAGGTACATGTGTTAAATATCTACATGCATAAGATGGAAGTTGTATTTCCATCTTGTTTTTTTTCCCTTTGTGGGTATCTGCATGTAGTTTCCAGTTTCTTCCAGCAGAATGAAGATGATCTCCTGCATCACAGGGCTCTGTCTCAACCTCACCTTAACATCAGATGGGATCTGGCTCGCTGAACGCGGATGCCCCATGCTTGCTGCATTTTGCTCTGACAGATTATCAGGATGGCATCTGCCACCTCTCTGCTGATCTTTGCTAATAAATTTTATTTTCCCTACAAACCTTTAAAAATACTCTTTATTTTCCTTCAGTGGTATAAAATAGACGACTGATGTGAAATTTGCTGTAATGAACATTTGCTCGCTTTGGACATCTGCCTGTTTACATACGATCTTTAAATCCACGGTGTATCATTACTGCAGGCTCCCTTGTATTGCAGGCATCTCATATTTAATCTGTATGTTCTTTAAATGCAAAGCATGTTATATTTAGTGTTCAAACTGCAGCATTAGTAAACTGAGCCCTCATTTACGTGTGCGTGGGGGTGAATTGGGTGTCTCACAAAGGATTCAAACAGATGCTTTAGCTTTAATGATATTTCTAATCATCTCACTTATGCCCCAAGGATATTTCCTTATGCTTTATTCTCCTGTCATGATTTCTACTCATTACAGCAAAATGCTATTTTAAATCTAGTTTTTATATTTGAACTTACTTCAGCGTTGGCTCTTAAACAACTTCATTTTTTAAAAACCATGTACTTTCCTTGTGCTGTCTGATTATATATATTATATATATATTATTATTATACTGTCTCCAAAGGCATAGGCAGTGCATATGAAAACAATCACACAATGCAGTGGCGACTTGTGGCCTTTACTGGTGACATTAGTGGTGATTATTTTGTGCTTTCCTAACAGTTGAAGTCAGGAAATTTCTTAACTTCAATCTTCCTTTCTACTTTCTCTTTTTTTCCCCTGAACCTGGAGCCTTATAATCCTGTCTATTAAACAGATGCTTTCTTAACAATCAGATTAAAATTCATATTTTAGAAAACATAAATTAAAATATCAGTATCTTTGCAGGAAGTAAGTATGGTTTCAATTGTTTGGCCTTTTATTTCATACAAGTCAGATTGCTCTCTTATGTGTGTGTGTATATATACATATACATATATATATATATATACATATATATATAGGTTTGTATGTATGTGTAACTCCTTGGTACCAAGGACAGCCTTCTTGGTCATTTTTTGTCAGAAAGGAAATAAAAAGAAGAAAATGATAATTTCCCTTGATCTGCACACTAATTCACACAAAAGCCAGACAACTATCTCTTAGGAAAAAAAAAAAAGGAAATGTAGAACCACAGCAGAATTCTGTTTCTTTCATAGGAACATACATAGAAAAAAAAAAAAAAGAAAAGATTTTTCAGAATACTGAGAGTTGTGTGGGTAAGTACCACAGCAATATCTGCTTCAGCAATTTCACTTCTAAAATCTGTTCAAAATTGCACTGCAAATTATGGGCCCAGTCACTGGTCAAATTCACATATAAGTCAAACTGTAATTAAAATCAGTGAGAGTATTTATTAAATATACACAATTTGTTCCATTATTTTTTATGGACATTAATTCAGAGTAAGCAAAAAGCCAAGATTTCTGATTAAAAACTTTGTTTAAATTTTAATTAAAAAAATAAATAAAAGTCTGGCAGAAATATAGCACAAATGACTGCCAAAATAAATTAGGAAAGCAAAAATTGACAGTTTCATTATCTAAAATAATTACCAGTAGGTATTGCTTATCCAGAACTAATCACAGAAAAACCTGAAAAAAAAATCCTACTAATTTGAAATCTGAAATTAATCATCCATAGCCATATGTATTTGCTTTCTATGAACATCTGACAGATTAAGTTTGTTAGAATTAATGAATAGAGAGCATGCTTTCTAAATCATATCTCAGTCATTTTATTTGAAAGTCAAGTGTCTGTATCCCATCAGAAAACACAACAATGGCATGTGACAAAATTATAACTGATTAATTCATCTGAAATCAAAACATACTAACTGTAAAGAGTTCTAGAAAACTATTTTCAGTATCTATGTGGACACTTTAAAAATAGTGTTATTATCAAAACAAAAATTATCAATATTCTGCCAAAATAAATACAGAGTCCACTAAAAATAGTTACTCATGCTTCTTCCATTCACTGAATAGTCTAAGCAGGTGCAAAATTTTCACCTGGCAACTGGTGTTGTTGCCCACACAGGTGGCTTGCATCCTGCATTTTTAGCTTTTGTTGGAAGCTGAATAAAAAACTATCGGAATTAAAAAGGGAAAAATTGTTTTCTCTCTAATTTCTTGAAACCTTTTCCAATTCCTTACTTTTACAAAGGTTTTGGCTGTTCTTATAAAGAACAATTCTCTTTTATTTTACGTGTTTTCTTAAATCTTAATAATACATTTGTATAAGGGAGATGTTGGTGTGGTTTAAAAGCCAGTATTTACCACTTTATGTTTCCTACTTTTACAGTCCTAGTTTGCCAAGATGAAGACTACACACATGCAGATTTATATTAAATAAAAACAAACATTTTAGTTGGCAACAGACTATTTTCCAATCAAATACACTTAATTTGCATCTACAGAGAAGTTAATTTTATTTAGTAAAGATTAGACTGCAATCTGTCTAAATCTTGATCTTGGATCTAACACAAATACTTTCTCTCAGAAACCTGGCAAATCCAGCATTCTGATTCTCCTTTTTTGGGACATAGAAAACCTGAAGAGTCTGCTGGCCATGTTTGCCTTTGGAAGAGGCCTTGGAAAAAAGTCACATTATGAAATCTGTCTATTTGGGACACACAAACATGAGCACATACACACATCAATCCTGTTTCTTATCAATATAAACTCTGATGCTTTGAAAGCTTCTTGCAGATTTTATAAATTTCCAGTTGCATACTGGCTATAAAATCTTCATTTATGAAGCTGATTTATTTTAATTGAGAATATAAGAGATCCTGTGTCTCTGGAGTGCTTGTTAAAATCTGGCCAGGAGAAGTTAGTACAGCAGCAAGTGGCTGCAGGGTTCCTGCTTTGGCTACTGTTTGTCTTTGTGGGGCAGAATGCTGTGGTCCCTACCCCTGAGCAATTTTGCTTCAAGGCACAGTAAGGAAAGGTCAACATCCAGGGGGTGAAGGAAGTGTTGCAGGAGTCAGCAAGGCAGAGGCAAGAGCAGCTCACTGAAAGATGGCTATCATGAAGCTGTGCAGGTTATGCTGCTTTTCCTACAGCGCCACTGTTTGATATTACCAGCTACCATTTCCCAGTGAGATGCCTCTGGAATCTGACCTTTGTTTTCAAAAAGAACCAGACAGTAAAGATAAATGACAGTGTCTCACACGTTTATGCAATAAGATAAATGTAATTTTCATTTTCACTAGTAGTAATATCTCATTTTACTATTCTGCCTCTTACTTAAGGGAAAGGCTAAGGCACTCATATTTTTCCTATTACTTGGGAATTTAATATCATATTAAATCAAATATTTTTCTCACATTGAGGATTTCTGCATCAGAAATGCTACTGGTTTAATAATTAGAGTACTTAAAGAAAGGATAATCCTGTATTTTCCATTTTAACCATCTATGAAGACTTGCAGAAGGTGTTGACATTTATGAAGTACTTTATGGTGTATACTGATACGTATTTTTTCCCTTCACAGCAGAATGAAATGAATGGATGAACATCTGGATTTCAGATTTTATTTGAAAATTACTCTAAGCACCCTAAAGCTTATTCACCTAAATTAATCTTTCCATATAATGGATAATTTTTCATTATTCATGAAAACCCTAAAGAGCACTATGCTATAATTCTTACAGTAGAAGTCTCTGGTCTTCTTAAATTAGAGGCAACTGTACTCAGCAAGACAGTGAATTTCCAACATGCACAACATACCAAACATTTTTAGTGTTCTTTAGGAGGAAATCATTACCCATATGTAACACTCTAAATTACACTTAAATTTCAGAGGTACCTGTCTTGGTCTACATCTTGTAAGGACATATTATAAATACATTGTTCAAAAACTTGCTACTCCAAAAGATTTTATGATTAAGGCCCTATACTTCTAATATCTCAAAATTCTAATGAGCTACTTGGATAATTGAATTCTAAAGAATAAAATTTGCCATCTGCTAGAAATGGAAACTGAATTAGAAAAGCTAAAAAAATGTGCATTCTCTAATAATTCTGTGTCATCAAAATTCTTCCAAGAATATCTTTTATCTTCCTTTATACTCACTTTCCCAGTGTGTTAGCCCATTATGTACATAAGTAAGCCTCACAGCATTTTTAAAAATATCATTAAATTTATATTATCTATTCCATTCTAAAGGGGTAACAGTATTCTCATGGAGCATTATGAGTTGTTTTAATATAATAATGCCACATATTTGCAGATATACAACAAGGATAACTGTTAAAAGAAGGATTAAAGAAGTAATTATCGTCACATTTCAGAGGTTACACTTAAAGCTATTGTTCTTCTATGACCATGACTTCATACTGTGCTTAAATTCCTCTGAACTGGGGAATCTTCTACAGGAAATTATCTACAGGAAATGATGATATAAAGTCTCCCTCTGTCTCCAAAAAAAAGCCCAAAGAAACAAACAACTCAAACACACTCTGTAATCAAACAAACCCTATGGGCAAGAATGGGCAAGAATGGACAACCACCTCTCAGAAAACTCTACACAAAGGGGTCAGGTTTCATTGTATTAAGAAATGTCAGTCTATTGGGACTTAACTCAGAATCAACTTGAGTTTTTATCGTAAGACATTTTAGGTATTTTCCTGTTAATTATCTATCTAATAAATTACCTCAAACAACAAGTAGACTGGAAGAGTACGCTCACATTACCCAGAATAATCATGACTTTTTTTTTTTTTTATGCACGTGCATAATGCTAAAATTAAATACATTGCATAATCCCAGATAATTGGACTATAATCTCATTTCAGTTCTTATTTCTAG
This sequence comes from Caprimulgus europaeus, assembly GCA_907165065.1. The sequence goes on along the minus strand of OU015538.1, from coordinate 18,593,175 downwards.
AGAAAGGAGGAATATTAATTATGGAGTTTAGCCTATGCTCACTGTGACCCAAATGCTGAGTACACGCAAAGTGCACACTGGCCAATCCTGTTCTTTTTATCTCATTAACATATGAAACACTATATGTATAAACTGTATCAGTCATGGTAAGAAATAAAGATAATTCTTAAAGCAGAAATGCTCTTATTCCAAATTATTATTCTACATAGCAATTAGTTGATTTTTTTGACCATCAATTTCAAGCTGTTCCATCAGAAAATTCTCATCATCTATCTGTTCCAAACACTAACAGTTAAGATTATTGTTATGAGACTTTTTTATAACTTAGTACTTACCCAGTAAGTCTTCACATTAGCTACTAGATATTTATTAGATTCTTTAAAAATAAGAGTTGAAATTCCCACCCTTTTTCATATTATTTACATAATATACATTCACAGACTGTTAAATTAATGATCTTTGCGATCTCAGATTGAACGTAATGTAAACACAAAAGACATTACTCAACATATCAGTGTTTTGCAGTACAGAGCACAAAGTACAGATGACTCAAAACACACTTGGGATGCCCTGGTCCTTCACACTGACCTGCCCTCAACCCTCTTTACTTTGCAGGATGAGGGTGCACTCCTACCAACAGTTCAGAACAACAAAACCAAAACTTTTGGGTTACTTATATTGCCTATTTTCCCAGTCTCCAGTTCTAAGCAGACTTGAGTCACACCACGAAGTTCTTGCATTTGCTCTCTGACCTGCTTAAGCTTACAACTTGCATGCTTACTTGAAGATCATCCTGAAATAACTCTGTTCTTTGAAAGGCCAGTGGGATGAAGAGATTGAGCATAAAGTGAGAACATTTTCAGAAGCTGCAGGAATAGAGATGTGAAAATGAAGAGAGGTGTCAGATGTTTGAGATTTGTAACCCCAGAGGCAGACACAGAGAGGGCCTAACACAAGAGCTGTCCCTGAAAGACAGAAAGTAACACGAGGATTTTGAACAGAAAACTGTGCTAATGCGCGAGTATTTGTGAAATAGGTAGAGCTGAAATGGAGAGAGACTAAGTGCTGTTGTGGTCCCAGAGAAGTTCAAGTGACAATAATTCTACTAAGAGACTTTGGCATAAGAATTGCTGACATGGAAAACACTGAATCTGGAGCAAGAATTGCTGACGAGAAAACGAAAGGTGTTCTTAAGTTTAGCACATTGTATGATGCCACTATTTCTTTTTTATATAATAAATACAGATAAATCTGGTTAGAATTTGATGAAAGGATTGCTAGAAGTGCCTATCTGCCTATTAAATGCCAGAGGAAAATCATCTAGTAACCTGTTTTGCTTTTAAGAATGTAGAGCTTGAAGGAGCTTTTGTATGTCACTGAGAAGAGTCCTGAATCCATGGAAACACTTCAAAAATCTTACCATAGCCTTTCTTTATGCCAGTTCAGCTTCCTGCCCCCTGCTACCACCATTAGAAAGGAATTAATTTGATAATGCTTTTAGTCCATTTTTAGTCTGAAAACTAAGAAAATCACAAGTGGAGGGAAGTGCAATTATGACAAGTGATATTCAAACACATCTTGTACATTAAGGCAAAGAAAAAAATGAGTCTCAGAAGTTTAAATGAGTCAACACAAAGTGAAAGCAGAATGACAAAGAGAATGCACACCCATATGAGTACAATAAATTTCCCAATAGCTGTGTGTTGATGCAAGTGAAGAGATGTTCAAGTGCATGGAATTTTTTACCACAATTTGAGAAATTTTACTAAAAGTGTAAAATCCACCATCATATCCTCATGATGTAGACCTCTGAGTCTGTTTGGAAATCAAATCTATATTAGCATAATTAATGCAGGTACTGGGGATCAGAAAAGGCAAAACCTGAAAGCATAACTTAAACATTAAACAACATATTGTATAAGGACTACATAATGTAGAGCACAGCATACCCCAACTAGAGCTTTTGCTTTATAGCACGACCCTTGAAGACATTGTGTATGAAAAAAGATCAAATGAAAACTACTTGTAACACAGAAAGTAAAAACAAAGGTTTAGCTACAGAAACATCTTTAATCACTCATTTTTATTTTGCAAGACAAACCAGACATAATTTGAAATGGCTCAGTGAGCTGTAAAAATTTGACAGTAGATGTATGTGAGAAGACTGAAAAAGCAATTATCTGAAACTAATTTGAGAGTTTATCAGGCCGAAATTAGACTTTTATGGGTAAAGTTAGGGTTTTGTATTAAAAGCCATACATTAAAATATATAAAATTTCAAGGGTAATATAGTTAAAACTTCCCTGGCAAATAACTGATTTTGTGTCTGTACAGCTTCTGCATTCTCAATAGCATATATTCAAGCGGGAAACATTCTAGAATAACAAATAATAAAAAATACCATAATACATAAAACAGGGGCTTTCGAGAGATTTTGTATCTGACTTCCCTAACATTATGGATGCCAAAATAGTATTGTCAGTAGCTGAAGAGGTTGGACAGAGTTCACATCAGATATGCAGCTTTTGTAAGACAGTGTTTCTGAAAAAAGTACATTAGAATGCATGCAGTATGCCTTTCATTGACACCAGAGAAGACTTTTCTAAGTAGCTGGGAGTGTTTTGTACATTTTTAAGAGTGAATAGATGTGACACTAGGGCAAAATCTAATTATACTATGCAATTATATCAAAGTTTATATTCTCACATGTTGAAAAGCAGTAAGAAAGTTGTATTTTATAGCTCAGATTCCTAAAAGCTGTCCTGTGGATCTAGAAGTTACCAATTCTACAATATTCCTTGCAGAAATTAGTATTTTGTGGCCAAATTCCTGTTTATGTGTTTAAGGTTTTCCAATAAAAGAAGTGACTGTTTACAGTACATCCACATCTAGCACGAATTAATATCCCATCAAACTGAAGGTTCTGAAAGTTAGGAAACAGCAGAATACAGGTTAAACCTTTAGCCTATAAATAAATGAGTTAAGCCATTGGATAACTGCTTTATTAATCACTGTGTATAATATTAAATGCAGGGTGCATAGTATAATGCACACAACAAACACTGGACTGAATTCATTTGTATAAGCAGCCTTAATTCCACCATTTCCCCAGTTCTCAGTCATCAGCCTCACAGTCTTTTTTAATATAACTTACATGTGAGCCATAAACATAATGGCTTCTATAATTACAGTATATTTCCTAAAATAATTTTGAATGCTTCAGAAAGATCATTTATTTCAGGAGGTAAGAATCTGAATATTTCTGTAGGATCGTTATGAAGTCTTTTGTCTTGGAAAACTGTGTTCATTGCACAATTTAATTCAGTTGACTTGATGCAAAAGACACTTTTAAAAGGAAACAAGAAATCAAACATAAGTAGACTTTCACTAAATAAGGTAAAATTTAGATTCCTGGCAGGATTTCTTTCATTTTAAAGATTCATATCTTAATGAACATTGGAGCAGCCATTATTGTCTCGCTAGTGAAGAACAGGAGTTCTCTAGCTCATAATTGCTGATTTGGTAGATAACTGAATCTATTCTCTTCCCAGAATCCAAAGCATTCATATTGTCACTGAAAAATATTGGTACAATGTGCAGGAAGAGCACACTTAACAAAGCATGAGCAAACTTCTTGGATCTAAAACTAGTAAGTTTTGATGATTGAAACAACCAGAAAGAAGCAAAATTAATTCCTTGTATTTCACTATGAAGACAACATATTCTAGGGAATTACTGCGTTTAATGATTCAGTTCAATTAGATAATTATATTGGTTCTATATTTACTGAGCATTTATAATACTCTAAAAGGTTTGCAAAGGATATTTTATAAGCAAAATTCATTGCCAAAGAAATAAAATTGGAAGAATTATATTGGAAGAACAGTCATATCTTGGCTTTTATTTAATGACCAGTCCAGTCTCCCAAACAGAAAAGTAAAGCAGTGAGTTTAAGTCTGCACCAAATGTTTTATGTCCTTCCAGAAGCAAAACTCACACCACTGAAAATCAGAGAACAGATTTAGTTCTGACAGTAGCCAAGGGGATTTGACTGCAGAATTCTGGCTGCAGTCAGAGCAGGAGCGTTGGTTCTGCCTTTTGGCAGCAGAATGGACTAAATAACTCGAAGCTCCTCTTACAGCTCACTGTGTTAAACATAGGTGTCCTGCATGTTGGAAGCACTAGAGCTGCACCATGACAGACCAGTGAGTTTAACCTGAGGTGGTCTGAGTTAGCAAGAGCTGTGGGAGACAGGATAAGACCACTGTGTGGATACTGGAAAGAGAGACTGCAAAGTTGGAAAATACCACTCACCTTATTTCTGCACTATATCATAATATCATACAGGTATATCTCTTACAGGTGGATTAGCAGCAAAGCAGAGATATCTGCTTGTGAGCATGATCTGTGGGTCAGATGATAAATGAGTATAGTACAATATTTAACTCTGAGAGTGAAGAGGCTGTAAAAAGTGAGCATTTGTCATTGTTTCTATGGATCAGTGTTTGCTTGACATGCCTGCATATGCATTGGGAGAATGCACTTCTTAACTCAATCCATAGTTAATTGGTTGGGAGGGGGAGAGGAAAAAGTTGATGGAGGAGAGACTTATAAAAATTAATATTTGCATGTGTACATGGTTTTAATAACCCAGATGTTCTGATAGTACTGTCCTACACAAATGATATCAAGTGGTACTTAGGAGGCTTTTCTCCCCTGTCCATGATACTATTTTAAATGACAGTAGAGGTTACCATTCATTGAAATTCTGAGTGCTTGCTGCAAACAGCCTAAAGGAGGGGCTCTTTTTCTAAAGTCTATCCTCCTTGGTCATTCCCAGATTTGTACCTAAAGGGCAGGTTCCAATTTTTTCAGCCAAGCCTATTTCTTTCTTTCTTTTTTTTTTTTTAATTAAAATGATAATATTCCACCCATATTCCTTTGAGAAGAAGAGCTTAGTCTTTACATTGCCATTATGAGATATCTTACATGTCACTACATGATAATGATTTTGCTATTACTCAATAGCTATGTTAATTTCAAACACAAGAGGTAAGAATATCTCCTCCCTAACACTTCCTTCCATACTATTCCACTCCTAAACACACAGCCTTTCTTCTTCCAGTACCAGATCCTTCCCACTATCACAGCCTTGGTTAATCTATTAGTCTTAATAAAGGTAATGTTGCTCCTTGTCATATGTGAGTCTATGCAATAGCAACGTAATCAGGCACTTACTGGTAAATCTCAACTTACACTGAGAAGAACTCTACAGCTGCAAAAACCCCACTTGGTTATGACTTAACAATTGCTTCTACATGTCACAGATTGTTTCATTCACCTCATTTTTTCAGACTACCAAGTGAAAAAAAAAGCTTATTTATATTTTGGTATCTGACCAAGTGGTCAAAATATCTGCATTTAATACACAATAACTACAAAGAACTTTAGTTTACATATTTGTTACTGAATTTTTTATCACAAAAACAAGTTATTGCCTTATTTTGAATTTAAGTTTTGTACTATATTTAATGAAGCCTGCTAAATCTGACACATGGTATCTAGATACTACAGTGATAGATACATTAGAAATACCAAAATAGATATATTAGACAGATCGAATTAGCACTGTATGTGCCAAGTTGATGGATTACTTGATGAGTATTATATTCCCTTTACTGTTCTCTAAACCCCAGCTTTATTAACTCTAACCAATTTTCTCCAACTCTTCAATTTGTAGAACTAATTGTGCCTCATTTCAGTTTCCTCCATTTAGCTGATGACTTAAGAGACAGAAAACTTCTACAGATACATAGTAGTCAACTCTATATATCAAAAGCAGATTTTTGTAAACTGAAGCTTGTTTAAACATACATTATATTAATTGAAATGCTTATTTACAGACAAATGCCTGCATATGAATATTTAATAAATTTAAGTCTAGCTTCTATTTTTTATTGCAAGATAATCTGAATCTTGATTGAGTTCAAGTTCATGCTATTCTATAAAACCTTTACACTTTCTCTTTATTCACTAAAAAAAATGGCAGAGATATTTGTTCTGTCTTCATTGCTTTTATATTAAATTTATAGCACTAAAGTCTATACCGTGATTTATAGAGGAGGGTGTTTTTTCTCCTACTTGGGTCATTGATTTTCTATACCAATTTAAGGGAGATACTGCATCTATAGAACAGGTAATGAATAACATCTCCATAGTCTGAGAGCCAGTCTAAATAAATATTTGCAAGAATTGATCTCATCTTTGTTTTGCCCTCTGTCTTGGGAACAATTTTATGTAGGTTTTTATTAATATTAATCTAATTTTCATAGCAATAACTGTTCTCAATCTGGATAAAAATAAAAAATATATTAAAATTAATTTAGCAATAGCCATACATTTAGGACCATGCACAAATTCATAATTCAAACTACTGCTGACCACTTAATCACAGAATCACAGAATGTACTTCTATCTGTTTTGGAACATGAGATGCATTAAATATTTTGGAACAAGAACTGGTCCTTTAAGAACCAATCATATCATTGTAACAGGGGCATAAAATTGACTGCTAAGAGTTATTGTAGTATTGTACGAATAAAAACAGTTTTCACAATAAAAAAAATCATTTGCTGTGGGAATTTAAAGACAACTGTTATTTATTTGTGTATTTTAATTACAGGAAGTCAGACTTAAGTTAGGTTGACTATAAATTCAGCATTTACTATGTATTTATGGCTTAATCTGACATGATAATTGATTGTGCTTTATTTGTTTCTATTTTTTTTTAGCAGAAAATACACTGTCATAATTTTGTTTTATTTTGTCGTTGTAAGTGAGCTTCTGCAGAAAGTGCTTTACTGTTAAACAATCCTCTCAAGCAGCAATGGCAATATAATTAGGTCTCTGTAGACTTATTCTGAAACCATTTAGTGCAAAGGCGTAATCTCCTATCATGACATAATAATGTGGTCTCCATGGACTAACTTAGAGATTGCTTTGACACTGTAATGGCAATATAATAACTTCATATGAGACTCTGCATAGATTTCTACTAAAGCAACTTCTGCCCTGTAATAGCTGCACAGTAATGCCCACTTAATGCAATATTCTGACTTGCTCTCTCCTCATTACAAGACTTACAAGCACTACCACATGAAAGCAGATCACTGCACACCTAGAATTTGGCCTCTGACAAGCACCAGTAAAGGAGCGTTACAGAAGCAAGAGGAAACAGGACGTGTGTAAGTAATCTCAGTTTATTCTCACAACTAAAAATCAATAAAACAGTAAAGACAGACTCAATAATGCAATGCCTTTTACTTAATAAAGAATTAGAAGTTTTAGATAACACTGCTGCTAGCATGATAATAGTCCCCACATTCTCATATGCAGAAACCTCCCTTCCCCTCTCCTTTCACTTTCCCTCCATCTCAGTGATAATTTCAATTATTTCAATTAACTCTGGAAAAGGTTCTTGGAAGCCTCTCATTCATGTTTGGAGTCCACCTGTTATCTCTCTGGCATGGAAATATTTTAATGGGAACAAGTTTGGGATTCTTAGAGAATTTGTGAGAATTATCTGGAAAGGTAATCTCTGGTCCCACCAGACTCAGAACTCCATGACTGGGAAGCTCCTGGATGATCTGATCCCAGTTCACCCAAAAAATCTTGTGCACAAAATTCGCCAGAGTAACACTTTGGACCAATTTTTCTTACAGTAACAAAACACCATTAAAATACTAAAAACCACAAGTGCTTTTTGGATTTTTTTTTTCCCCCCACACTATAGAGCATGAACAAGGAAAATAAAGAAATTAAAAGAGGATCATGTTTTCTATAACCCTGTGAGTGGAGGTACCTTGAATAAATGAAAAGGAGGTGTCAAAATGAAAGGTTCCAAGTATCAATGTCTATATCCTGTAAGACTTAAATGAACTTAAATAAATATTTTGTGGATCACAATACAGATCCTCAGCAGCTGCATTAAATATATAGATGTGGATTTGTGGAAAACTTAAATGCTGAAGCTTTCATGCAAATTATAACAGTTCTAAATTTTCCCAAAATTCAAGATGTGCAGTAGAATTACTCTAGTGAAACATGCTTCTTGTTCACCTCAATGTATCCATAAGCAACTGTTACATACATTATTCAAAATCAGTTCATGGAAGTAAAAAGAAAATTCTATGGTATTATGACTAAAGTCAAAGAGCTTGGAGGGACAAGATGCATTTTAGCATTGGCAATAACTACAGCAAAGAAATCAACTGGTTTAAAAGAGCAATACTTCTATTTGATACAAGGTAATTACTCATTCCTATTTAGCCAGTTCCTGGAAGAAGCTGGGTTTATGCATAGCTATTCATCTTTGTTAAAGTCAAAGGTGAGTTTTATGTGGCACAGATTCTAACCTAGAAAAATCCCTCATTTTTAAATTGTTTCAAAAAAATCAGGAAGACTATTACAATCTCAGTAACATGCTATTAAAATTCTAAAATGTATTTTCTGTTTGGTGTGTTGCAGAAATACAAACCTCAATGTATCCAACAAATAACAAAGAATATTCGACACTTGAATAATCAAGAATTTATTGGTTTTTTATTGTAAGCATTTCTGTGCCTATTGCACTAACTTCTACTTTTTTGGGGGGTGTTAGAAAACCCAGCATACTATAAATAAAAATGAAATGATGCCTGCAGGATTTTACTTTGTGTGAGAGCATGCACACAAGCATTCTGCTTCACCTATGTATTTCTCAACGTGTAGATCAGGTCCAACAAAAATTGATGTGGCCACACCTTCAAAGACACTAAATTCCTATTTGCTCCACTGAAAGAGGTACCCCAATAAGGAAGATGGGTACTGTTTGTATCTCCCTTAGAGAAGGTTAAGGCCAGGACTTGGAAACGCTGGAGTATCAACACAGAAAAGAGAGAAAAGAGGTGAACGTTTCAACTGGGGAAAAACTGTCGTCTCAGCTGTTAGCTGGTAAGAAACTGAGCTATGGGAGACTGGATGTCACGAGCCTTGTTCCTCACAAAACTGTTTCTAAATAGGCCATGCTTGTAAAATTCCTTCCAGTCTCAAAAACAACGATAGGACTAAGCTCCCAAAATGCTTTCTCCAAGTCTATTATTATGTAAGTTTTATATATAAAGATGAAATAGGATATCATTAATTTCAATTTCTTTCCTCTTGAACTTAAGTCAGATTAATTTATTTTTTGAACTTCAGGAAAATAGATTTCTTAAAAATATTACAAACTTAAATTGTCATTAAAGTAGTTCTTATCCCATCCACACTAGAAGCAGCCTTTGTTTTATTATCCCACACTTAATTTTTCAAGACTTCTGAAAGTATTTAGTATAAATGTTTTAATTGCTTATCACAGATGTAGGAAACAGGCTGGCTTCAAGTCAGTAAAATGGAATGCTGAAGAACCTTGTTGAAAATTGAAACAAATTAATTTTACAACAGTAAACTGAAAAATAAAATCTCTGCAACATAAACACCTTGCTGAAGGAGAATTTTATTATCCAAAATATCTAACAACTCATTTTGATGTACCTTGAACACACTTTTATTATTTTAATTGGAAAACAGTTAAAAACATGTCTTATAATAAGAGCTATGCACATATTCAGCTTTCTTTAAATAGCTTCAGGAAAGAAAGAGGAAATTTTGGAATGAGTTATTTGCAGGCTATTTCCTATGGTGCAGTAACAAAACAACAAAATGGATCTTATGAAGATAACTGTGCTGTTAGCACTGGTGTAGAGGGGAAAGTACACGGGTCACAGAAATTTTTAAGGTGTGAAAATAATAAATGTTAACTGAACTTGTGTCTATTTTGTGATTACTTGAAATTATAATAAAAATAATTGAAGGGGGAGATTTTAGTAATGGAGATACATGTTCTGACCCTTATCAGTACAAGTTTTGACAAGGGTAATTCAAGGAGTCAAAAACCAGCTGCTTCCATAGAATTGGAATCATAGAATTGAATGGACACTGAGAAGCAGCTTCCTAGTTAAATGTAGATCTTAAAAGAAACTGCCACTCACCTTTCAGGATGTACAATAATTAGATTGATACATATGTACACACACAAATAAGACTGCCATCATTGTGAATACTGAGCCATCCTTTGCCTTATTTGCTAAGAGTATTTGTACACAGATAATTTTCTAGCCTGTTGATCTGCTTATATCATTAACCTCGTGGCATTAGTTTACAATTATCCCTTCTACTTCCCAAAACTTTCTTGTTTGCTTTCATTATCAAGGTCACCCCCTCATTCTGTTAGTCACTTCTGAGATGCTTATTCCTGACTCTTACTGAATCACTCCATTGCTACACTTCCAATCAAGTGTATTTATACATTTTCATATGTAATCTACTCTGTTTGTAAGGGACTCACAGAAAAAACTCTGAGAAAATTTTTCTAATGAAAAACTCTTTTATTTATTTTTCCCTTACTGTGTAAAACACTCAACAACAATTAGGCTGCTGCTAGGGCAATGACACTACATATTGTGCCAACTAAATGTTATTACATGACCGTTGGGCACTGCCATCTCTGTCCTTTTCCATCAACTATCACTATCCATGTAGCTTACAAGCTTATAGGGACACAAACCATCTATCCATCTGTCCCACATTTGTACAGGGTTTAGTATAATTGTGCCCTCAACAATGACTAGAGGCTCTGGTGTGTTTCTGTGTGACAGTGCATCTGCAGAACTGCACCTAGTTTTCAGCTCCCCAGTACAGGGAAGACATGGACACCCTAGAGCCAGTCCAAGAGAAGCCACCAGGATGATTAAGGTGGGCAGAGCACAAGGTTACACAGCCACATCTGAGGAGAGTCTGATGGAACTGGGCTCATTCTGCCTCAAGGAGAAGGCTGGCTGGCAGAGGATCTTATTCCTGTTTACAACCACCCACTGGAAAGACATGGAGAAGACAGAGATAGAAGTGTGCAGCAAGAAGACAAAGACAACAGGAAATACAGGGCACAGGAAATTCTGATTAGATATTAGAATTATTTTTTGTTATTCTACCACAAGTGTGCTCAAACACTGGCTTGTGAACCAAAGATGCTGAGGAACTGCCATCCCTCAAGATATTCAAAACTTGCTGGAGTAATCTGACCCAATTTGCCCTGCTGTGAGGTGTGTGAGGGGCAGAAGAGGTTGGAAAAGATAACCTTCAGAGGGCCTTGGAAGCCAGAATTGATAGGATATTCTGCTGATGCAAAAAAATAAAAGTGATGAGTGCCATAAATGCCTCTGTTGCAAACTGTAACAAGTACAAAATTATTGAAAAAAGTCCCATAATAGCATTCCTTTTATACACCAGTTTTATTTTCACTGATATACTACTTACATTATGAGCTGTAACTAGACCCTGCATGCCGCCAGGATTCAGATTAATTTTTTCATAATTTTTTTTTGTATCATCAGCTTTCCTCACACACAAAATGCAAGCAAATACCTTTATAGGTTTAAAAGAAAAGGAATTATTCCAGATATACTAGAATACAGCATATCTACTAGATCTTTTATTTCTTTGATTCGGTGCCGTGTAGTGTACATTTCATGAAAATAAATAGTATTTACTATGATGTAAATTAAGAAGATATTTCCTAGACATGGTGTGAACAAGAGCCAGAAGTCTTCAGCTTTTATGCACTTTTAACTTTTTTTTTTTTAAAATATCAGCATTTTCTCATTCTGACCATCTCTAGACAGGTTTCAATTTATAATGTTCTTTTTTTATATTCTCAACACAGCAATCAAATCTTTAGACCTTGAGGAGAAGGAGGAAATTAAGGCCATTAACATGTTAGAGAATTGTTTGATTTACTCATTATAAATTATTCTGAATCTGAGCAGCTCATAAGACATGCCCAAAGGGAAGACAAATTTTGATTGGCAGTGTCAAAAAAGTCAAGGACATAGAGAGGTTTTGTTAATAATTGCTAAGTGCCATTAAGAAATGCTCTTTGTTATATGTCCAGAATCTTGGTGAATTCTGATCCAGAATTTCCCAGCTATCAAACATAAGAACAACTCAATTCATAATTAAGAGATAGATTGAGAATATATATTCATCTGCTGTAAACATTCTCTTAATACCTACAAAAGACAAAACTCTTAAACTAGTCAAACTAGAACAACAAACTTGAAGGCAGCAAAAACCCCAGAGACAAATTCAGAGCTAACTATGCAGGGAGTCCTCTACATCACGGTTTCCTAGATACGCTTTATCTCCTTTTTTCTCACTAAATCACAAACAAAACGACCACTTTACAGAACCATACCTATAAAGAAAAGATCTTTAGTCTGGTTTTTAAACTAGGCAGCTTATTTTTCTGTTTTAGGGACAAATACCTAAAACATCACTGCACATTGATAAAATGCCTCATGACAGGCCTGACAGCCTGGCACAAAAGTGAGATTGGACAGAACTTCCACATATCACCACACACATACCACCCACAGGGCAAGAACCTTCCCTACTCACTGTTCTTACTTCAGTACCTGGGGCTTAGATATGGATTTCTACTCAGGGTATATCATTAGGTTTACTATAAAGGAGAGAAAGCTAATCCATGCAGATACTCCTCAAACTCCAAAGCCTACCACCAAGTCATCTCTGCAGAGTCATTCAAGTGCCAGAAGTGCCAGCTCCCAACCTTCTCTCACCCAATTTTCTATGAAGAAATAGCTCCTAGCATCTCACTCTGCTATTGAAGACACCTGTGTCTATTACCACAGAAAAAAACATAAGAAATTCTAAAGGACATTAAATACAACCTTGCATCAATTATCAAAAGTACTTGTGACAAACACCAGTTCAACATCAACCAGTTGAACCTTATCAGCACCCTTTACCCCGCAACTCCTTGTTATTAATTTCCTTGTTTTAAGGAAAGCAAAAGCCACGATATTCTAGGAAAGGAGGAAAGAATAATCCTCTCACCCTTCCACCTGAACCAAGCCAAACAACTTACCTGAAAAACAGGTGACAGGCCTTGCAGCAGTCATTGGGCTTTCTCAGATTTTGGAAGAGGTTCTCTCCTTTGTGTACCAACCACGGGTAACAATGCAGATGGACCCAGATGGCCCAGAAGTCCTGTGCCTCTGGACTGGTACTTGTGATGAACTCTTGGACCGTAGTGTTGTCACTTCCTTAAGTACTCAATATACAAACTTTAAGCATGAGCTATGACAGAAGATACAGGAAAAAAAGATCATCAGAGTACTATTTATGTCACTAGTGTTACAAAACTGTTCACTACAATGAAGATGGACACACAGATGTGCATATTTGTGTAACTTTTTTATTACTTGTAAAACCTGTAGTAGGGTAGCAGGCTAAAAAGTCAGGTGTGGGTTTTTTAATATTGCCTCCACGCTCCCCCTTCCAGGCAATGTTCCCCCTAGCAATTTTAAAGTCCTGCTTAGTTTTTGAAGCCACCTTGACACCTCTACGCCTTTCTTAAACAAATAAGGCAACCCAGCTGCACACTTGGCATATTGTCTCAGTAACATTCTGCCAACAACTGAGGGCCGACACACGATCCTTTTCTAATTTTCTGTAGTAGTAGTTTACTGCTCTGTGTTTAGAATTAAGTGCACTTTACGGGGAATTTCCTATGCATGGAAATTTTTAATGATCAGTAAGATCAAAATTTTCTTTTGCCAGTAATTTTTTTTTTCATTTGTGTTAGAAATATCATATTGGTTTTTTGGGGTTTTTTTACAGCTGCAGCTTTATTATTGCAGACCACTAAAATTACAGAGCAGCTGCAACTATTGCATCAAGGTTTTTTGTTTCATTTTTACAAGATCACAGATAATTAACATTTTATTTTGAAAGCATTTTCTTTAAAAAAACCAATCCAGTAATCATTCACTTTTAATGTACTGAGCTAAGGATTTGTCTTTGATATTATTACAGACATTGCACATCTGTAAATTTGAAATGATATGACAGCAAATACCTTCAGAAGGACAGACATTGCCTTTGAAGTCAGTATGTATATGGTTTAACATAAATGTAATTTCACAGCAAACTGCCTTTTATTGTTCATTGTTGTTTTGTCCTGACACTCAGCATCTTGTAAAAAACTTTCTGAACTTAGATATAAATAAATAATGTAATACTTTCCTTTAAGCTCTTTTGAAAACAAGCTGGAGACAGTCAGTTAGGATAATGAACACTTTCTCTTGTACACAGACCTGTGGGAATTCCTATGTCCAACATCCTAGGAAGCACCATGTCTGCATCTGATGGCCAGTCTATTTAAAGTAAAGAATCAGACTTCCAGCTATTTTAAAGGCTCTAGTGTAGAAAATTTTCTTTATCTGAGTACATTTTGTAGGTCAAATCCTGTTTTGCCAAGAGCAAAAATGTTCATAATGTTGGTTCTGAAGTTTTGCGGGTTTTGTTTTTGTCTTTAAGCCCTGCAAAATATTATTTTTACCAATTAATATGGAAAAAAGAGACATTATATTCTTAAGCATAATAATAAGCTTTTAATTTTATTCTATGAGACTGAGAGAGGCATGTCTGACTCCAGACTCTACAAGCCTGGTAATCAAAAAGAGGGATCCCACTGTCAAGAAGAGGGAAGATTTGGCTAGCAAATCATTGTAATTAATATTACGCTTACTTAAGGCAAGACTGAGTCTTCTGTCATCAAATAAAATACATACAGCACCACTTCAATGACATAAACAACTTGTCTTTGTTGTTGTATGTGCATGATACCTGTTGATCTAAAATCATAGAGGAAGAAAGTGTCAGAAATATGAAAACATTCTCATTTACTCCATAGGTCATGTATACTTTTAGAGGTTGTATGAAACAAAAAGAGAAGATAAGAAGAATACAACAGGTATATCCACTGTCAACACCACCCTCATTTTGTGGACTGTTTTAGACTGAAGTACGTTATCGTGATCCTAGAGTCTATCTTCCCTCAGTCTGTCAGTAAGCAGTTCATGGCACTATCAAATTGCCATAAATGGAGATGACCAGTTGCACGTCAAAAGCAGATTCCCAGTCTGAACCAAAATACCAGCACAGATGAACAATTCAGCAATCTCTCTTCTACTCTTTGTACACTCTGTGAGCACATCACAGAGACTTTAGTTCAGGACACCAACCTTAAACACAACCACAACTGTATCAGTCTTCAATAAAAGTCTCCAAAGCTTGCTTTAAATTAAATCACAATATTTTTTTTATTTAGCAAACTTGCAACTGCAGGTTCTATTTCTAGTTTTACTTTCAATGCAGTATTGTCCAATTCTCACTTACTTTCCGTTTCAAGGTATCTAATTATATTTGCCTACCTCAAGAGACTAAATACATAATTGTTATGCATTTCAAAGGACATTGATACTATAGAAGAACCAAGTACTACTAGCAGAAAAAGACATTTTGAATCAGGTGTTTTCCCTTCCAAAATTTGTAATAGATTTACTGCATCACAAAATAACTCCATGCTTTGAAAGAATGGTGTAATAATGCACGTTGAGCTGTTCCAAGGAAAGAATGACTACAGTGCAAAGTATCCTAATCACTGCAATTAATTTTTATTAGCCAAAACCTAGATCTATGTATGCAGCTTGGGATTGATGAGGATACTAAAAGATCTGTTGAAAGCTCCAGCAACAGCAGGTCACATTTTAATAGTTTAATGGGCAACTACTGCATAATGTTTCCTAACCTCATATACTTCTCTTTGTAAACTTTATGCTGACCTTCAGAACTGAAGATGGATCAATACCAGTTTATAAGACTATAAGACTGTATGAAACACTAAGTCAATACTGTATTTTTATCACACTTGTAATATAATGTAATTCTGTGCATCAAATAACCCTGAAAGTATCAGTAAAGGTGAGAAATTTTGTTTAGAGACATAAATTTAGCCAAGCACTGGCCAACAGCTAAATCATTGAATGCCAAAAATTTTCATCAGCCCAGAGACACCATAGTGGCCTTATCATAGTTAAATTTCCAAAGTCCCCCAAAAACCAAAGGATTAAGGTAACACAAACTTAAATTGTCCAAATGAGAAACTTCAAATTCAGGAGCCACAGAAATTCAGATCCTGTGTGTGTATGACCTCACAATTAACAAGAGAAGAAGAGATGAAACACAAATCCCCACAGGGAAGTTCCTCACAAAATATCATTAATATTGGTAAGTTTAAACACCAGGTGACAATATGAGGCACTAGTATCTTTATTTTTCTAAAGGAAAAAAGCCCACTCATTTCCTACCCTACGTGTCAGAAAACATATTTACAGCAGTACAATTACTGGGGATCTGAACAGGTTACCTTTCAAATACCTTAAAGTTCATACAGAGGTCAAATACCATGGAAGAAATTAAAAACACAAAAGACAGAAGTCACTGCTCTGGGGACCTTTCATACAGATTATTTTGAATGTAATTATTACTTATTTACTCTTCTTGAGACCCCAACATCTAAAATCTTACACAAAGCAAGAATGAGCAACTGGGGTCAACTAAGGGAGCAACATTTTGGGCATATGCTTTAATACTTGTCTCTAGTCCAACTCTGAATTTGTGCATGAACAGCAAGTACCTTAATTCCTGACTATGTTTTACAGAACAGATTTACTATACACAGTGTTTTCTCTGCTCTTGCATCACAGTTTTTAGTGCACAGAAGCTCAGTGTATATATTTATAAAACACACACACATATAAACATGAATGAACTTTAACAAATGTAAATGACTTGAAAAAATATAATAGTGAAGCAAAGGACAAGAGAAATAGGAACGTTACATTATTTGCCTTACCTTGAAAGGAAAAATAAAGAGAAACATTGTAAGTAGGTGTAATTAGCATTTGTAATTATTTCTGAAAAACCTCTTACATTTCAGGTGCAAACACGAATAAAGCTCTTTGGATAAGAACATCTACTGACATCTATGTCAGTAGGATAGCTACTGAGCAATTAGGGCAACTCTTATCACCTCCCATAATGAAGGTTCTCTTCATCTTTATGGCAGACTCAGGTTTCCTTGGGCCCAGGATCCAACCGTCTCAGCTCTGAATCCTTTCCAACATTGGCTTTTTCACAGGGAGCCTGATATAGAAACAGGGTAGCCTGGTTGACTTATCTTTAATCAGAACTATCTTCCCCTGGTAGCCAAGGCATTCCTCTTCCCAGTTGTGAGCCGCTCACCATCCTTTTTGTAATTAACACACAGATAAGCTGAGCAAGTTGCGGGTATAATACTCAGCTTCAAGGGCAAAACTGTTTTATTGCCCTCAGCATGAGAAATCTGTATACATGAAATGTGTCCCTTGTACGTGAAATCCCCACACACCCTATCTCTAAAGAGAAAAGTATTTCTTCTGTTCAAATAAAGCTGCAGAGGCAATCTCCAAACAAGCATTCAGTTGGATCAATACCTAGAAATTGAATAGAACAATGTCTCATGCTGCTTTATAGAATTTTCAAAAGACCTGAACCACACAAACCCAATTTTTTTAAGATCCACCACTGGGATTTATAGTCTTGTTTTCTAACTCTAGGAGAAAAACAACAGAGAACATATTCACATACTAAAACTTAAAAAATATTGCATGGTCAAATAATATCAGGGGTCTAACTTAAACCCAGAAAAGCAAGGGCATTTGAAGTTAGGCTCAGGTGTTCAGGTATACTGTAGAGATCTTCAGAGATTAAAAGGGATTTTATATGCCTATCTTTTTAATACTCAAGTGCAACAGATACAGTTCACACTTACTAAGATCTGATAATGGATCTTTCAAAATGAAAATTAATGGGCACATATACATGAAAACAGTCTTTCCATGAATTTTTACGGGAATATTGTTAATTTATTTAATGATTTTTTTTTCCCGCTTGAATATCAAGCTACTTCAATCTTTCTCCATAGACATGGTATCAATTACTTTATTTTCTATAGCACAAAATCAGGAAACAGATATTTTTAATATTAATTCCTGGTGTACAAGATGCATCTTATTTCTATCTTGACCATTTATGGAGAAAAGTAAATTTGCTTTGGAAAGGAGCATCATGAAGAAAAAGGCATTCAAATTGCTTTGGTTAGGAATACTACAGCCATGTGATCTGGGAGAGTTACTCAATTCCTAAGGCAAGATGACAACAGAAGTTGAAAGAGCAATTTCACACGTACCCAGGAGTCCACAGTTCCTCCCAGGTTTTTGGTGTAATCTGTCTGGTTATGCAAAGTATCATGCTGTTTTCCATAGCAAACCCAGATGTTTCAGAGAGTACATAATTCCCACAACATATAATCTGTGCTGAAAACAGATTTTCAGAAGAACAGGAAGGAACACATGGCTAGCAGACCAGGATCCAGCCACATGCAGGACTGCATACCTGTTTAGCATTCTTCTGTACGTTCCTCTTTCGTCTTCCTAAGCACTTTAAAGTCCACCAATTTTTTCCTCCGAAGAACTGCAATCCTGTATATTACTGGATCCAAAAAGACTATAAGTAGAGTATTCTTAAAGAAGGGGATATGAAGTATTTCTTTATTCAGTGTGTGCTGGTGTCAAAGGCAATCTCAGAGAAGATGAGTGAGAAATCTCCTTTGAAATAATAGGGAAAATATTTATTTATAACAGGTTATAAGGAAAAAAGAATGAAAGCTTTAACATTTTTAATAATCCAAGACAAAGAATGTCATTCAGTCAACAGAAGTATACACAGAATTATGCATTATCTAGATCTGATACAAGATCTCAATCTCTGATACAAGAAGCATACAAACCAACCATGGCTTGGAGACTTTTTTCTTCTTATCAAGAAAGATGACTTTCAAATATTTAGTAATAAAGTACTGACTTGGTTAAAGCATTGAGTAGGACATGACTTACTACTATGAAGCATAAAGAAAAGAATTTGGAAAGTGACAGGTTAGGATTATTATATTTAATTACTTTAAATGTCAATGTCCTTTTTTTTCCTGTCTTTCGTATATAAGTTTTCAGGTTTTTCTGGTACTTAAACCTAATGCAAAAAAAGCAAATCATTCTGTTGCCAGTAATAATACAGGCTTTGTTTGGTTCCCACCCCCGACTTGGTTTAAAAAAACCTGACTTATACTATATTTGTAGTCATTGCAAAGGAGCTCAGAAACACAATAATTTTTGGCATCTTTTTTGCCTTTAATATTAATCTCAGGGGAGAATCTACATTTTATAGAAGATGTGAACAAATAAGTTGTCAGAAAACATGTCAAACTTGAAAGTCTCAGGCTCCAACAGTAGAAGCAAGTACAACCTACTCGTCTCTTATAATTAGGTCTATTGATTTATGTGTTTTGTTTTACTTGCATTTCATACAAGTATAAAGAGAGGAGAAATAAAGTAGTAAGGGAAAATAAAAAGAAAGCAAATAATCCTCTTTTTCTGTCTCTCCTTTTCTTGGTGCCTTCAAAACCAGAATACTGGGAATGATCATTCCTCCTCTTTCCATTCCTTAATTTTTATCCTGCCTGCACTTTGTCAAGGGTGTACTGTGGGCTTCAAGATGTGCAAGTGATCCATCAAAAGTAACTCTGCTTCTTGATCGAAGGACTACAGATTATATTCCTAAGAGATGTTGTACCTCTGCTTGCATAGAGGTAACTAGGGACAATCTTGTCTAATGGAAGACTTGTTTTATGTCTTGAAGAAGGTGCCACCTGAAAGTGATAAGCCAAAATTCTCACTGAACTTTCAGTCTTCAGTGAGTGAACCCAACTGACATTCAAGTATTTAATACCCACCTATTGAAGAGTTAAACACAAATCAGTAAGACACAATTTTTATCGGTTCTAATTATTATTAGATGATGCAATTTAAATAAACAGGAAGTCAAGAAAAAAGTTCCAGAGTTTCAGCTGTAGAGAAATCTTATTCCACACTCTGAAGACTTCAGTAAATATTTCTCAAAGTAATAGATTTCTGTAACATGTGCAAGAAAAAACTACAAAGTTATTCAGATGGCCATCAATATTTTGTTCTTAATACCCTTTTAAAATTAAATGCAACATACTCCCTAACCTTTGACTTCTCAAAATATAACAGAAATATTTGTAAGTTGAATGACAGATGGCTAGAACTGAATTGACTTCTATAACCAGAGCTCTCCTCCCTTGGTACGTATATATGAAAATGGAGTGCACTTATGAATGTCAAACTCTGCTTTCTTCTAGAAGTACAATACTTTTTCTGGAAGTAAAATCAATACTATAAATCAATACCTTTACAAAGTACACAGCTGCAATGGTAAGGCATTACTGTCTTCAAGCTGTAATACAATGATTTAAAAAATATTTCTATACTTTCATTTCTGAACTAAAATATTATGGTTTTACTGCTACGGGTTTTTGAGAGCTCTAAAGTTCTGTGTATGTAAGCCCTGCTCCAGCATATCAAACCTTAAAGATCTGGTAATGTTGGAGTACAATCACCAAGAGAATAATGACAACAAATTTCTCTTTCCACTTTCCTCCAACAAAGTTTCTTACCTTTAAGTCTGGAAACGCAGTGTAGTATTTCAGTCTTCAATTACTAATTTACAACTGGAATTTTTATTTTTTTCTCTCATTAGTATATAAGATTATTTGAACACAACCCCTAAGTAACACACATTTCACCATGACAGACTTTGAGTATTTTCAGTTACCCCAGCTACAATCTTCTAGGCAGTACACCTGTGTAGAGCATATATTTCCTCATTAAGACAGTGGTGATAGAACTAACATTTAAATATGTGAATATGTAATTCATCTGAGTACAGGGACTAGTTATCTGGCTAAAAACTCATGAATACATATGAAAATAGTGATTACCTAAAAAGATACCTTGCAGGTTTCTAATGTAAATGTGGATGTTCAAAAATTACCTGGAATAACATGAAATAGAGCTTGTTCCCTTGAGATGCAAAGTTGCTGTACCATAAATTGTTTCAGCTCTGTGTTTATTATCACTTTTTTTTTTAGGAGATTTGATGATTTTCTAACAAAACTACTCAAAAAATCATTATAGTTGCATCTGTTAACACTAGCAAAATATTTCTAAATGACATTTACCATCCAGGAGTTTACCATGTCAAACTAAAAGTCCATGTTTTAGCAAAGTAGGTAAACAAACTTTCCTTTTAATATCTATAAAGCAGCTTCCATAGAACAGCACTGCTTACTACAATTAAAATTAAACTCAAACTTGAAAATGATTAATTTTTTAATATCTGTAACCATATGCATAAATGAGGATTTAGATTGTACATTATGAGTAGATTTTGACTGGGAAATATGAAAACTAAATGAAAGATTAAGTCTAACCAATGGAGTTTTGAGTAATGAAACTGGACCTGAATTCAATAGGCAGTAAGCTCCTATCAAGAAAAAAAAAGTTGTTGTATAGGAGCAAAGAATCAATTATAAGAAGTAGAGACAAGAAATCATGTACTGTGACAAAATGGAGGATTATGAGTCTGAGAATTTTTAGCAACTTGGGGCAGGTTTTATTTGCTGTCTTTTGTTGGTTTTGTTTGTTTGTTTTAAGTTGAATCTTCCCTCTTTGGTTTCTGCCTCTTGCTCTGAATCTGCTCTGTACATGTCCTCTTGTCCCATGGCAAGTGCAAGGTAATTTTTTTAAAGCCTTTTTCTTGTGGGGTAGGCTAAGTCACCTTGTGGTTTTTGATGGCTAGGAACATGCAGTCGTCTCAGGGAACCTGTCATTTCATAGTAACTGATCCAGTTATGAGATCATAGATACCATTAAACAAACATTAGTAAAAACACTATTGCCAAAGTACAATCACCTGATATCATTGTTGCCCTGAATGGTTCACAAATGTATTAACAAGACCAACATTCATTTAGTTTGTGCACTTCAGTACAAAACTGAAAGCAGTTTTGGTTTTACAAATACAGCAACACTGGGTAAGAAAATGGGACATACATAATATTTCTACTCTCACATTCATGTTACAAGACATCTGAAGTTGCTAGATCTGTCTGCTGTTCAAATTACATATAAATTACCTATTTCTAAATATTTGACAGGAATATACCTTGGAAATGTTTTTGCAGAAAACCTTTCAACAATTTGAGGCACAATTACAGTTGAATGAAATTCTCTTACTCTTTTAAGTGAAGAGAAGAAATTGGACAGTAAGTGGCTGCTCAGGACTCTCAGCCAATGTTTTCTGTTAGGATACATGGGATTACACTTACATTTATTTCCCCCAGAATCTCTGTTTATTTGTGACAGTAACCAAAATATGTATGCAAAGGATTAAAAGTACTTTTCAAGGTTACTGCAGAAACTACAGCTTGTCAGAAGATGGTGCTGTTAAGCTATTTTTATATAAGAAAATTACTTTTAATTACAAAAATAAGTTTAAACTGTATGGAAACCCAACATTTTTTATTGGTTTTAAATATGATAAGTTTTAATAAATAAATTATTTTGCATTCTGTTAAGCAGAGCTTTGACCTTGAACTACTTTGCTAAGTGTGCACTGAAGCACTTTCTGAAATCTAGTCTCAATAACATGGGACTGAGGTTTTTTCTGACAAATTAAATAAAATCGTCAGGTACAGAAAATTTCTGCCTAAACCTGGGATAATGTGCACGACTTCATAAATTACTTTTTTTTCCAATTATTGGATATATTATAGTTATTAATAATTGCATATTAGCACTGAACTGAAAGCACTGACTGCAAGACCAAGGTCGCACAGTTACATTAAACATGCAAAGAGCTAGCTGTTGTAGAAGGCATACTGGAGAAAAACAACCAGGGAAAAATTCCATTTCCATTTGAATCTGAACACTAAAAATTGTTCTTATGCAAGAAATATAAATTTGGCTCCCTTGTGTTGAAAATATACTCTTACTATATCTCCATCTATTCTTAACTGATATTTTATTCTACTTACAAAAATGTATCATTTGATCTCAAAAATTTTTTTCTTTGCTATTTGACTGACGTTTAAGGATCACTATTTTTCATAGCAGATTTCAATAAAGAAAGGGGAACTTGATCAAGTACTGTAGGGTGGATACTCATAGCTTTTTCTTCTAACCAAGCACTTGAAACATATTTTCATTTTCCTTGCTGAGCTAAAGTACTATCTTTAAGTTCAACCTTAGCCACCTACAGTTCAAATAAACTAAATATTCATATTAACTGTCTGATATTGCTGATGGTGAGGGAACATCAGTAAAGCTGAATGTAAGACCAGATTGGAGGGAAGATCTGTTTAAGAGCCTCTTGCCTCAGAAAGT
Source organism: Caprimulgus europaeus (assembly GCA_907165065.1). The sequence goes on along the minus strand of OU015538.1, from coordinate 18,569,833 downwards.
GGGAAGTGGGCACTTCAGGAAGGAAGCATAAGAACAAAGCAAATCTAGTCTGGTTCTTTCCATGGCTCCCTGCAGCCTGAAGTTTACTTTAGTACAGGGTAATCTGAACACTTGACTCACTTGTTCTCTTGGCTCAGCTGCTTGGAAAGTTGTTCAGTATTGGCAAAGAAATAAAAGGACAATGAAGATGACTTACAGAACTAAGCAGAGTCTTCTTTTCTTCCTGTTGGAATAAGAGGCTTTGAAAATTATATTTAAGATGGTACAGAATACTAGCAAGCAACGCGGCTGAGGTACACTATGATAAGATGATATCTCTCTCAAAAATGGTATTTTTTAATCATTCTCATTTGAGACTATCTCTCTACAACTTGATCTTATTAAAAAAAAACTGCCAACAAACAAAAACCAAACAAAAAAAAAGGATAAGCCACATGGACCCATGTTAGGACTTGCCAGTAGGTTTTCCTATGAACATATGGTGCCTTGGTGCCATCACATTAGCAGCAACACCTTTTGTTTAGAAAAAAACAAGTACAAGGAGGCTAGACATACCAAAGTGGAAAGACCAGACAGAGCAAAAAGAGAATGAGGGACATGGTGTCTATGCTTCCATCAAAACAAGAACTGTGACCTGACAAAGGAGAACGGTTAGAGCTTCACCCAAGTGCTTTGCCCAAAACCTTTGTTCTTGACATCATTCTGTATTTTTCTTTAGAGAACCTCCTCTCTCACTCTGCCCTTCCCTCAATAAAATGACATTTGCCACAGTGATTTGTTTACGTGTCCATTTGGATCCTAAGCTATTTAAGCTGAAGAAGTTCACAGACACTCATCTGCAGAATGCCTGGGAAAATGGCACTGACCTTGGCTGCTCCTTAGGAAATGCTGTGAAGAGTACAATTAATAAAATCTCCTCCAGGGCTTTTCTTCACTTGGAAATCACACCAAGTTAAACCACAACCTTGAGAAGTTACTTAGGAGTGTTTTCTAATTGAATGTAATTGTCAAGTGAAACCAAATCCTGTGAGAGATTTCAACATTAACACAGCACCTCCAACTGCTTAGTCACTTTGACAAAGTGTTGATCTTCCTTCCCACGGTATTACAAGCCATGAAATATAACAGCATAACAGTTCAAACAGCAGGATATTATTTCTGCTTCTGTCATTTATTCATCTCATATTATTGAGGAAAATAACATATGTTTTCCTAAGCTGCTTCACTTGTTTTAAAGGAAATAATAACTGTGACCTACCATGCAGGAGAACTGAAGGACACAATTCAAGGTTTAAAAAAAAAAATTGAGATAAGAGATGCTAAAGAGGTTCAAGTATTTATTATGAGAATTTGCAGCAAATACACTTTTTCAGAATTACAGAAGTTTCTTACTCGGCATATGGTTGGCAGAAACCTAGAAACTATCTTTTCTACAAGTTTAGTTTATATACACAGAACACTTAATCCATATTCTTTTGTTGACACCCTTTTCTTATCAAGTTACCAACCTAACAGTTAGAGCTTGGAGATTTTTAATGACATGGGTTGTACTCTGAAGAGTAATGTTAGAGGCCTGTCCTTTTTGCATTAACAGATATAAATGGCAATATCATAAAGAATGTAAAAAAATCACATTTTGCAACCTTTGTACTCTGCCTGCTGTGCAACCCACGTTCTTGACCTACTGAAAGCTAATGACAGTTAGGACTGAATACTCCAGCAATCACTCAGGTGATCTGTCAGACTAAAAGGATGAGCTCTCATATTAAAAACAAAACAAAACAAAAAAAAAACAAAAAAAAAAAGAAGGGGAGGGAAATGAAAAAGCTGATAACACACATAGCTTGTTATATTAACTTTGGCCAAACCCAAAAATGAGAGCAGACTAAGACTCAAGCCAGTGGCCCAGAGCATGGGGAATTTAAGTAACTCAGAAGAAGCTAAGGCTCTCTGCACTTAATGAAAAAGCCATTGACCTTGAAGAGAGATCCAAGGGACCTAATTTAGAACTACTGGAAAAACAGAAAGGTTATGAGGCAAATAACTTATTTCTTCCATAATAGGACTTCTGAATAATACCCTGCCTGAATGTAGCAATTTGTAATATGGCATGGCACACACACACACACAAAAAGCAGCAAGGAATAAAGTGAAATAATGCTACATTCTATGACTTTACATCAAATTGCCTTTGTGCATATTGACATCAGCAGAGTAGAGACTGAAGACATTTAAAACATCTTAAATTTAAATTTACATTTAGGATAAAAGTGGTTCTTCCATCCCACAGACTGGATGAGATTTGTTTCATATGTGCATCATGTATGTACTTATATTAATAGAAAGATCAGCAGAATGACAGAAATACATTTAATGTACAAGTGAAAAGCACACATATCCCTTGTAGGTTTTATTATGCCATAAGTTTTATTATATTTTTTACCATAGCAAAAGTTGATATAATATAACTCAACTAGTGAGCTGGAACAATTTGCTTTCATTTGTTACAACAGAAGTCATTTAGCTTAAATCTCCCTGTGTTTGAGCCCACATATGATTTAACATAGGTTGGCTTTGTGTTATGGCAATCCAGTGCAGCAGTTCAGCTCTATTAGTTTATCACATTATTAAGATGCTCCATCTGGCATTAGTGAAGTGAAGAAAAATCATGCTTATATAAAAATAAGATTTCTTTTGCTCTTGCTTATTTCCCTTTCCTCTAAGCATTTAGATATACTGGGACAGCAGAGAAGTAAGTTAAGAGACATAAACCAAGAATTACACTTCTCTTTGTGGGACCTCTAATGACCACTGACAGCAAGGTTGGAGGTAGGACCTTTCCCCTTGCCCTGCTGATTGTTTTTCAACATTATTTCTGATAATTATTGTGACTAATGAAGCACATCTCCCTGGCTGGTAACTCTGAAATGGGAAGACTATTGCATACCATCTATAACCTGCTTTTAAACACAGTAACCTTGACTAACTGCTCTAGTAGAAGAAGAAGAAAGAAGTTTCCAGTCTGTGTTACAGCACAGCTGTGCTCTGGGGATGTCCCACTCCGGAGTGAACAGTGTTCACCACACTCTCCAATCCCCCCAGCCTGGCCCGAATTGGAGCAATGGTGACCAGTTCAGAGCTGGGAAGCTGAAGAGGACTTAGACAAGTGCCTTGACATGAAACAACACCTTTTATACTGAAAGTCTCTCTCTGACATGCATCAGCTGCAAACAGATAAAGGCTGCAATGATACTCACGATTATTATTCTTCCTAAGTCATTCAGCAGCTGCAAATATACAGAGATAAGTATTAGTGAAAGTGTGCCAGCCTTTCACATAAATATCTCATCTTTGCTCTTGTGCTTCATCTTAGCTGCAGCTTAATGCTTCTTGAGAGGCTTTTCTTTCGATCTGAAAGTATGTTCTGGATCTGATCATTTACTACAGAAGCTTGGATACTGCAGAATACCTTTATACTAGTCTCAATCATTAAAATACTGATTTAATTTAGAACAATGAAACATTTCCTCCTAACTTCGATCTCTCCCCTAAAAATTGCTTCTTCTTTTCTCCTTCCATCAAACCCCTTCCATTCAAAGAGCTCTTGGGGAAGTTTGTACTCAAGCCTTTATGTTGGAAGAGCGAGAAGCAGTACTTTAATACAGTAGACCTAAAATCTCTGTGTTTTAAATATATATGCATATTTTAAGAATTAATATAACATAACAGTACACTGCAATTAGGTCTTTTTTCAATTAAGTTCTTTCAACAAGTTTCTCAACACTGGTGCTGGCTTTTAACTACAAAACTCTCTGAATCTTCATTATTAGGAGTCAAAACAATGTACATTAAACCAAGCAACTGGGCAATTTACTTCAAAATGCACTGCTGTGTGAACAAAAACGTTCGTGTGGTTGCAGCCAAATTTTTAAAGACATTCCAATCCATCAGACTTTTATGCTTAAAATGGCATAAATCAGTAAACATAAGTCACCCAATAGGACTGTCCTTGTATGAAGTTGCACAATGATATACTTACTGGATCCCAGTATTTTATCTAGAATCAGTAGTGTTCAATATGAATAAAAATAAGGAACATAAAGTAAGACCATGTATGCCATGGTTTTGATGGTATATGGCAGACTATTGCCCTTGGCAATGATTTTGTTTTACTTTTGTTAAGACTGTCATAAAATAAACTAATTTATTCTGTTTTGAGTTGTATAGGCTACAGTAGGTATAGATTTATGTTCTCACGCCTCAGACCTCTCTCTGAAGTCAGAGAGGCACATCAGTGGGATGGCAAGGTATCTCACATGCCTCCCAGCTGGTAAGCAGACAAATTAAGGAGAGATGTTCAGAGAATGGGGAAGATCAGGTTCAAGCATATGGCTAATTACTGCCAGGAAATAGAAGTCAGTAAACACCATACATTGGGTTTTATATTTGCTAAGTAGGAGTCCCCATACTATGCAGAATTAGTTGCAGTTCAACAGTGATAAAGGCCAAAGACCACGATGAACCTGGACAGATAAAGACGGAAAAGTCTTTTCTCTGAAATGGTATCTGCCTTTCTGAGGGGGTTAAGTAATACAAAATCTGACTTTGCTTGTCCTATAATATTTGTTTCTATCACAAGCAAGTTACTTGTTTCTTCATGATACATTGTATGTCAGGTGCCAACACAGTCTACACTTTCTGAGCTAAAGTACCACACAGGTCTGATACACTGCTTGCTAACACACTGCCAGGAAAAACATTTGCCAAGAAATCTATAGTACAAAAAACCCTGAATATTATCACCTTTATACTTTTTTGTCCTCAATTTGAGTAATGGTCAACATCTGTACTGAGTACAAAATGATTAGATGCAGCATGGGGAAAAGAGTCTGATTATATTTTTATACAGTTTTCTGTATGTTACTCTCCCCATTTATTTCTCAATCTGGTCAATTCATTAAAAAAAATACACAGATAGCCATCTTCCAATAGTATTGGGCCACTGGGGGATATATGACAGTTCTGATGAAAATTAATTGAAATTGAAGCTATAAACACACTTTTGGATTAACTTATTTTAGACTACAGCTACTTGAGTACAATAATTACGCAGTTGATCTTTCTAAGGACAGGAGGGAAAACAGAGTTGTCCATTCAACACTTCATACCTTGTACACTGCCCATTCAGGAACGTGTCATTGAGTGTTAATTAGCATGACTGGGAAAGCCAGCTCTGCTCAGGAGAGGTCATTTTTTCAAATACAGCACATGTTCTGCTTTAGTCAAGCAAAAGAAATTATTTCAGAAATACAAAGGCAACCAAATGCAAGACCGACAAAGATTAGCAAACATAAAAATTAATAGTTGCATTACACTGTGACAACAATAACTCTTTCTCTAAAATGTAGAACCAATTACAAGACACAGAAATGATCTTTAGATTTATGAGGAAAACTGCATCTCAGTAAGAAAAAGCAATGTGCAAAAAAACCTACAAAGCAAATTCCCAAACAGCGTTCTTGAGAGAGAGTCCTAAGATTATGCACAAAAAAACAACCAATAAAAAAGGGCAAAAATAAGAGAAGCTGTATTGGTATTTTACATGGAGCTGTTAATGACCAGTTGAAAACAAGGAAAAATGACAGAAATGCACACTGAAAAATATGTAGAGTTAGCATTGTTCTGATACTGTACAGTACATTTAATACAAAAATTAACAATTACTTAAAAATCTTACCTGCAGAATAGCTACATTCAGATTAATTTAAGCCTTTTAGTCCCATACAGATTATCAGGAAAAGACAAGGGTTATTAAAGAAAGAAATTACTAATGCAACCCATGGTTTTATTATTAGCAAGGGACTTATTAATTAATAAGATATATAGAAAATATTAATATTAGAAAAAAGAAACATTTTTATTTAGCTAGTCAGTGGATTCAAAAGACACAGCTAAAGAGATAAATTGACAGAAGCTTTTAAAATTTTAAACTTTGCAAGGATGAGAAATTTGTTAAAATGAAGCAGTTTTTCCTTTCAACTGTAAATCAACACTTTTATTAGATATCCGTCCAAGTCTTTGTCACTGTTTCTAATAAAGTCTCCTCTGAGATGTGCCAGTTCCACTGAATATTTCCTTAGGGTAAGAATCAGGAGCTGAAGTTGGACCACGGGTATTTGGCGTTTCTACTGATTAGCTCAGTCTAACTCATTCCCACTCTGGGTGAGCCAATCTTGCATTTTCCCATTGGAAAACAACTGTCCAAATCTCAAGGAATGTATGCCTTCTAAATCAGCTGTTGGATGCTAGCTTAAAAACAATTTTGGCTTCTTAATTGCTCTTCCCAAGTTCCCCCATTACTGGCTTTCACACAGAGTAATCAACATTTATGATAAAATTCCTGCTCAGAATGAGCAGCAAGTTAACCAAGTCTGGAGACCAAAACATTTAAAATCAGTTCACCACTGACATTTCAAATAAATAAAAAATGTCAGCACTATTTTTTTTTTTAAGATTCAGAAATCATGTTGTGCCATTTACTACAACACCTCAACAGGAAACAACCAAGTTAATTGTTAATTTCCTTCAGTATTCTTTTACTGGGTTCACTCACAGGTTTGGTTATATCAGTACTTGAAAAACTGTACTATCCCTATTACAAGTCACATTCCTTACTTCTGTTTGGCCTAAGAGTAGCTACAAGACAATATTAAAATATCTATCCAATGTCATGTATAATATATCTGGAATAGAAGTCACATAGTATTTTTACTGTTGAAACACAGAAAATAAATGGTTACTGCCCTAGGAAGTTTGAAGTAAAATTCAAATAAAGAAGGAGCATAGGAAGAAGAAAAGCAAAGTTACTACTTCTGTACTGAGACAGTCTGTAGATGGTTAGGCAAGAGAATTAGGTTTAAAGAGGGACCAAAAGTAGATTGTAACAATTATTACTACTTAAATATGGCCTTTAACTGCTTCTACTTGCAAAAAGATGCCATTTCTTTTAATTCATTTTTGTATCACTGTGTACTGCCAAATATATTTTTCCTTCCTTAGAAAAATATCTCATAATAATAAGGAGACCTTTTCACAGATCCTGCAAAGTTAATTGAAGCAAGGTAAGTACCAAAGTTAATTGAAGCAAAGAAAGCTCAGTACCAAGGTGAAGTCATCTTCACTTAGGGTTCATATTTAGTAGGCAGTCAACCTAACAACACCACTAAAGGGAATAAAATTTGGTGTGTCAGATTTAATGATACAGAAAGTAGAGAGATGGTATTAAAATGCAGTACAGGTACATAGTCTGAGAGAGTTTATGAGCCCTAGGTTTTATTACTCATATTCACCTATACGATCTGGTGCTGTATATTATAATGCAATAGTCAGATATTCAGAGCAAGGTTGTGACACCGCCATATAAACCTTGGATTTAGCAAAAGGATTTAGTCTCCACAAGGTAAGTCTTCACGCACCTTGGCTTATACTTTTAAGGGTTTTATGAAACATAACCTTTCCTATTGAATAAAACCTACAAAAACAAGATTGTGACTGCCTTTACAAAATGATTTTTTTAAAAAATTCTGTAGATTTGTCTGAAAATCTAAATATGGCAGAGTCAACTCACTGTAGCCCCTTCCTAAATCTCAAGTTTGTTGTTTTTCTGTTCCTGTTCTTAATCACATAGTTATCTTTCCTCTCTGCTCAAGTATGACACATTTGGTCATCTCTTCATTCCCCTCTCCATATTACCAATTAAGCTTTATTAATAGGTTTGATTTCTATAGATCCCTACCCCCTTTTTTTTCAAATCAAGTCTCTGCAGTTCTTTAGGCTTAACATACTGCATTTAGTGAAAGAATAATTAATGTGGACCATCTTGAAATTGCTGCATTTTCAGAGTCTATTAAAAGCCCTTAACTTATTCTAATTTTAATATCTTTGGATACTTGACTAAATAGTAAAGGAAGAAATGTCTCTTCTCATAAACTGAAATGATAGAGGGCAGATTAGTAAAAGCAAACAATGCCAAATTTCATCTTCATTACATGCATTTTCTCTGTAACAGTGAGAAAATCCATTTGCCACAAGAATTTTGGTATATTGCAGAAAAGTAAACAACAGAAAGGACAGACTCAGCCTCTCAATGTAAGAAATTACTAAATAAATATACCGTAGTACATAAACTAGATTAACTATACTAGATTAATGTGCAAAATCTGAAGAACAAATCATGAAAAGACAAAACAGAGGAGATAGAGGGTTTAACTGCTCCTAATTGAGGAAAAAATTATTAACCACACATGTAAGTAATTTTTTTTTCATTTCCTTTTCTTACATGAAGAAGCTAGTGCTCTTCCCCCAGCTTTTGATGCTCTAAGATGGTGATGTCTGGATAATTTGGCTTCACTAGGACTTGCTACACTCCAGCACAAGTGGATTTACCTACCTTTTCATATATGCCCTACTTTTACGAAGACGCAATAAACTTCAATCTAACTTCCCTTTTTTATTTTCCTGTTCTGTCATCCCTACATAAATCTCAAAGGGAAAATCAGCTGATGATCTGTATCTCCAAGCTAGCATTCAATTATTCTCTTCTATCTAGATCACTTGTCAGGAGCTACATAGTGATAGAAGCACTCCTGCAGTGCACATCTGAAAAAGTTTTTCAAACACTGATCAAAACACACGTTTACAAGCTGCTTCTCACAGTCCCACTTGTGTGTTCCAAAACTATGATCTAGGTGCACAGAGCACATTTACCCATAGTGTCCATTCTTTATTATTACAGCATTTTTCTTCAGTTCTTAATACAATCACTCAGTTTTATTCCCTTCACAGGTAGAGTGGTTTTACTTTATAGTAAGATATAGTAGCTTGCTTTTAACTGTTACTTTTTATGAGGAAGACTGACCTTATTAAAAAAACCCTACAACTGAAGATTCCAAGGATGCTGAAATGAAATAAAAGTAGTTTCTCTGAAAAAAACCAGCAAAATTTATGTACTGAATTCCTGACATTTCTGTTTAGAAAGCAGCTTCACTAGCTTGGCAGAGACACAGTGTTTGAGACATCAGGAATAGCAGGGAGAAACAAATAGACCCTCAAAAAATAAAAAGAAAGAAAATGACCTAGACTAAATTGTATAAGAACAAAATAGTGTGAGGACATAGGAAATTGCAGAGCAGTCTAGGGCTGATGTAGCTGTGTGCACACCATGCATTATGGATACTAAGAAGTCCCCTCTTCCATTGGGATCCTTTGTGCTTGATACCTTCTTAATCTCTGCCTTGAAACATCAGTTAAGACCAAGTGTACCTTGAAGTACTTTCTCTGGGCTTTTCAAAAAGAAGCACTGTTGACCCTGCCTCCCCTCCCAGCCCACCAGGAGCAGCTGTATTGCAAATGGCGTTCCCCAGTGCATCCCAGTTCCTCTGCTCTGGAGGTACCGAAAATGAATGCTGTGCTTTGCCAGTGGGTGCAAAACCAGGGCAAAGCTATTGCTACTGCAGAATGTTGTGCAGCCCATCACACGGTTGTGTGCACTGCTATGACTGCAAAGCTAACTCTAAATAAAAACCATTCGGGCTCAAGGGTAAGGGGCGTTTTCCCTTGCAGCTGGTCTAAGTAAAGAACAACAAGAATGCATAATGGTGTGGGGGCACACCATCACCAGCAGATAGAAAACTGGCCATTACCTGATCATCCAAATGAGTAACAATCCCCAGCAGTCAGGCCTGTGGCATACAAATATATAAATAGGTGTTATGAAGAACTGCCCAGTACCCTTACCCTGTGGAAAGGTAGCGACTGTCAAGGGGTTTCTGGTTCTACTTTTAATAACACAAAAGTCCTTTTTTTGTTCAGTCAGCTCTGCACCAGGCAGAGTCCACTAGCAGCAGAAGGTCATATTTTTCTTTTAATAACTTCTTTTCTGGCCTTGACCAAAAGAAAAAGAAAACTAAAAAACCAAATTTGCAGAGAGCTAATAGAATTATTCGTAAGACAAATCATTTATTTAATGCAGTCTAATATGTTCCATCATCTATAAATTCTACCAGACATATAATTACCATTGTTTTATTCTCTCACATATTCTAGTAAGAGTATGGCTTTGTCTGGAACCTGATGTGAGACCAGTTCTAAGCTGACTGCAGCTCAGCTAAAATATTTTTTTTTAAATCACTACTTTCTTAGGCATATGCTTTGCTTTACGAAAGTTGCAGTCCTGTGAGAAACTGAGGGAGGATACTGAGCAACCAGTATAGAAAAGGTATATGTATCAGAAGAGGGAGAGATCTAAAAAGTTCTAAATTAAGATAATAAAATTATTCTAATTAGAGTGGAAATGTCTTCCACATCCTATACTATGTTCTTCTCAATTGTAATAAACCTACCAAGTGGAAGAACAAAGAATGGCAGAATTTCATTTTTCATTATCATATCAAATGTTTTACTGTAGCCACTGGCGAGCTCACTTTATGAAGAACAAGTCCTGGAATTATTATTTTTTCCTTTATAATTACTGATGAAGTTAATGACACAGCATAGTTCTAAATTAGTATGATCTGTAGTAAACAAACACTAGAATCCTTATGGATTTTCAGCACAGTAGATTCAAATAGTACTTTTGCAAGCACCTGCCATTACAAAGGGAAAGATTACCTGTGAGCATCAGGATGCCCAATCTCTGGCCAGAGTCATTTAGTATTTCATCTGCTCTGGGGCTGCGACCCACCAGATGCAGACAGAAGTACTTCTTCCCTTTAACAAGCATTCCCTGGGAGCATCTGTCAGAACAGAAAACCAAGTGGCTGTTCACTAAGATTGATAGTTAGTAGACATATAATACCCAATAGGAAATAATCACTTCTGCAGTACAACAGCTGAGCATGGAATTTTAAGAGGGGCTGCATAATTGACCAATAGCAATATCTGAAATAACACTGCTTAGGAAAAGATTAATTTAGTCTCATGAAACATGGCATAATTCAGCCCTACAGGCATCAGGAAGACATGTTATCTTACATCCAGCATAGCAGATTGGACTTAGTGGTATTATGGGATATTTCTAGTTTGGGGTTTGTTTTTTTTCTTTTTTTTCCTCTGAAGCATATAGTATTAGCCACTGCTGGAGGCAGAATATCAAACATTTATCTGCACCTATTTCCTTCTTAATGAAGGCCTAATTCAATTTTATAACAATAGGAGAGTGTAGCAATGAGTTGGAGATCAACCAGAGAACAGTGCACTGGGGACTGGTGTTACCGGAACAAAAGCAGCAGCCTGGCTTGGCCGCCTCCCTCAGCAGGATTAGAGTTCTGACACTTAGCAATGCATTAGCCTTGGCAGACTTTGAGTGATACCTTATATATTTATTTAAACATAGATTCCAAATTCTGGACTCCCTTTCAAAGGGTTAAGAAGGTAGATTTAGTGACTGTAGGATAAGAAGGAATTGTTTGCTACCTCCATAATACCCTTATGGTTTGAATCCACATTCTGCTATGACTCTTCTATTTGAATCTCAACATGTGACTCATTTAGATAAGCCAAACTTGCTCCCTTTTTGGGTGATAACAATGTTACACAAACTTGAAAGTTAAGCTATAAGACACTTTCCTTCCCATTCTAATACAGGACTGCACAAAATTTCATTATTTGAAAATGATGAAACTTGACTAAGGGGACAAGTTTCATCTACTGAAATAAATTAAGCTCCATCTAAGTCCTACTGAATTAAAAAAAAATAAAAAAGAAGCTGTATTTGACACATTTCCTACTTGTAAATGAAAAACAAGTATATAACAATTGAAAACCAGGAACTTTTATTAACAAAGAAAATCTTCCAACTTGTTTGCTAACTTTGGGAACAAGTTCATGCCTGCCTTCATCTTCTATCACCTCAAGGCTGTGACCTGACATGACATTCATCATAACCAATAAATATAAAAGATTGTACTTGCAATGAAACTGAACATGAAAGTGGAATCTATTAAATATTTTATAAGTTTTTAGGTAACACTAAATGATACCAAAGTTGCAATTTTATATTCTTGCATTTTAATTTTATATAAAATAATTTAAATTTTAATTTGTTACTATATTTTATAAGACAATACCTGCACTCATGAATGTAATGAAAACTATTATCCATTTAAAATGTTGTCAAAGCATGCAACTGTGCAGTTTTGTGTACATTTTAATATCAGTATTGTTAAGAACAGAGTATCTCTCAACTAATAAATCTGAACTCTTTTAGAAGAGTAGAATTTTTAAGAACTGCTGCACAGTGCTTCAGCATCTTGTTCTCCAACAATCACACCAGTTTCTACTTTCAATTCAATAGGCTCTCTTGAAAATCAGAAAATAAACAAAGAAAAAATGTCCTCACAAGTTACTCTACTTTAAAAAGGAAGAGGAAAGCATTTCTCCAACATAAATTTTGCTGGATTATTTATCCATTGTTTATCTCCATTGACCTCCAACTTCAAACTTATTTACTAGTCCATGTCCATTTCTGCACGGTACTGGACACTGCTGTAGAGTACAGTTCTATATAGAGCTTCCTTGGGGCTTTAATTAGCTATAATCAAAATTCAAATATATGTTTCATAATGACATTCTATGCATGATTCTCTATCTGCAGCCTGGCTTTTGTCCAGAAACCTCAGTTCTAGTAATTTACGAAGCTGAGAACTGTGTATGTCCACACTTATACAAATAAAGGGAATGGAAGAGAAATATCAGTAAGATTATCATTAGGGATTCCAAAAGAAAGCCCATCCATTTTGTTTAGGTACTCTTATGGGAAATTACTCGCTGCTTTACAGGGCTTGAATAGCCACAGCCTGTGCAGTTACTGCAGAGAAGTTGGAAACCCCAAGATCCATCCTGCTTCTGTGGCTGCTCTCATTCCTCCTGTGAATGTGTGTGATTTTCAGCTGCCACAATGTGACAAGCCAACCCTCCCAGCCAGAAGCAGCTCAGTACCTGCAATACCCCCTGCGCTTCAGTCCGGAGGCAAAAGCGTCAGGCAGGCTGCTTTGCTGCTTTTCTGATGTTTTTCTCTCACAGTCTGACACGACCAAAAGGTGAGCAGACCAGCTGATTGACTCCCTCTACAGTTCCACTTTTCCTGAATATTTTTCAAACTGCAAATTGTATGTCTTGCAGGCTCCTAAAGCCCAGCAAACCTTTCGGGAGTTCATCTATTGCTAAGATGTACTTCCACATTCACAGGAAAGGATTTAACCATATTTATGTGCCACAACAAGTAAGCGTATCCTCAGTAACTTGGAACGGTCAGGAACCCAGAAGAGTCAGCCTGTCTTTCTAAGCCTTTTGGAGATGCCCTGGGGCTTTTTTAAATGTCCTAAAACTCTTTCACAGACAATGAGGGTTCAGTTGAAATAAGACTGTAAATACTTGGAGACTTTTAGAAAAGGATTTTTTCCATTCCAGGATCTCAAACTTCTCACATGCAGATCCCTCAAATGAAGCAAATGGAAAGAGATCACAGCATTCAGTTCTCATTTTTCAAAAACCTAAAGTAATACTGATAATAATTATTTACATGATATCAGACTGAAGTATGTGTATAGTTGTCCTAAAATTAATACAGAAATTTCAAGCCACTACACATAAATTTAATGCCTTTATAAATCACTGTACAAATAATGCACACCATTGATAATTATTTATGTTATTGCATGATGAAATATTATTAATATGTCTGGAATATTTATCAAATATTAGTAACGTGTATGCAGTAACCTACAATGTATGGCAAAACTTACACTGCAGATGGAACTATCTTCCCAAATTCTGGATCTCTTCTAAATTTTCAACATTCATATTTTTTTTTTCTCCTAAAGATTACTGTTTTGCTTTAAAACACAACGTTCGTTAAGCTTCTTTGTTTGAAAATTTTTAGTTTTAAGAATAGGCATGCAAAAGAGAACATTAAAAGTCTGGAAATATCTGCATGAGGACCTTTCAGGAGAGAACTGTTTTTGTTGCTGAATATATACTTTGTATCTTTGCACATTAATGGGTATTCTAAAAGTTATCTGGATTAAGCACCATCAAAGTTAACCACCTCTTTTCATAAGACTTTATCTTTTTCATTTTAAGATGTTATTAGAATAATAAAATTGGTGCCTACTGGGCTGAAAGCAGACGACTATTTAACATATTTAATGACCATCTGGAGATGTTTTTATTCAAAGTTTTATTTTGTATTTTCTCTTAAGCACTTCTTACTTTTTTTAGAAAATCTCATTTTTCCTTTCCAGTTTGGAAGTGCTATGATGTACAAATACAAAGGCCTTGACTCTACTTCTTTATCACTTTTTATCTCTTTGTCCTTTGGTTATTATCAATCTGCTGTACCTACCATAATCCAGAAAACCAGTCGTCACTCTCGCCAGAGAAAGGCAGCAGAGAACTTGACAGCTGGAAGGTGAAGTGTCCTACAAAAAAGAGAAAAGCCTTCAGCGCCATTTGCTCCCCCTTAACTACAGTAAACACTTTGGGGGTTCTCCCAGGCAAACATTCAGAGAAACTAGCAATACCTGGCAAATCCAGAGGAGAAGAAGACAGGACTTACCCTGCTCGTGGAGACCGATCATCCCGGTAGGCTGCTAGGCCTGGTGGCCCTGCTGTGGAGCAGCTACCCCAGGGACCTGCCCATGGCTTCCTTGGTGGCGTTGTCTCCCTGAAGCTCCTTCATGTCCAAGGCAACCAGCAATCTGAGGGTGGGCACACCCAGCGTCACCCACCTGTACGGGACACCCATTTAAAGACTTTATTGGGCCTATGGAGCGCGGCTTTGGCAGCAGGAGGGCTGCACAGGCCGCCCCTGTGAGGAGGGGTCGGGGCTGCCCTGTGCCAGTCACAGCCGGTTCTGCCACAGCTGAGCCCATCAGTGGGGTCGGTGGGGAAAGCAGCTCTGAGGGAGGGGAAAGGCTGTCGGGAGTGAGGGGCAACTGTGAGACATGGCCCTGGGAGCAGCGAGGCCAGGGAAGGAGGAGGGAGAGGAGGGCTCGGGGCCTGGAGCAGAGACTCCCCTGCAGGCCATGGGGAGACCATTCAATTCCAGTTTAAGTAGCAGGTAAATTTCTGGGAGTTAATTGTATGTTTTGTATGTGTTTCAGATTCTGGCTGGTTATGAAATATAAAGATGTTCTCATGCATCACCTGGCTTCGATCATCTGTTAAGAGATCATCTGCAGTGCAAGTATTAGTTGTTACAAACATGATTGTTTTCTTCTGAAGACAAACACAGGTGGAAGGAAAGACCAGTTTAGTCATCACATTGCACTTGTGCTGGGTAATTGGCATCGTCTTCAGAAAACATTGTTCTCTCCCCATTCTTGCTGGTTTTATTATTGTATTCATTAATAAAATAATTGAACTAGCTCTCAAAATGTATGTCATTCGGAGGCCAATGGATAATCTCCTTAAGTATCTAGTGCTACTTCATTAATGTCTTTGCAGAATTTTGTGCTATGCAATTGTGAACAGTTAATTGATTAGCCAGTTAACATTTAAAAGTAGAAAAGACAAAATAATAATTCGAGGCTCTGCATATGTGCAAAAAAAGTGAAATAAGCCTAGCAGGATTTTTTTTAACTATACAGTTTAAAAAAAACCCCAACTTTTCTCAATTTACCGTATATGCTTGGCATATAATATAACATTTAACAAGAGGAAAGTCTGTCAAAATCTTTTATATATACATATATATATTTATATATCTCAGCATTTTGATTACTGTTTATCTGGTCTATTCTTTGTATACCCAGTTGTATTTTGTGGACAATTAGGATAGCAGGCATCTTTCCGAGAACACATGCCAAGAAGCAATGCATATCTGCGTTTATTAATGTACGGAAATCTAGCGCTATTTATGTATGGACATACTGCATTTTAGGTAAGTAATAAATGAGAGATACAAACATCTTGTAAGGAATACTGTAGGTGGGGAAAAAAGAATTTTTTTTTTTTTAAATCATATTCAGAATAATGCAGGGCTAAACTGACATGTAAATGACAGAGCAGAATGTCCTAAACAGTTTCTTAGGAATCTGGAAGAGTGCTGAGGCACAATTGACAACCAGCCACCATGTGAATAAAAGATTTAATGCATTTGTACAATTGTTTGTGCAGTGAGGAATGTAGCATTTCTTTGGAAGTGACAGAGATATTCCAGAGCTATTCTTGGCAATATTATGAAGTTAGCTCAACCAGCTAAGAGTGTTTCTATAGCTTATCTGAACTGTCATATCACAGAATCACCTTTGCTTTCATGAACAAATCTGTTGGACTTCCCAACTAAATTACTTATAGAGTTCATTGTTATTGTTTATTATCTACAGCAACACATTTCAGTTCACATTTCAAATCTGAAATGCAAGGAGAAATGAGTCAGGTTCTTAAATGTGAATGAAAGAATTGTTTGGGATGGTTCACAGATGGAATTTCTGTTTCTTCATACTGTGAAGGACTTCAGTAACCGAGCTTCTTGGGAGACAATATTATCTTACTTAATTCTAGTTTAATGTTTTCTATTGCCATCCTGCAAATATTTGAATAGTGTCTAAAGAAACACGGTTTACAAACTGAAGGGAAAGAATACAAATATAATTTCTTCTTATTAATACCTGTGCTTTTTATCTTTCTCCCTGAAGTTGTGCTTTCTGCACTGCATTTATTGAAATTCAGAGTAGATCTCCAAACCTTCTTCCTAGCTGTGATAGCAGCAGTTCCCAAGCAGCATCTGGGTATCTTTGCCTTCACATGGTGTCCTTCAGAGGGATATCTCAGGAAAGTAAGTCTCTGGCAAGACAGATAACTGTGGCTCCTAGTTTAAATGCTCTTTCCTACAGGGACCAGCACAGGAGCTCAAGTGTCAGAAAAGGTCATTATGGAAGTGGAGAGAACATCCTAGGCAATTAAAAAACAAACAAACAAGCAAAACCCAATACCCTACCAAAAGCTCTCACCAGCTAATAATAATTTAATCTCACTGTTAAGGAATAAGCAGCGTTATGTACAAACCAATGCAACTTCTACCACTAGATCAAATTTCAAACACTAAGACAAAGTTCAATAATCCAAAGACACTGTTAGATTTATGGGAAGAGATATATAGCAAAAACTTTAAATGAGATTGTCCTTCAAGCCACACGTGGTAGGGGGAGAAAAAAAAAATCAACAAAAACCAAAAACCATGGACTAAGAAGGAAACTATTTCAAACAGCAATAACTAGGTTAGAAAAAGAGAAGTGCACAGTATATTGGATGTCTTAGGCCTCCACAAAACATGTGATACCAATTCACAGACAACTGAATCCTCCATATTGAGCCTTATAATACACAAAACTCTCAGATCACAGGAGATCAGCGGAGAAGCTTGCAATCAAAAAAAGAGAGACTCTGCATATGAAGCTGCATCGCATGAGTGCCGGTTCCCTGAGTTAGCTCTGCCACATCCAACCATCACGCAAAGCGGCAGGTTTATTCTGTGTTTCCCTTACATTAACTATTTGCACCAGACTGTAATGGAAACAGAATAAATGATAGTACAAAGGAACTACAGGTGATGGCTTAGTACAGTGTAATTTCAAAAGCATTTCAGAGAACATACATACTCAGAAGGGAAAGTCAGAAACACTGAAATGGCCACGGAAAATATGTCTGAATACACAGGATAAACTTGCAGAAGTGCTGTAATTCTTCATAATAAAACAGAGACAACGCATGGACAGCAGAACTGAAGCAGAAAGCCAAGATAACTGAACAACATTTGTCTTAATTTGCTTCACTGACCTATACATAATATTTGACAAGCATCTAGTCTCATATGTATTTTTTCTGCAATTTGACTATGACACTGCTACCCAATTTTCTTGATAGTGTGAAAGATTATGTATTTAAAATTATTAGAAGTATCTTTATTTCAGCTGATCCTCTGAATTCAATTGAATCATAATTGAAACAGAACAATCAACACAACATCATTTTTCTTCTAACAAATAAGAATGATATATTTGTATATTCTTTGTATTTTTGGAAAATGAGTGTAAAACTATATAAATGGTAGTTGCTGAATACTTAAAGGTAAACAACTATCAGAATTTGATAATATAAAACAGTTGTGCTAAACTAAGGTCAAATTTCAGAGTAAAAATTGAAATTTGAGTATCATCACAAAGCTAACTGTAACCTGGCACCCTTCTGCACTGCAAAACCCAGTGACTGATCAGCCATACATTGTGCTGCAGCCAGTGAAGTAAGTGCATGCTGCTTCTAGTACATTAAGATTTTCTGCAGTGTCTGGGCTGCCTTTGAGAACTGCAAAGCGAGGTTGAGTTTCCACACCAGTTTGAAGTAATTTACATCCAGGAAGGCACTTGGCTACAAGCTGATCAAAGTTGAGTGTCCTCAAAATCAAGTCCTCGGATTCTAGAGGACCTAATTTTGGTGTGCATGTGGACTAAAGGCAGTCTCTGAAAGGAAATATAAGTCTCAATTAGTGTAATTTATTTCACATTTTAATATTTCTAAATCTTCAGCTTTCATCTCCATCACACTAACTTTTTATAAAAAAATCTTGTCATGTCTAAAGATAAATGCAAACTGTAATTCAAACAGAATCTAGTATTCCACATAATTTTTTCTTTTGAGATTTCTGTTCTTCCAAACTTTTATTCCTTGTCTACTGGACTCATAACAAAAAATACTCCATGTTCCTATGGAGTCATATGAGTGTGCCTTCATGATTCAGTCTCTTTAATTTATTTCAGTCTACCTTACCTCTCTTCAGAAATGCCTTTCAGCTGAGCACCCTCTATTATGCTCCTCAACCACGGTCTTACAAACTGTAATCTCCAACTGCCTCCATTTTTTGCTTTGCCCACCACCACCAGGAACAAAATGTGATTTATGAACGAATTAAGTATATATCCTCTGTCCCAGGCTTAAAAATTATTTCAGCAGAAATGAAATAATGTTTTTGGTGTTCTTTAAAAATCCATGGAAATAATATTTGGGGCTGAAACTCTTCTGTGAGCCCTTCAACAGCAGCTCGAATGTACAAATTCAAACTGAAGGAAACATGATATTAAAAACTACAGAGTGTGCACTATTTCAGTCTCCACAAAGTAATTGGAAGAACAAATCTACTGATGAAAATTTTAACATCTGCCTTTTTAGTTTAAGTTGCAAACCAGAGATGGAGAAGATGCCTGGATAGCAAGGTGAAAGCAAAGACACAACTGACATGACAACGTGCAATCAAAACCCACCATTCCATAAAACAGCCTTGTTACACTCACAAGAGATGACTGTCAAAAATTTACCAGGGTCATAACTGTTAATCTTTTTATTTAGCTGATTAGCAGGCAGCTTGCTGACTTAATTATATGTAACAGCACCCTTAAAATTCCTGTACTTGCATAAATGTTGACAACACTACAGATTTGTATTGGGGCATTCTTGTTACTCAAGTGACTTCAGAGCCTAAACATTAATTACACTTACATAATTATTGTGCTGACAATTAATCTGAAATTCTGTGCTGAACATGGAATGTTTACTTTTTTATCCAAACTGACATATTTGGTTTATTCCCTCAGTCACAGATGTACAGCCACCCCTTCGTCAATCTGGACTAACTGCATTATGTTAATTAGAAAAGAAAGTTTAATTTCTTTCCCCTGTGCACCCAAAGGAATCAAGAGGACATGGTTGCTAAGACACATTCCTGTAAAAGAAAAGCATTTCTACATATTCCCATCCAGCAAATACTGATTATGTACTGAAAACAAACTTCTGTTAAAAGAAAGCAGTGAACTAAATTTTAATGATTAAAGATTATTGTGTAAAACTGGAAGAACTTTAATAAGTCAGAATTTAATTTGTGATTAAAAACAGTGCTGTTGGAAATGTGTGCTGCAGTAAAAGAAATTAAGATCGAACAAATACTCACAATTGGTTATTATTTTCCTAATTATTTTTACCACCTCCTACAATTCTTTATAAGTAATAAAAATCTATAAAGTATACAGACCTTAATTGTTCTATTCCAATGCATATAATACACACAAGAGACATTTTCCTTAGGTAAATATTTACTTGCTTGTAAATAGTTTAAATTTTGATGAAACTTCCAGGTTTAAGTCCTTTTTTAATTTTCATAGTAAATAACATAGGAAACTTTCTTTAAAAAATACTTGTAAATGAAAAATATTTCCCACAGCTTACCTCTCTAAATTACCCACAGTTACTACTTCATCAGACTGGAGAAATAACTGAATTCTCTCCAAATTATTATACAGTTGGTTACGATTTTAAAGATAGTTTTACATTAAGTTCACATAAGTTACTGAGGATGCAAAATGAGAGTGAAAAACCCCCTTGTTCCTACAAAAGCATTATCAAATGTAATTAATATCTCAATGTAGGAAAAGGAAATTTAGAATAATTCTTGCATTTTCAATTAATGAAAAACTATATTATCCCTTCATGTTATCTCAATGTACATCAGTGCTATATTGGTTAAAGGGATACCACTTCATAGTTTATGCCTTGTCAACTTCAAATATACCCACACTGACAGGACTAAGTTGTTCATTCACTTGTCATTTCAATACTGCTGCTGTTTGAAAATATTATGACTCTAAGTAGCAAACACAAATCAGGTTCTTTTGTTATGAAATCCTACCTGTGCATCAACCTACAGAACTCCAGACTTCCTAAAAAAGAAGGAAGGTAAGCAAAGTAAGAAGTTTCCTAAGAAACCAAACCTCTCAACCTAAACCTCTCAACAATACTGAAAATAAACAAACATTGATAAAGGCAAGAACTCAGTAGAAAAAGATAAGCAGTACAGGACAGCAATATCAATGACAATTACATGTGTGAATCGGTGCACAAAAACTCTAAGAAGTAGAAATATCAGATTTTTATTGTCTTGCGATAACTAAAACAGTCTGAGAGTGATGCATATGTTTAACTTTAGTATCAACAGTGAAAATTTCGTAATACCAATATTATTGAGGGACTATATATTTAATCTTAAGACAAAATTAAGAATAATACTTCCTCTAATGTGCCTGTTTCTGGATTTTAACAAATAATTTTAGAAAAAAGCCACAGAATTCCTGACTGAAGATTACTACCTGAGAGACCTGAAGCCAGATTCATGAACTGTTCAGGGGTTTTTTTTCTTTGGTTTTGTTGTTGTATTTGTTTTTGGGGTTTTTTTAAATTGAAGTCTGCTCTGAGTAGCATCTTTTTTAACTCTTCCTCAGTGAGACTGACGGCCAGTGAGGTAAACAGGCGCAACAGCAGGCCTACTGCTGTTGGAAAACCTCGGGAAAGTGCTGGTGGTGACATAGATGACACTGACAGGCTGACACTGTAGATTAATTTACAATTAAAGTATTTCTGATATCCTGATCATCAAGTCAGACCATCTGCAATGAGCTATTTGTGCTTAAGGCGCAGGGAGAAACATATATAGACATTACCTCACCAAAGGCAGGGACTCATTCTGATCTGGAAACAGAACTATCCAAAAGCTATCAGAAGAATAACAGTCAGACCCACTTTCTGTTTGATTGTGCTGGCTATTTTCATTTTATAGTTGCCCATTTTATTTTATTCCTCTGAAGTACACCCACTCCATATGAAAAGCTGAAGCTGTAGCTGCTTTGAAAATTGTCTGCAACTAGGAGCAAACATCATTTTCTTATTTGCTTGGGAAAGCTACAATCTGTAAGCTATGGCCAACAGACAGATAAATGGGACCAAAGAAGAGAAACATTTTTCTGATTTGAAAGGTATAACTATATATTTCTTGAAAAAGCATATGTATTTCCTGGAGTTTGATGAAAATCCATCAAATCCACAGCTTTTTATAGACACCTGAGAGAACATTGAATTAATTGCTCTAAGAACACACTTCAAACAGTGGTTTTATCAGGATGTTCTCGCTGAGTAACCATAGCACAGTGTGCTAGCCAGGAATACATACAACAGCTCACTTCATCCTTGCAATCCTGCTTTTGTTGAGTGCAAACTCTGTGGCAAAATACAGCCATTGCTTGAACAAATTTCATTTATTTTATAATTATTTTCTATTCTCTTTCTTATGCCTCCTTTTATCCAAATTTTGATGCCACCTGCACCTATGTATTTTCATGTTTTTAATAAATCAGAGATGCTGAAAAGCTTACAGGACAGGATGCCATCTATACAACAGCCACAAGTCAGCATATCTACAACTGGCTGAGGTTCAAGGGGAGAGAGACATGCCAAAGCTGGAGTTTTTAGTGCCCTGTTACTAGGCTGAGAAGGTACAAATTTATTTATAAGTAGATTGTCAAAACAAAGCACTTAATATGTTGGCTTATACTGCAAGTCACTGATGCCCTTGGGCTAACGGAATTTATAAGAACTCTATTGATTTTGTTCCCTTTTCTGACTCAATGCATATTTTATATAGCTTATTTTTGTCTGCTTAGGCTCTTTTTCAGAGTTCATTTTCCAGGATAAATACTGATGGGAGCATTTCACTTTTGCATATGAAAGTAAAAGACTTCAAGTGCTCTGAACTTCAGAGTTAATTAACAGTGAGTAAATCTGTGAAAATTAAACTGATCTTCATGATGACAACTCCGTGGAAAGCAGTAAGATCCAGGGGTGGGCCACATACCTGGCTTGTGACTGACTGAACACAAGCCTTTCACTGATACAGATGGGACTGTGCTGATGTTCAGCAGTCATAAAATATAGAGTCAGGTAACGTGAAAAACAAAATAAGGGTGTTTCCATAGGTATTTAAGCAGCCCACTGATCACTGTTTTACCTGGCATAAACAAAGACAAAAAAAAACCCAAAACTTCCAATAACTGAAATGGAATGAATGTTAAAAATACAAAATTTTCTTATTTTCTAAAATAAAAAAAAAGAAAAAATACTTTATGAGATTGAACTTCCAAAAGACCATCCAAACCTTTTTCTGAGGCCATTCATTTTTAAGCAATGCTGCCTTTTCAGGAGTTTAAACTTATTTGGTAGTGGTGCCTGGTGATATTTTTAAACAAACAAACAGACAACAGACATTTTAGAACAAAGGAAGCAGCATTTGGCCTTTTGTGCCTGCTGGAAAACTAAACCAAAAACTTCCACAAGAGAAAACTTGACTACAAATACAGATCTGAACTTGTTATAGAAGAAACTATCAGTTTGTTTGGTTTTTTTAAATCAAATAGTCTGAGAAGTTTTTGTTTCTTACAAGGAAATTAGGCAATGAGTAGTAGACTGGGAAATAAATCTGCATTTCCATTTGACAATTCATTTACTTTAAATCTGAATGGAAAACTTAAAAAAATTAAACTTCTCTTAGCTCCAGTTTTTCCTTTATCACGATGAAAGCACAGTACTTTCCTACTTTTAATGTCTAAGCATTTAACTGCCTCCCTAGAGTGTTGTTTCACCATTTTGCAAAATGCAGTCTTTCTAAAATACGTTAAATTTTAAAGGTGGACTTCAAAACTGTTTGTTTTTTAAGCCTGCTGCTGTCTGTACTAACAATAATTTCAAAGATCTACTTAAAATAGAGCTTAGAAAGAATTATGTATACAAGATATGTCTGCTTTCATCCAAAAGCAAGTTTACAGGGAAAGCAAATAGACTTCTTTACTTTCTCTAGACAAACAGTAGTGCATAGCATTCAAGAAAACCATGATAGCTTTAAGATTAAGATGCACATGATTTTGAATAAAGTTGTTTTAAACATAACTAGAAAAATAAAACATATGATTATTTTTACCTAATAAAAAATAAAACAAAATTAATATATTGAGAATATGTAATCAGATTTAAAGAAGTTATTTGTTCTGTAAGTGGTGATAATATGATCAGGATTTTTTTTTTGACATCTACTGTATATATGATTTATTAAGTTTTATTATTACCTGCAGGTTTTTTTCAGTGTGTTATATGTACCTTTCCCATGTTTTGAAACATAATGATAAGCCAGATTAAAATATATTGATAATTTTTGCTTATGATTTCATATTCCACTATCCTTTCAGTTTGAAACTAACCACTTAATTGCTAAATGAGTCAAAGAACAGTACAGGTTTTAAAATAGCTAGTAGACTTTGCTAAAGGAAATCTGAACACAGTGGAAGACACTGAATTAATTACCTGCTCTTTGACTGAGAGATAAAATAGCATGCAGAGAAGCTAAACTGTTGTTTTTTTTCTCTCTATAACTTAATATTAATGTCTTTGGGTATTTTTTTTAATGCAAATTTGTTTTCTAAAGGGTTATATCTATTTTCTTGTGTTATTATATTTAATTTAGGTAGATCATTGATAATCTCAGTGCATTCTTTTTTTCAGTTAGAAAGCAATGGAAGTCTAAGATAATTATTTCACTTCTTTCACGCTTTCTAGCTGTGTTTAATTGGACTTTTAATTTTATCTTCATAAGCAGAACCATGACGGTGAAGCTGCTCTTATGTAATGACTTATCTGTCATGGCCACAAAACCAGCACTGGAGAGTGCAAGTAACTTGATGTAAAACTTTTCCTTTCAGACTGAGGGTTTTTTAAATTAAATTTTTATGGTAGTGAAGAGCTGTGTGTATTCACTTTCTGATCAAGGGTAGAAAGCAGAACTGAAACTTGGCTATCTAAACAGTGATCTGTGCTGCTTTGAAATAACATAACATTAAACACATTCCCTGCTCTCATCTTCATCCCCTGTTGTCTGTTTGCTTGCAGTGACTGGATGTATAGGGGATGCAACGTGACAGGGAGTAGGTTTTGTAATTATTACACAGGAAAGGTCATCTTGAATTGGCAGAGAGAAAATTCTTCTTAGGGCTATCAGAGATTTCATTCAATACAGCAAGAGTGCTGCTGTGGTTTTAAAATGTGCGTCAGAAAAGAGGTTGTCTTGGACAAAGTTCTTTGTGGTAAATAAGATACTTATGCCAGTAGCAGTTGGCTCTTTAAACTTCTGTCTCTACCAGCACAATAGAAATTGTCTCTCACATTCATAGAGTTGTACAATAAAAAGTCTTAATTTATATTTCTCCTTAATATTAGAAGAGCTGCAAACCTAAACCAAGTATTATTGTATATATTTGTAGAAGGAAACTGGCTTTTTCTTTTTTTTCTTTCTTATAAACAAATTTTGGTGGGATTTTGGTGTCACATTCTATCACCCAGTAGGTGTGATATCAAGACACAGATGAACTGAGAAACATCCCTAAACCCATGTACCTTACTTCTGAGTTATTATAAACACAGGACCTATCATCCCTGTATCAAAAAAATTTTTCTTCTATTCATGTTTTCACTTAACAAATTAACTACAACTGCTTTATTAATCTTCATAATTTTTTGATGCACTCTTTTCTTTCCAAACTGCTTATTGGGCTCATTCACTCTTTTTCAATGCCTGTCTTGTAGAAGAAAGGATAGTGGGTGTATCTTTTTTTTTTTTAATTTCATCAAATTAGTCCCCATTTCAATTCACAGATACTGATAGGCAAAGGCATTTGTAACTACTTCCATACAGGTACTGTAAAGTTAAATTGAACCTTTCATATAAAAGCACTTCATTATCACCAGTAGGCATTGAAGGGCTACGTGTTAAAATTTGTTAGATGCCCTCCTAGAAAAATAGCCAGCTCTTGGGCCCTAACCACCAGCCCGAATTATAGCAGTGTTTATTGAATAGGAGACTTGATGGTAAATGAGATGGAAATTTATCACACTGTGTTATTGACATTATTTTAAGTGGAAGTTTTAATATCCAACTGTAATATTTTAAGCTGAGTGCTGTCTGTTGCTGGGTAATGAGTAATAGCGTTTTGCTGTTGCCTGAGTACAGTTTCTTTTAGATCTTTTCGAAAATTATCTCATGACTGATATAAAAACTTTTTTTTGTTTTAGCTGTAGCATATACTTTCTTCTACCTGCACTGTGGAAAGTATTCAGCCATGACCTGTCAGCATAGTGACAGATTACAAATTGCAGTTTAAATGATTAAAGTAAAATAAAACATAAGTTCTACTTAAAGGATGGCCAATAATGATTTTTTTCTCCCTCTTATTTATCCTTTTATTTTTTCTAGGAGCAGATGAACATTTAAAACCACATATCACTATTAGTCTTCAGTCAATAGCACTGTACAGAATCCCAAAAAGGAACTTATGTGAGCAGAGAACATAGGAATAATTTCCTCAAGGCAATTCCTTTCATTGTTTTGCTCCTCTGTGAGGCTTATAGACCTAACCATTGCTGCAGGACATGTAACTGTACAACCTTTTGTAGAGTCATTATGAATCAATAGCAAATCAGTGATCTTTGGAGTTTCTGATTATTTTGTTTTTTTTTAATTTTAAGAAAGATATAGATTTATTTATTTGTATTCCTGGTAACCCAGAGAGATATAAAAAGTGCAGATGTGAAAAGCACACAATTCTAAAGTGATCTTTCATCTGCTAGATTTAGATAAGCCCACGGACTCAATAATGGTGCACTGTTCCTTGTATTTTTTGCAAATACAATTTATTTAGAGAGATTTAAAGCCATTTTCATTTTGTCTTAATATGATTATTTCAAATTTTACCTCTGAAATGTTTTATTGAGCCTAGCCTTTCATATTTTTCCCAGATAACTCCTTTTTCTGATCTGCTGCACATCCATTTCCAAGTCTGTAAATTAAGTAGACAATATGATAACAATTTTCTATTTCTCAGTATTCATGTTCAGATTTTATTCAATTTATTTTACCTCATTTTCATCCCTCTGTCAAATCTGATCTAGTTAGTGATTTCTTTGCCCCATTTCTTTTGTCTTTCATAAAAGAAATTTTGCTATTACCTGGGGAAGAAAAAGTTTCCCAAAGTTCCTCTCCAAGTCTGAGATCTACTCTGTTGTTATCTTGTTTTTGCTGCAATACAGGGTTTGATATTATTGGTGTACTTCAAAGGAGTGGAGAACAGAAATCTCACTGTGGCTATGGGCTTCAAAGTTTAGGTCAAGGCTGTCATATCTTTAAACATTTTTTTTTCCATATTAATTTTTAAAAGAGGTAAAAGAATGTGTTAATGCTCAGCCCTAAAGGAGCAGTTGCACAGTACGGCTCTTCATTCATTAACAAGACTACAAGAAAAAGCCAACTTCAGGTGTAAATGGAAATGCTGTTTTTCTACCTGAAGGTGATTTTTGCATCAGAGATTCTTTCTCAGTGCAGAGATGGGTTTCTAGGCTTGATGAAAAAGATATGTAGTATTTGCATATAGCACTGGGAGTTGCCAAAAGGTCAGAGTAAAACGTAAATTGAAACCCAGAAAACATTATTTTATGTAATTATATGGCACCTCGAAAGTTTGATCTTACATCTACATCTATAAAGAACTATTGGAAAGGAAGCAAAATATAAATCAAAATAAATGGATAAATAATCCCAATAAAATCTACAGGTCATCACTTCCTATGCAGAGGATATACAGCAATAAGCTTTTATTTTCATGAGAAAAACTGCATTTCAAAAATCATTTTGTCACACTATGAAGTTTAAGGAGAGAAGGAAAAAATATGACCAGAAATTACTTTTTCTTGAGAACAAATTTGCATATATTTACAGGAAAATGTGAGAAGAAAAAAGGGTTTTCACAGAAAAAAAATCAATTTTGCTGACTAAATTCAAAAGAAGGCTGCTCTGGTTAATAATCTGGTGTTACTACGGCATGTGGATTAAATTTGTACCTTTAAACATACTTAACAAATTGGAATTCCAGCCATGAAATTTTAACTTGATTACAGATTATTTGAAGAGTCAATTACATATCATTATATATTTTTAAAAAAATATTTAATTACATTTAAATTTTATATAATTTCTGGATATAATAAGGACACTACTGGACATTAGAAATTAAAAATCTTTAAAAATATCATTATGATCTTGTGTCCTACATTTGAAACTGATTATTGTTTCAGCGCACTAAACCAATAATGAGTCATTGCTTCCAAGTACCAAAGGTCTTACTGTTTTTGCAGCATTACCATGGTTCCCAGTTAAGAAATCATTTTGGTAGAATCTACTTACACCACTACAGAGTCCATTACTTTCTCTATATAAGTCCCAGAACTTACAAAGAGTGTATTTCCTTAGTGACCTTTTCATTTTGGAGAGACTAGAAGACAGTTTGTGCTTCAAAGCTGTTTTCTTCTTCTTCCTGCCTTGAGAATCAAATTGGGGGAAAAAAAAGAAAAACAAAAAATAAAGGGAAAAAAACCCTACCAAAACAAAAAAACACATGCTTCCTTATGAAATCCTTTCATAAGAAACTTTTTACTAAATAACTAAAATATCAGTCTGTAAATGGACATGTGGAGTAGCTGTGGATCATCATTCCCAGTGCTAGTCAACATCAGAACAGAGATTGAAAGTGAATAGTTCCATTTACCTTCATTATAATTTTTAAGTTATGAGACCATACATATTACAACTCTGAATAAAAGATTAATTAAGGAAAGAAGCAAATAGATATTTATGATTGAAAATAATAAAGATCATTTTAATTTTCACCAAAATTCTTCTATAAGCACAATTAAATCCGCGAGTATTGAGCTGGATCTCATCTATCTTGATATCTTTAGTTGTCCCTCTCAGACCACCAGCTCTCTCTCTAAAGAAAAGAGAAAGAAAAAAAAAGCACCCCCAGCACCTCAGTAAATGGTAGGAAATAAAGAGAGAAGACATGCTGTTCTGTATCTCAACTCATTAGCAGCTAATGAAGCAGAGAATAACAGCAGTCCAGAAGGAAACAGTATATGATTCAATTGAAAAAGGGCAGAAAATGAAGACAGATAATGGGTGTAATGAGCCAACAGAGGAGTTTTCAGGTTGCACCTTTGAATTCATAGATAACTCCAGATGCTTTTTTCCCATTTCCTCATGTAATGAAAGACATGGAGAAAGATAACTTTTTTTTTTTTTACTCCAGTTGATGTTTTCTAACCCTTACTTCAAAGAGACAACAGACTGGATTTTTGTCTAACTAAAATTATACTTTGTCATAATAAAACATCAGAATTATTCTGGATGAGAATGACTGAAGATCACTGGCACTTAAAGTAATATTTTCTTTAGTGAATGAGCTAAGAGATTGACATTTTCTTCTATGGATGTTAATAGGAAGCATGTGCAAAGATAGTATTTGGGCAACTGAGCATATAAAATAACTTGAAAAACTTTTATTGATATCAATTAGAAGCTTTAAAAAATAGCTCACTGTAACCACAATACCAGTATTAGAGTTGCAAGTTGAAATTCATATTTTAATCTTAAATATTTTTAAGAATTAAATGTACTTAAAATATACCTTCTTGGCTACACAGAAAGGGATGAGAAGCCTAAAAAAGTGGAAGGACAGCTAGAATTTCTGCATGGGATAAAATTTCATCTTGGCTTAAAAACAGATTAAGTTGTGGCCCCCCCTTTTAAACTAATCCTTTATTCCTTGATCACCATTTTTGAGCTGCAAATAAAATAGTGTTCCTATATCTAAACTTCTTGTATTTATTTGTTATTGAAGTTTAGGCATTGAAATTTAGTTGAGAAAACAAAGTGGTTTGTATAAAAATTTCATTGTTGGTTTGTTATCTATTAGATACCATACAGCTTTATTGCTGCCACTAGCACTTTCAGGTATTAAAAATGACCTTTACATAAAAATAATCTTAAGGCTCTTCAAATAAATTTAAAAAGTATTTTATTTGTGGAAAAACTAAGAACAAGTATAAAAGAGTCTCCTGTCTACTGTATCCAACCTGTTGCAAAAGGCCTCTTTAGACATTCAGACCCCCCTCACTATTTCTTTCCTCCCCATATGAAATTTAGATAGGATATATGCAGTTTCCTCTTTCCATCCCATTTCTGTATAGCAAACTATATTTTCACACAGTAATGCTGATGACCATATTAATATTTTTTATAAATTATTCTAAACATCTTCACACATCTAGCCTCTACAAAGTCTTTGGTAGATAAAATACTAATGTTAATAGTATGATGGTTAATTAGTCGAGACTAATGGGAGGTTCAGATTGGAAATCAGGAAAAATTTCTTCACTGAAAGAGTTCTCAGGCACTGGATTGGGCTACCTAGGGAAGTGGTTGAGTCACTAGCCCTGGAGGGGTTTAAAAGATGGGTAAATACAGTGCTCAGAGATATGGTTTAATAGTGGACAGGTACAGTTGGACTCAATGATCTCAAAGGTCTTTTCCAACATAAGATAATGGAATTGGTTAAATGAATATATGTACTTTGAAATAAGCTAGTCATTTCATGTGTCAAATAAACCATCAGGAGGAAGCTTCAGTAAGGCTTATTTTATGCCTTGTCATGCTTCTCTCCCCCAAACAAAGACTAGATATCAATTTCTCCCTCTACATATTATTTTCTTAGAAACAGCAATTACTCTTCCTGCAATAGTAGAAAGACTGGCAAAATATTCCTAATACCTGAGAACTTTTCAAGTAGGATTTTTTGGTATTTGAGCCAGACATGCTACATGGGACATACTACATCTGGCAAGTGAGAGGATTTTCAGATTTAAAAACTGTCCGTCTGTTTGCTATTTTAAGTATATCTCTTAGACAAAATTAATTATATGCTTTCTCTCTTTATGTCATAACTTTTCTCTAATATTCCGAGGTAGTAGCCTCAAGACCATTTTCAGTGAAAGAATCTCAAATTGTGTGTTCAATTGCAAGTGCAATATAAACCTTGAAGGCAGCAATATAATTATTGCCATAAGCTCATCGTTATGTCAGCTTAGCATTTGCTAGGGAACAACTTAAGAGTTATTTTTAGGCATTTAAACAGGGGCACATCTGGCATGGGGTGTTCATTAATGAAGTCTGTTAAAACTGGTAAGACATTGCTGATATCAACAGAGGAAGACATTGAGATTCTGAAACATTTGGCTGGGTATTTTTATGTGCTGCTTTGAATGCTAAGTGTTAATAATGATGAATCAAAACCTGGCAGTATGTTCTTTTTGTAATACCAGCCATAACATTATAATCTTTCAAGGTGTCAACACAAATTTCTTTCTTCAAATTAAGTAAATTGAAGCATTTGGACATACTTCTAGAATGATATCTCATGCACAAACTGTATTTGGTATCATGTACTATTACAGAGATAGCCTGGAAATAATTAATTACTAGGCAATCCATTTTTAAAACCAGTGAATTCTCATATCAATTATGATATGCTTTCCAGAATGATAATTGTCTAAAATATGCAGCATATTGTAGACAAGATAGAGCTTCAGCAAGCATCCTTTATTTTAAATTAGTTGGGAAAAACTTATGTACACATTAATTTTAATCATTCTAACCTGGAAGAGGTTGTTTATAAAATACTTCCAGAGAAAGTCCTTAAAGACACATAATGCAGCAGAATGTGCCACAGCCTGTACTTTACACATAAATTTGTTTTCCTACTTTCCCTGTTATTTTATTGTAGTAAGAGCAAGTGTTTTCTGTATGAGAACCCAGATTAATAAATAAATAAATAAATGCAATAAATAAATTAAGAAATTTCAGTAGCATAAAGAATGATGGATTTGGGGAAAAATAAATGCATGCTGAACAATTAGATATTGGATAAGCAAAAGGGGATTTTTGAAACTGTGTTGCTAATTTACTTCTTAGTATTTGCAATTCCATATTTCCTGCCTGTCTTGAATAGCATGGAAATAAGTGACAACAAAAAGCATTCTTCCCTCACTGGTCATAATTTGTCAGACTAATCAGAGATTTTCCTCCACAACTTTACATGATGTGCAGACATAACTAAGTGTTACGTTATAAGCTTAAAAGTTATTGGCATAGGAGAATGATGAAACATGCCACTCTAATATACTCATCTTTACCTCTTGATCTTGTGAGACTCCCACATTTTTCATTCATAAGTAACAACACATTAAATCCTCTGACATGAAGTGGTTCAGATTAAACATTAAGTATGCTCTAGAACTTGTTAAAAAGTTTATAAAATTTGAATACTCAGCATCACCTAGGAAATAGAACATGAAGGGTCACAGTCTTAGCATGCTAGACAAAATTGGGAAGATAATACCTACGTCATTCCTGACAGCTGGAAGGGTTACAGGACTTTCCATCACTGGAGACATTTAAGAGCAAGTTAGATAATCTATTCATTGCTTAACAGTTTGCACTACAGTAGGAAGGTACCTATAAACCAAGACCTATTTCAGGTATCCTACAAATATTCCAGTTGTACATAAGCTAAAGAAATAAGGTAAAACTTATTTTGATGCCCTGAACTTGAAGAGAAATGAAGGAAAAGAAAATTGAACTCTGCAGCAGCTACAGCCATGACTATAAATTTCCCCTGGGTAGATATTTATTCCAAAAATAATGCTGAAAACTACTTATACACAACCTTCCTTTGCCACGCAGGGAAATCACTCAGAGATGGTCTTGAAATAGCATTCTTACAGGAAACAGTAGTAGCATCATGCTTCAAAGTATCAAATAGTTCAACCTAAGCATTTAACAGCTGGAGTTTAAACAGCAGCAACCTTGCTGCCTTTTGCAAAGGTGGTGCACTCAAACGCAATGTCAGGCCAGAAGTATATAAAACACATCTTGGCAGAGAAGTTCATTGTTTGTATGAGATTGAATCACCACTCATTTCACATTGAATGTATAAACTAATCTCATTCTCCACAGATCATGTCTTTAATTCTACAAAGAATAGTGATTTATTTTTCTTTTAAAGTTAAAATTGTGGCAAACATTTGCATATTATGAAGACGAAAGGTAAGTACTGGATATATGAGGAGAGGAAGAAGGTCTGAGACACCAGAACAGCAGAAGTGATCTTTTTAATTTGCTAAGGTCCACCAGAGGATGTTCATTGAATTTCCTTAGTAACAGAAGGAAGTTATTTCAGGTCTCTGGAGAAAATTGCTTAATTCATTTGCATGACATTTAGTGTCATATTCATGCTGAGAGATACACATTTAGTTAGAAGGGAATAATTCATTAAAGTAAAAGGTATAAGGTAATTCTCAATTTCCAGTTTTTTTGTACAGAGAGAGGTCCAAATCCTGCTGATACTCAGGCAAAATACACATAGTAAGATCTGTGTTTTGGCTAACAGCAGCAAAAATATTGGCTGTGTCTGACACTTCTGCCTCCAGTCTTGAATTTTCCAACTGGAATTGATACTGACTTATGCCTGACTGTAGTGTGGATGACATGCTCTCAAGAAGGTCTGGAAAAGAGAAATAAGACTTCATGCCAATAGCAGGAGAAGTTCACCTCCATGAAGAGGCTGCCCTACAAAATAAAAGCCAGATTCCTCATTAGTAGGATCAGTTTAATCATGTGATCAACAGTGGTCCAGGCACAGAATCCAGGGCAGGTCCACAAGAGGCACACCTGAATATTACCAACTACACAACCAAGACACTTGAAGAAAAATTCTGCAGCATATGCCAGAATATAGCTTAAAACTACTTGCAATGAGCATACTTCAAGACAGTCTAGATCTCACTCCTGCATAAACACAAGAGCAGAATGGCTACACACAATGGGATGCTTGAAACATTAGGAAGTTAAGAATTAATACCTTCTTTCTTAACCATCTGAGAGTCTTCTGGGTAAAGTCACTTTTAAATTGTTATTTTTTAATATCTATTTTTGATGTTATTGTGAACTGTTGAGTACCTGGCCTTTTTGAAAACTTAACCACTCTCTTTGAGTTCCCAAACAGAAAGGAACACTGTTACAGCAATTAGTCAGATACTTAAAAGAACTGAACATCTGTGAAATCCTAAAGGGAAGTTTTGCCGCAGTGCAGTCTGTAACATTGGGAGCTTGTTCAAGACAGTTTGCTATGACTGATGTATGGCTTGATGATAAAAGTAAAGCTGTCTAATGGTTATCTACCACTGAAAGAGGAGGTTTGGCCCTGTGGAATTCTCTTCTCTTGGGTTGGAAGTGAAAATTGATTGATTCTGTAGTTAACTGGTTAAAGATGGTAAACTGCAAGAAGTGGTTGTTTGTGCTGCTTAAGGTCTTCTGATCCCATGGCTTTAACACACGTCCTGATACAGCCTGCAAAATATGAATCCAATACCCCACTTATGCAGCTGATATTGTTAAAATCCAAGAAGGTCTGTTTAGACAATGGAACAAAGACACCTGGTACTTCCGGACTCCTCATTAGTTTTTGTGGTTATGTGTAAACCAGAGTGACTAAATTAGGTTTTTCAGGAATATAAGCTTTAGGAAATCCCTCAAGCTGGTCAAGTAAATTAAAATTGTTGTGAATTCAAATGTTACTAATAGCAGCTGGTTTACATGTATTTCTTACCTTTTGAAAATACTATAGTTTTTAAATCATAATAGTTAAATAAAAAAGCCAGAGCTTTCTGACTGCATACCAAGAATTTCAGCTATTCACTTCCTGCCCATGGAGACAAAGCCAATTTTATAAATAAACAGGCTATAATCCAAAGCCAGAAATCAAGATTCATTTTATGAAATTTCTCTCCCTCAAAAAATTTGAAAGAATGTTTGTGTCGGTGTGTACAGGAGATGAACCTTTCTCAGAAGTGTTTTTTTTCCCCTATGGAAAGGGTTTTGTTTTTTCAAACAAGCTCAGATTATTAGCACTGTCTTTAGAAACCTTACATGTTCTTTCATAAGCTTCCACATGCTCTAGCTGGAACTGGTTTTGTGTGTATAATTTTATAAAAACAATGATGGTAACAGCGTATATAATTCAAACAATTAAGCTACTGCAATGAGTGGAGTATAATGTCTCTGTGTGTTAAATCATATTTGCAGTTTGGGTACTGTCCTGTATAATATATTTGAATGGCTCAATGTTTTGTCTGCCATAAATAGCAGCTTTTACTTTCTTTGCAATTCCACTATATCAGCCATGCACTAGGATAAACAACACACCATAAAAGAGCAGAAGGCACAGTTAAGATAGAATCATTATGCAAATAGGTTATGGCATGCTTTATATGAGAACAGCTTCCCTAAAGAGACCTAATGGGATGACTGACCTATAAAGCATTTAATTTGTTGTTAGCATTTCATTTAATTGTCTTTCAGTTCCTCTAGGAATAAAACTTTTAATTGTGAAAACTTCTAAATGACATAATGGTTGATTTCTCTTTCTGTAACTAACAGGTTCCTCTCACAGTAAAAATAGCTTGCTGTAATTTCTAACTGTATTTTTAAAATTCTGGTGAAAAAGTTAGGATGTTAGACTTCAGCTGACAAAACTCTGTTAAAAGTATGTTATTCTAGAAATGTTAATGAGGCATGCTGAAGAAAGATTATATATCTTGATATACAGGTATACAACAGATGATCAATTTTTCTCACTTTTGACCTTTGAGTGGTAGACTCAAGATTCGTAGTCCTAGCAGAATTGATTATTGTGTGAAGGTTACATGCAATAGGGGGTAAATAGAGTATATAAATAAATCTTCATTTTCTTTGCCCAACTACTAAAGGAGATTTAAAATAACTACAGAAAATCCAATGGCATCTTGTATTAATTATCAAGACTAAGTAAAGGGACTGCATAAATAATGCATTATGAAATGTATTGGTTATTTCAATAAAAGTCTTCAGATGTGCTTACAAAGATAAACCAAATTTGTTTCATAGAGAGGCAAATTGTATGTGTCCAAAGACATGCCTAGAGGCATCTCTTAGGATATGATAAAATAAGAGGCCCTTACTATTGGGAATCTGGTTTTAAAGTTTGGGCTTTGTTTGGATGAACAGTAGGATTGATGACATCATTTCAGTTTAAATTGCTATACTTTTCTGACTGAGTGAAAAATACTAGGCCTTTTTTCAGAAAAACAAGGAAGGAAACATTTTTTAATGAACATATCAGTATCCAAATGAAATGGAACCAGCTTCAGTGCCTTCCTGTGCTTCCCAACAATGATGTTGTTCATTTTTTCTGCATGAAGTTCCTCAGTATCTCCAGAGGAATTTCTTTCACCTTAATGTGTTCTGGCACCTGGACATATTCTATTCCATGTGACAACCTAACCCTGAGTATTACTTTTAGGCCAGATGAGTATCCATACAAAGTAGAACTGCATAAGAGAGACATCCATCACAGTCAACTGATCCTGGCATGCCCAAATCATCTGCTTCTGGCCTATTTAAATATGGCCAAATAATATCAGCTGGCAGATCTAAGAAAGCCTCCTTGCCACTATATGACAAGAGTTGAGAATGGCTGAATAAATCCTCATGTCAATAAAGAGACTCATATCTCACTGGGAAGAGGTTTTTACAAATCTTATCTAAGTATCTCAACAAGTGAGATTTAGAATATACTATTTATTCTGAGTTTATTGTGAGTACTTGAACTAAATTGTATCATTGTAAATCTGAATAGAATCTGATCTAATTATAGTCTTTATGGTGCTGTTGCCATATCAGAAAATCAACTGCTTTCACACCCAAACCTTTCTCTCTTACTTCTCTGTGTTGGATTTGTACCTCCATGTTCTCCATGGGGAGTGATGTTGACAGGAGATTCAACTTGACAAGGAGTTAGCACAGTCTGCATTCACACTTGGCTCTACATAGTATTTATATGTTCAAGAAGAAAGTCCTAGCCAGTGGAATTCCTCAGGCATCAAATACTGGATCCAAATAGCAGTCAATCTCCTTATGAATGAGCCGGGTGATGGGAGTGAATGCAATCTCATCAAGGCTGTAGGTGATACTGGACTGAGATCAAAAACCCTCAACAGACTGGAAGATTGGGCCAGTAAGAATTGCATGAGGTTCAACAAATATATGTGAAATTCTAAAGCTGGGATGCAATAATCTGAAATATTAGTACAAGCTAAAGAGTCACCCTGCTGAAAATGACCTGGGAGTCCTGGTAAACAGCAAGCTGAGCATGAGACAGAAATATGTCCTGGCAGACAAGACTGTCAACAGCATCTTGTGTTGCATCAGCAAAAGAACATCCACAAAGATCAGAGGATGTGATCATTCCACCTGATTCAACATTTGTCAGGCCACACATGGAATATTTTGTGCAGTTTTGATCCCTGCTTTCAAAGAGACAATAAAATTTGGAAAAAGGTACAGCAGAGACCCACAGGATAATCAGACAGTGGGAGAAGGAAGGATGGCATATGAAGGCAGGATGATAGAGTTTTTGTTCATATAAGAGAAGACTCAGGGCAAAACCAATCACAAATTTCCAGTACCTAAAAGGTAATTTTAGAAATGACAGAGGTACTCTCTTCACGAGGATGCATTTTGACAGGACAAGAGGCAACGGTCTCAAGTTGCTTCATGGGAAATATTGGTCTGGAAATAAGAAAACAATTAATTTCAAGAAAAAAACAACATTGGAATAAGCTACACAGAGAAGTGGTGCAATCTCCCTCACTGGAAATATTCGAGCCTCACCTTGACAGGTATAACCATTCAACAGAAGGTTGGACCAGATGGTCTCCAGAGATGCCTCCCAGCCTAGATTTTTCTATGATTCTAAAAAAGTCTGGTAATGCTGCTGTGACATTTCTTCCTACTCAGCCTTTTTAAAACTTAAAATCTTGTCTGAAATATATACTTCATTTCATAACCATTTATCACGTTATGAAAAGAAACCTCCTTTCTACAAATTGAACAAATGAAAACACTTCAGTCATTAATAAAACACATTTATAGGCCAAGTATGCTGATAAGGTATAATGAAGACAAGAACTGCCAACCAACTATGAATTTGTGATGGATATACTTTAGTTCTTGCTCCAGATAATACTGAATTTTAACATAAATACAGAGGACAACGTATTTTAAAAGATCAGAGAAAAAAATTCAAATTCTAATCTCAAGCAAGGAAAAGGAGAAAAAAAAAAAAAATCAGGATTTTTATCATTCCTAATTCTCCTTCCTAATTCTCATGTATTGAAATAAAATTAAAACATATTTTTAGCGGGGATAGAAATACACATGATCCTTCCAGAAAGAAAGCTTTTAGTATTCTGTTGGCATTCCTTTCCAGGAAGCAGCAGAACTCATGCATTTTCATTTAGATTCTTCCATCTTAACCTTTCTTCATGTCATTGCACCCTTAAGCAAAAGTATATAATGTATATTATTTTATCCATTAATCTCCCATTTCTACTGTTACTATACTTCAAAATGATTCACTGTGGATAATTCTGAAATATTTTGTCCAGTGTAATTCCATGGTCAACAAGAAATTCAAAGCAATCAAATAAAAAATGAAAAAGCCTAAATCCCAGAAATATCTAAGATTGAACATCCCACTATTTTCTAAATAAATGAATATTTTTCTTATAAAAAAACACATTTCTTAATTCTACAAACATTATCCACATTCTGAAATTAATATAGATTTCTGAAAGTAAGATAAGAACACAGACATTGTTTATAAACTATTTTACAGGACTAGTTTAAAAAAGATAATTAAAATTAAATTAAAAAGAAGAAATGAACTGATGATGCTGAGAAATTTAGAGTTCCCAACAACAAATCAAAAGGACATTAAATTTGCTTGGAGATGATACCAAGAGCGATAACAGGCCTCAAAGTATAACAGATGCAGCCACAAATTCTTGTAACACTTTTGGATTGTAAGTGCCGAGAACAGAGTGATTCCTATATTCATTTTGTTAGAACTAATTAATTAGAAAAAGAATCAGAGTAAAATAAGGCAACAGGAAGGATTTCTAACATGTCTGAAGAGTGGGAGAATAAAAGTGAGTTTTTACTTTTAAAATATTACTTTCAGAATGCAATACCTGAGATAGACATTACCTGTCCTAAACACATTTCCTAATTGCAAACCTGACAAATTTCACTTGTGGCATAGTGAACATAATGGCTTCGCAAGCATTGAAGGGAAACCATTACTGATGTGAATATTCACATTTAAATTACATATTTCTATTTTTTATATTCACAGAAAGGGAAAAGATTAGCTGACTAAGCAAATAATGGAGAAAGTAGAAGAGTTGTTTACAAAAATGCAGTTGTATCCAGTAGGAATGTGCTGAATCAATGCTATCCACACGCAGATTCAATGTTACTGAAGATAGCTTACTCCTTAAATTGTTTATATTATAAAACCATATTATAAACCTTATGCAATTCACAGTGGGATGAGTGGAAAATCACACTGGTTTAACTCCTCTAATTCAGAAGTTTTTCTTCAGAAAAAACTAAACTCAGCTCTGCATATATTAATGCTCCTAAACTGATTTATATTCAAGTCCCTTAGTAAAGCATCTGTTAAGTTTCTCCCTATCATATGTGTGTTAGGCAGAGAGCCTTAGGGTTTTTAACTATAATAAATCCAAAGTTGATTTTCCAAACCTATTGCTACTAAGACAGTTTTCCATTTCATAACAACTTCCTCTTAGATTGATGTTCTTTAAAATGTATTTGCCCTCCACTAATCAAGGATGTTTGGAAATGTCTCTGATTGCTTTCCCCATGATCACCATCTCTACTATCCACTCAGATAACACCGTTTATTTCAACTCAATCAGATATCTATACTAGTGCAGAAAAAAATATGGCCCAGTTTTGCCAGAAAAATTTAGCACAATCCTAATTTCACTTTCACAGCTTTAAATAAGTGATAGTTTGCAAGTTAGTATCACTTTTATTTCAGTAAAGGAAAGGACAGTGAGACTGAGAACTAAGCCTCGTTCCAGGTCACTGTTTGAATTAGCTTAATTTATTTCTTGCTACTCAGGATTATCCACTGAATTATTTCCAAAGCTTGATATTTCAGTCTGTAAATTATTTGTTAAAAGTTAATCAGAATGAATATTTTATATAATAACAGGATCTTGCCCTATGTATGTCAACAAACAGTACCCAAACTACATGGCATTTGTTTTCATTTGTGAAGAAAGAGATCTCTTGAGTAGTAACTCTAAAAGCTCCTTCATCAAGGCGTCTCTCTTAGGAGCTGATTTATGACACTGTAATGAACTCTAGATCACAAAAAATCAAATCCAATCTACAAATATAAAATATGGGGCTTTTTGGGGATTTATACTCCAAGATCAACACACAACTTTCCTGTTGAAAAGTATAGAATACATTAATTGAGAAATCTCAATCACTGTTCCTAACAGATAACTAGAGTAGACTACTAGATATCAGGATGAACAGTGTGGAAGGAAAACAAAATAATAAATTAAGTCATGTTGGAATTTCCAATATTAAATTTCAGAAATTTTTTCTTATGAAAATTCTACAAATATTCAGTCATTGCTAATTGTTTCCAAAAATGTAAGTGAAGTAACACTACAACTGAAACACAGATGGATCATGTTTCACCATTTTATATTGGTTTTAAAATTTCACCTCTTAAAGTTTATGCATAAACTGCCTGCAACCATCAGTCTAAGGTTAAATTTCTGTGATTCTAAAGAAAATTCAGCTCTGACTGAGCTGCAGCAAATACGTGCAGCACTATTAAGGGTCCATAAAATGAATCACAAAATTTATTTTCTTTATTAAAATGATGTAAAATGAAATGTTAACTTTCAGCCTTTTTCATATTAACTCAGTGTACGGAGGAATAATCAAAAAGTATACAAGCACTGGAACTTCCTTGCCACGTTTGGCTTTTAAGAAAGGAGAAATAATAATAAAGGGGAAAAATGTTAAAAAAACAAATCCTACTTTAATAGTCTGAAAATGAAAATTCTAATAGATTCCCCTGTTTTTCCAAGTGTGGTTTAGCATTTAAAGGAGAGTAAAAATTTTTTTATAACTCCAGCTGAAATTTTGTACCCTATGAATTCTGTTAATAATATGAATTAATAATCTGAAATACAAGCCAAGCATTTTGAAATTCAGTCATATCTGAGCTGCAAATGAATTCACAAGACTAGCTTGTGAATTCAAGACCCCTTTTAGCATGTTTTCCAAAGGCTGTATTTATCAATATAGTGGGTTTTGCATACATTATTCTATATTATAGAAAGGTTGCTATTCTTTGTTTTGTCTCTACAGCTATTTGGTCTGATATGTTCTTTTATGTTGGTATTTTAATACAGCAGATTCACATCCTCCTTTAGTTGTATGAAAATGTTGATTTGAACACTGTTCACTGTAGATTGATCATATTTCATCATTGCAGTACCATAAATTTCTATTACATCTGACTTTTGGCATTTTCATATTTGGCAAGGCAATACAGCAAAACCTGTAAAAATAGTCTGCTACCTCTCCCCTCACTCAGTACACAATCTAAATCTGAATGCAGAATAAAGCTCTGTTAAATTGCTGCCACTGATGACTACTCTGCAGCAGGAGGTGAACTGTAATTGTATTTACACAGTGTAATCAGAAGTCAACAGTTGCAGCAACCTGTTAAGACACACTGCAATGGACAATGTACAGATGTTGCATGAAGGACTATGCTCCATCTCCAGGAATTAACACTTCTTATCTCATTCTTAGAGACAAAGAGTTTAATATGGTAAAGCTACGCAGGAAAGCAGAGTGATAGTTGACAGATACAAAGAAAATAAGGAATAATGCTGGAAGTTAAACTTCTATATGTGACCTTTTCTGCCCTTTCTGTGGGAAAGGACATTCTGATCACTTATATGCCACTACTTAAAAACATAAAAGCTATATTGGGATGAGGCTGGAAGGGTGAAATATTAGCCAAGAAAATGACAATGTTCTTTGTTGGTGATTTATTCTAGCTTCAGCTAATGTGTTTTCTTAAGCTTTTGGATAGTGTCATCTTCATTTTAAATTGTTAAGTTTCAGACATGCAGCTATATTATTAAAAATTCTTTTTGATAGAATTAGACTATCATTACCAGGTAATGAGGAGAACATTACTGACTTTGTGAGGAATTATGTCTTCCAGGATTTTCATCTAAATTAAACTTTGGTCTGACTTAAAAGAATGAATTGTCTCTGAAGTCTACCGTTTCCTTGGTGATATTTTTTATTCTTGTGTCATAATGCAAGTAAAAGAAACATTTGAAACTTTTGTAAGATTACTTTCTAATACTGCAGAATATGAAGATCACAGAAAAATTGCAGATGCCAAATGGATGGAGTAGAGAGCATGCAATTATGACTAAAGTGGGACTAAATAAGTAAAGGTTAAGTGCAAGCCTGACATGATAGAGTAGGGAAAAAAGGAAAGGAAAAATTTCACTGTGCTGCTTTTCATAACTCATACACAGAGGTTCTATAAGTCATAGATAATTTATATAGATCATACATATAAGTGTTGTGCAATACAGAGTGCTATGAAGCTGCATAGAGAATCAAATGACTGCGTTTTAAATGACAGAAATTACTTACAAATAAACACATGGAAGAAAGACAGAAATATTGTATTAAAATTGGATGTTAAAGTTATTTCTGCTTGAGAAAATAACACTCCAGCTCCCTTGGGCTCCATATATCTCTCAAAGATTCATATTTACTTTCTCTCACTTTCCATACTATATATAATTTTTTAAAATATATATATATTTGTTTATACACACACTAGTGGAAGGGCAAAGATAGAATCACTATCTGTGGAAAAGTCATCCACCTAAGGACTAGATGAAGGACATAATAAATTGTTTGACAGTAAGAAATCCAATCATAAAACTTCTTAATCTACATAGGCCATGTTCAAAGTAGATAAAAATTATATGAAAATCTAAAAATTTTACCAACACATGAGGGAAAAATGAAATCAAGCACTTTGTCCAGAATATATTTTGATATATATAAAAAAATGATACAAGTAGAGCAGTGGGGATTTTTCAAAGCAGTTTGATCTGAAAAAAACCCAACAATACCTTTAAAGAAAGACTTCATTCCAGTATTTGTGCTGACTACTATTAATGACAACAGAACCTCTCTGAAAGGAAGCTCCTGGGTTTACCTTTGAGAACATTAATCACTGCACATGCTTGCCTCCTTTGTATCATGCAGAAATTTCCAGAAGCAGAACTCTTGAAAGCACATATTTATTCTAGAGCAGTGTATTGCTGTTTTTTCAAGACAGTTTGTCAGGTTAGTGTCATCCTTTTGTAACTGAAGAGTCATTATGATCAGAGCCAGCACACTCTTTGAAGATCCATATGTAGAATCACTCTTCATGGGGCAGATGATTCTCTCTCACATTGACATTATTTTATGATGATGTGTTACAATTTCAATCAGAAAAGGTCAGAGCTGGCACTAAAAGAACAGTGATTTATTTTGCAGAGGAAGATTGTACTGCAACCCATAAAGAATTCAGTACTACCATTAAGACAAAAACTAGTCACAATAGTAGCAATACTACAGTTCAAGGGTATTTAACTGCTACCCCAGCAGGAAGTACAAGAATAATCCCATTTATTTAGCAATTTTAGAACTAAAGTTCTGTGCCTTTTCATTCTCTCCTAAAGTAATAAATAATAATTTGATTAATAATAGCCAAAGCCATTGTACAAACTTTGTTTGATTGGGGTTTGGTTTTGTTTTTTCCTATAGCTTAATACTCT
Organism: Caprimulgus europaeus; assembly: GCA_907165065.1. The sequence goes on along the minus strand of OU015538.1, from coordinate 18,526,168 downwards.
TTCAAATATTAATAAAATACTAAAGTTTTTTGTTAGAACAGGACAGAGAGATAGAAAATTAGCTAAGGATTTGATTATTATACTGCAAACACGGTCAAGAACATCCTATTTTTTAAATTTTGTGTGGACATTTTAAGAAATCTGAGAAGACATAAGCCTTGAAAAACAAATCTTTTACAGAAGAATAGCTCAATCAATACTCTAAGAAACCATTCACTTGTCTGGAAACCTGTACACTTAATTAGGAGTCTAATTTTGGATCAAATCCTGTGAAACTGACACCCACAGTAGTGGAATAGCCAAGAACCAAGGTGTAGTCACAGTCCTAAAATAGCAGTAGAGAGATGATGTATCTCATCACTCTCTCTTACAAGGAAAGCATGTTGGGAGTCAGTGGGCTGTTGGCTTGTGTGAAGACTCAAAGTCATTATCTAGGCAGAACATTAATTTATTTCAGAAAAATTCTTACATTATGAGTCGAAATGAGAAAAATAAAAAACTCTGAATTGTTAGGATCTATGCCTAATTTGTCCACAGTTGAACATTTAGTTGGACTTTGCATTCATCACAGCAGGGAAAATTGTTACAGCTGAGCTACAATGTGTGCATTGCCTTGCTTCTAGGATGGATTTACAAAACACTTTTTTCAAATAGAGTTTGAAGAATAACAGAAAATAGCAGCGCAAAAAAGTACTGCTAATATAGATGGAAGTTCTTCGATTGTCTCTACCTCATCACCCTGAACCATCTCTCGAAATATCAGGGTCTGGTTAATAATTTTCATCTTATTTTGCCAATGCAATGAATAGTTCAAATAAATTGTATTGATTTTGCTGAATACTTTGGTGAGTTCTGACCAGTGGTTTCCCACTCAAAAATTGTACCTTAATAATATCTTTTATTCCTGTGTATAAACTACTGTAAAAACCCTTTACAGCAGAAATGGAATTTTCCTTCTAATCTCTTGAAAGTCTTTGATTAATGTAACCATAGCATGCATTGAAATATTAACTTATTTTTTTATTAGCGTCATTAGGGCATTTCTTAAATTCACATGTGCATCTTCAGTAACAGTATTATCACAAGTGGCTAGAAGCAATACCTTTTAAAAAAGAAGCCAATCCTACACAAGAATATTTAAATTTCTTCAAAATTCCATTTGGGGATCAAAAAGCCAGTTATTTTATTTTCTTTTTTCGTTAAAAGTAGGAAAGAAAACAAGCAAGGCAGGATTTCTCTGCAGTTTTCTGGAGCCTGGAAAACTTGAGACCCTGAAAAAAGTCAAAGTAAGGTCTCAGGCTTTAAGAGACTGAAAGGCTTCTGTGGAGCACAGTGGTCTGAATACAGATGAGACAGCTTGAAGTAAACCAAGCCTCTATGGAGTTAATATGTTGTTAAAAGATTTCAGTATCAGAAACTAATTTAATTAGCATTTCCACTGTGGAAAAATGAGCTACAGGAGCCACTTGTACTTCAGAACTATTTTTTTTTCTAATGATAAATAATAGCTTACAAATACTTTGGACCATACTAACCATGTGGAAAATCATCATAGGTCAAGGCACAACAAGTTAATAAGTACTGCCTAAATATGCTAATAAGCACCTTTCTTAAGTAAGTTCAGAAAGTGCATCTGTGGCAGAATCAGAAATAGTTATATGCTAATCTAAATTATAAAATGACTGTTGTCTTTTCTCTTGGTGAAAACTTTTTTTTAATTTAAGCAAATTAGAGCTTCTGCAATCAATCACTGATTTTAAATGGAAATTTTGAAGTTTTTTTGAACAAAATAAGGGCTTTTGGTGGGCTCTCAAATCTGAGGTGAAGCAAGTTCAGGATGCTGTATGGCAAGAAGGGCTTTGCTTTGTGGAAAGCAGTTTGCAAGCAGAAGCTATACTATTTGGGAACTCAACAGCAGTGGAAGAAAATGCATGAATGTAATAAATTTGAGTGCTTTAAATAATGTGTGACCTAATATACTGCTTTAAAATATTAAAATTTCAAATTATGAAAGATTCCTCTTATAGCTGATATATGAGGATGTTTCAGCAATTTCCATTATATCTATAACGATAGCTGTTTCGGAATTGCTGATTCTGACAAATATACTGAATTGGTTGTAAATCTGGAGGAAATGTACCCCAAAAACCAGCTGGCTATATAGGTGAAAATCCACAAAGTTGTTGAAAGATACTAAAATAGATGCTAAAAGCTTACTTTTATGGTCAAGATACATATGTCAAAATATATGTTACTCAATACATGTTGCAAAGACAAGGTAAGTAGGTTATGAATTCACATCTTACATTACAATACAGTATTTATGGTTAAGCTGCCTTATGTCTAGCACGGTAACTTTAAAATCCATCAAGATTTATACTTCTGCCCAACGCAGAGAGATCAGAGAGGGGAAGAGAAAAAAAAGAAAAAAAAAAAGGTGTTCCATTATTAAAGAAATAAGAACATCTTAAAGCAATACCTGTTAAACTACTTGTATTCAAATAAAAAAAAGTAATATATAAATGTTGGAGTGGTAAAGACAAAACATTCATCTAATCATCAGAATGTATGAAGCACATCACAAATCTCTCCAAGAGCTGTTCTTTTACTTTACAAATAATCTGTAAAAACACCTAAATTTGTTTTGACTGCTTTGACTACCTAGGAGTTTATTTTTGTGAGTGTTACAGCTATACATCTATTGGAGAGTAGAAAGACAGACTTAACAGGCCAAAAAGGCATGGGTTGCTCAAACCTGCTATTAACCTGCCTGTCCTTGGATAACCTCATTATTCTCACTGAAATTAGGCTCAAAACAAAGCTGATTTGGGGGAAGTATTTGGACTATCTTATTTATGTATATGTATGCCTGCTTCATCAAACTAAGTACTAGTTTCTCTTATTGTGCTTTTTACTTATGGCTAATATGCACTAGCCAAAATGTCCTTTATAAGGTATAATTTGGCCTTATTTGGAGGCAAATTATTATGTTAATATCCCTATACCATTCCACTTTCAAGAAATAACTCTCTTTAAAAATTAACTCCATATTACCTTTTTGATAACTGCTAACTTCGAGGTAATTTGTTTTAAAAACAAATATTGAAGAGACATTTCTACTTTCTGTAGATTGCTGCTTCCTTGTTTGTATTGCAGTTCAGACAGATTTTGAAGCCATGACTTCAAATTCCCTCACATTAAGTCCCTTGGCACTTCAAGCTTGTTGACTTCACCAATTAGTTTCCGTAATTTCTCAGTCTTATCTTTTGGAATTAGAAACCTCAGTGACCAACCTTTTTTGGTTTTTCTTTCTATTTAATTGAAAATGTATCATTTATTCCAAGGTTATTCTCTTTGATCCACTAATTGTACACCCTCCTGTTGGTTCACTGACTATCCAGAGTGAAGGAACCTAATGACTACTGCATCCAACAGTATGAAGTTTCTATCATTATTGGCAGCAGTTGCTCCAGTCGATATGTGCAAATGTAATGTCTACCTTAATGACACAGATCTTGGTAGAGTTCCTCTCCCCATAACATTAACAATCTCTGCACCTATTTAAATCTGTCCAAGGAAACTGAAGCTGAACAAAACTCTGGCTTAGTGTTTTTTCACAATCTTTCCCAAAGTGATTTTTAGATTCTTACCTCTATTGTATTGCATGTCTTCTAAAACATGCTACACCAGTGTGCCATTGTCTCCTCTTCTTTGTTTTCAACTTAGCTTTTTGAAAAGCAAGTACTCTTCAGTTTCTCCATTCTAGTCATGATGGCTCTTAAATAATATTCCTGTTACTTCCCAAATTATTTTTTTAATACAAGATGACATTAAAAAACCCCACAAACCCAAACCTGTTTGAGCCAGTTATTTCTGCACAGGAATATGAATACATACTCTGGAACTTCATTCAGTGAAACATGAGCTCTGGCTTTATCTATAATATTTAGTATAGCATTCATACTGTGCTGTCACATGAGTGTTTGTAATATCAGTAAAAATATGGCCAAAAAATGTTTAAATTGGAACCCACATTCTGTAACACGCTTGTGCATAGCCTCTGTGAAAACAAAATGAAAATAGTATGGATACTTTCATAAAACATTTATAACAGAAAACGAGTCTAAAGACACAAACCTTTGCTAAAAGCAAAAAAGCTGATGTGAATTACCTTTGACTTCTTTCACTTCATTGGCAACACATGATAACATACGCTTTTGACACGAAAATAAAAGGAGTTAACAAAATGGTAACTGAAGACATGTTCCAACTTTAGAATCCCAATTATAGCCCGCATTGCTTAAAGCTAGGAAACATGCAAACATCTAGCACGAATGAGGAAGAGAAATGGAATGAAAAAGACAACATGACATGAGAAAACCAGAGCAGAAGAAACTAATTAAACCTATACCATTGTAATAAAGAAGAATTATTAAGAGAGGCAGAAGTTAGTGATAAACTTGTAGCTCTCATGCTGAAATAAAATTTAAAATTAAACAACCAGGGGGTGTTGAGTAGCTAGCATCACTTTTTTTTTTTTTCCTCAGCTGTGACCTACTGTGCCATCCAATCTGCATAACAAAGATTGCACCGGACATGTTTGCCTTTTTGCTGCAGGGTTTTGATAACAAGTTATGTAGTGCACATTATGAAATATTTTTTTTTCTTTGGAAGATAAACCTCCATCCACCATCAATATTAACAACAACTAAGCACAAGTATATTTAAAAGGCAACACTCATTCACTTACTTCGAAGGCTCATTCTGTAATTAAAATTATCTGTAAAACTTCCTGCTTCACAGTAAGGCATCTACCACTCATCTGTAACCTAGCTATAGGATAAAGCAGTCTGCACAGCAGAACAAATTTGACACCAGGAAATCAGGGACCTGGCATGGATCCTTATTATTGTTAATTTTGGCACGTGGAGTGCAACCACAAGAAAGTAATATGGCAATAAAACTTGTTCAACTCCCACAGGTAGCATGCAATAGGAGATGGCACCAAAGGGCCAGCTCAGGCCCCTCTGAATGGTAGGATCCACATATCCCTGCAGAACAGGAACATGAGCTCTGGATCTGGCATGGAGACACGTACAGGAGAAACAGGAGCTCTCCCCTCCACACACTGCACTGGCCAACGTTACTGTAATCTAGGAGTGGAAAGCTGTAGAGGGAGACTTAACACATGTCACCTGGTACTCTAGGAGTCCTGTCTTTCCATAAGTGACTCTCTATCATATACATCTACTTGTTCCTTCTCTATATTTTTGTAAACCTAAATGGAACTGAAAATCTTCCTTGTTTGAGCTATTTTTAAAGATTTTTTTTTTTTACTTTTTGAATGTTTGCTGTAAAGTGGAAGAAAAGTAATCAAGAGTTGCACTAGTAGTTTATCACCTGGAAGGAAATTCTTTATATGGAAGATTTCTGCAAGTTGCTAAGGTTTATAGAATGGTTTGTAACGTGCTGTCCTTCCAGCATTTCCACAACAGTTACTTAAACAAGCTGCTAATATAATTATATTAAGGATTACATAACTCCACTGAAATCACACTTAATCAGAACAGTTTTGCCTATTCAAAACAAACAATAAACCCCTATAATCTAAGCCTTTGTATGTACTCCATACCTACTTTCCCACCATTGCAGGCAAATATTTTTATGTGAAGAAATCTCTTTGTAACAATCTGTTTTTAAGTTGGAGTGAAAATCCATACTTGACTTCCAAGCTTCACTGACTAGACAGATAAGACCTTCTCCCTTTCTTCCTTCCAAAGTATTTCTCTCTTTGGTGAAATAAAAAAAGACTGAGTAGAATAGGAAAATAGTCTCCTGTAATTCATTGTTGTGCAACTCATTGAACTTTAAAAACCATCATGGATTAAACTCTCCCCCACACACATGACAAACTGTCTGTATTTACAATGTAGATTTAATTCCTAAAATATCATTAAGCCTACTGTAAATCTTTCCTTCAAACACTAATTTCCTTGATTTAGAGTTCACAATGAAAAATCCTATGAGAAACCTTGGAATGCCTCGAAACATGTTTTTTATGTCTATAAAACTATCATCTACAGTATGTAGATATTTTAAAGGACACTTTTGTCAAAGTCCTGTATCTTAATGTAATTAAAATATAGTAAGTCAGAGCTTTTTTTTAAAAAAAAACACACCTTCCTATAGAGAAAGGTTTAGTAATGGAAAAACAATGAACTACCTTTTCTCCCCCCAATATCAATGAGTTTCTCACAACAAAACTGAGTAAATTGTTCCTCCTAATCTGAATTATTATGCACTCTTTTCGTAAGAACAGATGGTTCAGTTGTATCCCAGTGATCACTTTCTCTGACCTAAATTACTTCGTTCTTTTCCTAAAAGTTGCCAGAAGTGGTCAGCAAAGTATAATGATGCTTCAGCATCTTTACCACCAATAAACTTTCCTTCATAGCAATTCTGAACCTCTCTTACAGCAGTGAAGCCCCATTATTACTTATCTATGCAGGAAAAACACTGGAAATAGTTTATTTCTTTTCTCTGGAAAAAAAAAAAATCCAACTTTTTCCATTTGAAGACTCTTATCACATTCCTGCTTCATCTTATCCTCTTTAGCCTGAATAATCACAGCGCCTTTAATCTTTCCTTCTGTTGTCTCTCCTATCATTCTTGTTATTTTCTGTTGACTCTCTTGGAGTGTCAAATCTGGTCAAGGACCTCCAGCTGAGCCCCTGTGACACCTGAGTGCAGGGAAAAGGTTGCTTCATGCATCCAGCAAAACACAAATTAGTATTCTTATGTACAACAGTACAGGTTACCTTGCTGCTAATAACGAGCAGGAATTGATTGTGTTTAGCTTGCAAGTGATAAGTAGTCCTCAGAGTGTCCCGCCCAAAGAACTGTAATCGAGACAACTACACTTGTCCCTGATGAAGACCTACCCCTTTCAACACATTACAGCAAGTTCATTCTGAATTAGAACCCTGACTGACTTGCAGTTTCTTCCAGCATTATATCATGCACAAAATGAATATGTATCCTCCCTTCTCTATCTCAGTCACCCAGGATGATATTGAATAACAAGCCTCAAGGTAACCCCATTAGTTTACACTTCCATTTTGACAGTTGGTAATTGGCAACTCCTCTCTAAATGGAGTTTCCTCTTCAGCTTTGCATTACTCAAAGTTTAAACTTTATTATTTACAAGACTTTGATTAATATCACAGAATCGCTTTTCAGACAAAGCTGTAAGTTTGGAAAATGTCATTTAGCATTATAAAGCAGAAAAAATCAGTACATTTAAATTGTATTATTATAACTCTGGAAAAAGAAAAATGAAAATTGTCTAACCTTTTATTGGTCTCTGCTGGAGTACCGGGTGCTGTTGTAGGCTCCCCAGTAAAGAGAGACGTGGGCATGCTGGAGAGGGTCCAGCACAGGAGCACAAAGTGATTAGGGGACTGGAGCATGTCACACACAAGGAGAGATGCAGAGAGCTGGCACTGTTAAGCCTCAAGGAGTAAGGCTCAGGGGGATCATAAAAATGTGTATAAACACCTGAAGAGGGAAGTAAAGGCCATGGAGCCAGATCCTTCTCAGTGGTATCCAGTGACAGGAGAAGAGGCAACGGGCACTAACTGAAACACAGGAAACTGCATATAAGGAAAAGCTTTCCTTTGCTTCACAGAGTGGTCAAACATGGCAGTGGGTTACCCAGAGAGCTTGTGGAGTTGTCATCCTCAAAGGTCTATAAAACCTGACTGAATACAGCCCTGAACAACCTGCTCCAGGTGATTGCTTTTTGAGCAATATGGCTAGATGACCTCCAGAGATCCTCTAGTATTCGACTACTCAACTACTCTACTCTCTATTACTTTTTTTTCTTTTTAATTCTTAGCTGGTTGATCATTTTATTAGCCTCTGAAATTGTGGCTTTCTTTTCATGGAAGAATGCTTTATGAGTATTTTTATTAATAATAAAATTTTTATCAGGACCAATTTTGTTTAAGCTGAGTATAGTCAAAGATACTGCAATTAAAGACAATTGCAAAATTGTCACTTGTGTGACAATCAGTAATATATATAATTAATGTTCTATTCAGATATTAGTATGACCCAGATACAAAACCCAAAACAACTTGTAACTAGCTGAGGAGTATGAAATTAACTTTCATTATTAAGCATCTTCTTGTTAATTTTGCTGAATTAAAAAAAAGCAAAACATTTTATATTCCTTTACCTCCATCTTATCTTATTGCCAATTAGAGTTGCAATTTATTCTTTAATAGGATATACTCAGTTACCTTTTTAATGTGTTTGAATAAAGACCGAAGAAAAGCTTTAAGTACCTGAAACATAAACAATTAACTGCTACAATGACCACACTTCACTGAAGTTTGAGCAACATCCTTTAGATTAGTGAAAACTTAGTATAAACTAAGCCACTACCATGCCCTAGCTGTTAGGTTGGGGGAAGCAATTGCTGCCTGGTAGTCAGTATATCCTGTTCTGGGCTCCCAGTATAAAAAAGATGTCCCAAATGGAAGAGTAAAGCAAAGTACCATGGAAGGGGGTTCAGCTCAGGGACCCATGGCGAGGTGAGACTGAGGGCACTAATTGGGCTTGTTTATTTCAGGGTGAGAAGGTTAAGCCAGGTGGATCCACCAGCAATCAGCCACCTAATGCAGAGCCTTGGAGAAGGCAGAAAGAGACACTGGCCAGAAACACACAATGAAAACCAAGAGGTGATGGTCACAGGTCTCTACAACCAACAGCTGGGGTGGATAAAAGGGAAAAGGCAATCTTCAGGCCACTAGCCTTGAGAATCCTTGTGCATTGGCAGTTCTTCACATTTTTTAAACTTGCCTGGAGAAGGCCATGAGCAACTCAAATTTATTTTTAAAAAACTGATTAATATAAATTGAATGGGCATAGTTTTATTTAAATTAATCTTAGTATTTAGCCCTGGTTTGAAGAGGAAGTTGAAATGAGGGACCTCTACAGGTCATCCTAACCTAATTTTTTCTCCAATGCCAGCTACATGATGCTATATAATCTGATATTTCTGAAATATTGCAGTCTGTGCTGTATTTGAGATTCCTCTTTGAATCTTAGTGATTTTATTCTGAATCATTTACATTGAAATTAATACATATCATCCATTCTTTTTAAGATACTTTCTCCCACACCAAATCTCACCAGGGCCATTATATTTAAATATAGCATACTATTTTTGTTTCAAACCTTTCTTTAAAAAAAAAATCATGCATACTTCTTTAAGATTTCTCCTCCTCTATTCATTTATTCTTGATGAAATGAGCACAAATCATAATTTCAGGTCTTTTTATTTTACTTTTCAAGGTATAATGCATCATTTAAAAAGGAAATATAGCTCTAAAAGTTGCTGTTAAGGACCATAAAGCAGAGAAATAATATGTAGTTCCTTTGCAAGGTTTTTATCTTAACAGCATTACTAACTGTGACATTTATCCCGCTTAACCTCACCAAATGTACCCTAGGGAAATGTCAACAGAGTCTTATGGTTTTAATACAAATGAATTATCAAAGAGTTTGAATAATGTAATCATCTTAATGTATTCAGTTTTTATAATGAACATCTGTTATGGGGATAGAGAAGCAAAGGGACTGGTTAATGTAACAATTAAATAAACAATTAAATGTAAAAATTAATAAAAGTGATTTTACAATTTTAACTATTTGAGTAACAACCTGAAGTAACTGTCATTGAAATATTCCTTATATCCCTTTTTCTGCTGGATACAGTTTTTCTTTGATGGAATTCACATATGCTTTCTAGATGCTTGTTATGGATATAATACTGTTTATAAAGACAGCTTGCTCCCTCGATAGAAATCTTCTCCCTTGAGTGATGCATATTTGTGTTCTTAAAGTTCGTGCCAAATCTCTTACTTTACATGCCTTTACCAATAATCCTTTTGCAGTGCATTTTCTGTCAACTCCATTTATTAAGAGGGTTGTTTTCAAACATCCTGCTAGCATACATTACAGTAATTCTCGGCTCGTGGGAATACATTCTCTAATTATCGAGATGGCCTAACAAATGCCTCTGGTATTTACTGATATTATATTTTATTCTGTCATTATGCTTTCTGATCTGAATATAAATTTGGAAAATTTACATGAATCATACATAATTTTGCAGTTTATACTCTTTTAAACTATGTTTTATGAGTAATTCCAAGAAATCATAAATGTTTTTTTAAGGAAATCATGCCATCATTTACAATTCAGAAAATAAATATCCTCAGTTTCATCTGAGTTCCTGAATGACATTTCATTCAATCTCCATACTCTGAACCTTGTTCGTACACTGTAACCAGTTGTTCTTTTGCTCCTGGAATGCAGAAATTTGAATATAATTTAGGCACATTTAGAAGCTTGTCATCACACATCCATATAGACAGGACATTTCAGGTCCTGAGTATGCAAATCTGCTATGTTGAAATTATACTTCTCAGGTTCAAGGCCTGATTCATCTGCTTTTGTCTGATGCCGTTTGCTTGACGGCTGCTATTTGCTGTTCACAATTTGTTAGACTGCGGTAATGCAAGCTGCATCCAGAGCGATATTACAATGAAAGTGAAAGTTACCACATGATTAAAGGTCTTAATTCCTCTTAGATTAACCACAGAATCACAGTAACAGAGAGAAGTCATTACTTTGACCACGACCACGACTTAACTGGAGTTTAACATATGACATTTTTTTACTGCTATTATAATATTTAGCTTTCAGATTTCTCACTGAAATCCACATCCTCAGTGGAAACGACTGCGTTTGGTACGTCATGTCTAGGGGGGTTATACCCCTCACCTGTGCTATTCACAGCTTTTGGTGTGCTGATTAGGAAAAAACCAAAATGGTTGGATATGTGAATTTGGAAGGAAAACGATAGGCTTGAGGCTTACACACTAAGCCCAGGTCTTGAAGGAATTCTCTGCCTCCTGTCAGGATTGAGAATTTATAACCAGTATTAGAATAAGCCCATCTCTTTATTTAGCAAGAATGAATACAGTAATATACCTTTAAAATGTAGATAAGATAGTTTTTCTCTTTCTATATAGAAGTGCTGTAGTCAGAACACATTCAGTACAGTAGGAAGGTTCAAATCCGATTTAAATGTACATTTCTAGCTATTCTAGAGAGTATTTTATACCATCCTAAAAATCTCCCTATTGAAAGTATGACACAAGAAAGTGAAGATTTGAGAAATCAAGTTCAGGTAGAACATGAAAATTTCTGCAGATTAGTGGAGAAGGCCTTTGGAAATCAGGAATCTTGTTCTACTGGTTGCTTCACCCTTCAATAGCCAAGGCAATAACTGTGTCTCATACATGACAACTCTGAAACACAGACACGTAGGCAAGTTTTCTCCCAGGGAAAAATCAGTCACTTCAGTCAAGAGCTAATACAGAAGTTGCTGCTGTCAAAATCACAAGAACGTATGCATAATTTTCATTCTTGCATCCATATTCATCATTACTAAGAAGCATGTGGAGCAACCAAAACTGATGCCTGGGACTCTGAACATAACTTACTCATTTTACTGCCTGTTGGGTTTTATTACTTAGTTGAGGATGGCCTCACCTGTCTGGCTGATTATGGCTTTCCCTTCACTTTACTGGTTACCACAATCAGCCATGAATTTTACTGTAGTCCATGCCCGTTTACTTATCTCACTATTTGGTCTTAATCCTTTTCAAACCACTGAATCATCTAAACCCTTTCAGCCTGACCAGTTTTCCTAGGGGAAAACAACAACATGGTTTTCTCAGGATCTTTAGCAAGTTTTCTGCATAGAATCCTTTTTTTTCCCCTTATACCCAGAATATGTTGAATTATTTTGGGAATGGTGACACTATGGTCATTCAGAGATCTGTACCTCTTTCATGTGATGCAGGTGACAAGGGACTCTGGGTATCAGGTATGGTCTGGGCCTAGCTAGTCTTTCCTTTTGGGTAGTAGGGACCTGGAATAACTACGCAGAAGACCTCGCATAGGGCAAGATACGAAGCAGAGTCTAAGCTGTGACATAGCAGTAGAAATCTTATGTGTGGAAAGAGACCAGAATTTAGATAAACCTTCCTGGAGCACTTGGAAGGACTAGTTGATCATTGTCTCTTCACATTTGGGCAGAAATTGGAAGGATTACACTTCCAAATAAAATGCCTATATTCTGTCCCAGTTATACTCTAAATGCCTTTTGTGAACTAAGCTTCAGTCTTTCACAATTAATTATCTTTAATTACCAGGTTCACTCTTCTGTCCTCTGAAAATTGTAACTTCATTTGCTTTGTTCTAATATTTGCTTACCTTCCCAGTTAAACATGACTTTTCATAAAGAAATTCTCAGTTGTACAGCAGGGTATTTCTAGCTAATTTCCTTAATACCCAAAGGATGTACATAATCTGGACTTTGAGAAATGACTATTAATTTTTTTCCTGTATATTCCCTCCTTTGATCTTAGTTATTTTTACAAGGTCAGTAACTTCATAAATTTTCAGATACCTCCTCTAATTTCATTTTCTGCGTCCTTCAGCATTAGCAGTCAGAGGTAAATGATAACCCAGCTTTTTTTCCGTGCATTATTTTCCATTTCCTGAAGATTTCACTGATATGTTCCCTGGAGTTTCATTTTGCATGCCAGAAACCAAGATTCCTTTGATATAAAACTACCTCTCCAAATCTTGCCTTTGCATGGCTCTTTGAGTTACTAATTTTCATTAATATTCCATTGATATGAACCAGCACATTAGATTTCTGTAATGCACAGAAAATCACAATTGGTGTCACCCACTTGGTTTCTGCAGTCTACTATTTCTGTTTGTATCTTCTCTTTTTGTACATCCATTTTAATATATTAACATTGAGTCTCCATTCTTCTTCTAATCTGATTTCTGTCTCAAATAATACATTTCTGGGTAAATCCAAATCACTCTGCATGTTTTAGCTCAGAAGCCACTCTAACTCTGCTCCCCTTCACCATCCCCTCTCCCCAGGAACAGGTCTGAAGGCATTGCAGTTCACACCAACCATGAAATCGACTGCTTCAGAGAGGATTCGTTGCTGAAAGTGATAACTATTTGTCCAGATCAGTTCTGTGTGCCTTTGTGCTTTGCTTTTCAGGGAGCGCTTTAAAAGCAGAGGGGAAAGGATCTCCAAGATTTTGTCAATGACAAGTATAACCATTAAAGATTAATTATCTTAATGCTTGAAAATTAAAGAGTCTAATATTTTAGGTTATATTAAAAATAATATCTTGCTGGTAATATTCAGTGTAACGGTTTATAAGGTATATATTGAATAATGGCAGAAAATCCAAGAAGTCTATCTGAGATAATGAGTCTCTAACTTTAATTGACATTCAAATCTTGTTTAAACATTGGCCTATTGAACTGTAAGTCTATCTATTTAATTGAGTTTAATGCTAAAATAGAAAAGATGTTTTAATTTTAGATGTGGACATTAAAAAGAAAACCTAAATCAAAGAGATAAGATCTGAAATCTTGGGGAATTTAGAATCAAGTTTTTTTAACTCAGTAAAACTGATTACCTAGACACAGAAACAAACATACAAAACTTCCATGCATTTCAGAGCCTACTTTTTAAGAAGGAAATTGAACACTGAACAGCAGTCTCAAAACAAACTATTTTCTGACAATTATTAAAATAAGGCAAAATAAATGTTCATGTATATTAGATTAGAGAATATATAATTAATACATTCTATGCTCAATACCAGATGTTCTTTTCTTCCAAAAGCCTAAAATTTGTGAGTAGAGAGAAAAAAATGTCTTCTCAATTGCTGATAAACAGATAATTAGAAGCAAACTAGGCTTAAAATGAGATTATATACTTTTACAAGAGGCTGTATACCTAAAGAATTATAAACTAATTGCAGGGAAAAAAAGGTAGGCTTTAATTTGTTGAAGCACAGGATGAGGCAAACTTTCAGACACTAAACCTGAAATGAGAGCCTTTTGTAGTACAAAAACATGATGAGACAGCCTTTCATAGCATTTCAAGCTTTTCCATAATATATTGTCATTGGAGCCAAAGAACTCGTCATATATGATAATTTTCACACAGTTTTGAAGAACTTCAAACAGATCAAAACAAACTTTCAAGTTGCTTTGTGGTTTGTAAATATAATTAGAAATTACTTTGTATCATAAACAATAGCACTCTAAGCACTTCAAAAAGAAAGCTGTTAGTTATGTTACCTAACGAGAGTAATGCCATTTACTGAGAATAGTTTACAACACGTTCGTAGAAACATGGATAGAAACATTTATGTAAACAGCAAAATACTGGAATGGCTCTGCAATGCATACTTGTACAACAACCATATTGATTAAAGTTACTGCTGAATTTTCTATTTCATTGCTTTTAGCTCTTAATACACTAAAAAAAATAATTTCATTGTCTCAGCCCAGGAACGATGCGAGTTGTTAAATATTTGGAAATATAATATTTGAAAATATATAAGCTCTAGACTGCACAAACCTCATAATTTCCTCTGATGGATAACCTAGGGAATAAAAGCCCAAATCTTCCTAATGCTATCTCTCACAATCCTCAGAATAGTCACCATTTAATAGCTGCACATTGCAGTTACATGTATGGGCCAATGCTGGCAGTGAAATATTTCACCAAAATATGTTGTACATGGAACATCAAATGAACACCTTGTTGCAGGAAGCTCATCTAAGGAAGACAAAGCCAAGGTTGACACCAAGGGAGGTAGCACCAAAGAAAAATGTTACATTTTCCCTAGAAGATTCAGATTAAGACAGTCATTTAATATGTGTAACTACAAGATCAGTAAAGAATAGTGAATTTCTCATTGATTATTCTATTTTCTATTCTGTCTAGTTGCTGCTTTAACACACCACTGCTTGGCCAGTCTGTTCTCACGGCTCTGACTTAATTAACTAACTGGTAGAGTAATTTAGGAGCTAGGCTGAAAAAAAAAAATGAGCTTTTTATATAATGACATTTAGAAAAAGAAAATGTGAAGTCTTTTTTTATGGAAATATTTTCATTTTCTTAGGACAAACTTGAGCATGTCATGTTGACAGAAACACGCAATGTAACTCATTTAGGGTAGGTGCGAGAGCACAAAGTGCTTTTCTTTATTAAAAATTATACAGAAGATGATTTTTTTGTTGTTGTTATGATTGGATCCAAATGCTTATTTCATTTAATGGCAAATGTTGAAGGAATTTGCACTCTCAGACTCCCCTGAATGCTCTGTGTGGAAAGATACTGTGCTAGTCATCTAATCTTTATCACTGTTACACAGGGAGGTTTTATTCATTTTAAATCATAGAGATCCCAAAACAATAATCCAAAAGGCAGACTTAACTGAGTTCCCTCGGAAGCACACCACTCAGATTATTTTCTCTAAATCTCTAAGGCCATTAGCAGAAACCTGATAAATGAGAAATAGTACTGGATAAAAAGAATGTTACTGCAAGGCTGTAATTTCATTTTATAGAATTTTTCTAATATTTTAAGTCTTTAATAGCACCAAGATAACTGAGTCATACTTCATTATATTACTTTGCTTCAAATATCTGACCTCTTTTGATTTCATTAGCAGAAAGTATTCTTCTCTTCTGTGAACACTATTACCTGTTATTTTAGATTACCTTTCCTAGCTTTTATAGTTCAACAATGTGTACATAAACTATCAAAATAATTACCAGTTTTACTTTTGTCATTTTGGATACTGGTGGATGTTGCTGGATATTCCAAAAAAAGTTACATTTACAAATCAATAACTACATCTATGGTAGAGGTATACATTCATCAAAGAAACATCACATTCTCAATTATTCTTGGGTCAGCAGTTCTGTATGTATGCACACAAATACGAGAAACTAATGAAAAACAAGTCTAAATAAACACCTCCTTTCAAGTTCTTGCATTATCTTTCCTGTGCAAAAAACTATCTAGCAGGAGCAGCTCCAAAAATCTCCCAATAATTTCTTTTATCAGCCTAAGTCCATTTGGAACACTTATTTGTAAGGCATGCTTCCTTTGGTGAGCAATGCTCCCTGTTTCTAGGGGGTATCAACCTGCAGAACAGGGTTCCTGCTATATCTCATAATTCTTGTCTTTTACCAGGTGGCATGAGGACAAGTCTTTTCTCTGATTTTCTCTCCCACTCCTGACAAAAAATTCTGGCAAAAATTCTGTTTCCTGTAGGCTTGCAAGGATGGAGGTGGCTGCTGGACCTGGCCTGTGTCCAGCTAATGTAAATCAGACAGTTTACACAAACAAGCTCATTAATGAAAAATTTCCAGTGTTTTCAATGGAGGGCACTATGTGCCCAAAGGTTTCAGATTTTTTTTCTCGTTACTCAACATTTTTAGCTCCATCTCGTTTAATTTGAATTTCATCTTTGAAAGAGAAATTTGGGGGATTGGACTAGATGATCTTTCGAGGTCCCTTCCAATCCCTAACATTCTGTGATTTCCATCCTTGTTTATTTGAAGAGGTTTTTTATAAAAATACATAATTTTGCCATTTCACATATTAATAGATTTATTTTTCCTAAAATTTTCCTCTGTTTTTAAGATCTTTCTAATAATAAAAACAAAAACATGTCTTATCTTAAAAATAAAATTGCTTGGTCAAATGGGGATTTATAAAATACTTGTACATTCCTCTTCTACCCACAGCCCTAGTAATTAAGATTTGGACAGCATTTAATTAGCCTGTCAAGTCTAACTACGAGCTCCTACATATACTATTTTTTTTTCCTTCAAAATAAATGTATCAAAATTTTATACTCTGCCTCTTCACAGACTGAACCTTCCTACTGAAAACAAACAATTTTATTCCTTCTGGAAAAGTGAATCATGTCCTAAATCCCAAATCATATAAATAATACCCCCTGGACACAGACAGATCAAACATTTAAAAGTCTAAGCCTTAATCCTCATCCCTAGACAATGCAGCAACTTTAGAAAACAAACATATCACATGTCTGAAAAAGGCTGGATCAGCTCCAGAGTCAGCAAAACACAACCATCACTGAATGCTGTTGTTGCTTCCAGACCAGTTTACCCTTCATTTTACAAAAGGGTATTTGTTGTGTCCGACAATGATGCGTTCTTAAGAGCACTATAAATTATTTGTAAAGATAATTACCTTTAAACTGCTGAACTGAATTGAGAAAATGCTATTTTTACATTCTTCTTCATTCATTACTGGAGGATGCACACCAATGCATGCATAGACACACACTTTTCACATGACCTACCACCTTTTTTGAAGTAAAATGTGCTGCATATGTTTTGAGCAGCAAAGAGCTGAACTTTCAGGTAATTTTAGCAGTTTAAAAGCTTTATTAAAATTTCATTAAGGAAAGTAGCAACAATTCCTGACTAACATCATGGTGCAAATGAAGAATGTTACTCTTCAGAGGTGGATTAATCATGTGCAGGGTCTTTAGAAATGCTAAGTGTAGTTGTTGTTTGCTTGAGAGTAATTCTTGGTATGTCAGTACTCCATTCCATATCACATTCTCCAGTAAGACAATGAGTAATCCTCACCTAAAGAGCAATTACAGATCCCTAATTTCAACTCTTTCATTTCCCTTAATTAGAGAAAGTACCAAGGGCAGAAAATATAGGCAAGATCTACTGCCATTAACAGTAAATGAGATTTGTATGAGTAACTTATTTGAAAGTTAAGTCTCTCACCTGCACTGCATGTCTGCTACATAATGGGTTTATATGTTTTTATCTATGCTACATATACTCCTGTTTCTCCATAGATGAAATATCTTTCCCTCTTTTGGGACCATAAATGAAGCTGACAAACACCCATCAAGTAGTTCCCACGTTTCTACTTTCCCAAGAAGAAAAGCCAATCCAAACACCATGCTTTGCAAGCTGCTGTCCAGGTTGCAGGTCTCCTGGCACGCTCTGTCCAGCTCTGTCTCTGCGTACGCACCCCGATTTCCTCCCAGGAGGAATGCACACGTAAGCATGCTCTGAACCTGTGTCAGGAAAATGTGGGGTGTACTCCCACCTCCTCAGTTCACTCACATCCTTTGTAAACCGCCCAGTCACTTTTTACCTTGCGAGCAAGTTTGATTTTGCTTGGAAATAATTTTTCTATGCTAATGCTATATATAATAGTTTTCAGAATGCAATATGACATATGGGAACAGCAACTTAATGCACTTCATAAACGTAAAATGCTTATGACAATGTCACAGAGCTTTGAATCTTCTAACTTTGTCTTCTGTGTTGTTAGCTGGTAATGTGCCTGTGAATGCATAAATTCTAAATTGTAAAGTTTAAATGTTTACAGTTTCCTTATTAAAGGTTATTAACAGTATGTGACCCTATGCGGTAATATAACATGATCTAGTACTTTCTTTAAAGGGATTTGCTGGATAGACTAAAGAAAATCTAGTTATTAGCCAAAAAAAATTGTCTTTTTTTCCTCTAGATCTTTTGAAAATCTTTGTAATTTTCAGAGAAAATCTGCAGTCCTACTTTTATGTTTTAACTTTTCTTATTGCAGAAAATGACAGGAAAGGAAGATAAATTTTCAAAAGATTTTTCTTCTGGCCATTTCTTACCATACGTTGTATATGGTAATTCAGAGTGTCTGGACTGAAAATGAGATGTTATCTTAGGGACTTTAATAAGAGCTATCTGTCCAGGCTTGTCTGTGCTTCAAAATATTTTTTTTAAAGGTAGAAATGAATGCTTCTTCATATGCCATGGTCTTTGACTTTGACACTTCTTTGGGGCAATCATGGGCATGCTTTCTTCAGCAGAAAGAACTGCTGCCTGTCCGCCACCTACCTCCTCTTCAGATATGAAGATTATAAAAAGATTGTGGATTAAAAAGTCAAATTCAGTCACTGGGCAAAAGACTGGTAAAATATGAATTTACTAATCATGCTTAGATATGAAAAGTACAAACTTTTCAGATTATCACAAAGATGAATCTTTCTCATGAATTTAGGGGATAATTGTTGTTTATTCTCTCCATTATCAATATGTCTTAATATGTAAAAGTGAAATGATCTCTGGATGCTGCAGATATCCTTCTGCAGGTGAATTTGTTGTCTGTTTGAACTATGTTGTTTGCCCATTTTTTACACACATATTTCCCCTGACATCTTAAGCAGGTTCCAGATTACAACAGGTGATCACCACCTTGGATCAAACACAGAGGTGAACTGGCAGAATAATATGAGTATTGGGGTGTGGAAACAAACATATGAACATTGCAAATTGTCAGCGACTGATTTTAGTGAGTAGGTAAAGACACAACTAGAAAATAAAGGGTGTAAGACTGAAGGCAAACAAAAATATTGGTCGGATATCTGCTGCACAATTCTTCCTACACTTAATTTTAAAAAACTTAATATAAAGAAAGTTTTGTAACCATGTAAAACAATGCCTTGGATTTTTTCATACCCTGTTTTTAGCACATTTTTTTCTGGTATCTAATTTCTCTGCCTGTAATGTTTTAAATCTGTCAGTCATGTTAGAAGGGAAAATGAGCAAACCAAAAAAAGAAAAAAAAAATCCCTGATAATATCATGACATAATTGCTAACTCAGAAAATAAGATCTGAATACCAAGCTGCTCTGAGAGCTCTACCTTTGGATTACTGTGAAAACCAGCAATGCAAAGTGCAAATATCAGATAAATTAATCATCACAGCTTCTTACAGGCTATGCCTATTTAACTGCAGTGGGTTAAATTAGAGCTACTCCTGTATCATAAAAATCAAATTTTAAATTTCTATTAAAAATGTCAGTTTTACAAAAAAGTTCACTACTTCCCTCAGACATTATTTGTTTTCACTCACCTTTTATACAAATATATAGTAATGCAACTGACTGTTTACAAGCATGTGTCTCTAAAAATATATGATAAAATTTACAAAATCAGCAATTTTTTAATACAGTTTGGTAGGTGAGATATTGCTTTGCTTTTCCTAAGGTCTCATTTTGTGTTATGACAGGCAATTAAACAGCTGGCATATTTCAAACAAAGTCATGGTTGATGAGGTTTCTGTGTAATGCTGTCATAATATTAAACTAAGCAAACAAGCACACAGCAACGTTAACAACCTTTTTGTAAACTTAGGAGCTCTCCAGTACATTTATAATGTATCCCACAACTTAATTTCCTTAAGATTCACTACTATATTTGGATTTGTTATCTGTACTAAACAGTTGCCTCTTGTCTTGAAGAGGCCATCAAGAATGTATTGTATACATCCTTTCCCATACACTTTGATCCTCCTCCTCAGAACAATACTTAACTGACAGGTAGCAAGAATAAATTTGAAAAACAAGTTTAAGAAGCAATTGAAAACACCAGTTCTACCTAGATTATAAACTTGTATTGCACAACTTTTTCTACATGTGTGAAAACCCATAATTTTTAATTAAATGACCCTGTCAAGCAAAAACAAGTTCACATCATACCTACTGTGCTATTGTTTCTGTGCATTTAAACATGAAGGAGATCTGCTCCATTGGCCTTGACTGTTAAGTGGCAAGAAAATCTAAAAGCTGAATGTTTCTTTCACCACAAAGCTCGAAGTCAATAAGCTTCTGTAAAACACTGCTCATGTACATTATGTGCCTCTACACTGTACAGATATTTTTACCTTTGTTATTTCCATTAGTTGAGAAAATATATTCTTAGAACAAGCAGGATGTTGTATATCATCTTGCATGCAAAGTATAAAGAAAATATTGCATTTTACTCCACGTAGACATCAGTCACCTTGCTGTACACAAACACTCAAGAAGCAGCTTTCACACATAGCTCAATGGGACACACATTTACATCTGTATGGATGGTAGAATGATCAAATTTTAGGCATACATTACTTGCCTTCTCTTTATTCACCAATGTGCAGAATTTGTTTCATATGAACCAATATTTATTATCACTCAGCTTATTATATCAGTAAAAACAGCATTACTGATACACTCCAAGTCAAATTTTCAGAGAAAGGTTAAATTCAAACAGACAGTTAGACAACTACTCAAAATATAATTCTGCTAAGCCACTTGAGTTCAAGATATTCTATTACATTAATTTCTCTCCATTGTTGCTCAAAGGCTGATTTACAGGAACTAAAAAACAAAGCCTTTGAACTATAGTATATCATTAAAAATGCCTATAACTTTGATCTCATACCACACTGCTGACAGTCTTGGAAGTGAGCTCTTAAGAAAGACAGGCAAGCTTCTGTCAAAATAAGTAAATAAATAAATCAGGATGGAGAAATTTCTCTAAGTTGTTTTTTCTTCAATTTACAATTTATAACAGTTCAATTTCTAATCATTAGAGAGGAGGAAATTGTAAGCTTGAGTTCTCAGTATAGTTTGAAAAGGTACAAAAATCAGTTTCTGCTTCCAAAAAATCAGTTAATCATGTGCAGAACTGTTCTTCCTACTTCTTTGATGGCTCCTATGTTTCCTTCTCCATTAAAAAAGCACTGGGGGAAGGAGTCTCATCACTACTGTTCATATCTACCCCTATAATCCTGTCATTAAAGGGTTACTAAGGTTTACACTGTATGGAATAAATTTTCAAACCTACTTCAAGTTAAAGAGTGAATGGGTTCCATGGGAAAACAGATCTGAGTTTCTGCTCTTTAGATCCTCAACCCTAAAATGTAGCTAATTTTGAAGCTGCTCCGTCTCTCCTGAAGCAAAATTATGCAGCAGGATTACACTGGTAGGCTTGCTATGTGCGTCAGGATATGATAGACAATATTCTTCTTGTGATTACAACATTCTCATAAAGCACAGAGGTCACTTACTGTCTCGTGATCTGCTTTGGTTTTCTGGGGTAATATTTTTATTACCGAAGTAGTATTTAATTTCAAGGTAACTAGTCAACACTAGTGCAACTTCTACAGAATGTTCAATTTTTTCTGAATAATGCTCACTACTACAGCTACCCTCAAATTATAAATAAACAAAAAACCTTTTGTAATTACATCAGCAAGATACAAATATTAATTCGACTACCCTGTGGAATTTTTATTAATCTTTTATATAAAAATCCTTCTTGTATACTCAATTAATTCTATTAAAGAATAAAACAACTATAGAACAACTATAACTCAAAGTTAAAAGCCACTCTCATGAATATTATATGCCTAAAGAACGACAGCAAAGCACGTTGGCATGCTGAGAGCTGATGGTTAAGATGCATAAACAGTGGTTGGTGCTGCACACTGCAAATTCACATCGCAGAGACTCAGTGTCCCATACTTAATTTATTATGACTGTACTGTACTGTTCATAGATGGATTCTTACCTCAATAAGACACAGGAAAATGAAGATTCAATTTCTATAATTTGGTTATTAAACTTCACTTTAGGCTATGATATATTTTAATAACTATTGTACATTTTATTTTTATGCTGGTTTTATCCATGACTTTAAATAGAATGTGAGACAACCCTTTTATCTTTCAAGCTTTTACAGCTATGCCAACTGTCTCCAAAACCTTTTCAGCCACTAGAACAAATATGATCCAAAAAGTGATCCAAAAAACTTCTTTGTCCAAACCAAATCAGCTTATTCTATGATTATTTACATAGTCAAGCTTCCACGGAGTGTTTCAGTAATTAATTAGCAGGAAACTTGCTGAAAAGGGTATGAGATATGGGATATTCATCCTTTTCTTCTAAGCTACCTGTTGAATTTTATTTGCTATTAAAGATGATAAAAAGGTGCTTTGTTTCTTTCCCTGTGTCAGATAAAAAGTGTAAATTCCATATCTGGTGTCAGTCCATTTCTTTCCTGGCCATTAATACAGAAATTGTTTTAAATGTCTTTCTAAAAGAAAGCAACAAACACACAAAATATTTCAGACACATACCCAGCATTTATTCTGCAAAGTATACAGGACAGTGTAGATCCTGAAGACTCTGTGGAATTAGTTATTTGAAACTCATGTTAATGTCAGAAAATACTTCTGCTGGCCTGTGTTAACCAGAATTAATGCACTAAAAGATGACCCGTACCATATTTTCTGAATAAGAACAACTGTTTGACATCAATTTGTATCAGAAATAAACCAACCAGAAAAAAAAGAGTGGAATTATTGGAGGTAAAAAGCCCGCTAAAGATAAAGCCCTCCAGAATTTGAACACAGTTAAGAATTTTTTGAAGTACTTTGAAAAATGCCAGTGCCAGCAAAAAGATGAAATTTTGACAGTAGTCACTTTGAAGGGACATGACGATTTGATGGCTATGAATATTGAATAAATATCTGGGGAAAAAAAGAGTGCAAAGATATTCAATGAACATAACATACATATTTTGATTAGAGAATTGTAAGAAACAAAGGATGTTAATCATGAAACGACTAGGCTTGCATTATAAGGTAGCCTCTGGAGGAGTATTTGCAGAAGGTGAACAGTTGGTGTTATGCACACAGCTAGATACTTAGTCAAGAGATTTGTTAGCAGTACTTCCACAAGGCCAACTGTGCCAAGACGGCAGCCATGCATGAACTGAGTGGCAGGACTCAGCAGCGAGAGTCAGTAACCCAGGTGGGTTTTGAATGAAAACTGGTTCAAATCCTAACTGCTTTCAGCATAGGTTAAGTTATGCCGTCACCTCTTCTCAAGTCCTGTCAACTCTCCACAGATGATTTCACAGAGAGCAAAGAGAAACCAAGTTGTTAATAGCTCTGATATCTTGGCAGCGACCTGTCCATGTTTCAGAACAAGGCATTGCAGCAAGCACGTAGGTCTGCATCCCTCCAGGGGACAGGCAGCCTCCAGAAGCTGGTCACTGAGACTTCATTTACACAGATCAGTTTTGCAAAGGGCCATGTTACACAAGGCTGAAATCATTTTGATACCAAAGACTGACTGAAACAGATTTACTGTCAGATTTCTGTCTCAGAACAAGTGCATCATGAAAGCTTCCCTCACTTTTCACAGATTAAAATGAGATTGAGCCCACAGACTAAGATCACAAACCAGCTGTCATTGCTGCTCTGAGTACAAGATGTAGCTATGCTTTCATATGTGTAGTAACACACTC
Organism: Caprimulgus europaeus; assembly: GCA_907165065.1. The sequence continues at coordinate 18,502,051 of OU015538.1, read as the reverse complement.
ACTGCAGTCATGGGAGTACAGACAGCAAACTGATATACTGCTCAGGAAAAGGTATGGAAATCAAAGTAAAAAAATTGTGTCCTTTATAACAAGTGGTAGGAAACAGAATACAGTGTCACAGCGTCACCGCTCTGGGGTACTAATTATGAGGGATGGTGATTCTGCAGTATATTCACATTTGTTTTTGTATTTTCATGTCTCCTTTACCTGCCTCTCCTTTTTTGAATTTTCTGTTTCCTTGTCCAGCTATCTTACTATAGTTGATCTTGCTTTTCTTTCCTCTAAGTACATACATAATAGTACATAGTACATACACACATAATACATATTTATTTATTAATCTTTAGTTTCCTGAAGGTGAACCTTAATAAATATGAAATTAATAAAAAGCAAACCCAGAGGTGAATAAGTAATGAAGTATGTTCTCTTTTGCCTCTCTTAACATCTCTCAGTTTGGTCACTACCTCTGCTATTTTAATGTCACTGCTTTTGAGATCTCCTTAAAACTACAAGTACAGGCCCAGAGAAGAAATATGCAATGTAAAAAACAGAAACATGACTCCCTCAGGCAGAATATTCAATATTTTGTTTCCTTTTTTTGAGAAATATCATTTATTCATAGACAAAGCCACTTAAATAGATATTTAACAGAAGCTTTCATTTCCCTTCCTTAAGAATGAAAGCCATGCACTCTGAAAAGCTGTCATATAATGTTCCAGTAAAGCCAAAGGACATGCTACTATTTAAGAAGCTCTTTCAGGCAGGGAGCATAAGACACGCAGACTGAGAGTTACTAAATGGCTTCTGTTTGGGTGACAAGCTTCTCGTGACAAACTGCCCTGAAGAACAACTTGGAGATTCAAAGAGAATTTGCAAAATCTCTCTGACAAAATGCTGCTGAGTAGAGGGATGAAGTACAAGAGAGACATTCCTTCGGTTCCCCAACAGGAGAAAATTCTTCAGGTGGGTAAAGCTCCTAGCACAGCAGTTTGACAACTGGTTTTGGCCAGATTAACTGTAAAAATCACAATATATATTACTAAAGCAAGCATTACACTTTATAGGCAAACCTAACCAAATTAGAAACCACTAAGTGAAGTCAGTCTTGGTGGAATCTATAGGAAGGATCCAGATGTTGACCTTCTTCCTTCTACATGTGCCATGGAAGTTGACTGACCCTCCTATAATAATGTATTTGGGGATTACCTGTGCAGCTGAGGGTTCTGGCATTGGAACAGGGGTCAAAGAGCCATTTTAACTCCAAATTTGAACATGACATAGTAGACAGTATGAGGAAGTTTGGAGAAAGCCAGACAGAACTGGGGAATCTGGTCTCTGAAACAATCAGAAAGGAGTCATCAGACACTAACTAATAAAAAGTTAAGCCTTTAAGAAGATAGAAACAAGAAAGAAGTGCAAGAAATCAGAACTATAGTGACTTTTGCATTCATTGTCTTACATTGTAAAATATTCAGAAACATTTTAAAGCAAAGAATTCATAAATTAAAGTGCCAGTGTCTTCTTTAACAGAAATAAATGGTGGGTGACTATTTAAATTTGGCAAATAAAAGCTTAGTGCCTAATTATCAACTCATTTCAAAATGTATGCTTTTGCAATAAAAGTCAGCCAGGGACCAGTTTGCATCCATTGAAGCACTGCCTTGAAACAGTAGTGCGAGATGTGAATAAACCATTATTCTGTCAACTTTCAGACCTTCAACACATCTGAGAGACAGACAGTGCAGAGTTTGGAAGGCTTCCCAGGAGGTTTCTGAAATTATCTATAAATGCAGTTAAATGTAGGAAAATTTGAATTAAAAAGAAAATGGGGTTTTGCAGATTCAACAGAAGTGGCTGCTCCAAATGTGTGTGTTTATGTGTGATCGAATTGGTCCACTTTCCTAAAAGGTGAGAGTGAGAGGTCTATGTTTAGCAGGAAATGAGTGAGACTTTCATAAACAGAAACCAAATAAATTTGTGTATCCCTTTTTAAGTTGACATACTGAAATCATATGAAGAAAACTGACCTTTATCTTCCTGTAAATTTATCCCACAAGATCCCCAAATCATCTTAGCAAAAAAAGATTTGGAAGACCAGAAGGGAAGATTATAATATATTCAAGATTTCCTTTTGGAATCAGTAGAAAATGGTATACCTCAATGAAAAAAAGGAAGAAACAACATATCAATAAATATTACCATTTAAATAAGCACATGGTCTCTTCCATAATCTGAAGTCGATGTATTTTATTGTCTTTAATGAATTTCACAATATCATTCAGTAACTAATTACACTTTTCTAAGTATTTTGGTGATTCTAATTCTGCTTGGTAAGAAATATACTTTTAGATGCCTATTACTTTTAATATATTTTTTCATATTAACAGTACTCATTGAAGGGTGGAATTAATTTTAAATGTAAACTTCACTGAGTTTCCAAGAATCATATTGTTTGGTCACAAAGTAGTTATAAACCTCCAATTTCCTTTGTTTTTTATCCTGTAACTAAGTTTTGTTGCTGGTGGGTTTAAACTTTTTCCTTTAAGTTACACTATGCTTTCTTTTTAATAAGATGAACTTTATAACTAAACCTAGAACATGATGCTGTAGTGGAATTGAAAGGAAAAAAACCCCAAAGTTTAACTATGATAGTTATACAAAGTTCATATGTGTAACTAAGTTTGTAAAGCTAAAGGAGGACGTTACTATTAGCACAGTAATTCCTGGTTTTCTGTGACTTTGGTAGCCCTAGTCAGCAACATGAGCTGAAAGGAATGCAAGATACATATACGCTTTTTGAAATTGCAAGGACTAAAGAAGTCTCTTATTCCTAATACTTTTACTCCATCCTTTTGTCTGACAGGCTTCCTTAAAGAAATAGGCCATTCTTAATATCAAAGTTAATCAATTTCTGCTCACCATTGTACAGGTCTTTTTTTAAGTATTGTATCTGTCATCTTCATGCTAAGGTCGGGATCAAGAAAACTGAAACATCAGTGACTATTCCTGTATTAGGACCTCCTGAGACCTCAAGATAATAAAGACACATTCTGCAGTTTTACTTTTTGGTGAAATTCAGACTAGTCTACTAGAAAACTTCAGGAAATAGTAGAATGCCATTTTAAGGTTACTGTGTCCCTGTGAGATAAAGGTATTTCTGAAAGAATTAAGTAGCATGAACTGCATACTTAAAAAAAAAAGTTAATCCAAAAAACCCAACCTTCTCTAGTCAAAGAATAGGTATTTACTAAAATCCTAAGCATCACAGGTAACTGAAATAGAACATTCTTTGATTTATGACGAATACATGGAATTTTGAAACTCCTGAGAATGTAATGACTTCTGATGTTAAAGCCTGTTAAAGTAACCTCTGAGCTGAGGTTGCACAGGGTTTCAGACATACATTTATCTTTGACAGGTATAATCTCTAGGTCTTATTATCATCTTAGAATTCCTTAAAGTTCTTGGAAAAAAAGTCAGAAAGGTAAGCTTTCATGAAGGGACTATATCCATTTGGGGAGTTTCTTGACTCTGAACCTGCTAAGATCAAAGTTTCTTCCATTCAGTTTTCATTCCTAGTCAGCTACAATGTTTAGACTGAAAGATGACATGCCATTGAATTAGTATGTCCCTTCATGAGAATAATGTCATGAAATAATGTCATTTACACTTAAAAAGTATGTTAAATAGGGAGATAACCTATGATTATCATCTAAAGCACATTAGATTTTAAATAAAAAGATTCTGTTCTTCTACACTTAAAATTTATAAGCAACAGAAGGGCTAATTTCATCTTAGTTGTAGCTCAAGATCCTGTATTTACCTATGTTCCTTTGGTGGTTTTGGTTTTGCTCATCCCACTCAGAACATCCACAGCCCTGGCAAGATCACAAAAACCCAAAAGCATAAGACTGCATACTTTCGTGTAGTGTCCTGCTTATGTGCAAACTTCTCAAAACTCAGAATATCTGCCTCTGGCTTTCCAACCTCAAAGCCCAGACAGAGCTTTATTAATGATCCATCCAATTTTTGAAGCATATAACATAGCACTCAGGTATTTAAAACCTTAACTCATAATAACATTTTTACATAATACAATCTTTGCTTCATCTCAAGAGAACTCTCGAGTTTGACCTTTGCCAACTCCACCTCCAAGATGAAAAACCACCAATGACTATAGCCAACAAGACAGCATCAAACTTGTGTGGTATCATAAATGTAATGTACAATTAATATGCTTGATTAATGATTGAATCTTAACTGGTAACAGATGGATTACCTAAAACTTGAGCATAAAGGGGCCTTTGAAGCTTTAAGGTCTGCCTAATGTCTCAGTCTCTCAAAATATTTCCATCACAGTGGTACCAGCTTTCCTGCAAACCAGTGTTTGCCCTGCCCTACCACTTCTTTTGCCTTTTCCTTTTTTTTTTCTTTTTTTTTTCTTTGAAAGTACTACCTTATTCATTCAATAACAGAATTATGTACCATGGGGTTTTATAAACATCAGGAGGAGTTAAATCTACCATTCAATCCATTAAAGAGAAAAAGATCAGTTTGGTAATATAGATGATCTGAAGTCCAAAAGAAAGCATTTAGGTTTTAACCCACTGTTGCGTCCTGAGTAGATATTATATACTCTATTATATATATTATATTATATAATACTCTATTATATACTCTATATTATATACTCTACTATATACTCTACAGAGCAATAATTCCTTTCACAGGATTATTTCCAATGCTGAAGTCACACAAAAATTCTGGTTAAGATTAGTGTCCCATCACTTTATACTATATACAGGCACATAATCAGATACTGTGTATGTCATAATCTGAAAACAATTACAATGTAATTCCTAGAATGTTAATTTGACCTCAATATATTCTGAAACAATTATTATAGTCCACCTATTAATAATAAGCTATGCAATTTATTACATCTTTGAAGAAAGATGATGGCTTTTATGTAGATTCTATAAGGAAACTGTTTTAAGTTTTCCTCTTATTACTAAATATTAGAATTTAATTTAATCAGTTTCGTTAAGGATGGAGAGCAAGTGTTTCTTCAAATCAATTCCATTGTCAAGTGTGGCTAAGAGTTGGAACAGTTTATGCCCTGTTGGCACGTTCACATCTCTCCCGAGACACACAGTAAAACAACATTATTACATTTGTTTCACTCATGAGAACACATTTTCCCTCTTTATCTTTGCCGTCTACTGCATTACTCCTAAGTGAAGTAAGCAATAGAAGAGATCTGTCAAAAGTTAGATACCTCAATTTTGGAATGAGTTTGAATTTACACGTGTAAAAGGACATCAGTAATTTTCTCACATTTTCCTAATCTTCCCTGATGGATTCAGGCCATGCTTTTCATTTACTCCAGATGTGATAACCAAACTGTCAGCTATGTTTCAGCTTTTCCTTTAATCTTTCCCTGGAGCCAATAATAAAAGATTAGTAATTGACAGTGGTTGCTAGGCTAAGGGTAATGCTTATTTTAAACACGGGAAGCAAGAGCTGTATTCTTTGAAGGGATAATTTGTGGAAGGACAGAAAATTGGATTACTTTGTTATCTGTTGTGTAAATGACAAAGATATTCAGTGTCCTTAAAATGTCAAGGCAAGTTTAATTAAAAATGTACTACCTAATTTGAAGGTGGGAGAAGAGAGGGAATGGAGTAATGTTTACAGGTAATTTAGAAACTTTACCAGGAAACAAAAATGTTAATAAAAGTTATAGAAAAGATAAAAAGGACACTGCTGTTCTGATGTATAAACATACCGTCAATTTTTGAACCATACAGACTTTCTCGAGAAGGAGAAAGTATCCATTCTCATCAGAAGCTAAACATATGCAACACATCATCAACTAGGCATTAATAACATTATTACCTATATTTTAAAAGTCCAGAGCTGGGAATGAGAGAAGGTCTCAAGAAAATATTTAGAAAAACGAGCTTCCTTAGAAGGAAATTCTCCAACCACATCCGTACTTCACTAAAGTTGTCTGCACAGAGACAAATTTCACTTTAACTGTGAAGTCAGTTAATTACACAGCATATTACTACAGCAAATAACATAACACTTTCCCTAGATTATATATAGAGCACATTTTTGTTTCCCTTGTAAAGTGAGGGAAATTGCATGGAGAACATTAATACTTTGGGACAGATTCTGGTTTAGGCAGCACAGCTGAGCTCAACTCCACTACTGCAAGTAGACATTCATTAACTAATCAAATTGGATGTAGGAGATTTGAATTGAAGTATTAGTGCAAAACTTCACTGGTATGGCTGTAACTGAGAAAAGCTGTGGTTGAAATGTCATTGACAGCAGACAATATAACACAGATTTTGCTGAAATATGGTACACAGTGTGAGAAAGATCAACAGATTTTTTGGAAGTAAAAGCCTGTTACAACTTTATTTTTTTAAACAAATGTTGACATGTCTAACTAAATAAATTATCTATCTTTAAGCTGCTATTATACAGCTCAACTCTTTTTTTTCTTTCTGTTTGTTAATTTGGCTTAAGTTATGTAGAACTTCCTTGTAAAGCAGATATATGTACAGGTAACTGTGTAGACATCTAAGGCACAAGTTACCCTTACAGCTGATGCTCATAGTTACTGACAGCAGGAACAGAAGGAACGCTGTAATCTTAATATGCACCACGCATGGGTGCAACATCAGTGTGGCATAGGTGCATACCAGGAACCTGAGCACTTTCCTTGTCACTGCCCTTTTCCTAATAGCAGGGTCTACATCTTATCTCAGACACATACCACTTTTCTTATTACTAAGGAAATTTTTACTGCAAAATACAGGAAGAAAGAAAAACACAATCCAATACTGAGCTCTTTCATAGATAGGACAGATAACAAGCACTATGGTAAAAATCAAAATGCATAAGAAAAAAGTAAAAGCAAGATAAAGATGACTTTGAATTTTCCAGTCCACTTAATTCACAAATATTACAACTTTCATAAACATGTACGGCAGTGCCATTGCGCTGATTCAGCACCAAGGAACTTTATCTAAATCATCACAGTTTGGCTTATACCTTTTCTGTAAATGTAAAAAGACTTACAGAGTTTACAAATTAGCTTAAAACACACTTTGCTTATGAACTATTACGCTGCTATTAGCTTACAACATCTCGTGCTATATGACTGACTTAAAGCCACGCACATAAGGGAGATGACAACTGAGTGAGTACCTCACGGAAAAAATCTCTGGCTATAGTAGTTTATTCTTTCAAGCTTCACAACCATTTCATTCTCAAGAACTGCAAGCCCAGTTCTCCACACAATAAATCACTGGTCAATGAAGAATCTGAGCACCATTTGAAATAGTAAGTCTTAATATGGAAGTAGTATTTGTAGAAAAAGGTATTTGAGTTAGATGGATACATGTGTTCTGTGACCTCTTTCAGGTTAGGCAGAACTGTGGTTTCACTGAAAATGTGTGAAGGAAAATGGACTTTTGGACTTCAGGAGAAAGAAAAATATTACAGTTCAGCATATGTCTATCTTTAAGCACACTCTCACTTGCAGAAAAATATTTGGCACTTTAAAATTATAAAAGCCCCCTTAGTTTTTTTTAATCTAATTTAGAATAGCATTTTCTGCAATAGAATGTCCAGAAAAATGTGTAGAAAATGGGATGGTATTTTCTTATATGTTATTTATGCAGTTAAGTACAGATTCTTTCTGAAAATTTACATTCTTAAATCAATAACAGCACCGGGTTCAATCGGCATTAAGACTGGAGTTCAAGAATACATATAGACTGATGAGCTACATTTGACTAAAATCTTGAATTAAATAACTACCTGCTTCACTATTTGTGAAAGAATCTAAAGGTCACATAACTCAATACTGGAGAAATTTTCCCTGGGAAGTTAAGTGAAACAATAAAATGCTTTCTATGGTTACAAATTAGCAGATAATTTGAATATTTGAACCTTTAAGAGTGGATAAAGTGGCACAGCGGGATGATTTATAAGATGGATTTTTAAAAATAGAGAGGAAAACACAAGAATATTTCCATAGTGACTCAGAGTCTATAAATCGATTAATTCTATTCATAATCAATATTATACATCAGAAAAATAAACAGCTAGAATCCTTGTGACTAGATATATTAATCCCTAAATTGAAGGGAAAATATTGACAATGTAAGTCTCTAAAGAAATGAACTTTCCTGTTGGAATTTAGCTATTTGTTCTTACAACTTTTTATTTAATATTATCCCAAGAATCTGGGGCATTTTCTGACTTCATCAATGATCAAGAAGAGAAAGGAAAAATATGTTAGAATAGAATGATTTAAAAAGCATCTGTTTAAAAAGTGAAGTGTTTTTTCTGCCTCTATTTTATTCTTTTTGTATATAGAAATCTTACTAATATTTCACAGAAATTATTTTTAGTTTCCTAAAAAAGGTGTCTGGATTTAAGCTAGGGGTGATAAATCCTTTATGATGATTTTTCCAAAGAAGAAGAGAATATGGAGAGTGTCTGAACTGACAGGTGTCTCCATAACGTAGTGATATACCTTCATTAATATGTCTTAGATGGGACAGAAACTGATCACAGTGAGAAGTTGCATAAGATTTTGGGTTTATTATGGCTTTTTCAGAATTTGCACCTAAACCACTTTACTTTTATACATGAAAATGATAAAAGATGCAGAAGACATAAAAAAGAGGGATCCTCGACAGGGTACACTTGGGAAAGGCTATTCTGTATTTGAGGTTGACTTGACCTTTCTAACACGAGAGCGGGGCTGCAGCCTATTTTTACTGTGCAGAGTTGGCAACAAGATTAAGCTTTTAAGGCAAAATATTGCTTTCTCTGTTATGACAAAATATCACAGTTGGGATTTCTTTTTGAGATAAGTGTCATTTAGGAGCATTGAAAAGGGATTCCCAAACTCATTTTCCCTGTCCATAACTTCATATATTTCTCACTACTTGTATGAGACCCTGTGTCTGGACAGCCCATGAAGTGCTGCTGCTGCAGCCACAGCAAAGCTGGGAAAGAGTCTGAGTGTAACAGGCCAAAACATTTTAAGGAGCAGAAGATGATACTGGTCACAGAGAAGGTTTTCAGTGAGTGACTGTGTGATTGACAAAGAATTCATGCGTATCACAGCAAAATCTCAGACTTGGCAGGGCCAAGGGACACTAAGAAGTTTTTCCTACAGTATGAAACCACATCAAAAAGAAAAAGAAAGCTCCCAAGGCAACCAGAGACCCACAGAAGACCAAGTGAGAAACCCTCTTTCTCTTGCAAGCTCCTGGTCCAAACTCTTTTCACTGAAAGAACTAAAAAGTGAAACATCAGCAGCCCTGGCATACCCATGGGCCAACAGGAATGGACAAAGCAGAGTTAATTTACTTTATAAATCAGCAAAAACAAAACCAACCAAACAAAAAGAAACACCCCAAAGAAATGTTCCAAAGAAAAGTAATGAGAGTATTATGTTTTCATTGAAATTTATAGCTAGAAGTTATTTCTAAACACTCACTGGAAGTCTGTTAAAACTCCATTCATACTTCAGTTGGCTAAAATTCACATATCTAATGAAAGCAACAGTAAATCTAGACTGCAGAAAGTACAATTCCACTTAGCCATGACAAGGAGAAAAGCAGTCTATGTGCTAAGATCTGTTAAATACCAGAGTAATTTTAACTATCCAGCAAGTGACTCACTGAAAAAGGCAGTAAATTATAAAATTAAGTCCTGACAGACTGAATTTATTCACATCTTTTTCCTTTCTAAAATATCTATGGAACAAAGTATTTTCCTTCTCCAAAAATATGGAACTGTAGTAGTTATCAACAGCTAGACTAGTGCATAGAATACGATTTTTTTGTGTGTGTTTCTGTATGCACAGAATAGATTTTTTTTTTCTTTTTTTCTACTTTATAAAATTTACTGTTTAGACAATAACCTGAGGAAATGCCAAAACCAAATTGGATTTCGTGTGTTGTGCAGGCACGTGTATATTAACATAATAAAACTAAATAATTCTTGAAAAAATCTTGGTTGTTCAGGTTTTCTATAATAATAGTAACCCAGTAACACTTAATCACATCAGTCCTCCAACGAATCAAGTTTCCAGACCTTTCAAATATCCTCAGTATTCTCTCTATTCTATAGGCACATTAACCTAGACAAAGGCACCAGATTCAGTTTTATTAAATATATATCCACATGTACTAATGTATCTGTAAAATTATGTGAAGGAATTCAAAGAATACAGAGTTTTGTGGTTTTCAACTACCACAAACAAGAAACATGAGCATGCACACGTGTCTGTTGTTACAGCTGAACAAACCTGATTTCGATGAAACTAAGAGAGTGGTAAATCATAGATTTTCCTCTGAGATGCTAACAGTGGCTTTTCTGATAAAGCTCATCTTCCTGCAACACCAGTTAACATATTTCTTCAGTAGAACTGGATTGTGCCCACAGAGCCATAGCACTGCATAATATTGCATCTATTCTAAAATAATATCTTGTTATAGGGTACAATTTTTAAGCAAAGAAAGATACATTTGAAAATTGTCAATGGTTTGTTATGAAGCGATTGAGTTTTGAAACCTGCACTTTTATTGTCTTTTCCCTCCGCCCTTAAAGTCTAAATATCACACATACAGGAGCATAAAGAGCTGTTTGATTTTCATTCAAGCTCAGGGGTAGCTCTTTAGGCAGGAAATAAAAGACAAAATTATAAGGAACGGCTGGTTTGAATCAAATGCAAATACTGAACAAAAGGTATTATTTTTAAGGACCAAGATTAGCAAGACATTCAATAGGTTAAAAGACTGTGCATGACACACAGCACAACTACATAAGGCATAGATCTTCAAATCATACCTAAATGTTTTGTGCTGTATGCCAAACTATGTTACTGTAATTCATTCAATTCCATGCATATAAAGATCACTGGTAATATGATCAGTATATATGCCACTGCATTTGTTTTTTCCTTCATCAACTGTGAACAGTATTTACAAGTACAGAACTAATATTCAAAGCAGCAATATTTTATACAAAGATTTGTAATACAAACAATCCACCTGCTAAGTCTAACTCTCACCTTTCAAATTCCTTCTGCAGAAAATTATCCAGGATCACATTCTTCAAAAACATCAGGTTAGAGCTGATGACTACTTTACTTAAGCTATTATTTAAAGTAATGACTACTTTCAATGGGTATTGTTCATCAGAAGGTGCTTTTATTTACAGCAGCAATTCACTTGGCATGTAGCAATAGGAAAGATGAGAGAGACTAAAAGGGGTGGAGTACCTCATAGAATTTTCCAACTGTGGAATTCATATAGCAGAATTGACCCTTTTTACTTCTGTCCACTTCTCCCTAAGGACATACTGAATTTTAAGGTGCAGGTAGGGAATCATTTAAAAGCATTTTTTAAGGTTAAATCATAAAACAAGCTAATATTAGAATAACATAAGAATATGAACTGAAGGTAGGAGAAAATATTATTTTAGTGACTATTCAATCAGTATCCAATTTTTTTTCGATGGAGGATGAGGAAGTGTTTGTGTTTTGTATTTCAGAATATGCAGATGAAAGTACCTGCAGTCCCAGTTTGATTACAAACACATAAAAACATGCTGCTTCTTTCTTGAAAAGATTCTCACTGTGAGAGTTTATGCAGAATTTGCATCTTGACTGTAATTAAGATAAGTATAAAAAAGGTGTCTTCTGAGAGGGCACGACGACAAGACAGTCAAGACAATAACAATAACAAATGTTGGCATCTTTCACCTTGGTAGAAGGCATATCATTTCTGTTCAAAGACAGTATCTTGATTTATAATGATAAAATGTAGGTAAAAACTATAAACTTAATGGTCAAACATCTCAAGAAACCCTCTTTGGGAGATGGAAATTGTATTTATGCCATTGACCCTATCAATATTTCCCAGGGAAGTTTTTTTTCATTATTATTATCTGTTAGTATATCAATGTCATCTTGAAGTTTATTTGTGTTTTGCCAAAGTAATCTTATCTTTAATAAATTATTTGTTTTCACTTCTGTCTTATCAAACTTTTGCAATAACTTTAAACATGAATATGCATGTATGTTATTTATCTACATCAAATGTTTTAACATGCTTTCATCAGAAATTCTTGTGAGTTTTTCAAGGTTCTTTGTCAGAATGGTAACTCTTTTAAATAGCAAACTCTTTACAAAGTTAGTGTCTTTAGAGTAATGAAGTTTTGAGGATGAAAGATTAAATCCCTGAAGGTTTACGATCTTGAAAGTACTTTTCACAGAAATATTCTTCTTTTCTTCATTGCAGTTATTGGAACTACATACCAGTTAAGAAAAACACTGCTAAACTTTCTAATCAGACAAAATACTCATCTATTTTCACAATATATTCCTAGTCTACTATTATTTAAAAGTTTTGTTATTTTCTATGGACTAAAAGGATAAGTTGAAATAACTTCACTCATGTTGCACCCAAATGTGCATTTCACCTTGAATGAATTACTGTGTGGCCTATAAATCACCTATGAGACACAGAATTGATACCTAAAAGGCAAAAACTAGAAAGAAAAAGACAGTTCCTGGATAAACCAAGGAAATTTAACTCAGTTGAGTGAGATAACCGAGTAAACTGTATGTTGATTAATGTTGCTAATTTATAGAAACTTCAATGTGTGACCCATGGGAAGAAGAGGGGATAGTCTAAAACTCACTGATACAACCAAAACTCACTGTTGTTCTAGGATTTGACTATGATTACAAAGGTATAAGAGGATAAAACACAGCTCTTCCCCCATCCATGCAGAAATTTATATTGGGGAACTGTAGGGGTGAAATTGAACCCTGTGCAAAGATACAACTCTTGAATCAGCACAATTTTGTATGGAAATCTGGTGGTTCCATTTTTACCTTTTTGCCTTGAGGCCCTTTCCATCATGCTTATTATTGATGCATGCTATGTAAAGCAAGACAAGCTTCAGCTAATTTCACTGTTACAAATTATCCATGTTTTCCAGTGATAACTTTTCCACTACACCCAGGGGAATTTACTGAATCGCACAAAGGCAATCTTAAGAATTATCCCAGTGAGACAGAAAAATACTAATTACCATATGACAAAAGATCTGTCAGACATTATGATTATGTCCACTGAACATCAAAATAAAGTGATTTTTAATCATAGCAGATAATTGCATATATTTTGTATCATTGATAATTTTTTTAAGAAAGTGCATCTTCCTTAAATAAAGGATGGAAACAGAATATGTTACATTCTTTCAGCTTAACTTCAACTAAATGGAAAAAGAAGAACTTGCGTACAAACTGGCTGTTTGCTGAAGGAAATTAGTAAAAAGTTCCAAGCAGTGAGCGTTTTAAGAATGTGAACCGCTTCGTAACACTAGTAGCAGTGCTAAAAACAACAGCCAAAAACTTGAAAACAAGCCCAATTTATGAATGTATTCCTAAAATCTGGTTGCCCCCAACTGTAAGGAACTGAGCTCTATGACCCAGCGAGTCCCATTTCACCCTCTGTCCTTTATTAACTTGTATCTATTCAGATATACCCTTTTAAAAGAAGCTGAGCATCAACAACTTGAAAGTGGAGTAGTGTAAAAGGCCCAAAGGAAATCTATGTAGTTTATGGGTGTCTAGGGAAATCACCACTCTAGCTTTCTATAAGTTAAAATATAACAATTTCATTTTAAATAGCTTTTGTGCAATTTCAGACAGGTTTGAGTTGTACAAAACCCGATAATTTTGCATTTTTCTATGATTTGGCCTCACAAATTATGCCTTCAGATGCAATATGGATGGGGTAATCATATAGAACATACATGTCCAAAAAGTAATTCTGAGGTCTTCAATAAGTAGCTAACCTTTCCAGAGGAATTAGCAAACCAAGTCTGCACTGGATCTTTATGGAAATGGCCACAGATAAACCTGTTGATAAGGCTGGTTTTATATGTTGATGAAATCTACACCATGATGAGTTTAAGGTCTCTGCATAAATTCCTGATGTGTTTCAGTGCAATGAGCTCCTCTCACAGATGAGAAATATCTAAAGTAGTGTCCTGGGACAGTATTTTACTGCAGAATCTCCACAGACAAGACTATCTTTCCCCTTTATGTAGCAGCATATTAAAACTGTTGTGATTCTGCTCTATGTTTTAGCAATAGCCAACCACCATCTAACCTTGTTAGCCTATACACTGATTACTAAGCAAGTGTGTGCATAAAGACATATACATGCACACACATATATAGTAGGCTACTCTATGGCTCTATAGTACATTCAGCATTTATCTCAATAAATCAATTAAAAACATAGAAGATATGGGAAGAATGTGAACAGATTAAAGGTAACAGAAACATTTAATGAAACATATCAACATTTTGAGCTTGAAAAGGTCCTTAAAACCCTGACTAAACAAAACCAGTCCCCTCCATTGCCCCAGATGCTCTGCAGTGCGTTGAGGTGGTTTGAGCAATAAACAGATCTGGGGTTGGGAGAAGCAATAGTGACCAGCAGTGAATTTTAATGCAGTTGTGGGAATTGTCACTGAATAGATTCACTCCAACACATTATATTTTAGTTTATTTAGCTTGGCATTACAGAGTTCCTACTCTATTGTATTTTGATTGTGGCTTACTTTAAAAACCTGAAACGAGTATCAGGATGTTACTCTCTCTGTAACAGTCTTGAAATATTTATTTGTTACATAAATATTTTTTATGAATAAAATTAGTTGGTTTATTCACTGCAGATTTTAAGTTGAAATTCCATAGCTATAGAACATCCAAAGTCTCACAAGCCACAGAGGCTTTAAATAAACTGATTACCATTGGAAAAAGGAAAAAAAAAAAAAAAGTAGATAAAACCTTTGACCTTAAACAAAGCTCTGCAGGAGCAAATCACATGCAGGAGACAAGTGTACCTAAGATGGTGTCAGAGGTTCACAATCATTCCCTCAATAATATTACCTGGTATAATATAGCAACTTATGGCATTTTTTTCATGGAGAGGGGAAGAGACAGACTTGACCTGAAGGACCCAACATTCACATGTGCCCTGTGAATCATAATGTTTCCACTCAGGAGACATTCCCTTCACCCACACATGCTCTTTTCCCAGACCCGAAGCAATTAATATCTTCTGCAAAACCATTCCTTTTTCTTTTTTTTCTCCTATTTTTTAGCATCACACTCAGAAGTACCAGTGATCACCATACAGTGTTTCATAAGCATAAGAAATGCAGAAACAGGAATAAGATTTTGACCAGCTGACAGCCAACACAGGGAGAAAGAGGTGGTGACAGCTCCAGCTGTTCATATCTTAAAGTGCCACTTATTTCTTAAACAATTGTCAATTCATAATGAAAAAAATGTGGATGTAAGTAATTCTAAAGCTATACCATTAACTCAAATTCTGATTTTGGTATTTTACATTACTGGATTTATCCTAATTGAGAAAGTGAAGAATTAATTACATTGTTTCAGCTTGCGGTTAAATGCTTTTATTTTTTCACTATAACTTGATTTTACCTCCTCCTTTTGATTTTCCTGTCCTGTAGACTAAAAGTTTAAGATAGTGAATAAGATATTAAAAACTAAATAACCTTTTCTGTAGAAAGAAATATTATAAATAAGGAAAGGTACAATCTCTATTTATAAAGTTTCTTCAATATTTAACTAAAATTCTGAAGGCACTTGATTTATAAGCTTCTATTTGGGCGGTAGAGGAGTGTCTAAAAACTAACTCCAGTGCTTCTCTTCTGCACACTATTGAGAAGAGCCATCAGTGGTAATTTTTCTTAATTTATATGTTCTATTGTAATCTCTTGCCTATAGTTTCTAGTCCATGCACCCCTTTCACTAGACTGCCTCTCAAGTTAGCTCAGAAGTTAACCCACATCTCCACCTAATCCTAAGGTCCAGTGACTTTCTCTTAATCAGATCCAACTACTTCATATGTTGAGACTGTACCTCCAGAAAGCACAGTCTATCACTAAATCTTAAAGAGAGACAGGACAATTCATGTTTACAGAATTTACAAACTAACGAGTCAACTAGTCTTGAACACCACTATTTTCCACATCCTTTGCCTTTTGAAACTACATTCTGGACCCCTGCCCAAGTGGTAAAAAATTTTGCTCCTCTAAATTGCTCATGTTGTGTATTTTTCAGTGAACTATACCTAAATGAGTTATGTCAGGAAAGTGTTACCTTTTAATATTCATTCTTAATTTTATGCTGAGAATCTGGCGAGATATAGATCTGTATTCAGAATTTCTACAATATGACCTTTCATTAATTTGATTTACTAAAGCCTCAGATGTGATAGTTCCCATTTCCACGCTTTGTTTTATATGGATGACATTTTCCTTCAAACATTAACCTGCCATTTTATTGTCTCCCAGCTACCCTCAATCTGTTTCATAGATAGAACAATTTTGACTTGTCACAAAATCAAAATTGGCCCACAAAAATTTAGCTTTGGTAAAGAAAACACATTTTTGTTATTTTTACCCTTGCAAGAGCAGAATTTTACATTAAGCTTCCTGTCATTTTTTTCATTGAACACATAGACTGCTTTTCTCCTAAGCCATGTATTTTACACAAGTCTAAAGGGCCTTTCCCGTGGTACTGCATGTCATCTGTAGCCATTAAGGTACTATTTCTAGAACTATATAAAATAAGCCACATGAAAAATATTTTACATTATTCTATTGACTAAAAACCATGAACCAGTTAAGAACCTGAGCTCCACGAAATCACTGACATACTGACATGTTTTCCTTTGTAGTTGTCTAATGTGGTTATTTGCACATACTTTGGATGTTTATCTGATCTACATGAGCCACACAAAGAATTAATGATTTACTAATACAAAACATCAAAATATTTCAGGGAGGGGAAACTTTCATATTCCTTCTTCTAGCATAAAGAGTTTAGTTGTCCAGGAGAATCACTGTAAAACCAAAAGCTATATCAGAGATGATAATTTATTTCATGTCTTCACTAACAAGTATGCTGAGTCACTGCAGAAATAAAATGATGGCTAGCAGGTCATCCAGTTCTTAGAAAGTTCTTCCATCTCAGAAGACAAAGTGCTGCAAACTCATACTAGCCACTGTCTGCTGTCAGGGCACAGGTCGTGTAAGATCAACGGTCAACTCACTGGCATCAGTACTAAGGCATTTATCAGGGGGAATAAGTCTATTTCTGTCTTGCTGAACTCCTGATTTCTAGCCTTGTGATTCTATTCATAAGCATAAGATAGGTGCTGCAAACCTCTTTCAGTATTTGATTCCTTCAGCGAATCAGTACTTTCTGTTGCAGGTTGTGATGCTTCATCATTTCACAAAATTTAGACATAACTATGCAATTATTTTTCTCCAATAATTAAAATAATATGAATGTTACTAAAACATATGTGTTAGTAACACCTTTTAAGAAATATAATTGATTATTTTGGTTTAATAGTCTTCTTTAAAATAAGGGTGCACAAGATATTACAAAAGCATGTAAAAAATGATTTGAAATGCATAATAGAATACCTTTCTCTATAATTAAAATACTTCTGCAAAATAGTGTTAATTTTTAATAAGGTATTATTAGTGTACTACCAACCTAGAAAATTAAAATATGGAGCATCATAAGACATCTTTACTCCTCTGCTGTGAAAACCAGTACAAAACATGCATTTCCCTACATGCCAAGTACCTAGCTGAATTACACCCTACAGCTCAGCATTCTGTCAACTTAGTTGCCAATATTTTATAAAAAGTTATTCTGAAAAGTCCAGAAGAAAGAAGTCCCAAACTATGGCTTATTCATGTCACTTACTATCACATATCATAGTAAATAATTATGATTAATGGACATAATTCTTACTCTAATAATATCGGAATTACCGAGAAAGCAACATGTTAATGAGAATACATACCAGCATGAATTCATACAGTCTAAGGAATCCAAATCTTACAATCCAGACAGTTATTTTCCATTAAAAAACTGACAAAGGGATGAGAAAGAGCAGTTTTAAAGTTCTCCTGAATTATCACCACATGGCTACTTTAGAGAGATGGGCCAAAAACCAATTTCATTTGGAGGCAGAGGAAGGGATTGTCCCCAGAACATTCTGGTCTCAGGTTGCTGTACTGCCCAGATGAACCACAAGTTATCCTGAATCTTTCACTATGAGCCTGAAGTTCTCACTGCTGATCCACCAAAAACACACTTCTCGGAGAAGTTGTTTTTTTCATATTTATTAAAACCATTAATGATAGCAGTGAACTACTTCATCTCAGGAAGCTCTCAAAGTGTTGCTTCTTAGGGACTCTGAGGCAGTTGATATTCTGCATAATAATGAAATACATGAAGAAATATTTTTATGCATTGAAAATATAGGGCTTTACTACAGTAATTTATTTTTTTAAGATCAGTTTTAAAATCCTAGAAATAAAATATATTAAAATAAATGAAGGCAGTCTTACCCTTCCACTTACACAGAGAAAGCTTTTAGCACAGAAAACCCCTTCACCTCCCTGGCCCCACTATTCATCGATGACAAAAAGTCTCTAACAAAAAAGGGGTATGACAGAGATGTCTGCAGTTGAATTCATTGCCTAAACAACACCAGAAAATTCTATACTTTTTTTGTTGTTTTATTTTAAGTTTGTCCTTTCATGTGGGTGACAATGGAAATAATTATCTCCTTTCCTGCTGAATGTGTATCTTGGTGTCCTCATGTGTTGATCACCAGTTTTCAAAAGCAAGTGCTAAATTTTCATCTATGTGAAACACCTAGCTGTTGTACAAAGAAAATTGCTTTTCAAATCCACAGAGAAACACATTCCAAGCTCAAGATCATAAAGGTAGGAAACAAAAGGACTATAAGCAAATAAATAATAAATGAGATAGAACTCTCTACTTTCCTGCCCAAAATAATACAATACTTATGCTGGTAACTGCTTAACAGAAAACTATTTATACTACAGCATTCTCTCTAAACATTCATCATGCCACCAGCCACAATGATGAGAAGGAGGTGCCAGGCCTATCAGCACTACTGCTTGCCACCATCTACCAGTAGAGAACTAGATTTTAGACATATATTTGCTTAGCATTGATGCTGATAGTATACATGAATTTGCATTCAGCTCCAGAGAAATGTCAGCCTAGGGAAGAGAGTGGACACTTAGGAGTGTCAGGGTATCCATCAAAACAAGGCAGCGTGACAGCTGTGTTGGAAAAATGCAGCTACATAAAACAAACAAGGAAAAAAACATTGCAATACTTTGTAAAAATGACAGGACTGAATTAGAAGAGAGTGTGTTCAGATCAGTTGGCTTAAATAGAGAGGTACTGGAAAGAGGAAGAAGGAAATGACCTAGAAAACTGAAAGAATTCTGTCTAATTCTCAAGGAGTGAATGGCAGATTATTTACACCTGGAAAATACGTGTGTATATATACAGCTGGAAAAGGCCATAGATACATAAAGATGAAAATGGAACACTGTAAAACACACGAGTGATACTGACATCTGCAGTTATATCCATATTCCTCTAGACACTGTGCTTCAAAAACATGGCTTTCTTTTTTCTGGGTTTTTATTGGAAGGAGAGGAGTTAGGTTTGGGGGTTTCTTTGGTATGGTTTGGGGTTTTTTTGTTGTTGTTTTGGGGTTTTTTTAAACTGCATGCTTTATAGAACTTTTCTCCTGACAAAGGCAAATGTAGTTCACAACAATAAGTTGTAACAGTACCCAGGAAAGATTCAGGCAGGGCTGCACAGCTCTGCACGATTTAGAGTATTTCCTCCAGCTAATAAAAGCTTCCTGTGAGCAGCAGCAAACGTCACAGGGAAATGTCCACCTGACACCAACCTCGGTGAAGTCCAGCACTGTATGCCCTCCTGACCTTGAACCAAATGTGACCTGGGGATGAGCCACCTCAGTGTCATCTCCTTACAGACAGAGGGGCTGCAGCTCAGCTGCTCCTCCACCCCAGTGACAGCAGAGTACACGGCTGTGTTTCCAGGCTCTTCACTTTAAATAAGTCCCTCTTGTCAATACCAATCTCTATAAAGCCACCCTTTCGTGTCTTAGGGAATAATGAAAGGCACATGGGACTGTGAGTAGAAATCTTTGCCATCAGGGCTGTCTTCAAACCAGAAAGTGCAGGATTTTTCCCATTTCCCTCTTTGCTTTTTGCATCGGTGCCCTTGATCAGGGTGACCACTGGCTGCAGGCTCACTTGCTGTTTTGTGGGTCTTTTTTATTTCCCAGATGGCACAGTATTGCTCATGTAGCTTTGCAAAATTACAGTCAACATGTTTTTGCTCCCCCAAAGCTCCAGAAACTTGTAAAAAAACAAAGTTCAGGTATTCTGAGGATGCATTTTCATCACTTGAACTCCTGTCACTCTTCACACACACTATCCCTGAGCCTTTCCCCCTGACAGCCCCTGATCCCCCGTCCTTCCCACGCTATCCCACCTCTCATGGTCCTCAGGACCAGCAGCAGCAGTAGCACTGCTGCCCTCTGGGATCATGAAATAGTTTCAGACTGTTCTCTAGTGTTTAGTGTTGAAACATGACAGAAAAAGTGCCAGTTGCTCAAAATGTTATGCAAGTAATGTAAAGACATTTGAAAGATTTCATATTTGTGGGAGAGGAGGGGGAGCGGGAGGACTGTTAGACTTGCTTGATCAGCAACATTTTCATTTCCCTACAATAGCCGATACAGCTGAATTAGTGAAATTATCCTTATTCAAAGATCATTCTAGCAACTTACAAAGTGATTAAACCACTGCTTGCTCATTTATTATTTCTATATTCCCATTTATTTTTACAGAAATCCTAAAAGAAAATTATTGCAAAAATATAGCTGTTTTATTTCTCATAATAATCTAGATTGATTTTACCACCATAATATTTAAACACATTTTATATCCTAAGGCATTAAACGTAGTTTACAGTTAGCTGCAATAGAGTGTCTGGCATCAAAAATGTTAGGCATTTAGCTGAGACAAAGGATTGGGGCTTTTTTGTATAATTATTTATTTTTATCTGCCTCTCTTCCCACTCTAATTCAGCTTATTATACATAGGAAATGCAATGGAAACCAAAAGTTTATAATTTTATTAATCCATTGAATTTTATACATTTATGTCTAAAATTCAGTAGCGGTGTAATAATACTGATCTACTTCCATAGACACTTGGATTTAGAAGTTGCCAGTTCGTTAAATCTCCCCTGGATTAGAAATCCTACCAGCCAGTTGAGTTGGGTTTTCTCCAGTCTGACACAGTGCTATGGGAACTCTACAACTGCCTGGAAAGCCAGTTTAGGCACAGATGAACACAAACACACATTATTACAGCCTAAACTGCAATACGCAGAGACATTTATTAAGGTAAAAGGGATCTAGAGAGACAAAAGCTGGACACCTCATCATAAAGCCTCACCAACATCTCAAAGGCATTCTGGGTCAGGACTGTGCTAAGAAACAATGCAACGGATGATATTTGCAGGTCTGAGGGCATACATAGGGTCTAAGTAGCTGCAATGATGAACTGGGATTTGGGAGCGTTCTGCTTCTTATTTAGGTAATTTGGAGCTGTGTTCCCCATGATAACACTTTGCATTCACAACAGGTACAAAAGAGAATAAGATTTATTGTTGTGAATTCCAAAACAAAAATCTGAAGAATTATTCTCAAAATTTATTTCAAATTCTGAACACGAGTGCTGCTTGGTTTACAACAATAGTCAAATTTTTTGAAGGAATCCCCACCTGATACAGGAAATTAATACAAGATGCTTCCATGTTATTTCCTAATCATTACACAACAACTTTCCTTATAGACAGAAAAATTGTTCAACTGAATTTTCAAGTCTATAGCTTTTGGGCTTCACTTTTATAGTAACAAAGATGTCAATGTGACAACTAATACTTTGAGTTTATATACACAGAGCTTTTAACATGAGCTTATGCTCTGAAACATCTTCTAGAGGTGCCATAGTTCTTGAAAAGGATGAAAAGAGCAGAATAGTGATATTCTTTTGCTTTGAAAAAGAACATAGTAGATTTTATTAAGAATTTCCTGAGTAATTATTATATGTTGAAGGTGTATAAATGTGCAGGGGACATTGTCACCTGGATTTTATAAGTTTCTTTCTCCTCTGTTATTATTTTTTTTAAATGGACTATGAAGTGTCCAACAAAGATAACATTTACAATAAAATATGTAAGGTCAGGCATTTAAATGTAATCCTTTAAAATGTATTTTTAAAAAATTTGACATCTACATGAACGTAAGGGTTAATATTAATTAGGAAGTTTAACCTATACTACATTAAATCAATAACAATCAGATTTAACTTTATAGAAAGGTCTGAAGAAGGTAGGCCATCAGAAGAGAAAAAAAATATTTTTCTCTTACTTGTAGCTGCTTAGAAAAACAAACAAAATGTCTTTTCTCCCAGATGCTTATAAAGCATTCTTAAAGGCACTAAAAAGCCAGACTGCTATTTCTCCTTCAGCTATATTGGTAGGGCAGCATTAATATTAAGTTTGTTGTGCCAATGTACAATCAGATTTATCTCGAGGATCAAAGTTATTTTTGCAGTTTTAGCTGAAGTAGCATCCATCTGTCAAGCATGGTCTTCAAGATCTTGTCATTCTACTGATAGACATGAACAACTCTTTTGTCACTCTGAAAACCTTCTGTTCTCGGAACAAAGAAGTTAGTTTAAATACTTTGGTTTAGTTTTAGCTATTGTTATCTTTTTCTTGAAACTTTTAAACAAAGCAGATCTATAGAATAAAAATGGAAGAAATCCTAACTAGTCTGCAATCACAAAAATATTAAATGATCTTAAGATTCTTATACAAACACCAGAGATAGATACTGTTCTTTAAATGACCTACTAAGGTTTGTAAAGCTAAATCATTTATCAACTAATACAGCTAAATTCAACTTATATTCATCTTTGAAGTTTACTTCTTTTATTCAAGAGCTGAAGGAAGACTTAACCTGAAAGCTTGTTCTATTTTTTACCTGAAAGCTGCTGTTCTCTTTTCCAAAAAAAAATTGTTTATAAGGAATGATAACCCAAAGAAAAGAAAGAATATTTCTCTGCTCAGAAATCTTATCTTGAAACAAAAAGAACATTTTAGGCTTTCAAAGATTTTTCTGTTAATGCAACAGCCACGAAGCCTTCCTGGAGCAGACCAAGGCTTTGCAACATTCTGTCTCGAACAGGCAGCCATAGATGAGCATTTAGGAAAGATGGAGAACTGACCAAGCACAGAGACATAGACTGGTTTGGGTTGGAAGACACCTTAAAGACCATGTAGTTCCAACCCGCCTGCCATCAGCAGGGACACCTTCCACTAGACCAGGTTGCTCAATGCCTTATCCAACCTGGCCTTGAACACTGCCAGGGAGGGAGCATCCACAACTTATTTGGGCAACCTGGGCCAGTGTCTGACCACCCTCACAGGAAATAATTTCTTTCTCATATCTCTTCTCAATCTCCCCTCTTCCAGTTTAAAGCCATTTCCCCTTGTTCTAACACTATGTGCACTTGTCCAAAGTCCCTCCCCAGCCTTCCTGGAGCCCCTTCAGGTACTGGAAGGCCACTATAAAATCTCCCTGGAGCCTTCTCTTCTCCAGGTTGAACAGCCTCACCTCCCTCAGCCTGTCTTCATAGGAGAGGTGCTCCAGCCCTCACATCACCCTCATGGCCTCCTCTGGATTTACTCCAGTAGTTCCAAGTCCTTCTTATGTTGAGGGACCCAGAACTGGACACAACATGTAGGATGCTTCATTGGATTCGATTCATTTGACTATTTAGTACCCTCCAGTGGATATTTTTAAAGAACTTGTCCAGTAGCTGCCACCGTGCATATTATTAGACCAAATTTAATATCTGACCTGCCCTCCCTGCCCCCACCCCAAAAAGTGGCAGACAGGCAGCTGTCATTACAGCAGGTATCACAGCTGTATGAATTACTCATAGTCTGTCAGAATAAGGAGCAGAGGAGAAGACAAGTGTGGGCTTTTGTCGGAGGTACAAACTTCATTCCTGCATTTTATGTTGAACATAAGCCAAGGTTTAAAAACAACTCTTTATACAGTGTCCAGCTTTTAACTTCTGTATGCTGAAGAGCCAATGAACTTCACTTGTAAAAGTTTTAGCTATAGAAAGACATTAGGAGTGAAGCCATAGGACATACATTATGGAATATTAACAGCTAGTCCACATTCCAAAGTCTAGAGAGTACAAAGCTGCCTCTAAATACATACAAATTTTTCTATCCTTATTATTTCTTCTCATTCTCTCCTTATTGCAAAACAATGTTTTAATGGCTATTTGTTTCAGACACCAAAACCAAATACTGATACTGAGCTGATTTGCTTATGAATTTTAGCAGAATTGGCTGTTTACAAGACATTTCCAAGAGTGGCAATCAGTTGAGGAACTGATATAAATAACAACTAGCTCAATGGAGAGCAGTTACCTGCTCATACTGTGGGTGAGCAACTATTTGCCTAATGAGAATGATTTCTAGACTGTAGGTATTTACATTTCAGGGAAGGAAAAATGAAAAACATAAAATTAAAAAAGTCAACAGCAGAGCAAGAGCAAGAGCCTTTTAATACTGCAAGTTGATGTGGATTGCTCCATAATTACAAGTTTGATAATGGCATTTTTTCCCCCAGAAAATAGCAATGTTTTCTTAGTCATCACAGATTATGGACACTGATTATAATGTCGACTTATGTAAATTCCAATGAACTATGCATGTTAAGAGATGGAATAATGAATATTCCAGGTGTTCAAAGAATACCTGCAACTGTGCTAACACTATGCTAGCAAAATTTTAAGTTCTGCTGTTCATAATACTAGTAAATAGTAGGCATTCATTACATAAAACACCACATTCCAGAATACATTTTACCAAAGTTATTTAATCTCTAACAAACTGTGGGAAATCCTTTTCAATTACCACACTAGTAGTGTTTCCTATTGCTTTTCAAAAGACAACAACATTCTCCCCATTTTTTGGGCTGACACATCATCAACTTAAGTTGTTATCCCTCCATTTAAGTGAAAGGTGAATTAGTAAAGAGAAATGACACATCCACAGACTGCAGCTTTTACTTCTACTCATTCTATTCAGTTCATTTTGAGTGATACTGCTAGTAGACCTTCAAATATATACATTTACAAAACCAAAACAGGTATGGATTCAAATCTTTACCAAGTACATAGCTGAACATCAGGTTTAAAAATGTGGAAATAAATTCACGTATCTTATAACCAATATCACAACCTAAACAAGATCATAATTTTATATCACTGAAATATCTGAGCACCCTCCTAGAGACAATTCGCCAAAACCAGACCTGAAAAATTATCCAGATCAACTGGACACTGGAGAAAGCACTAGAGGGAAAATTTCCTGGACATAAAAGAAAAGAAAAAACCTTCTCTGGAAGAAAGAGTCAAGGGTTGCAATTTTTTTTTTTCCTATGCTTTGCTGAGGTTTTATGATAAAATTTTTATACTTGTGGACATTTGGTTCAGTTGATTTCTGAAAACAGAGTTTGTTAAATACTAATAACGCTGCAAGAAAGCTATGCACTGCTGCAGGAGAGAGAAGAAAAAGTGGGCTTGACTTCTCAACTCATTAGCTAACACACTTCCATATTAACACTGTGAATTATCATAGTCCATTTTAATGTAAAATAGAATATGTAACATAAGCCACTACTGAAGGAAATTTAACCTGTTACAGTTTATTTTAAGAGGAAGCAGAAACACATTCAACCTATATGTCTAGAGAAGTAATAGACATGAGTTGAATAGCTACAGTTACAGGCTTGTTATACAAGCTGGCCTGCCTTGTCCCTAATTTGCAAGAAAATTTACTATCTAATTCAGAAATCTATAAATCTTATAACATTATTTTCAGTGAGAAAATGACCACAATGACCCAAAGACAAAATTCTCTAATAGTGATCCTGTGAGGGGAAAAAAAACCCAACAACCAAATCCAGATTCCTGTGTGATCTGTGTTCATAATCCCAAACAAGTTGTACTCTCTTATTGAACATGGACTTTTAATGACATCTCCTCTACAGGCAACTAAATAAACAAAGTCATCTCAAAGAGGTCTTGATCCCCCTGGTATTATCTTTTATAGGTAGAATGGTACTGCTCAGCAAGTATGTCATGTAAGACATGCTGTCTCTATAAAATCTATATAATCCTTTCTAGGCTGAATTGCCCCTGGCAAAGAAGCCTTGGAAAATGACCTCAAGCAACTGTGCCACTGGGATCTCTCATCATTTGACTGCGATCTAATAAAATTTCAGTCTAAGGCAAATTTTCATTAATTTTATGTCTCCTAGAAGGCTAATATAATACATATAACTTTTAAGTTTATACCTATGCTTGCTGAGCTAAATCTTTAATTGTAGCCCAAATCAGCCAAGCACTTAAACAGATGCTTTCTTTTTGAGCATTAATTCTACTGACTTTGGTGGATCTATGTAAGCGCTTAACATTAAGTGCCTGCTTCATTGCTTTGCATTGAGAGTGCTTAGTTCTTATAATAGCCATCCTTTCCTAGGGGTGGTATTTTGTGTGGGTTGGTTGGTTTGTTTGGGTTTTGTTGGGGTTTTTTTGGTTTTTTTTCAGGGGTTTTTTGGTTTATTTTTAATTTTGTTTTTTTTTTTTTTAAATACAGAAAATAAACTAAAGTGAAAATATCATAAATGCAAGACTAAGCTAAAAATAATTACAGCTTTCTTACCTTTCTGAAACTATAATTGATGTTGTGAAGTTGCTGGGTACTTTATCCTTGTACTTTCCAGTTGATGCAACCTAGACTTTTACTCGTAAAGAAATTAGCTTTTAATTAAGCTAATGAGTTTTTTCATATTACCCTAATGCCTGTAATAATTGTTATGATTCTATTATTTTCTTTGTTAAACACATTAGTAGCTTTAAATGACAGGAAGTCAAGCTAGCAATTTGTAAAGATGTGTGAATAAGGAAATTGCTCTATTCATATGTTCATAATGAACAGAGAGATAACATAATAATGCTTTGTATTCTCTCACCCTCCAACAAGAGGAAAGAAAAGCAAAGGAGGTGGCCTGGATAATTTCCTGCAACCCTCCCTTTGTTCTTAAGCCTTTTTAGCAGTATTTCTTGAGGAATGCAAAGGATGAAAAATCATCCAAACCAAGCTTTGAACACACCACTTTAGTGACACAGCTTCCAAGAACAAGAAAAAGCTCATTCATTAGAACAAAATGCTGGAAAAAAGCCAGTGCACAAGTGCACACATTACTGCAGTCGTTCTGTACCACTTCATACACTACCACTCCACTGAATACACTACTGCTAAAATACATGCAAACCTAAGTTGTTCCAGCCTCAAATTACACCTTATGTCAATCTCTTCAGCTATGTCAACAATGTAAATAAAAACTACTTAAGACACTTTACTGTTCAGGAAACTCACTGTCTGGTTAAATAGCTAACATTTTATAAACTTCAGTTTTATACCCACACTCATCTCCTTGTTCTAGGATGAAAACTGCTTGTTGTATCTCAAAAAACAAATCCAAGAAGTTCAAGCAGGATTTAATCATGAATTTAGCTAGCAGCATAAAGAAGTAGTATGGTTTGGCTTGTCTTTGGTTTTCACTCTTCTGCATAACTTTCCTATATTTCTTTCTCTTTTCTATAGTAAGAAGTTCAAGTAAGTATACTGCTGACATTAAGATAGCTAACCCTGTATATTTACTTAGAATAAAATATACAATCTTTTAAAATTTGCAAATATTTTAGCTTCTCTGAAGTTTTACCCTTGCAAGTAATTTTTCTGCTTCTCATGGTAAATATACAGTGATGATCTTAGCAAAAAATACACTATATGTGTCCCAGAGATATTATACCTCAACATGGTTATTAAAACTATTGTGTTTTTCATTATTCAGAAATACTAATCTCTTTTTAGTCTTACCAATATATTTAGGGGGTGCACATTCTCTTGCAGACTGTCAGCACTGCTTCTGTGGTTATGTCCAGAAACATCCCTCGAGTGTTCATAGTATGATGCAGCCACAGGCATAAACTGTACTGTTACATTTTATTTACTTCCCTCAGAGATCTTAGAAGAGATGTCTCAATAGATACTTGAAGACAGAATAATCATTCAAAATACTGGTGATTTACTTTGATTAAATATTTCATCCCTGAACTCAATTCCAGAATCCAAGAAGTCACCACTATGAGGCTCACTGAGATATAAACAGCTGGATGAATGTTCTCTTCTCTTGGTCTTAACATTAGAAAAATGTCCTATTTTTAGTCATGATTCTAAGTGCTACTGCAACACTACCAACCAGTTTAATTCACTGAACTCATAGCTGAGCAGTTTTAGCATCCACTCCTGAAATTACTTCCAATGGTCTTTTACAGGTCTATTCCACCAAGCTGGAGATTTTCCTGAGGTGTATGGGAAAGAGAAACACTAGCGCTACTGAGGGACACTTCATCGCTGGATAGTCCTCATAAGTGTGAGTTTTTAAGGGTTAAGAAATAGCAAATCACTTACAAGTATGCTTAAGTTAAACATTTTAATAATTTCAGTGGCCAGTGCTGGGATTACTCTTATACTTGCTGTTATATTCATGTTATGTTCATATGCTTTGCCAAATTTGGGCTGTTGCCTTCACAAACTTGTAGATTTTGTACATCCAGGTATTTATACAGTTATCCTTTCTGCAATATCTGAATACCTCCACATAATGGAATATTTCCCCATAACAATCTTATCAACTAAGGCAGACAGATCTTAAGAGTATTTATACTGTGCATTATCCACAATCCTCAGTGACTAGACCTAATATCTTCTCACAGTATTGTGCAAAACCTTGCAGAAATACTGAGCTGGCTTCTGCGACTGAGCTGCCTTCTTTTTAAATGAGAGCTGTTCCAAAAGATAGCCTTGGAGAGGCTGACACCACGGTGGATCCAACCATGCCACATTCCCCAGTGGTGACACAGCAACAGACTGAGCTGTAGGCTAAATCCCATACACGGCCATTTTCCAAACTGCACACGTAAATGAAACTGCGGTCACGAAATTGTGGACAAAACCACACATGTAAACAGCTTGGATACGTTTAAAGCTATATATAGAAATACAGTCTAAATTTATAGCACAATGTTACTCTAGATATATATAAATGTGTATGTGTGTGTATATATATATATAAAAATAAATATATATAGGCTCTGAAAACCAACTATGTTGTGAGCGATTCAGGCTAAATAAGCAAAAATGAGCAAATATAACTCTTACCTGTTAATAGCACTACTTTTCCCTTCCAGCTTATTATCACCTATATCAGTGTCTACTTTGGTCTGTGATTTCCAAGGCTGAAGCCACAGAATTAAGTGGAAAATATTTCCACTTTTGTTGAGATAACAACAGCAAACATAATTTTTTCATTAATGGCATGACAATTTCACAACTCAAAATTATACTTAAATCCAACTAAGCTGATTGTAAATTGACCATTTAACAAATGTTAACTGGAATCCTAAGTATACCCACCCAAAAATCAGTTATTTTCAAGGTAATTGCTCATTAAATCATAGATGTGAAAAGACAACATTTCAATACTGAGCAAACAAGTTGTGAAGAATTTTCATTGTTTCACAAAAGAAGAATTTCATCATTGTAAGCACCTGTCCTTTACCACTTCTCTCATATTTGCTTGTAATTCAGTGCTGGCAGCTACAGCTGCCAAAATGCTTTTGTTAGTCTGGAAGGGAGTACTTGATTTAAAATTGAGGTTACATCAGCTTTTAAATAATGTTGGAAACCAGAACAGATGTACTAACTACAGTGCTAGCCAGAGGAGCACTGTTATTACAGCAAGTCACCGAACAACAGTTTTTATAACTACATTTTAATCAAGCCATAAGTATCACACTTCCTATGGATTTCCACAGGTTAATAAATCAACATCCCAGGAATGACATATGATAATATACGTACTTGTCAGAATATATACGAAATCACAGAGGCATCTTTAACCAGCTCGTTTTTATGGCAATCACAATAGTAACCTATTACTTTAGTGACTTCTCCCAGTGTTAGCCTATGACAATGTACATTTTTCATGCCTGCTGATTCATTACAGAAATGTCACAGGATATGTGGAAAGACTATGTTTACAAAAAGCCACACTGACTGGATCATGAATCATAACTGTTCTGTTGGAAGTACTGCATAAGAAAAGATGATGTTAGATTTAAAGATGGATTTAAACAATTTGTTTGCTTATTTTCTGCAATAACTACTTTCTCATAAGCTTAGTTAGATATATGGTTAAGATGAAAACAATGCAACCTGATAAGCAACAGTAAAAATAAAATAAAAACAGATTCTCTGTCTCCTAGGAAAGCATTCTAATTTTTGCAGTGTGAAGCATCTCTGAAGATAGGCAGTGAAATAGTCCTCGCTAATGTCAGTATTTTATTTTGAGGTTTGTTCAGAAAAAAGTTTCTTCCAAAAAAAAAAAAAAAAAGAAAAAAAAAGAAAGAATTTCTAAACTGAAATGCACCAAAATACACTTTCATGATGCACTATATTTCCATGCCCATTACATCTTAGTCAACAGAAATCCTTATTAGAATCATATTTGAATTGGACAACCACTAAGAAATTCAAATTCCCATATTTGTAATGCAGAGACAAAGTAAAAACTGAATTTTTCTCATCACTTCTCTTGCCTTCATCCCATAACTTTCGAAGTCTGATATATTGTCTACAGGGGAGTTGAACTAAATGCACAAGCACATTTCTGTTAAGGGCATCCTTTTGCTAAAGGGCAGTTATAAGCCATAAAGCTATTATTTCTCCTCTGAAAATGAAAGTAGCTCAAGCTCTCTCTAAATGAAAAAAAACTTTTGAGCCCAGATCCTTAGAACTCACTGCTAATGCTGTGAATGAAAGCAGCATGTCTATACCCAGAGAAGCTATGATATATAATTAAATAACACTGCTCAATGCTTTGTCAGTGTTCTATAGATCTGTACTGCTTCACAATGGACAGGCTTGTCAAGAGGACACTATAGATAATGGGTAAATTAATTATCAAATAGGTAAGTGTCCTTATACAGGTTCCAATCCAGCTGTATCCTTTAATTCCTCCATAGTACATTTATAAAAGAGTTGAGAAACAGGATTTTTGCTTTATTTAACCTAATAAAAAGAATGCACCAATTCTATCAGCTACTTCTGCTAAAATACCTTTTCTTACATACAGTGTGAATATTAGGTATATGCTGATTTCTTCAAGTGTACTTGCAAACCTTTTAACACAGTACCTATCACCCACACTAAAGGTTTCTCACAGGCACTGAGGACACTGTAGAACAAAACTGAGTTTGGAATAAGCAGAAGAGGGCAGCATCTTACCATGTTTTAAAGACTATAGGCTTGGCTTCCTAAAGTTAAGACATAACAGCATATATTTTGTTGAATGTTAATTTTGTTCAAAGATGACCTACATTCATTAAAAATTTCCCTTTCTTTAACACACAATATATCACCTTGCTAGTTAGGCATTTAAAAAAATCCTCTGTAAGCTAATTGCTAATAATAGCTGATAACATTTGCAAAAGCAAAGTAACTTACCTTTGTGCATCCAGCCACAGCTTTCATTTTACTTTGTTAAAAATGAAATTTCTAAATGCTAGCAGCAGTAGCAAAGCTTGAGTTCCAAAACAGAGCACAAAGCACCAACTCTGAGTGCTCCAAAGTTTTCCCACGCAGCTCCCTCTAATATTCAAGCAAACATAAATGGAGAACATGTTAAGACCATACATGGCAAGTATAATACTCAAACATTTCTGTTCATTGCATCCCATATGACACTTCTATGGTCCTAATAAACATAGTTATGCATTCATATCATATAATGTTTATATTTCTTCCACACTGCATGAAAGGTACAGGTGTTTAAACAATTTTTTTTTAGCCACTGAGATGAGTAACTCACTCCTTGGGTAGGGCAAAATACTACAAACTATTTGTGGGGAGAAAGTCAAACACAAAAAAAGTGTTTTGTATCTTTGCCATTCAAATCTCTAACTTAGCCTTAAGTAAGAATCATATCACTACCAAAAAGCTTCACATCATATTAATGAACAGAGAGCAAGATAAGAACTAATGTTATGTCAATGGGGAAGGTTTCCCCCTTGTGTTAAAGTTATGTTTACTTATTCTCCACACCTATCCCATTCTTTTTTCTACTTGATCACTGGTTTTGGTTTTCTTTAAATTCATTGCATTAAAAAGGCTTAATTGATTTCTCTTTTTTTGTCCATAGGAATTATCTGATTTTTATATACAACAGCAATATAAAACCATTATAAAAACATATCTTCAGACAGGTTTTTTAATAACATTAATGCCTTGTCAGCTGTCTGCCATAAATATTTAAGTTCATTGCACTCCTTTTTGGTGTCAGATGAGAAAAGCTAAACATCAGCCCATGATGCATTTCATATGCCATCTGCAAAGCACTGCATAATGCAGCATGCCCCAGCTCATACTTCCCCTAGCTGGTAATTCAGGAGGCTTTGAGTCACACTTTGTAGTCTTATGGTCCAGCCAGGTCCTGAAGTGCTAAAGAAGTGAGCAACTGAGGTAACAATCCCAGTCTGGTGCGTGCCTGCAGCAATTCCCAGGCCCCTTCTTGAGAGCTAACTCAGACAGAACTAGCTGTGTCCCTCTGTCCTTGAAAGAGAAACATGCCGAGAACTGGAGATTCTTTGAGTCTATACTTTACCATGAGAGCCAGGCACCATCTTCTGTTTTGCTTTGTTCTGTTTGTGCTCCCCCCACTCAAACAAGTGCTTTTTCCTCTCCTTTTTCAGCATATTCTCAGTTTCTCTATATATTTTTCTTTCAAAGCTAAAAAACAGAGCTTGCAGTTTCTTCTGTCCTTCATACCTAAACAGTTCCCATGTATGTTCTTTATGGCCATCCAAAAAGTACTTAGAATCAAGAGCAATTTTGCAGTGTCTGCTGAGAAAATCTCCAGATAGATTGACCGGGCAAAGTCCTACAGGAAGAGGAGACCAGAGACCAAAATTCACCCATGACAACAGAGGCAAAGCTGCCATTAAGCACTTTCAGCAGAGAACAGCACAGCCCTGCTGATGACCACCCTGTAATAGCTTGCCTTGGGCTCTTTTTGCAGACTTCGTATTTATACTATTTTAAGGTAATTGCAATGCATTATTTATCTTGTTTGAAACTTTTCTCAAATTTACTTAACCAAGCCATCCAGTATGAGTCACTTTTCCTTCTTCCAACATTCATCTTTAATGTACTTCTCCCCTAATCAAATAATCAGGAAGGACATAAACCTTTCCAGTAGAATAACCTCATTTGTTTGAATAACAAACAAATTAGAACAAATACAATTGGAATATGAGGTAACATTTATAGAATATAAATTATAAACCTGCATTTCTCTACAGGAAAAAAACCTGAAGACTAAATTCTTGATGGAACAAACCTGTTTACTATAGATTTTTTTCTTAAAATTTAAGCCATGCATTTGCCTTCACTAAGCAATAATTGGTTAATTGCTTCCAGAAGTAAAAAGTTAAAAGTAATGTAGATGTGACACTTTTTACTATTTTTTTCTGCCTTCTGAGTGATTCTTATTGAGAAACAAGCACTACATATTTCAATTACAGCACAATATGATATTAACACTACTTTGTAATTGGAAAACATTGATCTCTACAGAAAGGTGGTCCTGGAAGATATGAATTTATCTTGAAATTCCATACTTGAGATCAAGCAAGGTAGAAACAGGTGGTTTCCATAATTAACTACCTTATTATCAATTATTCATTTATTCTATGCCAAAATGCTTACATCTATTACCTGTTTAGTTTATGGTATCCTTGTACATTCTGAATTTCTGCTAACGATACAATGTTCTCCTATTTCATTTAGGAAGAAATCTGTGTGCTGGTTTCTGTGTGTAAAACAGAGGTACATAATACCAGCAAGACACTAGATCAGCTCATCTTATGACTACACTTAAATATGTCCCAGAGCTTTAAGGAATATCAAGTAGTCTGGGTTGTTGTCAATGTACTAAGAGAGTTTGATAATTCCTTTCCATTCATTTCCAGTCACTGAACCATTTTAAACACTCAACAGCCAGAGGACTCATCACAGTACTTAATGGCCTCACTAATGTTGTGTGATGACTAGGTATTGACTTTTCCAGTGCCATTTGAGGGACATTCTCAGATGAGGGACTCTAGAAATGGTTCAGTTGGGATGAAATAGGAAAATACTAGTTCCTTTGGACCCATGAGCAAGGCTGAAACTGGAAACTAAAGGATCAGAGAAAGCTGTATGTATCTTCCCAGGGCCTGGATAGCTAATAACCACCACATGATTCTATATTGCAAGTTTGCTGTTTTTTTTATTTCTACTTGGCATTCAAAATTCAGCATAGGCTAAAAGCCCATCTATTGCTGTTAATAGAAACATTTTTGCATTGTTTTTTTCTGGCCATTGTTTTAAATTTATTTTATATTTCAATTTAGTTTCACGTTGAATGCATAATGTTCATGAATTTGTCATGGCTTAATGATTGCGATTATAATAGGGCATTTTAGCTTTTAATACCCCTCTTGCTGGAGGCAGCATATGTACTTTCTCCCCCAGTATTTTATTTATTTGTGTCTGACAAGTCTGGTAGCTCTTATGGTTAGAATTAAAAAATTAAAATATTAAGCAGGAATATATATATATATATATATAAAATCACTTTTTTTGTCCAAAGAATGAGGTAAGTCTGGAACACAAGAATTACTACAAAACTCAGAGCATAAGTAACAGATTTAAACAGATAAACACTTTATATTGCCTCATTCCACTGTTAAAAAGAGTCCCTCAAAAAACACAAGAGACTGAGAAAATAATGGAACATTAACATATGGTGGAAAGAGTCATACAGTTAAAAAAAATCTCATGTGAAAAGTATTCTTGACCATAGGTGTTGTTCTAATTTCCTGTTTACAAAGCTGAGTATTTATCAGGGCTTGAACCTTGCCATTTTCAAGGCCTTTGTCCAAACACCACATAACCACCAAATTTGCTTTGCAGGATATGCAAAAATTATGTCAAGTAGACTATACACTGTCTCTGTTTAGATGAGTTTTATTTCAGATAAGTTAACAAGCAAAAAATGCTCTTTTCCCACCAATTTTGCATGGCAGGAAATTGTAGTCAGATGGCTTTTTACTTTAGTATCAGTTTTTAAATCTTTAATGAAATTACCCTTACAAGCATCCTGTAAAACTGTGAAGTGTTATCTATTCCATTTGAGTAACTGAGGCACTAAAAACTAAATGACTTAGAGAAAAACTGGTGAAAAAAAGGCTTAAGCTGAAATTTCTTAAACCCTAGTCTAGTGGCTTATTCACCGTGCTTTCTCTGGGAAATGTGATTAAACAAAAAAATCAATAAAGATTTAGGTTTGCCAGATAAAACACAAAAGCTTGAAAGTCCACTGACAAGAATTCAGGGCATGAGGCCAAGTTTTTTCAGCTACTTTGAGTGGATCAGTTAATAGCATGAAAACAACATAATAAGGAAAAAATTAGACATCTGCTTCAGGTGCAGCTCTAAGGTCTGTCCTCAAGGACTTCGCTTTTACTTCTCCCAGTGCTAAGTGCACATGATGAATTCCTGACCCCATTAACAGGAGTGGTGAAACTCCCTGTGCTTCAGGCTGGCTACAGGTTCACCCACACTCAGACAGGGGTAGTGCAGAACACAACACCCAATTCACTTCTCACTTTCTAAGAGACTGTCTCAGACACTAGTTTTAAATGCTGCAAAGAGAGACAAGTTCAAATACTAAAAATCTGGGATCCACAGAAACCCCTAATGCAGGGAGTGTCACAACTTTGATGAAATAGCAACTAATTAATTAAATGTGCAGTTTTAGGTATAATCATCTTTGCAAAATTAAGTCAATTTTGCTAAAAACATTATTTTATGTATATGCTTTCATATATATATAGATATAATTATAAGCCTCTACAGGTTTTGCTCACAAGTTTAATTTTCATTTCAAACCACACTGACCTTCAGAAATAACTTACATTTATAGTGGTTTAAAAAAACAAGGTCCTGAAAATTAAATACAAACTGCTGTGTTGCAAATAAATATTTCATGCTTCTGCAAAATATTTTTTCTGGTTTGTTTCATTGTTAGTCTTCTTCAGCTCATCAAGCCAAAAAGATCAATTATCTGACTAGCTTTATACAAAAAGATCAAATAAGAGATAGCATAGATTGTGAACCTAGAAAATCAGCAGCAGCAGTCACGATCAGCAGCTTCTGCCCTGTTAGATAGGAAACAAGGTCAACAAACTTTCAGACCTCGACTGAAAGAAAATAGGTGCTTTCTCAATGAGGGGAGGTGCATCAGACCTACTACTGTCTGGAGAGAAAGTAGCATATTTTTCTTAAATAACAGTGGAAGAAAAAGTAGTCTAGCTAATTTAACTTCTCTTTTTACATAGCAAGCACCAGAGATTAGGGGATTAGCTACATTGTTTATCAGAAGATATACAGATATTTACCTCGCTGACTAGTGAAAAAATCCTGTAACTACAGTTCTATTATTGACAAAAGCATTTTGCTCCTTTCTAACTCTTACAATGATCCTCTGTTCTCTTTTTGTTAGAAACATCCGGTATCTTCTAGGCCAGCAAAATAATCTAATAATGCTTCAGAATTAGTAACTACAGTCTATAAAGACCTCTGTCTAAATATCTGTAGACTATTTGTATTTTACTCATCAGTGGTAAATAAAAAATTCATAATCATCATCTTTTTTGTGACTGTATAGTTTTTTGTGGGGTTTTTTATCAGACAGGGCATGGTGAATTATATTCTGCATAAAGAATACTCAGTTTGTGATTTGTTTAAGTTTAATCAAAATTAAACAACTGATTTTTTTTTTTTTAATGTGCCTTTACCATACATATATGCACATTACAAAGCAGTGGGAAGGGAAGAACAAGTCAGAGACATTTCTATTAGCAAAAGATGACAGTTACCCATGAATGTAATTCCCTGCAGTATAGAAGGAGTGTTGGGAATAGCTTAATGGGAAAGCCGTGTAGTGATTAAAGATAAAACCTGAAAGAGCATCAGAATTTGCCATCCTATAACCCTCTCCAGGAATTCCTATATACATGTGATATTACAAATGAATTGTAGAGAACGAGCCAGGACTGGTTGCTCATCATATCTTCAGATAGAAAAATAAGGTGTCGGCAAACACGTCAGTAGACGGCAAATTCTGAACAGACAAAGTTCACGTGACACAGTTCAGTTGTGGACTGCCTTGTCACAAAATACGATGGACACAAACCATTAACCTCTCTGGTCTCTAACTTGAAACCTGTGAATGGGAAGGAAATCCACTGAGGGTCACTGAATCAACCAGAACTACCCCTGGCTCAGGAAGTCTCTGCTCCACAGATTCTTACATGTCCCTTGACACCCACTTTTGGCCGCTGTCAGAAACAAGAGAATAAAATGGGCTTTTAGACTGATCTAATGCCTTCGCATTTTTGCTTTTATTAGGCTTAGGCAACACTTGTCTCTCGGGGAACCAATAATGTACATGAGCTCACCTATGGCGACCCTGTAAAAGGGTGTCTTCCTTAAATTATTTGCAACCTTTACTTCAGGAAGACAGTGACTGCCAGATCACTGTAAGATCAAATAAAAAGATGAACAATCATTTTATGATGAAAAAAGATACTCGAACAGCTGTATTAATGACAACTACATAACAATAGTGTATGTGGAAATACAAGTATATCCTCTATATTTTGAATAAAAAAAAAATCACCATATATAAATTCCTAGGAAGAGAGAGACAGGAAAAAAACAAGGGTTCTTAGCAAAAGCAGTAATTTTGAAAGTATGTTGCTGTTATATTTCTTCAGTCATGTATATCATCTACTACATTACTGATTTAGCCTAAGCACAGTTTTATCCAAAAAGGTGCCCTAACCTGAAATAAGGCTCTGTGTGGCAGCCTGATGCATTGCAGCTATAAGTCTGTGCTGGCTTGGTTATTGGAAGTGCCACCAGAACGGCACTACATTTAGATTTTTAATACCCTGTTGCTATGGTTTACTTTAAAAACACATGATATACCAGCCAGGGCACATTTTAACTTTCTGCAACAGCCAGCTATTTTAGACCAAGCAACAATGAACTGCAATCTTTTGGTCTTGGCTTGGATTTTGGCCAAGGGCAGGTTCATTTAAATCACTGTGCAGTTGTCTAACCAAAACAATGGTTTAACACATCACTTTGATTTATGTACTCCCTGAGTTTTTTAGTGGTGCTGACACCTCTGAAATTTTCATATACTTGGAATGCTAAATGGCATTTAATAACTTACTTTTTCTTAATCAACTTTCTTAAAGTAGCTTATTGACTGCAAAGTTGAAAAAACATCAGAGTGTAAGACTGTGTGTGGGATCAGGCTATGGCCCATGCATATTTCCAAAATGCAGATTCACTACAGAAAAGTTTCTAGGGAGAGAGATACAAGTCTGAAGGAATCCAGATGCATATAGCATTATTTAAGCACGTTGATGCTCTGTTCAGTTAGATACATCAGCAATTACCACCAGCCTTAGGCCAATATTTGGCATAATTGGCACTCCAATTACAATGCCATTCTAATGGCATTAGAATAAGAAGTATTTCAAAGGTAAAAAAAAAAAGAAAAGACTAAGATGACAAATATACTCATCACTTAGTTTAACAAACCTGTGAACTACTGCCACATACTTCTGTTGGAGACACTGGAGCAGCATATGTTTGTCCTTGCTTTACCTATACCAGGATGATTCTTCATCTACAAGAAGTTGGAGTAAACCTTGGAGTAAAGGTGCAGATACACTGTTTTGTTACATCTGCTGGTGCTTATTAATAGGCAGAGCCCTGACACCCACTTACATCACGATTAGAATCATAGGACAAACCTGATTTTCTGCCTCATATCACATTTACAACTTAAATCCCATAGCTCTTGCCACGTTTGAAAAGGTTGACATTCTGCTTGCCTCAAAGTGGCAACATGCAAGCATATATCCAGTTTTGTACTTTAAAGAAAAACAAAATGACATTTGGTCAGACTTCTGTGATAAGCACAAGCTTATGAATAATTACTCTGTATGCTGCGTTGCATTCGGCTGCTCTGTCTATAGGAACATGGTAGGACAGATACAATTAGCAGCCTGCTGGCATAGATTTCATGGTTTTAAGGTATTTATTAAAAAGGGTAAACATTCGTTTTTCCATTCATCATCAAGTCCTAAGAACATTTTACTTAAAATGTTAAAGTAGACCTCTACAAAGCCTTGATTTAGAATTAACCTTGAAGATAAAAACAGCACCACTTTATAAAACTGCTGTGGTTCTTTTTCTGACCAAAGCAATCCTGTGTTCTAGCTAAATAAAGTGAACTTCAACATCATAGATGTTTGTGATCAGCATGATGCTTTTTAATAATAAATAAAAGAAAGATTTATGAATGGCCAGACATTGTTGACAATTCACTTTTCTTTATTGATTTTGCTTTCAAGCAAAATTGCCCAGACAAGATATTTCTTTTTATTTTTAATATATTATTTTTATACAGTTACACTGAAAACTGTGTCTAACCCATAAAATAGCTTTACACATGAGTAAAGTTATTTTTAAGAGTAAATCAGAATATTAGATACCCTATTGCAGGGGATTCAGTCTTTCCCTGATAAAATACTAAGTTTTGCATTTGGCTTTACTCAGATCCCCACTTCTTTTTACGAAAGATTTACAATATTTCTCAATAAACTGTGTTAGCCCAGAAGATAGTTTCAACTTTTCAATGGAATGTAAATTATAACTTTCCATAGTAGTTTTCATTTATGCAGAAAAAGATTCTCTTAAAAATCTGGCCAGACCTTCAAACTAATGACTTACTCATGAATAATTTTATATCACCAAGGACATAAATCCCACTGAAGAACATTCTAGGCAATTCTCACAATTTTTTTCTGCCTTCATTTAGGGGAAATGCACATTCAAGAAAGTTATTTGTAAACTATGGCTTTGTATATTTGTTTATTTGTTTGTTTTGCATCAGGTTAAGTTTTTCTTGGCATTTTGAGAAAAAAAACACACAAAAAAAATGAAAAAAAAAAAGGGTTCCCATATTTTAAGTATCTAAATATCTTGCACAACAATACCTGCAATATACAGGACATCCAAAGTTTGAATTTTTTCTGTGAGTGGATGTATGTACTTGGAATTTAGAGGGCAAGAACGCACTACTGTAAAATAAATCCTGAGCATACATTCAGAAGTACTGAGCACACGACACCAACAATTAATAAATACTACCTCTGAGACTAGTTTAAAAAAACACCAAAAATTTTCAAGATGCAATGAAATTTCCTAGCTATTCAAAGATTCTTCATAAGAGAAACAAAACCTTAATGTAAAAATATTAACTTGGTAAAACTGATGCATTATTCTCCTGTACATAACAAAAAAAATAAAACCAATAACATCCTGGTTTGATTTTCCCAATCTGTGTCTGGACAGTGCTTTCTAATATTCTAGTAAACCAGAGCTTCAGAGCTGAGACAAAGAGTTGAAGTGTTAGAAACACTTTTTCTTTTCTTTTTTTTTTTAAGCAGTCCATAAAATTGTACTTTAAAATTTAAAATGCAAATTTTTCATAGATGTTTATTGATTGTCCCTGGGTTTGGGCATCATTATTTAATGTATTTGCAACAGTGCCATAAATGTAAATTTATCACAGTTATTTCATTGCCTACCTCCATGAAGTTTAACAGCTTATTTTATGAGGTTTTGGATGAAAGTGGAAAAATTAGATACCAGCATACAATGTAATTATACAAACTGTTATTTTAATATTTCTTGAACATTTTACGCCATAATTTAGAGTTGCATTACAAGCACTATCTGGTTAGATATCTCTAGAAACTGAGTTTCAAATATTTGTTCCTCATAGCCCAATTCTAATAAATTCACCAACTTCTGTGACTCAAGCAGGATGAAGAACATCCCCCCCTTTACCCTCACACATACATACAGGGTAATTAGTCCCGTATAAATACCCAGCCTTTTGCATTTTGTCTCACTCTAGTGATAATATAAACTACAAATCTCATTATCAGCTGATTTTCTGAATCAAATGGGTGACTGACATTCTGAATGTGCAATTCTAGTCACTGATATACAGATTAACTCATTAATATTAAACAGATCTGCAGTAATTAGTACCAATTAATGTAAAGGATAAGTTAATTTACAAAGCATATCTTTCAATACACAAGCCAATGTGCACCAAACAGTATTATGCTAATTCAACAGCCCATATTTTAGAAGTTTTATTAGCTGTGGTTGGATAATCTGACTGTTTAGGAGTCCAGATCTATGTTTTTCAAAGCCCAGCAGGTGCAACTACAGTTCAGTTACTGATCTAATTTCATTTTTACTGTATTAGCAAATCAGAAGCTTTATCTAGAAGATTAAAGACTACAAAGAGAAATATTTCTTGAAAGTTTCTTTTCAAGTTTAAAACTTTCCCTATTACAGGTTTCAAGCCTGTAGAAATTTTCAAACTGAGATTTGTTTACAAAAGTTTTTTGTTTTTTTTTTTTTGCTGCAGTAGTCTTTGATCTTATGTTATTTCAACAAGAATTGCTATGGAGTCCCAAGTGCTTTGAGTTGACTCAGAATACACACAAAAGTAGTTGCTGCAAGTCTTTGCATAGCAGGTTTTCATCTTATTGCAATATAAATATGACCCCATCTTATTAATATCAGCCAAATATTTCTCAGGTTACATACAAATGTTGTATGTGATTCCTTAAATCATTAATTATTAGTGTAGCTTATTTGTAAATTAAAATATAACCAGAATATAACCATATAACTAGAATATAGTGATTAAAACCTTAGAACAATGTTTGAAAATTGAAAGTTTGCAGTAACATCAAAGGAGGATTGCACCCAGTAGTAGAGAACACATACAGAAAATGATAGTAGTAAGTTACTGATGTAATTTATGACTCATCTAGAACACAACTGTTCTTGATTGTCAACATTTGTTGGGACAATAAAGTAGAAACAGAACTTATGGCATTTGTGCACTAGGAAGATCTGTCCTGATGCAGTGACCTTCTAAAACTGTCAGTGGAGAGTTGACTGCATTCTTAAAAAAGTGTCAACAAACCATTTTTTTTCTTCCTCCATCAAGATATTAGTCACTGTGGTTCATGTTTTAAGACATTTAGCAGTGTGGTAATTTCAGGAGAGTTTTTAACTCCCTCATCAAGAAAGTCCTGAACACCCAAGATTTTCTTTTCTACAATATGAATAGGAGGCTTCCTATGGCTGCCAAGCACCAGACATCTATTCTGAAAGCAGATGTTTCCAGGTCTATCAGCATCTTACCACAGCGCTGCATACCTCTGTGTCACCTTTAGTCATGCAAAATATTCTGCAGAACGACACCACTCCCCTAATAGAGAAGTATGATTTGGCTCAACTTCGCTGCTGGTATCCAGGCTGCTTGTTGAACACGAAAGAGAACAGCTGGACAAAGACAAGCAGGTTTGGAAGTTTACATTAAGCCAGGGGTTAATATCCTCAAGAAAACATTCCTTCAAAGAAGTGTGGCAGTTGTTACTACTGTTTGAACTGCAGGAATGTCAATTTTGTGGTTTGTTCTCAGCCAATTGCTACTTGGTGCAGTACTTTACTACCCGTGCCTGGACCATTTATGTGGTTTTTGCACATGTGAACAATGCTTACATGAAACTTGAAATCGCTGCCAGGAGACAAGGCCATGGAGAGGAAAAATATACTGCTTGCTTTTTTTTTTTTTCATCCCTGAGTATGAGAAATATATCTGATCTCTTTGAGCTTGAAAATAAAAAACTAAGACAACTGTACTTGGAATAACTGTGTGCCATACTTATATCTCTGTGATGCACAAAAGCGTTCCTCAGAATGAATTAAAATTGCCCATTGTATTGTCCCCAAGAACATAATTAAGATTATTCACACTAATAATACCGCATTATATTGCATGATTTCAGAGACTGTATTTCATGCTTGAGAATTTGAAACTCAAGTATTAAAAGAAAATATTATGATTCATTTATTTTCAAGAAAGTGGGTCTCAGTTTCTGTAAAAACTTAGTATTTTTCATCTATGCTTGGAATATTTGCTATATACTGGAAAAAAGATGAGTTAGTCCTTATAATGACATAAAGCA
This sequence comes from Caprimulgus europaeus, assembly GCA_907165065.1. The sequence goes on along the minus strand of OU015538.1, from coordinate 18,458,533 downwards.
ATGCAAAACAGCAGTTGGATGATGTAGGAAAAAAAAAGTAATACCATACCATCTGAAAGCTTTGTCTTAATTAAAGGGGAAGCAAGGGTAGTACAGGTTATTTGAAATTATCTAATTATTTCCTTTCCTTCCCTATCCTTTATTTAGTTGATTCTGGTTTGACATTTGCTTCTTGCTCACCTACCATTGGAGTTTGGTCTTGAGTCTTTTATACTTCCATACATTGTAAAAATATTTCATATCATTCTGTCTAATGCTACTGTTCTACCTTACCGTGAACAAAACCCCACTAATCTCTCCTTCTGATCCTCCACTTGCTGATTTTGATCCTATTCAGGATTTGATTCAATATTGGAAGACTTTTAGGTGTGAAATGGTTAGCATTATGGAGGCATTTTCAAAAGTAAGCAAAACCAGTGAAAATGTTTACAGATGAAGGATTGTGTTTTATAAAGCAAATTCAATAATCTAACAGGAAAGGTAAACAGAACACAGCTAATTTTAAAAAATCTGTATGAAGCAGAAGATTAGAAGAAGGAGGAAGATCAGAAAAAATATAATGAGAAACTGGCTGCTTGAGCTAAATACCAGTTATTTTATTTTCCTAAAGCGGAATTTTATTTGTTAAAATGTGAAAGCTAAGCTTGCTATGGCACAATGCTGTATTGTGTGGCCCTGAGTAACTGCTGAGTTTACTGTATTGGTTGCAGAGCCCTTGTAATTATATACCTGCATGTTATCATTAACGCACCAGACTGCCACATTTAGGACTAAGTTTACTCAGTAAAAAAAAACAAAAGAAAGCCCATTGCCACCAGAGGAGGGAGCAGAGGGTGAGAAATGCTCAACGCATTCCTGAAGGAAAGGTCTTATCAGTCCAGAATTGCTATCTTTCTCCAAGTGAGCCCGAGAAGGTCATAAGGAAAAGGAATTAAATGATCACAACCTGCCCTGCTCAACAATACACAATCACTTGTCTGCAATCTGTTCAGAAGCTTCAGCTCAAAAAGAGAGACTAAGAGCAGCAGGAGTATAAAAGAAAGTCTACTTGTGTTTTTAGACTTCCATTACACACACAAAAAACCTTAATATTTTTATAAGAACAACAATAATAAAAAGAATGAGTTTTAGATGCATTCATTCAGGTGGAAGCACCTGTAATACACAGACTCATAAAAGATATATGCTTAAATCAAAGTCACCAAATGCTGTCAGTATCTTAGAAATACAGCAGTATTACAGATGATAAAATGTATTTGTTTGTTTAAGATTTACTAGGTGAGTGCTGGATGCTTTTTTAGAAAGGAGATGTCCAGGTTGCACAGAGCTTTAACCTAGTAGCTGCACTGTGTCTGAAACACTTTGCTTTGAAAGCAACAGAGTACGTCCAACAAGCTGAAGCTTCTGAGGCAAAGGGCACTGCGAGACGACAGCGTGAGTGAAAAAGTGAATTTGTTCAACACCTACGGGGTTGTGCACATGTGCCTGTATAGGGTAAGAACCCAGGCTACCTCCCGGGAGGAGCTCCTAAGCTACTGAGTACGAACAAAGCAATGACAAAGTCATAGAAATAAAAAGTGTTGGTTAAACCTGAAACTGGACCCTGGTACCAATCCAGCTCTAGTCAGTAGCACGCATTAGGGGTTCTTCTCTTCGTAGCCTGTATTTGGCTGTATAAAAAACACTGGCTAGGACTGCCTCCATATTTAATCTGAGTCACTAGGGAACTAAATTAATGTGAGTCTAAAGATAGTGCTAAATGTAATCAAAATGACCCTTACAATTACCATTACCATATTTCACACTGTATCATGTTGATAAATGATTCCACAAAAAAAAATATTTTCTCTCTTGATTAAATAATCATCTTTGCAACTTCAAAAAGTTACTACCATGAGGTCTCTTAAAAAAAGCCAAAAAAACCCCAAAAACCAAACAACAAACCAACCAAACAAAAAAGGAACAAAAAAAACCTTAAGATACAATATAGTTTGAGACCAAAATTGTATTTAAAGATTCCTGCTTGCAACTGTAGTATCTGACAAATTCTGTGGTTAAAAGCTGAAATCTGTTTCCTGGAGTTACAAATCTCTGTGTGTAGTCGCATAACTCCTTGCTTTAAGCAGAAGAAAAGAATTTGCCCACTGACTTAAAAAATGAGAATCTGTTTACTCCTACAAGTTTGAGCCTGCAGCAAAAAGCAGCATTAAAAAGCTTGCCAGTTAAATACTCCCTCGTCAAACTTTGCTCTTGGAGCCACCACAGCATCTACAAGAGCTTGTTTTTTTTTCTTTCCCCCTGCCAGTTAAAAATTTCCCATTTTCCCAGTTTCCAGTATTTTAAAGGCACATTAAAGCTGACTCAAAAATTCAATTTTTTAATCATAGCTATTTATGCATTTAACTCAGTACCTTTATGCATACCAAAATAAAGATTTGTCTCTTGGTAAATTCCCTCATTAGTATTTACCAGTTAATAGGCCTATTTATACACTAACCTTTGAGAAATTCCACCTTTCCTTTTTGTCCATTCCTCTCCTACTAAACGCAGATTACAGAGGACCCATGCACTACCTTAAAGAAAGCAGAGGATTTTCTACTTGAATAGGATTTTCTACTTGAATCCACAAATGTTTCTGAAACGGGTATCTTCATTTCATTATAAATGTTCTATGTAATATTTAAGGTTTTATGATATAAACTCTCAATCCAACCAATTGTAAGTTATTAAGTTTCACAATGTCTTTGTTGCAGTGATGGCCATTAGAAAGGAAAAACTACAGGAGAGAAGACATAAAATGTGGAAGCAAATATTGCTTTGTTTTTTTCTTGCTTTGTGGCAAAACAAAACCAGAGGGCAAGTTTCATAGCTCACACTGGTCTGGTACCATTCAGAGGGGCCTTGGCAGGCTGGAAAATGGGCTAAGAGGAACCTCAAGAAGCTAAACAAAGGGGAGTGCAGTGCAGGGATGAACAACCTCCTGTACCAATACAGGCTGGGACTGCCTGGCTGGAAAGAGGCTTTGCAGAGAAGGACCTGGGGTTATGGTAGACATCAAGTTGACTGTGAGCCAGTGATGTGGCCTTGCAGCCAAGACAGCCAACAGCACCATGGGCCATGGCAGGCAAAGCATTGCCAGCAGGGGTAGGGAGGTGACCCTACCCTTCTGCTCAGCACTGGTGAGACACATCTGGAACTATGTCCAATGCCGAGTTCCTCAGTAAAAGAGACATGGCCATAGTGGAGCACGTCCGGCAAAGCGATACAAAGGTGATTAAAGGGTGAGTGGGTCTTATCAATACATATAAATTGATGGGTGAAGTAAATAAGACAGAGCCAGGCTCGGTGGTGTCCAGTGACAGGACAGATGGCAATTGGCACAAATGGCAGCACAGGAAATTAAATCTAAATATATAAAAATACCTGGGTTTAACTGCGAGTGTAGTCACTGAAACAGGTTGCCCATGGAGGCTGTACAGTCTCTATTCCTCCAAGATATATAACACCTGACTGGACTCAGCTCTGAGCAACCTGCTTGAGCAGGTGGTTGAACTAGGCAGTCCTCAGAGGTCCCTGCCAACCTCAGCCATTCTGTGCAGAGATTCCAATCTATGTAATGGCATTTCCTGATGAGACAATGGATCTGTAGACATCAGTGCATGTGGTACTGTGGCTAGACAGCTTCCTTTCTCCAATCTAATGTATTTAAAGCTCTCTTATATTAATGCTTGCCATATGGTTTCCAGTGTGCACAGAAGCCTTCACTAAAGGTCTGAGCTGAGACACTACAAAGGGATTTTACTGTTGTGGGATCACTCACAATCTAACCTGGCAAGAATTCACAGAACAGAAAAAGCCAACACTGAACCTTTTCTGAGGTTGTTGTTCAGTACTATGAGGCCATTATTAATCATGTTCATCTTAAAGACACCTTTGATGCTTTTTGAGCACATGGAAGAATCATTGAAAAGCTTAAGCTGCAGAGAACGTCAGAATTTGCCTTCAGAAATCATGCTAATGTTTCAGATTTGAACAAAAATCACTTTTGTTCAGAAATTTATAATCTAGGTTGTTTTGAGTTTCTCTAAATATTTGAAAGTTTTTATATTCCTGTTAGAATCAGAGAATCAGTTATATTTATTATTAGGAGTCTTAGGATTTTATAGAAAACAATAAATTTAACTTTCTTTCGATTAGATTTGTTTACTTTCCTCTGCAGAGTCTGATTAATGAGTACAACTGCCTGTCACAACTGAGTGGTGATTTCTTTAGTATAATTTACTTTCATTACCTGTAATTAATTAAATAGAACAAACAACATAAAGAGATTTGGGTGGGGCTATTATGAGGTTTTGTTCTTTGCTGAGCTGAACTGATTTTGAGTGTAGGGCTTTAATACTGAACAATACTCACACTGTTGGAAGCTTTCAGAAATAATAAAAGTTATAGAAAATTATCAATAAAATTTGTAAGCATTCCAATAGGAATGCTGAAGACTAAACAGGTGCATAGAATAAAGGGCTGTACGATACACTATGAGCATTCTGAACTTGTTTTTAGACTAAAATTTAAAGCTCATAAAGCTATGAAAAGATAATAGAGATCTAGAAAGGAATGCAAAAGGTAATTTGTCCATCTTTTCATTATTATTCCTAATTCATTCTTAAAAACACACTGATGGCAAACACAACTTCTCCAACTTATTTTAATAGTCCCAGACAGAACACTTTCATAATCACTACTCTAAAATTCTGTTAATGTAAATTAATCCTACTCTTGAACATCATGAAGCATACTTGATTTTCCCTCTTCATTAAAATACTCAAGCATTCTAGAAGACTGATCAGCCTACTTCTGTCTTGTGTTTTCTATCTACGCTAAATAAACACAGTTATTCAAACCTCTACTTACAGGGCTCTGGACTAATGGCTCTTAAAGATACACCTGAACACGATCCTCAATCTTGACGTGCCCAGTTTATGACTCACTGACTCCTACATCCTTCCCTACACTTAGCATTGCCTACTCGATACTCCCTCATGTTGTAGTTGTGCTTTTCATTTCTCCTTGTCAAATGCAGTGCTTCACACTTCTATTTACTCAACGTTATCTGTGTGATTCGTATCATTTCTCCAATTTATGAAGGTTAATTTAAATTGTAACCTTGTCCTCCAAACTGTTTGCAGGCCCTTCCAGGTCACTGTCATCCACAGATTTGGTAAGTTTACTTTTTCCTTCCATCATTCAAGGTTAAAAGTATGAAAGAACTGAATTCAGAGTAACTCCCTCAGGCTCTACATAGAAGTAAATGTGGAAATTTAGAGAAAAGTCATTCCAAATGAATGATTTGGTTTTATTTTATAACATGCAAACATGTAGCACTAAAAATACCAAGTAAAATAGAAAAATATTTCATTTCAGAAGTATTTCAACAATGTTGACATTCCCATTTTTTCCTTACAAATTAAGCTGGGGAAGAGGGGGGGAGGGATATCAGTAAAACTGCACATAGTATTTTAACTTTGAAAGCTAAAATCTCTAATTAAAAACTTTACAGTATTACATTTATTATATAGCTGCTTCACTAACTTAACCTCAAAATAAGTTGTAAGGAAAGATGCACATTAGGATGCACTTGAAACTTTTTCTGTATTTTTCTCATTTTATACTCTAACCTTGCTGGGGTTCTGCTTTTGTTTTGTAAGCAGAAAGTAGAAACATCTATTTAGTTACAGTATATTGATTTTTGGAAATCAAATTGTAGAGGGTATACATAATAGGCATGAAAGGGTCTCAAACTGGTAATATAGGAATCAATAAATATTCAAGAGAACTGAGTATAAAGAAAATCAGGGGAAATGACAGGTATAGGGAGTATTCACTTCACTGTTCAGAAAAGATCTTTCCTTATTGGAAACTATAAAGCTAAATGAGAAACTGCTGAGCACTGATGTTAGTGGGCAAACTTCCCAGAACTCCTTATTCCACTTATTTCAGCCTTTCCTTTACATAGGTTTACAGACTCTCTCTAGACAGAAATGAGAAAGATTTTAGGCCATAAGTAGGGAAGAACAAATGAAAAGTAAATCTAATCTCAGTTTACAGCAAAAAAGCACAACTATTGAGCATGCTACTGCCCTCATTATACTGCTATTTTCTTATTGTAGCTTGTAATGCTAATAAAAATTTGTTTTCTTGGAAAAGCATTAAGCCTCCAATGCCACTCTTTGTTTAAAAAAAAGAAAATAAAACAAAAATTTCCTTTACATTCATGCACAGGTAACCTCTGAAGTTGATTAAATTCTGCTGCTACTGGAAATGAGACCACATAAAATAAAGCATTACAGACCAATAGCAAGCCATAGAAGGAGAAGGAAAGAGAAAGAGGAACACTTTACCAAAATCACAGTACAGAGACTTGACTGTATGTCATTTATGCAGGATTTTATTTATTTATGACAATTCTTTTGTATTTTTCCTCATAATGCCTGAGGAGACACCCACAAATATATATCATATATACACTTAGATTAATAACACTAGTTAGAAACAAAAATCTATGGATGTTTAAACAAAAGTGCTAGGTCCATATTCTGCTTTCCTACTAAAAGATACAGAAATTATTAAGGTACAATTTGGAAAAGTATTTTTCTTCCCCCCCAAACTGTCACTCAGTAGACCACATACACCAGAGTGCAGTTCTATGAGTGTTTCTTTTCATTTCAACACAATGAAAAAGATTTTAGATTTTATTACCTTTTTTCATATTAAATCCACATTAAAATTCCCAGTGGAGACAAATTATTTTGCCTTCAAATATCCTGCAATCTATACTTGTAGCAAGCTCACACCAGTTTTAACCTCTTACATACTTGAAACTATGCATTCTGTTGATGTTTCCCTCGTGTTATTACAATCAATTAATCATAGCTCCTAAGACAAAATAGTCAAAATGTTTACTCAAACATATGTGCCACTGAGTTGATTAAAATAAAAAATAAGAACACTTGTTAAATAGATCTCAAATGTAATACAACTGTCTGAGCAACTGGTATTGTCCAGTCTCCAGTTACTACGGGATGGCAAACAATATGTGCATCTATTTCTAATGCAACAACTGAACATATGTCTGTCAGAGAAAGATGGAAATACAACGAGGCTAAGATAATTCAAACAAACAGCTGTCACTTTATGCAAGATTGCCTTTGGTGAGCTTTGATTTGTGTGTGTACAAAAAAGGAAAAGCAGAATTACAAAACTAAGATTTTGTAAGCAGGAAGGTCAGCATACTTTGTCTCCCATTTTTTTCTGTAATCCACAAACAACTCCAAGCCACAACTGAAGAAAAAAAAACTTACTCATCTGTGTTATTTGTTCCTTCATTATACTACTTGCTGTCAAAGATTTCACTACACTGCCCTAGGCCTATCAAGATTCATACAGAATGCATCTGTGAACTGTGTTTGTGCTTTCAAGGGAGGAAACAAAGGCTTAAAATCATCCTCTTTTTTTAAGGTGAAACACACTTAAAGTCAATTAGTTTTACGCTGCTAACATAAACCTTTCTTGGGGGAACTTAGTTGCATTTTATAATTATATATGGTTGTATAACAGACACGAATTAAATTCACTTTCATTTATTCTTTTTACTGAATTATTCCACTGAAGAATGGGGCTCAAAAATCCATTAGGACAGAAAATTTCCATGCCAATAATGTGTACTCTTTGAAGCTCAATTTGCCAGAATGAATAAGCAAAGTTAGAAACCAAGATTTCAAACCCTTTACGGTCTCAAAGCACAGGAGAGATTCTTTCATTTTAAGTGTATATGTAAGCCCTGATGTGAACATAAATGTCAAATCCTGAAAAATGACTATCAGAAATCTAAAAAGAAAGCAAGAGACAAGCCCATAGGGAAATACTACAGAGGGATTTTCTCCACTTTGGAATGGAGATGAGAAAATGTGCAAGATTCCCAACTTCCTGACTTTGAAATTTTTTCCTGGATCTAAACCCTCAGAGCAAAACCTTCCTTTGGAGTTACATATAGTTGAGGCAGAAACTGGTCTTTAGAAGACTTTAGTATACATGATTTTTCATTCCATTTTTTTCCTTCACTAACATTGGAGAATGACATGTTGAAGTGTCATAAAACCTTTGCAAATCTTCATTTGGGGTCTTTTAAGCCAAACAGAAAGAAAAACAGCATAGGAACACAAAGCTAAAGAACAATTTGAATCAGAAATAAGGCCACTGGAAAGTGTCAGGAACAACCTTTACCACCAAGAAAAGATGAGCTAAAGAGGAGAGAAAATGGAAGATTATATTTATCAATTATGGTCTTTTAACAGCAGCTTTAGTTACCAATACATAGAGAAATTTCAGGAAAAAGCCACTATTTTCAGATCTATGATGTCCAAAAATTCCAATTCCTTCAACTTTCAAAACACCATTCTTTGTCACAATTTCTATCACCTCTTTCTCTGTACACCCAGATGAAGCCTGCAGGGAACATACTTTATAATCCCAAAACCTATTTCATCTATATTTTTGATGAAGCAGAACACCATTGCTGTGTCTACATGTTATGTCTTAAAAACCACTGAAAGGGTTTTGAGTAGCAACAACTTCAGAAGAATTATCTGAACAGCTAAACAGCAACTGACATTGCCCTGCATCACTCGCCTCAGTACCAGGGAAATAGAAGACTGGATCTAATATCCTGTGTATCCAGGATACAGTACAGAAGGATTCAGTACAGAAAGATGTTCCAGAAGATGTTATCTGTGAAAGCAAAGCAGACTCAGATACATGAATGTTGTTTATATTAGTAAATGGATTCAGTAACAATTTTGCTGCAAGGACATAGTGGCAGTGAAGTAATACAGAGGATAATGTAGACAGTGCTTTTCGTTTCCATTCCATTGGGCTTCAGAGACATACCGAAACAAATTACAAATTACAAAGCCATTCCTCTCTGCATTTCCCCAGGATTTCTTCCAAAATGGGAATGTTTTAACCTAGTTATAAACATTGACAGCATTCTATTGAAATCAAGAGGATTTACAGCAATATTGCTTGCAAACTAGTGAAATATAACCTACTGCTGATAAAACTGAGATCTGTAAGGCAAGCCTTAACTTCAGATTCTGCAAGGATTTTTTGTTGTGAGCCACAGAGAAGTACCAAAATCTTTGTTCACATTACTGGATATAGAGTCACAGATTTCATTAAGTAAGTTCTGCAAAAAGAGCTGTAAATAGGTAACAAAATACCACATCTCTTTATCAAACCATACCTAGCAAAACCACTGATATTATATAGTATGAAAAAAAAAAATAATTCAGGAGAGAAAAATAAACTTACTATAAACTTCAGCTAAATTTGCATCATGTTAAAGGAAGAGAAACTGTTTCAAATAATCAGATTAGAGCAGCAATTAAAACTCTGTGGTAGAAGGAAAACAGAATAAAATGTGCAGCTAGCTAATGAAGCATGTAAAAGGGTCTGATGCTCCTCTAGAAAAACTACTATTTCTAGCACATTATCTAGAAGAAAAAATGAGAATAAAAGCAGATTTCTGTCAACATCATATGGTAATTTTAGGGTTATGAACAACATTGGAGTTAAACCGTTTGCCTGAGAATTCCAATTTCTTGGCACTGCATCTTTTGCAGGCAATAAACAAAAAACCTCCAGATGTCACAGACTACACTGGGATTTGATAGTGAAAAGCAAGCAGAGTAGTAGTATGAGTTAACTCAACAGATAGGGTGTTTGATAGAAACTAGTAGTTTTAGGGTTTTTGGATTAAAGCTCATATCTATACTAGATCTTAAGAAGCCAATCAACAAAATGGCATTTTCTCTAGGAAGCAGTCATACATAGCATGTCCTGTCCCCCATGAATTCTTTGCACAGAAGTCTTAACAAGCCCACACTATGAATCCATTTCACTTCAGGAAAGCTTACTTGAACTCAGAAACAGAAACTGCTATTGCAAAACGTGATGCTGTTTCTCTATGGCTGTGCTTTATGGGACAGTCACCTTAAATAATTAGCGGCCTTAATGATCTGGAAAACTGATATTCAGAAACCCTTTTAGAATTCAATTTATTTCTGTTTATTTTGTGATTATCAGTAGACCAGGTAGCTGCAAAATAGATTTGATAACGTCACAAACTTCTACATTTACTGCACAAGCAGTCAGTGATACACACTTTAACCCTTATTATGACTCTGGTATCATCAATACACTTGAGCTTTGTTGAAAGGAATGTGAACTGATCATCTCAAACAGAAAATTAGGGCAGAGATTCCGTTATTTGAGCCAAAGCCAATACAGAAACCCAACACACAGAATTCTTAGTGTAGAGAATGGGGAGACACTGAGCTATATCTTTCCAAATAATGGCAGATATTGAGGTTACAGAACTGGCTCATAAATTTTGTGTTTCAGAAAAACAGCACAAGTTAAAATGTCACCGTTTTAAAGACAAGTCCAACTTTCCTGTAGACACAGGAGTTTACGTATCAAAATTAAAGGAAGATTATAAAACCTTCCTAAAAAAATAAATAATTGAAGTTGTTATTTGATGATAGATAATAGTCTCATTGCAGATGAAGTTTAAATTGCTGGTGGGGAAATAAAAATTGCTATAAAAGAGCTTCTACAAAGTTCTATCAAAATAGAATTGCTTTATTATCTGAGCCCATGGTCAGATTTTTAATCCACTACCCAGGTGCTTTAGATTGTATTTAATTTGATTACTGGAGGAACAGACAAATACTCAGTGTGATTTCATATTAGAGAGTTTGATTTCTAAATTTTTAATCAAAGTGATTTGTATGAAAGATTACTGCTAGCTATAAAACAACAAAAAAACTGCTCACAAGCTTGTTAATAAAATTTCCACATTAAAATTCCTATGATACAGTTCAGGCTTGGTAGAAAAGTAGGAAAGTACGATTGTAAACAATATTAAGACTAAAACCGTACCCTTCACTTTGTTAGATGTCTGCTATTAATATCTATGTCCAAGATTATTCCTTGAATCTGAAACAAAGTGCTTGTGTTTTCTCTGGAAAACTCTTTTATCTCCAAAATTCTTTTTCCTTATGATCAACTTTCCCAATGGACATGTACATCATCCTAGTATCTTTAAGTTACTTTCTCTAAGTATGTGCCTCTATACCAGCACGTACGCTCACCTATGACACTGAAGGATTTCCACCATGTTTCTCTTAAAGGCAATAAGGATGTTTCTGTAACATCCTTAAAAGAATACACATTTCTTAATATTATAAACCAGCTACCTTCCTCCTTCTGACTCCATGGCATGCAGAGAGGCAGAAAGTAGCCATGTTTTTATAGATTACTTATAAACATCACCCAACTTAAGAGTCTATATCTTACCTAAATGCTTTCTTTTTGGTTTATACAGATAGCTGTATATTCACAAGGTCATGTGCACATCACCAAAAGCATTGCTTTTTCCTAACAAGTCTTTCTTATTGGTGAACCTACAGTTGAAGTTGTAAGGAACAAATTATTTTTTTTTGTTCATATTTAGTAGAATTTCACAGTTGTACATCATTTTTTACATAATAGGGAATTTAAAGGGCAGTTTAAATTTATAAGCATTCAACTATACTGTAAGTTAATACATTACCCTTTTCTTGCTTTTTCTTAGAAAACTAGTACTTACATTATTTGGAGGTCTCATTAATCTTCAAGATGTTCTCTATTTTCAGGCTATCCCACACATCTTTCTAGAAATATTGGACAGTTTATTGTCCAAGACAGGAGGCTGCTCCTCTTTCACTGCCTGTGGCAGGTTATGCACAGAGCCAGTCTCGGAGCAGCTCCTCTTTACGTTCCAGAGCCTTTCACAGTGAGCAGGGAAATGGCCTTGTATCTACCATGTGAGAAACCTGCTTTAACAGTCCACCAGCAAGAACTATCTAGGAGGTGGCAGCTTTCACTCACCAGCAGTTTAGGAGAAGGTTGTTACAAGGGCATTACAATATGCAAAGCCATGGCCTTCACTTAAGAATCTCCTTGCTTAAAAAGCAAAACAGCACATTGTATTAAAGGTTAAGGATAACTGCTGAAAACACAGGAGTAGAAAGAAAAATTAAAATACTGTTTGTGACCAGACTTCAAAGCCTCAGTGAAAAGCAGTGAATAATTGAAGTATATTCAGATGTAAACATTTATACCCCAAGGAGCTCCAGGGATATTTTATCTTGATACTAACAAGCTGAGTCGCTGTAGCAGACCACTCTGCGCTTTGTGTAGTCCACTTATAGCACCTCAAAAAAGGTAATTTTTCAAAAATAGAAACTTCCATTTCATAATGATAGGAAATAGCAGTCTTCACCTCCATAGTTTTGATGTTTCGAGGCATTAATTCCTCTCCCTTTTGCAAGAGCTCTGCACAACCAGCTCAGCCTCGGACCAGAGCGCTCCCCTGCCCCATCGCTTTGGGAAACACCCGGCTGATCAACAGCCCCGGCCCCCTTCACCAGTTCCTTGTATTGGGGGCAGCTCACCAGCAGTCGAGCTACAGCTTAGATTGAAATGGAACTGTAAATATACCCTGCTTGGGTATATGACCTACAAAAACAGGTCCTCCGGGCCTGGTTTTTTGTTTGGTTGGTTTTTTTGTTTGTTTGTTTGTTGATTTGTTTTTTGTTTTGTTTTGGTTTGGTTTTTAATCCTACTCCTACAATATATTTAGCAGAAGACCTGTTATTTATGATTTCATGAATTGAGAGAATTCTCCAATTCCCTTATGATCTATTTAATTCACCTGTGTGAATATATCCTATAGAACACAATTGAGCAGTGATTTACTGTACTTTCTGGAAGATACCTCTAAAAGCTTAAGATGTTTATTTTGTCATTTTCCTTTCAGTTTCATTATTTCATCACCAATGTTGCTAAAGTAGGCATAAAACAAACATAAAATAGACATAAAGAAATAAAAGAAATAGAAGTAAATTACTAATGCCTGACCCTAATTATCAACGATTTAATCAGTTTACCAAAGATTACCTTGTTGATGTAAAAAGAAAATAAAAGATTTCCTTAGCAGACTCACACTGATAAATAAACATGACACCCCTGTAAACTTCAATATTCTTCTGCTATAAAGCTCTAATTTTTAAAGCACCTGTGCTGGAAAATTTTGGCAAACTACATTAATCTTAAAAAACCCACAACATTATTTTTTTCCAGACATGAAATAAACTTTCTTGCTACTTTGATAAAATAAGTAAACCTATGCATTGAAGTTTTATATTTTCAATAATATGACCTTTTTGAATTCTCGCTCATTTAAACAGGGTTTGTACCTTTCTGTAAAACAATTCAGTATTTCTCTACAGGTGAATTTAGTTTCTAAACTGTTAAAATTTTAATGGCTTCCTGTCTTCAGAGAAACAAAAGATGCTGTGTTTAGCTTTTTCTGATAATAAATGTTCTGATAAGAGATACAGATGAAAGAAAAGTATTAAACTTAAACTCCATTTTCAAATTAAATTGAGAAACTTTTTTTTAGTAACTTCATGAAAGAAGGACATAAGTTGCATTTAAACATACACAGGAATACAGCAGCTAATGTAGGATTTTAATATAAGGTGAGTAGATCTGCAGTTTTACTATTAAAAATTGTTTTAAAATAGAATTTACAATTCTATTTGAACATAAGCTGTACTTAATTGTACAAGATTTATCATAATATGGAGCACAAATGAAAAGCAAGGTTTTCATCCCAGTTATCTTCTGATTACAGATTTTGATTTTGAAAGGACTCTGCTTTAAGCAAACAAATCTGCATCTACAGGAACCTCATGCAAAATATTAGAACCATAATCCACCTACACACTGGGAGCGGGTAAGCCTAATTTATTTCTATATATTGGTACAGAATACGCCTGCAAACAGAAGCACCCTCGTGCAGAGGGTGTGGAACACTCGAATTGTGAAATCATGACCTTGCTGGTGATCGTGCCTGTAAGATTTCCAATCTGGGCTACACAGAGGCGTTAAGATCTACAGATCTTTGCCTCTCTCATGCAAGCAATAATTCCTGTATGTGTCTTGTCCTTGATCCTTCCTTATACCCATATAAACCAAACCCTCCAAAGCTCCATTTCTTGTGCACCTTAATGGAAACTATTCTTCCTCATCACTGTCAATATACCAAAAAATAGATTCACGTGTAAAGGGATTCTTCAACTGAATGTGTCCTTTTTGGATAGCTAACCTCGTTATTTGATATGATTAATCACATTTAATGGAAATATCCTATTACTTATCAGTATTTGAGAGTAGTATATATGAATCCTTTCTGATACTCCTGAGGATGGAAAACCAACAAACAACAGAATTATTATTACTTTTAGATTTCTAGACAGCTATTCCTTGACACTGTGCTCCTGGAAGCAGAGGGATGGCCATTTACTAGAAATCCAGACTGTTATGCTTGCCTTGGAGAAATAAATGGATGCTTGAGGTACACTTTGTATGCGATTAAATAATCCTTGTTATAGCAGCAGTCCTCCCACCTTAGGTTTAGGCTGAAATGCTAAAGTAACTTGAGCTGGTTTGTATGCCAGCATTGTGATTTTAAATTCATTTTGAAGCAAGTCTATAACTAACTATCAATCAAATACAACATAAAAGGAGATTGCCCAAGAGTAGATGCTATGACAGCCCAGATGTATACAATTACTAATGTATTTAGCAACACCCTGCAAATCTGTAATAAAGATCAATGGCTTACAGAATAATTTGGCATCTAAAGCACAGAACTCTGATTGTATTGTGTTTGTAAACATGTTTTAAGCTGTTGATAAGATAAGGTCTGTCAAGCAGAGGAAATTGAAGTCACTGTGGCAAAGATCCCTGAGATAGTTAGCATCAGAAGAGAAAATGATATGCCAACTTCTCAGAGCATTCCTGCCATTTGTGACATATGCAGCAGTACAAAACTGGCTTATGGGAGATCCCTGAACTAGTCAGGGTAGACAGTGCCATTCAAAACAAAAATCCCAGCGGTGAGGTTGCTGGTAGCAGCAGGATAACTCCAGATGTAGGAAAAATACATATAACCAAAAGCAATAGTTAAAAAAAAAAGCAGCAAAATCTTGTCACAAGGCCACTGCAATAGTAAATTAAACATTTAGTTTTCAGCTATGACAACAAGTCATTCATTTCGATTCACCAGCAGCACTTTGATCACATAGTACTGAAGACCTGTAGAAATTCCCATTTGTACTACATTTGATATTACTTATCAGTGTGGATTCCTTTGCTGCTGTCTCCTCTTGATGGCAAATTAGCAATATTGGAAATATTTGGAAATCTTTCAGCAATGGGGAACATTTTCATCTGGGCCCCAAGACACAGCTACAGAGAGCGTTGTGACTGGTCAGTCCTAAGTAACAACTACAGAAAGTCACGGTTGTTTACAGACAGCTTTTCCTCAGAAGATATTTTTCCAGAAAACCCAGGAAATGCTGGATATTCCTCCTAGCAAAATAAAGATAACAAAATAAAGGAGTAACATTGCAAAGCTAATTTCAAAAGGTCCAAATTCCACCTACTTCATGTTCCATTTTGTAAGTACAACAGAAATTGATGTTTTCCTGATACTATCATTGCAAGTCAAAGAATAAATTTGCAAATTGAACCATATGAACACACAAACAAGAACCTTAATATTTGCTAGAATAGAATAGTAACACTTTTATGGACACAGTGGTCCAACTGAGTTGCAGAGGTTTAGAGAATAAAGACTTTTTTTGTTCAATAGGAGCATATTTTGCCACATATTTATTTTCTTGTTACACAGAAAATTAAAGGAGCAAATAACCAGTCAGCAATGGAGCCTGAAAGAAATGTGTCCAATTCACAGAGTTAGTAAGTCTTATTAATTCTCCAAGTTCAGAACTTTTAGATCATTAATCAACAATAATTTATTACTTTTTCTGTGTCATAATTTTTTTCTAAAAAACCCCCACCTTTTTAAAATAAAGGGAAGCCAAACATGTTCTTTTTGAGGATGGAGTTTTGACACAATCCCAGGGACATGCTGACAAAAATATTCTTTATCCAGATGTTGCTAGAAAAAAAAGACCCTTATTTAGCAAAAAAAAAAAAAAGAGTTTTGTCAGTCTTCAACAGATTACCATCCTTTCCATAGATTTAATTAAGTAAAGGAAATACTATCAGACACTGCATGCTCTCCTACGCTGTGGGACTCCAGAGAGCCCTACAGATCAAGGTTATTTTGATTCTACAGGTGACAGAACCATATTTTGCTACCAGTGCAGGTCTGTTCGCACTACAAGCCTGGCAGCAAGATGAGTCCACCCTGCATTCCTGTGCAGCAGTAGCTATAAGGTCCCCCAAGATGTCAGAACAACTTCAGTAAGATTATTTCTTACAGTAGCAAGAGTAAGCAGACAAACATCAGCTGGTGCCAAGAACACGAGACTTTTGGGAAGCCATTATAAATTAGATGTAACATTGCTTGTGCTGGTTCACTTGGCCTAGGGACAACCTAGCCACAGGGCAGATATACCGAGACAGAATCTCCTCTGTAAGGGGCATGTAGGTTAGCTACAAGTGCTATCCATTTAATTATGTGTTTCTATAGCCTTCATCGCAAGATTATTTGAACACCTATGAAGTCTGCCAGTGGTAGAACATGCCTCTGGTGGAGCTGTCAGGACCAGAAAAGAATGCTAAATTAACTAGGTCTTAAAACTGATAGGAGGAGAAAGGTACCTGAAGGTCTATTGCTTTTCACTAATTCCCCTAGATATAAGAGACTAATTCTTTGGCATAATTCTCATTCTGTTTGACAGTAACTGACCCTGTAGCTATTCCACCTTTTGAATTCATCATTCAGATTCCTTTGCTTCTCAATGGTTGCTGATCCTATCTCGCACTTCAGTTCCTGTGCTGTCCAAACCCCCCTGAATTTAAAAAGTTTACAGATAGGTCATAAACCATCAGGTTCTGTAAAAGGATGTCTCATTCTATGCATATTAAAAGCCTTCAGCCAGCATGAGGAAATACTCCTCTTTCAATGCAGAGAGAAAAAAAACCCCAAATATTATAGTCCAAGCTAAGGTACCTGTTAACAACTATTCAGCATAGACACATCAGGTGCTAGGTTCTATGGGTAGAAATGACATTTTTGCCATGTAACCACTAATCCCAACCTGGAACTTGATTTTTAAATATTTTTATTTTAATAAAGCATAACACTTCTATATCACACTTCCACAACTCTATCAGCTTTCATTAACAGCTTCTTCTGTTTTGCGAGATATTTAGTTTTGTTGTTCACAGGCACTGAATAACTTGCAAGAGACTAACAAAATAGCCTGCAGGTCTTGTAACAAGTGAGGCACTACCAGAACACAAGTCTGGTAGATCAGATTTAACTCTAAACTTCAAGTCTTCACACAAGCGAATATAGAAAAGGAAAACAAGAAGTTTGCCCTCTTCTTTTCACTTGAAAGAAATTCCATGGTGCAGATAACCAGTCTGAATGCTAAGGAGAGCAGAAAAGGGCAGATATACTCTTCTATATCCTAATCCAACGACCATGAATGCTGAAGGGCAGGAGAGATATGGACCATAGGGAGTGGACAGGCTCGGGTGCTCTCCCCTAAAGAGCATCTCATTCTCCATCTGTTAAGAGCAGCATACTGGTGTACTCAACACTAATCTCAAAGTAGAGCATATCTTGTGTCTTTCAGTAAATTGGTACAACTGCTTATCCCCCATCCCATAATGAAATGGTAAACACTGCACAAGAACAGTCACTATAGCTAAACATTTCATCATTAAAAAATTGCCTCAAATTACCTCATTACTTGGTAGAGAACAATTCAAGAACCAATACAACTTTGTCAACTCATTAACTAGAAAAAGTCTTTCAAAAGCAACTTCTACTTTCACATCTTCAATTTCATGATCCTCCCCAAATGACAGGGTTAAATATCAGGGTCTGCATCTAAAAATGCTTTTATATTAATAAATATTTTAATCTATGCTACTAAAGGTTAGATCTACCACTGAAGAAACCAGCTTTTTGTTTTATTGTGTTCAGATAAAAACAAATTTGTACATAGAGAATTAAATCATTCATCAAAATAAAACACAATTTTTTCACCAGCAAGTAATTTATGTTCTTCTATTGAGTCGTTATACCATTCTGCAGCTGCTCTTCTCTGGTTATGTGGAAAGAAATAGACATGTCTGATAAAGCAAAGCTTCTTTACCTCTCCCTTTGGTAACACAGAAGACCACTCTTTCCCTAAGTGTTTTCCCTCAGCTCTTTATATTTGATTGTTTCTTCTGTTTCTTTCCACAGTTTTAAATTCCCTGTCTGATCTTAATTGATAACACAGGTTATGGCAGTGGGAAAAGGGAGAAACAGGTAATTATATCAAGAAAGGGAAGAACACAACTTAGGAAAATAAAATACAGATATCATTTCTTGTTGATCGCGGCCAAATGGAGGTATCAGGATTTTAGAGTGTTTCAGGAAGTTGCAGATGATTAGCATTTTCCAGACACTCTGCAGTCATTTCTTCCCCTATGATATCTTTATTTTACAGCAGCAATAAATTTCTTTTGTAGTTCTTACTAACGATATGTGTGGTAAATCACATTAAGACAATATACCTTTATATTAGATATCATCATATTCCAAAGAAGACTAAAGTAATAAATCACTTCGAAAGCAACGATATCATCATTATAGGTCTTAATTCAATATGACCACAGACACTAGTATTATCACTTCATGAGGCAAATTAAGCCACACCTACATCAGTAAGCAGTGCAATACAGTAGGATTTTTGTAGAACAAATTAGTGCTGAGGACATCGTCCCATAGACAGAGAAATCAAAATTACATAGATATGTTCATAACAAATGTTTGTTTTAAACTTTGAATTATGATTAATAAAAATCTATCCTATGGATTGAATGTCCTTTTGTAGTTGGAATGCACCAAGTCCTTTCCTGGACTACATCTCTTGTTTTAGTGACATTCAGAAAGCCCACAGTTCATATTGTGAACTTCACAGCTTGAGTGAAAGTCCAGTTAAGTGGGGAGAATCAGGAGAATCACTTCAAAAGGACACTCTCAATCTCACTGACAAGCTAACTTAGACGCAAATACTTAGTCCACGAGACCAGACTAGATTTAACAGAAAATGTAGAAAAGCTCAGCTGTCATTAACACTGTCACTCCTGGGGTCCAGTCCTCCTCCAGAGCACCCTAAGGTGCACAGGCTGCTGGACACAAGTGTTCCCTAAGCAGTGAACTTACTCTACTCTTTGCAGGAGCTGCAGAAAACCAGGATCAGTCAGCATCTCAGTCGACATACTAGCAGCTCTTGTAGCACACAGTGAAAGGGAGCTATTGATTTCCTGAATGAATGTGCTTTTTATTTAAGCACAAATTTGCACATTGCGAGTGTTATTTTAATCCTAACTGTGCTACAGACTTCTCACAAATTCTCTCTTTACATCTCAGTTTCCCTATACACCAGGGTGCTAGAAAAGACTATTCTGGTCAAGAGCTCTGAGGTGATGTAAGGCATTCTTTTTATTGCAAATGATAAATACTGAATTCTTATTTTGACTCTGTGCACATGAAGAATAGGGAAAGAATACAGGAATGCAGAGGAGTATCTAGTAGCATGCCAAAGTGCAGCTTCACAGGCAAACCACTCTCTTTCAGAGAAGAACTGTCAGATACACGTATAACAAACCACAATTGTGTTCAAAGCTAATGCTAATACGGCTCAGTGGGAGACTAGTTTTAAATGTCATATTTTCAAGCCCTTCTCTAAACTATCTTTCCTAGAGAACACTTCAAGGGAACTGGCATTATAATGAATTCCTTAGGCCTGATTTTCAGAGCTATTAAGTGCATCTATGATCGCAAGTGCAATAGGAGATACAGACAGATATTCAGGCTTATCCTATCTAGATAGACAGGTTGGATAAATACTCTATTGAACGTGTTCCCACCCAAGTGGAAAGGAAGTGAGACAAATCAGCTTGAATTAGGATGAAGGTGGCAGGATGACAACACAACTCCTCATCCACCTAAAGCAGGTTACTTCAAAATTATGTGGAAAAAATCTGTTTATTCTTAAGATACGTACACTTCTGCATCCAACAACTCTAAACACATATTACTAATAGAGAATAACAAATAAAATAATGAGGTTTGGTTATAATGAAAGGACAAACAATGAAGTAATTTTATAATAAGAAAACTCAAGTCATTAAGGCAAACCTTTTTACAACTATATAAACAATTGCACTTATTTTTGAAGTGTTCTGATTTTTGGTGGAACATAAATTCTCTGATGGAACTCAGAGTTTGTCTACTGCTGTACTAGAACAAAGATGTAATTTAGAATAATTTGTTCATTTTTGACATATCCATCCTGGCATTGCCTAGACAACATGTATAAGAATTTAAAATCTTATTGGCATAAAAGAGCTTCACCTGTATTTCTCATAATATTAGATTGCTTTCTCTTGAAGGTTACTCCATTCTCTCTTGATGGTCATTCAGTAGCTGCAACAGAGAAAAGACTTGTGCAAAGAAAAATATCTGGTGCTTTGCACTGGGTAAGACAACAAAGCATCAGACTGAGATGGAAAAAGAGGGACTTTCATAGCAGAGAGCAGTAACTGAGAGCCCCCGGCCCCAATTGCTCTGATTTTCCTTTAAGTGGAATTTGATGAAACAGAAATTCTGCTCAGAGCTGTTCATCACAGCTGGAGTAAACAATTGAACATGAGCCTCCTAGATGTTTAGTCAACAGGGAGCTGTCTGCCTAACATGCGCTTTAGCTGAAAAATATGCGATCTCAGAGGCCTAAATACGTATCTATTCAGGATGTGGGCCATTTGACATTAGATGAAAAAAAGTCCTTTAAAAGCTCATTATTTAAATGAAGACCTATAAGGGTAAAGGCCATAATTAACATATTTGGAGGCCTAAATCATTTTTAAATGTGAAAGATAGAGGTTTCCACCCCTCAAATTTCTGCTAAAAAAACCCAAGAATTGTGAAAGAACACTTAAAGAACAGGGAGACAGTGACAATTAGCCTCCTAATTAAAGGATAAAGATAAGCAAAAGGATAGGCTGCAAAGCAAGTTATTCCAAGTAGAATATTCCCAGTTGTTCCTCAGTATAAATAAGACTGTTTTCTCCTCAAATGTCACAGCATATTAAGTGTCAGGAGAGGATTATTTCAGCATATGATGAACAAAACAACACAATCCCAAGGAACTAAGTCACTATGTGACAAAGCTGTCCATAAAGTTAGTTGTGGTTCAAATTCCAGATAATTCAGACTCACGATTCCTACAGTATGAATACCACTGCAGAGGCAAAAAACCCCATGACATTTAATACCTTTCTTATTTGTTTTGATACACTGAAACCATCGGTAAATGAAGGTCACAATAACTTTATCAGATATCCCAAGATATGTAGGAAAACTGGGCATCTCCAAGCCTTCTCAATCCAAGTTTGTAGTACAGAATTTTCTTTCTGAGCACAGTCCCCTAAACACAGCCAAAAGGAAACCCAACGCTGCTAGTATTGCCCATTCTTGTGTTTCTCTTTTCAGGATGCTATCATGAAATAAAACTATTCCCATGTCTTCCTCTGTCAGTAATGCAGCCAGTTATCTCCATAGTCTTCCATCTTACTGATATTGTGTCTCCTGACAAATCTTGCTAAACTGTACTCAGACCAGGATTTCACAGACTACAGCTTATAAACTTATCCACACGTTTTGCAAAGAATAGCATAAGATTCATTCCTGAATGATTTGAAACTATCTTTCTAATATTCAATCTAAATATTATTGTTGCACAGAGCCCTATTAAAACTGTTAAATATTTAATATTTAATATAATATTAATTTAAATATTTAATATGATATTTAACTTCTGTGTAAGAATAAATTAAAATTGCCTTTTGGTGGAATGAAAAGGCCATATAACTACTAAATGCCTAACTATGATGCTTTCTATATGCTTATTGACCTAGAAACAACAAACTAAAATTCACTTGACATGGCATGCTTTATTTATTCAAGAAGACAGTTGTGTCATGTTATTCAAAACACAAAATATATCCAAAACATATTTTCAGACTTACTAATCTCCTCCATGAACATGATTAATTATGAGATGGCTAAATCCTCAAGCAGTACAAGCAACAAATAAGGTACACTCTTGATGACAAATTAAGAATAAAAGTCATCTCTGTGATGTACCAAAATAGACCACAAGCACAGTTTTCTCTCAGACTATATTTAAGTATGAATGCTAATTAAAAATCTGTTAGTCTTCACTGCTTTATGACAAAAAAAAAAAAATCAAAAACCCCACAAAAACCCGAGCCAATGGTTCCACTGAACTAATTTTACTGACAAATGCTTGGCATCACAGTCTGCTGAAACTTCAGATTCAGTGAAAACCTAACAGTATTTTGATCAATTCTGAAATGTGCCCAAACACTTAATTTTGTAAAGCATCTGTTACACACTGACTCTTCAAATGCTAAATATTTCAATGCATGTTCTTCTTCTGTTGAGAAAGTTCAATTTATGATATTCAAAATCTTGCATGACATCCTGAGAAATATGGAAGACAGATGCAAAATTTATTCTGCTTGATTACCTTTAAAGCTAAGCTTCTCTCGAAAAATGAAAATTCTTAGTTATCTTTTAATACAGTTTTACTTATCTCTGGTAAGAAATTGGACATTACTGGATATTCCATTAGTTATTTATATACTAATAGTAAGTTATGAAGCTAATAGCATAGACATTTCACTGTTTAAGTTGTCTGCTCTCAACTCCCAAGCGGAATTCTTATGAAGCCTATATTATGGTATTTTTACAGAAAATTAACAGATGTGTTTTTCTCTGCAAGCCTACATAGAGATGAAGTGGCTCATAGATTGCAAATGGCAAGCACAAAGGCCAGTGGAAATGGACACAAATCCTGCAGTTTAAGTGTGCTACTACAGTATGAGTTTGCACAGGCACTATAGCAAATTTCATCGCTACACAGAGTAATTCTTAACAGAAGGCTTTTACTTATAAGTGAAACTATAGCAACTTTTGAAGTTCTAAGGATAGCAGCAATCCATGCCTTTCATATCACTTTAAACGTGCTTTGTTGAAGATAACAGAAGAAAGTCTCCTGAGACTGTGTAGTCTCATGTGTGATTATTATTCAGCAGCACATACTTGCCTAGATCCTACAGCGTCCTGTGCTATAAATCAGTATTAGTATTCTGCTATCTGACACCTCCTGAAAACTGTGTCTGGATCTTAAGGGACCATCATTGCTGTAAATGATTTATTCTGAGTTACACTGCTTGCTTTTCTGTTCTCAGAATGGCTGGACCCTTATGGCATGTTGCTTGATTGGACTTAGATTATTTCAGTTTCTTTGCTTTGTACCTATTATCTTTGTCAGTACTCAAAAGGTAGTTTTAGAAAAATAAAAATGCTTAAAGTTTAAAAGAAGCATTTTCCTTACATATTAGCAACATCTTTCTAAAATTATCTTTTTAGATGCCAAAGTTTCAAAGCACTTAAAGAGATTAAACAAATGTGTCCTTTTGACCAACTCATAAACAATATTTTTATTTGTTGGCTTGGCTTCTGTTTTTGTTTTGTTTTGTTTTTTAATTAAGTTTGAAAGACACCAAGAACTTTTGATAGAAGTAGTTACGTGGAGAACTGAGGTCATCATTGAGCCTTTGACTCAATTTCACTGCCACGTTAGCCTGGTTCTCAGCTTGGTATGTGATCCTAACCTCCCTGGCAGTCACACTACCTACAAGATGGCTCAGTACCCCTGGGAGAAGAAAGAAAAATTCCCAAATAGGAATCCTTTAGTCTTAGTCCCCTATTTTCTGCTACTTCACCAACTTTGAATTGAAGGGGAGAAGAAATAGTGCTCACACTGCCAGGCATGAGACCGCACTGATGGGAAAAGGCACTACCATCACAGCTGCAAGCAGGACCACCACTGTACACACTTTGTGCCTCCAGCCCATTTCTCTGCAGGATTCTGCTAACTGCTTCCACTTTCTGGTGGATGAGTGGAAGAGATGTTTGAATGCCAAGTTTAATACCTTAATTTGTTTCCAAGTTAGATTGTTTCTTGCTAGGAAAGAACAGACTGTAAGACTCTCTCAGGTGGTAGCTGAGTTAGGAAGTGCTTTTGCTGCCTGCTTCTTGACTAGCTGTATCCCTAAATATCCAGGTCTGTGGGCATAAGTTAAATTCAATTCAGAGTTGGGTCAGGCCAAGTCTTGAGCCACGTCTGCATTGTAGGACATAGTCTTAGAGCTTGCTTACCCACCAGCACTGCCCCACCAATGATTGCCACCAACATGCGGCAGTTCCATGAGTTCCAGCCCTGGAGACAATTTAGACACAGTCATTACATTTGATACCATTAAAAGCCTATCAGGCTAGAAGAAAAATCTGAAATAACTGCCTCTACACAGGCAATCTGAAAAGCTAGCACAGCAGTCCATTAACATGTTTCATATTAGTAAAACAAATTCATTTTTGCAGCCAAACATGGCATTGCATATTGTTGCAAGATGGCCTTTACAAAGACGATAACATACCACAAATATCCTTAATAGGATAATACCACCATGAACGTGAAAAGAAATAAGCATCTGTAACCCACAGATTAAGAAAGGCAGCATATTTATTATGAAACAATGTAATGTAATGCCAACATGAGACAAGAAGATTACAAATTTCTTCAATTAGTTATACAGCCAAACCATGAATACAAATACTCAGGATCAGCACTCTGATATATAAAGCATATCAGAAAATAGGTCAAAAATGAAGCATATCAGGACTGCTCAAACAAATGACAATAATGTGAAGAAAATGTTTTTTCTCTTTTCTTGTGTACTATCAAGTTGTTGAATTCTGTCTTTATTTATCAAATAACTTGACTATTTGTTACTTTCCTTTTGTTATTATGGTTTTATGAGACAAATTCTTCATGACATCTAAAAGACTGCACCTTATTCCTCTTTTTGTCTGGGTGTGGAGAAACAATGGGATATATCCTCTAGCATTGAAAAACAGAATGGATCTTCAGGAGATTAATATTGTCCTTTAATTAAATTCTGAATAGCCAGTTAAAAAAAAAAAAAAACAAAAAACAAAAAAACACAAAACCCAGCAAAATCTGAGCTTCTTATATAAGAAAACACTGTCTTTACACATTTTAATCTATTTCTGCATGTCCTTTCTGTTTCTCCTGTGAGGAGAAACTCTATTATTAGCCAATGGCCAAAGTGTAGGATGTCCCAAGGATAATGTTTGATTTAGTTAATACACTGGTTGTGTCCATCTTTGTGTCATTTGTTTTATTTTCAGCTGTGTGTCATGGATGTACACCTCACTTGTAGGGATCACAGATTTCCTGCACTTTAAGATGCATGCACATGTACAATCAAACTTGTCAAGCATTCTTACCAAAAATTGTCAAAATTATTCACTTGCATAAATAAATAGTAAGAAAGAAACCCAACCAAACGAAAAACAACGGCAACAAAATAAATGTCCACAGAATCAAGCCCACAGTAGTATACTATGAAAGCAAACTCAATGTCTTTCTGTCAATTAATGCATCAGATTCCATCTTTCAATTTGTCTTGCGCTCTCTTGAGGAGCTCAGAACCATTGTTCTCAATGCAAAGTGCATGCAAGTGAGTGATTCTGGTTGTAAAGAACACCACTCGAAACTTCAGTCCATGCCATCTATTCTCTGTTAAACATTAAATCATCAATAACTTCAAAAAACTATTCTGGCACCAGCAGTTTGAACTCCAGCTGGTACTTATACTGACAATTGATTATTATTAACCTTTGCCTTTCAATCATAATGACTTGAAGGTCTTTCCTGTACCAACAGAGCCAGCACCTGCCTGCTCAGTAGCAGTATTGGCACTCGTGAAACAAAGAATTCTGCAATTTTTCACCCTCATTCTTCTCAGCAGTTCCTGCTAATGAAAATTATAATCAAGAGATCTATGTTAAGCTACAATAGGGAACCAAGATAATAATAGAAATTTCAATATTCAAGCTGATTTAATTAATTTGCAGATTATTACCTATTTTAGGAAAAAAACCAAACCAAAACCAAAACACAAATCCACAAACCTATAGCTTACAATTATAAGATTCAGCAGTGATCTTATGATACAAGTATGGAACTGGGGACTTCACATTTAATGTTACTGAATTTTATCCCAATACTATTTACATATATTCTGGACTGTCTTTGTACTTAACATAATATTTTTAGAAAACGTATTTTGTACATTTGACTCAACCCAAGGTAATAAAGAAAATGTTACATACTACAGATCTTAAAAAAGTAACTTTCAGTCCAAGACTGCCTTTTAAAGCAAACCATCATTGCCTACCATATACTCAATCCTAATTTTTAGAAAAGCTTCACCTTTTTGTGTTAAACAAATAATTTTCCACCCAAACCCCCAAGAGATGCATTTCTGAAGATCAGGTAGATGATATAAATTCCACTGTATTTGTTTAAAAATATTGTTCTCTTATCAAAGAAAAATAACACCAACTGGACACATTAACTTTTAAAACCCATCAATTTTATCCTCATTTATGCAGTGGCATTACATAATTCCATCTTTCAGTTGTTTGTACTCAAATTTGATGTGGGATTTATCATTTCACAGGTCAAATATCTTTGGATTTGGGAGATATTTACAATTTTGGGAGATAACTTTTCCAAGTCCCCTGATATCAGCATATCAAGTCTCTGAGCAATGCTTCTGCATTACACATATTAGTATTATCTGTTTCTATGTCATACTAACAAGTCATGTTGTATAAGTATTGAAAATCACTATCCTTACTGAAAATTTACATTTTTTGTGTTTAATCTTTTTACATGTAATACTGTTTTCTCCAAAGATCTCTAAGACAGCCTGCTATTTAGCATACATCAAACGCATTGCTGGCTATTGCCAAAAATAGGGCTCCTTTCAACAAGCTAAAGGAAACAGTTGCTGACAGAAATTAAGTAGCTGTTTAAATCTTTGTGATATCTTCCATATCTCAAGAGCTACAGCATGATGGAGTCTTTAGTTATCCTTTTCCAATTTTTTCTTTCCCTCAATTCCTATTTATGCCTGACTATAGGAGATATTTCATAATCAGTCCTGATAAAAAGCCTTTGAAAGAAATTCCCTTCATTTAGTCTGTTTTGGTTTTGTTGTTTGTTGTTGTTTTTTTTTAACTAGTTGGAAATATCTTAACACATGATATAGCAATGGCTGGGAAGAAAAACTATGTATAGGTGTTATTCCTAATAACACTCTGAAATGCTGCTTTTCATCTTTAATTCTTCTGGTTTTCCAGCTGTGAAACAAATTTCTTATTCTAAAATGCTATAGAGCCTCAGAACTACAAGTACAGAATAAAAGGCAGATGCCACTCTCAATTCCCAGGCTCCTTGCCCTGGAATGCTGTAGTTACAAGTTTCACACATAACATGATTCAATGTGTGTGTTCTGGGAAGAAAATGGAAGTGACTTGAGGTAGATCAGAATTGCTGATTCTCTGAAGGATTTTCTCCAGCCTCTCCTTTGAGAAAAGGTTTATTTTAGTAAAGACTGAAGCCTACTTGCAAGAGGAAGAGCAGCTTTTTCCTTTAAAGGAACTTATCTCCCAGCTAAACAGCAATACAAATTCATCCTGACTGCTATGAAGGGCTTCACAGCATTGATTCACTGGCTGCTGACCATTTTATAAATTGGTCAGCTTCAATTCTGCAGATCAGGTTGTGAGGAAAAGTACTCTTAACTGAAGATTCATGTTGACATGTATTTCTGCCATAATAAGAAAAACAGGGAAACACACTTAGATTCTTATAAATTATGTCGAGATTATCCAAATTTGCATCTTCTGAAATTTCATCAGAAATCTTTGTACAACGGACTCAGTGTTTCTGAAGAACTGTATTTCTTCTTTTATTGAAATGTTGCCACCAGAAAGCATAGTTTGTTCCCATTCATAATTCAGAGTTCCCTTCAGAAAAGGCAGAAGCTGACTGTTCAAATATATTGAAACTATCATAGCCTGCAGCACCTGCTGCAATGCATTATTGATATCCAGCAGTGGCACTGACGCATTTCTATGAGCATATGCTTTCCTCTGCATTGGAGAGCTCTAAGTGGAAAGACATTTCTTGTGGGCTTTCTTTTTCTGATATTTTCCCACGATGGATACTTGAAGAGTGACATCTGGACAACTGTAAGTTGAGGCAAGAGTACCTTGAGGAAGCCTCCACAGTTTTTTAATAACTATTATTTTAGAGATTTTTAAAAATTTATATCTTCTTTATTTTTTCACAACTTGCCTTTTCCTTTGCTCAGCAAGGGAAGGGAGCCAGGTCAGAGGGAGGCAGCAAGGCTGGCAGAGCTGTGCTCTCAGTTGGTGCACTCAGGGCCCTGGCAAAGCTCCTGTAACTCCACAGCTAGGATGTCCTCATGGGGTAGGTTCTATGGACCCTACCCAGCCCCTCTGAGGGCTGGCCTAGCAGCTCCCATTTTTCACGTGGTCAGTCAGTTCAGTGGGGTTTTTTGGGACTAAAGGGAATTTTTTTTTTTTAGATGAAGGAATGGGTTCCTTCTCAAGATAAAGCTCAGTTCATTGCCAATTGAGAACTACCTAGCCTGTTCAAAAAGCAGTGCAGGTTCCTGACAAAACATGGAGTGCTCTGTAATAACTGGGATTGGGCCCCTTTAAGGCTTCATTCAAAGAAAGTCTGCTGGCAACCCTCAGTCCCTTAGATTACATCACTCATGACATCAAGATTACAACAACAAAAGACACAAGTAAAAATGGAGGGGAACTAATCTACAATATGTAATTTATTGCTGCAATTTTTAGATCCCAAGTGATTTAATTTATAAAAGCTATGGGATAATTATTTTGTGGTGGTTTTTTTTGTTTTGTTTTTTCTCTATTTGACTGGAACAATGAATCATTAAATAAGTGAGAGCTTGAAGACACCATGCTGAGGAGAATTGTCTAGCATCAGTAAGCAGAGAAAAATCTGATTCTGATAGCAGCCTCATCAGTTACTACATAATTTAAATGGAAGTTGGATAATCCTAAAGGGTTTTAGAATCTCATCTAAACAGCACCATTACTCATTCTCAAAATATTTTATTGCAATTGAAGACCACTTTTATGCTCTCAGATAAATTTAACAGGATCCCTGTAATTTTATTTTTATGTAAATATGTATGCCCCATATATAATAAAATGGTTCACTGCTAGGAGTTTAAAGAGTGTAGACTTCTACAGTTCTTTTTGCATAGCACATGAGCCCTCAAATAAGTCCTAGACCAAAGGACTACTTTTAATTTGAACAAATCCACTTCCCTCTCTCCTGCTTCCTAATCAATCAATAATTAACATTAGCAAAATTCATACTCAGAGTTTTAGAAGAATTTTTAAAATATTTTAAGCAGTTTCTGCTTTAACCTCCTATACTGGGAGACAATTAAATTTTAAAGTATGACTCTTATGGGCATGGGGTTAGGAAGACAGCTCCTGTACCCACTGTTTGCTTTTACTGGGCTTCCCCTTCACTGGAACACTAATGACTCATTTAATGCTTGAAGTCAAAAGCAAACTCACTGGGTGAACAGCAGCAAGCACATCAGCTTTGAAAATCTTACAGTACTAACTTTGAAATCCAGGGAAATATCTGTTTTGGCTGAAGCAGTAAGTTATACAATATTGTCAAAACAAAGCTACTGCCAGCTTAAGTACATTGTCATTTATTCAGAAAAGAAAAATTTTAATAAGTCAATTGGAAAACATTCTGATTTAGCCTTGATTGTTACAGAATTCAACACAGTAACATCACAGACACATAAAATGCTTGTATGTTCACAACCTAGTGCACCAGTAAGCACCTTGTGACATGTTTACATTCTTAGCACATAAAGAAATGGCAAAGACAAGTTTCATTTCTTAAAAATATTCCAAATCCTCCAGAAAATGGACACAGGACAGTGAATGATTACGAAGTACAAAGGTCTAATGACAGATAAAAATATTCTGAATTCAGAGCTTTTTTGCCCATGTAGCTCAGGCACAGTGTGATAGTTTAACGCTATCCTAGCAAAAGAACAGGACACACAGATTACAGGATGAAGAAAGGACATAGGCATTTAGTGTCAGTTAGCAGTGGCTAGAACAGGCAATGACCCCTGCTGGTTTTAATTACTTCCTAGGAAAACTCAGACATAAATTCAAAGGACAAAATTAGAGAAATTTCAGTGTTGTTTTAAGCCCCTTATTGCTCAAAGCATTCTCCTGGGAGTTCTGATACTAAATATGAATTTAGAGTGTAATTAAATGTAGGATGTATTCTGAAATCAGGACTATATCCACCCCTGAGCACTCATATCTACAATATACATCATGCACTATAAATAAGTGTCAAGAAAGGCAAAACTCAACATGAAGGTATCACTTACTCATCACTTAATTACAAAAACTTTACTGCAGTCAATCCACAGCTCACAGAAATACAAATTTTTCTCCTCTTTAGATGGGGCACATTAAAAAGAACGTTCAAAAAATGGTATGCTTGCTTGTGGATAGATCCCCTCCTCTGTTTTCATTTCACTCACTTTCACTTCTCACCCATGCCAAAGTTACAGTGATTGTGGGACTATTCACAACATGTTGAAACACAAATATATTCATAGTCCCAGGCTGTAAGTGAGCTTTCTCCTAATGAAGGAACAAGTTCACCTTTTGTGAGCAGACTACATAAAATATCACATCTATTATCCTAGTTCTCTCACTCACAGACTTAAGAGAAATGAATTACAGTTTTGAGGAAATTATAGGTGACAGTAGTGATTATAGTTTTATTATTATTATTAATCTATCAGCTTTCTTATTAGGATCACTGGGCTAAGAAATCTAATCATACATTATTCTTTTGAGTAATCCATTTTTACAGAAAGGCACGATATCTCAACCAGATGAAACCAAATACATGCAAAAAGGACTTTGTCCAGCAGAGTTCTGTTTCATTTTTCATTATGTAGCACAAAAATGTCTGTAATAAACAGTTGTGCTACAGTATTATAGAATCGTAGATCAGTCTGAGTTGGAAGGGACCTTAAAGCTTATCCAGTTCCAACCCCCTTGCCATCAGCAGGGACACCTTCCACTAGACCAGGTTGCTCAAAGCCTCATCCAACCTTGAACACTGCCAGGGTGGGGGCATCCAATTATGTGGCATTAAGATGTCAGTGGCACACAGTCGAAATCCAATAGATACAAAGGTAAGGTTCAAGGTAAGTGAGTTCTGTAAATAAAGGTGAAAAGAGTTGTATACCAATTCCTGACACAATCAGGAAATTCTCCAGTGGTAATTTAATCCAATTAGTTACATCCCATCCCAAGCAAACTTGTTGATGCCAGCAATCTGGTCAATGACTACAAACCAGACGCTTAGAATAAATCAGCAGAACAAAAAACCCCAAACATCCATAAAAAAGAGTCCTTCCACAAATAGGTTAGGACAAACTAAAATTAATTTTGTAAAATTGATCCATTTAAATTTTCTAGGCCCATTCTTGTTCAGAAATATCCACAGAACTACCTTCATGCCTACTTCTTATTACATATGCATTTTCTGCTTATTTCCATAAAACTGATCATTATTTTTCATTAACAAATACAACCAGAAACAAATCACATTTAAAGCAGAGAGTTCATCTGTCATATCAAAGTTGGCAATATAAAATGAGGCAACCTCTCTATGTACGTTAATCATTTAGCTCAGGACATCATGCCACATGTTAGGAAAATTTGCTTACTAGGGTGGTGCTTTAGCTACTGCAAGTGTGTCTTAGGTCACAGTAGAATAATTAGGGAAACAGATTAAGTACTCAAATTATCTTCTTTTCCTTCCATGATTCCACCTCCTTCCACCTCTCCCCCCCCTTTTTTTTTTAATACAGCTAGAGTTGTATATGGTGTATAATTTTGATCTGGAATTCAGATGTATTTATAAAGTGTAAAATTTTATTTATTTGTTTTTATGATTTGGGTAGTTATTTCAGTAGTCTGTTTCCTTTTGGTTTTCCAGTCAAACACCAGTTTTTCTAAGATACAGAATTCTAACTGGAAAAAAATAAATCAATACAATACATAACTGATCTCAGATGGACAGAAGGAAAATATGGGGATTTATATCATGAGAGTACAGAATATTTTTATTTGCCTTTTCCAACAGCAGACTTTTGAATTAGTAAGCTTCATTCACCTGCCTACTGTGAAACTCCTCAGCTATTTTCTCTAATACCTTGTAATCCACTTTGTGCATAACATTTGGAATACCAGAATGGCAAACACAGAACCTCACAAGGATAAAAAAAAACAACCTGAGAGATCAAAGTATTTTTCATTCAGATCCTCCCATGAAACATGGATAGCATCAAAACAGCAACACAGGCATTTCAGGATTATGCAACAGACTTAAAGCAACAAGAACCTTTGTTTGAAAGATGGGAGTTTAATGTTGACACACTCATGTATGAAGCCATTTATAAGATATGATATTTCATCAACTGCTGAAGTAATAATGACAAGACTGCAGATTACTGTATGGTTGGAGAAGTATGCTTTCTTAAGCATTATGGAAGTACAACTTCTAAATTAATGTAATTTTAATTCTCCAGCTGTATGTCCTTTTAAACGTATAGAAACGCCAGACAAAAAAAGAATGTTCTGATAGCTAAAAAAACCAAACCAACCAACTCACAAATACTGCTGAGATGCAAGAGGACACATCCATACAGTCCAATAATAGTTTGTGTTTTGTTTTGTTATTTGAAAAAAAACCTGTTTTGCAGATGTGTTGGCTACAGTGTGAGGAGCTATACTACATTACAAAACATAGTGTGAATTTGGAAGATTTTCTATTCAAGTTCATAAAACCTAGGAAAAAACCAAATATTTTCTGTGATAAAAACATCTGCGCCAGAGCAATCCACACATACAAACTAAGCACTGCCCTGTAGACCTCTACAGCCTCTGCTATCTCCATTCTCCAAAAGAGACACTGGCAACACAAAAGAGCAATATCTGCGTTTCATTGCAAATTCCTGCATCAGCAGTAGGCTACACAGTCAACAGGTAGTCCCCAGGTTTCTATTTATGTTTTTCTTAAAAATCTACAATCATTAATAATTCATTTCATAAATCATATTTGGATGCCATCATGAATGATGTCACCTTCAGAAGCCAGAATGATGACTGACTTCCATTACATACTGGGTAAGTCCTCATTCTGTCTCAGTTTACACTTATGAGCTGTCAAACCTAATTTCCTGCCAGCTCCTTGTCAGAGCTGCGCTTGATGTCAGATATCAAATAACGCCCTTGAAGCTCACACAGCCGCCTTTTACCTCTCCGAGACAGCGCTCTCTCCACCTTCTAGAGGATGTGAGAAAAAGGGTGACATTTGTGGGTTTGCATCAAACAAAGCAAGCTAATCCACCAACTCATTTGTAAACAGTTTAAAAAGCAATCCCAAATGATTAAGTACTAAATAAATAAATAAATCTGCAAACAGCAGAAATTTCTGCTCTTTCTGTCCTTGAACTACTTTCCACAAACTTAGTAATCATCAGCAGCTTTGTTCTGATTATAAGTTATTGAATGTGATCGTTTTGCATATAAATTCATCTCTATTTTTAAATTCAAATTTACTTTAAATGGTATATTCAGAGAGGCAGACTCAAACATTTGCCATCAGTACTGCTGATAAAAAAAAGTCTTTTAGAATAGCAGTCTCTGACATAGTTATTTTCTAAAAAGTGAACACATACTTTATAAAAAGCATACTTTTCCATGAAGTATACTTGTTCCCTTATAATATTCCAACTGATTCTAGCCTCTCCTAAGAGTGACCAAGATCTACTATTAAATCAAATTCCAGCAGCACTATCTTACAAATTTCCAAGTGTAGATATTAATGTTACAAACAAAAATACCCTGTATCTATAAAACACTATTTTCAGCCTTATAACATGCTTGTAAGGCACATACACAGACATGTATGGAATGAAATACTCAATTCACATATATTCTTCAAAGCACTATGTCTCAACAGCTCCCAAAGAACCACCCCAATTCTGGCACGAGAGAGAGCGCAGTTGTTTGGAACAACAGAGCAAGAACTGCAATGTGAGCACACATTTTCCTGCGACAGGCAGCAAGAAAGCTCTGTAAGAGGTGGGCTGCAAGTAGGCTGTAATGGGAGCTGTGTTCTGTTCCCAAGATTCCACTTCTCCTTGTATTTGCATCTACATAAAAATGAAGTTACTTTGATGACTATAAAAATAGTTAGGAGAGAGTAAGACAGTTTTAAATAAGGAGGGGAGAAAATGAGCTCTTCGTGTTGGGACAAAGTTAGCCCTGAGGCTAAGGTTCCTCTATAGCAAAGTTGATACCTCAAGACATGGTGGAACAGCCATTGATTTTTTTATTTTATTTTATTTTTTTTAAGTGCAAAAGAAGGAAAGAACTAGGAATGAATGAATTTAGGTATCTTTCTCAATTCTACTGGCTGAAACAAAGGAGGCATTGTAAGAAACTTCATTCACAGAGGACTCCTTTGTAGCATATTGCAGTAATGAAACTGCTCAAACATCTTGACAGTATTGTACTAGGACAGATTTGACAGCATCGAGTAGACTTGCAACTTCACTTCCAGTGAAGCCATACCCATTCATATTGGCTGAGAATCAAGCCCATTTTTATAAGAGTTTTAATTAATCACTTCTAATACAGTGCAGATGTAGCAGATGTATCTCTGCAGAATTTCAGGCCAGACTTTGGGTATAGAGAATTAGTTACATCTCATAATGACATTATTTCCAGATGTCTGAAAGAGATCAGAAGAAAACTAACATGTGGTGAGGGACCAAAAATACAGGGTGCTTTTAAATATGCAACAAGAAATACATCAAGTTTCAGAAAAGGGAACAATTCCTAGGAAAGGTATAGTAATAAAATGCACAAGATTTTCAAGAGAATATTTCTAGCATCAAGTTGTTCCACACATTCCACCACTTGAGGGGGGAGTATATGGTATCCTCCTTCACAAATGAGGTTAAAGAATATCACATGCAGGTCAACGTCCTAACAAAGAACCAGTATTCTCTAGTTTTAAAGCACACAGAAGAATCGGTACCAAATCATCATTTAAAAGTCACCAATGCTTTACTATTAATCTGAAGAGAGATTAATTATTAAAAATTGCTATCTTCTTTCCAAAAGCAAGTATTTAGCATGCTGAAGTGTTATGTTTCTCCCCGCTGTTTACAAGACAGCAATCTTGCTGCTGCAGTCCCGAGTCTCACAGTTTCCATTCTGAATCAGAAATGCACTAGTTTTGTGCTGCAGCTGACACTCATGTAAGCCACATCTCATAAGGTCTTAAGTTACGTTCTAGTCTTGATTACGTTACAACCCTTGGGGTCCTGAACAAAGTTATTTTCATTTCAAAGAAACCTATATCACTGCCAGTGAAGATGATTTTGACACATATCCTGAAGGATCGGGGATATGTCCTTATTTGTACACTGCCACTGGCATTTTATAATACAAAAGAAACATGTACCTATATAATATTACTTCCTGAAACATATGGAATAAGACTAGAATACAACAGGACAAGAACAGAAAAAAGACTTCCACTTCAGTGAGTGGAAATTACAGGCAAAACCAAGACAACTACCTCCTGACCCAAATAACCAAGCAACATCCTAGAGAGAATTTTGAGCTTCTCCATTGTACTGCCAGGATCACGTTCAGGCAGTTGGCTGTCCCACCTGTCTGAGACAACTGGCATTTAGAAACTGACTAGGAAAACATGGAAATCCAGAGAAGTCTAATTAAAATGTAACAAGTATTATTCTCCTGGAATTCATTTATGGATAGATCCAAACTACTAAAAGATAGGCTAAGGCAGGTTTTCCTATGGAATAGAATCTTACTAAATCGATAATTAAGGAGTCTTTGATTCTTCTATGCCTACATTGTGCTAGTAAGAATTGGTTCCCTATACTAACGCCAAAGGGAGCCACATCCTGACAAGAGGTAAAAGCTTCATAAATACAAGTTGTAACAATTCCCAGTTGTATTTTTTGATCTGAAATGGCTTAGAAGTGCAGGAAAACCATGATGGGCATGCACTTGGAAAGTCTAAGCTTTGTCCTTTTCTTAATCTTATTTCTAGATGATTCCTCTGAGCTGCCTCTGTGTGGCTTTTGCTGGAGAGGTTTTGAGGTTTGAAAAGTTCTCCCAGGTTGTCCCAATATGAGTTTTAAGCAAATAACCAGCTGACACATTTTAAGAGGTGACCTAATTTAGGATCCCTTGTGAACCATTAATTAATTCATCATGTTGATTTATTCCATCCATTGCCTGCTTTGTCTATTCCCATTACTTCCTAAGAAAATTAAAAATTCTTTTAATTATTAAAGACTAAAGAAGACTTATGAAGCCTTTAATTTATTAAACTATTTTTCATGGATTACAAATACATCACATCCAAGTGACTTCTCTGTATTAGTTCCAATAGTAAGACAATTCATGCCTCCAGTGTCCTAGAATAATCCACTCAAAGACTGACTGAACATATCCTCTGTTACTAATTCACACCAATGTTCACGAGATGTCAGTTGTACCTTGTTTCTCTGACTACAGTTGAGAAAAGTAAGCTTATTGGATGGACCAGTGATGTTTTAAACAAGGTTCAGCATGTTGTAGGACAAAATATCTATTTCTGACTGTCCACTTACCATGATACATTACTAACACTTCAAGTAAAGTAATTTATAAGCAAGCTATATTTTTAAAACACAGCTAGCATATGTTGCTTATGTTTCAAATCTCAGCATGTTCCAAATTTCATTCATTTGGACAGCAAGTGCAGTTGGAAGGGTCTCTCAATGGAAGTGTAAGTGGGTCTAGTATCTTATTGAGCTGCTCAGGAAAAGCTCCCATAAGTGAAAAATTTAATTCTTCTCTTATTTTAGCTGCTTCACTAAAGGCAAGAGAGAAGTAGAAAACTAGGGCTGAAACTGAAGAGGTCTTTTCCTACGACCACTAGTCTATAGATAATCTACCAACCACCAGTATTATAGATACTATTCCATCTTTATGACACAGAGATGCTCTGGATAGCCTTACATTTACATTAAAAGCTATGTGTCACTTTTTTTTTCTTTTGCCTTAACTTGACAATTTTGCAAAGATTACATTCAACAGGAATAGTTACAGAGTGTTGCAATGTAGAGTAGCATGAGAGAAACAGAAACCAAAGAGATCTGATATTCTCTTCATAATCCCATGAAGCTGAGGTTTCCCAGAACTGAGAAATTGAAATTTAAAAACTTCTGTGTACAAAGGACAGTGAGAAAAGGCAAGGAGTTAAATATGCTATGATATTCACTAAAGCCTTTGGAGAATGCCCCATTAAGCAGCCTCAATATGCTAACACCTTTGGCCTCTAAATTACCCAGGTTTCATTCCCCCTTGTGCTGTTCTGAGTAGGTGCAGTTTGTTATATTTTTTTTTAATGCCTCTGCAGATGAGCAATGCAAAAAAGCCATAGGCTGAATTTTTGCATGACTATCATGAAATTAGGCAGAGTTTCTAGCAAACTGGTTTGGGTTTTAAGAAGAAACAGTGCAATTACCTAATATTTATCAAAGAATGTATTTCAATACAAAACAAAGTTCACACAAGTGACAAGTCTGGTGCATCCACCAAATTTCCAAAGTTCTCCATAGATTTAAAAAAAAAAAACAAAAAAAAAAAACCAAAACCCAGAAACTGTTGCTCTTTGCTCCTACAGTTCATGTGGCACTAAAACAATGAAAGTTTATGAAATATTTGTAGACTTAAAACATTTAATGAGTAGTGGATTTAACTAAAGTGTGCTAGACAATATTTCAGTTTTTGGTGGTTTACAGTTAAGGATGAAGGGAAAATCAAATATTTTAAAGGAGTGAGCACAGGTCACTGAGCAGGTAACTCCAGCAATAAGACTTTTATAAAATCAGTCTCCTGGGGGGAGGGGGCAATTCTCCTTTGGTGGGTTTATTTTTTTGCATTTTCATCTTCATTGTCTGAAATGACAGACACAAATTCTTCCTTTTATATATATCTATATACCCTGACATCTCCCTCTTCTCTTACTTATTTCTGCTTTGAGACCACAGGGTCTAGAGCAGGCTTAAACAATTAGGTATCAGCAATGCTGAAGCAGATTGAGCAGTGATACACCACAGCCAAAACAGTCTTTGCCCACTGTTACCAACAGTTGGAGTCAATGAGAAACACATGAGACACAAAAGACAGTCTTTTATGTTTCAGCTTTCCACACCCAAATACAACTTAAACATCAATGAAAGATGTAGTCTGTGCAGGTTTCTGAAGAGTAGCTCAAAGTCTGCTCTTTGCCGTTTAAAATTAGAGACAAGAAACATAAAAGGACACTTGCAGTTTCATTCTAGTATTTCTTTAAAACAAAACTGCTAATTCAGTTCAGTTTTACACTTCATTACTTGCCAGCTGCTGGCTTGGAGGGAAAGCAAAGTCCTAAAGATACCCAGTGCCATTCCCAGAGTTCCTATTTGCGAATACTCACATCTGATTTCTGAATAAATTAAAATGCAGTGGCTTTGTGCATCAGTCCCTTCTTCCCTCATAAAGAAAGGACTCCAAAGATCCAAACTTTCAACAGCTTTCAACAAGTTTTAAGGTTGTGTGTGTGTATCTACATATGTGTGTGCGATTTTTTTTTTCCAAAATAAATGAGACTAATTTCTGTGGTTTGAAAATAAATTTGGATTTCAAAATAACATTAATTTATGTCTATACTTTTCTTAAATAACAATTGTTGCTTAGTGCTGGCATGTTGAACTATTTTTGTAAAACCTGACAGCTGCTAACAACATTTATTGGTATTTTCACAGTATACAGAACCAGGTGGATTGTTTATATACAGATAACTTTGGTTTTGTTTTCAAATAGTTCCTGGATTTCTGGTAATATGATGTAAGGGACATATAGTAGAATAAACACTTATGTGACCCAGAGCAGATCCAAGTTTCTAGATTATTGATTTGCCACCATGTTTGCTTCAGAGCAAATCTAATGATTTGCAATGCTACAGATGTGTTTTTTCATTGTTGTACACCAACACTTATTTTAATAACTTCAAAACTATACCCTTGTTTCTTAGGGAAAAGGAATAATGTTCCCTAGTCTTATTCAGTTATTGTTTAAATCAGAGCTGAAGTAAATCTTTGTAGCATGTAAAAGTATCTCCATATTTTTATTTTATTATGCATATTAAAAATGAAAATATCATTATCTGTGCCAAGATTTTATCTGGAACATCTTCAACATTCTGTTCTTTGGTGGAATTAGTCCTAAAGCTTTCCAATGACTTTAAGTTTGTTTTTTTCCCTGTGTGCCATGTTGGCATGCTGCCATCCTTTTCAGTGTGCTTTTTTCCAGCTTTGCTTTTTCTAGCAAAATGGAAAGATGTGAATGTGTAAAAGCAAACAAACCATTTTTATCCAAAACTTCATTTTGAGGTACCCAAAAGAAATGTAAAAAATCATTATCCTTATCCCTAAACATAAATCAGTAACCATGGTAATATACATTACTAGAGCCTAGCATTATTGTCTTCAAAACCATTCTCTAAGTAGGTGCAGGCTGCTGCTTATCAACCTTGGCCTTTTCTCTGCCAGATTGAGATGAATCAACCTCTCCCCAG
Source organism: Caprimulgus europaeus (assembly GCA_907165065.1). Next base: position 18,418,520 of record OU015538.1, on the reverse strand, counting down.
AGACTGTGTGCCCATGAGTAACATCTTCACAGCCCTCCACAGCATCTACCCCATTTTTTCAACATTTCTCTTGAACTGGATTCAGAGGGCCTCGCCAGCACTCAGGGAAGGAGTACAGTACGTCCCTCTGGTCCTGTTTTTCTTTGTTTTATAATTATTTTGTGTATATTGTCTTTGCCTAAAACCAAGCGAGTTATTCACAGGCAATGTATCTTTTAATCACAAGTGTTTGTAACAACTATTCAATTACACAGAAAAGTGGCAAAATTTCAATCTCAGTGGTGAATATTTTCCAGTTCAGCTAGAGTCGGGCAGCAGCTGAGGGACACAAAGATACATTTAGACTGAGAATACCTAAATATGTACTTCTACAGCATGTACAGCATAAACTAAAAGAATTAAAAGCCATTTCTTCTTCATTTTGCATAGCACTATGTAGTATGACATCTGATTAACCAGGAAAAGCTGCATCTGTAAATGTGAAAACCAGAAAGCAATACAAATATAAAGCTATGCTGAATACACTTAAGCTCTTTGAATTTGTGGAGATCTCCTGTTGAATTTGATTATGTCCAAGCTTCCAGGGAAACGCTTAGCCAGAGGCTGAAAAAAGACTAAAACAGATTATACTTTTGTATAAGGTATAATAACAAAGTCTTTTAAGATTCCTCCTCTCACATTCCAAACTGTAAAAGCAAACTAAATAAATACAGTATATTTTCATGAGATATTTAAAAATAAATGTAATTTTCTTCTAAAATTGTTTTGCTTTAAAAAAAGAATCCCAGTAAACTATTGATTTTGCATACAGATATAAACATAGTTGTTGAGCTCTTAAAAATTATAATAAAAAAAATATATCTGGCAAAATACTGGAGCTCCATTGTTCCATGTAAGACTTAAGGAGTATGCTAAAAGTTAAACTATGTTGAAATCAAATGTGCTTCAAAACGCTTTTTTTTTGTTTATTATCCCCTTTAAAATTTTTCTTCGATTTACCTAAGATTTATTTATTTAAGAGAGCCCTAGAATGAGACAAAGCAGACAACAATAGCAAGTGATTACAAAAGCTTTACCTAGTGCAGTTTATTTTTAAAAAACCCAAACAAACACACACAAAAACCTCAACTTGTTATTCATTGCTTCTTTCTTAAAATTGAACACTAGCTGATTTTTATTTATATATCATTGCAATTGTCCTCAATTAGAATTCAGGGTCATGCTGAAGAGAGTCAAGGGTTTATATTGAACCACTCCCGTGTTAGGGATCATATCTGGGTGAGCACAATGGTGTTTTGAGGTGAGGAGGTTCTCCTTGTTTTTGGATTGTCTCCAGCATTGCTTCTATTGTGCAAAAGCAGCTCTCACTTGTCAATAATTCTGTGCCTCTCGTATATGCTGCTATGTTCATGCAAAGATTTGGGCACTGTTTATATGATCACAGGAGGAGGTATATAGTTCCTTCCTAGATGTGAAAATATTTGCTCAAATACTTTTCACTTCACAGGGATAATTTTGAACAGTCTGGCAGCGTGAAATATCCACTGTCACAGTGGGGAGCTGAATAGATCATTGCCACAATACATTGATTTCTACATATTAATTTTTGTTGAGATTCTGCATTTATTTCTAAACTCCACAAAGTCTAGACCAACTTATGTTTGTAAAACATGACTGATCTGAAAAGTTTTTTGAAGCCTAGGTACCTCAGGAACTCTTTGCAGGGTGAAATAAAGGTAAGATCTTAGTAATTATTTCCACTGTGTTGTGTTGTTTTTTTTTTCTTCAGATCTAAAAAATCAAAGAAATATTGTGACTTTGTTTGCAGTTAAGAAGTGTTTGCTATTTGTTGGGCTTTGGAGGGTTTTGGTTGTTTTGTTTGTTTGTTTGTTTGGTTTTTTTTAAAAAAAGGATATTCTTAGCAAATCATTGCAGGCATTCAATCACTAATCTCAACTTTTCCATATGTGAGACTAAAAGTCATACTTTTGCAGAATTTGGGCAACAATTCTGGATGCCTACTAATATAATTTACTTTTCAAGTTAAAAAAAAAATAAAAAAAATCAACTTCAAGTGCAATAATGGACCAGAAGTCTCACTGTTTTACAGTATCCAGGAGGAGAAAGAGACTGATTCTTTGCAATTTGTTCATAGTACCCGAAACTGCTAAAAACTGACTAATGTAATCATGGAAAAAGCAAGATTTGCAGGCTTGGAACCCAGTTTCTCACTTACTGAAATCTACTGCCATGTATCTTTTCTAAAACTAAGCTCCCAGTAGCTTCAGTAAACGCACCCCAATTCTAGCACTCTGTTCCAATCCCACCTTCCACAAATCAGTCCTGACTTTTTTAGTCCCTCACTGGATATTTTAGTCTCTCACTGGATAGCAGCTGCTGCATCTCCTTAATCACTTTCATCCATACCTTTTTCTAATTACATTATACATTCTTGAGATGTAGCAAACAGAGCTGCACACAGTGCTACAAACTCAGGAGTGCCAAGATTTTATATAGTGGTAAAGCAGTGCTCTTTAAGCTTGAAGAGTCATATGCCATGTAGAGGAATACACAATGGATCAGTACAAAAGGGAAGGGGAGTAAATAGAGATCTATTCACTAGAATTATCCCACTAGAACTGTACACTTGATGCTCTTCTGTAAATAATTGCCACATCACAAGTACCATGCAAAAAACGTGCAGATTTTAGTAGAGGTTATTAAATAAAGAGATGTTAGAACACAATACTCCAAAACAAAGAAAGGATAAAGAAGCTGTATTGCCATAGTCAAAGTCATAGCTTTTATACGAGTGTTTCTTCCAGGCAGCAGCTATAAATTCTTAGGTCTAGCTACTTCAAACCCTTTGATCCCATGCAACTTCAAACACTACATTAACCTTCCTTCACTTTGAACAAGGACCGCATCTCCAGAAGGCAGAAAAACAATGCATGGACAGCACCAAAGTCATGCAACTAATTTAAAAAATATGGAATTATGATTATGCAATTTGTCCTTAGCATATTAAAAAGCAGAGCAAGATGCACAGAAATCTTCAGAGTTGGCTTTTGCTCCATACCTCTGCAAATTACACATACTCTGTTTAATACTGTGTTCATAAATTATGGTTGATTGTAGCAGAGGTGAATATTTCCTTAAAGAAATCAAAGTTGTTTAGGTAATATTTAATTTTAAATTTAAAAATCCAAATAAATAACTTTGTGTCTCAGTCAACACCAACATCAAAATACAAGGATATGTTTTTGGTAAACAACAGGTAAGATACTGATACATTCAAAACTTGAGCATTCTGTTTGGAAGACTGATATGTGGAAGAAAATAGGAGTATGTTGATCATATTGCAAAGCAGAGCTCAGGGGGAGTGGGTATGGATGGAGTTTTAAACTCGCTCTGCTTCCCATGTGTCCTTCTGCAGCTAATTGCAATGGATACTGCTTCTCATACAGATGTACAGCCATGATCTGAGACTACCAGCACACAGAACTCCAATGAAACCCAGGAAGAACTTAAAAGGTTCTGCATCTCTAAGGTTTTTAGCCTTCTACCTCATTATGGTGGAATGTTGCTGACTCTTTGAAGCACTAACTGCAATTTAACAAGTAATTTTGCAGTATAATAACGTAACGCTGGTGCTGTATCATAATGAAAAATCTCTATCCATCTCGCTGCTCCGAACAATTAAAAGATCTAAAGCAGCATTTCCTTTGTCTGGGTGTCACTGGTGTCAAGGCCAAAACTCCTTTTACTTTAGCAGGCTCGGAATGCATAAAATGAGGAGAGATGCATTCCCTCATATTTCCTGCTTTATTATTAGGAAGTTAAACAAAATATTTGAGAACGTATTGCACAAACTTCTGTAGGAATCTCACCTACATTTCAGTGGTTTTAGCTGTACATTCTGTAAACAAGTTAATTGGTAGAAGAAGGTTGAATTGTTTGATGTGCTTTGTGATAAAAATGTTCTTGTAAATAGAAATATTTCTCTTCATCTCTCTTTAGGCTTATGAATTTGTGTACAAGCACAAGCTTCTATATAACTGCAGAAATGCTTTTGAAGAGCAGGAAAGCAGCTCAGGCTACAGCAATCAAGTAATTAGCATAGCAACTATGGACCTCAACCCAAAGATAAAAACAGGCAATTTCAAAAATTAGAATACATCTCTACTTTTTGCTGAAATAATACCCATGTGCATAAGTACATGCACAAGATTCCTCAGCTATGTTAATATCACACCAACTTGTCCTTATCAATATGAACTTGAATCTGCAGTGGCAGAAAACCTTCCTCTTCTCTTGATTGCTATTCAAGCTAAACCATCAGCACCTCCAAAAATGTATACAACCATTTTCTTTTTCCCAGCAGATGTCATTAGATCTACAAGTTTTTCAGGAATAAAAGCATATAGCTTTATTTCATCTTTCAACCATCCTGTCTGTAATACAAAAGATAAGCAGATTGAGACTACTTTGCAGAATCATTTTAAATGAATTGTATTCTTCTGCTAAGTAAATATTTATGAAATTTGGACTCAAAGTTTATGCTCAACTCTCCAAAGCTGGTAACTCATAAAAGTTCAGCTACTGTGCAATGACAGAAATAATAAAATATAAAATATTTGTTCATCATAGGAATTTTACATTTTATAGTTAATGTTTTTTCAGCATAGCAATTCATTTTGCTGATTAAAAAAATTCCTATTGGTCTGGCAAAAGTTAAATAAAATACAGGATTAAGTATTTAAAATATGAGTTCCTAAGACCTTAATTTGTATTAATGCCCCCTTCTTACAGTTTTTGACAGAATTCCATTCATAATGAAATGTTCAGAGGTAATTATTTCTCTTTCTTCTGTGTGAATTATGAGAATTATTTATATACTCTATCTTAATATCATAGCTTCATTGCCTAATAGGAAAAATCCACAGGATATGAATCATTCTGAGAAAGAATTAAAATCTTTTCTTGTGTTTTAAATGAAAAAAAAAAAGAAAGATTAAAAGATTTCTAATGGCATAAAACCCACACTGCTGCAGGCTTTGCTTGCAAATCAGAGCTCTTGCCACGTAACTCAAAGCTACTGGTTCATACTTCTAGTCTCCTTGCCTGCAAAGCTATAAACTGCAATGCTATAATGATTAGTTAATGAAATAGCAGAGTGCTAATGAGGCTATAAGAAATGTAAGTTAAATTATTAATTAAAAAAGGTAAAGAATAAGTAATGAAAGCAGCAAGTTACATGGCCCTTTTTGTAAAAGGATGGTCAGAAGAGAGAAACCCAGCAGCAGTTTAGCACCTTCAGCCTGCGGTCATGTTGTAATGAAACTCCTGACATTACAAATGCATTCATTTGACAGTTGTTCGCACTCATAAAATAATGGGCCATGCACAAAGCTTATTACAAATTGCAGATAAGCTGTAAAAGCCATAAAAATTTCTACTGACATTTATTGTCAACGAGTAGCTTGAGGATGTTGATACATATTGATAACAGTCTGCTTTGTGACATTTTGAAAGTTTACTCCTAATTCACTTGCAGAATATGCAATGATACTTTTTCTACCATACCTTCAAGTCATTAAGTCATTTAATATCCACCTGTATTTTTTAAACAGATTTTTACCTATTTCATATTCATATACTTCCATATGTGTAGTATATGCTTAGCCCCCAAAAGACAGGTTTTTTAACAAAAAGGTAGATTCTCACGAACATTCAAGTTTATAACTGCAACAAGAATTCGTTTACACATAGCTTATATCATCAGCAATAAATAGTAGTGTCACTATATAAAATCCCTGGTGAGATGAGAGGATTGAATGTTCACCACTACATATGCCTATATGTATATACACACATACAAATGCCAGACAACTTCACATGGAAACAATTCTACCTGCACTGCTCCCAGTTTTATTTGTTGTTTAGAGGCACCAAAGAAAGGCTGTGTTTCATTCAAGTCATTTCAGTAAAGACCTGATCTTATTCCCCCTGAATTAAGCTGTACTTTTGCTACTGTCTTTCTTAGCACAGAGCTCTGTTATAATCTCCTAGTACACACATGTGCTTCAACTGTGCTGAGGGCAGAGGCTGTAATCCATCCTTCTGTTCATTTGAACCAGAGCTGCTAACTTTTTAAAACAAAACAAAAAAACATTTAGGACATTAAAGTGTTATAACATTTTTAATTACTGCAGCTGAAGCTCAGCAGTGCTCCACCTTGCCTCATTTCACTGCCCAGGACATTCTCATTTAAGGAGTTTGTTTTTCTGAATTTGGCAACACTTGAAAGCTCTGAACACAGCACTTCTGTTCTTCTCCAAGCCTTTTAAATCTTTGTTACTAATCTTGTTTTAGTACCTTTACCTCTGCAGAAAGCATTGAAAAACTGGGCCTGTTTACCACAGAAATTATCTTGAGGTAAGATCAACACATTGGCACTTGTGATTTTTTTTTAAACAATATCATGACAAGTTCTGAACACACTTGGCCAAGTATTATGGCTAGAAATGTGTTTTACTGCTTCTGAACTTTCAAACTTGGACTGAACAAAAGTGTGTTTCTTTGAAAGAGCATTAAAAATACTGAGGGCAAGATTTTATCTGTCACACAGGAAAAGGCTACATTTACAATGAGTTTCATTGTACTAATCTAGTCATCGGTTTATTATCTACATTTCCTTTAGGAAATGTCACAAATCCACAGGATGTCCTTGAGCTTTAAATTTTGCATTTGGATCTTTGATTTAACAGAGAAAAGACATAAACCTACATTTAACCACACAATTCCCAAGTGACTACCCATCTCTAAAAGCCCAGAAGTAAGATATTCTAGTCAGCATATTGTATAAATTATGATCAATAATTTTGATTTCCAAAGAGATTTTTTTTTTTTTAGATGTAGAGACTGAAATATTTTGTCTCAGATTAATCACTGGAGTTCCAAATATAATGCCCCCAGAATGCATCTTTTGAGTAGTAACTGCAGCAGTAGACACTGGCTAAACAGAAAACTTACATTTAAAACAAATACTCCTGAGGTAATAATGATTTGCAATTAGAGAAAATGAAACCCAAAATGTTACAGTATGAAAAAATAATATATCAGATTTTTTGCAACAGCTATTTTCAGTGATTTCCTATCTGTTATTTACATGCCACATAATATGGGCATGTAACAAAAACTGAGGGAGAAGAATTTGGTCCCATAAAGCCAGGAATGTAAAATATCCAAAAATGTAAAATAGCCAGAAATGTAAAATAGCCAACCCCATTACCTGCATTCCAGCCTTTCCAGAAAATCAGTTGTGTACCACAAACTTCACCAAATATATTTGTACAACGTACCTTCTTGCAATAATTGTATTAGCAACACTATAAAAAGCTTCCTCTGGGATGAAGGACAACTAAAAGCTGAATACTGACTAGATTCAAAGGGAAGATATCCTTTCTGCACTCAAGTCACTCAGCTCCATCAAATGTGCATTAATTAGGACCTTTTAGTACTTAGCTCCACTGGGAGCCATCAAAAGCATTTGCTACTTGCAATCCAAAAGAAAAACCCAGTAAAACAGAGCACAGGTATAAAGAAATGGAAACTAAAACAGAGCAGTCTGCCCCAAATGAATTAGCCCTAGATTCAAAAAACCAAGTTGCAATTTAGGACAACAGTGAGAAGAAAAGCATTGCTTTGAACTCTGAATCTCCAGTTCTAATAGCTGTAACAGGTCTCAGGAATTGTAAATAGGCCAGACTAAAATAACTTCGAAAGTTAAATATAGATCAGAATTATGATTAGTTTTACTTTTTATTTCAATCTTGTGACAGAAATCCTGACACTGAATATCACCCAGCAATGTCTTTCTTTTGTCATAAAGCCAGCCTGGAGTTGGAGACTAGGACAAACAGGTTAAACAACAAAAATAAACCCCCATGACGTATTGTTCCAATAGAAGAAGTGGAACAAAAGAGAGCAAGAAATACAAGTTGCTCTGATAGAGGTAAACATTTGTTGCAGTAAATTGCTAAGGCTTTCAAAGCAACAAATTTCAGGCTATGGAAGCACACTGTCATGTTCTTTCGGATACAAGTGTTGGAGAAAAAGGCCTTTCTTCCAGAGTAGAGAAATGCTTTGTTTGAGAGGCAGGGGAGTTATCCCCACACCTCAGCCACAACCTAACATTGCTCTAGGGAGAACACTTACTCTTAGTGTAATTGTACACTCACAGCTAGAGGCATTCCTGTTCCTTAATTAGTTGCTTTCTCTTGGTTTGAACACAGAAAAGGGAATCAAGTCAGAAAAATACTTACATGCAGAAGATGCGATTCTAAACAAAGAATTACTCCCAAGAAAACTTCTCCTTCAGTTCCGAATTTCCTTACAAAATATTACATTTTTAAAAGGTTTCTCCTTCTCATAACTGATTCTACTTTATTTACACAGGTAAAAAAAAAAATCTTATACAAATACCACTGTGGTTATTTGAATATTATGAGAAGCTACCATCTCAATCCCCAGTTTAGCAAGGCATTTAGTCATTCTTCAGGTCTAACTAAAGCTATTAAAAATACAAATGCTCTAGATTATTTCTACTTACTAGAATACATACTCTTACTCAGGAGTAGCTTAACTTCAATCTGAAGAGTCTGGTAAAATTTTCACTGGCTCATTTTTAGGATGCAAAGGCTTATACATAATTTATCCTACAAATAGGGGTGAAGTAGATGTACAATTTATGTAATGGCAAGCTACACCACTAAAGTTTTAAGAGCAACAGCTTATTGTCAATCTAGTCACAGCCTTAGATACTTAGTTATACATTATTTCATCATACCTTTTTGTCCTAATCACTTTCAAAAGTCTTCAGAATAACTACAAACATTTTTATTAAGATACGAGAATCTTGTCTTATTCTGGCACAAATATTATTATATTTGATGAAAGTTACTGTTTGAAAGTTCCACCACCCATTGCTTTGAGTGTGGTTCGTTCCCTACATCCCATCATTCCTCACTCAGCTCAAAGGTCCATACTTAAAAGAATTCTGCAGCACCCTACATTTGTGTTAGACTAGACCTCCAGTTGTTTTGTGGAGAAGGTAAATCTAAAAAGCATTTCAAGCACAAAACTCATTACGCTTCTACATCAGCAACAGCTTTACTTTCAGGACAGAATGTTTTGGGGGACATTTATAGCTCAATACTTTTGCACTCTTCATTGCTTGTTTGCCCCATGGGAGTTAGCTGAACATATCACCCTAAGAGATCAACTTAGAGCTGCTCTTGGAGCTCGTCAGCCAGGTGATGTGTGATCCAGTCATTATCAGGCTCAGTTTCCTGATTTGCAGTTATCTTCTCAGTTCTGCCACAAGAAGCTCAGTTTCACCAACTGGATCTAGTAGCTGAGTTTATTTATCATGGATTTATACCAGTGGCAAGGTTTTCTCTTTCATTTGATAACCAAGGTGCTGACAACAATGGAAAGAAAGAAAGACTGAGAAAGGGAATTCTGAGAGAGATATTTTACTAAAAACTTCACCCACTCTAGGAAGTTTTGTTCTCTATCTGGCTCACAGGCATTTGAACTCTACTAACTTAAAACATTGAGACTCATTAAACCAAAGATAGCCTGAAGTGAATAACATATCTATGCTTCCCCACTTCTTTGCCCAATTATATTTCTCACTCCTGTTCTTAAATTCATACAAATTACAGCACTTACACTTTTTGAAATATGCAGTGAAGAGATGAAGTTTGGATTATTTCAATAAAAATCTGTTTTAAATTAATAAGTTCAATAAAACTACTTGCTAATTTGAAAAGTCAAACTTTCATACTTCAGGCCTTTCATAGCTCTTAGACCAGAGAAATGCAACAGTCACATAATTTCTTATTTTTAAAGACTATTTTATTTTTTAATTAAAGACTTACAGAGTAGACTTCCTTACTGTATAGTTTCTGATACCTTGAAATCACTATCCTATTTCAAGTAACTACACAACACATTTTTATTTCATTGGGGGTGGATTTCTGAAAGTTACTGCTGTCACAAGAAAAATAAAGCCTTCTTTCCACAGACTAAATAGGAACTTATGCAATATCCTATACAACAGCCTACCAATTGTTTCAGTTTGAAGTTTGGAAGGATATAGAGTAGCTCATTCTTTGCTCCAGCATGCTCTTGGGATGCTTCTGCACAGTTTGCCAAAGCCATATAAAATTGTTTGTGGCAATTTTATAATATTTACTACTGCCACTAAGGAGTAAGCTGAACCACCTAAGTAATTTTATTTATGAGTATAGAAACAATTTAAAGTGGGATACCAGCAATAATTCTTTGATTACAGAATTGTCTGTTTCAGAAAGTTTTCAGTCTAAGGTCATTTGAAGTAAGTGTACCACAGATTACAAAAAAACCCACCCCATAATAGATAAAAAGATGGGTCAAAGCTGCTAATATTTGCAAACAGCCTTAGATAGTACTGGTAGTCATACAGCCTTGCTGTCAGGCCTCATAAATTAAGCAGTACTGTGTGTGGCAAGTAGCTGGATGGTAGTCCTCTAAGGAACACCGTTTTTATAGGCAGCAGTAATAGAGATTAAGTAGCTCTTCTCTTTTCACTGACTCACTACTGAATCAATGCCCCAGCACTGGTAACAAGGTAACTAGGGGACACTATACTGATCATCAAGTGCCAAAACAGAAGTACTAGTGTCTAACTATGGAAGATAATTAAGCACAGTTTGGTTTGGTTTTCACTTGATTTTTCTTTAAAATATGATCATTACAATCTAGAACTAAAAAGCACTACACAAATGTGGAATTTAGTAACTGCTTGTTGACCGTCTGAATCCTTGTGCTGGTTCCAGTGGCCAACTGCCACCCATCCTGCAAACCACTGTAGAATTCGGGGTACCCTATAGTTCTTTCTCTCAAGACTGTTTTATGTATTCCATGCACTCTGCAGATTAAGAGTCCAAAGCAGTCGGATCACACAATCAATTAAAAGAAAAATCAAAACCTCACACAATACACTTTTGAACAAATTTGTAACACCTGTATTTTTGCCCATGGTCTAGCAAAACTAGAAAAAGTAGTGGCAACTTTCAGTTGTTCTTACTGGTCTAATGTGATATACAATCTTCCAAATTATTTTTGTTTTCAGGTGAGAGCTGAAGAGCTTAGAAGAACATTCCCAGGCAAGTACCAATGCACTACAGTGTTCAGGGTGGGGGTGTTTGGTTTTTAAAGTAAACTCAGAATCCAAAAATTGCACGGGTTCTGCATATTTTTAAAGCTATTTTGTTATAATATTTTAAGCTTTCTGCACCTAATCAGGTTAATTCAAAAGAAATACAGGCAAAGCCAGTAGAAGCAGTAAAAGTGTGCTGCTACTTATGAAGTGTAGTGGTGAACAACACTTTGTGAAGGTTTAGTCTTATTTTTATTCTGTGCAGAATACACAAAAGGTCAAAATAAATTGCCTGGAGGCATATCAGTAGCACAAACTGTATGCCTCCTGTTGCCTTGACATCACAGTGGTTCCTAAGTTAGTCTGCTTAAGAATTGAACACCATCTCCGACTTCAACAAACCACACAATGGGATTATTGTCCCACCAGAGCATAAGACTGAATTACAGCTTTTCCCTCCGCATTATACCGCTCTGTATTGGTGGTCATGAGGACTTGTAAACTCTACAGACCTGTGACCCAGTTCAATGCAAAAAAATTGAAGAGGTTTTTCTTAGTTCTTTAGCGTTCTACACTATATACATGTTACAACACTGTTGCTGTATCTAACACCTTTACATTGATAGTACAGAGACTGACTTTTTAAGCACTACCGCATTCACTATTTGGAATTAAATGTACTTAGAGAGGACATTGACCAGAGGAAATTAGAATGGCTGGTTACAGAGCCACTACACAATACTTTTAACATCTCATCCTCATTGAAGAAAAGATGTAGTCATGTGGAATTAATGTATGGCATTAATAACAATGCGGATTTGTGAAAGGAAAGATGCAGTAGAAAGGATCTCCATTCGTTTCCTTTTATAATGTCTTCAGTTTGGAAGTGTGGTATTTTTTATTTCAGTGATAAATCTAGAAACACTTAAGCTATTACAAAGAATTACATCCTATTGATGAAATGCCGCAGAGCTGTTCTATTGCAGTCTAATGGGAAAAAGACACAGTGAATAATAAGAAATCATAAGACGACAAACATCTTAATTAGCTAGATTCGACTATAATTCTATTGTAAGTTTTGTAGCACTGTTACAGACTGTTTCCTTTAACACAGGAGTTCAAAATACCGTCATGCAGTAAATATCTATTACAATATTTTACAATGCAGGAGCCTAATCCTATTCCCATTAAATTCTCATTGACTATAGGAAGAACCCCAGTATGCAAAGTCAGCTGTAGTTCCAAAACATTATCTTTTGGGAGGCAATGAGTATCTGTGAATCTGCCATACATAACTAAAGTTAATTACCATTCACCTAATTTCCCTACTTCATTTTGCCCTATCCTTTCTTAACAATCATCAGTAAAGACCTGTGGAAGATAGGAGTTTTACGGCATTTTTGAGACTTTCTGAATCTGTTCTTAAAGGACCTATTTGAGCAGCCAGTATTTCTGCATGTCTCTCTGCCAATATTACTTTTATAGACTTGTTTTCATGCCTGGATTTTGTGAAAATTTTCAGTGAACAAAAATGTCAATAATACTGAACAGCTGGAAGGGGAGGAATAAATAATCCCTGTTATACAAAGGCATTATAAAGGAAGCCTCCTTGTCTGCAACTTGAAAAGTCTAGTGCTGCACTTTATCCAATTTCTAAACCTTTTTCAATTTACAGGCAAATAAGTCAGCTTGGTATAAAAATGGTGAAAGTATTTTTTTCATGAAGGATCTTCAGGATTCTTTTATATTCATTTATAGGGAGATTTTTAATTTTTCTTCCTCTGCTTTCTTTTATTACCATGCCAGCACCCCACATTTTATTATACTTCCTTAGAGCTGTCTATATTAGAATTTGATTTCAGTTTCCTTTATCAAATCCAGAAAAAATTTCTAGCAGACTTCAAATATGTACATGTGTGATTTATTACTTGCTTATTAAGTATCAGCCATCACTTTTCCTGTCCTGGAAGTTTTCCCTATACTGAAGTTTCCCAAGTCTTAGTTGTTGTTCTTTCTAGCAGGTCAAACACATCCAACATACGGTATCCTACACAAACAACTTTTACCTTGCTTTTAATTCTAAGCTTATAAAAGAATTTGTGGACATGAATGAGCTTTAAAGGCCTTCATTAAAAATGGTGACATTCAAATATCTCATAAATGTCCCAAAATTCCAAAAACCTTAATTCTGAATAGATTACCTTGCTGAATACTTTGCAGTGCTAAAATCCTGAGGCACCCAGAATTCTGCAACAGAGCATACTCAGAAGAAACTTAGTTTTATAAAACCTAAGCTTTTTTTTTTAAAAAAACAAGTCTAGATGTAATCACACTTTTTCATTTTGTCAGAATCCACAGATTCACAGATAAGCCTTACTACAATCCATCTAGATAGAAATTTCTTATTCCCTGCCATCAGGGCCACCATTCAATACATATTCTCAATGCCCATGTATCACATGCATAACTGAAAACACTGCAGAAAAATGCAGTGTCCTTCAGTGGATGACTGACAAGCTGAGGGGTTTTGGTAGGGTTTTTGTTGTTATTTTTGGCCTTTTTGCCTTTTGTTTAGAGCTTCAATATTAAGTGTCTTCCAGAGCAAAGCAACTTACCTATATACCATGCTAAATGTTAACTATGTTTTCCCGATCTTCAAGGACTGTCCAACAGGTAAGGCCTGGTTACACATATCGCACTGGTTACGGTTCCTTTCTCCATGCTCTTACCAATTCTGTCACAGCTACCAAGTACACCACATCCTGAATGGTCAGGAGTCATTACACTGTCCCTTTTGAGCTCCAAAATTACATTAAACCTTTATTTTTAACTTTATTCTTCTATCACCTGTACACCTGCACCTCAGTTGCATTCTTTCAAGCCTTATTTTGTGCTTCTGTATATGCCCCTATATTCTTTCTATACTGAACCCTTTTCATCAGCTAAATTCCCTGAAACGAATCAGCTGGCAGAAATACTACCTGACATTTGCCTTTTTTTTTTTTAACCCCACTTCCAATATCATATAAGCCACAGAAAGGATAATCTCCACATAAGACTGTATTTTACAGCTAAGCCAGTTCAATATTTTTGTTGATAAGTCTTTAATATAAGCTGACTGTTCTGCTAAGGAAAGGACTAAACAGTAAAACTATCACTGAGTCTGTCTTCTTTTTCTCACCCCAAACTGTGTTAATTCATATGTTAGAGTCAATTAAAATATTCGCAGGTATCTGGGAAACTGATTTAAATCCACTGATCATTTTTTAATTCATGCTAAGGCAGAGAAAAAGATCTCTGCTTTTGGATCTAGTACTACCACCTGTGATCTCCAAGGGGAACAGGGACTGTTTCTGAATTGAAAATTAATTTTATTTCACTTTTAGTGCGTCCGTGCCCCTCAAAGATTTTTTTGATTCCTTAAAAATACTAATTTTTAATCTCAGAAATGAAGGCTCTATCAGAATAAAGTTAAAGGAAAACAGCATTTATTTTCACACAGAAGCACTTCAGAGTGTTTCAATACCCAAGAAAGCTTTATCGGTTTGGTTTGACTCCCCAGAGACTTTCACCTCAGTCATTTCCATGTATGCAGGCTGAACACAAAACACTGAACTCCAACAGAGCACCCAGATCACTCATGTTTATGGATGTTAGAGTTAATCCCTTTCCTTCACCCTGAACTCTGCCTATAACTTGAGAAGAAATGATGTACCTTAAGCCTTACTATTTATTCTTTGGAATAAAGATACTGACATATTAAACATGACAATAATCCTCTTACCTGTCAATTACCTGTCTGTTTTCTACTTAATTTGTGAAGAATCTGCTAGTAAAACACTATTGACCATTTCTTTGAATAGCCTAAGTTTAGGGAGAAATTTTAATTTCAGAAATAAAAACTATTATCTATAGCTCATAACTCGGTTTCAAGCAGAAAGGGAGTGTGCACATGAGAGAAAAAAGCATTTGGTGAATTTTGAGACTACATCTCTTAGTACCCAACTATTTCTTAAAGAAATAAGCTACCACTCTATCCAGTTTTTGGTTCAGCCACGCTGAACTGCAAAGCTTTGGTAGAAACTTTGTATTAAAGGCCAGGTGATAACTACTTAATTTTTCCACAGCACTAAACAAAAACTCTGACCTACAACTAGAGGGGATTTTAGCAGAAGAGTTCAGGTAATTACCATCAGGACAGTAATGAAATACTTTTCATGAGTTCAGTCAGTACAATGAACAAAAAACCCAAACAGCCTGACCAGAGCCTGTGATCCGTCATTTGTAGTGCAAACACATGCAAGGTACTGGCATCATTTCCTTGT
Source organism: Caprimulgus europaeus (assembly GCA_907165065.1). The sequence continues at coordinate 18,402,986 of OU015538.1, read as the reverse complement.
TTGCATTTTGTCACTTTGTTTCTTTTCTTCTGAGTTTTAAAATACAGAAAGGAATTCTGATATTCAACAAAGTATTTTAGTATTTCACTATTCTCCCAGTTCTTGGATCAGCAGTAAATTTAGCTACAGTTGAATTTATACCACAGCAATACTAAACAAAGAGTGAGTCTTCTCAAAAGGTGATTGCTGTTTTGAGCAAACCACATGCACAGCCACAGCAGGCGTTCTGGCAAGAGTACAAGGGAATTCTGTTTGAAGGGAGATGCATGGAGAGAAAAATGCTTATGTCCTTGTGTCACCTCTCATGAAGTGCTTGGGAGGCCACAGTATCAGATTATATGGTGTTGTTAAAATGTATTGTATTCTTGTTTTAATCTCAACCATATAAACTGTAATATTTCATAATATTTAGCTTTGGTAATATAATGTATTATATGCATATGGTACAAATTTGCAGTTGCATTTGGAGCCATGACCCAGTAGCTGGGAAGCTGCCATTTGCATACACAATCTGTGGCCCAGTACCTACCCCGGCATATCAGCACTGTGGACCTAAATTACAGTGAAGAGTCTAAGACAAGGAAGGAGACTAACAGAAGTGCTGCTGAGAGTGCCACTTAGAGATTCATGCTGCATCAGTTGTATGAATATTTAATAGTTCAGCACCTAGGGATTTAGTAAAGAATTCTGCTATTCATGTATAGAGAAATAGTGACCCTTATTGCTATTTGGTTAAAAACAGTTCATGTAACTATTAGTTACACATGGTACAGTGATGCATCAAAGTTGAATTATTCACTTTATACTACTGGTCAGTATAGAAAACATCTACAGTTGTCAGAAGAGAGCTTCCAGTAAACCCTGTGATCTTTGAGTGACCTCCAGCAAGAAAGAAAAAAGATGGAAGGAATTAAAATTAGTCTGCAACACCATGGCACCATCAAGCTTACACCGATGAAGTCAGCTTTGATCTCTTACAACTGCAGGTCTGTCATCAAATTTGCAACTACGAAGGCAACTGTGTGCCAACACTTACTCTTACAGAAACAGGCACAGTGTAGGGATGTCTGGAGAAACACATTTCTATAAAAACTTCAACAGCTGTAATGTCTGAATGACAATAAAATCTAGAAAAAAATCTAGCAAAGCCAAACACACGTTAGGAATGCGACACAGAAGACAAAATGGTACTTCTTTATGATGGCAAGGGTAAAATCTTAAGAAAGAAGTACTAAGAAACAGTATGTGGCTGATAAAACATACTTAAACTAAACAGATTTCACTGCTTGAATAAAGGCTGGATTAGAAAGAAGGACGCTCTCTTAAAATATTAAAAGACTGTCTTATTGAAAATAGACTTTTTTTCCCTCTGTGATTAAAACAAAAATAAATTCTGAAATGTCTGTATTTCAGCAATTTACTTTTCAGCTACCAAAAAAAGGCAGGGAAACACCAAGAGGTCCAAAGACAGTAAAAAATTTACTTCTTGAGGTTCGTTTTAATAAAGTAGTTTCTTTTAAGTAAACAGGATTACATGCTGTTAAAGAAAGATTTTGGGTTATTAGGTTGGGGGCAGGGGTTGGCTAACTAATGATAAAGTGAAATACAATACACAATAGAAAATGTCTTTTTTCTGAGATCTACCCGTTTTCAATATTGAATATGCTAGAAAGCACAGAGCACAGATCAAACCAAACTTTAAACCTTTCTTTTCAATTACATGATTTTTATTTTTTTTTTCCAGGGGGTAGAAAGGAGTCATTTTAACATTCATGGAGACATCAAATATTGTTTTGATACTTTTGTTAGGGTTGTTTTATTCTATAACATTATTATCTAGGCAGTGATGTACAGAAATCAATAACACAAAGCGGAGGTGTTAAACAGGAAATTGCTAGATCAAACAGAATATTTCATTACCTTTCCCAGGTGCATGTTTTTGTTTTGTTTTTAATCTGCTCCACTAATGACCAAAAATATCAGAATCACAGTCTGCAGCTTGAATCTTAACGCACAATTATCAAAGAGAGCTTTCTTGAATATCATTATTTTCCTGTACTTTGTAGGAATTTGCAGCCTGGCACGTCTGTGCATTAAGTATTTCCCAATATGCAAGGTGAATCAGAGAAACGCTATTAAGGTGAAAAAAATAAAAAAGAAAGTTTCTTTTTCTTTAAGATAACTTTGACATCCTCTATCCATTTCTGCAGTAGTGTTTCTGCCTTCAGAATTCATGAGAAACTAGACTCAAAAACATTTAAAAGTGTACCTGTAAACAGGCCCAGGAGGAAAGTAAATATCTATGATTTTTCTGCCCCAGAAATGAAAGTCAAAAGCAAATTAAAACTAACCACCTCTGGAAGCATGAGGTGGTGACAGGCAATGGAAGCAAAGCCTCCAGTGACAATAGTTTAAAACCTCAACCCTATTTAACTATAGCTATAGTTTTGTGAACTGATAAATTTTCATACCCAGGAGTATACTGTCATACATGTGAAATGAAGGGGAGATGCACTCAGACACTGTGTCTGTAGTTAGTTTTCACTGTCTTAAATGCAAATACTAAAGAGCAAGCTCTCTCGGGCAAAATTTCCTTGAAAGAAAAAAGAAAAGAACAAAAAAAAAGAAAAAAGAAGAGACACTAGGCCTTCTACGTTATTTTTATTCTCTAGCTAACTAGAAGTCAGTCTCAATGAATTTTCTCCCTTAGAAAGTACCAATTACAATACAGAAACTACAGTTACTTTCAAATCACAGCAGCGTAGTACTCTTGGCTCCTACATATTAACATTTCTTAGAAATTCTATTGCACGCTTTAACTTTTCAGGGAGTTTAAATGTCTAAGTTAGATTATATGAATAATGTAAGATTGCTAAATTGTCCTCTCTATATTGGCTGGAAAGGAAATTTAAATGAATTACACATCAGTGATTTATCTAGAGTCCGTGGTCTGAATATCCAACCATTTATCTGTTTAAGTTCTGCTTTGGTTCATGAAGATATGATAACGTCTGTCTTTGTTAGGCCATGTAGAACTACATCCTAAAATTCTGCCTTTCCTTTTCACAACAAAAGCTGATTAAAAATTCAGTGAATGTAGGTACATATAATGCTGACCTTATTTGACTGCTCCAGTTCTCAAATATTTAGCCACAAAGCAGAATATCCACACATCCTCAAGTTGGTAGGACACACAAAGAAAATAATTGGGCATAAATTCAACATACAGTTTATCATATACATTGTCTTTATGAAAGGAAGTAAGAAGGAGAGCAATTCAGCATTACCTAGAAGCAGTAGTACTAAGGTCACAGAAAGCAAAGCAACGCCATTGGGATGTTTGCTATGCAGTTGGCATATGACTATGCTATTCACCATGGAGGCAGTTATGATGCCCAACAGTATGTTATTTCAAAGAAGCATCAGAGAAGTGCCAGACAGACCATCAGAGCAGGAACCAACAGATCTCTGCAACACAGGCCTGTAGTTCAAGATACCAAACAGATGCACTTGTGATGTGTCATCAGATTTGTTTTTGCATTTACTTATTGTAGATCAAAGCATTGACAAAGGGGATAAGAAATTGCTGGCTCTGTTCTAACACAAGGATTCTTTGATCAGAGGCTACATTAAAAAAAAAAAAACCAATTTCTTTATTATGCTTCAGTGCACTTATTGGATCCAAAAATCTCTAGATGCACGCTTTGTCAACTCCCATAAACAGTGCTGAATCCTTATTTGCACCTTGATTGGATTTTCTCTGGACATCATCATGGACTCACTGCCTACGAAAACAGTTTTGTTATCATAATCTAAATTTGCATATGTGGTAAATCTGGTGTCTGTAAAATTATAATATAGTTTCAAGAGATAAGAATTCCTCAATATGCTTGAGTAGATCTGTGCAAATTCAAGAGTTAATATTCTTCTCACATCCTACCCTAAAATAGTCAAAGCTAGATTTTTAGCAGAATGTATTGCAAGACAAATTTTCCAGTGCTCAAAACAGCTGATGCCTAAGTGTCCTTCACATTATTCTAGAAATTCCAAGGTTTTAGAAGTTTCTCTTATGTTAACACATAAGGCTTGAAGTAGTTAAGCAAGGTCAACAGGTAGAAACACTGCCTGCCCTTCAAGAGACACTAAAATATTGATAGTTGCCAGCCTCCTCTTATGAGTTCAGTGAAGACTGTGCAGCTGTCCAGACTTCTGTAACTGGTTGGACCAAATATCATCCAGAAGGCCTGTGCAGCACTGGCCTGTGGGTCCATACTTCAGAATTCTTGTTAATTCATCCTTAAATTTAGACTGTTTATTGTTATAGTATCCACATAAAATTCCAAACTTAAAATTTAAATTGTAATTCTTTTCCAAAACCCACTTATTTGTACAACAACAGCAAAAACTGGGATATAACATTTCAATTTCTCTTTTTAACTGTAATCACTATTAGAGGCCTCAGGCTTCCCTAGTCATAGCATTAGGATGTAGTGAGAGATGAAATATTATTGGGGAAGTTTTGGTTTTTTTTTAAGCTTCTTTGAGCAAAACACAATCTGTGATTCTTGATACTCTCCTCACACAGGTTTTATTTTCAGTAACAATGCCACCTGCTGTGCTAAATATAAGAGATGTTTGAACAGTGCAGTGCATAGTCTCCTCAATATTGCCATTTGAGCAAGGCTATTGAGCAAATTTTTATCCACAATAGGCAAGAATCTCAAACAAAGGCAATATTCTCCTAGTTTCTCTTTCATATTCAAATTTATCACAATTTTTCTATTATAACTACAATTGACTGAGTGTGCTGTACTAGTTTCAAAACACAAAATGTGTGCTGGGGCACCAAGCAGCAATCAGGCCCGTAGGCAAGCTGGGAGCGGGAAGCCCACAGTCTATAGCACTCAGGACTCAGAGCAAAATTCCAACATTCATCTGCTGCAAAAGAAAACATTTACTCTGCAAATAAAGAGAATCATGACTGAAACAGTCACAGCGGTACAGGTCAGAAAAGCAGCTTCTGGCTAGCTACGTTCACACTACTTGGAAGCCTTTTATACCATGATAGGCTGCTGGCATATGGGCACAAACTAAGTAGTTTAGATTTCACTTTGAGTGCGAAGCATATGGATGAAACTGTGTAAAGAAATTTTTATCACTCCCCCACCCCACCACCCACATCAATATCCTAAAGATCCATTCTCCCAGATTATCAGCTTAGTTCCTGCCTATGTACCAAGCTCACATAAATTATTTTAAGATCAGATATGTATGTGGAGTCAAGGAAGGAGTTCAGAGAGAGACTTATATTAGAATTTATACATTTCATTTTTATATCATTGTACTAACATTATGTCTGAAGCACAGCACAGAAGAAAGTCAACACTTTTCCTTAAACAATACCCTTCCCTTGATTTTTCCCTCACCTCAAACATTCTGAATCACAGGCTTTCAGTATTCATGTACTCATAGTAAATGCAACTAGTTCTATCTGTACCCTTGGTCCCTCACCCTCTTAATCTTCTTTTTTCCAGATTTCTGACTCAGGAAAGTCATTTAATTAAGTAGTGCTTAGCAAGTAAAGAAATTCATGATGGTAGTGTGATCTGTATGACTCATCAATAAAAGAACAAGCAAATCTTTATTAATAAACCCTAGTGCATCTCTGAAAGTACTTCAAAATGGGATCAAACTATATCATATTGATAATACCAGCACTATCCCACTGACATTTAACTGAATTAAAATGTGAAGTGACTTCAATGTCACATGTTCCATCAAGATTACAATATTAATATGCTAATTTTGACTGACTTCTTTTATGACCTCTTCCATTGCATAGCTATTGCATGGGAAAGATTAATATACATAAATTTTAGAAGAGTTTTAAGTATATTTTACTTCTTATGTTAATAACTATCCAATATTTTAAACTGCTTACTAGTGAAGACTTAAAAGGAAGTTACTTCTTGTTTCTCACTCTCTTCCCATCTTAATAACAATTTAATCACTGTTACTGTGTTTTTGTGTCACACTGACCAGATCTGAAGCCTGTAGCTGCAAGCATATGCAACACTACTTGGTCAAATAAGACATTCACAACTTTCCTCCCTTTGCCTTCTACACTCCTTCTGCCCCGAAACTCTTCTTTAGGGTCATGATCATGGTGGTAATACCTAAGAGACAAGAAAGGCAGGAATCCCACTGTCTTCAATTCTATAGCACACACAAATAATTGTAGTCCTGACAAGCTTGCAATATAAAAGAAGCAAACTCGATACAAGGAATAAAGAGTATGTCATACAGGCAGAGGTGAGAAGCCACTGTAGCCAGTACATTATCATTTACAAAAGATTTTACTTTTTTAGAACAATGAATCTCTTTCAAGGACAGGAAAAATAAAAACTCAGGAACTTTATCAAGATTTTTTCTGAGGATCTGCATCTCTGTTTCTAGAATTCCTAAAATAAACCGTCACAGACAGTTCCTAGAAAGCAGGTAGGACTTCCTAGACTGAAAAAGGGGAATTAATGGAAAGCATTAGAGAAAAAGATGTAGGGGCATACCTAAAAAGGAGGAGTGAAATTTTGAAAATCCCATTAAAGTATTCCTAAAAATCAGACAGCAAAATTATAGAAAGTTCTTGAGGAATTCCTAGAAAGCATCAGAAAATAGCCTTAGAAACTATATGTGGCATACACAGAATGCAGGCAAAAAAAAAAAAAAGTGTTTATAGAAAGTTCTTGAGAAATTCATACAAAGCAGGTGGCAAATTCCATATGGGCCATCCTCAGAATGCACATGGGGAGATTTCACACAAAGCTCTTGAGGACTTCTGAAAAACAAGGGAAAAATCTTCCTTTCCAAGAAGATTTTTTTTTTTTTTGTCATGGCATTTCTCTTCTCAGATTGAGAAGATATGTTTTATTCAAGAAGCAAGGAAGTTCTTGATCTTATAACCATTCCTCCTATTATCCTCATTCCCTATGGGTCAACAGACAAATATCTTCTGCTGGCTTGCTGGACAGAGGAATATGACAAATCTTCTGGCTCCCAAAACCAGAGAATTCATAAGACCTTCTCTACCAAATGGAATTGATGACACTCCACAGAAATACTAAATCCAAGGAAATATCAAGCTTTTACATCACAGATTAAGCAAAAGCTTAGTTCAAAGAAGAGACTAATACAAACTGATGTCTTCAGATGGAAAGTGTTCCCTTTACCTCAATTTTGACTGGAGTCCAAGTTCTAAAGTGACACACATTTCTAAAGTCAGCAGAAAAAAGGCCAAACACTCATTCCGCTTGCAACAGACAAATAAAATTAACGTGATCATTTGAATATAAATGTAACATTTCCCAGAAATGGTAGCATTAATAGGTCATGTAATATGATGTTTAGAAAATGTAAGAGGATTTGAGACTACATCCAAATATTTAATATCAATTTTAATCCAGATGGCAAGCAACACATAAAATGATAAAAATAAACCTAAACTGATGCTAAGGGTACAGGCACCCTTAGATGAGTGCCAGCTGTTCAGCTACTGCAGTTTTATGCTTCTTTGAAACACTTATGCCTAGGAAGCACATGGACCACATGCTTTTTATTGCCGACTAGGTGCTGCAAAATTCTCTGAAGATGTTTAATGTGTCATAATTTTAAAAAATACAGCCATAAATACATAGAACACATGCATTTCAAGTCCAAGAGCACTGAACTGACAAATACCATTACTGATTTCATTCATTATGTTTTCTGTTCTTTTCTATTGCTAGTTCCATGTGTATTAAACCCAGCTGTGAATCAGACCTATGTTCATCAGCAACACAAAAGGTTGAACTTCTTAAATAGGCTAAGTCTTCTATTCCTTTGTCAGGGCTAAAAAAGTATTTAATCATTTATGAGAAACAAAGCAGCTCTAACATGGGAAGCTATTAGAATGAATTGCTGTTCATCCTAAGGTAAGTAATAATCAAGTGTTTGTGAAACCCACCTGGGAAATACTCAGGTGCAAGTCCCTAACCTGAAGTAGGCAAGTAAGAGACTTACATGAGATCTGTAGACTTGCAAATTAGAGAGGAATAGAAGAATACTCACCAGGAATAGCAATAAAGATATCTGTCTTCCTGTCTTCAATTACTGTTCAAGAAGTATTTATCTTTTTCCACTATCAGTGACTTTCAAAAGCAACAGATTGTATTATTAGATTTAGCAAAAAAAAAAAAAAAACACCTCAGTATATGCAATAGAAATTCTCTTTTCTCTCATAATTATTTACACTACACATTTGTTGAGGCTTGCACAGAGCACCAGAAAAATCTCCCTTTACTTATATATTGTTCAACCCTCCACAATATTTTAAATATTCTTAAGATTATACTCAGTATATTTAAGTACTCTTGAGGTTTATTGTTTGGTGGTTTTTTTTTTTACATGCCATCTACATTTGGGGCTTAACCACAGTTCTAAACTGGCCACAACCTGACCCATTAGCAAATTAAATGCTATCAATTAGACAAGATCAATGATCTTGTAGGCTTTAGTCCTATTATAACCTCGTAATCTGTATCATTATTTCACAGCAACAGTTTACCTCATGCTAAAGCATGAGAGGAATAGTCCCAAAACAAGTTTAATCATTTAGTTCTTTATTTAGTCTGCCTTTTAAAAGATTTATGTCTTAGTATAACCTATGAAATGACTTGCCAGACAAGAAAAAACTTCGCAGTGACAACAATTTCCTTTTTAAAAAAAAAAAAAAGAAAGAAAAAACTAAGCTACTAAATCAAGTTATTGCAGTAACACAAGTTGAATTAGTTTGCTACAAGTAACATTACAAATGGAGTTGTAAGAAAATTGAATACTTTATGATCTGACAGGTGATGTTTAGAAGCATATTTTCAGTCTGGTAATGTTAAACATGAATAATGTCTTATCAGTCTGGAAACATCCTTTTCTGTAGCTCAGAGAAAGAATCATTGTGAAAAAACTGATCACAATGGTGCTGGTGATAAAACATCAAATAACCCAGACAAGTGCAAAAAAGGAAATAATACTGTTTCACTAAGTTGTCTGGATTCACTCCCACCGGAACTAACTTTTTCATTTAGTTTCAGAACACTTGACAGAAACTTGTAACAATACTGTATTTGTAGGAATTTAGAATAATCTTTCCTCATTTTGAAATGCTTTCTTATATCTTCAGTGTGATAATTGTGTGATTATATTTTATAAATATTTGAAATGGTGCTTTCTGAAGATCATTTTTTAATTTATAGGCTCTCATGAGTTGGTACACTAGCTACTATGTCATCTTGTTACGAAGCATAAAGTAGCACTGTATCTGCAATCAGTATATTTTATTGTCTAACTCTTCATTTTGCTTTTTACTCATTTCAGAATATATATGTCCCTAGGGAAGAGGCTTTGCAAGGCAAAAGTAATTTTTAAATTTTGTCAGGCAAAGCAATCAGTGGATGAAGTGAAAATGACACAGGTAATATTACATTTTAGTAAATACTATAATCTTATTCTTAATGAAATAATCCTTTCAAGAATAACTCAAATCAATTTTAATATTAATATTATTGCACAAACTACAGCTAGCCTTGAACATTAAAAAAAGTGTCATTAAGCTAGAAATGTCAAATTTGTAAGTGGTCAAAAAAACCCCTATCAAGCAATATCTACATGATAATAATCTGGAAGAAACCAGAGTCCAGCATTAGCTGTATTTAATTATTTTTTTAAACATTACACCTTCTGAGAAAACCAATTGGGAAAACAAGAACTATAGTTAAGTTTCATCTACATAAAGTAATGTAATCAGCTTAAATGAGGGGAAACAGAAGGAGATAAAAGTAATTTGCCCAAAATAAAATATAACACAGTCCTGGGAAAACCCTAGATGCCACAGTAGACACTAAAGACAGGGAAAGTTATGGATGACAGTGGTCAACATGTGATAAACCAAAAAGTTGACTCTAGTACACACAGAGGCATAATATATAGGGTTTGAGGGCAGGAGGGCAAACTAGAATACTGGAATCGACTCTGGGTAGGTGATTACTAGATGTGCAAAATCTTGAAGTGCATCATAGAAATACAAAAGAGTCAGCAGCAGAAAGGAATAGAATTAAAAGCTGATTGGCACAAAAAGGTTACTTAATCTGCAAGAGTTTCAGGTGATCAAAGGCTAAGCATTTATTTAGAATTAAATGCAAAACATTACTTAAGATAATACAGCAATGCAAAGCCAGGAATAGATATGAAATTAAATACAGGAAAGTGCTGAATTTAAGTCACTAGAAAAAGAGTTTTGCATCAGGAGACTGCTGGATTAAGTAATGACCTTTTGGTCAGCCCATCTAGCCCAGAGTGCTACAATCTACAAGCCACTAAGCCAAGGTCCTCATATATCACAAATGACAATAAAGTAAAAACACACTTGTGGAAAAAGTTGTTGAACAAATCACCAAGGAAAAGTCTGTGACTAATGATGTAACTTAACCAGGTGTAATCACTGAAGTGCTGGTAAATAGAATTACAGCAAGCATGTTGCACAGATCTGGAAGGAAACTGTTTTTCCCCGAAATGGTTTTCCATTTGTCTGAGCTTTTCTGTGTTCACTGCCAGTTTATAGCGTTACAAAAAGCATACAAATCATCAGCACTATCTCAGAAGTCACACTGTAGATCAAGAGCCACAATCTCCAAATGACAGAACGATCAGAGCATTGCAGAGGGAAATTATAATGAAATTAATTTGAAAATCAGTGATTTTCAATCGTTTTAAAAAAGAAATGAATGAGTATGTATTTGCAAAACGCTCACTAACAAGAAAAGTTGACAAAGACTTTTGTAATAACAAGGTTACAGCAAACATTCAGAGTCAAATTCTATTGCTAGGTAACTTCAGTTAATTTCTGTCAACTTCAATGGCAATTGTATGTGCAAGCACAGTTGCTTACGGTTTCCATATGTTTGGAAACTCTTATGAACAGAAGCCACAGCTTCCTCTCGGTACTCAGCTTCTCAAGCTTGTCATCACTTAAAATGATTATTTCTGAGACACTGGGGAACTTGCACAGCTTTGGTATAGCATTGTAGGCAGATTCATACGGTGACTTTTGTACTTATTTAGATTCTGAAAAGTTCTACAGTCCTTTCTAATTTCAGAATGGTTCTTAGCCTTGGTTCTGCACAGACTGGCCATACCTGTCATAACTCAGTGAGTTATAGCAGAGCACAGTAGGTCTTATGCATTAAAATCTCAAGTTACAAACATTTTTCAGTTATAAACATTTTATGCTGTGCATGAGTTTGCTTTTATGACCTAAAAACTCTTTCTAGATACAAAATTTACATTATAAATAGTATTTATTTTAAATATCATTTATATGAAAACTTCCACCTATTGTAGTCTTTTTTTTCCCCCCCTCCTCCTTCTTCTCACTCTCAACACACCTATAAACAAGGATTTTTCCACCACATAAAATTCTAAGATTCCCTCTCTGGGATGCCTGTTCCTACCAGCCACCATTTTAATGATATATAATAGTAACCTGTCTTGAGAGAAGGGTCTTTAATGAAATATAGCAGCATAATAGGTTCTCACAGCACACTGATGACATGTTGCAACTATACATCACCAGAGAAGCAGTCAGCAAGATGAGGAGTTTGGGGGATACACATGACCAGAGTTCAACCATAAAGAAAAATGAAATAGAACCACACAGCCAGTTCTGGTGATTCTGTCTTTCTGCAGCTGAAGGTACCCCCAGAGCCACAGGTTTAAACATCACGTGAATCCTGGTACAGGCCTAAGTGACAGACCTGTGGTGGTAAGAGGAACTCAACAAAGTATTTCCTTCTAAACAGCATCAATAATTTAATTCTCTTCTGTGTTTATTATGGAAACAACTTACATTCACTAGAACATGCACATATCTTCAAGTGTAAAAACTCCAATGATAAAGCAATCAAGTTATGTGCACGAAGGTAAACATAGAGTTATTAGTCATTCTATCTTACAACATAATAAGCCAGAGCAAGCAGGGAAATTAGCATGTTGCAAATTGAAAACAAAAAATGGATTTCTTTGATACTACAGATGAGAAGCCATAGACTGCAGCAAAGATCCAGGATATATTGCTTGCAGAAGGAATTAGATTAATTCTAGAGAATATGAAAGAAAGGTTTTTAACTGATTGTTTTACTATTAGTAAGCACATGCACATTTCTGCAGTATGATGGCAAAGTGATAAATACTTCTGGAGGAAGAAAGAAATATGAAATGTACTACTTATATACAAATGGGTATTTATGTACACATAAACTTGTTCAGGTTATATATACACATATTTAATTTATGCAGAGATTTATAAATAAAAAGATGACATTCTTTTATCTGAAGTGACACAGTCTTGCCATAAACCCTAAGATTTATCACTCGGTCTTTTTAATCAATACAAAATATTCCTGTTAACATTGTATAGCTTTAACTGTTATGCAGCTCTACATTTCAAAATAGAGAGGCAGATACCTTAATTACTCTCAAAGACAGAAGTCAGAAGCTCATAATTTCACTGAAGTAAAAAACCCCACATTATTTAGACTTCTCTTGAAAGAGAATATAATTTACATTTTTTTTTCTTTTCAATTAAGAGTTATTACTGTTTATATATTATACAACTCTACAGCAAAAAGCATTGTGGGTACTGTTTCATGTAGTGTGAGGTTCCTTTTACTAATGGCAAGTGTCAAATTATTTACCAGTTTAAGCCTGTCTACCTTAAATATTGATAACACGGACTTTGCTTTTTTCAAGTGACTTCCTAACGAGTCAAATGTAAATAACTTGTGAATAATCACATACTGCTTCCAGACTGATATTCAATGTTCTGAGCTAAGTAAATTTTCAGGTTATGTTGTCAATATTAACAGTTTCTTCAGCATTATAATTCTTGGAGATTGCCCTATTTAAAATTAAAACAGCAAACAGGCTATTCAGCAATATATTTTTTATATATATATATATATATACATACACACACACACATATATACTTACATTGTTTCCTTACAATAAGACATTTATTCATCTCATTCACACTTTCTTTTCCCACAAAAGGCTATTTGAAGCTGCTCATTTTCAAGCATCTCAATATCTGATGAAAGTCCCTTGACAAATATTATCAAAATGGCATCAACTAAGGCAAGTTTGAGCTTCTGCGAGCACACACAACCAAAACTACACTCTTTGGAAATGTTTGCCAGTAAATTCATGTCATTAAAAATCCACATTTATACATGGTAATCCAGTAAATTAGCACAAGGGTTACAGTCACAAATCTGAATAAAGATGCCGACTCTGCATCCAGTCAAGCATCCTATATACTCAAAAACAATGAGTCCTTCACTATTCACATCAGCTGTTTAAGCATGTAGGTGTGCCATAGCTTAGGTATATTAATGTGATTTGCTGCTTTAAAAATCAAACTATGAATCCCATTAAATTATACCTGAAACATTTTTCAAGCTACTTTTACAGGTTTATATCTTCTCTCTGCTGTCTTCTGAATGATTAATACTCTTTGCTTTATTATTTCTGCACCATGACAGAACAGGAAATTAATTATGGAAAATGGGGTTGCAGCAGGAAATTCTGCAGTGTAACCAGTTGCTTTGTCTTGTTCTCCTGCCTTTTGCTTGGCTAGCATGAAAGAGATAAAGGGGATGGATTTTTATTTTTTTTAGGATTTCTTTTTTAAGGATTTTTTTTTTCTATGAATATATTTTGAACTCATTAAACTTTTTTGGCATTATCACATTGCTGTTATTAATGTTTTAATCTAGTATATCATGTAAACATTAAAACCAAAAGCTGACATATGATAGAAAAAGAGTTAATAACTATAACTATTTCTAACAAGAAATAACCAAACATCAATTTTTTCCTTTTTGGGGCCAGAAGTGGAAGAAAACGACAAATCTGCAAGACAGTTCAAATTGACCTAATTCTGTGATTGTCAGAGTAAAATCTTTTGCCCAGTCATTCTTACAGCTAATGATAATGATCTTTTAATGTGGTTTTATGCCCTAGTTGCATAGTGGAATTTTGTGTTGATATGACTCCACTTACATAGATCTGATTTCAGAGAAAAACTTTAAGGACTTAAAAGTGGTCCCTTTTTCAAAGGAAATCATCATTCCCCATTCTCTCTGAAGTTAAAGACCTGCAGGTAACTTAGGCAGATATTTAGATACCTTTTTTCAGTAAGAAGTGATAACTTTAGCTTTATCACATCAATACTTTCCACCATCTTCATAAACTTGCACTAGATAAATCATTATGATGAAAATCTGAGATATCATTTCAAATTAAAAACTAATTATCAGTGAAGATCAACATCTAGCTACTAGAATATTTCATTTTGTAATCACTTCTTGAAAGCATTTGATTTCAGTACAGCAAAAGTACAGGATATTGTCTTTTATGTAGATTATTTTCTTCTAGTTAATTTTTCCTTTGCTTCTCTTTATTGTTCTTTTACTTAAAGGGTAGCTCCGCTTATAAGCTGTTCTCACTTCTGTAACTTCAGATATATATACTTTACAGTGCATAAGCTTATTTGAATACATCTGTTCTTTAAAGATAACACTAAAGAGGGAAAATGCACTGTTTCAAAGGTGGTGTTAGTCATTTAATCTTGTAACTTCACTTGTTTTAAACTTGTTTCATCATTCAGATATATCTGCTGAAGATACTGGTATTTTAGCAATAAATTTGAAGCACTACTGCCAAGGCAGATTCCACGTAGTCCATCCATGGCACACTGAATGCAGTTGTGCTCTCCTATGGCATACATGACCAGAACTAACCTACACTGACAGAACTGCATAGCTGATTGATGCAATCCAGATTGCAAGTCACAGAAACATGGGTGAGTTTACTTTTTATCATTTAATTGATCTGAAGATATAAAATCCTCTCAAAATTTGAAGGTCTATCAAAGGCACCTAAATATTGACTTTTGCAGTTGATAACAAAGTTGACAACTTTGTGAAATGCAGTTCATCAGACTGCTTCTTGACTATGAGAGGACATTACTCCTCATGTCTTTATTTCATAGATGTGCATATGCTCACAAGAGGTTATCCTGATGCTTCTCGAAGGTTTCAAAAGGGTATTTGCATATCAGTTGCTAAGGGCTGTGTCTTCACCCATTCAAGTTAGTATGTTTCTCCTCTAAGGTTATTGCAGCCAGGTAGTGTAAATACACCTCATCTCCCAGCTGCATTGGCAAATTGCTGACAGAAGGAGCAAGTAATTCTGATTTAACAGGTTCTTTTCTTTAAATAACATGAGCAAATGGTCTTCCTTATTTGGCCTTCAGTGGAGGTGGGCGAGGACTATTTAATATCTAACTTGTTAATACATTATTATTACTATAACATTATTGAGCAATAGTATTTCCCTTCATAGGTTGTCTCCATTCACAATCTAGATTTGGATGTCATCAGTACTTGAAAGCAAATTTATGTAATAAAAAACTAGATCTCTCAAAAGATTAATGTATTTGAAGTTAGAATAAGTTCCACTGATTGACAAGTTTTTATCTTTAATTTAATGAAGTGAAATTTTTTTCTCCAACATTGCTGATTTCATACTAAAATCTGAAGACATCTATTTATGTATCAGTAATATTCCTGCTCTTTCTCCTCCACATAGTGATACTTTATTCCATGTAGCCAGAATTAATAATTTCTCATTTCTCAAACAGTAATTGGAAACAATTTTTGTGGTCCAAAAGGAATAATTCCTGTGAAATGACCAAAGTTTCCGAACATATACAAGAAAACTTATTTTACAAAGTTATCTTACTTAGAAGCCCTGCTTGAACATTGATGTACATCTAATGTATTCTAATGAATGTAAATTGAAATATAAAAATACAAATTAAGTATAAATCCAGAAAATGGTATTTTCAATCCAGCAAGTTATGTTTTTCACTGATTATTTCTCTTCCACATAAACACTTCATACCTTATATTTCTAACTTAACGCACCATAATACAGCGTCAGACTTCAGAAGCAGGAAACTAAACTTGCCATTGCTAGGAGACATACAGCTCTGCTACTGCCAATAATGAGAAAAATCAGAACCTGTCTTTGGACCATGGTGACAGACAAGTGATGTGCATACAATCAAAATCTAATCTCTCCATCCATCTTGGACTCAACCTACTGGGTAAATACATTTTTCTGACAGTACCAAGCACGAAAACTAGTACTTTTTCCAACACAAGTGAAACATTTTTAAAACACTATTATAAAATATTTAGTAATTTCTTTAAAAAGAAAGAAGTGTGTATAGAATTCCAGAATAATATTTATTTCAGAAAAAAAAGCATCATCATTTCCAAAAGATAATACTAAAATGAAACAGAAGAAAACCTTTTCAATCCTTAAGAGAAATTTGACAGCCTCCCAAAGATGCCCAGCTATGTGTATAGTACTTCATTTCTACCTTGAACTGTAATATTCCTTAAAGAGTCCATTTTCAAAGGCAGTTCAAACTCTTTGTCTCCTAGAACAGGCCAACAGATAAATTAACATAGACATATCTACCTTACCTGAACCAAGAGGCAGGATACAGTAGCTTCAGCTGATAGTCACAGTAATTCTATCACATAGCTTTTGAACAAGAACTGGCTTCCACCCAGCTGGCTTGCAGAAAAGACGACTGTCTGCAACTCTGTAGACAAACCCTAAGGATAAGAGGGAAAAAAAAAAAAGAAAAAAAAAATGAGATGAGGCTGTTAAGGCCATCCAACAGTCTTTGATCTAAGATGCTGTAATTTTGACAACAAAGAAAGTTCAAAATTTCAGATAGAACACAAAACAGAGATACAATTTTTATTGAATTACTTAAAATACTGAAGTAAGCTTAGAGGCCCCACTGCAAATGCAGATCTACTTGATAATAAAAAAAATATTGCAACATGATCCATAAGAAAATTCAACTCAAAGTTTATGGAAACTGGTTAAACCAGATGAGACTGCAGAACTGAACTTCACAGAAGTATTTCAATGAAAACAAGAAATTTTGTTTGTATAAAGAAACGAAGGCATCAGAAGAGCCTTAGAGCCAACACTAGGGAAAGGAATAGAGGAAGTAGTAAACCGTAGAAAAGCTGAAAAAGTAAACTCTTGAAAGGAGGTATAAATAATGTGACTTCTGTGCAAAAGCAAGCACCTGGATTAAACTCTGAGGTTGAAGGAATCAAAGGTACAAACACATTTATAGAGCCTTTTTTAAAGGAGTTGTATGCACTATCTAGGAATACTTCAGAAGATGCCAAAAATAGGCTAGGACTGTTATAAAGCTCCTTCTTGTAGAAGTCTTCACTTTCCCAATTGACCTATTCACAGACTTTCTTGTGGAGATTTTTTACATGAAAAGCAGAACCAGTGCTAATCTTACCAGACAAATTATGAACTAAGGAAGGGAAAAGAGAAATTCAGGAAAAAAAAAATTCAAACAATAAATCAAGGTCATATTATTTTAAAGATAATGTGATTCAATTGGATGAATCTCGAATTTCAGCAGACCAAGCCAGATTTAGGGCTATGTTGTTTTGAAAACAAGCACTACCACTTTCATCACACACTAGTAAAACAAGTTGTTAACTCCTCTTTTTTCTTTATGTATCACTCTAAGTTCCAGAAACTTCATTTTAAGCTCTTTAAAAATCTTGAAGAATATTGCCAGAAAAGACAGTATAAATGAGTCAAATGATTCTTCAGGTTTGCCAAGAAATTATACTTCTTCCACTTTTTCCTTCTATTCAGGTTTCAGAAAGCTAGAACTCCTGAAATGTTCAGCTTTGAAAGTAATTAGCTAGTTAATGCCCTTTACAGAGAATTTGACCACTGGTGAATTGAATTTTTCTAATTAACATATTGATTTTTTCTGATTAATATCTGTCTTATGACTCCTATGAAACAGTCAAATAATTAGGAACAGTAATAAAAAAAACCAGCAACCCTGACAATGATTCTCTTCTATGGAGGAACTTCTTTCTACCACTACCACTTGTGAAGCCTATTTTCTTCCCCTGTTGTTCTGCATTAGAATTAATAACACAAAAAGAGTTTCTGTCAGGCAAAGCAATAAAAGCAAAATAGCATTTTAGGTTTTGTATATACAATATTACAGCTCAGCTGATGTAAATTTAGCAACAGAAATTTAGCAAAGACTTGATATATTTCTGGAATTGAGTGAAAAGAAGAATCCTCTGTATTATACACACTACATCAAAATGGCCATTATTACTGGAGAAGCAGAGCTATTGCTTATCACTTCCTACGCACACTAAATTATAAGCCCTGTCTCTAATGACAGACTGTTCATCAGCCAAGTGTTACTCTTCTATTGATGAATAAAACCTTTTGCCTTATAAAAGTAAAAACAAAACATATTTTATGAAATCCATAAGATATATCTTATTTAAAAGCCATTTCACATACACATACAAAATCACATAAACAGATTTACTTTAAAACCAATTAGAAGAAAGGACATTTTGTTAAAATAAATTTTGTTTACAGAAGTTCTTTAAACACAAGTACTTAAGCATTTAGATAGAGAATCAAGATGGACTGTATACATCTGAAAACAATTGCTCAGCTGCCTGGTTTTCTGATTATAAATTTGATTTTAGCTGACTTATGAACTATAGTTTGATAAAAACTGCGGCAAGCTGACATTACATCAAGAAGAGCCTCTCACAAAAGAGACTGCTTTATGGACCATTACTGCTCCTGTTACAGCATAAACCAGGCAGAATTAAAACAAACAAACCAACCCAAACTGGTTGTAATCTTGCTTGCCTAATTTGTTCCTCCACTAGTATCAAAGCAAAAGGACTGTTCTCATCTAACCCCCAATTTTTTTGCAATATTAGCTACGAACCACATTCTGAGATGGTGCAGCTGCATCCAAAAAAGTATAGTGATGAGCTGAAAAGTTAAAAGTCACATGGCTAAGATATAGTCCCTGATTTCTCTAAAAGCTAATACAGCTTTGTCATGGAGAAACAAGTTTATTTTTCTAAACAGAGGAACAGACATTTAAACCTACATTTATCCCCACTATCTTTGGGAAAACCCAAAAGGACAATCAAGTTTACAATTCACCGCGCATTAACGTTAGATTAAAAATACAAACTACAGCTACAAAAAAAAAAAGTGTTTATGGTCTACCAGGCTATCTCTGATTGATACCACTGTGACCACATTCCAGGCCTAACAAATTACTTCCACCTACAAACAACACCAAGCATATTTTCCCACAGGGGACAACACTTTAGAGCTAAACACTCGACCTCTAAAGTTGACAGACGGTATTTGTACTGCACATTGTTATCCTACAAGAACAAAACCATGAGTTTCTTCACTCTACCGTCTATTTAAAGAAAATTAAAATATATTAAAATACCTGCTTCTGCAAGCAAGGTTCCTGTTGCAGTTCTTCCTCCAGCTCAACCAGCAACAAGGTTGGTAGTTACTTCCTACACAGGTGCTACCAACCAGGAGAGGAAAAGCCAAAGCAGGTGCCTGGTGCAATGGCTATAAGCCCTTTCCCTCACTGGGGTGGAGCCAATCAGAAGGAACTTTGAAAACAGAGCAGGACTTAGGCTGATATATATGTGATCACCATGGAAAATGTGCCAGCTAATTGCAAATGTATCTGAGAAGGGCTTATTTGAATACAATTGTTTTTTAATATTTAAATTCTTTAAAATAACTTTTGTTGTATTTATTCCTTGATGTAGTTTTAGAGCACTTCGGTGGTGTTTTTAAGGCACTCAGACCTGATTCTTTCCATTGACAGGTAGCAAGAAAGGGAAAAGAATCCCTAAAAGCTCCATGTCTTCCATAGAAGAAAGTGGGAAGTGATGAAAAACAGCATTAAGTCACAAGAAATGTGACAGTTTGAGTCTACTAACGCAGTGCACTACTGGCATAAAGCATGGTCCTCTCACAAGCACCTGTGTGATGTGAAAGGCACCTGTGAATATCCTGCTTTGTGCAGGTCTGACTTCCCAGCTCTTCTGTACTTTATGTGTCAGTTTTATCCACTGTGTAATTTTTTTCACTGCGTAATTAATTAAAAAGTTCTCTGACTAAAGAGGCCTAGCATACACTGGAGCAGAAAGGTCCTGGGCTCCCATAGTATAATACAAACTTGAATCTTCCCAACCAGCCTGTCTTTCAAAACACACCTGAAGGCCTCTCATCCAACTCACCCTTGGCTACAAAAGCCTTTTCTTACAATGGATCTCTGGAGTAGCTGTTTCGCTTGTATTGATTTTTAAGGATCTATGGCAAAAAAGGGACAACAGTCGAGACCACATCTAAAAGGACCAAATTTCTCCTCTCTGACTTTGCAAACAGAATATATTTCTTCTCAGAGAAATGAAGATGTTGTCAAAGATTTGTCCCAGAGAACCTGTGTACATGGTGACGGCCTCTGTGAGGAAAGGCTGAGGCTGCCCGCTGCCCAACACAGCCGGTTCCAGCCGGTTCCAGCCAGCTCCACAACCGCCCCTCTGCACGCAGGCCACAGCTGGGCCCCTCAGCGAAACTGGTGGCACCTCTGGGAAAACACCTTTGAGGAAGGGCAAAAAGCTGCCTGGCAGGGAGGAGTGAGGGAAGAAGTGTGAGAAACAGCACTGAGAACAGCAAGGCCAGGATCAAAGGAAGGGCAGGAGGAGTTCTCACTGTGACAAGTGCACCGGAAGGGTCTGGGACACCCGCCACATCAGTCTGCCTCAGCCCGCACCTCCCTCGGCTCTCCGCTCCCTCAGCCCTCGGCTCTCCGCTCCCTCAGCCCTCAGCTGCCTCAACCTGCAGCTCCCTCATCTCTCCGCTCCCTCAGCCCTCAGCTGCCTCAACCTGCAGCTCCCTCATCTCTCCGCTCCCTCAGCCCTCAGCTGCCTCAACCTGCAGCTCCCTCATCTCTCTGCTCCCTCAGCCCTCAGCCACCTCAGCCCTCAGCCACCTCAGCCCTCAGCCACCTCAGCCCTCAGCTCTCTGCTCCCTCAGCCCTCAGCTGCCTCAGCCCTCAGCCCGCAGCTCCCTTGGCCCTCAGCTCCCTCAGCCCCCCACTGAAGGCAGGAGAAGCTGAAGAAAACGAGCCCTCCTGGTGTTTCAGCAACAACATTATTCCCAGAGGTAGGTTTTTTTCCTTTTTTTTTTTTCCTTTAAGACCAGCCAAAAATTTGACAAGACAGAATGAAAATGAAGAAATTTTGCATTTAGATGAAGTTAAAATTCGGAGCTTTAAATATTCACAGAGGAATATAACACAGTTTAAGTATGATTCACTCAAATTTCATGCAAAGGTTCACTTTATTTCTAAGGCACTATTCTTGCTCTGGCCTAGAATTCAAACTGAATATTTCACAGGGAAATCTGGTCCTGGAGCACAGTATGATTACCTTGCTAATAGTACTGCCATATTTCCAATTCCTGTGCTTCGAGAATGGGAGATGTGACAGCGTGAAAGATGAAAAAAGGGATGTTTTGGTTTAGACTCAGACTTTGACAGAAAGTTCAAGGTACATTTCATTTTGTCAGAACGGTTTGATAAGAATATCCCTCAGTTCTAAAAAAAGACCAAGTCATAGAAGAAAATGGTTTCTCTGATCCTCCTTAGCTTATTTCTTCATCTTCTTTTCAGCACAGGACAAGGTAAGTTTGCGTTATGGCTGGGATACCTAATGAACTGCAATGACATCAAATTCATATAACAGCAAATGTCTGTCAGAAATTAGCTTACGTATGCCCTTAATAGTTCAGCTAATGTTTTCTCTGTGATTGTGGCAAAGTTGTTGAACCGGTTGAATCTGTCAGTTTGCTCCTAATCTTTCCTGACACTATGCTTAGAAATTTAATGAGACAATACCCAATTTAACAAATGACAGCTCTGTTGCTTGCTCTCTCTTGTTGCAAAGAGAGTTGTCTTTTTCTGAATCACTTTTGTTAAAATGTCATATGTTTAAGCTGCTGTGACTGGCCATTTTTTCTCCACTAAGTACTGGGGAAGGTACAAGAGTGTGCTCAGTACACCACACACTGTGAATGTATAAAGTTAACTAAATGGGGATGTAGGGTGAAGAAACAAAAAAAATATCTCACAAGAAGGAAAAAAGTGTGTTTATTGTCATTAATAACACTTTAATAACACTGGCTTAGGGGAAAAAAAAAGGCTCAGAGTGAACTGGAAGTTTCCAGGATATTAGTCCCTGAGCTTTGGAGTGCTGGAGTTTACAACAGAGCAGTACAGACTGTTAACCAAACCAGGTTTAAAGCAACTCTAGATTTCACTGCCTTACCATAATGTCACTGCAGACAGCTTGCTGCCATACTCTCTCAGCTGTCCCCTGGCCACACTAAAGTTCTAAGATCCACAATAAAAAATCTCTTTTTGTTTTCATCTCAAAGGCTTTTATCCAGCTACATTAAGCAGCCACTTATTTCATGAATGTAGAAGTAATGGAAACAGAATTTATGACTTCCCTGGAAAACTTTCTTGTTGTTTGTTTGTAGTTCATTGAACCTCAGGAGGCTGTTTTCTCCAGCACGAATTCATACTTGAATTCATGTACAGCTCCACAGGTAGCTTGACTTAATTAATCAAGTGTTCACTTGAAAATCTTTTGCCGTTTCTGGTTTTTTTCGTTATTTATTTTTTGCCCTTTTTTTTTTTCATCAGATTTAACTAGAATTTCTATTCCTTTTGCTTCTCTAGAAGTTTGTGGCCAGTAAGGGGATAGTGAGATCCCACTAAAGAAGAACTATGGTGGGTTCAGCTTACGTCCATGTAGTGGGTATGCTCTGCCCTTGGCTGCCAGCACACTGTTAAATAGAACTGTTAAATGTATTAGAGCTTCAGTCTGCAAAGCACTTAACCACATATAAAACCACATACATACTAGTTTTCTAGTTTAAGTAGTTTCCCTGAAGTCTTTAGATATACCTCCCATGACAGCTGTGGTGCAGCACAGAGGTATCAAAACCACCATAAATGAATTCATTTGGTAACTGTGAACAAACCAGCAGTGACAGCACAGAGCTCAAAAACAGGTTAATTTTCTTTTCTGAGAAACTGCAGTCATTTAAAGATAGCTCGTATCTCTCCATGGAGTAATGGGATCTGCAGAGTGGAGGCACCAGCTGTCTTCAAGTTCCACATAAATATAACTTAACTGAACATGTATCCAGTCTGGATTATTAGTAATGTGCACAAATAACTGCAAAAAAAAAAGAATGTGAAATTTTAACAGAAGTTGTCAGAGTTTCTGAATGTGTCCAGTGTTTACAGAACAATATTTCTGAAAGACTGAGAAAACCATTATCAACTATGGAAAGCAATGCAGTATCATTAATAATACCAGGAAAAACAGTGGGTAATATATAATTTGTCAGAAATAAATATGCCACAGTTAGAATACAAAAGTGTTAAAAATAAATATCCATGTCAGAAGGATAGAAAAAGAAAGTTGACAAGATAAAGGTTGGTGGGGGACGAAATCCCTCTTGCAGATAATGAAATTGCAAGCAGATTCACAGCAATTTATGAAATTTTCCTCTTTCACCTGGGCTTCAGTTGCAAGCCAGAGCAGATGCACAGATGAGTGCAGTACCATTAGCCTGAGCATTACACACACGACAACTGCACAGGTTACGATTAGCACATAAGCTGTCTCAGAGAGACACCACTGAACCCCTGCATCCAAAGGTTTACTGGGCAAACAGCTGGGTGGTTCTGAGCAGTATGGGCTGTCTTCGTTCTAATGCTATAAAATAAAGGAAGTACGCCTCAAACAAAGAGTGATTTGAATTTCATTCCAAAATATGACAGCTTGATGGATATTCCATTTGACTTTGTTTACATTTTAAATTGAAAGTAGCAATGATGTTCCTTATGCTTGCTTGTAAAATAGATTCCATGATTCTTAAAATATTGCTGGGTCTGCAATAGCATTGGGAGTCGTTCACCTTTCAGTGGTTCATAGCAATGTTTTCTCTGTGATTTCTGAGGAAACCACTGAGAAAGTTCCCATTTCCAAAGACTGTGCCTACCAGGGAGCAGTGGAAGGGTCACTCTATGAGGACAAGGACCTGGGGTCCATGGGGCTGGCAGGATTATGGCATCACCAAGGGGCCAAGTTCACCGCCCCCAGTGAGCCTAGCCCAGCCTGGGGGTCACAGGCCTGAGTACAGCTCATGCATGGAGGAAGGGGACCACCAATGAGGCTGCTCAACTTTAGAAACCAAATTATGCAGTTTAATCCAAATTCTCTATGGGTCTGTGTCACTAAAGTCAATCGCACTCTCTGCACTCTAGATGACAATTTTCTGTAAGTGGCTTTTGTTTTGCTAAATACAAGTACTTATCTTTGTTAATTATTATTTTTGCATAGATAACTTTATTTGTGACTTGACTAGTAAAACTCTAAGGAGCTGGACCATCTGGAGACCAAAGTTAAAATTGCATTTCAGAGTTAAAACGCTCTGGGAGTTTGTTCCAGATGGGTTGCATAAAATCAAACTGCTGTAGGAAACACTGCCAGAAAACAGGTCACTTGACACACACAACCTTTGCAATAAATGTTTATATAAATTATCATTTTCAATATTGCATTTTAATTGCATAAAGAGCTTTGTGTGTAAAGCAGAACAATGGGCTTGGTCTGCTGCTATCAGAAAGTCAAAAGATAAAGAAAGGAGTCAGTGACCAACTTGGGTCAATTTTGCTGTTAATATCCTTTCTGAAAGGCACCTGAATTAAGATATTTTTGACTTCTCATTTCTCCTTGTTACATATTGCTTTAAAATATTTGTGAAAGTATATTTACAGAAACAGGCCTGAACAAGTTGAAATAATTGGAGTGGTAGCAATGTTCTGTTATTACCTGTTGTTACATTACATTCTGTAAAAGCCAAATGATGTACTGTTTCATGGTCTTAACTCAATTTCATCTTTTTAAAGCTATGTTCTTTTATGGAACTGAGGGAAGTACCCAGAAAATGAATGTAGCATACCACAACAGCATATGCACGGGAAGTGCAAAAAGTGCCAGGCTGAAGGGCACAGTCATTCTCAGAACATGGAGAGTAAAGTTTTGTCCCTCATTTAACCCCTGAGGAGTTGACCTCAAATAGAATGCTGAACATCTGCAGCTTCTGTGGGACACTGGTGCTGGTTTACTTTGCTGTAGCTAGTAAAAGAAGATCTTGGGAAGAGACCCAGGAGGTGTCTTAAAAGACCCGTAGTTTAGATTTTTTTATATTAATATTTTCCACAGAAATAATTTGAATTAGAAAAAAAAAAAAAATATGAACAAAAATTGTCAAAGTCAGAAAAAGGAGCTCTTACTCAATGTTTGTCATTGTGGGACACATTTCAGTTCCTTCCCAAGGTTCAAATAGTTGTAAACATTTAATTAAAAATCTAGAAAAAAAAAAAAAAAAGAGATTTATTCCCTTTTTTTAGTCATTACATCTGTCAGTAGTGAGGTAGACAATCAATCTCTGTGAGTTGCTAGGTAACTTCTTATTTGTCTTCTAGCTGAAATGAGAATTAAAGACATTGAATACTATATAGGCACAATGAGGAAATCATATAATAAAAAGAATGGCTTATTAGGAGGTTGGGTTTGTGATATTAACATGTAAAATATGTACAATAAAAGCTTCTCAGTTACCAATGTGCTCGTTAAGAGACTGATACCTAACATATAATCACTGGGGAGGGTTTGCTTTGATTATTTATATTTGTTTTTATTATTTTATAGTAATAATATTGGGTCATGCAAGTAGAGCTTGGTATTGGAAATATCTGTTTAAATGATAGAACATAAAACTGGGAACACCATTCTGAAAACTAATGGGAATTCTAAAATGCATCTTTGAGAAAGTGAGAATCCTGTTTTCTTCAGCCACTGCAGCTGGCTGCTTCTCACATTTCTGGTTATTTCCAGATGTAAAAACTCCAGATGTTGGTTATTGTACCTGTGGACTACAGGAGGAAGAAATGAAACCTTTCCTGTCCACTTTCAGTACATCAAAACATTTACTAAAATAATGGCAATATTATATATATATGAGCAGCTTTTAATACACAGTGAGTGAAGGTCTGGGAATGCTGTTCCTAAATCAGAAACTGCTGTCAGCAATGAAAACTAAACTGTTCTGTTCCTGAAGGTTGTCTGGTTTTTTCCTGCACTTCACTCACCTAGCAGCACATCTCAGTCACAGGTGCCTGTTAGAGGGCCTCATCTGACAGTCTTTCTCTCAACCTTACTGAAAGGCAGATTAGACCCTAGTACATCCAGCAAGTAGTTCCAAGCTAATATAATAAAAGGCCACCATGATATCTGAAAACATACTCAGCAACTTCATAAAAACCTTAAAATCTGTGCCCAAAGGCTGAGTCAGTGGAAAAGTTCAGCCAGCTTTTTCTTCACAGCTTTCATAGGAAAGCTGAGATGTCTACAATATCTACAAAGCATAATTTCCATTATATTCTCAAGAGTTTTTCCTTTCTTTTTTTTTTTTTTTATTTGTAAAACAAACTACCATAAATATTGTATGAAACTGATAGTACTAGATATTTTCTAAATGTCTGAAGTGAAACTTTTCAGAAAGAACATAGATACTCCCAAGGAAATAATGACTTAATTTCTAATACATTTAGCCTACTTCAATTTACAGCAGATGTTTAAGTATATCCATAGTAAATACATTCAGAAAACCTGTTAGTTCAGTGCTAGTTCAATTTAAATTGAACTGGGAAGAGGTGCACATACATACTCCTCAATTCTCAAGTCTGCATTCTGACTGAAGCAGAAAAGTCAGTTCCTCCATAGCCTTCTCTTGTTGTTAAACTTCCTAATTGTCAAAATAAAGTAAAAGTAGATGTAAAATGACTAATTATGCACTCACTGTAATGTAACCATACAACTGACAATGTCTTCATTGATGCTAGCCTGCTACACTAACAGCATCTGCTTCCAACAAGAAATTGTGCCATATGTCAAGGGAAGATAATGACTTACAGAACAGTTCAGTATAACTCTTCTTTCCTGTCTTCATAAGCTATAATCCACATGAAGGAGTTAGAGAAATAAGACTCATCTGCAAGACTTCATTATAAATAACTCTTTTATAACATACGCTTTGCTGAAGCACACAAATACCCTGGCTTCCGTGAGCAGCTCGGTGAATGGGTGAGCTGTATATGACTTTCAGAAGCAATTTCTATGATTGCTAGCCTGTATCATAATCATACACCAGAACCACTGGGGCCTGAAACAATTTCCCATCTATTACCTCTGCACTGTAGCTATCCTGCATCACAGGGTGTCATAGTAATATACAGAATGCATGGGGTGAGGATGAGAATATGCTTAATCAACCTATTTTCATTTCCTGCTCAAAACATTTAGTTTCAAATAATCAAGACAGATAGAGCTAAAAGGCTGGTGTGCTAAAATTGTCTAAGAGGGTAAATAATTTCTAAATCCACTCTTGTCTACCCCATGGCCCTTTTCTGTCACACTTACTCAGGCAAAGCTTTTTACCTTTTACCATTGGAGGAAACAATACCACTTTCTAGTTCTACTTGAACATATTTATGCTCTGAATAGGTGTTATGTTCATAGGAATGTTTCTCTTGCAACTCTTTGTATACAAGAAGAGTATTTTGTTTTCATTACATTTGCTTATTTTCCCTTAAAATTGATGTATTCATTTAAAAAAAAGCCTTTGGCATAAAACCAAAGAGAGATAATGTAAAATAATTAGTAAAACAAAATAATAAGTTATAAAAGCAGAATCAAATGTGTCCCAAAACCACCACTAAGGGCCATGAATAGATTTTAAGATCAGTACTTGTCATTGTTGCAAACAACATTTGTATTCATGCCAAAAACATAGACCTAGCTCAAAATATCTGTGAAAACCTCATGGAAGTTAGAGTTCTTAAACACAATACGCAGTAAATTTTTACTTTTAAGCATATATTAAGCATGTATTAAGACAAAACAGTAAAATTTTATACTTTCTCATCTAGAAATTAGGGAGATTTTCTACCTTCAAAGGATTCAGTGTATTTAAAGCATGATCTCCATATGCAACAGTGCACACTGTTGATCAAGCTGTGCCTTTCCAAGGATTCCTCAACTGATGTCTTAAAATGGTTTCTATAATTTCTTCTGTGGCTGATGGCAAACTGACTGAACTGAACCCATACCTACATGCATTTGTTCTGTATAGTAATTGAATTAACAGACTGTAGTTCTGCTGCAAAAATAACTTGCAGCAAGAAAGTCTTCTCTATGTTTTCCACCAGAAGTTTCGTTTGTGTGATTGTCCTCAGAAACTGCTAAAAATTGAGACTGCTGATGATAACATTTTTTAAAAAGTGATCTGAAATACTGTTTAATGATATTTCTTTTTAATGAGAGAAATAGTGATAAAGCTTTAGCTGTATTATTTAGTTAACTTGATAATATCTGTGAGTTTGGGTTTTATCCTTTATTAAGGACTGTTTTCCATTTGTTTGATTTTTGCTTTTTGTCTATATTTGAAAATTTTTAACTTCACAGTAGGTGAAAGTACATCTAGTAAATTAACCCATAAGTAAAGAGTGATTCTCTGGGACACTCCTTCAGATAATTTCTCCCAGAAACCAAACTCTCAGAAGTAAATACATTTTAAAGTGTGGAAATGATCCTGTAAATACATTTTTGGGGCATATGGGAATTTTCCAGTAAAGCAGAGCTATGGCAGACATTCCCGTGATTCACACTACCCAAACTATGAAGCTGCACAGCTATCTGATACAGAAAGGTACCATAGAAGAGAGATATAACAGAGAGACTATAGAAGCCCTCATACTTCCTAGAAGAGACTTGCTTTTGAGACTTTAGTTAGTGTATGAACATAACAAGAATCTGCATAGATGTTTGGAGTAAAAAATGTGGTTTTTTGTACATGTTATCCTCTGGACTATATCCAGGGATTCTCTGGTGTGTCTGACAGCTGTATCTCTGTGGTGAGGGACATAAATTTGGTTAAATATATCTTTTGGTCTGCTCTACAGAATAAAGGTATTCAAATGAGGGATAGAGTGGGCTCAGAGACTGTGCCTGTTAAATCAGCTTTGTGATCTGAAAATAAGTACTCTTCTCTTAAATCTCACTGGACCATCTACTCTTAAGGTGAATGCTCTGACAGAGTCTTATTTGTAAAATTTATGAGCAGATAGGACTATTTAAAACCAAGAACAGCCAGCCAGTCCAATAATGATTAAGTAACTGATGATATGTTCCTGAATATATAAGGAAATATCACTGCAGTCTATAGAACAGAAGCCATGTACTGTTTAGCAATGGTAAATATGGTGCTAGGTACCATAGATTTTGCTTACAGAATATTCCAACTGTAAATAGCAATATGCACTAAGGCTGCATTTAAAATGAGACTCAGGAACTGAAACAAGAAGAGGATCTGAAAATCAGCCTGGCTGATTGATGCTTGGATTGCTGCAATATCAATTAACGCAAAAGGTGCATTGATTAATCAATGGTTTCTCATCACTGGGCAGCTGCAAACATCCTCTGTGAGTTCTCCACTGGCCAAGGAGTAAGAATTCCCACCATGTCTTTCCACTGGGATGATAACTAACCTCATCTGTTCTTCTTCCCCCATCCCCCACAGTCCTGCTAACTTATCTTAGTGAAACTCTCAGCAATGTTATTTTCTTTGAGATTTCTGCCACTACAAAAGGTCTGCAGAGAGAATGTGAAGGGATATACAGGCAAGCACCTTGAACACACAAGGGTTGGTACCAGCCCAAAGAGGGTATACTTACATTTTCTATGTAGGAAGAAGACAACAGCATAAGACTAAAATTATGAGAACTCAAATATGTCTTTCTGAGTGTGTGCAAGACAAGAATGAACGTACTGGAGAGAAATGTAAGCTAAGAAAGGCACGTAATAATTTTCTTTACTTTTTCTTCTTTTTTTTTTTTTCCCTTTCTGTTTCCTCCTTTTTCTCTCTTTGTGTCTCTTTCTGAATGTGTAAAGTAGTATAGATCTATGTTTGGTCACTTTTGTTCTCCAGGTCCATAACGGCATGAACACTGTATATGAGTATTTAAATATTCCACTTTAGTAGCTGGATCCAAACCTGAATCCATATCTATGGTGTGGACCCCTGCTGCTTGAAGCTATTTGCACACAGATCAAACTGTGACCCTCAGAAATTGAAGTGTTTATGTTGAAAAATAAATGAACAAGATATTTATAAGGCTATAGTTACAAATTAGAAAAATTATGATATAAATATGATTACACTGTATGAATCAGATAAAATCTACACCATCTGTGTTTCTTTAAAGACACAAAATGATTTTGTTTCTGAAGTACACATAAAAAGAATTTCAATAACATTGTATTTGCAGACTTTATTGTTAAGGGATACAAGGAAAGCTTTTCCCTGGTTGTAATATTTTCTTTATAAAAACATTATTTCAGACAAAGTAAGCTTGGCTCATTTAAAGTCCCCACAAGGGACAGATACATTTTGAACAATATTTTGAATGTTTTTGATTACCTAGAGGAATGACATCCCAGTTTATGAGATCCCAGTGTGGCTTTATTTTCTGGACAACTCAGTTATTCTCTCATCCTCTGACCTTATTACGGTATTGTTTTTCCCTTCACTATACTCTTCTGTGAGAAAGCTCTATATAAACTTAATACAAATTTAGTTCATGTACAGTATCTGCAACTTAGTCAACTTCACAAGGCATAAAAATAACAATTTCTTTCCCCCTATGCCTTAGTTCTTATTTTGTGCAATATTATCCATGTGCTATATGAACCCTCCTATAGTGAACTTAGAAGAAAAATTAATATCCATTATATATATATAAATTTTTGTTTCTCAGGTCAGCTTATGTTTTTTTCTTATAATATATCAATTTAAATGCAGATGGCCACGAAGGAGGAACATGTAGACCTCTCTTTTGGTCAGGAAGCTTTTAGTGGTTTCAGACCTATTCCTTTCCATAACTTTTTCACATTAAAAGGAGCAGAAGCACTTTGTCTGAAAGAATTATAGATGATAATACGCCTGCAGGTAGATAGTTGTTGTCACATACAGACATTGTTCAAGAATGAACAGAAATTCTATTCCTCTTTGCAGCTGAACTGGGAGACAAGTGGACTAGTCAGTCTGTAGTTCAGCAGCTGTGTTAGTATTCTCTTCAATGCTGGTGACCAGCGTTAGAGTGGAAGCTTTATACTGGGGCTAAGCAATAAGTTAGTGAGTAACAAATACCTTCCTATTTTTAAGTATGGGTTTGCACTGGAAGGTGCTGGTTCCTTGTGAACACAGTAAGAAAGGCAGCCAGACACTGTAATGTGGTTTATTAGCACTAACACTGTAAGAAGAGAATAGTACAGATAATCTTATGTCTCTTTATATGCTGGGACCCCTGAGCAGTGTAGCACTGAAGAAGGCTCCGAGCCATGTGCAACATGCCATGCAGATCCCATCCACAGCAGATTCTCCCCTTTCAGTCTTTCAAGCTATCATAGGATTCTCCAACAAGGAGACAACTCCATCATTTCTATAGTCAAACAGAAATGATGTTCTCATGAAAACTTGGTGCTGCACTGTTAGCTGAAGGCCACATGGATGGTGTCACAGCCAGTACCAAGTGCCAGCTGCTGGCAGGTCCCTCGGTTACAAAGAGCTGTCTGAGTCACCCTGCAGCCAAGGGTGTGTAAAGCTGAAGGCCACGCTGGATGTGCAGCGCCACACAGAACAGGCCTGGGCCTGCAGAGGTTCGCTGTGCGTCATTAACTCCTCGATGTACGATAGTCTTCCGGCCAGAATAACTACAAGTATCCACATTGTTTTAACCAGCTTACAAAGCAGCTATCTCTTACTATATGGATATCATAAAGAGTTCTCTTAGACTTCTTGGAGAAAAACATGATGCTAGAAAATAGCACCTTAGGTATGAGTAGTATCCTATAGCCATACCTTTACTTAGAATGTAAGAGTTTAGCCTGAACAGTGCCTTACTCTGCAGGCATTGCATTCAACCTAATTCTCTCTTTTTAGTAGTATGTGGTGCAACCTCCCAAGGTTTTTGTCAGAACTTCTGAATCTGGAGCCCTTGCTCACTCCTTGGGTGGAATTGATGTGTGTGGTACGATGAACAGAGTGGGATGAAAATGCCAAGAACAAAGGGGAAAGGTACATAAAGATTTCTCTAGAAAACCAAAAGCCAGGTATGCTTTTCAGTGATCCCAGACACATTATAAACAAAGCTAATTATGGGACTACTCTTCTACAGCTAAGAGGTCAACACTTGAATTTCAAGACAGTCTTATAGAATCATAGAATTTTTCTGGTTGGAAAAGACCTTTAAGATCATTGAGTCCAACCGAAGATGAGATAGCCTTCCCCATAACCTTGTCTTGGTGGTTTTACCACTGGAAGACCTGACAAGTAAGACCTTTTCACTTGACAAAGACCTGACAAGTAAGACGCAGCAAGGCTGAATACAAGTGACAGTATTGGACCTACTGTGAATAAATTAGTATTTTCAGCAGGTCCCTCACATGTCAGGAGGAAGATGACAACTACCTCAAGGCACTGACAGTCTAAATTAGACAGGAAATGCAGCTGAAAAAATTAATGTCTTGGGTAAAACAAGGGAGGACAAAATTCGGCATGGTGAGGATAAGTTACCTTACTTGGTTAGTAGACTTCATGGAAGAAATAACTTTATGTATGGGGTGCCTCCTCCAGTTCCGAATGTTCAGAGCTTATGAATGATTGTTTACCTGCTAACAGCCTGCAGGGATTTGGTAAAATAGCTACAACATAAAACTGAAAAATAATTGAAATAAATAAAGTACTATCTGGCACTATTCTTGTTTAGTCTGTGCATCTGATATTAAAATTCTGATGTTTTATGCTCGTAATACATAATAAGAAACAAAAATGTCATAAAATCAATACCTTCTAACAGCAGAGGGAAATGTCACAAATTATCCCATTCTCATTATAGTTTTCAGACAGTAATTTCACAAGCCTCCAAGGGATTAGGAAAGCTGAATGTATTTTTGCTCTACCCTCAGATGTCAGTTTTATTGTACATGATCTAGGCAGTGAAGGTTCTTTGCTCAGGAAGAAGTTAGAAACCCATTGTTTTGCCTATGAGATTCTTTTGAGAGGCTGTTAGATGCTTTTGTAAGTGTGAAACCACCAAATTCCACCTTAAATTACTTTGAAATACAAAATTACAGTCTAACCCCTTATGTGGTACAGACACGTGCTCTATGCACTCACAGAACAGAGCTGTGTTGCTAATGAATAAGATTTCCATGTTCTAAAAAAAAAAAAAGATATAAATTAATTATACAGCAGATCTCATAAATCTGATATTTTTGTAGAAGCGTGGTTTTTTGGGGTTTGTTTTTGTTTTTAAACTAGGGATTAGACTCTGATTGATCTTGCCTTGATAAGAATGAGCCTGAGCTTACTCCTTTTTAGGCTAAAACCTCAAGTGTACTGTTCCTCTGCCATACCAGCTGCCTCATGGGAAGGAAGAAACGCTGTGTATACTTCAGCTAGTAACCAAAAGTGAATAATCTGAGCCTACCTGGATATGCCCCTGCTCAAAATTTAACTGTAGAAGGAGCATCAAAGGACAACTGACAAAAAAATGTTCCAGTGTATTTAATATGCTCTCTTGTAAGTACAGATTATTGAAGAGCCAAATTCTAATCTGAGTCCACCCACCCTGAGGCACTTAGATGTAAAAGATGAACATAGTCAGTATCCTGGACCTCGCCTGTAAGAATAAAGACTAAACTCTCTCAGTGGGCTGAAAGAGCTGACCCACCCCAGGCACCACCTGCCCCCCAAAATATGAAACAGGATTTTTCCATTAACAAATCTGAAAAATATATTCAGCAATAATTTCTGACATTATGCACTTAGAATGCCTGAATGAGAAACATATTAAGTAAGCATAGATAAGTACAGTAGAGAGCAAACTGGCTAACTATATAAATATCAGATGAAAGTGACAGCTGTTATCATTAAATTCAGTATTTATCTTTGTCTAGTTAAAAATGACATCTTATTTACAAACAAAAGTAACTCACCAGCTGAGGATAAAAAAAACCAAAAAAAACCAAAAAACCCCTTTGATTTTATTTACTTTAGAGGAAACATTATAGGAAAAGCTCCTTTCCTTTCAAGTTTACATTTTTCTTTTTTTATTGGTTTCAGATCACTCTCTCTTGTTTTTATTTCCAACACAAGTCCTCCTCAGGAACGTGTGCTTGCAAGGACTTATGTGCCACTATACATTTAAAAAAAAGGACGGGAAATATACTCCAATAGGGGAGACCTATGTTTTGGGGTTTTTTTCCCCCTGGAAGATGATTTTATAAATTATTGAAATCAGTCCAGGAGGGCACCCCACTTTTGTTTTTGTCTAAGACTGTTTATGGAGACACCACCTAGTACATATTTCGTCTGTTAAAACTTTTATGAGTAATGAAAGGCCGTTTTACACAGGGGAGAAGAAAACACAACCTCTCTCATTAGGATATCTCCCCTACACATGCAGGTGAGGGAAATCTGGGCCGTAACACAATTTTGCCATTGGCCTTAATTTCGCATGGTGTGCTTGCCCACCATTTGTGCTGCTTCAGAAGCCAGTCTTGTTGATGTGATTAGAAGGATATGGCACATAACAGAGCAGAGCTGGCCTGCATTGCAAGGACATTTATATGACATAAATTCCTTCTGAGTGTGGCAGAACTACCTCAGGGGCACTCTGCTGGATTTTTTAAGAATTATTTTTATTTTTTTTCTTTAATCTCAGGCTTTGGGTTGGTTGGGGTTTTTTTTTCTCAGGCACTTGGCAGCACATCAACTCCAGAAATCATATCATTTCTGTGACCTTTAGATTCTAAACTAAGTAAAGTTTGGATTTCCTGGTTTCCACATTTCTCTGTATTAGTTTCTTTCCCTTCTTCTGATTGTATTAGTGCTATTGCAGTTTCCCCTTCACACTATAACCCTGGGATTTATCAAATTAAATATTGTTTAAAGAATTTTGGATTTGCATTCTGAATATTGTTGTTGATGTCTTGAATGTACTCCAGCTGAATGCTGACTTATTAATCCTTAGCAATCATTTAAATCTTAATGAAGTCCAGGAGCTAATGAACAAAGAGACACAGCACAGCATCTGAATGATGCACACAATAAGAGAAAGGTAAATGTGATTTCCTCAGAGAAGAAAGACTTGATGGCTCAATTATATCCCAAAAGTGATTATGCTTATATCTTTGTTTTCTCTGAGCTTATATTAAAATACAGAATTAGCGTGTTTATTTTCGACATGACCAACACCTGTAGAACACGGACTGACTGGTTGTGCAATTACGTCAATGATGTGCACTGACTTTGAATTTTAAGAGGACCAGCTGTCAGAAAAAGAAATCTTTAATTTCATTGACACATTAAATTCATTTTTACCAAAAATAATTGTGAGTGAATCACCATATGTTCTTCAATTTTAGGAGCCTGAGATTTTCAAATAATTAGAGTTCAGAGCTGTTGTTTTGAAATACATTTTTTCAACATTTCCATTTAAACTACATTTACAATTCAGTTGAACATAAAGTTTTGAAACAGCAGGCAAAAATGGATAAAGATATGAACAATGCTGCAAGTTGCATACTCTCTGCCAGATAGTAGTAATTTAAGTTTGAAGTAATATAGAAGTGAGCAGATTAAGAAAATATTAAAATTACTAAGGTAAATACATTTAAAAATTTATGAAATTGCAGAAATAATTGTGATTTTTTTCTTTTATACTGACCATGTTTCCATATTGTGCCCTGAATTAAATGTAATTTAAGTTGTTGAATATATATGCACAGTGATTAAAGATGGAAAGGAGATGAGCAACAGAATCTACTGCAAGACAGAAACAAAATCTTGGTAGGAAGAAAATCCAGATGAATAAGGGCACCATATGTTCTCTTACAGTTGTTACATTCATCACTAAGCAAATTATGGCTACTCAAGTACAGATGCACCAATCACATCATGCAGAACGTGGAGAAATAGGTGGCCTTTGACCAAAACCAGAATGTTTCCTTGTGGCAAATCTCTCTTTTTTCTATTCTACCCATCCTCCTATGAATCTTCTAGAAACACAAAAATAGACCCATCATATTTAAGAATGCTCTAACATTATTTATGAATGTCTATCAAACAAAATTAATTTAGGTAATGGTGATAAATTCAGGCTATAATTTAATGAAATTATAAACATTTGCTGAAACTTACATAACAAGAATTTGAAAAGTTTCCTTCAGAAACAGACTTTTGAGATAAAGAGTTATGGAAAGAAACAAAATTTCAGAAACATCCAGTTTTGTCTTCTGCCTTTATTGTCTAGCTAAATTATTATTTCATATCATCAACGACTATATTGTACCAACTCCTAGGATCACATCCATCACAAGGCATTTAACCCTTTTGGGAGTGTTAGAGGTCCCTCTTATGAGTTCTGTCTTTGAATCTTCCTTTTTTCCAACCAAAGATGACTCAATTGGTGATCTATGATCAGCAAAATTTCCTGAAAGCCAGCCACAGTGCACTTTTAAAAGAATACCAAATAAGTAAGTTCTTAGATGTTAAATTTTGTATTACTATTGATGTTTGAAGGAACACCTAAATCCAGATCCTATATGCATCCCTAATCAGAATGATTTCTGATCACAATCTGCCTCTGAACTTTCTTTTCTGGGACTGTTTCTGCTCTTACTCTAAGACATTTCATTGTACACCTCATGAGAAATAACAGCATGATCTATATGTCACTTCCCAAAGAAAAACTCTTGAAGACCTTTTTGTAAGGCAGTGCCTTACTAACACAAACATCTGTGCTAATCAGTGCTGAACTTTAGAAGAACTGATTTGTTTTGTTTAATACAAACCCCTGTGGTTTGGGAAGGTTCAGCTTTTACAGACTTAGTTTGCACACCCTTTGCTTCTTTGAAGTAATCTCTAAGACTGCCCATTGATCTCTTTCCTTTTGTTATCATCACTAAAAGTTTTCCAGAGTGCATCACAAGTCCTATTGCTGACTGATTTCTGCATAAAAAACAAAACTGCAGTGAGCTTGACTGTGAAAAACAGAATGGTGATAGAGAGAATATTATGTTGCATTAGATGGTCAGAAGATATATCAGCTTCAAAGATTAAACCACGATCATTATGTGAGCTTCTTTTGTTAAATAAATGATGTTTAGAAGAACAGAAATGGAAAGAAGAATTTAAAAGTGGGTACTATAAAAGTACGGTAATTTTTTACACAAATATATTATGCAAATCTGTGCATTATTTATTTCTTTAAGAAAAAAAAAATCTAACTGGGTAAATGTGTTATTTTGGGAAAATAAATTGCACCTTCTAGATAGGAGTGCTATGTGCAGATTAATGGTCTTAGCCACAGCTTCTTTGATCTACCTTTATCCTTGGCCAGCAACATTGCCTTTTTAATTTTTTTTTTGCCTCAGAAGCTATAAACTTCAGCTAAACTGAGTGGCTACACTGCTGTATGGAGCTTTATTTTTTTATTTTCAAAAAGAAAAAATTGCTTATACAGATGTTTGCAAAATAGCATAAAATTTTAGGTTGCTAGCAAGAAAGAACAAACAAAAATAAACTGTCCATATGACCTGTAGTACATGAAGCCACCACTTTCAGTTCATTTTGAACACTGTTGTTTTTCCTACTGATAAATTCTTAAATAAATTGGGACAATCCAATGACAGCAGCGAGTTTGGAAATGATGTGGATGATAGATGAGGAAAAAGAAATGCAGAATCTCTTTCTTACCCATCCAGATAAGCTTTGACTGTGCTGATAGCACTACTCGTCATGGCACAATGCTGCTTCACCCACATTCATTAGCTTGGATACAGACTGATGAGTTTTTGCAGTTCTAGAGGTAATGCAGTCAGGGGTAGCTGTGGGATCCCTGCACTTCATACAGAAATAATAACCAACAGCTTTGACCTCTGTAGAGACATTGAAATTTTTCTGAACTGGAACAAAGCAGCCACCTTAGAGCAGTTCAAAATAGAAATAAGAAAAAAAAAAAAAACTTCTGTGATTGTGGACAGAAAATCCTAAATAGTACTTAACATGTCAGAAAGATTGGAAAAAAAAATAGAAAGAACAAGATTTATTAATTGCTGGCACAATTTATTAATTACAGTTTTAATCTGATAGTGCTACCTGTGGGAATTATAGTAACTTCTTAGAACTCACAACAGGGAGAGGCAAACAAAAAATGTCAGGAATTTATAAAAGAGTAGCTTGTTTTAAGAAAATATTCCCATTTTTAATGTCTATTTATTTTCCCAGTGAATATGCAAGTATATTTATGACTAGTAAAAAAATTTTCTGCAAAAATCAAAGTTCAGATCAAAGACTGAACATGAGGAAGGCCAGCATATCCACATGGTTCTTTTAAAAAAGCTTATAAACTACTAGCAAGCCTAAGTAAACAAGTATGTATATAGTATATGCACATTGCTGTACATACAAATGTAAGGCAAAAAAAAAAGTCCGTTATTAAACAATAGGTGAAAAAAAACACCTGGGCACTAAAATGTTTGGTCTTCATTTAGGTTAAGAGAAAGCTTGTTGCATGCATTCATTTCTAAAAGGAAATGTAAAATTTGTGCTTAAAATTCCAATAGTAATCAGGACTCCAGGATACTAAAGACAGAGCTGTGCAAACTACAGCATGGGAAAATGGAAGGCAGGACACAATTCACTCAGCTATACTAACAACAACGGTAACAATTTCTTGTTTTCCTGCTGAGCCTTGTATGAGCTAGAAGGATGACAGTCTCCTCAGTTTATTTTGTCCTTCTATTACATTTCTTCCCTTGACAGAAGGTCCTGAGCTATCATTCCAGCTGATCAACTGCTTGATGTTCTGCATCAGAACTTGTAGCAGCCATTAGCACTGTGGAGGCCCTCAAATAACTTTGGTCAATCAATGTAAAACATGACCAAATAATAATTACTGCATTCAGCCTGCCTAAAATGTACAAAGCTCTGAAAAATAAATAAAATAAAATAAAAATTGTATTTTACTAGTATTATTGTTGTGCTGTTTTGGAGTTCTCAAAGGCTAATGCAGAGATTTTTTAAAAAAAAGATTGAATTCTTGCACACAGTACCACCTCATTTTAAATGTCCCAGCTTTATCATTTTGCAAAATGGATTCACCTAAAATACAGGCCTAAAAATGTGCCCTCAATCACGTTAAAATTATTTTTAAAAGCATCTTGAAAAGGAGGTTATAACATACCAGATTTCATATTAGAACAAAACCCAACTAAATCCCAGAAGTTCAACAAAAATCAAAATAAGAATACACAAGCCTGTAGACAGATAAAGTTCAGTAGAGCAAAGCTTAATCTAAAGAAGTATATGTTTACCCTGACAGTCTCTTTCTTCCCTTGCTATTTTTCCTTCTTTCTTCTATTTTTCTGTTATTTTAGAAACTCTATCTTCCCCAGTCTTGTCAGAAAAATCACTCAAATATCAAAGCTCAATTTCTATGCCAGTATACTGTTGTCTAGTTATATTTGGTACCTAGCCATATGACAGCTTGTTTGTGTTTCATCATTATTAAAAATGTAATAAAACTTGTAAATAACTTTTTAATTAGGAGAATGGATTGTTGCTAAAATTAGGTATAACATTTTATTGTATTGAATAATCAAACATCTCTAAAACTTAGCACTATGGTACACTGAGGTTGGCAACTGGAAAAGGCATCACATGTTCTCACCTTTGTACTAATTATCTTCTGTTTAATGCCATCTAATCTCTGTGTGGATTTTTAATTATTTTCTATTTTATTTGGAAACTGGTACAAGTAATTAGTAGTATAAATTTAGCCTTATTTCTTTTCCATATTTGCTAAAAATTCCAGGGAAAACATA
Organism: Caprimulgus europaeus; assembly: GCA_907165065.1. The sequence goes on along the minus strand of OU015538.1, from coordinate 18,362,812 downwards.
TAGTAAAAAAATGTGATATGTAAAAACCGGTAATTTCTGTTAGGTAGGGAAAACATATATTTAAAAAAATATGTTATTTAAAAACAGGCAATTTCTGCTAGGTAGGGAAAACATATATTTAAAAAAATGTGTTATTTAAAAACAGGCAATTTCTGTTAGGTAATAAGACCCTCAGTAAATGTTCCAAGTTATTCAGAAGTTGGTATCTGCTGGACATGGCTGAATCTAAATAAAGGTTAAGGTACAAATTGAATGTAAACCACAGACATGAAACAGACTATGGCAGAAGGATTTTTTTTTTTTCCTCTGATGCCAGATATGTATGGCCAAATTGTGTGAATTTTTCTTGAATCGAAGAATACAGAGGAAGGTGAAGCAGCTGGAACAATTCTGTATGCCGGCATACTCCTAAATACCACTCACTGCTGCAAGCCAGACTTACTCTGGCTTGTTACCCTTGAACAATACACATCACTCTAATACTGAAAAAGCCACCATACGTAACAACAGCAACAAAACCACATGTGAAACATTTATCTACATGTGCCAGGGATTTAACAAAGTTGAAACAGACTGATAATTTGTAAAGAGTATTTCTTTCTGGTTTTGAAACTTCCACAGAAATCATGACAATTTTAAAACAATTAATCTTCACACAAAATTATTCAACAAAAACATGTTGGGCTTATTTTGGTTTGTGGGCTTGACTGAGTAGACAATGTAGGTTGTATCGGAACCAAGCTGAATTCCTTGCTCCTCCCCAGACTCCACACATGAAAAAAAAGAAAAAAAAAAGCCATAAACGAGCTTAAAGCATTTAAAGTGTGACTCAGTTTGCTTTCAGGTATTTAATTGTAATCCTTGAAACCAGGCTTAGCAGGACACTAGCTCTCAACTTCATAAGTCATTTTCCTAGGGAGCTACAGTTCAGCTTCCGGAGATGCCTAAAATATCTCAGTCTGGTAAGCACTTGGCTTCTCAGTTTATGCCAAATCCTTTCAGCCAGATACAGTCAGCTTGGCATTGTTGTCCCTAAGCCAGTGAAGGGCCAAATGGCAGTGTGTGCTCTACTACTACATTTTTTCAATCCAAATTTGCTGAAAAGACTGTCTGTCTTCCAGTTGAGTTGGAGTTTGAACTGAATCTCAATTCTCACCTCTGCCTGGGACAAGTCAAAGTTATATGCTCCAATAAAAGAAAGTGTGAAAGGTTTGCTTGTTGTACCCACTTTCACACTCATCCTTTCCTCCTGAGTTGAAAAATACTTTTGCATCCAAAGAAAAGCAAGCAAAATACCATTGCAATAAATAATGCATAGAGCATTTGCAGAGATGATAAAGATAGTTGATCAGCATTCTTATCTCAGACTGAAGAGAGAAGCAGAAAGGGAGTTAAGACATAGTCCAAGATATTCTGTTCCACATGTAACTTTGAAAATATTGAAAAAAAATCATTTTTAAAATTAACAAGGATAAGTTCTAATTACTCTAATGTATTTGAACATATATTAGTTACCAAAGACATAAGAACATGCAGTTTGTAAAGTGAAACAAATTAGACAAATAATCATTAATAATTTAACACTTTTAACTTTCAGTGGGATGCTTGCTTTTCCTGTTGCTTCCATAAATGTAAAATAAGCTCTTTATAGAATGGGATGTAATATTTTCATCTTGGGAACAAGCCTGGAAAGTGATGATCTAATTTCCTTTTCCAACATCTAAAAAGTTTGTAGGCAACCAAGCACATCCTATATCCCTTTCAAATAATGAAAAATTACTAAACCTAAGTAAATGTTCATTTCTTGTCGCTCTCCATAGTTCTGTACAAGGAGTTTGAACAAACAAAAAAGTTATTTATAGTGGATGATATCAAGTTATGATCAATACTAATGTAAAATTTAGCATCTGATTTAAACCAGTTTGATACAATGCAAAAAAAAGGTGAATAATACATGAAGTTCTTCCTCCATCAGTGCTGCTTCACACCATTAAGATGTGAAGGGTGTTCATTTAATAAATAACCCACAACTATTGCAAAAATATTTTAGCCTTAAGGAGTTCACATAAAGTTAGAAACCAGCTACCCCAGAAGCACAGTTAAAAGGAGTAATTAGAATCTCACACCATACTGCCTTCTGGAAGGAAAACTGTTTATGCTCTTCAATGATAAACCTTTGACAGGAGTGGTTTTAAATATATAGCATTGGAACAGGCAGTACTGAGCACAGTAAGCATGTTATTCTGCAGGTTCTGAAATTATTAATGAGCTGCAGGACTCAGTCTTTTATTGAATTAATTACAATTAATCAAATTTGCCCAACTCCAGTGAAAGGCAGCCAATAGCTGGATGGACACAGTTGTTTAGCACTTTGAGGTGCTGATTATTGGATTTGCTAGTCCTTTAGGACGTTCATCTTACCCAGTCTTAGTCACCTAATCATTAGATGGGTATTTTTAGGTATTTGTAGGTCTTTTCTGTAGTAACTGAGGAGATATGAACATCTCTAGAAGCTACTTTTTCCCTCTGGATTAGATTTTTAATGTAGGATCCTTTGGGATGACTTATCTTCTGGATGTTCTTCATATGTCTGCACTAGATATTGAGAGGGAGCTTAGACTACTGTCTCAAACTAGAAAGTGTAGATTGTTTGTATTAGGTGAGATAATGCAGCTCCTGGAGTGTGTTGGAGATCTGCTGTGGAACAAACTAGATTTGTGGAGCTGTTTTAAACACAAACTTTTGTAACACCTGAATGTAAAAAAAAAAAACTACGTTCTATATAAATCTCATCTTATTCATACCATGTTAATTTTATAATTCCAGTCCTTTTTTTTTTCCACAGTCCTTTATAAATATCAATCATTTGAAATACATAGGAAGTAAAAATAAAACAAATGAGACAATTAATAAGGGACTAGTCTTAAGTTAGTCACTGCAATTGAGATAGCTACTTGAGCAGTCACAGAGACTGTGTGTCAGAAAATGAATCCTGTAAGTGGTTTTCAGGTTAGACAGAGTAAGTCCATTTTATCCTTTCAATATAATGCTATTTCTCCCAATAATGATAGCTGTGGCAATTTTTATCTTCCATTCTGTTATTGAAGGAGGATTAAGATATTTCTAATGTCATAAAAGCACTCTTTGGCAAAGAGTGATGGTTATTAAAAAAGTGCTCTAAAATTAGATGATTCAGAGGTGTCAGGATTCATGCCTAACAGACAAGTTTAGCAGGTAATGACTGTGGACACAGAACTACTACTGGTCTAGACATCTCTTCAAATGGAAGTAATTTTCTTTGAGGACAGAAAAAAGAAATAATCATGGAACAAAAATACAAAGGAACATTGACCTTCAGCTCTCTGTCAGGTTTGGTTGATTGGATGAATATAGTCTAGGCAATGTTTAACAATATCTTGCGATCCATCTTATTTACCATAGGGAAGATAGTGAAGAGGAGAGTGGTTACATCACCATTTTACCAAATATTGCAATTATAATCATAGAATTATAAAATTATTTTTGTTGGAAAAGACCTTTAAGAACATCAAGTCCAATCACTGACCTATCTCTGCCAAGCCCACCTCTGAACCATGTCCCCAAGCACCACATCTATATGTATTTCAAAACCCTCCAGGGATGGTGACTCAACCACTTCCCTGAGCACCCTGTTCCACTGCTTGACTACCCTTAGAAATTTTTCCTAATATCCAAACTAAACTTCCCTTGGCACAACTTGAGGCCATCTCCTCTTGTTCTATCACTTGCTACTTGGGAGAAGAGACCAACCCCCACCTCTCTACACCCTCCTTTCAGGTCATTATAGAAAGCAATAAGGTCTCCCCTCAGCCTCCTTTGCTCCAGGCTAAACAGCCCCAGTTCCCTCAGCCGCTCCTCATCAGACTTGTGCTCCAGCCCCTTCAACAGCTTCGTTGCTCTTCTCTGGACACACTCCAGTGCCTCAACATTTGTCTTGCAGTGAGGGGCCCAAACTGAACACAGTATTCAAGCTGTGGCCTCACCAGTGCCAAGTATAGGGGGAGGATCACTTCCCTAGTCCTACAGGCCACACTATTTCTCATACAAACCAGGATGCTGTTGGCCTTCTTGACCACCTAGGCACACTGCTGACTCATATTCAGCCAGCTGTTGGCCAACACTGCCAGGTCCTTTTCCACCAGGCAGCTCTCCAGCCACTCTGCCCCAAGCCTGTAGCACTTCATATGGTTGTTGTGACCCAAGTGCAGGACCTGGCACCTGGCCTTGTTAAACCTCATGCAACTGGCCTCAGCCCATTGATCCAGCCTGTCCAGATCCCTCTGTAAAGTCTGACAAGTTGTTTATTTTTTTTTATATGGAAATTGAGTGGGTTATGTTGAAGGGCTGCTGATTTAGCACTCACAACACTGCTTTATAAAAAGAAGGCTACCAGATTTCAAACAGTATCATATAGGAAGAAAGTACTGAAGGGCTTTCCTCCACAGGTACTCTGAGCCAAAGACAGAGTAAAAGTAATTTAGAGACATGTTAATTCCATTTCTTTCCAGAAAACTAGAGCTTTGGAACAGAGGATAGGAGGTCCTATTCTTTTCTACATAGCAAAATAAAGATACATACAATCTCAGCAAGACAGAAAATGAGGGGTACATAAAAGCTGATTTAGCAAGCTGAGAAGCTGTTTGTTGAACAAATGTGAACATGCACCTTTATCTCTCTTAGAATAAAAGCCATGCAAAGAGAAAATAAAATTAGAAAGAATAACCAGTTTGTGATTGTGATATAAGGACAATTTGCCACAAATTTTTAACTAGTCTTCACTTTCAGAAAAGTACCTTATGTCATGAACCCACAGTTTCTACCTGTGCTTTATTCTTGCACTTTGTTGTGAGTGAGAGCCAGTTAATATCAGGGACCAGAGAATTGCTTCCTCTCCCACACTCCTGTTTTTTTCCCAGTTCCCATTTCCTCAGACCAGTTCTGTATTATTCAGCAGTGCTTTGCATGTTCAGGATAGCTGCCAATCTGCTTGCCATTAAACCTCAAAAGCTAAAGTACACCCTCAAGCAAAGAGCAACAAATCAGTGGTCTTGCTGTTCTCATATATTTTTATATATATATTTCATCACATTTCCTTGAGAGCATTTTGAGGTTGTTTAAATTGATGTCCCTTTGCTTCTTAAACACCGGGGTTTTTTCTTCACTTTTCCTTAGATAATTGTTAGAAGTACTCATAAAAATATTTTTTAAAATATTACATTTGTTTACTTGAAGATTGGTATAAGAACACTGGAATGTGTGGCTGTACACACCACCACTCTCCTGTTACCACCCACAAACAAGACTAGAGTCTGTGAGGTATTTATTGAACTGGCACTTGTGTGTGAACTGGGAAGATGATGTTTTTCAGCAGGAAGCTAACTCTTTTTTATTTTTTTATTTCTTTTTGGAAGTTAAATACATAGTTCTAGTTCCAGGAGGCTGAAATCCTTTACAGGAGGTTTCAGTTCTGGAAGTTTGTTTTGGATTTTGTTTGTTTGTTCTTTGTTGTTGTTTTTTTTTTTTTTAAAAAAAAAAACAAACAACAAACCCTCAGTTTTGTTTTGTTTTTTTCCTAATTCTTACCTACACTTTTAGAATATAGGGTGCAGGGCATTTGCCTTTTTCATTCTCATTCACTCACTGCATGCAAGTGTGTGTGTGTGTGTGTGTGTGTGTGTGTGTGTGTGTGTATAAAGCGCTTCCTAATTTCATGTTTGCATTTTGTTCCTTACAGATTCAGTGTGTTAAAATGAAAGCTGTGCAGTCTTCCTGAAATTGGATATCATTACTGTGACCTAAAAAGTAAGTTGCTTGGTTACTTCAAACACTAAATAAATTGCATTTTTATGGTTGCAGTGAATGTTGAGGTAGGTCTGACAGGGCCACCATTCAGTTTTCATTAATGTAAATCATTGCTTGAAAAACTGCTGAGAAATTTAATTGTCTTCTGGAACCTGGTAGGTACATCTTATAAAGGTGAGAATGACAAGGTTATTGTCAACACACATTGAAAACATGTTTTGAAGTAGTACTTCAGCTAAGTGCAGAATGTAAAGCTATTGCCTTTTCCAAGGTTCAAAAGTGAAATAAGAAAGACAGAAGCATTCTTGTCACGTCTCCTTCCTAAGCTGAAAGTCAATAGTAGACAGACAGACGTGTGTGAACAGCTTAGTTTGGTGTGCTAAATGGAGAATCCTATGGCCATTATCAGACACTAGTTTGCTTTTCATAAACTCAATTTGATTGCATGAGAGGATAAAAGGAGAATTTCATGGTGTCTCAAGGACAGTGTTTGTGATATATGTTTAACTACCTTTGGTAGAGCCTTGAAATTTCTAGTGAGGTATGATTCTCTGATCTCAGTGTCTTGAAAAAGGACTCGGGACTGGACTCTTCAGTAACATTGGTATTCAGGTATTTTATCCAGAGCTTCTCTCTATCCTGCTTCAAAAGAGCATCCATGCTATTAATACAGTACCCCATGACATAGTTTACATTTATAGTAACTTAAGTAACCAATTGACTTTTTTTTTTTTTTAAAAAAAAAAAAAGCTGATCATACACAAGTTGTTAATCTGAGAACACCTAAAAATTCATACAAATACAGAATAAAAGAATATCAACAGTCACAGTACAAATACATGCATGAAGATATTTTATCTTCTGTATACAGTGGGGCTTCATTCATTATTTGTCCACAAACATTTTTGATTATACATTCTCTGAATAATGCATTTTTCTAGCAATACTGCAGCATATTTGCATGCAGTAGCGTGTGCGCGCTACAGAAGGAAAATATCTTTGTTTTTTTCAAATGCAGCTTTCTAATAAGAAATATGTTGTTAGACACAACAACAAAGGGACTATAGGATTTTGGTGCTGTAAATAAATAGGAATTTTTACTCAAGGCTTCAAGATATGCATAGACCACACAGAGATTTGGCTCTGTTTCTTACTAAGGATCAGCTGTTTCTTATTTTTGTTGGCAGTTATTGGCTGCAGAATCCGACTGACCTATAGTTGAGTTCAGCAAACCTAAACCAGTTTAATCTCCATTGCATCAATTGTCAGTATAAACTAATGCACAGCTTACCAAAGTGTTAATCACATAACTGCACATTCACATTTGAAGACACAAGCAGTGCAAATACATTGACAAACTGCAGAACACTCCAGAAGTGCTTCACTTTCTGTCTAGGTTCATAGACCAAAATGCTAACTTCACTCCCCAAAGGAATAGTGCAGTCTTCAGTACAGCACAGATTCACTTCAATTCACTAGAAGGAGCTAACTCAGGCTTAGTAAATACTTAGATACAAGAGCACTAAGTTCATTGTAAGTTCTATACAGCTGCAGCCTGAAATATTTACAGCATATATTCAAAATTTTCTCAACATTTATATATCTGCTATTTGAGAAGTCATTTGTATTTATAAAGAAAACAGTACTACCTGTGTTGAAGATATACTCAATACATAAACCAATAAATTTCCCAAGCTACCACTAGAAATATGATTGAGAGAAGAACAAGTATTTCCTGGAAATCTAAAGAGGCAAATGTTAATAGATCTATTCAAGAAGCAAAATGAGTGACTAGAATCATACTTTTACAGAAATAATCTTTACAAACTATTCTTAGATCCAAATGAAACAGTATGATTCCAAGACAAACAGTGGTATGTAGAATTAGATTATGTATAATTTGTTTTGTTAAAAATACAGACATGTTTTTAAATAGTAGACATGGCACAGATATATTGAAAACCATGAATTTATGCTACACCTTCTAATTTGTAAAATTTTAGAAATTATACACTGAAAATTGCAATGCTAATTTGAACTTCCAGAACAGCAGACACATCCAAGTATTTCTCAGTTTTACTAAACTTAAAAGTTTTCCCATTTCTAAGCAAAGTCCCTCCCCATGCCCAAAATACAGGTAACGTTGACAAGGGCTCTTATAATTTGCCCTGCCTTGGCTTCTTCATCTTCCTCTTTCTCCACATTAGCTTCTCTGCTCCTTAGTATTCATTTGATTTCCTCACATGTTTTGCTGATCATAGCTCTCCATTACACATTGCTTCCTTTTACCCTTCCAGCCACTTTAAGTCAGCAGATGTCCTCAACATTTCTTCCTACCCAATTGTCCCTGCAATTTGATCATATGCAGACTCACAACACATTGATCCCACGTTTAATGCTAGCCAATAAATTCAGTCTGATCATTCCCTTTCACTCCTCCTCCGCTGAAATCAATCTACATCATTCCAGAGCTCCTCTGCTTCTCTCACAAATAGAATTTTTACCCATTTATTTTTTTCCAGCTAAACTGGCATTTACTGCTTGTTTTCTGGTTTTCAAACAACCACATGAAATGTGAAACTGGCTAATAAATATAATAATATAAATATAATTTGAAGTTATGCTAAATAAGAGGGAAATACCTCATATAATAACAGCTGTTTTCTACAGTTATTTGAAGAGTTTGATTTGAACAATATTGTCACACTGCAGTAATGAGAATTCCTGAAAATCATTTTGCTTTATAAGACAGTTGTAAAAGTAGGCTTGATGATTTTGTCACATTTCCATGTATAATGTATGATGAACTGAACACTCTATATTTAATATAAAATACATTTTTAAAGAAGTTCTAGAGTGTTTACTGAATTGTAGCTTCTTATTCATCTCAGTAAATTCATTTGTAAATCCCCTTTCACTAAGCAGTATTTGTTACTCAGTACAAAGAAACATGGCAGCATCAGATATTAAATACTGACGACCATCAATATAATTAGTGAAGAGATTTCTCTGGGGCTCCAAATCTTTTGGGAACATCACTGGCTGTTTATCTCCTTTAAAAAAAGACACTAAGTCAAATATTGTTTTGAAACATTAAAAGGGAGGGGCTTAATGAATCAGTCAGGACATTTACTGTGTAATCAGAATTCCAAGCAAAAGAACGTAGGAACTAAAAGAAGCAGTGAAAGGAAGTTTTCATAAAAGAATGTTTTATAAGATGTGAACATCAACTACTTTAGCCAAACAGACTATGTCTTGTATAGCTGTTTACCTGGGGTTAGGGCTATGTCCCACAGATTCCCCCAAAGTGCTTCTGCAACTATTTTTCTTAAGAAATAAACCTTTAAGTATATCCTACTGATGGAAGAGCATGGCAAACTATGGAAGCTTTTATGCAATGTAAGAAATCTAAAGAGGGATAATAAATAAAGATACAGGCAACGTATACCCTGAGGGTTACCACTACCTAGCCAAAGAAACAGCTTCATGAGGGTCTTTCATGTTACTTGTTTGTATAAAATAGTCTGCTATTATCAACACCTTATCTCCACTCAGGTGAAGCTAGCTAGTCACAGATAGTAGGTGCAGATCATGCAGTACTCACAGAAGCAGCTATTATTGCATGAGAGAGGCCTGATTTGGATGTCTCAGAAACAGTAGCAAATGAAGAATAAGAAAATGCCTGTCAACTCAGCAGGCAGCTGAGCACAACTCACTGTAGAAGGTAAAATAGCACTCAGTGCCTGAGCAATGAAATTTCCCTCACAGCAGGCTAGAGCAAACTTCCATGGACAAATCAGCACATCAGCAAAAGGCCTTTCAAGGACTGGTTGTGCTGTGGGACCATTTATAATCTTTGCTTTCTCTGCTTTCCTCTTGCAGGGAAGAGTTCTGGCTGGAGGACAAGTCGAATGAAAGCTTAGAGGCTTCAGAGAGCTCTCTGTTCCCTCCAAAATCTGTTCTGCTATGCATTTTCTTTGTTCTTTCATTCATCCTGCTCCCTTTCTCTCCTCATGGGAGGAGCAACAAGCTGCAAGAACAGATGTTTCTAATTTCATTAGACACTTCATACTGATACACAGAGCTTTACTTCCCAGTTAAGCAATGATAAGGCTCACTATATCTCCTAGGAGTAGCGTGATTCTCAAGAGGGGCTAACATATATGTATTTAACAGTCCAAATCAGAATTTCTTATGTCTATAATAAAACATAAATAGCATTTTAATGCACTTAGAAAAATCAGTGCCAAAGCTTACTTAGTAAGAATATGTAGTTAAGTAACATATTTAAGCATTCTTTTAAAAAGAAAGTAAAATCTAACCATATTGTATGAAAAGTATATGCAAAACCTTCATATGGTTTCAAAATATCTTTCTCCAAACAAATGCCTAGAATTGTTTTTTTTAAAATGTATTTTCTAAAATGTTAAGTATAAAATAAGTTCAATCCACAGATCTTCCATAGAATTTTTCCCATTATTTATCTTTCTTCATCTGCTTCTTTATCCATCTCAATCCCAGTTAGTGAAATATTCTAAAGCTTGTTAATCCAGAAAAAGACAGAAAACAAAACATTCATCCTGACTTACTAAGAGCACCTATGTGGAAATTTTCACATTTAAAAGACAAAAGCAAATTCAAAAAGTTAACTTTCTTTTTTCCTCTAGGACTTAGTCTATCCTGTGCTGTGACAGGATTGCATAAACCCCGTGGGATTTCCCTTCCATTCTCCCTCCATAAGGGTTATATGGCTTTGAGCAGGTGTGCCTAGTTGGGTTGGAGAAACTCAGCTGACATGAGTACTACCCTAGTGTTGTAAAACCTGTGTAATTGCAATCACCAGGTGATTGTATGAGTCTGGAGATCCCAGAAACTGCAGATTAACATAATAATTTCAAATTTAGAAGCATAAAGGTAACATTACACTATTTGTGACACACCAAAACTTAAAAACCAAGAAAATCCTGTATGGTGCTACTTTGAACATAGTCTTTTTTTGCGAAGATCATTGGTATCTCCTGAATGTGACACAGTTCCTATTATGCCTAAAAGCATAGTAGTGAGTTTAATAAGATGTAAATATACAGAGTAAAATATGATGTATATAAACTCTAAGAAATCCTTTAGGAATTACTCTAGAGATCATTTTAGCTATAAGGAATATGGTCATTAAAAAAAAAAAAGAACAAAAACCCCAGAAATATAGAATTTGAAAATGCAAGAGGGATATGATAGAAGAGAAGAATCTACCTGCCATTTCTGCAAAGAATAATAGCATGACCAAAATCAAGAACAAAAGATGGTGAGATAGAGCAATGAATCCACCTTTAATAATAAAACAGATTTCTCTGAAAACTTAGCTTCCCTGGCTAACTTAGTTGCTGGAGCAGATATAGAAGGAAGTTATTAAAAGACTAATCTAAAGTTTTGTTGTAATCTCTTGGGTTGTTTTTGTTTTGTTTTAATCTAAACTTGTCTATCTCTAAGAATTAATTCGGATGGTAAAATGCATTTTTTAATTCTTTGACAATATATCCAAATTAAACAGATAAATATCCTAAAAAAAAATAAAACAAAAATATTTTAAAAGCCATGCCAACCATCTACGATTGCTATAAGCAGGCATTTCAGAAGCTTTCTACTCTAAAGTGAAAGTTTTAGGTTTTCAATTGGTATTGTCAAGCATCAGATCTCAGAGTGACATCTTATGAGACAAATAATCTGGATACCTTCTGACAAAGAACAAACAGCATAGAGACAGAACATGGTATCAACTGTCCCAAAGGGATGACAATCTTATTTATTGTACATTTCTATATTTAACATAATTATGTCAAAAATTGCAAGTTTTGAATCATTTATCTGAGCAGACAAGTTAATAAAAAGCACTATAAAAGAATATAATAAAGCCTTTATAAAAATCACAAAAAACCTCCATAATTTTATCTTGTATTTAATATTTTTTGTATGTCAGAGCAAAACAATAGAATACATTCTGTGGATAAAACAACAGTGTGAATAAAACATCTTGAATATGAGAAAAGGGCATTCAGCCTAAAGAGGATTGGCCTTCATAATACATATGTTCCCTTAGGATGGTACCTAATTGCTTCCTGAATGACTGCAACGTTTGTTCCAACATCTTTACCCACTATGCCATTCAAACTACACATTATAGCCAGAGTGAATGAGGCGTGATTTGCATGTTCTGAAATTGTCTTTCTTTGATTTCCATTTATCCCCATAGTTTGCATTGTGCTTACAGTGGTAAAGGATGTTGATTTTACAGACACTACTTAGGATTTACTAAACTCCAATTGTTGTTTTAGCATCTTTTTATTTTCTGTCCAGCTCTATTGAAAATTCAAATTGTCATTATTTTCCAACTAAATTTTACCCACCTACTTGAATAATTAAAGAAACTGCTATATTCCTCAGTTATGCTGTGCCTTGACTCACCTTCAGCTCCCCATAGGTGCTGCTGGAACAATAAAGCAGAATAACCCCTCTGCCTGAGATCATAATAAGAAATTAGGCATTATACTTAGTGTACTCTTGAGTAACACTGAAATGCATTTAAACCACAAGTTCTTAGCTGATATATTAATACAAGGAAAAAACTGGTACATTTTCCCATCTTCATGGCATAAATTACTTTCTTCTGTATGAGCACATACTTGTTCATCTTCTTACTTACTTTGTAATAACTAATTTGTAAAGCTAAGACTAAAATGGTCCTAACATTACACATACACATAAGGGAGATGATACATAAAATTACTTTCTGCTATCTGCTTCAGTTGGGAATTTCATGCCAATCTACTGCTGGCCAATATACTTCCACAGATTGCATTTGTAGTAAAGTGAATCTTATATTTCCACAGCTGCAATAAACTGGTTTTGTCCAAACCATTTTCTATATCTTCAAAGTCTCCCTAAACATCCCAAACAACTCCATCCTTGGTTTTCCTTTAAAATTTTTATTAAATAAATAAATAAATCTGAGTAACATTTTGAACTAAAAAAAAGTACTGAATTTTAATCTAAACAGGTGTTTTTTGAATTATAAAACTGTGAAAGAAAACTTAGCAATGTAATTAAATCCAAATTATCCAATTTCATGCCTATTAATACTATGAAGTCGAATTGTTTCTTAATCTACTTTGAAGGGTTGTTTTGATATTCAAATTACCACTACAGAAAAAGTGTGGGTGTTTAGTAAGATATCAAGTGGACTTCTGCTAAGCTACCAGAATTCACAGTCATCTAGTTATTGAGCATGTAGAGCCTTACAATACCCAGCATTTTGTAAAGAGCTCATGTTTCTGAAAATATTTCTCAGTTGATGAAATGAGATTTTTATGAAAATAATAAACAAATATTTAGAACATATATATAGAAAGAATTTTGAGAAATACAGCACACTGATTAAAGGCAAGATGTATATATTTATTTGATAATACAAAATTTTATACTATAGGTACAGCTTTTGGAAGTCAGACACATTTATAATAGCAAAACTCAGGGGAATAACTTATAAATAGCAGTGAGTAAATAGTCAAGACTGCAGAAGTCCTGAATGCAAGTTTGGTAACATTTTTAAACATAAATTTATTTTTAAAATTGCTTGAAAGAGAAATAACTACATAAAATTTGGTTCTAGTGCTCTAGTGAAGGTCAGAAATAAGACTTTATGACCTTTGGCCATAATACATTAAACTGCCTAATATTAAATATAATGCAGTCATACACTCCACCTGTGCAATCACAAGCATCCAAGGTACTAAAGGATGATCTGAAGTAAGTGGGAACTCTCACCCTCTTTTAAGCTCAGTTATCCTTTAAATTGTGGACAGGAAATGAAACAAAGAGAGAGAGACAGAGGGATGCACCACAGTGGTCAGGGTGTCTTAATAACGCCATAATTGTTACTCCATTCCACTGGCAAAGTAAGCCACGGTCTTTGGTATAATTTATAGCATTTGGATTATCTAACTCCTGCTATGAGTTACAGAGACAGCCCAGCACTATTGTACATAAAACTAGATTAAGGTTGACCTCTCTATTCTCATTCTGATTTTTGACTACCACAGAGTATAAAATGCTATCTCCGTGATTATAAGATCCTTAGTAGGTTTTGGAAATTGCCCAGGTGCTGTTGAATTAAATGGGAGCTATGCCCTTGCACACATTTCCACAGAGGCACTAAGAACCTCTCTCAAACGTGTTTTGAATAGAAACAAGATGCCCAAATGCCTTGTATAGCTCAGTTACAGGCATCTTTCATATATGTAGGCTCTCAACTACATCAAAACAGTCTGTTAAAATTTCTTATCTCCATAAAGTGTATTGGAAGTGGGAGAACCTTCATGTAACCTTGACTGAATATAGTGTTTGTACATTTTATGCAAACCCCAACTAGAGAAGTGAGGGTGAAGGCTGTTGAACACTGAATCTTTCTACTGAATCATAATGACAGAAGCTCCTCTCCTGATTCATTCTGAGAGCAGTGTGCAGCGTTCTCCACATTTCATCTTTCATACCTGTATGGGAAGGTTTAGTGGTTTTACATGACCTATGTTTCAACAAAAAAGAAGCTTCTGAGAAATAAACAAGTGAAGATCTACAGCATATTGTCTTCTACAAGATAAATTTCATTGAGCTTAGTAGAATTACAGCACTGCAGAGACCAAGGGAATATATTCAGATGTACTGCAGGTTATGCTATAAAAGCTGGATTTAAAATTCTTCAGTGATGAAACTGTTCCTACTTAGTGGATAGCAGCTGCTTTAAATTAATCTATATTGACTAAATTTCCTCTTGCTTTACAAAAAATAGCTTTTAATTTAGAACACCACTATAACATCTCAATTGAAACAATTGCAAGATGAAAGCAACCACATGATGTCAGCAGATATTATCACTTCCCTAAATCACACTGAAATTAGTCTTGTAGAACCCAAAAGGTTATCTCTCCATCACTTCCTCTGGTGGCTCCTGATTTTCTCTGATCTATGTTTCCAAAGCAAAGTCTATTTACAGTTTTGTCATCCTAGCAATACACAGCCTGCCTCATCCACTTTTTACCTTTTCCATTTTGAACCCCCTGTTCTTCGGTGGTTTGCTTTTTAAGGTTCAAAAGAATGCACAAGATGAGTTGTGTCCATCATAAATAATGAAAAGAATTATTCTGGATACAATCAGAGCACACTGCAGGTACACTAATGCAAAGCTAAAAGGTAGTTGCTTATATATTCAAATATAGCTTATATTTTTGACGGCTTTTACAAGATATTTCAGATTTATTATTATTGGTCTTGCTTAAATAGGACTGCTCACCTGAATAAAACAAATAGGATTTGGCTACTTGTTTCTTAGGCCCTTGGTACAGTTTTGCAGCAAGATGAGTCTCCACTGTACAAGTTGAGATAACTTAATGAACTGCATTATCCTGTTTTTATAGTCACATTCATATGCTTTTGTTTACACATAATAAAGCACTTTGAAATTAAGAATGTTGATTATTGCTTTTTTGCATTCAGATGCTCCTAATATTTTATTTTGTAGTATCTTCGGTGAGTTGATTCCAAATGTGCTTTCTATCTTATATAAAATGAAATAAATAAACAATTAGAATTGCAGAATTCTCTTTTTATTGCTTTGTGCTTTTATTTGTTGGTATTCTGTTGTGTGTAATTCTGTGTATCTGACACCAAACTGTACTTGATGGCTCTTTGAAGCTTTAATTGTCAGCTTTTTCCCTCTTGTTTTTCTACACTTTTTAAGAGTTCATTTTTCTAAAACAATAATTCCCACTTGCTGAATTTAATATTGTTTTCTAGAAACATAAAATCATGTCCCTGTTACCCTTTATCAACAATATACAGTGTTATTTTCCTATCATCTGCAATAAAACAGTGAGAGTTAACACATAAATAACTATATTAACACTAAACATGTTCATTAAGTGCCTCATTTTGAAAATGTGTTACAGCTGGCCACTTATACTTGGCTGAAAATCAAATAATACAGGACAAGCAGAAAATAAATAGCTGATTCTGATATGATACTTGAATAAATCATTCCAGGCTAATCTATGGACTACCTAGACGAATGAGATGAGTGAGACAAAGTCCTTGCCCACTGAACTCAACCCCAGGGGAACCAAAGCCTCATTCCTGGAGCATAAATGGGGTACATAGTGCAGAGTATTAAAGATGTTCCAGAAAGTGGTAACGTTGGTATAGAGTTGGATGGATGGGCAAAACATGGGCATAGCAGTATTTTCAGCATGTACTGTAATAGATGGCAGATCTGCATCACACAATGCTGGCTATCACTTTTCTTCTAGCTGAATTTTCTACCTAAAGTCAAGTGCTGACAAAAACTCATTCATTTTAGTCCTTCACTGTCACTTGAGCTGTTGTGGCAGCAGTGACAATAACTTGATGCTTTCTACTGTGGCAGTTTGTAACTAATTTACCTAAGACTTCACAGCTCAGTGTATTATTTTTGTTTTAAAAACTAAGACATCTTTGTGATGAGTTTCCAGTCTGAAAGATTTATGTTAGAACAGGAATGGTTAAAGGGGATAAATTCCAGAGAGATGGATGGAGGAAAAGATATCTAAGGCTACCAAGCCTGTGATGGTAATATTTATTTTGCTGATTTCTGTCTTTCTTTGCACGTACAATGTAGTTAATAGTCAATACTATCAATACAGTTCTTGGATCACTTATTTCAACCAGCTCTTTTTCTAAGCCCAGTCTACAATTTTTAATCATGCAGTGAAATCAGGTTCTATGTTGTCACTCCTGTTTTTCAGATTAGAGTGCTGTAGTTCCTTGGCCTAATTATTAGTAAATTTGAATAATTTATTAGTTACTTCTGCTTTTTTTTAAAGGAAGGCATAGTTTCTGTATAGGAGTTGAGCTTAAACTCTGAACCTAAAGCATTAGATCCAGGATAATTCTTACAGTTTGTCCTTTATGCACTGTATACATTCATCTAATTGATGTTTCCATGGGTCTAGATTTATTTATAGCTTTCATGTACTGTGTAATTAGTAAATTTGGGCCTAATTTTTATTCATCTTACTCTAATTTTAGCACGTGAGGACATAATGCCATTCATTGGCATCAATGGCATTATGTCCTCACCTGTCAATATTAGAACTTGTGATATTAATACATATATAAATATTGCAAGGATTATTTAATGCATTCAGAATTTATATCAGATATGAGCTTATTTACATGAGAGAAAAATCACTCCCAAAGTATTTTCAGCATCTCTAGCTTTAAGGTGAAATGTCCTTTTTGTGTTTGCGAGTTTATTTCTCTCATTAACATGATCAGTTGGTGTTGAAAAAAACCCAACCCCTGAAAACTGTATTCCTTAATGGCATAAATTCACATCAACATAAACAATTTGTTTCATTATGAATACCTGCTATTAGATCACTGGAGATATCAAAGCATCTAAATCAATTTCTTAAGTAATTCCACATCACATCCTCTTTCAAATGTTAGTGCTTTACTAAATTAACAATCGAAAACATGAAGCTGAGGGGTAACTTCAAACAATGTGCAAATGCTTCTGTAGTGTGTTGCACTACCAGTTTGTGTCTCCAGGGCTATGGCATTTTGTTTTCTGATTGGATTTATTTACTGTATCTTTTTAGATATACATAATCAGATAACTGCAGGTCAGATCTGCTGGTTATAATAGATAGCTTTATCAATGTTTTGTATAGAAATTCTAGCCTAAAAATAACAGCATATAAATAGACTTTAATCTCTGCTGTAATGTTTGTACACACTTATCTTTCTTTTCTTTCATACTGCTAATTAGTTGCAGCTATCTTATATTCAGTAAGTAGACAAGTGATAATTATAAGAATTCATAGCCTGATTCTAATCTAACATTTGTCAGTTTTACACCAGGCTACACCACTGACTTTCCCAGCATTCACTCAGGAGACCAAAATCAGGATCTTACTGTTTAATCTACAGCACTAGCTCTACTCACATCATCAAAATTTACAGATATTTCTTTGAACTAGACAGATGTGAAATCATCTTCTCTGTTTTAAAATATCTTCATCACTTTGTTGTTCAACATTAGTTATGCTGAACGTAATTAATGAGCTTTCCCTGTGTTCAGGAGAAGATCCCCTCTATGATGTCTGTTCCAGTAAATTACCCAGGGCCAGGAAGTGCTGTCCAGCCTTGAGGCCAAATGGCACGGCCTGTTCGTAAAAGTCTTTCCCCTTCGCACTCCTCTGTATGTGATCACATTCAAACTGCTTTTTGGGAACAACCTCTGGCCTGTGCTAATCCCTCAAATTGCACACAGAAATTTGTGGGAGAGTGCCAGTTAGTGCAGGTCACCATAGAGCATGCTATTAGTTTAATAGCAAGCTGAACCTGTCATGGCACAGGTTAGTTTATCAACACAGATATAAGCTTTAAACCAAAAACTTAGGTGTGAAAACTCAATGAGATTGGAGTCATAGAAATATGTCAGAAATAGTCCCTAGTCCACATAAGCAAAATTACACTGAATTCACTCTAATCCAGCCCTAAGGATGATACAATTACTTGTATTTTCCAGAAAATTGAGGACTTTTTTTATTTTTTCCATCTCGTCCCTGCACTTGTCCCTGAACTGATGACTCTGCAGCTAATCTGTCTTTGTCCCCTTCTGAATAACTGCGTACAAAGTAACAGTCATAGATTCAAACTCACTTTTTTCAACACGGGGAACCTTGTGCATTAGGACCCAGACAGGATATCAATCAGTGCCTCGGTTTCCAAAGGTTCCATCTCTTCATTCTATCAATTTTGGCGTATGCAGATATTCTTCAAGGTCTATGTTACATATTTGTTGGTAAGAGAGGGGCAAAGGAGGATGATAAGCAGGTCACACAGCTCTGTTTCTGAGATCTGTGTTTATACTTGTCAAATTTCATCCAGCAATTGAGCCTTCCAATTCTGCATTTTTAGTCTGTATTCTTTTTGACACTGTTCTGTTTTCTGTCTACAAGAGTCAAAATTTCTCTTTGGTTTAAAAAAAAATAAAGAAGGCTCCCATTTTCCTCTCACCAGCACCAATTTAGCATGTCATGAGGGTTATTTTTTCCTCACCTTTGGAGGAAAGCTGAATGATCAGACATGAAGAAAAAGTCATTAATTCTTAAAGGCCAATCACCCTCTGGCAGTTGCATCATTTATTGTTCTTTCTTATTTCTCTCTGCCCTCTCTTTTGTGCTGCTTCCTCTCTTGCTTTTCCCCGTCCCTTCCTGTTCATTCGTTTGTTTTTTAAAAAGCCACTCATACAGCAGTTCTATGGTTTCTCTAAAAACAGAATTCCATTTAACAATTTCCTCTGGTCATTTGATATCATACAATTCAAGTGTGGCAACTAAATTGATATGTATTTTTATTTTCAAGTCTTCTAATGATTAATGCTCAGTGATGTACACTTTACTGTCTGTTTAAAAACTTTTTATTAACATTCTATTGATAAAATTTTAATCAATCACTCCTAACTCATACTTAGCACTGTAAACACTTATCAAGAACTTTTTAGATGTTATCTAAATTTCTGCAATATAAAAAATATTAGCAAAATATTTAGTGGCTTTTAACTCCCCCTGCTACCCACTAATAATTACAAGTTTAAGAATTCAGATTTTGTAATAGCTGCAATAGTAAACTCATCCTATACTTTCATAATAAGGCATTCATTCCATATCAGCTATCTGACAGACAACATACATCTATCATAACTAAAAAAGACTTCATTTGTTCAACATGCCAAGTGAACAAGAAGAGTTATAAAATTATTATCTAATTGTTATTGCTTAATCTATTGAAACTGCTTTATCAAGGTATTTCTTTTTTCCCCAACAATAAGATACATTGACATATTGATACCTAGGTTACTTATCAGTATATTTGCTTTCAGTAAAACACTTGGCATTTCTTCTGTTATTAAAGAGAAACAGGAGGGACTATTAATTATGCATTCATTTTATATCAGAATATGCATTTAACTTTTTTTTTTTGTGGAAAAGCAAAAACTGGCAGACAAATAACTCATAAATGACACTAATGAGCACTGGGAGATGGAGTGGAAAAGCTTTAAATGTGTCCCATTATTTAGCAGGATAATTAAGAGCCCAGCTCTTCCATGGCATTTTATTACAGAAATAGATAAGATCCCATCTTATTGCAAGCAGGTGTTGTAATGAAGCAAAGCGAGATCATTTTTATGAGGTTCTTCTGGTCCAAAAAAGATTGCAAATTTATTTTATGCTACCTTAATTTAAAAAGTAAGCATGCAGATCTTGGGAAACAAAGGGGACAGCAAAATATGATGTGTAAAACCACTTCCAATGCTGTTGATTCAGGTTATCCCCAGAGGAAGAAAGAAAAAAGAAAGAAGAAAACAACATTTGTTTTCTCACATCTTATGAATACAGTTTGGTCTCTTACAAATAAGATTTGGTCTAAGTGACTCTCATCAAACAGAACTCACACTACACAAATGGCATCACAGTTTAATATACACTAAACTTCATACCAGATTATTTATAGTAAAAATACAGTTTGTGCTGCTTCAATTCATTATGAAGCTTTAATCCACCATAAATATTGCCACTAAAGTTTTGTAACATATCTGTCATGATTTTATGCTTTTTTCATTAGCATTTAATATCAAGTGCTGCAAAACAGAGATAACCCCACATGGTAATCCACAAAAGATTCAGTATTAAATCGAGTGACGCAATATTTACATTGGTGTAATTGCAAGAAGGTTCTGGGCTAATGTTCACTGACGATAAACTTCAAGAGTATATACAGGACTCACAGGGAAGAAAACTATCATATTTTATTGTCTAGGCCATAATCTGTGATTTTTTTCATATATCATTGTATAAATATACTGTAGTGAAACCGAGAAGCTGGATTTTCTGGAGAGCAGGCATTTTTGTTTTAAAATGAAGAAAAAAAAAAAAGACACTGAAGGTTAAAATACATTAATATAGATATGAAAAACTGTAACTTCTTCTTTTAAATACAATACCTGGGAGAAAGTTGTCCATGAAAATGAAAGCAAGTCTGTAAAATTTAGACAGATACTATATCCTGTGGAAGTCTAACAACTAGAGGCAGATGGTAGAATTTTGACTATATTATTAACTCCTTTTCAGATGGGAAAAAAACCCCAGTAAGATGGCCACTTGTTCTTAGGAGCTTCACAAGAATAAGCCTATCTTAGCCAACAGATACTAAACCATGCTTATAGTTTTGGCTAGAAATATACAGAAATACAAAGGGTATAATCCAATTCAAATTCTGTGCAGAGAAAGAACTGTACCCTGATGGTGGCAAGAGTTTTACAAATATTTGTTATCAGTTTATATTTTTTGTATTTTTCACTTCCACCACTGTATTGTCTAGAGTCAGGAACTATTGATAGACAGTGAGAAAGATTGCATAGGACACCAATATCAGCTAATAACTAGCTGGATATCATCAAACCCCAGAAAACTTTCTGAACCTGGGAAGCACAAATTCACAGGCTCATGATAGTTTCCTCTTTTTCTATTTTCCTTTATTCACTGGAGTTTGAGATTCGTTACACTTAAAATCTGAGGAAGTTAGGTGGTGAGATGAAAAAAGGAGTGAGATACAGAACGAAAGAAGTGTGGAAATTGAAATTTAAAGCATGGCTAATGTAATTTGGCTGATTTTGCTGCAAACCTACCAAGGAAAGAAAAAAAAAAAAAAGAGTAAAGTTCTGCAGTATGTAAGAAACAACTTCTTGAGATGGTCTTGATTTTCTACCCTCCCTGCATGGTGAATGCTATGTATTTGAAAGAGCTTGAAATTAATCATCTTTATATGGAGATTAAAGAAAAAGTGATGAAGCATGATAACCTGCAACTTCTTTTTCTTTTACTTCTTATAGTTAGGGGAATCTGTACCTCTGCTACAAAGGATGCAGAGATGGGGGAAGCTCCAGTGGATCTACTAACATCAAACGCTTACCCTTTCATTTTGCATTTCAAACAAAGCGTCGTATCTGCTCATTTCTTTATCTTTTGCTCACTGTGACTTTTTGTTTCTGATGGTCAGCTTAGTTTTTACTAACACTTTACAGGAAAAATAGGAAGTGGCTTGAGTATTTCAGATTTTGAATGCCCTGAATTGGGATGGAAAAGTCTCAATGATTTTAAGTAAGAAAAACATTTCAGTAATTTTGAAACTGTTTTACAGTTTATACCTCTTTACAAATTTCACTTCTTGAAGTAATTTTAGCATAACAGATGTTGGTCTAGGAGGTACTGTTGTAGAACTTCAAAGTTATGTCATTTTTTCCACAAACCTTTTGTACCAGGTGTAGGTGTCCAGGTGTGGGCAGTGGGGGAGTGCAGGGGCTGCCCAGTGCCAGTCACAGCCGGTTCCAGCCGGTCCCACCACAAGCCACAGCTGAACCCATCAGTGGGGTCGGTGGGGAAAGCAGCTCTGAGGGAGGGGAAAGGCTGTCGGGAGTGAGGGGCAACTGTGAGACATGGCCCTGGGAGCAGCGAGGCCAGGGAAGGAGGAGGGAGAGGAGGGCTCAGGGCCTGGAGCAGAAACTCCCCTGCAGTCGTGGAGAAACCGCAGGGGAGCGAACATTTCCCTGCACCCATAGAGTCTATTTTACCTGTGACAGTAATTAGCACACAATTTCCCGGTATTAATCTCAACCCCTGAGCTTTTGATTTTTCATTTTTTCCCATCGTCTTGTCAAGGAAGGAGAGTGTTTTTTAAACCTTAACCTTATTTTTCAACCAAAAGTTCCCAATAAGCTCTCGTTTTTAGCTGTTTAGCACTTGCAGATCCTCACACCATAAGGATAAGCTTTTACCTGTTGAAGCT
The DNA here is from genome assembly GCA_907165065.1 of Caprimulgus europaeus. The sequence continues at coordinate 18,340,036 of OU015538.1, read as the reverse complement.
GAGTGAAAACTCAGGACCAAAAGTCTTAACTCTGCTTTGTCACTCACTACATATAAAGAAATATCTATTTAAATTCTATTAAAATCTTATTTGTTTGGGGGTTTTTGGTTGGTTTTTTGTTTTGTTGTTTTGGGGTTTTTTTAAAAAACACATTGCTTCTGCTGCACAAACAGTTGCTGTGGTGAGAATACGTTTCTAACACCACTTAAGACTTTGGGTGAGCTTTGGGGAATCTTGTGCACATAACTGTTATTATAATATAAATTTAGGATGCCGGGCCATTTAAAAGCTTGAAACTATAATAACTGAGGAGAAATTCCTCTATTAATTTGCAGTTAATGTTTTGCTTCACACTTTATTGCACACTGTCTTTTTTCTGCATCCATTAAACCTGTTGTGAGCCACAGAGAAAAGACCAATTTTTATCTGTGGGGAATAAAGTAGTCTAAAATTTTACATTTTTTAAATTGCTTCATATCCTGTGTGGTCATTCATTCTTAAAGTAATAGTTAGCAATAATGACTTTATACTAATAAACATTTAGTGATGGCCTGAATTAGAAAAGTATCAAAATTATACAACTTTGGTAGTACAGTAAGTTTTCTGGAATGCACTAACTATTTAAAGCATCAAAACATGATACAGAACTGACTGATGGTTTCTGCAATCCCTCCTTTCCTACACACACCCTGCAGAAACATGAGTGTACTGAATTTTCTAACGTCTCTATAGGAAAAGTGTTAGGATTCTGAATTAGCTGGGTTTGTGTAAATTACTGAGAATTATTTGCTACGTAAATTGCATATAATTTATTTGCCAAAGTGTTTAAGACTTATTTGCTTATTGATAGTTTGCATTCTTCCAGTTCTTCTATAATAATGTCAAAATACACTAAACTGACAATTGAAGTCAGGATGGGTGTGATTCAAATACTGAAATGCTAAAAGGCATTGCAAATACGAACATGCACATTACCCACAAGGATGAAAACAATCAGGTCACTTATACTGCAATATCTGTTACTTAATTTTATTTTTTTTATAAAAAAATACACACCACAGAACCTTGAGGATATCAAACAGGTAAAATTGGATCCCACTGACTGCTCACAGTTACTTAATATTAAGGCCCTATCCATTAGCAGGTTTCTCTCAGCTGTGGCTCATTTCAGACTTCTTTTTCTCCACATCCTCCTTCCATATCAATGACATTATTCCAGCTGATTTATGCACTGAGGAGACACACTTCATCAGGTTAGATTAATTCACTAACTCCTGGGTACTATTATAGGCATATTCTGGCTCTGTGCATATCAGCTAGCCAGCTAAGGTTAGCATCTGACATGACAGAGATTAAATTTCTGTACTTCAGCACACATTTTATTCAATGGTCGGATGTAGAGAAAGAGCACATAGACTGAGTCATAAAAGCACAGGTCCTAAACACACATAATCAAACCAGATTTCTTTTGTTTTAAGTTTAATGAGAGTTAAAAGTTCTAGCCTTTATGAATAGGGAAGAAGGAAATAAAGGGAATAAAAAAAGAATTTCTCACTTTACCTCTGAAATCTACAACTGCAATGAAGTAACCCAGCTCTCAGGAGCCTGTAGGTTCATAAGGATGTACTATTGCATTAACCAGATGTAGCAAACCAGTAACCTGATATGATACTACAGTAGCATAAACCTTTTGTTCACAGCTATAGATAGTGCTTTTCCAGATTGCAGAGCTCTGTAAAAACAGAATTATCTTTTTTAAAGGAAACCTGATTTCAATATTCAGTCCTCAATAAGGTAATAAAAAGTTACAATAAAGGCTTGTAAAGGTGTTGGTATTGCTGTATAATCACCATACCTCATGGAAGTTTTCCTTTAAAATGCTTTCTCTATAAAGACTTTAAGATCTTTTTCAGTCTTCTTAATTAAAATGATAAGTTAGAAACAATCTACCACTAATATGAATACCTGTTTCAGTAGCTCTACAGATTGCTTTAGTAGAGGCACAACATATTTTGACCAATCTCTAAAGGCATTTCAGAAATCTTCCACAGCTATTGTACTGGAAACACCCTTTCAGCAGACAAGAGATAGGGCACTTTTAATGATCAATATTGGCATCTCTTTATCCAGTGTTTATCCAATATTAGAAGATAACAAGCGGTCCGTTTCTGCTTCTAAATGGAATTAGGAAATCTTGCTCATTTGTATGCTTACGTTATTTTTTTAATCCTGATTTTGCATTAGTTTTCTCTATAGTTGGTATAGTTTTTGATGTAAAAGAATGGCAAATAATATGTTCTGTAATACTCTATTTCAGATGCTCCTAATTAAGTTTGTAGGGTATGAGTGCTACCAATGGGTTAAAAAAATAGTTAGTGATGGAACCAGCAGGAGTGTGTTTAAATCATTGAATTTTATTATTTGTCTCCCTTGTCACAAAGGTAACCTTCTGCAAATGTTTTAGGCAAATTCATATTTTATAACAACACTAACAGAACCTGCTGATATAGTTCAGTATTTCTAAAAGCTTTGAACTCTGTTCTTATATTTAGATTTCAGCACATTAACATCTTTGAGGTTAATGGACTTCCAAAATAAAATGCTAAAATTGAAACTGGGTCTAATTCAGTCTGAGGTTATTAATTCTCCATTGATTTCCTCCATCTTTACTGATGTTCAGGAGCAGCACTGCTCTATACAAATAAGGCCCATATCACACCCATCCAAGGCTGCCATCCCAGGTGATTTGCATTTCATGCACATCACATTGTGAAAGGCAGATAGGGAAAAAAATCATGAGGAAAGAGCAATGTGAAAGTGATCTTTTCACCTGAAGAGATCTGACAAAATCTGGGGAAGCCTAACCTGCTGAAAAAAACTAGTAGTGTTTCACTTCCTCTTGGCAAATTAAAGCTTTGAGGTTTTTTAAACAATGTCTTGGAGTCCTTACACCACTGTAGACCTCTTCTTTTTCTATCTAAATATCAGGGAATTAAAACAATCTATGTATTCTTCTCTTTCTATGTGATCCCCTCTGTTGTCACATTTTGCAGCTCTTAGAGACTCCTCCTTCACATTCGTGGATTTTTTTCTGTACCAGACACTGTGGAGTTTGCATCTTAAAAGAATCAGGTACTGGAATGTTCCCAATTCTTACGAACACATCTCTTATGAAGGTAACAGCAATGCATCTGTATCCATGCTGATTTTATATTTGCAGATGTGTACTCCTCATGAAACTAGCTACTAGTGCACAGGCTGAAGATGAGTTACCTGCTCGTGTGTACCCCCTCAAACTTGTTTTGGTTTTGTCTCTTTTGTATTTAAGATCAATGTGCACATTCACAATACTAAACAGTGACAACTGACTAAGGTTTCTTTCCACTGAAGTCTTTCAGAGACAAAAGCAAATCCTTCATTTGTAGACTTTCAATTTATCTATTGCATATTCTGATATCAATTGTCTCAATATCATGAGCTACTTAAATGTTACTTCATCTGGGTTAGTTGCCTTGATCACTTGGCCTATAAAGAGTACTTCAGATTTGGCCTGCAAATGTATTCTGATGCAGAAAAAACCCACATTTTCTCTCATTCTTTGGAGTTTTAGCACAATGGCTGTTTACTACAAATTTTAAAAACAGCTTGATTTTTTTTCCTTCAGTTTCCATAGATCTTTGACATTATCTTTTATCTGAAGAATTCCCTCTGGAATACTCACAAATCAACAGTTAAAAGTCCACATGAAATCTCTCTGCTTCTGTTTCATTCTGTGTTAGTCTCACATGCATATATTTTATAATTCCTTTTCACACTTTGTCCTAATGATTCTCATTTTCACTATTTCACAGGGGGTTCATTTTCCCTACTATCTTTAGGAAATCTATTAAATATTATACAACTAGATTCTTTGTGATTGCCACGATTATGTGCAAGACTAATTTTCCAGCTTGTCTGTATTTCTTTAATATACAGTACTGTTTGAGTCTTTTCCAGCATATTCAGTATTTCTCGATATTGCTAGGAATAGTAGGGGATTTGCTTGCACTGCTATTTTTCTCTGTGTAGACCTTACAGCACTCCATGCCTTCTAACTCTTGATTAGCAAGGACAGTTTCACAATCATCCTTTTCAATTAACCATTAAAAAATGAATATTAGCAAGAAAGTAGAAACCTTTGCAATACTTGCTAGTCAGACCATATTATTTTACTCTGTGCTCTATTTTTTTTTTCTTGGTCATCATGCAGCACCTTAGAAAAAGAGTATGCATTTCATTATAGATTTTAATATATTTTGACAAAACCAAGGCTTGAAAGAAAGCTAACAGGAGTAATAGGATCATTCTAGATGATGAGGAATTGAGAGAGAACTACCATAACTTAGGTGAATTTAGCCATAACTAAAAGCAACTGAAGGATGCTTAAGAAGAAAATATGGCTAAAATTATTTTTAAACACTGCACTTTTTGTGATTTGAGTAAGAGAGAGTGTTTGGAAGATGGAGTGTTCTATGATCTCCTACTGGGAATAGTCTCATGCAAAGACGCCTAGTGCTTTGTGAAGTATATAAATAGGGTGACAAGTTACAGCTAAATTTAAGAGAGAAAATGTCAACTTAAGCTTAATGCTTTAAATCTCGTTACTTACAAGATTCTTATGTGATACATCTACAGCTGAGATCAATGGAAATTGAAAGTTCCCTCATTATAGAAGAGAAATTGCTCTTGGTACATCATTTTTCATTAAAATCTCCCTAAACTGGAGCATGTATCCTTCCCAACTGTTTTGCTAGAAAATTTATGACACTTCAGTTGAGCTATGATTATTGTTATTTTTTGCTCACAAGGACTAGTGTTGAGAACAAAAAAAAGAGAAGTTAACACTCTCCTGTGACTGTTTTTCCCTAGCTCTATTCAGTATTTAACAGTCACAATTATGTGAACAAATAAGCCAATTTGAAGGCATTCTTAAAATTGCAGATAATTCAACTCAAAGCTTTACATGAAGAGTGTCTACATATCAGGGAAGTGCAATGTACAGGAAAGTTACCTTATACATGGATTTTTAATGGACAAGCCCATGAAAACAGAAATGCTGCAGTACCCCAGTCTGAAGTGTTAATTACTTCTCCCATTTCTAACAGGCTGGTAGATGTTGACACTGGGTCAACTTATATTTTCATATGTGTTAAAGAAGAGGATTATGAGTGTGCCTGGAGCACTGCATACAAACATTTTTATAAATTAAAAAACTCTATAAGTATATAGGGTTTATCAGTTTTTACTACTTGACAGCACAAGATTCTTTTTGGGATTTGCTAAATGAATTTTCTCACCTTCTCTGTTCCTAAAATAAACTGCTCTTTGCACCTACTACACACTTTTCACTTTTCTTAAATAATTTCACACAGTGCCTATGCTTGCTGTCTTTGTCTACTAGCCTGTAAGTCAAACCCTTTTCTCACTGTATTCAGTCACCGAGGTGACTGCTGCATCATCTGATGAAACCCTGCTCATCATTACTGGTATTTCACCAAGTAGGGTTCATCACCAGCCTTTGTAGTTTGTAAACCCCATTTAACCGGCCTTGTTTCCAACATTTCTTGCCATTAGGACTCTGAACCTACCTAATTTCCCTGTTTATATTACCAGAAATGCACCAAACAGCTCTAACATACCTGCCTGCCTTGTAGTCTGCCAACATTTACTGCAATCAGCAGTGTAATCTGTCTACACTTACTCGTACCTGTGGTATCTCATTAATAGCACAGATCTCAAGAACTCGGGCAATAGTGAGATTGGTCACAGAAAAGAGCAATAATATTGGCAATTTGTGCTTGATTAACACAGCTCTTCTCAAGATTTCTAAGTAATGTTTACCCATAAAATTCTGATTCCTCAAGCTGCTTCATGATGACTGAACTCAGATCCTTATAGTGCCAGTTTGTCTGCATTCCTCTGGATTATGGACTTGATCGGAGACATGGGGTTTGATGCCTGAAGAAACAGAAGTGATGAGACTACTGCACTGCAAGCTTAGAAACTGGGAAGTACTATTAAACAGAATAAACAAACAAAACCCCCTATTTCCCAATTTATCTACATTAGGACAAAAATGGAAATCAAGTTCAACTGGTATTTTTTGTTGCCCTCATTACAAATGTAAGAACTTCACAATTAGGTTACAGGTAGCTGCTAGCTGTATTGGATCACTTATCTCCTAACATGTTCTTACAGTACTCGGCTATTTTTGTGTGGTGCAGAGGGTGACTTCTAACCATGTCTCTAGCAAATAAGTATTAGATAGATATGTGCAATATCCTCAACTTGTGTGGTGAAGTCTTAGTTTAAAAAAAAAAAATAAATTAGACATAATAAAACAATGATAGATCAGGAAGCAGACAGTGAAGTAGAAAAAGAAGACATAAGTTAAAACTTCTTAAACTCTATTTTGCTGCCAAAGACAATGCCAAATATAACTAGACTCGGAGTATTTCACCTATGGCTCAGCTCAGATCCTAGGTAAGTGCTGTGAAGAGAGACACACTGAAACTAGCCTATTTAAAATCTGTTTTTTATTATTTTTTTTAAAGAATTTAATCAAAAAGTATCGATAAGTTCCTCAAGAAAACAGAAGTTTCACTATTGCTATGATATTCTTTGCTCTATTCCTCTTTGTAAGGGAATAGAACAAGGCTCAGAAAAGTGAATTTTTATATTTTAAAAGTTTTATGCAATTCCTGATTTTTTTCTCCAAAAGTTTTCTCTCAAAATTTTTCTGCAGATCCCTGTGAAATGTCATGGTCAACTCCATCCACTGTGAATATGGACTATGTACTGTTATCTTTTAACCCCTTCTACGCTTTAAGATTCTAATTAAACCATGAGAGCTACAGAATATAGTGCCACTCTTTGTACTGAAAAAAAAAGCATATTCGTGTTTGTCCACAAGTACTAGTTCTGTGCAGAACAGAATATACAGAACATTTTGTTTCTTAATTCTGCCCTTTTCAGGCTCTATCATTATCTGTAGAGTGGTTCAGGAAGGAATTTTATCATCTTTATATTCCAAACGTTTTTCTAAAACCAAATTTTAGACAGCAAGTATTTAAAAAACAATTCAGAACACCAAATTAATGTAGATATATTTCTTAAATTAACTTTTAAATGATATTTCAATCTTAGTCATTTAAAAATATAAACTATTGTTGATCAGAATATTAGCTTGAATTTCTAAGAGAAAGGTCTATTCAACTCAGAACAACAGAAAAGTTTTAAAGTAAACTGAATTTTTCTAACTATTTCTGAGTTTCAATTTCACCTTATTAAATCTCACTTTAAGAGTTCAATTTCAGTAAATCTATTTTTTCATAATTAAAAGCAGTAGCTTTAATGGGAACTAATTTGAATTTCTAAAAATAACTATCTCCATGAAATGACTATCAATCAATCAATCCCTTTGAGATAAGAGCCCTACTTTGTCCTGATAGCATTACTGGTTTTATGGTATCCTCAGCTGCCTGACTTTGTTTCCTTAAAAATGGACTTCCTTAAAGAGCTTCTGACCAATTACAGAAAAATCTTTTAAAACCAATATGTTCAGAGTATACTGGCATGTTCAAAAATACCATGTTCAAATAGTGGTTTGCACTTGCACTGGATTTTATTCATAAATATATTTACATGAAGGCACAAAAACCGTGATAAAATGGTCTGTCCTAAATTATTAACATTTGCATCTTCTGTTTTGAAAGATCACAAATAATCCAATTTCTAGAAAAAATCTTAAAATGGAATCTTTATAGATAAAGTCTGAATATAATATTCAAAGAAAAACTGGACTCTGTACCTATTGTAACAGATTACTTAATTTGCCCTTCCTGTTACATATTCTTGTGAAATGGAAGAAAGTTGTCCTCATTTTACTTAGAGAGCAATTAGTAATTTCCACAAAAGTATCTATAGGTCACAGCTGGCCAATCTGATGATGACAGCATTGGAAGATTAGCTAAGCAACCCCTTAAAAAACTTAACCAGGCATAAAAATCTTGCAGGATGTACCATCTAATTTAGATGACTACCCACTCTTGTCCAGAGAAGTGAAAAGGACATTTGCCAGGCTTTCAGCTGTCCAGTTCTAACTACAGGCCTGCTGGTTTTGATATCTATTGCTGTAAATGGAGTAGATCTTGTTAATATCCATATGTGAAAACATAATGGAAATAAAAGGGTGAAAAAAAAAAAAAAGAGAGAAGACAAGAGGAGAGGAGAGGATCTTCTTTTCAGATGTTTTTTTGGTCATGGATATTAATCACCTGCTAGACATACTTGGCATTCACATTACTGTCTTCATTTTACTGCTTAAGTCTCAGTAGGGAGGAGAGTCTGACTCTGTTTGGGGCAAGAGGGGTTTACCTTAGTGAGTAATTTGGTATTTTAGGGCATGATTTACACAAACTGATGTCTAAGGCAAATCAAAATAGTGATTTCATACCCAAATAGACTGAGAAAAGCTTAGGAAAGGGTCATAGACAAAGCTATAAAACAGGATTTCACTTCAAAGATGGGTACTGCTTTAGGTGAATGTCCAACTGCAAGAATTCAGCCCAGGTCTCAAAATGATATTAAGGATCCTCATAATGTAAGATTCTCCCATTAAAAGATATTAGATATGTTTAATTAAATGTCAAATCTATGCTTATATCAGAGGCAACTCTGCAAAGTGATATGAAAATCAGAGAGATCTGACCTGCCACCTGTACAAAGAGGATGAGACGAGGTAGTTTTGCTGTGAGACTTTTACTTTCTGAAATTCAACTTCTGAACGTGGATTTTGATGAATCAAAACAAATTTTTATACAATTTCTCAGAAATAAAAAAAGTTCACATAATCACAATGGAGAATAATCAGACACAGATAGAAATAAAATGCTTTAGATTGACACTGGAATCCCAACAGTTATGAAAGTTTCTTAGTACTGAAGTGAGTCCACTCCATCCTTTTATAAGCATCTAGGAACCACGTGTTGGTACATATAAAACTATTATGTTTTGAATGCACAATATTTATTCTAATCAACATCAGCAGCCACACATTATTAAAGTGTTTCAGAGTAAAACTGAATTAATTTGCTTAAAGCATCTTTTCCAAACAAAATATGGTTAAAATGAGTATTTGGCTTTGGGCTTTGTGTTTGGAAGACTGCCAGAGACACTAAAAAGGATTGCAGAATTTTCCATTTCATTTCCTTACCTCTAAACAGTATTTAAGGCCAGCTTCAAAGTAAGGCATGAGATTTTGAGGGAAAGTAATTTACTTTTATTTTTTAATTATGTTAAATGAAGGGCATACCTATTATTTGGGGTTTTAAAATAGTATTTAGGGCCATTAAATAGCTTAATTACAAGACAGGATTGCTAAGGACATACTTGACTGAGAACAGACATGTTTGGCATGAGAAAAAGATTGTGACTTTATGACATGCAATAGCTCAAACGGAATGAAAACCAGCAAAAACCATATCCAGCCCACATGAAACCAGCTCTTAGAGCCTTACTACTAGCTAGCTAGATGCCACAAAAGTACAAAGCCATGGCCATCTTTAGGATCTCACCATAAAAGTCCTGAAATCTTCAACAAGACTGACTCGATCAGGCCTCTAACATATAGTGCTTAATTTATTTACAGAAAGACTATCTCTTGGTGAGAAATTTTCATCTGATTTGGACCACATTATCTTTTGTTACTCAGAGGTCAAATGCTTCGTTATATTCCTCATTTCTCCCTTGATCCTGAAAAACTTAAGAACGCTCCTCTCCCCACACATTGCTGCTCTGCAGCTCTTCTGTTTTCTGCATATAGAGTGAACTGGATGCTCCGGAGATACCAGTCCAGAACTACTCACAAAATCTACATAGATTAAAAGCCAACTGAAGTCCATAAATAATGCATGTAACACTAAGTGCTATCTACCCTATTCTTGGATGTGTGTATCTTGTAAGATCCGCTTCTGCATTTTGCATTCAAATGTATATTAGCCACTTATACAGGACAAATTGGGATCTATTCCTGATGCCATCTCTTAAGAGCATTATCAAACTCAAACTTGTTATAATGAGATTCAGTTTGAGAAAAAGGAAAAGAATAAAAGAAAAATCTGGTTCCTTGCAGTTCCATTATTAGAATCACTTCTGTTCCCAACTCTAACGACTAAACACCTCATGCAGTTACTTTACATAATAGTAGCAAGATTTTAATAATAATAATATTAATTTATTCACATTAGGTATCACATAATTTTGGTTCTATAATAATCAGGTAGTATCAAATATTAGGTATTAAATCTGGGTAAATTTTAATGTAACTAATATTAGTTATTACTGTTGTGTATAGCATAAACTTCAGTTCATTCTGACTCTGCTGCCAGTAAAGGGACATCAGCTTTTTGTTTTAAAGAAAAAAAAAAGCTTCAGAAATAATCTGATATCTGATGATACAGGTAACAATTGTGAAAAGACAGAGAATCCAAAAGTTTCATTTCTAAGCAAGCAAGTTTACTCAAAGAGTAGACCAAAAAAATGACTTCTTGGTGGTGCTCACCTTAATTCTTATCTGTCAGGAGAACTATCTTCTCACTTTCTCTCACTGTCTTTTCCTAAAGACACAATGAATGAAAAATGGCAGAGAAAGTGAAGTGAAATTTGTCTTCATTTTATACGCACTGTAACCTAAAAGTTATCACCAGCAGCCAACTTTCAACAACCTCCAGAGGGCTTCACTTACTGCCTTCTACTTGTTCAGTTCCCATGCATGTGTAAAATACCTAGCGTACAGGGTGGCTCGGCTGGTTATTTTCATCCAAATGGAGACAATAAAGGAAAGGAAGTATATTAATGCTGAAGACAAAAGATCAGGCATAAGACACAAAAGTCTGGAAAGTAAAGAACTCATCCTTGACAAAGGTAGTTTAAATGCTACTTGATGAAGTTCTGTTAGCTGAGGCCAAGGAAGGATCAATGTTAATTTAGCTTCTATGGAATTAATGTAGTTGACAGGATTTGTGTGTGATTTCAGAATGGAGCAGAGAAATGGCAGGTTGCCTGCTTTATGCACACAAAGTTAGGTAAGGTAACAAAGAGCTAAAGGAAGGTAAGAGTCTAAGTAAATGAGTTTCATAACTCTTTCCTTTCTCTGGAGTTTCTGGATATTTTTTTTTCTCCCAAGTATCCAGGACCCAGTAGTAAGTCTCATACAGAGCCAAATAGTCATACTAGAAATCAGACAAAAGATCTCTCCTGATTTGCAGGATTCTACAAAGGGTCATTTCTTCCTCTGTAATAATGAATCATTCCTCCTATAATCAAAGCAGTTGACTGAAGAGAACTAGTAAATATGCATTTCTCATGGGCAACACCTCAGATGTCCTTTCCCTGTCCTCTTACAGGTAACAGTAAGAACTCCATGTACTTCAACAAAACTGAAATTAGACTATTTCAAGGAGATAATTAGCTGCTCTGTATTACTTTTGAGAGATCATTAGAGACCTTTACTATCCTCAAGAACAAAAATGCAGTAGATACTCTCTAAGGAAAAACCACATTGCTCCCAAATACCATTTGAAGTAGTAAAATATCTAATCTACTTTTTTGCAGTAGTTTTATAATTTGGTCTTCTGTTATTATCAGCAACTACATAAGATCAGCCCCTGAAACATTACCATGCTGTCTCCTTATGATTTTTCACCACAGCAACTTTTTTTCTAAAAGTCAAAAATTCCATGTGTGAAACCATGATAAAACACGGCACGGTAATGATTAGCAGGGATCAAAATAGATTTTCTGTCATCTATTCTTTTCTTTCTTTTGCAACTCCATTGAACCCTCCAACATTTGTTTCAAGACTAAAAAGGTCCAAGAGCTCTAGGAAAAAAATGATACAATCTTACAACATTAAATTTACTCTCATTATTATTAGTTACATGACTTTAGAACATACATGATGATCATACATCATTATTTCCAAAGAACTCCCTACCACACAAACACTGGACTAATGTAATATATATGTGTGTGTGTGTGTGTGTGTGTGTGTTACGTTTATCTCTCATTCCTATTTTGCACTATTGAAAAATTGCAAAACTCACAACGTTTACTGTCTCTCCAAATTTCTCCAAGATGTTTTATTCAGAAAAATCTGCCTTTTAAGGTCTTCAATCAACAGTTTTCCAGAGCACAGGGTCTCCCTAGCCTTATCACAGGTACCTTGTATCACCTGATTCAGCCCTTTCCAACATTTTCTGTAGCAAGAATCTTTCTATTACTGATCTTGAAATCCTTATAGCTTTTTATCATCTGGTTTAAAACTAGAAAAAAGGTAGAAAAAAAACAGAAAAAAAATCACAACAAAACAACCAGAATAACAAAGAAAGATTTTATTCCTTTCTATTTCAATAAGGCATTCTTAGCTTAGATGCCCAGAGTCTCTCTAAAGCCCCTTTTTAGGTCCTTAGTGGATTTGTCAGCTTGATCCTTTACAGTGGCTTAGAGAAACCATTACTTTGTTTATTCCAGGATAATCTCAAGAACTCTAGAAGGTACCACTGTCTCCTGATCCTAAATTAGTAATAATGAATAGAGTACAACTAGAATAAACAGCTCTGGTTTAGTAGCCACCACAGGTCATGGTACCTAAGCCCTACCACTCAAGAGATTCCATTAAAGAGATTAAACCTGACAGGATTCACCCTTTCCCCTGGTTGCTCATTACCAATACTTCCTGGAAACATGAAGGTGGATATGGCTCCTCTTACAGTGATAGCAATAAATACCCTTATAGTTGTGTTAACATCATGAGACAATTACTGCAAAACATCAGAAAATAAGTTTTGGGGAAACAATATAAATTATGAAGAAAAGAAAAAATCAAAATAAACATAAGATAAATTTTGATAATGTTTCAGGGGCTGATCTTATGTGGTTGCTGATAGTAACAGAAGACCAAATTATAAAACTACTGAGGGCATTTCTAGAGCTGTATCAATGCATAATCAATAAGGGATGTAAGCCAATTTTTCTTATCTGGGCTGACTAACAATGAAGAAAATCATATAACCAGCTGTGAAACAGAATACAAAAAAAAAAAGGGGGGGGGGGGGGGGGCAAACTAAGGGACTGGCATTTCTATAATGACATATCACCAATTACTATAATTAGAAAGAAGATACCAAAGTTTGAAGAGTCTTTAAGCATTGTTTTTAAAAGTAATTAAAGTTATACTTTTCTCTAACTATTTACCTGATGGCCTTTGAAAGATGAGACTCTCATTTCTTTGCAAAGAATGTTATCTCATACAGAACCGTAGACCTACATGAACTTTTCATAGTTTTGATGATTTAAACCTCTACCTTATTTTACCAATTATCTGCAAAACGTTTTTTTACTCTTGAAGGGATTATTTTTTTCATGACATCACTAACATCACACTGTTTTAACTACATCTGTGAAAACTAAGGAGCTATAGAGGTTGTGAAATTTGTTCTATTCATCTTTTGGAGTACATGCAAATTCAAAGTCTGTCTTTTCTTTCTCAGCTTCATAATCTTTGCAAGTAGCTTATGACTTCAGAACACTGAAGATAATTCCCTGTCCCTAAAGATGGATCTGATCCCACAGATCCACTGCAAGAAGACTTCCACTGATCTCCATGGCCTTCATTCATACAACCAAAGCCAGTACACTACACCAGAAGTACTTTTTTTTTTTAACCTGTTCATAAATCTGATGCAAAAACCATGGCACTAAGCATGGTGCAGAACTGGCTTCCACTGGAGAACTGTGTAAGAATGCCAAGGTCGCTTCCCAGCTCTCCCAGTGTGATAACACCGTGCACTTCCAGCACAGCAAATGGGCCCGCTCACCCTTTAGTTTTAAGAAATACTTTTTTTAAGCTAGCAATATATTTCAGCTGTTTAAAGCCTAATAAAAATACAGCACAAGTCATTTATTATCTGTCACTTCTATGTAAGTAATTCCATAAAGAGTGAAATTTAAGATACTCTGCAAAAGAATTCTTTCAGACTTGACAGTCTTATTATTTTAAAATTTAAATGACATTCAGAGACATTCAATGCTGAATATCTTGGATCAAAGGCAATAGTGCAGTGGAAGTAAAATTCAGTGACTAAAAAAAAAACCCCAACAGAAAATCAGGTCCAGCTGTCAATACTTTTCAATAGAGATTTACATCAAGCCACTTTAAACTCCTCTCATAATTCTTCAAGCACTCGGTTATAAATCAGATCAAAATGTATTCCTAGTCAGGTCTCCTTTTTCTTATAACATTTGATGTGTGTCTGTTGGATGAATTTCAAAAATTATTTTCATAAAGTACTCCACAACTGTGAGACGACAAAGTAGAAGAATAATATAGAATAAACTAAAACTACTAACTACTACCCAGGTCGGTCATCCCCTTAGTCATGAATTTATTTCCTTGGTAGAATAGGAAACAATTTGTTGGAAAGTAGTATTAGATGAGAATGAACTCAATCAATTGCCAGATCTCTTCTTGGGACCACTACCAGACTATAAATTGGTCTGTATATATTCTGGGTTGGTGAACAGAAAAAGCTTTCCGATGCCAGACCACAGGGTGGGGTTCATCTGATTTCCCAAACTGATTTAGAGGGAAGGCTCTGATGAGAGATCATGAGGGCTAGACAGTAGTTTATGGTTTTGACTTCGTAGTTCCTCTAAACAGGCTGTCTTTGTGTGATGATTTTTAAATGGAACCAGGGAGAATCTGCAGAAAACAAGTGAGAACTGTTTTGTTATTTAGTAAAAATGTACTTCGAGGGGGGAAAAAGAACCAGAGCCCAAAACAATCAAACTGGCTCAGTAGAAACCCCAGACACTAGCTTGATTTATTTCTGTGGACTGAACTGGCTTAGGGAATGATACCAGTTGATGTTTCTAGCACAACTCCAGATCTGTGGTGCACATCCACAGCAGATTTCCCTCTGTCATATGCCAAAGAAACACTGAATAAGGATTTTGTATACTTATCAGAGATATTTCTGTGGCACCATAAAGGTACACTTTGAGAAGGAGCATATTCTTAAATAACGAGGGAGTTAGTTTATTCTTGTGTAAAAAAGAGTCCCTCATTCTATCCCTATCCTAGCAGTCACTAGGTGACTGCAGTAAAAGTGTATCCTAAAATATTCCTTGCATCTCTGTAAGTTTCTTTAAATAAGAGAATTCTTTAGTACGAGGCAGTATATCCTTTGGAAATGAAGTCAGCCTTTGGTATTAGATAGTGGGGCCTGATGGGACAGGTTTCATCATTTCAGAGTACTATTTATTTATCCTGAAAAATGATGCCACCAGGTACTGCACCTGCTCCTTGCATTTTGATAAACTGTTTAGCATTGCATGTCTAGGCAGAAATATTACTATTTCTGTTAGTAGGGAGCTGGGAGGAGGCAAGCAAGATGTTCAACTAACAGTGTCTTCTATGTGATATCTCAGTATCTTCAAAATGCAGTGCATTTGTTGTACCAAAAATACATATTTAAGCAGGTGATCTCTCTGGGCTTCAATTCAAAAAGCTTCTTCAAATAAATGAGTAGGTATTTCTGCTAATATAATTTAAGACAAAAGAGATGTCAAGATATCCCTACTGGAGCCTTGAAATTCATTTTCATTTCCGTTTTGGCAAAAGCCCACTCTCCTTCTGGGAGGAGATCAAGCTTGGTAAGTGAAGATAGCTTATTTTGCATGCACATCTGTGCAGAGAAGCAAAGCAATTCTTTGGTACAGGTGGATAAATTGCCAGCTTTCATATATGACAGATAGTTTAATGCATAGTGAAACAACTACTGTGGCTATTCATTGCTGCTAAATGTAACGGCAAAAACTGCCTATGACAGAAAAGCAGCAAAGAAATATACTACAGCGTGGGCAGATGTCCATAGTGCATTAAAAAGAAATCTGTGTCCTCTTAGATTTAAGCAAACAACTGTTTTCTTATGATTTACTGTAATTTATCTGATTCATAGCAAGTTCTATCTTAATAATGCTCACATAATAACAGATGCATATATATTCTTTTGCATGCTTTGAGAGTCCATTTAACTTCTGAATGAAGGAAAGAGCACTTAGAGGAACAGTCACTGATGACAGACTATTGTTAAAAAGCTATCATATATTCAGATCCATCTGGTGCTATCCTGGGAGCAATGTGTTACAAACTAATAAAATTACTGCAGGGGTAGGGAAACCAGAAAAGACAATTTAAAAAGAATAGCCATTTGTTTTATAGACAGAGAATTACATTGGTTTATGTCATGCAAAACACTTAAAAATATCATTTTGGCAAAATGATCTTCATTTCAAAGTGCTTCACAGTCATATCCAGATTTGTATTAGTAATTTTTTCAATTTTCCATAAATAATAATTACATAAAAATGTCTTTTACACAATGCTTAGACGTTTCTGAAATGTGAATAAGGCTGAAATATGTTTTCACATTTCTGAAATGTAAGCTAATAATAAAAATGATATAAATATGGAGTTAGTCATATCATTAGGACAATTAATACGTTAAAAATATTCTGACTGGTTTTAATTCTTTATTAATCTTATAATCTGTTAAATACTACAGAATTTTTTTAATACTTCAGTACATCCTTAGCCCCTTCAACTGCAGCATTAAATAAAAAAGAATCAAAGTAGATTTCAGTCTGGTTTTTTTGGTGCCTTTTCTGTCAACAGCATAGAAAAGCACGAATTCCAACAGTTTGTATAAATGATTTCAAAAATGTTTTTCTAGCTCCAAGTTTTCCTAGTCATAAGTGCTCATTCTTCTCGGTAAAGAGAAGCAATCATGGAGAAAACACACAGCAAAATGTGAATCTAGCTGCGTAAAGCTTTGTTTTCCTTGCGTTTGTTTGAATGGTTTATATTTAATTGATGAATCTCGATGTTTGTGTCTGAATGACTTTCAGTTCCCCTGTGTCTCAATCAGTGCAGTGCAGACACACAAACCGCAGGTGGGCTTCCTCACACTGTTATGCTGATGTAGCTTCCCTCTTCATCTTAAATGACCACCTGAGCTGAATGTGATAGACATTTTTATCTAGGATTTTATGCAGTCTGTGGCCTTTTCTGAGGCAGACTGGCAGTTTCCTCCTTATACACCACATACAATTCTCAAAGAGCAAAAGTTTGAAGTGTAATTCTTATTTATTTAGTTTCTTTTTTTGCACCGATTATGGACAGGTTCATACCTGGCCTCTGAGAAAATGAAACTCTAAGCATGAAATACATAATATAAAAGTGAAAGGGCAGGGATGTGAGCTGCCAAGACATATGGGTGGAAAAATAAATAAGAATCCTTTAACACATTTTATATGTAACTATACTTCTTAAAGATGGTCTTATTACAGAAAGCACAAGGGCATTTGTGTTAGTTTCCAAGAGACATATGGCTGGGGGAAAAAAAAAAAAAAGCACTAACAGATTTTATATGCAATTTCACTCTTTTAAAAAATGGTCTTTACTAGAAAACATTATATCTTTCCTTTATTATTTTCAGAGCAGTGATCAGAGGAAAAGGAGATTCATTAATATACACATTAGCATTAACGGGCAGAGAATGCAATCATTAGTGTCAAGGCTCAGGTGTTTCGTGAATGCAACTGTAGGATCAAATCATATCACACTAATGTAAATTGCAATGTAGCTCTCTACCAGATTTTCCTATTATTTGAGTGTTAAACCTGTTTTGTCACAGATCTATAAAGGACACTGACAATAGTAAACTAATCTTTATTATCATCATCTTTGCTTTTTTGTATTTAAAAAGAAAAAAAAAATAAATCAATAATCAAGCTGCCAGTGTATTTTCTGCAGGTTACCAGTTCTGGCTGAGTGGATAGATACTTTACAAGTCAGAGCTGTAAAAAAAGGCATTTGAGAGAAGTATTAACTGCTTGGGATTTTCTAGTAGAGCCACAGGTAATGCTTTGGCAGTGACTCCAAAAAACAGGGATGAAATACTTCCTTATTAGTTTACAAATAAAGTAATATTCTGTAAACAGAATGACAAAAAAATGTCCTTATCTGACTTCACAGTGAAATGTCACCATTTTGTGCTTACAGGGGTATTGAGTATTCCCCGCCCAGTACACTTTGTGTTTATTTCTGTATTTCCCTTTACTTGCTATTTAACTAAATGCTCTTTAATACAATCATAAGTTAGAGAAATGGAATCAGACTATTTATGATTATGAGATCTAGGTATGTACATTCTACAATAAAACTTGGAGGAAAAACAATTAAAAAGAGACTCACAGAAATGGACACCCCTATTTGGAGTCAATGATACTGTATTTATATTTTAATCTGATGAAAACTAAATTTAGAGCCATAAACCTTTTATTTAGGAAGGCAAGCTTGCCCTGCAAAGCAAGCCTTATCCTCCAGCATGGTTCCCAAGCACACTGTTTCTTTTCATATTTCATGGTTCAACTACAGGATGCTCCTAGAAGAGATGCTTCCCCTGCACCCACCTCAGGTCTGGTGAGGTTTTTCTGGTACCGGATTGAACCAACATGCAGTTGCACAGGAAGTTAGACCAGCTCTTTGGTCTGACACTACTCTCCTTTACTGTGTTAGCTTTCTAGTGGAAAGATGACCTGAACCAACATCCCTTCCAGCCACGTTTCTTAGATCCAATACAGAAGCTGGGATCTTTCTTGATAGAAGAGGTCTGTTCTGTGACTGAAATTTATCTTCCACTAGTCTGATTTTTCATTCTTAGTCCAAAATTCCAGATAAAATTGGTGGTAGTTCCAATCAGAACTGGTACTAAACTTGTTTCCAGTGTTTAAAAAAAAAAACAACCCAAAAAACTTTGTTAAATTTCACTCAGTATAGTGTGAAAACTCTTATCAAAGTGCCTGAGCACCCTTGAAGTTTAAATGACCTCATTTACACATCTTGTTCTGACAGAATTATAATATATAATTCTGTCCCATGGGGAGAAAGCAGATCACAATTTTGTCACTTGTGTATATAAAATCAGCATAGCAAAGGTGTGCTCACAACGTGAAAACAGTCTTCTGTGGTTTTAGGCCCTTCTGTCGAGTTCAGTGTGTCTTAATGCATGCTTACCTGTACGAAATCATTTACATAGCAATGAATCCATAGTTTAAAATTCTTGAGGTACAATACCATGTGTTGTCTTCAGTGACCACACTGGCATACATTAGGTAAAAGTTACCCAATCTAAAAATTCAGAGTTTCCTTTAGTGTAGGAGAAAAACCCAGATATCATAAAGAGCTGCTGAAGTTCAGAAGCAGACATTTTTCATGACTACTAATCAGAGATTTGGACTGGAAGAATTCGGTGAAAACGAAAACTTGATGTGGCTCAGAAAGGCTCAAAGAAACATTTTTTAATAATTTTTTGACAGGTAGTATCCAAACAAGCTGGAAGGCTACTGCTGTGTAACTCCCATTAGAGGGGATTAAAGACATAATAAAATAATAATAATAATAATAATAATAATAATAATAATAATAATAATACAGTGTCCTTTTTATTTATTTTCTTGACCTAGAGGTAATTTTGTTTTCTAAAATAAGTTGAGGTAGCCTCAAGCTGTCTGCACACAATATTTGCTCTTATGAACTTACAAGACCATCATACACCTGAAAGCCAAGAAGTCATATAACCACACAACCAACAAGTCCCTGTCTAGTTCTGATTTTGGGGTGATTTCTCCCCACAACAGAAGTCTGACTTGCCCTGGAAGGGCAGCTTGTCATTCCATTTGCCCCTATCTCTCAGAAAATATTATCAGAGGGGAGATCAGTGGGGTTGCTCTCAGTCCCTCACACTGAATCTTTCCCCAAACAATTAAGTATACTCCCTAGGCCAGAAATACACAACTGAAGTGACCCAATAGCCCAGTGGTCATGCCATGCTCCTGGAAAGGAATAGATACAAATTCTATTCCCTGTTCTGCCAAATACTTAATGCAATATATACAACATTCAGTGTGATAAGAACAGAAGTCTCTAGTTTTTTTAATCCCAGTGAGGCTTAAAATTGAGGTAAGAACTGATCTGCTTAAGGCTTCGGAGATTAACATACTTCCTAGCATGTACAGAGGCAAAACTTCATATAAGAGTCAATGAAATCAGTAATATTAATAAGGATTATACAAGGAAGACTTAGTGTTTGGTAGCATAGAATTAAGGCCATCAAAAACTTGACAGGCACCCTACCATCACTCATTGGCAACCCTCTCTGACAACCATCAACCCAGAGAACTACACCAGTCAATGCTACGAGCAAAAGTATTTGCACGCTGCCCGGGCAGGAACAAAAACAAATGTTGACACAAAAGTGCTGCAGAAGATGAGAGAGATGGGAAACACTCATTTCATCTTTTGAAAACACTGTGGTAAGAAATAGTAAGAGCACTAACTCTGTAACAAAAACCACTTGATATCAGCCTTTGTGGGTTGTGAAGTAACAGTTGCATTAGCAGAGTTAAAGCAGTAAAGAAAAAACACACAAGAGCAATGCCTGAAACTTGCCATCAAACAGATCCTGAGACAGAGCTAACAAATGGTCTGCATTTATTTACTATCTCAGAGGAAGTTTAGAGAGATTTCATGTTCACAGATACAGTGCCATTTACCAACGTGGTCTGCTGGGGGAAATTCTTCATCTCAAAACAGCTTTCTTTTCAGCCAACAATCACTGCAATAAAGCTCCAGCATACACAATATATGCTTTCTCCAAGCAATTTTTTCGACACTAATCACTACAAAAGATCCTGTTAGTTCCTCCTGGACAGAAACTGCGTTGATATTTAAAAGATATTTATTTTGCCAAAACAAAAGACTGAAGACTTCACAACGAGATATTAAGTTTTATATTATTGAAGATCATACATATATGTATGAAAATGATTCTTCACTTTTATTGCTCTTATCAATAAACTCATGACCAGCTGGACCAAAAAAAAAAATATCCTCATAACTTAAGTAGTGTATTGGTGAATTTTCAACAAGGTCTTTTTTCTTAAACTTTTACCATTCCTTCTTCAGAAGAAAGTAGTGCATTACCTGTTAATCTGTCAGCATTTCCTAACTATTTCTGAATATATTGACATATTTTAAGCAGATATGTCGGAGAAGTAAGACTCAAAGACACTAAAGTTCTAAAAGTTTCTTGGAAATTGTAGGCTGCTTAGCAAAAATGAGGCAAATTGAAATACCCTAATCAGGAAGAGGCTGTAAAGGATACTTAGTAATCTGTGCTTCTATACCTGCTCACTTACTCATGATCATATGTAATTGGCTGCCCAGTTTGTGGACACAGCTTGGAACCACCTGGACTACAAACCACCTCATGTATTCAGTGCATATGGAGAAAAAATGATCAAGGGAATAAGAGCATGGGAAAAGTTGGATGCCTCTCTGCTGAAGAGAGGGAGTAGAGAGCATAAGCCACAACTCATAATTAACTAACTTTCACCATTTCCTATTAATTTTCTATTATTTCATTATTTTATTCGTGCTTTTTTCCTCCCACATTAATTAGTAGCACAGATACTAAAAAAAGTGAAGAAACATTTTAAGTTAAACTGACCTTATACTAATTAAAATAATGCTTTTATTAATGCATAGACTTAGGAAAAAAAAAACCCCTGTACTTTAAATGTAAAAAGTATTGGAGAAAAAGATCTTCAAAACTGTCATAAAGATAACTTCAATGGTTACCATGCCTCTCAGGAGCACACAGCACTCTACTTATAGCTGAAATTTCCATTTGAATGAGAGTGATTTAGCATATGTTCTTACCAATGTAGTATAGTAATATATAGCTTATTTCACAACAGCAATTCCAAAATTAGAAGGCCATATGAGAATTTGCAGAAGTGGTCTTTGTTCATTTGTTATGACACTTGCAGTAAACTTTAGCTTGGAAGTATCAGGTGCTCACAGCATTTAATGTGTGTTATCTCTCACTGAAGTATAACTGTTAGAGAAGTGCTCTTCTGGAAGTTACTGTATCTGGAAGTTACTCACTGACAAACTGACTCCTGCAAGCACTACTGGGTTATTTTGAATATATTCATGATAATGGATTTAGAATGTAACTAAAAAGGGGTTATCTTTCCCTGAATGTGCCAAGGCTTTTTACCTCCTTAGGTCACAAACATGGATCTGCTTTGTGCTTAGCATAAATAAGGAAAGAGAAATTACCAGTATGTTGTCAGTACCACTTAATATATAGAGAAATTTCAAAACCACATAAAGGGAAACTGAACATTATTTAGGAGAAAGGCACTCCAGAATCTGATTTAATAACTTAAAAGGGTCAGGATTACCTAATCATTCTCAAGATAACATTAAAAAAAATATCTGGCCTTAAAGAATCTTTTATCTTAATGCAGGCAATCAATGAGTAACAACCAAATCAAGTAACTAACTAGTAGATGAGATATTTATACAGTAAATATGCAAATAAAAATGGCAAGTATGGTTAAGTAATGGTTAAATATAGAAGTTTTACCTGTTCTGGCAAACATAGGCAAAGGACATTTCTGAAGAAGATGGTTTAAGAGTTTTTAACACAACGCTCCATTTTACAACCTTCCAACAAGATGCTACAATTAAAAGATTAAAGGTCCCTTCCAACCCAAACCATTTTATGTTGCTATATTAGAGTGCTTTGTTCAATGCTTTTGGGGAAAATAAGGTAATATCAAAAACCAAGGACAACATTGCCCTAGATGTGAATAAGTTATCGCTTGTGCCCTCAGGATAATTCATTATTTGCTATTTATGGCAAAGAAGTAGGCAGAAAGAGTTCTGAGCTGTCCCAGGCCAATGAGCTGTTAAAACAAACAAACAAACAAAAAGTCCTTGCTTACCGGGTGATTAAAGCAGTGCCCTTTTGTGCTCTTTAGTAGCATACTAAATTGTTTCCAGAAAAGGGAAAAAGTGTTGAAGTTTGCCAAATTTATAAGCAGGTTTTTAATAAAGGTCAATGTGAGGCTTATCAGTACTTAATTATTTAATCTCTTAATTGAAACTGAAAACAAAGAGAGGATTTTTAACATTTATAAAACAATCAGTAGAGGTTCACAAATAATTAAATTCAAAAAAGTTGAGTGCACAAACTGTTAAGAGATGTGATAATGAAAATGAAAGTAAAGAAATGGCTTCTTTTTGCTCATTCAAATCAAGTAACAGTATTTTGGTGGTCAGGCCAGAAGACCAAATACCAAAATCCCAGTATCTATTTGTGTTGACTCCTGATGCAGCCAAATGTAAACTTCTTTATTGTAGGCACTGATTTGATAAAAAGGTTGTTTTCTGACAGATTTGTATCCCTAGCCCTGATGCCACTGTAACTTGAGTTGAAACTGCCATGCCTTGCTTTGCTAAAGCTGAGGAGAGCACCTCTGCCACACTGTCACATTAACCTGAAACGCTACAGGGTGGTGATGCAGCCACAGCCCCTCAGACCAGTGTCTAAAAGGTCTCATGGCACAGCTATTACACCTTTGGCCACTCAAGGAATCTAAAGGACTGGCTTCGATAAGACACACAACTCTTAAATAACTCAACTCTCTCAGAATTACTTCTCCCTAGTTACTATTTACAGTGGCTTCCTGGCATAAGAGCTCACCAATGCTTGGTACTGGGCCAGAGACTTTGCTTTCTCTGCAGTTTAATAACCTAATGCCACAGTTGTGAAAATATGTGGATAGAAGTTTTTCTCTGTTTCATTTCCTTTGCCAAGATAAACCATAGCACCTGTAACCTGCTGACTTCATTAAGCCCATCTACAAATATTGCTATATCAATCAAGGAGGGGAGAGGAGAGTTGTTGGGTTTGGTTTTTTTTTTTGGAGTTTTGTTGGTTTGTTTTGGTTATTTTAAGTAGGAATGTTAAATATATGTTCAAATTGGAAAGAAATACTTCCAGTTTCTCTTCCACTGAGGGTTTCTCAGTGTTTAATTTCTAAATCAATAAAAGCAAATGCTGAAAAGAAAAAAAATCATAATTGTAATTACATAGCTGTCTGAAACTTTAAATATTGTTCTTACCTAAAGTTCCTATAGACAAGACAGACTCTATTTTATTTTCCCCTTCCTCAGGAAATTCTGAGTGTTTCCTCATCCCTGCTCCTGTACATGATTTTCATTTTTCTTAAAAAAAATTATTGAGCTATCACTTATACATATCCATAATTTAATACCTCTGTTCTTATATTAGAAACCTGTAGAGTTTAATAACAGCTATGACAAGAACAAATATTTTATAGGTAATTGCAAATCCATATTTTCCACAACAGACTAGAAACCAATTTATCTCTGAATATTTACAGATAATGTTATCCCTGTTATTTCTTCTCAACGAGCACAGGTTAGAATTCATCAAAGAAAATATAATTTATATCCTCTTAAAAATTGGGTTGAGGATGGAAGAAGCATATCCAAATTATGGTCTTAATAATTTTCTTTACAGTCTAAACCTCTCCAATTTAGATGTTTTTCTGTTTGTTGCAGGTGATGAGGTGGTTCCTGTGTCGTTATTAATTATTCAATACTGTGCCCTATTTTCCCTAAAATTCTGGTGTAGTTTGGTCTCTGAAGTAAAGGGGGAATTGTCTTTATTACACCTTACAAATAGCAAACATCTATTCCTGTAACTCACAGTAGGCCAAGGATAATGTTTCATAAGATAGGAAACATACCAATGTTTCTGTAAGTAATATTGCTCTCTCTTCTCATGTTCATCTCGTGTACAGACAAATTCAGATGAGGGCTGGCTGGGCTAAACTCCTTTTCTAGGTGGGGTACAAGGGATGTAATAAATAGTTTTGCCTTTTATTAAGTGGTTAAAAATAGCCACAGGAATATCTTCAAAAAGTCAAACAATTATTTTTCTTTTCCATCCTTGCAACTTGAAAATAATTATCCAGCTTTTCATCCACACTGGTTTTAGATTGACATGCAGACTGGAAACTTTTGCTTAAAAGCTCATACGGCTTCTGATTTCTAGCTGTTCCTGTAGATATTCTGAACCAGTGCTGGCAGGAGTTGCAAAGGAAATACTGGTGTATTAGATTTCTGTAGCAATCAATGGGAAAGTACTGTCAGAATCTACCCTAAGGTAGTTTTCTTACCTAGCATAATAATTAAAGCTGTATTTTTAAAACACTAACACAGGACAATGATTTCTGGAACTATAAAATAACTGCAATCAGTACACTTAATTAACCCTCTCCCATTTCCCCAAGGAATTCTTCATGTTGTTTTCACTCCATATTTTTTCTCATTAAGTGTTGTCCTGACCTTTCAGTCTGTAAAAATCAACAAAAGGCACTTCCTTTTTTATTAAAAGATTGATTGGAGGAGGCCTGGGACTACAATGAAAAGAAAGGAAGAAATAATCTATACTCATAACACAAGTTTGTTAGACAGCCAATAGCATTTGGCCCAATAGTAATAGCAGTACATACCTCCTTTTCAGATGCAACAAAGCAAAATAAGCCAAAGGAGCATTAAAAAATACATAATTAAATGATGCTATAAATCAGAAAGAAATACATACACTGTAAGAGAAAATTTTCCATAATTCTACTTAGATATGGACATACAGCTGGAAAAAGCTATTAAAATAAAGATTATAGGTAGCTATTACACTCATACTTGAAAAGGCAGGCAAAAATGCTTGAATATATAGAAGTATGGACACCAATATACCTAAAGTTGAATATATTTTCAAAGAACAGCACCTTACAGCTATTTACAAGGGTTTAGGGCAACCTCATCTGATGGGACATTAGCTGATCAAATTATTAGATTCCCAAACTTTTTCCTATCTAGGGTTCTGAAAATTATATAGTTAATAGAGTATAATAAAAAGTCATAATGTGAAACATCATGGATTTACCACTGTCCTCAACTGATAAAAAGTTAGGCCTTTTTGATCTTTTAAATATTTACTTTATATAGGGACTTACACACAAATGATCCATCAGAAACCTGATCTGACTTTGAATCTTATTTGTGATACACTCTTGTCCTGTTACTTCAACTCATTTACACATTACTTATGAAACCTACCTGAAAATCACCAGACCAATTTCATTATCAGAATGGGTTATGATCAGCTGCTGTCGAGAGTCAGAGTATTTGAATAGCAAAGTATTAGCCCATGATTCTATTTTATATTGTTATACTTTTATTCCTGAAGGTCTAAGATATCATACCTTGTCTCTTATCATAAATAAAATGAAAAGAAAGGAAGTGGTCCATAATGTAACTATCCTTAGTTAAATTCTTCTCATTAATCTACCTTATTGGTTGTGGCATGCACTTGTTCTACCCAGTGAAGGTTTAATAGCCCTGTGTCTTTTACCATCATCCATACACAAGCCTGTCGATCAATGACAATTATTACTTAATGAACATGTAATGATGGGTAAGCCCAGGGAGAAGGGAACAAATAAATCACTCATTATGGTCTTGATTGCAAGCTAGCACTGTCTCTTGTCAAAGTGAAATGTTGTGCAGGTTTGTTTAGCCAACATCTTCAGGAGTAATAAGCATGATCAGCTACTTCAAAGTGCTGGAAATCTTCAATGACCTAAAGTATATTCAGCTTCAAACGGAGATGCACACAAAAGCTCTTTCACCTTAATTGAAAACTCCCTTCTGAGGAGTTCTTTTAAAAAAGCTCACAGAGCTGTTTTTTTCCTTTTGATTTTTCTAAACTTTTTTCTTTTTTTTTTTTTCTTCTTAAATATGAGCAAAGTTGCATTCTTATCCCAGTTTAAATAATAAAAACTTTTCCAGAAGCTTCAATATTCGATCCATAGTGACTAAGCATTATTTTGATAGTGCTTGGTGTTCATGGAACATCACACAGCCTAAGGAACTAGAGTGTTATATTCACAAACCTAAGACAGCAAGGAGCCCTGGTGTGGTAGGTCAGATCAATATCATGCCAGTAAAACAGGTTATACACTTGACAAAAGTGATGCAGGTATTTGCTTTTGTGATGCTAATTCCTGCTCATTAAGATCTGAAGTAAAATGCTCAAATATTTTGTATCCTAATAGCAATCACCAAAAGTTTGTCTGAATTCTACACCAATTTCTCATTTTTCTGTTAAATAGAAAACCCTACCAAAGTCAAAATGATGTGAGAAAAGAAATCAATATCTAACTGGCAATTCATGGGAAAATCAGATCAAATATTTCTGGGAACAAAACTATGAATTAGATCTGTGCAGAAGCATATTGAGGTAAATTCTACATGTTTCTCCCTTCCCCCCTCCTTTTTTTCTTTCCCCCCACACCTCCCCATCTAATATGACATCAAAAGTCCTGTTTCTTAAACTGCTGATTTTGCTTTTTCAAACAACAGAGTTACAACAAGATCTAGATGAAGTTAATTAGAAATTCAGAATCAAAATTGGATGTCATCATATATTATGTATTCATTTATTTACTTTCAACCTTGAAAGACGTATTTATACAAAATTTAAGAGAACGTTTTGACTAGCCAAAGTTTAATCTGATATACAATTTGCCAAACTTAAAGGACTGTTAGACATTCAAATAACAGGTTATCAGTAAAGCACTGAAAAAACCCACACTTCCTATTTTCAAACATATCATCAAAGGAATGGCTTCTCACAGGGGGAGGAAAAAGGAAAGAAAACCCCACAGATTTCAAAAGCTTTTCTGCATTTACAAAAAGTAAGGAGAGAAAAACAAGAAAGAAAAAGAACTGTTTCAAGTCAAAGCAGGTAACTGTTCTAGGGCAATGCCATGATGGAAAATAATTTAAATATTTAATTATAATTCCTATCAACATAAAAACCCATAATCACTCTTATCTCCTAAAATAGTTTGTCAAACATGAAAAAGGATTATTGCTGAAACAGGCTGTATCAGGATAAGAATCATAAGCAGAAACATACTTTAATTACCTTTTCCAGCATCTTCAACTAAGTAATTCTTAAAGTAATTCTTCTCATTAAAATTAACTTTATGTTGTATTTATTCCTTTCTTTCGTGCATGGGGTTCAGGTTTCATTTGTATTTTTGGGTAAGGCAGGGAAAGATAGGCAAACTAGCCTCAAAAATTATCAGAAGAACACAGGACAGTTTAAAAGTTGAGGTGTTCCTTTTTTGAATGTCATTTCTGGCTTGTACTAAGCAATGCAAAGACACACATTTTAATTCCATGTTCAGAAATTTTGAATGATAGGATGGGCCTTTCGTAGCTAACTTAAGCTTAACTTAAGTGCCTGGCTTAACTTCAATGGAAAAAGGTGGAATCCTTAAAAGTCTTTCCACAATTACAGTATTGGCTACATCGTCTTTGAGGACACCTAACACCAAATTTTAAACTGAGTTTGACAGAAGGTAGGTTTTTACCACCTTGGATTTTTTGTTTGTTTGTGGGATTGTTTTGCGGGGGAGTTTGTTGGTTGGTTGCCATTATAAGTCTGTCATTTCTTCTTATTTGTTTGAAGTTTGAAGCCAGGGGTGCTGGGGGAAACCAGAGGATCAAGGTACTACCGCTCAGTTAAACTTGCTTTTGTCTTCTCAGATGTCGCTACTCTTTACTCCTCACAAGTAGTAGGTTTTTTTTCTGCAAGTATCAGAGCTGATCATAATGAATTACCAGAGCCCTCCTCAGCTGCACATTAGCAGGGTGATCAGAAAGAATGCACTTCAGTAGAGCCCGATTCTTCTTCATTTTCAAAAAAGAGCTAAGATTCATAATTTGTCTTTGTTTTCTGTGACATCACTTCTTTTTCTAAAGATCTGATGCAATTATGCTGGGATGAAGAACAATTTTGATGATGGACAACAAAAAAATTAAATTCACATACTTTAATGCCTTTGAAAAGCAGTCTCAGAGGAACAAAGAAATTGCCAAATGAGTAAAATGTCTTGTATTAAGCATATAGGCCTTTGATAGCTTTTAAAGAAACATACCTGGTTATTATAAAATACCATTTATCATATTGATTCCCATTCATATTTCCCACTGTTATTTTTTATTTTATTTTTCCTTACCTAACTTTGAGACTGTATAAAGATGCCATATGATTTGTTATACATACATCTTTTGAGACTTTCCTGGGTTTACAAAAGAAAGCAAGCAAACACAATAAAATTAAATCTTTAAATAGCCAAGGACAAAGAAGATAGGCTACATATTACCAAAGCTGTCTCAAATCAAGGCAGGGCACTAAAAACGCCAGCCAGTTACCTATGCCACATGGCTCTCTACTGTATAAATTCTTACTACTGCTATGTTCCTTTCCTATTGGATGTAGAAGTATTAGCTGTAATTTGTCACTGTGGTATGTCAAGGCAGGAAGGTTTGCTATTAAAACGCCACTTGGAGAGTAAACAGCAGCCTGCAGAGCAGGATTTGTTTATATCACTTTTGGTACGATGAATAACACACTTAGAAAGATATATTGAATGTGAAACATGGAAGTGTAAAAGTTGTGACTTGTGTTAAATATTCAGTGCCATTTCTGCCAGTGCTAGTATATGAAGCTCATGTATTTCAGGCAAAGCCAATATAGGTCATTACTATATATCCCAACTAAAACCTTTTGCACATAACTTGTCACGTTCTCTTTTTTCTTCACTTTCCACTCATAATATTTCTGTCCCGTACCTAAAAGTCACCACATCTCATCTAAGAGCTGGCTGCATTTCAATTCTAAGAGAAATTATTCCTGCTATATGCATATATATTTATACACGTGTATAGATCCACCCACACTGCAAGGTCCAAGGTATAGATTGCTGAAGAGGAGAATTCTGCACAGATGATGAGTTACAGTAACACAGTCTGCTCTCCACCCACGCTAAAAAAAAAATTAAAAAAAAAGAAAAAAAGAGGAAACTCCTAAACACTGAGCATTAGGCTGCCTGCAAGTACCACGAGAAGGAAAACATTCAAGATCCACAGAACATTTTCGCTCTAAAGCAAGAAATCACACACTGCATCTTCTAGTGCATAGCACAGGTACCCTGGGATGTGACTGAAGACATCTCTGGAAGCACCAGAGTGGAAGAAGTCTCTCTAATGATGCAGTAAAGCTACAGCTGTACCACACCACAGTCAATAATTACTGGCATCTAAGGCTACAGGGAAATTTACTATAGATTCATACATATGTGAGAAAAAGCTGTTTCAGCTATAGAAACATAATAGCTTCACTGACCTTTACGCATCACACCTTCACAGACCATTGCAGGTCCACAGGGCTGTGAGCAGAGCTGAGGCCAGCTGCTCCACACCCACCTTGACTGCATTTGAAGAGGCACAGAGCTGCTGGGCACACCCTCCAGCCCAGGCTTCCGGAGCACCTGGGGGCAGATTGCAGCCAGCTCTCCTTTCCTTGGAGTCAATGAGACTGTTTCATGGGAAAAACAAACAAAAAAAACCCAACAAACAAACAAACAAAAAACCCCAAACCAAACCAAAAACCTACAACAAAAAATAACCCCAGTGCATTCAGCTCTGAAATTTGGCCCAAACTTGGGTCTTCTCCCAGAACTAAGCAGGGATGCAGCTGAAACCTTCAGGCAGAAGTTGGGAAGTGCTCCTGTATGCTGAAGTTCAGCTATAGCCCCGTTATTTTTTAAAAGTTTTCCCTGCCTGTAGCACAGCTGTGTGATTGTCCCTAAAGTGTTCTTTAATGTGAGCTATCCACGGATACAAAGGATGCTGGTATGCAGAATCCTAGCAAAGCCGTTTCAAACCAGTGTTGCCGGTTCAGTTGTTTACATTTGCTGTGAGGTTCAATCTGCTGCTCAAGGGCAGTAATTTGTACATTATACTCAGGTACTCAATTCACAAAGCTCATGGGACAATTGCGTTGGCTGATAGCAGAAAGCCAGGAGAAGACACACGTTAAGGATACAATATAATGACAGACAAAAGCATTTTAAACATTCTAAAATGCATTGGATAATGTGTTACTCTATAAAACAACAGCTCTGAGTTCTCCTTGATCATTACCTCTGCTGAAGCAGACTGTAAGCAGTTGCTGTCATATCCTGTGCAGCACATAGCAGTCCTTCCCTTGTAGGTTGGGAGGCTGCACAATAGTTTTAAACTTATAAATTACATTAAAATATCTACAGTACACTGAAATATTATTACTGGTAGGAAAATACCTAAATACTACTATAGCTAAGAGTTATTAACTTATCTAATGTAAATTGTGATTTACAGGGCTTTATCGTGCCTGAAAAACAGATGCAGATTTTGTTTCAAATTTAGTCACGTGTCTACCTGCAAGAATTATTTTTAGTGAGTCATTTGGCAGAGACTAATTGAGCTAATTTACATTATACAAGAGTAAAAAACAAATACAATCTAATTTAAGATGTGTTGCTGTGTATTCTGTAACAAAACATCTTAGACACTGATAATTCATTAATGGGATTTAAGTTCAGATTACAGAGCCATTGGTTAGAGCTCAACAGAGGAAACTGCAGCGTGCAAATCCTAGTAGCTAGTTTTGCACCATTATGTTTGGTTTACACAGTATTTATTGTATACCTTACTTCTTCCAAACAATAAATATCAAACCCAGTCCCAAACCCACTGGAGGAAGCTTTAATTCAGAAAGGGCTAGAAAGGGCCTGTCAAATGTAAATGTAGTTCATGGGTTAAAATCTAAGGTGTAAGTGAAGCGCTGCTGTTCTCAGCCAAGTTTATCATTGTATTATACTTTCTATTGATTGCCATCATCACCCCATTGATGGGCCGTGTGCAGTGTATGAGACAGTTCACCAGAATCAATAAAGCTGTGGATAAACTGTAGGGATCTTGGTGGGGGACAGGATGAATTGCCTAATGATGCCTGCAAAAATACTTTTGTTTTGTTTTCCACTTGGAAATAATAAATAACAGGAGAAAAACAGATCTAGGAGCCTTCTGAGAACTTACTTATGCCACATTAGAAAGATATATATTTGACAGTTCTTCATATCACAAAGCAAATTAAGCAGTTAAGAAATTTATCTTGACCTACACTAATGGTTCCATATAGTTTAGCATCCTCGCTGTAAGGGCTTCAGAAAGCAGTGGGTGCTATGGTCAGGGAAGGGAGCTCTTTTCAAAAAATACAACTCACCTTTGAGACCATCCTGTGGACAAATTGCTGTTTACCCTGCATAGCTTTTAAACTATGGATCACATGATCTAGTCTTGCAGATGGACAGTGGATGTCACAGAATCACCAAAAGGCTGAGGTTGGAAGGGATGTCTGGAGGTCATCTACTCCAGCCCAGGGCCACCTAGAGCCAGTTGCCCAGAACCATGTCCAGACAGCTTTTTAATATCTCATTGCAGACCAGGAGCCTGGCTCTATCCTCTCTGCACCTTCCTTCAGGCATTTATATACATTGCCAAGATCCCCCCTGAACCTTCTCTCCTCCAGGCTGAACAGTCTAGGCTCTTTCCATCTTTCCTCAGATGAGAGATACTCTAGTCCCTTAATCATCTTTGTGGTCCTTCACTGGACCCTCTCCAGTATGTCCATGTCTGTATTGTACTCGAGAGCCCAGAGCTGGACACAGTACTGTGGGTGTGGTCCCACCAATGCTGAGTGAAGGGGAAGGATGACCTCCCTCAACCTGCCGGCAGCAAATGTTGTGCTACTGTTAAAACATGGAAAGCCAAAATCAGCTTATGAACCCAGCGAGGGTCCCAAGATCACTTTCTGACCATTCATTTATTCCAGAATTACTTTACATATTTTGCAATGCCTCGTTCTACTATGGCCTCATCTTGAACATAGGTTTTAGGCTCTACCATAATATAAAAGATAATACAAAAAATGTCTGTAAAACAATTTACAGTTTCTGTGTGTATAGAATTATGCAGCCATCCTAAACATACTGCTAGATACTTGAATAATAACAAAAAAGAGCTGGGATAAGTAAGTTGGTGGGCTTTTATGTGGTTTTTTCCAAGAATATTCCCCTAAACTAGGAAAAAAAAATATTTTTCTGATATAAGGTCTATCATGACACTGTGTAGTGTGAATAAGAATATATCCCATGCTGTAGCTCATTTCTTACAACAAAGATTTTAATGTGAACAGAAAAGAAATAAAAATAAATCATTGTTATAACTGCTTTAATTAAGGTAGGTCCTTTTTTTAAATAGAGGATTAAATGTCTATGTTTTAAGACTTATTTTTTTTTTTTAATATAAACCTGCAAAATATGATCTAATTATCAATTAGTTTTATGGTTTCTGGATTTATCCTACATAAATGCAATTTACCTAAATGCTCCTGTGTCAAATGGTTCACTTTTATTCCTTTTCTTGTTTTGATGCAATATAAACATTTGAAGAAATAATTCCTAAATCTCTTCTAATTGTATTCACACTATATAGAGGTTCCACAGTGTGGCTCAGACTGCTAATTCCTAAACCATGTACTGAAACTGTGTCCAGAAGAGATCAGGCTGTAAATCACTCCGTTATAAATCTAGGATTCCTTCCACCCACCTGCATGGGTGCTCTCAACCCCTCCAATCTGGGCAGAGGAATTAGCTGTGTCGCAGCTCAAGTGTGCAATCTGAATCCACTATGGCAGGGGACCATATAATGGTATTTTATAGCCTCAGACAAATTTATCCAAATGAAAGATTTAGCAGTCTTCTGACCTGATACACTTATCAGGTGTTGTTCCATTCACTAGTCTGTGCAGGTCAAGTCACACCCCCTGACTTGATAGAATACACCCAGCAAGGGAGATCGTGTCCCCTAAAGAGGAGACCATAGTGTCAGGTAGCATGAAGAGCACCGATCAGCAGAACAGAGCCTTTCAAATGTGGTCTGTGTGCTATTAAAATCCAACCAAAAAATGAGAAGTTTTTATCGTCATTTAACCTACAATACTAGATTAAAATAGAATCTAATTCTGGCTGGTATAAAGTATTTTAACATTAAAGATTCTATTAATACCATTCAATAATATATGCCTTTTTAAAATATAACACATAGGTCAATTTTTGACTAAGATTAAAAACTTCTCTATGAGAAATTACTTCATTATGCTCTCTGATTAATGTAAAAGTCTATTTTTCATATGTTTAAATAAATAAATATGAGAGTGTATCAAAAAGGCAAGTGCAACGAGGACTGCTGTGAAAATATATTGCTCATGGAAGTCCATCAAACTTTAGCTGCAATTCCTGCACCGTTGCTACTGCATTGCTGTAGTAATGTTGAAGCTAATAGCGGCACAGATTCTTCCCTACAAAAACCCTGCTCTGCACAACCAGAATGTCAACATTTCCATTCACATTTTTAACACTAGAGTTATATTTCCTACTTAGAAGAAAATTACCATACAGCTCTGCATTTATCATTTCATGGTGTTCTTCACATTTTTGATTCAGCATTTATGAGCTTGCTTTTAGCTAGGAGTTTATTATTATCCATTTATAGGAAGCCAACAAAATAGTAAATTATGTATTTGAAAGCCCTGCTGGCTGACATTTTTAAAGTTCATTGGACTTTTTTTTTTTTTTTAGAGAGTAGAAATTTGTTACAAACACTCAAGATCTGATAACTGATTCCCATTTAGATGTCATTGAGACCTAAGTGCAATGTATTTTCATTAATATTTCATTGTGTAAGTGTTCCTTGCTTTGACATTGCCATCTTGTAGTTATTTGTCCTACATCTAAAGAGCAACTTGTAATCAGATAGGTATATTGGACTTCATTGTCTGTCACCACACATCCTTAGCATAGAGAATGTTATTAAGTTATAATTGCTTCTGGTTTTTCCCTTACGGGAAGATGAAGAACAATATATAACAATGTATGGACTCATTAAAGAACAAAAAAAAAGGTTGACAATAAGCATAAAACTGTCAAGATTCTTAATTCAAAATTTTTATTTCCACTAAATACAACCCATATTTAACTTATAAATGAAGCCAAGCTACATTTTAAAAGTAACAGAATAATTTTGTGATTATTTTGCGATTACATGTCAAAATATTAAGTTTTTCTAAAGCCCAGTGTGACAACAGGAGATGCATATTAATTAGATATTTTTTCCCCCCAAAATAAAAGTTCTTCTTGGTTTTGCACTATGAATTGGCATCACTATAAAATACAGAACATGTTCTGTGTTTTCCATTTCCATATTCAGGGTGATCTTTAGCTAATGTTCCTGCTGCAGGAGCTGAGCAGGAGACCAGGTGAGCCTGCAGCAGCATTCTCCCATTGTGAGCAATGCAGAGCACAATAATCAGGGCTTCCAGATGCAAACCGCGTTTATGCCTTTCCCCTTCCTTCATCAACTCAGGTTGCTCCCTCTGTGAGGAGGAAGCAGATGTCATAAAGCAAGTTGTGCTGACATTGTGCCATCAGGAAATTTTAAGTTTGCCATACAAACCTTGAACTGTTCCTGTACGGCTTCCTTAAGCCTTCACAGAGGTACCCTACCATTAAATGTATTGTATTATATTTCCACTTTACAGTGTGCTATAGATTTTTGTATTAGCAATAACTAACTGCATTGTGGAAGTTATTGAGGGAGCAGCTGCAGAATTTGAATCCTGTGTGGGAATGAATTGGTGCTTCTGGCACAGGGGAAGGCATAAAAAGTGTTCAGGGCCTCTGGGAAGTTTCTGCTGAAAGAACAACACTAAAATAATTTCAGTTGTTACCTTTAGGTTTCAGTTCCAAGCCCAAGCTTTGCTCCTCTGAAGTAATGCTCTATATTGTCTGTAGACTCCAACTGCTCCCTCACTGAGGTTATATTTGCTCTGTTCTGATTTTTCCACCCCCTAAGGATCTGTACTAGATACTGCACAGATAGCTGGTGAGGCACTGGGCTGGATGGCCCTTGTTACAACACGGTTCTGCTTAATCAGATGTGGACAGGAAACATAAATGTCAATTATCTTATTTTCATTTATTATTGTCGCAGGTTTGTACACACTATTGCTCATATGCCCCCAAATCCTTGTAGGGTAAAAAACAGTCTGTGGCAAACAGAAAGGCAAAACCAGTGGTAAGCCATGCTAGGGAAGCAAGTAGCAAATATAATAGAAAAAAATTACTGTATGTCATAGAAAGCAAATGGTATCCAGCTGTAATCAAAAAGGCTGATTTTACCTTTACCAGCTTAAATCACAGCCCACTCCACTGAAATGAGTGACGTGATCAATATTGAAGTAGAGGCAGCATGAATGAAACAACGACCATATCCACACAGTCTGAAACTGAGGTTTGATTCTGTACGCAGACGTATGCCATCTTAATTGTACTGCCATATACTGAAAAATGAAACAAGCACCAGTAGTCAGAGTACCTAGTGTTTTGTCCTGACACCAATAACCAACGTACATAATTACAGTCCAAACTGTGCCTACAGAGTCAGTGGGATTGCATGTATATATAATTACTAATTTCTGCAATGAATGTCAATTTTCTTTTGTTTTCTTTCTGGGAACAGTATGCTTCACTGTCATCTCCTTAATTTTATATTTAGTTACATTGGTTATATTCTTGTATAAGCTCTCTTTAAGAAAGAGGATACAAAGATGAAAAACCATCTTTCTTAAAGAGATCTTATACAAGAATATAAAGAAATAGAAATATTATAAATAACAAATATAGATAAAATTAAGAATTGAGTAAGATAATTTTTAAAATTAAAGACTGACGTATATTCCCAAGTACACTGCCTTTGTTACACCGCTGCTCCTCCTTCTCCTGTTTTAAGGTTCTTATTTTGATAGGAAAATGCCCCAGAAAGGACCTGAGATTCTCAGCTTTTTATCAGGTTATTTTCTGCATACAACAGAAATACCCATCAAATGTCTCTCCAAAGGTGTAAAGTACTTTGAACTGCTGATTGTACAGCAGGTGGTTAACTTGATGTAATGCTCCTTATCGGTGCCATTCACCCTTTTGTCAAGCTCAGTACAGAAAAGGAGACAGCAGATCCAAGCTCCTGCTTTTAACAATTCCTAATGTCAGTTTCCAGACATTCTAGGTAACACTTTTTATTCTTGAGGAAGGGACATAACCAATCATTGATTCAGCTGGAGCTGAGCCACCTCTTTGTAATTATAAGACAAAACATCTCACACCAATTGGTATTTTGGTGCAGCAAAATCCCAATTCTAGCACTCTGGAATGTTTCCTCGGAAACTGAACAGAATACTTCTGGGATCTGTTTATTAAATTTGTCCCACATAGACTCTGACCTTTCAAAACACAGATAAGATCATGTGGCACATCACTCCCAGGAGTGATTTTCATTTTGGCTCTGACCTCTCCCTCTGACCTTGGAAGAAATGCTTTGTGTATACATAGCAGAGTAACTATGTTTCTTTCATTCTTTGAAACGTGAGAAACAATCATTTTTGAATATTCATAAAGTTCTCTTTAAATATGTATGCAGAGCAGCCTATTGCATGAGACTTCTGTAATTCTTGATCATTTTACATATAGGTCAGTAGAAAACATCCATAATTTAGATCCAATTTCCATCTTTGCAAGCCCAAAGAACACAACTTCTGACACTTAATTGTATTCAAAAAGGTAGAATATGAGATGCTATTGTTCATTTATAGTGCAGCAATTATGCATGGAACTATTTCATTGGAATTCTACATTTATAACTTCTCATTTTTAAAGGCTCCTTAATGTAGCATTCTGTTACACAAATACATACAGACCCACTCTTTTTTCATTGCATCTGATGCAACCAAAAGACTAGTCATATGCATCCTAGAAGCCCACAAATAACCTTATTAATATATGTGAGTGTTCTGATCCACCTATATGTGCAGCTATGCCTTTAGTCTTTGCAGGGTCATTGATGACCAGATCAGACATTGCTTAGCAGTACTGCAAGAGTCAGATCTTATTTTTCCTTAGAAAAACTGTTATGCTGATAACCACACAGACTGCAGCCTGAACCAAGCACACACATCTGATTACTGAATTGTTGGTGATAAGGCATGATAATTAATAGATATTTGTTTGATGGATAAATCCAAATACACTGGGAAAATGCACACTGTGAGCGTGTTTCATTTGACTGTTTCCATCATACTTAGTGCCTTTTAATTAGAGGATGTCTCAACAGACAAAGCAATGTTTGCTGGAGCTGACAGAGAAGATAGCTCTAATATAAAATACTGCATCAACTAATAATAGTGAAAAGCAAACATCCAAATCTCTTTCTGTATCTGCAATCAGCTTGTTAGAAGATGAAACTATGACTGCCATTATCTTCACTTCAAGGAGAGAAGGAGAACAGGAGTAATATCTCCTGAGCCCCCACAGCTGCTAATACTGCCTTTGCTACAACCTCCATGTGGACAGATCAGTTCCCTAAAACAATTTGGTTAAGTGAAGCCTTAGCTCCAACCTACTTATATGCAAGACTTGGACAACAACGCTCTTCTGAGGTGGTCCTACTTAATACTATGTTAACTGGAATTTCTAACTGGTACTACAAGGAAATACAGGCAGGTACATCCTTCAAAATTAAACTTGAAACAAACACAGTAATGTGATAAAAGATTTGGGAACAGTGGGGCTGAAAAACCGCAGAAATAGATGTCAGTACGACTTATGAAGAAGCACAACCAAAAACCACTATCCCAAAACTTCAGTAAGATCAGTAACACAACCAGAGAAGTAACTGTATTTAACTGTCCTCTATGTGAAAGGACCAAGCATGTAGCTAACTACATTAGAGAGCTATTACTGAAGGTTAACAAATAAAGATTGATGGGAATAGATATTCAAACTGGTTTGTTATAATAAAAAAAGACTGGAGAAAAAAGACTGGAGAAAAAAGAATGGAGGAGCACACAGCTGCTCTTGGACTTCCCATTCATAGATCTTATACTCATGTAATTAGTCAAGAAGAGACAAGGAGAAAATACTGCTTTTTAGCAAAGATGTTCAATATCTATTTTGATCAATGAGCATGGAAAATTATACAATGATAAAAGGGCCATCTTCTCCTATCACTAATATATACAGTGCTCATGGACTGAGAAGCAGATAAACTTCCAAATTTGAAACTATTTATGCACATAGTATAAACAAGGCAAGAAAAACAGCATGTAGGATGTATGTGTACGTGGCTCATATAGCCCTCTACTTTTCTCTGTTCCTCAGGAAGTCTCCTGTTAACAGTATTACTTTTTTTTTTTTTTTCCCTACTGCTTTCTTGCTCTTTCTGTAGTGTTCTCATTCTAGACTCTACCCTTACCATGAGATACTCAAAGGCCAACCAGCCCCAGGAATAACCCACACACAGCTTCATGCTGCAAATTTCCACCTTTATAGGTCATAAATTATCAGGGAAATATAAACAACCTTGGACTTTGAGCACTATACTACAAACAGTCTTTAAATCAAGATATCATGTCAAATGATGCACATTTTTCTAAGACTTCTACTCTCTAGGCTGCTGGGTTTGCACTTTACTTTCTATTACTTTTTTATTAAGGAAACTTAAATCCTATTGAGAAGACCTTATTTAGGTTGAGCTGTCACTTTTAGCTTCAGAACATTAAGTCTTGACAAATGCTTCTTTTGAAGTCTGACACCTGTTTCTTTGGCATTTCCCACTTTCAGGAACTCACTAGACTATAATAATACTCAGCACAGCAGAAGTAAAGAGAATGAATTAAAGCAGAAATGCTTTCAGACGTGAAAGAGCAGTACAAAAGAGCATCCCTTTGCTCGGGTTTCCTCAGTAGTTAGGACCTCAGGAGAGCTCATCTTGAAGCTGTATGGTTTTTCCTTTAATAGGAATCTAATGCCCATGAAACAAGCCAGATTAGCAGCCCCAGAGACCAGACAATTCTATCCTAAACCAGACACAGATCAGCAGGAGAAACTAGATTTCTTTACAGATACTTTCAGAAGTACAGGGAAACATCCTTAAATTAGACCTTCTCTTAGGCCAAATATCAGGTACCTGCTTTTTCTGTAACTGAAATGCTTGAGGGGAATGTTTCTAACATACTCTGAGATGTGATTCTGTTAGAGTTTCTTTTCTATTTCGCTTCATGAAGATGTTGATAGTAAATTTCTTCAAATATTTATTTATTGGTTTGAGGGGTCTACATCTAGAAGGGAATCTATAACCCACTTAGATCAATTAAGACAACTCTCATGAGCTCCCTCTAAGCTTAGAGTAGACCTACAGGACCAGATCCACAGTTTAGTTATCTCTGCCATGTATTCAGACATCATACCTAAGTTTTTTTCACTTTATTCCCTAGAGTTTCAGGTATAAATTTGCAACAGAGGCTGAGGAATATACTCTTTAGCAACTGGGTACTTGAATTAATTCCTTTGAAACCTGCTTTTAGTTTTATAAAACAGATTCTAGAGAATATTTTTTGTATGGTCAACAACAAATTCAGTCTCTTTTTGTTAAAGATTCACCATGATGGAATATATATTCAATTGTATCCTGAAAAGTATAAGAGTCTTAAACAAAACTTGTTAGATTTATTTTATTGAAGAAGGGGATGTCAAAAACCCTTTCAAAACTGGGTTACAGACAGCATTGCAATGATCCTTGAATTCTATACTAAAAATCTACTAAAATGCATAAACAACCTTTTAGAATACTTTCATACAGCAGCTATCTTTCTAATCAAACTGACCATCTTCAGGACTGTATTTTACAGCAATTTTAATTGGTGCTTATATCTACTGAAGATTTTGTCGGCAGGGCTGGCAGCACTATCTTTTTTAGGAGTACTTGGAACACTCTTTATAACACTGTGTTAATCTTTTCCCAGCTTTGCTAATCTTTAGCCAACCTGGCTGAAATATTCCATACTAGGCTCTGCCTGAGAATGACATTTTGGTAAAGATTTAGTTCTAACAGTTCAGGCAATTCTGAAAATAAGATTAAAGAGCAGAGGAATTTGTGAAGAAGCCATACAAGTATTCAATTGCAAGGTGCAGAGCAGGGCTCCCCAGCCAGCTGGTTCAAAGGCAGCTCAGAGAAGACACAGAAGTCCTGCCCAGGAGATACAGCAGCGCT
The DNA here is from genome assembly GCA_907165065.1 of Caprimulgus europaeus. Next base: position 18,298,869 of record OU015538.1, on the reverse strand, counting down.
CGCTCATTCCCAGCAGCAGCCAACAGGTCACTGTCGTAAGCTCCACAGTCTTCACATCGCAGATCCTTCAGTTACACATCATCAGTCAACCAGGTTGTGTAGAAGGAAAGAAACCTTTTCCCTGTGTGACGTTATAACAACAGCCATGGTGGCTGACAGAGAATGGGGCCATTCCCGTGCCCCAGAGCCATGACACGCAGATAGCAGTGGGCTTTCTCGTCTCCCTGAGTGCAGTATGAGTATATGCTCTGTTGAGTAGATGCTCACACACGGGATCCCAAACAAATCACCTCTGAGCCTGTTGGTGGGTCACTTGGCTGTTCTTAGCATGCCACATGTGACAGATTATCCATCTGAAGACTCCCACTCTACCACCTTTGAATGTTAGTTCTCCAGTCCTAAGTTTTCACGCATGTATATTTATATGCACAGAGAGGTCACTCTTCTTATTTCTGTGGGAAGATGTGAAATGTAAATTTTTGCAGTTGGTAGATGCATACATTATAAAAATTGAGCAGATGCATACATTTAAAAAAACTAACGACTGGAAAATATGCAAACATACACTCGGTGTATATATTTATAAAATAAGTTAAGCATCAAATCTCCTAAACTATTAAGACATCTGAAATTTATGTTAGTAAAACACATTATTAATTACATGTAAATTGAGGACAAAAAAAATTTTCATCATTTATAAGCCAGTTATCTCTTTAATGATTATTGTTTTCTAAACTCAGTATTTTTCTGTATTTAGTGGACTGAACGAGGTGTTGTGTGTTAAATGTGAAAGCACATGTGACAATAATTCTGTTTGGTCATGCTGCTGTAGCAATTATATAGTGTTGATCAATGCCTGTGCAACTGATCTTGCAATTTTGCTCAGTGCAATTGCTCACCACCTGCTGACCAGCGCTCAGACCACTCCTGGTTGGCAATCCTGGAGGAGAGAAAAACCCAAAACTCTAATCCTGGAAGACAGCATGACCTTCCCAGCCAACCCTCATCTATACACTGAGCATGACATTGCGTGATATGGAATATCCCATTGGCTAACTTGGATCCACTGCTCTGGCTGTGCTCCCTTCCAGCTTCTTGTGCACTGACACACTAGCAAAGCATGGGAAATTGAAAGGTCCTTGATTTCTTAGCAACAATTAAAAACATCAGTATATTATCAACATTCTTTTCATACTAAATCCAAACTTAGTGCTATTCTAGCTACTAAGAAGAAAACTAACTCTGTCCCAGCCAAAGGCAGGACAACAATGTAAATACAGCATCAGTGCTGCTGCTGCTTAGGGTAATAACAGAACAACTCAAACCCCACACTTTATTGCCGTATTTCTAGTGGGAAACAAGTCCTGAGGTCTTGCAAACTAGGTTGTTAAATGTATTCAAATACTTTTTCTTATGTTTTCAGACATACATTTCTAAAAATTCTCTCCCTCCTTTTAAAAATGTCTAAATTCCCATCACATGTGCACAGCCATACGCCTCACAGGTGTGGTTGCAGGTTGCAACCGTGTTGTTGCAGTAGGGCTGTAAAAGAAATTTCATTGTACAGCTATGTGCTTCAACTTTTGCTTAACACTGTCCATTTACTGCTGGCTTAGACTTACCTTGCTGGACAGCTGATATAAAGAAAAGTACATCCCTTCTTAATTAGCTGAATGATCTACAATGCATTTCATGCCTGAACAAATATAATTGAAACAATTGAAATCATATTAGCCATGCAGAAAATAATCAAACTACTGGCTTAGCTCTTGGTGAGAAATGGTCACTTTTCTAATTTTGCAATGAAAATGAAAAACCAGCAATGCTGTAAAGCATTAACACCAGTGTTGGTATATTTACAGCCCAAATTACTATTCTGTTTTAAGCTATGTAGTTTGCTAGAAGACATGCCTAAAATTATGCTCAAAGTAACCAGCAATTACAACTGAAAGATATTTCTCATACTCCAGCCCTTACCAGAAGACTTTAGAATACAAAATTAATGTATTAATATAAGTGAATAAATTAATCTCAAGCTTATGCTATTCTGCAAAGGATAAAATAATGAAATGTGGATTGAAGAACTGCTCTCTCTCTGTCACAGTAAAGGTATGTAAGACATCCCTGCCTTACCAGCAGGTTTTGGTACCTGCATACTTATTTCTTTGGAAATCCATAACGGTGTATATAAAGCATATCAATATAGCACTCAACAGTGCTGGTTTGAATCACTAGGGAGCATGATAGGCTGTGGAGGTAAAATGCATGCCATAAGGTTTGGAAATTGTAAGGGCATGAAGAAGCTGGAGCCATAAAATGCTTGAAGTAGAGAGGGAAGAATGGTGGGCATAGAGTTGAACAGTGTGGGAGCCAGAAGCAGGTCCTGACACAGAAACACTGTGCATCTTACCCTAGTGAGATCTGAGCTTCAGACTTGTCTAAAGGGGGTCCTGGAACTCCCAGGTTATCTAAAAGAGGTTCTGGAGCTCTGTGACCCTTAAAGAACAGCCTCTTGGCCGATGTGGGCTGGCTCTGAGCCCAGGCTCCACAGAGCTCCTGGGCTCTGCTGCAAGGACCTGCTGTTGGCCGCACCAAATAACTGTCCCTGTCACCTGGCGGGAGCAGGAGCTGCAGCTTTGTGGTAAGCAGCTGCTTAGCTGTGTCTCGCTTTTGTGTGAAGCGGGAGCTCCCACTGAATTCCTACAGGGCGTTCAAAATCCAGTCATTTGCCTAATGACTTGGCAATGACTTGGAACCGCTTCATAAGCAAGAGAAGAGGCATGGGGCACTGTGATATATTGCCTCCCTCAGTGTGGAGGCAGAAAGGCAGCTGTCAGGGACAGCACAGCTGGAGCTGGACCTTCTTGACCCTTGAAGATGTGGGGAGGAGAGTTGGGGCCCACAAAGGCTCAAGGTGAAGGCAAGATATTGAATAAGATGATGTGGAAAGCAGAAATAGACAATGCAGCTGCTGGGAGATCAGAGAATGTTTGCTGGTGATAATGACCACAAATACCCATATCTGCTAGTGGGGCAGATGGAGTGTATTCTAAAATACCTTTGGAGATGACGATCTGAAAGGGCTAATGAACAGGGCAGAAAGGGGACTCCAAGTGGTAGCACCACTTTTAGCTCCTACGACAAGTTAAAGACTTTTATAAATAAACATGTCAATTCTGAAAGGTTTTTTTGTACCTGTACATTACTTTTCAAGAATTTAAGTCTACACAAATTCTAAACATGCTACTCTTCACATGTATTATTCATGTTTACAGTCATATGTATAAGTATTTGAGTGTATATGAGTCGTACAACAAGGATTAACTTTGGAGAGGACATTCTGAACTGATAGAAAGGCTACATGCAAATACAAATAACAGCAATAAATCAACTTTGTATTATAGAAAGTTAAAATATTACACTGTTGCTAAAAACCTTTGTATTAGTAAATATGGATTATGGCAATACATCCAAAGGGAAAGAGAAAACTTAAAAAAATATATTGTGTGAAACTATTTATGAAATCTAAATCAATGTCATACATAAGAAGCCACAGAAGTTCAAATAAATCAATCAAAAAATAGTTGAGAATCAGTGTCATATTTTGCCTATAACAATCATCCTGCTGCATTCTTAGTTCTATAGCGATATTTGGATGACACACAACTAGAGCTGAGTACTTTGTAATGAATAATTTATTTCACCAATTTTGCCTCTTTTTACTGTGACATATCCATGAATAAACAGATCATGATTTTCTTTATTCGTAATTCAAAGTTCTCTGACAGTCTCTCCTCAACCCACTTCCCTTCCCGGTGTTTATATTGCTTATGTGGCTATTCCAGATTTTGAAGTTGGGAAGGGTTGGAATCAGAGCTCTGTAGTTTAGTTGTGTGTGGTCATACACCATTGTTTCTATTCCCCAGTTGGACTCTTCTGAAGTAACTGTGTGTGAATACTCATGGAGAATAAATTAGACTTTGCTTTTTGTGATCCTGAATGTAAAACCAACTCTCTCTGCACATGGGCACCAATAAAATGCAGAAGAAACGCTGTAGAAAGCTGACACACAAAAGCCATGAGTGCAGCTGAAAGGAATTAATTTAAAAATTCATATGAATATTCATCGGGATTCTTTTGCAGTATGTTCTCAAATTCAGTGTTATGAAACAACTTTTTCCTTAGGAGATTCAGCTTTGGTCTGTTCACCTGTTCTTGATGAGGCATTGGGAACACTTCAGTGGTTGGAAGGAAGGACAAGCTTGGGGCTGTTGTTGGTCTGGAGTTCAGTCAGGCTTTTTTTGGACCCAAGCCTAAAAGAGTCTCTTCTATATTGTAATTGGGCTCTTCAATCAAAGAAAGCAGTGACAATTTTGGCAGGCTTAAGCTAAAAGGTAAGGCAGGGCTGTTTCCTGGGTCAGCTCATGGAGAGGAGGCAGGAAACACCCTTCCTTGTGTGAACTACCAGTAAGGCAGCATTTTGCTGCTGCAGAATTATCAGTCACTTAGTATTTTGATGGCAGTTTTGTGCTCTGTGTGGAGCATAGATTTCTCCACGCCACATCAGAAGGCAGTGCAGAAATACATCATTTACATCAGTCAAATGGAGGCACGGTGCACTTCTCATACACCTTCCTGTCTCTACTTTAGGTGCCAAAGGGAAGAGTGGTAGCCCTAGATTTCTATTAAATTATCACACTTTAAATAGATTTCTAAGGGATTACAGGCTCAGAAAAGTAAAAATCCATTCCAAAAGGGGTCTATACTACTCATTACAATATAGTCTTAGCAAAAAACAAGTTTAAAGGTAGACAAAGTAAAACAGCTGGGATTAAAAAAAAAATTAAGTCAGAAGTTATGTTTCACGAGCAGAAGTAATGCTAAAGGCTGTTTTGCATTAGTACATTTGAAGCACATTGTTTCCTAATCTACTTTGAAGAAATGTTTAGGGATTTTATTAACATAAAACAAGATAGTGAGAGCAAATTTGATATCAATTAACATACTAATTAAATGTCACTTAGTAGTTTTAGCAATTACTTGATATTTAATTAACCACTTGAATACCTTGGGAGATCCAGATTCTTGTACATGTAATCAAAGGGCAATTCTTCTGACCCTGTGGGCATAGGCTGCATGTCAAGACAATCTGTAGATAGCAACAAAAAATAACTTTATGCACTGTGACCCCAGGTTTGCTGAGATGCCGTTTACCCAAGAGATTAATTTACTAATTTGAATGCACTAAGTATCAGTCAAAAAGCTTAAACATACCTCAAGTGACTAGGGACCTACATAAACAACATGAACAACCTACAAAATATCAATTATTTTAGTTCAAGACACATTTTAATATTCATACTGCAAAATTGTCTTGGCATTTGTGAAACTTGTATTCATCATCAAGTCCTTTTATTTTTAGCAAACAGCTGCGAGGACTGGAGAGCAAGGAAGCAAACATTTACAGGAAAAAATTACTTGAGGAGTGCAAATATGTACCTGAACTCTTCTGGACTGTCTTCACAAAGAGGCATCAACTTTTGTATCAGGGAGGATTCCTGGTGGACCATTTCTGTACTGTTTTTAGGGAAAAAAAAGTCTTAATCACAAAACAGGCATCACTCTGCCTGTTGCATCGCTCTCTCCTACAGATAAATCTCCTTCCTCCCACTTTGTTTGGAGCTGTGTCTGTGTCATTCTGCTCCTGCTGTCATATTGCACCATGCTGCCAATGACTGCCCATGACAACTTGTAGTCTCAGGACCACTACAGCTACACTATTAGAGGTTCACTCTTTTTCATTTCTGCCACTTTTCTAAATGGACATTAACAACTCTTTACTCTCATTTTTAACCCCATGCTTGTAAACCCAGCAACCTTCCCACTGCTTTTGATTATCCTCTCAATTGCTGCATTATTTGTCCTTCTGTTTCTCCATGTGTATGTCAATGTGGAAAAACTGGGCAAAGAAACCTTTCTGTTCCCTTTGTAGCTCTTTCCCACCTGCCATACAAGAAAGCAGATCTTCACTTATCTTTAAAAAAAAATGCATCCTTTGCTATATTTGTGTTTCCAGTTATTTTTTTTTTCCACTTCTTGTCTAGGTCTCATTCTACACTCAATAAAGCTTTTTATTTACAACGTATCTTCAGATCTCTCTCTCAAATCAGATTCCCATCCCTCTCACTCCACCGAAACCAGTCTAAGTCTCTAATGGTCTCTTTGAAGTAGAAATAGAGAATGAATGCTCCTTCCTCCTCCCTGTTCACCTATCAGCCACCTCAAACAGCTAGTGACATGCCATTTACTTACAATCTTTTCCCCCTTTTGCTTTTGTGTCTTCGTCCTCCCTTGGTTCTCCTGAAACACCTCTAATTTATCCTTCAGAGGATATTTCTCAGTCGTCTTTCATTTGTGAGTAGGGACTGCACAGATTTCTTTCAAATTCCTGTGGGCTCCTCTCTTAGCATAACCCATACCAAGGAGATTGAAAAGCACTTGAACACTTCAACCTTTCAAAGGATTTACTTGTAATTTTAAGTGTATGAAGTGAGTTGATCTCATTCACAGTTTACAAAGGCTGCTCATGTCTTAACCAGAGTAGATTTAAAGGAAATAGAGAGGATGGTTTGGCATTTTCTGAGCTGCTCCTGGAATTTAAGGAGAAAATAAAAAAAAATTAAAATCTTTATGTTTAATAAGAGCATATCACTGTCAATTAAATTCTGTTTCAAGGATTTAAAAAAATAATTATAATTCAACCTGTACCTTTGGATTTAATTAAAAGTTCCACAGTAGTACAGCACAAGTTAGTCAAATGTTTTGAGGTTTTAAGAATAAATTACTTTCTTTTTAAAGTAGGTTTGTAATACACAGATAACAAAAATCTGTAACATCCAAAATATGGGTTTTTCAGCTTTGTAAATTTTTAAATTTACTTTGTTTTTACCCCAGTCTGAAATGGGAATGCCTTTTCTTCATGCTCAAAGGAACAGTGCTCTATTAGATAGTGTGCTGCCCAGAAGGCTGAATTCCACTTCTTTGCAAAGCAGATTTACACCTTTAAAATATAAATGTGACTCTGGTGCAGTATGAAGAAGAGAATAAACTTCCTGTAGAGCAAAGGTATGAACTAATTGAGAAAGTGTATCCATTGCTTACCTTGATTTGGTTTTATTTGTCTAATTTTCTCTCGAGGGGATCCTGAGACCACTGCTGTAAGAGGAATGAGAAAACCACTGATGAACTGTGGTCTCAGGAGAGCTTCACACAGATCAGCAAATACAAACCTAACCTACCAGATAGCATCACACTAATAGACTGCTGGCAGAGTGGCTTAGACCACCTGCTTTCAGAAGGATCCCATTCCCCTAGTTTAAATTAAGGCCATATCTGCTCTGCATTGTCAAACAGCAGATACTGCAAGCTTAAAATATCCAGTAACACCCCAGACTAAAATTGCTATACATTAGCATGTGAAAATTATTTATTTCTGTAAAGAAGATAACTGGGGAGCACACTTTCCCACTGTTAAAGAAGCTGGAAAACATAAGCAAATACAGGAATTGGAAGCAAAAACATAAGCAGAAGAAAATAGTAGTTTGTGTAAATCAAACACCTCATTCCTATATAGCACTTTTTATCATTACATTTCAAACTCCTTTACAAACAGGATCACTGTGACAGTTGACAGTTATCTTGCATGATGCTGTTGGTATATATTCAGATGCTGTACAGACAACCAGTCTTTAAAAAGTTCTCTTCTGTGACACAAAGGCATAGCAAATGTTTCCATCAATATTTACCCTGAATTCCTGGCCACTCAAATCTTATTCCTATTTTATTGTGCACATATGATGTCACCAAAACTTCAAGTCCTCCTTTATTCAGCATCTACAACCAGTTTCACATATCTTAAAAATTTTAATTATAATAACTAGATATTTACTTCATAAACTGAGAAAAGAAAGCTTGCACACTATTCAGGGGCTTGTCTTTTTTCATGTAGCAGACACACTTTACCCTCAAAGTAATGTTTATAAATAATAAAATCATTCTAATAATTTATCTAGATACCTCTCTATATTATTTAAACCTATATTTACCAATATGCTTATACTTTAATATCCTGGGGAAAAAAAAAAATACAACTCACATTAAAATTATCTCAAGGGTTGAGGATTTTGCCTGGAAGAAAGAAAAACTAGTCTTTAATCAAAAAAGGCACAGTTACTAAAGGATTAATTTTGGATCAGAACATATCACAAGTTAGATGTTTTTCTGTCCCAGCTGAGAGTAGTAATTGGAAAATCATGGTTTACATAAAAAAATCATTATTTTCTTATGATCTGCCTTTCTTTCATGAAGCCTTGCATCTTCATCACTCAATTACAATCTGAGAGATTAGGGGACTCAATATATACTAGATTAAAGGTCACCTATTATTACAGACAAGATTTAATTGCAATATTTACATAAATTCCTTACCAGCCATAGGGTTTAAGCTGCTTGCACATATTCAGCATACTAAAAAGGGACAGGATATCCATTACTATGGGAAAAAGTATAGCAGTAACCTAGGAACTGAGCAAAACTCTGTTCGAGGGCTTCTTTAAAAGAAGAAAATTAGGAAATGTTAGTGGTTGAAAAATTGTAGATTAAATCTTATTCCATTACAGAGAGTAAAAGTTAGCTTGATTGCACTGCTGTAAGAACTTCCTAGGGGAAATTAAACTTGATAATCTCAAGGTGTTTCCCAGAAGACACCATGCATTCGGTAATGTTCATTATAGTTTGCAGAATACCAGATAGAATTTAAAGTGAAGACTCCTAAGGTTTAATCAATATAGACATTCTAAATTGTTCACAGTATAAAGCTCTGATTATGAAACAAAGATGCAGTTAAAAGCCACAGTACCTTAGATGAATTTTTTTCCTCTGTAAACTGGTTGGTTCATAGCAAAGGTGAATAGTGACTGCCAAATCTCCAAAACAATTTTTGTAGCAGCATCACAGAGTGCTTCATTAAGCTCCTGGGACTTCTACAGCCCTGCAAGTTTTTGCTGAATGATTCTTAAAACCAGGTAGCAAATATTTCTGAGATTACTTGTTACAAGATTTAAAACCTACGTGTTAGTATCATAAATCATTAAGAGGTTCACTATTACAAAATACATTTTAAATGCTTCCTTTGGAAGATTATGAAGATTTCAAATTGAAAAAAATAAACCAAAACTCAGTTTGCTACCTCTCCAAGTTTTAAATCAAGAAATAAAAGAATATATAGCATCAACTAATACTGGTGTTTGTTATCATCTGGTGATATACTCACAGGACAATCAGTAAAGGGCTGAAATGACACACTTGCAGTTCAAAGCACAAAGAAAATGAATCTTCAATTTTGATTAAATGAGTTTGCAGCATCTGTGGCATCTTTAGATAAAATAAGTTGCCAAATTGCTAATTGCAAAAATAATCCAGAGCATGCAGAGCAGCAGGTTTCAATGCTGGTAAGGAAAAGCTGCCTAAGAACAAATGATTTCAGCTAAAGCCAAAGAGGATACTGACCCTCTCAAATCTTCAGTGGCTTGGACGATGATCAAGGGGATTTTTTAGGACTTAGAGAGGGACCTGGAATTTCAAGCAAAATGTGGCTGGAAACATTTTTTTGAGTGAGCCAGGACTGGATTTATGGTTCTTCTCCATCTGGTGCTGGCTAGATGACATCTATTCAGCACAAAAGAGAGATGATGCCCCCTAATTTTATATTGGTACATATGTCTTCCCATTCCTTTGATATACAAGGGATAATCAAGCTTGAAGATTCAAACAAATCAATCGGTAAGGGCCTATGAGATGGATATAAATGAAAAAGAAATTCTGGAGAGTATGTTGGAAAAAAAAATATGTTTCAGAGCCATTAGCTCTTTGAGGTAACTGGGATCTGATGGGGACCAGGCTCTGCAGTGTTCATCCCATTTCAAAAAATAATCACACTTCTCTGTCTTGCATCTGTTCTCCATGATTCTGGTCTTTCCCTGCCTCCTTAAGAAGGAGCTGGAAGGTTACATTTTTACTGATCCTCAGACGATAAGAAGAGTCTCCACTGTCTTCCTATCTGCTGAAAATAAAAGAGGTCCCTTCCTAAGTTCCACATAGGTCTAGTGCTGCTCAATCTAACAAAGCTCATAAATAACAGATCCGTATACTATAGCGGTATAGGGAAGGGAGTGAGGAATTGATCAGAAAATTCTACTGTTATTGGTATATTTAAATCAGTCTCTCTGCAAGTCTAGCACAAAATGACCATCGTGACTAATTGGTCTGAATTCACATTCATAGGGTGCTACAGAACTGACTTTGACCAGATTAAAAATAACATATTATTTTCTAAATTAAAAAGTTAAGAAACCAAGAGATGAGATTTAGCAACCTCCACCAGTAAATGAAATAATCCATGAACTATTTTCAGGACCTCAGGCACAACTTGTTTCCATTCAGCTAAATTCTTCTGTCCCCAAAGCAGGATAGTCCTACCCCAACTGCCCAGCCAGGGATGGCTGCTGGCCTGTGCTAATCCCCAAACCGTGCTCAAGCATTGCTGAGTGGACTCTAGTTAAGTCATCACGAGCCAAAAATGTGCCAGCAACTGACAATTTAACAGTATGCACAGGAGTGCTCAGGGCTAGTGCAGATGCAGCCATCAGCCCTAACAGTCCTGCAGGGTCAAAGACCTATAGATTTTAGCAACACCAAGCTTTTGCCCTAGGCTTTGCATCCAGGATGGGCCTTCACACAGTAGAAGAGGGCTTTACATGTGAAGGTGAAATTTCAAATACTGTTATCCAAGTTAGAACCTACCCAAAGGTAAAAGCACCCCACACCACTCTGCTGTAGTGTGCATAAGCGAGGGTTTGCTGATTATCATGACCGACATATCGTAATTCAATAACTTACTTTCTACATAAAATCAACCCTTGGCTACACAAAACCATCAGTGGGACTAACAAATGATTCCAAACTGTAAAAAGCTTCATTGCTGATCTAATTATGCTCTGCTTCTCACAGCTCTGGGAAGTGCAGAATAATCAGAGCACAGCAAGCACTGGCTATGAATCCTCCCGTCCTCACAGCCAGCCCCTGCACGCTCTGATGGACAGGGAGAGGACACGCAGCAGCAGTGGGACAGCAGCACGCCAGCCTTCTCTGAAAGGGGCTGTGCTTTAGGTAATCCTTTCTCCTTTATGCCCTTCAAGAAGAATAAACCAAAGCAGCTCTAGGTGTAGCCCAGTGAGGTGGTGGAAGGGTAGAAGTAGTCCAGAAGCTGAAAGGATGGAACAGAACTAAGGAAAAAGAGGGGATACGGCTGGATGTGCCAGCTGTGCACTGTGGTAGACAGAAAAGAATGAAATCAGGACAAGTTTTGCAGAGGCCGTAGGAAAGAAGTCAATCAGGACATAAGAAAGAACAGCAACAGAACACAGAGGAAGGGGGTCAGTAAGACAGAGTGCATGTGACAAAGAAATAGAATTAGAGACAGAAGAAGGGGCACACAGATCATAGGGAGTGAAATAAGAGAAATGAGAAACTATCTCTGGGGTAGAGGAAGGGAGACTTACATGGTCAAGAGACAATGAAGAAAAGAAAAATGAATGAGCAAAATGAGTGAGTAGAACAGAAGTTATGCTTTTCCAGAAGAAGAAAGCCCAGAAAAAAGGAAGGGGAGAAAAAACAGAGCACTTAATAAAAGGAATGAGACAGTAGGGATGAAGGGAGGGACACGAAAGGGATATAAAATGGCACAAGGCATACACATTGGAGGAAACAAGCTCTCTTATATTTATTCAGACTTCTATATTTTATGTTATCTTCCCAGCAAGCATCCCATAGCTCCATAGAATTTTTTTCTTGGGAGGGGCGGAGAAAGGGATGGGCTGTGAGCATATTGTTGCTAGGGGATTTACTACAGCTCTTTTTTCTTCTTGTACTGCTGGACATATATTTATTGAAATTACCTGAGATAGTGGCTGGCACTTTTTCAGAAATATCAATATCTGGCATAGAGAGTTGTTTTGTTTTTTTGGTGTTGTTTTGGTTTTTTTTTATTTAAAAAAAAACCCCACCAAAACCAAAACAAGCTAAGAAAATTCAAAGAAGGGGATAGAGATGTAAGAAGTGATTAGTGTTATCTGTCAGCAGTTACCAGCACCCTGCAAATAGTCAGCTCCTATCACCAAACACTTTTTGCTATTTGAATGACATCTGAAACAGAAAAGAGCTATGGTTTATCTTTCCTGAATATAGCATTAACACGGGATTAACACGACCTGATGAAATATAGATATCTAAAGGGAAATCAAAAAGGCACCCATTTAAAAAAATAATCTAAACTAATTCTCATATTGTTCAGATATTTTGTTGGAATTTTTAAGGTATTTGAGAAACAAAAAAAGAATAACTGAACATTTTCAGTCTTCCTCTTTACCTGTTTTGCTCTATCACAAGCCAGAAAAGAGAGACAATTCCGTGAAAGCGAGGGCAACACATCAGAAGGTTTTGTATCTCATTATTAATCATTACAATAGTAGTTATAACCCCATAGACCATTTGGATGAAAACAATCCTTGAAAACCTGAAAAAGTGAAATAGTTGAAAAGTTATTAGCTTGGCCAGTTGTAATTGCCTACTAGCATTAATTGATATTAATTTTTGATTCATTTTCATGACTGTTTCTACCTGTCCACTTATAGGGCAGCTTTAGAATGTCCAGAGCAAGGCTGCCAGGTTGCTGTTTCATCCAGTATCACATCCTGGGTTTTTATTGGATTCATTTTTCCTCCAGCAAGTATTTGCTCTTGATGCTTAAATCAGAAGCTTCTTGCTTCTGTGCTGGGAATGAAAATACAAAATTGGTTCTCCAATTAGCAAACATTTTCAGCTGAAAAACTATCAAATCAATACCATATCCTCAGTAATCATTTTCCTTACAAAAGTGTGATTTTTTTTTTTCCAAGGGCTCTCAATGCCCATTTTTTGGCTAATTAGCTGCCTGTCTGCCTTATCCAAGAGGCAGTTTAATTCCAAAATGAAAAACTTGAAAAATTCAAGAAAGTTCTCCAAAAGCTAATGACTTTCATTCAAATAAATTTACATGCTGCCCTTTTTCTTATGAAAGGTTTCTTATGCAAGTAGAAATTCAACAACAAAGAAAATTTTGGAAGGGATTGCTCTGGTGATATTATGCTCTGTTTCTTGTCGTGTTGTCTCCCCTGAACCACCTGTAACAAAGACAATGAACAGCAGCAGTCATATTACTATATAATTATTGTGGTTATTCATAGTTACATAAAAATTTTGTTAAGTCACATCTGTCTCAGCAAACATTCTTACAGATTTTGATAGAGCTGGTATTTGTTCCATCAGTGATAACACAACTTGTTTTGCTTGAATAAGAAGCTACTAAAATTTTGTTCTTTAATAGTCTTGATGTACCTGGCTGGTTGTTGTTGTTATTTTTATTCTATAAATAGCACAATATAGCAAGAGAAGTGGTTATGACTTTTGCTGAGGGTTTAATTAATTGGTATTAATGTCGCATTTTGAATTTTCCAGATCAGCTGAATTGAAATAAGGGTGCTAACCCTGCATTTCCTTACTGACTGTGCACAGGTTCAGGAGAGATTGCATAAATTCATGTAAAGGAAATCCATTCAGGATTACTAAATGCATGGACATGTAGAAATGCAACTAACTCGGGGAACAGTAACCAAGCTGCAGCCTGGGCGAGTCATAGAGGAATGGATACAGCCAGATCGCTCTCTGTCTGCTGATAGCACACCCAAGAATGGGTTTAACAGATTGTACTTGTCTGGTCAAGAAGTTTTTGAGGCTTTTCAGATAACTTAGTGCACTGCTATGCATTTTTGGCAGAATGATCGCCTCTACAGGAAAAAGCTGTTTTTGAAAAGTAGCTTGTGCTTCTTTTCAAGGATAAAATAAGCCAATAGCTCTATTTCCATTATTGTATTCTGTAAATTTTGCAATGTTTTTCCTCAGTCTTGGACAACCAATAACAATAGTTTGGGCCAGATTTACAGATTACAGATTTAAGCATCCAGCTTGGCGATGGATGATATTTTCAGCAGTACATGGATAAGACACTTAATTCTGAATAAACTCATTGGCCTAAACATGGGATTGCTGATCATCCTGTCAGCATTTATCTGCATCTTTACATGCCCAAATATCTTTGTAGATCTAATCTTTCACTTATACTTTACTAGAGGCAGAACACTTAGGTCTCTGCAACACGTCTATGTTATCTAAAGGATGCAGTGGAATGTCCAGTACAATCTGAGAAACACAGATATTGAGGAGCAGAGTATTCAATAAAGCTTCCTACTCTGTAGCTAGGTGCCTGTCTTATTTAGGCACATTATTATCTCTGAGCTGAGATTTTTTTTGTACCTGAGGCATCTTTTGCTCCTGCTGTCTACACTAACAACCAGGAAAAAGTACACTAAAGTATGGGAATTCAAGATCTTATAGCTAAATAATATTGTTGGAAAAAAATATTCTGGATTAACTCAAAAGATGTAGCTGCAACATTCTTGTCACTTGGAAGAAGTGTCTTTCCCCAAATAGCAGAACTGCAGAGAACACAGCAGTTATGCTTTGTTAACTGAACTGCAGGATTAACAGCATTTGGGGATGAAAACCAAATAGTTAGAGGCACAGCAGAAGATTTTAACCAAATTATTTTTTTGTTATAAAAATACAATGTTTCACCTTCTTGGAAAATTAATATGAATGTCTGTCTCTAGTGAAATTACAGCTGTAAGGATCTCTAAGTGCACATATTATTTTAGGATTAATTTAATTATTTGTGCATCATTAGTCACTCCAGTTTCTGTATTTGCTGATAGCCACCATTCAGCACAGGTAATTGTAGTCCATCATTGTAATAACTGATAAGTAATTTACCTGCTTTCACTCCAAGGGCACCTGAACGGGCTTCCTGAAGTTCTATACATATATTTTACTTAAACAACAGCATTTTGAAAAAAAAAAAAAGGGTAGAAACTGCAGAGCCACAATCAGCTTTTTCTTTGATGTCTGAACCAGGGTGGGGAGAGGGGGGTACAGTTGCTTTTTTGTAGGAAAATGATTAATGGTTTGTTGACAGTAGTAAAGAAGCAGCCATCTTGGAGATATTATTATGGATCACATATCACTTGAAACAGCAAGTCTGCCTCCCTAAAACATTTTATTTGTTATATTGTGCAAATCGATTGTAATTTGCTACTGGCTTCTTTTCAAATACATTTCTTCAATACTGCCTCAGTAAATAATAAATCACACTAACTATTATTTCAAAATTGAGTGTTCCAATTTAGTTATGAACGGAGAAAGTAGAGATGCTTCAGGATATAAAAATCTTCTAGCAGTTCACAGAAAAATAGCTTCTTAAGGATAACCACATCAAAAATCATTAGAGACTGACTACACTGTACTAGCACGCACGCCTTCGTGACTGAAGGCAGCCTAACAAAACACTGACAAAGTTATCAAATCAAATATTCTGTTCTCCTGCTCTTTGTAAAAAGAAAAAAAAAAAGAGAGGAAAAAAGGAAAAAAAAAACCAACAAAAATTGATGCAAATAATAGTTCCAGTAGTGCTGTATTACTACCTTTATACAAGCACCAATAGTAAATCCAGTTTTTTTAAATTTAACATTCTTATGTTCCTGGATTTGTCTTCAGACATAAATCAGAAATGTCCTTGTAGAACCAATGTATTTGCTTCTTCCAGATTACCAATTTATGCTTTGTATAATAAAGCAGAACTGTTTCTCATGCTCAGTATGGATGAGTCATGCTTTTAATACATGAAAAAAACCTGAAGGAATAAAAAATATTCTACAAAGTTATGAGATTTGTTAAGTACATCTCTAAAAACTAATGCATCATCTGTGTTCAACTGATCTATTAATTTTTGTTTGCTTGCCTGGTTTTACACGATGTCAATTTTAAGAGGCAATGAGCATTTATGCATCCCAAAACACTCAGCCATTGAGAATCTTTGTATGGATTTTAAGAGAATACATGTAATAATATTTAAGCTTTGGGGTTCTCTTTTGAGCTATTTATCCATTTTCGTTGGGTTTTTTTCTTGGTTTGTTTGTTTTGAGTACTTCCAAGTACCACAAATTTCTTAACTGAAATCATTTTGACAAATATCACCTAAAAGAAAACCAAAACCCTTGTAACTGCTATCTAGTGACTCTAGCATTTCTATCAGTAATATTCCTTTATAAATTATATATATAAATGTAGTATTCCTTCATAAATTATACTGAGTCTATTTTGGGCTTTTCCATTATTTCTTGAAACCTCTCAGTTCCTCTTTTATTCAAAATAAAGCTTGCCTATGTCTTGAGTTTCCTGCAGGATTTCATAACCTTTCTGCTTATACATCTGGGATGAAAGTTCCAGATCATGTCTCCATTGAAGCTGCTAAATTTTCAACATAGTTGCTCACTAACTTAACTAACTTGAGTTAATTTCATAGCAGTTAGCTCAAGACCTCAAAAGCCTGGAAAAGTTTTTATTTACTTCATATAATAAAACAGATCTTCCTCTATTTTTTCTCTGATCTTTTACCTGTTTTGTTTGGGTTTGTTTGTTTTTTGTTTGTTTGTTTTGTTGGGTTTTTTCCCCCTATCTTTCTCTATACAGGCATGGTACAGAACAACTATGATTTTGTGTAAAATGAGAGTAAAGATGACCTCAAAGTTTTAACAAAATGTATTTAGCGTATCACTTTAAGATATGGGAAATAATTATGCCAAATGGAGGTTTCATTATAGTCATTCCTAAATGAGAATGAAAACCAGTATTTCTAAATAATCTCAGAAAGACTTACCTGGAGTTGGAGAGCCTCTACCAGAACTGTTTACAGACCATGATTATCAAACCATTACTTTTAAAGGCAAGTGCTTTGCAGGGGGTAAATTTAGTTGAACATTTGCTTTAGAACAGCGTTTCAGGAGTGTTACTGGGTGACTTCTTTCTGCACGTTCAGATTGCCTACGAGAAGGAATTCTGCAGTTAGGGATGTAAATTAAAAAAATGTATGTCCATAAAATAAGGAATAACCTAAGTCATACTACATGGCTGCTCATCAATTTCAGTTTTTAACCAAATAGGAACATATTTCTGATATTTTTCCCATGTGTCCACATTTACATTTTCCCCAGGAAGAGGCAGCTTGGTAATGAGAACTTCCTATTAAACCTTCATATTCAGTCAGTTCAGAAATATTCAAGAAGAAAATATGGAAACAGCAGTTGTGGGGAGGGGGGGAAAATAAACCTACAGGCCCGTTTCATAATCACTAGTCTGTGATCTGTTGTGCTCCTGACACACATTAAGAAGATCCCTTGGAGAATTCTGTCTCCATTCATTATATCCTGAAAGAGTCTGGTTTCATTGACCTTGCTCTCTGTACAGTGCCTTATGTCCAACTGATTTAAGGAGTTTTATATAATGAGTAGCTGGAAAGGGGTGAAATTAGCCCAGAGAGCCATAATATATAAAATGTTCTTTGCTGAACACGAATTAGTTTATTTGATTTTCATCTGGTAGGTCTTGTCTCCAAGGTATAGAGAATGAATTTGTTTTCACATGCCAAACATCAGACACTTAAGTTCTTCAGTTTCATATCCTGTTCTGGGGGTGGTAATTTTGTCTAAATAAATAAATAAATAAATAAAAAATCTTTCTTTGGCAAATAAACATTACTTTTTGTCAGACTTAAAAAAAAATAAAAATCATGTTCTTTTTATTGAGGACTTAGGGGAAATAGATTATGAATTAGACTTTTTGATAACTGAAGATTAATATTAGTCTGCTTCCAATCAAAAACTTCAGCACTTGAATATTGAATACGGAGGCTCATTGACATAGCCTCCAAGACAATAGACCAAAATAGATACAGCTGCTAAAGTGGAAGTTGCTTTTTCAGCCA
Source organism: Caprimulgus europaeus (assembly GCA_907165065.1). The sequence goes on along the minus strand of OU015538.1, from coordinate 18,280,841 downwards.
ATGAATTTACTGCTTGTCAGATTTGTATGCGTGTTTCAATGTGAGGGTAATGAAATAACATTATAGATTTCAGAACCAGGGCAGCCTTTATTCAGATAAGGTTATAAGCAAATATGTTTTAGAATGACTGCCTGCTGAAGTAATACATTCCATTCCCCACTTATTCTCGGGAGTTTAACTGTTTGGTGCAGCATTTAAATATGCACAGAAATGCAGTCTGGGATCATATATATGATCATATATATATGAAAAGCTTTGCACCTTGGGCAAATATACAGTACTAAGATCACAGGGGCTGCATTCCCAGTCTTTCCTTTCAGTTAGGTATCTTCCACACCTTAAAGCCAGACACTAGTAAACAAATTTAAACAAAATTTAATTGTCAAATCACTATGAGACCCAAAAGTTATATCTCAAGATAAATAGCATTCAACACTGAGGCCAGTCTATCAGGCAAATAAAACCTGATCGTTTGACACTATATGTTTACAACCCAAAACTGAACATTTCCCATGCAACGTAGGTAAATTTTTCAAAATCACTTCACTGTGATGCAATTTTAAATAATTAAAATTACATTAAATAATAAGTTAGAGTTTTGAAACACATTCAGTTGCAAAAAGAGTTAACGTTAATCCCACTGTCCAATGCTAACACCCCTTATCTGGAGGAAATGTTCCCACAGCAGCATTTGTGGGATATACTTTTTGAAAACCCTTTAGACACATCAGTGAAAAGTCTGGAAATGCAGAAATGGCAACATATTGCTCCCAAACTTTACATCAAACTCTCTACAACCAGTATCACTATACTATTCAACACCAAAGTAATAAAAGCAGTAAGAGGAAAGAGGTGGATAATAGCAAGGAACTGTTCCCATTCACACCAGACACAAACTAGGTGAGGACAGGGACTATGTACCTGAAAGAAATGGGGCAGTATCCTGCATTGGATCTGATGAAAATTCTCCAGTTGCAAATGTAACCTATAACAGGTTATTAAAATATTAAAGATAAAATGGAACTTAGGTTATTGGTGTTTGTAAATTTAGCTTTTCTTTCAAATCAGGAAGAAAGAATTTTGAGCAATTCAAAATACATGGGTTGGCAGTAGAGAATAAATGAAAATGAATAGCACAACCATGACAGAATTAAAAATATGTTCTTCAGAGCTACTGAGGATATTTATTCCATTACCACTGGACTTCTAAGGAAGTCTTTTAGCTTACTCTCAAAGGGCTGAGCTTGTGACCAATATATTCCAGGCAAGGACCAGAACTGCCCTAAAGAGTATTTAAGTCATGGAATAATTTTTTCTGAAGAACACAAGTAAATAGGCAAAGTGGAACAGACACATTCTGGGAATAATTACTGCCTGTAGTATATTAAGTTATTCAGCATTAGGCCATTCAGCAGTAATTATACTACCCCTGGGCAAGGATGATTTAGTACTGCATAGTGGTGAAAGCTGCATAATTAAGAGAGAATGGGATCTGGCTACTATTTAACACACCTTTCCAAATGTTCATTTGATCCAGTTGGCAACAGCCACAATGGACTATATACAATGGGAAGGTTAGCAATGTGTCTTGTATTACACTGTCTTGAGTGCTACAGCATTTAGCACTCTCCAGTCAGAGAAGGTCAAACTCTGTTCTCATTTAACTCTGTGTAAGCCAACCAGCTCAAACAGAATTGCATGTGTCTAATTAAAAGCTGCATGTGGTCTGCTGGGCTACCCTCTGATGTTAATACTTAATGCATTTTAGTACATTTTGTTCTGTTTATTTTGAAATCAGGCAGACCACAACCATGTGTATGTCCTAAAGTCAGCTATAATGCCTCATATGCTTGGATAGAAAAAAAAAAACAAACCAAACCAACATTGTTTAATAGAAGGAGGAAAAATTTTGGTGTATCAGATCACTTCCCTTCTCTGAAATGCGAAAGGTTTACATGGTATTCAGTATTGCCCCTTCTTTCTGTTGCTCATCCTGTGGTATTCAGGACAATGGGGAAAAAGAACTATTAAGACTCCTTTCTTACCATTTCTATGCATGTATTTGTTCTAGAGTAGAAAATAAGGACATAAGCAGATATGAATCTGTTCCATAAGATTTAGAAAGCACCACAACTTAAAGAGCCCATTTAGTCCTATCTGAGTTGCTGAGTTTAGGTGTATCTCAGAATCCACACCAGTAATACTCATCAGTGGTGCTTCTACTTTGTCCCTCTGCTTCAGTCTGCTATGAGAGCGCTTTATAAGAACACGGGATTTGAAAGGCATCTAACCCAAGGTGATATTCTGAAACATCATACTTGGCTGTCTTTGATATGGCAGAAATTCCTTCTTGAAGCCTCATATCCGCACATGGAAGATTATCAGTAAACATCTGACAGAGACAGCAAAATCTGGAATGCCTCCAGCAGCTGAATCTGGCTTTCTGCCTCGGCTATTTGGCTTGCTCTCTGACAGATCCCATGACTTGCTTTACAAGCAGGAGCAGTGGCAGTTTGGAAACGGCCTCCAGGAGAGGTCATGGGGGGGTTGGCTTGGCTCCTCAATATCATTTGTCTAGCCTGAAATTAATTTTGAAGAAGCCGTTCAGCATTGTTTAAGAATAAGATTATGCATTAGCAACAGCCATTCATTCTCCTGCTTAGGGTAAGGTAACAGAATACAGCATTCAAATGCTAGGATTTATGTCACTCTGGGGAAACATGTTCTTACCAATTTGATTTTTTTAAACATTTCTCAGTTACCCTGTTTGATACAGACATCACAAATAGTGAAAAACTACAGCACAATAGAGAAAAAAAACCCTAAAAAATCTGAGTTTTAGGAACTTAGGGAAAAAACCGTAGGAAATCTTAACATTTTTTGTTCCTTTGTCTTAAAAGGAACATCAATAAAATGTTTATTTCAATTTCTATTATTACTTCATTATTTTTTTTTTTCCTTTTTAGTAAGCTTTTACTTCTCAGAGCTTTCTAAATCCTTCAGTAAGAAGGGTTGGCATTACTATTAATTTGGCATCTATTGCTATTTCACAGCAATATGTCTATGACTTTCATTTGAAAAAGACTAAAGACATATTGACTAAACTTATTTACAAAGTCATTGACTTCAGTGAAATTCTTCAAGGTCAAGCCAAGTTCAAAGATGACTCATTAATTCTACAGCCCTCCAGACATCATCATCTATGACTCATTTTGTTAACAAGACACACTCAGAATTAAACTGGGATTTTACTCATCTTTCACTTTTACCCTACTATTTTTTCAGTTGCTTATCTTTTCTGGCTTTATGCAAATGCTGGTAAATTACTTTCTACATGCATTTCTACTATTAATTTTTTGCTCTTAAAAAACCCCCAGATATTCTTGGGGGCAGGGGGAAGGGTGGGAAGAAAGGATAATATTTCAATGTCCAAACCATGACTATTAAACATTGTGAGACTGGATCAGCTAGAAAATCTTCCATTCACATGCTGCTTTTCTAAATAACTATTTTTCACACATTCTGAAATGAAATGAAATGAACTACAGAGAAAAGGAGAGCCATGTTCTGTTTGTACTATGGGATGCTAGAACAGTTCCCAGATCTCAGATGATGTTCCAGTTACATTCCAGTTTCATGCATGTCACAGCAAGACCAAGCCCTTCACCATTTTCCTCCCTTCTGCCCCCTCCCCATCCCAAATTCCTCTTCCTGTGTGATGGACACCAAGCAGAGGGACTCCAAAGAAGCCAGACTGCACACAAGCCAAGTCCTCAAATGGGGCTAGCAGTGGACTAGAACTGCGGGATGTTGCAGATGGTGCCTGTCTTTTGCTATAAACACAACCCTTAAACCAGGATGATCAATAGTCAGATGGTGGGACACTTACCAAGGCTGTAGGAAGCCCAGTAACAGGAACTTGTTCTGACTCCTATACTTCAACCAGAAAGGTACCACGACACAGAAGTGTCCAAAGAGCCGTGCACCAAACCAGGATATAACATTGACAACACATAACATGCTGAAAGCCATCTCTGGTGTAAAGGCAAGGTAGATGTGGATGGAGAGGCAGACTGGTCTCTATTTACCACTAGTGGATATGCTCAGAACAAACAGAAAAGCATCATCTGTTGACTAAAGAAGTCAGAAGTCACTTAAGGACAGTAATTCTATGCAGTAAAGTAACAGAGACTTGGTTCTTTCATCAATCATCGACTTTCACTGATGAGACAACCAAGCTCCCATTTTTAGCTAGTTGAAAACAAACTGTATAAGATATGAAAAAGCTTCCAGAATTTACATCTGTTACCACAAATACAGATCAGGTTCTGTGTCTGGGTGACCAGTCATAGTTTCTTCATGATTTACTACACATAGGAGAATTTCAGCATCAGTCCACACACCCAGTCTCTACATCTTGACAACATTTTGGTATTTTTCTAAGTCTGCACATGCTTCTCAACAAGCATCTGTTAATTTGATAAATTGCAGGGGGAATAATAATAATAAAAAAAAAGACAGCTGCTTATAGTGTGGGGGTCAATGGCAAGGCTGAGATAAAGAGGCAATCTGAAACAGGGAAAAGCAAAAGTACTTTCAGCACATGCATCAGCAGTGGTTTTCCTGCTGTAATGCATACTTTGATCTGGCTCTTTTTGTCATTTTTAGCTTAGAGGCTAATGATCCTTGTTGCTAAGTCACATCAGTGAAATGCTACGAAAGGACAAGTTCCATTTAAACAAATGAGTCTATACTGGCACACACAATTTTCATCAATGTTCCAAGGAATTATTTTGATCTGCAAACTTAAATTAAAGCTCATTCCTGGTCTTTTAGCAAGGCACATTGCCCTGGGACCTTATACTCTAAGTAACACTTAGTGTCTTTGCTCTCTCCTCTTTTGGAAAACGGTGGATGCTCAGAATTAATTCTAAAAGCTTTGAGAATGTGCAATATATACAAAACTTCAGGCTACGTCATATGTAGTGACACGATGTATTCAAATACCAGCTATAATCAATATCTGTGATATACATGCTGGACTTTAACGACCTATTACATACCTATCCTCAAAGATTAATATAATTTTGACTCAAACCTCACAACAACCTGTGTGTATAACAGCATGCAACATGATGGCTTTTCTTGCCACGGGTTGTATGGCAAATCTGATGATTTTTTTCTCATCACTATGGTACAGATTATTGCAATAGATTCCACACTGGAAATGAGAGCACTTGCTGGCACAGAGCTGGGGCAGAAACAACTGAAGTGTGGTATGGCCTTTCACAAAGCCTCAAAGCTGCAGATTTAGTTGGTATAAAGCATCACTGTCACTGTCTCACAAGTACACAGGAAATGAAGGCAGCAGGTGCAAGAAGAGAAGGTAGCATTTCTGTTTTGTGTGCAGCAGAACACTAATGGGGTTTCTGTGCTACCTCCTGGAAGAAGCAAGTGAAAATAGAAAGGGCAAAGTGACACAAAGAACTGGTGCTTTCATGCTAGAGCTTACCCATGTGGAAGGCTATCAAATGCACAGGCCAAAGACCAAAAGCAATAGGGGTACATTCCAGCTCTATCAAGCATCATGGAGAAACTTCTCCAAGAACTTCATATACCACAAAGATGTCTGCTTTAATACATACCTACAATTTCCTTTCAACCTACAAATCTCCAGCACATTTTTACCATTTCCAGCTGAACTTTGACATATTTGTTCCAGCATATTTTTTTCTCTGAATAACAAAGACAAATCTCAAATTATCCTACAAAAAGGTCAAAGCTCCTGCCTTAAAATTAAATCCTATCCTATCCAAATGAGAACAAGAGTATTTCCTAAAATCTCAGTAGACAGTTTAAATGAAGTGTTCACTCAGGAAAAAAAGAAGTATCCAGGCACCTGACTTTGTAATGGCTTTAAACTATAACAGTAATTAACAAATTTGAATACCACTTGTTCAGGTTTTTACCAGTGAACTATGTTTTGGTTTACAAAAGAAACTGAATACTGTTCTCTTGTGGAGAGAGAAAGAGAAAGAGGAAGAGATGTAAATACTAAAGATAGAAGAATAAAAATCTTCTGAAGGGGAATCGAGTGCTTGCCTACTGCTTAAGAAAAATGCACTATAAAGCAGCTATTGATTTTTCATTCAACAGCACTGAATGTTTTATTGAAAAGCAGCAATGCTCAGTAATTTGAATTTTCAATTAAGGTAGCACGTTCCTTGGACACATTTACTACTGCACTCCAGTGACATTTATTTGACTTTTAAAATCCCTCTACTATTGTATTCGTGTTTGTATAGATCACACTACCAATACAGAAAGTGTTAGGATTATAACACTGCTGATTATAGACACATGTTTGGAAGGCTCCGTGGACAATCTAATGACTTTATTTATAGGCAGGATAATCTGTAGTCAGACATTGCTGAAGTAAAATATGCCATTATGAAATAAATTAAGCAGTTCAGTATTTCAGCTTACAAATATTTACATTTTCCTTGTCTTTATGGGCAGTATATACCTGCAGTGAAGTTAAACCAGCTATTAAAAAATGTTTAAATTATATGTTTACACTTTGAGGGGTGGAGCTTTACTGAAATTCACACTTCTCAAAGTGATCAGCTACTTACATGTATAAAAATTTCAACTGTATGACAGAATGCAGTGTTTCTGGGCTATAAAATAGATCACGATGGCTGATACTGCGTTCTCTTCTAGGGAAAAATGGCTGGTAACCTGCTAGTTTTCATAGCCTTGTGCAGGAGTTGGGTAGCTTGACCTCCATGTGGTCAACTGAGAAACTGAATCCTTCTAGAAATTTGGTTGTTTTTCCTAGTCATAGGTGCTTCTTTGTTCAAAAACTGTCCTGAACACTGGTAGCAATTTACTTCTTCAAAATTACAGTGTAGGTTGCACAAATTCCCACCAGTCTGTAATGTGTTGTGCTTAAAATCTTGTTGCTTCTTGCACTCAAAATCCTGATATAAGCAAAAAGAAAACACTTTATATGCAAAGCCAAAAAATTAATTCTACTTTAACTGAAGTCTTAACAGTCTAAAGAATTAGTCCAGTTGCAATAAAAATGTATTAGGCTAAAATATCTATGCAAATGTTCTAAAATCAGTGCTCTTCTACAGCGCTGTGTCTACCTGTACCCATGTTTTATTTCTTCTCACCCCCGCACTACTTGAGGTCTTTTGTACATGCTTGCTCACATGTTCATTCTTCACTGGTTTGCAAGTACATGCTATGTTCAAAAGTACTGTATTCGGTGTGTTTTCATGCATGTTAGACATCTCTTCTTTCTTCTCTTTGTTACCTACCCTTAAAACTGGTTTTACTGAGGTCCCAGGCTTGTTCCCTTTAACAACAATCATCTACTGGTGAGTTATTTATAGTTCTCAGGCCTTTGATATCATCCTGTGCCTGTAGGTTCAAAGCCCCTGCTGTTTTCTCTTGCCTGTACTCTTTTCTGCTGCATTTTTCTTCCAGGGTCATAGGCAGTTCATTCTGCACAGAAAAACTACTTCCTTTTCCTAGCTACTTTACAGAAATATATAGAACAATATATAAGCGTGTATATATGTATATCTATAGACACACACCAGACAACTGTACAAAAGCAAAAACAAAATAGGTAGTAGCACTTGTATGTCAGGCAGTTCTTACAGCTAAAGTTAAAACAGAGCACAAACAGGGCAAGTCAAGTCCAGACAAAGTCCAACAGGTCCTAAGGCTTATGTTGTTGTCTTACCACAAAGCCTGTGCTTGTTGCAAGCAATAGCAACACCATATTTACAAGGCTACAAAAGAATAATTTCACAGAAATGGTGCAGTGAATTATCAGTGTCTTCAATCACTCCTAATATGCTTCTGTTACTGTGGGGAAAAAATAAATTTCAGCACTGAATTTAATACTTTCTGCATATGCAGTGAGTAGTGTTCAGGTACGACAACCCTCTCCTGCAACTCAACTATTTTTCCCCTACTCGTAATTAATTTATCTTGGAGTTTTTTGGTAGGATTAAATTTCAGTGATGGCTGCCTTTGTTTTAATGCTTTAAGGGTCTTCAATAAATACCAGTTCAAATTTGGCCCGGGCAAGAAATGATAAAATAAAAAATTTCTGTTACTTCTGGCAGCAGTTAACCCTTTTTACAGTGGGCTATGTAGTTATATCACAACCATGAGTGTGACTGGCTCAATTGGCACTCTGCCCCTTGGAAACCTCAGTCCAGAGTGCTGCAGGAGAAAATAGTTAACTTGCTTCAACTACTCCTACTCCTTTTCATCATCTGCTCGTCATCAGTTATTCATCATCATTATACGTGGGGCTCTTTAATTACAGCCTTTCACTCCCCTTCATCTTGGGCAAGGACCTGGCTGGCCCCACTAGCTGAAAACTGCCCACACAGCAAATTGTTAGGGAAAGCACATCTTCCTGAGAGGAATGCAAAGGCTGTCCACACACAGCCGAGGTAAGAAACAAAATATAGAGAGAAGCTGGAAGAAGATAAAACTAAAAGGTGGGGAGGGAGGGCAGGCAGATGTGAAGATGAGGACACATATCTATTACTAAATCCAGAGAGGCCACTAAGGTTGTTTCACACAGAAGTTATTCTCTTGAGCAGTCTGGGTTCACCTCGGACAAATCGTTTCCTCTAACCTCTAAACATCAGGCATTTTCAAGTCAGACAGGCAAACGGGTGCTTGGAGGATAGGAGCTCTCTAGTCCCTCTACAAGGCTCTGAGCCAACCCAATATATTGTAGTATTTAAGGTGCCTTTTTTCTCTACATGACCCTTTAATAAGGATGGACTATACAGATGTACTTAGTGAAGTGCTCCCAGCCCTACTATCATCTGACTGAGATTTCCTGTTAGAGCTAATGAGGTTCTGCTCCCGCTTAATCTCTAAATATGGCACAGTTAACGCTTTTTAGTTTGCTTAATGACATGCTATTAATAAAGACATGACCTGAACAGCTACTTGCATTCATTGTCTTTTTTTGTCCATTTTTTACAATTATGCTGAGGCAATTTTTTAAGATCATAAGCTATTGTTTTGTCTGACAAGTTGGATATAATCATCCTACATTCCCATGAAAGCGCTCAGCAAGGTCGATGCGTAAGCTAGCAATTTATCTGAAACATTTATCATGATATTGAAATTGTTTTGCTACTTTTTCAAGTTATTATTATTATTGCCTTATTGACAGAGTAGTATGCTAACTCATCCTAAAGAGAGGTTGAGTCCTCTGTAATTATGTGGGTTTTTTCAAACAGTTTCAAGTCATTGAAAGCATTGAACTATGCTTAACAGTGACTTTGTTGAACAGTGACTGTGCTGAACAGAACAATTCAGCACCTTTGTTTTTCCAACAAAAAATAGCCCTAAAAAAGCTATGGCAACCTACACCTTTATCTAAACAAACTCTAATTGTGTAATGAAGTTAATGAAACCATAATGTAATTCTCTGATCAGAATCATTACCAGACAATCTTGGTAAAAATGAGAATTTTTTTGTGTGTGTGTGTGTAAGGCTCAAACATTAGACAGCAGAGAATTAACTTCTGCATCATTATTTTAAATTGAAAGCAAACAAGCAAACAAATGTTAATTAACTTTAATTTTAAGAACAAGAAAACTTGTTTGTGTGACTGAAATAAGGGTGCACTGAATTTTAATGGGATTTGAGTACTTTGTCTCTTTAGGCTTGATTTGGTTTGATCATTTTCCAAATATGGTTTGTTATTTTTGCCTTTAAATGACACCAAATTGCCCAAAGGCTGTTGTGGTTCTCTGTTTACAAAGCTCAATTTATAAATGTCTGTTAGTTATTTCGAACCAGGTATTACAAAAGAGCAAAATACCTAAATTATGATGTCAGAGATGTTCTCTTTTGCTTCTTCTCTTAAGGCTGACCAAACCAAATTAGCCCAGCCTCCTCTTATGTACCGTGTGCTTCAAGCCCCGGACCATCTTGATGACTTCAAGCCCCGGACCATCTTGATGACTTCTGCTGGACTCAGTCCAGAATGCCTATGTCTCTTATGTATTGGGGAGCCCACAAGTGCACACAGCACCCCAGAACTGGTCTTACCACAGCTGAGCAGAGGAGAAGAAACACCTGCCTCGCCCTTCTCTGCCACCTTTGCTAATGCAGCATGCAGTTGGCCGTTTCTACTTCAAGTGCACACTGCTGGCTCTTGTTTCAACTTGTACACTAAGACCTCTAGGTACTTTTCTGGTTTTCACCTACAGCTTCTAGCCTATAATGTTGCACGTGGTTACTCCATAGCTGAGGTAGGACTTTGCATTTGCCCTTTTTGCAATTTATGAGGCTGGTCAACCCTTCTCTCCAGCTTATCATAGTCCTTCTGAACAGCAGTCCTACCTTCCATCATATCAACCACTCCCTCCAAGCTGATATCATCCACAAAGTTTCTGAGAGGAGACTCCCTCCCAACATCCATGTTCTTAATCTTAAGCTGTACTGGTCCCAGTGTAGATTCCTAAGGGATACTTCAAGCAATCAGCTGGCAGCTGGAGTTTGCAGTTCTGGTCATAAACTTTGGAGCCCAGTGGTCCAGACAATTTTCTATCCACATTATCCATCAAACAAATTTCAAACCAATTTTTAGATATTCACAATCGTTTCTCAACGTCCTTCCAAAACAACACAGACACCTGTGTTTTCTCCTATCTTAATGGCAAGAAGGAAATACAGCATTCAAACATACCCATACAAAGAGGAAAACAAAAATCAGTAGAACAGAACACGGTCAAGCTTTAGAAACCAAACTTAAGAATTACATCCATGCTGTATGCTTACAAATAATCTTCATTAGCAACTAATTACAATTTAGTTCAGCTAATCAGATGATCAACTGAATTGATTCTTATCAGCTGATTAATCCTAATACAAAGTACTATGAAAATTTACAAGATTGCAGTAGACAATTCAAGTTATTTTCAAGTAATTTGTTCTCTGGGGGAAAAAAAAAAAAAATAAAAAAATATAGATATATATATAACAAGGACTAAATTTTGCTTGCCCACTTGGAAAAAAAACATTTTCACTGAAACAAGGAATGAAGACAGTATATAATAGCACGGTTTGGCCAACACACCTTTAAGTGGGAATTTGGGACTGGAAAGAGCCTCATTAAGTTTTTGTTTTAAATAAATTCATACTTTCAGAGATTCTAAATGGGGTTCTACAAATGGGTGATGTGAGCTATTTCAAAACAGAACTTGAACCCGTGCTGCATAAAGCTGTAATGATCATAAATGACGAATGACTGAAGACAATGACAAATGAGGACGTACATGGAGCTCTGAATTTCTGTATGTCATGGTTGAATACTTCTCATCCTGATAAATCATCTCTTCATCAATTTTAATGCTGCGAGAATTTGAGAACAAGAGATGAACCTGGTCTGAAGTTTACCTTTCTGAAGCACTACAAGCTTTACAAAATTCCTTGGTGACTGTACTTGAAAGTTTTAAGACCAAGTCAGAGATATTGGCTGATAAGTAAGCTAAGTGTCAAAATAGACATTAAAGATCAAAACTTTATCAGTATGAAAAATACTAACAGAAAATTACTGAGTACAACTAAGAGTCTCTTCTTTGGACATACATAGACAGTTAATAAATGGATCTTGAATTTATGATAAAGAAAATTTAAGTATTGATGGAGACTGATACTATTCTCATGCACTTTTCTAATCCATAAATTGCATATGTATACACACGGCTATATATATAAATTAAGATGTAACCTCTCTTTCATGTTCATTCTTACCTCCCAATAACACTACTGAATCTTTAACCCCATCAGCAGACACTAAAAAAAAGTTAAAAATTCACTACTTTTACAGCACCATAAAAAAGGAGATGCTGAGAGTTGATACCAGAGAATACTGTTGGTATCCTGATCTGAATACTGATCCCTATCCAATCCTCATCTGGCTACTATATTTACATTATTCTCTCTGGAATGAAACTACTGATTGAACATGCAGAATAGATTAAATCAAAATATTGCAATGCTCCTTCAAATTCCACATATGTTTACAACTTCACTTGTCAGACAACTGAATCAAATCCAGATACTAATTTTCTTTCCTGCTCATCACATGCTCATTCTTTCTGCACGTCTCCTAAGTCCACAAGCAAATGCAGTATGGTTGTCACTTAAAACAAAGCATTAAGGAAAAGAGATGCTTTGAACTTCAAGAAAAAAAAACCAATTTCTTTCAGTGAGAATAAAATGATTCAGATACCTAATAGAAGAAAAAGGTCAGATGTACCAGGACAACATATTACACCTCTGCTTTTCAAACAATAAAACAAATTCACTCTTCCCAATGACATGAAGCAACACTAAACACTTTATGAGGATCTATTTCATAGCTGTAAGATGGAAGAGAGCAAGAGGGCAGCACTGGGTCAGGATCTACTGCAGCAACACGATTAAAATCTTCAAAGGGTTATTGGAAATAAAAATGTTCTTGCAACTGTGTCCACACTGTGAGATAGACTTTAGTGTGAAGTTCAACATGTCACCCTTCATAGAGGATCTTTTAGAACATATGAACCAGTAGACATTGGGGTGCAAATGGTTGGAAAATGGCTTGTCAGAACAGGCCCTGGAGGTCCTCATAGACACCAAATTGATCATAAGCCAGTAATGTGCCCTTGCAGCAAAAAAGGCCAATGGCATCCCTGTCTGAGCTACAAGAGCACTGGTGACAGTTCAAGGGCTGTGATCCTTCCCATCTGCTCAGTCCTGGTGAGGCCGTATCTGGTGTGCTGTGTGCACTTATGGGCTCCCAAGCAGAAGAGAGACATGGGCATACTGGAGAGAGTCCAGCAAAGGGCCATGAAGACGATTAGGTGCTTGGAGCATATCTCACACAAGAAAATGAAATAAAATAAATTATGTTTAAACATAAGAAAAAAACCTTATTTATGGTGAGAGTGATCTAACACTGGAGCAGGTTGCCCAGAGAGGTTGTGGAGTCTCCGTCCTCAGAGATATTCAAAACCCATCTGGAAAATGTCCGGTAACACGTTCTAGCTGCCCCTGCTCTGCGCAGGGACACTATACAATCTGCAGAGGTCTATGCCAGCCTCAGTGATTCTGTGATATAACTTTTACTACCAGGGTTATGTGAATGTCCTATGCAAAACCCAGGAAACATTACCTTAATTTCTCTGCTGCTTTAGTGGCTGACCTTCATCTTCAAATTTTCTTTCCAATAGTGTGCTAATGAGAAAACCACCAGTGGGAAGCAGTACTTGCCATTAGACCTATTAAACATGATTAAAAGAGAGAGGCTGAAGTGCAATTAAGGTAAATATTTCACTGAGTTTTATTAATCTGCAGAGATTGTATCCAAAGCACACATACTGATGTCCGAGAGTCATCGTGTTAAATCTCACGAGAACAGAGCTTCTGGTCAGTATGTGTGCTGTGGATGCAAGATGTGATAGGGTCTTATTTAGTAATACTTTAATATATATAATAATTATTTGAACATTTTTCAGTCTTTTGGATAATACCATTAAACAGAAAATTCTCCAAGTTTCAAAAAACTGTTCATAAATAACATTTTGATTCATGAAGAATAGAATTAGCAATACAGATAATGAAAACATAAAAATGATTCTATTCTGATCTGTTTAAAAAAGAAAGAATATGGAATAATAATATACATAAACTGAAGTGTTAAATTCTTTTGGAGACAGTAAGCAACTTACTAAGTATTGAAAGTGGAAAACATTGAATGCTTAAAAAAATGAAAAACTGTTTTCAGTAACTCAAAAGATTTTAATTCAGATCATATGTCAATAACCTCCTGTTTTTCCATTTTGGTATATTTTTATTGGTTCTGTCTTATCTAACAGCTTGTGGAAATCACAATTCGTGTCGCTGATTTACCTTTCAGTCTCTCTGACCTTTTTCTCATTCAGATGTGATTCTTTTCTATTTCATCGCCTTGCCTCCAATTCACTATAATAGAATGGAAATATGCAAGAAGTGATATTCAAAAATCAAAATATTATATACTATATACATTATTTGTAGCAGAACGACAAGGTAACTGCAGTAGCAAGATAAGTATACCTCTTTTCTCATCACCTCTTTTATGTAAAAAATATGAGCGCTGAGATTCTTAACCAAGTGCCTCCGGGAAGCAGGGTGCTCCGAGCATTACACCACCTCCCATTCGAGTAATGAGAAAAAATCAAGAAAATTGGCAACAGATGTGAAAACGCTGACACTTAACTAAAAAAAAATAAATAAAATAGGATCTTGCATCCACTGGCCTAACATCTCAGCATTTGTATTTTAGGAAGTGATCATCACTGGCCACTCCTGCTGTCTCTTTACAACACTGAGGAAGTGTGTTAATTCCTGTGGAATAGCAAAAATTAGACTCTAGAGACAGGGGATAAATGTGAAGTACAAAATACTGTATTAATTCTAATGTCAACTTAGAAAAGTAATTTTTTTGGAAAATGTCCTCTAATGTTCTGCTGGAAAAAAATCTACATGGGACAGTAGAAACATAAAGATAAAGATCAAATCAATCAGCACATCTCAATTGTGCATTTTTTGAAACTGAGGCTAGTTTCAAGGAACTGTATTGATCTTTGGACCTCATAATCAAATGCATTGTCTGATACTGGAATGAAGCCAAACTGCTTTGAAAGGCCCTTGCTTTATCCCTTCAAGAGTACTACAAAAAAGCAGACAAGGAAAAAAGTCCGATCTGATCTTCATTTCCAAGTAAAGTTCAGAACAAAGATATTACAAAGAAAGTCACTTGTACCTTGCTGTGTGCTGACAGAAAATTTACTTATAAGCAGTTATAAAAAATACAGAGACTATTTTAAATTAAAAACAGAAACAGTAACCTTTACATGATTTCCCATTGGGATGCCACAATAATGATGGACCCTTTCTTTGGAGCCTATCAGCCTTCATAAGTATAATTTAAATTAATTCTTAGAAAAACTGTACACACTCACTTCCATAGGTCTTTAACAAATAAAACAGCAGATCACAGGAGCTGGTTGTGTGCTTAGACCTCTCTTTTGAAACTCTTTACTATGTTCAATCCATAGAGAGGAAAGATCTACACATGAAACAGCTATGGAAATAAAAACACTGGGAAGCTTTCTCTTGTAATTTTAGAATAGCAAAAATCATGCAGCACAAATGCACTTAGTGATGAGCACAGTCTTCAGTTGTGTTTGCATTTAATCCTTCACTCCCCAAACTCAGCTCTCAACTGAATGGAAAACTTTTGACATGCACTTCTTTGGGCACCATTCAAGCTGGTGGCTGGATGGATTTTCTATTCTTTTTAGACTGCAATTATGTATTTTAAAAATAAAATATTTATGTTATCCCTGTATCCCTCCCCCAAGGAGGCATCTCTTGATTAAACAACTTGTTTAAAAATCAGATTTAATAGTTGAATATTAGCACATTACTGCTGCTAATGCATTAAAACAGTGATAGTAGTGTTAACAAAGTGTTTCCTTCAGTTGTGCCATGCTCAAGTCCAAGTACCTTCGTACCTTTTTCCCCTGTCATGACACTTATCAATTAAAATGCTGACTACTAGGGCTTTGCTGTATCAAATATTGTAATTTTATAACATTATTAAGATCTTTAGGATCAGAATCACAAAGCTCAGCCTCATGTATTTTAGAGCTACTCTCCCTAATTTATTAAAGATGGAAACTCCAGCTGTGGGCTTGCCTTTATAATCCCCCATGAGGGCACCACCTGGAGCACAGAAAGCTGGCATAGCAGAGATGGCAAACTACCTGTTCCCCAAATACAAAGCACTTTAATTACCACCCTAATCTCTTCCAAATGCCTTTCCTCCATCTCTATTCTGCTCATTTTTTGTAACTTTGTTATAAACCAGTAGAAGAGGAACATCTTTGAAATATCAACTTTTCTTCTTCCCCCTTTTTTTTTTTTAGAGGAAGATAATTTATTTTCCAAGTACTCCTAGGTTATTTTTACTACAATCTGCACGTGTTCTCATCAGAAAATGAGAAACAGTATGCAGTACTTCTTTGAAAGGGAAGGTACAATCCTGCACTTGCAAAATGGATATCCAAGTCTGTTCAAAAATGGAAGAATGAAACCTGCTCTCTGATGGTTGGATTTTTGATACAGAAACAAATCCAACAGCTGGCCAAATGAGATACCAAACACATCTACCATATGTGAAGTCATAAAACCATTTAATGTCCAAGATTTAAACAAAAAAGGAAATGGATTTAAAAAAAAAAAAATGAGTGAAACACCTATGGCATGAAAACAAATCTATTTTGATAGAAAAATCTCTATATTATCAATATTCATACCATGGTGCTTACTCTCAATAGTTCATCACCACAGATACGTAGCACACCTTTTCTGCTTGCTAATACAATGGTAGTTAATAATCTTTTTGTTGATTCCGTATCTCATTTTTAACTCCCTAGAAAAATATTATTGTTTTCCAAAAAAGCAGTAAATACTCCATAAAGTCTGATCCAAAACTCAGTGAAAGAAAGAGAAAGTAGAAGTCTCCAGCTTTATCTCTGTGAGTTTTGCATAGGCAGCTAGTAGACTTGCAAAATCTGTACGAGCACTTTACACGTATATGGGACAAGTGATACGCCAATCTTAATGATTATGGGAGGCAAGAGACCTTCTGGAGGAGTAAAAATACAGGTGAATTTTAAAATTAAAGCATCCTGTACTACAAATACATGAGGTACTAGCCAGAAATGCCATTCAGCAGCACTAATGTGGCATAGCATACAGGCGATACAAGCTGTAAGAGTGTGTAGCTGGGTTTCTGGAGGCACTGTATCTCCAGATTATCCAGGTCCAAAATATAAGCAAATCCTTAACAGCACTTGAATGGCTGTGCCAAGAGGATTTTGTGATGTTCTACACTATGGTTGAGCTCAGATTACAGCTTCTTCCTCCCCAGGACTATTTTGATGTCAGTCCATGTGTTGGTAATATATTTTCAGTAAACCAGTGGAAATTTACAGACTTTGAATTTCTAACACTGTCAGATTAGCTTGAAACTGCCCAACAGATTAAAAATGTTATCAGACAGGAGATGGATGGACAGAAAAATCTCATAACCTCTATTTCCATAAGAAAGTAAGCTGAAAGCCCCCTCTCCTCTCTTCCCCTAAATCAGTTTTGTTCTGTGGGTGAAACAAATACGATGTCCCATCCTTCCCAGTGTCAGTACATGAGTCTGCTGCTCACTAGACTTCAGCTGGATTAACAGTAAGGATGCATTTCAACTGATCAGCTTCACTTCCCAAAGACATATTAGTGAAAAAAAACCAAAACAAAACCTCACAAACTCAAAGCATATAGAAAGGAAACTCAAAATACATCTGAACAGCAAGAGCTAGCATTCTAAATAAACAACATATGCTTTATAATCAACAGCATTTTTTAAAAAGAAAAGCAGCAGTCTTCTGTTTACAGGTTTAATTAAAAACAGTCAGAGCATTTCACATTCTGATCTACAAAATCATGGAAAAAATTAAGGACACACACAGTGCTAGTTTCCCACACATGCTCTTCCATTGCATGTATTTGTGATTTATAATTACAGACAAGTTTCTATATAATTGTACTTTTCCTTTCTTCTACACATTTTCTAGAATGGAGTTACAGGGACCTGTCTGTATCTTAAACAAACATCTTGTCAATAATTTCACGATTCCCTTAATGCCTACTCAAAGCATCATACAAAAAATTGGTAAGTTGGGGTCAGAAATTACATCATGTTTTATATTGGCGTGTATAATACAGGTCAGTGTAAAGACAGAGCTCGTACTACTTGCAAGAGGCACAAATTTGAGTGACTTCTCATAGTCATTCTTTAGTGTCTACAGAACTACTTAAGAAATTTTTAAAGATTTTTACAACCTAGACTTTGTTATTACTGAGATACACTAGATCTTTTTTATTCTACACACCTCTGAAACAAGCACTTTTATATCCTTGGAAAATGGCATAGAAAAACATTCAGATGTTTCCTCTAAAAAGACGAATTATTACTTGCATCTTTAAATTAATTTTAAGTATACATGCCTGTGTATTAGTAAGTGGAAAAGGCTAAACTGAAGAATCACAGCAATTACTTTACATGAAATTGCTGAATTATTGCTAAAGTGATTTCTGGGTGTGCCCCCTTCATTTCTAACATGCTTTAGTCCCTGGCTGTGGTACTTCAAGCCCTTGCTTTAGCCCACCTAACATGTGAGCCCAGGTGCTGGACACTTACTGCCTGTAAAGTTTCTTCTGTAGCGAATGGAAACAGCCTCACAGGCTAATCCAGCCTACCTGGGGTCTGAACACTTGGTGGTACCTTCTCTGGATCTATTTTTTATTTCTAAAGAGGATAAAAAGCTTCACAGTTTGATGCCTGAAAATGAGCAGGATGAATGCAGCTTTATTTTGTCCCCTTAGCGTTGGGCACAGGGAGCCAGTGAGTCCTCAGCATTGCCCTGCATCAGATCTGCTAGGGTTTTGCTGGGCTGTAGCATTGGCTTTAAAGACTCTGCAGCACATCTCGTGTGTGTCACCCCCTAACAAACCTTTCAGGGAGTTACATAGCAGTGGTGGTGGTACACCAGTGTGGAGTTTCATTATTTACTCTCTTATTCTCTCCTTTTAAGCCAAAACCCTTTAGGTATTTAAACTTTTTATTTAAAATACAGAAGTTGAAAAACACATAAAGAAACACAGCGAGTATAAGTCTGCATCAAAGACAGAAAGTTAACTTTAAATAGCTTAGTTTGCCAAACCTAAGTACTGGAAGAAACTTACCATGTAAATATGATAATGAGTAAATTCTAACATATTCAGTCAAACATCTGCAGAATTTTTTGTGTCTTGCTTAATTAGTTACAGTTTCGTGTACTGCCGTCTTTCATTAACTTTGTAATTCCTGGGCATGCATAGGTGGGTGCCTCACTAAATATTATTTGATTAATGCACAGTACTCATATAATATATGCTAATTCTTATTTGCTAGGAAGTTAATTATAAAGCTTTGATAATCTGTTTTGATAAATGTAATTCAGTGGAAAATGTGTGTTCCTAGAACAGAATTATATTAGGTTTTTTGCTTTTGTTTTGTTTTTTATAGACAGTTACCTACCCCATTATTGAGATGAAACATTTGCCTGTGGTATAGTCAAGCCAACTCTGGAGTAAGCATCAGATTACCCTTTCTTTTTAATAACTCTTCCCATACTGAAGGCTTTGCTAAACACTATTTGCACATAGAAAGATACATTAAGATACATGAGCAAGAAGGAAATAAAGCAAAATCAGTGAGACTTGCTTCAAAAAAAGGCTTGCCTTAAAAATAACTAAAAGATCCGTGAACAAGAACATATAATAAAGCCACAGTTCTATATGGAAAGACTACAGAGGCCTGTGGTATATTAAAAATGTCATCATGAAAGACCAGCATGTAAATGGTACCAGCTGGGGAAGGGTCTCCGCATGTTAAAGACTGAACATGTGACAAAGGCTCCAAAGGAGCAACAACTCCAGTGGGAAAAGGAGAACTCTGGAGTGCCTCAGCATTCCCGTGCTTTGGCATGTACTGGGCTGTAACGTGTATGCAAGCTAAGTCCTGATTCCTGAAATGACAGTAAGATCCTGGGGTGGAAGGCAGACACGGGGACACGCTGGGAGGACCGTGTGCCAGGGAGCTGGCTGGCGAGTGTAATTCTGTACGGACCTCCCGCTGTGTCCGGGGTGAATGCATGTTCAGATTGTCTTACAGACCAAACTCATTCTTGCACGGGCACTGTGGCAGCATTCTCCTGTTGGGATGAAGGTCTTTTGGAATTATTCTTTTTGTGAAATTTAGGTTCCCATATTCCTTTCTTTGTTGGCATCTTTGATTTCCCTCCCTGTCTCCAAATCATAGCTGCTGGTAAGTAAGTACATGAAATGTTTGGCTGCTGCAATCTATCTTTTATCTTCTTGTCTCTGGCAGTCCCACAAGTAATAACACTGTTCCAAAATTATCATGACAATGCCATTATTTGTTAAGAAATTAAAAATAAATTTAAATTCAACTCACAGCAATACACTGTGAATCATAAACCCCATCTTAGATATAAAATTAATTTTTACAAAGGCATATGGAAAAATGGTTGTCACTAGATATTGATGTGAACCAATACCTATATTTAGCATATTAATCTCTTGTACAAACAAAATGCCTCTTATTTATTCAGTTTCCTTTAGCTTAATTCCTAAACTTCTAAAGACTTCAAAGAACCACACAGAAGCTAGATAAAGAGCTTATCTGCATAATTCTTATGCTAATTCACAGAAGGTGTCTTGACTAAAAGGATGTTTATGTGCACACTAAGGGCTCACTGTTAGTAATTCTTTTCTTCTAAAAGCCAAAATATCCTACATATTCTACACATATGCAGTCCTAATGCATCTTACTCAGCTTCTTTACGAGTGTACTCACAGACTGACCTTTGACTTCTCTGGAATATCTAGAAATATTTTTGAGGGAGGCTACTACCACAATGCATGTGTGCAAACAGAGCATGAGGTACAAATGCTCATATGCTTTTTAAAGGAAAAATAGCTCAGCATCGTGCATAACAGCAAAAGAGAGATTAGTATGAGAAATACTATTAACCTCATCAGAAATCATCCTAAAAGCTGGATCTATTAATTTTCTCATCCAGATTTCCCTTTGCCAGCCCTACATTCCCACATCTCCAAGCATGCCATATATTAAACACTTTTTGGATAAAACCAATTTACAGTCCCAACATTACAAATCTCTGACAATACAATTTCCACATAATCTTCATAACTTTGTAAACCTTTTAGTTCATGGAGTTCAAAGACAAACTGAAATTGTTTACATTTACATAAGAGGCAGAGTTTTCCCAGTTAATTTGGACAGTTTTTAACAGTATGCTTTTTTATCTATTTGAAAATATTCATTATTTTCTGTTCAGAAAAAAAGCACGAGTTAGGCAAAAAAATTAGTTTGCAGTTGGTTGCATTAAAATTAAGGAAAGGTCTAAATATATATTCTGCTAATGCCATGGAGGTCAGGATTTGTATTTTATAAAATTAATATTTACCAACTAGTTAATAAACCAATGATGAGAAAACCCTTAAAAACAATAGAATGGTTCAGGTGTTTTCTCCTTGTGCATACTTGTATTATATACCCTTTTTCTTTTTTTCCACATTCTGTTTCTGACTTGGATACTCTTTTGACATGAGGATGTATTCAGTCAGAACTGCTTTCAAACACAGTATAAATGGAGGAACAACTGTCTCCGAGATTCTCAGGAGAAGAAACTTTATTGCTGGAACACCTCCTGTATACACAAGTCCTGTATACACAACAAACATTGAAGTGTGACATCATGTGGACTTAAAAATCTGTGCTTTCTTATGCATATTAAATATGTACCTATATCAGCCTCTGTACACTTCCCAAGTATCTATCAAAGCCTGTAATTAAAAAGGATTCCACTTATAAGCTATCATCAGGACTGTACCACAGACTGGTCAGCTGATCTAACTGATAGAGCACCAGGTAATTCTGCTGACCTCACATGCATCACACCTGCACACCACTCTTCACCTCAGCCATGAAAATAGTTGCACCATTTCAAACGTTTTTAAACAAATTGCATGTTGCAGCCTTTAGAAATTACATGTTTCTTGTAAAGGCTTTTCCTACCCTGTGCTTTTTATTCTGCATGCAACCGTTAGGGGTTTTTTGTTTATACCTTTTTACACTGCGTGCTGGCTTGTTAATCATGAGTGTGCACATACATTTTCATTACTAGATAACTGAATGTTTGCAATAGTGGTTCAGCAAAAAAAAAAAAAAAGAAAAAAAAATCACTGTTGCCCACAAAGCAATTCCCTGAGACTATCTTCACAGATTTTTTTATATAAAAATGAATTAACTAGGTTTACTTACTTGATGAAAACTGTACAGTTCTGATTCACATCCACAACTGAAGGAGACTTTTCATTATAAAAAAGGGAAGGCATACAATGTGAAAGAAACATAATTCTCTTAGAAATATAAAAAAAATCCCAAAGGTCACTGCTTTCTACATAATGCTTAATTCTTCCTGGAATGACACTGATTTATATGTATAGTAAATAACTCATTATTAATAATAGCATCACTATGCCAACCACTAATATATCTTGACAAACTATACTGATAATGATTTCCTTTGGTGTCATGAAAGACTGCCTTCTTTTTCCACTTTCTCTCTTCTCCAGAAATATATACAGACAGATTTTCCAGGATTCAGTCTGAACTAGTCTATCAAAATTAGGAGTTGTTTAAATAGAGTGACAGTCTATAGGCTTCTTAGCAGGTCTGACAGAGAAATTGCTCATTCAAACTTGGTTGTAGATTCTGGCTAAGTCAAGCATGACATGTAGGTTGCTAACAATGTATGCATCCATGGTAAATGAATATGTTCACACAGGTCTAGCATAATATATTAGAAGTGAATAATTCCTATCATATGGGAATGGACAATTATAATGTGAATGCATCTAGAAAAGCAAGGAATGGGAAATATGCTTTGTTTTATTCTCTTAGTTTCTTTCCTTTTTTCCTGCTTTTTAACAGTAACTCCTTTTTTTTATCCCTTTGTAAATTGTGCTCACTTCACTTTGTGTCAATTCATACAATTACAGAAATTTCAGCATCTAGTGAATGAAATTTGTTACATGTTATTTTAATCCACAATCCATCTGGGTGTGGATGAGTGGGCATTAAGTTTCTTCTGTTTATCTTACTACTACTATTTCCATTCCTGCTAAATCTGGTGTGTGTAAAGCGCCTGCTTCTGGCTAAGAAATTTTACTGACAGCCCCACAGCCTGAATCTGTAACGGGAAATACTCCTACAAAAGGAAAGATTTAATCTTAGAAGAATAAAACTTTTAGCATAGCCTTATCAAGGCTTTAAATAAAACTAACATGATCAGCAGCTTCTATTATTATCCTGTTAATCAGTTCCTAGATATTATTTTAACATGTGGCAACTTGTTTTTAATGAATTGAATTGTTCCATTCTTTTTCAAGAGCATCTAGACACAATTGCTCCCCGTACTGAGCATTATGTTTCAATAAGTCTACTTTAAGAAAATCAGTTATATATTTTAATCTTGCAGATATATTAGTAGAATTATAGCTGTTGTCTTCTGAGTACATTAATGCAACTTCTAGTGGGAAGAAAACACCCAGCATTCTTAAGAACTTTTCAAAATTCTCTCTATTCTCAGCACGCTCACATGTAATACAACTTTTCTTCTTGTGGAAACAAGGGTAACTGGAATAGCAGAAGCCATAGTGAAGGAGCTGAAGGCAGCAGCCTTTATTGGTAGAAAATCTTCCACTTTTATTTCTAACTTGATCCAAAGTGGGAGGCATTGAAGGAATGTAATTTTATAGTTTCCTAATGTGTTAAGATGTGGAATGTAAACCATTCCAGTTCCAATCTGCATCTCTGCTCCGTACTGACACTGGCAGTAACAGGTTCTTAACATATCTGCAAATTCTGTCCAGGGGATGTTTCAGAATAGAACACAAAGTCACATTAATCAGTCAGCCCAGTGATATACTGTGCTATATCAGGACACACATGCTATCATTCACAGCTAGATTAAATGGGTTTTTGGGAACCTTTTTTTTAGATCTCTGGCACATGTAACCAACTGCAAGTGATGAATTTTGTTCTAACAGTTTATCTTTTAGCATTAACACTGCATTAACCTTATATGCAAAGTGAGGTGGAGTCCTGATGCCAGTCAATGGGAGTTTTAGCACTGCTTTCAATAGGATTCTAGTTCTAGTTTTCTATTTGCCACTGCACAATGCATACAGAAGCAACAACTAAAGTTGCAGACGTAGAAAAAACTATAAGACACCACCCAATGGAAGTAGTAATATAACTGTTTTAGTGATGACCTCCAAAAAATATAATTACAAAACTAGTATGTAACCGATGAGCACTCACTGTACTTTACCTCTTCATTGTTAGAATAAAGAATGAAAAACATGTTTTGAACTGCCTAGTATTCTTTTACCTTAAAAAGCCTAGTCTGACAAGTAGCTCCAAAGTGATTTTGCAGAAAGAATATCTTAGCAGACTCTGGTATAAAATCAACATAAATAGGAATTAGTAACAGAGGTGACAAGATCAATCCAGCAACAAACTGAGTGACTTTACCCTTACTCTCAGCAAACAACAATTCTTTTATTGACTAATAAGCTACAAAAATACACCAAACATATCTTTACTCCTCCATTCTTAATATGCATTAAGAAAGTCTCTATTGTTTTTGCCAAATTTCAGACTTCACTAACATTCCTTTTTATATATTATATGTTTTTAATATGCTACTTGAATGAACAGGATAACTTGTTAAACAAAAGAGGTACCTTTGCTTGCAAGTTGAAGTAATGCCTTTGAACAAGCTCTGTAGAATAATGTTTTATAATGTTACAATATTAGATGCAGAAGCCCAATTAGTTATGCTGGACTTCCACTAC
Organism: Caprimulgus europaeus; assembly: GCA_907165065.1. The sequence continues at coordinate 18,256,180 of OU015538.1, read as the reverse complement.
TATAATTTCATTGACTCCAGTGCTGCTAATGATCTACAGCTCATTGGCACAAAGGGGGAAAACAAATACATGCTAAACACAAAGATTCTCTTCTCAAGTTGTATTTCCTTACCAGGGATTATGGTATTGACTAGACTAATGGAGCCACTCACTTCTTGGTAAGCACTGAAACAGGAGATATGTCCACATAATTGAGTATGTGATTAGGCCTGATAAATTCTTTCTGATGGCTTGGAAGTTAGTTTGATGGTATCATCCAATTTCCAATGAACAACAGCTACACTGCAGAAATTCTAGGTGCTAGCTATGTCCTGTGTACATCACTCTCAGCCAAAGACAGCTGATCAGGGAATAGCCATGGGAGTAAAACCATCTCTTAACTTCAGAGTTATGTCAGGCAAATAACATTTTTCTTAGTTTGCTGACAGACCAGAAAGGAAAACAAATATACATATATATATATATGTGTGTGTGTGTGTATATACATACAAACACACACACACACATATGCATTGGAGCCAAAGAAAAAAATCACAGTTTATTTTTTCTGCTAACAGAAATAAACAATCCAAAAAGTCTTAACCAATTAAGTAATAAAATCTCCACTATTCTTTTCATAATTAACCTTTTCTAAACCCTAAACTACTAAATTTTTTAACTAAAGAGTAAGCATTTTGACTGCAACTATTTACTGAATTTAATTTACAGATCTAAAATTATTAATCTCTATAATTAATCTATTTAGGGACCAATATCCTGAAATGTGTTGAAAAATTACTGCATTGGATTTTACCTTAGAGATGTTTAACTTTCTCAAGGTTTTTTTTGGTCGGTTTTTTGTTTGGTTTTTTTTTTTTTTTTTTCCTGCACAAGCTGGATGAGTTGGAAACAGCCTTTAGAGTTGGGAACCTTGTTCTGTGTTATTTGAATAAAGAACACTTCACTCCTGAGTCTTGCAACCAAGAACACACAAGCAGTATACAAAATCCAAACGAAACTCATGTTTCTAATAGTCATCCTGGCATCCTGGGACAATGACAGATGATGCTAGAAAAGCATCCATGAGCAACAGAGAGATTAAAACATATTGCTAATGATTGAAGCGGTGGCAAAATAAGCAAACATATAATTGTACCACAGGATGTACACGAGTCCATGGTGTGCACTTTAAATCTTAAAATCCAAAGAAGAAAACAAAAAGGAAATCACTCCTCCTTTATTCTTAATATTGTAACTGTCTATATTTTGATTTCCTCTACCTACCCTTTGAAATACCTTCATGATAAATTGACACAAGCTCTTGGCACATATTTAATCACACATATAAATACATGCAAATTCATAAAAGGGAGATGTGGTCAAATAGTGATTCAGTGATGCAGAACTGGAGGGACTAGGAGGGACTAATCTCCAAAGGAAGATGAAGCTTTCAGGGCCATTATATGAGCAAACCCACCTATGACTATTGTCCCCAGGAACTGGCTTGTCAGTAAAGTATCACTGCTGCAAGATGAAAGAAAGCAAAACCTGCTGTATGCATACAAAACCCACCTTTGAGGGGAAGAAAAAAAAAAAGTAAATTATTACCTGCAATGCTAGGTTAATTCTGCATTGCCCCAGTACATTATTGCAAACTGAGACATATCTTCATAGGCAGAACTTAATCCACAAGAGGATCTAGAGGAGAAAGCCAGCACAAGTAATTGATTTATTGTGGTAGCAGCTTTCTCACAAGGTTTTGATTGAAGAGTTCTCAGAAACTTTTATTTTTAGTTATACACTCTGCAATCAGTTTCTTTGTAAGATAAATAAAAATCAAGAAATTGCTTAGATACCACAGGAAAAAGAGGATACAAAGCCATGGAATGATATCTTTGCCTGGGGGAAGCAGAAGTATTTTAAAGTTCAGAATGTGTTATAATGTTAATCATTTGCCTATCAAATACCAGTAGTCCCAATGCAGACAAATACAGGGGAATTGTTTTTTTTAAGTAACTGCCATATTGGCACAAGTATTTTGAGGACATTTCTCTCATACTTTCTTCTGTGGAGGAGGGTCTCAGCCCAAACACCTCCTCCACACCAGCAAGCACCAAAAGGATACAGAGGCCTCTAAATGATGAAAGAGAATTTCTTATAGGCAGAAATATGAGAAAGACAAAAAATTTTCTTATTTCACCTATGGTTCAGTTTAAGAGGTGCATACTGATGTAAAAACACAGCATATAATATACATACGAGTTTCTGGTAGCGTGCTATTTGTACAGAAGCCCTGAGGTGCAGCCATAACTCAAGCAGATTCCCAGGGAGCTTTAATTTAAATTCTTTGTTTTTCTAAAAGTGCTCAGTTGAGACAATAAAATAATTTTAAGTTGAAACCCCCATTTTTGTTTCCATCTTCCCTCGGCTGCTGATTTTATGCTGTAGTTCGGACTACACAAATAAGATGATTATATAACTTTGTTGTTCTATTATTTTAAAATAACTTTAAATTTTAAAATGAAATTGCTTTAAAACAATAGAAAGACATAAATAAATCTTAACCTTGTTTTTTTTTTCCCCAAGCTAGTTTGTTCCCTAATAAATAATTTTGCTTCCTTTTAAAAATGGATTTTTCATATAGGCAGTATGAAACTTATAGCTTTGAGCAACTAGGAGACCCACATAAAGGGGTTAATTTATCTTCTTAACTAAAACTGAGTGGATTGTCTATTTTTGAGAAGATGTAACTGTGATTTCCGTGTTATCTGAATGTACAAATAAGCTGCATTTTCTGCACTCAGGATAATGAACATCAGTGAAGTCAGTTTAACACTGTCTGGGGTTTGTAATCGATAATAATATTACAGGAGACATTACAAATACTTATATAGGTACAGGAACGTGTAAAATGCATTTGCTTTTATTGCCCAGCAGGTTGCTAATAAAAGCAGTTTGAGCCACGTGTGTTCAAAATCAATTTATGTTTTGGATTTGGAGTTCTGCCTGATTAATTTTTAAAAATGGTCTAAAAGTTTAAAACACGCTCTGGGTAAATTTTAAAGGGTGATGCTAAATGTACCAATAAACCCATCTCTGTTAAGGGAATTGTCAATCCATTTTTTCCCCTACTAAACCAGGATATAGACAATATCCCATTTTAAGATATAATGTTATGTCAATTTCCTTTAATACCAAAAGAAAAATGAGCATTTTATGATTAAGCAGTGATTGAGACAAACAAGTAAAAGAGTTGAAAGACATTAGCCCACACAGGGACCGAGAATTCATTCTGTTTTTCATCTTGTACCTGGAACAGGCACCGCTGCCTCTCACCGCTTCTGCTTCAGAGAGCAGAGCCTGGTGTTCTGAGTGGCTGCTTCAGGGATTTCTATTCCTCCAGGGTAATAGCGCTGATTATTTAATCATCTTGTATGCGCCACTTAGGCAGGGAGGAATGTAGTCATGTGCATCAGGAGTCATGAAGATCGATTGCACCGTCTGTTTCCTCCTCTCTGCAGCAACCTACTCTGACACTCCAGTGGCTGGAGCCAGTTTTTAGAGCAGGTACAACACGTAATCAAATCAGCAGCCAAACCAGCAAAAAGCCACTTTTTGATGCAGAGGAAGTAGTTTCCACCATGGAGTATCCATGAGGCTTTGTACATAAACAAGGCACATAAATTGTATTTCTGAAAGAATGACTGACATCAAACTGACAATGGCTGGGCACGGCTCCCGGTTCCAGGTCTGTGCCCTGCCTGCAACAACCTGTAGCCAAATATAAACAAAACACCATTACATTTGAACAACGTGCTAGTCTAAAGGTGGGGCTCCAGGGAGAACAAACCCACCAAATGTCACATGTGGTTCACCCCAGCAAAGTCAACTATTAGTATTGAAAAAGAGCTTGTCTTTGAAAGTGTCTGTCATCACTGCTATAACAGCCAGGACACACCACCTGCACTCCCCTGCCCTTTCTAGGACAGTTAGAACATATTAACGAGAAGGGAGAAAAAATTATTTAAGGCTATTCTTAGAGTAGATTATGATTAGTCATGGTTGTGTAATCTGTGTGCACTTAAGATTTTGACAGTGCCTGCGCTATGCTGTTCTAAACTGTCTGGACAATAGATATCTGGATAATTTTTTTAACAATCTACATAAAAGTTGTACACAAAAAATGCTGTGTTAGATCCATTTCCACTTGCAGACCACAAGACTTAGGATTTTTTTTTTTTTAAGTTTTTTTTTTTTTTAATGTGCTTATTTTCCTCCCTTGTAGTAGATTCTGTTCCTCCAAGTAAGGAGTTTTACAGTTTGGTTGGAACCTGCTAAAAGGTACCCTTAGCAGGATAATGTGTCAAGGTCATCCTCTGTATCCCTGGATTTCTCACACCAATTTCATGTGTAAAACTGTCTGCAAGATAAGGCTGCTGTTCTTGCTCCCCATTAAGGACAAATGCTGCTCAAGATCAGAGCACTAAAGATGCTTTCTACTTACGAGAGGTGCTTGAGCACATAGCAGAGCTTGGTGTATTTTACTGGACCTCATTTTTCAGCAAATACTAACAATAACACCCACTAACTTTTTTTCTTCTCAGTATCTCTCTTGCAAAAAGCTTCTCTTGCATTTTATAGGTTGTCATTCTAAAACAGGACGAGAACTCAGAAAACTGACTCCTGCTCTTCCATTCTTATCAAGGAAATTGCTGTCTTTACATCTGGGACATTGTATACATCTTCAGGAGATGTGGTTCATGTCACTTTCCAAGGGACATGATGATCTTTGTTTCTATTGGCACCATCAAAGCAAGAACAGGCTTTTATTAATTTAATAAAGGCTGAGCAGATGCTACACTCTTACCATGAGTGGCATTAACAGAAAGCGGAGCATAGGCAACAACTACAGTATCATTCCTAGTGAGCACTTTGTCCTCTCTGCCAGCCATCCAGAACCAGAACTGGGACTGCCAGCTGAGCCTCCAGCTTCTGCATCATTTTGCTAATGCAAAACCATCAGTAAATATGTTGCCACACTTTCCTTTTAAGCTACATCTGTTGCAATTATGTATTTAAGAGGATGCATCAATGATCAGCATCACTGACTTCTAATCTTTAGGGTAACTTATCTCGAAGCTCATACCACTATAGACATTTTTATTGTCACAGACACAAAGACTTAATGAACTCTATGTTGGATGAAAGGCAGAAAATTATTGCAAAGAAAAACCTTTCTTTTCATATTTCCTGAGTGAACAATCCGTGCTGTTGTTCTGAACTGGATTTTTATCTCGGCTTTGAAAGCAGTTGTTGATGCTTGGAAGGACAGCTCTTCCAAGATTTGCATGACAGCTGCTGATCTGACTGAACCAGTACTACTGGTTTCCTATAGGTACCTTGCTGGAAATTATCCTTTATTTTTAGCATTTGCTGAAATATTTGAAACACAGTAGTTGAGTGTGTAATCAGTGGTGTTATGACCATGTAGCCATCAGGAATGAATGGTGCAGTAGGAGTAGAACTCATTACGTTCAGCCTCAAACCAGCACTGAAATAAAGGTTTTCTCTGCTTAGCTATTTGTGAAGGACTCGATGCATACTTTGGCATAATGCTTTTGAAGTCAGTGAAACTAATTCAGTGAAAAATCCCTTTGTTGAATTTGGCTGTGCAATGCTGGAAAGTTCAGAAGAAAATTGAATATGTAGATATTTTTTACTTAGTAAAAAGAGAATTTTCTCATAAGACAGAAAAAAAAAATCAAACTATTTCCTAATTTATATACAGGGGCTTCAATATTTTTATAACTAATAGAAAGAAGTTTCATAGATGGAGAGAGAACCACTGGAATTTTTAAAACATGTGCAGTAACGTTAAGCTAAATTCAGTTGTAGAAAATGTATGTCTCCTTTTCCTTGATCCGTAAGATTAAAGAACTGTAATCATAGGAACCTTTAGTATTGATTCATTAAAATAAAATAGGATTTTAATTAAAACAACCCCTCTCTCGAGATTGCAAGCCTTATTCATATACATTGAGAACTCTTCTGATTTTCACTGTTCCATAAGACGGTATTTTTTTTTTTTTCTATAATTATGTAGGAATCATTTCAATAATTCATTTTTCTCTTTTGTTGAACATAGCATATTAATATTTTATATATTTATATATTATGGAAAGTGACTGATTGTGTAATGAACAACCAGCATGAAAAGGGGAACTTTCTACATGATAGACTATTGATGACTGATGTGCATCCATCTGAAGACGATACTGTCCCCTGTCTAAAATCATAGGTGCAGGCTGTAAACAAGGTATGAAATTTAGCTGTTTAAACAGATATACAGGAACCCAAAAGGCAAAGTGAAGACCTCAGGTTTTTTTAGCAACCACCAGCACCATTTAAAATACAGTGCAATTATTAGCTGAACCCACCTGGTTGCTGCAGAGATGGAATCTCAGTTCTGCAGGTAGGATTTCATATCTCATTAGGAGCTAGCCTGATTGAGTCAATGAAAGCATGTGAAAATGTAAATTTACAATCAGTGGTGGCTTTGAAAACTGGCTCAGGTTTAAAAAGAGTCAGGGAGTGATCAAAGAAACAGTAAAATCACCACAACTCGCAGAGCTACTGAGAGCAGACAATAGTAACCAACTGAGGACAGAATTTCTTATTTAAGCCCAAGCAGCAGCCAGAACAGTTCGTCTGATTGCCCACAGGATTATGGTCACTGTTGTGGATGCAGCTGAACTTATCCCATAGACAAATCATCTCAAAAATATATATTATTCTATCTTGCTGTAGCACTCAGTGGTAATTTTAATCTTATCTGAATTTAAGGTCATACAATGAAAATAATAGTATAAGGTAATTAAATGCCCAAAGAAGATTCCTACTTTTGCATCATAATCTTATTAACTCTGCCTAAAAATGTTATGTCCCATTATCCAATAGACCTTTCTTTGAAAAATAACACTAATGCTAACATGCTTAACACATCAAATGAACCTGCATTTCTTAACAAGTCTCCTGCGTATGAATGTTGGCCTTCAAATAATGCATCACAATTTACAGTAACTTCTGGCTTTAAATCAAAACTTGATCCTTAAGTCATTTGAAAACTGCACTACTGCAAAGATCTCCTCTGATAACATCAACATTTTTCTAGGCATATAGACAACAGTTAAATCTTAGGTAGAGAAGGTGATGGGTTGTTTTGATTTGGGAGTACTAAGTAACCACTTGGTAGAAGACGAAGCTCTTATTCCTCCTTACACATTGCCATCCATCTATTTAGCACACACCCTGCCCACCTCAACAGAATTTGAGGGAATAATTTTATGTATTTTAACTTTTTGAAAAGTTATTTTTCATTTTACAAGAGAGTTCTCTTCTGAAGTTCTGGATAATAAGTTAATGCCTAAATGCCAGAATTTGAAAAAGGTTTGAGTTGCCCTGGGACCTGAGAGAATTCATGTGTGCCCACTGGGGCCTCAGCTCTGAGTTGGCAACAGCTCTGTGCAATGAGCAGTATCAAACCTCTATCTAATCACCCACTATTATTCACTACTACTTTCTATTTCCTTCAAATCTCAAACGTCCTACAAGGAAAACTTAAAAACCCCCATATGCTGCCCTCCCCCCTGCCTTTTTTTTTGGGTGGGGGGGGTTGGGGAGGTGTTTAAAAAAAAAAGGCATGGGAAATAAAGGAGCTTCACATGCAAAAAATAAATTCAGCTATCATGAAGATTCTAACTAAATAAAAAAGTCTGGAAAACTCAGAGTTGCTACTGAATCTATCCTTACAATCCCCTGTTGTGGCAAAGCTCTGAAGAAGTCTCCAAACAGCATGTGATTTTATAGACCATATGATCTGCAATATTTACCATGCATAATGGAAATAGATAAGGCAAAGCAAACAGCTTGAATTTTGTATTTCCTTGCTTTTTATTTAGTCTAGGTTGTTAGCACCATGTGAATATGTATTTGGGAGTATCTGTGTTTGTGTGTGTATGCATATGAGCATGTGTATATATAGGTATAAACAAACATATAGAGTCATTTCACTGTATTTCTCATGTATCATAAAATAATACCTTCTGAGCAATTAGCTTTTGATTTATGGAATTTCTTAGGAAAAGAAAAAACCTTGTTCATTTTAGTCAGAATTGAAATAAATTCTGCTTGTTTTCAGCCACCTATGTTTTCTTGTTGTCCCTAGTGTATGCTGCTTGTTTGTGGAGGTCTTCAGTTTTAACAACAACAAATGTCAAAAGCTATAATCAGGATATTTGACCACTGTTTTATAACTTTAAAATGAACTGCTATAAAGCATTAAGTAAATCAGAACAAATGGGAAAATGCATTTAATAACCACTTAATTGATCAGTACCTACAAGAGTAGGGAACAGATGCACATAGAAATGTTTAAGTAGAAGACAACTTCCGTATTCCATTGAAAATGTAAGAGCACACACTTGAAAGGGATTCCTCTAAAAATACAAAAATGTGTGCAAGTCCTAGGTCACATTGTCAACATCTGGCTTCCTTGCCTGGACCTATATTTGAAACCTCTGGGAGGGGAGGAAGAAAGTAAATATGAGGGTATTTCAATACATCAAGACTTACATGCTCTTCGTGTGTTGAGACTAAGAGGATCAGATTGTGTCCTTTTATTATTTTATCTCTGAAAGCTTGTCCCCTCAGAATTCCACCAGTCTTTACTGTTCCCCACTTATCTCAGGTTTTCTGGCAGGGAAAAAAAAAGGCAAAAAAAACCCCAAACAAACAAACAAAAACACCAAACAAATAAACCTTTTTGCTTGGGAGGTTCAAGAGCAAAGCACGTCCTACTTACCAGTAAGGTACTGGAGGGAAGACAACTTTTCTTCACATTATTCACATACTTCAGTAGTGACTAAAGAGCCATTCTGGGCCACCACGTTTTCCTGAATGGAAATGAAAGAAGCATCAATTCATCAGGGGTACTGTTCTGGTTTCGACAGCTCTCAGCCAAGACCACCTGTAAAACAAGACTCCTGGGCATTTCCGCGTGCTTTCAGTCAGGTTCTGAGAAGGCACATTTTCCATTTTTAGTTGCTTTTCATTATTATTGAATTCTGTGAGAAAGAAATCCTCTGTCCTTACTGATGAAATATCCCAGTTTCTGTGGTTATATTCATCAATATGATTTGCAGAATTGTTTGTATTAGTAATATTTGACAGTATGTATTGTTTGGGAATTATCCACATCAAGTGTTTGTGATTGATTACCTAAAGACATTATTTATCATGCCTTATTGGATTCTGATTTTTTTTTTTTTTTTTTTAAACAGGAATTCAGAAGCATGGTGAAAAAGAATAATGTACCCACAGGATGGATTATTGAGCTACAGCTTCTTTAATACTACATCTCATGAAACTTTTTGAGGTTCGTAAACAATTGCATGAAAATCTCATTGCCATCCTAATATGTTTGGGCTTTTTCTAGCCAGCTATTTTATTTCTTTACTTCGTTTTGATTACTTTAATTTGAGGTCTTTTTTTCCCTTTTCTCATGTTTAAGAAGGTTAGTTATGAGTTCATTATAACATATGTAAATTTGCTTATTTTTAGAAAATGTTCTTTAACACTTCAGTTTCCTTGTCAGAGTCTGTAGTGTTAATAGCTGTGTTAATAAAATTATTATCTACAGTGAAGACATCGCTTTCCATACATAGAAATTTAATGAGATGGAAATTTTCAGGAACTGAACTGATTCTCAGCAGTAGTTTGGTAGATTCTCATAGCATCTGCCCATGTGCAGACTGGAAACACTTGATGCCAATAGAGATGTCATTAAATTAGCTCTGCTTTTGTGTTTCACTTTTCTTTTTTTTTCACTTTTATAAATTAACTTTGTTAGCTAAATGCTATTTAATATCTTGGTGTACTGACCGTAAGAGCTTCTTTCCTCAGGTAAATTAGGTTTCAAGAATGTTTTCCACACTGCTGAAAAATCCAGAGAGAAGTTGGTATTGACTTTTTGGATTGAAAAGTTATACATTGCTGCAACTCACTCAGACCAAACATTAGTCCTCTGGTATCAATGGAATTGTATCAGAGATGAGTATAATGTATCACTTTCACTTTCAGCATGGGGTAATCCTATTAAATTGAATATATTTTTTCTGCAAAACAAGAATTCCATCATAGGAACAAAACTGAAATCTTTAGATTTTGTCAGAATTAAACCAAGATTGTTTGTTGCAGAAAAAGGAAAGGAAAAGCTCATCAATAAACAGCCAGAAGGATTGGTAGTGAGAGTATTCATCTGCAATATCTGGACTTAAATCCCTGCTCAGTTTTATTTGAAGCGAGGACTAGAGGTTGTCTCTTCCTCCAGACTTTCTTTGCCTTCACTAACAGAGTTGGTCTCACTCAGTAGAAAGTTGAAGTGCCTCCTTGGGGACAACTCAGTGACTGCCTTAAGCCTGATCCTGATCCTCTGATGCGGCCACAGCCTGGAGCACCAGCTTCTCCTCTCCAGGGCCACAGGGACTCCAACCATTTCATACTTTGATCACAAATGTGGTGCTGGCAAGAGCTCCTTCAAACAGATACATTTCTGCAAAAAAATAGCCCCAATTATTTTCCATTTTCCTCACACTTCTTTTCCCCTTAATTCTTGATCAGTTCAAACAAATTTCTAACTGGTTGTTCCCCCTGCAGTTGCAGCTCATTAAGGTGTTACGACAAGAGATGTGGATGGTTAAACAGAGGTGTAGCCTGATATCTCCAGCTATCCTCAATCCAGACACGTGCATGGCAATGGCAGCAGGAATTCCTTAATGCCTTCAAAGCTCCTGTTCATACATTTAAGATTAAGGACAGTGTAGCCTTTCCAGTAATACTATGCCTTGTCCCCAAGTAATGCTCCATTCAGTATCATGCCAGAACTGCCCCAGTTTGTCTTTATGCCCTTCATATAGCTATAGCTCCTGTTCTCATACAGTCAGAATGTAGGTGCCTCTACAAGAAACAAAATGACAGTGCAAAAAGAGTGGTAAGAATATATTATAGAAGCCTAGAGCATGCAATGCTAAAAAACATTCAAATCTGTTGGAAAAAAGCATAAGAGCGCTTCACATGTTTCATAAATAATCACCTAATGTACCAATTTGCTTTCTGAGATCTATTTTACATATATGGTTATGATGTTCTCTTTGATGAAAGCTTTTCAATAAGTCATGCAAAAGTTCAGTATTTTATTACTTTTATTAGCTTTAATTTTAGTGACTGCTTCTATGTACCCTCCTAATGGGTAAATGGAAATGAAAGGATTTGTCATAGCATATAATAAGCTTAATTCTTTTCTTTCAAATTCATAATCTTTAATTTTTTGCAATAAAAGTAATCATAGATATATTTTTTTAAAAGGCTGCATTGTTCTCTGATGCCTGTAAACAGAGATAACCTTGGGGGAATCTGTGAATGTGCTCTCTGAATGTGTTTTGCTAGAGTGGTGTGTTAAGTGCTTTCTTTGTCAGTCCTAGCACAAAATCCTGTGGCCTGATATTCTTAGTCTGGCTTGCAGGCCTTCTTCTTTGTGAATACAGATGACTGTATCACAAAATTTAATTTAAATTATATGACTATCTAAACTAAATGGTAATCCATAAAGAAACAAACATTCAATCTACAGCTGAGGATTTCTCAAACAAACACTATTCAAACCCTATATGAATGAATACAGTTCTGAGCTAGTCTCTTGATTTACTTCATTTTACTTGCAAAATCCATTTTACATTCTACAGGTTACTTAAGTGAGTACCCATGAAAAAGACATTTCACAATCAAAACTAAGCCAGCATCTTTTTTAAAAGCTTCATGTGTTCAATCCTATCAAATGCAAAACATACTTTGTTTTGCAAGTAAGTTTACAAAGTGTTATCATCACATTTCTGTGATTTCAACAAATTGCTTTAAATAATCACAGAAAACAATCGAATGCTGCATAACACACTAATATGGGAAAAGGTCTGTTTGGAACCTGGGTGTACAAATTGCTATCAGATCAGTGGGAAAACCTAATCATTTTAAGGAAAAAACCTGAATTTGATGGAAAACACTCACATTTTTGACTGAAAGCTTAGTAATCATTTCCAGGTGGCATATGGAAAGGAAAAATATTTTACGTAAAAATTACAAAAAAATGAAGCATACATTTGAGTGATTTGCATGTTTCCTTACAAAGCTGCCTCAGAAATACCAAAAGAGAATAGCAGAATTTTGTTAAAAAACTATTCTCAGGGTTTCAAGAACCAGTTGGTTTTTAGCTTTGGAACATACTCCAACATTAACTGAAGGCAGCTGAAAATTTGAGACCTTCTTAGAAGGTAGCAAGGTTTGTGGAACGGTGACATAACAAAGTCTCTATGGCTTAACTGGAAAAATCAAAGACTAAACACAAATAAGGGTAATTCCTGAGTTGAAAGGTACACTTTATTGTGTGTGTGTGATTAAAAATATACTACTACTTCGACAATCATTTACATTAATTTTGGAAAGGCAATACCATAATATTTCATAACTAGACTATAAAGTAAAGTAACTGTGTTACTTTCAACAGCTGTTATATATTTTCAAGCATTAAAAAATGTTAATTTTTCATTTGGATTGTTCTCAAGACATAGCACCTTTTTGTGCTATCTTGTTTAGCATTGGATTGTTTTATTACTAAGAATTATGCAGCTAATTAAATAACCTCTGCCTTACCCTTTAATTTCCTTCCTCATAGAAAAAGCAAAATAAATTCACCTTGCCCTTCTCATGGGCTGAATAGCAGCAAATGAAAATGGTAGTATTTCATTTGACAAATTTAATCCATCCATCTGTTTTAAATTTTTCTGTCAAAACCCCCAAATATACCTGATGCTTTCCTAATAACTAAGAAAATAGTAAAATCTGTGATGTAGAAATGAGCAGAATATGCCATTTTCCTGCTAGTCTAATGTGTATTAGGTTTTGACACTTGTCTATCCTACTTGTCAGTTTGGAAGTTATCTGGATTTGTTCACATTTACTGCCATATCCACAAACAGACAACATGTTTCTCTCTTTGTCATATCTGACACACAGTGGAAGGCAATAATATGAAGAAAAATACCTCTGCTATTTTAAAATCTACTTAAATACAACTTCCTGCATTTCTGCCCAAAAGGGATGACGAGGTGAATTAATTTGCTGGGATTTAGAAACACCAAGTGTCCTCTGATACCTGATTTAAGTATCATATGTAATATTTTATATAGAATTCTACAGTATTCCACGGGTATCAGAAGTAAAAGACCGAATGGATGGCATAGACCAGCAACTTGTCTAACACCAGGTCTTGTTTTTCACATGAATGTTTACAATGGGCACTAAATGTCATTGCACTGAGCTTTCTTCTGATTAAGTAATTTATAAATAAAAGGGGACCCCAATTACCATTCTTGAGATTTCAAAACCCACCAGGCTGCCTGCTGGAGACAGCAGGACTGATCATCCAAGACACCTGACACACTCCTCAGACACGATGCATACATCCCTGCAGAGTGATCAGTAGATTTGCCACACTGACAGCAGAAAATGAAACCTTGAGCTTCAAAGGATGCGAATACCTCACAGCCCTGCTCGTGCCACCTTTCACTCCCAGTGTATCTTTGTTATTCACATGGCTGTTTTCTATTGACTCTATCAAACATGGTACTAAAAAATAAAAGATATTGGGTGAGATATGGGAAGCACTTTCCAAGGGAATTGAGCTCCCATCTACCATTTACACTTTCACAGTTTCTTCTGCATGCCCTCCTTCCATTTCTGCTTGGTTTCATGATTTAACTCCATGGATGCTGAAAGTGAGTCACACTAGCATGAAATTTTTGGTTTGTAGAAATCATATAAGAATAAACTTCATAATTCTCTATTAGGAACAGCAGCATTTTTCTGAGGTCACATTTAGTTTGGTTTGTTCTTGCCTTTTAAAGTGAAAAAGAAAAAAAAAAGCCTGATTAAAAGAAAAAGGGCAAGTTCCAATTTCCACACAAGCAAAGCCTTGACAGCTGAGTGAAATAATAATAATAAATCCACAAGAAAACAAAGAAAGAAAACACTGAAACCATCCGCTCCAGGGGAGGTAGAGGAAGGAAATTCTGTCTTGAACAATGTATGCAGGACCTGCACCATTCAATAAGATAACATGTAATTCCTGGATCCCTGGAGCTCCTTAGAAAGGCTTTATTGAGAAACCTTTCTCTATTGTTTAAAATGTCACAATCTTTTTTTATATATCTATAAAAATAAGTATTCTTCCTTTCAATTGTGCTTAAACTCAAAAAGCAGCAAAAAAAGTTTAATTTTTTTAATGTTTGCAAAAATCATGAACAACCCAGCCGGTCATAATTCAGTTCAACTGTTCTTCTGGACAAATAAAACTCATGTAAATGTCTTGGCAATGTAAGGCACTAGATAATCGAAACAATAGCAATCAGTCATGCATCAGCACAATTATTTTATGCAGCTTCAGCCTGCTTTGATAGTGAAGGCTCCTAGATTGATATTATTAAAATAACCTTAGCTATCCCTGCCTGGGTATATTTCACACTTCACACACATTTACTGTAGAATCTGAGCACCTCACAATCATTTATAATTTATCTTCATTGTGAGACATAAAAACTCTATTAGCCCTATTCCAGATACACAGGACTGAGGTACAATGAGAATAAGTCACTTTCCAATTTCACACACAAACTTGTTTCTGAGAAAAGATCTAGAAGTGGCAATCACAAGCCTTAAGATAGTTCTGTACTTGCTGGGCCACCCTTTCTCACAGACCCCTGCTAATGAGATTATGAAAATTTGCAATATACTACAAAATACACTTTTCAGAGGTCTTTTGTAAGACTGACTTCATCTTCTGGCCAGGCCATACAGTTCACAGAGGCTGTATATTCCTGTTTCTTATTCCTTTGGATATTTTTTACTTGAAATAATAATACAGTAATATTTTGAGGACCATAATAAAATGTCTGAATGTGTCATCTGTCCACTGATGTTTTTGAGGTATAGTCGTACCTCAGTATTTTAGCAAACAGACATTGCAAGAATGAAGAGTTTTAATAACAGCATCTAGTTTTCTCTTTACAACTTCAGTGTTGCTTTGCAGTTCCTCACTTTTAACTGAGCTCTAGATATAAAACTGAAGACTCATAAAGCAAAACTAAAACCATCTTAGTACAGAAAAACTTTGGGTTTTGACCTCAGGTCTCCAGTTGTAATGTAAACAGGGGATGGGGAAAAAAAAGTGCATATCCACATGAAGAAGTTTTAATAGTAAATATATTTGCAAAGGAGCTTTGAAGAAAACAGGACATTTGTGCCAAAAAAGTGTGATTGTGGAATGGAAGTGTAGACATTTAGGGATTTTAAAACCCTGAACCACAAGGAATTGTATCTTTCTCATTGCCATGGAACAACAGAGGCAAACCTTCAGGATGTAATCCCTTCCCTTTTCCCTTTCTGATAACTTATTTAGAATGAGGGAGTGATCTGTCTTCTCCTTTTCCCAAGTAATATTCATGTCATAATCATATTCTGTTCTACACGATGATCTGTGAGCACTGCTTGTCAAATGGGTCTATATTATTCAATAGCAGTGGTAGCAGAAATGGGTGCCCCACCTCTCTCTCATTTGCAATTGGTATTTACCTGCAAAGCTTTGATAGAAACAGGTGTCATCCTGTGGAAAAATGTATTTTACTTAAATTCATCTCCAAATGTATAGTGCTGGACAAATTTCCCAAAATCATTTATGCTCAAAATAGACTTAAATCCATTTTTCCTGCAGAATTTTCAGCTTGGTAACTGAACTGAAAGTCTGCCAGTTGTCCTGCTTCACTGTAGATTTTAAGGACAAGATCATATGGTATGATCTACTATAGAACACAGGTAAAAAAAAAAAAATTAACCATTTGCTCCTTGGTGAACCCAGTGTATTTTCTTTGATTAAAACATATTGAATAGCTAATGATACAACACTCCAGATTAAAACCAAATATTTTAATAGATGGCAGAGAGTATATGAGAAAGCAACATAATTCTCCTCCAGAAGTCTTACTCAAGTTGCTATGGAAAGTAGAATGAGGGTTTATAATTCAGGGAGTGTAAGTAGTCTTTCTGCTCTCCTATCAATATTTTATGCTATTCATGGGGAATCAGTAAGGTATTATTAATTGCTTCTAGCAACACAGGTAAAGTAAAGGCTGATCTATTAACAACATGAAAAGTTAAATATTAATTCCTAGAAGCCACAAAATGTACTAATGCCAGAGCTGAAAATGGAAACGTTACAAAGAACAAAAAAGGTGTCTGCTTGTTTAGAAGCAAGGGCTGCATTGTGGCTTTAGGCACAGCCTTGAACAAATGATGCTATATAAACCCTACCAACCCAGAAATAGCTTTGGGAGACATTGTGCCTGAGGCAAGTTCTCCACTAAAAAGTTCTTCTGGCAGAGTTGTGTAATGAAGTGTGATTTGTGACCAAAGTAACGGTGCTCTTCGTGTAGACAGTCATAATGGTAAAGACTGAGTTCTTGCTAGCCTGGCTTGCTGTGCCTTGTGGGAAGGGAGACCAAGCAGGGCTCTGGAACAAGTCACACTTGTCTAGGCATGGTTTTAACTTGTATTAGCTGCTGTCACACCAGGAGTACCTTACCAGCACAGTATACAGATATAGCTGCACCAATGACTATTTATAATGCAGACCAGACTTCAAAGATGACTAAAAGAATACCAGTAAAGAAATGGACTGGTTTATAGTTCTTACATATCACCAGCAAAATAATTAAATACCTTCCAGTAACCTCACCTCACAGGCCAGTGTCCTGGTACTACCTTTTCCCCCAGCCTTGTCAATAGTTGTGGGTGAACTCAAGAGTACAACCTCATATTTGCATATTCTAAGACTAGATTTCGATGTCTGTTCTTTGGTATTTATTGATTTTTCAGCTTTGTCCTTAGAAAAACATGAATATAAGCTATGAATTAGATAATTTCACAGAACATTTTAGACTCTCTTTGCAAGTGGAGTTATAAACTTGGGAGGAAATGGAGCACAGCCCAACTAGTTCTCTTTGTTTTTTCAATGACTCATGGTATGGCAGATGTAGCTTGACAATTCAATAGCATTGTTTGCAACATTTTAAAATAATAATAGAAGAATGAAAAAAATGGCAGATAAGAATTATTACATAGAGTCATAAAGCTCTGTGACTCTCCTGTAATGTCTGCCAGAGGTATATCTGAGTGCTAAATGTACAGTTTTAGAAACAGTCTTAGGTAGAATTAATTATATTGTACTTGAAACTGTGCAACATCTGATGACATATCAATATGCTAATAGTATCGCTAGAACTGCTGCATTTTAACAGAACAGAAATCAATGTGCATATTTTACTTTAATATAAGAAATAATTGTACATCTAATTAATATTACATGTCTCTGGATAAAACTATTTGCATTTTCAAGAAGTACCAGCATCACTTCACATCTAGGCCAGATTTTGCCAGCTATCCTTGAGATAAATAGGCTTACTCTGAAAATGAGTGGTTATTTCTACAGCAATTCTGAACCAGAAGAATTATTTAATACAATTAAAGGTCAAGACCTCACTCCTTGCTAACTGTAAAATGTACCTTCACACACAAGTGTTCCTAATGACCATTAAAAGATAAGTGCCTATGAAGTTCTGCTGCCTAAGTGCAACTCAGCAATAGGAAGAAACACCAGAAACCAAACAGGACTTAAACAGTTAAAAATAAACAAATGTTATTTCTAATTTGTAGTTACACAGCCTTTGGCATAGAACCAAGCCACTGACAGTGAGTGAGACACTTACAAATCCAAACAAAGTACAAGTGGGTCTAATAAGAACCAAAACAGCCACAACCCTGCAGGGGAATGCACTTACAAACGAGCACCAAAGAGTTAGTTAACAGGAAAACTGAGGACAGGCCTAATATTAAATTCTGCTCCTCCCACTGCAACACTACACCCAAAAGAAACCTTTGACCAGTTTGATGAAACAAACAGAAACAAAAAGTAGAGTGGTGCTGGGAATAAAGTGTTGAAGTGTTACCTGATTCAAACATTCTCCCAACCATCCCCCTCCTATCCCAGCAATGCAGCCTGGAGACTGCACACCTGGACTTACTACAGGCAATGCTGATGACTACACTAGAGTTACTCAATGAAGTGTCAACGTAGAAGAACAATGTATGAATTGAAAGGAAGCATGCTATGGGCCACAGATCATGTACACAAGCACAGTGGTTCATTTGAAAAAAAATAGCTAGGAATAACACAGCAGTTCAAAAATGTGGAAAGCTCACCCTGTGTGCATCTATCTAATTTGAAATTAATATTTCATTTCATATTAAATATTAAAAAGTATGAATAACTGATTGAATTCTGATTTTTGGTAATATACAAATATCTTTGGAATCATACGTGGTAAATATGTCTGCTATGTTAAATTAAGTTTTATTTTGTAGAGGAGGGGATATGTATTATTAATTATTCATGGAGACATGCATACTGTGGGGCTAACCACAAGAAAATTAGCATGGACCCAGATCCCAGACACATGGATTTTATCACTTAAACTTCAACAGTGTTCCATGAACATTAATCTCCATGAAAACAAGGAGACATGCTATTGGTGGCCTTAAAAACATTCCAGAAAAAAAGGACAAGCCAACACATGCTTCATGGAGAGATTTGTGGGGCCTTTTCTGGATATACATATCTCTGAGAGCTGCCAATCAAAGTTAGAGAAAGATTATTCACATGCTCTCCAAGATACATTTACAAGTGAAAAATGACTGGCCCTTCATGCCCAGCTACTTAGAATGAGGTATAGACTTGATATTCCAGCAAAGCAACCTCTAGAACAGCAACTAATATGAGATATATCAGAGTAGGTAAAAAGACAAGGAGAAAAAATTTGATCCCTGTCCAAATCAAATAAGAGCAAAAGGCCTATGGTGACAAAGGGGAAAATAAATCAGATGGACATCTCACAGTGAAGTGCAATTTTCTCATAATATGTCTTTTTAAGCTAAAGCTATGACAAAGCTGAAATGTTTATATGAAATCATGCAACTGTCACCAAGCTGTTCATTTTGATGAAAAGAGCTTACAATGCCTTTCATTCTCATATTTTCTAAATAGAATATTTCCATTTTTCAACTTAAACCTTTTTTCCACTGCCAAATTTTCCACCAGACTGTAACAGAACTTTTTTTTTAACACTTAAAAAGCTGTCAATTCTAATTGCAACACTCTTTTGCCCTCTTTTTTTGTAATCCCTTGATTTTTGTCTTAATGAAGCAATTAGTCCCTGTTAAGGTCAGTTATATTTGCTCATAGTTTTCTAGTATATTCTCAGGCAGGTACAGAGAGAGGGTCATTGTCAGATAAAGTTATGTTGAAATAAAGAAATATCTCCTCCCACTGCCAGAGGAATCATTACACACAATAAGCAAAGATTCTGCATAACCAGTAGCTTTTACAAAGCTACTTTTCAAGCTGCATGATCAGAGAGGCAATTAGACAGTGTCTTCACTTGCTTGTCCAGTGTCATATCTAAGTATACTTAAAAAAACCTGCCTATATTATCAAAGTTTTCTAAATTAACTATATAACTTTTTAATCCCTCAATTTACATGCAGATTATTCCATTCAAGTATGTTCTGTTACAATAAAAAAAAAAGAAGATGCTGCAGAAAAGCAACTTCTCAAAGACAAACGGAAAACCAGCAGAACCATGTGGGATAAGGGAAACAAAACTATTGTAAAATAAATTTAAAAACTGGTCATCTTTGTTGTGAAATACAAAGCTTAAGTATATCCAAACGCAGTCCTCAAAACCATGATCTGATTTGGCAGAAATGTACTGTTTTAGCAATTTCCATGATTTCTTCCAGAATATGAGACAGCCTGCTAACCAATAGTAGTTTCTGTCAATGATCCTGTACTTGGGAATACCAAATTCAGATCACACTCACACCACAGTGATGAGATCAATACAAAATCCCAATAGCTTAGATATATGTACACGGATATCCCTATAAATTACTTCTAATTATAGCAGTAGAAAATTTTATTTAGGGGCTTTTCTTAGATTAGCAGGATTCCAGCAAGTTCTGTACTGCTGTAATTGAGGTAAATAGTGCTTTTCAGAAGCAGACAGCTAAAACAAGTTATATTAGAAAAGAGAAATATATATGTATTTTTTCCCAAACTGCTGATATTTTTGTCTGTATGTTTACTTTCCTATATCTCTCTTGTAATTTAAACATCACCTGACAATGTTGTTACTTGTACTTCTCTATCATTGTAACCAGTAGGCTAAATGACGGCAGCAAACACCTGTAATAACCTTTCCTTTTTTAGCTCAACATTTTCAAGCACCAAGAGAGATTATATAATGGAAAATAACTTTTTGCTGAAGTAAAGGTTCACATAGTCCTGGGCAATATTTTCAAGTAATATTCTTAACACTGAAACATCTGTTGGCAGCAAACATTCGCAACCAATGTTAGCTCTGAAAAAGAGATCCAAGGCTTAGCTCTTCTTCATAACTACCAATACCTTTTTTATTATTTATTTTATTTTTTTTTATGATTTTCTGTCCATTTTTTAGTAATCTAAAAAGTATTGTTGTCAGGTGAGGCAAGGTCAAAAAGTTGTTCGAGCTCTTTCTGAGAATCAATTGAATACCATCACCCCTGCCAGTCCTGGGAGATATACCTTTGCTTCAGGTCTAACAAACTGCTCCTCAGTTTCCAGCTTGCCTCCTCCAGGCTAGATTTCTATCTTTCTAACATTTTCTGTATTAAAAAAACCCCCCAGGTAACTTGCTTCCTGTCTAATGACTACTTGAGAGGATTCATAGTTACAGAAAATCAATGTTTTAAATGGTATTGAACAATGCTCTCAGAATCTCAAGGTGACTGGCTCAATCTTCACTGATTAAACATGACACAGCATCATCAAAGTAAGCTACAAAGTTGTTCTTTGCCTGTTTTCTTATGCCTTTTCAGGTAAAGCATCCCATCATTTCACCCAGGAACCTATCCTGAGCTACAAGAAGACAATGGGAGTTTCGCAATATATTTTAAACCAGTGGCAACAACCACATTTGCCGAAGGTCTGAGGATTAACTTCAGGGGCTGAAATACTTCTGAACCAGTGAAAGGGCATCAATTTTGGATTGTATTATATACATTCTAAGAGACAGATAACATCCATCTACTAACCTACAAAGCTATGCAATACTGCAATCTACTTACTACAGCTGAAATAGAAAGTCTTAAGACAGGAGCCAGGACTCCCTCTATTCAGGAGTGCCATTGCCTTTCACATTCAGTCACGCTGCTTCCTGCTCTGCCTTGCTGTCTGTCTGGCCCAGTATTTTTCTCTCCTGTGCACTGAATGCTTTCACATGCTTCTTGCAGGAGGCTAGGATGCTTTTTAGAAGCTATGAGTAGAAAATATCAACCCCTTCATCCACAGTGAGGATTACCACAGGTTTTTCGGATCCTGGTCATTAAAGAATAGCACGTGATGACATCTTCTTCACTGTCCTTTCTGGTCATTACTCAGAAGACAGCAGTAAACCTTATTCAGTCATTTCACATAAATTATTACTGCATCTTTTCAAGAGAGAGTATTGATCTGCAGATACCAAGTGGATACAAGTGTCTTCATGTACCTTTCCCTGCTTTGGATTTTTGGACTATCATTCTGAAGCACTACTTTTCACTGACCAGTTGACAGAGGATTCCAGGTTTCTCCCCAAGGGTATAAATACTAAGGACTCAAAAATCTATTTTATTTAATCTACTTCTCCGAGTCTGAAGCATCAAATTCTTAGTTTCTAGGCAACTTTCCCGAGGAAATACAGCTGTTTTTAAGTTATGGTTTCAGTGATTGTAATTATTATTTAAATGTAAAAATACCTCTTCAAATAAAAATGACAGGCTGTCAAGTTCACTGGTGATAAATGGTATTTTGAAAATCCAACACAAAAGCAATTACAATTATAGGACATACTTCTTGTGCTCATGAGTTTTGCAGTTACAACAACATGCCTCAAATGCCTCAGGTAAAGAGGAATTCAGCTTGCCAGCACACAGAACTTGTGTGATGCAATGAAGAAAGCTTAAATTATGTCCTACAGCTTTATTGAAAGCAATGTCTATAACCTTCAAAAGCTCTGAGCATGTGTTTTACATCTCCAGCTTTGAAAAGGTCAAACTTCTATTTCATTTTTCTCTCTTATTTGCCATTGCTTTCTTTTCAGTAGGTAAACATAATGCTCATAAAAAGAGAATGTAACAGAAGAAACTCCAGCAAGACACAGCACTGAACTTCTGAACCTTGTGCTCTTATGAAAAAAAGCCATGACTGGGGCAAGTTTACCCAAGCTACTCAACCCATTTAATTAATGAATTTCAAACCCAAAGGCTGCCTACTTCTCACAGAAAGGTTGGTAAGGGTAGCAGTTTTGGAGACAAAGTGTTCTTTCACTCATATTCACATTTAAAAACCTAGTTAGATGCTTTCAACCCCATTGAAAGAGCTGCTGTAAGTGCTTACCTCTTCTAAAGGTCTTAGAAGGCAGCCTGAAAAGTGACAGAATCATAGACTGGTTTGGGTTGGATGGGACCTTTAAAAGTCACCAAGTCCAAGCCCCCTGCAGGGAGCAGGGACATCTTCCAGTAGGTCAGATTGATCAGAGCCCCAGACAGACAGACTCTGGATGTTTCCAGGGATGGGGCATCTACCACCTCTCTGGGCAACCTGTTCCAGTGTTTCACCACCCTCATTGTAAAAAATTTCTTCCTTATACCTAGTCTAAATCTACCCTCATTTAATTTAAAGCCATTACCCCTTGTCCTATCACTAAAGGCCCTGCTAAAAACTTTGCCCCCATAAAACAACTTCAATGATGGAAGATGTCTCCTATTTGAGGATACTTGCCTGTCTTCTACCTCTGCCAAGGTAAACCACCTGTCAGCTGGTTGTGCTCTTCATAACCACTCCACCCATTTCTGGGGGTGGCAGGAGTATGCTTAATCACCTAGTTATTGAAAGGAATAATCTGAGAGACCCTATCAAATAGCTCAAACCACTCTGAGGATATCACAATGCAACAGTGACCTCTGAAAGAAAAGGTGACATTAGATCAAATACATCCCTTCAATTAACATGCATGCTTCCAGTACAGCTAAAAATCTATGTCCTAATGTGTTAGACAAATATGTTCCATTAACCCACAGCAAAGTTCCTGGATACTTCTAGGAGGAAAACAAAATTCTTTTCTCTGCAAATAGCTGTAGATGGCAACATTTAACAAAACTCCCATTTTAGTAAAAACAATCAAGTGCCTAGTTTCACTTCAAAGGAAGATGATTTTAAGGTCTTCAGATTACAAGCAACAAAATTCCCCGAGGTCAAGGATGACCACAGAGTACTGTGAATTACTTCCAGCAATATTTGCAAATTCATTTTTGGATAAATGTAGGCACAGACAAAGGCAAGTGTTGTAAACATGAAACAAATTGATAGAAATTTCTCAGGGTTTTTTTTTTTTAAATGGACAAAGAGTGAAATTCTGCCTCATCAGACATGGATGGAAGAAATTCTTTGAGCAGAAACAGAATGAAGGGGAACTGACACATTACCAAGACCAAAACCCAATGAAAAACTTTGAATAGTTCAAATGAAGAATGTGTTTTTCTTGTATTCTGTAAACGCAATACTTCCTTCTCTTGGCCTTCTGGAGGATCCGAGAAGAAAGGCAGGGAATGGAAGTGGTATGTAACATTTATAGCTAAAAAACTATGATCATTCAAAGCCATGAAAATAAGAGCTGTGGCTGACTTCCTTTAATTTGCAAGAAGATGCCTTGCTTCCTCTGGGGATGTTCCAACAGCCAGGGAATGTGATAGATCAGCAGAGACTGTTAATGGTCTTTCTACTCACCATTCCAGTTCACTATTCCAGTAATAGGCTGGACATGAACCATTTATACCAGCCTTAAAGAATTTTATTGAAAAAGAAAATTCTGATTAGAGCACTTACAGTCTCAAAATGTTTTGTGATAAGGTGGGTGAAATACTCGGAGGAGATGTTTTACAGTTATAATACAATCTCAAAAAAAAAAAATCTAAATACATTTAATTTAGCATTGCAACATCCTATAACTCACTTAGGAACATCTTATACCTTTTTCTCTTACTGACTTGAACTCAAGCTTCAGATATAAAAAGCTCAGGAAACTAATTGGGCCAAATTTATCCCTGATGCAATCCTATCATCTGTAGATGAATTTGGTGTATTTTGTATATCCCATTCCTATCTCTGCCTTTTTTCCCCCTAAATAAAATCTAAAATAATCACTTTTACTGTTCCTTTTTACATCATGCAATAGAAACTTTTTAGATCTTATTTTGATGACAGAAATGACTGCAAAGGATTTTAAAGTAGTATGCAGTTCTCTAAGTTGTACTTCCATGTATGCATAGAGTAAAACATATCTATTTTATATTTTAAAACTCATCCTGTAATAGGCTTCTGTGATAAGATCTTTAAAGTCTTGTTGCAAATCAGAAGGAATATATTTTCTACTTTGATTTCATACTTATATCTAGGATTTAGCTTCTCTTTCCTCTTCATCTGGAATACAGACCTCATAATCAATTTCAACAGTTTTCCTTAAGGCAACAGATGACTTCTGACATTTTTCTAGGTGCTCATTTTCCACCAGATGAAAGTAATGTAACTTTAAGGTCTTTATAATGACCATTCAGCTTGATAAGAGAAGATACTTTCTATATTTGCACCTCTTTTGTCACAGTCTCCCTTACTAAATACGATACCCTTATTACAGGTGGTCTCGGATGGACCTTTAACAAGAGTATCTTGTGTCTAAAGCATTTTTTAACTCATCAAACTGGCATGTTATCAAGCATGTTTACTGCTTGAGACTTCAGGCAAAGGACTGTTTGAAGACATTTGTAAAGATGAGTACAGAAATGGAATAACATAAGTGATTCCATTAGCCATCTATTTCAGATCTGCACAAGCGACAGTCTTCAATAATGACTAATATTTCACAGACATATGTATATATGCACATATATGTATACACACACAGATATATATACTCAATCCTTTTCTCTACATAGAAGCATCATTTATAGGGCATCTAGCACAAAGTATTGTTTATGTAAAGTAAGAAAAGCTCCCAGGCACTACAGTAATACAATAAACAGTGGCCCACACAAGCTAATGCCAGTAAATATGAATTCTTGCATACTCTTTCTGCTTAAAAATATCTTTCATTGGTCATTTATTATAACAATGTACTGATTGGCACAAAATAGGCCATGTTAAGTAAGTTCCTTATTTCGACATAGTAAGCATCACATGAACTATGTGAAATGTTTGGCAGAATGCAGTTTTCCATATCTTATGTGTGTACCAGATTAATGTATTCTGATTACTCTTTTTTTTTGTTTGTTTTTTTTTTTACACCTTCCATTAGGAACTGTCCTAATAAGAAAGTGGTTTAGGCTTAAATTGTAAAGTGAGCCCTAAAAGTTTTCTTCACCTCAACGAGGCAATTGCCTGACAGCACTGCAATGCTGAGAACTTTAAGTGCATTCTTTCTCCTTTGCAAGGCTGAGTCATCTTCAGTATTAACCAATAACTGTCCTAAAAATTATTCTTTTAGTAGAGATTCTGATTTTACTAAATCTAGAACAGACAAATAAAAAAGTATTTGCTAAAACATCCTCCAAACAAAGGTAATTGAAATTTAATAGTTTAAAATTATTAATCTGTTTTTTCCCCATGTTGTAACATTACTGACTCCCTTATTACAAGCTAAACACTGCACAAAGAAAAAAGCTTTTCTCCTTTCTATTTCCATTCATTCCAGGACACTGACAAGCAATTCATTCCAAGTAAAAGAACAAAGAATTGGTTGCAGTATGCAGGTACTGGTAACTAGATTGATGAACAGCCAGACCTATTGCTTCAAAGGAAAGAAATATTGAAACGAAAGGTGAACTGCACTTATTTGTCCTTGGCTACAGAATGAAACCAGAAAAGGTCATAAGCATGTGATGGTATTTGCCTACAGTACACTGGAGTTTGAGCACTGGCCTTAAAGAAGGCTGAAATCACATGGCCAAAAATCAGGCTACAGGATTCCTGTAGCACAGCCTTGATGCTATGTGCCAACAAGATACAACAGCCTTTGTAAGCAGTTTGAATATCATTTGTGATTATAACAACGTAGGTCAACATTATAATTGTCCCATCTGGTTATACAAACAGGCATGGGAATGCAGTATGGATATAGCCTTTGAGAAATAGAGCTTTATGATAGAGTTCCTTTAAAGTGAAGAACAGAAAGAAAATGCTGAGAATGGGTTTATTATAATTAATTATAATAGGTAAAATGTTATTACTTTTATAAAATAGCTTTTGTTGAAACACATAACATGAAATCTAGGACTATTGGTTTGATTTTGCTGAAGATACAAAATCTGTTAACTAAAGAAATTATTTCCCTGTTCAATATTTACATTACTGGATACAAGATGCAAAAAGTATTACATAGATTTACCCTATTAAAAGTAAGGTGTGAATGATGACTAGTTCTGAATTCACACCACAAGTAAAGATTTTACTTTAGGCCAAACACCAAACTGCCATTTCAAGCAATTTTCCTCACTGATCTCAACAAACAGGATGGAAGTAATGGTCAGCCTTTGGGAAAAGCAGTCCAGAAACAGTGAGAGACCATACCAGTGTCTAACAACTTCTGGCTGGAATTTCCCACTCCTTTAATAGTTAGATTTATTTATAGTTTAATGACTAATCTCTTGCAGGCTTGAAAACTGTGTCTTTTGGTGTTGGAGTTTCCTCTGATTTTACCAATCAGCACCCTGCAAATTTGTAATAAGTGAATAAATTTTATTCATTATTTTTAAGTGTTTAATGGATAGTCACATTCTTCTGCATTTAACCTTTTTGAAGACTTGTGTAATAGATTTCTGCCTCAAAGATGCTCTAGCTCACTAAAACTTTACTAAGGAATTCTGCTGTTAGACAGCTCTGCCTAAGTTAATGAACAGCTTTCCTATTAAAAAAACCTCAAACTTGTATATATTTATATATAAAGAGATACATACATATATTATTGCAGTCTAATGTAAATCAGGAAGGCTGATACAAACTTGTGTTCCAGCATAGGAGCTGCATCCACTTAAATTCTAAAATAAGAATTTAACAGCATATTAACCTTGAATTAGTCCTCTTCACTAACACAAATTTAACCCAGCACTGGAGGATGCACAAAGGAACCAATTAAGCATTTCAGCTACACATGCAACTCTCCCTTACAGGAGAACACAAGTGGATTGATGATCCTCTAATACTTCCCAGTGAGCAACTACAGTAAGATATCACGGGTCAAACATTTGAGTTTTATGCAGCAGAGCAACAGGAGATTCAGTCTTTTTTTTTTTTTTTTATTTTCCTCCAAAAGCAAAATCAAAGGAGTAAAATATTTTTATCCTCACTATAGCAATACCAGTCAGTAGTTATCTGAAGCTAAAACCTGCAAGAGCGAGTTTAGAATGCAGATCTACTTAAGCAGGAAGGTTGGAATTATTTTTCCTGAATGTTAAATATCTTTATTGTTCAGAGGTAAATATGGCATCCTGGGAGATGAGCAATCTATGGACAATATAGCCCCTGATTTTGACATGATAAGGCTGTGTAACTCATTGCTGGTGGGCCTCCCAGGACTCACTGCTGTTGGCTTTCCATAGGGTTAGGAGAGCAGAGCACTGGTGCTGTAGTTTCCTCACCACAAAAGTTCAGATTCCCTATAAACATTCTTGCAGCTGTTTGTAAGAGCTGTCATCCTTTTATGCAGTACATCCTCCTGGGGAGAACCCAAAGGACTTAAGTTAAATTCTATATAACAGAAGCAGGCCTTGGGCCAAAGAGTGAAGAATCATCCTGATGTATTTTGATTAACACCTAGCAGACACACTATAAATGAGGTATAATTTATCAGGACACAGTGACAGAGTCTTTGCTTTCTTAAAGCTCATCTTCTAGTCTTTTAACTTCTTTTTGGCTAAAGCAATTTCTTGAGTTCATCTTCAGCCAAGTGTCATCTGTTCTCTCCCATAATCGTTACCTTTCTCACTAATTAGTGAGGTTTAGCTTCCTCCTGTTACACACTTAATTAACTTTTCCACCTTTGGAAAAGCAATTTCCCCTGAACGAATTACTATCATGGCTGTTTCGTACAATGAACTAGTTCTAAGTATAGTCTTCAAATGAAGCAATGCTGTTCAGAAAGACAGTGAAAGGTGCCGAGGACTTTCTGAAAGTGAACTGACCCTACAGGGATGGCAAAGATAACCATGCAGAGAAAAACTTCAACATGAAAAAACTTATTCAATGTGTCACTATTAGGTAGAGTACAGGAGGTACAGGCTGGCTAATGTTGGAAAGAGATGAAGAATAGCTATTGTGTGTGGCACATGCTATTCTCCAACATTCATATAGTCATTTTGTAGTCTTTTAATGTTTTTACCTGCATAATAACAGAGAGTGTAACAGAGCTCAAAGCTCCATTTGTCACTCTGCTTCCTTTGAACAGATATGTAGCAATAAAAACACTTCTGCTGAAAGGTTGTGCTTGATAGGCAAGACAGAAAGAATGAGATGGCGACACAGCAATAAGTAGAGGTAAATCAAACAGTCACAGCTTAAATGAATGACAAATCACTGGTACAGAATAGAATGTAAGTCTCTGGATTTCCTCTCCAATCTCTTCACCCCAAAAATACTGCCTATCAGGACACTATTAAATTCTTGATAGCAGCAATCACATGAGAAGGACAGATATCAATTTATTCCTTCCTATTACTCATTCCTTATAAGTAGTAAACCAAAGGAAAATCAAGTGTGTGTTATTGACACAAATTTATGCTAATTTGCTAAAGCATAAGAAGGGAGAAATTACCTTGGTAAAACCATAACCCTGGCACAGTTTTTCCACTGTCAATGCAAGTCAGTATATTTAATCATTAACAATCTATGTATTTAATGAAAATAGGAGGTAGAAGTTCTGTTGCTAAAGTAAATGTAACAAAATAATAAACATGAATGCTCCATTATTCTATTCTAGCTACTGTATATCTAGCTATCAAGGAAGGGGAAAAAAAAAAAGTGCTACTTATGAAGATCACATATTTCTTAAAAAAATAATCAGAATTCAAGTAACCTTTTTTTCCTTTTAATTAACAAGATACATTTAGGACACTAAAGCTAGGAATTTGAAGCTTTAATTAATCACACTGAGTTTAGCTAATGATCTTTTACGACTCACCTCAGTTCCCAAAGTGTCCCATAGCAAGCAAGAGGACTATAATAAGATCCATATGGATCTTAAAATCACCAGTGAAATGGTTCTAGAGTATTATCAAGAAACACAGACGGGATTTCTAGATGTTATGAAATACTTTCATTCTGAAAAAATCCTGTAGAGAATTTGCTAGCTGCAAAGTTTTTTCACTAGAATGTCAACTAGAGCTGGTCAAATATCGCATGCATCGATTTGTGAATGTCTCCTTCCTCCTCCCCTCCCTCAAATAAATTCATAAATTTATGTGCTCTTAACTATGGGGTCATGTTACTTCTTACTGACAAATATCCATACAACCATTGGTCATCAGAGAAAATTTTCATATATTCTAAAAGTTTCATGATTTTATAGCAATAACTCAGTTTAGAATTGGCTATTGTACTATTTATCCTGTTTGTTATTGCAGTACTGGATACATTTAATTTCTCTAATAATGAAATATAAGTAGTGCAGAGCAATAGATGTGATGGCAGCTATATAGCAGAAAAATAGATCCAACAGAAAGGAAAACTCATAGAGATACCCACTGACAGGAAACTATTTATGTGGTAAATGTTTGGTAACACTCTGTATGTATCATAGCAAGCTGAAGAGTTAATTTGTCAAGATGCTGCAAACTCCTCCATTTAACATAAAAGAAAACAAACACTTATTTGAGAACAACTTGCTAATAGCTCCTTCCTTTCCACTTAACAGAAGAGACACACTATTGAAAATTTAGATCCTCCTCTTTTACACTAATTGCACAACTATAAATTTAAAAAAAAAAAGTTATTTAGTATCACAGAACATGATGAGAAAAATGTACCAAATCAGGTACCCAACATATAGGAACAGGGAAGAAGGAGAAGACAAAAAGTAATCCCCAAAACAGATACCTATACAAACTGACTGAAAAACAGAGCTGCCTTTTAAAATTGATTGCATTTTGCTTTGAGGACTGTTATTTGTAGGTCTCCTCTTCTTTGCTGCATGACTGAACATTCACGAATGAGACCTTTAGACTCAAACATGACTTAACCTGATAAATTTCTAACTCAATTTACAGCAACGTCATGCATATGCTAAAACCCATCTAACATAAATATTTAATGAAGAAATAAACCTGCCAGAAGAATAAATTTACAGCACATTTAGCGTACAGCATTTCAGAGGTGTCTGCCGAGTAGGTTTTGCTGTCGAGACAAGGTTTTAAACTGCCAATAGTTTAAAAGTAGTAATTTTTCATTGCATTTCATTCGTAAGCTCTGCTCCTTTTAAGAGACTCAGGTTGTCAAGGTTAATTGAACCCTCAGGGCCCTCAGAATGACTGTACTCATTGGGGCTCTGCAGGCTCCGGGCTCAGCTCCCTGATTCTTTTGCTCTAAATCTTGTCTCCAATGATCTTTTTCATAAATACAATTTCAACTTTAATCTCAATGATGATGATCTGCTGATCTAATTCTCTGCTTTAGACCTGTATCTATCTGCCCAGAGTAAAATGTCTGTCTTTCTGGCATTTCATGATCAGCTTAAAACACCGTATTCAAATAAAAAGGAGCAGAGGAACAGACAGCCAGAATTTTCTTTTTGTCTAGACAGCATGACCTGCCCCCGTGGATGACACATTCACTAAAATTCCACATCCAAACTTTTTGAACTACCCTGCTTTCTGCTATCAAATATTTTCTAAGACCTGGTCCTTGCAACAGCCTCAGCGGTATTTCACAGAGCTGCTGGCACATCTGCCTCACTTCCACCGGTCTCTGGGTACACTCATGAGCATTGTCTGGCTGCTGCTTTCTTCCCAGTACTTCTTTGGGGACAGATCAGCAAAATCACTGTATTCTTAGTTCAGGATTTAAGTATGGTGTTCTTCCCTTGGCCGATCACAGAGGGATTTTTCCTGCTTTGGAAGCCTGTGATCATGCAACTTCTCAGTTTTACTAAAGCTAAGTGCTTTTATTCAGAGGTTGGAGTAAGTATTAAGGAAAAAAAAGTATAAGAAACAAAAGAACTACGTTTGTATTTACTCTGTTCTAATTTTATGCTTCACTACAAACAAAATTAGCTAAATTTCCCTGCTAAATTACTCTAACACCTCTAAACCAGTTTTATTCTCTTAGGAAGTGTAGGTGCTTCACTGTATTTAGAGGACTTACTTTCCCTTAGGAAAACTTACCTTGGAAAACTTTAGCTTTCCTTCAGAAACAGAGCTTTTCAAAATTTCACTTGTGAAGTTTTCTGTTGGAAATGTAGTTCTAGTGAATTGAAAAAATGTCTATTTTGGCTTTCTTTTGCCATTCAGATAGAAACAAATACCCCAGTACTGGACTATTTTGCAGAATAAATTCCACTAGCTGATAAATTATGTCTAATCACTTTTTTTTTTGTCAGGTTTAAGATATTCAGTCTCTGGTATAAGACAGGGTGATTGTTGATGTCCTTAAAAAGAGCATATTTTCTCCCAAAATAAAACTTTGTACAAATAAAATAAATAAATTCAACTTTAGAAAGAGTCATAGCGAGAAAATTACAGCTTGAAAGTTAAACTGAAAAAGAGTAAAATAGAAAGAATGACAGTCATTAGGAGTCTTTCTATTGATATAAGTGAGCTCAAGTGGAAGCCTAAAGTAGCAATCACTCTAAAATTTAAATTAGCCACTCACTATTATTCCCATGAAATTAAAATATTAAGAGCAGCTTCTCAATTCAGAAATAGTCAAGACAAGTACCTTGGCAAATCGTATTAAAAATCATTGAAACCATCCCAGAGGAGAAATTTCCAGGTACAGTTTCCTTTCATTTATATATTTATACTTTTCAACAGTCTACAGAAGATTTTAATTTATGTGATATTTGAAACTCAGGTAATGGTATAATTGATGGATTGATAAACTGATAAAGACATAGATTTGCCAGTTTGGTAACAAAGTTAAAGAAAACCCCCATACTAAAATCTGTACAACTCATGCTACATAATGAATGATGCCATCCATGTGTTCTGTGTGGTGCAAGATGATGTAACCAATGAAACCTGACACAGTACATCATATTGGATCAAGAAAAGAAATTCAATTTAAAGAATTAATTCTTCCAGACAAGTTAACACATAACAAAGTAGCACCTTTGTACCATTTTTTTCTTACATACGGGAGATGTACTACCACTAATTTGCTTTAATGCTTTTAATCATGATCTTATTAGGGCTGTATCACCCTTGCAGAAGTTATTGAGTCCTTTAATTGTATAAGAATAATTTTCTAATTCCTCAGAATATCTATTGCCTTGGGTCCACTTTTTCCCCAGATACTCCTTGACTCCTAAGAGATTAGATACGTTTTAGAGACTCCATTTGTTTTAGAGACTCCATTCATACAAAGTTCCCTGGTTTCAGTACTTTCTCTATTTGTTCACATGCACACTTCCTTTAATCTTTTTCTTACCCTGAGAACCATTCCAACTAGTGCTGACAGAAATGTATTTTGCCCTGCTTCAACTTTTCCTGATGAAAGTAGTCCTTTCCTTTTCCCCGAGGAAGTAGTCACTGGAACTAAGTAGGGTATTTATTTTAATACAGGGTGCAGGAAGGTATCAGCATTTCTGTTTATAAAGCAGTATCTTCCACTCTGCTCTGTGTTAGGATGGGAATACTAAGCTGCATCTCAATTACTAAACCTCAGTATGGAAGATTCATGCTGCCTTCTGCTCCTAGAAATGCTATAATAATTAACTTCTCAATAAAGCTGTAATTAATTATTGACAATTTAATGTCCCTACTTTTAACCTTAAATAACAGGCAGGAATTACTGGCTGTCATCCCTTCTTTAGCACTGCCAGGTGCAGCACATGTGTTCTCAATCAGGTCATCCCATCTACATCAGCCACTTACACTATCCATTCATACTGTAGCTGCATCTTTCCCTGCAGAATAGTGATGGATTCTTCATTTGAATAATTTATGTCTGAGTTTTATAATAGACACTCATCATTTAGTAAAATGAGCTACTGAATGGACCTTAGAAGTGGATTATCTCTAGCATTTTCCAGAAAAAACACTTTTCTCTGCTACTTAGAAAAAACAGAACTGTGCTGATACTAAATAGTAGCCACTAAATTGGATGCTCATCTACTCCCCCTTCTAAGCTCTTCCTCTACAGCCACTTTGTGTTTTGAGAATGTCTATTAATTTATAAGGTGTCTGCTGTTGTAGATAGCTGTTAAATAGTTAATAGGGATCTATTGCACTTTGTCCAGCAGCATAACTGCATTCTGCCTAATAAAATCCTCTTGCAGTAAGTAATGATCCTCTCTTCTTTCGCACCTCTCTTACACTTAATTCACAGTTGTATAGTTATATATTTCACAGTGTACAGAAGAAAAAGACTGTATAGTTTCCCCATGTAAATTGCTTTTATATCACAAGGCATTAGAAACTGAACAATAGTTCTACCCAAGTATATATTTGTATTTTTATGTTTAACTTATTAAAATAATAATAATAAAACATTTAAATTATAAAATCAAAGGTACTGTATTGGCTAAGGTAAAAAATCTTGCCTAAGCACAGGATCTCTTACTATGGGTTTGCAGCCTAACACCCAAGGAAAGCCTTAAACTGGTCCAGTTTTAACTGATACCTGCAAGTTTCCTCAAAACCAAATATTTTCATTGTGAGAAGTTGTTGTAGGAGCTGCAAGTCATAGGGCAGTGGAAAGAAACTCACTGTGAAAAGGTTTCTTATATTATTACAATGGCCTTAGGAATTACTGAGAACAAACTTAATTACAAGAACATTAATTTTGCTGGACTTAAGAGAAAAACCTAAGAGATCCAGAAGCCACAGAAGTACAAAGTCACCTCAAAGCAATCTCACCTTACTTCTCAGCTGTGTGATGTCCATTTCTGCCACCACAAAACATTCCAGTCTACGCTTCCTGATACTAACACCACTAAATACTACTTTCAAAAGTTGTCCAATAGAAGAAACAAAGATTTATAATTGGGGTGTAACAAGAGTTTTCCTCAGTCAAAACCTATTTTTTTTTTCAGAAATTAATTCTCATTTTATTGCTTTCAAAACTGGCACAGTGTGTCATAAAATTTGAACTACCTCCAAAAGAATGCAGTTATCACTAAGTACAATAGGCAAAATTTTTCAAAAGTACAGACAGTGACTGAGAATTTAAGAATTTTCTTTGTTTCTTGCATTAGGGAAAGCTACTGAGAAATAAAAAATTAGTTTTTCTTTAATGAAAGTTAAACAGTCAAATATAACAGAAATTACAAATTTCAGATTCTCTCTCTATATATATTAATAACCAACTTCTTTTATTTCAGAAGTACTCAGTGGATATCGTGTGTCTACACCTAAGAGTTAAATTTTGAAGTTATAATTCCTATGTTTATCACTAGGTGGCACGTGCCCAACTTGTTTGTGAACTTCTGGTTAGAATTTTATGCAGAAAAGATACATGCAAAGACTATTTTGCAGCTAAGGACTACTAGGAAAATTAAGACATGCCTTTGAAATCCTCTAATTATTAGCCTATCCAATTTCAAATTTAGGACAAATAGTTTCAAAACAGACATGAAAACAATGATGTCCAAAACAAGGAAGAGCTCTTATTATTTAAATGTGGCTGGGGAAAAAAAATAATAAATTGTAGGATTTATTGAAGAGCTGCAATTTGCTTATAATTTCTGAGTGAGCTTTCTTGTCCTGATTGTATGTGCGTGTTTGAAGTATTTTAAGTGGTTGAAATACAGAATGATTCAAAGCTTCACAAACTAACATTCTGTTTTATCTTTATTTTGGGAAATACATTTGATCTGTTGAAAGCCTTGGTTAGATATGAAGGGTTATACTGAGTTTTGCCTTTTTTTATATTCTGGTTTTCAGATGGAAAGAGAAGTAGGCAAGTGAAGACTTTCATTTAGTCAGATCTGGGTCTGAAATAGATAAAAGCATTTGGGGCTGAGTATAGCCCCATTATTACAGATCTGTGCTCACAATCCCTTGAAGCAGCCCTAATGTTTTTGCTTACCAAGCAAGCCTCTTAAATATAAAATATATTTTATGACAATCTTCAGTAATAAACACAAATTCTTTTGAAATGAGTGTTCAATTGCTTGTTTCCAGCTATTTTTCTATAAATGTTTATGGCTGCTTTAAATGATTGCCTATGTCAGGCGGTACAGAAAGGCAGGCTGGCTTTCATATTCAAGAAGACTATAGATGACATACAGCCCTCCCACCTCAGTGCAGTCTTTTAGCATTCATCTGTCCACATCAGCCTTATCAAAAAACAGTGAGCCCTAAGGTTTTCCACCAGACAAACTTTGCTATTCGGCATGGATTTTTTACATTAACCTTCATACAATGTGCATCCGTGCATGAATGTTTCCCATGTGGTGAGCTGACAGCTACACATGCCAAAAACCTCTCTTTCCATGCAAGCTAACACCAACAGAACTGCAGGAAAGAATTCTTATTTTTCTCATGCACAGCTTGACCCAGCTGCAGTGCAAGTACAACAACCAGACAGTGGTCATACCAAAAAAATAAAATAAAATAAAATAAAATAAAATAAAATTGCTTTGAGAGTTATTTGTGAATCAGCACACTGCACATTTTGGTCATGGGGAGATCACAGGTAGAAAGATTCTTCCATCTTGACTCCTTCTGTGTGACTGCTGTACAGCACATTAGATAGCATGCATCTGCTGAAGCAGTGTGATGGTATAAATCTTTTGAGAAGCTGTGATAGATTCCTCCGAGGGCACGTTGCTGAGATTTCTTTATTGA
The DNA here is from genome assembly GCA_907165065.1 of Caprimulgus europaeus. The sequence goes on along the minus strand of OU015538.1, from coordinate 18,219,859 downwards.
AGTCGCAAGTTTCCTTTTGCGTGCACATATTCCCTAACACTTCCTGAAGTTTGTCACCTTCAGGCTTTCAGTGAACTCTTATTAAAATGAATTTGGCATCTTTGGTTTGAATTAATTCCATTTTTTTTTCTCTCATGGGCATCTAGAATTTAACAGTATGATGTGCAAAAAAACCCCCTAAAAAACCAAAACCAAAACCAAACAAATCACAACAGTTTCCTCTTTACAATCCATACATTCCCTCTAAAAAATCTAACGTGTAACATCAGAGCAGTTTTCCAGTGTTTTGAGAACACTCTGCACCCTCTGAAATTCAAAAAATTAGAGGTTGTTTCTAGGATAAAACTGTACTTTATTTAAAGTGAACTTAACCTGTGTGTAGCAAACAATTTTCTTAGAGCCACAAACCTTAAATGTCTATAGCTTGATGAGAGCATTTTAGAGCTCCTAGTAAAGAGCTCCAAAAGAAAACTAAAAAAAACAGAATGTGCCTGAAGTTCCCACCTCTGATTACACCTTCACTTGCAAAGAACAAAGATTTATTAATACTCATGAAGAAATTAGTAGATTGTGAACTGCTCAGGTAAGCTTGCGTAGCACCTTGGATTAGAATTCTACTCCTCAATGAGACATTCAGATACAAACAGTTGGTTTACGGATTATTTCCATATTCAGCTCAGCATAAAAACCTTGTGGACACCTAGCCTAGCTAGGTCCATGAACACATACACTAGCACATCCACTTCCCCATGATGGCATTCCTGCTGAAACCTAAGCACATCCCTTGCTAGATCTGAGTCAGGGTCACCATCCCTGTGGTAACACTTCATCCTTCCCAAAGATACACACTCCCAGTAACACCCCCTCCTCTCAGAAATTCAGACTTTCCTCATTCCTAGAAAACTCTACTCCACTCTTTGAAAAGAGAGAGCACCCAGAGCTCTCTTTCATCTCTTGCTGGTTTCTTCTTTTTCAGTGATTCTTTCTCATTTTTAAGTGAAGCTTTTTCCATTTATATGGGACTCAAAGAGCAGGTCCTTCCAGTCCTTTGTACTTTTTACATGACATGCAGTAGTTTCCTACATTAATTCCTCACACTACTCAGGAGTCTAGATTAGTTTCTGTTAGAAACAATGTTTTCCCTTTGAACAGAAGCTATCAGATTTCCACATTACTGCATTTCTAAGATAAGCATATGCATACAAGGACATGAATTCATATATTACATTTGCTATACATATACATGCAAGCAGACCATGCCAAGTTCCAGCTTTTTCACATATATTTTCAGTTGCAGATTTGAAATGCACCAAAATAAATATCTGCCTTTGGATACCCCTCTTCAGAACAGAAGGAAATTGATTTTATGTAATTTTTATCCAAACATTTTAAAACTATTTAAAGTATTAAATGAACGGGATTCATCCCTGCAGTGGGAAATTATGTGATGTCGGATAGAGCAGTACAAGACTCGTGTAGAATTAAAGTAGATTGAGCACTACTAGTCTACTATTATGGTGTGGGCAATAAGAATGCTAGACAAGCCACATTAAATGAATTCAAGTACAGGTCAAAACTGTCTCTTATTTTTGCTTAATTTCCTTACACTAGATTTTTACCCTCTCTTGTGAAATTACTGTTGGTATTGGTAGCTTTTTTTCTGGGGGGGGGGGCTGACATTTTCCTGCCCACCTGCTAACCCCTCCTAACTTGCAGTTTTGCAACAAGGATCACAAAGAGGGAACAAACTACCCAATGGTCACAGCTATGGAAAGCCTAGTTCAGTTTCTCCTCCGTCAAGAAGGGTGTCTAACCAACAATACACTGTTCTCACAGCGAGCCTCCAAAGCTGCAGATCAAATATGTGGAGTGATTCCACAGTGAAGAAACACTCTCCAAACCTCAATATATATACTAAGTCAAACACCACTGACAAGACATGACTTCAAGCAGAGCCAAAGTCTAAGGAACTGAACCAGAATATAGCCTCTATCAATATAAAACTAAGATAAAGCTAGTTTTCACATGGTTATTGTAACGTAAGCAACATTATATGTATTAATCCTGACTATATCTAAGCTTCATTACTCATGGCCATAAAGGAGGCCTGTTCTGTTCTGACCATTGTAGAACCAGCAGGTTTTCTATGTTTTTTAGTCTACTAAATTTGATGATTTGCTAATATTTTAGGGATGAAACAGAAGGGTCATCAAGTATTTACTGCATAATATGTCTATAAATAGCCTCAACTGTAATGTACTCTTATTCAACAATGTTAAATCTGTAGTAGAAAATCCTATATAATTTAATCTCCTTCCAACAAATATTTACTTTTACAAAAAAGTAGTTACTTTCAAGTGAAACAGCATGTCTGCACATACTCAACAGGGGCAATATCGTGAAGTCAAGCAGAAATTTTATTATCAAGCAATGAACTCATGGGCAGTTTAGTGCGATTAATGCATGATGAAAACCAAGCAATCATGGAGACAATGTAAGTAAAAGATTATACACACAGGGATCATAGGGTGTTAGACAGAGGTGCCTGCACAGCTCTATGTGCCTTATGAAGATTTTTTGCATTTCTCACATTAAATGAAGAAGGTAGAGATCAAGTACAGAATGGTGACCAGACATGCATTTTATCACATCCAATAGCTTCAGGACTTCATAACCTACAGCAGAGGGACTGCAGATAGCTATTTGGGGTATCAAACATTAGACAACACTCACTAATCCTCAGCTATAAGGGTTCTTTGGCACTTTCCACAGTCCCTTTGGAAGCCCTTGAAATCCAGCCCAGTCACTTAGCTATGTGCCACCAGAAAGGATTTTGGTTGTGTGCCACACATGGCTGCATACATTTCTCAAGTGGGAAGACAGGAGCAAAATTCATATCCAAGCTTTTATGAGGAGAACTGATCTAATCACACAAAACAGTTTGTGTGTATAAGACAGAAAGAGAGAATGCAAAAGCTAACTGGCTAGTTAGACTTATGCTGTAGTGCCTTTCTGAGAAAATTTGCCCTTAGGCAAATCATCCACTGTAGTCTCTTTTATTGTAAGAATCAGCTGGCAAGAGTGGGTACCTTAATGCACTTGTGAATGTTTAGTAACAGGAAAACAAGCATTTTGGATAGGTTGGGATTATTTTTAATTAGAGTCCTACATAACAGATCATTGGGGATATAAACACTGAAAAATCATGCTGTTTCTGGCTGGGACGGTGCTGCTTGATCAATGACATGAATGGTAGGCCTGGACTCATCAGCAGATTTAGGACAGCAAATTCTCTTAATCTTTGTTTTGGCATCTACTGCCAGCTAAATATTTACAGTTTTGGAGGACTCCAGGGAATAGCAATGTAATCTTGTTACACTCTCTCCAAACTATTTACACATCCACAAAACATCCCTTAATTATCACACAACTGCCAGTCTGCTAATACCCCCAGCAGAAGTCAACGCTTTAATAGCAGTACATTAAACATCAAAGGTAAAAACATATTGATATTAAGTGCAATTAAATTAAGACAGTTTTTGCACCAACTCTTTGAGCAGGCTAGTTACACACAAGAAATTAATGAAAAGATAAAGGCCAAAACAAAAAGCCACGGAAGAGACTTGCTATTTTCATTAATAAGTAAAAAAAGAAATACTCTGAGAATGCCTTTCTTAAGTTTTATTGCTCTTAATACTTTAAAACAGGCTTCTCACTTGCCTGACACACAAAAGCTCCAACAGCACTAAATGCTCAAAAAAACATGTATTCATTTTGTGCAAACCTACAGAACAACATGTTTACATTCATGCTAGAGGAGGCACACAAAGAAAACTGAATTCCAGGAACTTCAGATGCAAAGTCAAAAGGCCAACCTCTCTTTGACACCAAGAAACATGATTCCAAGAGACATGAAACATTACAGCAAGATAAAATTGGCTTTTAATTTCAGTAGTGCAGACAAATCAGAGTCTACATTAGTTTCTTTTAAAAAGCCATTATTATAGGTAAAACATCTGCATACACAGCCTTTAAACTCCTGTCTCCATATTTTAATGAGTCAGGAGAACTAGCATTTCATACAAGGAACTGCTTTTTAAAACTAGGCACAGTCATGGCTATCAAAATGCTGTGCTATGTTCATGCTATGCCTTACACATACTGTGGAGTTCAGTTTTAACTGGACTACCCACACAATTTAAAACCTGCTGGTATTATCTTCTGGACTCTGCTGAGGGAATCTGGGTAATGAGGAGAAAAGCATAAAAAAGGTATAGAGGAAATAGATATCAGGAGATGTATTCATGACCATTATGAACAGAGGCACAAAACAATTTGCTCCTGTGATTGAGCTATGAGTGAAATCCAATTTGCCCTGGTTTCATTGTGTAAACCAGGTGAAAATAAAATAAATTTGTTCACAATAAATAATTTTTTCCATACCGGAGGAAAATCAAATTCAGAGTCAAAATCAAGATTCAAAATGCCTATACAGAACTAATGAAAACTAGGCAGACATAATCAAAATAAAACACTGACTTATTTTGCTGTCACAGGTGTAAAGACATCCCTTAAAGCTCGTCCTCTTCTGCAGATCACACAGAAGAAAGGCACTATCCTCTGCATGCTGCCAGTAGCTTGTTCTTTCTTAAGTGTCTTTTGTGCCTTGCAACTCTAACACATTAGGTTTATAAAGGTTAATTAGCTTTCTCCAATAATTCTACTTGAAGGCAAAACTATTGGTTCTCAAACAAATAGAGAGATATCCCTCCAATTATTATTCTAAATGCAAGTCAGTGGAACACTCCTATAACTGATCTTCCTCGGTGTGTGGACAGGCTAGAACATTGTAACCGCTTACTGCAGAACTGCTCCAATGCCAGGGTTATGCCCAGACACAATCTATGCAAGACAGAAAATGTGATTTACAGAATGGACTAATCAGCTAGGCTCTGTGCTGCTTGGAAAAGCTACACAAGCTTCAGACGCTACACTTTGTACAAGGTCAAAGAAATGTAAACCCTCTAGACCAATATATTCAATATACAGAATGAAAAAAGTAAATTAAGAGCTACAGAATTATTCCTTATTTAAACCAAGTGACTATGAGTAGAAACACAGCTCTTACAACCCAGTATAGACTGGTCATAAGGTAGTATAAGAAGAATCAGAACGATGGTGGAATAAACTTCCTTGATGGTAGAATAAACTTTCTTGAAGGGAAGCCACAACACAATAATATAACCAAGATGAGAGTTCTAGTTAATAGCATTACTTGATAGCATTAGCCACTCAAGGAATGTTGAATTATCACAGTAATCTCTATTTTGAAAGATGGTATTTTCTGTCTTAATAGAATAGCATGGGAAGTCCAACTTGTTGTTGTTGTTATTACTTTCACAGAGTAATTTTCTTTTTTAACACTGTAAATTTTACTTTTCCATGACTGGGTATATCTTCTAGAGATGTCAATTATATGCAGAAGGGTAGAAAGAATAGAGCAAAAATTGCTTGATGTAGTGGACAAATTGCATGACTGATTTTTTTTGCATCTCTAAATATAAACATAATCAAGCCAATCACTTTCAGAAAAAGAATTCTTTAAAATGTTAATTTTGTTTACCAGCATAGACATCTTTCTTTGAAAGAGATAATGTCTCTTAAATAGGTATCTTTATCTCTCACACCACAGTGGACTTCTCTGCAATTGTGCAGATTTTTAGTCTAGTTATACTTGCTGCATATACCTTCCCCCTAAACACTAGGGCAAACAAAGACATCCATGTATTACTCCAGCTGATGTGAATAGGACATGGATTTTATCAAGGAAAGACCTTGCAGAAGTGAAGGTTAAGAGATTAGAAATACGAATACCAAGACAAAGAAAAATGAAAATATACTTGGCAGATGTGAAATGTTACTTAGAAATCATCTGCAAGATGAAGAGCAGAAAGAGACTTTTCCCATTAATATATTTTCTTGAAGGGAAAGTTGAAAAAAGGAAATAATGCTCCATTTCCTTTGCTGGTTTAGTTCCATGAACTAAGTATATTGTGCTTATTTTCAGAAATGGAAAATATTCACCTGAAGCTACAGTTGCTGTGCTGGTTGCCTTTTTTAAGGAAATGCTAAGATGAAAAAGCAGCTGCCTCTACTGTTTCTTAGTATTGCTTAGTGTTCTAGTTGTATTTCCAATGCCACACACCCCAAAATCAAGTAGTAGTATCAAACAAATCTAGGTAAATAATAGAATTCTAACATATATATATAAAAAAAAAAATTACATCATACCATATAAGCTGTAAGTAAGCATAATCAGTTACTTGGCACAGCATGCAAATAATCTATTCCATTACTGTAGGAATTTCTTAAGCAAGACTGTAAAAGTAATGCAATGATTCAGAAAACACATTACTATTCAAACAAAAATATTAGGCATCTGTGTTTGCTAAATACAAGTCCCTAATTTATCAGAAACAGTTTCTTTCTCAGAAGCTCATGTTATACAGATTTCCATGTTGTTTTTGGTCTGTGATATAAAGTCACCCTCTGGACTTGCAGTGCTGCAATTTTTCTGTTATGTTCTTATCATAAGATATAAACTGATACATTCAGTAGTTTTCAACCAGCTTATGAGTTGGTGAAAAATGCATGTTCTTACAAGTATAGCCTGTGTTCCCAATTTACCAATATTTTATACCACCACAATTTAAAGAAAAATTAATACAAGATTTATTGTGATAAGCTTAATTTATAGAATCACTTATGTGGATATTGCATTAAATTCCTGCCGATTCTATCCTTTCCTATCCTGCTATGTTTGAATAGATGCAATCAAAATATAAACATTACTCAATTTTCAGAAAGGAAAATAAATACATGAATTGAGGTGATTGGGGGCTTACCTAAGAGTTTGCTCTTTGGTCCTTCTCTTTCAGTGCCATAATCCATGATGAAAATAAAATCAAGTATATAAATGCTAATTTTAGTGTATTATACGTCCTCATGACTACAGAAATATGACAAGCAGCTGTGTTCCACACTGCTTTCAGAGTTTCAGTATATAAAAGCTATAGTCACATCATTATTTTTATTTACTGTGAAAATAGGTTTTACAGTGTACTTTTATGAAATGAAATTCCATCCACCGCAATTACTGATTTGGATGGCATCACTGCTAACATGGAATTTAGCTTCCTTGGGAATGACCACAAATGAAAGTCTGTGAGGTTTACTTCAGAAAAAGCACAGAAGAAAAAAAAAAGGAAAATAAAAGGAAAAAATAAAAATGCTAAGACTCTGAAGTATACATTGCAAAAGAGGATAATGCTAAAAATAGAGCTGGTCACGATAGCAAAATCAGTAATAGCCATGTTGTTTAGTAGAGCAGGTCATTTTAAATAACTCATTTCAGGTGCCAGTATTTAATACCATTTCCAAGCCCAGAATGCTAAGCTCACTAAATCTGTAAAAGGCCTATGGTGGCAACGTGGTTTATGTTTTGTTGAAAGAGAAGAATCACTGTCTAGCTGACAGCCCTGCCTTATGAGGGGTTGGCAATACATACCTGTGTTAGTACTTTCCAGCAGTGCCGGCAGAGTGCAATCAAACACCAAAATGTACCTGTTGCCATCTGAGATTCCGTTTTGCCTGGGCTGTGAATGGTTTTTTTTCCTCTCAGGCCATGGGAAGACAGGTATATCAGTATTGTAGTTATACTAAACAATATCATCATCCTTCTGCAAGACCCTGGATTAAAGACTTCTATACTAAATTAACATTAATTCTACTCTTTACAGATTTTCTCACAAATATTCTCTTCTGTTTTCTTTCTTACTTTTATTTACAGTGGGATGCAATCAAAAAGTATAGTGTATAAGTTTATATTTGGTCTTCATCATGGAAATGTATATAAAATTGCAGGCTGTCAGATTAGTTCATATGCAGATTTCAGCTCCTTTCCATCTTTTTTGGCCACTCAATAGCTTGTAAGAATGCTGATTGGGATTTGCATAGTACTTCAGTGTGATGACAGCTTTGTTTTTCTAATTCTCTATTGACAGTATATTGACAAGACACTCGGCTACAGCACCCATGATCATATTTTATACTATAATATAATGTGTAATTGGATTCACTGTACTTAGAACCAATAGTAATTTAGTCATGGATTTGAGTTTTAATTGCTTTCTTTGAGTAATTTTCATCATATTGACAATTTGAGCTGTCTTAGTCTACTCATGTTGTTCTGTAATATAATTTTACTCTTTATTGACATAAATACCCTATAATCAATTTAGCTAGCCATTAGGTATATTTAAGCCTTATTCAAATTTAATGATCTAAAAAATATACAATATCTTGAATCAGTAACTAAACAGAGCAGACAAAATATCTTGGTATGGTGTTAATTTGACTAATTTTCACAGTTTTTAAAGCCATAATCTACATTTATTGTCATGTGAATTATGGCAGCATGGATTTCCGTGATAGATAAACATGGAAAATACTACCCTACTGGACTAAAGCTCATTCTAAGGCCGGCATCCTTTCAGTACTGGATATAGATTAGAGTCCCCGACTACAAAGAGATATATCTGGTAGGAATCTCAGCACTTTACTCCACGGACACAGTAAGAATCAGATTTGCACATAGTTGCTATCAGAGGAAAAATATCACATTCTCTTACATCTTACTGTTAAAAACTGACTGCCTGGGAAAATCTATGGCCAGCATATGGTCAACCAAATCTGTTCCAGACGTTTTTCTGCTTTATTTTCCAAGCTGTTCTGCAAGAGAAGGCATTCTTTGCTTTCTAAGGGTGGTGACCGTACACAGAATGAAATGTCAGGAATTGCTGGCTCATGTTGTTCAGCACCTGATTATAATGAGACTGGAAAACAAGACTGAGGTGTTAAGACAAATGTGTTGTGGTAGTTTAAGTAATAAAGAAAAGTATTTTTGCTGTATGCATGTGAGAAAGCAATTGAGGGAGCAAGAAGGCAGGCAGAAGTAGGCAATACCACAAATAATGTAGGTTCAAGTACCATTAAACTTTCTAAAAGATATTTTCTCAGAAATGGCCAGAGTAGGCTGATGGGAGCAATTTTTCTGGCCTCAAATATTAATAAAACAGCCTAACTTCTGCTTTAATAAGTGTTTTATAAAGATATAACCATTTACAGCAATTACATAAATGTATTTTTATATATTATGGACAAAATTTTACCTAATTCTAGTCCCCTATACTTCATAAACATAGGAAAAAAATCTCTTTAATTACATTTACAGAGCACATGGGATATTTGAAAATACATGGATTTTTTTTTTTTTTTTTTTTTGTTAAAAAGATATCTCTGGCTGGTGGCTGGGGTTATGAAATGAACAACTGTGATCATTACAATTTATGCAGAATAAAGTATAGCTCTCTACAGTTTAATTTATGTTCTTAAAAACCAAAGTAATAGGACTTTATAATCCAAATAGATCTCTTGATTTTTATGGGTTCAGTTTTTAATGTATTTCTATTTAAGAGAAAATAACATTTTTATTTGAAATATAACTGTGTCTTGACATCTGAGACAATATGTAGTCTATAAGGAGATAATCTCTTACCTAACTAGGTTCAACCTATCAAAAGATATTTTTTTAAGCTATGGCATATAAACACTAACCACATTAGAATAGCTACTGCAGTGTACTTAGGGCACCAAATTCCAGTTGTAGTACAACTACCCAGTGTGCCAGAAACTTGACTTGGAAGTAGATTTCCATCACTGTACAGAGTAGAGTACCTTTCATCATTTCCTAGCATTCACCACATTAGAATAGCACATGAGAATAAAAACCTTTAAGACAGGAGCCAAAAATATACAAGACAATTATCATTTTACTTTTCCACTTTCTCTCAACTCTTTCCATCTTTCTGACTCTACTAGCAACTTTTACCACTCTTTTACCACTGCCAGCACAACATTAACGTACACAGATTAATTCCTTCCACATGTATATATGCTAGATGTTCACAGAAATTTAAGTATATGATGGTATTACTATATTTCATACGTGCAATAAGCAAACAAGTAGTAAATCTACTTAGTTGAAAGCATGGACAAGAAAAAACAAACCCCAAAGCAATGTGAGTGTTCCAGATGCATTCTTTTTTTCTCCTTAAAATGCATTAAAATCCAACTTGCCTTCTCTCTTTTGAGTAGCTAGGACACATGCCCTGTCAGCATACCCTTCTTGCCATGAGCAATCTTCTCATTTTCCAGCCACGTGACAAAGTCTTTGCAGCATTATCTAATCAAGATAAACAAACACCTGCCACCAGTCCGCACCCATCTGATAACAAACTTGCAATGATAAGGCTACAATCAATTCTCATCAGCTCTTGCTCTAAGGTGATTTCCAGATGCTGTGACCTATCATCACAGAGTGCAATCAGGCTGACTTTGAAAACTTGGTTTAAACTGCTGGTCACCCACCATTAAGTTCAAATGTTAGTAAATATTCAAATTTTTAAGGTGGTTTTTTTTTTTATCCTTTATTCAAACTTAGATTATTTCTTAGTTAGGTACAGCTTTCTATATGCCACAAATATTCTCTACAATGATTTTCTGAGTAATGTTAAATAAGGAAAAGCTTTTACAGATAAAAGAATAAATCCCTGATTCTCTCAGATGGACCACAGAACTTTGAGTTTTTGCAGTTCTCTGTGTTTTTACAGAGGGTCTTCTATGAGTTGCCTTATGACCAAGTGAAGTCAAGCAGACTGGCAGTGCTGAGGTTCATTCAGTACCCGGAACACTGCATGGTCACCAGTTCACCAAGTAGCTCTTGGGCACAGGTAGCCACTTGTCCCAGCAAGCATTTCCCAACAGCATCACCTTAACTTGCCACTGTGGTTCCCTCCTGGTGTCCTACATGTTTCTCTCACACAGGTGGGAGAATCTCTTTGACTGAATGGATGCTGCAGGGCCCCTTCCATGGAAAGCTCTCACAATACCCTTCTCAGAAATAAGAAAACAAATGAATCTGTGACAATGACACTTGGGCATTCCTGTTGAGACACTTCTCTTACAGACTATCTACTGTGTAGGACACTACAGATCAGACAGACATCTTCAAGGAGAAATGCAAGCTTGAAAGATGATTTAACTGCAGTCAGATGATTTGGAATTATTTAGTACAGAGTTAAAGGAGAGAGACAGCTGTTCATACTAGAAACCAGGGTGAAATACTTGTTTCATTACAACACTTTCCCAATACTTATGAAAAATATCCCTGCCATCACAAAGGTGCAGCAATAGAAATAAAATTTGCATATGATTTATACCTAAATCAAAAAGCACAGTATTTATTGAAACTCCCATATGTATATAATTTTCTTCTTCATTAAAGGATAACAAAACTGTTCCTATGCAATTTGGAAATAATCTGTATTTCAGTGGCAGAGGTTTGATTAACTTCTGAAACTAAAGCACATTGTTCCAACTCCTGGTCTCAGATATAATGCAACTACAATATACAGGCATAATTTTCTCTCTGTCTAAGAAAGAGAGAGCTTCCTTAGAACAAGATACTGAAACTGTTAATTGTGGGGCAAGGCTGCATTCCTTTTCAGTAGGGCAGCAACTCTGGACTTAAAGACAAACCTGAATTTTCTGACCACGTGGACTATTCAGAGGCTGCTACAAGGAGATGAGTTCTAAAGGACAAGTAGCTTCATTTAGCAACACAGCGCTTGTTCTGAGAGGCATACTAATATCAGCTACATCAGCATGTAAATTACCTTTTTTACTTAGAAAACCCTTTAAAAACAAACCCATCTTTTATTAACAAAACACCATTGATGTATAATCCTAAGTCTATAGTAGTAAAGTAAAAAAGAACTATTTTTTTTAGCTAAAAACATTAACAACTATAAAGAAAGAATCATGTATGTAATCATACCTGTATAACTAAATAACTTCAGAACATAATATAGGTTCCTTTCACCAATAAATACAGTTAAGGATGGTATAAAGCAGACACAGACATCAAGTGTGGATCTCGTCTTCTTCTACTGCCTTAAACCACCAAACCAGAAGCTGTTTCAAGAGCTCTTACCTACAGCAACTAATCATAAAAGGTGACTGAGCCTTAATTCTTAAAAAGATGCACATGTTTTCCCACTTGACCTGAGGGAAAGTACTAAACAGAAGGAGAGTATACATGACTGACAATTTAAGATTGTGTTACAATGGCTGCTTAAAAGACAGTGTGGAAGATGAAATGTGCACATTACTCAGAACTTTACACACTTAAAAGTAAGAAAAAAAGAGACCTAGAGTAGACAGTTAAGCCTAATTAAACCCATTAATTACAGGTAGCCTGTTCCTATGGAGGACAACGTTAGTTTTGCATCAATTTCTATAGCAATCCATGGGACTGGGGTACCTTTACAATTTTGCAGTTCAGGACCTTACTGCAAAAATTTCCCATACTATGTGAATTAAATAATGGTTCTGAATCATTCAATTATTCTTTATATACTATATTGATGAATAAACAGGAATCTGATAGTTTACTTAACTTGTTAAGAAGATAATGACACCTAATGAAACCTAAGTAGCTTTCACATTCTGACTACAGCTCCAGTATATTGACAAAACCGTAAGACATGCTAAATAACCACATATTGTTTTACAGTCCCATAGTTTAATACATTAATTTCTTAAATAAAGTAGGATAACTTAAACTGGGATATCTGAGAAAAAAGGAAAAAAAAAAAAACCTAATAAAAATTGTTCCCATCCATAATTACTCACAAAAATCTCCAGTTTGTGAGCAATTTCCCTTGTGTTCTCAAATACATGGAGCAGATTTGTCAGTAAATCTGAAATCAAGACAGATTTCTAGGTTTCATGACTCAGCTTCTCTTCAGTCACTGAAAATACTCATCCTTAAAAAGACCCGGTAAGACATTGTGTTGTGGTTGACTAAACAGCGAATAAAAGACCTGGACCAAAATACTCACCTTGTTTCTCGACATGAGGGAAAAATAACAAGCCAAAGCCATGAACTCTGTTCTCTCTGCAATACATGTATCTTTTTCTATTTGCATTAATGGAAATTGTATGGTCACGTACAGGGAAAAATTGCAACCCTGAACAGCTAATCAGAAAAACAACATTATTTAAAATGTAGCATCAAGATTAATCTGTATCCAAAAAAGACAACGAAAAATAAGTAACTCCTTAGCCCACATTATGTTCTAAAAAATGAAAATCTCTGTGTATGTGATTATCAGTTAAAATCAGAACGACTTTATTGATAAGAATCTGGCTTTCTGACTTTGCTGCTTCACAGGCCTCATAATCTGAATGTTTCAGTAGTCTTTAGGAGAAGACAGAGTCAGCAGGTCTCCAGCCTCATCCAATATACATTCTGGCAGGCTAAAATCGATACGCTAAGATTTGTCTGCCAGCTTCTTTATCCTCATTCCCACTTGCTGCTGACTCTGGCCTCTCCCTGAAGTCTACTGCACCTGTTACTGTCTGAAAAATTTGTACTCCTCCAGTTTACAAATTACTTAAACCACTCCAGTAAAATGAAGGGAAGAAGTTCTCCTTTCTGGCCATCCCAGAACCAAGGCCTCGTATGCAAGTAGCACCTTGGCAAAAGTGCTTGGAGTGGTTTTGCAGCTACATCTGCTCCATCTGTTCTTACTACGCTGACAGTACCCTCAGCCAAAGAGTCGGCAGTGCAGTGGCCAACTTGCCAGTGGAACTATATGATTAGTCTGACCAGGCTTGCCAAAAGTAAATTCTGGAAGTTTTACATTGTTGTTTTGCTATAATCATTTCTCTCTAGAGAATTGTTTCCTGAATCTTTTCCACACATACAGGAAATCCTACATGGCCTTTAAGGGATTTATCTATTTATTCTCCACTTCTCCCATAGGCTAAAGGGAAGAACTATATGAACAATCCTTGCTCTCCTAGGATTTTGGAGTCTGTATCTATGTCTAACCTCAAGACTAAGTTAGCTATTATGTGAAACATCCTACTTTGCACCACAACAAAGGTCAGACATAAACCTGGTCTTAAATCACTCTTTTCTACACCATTATTTTTCAAGATGCTCCCTGTGGTTTCCACTTCTCATAACATTATCAGTATTGCCTTTTCAACCGAGTAAATTCTACTCATTTCCACTGGCAATGTCGATCTAGTCTGAAATAATCTTAATCATCTCATTGCATGCAACTCCCAGCTCTAGAGGAAGTAGGCATATGGAAACAAGGATTCAGTAAGGCATTCAAAGTTGCAACTATTTTTACCTCTAGAGAGGTTTCAAAACAGAAATATTACAAACTGATGGCATTTCAGTATGTTCATGGCAGTGCTCAATTCTAACAAGATTTAGCAAATGCTCTTTCAGTTAGGAAACTTGAACGAAAATCTCTGTAAGTGTCTTTCAGATAGTTGAATGATTCCATAATTCCTCTGTGTAATTCAGGTAACAAACAAAAAGGTTGCAGCAGCATGAAACTTTAAAGCCTGCAATTATGGCATATGCAAGTAACAGTATTATATTAGACATCTAGTATTTCTGTCACTAGATTTCCTAAGCATAAACTCACAATAAATTATATTTTTATTATTATTTTGAGGTGGTGTTGCAGTTTATCTTTTCTAAAACCTAATTAAGCTTATGCATCATACACCACTCAAAATTGTTTTACCTAGCCTGGCGTTAGTCTGATTTGTTCTATATCTAGGGTGAGTATTTTTCTCCTAATACTTCTCCTGGGAATCTTTAAGCAAGAAAGACATCATTTCCGTTGTGATTGACTCACTGTGCTAACACCAAATATTGTCAGTTTTTTTGCTACACATTCTGAAAAAAAATGAAAAATAATAACAATAAAACCCTATTACCACTGAAAAATATAAGGTTTTTTCCAACTAATGTATCAGTTCTGACACTTTTTGTTATTTATAAACAAGTTCAAACCATTTATATAAAAACTGAGACAAATTAAATCAAGATCTGAAAAAAAACCAAAAAAGCAGAATGTGCTTAGCTATTAAAAAAAGCAAACAAACATCAAGTATTTCTGTCAGTTATTCCTATATGAATTATCACTCCTTCAGGGTCTCTTTGAAACATTTTAGAAACCACATCTGACAACCAAGAGCAGTTTGCTTTGGATTAGCAATTCATTGGCTTGGGCTTGTTTCTGTACGTTTTTTTTAAGTAGAAATCCTCCGTCTGTGTGTTGCTCACTCAGGTAAGAAAATGACTTTGTGGACCTTACTTTCTATTTCATAGATCTGACAAGGTTTCAGCTTTACTATTTAGCATTTCCATGATATAGAAGGTAGAAAACAAAAATCCAAAGTGGTTTTTTGCTGGAAGAAGGAAGCTGTGAGCAAAATAGTTATTTCAGAGTGTCTCATAAGTACCTTTAGGAAACAGTTTGATTATTTTTCATAAAGAAGTCTCTTTAGGAAGTATCCTGAAGAATAGAGTCCATGATAACTGTCCTTTCTGTACAAACTCCATAAATTCCAGCCCCTGGAATGAAGAAAAATACAAATGATCTCAGACACTCAAACAGACAGATCACCTGGGGTTGTTTCCCTCTGCAGTGTTATTTGGCAGGCAGCTGGGCAGTTCTCTTCCCTGCAGCTCGCTACATCTGCAGGTCTTCTGCCCTTTTTCGGCTGCCAGGTCAGCTCTCTTTTCTTCTCAGCTGACAAGCTGATTCTCCTCATCTCCTCATGCCAAGCTCGCTCTGCCTGTCGCAGAGCTGGCAGATCATTGCTGTCTTTCAGTTACAAGACCTGTGTCCCACTTATGGGATCTCCTTTCCTCATCTGTGGTCTTTGTTCTCCTTCCTGTCTGCCTGCTTTCAGTCCCCAGTGTTTTAGGAAGTGAACTGGCAGACTGTAAAGCGATAATGCTAATGCTGGGGGCAGGGACACACACCTCCCCTCGCTCTGCAGTAGTGTCCCCAAGCCTCAGCTCCTTGGGCGATGCACCCAAGGTCAATGCATGAGAGGGCAACAAGAAATCGAACTGAGCTCCCTCTGGTCCTAGATAGCAAATGTGACTGTTTGGGACATCCTGGGCATCTGTATAGATTCCTAGGAAGAATTTAGCACTGTCACTTTTATCTATATTAACTCTGCCACCAACTGTTGGATTAGGTCGTATCTTAAAAGTTTCTCAGCAGCAGCAGAAGCAGAGGCTGCATTTCTAAAAGCACTGCACAGCCTACAAATCCATCAGCTGCATGAAGGGGAATGTAGATTTATGAGGAGTGGAGTGGTGGGCTTTGATCAGAAACTTGCAGTAAAAAATGCAGATGGAGTGATTAAGGGTTTGCTAAAACATTCCTGTCAGAAACACAGGCAAAATAATTCTGAAAAGGTTAAAACACTCTATCTTGACATAAAAGGAAATGTTTTAATTTTTTAAATTCAATATATGTTATAATCTTTATTATTTCCAAACACTATATTGTTTCCCAATCAACTTTCTAATTCCACAGAATGCAAAAGAGATTTCAACTGAAATGAAAACTTTTTTCAAATAAGAATTGACAGCAACTCCTGTTTTTTCAAAAACCTGAACTGAATTTATTTCAATAGCTGTCCGAGCTCTTCAATTTTTTATAGACCAATGAAAATCCTCTGCTAGAAAAAGACAAGCCAAATACTTTCTAGTGCTCTTTAAACTCTAGTCACACAGCTCTGTTGGACCTCAGCTGAAGTAAAAGAAAGGGGCTAAGAGATTTCATGGTTACCCAGCATGTATTCACAGTTTGTTTTCCTTGGATATGATAGAGCTAATGCCTCAAAAGGTATGTGACTGTAACATTCTAATTGTTTTGTTGGGGTTTTTTTGCTAGGTTATTAGGAGTACCCTGGATCATTGAAACAAAATGCATGTGTGGAATGACTATGGGCCAAATAATTTCACAGACTGGGAATGATTTTTAGTAACACTTGCTGTGGCCAGATGTTATTAATTTTTCTGATGTTCATTGTAATGATGCAATAATGAAGAACTAATGTGTTATTAATGAGGTGGTAATGCTGTATATACTTCACAGAAATTCCACTATAATTGGTCAATCAATGTACCATTGTTTTAAATTGTTAATTTGTTTTTAAGAGAAAATGTAACATAAGTTAACAAATGTAGTTTTAAGTAAGGCTGAGGCCAGCTATTTTCCAATGACCTTCTAGGCTCTTTTGAAAAGCTTTGCCAACTTATTCAATTACGAAGCGAGAAGGCAGAGTGGTTTCAAAACAATTATAAAAGCTGCCAATAAATTTCATTCAACTCTTCTTACTTAAGAGCAAGGTCAGCAATGAGAGAAAAAGAGTGCCTTTGAAGCTCAGTATGCCAGTTTTTAATTTAAGGGGCGTAGCTCTAAATCATAAAAACAAGCTTTGGATTAATGTGGGGACGTTGAGACCTCCCCAGAGGGTTTGATTTTTGAAGCAATTGTGCTTTTTACTGAAATGCAGGTCTTGTAAAGGAGCCTAAATTTGTGCACCCAAATTTAGTGGTATTTCAATATCCATATTTTTTTAATTATTATTATTATTACTGTGGGTTTGTCCTGTTCTTTTTAGCTAACCATTAAACGCTTCACACTAGGAAATCAGAAGAGTAGAATGTAAGGAATCACAAGCTGGATATTAAGAAAATTCATGGCAATTCCTCTCCTTAGAGCATCTAAGCTTAAGAGAATGTGTTGAAAAAAGCCTCTGGCCTAGCAAATTAATTTAATGTGGGGTGGGGGAAGTCTTCCAAGTTAACGATAAAATTTCCCATATACTAGCTTTGATATCAAACTTAACACTTCTGCCATCATTCATACTGCAAACACCCACAGTACCTACCCATGCAGTGCTCTCTAGATTTGAACAGAAAAGGTCATGTGCTGCACTCTGTTTAAATGAGGTTGAACTTTCTCAGAAAGTATACATTTTATGACCAGAGTCACTTTCAGACTGCCGTCTTGCTAAGTCTACCTTGTGATTGCCTGACTCTCGCTACTCAAGATGTCATGCAACAGTGTCCATGGCCGTTACCAAGCCCATTACATGTGTGGGTTTATGCCTAGGACAGTATCTGTTGTCCGCTATCCCGGTATATTTACTCTGCTCAGTGCAGCGCCAAGTGCAGTGACTTGTTCCTTGTACTTCTTGATGGCCTTGTTCTTATCTCTTCCGCAGAAAAGTAAGCACAGCTTCTCTGCTGAACTCTCCTCATGCCTTTAGCTAGGGGACAGAATGCCCCAGAGCACTAAGGCTGACCTCACTTTGTGCTGCAGCCATTTCAGTGGAAATATATTGAGTTGGGCAAATTTTTCAAAAATTTAAAAGTCCATGAGTCCAGATGCACTAACACAGCCAGACACGTTGTAAGACAACTCTGTTTCCCTGAAAACAGAAGATGCTGTGTCCACTGCAAGCCCAGAACAAAAATACTTCAAAAGTGGGTGGTACAGAGATTTTGTCTTCCATTTCATTCTCCTTCTGAATTATTTAGATGCTTTCAAAATGTTACTCACATCTCATGATAAATTCTCCAGGACTCCTCCATAGGAAATGTCAGTGCCAAACTGGCCTACCTCCATTAATGCAGAACTGCACTGCTCAGAGCAGTGTCATTCTGAATACAGACTTTAGTTCCATGTCTGCCAACTGTCACGTGAAAACTAATCTTGTGTAATATTCATACAGACATTTTGAGCTTTAAAATACTAAGAGGCCAATTAAACTGTTCCTGAACTGTTTGGAAGTTGGGCTTTGGTATTTTTCCAAGGGAAGCAAGAGGAAGGATTCAGTGTTTATTTTAATTTCTCAAATCTGAATAATATCTCAATTATTATAATACAATATATTTTAATATCTGAATGTAGAACTTTTAGCTTTGTTTCATCTTCACTTCAGTAATGTATTTTAAAAAGATCAGGTTTAAACCACTTGAACACTTTAGAGGGAGTTCTTTCTACTAACTTCAAGTAGAGTTACAATATCTTTTTATAATGTAGTGTCTCTCAAAAGAAAATGATAGTTTTTAAAATTTGAATTTCTAACAAATCTTGTTCTACATGATACTATGGTGCTTAAGAAACTTACATTTAGTCTTTCTCACAAAGTAGTTATCCTAGATGTAAGATTTTACCGCTATACTAAAATCCTTCCTTATTACCCTATACTAAGGCTGCCCAAATAACAGTTTGAAATTTGGTGTTCAAAAAACATAAACAGATCTTTCACTGGATGTAATGAGTGATATAAATTTAAGTTCTGAACCTTATAAAAAATTCCATTTACACTTTTCTGTTAACCAATTCAGAATGTAAAGTTATTCGAGGCAAAAAAAAAAAAAAGATCAGACTACACTCACTTCTTCAGTGTAAAATGAGCCAATTTGCTTGTTTCCTATAGCCCTGAGAAATATTTGCATATTATATAGGTAGAAAAATGTTTCTAATGAAATCACTACACATGGCAAAACTTTTTCTAGTGATGATTCATTATTCTGATATTCATTTGCAGGAAAAGAACAACGTATATAAAACATAAAGTATGCAGTCCCTTTAAAAATGGTGTAAGCAAAAATAATTTTGTTTGAGAACATGTAAGCATCGATTTCAGTCTTCAGGCTATACACTTCCTTATGCATTTGTCACAATTCAATTTACATCCACCACTAACAGAGTATCAGCTCAGCATCTCGAGTCAGCTGGCAGTACATATGAAATAAGTAACAGGAGAAACCCCAGCGTGACTCACACCGCTACTGCAGGGCATCGCTTGGCAGGAAGATTTGGTTCCTCGTGAGTGGATAAGCATGAAGGTGGACTAAAGATGATGCTGCAAGCAAAGTGATATTAAACTTGTCTCTCACCCCACTCCCAGTCAGAGCTGTAGAGAGGGATTTGTTCCAGCTTTCCTTATTAAATTAGAATTCTAATGTTCTTGGAATAAATAACTTTGCTTGCTTTCTTGAGTGATATTCTTGTCTTAGCTACACCAACAAGAACCCCAAGCAATAAAGAGTCAAAGAAGCTGACGAGAATGATCCCAATCTGTTCTCAAAAAAATCACAGTGCAGGGTGTTGTGTCTCATGTTATGCACATCCCCAATCCACATAATCCATTGTACACCATTCTAAACACTTGTCAGAAAGTTGCTGTTTCCATAATCCAAAGTGTCTTCACTTCTGCAAATCAAATCATAATGCTATTTTAAAAGCTCTCCAGTCTTTAATTCCCTTTGTGTTTTAACGGTCACATAACTTCATAAGGGCCTGAATACTGCTCTTATCTCATAAGATGCAGAAGCAGCCACAGTGCTATTACAATACTGTATTATTTATTTTTCCCACTAAGCAAAAATCCATTGAAACCAACAGTGCAGACATCCTATAAATTCTAAAAAGATTTTGAATCATAAAAATAATATATAATGAACTCTTTCCCAAGCAGTTCGCAGAGCAGTGCCCTAATTGCATAAAGCACGTGAGTAGCCATTTCTTTCTAACATTACAGAGGCTATCTCATCATATTTGGACTGAGTTGAGTTATGTGGTCCCAACCATTTCTGCTGTAGGTTTTGCCAGAAGATGGGAACACAGAAAAAGATTTTATGTTCCCCTCCTTTGCACAAATACTGTGAGCAGAAAAGAGATAAAGAACAACCTGGCCAACCTGCCCACGTTCAACCATGTTGACAGTGCAGTACCCCAGCTTTGAGAAGCTGCCTCATTATTTCAAAGACATTTGTAAAAGTGAAAGCAAGTGCAAAGTGACCAGGGAAAATGAAAACAAAGTATGTAGTTAATGTGCAAAAAGTGGTCAAATGAATATTCATAGTTCGGGTTTTCAATCTATTTCTAGAAGCAAAATCCAGCACTTCTGGACTAGAACTGCAATGATTTTTTTTTTCAAAATATAAAGTTGGCCAGATTCCCTGTAAGAACTTCTCCCTTTAAAATTGCTACAGGAATAATAGAGAAAGATCAGCATTCTCAACATCAGATAATCATTAATTTCAATATTTCTGAACTTCTAAAAAATCTCAGGGGCTTGTATAATTTCCTATTCCATAAAGCTGCACTGAATCCCTGAACCTGCTTACCTATTCCAAAGTTTTTACATTAGCTATGTAACTACTCCAAGAATAAATTGATTTTTTTTTTTTCTTTCCTCTCTACTTCTCTTCTGCCTTCAGATAGCTGCAGTCCTGGTGCCTTCACTCACAGAGTTGATTTTTATTTAATTTGCAGTATTTCAGTAGATGACACATTGTCAGATCTGCCTTGGAAATTATATTCTTCAATGTATCAACTAGCAGAATTTCTAAAGCTTCCCCACATCGTTGTGTCAGTGTGCCCCAACCCAATGAACAGGAAACATTTCTGAGGGGTGAATGGGGTGGGAGTGAGGGACAGAGTGGTGGGGAAAAAAAAGAGAGAGAAAAAAAGGAGAAAAAATGACGTGGATGAGGTGCGCGACAGTGATACATGGTGCTTGCTAGCTAGACCTCTTCACAAAGACTTCTAATTGATTTTGTAGCAGCCATCAAATAAATAAATAAAACTCTCAGCCTATGTCCACCTAGCAAATTATTCCAGCATTTTACAAAGCATAGGGCCTAAACCTAGCATTTTGCTCTGGTAGCTCTGGTCATTTTTTATACTTACTTTGCATTCAGACAGACTGCTACAAAAAGGAAGACAGAATAGAAATCAGGCCCATTTTAAACACTAAATCTGACTTTAAGGCAATCAGGGTTATGGTTTTCTTCATATGTAAAAATCCTACTGCATTAAAAAGTTTCCTAGGTTTCAGCAACAACAAAATTGCCACTAATTTATGAAAACTGTGTTAGTGCCTGCAAACCTTTGTCGTAAATTATGCATGTGAGCATGGAAATGCTAATGAAAAGAGGATTTAATTTACAAATGATTAGTACAAATTCAGCAGCCACTATAGTTATGCCAGTCTAATTTCTTTTCTTGTAGAACATGCTGTTTGCCAGGTTCTGGCCATTTATTTCTACACTGTTGAACATCAACTTCTCAGACTTTAATGTCACATCATCTTTTTAGCCAAAGAAATGTTCATTTTCTTTTTAGAAGGTCTGAGTTAAATGAAGTCCTTGGGCTCAAAGTTAACTCTTTTGATTAAAACATTTGTAGGAGGGCTGCAATAAAAATGATGCCCTTTTTTACAGAGGGAATTGCTGAAATTGCTATGGTTTCCAAGACTTCTACTAATGCATTGAAATATACATATAATCACCTTCACCAGAACTTATCAGAGATTTTTTCCACTCAGTATACAATTTTTAATTTTTTTTTTCCTCCCTTCATAAAGCTTTAGCTAGGGATTAGATCTCCCTGGAAAAAACTTAGTAAGTCAGCATTCCAAAAGCACTTTACAGGCCTCTCAAAAAGATGAGAAGAATCCATAGCGCAAGACTTTATCATGACTTTTTTTTGCCCAAAGACCCATGCTGGCTGGAAAATCAATAATGCCTTATATGAAATAGATCCAAATAGAAATGAAAACATGGGGTTCTAGGGAGTTATAAAAACATATTGTAGAAATCACTTCAAGGTTTTTGTATTAAATAGAGAATGCGGATCTTCTATGTGTTTGTTGGTGGTGGTGAGGTTTTGTGGATTTTGTTGGAAGCAGTGGAAGGAAGTACAAAAACCCATTTTTCTTCCACACATGAATTTGCTACTTTCTATTAAATCCTTTAAAATATTCCAGGCTGGGATGTTTCAGCACTGAGATCCACCATTTAGATGCAAAAAGAGACTTTTATATTTTTGTCTATGTTTGTTTAAGAAGTTCAGGAGAAGGTTTATGTCTGAAGATTGGTCTAGTCAATAAAAATACTGGCAAGCCTGGAAAGCCTGAAAAATTAGATCACTGGTTCTGTAATTCTGGCCTGAAAAACACACCACACAATACTGCAGGTGCCTACAAAGTCAGATTGTGAACAGACTATTAAAAAACAGTAAAGCTCTTCCTTTAAGCCTTGATCAGACAATGATTCTAATTGCACAATCTACCCAAATCAAACACATACATAATGTGCAACGCACATTTGCCTTTGACAGCTTTATTT
The DNA here is from genome assembly GCA_907165065.1 of Caprimulgus europaeus. The sequence goes on along the minus strand of OU015538.1, from coordinate 18,196,692 downwards.
GTTCATTAAACATTTATGTTAGATGGCTTTTAGCATCCCAGCCCATGATATTCATCTAAACTTGGCTAGAAAATTAACAACTTAAGTAGGGCCATATTTTATCATATTAACCTCTCTCTGGAATTTTACTGAGTTAGATGTGATAAAAACTGACCTAAATTGTCCATTTCAAAATTGAATTTTAAGAGTGCTTTTGCTAACATTAATTGTTTGGGGTTTTTCGTATTATTATGTGGTATGGCTCCTTTCTCTGATAACTTGGTAACAGCAAATTGATTATAATCACGCAGCCTAAAATGGGATTTCTTTTATAAGCAAATCAAGTACAGCACTATTGGGAAGGGTTTAACTATCAAATTAACATTGAAACTTGCTTGGAAACTATTTCCTACCAAACAGTATATGGAAAGATTTCCAGGAAACTCAGGCTATATATAGTGCTTTAAATAGCATTTAAAAACAATTATTCAGACACTTGTAATTTCTTGTTCTATGAGCTAAATGCATCCACTGCAAATCTAGCTATGTGAAGGAGCAGAGATAAAAGGAGTGAAGTACTTCCTATAATTTGATGATCAGAATAATCAGAATTTACCCTAAAATAGGCCATAAGACTTTAAAAGTATAACAATTAAAACTTCTAGGTTTTTAAATTATTTGCTGTATGAAATAGTATCAAGGATTTATTCAAACAGATGTTTTGATGATGTACATGGAACATCTATGCCTGAAAACAAGAAAAATCCAAAATGGAACAGGATGTTGTGCAGAGAGTTAAGGAGCTGCAGAATCTGTGAGATCTTCTAGCAGCCTTATTCCAAGGGCATCTCTCTGTTAAGAAACTTCTGTTTTTCAGTGACATTATGAAGACTTGACAAAGTTGGAATGCTATTTGATGATCACTTGAAATATCTTTAAGCTTACTTTAGTGATATGTTTACATGCAAACAATACACATTTAAAGAGAAGATTTGTACCAGACACGGCAGTTTTAAAGGCACATTATGCACAAGATGTTTTCTGAGGCAACAACATTATTTTGAAAGTGTCCTCTTACTTTATAACTTATTTTTTATTTCTCAGTAGCACTTACAGACTCAGCTGCTTGTGGATATGTTGTCTGTATAAGCACCAATCACCAGTACCCCACTGTACAGCAGTGTAATAAATACATGTTTTTAGGGGAAATGGTTCTTTTCCCAAGCGGCTAACAAGGAAAGAGAGGAGCAGGTGGATGCAGCAAGAAGCCTGCCTTACCTAACAAAGCCTAAATACCCTGCTGACTGGCCAGATACAAAACTTCATCGTGTTCACAAACCTGATGGCTCAGAAGCTTCTCAGAGAAATGTGAAGAAAATAAAACCAGGTATGCAATAGTGAATAAATTATCAGAAGAATAGATAATCTGAAAGCTTGAAAGCATGAATAATGTGTTCCCTAGGAGAGCATGGCACCAGTCATCTGTCAGTCTCTCTTACTAGTTCTCCTTCCTCTGGAAATCTACATCTTAACTTCAGTCATACATACAGGTTGTTGCTTGCTAACAAAAACCAAAATAATCCAATCTTATCCATAGGAAAACAACAGACCAACTGATTTGTCTTCCAGAACAATTAATCTTCTTCCTTGCAAATAGACTCCACTAAAGTTGTGAGGCTTCCCTAATGTCACAAAAAAATTGAAAATGTGCTTGTGATGCTAATACTTTCACCAAAATTGACAGTAACTTGGTAAGGTGCTGCCATTATTAGATGTTCTTCTATCATTTACAGAAACTGGCTTTTAGACAAGTCCACATGACAGAATACCCTCAAAGCTTCCCCTTAATAGTCTCTTTCCTGTTCAGCCGGCTCAGTCACACATACTTCTTCTTCTTCTTTAGGCAATTAACTTAAAAATTTTGATGCACAACTGTCTGATCATGGAGATACGATTATTTAAGAGCAAAATTTATTCCTGGTGTGCACATTCTGTAAAGGAGCTGTGATGGTGACAGTTGTCAGGACATGCTGGGAGAGAGGGGAGCAGTACAGGAATAACTGATCGGACATGTCAGATAGTGGATGTGCTGATGGTCAGCCAGATCATCATCAACCCAGTCTTGAGGTCTTAATTTAAATGCACCGTATGAAAAGCAGAAATGGAGATTTAGGGAAAGAGCAGCAGTGGAAATGATGGGTGTGCAACCCAAACATTACCTCATGCTTGCACCTTCAGATTTTCTACAGCTACTTTGCAATCTGTCAGATTTTTAGTTATAAAGAAACTGCTTATATCAAAGCTAGCAGACAGATTTCACCTCTAGTTATATCCCATTTATCACCAAATTTTGGATAAACCTGGTGTCTCTGGCATGTTCATAAGTGCATCTAACACAGAACTTAATCACCTTGTGCTGGTGAAGTATTTATTAAATGCTCTTCTGAAGGGAAGGATCCAGAAGAGAATAAGACGTTAAAAGCTTTCAGGAAATGCATCCTAGTGGATTGGTTTCTGGTTTGTCTGAGTTTCCAGCTAAGATTAGTGAGCATGACCTGACTGAACTGTGCAAGACTGAACAAGCTATCATACTTGCAGCTACAAGATTGACATAAAATATGTTTTTCTCCTTTTCTTCTTCCCCAGCAATCACATACCTTTGCTGGAAAGCGGTCCCTATGACAGAATGCAGATGGATGATTAGCTGTGCACAGTGCAAATACCAGGTTGGCATTTCAAAAAAATTGAGGGGATTCTGAGAAAGCTTCTAAATCCTCACAAAAATACTGATAAGTTTGTTCTTCCTCTTATTTATATAAAAAAGGCATTCAGAATGACAGAACAGGCTGATGTATGAAATGTAGACATGCTAGTCAGGTATTTTGGCCCAGCATTTGCTGAATTTCTCATGCTTCAGCTCTTGCAAGTTTAATATTGCACTTCTCCAGTGAGCTTAACTTTTCAGCAGAAAGATAGAACAATGTTTATGATGGTATCCAATTATTATCATAGAACATGTGATTCTACATATGTAGTTAATTAATTGGAATCTTTGGTGCTGATGAGTGACTGCCTGAGAAAGCACCCTTCTGCAGTTCTGCATGAATTCCTGAGGTCCTGCTGCCTCCATTCCTATCATAAAAAACTTCTCTCAAAGTACACGTACAGTGAATTATCTAGGGCAAGACTGCAGCTGCTCCTCCTCAGTTCTTCATCTGTATATGTATTTAATCAACATTAACAGCTGCAAATTGCACACAGAAGTTAGAGAAAAAAAGAACCTTTTCGAAAAAGCCAGTTTCATTTTTATAATTTTGATAAGTAGGGTTGTGAAAAAATCTCCACTGCCTATTGCAAGAATCAGAAGAGAAGGAGCCTGTTTTGCTTATGTAAAGCATCATGGCTTTATCAGTATTACATTGGGCTTATAAAGAAAAAAAAAAGGACAAAAACAAAAGGCTTGGATGTCACTTGCAAGGTAAAGTCTGATAAAAATTTCAGTATCTATACTCACCTTCCAATAAATGCACAGGTCAAAGCTATACAGCACTAATCTAATTATCACAACATCCTCCATATTTTTTCCATCAGCTTTTTTCTAGTGCCAGATTTTCCACTCGGAAGTCCTTTAAATTAATACCTCTTGGAAGAAGAAGGTAAAAACAAATAAACAAACCACACACACACAAAAAAGACCCCCAAGCCAGAAGAGAGGTACTGTCAGACCAGGGGCTTCTTTGCTGACTACCTAGGGTGAGGGTGATGATGGCTGCCAGTGGGGCTACAGTGGTATGTTTGAAATAAGGAACTCTTAGAAAGTGCCAGCTACCTTTTATTGAGAACTTCACAAAGGGATCTGGCAAGATACTTATCAACTCCATTCTGTGGATAGTCTCAACAGAATATCTATACATCTCAAAACCATAAATCACAACATCATTAGGGAGGGAAAGTAAAAATTAAGATTACTTTAAGATTCATCTCCTAAGAGATTTTTTTTTTCCTGTTCAACACCTTAGTTTACTGGAATAGTGTTAAGAAGCTGATTACTAACAGAAGTTTCACAGCCTCTCTGCTCTATAAGAAAACCTAATGAACTTGAATTTTAATCTTCCTTTTTTGTAAAAAAAATGTTATTTAATGTTTAATTTTTGCTTTTTCATATTAAATGGCTGAAAGAGCCTAGAAAAAAAAAAATCTCTAACCGAAATTGGGAGCAATCACCATGTTTTATTAACTGTGAGGATTATCTTCTAGAGAGCAATCAGAAAACTATTGAATATTTTACTTTTCTCATCTGTGATCTTTTCTTCTGTCTCATTAGAAAACAACCCAGTGAATAAATCATTCAGTGCCCAACCCTGTATGTTCAGGTCCTATTAAACACATTGTAAGAGCACTCAGCTTCTCAAAGGGACAGACTTCTCACCAGCCTCAACTTTACTGCAGTCTTCAGCATCAAGTTTCTTCCAATCCACCTATTAAATTCCTAAATTTCTTTTTAGTTTGATGTGTTTATGTGTTCTTTGTGCCACTACACATCACACAACAATATGGAATGATTCATATAATTATACTAAGCTAGCTGATTACCTGATATAGAGGTTGATAGATATTTTCTATAACTCCAAATTAAACACCAAGAGTAAACAACTAGGAAGCAAAATTTCCTCAGGAAGAGAAGGGCCATTGAAATTTTCCTCTGAAAATGCTCTGGGTTGTTTCTTTAATGGGAATACTGCAGTTGCTGCTAGCAGGAAAAATTCACAGAGAAAGCTATTCTATCCCCTGTCTTTTTTATTAGGGGAAGAATTTAGCTGTTATTCTACTAATGCTTATCACTAAGATAGCAGCACAAATCTTTTTGTTATTTTCTTTTTCCTCTCTCCCCAGTTTTCACATGCGTTTGATGACTGATTATCCCCTGGGCTCTTTTCTAATTTGTGGTAGTGCAAGTAAGTATAGCTCCAGGGGATGTGTAATCCCATTGTCTGTACCATAGGAGTTAGGATTACATGTAATCCCATTTTCTCTGATCACAGCAGGTGCCAGTAGAGGTACACAACATTTTAAACAGAAAAATGTGGCTATAGAAGATATACACTGATAACACCTGACAAAAGTCTGCTGCTCTTCATAGTGCCCTCTGGTTTGGAGCAGCACACTTCTGAGATTCAAAGGTCGGTTCCAAAAACCAGAAGTCTTTTTGATCAAGCTACAAATATCTTTACAGAAGTTTCCTCATATCTTAAATCATTTACTACTGCTCTATCACAGTTTGCTGCCAATGACTCTTTGTCCTATACCATGCCCCTCACAAATAGCAAAGACCATTATATCATTCATTTCTCATCATATATCAGAAACTTCCAACCAGCGACTTGCAGAGGCACAAGGCAAGGCTACCTGGCCTGAAAGTGCACTGCTGGTTATCACATTTCCATGTGCCATGGAGGAAACACAAGTTGGGCTCAGAGACTCCTCTCAGAGCTGCCAGTGTCCCTCAGATTAGGTACAAATATGGTTTTACTGGTCATGCCGGAAACACTGGCTTGAAAAACATGAGAAATCATAACCTAGCTGAGGTGACATGTTGTGTGGTAGTTCTGCAATTTCATTTTTGCAATAGCCCAGGGAGCAATTCCAATGTTATGAAATAACAAAACTTTAATATACCTTATTATTACTAAAATATAAAAACTATAAAAGTAAAAATGCATTTCAGGCTGAAAAAAAAAAAAAAGAAAAAATGAAGAAACATTAAGGTCTGAAGATTGTATTACTTAGGATTAGTTCAGGAGCTTGTTTAATTTTGTCTTTAATATTCATCACGGGAACAAATTCTAAGGAACATGAGAGAAATTGCTGTTCTGTCATCAATGATGATTGATGTACTGACAGCCAATACTCAGTAATGCACACAGTACCAAACTCTGATTACCACTACAGAAATGCATCTGGTATGGAAAGGGGGCTGGAGGGGAGGGACCAATTTGGAATCTGTTATTTGGTCCTTCTTGTCATGGTGAAGATGTGTCTAATGAAGGCATTTGGTCTGCCACCTGGTCTATGCCCTCTCCTTAGGAATGCACACTATGAGAAAAACCTGCACTGGACTCACTGTTTATTATTCATTAATAGGTAGCAAAAATTATTGCAGGTTTAAGAGAGTACAGAGATATGAGATAAAATAGAAAGTGAAGCAAATGTAGTACAACTTAACATTTGTCAAAAGTGTCAGAATATTTATAAAATATAATATAAATATGCACCCTGAAGTCACTTTTCATTGTTATACTTTCCCCAGAGATAGTACGCAACTGCAAATAGTCCGAATGAGTTGCCTGTAGTTTGTCTAAAACAGAAAATCATGAAAAAAAAAAAGAACATTTGAAATACACTACTGACATTTTAGTATGCTACTTGGCTTTTAACAGAACTTTTTAAAAAGAAAGTAGGTACTATGGATTTTAGTTAATCTTAAGGTAATCTAGAGATGTAGTTTGCAGATTGCCAAAGGCCATGAACCTGATGTGCAGTTAACATATGGAACTGTACCTCTGGGGTAGGATGAGTCATAGAAGAGGCTAGAAGCATTAAGCCAAAAGATCTCATTAACTGCTCATTGTGTACAAATAAACCATGCAAAAAACTGTAACCTGACCTGAACTATTAAGAAAGTTACAGATTCTGGTAAAAATTAAAAAGAAATCTGAAAGAAATGAGACATTACAGTTTCTTTTGAAAATAAATCTTTGTTTAATATATTCACTGCAGTACTGTGGAGTTGGAAGCCTGGTTCCTCAGTCTTATTCTCTCAGCTTTCTGGAGGAAAAGCAGCTGTGCAGATCCACGACTAATGTCCCTTCTAGTGAAGTATGCACTGTCCTTACACTACAGCACAACATAACTAAAGTCACTTAATATAGAGTTATGGCTGCCTTTACCACTCATTTCTAATGCTTTATGGCTTCTTTTTTTACAGATATCCTTAGAGCTGCCTTTCTTTTCAACCCCCCAAAAATTTCGATTTTATTTATACTTTAGTGCTGAGATGATATCCACCTCTGTTGTAAGCAACCAACTTATAAAAAATAAAGCTGTTGGAAAAAAATTAATATACAGCAGTCCAGGTACATAATTAAGGTTTCTTGACACATTGACTAAAACTTTTTCCTGAATTTTGCTGTATCCTATGGGTTTTAGGATAAGCAGATAGTATAACCCCACTCACATCTGCTCAATAGCTTTACCAGTCTAAAGTTCAGCAGCTCCCACACCCTCAAACCACATTTGCATCAACCCTCTCCTTTTCCTGTCTCACTTCCTTTTGCAGGTTTCTATTTTTAGATGGCGATAACATAGTCTCATTTATCTCTTGTCACTTTACCTGGTTCATTTACAGATGATTCTGCTCAGTCTAATTAGACCTTTTCTCTTTCTAACCATAAAGGGGGAAATGGGAGTAACAGCAGAGTAACCCAAGAGGACAATAACCCTTACAGTTATATACAGCTGATATAAGACAGATACTTACAGGTAGACTCACATGTATCAGAATAATTTGTAAAAAGACACTACTGTGTGTGTACATGCATTTTTATAAAATATATTTTTAGTGAGGAATGCAGATGCAACATATATTCTTACTGAAATAATTTTGCAGAAACAATTTTCATTAGAAGTTTTCATTAACAAAACATTACTGAGTCTTGAAGAAAAGCCATAAAGACAGGCATTAGAACAGCTGGAACTGATAAAAATAAGATAGATATTCTGCCCCCACCCAAAGAATTTTAAAGTCTTGGTTTATGAAAATGAAATGGGATCCAGTATCCTTTGAAAAAAGAGATAATTTAAAGCTCAATGCTGATGCCAAAGAACTTGTACAGTAATTTCAGACTGATAGCCTACATTTGTTTCCCAAGATTTCTTACACATAAAATCATATCAAGTAAACGTGACAAACCACCTGTAAGATGATAGCTTACAAGATTATAGGTTAGTTCTCAATATGGTTTGCTGCCAATAGTCTAGATTTGACAAATTTTGTATTGATCTACACAATTTGATCTTGCTTTTAAAGTAAAATTGACCCAGTAGCAAGTGTCACTTAAAAATCATTTTTTATATCTTTTAACACTTGTCATTAAAAATTAAAATTGAGAGGACACAGATTAATCCATATAGCTTTTCATTACATTGCCTTTTGTTAATCTTTGGGTTTACTGAACTGACAGCTACTGCAATGCACATAATATACCCTGATAGCCAATGTCTTGACAATAGGCATTTTCAACAGTGTGTTGGAATCTGGCATATGTGATGCTACCACAGTTCAGTAACACACGGCACAAGAATGTAAACCTGAAAATTTTCCTTTAAATGGAAAGCAAGTAGCATTTTCATCTAGAATGGAATTTTCCACACTGATATTAAACAGAGCTAATCAAGGTACCTCCAAAAATTTCTATTCTTTTATGTTACTTTGTAGAAATAATAAGAAAAACAGTAGAAAACATTGTGTAACAGTGGAAACAACATTATTTAAGTCACCTTACAGCCTCATGGCCTCTGATATGCACATTCATGAAATGAACAATAATATCTAGCATTAATATATAGTCTTCATAAATAGATTTCATAGCATCTTACAAAGGAGGCAGCTACTATTCTTTCCAGCTTGTGACCAGGGAACAGGGATTTATAAAGGTGTTGTAGTTTAACCCCAGAAGGCAGGTAAGCACCACACAGCTGCTCACTCGCTCCACCTCAGTGGGATGAGAAGGAGATTTGGAAGGCTAAAAGTGAGAAAACTTGTGGACTCTGATACAGACAGTTTAATAGGCAAAGCAAAAGCTGCACATGTAAGCAAAGTAAAATAAGAAATTCATTCACTTCTTCCCATCATCAGGCAGGTGTTCAGCCAGTAACTGATCCAACATAAAAAAAGTAGCAAGAATATACAAATATAACTAGAGTGCAGACAGTAGACCAGGCAACAATGGCATTATAGCCAATAATCAGTAATGCACACAGTACCAAACTCTGATTACCACTACAGAAATGCAACTGGTATGGAAAGGGGGCTGGAGGGGAGGGACCAATTTGGAATCTGTTATTTGGTCCTTCTTGTCATGGTGAAGATGTGTCTAATGAAGGCATTTGGTCTGCCACCTGGTCTATGCCCTCTGCTTAGGAATGCACACTATGAGAAAAACCTGCACTGGACTCACTGTTTATTATTCATTAATAGGTAGCAAAAATTATTGCAGGTTTAAGAGAGTACGGAGATATGAGATGAAATAGAAAGTGAAGCAAATGTAGTACAACTTAACATTTGTCAAAAGTGTCAGAATATTTATAAAATATAATATAAATATGCACCCTGAAGTCACTTTTCATTGTTATACTTTCCCCAGAGATAGTATGCAACTGCAAATAGGAAGCAGCACATCTTTATGATGCTGGATGAGCTACAGGTATCACCCAATTAAGAATGGAAGGAAACCTCTCCACCAGGCAGTCTAGCTATTAAGATGCAGTTCACACTATGGATGTGTCTGAGAAGTTTGCAGTCTGTGAAAGCAAAGGTGAAGGTCAAGGAGTAAGCCACAGAAACCTTGGCTACCTGCAGAGTCTGCAATCAAGATGTGTGGAGTTGATACGTTCTCATATTATTCCCAGAAACGATGCCTTTTCTTCCCATAAATGTGGTCACTGCATTGCTGATCATGAGGGCTTTGTAGTAGTGTCGTGAGGTGATTTATAAAACTCATGTTTTCAAGGGAGTTCATCAGGGAATTGAAGCAGCTAAGATGTTGATAATCACTAGACCTGAAGCAGATCTGACAGGCAAAATACCAGCCTTCCTCAAAAACTTTTGGCTCAGAGCTATCTGCTGTAAACAACTTTGTCTCATCTGCAGTCAAGAGCAGTACTGGTGTATCTTGTCTAGATTTCACATTCCCTTGCTAAGCCACCTTCCCATCATGCCCTTTTATCTTTCAGACAGTCTTGGGCTAGAAAAGATTCTTGCCTGCCCAATGAATTATCAACAATATTTTCTACTTAAAAGATAGTCAGTCACAGCATGATTTGTAAGAACATTCAGCAGCAAGGTTTTTCCTGCTAGAAGTACACCCTTATATAGCACATTGTTTTGGCACACAGACTTCTTCACCCCCCCATTAAAATATCAAAAGTCTCAAATAATCATCTGAACACAACTTTTTTATTTGAGTAGAGCTTTGATCTTGAAGAATTGAGTAACTCAGATGGCTTGTAAGAGACTTTTGCATTCTAGATACCCTGCTAATTCCAGCCACACAGTAATAACAAAGCCTTTGTCAGTGAGGGCAAATTACATATAGTTTTGAGAAGTCAGCTCCCACTAATTAGTCATCACATATACATGACTTGGATCATTACCAGAAGACCAAACAGTGGACAAAACTAAATAAATACGTGGATGAATCAATAATAGAAACTGTCTTCATCTCTGGAGTCAGAACTGAGACTGGTATGAGCTGATGGGAGAAATGCAGCAGCTGCTGTACACGTGGCAGCAAGTGCTCAGTGGCTGAGTACAAGCTTGTAGCCCACAACCAACACATTCAATCGAACCTTGAGGCACTTGTTTTCACTCCAACTACCTTAGCTTTAAGAAGGACTCATCCTTACGTGGACTGAAAATGCTAGCTAGTATTCCCATCCAAACTCCAGGACCAGGTCCCATGGTTTCTACTCAGAACCCCTTTTTGCTAACTAATTCCATTGATTTCAGCAAGCCCAGGGCAAAGTAAGGTAAACAAACCAGAAAAATCACTAGGTAGAGAGTTTAGTTCTGTACATCAAGTAAGCACTTCAGTCATAGCAATAATATTTAAGTTCTGGACCTCTCACACAAAGGGAAAATCAGTTTCCATTAAAAGTCACTATTTTGCTTGTTGGCGTATGCTCTTGGTTTGAAATCCTGCAAATCATACTGCTTCTGATCCTGGTTCATTTTCTTGTTACACGATCTTCATTTTCAACCTGCCTTTCCACAGGAGGGTTGGGGATGAGGGCAGGAGGTTGTTCTTATTCTGCATGCTACCGCTCTTCTGCTAGTCTTGTTACCACTAATGATCTTAAATACTTTTCATAGCATTTAATCAGGTAGAACATTTAAATCAGTTAATCACCTGCTGAAGTAAAAATAATGTTTCTGAGTAGTCCATTTGCCTTTGCAGCACAGAAAGAAATAGCTTTGAGCAGGTAGGCTGAGGTGCAAATGCAGTGCTTCTACTTTTACGATCAGCTCATATAAATGGGGGTTTAGTTAAAAAATTTACCTGAAAATAAATCTTCCCCCCCTGCCCCCAATGATGCTACCTGTACTGTTATAGAGCAGACAGGAAATTCTGGGGACTACCTCTGAAGAAAAAGGTTAGAAAAACTGTGTTTCATGAGGTTTCCGTTTTTCTGCTCCAACATACACCAACATCCAGTGCAGACTGCTAGAACATCTGGTGACTGTGTTCAGCACATTCTCATCTGCAGCTGAACATGTCAACATGATATCACTTCAACATGGCAAAGATGGTCCTGGTTGTTTGAAAAGTTTCTAGTCAGAACATGGAAAAATACTAGTGAGTAAACATTATTGCATACTGGCCAAAGTAGCTGAGTATGTGAAAAAAATTACTGATGTGGCTGAACATAATGCACAGCCTGATTTTTGCAGACAGAAATCATGCTTTTAAAACCTAAGAGCATTATTTAAAGAACTCAGTTAAACTTTAAATAAAGTTCAAGCACATGATAATATCTGGATTCCCAAAACATATACTTTCTACTAGAAAGTAAAGACAAGTTTAGTGTGAGGTAAAAGGGAAGTTTCCCTTGTATGCTAATAAACTGGTAGAAGATAGGACAAAAAAGCTAGGAATAAATGAGAATTAAAAATTGAGGGAGAATCTCAGTAACATTTCACAGGGACTCATGCTGGAGCCACTACTATTTCATATATTCATAAGCTACTTGAAAAGAATGAAGAATAAGGTGATAAAATTTGTTTTAAGCAGAGAACAGCTGAGTCTTCTTTAACATGGATAAGAACACAGTTGAGGGAGCATAGGATGACTGAATATAGATTGATAATTCATCACACCTTGTAGGGCAAGACCCATAGGGTGTGCAAGAAAAGCATGTGGCAGTGGTTTTAAAATAATGAGCACAGATGTAAGACTCAAGCTTTTCCCACACAATTCAGAATTAAAATGATGTAATACATTCCAAAAGGACAGGTTTTACATGTAAAAAGATTAAAAACCTCTTAGACAAATGGAATAGAACTCAAAAGCTATTAAGCAAAATGGTCTGAATACAATATTCTGCTTAAGAAGTTCTTATACTGCAGATGAAAACAGGAAAAGCCACAGATACAGAAATATCAATATGCTTGCTCTGCTTTTACACTTCTTCAAGCATTTGCTATTGCCTGTTGTCTTTGTTGATTTCTCCAGGGTCAGCTGGACTCGGTCTGATCTATTGCAGACATCCTTTTGCTCTTGGAGCTCTCTGCCCTTTGCATGCAGTTAAGACAGTTTCACCCAGGAATACACAGACATTGAACGCTGCAGTTTTCCGTTTTCCCTCGCAAGCACTGCACTCAAAAAGACAGCCTAAAGCTACTCATCTTCTGTTGTGCATGGAATGAAAATAAGACAAGAGAGAAGGAAGGAAGAGACTAATGACAGTCAAGGGATACTGTGTAAGTCAGCCTTTCCAAAAGGTATAGAATAAGCAACAAGTATCACATAAATACAAAAATAAAGACCCCGAACCCTAAAAAAACTCCCCAAAAACCGACCCATCCCACCCCCAAACCTCTTATTTATTTTGTATAATGAAAACCATTACTAGATGAAGAATTTGAAAAGAAGCTTAAATACAATTTAAATTTTCTGGGCTCCATTCACACCATTACTTGATTAAGAGTAGCACTCAGAGATAAGTAGTAGGCTTGTGTTGTACATGGCCTTGTAAATAAAGTATGAAGGAGATATAAACTAACTTTTACAACTTTTCCAGGAAAGCTGGGAAATTAATGGAAACCACCTTAGCCCTAAGATAGTTTCTCCCAAACAGAGAGTAAATTAACTTACATAAAAGATGCACATTGCTATTGTTAGCCTACTTGCAGAACTCACGCTTCCTCATTTAAAGTTAGCTTGCATACCCAACCACAGTGCACTTTCTATACAGGGTATCTTTCCTCACTATACAACACCATTAAGACCCTCCAGGATGTGTTTTACCAGCTTGCTAATCCAAACCTCACACAACCAGCAGCCTCATATATCATACCACACCTTGAGGCATATGTTAATTGACCAATAAAACACACCTGTAGCATATTAATGTTACAATAAAACACTCTACATATTCAGTAAATTTTGTATTATCAGTTCACCATCAATTATTTATTAAGAGCTAACATAATAAATAATCTGCTGAGCAAGGTGCAATAACATGAAGACAAAACAGTACAAAATACATTTTATCAGCTTCTCTCTCCAGTTCTCATCTTTATAGCATACTGCATATTTATAAGTGCTTGAAGTAAGGTAAGACTGAACTCTATTCACAAAGAGATTGTTTTGTTGTATACCTTTCTTGTATGTATTTGCTTGCATCAGGGTTTCTTAATCCTAATATTAGTAATTCCCTTCTGTATAGAACTGGTAATTTCATCTTTTGTGAGTACTCATTAGCTGACTCAGTATTAGCATTAGCTAACAGAAATATTTCCACTAAAAATACACAGTAAGCCTCTTCAGGACTAAAATGGATTTTTAAATTTTAGTAGAGAGTGATGGTGACAGTATCTTCAAGTAAAACTGGCACATCACAAAATGAGGGGGTTCCATCACCACAAAAAAAAACAAAAATAAAAGCCAATGTGGATATCATTGATCTTGTAATACAGCCCCCTGCCAGGGGTTCACTCCTCCCATTTGCTTAGATAGCAACAGTCTTGGAACTTCTAAAATGTGTACTGAATGAATAACTACCACAATTCTCAGTAGTAAAATTCTGAAATGCTTAAACATTAAATAAAAACCCATAATTTAAGTGAGGACTTTGGACATAATGATCTCAGCTGGCTTAAGCTCCTAAGACACCCCTAAAATGAACAATTACAGTGATTTACACTTCAACTCCCAACAATCCAATACTAAAGAATTAATTAAAAAAACAACAGGGCAATCATGGTATATTTTTGCTATGAACTAAGACAAAAGAATGCAAAACTTTCTTTATTTTCACTCTCATTTACTTTTTAATCAATACAATGCTGAAGAACAGTTGTATTTAGAAAATAAATTCAGATCCATTTTAGGTTTGGGACAAATTAATGTATAGTAACAGGATTTAAATTTTTCATAACAAAAGTGACTTAGAGCAAGTATCTGTAAAAACAAAACAAGGGAAATTAAGTCTTAGAAGGGACACAAAGCTGAAGGGAAATAAGGCTACTTTCTCTAACAATGCTTTGGTTGTACCTCAGACTTTAACCACCAAATAGCTAAGCAGATCAAAAGTCTAGTCTTGTATGCAACTCCTATGTTTGAAAGTTAAATGTAAGTTAAACTGTTGATTAGCAATCAGTGCATTCACAAAATTTAGTATTTTTTTAATGGTAGATAAGTAGAAGATTGTTTAAAGAACTCCAAACATATCTACAAAACACAGAATCATCTCCTGTCCAATAAGACTTCTCCTTCAGTGTCTTCATGATTATATATAATTTTTAAAAATAATTACTCCCTTTTTATTTTTTTTTCCACTTATGAAACACAATAAGGAGTTTCATTGCTATTCAAACTTTTTCAGCATTTTTCTATTTCTATACCCTATTACAGCAGTCAATAGCACCTCTCAGTAGCAGCCTCAATTCTGTCTTCATCAGGTAAATTGTGCAATTGTACTGTTGCACACCAGCATGGGGCAGATGACTTTTATTTACATGCACTGATATATACATTTTTTTTTTTTCTGATCAAATTCCAGCAATTTACCCTCCCAATCATCCTTGAATTTGGTTCAACTTACTAAAATACCTTTCAAAACTACCACTTTGCATAGATGTTTCTGGGCCCAGGAACCCTGCTAGGCATGAAAGTATGCTTTTTTGAAAAATGTATTTATGCAAGCACAAGATATAGAATATAATTTTATTTGTTTCTCCCAGATAGTAAATTTAGTCACAAATACCCACGCAGGTGAGGAGATATCCCAGGAAAGCAGTGCTCCTGGTATGTTTTAAGCCAGTTGCTGCCAGTATTCAAGTGATGGCCTATTTAGGTTGAAAATACTTTGCTTATTTGTATTTCTAATAAATATTATAGTTAAATACAGATATAGCAACAGTCACATAGAAAACAGATAAAGGCTGTAAGTAATCAATAAAAAATAACTCCTAAACAATTCCTGATTCTTTTCTCAAAGGGGAAGTTAAAATTCATATTTCTACAGATGCAGACTTAGATGATTAAAACATCTGTTTTACACAAAGCTGTAACATACCCCATTTTTTTCTCAGTACTCTTATCCATTGCTGCCTCTACAAGATAAATGTTTCATGAAGTTGAAAAGAATGAAAATCAAAACCTACATAAGTTACTACAATGAAAGAGGAAGAAGAGTCAGCAAATGCACGAGTATCAGTTTGAAGATTATTCAGCTGTCTCTCATTACAGGAACAGTTCTTCTTGTCTAGAGCAAATGGAGGGTACATGGAAAAGGAAAGAGCTAGAGGCAGCAGAAGTTAAAGGAGAGAAGAGCACAAAATTATCATTATTGTTATTATTACCAATTCAGTGTGTGCATACAACTGAAAGCTCTCAGTAGCTATAAGAGGAGAAGAAAATCATGGTATTATTCATAACTCTGCATGAAAAAAGGAACATACATCTTCCATCACTTTCTCTCCACTACATATTGTTCATGTCACTAAAGTGTGTCTTAAAATAAAATATAGGAATGGCTGTGTTACAAATAGCAGAGAAATAAAATCTTTTGTTTCCTAGTGGTTATTTAAAATGCATCTTTAGGGACAAATTTTTAGCTATGATTTACTCATGCTTTAGTTTTGTGTGATGGAAATTACTGTTGTTGAAATTTTGCATCTGCAAACATTTGCCTCAATCGTGTAGATGACTTAGACCCAAGAAACCTGGAGTGAAGAGATAAAGTTACACTCGCAGCATCACACACACGAGTCACTCTCGGCCTCCTTATAAGCAACAGACTGAGGTAATTTTATCTGACAGTAGAAATAGTATTATATCAAGAAGTATGAAACAAACTGTTTCTTCTTGCAAAAAAAGAAGTTATAAACCATAATATCTGTCTA
Source organism: Caprimulgus europaeus (assembly GCA_907165065.1). The sequence continues at coordinate 18,180,308 of OU015538.1, read as the reverse complement.
AATATTAACCAGTTTGAAGTTGTATATGTAAATTATCCACCCAGATGTCTCTAGGAAGTAGATGTTCTAGAAGACAATGCTTCCTCATATAGAAGTAAAAAGAAAAAATCCAGAGATTTTAATTTGGTGTTGGTGCAAATGCTCAGATAAGCATACAAAACCTTTCACAATGAGAATATTTAGAATGTTTTTTGAAATGTCAGAAACAAACATTAAATATGAACAATATTTCAATGTAACTATGCAAAACTGGCAGAGCATTCAAAGAATGCCTCAAGAGCAAGGAAACCAAATGTTCTACTTCTATCAAAACAAGACAATAACTCATTTTAAAAGTGTAATTTCAAGGAGACACAACAAATGCTCAAAAAACATGATTATAGATTTTGTATAATATGTGAGATATTTGCTGCAAAATCTAAAAATTATAATTTCTTCAGTAAAAGATCAAATTACCATTCTCATTCAGAGTAAGAATGAAGAACTTCAGTATAACATGTCAAAAGACACTTTGCACATTCAACCTTATTTTATTTCATTGTTTGTTTGGGTTTTTTTTCCCTAATACTGAAAATGCACCTATGAAACTTGTCAGTTTTGTATACTGCAAATGAAAGCAAAGACTTCAAAACAAGTCCCACTGTGAGTGACTTGGGGCATTGTGTACTGGGTCTGGCTGGGATGGAGTTCATCTCCTTCAGAGCTGTCCCTAGAGTGCTGTATTTTGGGTTTCTGATGAAAACAGTGTTGATAACATGCCAGTGTTTTGGCTGTTGCTGAGCAGCACTTGCACAGCTGGAGACCTTCTGTGTTGCCCACTCTGCCCCTGCAGCAAATAGGTAGGGGTGACAAGAGGCTGGGAGGGGGCACAGCCAGGACAGATGATCCAAGCTGACCAGAGGGGTATTCTGTGGCATGTAACACCACGCTCAGCAGTCAGACTGGGGAGTAGGCTTTCCAAAGGAGTCATTGCACAGAGACTGGCTGGGCACTGCTCTGCTGTGGGAGGTGGTGAGTGATTCCCTCTGCATCACTTGGTTTTGCTTTTTTTATCTTTCCTTATTAAACTGTCCTTATCTCAACCCATGAGTTTTTCTTGCCTTTGCTCTTCTGATTCTCTCACCGATCCAGCTGGAGAGAAAAGTGAGCGAGCAGTGATGGGAGCTCAGCTGCTGGCTGAGATCATACAATCATAAAGGTTCGAAAAGACCTCTAAGATCATCAAGTCCAATCATCAACCCAACACCACCATGCTCACTAAACCATGTCCCTAAGCACCACGTCTCTTGTCCTCTAAATCCCTTCAGGGATGGTGACTCAACCGCTTCCCTGGGCAGCCTGTTCCAATGCTTGACTACCCCTTCAGTGAAGAAATTTTTCCTCATATCCAATCTAAACCTCCCCTGGGGAAACTTGAGGCCATTTCCTCTTGTTCTATCACTTGTTACCTGGGAGAAGAGGCTGACACTCACCTCACTACACCTTCCTTTCATGTAGTTGTAGAGAGAAAGAAGGTCTCCCTTCAGCCTCCTTTTCTCCAGGCTAAACAATCTCAGTCCCTCAGCCGTTCCTCATCAGACTTGTGCTCCAGACCCTTCCCCAGTTTTGTTGCTCTTTGGACATGCTCCAGCACTTCAACACTTGTCTTGTAGTGAGGGGCCCAAACTGAACACAGTATTCAAGCTGTGGCCTCACCAGTGCCAAGTAGAGGAGAAGGATCACTTCCCTACTCCTGCTGGCCACGCTATTTCCGACACAAGCCAGGATGCTGTTGACCTCCTTGGCCACCTGGGCACACTGCTGGCTCATATTCAGCCAGCTGTTGGCCAACACCCCCAGGTCCTTTTCCACCAGGCAGCTCTCCAGCCACTCTGCCCCAAGCCTATAGCACTTCATGGGGTTGTTGTGACCCAAGTGCAGGACCTGGCACTTGGCCTTGTTAAACCTCATACAACTGGCCTCAGCCCATCGATTCAGCCTGTCCACATCCCTCTGTAGAGCCTTCCTGCCCTCGAGCCCATCAACCCAACATTCGTTGTTACAAGATTTCTTTTACACATGTCTTTGTGTCAAAGGGTAAAATAATGTATCAAGGGAAAGAACTGCTCTAGTAAATACCAACACCTTTAAGCACCCCAAGAGCTGGCACAAGGACATTTAGGTTAGTATTTCTGCAAAACTTAATATAATACTAAAATAATTGTTACTAGTTTATAATAGTCATAATATTAATTATATTATTTAATAATGTTTACATAGTATTACCTAGCAGGTTATGTTAGAGAGGTTTTTGTGAGAAATAATCCTGCAGAACAGATTATGCTTACTAATTGAATTCTGAAAGTCACTTGAAAGGGAAAAAATATTTCTTTATATCTTAATGATTTGTTATTTTTCTCTACCTTTAATTCAAACTTGAATAAGCCTAGTTTTTCATTAATTTTGCAACTTGTAAGTAATGAAGGATTATATGGAAATGGGAACTGTGCAAACTTGAACTGCCTGTTTTGTGACACTTTAGTCTTCTCTAAAAAAATAAAGAAAATCCTTTTAAGCATGAAATAATTTAGAAAACTTACCCAATAAAGCATTTATTTTTAACTTAGTGGTTTTAGCTTCATACTGGCAATGAAGCCAGAATAGTCATTTTAACCAAATGGCCTGAATTATAGGATTTAGTTTTCCAGATATACAATTCTATTAGCCCTATCAAACAGGCAGCAATCATCCTGCAACTTAATTTTGAGGTAAATTAAGTATGCTGCCTTACACTTTTCATAAAAGTCCTAATTCAAAGTATTTTATGTTGTACTTCTAATTAAGTAGTTATTTAAGGATAATAGTTAAATAATCAACAATTAACAGTTGTATTTAGTAAACAGCCATTCAAGTAACATCAAAAGCAGGATCAAAATAAGGAAAATGAGGAAGCAGATCTTTTAAGTCAGCAAGTGCAAAATAATCATTTGTTTATTTTCCTGTTGTGAGAAAGATGAAGTGTAAGATCTGTCCTTGCAATTTCCCAGTCAGTTTTCTGATATGCAAAGTCTAGCAAGTGTTACTTATTTACAGATTTATCTTTTTCTCTCTCAGATGTAGTTTTTACTTTTGTTCTTTCCTTTTTATTATATCTATGTCATTCTTTTGGAAGTTGCTCATGTTGTTTATGTTCTGCCCCCTGCCCCTGGCTTTTTTTTTTTTGTGCCTTAGAATGAGGGATTTTGGTACATTAGCAATAAAGATAGTGATTTGTTCTGACTTGGCATAAAGTGAAGCATGTCAAATTAAATCCTGCATTAACATGAGAGCAATACATGCTCTCATCACAGAGTGGATCTAGTATTTGTTTTGTTGCCAAATCCTTTTAAAAATGTATTTTAATAAGATAAAATGAGACAAAGGAAATAATTTCTAACATAAGAACAATTAAACTCTAGGAAAACACTCTACATGTTATGTGATTTATGATCAATATTTATCTGTTATTTTGGTGGGGTGTATAAAGAATTAAGTTATGAATTAATAACTGAATTATTACTTCCACATAAAACAGGCATAGGAAGCTGGAACAGCACTAAATCTCTTTTACATTCTGGCTGAGTTAATACTCCCTTTCTTCAAACATCCCAAGAGCATTTCAATGGTAATGTACCTATACAGGACTGAACACAAAAAATAGCCATGAGCAATGCTAAAACTCTTAGGAAAAACTGAACAGCAATATCAATTCAAATTCAGCAGCAAATCTATTCCTATTGAAAACTTTTGAAATATTGATCATTTATTTTTGTTTGCTTTTTTCATACACCAAAAACGGAGCTCTTCTCCCTTCATAACTGTCCAAACTTGTATGCTGAGTTGCTATACTTTGCAGCTAAAGGGCAGTGCCTCTAGCAAGAACCCTTCAAAGAGTAGCAGACAGAGCACTACTTGAATAACTTGAGTACCCTGGTGGGCAAGACGACAAGGAGTCCACATTCTACACAGCTGTGTATACATACATACATACATAAGTATAAAATGCATATATAAATATAGATTAACATTGGGAACACTGGCTGTGCATCCTGTCATCTAAGTGTCTAGAGGTTAAGTATCTGTTCTGAGTGCAGGTGGAGTGATTCTGGTACAGTCATTATTCTGACTTCCTCATCACCTGAGCCTTGAGGACACCAGACCTATGAGAGTTCAGTCAGCCAGGCACAGAGCTGTTGAAGATCTGGAGGCAGAGCAGAGAGCAGGCAGCACATTGACTTACAAAACAAGCACAGCCCTCAGAATGCAGAAAAATATTCCTCCATGTCAATAGAACAAACAAAAATGACGAGTTTCAAAAGCACCTCTGGCCTGAATCAAATCACAAGTGCAACAAACCACACAAAATTACAGAGAAAATAATCAGGCTTTTAGATGTCTCCACAAAAGCTCAAATTGCCACAAGACTGATATGTTGCAGGTCTTTTGGTGGCTCCATTAAGTTATATTTACATTTACAGGTCACAGTCTATTGCTTGATATTTTTTCCTGGCTTGAAAATGTTATGTCAAGTAAATATTGCTACAAATCATATTTTGTTCCAGTCTCACAGTTTCAAAAAATCTTATTAAATAATCTCATTCACTTCCCTTGACTGGACACTATACCAGCCTACCTAACACATATACAGCCCTGTGTAAGAAGACAGGACTTCTGTCCATGATTGGACTGTCTGGTCTTGCCATCAAGATTTGGAATCAAATTTTGACTTTCCTTTGTTAAGGTCTAAGGGAGAAAATAAAGCTAACGTTGACAATACTAGACCTGCATGACAGGACACAAGGCACATTTCCCTGTGCTGGCACACAGAAAAGAAATGCAACACCCAGGCTGTGGAACGATTCCCTTACTGCCCCGTGAGAAAGAACCCAGACTTGTAAGAATCAGCCGTGCTCTAATCTTGTTTCTATTTTCTTTGTGGGAGCTAATGGAAGGACTGGGATTGTCTCACTGCATTCATGTATTAGTAAAATACATAATTAAGGCAGATGTTGAGGACTTTGAGTTAGCTCCTCCCCACCAGCACAACTGGCAATAATTCAGCATACCCTTAAACCTAAGACAACTTCTCCAGAGTTCTGTCAACAAAACAGTTCCTGCCTAGCAGCAAGAACCTGCATTCCCAGCTCAGTGAGCTGTCAGTAAGAAATGCAGGTTATTAGACGCCTCTGTTATTACAGATTACGCAAGTGGCACAGAAAATGACATCCAATTCGTGTTACTCCTCAACTCTGATATGCCCTTCCATACAGTTTTTGTGAAGACACACAGATAAAAATTCAGTTGGCTTGGAAGAAAAAAAAACAAGAATTATGTGTGACCTGTATTACTAAAATCTAAGCAAATGGTGAGACAAGAAACCCATTTTTCAAGACTTCAATATGTTTCTTTAATAAGATATCTCATTTTAAAAATAATACTTGTATTATTATGAATCTGATTACTGCAGTGTATCTAAATTTAAGCCTTCCAAAAGGAAAAAACAGAAACCTAGAAAAGACATTTTTCCTGTGTGCCCTGCTTTTTGGGTTGTACAAGCACTTACAGAGTAAAGAAAAAACTTTTTTACTGTAAGGGTGGGTGTTGGAGCACTGGAATAATCTGCCCAGGGAGGTCGTGGAGTCTCCATCTCTGGAGATGTTCAAAACCCGCCTGGACGCTTTCCTGTGCAACCTGGTGTAGGGAACCTGCTTCAGCATCAGGGTTGGACTGGATGATCTCCCGAGGTCCATTCCAACCCCTACGATTCTGTGGAGGTGGAAAAAAGTAGAAAGGCTCAGGGTTTAGAAATTTCTCTAAGCAGAAACACACCTGTACACAAACATAAATTATTAAACAGACTTATTATAGAAACTCACAAAACATTTTGTCAAAGACAATTACTTTGTCTTTGAGACTCATAATTTGATTTCTCACAATAACTTAAAGCATATAGAACCTTGCAAAACTGACTGTGGTTTGAGGATGCTCACTGACGATATATTGCAAAATATGATCCTATATTTGTAGGGAAAAGTATTTTGAAAAGAAAGTGGGTAAGATTGATTATCCTTGTAAATTAGTCATTAAAATTTCATAAAAATCCATCACCACTAAAGAAAAAACAAGAATTGTTGAGCTTTCTGGCCGATGCCCTTCTCCCATCTTATTTTTCTGCAGCATCATTCTTAGGAAACTGCTTCAAAACTTTATACACAACTGTAAAAAGAGGCAGAAAAACAATGCAAAAACTATCTAGAACACTTATAAATTTTTTCTTTGTTGGTTTATGCATAATTAACACATGGGATCCATTGCTGCAGTCTACCTAGGCCATATGTTAAGTGGATTTTTAAAAGTGAGAATTTACACTGAAGGACAGATGTAATGCTGAAGGTTAAAAAGAGTAATCCCAGGAAAACTTTCTTTGGAGACTTCTAAATTCAAAGCCAGAACTCCTGCTGATCATTCTGATGCAAGAACTTCCACCCAGAGGTATCAGGCAGCATATAAACCTGGATGTCATTTCCCAAGTTATGAGCTAAATTCAGGTTTGGGGGAAGAGAGGGGAAAGGAAAATTTCTCTTCAGACATACTACCTGGTAAATAACTTCAACATTTCTTTCATTTTAACCTTAAACAGATGAGTTCGATTATCATAAAGTAAACTGCACTGAACATACTTCAGAATTGATAATTTCTAATTTCTAAAAAAAGGGGGTTTTATAGGATTATGATTCCTGCATATAAATATTTATCAAAAAAAGGAACAGATGCTGCTGTCAGAGAAGAATAATTTGCAAGTTTCACCTGACATCAATCATCAGACCACTTTTTTATATATGCCAAAATTAAACACTACTCATACATTAAAAACCGATACCACAGTTGTGGACATGTAAAAGAGAGTAAAGTCTGAGGCCATGGTTCAGTTCTGGTGGTTCTTACATATCCCCATAAAAGGATAGAAAAGCAGAAGTAACGGCTACAGTCCATCGTATGAGTACAGTGGTGGCTGTTGCACACCCAGGTAGGAAGCAGTGGGACTACTCTTGTTTCTCAACTTCTGCCCAGGTGGGAGAGTGGGATGTAGAGTAGAGGGAAGAACAGCAGCTTGGTCAAGTCATGTTCCTTTGTCTCTCCACCCCAGCCAGAGGGTTAGCCTGCTTGACAGTTCGACACTACTCTGAATGCTTTGGCATTAGCAGAAGCAAATAGGCATAAAGCATAATATAGGAAAAATAAAAATCTAATGTAAAAGGAAATAAAATATTTAACTAAATATGCCTGGGGTAAATTACTGAATTAACATACATATATGAAGAAGTCAAACAATGAAGAACAATGTGTGGGGTTATTATTGGAACCTTTCAACTTATTATAAATATGGTTATGCCTTATTAAGTTTGAAAACACGCTTCCAAGAAGAAGGTGTAAAAACCGTAGTTATTACCCATGATAAATTATTTTAGATGCCTAGAAACCTGTAGCACCAATACAAAATTCTGGTATCAGAAATATTTGAACAATGATTTGCTAAGAAAAGGTAAAGAGTTAATATGGTAATAATCACAAAACACTGAAAAGGGCATCATGTATGCAACAAAAATTAATGAGAAATCTATATTTGTGGGAAGAAAGAAAAAAATGAGAAAAGCAAAAGGAATACTGGAGAAATATATTGTGGAAAGAGAATAAACTGAAAGATAATTTTTTCCTTTCCAAGTTGAAAATAATTCTTTCTCTGAAAGAACAATATTAGAACAATGACATTGCTAGTTAAAGATCATCACCTTCATGCAGCTAGGCTTCACCTAATATTAACATGAAGAATATGCTCACTGTAATCAAAGTCCATCAAAATCCTAAAAGCTGTTCAGTCTCAGTGACAACAGTGACTTTCTAGACAAAGATACTTTTTTAGAGCTTATATATAAGCATTAAGAGTAGATACACAATTAACTTATATGTTTGGTCATCCACATAAAGGATATGAAAAAAGGAGACTAAAACAGTAAATCCCAATAAAATTGTTTCAAATGAAGCAGGAACTTATTAATTAAATTATTGCAATTATTATTAATTATTTGTTATTAGGAACAGACGCAATGAACTGGCAACAGATGGTGTGATATGGTGAAAAAGAGATTAATTTCATACATTCACTTTTGGCAGTCCTTCCGCCCAACCAGACCATCTGTGACACATTAGAAACGTTAGAAGCTGTACCATCCATATTGCAAAGATGATACAAATTATTTGACTGTTTGCTTTTCCAGTCCAAAATCCATTCATTCTTCATGATCACAGAATTTTAAACAAAGTCGTTTTTATAATATACATTCTGACCCACGCTCCACCGCTGTTTCCATAGCATACTGCGGAGTTTCTGTAGGATTTTGTCTGAATGATTTTGCAAACAGCAGAGCTGCACGTTCCAGTATGTGATCAAGCTGAAGTTCTTACCCACAGCACATTCTCCACTGATAACAATAGGAGTTTAAATTTGCTCTTTGGGAATCATCCTTACTTGACTTTGCAATGAATTTCCAAGTGAAAGTTTCTAATTTGTTTACAGAAAACAGATAGAGAGATAAATGCCATCCTCCCCGATGACTCTTACAATTTTGTTTCATGACAGCATTTAACATTTGGCCATTTGTTTTTGTTTTCCTTCTGCTTTAGAATTTTTCTATTATATTTGTTTAATGGATTTTATAAAAACAGCCATTTCATCCAGACAATACATGTCCACAGCACACTTCAACTTTGCTACAAATATGTGTATATACACACACATAGATGAAATTTTGCTTACCTTTACTTAATATATTTTTAAAGCTAGAAATTTAAGTTTAGCGGATACACACAGCTGTATAATAAGATTTGGAATACAGAAATATGATTAGAAATCTAAGAGATTTCCATAGATCAGACTTACTGATATACTGTGATCATTTTAGGGGAAATTTTAATTTACTAGGAAAAAAGGCTAATGCTATCTGCTTCCAGTTAAATACTCTTTGCATTTAGGAGAAAAAGAATGAATGGACTAACAGAGCAAGGTACACGATCATTTTGTGACTCTGGAATATACTGCTACATTTATCACATGATTTTAAGAGATATTTTCACAGAAGCAAAGAGATACCATACAAGCAACACTGCTAACCACCCTGCCATAGTCTTTCTAAACAATAGATGGAATAAGCCTTATGCTACTTTGTACACCTTGTTCCTGAAGTCTCTTTATCTTTATATCATATTTTTCTTCTTTGGTTTTCTGCTTCTCCCTCTTCTCAGTCTAATTTTAGTGGCTTAGCAAGCCAGCTTTCACAAGAGCTCTATGAATTCCTTTCCAGAAGGACAATATAGATTATTGCTTCAAATAAGTTTGTTATTTCCAGGTCTCTATGAGCCTGAAAAGGACAGTGTGTTCCACCTATCTGCTAACCACAGCAGTGGATGTAGGAAGTGGATGCAATATCTGAAACAGAAACTACTTTCATCTGCTTTGTTCTTTTCCCTCTTGCTTCATGTATGCTTGGCCCGGCAGTAAAAGGCTTCAAATTAAACAAAGAAACTCCAGTCTTTTTCTTATTTTCCCGCTGGAAGAGCAAATTCTACCACCATCACTAGTGTCAAACTGGGACAAAGGAAGAGAATCAAGGAGTGTTCTGTATTTAGTCCATACAAAAGCTTGCCTTAATTGAAGAAAGAGACATGCTATTAAAGTGCAAATTCTAACACAACAGTCCTGTTTTAGCAGTTTTGGTTTTATATATCTTTAACAAAATATTAAAATATTTTAACAGCTATTTTTTTGCCTTGAAAATATACTGGTTAAAATACTTGTTTAATTGCTTAATATAATATCAGAATATCTAGTTTTATTTTTTGTCTAATCGATTAAAACTGACATTTATCACAATTTTTTTTATTTGTTCAGACAAAAGAATTGGAAGAAACAAAGATTTTCATTTTCTCCTCACTACCTCTTGCTACTAATTAACAAGCCAACATAAAAATGAAAGAATTTACCAAGGGATTCATTCAAAACATACTGGACAGTGATTTCCTAGTTTGGAACAGCTAAATGCCTAAGTTAAACATAGGAGATAGATCGAGATCTTTTCAATTGACATATGAGTTCTCAAGTAAATCCCGCCTGTCCCTTCCCGAAGGAAGCTCCCAAAAGCACTGATCATAAGATGACTGTCCTGGAAGTTGATCAGATCTGACTAGGTGAAAAAGATCCTTCACCACCAGAAGATATAATCAAGTATCTTTCAGGACTGTAGCAAATGATACCTACACTAGGTGTTCAGAATCTGGGGAGAAATTAACTATAAATACTAGTAAAATACTTACAAAATCAAATAATTTCTTTGTGGCTTCCTCACAATTATGTGTACTTTCACCTAAAAGAATTTTCCCCCAATTCAATTCAATGACAATCATACATCATACATGACTTGTACAATTATGTGAGCTTATGGAGAATAAACTGCAAATCATAATAGGAAATGCTATCTTTATGCCTGATGTGTATGCAATTGTCATTTCAAGCTAGAATAATTGAGAAAACAGAAACTAGGAGAAATCTACAATGATGTATGAACAGCCTGCACTCCTTTAAGGAAGATTCATTTTTTAATGAAGTTTAAAAGTTCAGTACAAAGACAGGATTAAAGTATTTCCTAGTACTTCCTAACTCTCAGAAATATGACCTATCTTCCTTCTCATTTTAAGAATTTTAAATATGTTATTGTACTGTGGAAGATTGAGAAAAATACTAGATAACTATTACTGTACTCAGAATATTATACATGAACATTTAGCATGCTTTGTACAATTCAGCACTCTGATCTTCCTTTTCTTTTCAGAGTATTCCCCAGAAAAAGGCATTTTTCCTGAATTTCCTACTTTGACAGCTATGGGTACATATGGAACACATAAGCAACTACATGCTGAAGTTTAATATGAAACCTGTGTCCAAGAAAAACAATTCTGCCATGACAGTGAAATAATTCCCCCTCACTTTATTTAAAAGAAAAAAAACAAAATCTCATACAATAGAATTTTAGAGGCAACACAAATTTTGCTTTTTATCTAAAATAAATAAAAAAATATTTTATGTGCTTTTATTCTTTTTGTTAAGCTTTAAATAAAAAATACTATTTTGCTGGTTTAAAAGTTAATTGCAATACACAACGAAACAGTTTAGCAGTACCAAACTAAAACCACCATTATTTCACAATATGTTAAATTTCTTTCTTCTTTCTTTTTTTTTATTAAAACCATGTCTTTAATTCAGCTTGAACTCACAGATTCTTTTGATTCCCTTAAAACTTCCTTTTGTTTGCAAATGGCTACTCAAGCAAAACATGTGCCCCAACTATTAAGTGTATACACATACAGACTGCATTTCTCACGAAGCAATTTACTCTGTTCAGGAAAACATAATGGCTTTCAGCTATTTCTGCAAAGCCACCTTCATTTTCACTACTCATCTCAAGAGCCCACTAATTCCTGAAAGACAAAATGACATCATCTATCAGCTATTTCCACCTCCTCCTCCTTCCACTCTTCTCCAATAAGCTTAATTTCTGAAGTCCTAATTTCTAACTAGTTGAAAGAGTGCCATGCAAGCAACACGCACTTATACTAATTCTTAGAATCAAAGAAATGAAGTAATAAATATGCAGCAACAAAAAACTTTTATTCAGTCAAAATCTGATAAGAGATCACAGACTAAGATGTGATGTATGGGAGACCTTCTTTCTACTTTCCCAATCTATTTGGTTCTCTCCACAGCACAAAATCGCCAGACCATATCTATATCCCTGTCTTGCCTGGTCATTGCCCTTTAATGTTCCTGGCACACTGGAAACAAGTGGATAATTTTCATGATGCTTTCTTATTTCCTATGATAACATCATTGGTTGTTTATAACCCCAAATGTCTGTTACCTAAGTAATTCTAGAGTTGCAGGAAAATCCTACCCATCTGTAAGAATTTTTTCTAATTTCAAAATAAGTTGAGTTACTAAAAAATGCAACAAGCTGGCCCCTAAGATACTAATAGGCCATTGTGCCAACTAGCCACAAAAGAATCTTTTAGTGATTTATCAAAACTTATTCTCATTATCATATCAACTTTCTGTTCCCTAATGATCGTACAGCCATCAAGGAAAATGAGTCTAACCTAAGTGAGTAATTGAATTTGACACTGCTGTCCTGATCCATTATACTAGTATTGTAGGCAAGAGATGCTTGCCAGGATAGCATGCAACCTGACCAAACTTCTCTACAAAGATAAGCTCAATTTTGCCCATATAGGTGATATGAACCTGTGTAGGGTTTTTTCACATTGCATCATAAGTATTTTGGTTCCTACATTGTAATTATTATTCTTTCACAGATTAATAAGGAATTAATAGTTCACAAACATGTGACAGCAAAAATAACCACCAACCAGTATTCTTCTTATAATGGGGGAAATTAGCTCCATATCAGAACTATTAACTGGTGCTGTAGGATGCTACTCCTAAGGCAAGACTTAAAGTATCTTTATTGTCTTATTTTAATGGAGATAAAAAGGCCAGAGAGAGCTCACCATCTCCTGCAGACTTTTCTTAATCTGTCCTCCTTTTTCAGCTTTGCAAGCTTAGTACTGGACTCATTGCTCAAGGTGACAGAAGATGATATGTGAGCGAGGGAGAACAGTGACTGGGGTCTCAGCAAAGCCGTCTATAAACTACTGTCCTTGGCGGACAGGGAGTTTGCAGGGCATTTAGTCACTGCATGCTGTGCAGGCTATCTAGCTGAATAAAGATTTGTTTTTTTGAGATGTTAGGTAGGTTTTTCATGGAAAAGATTTATTCAGTAAACTCTAATACTTCCATTTGCAGAACTTGTAATGTTTTCCTCTTATTCTTAGTAGAAAGTTCATTGCCGTACATTCTGCATACAATTCTTCCCATATGCTAGTATAAACCCTTCATCTCACTTCAAATTCCATGTTTTCTTCCAATTATTTCTTTATCACTTTAATTTCTACTCTAATTTTTAGAGCACAGATCTGGTGAGGCACATGGATATTCACTTATCTTAAATCTAAAGAAATAAAAGTTCCAAAGACACAAAGTAATTTTATTCCTATGTATCTTCCACCTTTGTTACAGGTTCTAAAAAAACCTTAGAGCATTGATTAGAGAAATGACTCTGAAAAAGGATTGCTAATTCAAGGGAAATCAAAATAATTTCAAAAGAAATACATACACCAAGTGATTTATTGTATTTCGAGTGCAGAGCTCATTATTGGCCCTGTTGTACATCTATGGTGACTTGAGCATATTATGGGATAGAAAATCAGGAATTCTGTTTCTAACTCTAGCATCGACTGCCTGCATGGTCCTGTACAAGCTGCATAACCTCTTTGAAACATGAAAGCAAAACTGTGCATTATCTACACCTGAAAAGAAACATTGGCTTAGTAGGATCTTTGCTGTTTATCTAAGCATTTAAGAGAAAGAGGCAACTCTCAGATATTACTCCTTTCCTCATATATGCTGTTCTCCCTCATCAAACACTTCACAAAATTGGAACTCTCTGTTTTCTACTATAAATGTCTCCTACTGGGAAGCTACTTTTTCTAAATGTGTTCAAAATAGATCATTAGCAAGTCTGCCAAAGGAAAACCTGTGTTAAGCGTCAAGATTTTATTTGCCAAGAAAATATATTTTACTCTCTCATTCTCAACCGGCATAAAATGAGAGACTTTCTTTTTTATCAAAAAGGCTAGCATAGGCAAGATGACAGAATAAACTTATTCATACTCTGGAAAGCTATCATATAAATGTATGCACACCCTTTAAAATACAAAGTTGGCCAATTTAAAATCTAATTATTACTATAATGTAATATTTGTATTTTAAAATTCCACAAGAATCCAAAATCTATCTAGTCCTTGCCCCACAAATCTCACATTATAGATTAAAACCAAACAAAATAAGGAAAAAGGGCATGTCTTCTGAATTTACAATTATCAACAAGTGGCAGTTAATTTATATGATAGCTTTCCAGATATTCTGATTTTCTAACCTTTTCTTACAATGCAGCACCAAGACAGCAATACGGAGACTACAGACTATGGACTGAGTTTTTTGTTGTACTTCTGCCACTTGTGGTCTGCAAAGACATTGACTTGTACAGTATTTACCTCCTCAGTTAATCCTGCTTCTGTTGGGAATTTGTGTAGGAATTGCACGATCTGGCAGTTATATAATCTGGCAGCTACATTTACAAGTAAATAAGATGTTAAACTCAGTGCAGAGTAAGAAAAAGGTTTTCACTACTAAGTATCAAGATCATCAGCACTGATTTAGAGGAGGAATCAGCAGGGGTTTGAAAGCCCCAAAGTAAATAAAGAGAAGACTCAAAAGTAAGCTATCCTTAATAGTTTCTTTTCTTTCACAGTGAGTCACTTGCTTCTCTCTGTTTCCGATCTTTTTGATTTCTTGTTTATTTTTATACCTGTAACAACATTTCTCATTTTGCTTCTATTTTTTTCTGTCAAATGTCAAACCCGAAATTAGTGTCTTTCTTCAGTCATCTCCATCGCAGAAGCTCACCTCCTAGATATGCAGCAGAGGCGGGGAAACAACATATTGCATGACAACCTGGCATCTAGCACTGCTCTCTTCAAAAGAAGCATTTCAAGCTTGCTGTCTTTCCAGGTGACTGCTCAAACAAGACAGAAAAATGCATACTGAAGTATTATATGAATATTAAAGGGACATAACCTTTACCTGGCTAATACCATTATTTATTAAACTGGTGACTTTGGCAGACAAATTGATGTCAGAGTTCATGGATTGCTTGGACTGATTTGAATGATCCTCAGAGGCTAACAGAATCAAATGAGGTTCAAGTTGCACTGAGAAAATTAATGTTCAAGTTTCAGATGCACTGTTTGTACCTAGGAGGAAACCATGAAGAACTTTAGGTAAGGCTTATCAACACAGTGGCTCCCAAAAGCACTTTTCCTTTGTCTACATAAGTCATCTTTACAGACAGAGGGAATGGGGCATATTAGACAAGCCAGAAAAAGAGCCAGTAACTGGGATTTTGGTTAAGATCTCACTACCATAAAAAAATGTGTGAAAGGCTATGCTATACCTAAGCAAGAAGGAAAAATAAGTTTCTGGCTTTTCAGAGCACAGTCCTCAAAGTTAGAGTCAAGTCTTTCCCATGTTTTGCCCATCTGTCTAATCGGCTATAAGCCTAGACAGCACTGGAATGGAGTCAGTGTCATTATCCCCTTGCTGTAATTGTCATGGCAGGATGGAGCAGCATGTACAGCCCTCTCCTGGTGTGAGAGAAAGAGCGAAGAGAAACCAAAGCAAGTGAGCCAGATGTCACAGAGACCCTAAGAAGTGTGCTGGGATCCAGAGGATGAGTGAACAAGCTGTCTACTTTTACTACTGAGAAACTCTGTTTCTTCTCATCCTCCATTTTCTGTTTTTGTTTTTTCCAGTGCATATGAGTTTGTTGTTGTTGGATTTGTACCTCTGACCAAAGGTGCCGTATTTCACTATGAGCATGAAACACTCCACTTTGGATGAGCCTTCCCCTTTCCATGTGCTAGACACTGACGTTACCAGGAGACTGTGAGGTAACAAGATTGTTTAAATGGCAATAAAGGAGCATGAAAGAAAGAAAAGGACTTTAAAAATGAATGACCATTTTAGTTTGACAGTGTCTTAATCTCTTTGGAAAACTTTCCTTGGTTTATCTCTCTCCAAGAAGGCCAGATGCCCCTACAGTGTGACTGGTAACTATTCATACTTGGCCTTTATACCAAAGAAACTGGTCCAAGAACTAAGGTGGAGAATAATGTGATTTTATGGGGTGTAGTACAATATAACCGTGATCTACACTACAATTTTTAAGGCTGAATACCCATAGTTGAATCAAACTGTTGTATAAATTGCATAAATCTTGGGGCTTCAGTATGTCTTTAACTGTAACAACCTTCTAGGTCACTTCAGAACTCTATCAGACCTACTATGCCTGTTTTTACCCTCCTCTCACCTCTTGATGGTGACTATGCATTTCAGATTTTGTCTGGCAGCCTGGCCAGCACTGAGAGGTAAAACACCACTACAGTAGTACTGAACTGACTGTAAAAAAACCCAATAAAAACCCAAATAAAACAAAAAGGGAGATTGTTCTGTAATTTCCTTGTTAGTTATATATAAAACAGTGCTTTTGGTTTCATCCTTTTTTCAGATTTCAGTTCTAGTGTGTAACATCCAGAGTTTGTTTCAGATCTCAGCAGAAATGTAAGATCCATAAGCATCTAAATAATTCCAGAGTCCTTAGTTCAGAATGTACAGTGTTACCATACGTGTTGCTCCAGAATCAAAGGTGAAAGAATTAAATAGGTTCCAGATGGAGTGGACTTTAGCTAAAGAGGAAAAGTCAGAAGCTTAACCATATGATAGACCTAGAGGCAACTCCAAAGCTGCCAGGAGCTGCCTTTGGAGTCTGCCAAGGAGACAGATGCTCATGCCAACAGTGCATAGATTGGCATCATTTATATCACATCAGGCCTCATGCTGTCACAATGCCACAGTGCAAAGTACTAAGTTAGACAGCTAATATTTAGAAAAGAGCAATCACACTGCATATATTTAGATCATATATCTGGTAAACATTTTCATATTATATTTACCCTTTTGGATCTTGACTTTTAAGACATGAAAACATGTCTTATCTTACTGTATTAATTTAACTGTTAATGAAAACTTCACAAGTGCATCACAGCATAAAGATAAACTAAACCTTTAATTTTTAAACCAATACAAAACCTTGCCATAAGCAGTGATCAGATACTGGATATTAAATGTGGAAACTAGATCTTCTGCTTATAAAAGAATTCTCCACAAAATCCAGGGAATGGTTTAGGTTTTTCCTTCCTTATTTTCTTTTTATAAAGATAGAAACATACAACACATACCTAAAAATTGTTTTTCTTTTAGTGGATTCGCACATTGTTCCTAACTTCATGCTCTATCACTTGGAACATCTTTCTGTCTGAAAAGAAATTATGCTCTGTATGGAGCATCAAGCCTAACCTTAGGCATCTAGCAGCACAGAACTGTACAGATGTATTACAGCAAATATCCATAGTACACGCTGTGTCATGGCATGTGAACAAGTGCAAACTCTTGCATGCAATTTTGGACACAAACTGGTTTAAACATGCCTTGTTTAGAGATCACTGTGCTGAGACTTCAGGTTTGATTGCACCGTCTGTTAAAAGCACACAGTTTCATGGAGTTTCATGGAGAATATACCTAATAACAATCTAAATCCAAGATTAGTACAAAGTTGTGAACAAAGTAGGGTGCAAAGGGATAGAAATCGCTGTCTTGGCACACGGTAAATCAGTGACATCAGAAAAGAGCACTGCAGCTCCAAAATACATCCATAGCAGGAAGGATTAACTTTGTTCTCTACCAAGATCCCACCACAAAAACATGTTAAAATCTACCTCTCCCTGATTGAGAGCCTGAATAAACATAGACAATTATTTAACAGCTGTTTAGGCAGCATGTTTACATTTCCTGGGGACTGTGCCATCCAAATATTGTGATTTCATTAAAGAGCTTTACCCTAAAGAAGCTGAGGGATTGAGACTTCTGAGAACCCTAGAGCAACATGATAATTTTCCTACTGCACTACCCGGGCTTGACAAGGGTTTGATCTGGAAGCAACTTTGCAGATGGTTTACTATTAGAGAAGTCCTCAACAGCATGGTAAAACAGTATGGTCCTGGGAAAACAAACAAACAAACAAACAAACACAAAATGCATCACCACTCTGTCAGACACTGCATAAACAACAACATAATTTTCTTTATTTGGGGGCTTTCTGATGCAGTTCCTTGGCTTTCTACTCCTAACCACCTAACACTCATTAAAAATCCTATGTTCTCTGGGCCTCAGAAAAATAAGCATCTCCATACTAATGTGTTCTCGTTGAATGCCAGTGTTCCCCTCATATACCACTGAAAAGTACAGGTTTGCATCAACTACTAAGTTCTCCATCTCTCCTAAAAGAAATAAATGAATGTAACCTG
This sequence comes from Caprimulgus europaeus, assembly GCA_907165065.1. The sequence continues at coordinate 18,162,143 of OU015538.1, read as the reverse complement.
CTAGCTTTCAAAAAAAGCTACAGCTAAGCATCTCCATCTCACTTATTTCATGGCCAAACATTCTGCTCTCAAATCCCTGTACACTCTTGAGAGCCTTTTGATGCCATTCAAAATATGTATTTCCTTTGTGTAGGCATACCAGCAAAAGCTCGCAGCGTAAACTGTGACTAGAGAGCTGCATGATTGTGGCAGCTGGAGCTCAGATAAGACCTTTGCTGGATTTGTTGACATTTGGAAGAGGCAAAGGAGTAGTTTCAAGAACTAGTTTCAAGAAATGATGAGGTCAGATAATCTTGAGTGAATAAGGTATGTTTGGGATTAATATTTCTGGGATGAATACCTCTCCTTGACTGAAAACTCAAATCACACTTAGGACCCAATACACTGCTCACTTTATGTCAGAATACATATTGACCCCATCTAAGCAGTCAGATTTTGTTCCCCACAAAATATTCTTTATAACACGTGTGTCATTTTGAATACAAAAAATATTTAAACCAAATATATCTTTTACAAAACTGTATAGGGAAAAAAACCTGCTTTTAAATGATATTTACATAACAGATATTTGAAAAGAATGCAACATTATATTTGCTTAATCCAATCAATTTACATTCAGTCCTTTAATGTGTCAGAAGTTAGAAATGAGTGGATTTAATCTCTTCAATGTTCAAATTTTCATTCTTTACAAGTATAGTATAAACCTTAAAAACAACTAAATATGAAAGTAAAAGTTCTCTTTGCTAAAAGTAACATTTGTTTTCTTCAGAAAAGCAAACTAAAAAGCTTATTTGTGTTTCAGGAATTATGTCTATCTGCTCTCAATCACTTCAGTCAAAGGAGATATTTGGCTGTTGTTTCATGGAAAGCATCTTTTTTTATGCCTCACATTTAACTCTCTGTATATTACACAGCATTTTAAAAGTACAAACAATACCAAATAAGCCACCCAAACCCATGGGAAGCAGAAAGGATGCTATACACAGGAGAATACATATGGTATGGAACACATCACAGTGTCATTAAAAAAAGAAAAAGAAAAAAAAGATATCTAAAAGGCAATTCAGGTACTTCTGTTTCTCTTCTCTGATTGCAAGGCCAAGAAGACAGTAAATAGAACTGATTTAAATATCAAACAATTTTTTTTTCATCCCGTCTTACATCAGTTTATCTGTGGAACTAATTGCCACACGAGCGGGTGTAAGACCAGCTAGAAAAAAGTAAATGTGTATTCAAACTGGGTAGAAAATAATCTTAATGGAATTAATTACAACTGTGTATATTAATATAATCTCCTGCTCAAAGATGTAAGCCATCCATTCACTCACTACAAAAGATTTCTTTCCTTTCATGCACTCTCAGCCTCCAACCATTTTCAGCTCAGCAACCTGCTCAGCTCCACATCATCTCTTAATAACCTTTCAGGACTTCCTTGGCATGAACTTGTTTGGTCTCTTCTAAGCGACTACAAACACAGCCAGAAAACAGAAATGATAGTTTTTGTACCGTCTGAGGTTACAGAGATATGCAGCATTTAAGTAGAACTAAGTCATTGCTGAAACCTACTCTGACATAAGTGACCAGAGTTATTAACATAGTTTCTGCTGGTTGGGTAAGTGCTAAATCCAATGTTACATTTATTCCCATACTCATTACTTCTTTTCATTACACCTAAATAACTGTGTCCTCATGTACACCAAGAGCCCTTTATTCTGGTATGGATAAATCAGAATAATCAGATTTCCCAGATCTGCTTTTGTGTAATTGCAATGCAGGACCTCTAAATTACAGACAATTTTCCTTAGTCTTAGATTGCTTCTGATCAAGAGGAGGTTTAAACAGTGTAACAGTGCACATATAATATAAACAAGTTAATATCTTTATAAAACCAAAAACCTTTAGAGAAGATAATATTTTAAAATCCATATTTGATTACAATATGTTCTACAATGACAAAGAACTTGTATCCTGCCATTACTGTTGTGGAAGATAACTCAAATTGAGGAAATTTTACTGAAGAAAGTAAATTCTATATAAGTAACTATGAAGTTGTAGTTGCCAAACTATTTGTACAACAAGACTATTTTTTAGGAATTCCTAGGAGGCAGAAAAAGAAAGAAACCAAGGCTGTCTAATCAAAATATGAAACTCCCAGTAGGAGAAGAAAGCTTCAACCTTCCAGATATAAAACATATTACATAGCATTCACACTTGAGCAATTGACAGAATGGTTTAGAGAGACAGCCGTGCAGTCAGCAGAATAGATAACCCTGGGGGAGAAAAAGTATATGAAATTTCTATCCCTCCAGGTATTATTCATTCACTGAAACTGGAGGAGCAAAGATCCAGAGCTTAAGACCATTAAGACTACAAAAAAACCTGATTAGCTCATATGCAGAAAATTTAAGTTTAGTCTGTATTTCCTTATGAAACTTCAAAGGGAAAAATCTCATTTTTTAATAATAGAAAATACCAAGTTATCCTATTTTAATCAAGGTATTACTGCAGTGAGTTAGAAATCGTGACTGATCTTTTCATTTGAAAAGTACAACATGGTTTTTCAATAGATATTGGCAATTCTTTAGGGCCCAATCCTAAGACAAAAGCTTTTCCGTTGCCTCCATGGGTTTTGCATTAGGCCTTGAGTAAACTGAAATGAAACAAAATCCCAGAACACTCATGCACGTTGTCATTTATCAAACAGCCAACTAACACCGCAGCAGCATTCTGAGTCACAGGCTTTCTCTCATCTCCACTGAAATATGGTTCACGTGGAATGCAGGATCAAATTCAAACACTCACTGTACAATAGAGGAAAGAAATATGCCATAGCACTGGGCATACTAGGAGCCATAGGAATATTAACTATGGTCATACAGGGAAAATCTGTAGCCCTTGTCCTATATAGAGCCCTCAAATGAACCAAAATAGTTCCTGATGTCAAATGGTAGTAGCTGTAAAGCTCAAGTATGATTTTTTAAATCTCAAGTTTACCCAATATCTTTTAAAGAAATTTAGACAAAATTATCTTTTTGCCAAAAAAAGTTAAATCTCCTTATTCTACTTGTTGGAGATATTCTTCTTCCATGCTGAGTACCACAGATAATTTCCACTTTCCTTCTCTAGGCTGTCACTCACCTTTGATGGAAGAAATGTAAGAACATATGCAAACCACAATCAGGTCCTAGTGGAAAAGCCTGCACTCTTGAACAAAGCAATATGCAGAGACAAACAAATTTTCTCCATTTGAAAGAGAATTTAGGAATTAGGAATGAAGAACACGTGCTCAAATAGAATTCCTATACTTGCATTAGGAGCTGCTAGTCATAAACATGCTAGTTCCAAAAATCGTGCCTGGGCTTCCACCACCGTTCCTCCTGACTGATATGACTACTTACCCCAAGGAGCACAAGACCCCTTGTCCTGGTTTTCAGGTGGGACAGAGCTGGGTTTCTTTTTCGTACTGGAATAGTGTTGCATTTTGCTTTCAGCCTGGGATTTGTTATGAGAGAAACACTGAGAACACACCAGTGTTGGCATTTGTGTCCCTGGGAGTGAAGGACTTTGTGTTTTCTCAGTCTGCAAGAGCAAGATCTAAGGGAGCAAGGAATATTGAAATTAATAAGAGGAATTTGCTAAGTATGCAGGGGTTCCTTTACAAATTAACACATGAAAAAAAATGTGCTGACCTGCACTAACGATTTTTCCTCCATTAAGGCCATTTTGGTTATGTAATGACAGTCCCAGACTACTGTCCTGGACTGTCAGATTATTGCTACTTTATATCAGAGAGATTAAATCCGGAGAAAATGGGGGCATTTGTAGCTGGATACATATCTTCAGCAAACATGATTGGTGTGGAGGGAGAGAAATGTCATACAAGGTTTTTTCCTCAAGGTTATCTATTCTGCTGACTGCGTGGCTGTCTCTCTAAAGCACTCTATCAATAGCTGAAGTGTGAATGCTGTGTAATGTGCTTCCAATCTGGAAGGCTGGAGTTTTTTCCACTGGGATTTTCACATTTTCATGAGACAGCCTGCTACTAGAATTATTTGTTAGTCTTTTTACTAAGGTATTCACAATTTAGAAATTAATTTTCTTGAATATTTCTGGATCTCCAGCTGGTTAAAACTTTGAAAAGCACCCCATTTCAGCTTCTAATTGGGAATGGTTTTCACTGTGTTTGAAACTCATTAGATAAAATATTTTATACAGCACAAAGATGGAAATCAAAAGAGAGATTATAAACATTATAGCCTGCTAACTGGCACATAAAAAGCTGTACAAATACACACATCAGTCAATCTGTATACAAGTAAAATCACTGAATTTCTACTTACTATGTAATAGAATAGTAAATACCTGCCTTAAGAGAAAAAATTTCTGTTCCTCTTTTAATTCTTTTAACTTTTTTAAAATTACATTTACTTAAAAGCATCAGAATACTTGGATTCTCACAACAGAAAAAAATCTTTTCACCTGGAGTAGTTTAAAAAAGTTGACAGAAACTTTTAAATAGTTTTGATCTGCTCGTATCTTCATTTTTACTCAAAATATTCAATAAAAGAATGTCAATAATTCCACTTACTATATACCCTTGAGAAAATGTTGGAAACAAATATTATTGCATTTCTGTTGTACAGTATTTGTAAGATTAATTAGGACTCGAATTTAGGATGAAATCCTACCAGGTATATTTTTTTTCTCCCCACATGCTAGGATTTCTATATTATGATGAAAGTCTTTTACCATTCTTTAAAGCTAAAGTCAGGGAGAAGCTATTCACTAACTCTGAGTTTATGAATCCAAAATAATGAAATCATGTCTTTTCTTGTTTTAAAGCCTTCTTGATCGCTAAGGATTGAAAAGAAAAATCAGTGGGCCTTTACTATAAGGCTTTCAAAAGAAGACACAGAAACTGATAGATCAGATGCTTGATAAAGGGCAGATTGCCAGAGAGTCATCCATATGGCTCTCCAGATAATGTCTGAATATGATGAAAGTTGTCTTTGATTGAAAAGCCTACAGTTTCAGATGCTTTCCTCACACCCTGAAACTTGCATTAATAAGACTCAATTCAGAACATGTTTTCTCTGCAAAACACATCCTCATTTGGCCAGAAGATGGTCAATTATGATCATAACGTTCATCCGTGCTTTCCTGGCTCTTCACAAGTCAAGAAATTAGTCTTGCTGTAAGAATCAACTCTCCCTGGAACAGACACAGCATGAAATCAAGAAAGGTTCAACTCTGCCAAAATATGAAGGAAATACATTCCATCAGGTTTAATAATCAGATCTATAGGAAGGGGTTTCCATTTCCTACATATTTTTGCAAAATGGGGAAATATCCAATTATTTTAAAAGTCCCTCAAGATTCCTAAATGATGTATCAAATGATTGTTTGATTTTGTAAGTGAAAACAGGCATGGTCTGACCCCACTTGGACACTTTAGTGACACAATAGCACAGAAGGATTCAGTGGAAGTTGCAAGTACAGAGAACCACTGGCAATCAGGCTCTGTGTAGGAACTCAGGGTGAAAGGAGGAGGATGTTTGATGAAGCCAAGAGGATCTTTGACAGTCATACTGTTTATACTGGTGGTAAGATCTAATTGTTACTGTACATATATTTTTAATATGTAACACAAAATGTTCATGCTGTCAACCCCTTGAGTACTTTTTTGTAACATTGGACAATACTAAGATTGTTTTACAGCTGCGTAGGAGAGCAAACAGCTGATTTCCTATATGATACCAACTCCTACTTTCCAGAATGAACATAATACTTTATCTACTCTCATGCTTATATTTTTAAACTGAATATATTGTCTTTTACTTCCCAGACCTCTATCCAGTCTATACGGAGGTCCCAGAAGTAGAAAAAGTAGTAGAGACTACTTGCATTTCAGGCATTTGATGAGGTTAAAAGGGGAAGAATGCAATGCCCCAAGTCAAACAGAGTTTAAATGTGATTAAATGACAAATTAATGGAGGTAGCAGAGTCCAGGTTACATAGTACCTTACGATCAAGGCATTTTAGAGCTAATGTGTGAAAAATTAAGTCTCTACTACTTCTAGTCAACCAAGTTTATACTTGTGCTTTGGTTTATGTTTTAGATTCAGATGGGGTGGATCAAATATGATTCATCTTTTTTTAAAAAACAATATTTTTTTTAAGAAACAAATCCAATTTGTTTATTAATCTCTCAAATATGTCAAATGGATTTTTAATTGAGAAGTAATTGCATTTTGCCTTACACAGTCTTTGTTGATTTCATAAGCTTATCAACAACCCTTTGGTGATTTCTCACCTGATAAAGAAATAACATATCTAATTAATCATGTTGTGTAAAAACAAATCTCCTATTTAGAGGTACAATAATTAGATTGGGAAAATGCTAGGAAAACAAGAAAATTATTCCCCAAGGTAGCAGGATTGTGGGTTCTACTTGAAAGGAAGACAGACAGTTTGCAAAGTTGATTAATTAGTTTTAAGAGGATCTCAAAAAGCTTGGTACTTTGAAGTACGCAATCAGTTTGGAAAAAAATTCTATCTGTGCTACAGAGATACCTTGTACCAACTTTCAAAATATTATCTGTGGCAAAACACAGCATTTGCTTTGCTATATGAAAAACCTGTTTTCACTTTTGGAGACACAGTATGATAAATTTTGGCAAGCTGAGTGATTTCCTATCTATGATTCATTTGGCAAGGCAGAAATGCTAAATAAGAAGCTTGCCTTGAATTTACATACCCCATCCATAGTTTCAGCTGCAGCAGCTGAGAGTAAAGAAGATGCTAGTTCAAGTGAGAAAGTCTTTTTGGACAAAAGTCTGTAATGAATCATAACCAAAATACGTGGTCATTCTCCACCATGTGCATATTTTTATCATTCTTATTAGACTTCCAAAAAATGTAAAATTCTCTATACATTTCATTTTGAGACCTGTGTCAGAGATGAATAGATAGTTTAAATGAATGATTTGAAGCTGACAACCTCAGCAAACTGTGGTTCAGAGCAACACAGCTGTGGCATCATGCTGAAAATATCACCCTATCTGAACATATGTACTAACCTCAAGAATGAATGTGGCCTGGAGGGGAAAAGACAGGAAAAGAATACTAAATTCTGTTAGGTACATAAAAGGGTATCTGAAAAGTCTCTTCAGTATAGAAGATCAAGAATTCCCTAAAAAAGCAAAAATATAACAAAGAGAGTCAAACACAGAGAAGCTGCTGATTTCACAAGGCTGTTTTGAACTTCCATTTCCCCTTTCTCAGGGCACAATTTGAATAAACACATTTCTGCCTGAACAAATTGAATAATAAAATACTAAAAGTGCATGAGGAAGAGTCTTATGGTTTCAAATGACTATCTGGAAGAGCAATAGAAAGTTATGGATCAATAGTTTTCTATCATTTGCCTATTGGACAATCTCTTTTAAAAAAGGACTTTTTATTTTGGTCAGTAGCTGGCCTGCGACTTTTGCTATTCAGCTGTGACTTTTTTTTTTAATAAAAAAAAGAGACAGCAGCTAATTTTTACTTTTTCATAACTTTTCAAATATATACCCTTTTCTCAAATATGTCATATAGTTCATTGATAAATACGAAAAGCAGCAGCCCAAATTCCTCAGACTTTTGCTAATTTCATTATTCTCTCCTGCCCTTTAGAAATCTGCCTATTTTCACTTCCAAATCCCAAAAGAACATTTTTTTATTCCTCAGCTCTTTAAAGGTGAGACCTATCAGCCCGTTTCAACAAGATTATTCTGCTTTATAATGCAAGATCAACCTCTTGTGGGATGCAGCAAGGCCACACCACACCTAGACTATACCTGTATAATTTAGTGGCCTAAATCACTTATCCTTGCCTGCTCTCAAGATTGAACCCTGCTTAGTAGGAATTCTAAAGGACTTCCTGATATATCACCATCAAAAGGTCCATTATTCAAAACAAATTTCATAATCTTCCAAATGACAGTCAATAGAAATTGGTCATAATAGAGAATTCTGTAAAATTGATACAAGTTCTAAAGTCAACACAGATTCCCACACTACCACTGGGTACTTCATTTCTACACTACTCAAATTCAAGAACTAATGATTTAATCTAAGAAGTCATCATGCTTTTTGCATAATCCATTTTAGACTGTTTAATCCTAAATTTATTTTTTCCTCAATCTCTGCCATTTCAAGGGCAGGCTCCTTAGGAAGATCAAACTCATCATTCATACTCCATTTCAATGTTAATTAATTTAAATGTATTGCCAGATCCACATGAAAAATCGAATTTTTGCATTTGAGTCTGTGACTTTGTAGCTTACCACTGAATGGAGGCCAAGCCTGTCAGTCACAAACTGTATGATCTCTCTTCTGTGGCTGGAAGTAATTCCCCTGAGCCAGAGGATAAATTGCCAACAGTACTACCAGGCAGATGCCCATTGATTTGAGAAGCTCCACAACTATATTATTATACCACAGTGTCTCATGGACTATTTTTTTTGTCCTCTAAAATTTTGTCTATTTTTTAACTAAAGATAGACTTGTCATTATAAATCATTTTTCCTTTTCCCTTCCAGACCCACCCTGTCCTCCTATTAAGTAATTTCTTAGTTTAGAAGAAACTATTCAAAATCTGTGAAGTTCAAAATCTGAAGGCAAATCTAAAACTTTCTATCTGCAATCCAAGCTGATTATTTCAGCTATTGTGAAAATAGGAAAAATAATCTTTATAGAAATTATTTAAAAGAATAAATTTGCTTTTCATGTGTTATAACCTATCAGGATTTAAAGTCCTGAGACCAGTTCTCTAAACAAAACTGGCTTTACCTAGTCACCTCCTCTGCAGCACCTTTTGAAAGTACAGAACATTATCCTGACACTACTTGTCACAGAGAGGGTTTATTTGTGAAACACTTATCCCATGTCTTCCTGATTATTTCACAGTCCCTAAAAAAAGTATTAATGCAACATTATTTCAGTTAATGTAATCTGCAAATTCCTGCTATATTTCATTCTGTCAAGCAAACATTCCTCGACTTTCTCTCTCATGTCACACACTCCAGCAGCTGTGTCCTTGATGAATCTGGATAGAAATTAGTTTAGATCTGATAGCATTCATCTTGTTTGCTAATTTTAAACTTTCTCTTCTCTATTCAAACATCTCTTCATTCAGTTATTCCTGATACCCATTTATTGGCAAATACACTAGTCCCTAGCAGCTGGCAATATGAATTACACCTATTTATCCCAGAAATGGGCCAGCACTGCAAAATTTAAGACTGGTTGAAAAACAGACAGAAATGACAGAGGCAACTGTGAGAACTGTAGTAAGTGCTGGAATTTCTAGGCCATTAATCAATTTATGTTACTGTTTGTCAGTAGAATTGTAATACATATATTTTTCTAAGCTTGGAAAATTAAAATTAATTTTGAAAATTCTCTACATGCATAGCTAATCTTAATGTTCCTACTTTTTAACAGCTAGGCCTATACTTCAGATGCTTTTCTCAATAACCTTCTACTATCTTGCTTATAATCACATGCAGTGCAGTCACCATCAACTGAAACTAATGAACATGAGCTTTTAGGTTCATGGCTGAAACCAGGATGGCATTGTCTCTATCATGGATCTCATAAATTACCACTCTGTTAAAATTTCTCTTGTGTTCTGACACTTATTTTAATAATAGATATGGGACATTTCTTGTTTCCTAAATGTTTAATATGGTCTGACTGCTCAAAGGTGCTACCTTGTGAAATCATTTGCTTTTACATATTTCAATGTTTTAAAAAAATCCTTATTTTAATATTAGAGTAAGGATATAATGAAAATTCCTCCACTCGGCCACAGGTGCACCTGCAAAAGTCCACGGAGGTACTGAAGACTCCAAATTAGTTTCTTTTACTAACATGATGGGAAAGGGGCATGAAGCTTTCCTTTCACAGATGGAGTGAGCTTTCCTCATATTAGGTGAAAGGACCGAGAGAAGCTCTGGAGATGCTAAGTCATCTGGTGAAGGGCATTGGTTTGTGTTACAGCCTAGATCAGGTATTTCTTTTTCTTTGCAGATTTTTTTTTAATTATTTTTTTTTTTTACAGAAAACTCCTCACTTCTACCTCTTATAGTAAGAAATGGAATGAGAGGACATTAACTTCTGATTTTTTTTTTAACAGAAAAACAAAATGTTTCCAAAGAGTAGCAATACTCATGCTTCTCCACATCCTACTCTCCTGTTCTTATTATTTACGAGCATGTATACACTAAAAATTATACTGTTCATTATGGAAAAGAACTATATCTATGAGGAAAAAAAAAACCAAAAAAACCCACTGTTTTGTGTCCTAGAAATATGAAACTTTATAATCAATAAACCACTACTCAAGTTGAGGTATATTGAGGAAATGTAAAAGGTTTTTATATTTTTTCTCTTTTATTGTATCCTACAAAAAACAATGAAAATAAAACACATCCTGTACTAGAACCTGCAATAACACTGGAGCTGCCACAGATACAGAAATATACAAGGATCCAAATAAAAAGTTGCTATTGTAAAACTGTACAGTTTGTTACTACACTTCATCCAACAAAAAAAAAAACCACTTAACTTTGGAATGTTGGCTCCTTCTTGGTGAATGCTAAATCTAAATATAATAAACAGACATCATAACTGCCACAATTTTGCTAAAATACACACAACTCGGGGCCAGATCTCCTGGCATATGTTTATGCTATGTATTGCAGGCAGATGTAAGCACACTCTGCCTACCCTCTGAGCCTGAAAAAAACAAAAGAAGCTCCATAACTGCAGTAGCATGACGTGATGCCTACACTAATAAACCCTGCTGAGAGGTAGCTTTATTCATGTAGACTTGCTACTGTGCTAACACAGTTGCACAGTTTTCTTTTAGCTCAGAGCTCACACAGAATAATCCCAGATGTATGGTATAAACATACCAATGGTCTAAATTCACACACACAAAAAAACTCCACATTTTTATAACCATGATGGCCTAGAACCTGTAATTAGCCTGGAGATGTTCCATGTGTAATTCCACCAACTAACTGCTATTCCTACTGCAATTATGCCTTTTGGAGAAAACTTACTGACATGAGACATCATCATATTAAAGCAGATCTGTCTGCAGGCTTTATCTTGCTGCAATTTATTACTGTATTATTATAGCCCTACTTATGAAAAGTCATTGTAATTTCAATACAGTACTGAGAATGAGGCATATCTAATACACACATTATTATGATAGGCAACAAAAATATTTATCAATATAATATATATTTTGTAAGTAGTGCTGAACACTTTACCTGAGCTTGTTGTAGATGCATGTTGTTGTTTCTAGGAAGTCGCCTAATTGCAATCAGAAATTATTGGAAATTATTATACATATAAATCAAGAAGCAAATACACGATTATATAACTGACTTGTGGTATACATACTTTATTTTAACCAGAAATACAACCCCACCCAGTAAATCCCAAACCTCACTGGATTACAGTTACTTCACTAATAGGCCAGCTTCAAAGTTTCAACCCCTACATTTTTTAACATACTAAAAGAGGGATAAAACAGCTAAGAACTTTTTCCTCCAAACTGCCCAACAAAAAAGTTCAGGTGTTTGTTTCCTTTTTTTTTCTTTTTTCTTTTTTCTTTTTTTAATGCAGGCTGGAATCTTCTGACACTCTCTTAAAAACAAAGGCCTTATAATAGTCTGTGCACAAATGATAGATTTCACGTCAGCCCTTTAAAACAAACGCTAAACTGTGAAATGTCCACAACTGACTGATACAAACCTCTGCACACTGAAGTGAGTTTTATCTTACTCATAACTCCCTCTGTAGTACTTCCTTTCTGCATTAACGTGCTCGCTGGATTAAAAAATGCTAATCTAGTCCTAATATAGAATTTAACAGGTATGGACTACACCATGGATTGATTTAGACAATCATTCATCATGTACTAATTAAAACCATCTTTTTCTGTTTAATTAATGGTCTCTAATGATGTTAGATGAAGACAATGTATTTCTCAAAGAGTTGACAAGTGCATATTCTTTGGCAACAGCGAGAGCTGTCATACACTCAGTGGTTTCAATTTTCTTTCAGAATTATGCTGGAAGAAGCACTTCTGCAATGCCTTGGGAAAAAATAAAATAAAAGTAGTGAACATCTGCTGATATTGATTCTGTGAATCTGAAACTTTATGAAACCATAGATGGGATGCATTTGACGAGCATTTTTCTGGAACACTTTCAGACTTAAGCAAACAACATCTGTTAATATTGATTTTTGGGTTACATTGAAACTTTCAGAAGAATTACAATCAGCGGGTGATTGAAAAGTGTTGCTATGTGTGTTAGAAGATCAAATACTAAACAAAGGTTTAAAGGGTCTGTTTCTCTTTAGTTCCATTATTAATATTCAATCATTCCCCTCTCAAAGAAAATAAAAAGAATAAAGGTGAGAAAAACATTTGCTTTATTTAACCCAGTAAAAGATCAGAGAATAAAATTAACATATATGAAAGTTGGTGAAAATGTCTGATGCAAAGTTTTTCAGTTCTACAGCAGACAAAAATTTCCAGAGCTACATTATAATAAAAAATAATTAAATAAGTCCATAGAAAAGAAATCATCATGATAGCTGAAGAATCCTGTTCTGAAAAGTCTTCTTGCAAAAAAAAGAGATTTTTTTTTTTTTATTTCCCTGGTACTCTATAGCTTTTGAATCATTAACAAAACAAAGTATTATGGTCACAAATTGTAACATGAGGATTTTAAATTCCCTTTGTTGGTGAACATATCAGTCCTGGTTTACTGATGCCAAAGGTATCTTTATGCTTAAACTTTTCCATTTTTCTTTTAAGTAGCATTTTCCTTTCATAGTGAACTTTTAGTGAAATGATCAATTTATTCAACAGTCTTTGATTTAGTAAACAATTCAGCACAATTAAAGTACACACTGAAATATCAGTATGTTTTTTTGATTTTTTTTTCATATTTCACTTTTATAGTGAAATTATATATACAGCTGAGTTAACTCCAGTTCTCCTGCCACAACTGGGCATTCAGATATGTGGTATTATACACAATGTTAGTAGTATACAAAACACAGTGGAACAGCAAATATTACGGGAAATACATCAATCTTGTACCATAAGTAAGAACAGTTCTAGAATAGAACATAGTTCTTAAGTAACTGTTTTCTGATGTAACTGGACTTGCCAGTTATGAAACAGAATTAAATCTTTCTAACCAAGGTTAGAATCACATGGAAGAACATACAGTTCTGCCAACCTTCTCGCTTCCAGTTGTAGATTAGGCCTGGATATGAACAGATTATTGTGCTAATGAATCAACTTCAGCTAGAGGTCATACAACTTTCCATACTTTACCAGGTTTTGGCAAACCTCATCTGAATGCTACCACCTGTCCAAAAAATAAGCAAGTTATTCACAGAAAATATTTCTGAGTATAAAGCATTCAATTTTATAAATGTATTGTTTCGTTCAGGTTTATGCTGCTTCTCTGTCCTACAGAAATTCTATTTGCACTTGAGAGATTTCTTGAAGTCAAATCCCAACCATATGGAGGTAGCAGTCAGTTCTATTTATCTTTCACACCATATGAAGTACCACCAGCTAGTCCAGTATCTTGCTGGTAAATGTAAGCAAGACATGGGTAATGTTAGTAGTCAGAAAGAAACACTTGACAGCACTGCGTGCTTCCTTCAGTGGGGAACATCTGTTTGCGAACCACTAAACTACCATGAAAAAATTCAAGATTTCTTGTTGATGCTGATAGTAGCCACGTAGCTTGGACTACAGTGTACATATCTATGAACACATGAACAACAGACACCACCTCGTGCATGTGTGTGTCTGTATTCCAATATGTTTTAACTACCTCTCTCTTATTACACAATACGGATTTTTCTAGCGCCTGACAATGTTATTAAATGTAATTTATAACTTCTTCATCATTTAGAAGTTAATTATCCTTAGATTTTGTCAGTCCAAAACAACATAGCAGGGTTTTTATACACCAGCCTGAAAAGAAGTACCAAGTGTGTGACCTGTTTTGCTCTCTGGGGAGGAGAGAGCTGTCTGCTTTCTCCCAGGGGAGTCAGGCCTCCCTCGTCAGCTGCCCAGCAACTACCAACTGGAGTACCACCACATCTTTGGGCTGACAAAACTCACCACTTTCTAGACCTAACATAAAACAAGATTCAGCAGCCCTTAGTATGTTATAGAAGAAGTTTATGCCAGGAGTTATAGACGTGTAAATGAGGAAAGATAATTAAAATAAACACCTATTATAAGGAAAAATAATCTATCCATCACCAAAAAACATTTCAAAGGGCTAATTTTTTAAGAGAAGTCAGAATGAAAGTCCTGCTCTGAATGCTGGAAGATGCTCAGATAATATAGGCTTGGAGCATGATGTGAAATCCAAGAGATATAAAAGAGAAATGGCAGTTCTTAAATATTTGTAGAAATGTTTTTGTGGTTTACAGTTCATAGAAGCTCTGGGCATAGTCTGGAGTGCTTCTGAAGATCTGAATCAAAGAGTCAACATGGCACCCACCATTCTTCTATTCTTCAAACATCAATCAGCAACCAAACAGCACTCCTGTTTTATAAGCATACCTTTACAATACAACCATTGCACAGGGGATACTCTCCAAATTAAATGCTTTCGTGTTGAGTGAGTTACAATGAAAATTTTAGACAAGGCAAAAAAAAAAAAAGATATTCACTCATGACAGCTTTTTCCCCCATGTACACAGAGCAAAATATAATGGGGTAAGAAGTACAGAGTGATCTTGGATAGGTAGGAAAGTTAGTTTTAGTTGCTTGTTATTTCTACTGTTCAGTAAATACTAATTTTGTGATTCCCATTTCTCTTAAATAGACTTGGAAAACTTACATAGCTCTGAATCTTAGGGCTTTAAAAAAGTGTGGGTCTTCATCTGAGTCACCTGTGAAGAAAGGCTTAGTAACTGCTAAGGGTGAAACATTTAATGATATGGTTATCAATTTTAATTAAGGGAAAAGTACTGGTAGCAGAAAAGGTCAAGAAACTCCTTTAGACTGTTTTGGAATGAAAAAAATATAAGATTGCTTTAGTTGATTTATATAGATTGTATAGTACAACCAAATAAAAGATAAAAGCATTATCTATGTTATTATTGCTGTCATCTTTTAATCAAAGATTTTCACTTACTAACTTGAAACTTCTTTCTCCTCCTTTTTTTTTTTTTTCAGAGAATTTCTGAATTAGCAAGTTTGTTCTACCTGGCATGAAGACATATGCTGAAAACTCAGTCCTTCCCCAGACAGAATTTTTGTCCTTTGCAGAGCTCTATTCAAAAGTTAAGCAGGAGAAATGCAACTGGCATTTAGATTCATACTGAGGGCATTGTGTTAACTGTCACTGAGATTAATACAACCTGCAAAAGGCATTGTGGTAGCTGGCAGTTAGATTTATATAGTGCGCTTAATGAAGATATACAGTGTGTTTAAATGCTCCTGGACACTGCTTCCCCTGCTCTTCTCTCAAGTTTCTCAAAAAGAAGAGCTTGCCAGTTATTTGAAACTGATACACCTTTTAGACAAACATTTCACAACATGCCTTTTTGTCCATTCTAAATATTTACTCCATTTACCATAACTGATGGCCTCTGCATATGAAGTATATGCATCCACTGTATTGTTTCTAATTCCATATAGCCTTCCTCTATATTCTCTTTAAGTAATATTGTAAAAATGCTCAGTGATTAAGCTCAGCAAGACTCTGCATTCAATCGGAAGGCATCTGGCTGTTTGCAGCAAGAGGTCTTTGTAACCTCGCAGCTCATCATTTCCCTGCAGATTCCTGGTGTCACTAGGCAAAGTTCTACTGAGACTTGTAAAAAACACCCTAGAGATGTTCCATCAAATAGTTTGAAATAACAGTCCATCTGTAGAATCCCACGGTAAAGTATCTGGGTATCTGATAGCCTCAAGAAACATTAAATACCTTGTGTATTAAGTGCAGCATATATGAAAGAGCTAAATGTATCAAGTGCTTGTATGTGTGCAATGTGCTCTACTTAAAAATTATTAAGATCTCCAAGTGCTAAATAATACAATATTTCTCAATAAAATGTTTTGATAAATGTGTGAAATAATTTCTATCAAATGCTAGAAATTCCTCTCAAAACTATTGCTTCGGGTTCTCTGCAGTTTTAGGCAGGTGCCACCATTATATATTCTCATATTTCCATGATACATAAGAACAAGAAACGTATTCTTAAAAAAAAAACCAAAAAACAAGAGAGAAAATGTGTTCATACACTGATGTGGCCCCACTGCAACTGTCTTCATATATACACTTTGGGAAAGTACAGCAAGAATGAACTTCATATAATAAAATGAAAGATATTACTTTGCTATTTTGTAACTTCTGCTGACTAAAAGTTCTCAGAATGTTTCATGAATATTATTTATGTCTTATAATATCCTTGATTATATTCATTTTCCTGCTGCACAAGAAAAAAGCTAAGGCTGAGCATTAAACCCTTGCTGTCCAGGGTTGCATTCTGCAAGTGAAATGCAATGGAGGTCTTGGTGCAGATCTAGGCAACTTAATTTTATATTATTCTGATAGTTTTCAATTCATTGAATCTTATTTAAAAAAGGTAATTTTGGTTTCACAGCTCTTCTCAAGATCACAAGACCCATCCTTCTCCTCTAAATACAACACTCACTGAAATACTTCATTTCACCACTCAAAATGCCTTCCTTAACATTTTATTGAAATGGGATTTTGGAAAAAACAAGGAAACAGATTTCAACAAATATTTTTCTAACAAGGTCTTTTTTATGCCACTAGATAGTTTCTTCCACTACTGCACATCAACTATTATTGCAATTTCTGACCATCAGTTATTCAGGAAAGGCTATTCTTCCTAAGTAATTTTCCAGTTCAAACACTCACATGTAAGAGGAGTAGGGCTGAAAATTCCTTTTGAGTAGGTATGCCATTTAATTCTACAGTGTGGTAATGTTAGCATCACCAGACCAAGCCCCTTAAGGAACTACCACCAAGTGATTGTGTTTTGAAAACTAAGGCATCAGATCAAGTTTCAGTCGGTTGTTTTTTGGTTTGGTTTGTTTGGGGGGCTTTTTCTGTTTTGTTTGTTTGGGGTTTTTTTTCCTCCTTTCTATTTTCCTGATTATCTTTGGCTGATTTGAAAGGCTGCTGAACTTAGATTTCTATTTTGGTAAATAAACATTTGCATTTATTGAGGACAAATCGCCTAGCAAATGTAAACAGATGAATATACAAGCAAAGCAGCAGGTTCATGAAGGAGCAATGTCAATACTAACAGAAAAAGATAAACAAATGCAATCAACAAAATATCGAGTAGCTCTAACAAAAGTTTTTGTTATAACTTGATTACATGTATATAGTGTGTAAAGTACTTTTTTCAACTATTTGAAATAATTTTTAGTATACAAAGTCTATTGCTTTCTTTTTATCACAATAGTTTTTTTCAGACTTAGTCTCCCCATTCTCCTGTATTATGAATGCATAATAAATATCCTTCAAACCATTTTGAGAAAACTGCCTTTGCAGACAATAGCTAATTGTGTCCTCTCTTACCTAGAATCTTCTCAAAGCTTTGCCAGTTGCTTTTGTACTTTACTTTTAAGGGAGTTATGGCTCCTAACTATAACAAAGGAGAAGATTAATATGCTAATTAAACTACACTGCACTTTCCTAATAAAATATTTATTTTATTCACTACTGCGAAAAAGACAAAACTTTGTCAAGTATAGCTTGTCTGAAAAACAACTTAGCCAGGTTTTTTTTTTCATTGCTTGTTTTTGAGATAGTTGACATGGGTTCTATTTACCTTTAACTTGTTAATGTTTCTCTCTTTAATGAAGCTATACTTTCAGTATCAGTAAACCTTTTATCAAACCACATAGAAATTGTGAAAAGAATAAGGTCTGACATGTATTTCTGAGTATAATATTAATGAGCAAAAATGTCTTACTCTTGCTTCTTTTTCTCTCAGATTTTGAGTTAAATTTATTTGTGTGTCATCTGGATAATATTTTGTTTCCTAATTATGATTACAATGTTCTCTTCTAGTATGTGACATATCTGATTTTTAATGTAGTTGGAAAAACGGGTGTGTTACTTTACATTACATATGCATGATGCATTTAACTGACTTTTTTGAGCTATGGTTAGATGAGTTTTGGTTTGGGGGGTTTTTTTAAATGGAAAATGTCATTCTGAAGACTAGCAAATGTGATTAAATTTGAGATGCTTATTCACATTTAAAAATTCAGTGCTGAATTAGTATCTCAGTAATTAAAAAATACTTTGTAGGTTTATAGAAAAGAAATCGCATTTAAATCGGTGGTTGCATGAACCTAAAAAAGAGAGGGAGGCAAAGAGATTCCATTCTTCATAGATCTCCCAAACTGCATTTTTTACCTTCTAGTTTGAAGTTTGTATTTTCAAGATTTTGTTTTTATGTCCTACTACCAAAATGAGTTACATCTGCTAGATTCTCAGCTGCTAAAAATATTTTCATTATCAGAGGACATATACATATGATAAGGAAACTATGTATTAGAAATTTTCTGAGATTAATTCCTTAAAATCACACAGGGAAATTACTGATATTACATTTTCTCCACTCAAGAATATGCAAATTCTTTTGTCTGAAAAAGCCATAGTGTATGTGACATGTATGTCTGAGTACATATAAAAGAATCTCTGCCCATGTATATCTGCAATAACATGTATAGACATAACCCATCCACTTGGTTAAGATGAACCAACAAGCATTCCCAGTGCCATTCCCACTACAATATAGAGGTCACTGATCAGCACAACATGATTCCCAGAAGCTCCACATAGCACAACAAATTTTAAGAAAAAACAAACAAACAAAACAATTATACTGCTCCTTTATGATTCCAAGTCTACAGCACTAAAAACCTGTAATCAAGATCTATCCTTTCTGATCAGAGTGGACTAGGAAAATAACGTGTGGGTGGGTTGATTTGTGGGATCAAGCCTTTCCTTTATATTGCTTCTTTTCTTGCCATACCCTTAGTTTAACTCATGCTATTGCCATAGTTCCAGAATTGGTAGGGAGAGTCTATCAGCTAAATCATTCATTATCTATCAAACCCGGCAATATACAAGAGTAATTAATTGCCTGCTGAATGCTTTAAGTAGGAGGTGAACATATGGAGCTAGTAGTGCTTATTTCAAATATTGATCCACTCACCAAGCCCAACTGTAAGTAAACAGTCATGCAGAAACTATAACCATTATTCCTGTATCAGCTGTAATTCCTCAAGAAAATGTAATATGTACTCTCTTTCAAAAACACAAAAACATAATCAGACATAAAAATCGGACACTTGTGCTACTGATTTAAAGCAATGATGCTTTAGATAAAAGAAACTTGAAGAACTATCAAAACTACTTTTTACATTTTCCTGAGGGGTATTTCATGTCAGCCATGAGTTCTTATTAAAATTCACTTTTTAAATTATGATATTTGAGTATTCACATATAATTTATCATCTTGTTCATGGAGATGCATGATTAATGAACGGAAACTGAAAGGTAATTGAAAAGTACTAATAAAATTTAATATATTAGATCTGTTATTTTTAATTTTCCAAAGGATCACCAGAAAGCCCCTTATCACTTAAATGGAGTCTCTTTATATGACCACAAGATGAATATTATGGGCTTCAACCCATATCAGTGATTTCAAAAGAAGCAGGGCCTTACATATGTAGAAGGCCTGTCAATTACATTTTCTGTGACTGTTCTTTGACTAAGAGTCCTTTATTATTTGATCTCAATCTCTTTCTCAATGAAGGATTAAAAACCAAAAAAGCTTATTTATGTGAACTGCAATACTTGGCTTGTTAAACATGAGAAACCAAATGGATTTTGAAGCAGTTCTGTTTATCTAAACAGGGACCAAATTAACTTATAATTTAGTGTGCATTTGTACCAGTTCATTTTATTCAGACAAATAAATCATGTCTCTTAGTCCCGTGCAATTATGCACACCAAAGCATGTGTGCAGACTGTATACAAGTGGAAGGGATGTATGAAAACAAAGACGACTCTAAACTGATATTCTTCCCCTCTATCAAAGATGGCTCAGCATGATGAACTGCTTTATTTCCAACCAGAGCACTGTGAGGGACTGTAACATATCTTTGAAGGCATTACAAAAATAACACTTGTGTTTTTAATTTTTCAAAGGTCATTCCCTTTAGAAATATTTGAACTTCTAAAAATTACAAATAATACCTAACTATGAACAACCAGAGAGGAACAGCCAGCTGGCTTATTGATATTCAAAGCTGACTCAAAAGACAACTTGGTAACAAAGGGAATGGAATACATAGCATAAGTATGACACATGGGTTCAACTGGTAAAACATACATCAAACAATATCCTTGGTACAAAAAGGAACTGTTTAATTAGCAGCTTCAAGAAGACTGACCATTTGCATACTGAACAAACAACGGAGTTATCTATGTTCTGATCAAAGGCATTTGGATCCGAATGGTCAGGGATTATGTATTATGTATCAGTCAATTACGCAGTAATGCACAATTCCGAGTCAGAAATGCTCGATGTTTGCTCACAGAAACAGATCTCCTTAATCAGCCGAGTTCTGAGATCTCTTACTATAATTGCCATACCAAAGACTTTGGTGGACAGACACAGTTCTGATGTAAGAGCAAATCTGTTCTAATTAAGGCTATGGGGCTAAAGGAGGTAGTAGTAAAATACAGTTAGTGCTTTTTTACCCCTGTTCTTTCTTTATATGTACTTTCTATAATAATGCAGGCACTGGGGAAGAATAGCTCAACGAGCATTGATAAATCCTTCCCTTTACTCCAATTAAATTATTTCCATTTTATTTCAGTATCACCATGTGTGAAGTCTCAATAGCTGAACAACTAACTTGCTTCTGAAACCTTATCTGTCCCATGGTTCTTCTAAAATCTAAGGTTGATATTGAGAATTAGCTTCATATTTACAGGGTTTCAAATGCACATGTGCGACTGGTGCAATCAAGATGCAATTTCATACAAGCTACTGCAAACTAATAATGAGGTTCTCAGTGATGTGAAGATTCAACTGTCAGTTCAAAGCCTTCATTTCCATGCTATTCCATTTGCTAGGAAAAAAAGAACATTTGGAACAATGTTTGTAAGCTGAATGATAAAGTATCCTGAGGGATCTGAGCAAAAGCAGTTAACAAAGAAACCATCAAAAGAAGAACTTGTGTCATTTGCAACGAGGGCACGGCAATGCAGCTCTCATATATTTTTACTTTCACAAATAACATCACACAGCTCTTCTACATAGCTTATTAGATTTCAAAGCACTTTACAATGTCTACTGTCATCAACCATCAAATACACAATCCTAATTGTTCATTAGTAGTGACTATTATGTTTATGTAGTGCTTTGGCAGTGAAATTTCTTCCAAATAGTATTTGTGGCTACATCTATACTAGTTAATGATAACATTCCCAGGAAATAAAATACGGTCCTGTACATTGTTAAAATAATCCAGGGAATGTTACTGGCCTAGGCCAATTTACACTCTCTCAAATAATTCCCAAGCCTAAAATGGGATTTGAGCTTTCCAGTGATGACTCTCAAAAGGGCATGCACATGCAGTCACCTTGTTTTGGGAGGTAGGGCTGATCTGTGCCAACTGGCCTCAGTGTTTGGGAATCTTCTCAAGCATTCCCAGATGCCTATCAGTAATAACATAACCCTTAAAAAACTCTCTGGAAAGGGGGAACACAAGTGGCTAATGTAATTGTACTGTAGGCACCAAAACCTGTTCTCTGATTTTCTAACTGAGTACCCTAACTACTGAACTATTTGATGAGAGGAATATCTCTTTCTGCCTGGCAGCTTTCTGAATATAGTCTTTTATGTCTGTTGATTTCCTTACAAGAGCTTAAAAATATAACAATCCATTACATGGCTAATGAAATGTTTGCTAACAAAAAAAAAAAAAAGTATTAAAAAAATTCAGGAAGCAAAAACATACTGAAAAAATAATTTCGGTTTAACACAATTTTCCTACCAATTTCTGGATATAGGTACAAAAAAAATTATAGAGTTCTAGATAAGAAGAATGCTGTAAGATGCATGTCTCTTCTCAAAAACTACTTAGTTCTAGATAAGAAGAATGCTGTAAGATGCATGTCTCTTCTCAAAAACTACTTTCACTTCAAAAAAAGAAAAAAAAACCAAAAACAGAATGACATGATCAACACAGGAGGACTTTCTGAAGTATATTAACAACTTCTTTTTTAAAACAGAAGAGGATCAGTTTGCTTTTTGGGTTTCAATCTAGCTGAACACACTATCAGCAAGTGACTGATCTCTAAATCCCCGTTTCATAGTGAATTGCTATTTGGTATTGATTCAACAGGATCAAGAGCAAAGAGTGCCCTGAAGAGAGACAAACAAGTGGGGAGGAGCTAAAACATAGTTCTGAATGTGTGTGTGAAGCCAAACCAGACTCCAAATACTTGAAAGTAAAGACTTTTCTCCTTCTTACTACTGAGTTTCAAATCCAGGACGTGATTTTAAAAGCATCTGAAGTGACAGAAAAATTAAACTTCCTTTAAAATAGTAATAAAGGCAGAAGTTTTAAAGGAATTTTTAACAATGGATTTTTAACAATAACTTTAACCACTATAACAACACAACCAGAAATGCTCAATGAGATTAAAATCAGGAAGAACACCTGTGGATTTTTTTGGTTTTTTCAAGAATTGTTTTTACTTTTTTAGCATTGATCTCCAAAATAACCTCTCCTAACGTGTGGTTGTGAAATGAATGAACTACTATCATCTGCTGTGATTTAAATACTGATTCTTGGTAATGTATGGGAACAGCTGCTTTTTCAAATTCCTTTCCATCCTCCTTATTACTAAAACCATCTTCAGTTTATCTATGGGATTGATGCTTAAATAACATTTCAACTAGACAATCTAATGAACTCAGTAAGAAAAGATTTATTCACTGAGATCTGAGGAAAACACAATCCAGATTTTCAAACACTGACTTAATAAAACATAACTTTAGGAAATTACTTGATATTATGGTAGAGAAAATTGCCTACACCTGTAAACCTGAAAACAGAGTGTAAAATTAAATTGATAAATGAATGGAATGGGTGAAAAAAAGTTCTTTACCTAACTAGAAAAAGTCTTTAAAATAAAAAACTGGAAAGCACAATTATTTCACATTACAATTCAACAAAGAATTGATGTCTTCAAAGGACTAGGAGACAGAATCTGCCTCCCTAGTGTAAGGATTCTTTACAGAAAATAGTGAATAATTATTTTAGATAGTGCTGTAACAGACACTTCTCAGGTTCTCAAATGAAAGGAAGGAAAAACACAGTGCTTGAGAAGTGTGAAGGGCCATTTCTTCCCTTAAATCTTCTCCACAACAGCTATGACTAGTTTCATAAGTAAATTGATTATTTTTATGTACACTAAGTGCAAATTTATCTCATTTGTAAAACAGGCATGTAAGCTAAGCTGGTGTCCAGTGTTTCCAGACTTCATATTCCCTTAAAAATCTACTTCCAAATGAAGCGTATAGCTGTAAAAAGTTCCTTCTTGTCTCTTTACAAAGCAAGACAGATGGCTATTAAACAGGTCTGGTGAGATAAATCCCATCCAGTTTGTAAGGTGATATATTAAAAAAATCAAAATAATTTCCAACATAATCTGTTTTCTTTGAGTAAATCTGGTGTGGGTGGGAGACATGTCTTTGTCTCAGCTTTGTCTACCTTGAATTAAAATTTTAGATATTGTGTATCACGCATCATTTTCATAAAAATCAGCAAGATGAGATAAAGGCAGGCAAGGTTCCTCTACACTCCATTGTCTTTCTTAGAGTTACACCTCAAGCTAGCCAAATTCAGCTGACTAATTAATTTTTTATTTTTTTTTTTTTTTCAGAGTGAAGAAAAGCTTTAAGTGACTGATCCTCATATATCCCCTCTCCAGCTACACTGTAGGCTGTACCTACAGAACTCTGACTACCTCAGTAAGCTATGCCAAAGGCAGGATATGAATGTAAAGTGCTATTGGTATACATCAATATACAACTTGGGTGAGATGTTCTTCTCTCATGCATTTCTTCTTCTAACATGCACCACTCTGGAAACAGCTGAAGTTACATTGAAAATTCAAGTTATTTCAGAATAAAAATATCCAAATAGGTGCTTTCCAGTGCAGTTACTATAGTAACTGTAAGAGCGGGAAATTAATTCTAGCTCTCTAACAAGAGTCAAGAATAACCACTTTCCATTCCATATGCATAAGGATAAAACTATGTTAGCTCATATAAAATAATAATTATGAAAATTATTTTTTCATGAAGTGGATTTTTATTTTTAAAAGAGATCTTGAGCAAGCAAGCAGAACCAAACTGTAAAAGTACTTTGCAGAGTGAGCAAGTTATGTTCCCCAAAAATTTGAAAAATATATATATTTTTTTAATCTCAGACTGAAAGCACATTTTTGGCAGTACCTCTGCCTTCTTGCCTTCTTCTGTGGCTACAGATTCTAGCAAATATGAAGTATAGATGATCTATAAATTTTTACATGGTGTCACACACATCTCAAGGCACACACAAGTACAACTTCCAAAAGATCTTAGTAAGCAAGAAATGCATCTACCTCTCAGGTGGCAAATATTTTGTCAGGTAAGAGTTAAGAGCAGAGGATTGCACCATGCAGTTTTATAATGCTTCTGCTGGGTACAGTCTCAGTAGCTGTTCCACAGGCAGTGGGCTTTCTATGGTGTGGTGTGTTTAGAGCAAACCTTCTGCTTTTTATTTCCCTTTCATTTTTATTTTGCTGCCTGAGTGCTTTCTCTATGAAACAAGGAAAAGGCATCCACATGAACTGTCTGCAAATCCTTGCAGCTTAATTGCTGTCATCTGGGGACTTGTTATTGTTAAATTTAATAGACATTGGGGTTTTCTCTACTGAGACTTTTAATGTGTTCGGGGCCTTAGAGATCTCTGAAGAAAAAGTGAACTTATGGAGAGAAAGTCAATGGTCCACTGACTAAGGAATATCAGGCACCTGCTAAAGAACATCTTTCTTTTAATATTAAACCATGGTGTTTGGGTCCTAAAGGACCAGGGATCACAAGACTAATTTAAATCTTTTAGACTTACTGATCTTATAAGATGATGTCCACTATGAATATACCTATAATTGTTTGTAAAGTGACATAGAGAAATATTTTCTTGTGCGTAGTTATGCATTCCTAACATCCAGACGCAGAGTCCCTTAATAAATTATAAGGGTGGGTTTTTTGATAACAAAGAAGTAATTAATACAGGATTCTAGATTAGTGTTTCTGTACTTTAAAGTTCAATTTTTAAGGAAGTATAGCATTAACTCTATTTGGATCATATTTTCATATAAACATTCACAGATCACTGTAAAAAACACAGATTCATGTTATTACTTCCCCAGAACACAAGCTGGTTTTGCAGAAACTCTTCTAGATGCAGCACTGACCCTGTGAGATTTGAGTCCTATCTTCTCGCAGAGGTGTTTCACGCAATACAGATTGGAGCTCAAGTATGAAACTGAAGGCTGCATTGTGTGCATGTGGAACCTCTCCAAAAGTGCCTTCTGACCTGGGAAGAACATGCTCAGTTCAGGCAGGCAGACTGCTGAGATTCTACTTTACCTTAGTGCTACCAAAGCTTTTTTCTATTTATGTGAAGGTACATCAGGATTCATTGTCGGTTTCATCCTTTATAATCTGGAGTTCAACATGTATTTTGGTTTTCTGGTATCTTAATCTGCCCAAAATCAACCAATAAATACTGAAAAATTAAGGATAAACCCTGTTCTTGTGAGATTATCAGCCTGATTTCCAACCTAATGATGTTCAGCTAAGCAGGAAGTTTTGAAAGCTTATCCATAGCAAGTTTTTGAGTTTTATACATTACTTCTATTCTGTAATAAATTATTCTGCCTGGAAGGAATTACTGAAAGCCACTACTGAATGAATCACACTGTGCTCTGTAGTAAAAAAATCAGGTATTAACAAGTATTAACTTCTTTGTCCTTTTAGCCGAACAGTTAGCTTGTTTACATTTGAATGAAATAGAATTAAAAGGTTAAAACAAAAAGCAACCACTAATACAAGCAGAAAACATGGGTATAGAATGAAGAGATGCTTTTCAGATGAGAGAAAGAAGCAGATGGAAAGCTGATGAGGCAAAGAAATGCCAACCTGGGACTTTATCAAGCCATCCAGGTGGCAAAGCAAAGTGTTAGAGCTTAACTCTGCAAGATACAGAGAAATTATTGAGATTTTATGTTCCCTGATTGTCCCTACAGATGAAATATTATAACAGGCAATTAATTTGTACACTGCTCTTTATCAATAGCTTGTTAGGAGAAATAAAAGAAAACTTTTTGAGAAGTTGAATTTCTTTTGGAGTACCTTTGGTAATAGCTTTCGAAAAGTCCGCAGAACAGAGGTTTGGTTTTAGCACATTCAGAGAGTTAATCTAAGCTATATTTTAATAGCACTGATGTGTAAATATCATACTAGTCTATTCCAGAAGTGAAAATAATTTGTAAGACTATAGCTTTGATAAAGCTCCTATAGTGCCTTTTTATCTGAAAAGAGAAGGTATTACTACAAAATATTTTAGATTTTAAGGAATCATGTTTAGAGAGAACAAGATTTGTTCAGAATGGTGCTGCTGCAAAATCCTTTCTCTGAACTTCCACGTACAATAATTTGTCAATGCTCAACCACTTTTTTTGATCTACCACAACTCCTCTCACTTACATTTGCCCTCCCATGCCTTTATATCAGACAGACTATAACCCACCTGCATGGGCAGATCACAGGAATAGTTGTTTGGACTTTTTTTTTCTCCATAATTTTAAAATACACTTTTATCCTCACAGCTACTAGTAAGGTCACACAGGTTTACAGACTCCTAAATGTGCAATAAAATTGACTATGCAAAGAGTATCAATCTCTATGCATGCAAGATGATCTTGTTCATACAGCAACAAGGGAGAAATGAGTGACAGGTCTCATTTGAAAGGCTATAAAGAAAAGGGAATGGTTAGGAAATACCATGCATAAGGAAAAGCATCTGAATGTTAACTCGATTTAAAATATTTTAGCTATGATTAATAGGAAAAAGTATTCTAGAAACAAAAGAAAAAGGATTTTTAAAAAATGACTTGTCATATTTCTATCATCAGATTCTTAACTTACCACCTCTGGAAAAACTATGCAAAACCCAAAAGAATAGTGTAATTCTTAGACATTTTGTGAAAATTACAAATTCTCCTGAAGTCAACGAGTGGTGAAGGTACTGAGACACTATAAAACTGAGGGTGCTAAAGGAAAGAGTGGAGCAAGACTGGAGTCAGTTCTATCAAGTCTTTGATACCTGGTGACAGTCTTCCCACTGTTACACTATAGAATCACATCTGTTCAGGTTTATTTCTAAAGTAACATGAAGCTGAAACTTTTTTTTTTTTGCAGGGGCAGGGGGGATGTGGTGGGATTTTTTCTTTTCTCATTTTCCCTTTCTTCTTCTTAACTCATGCTGAATTAGGAAAATTTCCCTGGAAAATACATCTCCTGGGGAATATGTATTCATCAGTAGTTTAACTGCAATGCCACAGTAGGAACAGCTGCATCTCAGTTCTCCCTTAAGAATTGTGTTTTCTTTTGTCCTAAGAGCCTAAGAAAACACACACAAAAACAAGCAAAAAGGTGCTAGCAAAATTGCAAGCAAATGGAAAAGTTTTCTAAGAAAAACTATGACCACTGTGAAATACATATTTAAAATCTGACTCGGTTCTTAAAGAGAAAAAACATCAATTTGCCAGTTGTCATGTATTTTAGAACCATTAATGCCATTTATTCTGAAGCAGCATGACATTTATTTTCCTGACCTGCTGTGAGAAAGGGTTTGAGATGTTACTGCCACAGTTGAAATATGTTGCCATATTCAGTGAAGATATTCAGCATTATGCTGCACATAATCAGCTTCACCACTCATCTTACAATTAGTCATGTTGACACGTGTTTATAAATTAGACCCTAGCAATCATTTTCAGATGAGACATTTTCCCTGCAGAAGGAATCCTTCAGTTTCACAGGAAGCATTGAAAGTCAGGCATTTACTACAATAGAAAGCAATTTCTGTTATGGAAAAGAGAAAGCTGCTTTTTGTACATGCCAAAAGGAAAATGAAATGTGAAACAAATTTATGGTGGCAACAGCAAAAATATTATTTTCTTCAAGCGAAGAGACATTTCACGGGGTCTAACACTTCTTCTGGGCTAATTGTTCAAGTCCTATATATGATAGTACAACCAGAGGTAAAACAAAGCAAAGCAAATTCCACTAATGAGTTTGACCAGTTTCTCAGAGGGCAGAAAACAGCTTAGCTACATGAAAGGCAAAAGCTACAGCAGCTAGTTCAGATATGCAATTGCTATCACCGAGACTGAAAAAGAACTCGAAAGGGACAGAATAATACTTCTTCTGCACAAGTCTGTTTTGACTGATGGATTTCTGATGAATTTCCATTAAATATGAAATACTGTGATAGGTACATATTTTTAACTGCCTGGTAGTTAATTTTACAGTTTTGAGCTGAAGACCTGGAGCTCTTCAATGAAGTATGTAACTACAGCTAAGTAATCTGTCTGGTTAATTATTCCTCTTTTAAACACTGATAAATGCAAGTTTAAGAAAGCACTGCTGGCACCTCTTTAAGCAAATACTTCCTGTATTTATGTATTTATATACGCAGTCTGACAGAAATTGCAACACACAGCACACCACATTATATTCATTATAGCACCTCTGTGGAGAAAATACAATTCCTACAATCTGAAAGTATTAAAAAATTACACAATCACACATCTGAAGACTTTGGATTTGTGAAGGTCAATGCACAATTTTCACTGTTTTACTCATATGGTTTGGCAGACAAACCAGTTACATTTCTCAGTAATGCAGAGGTGGTTTATTCATATTCCACAGTGGATTCCAGCAGGGTCCCTTTAGCCAAAGGCTGTCTTTCTTCAAGTCTCACCCGTCACACAGAAACCATCTAAAAAGACTCCAGCTTTACTCACTGGTGATGATGATAGGTTTCACCATTAACTGCTTGCTTTATTCTGTCCTGACCTTGTGGTTTACTCCAAGAGCTCCACAGAAATCACTGCAGAAATCTTTTCATCAGCATGAAGAATTTTATGTACGTCATGAAATGAATAGTGCAGCGCTGACAGTATGAGACACCATCTACCTTCAGTGTACAGTTCATTTGCATTGCCATTTGTTTAAGGACATGAAAGACAGCTATGAATTCTGGTGTGACTGGAATGTCACCTGGTTTTAAATTTTGTTGTAAAACTTGCAAATACCTGTTATTAACTTCCAATCTTTTGTTCTAATTATTACATCCAATCCCAGAATAATGAATTCTACTCCACAGAGAGCCCTGCTAGCCGGTTCTATAAGTCTATCAACATGCCCAAGTATATTTAAACAGACTGCAGTGTGACAAACTAAATAAAATGATCAAAGAACTTCAAAGTGTCATAGCACCTCACAGTGCAGATCTGTGCAAAGGTATCAATTCTTACTTTGCAAATATTTGCAAGTAAAAAAGAGATTTCCATGAATTAGTCAAAAGGTAAAAAACGTCACGTTTCCCAGTAAATACAATTTTTCATTATGACAGCAGTGAAAATGTGGAGTGGTATATGTGCTCTCAGCTCTGCATATCTTGTAAAAATGAAGGAGATCATTAAAGTAAGATCACAGGAAAATAATTTTGGAAATACCAGGATTTTAGTGAGCCTTGTATTTTTTTTTTTACTCTTATCACAAACACTTTTTGAACACACAAAGTGTTGTATTTGATTTTAAGTCAACTACTGTAATTTCAAAATAATAATATTGAAAGTTAAAAATCATGAGAGAAGCTAAAGCCTCTCAACAAAACTATTAAAAGGCACAGACTTCTCCCTCCAGAGGTTACAGTGCTAGCATGTCTAGGATGGCTCCTCATTCTCAAGCTATAAACCTAAAATTCATTATTCTTAAAGAAAAACCAAGCACAAAGCTGTCTGACATAGTGGGATATCAGTGTCCAGAATCGCAGGGGAGTGGGAGTTATATTTTGCCACATCCGGGAACCTAAAGCTTATATAGCTTGTGTGGTTTTTTGTATATGCTTTTTTATTCACAGAAATAAAAGGTTAAAACAATTTCTGTATTTTTAAGCTGATATCCATATGTAAATATATATATGCACTGCATACAAATTCCTTCTCTCTCTAGTTTTTTTCTCTTTTTAGAAAGGCAAATCTGTCTGCTTCAGAGAAAAAGAAAAATTCAGCACCCTTATTTTATTATTAAAAACCACAGTTGTAAAACTGTGATCCTACTAAGGATAAGTATTTTGAAAGTATTAGTACAGTGTTTTGATTGTGAATAACAGTATGATCAGCTTTTCTTTCAAAAGAAAATTCATATGTAATGGAAATGTGGTGCCTGTATCAATTTTACACAGATGTACATTACAGAGATGTATTTTA
The DNA here is from genome assembly GCA_907165065.1 of Caprimulgus europaeus. The sequence continues at coordinate 18,131,400 of OU015538.1, read as the reverse complement.
ACAGAAATGAGAATGCACACTTGACCACAATCACTCACAGTCATTTATACCTGTTTGTTTGTTTTTTTTTCTAATGTAACTTATAAGTGAAATATATTTGGCATGACTGTGGGGCATGATTAAACTGTTTCATCGGTTTATTATTCAACATGCTTATTATTGTGATGCTGAAATAGTAGCCACTGTGACTGTGTAGATAATTTGTACCTAAAATATTTGCCATCTAAAGAGAATGGATTGACACTTGTAGGGAAAGGCAACAGCAGCCACAGCAGAGTGAACACTGGGTTTGTGCAAATGACATGATTCATTTGAACTTGCAAGTTGAGTTAGGAGGAAATTAGACTACTGGCAAGAAAATTAAATTAGTGATATGAAGGTGAGAAGACATGAGGGGAAAGGGAAATTAAGACAGAGATGCTAAATGACATTGAGCAGAAGGGAGGATTCTAACAACCAGCCAGTGTGTAAGCTCACTCGAAAGGACAGCATTCTCGGGGAAGTTCCATTTGTTTCCCAGTCCCATACTGGGCCAAGACCCAGCCGTGTTTTCCTTTCCTCTATACCCACAGTCTTGCTTGCAGGAAAATAAAATGTGGCTGCACTGACTAGGAATCATAGCACTCTTCATAAAGTATTAGTTGCTGTTATTGTTGCTTTCGTTCTTACTGGTTGTTTCTCTTCACTGTGAAGTTTCTAACTTGCTTCTGCCTGAAGTTTTCCTCAGGGACATATGATGAGCAAGAGGCTGGAAACAACACAGGGACATGGCTGTGAGCCATGCCACAAGCTGGCACCTGGCTTGCCCAGCATGGTGCTAATGAAGATACCTGCCTGGCTTACAGCTGTGTGATAAAACCTGTGTCGCAAGCTTTTGTGGCTCTCCTGTAAGCCAGCATCGCTGACCCAGCTGGAATAAATCAATATGGCACACAACTGTGTCATCTCTGTCTGTACTCACCTTTACCAAGGATGTAAAAGGAGGGTACTGCTAATCTACTCTTGCTACAATAGCTACAGTAGCTATCCCTCTTTTTTTTTGTTTGTTTTTTCTTTCTCCTATTTCAATTCATCACGCCAAAGTAATTTAAGCTAATTTCTACTGGAAAACAAACAAACAAAATCATTAAAAGATAGAAATAAAACACTATGTACAATCAGCTTCAGGGGTAATATAACTCCTTCAACTAGCCTCATATCAAAACCTTCAAGGATTCATCACAACTGACACAATCCAGGAAAGTATTCACTACAATGTTATGTACATTTGCGATGTGTCACCTTTTACCAACATTACTACTTGGTAAACTCCTACTCTTTATCATTGTTGGTTTTGTACTGAATACTCTCCCTGGTTTGTTTGGTTTTTGTTTGGTTTTTTTTTGTTTTTTTTAAACAAACTTATTTTTACCTCTTCTAGTTCACTGGCTGTGAAGAAATTAAAGGAAATTATTTTAAAAGCCTTATAAGGTACACTGCACAAATGGAAACATTTAACACTTAATGGATACAACTTGTATCAGAAATACAGTGCAGAAAAACTAAAACTGTTACTCAGAAATACTCTCCCTTAAAATTGTCTTATATACTCATACTTCTCTGAGTATCACAGCCACTAGCACAGGAACATTTTAACCACAACACAGGAAGTCCAACACTTACTTTTTAAGTCCTTAGTCTTTTGAAAAATATCAGTATCAACAGTATTTGATGTTCAAAGATTTTCTTACATTTGTTAGCATTCATTCCTTTGAAAATTGCTCAGCCTTTATAAATCTGTATGCATATAAATGGGTGTTCATTTCCTGTATCCCTGAAGCAAATATTTTTAGAGTGTTGTTACATACTGATATATTGTTTCTCGGAGAGTCCAGAAGTGGAGTGACTTGGGGCTTATTCACTGTGGGAATCTTACCTGCATGAAAAGAGCAGTACTTTTTTCCCTTACATTTTACATTAAAAAAACAGTCGAACATGGATAATAAAGATATAGAGTTTCTGACAGATTGGAAAGAACACAGAGACCAGTCCTTTCAGCCCCAGAGATAAGTAGAACAAATTCACAGGAGATTTCAATTTGGATGTGCATTGTGAGTCATTTCTACACTGAGAAAGAATTTACACTGAGAGTGATTCTACACTGTGAGAATCAACATCAGTTGATTCACTACCGACATCATCTCAGAATTTCACCTGTTCCCTTGGGAAGAGTGACTCAGCCTCTAAGTTTACTCCAGACTAATTTTTATTACATGAAAACAGTCATTGAGTAATTGTCAATATAAAAAAAAAAAAATCTTTAATCCACATGGTGGATTTTAGACTAATTCATTGAAGGGAAGCAAGCAGACATTAATTAAAGATTCCTCCGACTACACGTCTCTGCCAGGAATTCTAAAACTAATAAAGAAATCACTTCTAAAGAATTTTTTTTTTTTTTCATCTTTCTAGCCTTTGCCTCCTCTCTTTTGTCATATTAAATCTCATTGGTCATCATTCTCACCAGTCCTCCCTTCTCTTCAGCTTCTGTTTTTCCACTCCATACTCCTCCAGCTTTATAAATACACCTCCCCCAAATCACTTTGCATTTGAGAAGCTCTTCAGCTCCAGGAGAAGAAGTGATGATGTGCTGTGAGTGTAAAAGTCCTATTTTTGCCTCTAAGCCCAGCAGTCCCAGGGTAATTGCCAGAATTATAGTGGCTTTCAAGTTGAGTTTACAAAATCAAGCTGGTTTCAAAGCAGCATTTACTGCTCCATAATTTCATCTAATCCCCACAGCTACTGACATAAACTAATTGCATGTACACGTATGATCCCATTACGAACGGTGCAATCCAGATGGTGCCAATCTGGGACTGCAAACAGAGTTCCAGTGCTGTCAAATGCGTGCCAGGCTTACCTTCAGCATTTACATCTCTATTCCTACTTCTTCATCACAGATATTTCCTATTCAACGGGTTGGGCAACACGGTAAAGCCATGTAGTCATAAGTCCCTATGTCCAAAAAGTGCCCCCCAGAGATCCTGAGAAGACACCAATGCCTGAAAAGCCTTAGATTTTGCTTTAAATCATCCTACCCTTACTATTATCTTCATTAACATCACCACTATTTATTATTAATTCAGCAGCACTTCAGAATTCCTGTGATGAGCAATAACCTAGCTGCTGAGGAACCTGAAATCCCAAGCAGAAAAAGACAGTTCATGTCTGAAAGAACATATCATACACATGGTTATATTTAAGTCTAAATAGAATATGCAAACCAACCATCCACATGGCTTGTGGTTTTTTCCATGTCTATCATCTCATAAACTAAACAACTAGTGACCTGAAATATACCAACATAACTTTATGCAGATACACACGTACTGGATATACATTTACTTAAGAAGAAATTCACTGAAGGATGTCTGATATATAAACTGATCTTTACTACTCAATCTCTCAAGAAATCTCCAAAATAAAACAAGTGAAACAAAGAGTAAATGAAACAATTCTTGCATCCATTCACTTTGCTTCTCTGTAAAAAATATGTTTGGGAAATCAAATAGACTTTGACAATTTAAAAGTGAAAAAGTTTCGGTGAAAAAAGAAAGAAATTTGCTGTGATCCTTTAACTGAAACTGTCCCTTGGCCTTAAACCCTAGCTTGCTGACCTGAGCATCCCAGATTGTTTCAGTGTATATAGTATCAAAAGGGAAAATGAATAATTCTTCATAATATAGAGGTTCAAACATGTAAGTTAAAACAATACTTCAATTATACCCTTATAAAACTACAAGACAGCTTATATCATAAGCCAGAACACAAACAAATAAAAATGTATGCATATAAGGATATGTTGTACAAAATAAAGCTATTAAAATTGGCTATGAAAAAAAAAAAACAAACTTGGGAAATTGTAATATTACAAAATAGCATTCCTCAAAAGGAAAAGAACTTGAGGAAGCCATGTGAAGCAATTTTGATCGTATGCTTACTGCTTAAAAAAACCCCAAACTATAAGGTGCACTGAGTTTCGTTCTTTGATCTTTGTTTAGAGGCAAATAGACACAGGAAGTGCCAAGGAAGTTTTAGTCAGCTCTAAACTTACTCTTCCATAAATTAATAAAATACTGGTAAATACTAATGGAAATATCTGTATTTGTACAGTCATAGCATGAAGGATGGATTTAGATCCTAGACACACAGCAAACATTAGTTAGCAATTTTGGGAAATGGTGCTCCGTGACTGCCATAGAGCACATAATCTCATAAAGCGTGTTATACCTCTGTGATATATCAAAAGCCATTTAGTTTCAATTCTTTTCTCACTTTTTTACTACATTGATTCTTGAGCTGCTACCCTGATCTACATCAGCTCCACTTAGAGCAGAACCAAGTGGCATGATGACTTTGGTAAGTACTTAAGTCAGTTCAGCATGCACTTTCTATCTGCATTCATGCAAGGAAAACTTACTTTTCAGAGCAAATTTAAAGTCAAATGAAAGGCCACTAGCCTGTCTGATGTGAATTTAATTTAGAATTCAACTGAATATTCACCAGCTCATTTTTTTTAATGATATTTATTCAGCTCTGGAAAACATTATACACAAAATGAACAGCTGACATGAATAGCCTGAATTTGTGGAGATCTAAAGAGCCAGATCATTCAGAGGTGTAAATCAGCTTCGTGGCTCTGCTGGAGCCAGTGGTCACACACTGAGGGTTGCAGGCATATCAATTCTGATTCTTTCCATGCTAATATATAAGCACAGATTATTTTATGATTGTTATTATTGTTTTTCATATTATTAAACAAACAGTTCAAAATTACTGTATTCAATTTGAATTGCTTCTCACAAAATCACTAGCAGAAATCCTTTCTGAACATGCAAGAGGCACTTCAGTATTTCATGAAGTGTTAAATTGGCAAAACAACAACACGAGTTCATTACTGCAGATTCTTTCCAGATGGAACCATAAATGTACTGTACTTTACTGGTACAAAATAACTGAGTTGAATATTATGGCCACTTTTTGAGAATAATGTTTCACATAATGATCATTTATTTTTGCAGGGAACAAACTAATTTAAAAAAAGAGCATAGAAAGGAAGATTTCAGAGTCTCTGATTTTTTTTTTTTATGTGTTTCTTTCTAGCTTCTCAAAATCAGGACAAGCTGTCACTGTGGCCTTTGTCTAGTTTTCAGCTCCAAAGCTGAACCTACACTCCACTACTTCGCCTCTTAAGAACAACGCACAAAGGCTGGGCCAGAAGCTTTTCTCAACGCACCTGAGCCAAGATACTGACACACCATGTAAGGGGACTACAGCACACAAGACTGAAATCTATCGTGCTCTTCCATATAGCAATTTCTCAACAGGCTGAAATTTCCAAATGATAAAACCAACAGAATATAATTATTTGAAATTTAAACCAAGGAATACACGCGGAACCATAAAACACAAGTGACTGTTAGTTTCACAGCTAACTTAAAGAGAAATTACTAAAGGCTCTTAGCTTTCTTTTTTACTTTACTATGCGAGGCTCTAATTATGTTTTTTAATCTCTCCATCTTATTTACAGATCCATTTTAGAATTTTAAAAAATGTGCAAGTGCCTATTTTAAAACACCAGTCTAGTTCAGTCTCATCCCAATATAAATCAAGAATAATTCCAATGGTGTAAAACAAACATGAACAATATATACATACAAATATTTCAAATATAATCAGTTCTATATGTCCACTACTCTTTGCTTAAAGGAAAAGTCACACCAAAATTTTCAAATGTATTTGAAGATGGAAGATATATTTTGTCTCTACTTACTTTGAACAGGTTTTGCCCCAAAGCAGTATTGTTTCATTAATCTGTACCATTGCATTCAGTGGACTTTGTTTAAGCTTTTACTGTTATGCTGGAGATTAGAATCAATCTTTTCATCCACTCCATCTGAGCTGTTCTTTAAACGAATAAATTAGATCTGCTTCTCCCTGTGAATACATCTGCATTTTGACCACATTTGTTTCTAGTTAGAAATTATTTATTTTTTTAAATAAAGCTTTCAAATGCCTGCAAGAAGTAGCTTCTTTTTCTTGGCATTTTAAATGTAAAAATAAATATGGAAATAATGATAGAGCAAACAAACAGCAACACATTAATTTCCTTCTGCTTTAGAAAAGCTGTGATATCTTCAAGGGAGCATCCAATACGAAATTATGCTCCCTGGTCTCCAGATTTTTTTCTGAACAATCAAATTCCTTTATAAAATGTTAATACCACAGTCTTCTCAGTTCACTTACATGGCAGGAAGCACATCTTACTTCTGCATGCAGTGAACTACCCATATTTCATAGACACATAAATCTCTCTTTTGTTAAATCTCTGCTTGTGTATTTCACAGCTCAAAGGTGAAATTACCTTAATCTCCAATCAAAAAACTCATTGCAGTAAAATGATATTTGTCCCAATTAAAAAATAAAACACTACTAACAATATGGTAAGATTAACTTGATGGGAAAAGAGACTTTCATAAATAGTTAGATCCTCTGCTATGTATTTCATCCCAAAGAAATTATGAAAACTTTATTGCTGTTGACAAAGTTAATAGACATGCAGTAATATTCCTCTATGGATTCTAGTGTCGGGTTTTACACCATCTTCACTGAAGAAGTCCCTTAACCCATCTGCCTACATTTCTTTAACTGTAATAACGTCAAACTACCCTTTACTTCTGGAGTCTGATAAAGAGGCTTCTTCAAAAGGCTCCAAGAAGAAAACTATTCCACAGTTATTAAACTTTGCTTTCAGAGACAATTGAACTCTAGAGGGAATGATAGAGAAGAAGAGGGAACTTTAGAGAAGAAGTTTCCAGAAGGCAAAAGTGCTTATATTTGTTAACTCTTGGAAAGTCCTTCTGCACATGATGTTCAATGGAGATGCATTTACTATGTTGAAGCATTCATATATTCCATATTACTCTTCAAAACTGATGAAAGAGGCAGAAGAGGAAAAGTGTGTAGTGCTTTCTCTAGTATTTCTCCCTTTCCTCCCACTGGTAGAACACAGGCATGCCCAAGTATTAAGGTGTAGTCCAGAAAAATGACAGCCTTGCATTCTTTCTCACCTATGAAATATGTAATACCCCTAAAAATATATCTTATAGGTGAAATTTTACATTATTGGAAGTCATTACCTTGCCTTAGAGTTACCAACATGCAAACCAACTCAATAGTTCAATAATTTTATTTCAATAAATGGTGACATTTCTTATATATTCTTCAGCTTTATAGGATGTTATATTTAAAGTAGACCATAAAGACATCCAGTCTTTTAAATCAAGTACAACTTTTTGACAGGATTTGGCCTGCTTGAAACCTATTCCCCCATCTCACACACTCAGCAAGAATACTCCTTATACAGATGAACAACCCACAGATACCCAGAGTGCGTTAAGAGTCTTTTATAAGTCATTTTGAAATGGTTTCAGAGATTCGGGTTATAGAATGACCTTATTTTGCATACCAGCAAAAGTTATTAAATTCATATCTCAAGTTTCATAGTAGACATATCTTACCATTGTATAGTTTTTGAAATGTTTGAAATTCCTTTATGCTATTTCAGATTACTCGTTAAATAAGTTGACAAGCAAGAATGCTATCTAAACCACTGCAAAGAGACTGACAACCAACACAATCTGGAGTCAGATAAAAGGGGATTTTTGATGGGCTGGAAACTTATGAGCAAGGCAAAGAATAAATCTGTTTCTTGTAAGTTCCTTGCTTAAAGGAAAAATATCTGGAGTGTATTTCATCTAGGACCTGTCAAAATAATAGCTTGATGATGTGAATTCAGAACATAAAAGTGTTCTATTAGCAATCAACAAGAGACAAGAGATACACCAATCTTTTCCAGTATAGTTTTCTTATCAGACTTATTTGTTTTACTTCATGAGATTGTTCTAAATCCATAAAATTTACATACATATGGCTGCATTCTTAATTCCTATTATGAAACTATTCAGAAGAGTTTCTATTTTCTGCTTAGTAAAGGAACTTCACAGCCAAGAAATATAAGCTAAGGATGGTAGGTACTCCTCTGATTACTTTGGTACACTTACACAAAATGATGTTTGAAAAGCAAGAGCTCAGTTCCTCTCATCATAATAATGAGAAATAGGAATCCCAGACATCATATATGGTAACTACAAATTAGGAAGAATAAACAACAGATACTGATAGTATGATTGAACTATTACAGAAGTAATTTAATTCATTTTTTTTTAATTCCATCTTCAGATATTTGATTATGGACTTTGTTTTCAAAAACAAAGGGTTTTTTCCCCAACTCTCTTCTCCTTTCTTACATATTAGCCAGCAAAGTGGTGTTAGAAAGAATACTTCTTTGCAATTGTTGGTTTTAAAAATTAGGTTTCTACTCCTTATATGAACACTAGCAAAAATAAAACAACTACTTTAAGAAAATACATCTTGTCGTACCTTCAAGATATCTGTCTTGAAGTGACAAAATTACAGATAATAGTTATGTTTCTCTAAACTAAAGGTTCTGTGAAAGAGGTATCAGAAAAATAGCATTTTCACTCAGTAAGACTCGTAAGAAAACATTACTCATGCCTTATCCAGGTGAAATTACATTGTTCTAAATTAAATTCAGGATTAGAAGAATCCTAGAATTATCAGAATCATGAGCTTCCTTTTATTTTCACAATTAAATTAATCAGAGCTTATTTTCACAGTGACACTAATCAGAGCAATTATTTTCATGCATTCAAGCAGAATTTGGCTTCTTATGAAAATGCCAAAATTATGCCTCCCTATCTTATGATCAAAAGCAGTAATTTTCATCAAGTAATTCTAACTTCCAGACTCATTCAAATATTGAATTGCATTGAGGTTGGAAGTTCAGCAAGAAAAATTTGAACAAGCTTACTTTATTTTCTTATGCCAATGAACATGTGCTCCCAAAAAATGATGGCAAATTAGAAATCAAATAGGTCACAAGTTAGAATAGTCATGATGATTTTGGGCACATCTCCTGACTGCTAATGTCAAACAGGAAAGGAATGGAGATATCTCAGGGAGACTACTGCTTTTGTCCTTAATGTTTATCACCATACTGGTTCTTTATTGTCCACAGTATTAAAACACTGGTTTAGTATAAACATATAGGGCTGATTACAGCTCTAACAAACAGGGCCCCGTACTCTTTTGTAGGGATAACAAGACAACATTAAATTAATTTTACAACAGGGCATCACATTTAGAATCATAGAATGGTTTGGGCTGGAAGGGAGCCTTAAAGATCATCTAGTCCAACTTCCTTGCCATGGGCAGGGACATCTGTCAGTACATCAGGTTGCCCAAAGCCCTGTCCCACCTGACTATGAACACTTACAATGATGGGACATCCACAACTTCTCTAGGCAACCTGTGCCAATGTCTCGCCACCCTCATCTTAGAAAATTTCTTCCTTATATCCAATTTAAATTTACCTTCTTTTGCTTAACTGTTGCCCTTTGTCCTGTCATTACAGGCCTTGGCAAAAAGACTTAGTCTTTCTTATAAGCCTGCTTTAAATACTGAGAGATAAGACTATGACAAATCAGTTGAACATTTATTTTCTGAGACATAAAAATGAATGAATGAGGCAACAGGAAAAGGTATGTATGAAGGGAAACTTTTAAGATATTCTAATGGTTCTAATTTTAAAAGCTGCCATCAAATCTTGATAGATTATGCAAGTGTGTCTAGTTAGATAAATTATAGGCATGACACTTTGGACCTCAAGATGGTATCTTAATTTATTAAATAGTGACTAAGTACAAGTAGTATGGCTCAACATTAAAGTGTGCTAAGTTCAGCTAACTGCATTCAGAGGGTGTGAAGATGTATTGAACAGTGGGAGTGCTATTTTGTAGGTATTTTGCAAAGATTCTGCATTTATTTTAAGGATGTTATCTGTATGTCTAATTCTGTGGGCCCATGATGGCAAAACATAGAGCAGAGACACAGAGAGATCAGTGACAAGGGTGCTGTCTTGATATATATTTAGATATTCTACAGGGAAGATGTTGAATGACCCTGTAACACATTTTGTATTGCATGCAGCATTTAACATTAATGCTCAACTCCCATTCTGCCACTATTAAATGTTACATATTTTGTCAGAATAAAGAAAAATTAAATTTATTCTGTCCTTAACTCAGTTTACTCGTTCTTAGTGCTGGAGTTCAAAAGGAATTGCTCTGCTTTTCTGTGCAACTATAAATGAAGCTTTTTTTTTTTTTAAGTATATTACTTGGGTTTACATCTTACTATAAATCTCAAAATGACAATGTGTGTCAGAAGGCAAAGAAGTTTCCCAGTCTGTGAATCTTTTCACTGCAAATTGAATTCACCAAGCTGCTGGATTAGCTGCTGGATTCTCTGTTTTTCTTCTCTGCTGAGAACAAGGCTGATTTAATTGCCCTGACCCTCACACCACCTTGCATAAAGCTGATACAGAAACTCTGGCAAAACTTAACCAGGTTCTCCCCAAAGTGGCAGGGATAGATATAGTTGGTTGCATAGCTTTATGTAACAATATTTATCATAATGCCTCCATTCGCAGTATAGGAAAGCACCTCAGTAGGATGCATTCTAACATTGAGTGCAAATTGCCTTCCTTTCTCATAAGGAAGCAGAGAGCTTTCCAACTATTTTCCTGTGTGATGCAGGCTAGTTTCCTTCTCTTGCTGTTACTTTTCCATTGAGTAGTGAAATGAGTCATGAAGAAATCTGAACGGTAAGATGCAGAACTGCTTGGCAGAGGAATTTCAGGAAGGACATATTCCAGATACACAGTGTAATACAACAGAAAAAACTTCTAACATAACTGAATAATTATTACTACAGAAGACATGAACTACACTGCAACCTAAAACCTGAGATTACATCTAATTGTGAAACTCAAGTCACAATGTCAGAGGAAATTTAAATCTGGAGTTGAGGAGCTATGTGAGCAAATTAGATACCTACTAAATCAAGGCACCTTGGATTACTATGCTTTTCTGTAAATCACTATTTACAGTCTGTCTTACTTGAATACTTCTATTTCGGCTGTGAGAAATATACACTGTAGTCTACTCTTGCCAAATCAAATAATTTCTTTTATTTCTACAGAATTTAAAAGCTGAAAAAGGAGCTAGATTTAGTCCATTTCTTAAACTCTTTAATAACAACACTTAATTAAGACACCTGTTGAAAGCCCATAACAGGAATTTAACAAATCAAAAATAGAGTGTGAGAGTCCCACTGCAACATGTTATTCAAATGCATTGTTTTATCAGACTATGGGCATTTTAGTAAGACAATTCCATTCCAGGAAATATAGCGTTGTATCCTTTCACAAAACCAATGTTTACTGGCAGTCCTGAACTTGTTTGATTGTCAGCAATGATACACTCACAAAGCAGGTAACCCTGACAGGAAATGCATTATGATGTGCTAATATGGCCTTTGCAATCCATGATCTGGCTGCATCATCTTTGTAATAGCCCAAGGGAGCCACAGACAATTTTTCTACGTTGTCTGTATTGCAGATGAAGAAAGTGGTGGTTTCTGCTCCCATTTCATTCCACAAAACTAGAACTGGAGAGTTCTGCTTCCTAGAAAAGCAGTGAGATAACAGTGAGAATCGTCCCACTCTGTGCCTCGGAGCTCAAAGAGGAACTCCTGCTCTCTGTGTGAAGCCTGGCACAAAGACAAAGCACTGGGATTATTCTGGCAAAATCCCTCAAGTAGTGTGAGATTTAGTTCTCCAAAGCTACAGAACGTCAGATTGTGGAGAGCTGTTCTTGCTTGTAAGCACTTCCCAGATCTTCTTATCTGAGTTATAGCTATACACCTGTACTAAAAGCCTACAACAGTATTTCTTTTTGCTTTTTGAGCTTTACGCTGAAGAGGCTTAAAACTGCATTACTCACACCTATATAAAAGCAAGTCAGAATCCAAAATCTGTACCACCCACCAATGCAGATTTTGTTTACCTTTCTGATTAACAGTATTTGTATCTAATTAAATAACAATATATTTTCAACTTGAAAAGGAACTGTTCATAGGTAGCCAGTAACAGGTAAATGATAATATTGCAAACCCAACCCACAAATTAACATTTTTCCACATGCATTCAGTGAATGTTTTTTGCATTTAGGATTTCTCCTTCTGTGCCCCTTCTATTTAGAGTTCCTTGTAAATACCTGACACACACACCTAGAGTTGAATCATCTGACATTTTGGACATGTTTTGTTACACCTTGTCTCACAGATCACGTAGTGGTATTTCTGCTTATAGGCTGGATCAGACTAACATTTTTGGACAAGAGGAAGCTTTGCAGAAGTCTAACTTTTCTTTCTAAGGAGAGAACGTAACTTCAGAAGGCAGAAGGTGTTCAGAAATATTTACAAGGAAGGTTGTGTAAAATTTCTAACTCTCTTCTAAATGAAGCATACTTTGCCTGAAGTAGCATTCAAAGGAAAATCAGGACTACAAACTGGGGATTTCTTTCACCCTGTCTAATAAAAGTAATTCTGTGAACAGAGCATCACATATTTTCTGTTTAATTTAAGCTCCCTTTCTCTTAGCAATTTGGTGAAGACTGTGGTAACTCTGTTTCAGTGCTCTGTACAGTCACACAGGGAAACCTGGCAACATACATGAAACCAAACAATAAAACCAGCCAGGTCCATTCTTTGCAGGCTTAAAAAGAAATCTCCTTAGCAATACTTACTACTATGCAATGATTAATGTATACTTGGAAAATTATGAAGCCTGGAAATAGAATGATTTGAAATGAATATATAATTGAATATATGCAAATACATATTCCTAAAAAAAAAAAAAAAAAGGAAGCTAATTTCTAAATTCTTATGACCTGTGCCTGGATCATATTTGCATACACTTATTACTTGCTTATTACTTATTACAGTACTTATATAAATAGTTTTCTGGTTTCTGAGAAGAAATGTGGTAACAGGCTTCAAAGTCAACCCACAAAATCAGCTACTGCATGGAATCTAACAAAATGCACACATGTATTATGCTGAAAAGGAGCAAACTAGACATATTGAATGTATCTATCAGACTTTGATAATGCTCAGAACTAAATTAATCTAAATCATTTCAGCATAGTAGGAGTTCAGTATTACATAGCTTATGTTCCTTTATCTGTTTTTCTGGTTAGAAAGGTCTGATATATTCTTGAGTTTGAAATTCCCCTACAGAAATCTCTTCAGCCCACGAAAACTGTGCTCTGAATCCAGCACTGATACAACTAGCGTCTGGAGATTCTTGTCTGTGGTCTTTATTGACATATCTATTGTCCTTTTCACTCTTGCAACAAGAGCTATTTTCAGATTTTCTTCACAAAATTAATTTCCTAGCAGTTCTAAAGTTGATGCTTTTATTACTGCCAAAAATATCCACACTATATTGAGCCCTCTCCTCATTATAGGCAAAGAAACTAGCAGTTCAAGAGGCATGTAAGAAAGAAAGAGAGAAAGCACAAGAAATAATCCATCTTTGCATCTCTGTGTAGTCATTATACATTTAATGTACAGTTACGTTCAACTTAACTCCATTACCTGACAGATTTCCCCCATCACACTTGTTCTGCTATTTAAGGAAACACAAAGACAATTATAAGAATTTGGATTCAGAGCAAATTACGCAGGAACTCAACATTTAATAACCTAGAGAAAGAAATAGAATCTCCAGAAAGAAGACTATGATTGAGATTTTCAGAAACATTTTTAAGTTGCATACATGAGTCCCATTAATTTCAAAGAGAGTAAGGAAAATACACAAAGCCAGGCACAGCCCTAACCACCAATCTGAATTCATTGGTTACAGGCTGACTGGAGGAATGATTGTTGCTTGTGATTGCCCTTAATTTCCATACAAAAACACATTTTGGTTTTGGATGGCTCCAGTTCAAATTCAGTATTGCAGTGAAAAGACAAAAAGGATGTCCAATCCTATTTGCAGGATACTAAAAACCAAGACAGAGGGTTAAATCTCTTTCAAAAAACTCTTCAATTTTTATTTCACATAGAATTCAGGAAGGCCAGACTCTGACCTGGATTGTATAAGGCAGGCAGTACCCTGTCCTTTTGTGTGTGAGATAAGAACAATTTCTATCCAGCTCTCCTTGAAAATAGGCAAAGATAGAGCAGCAAGAGACAGAGAATGGCTGATATATTTGATATGCCTTAGTCAGTTAGGCTAAACCAATTCCCAAAGGTGACAACTGCATCCCTCAACAAAGTTTTAGCAGAAAGAAAAGACAGGATAGAAACTTTGACAACACACTCAAATACGAACTCCCAACAAATATTAGCTCAGATAAAAAGGAAGTATTCACTTGAATACAAGTTTAGATGCAGGATCTGCCAGTTTTACAGGTTAGACCCTTTCCTGCAATTACTCAACACCTAAAAAAATGAAATACCAGTTCTGGTAGAGTTTCATTTCTGTTTTGTCCGAGGTATCACAGATTGTCCCTATATGAATGACAGCCAGCAAGATCTGGACATCTTTTTCTCTTCTTTAAGCAGTCACTACAGAACAGAATTCAGGATCTAAATGTGGAATGCATTTCCTCTCTTGCAGCTGACTTCAATGAAATACAGTCAATAGGCTTGACTTACTTTTTAGTAAAGAAGGAAAATATACATTCTCTTTGAACATGTATCTTATTGAGCATTAATTTTTTAAATAATTTTATTAATCCTACAAGATTTAGGAAGATTTCCTCTGAAGTTCTGAAAGGAGGTAGTTTAACCATTGTGCAATTGTACAGTGTACATTGTACAATCACATACAACTAGACAGCTACTGAAGCACAATGACTAAACTCACCTACAGCATATATCATGAAAATAAAAATTCTTTTCACTACAAATCCATAAAAGCACATAAAGACTTTCACTACTACTGATTTTTAAATGATGATGTCATTTTCTTATATGCTTTTCTTCTAATTGGTCAATTATCAATGTCAATTTGGTGACTTTTGTTCAAGTATTGAAATTACATTTCTACATACTTAATGCATCTATTCCAGTGGTACTTCTACAAAGACAGGAAAATAGATTATACAAATACTGCCCATCTATCAACTGGAAATATTAAATAAGAATGTTTTTTAATTTAATGTGTCTCTCATATACTGTCTAAAGAAACTGAGCCCATAAATCAGTATTCATTTAAATCCTTATAAATTTTCCATTATAAAATTTTGTGGAAGGGTAGTCAAAGGAAGATTTAGACAAATGGTGTCAAGGTTACAATTTTTTAATTTTAAAAATATCATGTTTGACTTTTAAGAATCAGTACAGAATATGTGAATTGGCATTCAGAATTTTAATTACACACCATAGAAGTTTAAGGCTTTCATGGGACCAACATTCTTTTGATTGGTCAAAATTTTATACCTTTCATATATTCTAACACATATCAGGAGGCTAATAGCTACAGATTTTCTAACTTCGAGCAAACAAGACAGTAAAATCACATGATCTCTTTTTCCATCAAATAAGCAGATTTGTATCAATGTTTCTGACCTAGAAATCCAGCTGAAATGTATACACAAGTTCGATAGGAAAGAGATATTAAAAACTCTTGCAGACATGATGTAGAAAGAAATTTCTTTTTCCATGAGACAGTTAAGCTCAACTAACAAAAAGAGGTAATGAAGTAACGTTACTGCAGCACTAATTGTCTATACAGTGGGGTTATCACTAAAAAAATGCATGTAGATGGTCCCTAGAAATGTGAAATATAAATATTTCCCTACTAAGCAATACATATGTGACATAAAATTCAATTAATGCATCACCAAAAAAACCCCAAAATATAACAAAATATTTTGCAGGGCTATAGCAAAACTTGGAAAACTGTCACATAGCAGGTTTGCTAGTAGCACTGTTCACTCAATATTTCTCCAACACAGCTCTTTGTGCCTCACAAGGGAGAGTAGAGCACTGTGTAACACTTTTATACCTGACAGTTTTTCTTGCAGGTGCATATAGTCAATCTATTTGCCATTTCCTCTATTGCACTCCCAAAAGAATACACTTTATTGGATCTAAAACCAAGTGACATATTTCCCCCTAACTGAACAGTCTCAGACACTTTCCTTATAAATAAGTCATTTTAGAAATGTTTCTGTATGTGATAAACTGGAAAAGGCTATCTAATCTGTGGCAAGCTAAGAACTGTAGTCTCCAGGAGTTTTCCTTGAGGAAGCATTTGGGACCTGTATATTTTCATATCAAATGAAAAGCTGTATGTTTGCTGTTACACAGGCAGGAGTGAGATGCATGAAGGCATACAATAGTTACAGCAGAGGTGAGATATTTCTAGAAATAATCCAAAAGAGTAAACACCAATGAAAATGAAAATGCCTTCCTGCCCACTGTTAGAAAACATTTATTTTGTAGCCAATTCTATACACGAGTTAAGTTTATGTAATTTAATACAATAGATATTGTATTCCCTGAATAAACTTCCTAAAATATATTGAATACGATAGATACCGATTCCAAATCTCACAATAATGCAAACATTTTCTGCAAACAAAGACATATTTCAAAACTTGGTAAAGCTTGACATAGGAAAAGCTATCCAAGTTCTCTGCTAATGTCAAATTTACTGCACCAGACCCTCAGTGGTGTAAACTAAGGACTATACTGTACAGACATAACACGGTAAGCTACAAGGAGCAAGAAGAATAAAGACGTCACTAGCTGGAATCAAAAGCAGTATTATAACTGCTATAACTAAAAAAAAAATATAGTTTAACAGTCCATATTGTTAAAAACTCAAATTAACATTCTTCACTACTGGTCTTCCCCAGAACAGGCTACTAGTTACCTTGTGATTGTATTAGCAAAACAAGATCTCCTGTAAATACTTTATTACTAATTCTTTATTCAACAGGAAACCAAATTCTGAAAGCAAAGCTATCCACCCCAAAATATTTTTAAAGACTAAATATAATGCTAAAAAATTAACAGTTAAACTTCTCACTTCATTTGCCAAATATTTGCATATGTAAAATGTACTTTAAAATACTGTTACTCTTGGTTAGATTAAATCAAACAAGTCAAAAAATAACCTAGCATTCTTTGATCTGAAACACACAGAATCACAAAATGTTTGGACATGATAAAAATTTGACATCACGGATAAGCTTCACATCTTTTATTCTTTTTCATAAAGAAGTGTCAGACAACTATATAAAAAATAATAGATCAAATAAACATAGACACTGTTGCACATAGAGCACAAAACCTTAAAAAACACTGAATAATTCAAGGGAAGTCTAGCAACACTTGTAATTTACAACACTTGCAATTTTTCATAAAGCAATTTTTTTTTTTCATTTTCATCTTTTTTCTGTGGTGCCTCAGGAAAAAGAAAGGCAAAAATTGAAACTATAACTACAAATATTAAAGTATTTGCTTTTAGTATCAGTGTAGTAAATATGTCATTACTCTCAGATGGTAATGCAATATGCAAACAATTTGTCCCAGATCACTACAGTAAACAAAATTTTCAGAGGATTTTCCCCTCCTGCTATTTGCAAGATGACTTTGTAAAAATGACAATTTTTGAATACCTTCACCACAGAAGATACTTTCCCTTTCTGAAACAACAGAATCACACACAGACTAAGTATCTTTTTCTCTTCTAGGGTAGATACTCAGATTTTCAGCAATGTAATCAGCTTAGGTGTAGCAGGCAACGTTAAATCTGATGTCTGCACTAACTTGTGTGTCTCTGCATTGCACTGCACGACACTTGTCATAAACAAACCAAAGATCTGGTCTGTTTTAGCCCTGATCTGCTCCGTGTATCTGCTGTGTCACTTTAAAATAGACATTTTATCCTGTATCTTGCCCTCTAATTAATATTCCTATGCCCCAACAGTTTATGTGCAGAGGAAAGAACAGCTCACCAGGAACAACAAAGACATTCAAACAGTGACTAAATATGTAACTGGGAGTTATAACAGATAACTGGAGTTGGAGAAGTAAACATCATGTCCACATTTCTCTTATATCCTGTACTTGTTTTGTACAATCATACTTGGACTACTGTTTGCTTGTTCTTAAGTTTTTTTCCCCAAACTTCACAATTTAAAAAATAGCACCCTAAAATATTGCTTTTCTGTCAGCCAACCTTGAAAACAATTTCCTTCTCTCTACCCCTTCTCAACACACTGACACCATGACACTACTGCTTCCCTTTCTCTCCCAGCTAGTTTCTCAAATCTGTGTTGCTGTTTCGTCATCACAGCAGCAGGAGTTTTGCTAACACGTGTTGCAAGGACCAGATGCACTCAGGTATTCTGGAGGAAATGTATGTACTGTTGTTACTCATGTGACTGTTATGCTTAGCTCATTCTGTAGGAAACATTTGACTGTTTCAAAATCTAACATTGGACCAGCCCTCTTGACTTTCATTTCTTTAGACACCCCTAACTAATCACAGTGAACTGTCCTGGGTTTATTATTTATGATCCATTGTTATAGAGTCTGATACTCTAACTAGGTACATTCAATTTCCATCTTGGCCACAACAAATGCAAAATAAATGTTTTTGGAGGTTTTTTTTTTCCTCTTTTTTTTTCCACACAGAATTTTCCTTTTCAGCAATTTTAATTATAAAGCACCCACTCACTGCTAAGTCTACTGACCAAGTTTTAATAAATGGAGGTGTTTTAGGGAGAGATGTTTGCATTTTCTTAAGAAATACATGACATTACTATTGTTTTCTGATGTAAGGGTACTGACATAATTTAAAGCAGTTAGCTGCAGTGGTTTTGTCAGGTTCATACTTAACATATCATTAATTCCTTTAGTAACTGAACTCATAACAAATCAAAAGGAGTAAATTAAATGAACATATATATTTTATATGCATTAGGGGCGTATGAGTCACCTTGATGTCCTTTGGGATGGAACTCTAATTAACACTGGAACATATTTTGTCTATAAAAATTTCTGTTGATTGCCCAAGAGGTAACAGGAACTCATTTTGCCAGATGATGTTAACTTTTATGGGTTAAGGTGGTGAGTTACCAGGAGGCACAGCTGTGTGTTTTGTGCTCAGGGCACTTTTTAAGCAACTCAGTATTTTAAGAATCATGGCATTCACATCTGATATAAGAAAAATTAACATAAAGGAAATGATAAATCATTATGTACTAAAATCTTAGAACTGAGAAAAGAACTTTGTTAATGCACAGACATATCACTTAGGCATGTATTACATATAATAAGTTCAGGTAATTAGAATTACAGCCAAGAAATGAAGTTATTGACATGAGCTGACTGCAAAGGGTAAAGAAAGCTGTTGTTAAAGCAATGGCATGGCCTTTGCAACTCTGAGATTTGCTAACAGTTCTTGGTAAGAATATTTGAAAATTGATAGAATATTAAAATCACTTTCATATGATGGCTTGGACACGTAGTTAGTAGCATTCTTATTTTATATCTCTTTGCACCTGCAAAAGATTTCTTCAAGCTGAAATTCAGCCTGAAACACAAGAGTCTGCTTAAAGCAATCCTGTGCATTTAAATAAAAAAAATCTCATCATTTAAAATGTTTTAGACTTCCTTTTAATTAGAAAATTAGAAAATACTTCCCACCTGAAAACCCCTTATTTCAGACACAGAATAATTGTATTTTTGGTAAACTACAAAAAGAGAAAGCACATAGTAGAACTGCAGATCCTCAGAACAAACCACACTTATAAGGTCAAAAACTTAAAATATATATGGTAAGTGGAAGATTTAACTGAAGCTTCTCTCTCTCTTTCTTTCTTTCTTTCTTTCTTTCTTTCTTTCTTTCTTTCTTTCTTTCTAATTTACCTCCTTTATCAAAGAAAACACCAAAACCTTCTCTGACAGAACGTTAAGAGTTTTTGAAACACTTTCAAGCTGTTTTGACTCCTTTCTACTATTCGTAGGGACAAAATCACAGGTTATAAAAACAAAAGATAGCTTAATCTTTGCGTCCTCATTCCTCTCAGTGAAGAAAGGTATAATTAACAATACCAGTTTCTCCAAAGAATCTCTGGGTTTTTTGGAAAGGGACAATTTTTATGTAACACAAAACCTTAATTCCTATGAGGCACCATAACAGGAGATCCAATAAAATCTTTAGGTACTAAAAGCAGTCAATGGATGGGTTTAAATTCCCAAATTCAGGATAATTATCTAGCAAACTTGCTAGCACCTTATCTAAATTATTGCTTGTGGAAAGGGTACTAGATGAGAGGGCTAGTTCCTCTGTGACTATCAGCTGTCCTTGTTCTTCTGCCCTGGTAAGAGACAAGACGACCTCAGAGAAATAAAAGACAAGGGAAGCTTCTCTAGCCTTGATGGTTCACATACTACTAGCAGAGGTAACAAATCCTGCTTCCTGAGACTGCTTTTAATAGCTGTAGGCATTTCTCTTTGAACTGGAACTGTTCCTAGAACTCAGCAGTACAGTTTAAAAAAGCCTCCTCACGTGTCCTCTATGTTATACCAGTGTTGGGATTTTTTTCATTGAATACTTTTCAACAAATTCTGAATTTTTTTTAACAGTTAATATACATTGAGGCACACAAAGTATGCAGAACAACAAAGACAGATATCTAAGAGCTCTGAATCACATATTAAAAAGCCTGATAAATGAAAAATACTCTGTATCATCTCAGTGATACCAGTTTTACACTTTATTTAGTTTCACTGCAATCAGTTTGGATTTGCACTGGAACATCCCTCTCAGAATGCCATTACCATGTTTGTTGGATTTGCAGTTATTTTTTATAAGTCTGCCAAAGAACTATTAGTGTTTCACATGTCAGTGACACCTGGCATCCACAGTGACTCTGCAAAGTTTAATGGCAGCAAGGGAATTGTTATTGTCTATTGCTCCACTGGTCCATGAACTGAGGAGTTCCTGAGCAAGTCTTGGCACAGTGCAGCAAAGCAGCTGTGAGGCCCTATTGTTGTCAAGAATATGCATTTTGACAACTACTAATCATGTATTTACTCTGAACAGTGAATAATCTTATACATTTATTATTCTCAGAATATATTTACCCAACAAGTAATGGCAGCTCTAAATGAGTTTCTTATGTCCTAGAAAGAAAACATAAACAGTAATTAATCAGTTTATTGTTATTTAGCCACAATTTATTTGTTTATTTTCCCCAAGTCATTCATCAGATGCATCAAGTGCATAAGGGCAGGTAGCTTTTTGTGGCATTTATGGATATCAAGTTCTTGGCAAAATTCCTTACAAACTGTTCGAGGTAACCTCAGCTGTCTTTAGAATGAGAGACCTAATTTTGTCCTGAATTGGGAAAAATTTAAAAGACAGAAAAATGGATGGTATGAGTAAAACAAAATTATTCAACAGTTGAACAGGTTCAAGTTGGTAGTTATTATTATTTGTTAAAAAAACAGGCTGAGCTGCCTCCCATGATGAGAACCAGAAGACCAACCATCTCAAGCACCCAAATAGCCCTGCTGCAGATGAAGGAGGATATGTCAACAGACAGACATTAATCTTGAACAAATTGCCTATTGTCTGAATAACAATTATTTCTTCCTGCTACAGAAAGCTACTTTTACAGAAAATACAAGGTTCAATAATGGTTTCTATGAGTGACCACATATAATCACCAAAAAAAAGGTAACTACAGTGATGATGATAATACAGCATGGATGATCATTCATTATTAGATTAATTCATTAAAAGCACATGGGATACAGTCCTAATGTTAATTTAAATCCCAAATAGAGCATAAGGACATGCAGGCCATATTATCACCCACACAGAAAACCACTGGTAAGTTCTTGGCAGGATAGCGTGTAAGTACTTAGTTGGGGCTACTGATCTAACAGCAGGACTGCTGACAGCAAAAGTCGGATAGAGTTATTTTAACAAGCTGTTAATATGAATCACTCCTTATTATACCATGGTTAAATGTGAGAAATAATGAGGTACAAAACTTAACTGCCTCAGGATAAGCCTGGAGAGATATGAGTTAAAGGGAAGAGGAAAAGAATCTTTGAGCAGCTCTGCACAGTTAAAATCAAAGGGCACATACAAGATATTAGAGCCCCTGACTGACCTCGGAACACAAGCAAATATCGTATTTAAACACAGAATACAAGAACACTGATGTTCACGAATAACTTCAAAATCTACTATTTCAAAATGTTGTAATGTAGAATCAAAATAATTCATTTTCTTTGCTTACTTTTACCCCAAATCCTTTCTCTTTTCAGTCTCAGATCGCTTTCTGTCTTTAACTGGAACACTGCACTTCCCCATAATCTAAACAGATGCAGTAAATCTTCTTTCAGGGCTAACAGAAACATTCAAAGTCTATTATTTTGAAAAGACTATAATGATTTGCGTTGATACATTTGATTTAACTCACCATCAAGACATTTGGATTTGCAACTCATACTGAACTTTATTTTCCATTTTGATGCCCACAGTCACAGTAGCAGACTTATATTATGATGGTAAGCTGTATGGATTCAGAATATTTCCTTTTTCTCTTAAGACTTTCTATGATGCTTATTGTTATTCCTTCTCCTTTGCTTGCTTCTCCAGCCTCCAATTAAAGGCTGGAACAATTAGGTTTTATTTAATTCAGTTCGGTAATTGAATAGATATATAGACAGTTGAAAGCACCAGGATTCTCTACAGGGTCTTGTTTATCACTGTCTAAATCTTGGTTAACAGCTTGCTACCATTCTAAATATACAACTATTTATTTAAGTATTTATGTACAATGTTTGTTTACCATGGCAACTGCTGTATCAACTTGACATACACAGAAGTAATTTTATTCAGATACATTTACCTCTTCATTAGAATTCACCCATATCTTACAGTATTTAAAGAGAAATGACAACAAATTCTCAATATGTTTCAATGTATTTTATATGTAAAAAGTACTTGTCAAGTCTCTATTATAACATATATGACTAAAGGTATTTGCCATTCACAGAACTGGTCAGCCAGCCAATTAAATCAGTTGGGGGAAAATACTCATGGCAACCTTTGAAAATTACTCAATTTGTGGTTATTTCAGGAACCAAGTTATTTATCTTACTTCTTAAATTTATACCCTGACTACAATTTTCAAAAAAGAAGTACAAACAGTAAAACATGTAGCCTAGTACAAAGACAGTTTCTCTATTTATGTTTTTCTACAATCTTTTCTTACACTTCCAAGTCCACTTCTTTATTCTAACTTCCCTTAAAAATTACTCCTGCTCTGTTCCAGACCTCTAGAAGAACCTAGTCCACATCTGAATGCATCTTTGCAAGAGCAAACTACTACTGAGTCCTGAGTTGCTCAGAACACTTTTTCTGATCTTTGTTCTAGGATCCAGTGCCATGAAAAAAAGAGGTACAGAACTGATTGCTTTAATGGTTTTAAATTCATAGTACGTGAACTGACTGGGCTGTGTCCTTGGTTCACTCAAGAGACAGGGCCCACATCCTTCCTCATCCACACCTGTGGAAATGGCCAGACTAGGTAAGTCACATGCGATGCCTGGATGTATCGATCATGGCCAAAGTAAGGAGCAGAACTCCACAAATACAGTTGGCAGAAATATGAACCCACAGTTCAGAAACACAAAGGATAAATTGTGATCCATCTCTGCTTGACCTGTAACACTGAATTTCATTGACATCTGATTTACTAGTGAAATCAGGAAACAATGAATATACAGCCCTACAACTGCCAAAATTAAGGCAGACCCCCCAAAGGGAGTTTGCAGGGTTAAAGAGAATAATAACTACAGCAAGAATAATAATAACTACAGCATGACTGCAAAGGAAACTGGATATAACAGGATAGGTAATTACAGAGAGCAAGAAATAATTCAAGGCTGCAACATTATGAGAGTGCAGTACCAGGAGAGATTAGAGAGAGAAAGAAATAAGACTGGTCATGAAGTATTGTATACACTGTTAAGTTTCCAATAGGGAATAATTCACTTATGTGATTCAACTCTTTATCCCTCATCACAGCCAGAAACCGCCCTGAGTTAAACAGAGGACAAAATTAAGAGATACTGTGAATTCTACAATATCTGTACCAGCAGCCATGATCCAGTCACTCCTGCAGTAAATGAGCAATACTTAATAATGATACTAGTCATAATTAATATTAAACTCTAAGTGAAGGTTTATTATCTACAAGTCCCATTAAGTAATTAACCAATTCATTAAGACTGCTAGAATAAAAGCAAGCAATAAAGTTATATAGAGACACACCCTGCAGGTCCAACATTTAATAATCTATTTCA
Source organism: Caprimulgus europaeus (assembly GCA_907165065.1). The sequence goes on along the minus strand of OU015538.1, from coordinate 18,107,019 downwards.
AGAGTAAAATAATTTTAACATTTATTTCTTAATATAAAAATGGTCTAGTCCTATAGTTATGCAAAACAAATCTGAGGAACATATTTTTTTGAAGTTCTTTTCAGAAGCTGCTGCTGGGTTTTACACTTTCAGCTGGGAAGGACTGCACAGGAACAGGCACATGCTTGTTTAAAATAAAAGCCCACCCTGCAAATCCTACCAAACAAAGATAAAACCATAAATTTTGTGAAACAAAGCTGAGGTGAACACTGATCTATTTATTATATACAGTTCCAGTAATCCAAATCAACTTTTTTAATTCAGTGGATCAAATCCTGCAGTTATGAGGTCATAAAACCAGAGAAATTACAAAATTACTAAGAATGCTTAAGAAGGAAAGTAACAAAACCAGCTGTGAAGTATACACGTCCCAACTGGAACAGAAACTGGTTTCCAATGCCTAACATTTCATGTCAGTACTCTCTTTTGTATTCTTAAATTTCCTTGCTTTTTTAGGGGACCCGGACAGTCACAGTTTTCCCATTAACGACATGATTTTCTTTCAGGCAGTTGGCCAGTGGAAAAGAAAACCAAGTGGAACTTTCCTCTTTCCTGAGGAGATGGAAATGGATGTGAAGCTCCAGGTAATGTAGACTTGGTTTGACCAGTAGTACACTACAATGATTCTAATGAGGCACACTTCCCTTTTTTACTTTAGTCTCCTGAAAACATTTTTCATATTTTGACTGGCAAGAAAGAATGTTTTAAATCAGATTTGAGAACTTTCACTTCCATTTTGTTACACACAAGTTTCAAATACAACTTCAGTTTTCATTTTATGTCTTTATTCATGATGACAGCAAAATACTAAGAGCTGTACTTGTTCTTATTTTACCTTTAATTTTGTGTTTGCAAAGTCACAACTTTCCTTCATGTTAGTGAAATGAAAAGCTGTCTTAACTGAATTCAGTAGGGCTGAATAAGACTAGTACTGCCAAAAAAAAAGAGGAAGAAATGAACACGCCTTCTACCCATAGCAAAACCAAATTTGGTGAGGTATTTTCTGAAAGTTACACCTTATTTCCTCCTTCCCTTTATTCAGTTTCCCAAATTTAAGACACAAACAAAGTTTCTTGTTACTTACAACTTGCTTCTTTGCCTGAGAACCCTACCTCTTGAGAGACCTAGTGCTTGTAGTACGCAGTATTTTAAGAACGTGTTTCTAATTAAGTGAACAGGTGGCTTCAGCCAGCAGGAACTACTGAGCAAACAAACCCAGCGAGAGCTGGGACTAGTTGTAGCAGATGGTGTGGTCTTTGTACCACTTTAATGAAGACTGTGCCTGAGCTCTCTTTGGGTTTAATATCATCCTTATCATTTGTGTAACTACACTTACACCAAAATAAAAAGAAATTATTTCTAGATTACAAAAGCAATACATTCTGTGCACCCTTCAAGCATGTTCAAGCATATTCTTAGCTAATAAGTGTATATTATGCATAACATAATTCAGTTAGAAGGTCAGTTCATACCTAACACTTATCAATATCCATCCACCAGTGAAATACTGGTGTAATATTTGTATCATGCTAGCAATCATCTTGTAAAACTTTGCACAGACATTAACAGTCTTTAAGCAGCAGGTATACATTTATAGATTTTTAACATTCCCTTGCCAACCCCTGTTTCTAAATTAATCTAGCAATGGTTTAGAATACATTTATTAAATTATAAGCTTCCCTCTACGGATTTATGTGAGTGTACTCCAAATCAGAGTTCACATCAGGAATGGGAAAATTTGTTCAATGTTTTTAATGAGGATTAACATTCTATCTTGCATCCTCCCATTGACTTAGGAGAGGGTGATCAGCAAGAAAAGCAGTAGTATAAAAACAATTTCAGTAGAACAATAACCATTCCAAACTAAGTAAGGATTGAAAAGAAAAATAGGGAACAGCATGGGAGAAGCTTCCAGTATAAATTCAGTAATTGAATTCAGAAATGCCAATAAATTACACCTTTGTACAGTCTAGTATTATCACAGAGAGCTCATGAATTTAAAAAGCATTCATATACACAGTTTTCCATTCAAAAATTCCCTAAAAGGTGTCTGTATGTAACATAGTTCAAATACCTTACAAGAGTGCACTGCAAACTGGTTTTCCAAACTCAGAAACAGCTTATTTATCTCTGAGGTTCACTGGAGTGGGTAAGCTTTCTCCTTGCTACATGGCTGTTTCAGCCAAACGGTGTCAGTCCTCTAAAGTAAATGTTTGGTGACACCGCCAGTAAGTTACACAGCAGTGGTGCAGGAAAGGGAAACCAGTGAGTGGGGAGATTAAAAAAATAAAAAATTAAAGTGTGGACCATAAAGTAAAGGAAATTCAGTGAGCATTATGGATGGAACCAAGTACCTTCCTAATATGTATTTTGTAGTCCTTTTTTTTTTTTTTTCCTCTCATATGCACAGAAACATGTTATGAGAAAAAATCTGAATCTCATTTATAAATCTGCACCCCATCAGAACAAGAGAGAAAATGATACAGTGATTTAACAGTAATGTAGCTGCCTGGTCATTTTATTGTCATGAGTTTCATTTTATCAGAAGGGCAATTAATATACAGAGTGGACAACATATATGGCATCTGAAGTCCAGGACAGATGTCATTTATCAAAAATGCATAGAAAAATTATTTTGTTTTTTTCAACTGGAATAGATATTCGGAAGGATGAGAGATTAAGATAGCAGATAAGGGTGCCATATATTTTGATTACATCTTTTTTCCTATTATTGTAATAATATTTGCAAACATGTTGTACTGTAGTCTGGCTGTATGTCTTGGGTTTACATTCACGTGGGTTTCTGTTCAAAAGATGCTTAAAAGAAATAACTGAATCATTTAATATAACAAAATCATTAATGAAAAGGAGTATACCCATTTAAAGCTGTCACATACACATTTCTTTACAAGGTTTAAAAATATTACTGATTTGGAAAAGATGGACACTTATAAAAATAGATAAGATGGATGGATCAGAAAATGCAAGTAGGAAAAGCACCCTTTTAACTCTAGCAGTTTTAACATGAGCATCTCTACTTTACGATTGCTGTAATATCACTTGACAGTTCATTGAAAACCATATTCTCCCCTAGCTTTGTGCACAGATTCAATACATAAGGAAAGATAAAGATACAATACAGTCTCCTCTGTATATAAATACTACTATATGCAATAATTTGGCTGGAATATTGCAAGAATCATAGTATACAAGACTCATTATTCTTACTATTTGTACTGCTGAACTTGTCTTGCTAGTTCTATTTATTTTTCACTGGAGTAATTCTTCTGGGAACTTCAAAGCAATTAGTTCAGGAGCACATGTTAAAGGGTGAAGAGTTTCAATGTTGCAGCAATGTAAGATAACTATAGATCACAAAATCTGTCATGGAATAATGCAATCAAGAACAAAGCAAATTGAAGCTTTGTTTTCAAAAGATAAGAATGCAATGGAATGCATCAGTAGCTCCTCTTATTTCTTGTGCTGTCTACCTAAATGAGACTCCCTGCTTGCATATTTCAAAGTCATTGGTTAATTATCCTGTAGCAAAACCACATTTTGGGTGCTGTGATTTGAACATAATGATGTGACTATAATTTGAACAAATTAGAAATATGCAAAGTTGAATACTTGATTTCAGATACAATCCAGTAATTAAAAACATAACAAATAATTTAGCAGGGATGTTGCCGTTGTTGCTGAGAAAAACTAATTGCAGTGCCTGTATCTCCCCTACATTTGCAGTGATTTACTCCAACCCCAAGTTGAGATCCAATGGCAAAAAATAATGAATGAAAAGTGTAATTCCCAGACTTTTAAACCATACAGACAATACTGAGTGAGAAAGGAACAAGATGGACTAAAGAGATGTAATTTGCATTGTCAATTTAATGTTTGTTATGCACTTGCTGTAAAACAGAAAATAATACCATGCCAGTGTGTAAAGTTACATGGGCAATACGACAGTACAGCAAATATAAGCAGATTATCTAACACAGAATGAAAGCTGAGTAATATTTCTTTTCAAAATATACTGTCGGTGTCATCCTGACATTTTTTTATAATTCTGATAAAAGTCTTTTTGCTAAAAATTCACTGAATTAAAACATATTTCTGGTATTTTTGATACTGTGTAAGAATGATATTTTTCTTTGCTAGAGTGTCATGATTCTGGATGGATTTTAGGCACCAACATTTACAAACCCTACTAGGATCTCTCCCTGTGGCAGCTGCTCTCAGGCACTCAAGGTTAACACCACTGAATGTTCTTTCTCTTTGAGACCAAGCATTCCTGTGAAAAAAAGCCTGCTCCAAACTCAGCAATACAAGGGAAATAGCAATGGCTATTCTACAGCCCCCTAAAATTACAGGCAGCCTTTTATTCCCTGCCTTCAGTACTACTTCAAATCCTACAATGACATTGGTTTTGCCATTCCCTGATGAGAAAATATAAGCATGATTCAAGTGTATTGAAAATGTATGTTCAGCAGTGCTGTTCAGCCATGAATACTGTTCAACAGTGACCCAAAAGAGTGGATGAATGGTACAAAGGTTTTACAGGTCAAATCTGTGATCTGAGAACTCAAATGAAAACTGCCTTTCCTAATTCCTTGTTCCTTTAGCAGTCTATCTGATCACAGAGGTAAACCTATGCTTTCACAAATGTCAGTTTGCCTCCAGAAGTTGTTTCAGTGTTGTCTATTTTTTTCACCCCTCCTGCTACAGGGAATGTGTAACCTCCGTATTTCTTTGAAATGCAACTTTGTGCCTATACAGAAAAAATATTATTTCCTATTGACAATGCTCATCATTTCCACAAGTGTTGTTGTCTCCTAGCAGTCAGTTCAAAATCAGCAGCTCTGCTGAATTTAGACTTAACATTCTAATAACAAGCACAGGCGCCTGCTCAGCTGTTAAGCAGAGACCAAAATTACTTTAGAGGGATGAGTTGTTTTGCACAGATAAAGATTCACAGGCTGGGTGAATCACTGGAAGTCCACTGACATTCATTGACCCATCCTTGTTAAAAACCAGTAAGTTGCTGGGGATTTTAAACAGAGGTTTGTTCTAAATATTGAGGAAATAAACAGCAAGCCAGATTTTTAACAAGGATGGGTTTAAACATGCAAATAGGTAATTAGCATTATATCTATGTTTTGTTCAAACATTTGTCACCTGCAAATATTCTTTAAAAACTGGACCTTTGACTTTGTTAGAGAAGTGAGCAGGAGAGGTTTATGAACTTTAGAATGTTAGATTTGGCTGGGAACTGGATTCAGTATTGCCTATCAATTCTCCTTTCTATTCTTAAAACACAAAAGTCAGTGTTGTGACACAGTAGTTCAGTGTTACTGCATTCCTCAAAAGGCGATACTTGAAAATGACATATATAATGCAAACAATACCAGCGCAGAAAAAAAAACCCCAAAACCCAAAAAACAAACAAACAAAAAAAACCAAAAGAAGAAACCCAGATATATTAAAAAAAAAAAGATATATTCTTAGGGACTTCACTGCATATGAAATAAACCTGTCTGTGGTCAGGAGATGGGTCAAAAATAAGACTGGTCAAAAGATTTTTTGGAGTGTCTCAGGTGCTCTTATTTTCTTGAGAGAGAGGAAAAAAGAAACAACCAAAATATCTCAGTCTTTTACTTGAGATGATTCAAGATAAATTATTCTTAAATCTGTAGGTTGGGTTTTGTTTTGTTTTTTTCCCCTGACAAATCACTTGAACTGTGACAGCACACAATAGTATCATGAGGACTAGCATGGAAGAGTGCAGACAACCTTCTGCAACCCCTATCTTGACCTTCTGGGACCAAGACACACCAAAGTCAGGACCAACTCTCAGTGCCATTTCCAAAAACTTTAACACCAGTATAACCATACTGACCTATACTGAAGTTCATTTTACTTTACATGGCATTCAGTGCTATTCTTCTGGCACTGTTCCTAAGATGCATCTGCTCTATATACTATCCCTTTTCCTCACTTTGTTTCTTTACACTTGAGCTGACTCAGAAGCTAAAATTGAGAGATGCTTACACCCAGGAATTCAGTAGCCTACTGACTGTGAAGACAGAGATGACGACGTCCAAGTATTGACAGCTCTCTAATGCTGTCCTTCAGAACTTTCTTCTATTTGGAGGGAAGGGCACAAAAAATCTTCCACAGTTGTGTGGAGAAGGATCAGTGGTGTAGCCCACTGAAACAAATAACCTTAGGGCAGACCCACAGAAATCCTTAATTCTTATATACATAAATGCAAATCTAAACATGGCTTCAGTAACTCAAGTGTGGTTTTCCATGCAGCTGCAAATACACTTCAGAGACCAAGTAATCAATATTCAGATTTAAGCCATTCACTCCAACTACTACTTATTTTCTATTTTTCTTATTTAGGTAGCTAGCTGTACCAAACTGCTAAACTCATATGCACTGAACCACTGAAAACACTAATAGTCTTCAGTCCTGCTATTCTTAACACATCATGACATGTGGTAGTTCATTTTTCTTTTCTTTTCTTTGCATTGCATTTCAACATGATGCCACTTTGGAGGTTATTGAAATTATTGTTCATGCTCTGAATATCTGGTTAAACAGAAATGTGTGATTCAAATTATTAACTAAAATGAAAGCAGAAAAGATGACAACATAAAGGGTCTTATTTTTAATTCTCTTTGCAAATCTCAGCAGTTAAAAGCCAGATGAATAGAAATCAGTTAGGGTTCATTACAGTTACAATCCATCCAGAGAAAGAGAAAGATAGAAGCTCTGGTACATTAACTTTTATACTTGTGACCCAGTAAATAATGTTCTAGTTAGAGCTATGACTTCTTGAAACCCAAAGCTCACGTAAGTTCTATAATAATATAATAATTTTTGTGTTGTTAAGATTTGCTAAATGCAGATCTGAAGGATGTTAAATTAAGAAAAAAAAAATTCTTTAAAAAAATCACAGAGGTATATTCAAAATTTTTAACCATGATACAGCTTAAATAAATTTGAAAACAAGGCCATCTGTCAAATTACAGCAATCAAATTGAAAAATCAAATTTATGATGAGTCTAACACAGATGACATACTTCCATTTTCTCTTCACACATGGGAGAGACTAGATTTTCAGTTAGCTTGGATCATTTAACCAACGCATCTGTAATTCAGATGCAAGCACTGAGCGTGTTACCTGAACAGACAGCAGAGGCAGAGGTGTGGGCTGAGGGAGGGAGCTTGACATTGTATTTGTCCCTACAAAAGGATTTTGATTATATCATGATTCTGATCACTTGCAAGAAAATCTGAAGACATTAATTCAAAACCAGAAAATTACTCCTAGAAAATAGACCCACCTTGTATTATTATATTTATTTAATTATGTTCTAATGATTAAAAATTCATTCGCTGTGGAAGTTGCATTAAAAAATATTCTCTCTTGAAGTATGTGCAGGTTGGCTTAGGACAAGCCTAAACTGATGAATACAGACAACTCATTAAAAATACAGGGGACTAATTTCCATCACAGCCTTTTACTCTTGTTTAATCAGTAGCACCTAAGTTGCACAGTTAGGGAGCCAGTAACTGGGATGTTGAAATAAAAAAAGCATTTAATGAATTACAGATTAACATTGTAAGGCTGGATTCAGAGTTTAACAGAACACGGTGTATCTTCTCATCTGCTAAACGTCAGTCTCCGATGCGGACAGAAATGAATGTCCATTGATAAGAACGTCTGGCAAACTTCTCGGTTGCAGGGCTTACAATATTGTCAGTATACAGAGTTAGGAACAGAATGATAGAGTTTTGTCTCTTCAGTTCAACATCCAGTACTGCACATTCTGCAATGCTCTGCGATAAACTCAGGTTGTCATTTAACTTCACTTTCTCACTCCTCTATAGGTTGTTTCTAAAGGAGACTTTCAGCAACAGTTAACATCTACTGTAGCAATTAATTTTTCTACTAATAATAGAGACAGAAAATTCATAATAAGCAGTACCTTCTCCAAATTTAGATTAACACTATATGACATTCTGTATAAACAAAGAAATTAGGAACTTGTCACTTAGTAAAGACCTTACCACAAATGCACTCCAATATCATTTCTGTATACATAAGGGTAAGCACAGTACCACATTCACTTACCACATCAGAAGAAAATAAAGATGGGAAGGGAAGAAAGTAAATCTAGGCATATGTTATCATCCTTTTTGTAACATTTCTACTTTCTCTTTTTTCTTTCTTACACAACCACTAAGAGGATTCTTTGTCTGCTACAAATTCTCTTACATAAAAAAAAAAAACAATCAAGAAAATGCAATGAATATTAATGGTCTTTTAGTTTTTTCTTCTACATCTCATTTTAACATTTTAACAATATGAGCTAAAATTATGGAATCATAGAAACACTGGTTGAAGGAACCTCTAGGTGAAGCAATACTAAATCAGATCAGCCTTGTATGGCTAAGCCTTTAAAACCTTAGCCATACCCGAGTAACCCATCACAATACTCTACTGTCCTACTAAAGAAGTTGTCTCCAACATACACTATCAATGTCTCCAGCCTGATCTTGTAGCACCTGGATCTTGCTTTACTCTCTGGCTCTACGTAAGAGAGTTTGCTTCACTGTCTTTGCAACTCTTCTTCACGTAGTTGCAAATTGCCTGATCCCCTGTAAGCCTGATCTTTGCCAGACTAAACAAGCCCAGCTCCCTCAACCTCTCCTCATAGGTTGTATGTTCTAGGCTCCATATTTATGGCCTTTCCAGTTTGTCAATACTCTTCTTGAACTAAGGGGCCCAAACTCAAATGGAATGTTCCAGGTATCACCAGCAACATATTGCTTGGTTGTAGATAATTTTCTGGCCCATCTGGTTTAATACAGGATCTCAGATAACCGATACTTGTACTGACGGTAAAGCCCTTACATACCTACCTTATTCAGACCCAAAGTTTAACCCAAGTAAGCAATCTACTCATGGATGATGTATTTTCAGAGCAAAAGCATGAGCTTTTCTGAGTTCTTGAGGTGCTTCATGTGCCTCTCTCTGAATTGTTGAGACCAAAGCCCAAGAAACTTCTTTCCCGTTACAAAGGTCCAAAAAAGAAACATAACAGGAGAAAGACAGACTGCATCTAATCTTATTTATGCTGTGCAAAATCAATCTCCTGAAGCTTTCTAGTGCTTGCAAACATGCAGTTAAGATGCCTCTGGTGATGGACAGAAATTGCAGGTTTTCCTCCCAATTTTTTAGCTATTTCTTATTTTCATTCTCTTAGCTTCTGCTGAAAACTGATTGACTGTAAAAGATCTACTGCAATGTCAGTCTCCCGTTAACAGCTGGGAAGTCACTTTGTCTTACTTGCAGTCACAAAAAACCACAAGATAATCATAGTGTGACAGCCATACCCAGCAGCGAGGAAGAGAAGCAAATCCCTTTTTATTATTCTGCTCTGCCCATTTCAGCCCTTACCAAATTTCCCAATAGTGAAAGAAAGAACATCCCTTTGCAATTCCATGAATGGCTGGATAGCCAATAGGAAAGCTTATTTTCAACTCATAAAGCATATTTCCAGGATAAAGGTTGATTTTTCCCTCCTATGTTGCTAAAATTATATTCCACAGTTTTCACTAATCCCTCTCATTTTAGAGGAAACAGTCTCTCAACTTTCCAATACTGCTCCCCGTACTGTCTATCTCAAGGTACTGGTGAGCTAGACAAGTATATCCCAGACTGAGGAACTCAACAGGGAAAAATATACAAAGAGACAATCCTGTGACACAAAAGCCTGTCCCTGAACAGCATTAATGCCATGTAATTTAGTTGCCAGTTTCTACAAGCACTTTAATGTAAACTACAGTTTCTACTGAAACTGGATTTAGTAATTAGAAACACGGGGAAGGAAACATAAAGAAGACAGTCTCTTTCTCTTCATTGCCTCTGCACTGCTCCTTGTTTCCATAGGTGCTGCTTCTCATTTAACAGAGACATTAGCATAGAAATAATCTGCATCAAGTCTGTTTCAAAGCTCTGCTCAGTCCCAGGAGTTTTGGCTGCCTAAGAGTATTAGGATAAAAAATAATTTGAATCATTATATTTTAGATTCCAATTAGCTAAAGAAAACACAACTTTACTTTTATTAACAGATAAACATTTACAAAAATAGTATTCCCCTTATATTCACATAACATTAGAGAGCTTCCTTGTCCTAGTAGTTCATTCAAAGAGCTAGAAAAAGGTAGAAAAGAGATCACTAAACCCAGCAGATTTCTAATAAAACTACCAAGTCTGAGTCAGATCAACTACCTATAATTTCACAATCCACATGACATGTTCCCCATAAAGAAACAGCTAAATGTGGTTTTTTTTAATGAAATATTCCAATAAATCATAGGTCATTACTCAAACCTCTCTTAAAAAAAAGTTAAAAAGGAGCTCTGCACTAGAAGCACAGAAGCACTATGTTTCACTAACCTAACTCCCAAAGTCTTCGAATCTATCATGAAGTCATAGTTTATCTACTAAAAAAATTAAGCTTGGCCAAGATCATAATGAAATTGGCAATAAATCTGAGATTCTATATAAAGGAAGGGCAGGTTAAGGATTCTTTGCCATTCATTTCTCTAGATTGGTAGTTATTTGTTGAAGCATTCAACGTTTATGAATTTCTGCAAACCTAAAAGTAATAACTCAGTCAGGCAGACACAGAGTCCCAGAGCCATGAGCTAGTCAGTAGAAAAATAACCAGTAATGAGGATGATGTATTGGTTAGAGCAGATACTCCTCGATTCTTTATTTAGCTCTGCCAGCAATTAGTATGTGACCTTGAACAAATCACCGAGTTAAAATACATTTTAAAGCATCAAGTTTATACTGGACATAGATGTAAATGTATTCTAAATCTCATAGATTTTCAAATGCAAACAGTTAATTCAGGTTCTCTTAAATTTATATGTTATTTTTAAAGAAAGCTTCAAGAAAGTAAGAAATTTAAGTTCCACACCTACTTTCACTGAATGTTGTTTCAAGCTCCTTTGAAAAAATGTCAAACACAAACTTGGTAATCTACAATATCTATTTATATTGTGGATATTGTCACAATATTTTTACAGTGCTGTAAAACACTGAGGTATGGATATGGAGCCTGAGTGCCTCACACGTATCTCTACTTGCCAAATGTCCTCTATCTGGATAACTAATGATAGAGAAATGAAGGTTCAGTTTCGTCCTACCTGCCTTCAGGCACATCAGGGAGCCGTGAGGGTCAGCTGCTCCAAAAGGGGAGGTGAGCCTGGAGCAGAATGCAACAGTAAGACAATGATCTCACCAACAAGCAGCCAGGATGCAGAGCTGCAAGTTCGGGTCAGGATCAGGGCCAGAGACAGTGGTCAGGATTGGACACAATCTAGTGATTACCCAGAAAGTCCACAGTAACAGGGTGGGGTGAGGTTAAGGAATTTGAGGCAGCATGTCTGGATCAGGGTGAGAACGAGAGGAGGCCCAGACATACCTGCTACACAGCTGCTTTCTTTAACACAGATCTTGTCAGCGAAGGAGCTGACCTTGGACTCATTCAGCTGAACTCTGACTTAGTTAACTAAACTACAGGGTACCCTCCAGGTCCTGAGCAGTGCACTGAAGTGCAGAAGAAAGCAAGCTCAGTGCTCTTCCCACATCAAAAAAGAGAGAGGTTCACACACAGCATTTCAGTACACTTCATATCTGACATACCTTCTGGAGGTGCTGCTCAATCTCATGAGTTAATCAACTTCTAAGCTGCCTCACATAAGTGCTGAAGTGGAATGAACCTGGGTCAACCAGTCTCATAAAGCTGCACATCTGTGAAGAGTAGGAGACTGAACCCAAACTACTGAAATCCCCAGTAAAGCTATTTGAACCTGCTCCTCCCTTTCTGATTGTATCTGAGCTCCTTAGCTTTGAACTTCAGTTATCTTTCATTCAGCTTTGGGAGGTTTATAAATCCAGTCATGCTGGGTAGGTTCCTTACCAAGCGTTGCCCAAGCCATTCAAAACACTGGATGAAGAGCACTGTACAGACACAAAGTAGCATGGGTAAACTAATATTTTTAATGTGTATTTTTATTTTTCACTGTTATCAGAGCTTCAGGAATTCTTTCTGTGGCATCCAAAGAGAATTTAGTAAGGTTACCATATGCAGATAAAATTAGTTAGCATCACTGGTTTAATTAGTCTAGAGACAGCTCTCTCAGAGACATAAAACAATCTCTCTTCCAGCTCCTACTCCTGATTTTCCCTGAAGCCCTTTAAGACAACAGGTAAATCTAGTAGGTTTTCTATGGCTTCATTTCCCCAACTACAAAATGCAAACAAAACCAACCAAAAACCAAAACCACAACAGCTTTCTCAGAACACCATCAATGAAGTACTTTGGGATAAGATGCAGAGCATCAATAACTGATACTGACTGCAAAATCCAGAGCCTGCTACTGCAACAGCTCCTGCTCGTTCAGGGAGATTTCTGCCCGAGCACAGAACACACTGGTAGGTCACTGATGAGCTCACACTCCCAGGGTGTCTCTGCCACTGAACTCAGCTGAGTCACACGCTGTGAAATAGGGAAAGCCCATTTGCATTACCATGAATTTGCCTTGTAAACAGAACTAGTCCAGGTGGAGTGTTATTGTGCCGATGTTTGCAAACCACTTTTTTCAGCAAAGCTCTATGAGGATGTATAAAACTGACATTGATTAAAAGTTACAGAATTTTGTTATATTTAGAACTTAATTTAAAATCTTAAAAACACCCTGAGGCCAGCTGCAGGAAGATAAAGCATCATTTTCTAATTAATTTTAATGGAAGCACTTTCAAATTTTATTTTACTGAAGAGCAACTAATTTTGATTATTTTTGTAGTCTTTTAGAATGAAAAATCACTTTTGCAAATACAGTTAATTGGAACAATTTCTTCTCTACAGCACCACCCATTTTTATTTTCATACGATCATCTGTCTCATAATCCTGGTAATTCCTTGTCAATCATTAGGTAAAATGCACTTTCCCCAAGATTTTAGTTTAAAAGAAAGTTTAAATACCAAGAAAAAAAGATGTTAAATCAAGCAAAAATACCTGATTTTTTACTTTAAAACTGTTACAGGAATTCCCACATGCCTGTTATAGAAACAGAGAAAATAGACTTCTCAGTCTGTTCCTAGTGATATGCCTGGACTCTACCCACAAGGAGCTGACATTCAATAAGAGGGACAAGAATGTTAAAAAAAAAACAAAACAGCTTAAATAGGTACTTATTAGGTGATGATCATTGAAGAGATAACCCATTTAAGTTAAAATGACAACTATTCTGTTTCTGATATTGCTTTATTTTCAAACCATTTAAATTTATTTGTTCTGGAATTCTTACTAGTCCAATCTTGTACAATTAAGACCATTTTTTGAGATGTACCCAGCACCCAGTTTGTATGTCAGTGGAAAGTGTACACAATATTTCAAACAATCAGCCTAAATGTTATCACCCACTCCATTTATTAACTTTCTTTTTAAAAAACTTAGAAATTAAAGGAATTTGCATAAGAATCAGAACTCCCTATATATGTCTCTCGAGTTTAGATCTTGGTGTGTGTTTTGTTTCCCACTATCTTGGGTCAATACCTGCTATTACTTAGCAAAGATGAGAGAAAGAAAAAGATAGTTAGCACCACATTCATGTTCCTCCAGCCTTGACACTGTTCAAACAGCTACAGACGCTGCCTAATAGTTTTAATAACATTAGAACAAATCTAAATTACACCCAGCAATTCATGGTCAAATCATCAGTTTCAGCTCCTCAGTTAACTGAAGTGCAGAATAAAATAGCCATAAATCTTCTGATGTGTATCAGTCGAGCAGCATGAGCAAAAGGGAAGTAAATTTAGAGGATAGTATGTGGGATGTCTTTGAACTGAGGGCTCTGTAAGGGAACTTTTACATTTAGGCCAACAATATTTCCCTTGGTATCAGTGAGTCTGTTTGCTTGTGTATGTCCCAATGTGATAAGGGGTAGACTAATTTAAGTATACTAGTGCAGAATCTATGAGTTTTTGTATAAGCAGTTGATTTACCCTTTTAAGTTTGCTTTTAACATGAATGTTCATACAACTGTATGAATTATTTGTACATTAAAAGAACTATTATATTTCCATGTAAAACAATTTTGCAGCTTTGTCCACATTCATCCGTCTGGGGGGAGATACAATACTGTGTGACTTATACCATCAATCATACAAAACTGGAAGTATGAAATAAAATCATTTTTGATGTATTTATTCATGCCTCTCCTGTGATGGCCATCCTTATTTTGAATCAAGGTAAATGATGAGTAAAATGTGATATTTTACTTGTAAGTTATTATGCCAGCTTCATAAAACTGTTCCAGTTACAGATACTGCTGCAGCATGGCCTCTGCTATCCAAGCACTGAAGATTTCAGGTTAAAAATAAGTTATTTAGATTTGGTAACACATGTATGTGTGCAAAATGAATGCCATACACAAGAAGAATAGTAGGAAATCAGACAGTACCATCTTTCCATCTTTTTACAAAAACATTGCTTAAATACTAATCTCAAATAGTTTACTCAAAACAGTAGGGGATTATAGATTGAACTTCCAAGTGCTTAAGAAGTTTTTAAAAATTCATGTAATAGCTGTAGTAATGCTAATGCATATTTCTATAATTAGTTAGCTAGCTTCCCCGATAACCATATACATGTATATCGCCTTTAATAAAGCTTTGGGATAAGAGTCTTAGAAACATCCACATGTCTTAGCGAACTAATTTACTTTGATACACTCACTGTATCAACAGTATACAATCCATTTTGCTTATTACAGTACTCCAAAATGATTGTTCAGGATTTCAGCGCTACTTCCTTTATCATAGTTAATTAAAATATTTAAGCTATCTAAACCCCACAAAATAGCTTACTGCTTTCACATTCTCGTGGACAATGGATTTTTTCAATAACCCAACTTGGAGAAGAAGGTATTTATGGCAATCTGTTTTAAGCCTCACTTTCTTCAAACAATAAGGATGACATGGAACATTATTAATGTTTCCTTAATTTCTCATTATATTTGCTCATAAAGAAGTTAATAAAACTTTATGCAACCTATTTTGGTAGGATCTCTTTTCAAGATTCCAATTTGATTTTGCCTTTTAGATCAAAAAGGAACAATTCAATCGAGTTCAAATACATTTCAGAAAAAGGATGTCAGCAATGTTAAGTTACAAGCATGACTGTAATGAACTGAAAGATAATCACCGCTGACTACCGTTCACTAGTTCACATTGGAAACATGTATCATGAAACTTCCTCTTCAATGAAACTCTGCAATCCAACAGCAATATCTGTCAGCTAAAGGGAGAGGTGACAGAATTGTTCAGTGTAAGACTTATTCATTAGAACTTGGATTTTTATTTTTTTTTTCCTTTTAAAAGAAAGGATGTCTTATGATTAAAACATTATTATAAATGAGATGGTAGCCTGTCATGTGGAAAATCGAGATTCTCTGGTTCTGGTGAACTGCCTTCCAGCCTAAGGGTTTTTAACTAACTTAAGTGACAGGCTGCCTTGTCTCACTAGTTTACATATTTAATTTTGCATTAACTGTTTTAATGTAGAGCTTTTATCGTTTAATGTGCTTCAAGATATAAAACATGCTTATTGTCTTCTTCCCTTTATTAATGTGCACTCATATCTATGTATGATCATATACAGAGTACCATATACAGCGACTTCCTTTGGATGAAGACAATAAAATCTATTGACATTACCCTCACTGCAACAGGACTTTATTTTTCTTGAATGACTAAAATGTAAATGAGCTGCACAAGCATAAGATTTTTATTGTTGGAGGGTTTCTTGTTCTTGAATGTAAAAGTTTCACCAGTCACAGTGAACAGTTTCACTAAGGCACCATTTTTTCAATTCTTTCATGATTTTAACATAGATTAGATTGACAGTAACCACATTTTTCTTTCAGGGCCAAAATATATGCTTTTCTATTAGGTCTTGAAGGGATAACATCAAGGGTTGACCTCAATTTTTGCAGACTATTCTACTAAATGCATCCCTATTATATTTGCCAATCAGCTAAAGGACTTTTGTCAGACCTAAGTACTTTACCTCCATCAGCTATGATCAAAGGGTGTCAGGACGTCCAATTTAAGATGATTTTTTTCTTCTTCTTCTCCCAGGAAGATACCAAAAGACTATGTTTTAGCGACTGGTAGTTACAGGAGAAATTCATATTGCAGTATACAACCCAAAGAAATAACTTAGTGTAAAAAAGGGGAGAGAGCAGCAGGAGTAGTCACTTCTAGGATATTCATGCATCATAAAAGATAAAGAAGTCTCCTGAGTGTTTGTACCTTTTCCTAATTTCCCATTTCATAATTGTTTAAAGGCCCAATGAGTCATGGCGTGTAAGCTCTGTGTCAGCAGGCAGATGCAGATCTCACTGAAGCCAAAGAGAATGCTACCTATTAATGTCAGGGTAAATCAGGTCCCTTACGCCTTTTACTTACCCAGTCATTACTGAGATTGCTGATTAAGTGCATTTATGACAGTGTTTAGCTTTGTTTCTGAGAAATACAGGTATGTGAAGATGGTGTTTCTCCATTTAGGAAGCACACTGATGTATGCCAAAGGTCTGCTCACCCCAAAGTCTGCACTAAGTAGGCTATTTTAATGATTGCTTCACCTATGGAGGCTCAGCAGGAAGCTTTTCTGGACTGCTGGGGTCTGTCCTGCCACTCGCAGGGAACTCCGGAGGCTGGGAGCCACCTACCTTACATACCCTCACAAGAAAGGAGCAGGCACTGTGCAGGGTGCTGCCCACCACACACAGTTTTGGTGCTGGGCACAGAGGGTTGATATCTGTGGCATGGTGCAATGTGGTGCAGTAGGAACTGCAGTGAGGTTAAGCAGGGTGCAGGCACCTGAAGGACTTACAAGTCAGCCTGATCAAACACAATCTGGTTAGCGTGTATTTCTATGGAACACCTCTCTCACCTCTATCCTCCCAGAACCTGCATTTCCCATTCAGGGAGCCCGTTGGTGTATAGCAATGTGAAGCTTGAGAGCATCTTGATATTTAGGGAACAGAGAAAAATGTCAAATAAAAGGAGAGAGAAGGAATTAGATCCCTTACAGGTTTGAATATAGCAAATACTAAATTATTTCTTGATGCAAGGACATAGTTCTTTGCTACTGGAAAGCTTCATTTCAGCCACATATTGAAGCATATCTCAAATCTGCCTACATATAGAAAATATTTAACTTAAGAAATAGGAAGGCATTGAAGCCAATGAAGTAAACAGTGCTATCATACAACTCATCTGAAGAAACAAAAGTAATCACAACTCCAAAGTCTAAGAAATCGACATTTCACAGAGATGCTTGCAAGGGATCCATAATTAAAATAGGAAAAAAATAATAAAAAAAAGAGTTGAATCCTGTTTCTACATTACTTAAGAGGATAAATTAATGGGATAAATTATTCATTCTGAAATATTCACTGTGCTTTACTAATTATCACAGAAAGCGTAACGCAGGAATTTAGTAAATTCTACTGTCACATACAGGCACGTAGGCACATACAAATGCAAAGACACGCTTGGAGATCCACTGCGGGCAAACATGAATGCTAAGAGATATAATTAAAGACGCTTTAATAGGTTTTCAAAGTTGCTAAGATACCATCAGGTAGCATAGCACATCTCGGACAGCCACAAATATCCAAGACTATGTCCTAAATATTCATTTCCTACAGCTTTGCTTTGGTTTTGCCTTTCCTTTCGCCTTTTTTTTTTTTTTTTTTTTTTTTAAACTTTCCTGGTAATTGTAAACCTCTTCAGATAAAACACCACTATCTGACAGGAAGAAATATTTGTGTTTGGGATTCACTATATTCACTCAGCAATGAATGAGTTTTTACAGCTTTTCTGAATAATAAAAAGCAACACAAATATAAAGACAAAGTTATCTGCAAAAACATGACTTGTAGCAAAGCAGGCAACTGAGAAGATATATGTTCACCACTTCCGATACAGTAAGGAAAGCAGCAGGAGATAGAGTTTGCTTTGACTATCACACCAGGATTTTTATAGTAGCATAGCACCTTACACAACTCTTAACTGAAACAGAAAATTGGGGGCATTTGAATTAGACACAAATATGCTGATGGATAATGTGAAATCAAGCAGCTTTTCAGATTTGACATAAAAATAATAATCTTGAATAAACTATTCTGATCTCATTACCTGCCTGAAGCTTATGACAACAGAGCAATTTGAGTAAGTCTACATCAGCTAATATTAATTGGTTGAGAGATGGATATTCAGTAATTTAGGTGTTACTTTCATCCATGTAATAACAACGTTCAGGCAGCCATATACAAAGTCTTCACCATTTTTAACTACTACCACCTCCTCAGCTAGTAAAGATCTTTCAGTAAACATTCCTCAAATTAAAAAAATAATTTAAAAATTACCTAGTTTATTCATCCAAATATTTGTTCATTTGGATTCTTCTTATCACATCTGTCTACACTTATTTAATTTACCACACAATTTCTTTAGTTACACCACAAAAAAGTGTAAGTGCTCCCAGCTCATCCAGTAATACAGTGAAACTGGTCAAGCTAAAGTATCTATAAATTTTGAATTGGAGTCACTTCAGTTCTCATTGCCTTGACACAGAACAGGATGGAAAAATTCTCTTCAGCTTTGCTTTTGATGTCCACTTTTTGCCATAAAGATAATTGTACAGATACATTCTAACCTCACACTTAGCAATGCTGGTTCTTTGAAAACAGAATGGCAAATGCCTACTGAACTTTTCTTTTAAAACTTAACACCCAAGATCAAAGACTAATTCAATTAATTCTAATCTCTAAAGTTATTAGATCTGGGGGCTTTATTATTAACATTTTTTTAAGCTTTTAATCCTTTATACAATGACTTATACGCAGGCACATAATATCCCAAATGATAATAACCACATTGTGAATTCTAATAAATTTTTATCTAGCACAAATCATATATAAAGCTGTCAGTTTAGCTCCTTCTTTGTAGAAAAGAAACAGAATCCTGCACATGATGGAAACACGGGTGATAAAGACTACAGATATGATTGCACTATTTGCAACTAATCATTTATTTAGAGATCAGAAATTGTTTCCAAGTAGACACTGGGGTAGTTCTTGGCACTTAACATCATCCTCTTTCAAGCAACTCTGCGATGAAAAGGGATATAAAGTATCCCAAAGACTGTGAAATGCAAAAACAGCTTTCAGCTGCCTTTTCTCCCTGCATTGTCCACAGTCATGAGAGACAAGCCCTGACCCCACTGAAGTCAACAAAATTTCTGTCATTGCCAGCAGCAGGACCGCTCTAACACTGTTTTTATTAATAATTAATTCCTCAGAATGACATTATGTGTATTCTGGCAGTGGCTTTGCTTTTTCCATCGAAGTAAAAAATTGGGGCAAAAATAAAGACAGATTTGGAGAATGTTGCCAGCTCTGATATTAGGATCAGACTAATTGAGAAAAAGTTTCAGCACCATGTTTGTGATATTCATCAATGAGTTCTTACTCTTGCTAGCTACCCTAAGCTCCAGTTCCACTAGAACTTCTGATTAAAACACTGTTACAAAAAAGAGGAAGACATAATGAAAACCTCTGTTTTTATGCAGGGAAAGGAAGCATTTACAAAAATGGCAGAATATATCCCAGAAGGATTGTAACTGAGGTTTATAATTAAAGCTCATGATACCATAACCCTTCTTTCCTGAGATGTTCTTAGACAGCACGCTGAGAGTAGTCAGTTAAATAAAATGGAATCTCATGACATTTACATGAAACACATTTGCACATTATATATAAATGTGCTCCTAATGTGATACCAGTCACCTACTTACTGCTCAAACTCGGAGCAGCCTTTTTGTGCCTTTTTAGCCAACAAAGAAGTTCTCTCATATCTGTTAATCTGTTGCTCAGCTGAGGGTATTTCTGCCCTTCCTTATTATTAAGATCTTTCAAAAAAGAGTAACAAATCTACATTGATAGCTATGGAGAATTTCAAGAAAGTAGAATTAAATATTACTAAGATTTAACCAAAAAAAGCAGAACTTATATGATATTGAGGTATTATTTCTACCTCAAAGCTCTTTGAAACCTCAGTCTTAATGTCCACAGTTTATGTGAGTTGCTTAAACATCACAATTTATAAAGAAATTTTGGGCAGATTGGTGTTTTGTTGGGTTTTTTTTTAATTATAGAAGTAATACAGCACAGATAAAATTAGGTAGGTTTTAATTGGAATGTTAAATATCAGTAATGCTGGTGAATAGAGCAAAAATTATTTATTAAATGTGAAGTGAACTTGATAAACAGTCTACATGTTTAACAAATAAGTTAGTATCTTGAATAGAGCGACCCTTAAAGTACTTATCCAAATTTAGAGACTTAGCTTTCTGTTTTATTTTCAACTTACTACGTATGTGCTGTGTATAGTGCAAAGTATCTTTGTCACTGGCCTAAAAATAAAACTTCCTGAATATATTATGTACTTATAGCTGGCAACAACCATTTCACACTTGCAAATTAAACCAATTCCTTGTCAAGTGACTGAGAGTCATGTTGATTTCAGTAAATCCAGAGAGATCTGGTATACTGTCAAGATGAGTTTGGTTAAATGTTAGCAGAGTTCAAAAGGAGAATAGAGAACATCAGTTTTAGTGAATTCCAAAAAGTAATTTATTTGTGTCAAGTTTACTTGAAGGTAAAAAAAAAAAAAAAAAAAAAGTAACAGAAAAGGAATTCAAACCCTAGAGAATTATGCTCAAACCCTCTCAAGTTTTAGGTCTTTGTGCACTCTGGCATTTAAATAGATATATGGAAAGCTCCCTAAAAATCAATCACTACCTCCTTGTTTATTATATTTAATACAATAGAAAAATCATTCTACTACATTCTGCATTATACTCCACTGAGTCACAGGAAAATCATTTTGGAAGAGTCTAAAAAGCAAAAGCCAAGCAACTACTGAAAGACAAACTGTTGTCAATAACAGAGACTGATATTTCTTGTTTATTTACATGGAAATATATGACACAGTATATGGACAGAATATATGGACAGAAATAAAGTATAAAATATATATGGAAAGAAAGCATAAAGTTATTTGAAAACCAGCTGTAATTAATACGAAATCTGACATCCCATGCTGGCCTCCCATGGAAATGTCTTGAAGAAGACAGAGAAGTAAGGAAAAACCTACCCAAGTCATATTACATGTGAAAACAGAAATACAGAGGCTTTGTTTGTTTCTTTCTTTTTGGACTAACTATGGATTCACAAATGAGAATCACAAAACATTGACTTCACTCACTTTTCCTATTCATTAATGCTTAATGTTTTCATTAAGCCCAACACTGTTCAGCATGACTTTGCCTGTATTTTCAAAGCATGCTAGAGAGATCACAAGTTTCTCTCCAGTTTTCAACACCAACTTTGTGTCTACTCCATACAGCTGTGAACTGAACCTCTGTAGACATCAGGAAATTTCTGACCCCTGAAAAGTTTCACATCTATTTGATATGTGCAGTGGTACACTGAGCACAAATGATCACCAAAAATCCAGAAAAAGGTCTCCATACCTATTTTAGTCTCAGTTTCCACATTACTTCATGCAAATCATACTGAGGGCTTTTTAGTAAATTTACATAATATATACCCTTCCTTCCTTTTCCTTTTTTACGTGCATTCTTTTTATATTCTGTTTGCACAGTGCTCCAGTGATATACAGATAACAGGGAGCCTGCAACGCCTCCAGCATGCATTTGTGGAGTTTACAAGTACAGAAAATTCTTTGTTCCCCTGGTTACTCTCACTAGATTTGCATTCTAACATAAGGAGAAAAAATGACAATTTCCTGGTTGTCACCACTTAACCCACCTATTAAGTGAACGTTCTGCAAATAGATATTGTTTAAAATTTTAATTTCTCATTTGAAGACAAGAAGGTAAGAAGAGAGCTGCCAGTAAACAAGCAGTCTAAAAGAATGAAATGCGTCTGGAAGAGAGGCTGGGATGTGATATGGCTGACGAAAGCAACTGGGGAAAGATTATGTTGGTGAAATATTTTGTTTAAATACACTTTGAGAAGCGATCAGAACACAACAAACTCAGATCTTAATCTTAGAACTAGACTGCTTTCAAGATTCAGAGCCAAGCACACTGTGAGACAACTGGTCATATGTATTGACCTAATATTCCCTGGCAAACAGAGTTCAGGATGTGAAATTCCTGTTTTCAATGAGCAAGAAATATTTACATACAAATGCAAAGCATGACAGAGCATGTTCTGAACTTCAAGAAAGGGCTGAGCTACCTATGCAAGACAGCATAATATGAAATTTGGTATATGTCAAGTAATCCTTGCAACAAACACATTCAACTTACGTGGTAAAGTAAATGTCTGCTATCAGGCAGATCACATACAATAAAAATGTAAATATTATAGCTCTGCTCCATACAGCAAATCATCTCTGTGACTCCTGCACAGGACTTTTCCCTTCATATTTTTGCTACATTTCCCATACCTGCACTTTTACTAGCATTACTTACCACTCCAGATCAGTAAAATGGACGTAAAGCTAAAGAACATTCAGGAACATTAAACATGTTTCTGACACACTGCATGATGCATTATTCTACATCACTTCCTCTCAGATTACAATACATCATGTCAAACATCTAGAATTTGAAAGAATAGTACTTGACATAATACATTTGTGACATAAGATGATGTAACATACACACAAGTCATCAGCAAAGCCCAGAAACCATGGATAAGCCCAAAACCCAGTAAGACTGAGCATTTTTAAGTGGCAAAAATTTTCCATTGCAACTGCTTAAGTCTAGTTCTATTCTTAAACAATAACCTTAGTTCTTTTAACTCTACTATCTGAAAAAACATTTTGAAAATTTATGGCATAGTTTCAGACTTAAATATTCCCTAGGTTGAAACACCAAAGATGCAGCATAATCAAGGTAAAAACCAAGTTTAACTCAAACAAGTTGATGCAGACAGCATCACCTCTGACACAGTGAGAGTGATACAACATGTGTGTGTCAGAGAAGAGTAAGAGACACCAATAACTGTCCTTTCACCAAGCAAAAGACCCAGTGCATCACCCAAGCATACAAATTGAATAATCATGTTTTAAAGTAAAAGTTACTCAATCTGCTATGATGTCTCCTTAGAGTAACTCTTCCTTAATTAACAAAAATTACATGCATTTTTTATCTTAAAATATAGTCAGAATGAACTATCTATTCCAATAAAATTGAAAAAAGATTGCCATAAGCAAGTGATAGTGGAAAGAAGTAGTGACATTTTGAAGGCTCAGTATGGTCTGCTATTTTTAAAGGGGCACTCTTTATACATGCTGTACTGGCATATGTTAAAGCAAGACTGCATGATTGTTACCTTGAGCTAGCATCAAAATAAACAAAATCATCCATCTCATGACATTATTCTTTATAAGTTAAGTAAGTCCAGTAAGGATCATAAAATTTCACTTTTAGTGCATTAGCCATTTATTCTAATGAACTCAACAAGTTAAATGCTATAGGTTACCTGCCTTGGTTTATCAAGGCATTTATGTACACTCACAAGCACACAGTCTGAACCTCATAGTTCAACATCTTCACCAAATATATTTCAGTTCCGATTAAAACAAAGGGGAAAGCATAAAAGAAAACAAACTGCTGTAATTTGTAGTTCACAGCAAGGAACTAGATAGCAAAAGAAAAATCTTTTTCTGGAAGGAAAAGCCTTTCTACAATAGAAAACAACTGCTGGAAATAAAATAAGATTAACCTGTCTCTCTTTTATCTTCATCCTTGTAGTGGACAGGAGATATCACTTGACTGTTGTCCTAAAACAACCGATTCAAAAGCAAAACTGGATCTATTTCATTGTTTGAACCAACTTGCATCACAGAACAGAAAGGTGGACCTGGAGAACTGAACTAATTCACCTTCATAAGCCAAAACAGGACCAACTCTGCTTAAATTATCCCTGAAAAATGCTTGTTTAATGTGCTCTTAAGTACAGAGACTCCAGTATTTCCCCAAGCAATATATTCTAGGATGCAAATATTTTTACAACTGGAAGTTTTTTCCTGATGTCTAGCCTAAATCTCCCTTGCTGTAGTTTAAAATTCCACTATTCTTTATTCTGTCCCCAGAAGCAATAGAAAACAAATCATTCCCTTCCTCTCTGAAGCAATTTGGAGACTCTTGGAGACTCATCATGCTCCCTTTCCTCTCACTCTAAATGAACAATTAAAGCTCCCTCAGCCGAGCAGGCCTCCGGAGCCTCCCATGATCCTTGCCCTCACCTCTTGATCCTCTCCAGTGGTGTGAAGTATGCAGCACAATATCCTAAATTCTAGGCAAAACATAACCAAAACTAAGGAAAGTTTGGTTTGTGTGTCTTACAAGCAAGGCTCCTGTTCACACACAGCACCAGGCTGCCTTTTCACAACATAACCACATCGGCGATTAACGCTCAAACTGTCACCTAAAACAACCTCCACATCCTCCACCACCCCCAGCTGCACATTCCCTGGCTCATAATTACACACATAAGGTTTATTCCTACCTGTACCAGGCACAAATTTTAGCAGTGGACAGGTATAGCTGAACTCAATGATCTCAGAGGCCTTTTCCAACCAGGAGATTCGATGATTCTAAATGGCGGCGTTTCGGTAGCCAGGGGCGGCAGCAGTGCTGTGTGGGAGGAGAACACCAACCAGCCCGTACCGGCCGCAGCCGGTTCCAGGCTGCTGCAGCCTGACAGGGGCAACCAGCTGGGCGCCAAAACTGCTGCCAGGCAGAGGCTGCACGGAGCCGCCCCTTAAACCTACTGACGAAGGAGCCATGGCAGCTGTGAGGGGAGATGTGTGAGGAAACAGGTGTGAGGAAGGAGCCGAGGCAGCTGTGAGAGGAGATGTGTGAGGAAGGAGCCGAGGCAGCTGTGAGGGGAGATGTGTGAGGAAGAAGCCGAGGCAGCTGTGAGGGGAGATGTGTGAGGAAACAGGTGTGAGGAAGGAGCCGAGGCAGCTGTGAGAGGAGATGTGTGAGGAAGGAGCCGAGGCAGCTGTGAGAGGAGATGTGTGAGGAAGAAGCCGAGGCAGCTGTGAGAGGAGATGTGTGAGGAAGGAGCCGAGGCAGCTGTGAGAGGAGATGTGTGAGGAAACAGGTCCGGGGAGACATAAGGAGAGGCTTGAGGTGTGAGGAGGGAGGGATGGCTGTGGAGACCTGCAGCTGGAGACTCTCTCCTGGAAGGAGACACTCCCTGCCATCGCTGAGGGAATGCGGCCCACAGACGGCGGGGACCTGCTGAGGGGCTGTGGCCATGGATGGCCTGCGCCAGGCTGGGGACTGTCAGAAGCAAGGGTTTAGGAAGGCAGAGGATAAGTGATTGAGTTAAACTGAGCCTGAGGAAGGAGGAAGAAAGGTGTTTATTTAAATGTTTATGTTTTTGTGGGTTTTTTTCCCCCAACACCCAAATTACTGATCAGAAGTTAGTATTAATTGCCAACAAATTAAATTCATTAAAAATTCCCCAAGTCAAGGGCTGTGGCACTACCCACGTGGAATACTTTTTACCTCTCCCCACTGAACTGCATCCTATGTTTTTCCAAACTACTCCAAATTCTGAAGATCATTTTGCACTTTTATCCTACCAGAGGCCTAAAAGCACAGTATCAGTCTTGGGAACAAACTCCAAAATTCTCAGTTTATTTTCTAAATTAGTTAAAAGAAGTGCAACAGACACTAAGAACAAAAGAGAACATACCTTTTAAATTTCCATGGGGACATTGTGGTGTCCAAAATCCTTCAAGTACTTGCATACAAAAGAGTGCTGTACAGATTGGGTAAGGGTCATATTTATACTCTACTTACTCATCACAGTAATCTTTTAAGTGTTATTCTGAAATGTTCTAGGGAGCCATTATTGAAGGTTATTTTTTCCACTTGATTTATCACACTGTAGATGCTGCCACACATAGGAACAAGAGTGCCATGGCCGCAGCAGAATCCATCCTTCCACAACCCAGGCTGTTACACTTCAGGAACACCATATTCAGTCTGAACAGCCCAAGAAAATGAACTCAGAAAGGTTGCTTAAGGTGAGAGATTAAATCCTATCTCAACAATTTACCTTGTTGTATTTGTGAAATTGAAAACATAAAAATGAAGAAGTCAGCAGGAAGTAAAGGTATGTTCATTAATACCAGCAACAACTCACAAACTGGGTGCCTCTAATCACTCTAACTGTTTCAGAGCAGGGTGGGACCAAGGTCTGGCTGCACCCAGCAGCAGCACCCTTGCACACCACCAGCAGCTCAGGG
Organism: Caprimulgus europaeus; assembly: GCA_907165065.1. The sequence goes on along the minus strand of OU015538.1, from coordinate 18,080,512 downwards.
GAGCACTGCACCATGCAAAACAGTAGTGACACCTTGTGTGCAAGTAAGACATAAAACTGCTTGATTTGGGAATCTAGGTTCAGGGGAGTATTAGTTTCTGCTATACTGACACAAAATAAACAAACAAACAAAAGGTTTTCAGTAAGAAGAAATCCGTAAGTTGTATTCACTAAAAAGGCACATGTAACACAACAGGTAAAACCCAACCACCACAGTGGGCTGTACAAAAGGCCTGTTGTGATTTTCCTATGATGTCCTTGTAAAAGGAAGTGCAGAACGTTTAAAGGTACACTGCAGTAGCAAAGACCATGATTTGTAGCTGATTTCTTACACTGGCTTTCTCTTTGACACTAGGCAAACTCCTCACTTTCGGCAACTCTGGTTTCTCAATGTAAACCTGAGAAGCACCTTCCCAGCCTCCCGAGTAAATGTTCTGAATAATACCAGGCAATTTTTCATCACACAGTTATTTGTGGATACACATTTCAGCAGTTTTAATAATATTTACCTACCTTATAGAGCTACTGCATGTATCAGTCAGTTAATGTTTTAGTGATACTTTCAAAACACAAAAGCCTAGTATGGTGACACAGCCAAAGCTAATAAATGATGCTATTGTTCCTTAGATTAATAACATCTTCATAAAGGATGGCCTCTGAAAAAGTGCTGTCTGCTTTTGTGCTGTATTTCAAATGATAACAAAAAAACATTATAATTAGACATTTTACTGGTTTTCAATGCTCCTTATAAACAGTTTTTAGTATCACTTAAATTCATTTTCTTTCTCATTTAAAAGAACTGGAAAGAATACTCAAGAGAGAAAGCAAGTGCGAGAAAGAGAATTGCTTGTCACATCATTTCTCAATACTCTCTAGCTCTGTACTGAAAATGTACTTCAATGATTCAGGAGCTGTGAAAATTCAGGCTGTGATCATACAGGCTGGAAGGGGGTGGGGGATGTCTTAAAAGGGGAGGTGTTGTTTTTGTTACATATTTTACTTTAACATAATACATAGTTGCTAATAAGAAGAAAAAAGAATGCATATACTTCTCATTTTGTGTTAGAATACGCCGTGAAATATCAGTATGCCTCACTGCATAAAGTAATAAGGGATGCACCACCCACATCTTTTTTTTTGTTAACTTTTGTTTATGATTTAAACCAATAATCACACTAAACACTTGGAAATAAATGAAGCCTTTTCAGACTGATTAAATTGGCTGAATGCTTTAAACATGTGACTTCGGCAGATCTAATCATCTCAGGATAGTCGAGGAGTTAATCATGCAAATGTCTTCAGATATTTCAATTTGCAAAGCTGTGTTTTGTCGCATGCAGTCTTCTAAAGCTTCTGTATTCTGCAGTGTGAACCGCAACTGCTCAGTGACTGGGCAACAGAAAAACTTATTAACTAGCAAAATACTAAGCCAAATAAAGTTATACAATATAAAAGTTTTAATCAGAAGAATACAAAATTTGCCAGAGACTTTACGCCATCGTAGAAGATACGAGGCCACTGGCACCAATTAGGCAGGAGTAAGGGATACAGTAAAGCTCCAACACCAAACTTCACTGCTCATGCACAGGTGTTCAAGCTTACTACACGTACGCTGTGGAATTAGACTTTTCTGTGCTCACTGCACATGAGGGTAGTGATGGTGTCCCTAAGTGATCCTTGCTCACTCTTTTTTGGAGACAGGCAGTTTCCACCAAAAGTAAGACTCATTTACTATGCATAATAATCCTTTTTTTTTTATTTTAGGATGAATGGGGTGAATTGTGGACTCTGTCTTTCAGTGAAAACATTATTTTATTATGAGCAGAATCTGAACCTTTCCTACCACATCCTCTTCCCTGCCTCTGGGATGGCTGTATGTAGATCACATATTTTGATGCTACAGCTGACCTTCTTTAAAGCTCTCATTTATTAGAGCAGTTGGAAAAAGATAGAATACGGTAAAAGAAACATCACAGTTTGATAAAGTTAACCTAACCACTCAGATGTTTTCATACATTCTCTGTTCCCTACTGAAGCAGATGTTTTCATTTGCACTAAAATATGTTATGGCTATTAATAGAATTTCAAATGTATATATATATATATAACTTCATGTACTGCCCACTGTCTGAGTTCTATTCCTTGATTAACCTACCTAGACACTGTTAAAAATAGGAAGATAATGAAAACACGGTAGCTCAGTGCAGAAAATAAACTTTAGCAACAGTATCAAAAAACCTTCAAAAAAAGTTCCCTGAATTTTAAATTCTGCCCTCAACTAGCAAAACCTTTTTTAGTTCAGCTGTATAAAAAGTTCATCTTCATAGCATACAGCCAACTAATTAGAATTAAAGACAGTAAATTAGTGAAGAAGATTAAAATTCACCTTATAGATAAGACAAAGAAGGATCAAAAGGTAGCTGGAAGCTTGACAACTGCTGCATGCCACCAAAAGATGTCAGTGATATGTTGTCATTTTATAAATGGATAAAACTGATCTTGCTCGCCTAAGCAAGAAGAGTAGGGGTGATGAAGAGCATTCTACAAAATAGTGAAGAATAACCAGACAATGACTTTTGAGGAATGAACACGTAAATCACAAAAACAATAAGCAATAGAATTGATTGGAGTTATATCTGAGATCCTACACAGTATTTATTTGTAAAATTCAAACCACTTTGTTTGCTATAACTGGTAAGAAATGTAAGACAAACCTAGGTCTTAAAAACGAGAGTCCCAGAGCTGGTTTGTTTCTTCCTATGCTTTCTTCCTACGCCCAGGGATAGTCTTCTTCAATGACATTAAGGTTATGATGGAAAAATGATTCCAATAGAAGTCTATAGAGATTTTGTTAATATGCCTTTATGATGTGATATTATGACGGCAATTCAATTTCATTGCAGGCCTAATGAGACCGTGTTACAATGTCAAAAGGAAAGGAAACTATATCAATCAAGTTATAGTACCCTGAGAGAAAGAAAAACCTAAAGAAATTAACCCCATTAAAAACTATTTTAAAACAACATTAAGATTTAGTGAATTCAGAATTGCTTTGCTTTTGTTGGTTAAGTGCTTCAGGTAGAAACTAAATTTGGCACCGATTTACAACTCCTTAAATATATTGACAACAGGGGAATCGGTGAAAGTTTTAAGGAAAAACAAACAGAACAAAATTCATGGCAAGTACTGTGGCTATGTAAAGCACTGCACAGAGCCTGTTTAGTCCTACAGCTAAAATAGATTTTATCTTCAGCAGAACCAGAATTTCATTTTTTTTCACTTAAAAAAGGTGGTATTTTGGCCAATGTCTAAGAATTTAAGTTCTTGTATCTCAACTCTCTTGATCCCATACTTGAATTTGTACTAAACACTGTAGAATTACATCTCCAAGACTGTGAAATTGAACAGAATTCACATGGCAATTTCTTACTGAATTTATTAGAAACAAATATGTCACTGCCAACAATAAAGTAAGAGCTGATACATATTGTGAAGACAAGAGGAGTCTTGGTTAGGTCCCAGGTTGTCAAAATTGAGACTAACTGAACATGCCACAATCCATAAATAGTCTTTTCTAGCTACACCTTTGGAATGACCTATAAGGGAGGTTAAGTCAAAGTTATGAAAAGTTTTAAGCTTATTTTAAAATATTCAGGAATTGAAAAAAATAACTAAAACCCAAAGCTAGACATAATGTTGGGGGTTTTGTTTTATTTTTTACTTTTTGGCAATAGAGACCTCTTGATGGGTATTCTTTCAATTCTTTATCAAAAATTTTTGTTTTTTCCAAGCTCACGTTTCCTATTAAGTGTAAAAGTTACAGCTGTAATATTAATTATAATTCTGTAAAGGCTAGCATGTGTATTCCACTTAAAACGTGCCACTGTCATTTTCCAAACCATGTGTTAGTAGCAATATACACTTCTGGTCTCTGTAAAAACTGCCACTCATCTAAATAGACTTTCTAGTGCAGTAGGCAGAGCAACACTATTTTTATATAAGAGGTACATTCCAATTTTCAGTAAGATACTTGCAAGGATGAAAATTTAGGATTCAGTAAGACATTTGCATCAAAGAGTTTGGCTATACACCAAAGTATTCTAAAAAGTAAAAGACCATACTTTTCACTGTGTGGTTCTTCCTTTTTCAGCCCACATTTTGTTTGTAGCAAACACTCAAAGGGCACTATGAAGAAAGATTTGCAAACCCACAAAAATTCAATTGATTTTTGCTTCTATTACTGTTGAACATGCAGGGATGGCACTTTGACATCACAGTATTAGGGAAAATTGATGGAAGGAAAGTATAAGCCAGTCTTAAATTCAAAATCCAGTTCTTTCTATTTTTGCTTCTCCTTGATTGATATACATAAACACATAAACACAGACTCACACCACACACACACTGAACCTTTATGAAAATGGCTGGCACATAATAGATTTTTTATTTTCAGCTGTTTACAGTAAAACTTGAATAAACCTTTTGCTTCCAACATCATTATTTATTATTTGCAACACTGTATTGCCTAGAGGATATATCCCCATTGTAGGAGGCATTGTACAAATAAGAACAGAAATATTCCCTGCACAAAGATCAGACCCCAGAGGTTTGCTATATTTTTGTTATTTTTCTCACAGACTCTGTGCTAAGGCCTATAAAAGTTTGGCCTTGTATAAGCATTTTCTTGTGTCAGGGTGGGATTTAAAAAGAAAAATCAAATGCACCAAAAGCAGCTCTTGCCATTTCAAGAAATATAAAATGTTATTTCTGCAGACCTGATATTTACTCATTTATCTCATGTACAGAGATATACTCAGTAACTCATTTACATCAGATGTAAATTTACTATACTTTTTGTCAATATAGTAATTTTTTGTTGCTATTATTAACCTTAGCAGAGATAAGCTTTAGCTACACCAGTATTATACCAATTGCACATTATTTTAAAGTTTTCACTAACTTATTTTTGTTGGTGCTATCTGAAAGGGAGAAATTCACAATGTCTTGAGAATGGATGTACTGAAACCTTACCTATCTTGCAAAGCAACGTTCACTATAATATTGAGTTCTACTGCAAAAATATCAGGACTACTTCTGTCAGCACTGCAACAACAGTAGTAAAGAGAAACGCAACACTGAAATCGTAAATAAGATTATAAAGTAAAAAACCCTGATATTCAATTCATGTATGAAACATGGCCTTCAATCGGTGAGGCATAACAAATACAAAGGCAGGTTTGCTCCCTTCTATGTCTGTTCCAACAAGAACTTCTCCATAAGTGTCAGTAAGACATTTCTGTGATAACTGTCCTGCTACATAATATCACCACTTAACAGTGTGAATGCGGGAGTGTTTTTATTATTATTATTAGAGTTATTTTAATGATTGGTACGCACTGCATGTTTATATTTTTCTCAAATAGTGGGAAATCACTTAAAACAATATAATGGCACTGGGAAAAACATAATTTGCAAAATAATTATAAGCAATTGGCACCAGAAGTTCAATTTCCTCAAAATTTGCATTTTCAGTTTTATAATATTTAAATTTTTCTTCTGGCGAAATGCTTACGTAATCATACCTCAAAGGTTGGATTTTTTCCTTTTTCTGGCTTTGATTTTACGACAATGTAATTCAAAGACAAAGCTCAGGTCTTATTTCCAAGCACAATTGGTGCTTTCATTCCCTACCGTACAAATACAGTATCTTCTACTTTAAGCATACTTAGTCTTATCTACTCATCTTCCAGAAGCAGAGATAAACAGCACATTTTAAAAATACTGTTCTGCTAAACCAGAAACCAAATGAAATCAAGGAACTCATAAGCTTTTCCATGATACATGAAAACATGAATATTCCCGTCATGGCTGTTGGCCATTTCTTGTTCATCTAGTTTCACCTAAAGTTATTTTATCTAAAGAACTGTAGATTTTCACCTAAAATGGAAAATTTTTATATCCTCAGACCAAAATTCATCTAATAAAAGATATATTTTTACTTGTATGCAGACATGCATGAGAAAGCTTGTTTTAAGTTACAACAATTTTCTTTATAAAAGAAGAGCACATGCTTTCTGAGGTCACAAAACATTTAGGAGTCACTGGAATCGCACAGTATGACCCCTCAAACAGAGTATTTAGTATTTTTTAATTCCCTGTGTGAGGAAGATTAATCATTAAAAGAAAAAGGAAAAAAATCTGTTTAGATTCAAGTGTTCAGATTCATGTTCTTTCAGAAAACATTGAGACTACATATTCCAATTTCTTGTTTCTTTTTTATTTTAAGAGTGTGTTCAGTCTATTTTTTTATTCAGTTTCAGTTTAGAGTGAGCAATAAACTTAGCTGTAGGCAAAGAAACATAACACAGCATGAGTTGGCAAGGCCCTAAGAAACATCATATACCCAGTTCTGCCACCACAGTTAATAAGAGCCAGTCAATAAGAATCCTATGCAACGAACTCCCAGAGCTAAGAGGTAGTTTCTGCTTATCTCCAGATTTTTAACTCACTCTAGAAAATAGATTTTTTTTTCACAAGTTTAGTTATTTTTTAGCAAAATTCCTTAAATGTTCTTGTTTTACTACATCAGATAAAATTAGATTATTTAGACTGAGGCTGTACATTAGTTTCTGAGGTTTGAGCTGATGCCTTGTATAAATTTTACTGACATCATCAAGTCACTGGACTGATGGCATTCTTAGACATCAGTTTTAACAACTATGTATCCTTGACAACAAGTGAATAGGAAAATAATGTTACACTCAGATAATCAGAAGAAGAGATGGTAAAATACTTGAAACATAGAGAGTTCTTTACTGCTAGCTTTGTAATGTTGGGTTGTAAAAAAGTAAAAACATTTAAAACAGATTTAAAGCTTTTATTGTGCTCTGAATCCATTCCTCTCTTTAAATAGTGAAAAGGTTTCAAAAAAAAGAACATTTTTTCTCAAGATTATCACTAGTGCAATGTATCTTTAACTTTGAGGATAGAAGACAGAAAAAGCAAGATTATTCATTATATTAAAATATTAATTAATATTTTGCTTGATGTAAAGCATTACAGAAATGGCAGTACTGACAACAGTTTTTTCTAACAGCGAGGAAACAAGTCTATCAAAAGGGTTTTATAAACTCCCTAGCAAGGTTTTAGTATATATATTATTCTAACATCAAAACAGATGCAAGAACAATAACCATTATAAATTCAAGAAAATGAAGGATATGATAGAAAAAATACAAAACTAAAATGAGTTAACTGATTACCATCCTTTTACAAGATGGGTCTTCTTAAATGATTTTTCACTGGCTTTCTGGTTGCAATACATTTTGTACAGATCACTTAAAAGAACTGAAAAAAGTCTTACTTTCCATCAGTTCTGTGGACTGCCTTTGCATCTTCTTCCTGCTCTCCATGGTCCTGGCTGTGCTAAAAGCTCTCCTCTTGCTATATTTTCTTGCACACGCTATTCCTATTCCTACCTTTTCCTCCCACAGGTATTCTTTACTAAAAGTACCATTTCTCTCTCCCACACCTGGGCTCCCCTGATCCACTATGCTGCAGCCAGAATCACACAAACAGGAAAACTTGCTCTTTGCAGCTGGCATTAATTTATTTATTTAAAGACCAGGTATCTATTAACATATCAGCACTTATAAACCACTAATAAACCACACTGTGACAGTCAAAAACTAATTTTCCTCAGAATATTATTTAATCCCTTTTCAACCAATGCAAAAAAAGTCTCCAAGAGGAAGCCTTCGAAGAAGACAGAAATCATACATACTGTCCTCTTGATGGTAGGATTCATCAGACACTCCATTAGAGATTCTCTTGTGGTGGTTTCTTCCATTTCACAAGGAAGGAACAGAAACCCATAAAACTATCCTACAGTGAAGGGAAATAAACACTTAAAAAACCAAACCAAAACAAAACAACCAAACCAAAAACCTAAAGGAAGCATGCCAAGAACTGAATACATGCCCACTCTTTAGTAGCCTACTACCATATAAACCAATTTATTACCGAGTCTACACGAGGTTACAGTACATGTAACGTGGGCTCAGGTGTGAGTGTCAATGGATTTTAATCCATTTCTCAAATCTAGCCATAGCTATATTGGTTTCATATCTTAAAGTATGACTTGGGAGAGAAATTGCTGAAAGACTAAATTTACTGATTATTCCAGTTTCTTTAGTACAGTCCACACGATCTCCCTCAGATATCTTTAGTTTACATCAAACAAATCAAGATGCAATAGAAAGAAAAAATAAGCATTTGAGACCTGCTTCTGAAACCTGTGGGCCCAGCTGAGACACAGAACTGTCTACCCTCACTAAGCAAACTATTATTCATAACATCTGCCTATCTAATGCAATGTGAGTTCCTGTCACTCATCATTGACATGTCTCTACACTAGGACTGATACCCTAACAGTACATTATTATCTTCCATGAGAATATGCTAATTCCTTTTGTATCACCATGTCTGCTGATATACAGTATCCTCTGACATTGATAACGTGTTCTACTGTGATATATTAATTCAGGAGAAAAAAAATAAAGAATATGCAAAGACATTGGTAAAGATATCATATATCTAGCACAAAAAATATTAAAAGCATGAAGTTATTCTTCCAATAAAATAATATTCCTAATATGTCAATAGAGTTTTTATCATTGAGCTCAGTGGTGCCAAGATTCTACTAGGTGCCCAGATTTGGGGTTATTAATTAACAGCAAAGTACAAATAATAGCTATGTTATTCTGTGTCAAGTAAAATTTTTAAAGACTTTCTATTTCCTTTTGATTTCTATAGAACACTTTTTGACTTATTAGAAAAAGAACTTCTCTCTAATTCAGTTATTATGGTTAAGATCACATTATACAGATATTTCTGCCAGTACTTTCAAGCAGCAAGTAACCATAATCATATATACTTGACATGCATAATTACAACACATTATTTTTCAGTTAGTTAAGAATGAGTAGGTGGGACTCTCACAGTATATCTTCTCATTATATTTTCTACAATAGATTACTTTTTTTTTTTTATATGTTTGACTTTTCTGCCCTTCGCTGGTGTCCTCAATGATTTCCTCCATCAAGATTTTTACTACTTCACCCTACCCTAATTAATTCTTAACTTTAAATTCTCCATCGACCCTAATTTAACTCTCCATAGATACAAAAGCTTTGAAAAAATATCCTCAGTGAGAGAGTGTTTGCCAGGTAGCTTTTCTTCAAGCTTTTGCAGCTTTAAATTTGATCACACAAAATACTGAACCAAAGACTGCACTGAACAACACTATATATTGTTGTATTACAAAAGCAATGTCACCTTCCCAAGTACTAAAGTTGGGCTCCAACAAAATCACAATATTAGACTCTGAGAGTGGAGATGCTGGGTACCTGCAGTTTCACTTTCAGCAACGAGACTTTACAAGTAGCTACTCATTTGATGCACACCTCCTGGGATCAGACACTCGGAGTCTACTGTAAATTCAGTTCCTTTTTTCTTTCATTTGCCAAAGGAATCCTCCTCCTACAGCATATGTGTAAGCAGAGAATACAGAAGGAAAAGTAAAAAGTTTTTGATTCCGAAATTTCAGTGAGCATTTTTCTAGTTTTTAGTTTTCTTTAAGAAAAGGTGGGAGAGGGGGAAAAAGTCCCTCAGGTTAAGGGCTGTAGGCATTGCACTTAAATTGAGGAGAGATGAGGTAGACAGAGTACTGTCAAAATTATAACATGGACCAAAAAAAGACATTTCTATTTCTTTTTCACATTATGACTTAGCTGAAAAAAAAGCTTTAAAACTATCAGTATTATAAAGTATTCTTTACTCTACATTTCATTTTTTTTTTTAACCACTATACTCAATGCAAACACCTGAACTCCTATGAAGAGCTTGACCAGGGAGAATCAATGCATTTATCTGCACTAATCTCTCAGCAGAGCTAGCTTCAAACCTGCTGCACTGCTAACAACTGTGGTCTGTGTGCTGAACTCCCATCACAAAATATACACTTGAACACCAAATGAAAGGGGTGTAAGTGAAGAACAGTAAATTGACAGATCTTTAAGTGTTATGAGCAATTCTAGACTTATTTTGTGGTTAAATCAAAATCCCTTTAGTACTCAAGGACACTGATAGCGGTTTTTTGGCTCCAGTTCTATGTACCTTCAATGACCCTTGCAGTTCAATGTACGCAATATTCACCACTAATAAACATTATAAATTAATTAATTGAAAAATGAGCAGTATTCATTAATTCTAAGCAAAATTTCAATCCCCCTTCCATCTAGGCAAAGTCTTTTAGTCCAAGTCTTTTACATTTTAAGCTATGAATTTGAAGAGTCTTTAAATATCATGCTTGATTTTTGTAGTCAGGTTTTCAATGACAAGAATCAAAAAAGCATGATGCTGGAACTTTAACTTGCCTATTAATCAGTTTAGTCTGTATCAGAAAGACCATTTTAAATGCTTTCATGGCTTAGAGCAGACATTTAAAATTTATTACATTTCTTTAATGTGGAATTAAGAATATTAAAGCGACCATGAGAAAAAGGGACAATCTCAAGTAGCGACAGAAGCACAGGTATGTGTGTACTGGAGAGTAAATGATTACAAAGAGTCTCTTTCTGTGTTCTTAATGCTTTAAATAAAACTAACCCAAAACAAACAATGAAACAAAAAGGAATAGCTGTCATACCAGAGGAAGTAAAATGAACAAACAACATCACTGTAACTAAAACACTGCCCTTTAACAGGGATAAACAATATAGCACCCACTTGGAACCATATAGGCTGTACTCTGGAGTTGCATGAGTCAATGATCATCAGCACTGAGAAAGTTTTGTTCACATCAAACAGGACTTTGAGCTGGGACTCATACAATAGCAGGCTAACTAGACTAGAGGAATTAATTCATTATTGAAGATATTTGTACTATATAGAGGATTCAATCTAGATTGCTTTCAGCAAATGTTTTGCTTTCACTGAATATACAGCACTTTATATCCTCATAACAGTTGTAATATTATTATAATGATGTCTTTTTATTATGATTTCACCATCCTTTATAAATTTCAACAAAAACGTGTACTTAATTTTTTAAAAAGGTTAATTTACCATATGCCCAGAAGAAGCCACTCTTCAGAACATCTTTCCTATCCTTTCTGCCACACTATAAATTATACACATTTACTATCACTCCTGAATTTAACCTGTTGTACAAAACCAGGCAGTTAAAACTGAGGAGAGCTTTTGAATAGTAGTTAAGGACCTCAGAAGCAATAAAAAAAAAAAAAAGGCAACAACAAAAAAAACCCCAAACCAAACAAAATCAACCAGCTATTAAGTCCACAGAACTTAACCTATATCCAAAGTTAGAGTTCAACCCACACCTAAGGGAAAGACAGGAATGTTTTGCTCCCAATTTGTTCATTGGGCACTGTCACATCTTGTATAATATCTGATTGTTTCAGAGATGACATTTTCATGTCATAAAATCTAATTCATCAGCCCTTTCAAGTGCTATTTTTAGAGATAACATCAAAGACTAACGAATGCAATACACTGAGTTAAAATGAGTAAGAAGTTAATATGAAGTTAAATCAAGCTGTCTTGTCTCTCTGTTGAAGTCCTTCTTTTCTTGACAATAATACACAATACCAGAAATATTCCTCATATGAAAGTTTATAACCCTTACCTTTGTCTGAAGTGTGCTTTCACTTGAAAAATATTTACCATTGACTTAAAAACAGAGTTCTCCTGTGAAGAGTAGTGTGTATTTCTGTGTAGTTATCCTGAACCATCAGATCTCTGTGTGTGTATCGTGCAGTTGATACAATCAACATCAGATCGGTCACATTTGCTGCGACTTTAGAGTCAATCCTTTCATTCTTGTGGAGGAGAACACCAGGCTGAATAAAGAAAACACTATTCTGGCCTTATTTCAGTCTTTCACCTTTTATAGTTTTGTCCTCACATTCCTGTGAGATTTCACCTTTTCTCACATTCCACCAGAAACTTCTGTTACACATTTTTTTACTTTTTATCCTCAAATGACTTCAAAAAACCTGAATACAAATATTCTTTTACTGCAAAGCTTTTCTCTGCAATAAAAACAAAACGGGAAGGAGCCCTGCCTCGTTTACCCCCACATGACTCAGAGAGCTTTGTGGGCTTCTTTCCTCATGAAAACTAAGGTCAAGGGTCTTTAATGCTTTACCATTTCTCTTGCAAATCTTGTTGACTGCACTCGTAATGAGTGTTAGTGTTTTTGTACAACTTCCTGTAAAGATTTTTTTATACAGACTGCAAAACATTTAACAAAAGCTTTTGATGTGTCAGATTTTAAGGAAAAATATTTTCAAGACTGTGAAAATTAAATTAATAGCAAACAATACATTTGCCATGGATAATCATCTAGTGTATCTTGGACCAGTGTTTTCTACTCTACCGTGGTTTAACAAGCCATCTCTCTGAAATTCCCTTAAACTTACATAAAAGAATTACAGGTATAAGCAGATAAACATGTCAATGAACTTAATTTGTCTAAATTTAAGCACGTTGGCTCTTGTTTAGTAAAGAATCAGTCAACATAATTAGACTATGGAGTCAACAAACTGATCCCGTAGTATTTTTCCTCCCCTAAATATTTCTAGAGCATTTCAAGCACATTAATATTCATAAGAGCATTGAAAGTGAACCTTGTAATCTGAAAGCACTGATCATTTCAGTTTCGGTCCAGCATTGGGAATTTTCTCATTTGCTGTTATTGTACAAAACAGACATCCTGATGACAAATGGTTAAAATGAAAAGCAGGCTTTCTCCTCGCTTAAAAATGCATACAGAACGAGAAGGGGCATCCCAATGGCTCAGCTGGAGTCCTTTTCCATATGGAAATACAAGATAATGATGTTAGTGAATCTTAACATCCAAGTCTGTATTCCTTAGCTATTTAATAATTTCACATAGACTTTATCAGAAACAGGATTGGGAAAGAAAAGCACTATTGAAATATGACACACAAAACTTCTTAGAATTACTAATCCCACATCCATAACAGGATATATGACAAATTATTTGATAGGATGTCAGAAAAGAGAACATCACAGCTAACTTCCTATTGACCTAGAATATGTTCTTTTCCAACAGAAAACAGTATGAGCAGTAATTTTAAGTCAAGTTGACAGATCTAAGTTCAAATCATCACAAACTTCAGAACAAGTATTTAAGGGTTCTATTAAATAGCCTCAAGAGCTCTATTGCACCTTCATCCCTTTTCTACTCAGTAAATACACAAAGGGAAAATGCTCATAAAAATGCCTTAAAATCTGCACATTCTACTGGTTTAAAAAAATAATAAAAATAAGGATAAAAGTGTCAAAACTAGCCTGAGGTCTGGCAGCTGACAATAACATGCTGTAGTGAAGTCAGTTGGGAAGCTCTCCAGAATAATTCTGGGAGAGTAATTCATTTTAAAATGGCAATTCACCCGAACTGTAGCCATCTAGCTAGTCATACCAGTAGCTGGAAATATTTATTGCACAACAAAAAATAAACAAGATTTTACCTAAATCCAAATCATTGAGAACAGTGAAGCTACTATTCACGCACATGTCCTCACATTCAGATGTACGGTTATTCTGGTGAAATGGAGCTTACCTTCCTAATGATTTGTCAGGTGCTCCACAGTTCTGGCTTATCTGAAATTCCACCCTTGGGACTGGTTGCAAAAGCATCTAATAGATTCTAATGAAGTCAACCTTCTTTGTGTTACAGCTCTTCCTTTCTAAAGGTCAGCACCTTTGCAGCATGCTGGTGATGTTATTAATTTGTTAGCGTTGCTATTCATAAATAAACCGATCTCTCACACAGCTGTATAAATCACCACAAATAAAACAATAAATAGATGTTAGTTCCCAATCTAAATGTTTTGGTTCAGCTACTATACATGTTGCTAGTTCCATTCTACATCCTTAGCTTCAGATATCCCACAGAATTAAAAGGGATTAAATCTAATTTTAAAAATATTGTGTCTGCAACTGTCTCTATTCTAGAGAGCTGAATTCTGCCCCCTGCACAACTGCTCTTTCATCATATCAGAAGAAAGTTCCCATGTCTTTGGTTGTTTACTCTCTTAAGAGGCAGGAAGGAGTACTTTACAATGACATTCTGCAAGATTTATCTTATTTTATCTCTTTTTAATACCATGTTACTATCCCTTCAAGAGAAAAGAAAGGCCCTCAAACACCAGTAGAGAATATGAGAAATACAGGTACCAGTTTCTATCTGGCAGAAAACCCAAAGCTAAGAAACCAAACCCTTTTATCTTCTGCTTCATCTCTTAAGATAGCATGTATGGGTGTTGCTTTCTCTTCCGCGCTAATTCCCATATCCATGCAAAATCAACAAATCCAAATACGCTTCAGGTAAATACAACACAGAAACCACACTCCACCTCTTCTTCCTTTTCCTTCTGTGTAATGCAGACAGCTCTGTAGCAGAATAATTAACCATGTGTTAAACAGTTCCTGTTATACTCCAGAATGTGAAATTCACTCTAGAAATATAGAACTGTGCGAAGATTGATATGGAACACACACTTGAGCTGGTAGCCTTTCTGTATGTAAAACATCCTAAGGGAACTTAATGCCTTAGGAATAAGGTTCTGAAACAAATGGGAGGTAACAGCCTTAAGAGTTCTCTGAGGAGCTCACCTTACCTCTTTGCAACAGCAGACACACCCTTCTAAATGAATGGACGTAAAACTCTAGATCCATTAAAGACCCTCAGTCTTCAGAGCCTTGCTATCTTCTTGCCTGTTTTAGTTTTTATATTATTTTTATCGTTTTCAGAACGAAGTAAGGATGTAAGTAGGGGCGAGGGAGCCATTGTAATAAGAGTACTTTAGTTTCAGATTACAAAGCTTGCCCATGATGATAGAAGAGAAAGCCCCATTTCAGCTGGATTTCTTTATGCTAACACAAATCTCCCACAAAGAGACTTAAATATACACAATTAGAGAAAGAATATGATGTTATTATCCTAATTGGAAAATGAAACTGTCAATAAAAAGGAAAAACAAATGGGATAAAATCAGAGTAAGAAACAATAAATGAGCTCCAAATTTATATTTTCATCTGTTCTCCTCTGTGGTAAGAAGGGTGAGAATTTATTTTATTGCAGCTAGAAGACTTTGATAAAAGTGTTACACTTTATCATATTATCCTTCTCTAACTATGATATCCATTCTACTGTTGTAAATAATCCATTTTTCTTAGGCCTCCTCCTTTTACAAATTCCTTACCCTGTAAACTCCTAATAGATACACACATACAGAACTTTGAATTTGGCTATGGGTGATCAAGTCCTCACTGTGATCTGTGCCAACCTACTACGGGCACCTTTTAGTTATGCATTACTTTACGTAAAGTGAATCTACATAAAAGAACACTGATAAGAGACATAAAACAAAACTGGAACAATGGAGAATGTGATTTACAGATCTTTGTTCTCCAACATGCCACCTTATTGACTTACAATTTTGTACTCAACAGCTTACCTATTAACCCCCTGAAAATACTGTATAATAAGGAATTAGCTTTGTGTTTGCCACCAATTACCGCAAGCTGGAAGCAGAAGCAGTCAGCAAAACCTATGGGTTTTTTGAAAGGATAAAGCAAAATTGCAGTGGTCTTCTGCCTTCCTGAGATTAGCTAAATCAATTCAGCTATCTAAGACCTTTTACCAAGGTTACCTTTAAAAAAAAAAAAAAAAAAAAATCAACATTGGCTCATTCTGGATTTACAGCAGTTTGTCTGCAAAACCAAAGTTAAGTTTACATTAGTTTTTTGTGAGGAGGTATTTAGCATGCCTATTGCACCATGTGTATGCATCAATATTGGGCAAGCTTGCCACAAGCAGACAATTAAAAACATAGCAAACTTGCAGGATCAGCTTACTGTCATCTTAACATTTTAGAAAGATCTGGGTTTCTGCCTGGTCAGCGCTTTGCTAATTAACTGTATTCTGACTATTCTGCAGAAATGATATTTTAGCTTGTAAAGTATCAGATGAATATTATGGTCAAATAAACTTACACTGCAAAATTGTGAAGTCACCGTCAGTCTGCTGCATCTTACCTTTAAAATGCTCAGAAGAGGCCAAAATGTTGATTATATCAATATTATGCACATTCTTAATATGAAATGTTTGTATATGTACTGGACTTTATATGTATTTCAGTATTTGAACACCCAATGTAGTCTCAAACCAAGAATATTAAAATACAGGTACCTATTGAGATACCTTTCATAAGTATCTAAGGACTAAGATGTGATCAATCCAACTTTCTTCAAGTTTCTCTAAACAATTTCTCGTCTGTTTACTTAAAAATTAAGATGCCTTGTGCTTATAACTCCATGTAAATCACAAGCTAAAAAGCAGTGTTCATTGGACCAGTGCTTGAAGCAGGCCCTTCCGAATAGTTCTTACTTAAGTTTTGCTTCTTCTTCTAGTTTACTGACTCAGAACACAGGTCAACAGATGAGGTAAGGCTATTTTTCTCCTTTATCTGATACAGACTTTTGACATTTTGTCGTCTGATTATAAAATAATTCTTTGTCACATTAAGAGTGCCTACTGGGTTTGTCTATTAGGGATTTGTGTTAAAATTTTAGACTATAAAAGATGAAAAGAAAAATTTCCCATGTTTTAAAGACAGCCAAAACAATCTTTGTGAGAGCTTGTGCCTTCACTGAAAGCAAAAACAAAACCTTGACACAACATAGGGGCTGGAAGCTGAAAGGTAAATTATGCTTGCTGTGTTTTTCTGAATTGAATCCTGCCTCTATGATCAGCAGCATTCAGACTCCTGGCAGGGAAGTCTCCAAAAGAGAGGGAAAACTAGGCAGGTGGCTTTAAATAAAGCACAGAAAAATGTACTAAATAAAAATTCCGGTTGAGAAGTGAAATTGGTTAAATTGCCTACAGCATGTCTGTGGAGGAAAAGGGTCTATACAGATTCTTCTGCTTTGAGGGGTGGAGAGAAGAGCATTGCAGAGTATGAAAAGCACATGCATGTATGGAAGACTTATTCATTACAGATGACTTCTTTATAGATATTCTGGTTTGGAAATGGAAAGAATGAGGGACACACTAAAGAAACCAGTGAGATAGAGTGAAGAGGTGTATTTGAAGGAATCTGTCAGCAAAAGATTCAGCGGAGAGCCGTGAGACAAGAATAAACTGCATGGGGGCAGTAGAAAGCAAGGATTCAGAAACAGTCTTAGGCCTTCAGTGGGATCACATAGCTGTATAATGCCCCCATCAGAGTGTTCACCCAAGAGACAGGAGTCATTCATGCCTCATCATGACTAGTCAGCAGGGGATTAAAAATATTCAAGATTGGATTAACTACGAGTTTTCAAAGCTCAGGTCATAAATTGGGAGTGAGAGGAGGAGAGGAGTAAGCAGAGTTCAAAAATAGCTGCAGAGTAAAAAGAACAGCTGCTCTTTACAATTCTCAAAAAAAAATAAAAAAGGAAATGCATTCTGAAACACAGCTGTTTGTCTGTGAATTAAACTCAGCATTCATTCAGACACTTATCTCAGATTGTTAGTCCAGGCTTTAACACATGTCCCCATCTCAGGATATTTGTTCCTATCAAAACAGAGGGAACCAAGAAGCACAAATTGCTTAAGCAGCTTGGAAGGTCTCAGTCTTTATATTTTGAACAGGCAAACTACTCCTTCCTCAGTAGCATAATATGACCTTCCTTTTGCACAGAACTGTGGTTTGTTTCCCGCTGATATCAAGACCATTTTTCAAATACTAGAATTTTAAAACTCTATCTTCTGGGCACCATAAAAATGTCAGTCTTGGGATAAGGCATAAACTGATCAATTTGTCTCTAGGCAATTCAACAGTGCAGAAGGGTATAATAAATGCCTAGAACACAGTACATGAGACAAAATATAGTTAAGAACAGACCACTGAACTTCTCAGATTTGTTTTTTCTTCTGCAAAATTTCATTACAGATCATGTAGTAAACATAATGCCTAAACATGTATTGGAAATCATATGCTAATTTAATCTATGACCCTCATAAAGGGTCGATCTCTTCAGAATGGAGACACTACTGTAGAGACCAGAAAAGCTTTAGGCTAGTCCTGCAATTCAGATGTAACCAGGTGTATCCAGTCTCATTTTAAAAAGACCCATAACCCTAACTTGTGTAGTTCACAGACATACCTTTCCTTATTAGCCTGACTTTGTCTGGACTCTTTCCTTATGTCTGGCCTGTAATATGTTACATCAACATCAACAAATATTTTTACAAATGCCTCTCAATATATCACTGTGTAAAAAACAAGCTTAGGTGCTATAAAGTAAGAACATAAAACTTCTATACAAATATTACTGTTTCCAACTGACAAGAGAAAAGTGGTCATAAAGCCTTTTAAATAGCAAGTAACTGTGGCTTTGGCTGTTCTGTTTCATTCCTCAGGAGACTTCCCAGACGTTAGAGTTCTGTACCTCGTCAAATATAAAGGTTTTCTTTGTGGAATGAAGGAAAGGAAAAGATAGAGCCTAGAATCCCTAATTATTTGCTCAGATCATCCAGATCGGTAAGAAAACCAATTACAGACCATCAGTGAAATACTGGGAAGCCCTCAAAGCTGAACAAACTGCAAGAATTAACTGTAGCTGAGATAGTCATAACAAACAGTATTTGATAGGATGAAACTTGCCCACATATAATACTAATTACATTGTTCTGAACACTGAAGAGCTAAGTAAAATTCTACTATGTTTGTGGACAACTCTTAAAATGAAGGAAAAAACCCTATTTTTCCAGAATGTATCTTATTGGACACTATCTGATTAATGCCATTGAACAATAAAGTTGGCCTTTAAAGAATTACTTTTTCTTCCTTAGTGCATACAACAATACTGAGAATTACTTATAACCTGTTTATACACCTTTCAATTTTGATGAAGAAAGAAAAGCAAGAGTAAAACCTTAAGAATGAATCACAATTAGATTTCAATGCTACAATGTCACATTTTACAGAAAACATGCCTACTTTTAAAATCAGTTTTTTGAGGCAAGATAATAGGTTCCTAATGACATAATTAATTAAACACTAAGTGTATTTTGTGAACGTACAAAGCTAGACAGCAAATTGCTGTCTCTGCTTTGGTAAGAAATCGTTGTCTCCAAACAGATCTCTAAAACGAATGTACAGTAATTCATGCCAACAGTTTATTCTAATTACAGCTGAATATAATGGTTCAGCTGAGATACCAAATTTCAGTGCAAATACCACTTTGCTAGATGGTAAATAAAATAAAATGAAAACAAACTATAAATCCAAGTTATTTTAGCTGAAACCTTGTTTTTTCTAAGCATATAAATGTTACTGAAAGGTATAATGTAGTAGATAACATCGTCTGGTGCTGATTCAGAAAATTAGAAGAGATTTTTTTTTAAATAAAACAAACAGATACATGTTCCTTCATATTAACAAAGACCACATAATATTGATATTCAATTTCTTTTCCTCCCAACTGTACCAGGACTCTCTGAAATTGCAACAGGAAAAATTCCCATCAATTAAGAAAAAATGAAGTATTTATTCTTCTCTCTCTCTTCGAATACCTCGATTCTCATCTGTCACAACAGACTTCAGGAATTATGTTAACTCCTGGTTCAGTGAAAAGACAGAACCATGATAACTTGCTTTTGTTCTTAACTGTCTATCATAAAGTCCACTTACTTATGTTGTAGAAAATTATCAGTACATCCTAGAAACACATAAAAGTGAATGTAGCACAAACAAGAAACACAGTGCCTCAGACAAGGGGTTATTTGTAAGTTATAACCTAATGCAGGAGTTTACATGCAGGTGATATGAAAAAATTACCTAGGTAATTATAGCTTTAGGGCAAACACCAGAGCTAAATGTTAAATAGATTTATTTATTTATTAAATGCCTTGGCAACCTTCTGCCCAATTAGAAATAGGTGTTGGAAAACACGTAACACTAACTGCAAAGTGTATATATAACAAAGATGTGATGCACACTAAGGAAGGCAAAAAGTAGGGTTTACATGTTAAAAGCTTGTATGGAAATAACCATGTTCCTACAGGAACATGTTCATATATAAGGAAAAGCAAACAGCTAAACTGGGTTTTCTTTGTGTACATTTAGGGAGAGTCAACAATTGACATCTGTATTTGAGGCTTTTAAACTTTCTGGGATTCAAAATATAAAAACTTGGAAATCAACACTTAAATCCAGAGACAATCTTAAGTGTTTATATTAGGAGATTTTTAAGGCAAGAAGTATTTGATTTTACATAACACCACACACCTCCTACTCTTGTTGATCTCTATGTAATTGCACACATAACAGCCATAACCTCCAAACTCAAACCCCAAACTGAACCTGAAAGCTCAGAAGTGACATTTGTCAGTACAGTCCAATTGATAGCATGGATGTGAGACAGGTCTAAGAGGTTTGGCAACCATAAGCAAACAGTTTTGTCCAAACAGTATGTGTGTGCATTAGAAAAGATATCACAGTTTTCTGGATACAATAGATGTGTCTAAGAAATGCAAGGTGCAGAATGGCATGTTCTTGCCTTCACCTACCACACTACTAAAAAATGGAGCATTGCCTGGAGATACTAAGAGAGACCTCTGGCAACCACAGCTATATGGGACTGGAGTCACCCTTTCAACAAAGGAACCAGGACCTCTAAAGGTGAAATCTCTTAGGTGATGTCAAGAAGCAACTAATAAGGCAATGCAAAAAAACAAACCAAAACCCTCACAAAAAGAAAAAAAAAGTAAAAATGTAATTTAAAAAACAAACAACAAAACAAACAAAGCAATGCAGAAAATGCAGGTGTTAGGACGAATATCCAAAGCAACATGGGTTATTTCTGCAGAAAGAAGTAAAGGAACAGCACCAACATATATATTTTAAGTATTTTAAAAGCAGAATCCACATTCATTTAACAGTGAGCAAAATCACAAATTCTCTAAATTAGAAGAGACCCTCCTTTTTCATACTGGCATCCTGCAAAAAGATTATCCATTATAAGAAGGCAGAAAAATTCTGTAGGATAATATGAATGAGGCATGTAGTTAATCCACTAAGATTCCATTAAGAAGTGAGACGATGTTCAGCCAACTAATTACCCATTCATTAAAACAGAGCCATAAATGACATTTCCAACATATTATGAAACCCCTCTGTAGTAATATTTTTCCATCTACATCTATTCTGACATTTATATTCTATGTCTCTTTCATAATTATTTCAAATAATTCCTCTGACATATTGAGGGGAAAATAGCTTAAAAAGAGATTACTTACCACCTACCAGTTGCTCACAAAGAAAGGAGCGGGACAGAGTAATTATGTTGGTGTATTAACATAGAACTTAGGTTCTTGTAGTCCCTAATAATCACTACTGTAGTTAACTTTTCTATGGTGAAAATTTTCCTGTGCTTGAAATTATTTGCACACATATATACTCAGGATTCATCCTCCCAAAAATGAGCACACAAAAAACTAACCCATTTCATTCACAGAAAGCAAGAAAGCATCCCAAAGTTGGCATAAAAAAATTTTCCAAAGCTGGAATTTTCATGTCCCACTTACTTCTACTATTGCTACTGTAACAGCTGCTGCTGGATAAAACAGAAAAATAAAGTATAGAGAGGGTTGAACAAACATCTCCTTAGACAAAGAATAAAAGTTATTTCAACCAATAGAAAACTTGATACTCAGTACAAATTGTTATTTGTTGCATGTTCATTCAGGCATTTCCTGAACCTCTTTGATTAGTAATTAACAAAGTCACAAAAGCTGACGGTTTGCAGGAAATAGTACAATCTCTGGGCTTTTTAGACTGATAAAGAGATCTGCAATTTGCTACAAGTAGCTTCTTTCAACACATTTTCATACCAAGTTTTAACATAAAGATTATTTCTTTGCTGTAACACCACCACATACTATTAATTTTAATTTCAAAAAAAGAATTGGTCCATATTCTGGCTTACAAACTGGCACATTCTTTGAGCAGCCCCTTCTGTCCTTGTGTTCTTGTTCTTACACTTCCTGCCCCTACCCCTCTCTCATTATACATTATTCTGACCTAACTTCTTCTAATAATATTGATATTTAAAATCCATCAAAGTTTTGCTGATCCCAGATTTGATTCCTATACTTCAAGAAAACCTAGTCAAAACCAGCAATGCATTAGAGCACATATCTGATGAGATAATGACATCTGAAAGATAAAATAGATAAAAGAGTCCCAGTGTGGATTTGCAACCCTGCACATATTTTCAGTACCATAAAGATAAAAAGGTTGGATGCCACTATTTTATCACATGTTGTTTAGGGATAAATTAAGCTACATCTCATACTGAAGCTACATCTCATACTGCATCTGCAAAAGGACTGACCTACATCATCCAGAGCATAGCTACCCAGTGTTCAAAACTCTACTCTCCTTAAGATCTCCCTTCTTTTAGTTTATACCATTACCAAAGTCACATAAGTCAGAAAATAGATTGGTCAAACAATTACAATAGCTGACACATCCCTAGATAGAAAAAGCAATCTTCCTGACATCACTTTAGCTATGTTGGTCAATAGCCAAATGATTTCTAGATGCTTTAGCAGAGCTGAGAGTGGTAACAAACCGTGATGTTACTGCCATATGCCAAATATATTCTGCAACCTTGAATAAAGTCAGCTTCCTACTTGAAGCACCACCAACAACATATAACTAAGAGAAGACAGGTGTTAGAATATAAAAAGCTTTGGCAAGGATGTGGAAAATAAAATAAATAATTATTTTAAAAGCCAACAAGGTTTTTGGATTCAAAGGCTGCTAAAGGTTTCACTTACCAAAAGGAGCAGTGACATAAGAAGGTGGGATTTATCAGTATGTAGAACCACACAACTATTTGCACAGCTGTATATCCACAACACAGCCCATGTGAGAGGAATGCAGAACTGGACTAGATGGCATCATATACTTTGCACTTTTACCAACACTTGAAAGTCAACTATAAAATCTTCCAGAATAGACACAAACCTCAAGAGTGTATAAATTGGAATAAGATCACTTACTGTCCAAGTTTAAAATTTATTTTTAAGGAAATCCACACTCAAGATAGCAGCATGGACACAGATAGATACAAAAACCACAAAGAACATTTTCCTGAGTGAAAGGAATCAGGTTTGTCAAAAAGAAAACCTCAGAATTTGTGGCTTCCATCAAAAAGGGAGAGACCTGAAAACTTTAACGTAAAAGAGGTTTGTTTGTCCAGTTTCCATACTGCATTAAGTTAGATGTTAAATTAGTTGTAGCCAAGAACAATATATTGGTGGTAAGGAGAACTTGTAATGCTCCTTGATTTCCTAACTCTGAAAAATAAGAAAAACAAGTAAAAAGTCAAAGGTCAAAGCCTATTCCATTTCCCTCATCCAGCCCAGTGGATGGAGATCCAGAACTGAAAAGAGCATTCTGGTTTAACCTGCACAGATCTGAGAAGGCCTATACAGCTCAGCACAGTCCCTGGAAATTCTTCTTGTTCAGGATCATCCAATAGATTCTTGACGATAGTCAGTTACAGATAATTTAACACTGCGAGAAACACACTAATATGAAAAATGGTCCCCATGTCCTCTTTAAAGCACACAGCTTTTAGTTTTACATTTTATTTACATAAAATTATACCTTAGTAATTTAATTTTTTTTTTTAATTGTGAACATTTTTTTTTACTGAATCCCACATTTTAACATGCTCTCACTAAGAATTTAGGAAAGGTTTGCTTCAGAATAAATCACTGCTAAATAAAATGCGTATTGTTAAAAACAGAATGTGAGTAACTTGGAACAAATTTTAGAGCAGATGCACTGGCTAGTACTATTAAACGGCAATGCTTTTAAGACTCTTCAAAGCAACAGTCCGCAGGCAGTGGGAATGCAGCACTAAGATAAAATACCTATCAGTGACACTACATTTTGCAGCAAAAATAATTGATGAGGAGCTGGGTAGAGTGGATTATAAATTGCAGGGTTCATGCAGTAATTTCTGCTGTGGTCAATATAGATATCAGATATTTAGGATAAAAGCTGTCACTGATACAATAAAGGACAGAATAACCAACTAATGAGGAGGATTATATTTTATTGATTGATAAGATATAAAACACATATTATCCAAAATTAGTTTTTACTGCCTAAATATATATATATATATATGTACCTTTCTGCAAACCCTGCATCAAATATTAATCAGGCTATAATTAAATGGGATGAAGAAAACTGTCTTGATATCTCACTTGCAATCATTTTCTTGGTGTATAAAATAAGCCAAGCATGACTAGATCAAACTGTAATACTCTAATACTGGATTTTTAAATTTTAATGTTCTGTTTATTCCAAAGCCCTTGTTGAAAATACTTTTCTTAACTGACTTTTGGTAGCCTAATGATACTGTTGCTTACCCACAATGCAGCAAGATTGAAAAGCAGGACCAACAGAGCAAGATAAGAGTTTAGATTCCTCTTTTGTATTGCTGGAATTATTTCACTTTAACTGCATGCTTTTTTTACTACGTGTCTATGACAGAGTACCAAGGTCAGAGAGACCTAGTTATAGCAGTCCTTCTACCTCTCCACTCAGCAAGTGGTTACACACATGCTTAAGTACTTTTTAAAGGAAATAACATTTTAACTAGAAGCTTAAATGATTGCTGGCCTACTGAGGGGTGCACAATTAAGCAGCCAAGACACAATTATGAATTCAGGATCTATGGCTTCTGTGCTGGACTTTGCCAATGACTATTTCATTAACTGTTGATAAGTTGTTCCAGGTATAACATGCTGTTAGAATAACTGTGCTAAATGAGAAGTTTAGTTTGACATCACAAAAAAGAAGGTTCTTTAACATAGAATAGATAATAAATGTTAGAAAAGAATCTTTTAAGAGACAACTTAATAATTAGTTCACAATGTGTTGCTTTCAGAGATTAGGATTGAAAACAACATAAATTATATCCTGTCAAAGAGATTCTCTAAAGTTTATTTACAATCGATGACTTTTTAAAACAATATCATGAAGTAGTTAACGGGAAAAGCTGTATTTTTCCTTGTATGCTGGGAATACTTTTTCTACACAAACCACAGTAGAAATATTAAAAAAATAAAACATGACTGCCTCACATTCAGCACTATTAAAATCTATCAGGTCTTCAACTCCTACTGTGACAATATTACTGTCCTTGCCTTATAAAAAAATCCCACAAATATTTTTTCTTCTTCTTAAATAAAATGCTTGAGATATTTAGAATGATTAAACTGCATGAAAATCAGAGACACTTCTATGTATCTACTCTGTTTCTACTTATGACTTCATAGGATATTTTCTTCCTGGGCAAGACAAGGCAAGGGGTGAAGAGTTACCAGTTTGTACAGGTGACTACTCAAGTTTCCAAAAATCAGAAGTGAAACCCTATATCTACAGATGGCCACCACAATCTGTCCCAGTTAATCTGTACCTCAAAGGTGAAGTAGGTGTCATTTATTTTGAATCTCTGCCTCTCACTGTACTAACTTTAAATGTTTGGTTTGTAACCTGAGACAGGACCAGAAACTGAGATTAAGGATTGAAAATAGAGCTTTGTGGTACATTAAACCTATAGCTCTGAGAAAATGCAGGGATGAGGCAGTCGTCTGCCTATGACAAGTGACATAGGGATTGATGATCAAGGAATACGGGACTCTGCTGGCTTAGAAGCTATTGAGATCTGTGTGGCTCCCCACAAGATTATGAGCTTGGCTCATTAGCAGCCCAAGTGGCAGCCTGCCAAAATACTGCATTTCCCAGATCCACAGCCCTCCAGTAGCCAGTGCGGAGCTTTCTTGCCCAGAGAATTTCTGCAGTTTGGGTTCCAACTAAACTCTCACTGTGAAACATCAAAATCCTCTGAAACACAAAAATTGTTTTTGTAGATACTGTTACAGTTCTAAATCTTTCCTTGCATTCCACTTCATTTCCACCTCAGATTAGACAACACTGTGTTTTGAAAGATCCTTTACAAAACAGTATTACGGTTGCAAACAGATGATGTACGTGAAGCTGAACAGAGCTGCACCTGCTACAGACACACCTGCACTACAGAGGGATTTGGCTTGGGGATCCAGTGAAACCTGGACAATTCTATCATCTCACCCTGTGGTCAGCCAAAGGCAACCTGCCCAAACCAGAAAAGTTCTCTAAAAAAACCCCCAACAAACCCACAAAACAAAAAACAGGAAAAGAAGCAGATGGCCTTGAATGAGGATATCATACTTCAAGAAAAGGAAAATTATTAAAAATAGAAACCATAAAGTTAAATCTCAGGAAATAAAATACTTTAACTTTCCACAGATGCAATTTATAGGCTCCATAAAAGACCTGAAATAAACTTAGAGCAGATAGCAAAACAGGCTCTAGCCTAGTAACTGCAAGCATTCTCAATCTACTTTCAGAGCACTTAGTTCGTAGCACATAAAATATTGAGCTAAAAGGGAACTATTGATGTGGATGTAATGGATGTGTAAGCAAACTTGCTTTTTGTGTACATCTTAAAAGTAATTTAAAGCCTTATATGTTGGGAATTGCTGAGTCTAATTTTTAGCCTGGAGCAAATTTTTATAGCTAAATAACAAACTCTAATGATAAGGATTTCTGATGGTCAGACTTAACTAGTCTTCTGCTGCTAGGTAATACACCCTAGCTTTGCCAGACATGGTTCCACAAAACAGTGGAACTCTAAACTTCTACAACCTGAAATGAGGCATTATTTGGATACATTTATATCTCACCTGTTGTAATGGACAGCCTGTGTTCATTTCCTTTCAAACTACTTTTGAAAAGATCATGAGCAAGTAATTAAAACTATTAGTTGACATTTCAGTTCTCAATAGCTCTAACTAGTCTAAAATTGTTCTCTTTAGAAATGGTAAACATATTCAAAATAAAAAAATTGTAAGTTATTAAGAAAATTGAAACTCTGAGTACTCTTCATTTCATTCATATAAAACTAATTCCTCTTGACCTCCAAGTTTAAACAACACTTTTTTGCAGATGCTGTAAAATGAGGTATGAAAGTGCCTGTGCTTTTAACCAATGAAGGCAGAAGTCCAAATACAATTTCCTGTGCCTAACAGACCCCAATATTCACATCTTCTGATGATCAACTCATATGGAAAATACTGCTCTTCTATAGTGTCATTAATTCAAGGAAAGGAAAAATTCAGAAAACATTCTATGAAAATGTTATTAAAACTTGTTGTTTATTCCACATGGAACTGTATTCTTCTAATCTTGGACAGATGAAAAGAATTAGTAATAAATCAGAGACAACCCAGGAGCAGTGTTCTGCCATACTTCAGGGACCAAAGGAAAGAAAAAGAAAAAAAGAAAAAAGAAAAAAAGAGAAAAGAAAAAAGAAAAACAGAAAAAAAAGGAAAAAAAAGAAAAAAGAAAAAAAGGAAAAAAGGAAAAAAGGAAAAAAGAAAAAAAGAAAAAAAGAAAAAAGAAAAAAGAAAAAAGGAAAGGAAAAGGAAAAGGAAAAGGAAAAGAAAAAGGAAAAGGAAAAGGAAAAGGAAAAGGAAAAGGAAAAGGAAAAGGAAAAGGAAAAGGAAAAGGAAACGGAAACGGAAACGGAAACGGAAAAGGAAAAGGAAAAGGAAAAGGAAAAGGAAAAGGAAAAGGAAAAGGAAAATCCAATACATTGGGCATGGAGAAAATATTCCTGCCTCATTTTTTCTGTTAACTACCGTTGACTAATTGCACTGTTATGGTTTATAATCAGCAGAATATACCAAGCTTTAACAACAGTATGACAGAGTACAGCATTACATATCTTTAACACTTGAAAAGGAATGAAAAATTACAAAATCTAATCCCCCTATAAATTGTAAAAGGACTGAGATAATTACATATTTTTTATTTAAATGGTTAAAATGATAGAGAACTGAAATCCAGTATTAACTAAACAAATAGAATTATTTCAGTGAAGTAAGTCTGATGAATGCACAATTAATTGCATTTGCTTAGTAATGTTTAAGTACTAGAAACTGCAAAAGGAAAAATTCTGAATATAAATTGTGATAATTATGATTACAGACTATTGGGGAAAGGAAAGATCAGTCTTTTTTCCCTTTTTTTTCTTTAGTATATGTTTTTCTGTGCACAGTGGTAAGATGAGAGCTCCAGTTGCTATAACAACTTAACTCTCTATTATAATCAACAATCATCTAAGTTTAATTGCAATTCTGCCCTTCTAAACCAATATATTCAACAGCAGTTGTATGAATTCCGTAAATCTTGTTACTAAAACCTATTCAAAATCTCAAAACAAGCTGAAGTATACTTGTGCATCAGAGTTAGCCTGAAGATGTCCTTCACTTCCTTATTGTAGCAATGTACCACCCAAAATAATTTACTTTGTCCATGAGAACATTTGTCTTGGCACAGCTATCCACGGATTAAATCCAAAACTAAATATAAAATAGAATTAAAAATGACTGTATGAAATAAAATAAAATAAACTAACAATTTAAAATTTAAAATATATTAAACATTAAAATATTCTTCTGATTGTATAAGCATCCTTACCATGTACAAAAGAAATTCCAGTTAGGTTAGCAACAAGAGTTAAGCGGGACATAAAAAATAAAGTAATAAGCAGACAGTATAGAACACCGAATGCACTTCAAAATCTAGTGATACAGAGAGAATAACTATAAAGATTATTACAAACTATATAACGAACTATAAACATTTCTGTTGCTGGCCTCAATAATGTCTTCTTTCAGTAATCAACCAAATCATATTTGAAAATGGGAAAGATGTTAGTATTCTTCACAAATTATCTAATTCAGGCCCTGTAGGCTCAGAATAAATTTAAAGCTTATCATTTACCCATTAATTATATTTTGATCTGTAATGACATGTCTTGCATGAGACACTGGAAACAGACAATCAGAGTAGAAGAAAAAAGTGGAACCATAAGATCAGTATCAAACGTGTCAGGGTTGAACAGAAACTAAACAAGGTCTGTTATATAAGGTAGAAAAGATAAAGAAATTAAAAACCCAAATCTATAATCCTATCAGACTATAGAACATTCAAAATTATACTGGCATTTAACATCTACTTTAGGTTTTTTATCTATGATATTTTTCTATTTCATTTAATTATAATGATTTACATAAAATATATATATAATGATATGAGGACTTAGCCAGGAAGTCAGAATACACTAAAAAAGAAATTGTGCTGAATTTTTGACAGCAACTGCTTAGTACTTTTATCAGAAATCAAAAATTCTAAAGCATAGTCATGAAATGAGAACAACTGATATTCTTTGATAAGGTCCAGTTTTGCAAATTGCAGTAGTGAAGAAACAGAATAAGCTTTGACTTCTGTTCAAAAAGTAGCATTTTATAACATAGCAAAAAAAGGCTTGCTTTTGATCTTAGTTTATTAGATCCAGATCAGAGAATAGAATGAACTATTTATCTTTAAAAAGTAATATCTTTCTGATTATATGTCATAGCAAAAATCTTATCTTTGTCTTGGAAGTCTGAGACTAATGACGACAACGTTAGGAGTCTTGTGAACCTTGACAGTAGTTCAGCCAATTATGTGATGAACGATGAAGATGGAGTCTTCTTTACTCCTCTGTGACATTTCTAGAAACCATAATTCTGAAAATCTAAATGGAGTCATTGCTTTTCACCCCTGTGGGCAGAGCTATAATTCTTCAGATATATATTCTAACTGGGTTTTCTAATAGCTCCATTCATTTCTCAATCTTTCTAATAAGATTGCCAGAGAGGACAGCTTGTCTCTGGCACATTTTTCTTCCAAAAGGACAAAATCATCTGAGCTATTATTCAAGTCTTTCAGCATCACATTTTGGTCATCAGAACTTGTCAAATTAAACAAACTAATATTGCAATTTAAAAAGAAAAATGAAAAAGGCAAAAGAAGACTCCGTGGTTCCTGTCATTTTCACAGCACACTTTGTAAAGTTCAACACGTTTTAAAAGTAACTCCTCATCTCCAAAATACAAAGGGAAATATCCTAAACTGAGGCCAATAACTGGCATTCACTATGTGGTGTGAAATTTTTCACAAGTTATAATCTAATATTGTAACCAAATACTGAAGTACCACTTCACATAGTAGTACTGAAATGGAGAAAATAAGTTTTTAATATCCTCAGGAAAACTATGGGGAAAAGAAAAGCAGTGTGGAAATAAATGGACTTTTACATTAATTTAAGAGAAAACTCGTCTTGATTACAACAATGATGTACCATTACAAAACATAAAACTGTAGCTCGGAGTAGCAACAAGGAATTGCTTCAAAACTTTATCTTTACACAGTAACCAGTGAATTACAAAAAGAATCCTCAGAAAAAGGAGGAATTAGTTTAAAAAGTATAAAGGAAGAATGAAAATTCGTAAGGGAGGAATGCCTTGGAATGAAAGAGCATCTTCAAAACTTGGTATGGCACTTCCAAAAGTTGCCTGGTCAGCAACTACAGGGACTTGTTAAACTTTGTCACCTGTATACTAACAAGTGTTTTGATGAAAAGTTGGGTTTTTGTGTTCAAATGGCTTCATCTATACTGAAAAATGAAAACTATAATGTCCTATGCCTCACAGAACAATTAAGTTCAACCCTGAGTGCTGGTGTGGGATTTGCATTTCATTTAATTATTCTCCATTTCAGACATAAACCACCAAAACAGACTAGTATAAAGACTACTTCTCTTCAAAGGAGTAAAAAAAGCTATTAGAAGTCTCGAGCTCTACAACCACATTAATTCAGAAGCTAACAAACAGACCTGAAGTGGGAAGGATCTGCACATAATTTTTCTGCTACTCAGTCAACATATACATTTCTCTATATGAATTCAGATATTCCTAGCCATTTTATTTTATCTTAATTCCACCAAATGTGAAAGTTATTAAAGCCAAAGTAATGTATTTTTTACTATAGTGGTTTCTTCTTAAAGTTCTCATTTCTCAGCATGTCTAAAGTGCCTCTGTTTCAAGAAACTCTTGAGGAAACAGAGCACCACTATACATGTAATCTGCTATCTGCTCCTACCATGGAAAATTTAATTGTCTCATAGTTCAAAGATTTAGAAGAAAAGAAATCTTCAGATTCATTGTTCATTTCTAAAGAGCAAACGGAAATAGAAACTGAAGAGAGGGCTTGGATTTTGATAGAGTTGACTTTCTTT
Source organism: Caprimulgus europaeus (assembly GCA_907165065.1). Next base: position 18,049,160 of record OU015538.1, on the reverse strand, counting down.
AAAGGACAGAAAATAGCAGAAAGTGAAAAATATTGCAGTGAGTGAAAACAGGGTCGACATCACAAAGAATGTTTATTGCCTGATAGAAAACATTCCTTTGAAAACCCAGCAAACAAAATCAAAAGCTTAGGTTTTGTCTACTGATATGATTGGTAAAATCCAAACCACCCCATTCTTTTAGAACAGTAAACTCAAAACAGTTGGACTCAGATGCATTTGACTGCAGTTCATTTGCATGACATTTTCTGGCAAGTTTTAAAATGAGAATAAATCCCATTTATCAGCACTCAAAAATGTCCACAACCTGACTGAACAATGGCATCTATCTGTGACTGAGCGTATGGCTGTAACACAGCTCAATGCCAAAGAAAGTTCTCTATAGTCATGGACTGTCAGACAAAGCCAAGACCAGACAGCAATGGGAACAGAGTAAACAAACAGGTCACATTCCCTTTACTAATTTATTTCACATACTGTCTTGATTTCAATTGAATGTTTTGTCTTAATGTAGATTTCTTGTTTAGGGAAATACTGATTACAAAAATTCCAAAACACTGACCTATTACTTCTTGAGGAAGAAATATATATTCCCCAAAATATTTTTATTTAAAAAAAGCGTTTAAAACAAAGCAGACTCTTTCCTGGGACTTCCAGAATAAATCTATCTGAATGTACTTTTTTCTTTCATGTGCTGTTTGTATAGTTCTTAACTTCCTCTTTCTTTCACTTACTAAACTGCCTTTAATTTGACACATGAGTTTTTCTGCTTGTGCTCTTCTATTCTCCCCCCCCATCCAGATGGGGACAGGGTGGGGAAGTGAGTGGCTGTGCAGCCCTTAGGTGCTGGCAGGGGCCAACCAAACGCAGCCTCTTTCAGTTCAGAACTCATGCTGAGTAGCACATGGCACTGAGTAGCACATGGTTATGTTCTTTTGTTGGAAACCTCATAGAACCAGCCCATCCACATCAGTTCCCCTGGGCGAAATTTTCATGTTTTGAGATTCAATACTCATTTTATGAAATTCATCCTAGCAAAACTGAACCCAGGATTAAGTAGTGAAAGTCATTATAGGCAGAATCATAACAACAGCCAGGTCATTTTTTTATATATGTGTTCAAATGCATATTTGTAAAGAAAATATATTGATTAAATCTAAAGCTAAGAAATGACACCTCCTTTTAGATTGCTTCACTATGTTTCTCAATGCTTTTGTATTGCTACTTCACAACTTGACAGCTACCTTCATAATATTTTTAATTAAAATACATTGAATACTTCAAAGAACAGCTAACCACACTTCAACTTTGCAGTTTCCTTTGTTCTGCTTAAGTAATACCAGAAACTGTTCACCACTGACAACACCTTTCCTGGGATGCAGATAAGTGGTTATTTGAAAGCCTCTACCATCTCCAGTGCTTTTCCTCAAATGACTACATTTAAGCTTTTGATAACTTTTGGTTCTTCCATTGGTTCCTGTTGGCACCAAAAGGGAACATGTTCACAAAGAACTGTTGGGACAACAAATGCAACTGTATCGGCACAGGCAGTGCATTTTATACCTCTCCTTTTAGTTTTAGTCTTCAAAGAGAAAAGTCGATTCTCTCCTACACTGAATGTACCTCATCAGCTATAAACCAGCTTCTCTTTTAAAATGAAGATACATTTGATACATTTCTATTACAACTTTTTTACAATGTGCCACAGTCACCATGAATTTGAATTATATAGAGCAAATTCAGCAAACAGTAAATCAATTGTAGACTCAAAGCCCAGACTGCCCAAATCTTTGGTTCCTTCCTATCATTCAGGCAACAGTACTAAAAAAGCAAGCCATTTATAGCAGAATACTCACCATCACCATGGAATAATAATACCCTTTGCCCAAAGGTGAAGCAGCCAATTAACATCAACCCTGGTGAACTGCTTTGATTCTTGCACTTTATGTTTTGTGCCACATTTGGCAAGAAAGGCCAAGTCTGTATTTCACTTATTGCACCATTCTTTTGTGCATGATGTATGTTTTCACCAACAATAGTTTATTGAAGTATAGGAATCAATTACTGCCTTCCCATTCCCACTGCAATAATCTCATAGTTCTTAAATTACATTGTTTCTGCCCAATGCATACTAAAATCAGGTTAAGTGAGATTAGTACTGAAAACAGGTTAAAAATAGATTTATTCACCAGAGAAGCATGGATTTCAATGTTATATATTCTGAAGAAGGGGCAGGGGGAGAGGGGACCAAGAGGTTTCACAAGGGGAATTAGACTTTTCTACTTAATAAAATATTAAGTGACAATCAATCAAACATTAATGTATGGGAAGCACATTTTTGCAGTACTGCTCTTTTAGGATTTGTTTTCTTTAAAATTTGCATTCCTTTCTGCATGCATTTGAGATATATGTATGTTGGCTTTTTAATGATTAGAAATGGCTTTGATCTTGACTACTTGAAGGAACATAAAGATATAAACAGTGTGAGTGGATATGATTAATCCTAATAATGACAAACATAAGAAAAAAACAAGACAAGTTGTTCAGAATTTTTCAAACATACCTTAGGAAGTTCAGTCTTTAGCTCACGTCAGTCATACAAGAATGATCTACAGAAGAAGTCAGAACTGTACTAGTGTTCAAGGTCCCCAAATACCACTAGTGCCAGCTTATCAAAGATAAGAATCTAGGAAATCTGATACATCAGCTTTTCCTTGAGTAGCTGCCACTCTCCTTTGAGATGGAATTGATTAAGAAAACATCATTCCTGCTGCAACATAACTGTCAAAATAATGAAATAATATGTGATGATCAGATAGGATAATGAAAAAAGTCAACTGTTTTAAGAAACTGTCACCAGTAGATAGCGAGTGCCTAATGGCCAGGATTTGATGTCTATTTATGAGGTGCAAAAATAGAACTCTAATTTATTAGATAAATTCTTAACCAGACACCTTAAAAAAGCAGCGCTGAATCTTCATTAAGATGATGTAATTTTCAGCATCTGTGTGAAGATGGCAGTAAAGTGAGATGAGTGGAAGAGATAGAAGAGCTGTTACAACCAAAAGAGGAAATATATAAAGGCAAAAGTCAAATAAACCCAAAAAGGCTCACAAGATATCACCGATATTGTATCTTCTCAATGTAAGAACTCAGCAACTTCAAAAGATATTTGTCACACAAACCGGTAACTTTCAAGGTCCTTAGGATCTTAAGACAGTATTGCCGAAACCTGAGCTCTCATGTCCTCAAGGGCATAAAGTACATCACTTAGGTATATACATGTAATCTGACCTAAATCCCTAACCTACTTCTTTTCAACAGCAGCTTTAACGTATGCAGTTGACTACTTCTAGTGAAACTACAGAAAACTAAATGGAATATCAGAATAAAAAGGAAAAAATATGGCCCAAAGACTCCAACAAATTAAGTAAAATTTTAGAGAATTCTGCAGCATTTTTCAGTGTTTAAATGACTGCAAGACAAATTCTCCTTCCATTACCAGCCACCCAATACATTTTTCACAGACACTTCACATTCCTTACCTATTCAACTAAAAGAAAATTAATTTAAAGAATAAGAAAAGCAGTACGGCAACAGAGAATATTTAACTAAAAGCAGTGAAACACATGTACCCTTTTCTCAATAAATATGGGAAGGTCATGGAAGCAAGACCTTATAATGTCATATGAACATTTTTTCAAAATTTGTTTAGCAGTTTCACAGCAAAACACATGAGCACAAAGCACTTTATTAGCTACTTTAGTTTCCCCCCTTTCCACTTGTTTCTTTTTTATGTATTCCTCCCATCAATGTCTTGAATTTTCAGCAGAAATACAAAACCTACACCCAACCCTTCATAAGCTAATGTGCAGAATGAAACAATTTCGTTTCTTCAGAAAAACCTCTTTGCTATTTTGACCAGCCCTATACAAGCTATTCATGAGAAAAGTACTTTCACTAATTGTATTTTGAAAGGAATATTGCACAAAATAGCTACACTAAGTCTTGTTACTCAGTGAAGCCTGTATTTCAGTAATAATCTTTCAATACTAATGATGTTTGTACTCAATGGAGGAGCAAAAACACTCCATTAAGTTAACCGTGTAATTCTTAGATATTTCCAACAAATTATAAAGCTTTGATCTTCTGAAAAGCACAACAGATAAATGAATAAGATACTAATATTATATGATTGTTATTTTCAAACCATTTGAGAAAACTTTTACCCACCCAGAGTGCATATATATTAGAATAAGTGATGCATATATAAAATCACATAATTCAGCATCCCACTCTGATTGAGAAAATGCTAGAATATTAGTACCAATGTTTCACTCCTTGATTACTCAACAGTAAGGTTTAGTATCACTCTAAAGTTTTACTGTGAAAGCTGTTTTTATCAACATTTATCAACAACCATCTCTCTGTTATTAAGCCTAATCATTTTTCAGACTATCTCCCTAACTACAATATTTTGAATGGAAGAGACATTTGATAATAAAATTTAGATGAACAAAACCAAAATCAGCCTCCAAGCTCCAAGCCAAACAAGTATGGAAAAATACAAAATTGATAAGCCAGCAAAACAACCAACCAACCAACCTACTCTAACAGTTTCTTAGTTTTATTTTATCACCTCTTTACTTAAGTCAACACCTGGAGATCATCTGGAAGCTTCAATCAGCAGGTAACACAGGCAGTAATTGACCCAGTGATCTCTAACACTAGAAGAAACCTATCTGTCTTTCAGTCTGTTTACAACAACAGTACTTCTAACTCTCATCTCAGCTCTTGAGTGGATATTTTTTCCTGGCTTCCAGATAAGATTCCTTCTCTATCTGTAACTGTCTCTACAAAGCCCAAAGGAAGTTTTGCAACATTATAAAGAGTAATTAAAAATGTTCCTCTAAACAGAGATCCCTTCAGGGACCAGGATGAAGGAGAAAATTCCCTATATGCTTGTAGGCAGAATCATCACCAGCACTAAGCTCTCCAAGCCTTAACCAGTACAGGCACTAACAGTACCTAAAAATAACAATAATAAAAACACTCCTTTGAAATGAAGCATACACCATTTACCAGAGGAATACTTAAGTTTGCTGACCCACAGATGGACCTGATTTTGCAGACATATCTATTTAAGTGAGTAAAGAGTGGTGTAGCTGAATGGGGTTTGAACATACTGTGCCAGTATATTCATGATAAAAACAAACAAATAACCCCAAACCCTGCAATTAAGGAAGATGATGACATTTATATGTAATTTGTCTGCTGGAAAATTTGAAAGCATTACTGAAAAAAACATATTTATAAAGCAAGCCTAAAAAGCCACCCCGACCCCTACCCCCCAAAACAAAGAAACCCAACCAATGGATGATATAAACTCAGAACTTTTTTCTCTGAAGAAATGTGTTATAATCCCATTCAGGACGTAGCAGAGTGATTTTAGATCAAGAGCTGACAACATGTCATACTTACAGGGACTGTTATCAGCCTTCATATTGGCAGACAAAAAAGCCCTGTGTGTTCCTGCGGTTACGGAGCTGGCCTGTGGTTTATAAATGCCCCAATCATATTGTTCTAATATGTGCATTTTATAGCTTCCAAGACACAAAAATACAGACTTTGAAAATTAGAGATTGACTTGGTCACTTGTGGAAGGAGGGGTCACAGCATGGATGACAGAAACAAGGCACACAATACGCACTTGGTGGCTCTCTAACATTAAAAGAAAGCTTCAAAACTATAGACATTCTTGTTTGTACTCACTGGGCTCAGGACTTCAACTATCTTTTGCAATTAAATCTATCAAACTTCAAGCTCCCAATTAAAAATATTCAAATGCATCATGCTCCAGGGTGTCTGAAATTAAAAACCACTTTACATGTTTGTCAAGTCCTCTTTTGTAATTTTTCCAGTGTTGCTCTTTCTACTGTGATAAGTGCTGCCAACCCCTTTCCATTTATGCAGCACGACAGAAGAAAAAATAAACACAATTCCTTCAGACAGCTCATTCTGAACTAGGGCATTTTGTCTCAGCAGTGGTTTCTCTTACTTTTCTCAGACATCTGTTCTCAAGAGGGGGTCAAGGGAATGTCTCCATGTTGCCACTCCTGAAGAAGGCTATAGCTCCAGAGAAGCTGGAAACAGTACAGCTAGTGCCCTGAAGGCCACCCTTGGCATGCTCCAGAAGGACCTGTGTTCAGCACAGGAGCTCTGCTGCTCCCAGCCCCTTCATTTGGCTATTTGGATGTGCAATAGCTCTTTCCAGTATTGCCTCCAACAGACATCAGCAAATCATAAAACCTGAAAATACTTTCATAAGTTTACTTTATCTTTTGGTAAAAGGTAAAAAAGACAGTTCTTAATATTTCCTAAGCACCTGAGGAATAACAAGAACAAAAAAAGACTAATTCTAATACTCTGAGAAGTCAGTAAACCTTTACATTTTATTTCCCCAACAAATTCTTCTATGCCTCCTATATGATAGTGCAAGTAAATATCAGTTTTATTCCTGATATGATACTAGATTATTCCTAAGATAAACCGTTTCATGCACATAGTGATGTAGTGGTGAGTGTCCTACCACACAGATGGAAATATGTTTTGGGTCTTGTGTTCCCTGTCTCAGAACTGATTCACCAGAAGAGAGAACCTAAAAACAATGTGGTTTCTGAAAGAAGACTAGAGAAGGAGTGCTAAACATGGTCGAATACACAGTTCTCAAGTTCTCAGTTTGGATGAGTATAAATTTAAAGTGATGTTATGTATGACACCAACATCATTTACCTATAGATGTAAACCAAGGGATATTGAATAAAAAACTTCCAGTGGGAGATAACAAACGACTGGATTGGAACTGCAAAAACTTCAATTCCTTTTTTCTCTCCAATGGCTTAATTTGCCTATAGAGAAAGTTGAAAGCTATAAAGGCATTCAGAGTGCAAATCCAAAATTGCTGAGGATGAGAGAGAAAATGTTCCATCCCAAGCCTTCCTTTACCATGTAATAACATTGTAGGTAACTATTTTAATTAACTGCTACCATTTCTGTTAACTTGAATTCCTATTTTATCTTTAAGAGAAAATGTCAGGGACTACAGAGGACCTCAAACTAGCATTTCCCTCTAAACACAAAATATATTTAAAATATACTATATTTAAGAGACAAATAGCAGTTAAAATAGAAGTGTGAATGTAGTTCATAAGAAAACAGTACAGTACAAGTCACATAGCAGGTATAAAAGGATATACCGAGCCTTAAGTGTGAATTACATTTGACTGGTACAATGCTAGGGGCAGTTTAGAACTCTTTATTTTTCTCTTTTCATCAATTATATAAGGGACAAATTTTTTTCCAGCTCAAGTTACATTTTGCAAGCAATGGTTATGATGTGTGTAGTATTTTGTTTGCTCAGTTTCACTACAGTTCCTGTTTTGATATTATATTCCCACCACAGGCCCTTGAAAATTAAAACATGTTTAGAGAGAAATGTAAATACTTGGCATTGGTCTGTGTAAGTGTTCCCTCTTTTTTCTCAACCCCACACGAGCACTAAACCCTACATTTCGTAAATGTGTATACCTGATGTGTTACCTTCTGTATCTTGTAAAATAAAATCATCATTCTCTGATGAGACAGAGATAAAGTTTCTGAGTAAACTGACTTTCTTCTCCCTGAACAGCAAAGATGAAGACATCTGGAAGACCAATAGGAATCTACTCTAAAGAAACACTAATGAAAGCATCCAGGGAGATATTTCTTATGCTTCCCTTGAAGAAGCAAAAGCATGTCTGAGCAAATAATTACTTGAAGGGAATAATCTGAATCAGCACTGAGGAAAACGTAATTAATTCTTCCACTTCAAGAAGCTATGAAATAATTCATTGTGCATTTCCCAGTATTTTTCCTTGGGGTACAAATTACTACTTCACTTTCTGCCCGGAAATGTGACTTCCACAATTCTGTCTGCTTTTAGACAGAATTGTGGAAGGCACCTGAGCAATGGTGACATCCCCAGAATGAGGTGATCAAGTATTTTGTGTGGTTTTGGTAAACCTGTATAAATTTTTTGATTCACCTGCAAGATGCTATGGAGTTTTTACATGAAGGAGAACAGATTTCATTGCGCTTTTTTTTATTATTTTTAATTTAAGACAGTTTCATATTTTCAGAATTACCTTGAAAATAATCATACAGGGCTCATGACAATCGGGTTTTAATACACATTAATATAGGGAAGTTTCGTGAAAAACTAAATGTGTGGGTGATACCATTCAAAGTTCATATAGTCAAGAATATTTAGTTAGAAAATGAAAATAAAATTACTAATCTTTAAAAAAAAACAAAAACAAAACATCCCAAACACCACCACTTACTACCACTGTGCTGGACTACCACTCATTCCTAAGAATCCCACTGCATTTGGGTACTGAGATATATTTTCAGATCTGGTCATAAGTTTTTCAAGTGAGGATGCAAGTAACCATAAGGGATGAGAAGAGGAAATGACCTGTCAGTTGCCAGAAAAGAACTTCAGACCAAGTCATGCACTTGCTGTGTTTATTACAAGCCAGTTATTCCTTTGGGTTTAAGGGATTTTATTATTTTTTTTCCTGCCATCAAGCTGTTACACATCTTGTATTTTAATATTACTACACTACATAACACAGCACCCTTTAACTGGTAAGGGATTTCTTTTCCTGAATGCAAACTAGATCGCAGAAGAGGTTAATAAGCACAAAAGAGAAATATGTATTTCATGTAGGATATAAATTTAACAAAGTGTGTTTGTTTTTCTTTGTGGCTCTTACTCAGTTACTCTTCTTTGTACATAAAGCCTTGGTCTCCAGCACACCAGTGAATTGCTGTAAAAAACAAACGTTCTGAAACCTCATAAAAAGAGAGAAAAGCAGCAACAATTAAAACACACATATTGAGCTATCTTCTGTATGACTGTTTCTCATAAAAGTCAGTTTTATTTCACTTCTAAAATGACTCAGTTGGGCACAAAATGACTGATCATTGCTTTAAATGTTGTTCATAGCAGATATTTAAGCCAGCTAATCAAAGACAATCCATTCTACATTTTGATCAATATTCTATTTCATGACTAGCAAACAAGCTGTCAGCCTCACTATGTTTTCTCACAGAAGTTAGGTTAAACTATGTAATTTTGATGAGAACAACAAAATTCTGAAGTGCAGTATTATATTCTGGAGAACAAAGCTACATAAAGCAGCAGGGCAACTTTAACTTTGAACTGTCTGCTACAGGAGACACTACACTTTAGACTGGAAAGCAATGAAGAGCGTGCATCAAGCTGCACCGGGTGACAGTGAGTCAAGCCAGCATGCGATACGACCACATCTAACATGGTATAGAGCAAAGGCATGTATGTACCTTCCTCAGATCAGCTTAGTTAAAAGATGTTTTCAGTTTTTTATACTTTTCTTTTTCCTTTTCGATATGGCACATTACAAGAGACCCGAGCTGGAACCCAGAAGAAGACATGCTCCCCCAGCACATGTGCACCTCCTCATGAAAGCTAGAGACAAAACCAGCAACACATATCTAGTGGTCTACACATGCTGTGCATCAAGAAACACAAAGGAACAAAGACTTCCCTCTCCCTCTATCCTTCTCTACTTAAAAGGATCCAAGCAAATTCTTTTTCTTCCAGGCAATTGTGAATTATTAGAAATAAAACAACAGCTTTTTAAAGCTCTAAACATACTAGGGAACACTGGGGAACTGAAAAAGCACCACATCCTTGAAGAATGAAAATACAAGATCAATCCAAAGCTTAGGAAGAAGGGGACATCATCAAGATGAGGCTATCTATTTTAACCTAGGTACAAGTAGCTTCTCTCCTTTCAGAAACACTGAAATTCAGTTTTTGAAACGCTGATTTAATTCAAACTGTATCCACAGGTTTTAAATCTCACCTCTTCAGCTGCTGATTTGGGATTTTAACACTGCAGAGCAGCCAAATTTAGACAAGCAAGAGAACAAATGCTTTCAAGACTTCCTGTTTTGCTTGACTTACTCACTTGGAGAAAATTCAAACCAATAAAAGAGAACAAAAGGGTACTTTTTTTTTTCCCCACAGACTATAGTTTCTTGTTTGACTGATTCCTGACCATCCCATTAAGAAAACTGCCAAGTTTACCAGCAAATGCAATGAACATTAGACACACTACTACTTCAAGAAATTGTTCTACAAACTCTCTGCCTTAAAAAGTTTATTGCTAGTCCTTGTGTTGGGGAAAGACTTCTTATTTTCTTTATTTTACATTCATTGGTGGGGAATTGCTAAAAACTGGTAATTTGCCTGCAATTACTGTGTGCTACAATTTCACTTGTTTGTATTTGTAGTTTCCTTGAATGTCAAGCTCACTCTTTAGCAGACCACTGTCAATCCTCACTTTCCAACTGTCCACTGAAGGCATTAACCCTTTCGTAGTGCAAAAACCAGAATCATAGCCTATTTCAGCCAAGTCTTCAGAGTTGACCATGCTTTAAGGAACAAAATCCAGCTGTTCCACCCAGATGCACTAACTGGTTTGATCATGCACAATATTATGCACGCAACATATTTTACAAAAGCCTTCTGTAATAGTTCTAGTAAGATCTCTCTGGGAGACCACACTCTTCTGTTAGGCAACTAGAATTTAGGAACAGTAACAACAGTCTTGTGGCTAACCTGCAAGCAGAAGCAATTTCCAAAGGCTACTTGATATGCACGGAGTTTTGTAGATGTGTTGTTATGAATGGAGTGTTAATGGTCCTCCTCCATGGGAGTTGGAAACAAATATGTTAACTGATCTCATTTAAATAAATGAATACTAAGCACTCAGATTAAATTTCTCTGTATCATAAAATCACAAAAGAAGATGCCTGGTGCTACCATCTGAGACAAAGGGGTCAGAGAGAAGCGTGGAGCTAACAAACAGGTGTAATTCCTACATTATTTCACAGGTGCTCAGAGGAGACAAAACAATTGCGTGGAACTGCAAAGGACAGCTCTGCACCTCCTAAAGCAGCACAGAGTCCAAGTCCAGCAGAAAGTCCTCCCAGAAACACAGGAGGAGGAACAATGCTTGCTTATTTTGTTGCTGTCGCTCTTCAAGTAAAGAGAAAACATTATTTATTTATTTTTTTACAAATAAATCGCAGTAACAAAATCCCCCAACTTGCTGTCATTATTTCTCAGCCAAACAACAACCACCTTACACTTGAATTGGGCTGCTGTTGGGCCAAACAAACAGGGACATCCCTATCTGATGACTGATTTGAGCCTTAAGACCCTTCTAAGACCCAGTAACCTTGTGGTTGTGACTTTCAGCAGGTTCTTTACTGAAGGAAACAAATCTTGCAGCAGCTACTCATCTTAAAGAGCATTCAGGAATTCTAGTTTTCAGGCTAAAAAGTGACATTTGACAAGTTGCTCCTCAGTGAAGCATAACTGGCAGGGTTAGTCGGTCAGTAGTGAGCTTGTTCCCTAATTGCACAGGGGAGAAGGTTTATGCTTCTTGAATGACAACCTTGCTGGTCTTTCCAAGACAAACCCTTTCTTTAGGATATAGTTCTACCCTAAGGAAAGTGCCAGTAAAATACAGTACTTGATACACAGAAATCATGAGACACTGGCTATACTAAACAGACCTAGAACTACATGGTTTTGAAACTCTGTATAGTTCTTTAAGACTATCAATGAAACATGTGAAAGGTAAAATCCTTCCACATAAAATTATTTCATTATTTTTCTGATAAAAAATAAATTCTTCTAGCATAACAGTGTGTTGATAAATAAGCTCTAAGGAGAAGGCTAATTTGATTTTTTTTCACAGGTTTTTTGTTGTTTTTTTTTTGTTGTTGTTGTTTTTTTTCTGCTGGTACAGAAAAATATTGCAGGCTGTCCTCATCATACTTTGCAACATTTTCTCTCATTTTCAGTGGAAACCCACCACAGATACAGTGCTTCACAGGGACACAGTCCATACTGCTGTTCCAGGTTAATGCAACAACAAATGGAAATGAATGGGAAGAGGGATGTGACTGAGGTAACAATAACCTGTTGCACAAGAAACCTGCAATTAAAATTAAGAGGCAGGTAGGCAGATTAACATTCCTCCCTCCACCTCCCACATGCAGGAAGCTGGGGCCAGGATGTGCAATGTGAGCACTTGGCCCACATCAGCTGATAACACAACTAGCTCTCCTGCAGCTCCTGCCTGCTCTTGATGAGCCTGCTAAGTATTCTTAACCAAGTGACAAAGTGCCAAGACCCACAGGAAGAAAACTGGAGGAAAACAAAAAGAATCTATCTATGAAGCTGAAGCTAAAGTTGTCAGAAAGCATGAAACATTACTCAGTTTATGGGGTGATTTACAAGCAGTTCTGAGAAGAGAGAATATCTGATATCTTTCATGTTGTCCCTTTCCTACAACAAACAAATGCATAAGGCTGAACAAATAAGAGAAAATAAAATCTTGTGTGAATTTTTAATTAAAATGAGGGCAAGCAACATGGAATGCAAAGTGACCTTTTCTTTGAACGTTGTAACATAAAAGCTTCCTAGCAGCGTATCTGTTTGGATCATGATAAGAAGTGATGCACTCAGCACTGAGCAACGCAGGTACTGAAAAAAACAGAAAGCTTGTACTCAAAACAAAGAGCCCCCTCCCTCATAAAGGTATTTTGCCCAAACACCTCTTCTAAAATACGGCTCTGGGGAGAAATTTCTCACAAATTTCAAAATGCAACTTTCTAGCAAACTTGTTGCCAAAAGAAAGAACACATTTATATACCAGACATTTATTTTCTTGTATACTCTTCTGTTAAACTAAAGGATATGCAGATGGGATCTTCTTCACTGCTGATACAAGGTTTACTTGCTGTTAAAAATGAATTGGCGTGTACAAGGTTGATGAAAAATTATTAGGTGAAGTATGTGACACTGCACAGACTTATAGTAGCAAGGACAAGAGCTATACTACAGAAGTTTTTTTAAAAAGAAGAAAACTCTCCCATTTTTCTGGCTTTAATAAGCTTATGTTGTAGCTAAACTCTGCACAGATCAGGAGAATTCCTTGTGTTATAAAAAAAATGGCAATATAGAAGAAAAAGAGACTTAGTTAAGAAGCTAACATGAGAGGAAACAGCTACCACGCACTGTCCTTAGATAAACAAATGCATGGCAGGGAAAATCTACTCACTCCTAGCCATATAAACATGTAAAAGCCATTTTGCATCCTTCTTTATCTATCTGTGATACTACAGAGCTATCTCAGACTTGATCTAAAGCCCGTGATCTAGCAGTAGAAGATCATCTCCTTTCATTAATATATTGTATCAAAATGCTGTACCATTCTTAACTCACATACAGGAGGATATAATGAAACAGAAAACAGCGCTTGCTGTTCGTGTACCTCGTGGCGACCTCACCTAGTGCCCACATTTTACACAAAGACTGACAACTGCATGAAAGTGTATGCTGAGAAAATAAACCACAGAACTGAAAAAAGATTTATTTTTATAATAAGCAACACCTGATTTTCCTAACGACATTCTTGGTTCATCAGGTCTTTCTGTTATATGTAGTGTTTCAAAGGTCCTTGAATGATGGTCAGAGAAAAAAAAATAAAATAAGGAGAAAAAATATCTGCATATTTCCATCCAGTATAAGAAAGGAAAGGGTACAAAATAAAAACTTCCATCATGGTTTTCAAAAAAGTTTATTCTAAATGTACCAAGGCCACCTAAATGTCACATCTGTCGCAAACTGTTCAGGGTTTATAATACTCCCAAATTTCACAAGCTGGATTACAAGAGCAGTAACCCCTTTTTAACTTTGTACTTCATGTAATAAAAGTATTATCTGCAATCTACTTTTGAGTGGATTCCAAGTTTTCTGTTATAAGAGCCTTACATAGCCCAGTCATGTATTATCAGCATTCTTCTGACCCTTACTGCCCTTTTATTCTCAAGAACATTCACTAGAAATTCACAAATAATTTTATGACATTTAGTAAGTCATCTCAGCATCGAAGTGAAAGTTTTTTTAAGAAAGTAGTTGAAAGAAAATTATACTGGAAGGGTTATCGTAAAGGAAAGAAAAGTTATTTCAAAATCCAAGAGTACACAAACAATTCAGTCCCCATATCCTAAAATATTGAAACATAAGATACCAGGTTTCATGTTAAAGGAAATTGGACAAAAATATATGGAGGAAATGAGTGAGGAAATTCTAAGAAATAAGGCACTTGTGAGAAAACTGGGAGTGGGAGGAGGAAGACTATACTTTTTATGCTAAAAAATAAGTTACTTTTTGTGAGGGACTTTCCCATGGAGTTTGTGAAGTCACCCTCTTTGCAAGCCCGAGGAAAGCAACCACCTGCAAAACCTGTTTCTCTTGCACTCATCTCCCTTGGCAGCAGGTAGGTCTGGGTCTTCAGCCTGTGCTGACACCCCCTTGCCACCTCCTCTGTTTCCAGAGCTCTGCCTCACCTAGCTGACAAAGAAAAATAACAGGAGTTCCAGCATAAAGAGCAGATAATTCTTAGTTTATGAGGAAGAGTGATGCAATGCTGCAGCAGAGAGAGGTGGAGATTTGGGCTGGGTCATGGAGCTATAAGTGGGCCACCTGATCCTCTATTTCACTTGCATCCCTTCAAATAATGCTGTCCCATGCTCTCTGCTTCAACATGGGACTAAAAATCTACTAAAAATGTCTGAGATAAAGAGAATGGTTCCTGCCTACTCTCTCACGTTGATCTTGTATTAGTTCCCTATTCATTTATTCCACTTTTTTTTTCCTTCAATCTGAAACAAAAGCAATACCAAGAGGAAAAGTGTTTGCTCAGAGTAAACCTTGTATCAGAAACTTTGGCTGTTTAAGAGCTGAAAAGAAATGATGGCTCATAAGAAGTGAAAACAATAATAATTCATTTAATATGTGCTCCAGATCCTCTGCACAGTGCATTAATACAAGCCTTTTAAAATTCAAGCAATAATTTTGTATGTCTTTTCCTTTCTAGCCTGTGTGAATCATCACCCTCTCTTGGACTAAGAAAAGAAGGCAATATTATCCACACTTTATGGATGAAGTACAGAAGATTAAGTGTCATGCCACAAATCAAACAAAAGTCTTCAGGAGAGCTCCTGAACCAAAGTCTGGCATTTTAACCATATGATAATTTTCCTCTGCCAGGTATTTAAATTTTACCCCAGTAGTTCAGGAGTTCCCATTAGCACAGAATTCATTCCAGCACCTGTCACCAATGAAAGTGGAAGAGATTAGAGTTCACGAAGAGGATCCCATCTGTCTCCTCATTATCATATTTTCCCCTTACTGAAGATGGGAAGTGGCTACAGAGCGCTGCCGAATAAACTGAGAGTGTGAGTGGAAGGGAAAGAGCAAACAACACATTGCAGAGGCCACAGCAATTTTCAGAAAACAATAGAGGAAGACTTTGTAGTTTCGCTTGGCTCTGCCTGATGTAGACACCAGTCTGGACCTGGGAGATAATAAATATAAAAGACTTGAGGGTGAAGACATCACAGGACGGGTTTCTGGAGAATTGCCATTTCATCTTGGCATACATTCATTAGATTTTAAACCAAGGTGACAGAAAGAATTAGCCTGTATTTATAATATTTTTGTAAATAATGCTTCATTACCATTCTCATGCATTGAGTTTTATACTTTACAACTGATTTGCAGCTACTGACTTTGCTTTCCATGCTTGTGTTGACACTGTACATCTTTTAGGCTAGATTCTCCTTAACCCTTAAGGGGACACGGCTGATCTTACCCAGATAACTCTCTCACATATCAGAAAGTAGCAGCATAAAATGTTACACGGGGACGGTGCAGATGGTGCTTCTGCATTTTCCAGAGCTGAATACAGGACGCAGGGATGGACACTGCAAGGGTGTACAGAGATGTACTTACGCAGCTTTCTACACACAGCACAGAACTACTAGAAGCACAGAGCTGGTGTTTTGCCTTCTTCCAAGCCCAGTTACCAATTTTAACCTGTGGATATTGGTCGTATGTGCCCAGTAAACCATATTAAAAGTCAAAATAGCTCCTTGAGTCAATACAGGTAAGATTGACGCTACAAAAACGGTTTGTTTCTGCCAGAGAGGAACATTCATTCCATTCAGTCCAGTTTTTGTTGATTCACATTGACTATTCCGATGCTTCTAATGAGATCTTTGGAATGCCTGGGAGCCCATGAAAAACAAAATCTTCATAAACTTAGTTTGAAAACTTCTTTATCTGTCCTAGGTTTATGCTCCTTGAGTATGGAGTCCAAGTCTTGTCATTCTGAAGACCCCTGTATTCTGATCTTTTGCTGGCCAGTCCAAGAGGGAGATGTTCCCATGCAGAAGATGTGACAAACTAAATTTAATCTCCTAAACCAGATCTGGTCCTGGATAGATGTTGAGGAGATCTTGATTACTGAAAATAGGCAGCTTGATCTTTTGGGCACCTAAAACCTGCATTTTCTGTCTTATGTAAACCTGGATCTTTATATTAGAGGCATGTAATCTATTTCAATCAGTGTACATAACGCCCAGCCATGGGTGTTAATTTTGAGTTCTAAGCAAAAGTTATTTTTAAGTGCCGATTTATAGAAAGAGGTGATCAAAATAATACTCAGAACTTCAGAATCATGGTGGTATAAGTTATGCAGTTAAAGTCTAGGATTCAGAAGAGTTTTATGTTGTTTTCATAACCTATAAGACTGTATGGCAATCCTTTGCATATTATGAATTATCAAAGTAAGCTTTTAAAACTTAACATCAGTGTAGCAAGTGGCAGGCAAAGTAAATTTTATTCTTTTGCAATATTCAGGCCTGAAACTTTGAGATATTTTGATTTATTGTTGTTATTTTTATTGCAAGATTTTAAGGTCAGAAAAGACTATTATCTCACCTGATCTAGCTTCCTGTCTATCACCAGTCATTAGCTCTTACATCTCAGCCAGATCTCTCTATGAAGAGCAGTAAGAGGGAGCATTACAGTTCTCACGAAAATGTCAGTGACTGAGCTGCCAGATATGCCAGAAGCTCCTGCAGTGGGAGAAGCCTGATCAAGTGATGTGCCTGCAGATGAACTCACAAATGCCAAATATGCCTTGCCATTACAGGAAGGGACTAAAGTTATCATTTGCTATTAATCTGGAAAAATGTTTCACTGGCCTTACCTTTCTTTATTTGATTTTTGTGTGTGTTCACAAACGTTCCAAATACAAAGAGATTTATATGCAGAGCTATGGAAGTTGTATATTTAAAGAGCACATTTGTGTTTCAATGGACACACACTCCCCCCAATACATTAAAATTTAACATAATATCTCAGGAATCTAGCAGAATAGTACAAACCCCTTATTTTGATCACATCACTGATAATAAAAGCGGCTGAAGATCATGTCAGCAACAGGCAGCCTAAGAAAAACTCAAGCAGAAATCTGAAGTCTACTTCTAGTGAATTCATGAGGTTATAAGCGTGGTAGGAGACTGAAGGCTCCGACTCACGCTCACTAAGCAAACAGCTGCAGCAGTGTAAAGCTGTTCTTCCCCCAGCTGCTCATTATCATTCAGCCAGATGTTACCATCCCTGTAGCAGAAAACGACACACATGACATCACCTTCTCTCTTTCAGCACTGTCTGGTGTTTCAGCGCTAAGTTACTCTGACTGTCAACTTGTATGAACCATGAATGAAGCACAGAGCCCAATTTCCCATGTGAGTTCACATCACCAGCACTAGATTTGCCATTGCTCCACTGGCAGATCATGGATTTCAGTTACATTTACAGTAGCAGAATCTTTTCTGGTTAAAGTTCAGCCACACACAGGTAACTGGGTAGCAATGTTCTCCTTGGAAGAGAGCAAACTGCTAACTCTATGACAACCAGAACTCTCAAACATAATTTTGATAGATTTCTCTGAAAATCCCAGTCTGGCTGGCTGTACTTAAACTGGTGTGCATTACATGTCTTCCCTGCATAGAGACAGCTCTCACTGCTGAGTTAATCTGTTTCAATCCATTTTCATGTCTGTGCTAGGGTTTAAGCGAGGTGAGCAGACAACTGAAGCCATTCTGCAGCATAATACTGCTTTGCTACTTGTTATGACCTTGAGGGTCTTTGGGCTCCGAATTACAACAGTACAATTTCTCCCTGCTCCAACTAATGAAAGGGTCTATGTAAAGATAAGACAAGACTGGTGTCATGTGAACTTCTACAGAAGTTGGTTGTTTTAATATCAGTCTCCATGGACAGCAGAGATTAAAAATTTCAAGATCAATGAGTTCTTTTTAATCTAGCAATTAATCATCTTCTCAGCATATTCACAAATAACAAGCATAGTTAAAATCTGAACGCCAAGGTATTACAAAATAGGCTTTGCATATATCCCTTACTGCTCCTGCAACACAATCTCAGTCTTTGAAATTGCTTGATCCAAAGACTTAGTGATACTGATACTGGTATTACCGTGATACATCCTCCGGCCTAATTAATGCAGATTTCTGGTCCATGATATTCTACTTTTTTCTTGGCTATTCAGTATTCAGTACTTAACAGCAGCAGCAAAATCAGAATCTTATCATGCTATTAGCTGAAAGAAAACAAATAGATCTGACTGGCTATTTATTTCACTGGTTGTGGCAGTAAAATGTGCCTCCTCTTAAGGAGTTTGTTAACCTTAATAAAAGTTTAGATCCTCTAAGAGGATTTCACAGAGAACAAAAAAAAGAAAGCCAAGCATTAGGGTACAATATGTCTAGAACCATCCACAGTTGAGAGGAACCTTAGGTCTTTAGCTCTTTCCCATGCACAATAACAGAGTACTGCCCATTTGGAAGGGTGATACAGAACAAGCTGCAGGATGTATCAACCTCTGGAGTTAAAACATGACCACATAAGTGGATGCTGGTAGAAGGGAGCTTGGTGAAAGCAAACACCATGAAGAGCAACAAGAGATTTAGGAACAAAGAATTTACATGCTTCTGTATAAAAAAGTGAAGACAACCAAGCAAACTGTATTAAAAGTGCAGTTTTAGATGGGACTGAGGCAGTTGGTAGTGGTTCCAGGACAATACATTTCAGATTTTTTCCTATTTGGAAAGGGTCCCATGCCATAAGTGTTTGGGACTTAGCTTGCATTTACCAGCTTGCTTCACCAAACATTAATGAAGACTCTCCTCCTTCAGAAGGCAGTAAGATTTTTGTGGCTAGGATGGTACAAGAGAAGAATAAACATTACATATTATCTAAAGAATCACAGCTGGAGCTCTTACAAATACAGAGTAAAAATAATTGGGTTTAGTTATAAATAGCCTAGACATCTTCATCTGCAGTGTTTGGCGAATACACATGCATACCAACAGGCTGGGCACATCCATCAGTGAATGACACTGCACGTCAAGACATGGATAGGATGGCTGAGAGCAGAGAAAAAAAAGAAAAGAACTATCTGTTCCAGGCATATTAGAAGATGAAACCAGAAGAAGACTGCAAGAAATATATTGCTATATGCACCCACAGGCAATTGTTCCAGTACATCACTTTAACACAGGAAATGTCAGCAACATCCGAAGTTTTCCAGATCAACACAGAAAATTGCTTAAAATATATCCTGATATACTGTAACAAAGAACGGCAACAACTTCATCGCTGGCAGAAGCAGTGCTGAGTATTTGTTATCCAGGTTTGAGTGGAAACATTAGAACCCCATTTTTCACCTGACCTTAATTTTTTTTTGTTGTTAAACTCTTTTTTAATATACAAATAAAGACATGGCAAGAAAAACTCCCGGTCGCTTAGCATTCTTTCTAGAAGATTTTTTGCTATGTACAATCTTGCCCAATGCATTTCAGTGTGAGAAGGACTTGAAGATTATAAGGCAGGGGGTTGTCAAGTAAGACAAAGGACATAATTTTCTGAGAGAACAACTAGCCTATGCCATAGGTAAAGCTGAGATTCCTGTCACAGCAAACAAGCTTGCAGTAACTCAGCACACACTATTTCCTCAACTATTCTCTAAACATGTCCACAATTCTCTTAAGTTATAATTGTGGGATTCACTAAAGTACTTTAAAGTTTTTTAGAGTCCATTAACACGATTTTCAGGACCTGCAAGAGTTACTTAACTTTTGTAACTTTTCAGTCATTTTTATCCCAGCAGCTCTCCATACAACTGCTGTGCTGTTGGACACACGTATAAAAACACCACACTCCTGGGACTGGCTGCTGCAGAAAAGGTTTCACACACATAGACCCAACGGCTACACATACAGTATTAAATTTAACAGCACAAAGGAATAAACAATTACTGGGGCTGAAATTCAATTGCCTATACTATGAAATTGCTAAAATAGTTCTGGTAGAGTTATAAATAAACCCTATATCAGAATTTGGTTCAGATCATGGACTATACCCAGTAGATATTCTGACTGTTTTGAAGCTGATCTGGAAGCTCAGTGAACTTGATAGTACGAACAGAGTCTGTTTCATGGCTCTGATTTATTAGCACAGCTACAGCCTATGAGTCTATAAATTAGGGTAGCAGGGGTGGGGTAATCAATCACAGCAGATGAACGTTCAGAATGCCAGACATGCATGTATACTTTTACTTTACTAGGCTGGATGGGACGTGGCACTTTCAAAGTTAGCATCTACCAACTGTCACTTGTCCCAGGATGGAGAGATGTTGTACAGTTGTACAAAGAAGCAGCAAAGTCGATTTAATGGAACAAGAAAACATGAGGCTATCGCAGAGGAACGATATTTTGCAATAGCAAGAGAGCTGGAAAAACTGCAGCCAGCCTCGGATGCACTGAAATGGCCAGCATGGGTAGGCATAGTTAATGCAAACTATTAATAAAACGTAGTCATATGCCATCCTCCATTGCTTTCTGCTTTTTAAGAGAAAAAAAATATTCCAACTCTGGAATAAAGTGGTAATTTCCTGACTTGAAGTTTTTAGAACACAAAGCTCACTCTTGCTGAGCCAAGTAGTCTCTTTACAGAAAGAATCACACTAACATTGTGCAGTACCGCTGCAGCATATTCTTCTCATCGACCTTTCATTGCAGTACACTCATCTTTTCTCAACCCCACGTACAGAGAAATAACCACTTTGTACATTTTGGCTCAGACTGCTTTTTCTTCCCACCTTCACCATTGTTTGCCAGGGTCAAACATAATTGGATGAGGAAGAAGCCCTTGCAACCACGAACAGAATAAGAAGTCAATAAGAAACATTATTCCTCTACATAGAACACGTCTTACACTCCAGAAAAAAAAAAAAAAAAAAAAAAAAAAAAAGAAAAAAAGGAACCAAACAAAAAAAAATCAGGAAACAAAGTAACCACCATATCTGTAGTTCAAAATGTATGTGAGGTAGTAGCATGTGTTTGGAAACCTTTTGAAAAACTTAATTAAAACTGGCGTATAAAAATGTAATTGACAACTAAATCAGCATTAAAATAGTTTCTAGGAGATAAATAATTTACAGGTTTTCACACTTAACAATCTGCTTTCTGGAAATAAACTTCACAGTTTACTATAAAATTATCAAAGAGGGATTAGGTAGCTATTGAATTTACTGCAAAAATGTTATACCATATCAATGAGACTGAGAAAATGATGAAGGAGCTGAATATGTTAGAGAAGATGTAAAGAATCTAAACAGTGATAGAAATTCACTGGGTATGGAGTCATTAATGTTTATTTTATGAATATTAAAATCACCAAGGGGAACAAATTTGCTGGCACTAAACCTGATAACAGCTAAACAGTCCAAAAAATTCATTTCTAAAAAGTTTAACAGATACATTTTCAACTTGGAATTTGGAGATTCTTTGCAACACATGATAAAACACACAAGGTTCTTTCACCTTCTACAGATTTGTCCACATGCCAGAAATAACTTCAGTGGCCATCCAGTATCCTTTGACAGTTAAGTAATACAGTGACAAGAGGATAAAATATAGACTGATGTCTTTCAACTGGATGGGCTACTGAGATCGCATGGCTTGGTGCTTGTTGAAAGCAAAGGGGGGTTCCAAAACCTGCAGTGGAAAATTCATCTGTCAGCAGAAATATCTTTCTCATATTTTAGGATTTTTCTCTAACCCTGTGCCCATTGCCAGCACTATAGCTCTTCTTATTCTTTGAGCAGACGACATGGTAGGATCATTTTATAAGATATTGGTCTTCATCTTTACACAGAATGTTTGAAATGTTGTGTATGGCACACAAATTAAAAAAAAAAAAAAAAGAAAAAAGCTTTGAATAAAAGACAGACTTTGATGTGGAAGTGAGGCTACACAGCATAAGGAAGTTCAGTTTTACATGATCAGAGTTTACTACAAAATATTCTGTGCTGCCTCTAACATTGCCTCAAGACATGATCTTATTATCAACCTTATTTGATCCCTCCTGGCCTCTCCAGGATGAAGTGAAACAGCAAAATGGTGCATGTGAATATGCTACATGTGCAGAAACACAAATGGGATTTGTGGTAACACAGATAACTGTGGCCTGAAACAGCTGAGTGAAGTTCACATGTGAAAGAATTAAAAGTTTCTTTCCTTTTTATTCAAGAAAATAAGTTATATGCTCTGAAGAAACAAATAATAATTAGCAAATAGGAATCCTCTCTCTCTTCTGTCTGTTTTATTATTCTCCATTTTCTGCATCTTGAAACACAATAACAGCAGGAGATTTTGTGCCACACTGTTTCTAACAGGTCTTTTACATCTTAGGTTTCAATACTACTTTGGAAGCTCTATTTAATGAGTTGTCTTTTCTTTTTGATGTAGATCTCAACAATAATTCATCAGAGATACAAACACTCACATTTGGAAAAAGTATGTTTTTATCTCCAATTGCCTCTAGTTTCTTTAGGAAGAATGTAATTTCTAGGTGATCACCACAACTGTGCTTGTCATGGTAAGGGAAACTTGCTTCTTGATTAAGGAAGTAGAAAAGAAGCTATATCAAATTTATTAATATATATTCAAGGTATACTTGGCAACCCACCTTACATTGAGAAAATGATTACTTTAGAATCTCAGAGGTCATAAAAAACAAATTTCCAACTCTAAGCTGCAAGCTGAAAGTGAAATAAGCACAACCTAAAAATACAGAACCAGAAAATATTACATATCCACATTGATACATATTTAAGAATGTGTGAAATGTGAATCTTTTCTGTCTAACTTGGAAATGATGACTAGGAAACAATATGATTAGGATCAGCCTCAGCAACAGCAAATTTATACATACTAATGAAAATGGACATTCCAAAAAATGCCACTCACCTCTCCTGGTATTTCATGCTGGACACTGCAGTGACATATCCAGGCAATTTTCTTATTTCATTTTCTGTTATAACAGCTGTCATCAGCTGTGATCTGAAAATAGCACAGGATTGAAGAATCTGATGTCTTATCACAAGTCAAAACTTTTAAATTACAGTTTCCAAATGAATGGTTGTGAACCAGTTCCCTCATATTTGCCTGACATTCCAATTTATGAACCTAGTTCTCTGGAGAAACGTATCTCCAGTTTCCATATCCATTTCTCCCAGTAAGTTCTAATCACCCTTTTTCCCTCTTCCCAAAGAATCCTTTGGTATCTTCATTTACTGTCATTAGCAAGCAAGCAGGAAAATTATTACTTCTTTACTTGAGATTTTGGAAATTGTTTTTGAAGTTCTATTTTGTGCTTTTTTTAAAGTTATCAATACTTAGAAACAGAAAGAAACACACTGCAATTTGAAAAGAACACCCACTGAAGCGTACTGTAACATCCTGAAAGTTTCTTGTTAAAACTTAAATATTCTAAATTTACACCACTGAAGTATCTGTCTGCTTTCATTTTCCCACATCTTCTACTTGAAGACAAATGTGGGAACAGAATAATTAGTTTCTATTGTAATGAACTGTAAAATTTATAGTAGATTATTAAATTGAGAAGCATGGAACAATATTATCATTAAGGATTTATAGGTTATAAAATTCAAATTATATATATTTCATAAATTCTCTCTGATCTTCATAGCTATTATGACTTTCCCAAATATCCTTCCTGTTTCTTATTTCCATCTGACATACTCTCATTGTTCAAGAGACTCTTAAAAAAGTTGCACAGAGTTAAGGCAACAGAACTGTTTTTACATAGTTCCCCAGTAGCAGGCAAGCTCTTTTTGGGTAATCAGCCTGTTTTCCTGTGGTGTCCTGTGTGGTTGCATGGAGAACTACAACTCAGAAATGAATTCCTCTCCTGGCTACAGTCAGTGTTTAGACCACCCTACTGAAAATATGTTCTTTACAGTCATCAAAAGAACAGTAACCTTTGAGCATAGTACAGCAAATTAATTTATACTAACAAGAACCAAGCACATCTTTTAGAGCATTATTAGTTCGTGCTCTCTCTCCTGGACCAGCTTGCTGACAGGTACATTTTAGAAGTGGAATTCAGCTTAGTCCCCTCTTCAGCCCTAACCCTTCCTCACTTTTTGTCCTCTTGTAACATAAACAACGTAACGGCTCCTTCCCAAAAGCTCTGTAGCTAGCAAGACTGACACCTTGCTGAGAGCAGGCAGCAAATATCGTTACCGAGTGATCTTCCAAATTGCCATTTTTCTTTTTCAACTCTCTCTCCTATATATCTTCTTGATAGGAAACTACCATATGAAGTGCTTCTGAAGTAACGAAATTCACTTCAGACGTTTGGGAGATTTTTTTCCCTATTTTTTCTTAAATTCATGGCTCTAAAAAACACTGTCAGTTTTGATGGAAGAGGTTGCTGCCAGCAAGAAAACAGATGCAAAATTGAGGAAAACATGTGAAATGTTGAGAAGAGTAAATCAGCACTTCAGTGTCAGAGTCACTACTTCATTATTCAGATGCAGTAGGCTGAGCAAAAAAAGATGAAACACGTCAAAAGTAAAAATGAGGCAAGCATTGAAATTCAGTGAGAAACCTCAGCATCCAAGGCTTCTGCTTTGTAATATTTATAATTACTCTCCAAAATCCTCGTGCTTCTCTGACTCTTATCATTTGTGAGCAACATATTACTGCAGTATTTGTTTCACTTCACTGTGATGTCACCAAACTTAAGTTACTTTCAACACTGTAAAGCACAATTACTTACTTAAAAGTACAGAAAATATAATAGTAAGAGAATGTAAAATATTTGGGTAAGTTGGAGAAAATTAAAATTCTCTTAGAAAAATATCTAAAATATCTTAATCGCAATTTTAAAAAACCCTAGTAATAAAAATATTTTAAAAGCCAAATTGGTTTGGTAACAAACATCAAGATATTCTTTTTAACTTGCCAGAAAAAATTTAATAGTTATTTACCTATTCAACAGCCTTAACCTTTCTTATACATTGTAAACAGCTTGCAGAAACATCTCAATCAACTCAGTCTGTCCCACGTTTTCAAGAAAAGCCTCAGATACAGTAATTTGCTTTTACAGACCTGCTTGGGATTCTCAGAAATATTAATCAGTATCCAACCTCAGATAAGAAGCAGCCACTTAAAAAGACAATATTCTCTGTGCCTTGCTACTTCAGTTTCGTATGATCGAGAGGAACAATAGGATTATGAAGAGCCAGCCCAGAGATGATCTTGCTACTTACTAAACACAATAGCCGTTAATGACTGATTCCTACCCACACATTTTTCTTAAATAAGGTTTCTCATTAGTGTCAAGTACCATCACTTGGAATTTTTGTAACATTTTTATATGTTTTGCTTCTTACCAACCAATACATTGAAGGAGAAAGTCTGAAGCATCATTTTTGAATGATGTCCTCTCTAGGCCTTAGTGGCAAGTCTTCAATAATCAATAAATTTCATCTCTAAAACTAAATGCATTTCCAAGTATCTGTCACGTGAAGAGTTGAGACAGCAACTAGAATACACATTCTGAAAGTCCTTTTATCTACTTTTCCTTCCCATATAAGCCTTGGTTATCCTGCAAGATTTTCAGCCTGATAGTAATCTCTCAATCTCACAGGGGGACACACTGCTTATTTCTTGTGAATTAATATTTTATAGCGTATATTGTGCATGACAATTTGCCAATCCTTACTCCAGACAAAAGAGGCACATTTGTCATTTCCAAGAACAATAGTTTCTCTGCAGATTGTGCAGGAAAGAATCAGAGCCATCCTAAAATGAGCACGTGACTACTGCAGAGAGGAAGGCAGGCTTAGAAGAAATAGAAAAAAGACATTTTTAAAACTTTTTCTGTTTCCCCTTGATCAATTATTTTCTCAAGGTGCTTTTTAACAATGAGGCAGGGCAGTGTACTTGGCTCTGTCAAACCCACCATTCCCTCAAAGTCATTTGAAGAAATAACGATTTTCTACAGGAGAAAATCCTGTAGAAAGGATTCGACAGATAGTCCAGCAGATATATTTTTCAAATGGGACAGACAGTTCTGCGGTTTTATACGAGTTTTTGGAAAGCAGTTTTATATCATGAAACCCAGAGATACTACAGTTCAGATTAAAATTCGACCTCTTGTCCTGGGCAAATGAAAGTAGCAAGGTTAGGGAAAGAAAAACAAAAAGCAATAAAACCTGTAATGAGCAACATCCAGGCTGGAAGGCTTTAACAGAAATGATAACAACCAAAAGGATGTTAGAAAACCTTCATACACAGAGCAGATCCTTTCCTATTCAAAGCCTTTCTGTTGCCTAGGAGTCCCAGATGATGCCCCTTATTTCACCCGAAGCCCTTGCTAGCGCAGTGGAAGGAGGAGAGTGCTTCGACAGCAGCACCTGCCTCCCCACAGCTCCCTGCCAGGGAAGAAACCACCTCCCTTCCTCTTAACCCCCTGTGCAGCTCTCCTCCTCCTGGCCTCTTTTTTTTTCCCAAGGCATCATCACAAGAGAAGGCAGGCTACCACCCTCGCTCCCTCCTCGGCAGCTCTTGGAGAGCATGGGTGACTTTACTGTGGGTGAAATTCAAAGGCAAGCAGTTTAATTTGTCAATGCTGCTAACAAAGGAAGTGGCTCGACAGCCACTTTACACAATAGTATTCCCTTCTACTAAAATCAAAAGCACAAAATGAATTAAACAGAATTTCTCTCTCAAGCAAGTCAGATTGTCAAAGTGATATTTTCATATTACTCCTTCTAAACCCAGGGAGGGTGTTTCACACTCTTGTGTCGGCTCTGGCACCCTGCAAAGCTGTGTGTGAAACAGGACTTGTCCCCAGGGGTGAGGAGAAGCCCCATTGTTGTGCTGCAGCTATGGCCGGGCAAGGTTCTCCCTGCCCACAAAGCTACCCAGCCCCTGCCCATGGGCAGAGCTCAGCCCATCTCTCAGGCCAAGGGAGACAAGGGAAATGAGGGCAAATAGCCAGCACTGCTTTGTAGAAGTCGAGTGCTCCAGCAGCTCTCTTCTCTGTGGTTGCCCTTCCTCATCCCAACATTGTATTTCCCACCAAACAGAGCAGATTTCCATAAAGTCAAACTGGAACTATACATTGCCATGTGTAAGGACTGGCCTTGGGGCTAATTCCATGTAAGATAAGTGTACAAAGATACTTCCAGCAGATTTCTTTGCAGTAGATAGTAAACAATATCATCTTAAAGTTGTTAATTATGTCCAATTGAAGAGATATTCAAATATGCAAAGCTTCAGGGGTTAGTAGCACCGGCATGAACCAAAGCCAGCCCAGATACCTGCAGAAAACACTAAAGGGTTAAGGAACACTTTTTTTCCCTTGACCAAGCAATTCTGAAAGCTGTTCTAGAGGAGATGTATCCCTGTGTTTGCATAAAGATGTTAACAAATCTGTCCTATATTTTAGCTTATTCTTGGAGTGATTTTTCTTTAATATATGACCAGAATAAACAGTGTGTGGAAAGCTGTAGTGTGTTTTGATTGTCTATAGATGCTGCAAATAATTTAACAAGCACTCTCATGATGTTTCTTGCTGTAGGCAAAACATTCATTTTCTTCTGCTTAAAAGTAAAGATTTTTTTTATTATTTCCTTTTACAACAATTTAGAAAAGCACTAAAAAGAATGCTTGTAGTATAATCTTTTATGAAACACACAATACCACTAAATTCACTCCAGATCTCATTCTATTCAAATCAAGCTATGCCAGACACTTGGCCACTGCGGACTGCAAGTTCTAATAAACGTTTAAAAAAATCTGTTGAGATTTTGACTATTATAGAAAAGTCTTCAATGTGCAAAATTCCCTACGTAGAAATATGTAAAAGATTCCAATTTACACTACGCTGTCTTAATACTTAATTAATATTTTTGCTCTAATTAACAGTTACCGAGTACCCTATTTATGATTCTTTTCTTTCATCTGATATCCCTTTTCCCTCCCTGTGTTTGCACTATCAAACATAGATTTGGAGTATTAGCTTTCTGAGCACTTTGATTAAAAATTATTATAAGCTACATTTTGCCCAACATAGCCCCCCTAAAGTCAATTTCATAGTGAAATTAACCATCTATATTTTCAATGTAGTAAAAAGCTCCTGTGCTCTGAAGCTCTAAAGGATCAGCAACCCAAAGAAGGCTAAAAATGCAGCTTAGCTATGCATGCTGGAATATACAGAGCCCTGTTTAGGGGCAACTCACAGTATGACCAAGAGTTTGTGTTCTTGGACACAATAAAATAAAATTATTCTTGGAAACATTGCTTTACACACTTTCCTGTTCTTATTAAAACAAATGTATATTCCCAGTATTGGGAACACCGTAATTGAAAGTCATGGCCAGACTCTTCCAGAGATGTAAATCAGTAAACCCATTGTACAGATAAGAACCATTCAGTACTAAAGTTAAAGTCTGATGGCAAATGTACCAGTATGAGTCTGTGGTAATGTCAGTGATTTATAGGGCTTGTATTTGTTCTTATTATTTTCACTTTAAAATATATATTATGTTTTCACTGATATCTGTTTGCATGTTTACATTCTTTTATCGATAGATAAAGTTTCAGAATCATCTATCGGGTGGGGGGAATATTGGGGAATGGAACTGAACAGTTTGGACTTGGAGTTCTGCTGCAGATCCAGCATTTCTGCACAGCCTGTGCCCTGATTCCCATGCACAGTGTTTCTGAGGTCATAGCCCTTCACTGGAGCCAGATTGTTTTCTAGAGCAAAGGAATAGTAGTTTTGTCCAAGACAAGTAGTTCCCAGTGACCCTCACCAGTACAGAATGAGCACATTAAAGAAAAGACAGTCCAGGCAAATGAATTCAGCTGGACCAGTGCCACCTTTGTGGAAGGACACTAGACAGCAAGAACATTGCAGTCCAAGCAAATGGGCAATAATTTTCTTGTTAGTAGCAGAATAAAACACAAACAAGGAATTTTACTGTAGTTCACAAGTTATTTGTGGCTGAGATACACCTGAAAAGTTGGCAATTAGTAAGAAAATGAGCTCTTTACAAGGCTCTTAAAAGTCCCATTAAGTTTGTATTTACTTAGCATTTTCTCTAACTCCTTTATTGGGAACCAAGCAGCAGCAGTTTCAGAAAAAGTAGTCAGAGAATAAATGCCTATTTTCCATCCTAGTGCAACAAGACAAAGTGGCTGAATTCCAGATTGCCTAAATTAAAACTGGACAAACCTAGTGACATGCATTCCAGGTTCAACCACAGAATACATCCCCAGAATAAATTCATTAACATATTCATTCCAAATAGAGACATTAACTGCAGACAGTACCATCTAGGAACACTTGAATTGCTTCAAAATTTTGAGACTATGAAAGAACCGATAGATTTCAATGCCCCACTCTGTGTGGTTCACTCCAGTGATGCAGAAGCAACAGATATAAGCCTGTATCATTTCAAAAAAGCCTGCACAGAGTCAGCCATACAGCTCTCATTGATGTAAAACCAAAAAGTCACCTAGAAGTATTCAAAAACGCAGGGCTATAACTTCAGACCAAAGCGGAGTAATCCTGTTTTCAAAGTTCCCTGATAACAGCTGCAGTCTTTTGAATTTGCCTTGAGTTTCAGTCTGAAGATCTACAAAAAGATATCTATCTCTAAAGGACTCTGCTCAAGAAATGTCAAATGTAAACAGACTTTGAAGGAGTTAAACAACTGTTTCCAGAGCAGCGATGATCAATTTTAAGCTTATTTGTTGTTTTAGTTTGATTTAACAACACAGAAAGGAGACCTCAACACAAAGCAATGACATGCAGTGATGTGGTAGGTTGCAGTGTGATTAGATATTGCTGGGCACCAATATTAATTCTGGGGTAATGTATGAACATCCAACACTTTGAAGCTGACTTCATTTCAATATGGGTAGAGTGTATGTTCTGACAGCTGCGTGTCGTAACAGGATCCCATCTCTGTCTGACATGACTGATGTGCAACCCTTGAGACTATCTTTCACCACAAACTATACACAGAGTTACTGTGAAAGAGGTATCTCCTGTTAGAGGAAACCAAAGGGAGGGAGGGAAAAAAACAAACAATAAACTCGAAAGAGTTGCTCTTATTTAAAAAGCAGCAGGACAGGGAAAAATAGTTCTTTAAAGAAGAACCTTTCATCTCACAGTGCAGGCTTAGAAGATAAAAATGCTTCCCAATTTTCATATATGAATATCTAAATTCAATCTACAGACAGAAATTGAAACAAGAGTGGCCTGGTTTCCAAATACACCAAACATTTTCAATTCTTATGGTCTCTCTTATTTTTTATATCATGCTGGTTTTTAAGGTATCTCTGTATTGCACATTGCAGGATCATGCAAGTTTGTTGTACGCAATGTCCAAAGCAGCCAGAGGTGAGTCCATGGCAGGCAGGACGCTGGCTGAACCACAGCTGCTACACCCACAACACTGAGCAGGGCTCAGTGCTGTCCTAACTGTATGGACAACTGAATTGTCATAAAATACAGAATGGTGCCCCAAGACAAAATACATTCTACCCCCCTACGCACATTCTCAGATTCAGGTGTCTGAAGTATAATTTGATTAAAATTTTGACCTCTTAACAGAAACATTGTGAGGCTACAAACCTTAGAACACAGTTAAATAATCTGGGAATTTTCTGAAATTGCTCATGATGTTCTGATTGCACTCACCTCTGGTATGTTGATAAGACTCCACACACACTACAGGAAAAAACACAGGAAAGGGTCTACCACTTCTTTCTCCACTCCTCCCATTGAAACTGTTTCCTTTACTGAAAGGAGGAGAGAGAGAAGAAGGGAGACAAGATAGAGTTTGATTATACAGATATTCGTGAAGGAAGGGAGTTACAGTGCAGCAAGACCTGGGTAAAAAGTACCACCAAAAAGAGATTCAGGACTAAAGACCAGGACAACCCCCACCAAGCAAGTGCTCTAATCACACCACTATAAAGATACAGCTTCTGTACCTGGGAAACCCTTTAGGCACTTGGCTGCCAGATCACCAAAACCCCTTAATGCTACAAGATGGCATACTCTTGCTTTTGTTCACCAAAAAGGGTATCTGGGGAACTGAGAAGATCCTGCAGCCTAAGCAGCATCACTGTTGTTCCCACTTCTCTTGGGAACTGTCTATACAAGAGGAAGGCACTGGGGTGAAAATCCCTGTCTGGGAGGTAGCAGGTACCCCACAGGGAAAGTAAATTTGAAACACCTTCATCTTTTGCCCAGTAGGATTCATATCCTGGTGAAACTTTGACATTACAAAGGTGTTGCAACTGAAGCACAAGGGGAACCGTAAACACCAGGGGACATGTTTTCCATACACTCAACAATTCCAGTTCAGAGGAAATAATGAACATTTACTTCATGAATCCCATTAACACTTAAGTGTGAGATATGCTAAGCAACTTAGCACTGTCAGAGCAGAGCTACTGTGAAGACTGTCCTAAAGCCAAGCTTTTAACACTAGGATGCATTAATTGAGAAAAATGATTTATTAACACCCAGATTCTAGCCATCCAGTGGGGTAGGCTGAATGCAAATTGACTCAGAATGAGTGATTGCTGGGAAGTATAGACTTTTTCCTTATTTTCCCATTTGAAGCAGCCATATGCCATCCTAAATGTTTCCCAAGTGTCCTGAAACCATTACATTCTGCTAACAGGTTGACACCCATGAGCACTGCCAGAATTGCTCTCCTCCATCCCTCATTATTCCCACTTAGAACCTACCAACCATAAGTACTTGTTCTCTAGGATAATTGCTTCACCATAATTCACTATTAACTGTGGCCACACCGGAATGAATGGATCTAATACTAACAGAAATTAGAAAATAAAAACCCCAGAGTGGATAAGAAGGACCGTTTGGAAATTCCTTATGCTTCAAACTCAGGTTAAGGAATCATGACTGAACTGCTATCACTTGCATCACTGCAGAAAAAGAAAAAGCTTCAAAATCCTCTGAGCATCTATTTGCTAATCTCTATTTTGCACTGACATCACTAGTGACCTAAGAAATGGAAACACCGATTTCCAACTGTTAGCACCTTTTCCTCTCCCTAAAAAATAAATCTGTCCTGAAGCTGAGCCTTAAATAATTAAAACAGACAATCAAGTTTGGTATTGATTGACAAGTCAGCAATATTGCTATATTATGCTACCCCAAAATCAAGAGTTAAAAAAATCTTCAGTATGGGCTGCTTAAAAAAAAAAAAGCTTAAAATGGTCCACATGATGACTGTTATAAAAATAAAATCATTGTGTAGTAAATCAGAAACATTGTTATAGACTGATCATCTCAAATACAAAGTAAAAGCTTCTCTTCTTAAACATTAATTAATTAAATAAATCTCATTTCCAAAACAAGATTTTTTGTGCATATATTACTTCGAACAAGACAGACATCAATTCTCAGTTCCTTGTCTTCCATTAAAGTATGTCAAAGGGCTCTACCTCTGGACTAATCCAATTTGTCCTTGCAAGCAGATCCTCAAGAAGAAAAAAAACACTAATCTTTTTTTGTTGTTATTATCATCTTAAAGAAACCTCAAAAAAGCACATTGACCTAAGGGTGAAGATCAGTATTAAGGTGGGTATTTTGCAGGAAGCTCAGTGTACAGAAATACCCTTCCTGCTTCATTGCCTGAACTTGCTGTCTCTGAGATACTGCCTCAAAGCAGCCCCAGCTACATCCATCTTCTGGTCCCAATACAGAACAGGACACAGTCTGCAGCAAGCCAGGATGTCCTACTCATACACAGATGTTCTTTGAAGTCTTTATGAGCTACTCTGTCACCACCCTTCCCTTCCACCCCGACACACCTTGTTAGTTACCACATATTATTCCCATTCTCAACTAAACCGTATTTATGGGTCATATTAACACTAAAATCGATATCCAGCAGAAGGGGCTCGATTTGCCATCAAGAGGACTTCTGACTTAAACCCAACGTCAGTAAAATTTACTAATGCCCATCTCATCAAAAGGGTGACCAACACTTGTCCCAAGAATGAAAAATATAGTCAATGTCAGAAAACCTATCAGGTTCACTACATACTGCCAAAGTCAGCCATGGTTATTATGGCATTACAGTATTCTTTACACTGAATGAAGAACACCAAGTACAATTCTTTCAAATTAAATCTTCCAAGCTCATATAAAAGACAACTGCCAAAGCAAAAAGCAGGTTTGTTCTTCAGCTGACAAATGACTGATTATCAGACCTTTTGCACTAGATCTATAACTTCAAACCTTCCCTTTGAGAAACTGTAAAGATCTTTCCCAATGTTTCGGAGACACATTTATGGATACCTTATGACTTTTTGTAGAAATTCCAGCCCAGAATTTTATTTCTATGACAAGAAATAAGATTTCAACTCTCTGTTTAGTTTCAATAGACATAATGAAAGGCAATATGGTCTGCATATTTAGACCTCTAGTGTAGGCAAGAAGTGAAAAGCCAAGTAAATCATCCTAAAAATACAAGAGCCCAGCCATAAAAATCTATTGTTTATCTTTTGCAGTGATAATATTCTACTTTTCAAATAAAAATACAAGTTCTTCAACAAACAGAATTATTGAAGCAACACTGTACTACACCGTTTTAATTTCAGGTATTTGAACCAATGATACCATAAAATGATCTGAAGTATTGTTGTCACATAAATCTCCAAGCACTTTCTATGTCCTTAATGTTCAAGCCCGAAATTGTTTCCTCCTTTAGCTGACAGTGCACATTGTAAAAGTTGCAGTTTATCACTTTTCTTTCATTCTTCTCCAGCAGTTACATTACCACATCCTTTTTCATTACTATCTCAGGATGTCACTATGTAAGTGACATCATAAGGGGAGAACAAGGATTTGCCAGGAACAGGCAGAATTGCTCGGCTGTGCTACAGAGCTTTGCATTTCAGAGAAAAGGGGACAGTCTTGCATTTTAGCATGCTGAACATGTGCCCTATCAAATCTATTGCCTGTCATCATAGTCCCTTGGACTGGATAAATTATATCCCACAGTTGGGCAGTACAAAGGTAATTCTGTTGCCATATGTTGTGCCAAAGAGCTCATGCCGTGACAGGATGCATTACAGATTATGTTTTCCCATGTGAGGCCTATTTTCTCCTTCATCTATGAGGGATAAAGCCTGCCTCTAAGATTTTAAACTCTCAAAAATAAAACAGTACCTCAAACAAGCTGGAGATACAAATTCTGCTTTAAAAAAAAAAAAAGGGCAGAAAATTCTGATGATTTTCCAGATTTTGGGAATTACTTTATTGTCCCAGTATACACTAGGCATCAATCTCATGGGGATTCGAGCCCCAGCTCTAACTTAGTAAGTCAGAAAAAAAATAGTCATGAACACTGTGATCAGCTTCACACATTTTCTTTATCAGACACTCTGCAGTATTACTGAGTTTCTCTGGTTGGTTGATTTCAAATGCTGACATTGGCAGAAGCTCACACATAAGGAAAAGAAATATCATGAGAGTACAAAGAAAATAGGTAGAGCCCCCCCGAGCATGTTTAAGAGATTTTGCTTGTCCGTTCCATTTATTACTGGATTCATTATTTAGCAGAAGTGAATTGAAGTGGTTGATAATATGCCACAAATTATTTCAGCCATCAGCATCCAGCTCAGTCCAGGAGTCATCAAAAGCCATTGCTACATGACTAGAGTTGGGCACTGGGGAGAAGAAATTCTGTTCGAAGTCTTGTTCCTGGTAAGGAAAAGACCACTTAATATAAGGAACTCAGTGAATACACAGGCTTCATCTCATAGGGCGTAAATGAAGATAACTACATTTTAAGCATAGCTGCAAAATATAATATGTAAGAGGAAAGACTGGACAGTAAGTGTCCAACATCTCACCTGAGAAAAACTACTCCTCAAAGTAAAGGGCTGAGGCAGCAGATGCACATACAATAAACC
The DNA here is from genome assembly GCA_907165065.1 of Caprimulgus europaeus. The sequence continues at coordinate 18,013,772 of OU015538.1, read as the reverse complement.
ACTTCTCATATTCCTCAAGAATTAGACAAGATCCACTCCCTAATTCAGCCATATGTACTCACAGCTCATTTGCTTCAGGATTTTTTTTATTTTTTGTTTTAACCTCTTAGAAAAGAAAGATATTGAAAAAAGGGTTTGCATAAGAACAGCCTTTGGAATGCAAAGGCTTGCTATACACAAACATTTGGGGTCAAACGGGAAGAAAAATCTTTACTGGAAATTTGTTCAGGTATATAGAGTCATAGTCACACCAGTTCCTCTTCCACCCATACCTTAAGAGACTGAGATACGATTTCAAGGAATCATGCAGGAGTATAAACCTCAGTCCACACTACACTCATCAGAAATGCTGCTTGCAGAACTAGGAGTCAAGGAATATACATCTTGCCCACCAAAAGCAAGCCTAGGTCTGACTCCCACCTTAATTTTCTTCTCTTACTTTTTTAAACAATTAGTTTAGATATTTGTTATGCCAGTAGGCAGTCTGTAATCTTCACCCCAATTTCAAGGTTACTAGAACATACTCCTTTTGATTTAAGGCCTTTTGCCTCCAGCTAAAATAAAGCTTACTCTAATTATCTTCATTATAACATCCATAACTCGGGGCTCCCATGGGCACGAAGGGTGTAACGAGGATGGCATAAATTTTTACATCCACTGACCTCTAAATTAGTGCGAGCTTATTTCACTGGAAGAGAGTACAAAGTAAAATAAATTCTTTGTCTTCCACTCACTTTACAAATGCTGGATAAAACTTTGTGAGTAGGTATATGAGTCTATGACACCTGCATTTCTGTTTCCCAGTGCTACACATAGCTCATGGTCCAGACGCCGCACACGTTCAAGGCTGTTTAATGTGCGTCTTTCATGGCCAAGCTGCCATAAAGCCCAGAAAGGTTTATGACCACATTAAAGAACATTCTCACATCAAGTCATCCAACTGCTTAATCACTATATAATAGCTCCTGGACACCACTCCCCTCTGTAAACTTTGTAGGAGATACTCACATACAATCAGAAGGACCAAAAGCATCAAAAGGTCTTTTGCCATAAGAAAACATTGTGAACCTTCCTCAGCTTTGTGTGTCTCTATCTGCCCTAGGGCTCCCAAGACAAGAGAGCAATGTGAGAATGGAAAGAGTATTCAAGGCAGGGGGAAGAGAGAAGAATTATTATTCCTCTTCAGGTGTGAGAAATTTAAATGAAAAGAATAAACACCCTCCCTAGACACAAGGTCTTTTCACATCCCAAGTTGTATGGATTCAGTTACCATAGTGAATAGTGATGGCATTGTCAGTGTGGAGAAAATCTCAAGATTAAAAAGAACAACTCACATAATGTTCAGTAAACATTAAATCTATGATAGATCAACATATACATATCAGGTAACCTCCTGTTCAATTATTTAATAGGAATATTTACTATCTAGAATTTGGACAGAGGTTATTAAATTTATTTCACATATTGCATCAAGACCTGTCAGACCACCTCATGTTAAGAAAATGCTATAAGTGAAATCTGATCGGATTTGTTATTTAAGTATTTCTCTCTTTCATTTTAGCATGCCCCACTAGTTGGCAATTACTTCCTACTGTACAATCTATTAAATATTCATGTCAGATATTGTTTGCATAAAGCAGCTTTTCTCTGGTAAAAATATGTTATTCATTCACTGCTTAGAAGATTGACCTAAGGTCTCTACTTTAAACACACAGTTATATTGATTGTGAAAATACACTAGGAAAATTATGTAGTTTATATGCATGCATTATTTCTACTGAGTCATCCTGAAGCTTATAATTTAAGCCTCAGTGTTTCAGGTAAAATGAAATTGCTTCACTAAGTAAGGCTGCTTTGATTTCAGCTTTGCTCCAAGCTTTGCCTGGCAAGCAGAAAATCTTCATAGTATGAAAGGTCTGCTTCATATAGAATGTATAGTCATGCGTTGATAAAATCATATGCATTCAAAACACACCATGCCTTTGTCCAAAGATTGTTTTACAAAACCCTTTTTTACCTTATGTAAATAATCCCATATCCTATATTACTGGAAGATCATAATAAATGAACAATGAATTTAGACTGCCAAAGCACTGCTGCGACTATTGCATTATACATAGCATAGAGAGGAAAAAGAAAACTAAGGAGCTTCCTTCAAACAGGAATAAAACCCCAAGCAACAGGAGAAAGATAAGCTAACTGGATTTAAACTAAGAAGAAATTTACTTCTCATGAGTGTGTCCCCTTGATGAAGAAACTGAAATACCCCACTTTTCAAAACCTTATCTGCATTTTACTTTTCTGCCCCTCTCTCAGGACAGGAACAGTTTAAAAGCATAAACAAGGAGGGAAAAAAAAAATAAAAAGAGAAAAAAAAAAGAATGGACACATTCTTTGCCTTCCTTCCCCTTCTGTTGGCTCTTTTGCTATTTTCTTACATCCAGGCACCTGCTAGTCTTTCTCTGGTCCTCTCCACCCTTTATATCTCCTGCCCCCTTGCCTCTCACTCACGTTTCTTTGCTCCCCATTTCAGTCCTTCGTTTCAAGAGATCATCTCTGGTATGGTTATTCATCATTAAAAAATCAGAACAATGAGGAAAATTACACTTAGAGGAATGACATTATCCTGGCAGTGTTGCTTGTTGTGACAGGAAACCTATGTCACGATGAGCCCTGTTCACCTTCTGAGTCCCACAGCTCAAAGCAGATTTCAGGTTGCATGTGAGCCTCGTGTTGCTGTCTGTGTGCAGATAAACTGCAATCACTCTGCAATGCCATTTCATTTCAGGACTTACAGGTCACACTATTGCAGATGCAATTAAAATGCTGAGCTAAACAATGGGTTTGAAGTTTGGAGTCCTTTCTAAAACTGTGGAATAGGCCTAATAGCATTCATGCTTGTCTAGAATAAAAGTCTGGGAAATGGTATTCTCTTAAATCATAAAGCCAAGAAAAACATTCTCTGAAGACAGCTGAAGTTGGTATTTTGGGATATGCAATATTCTACATGTTAGCCCGATGACTACCCTTCTGTATTTCACCTGATGTCCTCATTCAGTTTGGAACAGAAAGTGAAAACTTTGACCTCAGTGGAAACACTGGCAAATTCCTGCTGAGTTCTGTTACCTGAGAAACTCACCCATGGTACTGCAGGGTTAGGGAGGTTGCCTGGCTGACTTTATTTATTGACTGAAAAGATTTTTTTGGCTAAAAATGAAGTTCAGATGCAGATACTCTGTAGGATTTTTCCTCTCCAAATCCCACCCTTTTCAGTTCTAATACTGTGTTCCCATACATGCACATACCCCTGTTTTCTTTCCCCTCTAGTGATTATTCCATTTCATTAAAAGGCTGAATAATCTAGGGCATACATGGCCATATTTCAATCTATCTTTATAAATGCAGCAAGACAGTAAAGATTTGACATTATTTTGAGTCACTATGACATGGTAGAAATCCAGGTACAATCGACTGGGCTGGAAAACGGATGCAGAGGCTCTTAAAGGCCTGTGCAACATACTGGATGGAAGAATAACAAGTAATAAGAACCTTTATCTACTGACATATTGCAGCGCATGTGCTAAAAGCCAACAGCTTTGGCTTTTACATTTTGTTTTAAGACTTGCTTTCTTATAACGAGAGGAGAGAGAATTAAATCAGCATCTACTTTCAGTTTACAGAATAATGAAAAATTATTTTAAAAATGAGACCATATACAGCAGCATGGTGAACTTAACACCATGGGCTGTGGACAACTGTAAATCCGGCAAAGAGAAGGATGGTGTGGGACCACTTTGAAGACCTAAGCTACGTGCTCTGCATGCTACTAATTTTCTATAATTTCCTTATATTTCAGTAGGAAGGTGTGTAGTGTCGCAAAAATCAAGGGTCTATCCAGTTTTATTAAATCTGTAGCAACAGGCAAGACATAAGTTCCTCACGTGGTACCTTACTCACGTAGTGTTTTTCAGGATATTTAACAGAAGTAGTTTCTCGTATATTAACTTTGGTCTCCTAACAAAGCAAAGTATACACTTCAGTGAATACTCCCCTAATGAATAAGATCCTTCTCAGTATGGAAAAAAATCACCCTAACCTGTCCCATAACATGGGTATTGCATTTTCAAGACATGAAGTGTTCTATACAAACAAATCAATTTTTATCATATCTTTTCCACAACACCCAGAAACCATCAAGAGTGAAACTAATCTTTTGTTGCTTTGTGTATAGATTTTTACTTTCAGCCAGTAAAGGTTCCTTCTCTTTATCAAATTGTTTGTTAAAATGGTTCAGTAGAAATGTATCCTGAATGGGGTCATTCAAGAGAACACACTATGCTATAGTAGAACTAGAATACTCTTTCTAAAATGCTTCTCCTAAATAGATCTGAGGCTTTTCCACTCACATTTTTATGCAAGCACATTTTATAGTGAGAATGGATGTTTCCTACACTGTTTTTTGTAATATAGAGATAAAACCCAAGAATATATTTCTAGAAATAAATCTGTAAGAACAATTCACATCTTACACCACTGAAAATCTGGAATAATTCCACTGATGTTCCTCAAAATATCCTAGTGTAAAGAAGAATTAAGTAAAAGAAAATACAGAGCCTTTTGTCTCCAAGGTCTATTGCTATACAAATAATTAATTACTGTAGCTTGCGTGCTGCCGGCCTGCCTGTCTGACCACTGAGCAATTAAAGGAAGTGATTCTAGGAACTGTAAGTAGTTGCTTCTGGAAAACATACCATCCTTCAAAACAAAGGAAACACATTCTTTACTAATTCAATTTTTACGTAATTATAACCTAATCAATCTTATATAGACTTTTTGGCATCACTATTCTCTCATTGTTATAACTTTGATAATTTAATCTAGCAGTTAACAATCTTAACAACAAAATTTGGACACATTCCAGGCACAAGGGCAAGGGACAATTTCTACCAGAAATATTATACATACATTTTACCATTACTTAATATTGCATGAAAGAGATACACACATAAGGAAAGATTTATATTTAACTTGATAAAAATCCATAGGCACTATAAGCATTAGCTAAATGTCCACTAACTCCATTAGGGAATACATCATTTTTTTATTTCCCTAAAAAGCCTAAAAGTCACAAAAATAGGAAAACAAGATTCTTATGTATAAACTAGAATTGTAATACAACAGTTAACAGCACACAAATAGAAAACACAACATATCATCAGCTATTTGGATCCTTACCCAAAACACATAATCTTCAGAATTAGATAAGAAAACTCTAATCATAATACTTGATGGGAAGTTACAGAAAACTGATATAATTCAGACACCAGAGACCCCTCTGACCTTCTCTGGGGATTCAACAGGGTAGAGGTGACTCAAAGCTATCGTTACTACATCTTACTGATGATTTTATCCTTGTAGCCTTGTCTCAAGCACACAAACACAATAATAGAGAGTAAGTCTCAAGTGGGGGAACATAAAGGACTGTTTTCACAAAGTGTATGGTAGTAATGAAAATAAATAAATAAAAATCTCAGCAGCTGGACAGACATTATGTACTTGTTTGAAACTGGTGTCCAAAAAAGTTTTTTTCCTAATTCAACTGAAAAATTATGTTTAAGGTTAAATCTGCTTACTGCAAATCCTATGATACTATATAAATCAAAGACTTGTATAAATTCTCCATAGACAGTGATATTATTGATCAATGCAGGGAGTTGAGAAAAATTACTATTTATAAATTTAAGATTCTATTATATATTGGACTTTAATTCAGTTTGATCTTTCAGCCACAATCGGTTCCACAATAGAAACATCCAGGTAGGTAACAGGAGAGAATTTTTACCAAGGAGCATCATCAAAACTGCTCTTCTGTACAGTGAGAGGGGCCCTCATGTGAAGACTGCCATGCTCTCAGGGAATCCACATGATGGGATTTCTTTCCTACATCTCCCAAAAGTGCCCTTGCAGTTAGTATCTGGAAACATTATCATCTCTGGCAGCTGAAATACTGCCTGGCAATAGGACCTCTTGTGCAGGTCTTGCAGTGCTAGTGCAAAGTTGCATCATTTTGTAAGGAGCTTTGGGGCTGGTCTGAGGTGTAAAACCGAGGTGATTGTTAATCACTGTGAAGGGTTTGTTTTGCAACCACTGTTCAGACAAGGGTTCATCAATTTTGTGCATATTAGGTTCAGAAACTACCTTCCTCGCTGGGGAGTACTTAGTGCAACTAGACAAACACAGATGTTTCCCAGAAATCCCTAAACACCCTTGTGTTCAAAGATTCACAACATTTTTCAAATTGACTATGCTAATCTTTACTAACAGGTTCCACCTTGTCTTCAGCAAGATCAGTGATGTTTAGATGTAATTGAAAATGGTGGTCACCTCTAACATTTTTTCTCTACTACTGAACTGATCCAGTCACTGCTTCTAAATAAAAGGTTGGAGAATTTTAAAGGACCAGTGCAGACTGAAAAAAAGTCGGAAAATGTGACAAAGCAAGGCCTATTTGTTCAGTTTTATAACTATTCCCCAAATTGCTGCTGCTCTGTAATTCTCATTCCTTGTCATCACTAAGGCATTCTGATCAAAATTAGCATTGTAAGTTCTATTCTCCTCTCTGTGCATGGCTAAATTCCATTCTTCCCCCTATTTGTGACCTGGGGATTTTCAAAGGTGCATGAGATGCCAAGGGAATAAAAACTTGTCCATTTTTTTATTTGACCAGCTGAAGCTCAAAATAAGTTGTATGCTAACATTGAGGAGTTGCCATTGCAGACTCAAAGACTCTGCTGAGACTTATTTTCTAGGTCAGATTTTTCTCATCAAAATGTAATCATCTGAACTTAACATTAAGTATAAACAGATTAAATTATTCTTAGGTCAGGTTTAAAAAAAAAAAACAAACCAAAAAAAGCTCTTTCTTGCTCAAAGTGTGATATTAGTTATTACCTATACTGTAAGGTACACCTACAGGTTTCAAACTTTTGAGTTCATTCACAGCCATGCACTACCTGATATAACGTGGATGTGTGAGTCTGTAACCTATTTACTCCATCCTGTTAGAAGATTATTAATTGTGTCTGTATTGATTTATCTCCCCTTTTAATAGCTCTGGGTCTAGGTGGGAGCAGAGCCTGAGCCAGTACTACTCCACGTAGTACTGAATAGTGGAAAGGGTGTAGAAATCTTGAACTGTTAAATAACAAATACTTTGCATCCGAAAAAAGCAGAGTGTACTGTGAAAGAATTTGGAGCTGTTCTGAAAGAAGGCTGTGATTCTGAAAAAAAAACCAGCAAAAGACTAATTTATTACTGGCTGCTCTCTAGTCATGCCTCGTATAGACAAAGGAATGGCCCAGTATTACTTGTAAGGATCACAGAATCCACCGTGATATGTTTTGGCTTGAGGCATGTGTTTGTGGTTTCAAACTAATCCCTTAATCACTGATGTGAAAATTGCTAGGGATATACACAGACAGCATAGCTAGGATCCCCCACACAGCATCGTCATCTTTTATTTCAAAGAACAAGCACAGTTTGAAGAATAAACAATTAAGATTTGATGTTATATACTTAATTTAATTTGGGATAACAGGGTGATATCTTATAAGATACTTAATGAAAATGTAAAGAAAAAGAATGAGAAACAGAACAGGATTTGTTCAACTTAGCACAGAAAACATAGTCACTATACAGAGGCTAAAAAGAGGATTTTTTTCAAAAAGAAGCTGTGGAGTGAAGAGCAGCAGAGCCACTAAGGGAAGGACCATAACAACCACAGAGCAATCTGCTTTCCTGTACTGCAGTGTGAATGAGGAGCACCTTCACAGAAACTAATTGTTTGGGCTGCATCAGAATAAAGTCAGAATGAATGAAATTAAAAATCAGGGTAAAATCTGAGACAATAGCACATGCAGTATAAGAGGTATGTACAAAAAAATGAAAATACCTTAACCTGGTAACAGAGAAGAACCATATAACGAATTTTTGGCAACATGTCATGCTGAGAATGGTGCCAACCCAAACATTTTCCAAATTCCAGAAATACTGGAATCCAAATAATTGAAAATGCAACTTGATAAAGAGAATTCCCATAAATCTCCTATCTAGCCAAATAAAACTGCTTTGATTATATAGGGATTTGTGTTGTAGAATATATGCAATGTAACAACGTGCATTGATCTACACTCATCTCTTCCTGGGCACCTGCAGGACATATACACAAGTGTAGGGGAAAATTTTTTCATGTATGAAATCACCTATGTTCACAACACAAAGAGAAAATAAGAAGTTGCATGTGTATCTTGACTTCTCTAGGGAGAAAGTGTGCCCATCACTCAAGACAGGGTCAGCTAGAGCAGATCACCCAGGACCATGTCTGGGTGGGTTTCAAGTATGTCAAAAGGACGGAGACTCTGCAGACTCTCTGGGCAACTTAATCTAGTGTTTGGTTAAACCTACAGTAAAAGACTTTTTTTCTTATGTTTAAGTCATCACAGCTTCAGTAATCACAGCACTACCTGGTTCATTAAATGCACCTCATTTGTTATTCTTAGTGTCTTTCTCTGAAAGCTTTCTTGCCTTCAATACACTTAGTAAATGTGGAAACCATTTCAAAGCACCATACACTGGTGTTTTCTAAACTATCATTTTCTGCAAATTGCCATATCATAGAATCCCAGACTGGTTAGGATTGGAAGGGACCTTAAAGTTCATCCAGTTCCAACCCCCCTGCCATCAGCAGGGACACCTTCCACTAGACCAGGTTGCTCAAAGCCCCATCCAACCTGGCCTTGAACACTTCCAGAAGTTTAGGTGAAAATAATGCTGATCTTATTTGGATGAAAACTCATTCAGATAGATGAAGAAACTCAGTCAACATGTAGTTCCTGACTTTTGGCTCTCTCTAGCATGAAATAAAACTAGGAAGTCAAGTTAACTGTTCTCTACTAATATAATTTATGTACAGCATTTTTTGGAATGTCTATGCTTAAAAATTTAATGTGCCTTTGAGATTCATCTTTAACGTTATACCATAAACAAGTTCTTTTGTTGGAAATTGTAATCTTCAGAAAATGTCTCCTAAAGAAATGAATTGTAAAGCCAAATTCTCTAGAAAAAAATAAGTTTCACTGTGCTCCTGTCATAAGGCTTTTAGATTAAGCACTCCCACATTAATTAAACTAGTTCATAATTTCTGGTCCTCTGATTTCTTCATTGAATGGATTAATTGACTTAATCGAAGTCATACAAGTTCCTGGAAATGCAAGCTTGAATTCTACAGTAATGTGTGACCAGTGTTCAGAGCCTGATTTTCAGCTGGACCTATCCACCCTATTTAAGTGTCCCATTCACTGCAAGTGGATCTACAAGCCCTCAGAACTTCAGAAAGTCAGGTCCGTACTGTGCTAGCAATCACCAGGTTGGTAACTAAGCAGTAAGAAGGGAACAAGAAGAGTAGGAAAAGAGTAAAAGGATCAAAAAGGCACGTGTGGAAGCCTCAAATAAGTCATGACAGCACTTGGCTAGAGATTCTGTAACATATTTAATAAAATATGTCTATGAACACCAGACACTTTTTTTACTCGAAGGCAATTAAGTTCTGACTTATAAAGACCATCTCCCAAGAGTTACTGTCTTTCTTAGTTCGTGCCCAAAAGATACAATATCTTGTTCTTTCCTTAACGTAGGATAATATTCTGGGCTGCAATATTGTTATAGTGAAACTTTTTTCCCCTTAAAGTGCAGATGAATCCTTTAGTTCTCCTTCACGTACGTATCAGCAAAAACCAAAACAACCCAAGGTAAATCATGTTCAAAAATAGAGATGAAACTTGGTGAGATCATGCTACCATGGTTGAAACAGTCTGGCAATTCTATTTTCAGGTTTACTATTACCATATAGCTTTAATTACTAAAACTTTGCTGAATTTCAAGCTATATCATAGGTAGCAAAAGTAGCAAAAGCTACTTAAAATATCTAAAGTAATTACTGTACTCTTTATTCCTTCAAAGTTCTAATGACAAATCAGCCACTCAGGTGTCATATGGGGAGGGTGGGGAAAACAAAATCAAAACATAACCCTGCCTTTAAAATGCCTTAAATCTCATTGCATATTTTAGTTTCTTAAACTGAACTAGCAGAGTTTTTTTTTTCTGTTTATCCTTAGGATTTCATTTACTGTCTCTTGACTTCTACAGTGATTTGTTTTCTATTGTTGCATTTTCTTTAAATGCCATGAGAATACTATAAATTCTCAATCAGAATGTTAAATGGTCAGTTTCTAAAGTGCCCTTTCAAAACCAAGCTTGCAAATATGTTTGTTTTGGTTTGGGTTTTTTTTCCATTTTGGTCTTTAGTTGTTGGATTAATCTATGTGGTCATGCTAAAGTTTTTACCATTAAATGAATTAAAACATTCTCAGCAGCAAACCCAAAGTTATTCTCCTGTGGAGAAGTGATTGCAGTCAGAATAGCTGCTGTGCCAGGGAGGACTGAAGGTTGTGGGTACAGGGAGAAGGAATTCCTAGCATAGCACTTTTTTTTTTGGTAGTTATTTTACTCATGAAACTTCCCATAGTATTTTAGCACTGAAACATACATTCATTCCTAAGAGATTTATGTCAAAGTGGAAGGCTTTTCTTTCTTTCATATAAAACCAATTCACTCTGATCAGATTAATTTTGCTCTCTATACATAATTGAAATCTCTTCACAAGTAATTTTTTTTATTATAACATACTTCTACTTTTTTCAAATTTACCCCTTTTTGTCCATTCTGGGTTTCTGTTATTGTTATTCTTCAGATTCTCTGGAATTAATTTAAAGCTTCAATCTCTCAAGTATATTCTAGCAGCATAATTCTTCTTTTGTCAATTTGTTTCTTTTCACTCAATATCCTCTATTCTTTTATGTGGTTTTATTGACTCTGTTAAAAAAGATGATAGGGTCTGAACAAAGAGAGAAAAAAATGAATCTTTAGAAGAGATGATCAAGACTTTTGTGTTAACATTTACAGGACAACTGAAGCACACCTTCAGAAGCATTTTAAACCAGCATTTTGCTAGTCCTCTATCAGAAAACAGGATAATGTTTTGCTCCAATCCTGTATTAACATTTACACAATCTTCTTAACATTACAAATAGGAGCAACCAGTTTTTTCTTCGGCACATCTGGATGCGAGTGTCAATTAACTGACCTGACTTGGTCACAGCCTGTAACACCCACAGGCAATTTTGGCAAGCAGTAGCAGACAACCCCCAAGTCACTGCCTTACTGAAAGCAGGACAGCTTATCACTTCTAACCGTTGCTTTGCCTGTATCTGTTAAAATAATAAAGAAACTATTTGGTGTTCAAGGTTTGGTTTTGGTTTTTATTTTTCTTATCTCATGTGTTTTTTGAGTAATATTAAAACCTGAAAAAGCAATTGCTGCACTGAATTGTGGTTTACAAGTCAGCTAATTCTAAAGAAGACACCAAGGAGAAAAGAGGCTTGAACAGCAGCTAACTCTACTTATTCATAATGTACATAAATTCTGTTTCAGAGTTTTACCCCTTAATAAACCTCAGTTTCTCAGGAAATTGCACTGTATAGAAAAATCTACTAAAATATTCAATATAACAGGAGATACACTTAATTCAGAAAGATTGAATTATACAATGAGACAACACTTGATAGGTTGAAACAACCCACTGATTGTCAGTTCTCTGTTCTTAGCACATATATATATAGAATTTGAGAATGGTTTCAGCTGAGAGGAGCCTTTGAAGACTAATTTAAATATTTGGTGGGATGGTGGTGTAATTTGACAGCAGAAGTTTTTGTTTGCTTTCTTAATCACTTTTTAATTGTACTGCATTCTGCTCTTTGATAGATAAATTTGCATTATGGAACACAGTAGAACAAGAAACCTGAATGTTATTAGTTTTCTATGACTTAACATATTTTAATTCCACTCAGCTGCTCAGTTTCTCAAAAATTGTAGTCAGTTGCTGCTTACTCATCCTAGTCATAGAAGTAGACCTAGTGAGGTAAGATGAACAGGATTCAGACCTTGCACAAAAATACTTGTTTATTAATTTTACTATTTAAACAGTTTGACATAATAGAAAACATCCTTCATTGCTCTTAATTAATAAGAAAATTTCCGTACACACTTTTGTGTGTACTCTACCAGAGCATCAAACAGATACTAATTTCAATATTTGCTAGCTTTGGCTTATTCTAGATTTTTCTCTTCAGTTGTTAATCACTTACCAAACCCATAAAATCAGCTTAGGTAATAAGTATGGAATATTCAAAGTTTGAGGTTTTCATCACTGAGTCAGTTGCCTTAAGGCAAATATTTCTTCAATTAAAAAAAAAAAAATGTTTTCTTCAAACTGTGTTTGTTTCAAATACCTTGCTGTTTTTCACATAACAGGATTTTTTTAGTCCAAAGGATAAGCACATGTCTAGCAAGTGCAATGCTATTGAAAGGTTGAGCTATTAAGACTGCCAAGTACCTTAGATATCCAAATCTCTGCAGATCCATCACTGGAAGTGTAACCTCCTTCATTAATTATGAAGAGGTACTTGTTGCCACTGTCGAGAAGTTCCCTTTACCCCCTTAGAGGAGATAACCCCATCAGATAACAAGGTAAATTGGCATTTGTGACTTTTTTCCCAGCAGCTACCATGGCTGTGTTAAGGACCCTGATGATGCCACTGAATTTCCACACTTCAGGCTACGTATACTCCCATTATGGAGGGACAGCTGGGATATCAGGTGCAGAGTGCCTGAAATCACTCAAGGGTAGTCTCCTACAGAGTATTCTGTATAGACTGGTCATATCCACACTGCATAGCATTGGCTTAGTATTCTTTGTGCACTGCATCGCCCCTAAGCTTCTAAGACACATTATGTTTTTTATGATGTGAAGTTGGTTTTGGTTTTAGATTTGGTTTTGGTTTTGGTTTTTTTCTGTTCAAAGTGAGGACTGGGTCATAACCTGCCACAATGGCATTTTATCATGTGATGCTGAGAGGATGGCCTCATGACAGGTGAGGGGTTTTGCAGGTGCCAAGTTTGCTGGACTAGCATTGAAGGATCCTGCAGGACAGAGGCAGCCAAATCAGGCTCAGATAAACTATTCTCCAAAATTCATCTGAGATTTGTGTCTGAGGAAAGTAGTCACCTCATTGCAAGAGGAGTTCAGCAGTACACTAATAAACATGCAGTGTAGCTAATCAGCACAAAGGGACAGGGAACAAACCAGGCAGTTAAGGTAGATGTGGACTCAATACTGACAGTTTTGTTCAGTCAGCACCTGAGAAGAGTTATCCAGTAAAACAAGACTTTTTTGCTAAATGCCATTAAACTGGTAAACACTTTGCCTCTGTATTAATGAGAAAAACTCTCTTTCCACTGCAGTTATGAACTCTGATTCATTGACTGTCCTCTTACAGAATGCTTTTTGGATCTGCGAATGCTCCATATCTCCTGGTAGAAAACTAAAAAATGCCATCTATTATGATTTAATGAATAAGAAAGGTCTATATTATAAACTTTTGCTACAATATTTGCATTCACACAATTCTTTTGTTCTGAGATATGGTCTTTTGATATTGTAAAAAGTTATTTTAACTCACCTGCATGTCTTCCAGAGTACAGATGAAGGTCGGTACTTCTAAAAGCTTTCTTCGTCTCTAAGCCTGTAATACTCTTATGACATTAAGGTGTGTACTTAAAGACTTGATTGTTTGCTTTCATTTACTTAATATCTTGGCAAGTTTGCAGTGCTGACACAAAATCTGTCTAGTAGCAAAGCACACAACTGTTCTTCTTTTTAAGCTGGGCTTATTTATATAAATTTATTCCATAGCCTGCTCATCTTATTTTAATGTCCAGATGTTCTTTTCTCTTCACTTCTTAATAAACAAATACCCTTAACTAACCAGACATTCTCAAATTTCATCCTAATGGCTTTGATATTTCCACCATTATTTTTTTTTTCTTTTTTGGTTACTTTCTTCTATGAACAGTTAAGGGCATTAAAAGCATTTCCAACATCAAAATATTCATTGGAAAGTGATGGACAGAAGTACATCAAAACGCTGCTCTCAGAAGTAGTTTACTTCAATATCTAACTGCAAGCTCACCAGTTTTCCTAAAGTGAGCCTGACATCTGTTTTTGTTTACCATTTGGTAATGACATGAATTCACACTAAGATGATGAAACAAAATTTAAATATAAGTGGTCTTTTAGATGCACTGGATGGAGAATATAACATTTTCAAGACTCTATTCATCTCCTTACAGTTTACATGGAGGCTAGATGATGGCTTAGTTATATTAAAAACAACATTTGGGTTTGCTGGTTTACAAAAGCAATTTTGTGGAAAACATTTCCTATAAAAAAACCCAAACCAAAACACAAAACAAACAAACATATAGCAAAACCTTTGCACTTCTAATGCAGTATTTTTGATCAGTTTTAGTTCTGAATGTAAGCAATCTTTTAAAGACAAGCAAATACCTCTGCTTTTTAGCAAAGTTAGAATAAAATCCAGTGTAAAACATGAAAAGACATAATGTAAAAGTAAAGATGATGAAAAGAGCCCAGACTCATGGCAGTAATCTGCCTTTGTGAACCTGTTAACAGAAAAGTAGATTTGCCAAAATCCTCAAAAAAAAATATCAGAAATATTTCCATTCAGGACTCTAGGACTAGATCCTACACTACATGTTTGTATTACCCATGAGGTATTCTCCCTTTCTCTAAGTTATTTGGTACTGACACGATGCTGGAGTAGGCAGGGGACTGAGGCTGATCTAGTTTTACAAAGGCCATCTTCCCAGTATTGTCGTTCTGCCTCCGAGAAGCCTACAGCCATTAATACTCACAATCAGAATTAAAAGCACTATAGTACATGAAAGCACTATATTTCTGTCTAAATGGCATTGTCAGAGAAAGTCTGTAAAGTGTTTTGCCGAATTACAGGAATTTATGGCTGACAACACATTTGCAAAGTTTGTTAAGACAATTCTACTGTATTTTATTTTATGTAAAATTAAAACGGAAACCTAAGCAGCATTAAAAAATAATTTCATTTGGCACGACTTCTCCCATCCTATTTTACTTGTTCACATAGGCTGGATATTTTTAAAAATAGTTGATAACTACATCTAGACAGAGCTGTACTCATCTGTTCTAATCTTGCAGGACCACAGCTCAAGTCGAGCTTGTAAAGTGTGGTTTATACAAATTCCTCACGCGCATGGTTGGCCCAGAGGCAGCAGCAGAACAAAGTGCCAACTGAAAGTCCTAGATATAACAGCTCAGGCAAAATCCCAGACACAATGGTAGCTGAGGCTGCTCAGCCTATTCGGAATTGCTCAGTCTTTGAGGTGGGAGACTGCCAACTGTTAGGGCACTAACATTGCGAATGCTCGAGTCATTCATGTGGTAAAGCTGAGAGCCACAAGGTGCCACTCACCGTTCGTTTCATCCCTTTGGAAAGGTTTTGGCTGCAATGAGAAATAAAAGGGAGGGAAGCACAGAAATAATGAACCATATGCAAAAACAGCAAGAGCAATTTACTCCCATTCTAACGCTTTGACAGTAGAAATAGAAGGCATTGTGCACTGTTCTCAAAGGTGCTGATCACAGAGACCTAGGAATCAAAGACACTGATGTGCTTTAAAGGTGTTAAGCACCCAGTTAAAATAGAATTTCCACATATCTTTTACTGTCTGGGCAGCCGATAGTGTGGATTGAAGTATGGAGAGGTACCCCTGTAATTAATAACATTCCCTAACCAAAAATCTCAGTATTGTATACCCTGATTAATCACTTTGGAGGTGACAAATCAGAAAGTTGTTCAGGTCAAAAACCGTTTAGGTTCAGATTCTGTCCCTCAGGCTCAGGGACTGAGGAGGGTTTGTACTGCCTGCAATTAGCAAAGGGGCTGTCATGGTATCACTTAACAACGAGGACAGCAGAACACTTAGTCTGGGGTTCCCTGTGGTAAATTACTTCCTGATAGTCTCTTAAGGGTTGTATGAAGCCCATTTAATTTGACATGACATATACCATTATTATTTAATTAGCAAATCATAAACTAATCCTGGGAGCTCACAATTATAGAACCCTATTGAAATATTCTGGACAATAAATACTTGTAGTTCTGAAAACAGGCCTGAGATGGGACTTCAAACTCAACAGAAAATTTTAAAGGAAGACACAGGGATTTTTTGCTCCAGGTTCTTCCAGTCAGGTTTGTAACTAGCAGACTCCCAGTACAAAATCGATTTAAAAAAATATTAAATAGCTGATATATAAACTCACACTATCTGCTCATTTGCACCTTACTTTTTCTCCCCTTTATAATCACTCTTTAAACTTTTCAAACAGAGAGAAGACAATTACCAAGGCCCCAGATTTTACAGGAATATCAAGAGGAAAGTATCAGGGAAGACAGAAAGAAGAATTAATCTATTAGATTTTTTTTCTTTCTTTTTGACAGCCATATTTAAGGAAAGAACAGAGTAATTTTAATATTATGCAAAAACGTAAGGGAAGGATAATGCAATCATAGAGGACCTCAAGCACTGATTTAATCCTCAACATTTTAATTACAGACTTTATAAATTAATTTTGATTCTTCCTGAAAAGTTCTTCATGGACTGTGTTCTGAGGTAATAATATCTGATATAATTTATAGTGTTAGGGAAATTCTATTACAACCCTCATATGATTGCCTTCAGTGATAGTAATTATCCCCTTCTTAAATTTTGATCTACAAGTCCCACTTCAAATGAAGGCTAAAAGGCTAAAGTCAGGGATAAGATGGTTCTGTCCATCTTGGACAGTAGGGAAATGCTCCTTTAACCCTCCTGAAGCAATCCTGAAATCTCGCAGGGAAGAAAGCCATTTTCATGTCAGCTTTTAGAATTTCCTGGATTTGATTCAGGAGTAACAGCTTTTCACAATGTGATTGTTCTCCCATGACTTGAATTGTTAAAACCAAGAGTTAGATTGTGACTGTAAGAGGGGAAGGACAAGAATGTTTCATACTTGAACCTTAAGGAAATACTTAGGGGTCCTTGTTAAGATGACCACACTATTAAGATCACTAAGGACCTTTCCTCCACTGACACTGGTAGACAACCTACAGCTTGCTTAAATTTTAGTCTTTTTCCTGGATCTTTGCGGTGCTCAGCAGCCTGCCACACCTTGTATGCTATTTCTGAAAAGTGAGAGTTCAGTAGTACAGACTATTGGCCCCTTTATCTTCAAACTGCTGATGTTACTCAGAAAACACCAGAGCTAATTCTCTGCTTACACAAATTGCCCTTTTCATTTATCTGCATCTAACTGATATGAATGTAATTAACTCCATTAACTTTCACAGTCATATTCCACCACTGCTCCCCACTTCCCTCCCCCCTTTTTTTTTAATTAATATAAATGAAAAAAGATGTGGACCTCTACTTTCTGAAGTCACTGCTGCAGGAACAGAGGCCAGGGAAGCCAGCTACTCCAGAAATACGGCTTCCTATTTATGACATTATCCATAGCACAAGAGTCTGAGACACTCTCACATTAGACAATACACAATGCATTTTAATTTAGATGAACACTTGTTTTTGGAAGGATTTAGACTATCCCAGTGACTGCTGATTGACATAAAATTAAAAGGGAGAAAGAGTGGCTTTGAAGGTGGTTGTGCATATATTTAACTTGGTGATGTACTGAGGGAATGAGCGGACTGCCTCTCATGACCTGTGTGGAAAGGTATAGAATGAAAATGTGGTTCTGCACTTAGCCTTTCCTTTTTAATACCTGTCACATCTCAGATTTGCCACCTTTAGATGAATTGCTGCTCCTCCCATGCATAGTGTGAATTGTTCGATGGATCTTTCAAGTAGCTGTTAAATCTGGGATAGGTAAAGTCATGTAATTTATCCTGAGTCAGGGGTGGCATGCCTCTCTACTGCACCCAGCAGCAGAACAGGAAGACTTATGAGTTGTAGTTTTGCTTACTATTAGGAAGAAGCAACTTAATTCACCTCTTTAGTTAGAAAAAAAAAATATTTCCTATCATATCACCAATGATTTATTATGGCCAGCAAAAAATGAAAGGTGAGGTCACAACATCTACCAACTTATCAGCTCTTAAGGGAAAATACGTAATCCCTCTTTTCTTCTCATATTTAGCTGGATTCAGTCTCAGAGATATACAAGAATGTACCAGAATGCAGCTGTCCATGAGAAATGTTTTTCTATAGGGCAGCAAACTTACTGCTTTTATAACAAATTCAGTTTTTGTGTTGGAGGGAAATCCAAAGAGGAAAGGCACCATAACATCTGAGACCATGACATCTCTTGTAGGAGAAATGTATGTTCCCATCAAAATTGTCACTTCCATGGTATTTTTTTTTTTAATCTGCTTCTCAGAAACTGTAGCTCTGCAAATGACAGTCCTTGCATAAATGTTTGAGAACTGACTCTAGAATTTTGTGCTGAGTTATCACTTTATTCTCTGACATCTGCTAATATTTCTATTTGATGAGGGAAAACCTTTTCAATATTGGGGGTAGATTGGATATTGCATGTATCTAGTCTTATTTTTTAGAGGTGAACTATTATATTTCAGTATAAGTCAAAATGAAATAGAGTTAGAAATTTCACAATAGTCCATAATAAAGATGTCCAGTTTATAAATAGATGAAGTTGACTGACACCTGGTTGAGTTATTTTAAACTGACTCATCTATTTTTTCTTTGTGTGAATACCACCAAAGTAAAACAGAACAGGGTTTGTTTTTTTTTATTCAGATTCAAAGCATTGGTATAGATGACAGGTGTTGTATGAGACTTTGTTATAAAATCCTGCAGAAAAAGCAAAAACTATCAGCAAAGACAGGCTATCTAGTCATTTCAGGGGAACAGAGGAGGATTGTACCAGTTTGTGTTTAAAGAATCGTTGTTCAGTCCTCTCCTAATTCTATCTCTTGATAGATGGGACAAGATACTTACAGACAGAACAGACAGTAATAGCCATCCACGGGAACCCCCTGCCCCAGTACCTGACTGGCAGGATCACTGGAAGCTGCCCAGTACTGGCACAGTTCTACTGCTGGGGGACTAGGGATGAAGTACATTGCAAGTGATTTGCACAGCACACTTTTAAACCCTGACTAGGTGCTTAAACAATACTGTCACTTTCTCAGGATAACTCGCTACATATGCCCTCTGACACGCTTAGTTTTTCTAAAAACCTCAAAGCAAAAAATGCAGGATGTAGCAATCCCTTCAATGTGAAAAGCTTTAGTTCTGAGCCTTTCATTAGTATACAGAAGGTGAGCCTCTAATTACTAATCTTTCACAGTCTGTAGCACCCTAGGGCTTCCAAACATCCTGGTGAAGGCAGGAAGGATATTTCAGACTTCATTTCAATTCCCTTAAACTTTTGTCAACAGCCTCATTTCAAATGGAAACTGCTCAGTGCTGCTCAGCTGCGCTGTCTCAGCTTCTAAGCTAGCCCAGCCTGGAAAAAAATGTCCTCATTAAAAGAGACGGGCATGAAATAAGACTCAGCTTCAAAAACCTCTAAACCACTGCAACACTGAAAGATGAATATAAACTTTTGGGGCTTTTCTATATCATGAAGACATTTGGCCATAAAAATATTTTATATACACTGTGGCTGGTAAACAGGAGGAAGACACTTATCTGGTGGATATGTACAAGGCTTGTACCACTGCTTCCTTCTAGTCCTCTGCAAGGCTGCTGTACACACACCCACCCAGACACACACTTTGGGGCTTGCTAAGATCTACAGGGATCCTTTCCAAAGGTTTCTCCTTGCAGATTTCTGTCACCAGAAGGATGGTGTTTCTCAAAATCCAACAAATCACAACACAGTGGCCTATTTTGGAGCCTGGCAGAAAGAACTTCCAAGCTCTTTACCCCTGTGATGTGGGCACTTCCACCTTCTTCCTCTGACATCCTTCACAAGTCGGTTTTGGACACCATTACAAATGCCCTGATATTTCAGTCTAGACTCAGGCATACTTAAAGATAATCCTCCATAAACCAGGGGAAATTTCATTGGCCAAGTGATATTTGAACTACGTAAGTATAATTGATGGCTATTCTTAGGAAAGACACCTTGGATGATTAAATGATATCTCTACTTCATTCTTAATTCAAAACTGATTATTACATGTGCAGTTACTCATGTTATACTTCCCAATTTGAAAAATGAAGATAACAAGATTGAAAACCTCTTTAACAATGCCAAGGAAGAGACAGACAGGTATTGTACTGAAACCATGGAAAAGGCATCTGTTCTGATGCCTTATTAAACTTAACATTCAAAATATCTTTGGTCGTTCCTGTTGACTTCCAACACCAATTCTCAAAATCTAATAGCATTGTAGCCATTCAGAAGAGACATATATCTTGAAAAAGTTATGATCTAGTGTGGCTTGCTGAGCTACATCAGAAAGGCATCACACCTTGTATGGCTGGTATACTGTTTTCTGACATTTTATGAAGATACATTAATTAACACTGCATAATATTGCAAAATCTGCAAGTAGAATTACTATGAACTTCTCATTTTTTTCCTTTTAAAGTCAGTTAAATATTCCACAGGTGTCTAGAATGTACAATGATATTTGTTAATTTTTATTTTTTTAAAAATATTAGAACAATTGTATTTTTATTTAATATGAAAAACTTTTACGTTAGAATGGATTGTCTCTAATGTCAATGACCTGGCTGTTAAAGCACCACTGACACTGATAACACAAGTGAATCATAGTATACTGTGCTTCTGTGGTGGGTTGACCCTGGCTAGAGACCGGATGCCCACCAAAGCCCACTCTATCACTCCCCCTCCTCAAAATGGGCAGAGGGAGAAAATTATAACGAAAAGCTCGTGGGTGGAGATAAGGACGGAGAGAGATCACTCACCAATTACTGGCACGGGCAAAACAGACTCGACTTGGGGGAAAAAAAAACAAATTTACTTTATTACAAATCAAAATTAGAGGAGAATGAGAAGTAAAACCAAATCTTAAAACACCTCCCCCATCCCTCCCTTCTTCCCGGGCTTAATCTCTTTCCCGATTTTCCACCTCCTCCCCCCAGCAGCACAGGGGGACAGGGAATGGGGTTGGGGTCAGTTCATCACACGTTGTTTCTGCTGCTGCTTCCTCCTCAGGGGGAGGTATCCTTCCCCCGCACCAGCGTGGGGTCCCTCTCACGGGAGACAGTCCTCCACCAACTGCTCCAACGTGAGTCCTTCCCATGACTGACAGCTCTTCACGAGCTGCTCCAGTCTGGGTCCATTCCATGGTGTGCAGTCCTTCAGGAAGGGACTGCTCCAGCGCAGGTCCCCCACGGGGTCACAAGTCCTGCCAGCAAACCTGCTCCGGCGTGGGCTCCTCTCTCCACGGGCTACAGGTCCTGACAGGAACCTGCTCCAGCGCGGGCTTCCTACGGGGTCACAGCCTCCTTCGGCATCCACCTGCTCCGGCATGGGGTCCTCCACGGGCTACAGGTGGTCATCTGCACCACCATGGACCTCCAGGGGCTGCAGGGGGACAGCCCGCTTCACCCTGGTCTTTCACCACCTCTTGGGGGGGGAATCTCTGCTCCGGCGCCTGGAGCCCATTCCCTCCCCCTCCTTCTTCACTGACCTTGGTGTCTGCGGAGTTGTTTCTCTTACATCTTCTCACTCCTCTCTCTCGCTGCAAAGTGTGCAGCTTTTTTTTTTTTTTTTTTTTTCTTTTTTTTTTTTTCTTAATTATGTTATCACAGAGGCGTTACTGATTGGCTCGGCCTTGGCCAGCGGCGGGTCCCTTCTTGTAGCCGGCTGGCATTGGCTGTGTCGGGTCGGACATGGGGGAAGCTTCTGGCAGCTTCTCTCACAGAAGCCACCCCATGTCCCCTCCCCCACTGCTACCAAAAACCTTGCCATGCAAACCCAATACATTCCACCCCTCGCCTCTGTGAATCACATATTTAAGAATCATCACTAAAATCCACATTCATCACACAATCTTCACAAACTTCTACTCACATCAACAAAAAAAAAGAATTCCCCACACCAAAATCAAAATAACTTCATCACAACACCAGACAAAAGTGGACAATTTACACACATAATCCACCCCTTGTTTCTTCACCACAATTAAATCGATAAAATCCCCCATAATTGTCCTACTCATCACTCTTTAGCCATGTTCGGTCTATGTTTTGCCCGTTACCTCTCCTCTCTCCGTTAATAACCTTATCTCCAATCTCTCATGCCCCACGTTGGGCGCCAAAAAAAAGACTGTGGTGGGTTGACCCTGGCTAGAGACCGGATGCCCACCAAAGCCCACTCTATCACTCCCCCTCCTCAAAATGGGCAGAGGGAGAAAATTATAACGAAAAGCTCGTGGGTGGAGATAAGGACGGAGAGAGATCACTCACCAATTACTGGCACGGGCAAAACAGACTCGACTTGGGGGAAAAAAAAACAAATTTACTTTATTACAAATCAAAATTAGAGGAGAATGAGAAGTAAAACCAAATCTTAAAACACCTCCCCCATCCCTCCCTTCTTCCCGGGCTTAATCTCTTTCCCGATTTTCCACCTCCTCCCCCCAGCGGCACAGGGGGACAGGGAATGGGGTTAGGGTCAGTTCATCACACGTTGTTTCTGCCGCTGCTTCCTCCTCAGGGGGAGGTCTCCTTCCCCCGCACCAGCGTGGGGTCCCTCTCACGGGAGACAGTCCTCCACCAACTGCTCCAACGTGAGTCCTTCCCATGACTGACAGCTCTTCACGAGCTGCTCCAGTCTGGGTCCATTCCATGGTGTGCAGTCCTTCAGGAAGGGACTGCTCCAGCGCAGGTCCCCCACGGGGTCACAAGTCCTGCCAGCAAACCTGCTCCGGCGTGGGCTCCTCTCTCCACGGGCTACAGGTCCTGACAGGAACCTGCTCCAGCGCGGGCTTCCTACGGGGTCACAGCCTCCTTCGGCATCCACCTGCTCCGGCATGGGGTCCTCCACGGGCTACAGGTGGTCATCTGCACCACCATGGACCTCCAGGGGCTGCAGGGGGACAGCCTGCCTCACCATGGTCTTTCTCCACAGGCTGCGGGGAATCGCTGCTCTGGCGCCAGAGCCCATCCTCCCCCTCCTTCTTCACTGACCTTGGTGTCTGCGGAGTTGTTTCTCTTACATCTTCTCACTCCTCTCTCTCGCTGCAAAGTGTGCAGCTTTTTTTTTTTTTTTTTTTTTTCTTTTTTTTTTTTTCTTAATTATGTTATCACAGAGGCGTTACTGATTGGCTCGGCCTTGGCCAGCGGCGGGTCCCTTCTTGTAGCCGGCTGGCATTGGCTGTGTCGGGTCGGACATGGGGGAAGCTTCTGGCAGCTTCTCTCACAGAAGCCACCCCATGTCCCCTCCCCCACTGCTACCAAAAACCTTGCCATGCAAACCCAATACAGCTTCATACTTAGTGTTCAGGGAAAACATGATCTGTAGCAGCTCTAAAGAGTAATTCTGATCTCTAGAGAGGAGTCTCAATGATCCCATTAACATTGATCACGTTTGAAGAAGTCTCAGGCATAATACATTATTAATATCACCTCTTTCTGGGTTTTTTTTTTTAATGGTTTGAAAAGAAACAAAGGAAATTAGATAGAAATGTCTCCATTAAAATAACATAAGTGGTCAGACTGAAACCCAGCAAAGACAGGAAATCCAGAATTAAAAGTTGCTACTCCCATGGAGTGTCTCCAGACATTAGCTGAACTTGTGCACCGTACTTTGCAATACTGAATCCTGGCATAGGTTCAAAACAAGGTGACTAAAGGATGAGTCACCTCCTTCCTGCAGGTTTATGTCCAAACCTTAATGCATTTTTTGTGTATCATACCAGTAACTGTCTTTTAGTTCTCACTCCTTTAACACATGTGATTGTTCACAGGAATTTCATTTTCCATGAGAGTCAAAATCAGGCTAAGAGTAAAAAAATAGAAATTCTCAAGGGATTTGATGGAAAGACTTCACTTAGAATGCTTGTCTCCCAGTCTAGACATAATGTAAAAAACCAAACTGAAAACCAGATGATATTACCTGATCAGCCTTTTTTTTTTTTTTTTTAAGTAGTGGAAAATGATTGTAAAGGAACATTTCTGCTATTACTGTTTAAAGCTAGCTTCGAGATCAAGAGTCAATGTTCATTTCAAATCATGCCAGTTCCAAATTTTCCAACAAAATATTTCTTAAATATTTCAAAAGAACAATACATGTCATCTAGTATGTGTCTTTTTAAGGAAAGTTGCATATTTCTATCACACAGAAGCTTAAGAACAAATCAGCAGAAAGCTCTTACTTCCACAAAACAGATAGATCATATCTGACATATTATCTGACAAATAATTATTCATAAATTCCTGCTCCAGGTATACAATGACAGAATTTAATAAGTCATGAAGTTATTTGCAAAGAACTTCATAGGTCTTTTTCTTAAACATGCATGAGAACAGCAGTGGACTCTTGGCAAGATCAAGGGAGCTCTCAGGGCACTATGTAGGAACTCAAGTGCCTGCACAGAAGAGGAGCATTGGGAATTCTGCACTGAGGCTGAACGCAACTGCACAGAGCAAGATGATTGTTCCAAACACCCATCTCCAAAAGCTGCTTTTGAAACAGATACAGATTATATTGGTTTCTCCACAACAAAGATGCTTTATGTGCTACTAATGAGCTGACTCCTATTATTCAAGAAATAATAGTAGAGCATAAAAAATCTTTATGGAAAGGAAAAGGGTTTATTCTACCCAAGTTGCCCTAGGTATGATATTTTTATGACCTAAGAAGGACAGAGCCCATAACATTACAACAAAGATCTGTAGGCTGGGGTCACAAACCAGAACGGCAAAACTGACTGCAAATTTTTGCAAGTTGTCCAACGTAAAAGATCATTCTGGCATTGATAACAGGTTTACTAAAAGAGTTCACTTAGCTGACAAATCAATACCAAACAACAGCAAAAATTCCAACAGCAAACTCTCATAGTGGGAATGCCACTAGTCACAGAACTATGTCTGTGCAGTTTTTTTAGCACAGAAAAGTCTTCAGTTCTCTCCTAGAAACAATACTATAGGGAAAAGCATTCCCAGTTTGTTGCAACAGATTTCCTCTTTATTAATGTGACCCTTCAAAAGACTACCACATAGCACTTCTGTACTAATGCACTCAGGTTATCTGGTTGGTTTATGGATCCCTGCTATATGAAGTATAGGAAAACCTTATTTAATTTCAAACCAAGTATCAATGATTTTCCATTCATTTTTGAAGGTATCCTTTGTTCAATGAAAAGAAGCTTACACATGAAACTATTTATGTATACACTGATTTCATATATGTATACACAGGCACATGCATACCTCCATCTCTCTCTCTCTCTCTCTCTCTCTCTCCATCTCCAAAATCAAGGAAATGTGGTTGCTTAAAGTTTTCTTTCAGAGAGCAATAGCAAAAACAGCAAGGGGTAAGCAGC
Source organism: Caprimulgus europaeus (assembly GCA_907165065.1). Next base: position 17,988,216 of record OU015538.1, on the reverse strand, counting down.
AGCAAAGAACCAGAAGAGCTTTAGAGTGAAAAGCATGAAAAGATCCCAAACACCTTAGAAACAGATTTTCGTAATAGTGTTTCAGCATTAGGGAAATGTCTGGTTATGTTGACTTTTTAAGGTGCATCCCCAAGCAGTTAATATCAATTACCACAAGCAGGTAAAATTCCAGTTCTGTCTTTGTACTTTTGTGAGGGAAATTTCATTCTTCAGGGAAGAATGCACTCACAAAAAAATTGTAAGATAGAGAAAATTCATATCATTTTTGAAGATGTAATTCAAAAACAAATGCTTTTATTGATAAGTTGTTTGATATTTGTTCCATGTATATTAACTAAATAGTACAAATAGTAAGTATAAGTATTTTCTTTATGAAAAATAAAACTTACTAGCTAGTTGAATCCCACCAGGTATTATAGAAGTACACAAAGCTACTGAAATCCAGCTATCAGAGAAGATTACACAGTGATTTGTACAGGTGATCACTTCAAACAACTTGATTTAAAAGCAAAACAAAAAACCCTCATTTGTCTCAAAACAGGGCTAGTTCCCTCCTATTAAATTTTAAATCTTTTTGCTCTTCTTTCCTCAAGCTGTTGCCAAGGCAAACTAGTTTATAGTATTGTTGGTTATGGTATATGACATAACCTGCTAGTCAGTCAGGTATAGAGGCAGAGCCACAGGCTCAGCTACCCGTAAAACCTCTTGGCAGCTGTGGACACAGCTCAGGAAAAGCAGCATTACATCTCTCACGATAAGAGAAGGGGACAAATAGGGGGGTAGGTGGCACAGACTTGAAGTATCTGTTGTCTTCTGGCTCTGGAAAGATGTATCAGTTAAAGAAAGATCACTATTCTGCCCTAGGCAGCTAGACTCTGAACAGTAGTTCACACATTAATATGGAAAGTTATCACCCTTCTCTGCTCTTATTTCTCTATCAGCCAACCACAGAATCTCAAATAACCATTTCTGTTCCTATTGGAGTTGAGGACAGCTCTGTTAATAAGTTGTAAACTCCTTTCTGTTTAAAGGTAGACTAATTTAAGTACTCAAAGTCCACACATCTATCTGGATTTTCCTGACATTTGATATTTGCACTGGAGTTCAGGAAGATTAACATTTTGAGGTCAAAGTCATTCAAGCCCTCAGAAACTAATGCTTGTAATAAAATCCACACCTGCCTTTATGCTGGCAGATGTTAAGCACCTCTCTTCTACAACCTCAGATATCAGAATGGAACTGGAGCCTTTTGTAAAATGGTCTTGGTCATTCAACACCTACCCAATTAATTTTAAACATAGAAAATAATGCTTTAAAAGGAATTAGGTTCCCTAGATAGCTTCTATGGTCTAGGTAAACACTGCTTCCCCATCTTCTTACTGCCAAAGTGGTTCTTGTTTGTTTACGAGGGAGAAAATCTGAGTATTGAAGAAGAATAGGGAGCATCAAAAGCATTCCTTTTTTCTTGGCAGCAGTCTGGGCAGGGCTAGCTTTTTACCCTCTGCTGAATTTGCCTTGGGACATAACAGGGGGAAAAGCTGGAGAAATAGAAGTTAGCAAAAAATCCACATCAAGGTTTTTCAAAAACTCTAAATTACACATGCACATGGTAGAGTGGAGGGTTGAAAGGTGCTGCTCTACAGAAGCTTAAAATAATCCAAGTCAGAGATGGTCTCTTCTCTGTCCCCTCACCTTTAGCCATGAAGCCCCATCCCTGTCCCAGTCCTGACACCGATATGTACATGAATGGGCCATTCACTGGTTCAGAGAGCTGAATAGCACAATATCTCTGAAAAAAGTGATGGGAGGAGGCAGTTAGCTGTCTGAGCCAGCTCAAGGTTATCAGAGGAAAAGGAACAGGACCACAGCAACCCTAAAAAGCCCTGAGTTGAGCTGGGTTTCTGTCTTTTTTTAGAGCCTCCCTCTAGTCCTAACAACAATTACAAGAGTGCTGGAGCCCGGAACAGATTGGTGACCTTTGCCTAGACATTTGGTGGATACACAGCTTGTGCTACTTTAATTAAATATAGGGCTGATAGCCTGGACCAGTGGTCAGAAACTCATTAAAGTAATGAGAATGCCTTTGCAGCTACCTTCCAGGCTATCTTTGTAAACTCTTCAGGCAATATTAGAGATTGCAGGGTTGAGAACAGGTCCAAAAATCTACCAGGGGAACAAATGATGATGGGGGCTCATTATCAGATGAGAGAAATTAATCCAGATGGCTGGGAACAGGGATAGGGCAAGTTCAAACTAGTTCTGTTTATTTTAACTAAAATCCTACCACCTCCAGCATATCAGTGCACTGAGAAAATGTCTGTGTAAAATTCATATTGGTAGTACAGTTCTGAAATGTCCAGGGAAAGCATCTGATGCTCTGATATTGAGATTTAATTAAATTCAAAATTCTGTGAATAAGATGGACAAGTTTGAAAGATTAGATATGAATCTGCATCTGAACTTTTCCCAAATCACTTTTCCTAAAGTGCCTGTAACCAGAGGTTCCCCCAGGATTTTCTTGAGTATCCCTTGCCTCACATTCCCTGTCAAATCTGTTCAAAACGTCCAAGTGCAAAGCAAAACCACAGAGCCATAGCTATGAGATTCCTGCCATCAAAATCTAAGATGTCTCTACAGTATTGCTACATAACACAGAGGACAAGCACTTGTTAAACTCACAACGGAACTGGTTTTATTAGAGTAAATTGTGAGCAAGCTCACAAAAGCCTTTGCATTATCATTTAAAACTCTGCATTGGCAAAAAGGCTTCTGAGCTTGTAGTGCCTTAAATTTTCCAAACAAGGGCATACAGCTCATCAGTCCCAATGTAAAAAGTTTGCCTGGTTGATTTTATTTCCCTTGGCATTTTTCCTTTTTTCTCGATAGAAGGCAGCTCCATTGCTATGCTGATTAAAGAGCAGAAAAACTATCTGATACTGCCACCTCCATCATAAATCACTTCCTTGTCAAAAATCTATATATTACTGTTGTAGTTGAAAGTGGCTTTGGTGCAGATTCAAGGAAATACTACTGGGACATGCTATCTGTGTTTCCATTAGGGCTTTTCTCTGGTCTGGCTAGTAATTGTTTCAGTCAGAGAACCTTTTTTTTGTCTGTGCTGTACTCGTCAACTGCTTAGTGGGCAGGCTGTTGGGAAAACTGAAGCTTTGAGAAGTCTGTTTTCAAGGTAATTAAAAGTAAAGATTTTTCCTCTTGTTTTCTTGCTGCCCCAGGATTTTTGCTCTTGAGCAGAAACTCCTTATTGAAGTGAACGGCGCTTTCAAGAACAACGTCTTTGGTCAGTACAACTGCACTTGTGCAGCAGTGATTTTCTTATGCAGTGCTGTGTTTAGCCAACTGAGAGTGAGACAACAATTAAAATAAAGCTCTTGTAGAGTACCTGTGTTCAGGCAGACATATTACGTGCTTATGAGAGATAATATGCCTCAGAGAATGAGATGGCAAAATTCAGCTAAGATGTAAGGTCTTTTGAAAAATACCTGTCACCAGTTAAACTCTGCCTATATACACCAGACCTCTTGTCATTAGAATAATTCCACAGTGAGTCATGAAAATAAAGCACAATTCCTATGGCTGAAGAACAGAGAAGGGAGAGAATTTCATGATTCTTTCTTTGGAAAGAACACTTTAAATAGACCTGTTTTCTATGATGCTACCATTCCAAGCTGGATCTACAAGTTATTACCAAGATACACCTTGCTGAGACAATGGGACCTGAACTTAAAATGTTAAAAAGCAGGAAAAGAGAAATTCTTTTGATTACACTGAACAGCTCTATCCAGGTTTTCCTTGGATCTATTATCTTATTTTCTTTCCTTTCCTATCCTTTCCATTTTATTTATTCAGTGAAAAATGGAAAAAAATAGAAGTAGGTGTTAAAAGGAAAAAAAAGGAAAATATTACATTAGACAAATCACTATGTTTCTGTCTGTATGATGTCTCCAGAAATAAAAAATTATGGTGAAAATCACTGACATCAAACAAGTAAAATAAAGGCTCTAGCAAAGACCATAACAGGACACAATAACTGCCAGCATAATCCATCACTGTTCAGGGTCTAACTTTACAATGGTGAAAAAAAGGAAACACTCCACTGAGAAGACCTCACCTGTTTAAGAGGAAGATGATTCAGCTCCATGAAGTATGACTGCAAATCTCACAACCCAACCTTCCACCCATTGACCAAAACACACCAAAGTAAGAGTGACAATCCAGTGGTTAAGGCAATTAATACTCAGCTACAAAATTTCTTCATTTGTAACCTTGGGAAATGAGGTTAAGAACAAATTTTTTCAATTCAGAAATTAATTCTCAAACATTGCTCTCAAAATAGTAGTGAGCTCCAACTATGGCACTTATAGGTCAGTTAAAAGGTTTAATGATCTCAGATCATGTGCTTAAATGCTAGAATGAACACCATCTTTGGATCCATTTCGGGTTCTGAGTAGATTTGTATGACATTTAGAATTTATGGATTATAGGAAACATTAACATATACATATTTGCTTTGAAAACTGAGGAAAAGTATGTTTAGTATTTTCAGCTATACTTCAGTTACATAAAATGGTTGTAGAAAAGATTTATTTTTAAATTTCATGCCTTAATTTCAGCTTTTTTTTTTTTTTTGAAGTATCAAATCATTTCATACCAACACAAATAGGAACACTCTGAATTAAAGGTCAAGCTGTTTCATTACAGCCACCCATTCAGAGCAGCAAGAAGGGAATATCTTTCAAACATCTTTCAAAATATCTTTCAAGCTGTTCTGTATTGCAGCTGCCCTTTGTTGAACTTCCTCAGGTTTTGCTAGGCTTATAGAAGTAGCAGGCAATTTCTAGAGTTTGCCTGACATAAATGACTTTTTTTATTGGTATGTAGATCTATAGAAATATATTACTTAGAAAAGCTGGAAGTATATTTTTTTTATTGGTTAGAGAAAAATGACAAACTGATATTATTTGCTAAATTCTAGCATTTGCCTGTTAAACTTTGTTTCGGTCAATAAGCCATCTATTATGCAAATAAAATTAGTACAACAAACACGTAGTGATACAATATAAAATTCTAATGTAAATTTGATGTATATGTATTATGCATTATGTATATGAACTATATGCACTTAGAATTAGGCATATTAATGTTTTAAAGCAGGTAACAAACAAGCAGGAGATGCTTAGAAGACAAAGATATAAAGTAAATAATGTATGAAAGCATACTTATGGAGGCGATTTCTGGAACTACTTTCTTCAGGAGTCATATTGACAGCAGGCCTTCTGATAGAGCCAGGTTAATGCAAAGGAGAAACTTGTTGTACCTATGGATGTATACGAGTAAATATACATTTATGTGGGTAAAAAAAAATTACAAATTTATGTTGGAGTACTTCCTGAAATACAGTTGTTATTTCTAGTATTTTCAGAGTGACTGGGTAGAAAGAAATCTAAGCAAAATAAAAGCATTAACAGGTCCATTATAAGATATCAGATGCTCTCTCTGACTCCATGTTAAAGCTGACCTCAACATGAGACCCATTGACATTGTAATACAATACTAGAGTTCAAGTTGTCTTGGTGAGGGACTTGCACAACACATCATTTCAGGTGTTCTGTCCCTATTCTTTACCAAACATACTGTTAATCTTTGTCTTAGGACCAGACATTAAACATGCAGTTAGCTCTGTAATTAATGACTCTTTCTCTAAGACTACTCTTTCCATGTGGTGCCAGTCTTGCTTGATTTGACTAAGAAACAGTAAGGAAATCTGTAATTAAGGACTCTATTGGAGGAGACAAAAACTTAAAATTCTCCAATCCAGATTTTCACTTTAGTCAGAATTGGAAAAAGCATTCTGAGCTATGCTAACATATTCCATCAAAGAAAATTCCAGTGTTATCCTTTCAGGGAAACTAGGAAAAACTTTATTTTCAGTCCTAAGCTTCAGTGTTCAACCTCTTTCTTTCCAGCTCCCATATCTAATCCTCCACTACAGGTACATTTAACCTTAACCCATCCCAATCTATGACACTCTCTGAGAGACACTTCTATCCCTTTATAATTCATTTCAATTCAAGCTGCACCTTTCAAACAGGACAGTCACTGTCCAAAGCTGAGATATTTCTACATATCCATTTTAATTCCCATGCAATGAAATATGAATTACAAGGCATCTACAGAGCTCATGCAGCTCTAGAGTGCAGATAGCTTGATTGATCAGACTTTTGAGAATGGTACAACATGCCCAGATATTGTACATATCCATAAATCCAAGTATGTTTCAAGGGTTTGGAGTAGGTTCCAACTGGAAGACATAACTCAAAAATTTAGCAGCCACATGCTAAGAAGTCTGTACAGAACATCTAATAAATGAACATTTTCAAAGTTGAAAAGTGTCAAGAGTTTAAGGAAACAACAAAGAGAGACAAATGGCTGTCCCTGCCAAACACCAGCTCCCTATTGCAAAAAACTAGCCGTGCCAAGCCTTCTCAAAGGTAAGTACCCAGTGGGTTCTTTCTGTTATAACCACAGCAAAGAATACTTTATGTCCTTCCCTGGTTCTTGTATACGTGCAGAGCATTTTAGATTATATTCTGAACACGAAATAGAAAGGAAATATTTTCTTGATCTTGATACAGAGAATTGTAATCCAAATTGTTAGGTTTTTGTAAAGTTAGGATACATGTAAAGTGACATTAATAATGAATGGGCAATTGCCAGTTCTTCTCGTAGTAACACAGTTAATATAGCTCACTGTAAACTTTTCATACTCTAATAACTGGTAAGCAAGATCTTGTTTTGATATTTAAATCACTACTTATTTTGGTTTTCAGTTCATCATTTTAGTTTTGCAAGTGCCTAAATACAACTGGGATCTGCAGACAAAAGCAGCTGTACATCAAGAGGCATGTGTGGCAACCTAGGCAGAAATACACGTGGAGTTCTGGGCCTCATCTTAAACTCCCTATTCAAGCAATATTCCTAATGCCATCTGTTGTTGCATTTCAATGTTGTTAGTCTTCTAACATTAGCTGATTAGTCTTTCCTTGTGTATCTAAAATAATAAAAATGTCTCAAAATATGTTTTCACAGTAGAAACTGTACTAAATAGAGGAAAAAAAATGGCACAGGATCAGTTCATTCTAACAAATGGCAAAGGAGAGGAAATAGCTATTTTGAATTTCTTATGAAAAATATTAAATATTTGTACTTCAAATATTTAGTACATCTCATTTAAATCTTTATAATATAATCTTATAAGTATAAATCCATCATATTTTAATGTATATGTTTTATAGATACACATACACTTGTGAGGACAAATCAGGTATTTTAAGTAAAGACAAATATAAAATGACTATAGACTAAAATGACTATACCTAGAAATATACTAAAAACTAGAATGTGGTAGTAACAGGCTCCAAGGCAGCTACACGTAGCTTTGCCTGATGCCATAGTGGAGCAGGACTCCCCTGGCAGGAAAGCAAATCCTTCTCCAGCCACAGAGCCTTGAGTGCAGCTCGCTGTGGGTATATTACATGGCATGATGCTCTAGCTGGGCTTGCTGTAATTATCCCTCCTGAGGAACAGGATATATTAGCCTGAGAAAAGTACAGTATTAATGGTTTTTGCTGTACTACTACTATTCTCCTCTGAGAAAGGCTAAAGGGCTTCAGAAGCTGAAGGTGGGGAACTTGTGTCCCTGTTCTGCTATGACAGTCACGTTGCCTGTCAGGGAAACTCAACAGATTAATCCCTTCCAGGAGCAGGGCTATGCCTGGAGCTCACACTGTGGAAGTGACAGAAGTACTGAGAAGATAGTTATGTGCCCAGGAGCTAGAAGTGGGCCCAGAGGAAAGAAAGTATATATACATACATATACAGTCAGAAACAGCAAGGAAAACATAGACACAATATTGGCCCAAATTTCCTTAAAAAGGAGGACAACAACATCTGGGAGATGTGACCTTGGCACAAAGAGAATGGAACTGGAGTTGGAAAGATCTGATTTTTTTTTTTTTAAGGCCTACAGGAAAGCTAAAAAGGTACAGACAGCAGTTACTAATTCTGGCAGAGCCAATACCTCAGCAGTTTTTACCCAGATGTACTCTGATTAGCATTTGGGTAATATGGTCTAGTTCCACATACCTTAAAGCCTTCTACACCAGTAGAAATAACCAAGCAAATAAAAATTTAATATCTTTCTGCTGGGTACAGCAAATGGAATTGGTTAAAAACTAGTTGAACAAGAAACAGAGCCAGCACGAATAAAGAGGCGGGAGGAGATGGATTTCCCCTTTCAGCAGGCCCAGCCATAATATGCAGCTTCACTCACACAATACCAATTTTTTTCTCTAAAAATTAGTTCAGAGACAGGTCCCTGGTACCCAGTCACCAGAGCAGTACATTCAGCAGCACTAGGCAAAAGTTGATAACGAGAATACCTACTCTCTGACTGAAATTGAAAGGAAAGAACAATCGTGTTGGGAATTTGGCAAAAACATCAAGCTTAAAATACTGATTTTACAAAACCACTGGGGAAGATGGAATCAGCCCAAGGGCTGCTCTGTCTCATGTGAAACGTAGAAAGCAGAGACAGTGTCCTTTAATACTATGCTATCAATAACAACAAAAGAAAAAGAGCTGCTGTGGTAGCATCCTCATCAAAGTCCTGATGCTACTGCAGTACTGGCGCTAATGGTGCTCTGAATTTTTCTAACAATGGTCACCTGTAACTTCCCACACTTCTGAAATTCGCTTTTCCTCTGGAATTCCTGGTTCTTCCAAGTTTTTGGCATTACTGATAACTACAAGTAAACAGAAAGCTCTGGAAGATTTTTCTTTCCTCACAGTATTTTGAAAGTTTGAATTTGCTCTTAGCATCTCTTCTGCTGCAGAAATCTCAGCTTTTGACTATGTCTAATTATGGATGATTTATGTTATAACAGCACTGTCTTGGTAACAGTTGGTACCCCACACTGTTAAGCTACTACTCTCAGCATAAGCCTGCAGTGCTAGGCATCCCTGCCTGTGGATCACTTCTAATAAACATAATTATCCAACCTCATCACCTGAAGGTAAATTAGAAAGGAAGAAACAGACAAATTTGGATGACCAATGTGAAATACATATAGGTTATTAAAATTTCTCTCCAAGATTTGAACAAAGTATATTTAAAAAATATTCATAAGTATTATGATTTTGTGAAAAGCAAAATGTTACCTTATCAGCAATATTATTATTATTATTTTCCAGCAATGTAAGTTAGAAGTGGAATTCCTTTAAATATAACTGTCCTGTATTTGCCTTCCTGCTTTAAAATAACCTAAAACACATTTACATAGTAAAGCTTATTCAAGGATAATGCAAAATAAATGCATTTTCATAAAAGATCCATTTCAGTCTACTGCATACAGGTGTACTGAAGACTGGTTATGCATATTAAACTTTCATGTAAAAACATCTGAGAAAATATTGCTATCCAAGCACTTTCTCCTATTTCCAAAACTAACTGAATCTGCAGATGCACATGGTACTTAACCAGAAGCAGGGATAATGTATGCATTATTCCTTTTCCTATTTCCTCTCATAGCTCTCAGAATACAGGTCTGATACTATATGTAAGAATGGGAGAGAAGAAAGAACTTTACAAATTGTGCCAAATAACATTAATCCATCGAAAAGGACATAAATTAATCCTCTCTTTTCTGGGACTGAAAGCTAGATATCTGTGAGCAAGTATTCTAGAAGCTCTTATTTAATTCCTGGATTGAGAAACCTTCATTAATTTGGGACATAAATTGTGGAGATTCATTACTGGCATATTTTCATCACTTTAGTTTCCTTTTAATGTATTCTTAATGAAATGCTTCTATTTTCACACAGACCTTCTATATCAGAATTAACTTGGGTAGCTTTGCAAAAACTACACTATAAAAAAGGCAGATGAATGAGCCATGTGCTTACCATAAAATACTATGATTTGCTAATAATGCTAAGCACACTTCAGCATCAGGCACTACATAATAACAGCTCTGTATGTTTATTGTTCTCTATACAGTGACAACTCTGCCTTTTAAAATATGTGCATCTGTGAAATCCTGTCTTAGAAGCAAGCTGATTTGTCTATTTGGTGGTAAATATTAATTTCAGGTGCTCTTTCCCTAGCTCTGCTTTCCTTCCAAACTCACACATAACTCCCAGTGACATTAATGGGACACAAAATGTGTGAAATAAAGAGGTAAAAGGATTCCTGCAATGTTAAGGTAAGATACCTAGGAAAATCTGGATGTTAATTATCTATCATGTATAACCATTCATAAAATAGGAAATAAATAACAGGAAAATAACGCTGGCAAACATACACACTTGGATACAACACACACGCTCAAAAAGGGGACAGCTTCTTCAGGATTCCGAGACATAAACCTCATGTAGATAATTGCACTGAAAATCCTGTGCCCAAGTGATCTACAACAACTTCTTTCCAGTTCTCTGGACCTTTCCCTGTATTCCTTTGTTAGGGTGATAAGCAAAAAGGCATTCAGATCCTATTGACACTCATTTCTTATAGAACTAGTGATTGCAGGTATATAATATTAATCACCTGTGGCTGCAGGAGCTATCTGTTGGTTTCCTTTTCACAATTTTAATGATAAATCTAGTTTTCAATTAACAGAAAGTACTTTTTTAAATTAACTTTGTTTCATTTATGTAACATCCTTCAATTTATTTTCAAATTTAATTTTGAACTTTTAGTTTTATATTTAAATTAGAGAAAGAAATATATAGATTCTCACTGAAAATACCTTTGAAAATTCACTGTGATATATTTCACAGACATTTGTTTCCTTTTATAGGTACTTTAACACATTTGTAGGCATTCGTTTATTAACTGGATAAAATTAAATGTTTTTCAAGCTTTCTTCTCTGCAGAGTTACTCTCCATTCACACTGGTGAAGGCCATTGTGACCAGCTGCAGCTATGCAAATGCTCCAGTGATTAGTATTTGGAGTTACATTCAGCAGTCCATTTCTAAGCAGTCCAGTTTTTAAGCATATTGCTAAAGGTTGTCTTGTATCAAAGACTTAATCACAACCTTAATATTAATTATATCTTAAACAGTGAGTTGTGCAGCCTGCACTTCAGTTTTGAACAAATACTTTCCCAGAATGAAAAGACAGACCAAAGAGGAAGACTGCTTGCTTTCACCCAGCTTTTAATTTCATTTCACAGCCAGAAATATGCAGTTTGCTCTTACTGTAACCTAGACTGCATGCAACAATTTGTCTTGCAACAAACAAGACTGGCAGAAAAATCACAGTGTCAAATACAATCTTTTCATTAAAGAAAAGCATTTTAGGAGTTTTGTTGTGTTTCACCTTTGTGACATAATGTTTCATAATGCTGTATTCCTTTTAGCACAAACGTCTTTAAATGTCACTGGCTCATTAATGCAAGTACACTTACTTCTGCTTATAATTATAGGTTACTTATGATTAATGTGCATTTTTTAAATGGTACCTGTTCCACTGAGGATTATTAAAAATGGATAATTAGAAGCATCTCCTTGAGAAGAGGAGTTAAATATTCTAAAACTTAACCTACATAAGTATTTGCACATAATCACAAAGTTTAAATGAACAATTCTAAATTTTTCGTAATGCACCCTAAGTCTAGTCTTCCTAATCCTCACTATCACTTTATGCCAAAAACAAAACAAAACAAAAACAGAAGTGAAGCAAACCAATATACAATGCAACAAGATACAATATAGGAAATGCTGTATTTTAATCAAGCCCAGGTCTCAATCCTGGAAGACAAGCACTTTGGTCTCACAAAGCCATGTACCGCTATGCAACATCCCTGTGGTCTCTATTCAGTAAGATGCATTCTTTGTCCTTATATAGGCAAAGAAAACACACCTTCATAGGATGAAAGGCTTGAATTTTAATGGAAAAAAGAAGACTATAACCTTCCCAAGACAGAAGATGATGTGTGTGAAGCCTTCCCAAGACAGAAGATGACGTGTGTGACTTGTTCTGCAACCACAGTCACCCTGTGCTACATTATAGAAAGCATCAAACTCGGGAATACTTATTGTGAAAAGGGCATTTCCAAAGATGTCATCTGAGACATGGATGAGGCCCATCAATAGTGACCTGCAGTTCTTGTTTTCTGAAGTTCTTTAACCTGTTTGTTTGATACATACAATCAATCTGAATTGGTAGAATTCCTCACAGCTAATGAAACTCCTGGCAGCTTCCCAGACTGCTGGGTTACACTTGCAACATTTTAATTCTGATAGCACATTCATTCCACTCACTATATGATTTCAGTGTTCAGTGTGATCTATATTTTTCCCTGTATTGACAGGGTGGTTAATGGCATTCCTCAGGTATAGGCCTTGGGTCCCATTCTACATTTATCTGGTCCCATTAAGTGGTGTCATTAAAGATATTTCGACAGCTCTCTCGGCACTCTATGAATGTTTGTGACATTAAAGCTTGAATGTCTTCAGATTTCCTACAGCTAAATGTTGACAAGCTTGAATTCTTATTTATTGGTTCCCTGCAGTAACAAACTGCATCTTCATCTTTGACAGTTCCTTTCATGATGAGCTCTGTCCACAAAAGGCTGATGTTTTGAAACTACATTTGAGCAAATCCACATATTTTAAGAGCCAAATTTATTGTAGCACAAAAAAAAGAGAAAAGATAAATATGAAACAACATAATGGGATGTTTAAATGTTATACTGAATCACACGTACAAGCAAGTTCCATCAGGAAAAACCTCTATCTTTTGTTTCAATGTGGAATGGAGAGAGAAGTATCCTCATTCCCAGCTCTGCTAAAAGACAAGGCTCCCACAATCATAAATTAGCAGAAGCAGATCAGGATTTTATATCACTGTCTTAATTCTAAATACAGCACATATAGAAAACTCAGAACTTTCAAATTAGATGAATTGGCTTGTTACTTCCTTTCAGATACATCCACTAAGCATTAACTAAACAAGCTCAGCCAAGAATCTGAGCTCACATAGGTGTTTTCCCCATTTTCTACTAAGCTGGACATCTTTAACAATATAGAAAGAAGCGGAGTAGTAATTTATTTTATTCATCTAAAGGACAGAAAAAGGGTCCATCCAAGGCATTAGGCTCAACTAATAATTATAGTACAAAAAAAGAAAAACTAACAAAGGCCAAGTGATGACAAACTCAGAATCCTAGTGTCAAGTTATCCCAATATATAAATTCAGAATATACAAAAACATAAATGTTCCCTAAGTAGGTCTTCAAGAAATATCATAGTGACTTTTAATATAGGCAGTGTATTGGGAATATTTGTTTACAGACCTTACAAATTCTGTATACACCAGAAGATGAAAATTTAATGATATTGTAGTCTCTACTGTGTACTAGAAATGTCCAAACATTGACTAAAAGAAAAAGATAATCAAATCATAGTGCAAAAACTTCATTCTATATTCATTCACCCTTTGAACATGGTTGACATGAAGTCTTCATTTCCTGTGCCTACCCATCTCCTTATGCCTTGTGCTGTTGTACTCAATATTCAATCCTGGGTAACACTCTGCAGTGGAAATATAAATCATTAAATCTACAGATGCCAAGGGCAAGAAACAAGCCACCCAGAACCCAGAATAAATAATTCAGAAAAGCCATAAGGCCAGGATAGGAATGTGTTCTCCTTATTTTCTGTGCTGAAATATTTTTCCAAAGGTTTAGAAATAGGTATTTACAAACAACAGTCAAGTGACTTGACTCTAGAAGTCATTTTTTCCCTTGGTATCAGCAGGATAACATTGATTTATTTGGGGACAAGTTCAAGCCCAGCATTTGTTCTTTGTAGACTGCCTCTCTAAAGGTGAAACTCATAGTTCAAATCTTATACACCAAATAAATTCCACTTAAATCTACTTTGATGGCTTAATTGGGGTGTATGACTTGTGTTGGCCTCCTGCAGAGTGTTGGATTTCACTCTATATTATTTGACCTTATTGTGAGAACAGCGTTGCATCTTTTACTGTTTGTTTTATTCATGATCCTGAGGTGAATACAATAAATAAAAGCTTGAAAAAGCATTCTTGAAGCAATTCCACTGTTAGAGGAAAACAGTGTTTACCTCACTCCTGGGTAAGCAAGGGGACTACAATCACCAGTGGTTAACTGCTCATTCTAGATACCTGATTTGATTTCAGTCATGATTTTACAATCCCCCCCAAAAATATCAGTCTCAGTTGTTAAAGTGACACGAGGTGTATACAATACAGAATATGCAGAATATTCATTAAAGGGTTTTTCCTCTTTACCAAACTGTTCCACCTATAATATGGGAAATAGTCACATGTAAATCAAGCATGGGGAACAATTTCCTTGCTGATTACTGAATAGGATTTTCAGAGACATATACAAAGTGCATATTTGCACTACAGTTGTTCCATCAGCATATAAACTACCTTTTGCTTGTTCTGCTGATGCTCCAGTAATTTGCCAAGTGAACCAAGTGTGCATCTAGAAACCACACTGCTTCATTAGAACACTACTGTGCCCAGATTAATGAAGACCAGTATCACTAACAGAGGGTTGGTTTCTGGAACCAGTGTCACACCAATATGTTTACATGTCTTTCAGATACAGCTCACTCAGCTGCATCTTGGGTGTTCCTAGTCCAGAGCAGAAAAATGCAGCAGCCTGGGGCTGCAGACAGATGAGGTATTTAAACATAGGAAAGATTTATTACTGAAATAATACCATGGCTTTGGATTAAAAGGAAATGATTCAAAACCTCAACTCAAGAGAAAGTTTGAGTGGGCTTAGAAATAGTCATAAATATGACCATATTTATCGATGAAGTTCATGTTTCTACCATGTCTTCCACTGTGCAGAAAGTAGCAATTGTACTGAGCCATATTGCAGATGTGCCTGGTACACTTGAAACAAATCTCTCCTACTATCTCAACAGTACCCTTAACTTTGCTGATCATGGATTCAGGGTCCTCCAACACGCAACCAAATACAGCAAAGAAACAAGGATGCTTTTGGAAAACAAACGTGACATACTCTTTATGGAAGTAATGAAGCAAATGGTGGCCAAAGCTCAAAGTGAAACTACTTCCCTTGGCACTGCCCATCACCTGCAGACCCTTGCAAACACTCTGTAGGGAAAGCATTACCTTGAAGGAGGAGAAACAAAGGCTGTGAGTCCTCTGATAAAAACTATCCTCATAAAACAAACAATCTCCTGCCCTTTAAAGGAAATGACAGCCCATGACCTCATGTTCCAGGAGCTTTTTGTGTCTGTTACATTTTTTAAGATACAGATATTAAGTCTAGAGCAAAATGTCAGCCATACTTACAGTTTAAGGAGAAAAATTAGTCTAAGAAGAAGAATCCGCTAACCTTGCAATTTTTCTCTGTTTCTGGATATTGATTGTACTGAAGCTCATAATATCCACTTTACCAAGCAGAGAGGGGCAATAGTAGCAATTATCTGTTCACGAAGAGAAATATAAAAGCTCTACAAGGAACAATGCCTGAAATTAATTTAGGAATAAATTCAGTTGATTTTTTTGGTCTGAAATTTTTAAAAGACTTACAAGCTAAATATCAGTTTAGGAAAGAGGAAATAAATACTCTTTCATATCATATATCTTGAAGAATTCCAGTGTAATTCAATCTTCCAGTCTTTGAGAGTTAATCCTATTTACATTCACATTGCAGATAGATCCCAAGAGCTTTCTGCCTTCTGGAAATTATGTGACAAACTGTTTTGGTGCCATCTGATGTCCCAACAGCAAGTGCAGAGCTCTACCATGTGCCAAACCATTGCCTAAGGCCTCTGAGATGATATAGTGCACGGTGAAGGTATGAGTGTAACCCCTGTTGCTGCATAACAGATGTCAGATGCAAAGATGTTTCTCAACAGAGCAGTAAAGCACATTTCATTTTAGGCCTAATAATTCATGAGTTTAAAGATTCTAATATATCATGGTTAACACCCAGCAGTCACCTACTCCCTGGAAATTCTACTGCAAAGTGTCAGAGTAAGTCATATATAAACACATTAAATTCTAACAAGTAGATGCAGAACCACTGAAATCACTGTACCTCAAAATCACTTATTAGTCATACTAATTTAAGGTAACACTCTAAAAATAAACCTCTGCTTCATAAGGCTAAGCTATGAATCACCATAATATATGAATCACCATAATATATGAATCATAACTTCAAATGCAGCCATGGAAAGACATGCGAGAATAACACGGTTTGTTCAGGAGAGTGCTGATTATTCCATTTCACAGAAGGCTGAAAAAAAAAAGCAAGTTTCATTATTCTTATATAATCATTCTAAATTGCAAAGCCCTCCACACATCCAGCTTATTTAAATACCATTTTAACAATGTAATTGCTAGAGATATTTCTCTCCATCTTCTTTTTTTAAAAAAACTACACCAGTAACAACACCTTAATTTATTTTGCTTCTCATTATTCTAAGGGGCTGACACCTGGCGGAAACTGTTTTGTTTATATTCATTCATATCAGGGTACTCAGCTGGAGAAGGCCCAAGTGAATAATTAACTAATCAGCAAAAGAACAGTGCACTTCTCAGCACAGAGGAGATCATGGAATTCCCACTCTGTGACAAAGAGAAATTCACATGCAAGCATGAAAGTCTCAACATTTCAGATCTTTAATGACAAAACAATAAAATATTTGTTCAAAACTTTGACTGGGGTTGTCAATCTTTTATCCATTTATTAGCTGTGAATCAGCCAGCAGACGATGCTCATCCAGACATGCTTTGAAGCAGGGGCACACTGGCACTGGGAATTTAAAAACAAGTTCTGTCTAACGTTGGGTACCACTTCCAACCCTATGCAGTGCCAGCTCTTGAACGTACATCATCCTCTTCACACAGGAGTTTGTGGCATTAACCTTACGCAAGGGAGGCTGCGTACCCACAACTTCCTCATGTACCTTTGAAGTTTGAAAACGTTTGTACACATTCTTGATTCAAACTCTGATTCCTACACAGTACAATAGCCTCTAAAATCTCCTGAATTCTAAAATCTCCTTTTGGGGATAAAGTGTCCAGTGACTGGAATCAAAAGTATTGAGCTTAATTTGCTTAGACATAACCTAACCCTTCCCAGGTACTACACAGATATCCTGGGCTGTAATATACAGGATATTAGGCTTTCACTCTGGGGGCAAACATTTAGAGGTTAGACACCGAGCTAAATTATCAGGTTTCCAAATCTTTAACTGATCCAGCTGGCATTTTCATAAAGAGGCATTATGTGTCTGTATATTCCAATAATTGTCAGGTAAGAAAGTACAGCACAAGGCTGTGCACTTGCAGCTGTTCTTGAGCAATGAATCCCCCCAACACAAAGAACTTCTTTGCACATGTCACATTTGTACCCCGGTGACATTTTGATTAAAAATGTAACTAATCTTACAAGAAGTCTTGCCCAAATGCAATCAATTATACTTTGTCCAAAATGAAGCTGTAGTACCTTTGGGGAAGAAAAATGAGAGGAGATGCTGGTTTGTGGAGGTTCTCTATTGATGAATGGACAGAGAACTGCGAACATACCAACTCCATTACCATTACAGACAAATTAAAACTAATGCACTTCTTTTTTAGTTCACAAGTTATACTTTTTTACCTTAGAGACTGACTAAATTGGACTTTAAGTCTTCTGAATCATGCCTAAGATGGACTAATGAGCCAGAAAATTTTCATAATTTGTTTTCTCACCCTCTTATAATATGTTAAAAATATAAAAATTGGAATACTTTGAACAACAGACAAATATGGAACTTGGTCAACATTTACTAGGTGCTAATCAATGCTTTTAGTTTTTCATAGTGTCATAATACATTATATGAAGTTGAAGCTGATGAAACTACTTCAAGCTAGACAAAAATAATTGATTCACAAATCAAAGTTGTAAAGCACAGTCAGGCTTTTTGCCTCTCAGAAATCATGTTGAACAGGTAGTAACAGGTTGCATCTGAAATTTCTGCTCATTTCTTCAAAAGATATATAGAAACTCCACATCCCCCAAAGCTATACTCTGCAATAGCTAGAACAAGAAATACTAGAAGAGAATAAAAAATAACACAGCAGACCAGAGGTAGTGGCCTAATTTTCTGGTCTGGTATTGTGTAAATGTAGTTATTCTTAAAAATACATCAATACATAAGGAGATAGATTCCAAACTTGTGTAGTCCTATTGACATTGTTTGAGTCCTGATTACTTATAATAATAAAATTAATAGCCTCCTAAAAGTGTAATAGTGTAACAGACATTGAGAGCCTAGGTGTTGAGCTACTAGGTCCCAAAAAAGTCAGTTGTTATCTCTTAAAGTCTATTAGTTTTAGTTAAATTATTTGTGTAAAGCAAAAGAGAGATTAATTTCCTTTAAAACTTACAGCTCTCATGGGAGGGAGTTGATATTAAGACATTTAGTTCAATCTAATGTCATTTCTAACTGATATTAAGAGATTATTCTAATACAACTTTCTGAAATTCATGAGCAGTTTACACCACAGAATTGGGAAAGCGCAAGAAAACACCACATCTAAGGTGGACATTTTCTGAGCATGAATTCAAGAGAGATCATCTATGAACAGAAAATACAACAATTTTCTGTTATTTTTCAGAGTTACTTTTAAACACAGAAAAAAAATTAACTGTCTTTAACTGGAAGACTCCTGGACAATGAATATTACATCATACTTGTGTCAGGCTTTGGTCTTAACTAGTGAAAGATAAAATAATGGGTATCACTCACTAACCTACAATACATTTTCCATACTGTTTAAGTCTAATTTATGCTTTATTTCAAATTGCTTATGAATCCTGAATTTAAAAGGAACTTTCAGCTAGAGTAACGTTGCATTGCACATTTAAACACAAGTAATATAGTAGTATTTTGGAACTGTTATATATTCATTAAATATCTCTGGTGCCTACAATCTGTCAGTCCTCAGTACATGATATTTTCAAGGATGTCACATCACTGGGGTACTGACTGGAATCCCTGAGAACACCGTTCCAGAAATAGGGATGCCACTTTCAGGAATGATGCTAAAACATAACTTGTTGTCAGTTTTATAGGTTTTTATAATACTCAAGGTGATACACACGTTGAGTGCATAAAGTATGACTCATTTTATTGGCAGGGTGTACCCTTTGCCTAGCACATTGGGTACTTTCTTTTTAGATGAAAGCCACTACATTAATGCAAAATGAGATATGGCCATTATATATTTAACTATAAATTCTATTATATTTGTGATAACAAATACAGTACTAGTTACAGCTTTTTGGATTTTTTTTTTTTTTTTTGTGAGCACATATAAAATCAATACATTAAAACTTAAAGGACTTAAGATCACTTCTCTGTTATGCTGGAAGCTCCTTCTGCCCTTCTAGAAATGCTGCTGTTCTTTAAGATCAGCAAATCATCACTTTTTGTCTTTGCTAAATTTACCCACATGGAAAGTAGTAGAGAAATCATACAAGGGGGAAAAAAAGGTATGTTCTGAATACTTTTAAACTATAGCTAATATCAGAATGGCCTATGCAATCTGTAGATGATATTATTTTTTTTCTCTATCTTATAATAACTATTGAAACAAATTCCAACTAGAGATCTGAAAAGCTGGCATATAGTTTTTCCTCTTGGCTCTTTTGTGTCCTATACTGAGCTCAACTGAACTAGAGAGGAGAGTTACACATATTACATTTGAAAAAAGTTGAGGATACAAAAGGCACATCTTTCAAAGAACAAACATGATTGCTCTCTAAATGCAGAACATAAATTTGTCTCCATTTGGAATTCTTCTCCATGTTGGGACTCTTGAAGTTTAAACTTTCCTTTATTCATAGCAAGATAACCAAGTTAAGCATCACTTAAAAATAATAAAAAACCCCACACTTGTAAGCAGTTTGAGGACAACTTAACTCAGGCTCAAAAGGTAAATTTGGCAATGATTTGTTTGTGGACATAATTCAGTCACTTTGGACAAATTTTGTATGTTTGTAGGTCATCAGTGTTATGTTTGCTACCTCTATAACTGACATGCAGAACAAAAATATAAATATATCAACCTGAATTGTAAGAGAATTACAGAGTCTGAGAAGGTTTCAAAGTTTCTCATTATTTTAAAGAAAGGTACATGAGTTATCACAAACTCAGTTCACAGCAGATAAAATATCCAAACGTAAGGACGTGCAAGTCTGGGCTTCACTAACTACTGAAATTCTGATAGATCACAACAGTGTATATTCCTATAGCTAATATTCAATAAAAACACAAGAGCTGCAGTATAATTAGGGTGCTCTTCTCTGAAAAAGTTCTTCCACAGGTTTATGAAACTGCCTATGACCCCTTCACACACCATAACTGCAAGTCTTCAGATTTACAAAGCTGCAGTTACGTGAGTCAGTGAGCAAACTGTTCGATATCTATCCATTTGTCAAGCACACTGGGCTCATTCATTCTGACATCTGTTGTTAGCTCTCCTCCCAACAAATCTGGTGAGAAAGCATGTAGCAACATATAAGGATAGAGCAAAAAAGGATATATAGAAAATTACCTACCAAAGGAGCTGAACTACATACTTAGAGCCAAGCTCACCGGCTGGCTCCCTCTTTTATTTCTATAAAAAGGGGAGCGATAAAATGAGATAAAAAAATAAGGGGGAAAGTGCCAACTTAGGAAAGAAAAAAACATCTTTTACTGGAATCTTAGCTAATTGTTTTCTTGAAAAGAAAGGAAAGAGATAGGTAAACAGGGAACTTGTTCAGAACTTTTCCAATTTTCTATAACTTCTGTATTGTTTTTTCCCTTTTAATTCTAATCAGCAACATCCCTTGTGAAGTTATTTACAGTTCCTTACCAGTTATGAATAAAAAGTAAAAATAAAAGACTATGCTTGGAAATATCTTTCTATTTACACCAGTATCTCTGCAGACAACATTGTTATTCCTTACTTCAGCTATTTCCAATTCAGATTAAAGTGAAAGTATATCCAGTCCTCACTAGTAATTTAAAAATCCTCCACTCACATGTGGCAGGTTTTATATATTTCGTAACAAATGCCAAAAAGTGGCTGCTTAAGACAGGGAGTTTTAGGAGAGAGAATTGTATGAGAAAGAAAATGAATAAAACAATCACAAAAATATTTTATTCTTCTGATTGAATTTTTATCTCATCTCATTATCATGCATTTGATTATTTTTTTTCTAAAGCCGGTGATACTGAATGCTGATAAGATTATGTTGGTGCAGCTCCAGCCCATCACATAATTTAAGAAACTTGCATGTATACATTTTAAAATAAATAATTCCATCTTGAGACTATTTCAGAACTGGGATAAAGAACTAATCTGAATACTATAAAATGCTATAGAAAAAGGTGGCTGGTGGCAGATGATAAGTGACCTAAATGATTCACTGTTGCTCTTGGAAAGCTCTACCTTAATCTGCTGCCATACTTGGGTATTTGTTGGCCATGCTCCTATGGCAATGACCAGTAAAGTCAAAACCAGCACTTTAAAGGCAGTCATTGAAAAAAAGTTTACTGTAACAGTGGAACAGTGATATGACAACTAGTGCAAGAAAAGATTTCCTTATCATTCAATGGCAAAACCTATCATGCATGTAGTTAAGGTTATTGACAGTATTCTGTGCTTCTAGAAAGGGAAGTTCACTGTCACTCCAGCATCTGAAAAACAGTGAAGAATTAGAATACTTCAGTTTCAAATGTCTGAAAAGCTAGAAGATGCATTGTCAGTATAAAAACTGAAGCAACCTTAACTCTGCCTCTTCAAGTGGCCACTTGAAAGAGTCACTGCATCCATTATTGCAGCTTGGGGTCATGGAGGGATTTGCTGGAGCAGCTTCCCAGGGCTGAGTGGAGAAATGAGACCCAAGGACCAACGTGAAGACTGCAACTTTCATAGCAAGAATTCACCTAAAAACTCTGGTCACCATTTTACCTCACTAAAGCTGTCTGTGTCAAATGAAACATAAGTGTTTAAATTAAATAAATGTAGTTGTATTTTGACATGGATATGTGAAATTCACTGCTTTTAGAAATATTATGAAAGTATAGATACTTAACAAATACTTCTTAACCTATTACTATCCTGCAAAACATGTTAATCTATATATAAACACAAAATGGCATTACTACAGCTATATATAAATATCTCCTAAGATATTATGTGATCTTTCATACTGCTGGTAGCAGAAATCAACAGTAGTATTCAAAGAATTATATTGTTTATTGCTGGTGAAATGTAGTATCCAACACAGCAATCTGTTTTCAAGACCTTGTTTTAATGTAAATCACCAATTTAACCAGAAGTACAGCTATTAAAGTTAATACTACTGGGAATCCTCTATAAGTAAATATAGGGTGACACTCATTCAAATAAACATGTTTACACCAAAACTTCATACACAATTGTTCAAAATGGCTGAAAACATTAAAAAGTCATATACTCTTTAACAAGAACAGAAAAGGATTTATTTCTTCAGCTAAAACAATCTCCTGCAATTAAAGCAAGTCACTAAGTGATCAGGAAGCTACTTTATTTGCCACCCGCTCCATATTTTCTGCATTTAATTTTCATGAGCCCTACAAAGCTCCTTTAAAACTGTATAGTTTCTGTGTTTGAAAGGATTATAAATTTCATGGGTGAAGAATCCTTAACAAACATGCTGGGACCTGTTATTGTCATGTCACTTCTCCTTATATTGACAAGTCAGTGATGAAAGCCGGATGTACTTTCCCCAATTCTGATCTACTGCAGTTTCTAAATTAGATACATGAAAGACAGCTCGATACAAGACATAAGTCAAGGTGTGCCAAGACCTCTGAGAATTCAATGAACAAAGACTTCTTCTGATTCTTAGGTATTAGTATTTGTGAGATATTTCTGCTTTACATTGAAACAGACTGTATCAGTCAATAGCTATATTACACAGAGCTGAATCCTGAAGTTTTTATGAATAAAATTTATGAGAAGTTTCTTTACAATAATTTGAGGATACTATAGGGTTTAGTTGAATTATGCTTGCCACAAAATTCAAGAATTGTTCAAAAGACTAGATCCACATCTATTGGAAGATGGGGCAATTGCCATCACAAATAAAAGTAGTCCAAAGGCTTCTCTATTTACAACTGTCTACTCCTGGCTCAGTGCTATTTCATGAGACTGAGATTGCAAGGATGTTGAAATACAACCTCTTTTCACTGCTCACAGTTCCTGAGCTGAGAGGTGCAGGAAATCACAATGGCTTTTATCTGAGGACCACTGGGATGGGCAAGGATTAGTAAAGTGCTATAACAATGATTAAAGAACTGGGAAAGCACCCCGAACAAAAGATTTAAAAGCTCAGATAATTTATCTCAACAAGGAAACATTAGAAGAGACTTAACTAGAGTCTAAACATCTAAAATATATCCCAGACCAAATAGGACAAATTCAGAGCCTTACATGTATGCAGGAATACC
Organism: Caprimulgus europaeus; assembly: GCA_907165065.1. The sequence goes on along the minus strand of OU015538.1, from coordinate 17,964,628 downwards.
TAATTGTAAAAACATAGCTTACAGGATCAACCACAGTTCTTCAGAGCCTAAATTGGATTTTATATTATGTACAACTGGTCCAAAAGGGAACACGTCAGACTGAGCACAAACAAGATTATGTTTATACATAACATGGAACAATCCTTCTCTTTTTCCACTAGCTGGTAAACCTCTGGTAGAATACCACACATCAAGAAAAATGAAGGGATTCCTGAAGAGGCTAACGCAAGAATGAAGAGTGGGAACATGACTTTTAATAGGCATGATAAATAAAAGTATTTTGAAGTCCAATCCATTAAGCTTGTAAGCAATATATGCAGTTGTAGGACTCCTACCACAAACATAAGATTTCAAAGAACTGAGGGACCTTTGTTTGCAATTGCATTGCTAAGTGACCAACAGTCCACCACGCTTCTCTGTTCCCCTATCCCATCTGACACCTGAAGCCTCCATGGTGATGGGATACATTTCGGATTCCTAATGAAATGAGAGGCAACATTGCTGGAAAATTATATTCACTTGTTATTAATAAATCATTAATTGGAATTTTTCCCTTCAGAGCACCTCAGAAGAAATACCACCAAATGATAGTTTCTGCAGCAGGAAAATCTGTATTTCTGGATGATTTCCATTACTAGGGTCTCACCACTTAGGATCATTACAGGTTTCATTTTTCACAAATTTCATTTTTACTTTGGCAGGAGATAATAACATCCAGTAAGCTGACCCAACTTCAGATAATTACTATCAAAATTGGTCCTGCAGCTTCAATCGGAAAAAGTCATCGTCTTCAATTCCTGCCTAAATCTCCTGTGCTGCATGGGTGCATTTCAGCAGTGACTGAAATAACTGCAAAAAAGTGTAAGTAGAAGACTGAAGAATTAAGTCTTTGCAATGATCTCATTTTTTTGCGGTTGTGAAATATTCAGTGATGATGCTTTGTTTTTACTTTTACCTGCATTCACTCTGATGACTAATCAGTTGCAATCCTCATAATTCAAAATGTAAATTACAGAACTTAGCTGCAAGTGGACATAAGTCACACAATATGGGCTACTTCCACTGTTAGGGACTGGTCATCATCCCAAAGTTAATGAGCATTTTGCCATTGACTTAAGTTGATACTGAAACAATACACGTATAGTCAACATGAGGACTTTAAAATACTGTATTTATGTAGATTTTGAAAAGAGGTTCATATCTAAACAGAATTAGGGCATTTTAAAGATAATTTAACTTGTGTTTCTGGGCTGTACCCCACTGGATTATCTGAGGCAGGATTTCCAGAAAAGAAAGGTGAAAAATTTCTTCAGATTTCTGGGTTAATTCAGCATACAAAGCATTCCCACATGGTCCTAGAAAAAGAAGTGTCATTTCAATAAATAATTTCAAAAGTATTTCCAGTATTTAAGGACTATCTAGTATGGAAATTTCTGAATCCTGCAGGATGTGTAACATGTCTATTTTATGTTACCTCAGGTGATGAGATAGGTGGGGAACATTTCCAAGCACAAATCAGATTGCTTGCTTTTTTCTCCCAAAGTCTGGATGATTATTCCACTAAAATGAAAATCTTTAAAGACACAGAATTATTTAAATATGCAAGAAGGAACATTAAAATACCTCATGCTGTATCACAGCCAGAGTATTTGGTCTGTAGGTCAGAAAAGAAAACCTATAGGAAAAAGCTTGCTGACAAGACATTTTCTTAGTCAGGCACAAAGTGTAAATGCATTATTAAAAATGTGCTTGCCATGGCCCAAAGATTCTTTTGCATGTCATTGTTCTTTCTGAGCAGAATACTTTCAAAACTATATAGAAGAAATTGCTGAGTATCACTGAAGTTCCTGATGAAACTGCAGAAATAATTATTCAACAAATTCTGAAGATTGCCAAAAAAAAAAAAAAAAAAAAGGGGTTGGAAACAAAAGCAATGAGTCAGTCTGAAACGTTAAAACAAACTGGATAACTCTTAAAAGAAGGATTGATAACAGCCTGACTAACAAAAAATGGATGCAAGGTAAAATAGTTCTGGTTGTAACAGCCATACAACACATAGCAGTGCAGAGACAGACTTGCTGGAAGGTTTGTCACAGAAGTGTTCACGTGTATCCTTGTTCAAGCAGACTCAAGGTTTCCTGTCATTTCATCTGAACAGATACTACATTACTAAATCTTCTCTGGAATTCACTGGTGTCTGCTTTGCAGTGAATATTACAACTGTTTGCAGATAGTTTGCAATTGCTGTTGAATTTCAATTGTTTTCCTATCCAGGCATCCAGAGTCCAACAGTTCTAAGGTGGCCTTTTGAAATTCCAGCACAGAAATGGAGATTTGCATAGCTCATCCTCAATGTTATCCCATAATGATTTCTCCATGATACTATAAAGCTCATAGAGGGTGATCAAAACAACATATAATGTGGTTTAGTTGTGTCAGGGCTCAAAGTTTTAATTTTAAATCCAAAATGACAATCGTGCAAAAACTTGGAGTGTGCTCTGCAGACAACAGTGTAGCTGAAAGATGTTTTCTGCTGAGGCATTTGTTTCTGGACAACAAAAAGTCAAGACTGGATAAAACGTAAGCATGGCAAACTAGGCTCACACTGAAGATAAAAGTTTTTAACAAGATCTGGAAATTTTAAAGAAAGAAAGAAAACTGCCCTTTTTCTTATATATATTATGGTTATATTCCTCACTTTAAAACTATTAACATTTCACTGTGTTGCTCCAAGAAATGGAAAAGTTACCAGGAAAACAGAGTGACTTTCAAAGCAGTCAGTCAGTGCAAGCTCCGTGAACCGCCTCTCCCCTTTATATCGAAGCTAGCAGGCTGTACAAAACCCAGTTTTGCTGTGCTGCTAATTTAACTTTCAGTATGTGATGTCTTGGATATATTGGTAATCCATACTTTCTTCTCTTCGTTATTTTACAGAAATAAAGTATATAGTGCTTTCAAAATCCTTTTCCACACCAGTCCCAGCAAAGGATCTTCATATTCCTGTAAGATGGTGGCTCTCCTTTAAGAAAGCAGGAGAGAATTGATGAGGTGCATGAGCAGCTATCAACACCCCAAGAAAACTGTTAACAATTTTTGTCAGGAGTATTCATTAAATAGGTTCTATCTTGAAGAAAGTATGAGCCAAGAAAGCTGAACTGTACCCCTGATAAGTAAGTCTATCCCACAATACAGACTCATTTTTTGGCTCTCAAGAAGATAAAGAACTATTCTCTGGGACTTCTTTGGCAAGCTGTATTGGAATGGTATTTTGGCAAGGATACAAGATATATTTGAATGCTCATTCACTCTGCACATATCTGGAGATGACCAGTATCCATATCCCAAATAAGTCTTTATTTGTTACTATCAAAACATATTCGGCAAAAGTTCTCAGTTTAAAGGTAAGGAGGGATAGAAAATATTTGAGACTAGGACTAAATTAGCTCAGACAGCATTTTTTTCTCAACTTTAAGCACTTCATTTATAGAGGCATATCTATCAACTGTAACTCTTTTCAAGGTTCTGGTTCTGTCAGTCAGACGGGCAGAATGTAGACAACAGACAGGAATTGCTTGCTTGCCCCAGTCAGAACTCCAAAAGAAAAGTGAAGTTCTCCCAGAAGATTTCTATGCAACAACTCATGAGATTAATATTAATAAATAAATAAAATCCACAGTAACAGAGGTTTAACCCTACAGTTATTCTAGAAATGAAAAGGAAAATTCATCCCAAAGCCCTGACAACTGGTGAGATTATTCAGTGTGGCATCTTTTGAGTGGATCTTGTGCAGAAACAATGTACATAATTTTAATTGAAACAGCCTGGTTGAATCTAAAGGGCAACATTTTAGTTTTAGCTTACGTTTTTAACTAATTTGAAACTATTTTGTTGCAGCATGGGTGGTGCTATATTTTTGTCTATTAAAGACAAAGAGTAAAATATTTATAGCCTCAGATCTAGTTACTGATTTATCCTCCTTGTTTTTTCGTGTCTTGAAATTTAGCTGACACTGGAGCTGCCCTATTCAATACATTTCATATACATAAGAAGGGATGAGTCCTGCCCCCAAGAGCTAGTGCTGCTGGAGAGGGGGAAACACAGAGGAAGGAACCAAATTAACACACTTGGAAAAAGAAGCAGGGTCTAACTCCTGGATTCTAACTCAGAGCTCTGTATGTTCCAATGCATTTATTTACAGGGCTCTTCCTTCTTGGAATCAGTCTGCTTCACTGACAATATATTTCATGTAAAACGCTTATAATCAGGAAAATAAATAACTTTGTTTGGAAGTGACATGAAGGAAGTAAAAGACAAATTTCTGTGTCAGGCCAGAGATACACCCTTCTGGCCTCACTGGTGTTGCTTTGGGTTGGTCTAGCTCCTGGGGCTGCACACATTCCATGATTCAAAACAAAGGACCTCACTGTGCTTCATCAGTTCAGTAACATCGTCCTTTTAAAGAAAGATTGGATGAATCTGTCCATTTGTTGTAACTAGAGTCAGCACCATTATTTAGTTTTTCTCAATTTTTATCAACATATGCCACCTCCTTCCTTGAAAATGCAGGTTTGTTTTTATAGTGTTTTTGCAAAAAGCATCTTACAGAGTCTGTAAAGAATTTAAATCTGTTATCTCATTTTAAAATATACCTTTGATGCTTCAGTAATAAGTTTTAAAAGAGTATTTAATTAGAACTATTTCAGGAAAACCTGATCAAAATGAAATATAAAAGATAAAGGCTTTTGCATTTCATGAAGAAAACATCCAGCTAAGATGAAGAAGAGTGCTTTCCTTTATACATTTGGTAATAAAATAACCTTTCCTTCTTTCATTAGTAAACCATGGTAGTATACCTTTTCTTAACACCTTTTAACCTTAAATTTTTTATGAAAAGAATTTTATAAATGTCATGGACAGACAGGACCAGCTGACAGCAGGTATAATGAGAGACTGGTGCTACTATAAAAGCTCTTGCATGCAGCACTGCTAGTGTATCTTTAGCATGACCTACGGCACCTCTGCTACACCGTTCTGGGTCTCCAAAATGCAAGACAACAAAAGAAAGTGTTATTTTCAATTTAAAATCTTTCTTCACAGTACTGGCCACTACAAATACAAAAAGGGTGGCTGGTGACCTATGGATGTGCTGCAAAGCTAATCTGTCACCAGCAGAGATGAACAAAACAATCAGCGAGCCACAGTAAAAAATTATATCCTATGCTTTGTACACAGCCGCAGACACAATAACAGCTGTCCTTAATAGAATAAGACTGCCGGGAGAGATCGCCATTTGTTTCTTGATGTTAGTGTCTCCTTCAACAAAAATAAACAGTAATAACAGAGGCAGAAGCTTTGCTGCTGAAAAGTGCACAGTCTCTCAAGGGGATTTGGGAATTAAGATGTCTTTAGGAGGTCTTCCTAAAACATAGTGGCTCTTGAAACCTCAACAGTTTTTTCAGTATATGAGATCTCAAAAGAGAGGGAGAGAAATTTGTCCTAGATATCCTGTAAAAGCCCCTTACACAAATAAGAACACTTATACTCAGCACTAAGCAGTAGCTGTCCTTGTTGCTATTTCAAAAATGTTAGTTTGACTATTGTCACAATGAGTCAATAGTGTTCAGGTAAAATAGTCAGACAGTCAGTAACCACTACTGCAATCAAAGAAGAAAATAATACAGATACTGAAAGAATATGAAGTAATACAATTTAATTTGAAATTTTAGAAATTTAAAATTTTTAAGTCTTCATTATGTTTCTACACAATATACCAAGTCTGGACTATCTCTGTAAAAAAAGAAAAGATTACCAATAAACACAAAATAAGAATGATGTGGCAGGATAAGATTCGTTCAGGTGTGCACACAGGGAATCTGGTATGAGCAGCACAGAAACTTACCAATAGCATCGGGTCTCCCTCTTGCACCACAGAACACCTGAATTGTAAAAAGGAAACACTTTTGCAAGACTGCCAGTCTGGATGAGTGCTCTCCCTAAGGACAAAATGTCATATAGATTCATGTACTGCACCTGAGTCACTTCTGCTAAATTAGATTTTAGCCCGAGAAGCAAAGGAGGAAGCCAAATGCAAAGACCTGTGGGTTGATACATGGATGTCCAAAGAAAGTGTCATCTTCTGGAAAATGCCTCCCTGACGTCCAAAGGAGAGCAAAACAAACTCTCAATGTTAATCATAGCAGTGAGAAAGTGAAAGTGGTTCACTTTTTTTCATTAACTTTTGATCAAGACAGCAACTTCAATGAAAACTAGACAACATTTATTACCATTTCTATCATGTTTAATATACGCAATGTGATCTCAGGATTGACAATTTCTCTTTACTGTCAGTATTCTTTAGTGAGTATTATTCGCAAAATGATTGGAAAATATGTTCAAAAAGGGTCCAGAGTGACGCAAATGTGTTTGATGTGGGCATCCGTGTGACTTTGCCATCACTGGAAAACTAACAGTACTGCAGCTCCCAGTCGTTTGATCACTCTACCAGATACCATGAAGCATAATTGATAAATGTCAGATCTGCTTTGTACATGAAGAGTTTTTACTGTGAAACATTGCTCTTTGAGCTCAGGACAAGAGTTAATTAAAAAGTTGGTACCAAAGATAACATCCTCAGCAGGCAACATCTATTGATCTCTCCAGTAACATGAGAGAGAGAGACTGATATGAAATTATAAAATGTTCATATAGAACAAGGCTGATTGCCACAACCTTTCCCCATCTTACATGCTCAAGATTGGATACTATAAAATATTAAAAGTATAAAAAGTAGCAAATAATAAAGAAACAATACTGTCAACATTGCTGTTTCTCTGTGTTCTACTATCCCTTTTCAAATTCTATATAAAAATTTCAATTTATTTAATATACTTATCTTCCACTTTCCTCCTATGGCTATTAATTTCATTTAGAGATTGGATTATTAAAGGCTTTCACTGCACTGTGAAGCCATGTCCTCCTTCCCACAGTTAATACCTGTGCTGCTGATATATTATTGCATACCTTAGCTTTTCTTTACTTCCTTATTCTATCCTAGTGTTTAGAGTGGATATGAAAAAAGATAAGTAGACATGCTAATAAATTCTTCTGTAGACTCTGCTATTTCATTTTCAGGAGGAATCCCTTGGTATTCTGCTTATTAATAATTTTTGTAAAATTCATTGTATATGGGTTGCTCAACCTCTATGTTATTTAATTTAGAAATAGGGATACGAGAAAGCACTTTTATAAAAAACTTCTCTTTTTGCACTTTTTAAAAACAAAAATTAGATGTTAGTATCACTGCTTCTGTGATTAAAAGTCTGAAAAAGCTGCAGAACTACTCCAATGGAGCTTTCAAAAGAACGGTTCATATGATCAAGATTTGATCCCTCCATTTTTGAATTGTTTTTAAAACCAAAAAATCAGTAACAGTTGACATTACCTTTTCAAAAATAAGGTGAGACCTTCTATTTGTGAGATTTGTTTTCTGTACTGGCCCTTCGTGGTATCACCAGCGTGGCACTCTACTCTCTTCTCCAGTCAAAAAATGCTGTTAAAAGCCTATCTTTTTCTAGCATATTGTAATTATTTTACATGGCAGGGTTTTGGAACAGCACCATCACAGCTTAGTACTTATATTAATCTAAATTAAATTAGCTATTGAGCCTTCCAGCTGGAAATTCTTTATTATCAGTGACTTCCTGTTAGAATTATGGCATAATTCAGAATAGAAGCCAAACCAGAGCCCAGAGCATTAAGCTTGTTGGGTATATCAAGGCCATGTCAGATTGGGGAAGAAGTGATCAGCCATAAACAACATGGCTAGAGGATAAAAGACAGCCAAATTGATCTTTCTTATAACTTAGTCATTGCTTATTCATGGTAATAGGGGACAAGGGATCAGCACTTTTTAGGATCAAGACTGTTACACAAGCTGACTTAACTTTTTAGTAGGTATAAAAATAAAAACCCAAAGATACAAACCATCTATACAAAGAAAAGGAAACAGTCAGATTACTGCATCAAAAATATGTAGACAAACCCATTTTTAGAATATTGAAGGGTCTCTTGTGGTTTCTACACAGGGTAGTATAAATCTTACAAGATACATGAAGCAATAAGCTGGTGAAGCAGATAAAAGGGTTGCTTAGATAGCACATGGTTATGGCCTGAAAAACCTGACTAACTGTTTCTACATAGCATGCAAATATATTATTCAAAAAGAAAATCTATATCAGAATTCATCTCATAGTTTTCTGTTATCTCTTGTTATTACTAAAAATGATGGTTAAGTGATTACAAAGAATTTTCATACTGATTATGGGTTATATGTCAACATTGTGATCTTTGCTACATGTTTTCTGTTTCCTCTTAGGCAACAAATTTTTTTCACTGTTGAACCTCTTGGAAAAATTGCCACAAAATGCAATCTTTATGGAACGTGTGAGGATTTTTCTAGTTCTCCTGTCAAGGCTCTCAATTAGTGACCATAAATAATTCCAATTTTTTTATCTTCCTTGTGCATTTTTGAATTCCCTAAGGCTCTGTTTTGAGTTCTAAGCTTTTGTGTATTTACATGCATCCCAGGGGTGTTATTTTCCAACAACCTCGCTTCAGTTTTCATTGTTATGCATATGATGTAAAAAGAAAAAAAAAATTTGGCATTTTCTCTGATCACTCAAGAACTATCTGTGCTCACAATTTTGCTTTAAAGCTCTGCCATCTAGCACATCGGTTTTTTACCCCTTAAACACTGATAAGGCTAAAACCCTTTTTACCAGCTTTCTTCAGCTTATAAAGTCTATTTCCTTCTCTCCTATTTATATTTCTTACGATTTAATATCAACTGAAAGAGCACCTCTGCCTGTGAATGTTGGATTTTCAGGTTCCAGATCACCTTTTAAGTGATCAGATAAAATATATTGCATCACACCATCTCAGCAACATCTTTAAATAACTGTCTGATACACCTTTGGAGATGTTGTTGCCCTCGTGTCTTCATAAGATAGAAAACTCAAGTGATTACTTTCACTCTCGGTCTTTGTTGCAGAACAGATCTATGGATTACAAGAGATCAACTGTATGCCCTCTCGGTTGTGCAATTCTGACCTGAGACCAGAACATCGTTCCAGCACTTACTGAGATTGAAGTGTCAGCTATCCTAACTCTACAGATATCAAACCAAGTTATTTTAATTCACAATTCTAATTGCTTAGGTAACTACCTTGCCAGTAAAAAAAAGACCACAAGCTCACAGAAGCAGGCCAGACTCTCAGAGGTGTAAAACACAGAAACTCCCACACACACTTAAATTCTATGTTGATTTTTTATCTGCTGAAACCCCTACTCAGCCTGTAGGACCATCCACATAAATTGAAAGATTTTTTTAAAAACACATGTTTTGTTTTAAAATGTTGAAGTCATATTTTGGCTGCAGATATATTTATTACTGGTAAGTCTTGGATATGTTTTCCTTATCTCATAAAGGAACTGCAGTAATTGCCATTCAGAGAATGACATGGAAAATAAAGCACTTTTCTCATTTCCTCTACCTTTGCACAATATTTTCATCTTTCTACCACTGATGATGTGCTAATGATAAAAGAAAAAAGCTTAGCACAATAAAAAAGTAGAGGTAGCTACTCTGAGCTGTGCATGGATTTGAAAAGTACACAAAAGAATAATTTGCAAATGCATCTGTTATGGCAAATCCATTCCATAGAATAAAATTCTGTACTGGAAACTACTACAAGGGGTATTCAGAGATGCAATAACATTTTAAACACCAGGATATACCATAAAGTATTGCAGATAAATTTAATCCAGCCATAATACAGAACAGGATAAGAAAAGCTAACTGTGCATATATAATCAATAATGTGGTGTGTGCCAGTTTAATAGGATATATAAAAGCTTTATATTCTCTCTCAAAGTCTCACTTTAAAAAAAACTCAGTCACTCTTTTGCTGAGCTTACCAAAGTGATCATTAAACATTCTAAAATTAGAAAGATGTCATATTTTACATAATATAATTACTGAATTACTCTTTTTTCCAGAACTTTCTCCCCACATAGAATCATGATTCGGGTTGGAAGGGACCTTAAAGATAATCTAGAGTTCCAACCCTCCTGCCAGCAGCAGGGACACCTTCCCCTTGACCAGGTTACTCAAAGCCTCATCCAACCTGTCCTTAAACACATCCAGGGAGGAGCATCCACAGCTTCTCTGGGCAACCTGGGCCAGTGTCTCACCACCTTCACAGGAAAGAATTTCTTCCTAAAATCTAATCTAAACCTACTCAGTTTAAAGCCATAATTTGATTAAGAATTATTATCAAACAGATTTTGCAATTAAACTCACTGCAACAAAGAAATAATTTGTGAAGGTTGATAAAATATGCAAGCATTTTTTTTTGCCCCTAAATTGCATTCATTACACACTTCTAGTCATCATCTGGGAAAACCTCAAAACTGTCTACCTCTTAGTATGTATAAATTATGACATGGCAAAGCTAAGTATATAAAATATTCTCTTACAGGACTTCTGCCCCAAAGTGGTACACCTACAGAGTTCTACAGGAGCAAAAGTAAAGGCAGAAAAACTGCTACATTCCCCTGGAGTCTGGTGGTGCTACACTCCTAGGCCGTTACCTATTGAGATGACGAACTCCATTAGCAAATTGTCAGGCTCCATCCCTACAGTTCCAGGATTCAGGTTAAGCACTTCAAAGTCCATGAGACTCACAAACCTCATTCCCAAGAGGAATAGTGGTTTCTTAACAACTTCCTTCTTTTGAGAACTTTCCTGGGAGATATGTTCCTTCTACAAGTACGTTGCTCAGAAAAGGAAGATTAAAGAAAACCCCTTGAAAAATAAGTGGGTCCCTTCCAAGCCAAACCATTCTGTGGTTCTACAGTCCTCCCAAGGAACTCAAATCAGAGATGTCACTAAATAGTTGGGATGCTCATAGGTCCTGCTGACCCCAGCTGCTCCCCATTGCTCTATGGATATGCCTATATGGACACTAATCACAATTTAGGAATGACTCTGAGACAGAAAAAAAAAAAAAAAACATTTCCAGTGGTCTGGAAAGAGGGTTTAGGGGATTAAAGAAACAGGGCAATTTGTGACAATTCTTTTTGATTTTTGTAGCTAACAGTTCATGCCATGTACCTGCTGGACAAGAATTAAATCTATCACACAAAAGGTAAAGCACACCAGTATGCAACACTGCTATAAAGAGAACTAATCAGTGATTTTCTGACTATCTTTGAAACTTGGACCATAACAACAACAATAATAACTGTGAAAGTGTTAGCAGTGGTTGTCAGGTAAGAAATTTAAAGATTTAATACCTTTAGATATCAGTCTACTATTAAAAACATTAATAGAATGAGTACCCTTGCAAGCAGCAAAGAAAGAAGAGCTCAGCTTCATCTTAAATTTGACATAATAAATTTTCCTTTTCTAAATTGAAGGGGAAAAAAAACGAACTGTAATTAGACACTATGTTTTTGGTGGTGAGGACAGCTAAGCACGGGAACAGATGGGCTGTGGAATCCCTGGGATCTCCATCTCAAGTCTGAAAACTGACAGGCAATCTTCCCGGCTGGAAATTGTCAGAACACCCCAACACTGTTTGGCCAAGGCCAACTCTGATGCTCCCACAAAATGTCTGGGTGGTTTAGGGGATTGCAAGGACTAAGAACCATTCACAGCTGGTAATACTGGCCAGGCAATCCTGTTTCAAGAAGAAGAGAGTTTATCCATCTGGATGTAAGCCGTGCAGTACCATTTCATCTCAGGGCCAGAAAACAGAGCCTGGATTATTTTCCATATTAATACAAAAGCAGTTTCTAGAGTGCCTCATAGCCCAATTTCCAACAGCTCTGTACTATGTTCTATTCTGCTCACTAAGATGCAGTCATAAAGCAACATTAAAAAGAAACCGATTACATGAATTTTGGGAAGAAATTATTCAGTTGCTCAAAGAGGCAGAAAGTGTTAAAGACAATTAGGCAGAACAAGTACTAAAGTAACTTCTTTCACCTTTAGGTCACCAGTTTAAACTTGATTCAGCTCAGTGGTGACTGGAACTCATTACCTCCTGAAAGCTTTGTAAGATAAATCACACGTCTTTGTCAATAGCTTCTCACACAGAAATGTCAGCATCACTAGATTTGGTATTCTCTGCTGTTAAAAATGAACGTGTAATCAAGACAATGGCCAAAGATTTCGTTTTATACTCAGACTAAACTCCTGTTTGCACCTGCAGTTAGAACCCCAACATCTTTTGATGGCAAAATAACTTGAGGTCATCCCTAAAGAGATGAGGTCACCTCACCTTACTTAAAGTAACAGTTTATGCATATGGAGAGGACATTCTCACACTATTTTGAGACTGAACTCAGCGGTAGTCCCTCCAGGTTCCAAGACACATGACTGTTTTCAACTATGACTATGACAAGCCAACAATGTTGCTATTTTTCTGCTATTATTTGTTTTCAACAAATTAACTTTAAAGTTAGCCTATCTTAAGGAGTCATTTGAAGCTGAAGGAGAGCAAAAAAGGAATATAATATGGTGAATGTAAGGAAATAGCAGTGGTATTGAAGACTTCAAGAACTGGAAGAGAGTTTAAGAGGGGTGAAATGAGGGTATGGTATTAGGAAAAATACATTTCAATTCCTGAATAGGGAGAAGTCTGGCTATTTGAATATTCTTTTATCCATCAGCACAATTTCAAGAGTGTGAAAAAGAGAACTTTGAGATGGTAAGTGGTTCAGCCGAGAAGGAAGATCTGAACATAGAAAGAGTCAAGGGAAATAGAATGCAAAAGAAGTTAATATTATGAAGTATGATTTATTTCTAAAAATGCCTTGATTTCTCCTGAATTTCTTCCTTCCTCCCTCTATAGCTCAACCAAAGTTCCTGTCGTTGCTGGTTGTTCAGAACCAAAGTACATTAACACAATTTCCTTCTGTATATGTTGAGGTTTTGTAGATGCATGAGTAAATATACTATTAAATGGAAAATACTAACAAAAGATGAAATCTACATCTAGCATGAAGTGTCTAGGTATTAGACTACCATGTGAGTTTAATATTGCTATAAATTAAATAATGGGAACAGCAGATGATGAAACCTTTAACATAGGGTGCTTAAGACCTAGATTTTTATTCTCTTAATAATCTGTAAGTTTTTCTTTTAATCATGCCTGCACCTATGGACAAATTAAGCCATCAAACTTAATAATGAAAAAAAACCAACCCAAAACTGTCATTAGCCTGAGATGTTTAGTTTAAAACAGAGGCCAAAATAAAGAAAACATTAATTATGCTTTCCTTTGCGAGGGGCCTGTGAGCTACATAATATCATTGAAGCTATGTCACAGTCACTTTTCCTTCTAACATCCTAAGTGACTGGTTGAAAGAAGGGCAGCTGGAATTAAATCTCCTTGCTTTTGTTTAGTTGGTCCAGGCTGTCACGTCATTGCAGAGTATTTTTGAGTGATCCATGAGCTTAGTTCCTGATGTTATAAATAGCAACATGGCAGCAATGAATTCTTCTCACTCATTTTACTCTGAGTTGCACACTTTAAAGGCATATAGAAGAATAAACTGCCTCTAGCTGAACGTCCTGGGACAGTCTGTCCTCCTGAGCCTCTACGCTGAGGTACAAAGTACACTTGGTTTCAGCAGAGTATGAGGATAAGGCAGCAGCAAGAACAAGGGCACAAGTGATGCTGTAGAAAAAGCAGCCTAAGGCAAAAGTCCTGCAGTGGGAAATACATAGCTGCCAGAAGTCCACTGTATTATCCCCAATATATGATAGAAAAATAATAAATTTCCCATTACATCTTATGTAAGTTTACTCAGCAGGAAGCACATTAAAGTTTAAGTTCCCGAGTTTCCTGGCAAGCTAACATCCAGTAACATCACTGACTGCTGGGCTGAACTTCTCAAGAAGACTGTGAAAGACTAGAATCCCAGTCAGCTATCACTCCACACACAAACTATTTAACAAGAACACATGATAACACCTTTGAATAAAGATTAGTGGTGCATGTAATTTCCATCTAAGGGAGACCAAAGGTGGGAGGGGAACAGAAGCTGGGCAATCGCATGGCAACACAGTTTATATGGGAGCTAAAGGCCAACAATAAAGGCTGTGATGAAAGCCTACTTCTGTTTTCACACCACAAAAGTGGAGTAAATTTTAAGTACAATACTTCCTGGTATGATTACCTGACAGGGAAGCTTCTCCACTTCTTTCAAACAGAGCACTGGTCAGTATGCTGTGTTCAAGCCAGAAACCTGTACTGTTACCTTTTCTAGGAATCAGGCTCAATACAGATTTTAGAAACAAATGCCACATTTTTCTTTAGGAGATTATTTTCTTTCATATATAATCTCTCTTAATTCATCATATATAACCTCTTCATCTTGGTTCCCAGTTATTAAAAAAAAAGTGACAAATCAGTAACACAGTCTAAAATAGTTCTGCAAACTGCCAAGGTCTCCAAATACTTTTGATATTGCTTGTGTATTACAAAAGAAAGATGTATCTGTGGTTCACAAGAGGAAGATGTCTTACGGATTTTTTGGATGTATTAAGTTCACAGAGTTAGTCAGAAGAAGCATGGCAAAGAGCAGTAAAAAGTATATTTATTTTCCCTTTCAAGATCACAAACAGGGACAATGTTCCATTATCAACACATTGCTAAGTCTGCATTACCAAAACTGCATGAGGACATCAAATATTTCTTTTGCACAGGATTATCTGTACTTGCTTTATAGACAAATCCCTGCTGTATCTAGTTTTGTGCTCTCCAGCAGTTCATCTTCCACACAAACACAGCAAGATATATTTAATCTTCTTGTTCTCCTTCGAATTAGAATCAAAAAAGTACAAATCTTAACACATTTATATCTAAATAAAGATTAACTTTTTATTCCTGCTAATATAATAAATTGTTTTACTTCTATTCACTCCATTAAAGGTTTCATGGTTTATATCAGTTTCAGATTCTAGCTGGAACAATGTGAAGAGTTATTCATAATGTAGAACACAAACCAGTCTACTGTCAGACAGAGCTCCCAAAGTGCTGGATAACATCTCCTTTAGAAGACCAAACACAGAGAAAGTTGAAACAAAGAGCCAGTATGGTCACTGGTAATTCAGTAAACTTTGAAATACAAGGTTTTCTTCTCCAAAAAAGTCTCCCGTAAGAGTCTTAAGCTCCAGCAAAGACTTCAGATCTGTGCAGCCAATATAGTCTCTAGGGAAATAAATTAAACTATAGAAAGCAAAAGGTCTGATATATTATTTATGAACTACAGCAAACACAAAGAGGAGCACTAAATTCTTGTCACCTGCAAATGGACTCGATGACTGTCCTAGATAATCTGCCTAACAGGGAAGGACACAGAATAAGATTTATCATTTCCATGGATACATTTAATACTTGTGAATTGAAACTGTAATGTAACTGGGCAGATTGAGGTAAAAATGGAGCCAGGCACAAAGCGAGCTTCTTCACAGCTCCTTGCTCCTACGCACACCCCTGCATAAGCCCCTGACCGACTCACACCCACTTGTCCAGACCAGTAACCCTTTCCAGCAAACTGATGCTTGAACTGAGCCATGGAAAACAATGTGGCAATGCTGCAAATCAAACCAAACTGCAATGGAACTAAATTAATTTTCAGTTGTGTCTCTGTTTTGAGCAAGGATTTCATACTATCTTTTCACAAATAAAAAGCCAGAACACAACCTACCCATTACAGAGCCTGTGCTGAAAAAAATAAAAAAAAGAAAAATAAAAAAAAGAAAAATAATTAAATCAGGAGAGGAAAAAGAAAAAGAGACCAAACCTAGCATAATGAAGAACAGGAAAATCTATGTTATATCCAAATGATCTGAAATCAGAGGTTGTCTTTACAGAAAATTTGATGAGCTATTCTTGATATTGTTCACCTGGATTGTGAGGCTTATTTAGTACCTTACTATACAGCAAAACTGTACCCATTATCTATTCGGGTAAAGAGCAGCAAGCTATGCCTTAATCTAATCTAAAAGAAAAAAATACACTAGCATAGCTCAATCTGCATCCTATAATTTGCTTTTTTCCAGTGCAGATAAACTTGGACAGGTAATTCCAAATACCCTTATAGGCAAACTAGACTTACATAGACACTTGCATACAATTAGAGAAAAAGCCAATAAATTTAAAGATTAAGAGCTTGCAGTGTTTGTGTAATATATAACAAGATTATATATAAATTGCAATGAACTGCTAACACACTTGTGTCTGTACTCAATAACAAGAAGAATTTGTCTTCAAGGAGTCAAACACACACTGGAAGGCAGCCATGTAAGCATACCTGCATGCACACCTGTATGTGGGCAAGTCTGGTCATCAAGTGTGATAGGATTATCTGTACATTTCCCAGTTAGGGATCTGCAAATCAAAAGGGCTTAGTCTGCACATACAGATACTCACCTTGTCCTGGCTTCTGCAAAGATGCTGGCTTGCACCTGGGAGACATGCTATTACCCTCCCATCACGTCAGTACAGGACTATGATGAAAGTACTGATTTCTGTGCACACAAAGCCCACAGACATTTCTTCTTCTGTCCTCTCCTAGACTTTCTATTTCTCATGTCTATTTTCTTTTGCTTCCCTCACATCTTGCATCACATTTTTCCTTTGTGAGCTTTCTCACACATCAGCCAAGGTTTTCCAGGCAGAAGCATATACTCAATAAGGTTGTTTTCTAAGTATAGACACTTAAAAGAAAATAAAAATAATGAAGGGTGAAATCCTGATCGCATAGAGGTCAATGTCAAAATCCCAATCCTTTCTGAACAGTCCTTCATCCAAGGTCTTTTTCATACTTTTTCATGAATTAATGCAATGCCATGTTGCATTGTTTGATCTCAAAATACTGTCCTTTCATTCAAATGATGATGTGCAAAACTTGCAAATTATTGTAGAAAAAAAGTGAAGTTTTTTGGCATACACCATATCTTTTATATTGCAGCAAGGTAACGCTGATATCATGTTAAAGGTTATACTGCAGTGAGCAGCAGTGGATGATTCTAGCTGCAATTGCAAAAAGATTTTTAGTATTTTTATTATTCATAAAATATTATACATATAGCTTGAGCCTTTTAACAGCTTATAAGCTTTCAACATGATATCCTATCACAGTATATCAATATAAAACTCTCACCATTTTTTTTTCCATACTAAATGAATCTTTTGGATTATTCATAAACTGGGAAAAAGTCCTATGAAGGTTCAGTTTCCTAAATACCAGTTGAATGTTACTCTTCCCATGCTCAGGTAAACTATGTTTGTAGAGAAATATTGCAAATATAAGTAAGGTATTTTTTTAAATCAATGTTCCTTTAAAATTTAAGTGAGTCTTTATTCTAAATTTTAATTGTCAGGTTTTCTGCTGGGATTATGCACCTTTCATTCCAATCTTGTAAATTATGCCTATTACAATTAATATTCATATACAGTTTTTCATAGCACATAACTTTTCCCCCATCACAACAGAATTTAATAGCAATTTATGTTAACTTGTTTATGATAATATTCATTAAAGATTTAAATGAGCACTCTTAAATTAGAATTCTAATATACAGAAAGCTATGAAACCATTATAACCTTTATGAAAAAAAATACCAGTAACTAAGTAGGTTCTTTATATAAAGCAATTTTTGAAAAAATAAAGTACACATCATTACCACACTGTCTGTGTCATGTATTAACAAAAGCTAACTTAAACTGATACACTAAGAAAAAAAATCACTTAGACAATTCACTGAAACAAAGCTGCTGCATCCTACGCAGACTTAAGCATACTGTAATAATGATGTTAATCAATGTGGTATAATAAAAATGCTTATATAGAAATTTTCATACAGTATGGGACAGGATCACGACATTCATTGTGGGAATATTCCTAAAAGGGGAACTAAAACCAACATACATCATTCATTTAACTTCTTTCATTAATGAGTCTGCTGCTTTATTTTCTTAGACTTGTCTCCTGAACTTTACTTACAAAACCCACAGGCTAAACCCTGACATTGATTTATAAGGAGAACTCTCCAGTGAAAGCAAAGAGGAACTTTGTTTATAAATGTATGGTGCAGTATCTTCGAAAACATAGGAAAAGCCTCTGAATTTTGTAAAAACAATGGACTTTCTTGTGCAGACAGGATTCACTTCTGTAGTAGAAAATGTCCCCAGAACATTAAAGGATACAGCAGAGTTCTTTAAACCTCTTTCTCACACGTTTCTGATACCTCCAGTAAAACAGGTTTTTTGAGTGCTTTGATTAAGTCTACTTCTTATCAATTTCACACAAAGCTGCACATGGATGAGCTACTCTTCTAGCCAAAGGGCTTGGGAAACTCACAGTCAAACCAGACGTTCCCATTTCTTCTTGCTTCCAGTTCCAAAACTCGTAACAGGAGGGCAACAGGGAATGCAGGAAGCGCCAGACTTAGCAGAGAAAATAAACAGTTGAAAGATATGCTGTGCTGTGTCTTACACATGTAACTGCAAACATACAAGTAGGTCAATCAAAACCAAAACAAAGAGTTGGAGCTACAATCAACTAGAGTGTAAAACCCTGCTGTAATCAAAATTCAGGTGAAATCACATTGATTGCACTATAGTGTCATATAGGAAGAAATGACTAATATGTTCATTCCTTTAAAATCAAACACCTCATTCCATCACTGTTTAATAAATAAATTCTCCTGTCAGCCAACATTTACATTATGTATTAGCTGCTAATCCAATAAATCAATAAATACAAAATTTTTAAGCTTGATAAAATAGGTTTTTTCAAAACTTTTTTTTTAAATCAAGTTTTAACTGGAATTAAACCCATTTTGAATAGCAAGAAACCTTTGAGATTTTGTATTTCATAAGGGTCCAGAAAAAAGATTAATTTCCAGAAGAAAGGTGAAAAGAAAATCTCAGAAAATAAGAGACTTGGCTCCCACAGAATGAACACTGTACCATTTAAATCTTTGCTGAATTCTGTGCATTAGAGCACATTTCTGTCCTTAATAGGGAAGGAAACTCACATCAAGGCTCCTCTGGGATCACTACAACCTAGGGTTTCATCACAAGGTCTGGGGAAGAAAGGGCAAACCAGTATTCATCACATTTGCTTCTTACCTGAAATTTATAGTTTGAAACTTCCTCCTAACACTGGATATAGTAATAAATCTAGGAAGAAGAAGAGGAGGCAGGAAAGGGAAGAAAACAGCCTTCAATATTCTACAGAGGAAAAAGCAACTATATAAATCAAAAGGCTGACTTATCAGTATAGAGATTTTTAATAGAAAAAATATCAAGGGGAGCATACCATATGGATCAAAGTGCTCTCCACATATGTTAGGTTTTTTTCATTTGAAAAGTAACATATGTGAGGAGATGCATAAGAATTGATTTCTGAAGATCTCATCTGGTTTATTTTTAATTGGAATAAGATTAGATTTTCTATCTAACTGAATAATAAATGACTGCTGTTGCTTCACTAAGTATTACTGTCAGTTATAGACTGATAGATTTGAATTCTGTTTCCTTTGAACATGAAAGCTGGACTCAGGAGTAGCTACAATAGCTGCAAAAAAAGGAGGATGAAGACTACACAGTAAGAAATATATATAAGCTATGGAAGGTTATATATTTGTATTTATATAATTTTAATTTTACTGGGCCCTTAGATTCAAAGGATTTCACAACAAGGCCAAAAGATGTATAATCCAAGATACCCATTTAGAAAGTCACAACTGTAAATCTCCAAATACAGTTGTTTGAAGTAACTTTTGATACCATTTTGTTTCTCTATTAGAGATTTCATTATAATGTGTCAGAACTTTGGTCAGTTCTTGGAAAAGTTGATTTTAACCGAGTTAGCTTATTCAGTAGATTAAATACCTCCAGAACTGAATTTCAGACACTATTGGTTTTATTTTGACAGAACTCGGAAATTCAGCTGTATACGGTCACTCTGGAATGTATATGCTTCTGTGTGGTGGTTTCTACTATAAAAAATTATAAGACTAAACATGTATAACATAAAACAACTGATTTATTGATAAATAAATAAAAGAGCAAACATTATCAGATTGTGATTGTTTTAATTATAAGCAGTTTTTATATATTTTATGTGATTACTCTGAAATGAATGAAATCCTATTGCTAATGAATCTACCAGCAGAATCCTTCAGCCTCTAGACCTACAAGGAGGTGCCCTTTGTCATGCACGTATGAAACTGGAAGTGTTACCTGCCCATCATCTTCTATCTTTATTTCACTCATATCTGCAAAAAAAGTTTATTCTCACTATAAACTAATAGTTCTCATTTAGAAGTGCATAATCCAGTAATTTCTGCTAAAGAAAGGGTACTCTCTTCAGGTCAAATTTTACCAAAAGTCTTAATGCTATTGATAATCAATTTGAAAAATTCCTGTATGTATCATTATGGTCTGCCCATCTCAAGACATCATGGGCCTCTATAAAGAGATTTTGGTGCTTAAAGGAAGTCTCAGAGATATGACTCAGGTAGCTGTAAAATCTATTATAAGACACAAATTATTTTGTTTTCTGTAGAAAAAACAAAATTTATTTTTACACAAAACAATAAACATAAGCATTAAGATATATGGAACTTCTGAAAGATCCTAATTCAGGTACTCAGCCGAAACCTTAACTAGGACTGACATGGTGCTAAGAATGATGCCAAGCTGCTGCATAACAAGTGGCTGGTTTCTATGAACAAATGTCTGGGCCAGCTCAGTTCCATTAACGTTTTACTCCATTATCTGAGAGCTGACATCTTTTCAGTAATTACTGCAGATGATACCACCTCTAGTGTAATTAAAGAACGATTATTTAGAGTGAAGTGAGCCAAGATCATCCCCATTCTCTGTTTAGGCCAAAGCTAAAGAAGGGCTTGTCAAATAAAATGGATGTTTTGCATTAGGGAGCAAAAAAAGGGTGATGTAAAGAGTCAAGTAATTTGATGGGCAACGCTGCAGTGGAATTAATTCAATATGTTCAATATGGTCAGTTCTATGTGCAGTAATATCGGACAGATGGGTATGATAGCTATGTACTTTCACTGCCTTTGCATTAGTGATTCAGTACTTACAAAGCAAACCTCAGACAGTTCCTGGCTTGGTGCCCAGTGAGAAAAAGACTGGAAGCAAAACACATTAAATGCTCCTGCAAATCTACATACTCTGCAACCCTTCTGAAATAAGCCTCTTTCAAAATGACCCTTTGGACACCAACCAAAAAAATAATCATCATCATAACATCAGCCTATAAACTTTTTGGATTAACGGTTAAATAATAATGAACGAGAACTGAAAGGAGCAATTCACTTTGTATGAATACTAATGAGAGAGGGTCTGATGCATTCTTTGGTTTTGACGGTAGCTAAGTATAAGGACTAATTACGTCTCTTGCTTAAAACATCAATTGCATGTTTTAAGGAATTACTTAACAGAAGAATGGAGTTAATGAATGCATTCTATCAGACACAGGAAGGTAAAAGATCACAGCTGACCGAAACATACGTTTCCTAACGCATCACAGTTCAGTGTTTATACAGCAAAGATCATGTTTGGTCAATTGGAGATAACAAGTTTTCCCTTCAGGAGCTGATGGAAAGACACAGATTCTCAGACATGTAGAGAATTATTTAGGAAGAGTCACAGTAAGTTTAGCTCCTTGGACAGCACAGTCATCTTTTCAGGCGTTTGCACATGACTTCTATAAATATAAGAAGAAATAAAATATTATCTGGAATCCTGAATGCTGGTGGCCTTGCTAGAACAGTAAGATGTCCACTGAATAACTGGGCTCAAATAGTTTATATTTACAGTCTGTTTAATTCAGCTATCCATAACTTCAAGAGATAAACAACTCAAACATTTTTACCGTTTGACCATTTAAGAGTTTCTTAAATTCCAGGTTCAGTTCAATAATAACTTACTATTTTTTAGTGCATTAATTTTTGTCTTCTAGCTTCCTGTAAGGAAAGGCACTGTGATAGGAAGTGTGATACTAAGTTATCAAAGTTGTCTTTCTTGTAACAAAATATTGAAAAAGTGGGGTTTGCTTTGCAATTCAGCTTCCTGAATTGAAGGTTGGGCTTCTGCTTTAGTTATGGGACAAATCATGTTAGAAGTTGAGGAAAAAACGTAAAATTATGAAGAACTGGCAGGTATCAAAGATGGAAGGTGGTGAAGTCAAATGAAAAAATATTGACACTGAATAGTAGTTCTGAATATGGAGGAGTATCTGGTTGATTATTAGCAGGTTTTCTTTACTTTGAGAGACACTGTCCTTTCATCAATATGACAAGCTGCAATTTCAAATCTGAAAAAAGCCCAGAGATTTGAGGCTGACAAACCACAGAAACATTTTCCTGAATGAAAACTGAGCAACTGTGTCTGTCCATTTATCAAACTGAGATAAAAGCACTAAGAAACACTGAAATGTCCCCTGTGAACACAGAATACTAGAATTCTCAGAGCTGAGACCTGAACACATCCACTACCTGCTCTCCTCAAACCATAGCACAATCTCTCTCACCAATTTTTTTTAATCCTATGACTACGCAATAGTTTCACACAAGCAGATCACTACAGCAGGACTGATGGAAGCAGCATGTCCAGAGGGCCCTCCAGCTTTGTGGCTGGACAGGCACAGAGGAGATGCTAGCTCCTGTCTCTCTCAGGCAGAGGGAATAATGGAACCGGTGCAGCCTCTCACATCATTTTAATCTCTCAGCTATTTCATAATGAGACAGACATATCTTTTATGCTAAGTTTATTCTGCTTCATTTGCTTCAGGAATGGGCATCAGATTAAGTAAAACTGATAGAAGAGCATCTAGACGACAGATCCCCAGGAGATAGGGCTGCAGCTTTCTCAACTGTGTTGATACTCAAACTCTTGTGGCAGACTTACAGCAAGTAAAGGACTTAAGAGGGAAATGGAATATAGCCAGAGAGCACAAGCAACAGCCAGAGATTCTACATTTCTAAATCTGGCCTGTAGAAGTATGTGTTCTGTCTGGGTGATGTTGTAGACCTCGAATGCATTCTTCAAGCTGCAGAACACAAAGATTGGGCCATGTATTCTAACAAAAACCTGACCTAAGCTAAGACAACCAAGAGAGGGCCAGCACCTGCAGACTTGCAGAGTATACTTTTTCTTAAATAACTTTTATCTATTGCTGCTGCTTTCAGTGAGTAAATAACAAAACATGGAAGGCAAATTAGAACCTCTGGATGAAGAACAGGCAACACAGAGCTGAAGTAAGCAGTTCAGCCTGTACATGCATTTTGTCTTACAGCCAAGGTAATAACAGGATACATTTTGTATGAGAATGTCTCAGAGCAACATTTGCAACCATTCAGCATCTTACACATACACTCCACTTAATGTAGATCAAAGTCTAGTGTCAAAGTTCTCTGCATAATACATGTAAACAGAATGCAGCATCTTCAGAAATAACACTCAATACATGTTTCTCTTATATCCAATACAGTTTTAGTGCATGATTTACATCTGTTTATTTAAAGAAACTTCATATATCTGATTTGTAACAGTACTCAGGAGCTCTCAGTAGACAATAAAAAAGTAGGACCTCGGACAAGAAATAAACATTCACAATATTTTTAGCAGATAATGTCTTAGGTGCATAATGAGATTATACTATCCTGCAGAGGAAATTAATTTGGAAATAATTACTTGTTAGGTATCACTGAAGTTTAGGATTACAGAATGGAAACTAACATGTGACATTTCTGACATATATGTACTTGTTCTCATACAGGTGTCATTGTGTTTCAAATACAGAACCAAAATGTAGACTTTGGAGAATTCAGAAGCCTGATTTTTGCCAATTCTGTTCCCCAAAGTTACCATGATAAACAAATTGCAGCATATATTATAAACATATTTTTGAAATGGAATGTCAAATCTGACCATTGCTGAAATTGAGAAAGTTAAAATGTTATACTGCAATTATACATAAATTTTGAATTACCATAATCAAATGAAACAAATTATAACAAAATTCAGTATGAAAGCTCTTCCAATATCTATACTGAATTAAGCAAAATCCCACATATATCCTTCAAAGCTCTCAAGATATGCAGTTCTCTAACCTTTAAATATGGCAACAGTACAAGAATCATACGACTTCATTTGGAGGTATTCACTTTCATGATTTCTTTTTCTAGATGCAAGAAAAAAGATATCCCTAATATCCCCTGTGATTATCGTGGAAATGATTGACATGAAAAATTATTCGCTGGGAATACTGCCAGAGTAGGATTTATAACAGAATTATTATCCTCCTCATTTTATACATTGAGAACTCATGTGTATGTGGGATTAAGGAATATAAGTCACACATAAGACTCTGCGGTTGAAAACAGGTTGTTCATGGATGTGTTTTTCCACTTAATGCGAAGACCTTTCAACATTTGCCTTCCAATTTTCATTTACACAGTCTCTGGTAGGGTTTGTGTCCCAGTTGATACCATTGCTTGCTACTTTAATACACCTTTATCATCCCTAGTAAGCTGTTACTCGGTATTTTAAATCTATGCTTCGTGCCATTTTAAATTGCTAAATTGCTGAAGTGTTGATTTCATCCTTAAAGTATTTTAAAAACATATTGTAATTTCTTATTTTGAGAAGGGTTTGGGTTTGGCTTTAAATCAGGAAATGTTACATATATGCAGAGAAGTACCTGCATTCTGGCAGGAGGCTGCTTGCTAGAATTCTATGATAAAATAATTCCTCTCTTTGAGGTCGCTCAGAGACCAAACACCACCAATATCACAACCATATATCCATTACTTGCAAGATATCTATGATGACAATAGATGACATAGCAGAAAACTTATTGCAGTGAATGTGTAGGAGAGCAAACAAATCACCTTTTTTTTCTTTCTAGTAGTGTATAATGTATCTGTCCCCTTTGTTTTCTTATTGAAAAAACTTTGTCAATTTTTCATTCTTCTAACTCTCCTCAACAAATTTCTGAGCCTTCTTTTCTTCAACCTTCCATTCAATCATTATGTCTGACAGTTATTTATCTGTGACCATAGTTTTGGTACTGCAAAGAAATCAGGTAATATGGAAAAAGCTATATAAATTATTCCCATCATGGCAGATCTGCATGGTCATTTGGAACAGAACAATATGGACAATAATATCAGGAGTGGTGGATCTACCGGAGGCCTTCGCACTACCTTTCTCTCCTTATACTATCTACCTTCAACAGGTGACAATGACCTCCACAGGAAGTTCTAGTACATCTAGTCATCTCTCTGGAGACTTCCTTTGCTATTTTGTAATTGGTGAACTGATTAACATTAAGTAATTTGAGAAATATTTCTTATTTTTAGCTATGAAGTTGTGATTTTTAGATGTTTTCATTTCATCCAATCTGTATGATAGAAGTCACATCCCAACTTGGTTAAATCCCAAGCTAGAGTTTTCTAGGGATGGGGATTGGAAAGCTTATTTACAGCCTTCTTTCAAGGTTATAAAACCCTTAAAAGACTAGCATTTTAAATATGAGCCTTCAACAGCAATATCATCTTCCACAAGCAAATTTCTGCTTTATGTAATGTGAAAAGTGGATGTTCCCTTAGGCTGTGCTTCTTATTTAAGTTCATACAGGGCTACACCCTAGAAGGAAGTTCCTTTGCTGAAATGTCAGAATAAGAAAGAATAAGAGGATGACTTATTTTCTGTCTGATGCCATCTCATGCTGAATTTAAATGAGTAAAACCTCAGGAGACTGGTATTTTTCCTAGAGAATCATATGGTGCTCCAGTGGGAAAATATTTAGAAGCAAAATGCAGTTGGAAAAGACTGATGTTAAATGCTAGTGTCATTGGAACTGCTTAGATTTGTCCGAACAGTTGTGCAAGTCTAAAATCATTACTCCTCTTTGTTGATCTTTTTCGCATTCTATATGAGGAAGTTTATACAGCAAGCAACCAAAATTGATGCTTCAATGTATAGTAACAGAAGCATAACTCTGGCTGATGAAAATAATTTCAGTATTTTAAAACCTTAATCAGAAGCAATGCAATCACTAGAAAAAGAAAACACAACTGACTCGCAGTCACTTCACACCATTTTAACAGTCTTGAATTGCCCTCTGCGGTCACCTGAAGTCAGATCGGAGGAAAGTTGCCTCTTGGGGCTGAATTTGTCACTGTCAATGTTAAAAGCTTAGGCACTAGGAAGTCCCTGCCTGTCTGGCACATTCTCTAGAGCGTGACCCTGTGAAAGGTGCATAAGTACAGGGTTGGTAGTGCAGATGTCAGCAGATGAGTCTTTCCGTGACTGGTGATGGCTAGGAAGGCTCTCTGGCTTGTAGCCAGATATAGTAGAGCTTGCCTTGTCTCAGTGGGGAGACCTCACTGGAAATTATGAGACATATCACGTATCAGTTGTTACTAACTCTTTCTCATATCATTCTATATTATACTCACATTCCATTTGGGTAAAGTCATGGAGGAATTCGCTCTCAGGCTTTCAAAAATAGTGAAAAGAAAACATTCTGTTCAGTTCACTCACAAAACCACAAGTTCCCCTCAAACCAACATATTAATACATTAAAAATAAAAGAAGAAATACTCCCAGTATTTTGTGGACAATACAACACCACTTAATAAATTAAAGATATTACAAGGAGCTGAATTGCAGTGCCGGTCAGATAATTTTCAAGTGAAAATGACAATTCCTGCCTGTTCACCATGTTTCAGTTGTGCTCATGTAAAGAATGTAAATGCAGCACTTCCATTTTGCAACCACCTGGCATCATCAAGGAGCTTTTGGGGAGGACAGGAATTATGTGCTGTCTCATGTATTAGAAGCATAATTATCAGCTCAACTTTAATTTCCGAAATATATTTTTGTATAAGTGGGGAAAAATCTGGTAGCTTTCCATGACCCAGAACATGCTTATGATGCTGTCCCTCTTGGCTGGGAGAGATTTATCTCCCCGAGGCTGCAGTTTGCCTGTGGAACAAGAGGTATCAAGAGAGGCCAAAGCTGCTGCCTCCCATTACTATGGCACATTTGATCGAGAGCCTAACAGTGATAATTTAATAAGTGCTTCTCTGATTATTAACTTAACAGAAATACCAACTGTTTTGGGGAACCATTTGTGATTGTGGAACACTACAGCATTTCATCCTCAGTCTGATAAACTTCTTCATGCTTTGCATTTTAGTTAAACGCTAGCTGAAGAAAGCAATAGATTTCTATTTCAATGAAAAGTAAAAACTTTAACATTTAACTGCAAACCAGCTGCAGGGAGAAAGCTATGCAAAGTTTTTTGTTTCCCATTGTAAACTGTCGACTATCCAGAAGAGTGGTCTTAATTCCTAGTAGATTTAAAATTCTATTATAGCAACCAACCATAAATATACTTCGCAAGAAGCTTCAGAGCAGTTTCAATCATTAAATACATATTTTTTTTTCCCAGTTGTACAACTCTTCCAAGTATTAAATATTAAAACATTACTTTGCCATTCAGGTCAGTTGAAGTAATCAAGTAAACTCCATAGAAAGTATCCTAGTTGTGTTTCTCGTAAAGCAAAAGTCTAATATGAGAACTCAATAGGAGGCAAAGGGTCAGGACCACAAAGATTTTACTTGGGTAGTGTTTCAGTTTGTTTACTGACTACTAAACACAGTATATACCTCACCCTACAGCATTCTGGATGCACCTCAGTATAACCAAGTAACTCTACAAAGAAAAATCTCAGCAAAGAGATGGTAGAGACACTATGATAACAAAAATAAGTGATAAACATGAGAGACTTATCCTGAATATTAACATCTGAAATCAGTCAGTAACTGGCTTTAGGAATGCTTATGGTTGTTCTACATCTGTCATCAGGGCACATAAGCTTAAGCACAGAGTTATATTAACACAGCTATATATTTTCTGGACTAAATTAACCCAGAGCATGAGGTGAGCAGAATGTTACAGAACAGTGATCAGTTACCACTGTTTTTCAACACTTTTAAAGTTCTAACTTCCTTTATTAATTCTGACATATTTGTTGTAATTATTCTCAGTTACATGAACTTATTAGTGAAATGAAAGCTACTAAACAGTATGACTTGTATGTCCATAAATTGCTTTTAAGAAAAAAAAAATATTTAAAATTATTTTAAAATAAACAGCTTATGTCTATGTATTTCAATTTTCTTCTTATCCCTCTGTTGACAGGATAATCCTACTTTGTATGTATTAAAAAATATATATAATGGTGTCAGTGATTCACAAGAACAGTAAAGTAGCAGTACAACTATGGGGTTCTGTTATCATTAATAAAATAAATAGTTCCTCTGTGATGCTCTCCAAGCCCTGGCTCAATTATATATTTTTTTCATTTTGGTTTTTTTTTTTTTCATCGTCTTCAATGTTGTACCAATACTGTTTTAAACGAGATATCACAGCTTTGGTGTCCTCTATGAGCACCAATGCAAAGATAAGCAGTATGACTCTCTTCTGGAATACATTTGCAGTATATAACCTGGATTGATAGCAACTTCAAGAAATAAATCAATGGAAAAGCTTCAAAGGTGCCCTGTGTCAGATATAATTAAAATTATGCTACTTCAAAGTTAGAACCACTATCTATATTTCACTAATAAACACAAATGTATTATTCCACATATCATACTGTATAAATAACCTAGTCAAGTAAGAATCTAATCAGTCAAAAGAGTCCCTCAATTTAATTATTTTTAAACTAGAAGTTGTTTTCAAGTCAAACAGGATGATCAAGATATTATACCAAGGTATTTTCAATACTGCCATTTAAAAGCAAATTCCAAAATACATTGCTCTGTATAGATAAAGAAAGGGCCATTCATAACTTCCTTAATACTACTTTGACTTTTTAAATCAAAATGAAAAGTTTAACCATTCCCAAATCAAAACACTTCATTACAATTCAATTTAGCATTAACCTCTCTTGACAAGCAGCCACAGTGCCTTGTAAGAGCTGTAATTTATTTGCCTTATCCTCCTGTACAAAATGGGTTCTTTGGCCTTTGATAATGAACTGTGGTGATCCTTTGACTCTCTCAGGGTATCCTTTGGTTCAACAACAACGACAACAAAATCAGTAGTACATCATGGGCATCCAGCTCAGAACAAAGTTAAATTCAGAGAAGAAATCAAGGTATGAGGAAAGAATATAACTAAATCCAAGAATTAAGGGCCCATTAGAAAAGTTATCAACTCCCATAAGACTTAGGCACAATAAATACATCAGAACAGTGAAAGATGCATTCAGATTATTAAAACTCGAACTGTTGAGTTATTCTGACCAAAGGAAACACTTTAGTGATGTAAATAAAGTGAATCACAAATAGTCTGGTAGTTGTTTAGTCAAAATAGAATAAATTTTCTGAATAGATTCTAAGCACATCCCAAGAAATGTTCAGAAAAGTACAAATAATCTAAAAAGCCATTAAGAATCACTAAGAATTGATTCTTACTGAGTTACTCTAATTTTACTTTAAGCTGTACATGTGAAAAGATCTAGAAGTGAGGTAGCAAGGTGTAATTCCAAAATTCAAAATAAGATCCATAAAAGGTCTAATCAAATTGAATGAATGGAAGAGTACCAGTTAAAAAGCAAACTGAAGATGTATTTATCATTAATGCCACCAGGAATTGCATTATTCATTGTGGCATACACAAAATATAAATTAGTTCTTTCCTGAATAAAGGTGTCTCTCTATGACTGTCTCACCTGTGATGATTGTCTGCCAATTCCAATTAACTTCAACACAGAAAGATGCTAAACTGAGGTTGTTAAAATGCATAGCTACAGGTACATAAAATCCTACCCTTAGACAACAGTTCACATTCACTCACTTTCTGTTAGATTACAACAGATCTGTTGGTATAAAACAGATTTGGGGCAGACATTATGCATGACAGATCCACATCTAACAAGATCTAATCCCAAACAAAAGTATGGAATAGTTGATATGCAACCCAGTAGATTACTAAATTTAGGGAAATATAATAAAACTGCATACCTCAGGGTGTTAGAAAGAATAATAAAAAATAAAGAAGGCAAAAGCTAAATTGAGTAAAACTAACTAATTGAAGGGTCTTTAGCTATAACAGTAGAAGCAGACTTCTCATCAATATATCCTTCGAGCAACAGCCCAAAAGGATACATTCTTGGCCTTACATTGTTTCACTTTTATTTGGTTAATCAGAAAAAACCCACCTAATCTGCTCTCTGGTAAATGTCACAGGTCCACAAGGATCCAACAGCATTGAACTATGCAGTGGATAGTCCACAGAACCAAAGCACTCTGTATAGCTTGGTAAGGTTCATAAAACTATGTAATGTTAACTTTGATACAGCCAGATACAGTCAAACCTTTTAGTATCAAAAGAACGATGATTATACCACAATAGATATTGCCCTGCAAAGCAACGGTTCTTGAAAAAGCTATTGAAATTCCAGTGAATAATCCAGCCAGGATGTGAGATTTCAGCAGAATCCAAAAGGTCAAGTACAAATAAACAGGAAAAAAAAAAAAAAAATCAACTGAGCAAAGATATTCAGAATGCAGTACCCAACTTTTGGCCAACCATTAGAAAACGCCCAAGTTAAACACAAGAGGGTTCAGAAACATTCCATGAATATGGTTAAATGTTGGGAAAACAGGCATGGGAGAATGCAGTAGCTCACTATACCTTATTTATCAAAAAGCTTAAGGTCAAGCCTTTGAGATCAACTGTTGCTCTGTAGATGAAAAATTTAGCAATTGGCTCAGTCTACCAGACAGAAATATGAGATTAAATGGCTGAAAGATAAATTAGAAAGAGACAGAAATAAGGTTCACTTTTGTAACAGTGCCAGCATAGGGGCAAATAGAAGATTTTTCTGCACTAATCATCTTAAAGATGAGGTGGTTTCTTTTTTTCCTGTAAGATCTACACCAATACAAACAAAAATTAATTCATGAAGTCAGACTAGATGACAACAATACTCCCTTCTGGCTGCATAATCTATTACCTAGATGCTCATGGCCATCAGTCTTGGCATCTTACATAAACAAATATTTCATTTAATGATATTTTTAAAACTGAGAGATAGCTTTGGAAAAGTAACTTAGAATAATTGTTTTCCCTTTAATAAAAAAGAATTTCTGTCTGCACTGTAACTTACTTGAATTTTTTTCTTATATATTTCTTTTGTTTCGGCTTGCAAAATTAAATGTAAGCTACGATTGCAAATGTAATACTTTTGAAATTTATTTTTACTGCTAAAGTCATCTCATGCTTACATTTTTCATCAAAATATCACCTATCATTTTTGACACAACTTATAAAATATCAGCAATACAAACACTCATTCGCAAACACAATTTCTTATTGTGATCCAATTTTTATCTAAATGAAAAATAAATTATTAAAAATTAAATAAAAGTGATATAGTAAGAATATTTCCAGCAGCATTAATCTGATCATAACATTCTTAGACTTAATTACATGCTGTTCTTCCATGTCACTTTCACATATTATACTGCCTTATCCTCTCAATTTTTTATATGCTACTATTAATATTTAACTATCAAATGTCTTTTACTAGAAGATGTTTAAAGATTAGACTACTAGGAAATAACCATTCATGTAGCTACTACAGACTAAATCATGTTCCAAATTGGAAAGCCCTTCCAATAGGAAATCTACATACATCTTTTTTAGATATAATATGAACACTTAGGTTTACATATTCTCTGAAATAGCTCAATTCAGTACCTCATAATGATATTTATAATATTAGATATAAGTAGTCCTATTAATTTTACAAGTGCAGCATTAAACGTGCTTGAATACTGTATTGAAGTCTAAACTTAAGCCTGCTGTCATCTTGCCTATCACGAGACTGTGGCCAGTTATGAAAATTACATTTATAGATTTCAAAAAAATAGTGGTATCTTTAAAAAGACTGTGATTCAACACAGAATTAGCTTCTCTAAGTGCAAGATGAACCAACATACCTACAGTATCTTAAGTGAAGAAGGTCACAGTGTCACTTTCAGCTCTGTAAATGTTACATCCTAACTATTCCATTTATTTAAAATGCTATGGAGCTTCTGCACAACTAAGAACATATTTCAGTTTTTCTGACTAAATGACATGTAATAACATTCCTCCACTTTTGCAGAGGCTGTATTGCTTGTTTGTGAGGTGAGGGAGATACTGCTGTCAGCCTGATTTACTGTTTGGTGTCTTTCCAACTCAGATTAAACAAATAAATACTAATGAACCCGCAACCCTCACCCTAAACATCCCTTCTGCTTTAAATGATGATAGCATTTTCATTTATTTCATTCTCCTGCTATAAATGTTTGTAGCTCCACTGTGAAGTTATGGCTTTGTACACCAGTCCTACAGTGCCAACACTGCAATGGCAACCCAAATTAAATGAGAGCCAGAGATGGAGTTTGTAAATCTGTTAAGTGTGTTGCAAGCTTCCAAAAGTGCTAAATCAATCAATAAAAACAAAAAGAATATAATCTATCAGTAAGATATCATTCATTGGTTTACTTTCTTCAGAAAATCTGTATTTGAAATTACCATCTTCTCAAAAGTTGCTTTTAAAAATTGTATTGACTTGTGAACACATTGTTGCTTGGCATTTAGATCTGATGGTCTTTCTGAAATATCCGTACAATCACCCGTCTGGCTCCTCTTCTAATAATTCAAAGCACAATTTATATTAGCCACAATACTGGCAATCAAAAATGGAGCCAATTTTCTTATGGTATTATTTACTGTCCAAGTAATGGCTGATCGTATACAAAATAATATCTTTAACCAACCATACAGTAGCAGGTGATAGAAAATTCCTTGGAAAAAAAGAAAAAATAAAAGGAAAACAACATACACAAAATTCAAAGGGAATCCATCCTAATTGTGAAAATAGAGCTTTGGATTCAAAGAACTAAATCTAAAGTTAGCTAAACAAGGCAAAGGAATGACCTTTCAGCAAGACTAACACTGAAGTAATCACATGATAAAAAATATATTTGGGAAATTCTTTATTGTCATTTAGCTATTTAAATAAAAAGAATTCTTTTTACAATACCAGGCATAAATACTTGCACATGGCCTAAAATTGGTGGACAAGCATATTGACTAAAAGGTTTTGAGAATTGTCTGCTCCCCAGAATTTAAAAACACTTACTCTTCCAATCTATGCAATACTGTAACAGATACATGCTGCAGAAATACCGTACTAAAACGGTTTTCCTTCCTTCTCCCAAAACATTTAAACCAATCAGCATGACAGAAGGTGCACATTAGACAATGTCTCCATCACTGAGGAAAAGCTATTGAAGTAACAGGATCCAGATGTTCAACAAAAGAGAAGTGTATCACCCTCAGAAACCCCCAAACTGTGTCTCATGTTTCACACAAAGATTGTCTGATTTGCTAATGTGCATTTTCTTGCTATATGAGAGAAAAAAGTGCACCTGTCAAGAAACCTGTTTTCCACACGCATTGGAATGACATCTGCAGCAGCTAAGCTTCAGGGAAATCCAGATACTCTTAAATTATTTTGAACATGTCTTGCTTTGTACACCTTTTCTGGAAATCATCAAGGTGCACAGAATAAATATGCCCAATTTATTTACTTTTTTACAGCATTTATAGTTAGAGGGGAGAAAATTGCTGAGGAAGCTTTTTGAATAATAAATTCACAGATTAAGTTTTCATCTCTGGGAGTTTAGAAGAAACTAAATTCCTGGGTAGAGCCACAGGGCTGGATAGTCTGCTTCAATAATTAGAGTTGAGCATCACTTACGGTCATCTACAACGTATATGGAACGGTGTCTTCAGAATTTTCCCGGTGAAATACTTTTTTATCATCATATAAAGTTCTGCAATAGAAATCTAATTCTCTCTTAAATCTGACAGTGTAATTCAGAGAATCTACTGATGAGTCCCATTTCCTCTAGCATAATCTGTTTTATTTCAGGCGAACTTTTCCAGTGATGCTTTGTAATTTGCAATCTTCAGTTTTAAGGCTCAAGGAGGAGGACAATGGGAAGAGAAAATACCAGGCTCAGTAATGATTAGTCAAAAGCATATCTCACAGTCAACTGGACTGCCAAGTGCAGAAAGTACAGCAAAAGCTGGGTCAAGTAAATCTTTTTATGAATGTATTATGCTTTTAATAAATTATTTTTATCATGTCTTCTACACATTTCAATTAAAACCATGACCACTGCAGACAGTAATAAACATTGCAGACAATAAATGTGCAGCTGCTAAGAGCTTATGCTCCAGGGAAATGGACAATAGAAGAAAAAGAAAATGACCCAGACATAGACTGATTAAGATCTTGATTTAAAAATAATAATAATAATAAATCATGATTGCTACAAGCAGATGCAACAATTAAAAGAAAATGAGCAAAAGCACAGTCTTTCTCTTACCGAGTGACATGTCTAGTTCTGAGCGGTGGAACTCTGAAACTTTCAGAACTTCTTCACAGTGGCTGCATTATAGGCTTATTTTGCACTTATTTTACATAAGAGGGACTATTTCACCAAGACTGTACCTGATGGCTGCCATCTGCTTTTGTGCAGATCTTCTCAGCAAGATCCATAGGGTCTTTCTGTCACTGACATTTAAACAGACTTTATTTTTTTTTTCATCCAATGCAAAAGTTTGGAGTAGGAGGCTTCTGGTGAAGAAAGTTGATATGGTACTGGAGTTAAGCATATCATCTAATTATCATAGGTATATGATTTGTCATATTAATCCCTTTCTTCTCATAAAAACTGCTCAGATGTTACACTTTAAAATGCAATTCAGGTATTACACAAGTGAATTATTTTACTTATTTTCCATATATTACAGCTGAATAGCAGTTCACTTTAGTTATGGTTGAAAATTGCTTACTACTTCATATAGGGCTATTCTAAACTCTCCACCTGCTGACTCAAATGCTTAAAATTATTATGCTTCAAGGTGGTGGCCAAAACATTGGGTAATGTGAAAAACAAGTTCTTAAGACACAGGTCAGGTCCCCCCTCAAATATGTTTGTATCATTTTTTTCTATTTATTTATTTTTTTCCACAAATTCAGAACTTAAATGACAGCAAATGATGTGCATTTTCCTTGTATTGCAAGAAACACTATAAAATAGTTGAGGTGAATATGTCAAATCAAGGCATGAGAAAGTGATGCATAAAGTGAAATACACTTTTAAGTTAACCTAGGAACAGTTTGATTGAGGTTTATAACTTTTCAAAGTGGCAGAGTAAGTCCTAAGGATGTACTCTGGGTGCTAGGATGTTGCAGTGTGTCTATATTGGTTCTCAGGGAGTATTGTGTGCATACCACACAATACCATTTCTGAATCCAGAAATGTTTTGTCTGAAACTCAAATTTATGACTTTGGTGTAATATTTTAATCATGTGATTTACCTCAGAACTACTGTAATGAACATCAGTTAGTTATGGAGAGGATAAGGAAATACAGCCATGCAGTTTGCGTGATAGAACCGAGTCTGGCTACAAGAAAGAAAAGCCAATACCTTATTTGATAAGGTTTCTCTTGTTTCTAACATCTCATATAGAATGTAAAAAAACCAACAACAACAAAAAAAGACAAACAGAGTAAAAAATGCCTTTAAGTTAAAAAAGGATTTGGATAGACAACTGCTTTGCATTTCTGTTAAAGATGCTGTATTCAATTACAATTGTTGAATTACTTGTTTTTATAATAATACAAACCAATTCTGCTTTGTTGGCTTATGGATCTGCACTCAGAAAATGCTCACAAATCTCAGAGGATACAGAACCTGCATTATTCCCAAAAAATCCATATACAAGTGACTAGACATGATTTTTCTCTGTATAAGAAAAAATACTTCTCACCTTTGCTTTCAAGGTGCAACAGTATCACTGAAATTAAAAAAAAAAAAACAAACAAAAAAACAAACAAAAAAACCTGAAAGAAGATAAAAACTGTGAAAGAAAATGTTATATATGTTTCGGGGACCTTTTTATCCAAAATGCAAGGGAAAGAAAAGAATTTGCAAGAGGATAAAATG
Source organism: Caprimulgus europaeus (assembly GCA_907165065.1). The sequence goes on along the minus strand of OU015538.1, from coordinate 17,928,415 downwards.
CAGATTTTACAGAACAAAATTCCTGAAAAAATAGGAATCTATTTTTAATATGCAATGGCCTTTTCTGACAGCATATTCAAAAGAACATAACAAAGACCACACTAAATATCATATTGCTCTTTTAAGAAACTTTTTCAAAATCATCTTGGGGTATAATAAACAGCAGGAATTTTTAAATGGATACGTCTACTCAACAAAGTGAAAAGCAAATTAATTTGCTACAACTATAGGCCTATTTTAATCTTGGATTTTTTCCTTTGTTCTTAAATCACTGAAAAACATTTGAGCATACAGCAGACGAGACAACAGAGGATGAAAACAGAGGTAGATTTGCTATTATAAACTAAAACTCTGCAACAATTCTACAATATTCCATAATATTTATTTTTAAAAAATCAATGTCTATACTTTAAATCCCTAACCATGATGGAGCACTCCTTCAGAAAGTCTTGTGTATGGGAACTTACAGTTACCTGGTCAGTTTGACCCTCCCAATATTTACTGTACTATTGATTGCTTGATCAGCCAATGCAGTTACATTCACAATTGATAAGGGCCTCACAGGTATCATACAGGACAGTGACACCTTAGAGTTATTAATTTTCCTCCCTTAATCTTCAGGAATCTTTTCCTATCATGCATCATGATGTTCAAGAACACATAATATGAAAACACAAGAACTGAACAGAAGAATGTAAGAACCTAAGACGGGAGCTGCACTGGATCATCAGATCAAAGCAGAGGTCCTGTCCAGTCCAGGGTCCTGTCCTTGTCAACAGCCAAAAAGGCAGCGTTTGTGGGACAACGCTACTTATCTGAATACTCCCCCTGCCTTGACAAAGATCTACTGAATCATCTAAGTTAAGCCTATGTTATCATCTGGCTGCTTTGGAAACTCACAAAGCAGTTCAATGTTAGTGACTCTACACACGGCATTTGGCCCTTGCTGTTGATAGTGCTCTTTCTCTCTGGACAGTGCTCTGTCCTAGACACCACACCTTCGGTCTTTCCACAAAGTAAACCTCAAATACAACAAAGCACTCTTCCACATTATTTATTCCCAGTAGCCATAGTGAAACCACTTCTACTTTATTTGCACTTCTTGACAATTCTTCCTCTAACCTGATTTCTGGAAGAGAGGCCGGTATTAGCCCTGTGTGATCCTTTGGGGGAGATGTGCTCCAGGTCCTCAGCAAAACCTAATGGTGCTCTGGATCCCCCTTCTGTGGGACTCATTGGTAATTATTCAGCTAAAATGTGTTTTGAAACCCAGAAATGGGCATTCCAAGTTTTGCAGTTTTATGACTAATATTTTGAGAGATTTTAGATTTAAGGACTCAGATTTTTTTCTTCAAGATCTACATTAACCTTGTTACTTACTGTAATTGTAGGTGTATATTAAAGCTATAGTACTGAGAGGAACTAACTACTCAGCATCACCCAAGATAGATATGCAAAATTTACTTACTGCTTTTGTTGTCACCACATGAAAAACACCCAAAACAAAACAATAGTTGCAGTGTAATTAAAAATAATTCATAAAGCAGTGTCTTAGATGTATGACAGTAAAAACATCACTGAGTACTTTTGCATTTCCAATATTCTAATTTGAAATTTCTAGACCAGATTCTTAGCTACTATGTACTAATATTGAGCTCCATAAAGATTCGTCAATTTATATCAGCTAAGAATTGTCTTTGTCTTCAAGACAACATAAGATCTTACAGGATTTTATTTCTTTTTAATTTCTACAGGAAAATCCATTATTGATGTGATCATCTGCTGCCTTTAGCACAATTGTATGAGTAAATGACAATTATATGTCAATGTCTGCATATTATTTAGATAATGACAGTTACAGTATTCCAGTCAAGGGGCACTAATCCAGTTGTACTCTACACTTTCTCGGTTAGCAATTCTACCTGGTTTTGCAAAACAACTAGTAGGAGCATTAAACTGCACTCTGAAGTGCAAAAGGTTAAGTACTACAAAACAAAGGGATGAATTTCTCTACCTCAGCACTTATAAGCAATGAGTGGAGAGAGGGTAAAAAAAGCATTTCATCCTGTTTTAGTGAAACAAACACTTGATAGTGCTGTTCCTTTCCAATAGTTGCTTACAAAAATAAAGGAGCATGTTTTTATGACTGAATTAAACTTGAATAATTTATTATGGAAATAATATATGTAAGACCCAATCTTGTATCTTTATTCATATTGTTCAGTTTCCTATGCTGCAAAAAATGGTACGAAACTAGTACTGCAACTAAATCTCATAATGCAGGTAGCAAGTAAGCAGTAACTATTTGGTATTTTTTTGTGAATGCACTGTATTGCATAGTGCGTTAATTAAAAACCAAAAACCCACCACCACAAACCTTAAATCATACCCTAATGTTTAAAATTTCTAAACAGTTATCATTAGCTGACCTCTGAGTAGGAGGTTAGACTAGAGGACCTCTGGAGATCTTTTTCAATCTGATGATTTTATGATTTAGTAGCTGTTAGGAAAAAAATTTCTCCTAAGAAACAACACGATATCAAATGAATATATAAGACTGAGCAGAGAAATAGAATAGAATACTAATGGCTAGTTCCTGGAGAATGAAGTGATAGAAAGAAACAGAATGAATATAGTGTAATGCGTTAGGACTACAGCAACTTTATAACCATTAAGCTGAGAAATGTTCATGTCCAGGTTCCACAGCACTACAATAGAACCATGACTCTACTTCAGCAACCTTATGAAAGAGGATGATGATTTCTAGAAATTTTTAAAACAATGGAAACTGATAAAATTTGTAAACTACAATGATGATTTACAGTGATATTTTTAGAATTACTTCTTATGATATTCTATGATTATTTAGGCGTGCTCATGTTTATCTTGAGTTCAAGTACTGAAAAGTTGTCTTGGTTTCTCTGTAGAAACTTCACAGCAACTATTTTAAATAGTTTCAGTTGAAGCTTTCAACTTGCAATGGTCCTCTAAATGATATACAGCATGAAATAATGCCACTGGCAATAAAGCCTTTTTCTCTACCATGAGCACCTTGAGAGGACAAAGAATCAGCAGCTCTTCTCATCAGAGAAACATGAAGAAATTAGTCTAAAAAGTGTTGAGTTAAAAGGAACATAGTAACTGAAGGTTCAGACCAGATATTTTCATCTTTGAGAATGCATAACAGGAAAGGAGATGTCCAAGTACAAATGTATCAAAACCTTGTTGGTACTAGAAAACTCCAGATGAAGTTTATCTCAGAGGACACAGTATATTCAACACTTCCACCATGGAAATATATTTAATCTTCTGGCTGATTGCAATGAAGCTTATCTGAGATTTAAAATCTATAACTGAGTCAGTAGCACTCATCACCCTGTTTTTGGTAAAATCTCACCTCAGCTTTCTTAACTAACAAATAACAGAAAAGTATTATTAGCAAAATGGAGACTTTTTAGAACAAAACACCATCTGTCCTTCCGGTACTAATTTTTTTTGCTTAGGTCCAGTAGCTTCTGCTAAAAATGTGTATTTTCCCCTGTTGACATCTGGTGCAGCTTGTGCTGACCAACTCTGCGCTCTTCCATTGAGAGCACTGGGCAGCTCTCACCATGTACGCACTTCACATCTGTCACAGCACAAGGGGCCAAGCAGCCATCCTCAAACACATCCACAACATGAACGGCAGAATCTTCCACCAAAGAGTCAAAGAATTCAAAAATGTATCGTACCTGATGAGTTCTACAAAAATATGTTCTTCAAACCTTGTGTCTGTAGGTGAGAACATCAGAGATGTAGAAACTTGATGATGTTGTTCGGATATTCTGCTGAACACGCTCAGGTGTGAAACTAGGACTGTGATGTGAGATGAAACTAATAAATAGAAAGGCTGCCTGTTTGAAAGGAAAAGTCAGGACTGTTCTACTTTTGCGCAGTCTTTCAATCTGATTTACACCTAAGAGTATCTATTAAAAACCCTGTTGCTTTTCTCTTTGATCTAAATATGTCAAAGGAGCATACGCTATAGCACGCTGCTTATTATTTCAAAAATCTGAATTTCCTTTGAATGGAAAATCAGATAGAATGACATCTTTTTTAATGTATGACAAAAATGCTGTATATTAGGAATTAAAGAGATCAAGACAATTGACAGTAAGACTACAAAGGACTGGTAAATCAATAGAATGAATGAAATGTATGAAAAGGAAAAAAAATACCCACCATTCTGCTTAAGCAAACGTGGCAGACAATACAGTAGGGAAGAACAGAATAAGTCAAAACACAAAAAAAGGGTGACTGCAATGTAAGGAATTAAAACCTTTGTGGGTATCAGTTAACGAACTAGTATCATTATCCAAAACCAAATCACAGTATTTATTTTCCTTGTAGGAAAATAGAGAACAAAAGAAACCTGAACGTATCCAAAGATCAACAGAGTAAGTTCTTGTAGAACTGGATCATGGGACTGAGTAAAGGTTTATTGATGAAACTGAATAAAGAATGGAACACAAACACACAGACATCACAGTCACTTGCAAATATGCAGTGGAGGGGATACATCATTACATGCAGTGAGAGCTTATAAGGTGTAACTATTAAAACATAGGAACATACATTAGACTAAATTTTAAACAAAAAGCTTAAACTAGAGCTCATAAAATACCATCAAAAACATCCTTCAGTGTCCCAACAGATTTTTCCAAAGTACCTTAAATGACTCAAAAGTTTAAATTCCACTAAAAGTCACTGGAGAAAGGTGTCAAAAATCTCAAAAGCCTATTTCTAACCCACTAAAATTAGTGCAAGTTTGTCACTGATCCCACCTAGAAACAAAAACAAGTACTGAAGGTGACTCTTATGTTCTTCATGGTGCCTTGCATATCTATCCCTATATAGGATCCAGTACTGAGATTATGACAATCAAGATTTGAATATTGAGGTGTTCACAACACTCCCATTACTCAATGGAGTATATCAGGCATATTTTCACCTCTCCTTCAGATAAAAAAAACCCCTCCAAAACCCAGGAATTCACCTTCCTAAATTGGAACCAATTTAATTTGGAGGGCAGAGGGGTAAGACAAATAGAAATAGCCCAGTGCAAACATTTTTTTATCATTGTCATATTTTTCTATTTGCATATGCAACTATTAAGATAAGTCCACCTGAAAATTTGTCTTCACCCCACAGCTGTGGCTGCTTGACGTAAACAGATATGTCTGTTTTCTGTTCATCCTTCCCCCACTCGCTTGATACATATGCTGCCTGTCCTCTGCTGCTGATCAGTCATTTGGAATGTGACCTAAAATTGAACAATCTTCTTCAAAAAAAAAGCCTCCCTAAAGCACACTTACGTAAGTATAAGGAAGATAACGTTTTTCTTTCATTACATCAAGACCTGGATAGTTCACCTACAAACTAATAACCATTCTTTCCCATGGCAAAATAAATAAACCTGGAGATACCAAGCAGAACATTCCCAGAATAATTGAAGATTTTTTTCCCTTTTGAACATTTGTCAACAGGCAGGATTATTGAACAAAATAAGTTTCTCTGACAGAATGATTTCAGCTTTTGAGAAAATATATTCTGTCAACAAGACAGAGTAAAGACTTGACAAAATAATATGCCTGAACCACTGAAGTGTTTTGAGTTTTCTTCTCAAGTATAACAATGAGAGGTTGCGTGTGCGTGAGCACAAAGTCAAAAGAAACTCTTTTGACATTATATGCATGCTTTCAACTCAGGTGTCAAAGTCAAAGACAAGGTCTGGCAACCTCTCTATTGTCTCCATATAATGAGCTATGGCCAGACACCAACGCCGTTTAGAGAGGCTGACCTCAGGACCCTTAGAGAAAGTCCTTTCCAAGCCAAACAATTAGCAAAGAATTAAGCAGCAAAACTAAAGGACAGCAACAGCCACAGTATATTAAAAAATTATCCAAAACAAAGCAGGAATATCTGAACATTGCCCAGGAAGAGCCTCTAGGCTGAGAATATTAGAGGAAAAGCCCTTGCCCTAAAAATTGCCTGGAGTTTGTGGCACTGTTGTCCGATCCACAACTCTGTGTTCTGTATCAGAAGCTCCTGCAAAACAGCTGGTAAGATTTCACATCAGTCACAAAATTTCTACTAAAGCTGAATTGCCTTTTTTGAAAATATTTGCTGGAAAAGCTATGAGGGGAAAAAAAGAGAAAGGGGAAGACTCCAAGCACAGGTTTTCTAGTCTTACTTTTTTTTTACTGAATTCAGCTTCTTAGTAAGGAAATTCTGGCCGCAAAAACATCCAGCACAAACTTTTAAATCAAAGCTGAGATTTAAATACTTCATTCTTGTCCTCACTATCAGATCAATAGTAGATGCTGATAATTTATAGATACCAATATAAAAGTGCATTGATAGAGTCAGCATTGGAGAGAAGCTAATAAAGAGGTGGGGGGAAAAAGGAAGAACATTATTTACAATATGCTTTGCCTCCACTGGAATGCAGTCACCACCGACATTTTTCACTGGGATTTGTGCTGCTGGATATATTGTATTTCCTGATGAGTTTCAGTGAGGGGAGGAAAAGAATGAATAAATAAAATCAAAAAGCAGGCATTACATCTGTCGGCTGTAAAGCGGATATCCTCTGTTTTCCTGCTATCTTTATAAACAACTTTCCAGGAAATTATGTTTCATGATTGAATTAGCCAACATAATTTTGATACTGAGTGTGGAAGTTCTTCATGTTTATTTGTGGTGCTATGACAACCAACAACATATTTTAAGAGCCTCTCTCTAGACTATCATTTACTTGTCAAAGGTTATTGATTCTCTGCTTCTGCTTTTATTTCGACATTAACAGTGCATTTCCCATTGGCCATATGTAAACCTGGCTTTAGATTTTGTTTACATTCCAACCTTTTTTGGCAAGTTCTGTACTTACTAATGGAAGAGTCAAAAGCAAAATGAAACATATCTTTTCAGAGATAATCTGGCTCTGGTGCAAGGCCCATTTATAGAGTCCTCAGTGTATTTTTCATGGTTTTTGTTCTGCTGAAATAGCTGGATCAAATAATAAAATTAAGACAGGACCATGTGGCATGAAATGCAGGTACAATGTGTTTACTACTGGGGGACAAAGTGACAAAGTCTTGATACTAAGTTTTGCTTTCAGCAGTCTTAGCAAAGCCTACTGTTTGATGAAGCACTGTGACATCATTTTCAAAGTCAGGCACTGGCATAAGTATCTCAACTTTAACAGTTGACTACAATGAAACTGTAAGTCTCTCTTTTTGGAGCAAATCCATGATAGACTTCGCCAGAGCAGCTAGAGTTAAAAAATAATAATTATAATTTTAAAAAAGATTAAAAGAAGGCCCGACAACATCATTATACTGGGAAATTGATCTGAGATTTGTCAAGCTATATTTTTACAATTACATAACTGATACACTGGAGTAAATTCAATATGTACAACTTAAATGCTTGGCTACGTAAAGTGCTAGTGACTGTGCAGTAGCTACTGTTGTGGAGTTATTAAACATTTAATGTATTCTATATACTAAATCAATTTGCTTTTTCTTGGTTTCCCCCTTTAGCTGTCTTTCTTACAAGTGACAAGTAGGGTGTGTGTGTATGCACACATATGATTTTCATGGTTTTCAGTGTTGTTAAAATCTCTATGCATGAGGTTCTTTTTTTTGTTCTGCTTTGTTTTATTGGGGTAATTGGACCAAAACCGATGCTGAAACAACAATGTTGCACCAGTGCTTCTAGATATAAAAAGTCATGGTCGTCATATCATAAGTAAAATGTAAATTACTTCCTGGAATTACTTCTTCTATATTGAACTTCCTTGTAACAAAAAGTTGTGGTTAGAGTTCCTTTGATGACAAATTGTTCGATAATAACTTGCATTTTGTGTTGAAAGGCTAATAAACCTTCACGACTTGTGTTCCTGTGTTCCCATATGGCGTACCGAAAATTCTGCTCAAACATCTGGAAGAATATCAAACATCTCTAACACCTACATTTCTACACAAATAGAATGCAAGCAGAGAAAAGTTACATTGTCAGCACCGAGTGACTGAAGTGGTCAAAATGCAAGAAAAACACAGCCAAAATAATATAGCCAGAAAAATCAGAGGGAAAACTTCAACAGTTCACCAAGCTGTTTCTCAGATACTTGAAAGCCTCATGGAACTAAGCAGAAGAAAAAGACTGGAGAGTGTGAGGGTGGTGTGAATCCAACAACTTAGAAACCAGAAGTCAACTGGCCTTTACTGAAGACAACACTTTTGGTCCATTTTCTTCTCTATACTTCTAAAAATATCTTTCAAGCTCAACTCACAAATCCAATTCAGCTTTTCAACGAGAGACAAAGTATTAGTCCCTGTTAAGTGGAAATCTGAATTTCTAATGATGCCACAAGTTCTTCAAAACCAAAGTGTGCAAATGTATGTATATATACACACTCACCAACCTACATACAAAATAAGTGTATATATGGAATATGTGTTTGAGTGTGTATGTGCATATACATACACACACAGAAAGCCCCCTAAAGCAAACATATTTGTATCTCTGAAAGAACATGTATAGATAGATAAACGTATATCCAGAAGGGTCCTTTTTATTACTATAATTCCTCCTGAAGTTTAGCATTCTGCATCTGATTACTCAAAAGAAAAAGACCTAATGAAGTGCAAATTCAGTAAAAGTATGTTATATACTATTCTTGCATACAGGATGTGACATCTAAACAAAAATAAAAAGATTTTTAAGAATGTTTATAACTTTTTACAGAAATATTTTGAAGCTTGTTAAAATATTTAAGACATAAATGCCACAGCAGAGCACTAGACTCCTGTGCCAATTTTTTGCGTTTGTACATTCCCCTTGAGATCCCATAAGTGGCACTTCAGCAGCCTATGTTCTTAAAGCCCCCAGGATCCTAGAATTTAAGATCAAAAGATCTTTTAAAGAACAGCAGGTGCTAGAAGCTTTTAATATATAAGATGTTGGAGACATAATAAATAAATAAATAAATAAATAAATAAAACCCCTAGCTGCTTTTCACCCTCTCCAGCTATGTATCTCATGAATCCCGTGAGCAGGTTAATCTTTGACACAGCCTCAAGCTACTTTTATTGTACGAAGTTAAGCAAAGAATGGTGTACAACCTACCACATACCAGTCTGGGATGTAGAGTGGTTTGAACTACCGTGAGCTACAGCACACACTAGGATTTCTATTAAAAATAAATAAGGGCTTCTCAACATTTTTTCTCCTTAAGAGGAAACAACAAAGGATACAGACACTAAAGTGAATATTAATCTTCCAGTGTAGCTTTGTACTACGGTATGCCACAGAGCAAAGGGAAATAACAAGAGCTAGTGCAATCAAATAAGTTTATACTGGCACATTGGTGGCTTCTTATCACTCAGATCAAAGGAGGTGCCTTACTGGATCAGACCATCGGTGTGCGTGTGATCCTCCCTAGGAGGCTGACATCGCCATATAATATACATCTAACCAATTGTGTGCTTTCACACAGAAGCCCTTTGAAAAGTCCATTCTGATTGACTGAATGCTTCTAGCTGTACATTCCACAGTCTGAATATATCGTATGGCACTTCTGAGTCTCCTTCTATTTGTTTTCAATTTGTTTCCCTTTGCAGTCATAGCATGTCCCTTTGTTTTCAAATTACAGGACAAAAATTCTCCCCCAGCACAACACACATTCAAAAACCTCCCAAAAAAACAAACAAAAACCCAAACCCATAACAACAAACCAAAACGAAAAGCCCTAGGAATATCATATTATACCCCAAACAACCAAAAACAAAGAAAAACCTGAGTAATTGGAAATCTGAAGCCACAAAACCAAAACAGCTTAACAGTAATCTGTGGAAGTCTTAACAGACACACTCCAGATGGACTGAATTATTTTACATAAAGCATTCTCTCCCTACCATCGCCCCACAGGGTAGGTGAAACCATGTATTAATAAATACATAAAGCACAATTTCTCCAATATGTACAACAAACCTTATGCTAACAGTAACTCTTTAATGTACTTTTTCCTCTCATCTGGTGTTTTGTACCATCTATTGCACATCTATGCTGCACAGATAGAGGTGCCTCACCTCCCCTCACACCTAGTGAGGATGAGTAGATCCAAAGGAATATTTTTTATTACCTGTAAGGAATAAAATAACTGATAGAACAGCAAATAATAAAAATACTCTCCAATAAAAGAGTGTTTCTCTGAGGTGCTACCAACATGCAACTCAAAGCAGAGAAAAACATGACATCCATTCGAAAAAGAACAGCTACTTGTCCTGATTTATACAAAATCTCTAACTTTATGTTTCCAAAACTTCTACATATAGTAAACACAAAGCCTATTCTTTTATTCCAGCAAGAGGAACACTTGCATACAACGATCCCCTCCACAGTCTCAACATGATATCCAAAGATATCTTTCACTATTTTGGTAATGTTTCTTCTTCTGAAAGAGAATTTTTTTTCTCCAGAAGTTGAGAAAACATCTGAGCTAAGAGAAAGCACTAAAATCCTCTGAATTGACTTTAAAAAAATAAATACATTAGTTTAGAAAGTCTATAGAATAAAAAGAAAATATATTTTGTTTCAGTCTTTCTGTTTGACAGCTTTTCTGAGCTGGCCATCTGCATTAGTTCTGCATGCCTGGCAGCTGACAAGTTCTATTTGTTGAGCAGATAATTGTAGCTGTTTTATTTTCCCAGTAACACGCTATCACAAAACACAAGAGCATTCAGCTTACCTTAGATATGTTCTTCAATATACAGAGGGCAGTGAATAATAGTGAAAACTGTTTTGCCTGACAAGCAAAGCATGAATGTGTCACATCAAATACTTTGTCTTGCTCAGTGTTCCTTCAGAACAGATAGCATTTAGCTTTCATATTTTACAAGAAAGACTTACAAAGACAGCTGTGAATAGGTTGTATTTCAGGTACAACTTTTTAAAAAGTTTGCTTCAGGTTTTTAGAACTTTATTTCATAAGTTTCTAAATCTATAATAAAATAGATAAATATTATAAACTGCAACTTTTAAATAAAGAAAATAAATTTGGAACTTCAAGGCATTATATTACATCACAAGCAGGTTATGGTTTTCTGGTCATAAATATTATCCTTTTACAAATACAACTGTATTTTAAATGAGCTATTTCAATATCACCATCCCTGGGGACAGATTTTAATTATGTTCTGTTTAAGTTACATTGCTTTCCAGACGATCTGATTGTTTTGCCATGTAACTTAGAAGAAGTGTAACTTCAGCAAACTCACAGTCTAGATTTTATTCAGATAACGAGTTAGCTAGCCAGTTATTCAGTCACCAATTTTCAGCACTGAGGTCTGGAAGTCCTTTGAGTGCTGCTCCACAGTCACTAAGCTAACTTAAAGCCAGGCTCACTACTGACATTTCCCTTGCCCTTTCTTAGGCATTTCAGAGCCTTTGCTTATGCCTTACTAGTATTTGTACAAGTTCAGATAAACCATTCCAGGATGTTAAATTAGCCCAAAAATGGTATCTTTGTTCATAGGGTTAGTTTTTAGATAATCAGCTTCCTTAGCCCTCTTTCCACACAACGGCACAAATGCCAGTGCAGCACAAGGCAGGAGCACACGGCTGGAAGCAGATGGACTCTGTAAATGAGATTTAGATCAGTTTACATTTTCACTTATAACAAAATCTCATAAAATTATTTCCCATCAGACTGTGAAAACTCATTTTTTAAAATGTTTTGAAACTTATTTTAAAAGTATTTAAGTTGAAACAGAAAACTATCTATTCACAGAGTACTGGAAAGTCAGCCCCACATTTCCTTCTGGTATTGCCCGAGGGTCATGACAGAAATATGCCAGTTTCAGGGCAAGAAGAGGTGCAGATTCTATCAATTCAAGGATGTTCATTTGTGCAATTTGAGATATGGGGGCAAAAAAAATAGGAAAAAAACCTACACAGCAGCTCACATGTAATCTGAAACATCAGTTTTGTTCATCAGAACGAGAATACAATCAATACTGTTTATGAAAAAGGTACACTACTTCACAGAATGGATGTAAAGATCACCCTCAATTTGGACAGCTCATTATGATGGTCACTTCTGATGCTGAATGAAGCAATTCTTCCTTCAGTTTTGGTTGCTATATAACCAACATTGGTAGGGATGCTAAAGGAGCATATTCTAGATACTCAAGTATTAAAATTTAAAAAGAATCTTTAAAAGACAGAGCTGCAAATGTGCAGGGGCATTAAAAAAATACAATGGCTTGTCACTGAAATGGGGAAATCAATAATTACTCAATAACAATTCCATACCCATGGGAATGCAAGTCCTGATCAAAATGCTGTATCTCACAATTTCTTAAAAAGAGAGAGAGAAAGAGGATCTGAGCTGCAGGCACTTAATGTGGAGAGAAAAGCAAGAGAAACTACAAGAATCAGAAGCAACTGCTCTACATAAATGGTTTAGGGCAAGGAAACAAAACAATATCTACTTTTGGCTAAACTACCTCTCAATAACCTGAGCTACTAAGTCTATCACAAGACTGAAGATGCTGCCTAAAGCAGCACACAGTAGATAAACTACTTGATTTACCAGAGTACTCACCTACTTACACCATTTCTATTCTAGTACAACTTGAAGAATTAATAGGTATGACTCACTGCTGCCTGACCTCCATTTTGCACTAGGGTCATTTTATTTGCTAAAATGATGCAACAGCACTATTAAAACAGAAATAAGATTCATTATGTATAAGCATTTAGGCTTATGACTCCCTCCCTTTTCTAAAATCAATGACAAAATTCATCCACATCCTTCTGTCAAATATTGTTCCACTCAAACACAGAATTCATTTTAAAGAAATACCTTTTAAGTCTGTATTTTCTTATTTTTTTCATTGTTAATCAATCATTTACACACCAGTGCTATGTCTTTATTATCCCATTATTTCATCTTCACTGATTAACAAAGAAAAGTTCCACTGTAGCAGCAAAGAATAATTGTTGGCATTTATTATGCAAAACTTTTAATATAAATTTTAGATTTTATTTTTGTTAAAATGAAACCTGCCATGAGTTAGCACATCAAATTCCACATATTATCAGTTTAACACTTTCAGGATGAATCCTGAAATGACTAAAATACACATACATGCAGCAGCAGACATGAATGTTTATCACTTGCATATTGGATAGGTCATGAGTTTTCTAAAAAAGTGTAAATACAGTTGCATTCGGTAACATAACTATATAAAAAAGCCTGTTGAGTAAAAAATGCCATCCTATGCACACACACATGCATAAGCACACATGACAACAGAAACCTTTTTATTACCTTTTTTTACTTTTTAATTATTTATTATAACTTTTCTTTTTGTCTGTTAAAGCAGAAATGAAATAATTACATTGGCTATTATGATATTTGGAGTGAGAAACCAAAAGGAATAAAAAAACCTCCTTAAGGGCAACAAAGACAGGGTTAAGATCATGTTGATTCCTTTTCCGTGTCTCTCCTCTTTGCAAAGTGTGTTACTCCTGGTGCAGTTAGAAGCTGATAAACTAAGCCAGTGCAGAAAAAATAGATTTATCTGAATTCTCAAAAATAACAGGTGAAACAGCTGAAGGCACAACGTATCAGGGAAAAAACCCAAGCTTTTATTCAGTCTTTCAAGATCCTTTTTTGACTGCATGAGTTTCCTCCTCTAGTCTGCCTCTTTTTGTCTATGAAGTTGGGTATCGTTGTCTATCTAAACAAGATGATTTATCTCTCCTTACTGAGACTTTCTATCAGGTCAATAATATCTTTTATATTGAATAAATCTTCATTTTTTAATATGTAAACAGCATTAACTGGATGGAAAATGGACTGAGATTCCGGAATACCAATGTGATTTTTAGGAACTGTATCTGTAGACTGAGCAGGGTAAATGGCATTTTTAATGAGCTAACACCTTGAATAAGGACCACTATGAGGCAGAAATGAAACAGAAACGGAGATGATGAAAGCCTGCGGGGAACTGTCAGTTATCTGGAACTTCTGTGGAACAAAAATTGTTTCCCTGAGGAAGGGAAACATGCAAAACTACTTAATTTTTAATCTCATTTTTAATATTTAAAATCAGACTGTCTCAGTCACTTCTAACGAGAAGAGGCCTAATACAATGTAAGTACAATATTAGCTGACGACAACAAACCTTGCCAGTTAAATGCTTGGCTCATAACTAGTCTATATTTATTCTCTTTACATAAAGTCTATATTTATTCTCTTTACATTAAAGAAGTCAAGTATAAAGGAAAAATATGATCTTGCCAAGTAACTAAGACAGTACACTTTAATTGTAGAGAAATATACAAAATTATAGGCACAGTTTTGTAAATTACTGTGTGTTATTTCATTGATAAAGACTATCATTTACTGTTTTAAAAAATACAGTAAAATACATAAGCAATAAAATGTATTTACACAAACAGAACTACCAGAAAACTGCAGCTAAATGAACTTACAAAGTAGAACAGCACACAACTGGGGAGGGACTCTGCCCAACTGTGACAATGGGAGAGACAGAAAAGGACTTGGATCTCCCTCTTCCACAGTCGTGTAAAGGGTCAGCATTGTTACAAGCACCAGACTACCCAAGGGGCATCAGCTGAAAAGGAACTGCAATCACACTTTTAGCTCTGCCCATTTTCTGAGAACAGAGCAAAGTCTGCAAAGCTATTTTCCAAACTGTTTTTATGAATGCTACTCATTAGATGCTCCCCATCTTTTCACAGCATAAGAGAAAGAAAGTGGAGATAAGGCGACACAGGAGATGGGCACCAGTTTGTGCAAAAGATTTCCCCCATTTCAGCAAGCACAAGAAACTCAGCTCCCATTCAGAGTACAAGACTGTATTTGAAGAAATGTAAAACTTCTAAAACTGATTTATTAAGGACATTCAGACAGCCATAGAAGAAGTAAATCTAATAGTACATATGCAAAAAGTGACACAATTACATGATCAAGTATCAGTAATTATTATTCAGAAGCAGCTTTTCTAAAGTTAAAATTTCAATCAAAGTTCTCTTTCTTCTTTGGCTGTCAGCTTGGAAATATATTTAAAATTTCTTTGCATTTTACTTGTGCTTGAAGGGCTGAAAATCTAAATATTTGTTTTAAAGATGATGCATATTAATAGATACTTAACTTAAACCAACAAACACTAGAATGATGGGCCAGCTTTGATTTAAAGCAATACCATAAATAATCATCAGGACAGAGAATGAGGGCCACGTATTTTCCTAGTATTGTGAGCAAAACTAAGAGAAAAATATTGTGTTGCATTTTAAGGGCACTTCAGAGTACAGTCACACTTTAGACTTGCATGTTAAAAATCACAATTTATCCAGAAAAAGTCTCTTGCAAACCAAAAGTCAAACAAAAACAAAGGTGAAAGATCAGAATTCCTTTTTTTTTTTTTAACTGTATGAATTGAGGATGGAGTCTGATGTAAGGGTGTCTTGCTTGTGTGATGCTTTCACAGGTTAATATGAAATCTAAATCTATGGTGCTTAGAATACTCATGTCCCCTTTATACAAAAGTATCACAGTAGTACCATAAACTTAGTTTTGGTTTATTTTTTATATTTTTTTAGTCTCCACACAGAGTGGAATATAGGAATTGTGACATATTTTTGTTTTGCACGCTCTCACAAGTTTTCAGGAATACAGTCGGCAGGTACAAACAGGGTCAGCTTGTGTTCACGTATCTGTCACACATTTCAATAGAAAGCTGACAAAGATTTTCCTTCAGACCTTTCTTAGGCACTTGAACACATGGCAGGGTCCAGTATTTTAAGCTCCCTGCAAGATTTTGCCTACTAGGAGTTAATTTATTATGTTGGACACATCAAATACATAAATAAAATATCACCTGTATGAAGAGGATGTCCACAGCACTGTCAGTGAGAAACAGTGTTTTTGAGAATATGTCTAATTAATTCTAATTTACTTTGCAAATTATAAATATGTCTAATTCTAATTTGCTCTGTAAATTATAGGAAGAGCCAATATGCACTAGTTTTGCACCTTCTATCATTGGATATCATCAGGACTTCTGAAAAAATAACAATTTTCTCCACTGAAAGATCATTATATGTTCAGGTGTGTGAAATCTCTCAAGAGCCAAGAAAAATGCAGGTTCAAGCAACAGCAGAAAAAAAGCTCCAAATGGCCAAGTGTCCTACTCCTCCCTCCCTCTCCACCCCCCAAAAAAAAAGCTGATTACTGTATTATATACAAATAACATGGGAGAAAGTGGCTTTTCCACCCTTGGGGAACGTGTATTTGTGTTTGCAGCCTTAAACATGGAAAATGACCATTCATATTAAGATACTTTCTACAAAAGTGAGGCAAAATGGAGATAAGCTGCTGCAAAGAACATGGGATCTGTGCTTGGTTTTCTTTCTCTTGGGCTGCACTTTGTCACTGACTCCTGGAATCAAAGGAAAGATTAGCAACATGTAGAAGGGCATGTACAAAGCAAGGCAGTCTGAGAGCCAAGAACTGGGTCATCTGCTGTCAGCTGTGAAAACTGCTACATGCTACAGAAAGGAAAGGGAAAAAAAATACCAATATGATATTTCCCTGGATTAGAGCAGCTGACAAATTTGCCACATGGAAAAAAACAACTCATTACTGGATTCTCACCAAAACCAACATATAATCTGATTCATCTCTGCAGAGAAGATGCCAAATTAGGACTTTTAAATTTAAAATTAAGATCAATATTTGTAAAAGATTTTGTTGTTGTTGTTAACTATTAACAGCTGTTTCTTCTCTCAGTAAGGTTTGTGAGATACAAGAAAAGTTTTGCAGTGAACTGCCCCAGATCACATACATTAAGGGCTGGTCCAAAAAGGATTTTCAACTTTTCAGTATTCTTCTCCAATTCACATACTCCCTCCTACTAAGAATGGCCTTAAAATGTGTTTAAGCTTATAGTAAAATAAACTAAGACACAAGTAGTAGACAATAAAGCAGAGATTAAAAACCTTGGGATGTTTCCAAATGCTTGGCCTCAATCAAACAGAACACAGAGCTTGAAACAAGCTGGTCAGCACTATTTTGACAAATTGTTTTATTGAAAAATGCTGTCTCAATGAAAAGGCAAAATTGCCCTCACAACATCTTGATTCTTCAAATGCCCACTATTATTAAAAGCAGGTTTTCCAAGGGAAGCCTGTTCTAATTCAAAGCACCTAGATTTTATCCCAGACTACAGATACTCAGTAGAGGCACAGCAAAGGTACGTTGGCCAAGGCTGAGGATGCCAAGAGTTTGTAGTTCCCTGGAACAAGGGGCTGTGAATTCCCCCAGTGACTCAAAGCATCACTGATTTTCCTTAATGTCTTTTTGATTATCCTAATATTTTTTTACTTTTAAAAATCTGTATTACTCTGCTGTATTTAAAAAAAAAAAGTTATATATTAGCATTCCTGTAAGCCAACTGGAAACAAAAATCTTGTATTTTTATTCATCTAGAATCTTTCAACGGAAGGAGAGGAAAAAAGAAAGGCCAAATCTGAAAATTTGACTCTAATTCTTTATGTTTTTCATATAACCAAATACATGTAGTTAGCAACACATTAAACAATCCACAAGACTTAAGAGTTAAACAACAGACCTGGTATATGAATGACCCAAGCCTTTTTATTTGTTTTGTGTTATGGGGTAGAATGAGAAAAAAAAATTAAATTCCTTTTAAAAATTCACATTACCTTTTTTGGGGGGTAATTCCCTGCTAGCAAAGGAGAATGTGCTCAATAGCTTGGATGTCTTAACACATTGAGTTCATTTTGCATACTTTGCTGCTGAAATTAAATGACCATTTTTTGTTTGTGCTGTACAGTTTCAAGTATCTGTTAAGCATTTTCTAATTAATTATGCCTTACATTGATTTTTTTCATGCATAATTATTAACCCTTGAAAAGTCTTCTACTAATCAATTTACACTTAATTAAGATCTCTCTCACATGCCCTCTAGTATTTCAGTAGACACACTTTTTAAAAGTTACTTTATCCAACATGGATATCTCAACTCCTTGTTATTAGAAATCCATACTAGTTTTTTTCTCAACCGCATCACCCACCCTTACAGCTCTCCTTCACCAAGTGATTGGGCCATTTGAGCAATGATCTGCAGGTGCAAAGGACATAATATATATATTTTACTGCCTAGCCATGTGCTAGGAAACAAGGAGTTATCAGATTCAGTACAAGAGCCCTGGGATTAGCAGCTTTAGCCATGACAGCCGCGCTCTTGCATAGCCCCCAGCACAGGAAAGGGTAATGCCGAGGTGGTTCCTTAAGGCAGCCGCTGTGAGTGAGAATATGTGACTCCGTATGCACTCACTTTTATTCTAAAACAACATTTCTTTGGCTTTAATGATAAAATCCAGGGATTACAGTAAATACAAGTCTCCTATCCTTAATCTTTTAAGTCAACTATTGTGTTATTCAGAAAACATCTTCAATGGAATTCAAACCAACTTCTAAATACAGTAAACTCTGGTTGTAAACAGATCTCTTAGCTTCTTTGTTTGATTCTGCCTTTTGTTAAGATTAAACAGAAAATGCAATTTTCTGCTATACAAGAAAAGGCATGGACTTCCATGAGAAAGTAGGGGAGAAGACAATGGGACCTTCACTCAGTAAGTTTGACATAGTTTGGCTGTTTTGTAAAGCAGTATTATTTTATCATTAAATATTGTCTATGGTTAAAACTGACTCCTAATTTCTTGAGAAACAAAATGGCTTTTAATGTGATTCATTGTTATTGATTCTTAAAACTCTTACAGTGCATTTCACTGCAACACAGACTGAGATATCTCAAAGGCTAGAAGAGTGCTATTTTCCTAAAGGTTCTTGGTCCAGACTGGGAGATCCTAATGCAACAGTCTGTGTACAAGCAGTATCTCTTGCTAACTAGTGTTCCTCACATGCTCTTTCTCCTGCAGCAGAATAATGAAGACCACAATATGGAATAAAATCACGATGGTGCCACAAGACATAGTAGGCAAACACTTCACAGGCTATGTGATTCACAGCTCTCGATTCTCACTATTTGTTACTTTTTTTCTGTCCAGACAGATGTTTAACAACACAACTGCGGTTCAAGTCTTTCCACTTTGTACTAGCTTAATCAAAGAGATATAACTTCATTTAGGTATTATATTGTGTAATATAAAGTGTATATAAATTAGGTATTATAATAGCATATATTAGTGTAACTATCCATTGATAAATAACAAATTATCTTGAAATGGCATGCATGAAAAGACTGTTTCCTTATGACAAACACCAGGAAACCATACAACTGAGGATGAATTATGGCAGTCATGTGAGGGAGTCCATTTTTATCTACGACAAGGTAATGTCATCTCCCTCTCCATGCTGAACAAAAAAAAATCTTTGAAGTGGGTACATTTTCTGGTATGATGTCCTTGGCTCCACTGCCTCATCTCAGAAGATTGCAGGGCAGCAGAGAGCATTGGATGCAACTAGTCTCTGTACCAGTAAGAGAGAAGGCTGCAGCAAAAGCAAGAGAGTAGAAATACTATTGACCGAACGCTTTCAGTGACCATGTCCTCAGCACCCTGCACAGGAGCTGCCATCGATTACTAGAGCCTGAAAGCTG
Organism: Caprimulgus europaeus; assembly: GCA_907165065.1. Next base: position 17,908,694 of record OU015538.1, on the reverse strand, counting down.
GAACAGCTTTGTGTCCTGACTATTAATTTCCAGAGCCTCATACATCCCACATGCATAAAACCATTCTGTAGGAGAGAAGCTGAGTTCTACTTGCAGGTATTTTCTCCCCAACACACCGCATATTTCAGAAATCCAATTACTTCCATGGGTAGACCAGGAAACACTGCAAGCTTCTGTTACTCACACATTAAGTTTCTGTTACTCACACATTAAGCTACAGTTAATAAAAAGTAGTCTGTTTTCAGAGAGGATGGGATCTACACTGATATGGTTCTCCAGTCTGTATGAGAAAGTACAGTATTGGCTACTTTTACAAACACTGAAATGAGGAGCACATCTCACCACTCTCCACTTTAAGATTAACTTGGTATTTTATCATTAGTACTTTTGATATTTGAAAATGTAGGCTACTTAACAAAACTGGTATTTAGGAAAAGGTTACAAAAGTCTTGACAAAACACATTTAATGAATTAATAGTCATAGTGTTTTGTAAGAACAGCATCAGAAATGATGTGCAAATGGCTTTTCTGAAGATCATAAGGATCATTAAAAACGATGTATCTAAATGCACTTGATAGTTATTAGTATGCTTGTGCTTATTATTAATCTGTGGAGTCCTGATTTTCACCACTAGGAGTTAGTGTAAGAGAGGAAAAAAAAAAATGAAAGCACAATTTATTAACAGCAGCAAATGTAATCAGCCACAGCCCCATCCCATTAGAAGTAGAGACATGTAGGACAACACTTTAATGAGTAACAGTAACAGAAACCCTTACTGAAAGCCTTCATGATCTGAAGGAAAGCGCACTGCATTGCAGTTTTATCAGCATGCTGGTTTCTTGTTATGCATTACTGGGGAGACTAAAGGAACTGTTACTGAAGCAAAGGAAGAATTTCACCTACCAACAGAGCTTGTCACTTGCAAAATCCTCTCACAAGTGTCTTTTTTCCTTTTTGAAAAATTTTCCAAGGGCTTGACAAGCCCTGCACATCAAAAATTGCTCCTCACTGCAGACTAGCAATGAGGAAGATGAGGGTTACACATCCCCAAACCCAAGAGCTGCTAATGCCTGCAGAAGCTTCGTAGCCCAGGCTGCTTGCTATGCTCCCTTCACACAGCACTCTAAACGGAGCAGAAGCACAGCCATATCAGCTTTTCCTCTGCACTTATCCCCAGTTTATATCCCAGTGACACTCCTTTTGGTGACAGTCCTATTGCTATTCAGCTCAAGTATCTTTTACCTTCTATAGCCCAGTTCCTACATAACAACTCCATCCAAATGCAGTATCATCATACTTGGCATTGCAGTTAAACATACTAACAACAAAGCACTTTGGCCAAATTAATGGCTTTGCTTTTTGCACATAATAGTGGCAAACAGAACATCCCACATAATCTCTACAGAGCTTGACCAATGATTTAAAAATTGTATTATCAACAGCAATATCCAACTCTAAGGGTACCATTTTAAGAGCTGAAGTAGCCACATTACCCAAGTCATTTGTCTAAAACAGAAAATTATACCATTCTATACCCATATAATGCTTTACATTTTCAAGAGTCAAACTCCAAATTCATTGTAAAGTCCTACATGTTCAGTTCTTGCTGTAATTTTATTAAGCAGAATAAAATAACCAAAATACCACACATTTATTTTTCCTGTCAGACTGGGATCACGTTCAAAGAGTAAAATTATTTATAATGGCTTTCCAACTATATGTTTCACTTCATACTTTTCATTAGCAAACTTCACACTGAAATTTTGTGGAAAGCATCTACTGATTAATGTTGTCATGATCAATTGTACATGCTACAAACCTTTGGCAAAAGTGATATTCGCAATAACTTACTCACCAGTTCTTTCTTGGCAGAGAACTTCCACACACTGATCTCCAGAAAGGGCCGTTCAGGTTGAGATTTATCTCACAAATAAGAGCTTCCCTTGAACCTGAGAGGAAAAAAAAAAAAAACAGATTGATGGAAGGTCTTGGCAAAATTTATCTTAGAATTATATCCTTTGAAAAATTAGGTTTGGCCATATTAAATTCTATATCAAGACCCACCCTCCCTGTACTGCTATATTTATGTTAAAGCAAACAACAAAACCCCAACAACACACTGTGGTAAAATGCAAGAAAAGTGCCTTTATTTCATTTTAATCTGAAATCTATTCTTATTGAAAATGTCTATAAAATTTAATTTGATGTCTATAACTTACATCTACAAATTTTAAAGCAGTCTAAAGAATTTTACAACAGATATAGAATTTTCTATTAAACTGCATGGGGTTTTTTTAAGTTTTATAGATTCCTATTCAAACTCTAGAGAAGACTGCTACAAAAATGTTAAAGGGTTTTTACATAAAATTGAGATTGTAGAAATTAAATATCAGTATGTTTTTGATTCTTCAAAGACATTCTTTTGCATATCATTTGAACATGTGTTAGTCCCTTCCAACATAAAGTCTCATCTTTCCCATGGGAAAAAAAAACACCACCACCAACAACAAAAACCTAAGGCAAACACTTTGCAGCACAGATTTTATTTATTTTTTTTTAGCTACTATGATGATCAAGGTCACTTGGGGTAAATGCTGGCTATATGGTTATACAAGTAGCTGAATTGCTGTTATGATGGAAAAGAGTTTGTTACTACAAAATCATAGCCAAATGAACTAAGCTTATAACTGAGATGACTTATGTTGTTATAATAGCGGAAATGAAAGAAAATTACTGTAGCACATTTGCAACCAAAAAAAGCACGCTTGTAAGGGAACAAAACATTGATGATGACATTTTTCAGACAGTAATTTAGTGGGCTCTTTCGTTGCAGTTATGTTACTGACAATCATTTTTTAGAATAAGGTAATATTTGAGGAATAAACACGGAGCTATACTTTCCACACAGAGCAGAAGGAACAAAAACAAATACAGTGCAACTTCCAGAGAATCTGCACCAGGGTCACGTGAGCACATGTCACTATTATTATAACCTTTCTTTTTTTTTCTTTTTGATTGGAGCAGCATTAATCTTTGCTAAGGCACTAAAGATTATCAGACAATTTTGCTGACCATTGCTATTGCTTCTAATGTGCAAGTATCTACTTTAAAAATATTTAATCAGCCTAAGTTCTTTTTCTGCAACCTAATTCTATTGAGAATATAAAAAGGTTGCACTATATCTACTCTAATCCTAGTCATTTTAACAAACATCTGTCCTGCATGATTTCTGTAGTGCAACAGCTGGCCACACACAGTTACTTTTTTAAATGTCCAGTAGAAATGAAAACATTTACTGTCCAAAATGCATGTTTGAGTACTGTAAAACCCTATGAATAATCAATATTCCTGAAAGAAACCATTGTATAAATTCCACAAGGAGGAAGTTGAATATACTACTTATGAAAAAAAAAAACAAACCCAGTAAGCTCCTCTACCCTCCCCAAGCTGAGTGACAGTTTAGTGCAGCTGGAGACAATACCATGTCACCTGCTTTTTCAGTTAAAAGAACAGTCTGATGAAGACAATCTATAGAAGTAAATAATAAATGCAGACTTCTATTTTATTTTAAGCTAACATGACTGTCAGACATTAAACATGCATCATGCATATACACCAGGTATATGGTATATATACATATACACATGGACATATACAAACTGAGATATAACACATTTAAGCATCTATATGTATGTGTGCATGTTCATATATGTACGTAGGTAGCTGTGAATAGGTGTAAGTTCCAAGGGTGACTCCAGAATGTTGTAGCTATAGGTGTTTAAACAAATATTGTCTAGCATGATGAGCCTTGGAATTAACCCAGTCAAATGATTTTTTTATATTGTAGGAAAGAGCTGCTGGATAACAATACCACAGAATTTTAAAAGAAAAAAGTCTTCCATGCTATATTTAGAATATTGCCAAAATTTTATTTTGCAGCTCACAACAAACCTTTGTTTTAGTGTTGTTCTCTCCTGCACTCATTGTCCCCATCTTTACCTAATTGAATTTTTCTCTTTCCATCAAAGAAAGGCATTGCTCCTTTACTTCTTCTCAAGATCTGGCAAATTTTCCATGACACTTAATCACTAGTCAGGCTACTTGGTGCTGTAGTAAACCAGTTGATTGGAAGAACAGAACTAATACTTATGCCTCTGAGAATAGAATGGATAGCTTTTCTAAAATGCAGTTTCTGGTTGGCTGCAGATTAAAATCAATTGCAGAGCTGTTGGCTTCGTCAGAAAAGAGGAATGAAGGAAAAGAACATCTTTTTGGGATTCACAGAAGGAAGCAGAGGTTTCCTACATGAAACCACAGAGAAAAGAAAACCAAAATCTCATCAAGACCAGCTATCATCATTTAGGCAGCCAAAAAAGCTGACAACTACCCTAATACTTTTTAATTTAGGGTGAGTGGTAGTCATACTTCAAACTTTTGGAGGCTAGTAGAAGAGTCTAGAAAGTTAGCTTGTTTAAAAATCTAATCTTGCATCCGTTGACTGCAGGAACTTCAGCTATTAGAAGTACATGAAACGTGTGTGATGATGCCATTCTGCAATGCATTTCAGCCGTGACCAGACAACCTCCTCTCATCCCCAGAGATCTCAAATACATCAAATACATCATCATCTTCAAATACAGTATCAAGGTAGGACAAGGGGTAGTGGTTTTAAACTAAATGAGGGTAGATTGAGACTAAATATAAGGAAGACATTTTTTACAATGAAGATGGTGAAACACTTGAAGTTGCTCAGAGAGGTGGTAGAGGATCCATCCCTGGAAACATTCAAGGTCAGGTTGGATGGGGTTCTGAGCAACCTGATCTAGTTGAAGATGTCCCTGCTCACTGCAGTGGGGTTGGACTAGATGGTCCTTAAAGATCTCTTCCAACCCAAACCATTCTATGATTCTATGATTTCATACACAAAAAACAAGGAAAACAAAAAAGTTATTTAGTAGGAACTAGCAAGATCCAGACATGATATAACTTAGTGTGTTTGGTCTTTCTAGAATGAAACAGGTACATCTATTAAATCCTGATAAAATCACGCAAGGGAACAAGAAATGAAGGGTAAGGAAGAAGATATACTACACAGGATACCTTGTACAACTTCCAGAAAACGCAATACTCACAAATTTAGAAGTTATGCATAACTAGCAAACCTAAAATACATCTTTCACAACAAATGAGATGAAGAGGGCTTAAAAATGCAATTTTGCACTTTTTTAGCACTAAACAAATTATCTAGAAGAAATAGTAACTTCTAAGCCCGTGAATTTGAATATGCCTGATGATACAGAGACCCTGCATGCCTGCTTAATACAGGAGATTTTATATTGGATATTTCAAAATTAGCTACAGGTTAATTAATTGATCTACTGACCTTCATACACTGTCCAACCAATACAAATAAAATAAATCTCCAACAAATGCTATGTGAAGGAGACAGCTTTAATATTGTTGATCAAGTAATTTTTCACTAGTGGTCTAAGTCCATTCTGACATTGTATTCTGTCTTTTATTCGTTTTTCCTGTTACCTACAATATACTCCCAGAATAGCTAAGACCCTCTCTGTGACCTGAACCTCAGTCATTCATTTATAGCTCATAGGCTACTTTCCCTGTTTTACTGAGATGTTATAAAACATGAGGTGAAGTTTGTAAAAGCACTTGGATGGGAAATCTGGATGCTTGGCATTCCTTCAAGAAACTAAGGCCAAAAGAAAGTCAGTGTTTGTTCCCTAAAATTACCATAAATTAGAAATTTAATAATAAGTCACCATGTAGCAACATGTTTATTTTTGTTTAGACGAAAATCTTTTTAGAAGGAACCAGAATTATACTGAGGTGCACCCAACTGTACCATGGTATATCCCCCTCACTACCTACAGGGGCATTTGTCACGTAATCATCATGTTATTCGCCGATAATTGTCACTTCAGAAGCAGCATACAACCCAATAGGTGTTCATTTGTTTTTGCTTGCATTGTCAATAGTAGGAAAAATACATCACAAATTGTTTAAATGTTCTGACAGACAGTAACGGCAGGACAGATGTTTAGAAGAGGTTTAAAAATGACAGGAGCTCTTTCAGAAGAGAAACAGCAAAGCTCAGTTTTTAATTATTTTATGTAGCAAGCTGTTAAGATTGTTACAGGGGGAGCAGGACGTAAATAAAACCTTCAATTTTTCTGCCAACATAGTGTTGGTTATATATCTACAGAAAAGAATCTGGCATTTCATTTGAGACTAATGATAACTGAAAAACATGTAGGGGAGAAATAAACAAAATAAGAACAAAAATCTACCTGCCTTTGGGCTAGGGGCTCATATATTGCAAAAACTAAGAGTATCCAAAAATCCATGGCTGCCATTATATATCTGCTCAGCTTAAAATGTGGAATGAGTCAGCAATTTCAACCTAACATGTAGTATCCCCATCTCAACTGGCACTAATTAACCTTGCAAAGAAGTGGAAGATATTAATTCAAGTGGAGTGCCATGCTAAAACAATTCTGCTGCTTCTCCATTAGTACAGCTACAGCCTCTGTAAGCCCTAACTGGGTGTACAGACTGAATATTCCAGGGAGAAGCACCCAACTTCTCTTTCCAGTCAGAAACACTACTCTTGGAAAGACTTTAAAGCAGATTGGGACATATATTTGTCCTACTCATGAAGAATATGCTTTCTCAATATTGGAAAGCTTTTTTACTCTACATATAGTATCCAACAACATTTAGAAACACTACATCCAAGTTTCTCACATCTTCCTAACAAATAACTGGCCCTTGGGTTGTGATATCTTTTTATAAGTAGTGTATTAATTTGGGGCAGATGGGGGCAAAGTGGATACGCTTTCTAATATAACTTTTTCTTTTGTGCTGGGAGGAAGTAGCTGAAGAGCAGAAATCCCACCATTATCAGAGTCCCTTCCTCACTCTTTCCTTCTGAAGGCACAAGTTCTGTTGCATATGCAACACCCTCCACTCTCATAAATTTTCTAATCTTTTAAGAACTACCCGAGAGAACACAAACAAATCTCCAGACTCATCTTCACACTGGGAAGAGGTAACACGGTCCCTGCTTCTCCCCTACTGCTTCCATTAAAGTCAAATGTAAATTTTATGTTGTGCCCCAAAACGCTGAGTCTAATAAAAGCAGCACCTGAGGTCACTTGATTTGTCACATGTACAACTTCAGCTCACCCTGCACCCTGTGAACCATGCACGACCTTCTCTGATCGACACCTGTTGCTGGGAAGCTGCCAACCAACTCGACACATCCTGGACTAGAACTGTCATCAAATGAAAATCTTAACTAACAGTTTAAATATCTTGGACTCAAAAGTGATTTTGAGAAGCCCAATTAGTACCTACTGTTAAATGCAACAGTGTAAGTTAACAGACAAGCCTTTATCACTGTGACTGTACGTGTCTGGACTTTGGCACTGGGGGCTGCAGGGTCCTCTGTGAGGAGAGGCCGAGGCTGCCCTGTGCTCGACACAGCCAGTTCCAGCCTGCTCCATAATGGACACAGCCCAGGGCACAGCCCAGCCAAGGGCACAGCCCAGGCCAGTCCAAACAACAATCCCGGAGGAGCGACAATCCCGAACTGAAATCGCAATCCAGGGAGAGTGAGAGCCCGAGTGAAAGCCAGAGAGAGCAAGAGACGAAGAGCCCCTCATGGATCTCTTGCCCATGGGGGACAGGAGATGGAACAGCCCCTTGGCAGAGCCAAATGCCCATGGAGCTGATCCATTGCAATATTCCTCACCCCCTGAGATCTTGTGCTTGCAGACTGACAAAACAAAAAGTCCTTCAGTCCCAGGGACACAAATGCCAACACTGGTGTGTTCTCAGTGTTTCTCTCATAACAAATCCCAGGCTGAAAGCAAAATGCAGCACTATTCTAGTACTAAAAAGAAACCCAGTTCTGTTCCAGCTACAAACCAGGACACCTGATGAGCAGGGGTAGTGAGAGAGCAGCTGGATGGGTATCTGTCAGCCAGACATGGACAACCCATCACAGAAAGACAGCAGAACTATTATAAATAAAAAGAATACTGTGCTGTTTCATCTCATCTTCTGGAACAGTAGAAATTCACATTTCATCTGCTATTTCTCAGTCAAGGAAAAACTGCAAGCAGCTACACATCACTCTTCTCAGTTACCCTCACTTCTCCTCCATTGCCTGATGAGGATGCTGCTGCCAGAAATGCCTTTATACTGAATTATGGGACGGAATTTTTTCTCATTTCTACTTTGCTGATTTTACTCTCTTCTCCTTTTTATTTTTCTTTTCAGTTTTTGGAAAGGAAACCTCCCTTAGACTCCATCTCCTTTTTTCTTTTTTTATCCATCTGTCTTCTGATTGTTCCTTTTGTTCAATCCATTTCATTCACATCTTCTAAACTCAACTTTTACAGGAATAAAAACCTAAAAATAAAATTCATCAACCTCAACTAACGTAGAAGTTAGCTTTGTGCGGGGTATTAGACTAGATAACCTCCAGAGGTCTCTTCTCAACCTGAATTGTTCTCTGATTCTATGATATACATATATACATACTTATGCATACACAGAGCTTCTTTTTGACCAGAGCATGTATTCCTCTTCACACTGCAAAATAAATGTAGGTTCCTGGCATCCCAATGTTTGCTGGCCCAGAGAATGACCTTGAATTGTTAACACTAGTCTCTGTTGCCCACTCCCAAGCAAGATACTCTTATTCAGGAGGATTATCAGAATCAGTAATGGGTTTTGCTCCTGCATGGATTTACAGTATTTGCAAGTATAACTTGTGCAGCATTGAGATAGACAGAGTAAACAAGGCTATAACAAAGGAGCAATACCAATGAGTTGTGGTTATCAAAGTCAAGCTTCAAAAGAGAAATTTCAGTGCTGAAAAGATGAAAATCTGAACAACTGGGACTAAACAGAGTTTCTCATTAGAATGAGAAAAAGTTCAAAGATGTGAAAACTTAGTTTTAATGGATATGCTCTTTGCTATTTGTTTTCATGTAGTAAGTATCTTCAGACAGTGGAAAACTAATTGCTTACTAACATAAATAAGCACTGTGTGGCATGTTTGAGTAGTCACCGAGATTTATACAAAAGCAGTAGAGAAAAAATGTTGTGCCTTCAGGACACAACGTGACAGTTAGAGTCTGTCAGAATGATAAAAGCTTCTAACCTTGCTGTCAGTTGATATCTTGCTCCAAGTGGCTTTGGAGTCAAATTCAGTAGAAACCAGTAAGATTAATTCCAGTAGGCACAGTTCATTACCTCTCATAGAAAACACCATCAACAGAGTTTAATAACTTGCTTCTAACTGTTTAATTGTGATGTTTCCAATAATAATTATTGATTATGTCAAAAAAATTACATTTTGTATAAGACTACTGCACAACACATACAGTAACTAAGTGCCAGCTGATTCTTTGCCAATTTGATTTATTAAGAGTTATGTATACACAAGCGGCAGCTAATGTGCTGGCTGCCTTCCTGCTAGGCTCTTCCATCCTAGTCCCTCCCCTTCAATGCTAATCAGCGAGCACAGCATAACAAGGAGATAATTACACATTGCAGCTATTTGTGCCAAGAGACTTTATGTAAACATTTTAAATACATTCAGTTACTTTTCTCTGGCTACAGGTTGTATTTTAAGGCAGAAGTTTAGGGAGACCCCCTCTTATGCTTTGTTGTTTGACGTTAACTTTCTCAGACCATGCTTAAAATGATACTAAAAATGTGCAATACAAATTTTTATACTTTATCTTTTAGTTATCTTAAACCATACAGGAAAATTTCCTTTGTAGGTAGCAAAGTAGTGAATACACTGTAGGAACTTTGAATACCAAGTGTCTGAAAGTGAATTAAGTTAGAATATTTGTGGAGGCTAAAATTTTGTCAATTATTCTGTTATTTATTAAAAGGTATACGTGAATAATTATTTTTTTTTATTTTGTAAATACCCATGTGAATTGCTAGAATTTTTCAGTCTTCATTCAAAAAAGCTCACAATCTCTGAGAATAATACCAAATTCTCTCAAAGTTCTACAAAAAATGGACAGAAAATTAGCATGTACCATTGGAAATACGGATCAATATGACAATGAGCTTAGCCGGCATAATGTTAATTCAGAGAAAAAGCAATTAACCTAAAAAACAAAACGATGAACAAGACATTAAAGAGTCAGGCTATTACTAGAAAAAATTGTTTCCTTTCTTCCTTATTTAAATGATAAAAATGAGTTAGGAAGCAAATTAGATTCCAACTTACAGCTTTTAAAATTATGATAAAATGTAGTAACTGAAAAAAGATCTCAGAATAATTCATTCCAATTTGTGTCTACGGTGAACAACAAAGTCCCTTGGAAGCAGACCTTTATATAAAGTCATTACACTGTTGCTATTTCGATGGGCAAGGTTTCTAATGAACCAATGGCAGTTCGCTGATAACAATTAGATGAGATTAAATTAAACCATGTACACACTTTTAAAAGAGCAATGGTGCTCCTGATAACAGAGACTTAATCATTGTGTTAACCTAATCACCTGCCTGTCTCAAATTTACTTCACTGCAGGTTGAAATTTGGTATTAAATGCCCATCAATAACAGCGTGCAAATAAAAATCATGTAAGCAAACTAATTTAATGTCAAACTAATGAGACTGGAACCTCTGCTTAAGCAATTATATTTTAGCCTTTATCAAATAAAGTGCTTAGAGGGGAGGGGGCTTCCCCAAATTTACTGGGGTGGGAGATTTTAGTGGTTAATGAGATGATCAAGACTAAATGTCAAACTAAATAATATCATAAAATCTTTATTTCTGATGCTTGCCAGTTCAGAGTCATCTCTTTCATGCACCCTTTTGTAACAGGTTCATTGGCCAAATTTGAACTTCCAGCAATAGTAAAATATCATTTATCAATGTTCAGACACTAATTTGAAATCCAAGCATACTAAAAAAGCCTAATGCAATACTTAATCACAAAACAATGACACAAGGGTCTAAGGAAAATCAGATTCCTAAATTCAGTTACTAACAGGTTCTTATGGAAGCTATAAGGGACAATTTGAAAGGTTTGAGATATAAAAACATACAAATATACTAATGACTGCAGAGATATATCAACATTCTTTCTGTGGTGTGACATACATTAAATAACAGCTGACATGAGTTATCCTGTCTGCCTGGTTATGACTGTAACTTTTCCCTAAACTTTTCCCTTAATGGAGATCTGCACCTGATCAGTGTTCAGGCAAAATATAGAAACTTACAACCATGTTAGGAATTGGACCTATTTAGCTTAAGTACTTAGTGCTCTAAAAAAAAAAAGACATCCAATAAAAAATCAGAAGCAGTATGACGCGATGTACATACATGTATATATGTATGCATGTGTGTGTATATATATATATATATATATGTTATCTTTAACTTAACTAACCTGTTGTGAAGTCATAAGGTTTTAATGTTATGGGCCTGAAGAGACCTATGATAGTGGATTTAATGCTGAAATCTATGCCACATCATCTTCACTGTATGTCACACAAGCCAGGTAGATAAAAGGCAGGTCAGACATGCTCATGTGCTGATGTGAAGTTATATCCAGAAACCAAACAACTGCCCTCCAAATATTTTCACAAGTCTTTGGATCAAATGTAAAGAAACTCTATAATGAACCATTGGAAGTAAGGCTATTATAGTGAGAAATATTTTCTTGATGAGGTGAAGAGCTGATGCCCATCTAGAAAAGCAGTACAAGGTCTCTCCATCAGTTAAATCTCATTGGCAATTCCAAGAGTTAAGTGGTGCTCAGCTCCCAGGCTATATTGACCTCACCAATAATGACTGATTCCACATGGGTTACTGCTGGCTAATACAACTGCAAAAATGGGCAAACACAAACATAAACAATCTTATTTTATACTACTGCATGTCTACAGCTACAACTCTATTTCTCAGTAATTTTTCAGGTCTTCTCCTTTACAGTTCAGATTTCTTCTAAACAAAGGTACTACACGGGACATTTTTAAGGATTAACCCAGGATAAGATGGCCTTTAGAAATAAACATTTTCAAAAAGACCAGTAGAAGGGAAGATGATGAAGAAGAAAGGAAGGAAAAATGCAACTTTCAAGTTACCTTTAAAAATGTGTAGGAAGTCCAAAAGGATAAAAAAGAGATATTAAAAAAAGCTGAGTTTTTGCCCTCTCATGTTTCAGCAAGGGATTCTAAATATCATCATGGGAGAAATCAATTTGCAGCAGCTGTGGACAGCCTTAAGGGCTTGAACAGCTTAATTGGAGAAATGTTTTAAAAGTTAAAAGGCCAGAATTATGTCAAGTACATGAAGCAAAAACTCACAGATGCTTCTAAATGTATTCATTATACAGTATTTCAAATGACAGCATCAATGTAAGAAAAAATGTTCAAAAAGTATCATTAAAAGCTAGTTTTATTGATGAATTCTAATCAAATACCAGAAATATTAATATAAGCATGTATATTATATTTTAATCTGTTCTAAAAAGTTGTATTAGCAATTTCTAAAAATTACTCTTTACTGTGTATTTAATGTATAGAAGCTAAATGTTCAGGTACTTAGAAACAGAATAGCCACTTAATTAAAGGCAGGACTGAAATTTAACAGTTCACTTAAACTACTCATCTCCTAATTTAGTTTCCTTCTTTATGTTGAATTTAGTGTTCATGCAGGGACACAATCTAACTTTCATGAAAGTTGAAGCCCAAATGCATAGAATATGAATTAGTATAAAACCTCTGGCTTTTAATTTCAGAGCTAGAAAGCGTATTTTTTCTTTGGCTTAATTGCACACAGAAATAATAGTGCCTTTAAAAGCACCTGTTTGCTGAATAACTCAGACATTCAAGAGGAAAATAGCACAGGAGGAAAATAATGTCCAGCAAGAAGCAGCAATTCTACTGTTCACTATTACCTTCCTTCATTAAATGTGTGTGTTTTACCTTTCCCATCATTATCCCTCAGCGGTGCTGCTCAGGATGGAGACAACGTTCATTATAAGCCCATCACTCCCAAGAAGGAGAGGTTCTTCAGCTACAGCTCTCTCTAATGAACTATAATCTGAAATGTGAATAAATTAATAATTCAAAGAAAATGCTACTGTTCTGAAACAACTGTAAGCATACTAGGGGTAAAGGAGGTCATAAAATTTGTGATGTTTGGCCCCATTCTCACACTGTATCTCAAATCACTTCAGTGTACTGGTCCAGATTTGCAATGGAGGTAGATGGCAGAAAAAACCCCAAAGGATCTTTGTTTATTCTTTGGCAGTGTAAATCTACAGCACCACAGAAAAAACAACAGTTGCACAAGGACCACATGGGTCAGTATATCTTCATCAGTATTAGTAATATAACTTCTGAATAAATACTGCTATTTATCACAGAAAAGTATAACATAGATTGTCGTAATGATGTTTAGATTTATAAAGTATTTGTAGGTAGTGTGACTGAAAATACTATGAAGGACTTCAGTTCAAAGTGGTGAAAACTGTGATACCCTCATTCGTCTTTTTACAGTTCCTCAACCTACAGCCAAACACCCTGGCAATAGATGGGATGATTTTTTTCAGTAATGATTCTAATACTTTCTGTGCTATACTTGCATGTGTTGAGTTGTCCTTGAGGCATCCTTCTCCTGGAGTCAGGCAGGAAGCCTGCATCACTGAGGCTCCTTGCTCAACTTACAGCTGTGAGACAGGAAAGCCACCCAAATCCTGTTATCTTCTGGGTGTTTTCCACAACTTCAAGAACTATTGTCAGATGATTTTGTATGAAAAGCAGCATATGATGCTGATACAAACCCAACACACACACAAAATAATCCCAGTCACTGTAATACAGAGACTGTAACTTTTTAACTCATAAAGTCAATAAAAGTTTTACCTAAAGAAATCTTCAATTCAGGAGCTTATTTCTAGTCAGGAAATATACATTTAATCAGGATTTAAGTATTTGCCTAAGTTCTGTTTTCCCATTGTAGCAAGCCGTATTTAAAATTGATCTCTTTTAAATCATCTCCCAATCCATCTGCTTGCCAACTTTATCTAGTCTGTATCAAAGACGAGTAATCAAAAGCCTTTGTTGTTCTTTTATGTTGTACAATAAATAGCTCTGAAGCTATCTGTTATAAAAATTATGAACAGTAGTGAATCTATGACGTACAAGTCATCTACAATAAGAAACTAGAGTTAAAAGATGAATTTATGTTCTAATTGAACTAATTATGGGGAAAAGAGATTGCAGGAAGTCCAAAAAAACCACTGAATTAATTCTCTGTGGAATGCCTTCTGGTAAAGAGGACATGAAAAGAGCCCTCACCTCATGCCAGTAATTATTTTGGATAATACAGAGCTGAATGTTAGGTAAATACCCAACTGTCTGCTTGTTTAAAGAAGCAGCTAATTAACAATTAAAAACAAGGAAAAAAAAAAAAAGTCTTGTGTTGAGCTTCCTGATCTCCTAGCCTTCGTCAGAGATCTAATCTCAGATGCAACTGTGTGGCCTGCCTTCTGTTCTTGGACACAAAGGTTAAACTCAGACAGTCGTTGGCTACAGCTTTATACCTACAGTTAGTGTGAAGCTGAAAAGATGTAGGGTGTGAATGAGGCTGCTCTGCATCACCACTCCATTAATTTAGAAGAGCTGAGGATATAACTTTAAATCCTTATTAATAAATATATAGGCTATGTACAACAGACCTGAGCCTCTATGGCACTACTCCAAGTTTCTGTCCTTCAAATTTCTTCTAAGTAATTATTTTGACAGAATATGACTAAAATATCTCAATTATAGTGATGAAACCTATCAGTATTTCCATGCTGTATGTGTGCAGCACATAGTTACAGTCTCTCCATAACTAGTTCCAGTACAAGTCCAAAAGCTGTTCAGAAATATCCCTGAAAGCCTTTTCCCCGCAAAGAACACCCTTGCTCTTGTCATATCTTATTCTAAGGAACCTTGAGCATCTCCTAGCTTTAGGGGTTTTTCTGCATTTAGCTTTCTCCTTGCTAAGAGATGCTACCATATATAATGTACACAACCTCAGACCTACAAGATGCATTTGCTTTTTGTCTTCTGTACATAAAATCAGAAAAACAAAACAAAACAGCCCTTGCCTTTTGATTAAAAGACATAAATGGGAACAAATTCCTATGTTTACAATATGCACCTTTCTGTACTCAGACTATTAATTGGAGTGCACAGTCTTATTTAGTCTTGACTAATTTTGTACTCTTTATCACTTCCTTAGGCAGTAAACCCTTCGTACAGTGTGCTGGGGGCAGCCCCAAATTGGCAGTCATTGCTGCTACAGTCATTTGCAGGTGCTGCCTGATCTCCACCAAAGAAGAGAGTGGCTGTGCTACACCCACCTGGACAGTCTGCCTTCTCCCTCCCAACAAGGACAGTTTTCTTCTGCAGACTGGGGCAGCAGCAGCTAGCAGGAAACAGATGTGCAGCAGCAGCATTTCCAGAACTGATCGTTTTAATTTACTGGTCGCTGTTTTATTTACGTACCTTCAAATTTGTTTTATCGTTTTCATTTTCTACACATAATACACACAGGAGGAAAATGAGTGAAAAAAGTCATATCAAAATAACCTTTCAGGTTTTTTGTAGGTAGATGGGATATTCTGATATGGGAGTCCATTATTTTTCCATTTAGGCATTACAATATCCTTTAACTTACTCCCATTTTCCCTGCCTAATTTGCCATCTCTTAGATGCCAAGAACCTGTAGAAATCTCGGAGGGGCGTTTCTCTCATCAGCAGAAAAGGAACATTGGAATAATGACTTTCAGGCATTGGTGGCAAACATTGTATTCTCAGAAGCATAAAATCAGAAATGGAAAAGCTCCTAATAGGTCACCTAATCTACCTTTCTACACAAACTGAGTTCTGCATAGTTGAAATATCCTCAATCTCGTTAAGAACTTGCCTGCTTGGGATTCCATACACAGACTCATTTCCAGTAATACAGTCACACGCTCTTCTCCATGTCCCCTTTCAATATCAAGGAGGAGAAGAAAATCAGAATATACAAGGAATAAAGGACGAGGAGCTCAGAGTTGTTACATTAAAACCATCAACTTAGCCTGACATAACCCAGAGTTTTGCGTTCTGTATTAATAGGAAAAAATATTAGACTGGCATAACATTTCTGTGGCAATAATTGCTTTCTAAATGTACTAGAATAAATTTAACCTTGATGAAATTCCAGCGGATATCAATGCAGCGACTACTGCCTTTCTAATACACCTCTCTAATTCTCATATCAAGAGGGTAAGACCTTGAAATTCCTGAATAATGAACTTTCCTATACAGTTAGATGACTACCAATATCTAATGATACACTTTAGCAGTTCCTCTCAGATAAAATAATGATCTGTTTGCTAAAGCTATTAGGTCTGTACCTGTGCTCTTAGTTCTGTAACTTTTCAGTTACACTACTACCTTATTTGTGCTACTGTCATAAGTAGGAACTTAAAACATTAAACAGCCTCTGAACTGGACATCTGTTTAATCAAGTTACACTAATCAACCAGTTTCACCGGCAGAAGTTGTGACAGAGTATCTACCCACATCCATATGGTGTTAGTAAACATCTCTAGACCACAGATCACCAAAAGGTATTAATACTGTCAGGGGTTTTAAGACACAATCTCACACTACCAGTGGAATAGCTTTTATTTTTTAATGTACCTTGAGGATGAAGGAATGAACTGAGTGTGAAGGAACTAAAGGGCTTATCTTTCATTCAATAGCTGTTCAGTGGATCTGGAGAAAACAAACACCTCACATGTTCAGCTGAGTAGCAAACAGTCACAGATGGATGAGAAGTTGACCTTCTAAGGCATCATTCAGCAGAGCTGAATTACCACAAAGGTATAAATAACCAGCAATTTGTACTGCAGCAGAAGCAGCGATTCTGTCATACTGCAAGACAATCAGATTTTATTATTTGTATGTAATCACAGTTGCTATGGGGTGAAAGAGTGAAAAAGAGACAAATAAATTATAACTTTTTTGCCAAAGTAAAATCAAAGTAGTTTTGTGGAAGCATTTAAAGCAGTAAGAGCTCTTCCCAAATGGGGTTTCTTGCATTCATTTTGACAGCAAGGAATTTTTTTTCTAGATCACATAAAAGAAAAAATGGAAAAAAATTCTGTCATAGCTTAAGCCAGTAGTTTTCTCCTAGAAATGTGTTTACAGTTTTAGTCTCAACAGGGAGGCATGTTTTGCATGTAAATAGCAGGTGGTTATGGAGAGTTACTTTGACAGCTAATGTCTTGAGCTGCCTTGACATCTGTGGTCTAATAGAGTGGTTCTGTAGTAAGTGAAGTTCCTGATGAAAGGCAACCAAATTAAGTAGAGTTTTTCATCTCAGTTTCTAGCTGGCTATACTGCGACCATTCAAGAGGGAATGAAGAAATGATTAAAAAGAGATTGCACTCTGGCTCTGGTGGCAACTGACATAAATGAACTTGAAAAGACAAATAAGACGACACTAATTTTAAAGCCACAGTGGTGGTTCTCAGTCAGCATCACTGGAAATTGCACTGCAGAAAGCAGAGGTGGTATGACTCTTGCCCAGAAAAAAAGCAACATCATGCTGTGGCAGAGGGGGAATGTCAGATGCACCCCAAAGAGAAGTAATTAAAGTCTTTGTCCTATTTATTCTTCTGTGTGGAGAATTAATAGGTACAGTGTTCATAATATCTCCTGGCTCCTGTATTAGGCTTAATTCACATTTTCTTTCCATTTCCTAAATTATAATCTGAAAATTATGCTGCAGATCTCAGAAAGGTACATAATTCTCAACAGTAGAGGCTCTGTGTCAAAGAATTGAGGAGGTCATAAGTTTTCCATGATGCAATCATGGAATTTTCCTTTCCAGATGATGGCCTTTCCTGGGCATCTTCTCCTAGTAAAACCTAACTTATGAATCTTACAAAGATGGCTTTATTGTAAAAACAAATCTAACTCTTCAACAGCATTTGGGGTAGGTTTGCTGCTAGACCTGCCCAAGACACACTTTAAGCACAAAATATTCCTGAAAAAAAGCATAGCTTTTTGGCAAACACGGAGTTGTTTTCCCTTCAAGAAAAGGTATTACCAAGATATCGCTGCTATCTGATTTTATGGTAATGTTTCAAAACAAAAAACTAGATGTTTAAGCATTAAAATTTTTCCTCAGAGTTTTGGGAATTCTGGACTTTACATCCTATACAACTGTGAAATGAAAGGGAGTTAATGGAGCAGCTGCTGCGTTGCAGCACACTGCTCACACTTCCAGGGAACCCTCTCTCCAGAGAGCTTGTGAAAGATCGAAGTGCAAATGTGACCGTCTCCTCATAGATTTGCACATTTCCATGCCACCAGACCCTGGAGTGGTGTGAAATATTCTTTGCAAGAGAAAGACCAGTGTCACTGCTAATCTGTTTTGTCTGAGAAATATTCCAGTTGAACAGTACCAAAGGTGAAAGATGCATTTGAAACATGTAGGATACATCAGTCTGCCAAGCTATAAACAGAATGACAGTCCTAAACATTCCTTAATTATTCTGATTCTCCTTTGCCTTCATATTGGTTGTTGGCAAGTACACTCTATTTTACCCCAGAGTTCTGCTTCAGAGAAAACCTGTTTGTCCTGCCTCCGCTGCCTGTCAGAAGAATGCCACCAGAAACACAGTGGTCTTACAAGGATCTGTCTTGACAAGTAATCTATTACGTGATGCATCCTGAGCCTATGTCTGCCTCTTGCCCCAGAATGTAGGTAGAAGTAGAAATCAGAAAAATATTGTCCTAACTCCTTTTTCTCACAGTATATATCTGTTCGTGTCAGTTGTGTTATGTCCAGGAGCACTGTACGTGTAAAGTTTAGGATCTGTGGGGAAAGGAAAAGAAACTCTGATTAGATTAGACTCTGCAGAAAATTAAAATACTGAAGCTCCATAACTAAATCCTGAAAATCAAATATTGACAAGAAGATAGTTCATAATAATCTCTTAAATGTCTCTGCTCTGCCAATTATGTGCTAAAAATACTAAGGGCCCACATTTCACTTGAGGTAAAATTACCATGCAAGTGACATTTCCTTCTTTTGCATCTCATGACAAGACTTTGACTTTGAAGTCACAATCATAAGGGTTTGTTAAATCCTTGCCATTTCCTTTTTTACTCTGCAGCCTTGACATAATATTGTTAGAAATGATACAACTATAAATCCATTGCTCAGCAAAATGAGGTAAGCGTGTTTCTTCCAAAGAGCAAGAATTCACAAAGGAATGTTCAAGGAAAGGAAACACACATGCTTGAAAACACACTCCCAGTTTCTATTCTGCTGAGAATACAGAGGTGGCAGGAAAGTTGCATTTGGGAATGCACACAAAGACGATGCAGCCCATGTGGTTCCACACTTCTGGGGCCCGATTTCAGTATTGCAATGTACTTCCTCCAAAGACAGCTCTTGCGTGGATCCAGATCCTACCATGCACTGCCACTGCCACCTGCCACACACTATCGCCCTTCTCACAGATCTGGTGATTGTACACGTCCTATTTCTACAGGAAATTCTATGATCCTGGCTGTAATGATACATTCCAGAGCTCATCTTTCCTGGACTGAAATAAACTTGAACATTCTCAAGACAACAGATCTCTATTCATTTTGTAAGAGCAGATGGCCTTCACTTTGCATTTAGTTTTGGGTTGTTTGGTTTTGGTTTTGTTTTTTTTTCTTCTCTTCATCAGAACAAAAAAGTCTAATCTTTAACAGATCATTGTGATACTTTGATATACTTTGGTCAAAAACTCAGCTATAATCTGACATAGTTCCTTAGGTAATGAATGTATAGTCATGTCTTTTCAAGCTGTAGCAGAAAGCTGTCAACTTTCTCTCATTCTCTCCCTTCTCTCTTCCTCTCAAAGAAAAAAAAATAAATCTGGGAAAAAATTTCTACAGGGTACACTGAACTTACACCTCAAATGAAAACTAAATATTATGATTCATTGTAAATATTATGATTACTCGAATAAATGGACCATACAGATCTGTATCCTGCCAAAAGCCTATCACAGCCACCTGAAGTAATTTTAATATTAAAAAACACTAGTTGCTGCAGGATACAATGTTCAATGAGAATTTATAAATTACTGTATTCTTACAATTTTAAATTAAATTTCTCATTAATGATTAAACAAAAAATAGTAGAGCTACCAAAATAATTCTTTGAGATTATAACAACATATGGAAAAATAAATATATGTCAGGTGTGTAACATACATCTGCATGCACAGCTGTGACTTATTCATTACAGGTTAACCATCTCTCAATGCAAGCTGTTTAATGAAGGAACAGAGAACAGTATCAGACAGCAGGAAATAAAATAGAAAATACTACATAAAAAATAACAGCTGTTGATAACAATTTAGTGTGTCTAATTCAGAGTAACCCTTTGTTAAACTATACCTCCACTTTATTAACCAGTATTTGTCTGTCTTTGTGCCAAACATGCCCAATAAAAACAAATAAAACCAAAAGGTGAATGCTGCAAAGAGTAAAATAAAATACTTAACAAATGTGTCAATACATACATATCATTTCTGCAGGGTAAATCAAGACCAGGTGGTACCAACTCTTCTTTGACACAGACAATGTTCAACAAAACAATGATGGGCTTATGCTAATTTTAGAATTTTATTTATTTTTAAAAAATTCTATGGAAAAGAGACTATTGAAAAAGAGTAAAAATTTCTTCTTCTTGAGTACAGCTGCAAATATTTCTCAGTACAATGCTGATTTAAAATCATAGCAGCTAATCATTTATCTGAGAGAGTGAGTAGGCTGAATTCAGTCTACCTAAAAGGGAATAAAATCTGTATCAGAAAAAATCAGTTCAAACCCATGTTGGACACCTCATTAGATAGACTCAAGATTAATGGGGCTAGAAACTAACTGCACTTTTGTTCCTAGAAATCATCTTCACCCGATTACAGGTCAGACACACTGACAAAACAGTACAGAAAAATTATACAGGTATTGTCCTTGATGTTTGTGTTTCCTGCAGAGAGGGCTTCTGTGCTCAAGTGTAGCAGTCAATAACACTCACAAGTAGTTACAAGTAATCTTAAAGAGGTGTGACAGATTTTATCCTTCATCACTTACAAGTTTAAGATTAACGAAGCACATTTCCAAATCTGATGTTTTTACTCTTTGCATCGGTGTGCCACGTTACTAATGAAGACTGCCTCTATTTGTTGCTGTTACTATACACTTTTGTTCTTAAACCAAAAAATAACCCTTGACTGAAATAGTTGGTTAACTTAAGGTGTTACCAACCTTTGAAGTTTTTACATCTTAGACCTCTGTTTTTTTGTTGGGGTTTTGGGGGGTTTGTGTTGTTGTTTTGTTTTTTGGTTTTTTACAAAGGGTCATCAGAATATAAGGTAGTTTTAATCACCTCAATGTCATCACTTAGTTAATGCTGAATTAAAATATAACATCTGTTGCCTATCAGCAGTGTGTGGCATGTGCTCATAATATAGAGTATACAAGATGATGAATTTAGTATATGCAGGGGTTTTTTTTCTGCAATGCATCCTAAGTACTGTTACTCCTTCTCTTGTCAACAGCCAAAATGAAACATTGAACAGGAGACAGGAGTCAGTAACAGAACTGAGGCCAGCCTTCAGCTTTTCCCTTAGCATACTTCGCTCTTCCTTATATTCCTTATGAAATTAATCCATCTCGCTATCACATCATGTTTAATTACTATTGACAATGATTCTCTGAAGTCCTTTTTGAATTCAGAAGTTTCTAGGATATATCTCCACATTTTTACCACACAATCTATATGCCTTTTCCTTTACACTCAATTTATTAAACCTTGATACACAGTCTGTCAAGTAATCCAGAGGTTTTCAGACTGGAAACTTTTGAGAAATTACCAATCCCCATTTTTTTCATTATTTTTTTCAGTTTCACATCACTTATCTGATATTTTCATTAGTATTGCTCTATCCTGAAGAAAAAAAAAGTACTGATTTAATCCTGCTGATGCTCTGTAACTACCAACATCATCTCAGATTCACTCAGATTCAGCCCCAGAAAGTGTTATTTCACATCCCAGGCACTAGGATGTACAGTGCTGTTCCTTTTCGGTTAGATGAGTGAAGGCAAGAGTGCTAACTACCATCAACATTGTATAACTGTCTTAATCAATGCCTCCTTCCAAGTGCCTTCGACCTCTCCATGTGTACACTGTGAGACCCAGTAGTATCCACTTATGAAGAGGATGCTTTTGTTAGGCTGAAAGCAATTCCTGAACTTCCCTCTCAGATCTCCTCTGATCCATTCCAATAAATTAAGCTCTGCTTTGAGTACTGGGTTATGATGCCATCAAGAATCAATACAAGGATGACACCACCTATAAAGCAGGCTGCAATGCCAAACAAATCACCACAAGAAAACAATTCTCCCATTTTATTTATTTTTATTTTTTTTTTAAATCCACTGCCATTTAGTAATGGTGGTTTAATTGGATGCACCAATTGCTCCATGTGGACTGTGTGACAGTGAAAGAGTGTTGTTAACAAAATTTGAAGGAAGCTGTTGCCCCACAAGGCCTACAGAAAGGTGGCCTTTAATGGTGCTGGGAGTAACCTTCTGCACAGATTGAAGCGGGATCCCTTTTATTCTTTTATTATTACATGTCTTTGATTATTACATGTGTGTGCAGCAGTCACTCAGTAGGACTCCCAGTCCCAACTGGGAGCTTCTACTACTCTGAGAAATAAAATATGTGATTAATAATACACACTAGAGCAACATCAGGACTTCATAAGAAAATGGAAAATACACTCCTGGAGAATAAGCATGTACTTTACAATAATTCTACTTAGCATTCAGTTTTTCTTCTCACTTATAAACAACAGCAACAGGACAAAAGATGGCAATTTTAATTGTAAAGCAGCTTAATAATTTTATAAAGGGAGCTGTACTCCTGCTGCACATCACAGTGTAATGAATTCTTTTTGAAATGGGAGAAGGAAAGAATAATCCCAGAAGCTCTAGCAGATAAGATGAAATGCCATCCTAATGCAATCTGCATCTTGTTCCTGCCATAATAAGGAGCTATTTTTGTTTAGTAAATTGAACGCTGCATTGTTCCCAATAACCAGAATGAGTGCGGACGGTGAAGAATCTGCTTACACAGGAATATTTCTTATGTAATTATTAATTAAGTTGTTTATTGTTCACATTGTCTGTGCAGCCTATAAATGCCTATATTGAACATTCAGCAGAACTTAGACAAACCATTACTCTAAATTTGAATAGTGGGAAGGGATCAAAGAGACCAGAATAGAGTTTCAGCCGCTTTTTGAATTTTACTTTAATCCAGTAGAGTCTAACCCACAAATCTCAGGTGATTTGACAGACTGCAAGTCTCATACTTAGGTATCTCTATCTGACTTCATAAATCCTTCATATATTTCTGCCCAAAAGTTTGAGACTTACACCTTAGTGACTGCTTTTGGATGAGAGTTACTTATGGCTGTCACTATTTGAAAAATGGGTTTAGTATGAAAAAAGAGACTGTCTTGCAAGACAGTTGGACTGTGAATGAGTCTTATGGATTCCTCTACATTCCAACTGATTATAATTTCTAAATGCAACATGGCTATGGGTGCGATATTTGAGGTCTTATGGTCCAAACCATGCTTATAAGCAGAAACATTGCTTGTACTCAGGAAGAAAGCTACCAGATTCAAAAGAGCAGATGGCAAAATGAGCCACAGAAGAATCCCAGGTTTTCTGAAGACCACTACCCAAGATTCAAAAGATGCTCTACAGTGCTAAGAAACTGAAACATGACTTTGAGATAGTTGCATTTTTTCTTTTTCTCTATATACCATTACTTTTTCCACATTGCGTTCAGTGGCTAGAAATCTAATTATTAAGTCCACATATTAACTACTTTCAATACCATATTATCCACAAAAATAGTTATTGATCATATGACTAAACAGTCTTAAAAGTAGAAACATCACTTTGGCAGTAGTGGGATATAAAAAACAACAGTGAGATGTTTCTGTGGAGGACAGAAGCTGCATTACATAGCTGCTAAAGAAAGCACAGGAGTGCATCATGGGCCACGAGGTGAAGACACAGGTGAAGATTAGGAATCTTGTAAGGGTTCTAAAATTTTAACAATATGTTGTCAGAAAGAATGATGATGGATGCCATCCCAGAGCTCAAAGAACTAGTAAATCCATGATAAACATGAAAGACACTGGAGTTCAAAGCATGGATAAAAGCAGAGGGATTTCAGGAGCAACACCAGTTGTAAGTGCTCCCTTTCCACCTATTTTGCAGGGAGTGTATTTGTTCTGTTTTAACCCAGATAAGTTTTCTGATCCAAGTCACAACACGACTCTATAAACAGTTGTGTTAGTGTAACTGAGGGAGCACTACACTGCAGCATGGCATAGAAACAAATGGCTGTGGATGCAGTGGGAACTCATGAGATTGACAAATGAAGCTTTCCTTGCACCTCAAGGAAAGTGCAGCATTGCTTTCACTGCCTGGGACACGTGTTTGATCCAGAATAAAGGGAAGCTGCAGCTTCATCTATAGCTAAAAGGCAGTCTACATTTAAACTCCACCCTGAGGGCAGAAACCAAAGTTAGGAAAGAATATTGTCAAGGCATAACATATCATCAAGAGAAGTAAAACAATTTGGCTTATGACAATAAAGCTTTAACTTGTTATAAAACTGAAATTGTCTTATCCTCTGACAGTGGAAATGCAAATGATTCTGTAACAAGTGGAACTCAAGAGCTCCTTGCCTCTTATTTGACTGTCACAGAAACTGTACCTATGAATAGGTTCATTTCTTGCTGGTCCTCAAAAGGAAACTCAATGCAGTATCAAATGAAATTCCAGCCATGGCTCACCAGCAGAAAACGTGTCTTGGAGATCTGCCATATCTTGTAGACATGTGCCCAATTCCTACAGTATTTCTAACACCTATGAAAAGGCAGGTTCAGCTGTACTTGTATTCTCAGCTCAGTTACATGATGACCTACTGAAGTCATAAAACCACTTGAAATATCAATAATATTCAAATCACTAACTATAAATATCAGCATAATTTACAAAATTATTTGCAAAAAGATAACAGAGGCATGGGATGGGATGTAATATACCCTTCAGCTATGATAACACCTGCAGAGAAGAATGTAAGAAATAATACCAAAAAGCATAATTCTCTCCCTTCTCATGTTCTGGTTTTTAAATACAGTAACTTTAGTCCCCATTAAAAACTTCTAATCTCTCTTCTCTCAAATTAGCTGCCAAGTGCAGGCAAATTTCTTAAACCAAACCTCAAAGTTTTCACAACTCTGTTGCTGATGATTTTTATAGAAACATGCTTTAGTTCCAAGCCCTCAGCAAGTGTTTCCTGATCCTAAACTTGTACTACTCCAGGATGAGTTTCCGTGGTTTGGACAACCTTCTTTTCTACTGAGGCTTTCCCTGCAAGCCTAAATGAGCTTAGACTTCTGATAGAGTTTATCCCTATTGGACCCATACAAAAGCAGGTGTTTGCAGAAAGAATGGCCTTTTCCAAACGAGTTGGCATGGGAACACACTATTTCAGTCAATTGGAATACACTATTTGAGAATTCTTAGGTTAGAACAGCAAAGCACTGAAAACCCATGATAACAGATTTACCTCTCTGCTTCACAGCAGCCATAATTTACCAAATTTTGCTCCAAGCAGTCAGCTCCAAGTTCAGTTCTGGAGCAACCAGTGCCAGTTCAGTGGCTCTGTACTATGTTCTGTTGACCCGGAGCCTGGCTAGGATACTGGGAGCTCAGAGTAAATCCACCTAGACACAGGTTAAATTACCTGTGCTTAGTTTTATGCTCCCATGGTGAAGATTCCTCTTGGCACCAAAACAAAAGTGTTCCCAGACCATGCTAAGCTTCAGTTACTGCTGAGGCTAGTAAAGTCTAACTTCATTGAAAGAGAGGGACCACAGAGAGCAATTAAGGAGCAAAAGGCAGAGGTTGAAAGGCTGGAATCTGGATGACAAGATTTCACATTTATGATGCTCAAGTGCATCTTCATATTTTGCTCATTTGTTAGTTCATTCATTAATTTTCACCTCATTTACCATATTTTAATAACCAACAAGAAAGAGACTATTGGTTTGCATTATAATAAAAGTATCAAAAATAATAAGCATCTCTGGTTTTAATGTCTATTTTCCATGATTTAAAAGGCCTGAACTTTGTTAAAATCAGGCAAGATTTCGCCAGATATTTTAACTATCTCAGTTTTAGTTGCAATTAGTTGTTAAGATACAGAATTATCTTTGCATTTTCCTTACTGTCTAGGCAAGAATAATCTGTACATTACTGGGTAAAACAAAGCAATTTCAGTTTAAACCTCAAACAATAGATAATGTAATGGTTTAAAATCTTGCAAGGGAAACAAACCCTCAACAAATCATATAATTTTAATCTTTAAAATTCTTTTCAATAGTGTTCTGCTTTATTTGCTCACTACACATGGCTTGTTTAGTTTCCTCTTTCTATAGCACTTTTTCTAACATATAATTTCCTACTTGCTTTTAATTCACTCCTATTTTTTTCCATTTTTTTTTCCTATTATTTCATCTTCCTTTCTGTTTGTCAATTTTACGCAGTTTTTTAGTGTGGCTTTGTATTTTGACATGCCTTTATTGTTGCATTTATTTTTATTTACTTTTTTGCTTTCATTGTTCTATAGATGAGACACTATGCCAAGTCAAATCCCTTTTCAAATTTCATTTGAATAAAAGATGAGCTGCTCTGGAACCATTCCAGATGTAGCTGCCAAAATGAACTAGTTCAGCTCAGTTTTCTTTGGATTATATTCCATGATAGTTTCACTCTAGCTGTAAGAGGAATACAAGAACTTTCACCATGAATCTTTTTTTTTTTTTTTTGTCATTTTTGGTACCGCTGATTATCTCAATCTATTCTATTTCATACTCAAAACTGAGTTGAAAAAAAGGCTTTCTGGTGCCGACTTTTTGACAAATACCTACTGATGGAGACTGCCAATAAAGACTACTTGTGTGAACAGTAAGTGGAGGAAGACTCTTGTCTGTTGGGATTCTTCTATATCTAGTGCTTTGGGGTTTGGCTCTAGGTATTTGGTTTTTTGTTGTTTGGGTTTTTTTTTCCAACTTGTACAACCTGAACATTTTCATATTTCTGCCATTATGTCAAACTTATTCAAAATATTTAGTTTCAGTCCTGGCTTAGAAATCAGTTATTGCATTTCAGATAGGCAGAATGGATTTTTTGTTTTAAACAGAATAATATTTCCAATGGTGGCAAAAATACATGTAGTTGGATCAAAAATATATTTATTTCTTATGGGGAAAGTCAGAACTGCACCTAAACATTTTGTTTAATAGCAAGTAAGTTACCTGTGAATTCTTATGGCACTTCTGAATGAAAATACATTCTTTAAATGCTTACTATTGGAACTGGAACTGTTAGACTAAATAAAACTACCACAAGTACAAGATTTCCACTGTTATCACAGGTTTCTGAATGTCCAGCTTGTTGACAGATCCCTCTGCATGTACCCAAAGTATTGTACCTGCACAAAGCCTGGATGTATTTACTGCCTGTGTACAGAGCAATTGCAGAATTCCTTTAATGCAACTTTTTATCACTGTGACTAACTGATGGGCACAGAAAACTTGAACAAAATGTTTCTGTACCACAAAGCAGAGCCTGGTGTAGATGTCTGAACTGGCACAAACCCAACATAGTAGCACTGACCCAAGCAGGAATTGCTGAACACATCTACCAAGCATACTTTATATGGCTTATTTATGCACACAGAGGGAATCTAACACTTCTAAGAAGCTATTCAACTGACTTTCACTTCTGCAGAAAGTACAACACATGCTTAAGTGCAAAAATTACTTTGTGTGCACAGAAAAACTGCATAGGCACACCACAGGCCATTTCGACATATATTTATCTCAGAAATTCCAGAGTAAAATGTGTTAGTTATCCAAACAGAAGTCTGATTTGTGCTCACAAACATACCATCTTCTGATAAAAAACAGGTACATGGAAGTGTATCACTTAAAGACTTTGAGGACACTTGAACATCAAATCCTATGTAGCATCAGAAGCATAGCTCAGAAATATATGAGCTATTCTTGAGCTGTTCTCTTATCAAGGTAAAAAAACCCTCACAATGCCACAGTAGCATTCTGCTTTGATTCTTAAGCATGTATTGCTGCAGGCACAGGCACTGCCTTGCTCACATCTATCTCAGTTATTTCAGCATGGCATCACACTGACGTAGCTTTATATCCTTACGTTATGGAACTTTCAAAGACTGGTTTCCAAACGGTGGAATACAAACTAATTATGTTTTCTTTTGCTATACTTTCACTACAGAGACAATATTTTTCCTCTCTTTTGAGTTACTATTTTCACTGCAGAGGAACTGATTTACATCGGCTCTGTCTTGTGCAATGTCATGTTGTGCTGACTTCTAATATCATCAGCAAACTCTACGCCTGTCAGTGAATTTATCAACAGGACAAGTGTTCTTGGATTAATTCTACATTTAAGGATCAAGGCAGCGGTTGCTCTAAACCCGAAGTGATAACAGGCTTTTTAAGGAAAAAACAAAACAAAACCAAAAAACCCAACAGTAATGCATTTGATTACTGCACTAATTTCTTTGTACCTCTGCTATGCTGTGCTTTAATACCACTGAAAGCCACAATGAAAATTAATTGGTAATGCTCCATCACAAATGCCTCCAGGTGTAAGAAACAGTACTAGCATAAAGTCATTTCCAAAGTACTTCAGGAGAATAACACCACAGCTAGTAGTCAGTAGAGCCAAATCTCCACAGTATTTAAAAACACTGCTTAGATTTGGCAAACAGCTTCTTGGAAAGGAAAACACCAACTGTACTAGCAGCTTGTACCTGAATGCTTCTGAATCTATTCAGCCCACCTATAATGAATAACAACGTCAATCAACCTATTTGTATGTTAGTTTCTGAAAAGCTAAACAGAGAAGAAAATTGGATTCAAAACAGTATTACATTTATGAATGCAATTAATAAAGAACATCTATATGCAGAAGACTCACCATGCATCAACACACCGTACTGACAGATCTGGATCTGCACACGTGGTACAATGTGATACAGAAATGAGTAGACACATACAAATATGTATGCAGAAAGTAAAACAAATGCAGTAAAACAGAAACAAAAACTCTCCATGTTTGACTTGCAACACTAAGCCAAAACAAGGTGTATGTCTATGTGACTTGAGGAAAAACATCTGGTAGCTTGGTTTTAGTCTGTTCTCCTTGCCACTTTCACCTTCTTCTCCAATGAAACTTACAGTCTCCCAGGTCACCAAATCCTAATCTATCTTGCTCTAACTCTAGAACAAATCTTCTCTTGGAAAAAGTACTTTTTTAATTTAAACAGAATGGAGAAGTGAGTTCATCATCTCCAAGAAACATGAAAGAATGAAAACTAGTTTGTAGAGGAAAGCCTTATAACAACAAACCAAGTACTGTTGCAATCAATTGCTGCATTTAAAACTGAGCAACTGAATTATATTCTTGGTTAAGTTTTACCTAGAGGAATTCTGAAATTTTCTCATTCATTTTTTAAAAAGTTCACTAAAGATTTAATACCAGAAACGTGCATTCCAATACTCCTATGCTCACAGTCGTGCATGTACTATAGATGTCAGATGAATGCAATGAACGTGATGGATGTCCAGCAGCAGCAGGAGGGACAAGAACCCTTTGATTTCTTCCCTTTTTTTGCACATCGAAGACACACTTTGCAGAACACAAATGGATCCTGTCCCCTGGGCTTCCCCATCCCAGATGCTTTTTGTTTCTTTGGGTCAAGACAACTATTAAGGCTTTCCACTGCACACAAGGAAGAAACTAATTCTCTTACATGATTCACTTTCTCACCCTTCCCATCATATATCTACCCAGCAAGTAGTTATAGATAAAGCAGGTTAGCAGACAAGGTTTATATGTATCAAAATTATACTCTCCTACGGCCAAACATTTGTACTGTTCCCTAGATCACAAATAAATGCATTGTGACAAGTTTTTGGTTGCCACCTGACTCCACCCATTATAAATGCTAATTAAATTAAATACACCACAGGATAAATGTAGTAATTTAACATGTTCCTTTCTACAAGCCAAGTATTTGACGAATAGGTCGAGCACTTTCCTACTTACAGAATGGGACTATCTCCTCCTGTGATATTACTGAAGAAAGAACATATTAAATGGTCTAACAGATTTATATGATTTTTTGTAGTGGCTCTGGCCATTATTGACATTCTTCAATTATCATTGACCTTTATGTTGTAGGACAAATATTATTCCCTGGAGTAGCCACTTAGAAGAAAAACTAATGTGCTGTTCCTGCACATGTCATTTTTATGCTACTTTAAAAAAGAAATGCTGCTTAACCAGCTAATTGCAGAAATTGTATGTCATCTAATGATAGCTCTTCTCTCTAGGAAACCTACAGTAAATTAGTGCTGCAAATGGGATGGGGCAATTCCACTGTTTTCTGGTAGACTGTAAATGATAGATGTTCCTGGTATCTAGAAACATTTTTACTTTGTTTCCCAAAAGCAGTAAACTCATTAGCTTCTCATCATATTCTTGAATGCAAAACCCAGCAGCATGCACTGGACATCTGGGAAAAGCTATAAAAGTAGATTAATCATTGCCTTTTTGTGATATGTGGAAATACAGGAAGGATCACTTTACTCCTGGCAACTATATTTTCATTCTATTCTTAAAATTTAATTCCTTTCTCCTGTTCAAAGTAATATTAACAAGATACCTAATGTCTCAGGCAGGCTACTTTCTAGGAAGAAGTGAAAGTTGCAAAACTGAAGTGGTGAGTTTTCCCTTTGTCATCACTTTATCTACAGTGATTTCTTGCTAGACATGACCAGTCAGAGAAGGACCTTCTTTTGGCATAACTAGCTAGGATACATGCAATTTTCTTGAAGGAACACCCCAAGTCTTTATCACTGAACAGAGGGAATTCACTTGCCTGCCATAACCAGAATCAAGTTTCAGGATGGGCATTTATCTGTCAGCTTCCATTGCAAATGACACAAGTATCAGAGGATTTGATTAATGAAAAGTGCAAAGCAGAACCAATGCTGAGGTGTTAAGACAGAATAACAGCTAATAAAACTGTCTCTTTAAATATGCTTTCTAGTCTGTTAAATTATATACCTGCTAGTAGCAACAGACTTAAGTGACTTTTCAAATGGCACCATCAGTTATCAATGAAAAAATGCTAGAAGCAGCAGACATGAAAAAACTTTATCTACTAGATCCTGTCCACTGAACTTTGGGTCCAGTTCTGTGTCATGTGCATAGAGAGTTTCTTATGAGAGGACCATATCCCCTATTCCATTTCTGAGGCTGTATGCTGAAAGTTTATACCACATGTTGACATCCTTCATCTAAACACAGAATTTTCATTGTCAAATTATGCTCTAGATGGCCTTAAGAAATATGAACTAGTTTCTGTTATGAGAAGTTATAATATTTTAAAGTGTTATTGATGTGAACTATGCATAAGAAGCAAAACCTGGGTTGCAAGTTCTTTCAAACCCTACATCATATCTTAAACACGTCAGACAACACTTGCAAATATATCTTTAAAGTGTATTTATCCAATTGGGGGTCAAAACCCCACCCAAATATACTCTAAAGCTCTGAGCTATGCCAATTCAAGCTTCTGGGACAGGTTTAAGATGAGAAGTCAGAAAATGGTATCAGTTTGTACCCATAACTGGGACCACAGCAAATTCACATATAGTGGAACCATATGGATATGTACTTTGACAAGCAAAGGCCTGAAGTCTTTATTAAAATTTCCCAAGAAACATGAAACAAGACAGTACCGAATATTGTTTATCTAGTTTTTGTTTTCAAATGGTAATTACTTAATCACTAAAAATGCAAGAAAGCCTGGTGGAAGAATGGGAATACAACATTATCTGTTGTTTTTGAGGAAACAATAGACAGCCAATAGCCCTAATTTATGAAAAATAAATTTTTCACAAATTGTTGTTTCCTTACAATCAAAACAGTTCACAAAAGTATCTCCTGGAGAAAGAAAAGACCCTCTCATTTTTGACACCTTTATCTTTCAGACTGTAGCTTTAAATTGAGGAGACTTTAAGTATCTAGAAGGAGACCAAGCAGAACTTATAGCCCAGTTCCTTCCACACACTACTCCCCCACATTAATCACCAAGCTACTTCATCACACACTTATCTTCCCCTAAAGCAAACTTTCTGAAGGTATTCTGTTGTTACAACTTAAGCTGCGCAGCCAGAGCAAACTAGAAGCAAATCTCTAAACCTCAGAAGTTGACACTGCTGAGGATCATCCTGGTATCATCTGCTTTAGTTTCAAGAATTATCACATTATTATCTGCACTAGCTTTAGTCTCCAAAATACCTGAAAGAAATAGCTAAGAAGAATCTTTGATACTTGGGACTTACGTGTACATAATACAAAAGCCTTCTTTTGATATAAAAAAGAAGGGAAAAAGACATCCCAGATGTGCTAAGGCTTCTTTTCCACTCTGGAAGGAAAAAGCAGAAGACATCTGCCCTCTCCTGAAGAGCTGCAGTCACTGCTCATTGGTGAACACTGGGCAGCCATTTATTTACTGAAATGGTGGCCTGTTTTCAGCGTCCACTGATTAAATAATAGCAGTGTTCATAAGCTGGGTTTCTTAAACAAAGAGGAGTGTTCTTGGCCTCTTTTCCAGAGTAAAACAAATGCTCCACTTCCAATCCACTCCTGAAACCCCCTGCTATCAGATCTCCCATTTCTGCCCCAATTATTTAAATTAGTCTTGCAATTTGAGGTGAGGTAGGAGTCTTCTGTGCAAGTACCAACTACAAAAAGAGAAAGTGAGCCAGATCCACATCTGATGTACATCCAGCTACACCAATTTACACCAGATGAGTATCTGACCTCAAAAACATGTTAGATCGCAAATCTCTGTTTATGTGTTAGAGAAACATTACATAAATCCCTGTTTAGTCAGTAAGGTTATGTCCAGTAGGTACTTTAAAAATAAAAGGAACAACTTTTTCATCAGATAATTTCAAAGAAAAAAGGCCAGCAATCAGAGATTTTCACCTGGTTTTACCTATATCTCTCCTTTCATGCATGTAAATAAAAATACAAAATCAACAAATAAACACACAACAGTGTATAATTTTTAAATTACTAAAGAGTAATTTCATATAATAAAATAATTTTCAGAGATATCCTAATGAATAATTACTGTCATATTTCTACAATGTAATTCAAATCAATAATATTACTGGAACTAGAAGCCAACATACTGCCCTCTGGTCACGTTAAATGCAAGTTATTTTCCAAAATGCTAAAGTCAGAAGAACAAAGTTATTCCTTTATTAAAAGAGTCTATTTTTACTAAATAGTGAATATAACAGCACCTGATTCTCATGTGTGTCTTTTTGAAGCAGAGTACTCTGATCTTCCAACAAAGTAAGGGAGGCAGACACTATAATCATCAATTACATCGTCAGAGAGAGCAAATTACACATTAGAGACCAAACCCAAATAGACTGAGGAAAACTGACACAAAAAAGGAAACCACTCCCTTCACTTGCTTCCCCTGCTGCAGAGATAAAACAGGAATTGCTCTTTCATAATTTAAATTAGAAGTAGGAAGAAGAGAAAAAGCACGACATTCTGGGAACATTCTCTTTTGACTTGGATGATGCAAAGGTTTTTACTCCCACATAAAACAGACATCACTCCTGATACAGTGGTAATATTTAAAACATGTTCAACACTTCATAAGCATAGAGAAAGAGATGGTTTGGGCAAGAAAATGTAAATACATATAAATTGATAAAAAAGAAAAAAGAAATAATAGATATTTACAGAGGTAAATTCTCTGTTACTTTATGTATTTTTCATTCCATAAGCAGACACATTTAACTGCAAAAACTAGGTAATGCTCAGACTGAATAAATTATCTTAGGAGATCAGTGTCATCATTAGCCCACGTTTTACCCGCTTTCATTTTTAGAATACAGCTCTTGGAAACAAAGGTGTTAGAGTCAATGAAAGCAGTGGGGATTTCTATGGACTTTGTATCAAGGTACTTACAGGAAGCACCTCAGAAGAAGGCTGCTGGATTCCAGATGCACCACATGTACATTTGATGTAAAATTCCAGTATTACTGAAGGCTAGAATGTAAAAATTATCCTCTCCCCAGTCCAAATCAACCTAGTCTTTCTCCATATAGAGCATAGTGCAAGTATTAGATTATATGTAATGGTCATTTTTTGTGCTACATTTTTAATTAATCTTGGACTCTCGGCAGAAGCACCAGAAATTATATTTTACCATGCACTAAACCTGTCCAAATAGCAAATAACACTTGAGTGTTGTAATGTGCTTCTCCTTTCTGTATGTCTATAAATCAGGAAATGCTGACAAATCTTTGTGATGGCATTTCAAAAAATATACAAATATATACAAAGCAGTTTAAAATAACAAGCTCTTAGAAAGAAAAAAGTGGTAAGCCTACAATTTGCTAGAACATGGATTAATTTGTAAGAAGCTGTGCTATTTGCAAGCAGCTTGACTCATTGCATGTGAAAAATGGAGTGGCACTCGCTATCTGAGTGAATTTCTTGTAAACAAAGCATGATGCGTGCAGGAGATGTTCCTGTCACTGCTTGAGCTCTATCTACCCTTTCAGGTTTTTTTGAAATCTGAAAGAATGTAGAAAATAAGGACTTAGACTTGCTTGTTGAGTCCCATAGGCCCAGAAAGTCCACGTTCTCTCCTGAACTAAAGCTTCAAGACATGTCAAAATGAGATGCTGGGCAGAATACGGCCTTTCAAAGAGTTCAGGCAGACTGAGCTGCCACGTGCTCATGGCTACTGACCAGCTCTGTTACACAGATCAGACTACATCTCAGTAGTATTTACAATACCAGTTTGCAACCCTGTCAATATGAAGCTCTTCAGGGAAAAATCCTCATTCCTTTTGCCAGAGAAATGCCAAATGCATAAAAATGTGAGTATCCACAGCACGCATCCCTGGTACACAAGAGTCAGCTTCCCCACTCTCCTATTTATCATCCTGCTTGGAGCAGCTTATAAAGCTCACTCCTTAGAGTAAGATATTTTCGTAACAGGAAGCAAGTTTTGCCAGACTTGTACTGTTACCTAGTATTTTCCCTGGCATTGTGTCAAAGAAAGGTTTTTAAGGCTTATGTTAAGAAATGATGTTCAGAATGATGCTAGGCCAGGCCCTGAGCTGTTCTTAATCCTTCATATGTCTGTCAGCTCCCACAGAGCTATGCTAATTCATACCAGCTGAGCAGCTGTCCTACTCAAATAATGTTTTATCCTTTAATCTGATAAAGAAGTTCTTCACCTAAAGCCATGTAGAGTTAGGCATGCATCTGTAGGAAAAGTTCAGTCCAAGACCAGGAACTGAACTTCTTTTCTTGGCTGTAGTATTGTCTGACTTGTATCCCAACTTACACAGTTGACCATTACTGAACTCCCCATGATAATTTCAGTTTGACAACATGAAGAAAATCGGCACTTACCTCAGTATCAGAATAACACATTCAGCAAATACTTGACAGTTAATTTCAAATATCAGGCTTGTCAAGCATAATATCAATAAACTCCAGGCCCCATGGAGCCCCAAAGTCTGTGTCCAAAAGGAAGTCTCACAGTCACCCAGATCAACTTGTCAGGTGAGAGATACACACAGGTACAAACCATCATAACACATCATAATCACTGATAATTCTGCAGCTTAGCTGAGACAACTGGCCTGCTCAGATGGTGAAGGCCCTATTTTAGATGCCTGTGACAAAGAAGGTGCAAAAAAAATGAAGAAAGAAATAACTGAATTTACATTTCAAAGGTTTGACACATTTACTGGAACTCATGGGATTAAAAAACCTTTAATGCTTCTTTTCTAGGCTAAATATGAAGAAACTCTTGTTGTGAGCCCTGTCATGTTACAGGGCGAAGTCAGTGGAAGGTTCTAATTGACTTCAGCTGTGGAATACATAAGGGATGACGAAGACACTCAAATGCTACAAAGAAAACTGATTAATTCTGTTTTACAGATTGCCTAACAAAAGAGCTTTGTGAAAAATCATCACCCATCAATCTATAAAAGAGAAGAGCTCTGAAAATATTCCTTCTCTTGGTAGCAGCTGAATATTTGTACCAGCAAGGAAATGGAGCAGAAGCCATCTTCTTCTGATACACTAAATCTGTTTGACCTTGGACACACATTGCTTAGTCTGTATCAGTCTACAAATGCCAAACCTACTTCTGTGGTGTAGTTGGGGATGGAAAGATTTAAGAACATTGATATTCCTGCATAAAAGTCATTATAAATGACATTTGATGCTCATAACATTTTATTAATTAGCTATTGATGAGAAGGTTCCAGGCTTTATGCAGCAGAAACTCAGCAGACCATGAGCAGCTATAGACTGAGGGGAATAACCACACAAACATATTGTTGTTTTTTCTCCTCTTTTGGCTCCTTGGTAGATAGGATTGGTTTAGGAATTTAAGGTTACATTATAAACCTGATCTTCCTAGCTGCAAAACCAAATCCTTTTACTATAATTAAAAGACATAATGAAAATATTACTTAAGTCTTGTCTTTTTGCATCTGAACTTGTGGGATGGGACTTGAAATGTAGGTGCACAGCTCCATATACAGAAACATACAGTATGCAGACACACATACAGAAATAATGGAAAGGAGCAGTCTGCTCCTTCAGAATCATGATGGCCAGGACAGGGAAAAGCCTGGTTTTCCATATGCCTTACACTGAACATACTGATAAAAGTTTTGCTGTAGCTTATGATGTGTGATAATGATTATTTACTCAAATTATGTTGCCCTGTGACAATCTCTGCTATATTTAAAAATTCAAATCCAATAAATATGTTATTATAAAATTGAATAATATTATTTCCTGATAATTTTGGTTTTTTCTTCTCAAACTTAGGTATTATTAACATAAGGCACCCTACCTAGAGAAATAGAACTTTTTTGACACATTCTTTGTGAACGAATGTAAGAGAGTTTCTAAACAAAAAAAATATAATCAGGATTTTCACATAGAAATGCCAGATCACAAAGGTTTCTCATATGGCAATGCTTTCTGCCTATAGAAAAAAAGGAAATATCAGCTCCCAAAAGACGTTTTCACTTTTGATAACTGCAATCATTTAGACTTAAAGTAGCTGACCAGAGGTTTTTCTTGTGTATGTACATTGCTGCCGTTGTTTTTCAGCACTCAAACCCACAGATGATTTGAGCCAATATTGACCTTTAAATATCAGTTATACCACTTTGAGATAAATGAGTGTTGCTACTTGAGAGCTGTGTGAGGCCCACAACAACGTGGGGAATGAGTGGCTGAGTTGGCAGCCCAATCAGTAGTAGCTCTGATTAATGAATAAATACAGGTGGGGCAAATGAGAAATAATTGAGCTTTTTTAAAGAAAGAATCTCAGTTTACAAAAAACAGAGGGGACAAACAGTTATTTTTTTAGTTTCTTTTCTCTTATCAGGAAACACCGAACAGTGTATTCAGTGTAGCAGCAAAGCCATAATTAAGGTAATGAAGATTTTTATTGCCATTAATTTCTCTATTGCATTCCATCATGAGGATTTTACCTTTGGACATTGACCAAGCTTGCTCCTTGCCTTTGTCAGCCTTCTCCTAGCCCTCCTGGGAATGGGCCCCACTCATGTGGGCAGTGCAAAAAATAATTGAAGCTCATCAAAGAACTAGGAATCAAAGGAGTTACCACTCAGTGCTTGAGATGTTCTTCAAGCCGCACAACTACAGGCTGTGTTCCTTCAGCACATGTCTTGGGAACATTCAAACTAAATAAGCCATAGATTATTTCAAGCTTACTCAAAGTATATGAGGTCTTAGAAATTCAACCTGACCCTCTTCTGTACTTGTATTGTCCACACACTCTAATCACCCTAATTTCATTACTCCCTGCATGTGAATTATCTTTCTGGACAAATTGCTGAGGCATTTTGTTCAGTCTCATATCTAATAAAGATACAGCAAAACTAAAAATGAATGTATTTTAAATGTGAGAAGAGGTCTCTGTTTTATATTGTACAAAATTAAGTACTGGAATTGTTTCCACTACTAGAACCCAGCAACACTAAAAAGCACAGCAGAGCTTGACAACCTAAACAAAAAACATCCGAAGTTCCAACAGCATGGAGTTTTCCAATAATGTTCTTTCCCCCCCAGTAAAGTGTCTGTAAATGAAGTATATGATCATACAGGGTACCAGCAATCAACAAGTTATATGAGGAAGAAATTTAACTTCTGGGTAATGGGTGCCACTATTATTCACTTCAGAATTTCTTGTTTTCTTTAAAATCTCTGGTACTGGTTACTACCAAATAGAATACTAGATTAGGCTGATTCCTCAGCTGATCCAGCACAGAAATTCATTTATACTTTATATCTCCTTATTGTAATGAAATAAGGTAGAGTATAAAGCTGATAACAGGAATGGAATTAGGAAGTAAATCTTCCAGAAAAAAAAAAATGCTAAAACTTAATTTATAAGTAGGAAGTATTACATCTAAAGTACTCCGCTGCCATTCACGCTTTAGTTTGAATATATTTTAAGGTCAAATCATCTTTAATGTGACATGACGTGTGGCTAACATGCCAATTCTCTAATGCAATGTTACAAGAATACATGTAAATATTTCAAAACTAAGTGGAAAGACAAACACAATCCACCTTGTCTAAACACACATTCTCTTTTCCTTGCATCATTCTCAGTAGATCAAGACTATGATCTACTGTAGACATTTCCAAGAATATAAATCTTGCAGTAGTTGCTAATGATTCTCTGGTAACAAAAGAAAAAATTAGAAATCTAATTTTTTCAAAAAAATTCTATGAATGAAATTCAAATTCTGTTTTCTTAAGAATCACATTGAAGGTGTTTGCAAGACATTAGACTGAACTTGATGGTCAGAAAATTTCAGTAAGCCTCAACACATCTTGTTCAAAATGTAATAATCCTAAAAAATATTAGACACAAATGACAAATGATTCACCCCAAAATTTACATATGTGCTTCCCTCCCCCCCAAAATTATATTTCCTATAATTTATGTATCAGGTATTTGGCAGAAAATAGCTGCAGAAAACATTCTTCAAAATGTCAAATTATACCGAAATAGAAATTATCTGTTTTCTTTGTTATCTGCAATCCAAGCAAATCTCGTAACTCCATGATCATTTTATTTCCACTAGTAGTCTGAAAAGCTAATAAGCAAAACGTAAGAGCCTCACTCAAACAGGGGAAGGATTCTCCTGGACCTAACTTGTTACCAGTATTTGAAAATCTGGTAGATGTTTCTACTAGCAAAATAAAGGCATTAGCTAGAAATCTGTATTGAAGAAATGAAACAGCTTCATCTGGTTCAAAATGACCGCTTTTAATTAATCTGTTTCTAAGAGTTTATAATTGTGCTGATTTTGAGTTAATTTAATACAGTGAGATCTAAACTGCTCCAACATATTCTGTAACCAGCATCTGTCAGATAGTTGAGCAGAGCACCAGATATTTCATCTTTCTGTTCTTTAATGATTTCCTTCCATTTCCTGCTTGCATTTTATTTTTTCAGCTCTTTCTATTATTGCCCTTCAGTTTTTCTGGTTTTATTTTGTTCATCATAGCTATAAATAAATAAACAAAGCACAATACTCACTGATTGCTATTTTTTATGCTAACATTCTAAGATACAGTATTGCAGAGACAGAAAAAGAAGTCTCATCTCCAGGATAGTACTTGTTCTATTTCTGAAGTAACCAGTAATAGCAAAAATCACATTACAATAACAAAAGCCACATTTTTCGACTGATGGTGAAAAAAGAATTATTCAAACTCTTCCTAATAAAAAGTTTTCTTAAACTCCTTTAGACTTCTATTACATTGCTGAAGAACTTTTGTACAAATTCTCGCATGAGTACTTATATTTCTAGAGAAAGTACACACATACCAGAAAAAAAAGAATCACACTGTTTCACCTTCATCTTTGAACACAAAAGATCCCAAAAGTTCCATGACATTTTCACGACTTCTTTTCTCTAACTGTAGAAGAAAATCACTGTTGCGCTCTCCAGCCTCTCAGCCTTTTGGTCAACACTGGGACCTCCTCAAGAAAAGATGGCTGCAGTTTTAACACATTCATCAGATTTCATGATTAACAGGCCTGGCTATTTTTAACTGAAGTGGTCATCACTGCTCAGTTTCTCAGCCTTGACATCCAAGTCTTGCCCAGCTATGAACTATAACTTACAAGGTTTGGATCCTCTCCCAGAGGAGAACACCTCCCCCAGCTCTCCAGTGTGGCAATGTACGTATCGTTCGACATTGCTTCTCTAGATACATCTAAATTAGCAGGCTCAGAAAATATTTTTGTGACTGTATCCAACTGAGGAAAAAATAAACCACATAAAACATACTTCAGAAGAGATCACCAATGCAAACTTCAGAGCTCAAGGAGAGTTTAGAGTAGATGAGTTCTCATGGGGAGTAAGTGCAATCCTTCCCTCAAACCCTCACTTTTCCAAGGGGTTGGAAAGTGCTGGAAAGCTTAGGAAAGCTTAAGAAACTCTGCAACAACCAAAACAATATGATGGTCATAGTATTTTCAGCTCTAACCGCAGATGAAAACTGGAAGCCAAGTGATAAAAGGCTGTATACAATGAAATTCTACCTCCGTAAGAAGCAATGGCTAGTAGGTCAACAATATAATTTGAAGATTATGTCTTCATAAGTCTATAATGCACAAAAGCCATAAAAGCAGACTCTAATCTCAGGTTTGCTCTTACAAACCTCTAATCTATGTTGATGCAAAACCAAGATATTTTTGAAAAAAAACATAATTCAAATACTGGGGTTTTGCTTTCTGTTTGGTCCATTATAAATGTTGTATGTACAGACCTTGATATTGTTTCAGGGCCTTGTCTCTGGACTTTCTGGCTTTTAAAAATAGTCTCTCCTCATAACATCTCAGGAGTTCACTTGGATTCAGATCAAAATGACAAAAATTTAGCAAGTCAGAATGAAAACTCTCAGAAAATTAATAGCCTCTTTGCAGCAGTATTAAAAATGGAATTTCTCGGCCTCCGATAGTGTTGTTGTGATATGTCACACGCTGTTACATCAGTCATGTTCTGTTATGTTAATATGTTGAGATGAATCACAGTAATGCCACAGCAGCCAAGAAATGTCAAACACCAGTACCTTGACACTAAGTGAGAACCAGGCCTTCTGCACGCTCAGGCCTTTTGACTTGCCATCTTATATTCCACAAAAACACGTAATCCAAGTTGTGTGCAATTATTGAAAGTAGAAAACGAATTATTTTTCCCTTCAGATGGATTTTGATTTAAGTAAAAGAATCGTAAAAGTTGAAATCTTCTCAGACTATCACCTCCCTATTTTAAAGACAGGTATATTAATTTATTCACTCTGTTATCATGAAAAAGCTACTCATGGAAATCTGTAAGAAGGAATGATGAAAAGTCACTGAGAAAATGCAAGTATGGTTCTTTTTTCCATTATATGACACAGAGGTTTTCTTACCTCCAATGAAGTAAGAAAACAATAACAGTGTTAAAATTCTCTCTTCTATTTTCCTAGTAGATTATCAGCAACAGCTAAACCAGAAAATAAATTGAAATAACATACTCTAATTTAGGTGACAGAAGTATCTGTAATTTTAGCACTGCATCAGATCACTGCTTTAACTTCTTTTCAAATATGCACAAAAAAACACCTCAAACATGTAGGTTGTTGGGTTTTTTAAAATAGTAGACAGGCAAAGCAGACTCATAATTAAATTCAATGACTATTATCTTTCAATACCTAGCAACTCTGCTAAACACAATGGTTCCTAACATTACAACAATCTTGCATTTTCTACTATCATCACTTCTAATTTGAATATCTATCAGAAAGTCCAACACAAAGTCTTCATTTGGTCAGTTTATCAGACAAATTACATCTGCAGTCAAACCACCTCTCCATTTTCCTTTAGAGGATTAATACATTCACCTGTACATTTATTGCTTTTTCTGGTAGAAACACAATTTCCCTCTACCCAATTTAAGTATGCAGTCATGTAGATGTTATCCTCCTTTTGTATCACTTCTTCCAGGAAACCAACCAGTAAGGAGTCCATGGCAAAGACTGTGATAGCAACTTCATGGGCTCTCTAAATTATTCCACTCCAAGTGTTAACCTCACACTGCATTTACATTTGGAAAGTCAGTCCTCCTGAACTCACTCCAGGCACTATACAGACTCAGAGGGCTAGATTTAATAAGAACAACTTGGTCAGAGTAGCTTAAATTTATACAAGCACAAAGGGAAGTCATTAGAGATGCAGTTCACATAAAAGCCATGCATTTATGCATTTCAATTCTACCCCTTCTTCTACTTCAGCAGAAGAATATGAGGAGAAGAAAAAAAGATGATCAAAAGCTATGGAAGTTCTGCAAGAAGCCAAGTTAGTTCACAAGACCATAGAACAAAGTGATGTTATTTCCTAAGCTGATGTGGCCTTAAGTGTCTTAAATATGCCTTGAGCACGCCGGAGGCCAACAACTACTGCAGGCCATCCTACTTCTTGTCTACTTTTTGTTCATTCATTAAGAGAAGTTTTCCGCATCATGTCTCACCTACCTCAGTCTTTCCCCTGCTCTGAAAACACTTTAGTTACTTTGAGAGTATGTCTGCAAAATGTGCTCTCACTAACACACTCACTCACCTCATACACTTGAACTTATGGACATGCACCTTTTTTGTATAAAAATGGTTTTTATTTAATCTTTCCTTAAAAATAGTGTTGTTTTGATATCCTTTGCCTGTAGGTTTACTATGTTTAACAGAATTACCAGCTGTCACTAAATTCATGTGCTGTTCATAAATCTAACTGAATTTTTTGGACAGCTGTTCATCTGGGCATAAACACATTCATTCTAATAGCTACATTAGCCCTACAAGTTTATTTGTTTGGTTGTGGTTTTTTAACTTTCACTCAGTATAATTACTCCTGACATTTCTCCCATCAAATAAGTTTTTGTATGTTGAGAGTTTTGTTACTTTCATTTGTTTTAAGCCAATCAACTACTTTTTTTTTTTTTTATAGCAGATGCTGTAACATGATGGACAGTCTGTCACAAACAGATGGACTTGGTTTAAATCCATCCTCAAAAAAACGTCCCATCAAGAATGAAGAGCTGCTCTCCTGGGAGTATCAGTCAATGCTGAGCACACCTTCCCTGATGTTTAGTCAGCACAACTCCTATGTGAATTTCACACAACCAATGACCACTGTGTCAATAATAAAGAGAAATTGTAGCAGTATTTTACCCAAAATACATCAGTCTGCTTATCTTCAGGCATAAGCCATCCATATTACAGGGTATTGATGGGACAAAGATACAGCACAGAGATCGAGATAGGATAACATGGGAGAGAGAGAGAGCAGGTGGAGATTGTGTTTGGATCAAAAGTGCTATAGTCAGAGAATAACTCAGTAAATGATCATGGAGCCAGCAAGCCTTGTCTCTGTCTCATGTACCTATAAATCCAAAGCCAGCAAGAAATTCTAATCTATATTCAGCACAGACATTCTTCTCAGTGCCAAGGGGAACGGGGCAAATTTCAAATCTATTGACTCACAAGCATTTGAGTGATCTCCTGAAGCAGATTGCTTTTCACTTCTTCCTGAGGGCCACTATCCTTCATTGTTCACCAGACCAACGATGACTATCTGGTATCATCATTGGCAGACAGCATCATTAACTACTGGCCACAATGTAGTTAAACAACTGACTTGTTTTATCTTAAAATTAATTTTTTTTGATTCCTCGAGATTCTAGCCACTTGACCATAAAGCACCCACGCATGTGTTGATTTATTTGGATTTATGGGTGTCCTGAGTATCTATGACTCAGATCTGATGTGCTTCCAAATAAACATCCAAAATAAATTCC
Organism: Caprimulgus europaeus; assembly: GCA_907165065.1. The sequence goes on along the minus strand of OU015538.1, from coordinate 17,864,407 downwards.
TGCATATTAAAGTCTGGTTAAATTCTCTGTGGTGATTTATCCACTTCTATAAAACATAGTACAAGTCCATAAAGTAGAAGAATTATAAATATTAATGATTTTGTTGAACTGCAGCAGATGGTTGGGAACTCCTAGTTTGGTACATCTTCCACTTAAACTAGACCTAAAAGACATAAGGATGAAGGGGAAAAAAATGCAGAACAAAAATTTTTCAAGTATGAAGGTGGGCTCACATTTCTGTGTACTTGTTTCAGCTTCATTACACAAGCATGGTTAAAGAAAAATAAGTGTGGGGAAGTAGAAAAAGTAAGGGGGCAATAAAATGGATAAAAGAAATGGAGCAGTGAATAGGGAAGGATGGAAGACTGGAAGAAGGAAGTGCTACGAGATGAAGGTGGCAGAACAAAACAGAGAGGTAACAAGGATTATTCATCATTTCTATTGCCTTCTGGTGATATGAGCCAAGTACAGAGAAATGCAGACAGCGTCTGGCAGATCAAACAGTATTTGCAAGTCCCCAGTATACAGCCTTGCTAATAAGTGGCATATGAAATTGTACACAGTTATTGACAAGTTTGAAATTCTAACAAAACTGATCCACTAAATGAGATTCCCTACTTCCATGAAGATGCCAGGAACCTGTATAAAAGCACGGAGCATACTAATCTGTTTGTCAACATTGGAACTCAGTTTCTTAATATGCTTTTACTACAAGTAAGAACATTCCTCCAGATTGTGTGAACTAACCACAGCTGAACAAAAAGGCCCAACTGCTTAACATATATTTGTGATTTGATCCAGATAAGAACATCAGTCATGTGAGAGGTAGAGATTAGGTTGTAGCAATAGTCATTTTGCATACTTGACTTCTTTGACCCTTAGAAAAAAACAACAGTAGATGAATGACTCCTGTAACCTAAAACAATCTGAAAGACCACGTTCTTTTTGAACCTCACTATAAGATTGCCTCAGTATAAGGCAAACAACATTATGTAACCGTTATACATCAAAATACAGATATGTGATCAATCAGCATGCCACTGGATGTCACTGTTCCTGAGTGAAAACATTTCAGGGAAGAAAAAGAAGGAAAAAAAGAATTTTAAAGTTTCACCTGTTTCCTACAGACTTAAGCAGTAAAACATTCAGAACTCTTTGATTAAAAAGTATTTTTTTACATTCTTCTTTCTAGCCTTCTTTTTAGGATATTTGAGAAAAACTCTGCAAATTGCTTGCATAAAGCCAACCAAACAACTGTACTGTAAAAGGATTCCTCAGGTATTTCACAGACGTTATCTGGAAGAGATTGCACAGAAAAGAGCAAGTGGATTTTCTATTATTCCAATGCATTCACTATGTTCTGATTGACTGGTGTGATAAGGAAAGGAGGGACAAATCAATTTGGATTTTACATTCCACTTAATTACATATACATCAGAGTATTTTGAGGCTTTCTGTGCAATCTGTAAGCTGCCATCAGCACAATAAAGCTGTTTGTATCAGTTGCACCACCATAAACAATTTATCTAGGAAAGATATATCTTTGTGTCTGGGAAGCAGAGCAGAATTTTTGGTGGAAGATTGCTAGGGCTTGAATGAAGATCCACTAGATATTATAATTAGTCTTGTTTACTAATCCACCACAACGAAATGGCTTATAGTAGGTAGAAATTTTCCCTGTATACTTTCTCTTGTTAATGTAGAGATGAAGTAACCACACTGCATCAGAGCAGAATGAATTTTACAGTATTTCAGGATTGCCTGCCACTGTAGTTATGTTTTGTTTTGTTCTCCAGGAAGCAAAGCAATACAGAAGCTCCTCTTTTACCAGCCAGGGATCTGGCAGCCATCTGCAACGCTCCAGAACAGAGTATGACTCATAGTGAGAGATACTTTGTTCATGAGGTGTTCCAGGCTTGCTTCTATTCTCTTGTGTATGAGCGAAAAAGCTGTGTCAGCAAAGGAGGCTGCTCAGTAAATTCAGTTCTGTGCAAAGAGGCATCTCAGCAGAGATGTGGGTCTGTAGATATGAACCCTAACACCACCAAGGGACTCAGCAATCCAACAGCATGCAATGCTCAGCTTCATGGAGCAGCAAGTTGCTTAAAGAATTGTCATCTTTCACTGCAAGTTATTCCTAGAACACTCCTTATCTTCTGTAAGTTTGAGGTATAAGTGTCCTGGGAGTCTTGATGGTATTTTACAGTGTTTGTGGAGTCAAGAAAATTCATCACTGATACTGCAGAATGCTGAAAATTTTAAATTAAATTTAAGAGGCAGGCAGAGGTGAGAATCATGCTGTCTGTTTCTAGTCACTTTTTTAGGTCTCTCAACAGGATAAAATGCAAAATAGAATGACTATGTTCCAAAAATATGAGTCATTCATAAGTGGTAAGAGATGTAGTGCATTAAAAAAGCCCCAGAAGGAAGTTTTGGACAGCCTCTTTGCCTCTTCGCTTGGGGAACGAGAGAGGTGAGGATAGACAATATTGTCGTGAAGACAACTGCCATAGCTTCCAGAAGTAGCTTGAGCTTTTGTAGACATCTGCCTCTCCACTAGTGACACCAGCCACCCATCATGCTTTCCAGGACTACAGCAGAGGTGAACTAGCAATAATTTTTCTGTTGTCAGTCCATAGTCTCATAATTGCTTGTGGAAACTGGCATTTCATGTCCAGCTACTGAGAACATAATTTTCTAACTATCATCAGCTCATAAATCTTCTTCAACAGAAGAACCTTTCCCAAAGTTCCACCACGGTAGTACTCTAAAATATCCCTGGGTGACTGATTTTGTCAAGTCTAATCATCTTGGATAAGACAGCTGAGATTTCAATTTGCTTATATCTGGACTACAGTTTGCTCAGGCATGAGCTTTCAGCACTAGGGAAGACTGTGTGTAAAAGCATTGTGTTGACTGCAAAGGCTTGGTGATTAAATCACCTTTTTCAGGATAATTTTTAACTTTGCCAAAGAGACTCCCTAATCAGTGATCCATATAATTACTTTTCCATGTAGATTGAACTTGAGAACTGTTCATTAATGCTCTAAAAATACAGATACCAGTGTTTAAATATCCACAATCATAAATACTGCCAGATGCAAAATTTTCCAATGACTTTTGTTTGGATATAGTGGCATAAAATGTGCAGGAACATAAAGACACGAGAAATCAGAAGACTTCTCTGCAATGGAGAAGAAATATTGATGGGATTTGCTATGCTGTTTGATTTCTACTGGGAACTTAAAGTTGATGACACCCACACACCCAAATGAGTGCTTTAATCACCGCAATATTGGTTTTTCTTGCTTCAATGTTTTACAGTGAAAGGAAAATCTTGTCACAAGTATAACCTACAGAATGTAAAATACTAAAATAAGTCCAGGAGAAAAATGTATAGGTAAACTAAAATCAGTAACAAAAAAATCTAAAATGTCTAAGTCAGGTTTTTTTTTTTCCTCCCTGGACAGATAGTACCAAAATGTCACAGGCTCCCTTTGCTGAGCAAGAGACAGAACGGTCGATCCGAGAGGCCAAAGTGGCAGAACAACAACACCCTGTCTTTCATTTTAGGTCACTGCTTCTGAAAAACCAAACACATTTTTATGCAGATATTAAATAACATGAAAATGTTAAAAGCTTTACGAGACTTACATGGTTTTTATGCATGTTTTTTTCTTATTTAACATCTCAGTAAAAGAAAGAGTAACTGCACGAAACAACACCGGACTTTTCAGTACTGATAATACACCCAATGATTATATTTTTCCGTTTTTACCACCCAAATAATTCTTTCACCCCTGCAGCTAGTATTCATTTTTATCTGTAAGGAAGTAAGATTTTTAATTTGAGAAATAAAAGCTTCCACCTTAGATTATTCATGCTGTGCAAGATTAGCAACTGGTAATCATTTTTTTCATATATGATAAGGACCCCACACCATATATTAGTCATTGCTCCATCTGAGACCATTTACATGCCTTTGTGGTATCCAGATTAAATGATGGTACTTATAACAGTTCACAAAAAACCAAACTATTCCTATCTATGCAGTTTGCCATAGTGACATCTGGGACTGTCAAAGCTGGCAGTTGGGACTCTAAAGGATGAAACTTTGAAAAATAGATACACCTGAACTTGAGCTAAGTTTAACAAGTTTTCTGCACTTCTAATTCTTAGTACTAAAGTCTTTGCAGTAGGTTTTAAGACAAAATAAACCACCCTAAGCCATGTTAGAACTTCAGCTGACAGAAGTCCCCACTCCACTGACATCAATGAATAATATAAAGCAAGTAAAGATTCAGTCCCAACTATTAAAGATGAGGTTTACCAGATAATGTTGGCCTAAATTTGATATTCAAGATGGGAAGTAACTGATAGAAGAAAACATACAAGAAATGTTTTCTTTTGCTGGAGTTTTAATTCATTTGGTAATGCTTTTTAAAAGCATTTTCATTTTTCTATTTTCAATGAGGTGATCTTCTTTCTGTGAACACCAAAACCTGAATTTAATTGCAGTTACAGAAATGTAATTCTGCAATCACCATTTCTATGCAGCACATCACTTGATATTTTTTGTCTGTTATAAACTGAACTATACCAAAATTAATTTTAGGACTGTGAACACTTTAACATTTTAAAACCTTAACAGCTGACAACAGTAATTCCATTTCATTTTTCACATCATCTAAAAATGCTAGAGAAAATGTAATACAAAGTTAATTTCCTGCAGACTGTATCATTTACTCTTCTCACAAAGATGTCTTTTAGGAGCAATCTTCTTGGTACTGTTGAGAATTTCCTGTTTCCAGAGAATTCTCTGCAATTCAGAGCAGATTACAAACATCAAGGAAACAAAAAACAAACAAAAAACCCCACACACAGTAAAGACAAGGAGGAAACAATAAAAACTGAGCCAAAAAGGTATGAAGTCAAGCACTACAGAAATTATTATAGTTCCTGTGAGAGATATGTTCTCCAGATGGTTTAGTACTGAGGACAATACACTACTATTTAGATGTATTTTATGCTTCTTCAAGAAAAGAAATCCAGTGTTTGCCCACTTTCCACATTGCCTGTATCCCAAGAGTACTGCTCCATGAGTAAGTGCTCTCAACTTGGGAGACATACTTAATGGGTCCTCCCTCTCTCACGCTTGCTTGCATTCTTCGTCCCTACAGCACATTACCTTCCTAACTTCCAACCATTTACTGACTCATCAAACATGTTGTCAAGCCTCATAAGTCTCACTAGAGGTAAACTCTTTCCTTAATACTCATTCAACCTTTATTACATGAATTATTTTTTTCTTCCCTTTAATGACCTGAATTTGGCGATACACACATTCATCCTATTGTAATATACATTACTTCATTAATACATTTTATAGGTAAGAGGTGATTAAATGCTGGAACACTTCTACATAAAACTGCTGAGAATTTGCAAACAAGTATTACCAGTATAGCCATAATATCTAGGACAAAAATGCCTTAAGGAATTTTTTTAGTTAATTGTTTCACAAAAGGCTTGGATTTATTTTTTTTTTCTAATTTTATACCATAAGAAAAAAAACATGACTAATGCATCCAAATATTCTTTACTATTAAAGTCATAAAAAGGCATGTTGTTTTTATTAGTAGTTTTACCCCTTTGAATTTTTTATTATCTTGTAGTATGTTAATAGAATAAATATTTATTATTTTCTTGTTCTGTCAAACATTCTGCATGTGAAAAACGAAGAGGTGAAGTGGACAAGCTGGGATGCGAGAGATGAGACAACAGTACTTGCCGGTGAAACCTGAGTTGTGAATTTTTATCTGGGCTGCCACTATCTAGAGTTTATCCTGTGTATCTTGAATATTTTAGTCTTTCTTACTGTATTTTCCATACATATATTCACTACAACTATTTCACTGGGAAGAAGTCACTGATGCTGAAGTCTCTTGTCTCTAGCAGACAGTGCAATCTGCTACATACAATCTTTCCTAATGCTTCAAGTTTACTCATGAGACAAACTGCAGCCTGGATGTAAGCTGGTACACAACGCTAACATGGAATCTATTTTCAGTTGCTTATATGAGGGATGAACTGAAATCCAGGTGTACTAAAGTGTAGCTAAAGAAAGTTTGCTGGGCAAAATCAACAATTTATTTTTATTCTTTCTAACTTTCCTGATATGCTATTTCTAACCCAATTTGGTCCTTTTCGAAAAAAAAACCCCACAGAAACTCTTGTTTCTTAGGAATAGTGCATAAAAGTATTATTAAACTGGATTTGGATCTACTTCGTGCTTCTGTTTAATTTTCTTCATTCCTTTTGCTTCTTCATTGTGTAAATTTAACAGCAAGCCAAATGCTTAAAGTTTCAAAGATGTTAGTCATATAATCATATATCAGAGCATGACAGAAATCATACAAAGATCAGAAGAAAATCTCAAAAGAACTCATTTGAATGAACACTTTCCAAATGTGGCAATATTTTACATTACAAGACATTAATAACATGTCACCAGTGAAGTGCAGGTGAAGAATTTAGATTGGAGGGTTAATAACATAATTTCCACATCATATTAGGCAACCTTGGGCAACTTCAGCAGTGTTTGTACAGCCACAAGAGGTCAAGGATTTTAGTTTTTACAAATAATGAACCACACTCTGAACACTGCTCTTTCTTCCTCTTAACTTCTTAAAGGAAAGGATAAAGTATTTCTTATGGCTAACAAGGATATAGTGAAAATACAGAATTGTATCAATACTTCACCTCTTTTCTCACAGACAATATACTAACAAACTTCCAAGTAAAGGTCTTTGCATCTAAAGACCTATCTCCTTGGACTGCAAGTGATCAGGAAAAACAGAACCTGCCCTATCCTACATCTCTCAAAGAATCCAGAGAAGGTCTGAAATCATTTTGCAATGTGATTATTGTAAAACAGGCCACAAAGGAACATGTTCCAGATATAGAAACTGATTTCACTACAGTGTGGGGATGGGCTCCCTTGCCAGTGTGATGATACTCTTGCTGAGAAGGACAAAGCTTTAAAGAACTGGACTTAGTTCCACAATCCTTGTAGAGCCTCAGTGCTCTTCAGGGGCCAGTCCTCCTGATCCTGCAGGTAAGGCAAGAGCACAGGGGACCAGAACCCTTACCTCCTCCCTAAGCTCTGCCACACAACTGCCACCTGAAAACTCATTTTTCTGTGCTTCAGCCCTCCTGCCCAGAGAATGGGAATAAGGCTAAGTAATTTGCTACATAAAATGCCACATTACCAAACGATTACATCAAAATCTCAAAAGCAAATAAAACTAATCTGCTTTTAGCCTGGCAATGAAAACCTGCAGGGTAACACTGGGAATTGTTCTACCTCTCTTCTCCACAGACAACAGTGAGCTCTAGCCATGCTCTTACTAATTTCTAGGTATTTATACTGCGTTTCCCCAAAATAAAAAAAAAATAAAAAAAAAGCAGCATGTAATAAGCACCTGGGCTTCAATGGACCACAGTCAAATTTCAAGCTCTATGAATCTCAGCACAATTTCTGCCTACTTTAATTCCAAATTATTTTATTAGCTCAGTGCAGTTCCAGTCATTTACAACAACTATAAAATGCTGAGGGACAAAACTGGGAAAAAGCTGCAAGAACCTTCAGTAAGGACACAGCCACAGCAAGCCCCAAGTGTTACATGGCCTCACCGCTTTTGACAAGCAAGAGGTTAAGTTCAGTCATTGTAACATACTTACCAGGTCTCTACTAAGCAATTGTAGTAAAATAATGTGAAGGATCAGGCTAGAAATTGTTGGATAAAAAAGTAAATTGAAAGAGTACCTTTGCATTAGCTCTGTTATGGTGCAGGGAAGAGGAACACAACATGAAATGCTGGGTATAAGAAGTGAGGCATATGTAAAATAGTTCCTCAACCAAAATAAGCAAGCTATGCTGTTCTGCTGAATGTACTCCAGTAGGCATGGTGGGTTTTCCTGTTATCTGATGCCACAGCAACAATAATCCATTTTAAAACTTGTAGTAAGAAGGTAATATATTATCAAGACAGCTGTGTTAAATGACTGCCTCTCCTGTGTTATGCTCTTGACTTTACACAACAATGTTAAGATGTTTTTTAACCAAGTTTTCAAGATGAAAATAACATGGTGTCAAAATATTTTTTCTAACCAATCAGCACTATTGAAAAATATCACTGAGCTTTGCGTTTCCATGACAACTAGTCTCAAATGTTACAAAATTGCACCAAATTTACTTACAAAGAAGGGTTCTTGGAAGAAAAAAAAAGGTTTGTGTAACATAGTATACCATACAAACCTAGGTATGCAATGCATGTTCACAACAAGAACTGTATTGGTGATGTTTAAGTTTTCTAGATTTACATTTCTTGTAGGAACTTGTTATATTTGCTATGGACATAATATACTTTGTTTCTTCTCTGCTTTAATAAAATATGGATTTAGCTATGAATTGTTGACTATAAAGTAGATGCAAACCCTATAAACACGTGAATTTGAAACTATTTATTTCCATCAAACAGAGCTGGGGCAATTTTGGCTGGATTGACAGCTATACAAATAAAAAAATATTATTCTATACTTTCCCTGTGTTTTTACCCCAGGTATCTGCACCACCATCAACAGCTAATAAACCCAACTTCATCACTTCTTCTAAAGACAGCTCATCTTGTGTTAAGGAAAATAATCCCCTTAATATACTGGCAGAGATACCTTATCAAACACAGTCTGCTATGGGATTAACGATTTATTATCAAATCTAAAATCACTCAGATTAGTGGTATAGTGTGATTAGTGGAATAAACATCATCAGAGTATTATAAACTAAAAAGCTAAATTTCATTTATATTGGATTTGCAAATAACAAATTACAATTTACAATCCATTTGCAATGGATTACTGTGCACTTTAAGAGGGTTGGGGTTTTTTATTAAAATTTGGATGGAAAAAAAAAAAGAGGATTTCTAGTACTATTCCACCTACCCTGTTAGTAAAAACCTCTTAAAGCACACAGTCAAATAATGACAGTGCTTAAATTAGGTATCCTTTGACAATTAACTTCAACTTCTAATAAAGCAAGACTACCCCTTTTCAGTAACACTGCAATATGTATGTTCAGGGACTGTGAGAAGTGCAAAAGGAATCAGAAAAGGGGGGTTATAACCTGTTTGAAGTGAAGTGGAAAGTCAAGGATTTAAAATAATGATTATCTTTTATATAGTTATAGAATATTCTTCTAACTCACCTTCCTGCAGATGTGACTTTCTTCTGATTAAAAAAAAAAATAATTTTGATGTCACTAACAAATGGGTTCAAAGTCAGTTGGAATCTCAGTTTTAATTGGTTGACATAACCCAAGCTAGTACTTCATTACAATATGGACATCAAATCAAAAGTAAAAGAGATGTCAAAGAGTTGCTCCATACTTGATTCTTTATTAATAGACTTTATTACATCTGTCATTCTTGTGACCTCCACTATAAATGTTAAAGAATAGTATTTCTCATTACTAAAGTAGAATGAGAAAACTCTGAATTTGTGAGCTTTATCCCGAGGTTCATTTCATGACTGGTATTACTTTGAGTACAGCAATCAATCTTTCAGAAAGTGCCTTTAGAAAGTGATGGTTACCATCGACTCTGGCTAGGATACTCTGGGAAAGATTGCTGAAAACTCTACCCACATTGCAAAGCAACAGCTCAGACAAGTCACTCCAAATTATTTCTATGCAAATCATCAAATGGAAAGAGATTGCCAAATCCTCACATTTTCAAGTGATTTGTTGGCCTAGTTGGCAAGTGCTGGTGAAAGACAATTCTACGGCAAAGAACAGGATGCCACGAAGCACAGTCTGATCAATCCAAATCAAGTATGAAACAAAATGTTTCTCTGCACTGATTTCACTATGTCTTGTAATAATCATTCCAGCCTCCTGGAATGACTCTTAAAATTACAGCACACATTTTTCAGAGCGACATATCCATATCATCAAATGAGTTCTGACACAAATCACCTGTTATTAAACATCCTTTAAAAAGTGACATTAAACCCTCTTAAAAAATGATGAGACAACAGATATTCAGATTCTGTCTGGATGACAGAAAACAATAATGAACAAACATATCAAACCCCACATAGAATGAGGAATTCTGAAGAAACAATATTGTTTTAAAAGGATAAAATGAAGAATCTGCTGCTGTACCTTAGCTTGACAGTAACTTTACTGAATCAGCCTCTGTCAGACACTCAGAAGGCCATGGTACTCACTCTTGGCAATATTCTTATAACCTTAATTAAGAAATGCCATCAGTTACTTCTATTTAAGAATTATGGTCCATAAACAGTTTATTATTTACCAAGTAATTAACTACCAGAACAGTCACTATGAGTTAGCTAACTATAACCATATGTGCTCCCCAGATGGTAGAAACAGGTAAAGAAAGCAAAGCACGCTTTTTCACATGATGGCAGCATCTGAGAATGGTGAACTTAGTTTCAATAATCCCTGAACTGAAAGAATTGTAGTGAAAACAATTTGAAAGTTTTGCCTTTTTTCCTAAGGGCTTTAAGCACTTTAGATGCCCAAACCAAATAAGCATGGTTTTTCTTTCACTGTTTAGATGCAAAAGAAACCTCATTCACTCCTACACACAAGAAATCAGCCAAGTCAAGTGTCAACAGCAATCTTTCAGCAAGAGTTCCCGAGTCACTCACGCAATATGAGAGTTACCATTTGGGGGTTTGAAAGGATAACCAGTAACTTCTGAAAAAGCAAAATTGGTTGGGATTTAAAAACAAAGCAGAACAAAAAAATCCCTGATACTGCAGCAAGTCCATCTCTCTTAAAATACTGTCAGAACACTGAAAAACATACAAAAGTAACAAACATTTCTGCTGATGAATTCAACATTCTCACTGCCTTGATAGTGCATGTGTTGAGCCCAACCTCCAGGAAACTGCAGGACAAGGAGTTTTTGAGCCAAAAAGATATAAGTTTGCTCTGAATAGATTTTTATGTGTTTATATACAACATTTTTGACCCATGTAAACATTCATCATCATCTTGTGGCAGAGCTCCCCCATTTGAGCATACTCTTTTATTTCTCCTGAGCCTGGCACCTCTTAATTTCAGTTGAAGTGTCCTACTTCTTGTCTGAAACGAGACAATGAATGTCATTCCCAAAAGGTCTTCTCTATGTGATTCATGATTCAAGAGACCTCTGGTGTGTGTCTCAGCCATCCCTTCTCCTGCCTGAAGCGTCTTGGTGTGTATCATCAGTCCTTGTATGGAAGCCTTTCCATACACTTGAACACCAATTTCAGCTTTCTCTGTATTGTACTATGCTTTTTTAAATGGCAAGAAACAGAGGTACATGAAGTATTCAAAATGCAAGTACAACACAGATTTCTAGAAAAGCTTAATAAAGTTCTCAGGTTTATTTTTTTATTATTATTATTTCCTTTTCTGACCAATCCTAATGTTTGAGATTCTCTTTGGGCACTTTCTGATAATTGAGCTAACATTCCCCCAACATGCTTCAATCAGTTAATTCATTTTGCTGAGTTAATCATTTCAACAACAAAAATGTCATCCTCTTGAACCTCCTATGGCAACGTGGCACCTATTCTCTGCCTGCACTGCCAAGAACAAATGTGCTGTTGGGTTTATTAATGTTACCTGAAGCAATCTGTTGGCCTCACTGCCTCCAGCAAGTGGGCATGCCAAATTCACAGGAGTAATAATTGTTTTAATGTCTTTGTCTTGTTCAAATCTTCATTTCAGTAACCACCTCCCCTCAAAATCTGAGAAATGAATTTAACTCATTTACCAGCTGATCGCTAGCTGAATACTATTCAGAAAAAAAAAAAGGAATAAAAAGAAGAAAAGTTCCTCCTGTTCTTTCTGAGCCTTTGCAGTAAGATATTCTCTACCTTCACCAATACATAAGCAAACAAAAAATTTTATTAAACCTCTTTTATATGCAGGCCATTTAACTTCTCCATTCCTCAAATGACTCAGCCCCACCTGCACTCTCGCCAAGCCACTAAGACAAATTAAAAGGGGAGGGACACATTTCCTAGGAGACAGTTTAATATATTCTTATCTTTGCCCCTTATAAGACCTTTATCACCTTCTCACAATTACTCTTGGGGCTAAGACAGCAGCAGAAGGAAGGGCTGGGGTTTTCTGTATCTCTACTAACAGCACTGCAAACTTTTTGCATCAGTTTGGCCAGACAGCCTGGTCTCTCCTTGCCAGTAACTAGGATTACATTTCAAATGTGTTAATTAATTGCCAGAATTAAAACCACACTGACATAAAAGGTAAAGACAGATGCTCCCTTAAAAATTAGACCCAGGGCCACATTCACTGCTGTCTGCTGTCCAGATTTTTGCAAAGGGCTTGTGAGGACTACCCTGTCCAGAGACTGCCTGATGCCACCACCTCAGAAGTGCCTCATGAAACTTTTTTGAGGCACAGATGGAATTCTGAAGAGACACAAAGGCACATATGAAATAGGCTGAAATAACCTTAATACAGAAACAAGTGTTTAGCAGTTCAAGACAATGATTGCGTAGATTTTTGTGCAAATTAAGCGCTTCTCAGGGTTGATTAAAGCTGCATTTGCAGAGAATTCATGAAGACATTCATGAATAAAAATCACTTGCTGGACTTTGGGCTAGGGTAATCACTGGTCTCTGGAGAAATATCTGTAGCAGAAGCAGAAATCTTCTGGAATATTATATATTAAGCATCTTCAACATTTTAAAACTCAAAATATTCTTAATTCCATGTGTAGAATCAGACCAACACTGAAGTCACTCTTTCTGCCTTTCTCAGGCCTTTAAATATGACCAGGCAATTGAGAGAAAACAGCTTCAATTAGAGCACTTTTTACAGGCAAGTTGTAAATCTCTGAAAACAGGAGTTTATAATAGCAACAGTGACATAACTGTAATACAGCTTCACTATGATAAATCAGTCGCTTGTCCTGTAAGTCACATGTTCCATAAATCAGAAATTTGGAATGTAAATCTCAGCACTTGTTCATAAATCAGCAATATTGATCAACACTAGGAATAATATTTTGGCAGTAAATCATATTTGGTAAAAATATTCCCCCGAAGTAGTTCACTTAAAAACTGTTTAAAGTTGTATTTCAGGGATTCTCTCTCTGAGTCTCCCCACAGTGTGAGACAGCTCTGACTGTTCAGAAGAACTCTTGTTAGGCCAGGGGGATGTTTCTGTTACTCATAGTAGTGTCACAATAGCAGTTAGTACCCAAAAAGTCATCTGAAACTTGATAAACACCCCAGGTTCCTGCACACTCTTCACGCCTACTTCAAAATCCAGTATTGCTGCTAAACAGTAGAAGCCCGTTCAACGATATTCCCACCACACTTAGAGTTGGAGCAGGAACAGGAGGTACATACACAGTCTCAGGAATACCTCTGCTGGTCCCAAAAAATCATTTCCACCTGAAAGGTAGACAGGTATGACAATGGGCATAGGGTGTATAGGAAAATAAGTGTAATGGGGTAAAACAATAAGGCTTAAAGACAGAAATACACTGTTACTGGTTTTGGCTCATTAATTATTATCCAGCTTAATGCTACAGCTCTTTAAGCCCATCTCTTCATTAACAACTACAAGTTTTCAAATACATATTAAAGTTTTGCCTTAAAAGGAAGAAAGCAGAATGAATACAAGTAGTATTCTGATTTATATTCTGGTTTGCCAGTGCAAATCTGCCCATAGATTTCTTTAAAACAAACAAACAAAAAATCTGTGAAACTGAATTTCAAACTTGTAAAACCTTTTCTACCACAGTGAGATTAACACTTTCTAGATAACACCTCTTCTTAGCACACACATTTAATGCCATGTGTATTTCCAAGTGGAAGCTGTTTATCTCTTCAGTGCAATCAGTAAACACACACCTGAATGTTCATTTAGAGCATTTTAATAATGTTCTGTGTTCACTGAACTCAGGAAAGGTCATCAGGGTTCAAGCTTAACTGTTCTTCCCTCCAGCCTTTGATACACATGGAAAACAAGGGAAAAGCTACTTGTTCTCTATTACTGAATTTTGAAGAAATTATTGCTGAAAAATACCATTCTGTGTCAATAAATAACAATGCAGAAGGAAATCAGTTTCTTTCCTTAACAGAATTACTTATTGCCTCTAATATAAACCAGTGCAATCACTGAGAGTTAGACTAACTTTGCCTGCCTTCCTGAACTAAACCTAAATCTATAGTTTCTACGGATGTGAGAAGGAGATTTCTCCTGTGTAAACATGTAACCTCCAAAAAGCATACCTGAGAGCACTATAGGAAATAATGTACCAGAAGAATATAGTTTCTATTGCTAACACTGTTGTTTCTTCAGTTTATAGCAACAACATACATGTACTGACTTGGTGCTTAAGTGCTGACTTAAGTTAAAGTTCTGGCAATTTCTCCTTTGCAAGAATTTACTTGCAATTCTAGTGACTAAAATGAGAAAATAAATTAATACCATTAAAATGCACTTTCTGATCTCCCAGGAACTTCAAACATGCAGAGTGAGATTCCAGGAATGGCAAAATGTTTGCCCTTGAAGAGCACACTCCAAACACGCCTGCCACTGCCTTTCCCAGGGCACCATGGGTGGAACTAAAGGAGCAAATAAAGGGCAGGGGAGATTCTATGGAGAGATTCATCTTAATAACATGGTCTCGTGCAGTCAACTGGGAAGGCCCAACATATTCCTTTTGTTACAGGATCTTCTTTGGAGACCTCCTCTCCAAGCACACATTGGGCATAATTTTTTATAGCAGTTACCAAAAATAAGGAATTTAGAGAGTACCTTGCAGATGCCTCCAAGTCAGTGTAGGTTCATGCTCTGGAGGCAAGGGAAGAATACTCCTGGGATTATCGACTATGAATTACAAAACTGGCTTATTCAGAAAATTAATACACAAAATAGATAAAGATACATTAACTAGAATATAATGGAGAATCCTTGAGTAATTACAAGTTCAGATAACAAGACTGATATGAAGTCCCTAGTTAAACAGTGTTTTCATACTGTGTTTTTCAGTAGCAAACTAGCCTAATATGTTCTGTACAAAAATCCTTTTTTTTTTTTCTCTATCAGCTTTCAGAAATATTGTTGAGGTTCTAGTACTTGTGATGTGTTTGTAAGAACATTCTTAGATAAAGGAGAGTGCCTATGTTTGAACAATTTTACCTTCACAAATAACTGAAAAGAGGTAGACATAATGGGAAATTTTAAGCAAATTTAGTGTAGTTCGCCATGTTATAGGGAAGAAATTATGACATATCTATAGTTTGCCTTCACAACAAGCAATTTCATTCACAAAGTTTGTGTTCTAATACATGCTGCTGCCTATAAATTGTTGAGAAATATCTTTTCTGATTTTGCTGGAACTTGATCCTAGTGCACGTTGTTTTATGGAACATGGAGATGAATTTTCCAATATGTTAGCAGTTTTGTTTGTGTCTCTGAATGATTTCAAAATATTTTGAAATAGTATTAAAATCTCTGGCAAGCAATACATTTTAAAGATTCACACAGTCTGACAAACTGTAAAAAAAGTATTCCAAAGAATAACCTTTGGTTCCAAAGGGAATTTGTAACTGTGCAAGGGAAATTGAAAGTATTTGGTAGTTGTTTGTAAAGAATTATGTCCAGACTTATGAAGGATTTTAATAGCATGATATAATGTAGATAAAATATTTCTGCCATACAGATATTTCTCTGGATTCTTGACCAATCTTTAGTAATTGAAAAGATTATCAAACTGTCTCTGAAGTACAACTGAAAACTGTTAAACATATGGCACTGTGAACAGGTAAGGTAGTTCGTTTTACCGGCTTATTCCTCTAACACCGGTTAGATCGCTCCTGTGCATGCTCTGTTTCGATAGTCCAGAGAAGACTTTTTAAATATAGCATCTAAATGAACCAAAGTTTTCATATGTATGACGGAGAAGATAAAAAGGATCATGAAGGAGAGGTAAGCTCATTGTCACCAGGCTGTTAACTTTACTTGAGCTTATCCTTTTTCTTGCACATCTTATTATTTTTGCTGAGTAATTCCTCCAGTGGATTAAAAAAATATAAATAAAATTTATAGAGGAAAATGAAACAAAACTTGGAGAAACAAGAGTTTTCTGGAAGTCAGATATTCACTTTACCTCCACCCCCTGCCATCTCTCCATTGCTTTCTTGTCCAGGATACATTAGACTTTTGAAACAAACACATAAGAACTGGTGAGATTTGTTCTGCAAGTTCAATATTAAATTATAAATAAAACTTTGAGGCAGATGCAACTCACCTCCTTCTCTGAATGTAAAGTGGGATAGGTAAACATTGGCAAATGTTACATATTTCAAAACACACAAAGTTTAATCAAATTAAAGCTCTGTTTCACATTCTTTGGCTCTACTTCTAAGGAAATGTTCCTATTCTAACTATCTGTATATTTATTTTAATATACAACACTGCAAAATATCATCTTACTTCTGTTATTTGCCTGAAGGAAATTCATTTCAAATATGAAACTTTTACACAATATTTACTGTTCAAGTATTGCAGCTTTTATTAAATGGGGCCAGAGAGGACGCCAAGGGATTTAGAGAGAATTAATAACAACCATTGTTAATTTAGGCTTATGCTCTACTTTATTATGAAAGCAGGGATGAAGATAGGAAACCAGGGATAATCCAATTGATACTAAACATTTTGAACCTATTAACTGCATTTGTACAAAACATTTTTAAAAAGAAGGCTACATAGATAAAATGGCACGTAATCCATCAGAGATAACATATAAAATTAATCTTTTCCCTTTTATTTTGTGTAAATGTGTGATAACAGTATGCAGATCTACCTTTCTCACCTTCATATGCTCTACCATGGTTTCAGTGAGGTCTCACTTATATTAAAATAAAGACAAATGAAAAACAACTGTAGTTCACAAAAATCTCAAAAAACATTTCAACTAACAATCCTTATAAAGTAAGAACACTGGAGCAAAACCAGGGCAACAGGATAATTCAGGTTGGAAGGGACCTCGGAAAATCATCTAGTCCAACCTCCTGCTCAAATCAGGGCCAAATCATGGTCAGATCAAGTTGCTCAGGGTTTTATCTAATTTGGTTTTGAAACCTCCAAGGAAGGAGATGGCACAAACTCTCTTGGGCAACCTATTCCAATGTTTGATTGTTCTCATCTTAAAATAAGTTTTTCCTTCAATACAGTCGGAGATACGAGGACTGTAATACAAATACAGGGACTACAGATCTCCCAAATCAGATATACCTCATTTATACCATCAGCCAGAGTGAGAAATCTGTATCTAGTTTCACAATTTAATGAACTAGCCCACTGCTATAATACCTCTGTATGGAAAACAAAAAGGTGAAGAGAAACCCTAAGTTATTGGAAATCCATATCATTAAGGTCTCTCTTTCTTTTGCAGTCGACAGGGTGGATGCACTCTTTTTAATTCAACATGTACATTCTGAATTCAATCCAAACTCTATTGACTCTTTACAACAACCATTTTGACTTAACTTATCCTTTCCCTGGAGTTACCAGTAATTTGTTAAGTGAAAAAACAATTTTGTTTCAGCAATCATCATAGAATATTTCATTCAAAAGCAAGAGAGGTCAACAGATTAATCTAAGTGTCTCATAATAGGAATATGTGACTATTTATGTCAGCAGGAGAAAAGAAATATTTGGTCCATATACGAGTTTCAGTAGTGCTCCTTATAAATGATGCAGTAAGAAAGTCTATATGTAAATAAATAGAAGAAAATTATGTAAAATAGATTTAATGGACTTTGACCATGTTACATATTCAATTGTTGTCATTGTTCTTCAGTTGGTCTTTAAAATCCAAATTTCAGAACAGAAAGCTGAAGCAAAAACAGACAAGGAAGAGGAAAAGGAGTCTAACTGAAGCATTCACAAGGCATTCAGGCATTTGCAACATCTGTAGATCTAAAATGTTCTGATTAGAATATTGGCTTAAAGAGAAAATATTTCTCACATAGTTGCTACTACAAAAATTCTCCATGAGTTTTCCTAATTTCAAAAGTTAATACTTAATTTAAAACATTCAAAGCCATCTGTAATGGCTATCTTTAGTGCATAGTAACTGCTAGTTCATTGCCACTTCTTTGCACGGTTCACAGTATGGACCTAATCTAACAGGCTCAGCACTATGACCATAATTTCTTAGACAGTATCTTCCATGTACATAATTCTGTGTATAAATACATGTTTTATATACACCTTCCAAGCATCTTCCAAAATATGTTAAATTAAATTTGTAGAATCAAGCACTCAAAAAATAGTATGTGACAGAATTACATCATTACTGCAAACTGAAAAGTACAAATTATAGTAAAGACCAGGTCCATGATCACACATCATTTTCCCTCCACTGAATATGGAGTTATTCAATATTTACTTTTAGCTCACCACACAATTCCTGCTCTCATTTCTAATGAATTGCTTGCTCTTAAAAACTCCACTTAAACACAAGAAACAGTTTCTCTCCTAAGGTTATCTGTAATATTCATCAATCTAGTATCTGAATGGTTTACAAATAATTAGTTAATTCATCTTCACAGCATTCTTATAGTCCATTTTAGAAATAAGAACCTGAAGCACAAAGGTACTGCAGTTACAAATCTTCACTCCTTTTCTGTGCTGCATTTGTGGTATCTAACTGCATAGTACTGCTGCCACTCATTAGGGTCAAACCAGTTCCCCTCAGCTTGCACTGCAGGAGAGGCCACCTCCACACAACCAACTGCAGGAACCTCCCAACGAGGGCCACTCTCACCTTTAAGCACTCCTTCTCTAAAAAGTGAAGATTGATGGGAATGGACTGTTCAGATACACAAAATGTGTTTTATATGTAGCCCTGGAGAGCAGTGCTGCTTCAGATGGCCTTGCACCTCCTCACCCTTCCCAAGATTCGATCCCTGTGCCACTACCTTACCCTTCTATGTTTAAGTCAAACCATTCCCTCCAACAGAAGATGTGTAAATTCCTTTCTTTTAGTTCTCACATTTCAAACTGTAACAGTTCTGTGTTTAATGGCTTCAGAAGACAACAGGCAGGCTAGCAAGCAGGAGTTTTGCAGGACTAGAAGGTGCTTAACATACACTGATTTTTAAAGAATTTACTTTTCACTCACTCTTACAGCAGATGTTGTGTGATGAAGTGTTCCAAGATGTGCTAGCAAATTTGAATGACTTCTTACAGGAACAGCAAAGGGCACGGCCCTACACTAAAATAAACTTATAATCAAGCTTCAAGGTCATTCAGCAAACCATTAAATTTTCTCTCCATGAATCATAGTGTCACAGCAATGTAACACTGTAAAACACCTGAAAACGGTGCAGTTTCTAAATTATGAGAATCTTATATATCTCTTATCCTCATAAACATTAGACTAAAACCCTCAAACGTGGTGATGCCTGAACTTGCTATGGAACCTAAACAGAACATAGCAATTAATTTTTCCCCCTCGTATTCTGTGCAAGGCTTTTCTTATGATGAAAAAGTAATAAAATTCCTGCAAGAACTTTAAAATAACCCTCTACAGCAGACTCCTTGCCATAAAAAAAAAAAAAAAGTCTTCAGTGTGAATTTTAAAGCCAGCATCAAAGATGGAAATGTATCACAGAGGATGTTATGAAATCTTCACAACAAATGGAGTTACAGCCCCTCTACAAGCAGCATCTGAATACAGCAGCACATGTGAGTCCTACAGCCGTTCTAAGGGTGAGGTCACACAAAGCTGGATAAAAACTGACTGAAATTAATGGTAGATAAGCAAGACAATAAAGACATAATACTTTGCCTTCAATTGTTTATTTCAACTAGAAACTTCCATGACTGCATCAGTCATATGTAAAGGAGGAAAAACAAACTTAACCCAGAGTGACAAGATACTGAAGTTTGTTGCTTTTTTAACTTTATTTTATTAACTAAATGAGACCATAGGTGGCTTTGTTTCTTTCTGCTAACAACCTAAATATATTTAGTAAGCACTTATTAATAATACCTTTAGTAAGCTAAGTATTATTAATACTAATTACGCATCTGTTCTTTATTATTTATAATGCATAGTAAATATATAACATAATATCATGTAAAAATACACATTTTTACATTATATTAATATATATTATATAATAAAAATATCCTTGCATTAAATAATTTAAAGTTTACCTTCATCATAAGTCTACACAATACTGAAGAGAGTATCAAGTTCACTTTGGGGTAAAAATTCTTTATGGAACAGATAAATCTTAGGTATTGAAAACTGGAAATGTGAGTTTTATAACAAAGCTGTATAAAATTAACTGCAGTAGATGACAATGAACTATATTAATAATTAATGGTTCTAACAACCATTAGCTGGAATTATGGTGGAAGCATTAATGAAGGCATAAAAAATACCCCAAGCAATAAGAGAAACAGAAGCTAAGACACCTGTGCTTAGGAAGAGCAGTGTGAACTGCTCTGAGCTCATTTTGCAGAGAAAAGCTGCACAGCACTGCAACCTGTCATAGTCTTGGCACAAAACCTGGTATTTGAGGCCTCTGATCTGTAAAATCTCAGTTCCTGCACTGGTTCAATGAATCTCAGTTTTTATTATTTAAAAGTCAGCTTTTAGTTGCTCTCATCTTATATAAAACCCACTCTTGGGTAATTTGTCTTTCCTATTCGTCTTTCCAAATACCACCTCATTCTTCTTCTCTTTTGATGCCTGTACTCAATGAATGAGCTATGTACAATGGCTCTGGGAAACAAGCTCTCCAGCTCCATTCTAGACAGTCTCCACCTCTGCTCCCTGCACTGCACTGACACTGCTTTCTAACTCTCTAATTACAACTCATTGGCTACACTTCAGAGTCAACACTTGTTTTATCCTAACTGACCTGACAGCCACTTCTGACACTTATCAGTCACTTTCTTTCTTTATAATGTTATGATCATTAACTTCTGAGTTTCTATCCTCCACAGATATTCTTCAGGTATTCCCACACCAGTATCCTGAGGGCAATTAAAACAACTCTAGATAACCGTCTCCACTTTTTCTCTGTATCCTGCCTCAGGGTAATCTCTCAAATGAACTCTCTGCTTTATATGATGATTATAGCCCCAGAATCCCACTCCTGTGTAGGAATATCAGCTCAAATCCCATCATCTCTGCATCACATTTAGTTACATGCATTTTTGGCTCTATCTACTTAGAAAAACCTCAAGCTCTCTGATGCCATGTGGATGTCCAGCCAAAAGAACAACTATTCTTCAGCTTTTCTAAAGCTGAGTTTTCATTGTTCCCCAAAGCTTCTCCAAACACTTAACCTTTGGTGGTCATTGTGGTTTCTATCACTGCTCCTGTTAACCCTCTGGTTAATACTACCCTGTTCCACAGACCCATAGCACAAACATATTATTTTTATGACTCCATTCTCTCACCATTTGCAGGGCCCTATTGACTTCTCTTTCATGGCACTGAATACAAACCTATCTTCACTAAAAGTCTTCTAGGTAGAAATCATTCTCTTAACAGTAAAAAAACCTGCTAAAATGGGAAATGTTGAGGAGGATTAAATTATCGTTACCACACTACTCCACGGAGAGGCTAAGTTACAGCAGAAATAGCACTTTTTACACAGAGGGATCACTGACCTTTCAAAAGATCTGCACATTCTCTCATTTTTCCTTCTTGATTAAATGGCAGGAAGGTGCGCTTTTTTTTTTTTTTTATGTGAAAAAAATCACACTAATGCATGAAAGCACATAAAAATGCAGTACAGGCAGGTAGTCCTCCACTACAATGTAGCAAAAAACCCCAAATCCAAAAATCAACAAACAAATCAATGGCCACCACCAAACAGGTCAGACTCTCCCCAGTGACTGCCAGTTCTAAACATTGCAGAACAGTTAAAAAATAAAATGAAAAAAATATTAAGCAACACTGTGATCACCATCATAGGGGATGGGGATGGCAGTCCTCTTTAGGAAAGGGGCTGCAGTGTACTCTTGTGTAGTGCCATTTCGTGATCCTCAGGCCAAGAATTTTCTTATGTGTGTATGTAGTTCCCTATGCAAATAGATATAACCACAATCAAACAATACTGTAATTGAAATGACCAACAGCAACCCTTATAAAACTCCTCTCTTACATTACTACCCTCATTCCACAGCCTTCAGGTTTTGTGGGTTGTTTTTTTTTCCTAATTAAACTGAAAGAACTAAATTAGAACTGATCTACTGTTCCAGCATCCTCATCCAAAAATGTTGGCTTCTGGTTTCTCAGGAAAAAAATTAAAATCTTCAGGATGATCACAGATTTTCTATTAGAAATGTAGTTTTTTTCAGTGTTCAGTTTCCTTCAAAAAGTTTCAATGACAAATTTTAAAGCAAGTTAAAACTATAACTCAGAACACAAATGGAACACATTCAGTGATGACTGAAAACTTGTTTCCTTTAAAACTTTCTAAAAATAATCAGTACCTGTTATCATATTAACACCAACAATAATACAAGAAATTAGGATTTCTAAAAATATACAAAATAAAAGTACAATGCTTTTGTTGATTAAAATATTTTCAAGAAGTAGTCTTTACAAGCATAACCCCTCCTTCTCTGAGGCTCTTCTAGTCTGCCACCTTGTATAGACAGCAAGTTATAATGGGTGGGATCACGTTCTAGTTTGAGACATTTACACCTCAGACCATGACTCAAAGAGCTGGCACTCTATAATGAAAGATCAATAGTGTTTTTGTAGAAAGACCCTATAGAATTTTATAAATAATGACCATTTAGTGGAATGCACAGGCAACAGAGAACAAATTACATTTTCTCCAGAGGGGTTTTAAAAACCACACCTCCAATGTGATAAATGTAGTGTGATGGAAAACACTATAAATGTTAATACACTGTGCAGAATAAAGTGCTCAAAAATTAGAAGCCAGTGCATTTCCTTTCTCCTGTTTAATGGTTAAGCAATCATTTCGTCAAGAGATTTTCCCTTGTTATAGGAGCAGTGGGTCATAGTGAACATTTCTCAAGATTTTACAGATGGCAGCAAAACACAATCATTTGTCTTTTTTTTTTCCCCCTCCAAAGATGTTGATCAGGATCTTTTAACATGTAGTTTGTTGAAATGCACCTCGTGTGAAACATGTAAATATCTTCACAAATTCATTACGCTTTACTCTTAAGTAACAAGGCAATACAGCCTTCAACTAAGACACTGTCTGGGAGCCACAGAAATAGCTTTAATTATTGAGCTGAACATCCTGCTCTTCGGCATTTGGAAAGAACTGGATGTTCTCTTTGAGCAGAATTTTATTGGAGAAAGCCTTAGTGGGTTATGTGAGGCACGTAACCTTACTAGAGTTTCTTTTCAGAGGTATGCTGTCAATCCCATTTGGAGTGCCTTGCTATTTTAAATACTGTCAGGGAGGTTCAAAGTAAATAATGAGTGCCTTTCTATGCCACCATAAATCAAGGCAAATAATGAATAAAAATAATGTTCCATTTCATAGAGTTAAAGTTCTTTATACTCTTCAAATCAATTGTAACTCGGAAAAATATGAATGTGAAGACTAACTCAATGTCTCATGCATCCAGAAGATTTAAGTGGGAAAAAAAACAGTGGTAACCAATAAATAAGATTTACCTGACTGCTGTACGGCAACGTTATTTAATGCACACCTGTGTTTAAAAGCTTAGAAGCAGTGGGGAACATGGCATTTGTTTTTTGTTTCTGTCAAGGTCATGGTAGCCTTTATGCTCTAGACAGCAGTAGCCCAAAGTCATGCAGTTAGTTTTAAGTTATTACAAAACATTGATGTTAATTCATCTTAAAGAACACCTATTCATTTTGATTTATTTCTGGACAGGACTTAACCTACTTGGAGGCTGCAGTAAGTCAATAAATTTCATCAGTGGTTATAATCTCTTGGCATGGCCTGAAAAGAAAAGATGAACTGACAGAAGAGAGAGAGTCAGTAAAGTGAAGGTGTTCAACCCGCCTTATAAACCTGCACATCTACCTGATACCTTTATCATCAGATAAAGAGAGACACAGTGCTCAATTTAGCAGTTATGAATTTTGGTATCTTTGCTTTGCTAGTCAGTGTAACTCATGGGACCTTCTAACTCTCCTTACATGTCAGAAAACAGCCAGCAAGATGTAAAATTCAGTAAATTAATGATTTTTTTAAATCAACTAATGCTAGCATGAGTGTTTTATATCTATATCTCTCTATGTATATTTATATAATGAGACAGATATATATGAAAGCACACACACCTAGCAATGAAAATATTTAAATTAATAATTTTAGTTCACTTATATGAAGTCCCAAGGTTTGCTTTCTTTTTATAGAATAAATTAAACGTTACACAATGAACAATATCCATTTACTTGGGGGTTTCTGGCCACATATTGGCAAATGCAACTTTTTTCTTTTCCCTTTTTCAACATTCTATTTTAACAATAATTGTTTGCCAGTCCCAGGACTTCCAACCTAAGGACAAAATGTCTCTTATGAGGGACAATGAGCTGAACCCTCTGGGTACTTATCAAGTATTTTGCTTAATCATGTCTCAACCTGCTCAGTCTGTTTTGTTCAGGATCTCTTTGGGTCAAGTCCCCATATGATCCCCCACCAAACATGCAAAGAATAAAAATTTCTCAAATTGGCCATAGTGCTAACTGTGATACTCGTGAGACCAAAATGCTTATGATATTTTCCTGTTATAGAAAATAAAATTGAAAGATATCTTCAGTAGATAAATAAAAAGCAACCATAGGAGTGGCAGCAGCAAGTTTAATGAAGTAGTTCAGGTTTAAGAGAACTAAAGGTCCCAACCCCTTCAAAGCTTCTGTGACTCTTCTGTTTACTATGTAAACTACCCAGATTTCTGCAACATTGCAGGCTAAATTGCAACAGAGAAATCCATAGAAGACACTCATTAGAGCTAGATACAGATAGAGACTTTCAACTGTTGCAGTATTACAATGTTTATCCATTCTCTGTGACAGAAAATTGACTTCACCATCCATTAGGTACTGTCTATTTGATTCTTAAAACACTAATACTTAAGCAGGTACCACATGGATATGCTAGACAGCTTGGTGGAAATTAAGTCTTTCAAAAGGCTGTGTCTCTATACTCATGCTTTACAAATGCTGTTCTTTAAGACTGTCATCTTCAGCAAAAGAGGAAATCACATTTACTTAATGCAAAATAATTAATAAAAGCACTAAAAAAGCAGTAGAGGAGTGTCTTTATTAATGCTGCTATTATCAGAACAGTACTCAAAGAATTTGGGGAATTTATTTAATTATGTCCTGAATTATTTAGTTTAGAAGAACATGCTCACAAGCACACACAAAAATCATTTCATATTTTTAAACAAAAGTAACATGAACAAAATAATGCACAGGAAATTCTTATCATTGTTATTACATCGTTTTTGAAATATATTATTTATTTTATCATTCTGCAGAGCCTGCAGGACAGAATAACATAAGAAAGAGTAGAGCGGAAATTAAACAGTTATGCTGATGGGCAATAAAATTCTATGTGGGAGACTAAAATTCCATTATTCCACAGAACAAAAATATTGTTTAACCTGAAAAACAACAGCCCCCACATACCTTGTCTCTTCAACATAATCCAAGCCTAGAAGACCTTCACATTCTGTTCTTACTATAAGCGTCAGATCCTTTGCCAGTTCAAAGCACTTTACTTTCATTTTAGTCACTTTATACTCTTAAGTACCTTTTGCATTTCTAACCAATGGCAATCAAATATATATAAAAAAAAATCTTACTGAAATTGTTAACTTCATGTGTTCCAATTTACTAAGGTTGAGAAAGACACTTGCAAATGAAGGTCTGTAAATCTTTTGTTAAGGTTAGAAACTGTTGTACTCAGCACACAAAGCTAGAATTACCTCTACCAACCACAGTGATTTATCAGTGGAAACAAGGTCTTGCAAATAAAGACAGTAACATAGTTGTTCTCTGCCTCCGACCTACTCTTCCTTCTTTTCTTGTTCCAAGCAGTCCACTAACAAGTGGACACTGGGAAAAAGAGTATCTGGAAATTCATCTGGCTCTACTAGCTGAGAAAGTACTCTTTCTGCTATTTCCAGGGCAACTGTTCCAATATTTCAGAAAGCATTGCATGCAGACAGGGGAAGTTGCACCTCTCAGACAAAAATATGGCTCACATTTCAAAGCTGTATCTCTCCCTTAAGTGCTGAGTGCATCCGTCACTCCTGAGTGCAGTAAAACTCAACAAAATCTACACAGCTTCGTATTAACAGTGGAAAAACAATAAATAGCCTCCAATTACTAATACAGCTAAGGAATATATCTTTTCAGGAGATACTTTATCACTCAAAGCTATGAGAAAAAAAATTTAAAGGCGTTTTAGCACGTGGAAGTAATGAACACATAGTATGCATGTGGTATGTTACTATGCAGTAACTGCTGTATTTAGACATTAAAAAATTATCTGCTTAGAGCAGGTAAGAAACCCAGTAATTATACATACATATTTAGGTTGGACATTTAGCTTTCAAGTTAATTACCAGAAAAAAAAAAAAAAAAAATAACCTGAGTTGTCAGCAGGAAATTAAAAAAAAAACCTGATGTGTTGGAAACACAAAGCAGAGCAGTCTGCTTCAAGGCTCAGATCAATTTAATTTTTTAATCACTCTCTCACACATTCATTCTATTATTCATACTCATAATTTATTCATCCCAAGATGCACCTGCAAAACTGCTAGATACTGAAATTTTTGTGTATTAGCTTTGGAAAAGGTGGGATTACCTCTGAAAGTACATGAAAAATAAAACATTAAGAAGTCTATCTGTTCTGATTTGAGTGGTACGTAGCTCTCTATGACCATGTTGTTCAGTTTTAGCTAGTTATACTGGTAAAAGATGTTACACATTCTGTTAAAACCTTTAATCCCTGGAGCTGTTTCTGAACACACATACTCACATTTACTAAGTACTGGATCCAAAGCTCCTGAAATAAAGTTGTCAGCTGTCTTTCAGTCAGTTCCTGTCATCCATAAGCATCATCAACATTTCATCCAAGACTCAGAGCTACACAGACCCTCCACCCTACTTCCTCCAGCTTCTTGTGGTAGTTACTCTCCTCTTGCTTATTGGACACAGCATAAACTAAATAGATTCTGGGGACATGTACATCCCTACCTGTAAGTTTACTCCAATTCCTTTGCTTTGCTATCTGTGTTTGGAAAAAGATAGCTGAGATGTATCTCACAAGCCCTTTCATTTTCCAAATGCATTAGGGTTTGAAAACAAAGAAATCAGATAAGTCAATAAAGTAAAAAGACAGACTAATTAGGCCTTTAACCCAAACCAATCTGCTTCAAGTGACATTTACTTTTAGTCCCAAGATTCTCATGCAATGTGTTTATGCAGCAATCACCTCCTCCCCGCTCCTGCCTGCCTATATTGAGAATTCCTGAAATCACACACCATTGTATCCTGTGCTTGGGATTCTCAAAGGTGTTCTGAGAGCAGTTTTACAAAAATCATGCCAAGGAAAGGCTGAATACTGAGAAAAGACTTCTATATTTGGTTTATCACAAATAGATTTAGATGCAGATCATGCCTACAATTTTTTCTTGATTCCCCACAGAAGTAGGAGATAGCAGACTTCTATCTTGTTCACATAACTAGTCCCACTGTCCACTAAAATACAGTTTGAGCTTTTGTAACATTCTTTTTTCCTTAGAATTCTTTAAAAACTACCTTCTGAAGAAAAAGATGGTTTATGGTTTAAACATAGTAATTGTCATACAGTTTGTAAATAAAGGCTTTAAAATTACCCAATTTCACAGAAGTATGCTCAGTTCAGTAAATCCATCCAAGATGTGAATTAGGAATTCTTAGATTTTGATCTCGCAACAATTTTTGATCTCCAAAAGGGGACATAAGTGAAAGCTTGGAGCAATTGGAAAATGAATAGAGATAAATGTAGTTAATGGAATCTGGAAATAATTTAATTTAATTATCACATCTTATGTTTTGTCATTTATTAGTCTTGTCAACTAATTTTTCCTTCCACTTTTTCCTTCTTTATTTGATATTAAGATATTTTGTTATGCTTATGCAGGACAACTGCAGGTGCTTATTTAGTTTCAAAGCATTTATCGAACAACCAAGATGAAGTCTGCTAGCAATGATGTGAACAGCTTCAATGTTGCAAAAAGCAGGAGAAGGAGTAATCTTTCACTGGCATCTTACTACTACTCAGTGCTCTTGCAGAATATGCTGATAGAGTTGAAAATCTTTGATCTCTAAGTTCCTTGGGTACTGTCATTATATAGTTTAAGTTACAGAATTTAAGGAGATTCTGTTTGGTCAGTCCCCTTTCTCTAGTACACTTTCAAAGCCATTCATGTAAATAAAGATAACTGTTTCTGGCCATGGTGGTGGCCAGCTCTGCAAATTCTTCTCTGAGAAGCTGAGATATTATTTCACTGACTAATGGTACTGACAAGTTATCCAGAGGAGAATAAGGCACAGAACCTGAAAGACTGATGCACTGTGTGAAGGTGGAGTGGAGAACCCACCAGAGCCCAGGAGTTCCCTTTGCACAAGTCAGCATTGCTGTCCATGCCAAATATTAAGAGGCACAAACGTGGCCAGAGGCTTTTCAACTGTAATTCATTCTCCAAGCTTTGTCACATCTGCCACTTAAATAAAATACTTAAATTAATTTCTTCTTTCAACAGATTCTTTATTGAAACTACAATGGCAATGACAGATCTGGATTTTGCATCCCTCGTTCCATTTGTCTTTTTTTCTTCTCTTTGAAGGGAAGGCAGTATATTACAATTTTAGATTACCATTTTATATTACTGAAATATGTTACTCAGAAACTGGGGTTAGCACCCAAGATGTGAAGGTACTAATTCTGCTTCATAGCTGTAATTAAAATGTTACAGATGCACTACTCCATTGAGAGCACTGAAAGGTGTATGCAGAAAATGTACTACTGAACACAAAAATAGAATCTCCTGCATTTCATTGCACTAAATAAGGTGGGAATAACGCTTTTCGTCACCTTGTGATGTTGTAAAGAAACTTTAAATATATAAAATAAGAAAAAATGGAATAATTCTTAGGATAGCAGAGGTATAAATTATCTTCCACTTTGTTTACTGTTATCCATCCTTAATACTGAATTTCTTGAATATACAATGTGCTTTAAACAACCAATCCATTATTGTATTAATCCATTACTGTGTAATGACACAATTAAAAGCAAATTGAGAGTTACTGAGTTACTATTATCCAGAAACACATATTAAAGGAAAAGTGTAAACATTATTATCTCTGATGTTTAACACAAATGTTCATCACTCACACAACTGGGTTCAAGAATAGTTCAAGAGATAACAGGTAGAGCTTGTTCCACTTGCTTAACTGGCTTGAGTTTTAAGTGCTTTTTATAATATCAGCTTTATTATTCTCTGGATCCTCTTTATTTCATAAAAGTAAACCACTTCAGGAACCAAGGGGCTGAATCATTCATTACATAACAAAATCTGACATAAAGCAAATTCTTCTGCCCATATAGCAGTGGATAGAAATAGGTCATATTGAGGTGAAGGCTCAATATTCCATTATAATAAAATAATGCCAATACATAGTGTGGCCTTCCATCTCACAGAATTTTAGTGACAATTATTAATCTTCATACTTTGCTATGAACCTGCATGGACTACTCGAGTAATTTCAGTATTTCTTCCTTTGGGCATTTCGTATGTCTTTGGATAAACGTAAAAATGGTATTAGTCTGGTGGCAAACCAGAAACTGTAAACTAATAATGGGTATTGTTTTTAGGGGTATTCTGATCTTGCAGCTTTCATAGCAATGCTACTTGGAAGGTCAGAGAAAGCCTAAGGTAGAAACGGTGTCCTGTATCTTGTTCACCTGACTGCCTTATAATTTTGACATTAAATATTGAATTATAAGAAAACCAATTATAAAAATGCCAGCAGAGAAAATACTTCCATAATCCAGTAAAGAAAGGAGATAAAAATCCTCCAAAAATACCTTCTTACTGGAGGGCTTTAAAATTTATAGATAATAATTTTTATCATTCAAAACCAGGAGACTGGTAGGAATACCTTGCAATACCAAAATAACCACAGCTTTCTATATGAGATTCCAAAGATACTTTTCAGACTTTGAAAATAATTAGCTGAGTTTTCTCCAAATAATAGAACAAGCAGCAGCAGTTTAATTTCCCTGAACTGTAACAGACACACACCCAACACCCAAGCACTATATTTCAAAGAATTTTAATTATATCTATGCAACAAAAAAAGAAAAGTTTCACATCTTAATTGAAAAATCACCAGCTAGAGAACTAAGACAGTGAAACAGTCTGGAAAGCACTGAGATATAATTGAAGAAAAGAATAGATGAGAATATTTCAAATGGTCTCACTAGTCAGCAACTAGTGTAAATACTGCAATTCAAATAACAGCATTTTAGTGATTAAGGGAAGAACTAATTTCTATTCTATTGCTCCTTTGCTTTGAGAATTATACCTCATCTTTGAGAATCCCTGACTGAACACAAAACTTCATCGTATTCTCTACCAAAGCAGAAGGCTTACTGTCGATATAAGCACTTCACACGATAAGACAGCAGCCT
This sequence comes from Caprimulgus europaeus, assembly GCA_907165065.1. The sequence continues at coordinate 17,833,606 of OU015538.1, read as the reverse complement.
ATAAGCAATAGGAGATAAGCAAGTATTTACTATCACTTTTGCAGCTTTTATCTGCATCAGAAAAATCACCACCTTCAGAGGGTCCTTCTGAAAGCATTGGGAAAGACAGGGGGAAACACTGGCATTTGTGGGCTTTGGATCAGGCCATGCATTCTGTGCAGTTACACCAAGTGAATACCGTAAGAACAAGGTAACGGCTGAGCTTTACTCCACGATGTGAAATGAAGCGGTTAAGTTCTAAGATTTTGACATGGGAAACCTGCCAAGGCCAGATGGAAATCTCAGCTGTCATGAGCAGAGGTCATTCTGTCCTTCTCAGCACAAGGTGTTGCTAAAATCCTGTGTACTACTGATGCAAGTTCATACCTATCCTTTTTAATTAGGAGCTAAAGTGATTCATGCTATATATGATTTTCTTGTTATTCCTTGTCTTTGTTTGGTTCTACTTTTTAATTATAGAAGTCCACTAGAGATGCCCCAGAGGTAGTTCTGATAATCTAGGCTTATATTTCTAAAGAATTTGTTTAAGGGAAGCTTGGATAAGCCTTAAAGGGAAGCTTGGATAAACCTTTGTTCTTTTAAATTATTTTAACATAATGCAACATTTTCAGAAAGGGCAATTCTTGCTGAATAAAGAAAAGCTTTATTGATGACATTTTTATAGTGAAGTTTTAATGGAACTGCTTCTAAAATACTTTTATAAGGTCTATTTACCCCTCTGAAAATATCTATAAACAACCCCAATTACCAGACTTGCTTAATGTTGATAATGTTCACCAGAGAAGCATAGAGAAATACCTCTTATATAACTAAGCATTATAGGGTGGTTTCTACCTTTTTTTTTAAACAAAAAAAATTTCAAAGTTTTTTATTATAATAAGCTGAGATAAAAAACAAGTAGCAATGACAGTTCAAGTTCTTCAAGTACTGATAAACACATATGTATGTAAAATGATGAAGGAAATTTTAAACAGTACCACAACCAGTGTTGCAGTACTTGGAATTGTGGATTTAAAGGACAGTAAAGAAACGTTAACAAAAACATTAGAAAAGCTATTTCTACTAGTAATAGCTAAACCTGATTTAGACCTCCTGAACAGATTAAACATACTACTGAAGTACCTTTAAGTCCTACTGTCTACCTTCAGCTGCATGTGAAATAATAAAATCATTTCTGGATTTGAGGTGTTTGGGGTTTTTCTGTTTTGTTTTGCTTTTTTGTTTGGGTTTTGGTTTTTTTTTTTGTTTTTGGGGTTTTTTGTGGGGTTTTTTGGGTTTTTTTTGTTTTTTTACACACTTATTTTCCTCTTGACTACTGTGTAGGTACTAAAATATTAAAAATACAGCAAAAAAACTGCTTTGTGACAGTCATGGTGTGCTGTCAGATACTAAAACTTAAACTGAAATCAATTTAACTAACCAAATATAATCTGTATGAAATTGAAATTCAAATCCAGATTGGAAGAATCTAACATAATAAACATTTTTGCTTGCCAAGGGGAAGTGTTTTTGCAGGGTTCAGCTTTATAAAGTTACTGATGTTGACTGCAGGGGTTAGCATTGACATTGCCTACCTTTAAGCCATGTCCCTTAGATGAAGTCCTTCACCAAAGGCTGTCAAGGCAATTATGCAGATTTAGGAAGAAAGATCCCTGTATGAACAGCAACTGGTAAAGGCAAGAAACAGAGACTGGGAGTTTGCAGACTCAAGGGAGGACAATGTGGAGTTGGTGGTAGCTGAGCTTGGGTCTACACTAGCTGTTCTCTCCTTTTCAGTACAGAATAGAGAAGGCTTCAGAAGGTGGCAGCACCTGCTCCATTCAAACGATATGGACAAAAAAAGAAGAAAAGAAAACAAGAGAGAATAAGGAAAAAACAAAAAAAAAAAAAAAAGAAGAGGGCATAACTGATCTCTATGCTACTATCACACAAGTGCCATATCTGACCTGTGGTACTTCTACTGAGGAACACTGCAGATGCTACAGTTCTACACACGTTTGAAAAGCCTAACGTAACTAAATACACCGAAATTAACCAAAGTTCAAAGTTAATGAGGTGAAATCAGATGTAAGGCAGTTGGTATCAGGTGGGTATATCATGTATGCTTGCCCTGTCCTTCCTTTTCTCTAGACTTTTATTTATGGCCACTTTCAGAAACAGGATATTCAACTAGGTGACCTACAGTGACATTCCTGTTTTCCAGTTGACTTCAAATATTTTTGTACAAATTACTTTCTAACTTAAGAACAATTTTTGCTATTTCATTTTTAGCACATACAATCTGCAATTATACTCCAACTACTATCTAGAGCTTAAGCAGTGTAAATATCACACAAGGACTATTTCTAGACTAGCTCCAGCAGTGTGATGACACACCCTTGAAAAATTACAACCCACCCAAATCCTTTTTATTTTTTTTTTTTTTAAGTTCTGATCTCAGTCATCAGGCTGTTTTTCTCAGCTTTCACTAAAATTGTTTTAAATTGTACTAAAACTCCTTTGCACCTTTATATATTTTTACTTAAAAATTTAGAAATCACTGGAAACATCATGAACAATTCAAGTCGGATTCTTAGGTTCTGTCAAAAATTTGAGACCAAGTGAAGTTGATTGCAAGTTTCACTACACGAGGTTTGAAAAGTTCTAACAGTTCATTCTAAGTGACAGAAAAAAATAAATCCTGAAATGAAATTAATTATTCACTTATCACTGATGCTGATATATTTACCTGATGCCTAAACATCATCAGAGGAAGTCACAGTGTCTTCCTTTCCAGATATAAAGAAACACAAACCAAAGGTCTCTTCCTGTCTTGCTACATCACAAATCAAAGGGAAATATTTTGAAAACCCACTGGGTCAAAGTAAAAAAGGCAATTTCTCTACATGAACCTATCCTGTCTCTCCTACCACATGTTCAGTAATATCAAAATATGTTACTAGTTGTAGTATCAAGTAAGTCTTCATATTGTCACGAGAGGAAGAGAAGGAAAAGTACTTTGTACAAATTTAAAAGCACTCACCATATGTTCTCCTATTTTAAAGGATTTTTTTCAGTTTCCTTCTCTATCCAATCCTGTATCTACAGCTCACTTAGTTTGGAAAACGCATGGTGAAGTACCCGACTTCAACACTTGAATTGAAGTTTGTACCAACAAAATATATGGCATTTTTTCAAAGGAATCACAAGGTTTGAAGCATACTGTATTCCATCTCCTAAAAGCAAAAAAGGGAAATCACCTGGGTACACAATCTCCATTTAGTATCTAATCTACTGCCAAACAGTTTACATACTTTTATCCAGCTTGTGCCAGTTTGATGTGCCTGATGGACATCAGGGGAGAAAGGATAAGAAACTATGTCCAGCACCATAATTACCTATTCACAGATATCAGTAAAGTATCACACCAGAATCAGAATAGGTTATCTGTAGTATAAGCTTAGTATTTTACCTATTATGAGTTACACAATTTCCTCTTTCTCCCTCCTTTTCTATATGAACACATCTATTAGCAATTTAAGAATGTAAGAATATGTTATTTTATAGTATTTCTAAGTAAAAAAGCCAACAGTCTTGCAGACTAAGACAACGTAACATTCTGCAGAGGGCACCCTCGGTACAGTAAGAACAGATCACCTTTATTCACTGCATCTCTCCTACTCCATAACTTGAACCACTACATAATATCACATTTACAATTGTCAGAAATGTACAATAGGAAAAAGGCTTTCTCTGATGATAGCATTACAATGTCTGATGTAGACCTGTGAAAGAGAACAAAGTATACCTACACAGAGTACAGTCACTTTCCTTTTCAAGTATCATCAATGCTTTTCAGCTTAATAACTTACCATGAATTAATTTGCTGCCAAGAACTACATACTAATACTAAAGACAGTGTCTTTCCACTACTATTATTTTTATTCTATTTTCTTCTGTATTGTTCCTTTGAAAGCTTCTATCTGCTCAGAGATAGAGGAAGAAACTTCTACATTAAGCGCTAGGGAAATGGCAAGCAAACATGGTTACAGCAGCACATATCCTATATGGCATAATATTAAGACTTTTCACTATTTCAACAATAAGTTCTCCTAATCAAGACAGAAGCTACTGTCTACACTGGAGGTGGAAGGAAAGGCTCACTTAAATGTTATCTCAAAGCATGTTCTCTCTGCATTCTCTTACTGCTCAAACTCTTCATACCCATACACTGTTCTTTCTGCTGACACGGCTGCTTCTTTTCCAACACTCCTGCTCCTATGACCTTTTTTCTTCCCCCCCCCCCCCCCCCTTCAAAACCATTTCTGGGCAGTTTCACAAGAATTTTGATTGCTGTTGTAAAGTTGATATCATTGCCATCTGACAGCTGTTTGCTGGCCTTTGTGAAATGAGTTGATGGTCTCAGTTCATTTCCTAACAGGCAGCTGTTTACAACTTAAAAAGCAAACATCACCTCCATTGGCACAAAGACTTCTGGCCAACAAAGAATGTAAGCATGTGCTCACCTATGGGTAAAATACATGCTTAAAGTGAAACACATTTTAAAGTGCTTTTGTGGGGGAGGCTGAACTTCACAGACAGTCTAAAACCAGAAAAAGAACCCTGGCAGATAATCCTGTTACAAAAGATCTGAATGATACTGGTAGATGACTCATGCTTACTATAGGGAGGGCAGAATTTCAGCAAAAGCGTATGTGGTGACAAAGCTGTGCTGATGCAGCTACATCTATAGATACACAGTACGACTGCATGTGACCTGGAGAGAAAAACATATGCAGAAGAAATAAAACTTGCATATGTATCTATAACGGGAACTCTAGCATTTCTAGCTACTCTAAAACTCAAAGCACTTGGAAGTTAAAAGATGTCCTTGAATAAAATAATCCATTTTCTCCTTATGCATTTTTTATACTGATTTAAAGATCAGACTCTTTGAGAAAACAACAAAGTATTGGTTAAATTACTTAAATTCACTATGATAAGGCAGGTTACGGACAGGCACATCATCATCATTTGCCATTAGGAAACTTACTAGCCAATAAACAACATGCCACAAATAATATTATTTAAGACATTAAGAATATTGCAATCTGAATCTTTTAGTCCAATTAAAAACTGACCTTTCTTCCCAAAACAGTCAGGGGCAGTGTTTAACACTCCTATAAAACTACTATGATATATGAATTCAGATGAGTAGCACAATTTCCTCATGAGATACAACGTTTAGTATTATATCCCTAACTCCTTTTTATTTGAAAACGAAAGCACCTTTACCTTGACTGCAGAATATTCTTCTGAGAGTAGCTACTGCTACTTAATTTTATTTCTAGTGTATTTTTCTCAGATTCAAGGAAAATTACTTGCTCTTACTTCATGTTGATTGAATCATGTCAGCAAGTGTTTTAATTTATGTGTTCTAGCCAGCAAAGTAGAACACAATTTTCATTTTTGGGCAAGGAAAATCATAATTAAAACCACATTAGCTGATTATACCAAACATCCACTCAAAAAAAAATATTCTACATGATGATTTATGAATTATGATTTGTTAGCTAACACATTTTGAAATTATACTTTATAAGCTGATAAATGGTTCTGATAATACCCCAACTACCCAAAATGGGATACCTAAGATCAGACACCAAGAATTCAAAAGACTTTATGATAGCCAGATCAGGGTAAAAATGCAGAAAAAAATAAAATCCATAAACAGACAAAAATCTAAGCTACAGCTTTCAAAAGAATTAATGAGTAAGCTAACCTGAGCTTTCTGATTTCCATTAATAAATAAGAATTTCCTGTATTTTCTACAGCTACTGTTACTAAGTTTTCAGGAGAGGAAAATATCTTGGGTGAAGAAATCCTGCACTTTTCTGTTTGGAGTTTTGTTTTAGGTATTTCATTTAAGTCTGGACTCACTACTCATCTTGAGTTATAATTTAAGTCAGCAGCATTAGAACAGACATTCATTTTTATTTTCAGACATTCCTGCTTATCTTGATTTATTGCATCCTTACTGTATCCTGGTGTCTGTGCCCACTACAGCAAACACTGTTAGGACTGGGAGAGGAGGAACTAAACCTGTAACACTGATGTGCCATGTTGTAGCATCAGATCTCTAAACATCCCAAGTACCAGCAAACCTAGAGAAACACAAATTTCTTCAGTCTTTATGTAAAATGTCTTCATGCAAAACAAAAGACTGGAGAATCATATTTGAATAACTTCTAAAATAAAGATCAAAATACTATGAACCTTGGGTGACACTTTGTCTTCCAAGGAGAGAGGAACCTCTGCTAAAGCAGAGTCAGTATTTTCTGTTTCTGTATGGTGAAAATATCTTACTGCTATAATAAGGAGCTTAATAATTTTTCACATATCTACTCACTTGATCTCATGTTCAAGTTTTTGACATCTTCCACAAGCAAACATAACCCATACAGGATGTATTGCTTTAACAGGTACTCATTTTACTGAGCTCCACTATAATTTATTAGTCTTACATGAGGGCTCAAGATGTTTCATGAATTCTAAAAAGGAAGCTAAAAGGGAATTATTTGCATATATTACTTAAGTTGTACATGCTGTAAATATTGATCTGCTGATAGAGAAGCAAGAGAAAAAGTTGTTAAAAAATTAGCACTTGTATTTCTATAGTTTTTAAGAAGCAATTTTCAGGGGAATTTTTAAGCTTGGTGAAGAGATTTCAGCTCTGCTTACTGCTACAGCTATAGGCTACTCAACACTCCACTTCCAGTCTGTGACACTCAGTGTATGTTACAGTAATTTACAGATCATGAAAACTCTTACTTTTACTCTTTCGGAGTTATTACCAATTCATCAGAAATGGTTCAACCTCAACTGCTGCTGTCTGGGTTATACAGAGAATAATGCTGCATTTCTCAATTTTCACCTGGTATTTTAGCCAACTCCCACTGACTCTCCAAGGATGATGCAGAGATACTCCTGTGTAATGTTCTGAATAACTCTGAAGTCTTTTCTTTCCTTCTGTCACTTCAGGAAGGAGAAGCTGAATTTATCTAATGCCCAAGAACAAAAAGCAACACTAAAAAAGCTTTTGTCCTACCTTCATGTGAACCTCCACAATCACTATTCATTTTGGAAAGAATTTCAGGCAGCGAATTACAAATCGCAGGAAATATGATTAAGCATAAACAGGATTCAGCTAGAGAAGTGATCACAGTATATATTAGCTCAGAATAAAATGTCAGTCATTGTAAAATCCTACTGTCAAATGTGACAAACACATGAGGCTTGGGAGCACATGTTCTTTTCCTTCCACAAGCACACAGGGCATAAAATTGTCAAGGCCACCGTACCAGTCTGGTTAGCAATGCAATTGCCAACGTCAATAAAAAGCACACTAGATAAAATGCACCAAATATTCCATGGATTGCTCACACTGCATCAGTATCTTAATTACAAAGCATGCAAGAAGGAGGTGAAAAAATACTGAAAGGATTCACTTCAAAAACCCAAGGAATTAACTTCAACTAGCACTACACAGGCCACTAAGGTTCCCAGAGAGAAGCTGAATCACCAGACAACTTTTCACTACACAGAAGGCTCTGGAGACCATGCTGATCTTACTGGCATATCTGGTGCCTGAAATCAGGTGTGATTCTGTGTCCCTCATCTCTTTTAATCACACAGAGAACCTCCACCTGAAAGCCTTGATATTTTTGCCCCTCAAGAATTGTCTATACAGCAAGAATTATTCGATAAATATCATACTTGCCTCTAAAAATAGTTGGATTTGTCCAATTCAATGAAAATTTTAACATTATGTAAGATATTGCCAACAATGAAACACCCTTAGGAATAACTAAACATTAGGACTGATTTAAATACAGGTCTGGACAGCAGTTCCATACAACCTCATCTTTTGTTTTCAATCTTTCTTCAAAATTCAGTGCCTCTGCTGAAAACATCCAACGTGCTATTTCACATTATAAGAGAACAAAACACTTTCTTCTACCAGGGAATACTGTTGGGCCCAATTTTTCATTGCTTGGATTTTTATTTTTAAGGCTTTTCTGCCCAAGCAAATGCTTTTGCTCTGACAGCATTTAATAACAAGTTCAACCTCGGAGTGTTTAAGTTTAAATTATTTCAGAGTATTCTGCAGCAGAAAATCAGGGGCCAGGGATTCTCTTCCTTATTTGAATTTTATTATTTTGGGAGAAAGGGGAATCCCTTGTTTCACAAAAGAAATTACTTTTGAGCCACAGTGTGAAGAATTTTTGCATGAGTGCATGAGCCGTCAAAACTTTTTATGTTTACTACAGTTGATAGATGATTGTCACCATTGTCAAAAGTAACTCAGCTACCTCCTCCTGGGAATATCCCTGCAAGTACAGTAAATAGAGCTGAGAAGAACTATTTTGTATTTAGTATGAGTTGGAGAAGGAATGTCATCCTCACAAGTGGGACAGCTTGATCATCATCCCTTCCTGACAGTCCTGTGGGCTGGTACAGCTTAAATCAGCTTCGTGAGACTGCAACCTAGCCCTTGATTTTTCTAGTGAATTCATGTCCAGCACTCCCTCTGTGGAACCCACTCTCATCAAACATCATTCCCTCGAAAGGTAGAGGTTGTAAAGAAGAACCATCATTGACTACACTTTATTCTATTTTGTGTGGATGGATACATACACAATTCTTTATATCTAAAGGGCCAAATATGCAAGTATCTAATATAGATGAACAAACTTACAGAACTGATCCTATTCACCTAGTTTGGGCTTTTAAAATTTCTCACCAAACCCCAAACTCTGAGAAATATTAAGGACACACAGAACCATTTCATTGTAATGCTAAGAATGAAAATTAACATTTGTTGCTGAACAGAAAAAAAAACACCAACAAAATACTGTGGTGCAAAAATACTTTTTGGTATGTTTGTCTGAGTTATTACATAATTCAAAGATTTAATTATCCTTGGCTAGAGCTGCATTAATCTTTTTTTCCCTCTAAAATAATACCATCGCAACCACAGCAGTGTAGATACAGCAGTGGGACACAGCTCCTGACAGTCTAATCATTGGTTCATCTAATGATATTCACAGGGAGACAAAATGTTGCTGTTAAATCGCTGCCCTTCCCTATTCTAAAAAGCCACCAGGTAAGCTGTTTCAGTTGTAATAACAATGGAAAACACCACAAAAGAATTTATTGCCAACAGATCTGCAGAGAAAAGCAACACAGCAGATAGAACAGTGATTGCTGCACAAAAAAACACTTCAGATGTAGCCTGCATTAGACTTCTACAAATCCTCTTATGCAACGTGGAATGCTGTTACATTTTAAGGACATTCTATTTCTATTAAAAATGCTCTTTAAATTTACTTGTTACCAATTTTCTGTACTGTTCTAAAATCATTTGAATGCATATGACATGTTCACTATGTTAACTATTATACAAAGAAAAGGCACAGATCTTCACAAAGAATCTCCTTCTATCACAAGTAAGCACAGAAGTACATATAAATTGTGAAAAATGTTGTTTTCTTAGTGCATCATACAAACTCAAAAATAGGGGAGGAGAAAAAGAAGAGAGAAAAAAACAGAATCAAAGACAAGTCAGGTAATCTGACCTTTTTGCTCTCTGTCCCAGAAAATAAAGATGATTAAAGAAATTACACTCCTTTAGATGTTCATAAATCATCATCTACTTGAGAATGAATTTCCTATTCCAACCTCTCAATAACTGTGATTTACATTCAGAATTACAGTTTACCAAAGACACTCAGAAATGTTAGGAAGAACATCAAATTTATAGTGACTGTCACTAGAGATTTCGGTTTTTAACAAAATTGTTGCTCAAAAAAAATTCAAATGCTTGTGCATTTACAAATATTAACATAATTACAAGGAAAAAAGCAGAAATGAAACAAAAGGCATCAAAACAATTGTATTTACTGGATTTTTTTTTTTTTTTAATTGTGTGTTTAAGTCACAATCCTTGCAAACCCCACTACAATTCACAAATAACAACTACTAACTCTTCCCTATGAGGCCCTAGAGAAAAGTGCACAAGGGCAGGCAACCTCTGTGTATCACTGTCCTCACCCCAGAGCCAGTGGCTTCTCTCCATTTCCTGTCCAAGGTCTCCCAGGTGTTACTGAAACATCTGATCTCAAGCTAAGAGCCCTAAATAGAACACGTAATATCAGGTTCTGACTATTCCCAAAGATGGAGAGACCATAACTTCTCTGGGCAGCTTGTTCCTGCGCTTGACCATTCCCACACTAAGAAAGTTATATCCTACATTTATATGGAGTATCTTCTATTTTGGTTTAGTCCCACTCTCCTGGTTTGTAGCTGGAACAGAGCTGGGTTTCTTTTTAGTAGCTAGAATAGCGGTGAGGTTTGCTTTTCAGCCTGGGATTTGCTATGAGAGAAACACTGAGAACACACCAGTGTTGGCATTTGTGTCCCTGGGAGTGAAGCACTGACTGTTTTGTCTGTCTGCAAGTGCAAGGTCTCAGGGGGTGAGGAATATTGCAATGGATCAGCTCCATGGGCATTTGGCTCTGCCAAGGGGCTGTTCCATCTCCTGTCCCCCATGGGCAGGCGATTCATGAGGATCTCTTCCTCTCTTGCTCTCTCTGGCTTTGGCTCACACTCTCCCAGGATTACTGTTTCAGTTCGGGATTGTCGCTCCTCCGGGATCGGTATCTGGGAACGGGCCGGGCTTGGTCAGCGAGTGGTGAACAATGGCGCTGGGTATCACTTATTTGCGTATTTTGTTACTGTTATTATCATTATTATTTTAATATCAATATTAGTTTAAGTTTTCTTTTATTTCAATGATTAAATTGTTCTTATCTCACCCTATGAGTGTCCTCACCCTTGCCCCCCAATCCTCTCTCCTATCCCCTGGGGGTAGGGGGGCAGTGGTTGAACGGCCCTGTTTCAAGGGCCAGCCCAGTGAAACTATCACACCCACTGCCTCTTGCTGCCTTCATCTTTACCCAGTTTGGTACTTCTATACATTGACAAAAGCCTCCTCTTTTTGAAGCTAAACAATCCCATTTTCCTCAGCCTCTCCGTAGGACAGAAGCAGACACAGCACATCAGAGGTGCCTCTCCAGTGCCAAGCAGAGGGGAAGAATCACCACTCTTGACCTGCTGGCAATGCTCTTCCTAGTCGGAACAGACAAGGATGCTGGTGGCAGCCCCCAGCAGATTGCTGGCCCACAGAGCACTTGTCTACCAAGACACCCCCAGGTATTTTTCTGCAAAGCTGCTTGCCAGCCAGTCAGCCTCCAGCCTGCACTGGCACATGGAATTATTCCTCCCCAGGTACAAGACTTCACACCCCTCTTTGGTGAGCTTAGTAACATTCTGGTTTGCTCATTTCTCCAACATGTCTAGATCACTTTGAACAGCACCACGACTATCTGGGGTATCTTTGTTTCTGATATATACAGACAACATATAATTCTAATGCAGGAACAGCACTCAACTTCATGAACAAGCTTTTCATCAAATAAATATTACTTTCTGCAGCAGAGATGATTTATTCTTTGTATATAATTGATTTGTGCCTGCACTTAAAAATGTCTTTTGAAATCCATATTATAACTAATACTGTCACATAATAAAAAGCAACACTTTTAATTTAAAGTTAATTATTTTCCATTATTCAACATTAGTAGACAAGGCAAGAACTCTAGCTTAGTACCAGAACATCAAATAAGTTATTCTGAACTTATAATACATGGGTTTAACAGCTTACTGTCAAGAAGCAATACTGTAAATTAAAAACTAAGTAAAAGGATTATAGTATCTCATATTTAGAAATTTCACATGACTACAGATAATTAAAGCAAGTGAAATATTTTTGCAGCATTGTCCTGAAATCTGCAATTATAAGGTATTTTTACAGCAATAGCACAGTATTCTGTAATAACACTTTAGACATAATGTCACTATGGCATTTGAGACTCACTGCAATATCCTGCTGCATTTTTCAAGGTTTTGTAGGAGGTATTTCTATTTTTTTCTTCCTTTTATCATTACTACAAGACAGCTTGCTTCACTTAGCTTATCTAAACCACAGTTGGAATTGGTAAATCACAGGCATGACAGAGAAAGGGAACCTCATTCACCGCACGTATGTAGAGGCACTACTTTTGAGGCCTCTTTCAAGTGACTATCAGAAACAGAAACCATGTGTGGTCAACACATGATTCTTTGCAGCTACTTCAAACTTCAAGAATAAAACTCTTCATAAGACATATGAAATAACTTGTGTGTTGACTTTCTGCAAATGCAAAAATTTTTCAAAATGAAAGAAACACCTAGAAATGAGCACCATCTCATTTTGAAGGTATTTATCCTCCAAAGAAATCATCCTCACAGTGGGCTAGAAGACAGCTAATACTTAACTTTAGAGATGGAAAACTGTGATCCCTTATAGATACTACAGAAGAAATTTAAAAGGGTGGGTGTTTGGTTTTGGTTTTTTTTTTTTTTCCAGTCTTTTTGTATTCCTTTTGTCTCAGATTACACTTATTCAGAAACCTCTGTCAAAAAAACAAAAGAAAAAAAGTCACTCACAGGAAAGAGCTCATTCTGAAAAGTTCCCACCAGAGAAGACAATTAGAAGCGCTCCATGATCTGCATTGTCAGAGATTTGGATTTGCACTTACCCCTTTTCACTCATCAGCTTGGAAAATATTGGGCTTTAAGGATAGTCTTCTCTTTGAAATCTTTGGAGTTGTCCAGATGGCTTTAACATCCTCATCTCCTCCAAGACGTATTCTATCATATTCTATTCTCCCCTTAAACAGATTATCAAGCACTCTCCTAATTAAAAAAACAAAAAAAAGGTAGTTTTACTGACTTAGTTATGTAAGTATGTCCATGGTAGACTAAGATTCATCTACAACCATTAGCTCCTTGTCTCAATAAGATGTATGATGTTGCTCCTCCTTCCCTTCCCCCAGCCCATGCGCTACTGTTTGGCAGGACTCACTGGACCTTAGCGTTCTCTTACAGTTTGAACATTAAATTCATACATGAAACATGTGGATGATATATATATATACTCCTCATTACCAGCTCTTAACTGAGGAAAAACATGATGGCAGTCAACTGCTTTAGGCTGCCTGACTGTAGAGTTCTCAGAGCATTAAGGGATATTTAAAGAAACCAACTCACATTTACTTCTGCCAAAGCGTAAGCCCGCGAGTCCACAAGCCCCACGACAGAAATTACTACATTTGTAACATATGGTTGCTTTTTTTTTTTTGACAGAATGCATTCAGATCTATTCAGTCACTCAATCAATTCTCCCTTCACAGTGCAGAGCCTGTAATCATCAGATAGTATCATGTTCTACATCTAATATACCATAACTGCTGATTAAAACAACCAACTCCAAAGGATTTTCAACTTATTATAAGAACATACACACACGCTACACATATAGAGCATAACAGCCCATCAGCAATATACTTAAAGAACTTGCAATTGCATTAATTAATAACAAATAAACAGGACAGTTATATGCCTACGGAAGTCGTAACATCCCTGCATTCAGATAGATGAACCTTTGCATTGAAGTCCCTTCAGCAGGCACAGGAAGTCTTCAAAATAATTGCCCTTTAGTCATTATAAGATTACTTTTATTTTAATGGATACTGGTGTGTGAAGGAGAATATAGAACCAAATTTTATTTCTGAAATGTCTGCATCAATAAAGGTGCCTAATTAAGGTATTCATTAAAGTATACAAAGTTAAGTTAACAGGAAAAATCGAGAGAGCACTATTACATTTCCCCATTAAACTAATTTAATTTGGTTACAATGCAAATTCTAATAGGATGATATTATTAACTACTTCAATTTCAAAATTTCTTATTATGTTTATTTTTATTATGTTACTAAGCAGAGTAGCAATCGACTTAATTTATTTTATTTTATTAAATAACATTTCTCAATCTGTTTAAAAAAGGACAATGGCCTATTTCTTTCCTTAGGCCGTTAGTGTAAGGTTCCAGCACCAAATTCACAACATCTTTGTCTAAAATCTGGATGAGTTGAAAACAGTTATGTACAGTTAGGCACAGTTCATTAATCCTGGGGCTTCACGGCTGCTGCATTTAACCCTCAGGGTCCCCAACATGTACTGTGTGTGCCACCAACAGCGACCCATGCAGTCCCATCATCTCCAGTGACGAGAAGGAACTGGACATCACCACAAGCACTGCCAGTTGTGTTGTCTAGTAAAAGGGTTTTTAACCCTATCTGAACACTCTGGAGCAGGAGCCTAATACTGAGAACATGAGAAAGGACGCACAGAAAGTTGCCATGCCTGCAAATTGTACAGAATAAATCCTGAACAGGTCTCCATACCCTGGCAGTGGTACCACCCCTGATACATTCTACCATCACTTCACCTGCAATGTCTCCTTGCATATCTGACCTCTCATCCAACTCTGCATGGTGACACTTCATCATGTTCTCTATACTTGACCTCTTCTGATCTGCTAAACATTGATCTGTTTAACATAGTATATGTATTAGAAAAATCAATACTGACAGTTTTAAAGTTCAGTCTATTGATACGGTTCAAAACCCAGAAACAAGAAAGTTACTCAGTGTCAAACTGTGATGTAACCTAGTGAAAAACAAGCTACTTCTGTCAGCAGCACCAATTAATTTTCCTCCCAAGACCTTAATCACACAAACAAAATAAAGACTTTTCTAATAGCTAATAAAACATAAACTTATATTTCTTGTTGAAAAGTAAAATAAATGTAAAAGAATTAATAAGTACATAAAAATAAGTATTTATATAAGCCAAGGTTGTCTCCACTATTCCTAAATTTCTTTTTAGTTCAGTATAGAAGATCTCAAAACTAAACCTTTTGGTCACAGAGGTCACATCAGTTTAAAAGCTTCCATATGCTCTGCCACATTGATTTTCTAATGCACATAACATGTTCAAATGAATCTAGTCAATAGTTCAGCAGACCAGAGAAATCGGAGACCAGAAACACTGCAAAGATTATCCTGATGCCTCACCAATCACAAGTATGGCCTAATGTCAGGACATTAAAGGGATTTAATTTATTGCCAAGGGATTAAATTTCATACTTTATTACAAGTAAAGTTAAACACTGCATAAGTAATAATAAAAACTAAAATATACCAGGAAATACATTAAATGAAAAATAATAATTTTGAAGAAAATGGTGTTTTAAGTTGGAAAGTGTGAATCAGCAATTAAAACCTTGGGCAACCTCACCTGCACCTCCTCTAACATGGCAGACAAATGAGGAAAAGGCTAATAATGGGAATGGGAAATGGCTAATAATGGGAATGGTAATGAAGAAAACAAGATCTCACCAGACTTGTAATAAAATTTCTTAGGATTCTGTTCAATGAGTCAAGCATAGTATTTTTTATAACCTGGTACTTTTACTGTGGCTCATGCAATACACCTATTATTTATTGTCAGAGTTTACTTCCTAAAGAGAAATGTAAAAACCCAACATTATGAACATGTTTCAGCACCAAGTCTTAAGAAAAACCTTTTTCTGTTACAAAAGTAATTGATAATTTTAAACCTAAATAGAAATGTTACCCAAAACAGGTTATTTTTTTGTTTGTTGGTTACTTTTAAGGAAAAAGGCTGCCAGGGCCAGTGTTGATGAAAACGAAACCACAGTGCTTGACTGGCATTCAGACACGAAGCTCTGGCACACCCTCCTCTGAAAGTGAACATTGATTTAAAACTTTATCAGCCTGTCTGTATAAACAAACCTCACGGCTTCTTTGCACACAAAAGCCAGAATAGCAGATTTCACAGTAATATTTCTGATCAATTTAGTCTTGCAGCTGTGAGAAACAGTTGAAATGTTTCCCCCATTGCAAGTTATACTTTTTAGGTGTGTTCCCCTACTGTCACCTAGCTCAGAAAAACATGAGAAGGTAAAACACACTTCACTGAAATGTTATGTGACTAAACAAACTTCTCCTCATACTCTTCTTTAAGCAAAGCCTCCAACATAGCAATATTATACCATAACCTATAAAACAAAAACTGAATTAAAGCATTTGTAGACCAAGTTCTGCAGTTTCAGAGGCTGTGTCCATTAAAAAATGCAATTCACTGAGCATATGGTTTTAAGTTCTAAATTTGGAAGGAGCAGCCTGGGTTCCTTTTGGCTTAAAAATGCTTTACACTTCTGAAAATCTGAATCTGGTTTTGCTATTAATTAACTCTCACAGTATAGGATGACTCTTAGAGTACCTTCTTGCATTTCTTCTCATGTATCAAAGTAGAAAGAGTAATGAGAGAAATTTGCTTGTTGAGGCATTTATTTAATAGTTCATTATCACCATTAGGGGTCAAAATATTAATCAACCTCATGTATTAGGAAAAGAAAAAAACACTACTTACACCAAGTAAATGCCAGTAACTAGTGACACAAAGGCAAAATACATGGATAGACAGTGAAATAGTCTCTTGTTCCACAGAGATACTTATGTAAGTATCATAAACTAGTATCTAGTTACAGAATTTAGAATAAAGAGCAAGGACATTAAGTTTAAAATTAGAAGTGCAATTGACTGCAAGCAGCTTTTCTTACGTACCAGCTGCATTTACCTGCAGTTGAAGCATTTGTTGTATTACTTCAAGGCAATATTTCCAAACACTTCCCTACTGCTCAGGCTTATCATAAATACAAATGCAGTGGTTAAGTGCAGTGAAGATGCAACTCTTTTTTTTTATTTTTTTTTCCTCCCAATAGACAAGCAGATCCAGAATTTGAATTTACTTCAGTATTTAGCATTATATATCTGAACATGTAAGGTCAATAAATTGCTATTTTACTCTGTTATTGTTGTTATTGAACAAATACAGTAACAACTGTTCACCTCTGTGTACTGCATGAGAACAACTTGACTGATCTCCAGTAAGAAAATGCAGATTTATTTTGATATAATATATGACCAAGACTCCAATTATTTTCACTGGTGCAATCTACATGCTTATTTCCAGGAGTGGTGGAGCAAACAAATTTGCTCACAAAAACTCACTTGTGTGAGCCAGTGACGGACAACACCTATCCATCACAGTGCCAGATATTTAAAACCTTAGAAACAAGTGGTGGAGTCTATAAAATGCTACAACAAAGTACTGGCAAACTTTAATGCTAGAATGCTAAAAATGCTCTTATATTTCCACAGAGGGCAAATTCAACATAGAATATAGCTTCTTAAGTAAATGCAAGGATATATGAATGTCAACTTTCCAAAATACCCAAAAGACAACAAAAAAAAAAAAAAGATGGAACCACTAGTCTATGTTAATCAGAAAGTTACAGAAACATTGGTTCTACCCCAACCCTCATTAGGTACTCTCAGTAACGTCAGCAGGACTGGCAGAGGTGCCAATGACATCCACCAGCTCTGTACCTGCATAAAAACTGGCATAATCTGGGAAAGAGAAGGGCAACACATTGTCTGGAGGATAGGCAGGAAGAGACTGGCCATCACACAACGAGGAGTTGTAGTAGTAATGACAACAATAGCAGCAATTTTCTGAGCTTCCCTAGAAATTTTGCTTATTTGAATGCTGTAGATCCAATTCTGATTCTGCAGATACTGCTGTCACTCATTTTTATTTGGTACGATACAAATGCAGTTTACACTAGAACCAGATTCAGTGTGTTTATAAAGGTTGTTTGGTGCCTTCGCTGGTCTCTCATATACAAGTGCTCCATTCTGCAAGGCCAGTAAGTGCCTCACTGAGTCACACTGGTGTAAGCTGCTTGGCAATTCCAGTTTCTTCCTCAAGTACTTCAATCAGTTGAAAAAAATACATTTTAATATTCAGTTGGGTTTTTTTGCCTACAAAGTATCTACCATCTACAGAGTGTATTTTTCCTAAGTAATTAAAGTGTAAAGAAGCCCAACTGAAAGAAACAATCAGAACATCTCATCTCAGCATTCTCCCTAGAATTTAGCCCTGCCTTTAGGAGTACTGGGGAAAAGTACTTGAAACTAGTAACAGCACAGAAGATTTTTTGTTGTTGACATAACTGTCAAGATTTCTCAAAAAAAAAAAATTATCAAAACAAAAAAGTGTGTTTAATGAAGCTATCTACATTGGAAACTCACTTCTTACCCTTTAGTGAACAATATGTTATGGAGACTTCATGCTCCTGTCTTCTAATTGACACATTTCTTTATATCCAGCGTGTTTTTCTCTTTCTTTGAATATATCCTGTCAGGCAGGACTTAAATACAAAACAAAATCAATTTGGTTGAATCTCTAATTTGATTCTGTCAAATGATTCAAACCATTCTGTCAACAAAACAGCCCTGGCTACTTTCAGATCATTTCTGTAGATGCAATTTGCAAAATAATATCTTTTCTTGAAAATTAATTCATAATTTCAAAACGTATAGTTCAAGAGCCTCATCTGCTGAAGTGCTGAATGTCTTTGTTAACATCTTCTACTCCCTCTGAAGGCACAAACGAGGGGGAAGACGTGCATTTTGCAGATTTATATTCTAAGCCATCCTGTGCATTACAATTTGCTCTCACACACTGTCTCAGTCTGTCACCATCACTTCTAAGTTCTGTTACTATATATCCTAAAAAAAGGGTTTATCAGACAAAAGGGACTCTGGTTATTTGTTGGTGACATTAAAATAAAAAGCCAGATTTACAAATGAGATAGGTAAATTTTTTTGTATAGTTTCATAGGCACTGTTCAGCTTCTCGATCAAATTGCTGAGCAAGAAAATCAGCTTTGGGCAAAGCAGCAATTCTTTGGTATTTTACTATGATGCAAAATTTTACAGAAAAACACTCGCAACATATTTCATGGAAACTTTTTTTTCCCTCTACTTCGGTTTTTATTTCTGCAACAGAAATTCATATTTAAGATAGAAAATGATAGGTGAGATCAATGCTACAGTCATTTCACAAAGCCTGACTGAAGCATGGGAAGTAACAATTTGGCTTCGTACAGAAGGAGAGTCTGAAAAATGGAGTAGATTTACACCCACTTATACACAGCTACAGTCTGCTGAAGCCACTCTTGTTCAGTGAGACTTCTCAATTTTGTTTTGGTTTGGTTTTGGGGTTGTTTTTTGTTGGGTTTTATTTTAATGATAAAAGGGCTAAGTTTGAAGGAAATATAAAAAGGAAAACTTATTGAACAGTGCATTGAAAACCTCTGCAAGCAACATTTGTAAGGGCACCAAGGTGGGTTTTTTTGTTTTGTTTATGTCTAGAGCACTTTCTTTGGCACAAACAGAAGTATACAGGATCCGTATGTACTTTACATAGGTTCTAAAATTATTGTCCAGTTGCTAGACATAGTTGAATGCCCTAATTTTTACTGTTCCTTCTTTAGCTTGAAGTATAGCACATACAGCTTGATTCTAGCACAGAAAGAACAATACATTACCCTCAATAGCAATTAAACTCTTAAATTTAAGATGTGCAGTCAATTCTCATTGGCAGGTATTATTTTTCTTGTTTAGGAACAAAAGGCCTTTTTACACAGTATAATGAAAGCACGTACACAATAGTATATCATCACCCACTCACCAGCACACAGCCCTGACCCTCAAATCATTCTCAAATTCCCAGGTCATGTACATGGAATGAGAGTGACTTCAACCAAGGGCAACAAGGTCTCCATACCTGTTTACAATATGGACTCTATACATCATAATACTGACAAAAATCCCTGGATTTGTTAAATACACTGGGTTTTTTTTTTAATTTTAAAGGAATTGGTTTTTGTTGTTATAGTTCCTAATGATTAGAAAGACAAGAGCCATGGAATTCAATGAGGCTTTAATTCAAAAGTCTGTGGACTTACAGAATGCAACTGGCTGTGCAATCTACATGAACTAGAAATTTCACAATCCTGTAAAGCTAGTTTCTGTCAGCACAATGAATCCTTCAATAAAAAAATCCTGCAAACAAGAGTCAAGAGGGAAAAAAATAGAGATACTGAGATAATAACACTATGTAAATCAAAGTAGTTCTAATGAATTCAGTGGACCAAAGCCAATTCACAGAAGTAAAAGATTTGTCCAAATATATTGAACAAATCAATCAAAATTGAGCGGCGTTGTTTTCTTACACATCATAATAATATGATTTGAAGATCAGTTGATCTATGCACTTAATTAATTTAGCTATATCTCAGCATAGCACAAAACATGTTTTCACTAGGAGAAAAAGGACAACCCTATTGATCATGAGATGCTGAGATATTGCCAGTTTGACACTCCAGGCAGAATTCTGAAGGACAGTCTATATTCCCTGTGTTTCACAAAATAAAGACATTCCACTCAATTCAGACGTTTTCTTCAGGACTTTACCAAACCCCTGTATCGCCAATATGGCTCTACATCACCCTGACAGAAGATGTTAAGGCTTGGAAGAGGCACACACACACCCTTTCCCAAAGAGCCCATTCACTTTCATGTTCTGCCTGCAAGGTGAAACAGTGGAAAATCAATGCTCCATGAAACACAGTTGTGCTGTCCTCTTTCTGCTCATCAAGACTTAGGAAAAGAAAACAATAATACATCAGAAATTTGTCAGGAATTCTCTAAGGTGGGATTGTGGCCAAAGATAAAGTCTTAGACAACGTAAACCATCCTCTATTTTTCACCTACTTCTGAGAAGCTCAATGATTGTTGTAACATTACAGGTTCAAGGTAACGAAACCAGAAACTCTATGATATTATCTTTAAGTCTTTTAATTTAATTATTCCTTAGGAAATTTTCTCACAGCTTTTAAACATAAAAAATACTCATGGTTTAATACCAGCCAGTAACTAAGCACCACACAGCTGCTCATTCCCTCCCTCCCAATGGGATGGGGGAGAAAAATCAGAAGAGTGAGAAAACTTTTGGGTTGAGATAAAAACATCTTAATAGGTAAAGCAAAAGCCATGCATGAAAGTAAAGCAAAAATTTCATTCACTGCTTCCCATCAGCAGGTAGGTGTTCAGCCATCTCCAGGAAAGCAGGGCTCCATCACATGTAGTGGTTACTTGGGAAGACAAATGCCACCACTCAGTGTGCCCTCTTTCCTCCTCCTTCCCCCAGCTTTACTTGCTGAGGCCAATGCCATACAGCACGTAATATCCCTTTAGTCAGATGGGGTCAGCTGTCCCACCAATGTCCCCTCCCAGCTTCCTGTGCAGGCCCAGCCTCCTCACTGGTGGGGTAGGGTGGGGTGAGAAGCAGAAAAGGCCGTGGCTCTGGGTAAGCACTGCTCAGCAATAACAAACATCTCTGCATTATCAGCACTGTTTTCAGCACAAACCCAAAACATAACCCCACACTAGCTACTGTGAAGAGAATTAACTCTACCCCAGCCAAAAACAGCACACAAGTCCAGAATTATTTAGTCACCAGTAACTGTTGCAGCTTTCACCTCTTTAGTCAATCTAGGTAAATATTTTTCATGAAAAATATTTAAAATATTTATTTATTTTAATCAGCCTTTGCTTTGTCTTTCTCCAATCCCACCCTCCCCCCATATTTTAACTATCATCTTCATTAACTACATGAATAATGTATCATCAGACATTACGTAATTCACAACAGTCAGTAAATTTAGTGCCACGGCTGTGCTGTAAGTCACTTCTTGCATAACAGCCGCATTTATAACTGTGACACTTCATTCACAGACCAAGGACTACATCATGAGAATTTACACTTATACCTTCAAATGGCTGCAATTTAAAGATAAAGGATCAAAAATGGCAAGCATCTCATTAAGAGATTCACAAAATACCAGCCAAGATTTCTTATATTTCTTGAATTTACTGCTTGAAGCTTATTTTTCCTCTCAATTCTGAGAGCCAGAGAATAGCAAGCAGAGGTAACCTCTCTATTCCTGTGGAAAACTCCTCACAAGAACAGAAACAGCTTCAAGGGTTATGGCAGAGTTCAAAAGCCATAAGTGTAGCTCAAAGAAATATCATGGGGTTTACAATTTCAGACTTCATGACCAGAACATGTTAACCTGACAGACGGGAGATGATCGCACCGGTGAGAGACTGAACCTATTTAGAAGCAAAAAATACTGTCAGGGGGATGGAAAAAAAAAAAAAAAGGAAAAGGAAAAAAAAAAAAAAAGAGTATTCATTTACCATAGAGTGAAAATTATTTCTATCCACTGAGTTGTGGGAATAGATCTATTTTACTACAATGGTAATTAAAACAGAGTTTTGATTTTCTAAGACACTGAAACTTCAGGCATCACTTATATTTGCTCAAGTTGGGTTTGAAACACCTATCATTATCACCACTGGATCACAGACCGTGCTGGAAGAACTAGGGCTTTCCATATACTTACAATAGTTTAAACACTGAGATATCAATTCTGTTTATTAAAAAAAAGCACCTATCTTAAAAAAAAGGAAAAGCAATGAGGTAGAAAGAAAACTAAAAAAAAAAAAAATAGAAACATTGTTCATTTTAAAATATATGAAATCTTTACTTGCTATAATGATTAGCTGGACTTAAGTCACTTTAAATCCAGAACACCAGAACCATACCATTTAATATAATTTCCAATCATACAGTGACTTTGCATCATATATAGCAAGATATTTCATGCTCTGTAGAGTAAAAAATCTAGGTCAGGACCCACAGGCTATAGTCTAGCTATGCCGCTGTGAGTTTAATATATTATTCTTTTGGGAAAATAATAAAACAATTTAATTTCACAGACAAGCCAATGATCTTCAAACATTCCGATTTCTTAAGAGTAAAAGGAGACTGACACCTCACGCTTGATTGGTGTGAAAGTCACCCTACTAGATGCAAAAAGTTTTCAGTAGGAAAGCAAGTGGAAAATGTTGAAGTTTTGCCTTGTTTGTAAATGAAAGATATTACAACAGATCAAGGGAGCTGTAATTGATGCTAAAAACTGACAGTCAGTTTATCCACCTGTAAATTTTATGTATACACACCTCCTTTCTGCTCTAACAGGTTTGCACACAACTGGTTTAACTGAATGACTCCTAAAAAAATAACAAGGCTTATCACTACCTCTGACCTGATTTAAATCATCTTTTCTTCTTTTAGGGATCTCTAACTGCAGTCTTCTCATTGTGTGTTGCATTCATTTACCCAATCAAATAATCAAGGCTAAAAGAGTGATTGAAATAAAAAAGAGAAGGGGGGGGGCAGCAAAATTAAGATGTCCTCATACTGTCCAGTTTATTGGTTTAGTGTACACATGCATGTTCCACTTTTATGTTGGACAAACGACATTTTAAAAATGCTGAAAGTGCTATTAATATTGGCAACAAGCTCTCTCTACTTGCGGTCTTACCTCCAGTGTCTCACCTCTGACAAACCTCTCAAACAATATGCACAGCAGAATTTAAACACAGCTGTATGTGTTTATGTATTTGAGTCTGTATTAACCTCACCATTTCAGGAAAATACTAATTTCTTAAGTAACTTGCCCACAAAAAATTAGTGATGTCAGATCAGCAAGCCCTGTACTATGTAAGCAGCTTTGACAGGAGGGATGCTGCTCCATCTTACAGCACACCATTTTAGTCTGATTTCTCCAGGGATTACAGCTCAAGGGAGAAAAGATCAAGAACAGGAAGGTTTTCATGAGAATTAACACTGGGACCCGCCTCAAGTTCTGTGTAAATTTCCTCTCTCCCTACCAGGTGTATATGGATACACTGAATATTTCTTGTACCTGTGGAGATCTCAAGGGGTAAAGGTGTGCACATCCCAGAGCTGAAGGACAAATCAGGTTATGTTAGGAAAAATATTTCAGAGATTTATTCTACTCTGCTTATGGCTGCAGCATATTTACACACCATACCAGATAATGAACAATGTATACTAACGCTTCCCACTAACTTCCCAAAACGCTTCACAAACACCAATGAATGGCAAAGCCCTTCTGAACACGATTAATACTTTCCTGACTATAGTTAAACTCAGGAATAAGGTTCATTCATGGTGAAGCTGAAACACAGCCTATGAGAAGACAGCCTGCTGTGCCCAAACAGAGCAGTTTCTTGGGAGTTGCTAAGAAGTTTCAGGCACCTGCAATGCAGACAATTTTAGACTACCCAAATCAGTAAAACCAAGACAAAACTCCATGCATGCAAACTTACAGCCACACTATTTACTAAGTGGGCTTCTTTTTGGCCTGAAAAGGGCTATTTGTCAAGCTTTCTTTCTTCCTAACACCCAAAAGTGCTTAAAAACTGGTCATGGATTATGGCAGCACTACGGGGGTCTTCACATGGGTTACACAAGTTGAGCCATACAAGAGCAGTCAGCTCAGAATATTTTCATTATAGAAGGTGTGTTGAGGTCCTGATTCATATTCCTCATGTGAATCAAGCAGATATACTGCCATCTAGACAACCCATCTCTTGGTGAATGCTCAATTTCATCATCAGACTATGTATAGGTGAGAAAATCCTCTTCAAAAGTCCTTACACTAGCTTTAATTTCTAATGGAAAAATTAGCAAAGAAATTGAGAAATACAAAGGGAACCAAATGAAAAATATTTGTTTGAATATATAGATTAATAATTAAGTAGTTGTTCTGTAATAATAACTATTGTACAGCTTCATGGAAAACAGAAATCTGTGTAAATAATAGAAAACATTTGAGTTCAACATTCTCCCATCAACAATAAGAAATTATCTATTATATTTTATCAATAGAGATGCACATAAACACACCTGACTACCAAAAGCCACTGTCAATTTGATAAATCACAATTTTACAGGTAGAATAAGACAAGGTTTATTTTTTTAAAAGTCTTCAATGATTTTTACATATGTTTGCTCCACTTGTAAATTCTTGCAGTAGATTTCATTTAAACCTGAAAATTTATGACTGATTTTGACCTTAAACCAACAGCAGTGCAGATTACAATTGAAAAACATAAGCAAGAGCATGGTGAGTGCAAGTAAAAAAGGCACTGACTGCATCAGCAGTAGCAAAAATTCACCTTTTACTTGAGTTCACATCAGGGATAGCGATCCAACTAAATTCCCATGTTTCTCAGAGATCCCTCAGGAAAGAAAATGAGAAAAAGGAAGGACACCTGAAAAACAGACCGTGAACATCTCCTCTTTTTCTTCAGTTAATGGTTAAATTCAGATACCTTGTCTGGGATCCAAAACTTATAGGCACTTAAATGTTACAAGTGCCAGACAGTATGGGCTGGCTACTTTATGAGACTACTTTGCACTAAACAGAAAAGATTTTCCTTTACACCGTCTAGTCAAATATTGCAGTACATTCTGGAAATCAGACCAAATTAAGCATACTGCTACTCAGCCATTAGAACCAACAAGCTTCCCAATCTATCCACTCAGTAATTTAAAGCCACTTCATTACAGCAGTGCTTTTAAAAAGTAATAATATTATGAGTGCTTCTAGTTAAACTATTAAGTTCATCTTCTCTTCCAATTAAATTTACTCACTTATAAAGAGATGACCATATCTGAAACTGAAATTGTCCCTATCCTAAGAACATTTATGCAGTTTCTTTTCTGAGAACGTATTTTAACACTTCAAGAAAAATCTGCTCATGTGAAGATAAAATGCAACATCAGAGCAGCGTGAACATGTGCAAGGTCACTGTTCTATGATTCAGTCAGAGCACTGCAAATTATTTGTCTAATGTGCAAACTGCCGAGTTGCTAATGGTGAGATTCTTAACGCTTTTAAGCACTGCAAAAGTAGATTTCCAGCTTTCCTAGTCTACGAGCCACGGACTGCAGTCAGATCATATTCATGTACCCTTAAAAATATCAGTTACCGATACTTTAGTCCTCAAAACACACTAAATGTTTTGGCCATTTTCTAAAAGTACTGATTTTAAGAAAGGTTAAAGCCTCAATCCACAAAAGAGTATAAAAGGAAAAGAAAAAAGAGAAAAAGAAAAAAGAAGGAATGCCTGAGGTGCTGCTTTCCTTCTGAAAGACTAAGGAAGAATGAGGCTCTTACAAGTGGCAGGCTAGGAGACTATGCTTTTGCAAATAACAGGCTGTACAGATATCAAGTCCATCTTAAATCTTGAAGTCTTTCCCTGCTATTTGTAGTAACAGAAGTTCCTTAAAAATATATTACATATATATGAGAAAAAAAAAACCCTTTACTTCCCCTACTTTTATTAAGTCTTGCCTTCAGTCTTATTAAATTACACCAACCCCACTTTAAACGGTTGGTTTTGTTGGGGTTTTTTTTACATTTAAGAATGGTACTTAATCACATTTCTTTCCTAATACAGGTGTGTTTTTCACTATACATATTGCACTTAACACTTGGACATAAACACATTTACTCAAAATAATATCAATTATGTATATGTATTTATTTAATATGCCAAAGAGTTAAATTCATTGAATAATTTGCTAAAAAGATAATAACACAAAAGCTCCAAAAAATAATGGTTACTATCTGACAGAATTAATAGCAAGTGCTGCTTTTATCACTGTCTGGTTTTTTGGGCTTTTTTTAAATGATGTTTTAGAATGCCAGGAGAACTCCATACCTTCTGTAGAGGACAGAACTTTTCTTCCAGTATTTTCAAGGCAGAATAAGCTTCATTTCATAACAAAGGATGTTGATGTGAAGAACATTATGTCACCCAAAAAACTTCACATCCCCCATGAGTAACAAAGACAGTAACAGAATCCAGTTCTGAACTTTAAGCTCCCATTTGAAATATCCATTTAACCCTTATAAACATTAAGGGGAGGGAAAATAAAATGAAAATCAAGGATTAAAAATGTAGGCAATAAAAATACAGGAGAAATTAGTTTCTCCAAGAGGCAAAATGTTTCTGTCTTCTTGACTGAAGACAGGATTTCATTCAGTGTATTTGATTTACGACACAAGTTTGCTTACATCCATACATAAATACTATATATTTATCAAGAAAAGGTTCAAGATACAGATTTGTGTCAAGATATGGAATTGCAAGCAGTCAGACGTACAAAATCAAGTGGTCCCCAGCCTTGGGTCCTGAGCTTTGTTCAAAACAGAAGCATTTTAAGTAGTCTGTTTAAGAATGAGTAGATAGATATGAGTATTTCAAGTCTTAAGGCAGTGAGAGCAGATGAACTGCGAAGTGGATATAGATCAAATTTGTTCTTTCTGGACATGTTAGAATTAAAATACTGGGGAGGTAGAGACAAGTCACCTACAGAAATTTTTATTTTGGTGTTACCTGAAAGCTTACGAGCCAAGTTAGTTGTTGATATAAACAGGAAAGATCTGCTGATTGTAGCAGTTTTGTCCACATTCACTATGTGTCTATGTAATTATTGTCTAATATTATACAAATATCCATTTTTATAAGCAGAAACTGGAGCTTAGTCTCACAACTCCTTTACTCTCTTATTTATAGGATCTGGTTATTCTAGCAAGAAAAGAAAAAGCAGACTGACAATCAGTTTATTCCAAGCTTTTCCAATTATGTAGTCACTTGATTTCAAGCGTGAATGGTTTGAATACGA
This sequence comes from Caprimulgus europaeus, assembly GCA_907165065.1. Next base: position 17,806,054 of record OU015538.1, on the reverse strand, counting down.
TATAAGAAAGTGCTGGAATGGAAATAGCTGTTGACAGGCTCCCACCTGTGGGAAACAGGAAACATATCTACTGTTTTAGGGCATTGTTATGAAACAGCCACTCCGGTCTCCAGAGTCTCTTTCAGGATTCCAGGGAAATATTAGAAGGCTGAAACTTTCTATTCTCTAAGGTTTTTATTAGAAGAAATTCATTCAAATTCAAACACTCCAATAAACAAGCATGCAAGCAGAGTTAGTTACAACTCCTCGAGGTACTACAAACCAGGCAAGTGTTTAGTGTATCTCAAAACTATTATATTCAACTCAGCATAGATACATTCTTTATTGTAATGTAGTGCTTAATTACTTTTCTTTTTCTTTTCTTTTTTTTTTTCTTTTTGCAATGTTAAGAATACCTTTAAAGAATATATACCTTAGAAACTTTTGTTATACAATAATCATTATACAATATTTGTCATTAACAAACTGTTGTGGCTATCCAATAATAGATGAACTTTAGCTGTATTACTTTACAGCATTTATTACTCCAAATGCTCATAAGCAATGTTAATTTGAGCAGCTATGTATTAAACAAGTATGTTGAAGCAGATTTCCTTTAACAGAAACCTGGCAAATGTTAGGCACATTTTTAGACCGAGGCACTCACTTAATTTCTGTGCACATGTACTAAAAAATGTCCATAAAACAAGTATCTACTTGTCAGAGGGTGTTTGGTTGTACTGCAACATGAATGTCGGTACCTCCAAATTATTTTATTTCTAAGGGGAATTTTACTAAGTGGGGAGTTTTGGTAGGTTCGTTCATTGGCTGGTACTTTAGTTTTCGTTTCCACATTAGAAGTGTAAAACATTAACTTTAATATTTATCTTTAATCTTTATATCAAAAGTGAAGAGGAAGATAACATTTCAGTTTCCTTAAAACTGAGACAAACCTGAAACAGCTAAAAGCACTCCAAGTAGTCGTTAAACAAGCTGTACTGTAGAAATTCCTTTTAAGCACCTTCAGTCATTTTTTCATGATAGAATCCAACTGTGGATTGCTCAAGAACCACACAATGCTTTTTTAACTTGCAATGGAAACATTTAAGGGTAATGATCCTCTCTGCCCATTACTGTACCTGTGCAGGAAGCAGATTGAAAAGCACCTAGTGTGGCCACTACCTTTTCGACTTTTTTAATCCCAATAACACCAGCAACCAAATAGAGAACCTGGGAACAAAGTATCTATGCAAAATATCAAGGTGATTTTAGTCATCACCTATTATTCTTTTTAAAGAAGAGTCCTAGGCAGCCAGCTAGTGGCTTGTCTCCTTGCTGGACTGGTGTCTTGAGGAACCCCTTGACAGAAGCCAGCATCACTTCTACCCCAACCAGAGTGAAACAAAAAGAAAACCAAACCAAATATCCAAAAAATACATGGCAACTGATCTCTCTCAAGAGAACATTCACAGGTACTAAAAAGAAGAGCTACAAACCTTGCAACAAAACCATGAACATCAACACTGTAGTCCATTTTTTGGTACAGTTTTGATGCAGCCACTGCCATGTCTCAAACATCTGATTTCCAGTTTTGTTCCACATCCTCCCAAGAAAGGTGGCACAGCAGAGCCATTGCTCACAGTATCAGTGTTCTCACGCTGCCAGGTCAGCTGAAATGATGAGGAAAGCTCTATTTGAAAATTGACAGACCCTCTCAACTTTGTAGCACATCCTGACAATGAACACATGAACCTCAACTATGGCCATACACTGATCTCCAGAGCCCCTGGAGTAGCAACTGCTGTTGTATTAAAGCAGGAGTGAAAGGCAAATACAGCAACATGCCAAACTCTGGGAATACACATTTGTTTGTTTCTTCATGCATAAATGGCCTAACTGGAAGCTGGTACGTAACAGGCTAAATGAGCAACCAAATCACTTCTCAGAGTACAATATGATGAGGGCAGGGAGGGCAGAAGCTAGACAGGAATCGAGGATTTCTCTATACAGAAATATCATTTAGGACATATTTTTAATTTCTGCTGATAGTTATTCAAACAATCTTATTTTTCTAAAAAGAAAAAAGAAGGGCAGGGGGAGGAGAGATGGTCCTGCTCTTTGCCACACCAGAGGGGCACAGTCTGCAGTTCAAGTGACCTTAGTTCAAGGAGTAAGAGTTCCCCACCGTGGGGCCAGGGAAGGCCATCACAGCACTGACACACAGACCCTCGGGGCTGGTGGGTTGACTCTATTCTGCTCCATTTTGTCTATTTTGCAGGGACCTTGTAAAAAACCTTTCATCTGCCCTGCCAGTCAAAGGCATCAGAGCTAGAACCTCCCTCTAACTGCAGTAAGAGCAAGGAGACATTTTAAAGAAATAAGAATACAAATTAATATCCATAGAAATAAAACACTGAAATAGGCATTAGGAAAACTACTTTATAACCAGTAGGATATTTTGCTAATAAATAAATATGTTTACTATCCTGCAGATTACAAAGTGTCTCTGCTGGTGTTTCTTCTCAGTTGCTTATTGTTTATGTTACGATTGTACAGAGTCTGGCACAATGGGGTTCAGATCTCAGCTGGGGCCTCGCAGCACTATCATCACAGCAATCTGAAATCTGGTGACACAAATGCTCTCTGTATCAGTAAAGAATATATATGTGAGCATGTGTATTTATCTATATATTCCATTTTCCTGAACCTTGGTGACCTCCTTACCTTGATTTCCTGAAAAGATAGTGTTTTAAATACTTGTTAATGATGAAAAAACAATTATTATTTACACTTAATAAGGTGTGTGTTCAAGGTGTCCAAGGTACCAACGAAAACTATTCTTACAACGCAGTAACGAAGTGCACTAGAGAACCACTAAGCTGTTTGGCAGGTGGCTGAACTTTAACAGAATGCTTTTCCAAATATTACCAGTAGGACAGATGGAATCATGAAACTGTTTCTATTTCTGAAGCAAAACACATGAAAGTTCTGCTTTTAACTATCTCATATCTTAGTCCTTATTAAAAACTATAAATATACAATAAATGAGAAACCTTTTCACATATAAAATCAAGTTGAATTAATAAGCAGAAAATAATACACTAAGATTTCTGATGTAATGTTTTTTTATTTAGTTTTCATAAAAGATTGTTTAAAAAATTCCAGCTGATACACACTGTTTTATTGTGAGTTTCTCACTAAAAAAATTGCACTAATATAACAAATTTATAAGGTTAAAGAATTAAATTTCTTTTGGTTCTTGTCTAAATTCATAAAACCAAGCAACAAAGCCAGAGAAAGTGTTCTTAAATAATATAAAAAGGTAAAAATGTTTTTTACATCACTCTTCTCCATCTTAATTAAATGAATGTTTATACATTTGCATAGGAAAGTAAATGTATGGGTAAATTTTTTTTTTTTTTTTTTTTTTTTTTTACAAAGGATAGAGTGGTATCATATTCAGATATGTGCTGCTGTAAAATATTAAAGAAAAATTGGAGCTAATTCAGTATAAATCTGTGCTGTGGTGTCACACATCCATGTCAGTCCATCTGTTTGGATGACAAATATTCAGAATACAAAAGTGCTGCCCAATGAGGAAATCGCTGACACCAGCTGGGAACAAGATCTGTTCTCAGAAAGGAAAACTAGAAATTAAAAGAAGTAAATGCTGATCAAATACATTCAAAACCTGGGCAGTGGCAGTTTGCCACAGTTCTGTCTAAACAGTTATTACCTCTCCCCAAGTGAAGCTCCGAATGAGCTTAAAGATCAACAAAGCTACATCCATGACAGACCACATCGGATGGCAGTTTTTCATCCAGCTTCACATTTACTTTAATGCCCAATGTTTAGCCCAGGTTCTCAGAGATGACCACGTCCTATGTAATTATTATAATCAACCCCCAATAAACTAAACTTAGCAGCAGTCATCTGACAGTGCAGTTAGTTGATGGTGCTAGCTTTTAAACTGCACCACAGCAAAAACTAGCAGTGGATTAAAGAGAGACAAAATGCTGTTATATAAATGATTATTTTTGGTGAACTTCTAGGCATTGCTTTGCTATTTTAAGCTTCCATAGGTACAATAAGTTTTGCACCTTAATAGTGCAAATATGATGTGGCCTAAACCGTGTTGGTATCAGTGTGCATTAGTTCATAGTGAACTCCATTGCAAGAAATGGCATTAACCTTGGAATTTGAGAGGAACTAGAAAAATAGACAAGCTAGACTTTCAAAAAGTCCTTCCAGTCACTCTGTAAGGCAACGAGGCCAGCACTTTTTTCTATCTAAAGCAAAAAATAAAAATTAGAAAAAAAATGGAAGACTTTTTTTTCAAGTAGTCACCTGTACAGAAACTCCTGCACAGACATTTTTCCTTCAAATTTCTTCCCCCGAGGCCACATATGTTCAGGCTGCAACCAGCTGTCTGACATCCTATCTGATCACTCCTTGTTAGGCATCCCTGTAAGTAACTCTCCCACTGTTACAGGTAATCTTTATATCCCTTGCTTGGGTTACACAGCACTTGCATATTACAGAAGTTAGCCAAGGACCAACAAGAGCCTCCTGGAATGAAGCTGAATTCCCTCAGGCTTGTTTAGGTAAGAATATTGAATTGGAATAACTCAAGACATGAATCCAAACTATCACAGCAAAACTAGCAGAAAAAGATCAAGATATTTTCATATTTCATTGGGAGCAGTCTACAAAAATATTTACCTACACAAAAATCAGTAAATATCGCACAAAAACCTGTGTGCTCACTTACATGCATTGGCTCAAATCACTCACTGCAATTCATCAGACCACAGCCAGCGGGTGGTACTTAGTTGGAGAAAGTGGTAAACCGAGGGTACAGCTTATTCAGATTGATTTGAACAGGCCAGAGAAACAAACTCATGAAGTTCAACACAGGTGAGTGCAAAGCCTTGGATCTGGGATGGAGCAGCCCTGTGCAGCAGTACAGGCTGAGCAGTGATGGGGAACCTGGTGATCAAGTTGTTCATTCTCTCTTCATTGGTCTGCAATTCCATGTAACATCTGATTTTCCTCTGCTGGATACTTTTGCTGTTTACTCTGTTACCTCTAAAACTGGTTATACCCTGCTCTCCAGGTTCCTTTGATTTAACAACCAGTCATTCACTATCAACGTGAGTTGTTTACAGCCCTGGGGCCTCCACTATCATCCTGCGCTTGATAATGGTCAGCCCAGAGTGTACCATATCAAATGTCTAGGTACATGCAGCACCCATACCCTTAGATAACCACAGAGCAGAAATAAATCCACCAACCTGCAATTTCAGGTAATTTCACCAACTTGAAATGAAGCTTCTTTTTAAAAAACAAAACAAAACAAAACACACCCCCCAAAGGCACACATCTCTGAGTGCAGCATTAAGCTACTATGTTCAACCATTAAAGAAAGTTTCCCAGCACTGGAAATTAACTTGCTCTGGCATCACGTTTGAGGTGATGCTATAATCACTCTTTTCCTTGCATAATGTGTGGCTGATTACAAAGTCCTGATTACAAGGGTAAGGAAGAACCGAGGGCACTGCCAATACTCATGTGCCAGAGCAAAAAGATCTCCTCTGATTGCAAGAATCTGTCAAGATTAATGATGTGCAAAGAACGGATGAGTCTGGCTACTGTAGCTCATGAGAAGGACAATAATTACCTAAATCTAGTTTATTGAAGATATTTACAAGAACAAAACACTGCTTGTAAAAGAAATGGAAAGGGAATGTAGGAATGCTGCAAAGAATTTCAAAGGCCAACTACTAGTGTGAAAAAAGTGAGGGATTGTGTTTGTTTTCTTCAGTTTTACTCAGAACTGAGAATCCAACAGGTATAAACTGCTCCTATAGGAAACCTGAATCCTAAACACAGTAGCTTAGTGCAGGTGATGCCATCCGTAAGATTTTCTCTCATCTACCTTGGAACTGACATTTTTGTTGAGAAGAGATTTGTGTAGTGACTTGGGATCTTCATTTGACACAGCCCATTCTAGAGGCATTAAAGATTGGGCTTGGCTCTCCATATGCAAGGATAAATTTCATGTTAGCTTTAAAATTGCTAAAATATAAGTTATTTTTAGTCCTTCTCTAACATAATATAGCTGACACAATCCATGTTTTGACTAGAAAAATGCATACATGGGCCTAGGTGTACACCTATATATGTGAAGTACATTTAAATCTCAGATTGTCACAATTTCAGAATCATCAAGATTTCACAACTTACAAAAGTTAACTGATGGTTTTCTTGCATGTGAGGAAAAACCAGCTAGCTCTGACCTGGCACTTCTTGTGCAAGACTTGTTCATCATGATGAACAATAGCATGTAAAACAGTAAATAATTTACTTTCTAAGGCTTAAAACTACTATAAACAAGAAATTTATTTCAACAAGAAATAAAATCCCACTTCTCATACCTGAAAATGAAAAACAAAATATTATGTTAAAGAATCTGTTTTTCAGGAAGTTTTTAACACACATGTAAAAGCTTTCTTTTTTTTCCTGCCTTACATGGCAAGAAAAGGGAGACCTATTGCATACTTAGTAAAGGGATAGGTAGAAAAACACTCCCATTGAAACAGTTTCTCTGTAGAAGAGAGGAGGTTTGTAGTTGGTTTGTTGTTGGGATTTTTTTTTAAAACAGCAAATCCAGAGCTAAGTATACTGTAAAGCTTTTGTCTGTGCTTATTTCAAATGACCTGAATAGCTCATCACCGCTTTGTCAGTACTAAGTGGTACATCTGTTTGTTAAAAGCCTTTATATTGTACAGCACTATCACACATTTTGCACAGACCACTTCTTTTCTAAGTCCATTTAGGAGATATCTACTACAGCTTGGTGAAGGTAACAATGCCTTCGTTCCCATCATATGTCTACAAAAACAATCACACTGGGCCAAATTAACAGGAACCATGCCATAAGTAGCCTACAAATCTCTGTTTCAACTCTTCAGTGTTTCAAAATAGCCCTGCACCACCAAGCAAAGCTCCAAGAGGAAAGTGCACTTCCCTGTGCAGAGAGGAAACCAAGACTGCCTGCTACAGGCTGAGCTGTACTTTGATGTTGGTTCATGAACTCCTCTCTATTTCATTTACCTGAAGTTAACCAACTGATGAACAGAAAATAATATATCCAGGAAACTAAGGATTATTCACTGGGGAAAACAAATTACAAAACTATTCTTCATGCTCAGTAATCACTTAAATCACAGACCATTAGCAGCAATCACATTGATCACATAAAACAACTTGCAGCCCCAAGCAGCAGCTAACCTTAATCCTTCACAACAGAGACTATTAGCAACTGTATGATTTAGTATTGCTAATAGATAATGACTTTAAATGGCTATTAAAAGATAGTATCAACAGCCACTTTACTATGGAGCTTTGACCTTGGACTACTGAACAAAGCAGTATTTTAACTAAACCATTTCAGTGAAGCTCTTCTCTTAGATAATGGTGGTTTGTTAACAATTTACTGTATACATACTGCAGGGACTTGAAAAAAAATATCAATCATTGAAAACATTCAACTAAAATATATAAATTATATGTTTCACTTGAGCATAACATGACATTGGTCATCAAATCACTGTTTAGTTAAGTACCAAAATGCATACATGTACACACATGAAATTGCATATTACTTTCAGATTCTCAAAAAGCCAGAGGATACATCCATTGCCACTCATTTCCATGTTATAAAGAAGTTTCTTAGGACTTAGATAACTATCCATTAAGGTCCTTCCCAGATTTCCTCGAGAAATTCAGAGTTTCATTGCATTACTGACTTGTCTTTTCTGTGTTCTTCAAATTCATGAAATAAGGAATATGTGAAGCAACCAAAAAGATTAGTAGAATTTTGTAACATAACAGGTAAGAGTGTTTGTCTATTCTCCAGCTCATTCCCTTGTTCTGGATGCTGATAGCATGCATCTCTGCAGCAGGTATCTGTGCAACTACTCTAACTGAACAGCAACACACTTGATCACAAAGGAAAGCAAGAAAATGGGCCTCAGGATAAGCCAGCATAAATAAATGCAAGTAAAAGTGAAAAATAGGGAAACCAGAAAAATTCAGAAGAGACTGGTAAGCAACACAGTGTCTGGAACCAGCTGATATATCTACAAAAAACATAGCAACTTCCTTTATATTTCTTTGAGTACTTTGAAGTACTTTTAATTAAGGTCTGGCTTTCCTGAAATCCAACAGATACAACAGGTCTAGATGATTTGACGTAATTTATTAATATGGTATTTCAATGCTACATTCAGACATACACAGATACAAAAAAAAAAGATATAACAGATGAAGCTAGAAAACCATAAAATAATCTTTGATAGTAAAAAAAGTGGAAACAAGATGTTAGAATTAGGAAATCCTACAAGTCCATAAATAACAATCATAAGATCAAAGTTTAATTTGGTGTCTTTGACATTTGTTATCTGATCCTTGTCCTAGACTGCTCTACACAAAACCAGAATTTAATATAAAGATAAAACTAATAGCCTCCTATAACTACATTAAGTCAAATTAAATTGATATTTCTGTACTTCCTGGTATAGTCATTTCATACAGTAAGCAATTACAAATATAGATGACTGAATACATTGCATTCACTGGCCTTTGCAATGCTGGAAAAACAAGTTGATGACAGAAACCGATACCCAGTTGCTTCATCTGGAATCTCCCTGGTGTGTATGAACTGGGCTGCAGGATGGGGAGAGAACCCTGCCACACAAATACCCTATAGACAGAAATGCCCATAAATCACCTAACCTAACAGAGAGCAACATTTTGGGAGAGCCCAGGCAAGCCTAGCCATCTGCAGTTTGTTTCCCTCATACACTCCCCAGGCATCAGAATTTGCTGGATTAGGGTTGTCCAGGCCCATTCTTTCCCTTTAGTAATTGTTCATGGGCTATCTGTCCAGGAACTTCTCCCTTTGTGAACCAGCTCAAACTATCTTTCTCCAAACCCTCCTATGCCAAAACATTCCCAAAGCCCTCTGTATAAAAGTACTGCATAGCATCTATTTTAAAGTGATTTCTTACCAGTTTTAATTAGTGTCTCCTAGTTCTAATACCAAGATCTGTTGAGTAACAATTCCATATTTACTCACTGCCTTTATGACTCCATAAGCCTCAAATTTTCCCCATTTCAGCCTTCTACTCTCCAAACTGAAGAATTTCAGCCTTTTTAGCCTCCACTTACAAGGCAGCTTTCCCCATCCTCTTGATGATTTTTTCTGTGATCCTCTATACCCTAACTCTACTGTGTCCTTCTGAGAGGATTCAAGATAGGGGTCTGAGGTTTCAAACAGCTTTTATCTCCTTCTTGATACTTTTCCTGATAATGCCAAAGGCACCAAGGGCTTTTTTGAGAACAGGTATTCACTGAGCCAGCGATTCCAAAAACTGTTAGCAATGACTCCAAGTTGTGCTTTCTGAAATCTGTCGGCATCTTATCAAGATTAGATAAGATTTTTCTCCAGATTCATTACATTATATTTATCTACACTAAAACTCCTATGCCACTTTTTTGCTCATTCCTTGCATTTTGTATAGTCTGCCTGGCACAGCCTTAGGCTACCCAGAAGAGCTTGTTCATCTGCAGCCTTGCAGACTTCACTGCATACAAAGTCAATAGAATTTAGTTCTCATCTTTGCAGTTCAGAGCATATTTCCTGCTAATTTTTAAGGTGTTCTCTGAGCCTTCAACATTTTCCACAATTATGCCCATGGATTAGAATACATTTGGACTGGAAATAACATTTGAGCTAATTACCTGTTATTTAGGCCACTAAAACTAGCTATAACTTGCTATTAGTTAACAGAGTGCTGCAAATAACCAGAATATTTTAGAAAAGATTGCCTAGTTCTTAAATTCGAACCTCAGACTACGAAGAATCATGAAGTAACGATGTGTGCTACTTTCCCATAGGCACTCTGTGGCTGAATTCCAGTGATAGCAAAGCCTCAAAAATATCTGAAGTTGGGTCAAGGCAAAGTATAATGATTTTGCAGATTCTCTAAAACACGTTGCAGCTATCCAAACCTCTTCAAAAAAGAAATTAGTCAAGGTAAGTTAGCACATGATTTTTAAAATATTATTTTTAAGGTATACTTTCTGCTCCTTTTTTCTGGATATTTAAAATTCTTTATAATGGCTACATTTAAGGTTGGAGAAGGTAAATAATTACATACGTATTTGCTGAGAGAAACTTTAGTTTTCTGAATATTTAAGTAAGCCCTAACAATTTCACTCCCTATCTTTTTCTCCTCTCCATGCTTTGATTGTAAAACAGCATCTGATTTTATTTTTTGTTGGTTTGTTGGCAGTTTTTTGAAGAGGAGTAGAGTTTATGTATCACATCTGAGTCATCCTAATACTTAGTACTTCAAATTTTTTCACTGACTTTGTTTAGTGATGGGAGAGGAGCATTACAGTGAAGATTTAAACTCCAGATATACTCAATTGGCATCAGTGGTTGATGGTGCAACCCAGCTCAAAAACAACTCAAAACCTCAATCAATCCCCTTCACTGAAGTGTCTCAACTCGCTGGATCCATAAGTGTCTTTACTTTTACGTTCCCTGAACATTTGGGAATACAGCCCTGTTGTTTTCCTCAGACTACACATAAACAAGCACACAGTGAATGACAGAACAGGCACCCAGATAACGATAACTAGATGTTCTGCCAAGAGCAGCAACGACTAATTAAATAAAGTTCCTGGTGATCAAAGTTCAATAATAATGCTAGGTGACTTTTAACTTATTTATATTAGATTTTGGTGAATAATACATTTGTAGTACATTTGAAAGAACACATGCACATCCCCTCTCTTCATTTTGCAAATCAACAACAAAGCTTCACCTAATCACAGGAAGGTGGCAAGACAACGTGCACTTGGAACAACTCTCCATGAGATCCAAAGCACCACCAAACCTCTTTGCCATTACAGCATATCACAACATCTCAGAAGGTTGGATTTTCATCCTGTGTAGAGTAAAATGCCCTAAAGCCCTCAGACTTTAGCAGTGATTCATTCACGTGGCACAGCTTTGTTGTGACTGCAGAATCAACCAGTGATCATTACTGCAGAAAGGATCTCTTTTTGTTTTTACAAGGAACAAGGTTTATCTGCTGCTAAAGGGCACACGTCTAAAGTGACCTGTGTAAGAGATTACTCTACATTTAATGTTAGCACATCAATAAATCCTTCGGTTTAATAATCCAGCTGGATTACTACTAATGAAGAAAAATAAATACAAGTATGCATACATTAAAATAACAATAGCAGCTTTACATCAGTACAATGCAGCCAACGATGCTATACACATTTCTGTTTTAGGAGCTTTTTTTAACCATTGAGAATGGATAGCTTCTTCTAAAAAACAACAGCAGACAGTAAAAGTTACGTTTCTTCACAGCTGATTATTTCATATAATTTTATATTTATACTGTAGACTAGAAATACTGATTTATGCCATGAACTACTTCAGTAAATAACCAGCACTGGCAGAATGGCACTCAGTAGTGAGAGCAAAAGCAGAACGTTCCTCCCAAATCCCACTACAGAATGGGACATCATGTCATACAAAACCTTACCAAAGTAATTTGGATTAAGTGTGTACCCAGATATTGGGCTGAAATGCTCCCTAAAGTACTATCAGTTTTGAAATTGTTAAAGATAACTACCATGGATCTTACTAGCCCTGCTCACTGTGGAACTGGCAATGCATTTAACATAAACTTTAATAATGAAATAAAGTTGACTACAAAACCCATCCCTCTGTGACCACTGTCTTCTGGAATGCCTACAAAGCACCACTAAGGACAAATAGTGGAATTCATCATTGCTCAGATTATGTTAAAACCATTCAAAAATGCCAAAACTGAAGCAATAGCTTAAAAAAGTAAAATGTAATGTATATTCACCATAATCTATTCTTCTCTGCAAATGATACAAGAACCATATGCAGAGTCACTAAAGCTGTGCAAAAACCCCCCAACAAAATTCAAAATCAAGACAACTCTAAGATTTAAAAACTGATCTTTACACTGAACTTGGGGGGCAAGCGGAAAAAAACCTAAACAACCCACTTTTCAGAACAATTAAAATATTTTTCTCCTAGAATTCCATATACTTTAAAATTATACAGGAAAGATTAAAAAAAAAACAATTACTAAAAAAATCAATGCCTTCTCCCACTCAAAACAGATTTCCAGTAAAACAGAGTTTTCACAGAACTGTATGTTCTGACAATGTGGTTTTATATACATCCCCCAGACTCACAAACAGTCAAACATTAAATTAGTCAATAGATTCAAAGCTATAAAATCAACAAAAGATAGCTAACACATTCAAAAAATGTGTTTATTAACCACATAAGGTGGGCAAGAATAATTATTCTCCCAGGAAAATAAAATTTAGAAGGTTGAAAATAAATTTCTTTCACCCAGAATCTAATGCACTAAATCATTGAATTGCATTTTGGCTCAGGGCTAAACTGCAGTGTAGGTGGACACTCTAATACTAATTCTGTCTTTTAAGTTCTTTTTGAAAATTCTATCTAAAGATTATTAATTTTTAAGCAGGAGTTCTAGAAATAGAGAGGAGAATTTATTTAAATCTAATTTTATTGAAAACTAAGCTCTGAAACTCTCTAACAATGGGGAAAAAACCATGGTTTGTTGCAAAGACTTCAGTGTATGTTCACCAGAACATTTCTTCACTGTATTTGAGACAACTGGTAGAGAATTATAGTTATGATAACTCAGACAACTCAGAAGTCAGCTTTGTATTTACAGCCACACCTCAACTATTGTTCATAGCACGACACCTTCACCAGCTATATAAAGATGTCATTGCTAGAAACAATCCCCTGAAGCGATGTATCCAGTCAGCTTTACTGATTCACTGCTGGGAATAAGGGAGGAACCCACCTTTGCCACAGCCAATTCAAGTTATTAATACTGACTTAACAGCAAAGCTTAGATATTTGATACATCAGATCTTTTTTAAAAACCTCTGCTTCCAATGTTTTGCTCTACTAAATGGTGAAGTCCTTTCTTACACCTAGATCATAAGCACTCTGTGGAAACGAGCATTGTCCTTGAAGCTTCTTGTAAAGAATACGGCACAATGAGTCCTGCACATTACTACAGCCACAACTTCAAATCAGAAATCAGTGGAAAAAGTCGTTACCAGTCATTGTCTAGTCTTGTTCAAGCATTTGTATTAGAAAAGTAACCTCAGATTCTTTTTTGCCACCCCTGCAAACTGGCAGTTGCAGCAATACACTTACTAGCATCTCGCAAGTAACATTAAACAGCTCCCAGTCCAACAGCATTAAGGCTTACGTGAGCTACAGTTCAGATCTAAATGGGTTCCTGCTGACTTCCATGTGAACTGGATAAGAGCATTTTTCAAATTGCTTTTATATGGCCTTTCATCTCATTGTCAAAGATGGAATCTGAGGTAAAACAGATGAAGGATACTGTTACAGAACCAGAAAAAAAATATCCTAACTGTTTTAGAGAAAAGACCCTTCAGGCACTGAAAAAATAGGGCTTAGTGTCAAGCTTTTGTTTTGGATGGATTGCAATGGATTTTTTCATTGGACAAACCTTAAGGCTTGATCAGCACCAAAAATAATTTAGAAGAGAAACAGAAATGGCAGTGTTAAGTCTCCAAACCATGGTTAAATGGTTTTCCCCTTCCCTTGTAGATTTTTTCTATCATTTTTAATTAGACTTTAAACTAGACAAGGATATTTTTGATCTTTTGCAATTTTGTTTTCCTTTGTTTAAATTTACATTAATGTCAGGAATACATGATACACATTAGTTAACAGTGATGAAAACAAAGCAAGAAAATATCATTTATAAATCTATAAAGTTCCATATAAATCCTTCAGATCTTACTACACAAGGTAATATTTCATCTTTAGGAAATGTTAACTGTATCAAATATTGGTTGCTTCATGGACAGAATTTTATGGTCAGCTTTATTAGAAGTGTAAATGAGAGTTGCAGTGATGGGCTAGCTGACTTTGGAAGAAAAAAATCTTTCCTTGAAACCTGTGCAAGGAAAATCACTCATACATAAAGAGTAACTATTCATTTAGTGATCTCTAAAAACAAAAGTACATAAAAATGTTCTATTTGTATTAAAATGAAAATTCCATGTTCAACAGCAGAAGCTTGTCACACAGGCAGGGAAAACCGTCCTTCGACAGACAGGGAGCCCGGTGACAAGCTTGGCAGCCTGGGAAGCGCCATGCAGCACCCAGAAGGATCAGCAGTTGCAGTGCGAAGGCAGTACTGTCACACGCCACTCTCTCTGTTGGCTCCATACTTGCATTTTAACCCTCCAAAAGGAACTTGCCAACACCTCGCCTTGTTCTGTACCCAAGCAGAGGTGAACTGGTTTACATGCTAATAAGTTAAAAGGCAGAAGCAGAAATTTACCATTGGAAACACATTCAAAGTTTGATGCACACATTGGCTGTGCTGGTGCATGCGTATGTTTATCAAATTGATATTTCTTGTGAAGAGTGGTTTATATACACCTTAGGAATTATTAATAGTGGTTTAAGGATTTTTTCAGTAACGTTAGTGTTGGTAGAATGATGTTTAGAAGCCACAGATCAGGAATGTCACAAGTAGAGTCCGTGCCCTAGGATCAAAGCTGGTCTAATAACTCCATAACATTGTGCAGAAGTCAGAGTACCAACAGCAACATGGACTAGATAGCCACAAGATAATTAGGTCTAGATAGCAATCCAGACCTAATCTAGAGGCCATCTGAAGACAGAAGAGGTATGATTAATGTCCATCTTTTTTACCACAAATTTTGCATCCCTATTAAATCTCATTAGTAAAATCAGGCAGGCGACAGGAAAATGACGACTGTAGAAAACCCAATCAGAGGGGGAAAAAAGTACATTTCCTTTGTAAAGCACATATTCTCCCCAGCTGTCTTGCCTTCTGTGGTGCTATAGTGTGGCAGCACAAGACTCTCCATGTTTGGAGAAAAAAAGTGAAGGGCTTGCTTCAAAAGATCATAGCTGTAATTTGGAGAAAAATATGCAAGGAAAATACAGAGAAGACTTTATAATATTATGCAGAGGCTAATTTAATCCCTTCAGAATCAGTGCATGAAAGAATCTCTTCATCATGAAGACAGAGATAGAGGGTAATTTCTCTGACAATAAAGTTAGTTTTGATGAATGTTCTCCCTCCTCAAGAAGAAAACACAATCTTACCTGAAATTAAGAATTAGGCTATTAACAAACTAACAAAAACCAAAACAAAACCCAACACACACTAAACCAATCTATATGTGGCTAGAATTATACCACTAAGTAGGCAGAGCTATTTTACATGTTGCAAAGCAGAGGTTAAGCAAAGATTGTTCTAATCTGGACTTTAAAGTTTATGACGCCATAATATTGAAATTATTCTTAAAACGTTAAAAAAAGTGACACCCCTGCATGGGTCACTTGTGTCTCTCTCGCTTCCTACGCTGGGACTAAAGCTATACAGAGTTTTACAACACTAATTCAGAAGTCAGACGGTCCAACTGTGATCTCCCTTGTGCAGTGATTATTTCAAAAGTCAAAGCAGATCTGCTGTGATGTAACATAAGAAACTAAATCAACTCTAAGTGAAGGAGAAACAAACATTAGTATTGTTGTCTGGGAATAATCCTTGTTTTTTTTTATTTGTGAGGCATGGAATAGCAAGACTTTGTACTGACTCCTATAAACCACTCATAATGACCAAGCAATGAAAATAAACCTGAACAGCTTCAGGGGACTTTAGGAACACACACTCCTCCTCCCCTCCCTGAGCACTCGTTAGTATGCAAACAGACTATAATGCTTCTTGTTAAGCAGACAGCTTCAAATGAGAATTGTGGGAGAAGTGATTGATGACCTGAGTTCCCACAGCCCTTTCAATGAAACATATTCCATTTCAAAATATGTTTATTATGAATTATTGGTTTGTCATTGGACATGATGAAAGCGAATTTATATGAACAATTTGGACCTCTGCAAGGGGAGACACTTTAATCAGGAAACGTTTCCCTCAGTCTTTTCCATACTTTATAGAAACAACCTCACTAGAATTTTATTCTTTGCATACAGAACCAGTTTATTGATTGAGCAATGTTTCTTAGTTTGGAAGCCACTTAGTCAAAGTCAAAAAATGTTGTGACCTCAACCCTTTACTCTCCGAATAAATCATTAACATCAGCATCTTAGGCAAAACTTTATACTATTTGTGCAAAATGATGAAAGAGCATCTGAATACCGGGTAAGAGAAAAAACATCTTTTCAAGATAACCTTATAAGAAGAAAATTTTAAAGCAAAATGCTCCTTCAAGCTGATGGAAAATTTTTGACAAAATATGCTTCAACTTTCATAGTTCTAGTCTGTTAAGTAGTTCTACTCTGAGATGTACTAATCAAACCCAACACAAGAAAAGACAACATGCCCCTGTGAACTACACGATTATTCCACAGCTTGCCAGCGCTTAACCAACTGGTATTCCCTGGGGCACATGGGCTCCCCTCATTCCCAATACCACTGTTACACAGCCTGCATTAAGGCAACTGTTACATGATTGAATACAGTTACTGTCACCATCTTCCAGTCACAAAAAGCAGCATTTTATCAATAAAAAAGATTATGGGAATGTTTTCCCTGTTTTACACAGCCCTCCCTAGTTATGCAGACAGGGATTTTTTTTTTTTTTTTTTTTTTTTAAATGAGCCCTCTGCACAAGAAGCTGACTCCCTGAGGATATCCAGTGACAGGGTGACAACATTCAACACACAAGAGTCTCTGCAGCCATCACCTTAAACCCCCCAGACTCCCTGGCATCAGTTGTTAAGTCAGCAGTTCAGCTGACCGTAGATCTTATTTAAAGTAGAAACCATTCCTTGCCAGAGTGTGATGAAATGATTGCAAGGCCTGTAGCAAAGGATAAATTAGATTGCAATTAAAAGCATACAGGAATCAGTAAAATGCTCCCTATGGACAAATTAAAGGAGCTTCTGAAGTCTAAGGTCATTGCATAGTATTGGCTGAAGGTTCACGTCAGCACAAACACTGACACATCCTCATTTTCCTTCTATTTTTTTATATAGGCTTCTGGAACCTCCCCATCCACTTTTGACCCTTACCAGAAGGGAAAAATAAAATAAAAGAATGGAATTCCCAGGGCATTTTTGTAAAGGGCAATGCTGCCACGTTCCTCACCTCACTAAACAGTAACTGTAGTACCTCAACTGCAATGAGAACAACTCGCATTTT
This sequence comes from Caprimulgus europaeus, assembly GCA_907165065.1. The sequence continues at coordinate 17,788,724 of OU015538.1, read as the reverse complement.
GAAGATTAATGCTGGTGTTGCCACTGTCACCATTCAAAAACAACAGCAGAAATACCAGAATTGTAATACAGCAGAGTATCTTTCACATATGGGGATATAATTTACATCAGTGTATCAACATTTCTACTTCACATTGTAGGTTAGAATTTAAATCCCAAGGGCAGAGGACAGAGCAGCAGCCCAGGGTTACATTTGTTATTAACCTGACAAGAGTAAAAAAATTCTCAGTGCTACAATTAATACATCTCACTGGTAACTGGAAGGTTTCTCAGTCCAGTCTACCAGCCATTTATCTAGTTTTGCTAGCACAGTAATGCCTAACAGCTTTCAAACTGGTCTGACTTTTTTCAGTAAGACAGCTCTTCAGCAGTCACTCATTTTCAGAACCACTCTCCTCTCACTCATCAGTAAATTCATTCTAACTTACATCAGACTTTTGTTTATTTTTCTCTTTATAGTTATGTTGTACTGCTGCATTCTTCAGTGATTTATGCTAGCTGTGAGTTATATGTCTCAAACAGAGTCTTATAACAAGCTCAACTTCAGACTAGTAAAAGCAAAAGTAACCTCGGTCAACTTGACTGTTCTTCCAATTAGTATAAAATTGATAATGTAACAGACATAAAAGTACAAGGGAAAAAGGTAACATCAGGTATGAAATTAACTAAGTAGAGACCTTCAAGACCCAAATCATTCTTTCTTGTGCCAATTCCTATACCTGGGGCAACTGAAAAACTAAATCCACTATTTCTCGAACCTGAAGAATTCTAGGTCTGTCTGCATTGGCTTTTCCTTATACACAACTGGGATGCCTTCCTGGCTTTGTGAGATATCCTGACAGTCACAAACAGAATCTACTTCTACTTTATTTCTTGGTAGTCTTTGAATTTATTCTATCTACCTCTACTTAATCCTAGACAGGCAGTGTCCAGAGAAATATGATATTAAATATTATTAAATTCAACATAGTTAAAGTAAAAATGCACCAAGTGTTTGTTCTCTTTGATAAGAAATATTCTAGAACATTACTGTTGGAAAGAAAATATATATATATATAATATATACCTAGCACAGAGGAACAGCAGCAATATCTGAGCTCCTAGCAATACAGATTTTTCCTGGACTTTCGCTTCATTAGGAATGCATATTACAGTTTCTGCTTAGAGCTGATTTGCTTAAGCACACACTAGAGGATAACAAGCCAAAGAACAGTTCTGAGAGTGCCACTAAACGGTTCAGTAATAGTCTGAATACTAGTAAAGTGGACATGTGTATGCTAAATAGGTAATCACTTATTCCACAAACAGCATGACTTTCATTTCAAAAAAATCTTAATTTCTGATATGAAAAGAATGTGTCTTTATCCAGTGGCAAAGACCTGCTCTGAATTAGCTTAACAAGGATGTAGCATGAGTCTTCCTCTCCTCCTTTACAGTATAACATAACCAGACTGATGTTTCATGGAAAGTCTGCATCATTCCCATAAACACCGAATGCTCCTTCCCTTTCCCTGCTTTGTTTAAAGTAAGCCTCAGGGTGAAAAACTTTTTCCAAATGAAGCCATACTTATGCTCACGCAGATACAAAGGAAAAAGAGGTGGGGAAAAATTGGAAATGATAATCAGAAAGGTACCAAGAATTTCCTTGTTCCTTTAATTATTCATCTAACTAAAAACGCACGTATATATTGGTGTATCTTGAACAAGTCATCTCTCTATACTACAGACAAGGTATGGTATGTAAGGTTCTGTCTGGCTCTGCATTATTATGTCCCACTGACATGTTTGATTTCAGCCGTCTTCTCTCCCGGGTTTTTGGCCAGACAGAGCCTGTAATCTGATTTACTCCAGAGGGTCATTTGCAGACATCTAATCTTATTTATCTAAAAATTGTATGGTGTGTAATTTTATCTTCTACATTATGCCAGTAAATGTACAACTAACATGATATTCCATACCTGTGTAGAAGAGCTAAAATCTGTTAATACATTACATGTAAAACTACCTGTTCATTAAAGAATAGGGTTCAAATGAATGGTTCCAAGGTCTAGCTTCTCATCATTCACCCACTAGAAAAGCATAAAAACTAAACCTAAGCCTAAAACACTAAGAAGCAATATAAAAATATTAAGTTAAATATAATGTTCAAGAGCAACCCATCATCTAGGTTAGATAACTACATACATATACAGAAACACATATAGTTTAGCTCTACAGCAGTATTTTCCAGTAAACAGCACCAGTTTACTTAATGAAATTTAATTCGTATACCTTAGTACATTAACATTGACACTCACTCTAAGTTACACAAGCATTGCCTCCTATTTTACAATCACTAGATGTGAAGAAAGCCGAGTTGATCAGCTTGCAAGCCCAGTGAGAACAGTGTGCATGGTACAGAATGCCCACTAGACTGAAGTGATCAACTTGACAGGAGTAGCTTAATTTTGACACTTAAAAATGAAAACACGCGACTTGCTGATGTTTTCATTCAGGTGACAGAGTCATCCCAAGCTGTGAAAAGCGAGATTACAGATCTCCTAGATTCTCTAAACTCTAAGACAAAACTATTTTTACTATGTTGTTCTACCTCTAATGAAGGGTAGAAATCAACCTGAAACATGTTAATGAGTTGGGAAAATAAACACTATATTTCACCCCTTCCTCTATGATCTTGAATTTCTCATACCTGCAAATATATACTGATGTGACTTAAAACATCACAAGACTCTGTAAGATTTGTTTTATTTCAGTTTCAGGTGCCATTTTTAGAAAACATTTTTTTCCACCAGATATGTAGAAGACTAGGTGAGACAAGAGGGATTTGATATTCCCAAGAACACTACCAACAGAAGAAAACACACTTTGCCTCCCTGTTTCTTCCCTCTTCAGCACAGTAGTATAGCTATTAAACAGATTTATTGATGGTATGTATGATTATTTCAGTAGAAGTGTGAGGGAGCAATGGATCAGCATTCATACCTCAATTCCCACCGCATCCCACAGAACTGATGCCCTCTCCTACAGAATACTCAGTTCAGGGACAGTACCAGACATTAGAGAACACAGGTCCAAACCAGAGACAATTTTTTCTTACTCTGACACAGGTAAGAGCATACATTTGTTTCCCATATGTATAGATGTGTTTGTTTTGAATGTGTAAAGCAGCACTGCCATATAATTACCATTTGCCACTTCAGCAAGGGAGATAGAGCTGTTGGGGGTTTTGTTTTGGGGGGGGGGGGGGGGGGGGGTGGTTGTGTGTTTTGCTTTGCAATCTTTTTTCACAGATTTCACTCAACATAAAGTAAGCTTATGTAACAAACTCTTACTAAGCAGGTTTTTCAGTAATGGTGAGCAACACTTTAACAGCAGTCTCAACTTTTCACAATAAAGCTCAAGTCTTCAAGTAAACATTTCATCTCAAGTGTTTGCATGTAAAAGGCATCAATAGTGGGACAAGTGAAAATTAGATACTGCCTGGCAGTAAACACATCCCAAAGTCCAGGTACCACCCAGCCCTGACAAAACCCCACACCCACCGACTAGCATCACACATCATTTTGAGCAGAGACCCTCAATTACTGCCCTGAACAGCACTGGCATTTTCCACAGTTGATAAAAATTCTTTAGTGACCAAACTGAGAGCACCTCATATGGGAAGTCTTGGAACTTAATGCATATAAAACTTGTTTGACATTAGTATTTATGATCTATAACCTGTAGAGTTAATTAGAAGAGTTATGAAATGTGTTGCCAGCACTGTAGTGCATTCCAGGTGTAGAGAAACACTCCTGCATTATAAACCAGGTATTGTTCAATACTCAACAAGCAAGTTTTATTTATTTTTAATTTAGTCAGTCATCTTTGTTCAGTCATGATGCATCACCAGTGGTTGCTATAATCTAACTAGTTACAGTATGCTTGCAGTATGTCTTATCCTATTTTATACTTCTTACATGGCATCACAATTCAGCAAGTGCTGTAAAGGTTTCCTCCACTTTGTTCACTTTTGTTCCTTTCCCTCCACGACAGCACCCTTTGCACACACAGCATGGGCTGAGGAGCAGCATCCCACCCCTGACTGCTATCAGCCCACAACACAAGTGTACCACGTACACACTAACACAAAGGAACGGCACTCCCTGGTCCTTCCAGGACGCTGCTTTTCTGGGTGCGGTTAGTTTAAGCATTGGTTAATTTGTTGCAGTTATCTCCAGCCTCAGACCTGCGCTCTGGGTTTTGTTTGTTTGTTTTTCTAAATCAATGCAGGGGAGATGTTTTAACCCCTCAATGCTCTGAGTAATGGACATTTAGAACACTAATGCTGTGTATCAGCAGAGTCTGATCAAGGCAGTATTTTAATTATGCAGATTATGTCTTTTTTTAAGATCTGGAACTTGAAAAGTATTAAAGCTAAACTAAATTCACACTGAATCCAGTGTTTCATCTGTTTTCTGGACTTTCTCTCATTAAGGAAAGTCAAAAGTCAAGGTCTTGGAATAAGTTATCTTTTCTACCAGGAACCACAACAGGGAAGATAACTAATGCAACACATGTTTGCAGAGACAGATCCAAAGTAACTTTATCACTGGGGCATCAGCCTAAGCATTCAAAACATAAGAAATCAAAGAACTGGTAATTCATGTTTCTTTCATATGTAAATGACATCAGTGAATTGAATTATTTCTTTTAGATAAGCTTTCAGGAAGAGCTATCCTCAATCCAAACAGTAGCTGTCTGGAAAAGGTCCCCAAAGAAACAAAAGAATGGTTTTACAAGAAGAAGTAGCATGAAAGTTGCATCAGCTACAGCATGGAACTGTGCTCTGTCTTTGACAAACGTACACACCCACAATGAAAACAGTAATTGTGATACTTCAGAATACATCTGTCATCTGCAGAGACATGAAGGAAAAAAGTGCACCTTGCCTTAGTATGTCCTTGCCCAGACATACTAACCTCATACATATGGATCTGCCCTAATCATGAGACAGGTCAGAAAAACAAAGTAATTTAATTTTTGAATGGTTTCTACTCATGACATATTTCTTCTGACAAAAGTTTTCCAAAGAAAGAATGCAGATTCCCTCCTAAGGGAAAAAATTTAGACATCCACCACTCTATCAACTTAATTTTCACCCTCTTAATCTACACCTTTCAGGTACCCCAATCCATTAATTTCTTTCCTATATAAACATTTATGGAGTGCATGGCTCTCATAAATGAAATCCCAAAGCAATGATGAGCTTGTTATAAGAATCACTTGATACAGATTATTATTCAGCAAGGATACAGCCAACAAAATAAAAAACCCCAGCATTTGGCAGTGACTATCAAATCCAGCTTGTTACAGTGTTGCCATCGTTATAAAAGTGCACTCCAATTAAGGTAAATGAGATAGCAAGAACACAGTGACATTGTTAACTTAATGACCCATAGCCAAATTATTTAAAACTTCTTTGAAGTTCAACTTAATTGCAATGAATATAATTTTTGAAGAATTTAAAGGAGCTCTGGATACCTTGTAAAATAACCTTAATGATCTTCCTCTCCTCTCTCTTGAATTTTGGTGTTTGCCTGTGTGTTTAGAACACTGCTTATAATCCATGTATTCAGTATGGAAGTGAATTCCAGTTTATAGCCAGCACCATCCTCACAGTAAAATGACAGCCATATTCTCTGAACCAATCACCATGTCGTATTTTAAACTAACAAGGTACAAGAACTTGGCAGCTATTACAAGGAAATAGAGTTTTGATCAGATTCTCAATTCTGTCAAATGAGATTTCTTCAATGCAAAGAAGGATACCTTTGCAGATTCTAAAGCACTTTTTTTTTTAACAGTTTAAATACAAAGCACGCAAAAACCACTTTAAATTAATTACCAACATAACTGTATTTTGCCTTGTTCTAGAAAGCAATCTCAGAAGCACCACAGCGTATTGTGGGCTTCCAACCAAAACAAAACCCATTAAAAACCGCAGCTTTACTGCAAATGGCAAGTTTAAGTCACTCTGGAGACTGGTAGTGAAATCAAACATACTTATTTTTCTTACCTGAATTATGAGTGCATTGTTTCTATCTGCAGAGTGAGACTTGATGTCTAATATGAATTTGTTATAAAACAGAAATAGGAAGAACATTTTTTCTTTTCTTTTTTTTTTTTCCAATTATTTGATTATGACCTCCAGAAGGAGAGTTACTTCCCACATAACACAGAACAATCAGATCCGTTTAAGACCATTGGTACAAATCATGTAAAAGATCTGGAGTATTCAGGAAAGATGCACAAATAATGTTGCATTTCCATACTGGTTATTAGAGAGCAAGGAAACAATCAAAAGCACATTTACAGGAAGTATAACATCTACAGAAAAAAATAAAAACTTTAATCAGCTTAGGCTGCAATCTTTTGGCACTGGACTGCAATGGAACTATTGCACACAGCAAGTCCATTCACTAATGAAGGGCACTGTTAATTAGCATGTATTACTGTTAGAGACAGGCTCTGGATGCCCTTAATATTTTTAGAATGATCTGTTTCACACGAGACAATAAGAAGATGCACTGCTACTCGTAAAATCCCTCTGTTAACATTACTTTCCATCTTTAACTATAAATGCCAAAGAAATTAGTCTAAATGCTTTGTAATTTACCCACCCGACACATGATGTGGGTGATGATTTCATAAGCCATATTTGCTGCATTACCTAATCACTCCGTGCTTTCAATCCTGAGGTAGTGTGCCAAGCACAAGGGGCGGGGGAGTTCTAGCTTTAATTCTGAGCACAGGCCTATTATGCAAAGCCAAGTTCTACAGAACAGCATTCAGGAAGATCAATAATTGTCTGTACTTACAGTTTCATGAGTTACCACTTCCAATCTTGTGTCATAGCACAAGTTTTTCATGCTAAGTCTTGTTAATGAAAACATCTCTTTTTCCCTTTCCCTTTGAAAGCTTCTTGAAACATCTGTATTTTATTTCTAATCAGATCTTATTCCTGAATAACTTCAGCACAGCTCAAAAACACAGTACCACATAGTAATTTTTCCCCTCAGTAACATTCTTCTAGAACAGACAAGTGGATTATAGGACAAAAATATTAGGAGTGAAAGAGACACCCTGGACCAGCAGTCCAGGACTGTTAGTAAAAGCAGTCATATTATTTCAAATTTCTATAAACTCAAATTAATTTTTAAAAATAGCCAAGACTTTTTTCTCTTATACTTATATAAACTTATTCCAAATTGTCTCTAATTACCACTATTTTCTTGCATGACAACTTATTTTCATTTCCTCTGAAAAAAGTAATATTTTAAAACCATAATTGAAAGTACAATGAGGACACAGCAGTCCAAATTTCAATGTGGCCTGTACAGCTCATCAAGGACTCTGGATTTGTACATGGGTCACGGGAGTTCACTTTGCTCAATTATCACATTTTCTAATGCTAGCTAAAGTGGAATTACTTTGGATTTGCTTACTTATGCTGTTTATCACTTTTTTTTTTTAGCAGCACAGATAAGATGATTAAACTGAGCCTTTAAAAGTATATGCTTTATGATAAACACATACCAAATAGCTAGGGCAACTGGCATTTCCAGACAACCACTTGGAGGTTTCAGTCTCTTGCCTCTGTGACATGCTGTCCAGACAGTTAAATCACAAATGGGTTCTGATCAGCAAAACGGGGCTCTGGTCTCTGTGGAGCTCCTAAACCTTCATTTTACATACACACAAAAGGATCAATGTTTCCATGGACCAAATTCAAGTTTTCATATATAACTACTAATGCTACATATAGAAAATAAAAATAGTTTTTAAAGTATCACATTGGCTGAAGTAACAAGTGATATCACCCCACGTATCTTAGTAAATTTATTTGTTGTTTTTCTTTGCAGAATACCTGGCCACATATAGCCAAAATTCTGGTATTACTTACAGGATCATTTTTGTGTGTGCTCTGCTTCTCTCTCTTGCTAATAGTAGACTTTTCTTTTGGAACAGAGCAATACATTTCCCTGGAATCATTATAATCCATCACATTGGAACTGCCTTCAGACTTTTACAGGCAATGGGGACAGCAGCAGGAATCTCAGTTGCAGCACGCAGTTGTCAGGTGTGACAGTTTTGCATATGTGCAGTCTTTGCATAAAAGGTTAGCTAAAAATACTGCTGACAGCTGTTTAATTACTAAAAAGTCAATAATAATAAAAAAGCCTATTAGTTGAACCACATAAAATAAGGATTAGAACTAAAGTGGTCCAACTGGTGACCAAGAGGTTGCTCTCAGTCTATGGAAAGTCAGTGTTCTCCAGCTGTCAGATTTGGATTGCTTTTTGCCTACTCAAGGAGCACAGTTAGAGCCACCAACCACTGGTACTGGTCTCATAGCCCATACCAAAGCTTCTTCCTCTGTGGATCTGGTTCTGGTTGATCACAAGCTTCATTTTAATATGATGCAATTTTTACCAATCATAAATCCCCTCTCATGTGGAGTGTCTGGTGACCAATTATTTGCAACTTCCAGCTTTAGCCTTACCCTTACGCTTCCGAGTGAGGATTTCCTCTACAAAAACACCTATTGTAATGAGATCCATAGGAATTAAACTCAAGCAGTCTCTAATCCTCTGCCTACATCTGTTGAAATCAGTTCATAGCTTCAATAGTTATTAGAAGCTCTTCTTTTAAACACACACACAAAATTAGTATCCTCACCTTAGAAACTAACCTGAAAACAATATTTTGGAAATCTAGATGTTATTTCTAAACATTGATAATTCCTGTATAAATTACTGATGGTCAAAAGAAGATAAATGACTTCTGCTAGCTTGCATCTGTTAATGAGCATCATATCTAAAGTAAAAAAAAAAAAATAAAAAAAAAAATCAGATCTTATTGCTTCTACAAATTTTCCCCAAACTTTGGATGCAACAAACGTAATCTTCCCTTTGCTATGCATTTTTTCACTTAGTCCGTGCTGGTTTTTGCTCCTAATCTGACTTAGATGTTTTCTACATTATTTGCAGATTAACATAAAGAGAGATTTGTGCTGCATTAACCAAAAAAAAACCAACCAAAAACCAAAAACAACCAAACCCCACACTCACAAGAAAAACCTCAAAAACACACACACCACCAAACAACAAAACACACTGAAAAAAAAAACCTGACCACACCTCAGTTTAAAAGAAGGAGCAAACGAAATAACAAAACCACAACAACCCTACTAGCTTTGTGTTTACTATTTTCAGCTTTTAACCACACAGTTTTCAATATTTCTACAGTCAGTTCGGCAACATAACAGACATTTACCAGCATTCTCACCAATGTCTGCTCTCTTCAGCAGAGCAGGTGAATTTTCTAAAACACCTCTGTTGGAGGGAAGATACTTTTTTGGAGCTACTTCTGAAATTTTACAGAGACAAAGTGCTTTCTGTACAAACAGCCTTACTTTTAGAGGTGAAAAACATGACAGTCTAATAACATGTTGGGACTTCAGAGACAAAGTCAAGCTCAAAATCTACTGCAAACAATGTAGGGATTATTCTCCTTTTGCATTTTCAACACAGATGGGGAGGTGCTGTCTTGCTAGATGGCCTCATTCTCTTTTTAGCTATTTCAATGTTATTTAAAGAATAAATACAGAAAGAGATTTTGCCTTTTTAGAGAATCTCCAGTGCAGTGCTGTCACCTTTCTTCTTACAGCCTTTTAATAGCATTTATATTTTAGCATGGAAAAGCCCTAACTCATGTAAATCAGTTTTTTATTACTGTAATGAGTCTGAACTCTGAAGACTGGGTTTGTTCATGTAAGTAACTGGATGTAAACAAATGGACTGGAAGCCCAAATTCTTTTCTCCATAGGATAGCAACTTGAGATAAAGAATCAGTGGACAACAGATTTGAAAGTACTTCTCCCCAAGTGCAAAACATTCAATTCCCCCATCCTAGAACTACACATCTCAAAACTGCTGCCCTGAAGTAGCAGGGAAAGCACATGCAGATATAATTTGCATTCTTAAAAGCCCCTCTGTCCCCAAGGCCAAATCCCATGCATTTGCAGGGGGATGTGTATGTAGGACAGCAACAGCACAAGATGGCAGAAGATGGAGAAAAGGTGTCAAGAGGTAACAAGGAAAGAAGATTCCCTATTAAACTTGCGCCTGGCTGTTCCCTTCCACAAAGGAGAAGCAAGTAGACTTGCAGAAGGGCTTCAATGCTACAACCATCAGTCTGGAACACGAGAGCAAGCCTGCAGTCTGATGTCCGAGCCAGCCATAGGATCTGACAGTGCTATCCATAAAAAGAGGTTAAAATGGTTTCAATGCCAGCACACATTCACTAGAGGAGATTTGATCTTCCATTATCTAGTTACACTCAAGTATAAACTCTTTACGTTGTTTATGCAATCTAGGGTGTTCAGACACAAAGCATTGCCATTGTTTGTAACATCTCAAGATTGTGGAATAACATCCCTCAAAACAAACCCATCTGGCCTTCCTCTATTATGCATTTACAGTTTGTTTGCCACAACATGGGAAGAAAGTTAAGGCTGAACACTGGTTACTCATTTCCTTGGCTTGTAAGAGCTGGGTCTGCTAAGCCACTTCAGTCATCTTTTTGTAGAGATTTTAATTTCAACAACATTGCTTCTATAAAGATTAAAAAAACCCGCAAAAACCACTGCATATAATCCTTAACAGACAGGAGGGTAGAGATTTATAATTTAGTTTGGAGAGCTCAGATCAGGCTGAATCCCTTACCATATACTGTAATTCCCAATAACAAAAAAGTAGTAAAGAAAACTAATCAGTTTTCTTTGCCTGTGATCTCAGATTGAGTATGAGCTTTGAAAATTTAGTATGACAACATTTTAATTTTCATATCCAATACTAAATATTTATTTCACGTCTGAAGTTTTTCCAAACCATTAGATTGATGTTCAATTTTAAGGATTATTCATAACAATGACTTGAGATAGTGAAAAAAGCAGAAAGAATGTGTTTAGGAATTAATAGCAAAAATAAAAGTTAATTGCTGAAGAATGATTAGCACCTATGGCCCATGCACCACGTACAGAATAACTCTGATTTTTCCGTAGTTCCTCCTCCCAAATAGTCTTTAGATAAGTATGGCAAAATCCATCAATATTAATTTATAGCAAATGTCGGAACAGGAGAAATTGTAAAATACAGGAATGTTGTGACCAAAAAAAAAAAAAAAGCATTGGTATTGATGTAATCAGCCCTGAAATGGAATGAAATTGAGAGTTTGATGTACTTGTGCGCATACATTATTCGTCAGTAACCACAAGTCAGAACTTTCTACAGTTACGATACAGCAAAGTTCACTGCACTTCAGCTTTTGCTATTCTATACAGAAAGAATGTTACAGTGCATCAAATATCACTGCTGAAACGTTTCAGCAAATGGTGAAATGTTGACAGTTGTCACTGTGGAATCACTTGCAGTGTACAGCTAGTATAAACCTTAGGAACTTTTTTGGAACATTTATTTTGACTTGCCATGAAAAGCAGTTACAAAAACATCTCAAAAAAAAAATTAATAGTCCAAGTTTTTGAAATAAACATTAGCAACACAGCTGCTGCTTCAGTCTGTCAGTTCTGTCCTGAAATCCCACAGTGACCAAACAAAATAGAATCAAGGCAGAACTGTTGTGAACTTGAGTACTGACTTAACCATTTATTCCTTTTCCATTGCATCTGGCACTTGGATATCCCCACAGAAGGGAGCAAAGGGCTCCTGATGACTGCACAGAACTCAGGGAGCATTAGTGGTAACACATAGGCATTTGCACTCTGATTTCTAACATCACACTTAATCTATTCCTGCTTGAAAACTCTCACTTGGAAATACTGCAGGGATTTGTTCTCCTGTTTCCATGAGCTGTTATGAATCAGTGCTCTTTGTTAGTTCTAAAATGCTCTCTGTTGCAAAACTTTTTAAAATTCCGTACTGTATAACAAAATTTATTTCCTATTCCTTAATATAGGCACTTATTGTGCCTCATGATTCACTTTGTTAAGCAAGCCAGTTCCCACTCCCATTGCTGGGGGGTTTTTTTTAACATTCTAATATTCCTTTATATGATGTGTCTCTGCAGCCAACGTGTTCTGTGCATTTTGAGAAAAGATAGATTTGGGGCAACGTTCCTTTTTAACTGAATGCCCGAGCAATCTTTAGTCTGTTTCCACAGTAGGATATCAGCAAAAACATAAAAGAAATAAGAGTTCAGAGACAGAAATGCATACAGATAACTAAAATAGAAAAGGTAAAGTGTAATCAATGCTTACTAACTTTCATATAGGATCTAGAGACTTTTTACTTTAAATTTGTTTTACACTGACATTATAATTGGCTTCATTAGTCTTGAAAATTGTCGCTGCAAGTCAGACAGACTGACTGCCTGGCTCCTGCAGTTCGAAAATAACATTAGAAAATGCTAATTGTTAAATGAAATTTCAAGCTAAAATATGGAAACACATTGTACTTTAAACACAGAGATACAGAGAGTTTTAGAGCAGACAAGTAGAACAGGGAAATTTAAAATTAAAACTCAAATCATCACCAAAATGGGAAGTGGAATGCATTATAATTTTTAAGATTGGAGCCTATTTGAAAAGCACACACAACATACCCAGGAAGCTTCTAACACAGCTTCTAATGAAGCAATTCAGTGAAGAAACAAACCTTCCATCCTCAGCTAAACAGTTTATTTTGCACTTCTCATTTCTTTTAATATTTGTAAGAAACACCACATAGTACAAATTTAAAGGAAAATTTTGGTTTCTGTTAGAGATAGATACTGTTAGACAGAAGAAACAAAGAAAAGCTTTTTTTAAAAAAAATAAGCTTTGCTTAATATATATTTGTATTCTTAAAGTACTCACTAGTAAAAAGTCTCACCAATGCTTTCATATGAAGCAAGTCATTTATTGGGAGGGATGAGGTACTCTTTAATCAGAGATTTAGGTCTTCATAGATACCTGCTATTTTATTAATTATTTAGATATTAATGTTTGCCTCATTGTCATCATCTCTTCCCCAATATTAGTGCAAGTTGAACATGTTTGTGAGAAAAACATGCTCTGTTCTACACAGTGGTCTCACTGAAATGGACTCTTTCACCTGATTACTCTATTGGGACTTCTTCAGATTGTTGATACAAAATTCCTGTAAAATAGCATACTAATAGAAGCATTACAAAATTGACAGATAACTGTCTCCTTATGAAATCCAAAATGGATTAAAAAACACTTTTAAATCTGTCATTTACTCAGTCCTTCAGTCAAGTATGATATAAGAGGGAAAAACCTAAAGAAAAAACAAAACAAACTTGAGGAGACCATCTCCTGGTCTCTCACATAGGAAAAACATGTTAGCCAAGAAAAACTTCACAGGTCTGTAAAGCTGGTTCATAAATCTTAACAGATTTTCAGAGCTCCACTTAAAGTTCCAGCTGTAAACACCATGACAATCTTGGCTAGAAACTGATATTCAGAACATCTGCACAGAGCAGGATTTTATTAGACTTGAAATCTATAAAGTGGCAGGAGAAATCAGTGAAAGAAACAATGTTCACCACTATTCCTTCCTCAGAAATGTCTGAACAAACATCTATAAAGAGCATTTCAATGAACACCCATCTCAAAACACTCATATGTAGGGCCCCACACCTCTTAGCTGTGAACCTGCTAACACAGACACAGTGTCACCAACTATGGAACATTCAGAAAAACAGAGATGCAGAAAACACAAATTTTCTTAAAGACATTTTATCTGGAAATTCAATCTGGAGGTAATAAAAATGCTGCATACTACAGAGGATATTTTTCCTGCTTCACCCAAGTCCTCAGACAGGTCCCAGATTCTGCTTTGTCCATCTGAAGAAGATGTGCAACCAGCAGGAATAAGGGTTTCACTGAGGAGACAGCACTTCTCACTACACACTCAAGACAATACAGTAGAAGAAGCAAAAACAGTCAAGGTGTACTAGTTAGATAATCCAGATGGAAGAAAAAAGTAGATTTGGAGAATCAGAGTCCAGCAAATCTTTTAGCTGTTTCCAGTAGCCACAGTTAGCTACCTGCTCCATGTTCTGCCGAGGAGTTAGCCTGCTACCTCCAACACAGGCAGGTATTACATTAAGAACCAAACTGTTAACTGGGTCACAGCTGAAGTGCAGGAATGTGTTCCCTCACCACCACATAACAGAGAAGGGAAACTTCAGCAGCTGACAGCCAACAGCTCCCAAAGATCCTGACAGGAGAGGTGCCATCACCACCCTCCGATCACTCCTCAAATTCTGTCACATTGATACCATTCAGCTGCCACCACTTCTAAGATGACAGGAGAAGAGTGGGTTTTGGTTTGGAGATGTCCCCAAATCTCCTTAGAACAGGGGAAATTTGTGCACCAGTATCTGCACCCAGGAGGATGAATTATACCTGCATACACTGACGCACCCAGCTATTAGTTACTGCTTAGGCTTAAGTATAATCAAGATGCATTCATCTGTTGGCAAAAGCTATCAAGGAACAGCACCTTTCATACTTCTGTAATATTCTGGCTTTAAAATACCATGAAGAAATTCACATTTATATATTATGTAAACACAATAATCCAGCAAAATGCATGTTCTCTGTGTTTCCCCATGTGCTTTGTAAGAAGTCACAATTACAAATATTTTTCTCTTGTAAGACTATAAATAGTTTTTAAAATAACATTTATGTATAACCATAAGACATGCTTTCCTGTGGTTGCAGGAGACAAAGAAATATTTTTTGATTATTCCAAGATCCTAAAAAAAAATAAAAATCAGCAGCAGTGTTCTGATGTGCAAAGGAACTGTTCTCCTTTCTTCTGTCTACCCGTAAGAAAGCAGTAACAGCTGTACTTTGTCAAGTCAAAGTTCACTGTAGCACCACAGAGTCCGTACGCTGTTTTTTCCCCCCCACTGTGGCACAAAGTGGATGCCGACAGAAGTCTCTTGGGACAAGGCAAATACAGTAATTTTTCTCCTCAGGTTACATTTGTTTTTGCAGATTCCAAGCTAGAAGCAGCCTGTGTATTAAACTCTCACTTCATTAACCTTACCCACAACATCCTGCAGCAAGGAGTTGCGTAATCTGTAGGTTCTCAAAGTTTACATGCCCTTCCAAACAAGACTTATCAAATTTGCTTGGTGTAAAAAAACAAAACAAAACAAAACCACAAAAAACAAAACAAAACAAACCACAAACCCCACCAAACAAAAAACCCTTCTGCATTAAGAAAAAAAAAAAAAAAAAAAATCAAGAAGATGGTAAATCTTCATTTACCTGTCCAACTCTCATAATTGAGAACTGCCTTGCAAAGTAAGAACTGGCTTGCAAAGCCCCACATTCTCTAAATGGGCTTTCTTGCATCCTCTACACATCAACAGGAGATTCAAAACCCTGAGCCAAGCAGACAGTTCAACTTAGCAAAGTACGAAACTCTACTAGTCATAGTTGTGTCAAATAATATGCTGCTTTGAAGAGATCAAAGTTGCATCATATGGAGAGCTCTGAACCTGATTAAGAGTACCAGAATCACAATAAACAAACAAGTTTATTTTGCACTTAGACTAAAAATATCAAATGATAGACAGAAACAAATGCATTAAACTAGAAAAAAAATATACTTTCAAGAGTAGGCAAGCAGCTGGAACCATACACTCTGCACTGCATTTTTAAACCTTTCTCCATGACATAGATGTTTCAATGGAAAAAAAGCAAGTAAATGAACAGGGAATACATTAAGAATAAAGTTGGGTTGGTAGTTCCAGTCAGCACAGTTCAGTTCATAGTCACAACCTGTGTATGCTTGCAGGGGGTATTATCCTCACTTCAGCACTCTGTTCATTGTCATAGCCCATCTGCAAAGCAGGAACCCTTGGAAGTACACTATTCTCTATCACAGATTTTGGTTGCACTCAAACATTGCTACAATTGAACAGATACACCCTCTCACATCTCCCATAGATCAGAAGGTTTGTCTTACAGATAGCTCTTCCCTGTAAAGGAAATGTAGTAATTATATTTTGGATTTTTTGTGGTCTCCTTCAGCTTAATAGCTGTGAGTTTTCAACCCAGACTGCACATTTCCATGGTTTTCAGTAGGATGGTTTGTGCTCTGTTTTCCATGTTAAAAGGCAAACTTGAGGGTATTGTAACACTTAAAGATATAGGGAAATAAATTTTCCAGTGTTGCAAGCACAGTGCAGTTGTCCTTTGCTTGAAAGCAACCACTGACACAGCCTATTCAGTTCCTTGGTCTTACATCCCTCACATGACCACTGGTGCTCAACGGTGTGGCACTTAAAACGGATAACTTTGCCCAGTCCTGTTAGTCACATCACTTAATAGTATGTCTGAGGTTTTCAGATTTAGCAGCAGTGAACTGTGTGTATGTACACAGACAGTATTTGATGCAAAACTACTTGATCATAAAAATTCTGAAGATTCAGAAGTGCCTGTATTTGTGCCAGGCTTGTCATTCTGTCACAGATCTTCCCAATCAGACTGAGTAAGATGAAAGGAGAATGCCAAAGAGAATTTTGTTTCCTTTTAGTGTAGAAGACCAAATACCATTACATTTTCAGCCAATAATGTTTTAATGAGACACTCAGACCCTAATCCTTCAGAAGCATAAAAAGGAAGATACCAGACTTGACTAATTTCTCATCTCACATTCCAATGTAGCATACTGATATGCTGTTTGACTACCGAGATAACAAGAGATACAGGTTTCAGTGTATGAAGTTAATAGCACCGAAACATTTGGTAGGCAGAAATAATCTCTTCAATACAAGAATTAGGAAAAATGTCTTAATTTACAACTGTCAGACCCCTACCCAAATCTTGAGCCAAATATTCTGAGAGGAAAGCAGACAGAAGAAAGAGGTTACAGTTTGGTTCAGACCAATCTGTACCAGCACTAACACAGACAAAAATAAAGGTGGTTCAAGGGCTTTTTAAAGAAAGGTATTTCATTTAAAATTTATATATTTCACCAAGTATTCTCATAAATATAAATCTGCTACTACCACAACTTTCAGAACTGTTTCTCTGATATCACTGTTCTCTATGAGGGTGTTATATTAAAATTCACTTGGCATGAATAAAAAAAGCTATCCCATTTATTAGAGTTATCTGCCCAGTTTTATAATTTCTTTGACTATATTAGAACTGGAGGCATAGTTTAGCCGTTTCCTGAAATTGCATTGTCCAGAGAGAAAAGAATGAAGGAAGAAGAAACAAAAGGGCAAAAAATGACATTTACACACTTCCCAGTTCAATTGAATGCATGGGAGCAGAAATTCCTACCATTGCAGCAGCCTTCTCTCAGGCCTTCAACATCTCCACCATGATCAGTCCCACAAGATTAAATTCACATGGTATCCACTGGACTAAAAAGGCTGTCAAGAAGCAAACAAGTACAGAAACACTGCCCCATCTTTTATCCTAAGCCAGCTAATCAATGCTGATTGTCAGCTACAGTAGTTGAGGTGCCACAGGAGTGTTTGGGGGGTTTTTGTTTTGTTTTCTTCATAAACCAGTGTAGATTTTTTACCTCCTGCCTCTCACTTTTAATCTACTTCTCTTTAAAACATGACAAAGAGCCATTTTAGCAGGTGGTTTTGAGACTTGGTATTTTAGAAAACAAACAATTGCATTGTGGGTGGTTGAGGTTTTGGGGTGTGGTTGGGGGATTTAATAGAAAAACTGAAAAAGAAAAAAATTCAACTCCTCTGGAGGTCCTCCAGCAACTGAGTCTTTTATTGTAAGTCTAATTTGGAGGTAAAAAAAAAAAAAAATAGAAGTTAAAGCTACAATCTGAACTACAGCTGAAAATCGTCTTTGTAGTGTTCGACTACATAATGACCTCAGTATTTTTGTTCCTTAAGCTGAAGATGATCAATGCACAGTACAAGTCCTATTCAGCAATTCCTCCCGCTCTGGCAACCAGAGTAGTGGTATCATTATTAATGGCAGAAATCAGGATCTGCAACCCCAGCAAAAACTGTGATGGCAGAGATCAAAGACGAACATTAACTGACAAGGAACTGGAAATAAAAAAGGTCCACTTGAGATACAACACAGCGAGCACTAAATAGAATGCAGTACAGAGGGAAAACAACGTATGAAAAGAGACACAGCCTCTGTTTTCCAAAGATTCTTCACAGACTAATCCTGAAGCTATAAGGGTAAATTACAACCTGCTGTTTTGAATCGTCTGCTCACAATACATATTTAATTCTATTATTTTCTTTCTCTTCACTGAGAAAGAACTGTGCTCTGCACTTTGCTCATATAAGCAAAGCACTATCTGACATAATCTGAATCCTCAACTCCTTTGAGAGCACGCTATCTCTGTACTACATACACATGGAGTAGCTAGTACTCTGTGCTTCTCTAACTTACCAGTGATGCAAGATAAATAATAAAGCTAGCCAAGGCAGTAAGGAATGTCTCAACAGAGATTCTAATCGATGCCTGCATCCCATGACTGCCCCCGTCCCTCTGTATTTGGTAGCTACTGTGCACGGCAAATGTTTCTGTGAGAGTACACAGAGTACACTTAGTTGCAGGCACTTTGGATTATTTTTTCAGCTCTACAGCAAGCACATAGTTAACATTCCTCTGTTCCCTGTGCAGCTTCTATCAGGGGCAAAATTGCACCTGCACATTCACCAGAAAGTTTACAGATGTGATAGTACAAGCAAGATTTCAACCTGAAGTATATAAGCAATAGTTCAGCTTTGTTTCAACTTCTGTTCTCCCCCAGGTATGCATCAAATTTAACAACACTATGTTTTGGGGTTTTTTGTTTGTTTGTTATATCTGTGTAAGGCAAACAAATAAGCAAATAAAATTTCACAAAAGATACCCATTAATGATTACAGCAGGCCAAGAATTAAAGAAATGGCCTTTTTTTTCTTGATAGAGTAGCTTGATGGTTCACATTCAAATTCATTATTAGTTCTGTAGACTGTGTATAGTTTTTAAGTATTTAGCAACATATTAATTATATATTTTGCATTGACTCTACATCTTTTGTCTTTGTAAGAGAAAGCTTTGCAACTGTGATAGAGTGGAAGCACAACAACTTTAAAGCTTTGTCCCATTAAATACCATAAGCACAACTTTACGGCTCTCCAGTTGTTCACACAGGAGTATCAGTAGGGCAGAGAACAGAAATCTTCACCTGCCTTGGGACAACTGCTGCCCCTACACTGGAGCAAGCAACATGGTCTATTTTATCTGACCTTGTGACCATTTAGCTCTGGACTAGGAGCAGAGCACAGCTGTGAGCTCTTTGCAACACACACAGGAAAGCAGGCAAGCTAAACCTGTCCTCTAGCTCAAGTAGTTTTTGAAAGTTAAAAACCTCTTGAGGGGTGCATGGGACTAAGGAAAAACCTATTTCTCAGCATGAAATGGGTTAGTTAAGCATGGAGATGAAAATTCCTATCACGATACTGACAGCTGTATTCAACAATGTTTTCTCATGTAAGCTATTTCCCCACAGCTTCACGGTACTATTCATTCTGTGCTTTCTATCGACACATAAGAAAGGTATGAAAAGCAGCAGCATTTCTGTAACATTCCATCACATAGTGTCCATAAGGTACCATAACTGGGTAGATTCAAAAAGAGAAAGAATATCAAAAGTAAGAATTAAAAAAGATATGCATTTGTTTACTTCTTCTGTAGTACATCACACATGTAAAGCACCATCGGCAGAGCTTGCAAAGGCTTGTTAGCGCACACACGGAGACAGAGGGAGAAAGGCACATTTTCAAGTGCTCGATTTTCAGTCTTGCAAAACTCCACAGGAGTAAGTACAGGTAACAGTATTGGGGCCCTGACAGATTTGCAATACCTAGCACTTTAACATATCCCTGTGTTTAACCAATTTTACTTTTGAAGTAGGCTATGCAAATTCATAGAGATGAAGGCTCTTACTTATCTGTCTTTCCAGACACTCTTAAAAATCTATTAATTAATAACATTCCAGTTTTTATTGCAACAAAAATGCTTACAGCACTCACAAGTGCAAGTATGTTCTTAACTCTTATTGCAACAAAAATGACCAGTACCTACAAGTGTTAGCATATTCTCTTCTCCTTTTTTGAATAATTTTCCATATGCACAGAATCTGAGCTACTCACTAAAGTAACTGCTATGAGAGATTGCTGTTCTCTGAGACTTAAGACACAGAACTGCTGCTGTGGAGCAGGATATTAGCACTATAGCACATCATGTTTAGTCCAGATAGATTGTCTCACAGTGTTGAGGGTCTCCTGAGATAAGATGACAATGTAAATTACTAGAACACCCCATCTGACAGACAGAGAGACAGAGTCAGCAATGCTGTGCTACTCTGGCTGTAGTTTCAGCTCCTGCAGAAGCTACAGCTTTCAAACCTCATGTTCACTGGCAGCCCTGACCCACGGTAATGCCAGAGTTACTTTTGAAAGACACAAGCTGATGAGACATTGATCATTGTTGCTCAGCCTTCCATCACAATCCTTTCCCTATGTGTGGTTTAATGTGAACAGATAAGCAGCCCACACTGTATTTACTGAGTCTACTTACTACTTGATTGGTAAAGTAAGGTAATGGGGAAATTGGTTTAAGTGGAATACAAGAACTTCTGATAGCACAAGTAACTTAATACTGCAAGAGAACAGGGTAACCTGATCAGTGATTTCAGATGCCCTTAGGATCTGAAGAAAGCTATACAACAGAACACAAAGCTGGAACTAAAAGTTGTGCCTACTACAAGCGATAGACTGAAATTTAATTTCTGGCACTGCTAATCAGCTTAGGAATTGCCTATTACTTACTACAGCTTCTCCATTTTGTGTAAGAAACAGTAGAAAGCAGTTCAGAAAACATCCTAGAGAATGAAAACACAGCACCTTGCCTAGCACCAAGTCTGTTACTGGATTAGTGGTCAGTGGTGGGAGGGTTTTCTACCCATAGAACTCAGCCTGACAAAAAAGCTGATGATTTCTTTGGGCAGAGAGTGCCCTGTAGCAACAGAGAAGTCCTTCACGTTCAAGTCAAGTCAGAATTCTGAGCCTAAGGAAATAAACACCTAGCAAGGAACAAGACTATCAAGTTTTCCATATTACAAGGAATAACATTTGGAATGAACTCTGAATTAGAAGTTAAATAATAGAACAATTAATTTTCAAAATGCTGGTTTTCTAGATCCTGCTTTAGGGTTTTTACAGTGCTTTAGAGTGCTTTGCTCTTTTTTGCTCTAACATCACTAGCACTAGTAACAAGAAATTTAACAAGAAGAACTTAATTATAGTATTATATTCTATCAAAGTATTTGATATTCATTACAGACTTAATTGAAGTAGTGCATAATCTCGTTCGGAAAAGAGAAAAATTATGATTTCCACTTGAAAAACAGAAGAGAGCATAAGCCAAAGAAAAAGTTAAGGCTATATTATTCAAAAATGTATATAAATGTAAAATAAATGTTGCAAACACTAATGCTTTTGGCTTTAACCATAATAAGTTTTGGTACTAAAAAAAAAAAAATCACAGTGCTGTGAAACAGCAATTGACAAAGTTTAGTTTATGCAACCTTCCAAAGGTTAATAAAGAATAGCTGTTACAAAGTATTTGTCAGCTACTCGAATGAATTTGGGGTAGATAAGAATGCTAACATATTTATTTCTTATTTTGGGATACAGTCACAGGCACATTATCTTCTATTTTTATTCTTATAATTTAGCATCTGATCTTAAAAAATACATATTAAAGACAATTACATTCCATAGTGTAAGAGAATAGCGGAATTACATTAGATGTATCTGAAGTATCTATATATCAATAGATTTATATGTCAATAGGTCAATATATTTGCAGCTTAAGACATCTAAATTTCTTGCAGAAGCTATCAGAAGTAACAAATGGATATTACATGTGATTTTAACTAAGCACAAAACCTCACATTGGATAAAACTCCAATCATTCCAGTCCTGTACACTGACTAGAAATTCCCATGGAGAAGTAGTCAGATGCCACTGTAGCGAAACATTAATCGAATAACTACAGTCAAATGATTCCTCTAGTTCAGCCTTTGAATTGCAATCATGTGGTTTTCCTTGGGTTCCAAGCCTGTTTGTTTGTGGTATTTTTTCAAGGTATGCTATTATGTCTCCAGGCTTAATTAAGCAGAATGCAAAACATAGAGGATGGGAAACTCATAGGATATAAACATCAGTAATACACGAAGTTAAGCTGAGGACCTAACTTCGAAAGCATGAGTCATTGTTACGAAGCTCAAACAGAAATTCTGCTTGAGAAAACCAAAAATAAACTGCAAGTTCAAGTCTTTTCACCCTTCCAGCAAATTAAGTTAATTTTGTAAATACATCCAGCATGGTAAAAGTTAGTAAAAATAAATAATTACATTAAATTAAGTATTTCTATTATCCTACTGTTTCTAATTAAATGCTTGGGCCTGACATTTGTTTTGGACCCTGGGATTTTTCTAAAGTAAGAGTGAAGGAGAAAATGAGGGGTTTTTTTCAAATTGTAGATTACATTTTAAAGAATTTTCTAAGAAAGGGACAAGACTTGATATATGCCATGACTGTCCCACTCACTGTAACTATCTTTTTGGGTTTAGAAGTAATGAATTAACCACCAGATGCTTCTCCCACTCACAACATGCATGTGGACCAAATAAGCCTCTATGTAACGGAATTAATCACTTTCTGGTTTTTGAGACTATTTTAAAGAATAAAATATGTTTCTGAAAAACAAAATATATTTTTGCTTCCCTCCTAATGAAATGTAAAATTGATTCTCTATTTTAATTGGACAGTTACATAGATTTTTGTTTGGCTCAAATCTCAGCTTGGGGCCTCTTCAAAACTAATGTCTTGCACAAAAATCAGACCTCTGAGGAACTGGAAGCTTCATATTCATTATGCTTCAGAAAACCAACAACATAATTCAAAGGTGTTTGTTGTTTTTTTTTTTTCCACAGAGATATTTTATGTTGATAGTTTTATGTAAAACAGTAAATGGTTTACTATTTTCATTTTATTACGAAGAGCTTCCTTAAAGCATTGCAGGAGAACAGGATCAAAAATACTGCTCCTTGTAACATGGAGTTGGCTCTTCTGTCACCTTGGAGGTGACTACATCAGCATACCAACTGAACAGAAAATTGCCACATTACTACACAGATAAAGCTACAGGAAATAAAATGAGAAAAAGCTAAGTAGTGTGCACTACAAAATAAGATACTGCAATGTCTGTAAAAGGTATTTACTTGAGGCAGGTGTGTAACACAGTTTTAGAAAATACATACAAATGGGTAGAAATTGAGCAAGTTGGATATGCACTGACACCCAGCTTTGGGTAACTGTGTCGGTGTACATGAGAAACAGCTAACTTCACCAATGAAGACTTGATTTGTCCATTGTTTTCTAATACCAACTTTACAGTTACACTTTGGCTCCAGTTACACCGTGCTCCTTACCAAATCTGAGAAAGGAGTTCCTGCACTTTTCAATTCTCGGGATTATGAACAGTATGTTCACTTCTCACTGCTGCTGTGATCCACAACAACTTATTCTAAGCCCTGGTGACTGTTTGTTTACACAGGTATTGCTGGAACATGGCAGCAATAGTCTTGTTGTGCTTCTCTTGATCATCACAGACAGAAAATTCGCAGCACAGACTGCATGGTCTGCTGAGGTCTCCTGACACAACAATTATCCTTCAGCATCTACCTTGTAGCAGTACTTTGGGCCACCAGAACCTTGTAATGGAGCTGCACTGGAAAACTACTCGGCCTATGCCTTAAAATATACAGTGAAGCATTCAGTGGTCTTTGAATCTGAGTCACATTGTACAGAGAACACAGCACTGTTAATTCTTAATCCAAAATGAAAGAGACTTGTTCCCTATTTTAAGAGCATGCGTGCTTTTTAAAGGGGGAAGATACGATTCATAGAGGTACTGTGCTTTTCCCTAGTACTATAAATAAAATATTCATCAGAATAATGCCTTCAATAAAAAAAAAAAGAACAAAAAAAAACAAACAAAAACCAAAACACAACAGCAACAAGCACCAGGAGTTTAGTGTGTCCAGCCTGGCATGAGGATTACTTAGACCTCTGCCTGCACTGACAGATGGTCCTTTCCCTTTAGGGCAATGGGGTATGAACCCTCTCGAGCAGGAATCTCAGAGCTGTGACCTGTCAGGCTGGTCCTGGGCTCCATTTAGCATGTACATGGTGATCTTGCTTCAGCTAATGCAATGTTACCATTACACTTGAAGAGGAACTAACAGCATGGAAGTAAAATCTAAGGGAGGGGAGGGTGCAGGGAAGATGTAAACATTTCCATGAGATAAAGTGTTTTAATCAATGCAATGAGAAGTTGACATTAAAGACAGAACATGAGAGAGGTACTACAAGTCACAGCATAGTTAAGTCCGTACAAAGCCATTCTGGTACAGTAGAAAAAGCAATCATTATTTTAACGTAACAAAGTAATTCTTGCAGGAGGGAATCTATTGGCAGAGAATGCCAGCTAAGACAGCACATACCTGCTGCTCTGCAAATGTCCCTTTGGGATTCCTGATAAATAGATGGTAGGCAGGTAACAAGGATGCCCAGAATGCTATAGGCCAGCAACATGCAAGACAGGCAGGGGTTTGTAGCCATCTCTCATCGTCTTTATTCCTGCTATTCTTGTACTCAAGTCTCAAAAAACAAAGTTTTTTGTCTCTCTAATATGGAGAGTGCTTCAGTAGTAAAGGCAATGGCTTTATTCTCTTGCAGATGTAAACTGGCAGACATCTGTACTTGGCAAACAAGCCATGAGAGGCTCTTAAACACCCTGCCAATGGCCAACTTACTACACTGATCACTCCTAGGTGGTAGTCAAAAGTTACTGCCAGATGTAATCAGACTTAGTAATCAATATTAAAGATGAGAAGCAAACAGATTTGTATTTCTTTTACCAGGTTTTTTTTTCCTAGGTTAAGGCTTACATAAAAGATCTTACTCTGAATCCTGCATTAAGTAGCTAATTGTACCAATAATGAGAGTGCTTACACAGTCAATAAGTTACAAAGAACCAGAATTCAATAATATAATTGTTTTTTACCCTTCTCAAGAGAAGTATTAAACACTGTCAAATGCTACAGAATACATCCCTGAGTTCCAAAATTAACAGAGAAGTTACAAATATAAATACTGCAGGCCAGGGTAGGTTTTCTACTGATTCTTATTAAAACAAGGAATGTGTACACACAGTACTTCAGAAAAGCAAAACACACATTACTCAAGTCTGGAAATCACAGGTCAGTGCTTTTCTATGACCCACAAAACGATCAGGCAGTTAGGAGGCCTGATGAATGGCATCCTGGGCAGCCCTTACACAGAGATTGCTGCAGTTAATTAGTAAGAATGTCTGATGGAGTCTTCCACAACATCAGGGATTTTTTCATTTGAACATAAAAAAGACCCCCAAACTATGGGTTTCCCTTTAAACTTAAAAACAAAACTCAAGTGTTATTGATGTTTTTACCACCAACTACAATAGCAGATGCAGTTCCTATGCTCTGGGCCGTTCTGTCCTTATCTTCTCATTTTAGTTGATAACAAACATAGAGTATAATTGGACTCTGATTTTGTGTAAACTTGTTAAGCTTCAGCCAGTGGGTGAGTCAGTCCCAGTGCTTTTAGCTCCTTACACTGTTTTAAATCATGAAAAGTTTCTTCTCAACTATCAGTGAAAAAAAATAGGTCATAATGGGAGAAACTAAGCAAAACCCCATGCACTGAAAAGGAACACTAGTAACCAACCACAATTTAAGGATGACCAAAAAATAATTTAAGTGCCATGAAGAACGATTCCTCCTGGGCATTAATCACTTGCAGGAGGATCAAAGAGAATAAATCCTTGTCTGCCTGTGCAACAAGTATGGATTAAGCTGTTGCAACTGTTGTTAGCATATGATACCCTAGCTAGAAAATGAAACAGTTTGTAAAAAAACAAAAACAAACAACAACAAAACCAAATCTGTCCTGGGTCATTTAAAGGTCACATTTCCTCACCATACACTCAAGTTGACAAATGTGATAGAGATCTAATGAAAGCTTTAATAAGAAAGACTCAGGTAGGGTGGGATGTGCATTTGGCAAGTTACAGGTAGTAGAACAGGTCTATCTGAAGCCCTTCAAAATACCATGAGAACACAGGATAAAATATAAAGACCTTTAGAATGAGAGTTTCAGAAATAGGAAGGGTAAAACAAAAAGAATTAAATTTGAAAAACTGTGATCATAATTCCCAAAATGGTTTCATAAAGCTACCAGAAGGAAGCACATTTATACTTCATTATAGTTCATTATTTATGTACACTAGAAGTATGTATAAATGTATATACTGAAGAAAGATGAGAGGTATGCAGAAAGCCATTTGTGTCTACTGGTGCAATGTGTGCTTGCAAAAAACAACACGAAAGTTCTTCGTACCAACACAGGCACCATGCAACTGTACTGTGAACCTTGCTTCTCAGGAGACAATAAAAAGGTTTATACGAGTCTGCCCAGAAACCGAAGATACAAGAGCAGTGACTGAAGTCCCAGACAGATTCAGAGGGACTGAGTTGTCCCACATGAGTCTGATGGGTGCCAACTGAAAACAGTTTACTAAGGAAAAAAAATGTTTTCAGTAGTGTAAGGGTACAGCAGGATGACATTTATTTTTTCCCCCGTTTCCTTGATATATCTTACTTATTCTGTAAAGCAAGGAGTTATGCCTACAGTTCACCTGGCACAGCTGCTATATTCTTGAGAGACAGAAGAAACTGCCCCTCCAAGACAAAAAAGCAAGTACATCCACCTATGAAACTCCTTGGAAAGCAAAATACAAGGTGTGGAAAGATCCACTAAGCATGAAAGTTGTGGTATAGGTACAGACTGACAGACCCAAGGCACAAGGAGTAAACCCAAACCCTAGTCATCACAGTGAGGAAATGAAGAGTTTATTTCATCAAAGGAAACCAAAAAGTTCCTGGGCTAAAAAGCAAGACCAGAAGACAAGGCTGCTGGAATCTGCAAGAACCCAGATTGATTGCCTTCCAACTTTCATTTCTCTCACTTATCAGTTTTCTCTAGAACAACCCTAAAATATCTAATTTCTTGCTATTTAGGCAGTTTCTATTATTGGCAAAATTATGAAAGAAAACCACACTTAAGACACTGGAAGACTTTGATGTCACTTTGCAAGTTAATATCTGTCAAATAAAGGTTACAGGTTCCAAGTTTAGTGTGGCAAGGTCCTGTTACACTTTAAATGTGCTCTAATAAGCTTCCACACTTGGAGACTCAGTTCAAAATGTGAATGTGACCTGGTTTTCCGCGTATATTTAGAATTGGCTATCAAGTACATTCTTGTCAGACTGCTATGCCTTGATTCCCAGCAATTTAAAGATTTTAATGTCCTCAAAATACCAAGGTGATTTTCAAAATAACAGCTACTGGAATTGGGCCAGTAAAAAGTCTTGCTACCAGACTTTACCTCCTTCTATCCAGCTCTAGCTGTAAACCACACACAAATATGCAAAAGTCAACAGAAATTTTCCTACTTTCACCATTGTATTTACCACAAAGTGAGTTTTTGCACACTTTTCTGCCTCCCAAGAAGTATCTGTACTACTTGTCCACCACGAGCTGCTGCCATCTGCTAGCAATGTTAACTACATCATAGATTTTTATTCTTAAAATTGCAGCTAAACTACAAGATTTCTTTTAGATTGATGCTGCAAGAATTAAGAATTGATTGACAGTTGGTTTGCCCTTCTACAATGTCTTGCCAATTTTGTTGGAGGGCAGGTCACGGGTTTTTGTGTGTTGACTTTTTGATTTGTTTTGCTTTTAGTTTTGTGGTGTTTGTCAGTTTTTTGGTTTTGTTTTGGTTTTGTTTTTTAGGTTGTTTTTTTTTTGCAAGATAATTTGAAAGATTTGTTCCTATTTTGAGATGCAATTCAGCAGCATTGTGTGAAGCTTTTCAACAAGTGAGTTAGAATTTTTCTGTCCGTTTTTAGCAAAAGAAAGAGGCTGTGTGGGAAGGCATGTGGAAAGTGGGGGAGTTCAGAGAACGTTCATTATGTAACTCAGCAGGGAACAGAAATTAAAGAAGCCAGGGAGAAGCCAGCAGAGTGAGCAGTCAAGTTAGCAGAATGTAAGAGTGAGCTACTTGCATCTTCAGAGCCTTTAAGTTATAGGTCCTCCCTCTCCTTCTTAACAAAGCTGTCACTTCTTCAGATTAAAAGCCAAAAGGGATCCTTAAAAATCTCTAAGCCACCACTGGAAATGTCATACTGGCCAAGCATGAGGCATACAAAACTACCTTGAATATTTTGCACTAATCTTTTCAAGTACTGTGTGCTTCTTCAGGCCGTCTGCTCATCCTGAGCTCCTTTTAGCTGGATATGCATTTGCTGTAATTCCAGGAAATCCAAAAATCTGGAGAGCGTTTCAATACAGATACCAGCTTTATAATCAGCAAAGTACAGTAAAGCTGGAAGGTGTAAGGAATCCTTACCAACTCAGAAGCTGTGCCAAGTGAAAATTGAAGTGTTACCTAACTTCACATAGAGAAGAAGGAAGTTCATTTCCACAGGAACATTTACAGTGAACCCAGAAATATTCCTGGATTAACAGGCTGAAAAGCATTAGCAATGGATCTGGATGAACCCAGTATCCTACGGCTGCTCAGCTAACAAGAATTCTACACCTGTGCACAAAGAGAATTGTGATAAAAAGAATGAACCAAATGAAACATAATTTTCTCTTGAACTACAGTGTGCAGTGAAAAACACTGTGCATTTTACAGCTGGAGTAATATATACTATCTCAAAATCAAGTATTCTTGATTGCCTACAAGAGAAACGAATTTCCCAAAAAATTGTCAGAATAAATCAAGAGAAGAACAGAATTTCTTCAGTAATTATGAGTTGTAATTGTGGAGGTCTTCCATCCCCTAAAATATTTTGGTTATCACAGGCACATTTGCATGTCACTTCTGTGACTTGATGGCAGGGGGGAACTACTAAAATATTTTTTTTTTCTCCATACTGAAAATTAAAATCACATTTACAGAGAAGCAGGCTAAAATGTAAAAATCAATGCCTGTTTTCTGGAGCATCTGGTGATTTGATGCTAGAAAAGCCCTGGACAAAGTTTTATTCCTTACTAATGTATAGCTTACACCTAAGATATTCCTACAGGAACATCACAAAGCAAACTCTAGTCGTCTTCATAAATAACTGTTTTCTGCTAACTTCACCACACTCCTGCAGTAAAGCACCAGCATCTTTTGCATACAGAGAAAATTCCTGAAGCCATGCTCTTTCTGTATTTGTGCCGCTAGAATTGGACAGGCAAAATTAGATGTATGGCTTCAGGTACTGCTAATGTGCTAATACCACAATTGCACAGAGGGGAACTGTAAAGATTGGCAGCACAAGCTCAAGTGTGACATTTCACATTCAGTGGGAACACAAGAAGTCTGGGTTTGGAATTTTCTTCCTTGGGATATTTATATAATATGGTAAAACCATTCTGGCCATGCATTTAGACTTAAAACAGCAAAAATGGACTTTCAGTTAATAACTACCACTTTTTGGGAGTGTTTATCTCAATGTGTTTCTCCCATTTTCTCCTGTTTGTACTTCACTACTTGGATTAGTTTTCACCTGCTGTTTATTCACATTCCAGCCCCCAATTGTGCTCCCACATACTCCTTCCCCTCAGTTCTTCCTTACGCCTTTCTATGGCTTCTCCTCCCTCTTACCCATTTATCCATATTTTCTCACTTATCTTTCCCACACACATACAGCATTACACACAACAAAAAGCAAGCTGCCTTTTCCTACATTATTTTAAAATGAAGATGAACATGCTGCATCATTCGTGCTTTTCTGACAGCTTCCAAAGAGTCACAAAACACATTACAGGAATAATCATCATTTAGTATTTCAGCCACTGAGTTTCACAGTCACTACAGTTCTTACAGCTCCTAACAGATGTACATTAGCACTAGGACTGTTTATTTGCCCTCTAGAAAATTGGAAAGACTCTGCTGTAGCAGAAAATGATTGATTTTGGTGTGATACAGTGCTATGGTTGAAGACACTGAAGTGTTCGCTAAGTTCCTCCCAACAGGGTTTCTGCCTTCTGTAGATCTTTATAGAAAGAATTCCATTAGTGGTGCAAACACAATCTCAACGGACAATGATTATAGCAAAGACCACCACTGTACAAGAAAACCATGATCCAGCACATAACTGCTAAGTAAACTGCACACAATTATTTCACTAACTGTAGAAAAAGTTACTGGTGAAGACTTTTGTTCATATTCTGCTAGCTCTAAAGAAAATTTTTCTTCAAGTCTGTAAACTACAGTGTATAGAAGTGGTTTAGTGTTCTCTAAGGAATTCACCACTTCCAAGACAAACAAAAAAGCAAGGAAGCAGACAAAACAAAGAAAAACACAAACCAACACAACCCAAAATCTGTACGACCAGTCCTTATAACACAAAAAAGGAATGTCCTCCAATAACCACATATCTGGCACTTTCTTTCCCCCCCTTCCAACACCACACAAAGCCAGATCTTAAAGGCTTTCCTTTTTGGTTGACAGTAAATTGCATCCAATAACTGATTTTCTATTTGAGTTGCAAAGAGCATATAAAAATCACAGCATTTAACAGAAAATTTATTCTGTCTCATTTTGTCAAAACAAACAATAGTTACAAGCAGCAAAGTATTCTGTTTTAAAAGGAACAATTCACTTTCAGCATTCATGATCAGAAAAAATGTGGATGTAAATACAGGTGAATGCTGGAACAGAGAACGGGTGGAATAGCTCTGGTTCTCATTCCAGGAGATCAAGCTCCAGAGTTAAAACACTCTCAGCAACTGCGAGCTAAGTCTGGCTTGGCTTCCTTTGCCGGTTTAATTGCAAAGATTTCAATCAACTTTTGCTCACACAGGCAATCAGATTCTGAAATATGCTGAACTGACCTCATAATGTCAGGCTCTGTGGTGCTCAGATGGGAGAATCCTGGCTGTAACATAAAACCACTGCTCTGCTTTGTATTAAAATAGGTACATATTCATGGAATAAAAAGACAGGTAAGATTTTTCTGATTATTTGGACACTCATCTGGTAAAGAGTGGATAGTGGTTGTCAGTAAGTATTTGTTTATGCCAAGTAGGAAAGAAATAACAGGAAAGAATAAGAGAGAATACCATCTAGCATGGAGGTCACAAAGGTGTCATGAAGAGAGGAAATTAACAGCTCAAAATTGTTTGTGCAGAGAAAGAAATGAAGTATGGTTCTCATGTTTTAAAGGACTGCTCTAACCCATGAGTGATCAGAGAAATAATCCCTGCAGTCCAACACCAGTGAATCTAGTAATTTCCCTTGGGAGTAGCTGAATTTGCATATTGTTTGTAGAGAAAAACAATGGAAAGTAAGGACTGAGTCTTACATGCTGTGATTCAGACTACCTCCATCAGAATATTCCTGCTTTTGCAGGTCTATTGACTTCCCAGACGCAGCAAAATAATTCAGAGGCACTTAAAAAGGTATGGAGCAGCCCAACTTTTCTGCCAGTTATTTCCACATTAATAGAAGTTGCTTCTTGAAGTAGCTATGACATCTTCTGTTTCATTTTTCAGGTGAGGATCACAACTTAAAATCTTCACTAATCATTACAGAAGGCAACATTTTCTGAGTAATTAAAAGCCTTTTCAGAAAAAAAACCCCAGTCAGAATATAATACAGTAATGCATAAGGCATAGACAGCAGGAGAGTGCTCTCACTTGCATTCTAAATGTATGAAAGACTTTCCTTGTAAAAATTATTGTCGTATGTCCATATGAATCAAATGACTCGCGAATATTTAGTGAAGATAAACTCCTCAAGCACGCAGCTGACGTAAACAAATTATCACTTTGTGTTTATAGAGTTCATGTCTATCTATTCTTAAATGCTGAGCAAGTAAGTTTTTCCATTTTTTAATATACAAATGCATAGAGCAGTTGCACAGTTTGACTAGAGGTATATAGAAAGTATTCATGACTACACATACATGGTGCACTGTACTGCCAGATGACTTTCTATATTCACCTTTTCAGAGCGGGCTCATCTTTAAAGTGCTGGAAATGCAAATAAGTGTGGAAGTGTTACCAGTGCAACTTGTGTTTAAGAGAAGTATGTGCCATCTGTGACACCTTACTTAGAGGAATTCCTCGCTTTTTCCTCCAGTCTAGGATCCGATCTGCAATTCTAGTAAACAACAAAGGAGTGACTTTTCCTAGAGTTGGAAGAAACTCTGCTCCTTCTAGAAGAACCACAGAGAGAAAGTCTCAATTTAACATCCATGTCATTACGGGAGACAAAACTTTACACAAACAAAAACCAGAATTAAGATGAAGACAAAAAGCTTGTATTGACAGAGACATTATGTACATAATTAACTGTAAAACTCAGCTCTCAAATAGAAGGAAGAACATACTGGTCTTACACGATCACATGCACTAAGTATGTCATAGTGCACAATTTTTTGGTTTTAGATTGTTTGGATAAAAGTCTGCTCTTAAGAAAAAAACAAACAAACATGCTTCTGCTGCATCTCAGTATCAAACTGCTCTTCAGTTAACAGAATCTTCACTTTCTCAAAAGAGAAATACAGATAATTGCCTTCTGCTGTTATTGATTTATAAGGATTTGTTTTCAAGTATTTTGGTTTGTAGATACATTTTGTGGCTTGTACTTAACTGCTACAAACTAAGTGAAATTCCAAAATCAGCTGGTCTACTCAAATACTGGGCAGAAATGGATTCACAGCAAAATAATGCCTGCTTCCACTTCTGCCTGCACTATTTACACTTCATGATGTTTTTCTTAAAACGCATTCTAGCATTCTTGATTCTTATTCAATTGCATTCAGAGATATTCTACTGCTAAGCTCAATAAAGAAAAGTCTGTTCAGTGAAAGACTGTGCTCCTGAACTGCTTGTATTAATGCACATAAAAACATTTGCACTGAGGCAAGATCAGACTTAACCAGAAACAGGGTTCGGCCCTGTTGAGCACAGACAGATTACTTGTGGATGAACTATCAAACCAATATATGTGGTTAAAACAACAGTCTATTTTTCTGGATTTCTTTCCTATTCCTAGACACCACCCCCACTATTCTGCCTCCTATAGCATTTTCCATCCAGAAATCTGGAAATTGTTTAACAGGAATTAATACTTTTTGAGTGTGTGTGCGTGCACATTTGTGTTTTAAAGCCCACAGATACTTGCACAGCAAAGCACAGAAAACTAATGCAAATAGCTTTAGGTTATCCAACAGCTGAGTAGCAGAGGCAAGAGAAGAGCCTAGGTTGTCTGACTCATCTCTGCACATATCAGAATAGCACTTCCAGAGAGTTTGATGCAGTAGTATCCCAGCACCTGGCATCATTATTGTAATTCAAAAAATATCCTTGTTCTGATTTTATAGGCAAAGAACTGAAGTACTTAAAAATACTAAAGCTTGGACTCACAGCAGCACACAGGCACAAAACAGATCAGTAAGAATAATTTCTAGGGAGGCTTGAAACCATTAATAGAGCAATCCACAACACCTGATTTTAAGTCAACCAGGTACAGTGCATGAAGATGATTTTCATCAGTAAGCATTCAGAGTAGCCATGTTTATTCTTTTGAAAACACTCAGAACCAACTGGTTCTTGTGGGTGTTTGTAACACTTAACCCATATACCCTGCTGGGATCAATAAACAAGGTAATCCTCCTTCTTGATCTGTGAAACATACACCTATCACAACAGGCTCAGCTGATTACATAGCAGTGAGTGCTCCTGCAGAAAACCAGAGGTTATCCTTCTCCAGGTGACTTCGCCAAAATACCAAAGGCTTGGATTAAACCTTCAGATTAAGGCAATACTCATACTTCTGCTCCACCTAAAAAAGTCCTGATCACCATGTGATTGCAATCAAAAGCTGATCAAGTGACTAAGCAGCACATAGCTCTTGATGACAGCCATAAGACACACAGTTCCTGCTTTCCATGTTTTAAATAAACCCCAAAACACATAATGCATAATGCCTGCGGCTCTATATGCAAGAAAACCATCCTGCAGTCCTAAAGAAAAATTTCCGTAACACAAAGTGGAAATACACTGCAATTCAACAATAATTAATCTACTGCTGTAGATTTCATGCAGCCTATATGACATAGTGCAGGCATTATTTACTTCTTTAATTATAGTTTTCCTTTAATTACTTGTGGAAAGAAGAAAAAAAACAGAATAAATATTATAGATTTGCTCATCTATTTTTAAAGCTAAATATTGTACTAATTTCAATGACACTTATTCAAAGAAAAAAATCATTTTTCATATTAAGCATAAACTAAACAGAAGCTCTGCCAGCCAGGAAAGTAAGTTTGTATAGTCCTTCATAAGACACTTATTGTACTAGAAAAGCAAACAGCCCAATTCTGAGGTTCTCCTGAACAGAAGACATCTAGAAGGACATTCACAGATGGCATACAGTAAAGTAACAGGCAGTAAACAAAAAGAATGTTAAATTTGTGGATAGGCCACTCACAGAAAGATATCTCAGTTTCTTTTACATTAAATAATTTCTTTAAGACTGTTATTGTATATTTGTTATTAGAGTCCAAATGTTGATCTAAACCAAGATAAATCAGGATGCTTCGATTCAAGTGCAAAAGACTTTTCTACTTCAAAAGTCAGCCTACCTCAGTGAGCCTTTAGATATATCTATTACTCATCTCCGAGCAGTTTCAGGTCACTAACAAATAGGGGGCTTTAACATTTCTGCAGAAATATTACAACATAGGCACAACATTTGTTTTGAAGATCTCCAACTGAGAAGCCTTTTGTGAGTTAAATTGTTGTCTAACTAGTATTCCTCAACAGTAGGCACCATACAATTAAAGTAAAATGTCAACACCTCTAATTTCTTGCAATGTGTATCATGACTTTAATTATGCTGCCGATTCTTCTCGCCTTCTTTGAGAAGATGGAGGGGGAAAACAAAAAATCCAAGGAAGAAAACAAATGCCAAGTCATTTATTTGAGAGCAGGATTTCAGTCAGCACAGATTCACAAAACTGTACCTGCAATGCTCACAAGTGAGTTTATTAAGCTGTTGGTGTTTCTTCTGTTTGTTTTACCTGCCACAAGTAAGCAAGCATCTGTATCGGTTTAGGTGCTAAAATATCCCATATTGACATATTTACTAAAAAAAAAAAAATAAAAATCACAAAGTTAACAGCTCTTATCGAAGAAAATAATTAAAAATGCAAAATAATGAACAGAGAAAAGCGAATAGAAAAAAATACATAATGCAATGACAATGATATGTCTCAAACAGCAATTTTTCATCAATATCTATTTTTCATGCAGTAATTATAATGTTAATCTGTTCTTCTGTGACAAAAAGGCACCTCCAAGTTATTAATGACAACTAATATCTGTAATATTAATTTAAAATAAATAATGAATGCAATAATTTATATACTAATAATGTAATTAGACAAAGGTTATGATCTCTGAATAGTAGATCAGTACTCAGTTCATGTTGGTGTCTACTTTCTTGTGACACAATGTTTCTGGAGGCTTAATTAAAGTCTGCAGCATGTTTCAGCCTTTATTCATTATATAAATATTCTACTGCCTCTCCAGACTGTTCTTCCTCCCTGACCAAAAGAACTATATTTAACTTCATAGCTGAAGTACCTAAGTACAGCAGAAGGGCAGCTACATGTCAAAGTTGTGCAGGAGGAAAATACTTGCTGTGTCCTATGAACCAGCAAACTTTTTTTTCAACAAGTCTTCACCTTATGCAGTCTATCTATTCTAGAAAACTCTTCCCCTCATTACAGAAAGCCTACCGCAAAGCTACGCAAGGCATGGGTAACCTGTCTAAAAATCAGCCAGGTACTGACAGATACTGTAGAAATAAGTGCTGTGTATTCCCAAAGTAAGTGCCCTTCCTCCATGACCTCACCACGCTGCGAGATCACCTGCAGTATGATCCTAGTTTACCCTTTGTGCATTGGTAGGAGAGTAGCTGCAGTTTACAACACAACAAAGTGCTGTCTTTCTTCACTCTAAACTCATGATGGTTCCCAACAGTCATATATGTCTCTACAAAAATCCATGTAGCTCCCAACTGGCCAAATGAACTCTCCTTGTAAAACATTTTGGGGGGAAGAAGAAAGTTCTTCCTTTTTCTCCTAAAATACTTCTTCGTTTTCAAAATTCAGGGGGAAGTGGTAGGGAAGGACACACGAGCCTCTAAATCACCTTTTCTCAGAAAAGCGCTTTTGATCTTTCTCTACTCAACGCCATGACCTAATACTTGCCCTGAACAAACCACACACCTACTTAATTCAGATTAAGTTTAGACACAAGTAGCATTGTACAAAGAGGTTTTCTCAGTGAGCCATAATGGTTGTACTGCTATTCCATTCCCAGACTAGTTTGTGTACGACATAGCGCTGCTATTCATCAGGATCCGTCTGTCCAGCTCCGACTCCAACGAGTATAAATGAGAGGGAAACACATGGCACTGTTTTCCGTTCTTATCTGCGCATCATCCGTACGCTTACTGGATAACTCTTAGCTGATTATTCTCCTCCTGGTTTCCATCAACAGGAACCAGATAATGCATCTGCTTTTCACCCCATGGACTGATTGGGGAAAAAAGTATTCTTGATTGGCTGAGAGTATCTCATTGTGCTCTAATAATACAGCCATTTAGATTAATCTGAAAACATGCTTTCTATTACAGAGCACCAATTTCCTAGGAGAAATGTCTTAAGTGTATTAGTAGTATGCTGTTCAAGACTGCTTGGCACAGATTTTGTCTTCTTTCTACAACTCTGTTATAAGAATTTATGATGGACATTTGGAAGATATTTCATCTTTACCAACAGTGAAATCTATGTAATAAAGCCATAAAGACATCCACATTTGTTCTATCTCAACTAGTATTAAAGGATAATGTCATGGTAGGGGCTCAACCGAGTCTTACAGGAAACTGTTGCAGTTGGGACCCCCATAGAAAGGGAACTCACTTCAAGTTGCTGTTCTTACAAACCCCGTTGGTTTTCCAGCATGTGCTATGTCCTCTTGCAAATATAACTCTTCTGGACTAGTAGCCTCTTACAACCACTTAAAGCAAACATCCGGGTGTTTCTCTGATCATCTTCCCAATAATACCACTGTCTCAGCACTAAAACCACTTGCTGAAACAACTGGCAATGACAGTTCCACCTACACCTGGAAAATCTGAAAACCCTGATGACTGCATGGTTAACACTGTATTATATTTTGCTAGATTTGCAAATCAGAAAGATAGTATTCAATAGATGAAGAGAAACGATATAAAGAATAACTTTAATCAGTATGACAAAATGTTGTGAGAGTGCAATTCATTCTGAAATATTGTACATTGACAAAGAACCTCTTGATATTAACAACAATTTAAAAAACCCAACACATGATGATGCACACCAATGTTTCTGAAAGGTTCATGATAGTTTGTCATTGGTAATTAAGGTGTCCATTTTTCCACTCAGGACAGATAATACAGAAACAGACAGAAGCAGCAAGCTTTCAGGACAGTTCTGGCACACCAAGAAAGGGAAAGTGATAGAGCTGGTAAATCCATCAATGGCAATTACTGACATTTTGTCCTGTCAGATCACTGCAAGATATTAACCCCCTGCCTGTGATCGGAGATCAGCTCTGTACCACCAAGTCATGGAAACCAGAGAAAGAAAATTGCAGTAAGCTAGAACAGAAATATAATCATTGTGTACTCCACTACAGAGCTTGATGGAGTCACAGAGTCCTACTGAGTGCACAGCAAAAACCTGAGAGATGTGAAATCCTGCCTCTCAGAACACACTGACAAAATGCAGCTGAAAGGACTAGTGACAGAACATCCCAATCAGCACACCACATTTGTGTGTTAAATCAGAAACCACCTTAAATAGCACTCTGATCAGGCCACAGTTATCTTCACTGATATGGAAATTACTCATGGTGATGAGGTAATCCTCACATCAGCAAGGGAAAAAATATATTGTAAGTGTCAGTACAGCCAAGCATACTTAACCTGACTTTGCTATGTATCTTAAAATTCCTAAACTAATTCAACAAACTCAAATCCAACAGTTCTGTTGACTAGGAGACAGGCTAGCCAAATAAAAAATCAGAGCTACTTCATGTACTTTGGAGCAAAGCTACATTAATGTTTGGGAGTCAGAAGGCACCCTATTATGCTATGATTCCAAACTAGAGTTGATTCTACAGTTTAAGAGCTTTCCTGTAAGATATATCATATTTATGGGAACCTGAGTGTGAATAAGAAAGTGGACCAAAACAACTCATGCAGGACTTACCCAAGACAACCATCTGCAATGCCTTTAACATCCATACCTACTTCGTGAGCAGAGAGATTACATGTCAAGAGACTTCCACTACCATTCATTGAACTCAACTCCACTGAACCACTTTCAGCTCAGCAGAACTCAACTTCCACTAGCAGAGCTTCCATGAGTACCTCTGAATGGCACTACTTATTTCTAAGACACAATTTGGGTGCTGACTCTTACACAGATGGTAACTGCTGGCGCAGGCTACACCACTTGTCACACAGGCCCTTTGCTAACTCAAGCTGTTTTCAGGTAATCCTACACACAACACTGCCTTTTTAACTATTTTCTTTGTCATGTTCTCAGCTTACCCCATCACTGTATCAGGCTCCAGGTGCTGACTACACAAATCTGGAACCAAAAGCATAATTTCTCCATTTTTTTTCTTTTATTTTTTAAAAGTTTGCCTCCCCAGCATGCAGTGATAGGGACACTGGCTGAGGCTATCTCAGAGTGTCACAGTTTCTAGAAAAATAACATTCACTGAGACGTTCAGCAGCTCCAGGTTTACTGGGAGCACAGTTGCAATATTTCTCTGCCAGTCCCTCTAGAAGCCTGCTCCTTTTTGACAGGACAGAAAAATTAAGCGCAAGTTTTTCTTCTCAGAAAGAAACAGCTATCCTTAAACTTACTAAGCACCTGTAATTATATTATATTTAGAAACAGTGAATCCATATTTCTTGTGAAGAGGTACTTGTGCTTACAACACTTCAGTTTTGTTTTCTGATCATTACCAAAATCAGCGCCCCTAAATCTCAGCTTGAGAAAGCACAGTATGAACATAACTGCAGCCAAAGCACATAACCCACAGAGAACCAGAACATAACTTCAGGAGCAAGTGTGACAATGAAAACAATTAGGAAACTTGGTTTTTGAAATAGAAAACTGCAATAAAAGCAAATGGATTGAAAGTCTAATGGTGGGATGAGAATTAAGTATTACAGCCCTGGGCATAAAGATCAAGACAGTAACAGTCCAATAAGCTTCTTTATCAGACACAATCACTGCAAAAGCATCTAAAATGAGATATTTATAAATTAGGCTATTCACAAGTCCTCTATAGCATTATCTTTTCTTTCAGGCTTTTCTGACCTAACTACTGTTGACAAAGTATGCACAGCTATTTTCCCTTCAGCTATTCACATCTCTGTTCTTTATATTCCTAGTGCATAACTCCATTAAATCATTTGCAATTATCACCTGCTTGATGCTGTCTACAAAACACAGCTACTCCACACCTGCCCAAAGTTAAGCAGCACATTTGCCATGGTATCTGCTTTGCCTCAGCTTGCAGCAGCAGGCCCCAGCTCTCAGTGACCAGTTAAAGCACTGGCTGTGGTGCTCAGGAAACCTTCTGACCCAGCAGACACACAGTGTATTCGAGGAATCAAAAGCAGGACTGACTGCCAAAATATTTGTCCACTTCCTTTGGTCAAAATCAAGAGTATGGAAGTTGGGGAACTAATGTTTTTTCCTATTTAATTCTATGAAGGAGTTTCAACAGCCTACTATATTTAAGGCTATAGAAATACTTCCAATCTAATGTAGTTGCTTCCAGTTTATTATCTCATTAAGTAATCTCCACCTTTTGCACCAAAATAAGCTTTGTTTTTCAATTGAAAACATTTCTGGAAGTTTTGGATAAATTAGTCTATCCACTTGCAATTCAGAAGCAGAAAGATGCTTCATTACCTGTGTAATTTAATAAGCATTTAATTTTAAGATTTTAAATAACACCTTTGAAATAATACATTTGTTATTTTAAAACACAACAAAATTTTCATCACTTCAGACAGGTGAAATTCTACATTCACTGAACAGGCTTGCCGAAAAGTGACCATTTACTTGTTTACTCTGTGATGCTCTACTGCAATCACACTACTTTATTTCCCCTACACTTTTGACAGTGGTCTCAATCAGGTAAATAAAATAATTGCATAGTTTATTATCTTCAAGAGATTTTGTGTGAGGTCTAAAAACTGTATATATGAAATTATATGTTTTTCTTTTCCCATGTAATTAAGTAAAATTACTTCTACAGATACCAATGACTTCTTCTCCGAGATCTTGGGGAAAGGATACAAATAATAAAAGGTATTCCTTCCCATCTCTTCAGGGGATACCAAGTTTCATTGAAAGAACTTATTTCAAAATGTTATGGTGAATATTAAAGCATCTAGAAATGAGGATACAACTAGATTTAAGTTGATATATAGTCATAGTTAGACTATTTGTGGTTATGTCTGACAGAGAAGCTCAAATAGGTGACCTTGCTGCTTTTTCCATTTCATTTCTTCTGAAAACATCAATAAAATCTAAACAGACATTCTAATACA
Source organism: Caprimulgus europaeus (assembly GCA_907165065.1). The sequence goes on along the minus strand of OU015538.1, from coordinate 17,747,783 downwards.
TCAGAAGTTCATGAAAATCACCAGCATGGTAAACAGGGACACATTTGTTCTCAAGACATGACCAGTGTTGTGGTCCAGAACAACAGCAGAAGTTTACATACATGTAATGCTCTAGGACACCTAACCTAAAATTACAGCTTTGTCAGTTTTCTTTGATCCCCTCATCCCATGAATTGCTTTCTGCTGTGTTCCTGCCTGACAATAACATTTTTAGCACACACCTGCTGACAGAAGTATTAAATATGTAACTTGAAGACATTTATAATATTAAAAGCCTAAAGTCAATAGGGATATACTGAACTATCATGATTGCAAAAGCCGTGCAAGCACTCAAGTTTCAGACAAACATGCCACATGCTACAGAATTAGTAACATTAGCAGAGAACGAGAAATAGTGGCTGATACAAGATGCACTGTTATAGAAACAATGGGTTTTGTAAAAATGATTACAGTTCACACACACCGAAGGGCAGGAGCAAGACCAGACCTTTCCTGGGTTATTTTAGCCCCCTTGTGCTGCACAATTAAGCTTTAATAGCCATGTGATATTTTTAGCAGTTTTGAAGGGACTGCTGTTGCTATTTTTACAAGTGCCACCATGAGCCTGCTACAAGTGTTGGTATGTAAAATGCATTTTACTTCTACTACTTAAGGTTGCCTCTTTAAATTACTTGAGGAATACAAAGCAATTAGCATTAGAGACCAACTTCTACTGGTGCTTTGGGATTTCTTTTATTACATTTCATCACTTATGGATATAAACCTAAATACAAACAAAAGGAATACAATAGCTACCAATGTTGAACTCCTCCTGGGAGGAGAGAGAAAACACAGAAGTGATTATTAAGTCTGGGAAAAATTTGTTCTTTGCCTAAAGAACATATCACATCTTTAGGTATCTGCAAGGAAGCCACTATTCCAACAAAAATTGATTGGTTAACAATTAACACAAAACATTACCAACTCAGAAGCAAAGACAATAGGATATCAGAGATGTGACATTTGGGATTTGGGTTTTTTTGTTGCTTTTTTAACACTGTTTTCAGAACATTTACCATGACATTATTTCCTTATACTTAAGAGCTGAACAGCCTTTTCTGCCCTACAATCTGTTCCATTGTCTCAGTCTCTGGAACACATTCCTCACTCCCTCTGTCCCATCTTGCTGTGCCTCTTCATCCTCCTGCTTTATTTCCAGTGTTTAACACTACATATCATGTAGAAGTAGTCTCCTCCTACTAAGACTTGTAACTCTCTACATTCTATTGGATTATTACTTGTCTTTCCCTTATTACTTTTCTTCAACATCTACTTAAGATTCTTGGACTTTTTGATGAGGTAGGGCTTTATGCTGCTGTCAGAGTGATAAGTGAAGGACCTTCCTTGATCTCTAAGCACTGACAAATTGAAATGAAATTAACTCAGCCCATAAGTCAATGGCAGAACACAGCACTTGCTCAAGGGATGATGTTCTGCCACAAACTTTCATTGATTATGGTTGCCTGTATTAGAAGGGTGCCACATCAGCGGCAGCATGACTACCAGACCATTCCATCAAGCCACTATTTCTCATGGGAAGGCTGACAGTTCAGCAAAAAAACAGGACTGAATCCAAGATTGCAATTAAAAACCAGAAATCAACATTTAGATTGTACCTAAAACTCTAATTCATTTGCAGCAACAGCTGAGAAGTATATCATGTTCAAATATTTAGAATATTCTAGACATTACCAAAACCACAAGGTAAAGCTAAACATAGATATTTCAAGAGATGATTCACCAAATCCAAAATATGTTGTGCCCAGAAGTATCCATATTACTAGGTCATAAGCACCTGGTTTTGCTTATTAACGCTTCAGAAGTGTCCAACAAATTCAAGGATCACCATAATCTTAAAATAATCACCAATGACCAACAAAGTTCTATGAAGCTACAAATAAACGTGTTGTACAAGCTACTGCATCAGCAATACAGGTGGTATAATACCAGCTGTACTCTATTTTTTTCCCCCCAAGATTTTGGGTTTTAGGACCAGGAATTTTGTTTTACAAATTTAAAATTAAACCTCTGACCATCTCTCAAGCATATACACTTAAGTTTTCCTTAAGCATCTTCCTTCCCTTCCTCCCCTGTAAGGAGCAATACCATTTTTGCCAACTCCAGTTTTGTCCTTTGTGATCCAATTGTTGCTTAATAAACTAATTCATTTGGTTTTTATTTACCTCTCCAGCTGAAGAGATCTGATCCTGTTTATAGTCATGTTACTAAGAACTGAGGCATTAGTCACTTCTCAGTGTTTTTGGCAAGCCACGGCATACAGCTAGACCAAGGACTACTTACTCCTTGGGAACCTACCTCTATGTTGTATTTGCTTCTACTTACTATGGTTATTAGAAACAAAAATGTCTATCTACTGTCTATAAAATCATTCATCATAGCACAGGGTTGTGACCTTAATTTGTTACTTCATCTAGCCACTCTATTTAAGGATGTTATTCACATCTTACAGTAATTATTTTCTCCTTTCCATGCATACTGACAGTGTTTGTAACTTTCCATGACCTATTCTGAATTCAAAATTACACCAGGAATCCCTGCTTATATTCTTACTGATAGCACTTGAAGACACGGAAGCTTTTTACTGTCAAAATGCATGCAGAAAGTTATTAGATTCTGTACATTAAATAAAGCAAAGCTTTGTCTTGATGCATAGTGAATGTTTCTATGAACTGAGCACTGATGAAGAAACATACCTTCATTTTTAATTGACTCAAAACAAGACTTCAAGTGCCCACCTTTGTATAGTTCAAATACTTACTTTCCAAAAGAACAACCAATAACAACCTCAAAAGGTAGAAATCTGTTCCTGCTGACACTACTCAGAATTTCAAGTTGGTCACACCAGCAGCAACTCAACTAGAAACAAGATTTGTTAGTTAGGGAATCACAAGTTAGTGATAGTTTCATAACTATTGTACAGAAATACCAAAAATACACATACTTTGAGGAAAAATGTTTAAATATTTTATACTCAGGTAGCATGAGAATTATTTTTACTGTTCTGAAATACAGCCTGTGTTCCAATACATCAAAAAGATCTTTCAGCTCAGTCTTTGCTCCTTCAGAAGACCTAATAAGAGGACAAAATTATACAGAAGCAGTAGACTACTGCTGAGTTTTCCAAGATCATTTTCTTCAGATAAAGAATGTCAGAAATCCTCTTGAACAGAGGAAAAAAAAAAAAAAAAAAAAAAAAGAGGTTTCAAGCTTGAATGATACATCTAACAGACTTATTACAGTTAAAAAAACCCATTAATCAAGCTATTAGCAAAGAACAAACCTTCAGGATTTGTTTTGTTTAAAAACTGTCTTGTTATCAAGTTTTTCTACTTCACAGACAGCGAATGCCTGCAGTGTTACGTAAGGGAAACTGTTCTGCAAAAAAGCACCAGGTTGTCATCAATGTAATTGGCAGAGAAGTTTGACAGACTGAATTCCTTCCTTGAAGTTATATCGATCATGCATACTCGATCACGCAATTGGGTTTTTCAGGACTTCAAGTGCGTTCACAGTATTACATACGCTTTGCTGACTTTCTAACGCTTAGCTTGTTGGCAAGAACATTCAACCAAGTCCTGAATTACTAGCAACTGCTCCTGAAAAGAAAATTTGTAATTTGCACCTGCACCAGAATCCCGATAGGAGAAGTTATAGTCACCCAGGGAAGGAAGGTAAGCATACCAGCCTATTGTTAACTACTAATATGAGTAACAAACTATCGCCCAGAAAGGCAGAAGCAGACTGTTTAACATGTAACAATTGTTAATGTTTTCACTAACTGTTTACAAATTAAGAAGCAAGGTAGCCAAGTGTTACCCAACACCATTTAGGACTTGTTTCAAGCGTTTATTCAGCTATAACCAAGTTTAAGACTTTGCTAATTATCAATGATACATTCAATATATGTCACAGCTGTTATCTTCCAAGTGTTCTCACTGCTAAGAAAGCAACTGTTAAGTATGCTGAGTAAAAAGCTTGTATTCTAGGTGTGCAATAATTACAGAAATAGAACTTTTAAACAACTGTTATTATTATTCCCACACTGACATACGTCATAGTATTTTATTAAAACCTCCCTCCAACAGAACAGCAGCCATTATCAACATTTTTGCTTATCAAGAAAAAATGTCTAGAAGGGCATTTCTTGTGGAATGGAAGCATTAATCCATTACTGTAGTTTTATTATAGTTCTTGTTTAAACCCATCTTGGATATGTCAACATAAGCGCCAGATCCTTTTTTTCCCCAAAGTCTGGAGGTTTTGGTTTATTTGGGTTTTTGTTTGGTTGGTTTTTTGTTGGGTTTTTTTTGGGTTTTGTTTTGGGTTTTTTTATATAAAAAAACCTCTCCATTATCAGTTCCATGGACACTTGGATCTCTCAGAATAACTTTTAAGCAAGATTCACTGTAGTTTAACTAAACTTGGACATGAAAATTTATGGGGGCCGGGGGGGGGTGGGAAATTCTTAATTTAGGTTTTCAGAATCTACTGTAACACTCTCCCTCCAATCCCAAATGAAACATCCCAGACGTAAAAGTAAAGCAACCTCATCTGGACTGCACAAGATACTGGAACAATCAGCGCACGTGACAGAACAGAAAGACTTCTTCATACTGTCCTCATGAACACCTCTCTCTGGAAAGGGAAAGTATATACTCATTTTTTTTCTGCACAGCTATCAAAGGATTGAGCCAGCTGTACCTGTCCAAGGAAACAATGGGTTTTCTCCAAGATATTCCAGAGTTTATTAGCTCTAGGAATTTTTATTTTTGCACTCTGCAGACGGATGAGGTTGTAATTAGTGATGACAGTCGGAGCAGAAAGGCCGGACAGACCGCTCAGGGGAAGGAAGACTTCTGGAGAAAGAGATAGAGATTAAAAAACAGGGGGAAGTAGCAGCCCACCCAGTGAGATCTTCTAAAGCACCCAACTGAACTTGGAACGCGAATCCATTTTATTTCCCACTAAAATTGATGGAAATAACCTCTCTATTCCTTAACTTCTGCAACAATAAAACTGGCTTTTGCAAAGATAAGCTCAAAGAGCTTTCATTGCTTTTTAAAAAAAAAAAAAAATTTAGATAATTTTCCCTCTTTAAAGTTCAGAAAACTGAAAAAGGTAGTCCAAATGGACACAGCGTGAGAAAGTTTCTTTCACTGAAACACATACATGGGAAGCTGAGAAGATAGTGGTATGACCAAACACTCTGCTACTGCTTTTCTTTAATGATAATCCTCTGCTTTTTTCCATGTTTGGGAGTAGATGTGTTTTTAGGTAAAAAACCCACATCATCTATTTTTATATTCCTGTGCAGTAAAAACTGCAAAAACAATCCATGAGTAGGGTAGAAAGTAAAAAAAACAAGAGTAATTAAAACATAAGATGAAAAAAATTAATACTTTAAAATTAAAATAATTAACATTTCAATTGGCAAACAAACAAAACTCCACAAAAAAACACACAAGACAAACACTCACTTTCTGGTTGCCCAAAAGTAAAGATATAAAGATTAAAAAAAAAATTTACTTCAGACTGAACGTCCCCCATCCCTCCTTATTCCTTTACCATGGGTTTTGGAAACATCTATTCAACAGAACTTTTTCCTGACTTAAAGAAAAAAAAAAATCAAGAAAAAAGTATTAAAATAAAGGAGTAGTTTAAGGGTTTATTTAAAAAGAAAAGAGAAACAGAGGAAATTAATCTATAGTATTTTACACATCAGATGACAGAACACTTCTGAAGTCTAAGCTCCCATTTCTGGAAATTCCCTGTTTTACCCCAGAAAAGTCTCCTGAGCATCTTCTATTGCAATTGTTGTACTTTGTATTAACAAACAAACACAAACATCTCTGAAATAAAGAGGAAATACCAGACAATCTTCTATGCTAAAGTCTTCAAAGGCAATCTGAGGTGGTGTTCCTATTTGTGTACTTTTTATTACTCAGTCTAAAGATTACCAGTTTTGTCTACCCAATTAGAGTCAAAAATTAATTAACTCAAGTCTGCCACCTTTCAAAGCAGTCAACCAGCTTAAAGCTTTCTGAGGTGGGTTATCTTCAGTTCTCCTCAGAACTGTGCTGCTTGATACAAAATACATAAATTTTCTGTCTTTGGCTCAATGAATATTTGCTTAGGATTGCTTGTTAAAATGCTTGTCCACTCCCTTTCAATTCAAGTTTGATCAACAACTGTCTAGTTTATTTCTGCTAATGAATAACTGAACAATTAATGCTGAAGTATATTAAAATGTGAAATAACAACCAGAGGGAGGACAAAATAGCCCAGGGCAGGCAGCAGTGCAAGGATATTGCCTATTGTACCAATAGCAGAAGACAGGTTTTCAGCCATTAGGGCCAAGCACAGAAATCTAATTAAGATATCTGAAACACATTTGATGTCAGTCTGTTTACCCAAAACTGTCTTTTGGGTGGTCTAATTAGTATTACTTTATATGCCTAGTTGTTATAGATGACTCTGTGAACTGATTCCAAGGCCTTTACAGAACCATTCCTTGGGTGGCATCTCATTCTGGGAAAAGCAGAACTGAAGTGTGTCAGAGAATATCAGCTCTAAACCTTAAATACGCAATAGTAAATCTTTAAATATTAATTCCTCCTCTGCTTTCAAATTCTTATTCTAAAGATGACTTCGCTTTCATAACTTTAGATAAGCCAATTCACTTTTTTTTTTTTTAATAGAAGGACAAATGCAGTTTTACTTCAAAAGCAATGACTAGGTTTCTAGAAATGGAGATTTCCATTTTCTTCCCAACCCTAATTCCACTAGGAATAGCTTAGTATTTTTTTATGGATCCTTGTAAGGAGAAAAAAAAAGTAATAAAAACCTCTAAATACTGATTCATTTGTAGAAATAGCCTCACATGGCTCTCAGGGGATCACAAGGAGACAGTACAGCTTAAGTAAACAATCCCTATCAACACAGCTGAACCATTTGCTGCCCATTCTCTTTATACCACAAAAGTCTGCAGATTTATTCTGTTTATGTCAAGCTGACACCAGATCTGGTTATCTAGACTACTATTACCATCCTTTTCTCCTATCCTTGGCATCCAGCATTATATCTTCCATGTATTTATCTTCTTATTTTTCTGTTGCTATGACAGCATGAAAATACCACCATTGACATAAATTAATACCTGAATATAATAAAACCAGCCTTTGTCACTTCTTAATAACTGTGGCCTCTCAGTTACAATTCCTAAGGAAGATGCAAACACCCTATTGTGATCTTTTATTTTTGTTTCCTTTACTGAAGGATGTATTTTTATTTGCAAGTAATCTGAACCTACAGATCAGTGTGTTGGGATGACAACAATTATCTCAAGCTTTTAATAGGAACAATAAGATCTTCATCAGTACTCAAAGGATCATACGACTCCTTTTGTGTCTCACAAAAAGAAGGACTCAGTATCATGGCCAAATCAAGTGGGAGACATTAACACTGACCTAGACTAGCTTTCCACTCTACTCACTGAAAAAAAATTGTCTCTGTATCTAACACCAACATGACAATATTTTGGGTTTTTTTAAAGAAAATTTCAAAATTACCTAAAAATAAATGACACTGGTGAGTAAACAAATAAAGACTTTAAAAACAAAATTCACCACCATTTTAACTGTGGCCAGGAATTTTTCAAGCAGCAAGTTTTGTTCCTGACAACTAAGAAGTTGAGAAGTGTACTCTGCAATTCAGACTCTTGCTTAACAGGCTTGCCTTCTCTCATTTGTTTGCTTGCAGATTTGCCAGCTCATATGGGCTTATTTATTAATAAGCTGCACTCAGCATCAACACCCAGCATGTGTCTTCTGCTTTGTTTTTAAGAACCTTTCCCAATAAATTAACTAATAAAGATATAAGACATCACCAAGTAAATAAAGACCTGGAAATAAATTGCACTATTCTACAATCAGAAAATTTAACAAGAGACTGAAAAGTAGTGGATAAGATGAAATTAATGAGACTATCAGCAGGGTAGATCCTGTGCTGCCTTTGTATATCCAAAGGCTGAAGTCTCAGAGAAAGCAAGCAGACACAAATTTGCAATGCCAGAAACACAGTGAAAGGTATTAATATTCTTTACAGAAGACAGAGGTGTTCTTGCTATTATCTCTAAAATGCTGTAGCACTCACAGTTAATTATTTTATACAGGTACAAATCTTTAGGCCACTGGAAAGGAAAAAAACCCAAACAAATAATAGTATTTGTTTGACTTCAGTGATGTAAGTGGCTTTCTGATCAGGTAGGTACACAAAAAAATAGCTCAGAAGCACACCCGTTGCTCTGACTGCTTTACTGTGTTGATCATATACAGCAGCTTATTTTACTACAGAGAACCTGAAATCTGGTCTTCATTAAGAGAATTACCAAAACTTTTACAAAATATTTCAGAAGATGAAATAGCTCTTGGAAATAATTAGTTTCATTTTTCATATTTGAAGTGTTTACCTGGAGCAAGTTTTTTATTATCTTAAGTTTTTACAAAACAATACAATGTATTACATGTCAATCAGTAAGAATTTTTCAGAAGCAGCATGCTCTCTTTTTTTGCTGACGCTTCTTTTTTCAGCTAGGTAAGATACTCCAGCACTTACAAGAAGCAAAAAAGCCAACAACCAAAAAAGTTATGGATATGACAAATACAACTATGAAATAATAATGAAGTCTCTAAAATGACTTAACCAAGACCCTGTTTTCAAAAGTGTTTTATACTTAAAGTAGTCTGAGTACTACAGAAAGCCATTAAGATTATGGTTCCTCATGTTATGCCTATTCTAAGAACACCTCATCAATATAACAACAACATCCTCTACTGCTCAAAATGTCACGTACTAGTTACAGGATGGTCAGTGCATTTCCTACTCAGACAACTCACTGAAACTGCACTGCTGATACCGTAACTGCGCTTATCAGAGCATCCAAAGTCGTGGGTTTTCATAACAGGAGTTCTGTAATAAGCCTATGGAGAAAAACCAAGAACAGTAACTACACACAGCATAGGCCTGATCCAAAACATAGCCTTCACGCTGCAGAATCGACCAGTTTATCAGCTCTGGTAAGGTAATGACAGAATCCGAAACACTGGGGCTGTAACAGGAGAGGAGGGACTCATTAAGACATCATGCTGCCTGAAGCTTGATTAACTGGCTACACTGCTTCCAGAACTTCTGCTTTTTGGAAGCTGTTGCACATTACCATGTAAATTTATCAGCTACCAGAAGGTAATTTCACAGTTTGGATTTGAGAAGCTTGTAAATCCACTTTAGAGCTTACCAACATATCCTTGCCTTTACCTGGTCCTGTTCAATGACTTTTGGGTAATCACACCATTTCCAGTAGAACTCAAAGAACTTGTAGGTGTCTTGTCTTGACCTTGGGAACTCAACTCCTGCCAACAATCACTCAAGTTTTGCTTTAACTTCTCATTTAGATATGTTCATACAAGTTTTTCACATAAAAATAAATAGGGGAGCACCCATTCCCAAAGCATGGGCTGTACATGAATAAACCCCAAGGCAAATATTTTTTCATAACATTTGAGAAGCTAATCAAAGCCTGACTCAGCCTGAGAAGAGATCTACACATATACCAATGTGTAACATTTGGGAACTGGCTATAATCGTATATTTTTGCATTAATATATGTGAGTGCTTGTTAAAAGTCACACAACTTAAGCTTTAAAGTGATCTTTTGTTTAGTTTTGTCCAAGTCTGTTCTACTGTCAGATAATGGTTCTATCACATGTTTTTATTACTTGGGAAAACTAGGATGCAGGTGGGGCTGGGGGGAAACACTAAGCAGATACAGACTCCCTAATGGCCCAGCTTGTCATTTTTTCCTTGCCTCAGACACATGGTTACAACTGTGCTGTGTTATCAAAAAATTAAATCAAAAATTAAAACTTCAGGGAGCCTCAGTGTCTGGTTCTAGTGACACAACACCTAGTCAATATCTATCTTTTCAATTTGCTATCAGAGCTTGCATTTTACCTCAGCATTTAATAGATTCCTTGTTGAATTATCTAAAGTATAAAAGGCCAAAGCAACAAGGCTGCCTTTTAAAGCAGCTTTGCATCACTGCACCCCTTGATCCACACACAGATTAATTAGATCACCAATAAATCAAATAAATAATGTATTAATATTTCTTCCTTCATTAACATACTTGGTTGGTGGGGCAGAATTTCAGCTGGCATTAAAAAAGCTTATGATACAACAAAAAAGTCAACACAAAAGTGGATATAAAAAGGATACTGGATTTTCTGAAGTAAATTTAATTGCAGAGACAGAAACATTAAGAGTTGCATGCACATTTCAGTTCGGCATTATTGTTTTTGTAAAGGACTAGAAGCCAAGGCAACGCACCCAGCTCATGGTTCCTCCCCTTCCCAGAGGAGATGCAGTTCCACTGCCTGGTGGGAACGATTCTGCCTCACCAGCTTCACACTTCCAACACAAGGCGACAGGGCAGGGAAATACACAGCTTGGAACTTCTCTTGCACACACATGCACACACAGTGTGAAAATTCTCAATACATATGTAAAGTAAATATAAATTTTAAAAAACCCCAACAGTTATTATCAAAACACTATGGCAGATATTCTGCCAAAAGTTTGCTTAAGCTAAACGCATTCAGTCTTTCTTACTTCATTTCCAGACTAGAGCAATTCGGAGGAATTCAGCCTCCTAACATAATAGCTTCACTGATTTTTAGTAACAGCAAAAAAACCCAAAACAAAACAAAACTTTTAGACCTCAGATTTTAGGAATTATCTAGCCTTTATGGTTGATTTCCTTCCACACTTAAAATGCTGTTCATAGGAATATACATAACAGTTTCTTCTCCATTTCACCATTACTTTTTACATATCACCCATAGGTATTCAAAACCAGATTTTTCAGTTTCCTCTAAACCCTGATGAACATGAATTTTTCTACAATATGATGTAACAAAAGTCACATCACTATGCACTCACACAGTTTATAAATCAGTATTTATTCAACATTAAAAACATGGTAAGTTAAATACATATTTCCATGGAATCTTTATCACAAGACTTTACTCAGTGTCCATTTGATTCTGCAGAAAGACTCCACATAGTTCAAAAGCACAAGATCAAACCCAGACAATCCCTTCATAATGCTGTATCACTTACCCTCCCTGAATTAACCACTTAGTTGGGAAATAATGGAATTACTGTAATGGAAGATGGTGTTTTCTGTAATTGTATACCGTGCAAGCATTTTAAGCACAGACTTCAGCTCTTTCATTCTGCTACTTTTATCTTTGTGGAAAGAGATCATTAAGCAACTACACCCTTTGCTGCTTACCCTCCATCACTTCAAAGAATTCGGCCCAATTTCTGATACCATCTGAGAAAGGAAGACAATCCTTTCACTTCGTTTCCTCCAGTTAGATCATGTCTACTCTTGGTAAAAACCATATGATAACTTAGGCTACCAGGGTCACTTAACAGATGTTAAAAACCCAGATGAACTAAGTCACCAGTAAGAATTCAGGACTAACTCAGCTGTCCATCTTTACTATTTAAATGAAAACCCAGTGTAACCAATCCTACAAGACATTCCAGGTTTATTTTGTAGATTGACTAACCTGGCATCCACTGAACTGCCACATCAGGGTATTTCACACTGCATCAGGGACTTTGGAGGCCTTTTATTCTTGCTTCAAAAGTACAGAAGATAAGCCTACTTGGGTAGGATGGAACTTCACTTAGTATGCAACAAAGAACCAACTCAAAAACTATGTCAAAGATTGTATACTTACTGCTTTGAAGTCCTAGCTAGAAGTATTTATTCAGCGTTATTTGTTACTGGTAAAATAGAATAATGGCTTACAAGTATAACCATTAGACATACAGAACAGAGTGATGTAGATCTGGCCCTGCATTTGAAAAAAAAAAAAAAAAACAAGAAAAAAAAAAACCCCACAGAACAAAACCAACTCCTCCTATCAACTCCCCAAATTATTTTTTTTTCTGTCCTAATATGAATGGTGTCATAAAATGGTCACCTATGCCTCACAGTAGTAAGGTGCTCTCTCTTTTTTTTTTTTTTTAAATTCAAAACTGCCTGCTTTCTCTACAAAAGAGATTGTTCCTTCACTTAAAATACTCAGCAATCCCTTAAGCTCAACATAACTTTTACATTAATATTTGATATAAACTCAGCTATGAATGTATCACAATAAAAAAATATTGAACCTGCATCTTTATCTTGGGTGGACTCAATTAGGACATTTTTCATAAGTACTTCTTGGAAGTTTAATTTCAACTGAATGATCCTTAATATTCAAACACACCTACAAGCATCTTAGCAGGCATTACATTAAAGAAACAAGAGACAACATATGATATTACAGGAAACTAGATGTCAACAAGCCTATAGAAGAGCTTTAAAATACTATTTATGCTCAAGATTCCAATAAAGCTTTAGTTAACATTTAATTGCATATCATGCATTAGTTTTTTATAATGGAACTGGTTTGGGTTTTTGTTGTTTGTTTTTTTTTTTAACATGAAAAGAGGTCCCTCAAACTCCCAGTGCAAGAGTTCTACAACTTTGTTGTTTCCAGAAATTACAGAAGGAAAATAGTATTTGTGTACAACACCAGTCACTAAAAGACAAATCAATTGCTACACGTTTGCTATAACTTAGAGAATACATTTCTAGGAAAGCTGGACTTCACAGACAAATGCTATTAGAAATCTGACCTAAAGCAGTAGAATTAGAATCCATCTGAAAATAAAAAAGGAGTAAAAGCTGCAGCTAAAATACATTGATTTTTAAAAGTATTCAATACAAAAATAAAAGAAAAAACTTGAAGGGTTTTATCTGTCACAGGAAAGGTTTTATATCAGCCTGTCTATACAAACTGTTCAACTGTCATCTGTGTCTCAAGGCTGGGAAAATTAAATGAAAAATTCACATCTGTCTGGTCAGGGACAGTTGAACCCTGGTACCCTGGGTTCTGAGAGAGGGTACAAGACTTGTTAAAGAAAGTAAATGTTCTCCTAAGGGCAGGGGAAGAATAAAAAAGGAATATCTTGTCTCAGCATCCTGATCAACTACATGAAGATTTAAGCAACCAGAATCACAGCATTCTTGCTGGTGCTTGAATTGCTATTTTAAGGAAGACTGCTTTGCACTGAAGAAGGGAACAAAGTTCTCGAGCATTTTCAGACATAACTTGTGTTTTTACAAGTCAATGATCATCCATCAGCCAAAATAATAAATACACCTATCTGGCCTCATGCTGGGAAAAAATAATAATAAAAAAAAATCCCTCGATCCTGAATATGGATGGATGCACTTCTGCATAAATCAAGAGGCTGCAGACCCAACAACAGGAATTTCTGTGGGTTGCCCTTTGCCTTTGCATAGTGTTCATGTGCTTCTTTCAGTCACACACTAACATACTTTACACCTGTGGAGGGTGCAGAAGGGAGGGAGAAGTTCCTTTGAGTCATCAGTGACTCTCCAGAGCCCCAGCGAAGTTGCCTGCAATGTGTCTGGATCCATGTCTGGATAAAGACATTACCCTTTTCAAAAGAAAGTCAGTGTCAATTACAGCCAAGCACACAATTTTTTGCCATAACAAATTAGTAAATACTAGTCATCTGGAGAACAGAAGAATCAGACCAAGAACAAATCCACCAATATTCTTCAGCAGTAGATAGACCAAATAATCTTTCAATCCCTGCAAAAGTTTTTCTTGCTCTTCATCTTTTATCTTTATGTGACTTGGCACTAACAACAAAACGCAGTTTTCCAAGGTATACACAGTTTGGGAAAGGGGATGAACAGAGACAGGTACCTCATGTGCAATTGGAAATGGAGCTAGGAGTGGTGTGGCAATATCTAGCCCAAGTCTGGAAAGAAGTTTGTGGGGATATCAAGATTAGGACCAATGAAATTCCTTAATATCATATTAAGACCAGGAAGTTCAATACCTTCTCAGACCTTGATCAGAATAGATCCAGTTTATCAAAAGAGCCAAACTGCTACTTGCACACTACTGTACTTGAAATAATTCTGGAATTTGTTATTTCCTTTTATTTATTCCTATAATTCATAGATTTGATATGTAGGTTCACAGGTGAAATTCTTCATGTACAGCCAAACAGGTAATTTTCTGATCTATATTAAGGTTTCAACTGATTCAAATAATACTCTAGTTTGGATAAAGGCCTTTTTAAATACAATATAAATAAATAAATGCTGACTATACTGGGCAAGTTGGCCTTTTCAGATTTCCTTTGTATTTCAAGACAAAACAATTAAATTATATGAAACAGGTTCAGTTGTAAATAAAATAATTTATACAGCATACAAGTTAATCATGCCTTTTTAAACAAAGAAAAAAGTAACATTACACATAATGGCAAAAAAATTAACCCATTAAAGATTTTATTTTCTCTTCCTTAGCTGTGAATATCACAGGAGTTTTTACTGAGTGCTTCTGCACCGTTCTGCAGTCATTGGAAAGCAGGAGACAAATGCTGCAATTCAGTACCACTTCAGTTCCTTTGTGCAATACGAACAGTAGGCTGGGGAGGGTGGAAAAAAGCTAACAAAAGCTGAGTAGACAACCCCTGGAATCACAGTTCTAGCAGCTCTTAGCTACCCCAGGATCAAATGACTCATGAATGTGGCAACCTGCCACTTCCCTCTTTCACTGGTCATACACTGAATGAACTTCAGCCTTAACAACCTGTTCCTATGATTGCCTAAATATTAACAAGAATATGACAAGAATCCATTTTAACTGTTCAAAGCACATTCTGTTTAAGTGCATATATAGAGGATAAGTTTCAGCTGTGTTGATGCAAGATGCCTTAGATAAAATATAGACATCACCACTAAGTACTGACTAACAAACAGGTCATTAACACCATTTGAGAGTCCCATTTTCAATGGCTTGGCAAATACAGCAGAAGCTGCCTGGAATCAGCTCAGTGGCATTAGTTTCTAGCTGGAGTTTCTAAACTTACTCCTCAATACATGGTATCATGCCAAACTGGACACAGTTTGTTTTTCACTAATGGCAAGACTATTTGATCAATTATATTTGGCAATAACTTACTCAGCAAGAACTGTCACTGTAATCAACAGGATGACATTCACGGTGAGGTACTGCACAGAGGCTAACACAATGACACCAACACCACCAGATTCTGGTTGCAAGTGAGGGCTGAAATGGAGTTTGAGGAAATTCAACTCTGAAACATAGGGTTTTTTTGTCTGCTCCATCCTCCTCACTTCCTTAAGAGCATGCCTGTGTCTCATTGGAGTCTCTAGGAGTTATGAGCACTCACACTGAGGTGAGAATATGCCCCTAAGTCCACAAATTCTCCCAAGTAATGAACTGTAATGGGAAAGGGGATAACAAAAGGAAAAGGTGGAAGCTAGCAGCGATTGGACAAAAGTTTACCATAACAACCCCTGCTTAGCAAATTCTCTGCCAAGCAATTTATATCCACAAGAGGTACATTCCATTCCCTTAGCCTCCAGTGCCTTTTAAAGTTAAAACTTCTTTCTTGCTGCAGTTTATGGTGCATTTTTACTATGTGTACTTAGGAAGCAGGCAAGGCTGACTAAACAGATTTCCTCCATGACCTTTACTACTGTCGGCTGAAAACAATTTAGTCCATTTTAAGTCATTTGAGAGCACTGTAAACATTATCCAAGGGGCTTAGGAATGACTGCCTAAACCATGACCTTTCAAGCTGACAGATGACAAAAAATACTCTACTTTAAACCATTTTAAAAGATATGATAAAGGTCTCTTATCCTGCTGAAACAGAAAGGAATTTTCCTTTTACCACTACAGAATAAAAATACTTTTTGTTCCATTTATGAAATTAAATCTTTTTGAGAGATGTAAAAAATGAGAGAAATAACCTAGAGCACTCAGGTCCTTTCTCTCTTGATTAAAAGCTCAATCCTATTAATATGAATTAAGAACTGAAACAAAGGAGGTAAGCAAGTATAACAGAGTTAGGCCACATGTAAACAAAAAGCCTTACACTGGAAAGACTTTGGCTGGAAATGAGAAGAGAAAGAAAGAAACTTTATCCAAGCCAATTTTATTAACACTTTGCAAACACACCTGTTCCTCAAATCATTCATACTCAAGGGAAGCTCGATGTAACTTTCTATCTTGTCATTCTCGGTTACACTGGAAGTCAAGGCAGTGTTCAGTAAATCCAGAGCTGCCATTCAAAAGCTGCTATGTTTGGCTATATTTTAAAAGCAAAAGTCAGTAAAGTTTGACAAGAGAGAGCCAGCATCACAACTAATAGTACCCTTGGCTCTAATAGTACCCTTGTTTTGAAAGGACAACCACACGCTCCTCCCACCAACAAACAAAGCACATTCCTGGCACATTTTTGAGCTAATGTCGACATCAGTTGCCATGGGATTCTATGCTGACCCTTTGGGACATAAGAACTGGAGGATGCAGATGCTGTGCTTCAGGGCAAGGTAGGAGAAAGAAGCTCCAGAAAAAGATATTCAAGCTAACCAAAACATCAAACTGAGTTCTGCCAGGTGCTGAAAGTGCGAAGCTCTTGTCTTTGATGTCACTAAACCATCCAGGCAATGGTTATCAAGCCAAACTGCACAACACAGTATTAGGACAACTGAGTTCTGCATGTATAATGGTCACAAGGAGTCTCTCCAGCATTTTAGCAAAGCACTGGTCTCAAGCAACTTTGTCAGGTACTGTTTTTAATCAGGGTGCTACCATCATTAATAGATTAATATAGCTAAAAATGGCTTGCTAATTTGATATTTTTTATATCATTTGTGATATTCTTAATAGTTCTTTGGGTGGTTTGTTTGGTGGGGTTTTTTTTGTTTTGGGGTAGCTTTTTTTAGCTCCTTACTAGTTCAATGTGCCATTCTTTACTTTGTATAGAGACTTTTGGATAAAACCATGCATTTCATGTCAGTTTTCCTTTTTCTTCACATTTCTTTCAAATGAAAGAAATTCATACATAAACCAAGTAAAAGCTAAGTATGTTTACTCCATCACTTCATTATACTACAATAACAGGTGGGTATAACAGTTTTATCCAGAGTGGGAGAAAAGTTTGCATTACTTGCCTCTGGTTCATATCAATCCATTACTACGTGGATGATAGCCCAGAAACACACCCTACTCAATAAAAATAAAAGTGTTACAAAATTCAATTACATGGCACAGCCATTTGAACTAGTAGGAATTAGTCTGCCAAAATTTGACCACCTTGTAGTTTCCAACACATTATATACAACACAGTTTATTTAGCACTTGAGCTACAGTTTTCTGTATCCAACTCGTGAAGCATCAGAATTGTCCTTGTGGACCTAATCACTGAAGAGATGCTTTTCAAGTCAAAGGGTAAAAGTTTCACAAATTCTTCAGTCCAAAAGTGTCAAAGTCACCTAGCCAGATTTTCAGTGACTCCTCATAGTACATAAAACAATTTAAAGAAACCACAGTAAGAGACATTCAATCTGCATTCTCAGAAATATTTTCATAATGTATTTTAAGTACTCAGCCATTATTTAAGAAAACATATTTTCAGAATGACTTACTAAACTACCTGAAAATTCTGGGTAGAAAACCCTACTCAAGTCAGCCAAAAATACACAACAAAATGACATGTATAATACAGACCTTGACATCAGAGAGTCAGGTAACAAGGCACAAGATCTGTTAATGAGAAATTTGACTCTAAGAAAATATAGAAGGTCACCAGGATCACTGGTAAAAATACCACCAGTGTTACTACAAAGCTAGTGGTTCCGAGTTTTATAATGATTCCCAAAAATCCTCAACATGACTGAAGGTGGTGCCAAGAGCATCCTTTAATCATTTTCATGCTAACTCACAAGAAACAGACACAGTCACAAGCCTTTGGAGATGAGGACAATCACTAAACCCTGGCATACAGAAGACTAAAAAACTCATTACAACGGGTAAAGAAAATTGTAAACTCATTTCCATTTCCAACATTAGAGCTGCCTGCATACAAGGGAAACAACACGATGGGCAGCAAGTGCTGCAGCCATATGAACTTGCAAGTTCTCAGAAGCATCAAAATGAAATGATATTCCCTTTTGCAAAAGCCTGACAACTTTTCAGACACTGCACCTCTACTCAGTACCAAATGACATTTAAGACTATTATTCTATATGGCTTTACTCGAGATTAACAGGAAGTAGCTGTTCACTGGCTCTAATTTGATCTAGGTGTTTGATATGTCTGATGCTCTCTTCACAAAGAAAATGGCTTGATTTTGAAGCACACTGGAACTTCTGAAGCAAAATACTCAAAAAACTAAATACATCTGATTCAAAGACTTAAAAAACATACCAACTCCTAACTAAATTATTTTGGTAGGCCCTTAAGTGATCTAAGAGAGAGGATCACCGCAACAATGGCCCCAAAATTGTAACAGCTCCATGTTTATGTAAATTAATCTAATGGTTTCTTGCAATCTTTCCATTTCCTGGAGCAAGCTTGCTAGCATAAATGAAATTAAATGGATTTCAGGCTACATAACACAATGAAAAGTATTTAGCATTTATTTGGCCTTCTTATCTCACAGGAATAACACTGCAAAATTCTTATGTGGACTATACTCTATCACCAATTTAAAAGAAATGTATAAACCTCACGACTACTAGTTTATAATTATTCTGCCGCCCTTTTAAGAAAAAAAAAATTCGTATTACCACTACAAACAGGCTGGAAATATTACTGACCTGCTGTGTAACCGCTAAATAAGTTCAGAAGTAAAACAGTCAAAGAATATTGAAAGATTCACTGGTAATTCTGCTATGCAGATTTACTTGGTACTCTGAGGTACCACACAGTTACACATTATAAAAACCCCTAAGAGAGTAAGAAAAAAAAAAAAAAAAAATCCCTATTTAAGTCATCTTGTTCCTTTTAATGTTCCTTAGTTTGATACGTAATAGTCTTTGTAGCAGCACCCTGTTGTGTGTGCTGTCTAAAATATTCTACTGTAGCCTAATCAGCTAAACACTCTTTGTTTAAGTCCTAATCTTTTCCAACTCTTCCCTAGCTGCTGAGCACCTGCAGAGAGCTCCCATAGTTATCTTTGTGATACAGAGACATAAAAGATGAAACATGGTGTGTGTTACAGAAGCTATGCATACATGACAAAAACCTCAAAGGATCACCAGACTGCCCATTTACCACTGGATTTTTCTTGTAGTTCATCCTCTGTGCAAGTAAACCCAAAATATAGCACTGAATGACTGTTTTATTAAGTGTTGAGTGAATAAGATTGTATCTCCATTACTGAAATACTGAATATCATTGATTTAGCAGTTTAAATGAAGACAAGAAAGGAATATAAATTTACATCTACCCGTCTTTCACTCATTATGTACTTAATTTCCATTGCACCACATTTTTTCAGGTGTTAATACCATTACCTTTCTCACATTAACACTGGTTCTTCTTATGCACAGATCCAACTACTCGAAGTATTCTACCATAAAAGCAGAATGAAAACATACACTTCTGTAGAAAAGCTTTCTCATCCTGAGCATCTTCCACATAACAGCAGATTTTAACAAACAAACTTACTGCTACAAAACATTCAGTCCCTGCAGGGCTTTCAAAAGCATGTTCTTTTCTCATGTCATACTATTTTGAGCTACTTTGTATCTCCTCAGAAACAGCACAAGAAACATCCCTTTTCCCCCCTCTTTTGACACATTAGCACTACCAGACCAATACCTCTGCTTCCCCCACCACCAAGGATGAAGACATTGCCCTGAACTGCTCTCCACACTAGTGCAGGGAGCAGGAGGGAGCGACAGGAGCACGCTGGACACAAACACAAGAGCATCGATACACAAAAATGCAGCAAAACACTTCAGGTAGCAAACAGTTCTGCAGGCCATCTTCTACCAAATTGACCCCGTTTCTTACACAGCTTAAGACTGTTTTAATTCCATGCTAAGGAATTGGAAACACTAAAATAATTACAGTTCCTTCAATAAAAATAGATTCAAATTTTACAGTTTAATGCTTACTTGTTTTTCTTGAACTTAAGAAGAAATATCCTCACTCATCTCCCTAATTTCTTCAAAAGCAAATTCTGGATTCTAAATATAGTTCAAAAGCAGTAGACAAGACATTCTGTTCCCCTGATACTAGAGTTTTCTACCAGCTCTATTTGCGTGCAGAAATATCATTATGATTGATTATTTTTTTCCCTTCTTCTTTCTTGCCTTTTTGTCCAGACATTCCACATTTCTAAACATATTAAGATTTGTGAACCACAGGGATTCTCTCTACCCTAAATTCAGATGTTTTGAGAAATTGAATGAAATCTAGAGAAGTTCCAGATTACTGATGTCAGCTGTCAGTTTTCCTTAGGCTTGTAATATTACCTTTAAGGGAAACATTTCTTAATCAAGTTCCATTTGCTTTACCCATTAAGTCTCTGCAATATTGCTGATCTGGATGTCACCTGGGAATTCTACTGTCAAAGTTTCTCCTTCCAACAGAAAGTGGATTTCTTTTTACACAAGATCCTTTGTGTCAGCTGTGCAATACGAGGTTTTGCTTGACAACAGAACCTTTACAAAGTTTTTGAACAAGTTTGCAAGAGACTGTAAACATGATGTTACAAATAAATTGACAGGGAAGAACAAGAAGATGGGCTGCTGCAAGAGCAAAAACAAGCCAGGAACTGAGGGTGAACATAGCACAGGCAAGGTCAGCCTCACCAAACAGGGGGGACAGTCCCACAGGATCAAACAGGATCAGACTGGGAGAGGGACAGATTCCACAGGGTCTGGACAAGGCAAGGTCCAGGGAATATCCAGGGAGGTATAAGGCAGAGCCAGAGCTAGGACCGGAGTGCAGGCTATGACACAAACTCAGCCTCCCTCCTGCAGACAGAACCTGAGATGAGACTGGAGAGGAGCTACCCACAGCACAGCTCCAAGGCCCATCCAATAAGCCAAGGCAGCAGGAGACAGAGGCAGATCTGTGATACAGCACAGGCAAGGGCCCTGGACCAACATGCAGACTGGTCAGGGGATTTGGGTGAGAAGAGGCCCCAGGTAAGTCTGGTCAGAGCCCATTAGTGCAACCACAGCCCTGACACAAAGCAGCCTGTGCTCTACCCTCTAGGGCACTACTGGATAAAGAGTGTACATGTAGCAGTGACTGTTGTCTCTTCCTCTGGCTCACAGACTCCCATCTGTTTCAGTTTAAGCCTGTATCAGATTCCATTATGAGGATTTTAACTTGGAGCTCTTTGGTAGGGCTCAAAAGGAGCATAAGGAAATTCTTATCATGCTTTTAAGTAGAGACACTTGATCAATCAGAAATTAAATTACAAAACTGCATTGGAAAAAAAACCACAAGTATTATAATTTAACCTGAAAAGGATCTTCAACACTCTCATCATCATGTGCCAAGTGGTAAAGGAAAGCATGATTCACTCTCCACTGAGACCATCTGAAGCTAGTATTTAGCCTAAAGAACCACAGAGGAAGCAGAGTTACTCTGAAATTTTAAACAGACAGACTATTTTAAAATAGTAAAGTATTAACTACAGTTAACTAGCCATTATATCATTTGCACACATATCCAGTATTGGCTTTTTTACAGTATTGTCTGTTATACCATTATCTGCAAGAAGGAATGAGCTGCAATAGCACAGGTGTGTATCTCTGTGTTTAGCCCATATCCAGGGCTGAACTGCAGCAGTTGCTCTATCACCCAGTGACCCATCCGCAGCTAAGAACGGAAATCAGGAAAAGGAGAAGAGGCTCATGGGTTGAAACTAAAACATAGTTAATGAAACAAGAGTATATAAAGTTATACTCAGCCCAGTGAATGTACAGCAGTCCTCAGGAGCAGATTTATAAGCTAGCCCCTCCAGCAACAGAAATCCTTGAGAGGAGAAGAGGAGCCCCTCCATCCTCAGCAAACCTCCCATTTATAAGGAGAACCATGTTCATGATGTGATGGGACACATCTGTTGGCCAGCTCAGATCAGCTGCCCTGGCTTTTGCGCCTCCTAGCTCAAGCACCTGGCTGACTACAAACTGCTAAGGGCCTGCACACCATGGCTGGCCTGTGATTCCACTCCAGCATCCCATTAAAATATTCATTAGATATGCAAATCAATGATTTTCCCTCTCTCCTCAGACAAAAAAGAAGCCTAAATCCACAATGGACATTTAAAAATATAGTTATTGTACTGAGACAAGAAGAGGTCCATTGTAAAACAAAAACTATGCAGAGGATATCTGGGTGCAGGTAACCAACACAGCATACATAAGGAAAGCAAACAATATTCATTAACAACTGTGGCTGACTTTTGTGTCTCCTCAGTAGAGAAGGTAGTGACTAACAGAGCCCCTACTCACAGCACAAGCGTCAGAACAAGCAACAACAGAGCATTTCCATTCAGTGGTTCCCACACAGATTCCTTTGCTGCAGAGGCTTGTGTTTCAGTTAACATGGTAATCCCTGTCTTCTCAGGAACCAACCTCTGAGCTTGCTGCGGCAGGAGAAGCTCCCTAAGCTGAAATCCAACTCCTCAATCAAAGCTCTTCCCCATGCCTCCTCTACCTTTACAGCTGACTCTAAGGACATTAGACCACAAAAGCCTTTCCTCACAAATCATTCAGTTGCTTCAGTCACTAATAAAGGATATTAACAAAGACATTTTGGAGACTTAAGGAGAAAAGGTACTTTATACGAAAGATGCAATAGAAGTAACACAGTTTATCTACACTTTTGCAAAGCTTTAGAGACAGCCCAATATAAAGAGCAAATCTACAAAGTTACCTGAAAAATATCGGAGTTACTGGAGTAGATTAATAAAAGCAGATTTCAAATCAAAGGAGACTTGCAAGTGGGAATAGTTTTGAAGGAGTGCAGCAAGTACAGGAGTGCCACAAGAATCAATATCAAGATGAATACTCTTCTTTTCACTATCTCTTAAGATTTAGACAATGCCACATGGACTGCAGGGACAATATTCACTCAGAGTACAAAGCAGGGGCAGCCAGCTTTAAGCAAGAAGGTTACACAATTCACATGCATAGAGGGTTCATGCTACTGTGAAGGGGACAGTGATAAAAAACAAAGAGGAACATAACATTTTAATGAGTTATATCCTACAGAGATGTGCAGGAGAAAGATCTGCTCTCAGAAACAATTGTATCTTTCTTCCAACTTGGATATTTGGTACAATTATTACCAGAGGGAAAGAGCATTTTGTGATACATTTGTGAAGCTGCATTTATATAACTAGTTTATTTGTATTAAATAAATAGATATTAAGTCAGAAGCACATAATACAAGAGTAACAGGAAGTAGATAAATTTTGTAGTTCCCTAATGACAAAAAGTAAGAATGAGTACTGTTAATGAAAATGTGATTTATTTATGAATCAAGCTGAGAAAACAGAACATATGGACAATATCACATGTCCTGCCTGAACATTATACCTTGGGTTTAATAGGAGTTTGATAATCATCTTCACCCTGGACAGGATTGTGGTTCATATTCACAGGTTCTGGAAGCTATGAATTCATAACCATATTACCCAATACATTGAGGGGTCCATATAAAGACTTTTTAATAACTGTCTTAATTACATATTTAACATACAATTTATGATACACACACACAGAATGAATAAATTAAATCTTAATCTTTTAGAATGAGAACTGTTACTTACAGTTACCTGAGCTCTTCCACCAATACATACACCTCATTTTCCACCATCACACAATTTTCTTTCACCCTCACTACTTATTGCTCTTAATGTTAAATAATCACCTGTTCATCATAATGGTAATCATCAGCCCCACCAAAAAGAAGTAGCTAAGATCACAGATTTGTAAACTTCACAAGTAACATGGAAAACATCAACTTTCAAGCCCTATTTTCCCAGTCAATACCTTTTTTAGCTTCTCACCCTTCCAGCTGGAATTTCAGTGTACAAGATCTTTACCTTTATCATAAAATTTCACTAAGCCACCAGTCTTCATTCAGATAAGACCAGCATGCATGCTTACCTACAGGCACCTGTTTAAAGTTTACCAAATTCAACAGTATTGAAATACACAGTAAGTAGAGACTCAAATACATAGGAATTAAAAAAAAAAAAAAAAACCAACGTATTTTGTATATAGTTAAAAGTACAACAGCATAACTTCACGACTTAAAACCTAAAGGAATAACTTAGATGTCTGACAAAGAGCACAAATGGAGAAAGACAATAATTTAGATACTTTGATTCTGAGCAACATGTCAAAAAAAAAAAAAATCCACATCCAATTATTACCTGAGCAATGTTTCAAAAAAGAAGAATAAAAATTCTAATTAAAAATTACTAACTCCAATTTCAACCAACCTAATCCCTTTATTTGTCAACTTTTCACACAGTGCTATCAGCCATAAATGACACCTAAGCTTGAGAAAGCTGTAATTACTGTAGTGATTTTGTAAGAGAGTTACAAATTGCAAGTATTTCAGTTTTCAATTAAAATTCAAGGAAAATTGTAATAATTCCACAACATGCTGATGATCACAAAATCACATCTTCAGTTTGTTTTTCTTTTCCCTCTTACAAAGTGTCATGCTTTGAAGTGGTATTCTGTGGATGAGGACTCAAACAGAAAAGCCCTTCCCCTCTCTAAATCAGCTCCTCTTTGAACAAAGGTACAACTTCACTGTGGCACAGAAGTGATCCTGCTGAGTAAGAGCTAAGTGTATTGCCATTTTGGACAGTGGCTCACTCAAGCAGGCGAGAGCTACCCTACTGTTGTCTGAAATAAAGATGAAACCTGATTGCCAGGACTTCATCCTCTAGGTTCTTTATTGTTTCATTAGCTGAGAAGTTAAGAGGAGGCACCAGCAAAATTAAACGGCATGGAAAGGTCCAGCAGTAGCGGAACACATCGACCCGCAGAGGCTTACCAGACCTGGCCAGAGCAGTGACCGTGTCTAAACACACACGTGTTTGATAATAAGGCAGAACGCAGAGTGAGGGGTGGTGGGGAACGCGAGGAGCAGCACACCCCATACACAGGCAGATGAACACCGCGGCCCTGGGAGCGGGGCAGCAGTGAACCCCTGTCAGTGAGGGGCTGACTGACTGACCTGGATCAGACCAGCAAAGAACTGCAGAGCCACTGACCCTCGCCCCAGGTGCTACAATGGACAAACGCACATGAGACCCACAGCAGCTCAGGTGGCCGCTGGGCACGGGAGGGCTGTGGCAGCTCTGCTGGGACAGACAGAGGGAGCAGCGCCCAGGACCTCTCCTGCGGCGCAACACCACACGGCGCCCTGCGCCTCGCACCGCCGCGCTTCCCTTACCTCTCCCTGGAGCCACCGGCCTCCAGAGGCACAGCCACCCTTCCGCGCCTTCAGACCCCGCCTCAAGAGAACAGGCGGCCGAGGAACGGGCCCCGCTCCCTGCAGCTCGCTCACCCCGCGGGCTGCGCGGTGGAAAGACCAAGCCCAGCCCGGTTCGGGTCAGCCTCAGCCTCAGCGCTTTGATAGGAAGCACGCGCCACCAGTGGCACAACGACCTGTGCGCGCGCTCCTCACCCCTGCACGTGAGAGGTTCTTGAAGGCGGCACGAGCGTGAGGAGCCGCGGCCGCACCCCAGCGCGCGGCCCCACTCCAGCGCGCGGCCCGCATCCGCCGCAGGTGGCAGCCCGGGGCGGCAGCGACCGAGCTGTGACAGGGCCCGGTGCGCTCCTGGCACCGACAGGTCCCACAGCGCGGAGCGCCGGGATCTCTCTGCCTCGGAGCAGCGCGGGTGAGCAGCGGTCTTAGGCCAGTACAGAGCTTGGTCACACCTTCAGGTATCAGTGCTCGGAGGCTCCTGACGCCCCGCACAGCCGCTGTGTTCTGCCCGTGAGCTGCTTTGGGTCATTACTCAGACCTCCTGCCCTCGTAGGATGGCAGAGATTGGTTAAATTGTGTGTTTAGGATCAGTAAGTTACCTGCCAACTCAATGTGACCACTGTAAGCTTCTTCTCACGGTAGGCTTTATGTCTTTTCATTATTTGTTAGTTAGAGGTGAGCTAACTAGCGCAGATATTAATGAGGGTCAGGGCTCGTGAGCTGCAGTGCCAGCCGGGTTGTGAACACACAACACACTTTAATACCCCCACAGGACAGCACGTTTGTGCCGTGCTGACCTTCACTTTGCCTTGCAGATCTGATCTCCTGGCTTCATCGCAGACCAGTTTCCTCACCAGCCCGTGGCTGACACGGTGACTGTGCCCAGGCCTGCTCTGCTCGCCTTGCCCGGCTCCTCAGGGGCTGCAGCTCGTGGTGAAGGCCTCAGGCTCCTCTGCTGCTCCCCACACAGGCAGTGCTGTGGTACCTCAGTGGCTGTGAGGCTGTAGGACAAATATTGACCTCCCTCCATGGGCCAACTTAACAAAATGCAAGCTCAAGTTCAGCCATCTACCCACCGTGATCCCAACGATCTCATGTTTTATTTATCCTGTAAGTACTACCTTTATTTTTGGGCCTAGATGTATGTTTTAGGGGTTTTAATCTGGCTGTATTGTAACACCTATTATTTGTTTGAATTCACCTCAGTGATCTGGATCAGTGACCTGGCCCCTTCATTATCTATCTTTGTGTAATCCACAGTAATTATCTTAGATGATTTGATGTTTTCTTCTAGCTCATTGATAAAATGTCAAGCAGTGAAGGACAAAGAACCAATTACATTAGGATCCTATCAGAAAGACTTCAGCTGGATGATAATTTCCCTCTTGACTTCTCAGTTATTAATCCCTTAAATGTCTTGTTTTAATTTCTTAATACATCACTGCCTAGAATATCAGGATTCCTTGTTATTTTTCTCTTCATAAAAAAATCTTAACTTTTACTTATGAACTACTAGAAAAATAATTTACTTTTATGAATTTACTAAAAGCATTCTGTTTCTTAATCCAATCCCATAATACTGGCAGGTGAAAAGCTCAGTTACTGTTTCTTATATTTTCATTTTTATAGCTATTGCAAATTGATCAGGAATTTCTTACTAATTGTGAAAAGCTTGTGATGTCTAACACACAGTTGGATGTTACTGTCTTCTGCTTAGTTATAATAAAAAATTAGTATTATGCTGTATAGAAGTTTGCATCAGTTATTGTTTTAACAGGAGCCGGACTATGCAAACAAACAAAAGAAATTTACAAGACTATGTAAAGAAAAAGTAAAATAAAAATGTATTTCCAGTAAGTAGAAAATCCTTTTTAATTGGGATTAAACTTATTTTATTTTCTCTGATATTAGCATGGTAAAATACAGTTTTCCAAGGAATGAGGGAATACTCAGTTAACAGCCAGTTCTGCATTACGGACACAAGGGCATTATTTTAAGTCAGGCAACAAGGTGAGCTCCAGCTCTGACCTAAGCAATGCACTTGCCCTGATGTTGTACTTGAATAAAAATACCCTCGAATTCATTGTTTAAGGGTTATTTCCAAGTTAGGAGTTTTACCTCCCCTGAGTCTACCTGTGTCTTCCATAGAAAAGGCCATGATCAACCCAAGATCTTCTAAAAAGGGACAGAGATGTAGGAAGATCAAAAAGGAAATCCCAAACAGGCAGGAAAAAGGGATCGTTGTGAGCCTACCACGTAGCTTCGCATTAGAATAATGGGGAATTAAATAAGGTTTACAACTGCCCTCGGATTTTCTCATGGATTTTGTAAAAATGGATTGTGTTTACTTATTCCTATAGAAAGTGACACTGAAGCCCTGTGGAGCTCCATAGTTATTGTTTGAAGAAGGTCAACTCCGACACCAATGTAGATTTTCAAATGAATCCTGCAGATTTTTTTTTTTTCAGATTAGGTATCAGGCACTTAGAGACTGGGACATTTGTGCCACGTGTCCCTGTTCATGCAGTTGTCCTGACCAGTAGCTCTCTGATGCCTTCAAGCAAGAGGTACAGAACCAACATTGCACATACACGTATAAATTTTACATATGCTTTCAAGTTGTGAATCATTTATCAATGAGTCAGCTATTATGGACTGTTCCATAAACAAACAGTACCAGTTAGTCTTAAGAAATTGCCTTAAAAAATAAGCCACAGTGCTTCTCCTGCTCCTTTACTTACTATCCAGTTATTTCCTAATCTTGAGCCTAACTGTCCTTTAGGACTAGAAATTTAAGAAATTAAGGAATGGGTTCTTGATTATTTGGCTATGCTTGTTCATAGTACAAACTATTTTTTCACTTACTTTTTGAATTTAACTTTAGTTGATTTAATAGTATTTTCCTGACAATGCTACTCTACACTAACACTAAAACATCTTTATTTATATTTTTCTTTTATGGGGAGCTGTAAAAACTAGTGATTTTTTTTTCTTTTCTGATCCAGCCACACCATATAAACAACTTAAAACACATTTTTCTGTTTAGTACATTAAGAATTTGTATCATTCTTAACATATCAGAATAAGCAGATATTAAAAAATATGCACTATATTCTAATCCAAATTTCTGTCAAGTATGTAATTCAATATACCAAAAAAAAAAGTACTACATGCTTGTTTACAAGAGGAGAAGGCAGGACACCCTGATAAACTGACACAATCCCTCAGTGCCCTCCACAGTGATGGTATATAGAATCTTGTGTAACTGAACAAGAGCAGGAGCTAAAATATTACTGTTTTATCTCAGAAGTTTGCATCCACCCACTTATAGTCCTTTATTATGTCCCAGTTCCTGCAATAATGGGCAATGTACAAGTGGGTAAACAGGCTGTGTCAGTAACAAACCATCAAGTAAGTGCAATAATACATACATCCTTTTTTTGTTTTTTCTTTTGAAATGTATCATTTCTTGAATGTTGGGGGTTTTTTTGTTACTCAAAAATTAAAAAGAAAGCAAAATAAAATCATTGAAGTTAATAACAAAAAAGCCCATGTCAAATACTGCAACTTTCATTTCTTAACTGCTAATTTTATTCTACATTGTATACAAATGTTGAGCCTAGCATCTGCAACTGCCCCACAGGCTGTTTGCTCAGCCACTGCCCCACAGAAACCACCTTGCAGATTTTCATTGGCATGAGCAGTTTTTTCTTCAGGCCCAGAAAGCCTGAAGGATCAGACCTGTTATCTACTCAAAAAAGCCATTTGTTTTTTCATGTACAGGGACAACCTGTGACATGAAAATACTAGGAGACAAAAACATACCTCTGTGCAGTCCCTTCAATTGTTCACTGCATGCACAAAGGATGGAGCAAAGGTTGGGCAACTACTGTCTTTTCCACATTTCTCAGGCATAGAGCAGAGAGATGTGAGGATTTTGTTTCCTATCCAAATGTGTCAGCCAGCAGAGAAGGGAATGAATACAAATCTAATATGCTTCTGGTCAAAGTTCAGTGCAGAATCTTGTTCTCTTCTGCTGACTAATACACACTGATCTTAGGGTACTCAGCTGTGTAAAATAGAGAAAGAAGAAATTGGAATTACAAAGTCTTACAGCTTTGTTCTTCTTTGCCATGGTACCTGCAGTAATTTTTAAATTAATTTCAGTGTCTTTCTCACAGCATCATGTTTCAGTTTGTTTCTGCACTTACCTTGAAATTAAATGTTAACCACATTACTTGTAAAGAAACAGTGAATTTTGTTGCAGTATTCCCTTCAAAATCCATTGTAATTCAGTCTGTTCTTCACTGAAGACTGTGTATTAGTATTTTTGTAAACAAGAAGCATTTTTTTTTAATAATCATGTTTTTCTTTACATTTCAAAGCACAAAAATACACAGAGTAACAGCCACAAAGTAACAATAACCTTATTCAAAGAGAGTAGTGGTGAGGCACCTTACACTTGTTTCTTACTGTTGCAATCAATACAAAGTGCAGCTGTTTGCTCTGACATTTGCTTAATATGAAAATATACTTGCAAGAAAATATGCACTATCAGGCATTTTTAGCAGTCATTCTCACTGTTTCTTTTCAGATTGTAAACACGTGTTAAAGGCCAATAAAACATAATTGAGGTCATATTATTAATCATGAGAAATTGTTTTAAATGACGAAGATGTTATTTCACATTTTCTAGAATAGCTTGTTCAGTAAAAAGCTCCAACAGTGCTGTTCACAGCTGGCTTCTCTCTCTGTTTCTGTTTTCTGTATTCTTCTACTCCCTGCACACCTTTTACACGGCCCCACGGCAGTGCTTCTTCACACCAATATGATGCGCCAAAATTCTCCCTTTGTTTTACAGCACACAACCCGTCGTTCTGCTGCACAGGCTCCTGCAGCCTTCTCATTTCCCACATAGACTGAGATTCAGGTCTCAAATTATAACAAAAAGCAAAGCATTCCTGTTCACATTTCATACAAACCACTGTATTTCAGACATACTTTTATGCAGAAAGCCAAGGATGAAGTTAGCAGTTTACCACAAGATTTTATTGTGATTTCAAAGTAGTAACAAGTTGTGAGTTCTTTACCCATTTTTGCATTCCAAATCATGATTAAAATACAGCAGTCATTTGGTGTAGTGACATATTTTTAAGTATTAGCCCATGCAACCTTATAGTGCAAACAAGACTGTGTGTGATCAGAATTGTAAGTACAATTCCTTGTAAAATTTGTACCTTGGCAGTGTAACCCTAGGTTTTTCTTTACTGAAAGGTACTATGATCAAATTATTATTTTTCCTCTTGGCTGTACTTATTTTACCTTACTGTCTGTATCAGCGTCTTTCCTGAAATTCCACATCTGTCTTGTATCCTAGTTCCTGCTGGATTCCATTTACTACCTATCTTACTGGCCCCATTTGTCCTTACTCTGTATCTCTTCATGCTGTTTACATGCATTTGCTTAAGATCCAGCACTGTGTCCTCCTCTAGCATGCTAGACCCCAAGTGTGTTTAAATCACTCTTGAAAATTACACTTCTTTCCCTCTGAAATGAGACATACTGTCCTGGTTTTGCTAGGATAGAGTATTTAAAAAAGTCCTTTTCTGCTGTCCTGTCATTTACATTTTTTCATAACTGTATTTAATAAGTATTGCATTATAAGGAATCAAATAGAAATGCAGCTTTTGATGCAGTCAGTGACAAGTCACCCACTGTTGTCTTCAGTTTGTACCTACAGAGATACACACCAGTAATCCCCTTCTTCATAAAAGCAACTGGGAAAACCAAACAGCTCTCCTTAGTGCTATTTATCTTTTAAGATCCTTCTCCATAGTGGAGTTGTAGCAGAATTTTTTCACTCAGAGAGAGAGAGAGAGAGTAGCATTTTTGCTATAAAGATACCTTTATTAGATTGGGGGGAGGAGAAAATTTGGCTGGTAACATGTGATTTGGAGATCTCTGCGCTCCTTTCACAAGAGTGCAGGATGATAACTGATGAAGGGACCTTTGAGGGACTCCAGAACTATGTACACCTCTTATTTTATGTTAGTCTAATAAAAGTGTAGCTGCTTCTACATTCAGCTGTCTAGTTTAGTTGGCAAGAACTACATTTTTCAATAAATCATTTTCAAGCCTCTTTTGATATCTATTCTCTTGTGTCAAAGATAGGTTTCTGAAAAAGCAAAAGCAAAAGCACAAAACTCTCCTAGGCTGTTTTTCAGTGGTAAGTACTAGACACAATGGATCCCAAATGCTGTCATGCATTTACAAGCACTCATAACTCTATAGTGTGCTTATAGTAACAAAACTCCCAGCACTGTCTGGGCTAAGTAACATGACATAGTATTTGAGGTACTAGCTGGAGCATGGGGACCTGAGTTATGTTCTCAGTTGTTGCTTTTCCTCTCTCATGTGTGACCCAAGCATGTCACTCTGGGCCTGTTTTCTATCCTGTTCCTCATCTCTTTGCTTCCAAGTTGTCCAGAGGACAAAATGTGTCTCAGCAAAGTGAGGCATCATTATTATTTGCGAACTGTGTAGTACTGCAGTATTATTAAGTGGATAAAAATAGATAATTTAGTGTTCTGTGTACAACATAAGTTTCTCACTTTGCAAGTAGTACAAAATAAAACTTGGAGTGGGCCAGCCACCAACTTTTCATGCACAGCCCTGACCTCTTCATTACAAAGTTGGCCATCTGCCCAAAGGGTACCCAATTACAGTGGCATTGGTGATGTTTGTCGCTACTGCAAACATTTCTCTGTCATATATTATCAATGATCATAGAACTTGGGCATGATGGACATTTACCTGATGTTCATTTGAATATGATATGATTTTTCCTACTAACTTTGGAATGAGAAGGTTATAGTGAGAGATTCTTTAATTTATATTAGGATTTGCTTAGTTTGTGCACTTTTATCATGTGTGGTATCCTACATGGAGGTATGACCTAAATATAAGGATCATACATAGAGCCCCAGATCAGGTTATTTCAACCTTCTTTATCTACTTATATATAAAAAACCCTATCATATTATGCCTCATCCAAGAGTATAGCAAGCCTTAGAATATCATAAACTTTAAATAAAAAATGAATATAATTCTTATTATTGCTAATTACTTAGTCTTGTAATGCCACTCATGTAGTCCATTCATGGAACTTCTGTTTAGTCTAAAAATAATTGACCTAAACTCATGACTTAGTAGATTACATTCCTTTCTAAAGAAGAGTAGATAAATAAAAATATACGGTATTTTATATTTGGAATAACATAAATGTGCTGTCTTCTCACTAGTCAACCACTGTATAAAACCACTTTTCCCACATAAGCTTTAATATGTTAGGCATTGTGTTGCCTCCTATGCTGACCAAGGAGTACTTTTACATGCATTACATGACACATTCATTGCAACCTAATGCACTATGCAAAAATACTTTTTCAAACCTAAATATTTACATTCCTTTGAAGGTTTAATACCAGATATCCCTAATGGCTGCATTTTGTCATTTCTACACTTTGCAGTAATTGCTTTCCTCACCATGTAATCTTTGGTGATTTTCCAATTAATTGCCAACCCATCTGACCACCTTTACTCAATGTTTCATTTCTGGCCTATAAAAAAAAAATTAGCAGATGAAAAAAACTTCATGGTAATGTTTTTGACTGCTTATGAATCTGAAAATGCTATGCAGACAGTAATTAAATCACATGATGGTGTTTATCACACACTACTATGATTGATGCAAGTACTTTTTAGACTGTATACGTGTAGGCAATTCAAAGCACAGTCTTACAGGGATTCCCAAGCCTGAGTTTCAATGGTAAAGTCCACTTAGCAGTAAGTGGGAAATTTAACTCGTAACATCAACAATATGACACAGAAAATTGTAGCAGAAATTCAACGTCAGTCTGAGAAATGTTAAATGACACCAAAATCTACTCATCCCACTGAGTCTTCATGCCCTTTCTTTGTACAGACTTTACTGTATAGAGGGTTTAAAACTACTTTTCTCTCCAGAAAACAGGAATTAGGATAAGGAAGGATGTCTTGTGCTGCAATGCCTTGCTGAAGAAAATAATAAGAACCACTGAAAAGAAGAGAAACATGACAAAACTTAGCTGCACTGGCTCTGTTTGGTAGTGTTTCACTTGAGGCCTTAATCGCAGGAACGCCATTTGGTCTAAATTGTTTGCGTTCGCTTCCGAATATCTGGAAATTTGCTTGTTATGTGTTCAGACGGAGGAAAAAGCCTTCTCAGGTGCAGAAAGAACTAATGCTGTGCAGTCAGTGGAAAGAAACATTCAAACAATTATACACTCTACTGCTTCAAGTCATATTAAAACAATCTATAAGCTAATTCAATGCTAACACAATGTCTCATAAATGGTAAACGGGCCAGATGAACATCCTGGCTGAGCAGGCTGGATGAGCAACCTTCCAAGTTAAGAAATACAGTATCATTGCATTGTTCAACATGGTTTTAACTGCCTCTTATGCTTTTATACCTGGTATATATAATCAGGGTTTCCAGCAAAGATTTGTTTCCAGAATGTGTCAGACAGTTCAGAAAAGATTACATCCTCCAGCATTTCCTATAATTTTCACAGTGATCCTTTAATTTTTTCCAGGAAAATGTACATTTGGACTACTTGTCCCTAGTTCTAAACATAGTGCTTAGAAGAAACAGATCATGAAAGAAGGAAAACTAACAACTAGCAACTAAGATTCTCAAATCTGACCTATCTGATTCTCATATTTTCTGGAACAAGCCAGTTAGTGGAAGATAATCAAATGGATTAAAATGGAGGTTTAAGAGAATTCTAGTACAAGCCTAACCCCGACTCCCTCCTCCCCACCTCCAACCACATTTTATAGCCAATCCTGTAGGTTTGGTGCCAAAAATAAGAAACTTGTGCACAAACACTGAATTTATAGTAGAAGTAGCTGGGTTATTTTTAAACTCTCCCTGGTCTTGTTTAAAATCATGTTCCTAGCTAGTTCTGGGTAACTAATTAATTTCTACTAAAAACACAAAATGGCACCAATATCATTATATAGAGGACAATTGTAAGAGACATTTTAAAAATATCATCACTGAGGTGATTTACCCAGAGTCCTCACTACAAACAGGTTGCAGCTGTTTGAAAAACTTGAAAAACAGAGAACAATATGATTAAAAATGAGAACTGTACCCCATTCTACTCCACTTCTAAATGTTGAAGTTCTTTATAATTTCACACATGTTTAAAGGTTTGATTTTGAGTAACTGCATCTATGTTTGGAGAAAAAAGATTGAAAAAGTGAACCCTAAGATCTCAAATCAAAATAATCCAAATTATATTCTTTTAATTTTGGAGCACTTTGGGGCCAAAAGTATGTTTTTTGATTGATTGGCAATGGCTGTGGGATGTTGTAGAATTGTCTGTCATAGAAGAGTCTGTCTCAGAGTTTAGCAAGGGGCTAATACAAGATCTATTAAAAATAACTTGTAAAACAAATTACTGTAGGCTCTGCTAAAATTGTCTCCTATTTTTCATTTTATGTACTTCTGATTGACTAATTTCCTCATCTCCAAGTGTCTGCTTATAGTTTGAATCTCCCTTTTGTAGTGTAAATATGTGTGCTACTATGTGGACAAATTTTTAAGTATCATATGGACTGAAAGATTGTTTTTATAACTGACAGCTCTTTAAAATGATCTTAAAATGTGAAAATCCTAATGAGCTCTTTTTTAAATATATATATATATATATATGCCTTTTGCTTTGCTGTCTCTAATAGTAGCACAGCCAAGATGTTACATGAAGCATAGTTAAGAATGTGACTATAGCTACTATTTCCACATACCTCAAAGTAAATATTCTGCTACTGCAACTCATCTAATTCTTCTGTTAACATACTGGTTAAATATGGGGTTAAAGATGGTGTCTTCTCATCACTGTCTTAATTCTGAAGGGTGAATAAGTGTGAATAGGTATTAAGAACTTCCTAACTTTTTTATTGTTTATTTCCTTTTTCCTGTGAGGCAAAATTGTTAAATCTAATCTTCAGAACATTTTCCACTTTAAGAATAAACACAAGAATCTCACTGCAATTCTCTTTAAAGAACTGATGGGCAACTCTAAAATTTGAAGATGATGCTTAATGCTGCCTTGCAGGCTTAGTAATGAGGACTTCCAGGTCTTACAATTGGAAATTCAGCTGGCTGCCTAGTCCCTGAGATATCTTTAAATTAATAAAACTTCCAAATTATTTTCTTCATACTTTTTCATGATGTTTCTATTTGATGAAAAAGTAAAGCAAAGCAAAGCAAACTGTGGAGATCAAGTTAAACATGAGAATCATGAATGCAGGAAACCCAGGGAACATCACTAAGGGATCTCCAGTTTGCAGATGGAATGACAGCATCATCTTTCATGT
Organism: Caprimulgus europaeus; assembly: GCA_907165065.1. The sequence continues at coordinate 17,711,835 of OU015538.1, read as the reverse complement.
CCAGGAGTATCAGTAGGATCAGCTGTAAGATTCATTAGCTGGGATATTCAAAGAGAAGGACATGCAATAATGGTCCTGATGCTACTTGCATTAAATTTATAGCCTTATCTTTGTAAAAATGGACTGGTATTCTAGATCTGAAAACCTACAGAATTTATAAATATTTCAAGTATTTTAAAATATAAATAAATAAATATGTAAAACTAAAGTTGGAAGAATGTTTAAATATTAAAAGAAACTTTCAGCTTTTTCACATTGCTCTGTAAGCCAAAGTAAGTTCATTTATCTCTCTTCTTTATTTTTTTCCAAAAATTACTTTAGGTCTGGAATATATCTGGAAAAGCCAAGACAGGAAAAGACTGCCCAAAAAGACAAGGTGGCACATACCATCTGTCATGCATCCCCAAATGTTAATTACTTATGAGTACGATTTAAGATCAAAATGGAAATGAAAATGATCTTCAAAGTGTAACTGAAAAGCCATGGCTGTAATTCAGCTCTCTGTATGTCTTGATCCTCTTTTTCTAACACTTCAATTGAAGTATGATACTTCGGCTTTTTACAGCTTCGATATTTCAGCATACACTACTCATCTGGTAAAAATTTCTGCAGCACTAAAGGGCAATATCTATTTGGAATGAGTGTTACAAGAAGTTTTGTATTTATACAAAATTCAGACTGTAATTAGAGATCTTTAAACAGGCATTTATTTTTTTTTCCCTTTTGGTACTATGTGAAAAGAAACAACAGTTAATTTCTTCATTTTTAATTGCTGTTATTAAAACTACAGAATGGTTGGGAAAGAAGAAAGGAAGACAAAAGTATTAATCTGGTTTTGAACCTATAGATGTAGATTGTTGTATCCAAAGCAGCTCAGTAATTCTGGGTCCAGGTTACATCGAAAACTGAACAAAGTACATTTTTTTCCCTTATGATATAGAATAATTTTTTGTAATAACTTCTGTTCACTCAAGATTTTGCCCTGAGAGGAACAAAGACTGCACAAAAATATCTAATCTTCAGAGGTTTCTGTATTTTACAAGGAAAAATTCCTGCACAGAGAATAATCACTTGAGAAGAACTTATTTACTTAGCCCTCGGGAAGAGAGTTTACGCACACACAGAAAATCCAGATAGTGCCTTAAAGAGGGTCTGTGTGTCTCACATGCAACCTCCATTCACTGCTCTGAAAATGAGGAACAGCTCCTGCAAGCATCTCTCTGGAAGGAGTTGGAATTAAGCATATCTATAAAATGTTTCCCAAAAAGCCTAATAACATGTTATAATATACGAATGGAAATCCTAGTGCTCAGATTTTCTTCGAAAAACTGTTTCTTTGTATCCTTTGCCCAGAAAAAGGCAAACTAGCTGTTGAAAGCCCCTTGTTTTGCTGAGGAATGTTTTTGTCGTTACTGCCCCACAGTGGCTCATTGGAATATGTATGCAGGGCGGTTGTTTTCTGCTTGAGCAGGCATTTGAAGAGGGGGAGGGTTGCCAGGGAATCTTTTCTTTTCACTCAGGCTGCCCTGCTAATGATCTACAGTTGTAGGCAAATACAGCTATAATCCAAGATCACATTTTCTTTCACGTCCTTTATTAAAGAGCTAATGTATTCCTCTTCTCCATGTATGGATTATATTTTCCACTTACAAATAGTTCTTTAGATTGGATGAAATAGAAAGATTTAGTAGATAAATGGGAGACTGATTCAGAGAACAGGCATTTCATTGAGTCCTGCTAGTGACAGTGAATCCTGCAATATGCCATGAATGGTAAAAACCTCAATGAGTGTAAATACACATCCGTGTGTGTAAATACTCTTTTCCACACACTGTTCCTCTGTACATGCTTCTCTTCTCTTTAATATGACTTATTCTGAGAACAAAACCAAAACTTACAATCTCAAAAAATGTTTTTCTGTGTTGTATATTTAAAGCATTCATTTAACAATCAGGAACTCATTTTTAGATTAGTGATTTGATCTTTTCGCTAAGATTATGATTTGGCACAGCTAACGCTTTGCACAATGAACCAGATTCTCCTGTGCACTGTGGCTTTGGAATGCTCTGCCAGCATCATCCATCTCCCAAAGCAAAGAGGAGGCTCCAGGCTCACGCATTCTCATACCAATGCAAGTCTTTGCTGTGACTGTAGTCAGCAAAACGAAGGGTTAGCCCAGAATATCCAGTGCCAGTTCAACCTCCTGGCCCCTTAGCAGTCAATGTGGTACCTTAATTCCATACAGAGACACTGGCCTTTGTGCACAGCAGCATCAGCATTGTGGTGGTATAAGCACAAGTATAAAATTGCTTTGTAAAATTCTTTTTTCCTACCACTTTTTGCAGATTTGAGTTTAGATACACTTAGTTCTATAGCCAAATACATGTTCAAATTGCAATCAGATTAAAATAGGAAAAAGTATCCTGGAATTCACGATGGCTTTCAGTCAGTGAAGCAGGGAGAACGTTACAAAATACGAAGTCACTCTTCATTCTGACCTTGATTTGCAATATACAATTTCATGAATCTCACATCGCATCAGATGTTCATTGGGTTAAAAAGATCAGTGAGCTTACCTGCCAGCACATAGGTAGCTTACCTCTTTGTTTTGAGTTCAGCTTGTCAGCATACTAGTGATCTGTGCTCCATCTGCACATAGAGGCAGAAATGTTCCTTTCTCATAATACACAGGCTAGCACTGCACTGTAGTTCCCATTTCAGCTGAAGAATGTTTATGGGGCTGAGCATACTTGTGCTGTCATCCTAATTTTTCTACATTGTTATTGTACCAGCACAAAGTTCTTGCAATGTGTTGTTTAAAATGCTGGCTGCTCAGCAAATGATCTAGTGCACACAGCATTGTAATAATACAGAAATCTGCATGTTGAATTTCAATTATGCTTTAAAGCTTTCTAAACAGAGTGCTCACACTTTCTTTTCAATATGCAATGAAATGTTGGTTGGTTGTGGGTTTTTTTTTTTTCTTTTTCTAGAAACATCAGCATGGCAGGGGAGTAGAGAGCTTCCTTCTGTTTAAGTGATTGTTTACTTTAGCTCCTGTGCCCTGTGGAAAGCCTGCCTAGTGAGTGACCGTGTTATAAAAGAAACTCTCTCTGTTTTCAAATCAGTTAATGCATTATATCTCTCTCATGAAAAAGAGGAAATTAATTCTGTGAAATGCTTTTTACTTTCCAGTGTTTAAACAGCCAATGCAGTAATGCATTTTGGGGTTGGTACAGAGTAGAAGGGTGCCCTATTATGAGATATATTTGCAGAAATTTGTCACTGGTGCATGCAGTCAGCATATGATAGGGATTAACTGCTTAGGACATGAAATAAGAATCATTATTGACCACTTCCAACTGAGGTTTGCAACTCACTAGTAATTTTTCTTTTTTTATTCTGGGAAACATTTGGATGCACCACATTTTCATTCTCATAGCACAAAAGGAACATATCTATTAACTTTAGTAACATAAAGGGGAAATAGTGCAAGGCTGGATTCAGCCATGATGGCATGGAGGAGTGAACAGGAAAGGATTTGTACTGTAGCAGGGCATTCTCACTGCCACAAAATATGGTCACTGTAAATTTAACACTGGAAGGTAGTAAAGGAGTTCTCACAGCCTAGAAAACTAAGACAGTGCAGTGGTCACCAAGTAAGTAGGTAGGTCTGTATGCCATAGTGCAGCAGTGGGCAGAAGGACAGGAATAAAGCCTAGAAGCAATATAACCATGTTAGTGTGGCAGAATATAATCATATTAGCCCAGTTTGAATGGCAGAGCTAATCTACCCAGCTGCAAATTGTTTTGATGAAGCCATACTTCTTCAGGGATCTCTGCTCTCTACTGCACTGGTCTATGTAGGTAAGTCTATGATCTTCCAGAAGAAAGTGAAGTAACTTGGGTTAGGATAACGGCAACTTGCTCAGTAGTAGCAAACTTACAGGCTGAGACAGGAAAACAAAGGATTTTTAAAGTTGGAGATTATTAAAGGATAAGCCACAACAATTTGAGGTTTGAAAAAAGTGTAATATAAATACAAGAAGCTAAATTCCCTTCTCTGAGAGCCTAACTAGTACTATATGGTTCTTAAAGATAATGGACAAAGAACAATGAGAACCAAAGTTCTCATTAACAACATTCAAAGAGAAGAAAGAAGTCGTAAACCTTGAATAACCACTTCATAACCTCACTTACAGCTCTACTAACCTCCTCTACTGGTTTCCAAAACAACATAGGGTTAAAATTAAGATAAAACATATAAAAAAATCTTCTTGCAAATAGTTTTTAAAAAATAGAAAGAAATATCATGGATAGATTGTCTCCAAGACAACAAATAAGCAAGGGGTGGGGGAAAAAGTGAATGAAGTAAGATTTTAAATGTCTTCCTGTGCAACGTAAATGAAAAATGTGAGTACTATACTACTGAAAGGTTGTAAGTACATTTCAGGGGCCCTAGTGACAGAACAAACCACTTTAGCTCTGTTTTTTCAGTTTAGTGCAATGTTACCAAAGTCCCTTGAGGTGAATAACTTTATAATCCACAGAAACCTCCAACACTAATTCTTGGTTTGCACATGCATGCATTCTGCTTTTAGAAAGCAAGAAAGCCAAGAGTAGAATTTTGGATTTTTCATAACTAGTGAATCCAAAGTAGTCTGGAAATACTAGAATAGATTAAGATCTGTATTTGTTATGCTTTAATAATTAATCCATTGACACTGTTGTGATGATGATAAGGGGAAGGGAACTGCTTCCCATTGGCACAAGACGGGACCTCAAAATTTACCAATGAATTGTGTGAAAGCATCTTCTCACAGCCAAGACAAACACAATGCACAGATCATAACCACTATCGTTAGAAGCGTGATTATCCCATCTCTCCAAGTAGAACTTGGCTTCCACTACAAACATGTGTGTTAAAGCAAATGAGACAGAAGGAACTCCGTTCTGGTAGCAGCCAGATTTTAAGTTAAAGTGACAAGGGAAGAACATCCTCTAGGCTTAGACTCCACACAAAAAGGGACTAGTCTACACCAGTAGCAGGTGAGGAAGAAGAGAACCTGGTCTCTTGTGAATATGCTCTAAAAACAGATCTGCTTACAGCAAAAGGGCATGAGAACATCATCCTTTCTTTCCTTCTTGTATATGCCTTCTCACTTTTCAAACTATGTATTTCCAGAGAGGTTTCTGTGCTATAAGTGCGAAAACAAGGGAAAACCTCATGGTGACAATAAGCCCCAAAAAGGGGCAGAAATCAAAAATACAGCATTATGTTCTGTGTTTCTTCACTTAGCATGCTATTTTTTGTAGATCTCATTCAGCAAGTATGACTTCCAGCAAAAGACTGTGTGAGAAGCCTAGGCTTAACTTTACCCTTTACCTTTTTTTTTTCTTTTATCAGAGATAAAATTAAGTTCAGTAGTACTTTTTGGTGTCATGTGCCAGCCTAACAATGTAAAGCTGTTTGAAATTTGCTCACTGTTAAGCCAGATGTAGATCTGTTTGTATCAGCTGAACAACATAAAGCAGCTAGAGCTGGTGAGTCTAATCTGAAGACAGTTTTCTTCTGAGGCACAACTCTCTTTTTGCACACAGAATCACACAGAATCACAGAATGTTAGGGATTGGAAGGGTCTGTATAATATGTACAAACATCATGTTTATTATGAGATTGCATTTTCCTTGTAAAATAATTGAGGCTAAGAAGAATATCTGTAAGCACATGGTATTTAAATGACTAGCTCTTACATGTTTCACCACTAAGAGATAGGTTAAAATGGATGGGAGCACCTGAATAAGACTAATTCTGGCTAATTTGTTTTTGTCACTACTACATGTATATATGTCAGTGGTTAGTGATTCATTTTTGAGGAAATTACTGGTAAATACCAGTGCAAATTACTGCAGGAAGTAGTGGATAGCCGGGTGAACAGCAATTTCTCATGTATTACAGGATTATAAAAGAAAGTTAATGTTAGGGGGTTTTGAGTGCTGGAACATAGAGTGTCACAAATGGGGTAATACTTATTTTTGTCTTATTAGTGGGCAAATACTGAAAACATTTCAGAAAGCTACTAAATAACTCTAGAGGGAATTTAACACTAGTCAGAAATACACTCAGCTTTGCTTTCATTTCACATTAGTCATTGTGAGAACTGTCTTCCGAGATACTGAAGGTATTATCATGGTTGACTACGTTACACTTAAAACCCTCAGGGTAGCACTACACTTACCTGCGTATAACCTGCAATCAAATATGAAAAATAAATATTAAGGCACATTTTGGAATCCCTGAGGCCTTGTTTGAGTGGCTTATGCTGTCGACTTTAGTTTATATCATGGTTTAAATTTGGCAGACATCAACAGCAACGGATACTTTATTTTCCATTCAGATAAGCCATTTTGTTTAACTATGGCTAGAATATGCCCTGAATTACACGGCAGTACAGATTACAGGTTGAGCTTTTTTCCCTTGTAGAGCAATGTGAGGCATTTTTAGTTCAGGTCTAACACAGATCACAGCTTCTGCTCTTAAAATTTACAACACATTGCAAGCAAATAAGTAGAAGTGGAGAAAGACTACAATACTTTGCCTTTACCTTTTTATATGCTGACCCATGGCTGCGGTCAGGAGAAAACATTATTCTCTAGAGAGATCTACAGTCTATTTCTCTATTTCATGTACTGAAACAGTGCAGAGCTCATTGGGATGTGTAAAACATGGTGATATGTTGTTAAAGTATAGTTAGACAGTGCCATAATGTGTATGCTGAAGTGGTAATCATCAGTCTGGCATTTATTGCTGCCATGCCTGTGTGGGTTTGGATTAGGACACAACTGCCCACAGTGCAGCTAGAAACCTGGATAGCTCTGACCCGCAGGAACTTGAGGGAGGTTTTACTGAGTTCAGCTTCTGGTCTTACTCTCCTCTCAAATCCACTAAGTCTGACACATAACAGACATTCCTATTATCAGTGTAGGATAAGATTTAGGCTTGATCTCATTTAAATGTTATCAGCGTAGCCGTTGATCAGCTGCTGTTATTCACACATCTATCCCGATTCTAGTGTTATCTCTTTAACTGCTGTTGTACTGATGCCAGGGTATGCCAGCAGAAACATTTTATACTTGTGTAATTGGATCTACACTAAAGTGATTGAAATAATGATAAAAAGCAAAAGCCGGTCTTGTTTGTGCAGGGAATTTTATGAGCAGAAGTGTATTGCTATAAGCAAGGGTTCAGGGACACAAGTGACTACAACAGTAAAGCATTGTGAAAACATCAGCTTATCGAGGGCAACTGCTACCAGTGTGGTCTAAACCACTGTACGTGCGGGATAGGAGAGCCTCACAAAGTTTACCCTTGCCATGGGCAGCGGGCACTGACCTGGTCAGCTCCTCTGGTCAGATAATGGATTACCTTGTTAAGCTTCAATAACTTGTGAGCAAGTCTGAATTCCCTCTTTATGGAGTTGGAACAATTTAAGTCACTCTGTTGGTAATGTTATGAAGAAAGAGCAGCTTGTTTCTAGTTTGCCTTACCCTGCCTTTACATTTAGTCAGGGTATACAGACAGAAGTATCAAAACCATGACAGAGATTTTTTTTCCAGTTGTTTCCTCTACAAAATTAATGAAAAGAATACAAATATCAAAATTTATACTTGACAAAAAATCAGAGGTTGTCCTGTTGAGTTCTATACTTGAAGTTACTGATAATGATGATGATGGTAACAATTAAGATTAATATTTATGGATTATTTAAAAATTTTATTCATAAAGATAAACTTTGGAACTGAAACTGAGGCAATTTTTCAAGATTGTGCCCAAGATCCATTGTTGGGCCTGCTTATGCTTTTTTAGCCAACTAAATAATTCTTCCTCTCAAATTATGATCCATTATACCATATATAGTATTTGATATATATTATTAGATATTACTGGATCAAATTGGGTCAAATTATGTTCCATCATTAATATGTAGCCAATATCATACATAAGCATAAATAAAATGATAAATATTCTGGCATACTTAGTTTAATCAAACTTCACAATATAACACTAAGGATTATTCCGGTTCATTAATTTACTTTGTAAAAGAAAAAACAAATGTTAACTTTTAGAAATGTTAATGACATCATTTGTGATAATAACCTGACAGATGTCATATTGAAGACTTAATCATAAATCTATTCCATCAAAAATATTTAAAGCCTTTAAAATGTTTACAAATAACACAGCTAAGAACATTAGCAAAAACTTGGCAACATGTAAATTACAAGCAAAATGTTTGCAGAAGTATGTTCTCTGGAATGTATACTTGAAATGCATAAAGATTTATTGGACTTGTATCATATATGGAATTAATATTTAATAATTTTTTGCCAGTCACTTGATTTCTAATTTCTTTGTCAAACAATTTTGAACACCAGTGATGATTTATCCTGGCACTCTGTCGTCTTGTTTTCATTTTTTAGTTAATTTTCAAAGAGAGTTCATGAACTTTAGAGTGCTTCCATGCTCAAGTTCTGCAATTTATACTGATACAGTTAAAGTGACAAAACCTAATATTCATTGATTAATATCAGTTTAAAAATAGTTATAAAAGTTCAGGAGCATGAAATCTTACTCACATAAATCCTCTTTCCACTGGAACAACTGATAGAACTTTTATGACCATGATTATGTCTGTAACAAAGAAATCATAGCCACAAATGCCATAGTGGTACAGCTAATTACACATATTTTTAAACTGTATATCTAAGCTACTTAAGAAAATATCACCTGAATATTTTTTGTCTCATGCTCTTTTCAAATAATAGGCGTAAGTAGTCATCTTTTGAAAGCAAGCCGGGCCTCACTATTAAGTACCACAAGTAAAAAGTTGTTTGGTTCTTTACATTGTATTTATTATGACACTCTGGAATGGAGTACACAATAATTTCACTGGATAAATGGAAATTTAAGACCTTTTAGGCTATATTGGTAGCTACGAATTATGAAAAAGGATAGACGTGTTAAGAAAAACAAACAGTTTGTTGTCAGTTGTTTTACTAAAAAACAAATGCATTATCTGCAAACTATCACTTTATAGTTCTGCATATTATTTCCTTGTATTTCAAGATTACTAGGAGTAAGAATAAGAACAATGTTTAATCTGTTTTGGTTTTCTCCTCAAATTCTCCAGTTCTGAGAAATTACATGAGCTAACAACTTGGTTTCAACATGGAAATGGTCTAAGATAGGAAATACTTCCATTTTTTTTTGCCAACAAGCAATTTTTTTCCCTTTGGCAGCAACAATAATGCTATGTAAAACTTGAATAAAACTAATTTTATTCTACTGCACTGAAATCTACATCTTAAACCCCAAAGCAAAGGAGGCCTAGGCTAAGCTGAACTAGACAAAGAAGCATAAGTCTTACCAAAACAGACTGATCTATATTTTTAATTGATTTTTACTTGTATTTTATTTTTCTTTTGCCATTTGCACTAAAATTCCCGTGAGTATATTATCAACATTGCATCTGTGCTTTTTAATGCTAATTGAAAAATATGTTAATCTAAAGCCTTCTGTGGGACGTCTTTCTTGCTGGTTTGTTGTGGTTGTTAAGCAAGATCATGATTTGTGATAGGTGACTTGTGAGGTTAAAACAGTTTCATAAATAATCAGTAACTAGGCAGTGATACTAAATTATAGTGATGAAAATTACCGGGTATTTTTCCTGATAAATATTATCAAAAAACCTTTTCTGATTTTTTAGTTGCAAAGCTGTTGGAGATTGTGAAGGAGTAACATTGCCTATGACTCCCTCTAGTGATTTTGCTATGGGAAATGCAGCCAACTACAGATGCCAGCCTCACGAAATCACCACAAATTCCTCACTAGATAAATTCTTCATGTCTAAAAAAAAAAAAAAGTATTTTATAATGGCAATTGAACTCTCAATAAATTACACAGGTTTTATAAGAAGTGGGATAAAGCACTGTGGAACATACACTGTTTGGGGAAGTTATGTTCTGCAGTAAATAAATATTTTCTGATGTGAGGAATCTTCCTTCTATTTAATGGAGATCCCTGATAAGCCCAGAAATAAAAGCTTATATGATAAAAATGAGTAGTGCTAGTGCTTTCCTAGCTTGATATTGGTGAAGGCACCTAATTTTCAAAAAATGGTGAGCACTTCTATTGGGACGACTGGGAAACTCCAACAGAAAAATGACTCTAATGCACTTACTGCATCAGTTTGTCTGTCACTTTTTGCATCAGTTTGTGATGCAGTAAGACAAAATGTCACAAAATGATCAATGTACAGCTGTTTCACTGTGTGTATCTGTAATTTGCATTCTCATTAACATCAGCATTTTAGAGTCTTTGCAGTTCAAATACTCACTGTTACCATCAGTTGCTGGTGTCCTGATGCTGCCTCAAGCAACTTTCACAAGCATGTGTTCCATTTTTACAAGCATTTTAACAGTATGATTTTTATTAACTGCAAATATTATATTTGTTCCACATATAGATAACCTTTGCCACACAGAAATGCTAACTCTTTTTCTTGCCATAATTATATATCATATTCATGGCCAGGTTTGGAAATGTCATTGGCCAGTTCTTTATAACCAAGGGCCTACATCCAGTTTACCATAAACTCTCATGGAGGGCTCAGAACATCTGTCTGTAGCAAATGATATCCTGGTTGTCTCTGTATTAAAATAAGAGGAAGAATGCATTTGTTCATTAGTCATAAAAATATCCTAGAAATGAGAGGAAGTTACTACTGGCAAAAATACTTCTTCAGCAAGTAGATTTAGAGTCCACACCTATAACCAGAAATGAAATGAGCAAACACAAATCCCAGGTAAGACTGACACGTTCATCTACACTGAATGCTTTGTTTTCTTCACAATAAACCACGTTCCTGTTGTGAAAGAAAAGTCTAGTACGTTACATAATCCTGTGAAGAACTTAATAATAAATATTTTGTTATATAAACGGAAGGAAAGGAATCCATATCCCAATGGCATGCATTTGCACATAACTCTCTTCCAAAACAATCCCAAGCATTTTTAAAATGAGCAGCTTCACTCACCACTGAAGGACAGCAATCTTTGGAATGGGATTTACTGAGCACTTGGAAGCATTACACAGCTGGAAGCTTTCATAGTCATTCTCCGTTATTATTTTGACCCTGCAGCTGATGTTTATTCGGAAAGTCCTGTCTCATAATTACTTATGTTGAATTTTTGATAGGATCCAGGTTAGTCTTGTGTCTTGGAAACTTTTTTGCAAAGCAATCCCAGTTAGGCCCAAAAGATTTTGAGACTACAGACACAATTTCCTCTGTTTCTTTCACAGGTCCTACTATAAAAACTAATATTGATGAACCTTGATACTCAGATTACAGAGCATGAAAAGCCAGGGAATACCATTCCCTGCAAATCATGCATCGGAAGGCAAAGTAACCTGGTTTCCACATCTCTCTTCTACTTGGAGAAATCAGCTTCAGGAATCGTTTTTTGCAAATCACTATCTCATTAACAGACTTTTCCTAACTACTCAGAGATTCCAAACACTTCTGCTTATTGGGAGAGTCTTCTTTTTTTTTTTTTTTAATTCTTTTGGATATTAATTTGAATGTAGTCTGACTCTGTTATGCTGATCTTATATTGCTGGTGTTAGTGGACTTCTTTTGTGATAATGATTGCTGAATAACAGATTTGCTGAATCTAGGAACTTAGCCACCTAATACAGCATGTATCTTTTGAAAAAACATCCAGCTGCTGTAGTTGCTGATTCCAAAAAGTGCTGTGTACTTTGCTTCCCACTTGTACCCTTACTGTGAAATAGAACTAGTGAGTCCAACCTATGGAAACACTATAGCAGTTCCTATTGCACCACTTAAAAAAACCCTGTTGCCCTATCTTGGTTCTTTAGAAGGTTTCAGCACCATCACAGTCTGTTGGGGGGAAGGAAATACTCATGCACAAACTGAACGCTAAACATGCAGTAGAGTAAAGTTTGCAGATATACTACAGGGTTGTAGATGTGTTCTGTGACTCCTTTCCCTCATGAGTTTGCTTTTGTAATACTTGGTATTCCATACATTATAATTTCAGTCAGCACAATAAAAAACAAACAAACCAACAATGACACAGGCCAATGTGCTCTCAGCTTCATGCAGATTCTAGCTTGATATGGATGAGGTCTTGAGTCTCCTGAATCCATACACTTCAAGGAAGCTTTAGAAATCTAATGTTTTGAAAGGAACTCTCTTCACTGTTATATGGCCACCAATACCATTAGTATTAAAGTGATGCCTAAAAGGATGCCTAAAAAAAAATCCTACTGCTGAAAAGCAATGTTTTTCCCTTTTGCAAAATACAACATACTTAATAGCTTAAGAAATCCAGGTCTGATGAAGATTTAAAAGCACTCTCTTTCAAACAAGTCTTTGCTCTGCCAGCAAGACAGTACAAATAAATCTAGGCATGTAAAATACTGATGAAATCAATTACATTTTTAAACCTGAAAAATTTGAGTTCAATCAAACAATATATGTATATCTTTTTATTCAAACATAACTTGAGCAATATTTAAGATATTCTGTTATTAAAGTATTACTTTTCATATTTAATAAGAATTTGACACAGAAATAGGCACAGAAATTAAATGACTTGACAAAGCCAGACTGAAGAGAGCACCCTGGTGGAAAAGAGAGACAGGTCTTCCAAGATCCAGATCTGATTTACCGCACTCTGTTGTTCTCCAGCTACAGGTGTTACAAAAAGGCATTGCAGGCTCTAGGAGGAGTGAAGGAAGTTCCTCCCATGCACTGATCCTAATCCTTGTTAGGCAGGAATGGCCAGTTTTCTGTTTGAAATACACTTTGAAACTGTTCATTTACAGTCTTACAAACTCCTGCGATGACAGTGGGGCTTTTCTTCAACATCTTTGTGACCACCTAAGGATAATTAACAAATGTTTTATAATTTCTATGATATATAGCTGAATCAAGGATACTTTCTCAAAAGTTAAACTGAAATCTTCAGTTTATGATCAAAGTTTGTCTCAAAAGCGTTCTTCAACCTGTATCTCTTGATGTAAAGTTGTTGTGTCATAGAATTGTTTCTCTGTCCAAAAGCCAGAGGAGGAGTAGGTATCTATCTACCTGCTTTATTATTGCCCTGCAGAGCCACAGGGAGAAAAATTGCTTACCTTGGCGTGACCACTTCCATCATTGTTCTCCAGAATAAACAGCTCATTTCTATACTCGTGGTCATAAATTCAAAATCTCAGTCATGACTCTAGCTGATTATTCTTTAATTGCACACACAATTCAGCTGAAAGGAGAATAAAGAAAAAATATTTATTTAAGACCAAGCTATATTTGAAGCCCTATAATGAATATTAAATAGTATTTAATAATGTTTATAAGTTAAAATGAGTTAATAAGGAGGGGGCAGGGGAAGGATGTGACTTTTCATACTACTGCACAAAGTATCTTGTAAAATATCCTGAAGGTTTATGGAATTTTTTTTTTTCTTTTATAGGAAATCACTTGTAATTGCATTAACTCAGAAGGAAATTTGTCTTTATAATGGCAGGTAACAGAATAGTCTTTTAGTATCTTTTGTTTTGAATATTTGAATAGATACGCAATCCTGCTAGTGTGCATCATTCTGAAATTTATAGCTTTCCAGTACAAGCTAATTTAAAATAATGAAAAAAATATTGTTTATTCTAGCATTTTTGCATGTCTAGACTGCTTCTTAAACACAAGCTGTGCTGTAAAGTACACCAAAAGACACAATATATTTCAGCTTTCTTCGTTTGCTTCTATTTTGCAAGACATAAATCCCCAAACACTCTTAAAGATGCAGAGAATAGTACAGAGTAACACTTGTTAAGTTTAAAAAATTAATTTAAATGAACAGTTTCTGCAGATTTTTATTACTCACATGATTTCCTGTTATCAAAGGCAGATTATACATATTTATTATACAAAAGGTATTTCATTAATTCCTAAGTTAAAGACTTGGTCTGATTTTTATTTTATCTAAGTCATCTTAAGGTATCACCTGTATTGTCATCATTATCATAGCACAACTCTCATAATCACACAGGGAGCTGGGTCCACAAACTCCTGCTTCTGCTCTAAATTCCATTTTGAGTATCTATCTCTAACGTCTTGTCTGGCACACCTGGGCCAAAGCCGTGCCCTTTCAGTATGTGTGTGTGAACTCCTAAAATGTACAGGATAAAAATTAATGTATTTTATACATAATTCATGACATTTAGAAAGTATTGTCACTTGACAGCTGAGATTATAATAAAATTAGTATGTTCTACCTCCTGCTGTTAGGTACCGGACTTCTAAGGCTCCATATGGTGATCGTTCTGGCAATAGCCCTGTGAGACAATAAACACCACTGGGGCCTGGCTCTCCCTCAAAAAGGTATGTAGTTAGAAATCATAACCTTCTAAAAATAATGCAGTCTAAACTTCCTCCACATTATCAATAGATGTCAAATGTTTCCAATCTTGGAATTAAAGGAATATGTACTATATAGACATGTGACAATGGTTCATCTAGATCTGTGGCTGTAGGGTTGGTTTTTCATATATGTCTGACATTTCTAATTAATACTGTATTTGACCTAAATTGATTTGACCTGAAGTTATGCCAGTTTCTTAGCAATAAATAAATAAATAAATAAATAAACAAATAAAATTTCTACGAATAATTTAGAAAAACTGATCAGCCATTGTCAATGATAGACTACTGCAAAGAGTGGGACCCTGAGAGACCCACGGTTTGTATTCTTTATGAAGTCTAGATACAGCATCAATCGGTGTTTATGAAGCACGATGCAACACAGATAAACGTTGCTCTTAGAAAATATAAAACTTGGAAACTTCCCTTAGTGAGAAGCATGAGTAAAAACAGTGCTAGTGCTCAAAGATCCCAAGTGGGATTTATTTTACATTTCCAGTAAATTGAGATGATGGGAAAAAGAAGAGAAAGAAACTATTGTTCACATAACTCTATGTAGAATCAAAGTCTTACTTGGGATTGAGGCAAAATCCTAGTAAAAGGTAGTGTAGTTGCAATTTTTTTTCAGAGTTCTTCAGGTTCTGACAGGGAAAAGGAAACAAAGCAGAACTATGCACTATGCGAGGCCTTCAGCAGAGAGACACCTCCAGCCTCATCAGTCAGTCTGGTGACAGTAGCTCCTTTTTGTTCCCTGCACCAGTCTCTGCATACACCCCATTCCCAGCAATGAAGGGAAGGCTTCTTGGGGCTCCTATTTTCTTGCACAGAGACATAAAAGTGAATTGCAATCTTTTTTGGAGACTGTCATCTAGATGCCTCTCCATGACTTATCTGGGTGACCAAAGTAAGGCTACTCAAGCAATATATTTTGGGTGACCTTTGCAAAAATGCTGAGAATTCGTCCTAGAGGCAGTGCATTTTTATTAACACATAATTCCACAATAACTATAAAGCCAGTAGTTGTGTAACAGTTATGAGACTTCTTACATTTTGAGAAGTTTATTAAAAAAAAAAATCATCTGTAGGAAGAGAAACCAGAATAATTGCAATCAGAGAAGGGCAGGGACGGCTGCCGTTCTGCAGGGCAGCAGAGTCAACAAGCTCCACAGTGACAAGGACCTGCTGGCACACAAACGGCTCTCAGTCAGCCACAGCACATACAGCACCCTGAAGAATCAGGTGAAGGTGCTGTATGGAAACTATATTTCTGAGAGTTTTCCTGTTAAGTGCAGGTTTTAGAGAGGAAGCAAGTGACCTTCACAGTATGCAGAACTTTGGCTCTGGTCCTAGCTCTTTTCACATGTGAATAGTTCCTGTGGGGCCTCTTCATGTGCCTGGAGTAACAAACAAACTCAGGATTTAGACCTTGATCTGAATCAAGGCAGCAATGCCTTCTGAAATGCAGAAAGAGTTTTGTTCTTAGTGAAGCGTTGTGTTTGCTGCATGGACAGAGTTAATCTTACTCTGTCTTTGACCCTTCATTTTCATGATGTAACGACTTTGGTTTGTAAAGGGGTTTTGCCCTTTTCAAGGGTACCAGTTCACCTCCAGTCTCAGAGCCATCTGCTCCTTCCACCTTTAAAAAAATAATGAAATAACAATTTGCACTAAATTTGACTTTTGTCTGTGTATTTCAAACATAGTTGAGGCTGAACTGCTGGACCCATTGTAGCTTATTCTTAAGACACCACTTTGAAAAGCAGGACGGGTCATTCCCCTGGCCATGCCGTTTGCTTTCCTTTCTAGAATGGCTGATGCTGCTGCAGGTGATGGCTCTTGCACAGGACAACCCATCATGTAGGTCCTTTTATCTCCCAGTAATATTCAAACGTTTTTTCAGTATTTTTTTTTCCAAGTAATAATCTTTATTTTAATTGAATCTGAAGCCAGGAGGACAAGAACATGACAGTGTCCAAACACCACCGAAATTCCTTCATCAGTTGCCTCCTCTGAGGTGTAAAATACAGTTGTCTATTAGGATATGCCTTTTTATGAACTTGGCCATTTTAAAATCCACTGTAATGACATTTCAATGAAATCGATATTAAAAAGATTGACAACCAGACCTAATCTGTACGCCATCAACATGATGTCAACCCATCACCCATAGATGCACACTGCTTTTATTTTTTTTGTCCTTTCATTGTTTATAGATGCTTTATTTCACATTTTATTACAAAATTTGCAGAACTGTTGTTAAGTAAGTCTAACTGCCTGGTAGGCGTTACTCAACGCTGTGCTGCACTGCAGCTGGGACATGAATTTGTGGGTAATGTTCTGCTTGTACCTAACGAGGTACCTCTGCTGTCTGTATGTATATGGGACAAAAAGAATGAAGTCACAACTTCACTAAATTCACAGAATTTAGCACCCAGTATAGTAAAATACAGTGGGCATTTGGTCAAAGTCAGGAGACTGAAATACAATATGGAAGGATAATGTAGAAGAAAAGGAATTACATCTGTTCTGTAGTATTTTAGCATGGTTAATGGCCTTGCAATTGTTCATTCTGAGTCCATGTTCACAGAATCTCATTGAACATCTGAGCTAACAGGTAAAAATGGATACAATTCACAGAAGAATGAGTGGGGATTTTTTGAAGCTCTTTTTAGAACTCACTCATCCTCTCTTATATACCTTTATTTCAGATAAATTCTGGTGTTTAAACTATATTTAGCAATAAAAGTGAGACATCACCTACACCTTGCTGCAGTGAAGAAGGTAAAACAAGGCTTTCACACACATTTTCAAGCTATTTTTAAAGAAGGAGACAAGCAAAAATGTGTGTTTTGAGGGTAAGTGCAGTTTCAATTGTTTATCAGAATTGAGTTTAGAACCAGATCCTCACCCAACAGCCAAGTACAGAAAATATGCTAAATAATTTACTAATAATTATTGTGTTCACTGAGAAGTGCCTACTGCAGGCATCTGGCAAAATACTGCAAATAATTCAAGATACTCAAATTATTAAAATCAACACCACAAATTAACTATTAATTAAACTGTATTTTCACGCGAGCATCCGTAAGCAGCCGAACTCCCCAACACAACCTCACTGCGGTCCCCGCTGCTGCACGCAACGCAAAATGAACTGCCCGGGCAGGGGCTGGGCTCTCGCCCCGTGACTCGGCCACCAACCTCCCCGCAGCCACCGTGCCCCGGGGACGCGCCCCCCGAGCGGCTCCTACCGACGCGTCCCTGAGTAGGACCCCGCCGACCCCCGGCCCCTTCTCCCTGAGCCGGGCCCGACGCGGCTCGGGCGGGACCCCGGCCCGACGGCTGGATCCGCCCGGGGAGGCCGGCGCCGCTCTCACCCCCGCCTACCCCTCGGCAGCCGGTCCCCGCCTGACGTCCCGGCGCCCCAGCTCGGGTCTCCCGGCCTCCTCGAAACCCCGGTCCTGAGGAGCGTCCGCCAAAGGGAGCACGACCCCCGCCCACCGCGGCCCAGCGCCGCCTGCCCTCGCCCCGGGCACCCAACACCCGCCGCCGGCCCCGGTCCTCGTCCCTCCCGCGGGCGCCGAGCCCCGCAAGCGCGTCCCTCCTTGGCGCCGCTGCCCAGTGCCCCCCGCCCGGCCCCGCGCAGCCTCGGCGCGGCGGCTGTTCCGCAGCGGGAGCGGGGCCCCGCCGGCAGCTCCTCCGTGTCCGTCTGGGGCCCCTCCGGGCAGACACCGTCCCGCCGCACTGCCGAGGCCGGCGGCGCCGCAGCGCAGGGAGCGAGGGACGGCGGCTGCCTCCGCTGGCACGGGCGCGCTCCCAGCCGCGGTCGGCTGAGGAGCCGGAGGGGGCTCCCCCAGCCCCGCCCGCCCCCGCCGCGGCGCTGGAGCAGGCGAGGAGCCCGGGCGGGGGCGAACCGCGGGCGCGGGGCTGAGCCGCTGGCGCGGAGCTGAGCCGCTGGCGCGGAGCTGACCGGCCCCGCCGAGCTGGCAGCGCTGCGCCCCGCTCCGGACCCGCGCCCGGCCCGGGGGTGGCCACTCCTCCTCCCAGGGCCCGTGCTGCGGGGCGGGGTGGGGGCGCCGGCGGGGACCGGGGCCGCCTCCCGGAGCGGCCACGCCGCCGCTTTCGGGGGATTCTCCGAGAGGAGAAGGCAGGGCGGCTCCGGGAGGGGGAACCCCCCTCGGCCCGGCCATTCGCGTCCCCGCCGTCGCTCCTCCTCCTGCCGCTGATGTCAGCCGCGGGGAGGGCCGCCTGGCAGCGGCAGAGCGGGGCGCGGGCGGCCGCGGCAGAGCCGAGCCGGAGCCGCAGCCGCCGGGACAGCGCGGGCTCCGGGGCGCCGCCGGCAGCGCAGCCCGCGCCCCCAGGGCCGCCGCAGCGGCCGCGCCGGGAGAGGGGAGCGCCCAGCACCGGCGGCGGCGGCTTCCCGGGGGGTAGGACCCAGCCCCGCTCCCCTCAGCTGCCCGGCCGGGGCAGCTCCGCGGGGCTGCGCTGCGGTGCGGCGTCGAGTTCGGTGTCTCTCCGCGCAACTTCGCTTCCGCGGCAGGACCTCCGCGGACTGGTGCGGGGCTTCCCGGCGCGATCGCGTTTCCATCCTTTTGCAGCTGCAAAAGCAAATAATTCACTAAAGCCAACAGAAATAAAACAAGCTCAGGCTTCTCTAAAAGTTAGGATACCTTTTTATTTTTTTTTTCTCCCCTTTCTTTTACAATTTTATTCCCTGTGTGGAAGTCGCGTATGAACCCTGCTCGGCACACTGCATGGGAAGAAGCGGCTGGTGTTTCGGATCGAGGATTTGCTGTTGCAAAGCGGTCTAACTCCCATGCAGCGGGGCAGCCTGCACTACTCTACACGCCTTGATGATGTGCTGAGGAGCCCGTGTTAGACTGGCATCTTGTGCAGAGAAGGCATTGAAGGTAAGAAGGGAGCTTGGGGAACAGAGGGATTTTTAATTCCTTTTCTGTCACATCTTTTGTCCAGCATCCCCCTTTCAGCAGAGCAACGGCAGTCCATCCAGAATGGTATTAGTAGGCTGGAACTGATCAAGTAAAATGAAAGTCTGCTCCTGTGAAAACTGCACGGAGCTCACCAGGGATTGCCAGAGATGTATTTATTCTCAGTCTGATCCCACAGCACGTTTCTGATGTACGCTCACAGCGCAGCCGGTGAGCTAACTCACATAGCTCAGGAATGAGCAGATCTCCGCTCTCAGGCTCTGATGGGCAGTTTGCATTGGCTGTTGCATTTTGTTGAATGTGTACCCCCACTCCCTCCCTGGAGCATCCCATCAGCCTGTTTGATTTGGTGGTTTTTGCAGATGTAGTGCCTAGTATTAATGAGAGAGGGAGAGGGATGGGGAAAAAAAAACCCAACAAAAAACATATGGAACATTTTATTGATGTGATCATAATCCTGTAATGGAGATTGCATTAAATGAGGATTGCATCAAAATGCCTAGCTGCTGTGGAGAGACGAGAAAGCAAAAACTATGCTGGATTGTAAATGAAGTTCTCTGATTGAAGGATTTTCTTGAGCCGTGAAGGGGCGTCTGTAAGCTTAAAGTTGCTGTATATGTGGGGTATTGGAATGGGATAAAAACCAGATCCAGCTGAAATACGTTTTCATTTACTCAAGCTCTGGATGCAGTTAGAATTGGTTAGAGGCATTGCAGTGATGTCCAATGAATTCTTGGCTTCAGCTATGGAGACCACAGAAAGGCAGAAAGAGAATCTTACCATTTGGGAAGAGAAGGATGGTTCATTTGTGACTTTTGCCATAATGGCACAAAGCTTACAGCCTGCTGGCTACCAGCAGAGACCTCGTAGGGATCTGGAAAGCAGAGGATTTCTCTCATTTTCCATTTGCAACCTTGCATGGTTGCCTGTAAGAAGTAGCTTCAAGGTGTATGTCAAGAGGCAAAGGGGGACTTTGCCCCTCCAAGACACTACAAGAAACTGAGCTTGAGAGAGATGGAGCCGGCTCATCTGATCCCATCTTTCTGAGCTTGAGTGGATAATACATTTTGAGTAATTGTTGCTGCTTATCTCAATTGGCAAAGGAGGGGAGAAGATGTTCAAGTTTATTGAACCAGAGCAGAGCTGAGGACAGTTAGATATTATCAACTCACCCTTGCATTCATTTTGTGCTACATTTTATTCTGGCATAGAGAACTGAGCCACAAAGAGCACCTTCTTCAAGCCTGACTGAAAGGCAACCTAAAGAGAACAAAAAGATTAAGCCAAAGATAAATGGTAACTTTTTGCTGGTCAGCAGTGGAAGTAGCATTGATCTGTCAGGTAACACAGGTCAAAACAGGTAAGATAGGAAAAAAGTTACTTGTTTATTTACTAACATTTCCACACAGACAAAGTTGGCATACAAATAAACATCACAGAGTGGGAAAGAAACATCCCACCTGAGTTAGAACTGATGTAAGCAGCAGAGAAATTCCTGTAAGAATTCTCAATAGCGTTCATGCATCACTGCAAAAGAGGTGGCTAAATACAAAATCACACAGAATAAACCAGAACCAAGTATCTCATGTTCTCAGAAGTAATTTGTTTTCCCATTTGAGTTGTGTATAAAACCTCAGGTAGTAGCTCCACTGTTCAGCCTCTCTCCTGCTGTATATTGGGCATAAAGTTGAGACAAACACTTTATTTTAAATAAAATTAAGAAAAGCAGCCTAAGTGTATTTAATTCTTCTTAAGCATTTTATTTTGGCAAAAGACAACTTCCAGTGAATTGTAAGAGATGGATTTAGAATATTCATGGCTAAACTCCAGGGAGCTTAGTGTTAGCTCAGTAGGCAGAAGGTTCTTCCTCTAAAGAGATATCTGGAAAAGACATGTTTAAATTTCAAGCCATATTCAGTTGAGCCTGTTGGTTTCCACATTTTAAAATCATTTGTTATGAATGATGCCTAATCTGGAAAATAAAGCAAGTCTTCCTAGCTCACTTTTTTATAGAAGGAGCAAGCAGCGTGCTTTGATTGTACTTCTGTATGTACAAATGTTCCAGATTTGACTCTATTTTTTATCAAATAGCAGCTGAGGAAAAATTTGTCTTTCGAAACCATAGTTATCCATGCACATCTTGGTCTGTATTTTTGTTACAGAATAACTCTGCTTCATGGCTGCATTGTTCATCCTTGCAGCATTTCTTTAAATGTAAACCCTGCTATAGTTAAAGCATAATTTATATTCAGTGTAGTACTGTCTGCTCAGTGGAATTGGCTTTATACATCACAGCCTCTGCAAAAAAGGAGATCAAAGATCTGAACCTGTGGTCCTGTATTGCATTTGTATTCTACATGGACTTGAGTCATCTTATACTGGAGCCATTCACACTCCTATAGTTAAGAATATGTCAGTCTTCCCATTAAAACACCCATTTGCTTAGTAATTTAACAAGTAGTTTTAAAGACGGGCTCTAAGCTTAAGTTAAACACATTCATATAGTAAAAAAATATAAAAATCTGAGCAATGAAGTATAGTAACAATTGGTACTTGCTCATGGAGCACTGTTAGGCTGAATTTATAGAAAGCCTAGTAGAAAATAACACCTGCCTGAAAATTTGGAGTTGAAAATAAAAATTAAAAAAAAAAAATCCTTTCAGATTTGGAAAGCCCCTTGGGGATCCAGGTGAGTGTTTGCACCTGGATTTTAAAGGGGCTGGTGATTGTTAAGCAGGCAGTGGGGCTCTTCTTAAAGGAGAACAGCCTGGGCTGGCTCAAAACAGGAATTAGTCAGATCTCAGTTTAATGGTTCAGGTTTAGATGGCATTAGAGCTAATGCCTTTGGCATTGTTCCAGTTAGGTTTTTTGGGGGTTAAGTTACAAGAACAACAAAACAAACTCCCAAACCTTGTATCCTAACCAGTGAAGTTATCCCTTCTGTAAGCTAAAAGAACTACACATTTTTTAATAATGTTGATTGTCTAACATGGGTATAAAACACATTTGAGGGATGCTGCTACCAAAGCTCACTGGCCAGGTAGTCCACCTGAGAAGAGCCATTGTGGTAATCATGCTTTCCGTCCTGGGGACAGCCAGGAGGACTGATGGTCAGTTTACACCTAAACAGAAGCCTTTCTTCTAAAGCATCCCAAAATCTTTTACAATTGCTTTCTCAATGAGATAGCCATCTTCTAACAGTGAGGCAGTTGCTTCATCTGTGCAGACAAAGTATGTGAATATTTGGAACTTTGTGTGGATTTCAGTTTAGAAGCTAAAAGAATTAAAAATACATATGGATTCAATGTTACAGCTGCACGTGCCATATACTGCCTGTGTCCGAGTAGTAGGTTCAGGATACAGCTTGCTGTACTCCAGGTATCTCGGATAGGATGAAATAAATGAGTATTGTTTGGATGAAAGTTTTGTCATTTAAATAAAAATTCATGAGGGATATGAATAGTCTTCTGTCCCAATTACCTCTTTCTGCAGTGAGGTCACTGAGAGGAAATTTGTAACAGTTGTCTGTCTTCAGGGCGATGAAGTAGTGGTGACCATATCTTTCTGAAAATTCATGCTCCCTGCAAATATCCAGGCAGGTAATATGAAGCAGGAAATTTAGGGTGAAAATGGGAATTTGATTATCCTTTAAGATCTGTGGGGACACTCCCATTCTCATTATCCAACGGTAAAGTCAGGAAAATAGGTTTAAAAGGGTCTTTTCCAGTTACAGTCTCTGAATTAGCAGAGTGACTTGCCAGGAAGCATAAAAGGTTCTATAGCTTTTGCACATTTAAAAGCTCTGCTGAAAGAGGAGCTTAAACTGTCCCTAAATTTGTCTTTAAGGTGTTATATTGTGAATAAGAGTAGGATTAGTGGAAAATACATTCTGAGTGATGATAACCATAGTGTTTATAACCTCTGGTACAAGTGAATGAGAGATATATATTTGGTTTTCATTTTCAAAAAAACTTTTTGGAAACAAAATCCTGTTTCCAGGTAAGGAAAACGAGTAACACTTTTCGCAATCACACCGTAAGATTTCACACTGGAGTGAAAAAACCCCACCAAACCCACTCCACTTGCACGGGAGGTTTCATG
The DNA here is from genome assembly GCA_907165065.1 of Caprimulgus europaeus. Next base: position 17,688,287 of record OU015538.1, on the reverse strand, counting down.
AAGGTCCAGGGAAAGTTAATGTAAAAATTAGAGTACAGATGAAAAAGACTGTGGAATTTAGTCTGTAGATACCATCAAATCATGGTAGTTTTGACACTAAATAAGAAGTTGTAAAGGGTTTTGTGCAACTTTGTCAAAATTAAGCATTCTTTTTATTTAGAGTCTTTTATCGTTGCCTTTAGTAAGTATTCTGTTGAAAATTATTTCAGATACACTTAGAAAATAAATGTTTTCCCATAGATGAGGTAAGATTTAGCCTTCTTGAGCCAACATGGCCTGAGCCAAAGCTTCCTGCAGTCTGTGAAAAAATTCCTGTTGGAACAGGACCTTCTATAACTGCTTCTTGTGTGACATAACATGCAGACTTCTACTTCTACCACTTGTTTAGGAGTTAAACATGGCAATGTGGTAGAGAAGGCATTGCTGGAGGGGAGTTTTGCTTACAAGGATGGCAGAACTTGGCCTGTTCAACAGCAAGTGTATTACTAACTTTTCAGGGAAAATTTGTGATTGTCGTTTTCCTTCATGTAAGTTGCGATAGACTCCGCAAGGATTATGTGATTTCAAGGGGATCTACATAGCCAGATCAGCAGAGAGCCAAATATTTTGTCAGAGAGACAGATGAACGTTGAAATTGTTGGAGACTTCCAAAATCAATATTGAAACTATAAAGAGAAGTGGCCCACTGTATTGAACACCCACCCCTGTGGGGTTTCATATGGCACTTCACTGCGCTAAGAAACTTTGCCGGCTTCATTTTCCTGCCAGGGGAGCCTCTTGTGTTGTGTACTACTTTGGTTGGATATGGTTGTTTTGGGGATGATTTTCTTCCTCCAAGCTGGTCTATAAATAAGATGTCACTAGTGATGTAGTCTGTTTGTGTATCAGTGTTTATCTGTTACATCCTTAAGGACATAGTTTTATTATTTTTGTAAGAATTTAATTAGTAATTATGTGCGCTTTTATGCTGTCTACTGAAGTAGCAGGAAATACATACTAAAGGGAAAAAAAATCCAAGTAAAAAGTTTGGACTGCTTTAGGCACAGCACATTTCATTTAACCAACTACTTACAACATCACTGTTACTGCTCTGTGCTATCTTGTTAAATAAATAAATAAATGCGTATATATGGCAATCGGTGATCTACTGGATCTATGATCACATATGTGAGTGCACTAAGGCCACATACAGTCTGATTTCCAGCTTTAGTCCCTGGTATATAAAATGCATATGTGTCCACCAAAAGCAAAGTGAAAACTATTTGGGGGATGACAGGACTGTGGGTTCCATTACAACGCAGTGTAGGGAACAGCTATAAAAAAGTCAAGTGCCTGCCTAGAGCCTGTAACTCAGATTGCTTTAGAAGGTCACAATTTTTTATTATCCTCCTGAGAAAGGAAATTTTGTGACTTTGAGGAGGAGCTGAGTTTTATCTCTGCTAATGGAACTCATAGTTTAAACCCATGTTTAGTAATTTATATGGGTTTTGTGATTGCTTTTGTAATTATAAATATAGGTATCTTGCTGTCTTTTGACAAACAAGTATGAAACTGTGTGTTCTGAGAGACACGCGGTTACCTGGATCACTGGGTTTACTTAGTAGTTTTCTTCCTGAAATGGAGAGTAGCTTCGACAGGGAGAATTATGTCAAGGTTCAGGTTGGCTTCACAAATTGGAAAGAGGTTTTCTTAGGACTCGTATCATGTTTCTGATGAAAGACCGGGACTTGGCTTGTCCATGTTAAATTGCCAAAGTGTGTGTCACAGCATTCCCGAAAGAAAAGTGCAGAGGAACTCTAGTGTTTTAAAACTTCATTAAATGGTGACTTAATAGCAACCTTGATGTGCATATTTAACTCTGGACTCAAATACTTTGGGACCTCACTGTAGTAGTTTGTTCAGATTATAGTTGCTGACAGTAATTTACAAATATATGCAAGATAGAAGGCATGAAACAAAAGCTGTCATTAAGTGCAATAGTGGCTTTGCTTTGTCAGTCATTTAACTGACCCTTGGAAAACGAACGTTGCAATGTGTTGTAAATTCAGATCTAGACTAAAAGGCAACACAAGTCTAATTTTTGGGATGAAAATTTGGAATTAAATTAATAAAATTCATTTTCTGCTCATCGCCCTGCCTTGTCCACATGTGAGACTGTACCAGACTGAATGCATTCCAGCCGGGAGTTTCATAATAGTTTCCTGTAATCGGGACTCTACTACAGGAGATCAGTTAAGTCCTTGTCAGACAAGTGTACGTTTGTGGCTAATTATCAGAGAATTCTTTTTAAAATTCATGTTCAGGAGACCTGTAATTTTATGACTTGTTAAAGAAAACTGGATATAAATTAAATCAAGGGTTTTGTTGCCTTAGTTATTTTGTTATAGTTTTACAAGATAATTGATAATGGCCTTTTTACTCTGGCCAAATAGCTGCTAAAATAGCAGCTTCATATCTTGATTCCACCATAAACTTGAGGGAAAAAATCAGATATGTCTACATGTGTAATTGTTTATGGCATTAGTTAAATCTGAGGCATGAAAGTTATGGAAGAATCCTTAGATACTGGCCTTGAACACTTCCAGGGAGGGGGCATCCACAGCTTCCTTGGGCAGCCTGTTCCAGTGTCTGAGCACCCTCACAGTGAAGAATTTCTTTCTGATATCCAATATAAACCTCCCCTCTTTCAGCTTAAAGCCATTTCCCCTTGTCCTGTCATTAACTGCCCTTATGAAAAGTCCTTCCCCAGCTTTCCTGTAGGCCCCCTTCAGGTACTGGAAGGCTGCTATAAGATCTCCCCAGAGCTGTCTCTTCTCGATGCTGAACAGCCCCAACTGTCTCAGCCTGTCCTCACAGCAGAGGTGCTCCAGCCCTCAGATCATCCTCATGGCCCTTCTCTGGACTCTTTCGACTGGTTGATGTCTCTTGTGTTGGGGGCTCCAGAACTGGACGCAGCACTCCAGGTGGGGCCTTACGAGAGCGGAGTAGAGGGGAAGAATCACCTCCCTCGACCTGCTGGCCATGCTGCTCTTGATGCAGCCCAGGATACGATTGATACGGTTATGAGGCCCCTTAATGTCAGAATTTGTACTTTGTTGTACTTCTCTTATCAAAAACAAGTATTTAAAAAATAATGTCTGAATCAAAAGTAGTGCAACATCAGTCTGCACAAAATGTGTACAGTCTCAGTTCCTTATATGTAATTCATTTTGGCAGGTACAGTGCTTTTAGGTTTTATTGTATTATAAGCGCTAAAAAAGTTTGAAATAAATCATTGGAAAAAGGTTTAAAGTAAGTGATTCAGGTGTGGCTGGCAGGTGGCACAGTATGGCTGTGGCAAGATTAACTAAATTCTGAAAATTCAGTCACTTCAGAGTATTGGATCCGTGTCTTCATTTAGCCATTGCTGAAGCAAAAGTCGTCGCTTTGCTGATCTGCTGAACTGTGAGACAGTGGCTGATGGAGATATTAATCAACTGACTTGATTAATCAACCAACAGAAACTACTTTCTGAAAAATGTGGGTTGCTTCACTGATTAAAGTGGTAACTTGGTCAGGGCATCTCTGTAACTGCTGTATGTGTGGTTACATGTGTATATAATAAATATGTAATACTGTGACGTTACAAATACATCTGATGGGGAAGCCAGGTAAAGTGTAGGAATCCTCTACAGGACAGTGAAGTTGAAAGGATGAAGTTTCAAAATACTCTTGGAAACAGCTTCAATAAGTTACTATGGTAGTAAAATACCTGTTGATGAGCCTCACAAAAGTTAGCTCAGATCTATCCTAGTCTGATTGCTGAGAGAATTATCATTTTGTGATCCATAAGAACAGATGAAGGATGCTGTCCATCATTTTGTGAACCACAGCTATGGCAGATTTTCTTCCTTTCCTTTCCTTTTAATACGTACAGCTTTGACTGATGAGGTTCTTACAACTGCAGCCATAACTGTTTTGGAAGGAGAAACACATCAAATCCTTTGTGGGCTGGCAACAGCTAATTTCTTTCTTGTTTTTTTGAGATCCTGCTCAGTTTTATGAAGGACTCTATAAATGGGAGCCCTAGTTACATTGTAGTTACATTTTTCTGTCAATATGAAGTTTCCTGATGTCTTTTAACATCAGTGTGATTTTAGGCTGGGTTATGCATGCTAATTTGCACTAGATCCTTTGTAATTTTCTATTTTCCCAAACCTAAACTCTATTCATCTGAGTTTCCTAGTGATAAAAAGTGTGAATTATTTGAAGCTGCAAGCACATAAGATAATCTTAGTATTAAACCAGAAGAAATCCTTGAAGCAGTTTCTCCTTTTCGCATACTACAAAAATGTTCACTGAATATTAAGAAGAATGCTTGGAAATTTTCAAAGCTTGACCTAAGGCTTTAAGCAACCTAGTGTAACTTAGAGGCTTTAGGCAGGTTTGGCTAGATAGCATCTCCAGAAGCGTCTTCCTGTCTGAACTTCTCTGTGAGTCTATGCAAAAGACATTGACTCCTCTATAGAGGTCATACCCTTTTGCTTTGTCTTGGTCGCAGTTTTTTGCTCAAGTTCAGGAGCTTGCTATGTCCTTGCTGTTCCAGCTGTTCAAGGAGCAGTGAAGAAGTGCGGAACAGGACAGGAAGAGGAACCTGCTAGTGAACAGCAGAGAGCTGTTATTTTTGTTCGTGGATTTGGATGTCAACATTGTTTGCTGTTCCTGTCTCAGTGTGTGTTGTTTGGTGTAGTTTTGGAGGCCTCCTTGAACTGAGGTTATATAGACAGGCTGCCACTTCAGCAAGTCATCTATTCACTGGCTGTCTGCAGTGCTGTTCTGAATGCAGTTAAAAGTACTGCTCTTCATCTAGGAAACACTTTTTAGTTTCCTTTTTCTTTCTGAAGAAGACCTGCTGTATGTTTTTGTTCCTCTGTAAAAAACAACTGGAAGGCAGAAGCTTCGGCTTTATAAACTGAGCTGAGGGCAGGAAGACCCGAGACTGATTCTTTTCCCTTAGTTCTGCAAGACCTAAGTTACTTGACATTCAGAGCTGTAAGACAAACTTGTTAATTCATTTTTTTCCTGAGGGTATTTTGGAGTGGACACGTTAGCTGGAGTGTAATTTTGTTTGTATTTGTGAAGAGTGTTCTGCAATGCTTCATGGTGATGGTTTAGTGCTCTTTACTACAAGAGTGTCTGGAGTTTGATTGACAGGTTCCCTGCAAAAATGCAAGAAATGCAGTTTCTAGAGAGGGACTTAACAATGTATAGTCTGTGTGGATAAGGGAATAAGATAAAGTTGAGAACAGGCAATATTTTTATGGACAGAAATTTAAGTCCTTTCACTAGGTATGAGAGAAGACCACTATAAATGAAACCAAGGCTCTGAAAAATTCTCTAAAAAGGATCTTTACTGTTACTGAAGCTCTGATTTATTCTTTGTTTCATCATGGAATTACTTGTCAAAGCAGGCAGTCAAACAAAAATCGTGCACTGGAAAGTGGTGATGAAGGTACCTGAGTTTGAACTAGTATTTCATGGTTTGTTGTTGTTAAAGCTAGATAAGAGTATTTCTTAGTTTCAGGTACTTTCATAACATGATGCCACTGGTATTTTTTAAGTGTCTAAAAGGGTCATAACACTGCATATGCTAAGTTAACTGAAATTTAGGTTAAAAATTACTTCCCTTGCTTTGTGTTGGTTTATTTGGGCCCATTTTAACTGAAAGCTCAGCAGCCTAATGAATGTGCTCATTCAGTATTTGCCATTAAAGCCAGGTTGGACGAGGCTTTGAGCAACCTGGTGTGGTGGAAGGTGTCCCTGCTCATGGCAGGGGGGTTGGAACTGGATGATCTTTAAGGTCCCTTCCAACCCAAACCATTCTATGACTCTATGATCATTGACTCCTGCTGTACCATTTCACTATCCATTTTGTTTCTGCTGTCTGAACAACAACACTATTTCCCTTGAAAAATACATAGGTGTTACGAAGTATTTCATTCCATCTCAGCTGTTTGCAGTTTATTAAATGTAGTTGTTCCACAAAGATGGACCGTTTCCTTCAGATTATATCAAGAAAAGCTTCTTATCCTATTTATTTGTTTATCTTAATGCATGTGTGTAAAAGGCTGTGCTGCATTTGTACCATTACACGCTCTCAGTCTGATATTTTCAGAACCCTGCAGATGTGGATTTTAAATAAATGAAAAGAGCAGATGGTATACAGGGAAATCTTCAGTAGGCCAAGAAGCTAAATCAAAGTTTCTCTGAGTTCCAGGAGGTACCCTATGTAGGGATTGTTTTTCCATCACTAGGAAATTTAATAATAAAGTACTGATCTACAGTATGTTGTAGAGTTTCCTAAATATGCAGAATATTCCACAGAAAAAGTGTATGCCATAGGAAGAGATCTGCAACATGCACCCGGTGCTTGTTAGCACATATTTCAGACATGGGGCTTAGGCTTGCTTTGAGATGATCAACTCTGGTGGTGCTGAATATAAAAATGTCAATATAATTAGTCATCTCCAGCAGAAAGTAATTTTTGCCACATTTTCTGTGGAGGAGGGGATGAACTAGCTTTCAGTTAAGTATCATTTAGCTTTTCTGGTTTTGCCATCAACTAGGAACATTTACCAGTGACTTTTTTTTCCATCTTGTATTCAGGGATGGGCTATGTTATGAGACAAATCTTAATAGAAGAAATGCTCTGATGAACCAGTGTGAACTGGTGATAGTTCAGCAAAAGCTATTCCTTGACTGATTATCAGGAATAGGACACAGAACCATACATGCTCAGCTTTGGATAGCAAGTGAGCTCCTTACACTATTCTACTGCTAATCCAGGCTGTCTCAGTTAAAGTATTACATGTGTTCATTATAGAAACTGATATTAAATGTTCTGAATAAGGCACATATATATGAGCAGATTCCGTTTGGTTTTGCATTGGTGCAACTACAAGAAAATAGTTTTATGCAAATATAAGATGGTATCCAGAAACTCAGAACCCAGACAGTTCTTCTGGTCTGCTCTTTATTTGAATCACCATAAAAAATTCTCAAAAGAGACCTCATTGCAATCATAGCTAGGCAAGATGGTGCAATTTAAATGTAGAGTTACCATCATAGATAATATGTATGGGCTGTATAACCATAAGGAACTCACAGATTTTCAATTTCCCTTGGAATGTGTTCATTATTAGAAGATATTACCAGAGTATTGTTTGTTGTAAGAGAAGAAAATCCTGTTCAAGTTTTTAATGAATCTCTTGAGAGATTCATCAGATTTACAGGTTAAAAAAGCTGTAAACATTCTACTGGGAGCAGTCATTAAAGAGAAGATGAATGTGAGTTATCTGTACACTTCTTATGAAACAGAAATCCTGAAGATGATTTACAAACCAGAAAGCTGTTTCTCTTTAAATGGTCTGTACTGCTGCATTATGTAATGAAATACAAAGTACGATTAGGAGTACGTCTGTTTGCAAGATGAGATGCAGTTTCACTATTTTGTTTGGAGAATTTTATAGGTAAGACAGCATTGATCTGAATTTGAAGGGAAGAAGCCTGAGACCAATATTTCCTTCATTTCTAGATTGGAAAAAGCATTAGAGTGGAAGAAAAAAAAAATCCTTACTGCATAGTTAATCAACTTGGAAGGCCTTATGTTGAAAAATATGATTTTATAAATTAAATAAAATTAATTAATAAAAGATCTGTAGATTAAATAAATAAATTCAAAAAAGCCCCAGCTCAATCCTCTGGCGAGTTAGTTTTTGGGTAAATCAAAAAGTGACAGCACAGGACTGCTAAAAGACTTGCCTTTCCACGAGGCACTTCATACCCTTGATTACTCACTCAAGCTTGACTGAACCAGCAGCATACTAGTAAAAACTCATCATTTGTGATGAAACAGTGTAATCCTTGCTTTTTTCCTCTGAAGTATTACAGATGCAGTGAAGGGAACAGTTTTGAATATACTGCTAAAAGATAAAATGCAGATAAATATTACTAAACTAATTAATCAAAATTTGTTGCTTCTAACTTTTAAATTGGTCATCTAAGATCCCTCTGAACATTTTCCTGTAGTTAATATCTCCTGCTTCTTCAGAAAGCTCTAGATCTGCCATGAAGAAGATGTTTTGTTTGTATTTCGGGTAAATTTTGGCATTAGTTTTGTTGTGTTGGTGTAGCTCTTCAATGAAGCACAAATGTACTGAAAATGTGGACAACAACAAAACGTGAACTGTGTCCTAACCACATCTGTTGAACATAACAACAGTAGTTGCACATTCATTCAGCTTTCCAAGGGGTCACACCCTTTGCAAATAATATGCATAACAAACTGCTGTATTCGCAGTGTCTCATCAAGATGAACAGTGTATTTCAGCTGACACTGCCAGTCACAACATGATTCTACCAGTTCAGTACCTGACTGTGAATCTGGTCTTATTATCACACTGGAAATATTCAGGACTCCAAAATAAAATAACTGTGATACCAAGAGGATTGATACTTCTGATTAATTTTATTAATATTTTGTAAAGACTATATGCCACTGAGTATTTTTTTCAAGATATGTGTGCGTGCATTTATTTTTTTTTTAAATTAAAAGTGTATGTGTGTGTTATGTATATGCATGGGCATGCAGTGGTCACAAAAGTCATAACTGATGTCCTTTGTTTGAGTTAAACATTGGCCTTACAGGGTTTGAACAAGCTTCTTCATGAAGCATTCCCAGTAAAATTTGTCTCTGACCTGAAATACCCATCTGCAGAATCCTCTTGAGCATACTTTAGTCATGGCATTTGTTACAGTGTGACTGACAACAGGGGTAAATCAGGACAAGAATAAGGACATCAAGTCTGCTCTAGCTTAAGACTGAAATATCACAAAAATGTAAAGAATTCACGTAGAATCATTTTTGTGATGTAGCCTGTTGGTGGAAGATTAACGGAAGGGTCTCGTGACATGTTCTCTAGTGGCATTGTGTTTGAGTACATCTTAAATATCAGCGTTGCAACTTGTTAGATCTGAGGTTCTTTACATTTCCTTATTTACGTGAATTTACACTTGGACTGTCACTTCTCTGGGTGCCTGGAAAGCATTTTGCCAATTTGCATATGTCCACTACCCACTACTGCCTTCCTGTGCCTGTTTGTCTCCCACTGACTCCTACTTTTCCACTGACACAGGCCCTAAAAGGAACATTCCTTCTTATGAAAGCAATAGGTTCCAAAAGATGGTCTGAAATCCTGTGACTATTTCCTTCAAAAAGGCTTGCAGGATTTGAGGAAAGATGCCAGCTAGTGCACAGCCAGTTTGGCTCTCAGGGCCCAGTGTTAAGGTTAACAAGTTGTAAATAGCTGCAAGTTGCCATTATCTCAAAACCCTGCTGCTTTCTGGACATGATGAGGACTCTAATAAGAATGTTGTTCATTGCTTGTTTGGTTTTTTTCCTTCTCTTGCACAGCACTTACTGAAGAATAAGATTTAAAAAGTTAGGTGGCTTGTGATGGGTTCTTGATTTAATTCTTTCATCTTAGTGACCAGCACGTTACTGATAGAACTCTAACAAACAGATCACTGAGCTGAGGGGAAAAAAACCAAATGCAAACCTGGCACTGTTTTTTTGAAGAATTATTTATAGGAAGGAATCTGTAATTTTTGATCTTTTTTTTAACTACAAAAATAAATTAATTTGGAAGATAGCTGAATATATTTACAATATGTAGTGCAAACATTCATCTATGATAAGACTTCTTTACAGATGTATAAATGTGCATATCATGATTGACGTCTGTTGAGCTGTGCTGACTTACAAAAAACATGGATTGTATCTTTCATATGTCACTCAAAGTTACAGTATCTCTTTTTCAGACATCTATAAAAATTCAGTTTAGTGAAACAAAATATTTTCACTGTTTAAGAGCCGCTGCCTTTGCTTTTGAGAATGTCTGATGTATTAACTTTTGCATGCACTGCTCAGTGAAGTGGCCAACTTCAGAAAAAGATTGGTAAATGAATCCTTATTAGTATATTTTTGTCAGGAAACAATCAGAATGAACTTGACATTGATCCAGGAAGAGTTAGTATATTGAAATTTGCAATTCTAGATGATCATTTGTTTCCAAAAGAAAGCACCAACACTAAGAAATAGTAGGCTTAGATATACTGGGAAAGAACTGAACTTGATGTCATTTTCTTATCACTGTTTTCAGATTGAAAATGCAGAAAACCATTGTAAGATTTGATTTGAAGAAGAGTGAAAATGTTCCAAGGAGACATAAATTAACAGTAGTACCAACAGTACTACACCAGTAGTATTGATGACAGTAGCACTTGAACAGATTACCCAGCCAGGAGCAACAAAATTCTCATGAGAATTTTACCCAGGGATTTATGATGTATCAGAATAAGAAAAAGAAAACAAACTGGGCAAACCTCACTGCATTCATTTTCTGTGTCAGGAGCCCATGATCACTCATTAATTAATTTTTGCTCATTTTATTTTGGGCTGGGAGGAGGCATGGAGGAGAGTACATTGTGTTACCTAGGAGCATTGTGTCATGCCATTGCCTAAGACACGTCAGACCCTGCCTTAAGCCGAATAAATTTACAATGGAGCTGAAAAGAACCAACTATGCAGGAAAGAATTAGAGCAGAGTCCTAGAGGAAAATTTCATAGACGTGAAGACATGGTTGTAGAAGTACATGGTTGGAACACCAAAGTACTGAGGCAAATATGCTGCAATACCAAGGCAAAGTGCCAGGATGAAGGGAAAGTGTTCAAAGAAACTATGGCATTGGAGCCTCACAATAAAGAGAAGCTTTGAGGCAAGACACTGAAGTACTGAGAAAATTATCAAAAAGCCTGAGACATTTTGCCAAGCTAGCAGAGAACAAGAACCAAGGCAAAACATTAAATTCTTATGGAGAAGCACCCAAGTGCTGAAGGAAAATGCTAAAATGTTCAGCTAAAATGGATGGTTGTAATGCAGAGTGCTTAATGGGCAAAAGCAAAAGTGTGGAGTTGAATGGCTTCAAACTGAATGGCTGAACAGAGGGACCGTGGAAATAGTCAAATTAGTGCTTCAAAACTATGTTTTTGGGGAAGCTGATGTTACGATTCAGTCTGGTTTTGATGGATGGTCTGCCTATGGCAACATCAAAGGATTTATTGGTGTTTTGGGACAAATGGGATCCTTTTACCAAAGCATAAGGTAGCAGTAGTTATTCTATCACTGAATATTCAATGGGTTTTTACTAGAGAAAAAAAATTATGTGAGGGGTGTAGTTCTGCACCCCTCGCAGTATTTGCTGTGTATAAAATACAGAGGTGAAAATTACTTTGGCAAAAATTCTCCTTGGGAGGCTTAAAGTCTACAAACTCCTGCTCAATGGCACCAACATGCCTTAAGATCAAAGACTCATTTAATAGCTATATGACATGTTTGCAGTTTTATAGGATATGAATCCAACTGTTCAAGATCTTCAGGAAAGGTTACCCTAACTTCCCCCCATTCAATTTCATTTATGTAAAGGGAGTGCATGGTAACAGAAGAAAAGGGACTTGTTTTTAATATAGTAGAAGTGAACAGTTTCTTCATTATTCAGCTCACTGAATATTCATGTATTTTTGGTTGGCATGTCTTTATTTTAAAAGTAGCAAGGGGACTATAAGATAAATGGTGCCCTGTGACTGGTGTGAAAATTTGCTGAAGGGAAATGAGATGCAAGTTTTAGCAGAACAGAAGACACTGCCCTTCTAGCTTATTTTCAGGCAAAATGTGCTGATGGGATTGTAGAAAGGGAGAGATGGGTGTAAAGTTCATAGAGACTCAATTCAACCCTAAGTAAACTTGTCTCACTCTAATAATTGTTGAAGAACCAGAGTGATGACAATTTGTGTGTGAAATTGTATCTATGTAAAATAATGCACGTTTGTCACGGTTCAGAGCACCTAGAAAGAGAATACTGTATATTCTATATACATGTCATAGTCCACAGAGTTGGTAAAGTGCCACTGAACTCTGTGTGTTTATTTTCATTACAAATTGCTCTGTTCCCAGTTGGACAAACTGTTACTTTATGTAGGGACTGCCTTGGACTGCCAGGGATGCTTTTTTGATAGTTGCAGAGCTTTCCTATAAAGATAAGATTTTTAGTATGATGTTGAGACAGTTTATTCTTTTCTTTTTCTTTAGTTTAAGGCTTTTTACAGTTCTGATTAGTGTGTCAATTATCAGTGTGGCATAAATACTACCTCACCTGATAGGACCAGTGTTGTTTCACTTTTCTTCACCAGTTTGTTCAGATAGCAAATGACATACACTCCCAGAGCATACAGTATGTTGTGTTCTGTGCAGATTCTGACAGATTGATTGCAACAGAACATAGATGTATGTGTTTGGCTCACAGATTCAATATGAAATATGGAAAATATATTTTGATTACCATCTTCCATAATGGCCTTTTCATGAAATAAGAGGAGTGATGCGTAGTGCAAGGTTTTAAAATGTTCAGAGCCTAAATCACACAGATGTGTATGGAAGGATCCCTCAGCTTGGAAAAGAATGATCTTGGAGCAGCCAAAATTTTCCCTTTACCCTTCAAGTGTTTGCAGTGTTGGTCTGTAGCACTGAACACATTGTAACTCCATAGGCACTGGAAATTTGTGGCAGAATTACTGGAGATTCAGAACAAAATTTGTACATGATCCAAGTCTCTCTTGGGCAAATACAGCATGCTGGAAACTTGGGAAGAGTGTACATTATGTAACCAGGCTCAGCTTCACAACCGATTTAGAAAAAATGACATTTTGCTTCCCAGAATGAGATCTGGGTAAAGAAATTTTGTCTCAATCAAATGCAGCAGCTGTTGCAGTTTATATTCAAGTGTGATGCAAATCAAGCCCCCATTTCTGCTCTGTTCCATTCTGCCCAAAGAGGGAACGGTTGGTTTTTGGTTTGTTGTTTTGTTGCTTTTTTGGTTTGGTTTTGTTTTTTCCCCAGAGAACTGGCCTGTTGTTTGACCCCAGTAATTAAAAATGATTAAAAAAAAAATTATACAAGTTTTGGCATATTGTAATGACACATATAAACAATTTAAAAATACTTAAGTGATGAATCTGTGTTGTAACAGACAGCTGCAGAGTACTTATAACTGGAGTATGTTAAACCATTTAAATATTCCAAACATTATGTACAACAGATCTTGTACTAATTCATTATGAAAACAGCAATTTCATTTAATCATTTATTAGCTATTTATAAGGTGTCTGCATATTAAGTATGCATACAGATTGTTGTTCAACCTGGCGACCAGTATAATGATTGCATAAGTGTCACCCATGTGGAATCACTAACTGGTTTGTTTTTGGTGATCATTGTTCTCAGTGGCTGGTTACCAGCATGACTCTGGTTCTGAAACATGTCTGGGTAATAGAGTAAATGAGTCTCTGACCCCCTAAGAGGAGGAAAAAACCCAGCAAATCACTCAAAACAATACTCAAATTTTAATGTAAGTCGGTCATTACTCATTTCTATTCACTTCTGGAATGTATGTTTACCACTGCCATAATAAAGATAGTGAAGCAGGTTGCCCAGAAACACTGTAAATCTCTGTCCTTAGAGGTTTTCAGGATCCACCTGGCCAAAGCCTGTCACAGTCTGGTCTGAATTCAGCACTGACACATATCTGTGCAGGAGATTGGACTACAGCCCTTTCAAAGACCCTTCCAATGTGAATGATTCAGACTTCCTATGAAGTCACAGTGTAGAAAGGAAAGCAGAATGCCATTAGTTGTGTGCTCTGTTTGCACAGTTGTTAAACTTAATTTTATTGTAGATTACAATGTTGGACTGGTTAAAAAGGAAAAAAAAAAACTTCAGAGGAAGCAAATTGTGCAATACTCTGTTATTCTACACTGGTGTTTCTTAATCACTGGTATTTTTACCACACTGCTGCAGTGCTTTGTTTTTTTTTATATGAATGACATGTGAATTTCAGCTTCCCTGCTGTGATAATGAGCTACTCTGCTGGGTCTTACTGTACTGTAGATGTAGGGGACCATAGGATGCAACTCCTATTAGCAGTATAGTTTGCTACATATCTTGTGTACGTATCTGAATCATCTGACTTATCTGATGATTAAAGCTTTGGGAACCTTCCTCAAGACTTTGACACCAAAGTTAAAAATATACAAGGATTTAGACTGTTATCTAAGTCCCATGAATATTTACTATTTTGGAAATAGTAATGTATATCTTTCATGAATTGCACACAGCTTAAGCTCTAAAGAGCTTTACAACATAATGTAAAATGCTAATACTAATAATAAATGTAAAAATGTGCAAAATTGAACATACATCCATCTTGCTAAACTTCAGCTGATCAGGTGCAAATCATTCTGGAAGAGACATCGTAGGTCTTAACATTCTTGAACCTTGCTACTGCAAACACCTTACTATATAGTCTTTTCCATGTATGTACTTACACACTATTTACATCTTATGAAGTGTTGGAAAGGGATTTTGTTGCAAATTATTTTCTCACACACCTCAGAACTTCCATTGTTTATTTGCTCCATCCCAAGTAGATAAATATAAAAACTCTTGCCAGCAAAGAATTGATAAACTACTGAAGATTTCAAAACTCCAGCTGATTCCCATGGTGATACATCGCTTTGTTCTTTCAACTTTAATCTCTTAGATGCAAATATTTAGTGCTGAGGTGTTTGAGGTTAGCTACACTATGCATTTCTTGTGAGATGGAGACTCACAGACAGTGAAAATACGAATTATTCACTGAGAGATACGGGATTGTTTGTGGTGCTACAAGCCAGTGCACCTGCATTACCTTCACTCTTTTTAATATTTGTATTGTTGCCATTCTAGTTAAAACTGATTCTACATTTTGTTTTAAATGTCTATATTCATGGATTCCAGTTGTCTTTGATCTACAGATACATGTATGAGAGAGATTTCTTTTTAAAACCAATTTTATTTTCAAGTGCAAGAGTGAAATTTCCCTCTCTAGGCTCTTCAAACTGAAAAAAGAAGTTTGTTTAAAAGAGAGACAATAAAAAAGTCAGCAGTTGATAAAATTAAATGGGAGATGAGGAGAACTGTGAAAAGCCAGAATCTTGAGTCACATATCAGTGCCTTTGGGCATTCAACAACGTGGCACAAGTTGGCATTTAATCAAAATGAATATAGTTTAAGCAACTGTGATTGTGCTTAAGTATTGCAGGGATTAATGGCAGACTGAAAGAACCCGCTGACTTGCAGTAATCAGGAGAACTCACCTGGCTATTAATTCCCAGGAATACCTGTAATGAAGGCTTCATTGCTATTATAACTTGAAATTGATAGAGAAAACGGTATAGATTTTTTGCGTAACAAACATTCATTTGCTGTTTATCAGTTTTTTCAGTGTTTGTTCCTATCACCTAAATATGTTTCCAAAAACAGAAATGAGGAAGGAAATTATCCAGAACATTTACAAGGTCTTGCATAATGTACTGCTTTTGCCATGGCCTGGAAGAAACCTGCCAGTCACAGGTATCAGTAACTGAACTACCAAAACGAGCATAAAACCAATGAGAATTCAGCAGTTGTGAATCCAAACAGACAAATGACAGCAAATAAGAAAACAAAGTTTCATAAAAAATATTTGTATATCAACTCTCTTGGCACCCCAGAGAGAGCTTTTCTGGAGAAGGAACATGTTCTGTACTTTTTGGTACTCTGAAGTTTGGTATGAACACACATATTCTGCTTGTCCTTCCATTTGTGCTCTTTTTATACCAGTGCACTGCCACTGACTTAAATAAAATACATTCTGATGAAATATGAAATTAAACTGTCTTTAAAGTTAATTTGTATAACATTAACTTCCAGAAGCCCATTACCTGAAGTTTAGAATGAACAGTTCCTTGAATGTAGGACTTGTAATACTTTGTCGTGCAAATTATGTAAGGAAAACTACACAATACTGAGTACTCGGCACTGAGGTCCTAGAAGTGGAGGATGTGGCAGACCTTTTCTAAGTAGTAGAACTGGCAACCAGTGTGCAATCCAGCTTCAGTGAGCATGGAACCTAATAAGCTAAGTTATGATCTTGTATTCTTTACAAAAAAAAAAAAGAGAAAAAAAGAAAAAAAAAAAAAAAAGAAAAAAAAAAGAGAAATCACATTTTTAACTGACCTTGGAAGGTTCTCACTTCTGTAGTGCCGCCTGATTCTGTGTTATCATGTCAATATCCTTTTATATGCCACTAACAAAGTAATCTCCCTAAATTCCTTCTCAGTGTATGCTTAACCAAACTGATTTGCATGTGCATAGAAAAGGAAATAAGAAACTTTAAACCAAAATCTGTGTTCTTATAATTTGATATTTTTATGCATGGGATTCCCATTAAGATTACTGGAAGAATTACCTACATATCTTCCATCCTGGAAGAGTGATTAAATTCCTGAAGTTTTCTGAGAAATAAGAAAACTGTGTCTTGCTTTTCAGTTGTCAGTTAATGCTAATGAGAGAGTGCAACTACACTCTTGTATGTTTAAATTGACCAAAAGGTTTGTGTGAAGCTGGTCTGAAAGCTAGAGTTGGATAAGAATCCATGAGTTATTCATGTCTCAGAGGTAATACTTTTTGGTTTGACTTCTGCTTCAGCTGCTGAATAATTTTTACATTTTATTTTTTCTGCACAAAAAGCACCTTTAATAAGAATATGAATACATGTGAACGTGTGTAAAGTTGATTCATTGCTTGAGTATCAACTAAAATTAGCATCATGTTTCCTAAAGAGAATGTAACAACTTAGAAAACAAGGTTTTGTTGTTTAAGGCTACTCTTCAATTTAAGGAGTTATATCTTCTGTTAAAACCATCAGTTAAACTGAATACAGTCTCAGTTGCATAAGTGTGATGTAGCAAAAATTCTCATTCCTATTTAAATTAAAATACATTACAACTCCAACCCACCCAAGTGCAAAACATCCCACACAGAACTTCGCTTCATTTCCTGTTTCTAGGGTAGCAGCACAGCACAATTTATTTCAAGTTTCATCCCTGCTCTCTAACTTGGGGCAAACATTTGGTGTCTCATTTTGCCAGATATATTGTACCAGAGGACTTGAATTAATAGAGGTATCTTAGTCTGGTGGTGATGAAAAGCCCAAAGAAAGATCTGTTTATTTAGTGTGAGCTGCTATACAGTAATATACTGTGCACTATACACTGTGCAGCTCCTTAAATCTATATGGTGAATTCAAGCAAGTGTCGAAGGAATAAAACTGGAAGAATACTGAGGAATAGTTACTGAGGTTGCAGTACTGGGGCATGAATGGCTGTATTTTTTATCTGGAAGAATTAGAAGAATCTTTGTTGTTCGCTGCGTGTTCTTCTCTTTATATTATTTCTCAGTTTTCAGTCCTGTGGAGTCACTGCAAACATTTCTTTAGGAATGGCAAAAAACAATAAATTAGGAGGAAAGAAATAATTCTACTTTTTTTTGTTTGTTTAGACTAATTCTGTAATCTGTATTTTATTTTTAAACTATTGTCATTATTTTTATTTCTTTACTTCTGATAGTAATGGGTCAGCATAGCAAATATTCTCCCTGACATAAATAATACTGGAGTAAAATAAGATGATTGGAAATGAAAGTTAGTTAATGTTTAGAATTTATATTACAGAGAATTGAAAATTTCTCATGAGGATTGATTGCTGAAGGTGATGTGCAAACATAAATACATGATTCTGGCCTGAAGAATCTAGGAATATAAAGTGAGTGTAATGAATAACTTTATTCCTGAATAAAAGGTATGAAGGGAAAACAAATATGTACTTCATGTGCTTTTCCTGGTCCTGCCAAGAGTTGAATTACTATGGGTTTAATAATTCTGTATTATTACATCCTTAGAAATTTGGAAAGGGAAAAAACTAACAGGAAAAAAAAATTACAACTTTTTATTACATTTTAGTGCAAAATTTGCCCTTTCTACCTATAGGCATCTCCGAGTCCAAAGAAAATTGACAAAACAGGGGTTTGATTTTATTGCCTGCTTTCACATTGGCAATGCACAAGTCAGAAATTGCCTGAAACCTGCCCAATAAAATCATAGAAATTCTTAGAAAATGTGTGAATTTAAGTTCCATCTTGTAGTACCAGTAATTCAGCATAGTATGTAATTTTGTCGATAAAGGATGAGGCACTTGCAGTGCGTTCATTTTTAAGCAGAACCATCCTATTTTTGGACATATACTGATAATTTGAACTAATGTCTTGTGAAAGGGCATTTTCTTTTATGAACTTGTTATCCACTTTCACTAATAAATGCCTTTTAGTGATACTGCAGACCTTTTTATCGTTTACCTGCACACTATGTTCTGAATCAGTGCACTGGCTGCTGCAGCAAACCATTGTTAAAAGCCTTTTATTTCAACAGCCCTCAAAAATAATTTATTTAATAATTTCCAAGTTATGGGAGAAGCTTAAAAGAATAAAAGAAAAATAAGGATCTTAAGAGTTTTGGATTTTTTCTTAAATTAAACATGCTGTTCCATATTGAAAGTGCTAACTCTTAAATCTGTAGTTAGATTTTTCTTCATATAAATGAATTTGTTGCTTTGCTATCAAGGGAGTTGCTTTGATTTGCTAAGCACACAAGGCAGACGTAAGGCAGGGGGAGTGTACCTGTGTGAATGCTGAAATGTTTATGGTAAAGACACCAAGAAGGAATGTGCCATCAATTTCAGTTGCTAGTTGACTGATAAACCACATTTTTGCTATTATTTTTATAAATTGAAGCTAGTTTTCATTAAATATCATGCTTCTGATATCACATGTTGATCATAAATTTAAAAGATGCAGAGATTCAAATACTTTGCTAACTTTGTGTTCTTTGTGCTATATCCAGTTTTGATGTACTTTTGAAGTTCTTTGGCAAAATATTTTACATACAGTTGTTATTGACTGTTTTCTATTCAGACAAACTCCTGACTCTGCACAGAGGAGAACTTTCTGATATATAAAAACCATATAGTTCTTTCCAGAATTCAGAGTCCTAATGTAACTTCTCTTATATTATTGTTCAGATCCAACTGGACATTGTAGGTGGCAGTATCGTCCAGGGGCGCTTTTGTCTGTTACTCTTAGGTGACACGTTACTATACCTGATCAAATCCATTCTGAATTGCCCTGGCAACTGGACATCTAGGAGTGTCATCATGAATTCTGGGTACTTGTTGGCAGAGTAAGAGAGTTTGATCATTACAAATATCTTTATTTTTACCTTTTCAATTAATGCCTAATGCTGCCTGCTTGCATTTCCTTGACTTCCTAATTACCTTCAGTTTTGGTTCACCTATAAATGAGGGATCGAGCCATTAAATTTATAGCAAAAAAGCACTCCAGATTAAAAAGGAAAGAAGAAAAGAGAAAATGTAATTGCTATAAAAGTTGTATAAATGAAGTTTCTTATTATTTTTCTTTAAATAATAAATTATTCAGTATTTTGGTGTTAATAATTTAACAGAACCCAAAGTAAGATATCAGCAGGACGTATGTGGGATGGGTGGTAGTTCAAGTCTGATCTAAAAGGCTTGCCTTTGTATTGAAGTTGGGTTGAAGCTTTGATCTATTTATAATGAGTATTCTAAGGGTTTACTAATTATCTTAAACCTGAAGAGAATCTCTCAGTCCATTTTTCAGTTGGAAGGGAACCAAAAATAAAACTTGCTGGAAGGTACAGGCAGAAAGTCTTAAAGTTCAGGCATGTTTTCCATAATTTCTGATAAGTTTTGGGGAAAAATATATTTTCTGTCTCCTTTTTTCATTCTGTAGCATAAGGAACTTTTCTGAGGTACTTCTAACTTCTGGCTAGAGATATGGCATCCATTAAATATTCTATCCAGTTTGTAGCTGTAGTTTTGTGTTTTGTTTTCTTTGGACTTACATTTAGACAATGTGAATCAATTTCAGTTACCTACCACACTTAATCTATTAACAAACTAAATTAACTAACTTCCTTGTTTAGGAGAAAGTGCAGGATGGCAATTGCTTCATCAAGGGAAACTGTTTAAAATCTTCATGATGCTACACAAATACAACTTTAAAAATAAATCTGCAAGTATCACTGCTTAGAACAGGGCTCATGATTTGAGGGGGTTTTTTGGAAATGAGATACTTGCGCCTGATCCCTATTTATTTCCATCTTTAAAGGCAATATACTTATTCCACTTTGTTACAGTTTCTTTGTACAATGATTTTGTCATTCCTCAATGAAAAAAGTGAGTTTCTCAGATACACAGAAGACAAATAAGGTTTCATAAGATGATCTTCATGGAACAGCAGTGACAGTGGTCAGGTGGACATAACAGTCCTCTAGCTGTACGTCTACAAGCACTGCAGCATGTGAGCTGCACAGCTCTAATAGCTGGAAGTTTTCATTGTGCTTGGGAGTTCATATAAATATTCCTCAAAGCACTAGTAACAAGGCTGGGGAATTTATATATATTTGTATCACAGGAAGCAGAAATTAATATAAACAAGTTCTGTAGATTCTAGCTTTGAATCAGTCATTTCTAAATTGTGGAAAGTATTTGTTTAATGCAGACATTAACTTACTTGGTGGTGAGGATGAATACTTTTTCCCACTGAAAACACACAGCACTGTAACAAATACTGAGGCATTGTTCCTGAACATAAAATGGTGTGCTTCACTGTGGTGTTAAATACTATTTACATCATGAAAGAAATATTGTGGGGTTTTTTTTTTTCCATTTGCTAGGAAATTTTCCAGTTTTCAGGGGGTGCCAAATAGTTTAATGAATCTATAATACATACAAAATACTTTCTTTTTTCTTTTTTCCATTGAATCAGTATTTGGGATTAAAGGTGAACCTCTTTTCATGGTTCAAATGATTTTCATTAGCTGAAAGGAAAAACATGCCCAATAAGCCTGGTACTGCAAGGAATTATTTAAAATAGTTCTGAGGAGCAATTTTTGCCTTTTCAATTATGCAAAGTGCTCATCAAGTTTTTTTTTCTTTGGTAATCTTTGGCTGATATTAAAAAACTGAGACAGACTTCTTGACCTGACACAAATGTAATAGCTATGAAGGTTTTTTTATACCTTTACTCTGGCACAAGATTAAAGAAATGAAAGTACTGCATTCCACAAATCAAGCTCATAGTTATACCTGTATCTTATCCTTGTGATTATATTTTTATAGAATCATAGAATAATTCACGTAGGAAGGAACTTTGGGAGTTTCTAGTCCAATCTCCTCCTGCTCAGAGCAATGACAGCACTGAATTCAGATCTGGTTGCTTTAGGCTTTGTCCAGTCAGGTCTTACCCTGCACAGAAAGAGATCCCACAACCTCTCTGGGCAACCTGCTCCAATGCTTAATTATCCCATGGGATTTCTTTTTCCATAATATCCAGTCAGAACCTTCCTCATGTCAGTTTATGAGCCTATCTCCTGGTCTCTGTGCACCTCATTAAAGGGCCTGGCTTGGCTTTGTCCTCCTGGGATTTTTTCCATGCTTGTAGCTCCTTTCCTCCTAGAACCTTGTGTCTTTAGGCACAAAGACCTTTTCCCTAAAGACAGAGGCAGAGAAGCAAAGTTTCTGTTGCCTGACTTCACTTTCATGTCTGTGTACGGGGGTTTTTTGTACTAAAGTGCAGTCATGAGTTCCCTGTGCAACCAAGCAGGTCTCCTGGTACATCTGCTTATTTTCCTGGCTTGTCAGAATGGAGTGTTCTGCTTGCAGAAGGTTGCCCTTAAAGATCTGCCAACTCTCTTGAGTTCCTTTTCCTTTCAGAGCTGCCTCACACAGGATCTCACCCACCCAAAATAAGTCCCTGCCTAAGCTAAAGTCTGTTCTCTGAAAGTCCAGGGTTTGTACTCTACTACTTGCTTTCTTTTGTTCCCTCAGGATCTTGATTATCACTTCTAGACTGCTATAGCACATCAAATAATGTACAGGAATCTCTTAATTAACATACTTGTATATCTAGACACATTTTACCAAATTCAGTGAGCTGTAGCTATTTTTTAGTAATTAATTACTGATTGATGATTTCAGAATTTGTCAGTAGATTGAATAGGTAATGAGACTGCTTGTTACAAATTCAGACAAATCTAGATCTAAGTGGAAAGTATACAAAAAAGAATATTAGAATTAGACCTAACCATTCACTTAATTAGCTGTACCAAGTAAAAAGCTGATAACAAAAAAGATCTTTTAACTGTTCACTCAGGATTGCAGTTCCAAGGTGCTGTATTTTAAAGCCATGTAATTTACACTGAGTCCATGAGTAGTCACTACAGCAAGTAGAGTTACTCATTGTCATCACATTTAGTATTCAGGGGACAAAATATGTAGTGCCATAATATTACAGACAATTTATGTGTTTTATACAACAGAATTTTTGCTCTGCAAACATTTTGAACTGATATAAGATCAGAAATACTGTAACAATGAATCTCTTGCAATGTCAAAATTAACACTGACTCTAATCAAACTAGGGCAATGGAAGTCTCGTCCAAGTCAATGAAGGTCAATACAAATCAAAATAATATAGTACATGGCTGTACTGCTGTCTAAAATTAATTATATCTCTATGCCATTGGCTTTATTTGGATTATACTGAGGTAGGCTTTGGTTTGTTTTATTTAAAATACTTTTGTATAAAACCAGGAAGAAGACAGGAAGAAGGGTAATCCTATTTTTCTCTAACAGAAAAAAAAAATGGTTATTTTCTTTAATTCAGTTTTTCCATTCTTTCTGTTTTACTAAAGTCAGTGGAAGAGGAGATTCTTAAAGCCTATAACATCCTGTCTGAATGACATGTAACCAGAAACCATATGTGATAAATAACCTGAGTAGTCATAGTTTATTTCTAAAAAGCCTACTTAATTCTAATTTATTGTGATTACCTCTAGAATTTACTGATGAATTCAGGCAGTAGTAATCTGCTAGCTAAGTAATACATAATCAAATTGAGGTTTTTTTCTTCTCTGCTCCTAATTTTGCCAATGTAGGTGACATGTAGAAAGGGACACATGGCTTGTAGCTTGTAGACATTTTCCTTGGGATTATGGTAATTTGAGTCTGAACAATGATTCAATACACAGTGTATAGAGGATACCAGTAGCTAGGGCATATGCAAAGCCTTATTCAAAACATATTTAGCTGTTCTAAATGTCTGAATGTTTTAAGCCACATCTGTATCTCTTATCACATGGTGTGTTCTAGTACAACAGCAATTTTCCATAGTAATATATGAAAAATATTTCAATGTTTATTGTTTGTCTCAGTACAAGAACACATTCATTCTTTTTTTTTTTTTTAAATTACATTTTTTCACCATGGCTTAAATGTATACTGGCAATACAGAATACATTCAGACAGCTTTTTGTTGATGAACACAAGATTTCATGTGTTCATTTAGTGAGCACAGGAATAATCTCTGTTTGTAAGAAGGAAATATTTTAAAAGTTTTAAAAGCAGGAAATTGAGAAAGAACTGAGGTTTATTTCTCATTATTTAACATAAATAAAAATACTTCTGTATAACAACAAAATGAAAAACAAACAACAACAAAAAAAGAGAGAGAGACTCTTACATACCAGCAAGGACTGCAAGTGTAAGCAATGTCCACAAATAACTTGCACAAACCCGGGCTGCTTTCTCTCAGTATTTCCCATGTTTAAGCTCCCTGAAGACTGCCATAATTAGTTTTCTCCCTTACAAGTAATTATGAGCACCTGTAATTTAAAAAAAAAAAATATTTGTGTCTGAGGTATGATCCCTTGGGTATTTTTCTTTTAGAATCTTCCTCATTTGCTCTTAGAAGTTCTTTTCCACTAATTTCTACTCTTGGGATACTTTAAATGGAATGAAATTTTCCACTTCAATTACTTTTAAAACCAGATGAGACTTGAAACAACACTGACAATGTTTTTCCTTCCCATGTTCACATTGGAGTGAATGTCACAGGTTCATGGTAGCTGATGGCTACCTGATGACACAGGGAGATAAATGAGGTCTGTATAGGGTACAGTCAGACCAAGAGTAGCCTTGAAAGGGTTTCACAGGGTTGACATTTAGGTCCTCTGAAAATTTCACAGCAGATGGCAACGTGTAGCAGTCCATATTAATTGCTCTACATAGTTCCCTTCAGAATGGCCACATATTTTAAAATAATTATAATGTAACCAGAAATGTCACACGAGGGCTGCCTTGTTGCCAACCCTTGGATCAGACTCAGGGTATCTAACTGATGTCTTGATGTCCTACTATGGGAACAGGATGGTGGTTCTGTCTTAGGGGCAGCTCTTAGGAGCTATTCAGTGACAGAGAGGTGGATTTTACAAGTAGCTGGATGTTAAGGAAGATTTTTGTTAAAGGATGGTAAGTCAACACTTTGTGTTTTCTCACTGTTCTACTGCACCCTTTCTCAAAATGGACATCAGTCTTTGGGAATTATGCAACACCACAAATCAGAAGATACTTTAGAGCCTGGAAACCCCACCATTATGTTCCTCTACTCTTCCTTTGGTTGGATGTGTAGCAGGTCAGACTTTACAGAAATAAATCTTCCATACCTGAATGTTGGCATTAGCATTAAGCTGAAAGATTTCCTCAGAAAGAATTATTTAATAGTAATTCTGCTTAATGCGAGAAACTGACAGGATAAGCCATGAAGTCTACAAAGAATTGCCCATTAATTTGACAAACCTAAACCACTGACTATCTGAGAAAAGAATTTGATTCAGTTTTTATTCTAACACTGTATTGATCTTAGAATGATCTTAGCATTCATTTCAGCACAGTAGATCCAGTGATTAAATTCTGTGTGTTTTCCTTTTCATAAGATATTTTGCAATTTCTCTGTGCACTGAATCACCAACACAATCTGATGGAACTACTTCTTTATATAAGCAAATTCTCAGTGGTGGATAAAAATCTCTGAAAGTGATTTGGTTTAAAAAAGCACTTTGGTTGAAAGGTTGTCAGATGCAGTACATACCGGAAACTCACATGAGGATTAGTAAGTGTCCTTAGAGGATAGAGATGTGTAGCATTACGACTTTAAACCTGTGGATAACATAAAGCACAGGACCTATAAAGTCTTCCCAAGTTCTGGACAAAATGTCTGTCATGGGCATTTTCTGAGTTTGTGCTGATAAGGAATTCAGAGCTTTCCACTTTGGTATCCTTTTGTATAAAGAAATGCCAACTGCACAAGCTTAAAGGAGACCACCTGCTGGCCTGATCTTCAGTCAGACTGGGAGACCAGGAGTCAACAGCTCCTGAGAAAAAGCCTAACTGGCTCTAATTTGCATTTGCATCCCTCCTTTCATCCCTGTTGAAGACAATGGGGACACTATATTCTCGGAGGGCAAGAACACCCACTGGCTTTAAGCTATAGCAGTGTCAGAATTTCTCTAGCTCTATAGCACATTAATACCAAACTACGAAGAGGTTAATTACTACCAAAGCAAGAAGTACAGTGTGCTTCAGAAAGCCTTTCCTCTATCCTGTCATGGAAATGAACAAGAACAGCAATGGTATAAAGTTATTTACATCAACCCTATCCTTGGCTCAGAAATAACCTACAGAAGAAAGTCTTTTCAGGGAGTAGTGCCCCTTCCCTTTAAGGGTCCCTTAAGGTCTCAGAGAATCAGCTCCGCCTGGTTACATTTGACCTTGTTAAAAAGACTGCATTCAAACAAAAGGGAACTCATCTAGATTTATCAACAAGAATAAAAATGAAAGCAATCACAGGCTTTTCAAAACTTGCAGTGGTCTTGGCTGGATATGCTCACCTTGTAATTGTATTTTCCCAAGAGCCTTTCTCCTAAAGAAGAGGTTGGGATGCTATTGTAATGTCAAATGTGACTCACTGTTAGACTTGCTATTAAAAGTTACCAGCTGTAATTAGGGGAGAATTTTGAGGCTGCAGTGTTGTATTGTCAGCTGTAACAGCTTTTAATTATCTTATATTTTTCTTTAAAGTGATCAGCTTTGCAGAAGTTGAATGTGCTTTTATCATTTTTACTCTGGCAATGAGCTGACACGTTTAATATAATTTAGATAGAAATACTGTTACTGAAGAAAACAATTGGAATCTGTGAACTTTTTAAAGGATTTTGAACACAGGAGACAGCCATAGTGCTTAGAGGGATTTTGCCATCATCCAATTAAAATAGGCCTCCATTCTCTCTAATACCATTCTATCTGGTCTTAAAATGCATAAGACTAATTACATTAGCCCACAGAGGCTTCCATGGCTAATACTATTGGCCATTTCCTCAAATAGAAGAATTATAAATGATTAGCCACTTTGCAAATAATACCAGTGTTTCTACTGCAGGACTAGATCTGATACCTAGATAGTGCTGTCATTTTTACGCTCGGCTTGCAGCAGTGTATGGTACTCAAGCTCAGAATAGATGCCAGTGTTGAAATTGCAACGGCCAATTCCATCGTCCCTCCAGCCTACTTTAGTCCATCAGGAAACCAAAACCTTTTGTTGTTATTTCTAATCTGGTCTTATGCTGAGGATAGAAAGAATAAAGACAGAGCCTTATAGATCAGTTTTATAATAGGACAAACCTTGTTATGCATGATTTAACTCCCTTGAAGTCCCTTCCCTTGTAACAGAAAAAATAATTTAGTTTTCCAGGGAAGGACCCTGGTTCTCAAGCACCTGACAGAATGCAGTTGGTGCAGGATCTGCTTGTGAATAGAAGTCTGGATTAGCAGACTATCCTGTGGCATGCAGCAGTCTAGAAGGTGAGATACCGCTAAAGAAATGCTGCCCAGTATTGTCACTTTTGGCAGGCAGCGTCCTTGTCAATATGCATGAGCACTCAGATGAATGAGAGAACCTGTCACCCAAGGGATGTTACACATTGATGGCAACAATCAGTCACAGGTCCTCTACTCTAACATGTAGTTAGATTATATTCTTTCACAGTTGTCACTCTGAAAGAAGGAAAACTGCTAGGCAGCAAAGAACAAGCAGCACCCATAGCGCAGCCATTCTTGCAGCCAGTATTGATGTTTTCACATTTTGGATCCTGCTTCGTAATTGATTCCTCAAGACTGGAAAAAAGTGAAAATTCTGTCAGCTTCAGGAGCCCCAGCAAACCTGGAAATTGACCCTTAAATTAAGATATTGTCCACTGTATCCCCATTAGAGACCAATTTAGCCCAGGATTTCTAGTTCTCGGAATGCTGTCTCACCCCAGCATGTTTGTATTAGATTGTATTCTGATAAATTTTCATATATTGTAACATTCATATCCAACTAAAAATCCATCATGGGATCGATTCATGGTCATGTCATGATCTTGTTCTTGTACTCTGTTTTTAATTATCCCACACATTACTGGCTCTTTCCTACAGTCCTCAGAATCTCTGGGGCATGGGATAAATAATGGTTCAATTTGGGGTTTTTTGCTGTTGTTAATGTCTGAGTAGGGATTATGCCTTTCAAATCACAAAACTAGAAGAAATCAATCAATCAGGTATGAATGGGTGTCCTTTATCCTTCTAATACATGACTAGTATATATCAAAAGACAAGTGATAAAAAGATAATGTTTCAGAAAGGATAACACCTTCTCCCTGTGAAACTCCAAAAAGCTCACAAAATATGACAGGGCAATTTTATTGTTATGGATCTAAATTTTAGATTTGAAATTTGGCAAATGGGAGCTTTCATTTACCACAGAAGGAAAGATTATTTTCTTTCAAACACATTCAGAATTTACTTCCTGTTCTAGGCAAGTTTAGCACCTTGAAGTGGTTTGGGGTTTTTTTTGTAAATATAAATGCCCATCAAAGTAAATCTCATGAGTAGTAAATGCAGTGCAATCTAAATGGTGTTGGATGGTATTGGACAGTTTTGTCCTATGTCACCTACCAAAATGTCCAGTATCTTGGGACAAGGAAATCTTTAACTATTTCCTTGAGGCAGATTTGTAAGTAGTGGGCATGTTCACTTAAATTTTGCTTTAATGCTCAAAATAAGTTTATTTCACTGAATACTTTTCATTATTTCTGTTCCATGGTCCTGGTTTCAGCTGGGAAATTAATTTTCTTAATTTTCTTCCTAGTAGCTGGTACAGTGTTGTGTTTTGAATTTGAGAATAATGTTGATAACACACTGATGGTTTAGTTGTTGCTAAGTAGTGTTTATCCTAAATTGAGAACTTTTCAGCTTCCCATGCTCCGCCAGTGAGGAGGTGCACAAGAAGGTGGGAGGGAGCACAGCCAGGACAGCTGCCCCTCACTAGCCAGAGGGATATTCCATACCATAGGGTGTCGTGCTCAGTATATAAACTGGGGGAAGTTGGCTATTCCAAGGAAAGCATTAAGGGTGGTTTAACACTGGGTAAAGAAAGAAGTAGTCTTTTTTACTTTGAGGGACTATTGAATTTTCATTCCAGTATACAGGAAAGCAGTATATCACCAAGATGAAACAGAAAGCTTAATAGGCACTGTATCTCTTTATGCTTAGGGAAACTTTGCCAACAATCTTAAAAGAAGCTGAATTGGACTCTGAAATACTGACACAAATGAAATTAGGAGGAAATACCCCTTGCAATAGTAATACCAGATGTGTCATTCATGCTATTAAAATACTACATTATTCTTAGTCTTATTAAATTGGAAATTACATGTGCCCAAGAATAATGGGAAATCTTACTTGTAGAAAAAGACTAGCATTTATTTTTTCAGCAACAGAGTGAAATAATTGAAATCTTACAAGTTGCTTGATTACCTACAAAATTAGCATTTAAAGAAAAAAAAAAAAAAGAGAGAGATTTTTCCTAAAAAGAAAATGGTGTATATCTATTTCATATTTCCATTTTTTTACAAGAAATTGTCACAACCCTACTCTAGGGTGGCGGTGGGAGAAACTTAATTCTCTATTATTTTTGCAGAGTTGTAACATGGCAACATGACTTCAAGGTCCAGTCAACTAAGTGTAGTGTTACTTCTTGCAGAACAGGGAAGGTCATTACAGAGTACTTGTTATTGTTAGGCACTAGGTGGCCTGCTTGCTAAAACAGTAATGAAGACTTAACACTGAGAGACATTGCATAAGCACTGAGTGAAAAATAAGTAAATAAAAATGCATTTTTAATTTCTATTAGAGGATGATGCATTTAAACTATCTGATGCAAAGTAACATATGCATGGACATCTGCAGATAGTAGAACCTAGCTAAAACCAATTTATCACACAATTATTTTGCTCTTGTCTTGCAGACAATATTTAGTTCCTCTCTTTATGTTTGCTTAAGGAAGACCAGTAACTCATTGATACTAATAGTGAAAACATTCTTCTCTTACCCTGCAATGTCTTAACAGTACACTGAAATATCTAGTTATATGTGCATCTTTTTTCCTTCCTACTACCATAAAAGATCAAAGTTTCCCACCAAAAGATGGGCTATAACCTGTATGTTCTCAAATGGTAAGCTTAGATCTCTTGAGGGAAGTTAAAAACTGTCACGTACAACGTAGCAGTAGCATTTGTTTTAGAAACCGAATGGGTTATTGTAGTATGTTCAGAAACATGAAAAGGGTCAGTATTATTTATTGTTTCTAAGGAGCAAGTGTAACAGCTCACTTTGTACGAGTTAGTTGTAGCCATACACTCAATATGATCTCAGATAGCATTCTATAGAAAACAGTAATTAAGAGTAGTAAGCAAAGCAACACCTTGGTGGCTATGTTTTGGTTTGGTTTGGTTTTTAGTAACTGGAGGCTAGATGTAACCTACGGTCTTTGAGTATTGCAGCCTGAGTCCTGTGCTAGAGCAAACCGTGATAAACTGTATTTTTCAGCAATTTATATGTTTTCTTTTGTTGGTCTGTGACTCCTGTTAGTGTCAGTAGAAGGAGATATGTGGTGACTTGAGGTAGTGTTCAGTTTGAGCTTTTGGATATTGGTTTTAAAAAAAGAAGTATAGGTTTTATTTATTTAAAATGTAATGAAATAACCGTCTCAGTAACAAGCCTTCATTAAAAATAGTTTTACTGTTCAGTTGAAGGGCTAAATAATTAACCACAGGTTAATTTCAATATGATTATTCACCTTCTTAATATCAGATCAAATGCAAGAATAATGAGATGGCTGAAATTCTAGTGATTATTTTAGCTATCATTGATAGAAGTCTAAAACATTAGCAGCCAAGGAGAGTGCAAAGCTTTCACTGTTTTGCAGAGACCATGTGAGAAGTAGATATCTGAACAAGGAATGGGACATAACCTGCATTCCAGGTAACACTATTTTTGGTCATCAGCTTGGAAATTCAACTTGCAGATATTTTTCAACTGAATTCCCCTAATGTGTCTGTTATAAAACAAGTAAATGAACAAACGACAGAGAGCCCCATTGCACTGATTTCTAATTGTATAAGACAGGGCATTGTGTGGCTAGTGTAATTACTTCTTTCATTTTCTCCTGAAATCATATGAATTTAAACAATGGATTCAGATGACTGATCATATTTTTCTAGGCCAGAAAAGATATTTCAGCCTGATATTTGTGTGCTTTAATCAGAGTAGGAGTAGAATGCACCAGCAAAATATGGCAGAATATAGTGCATTCCATGAAAATGTCTAATTTTTTTTTTCTGCAAGAAAATATTGCATCCCAATGGAAGAGGAATAAGAACTTGCATTTTTGTGATTTGATCAAAAAGTGTACACCTCCACATGACACCCAAGTCTGAGCATGAATCTCTTGTATCGATTTTAAAGAAATCAGACTTGGTAGTATCCCTCAGGTTGCAGAGAATGATTCTCCATTTAAAACAATGCAGCATCCATCCACATGGTGCACTAAGGAATAATATGCCTCTAAACTCTATTACAAAAATAAATAAACAAATCTGTGATACGTGGAACACACACAAAATCCTATCACTAATGCTGGTAGTAGCTGTAGTGAACACACTACTGATGATATACACACTTTATTGATGGATAAACATCACTGTGAGCCATTAGACTGCCTCTAGGAACTCATCATCTCTGGGTATCAGAAAAGAGATGTAAAGTACTGAGTCACATAAAATATACTGGAATTTTCTTAGGCAAATAGAAGACACTCTTAAGACACTCTATCACACTTTTTATATACTGGCATGTTTGAAAAAAAAAAAAAAAATCCCATTATACTTTAAAAGCATACGTAGAACTAACATCGTTATGTTCCAGGAAAGTATTCTAAGTAATCCTGTTAAGCCATCCAAGATTTTGTTCGTAATGATTATGTTGGAATAAAAATTGTGGCTATTTTTCAATACCACAATACTTTAATACTTCTGGTTCCTATAGCAGAATAGAACATTTTCTTTGGAAAATTTGCTCTGGTGCACTTAATACATATCACATATTAACACAACACTGGAATTCTGATAGATTTTAGCAACAGAACACCAAATTTTCTTTAGTAAATACTCAGAGTTTGAATTTTTTAAGTTCTGAGCATCTATTTTACTGGAAATCATTAGGGGTTCTTGACTGACTGACAGTTACATTGTCAGAGGTTAAAGATTTGAAATATTATTTTCTCTATTCATTTAATCATAGATCAATATTTCTAGTTCTTATACCAGGAACTAATAGAGCAGTTAATCCTATCACTGCTGTTCTTCTATATTGTGAAAAAGATATAATTATGTCCTTGTGTTGCTCTTGCTCAAGTCATTCAAAACAATTACTGCATATAAAAAACCCATCCATTTTCTTGGTAAGTCTTAGATTTGGAGGCATAATTACCTGACATAAAGGAACAGTCTATCATCTGATGTGTTTTCATAACATTTCTATTACAACCCTAATACAAATGTCTGACTTTCAGAAATAACCAAAAAGCTTTTGGTCATTTCTAGTTGACTAAAAGAGGCAAAGTCACCAAAATGTGAAGTATGATTAAACTTACAAATGATACAGTATTTAATACAATCCCATGTTATTCCATGATTCTCTGTGTTGTGCTAATGGGTTGGTATGGATTTTGTGGTATTTTTTGTGCTCTTTTCTGTCTTTCTTACACTGAAAAGCCAAGCTGTTATCAAGTTTTTTCATTTGGGTTTGTGGAGTAGGGACATGACTTTTAGACAAAACAGAGGAAGAAGAATATAGACCTATTTGAAACTTTAATCTAGTCATTGTTCACATTATTCCTTTAAGGTTTTTCCACATTTAATTCCTACTTTCAAGAACTAATATTCTATTTTCTTCAAAAATGTTCTGTGCAGTGTACCAGTAATGATAAAACGCATCATAGGCCCATGCATGCACTTCAATGTGATTTCTAAAAGCTTTTTCATGAATATCAATGACCTACAGGGCTCTGTTATACAGATGTATGCTGTTCTCACTATTAATGTAGTTATGACTTCCCTCCCATTAAAAACATTTTTAACCTGTTCATCCTCATGCACTATGTCAGATGGAGGAGAATGGATGGGAAATAATCCCAAACTTTTCTGTTCTACATTACAAGCCTGAGTCTATGCCACATCATTTGTATCTGGGCACCACTGACACGTGGCTGGCACACTGAGTCAATGGACATGCAGATTTCTAGCTAGAAATATGTTGTCCACATTATAAAACTCCTTTTATTTCATCCTAATTGCTGACAGGTTTCAGTGAGGAGGCAGTGAAGAAATGCAAACAGTGCATTTTGCATTATTTGAGTGCAAGTCTGTGAAGGAGCTATAGTATCTTTATTAAGTTTATGAATCTTGGATAAAATCAAGGTTTCTGAGATTCTATTAAGCATCAGGTTTACCATGGCAGGCTTCAGTCCAGACCATGGCTTGTTTTGATCTGGCCTGACATTTGGAATAAAATCTGAAATTAAGTATTAATTGCTGACACATAATAGTCCATGCAAATATTTAATAAAGTTCTGTTGATGAGATATGTGGGCTTTCTCACTTTACATTTACATTAAGGTATTCCATTTCCAGAGCTACAGTTCTGGCAAATTTTGGAAACCCTACAGAAGATGCCACTGATTTCAGTGGGCTTTCAATCAATTTAATAGAAAATTGTTGACCAAACCCTCCACTTTTTAAACCATATTTACTATACAAGTAAAATAAAATTTAAAGGACAAAATTAGGCCCTACACATCAAACTGCTGTAACATATTTTAAAGTAGTCTTATAATTCTGCTTCATCCAATTCTGTGACTCTATTTACTGAGTAATTTTTGTACAAGTAGTCCTAGTGAATTTTGGTAGCTGCATTCTCCCAAGTCTAAACAGCTATGCTCCATCATTTCTGCTGGATAATTTCATTTTCAATCCCCTTTCCAGAATCACTTTAGTGTAGTGCTCCTGGCACAGAATTTCAGTGCTTTGAGAAGCAATCCATGTGTTTGCAATCTCTACAGCAGTTTGGGGATCTGTCAGGTTGAGAGGTGCTATGCACTAGAAAGTCTTTTACCAGAACAGTTAGATGATTCCAGCATCAGTTTGTTTTGTTTTTTTTAAAAATAACAGAGAAAATACTGTACATTTTTGGCTACATAAGCTATAGAATTAGAGAAGTATTTTTCTTATATATTAGTGACATGATACTTTTTACTCAAAAGAGGAATTTCTTAAAAAATTACATGCTTTCACCTTTCAAAAGTTTGTATATCTTTAATAGTCATGCATATGCTAATACTGAGTTATTAAGAGTTCAGCACTACCCCATCAGTATATAAAGGATTAAGCTAATTTTTTTTGCAATTCATGCATAATTTGCTATACATCTTTTGTTTGAAAGTTACCTCAAACAATATAAAAAAATCTGCAGAAAGCACAGTATAAAATAATTATTGTTGTTATTACTATCTTTAATTACTTGCACTGTATCAACATATTAAAGCAAAGGTCGTTTCAAGCTACAAATGTAGTAGGGAGAGATATGCTCCTTAGGAGGACTGGAAGAACAGGTAATTAAAGACAGTTGTGCCACAAGGAAATAATCAAAAGTTATTACTGAATTTGATTGAATTTTAAATATATATTTACTCTATGTTATAATATCTTAAGAGATAAATTCATGCCTTTAATAATGTAAGATAGGTATTAGTAAGGCTTGATCTTAATCCTTTTAACTATAACCAGCTGGGATCAAACTCAGATGCTTTTGGTCTCCCACTTAAGAAATCACAAGAAATCTTTTATCAAACTGCTTTTCATTTATTTCCTATACTTAGTAGAGAAAAAAAAGAGTCGTTCATTTCTTCCACAGACAAAATTTTCCTAAAGCCACACTCTGGTGTAGCTGCTATCGCTAACACCTTTTATGTACCGAGTACCTTTCGCTTTCAGCAACCCCCAGAGTGCTTTATCAACTCTAAATATAGAGATCTTTTTCCTCACCCCACTGAAAGCCCGTGCCCAGTGCTGCACTGAAGTGGCTTTGGGAAAGGGAGCACGGGATCACCTCTGCACCTGGACCTATGAAACACATAGGCCAGCCTGTGCTAACACGGGTGAGAATTTGTAGAGGATTTGTGCTTATTTATGTAAAAGTTTACAAAAAATGACAGCCTCTCTCTGCTGGAGTTTTCTTCACCTGCCTGCCTAATGCCAAAGACACACCTGTGCTGCAGGTTCTACCTGCAGCTTTACTATTGACCACCTACTGAAGTTTGTGAGGCAACCATAGTGATGGTGCCTTGGCAGAGGTGTCTCTTGCAACAGGTGGAGGCAGGAAGACGGGAACCCGCAGGGGAGAAGTGGAGGCGGGAAGGTGTGAACCCTCAAAGGAGAAGCGGGAAGGTGTGAACCCTCAGGGGAGAGGTGGAGGCGGGAAGGCGGGAACCCTCAGGGGAGAAGCGGGAAGGTGTGAACCCTCAGGGGAGAGGTGGAGGCGGGAAGGCGGGAACCCTCAGGGGAGAAGCGGGAAGGTGTGAACCCTCAGGGGAGAGGCAGAGGCGGGAAGGCGGCTGAGGGAGGAGCCGCCCGAGGGAGGAGCTGCCTGAGGGAGGAGCTGCCCACTGAGAGGAAGCCAGTGGCCCCACGCCCGCTGGGGAACCTTCCAGAAGGAGGCAGCAGGTGGGTAGCAGGTGGTGCCGCCATTTCTGTGCTGACTGTCTGAAGGCAGCTGCGTGGGCGTGAGAACACAGTTAGTAAACTGTGGTGTTTCCCCAGTTTACCTGCAGTTTCTGTCACAAGATCTTCCAAAGGTAAAGGTGGTGGCATTGTCTTTGTGTTTAGGTAATAAAAAAAGAAAGGGTTTTCCAAGAAACTGTCTGAGGGTCTGTGGAGGGAGGGAGGGAGGGAGGGAGGGAGAAGCCCTTCAGCAAGCTGGGGTCAGGGCAAGCCTGGCTATGAGGAACTGGCCCACCAAGACAGTGAGTGGAGAGACATTATCATCTTGTTTTCTGTTTTGTCTCAATCTGTTGTATTTTTGTTTCATGTGGTTTGTTTGTGTCAGGGGTTGTTTGGGTTTTTTTTTGGGGGGGAGGGGTTTTTTGTTTGTTTTGTGGATTTGTTTGTTTGGGGGGTTTTGTTTGATTTTTGAGGTTTTTGTTTGTTTGTTTTGTGGTTTGTGGGTTTGTTTGTTTGATTTTTTTCCATAAAAGGACTATAGTTTTGGTTTATACTCTAATACAATTTACCTTCAGGTAGTTTTGTTCTACCCTTAACAAAGTCTTGCTCTCAAATCATGTTCTCTTAGAGTCCTGCATGAAGTACTGTGATGTTCTGTTCATCTAGTCAGGTAGGGTCAGTTAGCTAAAAAAATGTGATCACTTCCCTGTTATTTGGACCCATACCTAAATTATGAGAAAATTCCTTCCAACACAAGTAATTATTTCCATGTTCATGGTACTCTTAGAGATTAGAGTGGAGTTTATGATTTATAAATATGTATTCTTTCGTATTGCATCCATGTGTTACATGTGACAACTTTAGTCAAACATGGCAATTAGGCTGTTAATTGGGGAGGTACACACTAAGATATAAAAAAACCTCATTTATATGTATTTTATATTTTAAACTCTTGACCGATATCTTCTAGTTTGAATCTTACTTATACTTAAGCTATCTTTAAGAAGAACAAAGAAATCCCATATGAATATGAGTAGATATGCTGCCACTGGATGAAAAACATGTTTCTTGTCTAAAGACTTCCATGGAAACTATGCTACTGTTAAAATTTTCTGGTTTGCTGTAGTGTATAAACTCTTACTTGAAGGAAATAGATTGAATAGGAAACAGTTTGCCTCTGTGAAGTGTTTGCAAGGTTGAATGTAAGATTGCCTGAACTGTTTTCTTCCCATTTTACCAAAGAAGAAGAAAATAAGTTATTTGATGCTTAGTTAGTTCTTAATTACAATGACAAGTAATGAAATACATGAGTTAAAGACTGCATAAGTGTAGGAATTTTGTATGTTTTAACATGATGCTTCACGAGCCTTACAGTATCAGAAATTGAACACAGTGTCTATTTCCAGACAGCCTGATGGGAGGTCAGAATAAAGAAATACTAAAATATGTTTTATTGTACATGTTTTAGAAGCATGCTTTCTTGCTGTAATCTCCTGGTCCCGTTTAATGTGAGCATGCTGATAGTTTGCTGAGCAGGAGTTACGGTGAAAGTTCAGCTACTCTCTTCCTTTCAGGCTTGGAGTACTGTAAGGACTTGTTACAAAAATCTGTGAGGGTAATTTCACAGGATGTTCAGCCTTCTCTGAGTATGTTCTGCTAGGGCAGAGAGAAACTGATGGAAATATGAAATTTCAGGTGGTTGACTGAAGACTTTTTAAAAGAAAAAATAGCAATATATATAGAGGTTGATATATATATATCTCTCAATATATATAAATTACAAATTTATTTTTTTAACTGAAGACTTTTTTAAAAAAATAGCAATATATATATAGGTGTTTGGGTTTTTTTCTGTAAGTTTTGGAAACAGTGTTCTCACAAATGGAAGTTTTGGTTAAATTGGAATTTTGGATGTAGTTATATAATCTCTGTGTTTTCAACTGAAAGGGAAAGTGGAAGGCGGCAGCTGTTTTCTGCTGCTCTAAAATGAAGAAGTGTTGTTATGTATATGGCTGGATTCTAGGCAGAATTGTATTTAGTATGAGTAGGTAATAGACAATATAACATTCAGCTGTGAGCAATATTCCTATCCTTATTCACAGATACTTGGATTGTTTAGTAGGCACTGTGAAGTGTATTTTTCTGCTATTCAATAATGAAAGTTATTAACTGGCAGTGAGGCAGTAAAGCAAAATGCATTATGTATGAAACAGGTGATTTGACAATTGGCATTTCAAAGGATTTGACACATGTGACTGAAATCAGATTTACTTTCATTTTTAAATGAATAAAAATGTGGTTTTAGTTGAAAAAAATCCAAAGATCACATATGTGGTTTCACATAATTTCTTATTGTAATACAGCATTCTCTTGCCAGTGGTTCATGGATGACTTTTCTTTTGTTTCCTTTAGCAGAGATTTAATTTTCAGATTTGAGGCATGAACAGATTTTCAAGGAACAAAATTAGAGCAATTTTGACTTGTTTTGTGAAATGCATTCATGTGTACAAACACACAAATAAAACATTTAAGAAAATGACATTATGAATCATACCATTAATAACTTGATTTTTTTTTTCATTGTTTTTGAAAGTCGGTCATTGAATTTTATTGAATATATGTTTGAATTTGTAGAGCAATGTTGTGTTAGCTTGGAGTTGTAACATTCAGCAGCTTCAAAGAGGGGTTTGTGTGTTGGGTTTGGGTTTTTTGTTTTGTTTTGGTTTTTCACTATTTCTTCAGATATCCCAGTGTTTGTTTCTAAGAAAATGGAAATAACCATGCTCATCAGAGAGATCTTAACCTTTTCTCCAGTATTTCTGTTCTCAACCTCTAGCTTTCTATGCAGCCCTCATGAAAAATATTTTACTATAATAGCAGGACTGTCTTTTTTCCTAGTTTTACTGGCGTATAAATAAATTTGATACTGAATATTCTCACAATCTTCTGAAATCAGTGACAGGATATTTTTACAATATTTGCTTAGTAGTTGCTAGATGCATTTTCCCAAATGTGGACTGTACTTACTATTTTAGTAAAAATGAGACTTCAACTTCACAGAAATTCATATGAAATAATTAAAATAAATTACTCTTTATGCGATATATCAGCATGATTGAGTTCAGTTTGTCTGTTCAGCATGCTCACTGCCTGTTGTATATTTATAGTTCTGTTCACAGTTTCCAACATCTTTATACAAGTTTTAATGAACACTCTTCCTATTAGTTGCAGATTAATATCAGGAATTTAGAGTTCTTTTTCACTAAAAATTTATCAATTGTTTGTCTTCAACACCTTGGTTGTTTCTTTGTGTGGTTCGAAGAATCTGCCTGTGGTTGTTAACTTCTTATTTCTTCAAGTGAAATGTAATTTCCCTGTAATGGAAAAGTAAAAAAGAAAACTACCCCAAACTAAAAATACTCTATTTCTAAAGCAGTGAAGACTTAATCAGGAGAGCATGCAACAGTAAGCAAGTTGTGTCTCACACTAAGTTAATTCTCTTGTTGACTTAAATGGATGTGAGGTGATGTTTTCGCCTGGTGAAAAGAATTTCCAGTTTCATTTTGTTCATCTCTGGAAAAAAATCAAATTAAGAAAACCTCATTGAAGTCTGTACCATCACAATAATAAAAAATACATCAAAGAATATATCAGTCCCTTAGTGGATTTAGAGTAAAATCATAGGAGAGAATGAATTTGAAAGCCTTGATAATATGACAAATTGCTTGTTTCTCTTTGAGGTAGGTCTTTTTCTTTGAATATGATCATGACATATACTATGCAGAGATGGATCTTGTGGATAAATATTGATGTCTGAAAAATAATTTAGATTTGAAACATTATAAAGCATGAAAATGAGTTCAAGTTGCTTGTTATCTGCAATGCCTGGCCTTAAAAAAATGAGAGGGATTCCTGTCAGGCAACAGTTTTGCAAAGTTTCTTATTGCCATCAAAAATGGTAAGAAATACCAGTTAAGTCTCTACCTTTTTAAAACCACCATCAAAATCAGCCAGTTCCTTCAATGAAATGTGGTATGTGTGGTGACAAAAGGATAGATGTTGCTGTGTTCAGCTGTGTTAGTGACTTACAGAAAAACAAACAAAACAACAACCAACCAAATGACCTAAGACTAAAAATCTGCAGTACCAGACAAGATCCTATTGAACAATCCAGTAGCTGAGGTCTACAGGATGAAGTTGAAATCCATATCAACATGATTCAGAAATTCAAAACTTCTGGCATATACCATAGAGCTGCTGAATTATCAATGGAAGCTTTTGTGAACTGCAATAGTTGCAAATGCTCACTCTTCAGTTAAATAACATTATAATCGTGCTGTTGACTGACAAGTAGAGCCTGTGTCCTGGGGATCTTTTGCTCTGAGAAACACTGTTTTAACACAGGGATTTAAATACTTCTATTTAAGGAGGCCATGGTGGATTAGCAGCAAAAGCAAAGGATGTATTGAAAAAGTGTGCTGTACTAGCTAAATTTGGCCATGTAATTAAAATAAGTTCAGGAATATGAAGATAAGAATGAGAATTATTTTTTCAGGATTTCATCTCGATTGTGATTTTAATATTTGGTTAGTGATGTACTTTTGGACTTCAATGTAATATCCCTAATTTTTTTTAAAATAGTGTATAATACGTTTTCCTTAAAACTTGATATAGCAGTTACAAAATATTACCACAGCTTATTTATTCCTGCTCTAAGTAAAATTTGAACCCAGGTATCAATAAATAGTGTTGTTTTCTCATCTGCAGTGGGCACCTGGACTCTTCACTGCATCTACCACTTTTCTGTGATCGTCTTAAGTAAGAAATAGCAGTCGAGTACTGTAATAAGCTGCAGGAATTCTGACTCGGGTGGGACCAGGTAGAGCCTTGTGTGTAAAGAACAGATTTTGATTCTACCTTCACACCATGCTCCATTAAATAGTTTTTATACCTTGTCTACTTTTCAAGGTATGCTTTGACAGCTGCTAAATGAAGATAATATTGAACAATGATAATATTTAAATTATGTCATTAATATTTAGTATATTGGACAAAAATGGAGGAATATTTAAGATACTCAGATGAAAGAGAGCAAATCTCACATTGTTCTTTCCCCTTCTACCCTCCATTCTGACCATCTGAGCCATGTGCCTTGCTAGTTACAGAAGTCAGTAGGACAGACATCAGTGCATTCTTTTGAAAGGTGGAAAAGTGGCTTGACAAGCTTAATGTTACCTTCTGCTTAACAATTTTATTTGTTCTTATTTTTTTTTAGCACCTTGAAAGTGCTAGTAAGTGCTGGAGCTTATGAAGGGCCCTTTAGAGTTTCACTGCTCTATTTGGACTTCTGGGTTGTTTTGTTTGTTTGTTTTGGTTTTTATTTTTGCCTCTGTAATACAGTCATCAAGAAAGCCTGTTTCCACACACCGTACAGTGACTACCTTTCTGCCCAGTTCCTTTTTTCTATTTTGTATTTTTATCTTTTCTTAGTTAATCTATAACTTTTTCCACCATCTGTTACCATTCCTGTGCTCTCTTCTGATAATTTCTCTTTATGTCCTGTTTTGTCTGACTGCCATTTCCATTTGCAGTTTCTTTAGCCTTTCCTTTT
This sequence comes from Caprimulgus europaeus, assembly GCA_907165065.1. Next base: position 17,647,582 of record OU015538.1, on the reverse strand, counting down.
GCTGTTGGATTTGTATTTATACTTGTTTCCTGTTCTGTGGTACGTGTGTTTATGTAGACAATTATGAGAGACACAGTAAATATTGTATATCATTAGAAATACTCTGATTTTGTAAATGTATTTCAGGATGATGCTTGGTTGCTAGAAAGTACCTCCTGCTCTTTTTCTTTGCATTTCTGTTGCCATAGTATTCCTATCAGTGCTATGGCACAAATGACAGGCAACATACAGCTATGACTATATAAATAGGTTGCTTTAAGAACACCACTTTCCCCATGGCATAAGATGTTCCACTGTATAGCTAAGCAGAAAACTTGAGTCATGTGGGGTTTTTTTTTTCCCTTAAAGCCCTACAGCTCTAGAACAGTTTTTAAAGGTTTAGAAGTGTTCCTAGAATTGCTTAGAAAGACAGGTAAAGTCCATTTAAGAACAGTGTGTTCTACAGAAGTTCAAGATTATAGGTTATATATAGGTTAGTTGGTTTTTTTCTACTTCATGACTAGCTTTCTGTTAAAACTCATAACACTATTGTGTGGCTATACCCTTTAGTAGTTCAGGAAAATCTGTGGCAGTAACTGACATTACAATTGTCTAGCATGGTTTATAACAAGTGTTCTATTATTTATGTGGTTTAATGTATTCTCTGTAGTATGACACAAATATTTTTAATAGAATGGTTCAAACTTTGTTTCATTTTTAAAAAGTAAATACAAATATGTGTAATATTAAGAAGTTTCACTCTGCAGTTTTCCTGAAAAACCTCTTTGCGTCCTGCTGTTATTTTATAATCCCTAGAAACTCCACTGCAGTTAGAACTGGGGTTATAGGAATTCTTATCAGTTAGTTTTAATATAAATTATCTACTAGTACTATCACAACTTTCAGAATTGATTCAGGACAGTTTTTCACGAACTCTTTAGAGTGTTCGATTTGTGTACTCGTCCTCAAATTGCTTTGTAAAACTTCATAGATAAAACACAAACATTTGAGTGTGACTGAAATTCCCTGTATCTTCAAAACTGGAGAGAGGAGCAGTGTAGCATTAATAACTTTCTTAATTATTAAAATATTTTTATAGCATAAGATTATTTATTTTGAAAATGTATATGCATGACTACAATATTTTTATATTATTATAATTTATGGGCAATTCTTGTATTAATGTCACAGAAGAATTTGGGATAGGGACTGGAATTTGGTTTATATTTGTGGTGGGTTTTTACATTTTATTTCTTCCTCTCAGAAGTGAACTGTTTCAAATATGACTCTGGCAACATCAGGATATGAAGGGCGTTTTACCTGTTTTATTATTTTTCGGTTTAACTTCTAGTAGAGAAGAAAAAGTGGCAGAATACTACTTTCCAGCATGCATGGAACATGCTACCATTATTAAATTTTGTTTTGAGGGGAACAGTTAAATATTGATTCTTCATTGTAACCCATACATTTTTATTAATGTTTTGCATGGAAACATTCTTAATATATTTATTTTAGTAACAGTGGGTATAAAAATATACTTTCCTTAACTAAGAGCTTTCTGCAGGCTGAGGGTACCATGGGCAATTACTTTAGTAGGGTGACAGTTGCTGGAGATGTATTTACAGAAATATAAGACAGTTAATAAATAACATCATAATAGTAAAAATAATGTATTTGTACAATATCACCACAGTTCTTTCATTAAACTCATGCTGCTACCATAATGTTACCATTAATGATGATCAATATCTGTTGATGACTTCCTTATTTACATACTTAGAGTGTAACATTAGAATGGATTTTTAAAATGACTGTGTTTAGTGCACTGTTTCTTGGCTCCCGAATGCCTGTTCAGTGTTGTATTGTGCCTTATACTGGGTTACTGAGTTACTGGGTACTGCAAACAAGTCAGTGAATTGCTAAAATACTGGAGGTGGTGCAGTAACTGTGCAACATCAACTGCATCTCCAGTTCTTCCCCATCAGCAGTCTCATGTGGGTTAATTGAATCAGTGAAGACTTGAAGGATTGGATTCTTACTTCATGTTGCTCCTTTCATATCATAAAGTCAGCAAATGCTTTACAGTTAAATCATGCTGACATGGAAAGATACAGCTTGCAGATCTAGTTGGAGTGTTCTTCATCTGTTACTTACTACCAGTAAAAAGCAGGTTGCAGAGTTGATATGGAATAGCAATATTAAGTGTTCCCAATCTGTTTCACTGGAAAGTCAAATGTTTTAATTTAAATTACCCTGAAAATGGTACTGCTGAAAGGTAGTAACTAGGAGGTGAGGACAATTACTGGCTTCAGTAATTTCTTCAACCACTGCAACCTGATCTGCGGGAGTAAATCAATCTGTGCTGTGACAGGGAGAATAAAATCAGAAAAGGCAGAGAAAAAAATTACTTTTTTAACTGCACAATGAGAAGACTGTAGATAACAGCACAGGCATTTTTGACACAGATGCTAAGCTAGTGGGAGCTAAAATTTCATTAACTAAAAAAATCATTTTAGATGGAACTCTTGATCATCTGCCTTACAGAAATGCTATCCTAGATTATCCCAAATTCTGGAAGGGCAGAATTATGCAGAGATTAGGCAAAGCAGCATATTCTGTGCGTGGAGTTTAACAGTGTGATTTTTCTCTTAAAAGTTCTCAGCTGAAGGCTGTAGGTATATAGATATCTCTGTGTATGTATAAGTCATCCCATTCTACTTCCATATTTCCTGAGGTTAACAGTCTTGAGAGCAGAATGTGTTGTTATTCAGAAACAAGGGTGAAAAGGACAATTTTTTCTTTTCTTCAGCCCGGGACAAATCTGTATGTTACTTCAGAGGCAGTGGCATCTCAATGTACTTAGCTCATATATGAGCAGACATCACCAGATTTAAAATTGTATTAAATGTCTTACAATTCATTCTCCAGAAGATATATTAAATGTTGTCACACACCAGATGGGAAATTATTGTTACATAATTATAGTCTCTCTCTTTTCTTCCTTTTTTTCTTTTTTTTTTTTCCCCCTTTCTCCCCTAAAATCAAAGAAAGCAAAAGAAATCTCAACTGTCTTGCAAATTAATGACAAGTATTTAAATTGAGGTTATCTGGTAATATGGTGGGCTTTTGGGGGAACTACGGGGGTTACAAATTTACCCTTCCTGCTGGGGAAAAGAGCTTTTAGGTTTAGTTCTACATCAAAAACTTTCCATGTTTTGCTGTTATCTTTCTATGTTGGAACTTGTGTACTACTCTCGTGGATTTAGATGCATATTTCAAATGTTACATTTACTTCCAAAGATCAAATCAGCTCTTCTCATCTTAAAGAGAGGGACTGCTGTATTAGTGTCCCTGTGTTAGACAGATTGCCACCCATTGTTGTCTGACATTCACCAGACTCCATCTAGATAACACTTTCTTGCCAGTTTAAATTCTTGTATTAAAAATAACTAGATTTCTTTGCTGTTAACAAACATTATGTAACTTTGTCAATGCAAAACTTGTGGAAAGTTAAGACAAAGGTGCTCCTTTTGTGTCTCCTTCACTTTAAGAACACAACATTCTGTAATTTTTTTAGTAATTTTTCTTTCTTTCCCTTTTTTCAGCTACCCTTGGTGTTCTACACAAATACTCATTAGTCATTCTGGAGATGGACTTGCTGTCTGGAACCTACCTCTTGGCAGTCTTATTAGCCTGTATTGTGTTTCAATCTGGCGCACAGGAGAAGAATTATACGGTGCGGGAAGAACTGCCTGAAAATGTCCTCATTGGCAATTTGCTCAAGGATCTTAACCTAACGCTGGACCCAGATGTGCCCCTTTCCTCACCGCTCCAGTTCAAGCTCGTGTACAAGACTGGGGATGTGCCATTAGTGCGGGTGGAGGAGAACACTGGTGAGATATTCACAACTGCAAACCGCATAGACCGAGAGAAGCTGTGCTCGGGCATCTTCAGTGAGAATCGCTGCTTTTATGAGGTGGAGGTTGCTGTTTTGCCTGATGAAGTTTTCAGACTGGTCAAGATCAGATTCCTAGTAGAGGATATAAATGACAATGCCCCCCTCTTCCCCTCAACTGTTATTAACATCTCTATCCCTGAAAACACAGCAATTAATTCTCGCTATTCTGTCCCATCTGCCATCGATCCGGACATTGGTGTGAATGGTATTCAGCATTATGAACTCCTTAAGGTGAGTTTCTTCCATTTGTCTTTGTTACTGTCTGTGTTACTGTCTTCCCACAAATGTTTCCAGTCCTCATCAACCCATTATAAATATGGAGCTGTGTACCACAGTAGGTGTATACTGCAGGTACCTGTCTTGAAATGTTAATCTGTACCCCTGAGTGCATTCTCGTGCATCATATCTTCGCTTTGTGGAGAGCTGTTTATGTATGTGGATGTCTGTCTGTGTAACACTACAATGAAACGTGCATGTCTTCATCAACTCTCCACCAGCATTCAAAGTGTTTGTGCACTTTGGCTAATGGTGGTCTTAGACCATTAAAGATGTCCTCTTATTGCCACCAACATGGCAGCACCAAGTGCAACAATATTTTGCATTGGGTTTATGTCTCCCTCTTGCACGACTCTTAGATTTGAGCAGTAGAGCTTAGCCCAGAAGTGTATTTAATGTGATGCTTGACTGATGAGCTATGCAAGGATGAAAAGGAGTGTGGTTGTCAAAGCAGCTTTGTAATATTTGGGTGGGCATAACATTTGGGCAGGAGAAAGTCCAAGATATACATGAATGTGAGGATAGCAGTGCCAGTGGCCTTGTAAGAGCAGATATTTCATATTCTTGCTTCTTTTACCCTTTCTAGGAAATGAGGAGAACTACAATTAGGGAACAAGTGAATAATGAAGTGAAACATCTGGTGTGTAAGACTGTGTGATTGCTAAGTAAAGGATTGCTTCCTTTGTGTTTAATCAAGTAGAAAGTTTAGAACAAGAGAGAAACTTGTCCCAAAACTGTGAAGTTATTCTATGGGAAGCTGAAAGTGTCTTTGCTTGCCTTCATTTGGAATAGGGTACTATGGGGTACTTTGACTGCTCAGCAACTTATCTGACATCCTTGTTACTGACTGGAAGAATATAGACTATAGAGGCCAATATATGGCTTGATTGACTTGATAGCTAATATTCACTGATACCAGTACTTACTAGCAATTCAGTAAGAATAAAGTGCTACCTTATTTTAGAACTTTTAAGTTGCTTAAACCTGAAGTAGTTGTGGCAGTGTGGGTACTATCTACAGACATAGAAATTTTTTTCAGAAAACTGCATCCCACTGGACACTTCTGGTTAGCTATCTAAAAAAAAAAGGAAAAAAAATGGTATTTGAGTTAGGGGGAAAAAAATAAGTTTATTGTTTCTGATAGTAGAAGGGGCAGCTGACAGTAGGAAGTAGTAAAAGGGGCAACTACGACAGATAGTGAAGTAGTTCAGTGAAAGAAAAGGCCAGATGGAAAAACAATGATTTTGTCTCATTTGAGATAACTACGTAGAGTATAAACTGGGAATGACAGGGAAAAAGAGAGACGGGCATTCATAAACAAAGAGTGTTTTAAAATAGCGGGCTGCAAGAGCAGATTTTAAATTGAAATGTTAATAAGCAGTGATTTCTGATTAAGGATGAATCTACAAATACCAATGTTCTGGTTTAATCCCGGTAGGCAGCTAAGAGCACAGGGCTTTGTTCACCTCTTCAGGGCGTTCGCGTTGCCTATGTACTGATGTAAAATGTACATTGTATCCGGCAATACCACCACAGTGTTAAAATGCTTACATGCTGTTGTTGATTACACTATTTCAGTACACCTACATTTGAGTTCAAGGCAAGCTAATATTTAGTATAACCTGATTAATACACTTAGAATTTACAGGTGTTGCAGGCTTCTGGTTTGACTATGAAGATTTTGGTGTGAAGCATTTCTTTGTTCTCTTAGACGTTAAAAAGAGGAGCTGTTTCAGAGCAGGTTTTGAGTAGAATCCCAGCTCGCAGCACTGTAATGGAGAGTTACAAGTGTACTTCCAAAAGGATTCATCTAAGTGCATGTTATAAATTAAATTCTTTTTATTGATTACTTAGTATTTCTTGTCTAAGCAACACCTCGCAATACTAGCCAGTTAGCAGTGGACTAGAGTGAAAGCATAACTCCACTTTTAGAGGAGCAGAGCTTTTTCTTCTGTGAGCTAATCCTGTGTGCTAATAGGTTGTTGCTTTAATCTGTCACAGTTTGGGGGGAAATTAAATTGGTGTTACTGTTATAGTTTCATTACTCTTACCTATTAGAGCAATTTTCCTGTATTTACTTATCATCAAAAGCAGCTGGTGCATTCCTTCTAGAATAATATAATAATCTTTTTGTAGCTGTCAGTTCATACCTCTAATCTGACAAAATAGATTCTTACTCAGTCTCGCAACACGTCAGTCTTGCCTCTGCTGAGGAGTTACCTCTTGCTACTGTAGATCATCTCTTGTGATGTCTTTCGATAGAAGATTTCCCCTTCTTTCTCATAGTTTATCAATTCCATGGCCTGTGGAAGATGGAGGTCACAAATCATCACATTTCAAGCCTGATCTTACAACTAGGTTATTTCTGAGCCTCGCTGTAGTTCTGGATCAAGTAACTAATGTCACTGTTTGTGAAAATCAAGAATGGAAGGAGATGTGTTTTATGTAAAATGAAAGCTAGGAAGGTAGTTAAATCAAAATTATAGAGTGAAACTAGTTTTTAGTTAAATCAGAACTACAAAGTCAGATTAATAATATCATTGTTGATAATCATATTTGGTACAAATTTGATAGTCAAAAACACTAACAGTGTAGGACAAACAAAACTTTTATATGGCCTGTTCGTGTTTTAATGTTTCACCAATTGTGTGTTTAACTCAGCTGGCAGCCAAACAACATACAGCCACTTGCAGCATGACCCACCCCTTTCTTCCCCCAGCTGCACTTCTCACAGCTTTCTAGCTGTGAGACACAGTGCTTTCTAGCTACTAAGAAGAAAAATTAACCCTATCCTAGCAAAAACCAGGACACCAGTACTATCTGAGTGGTTCATTACAGGAAAGCACAGTTAACATCTCTGGAAACAGTGCACGGTGACACAGGCTTACATTCACAAGATCACCTTCACTGTCCCAAGCATCAGCTGCTTTAACTTCTTATTTCTGTCCTTTTTTTCAGCTTCCACTTAAATGACTGAAAGCTTAAGTAGCAACCCTCACTTATACTCTCAAACCATGTCTGAATGAGGAAGTATCCCACAGCTAATCACACGGAAATTAACGTGGATGATTCTTCTGCTTAGGCTTCACCAGGATGAGAGGACAGTGAAGTGGTATATTGGCCCCTTAAATAGGTCACAGAAAGCCTGGGTGGTTATCAACATCTGCCTTCTGTGAAAAAACTGCCAAGATAGAACTTTTTCTACATGTAAACAGACACTTATTAATATTGTCAGGTTTTACTGAATATTGCAGTTGGACACTAATAAGGTTAGGTAAATTTCAACTTCATTACTCTCCTGTTATCAAAAATCCTTTGTAAATTTATGGTAACCCACTAGTAGCAAAGTATTTTTGCACTTCTGATTTCTTTTTTATTAGCAACCCTTTCTAATAATTGTGTAAGGGACATATGTCTGAATTGTAAAAGACAGCAATTCAAGATTCCAAGAATTTTCCTTTAAAGACTTACATATGCTCAGGAAAATACATCATTCAGATAGGAAATTTCTTGACTTCCTCATAAGACAACTGCAATAACTTTTCAATATTTCTTTCTTGTCATTGGAGGAAGGCTAGTTCGTCACTGTTATTTCAAGATTCACTGACAGTAAAACAAAAATCAGTTACACACATATTGGTGTCCCAGGTAACAATAGCACCCAGGTATTTGAATCTAAAACTGAGAAATACTGGTTTTGTTAAAAAACAAATACTGGATTTGACAGTGCTTATATATGAGGTGAAAATAAGATACATGTTTAAAAAGCATTTGAGTGTTGGGTTTTGGTTTGGTTTTTGGCTTGTTTTGTTTTTTTTCCTCTCCCACTGACATGTTGCTTAGACTAAGATTTTGAGTTTCTGCTTGGCTGAGGGGATGGCTTGTTTTCTTAATTCACAGTCCCTTAATTGAATTAGCACAGGGATTTAATTCAGCAGAACTTTGCAGGATAGGTTAACTTCTCTCTTCATTGTAATGGCTCATATGGGTTACACTTCATATACTTGGGGAACAGTACTGTGTCTTGCTTCCCATTTCATGTGCTAATATACACAGGGCAGATAATAGATTTAGGGAGCTCAAAAATAGATTTAGGAATTTTTTTGCCCTGGAGCTGCATTCCAGTCAAGCTCTAAGGTCACCCTCTAGTGTCTGTAATTTAATAAATATGGAGAGTTGGACACATTGTCTTTCTAAGGTAACTTTTAGCTGCCCTTTAGAAGAGAGAAGTTTTCTGGGACAGACAGTCTAGTGAGATCTGGACAGATAAGTGGTCCTCTAAGAGCGTTGTTTTTAAAAAGTCACTGGGTAATTTTTAAAGGGAAAAATACCTTATTTGCGTTCTTACAGCTGTGAATTAGTGTCTCTAAGTAGATAAAACTCTACTACTGACTGGTGGTAGTGAGTCAGGAGTCAAGGTAATTGCTTCTTGTTGGTTGATACAAGGCTCCTTTAGGGTGTTTTATGGCATTACTACTGTAAAACTGTCAGGTTCCGTTATCCTGACATCCCTTTGGGGGATTGACTGAAGACTGGAGGAGAAAGTCTTGCTTCCAGGCACGATAAGTTGAGTGAGGGTGAGGGACAAGTTGGTGTATCTTTTTGCATTCAAGACTCTGATTTTCACACTAGCTGTCATGAAACAATAATATATAACTTAGCATGTCTCTGTGTGGGAAGGATGATAGACTCAAGCTGGAAGGCACAAATCTGTCAAATGGAGATCTGCACTTCATCTATCTTATATGAATATTATCTTTTGCTGATGTCCAGACAGATCAGTATGCTAGTTAACCAGATGTGGTGATGCTCTCTGAGCATAATAAACTATGTATTTGTTTACAGAGTCCTCTTGAAACCAACTGTAGACAACACTGAGAAATTAATATTTTCCCAAAATAAAGTGAGTAAAAACTTCAGTTTTACTACAGGTCATCCTGTGTCTAACAGGATTTTTTTTTTTGTAATTTTCTTAGTTAAAAAGTTTGTCACTAAACTTCTCTGTTACTAAATAAGAGCAATTATTACTAAAGGCAGCAAGAGCTATCACTGTCCAAGCATGAGACTTATTACATTTAATGACTGTTATTTTTTTTTTGACCAAATTAAAAATTATCTTAAATACTAGATTAACTTTAACTAATTGTACTCTCTGTTGTTGCATGGAATATAGAAGTTCTTTGGATCCATAACAATTCTGGTTTCAGAGTAATTTTGTGAGGATTTTTTTTTTTCCTTCTTCTAGTTATTGTAATGGATGCAGCAATCCAAATTTTACTTGTATTTTGGATGTCTCTCATGAGAAACCTTGAATGAGGCTTCCAGCAGACCGTATGTAAATCCTAAAGTTATTCCAATTATTCTTACTAAATTCCCAAGTTATTAATGAGTAGTTGTCTTCTTCACATATACATACGAGACAGTAAAAAAACCACTACATTTTCAAAATAGTCAGTAAAGAAAAGAAAAAATAAAGGTGAATTATAATATGCACAGATCTTTCAGATTTTTTTCTTTTGTCCCACTCACTGTGTTTTTAGGAGGGATAAGATTTTCAATTTTAAAGATGTGTTTTGAAAACAGGAGAGGTAGCTTGTTTTTCCCTGGTTTTAGTTGTCATAACATTTACAATTAACATACTAAAGCTTTTATAATAATAATGTGCTCTTGATTTTAATTTTGCTTTTGTTTTTATCTTTCTGATACTGGATGTTAGTGATAGAGATTTAAATAATCCTAGCCACTTTTCACCCAAATACACCGTATGCAATGTTTTTCTTTCTTTTAAGAGGAAGTATAGGAGGAGAAAAAGGTAAACCTAAAATTATATTATTTTAGTTATCAAAGAATGCATCTAAATCGAGTGTCAACCATGGATCGTGGTACTTGACTGCATTAGTATGGTTATTTTTATTCCTGAAAGAAAGGTTTATTACAAAGTAATTTATATTCCCTAGCCCAGAAATATAATTGGTCTGAACACTGTATTCCTGTAGAGCTTTTGAAGCTGGGACATGTAGCAAAGAGCATTTCAGACAATTTTAAAGAAACAAAAAGAAACATTGGTAAAAGGAATGAATTCTGAGTCATCAGCTGTCAGTATTGAAATACATTTTTCTCATTGTGCTGTAATTGCTGGCTCTATTAATGTGATGTGTATTATTGCTTTGCTTCTTGCTGATGTTCCAAAGTCAAATAATTGTAATTTTTTCTCTTTGCTTTATCAAGCAAATTGACTTCCCCCTCCCCACCCTTTTCTTTTTCTTTTGAGTCAGGATGTTCCTCTGTGCTTTTTGGAATGGGATATTATATAGCTTTTTCACTTTGAAATCACTTTTTCCTCTTCACTTTAACCCCAGCCATATAATTTTCATCCTCATTTTCATTAGGGACATTTCAAACCTATTTGTTGTGGCACATTTAAAAGTATAAACAAAGTAGCAGCCTCTGTTTTGTTCCCCATCCTGTTTCCTCAGATGTATTCTGCTAGTAATACATTAGTATTTCCCGTTGGTGAATGGATGTTTGTATGGAAAGCCAGCAATAGAATCTATTTTGTTTCCATTATAGTTTTTGCTTTCAAGGTTGCTAGTGGGGATGGTGTCCTAGAAAGCAGAAGTGTGTGCATTTCAGTCATAATGAAGGGAAAAAGAAACATTAAAAATTGTTGAAAGAGTCTGAATAAAAAAAAATAGAAAGGACACAATCTATTCCAAAGGTCCTTCTTCTAGTACTGTGGTGTATGGGTGTCAGGGTGACTATTTATGATGTTTATGACTTATTTAAAAGATTAGTTTTATCATCTTTCCTTCTACTGACTTTTAGAGAGAATAAACAAGCAAACTGAATATTTTTTTTTGTTGTTATTTAGAGCAGTGCTGTATGGGAAATAGTGGCATCTTCTTTCAAATTGCCCAGGCAGTTTTCTAAAAGGGTACAATTGACTTGCAATGCTGTTCTCATTTTTGGTATCTAAACCAGTAGTATCTGTGCTTTTGGGTTGTTTTCTGTAGCACATGTATCCTGAGCTCTGATGATATGGTCTTTGAGGGTTACTGACCTGTGAGATTTGGCTCATTATGGTTTTATTAGTGGCTTGCAGAGTAGTTGTGAATGAGTCACTGCTGCTTTCCGTGCCTCAGTTTCCTCATAGTTCTGTGAATGATACTGACTTGACCTGAGAATGGCCTTGAGTTTCAGCTGATCTTGTATCCTGTCCCTAACACTTGCTGTCGAGACTGTGAGAACACTACAAGTCTATTTTCCCAAGCCATTCCTGAGCTTCCACCGATTTCAGGATCACAGATTTCTTGTCCAGAAGTGGTGGTTCTGATACTCCTATCTGGATTTTTTTCTAAGTGCAGTTTCTCTATTTGAGATTTGAACAGATTTCGTAAAAATTGTAAACTGTAAAATTTGAACATTCTGAATAAGGACAAACTTTTAGAAAATGCATCATGCAGTGAGCACTTCTTTTAGCTGCTGCTTGCGTGAGTCCACTGGTGACATTCTTATGCTGTGAAAACAGCCCTGTCTTTGAAATGGGTTTGTGATACAGCAGTGAAGAAAATAAATGATTATTTTACTTAAAAACATATATAGCTTTTCATAGGCTCATGAAGGAGATCAGAACCTGTTCAAATACATTTTTCACAAAAAAGCATGCCCATTGTATTAGATTAAGCAGATATAAAATTAATTTGGTTCGTAGTTGAAATGTATATATGCTTGAGCTAATATGAGAAGTAATGTCAGAGATATAAGCAGAATTTATTTTCCTACCAGTGGCAAAAAACTTTTTACTACTCAAGGAATAAGGTTTTCTCCTAAGTTTTCCTGTGTTAAGGAACTGGAAGAACAGACAACACTCATTTAGAAGTTAATTTACCTTTGCAGAATTAAAAACTGGGGGTTTTAAATGCTTCCATACTTATGAATATTTTTGATAATAACTTCAGAATTATTCTTCTTGAGGAGAACTTGTTTTGTCTTATTTCAGTATCTGTGAATTTGATTTCTAGTGGCAGATATAGTAGTTAGTAGAATGTCCTAGGCATGTTTTAAAAATAGTAATGTGCCTAACAAAAAAACTTAATCTAAAATCAACTATTCATTTATCTCACTGCTTCATAAACATAAGAAGTTGAATTCTTGTTCGTAGCTTAATACCTTAAGATGCAAGAATCCTTACAATGCACTAAACTCTTTAAAATAAATAGAAATTAAGTAAGTGTAAAAGTGAAGGTGTAGGCTAAGTCTTTCTGTCTAAGTTAAAAATTACTTAAGGTGTGTTTAAGTTAAATTGTTCAAAGTGTGTTTCCTTTTCCATATTGGTGGTCAGTTTCCCAGTTGATGGACACAAGTTAACTTAGGTTTCTTTCTGGATTTCAGGCTATTTTATTTTAATAGTTTTGGTTTGGTCGATTCAGTTGTTTACATTGGGTTTTTAGAATATGAAGGCTAAACTTCTCCTTGAATTATTCAGAGCATGTTATCATCCCCAGAGGGTGTGTTCTTACAGCTGTTTTCCCTGTTCTAACCTGTATGTGGCTGAGAGATGCTGTCTTTGTTAGCAAGTGTCTCAAAGCAAGATTAATTCTGTGGACATTGTGATGCTTCTCTAACCCGAGGTTATTATCGTAGTGGAGTAGTTATGAAGAATTTAGGGAGAGTTCTCAGTTCTTGTTTGCCACACTCACACCTGGATGTTGAAAGCTGTTGATAATTTCCACTAAGGAAGAGGCTGCAGTTTCTCTGTGCATATTATCAAGTTTTATTGTACCACAGACAGTATGTGGGCTGTTATTTGGAAACATCTGGTTTAGGACAGTGATTGAATTAACCTCAGGAAAGAACTTTGAGCAGTTCCAGACCTGGGAAAGCTTGCTTTTTCTGTCTTGGATTACACTGAGCAGAAATAGCTTCAAATATCTTTGCTTAATTTCCTTTTTCTGGAATAGTACAGTTTGTGTGAGGTCAGTCATATTGCTAACTAACTATTCAACTATTTTGTTTATCCTATTGTTAGCTTTCCTGTGGAAATACACCCCATCATTCACTTTACTATGAGATTAGCCACAGGAATTGTGTGAGAGCTTGTCTCGGCCTCAGAAGATGGATAGTTCACAATTTATTGGAGGATACACCTTACCCAGTGGGGCTAATCTAGATCTTTGCAACAGGAGATGAATATTACATTTACCTTCTGAAGCTGGTGTTCTTCATGCTTAAGTCTTGGCTTATCATGTTTTATGATTCTATGGGGTTTTAAAAAAAAATTTCCTGTTGGAGGAAAAACCCCCCTGCCCAGTAGCCAAAATTTATAGTGTATATTCAAGGCTGAACTGCTACTAGAGAAAATAGGTAGTAAACAAAAACCAAGTGGAAAAGCTGAAATGGAATGATGAGTGTTTGGTGTTTGCCCTGTGAACATGCCATTCCAGTAGTCTTCATTTTATTTTCTTTCTTGCAATTCAGTTGTATCCATGATTTTAAGTCTGAAAAACAGCATGTGTGTATTTGATTAGAGTAAAATTGCATTTTTTATTTTTTTTCTTAGAAAGGAATATATTCTTGAGTATAACTACTTACAAAAGTATGTATCAAATATGCTTTTAAGATTTTTGATCCCTAACAACTCAGAGGGAAGCTCTTTTCAGGAATGTAACTTGTTAGCTAGAAATTAATGACTGTTTTTATACTAGAACTTTCAATACACACAGGTAGTGTGAGATTTCTTTCCAAAATTGACTTTCAACATCGAATTTCTGCATTACAGTAAGGAGATGTTTCTTCCATTTTATTTGTTCTACTGATTCAGATAAGTAGGAGTCAGTAACACTGGAAGAAGATGACAAGTTGTTTTCCTGATAAATCCAGCACCACAAAATATATTTTTGGTTTATCCCCTACATTCCCTGATCAACATGGTGAAAAGACTTTTATTTACTGAGTTTTAGAATTCAGTCTCTCTGGAACTATTTTTAGTACTTACTGGCACTCTTGTGTCTTCTCAGCAAATGTCTCTGATTTATTACTCTGAAATTGCAGTATTACTTATTATCTTCCAATGTGGAGTGAAGTGGCATCTTGCACTTATATATGTCATGTGCTTTTACAGTTTAATATGGTAGTTCTTCTGCTATTTTCTTTGAATAATACAAAAAGTTTTCATTACTTAGAAAAGCATAGCTTCATTTCTTTCAAAGGCAAAAATTACCCTGTGGTAGTTAAATGTCCCTCACAAACTTTCTCTTCGTTTGAGTTTTACAAAAGCGTGCAAAGAGTGGAGGCCTTGAGGAAGGATTATCATCATGTTCATTTCAGTGGTATTTGCAACAGGCCTAAAATTCCTAAAGCCTGTTTGCTAAAGCTGGGGGAAGTCTACTCAAAATGAAAGAAGAAAACTCTGTTATATTGGTGGTTTTCTCTTTCTACGTATTTTTTCCCACATGAATGGTGAATTTTCTGCATTAAGACTGTGTATTTTTTAATGTCAAAATTCATCAAGGAGTAATACACACACATTAAAGTATGGTCTCTGCATGTGAAAGAATGTCCTTGTGGTGTAAATCCAGAGAACGTGTTATTTCCTTTATTTCCTTTATGTTTCTGCCCTTTAGTTTAAAAGGGCCTCAGATCAAATAAGATAATCTTGCTAAATAACTTCTTGGAAAAACTACAGTATCAGAGGTTAGGGTATGGATTAGTCTCAGTGAAGATGCCATGTATTTAGGGAAATCATGCACCTTACCTAAATTTTGTGTGTGTATGTATAAGAAGGAATGAGATGATAACACATTAAATTAATGCACATTCCTTTGCAAATACTTGTACTCGTTTTTAAGAAATCCTGACAAAGGTTTTCTGTCTGTTTTATTTTTTGTTTTTCCATTTGTCATGAGCCAAATCCATATGTGTCCATCACCCTCAGTTCCCACTGAAATTACTGGCAGCTGAGCATACTGGACAGTCTCTGCTTTAGGGTAAAGGAATTTTCAGCAATGTCTTAGTTGTTTCTCTTGTATACAAGTGCCTGTCAGTTTTAATCTCCTTCTGCCTGAAAGTGGTGATCTGGTTATAGAGCAGGTCGTGAGTGGGAGAGCATTACAGGTTCACACTGCTCAACACCTGGTCAGCATTCAGCTGAGAACTCTAAAATGTGCAATTAGGAGCCACAGACACCTTGTTTGGCTGTTGAAGCAAAATGAGGCTGTGATTTAGGAGCTGTTCTGAACAGCAGCATGGAACTGTTAGCTCCAAAAGCCCAGTGATGTATTAGAGAATTACATCACTAAAACATCTACTCATTCATTTATCTTTTTTAGAGATACTCATTCTTTTCCTGTTCTCAACTAGGAAATTGAGCATATATGGAATTGTCACACAAATATAATGCACATATCAAAATTAACTTGTTGAATATTTTGTTGCCAATATAACTTTTCTTTTTTTCTTCTTCATTATATATCTGTATTGTGACTCCAAAACCAGAGAATACATTGAAGGATGAGTCAGGTATCTGGAGTTTTATCTAGCTGTGGAAACATGGGAATTTACAGCAAAGCTCAAATATATTTAACACCGTAATCTGAACACTTTTTGCTGTGCTGAAAATGTCATTTCCTGTTCAATAGGATGTTTCTGAACAACTATAATGGAGGAGATTAGGAGGGAAGGTTACTTCCCTAGTTGCCTTACCTGCAGCTATTGACCTTTCTTCTTTTGGGGAGAGTGTTGCTAAATGAAATAACTTTTGTTTAAAATTCTCAAGTTTAGTTTCTAAAGTTTAGAGTTGTAAAGTTTAGTTCTAAAGTTTAGGTTAAAGCATGATTGGTAATTCCGAAGTAGCTGGCTCTTTCAGACAAGCTACAAACCTCGGACAACTAATAAAATGTCTCTGTACTCCAATTTCCCATCTTTAGATAGTGGTACAACTATTTATATAGTAAGAGTATTTTGAAGATAAATTCCTTAAAGTTTTGAAGTTTTGTGGTGCAGCTGCATGTTTTGCTGAAATACATAATTATGTGTCTACAGGACATTGTGCAAGACTATTCAAGTGACAGCCCAGTTCCTACTGCCACTTTTTTGTAAGCAATTGTCTTAGTAATTTTATATCATATTAATGCAGCAATGTGGATACACCATAACTCCTGTCCTAGTTTGTAGAGTTAGGTGAAGTGAATTTTTATTTAAAAAAAAAAAAGTTTGGAGTTTTTTTTGTTTTTGTAAGCCATGGTTCAAAAGAAGTTCTTAGATTTCATTTAAAAAAAAAAAAAAAGATAAAAATTGAACAGCATTTCACAAACTGAAGATGTAATATGGGAACAGAATTGAACTTAGTGTGGTCTTGAAAATGTTATTAGGGCCTGATTTCAGCAGAGGGCAGTTAATATGTGTATTGCTAGTTTCCAGCTCTCCCTGTTCTCTCCTTTGTAAAGCTCGTAGATGAAAAATATTAACACATTTGGGGTATGGAGGTTGACTTGTGTTAAGTGTAGACTGGAGGAATTAGAGCAGTAAAAAAGTAACTCTAAAGGTTAGCTGTCTTTAATGATTTCTCTTTGATGAAGGTGAACATGATCTAATAAATACATTCTGAGAGTTGGATGCCAAGAATTGAGGAGAATGCAAAAATACTCAGTCTTAGAAAAAAATGATCTATCTATCTTAAAATTGTCTATTGTAGAAAATAAAGTGGACAGTGTTCTGAGTATGACAAGATTAAAGGAACTCTTTACAGAAAGGAACAAATCATCTGAAAGGATTAAGGAGGCTCAAGTGATGTAGTTGTTTCAGTCTTTGCAGTAAACATTAAATTCAGATTTCCAAGGAAATAACTTCATGTTTAGGTATACCTCCTAGCCTTTTTTGCTGCTTCTTCAGAAAATCAAATGCATTGATTGTCTGCTGCTTCATTCCATATTATACTTTTCACTGTTTCTTTCCAGCATGAAATGGTTCGTGATTATCCTTATGTTCTATTGACCCTAGCTATAGTATTTTGCTTTCTGTCTGCTTCATTGGATGAGTCAAGTTTTGTGTGTGGTTGTGTATATGGAGAGGAAATCTTTGGCAGAGTTTTACATTTGTAGAAGATCTTTTATAATTGGAGGTGGAAAATAGCAAGTTATGATATCGACATCACTAATAAATGATTCCCTTTTATATAAGGGTGGATCTAATTAGCGTTCTGAATGCACAAAATGCACTTTAGGTTCATGCAGGCTTGGAAGCTTCTGAGTCCTACTTTTACTGTGGATTTGAACTTGTAAATTCTGTTTATTCGGAGCTAAGCTTTGGCTTGCTTCAAAGCAAACCATGCAAAACTGTTTAATACTGACAGAAAAGCATAAAATGAACAAAACTTATAGGAATCTTGGTGCACAAATTAAGAGTCCATAGTTATTTTGACAAGGAGCCAGTGTTTCAAATACCTAAGCAACTTTGCATCTGCTGAGCTTTTTCATCATAAAAATTTCTTACCTTCTAAACAGGAGAGCTGTCCAACAAATTTTAATCTTCTAGAATGCATGAACATGAGAATTGCACACAGTGTAAGTAATAGCAGACAAGAGACCTTTAGTAGAGCTACAACACTTAAGATACAGATCTGAGTGTGCTAATACTCAGCTATTATAGGAACTTGCATCCATTATTGGCTATCATGTAGAATATTTTACGTTTAAGGCTTTAGCTTGGCTTTAGGAATTCACATTTTCACATTCAAAGTGTCACCTTTGAAAGAAAAATGCAAGTTTAATTTTCAGCTTTTATTAACAATGCTGTCCACTGTATAACTGTGGTCCTGTTTTCTGCATTAGGAATGGAAATTGTGCTAATATATTCTTTTCTTTGCTAATATAACACTACAGTTATAAAGCAGTTACCTGTGTCTAAAAAACCCAACCAAACAAACAAAAAAACAGACAAAGAAACAGTGGCTGGGACCTATCCCATAATTTTGCAGGAGACCTGCAAAGGTTTTCTCTGTTGCTACATATGAAATAACTAGCTGTTGGCAACCATGCGTTATTTTCTGGACTTTTCAAAAAGATTTTAGGGTCCTTTGGACACAAGATTGCATTTCAACCAAAGGTTTTATTATGAAGTAATTACTTCAATGAATTACTGAATTGCTTTCTAATGGGAAGCTAATCTTTTTATCTCTTTTTAAATTTTTGTTTTCTTTTTAACATTTTCTTAATTTTATTTCCTAGTTTTGCTGTATTTGGTCCACTCAAATTTAGTCACTCTAAATCTGTTTATTTTAGATTTGAGGCATAGTAAGATTTTTAGAAATAATAAAACTCACCAATTTTAAGAGGTCTGTTGACATGTAATAACTAAATATGCACTTGTAGCTTGTTGCAATATTAACTGAAATGAGTTACTGTAGAATATTAATAAAATTTTTACGTGTGTGTTGTCTAGCCCTTGACTTTCAAGATTCAGTTGAGCTAAAGACATCCTATAATGTGTTTGTTATTTACAGTGTGTGAAGATAAGTATTGACAGTAAGTATAGGGCAAAGTATTAGACACAAAACAACGAGCTGCCTTTGCTCCTGTGTCTTTCTCTAAGGGTTCAGAATACTCTTCTTGAATGAAGGTTGAGGATAGCGTTATCTATTCCTTGTCAGTTAACCATGTGTACTTATTATATACTATGATGTGCTTTGTAATGATTTAAGAAATAATCACTAATGGGCTGTCTTAATGTCAGAGTACTTTGTACCACAGGCAGTCATTTTTATGTAGTTATCTAGAACAATGTTCTTTCCCTTCCCTATGTCTTTGAGAAATTACTGCGTTCTATGAACTAACCGCTCTGCAAGTGTAAGTTCATGAGGAGTTTTGATCAAAACAGACCATGCCACTCTTAAGAGCATTAACCAGAAGCTGATCTTTTTTTCCCATTCCTCTCAACAGTGAAGTCCACATTATAACTTGTAGCCTGAAAGAACATTCATTACAATGTCCAGGTAGTCAATACCCCAAGGATTTAGTGAAATAGTGAGGTGAGGTACTGTGGTGCTGCAATATGTATGTCTAGAGGCAAGTTATGTGTAGACTTCAGATGCACTTGGTCACATGCAGTCCTGTCCATAATACCAGAAGCTCTTCTAGCATATCACATTAAGTGTCCATATGTCATTGATTATGTATTTATGAATCTACCTAAATGTTTCATTTTTTTAAAAACTCTCTAATTTTTTATTTACATGACAGCCCAAAACAGCTCCGAAAAGGACATTTGGATCCATTACAAACGAGCAGGTAAATATCCAATAGGGAGTGCTCAACAAGAATACTTGTTTCATTATTTCAGAGTCTACTGTGTGCATGAATCCACTGAAGAGGATGTTATGAGAACTGAGAAAGTTGTTAATGCCCTAATAAAAAAAAAGTCGTGATCAGGGCCTAAGCCTCTTAAAGCTAATCCTGGCTCTGAGATGGGCATAACATGGTTTTGCCTCAAGTAGTTAGGTTATATTGCTTAAACTGTCTTTTTAGGTCAAAAATAGTGAACCTTTTTATTTTTATTTCTCACTCCCATCCTTCTGTAGTGGTGAAGATAATAATGTAGCAGTTTATTTTACCAGTCAGTTATTTTAATGGTTATATATATTATATTAATATATATATTAATGGTTATATATATATTTAGTGGTTATTTTAATCTGTTATGCTTTTCCTGTGGACTCATACCCTTCATAGTGTGAACAAAACCTTTAGATTACTGGGATAATGAGTCCAGTTTTGGAGCCCTCAACACAAGAAGGGCATGTACCTGTTGGAGTGTGTCCAGAGGAGGGCCACAAAAAAGATTGAAGGGCTGGAGCACCTCTCCTGTCAAAATTGGCAGAGAGAGTTGGGGTTGTTCATCCTGGAGAAGAGAAGGCTCCAGGGGGACCTTATAGCAGCCTTCCAGTACCTGCAAGGTGCCTGTAAGAAAGCTGGGGAAGAACTGTTCACAAGGGCATGTAGCAATAGGATGACAGGTAATGGTTTGAAAAGGGTAGATTTAGGTTGGATATTAGGAAAAACTTCTTCAGTATGAGGGTGGTGGATCATTGGATCAGGTTGCCCAGAGAGGTAGTGGAGATCCCATCCCTGGAGATATTCCAGGTCAGTCTTGATGGGGCTCTGGGCAACCTGCTCCAGTAAAGATGTCCCTGCTCACTGCAGGGGGGTTGGACTAGATGACCTTTGAAAGTCCTTTCCAACCAAATACATTCTATGATTCTGTGATGCGGTGACTGAGGTACAGTTCAGTCTGAATAACAATCTGACCCTAATGGAGCTTTTCACCAAGGTTTTAATGATGATAGAGCCATTTACTTCAACACCAAGAATTTAATCCTGAAGGTTTTTCTTCATGTTTCTCTCAAGACTTTTAACTTTCAATTTCTTTGCTCATACGAGAGAGAAAATAAGATATTTATAATCTGAAAAATGTTTTTTTGTATGTTTCATATTTTTTTGAATGTTTAGAATGGGAGAACTGTCCATTCTTAGAAAATGCATTTGTTAAAATGTGGCATAATGTCACACCTAACCTTATCTCGTAAACAATGTGAAATAGGCTTGCTTGAATTAGGAGAAAGTATAATTTTCTGTAACTCTTTTTTTGATGGTTTAAAAAGATGGATAAACCAGTAATGAAAAGAAAGAAATACTCTTTTATAATATTTTTCCATAGAAAATTACTGAAGTGTTAATAATTAACTTGAAAAAGATCTTTGCATTCTTTTCTGTTTCTCCAGTAGTTTACTCCTATTGATGGGGAACTGAAGTCTATATTTTATATCAAACTCATATGCTGTATTCAAAAATATCTTTCTCATACTTGATAGTTAAGGCAAAGCAGAAATGGGTATGCAGATGTATAGCTGCATGTATTCAAAGTCTGTATGAAGTGTTTGTTGTAGTTGTGGGATCTAATGACAGAATAATCAGTGCCCATCTGTCAACTTGTGTACAAATAAAGAAGTAAAAGATAGCTGAGAAGTTGTTTTTTTTTTTTCCTCTAGCTTCTATAACTTTTTTTCTGGAAATCTATGTTGATGTATAGAATACATAATTAATAATTTCTCAGTAATTACAAAATTTATTGCAAATAACTGCTAGCTAGATTGAAGATTAAGAGGAAACTTGCACTCCTCCTTCTTGAAAAGATCAACATAGAATTACTATTCTAAAATTTAACTTAATTGGTTAAAATTTATATCTTAATTCAGAAACAATTTGCAAGGCTTATATTTTCATATGCCTTCTGCTAAAGAAGCCAAAGCTGTATTTGTTTTATTGTTTCAAAATGTGTTCCAGTTCACTTTAGACTGTCCCTAGTTTCAACTGAATGTTGTCACAAATACTGTGCAAGTGGCACAGTAATTTTTGAAACATGGATGAATATTTCTTTTCCGTGAAAGAAATTACTGCTTCCACAGGGTCAAATTCTGGCTTTGAGAAAACAAATCAATGAAAGAGTACAGCCTTACACCAAATTAGACCTATAAATGCACTCACTAACAGTGGGTAGCAAGACACAGGGAATATACAGCTCTTAAAATTAGTGAAAAATAAGGAACCCTGAACACTGGGAACATTTTATTTCCCTTTGGTCTGAAGTGTCTCAGATCAGTTTAGAAAACACAAACAGTTTCATGAGTAAAAGTGAGACAAGCACAATAAACAGCGAAAGATCCAGGCTGGATGCAGTTGTTCGTTATTACAAGCGTGACACAGAAAAAGAAAATCCTAATTAATCAGCATCTTTATTGGTGCTTTCTTTTTCTGGTCATGCTATACATTCAGCTTTGGTGATCTGTGTTCTAGCTCTGTCCTTATAGAAGATAGAGCTGGAAAACTGCCCTTACATCCTTTCTTCCTCTGAAGGGTGAGAGATTGGAGAAAAGAGGATAATTGTGATGCTCTTAATCAGTGCTTGTCTGAGGAGACAGCAAAAGAGGGAATCTAGTTCTAGATTCTGATCTTTATTTTAGCAGGCTACTTTGTCAACACAAGTGTTTAAAAGAAGCTATGTTTGTGCAATATATGTAGCATTTCTTCACAATTCCAGAAGTGTTAGTTGTTCAACAAACCCCATGGGAAAAAAAAAAATAATATATATTTCCAAAGTGATCTACTAGTTCTGTGATTTTTTAATTTTTTTTTAAGTTATGATAGATCATCTTTTCTCACTGGAATTGTAATTTTCACTACAAATATCAAATACATAATTATGAAGAAAGGAATAGTTTTAATGACTTTTAAACTGTGTTTCTAATAAACTTTTATGACTTCATTTTATCTGTACCCATCTAACGCCTGAATTATGTCGCAAGCCCCTGTTCAATGATAATGTTGTGTTTTTATGATAATGGTTTCGGATCATGTTGCTCCACAAACAGAGAAATAGTTCCTTTATCTTTCTTGTTTTCCTTGAAATTGAATAGTGGTTTTGGTCCTCCAGTGTATGCATACTATCTTGCATGTAGACATGGTTAAACTTTGGCTTCATTTCTCTTCTCCATGCTTACTCATAGAATAGAGAAACCAAGTTATATGTGTCCAGGAATTTAATAACTTTTCTGCAGAAATAGAGAAACTTGTTAAAAAAACAAACTAAATCACACTACCACCCCTCCCACCTCCTCCAGACTCAACCCCCAAAGGTTTTCTAAAGTATCTGTTTCTTCACATGTTTGCTCTGAAGCTTTCTTAAGGCCACAGAGCTTAAAGGAAAATCAGATACTGCAAAGTAAAGGTAAATATATAAATGTGTATTCTTGTATAAAGTAGATATAAAAATATGTATTCCATGACAATTTCAGAACATTGATAAGATGTTTCTATATTTAAATATACTGTCATGCTAAAATATGCTCTTTCTGTGTTTTGTAGGGTCAAAATGTCTTTGGTCTTGATATAATTGAGACACCTGAGGGCGATAAGTGGCCTCAACTGATTGTCCAACAGATCCTGGATAGGGAGCAGAAGGATACCTATGTGATGAAAATTAAAGTTGAAGATGGTGGAAGCCCTCCAAGATCTAGCACTGCCATCCTTCAAGTCACAGTGACTGATGTGAATGATAATCGCCCAGTCTTCAAGGAGAATGACATTGAAGTTAGTGTTCCAGAAAATGCTCCAGTGGGCACTTCTGTTTCTCAGCTCCACGCCACTGATGCAGACCTGGGCTCAAATGCACAAATCCACTTCTATTTCAGCAATCAGATCTCCAGTTTGGCCAAGAGGCTGTTTGCCATTGATAACACCACTGGCCTCATCACTATCAGAGAACCACTAGACAGGGAGGAATCTCCTGTACACAAATTAACTGTTTTGGCAAGTGATGGCAGTTCAACTCCATCAAGAGCAACAGTGACTGTTAATGTCACAGATATTAATGACAACGTCCCATCAATAGACACGAGATACATCATCAATCCAGTGAATGGGACAGTGCTTCTGTCTGAGAAGGCTCCTCTTAATACAAAAATTGCATTGATAACGGTAATGGACAAGGATGCTGATCTGAATGGAAAAGTTACTTGTTTTACAGATCATGATGTCCCTTTTCGGCTAAAGCCAGTGTTTGATAATCAGTTTCTTCTGGAGACAGCCACGTTTCTAGATTATGAAGCCACACGGGAATATGCCATTAAAATAGTGGCCTCAGATTCAGGGAAACCTCCCTTAAACCAGTCTGCAATGCTCCTGATCAAAATTAAGGATGAAAATGACAATGCCCCAGTTTTTACACAGCCTATCATAGGTCTTTCCATCCCTGAAAACAATGCTCCTGGTACTCAGCTAACCAAGATAAGTGCTACAGATGCTGACAGTGGGCGCAACGCTGAGATCAGCTATATCCTGGGTTCTGATGCTCCCCCTATTTTCAACCTTGACCGCCGTACAGGCATTCTGACGGCAGTGAGAAAGCTGGACAGAGAAAAGCAAGACAGGTACTCCTTCACTGTGCTGGCTAAGGATAATGGGATGCCACCGTTGCAGACCAATGCTACTGTGACAGTGTCAGTCCTGGACCAGAATGATAACAGCCCTGCTTTCACACATAATGAATATAATTTCTATGTGCCAGAAAACTTACCCATGTATGGCACAGTGGGGCTTATCACAGTTACAGATGCTGACTCTGGAGAGAATGCTGCGGTCACTCTCTCGATATTAAATGGTAGAGATAATTTCATTATAGATCCACTTACTGGGGTGATAAGACCTAATATTACCTTTGATAGGGAACAGCAGGGGTCATATACTTTCCAGGTGAAAGCTGTGGATGGAGGAAGACTGCAGCGTTCCTCAACTGCCAAAGTGACCATCAATGTTGTTGATGTAAATGACAACAGACCTGTTTTTGTTATTCCTTCATCTAATTATTCGTATGAGTTGGTTCCAACATCAGCCAGTCCAGGGTCTGTAGTTACTAAAGTCTTTGCAGTTGATAATGACACAGGAATGAATGCAGAGCTCCGCTATAGCATCATAGGTGGGAACTCAAGGGGCTTGTTTACAATTGACCAATTAACAGGCAATATTACTTTGAAAGAGAAGGTAATTACATCAGATCATGGCTTGCACAGACTGGTGATAAAAGTCAATGACCTAGGACAGCCGGAGTCTCTTTATACCATAGCTCTGGTGCATTTGTTTGTCAATGAGACAGTCACCAACAGCTCTTACGTACAAGAGCTAGTGCGCAGGAATATGGAAACTCCAGTTGGCCAGAACATCGGGGATGGTGAGATAACCCCACAAACCAATGATTATGTCAAGATCATCATTGCCATTATCGCAGGCACTATGACAGTTATTCTGGTAATTTTTGTTACTGCTTTAGTCCGGTGCCGCCAGACACCTAGGCACAAAGTTGTCCAAAAAAACAAGCAGAGTGGTGAATGGGTTTCCCCAAACCAGGAGAATAGGCAGATCAAGAAAAAGAAGAAGAAGAAGAAGCGCTCTCCAAAAAGTCTCCTCCTCAACTTTGTGACTATTGAAGAATCTAAGCCTGATGATCCTGGCCACGAGCACATAAATGGCACTTTAGACATTCCTGTAGAGCTAGAAGAACAGACTATGGGAAAATACAACTGGGCCACCACACCAACCACGTTTAAGCCTGATAGCCCAGATTTAGCAAAGCACTACAAGTCTGCTTCTCCACAGCCTACCTTTCAAATTAAACCTGAGACTCCTGTACCCCCCAAGAAGCACCATGTCATTCAGGAACTGCCTCTAGATAACACCTTTGTGGTGGGCTGTGACTCACTCTCCAAGTGCTCATCAAGCAGCTCGGACCCTTACAGTGTTTCTGAATGCAGTTGTCAAGGAGGATTCAAGACCCCAGGCCCCATACACACCAGACAGGTAATGGAGATTTTAATGTGCTCTCTTTCTCCTTCCCTTCTTACTTTGCCATTCCTATGACTTTAGCTCTATGCACTGGAAAATAACTTTTTTCTGCAAGGACTAAAAGTTTGAGAGGTCATCTTTGATCGAGGCATTGAAAAGTAAGCAATTTGAGATTCATCAGTGTTAAGGGAGAAAATTAAAATAACCTGAGCATTGGCTGTAAGGAAATTGAATGATCACATTGGGGGTATTCCTGACTGCAGATGGCAGCATGGCACTTCCTGCACTGCTGCAGCACCTACTGCAGCTCTGTGAGGCAGAGAGGGGTCATGGTGCTGTCCTCTGTAGTATTGTACGCTCAAGAATTGAAGTAATCTAGGCCAGGTGGAAAGCAATAAAGCTTTACAGGATCTGATAAGTGGTTCTTAATATTAATGGAGTCTTGAATTGCAGCCTTCATTTGGGCATAGCTTTACTTCAAGGTCTCTCAAAAGCAGGCAAGTATTTTCCTCGGAGGGTTTCAGTGCCATTTTCAGACTAGAAGCATACCAGACTACTTACATCTGGTGGAATGACACAGTCGACAGGCAAAGTTAGGGGAAAACTAGAAGCATCAGTATAATTGCTCTCACTTATTTGCTGCTGTGCCTGATAAACCAGCTGTGAGCTTCCCAGAAATTCAGTACAGCAAAGGAAAGGTCTAAAGGATCCTCAGCTTAAAATAAAATATAAAATGAGCACCCAAGTACCTTTTATTCTTCAAGACCCTACAGAAAGGCTTTTAGTCACTGGAAATTGAATCTAATGTCTCTCCATATTCTGGAAAGTTTCATTACTAATAAAGCTTTGCTGTTTGGCTGTTTACTTTTCTTTTTTCACAAATATCATGAAGTTTTCAATTAAAATAGTTTTCTAGTTGAGCTTTAATTGGTTAAGGAATTAATCATTAAATAAATATTTCAGGAGAGCTTATTATATTATTGGCAGGAACATATATTATACTATTGCTCAGGAACAAATCTTCAGCATGAGTAAGTCTGTGTGAATTTTTTACTCCAGATGAGGTTTTATTTTTTTTTCTGTGGGCTTTTTTTTGTTACCACTATAGTGATGACAAAATGTGCTTTTAAAAAAAAAATTCCTTATTCCAAGTCGTCATCATATTTTTGAAAAATGCAGGATGGATTGTTTATTTTATCTGTTTTATTCCCCTTACCAACACAAATCTCTGCAGTAGTCCATATTACTATGCTTTATAAAACTTTCATCTCTTTCTGAGATGCATTAACAGAAAAATTGAAGGAAAAAAAAAAAGAAAATCTTATTTCTGAGACATGACAGCAATGAAAAAATGTGTAGCTTTTTGAGATTCAAGTATTTTCTATTAAAGATAGTTGAATGTGTTATTTTAAATTACAGGTTAGGAAAGCTTCTTGCTAATTTGTTCACTTGTTTGAACTCTCCTAATTCTGCGGAGGGTGGTGCAGTTTTCAGCATTTCTGTGGGCCTGAGCTGAGTGATTTTTCAATTGAGTTCTGGGATAGTTCCTCTGAGCCAAAAAGGTTCTTCCATTGTCTGCTCAAATACACTTTGTCATGTGGTAATGCTGCTAACAAAGAAAGCAAGCTTGTGACTCCAGGTTTTTACTAACATAGTTCTTCCATCAGAAGGGGCTTTTAAAGTAGAATGGAAAGCAATTCTCTTCTGTACAAGTTGGTTGGGCAAAAGAGCATTTTCTTTTATCTGTGCCTTAAAGGTCAATGACAGGGTCTTCCTATCTGAAAGAGCAGAATAGAACTGTTTGGTTGTTTGAGTTTTTTAATACTCATTACCTGATATTAGCTTATCTTCATGTAGCTGTACCTGAAATTATATTAGTATGTTGCACTGAATATATAAAAAGGAGATGGTTACTTTTGTATTGATTTTTTTCAAATCCACAGATATCCTTCCAAGTTTATTCTTCTGTCTGAAAGTGATCACATTGTCAGAGAAATGTAACTGTTCACTATCGATGATCTTTTAAAACTAATTTGAAAGCAACATTTATGTTTGAACATGTGAATTCCTATTTTTATTATTTATCTAAATAACTTATAAGTAGTTTCATAAATGCATTTATTTACATAAATTAGGCAAGAGAGACAAATCTTTTGTGTTGAACCATGGTCACAAAGACAGAGTTGTATTTCATGATAAGTAAAAATAAGCAAAGGATTTCTTATATCTCAATGGATTTTTTAAAAGTCAATCTTAATCTGGTTTTGTATATTGTAGTCTGTATAGTTTTATCTCCTGTGGGGCTATAGAAGGTGGCTCAGGACAGACTAACTTAGTGTTGCCACTGTTAACTAGTAAAGAAATGCAACAAACAGAAATAAGCTTCTGCCCCAGTGCTTCAGACGTCCTGTGTCCCGCTGTCCCGCCATCCTCCAGCCGCGGGGATGAGCTGGGTGTTTGTGGTTAACGATGCATTTGTGTCACGCACTCCGAATATTCAGAAAACTGTAGGAGAGCCTGGAGAATGGAAGGATAGTAAGTTCAGTTGAAAAGGGAGATGTGCTAGTTAGAAAAATGAAAATAATGTCTAATATGAGAAAAAATATTTTACTTTGTCACTAACAATTACTGTAATGCATCCCTTTTACAAGCCAAAAGCTCTCTGAAGGAGACTGAAGATGACCACATTCACTGTGAAGATCTCTCTTCAGTTTCTAATGTGTGCTAATGTTAACAGGCCATACGTCTGAACTGTTCTTAGTTTTGTCTGTACAAGACTTTCTACTCAGATATTTGAAATAATACTCAGTTAAAGCTAAAAATATATGTTTTCCTTTGAAGCTCTAAATTTTGTGTATGTCTGAATGGTATTGATTCAGGTCCTTTAAAGATAGGAAATTATGTCTTTGCTTTACTGCTAAATTTGTCTAAGTGATCTATAAAATGACAGAAAGTCATTATAACAGTTGTACTCAAAGAGCATGCAAGAGAAGATTGAAAGGTTTTTCTACTGAAAAAACAAAATATCTCTTTAGTGGTCAAATAAATACAGCAATCCAACAGCTGAAGTGTTTATGGAGAAGGAATCGGAGACTCCTGAAGCAGCTGAGGACACATTGAATCATGAACTACAGGAAGCTGAAGAGGGAGAAATATGGTCCTAATGTAATCTCCCATAAGAGAGAGAACAAGCTCCTCTTGTGCTTGTATGTGAGGAAGGGCAAGGGAGAGAGTTACTAATATTGTTTTGAAGTTACACAGTAGGAACTAATAAATACGACTGTAGACCTTCAAAATAGCCTGCTTTCTTCTGGGATGTAATAGAGATAATTCTTTTAAAGAAGTTTTACCAAGTGATGAATTACGAAAGGGCTTCTTATTGATAATAAGATTTTTCAAACTAGAATATTTGGAAACTCATAATATCAAACTGAACTCTAAGTGTCATTGGATTTTAATTGTTTTGGTAGTCATGGTTCTTGTAGAAAGACACATTTCTTTGGTAGGAAAACATACAACACCTTTAAAGTTTGTCTGCAAGCTTTGTTAAACCTCAGTTGTCTTTGACATTTACCGTAGTGAGAGCAGACTATGTGAAGTATTCCATACTGACACAAATTTTCCAATTCTTTTTGTATTTGCATTGGAATGATGAAAAGAAAAGGAAGGTTCTTCCAGTCTAGTTTTCATGTAGTACGTAACACAGTTTTAAAATCTGAAATCTTTGCTCAAGTACTTTAAACAACACTGAGACAATTCAAATGCCTGTCTAGGTGTCAACCTGTCTGTTCCAAACATGCCTAATTGTAGAGTAGAATGTCGTCTCTGGTAATTTGGTTAAAAGAAGCTACTGTCACAAAGGTTCATTAGAACTTCTCATGTATCCTCCTTCTTCTTGGCCCTTTCTTTTAATTAATGCTACTTCAGACATTCTTTTAATTTGAAAATAGTATAATGTGTACCACAACAGTAGAAATCTTTGAAAATAAACACCTTGTCACTCAGGAACGGTCCTGTGGCCTTTTGTATCATCGTTTTAAACTTTATCTTAAGAACAAGTTTTATCTGACTTTGTGATGATGAAGTGTGAGCGTTCATGAAAGCAGCACTGGAGGGTTTGGTTCAGTTTCAGCCCACCTCTTCCACTGATAGAGCTGGAAGGTGCAATCATGCTCTGAATTTATAATTACATGCTTTTTGGAGGCTCTCTCAGCTGCACAGTGGACTCTGGTGTGTATGTTAATTGAGCTGCGCTGCTAGTACACTACACCGTCTTTGGGAAGTCGTTGAGGGAGTGAACAGGGATGCAGATTGATTTTTCTCATATTTACTAATGCAAAAATTCATTAGTTGATTTTAGTTGCTAGGATTTTATCATCCATGAACATATCCATACTTATGAATAGAAATTTCAGCTGACAGTGATCTCTGCTGAACTTGTTTGTTAGACACTGACTGGAGATAGACATTATATTCCTTACAGAAATCGGAGTGGGAATTAGACCTCATTTAAAATACATCGCCTTTTCTGGGCCCTACTGGCTCATTAGCGACTGCTTAGACCTGCTGCCAATTATGATGTATTTGGTTTTCTGATTCTGATTTGAAATGTAAAATGTTGAGCTTCCCACTCACTATGAAAAAGTTTGGTTAGGATGTGAGCTGCAGGAATATTGCACTGTTCCTGAAACTAAGAGCTCTGGAAACTCACCTCCTATGTAAATCTTTAGCTGAAGGATTTATTGTTTTGTTTAATGACAGTGAGACTAGTGAGTTTAATCTAGTATACTGTAATCATCTGTAGGCCTTGCTGATGCTTCTCGAATGTAAAAGGGTGTAGAGATAACAGTGGTACTTTGCATTGACAGATACAGAGTAAATTACAACCAAATAATTTTTTTTTTCTAAATATCAGCTAAAAAACTGTTGGTATAAGCCCTTCCTAAAAGCCAATTCAAAATTGATTACTGTGTTTCTAAATATTCTTGTTATTTTATTTTAATTTTCTGGCTGGTAATTTTACTGATCATTCTGATATGCTGCCATGTATATACATTTCAGAAAAAAACCCTGAAATTCACATCTGGATAAATGATTTCTAACTGAAAGATAAGTGAAAGTCTGCAACTCAGAAGTTAGTGAGCAGTTACATAATTGTGCAGTACTACTGAAGTAAAGCTGGTCAAGAAAATACTTTTCCTCTGTGGAAAACTTTGAAGAAAAACTTCTTCAGAAGTTTTCTTTTATTATATATTTTTCCTGGAAAAACATGGGGGGAGATGACTGGAAAGTGCCCCCCTTGCGTCATGGTAGAAGGCAAAAAATAGAGCACAAATAGGAAGAAAAGAAAAAATAAATTAATATTTTGTGTGAGAAAAAAATGAAATGTATTGAATATAACACTCAAGTAAAAGCTAATTCAGAGAAAACAGTTTTGCTTTTTTTTCCCAGTAAGAACTCATTGACTGAATTTATACTGAAGTTGGTAGATTAAGTTCCAGCATTAATAACTGGGTGATTTTTATGCAAACTAGAGCAATACACAACTCTCTCCAATAGCAGCTTGCCTTGGGGTAATAGCAGCATAGTTTTGCCTAAGTATTAAGTGCATTTCACCTTCATTTTTCAGTGGGAAAACTGAAAAGTTACTTTTTTCTCCTTGTGACCCAACTTTGTTTTTTTAAATGACCATTGTCAACAATGAAGTCTGATTTAACTGTGGTTTAATTTTCACACTTCTTTCTTTTCCTATTTTCTCCCAGAAGGTTTTGCACTCAATAATCTGCAGTTGATAGCAATTTCCTGACCAGTGAGTGGCTAGTGTCTTGGTGACTGTGGTATTGATAGTGCCTTCTTTCCTGTGAAACAGTAGATCTGAGTAGCTTAATTTTTGTGAATATTTAGGACTCTAACACTGTTGATGATAAATATAGATTAAAGATGCAAAACAGCTCTTCAAATCAAAATATTTTATGTTCTTCGGAATGATGCTCTTGAATGAAGTCTGCTAAAACCCTGTAGAACATGTTCTGGGTAGTATGGTAGTCTTCTGGTAGCGATAATCTTGCAACAGTACTTGGGTTTTCAAGGTGATAAAGCATAAAAACAAAAAGGTAAGAAACCTGGAATAACATACATAGAAGCCATTTCTGTGTCTCCTGTTTCAGCATTGTTGCTCTGTGTATGTAGATGTGTGCAGATCTTTGCTTGTGTATAGAAACCTGCAACCACAGACACATCAAAAATGGTTGGTTACTTAGAACCACAATAGTTCAGTACTTCTCAAACCATACAGTGATTGAGGTGGTAGAAATTTGGAAACAAACTTGACAATATATGGGGAAAATGATGCAGGAAAGGGCTTTTCTCATGCTGTTTCTCTGTTTGCCAGCTCTGAACGTCATCGCATCTGATGTTATATACTGAAGTCGTACGTGTACACAATGATGTTAAGCCAGCAAACATGAAAACAAGGAAATAGCACGAGAAAGCCCTTTGTCCTGTCTCTGATTGCCGAAGAAATTTATCGTCTGATCTCCAGAGGGGTTTGGAAGTGACGATGAACTGTTCAAGCTGCCCTACTGAAAGGTATCAAGGGCAAGAATTTTTTAAAAAGAAAAGACAAAGAAGTTTTAGTACATTGTGCTATAGTGTTCTATAACGTAGTTTTGCTAAGAAAAAAGTAATGTGACCCATCCTTCTTCACAGATGGCGACTATGGTAAATCTATTTTGCTTGTAATCATCTTATTGTCCCAGACTTTTTCCTTATTTATTTTAGTTGAAACAATTAGGAATTTTGTTTCTATAAATATATTGAAAGGGAGCAATAAATTTTACTCATACATTAAAAAGAGAATGTAAAGTTCTTTATACTCCCTGCATTTAAAAGAAAAACAAATGAATTGTTGTCACTTATAGCACCATTATACATGTTAAGAATTAAGTGTTATTTATATCTATTCCATAACATTTTTAATGATGTTAATGCTGCTATGGATCATAAATAGAATTGATCAGATCACTGCTTTCTCATTTTATAGACACAATAATAATAGTGAAAAATGAGTACTTCCTGCTTTTTTATTCACAACATTTTGTAATAAATTATCACCTCTTAAATAACTTGAAAGTATTCACTTAACTTCTAAAATAAAATTTAATTTGCATTTTGCTTGCTGAAATCTAGATAATGTCTGTGTAACAGGTGCGATACATTTAACCTTTTGAAGTATTTTTGTTTTTAAAAAATAAGTCATAAATCCAGTGGCTTGCTTTGCAGTATGATAAAATAGGAAATACATACTTTTTTCACTCTTAGCTAGCACATAGGGAAAAAAATGGCCTACTGTTGTTTTCTTTCCCCCAAATTATTTCTCTATATAGTTAGCTTTTTTTTTTAATTTAAATTTTTTACATTGTAATTTGTTATTTAGCACAGGTCATTTAAAAAATAAAATTTGACTATCACAGCTTCATTTGCAGGTTGGTTGCAAGTTCTTGTGTGTTGTCTCACATTTTAGGGAGTAATGCTCAGTATGTATCATCTATAATATTAGAATGTCATATGCGATGCAAAATCTCTTTGGAAGCAAAGGAGTATAAAGAACCCTGTTTTCTGGACTTATATGAAGACATGTAATATTAGTTTGCTAGAATAAAACAAACTACAGACACTGCTTTTAACTGGGATGTATACAGTATATATAACTTTATTTTAAAGAAAAAGTTACTAATGACTCATGAATTGGACTACAACATGGAATTCTTACACATTACTGTATGTTTGATGTAAAGGTATTTATAGGCTTGTACTTAATATTCACGTTGCCTCAGTTCTTGGACTGCAGAATGTCTACCATGACTGTTGCCTATAGTTTCCTCCACATTTGCTATCTGGCTCTTTTAAAAAATGTGTATTTGGCTATTTGATCTGTAAAATAAATTCTATTAATAATGAAGTATGTATTGTAATTTAGCATATTGTATTGCATAATTGTAGCTCTGACTGTTACAGAAAATTTTTCATTTCCAATAATGAAATAATTTTCTTGCAAAGAAGTTTCTGTATCTGTAAGACAATTTTGCTATTCCTGTTTATCATACCCTTGCAGCATTTATGCTTTAAACTAAAATCTCAATGCTTTCAGTGGTTAGACATACAGTAATGATATTTATTGACTCAATGCCACAATTCAGCTGGTTGCTTTGAGTTGAAAGTTCATTCCTAACATAGTAAGGAATTTATTCAAGAAGTATTGTTTAGCATAACAAAGATTGGTCCTGCCTCTTGCTGTTACAGTTGTTGGCTTAAATGCTTTGTAGGTGGATGATGGGAAGCATTCAAAGATTTGTTAACAGTAATAATCCTTTGGCCTATTGTTTGTCATGAAGGTGGTAGGATTTCACAGATTTTCAGTTCCTGTTTTTTCTTTGGTTTTTTTGAATCTTCAGATTTCTGTTCTTGTGATAATTAGGTTGGATTTCCTTAATGAGAAAACTCATATACATAAAAATTAATGTTTGAGTAAGAAAAGTAACAAATAATTTGAATGCTTGCATTGATTTTTTTTCTTTGAATTGAGGGATAGTGATTAGAGATACTGGACTAGGTTAATCTAACTTCAGGCATGTAATTTAAGTCATCTCAAGTGGACATATAGTTGACCTCAGTTTTATCTCTGGTAGTGAAAAGACATAGATATGCTATAGCAGGTTATTTTGATTTTAGGACTGCATGCTCTCTAGAAGTGCCTACTTTCTTACACCGAGTCTGAAGAGAACCTTTGAGAAGTACCTTTCTAATTTAAATGTGCCGGTTATGTGCTTGCAGAGAAAAACATTTTTCATGAGATCCCTAGTTCTTTTGCTTTTAACCTAGATGAGGATCTACCTTTTTCCTAGTATTTCACTGGTCATGCCATTCTGGTCGATCAATGAATCATTGTAGAAGAATCTAGGATGATTTTAAACTTTGAAAAAGTTAAGTGTATGGAAGAAAAGGTACATCAAGTGGTTGGATTATTGGTCCAAATCAGTAATCTCTCTCTTGTAGTTCTCTCGCGAGTCAGCACAGCCAAATATAGTGACCCTCCAAATGCACTAAGGGAAAAGCCAGCAACTTCAGTGATTCAGGTTCATGTGTTTCCTCTGATTCCTTTTTTTTTTTTTTTGACATCTAATTATCACTTTTTAAAAAAGTAATTCCTTTGTAGACTGGCATAAGACTTCTTCAGAGAGCTCATTTCCTTCTGATGGTTAAATGGGTTCGTGAAAGTCTCATGAAAGCCTAATGTGTACTGACCAAATGTGTATGTGAGCTGAGTACCATTTTCTACACTTTCCAATGATGTGGAGGCCAGACAAAAAATATTTAGGTTTGGTTTTTTTTAATGAGTATTAGCATCCTGAGTCAAAGCTAGGTGTATGTGTGTCCAACCCAATTATTTCTCAAATGTTTTCACCAACAGAAATGCTATTTTCTGACTGCATAGAAGTCAGAGTAAATTAAGAGCAAAAATCACTCAGTTGACCAAATGCTGCTTTTGAAATGGAAAAGTCATTCTATTTTCTTTGGAATATCAATCATACTTTCTAAGTTATTTTATTGTACTTTAGACTGCCATTATTATTGCTCACCATCATCTCAGTAAACTTCTCAAGAGATTAATCCTTTTATCTGGTGTGTGTTGCCACCTCTGTCACCAGTGCAGACAGGTCTGTGTCTATAGATAACGTCCTAGAGTTCAGTTTTGGTTAGTTACAGTGCTATGTGTGGCTCAGCAAAAAGAATAGTTCTTTATTTGTTGCCAATTTTACAGAGTAAATTTGTCACATCGCTGCTTTTTAGCCTTGCAATGCCAGCAGCCAAAGATGGTGCTCAGATTTGCTGTTCTGCATCCTGTGTCACATTGTCAATGCCTGGATTTCATATGAATGTGTGTCTACCAAAGCTCGATCTCAGATGTGCCCTGATATCAAGTGAGTCGCTCCAAGGAAAAGCTATGGCACACAATGCGCAGTTTGTATGGAAGCTGCCTATCATATCAGAAAATATATTGGACTTTGGAGAATATCTTTAAATCTTTCTGAATTTAATTGAGTGGAGGACTGCTGGAGGGCACTAGGGTACTGTCAGGAACAAAGCTGGTGTGTGATGTAAATAGAATTATTTTTTTAACAAAAACTAATGCTGCTGAGTTGTTTTTGTTACACATTTTTTGGTGATTTTCCATTTTACCATAAAACACATATTTATGGTAAATCCTGGTTTTAAGTATTATTTGTAAAATATTTTAACAGGTATTTTTTAATATATATTTTTGCTGTCCTATTGAATTACCAAGCACTGTTCCTTTTATGTCTTATTTATCTATTTCTAAAATAAATTTTGTTTGAAGATTATATTTGTATACCTCCTGGAGTAGCACTGTTTTTAAATACACCTCTGGTCTGTTTGCTTAATGCATACACACCATCAAATCTATACATATACTGATTTATTTTTTTTTACAGCAATTAGGAGCTATAATTATTAAAGAACTTTACCATAAATAAGGTACTGTAAAGCTTAATAGTAATCTAAAGAAATATGCTTTTTTCAAAACCTCATACTCCTTAGCAGTACGTTTCTTTTGTCTACATTTTCTTCAAAGAAATCTGATCTAAGCAGCAAGTTTAGGAGCTGTACATCTTCTAACAATGTTTACATGTCAGTGTGAGTGTTTAAACAGTGTTTAGAGCTAGAGAGAGAGATATATATAGTGCTTATATATATATATCTGTGTATGTATGTAATTTGTGTGCATGTGTATATAAAGAAAGAGCATGAGGGTGTATATATGCATTTATCACATATTCAATTAGCAAAGTTCATAGGCAGTATATATTACATAGAATTTAACTGTAGATACGTGCCTATCTCAGTACCCAACATATCTTGCTACGAAAGGTAGCCAAGCACTAAGGTTTTCACTTTACCACATCAGTTTGAGATCTCAAAAGTGGAAAGGTTGGTCTGACCTTCTGAGAGAGTACTGGGTTCTGGCTGTATTAGAAAGTGACTCGTGGTAACTTGGAGGTTAGTATAGAATATAAGTACAGTTTTTAATTTCAGTTCTTTTTCTTTCACTGTTTCCCTTTTGCTTATTTCAATACTGTCTTCCACTGTTCTAAAATGCTATTTTTTTTATTTAATAGACTTGTTCTCTTAAATCTTGCTACTGAAAATGTCATGAAAGTGACGTTTCTGCATTTCCTTCAAATTGTGACCCTCTACTTATTTTATAAATAGACACATGTGAATCAATTTCAGTTATTCATATTCCTACAGATGGATAGTAAGTAAGCATGTTATCAGGAATTTTTCAGGGGTACTATTGACTTTCTGCATTCTTTTAAATAGGTTTTATTCATTTGTGTTTAGTATGGTTTTTGTTTTTATGGAAGGTGTTCATTAAAGCTCAAATAACTTATTTTCAATAAAAACTGAATGATGACATCAAAGATATGAGGCTTGATTTCCCATCTCTGAATTACATCTAAGAATTATGAGCTGAATTCCAGTCTATTTTCTCGGCACAGTTTCCATCCTTTCTCTGCTAAGAGGAGATGTCCGTGGTTGTCAGATGGATGAAATGCCCTCTGCTTATGTTCTTGGTTTCCTTCTGGGCTGTGATGTTTTCTGTGTTCTTGGTATGATCACCAGAGTCTGACATGAAATTTGAATCTAAGACCTTTCCTCAAAAGAATTTCTTCCTTTTTCTTATCTAGGCAGTACAAAAACTTCCCTTTTATCAGTGTGCATCAATAGCAAACAAGTTGCAGTCCTACAGGCACACTGACACTAATATGGATCTGAAAGACTCCAGACATAGACTTTCTCCACACAAAAGACTCTCCCCCTCTCCCCCTCTCCCCCTCTCCCCCTCTCCCCCTCTCCCCCTCTCCCCCTCTCCCCCTCTCCCCCTCTCCCCCTCTCCCCCTCTCCCCCTCTCCCCCTCTCCCCCTCTCCCCCTCTCCCCCTCTCCCCCTCTCCCCCTCTCCCCCTCTCCCCCTCTCCCCCTCTCCCCCTCTTTACAGTTTATTACAGTTGCACACAAAATAACAGCTAAATATTTTCTGAAGTTGAACTTAAAAAGTACCTTCTTATCTGATGAGAATAAATCTGAATATTTTGTTAAGTTTGGAGAATTATGTAATGTCATTGTATGATATACCAGAATTTCCATCTATTTGGGAGCATGTCATTAGTGGCATTGTGTGAGAAGATCTGACTTGAAGTTAAGAGGATATTTTTGACTTAAATGCATGTGGTATGATGGTTTTATTTTTCTGAGGGGTGAACACTCAAATTATTCTATCTTTTCAGATTGGTTTGTTAAGGTGATTTGTACAATCTTAATTGCTAAGGTACAAGAAAACTTTTTGAAGCACTGGAAAGAAACTAAGAGAGTCCAACAGTAGCATTCATTCTTGCCCCCCTGGTTCAGTGAACAATACCTGTGCCTCAGCTCCCCATTGCTGTATATCTTTTGCCATTATCTATCAACCACAG
This sequence comes from Caprimulgus europaeus, assembly GCA_907165065.1. The sequence goes on along the minus strand of OU015538.1, from coordinate 17,609,431 downwards.
TTGCCAGGCTCTGTACAGACAAGGTCATGATCATGTGCAGGACCTAGGTGGTATCAGGATAGAAGGGGATGAGAGAAAAGGTCAATCTTGTTAGTGTATAATTTTTATTGTGGTGAGATAGCTCTATCAAAATCTAGAGTGCCATATCAGGGATCTTTGCAGATGTCGTTTTGAGTCCCATTTTGACACGTTCTGTCATAGTTTCTTAAGTGGATTAGTGTGGATTTATTGTTAGGGATAAAAGTAGCAGAATGGTGCCTGCTGAATTTGTATGTGTGTGAACACATGGATATGTGTTCATATCCGAGTTGGAAAGTCTGATTGGTATCGGGTTTATCATGGTTGCAAGGTAAGATGTCTTAATTGTATTGTTGATCGACTTGCTTTGATTGTTATAAATTTTGTTTCTTCCCTTTGAAAACTAATGCAAGTTGAACTGGAAGTGAAAAAGAAATGCAACTTAGACTTGAAAAGTATATGGTACAGTTTACTTTGCTCTTTTAACAGGATGAAACTATTCAAATTCTTAAGGATGGTGCAAGATGTTTACAATATGATTTGACTTTGCTTCATTTTTAAACTTACCTAGAGTAAAATTTTAGGGTTTTTTATAACACTTAGATGTCTTGCAGCTATGTTGCATTTTATTTCTTGAAATATATTTTTTAAAAAAGCAAGAAGTTTTGCTTCCAAGTACCCAGTTATAATTACATAAACATATAGGTATACATATTTAGAATTATATACTATGAAAGCATTTTCTGCCTTCTATCTTCTGTTTCCAAAAGCATCTGGTTTTGGTGAGCTTTAATATGAAATTATCTGTAGCAAACATACCAATGAGTCAAACTGAAGCTAGGAAAGTGCTTTTCAATTTTGAATAAGTGTATTTGTAAACAAAACTTGAAGAGAGGAGGAAAACATTGGGTTATGTTCTCAAGCTTAGCAGAAAGGAGGCAGTGACTTCCACAGCCTGCTGAGATTTTGATTGCTATTGATTTCAAAGCTAGAAGCCAAATCCACTACAATTTATAGAAGAAATGTTTCTCCCAACTCATGTTAAACTCAGAACTCGGTGAGAGCTGCAACTAAGAGCTGCAACTAAGAGCTGCTACCAGTTGTAAAGGCATGTCTGATATTGTTATTAGCAGCAGTGATCAGCATTGTTGTATTCACTGCTTTATAATCCACGCTGAGTCAGCTTGATCTGTAATATTTTTTTAAAACTGAGTGGGAACAATGGATTTACCAGAAATCCTACAAGAAAATCCTGTTTTTCTTCTTCAAAATAGCAGTAAGCTACTCTTCCAAATACAGGTATCTGATACTCTTCAGAAGTATGTCCCATTAGATGCACTGAAGTGAGATAATAGCTTCTATGTGAGTCTTTATTCTTCACAGTAAATGTTTATCTTTTAAACTCTTATTCTATATATTGTAGGGTGTAGATACTTATGGTAGATACACACAAAAATAAAGTAATTTTCTAATACTTTTCAAATGCTTATTTGCTTTATAAGGGAGAAGATACTTCTTGCTATTTAGTAGCATGGATGAATGCATTTTTTAATGGCCCAAAGCAGATTTTTGTTTTAATCTAGCAAAATTACATTGTGACTAATTAAAAAAAAAAACATGGATAAATAGATTGATGTTTACTTACACATGGGGCAATCATCAAACCTCCTAATTTTGATAACATTAGCCTTGAAGAATCCTTCAAACCTATTAAGTCAAAAATAATAACTTCTAAGCGTGTGATGAATTCATTTTAAGAAAGTAGTAACATTCTTTGGCCGTTGTGTGGCCAGAGTTGTGAAGTAATACCTGACAAGTGATCTTTGTAAGACCACTTCCATGTATTGTTCCTCTGGACAACATCCTAACACAGGTTACTTCATAACTTTTTCATCAAATACTATCTTTGTTGTTTCATGATTTAAAAGAATACTTGTATGATTGAACACCATGAGATTCTTGTTTTCTGGTCTCTAATAGAGGGGTTAGAATTGTCATATTTATATATTTCCCTATTTTATATTTACATATTGAAACTACTGTGGATTTTTTTTGTGTAACAGTCCAGACATACATAAGTTCTTGCACTTGGCATTGTGTCAACTTGATGTTTGACAAAAGCTCTGTGATAATAATGAAAGGAATTACTATCAGATGTGTAAATCTCTTTTGTCAATATATTGTAACCATTTAGGATATGTTGATGAGTTACAGAGTACACAGCTATTGGTTATATGAGAGTTCTTAAAGATTACAAATTATGAAATCATAACAATATTTCAGGTTCAGAGGGACCTGTGGGAGTCACCTGGTCCAGTCACAGTGCTCAAAACTAGGCTAATCTCGATCTGTTTGCTCTCAACCTTGTTTAGTTGACTTCTGAGAAACCTTTTCTGGGGCCTTACAGCAAAGTCTGTTTTGAACAGAAGTCGTTCAAGCAGATGATAGTCATTCATTTTCTTGCAGGCATATCTCTTTGTTTCTTTGACAACGGTGTGCATTTTGTCCCAGACAGCTCATATGCTCAGTCATATTTAGAGTGATTGTATTGTGAGCTCTCAGACAAGAAGCTTGTTCCCTGGCTTCCCAGCTGAAAAAAGTCATGATGGGAGAAGGTGAATATTTCCATTCAGCTCTAGTGAGGCCCTCGGGTGGTCTTTGTTTCTTCATTCCTTGCTTCCTATCTTGAAAATTGCTTCATTTTGAATGAGGAAACTGAACCACCTCACACGAAGAAGCTGCAGGATTAGTTATTTCCTTGCTCACAATCTCACTTTTTTCTGTATCTCCATCTTCCTCTTCATTTCTAGATATTGAACATTCTTCAGGTGTCTCATCATGCTTCACCAAACGTGTCTTTATCTTTTTCAGACTTCATGTCTTTTGCTGTCTTTCTGTTTTAATGCATATAGTAATACATTGCATCATCACAGTATTTCTTTTGTGTCACTCCATATTATTGCTAATACAGAATCTGTGAATATTCACAGAAATTAATTTTCAACCAATGCTGAAAACCAAGTGTATTTGGGAGAATTTGACTCTTTACTATGTCAGTACTTTAAAGAAAGTATTTCTTAGTAGTCTGCCTATTTCTGGGATCCTCTCAGAATCCTCTGGGATCCTCTCAGAATTTTCTAAGGTTAATACATTCCTATGTCAGTACAGATGTTTAGTATTTCTGGATCCTCAAGTATATGTAGGTGTCTTGGTGGAAATCAGAATCTTGTTTTTACGAATGCACTACTTATATGCATAAATGTGCAAATGAATTTAGTTTACTTATAGATTTAACTATTTTAAATATAAATATTCATATACATTTGCAGGTAAAGCCCAAAACCACATTGGTTTCTGCTCACTTGTATGGCTCATCGACTTTTGTATTCATCTTTATTTTAGAAAAGCATTGGAACAGGCTGCCCAGGGAAGTGGTTGAGCCACCATCCCTGAAGGTGTTTAAAAGATGTGTAGATGTGTTGCTTAGGGGCTTGGTTTAGAGGTGGAATTGGTAGTGTTGGGTTTTCAGCTGGACTTGATGATCTTAAAGGTCTTTTCCAACCTAAATCATTCTATATATATTTTTTCATTTGGAATCCGTTTAGTTCTACTTGTGAAAACACTGATAAGTTGCCATAATCATGATTGTTTTACTCACAAAGTAATGAGTGAATCAAACCTTTTCAGAAATTTAACGTGAAGGTTGGATACTAAAAGCAAATATAAATGACAGAATAATGGTATTAATAGCAATAGAATAATGGTATTAATAGCAATTAAAAAAGGAAAATGTAATTGGAGGGAAAAATATTCTTTTGATGTTTTCTGTATCCAACATATACAATGGTGCAATTATCTGTTCACTTTCAGCTACCAAGCATGATTTATTAGTTACAGTGTTTTGGCTTTGAAACACCGAACAGGGATAAGACGGCACGTGCTCAGTTGTGTAAGGGCTCCAACATCTGTCCTGACAATCCTCTTACAGAAAGTCTTTTTGGAATTAGGAAATGGTAACATGAGTTCTGAAATAGATCTGAAAGAAACAGAGTAAGTGGGGTGGGGGGTTTGGAACAGAATATTTCATTATTTCATTGCCCATTTTTAACACATTAAGTGCTTGGACTGTTTGTTTTTATGATTCCAGATGGTAGCAAGATGCATATAAATGAATAAAATGAAATAGAACAAATCAAATGCTTGGCTGCTGTTCAAGAGCAGCTAAGGCTAAGCTTTATTAAATTCACATGAGAATATGATAACTGTAGAATTTCACAGAATGAGCTGCAATAATCTTACTTATGAAGAACATCATTCTTTTTGAGATAGATGAGGGAATCTGAAATTTTATCATGGAAAATGCAAAGCCCCTTTGGAGCTTTATTTTCAGAGGGCATTCACTACTTGAGTGAAATCTGTACATGTACCACAGGCAGAATCAACATGCACGGTCCATTTTTACATATCAGAAGTTTTAAGGGTTTGTTCTTTCTCAGCAGCAACCTAGAGAGTACTTCAAAGAAATTTAGTATGTTCTATGTCAAAACTCCTCCCTGTGTCATATAAAGTCCTTTTAGGAATAAGCATATTTATATTTTACAAGGGGGTAAAGTATTAAATTTTAAAATTATATTAGACATAATTTATATTAAATAGGGAAAAAATAAAGCTGACTAAAAGAAATATCTTGTATAATTTTTTGCACAATGTAATTCTCTTTGTTTATGCAATGTGTATCTGTAGACAATTTTTTATGCTTCTGCAGTTGAATGGCTATCTCTAACTCAATGTTTTTCAGACATCTCTTTCATCACTTAATGAAATTAACTTTAAGTAAAAAACCCAGAGCATAGTTTGCAATAATATGGAGAAATAATGTAGTACAGGAATTTTCAATAAGGGCAACTCATTAACATTTATCCATTCTGTAACAGGAAAAAAAATGTTGAAAGAACGTGGGAAATTTTTATAGGAGCTGATGAATCATTACCTTTCTGAAGTTAGGCATAATGTGAGTGGACATCACATGGAAATAAAATTAAAACCAGTAGAAGACAACTGCTGTTTCAGTGTTTTGATGAAGTCCCTTGTAGTTGGTGTGAGTGATGTCAACCACATATCAGTTTTGTTTTGGGGACCTAAATAACTTGTTCACTGTTGGCCCCTTTGAAAATGAAGTGAAAGACAGAATCAGGCTGCTTGATAAACTGAAGGTATTCATCAGAGCCACAAATGCAGAACTTGAAGGCTACCTACACGTATTCCTGAAAATAATAGTCCAACGATCTATATAAAAAATAATTGCCAGAAAAAGTCTGTCATATGTCATAACAGATAGATAACCTTTTCTCCTTGTGAAACCAGCCCAAATAAAAACTCAGATTTAATCAAAACTGTTTTTCCTTTCCCTATGTCAGTCAAACTTTTCCTATTGATAAGCTGAACAAAATAGGGTTGAGAACACAAAGTCTACTTTTGTATTATTAAGATGAAAAGATTCTGCCAGGGTTTGATAACATTGGAGATGCAGAGGCTGTTACAGGAACGTAATGAATATCAAATATATCTGCAAAACGGACTTTTTATCAAGATAAAATCCTGATGAAAAATGCCACTTAGTCTTTATTTTGCATCAGGCAGGTTTAGAAACTGCAAGTCAAGAATGTAAATCTATATTTAATGGAGATATCTAGTTCAGTACTGTGTGTGCTGAAATGTAAGCCTTGAACTCACTCGCTTCTTCTTTGATCCAAAAAATAATTTAAAAATTAGACCCAGTTCTTTTGTATGCAAATACAGGATATTCTATTAACAAATCAGAATTTACCAGTGGATGTCACAACCTTATGGGTAAACCTGTATAATCTTTTATTCCAAAGGAGTTCTCTAGTATTTGGACTGGTTTCAATGTAAATATTTATTTTGTCAATTATTTCCAGAGGAAAAAATATCTGACTAGTCACTTTTCATTTACACATCTCAGAAGTACTAGGTCCTGTGGTTGAAGAAGTCAGATGGGTATGATGAACCAAAAGTCGCTGTATGCTAATTTCATATAACAGTTTGTGACTGTTGTCATTTTTTGAAGCTACAGGAGGGTTATTAGTTTGTTGGTAATCATTTACTTGGTTTCTGTTTATTTCAAGTTTTATCTGGCAGTGCAACACATCTGATACTAACTTGTAACGAGTGTTGCAGCACAGGGACTGAGGAGCTGGAACAGGATGTTCCACTATACTGGTCAAAAAAATGTGTTGGGAATTCACAAGTGAATGTGTTGTAATCTTCCAAAGGGATTGTGGAAGATTGTCTTAACGTTATTTGTGTGTTGTTGTGGGCTTTGTATGGATTTTCTTTTTTGTAATTGTTTTTGCCTTAGCCATACTGTGGCTGGAGATTGGAAGAAAAATAAAAAACGTCAGAAAAGCTTGATAGCAATTTTGTTTTTGAAAGGGAGAGACTGGTTGATCCAGCTTAAATGGTTACAGCTGGATCAACCAGTAACTGTTGACTTACAGGGAGAAATGCAAACTGCAGAACCTTACAGGTTCTACAGGTCAACACTACACCAGCTGTAAACAGAAGAGGATAGTGAGAAAGAAAGGTGAACCAATAGGACATATTGTAATAAATTTTTGAGACCAAAACCAGATAGATGGAAATGGAATACCCCTTCTTTGCTAAGTAAGTGTCAGAGAACAGCAAAACTGAGTTTCACAGCCCTCCTGTTTGGAGTGTTGTTGAGGATGAATGGGATTTTCCTAATGAAAGACAAAGTTCTAGTTCACAGCTACATTGGTTGTACACCATGGTGTTTATGCAGAGTGAATGGGCCACGTTCAGGTGAAGGTCTGATCTCCCTGAGGCAGTGATCATTCTGAATCCCTTAGACTGATACAAGTGAACATCTTGTATGTATTTTAGAAGGAAAAATGCTGAAAAGTGGTGAGGTAATGCTTTTCTTTTTACTATCTTTGGATTACTTAATTCTCCTTTGCAAATTTAGAACAGATTGGCTGACACACGGGATCAGTAAATATGTTGTATCGGGCCCAGATACTCAACTGTCAGTGGGCTGAGGCACAAGCTTGGGGAGGGAGAATAAGAAGAGCACACAGAGCTTTATTCATTTTTTCATTTTATGTAATGCTTAAGGTCAAAGACAGACATCAGAATCTCAGTGATTTCTTCCAAGTGATAATAATTTCCCTTTTGAATGACTGTAAAGGTAGCAGAAATATATTTCTATGAAGGATTTAGATTGGAATTCATTTCTTCTGTAGGAGTTGAAGGAAGAGAGACACACCTAGAGAATCATCTGCTGTAGCTGTCTCAAGTACCTAGCATAACCTGGAATGAGTCACTCGCTGTGACTGTCTTTCCTCTGTGTACTGTAGGAGGAATCTGTATAAACACTTAGCTTTTAGATAGCTACAGCTGAGTAAGATTATTTCTGAAATCTAATTCAAAAATAATTGTAAAAACTGGAGCTCACAAAGCTAAGAACATTTTGAAGCTATGATCTTTAGTACTATAGGTATATGTACTGTCAGAAAGAACTGAGGTAATTAAGTGATAGATAATGCACAGAGGAGTTTTCAGAGTGAGCAGAAGTATTGTGTTCAGGTATTTTTACCTTCATTAAGTAATTTTAGAGTGTGTATTCCATATATGTTGTTAGAAGTTGTTTGAAATATTAGTAAATTTTACTGTTTAAAGAGACATTAAATTCTCTATTTGCCCTTATTTTGGTAGAATAAACATTTGATATGCTATGTTATAATGATCATATTTCTTGAAGTAATTTAATTATATACTTTTTGTATGTATTTCCATCAGGCTGATTCATCTCCTTTACTCTTTACCATAAGCTGATAAAGATTCAAGTGCATTCATTCGGCTTGTTTATTTAGGCATTTAATTTATCACCAAGTTATTTACAAAGAAAAAAAGAACAGGGATTTTAGAAAACATGTATTTAGAATATAAGCACATGCCTCCATATTGCCAGAAGGCAACCTGCAGTGGATCCAGGTACACTCTAGTAATCCAAAAACCACGCCTGAGGCAAGAGGTGGTGTCTTCAGGCAGTGTGGATACCGTATTCACGTTCTTGTTTGCAAAGTTCACAGGTGTCATTCTGGATGTTTTTGTTTTTTTCCTTTGATAGCATCTAACCTTTGGAGGAAATGCCTTTCACTTTGCTTTCTGACAGTAGTCTCTACTCAGCTCAGTCAATGAAGCTGTGGATAGTTTAATAGGTCTCTGGCAACACATCGTTACAAGATAAAGTTCATGTCATGGTATGAGATGTAAGAGTCAGGGTCTTCTGGAACTATATCTCTATAGTGCTACTTCATAACTTACAGCAAAATATTTGGGGGGAAGCAGTCCAACAAAGAACTTGTTTTCAGAAAACAGTAAATATTTTGCCATGTAAGTACTACTGTCAGAGCCTAAATTGAGTTAATAGTTGAGTTAATCTGGAAACCCCTAAAATGTCACAGAAATGTTTGAAGCAGAACAGACTTGTTGCTTTGCACAACTTTTGGTAAAGTCTGGGAATTTTAATGTGTTAAGCAGTTTTAACTTTAGCCTTCCTTTGGAAAGAGTACTGTGTGGGGTGGAGAGAACAGTATGATGTGGGAAAACAGAAATTAAACTCCACGGTAATACAGTTCTGCCTTTTATCAAAATGGTCTGTTGCTCTTTTACTGTTGCCAGAGATAGACATCCCAAATCTCATAAACTGCCATCCCATGTGATATTAATTAACAGATTTATTGTGATATCCAGAAGGATTTCAAAGTCTAATTAGCACCTGACAGCTGAACTATATTTTCAACACAAGTACAGCTCCCATCATCTCAGACTTTACATGTGTTCCAGTGAGGAGTGGTAAAGCTCCTCTTATGCTGTGATGCATTTTCAGACTGGGTAGTTTTCAAACCTGAAATTTCCTCAATAGTCCTGATACTCGTTTGTGAGATTTTAGAAGTAGGAAAAAAAAAAATCCAACCCTCTATATTTTAAACTACTTTCTGTTAAAATAATTTGACCAAAAAAATTACTTCTGATGGCTACATTTTGTTAAACTTAAAAAAACCCATATATTATTAGTGTTTATTATTTGGCTAATTTTTATTTCTTCAAGGCCACATCTTGAATTTATTTTAATGGAAAATCAAAGGTACAGTTGTTATTTGATGCTTCATCTCATTTGCTTTCTTCTAATTTGGAGAAATAACATGCTTTTATTATAAGAATAAAAGGCCAGGAAAAAAGTATAAGAAAGAAGTAGAAGGATACTCTATAATAAACACATCTTGCAATACTATACATCTTATTGCGTATTTGTTCACAGCTTTGCACTGTAAGAAAACTAAAAGGGGATGAAGCCTGAAGAGAACAAGTCCTATAAAATGAGAACAATATCAGAGCATAAGGTGTCTTGCTAACCTGTAAAAACACAATGCAGTCCTACACAATTTTCTTCATTTAGAAGCAATCTGCAGCTCTTTAGCTGCAAACCAATCAGTTTAGTTCTCGCTCACTTTGATGTACGAGTTGAAATTTAATACAAAAAAAAAAAGAAAAGATCTTTTGGACAATTATATTAATGGAATTTCTTTTTCATTATGTCCAGTTTTCTTTCATAATTGAATAGTTATAGGGATATCTCTTTTTCCCCCAGTGCCCTTCTCTAGATTATTTTGTGTGTGTATGTTTTTTCACATACTTTGAAATCAGTGTGGTAATCTCTGCTAGCAGTTTCTTCCACCTTGCTCTATTAATTTTAGCTACAATTTTTTTTTTAAGTTAAAATTTTAGAATTATCTGTCTTTGGCTGTGCTTTGACATCTTACATTTTATTTCTTTGTTCAGTTGCAAAAGGTTGCTGTTGCTTTATAGGAAATGACTTGTTTGGAGTTTTCTATGAAACTGAGCATCTTTGCAGGATCTCAAATATTGAACAAAAAACAAAAAAGTGATGATAAAGTAATGGAAGTATTTTAGTAAATTGTTGAAGTTTCAGATCAAGGGTCATATTCTGCTTTTAGTTCACTCAATTACCTATTTTTAGTGACTCAAAGCACTGGAACTTGATTATCACACTGAATGAGTACTCATATTTTACAGTGAGTTCAGAGGAGACTGCATTTTCTCAGTAGTTGAAGCTGCTGAGCGTCACTTGTAGAGTATGAGGTCATTGGCAAGAAATTCTTGCTTTTGTACATGCTTTAGATGGGCTTTTCAAAACTATGCAGACTAACTCCACTTTCAGAACAGAAGGGTAACCACTGACCTCTGGGGAAGCAGAGCAAGGTCAACACGCAAAGCTTTACAAAACTCTATTTATCCGGTTTTCATTTCAGGTTATCATTAAGAAGATGATAGCCAATATGAAACAGGGAGGTTAACTGTGAATGCAAGTGTCATTGGAATGGCTGGCATTACAGATGACTCCATTACTGTCACTCTTTTATCTAATGCCATATTGATGTATTTTAAAGTACTTAAATTTTCAGTGTTCTGTACAGTATAGAGATCCATCTTTTTAGCCACATGCCAAACTAGTGTGGAGTACACTGAGAACTGTGAAATTTATGGCATTCTATCAAATCAGATAATTCTGTGTGTGGCTGTATAAAGAAGCATTACATTAAGCTAAACTTAGCATTATGCTAAATTAAACTGTAGCTCTTTTCAGGAAAGAGAGATTACCTGGAAGCAGTGGAACCAATGTGTTCACAGTAGAACCTAGTGACAGTTTATTTGGAACAGTGTGAATCCCTGCAATCTGATAAATACATTCATGAATTTTCTTCATTTGGGTGGCATAAGAGCTCACTGTTTGGAAACCATTGGTATTATTTTGACTACATTTAGAACAGATGTTGTGGCTTAGTAGTAGTCTTCAGTCTCCATTACCTATATTTCCATATCTAGGACACTGCAAGGTTTTTGAAAAAAAATTTTCAGAGTAATTTCTATTGTGAATTATCGACCACCTGTTTCACATAGTAGAGACTCGCCTTGTTACCCGTTATTTAAAGGAACTATACGCTTCAGAAAACTGAGTATTCTTAGGTGGCCAGCAAAAAGATTTTATTAAGTTAAAACAATTTTCTTTAATTATCTTTCAACAATTCACAGTTCAAGAAAAATTGCCCTTTTAACAAAATGAATATAATGAACCACCCCAGAGAACTCGGAGTATGTACTGCATAGGAATCTTATTTAAAACAAAAAATCTCCTGAAATAAATCTTCTTTAAAACTTTATCTTCTAAGAATTTTTTTTAATGTTGTGTAATAGTTAGTAAAACCCTGTAAACCAAGCCTAGCAGTGTGTTATGGAATGTCTTAAAGTGAGGAACATTGATGAGTGCTGGTTTTAAGTAGTAGGAGAGTTTTCCCAGCAGATGGGACATGTTAATTAGAGGAAAATGAGGAGCAGAACCTAGAAAGGATCTGAGACTGGATTAGATGCAGTACCTATTCACTATGCCTGAAGAGATTCTTCTCAATTAACTGATAGTGTAAATGATGCTCCACTAGATGATGGGTTTCACTGAGGATCTATGTTTTGCTTTGACTTGAAAAAAGTAATGCTAACTGGAGAATGCACAAGATGTCTTTGTGCAGGATGTTTTCTGATGTAGACATTCAAAACAGACTTTATCTCTCTGGAAAGAAAAGGTTATAAGGGTTATAAGCTTTGGAAATATGACTGATTTTACTTTGTGTTCTCATTGTATTCAGCTTTACCTCTGTCTGGAAGAAAATAGGATGAAAAACTAAATTGAAATCTATCTCAGGAGTTTACATATCATACTAGCAACCTTATTCCCCTCACCTGTTTTTACATACTTCCTGAAGTTCCACCCAGCTAAATAAATGAGGTTTACAAAGTTTGAAGGTGCCTGTTATGGCACTCTGCATCTAAATGCCTACGAAGCAAGAATTTGGAGAATCCTGCAGTTCTTTATTCTTTAAAGTTTTGTTTGAATAATGATTAGGCTAACCTGGCTTGGGCTAGAAAGAGCCTGTACTGTCCTTTAAATGCCATACAAATGAATCCTGATGAAGGATAAGCTGAAGAAGGTGAAAACCTTTTTGAGTACAAGTAGTTTGACACAACCATCTAGAAGCCAAATTGAAGACCTTCTCTTTGTTGCTAAATATTTCTTGCTTGAATTAACTTATATACAGATGCTATCCTGATGTAAAAGCGCAGTAAAAGGGTGTATTAGTTTCACCACAGTGAAAGTTAGGTGAGGTCAGCCATACACTCAGGCACGCTGGTGACTAGGCCTCATTTATCTCACAGTAACATGGAAGAGCGTTGTCATCTCACCGGTGTTATGTTGTTGTTGTTGTTTTCCTTAGAGCTGGAATTTCTCATGCAAATTAACTCTCAGCAGTAATAACTTTTTTTAGCAATTAATTTACTTTAAGTGTGCCTTCGTTTCATGATTGCTTCGGTTTGTCATCAGGAAGAGGCTTTTGTTAAACACTTTGCTTGGCTTCATTGGTCAATATGAGATTCCAGTCAAACAGGTACTTTCTGAAATTCTTAAGCTTTAAAAGATTGTCACATCAGTGAGTTCTGTAATGGTTAATTATATGTGCATTTCTCTTACCTTCTGAACAGAACCAAATGTACCAGCTTTTTTCTATCTGGCAAGAAGCTTCTTAGCTTTTCTAATTCTCTTAACTCTCATTCATACTCATGATAAGGATTTTACGTGGTATAATTTTCCTTTTACATCATTTAAAATAGAGAGCTGTAAGAAATAAATCCAGGTCAATATTTTGTAGATTATCTAGGCAGTTGAGTAGCCTAAATTTAGTAGAATGCAAAAGCAGCTTTCACAAATATTTCTGATACTCTTGTAAAACACTTAAAACTTAGATCCTAATTTGTGTCTTTCTACGCCAGGGTTCTTCATTCCTCTGCTGTAACTAAGGTAATTAAGAAGAAACAGAACGCTGATTTGACAACTTACGGACGTGAAAGACTATTTTCCATCTGTGAAACTGCAGACAATGGTGTTAAAATACAAATGTAGCAAGTTATTTAGTTTATAAAATATAACTGAAGTATAAAAGATTTAAATATGATACTTATTTCTAATTTGAGAACAAAGACCAGGGACCTGTGAAAGGTATTTGCTGTGTAACAGCCTTTTACATGATGCAGAGACAGCTGAGGCTCTTTTGGTGAATAGAGTGGAGGAAAAAAATGATCTGACAAGAAAAGTAAGGATGAGTTTTAATTTTATGGCTTGAAAAACCTATAATAAACTCCATTCTAAAAAAAGGGAACAAAATTTTGAAATGTGATAATCAAAAATCACACTCAAATCCTGATGGATATATTAAATAAAATTTGCTTTCTCCCCACAAAGGTTTAGGCTTGGTGTTTATTGAAGTCTGTCAGTATTTGGAATGTGAAGCAGTAATGCAGAATTTGGCCTTTTGACACTGAAAGATGGCAGATAAAAGTCTGAGTCTTCATTCAGAGAAGTCTGTCACTTCCATTTCCAGTCTTACTTGCACTTATTGTCAGATAGTATCAGTCAAATTTTCATAATTAAGATAAATCTAAAGAGTTCAATCTTAGCTGAGTGATGTTCTCTAAGTTCTGGTTTTCTCTACCTGCTTATAAAATAAAGATGATTAATAGGTACCATCCACGTATTTGTAAGATGTAGACTGTGGTAGCTGGATAGATTTATCTTCATCTTTGTTTTTATTTCATGAAGTTCATCCACTTCTGATAGGATGAAAAGTATCTATGCAATTCGTTTTAAGGGTTTATCATCTAGGAAAGCTGCAGCTATAGACAGAATTAAAAAACCTTAATTAAAAGTAGGGAAAAAATCCCTTTCTTTGCTGTTTTGTACAAAGTCATATAAAGTCAGTGTCTCAGTGATGTCAGATACACTAATTACTGAAAGCACACTCTGTGAATGTTAAATCATGACTTTGTGCCCATTGAATCATGAACTCCAGCAACATACTATATCCCAGAAAACACTGAGTTCCACTTGAAGACATACTAAGCTTCCACTGCATCTCATGATCCAAGTCTTTTGCCTGGCTTGATGCCTGAAGCTGATGCCTACTGTCATGCTTTGGTAAAGTGAAGGATGGTTTGGCATTCTAGCAGATATGTTAAGATGCTGAAGGGTCCTAGCTTGTATATTCTCTGCACTCATAGGTAAGGAGTTTTGTTGTTATTCCATACCTTAAAATACACTTAAAGTAGAAAAAAATAAATTTGGTGTGCAACCATTTTTCCTGAGCATTGTCACAGGCAATGCAATTGCAGCCTAAAGACATGAAAAAATGTCTGATCTATGTCTGATCTACTTGTACAATGGTTACTGCAAATTTCTTTCTCTGCATTCAGCAGAACACAGAGAACACGTGATTGGAATGATGGACTGAAATGATCCACCAGCATAAATTAACACAGCTGAACAGATACTTTATTTCAACGTGAGTAGCTGTGTAGTGACATTACACAGTGATTACAAAAGAGGGAACATCTCTTAAACTGGCCTTGTATTCTGCTAATCCAGGGAAATATATCTCAGCCTCTCAAGTGAGAAATCTCTAGATCAGTGTTTATTTCAGCCACAAAGAAGAGAACAGTTCAGCTGTACAGAATGAGCAGATTCCCCTCTCCCCTCTCCATGGCTCACATTCAGATCAGGCAGACGTACACTGGCACATTCTAGGGAACTGACCTCTGTCTCTTGGTGGACAGTGTAGCTGAGACCTGCCCCTTATGGCACTTGCAGAAGTGTTACTGGGTTAGGATACCTGATAAATTCTTTACCACCATATGTTCTTTAAAACAGGAGCTATGCTTGATATCAGATTACATCAGTTATAAAGCTGCTCTTTAGGGATATATAATGCAAAGTGCATGTCTGTGACTAGACCAACAGTCTTTGCCCAAATTCCTATGAAGTTTTGGGGCTTTGTTAATTTTCATACATCTTACAGATGAAGCATGATAGCTATCATCTCCTAATGTTGTCATTTATATTCAGAAATATGTTCTGTTTCATATATTTTCTTTCACAGAAATAATCTGACAAGTTTCAAAATGCTAATATACACGTAACATATCAACATTGGTGTAACTTGGCGTGATGTCAACAAAACAAAATCTTACCAATATAACTGTGATTTAGCTACATTCAGAAATAACTAACACATTTGGTCATGATATCTATAGTCTAGAAATATACTTGGGAATTTAGCCCCTGATGGCAGGAAAATAATAAATGAAGTTACTATATTCTGTACTAAGGTTAAAAATAACCTAATGGAGTTTTAATGATCTTACTAAAACCAAAAAGCAACTGCTAGTTTTTTCTGTCAAACTGGGTCATTTAACCAAAACTTGATTGGGTAAAGGAATTAATCATATATTTTCTGACATTTGAACTAGTTTACATACAGTCTTATTTTGCATTTTGTTTAGTTTTCTGAATTTTGTGAACACATTTTCCCTTAACAATTGTTGGGGCATGTACGTGTAATGCATGTGTCATACAGCAGTCAAGAAGGGAAGGGAGGAGAATGTTTTGGCACCAGAAATCAATATGCTCAAAGATGCTGACACTGTATATTCTGTTGTAAATTCTCTCTCTGCTTTCGTTACCACTGGCTGTTGCCACTGCTTAGACAATGAATGGAGCTCAATTCATGATGTGAAAAAGATTCAAAATGCTTAATAGGCATTGTGTGTTCCAAAAGCAGGAATCGAGATCCTCCCTGCAAGTTTTCTTCATGGCCAGGAGTGAAGCTTGTGTGCAGTGTGGATTCATATTTTAGATATGGCAAATAAGCATTAAAATGACCGAATTCAAATGAGATGCATTTAAAAATGGAAATTACATGACCATCTGCAAGAGTGGTAGAGAAGGTGAATTCATAGAATCAATCATACAATAGTTTCAGTTTCAAGGGACCTTTAAAGGTCATCTAGTCCAACCCCCAAATAAAATAAAGGGTATTTTCAGTCAAGCATGTAGTATTTTATGGTGCTTATAAAGAATGCTTGCTTATCTTTAAGCACTGATTGTAACAGGACTGAGTTATAAACTGTTGTATGGTTTAATGTTATGTATTTCTACTACTCTTTAAAAGAGTAGACTGCACTCTAAATTTAACTGAAAAATTTCTCAGTATGATTGCACTGCTATGCTTCTGATTTTTTTTAATATTTTGTTCCTAACTTGTCAGAATAATTTTAAGAAGATAGTGCCTCAGCACAATCTACACTTAAAACTTTCCTTAAATGAGAAGACAAAAAAAAAGTTTTCTTATATTTCCCCTGTAACAGATTGCAGTAATCACCTTGGCTTGCCCTCCATTCCTTCCTCAGGCTAAGTTCCCACAGAAGTGTGACTTTGATGCAAGTCATGAGTAACGAGTGCTGAACAGGACCCATTGTGATTAGACATGTATTTTGAAAAAGCTTTAGGAATGATAAACTGCACAGTTGCAGTATTGCTATTTGATTTTATATTTAAGAAAGACCAATGAGATTTGGGGTCTTCTAAAAGAGCAAAATGAATAATAAGAAATATGTTCTCTTGGAGTTTTCCTGAAGGCACTTTCTTGTCTACTTCTGTCATGCTCCAAAAAGTGTAAAATATATTGTTAGAAACTAAATGAAAACTTCTACAAGGAGAAGCTTTTTTTGTCAGTGTAATGTAGGATGAATTCTTCTGAGAATTCACAGGAGCTATAGTGGATTCAAGATTAAAAAGCTAGCAACATTACAAACAAGTAAAAGGTCAGATGGGGCCAGCATATGCAGAGACATGGAATAATTCAGGATTTTGCTGTGCATGTCACCTGCAGAGCTGAGTAGTTGAAAAAAATCCAGAATCATGACTTCCTGAACCATGCTAATAGCACAGATTATGAAAGACTGATATTGCTACTGTGTTAATTAACTAGCACCAAGTAAGTGAGCTCAGTGCTTCTGACTTCTGTAAAGAGTTAAGCCAGTAGGAGGAAGAAGGAATTAACTAGCCAGGTGCACCACTCTGCAGTCAAGCCTTAACTATACATCCCACCTTGGAGTGCATGGTCGGGTTTATGCACCTAAATCAGATACTTAATACTTTTATTTTACTGTGTTTGTATGATAATTGGTTTTCTCTGTGGAGCATGAGGTAGAGGACATTAAATAGCAGTTGGGAGTGAAACTTAGCACTAGGCAGCCACTGGGTAAGTAGCTAGGAGTGACAATGATTCTCTCTAAGGAATCATGTACATGGTGTCACCTGCTGGCTGCAGCACAAAGGAGCCCCACAAGGAGACTGATAGGAAAGAAAAAGCATACAATTAGGAAATACAAAAGTGAAAATTACTTTGAAACTCAGTAGGGGTGCACAGCAATCCACTGCTCAGAAGCAGATGAAAACTACCCAGGTCAGAATTGAGTTGTCCAAGTTCCACATAGCACTACGTAAAATGATTCTTTTGCCAGTGAATCAGTCAGTGCAAAACCAACTGCATAAAGTGTCAGAACTGTCAAGGACAGTTTGACTTCCTGATGACAGTGTTGAACCCATGTCACTTAAAGGCAATCAACAAATTAAGTTTGAAATCTCAAAATGATGATCTCAATTTCAGAGATGATGTTTCAATCGATAAGCTGTTGGGTCTTCTCGTAAAAGAGGGATGTACATTAGTTCAAGTTTACAAGCTGTAAACAATGGTCTGTTAAAGCAGTTGTAGTCACATGGCAGGCTGCTTGGAAATCAATATCTGCAAATGTGAGATATTTACATTTTTTTTCTGCACAGGCCTATTTAAAAGAAACTAATCATTTTCTCTCTCCAGGCTTTGAGTTACTGCTGTTTAAAATGAATTTTATAGTCTATATTCAGGATCCTTAGAAACAGGTAATATAATTAAAAGTAGTCTAGAGAAAAAATGAATGCTGGACCTTGGTTAAAATTACTGTCATGTACACCATAGGAAATAACTTGAATTTTCTGTGAAGTTAACTTGATTTAGAGGCAGTTGTCTTCATTTAGCTTTCAGGTAGATTTCAAGTACATCAGTACAGTGATGCTAGCTTATTGTAGATTTACTTAGCCACACTTTCAACAATCTTGATGGATTATTTTGATTCTTTTAGTCCTTTCTCAGAGTAATTTTAAAGAAACACTAATTAAAGCTTTTCTACTGAATAATACATATGCTTCACCCTCCAAAGTTTAGCTTGAGGGACTGACATTGACAAAAATACATTATATTCCTTTCACTTAATTTCATTAGTGGGGCTTCTCTGACTTTGTGGGAACATACAGATTTTCCTCCAGAGCATGTTAGAGCACAGAACGATTAGCAGAGCATTAGAAGTAACCACAGCACAGGAATAATGTCAGTTAACCCTATGGCAGTATGCGAGTTCCAGGGCAATTTGTAGATGTTCTGTTCAATGGTGTATAAAATAGAGATGCACTGCGTTGTACTTGAGGCACTTTCTCTAGAACTCCAGCCAAGTCTGATACGCTGAATAATTCAGACTTTTATTTTCCCATTTACCAAGTAGTATACTTTATGTACTGTACTGACAATGGAAGAACATCAACTTAAAAAGTGATTTTATTTTTTTGGTATGCAGACCTAGAAATATGGTTTGATTCTTGTGTTTATGCTACTGAAAATCAAAAAAAAAAAAGTTCTACTGAAACTAAGAGGATTTGAATGATGTAAAATTAGGTTAAGGAAGAGGAGAATCATGCCCTCCTGAAACACTAAGAGGCAAGGGGTGACAGTAGAAAAGCATTGGTATTCTATGGTGAAGCTAAGCTTCCTGCAAGAATGAGTGCATAGCAGAGGCCAAACAGAAAGCAATACATTTGGGTTCAACATCCCATTCACCTTTTGTGGTCTGAGAGCACATGGGAACAAAGGGAAACACAAGCAGTGATTTCAAATGTTTCTCATTATCCTTTTATTTCTTTACTGCTTTCTGTTCCTTTCTGTCTGTTATCAGTGATCATCATTTTAAAATCACTTGTAGTTCTGGGAACAGTTTGTACTCCTTTGTTGAAGCATTTATGATTGTCAGTAAAACTTTTCAGGCTATCATTTTATTTAATATAAGCCAGTCTTATTCTTTTTCAGGCTACTAGAAGCATTCTCCTTTCTCTTCAGCCAGTCAAGTTGCATGGCTGTGCTGTTTGTGTGTTGTTTAGAATTAATGTTCTGAATTACATGGCACTCATTCTTATTTTAGGAAAGGTCTTGCACAACCTTACTGTTGTGTATCTACTTACTATATTCAGGGAATTTGCCAGCACTGATAGGATTATATAGATATGTACTGTTATTAATACAATTCTTAATATACAACTTATTTTTTTAAGTTCCAAGTCTAAATAAAGTGAACAAACACAAAAACCACTCAGGAATACCGATTTTAATGTCTTTTCTATCCAGTGCAATTTACAAAATTCTCATTACACAGATATGAACTAACAATAATGCAGGTTCAGCCCAAACAGCAAGGAACTATCCTGCTAAATGAATTTTCATTTTAAAATGTTAATAAAAATTAGTTGATAAAATAAAATACAACATTGACTGAAATTCTGTCAGTACTGAGTTACTTCTCCTCACTCAATATCTGCAGTTACAGCTGCTGTTTTGCAGATTTAAAAATGCAGCTTCAAAACCTTTTCAGTATCATGACTTTCCTCACTAGGTCACCTACTCATCCTCCTCCTGGTTCTCTGATCATTTCTTTATTGTCTTATCCAACAGAATGCCATCTCTTCTTCTATCCTCTGCTATTCTTCCAGTCCATTTTCATTATCCTGTCCTTATTTCCTGTTCTGTCTCTCTCTAGATAATATATCTGAATATGCTGAGTTTAAAGGCCATCAGGGTACTGATTATTCACAATTCTACATCCTTACTCTACATCAGGTATCTCCTGTAGACATTGAACTGAAACATAATGGTCAGAATTATGCTTCAGATATTTTTTTTTTCCTAACCTTGACTGCTTTTAGCTTTCACTGTGTTACATCCAAATTTGCAAGCTTTGAGGATGGGTTACCAGACTAAGCACAAACATGGAGTACTAACCCTAACACAAGTTAATGCTTTCCCTTTAAAGTGAGTGCATGTGTAGTGACACAGCTGCTAGAGAGATCAGTTCTCCATATCTTCATGTGAAATAAGGCAGCAGCAGCAGAACTGGTGATGTTTTGTTTCAGGCTTGCATACAAAATTTAGAGGTAAGGCTACCTGTGTTCTCCGGTTGTTACATGAGTAGTTGAGTGTGTGTCCCCTACACAACAGCTAGTCAATATTTCACAACAAGTTCCTTTTTTCCTTGTCATCCTTCAACATGAGAAATTTCTCTAAGAGCAGATCTTTGGGTTTCACCAATACCCTTTAGGATGCAGCTTTCTGATAGCATAACTAATGGCTTCATTAACACAATTAAGCCACGCACACAACCTTGTTTTTGTCATTGCTTTTGTTATGCCCTGAAGCAAGTTTCTTTCCAGGTTGCATTCTGTGTTTATCCACAAGTGGTCATCTATATTTATGTTTCTGCAGCTTTTGTTTTCATCCTATGGCTGCATCTTTAAGGCTTCTGCTCTCAGCCTGGGATTCATTCAGTAATCAATATTATGAATGAGTCTTCAAAATAATGGTTTCTTAAAAGCATAGATATTTGTTTGTACATAACTTTTTTTTTTCAAAAATTTTATTGTTGATACCTAATTATTAGCATATTTGGCCTGTCTGCCCTAAGTGATCTTTCCCTGTGGTTTGTCACAATTCTTGTCCCAAATCCTGTTTGTGTTACTGAAAACACAAAAAACAATTTGGGTAGATTCAGAGACAATTCAGGAAGAAGATTTTCATTTTCAGTAGCTCTGCTGGTTGATATAATATTGATGGCAGTAATGCAGACCTATTTGATTCATTATTTTAGCCAAAATCAAAAGTAGAACAATTTAAAGAAGCAATTATCCAAGTGAAATTTGAGAGACCAGCAATGTTGATGAAAGTTTCAATAGGAATATGTAGGTTAATTGTAAGATTATAATATATCCAAACTGGTAACTACTCTATTATTGGTGTCATAGCAGAATTTCTGTTACTCTGTGATCTTTTTTTTGGTGGCTATGGGCTAGTCAGAAGACTTATTCTGAGCTTTCTCACCCAGAAAAACAACTAAAAAGAGGATTTTTTCCCATCCAATTTGTCTAGAAGGTCTCTCCCCTTCCCTCCCTCTGAAATCTACACATTTAAAACTGCAAAATATCTTTAATCACTATCTTAATAGTAGTAAACTTGACTAAAATGTCTTTGTTTACTTTCCACAAAAGAAACCATTAGACATAAAACGTACTGGCCATTGTAAATATATTATCTAAAAGGACTATTTTTATTGGATTCCTGCCCTTCCTTTTCCTCTTCACCCAAATTTCCTGTGGAATTAAAAATAAAAAAAAAAATCAAACAACTCCAAAACAGATGTCTCAGGATTAGAATGCTGAAGGATTTTTTTCCTTTGTTTCTTGATTTAAAAAAAAGAACAGTAGATTCTAATCAACATTGTTTATTTCACTGCTTGACTTCCTAAATACTAGTGACTGGATTATGAGCTTGTCTGTGGATAATCAGAAAAGGCCAAGAATTGCCTATTTTGAAAATCCTTTCTAACCAGGGGTAGGAATCTGTATCTAGCAAAGCGGATGGCAGATTTTAATTCCTGATTAGTGACGGTTGAAAAGCTGTAGAAATTAACTGACCAGACAGCAGTCAGAAAGCAGAGACAGACGGAAGCTGGGAATGCTTAATGGATAAACTATGATTATTAGCCCGACATTGGGGACCTTGTTGCAACACTCAAAGAAAACAAGAATTTTAACTTTAAAGTGGAGTAATACTTGCAAGTAGAAAATAGTTGAAGCAACGTATATAGAACATAAGAATTTTTTGTGCTACTTGTGTAACTATGTATAGTGGAATGAGCTGTTGTAGCACTGGAATTGTCCATTCACACCCCCTTGGATACTTAACCTTAAGTATATGTTTAACTTCTTGGCTTAGTTACCCCTTGCGTCTCAGATTAATGCCTAAATGCTTCAAAATATGAATGCCCTCTGCTTGTTTGCACTGCATATCCACAAAGTAAAGTGTGAGCAATACCAAATTCTTTGCATTATTTTTCCCTTTAGATTTTCTATGTTTGTTTATGCTTCCACATGCCAAGCAGGTTCCCTCCCACCAGGCTGAATTTCATAGCCATACGTGTTATAGATCAGCTGTTAATGCTGAGATCCTTGGTGAAACAATCACGTCTGGAAAAATTAATTCATGGCATCCTTAAAGAAGTTCCAAAATGCAATTTTTTTTTTTTTTTTTAAACTCTGAACTGGAAAAACATTTGGCAACATTTCTGAGAATGCACAGAGTTTTAAGAAGAAGCTTCATTCACATCTGCTAAGTGCTGTGTGTGGTTTGGGTGGTTTCGTTTGTCCCTTTGTTTTGTTAAGTCCAATTACACTTACTCAGCCTGTGTTGGAATGAAGGAAGTCCTAGTTAGGAAGCCTAGAGGATTTACAAGAATTAGTTTGCAATGGGTCACACATTTTGTGGTTGTTTGTATTAAGTGTGATTCAGTACTGCCAGTTAATCTGGAATGCCACAATCCACCATTGCTCCTTTAGCGCGTAGGAATACTTTAACCACTTAAACATTGTATTTTAATGTCCGACTTCATGGCGCAGAAATCCATTAAGTATCATGGATCCAGATACACAGTCAGGAAACCAAATTACTAAGAAAATTAGATATCTTTAAATGTCTCAAGCAGTGATTTTCCAGTTTATAAAATTGCAAATGTTTTGATTACTTTCATCGGCACTTTTCCTATTACTTAATTTCTTTATCTGCTTTTGGGGAGGCTCCATTTTATTCCCCTTTTTTGAGTCATAGTGACCCAGTGGCCTAGTGCTAGTCACACATTATTCTTATGATGTGGAAAGAATTGTCATCAGTGTGACCTTACTCTGTCGAATTATCTTGAACATTAATAGAAAACAGTGCAGAATGAGCGCTCTGAAATTCTTCATTCTCAGTGCCATGTCCTCAGCACTGCAAGTCCATGGTGTGTTTTCACAGTTGGACTAACTCTTTGTTAACGCACTGTGGATATATTTAGCTTGCAGTGATGTGACACTTTTTCCTCTCCTTAAAAGTTGCGTCATTTTCTTGGAACTAAATATAGCACCGTGTAGATCTTCCCTGTAATGCTAATATGACTCACTTACTCCTAGTATCATTAGTCTATCACATTATTACATTATTGCATCTTCAATATAATGTAGCCAGAAGTTGGAATTTTTAGTGCATTACTTGACCAGGTATGTTACTTCCCCAGAAAGGGTGACTTCATGTCCTCTGAGGCTTTTCTGGTGTTTGAGATTCCAAGAGCAACAAGTAGAGACTGCAGTACCAATCAGTCCAATTTATCTCCTCTTCGAGCTGAGTTATCATGACTATAAAGGTCTCATTCTGCTTCTCATTCTGTAGATCATAAAAATATTGCAAAATTGTATTTCTTAGTAAAAACAGTTCAACAACCAAAGGTATCACAGAGACTTGGTAAATGGATGTGTCTGTTGGCCTAGTAAAATGCATTAAGTTGTTACATCTGAAATAATGCATGTTGTTCCTGTATTTGTCAGTGATTTTGAAAAGAATCCCAGTTTTTGAAACATTGCTAACAGATGCAGCTCAGCAAGTCATAAATTAATGTAATGTAAGAGACTCAGGAGAGAGGAAAATGATACTTTGGAGTATGTATCAATTGCAAGAGAAAGTATTTTTGTGTCATACATAATTAAAAATGCATATTATGTCCAAAACTCCAAATGTGAAGAAAAGTCAAATAAAAGCATTGAAAATTCTCAGATCTTGGCTATTTTCATTTAATCTCTGAGATAGAGGTGAAAAAACGTCCAAGAGTCAAAATCACATAGGAATATGTGTGTACAGTCCAAAATGAACTTGTGACTCTTTACATCAGGAGCACTTGGAACTGATGGCATTGAAGTGTGTGTGGAAATAGTCTATGGTGCATGGAAGGGAGAAATATTGAACATTAGGCAGATTTGAGTCTTAATAAGAGTGAGAATAAAAGAGAAAGGCAGAAGACATATTATAAAATACAATGAGCTGGATCAAGAGGAGAGTCTACAGAGGAGAAGGAGGTGTGAGAAGTCATGATTACCATTGAGTTAGAAGATAGGTTAAAGGTACAGAGGCAGTGGGCAGATTAGATGGTGCAGCTGCAGGCAGAACAAGAAGAATTAGTTACAGAGAATTATGTGAGCACTACTCAGTGTGAGTGTAGTTGAGCAAATGAGCATTTAATGCAAAGAGTTGGTGCCAGTTTGAAAATGAGAAGAAAAATGGTTAAAATCTAAGAAGCTGACAGAAACCTCCTCAGAAATATCTCCATGGACCCTGAGACTTGAGTGTTATACTCTGTAAAACAAATCAAATTCTGTATCTTGCTTTGCAAAAGTCCTCTCCTAATAGTGGGGGTCTGGTCAGCTTTTGGCACTCTGAAAAGTATCCAAATGACAAGAGATCCAAAGCAGGCAGCCTTCTCCAATTTTTGTTGTGCATAGTTAGAAACTTCTGGGAATGCAGGAAAGGAGAAAAAGCCAACATGCTGTATTTGTGATCTTGTGCTTGTATTCAACACTTGTGTTCCTAAGAAGAGTTGTAGAATGAAGAATAGCACACTATCTCTCAGTGCTACAGCTGTGAGTTATGCTAATATAGTCATGATTTTATGAATGTTAACTATTAACTGAATTTCAACAAATTAATTAATGAAGAAATACATTTAAGAAATAGAGACCCTATTTTGATAAAATTGAGGCATTTTGTAAGGCTCCAGTTAGAAACAGCACATGACACGATCAGAGCACTTCTGAGCTATTTTAGCTGTTCTTTTGTGAAGAAGTTGGTCATTCTTTGTGGCTTTAATATGAGGGGGACTGCTGTTTTTCGTTAAATGGTCCATCCATCTGCAGGCTAAGAGATAAGAGAATCACAGAAATAACTCCTAATATCTATCAAACTGTATGGAGTTCACTTTTTTTTTTCCCCTCCTTCTTCCTTTGAATGGGGAGAGGTATATTTCTGTTTTAGAATTTTTCTCATTAGTATGAGAGGATTTTCTCATTGTTAACAAGTAAATTAGATAAATAATTGGCAGGACTTGATCACTTACAGCCTAATTTTCCTGTGCAGTTTGGGACGTGAATGTGTCCAGGGTAATTTGTCCACTGGATCAGTGCATAAGTACTAATGTTAATATGGTCATGGAGGGGTTTCTTAAATGTGCAAAGTGAATTTGTTGTAAGCTCGATGTGAAATCATTTACTTTTGATTATTGTAGTTCAGTTTGAGAGGTTTGCAAACAGGCTGATTATGGAATTTTTACTAATTTTGTTCTACATCTGTATTCCAAGGGCTTCTAAAAGCAAAATGGAAAAATAAAATAAACCCTGTTTGGAGACAGTAATGATGCATGTAGGAAAATATAATCTTGTTTGTAATGTGAATTTTGGCAGACATTTGACACAGTTACTCTGTAAGAATATACTTTTTAAAAGTAATTGTGTTTAAAGTATCTTTAGCTGCTGCTTGTGGTAAGTTTTTGAACAGAGAAAACTCCCATTTACTGTCCTACCTGTAAGTTTTGGGTGTAGATGTAGTACTTTATTTCTTCTGATGGCTCATCTTACCTAACTATTTTCTCATGCAAATACGACCTTTCTCTCATTGAATTGAATTGAATTAAATTAAATTATGGTCTTGTCTGGCTTTGCCAGCGCTTGAGGAAAGGCAAAAAGGTTATCTGAGGAGAAGTGGCCCTGTGGCCTATTCCACTGCTTGTTGCTTGGCTTTTTGAAGATTTTTTTATTTTTTTTCCTTACTAATTTCTCATCTTTTCATTTTGTGGACAGAACACCTCTGATGTCCAAAAGTAGATTTTAAAGGTACTTTTAGCCATTCTAGGGCTTGTAGTCAATTTGTAGCGTCTTGTGTTTCTGAATAAATTTGAAGACTAGCCTTGCCTCCTAGATTTTTTTGTTAGAATTCAATAAATTTTCAAGAAAGACTAAAAGACACTCTGAGAGTAATGTGCTGTGGACTACTGTCCTGGTTTTCAGCTGGGTTTCTATCAGTGAAGCTATCACAACTACTAATAAAAGAATGACAGCAATGCAGCTTTTCCCCCTTCAACACTCTCACTTTTTCCTCATTAATCAGGTCCACTTCCTCACCAGAAAAGACCATCTTGAACATCCCAGCAACATGTTTTGTCATGTAGCATGACCACTATTGATGATAGCATACTAAATATATTGAAATAAAGATGCACTTCCAGACAGAGCATGCAATTGAAGCAGACAGGAGCAGAAATAACAAAAAGGGAACAAGCAAAAGTTAACTATGTTTTACATAGTAAATGATATTTTACATGATATTTTATTCTTTAATTACCATAAAAGACAAACAGAAAAGGTCATTAATAATAAAATTTATGCTAATGAGTGCTATTATTAAAGGAAGGGCTATTGAATAGGTCCTTGTATTTGCAGTACTCATAGGTTTGGGGTTTTTTTTCTGTTCCTTCTTTTTTGATGCAAAGTTATATTTTTATCTATGTGATGGTGATGATGCTTGATATGATGAAGCAGTAGACTAGATATGATTTCTGTTTTATTTGGTGACATCATTTTGCATTATATTATTATGATTTTTTTCTTTTAAGCTCCTTACTTCTAAAATAAAGATCAAAGCTGTTGGCTTTATCTATCACATATTTTTTTTTTTTCTCCAAAGCCAGATAAATCACAGAAGTTCAAGTCACGCAAAACAATTTAATACAAGTCTGTTCATGGTTGGATTGAAACCTAAGAATAGACATTTTAATTTTTGAAGAGTAAGAATTGTAAAGTTTGAATATTGGGTTCTTCAGTAGATTGTAGAGGATTTGGAAGTAGAGGAGATTTTATGTCCCATGTTCATTGTTCTTACTAAATATGAGTTATCTCAGAAACTGGTTTACAGTGGAACCCTCTCATGTTGTGCACTCACAGACATAGAGGTGGAAACAAATTTCCACTTTTATCCTTGAAGTTCTTCTGTACCGGTATGGAGTTCTAAGTCACTGTTGGCCAGCATTTGTCATACCTACCTGAAACTGGGACTGGTTCAGGCTTTACAAGATTGCTTATCAGTTCCCCTGATGAGGTGCAGTGGAGAGAAAAGGAACTCTGTTTCTGCTAGGTGCTATTTTCCATGCTTGATTCACTTTACTGAATAGCTGTTCATGTTGATACACACTTTAGAAAGATTTTAAAAGTACCTCTAATAATGTGTTGCTGTTTCATCATTTATCTTAATTTAATATTGATGTTTTACTCATCTGTTTTATTATGTAGGGGCACAAAGCTTTGGCTGATGTTTTCTAGTGTGGATGTTCTTTGACTTTTTCTTTTCCTTATTTTAAAAGTCGACAGTATAGATTAGCACATGCATAATTCACAAAGTTCTGTAAGAGTTTGTGGATCACTCTGCAAACATCCTGAGTGCTCATGCGTTTTGCCTTGTGCCGTTTGGAATATGGCACTGATCCTTCTAGTGGGTCTTTCTGCTTCTTGCAGTGGCTGTCACTGTGCAGTTCTGCATTACCTGTACAGCAGTGCTTAAAGCACTTCTGCAATCTCCTTGGCAGATTGGCAGGTAGTGATTTTTTTTGTTTTTAATCGTAGGTGTAGTATTCATTTTCTTTGTAAACTTGTCACTATCCTCTCTCTAGAAATAAGCCTGAAAAGGACCTTAGTTTACATCTCTAATTGTGGGGTTTGCATAGGAAGACATAAATAGGAGAGCAGTATCTCTGTGGAAATACACTCAGAGCATATGTCTCTGAGATAACAGGCTGGATTTTTTAATGTGTGTGTGTGCATGTGTGTTCAGAAGAGGTTAAACTTAATTATATAAACTGTTCTGAAAATGTTAACAGTAGTATTTCTGACTGGGCTGTTTGATTCACCTGGGCACAGTTGAACAGCTCTGCTCTCTGACGTCTGCAAGCAGTGTTTTCCTCCTGTTGTTGTTCAGAACGCTGTGGCTCACAGAGCATCCAAGTTGGTACCCTGCATGGGGGTACAGCAGTTTGCAGCCAGACATTAGAGCGCTTATAACTGAGAGGAGAATGAGAACATTAAGTGTTTTTCCTTTGCTTGTTGAATTCAGATTAATTTTATTTATGATGATGCTATTAGTCAAAATGACAAGTAACAATAAAAGAAAGAAGTAGGTCTATTCCTAATTTCCAATATGTGTGGAATCTATTAAAAACGGATTCTTTGCTAAGTTTCTTAAAGCTGGTCATGTTGTCTGAATATTGGTGAAAAGGAAGTGCAAGTTTGTTTTCCAAAGCCTATTTATTTTACTGTACAGAATATTGCTAAAAGCTATTCTAACGCCCTTGTTCAAACACTACTATAGTTAAAAAAAAAAGCTCAACAAGGGTGCCACCTCTTTGGGTATGTCAATTGCTGCCGTCTCTTCCAAGGCAGTAAGAATAGCTGTCTAGACTTGCTTTAATAAAATCAAGTTACCACAATGTAATCTTTCAGTTTTCCCACCCACTCTGCATGTAAGACGATGCACCATATTTTATTTTGACTGTATGTACTGGCAGTTCACATGGCAGATTTTCAGAGTTCATCTTTGTTATACATTTTTTGCATTGAGACCTTTTAAAGTGGCTGCATAATTAAAAAATGTGGCCCACTAATTTGAGAATCAGTATTTAGAAATTGTAAAAAATTCACTTTGAAAATGAGCGTAGCAACAGTAGTGAGCCTAAAATGTCAGCATTTTAATGTACCAAAACTGGACCTGTCTTTTGCCAAGCTTTTGTACCACTCGTGCTATTAAAGCTGTGGAAATGCTATTTGTTAGAGAAGTGGTTTTCACTTTCCATTCTTCACATTCCAAGTCCACTATTTATCACTGTTCTGACATAAGGCTGTAGTGTGCACGTTGTGTATTTCTACATTGTACTGCTCTGCTGTTGGAATAATCATTTGCAAGTTATACTGCCCTGAAGAAAATTAATCTTTGGCAGGTTGTTTGAAGAAAAAAACCCTAGGCAGCTGGTAAAGGAAAAGAATATATAGTATTTTATTTTACAAATTGTGATTAATTTCAATTTCATTTTATAATCCTTAAGGACTAAAGCTTTTAAAGTCCCAAACCTGATTTGAATAAGTATCGTGACAGTTAAAATTCTAAACTGAAGTGTAGCATCAGCTGATTTACTCTGCCATGTATATACATTTAGAATTAATTTGGAAGATGGTAATTAGCACAGAGGACATGAAATAATATAAAAGAAGAGCTTTATTGTTTAGTGGAAATTAGACTATTGTTTTCACATTTTCAGTCTGGGTTTAGACCTTGAGGATGCAACTGAAAGCCAGCTTTAGTTAATAGTTTTGAAAAACTCATTCAATTTCTCCTGCAAATGGTAATTCTAGCAAATGTTAGCTAGCTCCAGGTTCTTTCTTCTGGTTCTTTGATCTTCCACAACTAGAAAAATTTGTCACAGCAAGAGGCTAGGGATACTGCAAAAACTGGAGACTTACCAGTTTGGAGCTTCTGCCTGGACTGGATCATTTGGTTTTTGAATAGGTGTACAAGATCCCTGTTACATGATTTTCTCTAGGAAGGGCAACTCTGGCAGGAACACTTGTTTCAAAAATTACACCTGTATTTTTTTTTTTTGCAGACTAGGAAGTTATGGGGTTTTTATTTGTCCTTTAAAAGTGAGGAACGCTATTATTATGGATTCCTAGATATATCCATTACTGGTTAAGACTTGACATACTTTTTACAATTTTTTCCCCTTTTAAATGAGAAATAAAATGTAGAAGATAAGATTGGTAGGGTATGATAATAAATACAATAAATTACATGTGAAATCTGCCATTTGGCCATACAGTAATATGTACATGATGAAAATAATGCATGCTAAATTGTCTGCTAGAAAAAGAATCAAATGAACTGAGCTCTAAGTCAAATGAATACATTTTTCTGTGAGACAGTCTGGCAGGAAGCTGCTTTACCATTTCTTTTAAGGCTCTGTTTTATTCATAGATATTGGTGGCTGTGGTGAATGCTGGATTAAAAAAAATAAATTAAATTCTTTTCATTGTTTGCCTACTTCTCTTACAAATTGTCATGTAGCTATGCTAGCTTGTTCTTAGCCCTTCTTACTTAATTTTTTACCTTCCATGAAATTCCCATTACTTAGTCAGAAGAAAATTAAGTCTCCTTCAATCACAAAACTCAAGAACTTTTCTTTCACTGTGCTTCCCTGTAAGTCTTATTTTCCCTTTTGTGTAGAACATTTTTAAGTCTACCATAAATAGCTCACTTGGATTATTACTTGCTAAGAAGGCTTTTATTTTGACCTTGAAAATTTAATTTCATTTCTGAACTAATAGCAGATATCTCTGCTCATCTGGTATCCTTATGGAATGAAACCTGAAAGCACACACAGTTTTGCAGAGAAATCTTACTTTATAGAAAAAAAAAAGGTGTGTTTGCGTCAGCCACAGTTAGGTTGAAACTAAAAAGTTTAACTAATTTATGACCTTCATTCTGATATCTTAAAAAAATACTTTAAAAATTTGTGAGGCTCCTTCGTTGTGATCATTTTTATTCTTTGTGGCACTGGCATCTCCCATGGATCACAACTTGAGCTACTATGGAGTCCCAGGAGTGAACTTCATAGAGCAGTGGCACAGCAGTAAGGAACTATGAGTTCTTCTATTTTGAAGAGTGCATTCATAAACTGATGGTAGGCAAACAGATACTTAATACTTGAAACTTAAGGATATACTGAAGTTTTAGCTAGTGTACAAAATCTGAAGGTGTACCTTTCAACTGCTACTGATCCTCCCATTTCAGATATACCTAATAAAGTACATGCTCTGTCAGCTAACTTTTTAAATAATAATATTTTATGTGCAGTCTCTTATTTTCAGTTAGGATAAATTACTGGTCCTCTTTCAGTATTTAATCATCTTCTGCGAAGTCTACTGTATTTTTCTTACTTCTGTTACATAGAATCACAGGAAAGGGCATTAAAGGATGCCAGGATTAGAGAGAGAGAGAGAATTAATGAATTTGTTATATTCAATACTGTATAGTGATCCAAGAGGCCAGTCTTGGGAGAAAAAGTCAAACCCCAAAGCAGCTGTAATTATGTTAGATCAGTGTCTTTCAACTTTTTAGCCTATGCCTCCCCTGAAGCACTTAAAGGAACTTTGTCACCCTGTAATAGTTCATGGAGTGCAAGTGCTGTTCATTCCCAGAGAAGGGCACCTCTCGCTGACACTGCTAAGTAATGTGTTAACCAAATGCCACCTACAATTTATCAGAGACAAAGGAGTAGTTTCTTTGCAAGAGTTCTGTCAGAGTATTATTCTGAGGTAGTCAGTGCTATTGTAGATAATTTCTGGGAGTGAGAAAAACAGTAATTCTTTCCCTGGCCATCAGCTATCACTTGTGTCCAGGAGACTTGACTTCTCTGATGTGAATCAAATGAAGGGCTTGAGCAGACTAGGCAAAATAGCCTTTTGAATTCAGTGTAAGCCAATAAGGAGCCATGTTATTTAACTGAGGTTTGTTTGGGGTTTGTTATTTTTAGGGGTTTTTTATTATTAATTTTTTTACTTTCTGAGAATCAGGTCTGGAGCAAAGCCTGTTGTAGCTCAACTGATCCCATGAGACATTGACCTCAGCCTGAAGACAGTAGTATCTTAAAAAACTCCACCAACAAAACCAAACCAATCAACCAACCAACCAAAAAAAACCCCAAACCCCAGATCTGCAATGATATCAAGTGATGGTAAAATCTGAAATGTTTAAATATTACTATATATTTGGCACTCCATTCACTTCCATAGACTAGATAATGATTGCTGAGTATAATTTCTCATTGAATGTTCAGGCATGAATAGAAACAGAAATGCACATATACTCTGTAGATGGGTCAGTGAATAGAGTTACAAGTTTGGAAATCTGAAATGGGTTTCAGCAAGGTTTAAATGTCCTTAAATGATTTATTTCTTGTGGTACAAAATAAGAAATCTTCAGTGGTTTGCTGAAAAGGTTTAAAATATTTTGTAACTATTTACCTTCAGTGAAAAGCTGGGGAAATGTGAAATTACATGGTGAAGTTAAATACTAAAAGTTTTGTAAACAGAAACTGCTGATTTTCATAAATATTAGTTATAAAATACTGTTTATATGTGTGAAAGTCAAAGTCCTGCAATCAGGACCTGCTATCAGTTAGGCAGCTTTCAGAGAAGGTGTTACGTATCTTTTGTGTGTTGTTACAGTTTTCCATAAAACTTCCTGTGAATTCAGGAGTTCTTTCCCAAAGCTGTCATACAAAAACTGAAGGCTATTTAAAAGGAAAAATGTGTTTTCCTTACATGTGTTGCAATACTGTAGAAGAAAACTAACCTTAGCCTCTGTAACGATGAAAGGTTCAACAAAGGATGCGCATCAGTTGTCACGTCTGCCACATGAGTTTAGGAAATTAAACTTCTTTCCAAGTGCCCATTTTCTCCTATAGCATTTGTGTCTCTTTACTTGCTAAGAGGCTCCATACAGCTTGCATTTTTTTCCCCCTTAAGTAGTAACAGAAATACTGGAGGATGTTTTATAAATATGCAATACAGCTAGTACAACGATAGATGAGAGTCATATGACTTAAAAGTATATTCATGCATCAAATAAGAACTTATCAGTGCTATGGGTGTGAATAAATGTCAGTACAGAATTGTCAATTACAAAAGAATTTGAAAAAACCTTCGTACTTACTTTGTATATCAATACCTACTGTCTGTAATGTTTGAAATTCTGCGTCTTTCTTCAGTGACATTTTATGTAGAATCCCAGTAAAGTATATTAAATACAAGTTATTTAAATGACATGAGTAATTCTGAAAAAAACTGACTGTCATGAAAGTACTTGGTTTTATTAGGAAATGTCTTCAAAGTTAACTTTACCACCCACATTAATCACATAAATCTCGTAAATAATTTTCAGTCTTATTCACTGGGGCTAAGCATTTAGCAGACATTAACAGCTATTAAGTACTTTGCAAAGTTAGCAGAGCTTTTAAATAATATTTATTGAGACAATCACATAGAATATTCATATGCCATCTCAACACTTGCTCTTGTGACAAGCTGAACTGCACAAATTTAAGCAGCATGTTATTTACTAGTATTTGTGCTATGTAAAAACTTACAGGTATCCAAATGTTCAGTATTATTAAGTAAAAGGTAATGTCAGTATATGAAGTAATCAAGATACAAACATAGAAGCCCAATTGTAAAACCTGTTTCTCATATTGAAAATGCATGAAGAGAGCTGATGTGGTATGTGTGTTAGCATATGGTGGATTAATGTCTGGATTAATATCTATACTGATAGCAATATAATAATAGTAATTTGTTACTGAGTGCAGGGTGAGGACTGTCACTCAAGGTAATTAAACTTTTTTCAAGTGTTTTGGGGAGTTTTCAGTTTCCCTAAGTCATTGGTTCCACTTAAAATGTAACCTGAATTATGAATGCATGTGCCCATGCAGCTGTGAGATTTGTCTTATTCTAAGAGTACTGCTCTAAACCAGACTTATTTCAATATTTAGGGCTGGATTATTGGTGTTAAAAATGATCAACCATAAATTCAATTTATTATTTTGTTGAGATATTATCTATTTGGAATCAAATAGGCACAATTAAGGGAGCAGATAATATTGAAGAAGTATTGTGAAAATGCACTCAAGATTTAACAGCACTGGTGCCTCATGGGGTACCATTGTACAGGGATGGCTTTCCATGCCTTTCTTTTGCGAGTATGCATGTGCATATGTTCCTGTGTGTGAGTAATTCTGCCTGATATGTGACTTATTTTGAATTTTGAGGAAGTTGAAAAAGAGTAAATGGCTGATAATTTTATGCTTTGAGTTGCTTCTTGCTAAATCAAACACATGATACTGCTCCCATCTTGAAATCTGAAGTTAAATTCAAGTTACAGAAATCATCCTTTTTAAAAAAAAAATAGACAAGTTTTTGAGTTGTTTTATGTAGGAAATATCCAAGCCTTAAAATCAAGTTTTGTGATAAGTGGATAAATGCTGATTATGTCGAAGATCAGTGCAATCTTCTGTTGTACAGAGGTTAACTGTTTTCCTCAGAATTAGTATCTATACATTAGAGAGGTTTTTTGAGTTGTCATAAAATCGCAATGGAACCGAAGATGCTTCAATCTGAAGAAGCCATCCTCTACTCTGATTCATTTTATTCTTCCCTTGAGATAGAGAAGTTGCTAAAGAGCTAAATGCCAAATGTCTCACACTATGGTCCTGTGTAACTGATGCCTCTCCCACTCTATGATACACAGCACTTAATTGCTTACTTAGTCTCAGTATATGTTGGTCCATTTTATCACCTAATTAGATTGTGTTTGTAACACCATTTGGTAGTAACAATCCAATCTGCTTTGCCATTTGGTTCTTCATTAATTTGCTTAGAGTTTGTTTTCACTAGGTGGGTGGGGGAGGAAGAAAAGAAAAAAAAAAGAAAACAGAAAAAAAAGAAAAAAGGAAAAAAAAAGAAAAAAAGAAAAAAAGGAAAAAAGAAAAAAAAAGAAAAAAGAAAAAAAAAAAGATGTTTTGTTTTTTTCCCATGAAGTATCTGACACATTAGCAATCTAGTATTAAAAACCCACACTGAAGAAAGCACACAAGTTGTTGGTAGATCAGCTCTAAACTCCATTTGGATTTCAACTTTACTGCGTTGTTAGCTTGAGAGGACTGATGCATGTTCAAAGCTGCAGGTAGTCAAGACAAACCTCAAATGCATTTTCACTGTATGTTATAATTCGAGTCTATTACATGCTTTTGCCCATCCCAAACTCATTGTCTTTCAGCTTTGTGTGCCAGTGTGCTGCTGGTCTCACAAGGAACTCCCGCAAAAAAGTGGGAAAGGCAGAAGGGATTATTATCGGCTTATGATAGTGTGTCTTAGTTCTGGCTTTGATTCTTACAGCTTTTAATGTATTTTACTTTCACAATTTAGTCCAGGGTTCTTTTTTGAACCCACAACATCCATAACTTTCTGTGTCAATAAATTCCACAATTTAACTGCAGAGCATCTGAACAAGCCACTTGTTTTGTTTTTCACTCATTGCTTGGTAGTTTCCCTTTATGCCCCCATAAGTTCTTCTACTCCTGTTCCAGTACAGAGCAAACACAGTAAACAGGCAAACTTTGCCTTCCCTGTGCCACACAGTTGGAAGGTTTTATGTCACACACTCCAAAGTGAACCCTTCTGGCAGAAGAGGAATAGTTTGTTTGCTGTCCCTGGTACAAAAAGCATCCCATATCTTTGACTATGCTGCCTCTGGGTTTTCTGAAGTACCTTACGTATTTTTTGATGAACAGAACCAAGCTTATAGACAGTATTGAAATATCTGTTAGTACTTTAGACAGTGTTTCATGCTTAAGTACCAGAAAATTATAGCTACAGACTGTGGTGGAGGAATAAAGGTACATTTAATATTTAGATTGATATTACCTGACAACTAGATGAATCTGAGGTGCATGTTTTGTTGTCATTTGACATGTTTTTCAAATACCTGACTTGAAGTGAGAAACAGATGGATTTGTTCTTGCTCTAAAGTATTTACCTCTCAGATATGAAATCAGAATGTGAAAAGGACAATTAAGGATCATAATATCCCGTACATACATTAAATCAAGTCTTTAGTGTAACATATGCTAGTGAGTATTCTGAGGAGCTCCATGATATAAGAAGAGGTGTTAATGTTGACTTAAGAGGGTTTAATGAGAGAGTGAATTACGCATGTGCTTCTTTTCTACAGTCAATAGAATGATTTGTGTAGGCATAACAGCAGATAAATGATGACACTCTTCAGGAGGGTTCCTATAACTTTTGGAGATGTCTGTTCCAATGTAGCCTATTTCTGTAGTCAGAATATATCTTTCTGTCTGGGCAGGAATAGGAACTAGTCATCTATGGTTTATGTTCTTTCTATATGTCTGCTGAATTTGCTCCAACTTTTAAACAGAGCAACAGAAAACAAACAGCAAAAAACCACCTAGAACAAAAAGCATTTGAAAGTCAGCAAACTGCAGCAGCTATTTTCCATGGACTACTGTGCAACAATCCTGTTGCAAACAGATTAAAACAGCGGGGCAGCAATTGTATTGATAGTACCGATATCTGTTGGTATTATTTTTCCCCAGGCATAGAGAGGAAGTCTTTGTGCAGTTTCATCTTCCGTATATACCAATCTGCAAGATAAAAATGTTTTTGATATCTTAAAAAGGTTAATATTAAGAAAATAAAAAAAAATCCATATATCTGATTGCCAATACTCCTATTTTTCTTAAGATGTTTAGAAGCTTTCTGTTGATATTGTGGCTGTTGATCTGAAATTTTCCTGTATGGCAGTGACGCATCTCAGACTTGGCAAGGTTTACAGATAGTGGTCCTAGTTTCACCACTAAAGATAGTTGATCAATGAGGGGTAATGAAAGACATTAATTATTCCAAGGAAACTATCTCAAATTTATGAAGACTTTTTTCAATCTGTGGTTAGATGGCCATCATGTATTTACCTTGAGCAGACCAGTATTAACCTCTCCCTTCATGGATGGACAGTCAAATGGATTTTCTATTTTTTCCAGCTCTTCATTCTTTTGAAACCAGAAAGGTGACAACCCATTACTTTCAACAACTTCTGTATTTCAGAGAAAAAGGTGAAGATTAAGATGTGGGGACTATCCATACAAGAAAATGTACACATATCCACCTTTTTCCAAGGTCAGCAAGACTAAGCAAGAAACAGACTAATACTACTTAAAACAGGACAGGTAGAACAAACACTTCAAAACAGTGAAACTTGAGCTTTGCAGTCTGTAATCCAGCCCTACTGGTCTTACCTTTGCTTGGCTGACAGTGATTAAGGCTGTGAGGGAATTTTTGCACTGTTTTCAAGTCAACATCTGGTAAAAGGAAAGTTTGTTTTTAGTTTGCTTGATGTGTTTTGCTTGTCCTGTTTTAAACCTCTTTCTTCTCAATGATGCTTTCATGCAAGTGTATCTTTCATTATTTATATTGGAGAGGAGAATCCCAGATCCTATGATCAAATTTTTGCATACTGTACAGACTTATTATATTGAGATCTGAATTTACAGGGAGTGTTCGATTGCAAGCACATCATGTTGCTTGTCTGCAGTCTTTCACAATAATCAGAGGGGGGAAATCTTTCTGCTTTTTCAATTTTTAATCACATTTCCTTCCCACAAACTGTCCCAACACACAGGCACAATTTTCTTTCTTCAGTTGAAAGGTTGTTGATTTTACCAGAAGGCATGTTAGTATTTGTCCACCTTAAAGTGTTTTTACATCACCATAAAGATAAGTACAAGTTGTGTTTATCTTCTGAGGAACTATACTTTTGGGATATTCTGTCACAGTCCTGATATAGATCTGAAAAAATTGAATGAACATTAAATCCAAATAAATTATTTTCTCATAATCAGCATATATAGAATCAAATCACAGTGGGATGGAAAATGACAAATCTTTATCCTTCTGTATTTTTGTGTGTATGTGTGTGGCTATACTCAACATTGACTAATGAAAAAAGCTAAAAAATAAATGATTATTGCTTTTTACCTGGAGTTTATGAAACATGCAAGAATGTTGCTTTGGGTCAACACTGGACATTTTCCCAAATAAATCTACGTATGGAGAATGGAAAAAAAAAAGAGCAGCTTTTTGCAAACATAACAGCTGAAACGCATGCTTGTCTGAAAGAGCAGGAAATTTGGAAATATTCGACCAAAGATGGATTTTCAGCATCTAGTTTGTACACAAGTTGTTTTTATCTGAAGATTTCAACTCCTAGGAGTATTTGGGTGCTGCTTCCTATAAAAACCGCATTTATCTTCTCCCTTCTTTCCCAGAACAAGTATTTCTCCTGTTTAGCTCTCCAAAGGATGGGAACAGCTAACCACCACTCTAGTCTCCAGTGCAAATTACCTCCTCCTTACTTGTTGCTAACAATAAGGGTGAAACAAGAGCTGGTGTTGGCTGAACAGCCTGAACTGAGGAAAAGAGAAGTGTTATTTGGGAAGAAACTTGAACAGGGAATTGCTGGCTGTGAGACTGTAGAGCTACTTTAATTATCTCCAGAAAGGGACCTCTCCAAATAGCTATGTGTCTCTACCCAACTCACTACTTCACGAGCAAGTTAAAAGATATTATTACATTTTGACATTGTTTAGCTCATGAGAGGCTAATCTAGGATTTTATGCTAGTTGATATATTTATATACAAATATATTAGCAACATGTTTCAGATTTTTTTGAAGACAGTAGGAGAATTGTCTCAGGGTTTTGAAAGCGTGACAGTTGTTTCAGGGCAAATATGCAGGGGGCTGAAAGCCTGAAGGGTGACTCTTTCACTATTTGAAGTGTGTGTTGTAATGGAAGTTTCCCTTCAACTTGGCAGCTGGTAGAAGTGAGATGTTGCTTTTTGTAGGCAGAGAGGGGAAGAGTTTTGACTGAAAATTGTTAATTAATAAAGGCAACCAACTGGATTTTACTACTGATTTAAACGTTGGTATATATTTACTATAGTGCAAACTATAATATGACAGTGCTCATAGCACATGGGTCTAAAGCAGTAAACTTAATACATAGTTATGAATTATTGATACTTTCTGTCACTGTACAAAGCAGACACTCTTCCTAAGGGAACATTTACTTTCTTCAATGTCCAAACACATAATATTGAGTAACTGTGATCACAAGAAGTAGTTGACAAATTGGCTCTGTTATTTGTAGAGTGACATAAAGTCATCAAAGTTCCTGCAAACAGCCTATTTATTTATAGAAATGTCAAGATCTTATTAAAAGCTTTAGTCAAGCAAAATTAGTATTGCAAATTATATTAATTAGAGTATATCAAGCTATATTAACCAGCATAATTTTTTTTTTATTAGAAAGCTTTGAATGGTTGCACCAACACTAATTAAAAGAAGTGTACAGAAATCCTATTTTATTACCAGTCTGCCTTTCTTGTTCTACAGGTGTCAAACCATGCAAATAGCTAAAAAAACAATTCAGAAAAACTACTAAAATTTAGTTTAAGTAGTGCTGAATACTGCTATATTTTATGGCTCATTAAATAGACTCTTACAGCAAACTTCATTTCCAGCAGGTTTTTGCATATAATGTCAGATACTGAACTCAAAATAGAATGGGAATTTTCTGAGCTTTGCTTTAAGATATGCAAAAAAGAGCATTTAATTGAATTTACTTCTAGGTATAGTAGCTCAGAGCTCTCATATCTGATTTAAAAACAATATATCAAGATTTTGAATATTGTAAAGACTGTAAAATCAGAAGTTATTCCTTGTGATAGATTAAAATGATTTGTAACAATTTTGGTACATAATGAGATAAGAAGTAGAAGTACTGTTCACAATTTTTACTGGTATCTGGAGTTTAAAATGCAGCCACTTGTCTCTTGAAGTCTGAGGTACAAACCTCCAGGGTGGGTACCTCGCCCCTCTTTGCCATGATAAGGTAAGGAAATACCTCTGCATCCTGGCTGTGGTTTTTTCCATGGGTATTTCCTTGCATCTGCATTTGATGCTGGGAGATCTGCCTGAGGTGCTGTAGACCTTCAGTTTAACCCTCTGTGAGTTGTCACGTTACGCAAGGCTCCATATGGATATATGTAGGGGGAATTCTTATATTTCCCCTAATTAATGATCACTGGTTTTGTTTATGCCTTCTAATTGTGTTCATTGGTACAGCACCTTTGTGTTGTTCTCCTGGGAGTGGCAACCTTTATGTTTTAAAAAATTAAAACATTTACTGGGTGGTTGCCTATTACCCACTCAGACTCTCAGTTGTTTTAAAATAGTTAAGATACATCTCACAACAGCCCACAGCTTTTAATAGCATACAGTTTTAAAAGCCTTTGCTAAGGCTTTAAACATTGCTGGTTTCCCCTTCTCTAGTCCCCCCAAAACAATCAAAACTTGAAAATATTTGATACATAAATCAATGTTAATGTTCAAGTTTAAATAATTTATAGTGCAGAAAGCATTCCTTGCCTTGCCCGCTTTTCTCAGGCTAAATTCTGACAAGTTTACTGGGAGGCACAGGACATCGATACAGTATTCTGTCATTTCCTAGCCTTTCCTAGGAAGGAAGCATTTTTGTCCCCTGAGTTGTCTTCAAGAAGCTTTCAGCTGAGAACTTCTGTCCTCATTGTGACACACAAATACACTCATAGTTTCTGTGAACAGTGGAGTGGGACTAAGGAGAGGGGAAGGAAGGTGAGGGGATGGGGAAGGGGTTGTGTGTGACTTTAGAATTATTACTCAAATTTCTGATGAGTACTACATAGTGCTATTTTTGCTGCCTGAGTATATCTGAAACATGAGCGTGCGGATAACAGGTTTTACATGGGATCTACAGAAGATCTGTACCCTTCTTGGTTGGTACATGGTGTTCAGCCAAGACAACTTAGGGCAGCTGTAATGGTATTACAGACTGATGTTTAGGCAACTGTTTCCCACTTTGTGTCCTGGTGAATTTCCTAACGATGATGAAGTTGGACTCAGAGGCCCCATGGTGTAGTTACTATTGCTGCCAACTTCAGTTTCACTACATTCTCACACAGAAATTTTCAAGTGTAAACTCTAATATTCATTTTCTGATCAGAAGCACAAAAGGATTCTTCTTATTTGTAAAAAAAAAATAAATTAAAATTTATGGTCCTGAGTTTTCAAGTATGTATTTCTTAAATAGTGAACTTGACCTCTTAGCTTCTAACTTATCAGATCTCTCATTATAACCTAAAGGAATACAAGTTCTTATTTTTTCCAGATGGGTTGTGGGGGTATTTAGAGTTGGTTAGAAAGTGGCTACTATTAAAAGGAGCTGTTTCATTGCCTGAGATTTAATTTGGTCTGGGGAGGAACTCTTTAGAAGCCTGTGGGCATTTGCAAATGTTTCCACATGTCAAGGCAGTTTAAGTGGTGGAACAGTTCTGAGCTGTGAAATGAGTGACTAAGTGCAGAGACCTGGTTTGTTTTTAAGTGTTCGTCTTAGATAATGATGCATTGGCAATTTAAAAATCATTCTTCATTAGTTTCAACTGAATGCCAGCCAGACTGTGCAGCTTAAGGAAAAAAAAAATAAAATAAAAGAAGAATCCAGTATCAACAAACTAACCACAGGAGGCTCTTGCTTCATAGCGATGCTCAAAAATGTGTTAAAATGTTAGGAGAGTGTGGGAAGCCAAAGAAGAAAACCTACTCTTGTCTGATCTGACACATAAATAAGTGGATTGATCTGACGTAAACAAGTGGATTAATCTGAGTTACAATGGTTTGCAGTTATCAATATGCTTTTGTAATAAACTGGTACTTGTAGGAGGGGGACAAAAAACCCTCTACCTGCCCTTCACTGATTCTTATCATAAAAGAAAACATTAAAGGAACAGCAGGACAAGATGTATATTTCAAGCAAACCAGAAGAGGCTTTCTTTTCTGTTTGATTTTGCACTTGGGGAATTTTACTTCATCTCTCCCTTCAAAGGTAGCTGAGAATTCATTTACTGTAGCCTGAGGTTATGATAGCAAAACAAAGGCTTGCAACTTAACATGCTTCAGAAAAAACAAAATAATTCAATTAGACTAACTCACTGGGTTGTTCTTGGACACTTGTGAAGTTGGGAAGGACATATAACTTCTGTTTTTAAAGGAGGTAGTCTGTAAACTGGAATGAAAAGAAGAATCTGGGAAAAGGAAGGGAGGAAGATAGAAAGGGAGCACTTGGACTAAAAAAGTCATTCAGCTTTCTCTTCTTCCCCAAGTGAACAGGGTTTTAAGTGGAAGACCAAGAGGACTTGTCAGTTCTAAGGGTAGTGAATTGAGTCTAGAAGATAAAATGTTCATTAAAGTTGAGGTAGCTGAATGTTTTATACAGGTGGCCATATGATTATAAGAACTTTGTCCTAATGATAATACAACTGTTTCTTTCTAAAGCAAGTTACCTAACCTTAAATGAGTAATTTGTCTTCAAGATTTCATGCATTATCCTTTTAAGTATTTTTTTCTGCTTTTCTGAGATTTGATTTGCTGAATTTTCAAAGTGAACAGATGTCAGACAAGCCTTTATTACTTCTAGGATATTTTGGTTTCTTGTAGTGGAGATACTTTATGCTTTAATATAGTTGAACGTGTTGATGTAGGTTCTATCGTATTCCTGAACTTAGTGGCTCAAGCTTTTTGACCTTCACAATGTCATACATGAGCTTGTAAAGTATTTTGGGAGATTTTTTAAAATATATAGAAATCTGATAGATTTTTATGAAAAAAAGAACAACTAGTGGATTTTGCAGTAAACTGGGTTTGTACTGATCTAAATGAAATCTTGTTGATGTGCTTTTAACTTGTAAATCAATTTGCAAGTTACTAGAGAATTGTGTCAAAGAATTGCCGTAGGTAATCATACATAGTCTAAGTTGAGCTACATAAAGAATATGTTTTCAGTACCATAAGTCAAGATACTTTGTGGCTACATAACCTATGAAGGCCTAATGGGGAATCCTTTCGTAGGTTGGATGAATTTATGCTGTACTAGTCAGTCAATGCAGTTTGTACAACAGCTGGTCCTTTCACAATTAGTTTGCATCAGAGAAAGCTTGTCTTCTGCTTTCTCCCATATTTCTGTGACCTTCACTGTACTTCACCTTCAAGGCCTCTCTAGTCAAAGTAAGTGCAACTATTTCTGCCATCTGCCTGTGGTCAGCATCCCACTGTAAAATGGTTTAAAATACAAATCACAAATTTAATTTGTTGGCAGCCCTATCTATCAACTTGACTTATGTTTCCTTATCTGCCACTATATTTTTTTGCTCTTTTTTACAGGGGTAAAAAAAGTCAATAAATGGAAACCTGAACCTTAAAGAGTGAATATATGTCATAAGTCTATGCAAATACACTGCATGTTACTTTGTCACGGGTTTTGCAGTCACAGAGAAAGTGTTTTGGCAGCCCTCTGCACTGAGTACTCCCCACTCCTCTTGGTTGTTGCTCCTCTGA
Source organism: Caprimulgus europaeus (assembly GCA_907165065.1). The sequence continues at coordinate 17,566,043 of OU015538.1, read as the reverse complement.
AAATGGGAGAAAGCTTATGTACACCTGTGGACACTAACTAGGATTTCTGTGCGTATAGTGTGCTCCTTAGGGTGCTTGTACAAGTGAACAATTCCTTCTGCCTTCTTTGCCCAGCCCACCCAATCTCACCAGAGATCTCCACTGCTATCCTACTGCAAGTGTCACCTTTATAGGACTAAGTTTACATCTCCTTTGAAGGGTGAAGTTTTAAGCTCTACTTCCCTCAGATGCTATACTCTGCTACTTTGATTTCAGAGGAGGAGGCACATCAGCTGATCTTTGCCTCATCTTCCCGTCTTCCCTATTTTTCAAGCTAGCAATTCGAGTAGGTTTGGGACAACTCATCCCTTAACTTTTACATAAAAAGAAATGTCAATGGAAAAAAATATTTTCTGCTTCTTTCCATAGTATTTCATTTGCTCTTTCTCACCCTGGTGATACAATTCATCCTTTTCAAAGCAGATATAAGTGCTCCTGGTTTTCCTTTTTTTGTATTCAGCACTTCCCATGGTGCTGAAAATCAGTTTTTAATCTCCCTAGTTAAAAATAGATTTGAGTTCAGTAAACAAGAAGATGAAATCAATTTCCCCCCCACCTCACTCCCAGGGCAGGTGAGTACATCTCTTCCTAATTTTCTATGTATTCAATTCCTTTCCAAATCCTCATAAGTAATCCTGCTTTTACAAACATATTTAGCTTCCTTTTTGGAGATGAGAGTTGCAGATGGTGAGATTTTTATAAAAATATTTAATCTGGAAATAAACCAAAGAGGATTTAAAAATATGATGGGAAAAAACAGATGAAGAAAGGGATCTTGAAGTGATCCAGGAAATTCAAAAGACAGCTTAAACCCATTATATTTAGTATGTTAGTGCCTGATTGCATTGTATTTTTCTTCTGTACAGAGTTGCAAGCATAGATTTCAGAACTTCTTGTAATATTCTGTGCTAGTAGTGACTGTATGGTTTTGTAAGAAGTTGTTTCTAGCATGATAATCCACTAATGGTGAAATAAACAGTTCTTAATTCAAAGAAGTTTGAAGATTTTTGATCCTCTCTACTTTTGAACATCTTTCTTCAAGTCCAAAACTTGTATTTTCATTTTTATTGGCGAGTTAATATTTTTAATATGTTAAATTTCAATAAAGAAAAAAAAGATAGTAAAAATGTGAATTGAAACATTTCAAACAAGTAGAGGAAAGAAGAACATAGTGGCAAATGCCTCTGTGAGATTTCTTTCACGTGAAGGGCTGTAACAAATAGCACTTATCCTTGTGTTGGCAAGTGTAAGAACTAGAGGTGTGACTGGACAACTGCAAGTGCTAAAATAGAGAGTAGGCTTAGTACTGGTTTTATTGCAATAAAACAAAAAAAGGAATTGAGTTTTGTCTTCCCTGTGAAAGAAATTTTGGCATTTAAAAGACAGAGAAATATATGCTTGTCTGTAAAATGGTAACAATCACTGAATGAGCATAGCTTAGTGTATATTATTTTGGGAAAAAAAAAAAAAAACCCAAACATTTAGGAGAGCTCCTTCAAAAAGGCTGCGAGATGTGAATGTGTTATGTAAATAAATGGATAGCCTTAAGGAGATCGTTCATTACTTCTGCGAAACCAACTTTGTAGGTATGTGGCAGCTGGGAAAATGTATCTTCTTACTTTAAGAAGTAATTTCTTTTCCCATTTTATTTAAAAACCCAACCTGAGGGAGGGATATGGACCAGTTAGAGGATTAGAGTGTAATGTATGTCACTTATTATTTGATTCTCCAAGGAAGTATTCTGCTTAAGGAGGAAAGAGAGAAAAATGGAATTATGTTTGGTTTTGATTTTGTGTTAATTTATAGGCTTCTTTTATAAGCTACTAAGGAGAAAAAAAGAGTTATAAAGGGATCTTTTCACAGCCAGGATTGCTGCTATAAGTTATATTTTTCTTCTGTCCTCACAGCATTCCAGTTGTTCTAAAATGACCTTTGTCTTGGAATCTAGATTCCTTCTGTGAGAGTCTGCAGCTATCCGAAGTCTAAATTTAGCTATAGCACTACAACTTTTAGTTTTTGCTAAACAGACTCGCCATTGAAAAAATTCTTATTCACCTTTCTACCTATGCTGCAGTTCCCTTAGAAGGCAGCAAGTCCTAAGCAAGGGTGGATAGCCAGCTCTGCCTTACAGCACCTTAGTTGCTTCCTCCAATTTGGTGTCATTCACAAACTTGCTGAAGATGCACAGCACTGAATCTCTTCATTCCAGTGGTTGATGAAGATGTCAAATTGTATTAGCCCCAGTATTAACCACTGAGTAACACCGCATGTAACTGGCTGCCAGTTATATTTTGAATCATTGTCCAAGCTTTTGAGCCCAGTAGTACAGGCATGTTTTTATCCACCTTGTCTCTGCTCATCCAATCCATATCACCTCAGCTTACCAGTATGGTATGGTAGACTCTCAAAAGCCTTCCTAAAGCCAGGATAAATTATATCTACTGCTCTCCATTATCCACAGAGCCATCCATTTAATCATAAAAGGCTTTTTCGGGTTGGTCAAGTATGGTTTACTTAGTGTTAGTTCCATTATGGCTCTTTCGTCTTGTGCTTTTTATGTTTAGACATGACTTCCATGTAGACTTGCTCCATAATCGCCACTGAGACTGAAGTGGGGCTGACTATCCTGAATTCTTTCTTGCCTTTTAGAAAATGAGCATAGTATTTGCCTTTTCCTAGTCATGGGGCCTCCTTCAGTCCTCACAGTCTTTGAAATGACTGAAGGTGTCTTCATGATGACATTTTTCAACTCCTTGCACACCCTTGGATGCTGCCCATCTGATCTCGTGCTTGGATTTGTATGTGTGCTTATGCAAGCAGTCCCTAACTTGATCCTCCTCTATCATGAATAAGTTTTCTTGCCTACATAAGCTTTGCTACTAGACACAGGTCTGTACAATGACTGAGAGAAGACCTTGCTAGTGATTACTGAGGCAAAGGGCAGCACCAAACACCTCAGGTGTGAGTACTAGTAAGACTACCTCAGGATACTACTAAGGATGTTAAGAAAATGGAAGCTGAGATAGGTAGGTAGGGTTAGTAGAAGATACAATCAAACAAGAATGCTTTCCTAGGTTTTCAGCAAAGGTTCTGAAAAGCAAACACAAGCCATAGTGCCTTGTGCCATCCTGCTGAACTGTGGTATCACTGAACCCACTGAGATCATGCATGCACTTTAATTAGACATAGGAACAAAGACCTTGTTGAATCAAAACTCTTAGTTGAGGTATATATACTAAAGCCTAATTCAGTAGCTGTTTCTTGTTTCTCTGAAAATACAGCTGAACTTTTCATGCAAGTATTATCTTGTCTCTCATAAGATTTTTTCTTTCTATTGTTTATTAGATAAGTTTTTAAGTTGGACTACAGTCAGGTATGTGCTTTTTATGCCTCTGCAAGTAGAAATGTTATAAAATGGAGGTAAGCTTAGAAATAATCTTTAAGTTATCTGAATATGTATTTTAAATTGCAGTGGCTGTTGCTTTTACCTTGCTAAGCTGATGAATGTAGATGAATGTTGCCATTGGAAAGGAAGGGGATACCTTGCAGTATAGGATATGTATTTCATTGTTGGAGATCTGTGCATTCATTAAAGGTAATGAGTATCCCAAACATGCAGTGCTGTCAATTGCAATGATAATGAATCAGGAGGACTGAGTTTTCCATAGATCTGAATGTATTATTGTGAAAACAGCTTTAATGACTTCCTGTGAAAATTTACAATGAAAACATAGTTCAGTTAATTAGTTTTGTTTATATTCCTTTGACAAGAGGGCTATGGCATGGGTTTGTAATTCCCCTTGGAGTGCAGTGTTAGATTTTAATATGTACACTTTCTTTTCCAGCATTTAGTTTATAAAAGAAGAATGAGCTTTCTGCTTTAGTCCCTTTTTTCTCTGCTGCCTGTCAATTGTATTAAAAAGACACACAGCAAATACTGTTTCTTAGAAAACTGTATTTTTTCCTTGGAAAACTTGCATTTAGTATCTGGACATTTTTCTGTTTTCTTTATTCTCTACATGTTTCCCTTCCTCCTTCAGGTTAATCACCTTTGTATTTAAATAAAACGGGTTTCCCTGTAAGATTACATGTCCTGCCTTTTGAAAGAGGAATAGCTAAAGGAAGAAAAGGAGGAGATGCTTTTCCTTTATTTTATATTGATTTAGAAATGAAAGACTGTAATGGAAATTATAATAAAACTTTATCCAAAGCAGTAGTAAAACTTCAGTGCTCTGCGTGAGCAGACTAACCATCATTCTTCTTTAAAGAATTACCTCTATGTTCTTTACAGAACGTGCAGTGGAAATAAAGTTCCTGTGCTGAGGGTGAAAAACAGCACCTTAACTTGGGTTAAAGTCCTCACATTTTTTGGGATACTTTTTCTTTTAGATTTTTGTCCTTGTTCTGATTCCAATAAATGTACAGTAAGAGTAAAGAAAGTAGAAAAATGTCCAGATACTAAATGTAAGTTTTCTGGGGGAAAAAACCCAACCCAAACCAAACCAACCCATCTTTGATTGAAGTCCCCTGTTCTCTAAATGTAGAACAACTTAGGTCTGTGAAGTCAAACAAACAGTCTAAGCTCCTAGGAGATTTATGTCCTTGCTATATTATTCAGTCAATATCTTTAGTTATTTGGAAACATTTAGTAATTATCTAATAATATTAGAAGTCTGTTAATATTTCATTGTTTTTTCCTAAGGTTTCCTGCTAATCACTAATAGAAATGACCATTAAAAATTCAAGGACTGGATCAGCTCCAATTGTTTTGGAAGAATACAGTCCTACCATTTAGTTCTTGTTGCTCTACAAATGGCACAGTTTGCCACAAGTTAGTGGCACAGTTCACAAAAAACACATGAACTAGTTTTCATTTCCTATTTGGATATAATTTTTTATTCATTATAATTTATTTATGATTGCATATTATCAGTATTACAGAAGCATTGAGAAACTCTGAATAAGTGTTTAATTATATCAGACACTATAGACATGCAAAGTAAGCAAAAGAAAGGCTATTCTCCAGCTAACTTAAAATCTTACAAGATAAAGTATGGTGGGAGAAAGGAAGCTGCTTTGTCATCACTCTACAGATCAGGCTCTAACACAGATTGAGTCTTTTCTCTTTTTCTGTCCCCCTCTCTCTCCTCCACTGTCTCTCTCATTTAAAATATCTTGAAAACATATACAACGAGCTTCATATAACAGTAGAATTTCTTCCTGGGTGCCAAAATTGGATTAGTTACTATAAACCTAAGGCATATTAGGGAATATATGCAAGTAATGAGCATATTTTTCAGCCCAATGGAGCTATCCGTCATTTTGCCAAGTCAAGTCGTTAGTGATTGAGGGCAGTTTCCAACAACCTGATTGTGGGAGTGTTCCTGCCTGTGGAATGAACAATGCATAGTGTTCTAAAATCTCTACCACTATTGGCATCTTTTACAATTCTCTGCTAAGATTGTTGTTTGATAAATTGCATGGAATTATAAAATATTACACATAAAATGCTTATGGGACACTGGTTTAACTTCTGGGCATATGTGGGGGTATGTGCCAAGGAAATCTGGTTTATGTCCAGTTCATTCTTAGTGATATATGGTGCATAGAACTTCATAAGTCAGATTCTTGGTGCTGATTCTTTACTGTTAGCACCTAAAAAATATCAAATGATTCTCTATAAAAAGCAAAGTGTAGCACAACTGAGTATGTTTGGGGTTTATCCAAGACATTAAACCAGAGTATACAAAAGGAGTGATTTAGGGAATAGAATCTATTGGAATAGAAGAAGAAAGTTATTTATGTCAATATTTTAGAAAGATATCTTATTCAATATCATTTACAGGAAAGGCATATAGAGAGAATTTTCTTCTGTTTATTTGATATTTTATTTATAATAATATGTCACTGAATATTATTTATTTAAAAATATTTTAACTTTGTGCAAAGAATAGATTTCTTGACATATTTTAATACAGGACTGTATAATTACAATTACAGACTATTTTTTGTGGGTTTTGTTGTTGTTTTTCCTTAAAACCTACAAGGCAATTTACTTTGCTTTTCCTTTTAATACAAACAAACACTTCCTAATTATAGTAATCAGTTCACATGCAGTAATCGTATTAGCTGTGGTAATTATTATATGCATCACCTGGACCTCTATTTGGGTTGATAAACAAAATCAATAATTCTCAAGTAGGCAGAAGTGTGAGGCTGATTACGTGTTCAAGTGATCAGAGATCAGATTGCATTTGATTAAATGAATTGGTTAGAGATTTTAGTAATTAATGTTCTTCGTGAAAATACCTTTGTACAAATGCATATGCTCTACCCTTGCTGATAAATGGTTAGGCACACTGGATGTCATGATTTGAAATGGAAAAACAGTGTGGCAGCATCATACCCAGGATCTAAACTTGTGGCAGAAAGTTAAAACAAATAATCTTCCAATCTTTCTGTTGCTCGCCTTTTCTATACTGAAAATATAAATTCACAAGAAGTCATTAAATCTTGCTTTTGGTACTGTCTTCTCTATCAGATAAGCAACAACAAAAAATCCGCAGATCCTATCATACACTATTCCCACACTGGATGTTTTCTGTGATCTCTGTGATCCATAAAACCAAGATTGTGCTAAATTTGAAGTTTAGTTAATGCTTTTATTTTTCTGGATTTCTGGTAGCTGCAAACTACTGATTGTTAATGGACTGTAGGAAAACATTCTCATGTGGCACACCTGGCATTTGAATTCTTTAGGCTTTGTCTTTTAATGCTGCACCACCCAGATGAAGTAGCCTCTTTGCCAGTTGAAAATGATATATCTGCATTGTCCCAGGTGTATGGGTGTAATTCCTTGTTTTGAGGTTGCTCAGCAAAGCTGGTGGTTGTGCAGCACTTTCAACTTGCTAAATATATGTAGTTTCAGAGTTTATTAAAATTAACCTTCTTAGAACATTGTAGGTAGCCTTAACACATAGTATCTGTTAGCATATTGTTATTTATTATATTTAGAATTTTAGTATATACTAAAAGAAATCTTAGTGCAGTACAAAATTATAACTAAAGACTTACTGGGCTGCAGTGCAGGACTACTTTGAAGTACTGTGTTTAGTGCAGTACCTCAGCAAAGGTATGAGATGGGAAGATGACTAAATCACTCTTCCGCTTCCCTTACTGTGGGTAAAATGGATTGTTCTGTATGGCAACAGAGTAGCATCTTAAAATAATATAGCATAAGGTATTTTCTTATGAAATTATAGTTGCAAATGTGAGCTGACTAAGCAGCAGTGAATCCTGGCATTGCTCCCCCTTGTAACTAGACACAACTAAAAGGGGCATCTTAGGATAAACATGTTTAAAATTCCTGGCTTTACAGTATCCATATATTTGATCTAACTGATATATTAAGAGTGTTCTGAAGCCCAAAGAGCTAAAGCACCCTAAAAACATTTTGTTATATGTTTGTCTCAAAATGAGTCCAGAAAACTTTTACTATAATTGTAAATGTAATTAATAAAGACTCTCTCTTCATATCCAATTGATGAAATCACATCTTGTGTCAGTGGTATTAATTATGACACATAATAACTAATATGTCCATGAAATGTCAGCTATGTATGTGCTAGACAGTTCAGAGAAGTGTGAGCAAAAAACCCAATAAAATGAAAAGTTCTCTCATCGCTGTGGTGAAAGCAGGACCCGTTATTGCAGAGCATTGCTGAAGATCTTGCTCTGCATCCCCAAAAGAAAGTTTCTGTGGTCAAAGGAGGCACCTTATACTGGTCGTGAAACCGTGACCAAAGAGAATCAGATCAATTTATAGGGTGAAGAAGCATCCCAAAGTACAGGGTTAGAATGAAAGACAGAGAAATGCCAGGCAAAGAATTCTGTACCTCAAGATATGCTATTTCTGCAGAAGTAACTTTGCAGGAATTTACACTTACTCCCCTCAGCAAGGCTAAGCCACATGAAAGTGCTGCTCCAGACATTACAAATCATTCTACAGCAGCACTAACTTAAGAAATGGTGCTGCCTGAGGCGCTTGTTACTGCTTTTACTGTAGACTCGGAAAGGGTAGTAGAGAGAGAAGTTGCAGGCAAGTAGAAAGAATGACCAGAGGCATGGAGCTGCTTCTGTCTGAGGGGCAACTACATGAAACAGAACTCTTCAAACTGAAGGAAGGAAGGGCACCTGAATGGAGATGTGATGTGACAGAATTATATAAACCCACGTGTGCAATGGAAAACAAGGCTAGTTTTAGTGCAACTAATCACTGTGTTCCAAAACAAGAACTGGAAGGCATCAAATTAAGCTAACAGCTGGAAAGTTCAGAATAGTAATAATTCCCAGTTATAGTTAAGCTCTGGAATATCTTTACCACACAGCATTGTTGATAACATGTTTTACATGAGTTGAAGTGATAAAAAAAATCTACTGGGAACTTTAATATTAAATACAGGCTCTTGTTCAGGAGACAACTGAGTCAAAAACTGAGGAAAGCCAAGGGAAAAATTTAGGGCAGAGTGCTGTGGGGTCCATCCCTTCTTGGTCACTATTAGGGATGTAATAAAGGGTTTGATGAATCTTTTCTCCTTATGACTGTTCCTCAACATGTGGTTTTTAAAAGATAAAGCTAAGTACATTTTGAAGTATTAAAGAAAACTGGATTTTAGATTACAGATTGATAATTGAATGAAGTGCCTTTTCACAAGTCTAGCACACAGCTGCAAGATCACTGAACCACAGCAGCTGTTGGGGATGGAAATCAGCCTTGTGCTGGTACAATTCAAGAGCTGGAAGCAGAACGTAGGACAAGGACTTGAACTTCCTAAGATAGATTGAACAGCAAAGCAAATGTTATGTAAATACATGGGTTTTTTTCTGTGATGTTCCATGGAGATTTTTAAAGGACATAAATATTACCTGTAGTACTTCAGTAAGCTGAATTGTGTTTCAAAATTATGTTGCAGTATATTGCAGGATAATTTCTTTACCCTTTCTGGTATATGGCAGGGATAATAAAGAAAAAAAGAAAAAAAAAAAAGAAAAAAGAAAAAAGAATGAAGACCTTTAAGACCATTAATGGAAGTCTTCCTGTGTCCATAACTTTTGTTCAAACAGATTGTGTCAGCAGGTGACAAGTGGTGCTAAAGAGGTTACCCTTCTTTCAGGGATAGGATTTAGCCCTTTTTGGGCCTGATTGTTTAAACAATTAAGATTAAGAGATTTTAGGGGGTCACCAAGCATCTTAGAGAAAGGATAGGGCAGGGATGCTTATATATAACCCTGGAAGTTTAAGTTTGCACCAAATGAACATGGAGAGATCTCCTATAGACACGATGAAGCTCAGCTGGTTTTCATGAAAGACAGATGGCACCTTGGGTTGCAGGCAGGTACAGGTGACTGCTGGTTCCAGCGCTGTAGCTGTCACTGCACCAGCCTGCAAGGACTGCTTCTGTAATTGATCAGAGAAATAAGTGCTCCCAAGCTGGCTGCCACTGTCTTTACTTTTCTATTTGCAATTCAACTTACAACATTTTTTCTTTCCTTCTCATTTTTACCTTCCTCTCCAACCCTCAAAGTTGGAGAAAGTTACAAAAGAGCAAAGAGAAAGTTTAATTTGTGCATTCCTTAGCTTAAGAATTGCTCAAAATTTACAATTTTTTAAGTGTCCCTTGGAAATTCATCTACACAGACAGTGAATTATATGCAAGTTTGCCAGAGAAATTATGATTTGCTATAAACTGGAGTAAGCAAAGCAAGAGAAGTTGCTTTCCTGCTACAAACACTTTTTTCTCCCTGGCATGTGTGTAACTAATACCAGTACTACTTTCAGAGCTCCCAACAGTATATAAGTTTTATCTGTATTAATATAAAACAAATGAGTGATTACCTTACTTTAAGACTACATTTTTTTAGCATTGTTTTCATTCTGTTTACTATCTTTTAAATTATCATGAAGGATTATTGTAACAATAAATTCAGTACAGATCTGTTTATCCAGTTCTCTTTCTCATTTTGTGTTTCTTCTTATTTAAAAGAAAATGAGTTCTCCTATTTACCAGAAGCAGAGGAGTTCTTTGGATTCACTTAACAAGTATTCCCTTTTGTTATTCCCCATTGGAAAAGCTTTTGAGGACGCTGTCTTTAGCCTATTAAAGCTGAAATATAAAGTACTCTCAGAAAGCTACTTCATATTCTGAATTTTATAGGGCAAATTGCTAAGAGTTGTCTTGTTCCACATTTTTATCTGTAAGTGGCAGTTTTCAGGAAGACGTTTGTGGATCTCAAAAATAGTCTTGCTCTGAGTATTAGTGCTCCATCTGGAAACTTTTCATTAGCTCTAGCCCTGTCATTCAGGGAGCTCACCAGACTTCAAAGTACCTTTAAGGATTGTAACAATTGTCCCTAATGCTACACGCGTGCTGCTCACAGGGAGTTCAGTTCTGCTGAGAAACACCTACTAAAGAAGTAATTGTGATCTTGGAAATCAGATCAAAGCTCAGGTTTGGTAGCTGCTTATACTTACTAGCTATTTCTGTAACTAGTGATTAAAACGTGTCTCACTGACACAAAAACCTGTAAGTGAACAGAGAAATTATGCTGGTACACAGGGAGTCATAAATTAGTTTGAAACTTGCACAGGTGAGATTCAGCATCCTAGCAGCAGGACAAAAGTGCAAGTGTTTTTTCGATACAAGTATGTGTTATTTATCTGCAATCTAGGCATTTGGATATTTTCAATATCAATATATTTTTTAACCATGAATCTATTATCTGATGTCACCAAAAGTGTGTATTGCAACCTGACTCAGTCTTAGACACCATTTATAAAAGTCTGTCCAGGTGCTGGATTATTTGTGTTTTCATGGCAATAGGGTTTTGAGAGAACTTTAATCATTGTCCTCAGCAATATTCCTGGACTCTGCACTGCTTCTCGGGGTGCAGCATTTTAACATAGCCACCTTGTGCTCACAGCTCTCTCTCTGAGCATCTCAGCGATGGTCTGTCATAAATAAATGTGAACTCTTGTAAATAAATGTTTGACAGGTAGGTAGTACAAGTTTAAAATAATTCCTCATCAACTGGCGTTCTTGTTATTACAAGTATTTGTAGTGTCTCTGCCCCACACTCGCTGGAAGAGTCTATCTTCTTAAGTATCATTTCTGATTTGTTTTTGGTACTCAACCTGTGACCAAACCCTTTCTTTAATATTTTCTTGTGGCAACGTCTTTGCAATTAACTATGTAGAAGAAAATGGAGTTGTATTTAAAGGGCAGGACTAATGTTAACCTGTCCTACTATGTATTGCTACGTTCCTGATAGTCCCTGCTGCAAAACTTCTGATATATGCAGGTTGTAATGTTAAAAAACATAGTGCTTATTCCTTTTTTGTTTTTTCCTTAACCTAGAGTTATGTTGTTTGAAAGAACATTTAAATGCAAGTGTTCTACAGCACGATGGGAGAAAAATACAAAGAACACAATAAAAATAATAAATCAGGATCTAATAGATGATGTTGGGAAAGAAATGGGTAACCATTTTGTCAAAACTTGCAGACTTTACAAGGTTGGTTATTCAATGTTGAAGAAGGTGGGCAATAGTTCTTTTCATACAATGTAAAAGAGATGAAAGAGCCAAGGTAGTGTCACTTGACACTCTTCTAGGTACACTCTTGTAGGTGTGCTGTGTTTCCAGACTTTCCAAGGGCTTTATATAGTTTTGTTTAGTCACGTAGATGAGAAGATTGAGTTTCATGGAAGTACTGTGAAAGCTTGCTAGAAAAATAATGAACTTTTCAGATCATTAAGTGAAAGAAATTATTTGAACCATTCCAGGCATTTCAGTTTGGAATTTTATGGAGAGTCCTTGCTGGTCAACAATAATGGATATTTTAGACAGGACCAACAGTTGTTGTGGATCTTCTGCCTGAGAATGTTTCTCTTTTTTTCTTCCATTTTCTGGAAGCAGTCTATTTCTAATATTTGCTTCTTTGAATATGTGCTTCTTATATAGGCTAAGAAGTTTCTGCATGTGCGGATTTAGTTTGCACCTTCTCACCTTTGCAGGAGTCTAGTTCTGCTACAATTAACACATGTAAAATTTTCCCACATTTTTAAACACCAGAGAGAAAAAGAAAATCTAATATACAATCAGTGAATTATCTTGGATAACCTTGTAGATATCCAGGCACTTAGGAACTGTAAATACTCAAAGTTAATTCCTATTGAATATGTAGGAAAATATTAGAGTATTAGCAACTATGTATACTGAACAGATGGTATAATATGTTGAGCTGCTTGAAAGAAGGAATGAACTACCAAGCTTGAGTTAAAGGACAAAATCTTTTAGTAGATCTCATGCAGTCATGTGTGGTTCACTTAGAGGGAACTGGTCTGTTAGCGTGATTCAAATTTCCCTATTTATGTGTCTTTTTGTGTGACCCTAATTTGATTCACACTATTGATAAAACAATCTAATACAGAACCAAAGGACATCCATAAGAAATGTTTTAAAAAGAAGGAGTGAAAAAATATATCTTGATTGTCTGCAACCCTCCTGCTTTGGGTTAATTTTGTTTAGGAAACTTTCATAAAAAGAGATTATAAGCAGAATATTCTCAACAAACAAGTACGTATTTATCGGTTAATGCACATTCAACAGAGCTAAAGGTAACAGGCCACTAGGTTAAGTGTTAATAATGCTCATCAGTCCCAAAACCACACTCAGTGAGGCTTTACTGGCCAGATGGTCATCAGTTGGATGGAGGAAGGCTGACTACCTTTGCTCCTTGGGACAAGCTAAAGTGCAATGGTACCAGGCTGCCATCTTTCAAGTTGTTACCCTTTTGTCCCCCTTCCCCCACCCCCTGACCCTTCAGATTTCATACCTTTTCATATCAGTGTTTTGACTCTTATGTCCCTGAGCCAGTAGCTACTACCACCTCACTCTGTTTTTATTCTTCTTTTCCAGACTCTAGCTTATTTTCTCACACTTTCTTTCTAACAGCTTATCAATTTTCTCAGTAATCTGAGCCAAGGTCAGCCAGCTATGCTGCATCAGAGCAAAGCCTTGGATCACAGACAGCTGAACCCCTGGGTTGGGAGTTACATCTTCAGGATAACTGAAGTGCAACAGGTTTAGGAAATATATTTACTGGACAGATCAGCCTTGATTCGTGATTGGCACTTAAATGAATATTTGAACATTTCCTTTGACTTTACAAAGTAGACATAGAATTGGCATAATCTTGAGGTTTTCCTAAATAGAGGCATTAGTCATAGAGTTTGAGGAATACTTAAAGTTTGAAATTCAGAATTATCTTTGCAACAGACAGATCTTTAATACCCTAAATAAGTCTTCTTGCATCAAACGACATTACAGCTTAGCAGCAGATTTCTTGTTGAAAAATTTCCAAGAGTTTATGTTTTTTAGGGAGCTATATTACAGTAATGTAGAATACTATTAGTGGCTAATGAAAAGAAAAATTCAGTTCTTGTCTTGTTTCATTCTTCCTAATCAGTAAAATATTATGTATGGAATATTTGGAGGTAAAACTTTAGATACTGGGTAAAATAGTGGAGATAGACTTCTATCTAAATTCCCGTGCATTGTGCAAAGTTGTCGGAGTTTGTTTTAAAAGTTGCTGGAAGATTTTTAAGGGACTGAGGTTTTCTCAGTCTTATTTAGTGAATCTGTGCTCCTAAAGGTGATTTCACTGAAGTCAGTGACTATGCAGAAAGCTGACAGTAAGGAGCAGCTTAACTTCACTGCTGTTGTTTCTGTTCAAAGTAGTCTCCTCCTCTCCTCTGTTGTTTCATTTAGCATTCCCAATTTTGTGAGTCAGCAGCTTAACCACTATGATTTATCCCATAATATGTTAAGCAGGCATTGATTTTTGGCTTTCATTAATACATTTCCTTGTAGTTTTCAGTGATTCAGAGAATGTTGTGTTAGCATTGGAGCCTACAATATGGAGCTTACATGGAAGTCACACGTTTAACCACCTCCGTTTGTAAATGGGGGCTCAAAGAATGCTACAGACTGGGTATGTTTGTCACACAGTGATATCCAGAGCTCTTTCATAAACATTATCTGGCTAGTCTTGGGTAATAAATGATGATGCAGTCCTTGACCAAAACAAAATGATGGCCTAATAAGGTTCACATGAACGATGACAGGAGAGAGATGCAATCAAATATATAGAATTTTTATATGGAGGTATGTTCGTGCTTCTATTATTATAAACAGAGTACGTGTAAGTACTGAAGCATTAGATCTTCATTTTTGCTATGGAATTATACTTGGCTTATCTGAAAGGGAAGTGATAGTTCTTTGTTTCCATTTGATCTAGTTTTTTCCCCTCCAGCATAATGAAGAATGATGATACTTTTAGATGTTGACATTTTAGAAAGCTGAGATGGTATGTAGTCGACTACAAATGATGAAAGCTTAATGAAAGTTATTTTCTCATAATAGCTCTAAATTGGCTATTTTTGCAGAGTAGAGTAGGTCCAGTGGATTGAGTTTGAACTTTTTACCCCTCTGTATTCCTGTAGTTTCCAAAAGTAATGTGGAATGACTTTAACTGTTTAGCTTTTTAAAATCCAGAGTTAAGAGAACTGATTCAACTTGGATTTTCACATAATTCCTATATGAAGAGCTGAAGGATTCTTATTTCCTGATATACTCCCTTGCAAGCCTGGCAGTCAAAACCAGAAACTATGAATAGTAAAGATCATAACATAAAGCAGTAGGAAATGGGGAATTTAAAGTTATATACTAGGAAAAAAAAATCCTATTATCCAAACTGTGACCCAAAATATGAAAACTTTCAGGTCTGTAATATTTCAACAGTCTTAAAATGTCATCAGTATCCTGGGCAAACACATTATCAGAAATACAAATATTTTCAAATGTAATGTGATTCTATCAATTTATTAAGCATAAGCTTCTACTTATAGGTGATTGATAGAATTAATTAAGAAAACTTTTTTTTTGTAAATCATAATTTTGCAAGCTCGAAGTCCCCAGTAAACTGTTTGTTCACCTTTCCAATTTAATAGAAGTATGTTGTTGAGCTTCCTAAGCGTATATTCTAGTTGCTTGGCAATGGATTGTGGAACAATTCATTTAAAGTTCAATGAACATAGAACTAGAGTAATTTATTCAAATCCACCACTTATTAAATCAGGATTTGACTTAATTTTTTTTTTCCTGACTAATAAAATGAACTTGAAAAGAATTAACTAAACCTCTGCGGAATTGTGACAAGGTAATTCTGATGACTATGTTGTCTGTTGGTTTTTACTGCCTGGAAGTGAGGCAAATGGAGATGAATAAATTTCCCATTGTTTTGTGGATTGTCAGAAAAGGATTTATTTTAAACAGATTATTGTCTCAACATCATTCTCCTTTCAAGATAAGTAACGTGGTGATAATATACCTGCATTTATATTAGGCATCTGAAGTTTCTGAATATTTCACAAGAGTATTTTCTTTATCACTAGTAAATGTGCGTATTAAAAAAACCAGACTGAATGTGTTGAATTGGGATAATTTTCTGATAGGCATGAATCATTTCATTGCCTGAATTTAAAATGTTACAATAATAAATACATTTTATTTTAAGTATCAGTTTTGGACCAGTTTTACTAATGCATGTATGTCTGGTTGGATAGTTGCTGCTTCTTTAATCTAAGCAAAGAAATACAAATATAACATGACATATTCTCAAAATGTCAAGCTCACTGGATAATACCGTGGAACTCCATGAGCTTTTGGTCAGAGCCATAAAGAATTATTATTACTATTATTATTATTAGAACCCAAAAGAAGGAAATGTGAGATTCTGAGGGTTGTGTTGTTGTTATAACATTATCCTCATTACCTGTAAATCATGTTTAGATCAGGGCACCAAAGCATTATGTCCTCTAGAAGAAAACAAAGCAAGACAGCCCCAGGAGCCTACAGACTTAGTATAAAACAAGGTTTAACTGTTGAAAAAAGAAATGCATTTCCTTGTCTCCCCAGTGAGATAATCTGGAATATTTATCTAAACACCAGTCAAGTCTATGGGATCTGCAGCTGTATGCAACTCTAAGACAATCAATTTTATTTTTTCCTACCCATTCTTCATTTTGAAGGGTTCTCACAGATGGGCAGGGTGCAGAGTGGCAGTGACTGCTTGTATCTAACTGCCGGTTTTCTTGGAGGCAGCCTCTCTGACTCAGGCAAGTCCAGGCAAGTCCATTTATCCTGTAGCACAGCAGAAGCGTGTTCCGTGCTTCCTGACCAGTTGGCTTCATCATGGGATAGGGAGCACAAAGAAGATGCACACTTACAGTGTCATGGTTCTCATGATTTAAGGATATAACCAAGACAGAGTTTATAGCAGAGAAGGTTTTAGGCACATAAACTCTTCTTCCTATGGATTTTGACATCTTCAGTCAGGATTTTGAAAACCTCTTTGTGATACCATCCTAAATAGGAATTGCCAAAGTAGGACGTCATTTATGAAGAAGGGAGGATATATACTGCATCCACCTCTGCAGTCTTCAGTATAACACAGCCATGGACCTGTTGGAGCAGGTCGAGGTGAGGCCCACATAAGTGATCAGAGGGGTGGAACACCTCTGCTATGAAGAGAGGCTGAGAAAGTTGGGGTTGTTCAGCCTGGAGAAGAGAAGGCTCCATGGAGACCTTATTGAGGTCTTTCAACACTCAAGGGGGCTTATAAGAAAGAGGGGGACAAAAATTTCAGCAGAGCCTGTTGCAATAGGACAAGGAGTGATGGTTTTAAACTGAAAGAAGGTAGATTTAGACTAGATATAAGGAAGATTTTTTTTGCAATGAGGGTGCACTAGCCAACATTTCTTGAGAAGAATTCTATGCATTCTAAATACTTTGTGCTTTGTTTAATTAAGTAGCCTCCTAATTATTAGCTGTCATTTAATTCAGTGTTTGACTTCACCCCACTAAGTGAAAAAGCCCTTTCAGAAAATGAGATAAATGGATTTAGAGTTTATGTTACATTTCTTCTTTCTTATTTCTCTTTTATTGGCCAATCTTAAAATCCATAGGAAAGAACAATATTCAGTGAAAATGTACTAAGGCAAACTATTAATAAATCTTTTCTTATGTTTGCATACTTTTTTCTTTCCATTTGAGTGTATGCTTGCCAAGATAATAAACTCAAAGCATTAAGAGCATAGATGCCTTAACAAAGGGATTCAGCAGCAATGCATGATCTAAAAATGAGAAGCTAAGAGCAACAGTGAACATGACGGTGTCTTATCACGGTTATCAGGGGTGAGAAGAGACATCAAGAATATTAATGGATTCAGAAGTAGCCAGAAGTGTCTCTGAAAATGGAGGTGTATTAGATGTGTGTTCTACATCACTGATAAGAGGGTGTGCAAAAGCAATAGTTTCAAGAGATCAGACATTTGTAAAGAAATGTGGCATTCTAAGTAATAGGATATACGTGATTATGTAGGTTATTCAAATTGACAGTTTTTATTGGGTGAGTATATTAATTGGATAACAATAAAAATGTAGTTCTAACTTAAGAAAAAGGTTTTTTAAATTTAATAAATTAAAATTAACATTCATAGGTCTATCGATCCTAATAATGAGTGTAATACATCTCAGTGCTTGTGTATAATTCATATTCATGAACTTCTGTATGTATACCCTTCAGGTGCAAAATTATCTGCTGTTTGTTCTTTCTGTTAATATTGGCTGATGGTCTCCCATCTATAGTGTATTTTGCTGTGATTTACTTATTTCTGATATAAAAGAGCCTCCCCAAGTAAACTGCCTTGCCCTCTTTTCCTGAACAGTCCTACTGGCTGACCAGCTCTGCCTGCCACACAGCACCAAACACTCGCTGCTCCCAGAGTTACAACTCTCCAGCTTTTCTAGAAGCTGATCAGAAAGTATCAGCCCACACCTCTCAACAGGCAAACTGCACATCCCCTTGTCTTCGTGTAGCTGCTCATTCCAAACTTGACCAGTCTCATGTGGTTTGTAATGTTTCTAGTGCCTAGTTTCTTGTGGCATGGAAACCACTGGCAGAAAGGGGTTGCAAAATATGGGAAGGAGCATTAATGGGCTTGTTTGTCTTGCATACATCAGCTGGAGTTTTAAAATAGCCCTTCTAAAAAATCCTCTTTAAACTGTGACTTCTTTAAGCATTATCTTAAAAGTCTGAGCTCAAATTGTTTTTTGGTCACAGTTACACTGCCTTGTGCTGTCTGTAATTTCCATACTTAAGTAATGGAAAAGATATTTTCTGATTTAAAAAGAATGTTTAAAGTGTATGTGATTATATTTATACCATAATAGGAAGAACTGCTTCTAAAACTTAATGGCAGAGGTGTGCCAATTAAAAAGCTGATTTAACTTTCCATAGCAATGAGAATATGGGTAGGTTTCCTTTAAAAGACTGGTATAGAGTATTTTAAGAGCTTCAAAAAGAAAAACTGTATTTTCTGTTGTACTTCTACAGATGATTTTATTAGATCATTTAAAAGTTATATAAAAAGGGCAGCATTTCTTACCAAGAAAATGAGATTTTAAAATAACTTACATTAGTGGTCAATCCTTGGTATGTATGTTTGAGTTCTTACAGCTGTAATGATTTGTTTTAAAGGAGCCATATCAACCTGTGCTGATTTTTAAGCCTTTGCTGATTGATTTGACTTGTTTGATGTATTATAAATCACACAGCTATAAAGTCACAGTAAAAATTCCATTAAACTTGGGAGGTAAAAAAACCCCCCAAAACCATAAATAAAACAGTATGAAATGCAAGGCAGCAGTAAATGTGCTATTTCTTTTCCTTTTTTTAAATTTAAGTTTACAGACAAGGCCATTTTTGTGTGAAGAAAAACAATGGCGACAAATAAGAAGCTACCAGGAGTCTCGCTATATAGGTGCATTTTATTTCCTAGACTTGAACTTGAAATGCAACAATATTTCACTTTCCTTCACTGTGCCACTATAATGTTGATTTTTGTCATTTCATTGATGATAACTGGTATTATTTGTTTTCAAATTAAGACTCTTGACCAGGAAAACTATTGTTAAAAATACCTAAAAATATCTAGAAGAGGTAAGGACTTCTGAATGTGATCCCTCTTGCTTCTAATAATTTAATTCTTACATTTACACCATCTAAACTGTCTAACCAGCAACTATGCTGAACTTCACACTAGACTCTATTTTCTGTATGATTTCTTGTTGCTGTATATTTTGTCCTCTGAATTATCCCTTTTCATTTCCACATTTAGGCTGAGTTGATGAATACTGAAGTAAAATTTAGAAATGACAAAAGTTTTGTGATTGAGATCTCAGAATGGAAAAAGACCTAATTTTCTTGAATTAGATGTCTTAAAAAGTCGAATGAATTGTTGTAATTTACACAATTTTATCAGAATTCTTGTCATCTTCTTCACAAAAAATAAAACTTGGCCTAAGTAAAAATGAAAATGGATTTTTCTTTTAAGTAGGGAAATACATTTAGTATTTACCCTGTTTTTCTTTTTTTTAGTATCCATAAATTAAGGATACACTCAGATTATTTCATGGTGCCTTAAAATCTTCATAGACACAGGGAATAATATTCAAGACACAAGATTCTCATTTTGGGTTCTATCATAACAGCCAAATATGAGGGCGAATATCCTGCTAGTTAGTTAAGCCAGACTGTCACTGGAGTGCGGGGCTAAAGGTGACATAGTGGTGTATGTGTGAGGTGTGAGGTGCATGTTAACTGGCTACTAAAACATCTCCTGGAATATCTTAAAGCTAATTAGTACCTCTTGCATCTGAGGCTGCATTCTTATAAATAGTAATACTGCCAATGATGATCCATAGACCCGTTTCTCAGTGAGATGTGGCTGAAGAGCTGCTGATTCTCTGAAGTGTTGAGGAACATGAATGCATTGCATTTTGCTTTATCTACATTTCAGTAGTCACGTGGACAATAATCTTTGATTGTTCTATACTGCTGCCCTCTCCTTGACTCCTGTGACTTGCATGACTAGTGCTCCACTGTCGATGCAGTGGGTTGTATTCACCTGAGTCTCTGCACTGGTCCGGTTTGTCACCATCAGAGGTACGGGGTAATCTCTGAAAAATGGTAACCCAGTTTTTGTTAAGTATGAAGTACTGGAAATTCTTCATCTGGCACTGTGATCAATGGGGTTTAGGAGGCAATTAATGCTTTGTTGTTTTGAAATCAACATCTCTAGCTTTGGGTTGTATTACCTGCCAGATGGGGCTTGCTCTTCAGCTGGTTGGCAGATATATGCAAATGCACAACTGATTGCATATTTGGCCTGTTGCTTTCTGTAGGAGGTGCACATGCTGATAGTTTGTAAAGTGGTGGATATATAGCTGCCTTTAATTAGTGTCAGGCCAAACAAATATAGTGAGGGCTCCAAGTATCACGTAACGAATGTTAGAGCTCATGAGTGTGTGAAGGCAAATATGCATATTCAAAATATTCAAAGTGTATTCCAGGTCACTCCCTTGGGTCTTGGTGCACAGAATTTCTGAAATTTCTCTATAAAATTCTGTATCACTCATTTTTCACAGGATCACAACAGAATACTCAGAAAGCAGCTCCTTTCTGTACACTGTTGATTCTCTTTTTTTTCCCCATTTTCCTTGTTTCTTATTTCAAGTCCTTTTATGACTGTATGCAGCACATCTCATTAATCTGTTACCAGATTGCCTCTGCTGGTCTGCCATTTCTCCGTCTACAACTTCAGAGTCTTGATATCATGTGCTGTTTTTGACAAGTCAAATATTTGTTCCAGAAAGAAAACTTGTTTTTATGTTTTTCTTGCCTATGCAGACATTATTACAATTAAATAGTAATTTTTTGTTGTTGTTGTTATTTTACGCAAAGGAATGACATTCCTTTGTTTTGCATATCCATACACACTGAGATTGTTACCAAACGAGGAATAGTTGAATAATTCTATCTTTTAAGCATTCAAATCTTCTTTGCAGCCACTGCAGCTTTACAAGATGTGATATTTCAGATACTACAATGTAAGAAAGACCTATTATTTAATGCATTGGGACTGAAAACCATCTGGTTTTGCTAAAGAAATTTTTGTATGTCTTTTGACAGTTAAACTGATAAATAACCAAATGGGAATTGCAAGTAGCGGTGGTAGCAGTGTGAGGTTTGTCGTGCCAAGAAATCTCAGAGACCACCTGGAATTACTGCTGAAAGAAAAAAAGAAATATGTTTTATTACTCCTGAGTACCCTTCCTTTAATCACTTTATCTTTCCTGTACACTGATGTCTAGCCTCCTTATCTCATGTTCTTCCTGCAGCTTCTTAGAAACACTTCAGTTTGTTCGATGTTTTTCTTTGTTGAAGTCACAGGTTTTGCACATGTCAGCCACAAACTGCTGCAAGATTATTGCTCCAAGATTACCATGAGTCTGTGAAAACTTCTTGACAGGATTAGTAGGGACCATTGCTGCTTCAGATAATGAAGATAGTCTAGCCTGGTGAAACTGCAACAGTATGGAGTTGTAAGTACTAATCAGAGAGATGTCAAGATAGCCTATTTATTGTCTGAAAGTAGAGCACAGAAATGGTCCGAGAGTGTACAGGAAAATAAGTTCAGCACGCTTGTTGAAAGGTGGGAGGGACCCATGATGCTTGAATTTATTTCAGCTACCTTGTCTGCGTGTATTCAATTCAATATACATTTGCAGTACCAAGACAAGTTTAAAAGTCCTTGGTGCCTGCAGCAGTGATTACTTCTCCATGTGTTGGATAAGAGCATGTGGGTAGATATTCACATGTGTGCCAAAGTAACGCAGAAGAGACAATTCTGCATAAAGAATCTCTGTGGTGAAATCACGGTCATTGCTGGAATAACTGCTGCATGCTGGAGGTACGGTTTGTTTTCTCCAGCAGAGCTTCCCTAGTAGCCCAGGGGCTGTTTGCTTTCCAAACAGATGTGCAGAATGCAGGAAAACCTTCTGCATTTGCTTTTCTTGTAGATTGCTGATGCTGAAATAGCCAGAGCTTTAGAAAAGTGCAGCCTGGGTGGGTGAATACTTCTTGCGGAGCTGAGCAGAGGATGGCAGACAGCGTTTTCTCTTTGATGTCTGCTGCATTTGACAGAGTTTCCCGGGTGGCTAGGCTTCTTTCAGGATGATGTTCCTGTTAGAAATAGCTAATTTGGGAGACATCAAATAGTTCCCAATTTAGCTTATTTTAAAGAAACTCAATATTGAAAGTGAAGCAGATACCGGTGAGATACTAGTGAGAGCAGCGGGTGGGTAAATGTATGTGGGGTGGGTAAGCAAAGAAGCCACTTCAGAGTACTAAAAAAATCCAATTGCCTTATGCTAGTTTGGCTTCAGAAATATGTCTTCTGGAAGTGTCACTGAAATAAGATTTCCCCACTGCCCTTACACACAAATAGGAGTGTATTTATTTGTTACCTGCATGTAAGGAATTAAGTTGAGGAGGCTGAGATCCTTCATTCAGACACAGTAAATATGGGTATGAGAACATCAGTCACAGGACATAACACACATGAAGATGTGATGGAAAATAAAGTCCCATTTTGAGCTAGTGCAAGGATGTATACACCTCTCCTCACTAAAAGAAAGCCCTAAAGACAGGTCCAATCTCTGCAGTTTTTCCCACCTTGTGCTGCAAAGCCGGTATCAGGGCCATGGGTACAATCTTACCGGCAGCCTTCTCTTTTCCTAACGTCCTTGAGTATTATTCCAGCATCTAATTTTAAATTGTCAGCTGATTTACTCTCTGCTTTTTAGCCCTTCCTTCAAAATTTGATGGTTTGCATGTGCTCACAAGATCAGTGGTGATCTGGGAAAAAATGTTCTTCTAGATCCATTCGTCCAATTCACAGTTGGCTCCTTAGGCAGCCAGAAGCAGACTGTAGAAGACTTGGTCTGGTAGTGGTGTCTTATCATTGCCCTCTCTTTCCTGCTTGCATGGGATGCTCAAAGAGAGCAGGTGCCCATTGCACATGCAGAGTGCAGGTGATTTATTCATGCATCCAAATGATGCTTTTGCAATAAACCTAATTAGCTGCAGATTTACCTGTTACCTGTTCTCTTGCTTGCTGCAGTATGAAGATGCTCTACACATCCAGCATATCCAAGAGCTTGGAACGTTTACTCCATGGCACTTTCCATCCTGTATAACTCCTTCAACAGACTTTCAAAAAAGTTACAAGGTCATAACTTAATTATTTCACAGGATATCTTTTTGTGTAACACCAGGATTTTACTTTACTTTTTTACTATCAAATTGAGGTTGAATATACTGGAAACTCAAAGGGAGTGAACATCACTGTTTGCATTTAGCAAAGTAGTAGCACAATGAAGTTTATGCAATATAACATGTTTTTTTTTTTAATTCTGAATGTTTTTCATTATTTTTCATATTTTCAACATTACAAGTTTCACAAGTAGTTGGGAAATGTGTCTTTTCCTAGCACACAAACATCCAGTCTGAAATTATAATATCACATCATATCGTTCTGATTACTATTTTACCTTTTTCCCTTCACTAGAGGATTGTCAGATGGGTGCAGCTGATGATACTTCACAAGCCAGCTGAACAAAAATGAAGCTAATTCTTTCAGCAATGACAATAGGAGGATTATATTTATTATATAGAAATAAATTTATGCAATCTCACCTAGAACTTTACAATCTAGGGCACTGCAATTAAAGAAAATAATCTAAATACAGATGAGAAGAATCAGATATAGATACGTGTGTGTGCAGTCAAAAGGAGAGGATTTATTTTTCTTTTGCATATTGTTCACATGTTTGAGGAAGGAAATAATATCTTTATAATGTTCCCTAATGGTGGTAATATTGAGATTTTTACTATGACTTTTTCTGCTGAAATACTCAAGCCAATAAATTTATTGAGTACTTTATTCCTTGCTCACACTGGCATCTCTATGGCATAAGCACATCAACTGAATGCATTATACACAGAGAAAAAAAAACACTTCTCAGTGCTGAGGAATCAATTATTTTTATAGTTTCAGTATCTGTTGCCACACTCAAGAAATGAAACAGAAAAAATTAAACACAGGGTAGGTATTTTCAAGAATACCTTCAGATACTATTTTCAAGGCATACTCCATCTTTAAATTACGTTTTGAAGAGGTACTAGAAATACTGTCCTTCCCATGTATGATGGTTCAAAAGATTTTTCTGGCAAAATATCTGATTAAATTCAAGGTGAGAAGTTAGAAGTTGTTTGCTGAACATTCTATTATAAAAATCTCTGTCATAGAAACTCCTGTACTCCATTCAGCAGAGCAGAATTTCTAGGTGTAGTAGCAATTTGTGAAATAATCATGGTGCTCTTCGATTATATTGTGACTTCTTTCTTTCTCTGTAGGGGGATGGCATGTTCATAGGCCATTTCTGCATGTTCTCAGTTTTGTAAGGTTGAGACTTGCAGAAAATAAAATACTATTTATAGCTTGTAGCAGACTTTACACCCTCAGAAAGAAGTGAGGTGCAGCACACAGTTCAGGTACTCTTCTGTATAGTAGATGTTTATTAATACCATCTGGATAAGTCTAGAGATTTTTGGGTTTGTTTCAATAACATCACAGTTTTAATGCTTAATGTGTCAGCAGAGCTGCTAATCCATAAGTTTGTGTTTAAAAATCTACCTGGTTTGCATTTATGGAGTTGTGATCTAGCTGTATTGCATTTAGACCTTTGGCTTCATTTTGGAAGAGTTGCTTTATTGCAAAGAGATTGGACCACCAGGTTTTTTACCTTGTGTAAGCTACAATCCTTTTGATTTTATTGTTTATATTTCATCATCCCTAAGTGATGCCATGAGAAATTATGTAAGTTCTCCAGAAGAAAGTCTGCCTTTCCCAGTTACATTTATAAGGGAGTGAAAAGTGAAGAACACAATACAAGTTCTACTATCAAACTTGCAGCCTGGGTCTCTAGAGGTTGGCTTATGCTTACTGATGTCAGCTGGTATTTTGTCATTGAATTCAATAATATGTAATCTTGTTCATTTGGTTTAGAAGTTAGGAGTTCTGTTGGTTCTACAAGTCCCTCTTGAGAAAGACAATTACTGTCACACCTGCTGGCTCATGGAATGGAGTCCAAATTATTGGATTTATTACTGGTATTGTCGGTTGTAGCTCTGACATAAAAAAGACACTTAAGTGGGCTGCTGAAAGGTGCATATACAGACTTAGAAGAAAGTAAACTTTTTAAAATTATTTGTAGCATTTTATTTTATGTGTTTTGTGTATTTTCACAGTCCTTGTTCCATGCAAACCCCTGCTATAATCAAGTTTTGGCTTCATAAGAGTATCAGGATCGTATCACAATTTTATGCTGCCTCCAGTTTGTGATCACTGTGTGATTGTAGTGAAAAACTGCATATTTTCAGCATGTTTCTTACTTACAGAAGCATAAAGCTATTTGATCCTTTGAGTATGCAGCATGGCCAAAAAATTTAATATTGTATTCTTAGGTAATTCCATTAAAGTGCTATTTATCAAACACACGTTGTCAAGTTGTTGTTTGTTTTCTTTTTGGCTTTTAAAGCTTCAAAAAGTGACTGTGGCCATTGTGTTTATTGTATTTTGTAAAACTATTTGTGCAATAGTGATAACAGGTATTAAAGAATTTGCCTGATGCTAATTGGGTAATCTGTGTGAAGAAAGCACATTTTAATGGTAAATATAGTTCCTTGTTTGAAACTTAACAGCTAATAATACACCTTCAACACTAGTACGATGTTTTACAATTAATTATGGCTACCCATACTCTAGTTACTACAGTGGTAAATTGTAATGAAACATGAATGCAACAAATAAAGCATTTTAACATGATGGCAATATTCCTTTAGGCTAACCTTTCAGATTCTACTTTCTTACCTAACTTTTCATCTGTGAAGGTATACCATCAGATAATGTTGTCCAATGACATCTTTATCTTTTCTACAAATGTCAAAAGCCTCCAAAAATGTTTCCTTTTTTATTTTATGTTAATGTTTAACAGCTGTGACAATTTTAGTATATAATGCTAGTATATAGTGGAATGGCATTTTAAATCAAATATATTACAAATTGGCCTGTTCTAAGTAGTAAAATTAATAACTCTGCAGCAAAATAATAAAGAAAATATTAATCAGGTGTTGCATAGAAATAAAAAGTCTCTTGGAAATTACATTTCAAGGGGTATTTAGCAGTAATTTTGTCTTTCCTTAAAAATTTATTCTTATAATTAAACAATTAAACAATGTTTCAATTTTAACAAAAAATATTGTTTCGAAAAATGTTCACCCCAGACAGCTCTAGCAGGTTTTCTTGCTGGTAGTCGAGTATCCTTCCTGTTAGTACAAATTTAGAACTATGGGGTATGTTACTTTCCTTTACATACTTGTATGAATATGAAAACCAGGAAGAGAACTTTAAGAATAGATTTTGTTTGAGGTTATAGTAATTTTATATACCCAGTGGATTGTTTTTAGGCTCAGACTCTCATGATGAGATTTAACCTGGTTGATGACACCGTGAAGTGCTGGTGGAAGCAAGAACTCCCCTCTTTCTCTGGATCTACCTGCTCACTTGATCTGGACGCAGTGATCTCTCAGTGATTCAGGGTGATTCTGTTTATGATCAGAAAGAGAATATGAAACAAGCCAAATGAGAAATGCAGCTTCCTTCAGCTCAGGTCACTGAAGCAACTCTCTTTGCAGTTTAGCCATCATAGTTCCAATGCAAGGGAAAGATGCAAGCGTTAATGCTGTTGATCTCAATAAAACTATCTCCAATCTGAACCAGGTAAGAATTTGGCACTCCTGAGTTTGGAGTTTTTGTACTTAAAAGCCTTCCTGCAGCCTGGCTAGTGCCTGCTGCTGTCACCGATGCTTACAGGCGCACTTGGTATTGCTATTTTGCAACAAGCTGAGGAAAAGGAGAGTTGCAATTCGGTTGATCTCCTGAGAACAAAGATGGGCATATTAAGGATTTTCTTTACTTCAGATCATATTATAAGCACAATATATACTGCTCAGTTTTGAAATGGCAGTCTTTTTAAACAATCTTCCAAATCATGCAACTCTTCTGATGACATCCTGTGAACAAAAGCATACTTGCTAGGTCTACCCACTAGAAATGTGTGAGAAAATATCTTTTCAACTTGGCTTTTCTTACCTCTTTAATTTTTAAATATTATAGCTCTTAAACTGTGTTTTTTATCCCCTAAAGTGACTGGCAAAGCTCAATACAACATTGGTATAAAGATTATGAAAGTCTTAGCTCTGAAATCTTTTTCGTCTAACCTTAATTTTCTTCTTCCTTTAAATCTGAACCATGTTTAAATTTTTATCCTTAATTATGAAAATCACAATTGTTATATCTTCAATTCATGAGCTTCTTCCACTTACTAGTAATTACTGCCTAGGGGAATAAAAACTTGCTAGTTTCTTTAAGACTGAAATAGAAAGCTAGGAGTTTGTAAAATACTCTGTTCTTTCTCGATTAATACTTGACTGCTAGCAGTGGCGTGCCGCCTTCTGTTTGGTCCATGAGGCTGCTAGTCATTGTCACAAAATGAATAATAATTCTTAAGATTATGCAACTGAAGTGCTCCATAAGAATTGTGCTAAAAAACTTCATCCCTCATACATTAGTCCAGGTATTCACCTGTATACAGGGATCTTCACAAGGAATTTTAAAACCCTGCTTCTGATAAACATGTATAAAATGTGTAATTCTGCACTTACCTACTAATAATCTAAATGTCACATAATTAAACCCACTGTTTAATCAAAAGAACCTGTATTATAAATGCATATGAAAGGCTGGGGTAAGGTAATGTGAGTCTGTGTAGTTAGCCTAAAGCCACTGATGATACTTTCTTGTGCTGTGCTGTGGGAGGTTTAGATTCTAGAAGGGATGCAGGGAGTTACAGCTCTGAGTTGATGATTTTTGATATCTTTAAAGACATGAAAGTGTGCATCTCCACAGAAGACTTTTTGATGATATTACAATATTCCTTGAAGAGATTTAAATTCCAAAACTACCGTCACTTGAAAGTGTCTTATTATCTCTATATCTAGTTTCAATGAAAAGACACATGGCATAACATATACTTAATCTTATTTGGAGGTTATCTAAAGGACAATATGTGCAGGTTGATGAAAAATAAAAGTTCAGTGGATACAAACACTTTTCACTATCAGTTTATTGCAGGATGTCTGTACCTGCAGGTCTTTGACTACCAGATGAGTAAGGGAGAAGAGCTTAAAAGCATAGCATAACATAACAGGGACAGCAGATCACTAACTCACTGCTTGGTCAGATAAAGAGAGTATGCCTGATCAGGGAAAACAACATTTACATCTCAAATAAGGAATAAAATAATCAATATATTTAATTTATTTGCATACATTTCATAACCATTTCTTACAGAAATTAAAAATAAACATGTTTGAGATGTGAGAATAAGTGTAGGGGGAAAAAATGTGTTAAATCTGCTCAGCTCCTTGAAAAACTCAAAATGGAGATTGACCCTAAAAGCTAACAGGCTCTGCTTTCAAATGGGCTTCTCTGACTGAAGAGACCTGAGGAAGACAGGAGTCTCTGAGGAGGTTTTGTCCAGAAAGCATCTAAAGCAAGTCAGCTGGATACGGGGAGAGAGAGGCCTTAAGTTGAAATCCTAGTTTGATAGGTTAAGTGTGATTTCTCTGTTGTTTCTTCTTCTTGTAGATATGTGAAACAGTAAGGTCTGTTTTGGATGGTGCATAAGGTACTTCTGTTTTCAATTTACTTTTAAGCAAGTTTGTGTTAGCTTTAACACATGTAAGCTTTTTGTTGTCAACATCAAACTGTCCAGCGAAGGGTGTCATCTGTCAATCAGGATACTGAAATCTGAATAAATATTCTCATTAATGTTTTACTCTGCAACATTTAAAGAGTAATGGTGTGTAGCCCCCTAGAAATTTCATAGGCCGTTTAGTGATCTGGTTTTGAGGTGTGGAAGAAATGTCATCTACTGAACAGTTTTAACTAGGATGGGTCTCTGGAAAACAAAAAAGGTACTAATAGCTACATTCAGCAAGGTGTCATGGTGCTCTTCCAAATCTAGGGATATGGTTGGGTAGGAAATTTAATATCCATGAATACTAAAAGATGATACAAATATCTGGAAACCTATGGCAAGGATTTCCCGAGTAGTTTTTGGCTTGTGAACAGAGTACATTTTAAATAGAGTAGTGTTCTCTGCACATGCTGGTGTATGGGAAGATGTGTTCTGTGAAAACAAATAAGATTCCTTCAGTTTGAAAATGCCAGAGTATTTACTTGCTAAATAAAATATAAAGAAAGCTGTAAATATGCTTCATTACAACACAGCCTGGTCTTTAGAGGATTTTGAATAGCTGTTGTGCACAGTGGAAGACAAATTAATCTCTCTGAATCTCTCTCAGCTGAAACATTCTAATGTTAACTAACAGTTTCTAGTGATCAAAGTGATTTAGTTAAATTATTTATTTGCATATGCATTTAAAAGTTTTTATTGTTGTAGCTCAAGGGAAGAGAAGGGAAGGGGGAAGAAGAAGGTCTTAAGATAATTACCTGAGATTTAAGAGCAGCTGGCCCTGCTTTGTCCTACTTTCAAAGCTAGATCAGGCATCTTTGGCTGCCTAAGATCTCCTGATTGCCATGGCATCTTTATTGGGGCTTCTCACAATTATAATTCCAGTCTTAGCTGCCCTTTCTCCTTTTAACTAATAATAAAAATGATCAAGAATACATATTTTCATCCATTAAAAAATATGGTGTATTGTATTCCCTTCTAGTCAACAAGTTTTCTTAACGGGGAAATCTCTCTGGTTTCGTGCAGAGTCTGTTGCAGTTGTATGTATTTATGTATTTTATTGTCTCTTTTCTGTTGTTCTCCATATTGAATTCTCTGATAGGAAAATTGTCAACTTAAAAATCAGAACTAGATTCTGTTTGGCACACAAGAGAAATCAGTGGAAGGCTGAGGTTATAACATTGCTCTTTTTGCCTTTTCTCCTTCAAGTTAATTGGTTCCAATTGCATGTTGCTGCTTTAGTAGTTTAGCCGGTGTCTGCTATGTGGTCGTGTATAGCCCCAGGAAACAAACTGATTAATGAAAGCTAATTGGGGTGCAAATTTGTTTGTATTGACATTTGAAGCCTGAAATCAATAGTATATAACAAACAAAACAACTAACTATCGAATCTTGTATAGCCCAGCTTAAAAATGAAAAAGCAGCAATTTTTTATTTTTAAAAATATCTTTTAGCAAAAATAATGCAGAGAGAAAATTGTCAGTTCTTAGTATTTCAAGTATCATTCCTGTTCCATTTTTAGTTCTAAAGCTTTTGAAACTTATAAAAATCCCACAAAAACCAAACCCAAACAAAAAACAAAAACCCACAACAAACCAAAACCTCCAGGAAACCGTTTAGAAAGGTCAAGGGAAACGACTTTTTGTCTTATCACCTTTATATCTGTGGAGACACTAATTCTCAGAACTCAGAGGAGGAATATTCTATTGTGGGTTTCAAAAATGAAATAAATGTAAACGGAATTCCATTCTGCATATTCTCAGAAGAAGGAGGCATCAATCTGTATGCTTCATCAGTCTTTCCTTTACCTTTGTTGTCTTCAGGGCTGCATTTTAAATGATTGTCTTGTGTAATAAAAATCATATGAAGAAGGGTCTGAAATGATAATTAAGCTATTTGTGATTTTTTTTTTCTCTTGTAGAATAAAAGTTCTTTATTAACAGGTTAGTGCAACTCCATATTTTGATTTTTTTCAGCAATTCTTTACACGGATTAGTCTCACAAAGAATTCTAGAAAATAGTGTTAGCCACTTTTGTAACTGTAACTATATCCACACATAGTTATATATGTGTATATAGACTTCTGTAGTAGGAAGCCTGAGAACAAGGTGCCTTTGTATAATTATTTAATTTTTAATATATTTTGATCACAAAAACACACAATAAACTCAGCATTCTGTAATACAGCAATGTGGTGAAAACAGATAAACTATTTCAGAAGGCAAATTCTAAATATCAGTTATGACTGAAAAAGACAACTTTAATCTATTCAGAGGTATAACTGGTTAATTCCTTGCCTCACATCTTCTTTATGCTCTTATCAAATCTGAACAAGACCTTTCTCCATTGCTTATGAATGAAAATGTATTAAATTGCTAATTGTTCACTTACTTTTAATGGAAGAACCAGTAAGTGAAGTATTATAAGATTATTTCAGGTTTATCTGTATTATCATATTCTGCAGACAGGATATCGTTATATTAAAACTAGACCATTTTCTTTGAGTCATTTGCACATTGCTATCATTTTAAAACAGGTGAGGTTTGACCTTACTCTGCTCCCATTGGATCTGGACAATTTCAGAGATTCTATGCTTCTATGATTTTATGCTTAAATTGCTTTTTATTTTGTTTTTCTGTTTGTCTGCACCTTAACAAAAAAAGATAATGCCTTCAAGTAAATGGCACTGATAAAATATAGAGATTAAAAACCTTTGGAAGACTTGAAGAAGTTTCTCTCTATATCTGTAAGTTATTTCTGACCTGATTGACACCTTTTTTTCAGTTCTGATTCTGTGATATTGTCAGTTATTTGTTTGGGCTACATGAAGGCTTTTAAATTCCTTTCCACTACTAGTTAACTTGCAAAGAAGGATTAGAGTCAAGGTCCCCTGAGCACACAAGTTAGTGTGTTGGTTCCTGAAGTTATGTTATTTCTTTCATATTTTATTTTATTTCAATAAAAGTTAACAGGAGAGAAATTAAATTTTTGTAGTTATTAGCTATTTCATTGGCATTTTTTCTTCCAGTTTTTGCCATGACTTGTGGCTGCATCCATAAATACTTGGAAATCGAATCCTCACACTTAGTATGGTTTGATGTGTATATCTGATTGTACATATGGATCCATCTTCAGCACAGTGTAAAAAACTGCAGGAAAAAAGAACCCCACTTTTTTGGCACCTCTAGATCTTCAGTTTTACATAGCATTACTTCTTCCCTGTGTGTCATTCAGACTTCAGCTTCTTTTTTCTGTGTAAATAGTCCTAGTGCTATGCTTTTCTTCTGTACCTTGGATATATTAATTTTCTATCTTAATGTCAGACATACTTATCATTTCCAATTTTTCAAGCATTCTTCTGGTTGATTATTTTCAGTATTTTGATTTTTAAATGTTCTCATTTTCCTGCCTGCCTGCCTTGAGTCTGGACAGCATGTATGAGATGGATTATTTTCCTCCTTTTTGCCAAGTTCTAAAAACTTTCTATTTGAATAGCTGCATAATGATAACTATAGCAGTTCTCTAATTCAAGCCATCTGCAAAAGAAATATCTCCTTGGAAATGTGTTAACCTGATCTAGTGGAAGTAAAGGAATGTTTTGGGTTTTTTTTCAAAAAGACTGAAGTGAAAGAAGAGAAAATCTAGTGTCTGCATATTTAAGCTTTGATTTAAATAGAAATCCTGAACCTTGAAGTTTTAAGAGTGGGGTTTTAGAATGTAAATTGTTAAAATAGAAAGATAGGGAATTCAGATTCCTTTAACAACAATTTCAAGGGACATGCAAGTAAGTCCTGAAGGGAGATCCAACTCATCTAATTACCCACTAGTATAAGAAGATTTTAATTACTATGAAGATTATTGAGACTACCATCCTATAAATGTCTTTTTCCCCGAGTCTTGTCTATGTGAGCACACATACCATCCTTTCACAAACATTTGTAATTAGGCTGAGTTTGTCAGTTACCAACACAGATCACTATTGATAAACAGAATCAAGAATAGAGTTACAGTAAATATACACTAATGCTTATTAGTAAAAACATGTAATTACATACCTAAAAGACCTAAAGGCTATGGTAAGTTGTACTCTTTGTAATGTTAAAGTGCACAGCAGATGATACTGGTTTTCCTAAGGGCTCACAGTTTTATCTTGAAAATTGCCTGTTAAAAGGGCTCTCTTTCCATTGTGTCAGATCTAACTTACCTTGAAAAATTACTCTGGGATACCAACGTCATAATGTGTTCTAATACTGCTTTTAATTAATGATCTCTAATAAAGATAATGGGTCAGCTTACATTCTACTTATTAATTTTAAAATGAACTTCAAACTACAATTTAAGGGACTAAGTCAAGCAGAGACTGCTGGAAAGGGTCTGATGGTATTAAAATGTTGATTGGAGACAGAGGGATCTTAATTGACTTGCAGCACTGAGGATGTTCTCTGTCAGGACGGGACCGTTCTCCTGCCTTTTGGACTTCTCATCAAGGTCTCCATTCTTATAGACTTCAGAATAGAAGGACAATGTATTTTGTGCTCATTTTGTTATTTTTTGTTTGTGACCCATTTCTTGCAGTGCGTTCTCCTTACCTCACAAAAAAGTGTCTGTGTTCAGTGGAACGTGCACCCGCTTTTCCTTTTCATCTGGCTCTCTTTCTTGCTTTTCTTTCTGTATGCAATTAATTCCATATCTATATATTATGTATTTGATCTAGATGTACATATTCATTCCACTGAATTGAAACTCTGAAGTACCCTAGCATGTGATATCTATAAATTATTCAAAATTCCAGTCATAAATTTTAATATGATTCTGAACAACATACTAATCTAAGGAGATGTTAAGTAACTTTTGCAATATATGTTGATATATAAATAGTGGCATTAATGCCTCTGAACATTTTGGGAAGTATTTCATGGTGTCATATATTCTCCATCTCTCTCAGTTCTAAAAGCCATTGTTAGCCTATATCATTTTCTTAGTGAATTCTCAGAGCCTGATCCCATATAGAGCTGCTCTACCACTAATTTTGCTCACATTAAATGGAGGATTGTGTGTGGAACATTTAGGAACCTAGTTTTGCCACTTATCATCAAAGAATCATGGAATTATGTGAGCCATGAAAGATCTCTGGATGTCATCTGTCCAGATCCCACAAAAAGCTGGGCAAACTTTGGTGTTGCATTAGGTTACTTTTCCAGTTATTTTTCAGTATTTCTGAGAATGGTGATTCCACAAACTCTGGACAACTTGTTCCAGGTTGTATTTCTGAACATTACAGAGTCTAAACCAAATAAAAATGGGTTTGAAGTATTATGATTAACACATCATAATTGTCTTGTAACTTCAAGAGGAGCTGTTAATTAGCTTAAGAATGAGGTCCTCCATGTAACATGATAACATTAAATAAATAAATATTGAATCTGATTTTACCAATTGATTTTTATTTTTAATTACTACTTATTGGTAATCATATTTGAGTTAGCATTTGAGTAACAGCAGAAAGCTGTGTAGCAATGCAGAAGTATTTTTTCTTAGTTATGAGTATGAAATGGTCCCATTGGATGTAAAAGAAATGAAAACTTTCTTGTGAATTGCTGTGAACTGGAAAAAAAGTGTTTAATATTTGTAATACAATTTAATGTGAAAAGATTAAATAAACCACAGAAAACAGTCAGCAGCAGGAAGAAAAGATCACTTGAAAGTTTTATGTTTTGGATATTTCCTGAAGTAATTGTTAAGTATGATAAGTTGAGGCAGATTTTACAGCAGTGCAGTATACCTGCCAGGAAGTATGTAACAAACTGGTTCAATTGCTAATGCACTGGTATTAACAGTGCAAGCCATGATGATTTTTGCTATCAATAATTACTGAGACATGGTAAAAAAAAGTGTACATTGCTTGATGTAGCCAGCCAAATGGAGGCCCAATAATTGTCTGCTGCATCAATCTGTAAAATATAATGACTTCTGAAGGTTGAAGTTTATGAGAGCAGTTCATTACCTGTTCCAAACAATGCTTTATTTTGCTATTGTTTCTTCATTGTGTGGATAGGAAGCACTGTAGCAGAAATTGGGCTCAAGGGAACCAGTGTCTACCAGTAGTTTAACCTTGTGACATTCCACTAAAAAGCACAGGTTCTTCTGAAATACATAATACATGAACTTCTCTGATTGCTTAGCATTGATCAGTACTCAAGTAAATTGAGTTACTATCTTATTAGCATAAACAGCAAGGCTTTAGTGATCCTCTTCACCCTCCCATGGTATATCAAGTGGCTTAGGGATTTCTGCTTCTTTAAAACTTAAAGTCAGTTTGAAAAAAACCCACAGAGCTAGAAAGCTCTTTAACAAAGGCAGAACAGTATTTTGAAGCAGCATCTTTCTGATTGCAGATGCATCCATTTTAACTTCAATATTCGAGTTCCAGTATAGATTAGTTCTCAGACTACTTGTCTTCTGTTGTCAGTTATGTCTGTCATTACATTTTCCTCTCCCTCCATAAGTGTATATATACATTATATATAATTGTATATATACAAGATATATTGTAGATTTCTTTTGTAACATAATTAGGCTGTGTTTCAATGACAAAGTGAAAAAACTTCTCCCCTTTAGGACCCAACAAAGCAGAAGGTTAAGTGCATATGCCTTCCTCAGAGAAGAATCAATGACAGCATGTTTTAGAAGCTTGTTGTCCCTTTCTTTATCAAAACGTGCACACACAGTTGGTATCTTTAAAAAACTAGAAGTTTGTCATTGAAGATGCTTTCAGTTTGCCTTGTTAACTTTTCATTTTTTCTTCCTTTCACCTTTCCAGTTACAGAGGGCAAACTGGCCAAAATGAGTAGAATGTTTCTAGTATAAAGTAGACAGATTGAGTCTACTTTTATCTTCAGTTGTACATAATGATAATTGTCAGCGTTTATTTTTAACTCTCAGCAAAAGGTCAGGATGAAATATTATGTTGAATCGGGGGAACATGCAAGATTAAGGCTAACCATGTATTAAGAGCATTTCAACTCTGAGGGAGGCATTTCTGTCTAAATTAAAGTTTGATGTTGTGGGAACTATCTTTGATTTTATAATGTTCTGAGCCAGTCGTCCAGATTATCAAAGGTAGTTTCAGTAGAAGATGGGCAGAAAACATCAAAAAGGACCCTTTCCAAGACTAACTCCTAGAGCCTTAATTGTTCATCATCTCTGACAGTTTTGAATCCCTCCTTACTTGTCAAACACAGTCTCAGCTGTTTCAGGTGATGCTCGGATACCTGCAGTCGCAGCAGTATGGGAATCATAGGGCTATGCCAGGCAGCAAAGACCTGGCTTTTGTGTCTGCATGCTGATGATGCTGTAGCCAATTTTTGATAAAATTAACAAGATGAGGATCTCATAGATAAGTGGAACTGTGGTGTAGGTATATGCTATCATTTGTGCATAATTTCAATTTAAACTTTTGCATGAAAAAAATATTGCTAGAATTTCAAAGACATTAAATATGTGTACATATGTGACAGATCATGTTATGTGGTACCAGATCAGGGAGTTTGGTGTCTTAATCATTGTTTGCTTATCATTTTGGTCCTTTTCTCATTCAGTTCCTGATGTCTGTTAAATGTCTTTTACTCTTCTGTTCATGCACAGACATGTGGGATAACCCGCAGTGAGGTACTGATTTCTGGATGCACAAAACCTCCTTTGTGATTCTGGGAGATGAGCTGGTATCTGTAATTCTTTTTTGGGCTTTCTGAAATTAATGTTTATTTAGAGTACGTGTAAATTCAAGCTGTCGTCTTGGCAAACAGAAAAACACACGACCTTGAGAAAAAAATGTAAGTCTGGAAACTACTTCTTTTGGTCTGAGCAAATAGAAAAAATAATGCCCCTTCAGGACTTAAGATTTATCCAAAGAAGCCACATAAACAGAGCCACTGGTCTTAGATATCATTAGTCTAGAGCTTCATCAGCTTCAGCTTGGCTGTTTATCTGGGTACTAAAAAAGGGATCTTAAGGTCCCTGAGCTTCTTGTGGATCCTCCCTGTTCTCTCTTTGAAAACATGATCTTACTGTTCTACTGTTTCTGGGTCACTCAGAGGAATCTATAACCATTTGAGAGGCTGTTGTAGGAGCTGACCCCCAACAGGTGCTTTTTTGGCACTTTGTTAATTTGAGCACAAAAAATTGAGGTATTGGTCAGGAGCTGATTGCTTATAGACTTCAGCTAGGTAGGAGCTTAGGGATTGGAAGCTGGTTGAGGAGATTGTTCCCCAGGTGAAGGTGCAGCTGTAGGAAAAGGGTTTTGTTTGCTGTGGAGGGGGGTGGCAGGTACCAGTAACCTTGCAGGCATGGTGAGGTAAGGATGCTTTTAACTATGCATTGCTTTACAGTAGTTGTTATAGGCTATAACTATACTATGGATGAACTTTGAGAGCTCCTTAGCAGCTGGATATACATACTGAAGGTTTTCACCCTCTTTGTATACCACAGGTGCATGTTTATGCAAACTGTGTGTAGCAGTGAGCTCAATCTTGAATGAGGCAGTGGCATTTCTACAGGAGGCAACTGTGTGAATGTGAATTTCTACTCAGGAGAAACTTTGCTAAAATTGGCTTGCTATTGTAAGGACTCTAAATATACATGTATGAGTGTTTCTGTAATTAGTGTTTGCACAGATAATGATCTTTGTTGGACCAGAGTTGCAGGAGTTGAATATCCATTCCAACCCATAGAACTTCTTATTTTCCGTTCCAAATGATGAAATAGCAGTTATGTTTCTCTATAATATCCTCTTCCTCTAGGATACAGTCTCTTACTTATTTGTCTGGCATCAAAATATTCTATCCACAAGTTCCATTTCTTTGGTTTCAGCCTAGCACCTCTATTTTTTGCTATCTAGTATCATGTATTATCATATCATGTTGTTCAAACTTCTGCCTAATATTTATTGCTCTGAATATACTGGAGTATATTATGAGATGGGATAATAGCACCAATTTCTGTAATTCAGTCTTTTTGACTTGAGGTGAAAGGTTAAATTACTGTTTCTATTGTTTTCAGACCTGCTAAACCATTTCAACTCTGCAAAAACAATTTGTTTAGATATTTTTATTACTCAGTTTGTCAATGACTTAAGACAGAGCAATTTAATTGGAGTAGATATTGTTTAGCTTTGACTTTTGATCACCTATCTTTCTCTGTTGCATTCTGAATTGAGCATGGGTAAATATGTTGATAACACACATGTGAGATATAGATATAATTAAAAAAAAAATTGCCAAAACCTTTCCCATACAGATTTTCTTTTTCAAGAAAGCAAAACAGTATGTTATGTGCAAAATTCAGCTTTCCCATTTATATTATGTGTTTATATAACCAATTATTTAGATTTTGGTCTAATAACTGGTATGTAATTAGATGCCCACAACAGAAATACATTGCATTTCTTTTTAAATAGATCAATTGCAAAACTCTTGTTTTCTGTCTGGAAGTGCAAATATGTAGAATGAAGAGTCAAATGCTTGTAGTATTTTTACTCTGTAGAGTAAGCAGCTTCTACAGAACAGGTGAATTTGACCAGACAGTATGAATACACTTCAGACCCTTAGCAGGGGGAAGTTCCTGATTTCATTCTGTCTGTGTAAATCCCCTGAGATTTATAGATGAGTTGTGTCATCTGAGTCAGAAAGTACAAACAGTTATTGGGAGTGTACTGATAACAGAATGCTGCCTGTATGCCAATGTGCTCATCTATGCAGAGGAAATAATCAAATTCATTAGGATGGTAAGATTTATCAGAGCTGATACTGACACTTTTGCAATTTGTATGTGGCTTTTTCATAGGAAAAGCTGAGAGTTGCTGTCAAATTTTGGTTGATTAGGAGACTCAAAAGAACTTGCTCAAGAATCATATTTTTGTTATTTGTTTACTTGAGATCCCAGGTAGCCTATTCTGTAAAACTTTTATTAGGAAGGTTAATATCTTATCAATGATTTTACTTTACCTCAGTATTTTGAAAGTGGAAATGATATTAATTGTCTGTCAAAGTATATCAGAACTAAATTATTCTTAATACTTGCATTTGAAAAGAATTATAAAACTGCATGTGTTTTAAAATATGGTTTTAGACAACTGATCATTAAACTAATTTTAGGCCCAATTCCATTTGGTGAAGGTGGATTGAAACTTTACTTCTGAAGATTATTTTTTTTAATCCATCAGTTTAGAGAATAGTTTTTAAAATATTAAACTAAATCAAGAATATATGCTTTTAACAGATGAAAATAAAAATCTAAGTCACATTATGCACAAGCTCCTTCCTACTGGAATTGCTACTGACAGTGTTTCTGTCCTCCCTTTAGTAGATTACAAGGTCTGGCATCACAGTATCTTTAAAAGTGGCCATAGGAAGTGTTTTCTAGCTTAACTTTTAAAAGAATTTGGCAAAAATATTTCATCTTGGAATTCATCCTGTTTCTCAAAGTCATGTAATGTGTTTTAACATTTTTAACTGCTGCAGGCAAGATTTAAAAAAGAAGAAAACAAAACACCCCTAACTTAGGGGGTTTTCTTGACTGTAGAAGTGGAAGTAGCTTAATAGGGGCTTGTGCTTGGTAACCATCAAGATCTTACAATCTTGAAACAAATTTCCTTCCAGCTGTCAAAAGTAGATTCTCAAGAAAGCACTAATCACTTTCTGGAAAGTGTGGTCATTCTGCTGTTATGCTTTAAAGAGAATCAATGGGGCATTTTTCCAAAGCTCTAGTGCCTGGGCAGAGCTCTGCAGGTAGATCCATCATAGCTTCTTGAACAGCTTCTATGACATTCAGATTAATTCTGCAGCAGCGCAGTAATAAGAGACTAAAATCTAAACCAGTGAGTTCCCATTTATGCTTGACATCAAGTTGCTGCTTAATCTGTGCTGAGGGGTAATGTAATCAAAGTACCCACATCAGATAACTGCAGAGAGGCAGCCACTTGCCCTTTGGCATGTATAGAGTCTAAGAGGCAAATTGCCTGACTTACAGCATAACTACTGCCATTAATATTTATAAAAGGGTGGAATATGCTGGTATACCATGAACTCAAAGTTTAGGAGAGCTGGGAGGTAAGAGCTGTCACTGGCCACATTTATATCTCTTTATGAAAGTAAGAGATAGAAAGAATTAATAGATCACCAAATTCATACTTGCAATACAGCCTACCAAAATCTAATATGCTCAACCATTCAGCTGATCTGATTTAAATAATCAAACTAAATAAAAATCATGCATTTTAAAAAGGAATCCAATCAAAGTATTCTCATTATGGCCATATGGAAATACATCTGCATGCATCTCTACTTCAGCTGTATATGTCTTGATATACAATCACAACTGATAAGAACCTGGATTTAATAACTCTAAAAGAGAAATATAAGTTTGAAGCCTAATTAGAAGTAAAGTGAGCAGAGAAGCGATTGGAAGATAGATGTTAAGACCAAGTTGCTCATACTAAAGGCTACTAGAGAAGTGCTTGCTGCCTTAGCCTTTGTTACAGGGATTGTGAGTGGCTCTTGCCAGCAAAAGGGCAGTAGCTTAGTTCTTTTAAAATGAGAATAACTGAATTTTCAGAAGTTTATTTGTCTTGCTAGATTGAAAGATAGATGTACAGCATATAAAACTTTATGAAAACATCATCAAAATCTGATTCTGAGATACTTATATTTTTATGGCAGCTTTCATGGCTTACAACATAACTCAAATTACCTCCATGATTGTTAGCTAAAGGACAGCGATAAGTCTCTGAAATACCACCTGTCTGGAGAAGCTATTGCTGATGTAGTCAAAAGGCTATCTGGCCATTACGTATCACCAGATAACAGTGACCCTCCAGAGGTCATACTTAAATGACTAATAATTTCTCATTTCTTACTTCCTAACATTGATGGGAGGGTTATCCTTAGATATTTGGTATTTATCCCAAAACAAGAATTATTAATATCCTCTTATGTATTTGCCCTATTCATCTACCAAATTTTGTCTTGCTGTCTTTCAGATTAAAAAAAATAAGTCCTTTACAGTCCTAGTTCTTTAATGTGGCATTTTATTCAATGTCTAGCAATATTGAGTATTAGAACTTTTGGCTTTCTGCAACTGAAAGGAATATTTTTAGGGTTTTATTTGTTTAATTTGTATCTGCAGTATTTCATTAGAGATGAGTCTCTGCAGGCTTAGGCTATGTGATACTTCAGTTCACAGTACAAACATGCAAACTATCTGAGCTGATTTTGAAGCACTTAATAGATTAGTTTTCTTTTAATTATGTTTTGCTTGAACTGCTGAAGTAAGCAGTCTTTCCTTAGCACATAAGGATATTTTTCAGAGAGAAATACTAATAAAAAATAAACCATCAAAACCATATTCATATCTGAAGCCCACCTTTATCTGGCAGTTTGCAAACAAATAACTTTAGAGTGGAATAGAATTATTACCTGCTCTGCTGATAAATTTCTCATCAAAGCCATACAAATTAAATTCAAGTGTCTCTTCCAAAGCTCTTACTCTTCATTACTTGTACCATATTTATTTATAGTTCTCACCTAACTTCTGCAAAAGAACATTTCCAGTATTTTTATATTCCTAGGCCTGATTAGTACTGCATTTTCAATGGATGAATTTTCATCAGTGTCATCTATCTTTGTTTCCCTTCTTAAGAAAATGCCTTTTTTTTGTGATTATGCCTACCATGTCATTATAACTTTTTTAAAAAAAATTGACAGGTTCAAGATTCAGTAATGTAAGTATATCAAACAGAATGAGAATTTACTATGGCCTTAGTGAAAAATGAAACATTTCTTTTTGATACACTTTGGACAAGAACAGTTAGTTCTGGACTAGAACTTAAAAGAGCTGGCCTCAGTTCCTGGCTCTGCCACAGAAATTTTTTTGGGAACATAAAAAAAAAAAATTCTCTTTGCTTCAAGTCTCTGTTAATGGAGATATTAATACTTTCTGTATCTGTGACAGTTTTAATAGATCAAATACTCAGGACACATTAAGGTACTGTAGTTGTACAGATCATATATATACACAGAATTTAGAGTCAAAAACTCTAGCTATGCTTTGTGTTCTATGGACTATAATTTGGTGTTTATTGGAAAGGAAAACTGAACGATAATTTGAAGGCTGTAGAAGATGGACTGTGGTTCTAAATGGCATTTTGATATTTTTGTGTTCTGTAACCATGTACTAGTTAATGTTCTAAATTTTGGGGTTTTTTTCTAACATTAAATTGCATTATTTTATTGATTTATTCAATATATTAAGTAGGATGTAGGTTAAATTTCTGGTATATGTAAAGGATCTAGTCTTCCAGGTTTTCTAGGTTAAACCTAGATCTTAAAACCAAGCAAATCTTATTTAATTGTAATGACCACAAAGTGAACCTGTGGCCAAAACTGTTAGAATTCTGCTCTCAACTCAGTTATTAAAATCTTTGTAAAGAGCATTACTAAAAGATCTCCTAGTTCTTCTGATTAACTTTCCATAAATTGCTTGCATATCAAGAAAAAATATTTTGTAAGAGTTCTGTAATATTTATTGGGCATGGATTCATTCAATATAGAACACATTTATTAATTTAACAACAAACCAATTAAACTCAGAAAGTTTCACCAGTGAATAAGGAGAGTTGTCTTAAGTGAGTCATTGGTATTCCAGCAGAAAAAAAAATCAAAGCTGTGTGCGATATCATGAATAATGATTTAAGTTTCCAGTGTAAATTCAGAGTCATTCTAATGATGACTTTCCTGGTCGTAGCCCTGATAGAGAAGCAGAAATTGGCTGAAGTAATCTGTTACTTTGCTACCAAGTCACTTCCAGAGGTCATTCCTTGTCTGCAGGGAAACATATGTTCCACTGTAAACCACCAGACATCTGTTTAGTTGACTAAACTCTGCTCTGGGTATGGAAATGTTTCGGTGCATATGTGTGGGTATAAATGAGCCGACGTTGTGTGCATCCAGGCCAGCGTGATGATCTGAAATAATTCCTGCTGGTTTTGTGTTCTTTAACAAATAACTTTAACTATGATTCATATGGTACTCCATAACTCACCAATGAAGATAATTTCAAGCTTGCATTTCAAATATGGAAAGTGTCTCACTGAAATACAACACTGATTTCTGATAACAAAGTAAGCCTGAATTTTCCTTGGGCAGTTTGTTCCCCCTGGGCTAATCCTGTTTTTTCATTACACTTCTTGCACTGAGCATGCCGATAATTTTCATTATCGGAATTTCTGTATACCTCTTTTGTATGTTCCTTTTCTTTTCAATTTGTGAGTTCAACCCAGATGTACCTCTGAAACTTATACTCCATAATGAGTAGTGATAATATCCCCAGGCTCCTGGTAAAAAAAAAACCTGACACCTTTGAAAGACTGCCTTGAAGTCAGAGCTCTCCTCTGGTTGCTGAGGAGAGAGCTTGCTAAGGCAGGGTGATAGATCTGCTCCTCTTTTCTTCCCAAGAAAATAGAATTGGTCAGTTTATAGTGTTAACAAAGAAAATCCACTTAGTGTTTTACTTCAGAAAAAATACACAGGTGTGCAGGGTATGACATGCCTGACCAGTTCAGTGCTGCATTCAGTGAATGAAATGTAACTTTGTAGACACAACATTTAATGACTTTAAAAAGAAAGTATATTACAGCCTTATTGCTTATAGGGGATGGAGGTGGATAGGAAAGGCTCCAAGTCAGAATGACTATCAAGAAGGAATGCTTCATAGCTGTTTCCTCTAATATATGGCCAAGCCACTCCATTCATGCAGAGAATTTGATTGCTAGGCACAAGACTTGCAGAGCTCTTCAAATTATAAGTTAATCAGAATAATGTGATTTCTGTACATTTAATACATTTACTTTCAAGGAAATTAAATACAGCATAGAATTTTATTGAAAAAAATATTTGGTAGTGTGACAGTTAAGGAACTGTGATTCTGTCATTGGTGGCAGATAAAAATCATCTCAAAAACATAGTTTTTACATGCTGGAGTTCATATCAAAGAGTATACCAAAATGTTGGGATGCTTTTTAAGAACTTGATCTTCCTGAAAGATTATCAAAGACAATTAGAAAAGGGATGGTTAGTAATGGAAAAAGTCAACATATATTAAAAAATACTGAAACAACAGAGAAAGCGAGAAGAATTCTTTATCACAGTAATATTTCTGTCTGCCTCAGCCCAGAGGCTTAATGAAATACTTGAAGAAAAGATGTATTTTTCTTATACTGAAGGAATAGAATTCAGGTAACTGATGCAACTAAATTGTCTGTCTTCCTCAGTCAGTTCCTTATTCCTCTGTTCCTACGGTGTGAATGTTTCTTGTAAGTCTTGGAACTATTACAGTGAGATCATTGACCCATGATTTTTATCTCACTTTAAACCCTAAGAGAAACAAAGAGCAAGACTTGTATTGAAAAGCTAAATTGGCAGTTCTTCCTGACCTGTA
Organism: Caprimulgus europaeus; assembly: GCA_907165065.1. The sequence goes on along the minus strand of OU015538.1, from coordinate 17,521,613 downwards.
GACTGACCCTACCTCATTTATCTCATCATGAAGTAGAGATACTTAACTCCATTAGGATTTTACAGCACAGTAGGTAACTTAATCACATAATGGAGAAGCACACCTTTTTATTTCTTTTTTTTCCTCCTTCAGTAGTAACATTATCTGCTTTTGCAGAGATGTCTTCTGTGTGGGTTGTCACTTGTTTGTGACACAAGCAAAGTCACTTTAGCCAGAGTGAGTGCTGCAGCAGGAGTAGTGAGAGGCTCAGGTAGGATAAAGAGTATTTAGTTCTTTCTTTATTCGTTTTTAATATATATTCAAGATGAAGCTGTTTTAAAAGAAATGTGTATGTCAAAGAAGCTGGAGAAAAGTGTTAGCAAGTGGCTTTTCATAGGCTTTTTGAGTCCCTGTGTCAGTTTATTCATTTGTATGCTGATAGACTCAATCAGACTGAATAAAGTTCTTAAAAGTCTCACTATTTTAACCATTAAAGGAGTTAATTTTTGCTGGAACTGTCATGATTTTGAAATTTTGTCAGTGACATCATTTTCACTTAGCTAAATGCTCCATTGTAGGTAGGCCAATGGCCCACATCTTAAGGTTCTCATCTGTTGTAGTGCTGTTAGCAGTAAATTAATTAAATAGATAACTTGACTCATGTTGGTGAACTGTTCAGTTTGTCTAACACTAGACAGAATTAGTCAGACTAAGCGTTCGTATTCAGGGGGATTTGTTGTAATGCTCCCTGAAACTTAAATTTATTTGAACTTGAAAAGACTCGAAAGGCTAATACCCTGCCTGCAAGTTGATCTTATTAGTTGCTGGTGACTTTATAAACAGCATTAGCAAAGGTAGATTCTAGTTTGTGCTTTTGCAAACCTTGAGAGGAAAAAAAATTAGGGGAGCAGAGGGGAAAAAGGGAATTAAATACACAGTAGCACAGGATATACTAGTGTTAGACTTACCTGAATGATTTAGGAGGAATTAATACTGAATCCCAAGGACTTTTTCCCATGGTACTGTAAAGCATTTCAGACTATTGTGGTTACTTGCTCTGTTTCTATATCGTCCTTGAAGTACTCTAGTTCTATTATAAGTCACTGAAGTTCTGGAAGTAATTTTATAGTTCCTACAAACCATGGAAGTTTTATAATTAGTTTTAGAAACAAGCAGGACTGGAAACCAGCAGATAATTAGCTAGAAAGAATGAGTCCCTGTTAGCAGCTGAAGAATTTGGTAGAGTTTCGCTTGGAAACCACGTTGGCAGCTGTATGCCGGTTCTGATACACATTATGCGTCTGAAAAGGGAAGCTCTGGCAAGTGATTTCCATAAAACAGCCAACTTCAGAGCCAGCTTGGTCCAGCTGGGCCATATGGAACCAAGAGCAGTGGCAGCCTTACCCCTCTCTCCTCATCCTCCTCAATCCATATGGAATAGGAAGAAGCCAAGCTCCAGCAGAATTGGCGTGCTAATTTTGGTACCTAGCAAAGCTGTGACTAGGTGAAAGAATTCTACCTGGGGCATTGCTGCATCTTACAGGCTTTTCTACAAGTTGTTGTAATGGTTCTCTGGAGATCAGTGCTTTTGAAGGGGCTGGAATTGTATTCTCAGCTTGACAAGTTCCACAATAGGGTAGCAGTCACACAGTGCAAACATGCATTCCTCTTCCTCTTAGAAATAATACATCATTCTGTTCCCACCGGGATATCTGCAGTTTGTCACACGAGCTGCAGTTATCCTTCTTGCATCAGTTATGTAATGGGTGCCATGAGAAATTTTATCCAATAAGTTGGAAGATACTGGTGTGCGACATGCAGCTCACTGAACTGGTCTGTGTGCTAGAGGGAAATGTGAGGGAAGAGATTCTTTTACATTATTTTAGAATCAAAATTACATGTTGTTAAGGCATAAAATTGCTGCTCTGAAGTTACATGATAACACTATGAGATTTTATGAAATGAGAAAGCATTTATCTCATCTTGGATGGAACGTAATTGTGCAATGCATGTCAGGTAAAAGGGTTGCATGCTGTCTTGGGCAGTACTGCAAGACTGCTGTTAATGAACAAATATGGTTTTTTTGTTTCTTCTGCTTATATTTTACGTTGTAGGAAACAATATATCTCTTTTTCTTAAAAAGTAATACTACTTAATGAAAGAAACACATTGCTGTTATGGACAAAAGATCAGATGTGCTTTTTTCCAAATTTCTAATTCACCTCTTATGCAGAAAGTGGTCTAACAGAAGGGGCATTTTAAGAGTATTACTACGTAGTGGCTGCATCCATACTGTGCTGTATTGAGGACTTCTCAGAAAACAGGAAGCTAAATTTATCTATCTATCTATCTATCTATCTATCTATCTATATATATATATATATATTCTGTCTGAAGGCAGCTTCTGGAGTTGCATCTGGAATGATAAGACAGGTATTTCTAAAAAGAAACTTCATTTCTACACCCTGCTATAGAGCTCACTCAAGGATAAGATATGTAGAATCACAGAATGGTTTGGGTTGGAAAGGACCTTAAAGATCATCTAGTTCCACCCCCCCTGCCATGAGCAGGGAAAGATACCTGCAAGTCCATCTGTCCTTACAGAAATAATGCTGGCAAAGACGAAGGAGAATGTGTGGCAGTGACAGGTTCCTAACAACTGAGGGAATTGTTTGGGGTTAAATGGCTAATCCACTGAATTGGCATCCAAAGGCAGTTTCTAAATAAAGCTTGCTGGTTTAGGCTAATCTGCTCTGCAGTGTTGTCATTAGCCATTTTATCAGTCCGAGGTTTTTATTTATGGTTCAGGAACCAGAATTTATTTCTTAAGAAATGTATGGTCTGAAAATTTCAGTCAATTCTAGAAAAACATAAAGATCAGAGAAACTTGGTCTCTAAAAATCAGTCTAATTAGAATATCAGTAGCTGCTTTTCCAGTGTATCTGCAATAAGCATCATGGGAAATTAGCAAGATAATTATGGGAATTGTTGCTCAATGAACTTGACTGCTTATTTGGCAAATAGTCCATTTGTAATGAAATGCTTTGTGCTGTGTTCTACTGTTCTCTTCAAAAATACTCGCTTAGATTCTGAGGGGTTTTTTTATACCCAGTTCCACAAATACTTCAGCTCATTTAAACTCTTATGTAAAGGAGCAGGCAGAGATGGGGGGGTTGGGGGGGTGGGAGTGTGAAGTTTGATTTTTCAGCAAATAATTCTGCTTGGTGAGGTACTGCCAAAAGAATATGAAGATTTATGTTTTTTCTTTTTTTATGTGGTCAGTGCACAGTCTCTTTTAACAGATTTTTAACAGAAGACACTAGTAAAAAATGATGATGCGTGCACATATTGCATAAAGAGTCTTTTCAGTTATCATCACTTATTTATTTGCTGGTGAAAGATGGATTAGTTTAGAAATAGACATTGCAAGTACACAAACCACAATTTCACAAAAAGTGCTTGGCAGAAATAACTCAAGACATAAGCCTTCTGTAAGAGGAAATGAAAACAAAGGATGAGACTTGGCCAGAACTTATCCTCACATGCATCTTCTTTCTTCTATAGTGCAAGCATGAGACTGTGTACAGTGTTTTAAACTCAGGGTTTTTTTCATAACCAAGTAAATAAATATTGTGTATGGCTTTCTTCTCTGTGCTTTTAGCATAATTTTGATTTTACAGTTACTGTTAATATAGTTCTTACTGCTTTCTCTTTCATGCTAAGAGAAGATTAATAGTATATGTAAGAAAAAAAGAGAGGTACTGTATGAAGTTTGACTCTCAGAAGAAGTCTTATAAGCCATGGGCTCTGACAGAAGCATACATGTACTGTTATTGTTTTGTATTTATTTACAAGCTGCCAGTCTGCCAGTGAGGTTGGTACCATCCCTGGAGAAGAGAAGCTTTATGTTGTTGCCAAGTAGCATCTCTTTGATTAAACACATCAATTAATTCTGCTGTAATCTAACAAAATTAGGTCCTTTTGACTTTAACCTTTCTTAATGTGGCATGTCTGTTGCAGACAGGAATGGTATGCACAGCATTATTTCCTCAATTAAAAACAAAGAATGCTACTTTTTCTAGCAGAGAGAGAGAAAACTAACCCCCCCAAAATATCCCTCATTGTGTTCTGGAGTGGATGTGGGTAGCACCATTAGCCAGTAACTTCTGTTTATCACTGGTAGCCAGTATTGTTGGAAGAGCTGTAGGACTCGAATCCTGCTGCTTTCAGGGCGTTTAAAGACCCACAGTAAATTTGAAAGAGTAACAAGTACTCCAGTTCAACTCTCAGTTATGTTCTACCAAGTGAAAATGTTAATTTTCTTATACCTTATCCTTAATCCTGCACTGCTGACAGCAGGGAAGACACACCAATTTACACTGGATGCCAAAGCTGTCCTGTATGGCCTTTCTTTCTCCATGTTGTGTGCATATGATGGACTGAATTGCTGAATATTACTGTGCAAATGCAGGTGTGTTGTACCTGAAATGATTTTAATGAAATGACAGTGTTTCTCAAAGCCCTAGGATCCTTTGCAATGTGAGATGTAATATGCGTGTGCCTGGGTAACCATTGTAAATCCATAATTGAGCGACGTGAAAACTCTGTGCTATTTCCCTTTTTCATCTATTTCTAAAAGAATCCAATAATTACTTGAAAGCAGAGAGAATTAATGACTGAAACAAGTCATCATGGAAATTATAAACCTGTGTTAAAAGTTACTTGATGTGGTGAGGCATTAATCACAATTTACAAGGAGGAGCAATTTTCATGTTTCCATCCTGATATAGGTTAAAGTTGGAGGGGGATATGTGTGGGGGTTTTTAACTAGGCTTTCCTGCAGGCTAACATTGGCTCAAAAAAACATAAATAGTGTTTTAAATAAAAATACCAGGTAATTGATTAAAATAAATGAAATTAATTAAAATGCCAAACTCAAACTCTTCAGTATTTCTGGTCATGAAGTGCTACAGTGATAAATTAAGTGAAAACTACAGTGACAGAGAAGAATGTACCTTAAAATTGCCTTTTTCACTGTAATCTAAAGAAAGAGTCAGTGAAGCAGAAAAAATGTAAAGGTATGGCAATGCTTTTAGTTTTAATTAATAGTGAATATCAGCAATATTTAGTAATTTTTAAATATTGCAGTACTCTGTGGTATGCTAATATATGTTGACTATAAAAATGTTTGTGGAGGCCCAGAAGTACACAGTGCTGTGACTTGTCTCTTTTAGATGATCACAGATAGTTCACTGCTTCCATCTGTACAAATGTGCAAATCTCTGAGCTGAACTTGCACAGGAAAATGCACGTGACTTCTGGCTTTGCTCAAGTGATGCTCAAGAAAAGCATTTTTCTGGCTTCACTGTCATTTTTTAATTTTTTTTTTTTTTTCCCCCCATGTGGAGCCACTCAAAACCCTACATTTATAAATCAGGGAACAATGTCATGTAATGAAAAGGATGTAATCCTATCAAGTAAAATTGAGGTGTTTTATAAATTGTCATGATTGGTTTATAAAGGTGCCTACTGTTCCCCTACCCTGCTTTTGATTTGGGCATGATTATACATTCTAGTCCTGAGTTTTAACCAGGAATTCATGCTGATTATTTTTCTTCAGCCATTAAAGTAGGTTAAGCTCCTCACACGTGAGGCTTATTGGGGGTTTTGCCCTTCTAAATAAATGCTACAGTGCCTCTAGTTTTATTACAAACTATTTGTTTAATAATTATGAAACACAATGTGAAGACTTTTTCTGTAGAAGCTAAGATGTACTTGTTATGGTTCATGCAAGAAAGATGTGCCAGCAAGCAACAGAGTTGCCTGTTCCTTTTTAATGTTGTATCTGTAGTAAAAGGCCATCCCCACATTTGGAGTGAGCATCTCAGTCTTGAAATTGCTAGAGAATGGGATCTGGTTTAGACTGAGTAAGGAAGGCTCTTTATTTCTCCTGGAACTGACAAAATGAGTTCAATGCAGATGGTGCATTAACGTCGAAGGCAGATGGTACAAATACAGTATGCTGAAGAAAAGTCCATTTACAGCCTTGGACATTAACTATAGGCCATTCTGTTAAGAAAATACATGGTTGGCTGTTGGGATTCTCCTTTGTGTCTTACCCCAGAGGTCAAAATGTAGTTTTTGTGTGTGTGAGGACATGAGTATGTAGCTTGAGCAGTTTTGGGCCTGTATACACAGATTAGAAGTCAAGTACAACATAAAACAAAAACAAAACCAACAAAACCCCACATTTTTATTCTTTCCTCTTTTTCTTTTTCCCTCTCATTATTTATCTTTGCATTTTCTGTTTTCATTCAAATTGACTAAGCCTGTGATGTTGAAGGTTCTCAGCTGCTGTGTAGTAATAGCACCATAGGGCTCAATCCAGCGAAACGCTGAGCGCTCAGAACCCAGCGCACTGAAGTGCATGCTTACAGTTACAAATGTGATTGGTTGCAATGGGGCTTTCCACTTAACTGCAGGCTTGATTCCTTTCTGTGTTTGAGGGGAAAACAGTGTAGCACCTTCTAGGAATAAGCTCCTATTAAGAACTTCCACAAGCCTACAGTTGAATTCTTCTAAACTATTGCAAAATGGCTGAAATTTCTCTGAATTGCTGCCTGTTTTTGATTCAAATGGTATTAGGGAGGGGTACTGTCCTTTTCATAAATTTGAGGAAAAATTGGATATTTGACCTTGTATTTACTGAAGACAATAGCCAGCCAGCTGCTTCTACCTTTAGGCGAACTTAACATCTCAGGGCTTTATTATGTATTTTCCTGGTGGCACTGGCGCTTTCATTTTGCTTGATTTAGAATAACAGAAATGTTTTGATTAAAAGGACCAGCTAAGGTTAACTTCAGTGTTTACCCTGAAGCAGATTCCCTGTGAACACATGGGCTTTATTCATCCAACCGTTACAGAAAATGGTTTGAAAAACACGACTCTTACATTCACTGATTTCACTGTAAATGAAGGCCCCCAGCCTTCCCTGTGGGCCTGCCATTACAAAGTAAGGTATAGATTGCAGAAGAGGGGAAGACTTGTATGTCTAACTCAAACATGTCAAGTGTTCACTTCTTTGCTGAAGAAGAATAATGCATTTAATTAGACTATCATTGTGACAAATTGGTTGTGATGAGGCCGTCTATCTCAGGAGAGTGATGTTAATCTTTCTTGTAGTTTAAAGGTTTTCCTGTGTTGGCATGAGATGGATAACTAATCTTTCTGGGGCCATGGGAAAACAAGAAATTTTTTCCTATTAGAAAAGATTGGATACTTCAGATGCCTTATATATGAATTTTTTTAATTGAGAAATGGTTTTGAGGACATAACAATTTTGAAGGACTAAATCCCATTAATGCCTTAAGCACTTCAGAACTAGACTTGTGCATGTCTGACCTCTGCCTTTACAGTGGAATCCCAAACCTACAGTTTAACTCTCCTGTGCAGTAAAGAGAGGCTTATACACCTGAGAAAGCTGGTCCAGAAAGTTCCTTTCTGACTAAAGGATCATCCTGAATGAGCAGAAAAGAATTATGGAGCAGTGTGGCACATGCTCTGCAACTGAGACACCTTCTGAGCCACTGAGCTGCAGGTGTTGCTACTTTTGCTCTGCAAAACCAAGAATAGTTCCCTAAGAAAAGGTCCTGACAAATTTCTTTCTTAGTATTTAGCATGCCTGTTTCATTTCAGAGTGTGGCTTTCACTGCATCACCTCCAAAAATTGAGCAATGTAACAATTAGCAAAATCTTCACTGATCTCTATAATCATGTTTTCTACTATGAGGCTTGGCACAAAGAGAAATAAAATATTATTCTGCTGTAGTTGAAGAATCTGGAATGGTTGCTTTAACCTGACAGGAGTGATTCTGTAAGATCTTGTGAAGTTCAGTAAATATAAACACTACTGCCCAGACTACTGTATATAATGCTCAATTAATACAGTTCATCATTAAAAGCAGAAGACTAAATAGGTCATCAGCCCTTGGTGAAACACAGACACTCCTGACACATGGCTGTTTCTTAAAGACAAATATTTTACTATTTCTAATGCTCAATCTCAACCTTTTCCAAAGGATAGCTGCACTCTTAACTCCCTCACTCTCTAGGTATTTTATTTCCTAAACTTTTTGACAGTTTTCTTAGTCTCTGATCTGTCTCTGTCTTCTGCTCCTCCTGAGGCCTCACTAGAGCTGACTGAAGTCATGGTATTCTCTCTTTCATGTAAAGCTTTAGTATTTCCAAAAAGAACTGGTAGTTTTGAGCCTCCATGTTGTAGATAATAACTTAAATTTTAGGCAGATATATTAATCTCTTATGTAGTTTTCAAAAAAAATTAGTGTCGGTTCCTTACTGTCCTGTGCTACATCTGCCCATAGCAAGGCTCTCTGGGCAGGAAGCTGCTTAACATCAACTAGGAGACTGGCACAGTAGAAGCATGTGAAAGATGGCATTGCCTAACAAGTGTTAACCTAAGCTAGGCTGTTGATCCTAAGTGACCAAATGCAGCAGGAAGAGACTGGAGGTGGAGAGATAGGAGCCACCAACAAGCTTAGAAAGTGTAGGCACTTCTCTCCAAAAGCAATGCCTGATCTTACTGATCAACGTGGTCCAAATGGCATCCAGCCAGTGGCTGCTCTTGTGTTATTTATTACGAGCACAAGATGCAAACACCTGTATGGTACAGCTGGGTGTGTGAAGATGAGTATACTTTGGAATATTAATTAGCTCTTGTGAGTAGCTAAACTCTATTAAACTGACAACCACCGTGCAAAAAGAATTAAAGGTCAAGGAGGACGGTTGGATGTTTGGTATTTCCTACTGTTACATACTGAACTGTCAGCTGTACCTATAGAAATAAGTGAGATGATCTTTCTAGAAAGAGCTGTTCCTACTCTTCCTGCAGGTTTTCCCTCAGTAGCATTACAACAAAGAATCTGCAAGGACCTTCATGTGTTTACAAGGTGAGATCTATTGAATTAACGCTCTTATCCCAACCAGTTAAAAATTAGTCTTATGAAACTGAAACTTATATTGATGAACAATTAATCAGATGAGTAGTCCTGTTGAATAAAAGCTTAAAGCAATAGACTTATTGGTAAAATTTATGTGTCTAGACAGTTGATAGCACAGAAGGAATCTATTTATTTATTTTTACAGTAATTGAAATAGACTCCAGGACATGGTGAAGATAAGAATGCTTATGTGAGCTGATCTTTATATAGCCACTTAAATATCATGTAACTTGTTCCTATATTAGATTGTAAATGTGGAAGCTCAGGTGCAAGGCTTCAACACTGTTGGCCTTTCCAGTGGGCTGCTGGGGCAGATAACCAGTTGGAGCTGCCTTATGCTTGCAGGATCCCTGGTTAACCTTGCCTGGGTGGTACCTAACAGAGAAACAGTGTCATCTTGCTTCAACCTCTGTTTGTTAAACATAGCATCTAGTAAAATAAGAAAGAAAGTGAATGTGTGTGTGAAAATAATCAGCTTGGAACACCTTGTTGTTCAGACTGAAGGATATCTATTTTCTCTCTGAAGATCAGATTCAGGGGCTTGAATAACCCTGCTGGCTGCCTCACACAATGCTATCGTTGCCTCTAGCAGCAAATGAAGCGTATGTGCCTATGAGATAACTTCAAGCTAAGAAAATTCCATTTTCCAATGGTAGCGTCATAAATCATGACGTGTTTGTATGTAATGTGTTAAAAGGAATTTTGCTGTGTCATTTCTTCGGCTGTGTTGTTTCCCCCAATACATGTTGGGGTTTTGTGTTGGGGTTTTGTCTGCTCACACATGGATCTCATTTGCTGGAGTCAGAGTTTAGTTGATATTCCAGAACATGTAAACATCTGCTTAATGAGAGCTGGTTACTACAATCCTATTTGCATGACTCAACTTTGTCAACAATTTTTATGTTGTGGTGTATCTTGATATTAATCTAGTTGTGTCTGAAGGCACAATTCAGTTTTTCTAGGAGATAGAATTACTCTCTGAAAAAGCTGTCTCTCTTTCCTCTGCCCTTTCCCAGATCTCCAGCCCTCCTGCTACATCCAAGCAGGAGAAGCAAATGTAAATACAAACAGAAAGCTATGAAGCATGTTTTGAAGGAAAGACTGGGATGACAAATATTTACTCAGAAACTGATCTGTAACTTGAGATGGATTTTATTTTAAATATTGTAATAGACAGGGCATATATTAAAAAAAAAAAATATTTTTAGAAGGAAAGTTACCATCAAAGAGTAAAGAGCCATTTTGGCAATAGTGTAATGCATGTACCAAGTGGGGAAATGTGATGGAGCTCTGCAAAAGCTAAAAAACCAAAACAAACTAACAAAAAAACGCAACCAAACCTCCCTAAAAAAAAAAATCCACTTAAAAAACCCTAAGAAAATAAGCTTTTGGGACTTGCTTCACTAGATGAACCAAAATAGACTTTGCCAGCTGCAAAGAAGAGATCTTCTCCCTTTCTTCTACATATTGCAAACATGATATTTGTGTGTTGTGTTCACTGATAATTGCCCTCATTCTTCCCTTATTCTCATGTTCCCTGATGAAGTGTCAGTGGCGATTCTGGTTATGCTGGTGTTAGTATCTGAGCTCATGACATGGTCTACTGACACCATTCAGATGAGATGGCTATTTACCCATCCTACCACAAAAGCACAACAGATTGTTTTACTTTCCTGTATGTATGAAGTGAATTGTAATGCTTCCCTGGGAGTTACCAATATTTGAAGGCAGACCCTGTGAATATCCAATAATTCTCAGCCATAAAGTCCTGCTGCAGATATGAATGGCTGTGCAGTAGAGAGCTGCTTTCTCTTTGCTTTCTGCACAGTTCTTTCTGTGACACAGTTTGTTCTTCCTTTAATTTTTTTTTTTACAGTAAACTGCAGTACTTGCCTTAAGAGAAGACAATAAAGAAAGATGTGAAGAACTATGATCCTAAATATTTAAAGCAGATTCATTATGTCTTTTTCTCTATTTTTTTTTTGAAGTTGAATAGTTGAAATTGCATATCTTTGTCTTTTTGAGAGGAATTTTTGAGGACTCTCTTAAGCATGACTCTGGAAATGAACACACTGGGTGTCACAACAACAAGCAAATTACAGATTGCTATGTTAGTGTCAGCTGCTAAGCTTCTCTTTGTTCTGTAGTTTTAGAAGCCCAGTTTCTTTGCTCGATATACAATAAATTTCAGTCAGTTGTTTCTGATGGGGCTGATATTTGCACATTTACAACTAAATACTGCAGGAAATAATCTCTGTGTAGGTGATGCATGGGTTATTGTAGGGAGAGAGAAGTATCAATATAGATGCTAATAAAGAATAGATAATAACCATATGTATATTTCTTACACTGTTTTATATATTTAAATTATTTAAATACAGGGATAGAATTTGATATACATGGACTAAGAGCAAAGTCTAGTCTTCTGCCTGAGTTATAACTGCTCTAATAGGTGTTTCCTGAATCTTCTCCATCTGACCAATGATTGAGAATTGCGATTTAAGGCAAAATGACCTTATAGGTCATTTTAATAAAATTATTTCAGATTACAAGATTGCTAAGAATTTTGTGGTCACTATTAAAAAAAAAATTACAAATTATTGTATTTAAAACTGTGAGCACTTGACCAAATAATTCCTCTAACCATAGCCTGCAGCTCATCACTGACAAGTCCTTTGGTTTTCTGCCTCTTATCTACACCTGACCCTTTCAGCCAAGGGTCACACAATGCGCTACTGCCATGTGGCAAGAGTAGGGAAACTGGACGTATTTTCTCTGCAGTCCTGAATGATTTATATCAGGAATAGCACAACTCCTCTAATGAAAAATATTCTGTGTTGCTGACTTGAGAATTTAGCATTAACTTCCATGGATTTTCACCAGTGCTACTGGTTTTGCCTTTAGTGTATAATACAAGTAACAGAATTTTTTAAGTGTTATTATTCTAGAACATGAACATTTACTACTGTAAATGGTTAGTTTCTCACATGTGGTTGAAGTCCATATTGTAGGTATTCTCCTACCAGGAGGAACTACTGCAAATCAAATTACTGGTGACCCAGAAGCTTCCTGGTTAGCTCAGCTGTGCTTGGCTCTGGTAAAAATTTCAATCATACATTCTTTGTTTGCTTCTTTTAAATTCAGTCTTGGGAGCCCATAGAAATTCTGCAGTAAGCCACTTCCCTGCAGCCAGGAGGGACACTTCAGAAAAGCTTTTCTGATAGTTTATGAGCACTGCCATGATGCAACACCTGCACAGTTATTTTTTTAAGAGCTCCTTGTATAAACCTACTGTACGAACAAGTATTGTATATGGCATTAGTTTGTTAGAATTGCTGCCTCCACAGTGCTTAAGAGCTGTTGTAAGATTGAGGTTTAAAGTACTTTGTTTTGTGTGTGGTTGATGGATTCTGCAGAAAAAAACGGGGCTGTTGTTATAGCAGCATTAACTGTGTTCAACCGTTTGAGTTAGTGTGACAGAGCGCTACTGCCAAAATTATACATTGGGAATTCTGAAGCAGAAAATCAAAGGTTGGCCTCTAACAAGTACCTAGAGGAATTCCCAGTAAAGTGCAGAGGTACTTTGTTTTGGTTTTGTTTTAATCTATTGACTGGGCATTTATTAGGTTAGAGCCAAATTCGTGCTGTAGGAATACAACGGACGGATTTTTTAAATTTTTTTTCCTGATCTCTCCTGGGATTTTGCTATTGATTTTGGGAAAGATGTTTTTATTAATATTTCTTGGTTTCAGAACCTCTTTTTGTCAATATGTTATTTGATGGATGTTTCCTGACCAATTCTACTTACACAGCAAGTTTCAACACAAAAAAGTAAAAGCAGGTGCTAGGTACCCGTATCAAACACCTCTTAAATGAGTGTTAAATATTGGGCAAACTCTGTCAGATCTGAGCTGTTTATTCAGCTTCTTTCTTCTGCTTCCTAATCAGCTGTCTGTGGGTGTGTTTATGCTTCTTTTCTGTTTGAGAGGGGGGGGAAAAAACACAATCCTGGATATATCCTGAATATGTGTTGGAAGTAGAGGGAGATAAAGGAGGAAAATATCAGGACAAAGCTTTTTTGTGCTTTGCTGGCCTTGTCTGAGTTTGATTCAAGGAAGTGTATTGTCTTATTCGGCCCCATTGTGATCCTGTGCTTTAAATGTCTTCCTCAATCCTGTAAGGACATATGAAACCTCCAACTGCTGAGAGACCTTACATTGCGTTTTCAGGGAGTTGTGCTTTTTTGTTTTACCTCAAAGATCCTTTGTTCTGTTTTGTTTTTCTCTGCTTATTACTGGGCTGGCCTTTCTTGGGTCTTCCCTACGCTGACCTTTCTCACTGGCAAAGTGAGCTTCTTACCCTCCTTAACAAGGAAGGTAAGTCTTATTTAACTTTGTGCATTGGTTTACCAAGTAGATTGTAACAAATAAAGTTAAACTTGCTTTCAGACTTCTGTAGTGCTGTTGTATAGTCCATTATGTACTTGTAGCTCATGTTTTGGTTGTGTGCTTGCAGTCAGACTTAGATTCTAAGCTTTTACCTGACCTTTAAACAAATGGGTAGGAAAAAAAGTCCAAGAATTGGAGTCTTATCCTATATAAACACTAGACTAGTGTTCAAATTTGGTCTTTCTTGAATGCTAAAAATAACATTGCTGGGATTCAAGTCTTGAGGAAGACTGTCAGCTAAATGTTACATGAATATTCATTTCAAAGGCTAAGTAAATGAAATATATCACAAACATCTGTCCTCTTTAATTACTTTGCTTGTATTTTGAAGTAACCCAAATTCTCAGCTTCTTCCTCAGAATGTTTCCCAAGCTACTCTTGTTCTTTCTACCTTTAAAAATAAATAAATAAAAATTAGAGAAGGTTTGACTTTTTCTACATATCAGTACAACTTAAAAATGCAAAGATTGTCCACTTATAATAACTTATTTTCTTGGATGAAAGAAGATGACAAACAGCTCATCATTCATTCTTGTTCCACTGACAGGTTACCAGTGTGATCTGCGAGAGCTGGAGATTGCTAGTCTCTTATATTTTCCAGATTTAGTGGAATAAGCATGCATCTGTACACCATCAGTAAAATAATCAGTGAATACATTGTTAAATAGTCAGCACAAGGAATCAGAAAAAGAAGAATTTTACTTTACTAAAAAATTTTCTGAATTATTCAAGAAAGCTATTGGAATTCTGTAGCTGTGCAGACTTTTTTCTCGTGTCTTTCATAACAGATGATATGGGTTGTCCACTCAAGATACAACACCAACTAAAAGATGGTTTTGGTTGTGCTCGGTGCAAGGAAAGCTGCCTTGCCTGACTGGAACAGGAAGCAAACTTAAAAGCATTTTGGTATGTCCCTTTAGCCAAGACCTTAATTGGTATTTAATTTCTGTTTTACCAGTGAACTTACTGAGAGATGGGTAATCAAAATATAAGGTTGATTTTACTATGGTAATTAATTTTCTTCATTAACCTGTACATTATCAAGAGAAAATTGTGTATATTTTTACATCTGCATTTTCTTTTTATTGGTGATATTACTACTGTATCAGTGGAATTAGCAAACGTGAAAATGACTTTTGCTATGAGGTGCTTTTTATTTTTCTGCTTTATCTACGTGCTCTTTAAACCAAGGATTAATTTTATCCCTAATAAACAAAGGAAACCGTGCACAAAATTAAAAGCCACCATTAACTTCAAATGGACGAAACACCACTATTAATTTGAGGGGAGTGGTTTGCTGAATTGAGGCCGTTGGCTTCAGGCCAAATGGGTGGTTATACAAGTGTGAAACAACCAGGCAGGGTGAAATCACTGTCAGTGCTTATTGACTGGTAGAAAATACAGTGGCTCTGGCTCATGTGCCTGGCCACACAGTTGGGGAACACATGGATGGGAGCACTAGCACTTTCTCTAGTGGTTCTCATGCCACTGGGTGCAACAGCAATATTTCTTTTCTTTTTTTTTTTTTTTTTTTTAAATTAAACATATTGCATTTAAAAGCAGTGACACTGAACAAACCAGACTGCCTTTTTTTTTTTCTATGAGTCCTGGCTTGACAGAATACTGGTTCATTGTGTGTACACAAAAATTATACAAGGTGCTTTAGTTTTTCCTCCCTGAACCTTTTTCCCCCTTTATATAAGGTAAAATACTATCAAGACTTCATTTGAGCTGGAGGATAGTGTTTTAATTGAACAAAAATGAGTCTGTCAGCCATATTCAAAGACAAATCTTTAATTAAATTGTCCAGATTTATTATTATCATTGCACTATAACTTCAGAAGTAAAGTTAACTTTTACAGTCAAATGTTCTTGATCAGTTTATATAGCTGCTGTGCCCAGCTGTCAGGAGGTTTGACAACAGAATTTTGAGATTATTTATCTGCTTTGCTTAAATATTAACAATTGGAAAATGCTAGTGTTTCAATTAAATCTTGTATTTTCATTCTGTTTTCTTTATCCTCTAGATACTCATTTTATCTACTTATCCTTTCACATCTTATAAATTACAGTTTCTGGGTGTAGAAGTAGTATCTTCTTGCTTCTAATGCATGCAGGCAGGCCAATGCTTGGTAGCCCCTTTTTTCCTCCTTCCTGGCTAATCAGCTTTTGCGATCAGATACTGCAAACCACGATTTAATGGGAATTCTCTGAGTTGTGATGCATCCATGGAAAGTCCAAATCTTGCAATAAAGCTTACCCAGTGGCTGTGAGACAGATTACATACATTGAAGAAGGAGTGCTTGCAGGCACTTGCTTTTGAAGTCTCAGGGCAGAAGTGAACCAAATAGTGTGGAACAAACATTTAGCACTAGGTCTGCACTGGTCCTATAAATTTACTGGTTAACCCTCCATTTTTATTCCCCTTTGTAGGGAAGTGTATAAACTTTCTTCAGAATTAATACTCTATTTTCTGCTGATAAAATGCTTTCCTAAGTAGTAAAGTGCAGTTGGGGTATATTTCTCTCATCTTAAAGAACACATCCCAGCCTAGCCATGTTGGTAGCCTTTTCCATCAGCTCCATGTAGGGTTCACCACAGATGAAAGCTTCAGTGAAGATATGTGCTAACCAAATCATCCCTTAGTTACAGATTTATTTACACAGACATCTTGAAAAATCTGAAAAGCATGTATTTCTTACCATGTTGGAGGTATCACAATTTCTTATGTCTCATTCTGCTTTATTTTCTCATCATAGTAAAATTGTGTTGATATTGGGGTGGAGGTATATGGGGGAAAAACTTACTTTCTATTGAAAAGAATTATAGGTAATTACCAAAATCTGTTTATTTGCTTGGTTGTTTTTTTTTTACTTTTCCTCCCTCATTCTTTGTGTCTTGGTAAGTCACTGTGATTTGAACTTTCTAATAAATCTTCTTCCTTTACTTCCTTCTAGATGTTTCTCTCTGTACTCCAGTCATATAGCAGAAATTGACAAGTATATAAATCCCACTCAAATCAAAGAAATTAAACATTGAGGTTATGCCATAGCTTAATAAATGTAAGTCCTGATATTTCTGGTAAATAGTGAGTAAAGGAACATGCGGTTTCACGTAAGAAAGGATTGCTCTGGGAAAATGTGTTTAAACTCAGATTTTTCTATGCTCATATTAGGCTGCTAGAATCACTTAGCAGATGCTTTTGAGCCTGATTTATCTACAACCATATTTGTTTTGTTGTTTGGGATTTTTAGATCTTGCTATATTTATCTGAGTTTACACCTTGTTTGACCAAGGAGCTAGAAGTCAGAAAGCATTACACCACGAGCGAGCCTGATGCTGCAGGAGCAGCATTGTTTGCAGGAGACCTAGCAAGAGTCTTGCCAGGTCCCCCAAGCCAAACCAAGATGATGCCAGTGTGCAAGAAGAAAATAGGCTGAGTACTAACCACACACTGACTGAAACAGGAAAGCTGGGGTCTTGTTAAACATCCTGTTCTGTTTGTGGAGCTAATATGCTGTTATACAAGAGTATTTCTTCACATAAACTTTATTAAATTACGTGCAGTTATGTCTACATGAAAAAATAAAACGCTACAGTTCTTTACTACAAAATAACAAAACACAGAATATAATTTTCAGTGTTGTTTCCACCTGGTTAATCACATGTACTCTTTCTCAAGGACATGAAATAAAATTTGATAATACATTACAAGCAAAGTTTTTATTGATGAGTTTAGTGATTATTTCTTAGTTTGGCATTTTGCAACTGCTTTTTAGTTTTCAGTGCCTGGAAAAGCCCCACACACGTACAGTTAATACATTAACTTGCTCAAGTTTGGAGTTTGGACTGAGTTTTCCTGCTTAAAAGCCAAACATCTGAGAGTTTTATTTGACTGAGGTATTTAGATGTGTAGTATCATCAGAAGTGTTTCTAGTTTCACCTGTGTGTCCCTGAAGGTAAAGGCTAGATACTTTGCTTATGCTGTTCTCATTACTGGGTGCATTTGCATCGAAACAAGATAATTACAATACCTTCTGCTTACAGTAGCTTCCCCATGTACTTTTAATTAGATATAGCTTCCTTGATTTCATTTTGTGAACAGTTATGTAGCTTGCTATGCAATGTTAAATAGTTTGTGTTTCACCCCAGAAGCATGTGAAGTGATTCATAAATATGATGGGATCATAAAATCACTTTGTTGGTATAAAATTGCAGATGGTGAAAAGCAATCCAGAAACACCATGACCAGGGATATATGGTAGAAGACCTGGGTACTCCCAGGAGAGGGAGGGAGACTTGGAGCTGCACAAGGCTATTTCCAGAGACTATTCATCTATTGCAAATCTCTTCTCTCCCTCCCACCCTGCCTCTATCCCCATCCATCGTGACAGTGAGAGGAGCTTCCCTGGTAGTTTCAGAAAATCGGTTGCAGGTTTCAAAGAAGGCTAATAATGCTGTTTGGAGCTAGTGGTTATCAGGAGGAAGAAATGTCCTTCTTCCTTTTTAATTTTTTTTAATGCTGTAGATCTGTGATATCCTAAATATCTGAAGGTTTTGTTGATGTGTTGCAGAAGGACATAGTGCATTGTGCCACTCTTCTGTTGCTTTGTCCTGCTGTAGCTTTGCTCACATTCATTTCTTCACTATGGGGAGCTTAGAATTAGCTTGTTAAATGCTCTCAGTACCTTAAAGAGGGCACTCTGCAATTGCTTTTGAAATGCTCACTGGGTTAGCAAAGCCTTTGGGGTTTTTTGCCCCCATTCTTGGCATTTTCTGTGCATCTCGTTTCTCAAGTGTCACTCTGCGTTTTGCCCACTGGATTTGTGGCTATGTTATTGTGTGTTTCACGTTCTTAACCACTGTGGGCTTCTTTGTTTGCTTGGTTGGGTTTTTTCGCTTTTTTCTTTCAGCAGTCAGTTACCAGTAGTGTATAGTAGGAAAAAAGCTTATCCAAACCCAATGTTTTTTAATACAATAGCCAATTTCTGTGCATGTCTAAAGACTTACCTTGATGCTAAGCCTGGTCAAGTGATGGCTCAAATCTCTCGCGTCACTTTCACCCACTCCTTTTTCTTTGAAGCAGCTTCCATCTCTCTTGAGAATATAACTTTTAAATACCATGTTATGATCACAGCTTGTGTTCCTGTATTTTTTTTAAAAGAAAAAGAAGGTGAGTCAAGGATTTATTTCCCACACGTGTACACTGTACTTCAGAGCATTCAGAACAGTTGAACAGAGCTGGTGCCTGTAGGCCTAAGGGTGGCTGAAGAAATGATTATGAGCAGCATCCAACCTGCTTAATGTAAAATCTTTTCTAGGTTAGGCAGGCAAGTTTAAAATTAGTTTCTGATAATCAGTTTCAGGGCAATCTTCATGGTGCTCTGTTGGTCTTGTCAGCAGGAGGCAGAGCCTTTGCTATTTCACCAGACACTCCACAGCAGCTCCTCTCCTTTCCCGCTGCCGCAGCGCAGCACTGGACAGCTCAGCCCTCGGGTTGCAGGCACTTGAAAATGCTTGGGAAACTATCAAAAACCAGGGAGTTTTCCCATTTACTTTGCATCTAGCATGAGATAGTCTTCTGAATGAAGGCTTAATTAGTGCTAAAGGAGCTAAGCCTGCAGCTGAATCCAGATATTTGTTTTCTTTGATATTAGCCAGTCTTAGTCATCTGGGCAGAAAGTTCACAAAGATTATTCTGCTTTCATTCCCAAACAAGTTTGTGGGGTTTTTTTAATCAGATCCTAAAGAGCAGAAGCAGCCTTTGTATCTGGTGACTTTGTACAATTACCTCACTGCATATTTCTAACCGTTTTTTCATGCATTTTGATGTTTGGGTTTTTAATTTTTAAACCAGGTTCTCTTATTGATGAAAAGTCAACATCAAAGATACTAATTTGGAGGCAGGTCTTCTCCTTGTCTAAAAAAGAAATAGAAACATTCTAGCTATCTGATTTCCAAGGGAATTCTTAATTTTATTATGCCAGATGCAGGTGCTACATATTAAATTATGAAACTTCGCTAGCAACAGTCACTGAAAGTTAGAAGGCCACCGTACAAAGTAATTTTAAAATGGAAATGTGTGGTTTATGCATAGGGAAAAGGATAATAAAAACTCTTTATTTTTGTATTGCCATTTGCATAGTTAAGAAACAGAATGTCCCCTGTCTGTAGTTAACTGGAAGGTCAGAAGGTTTCTGGTTTAATAAATTGAAAATCTCTTTGTTATGACAAATCCTACTTTCTTGAGCAAATGTATTTTTATTTTGTCCTTGCTACAGTCATTCACCTTTAATACAAAATGACACATACTCCTTCAATAGACTTAATGTCACAATATGGTTGGGCTTCATGTCCTAGATTGTGCTCTGTTCCTAGGTGTGGCATCCATACCCAATCTATCATAAAGACACCAATGTAAGTATGACATTATCTCAAATGAAAGCAGTTACCAGCTGTCTCCATCTGAATATTGCACCTGTTTTACTGTGATGATGCTGTCTGCCAGGCCTCTGCATCCAGACTCATTCTGGAAAGCACTGTGGGTGATTATGCAGCTTGTGCCTGGCAATACACCTTGGCAGGTGGAAGGAGTGGTGTCCCCTTCACAAGGTTTAAGTAGCATGTTGAGTATTCCAGAGGGCTCAGGTGCCCGGAGATGTTTCACTGCACAGCAAGAGAATGTCAAAGCATTATTTCTTAGGCTAGACCTTGTGATGGGCTTTTTCTGTGCTTATGCATCTGGCACAAATAAGCAAGTCCGTGGTTTTATTACACCTGTTATTGCTCTCAATACTGCATGGTGAACGTTAGCATTTCTCTTACCTCAGGCTCTAAGTGCCAAATACTTAGTCATCATATCTGTTACTTTTAAAACTTTGCTTCTGTGTCAGAAATACAAAAGCACCAAAGCAGGTTGCAAATATCCACTCAATTCCCTTTTCAAGACCTAGTGTCGTCTTCTACTTCATCTCATCTGCAGAGCTCTCAATTGACACTGAGGCTTAAGTGTTAAAGACATCTACTAAATTGCCAAGTTAATCCTCTCAGAAGACAGGACAAACTCTAGAGCTTTTCTCAGTGCTTCATTTATCAGCTACCAGACAGGGTTCCCTGTCTTACCCAGTTTGACAGTCTGCCAGAAGGTGGGCAATTGAGGGAAAGAGGCTGGCAAGAGAAGGGAAAGGCAAGTGGCAGAAGCTACCTGTGCTATTAAGGTGGATTGAGTGTTCTCAGTGAAGAATAAATAGTGGTACAGAGATTGTATTTCATTATCTGTTGGTACAGTGAGTGCTTCTTGAGGTTTTTTGAGTAGGAAGGGAGCTGTTTAAACTAGAGAGGGTGCAACATGTTTGTGAAACAAAAGAAAAAAGATGCAGCATCAGAAATAGCTTTCCAGGGAAGAAAGTCTGTGGAAGGGGGGCTGTGTTTGTTTTAATACTGCTACAGCTGAGGTCAGTGTGGAGTCTGATTGTTAGCTGTTAAACATGTTTTATTTTGCTTGTTCTTCTTTATTTGTTTCTAGTTTTACAGTTTTAAAATTGCTAATGTACTTGATGAGAACAAGCTTAAATTTGGGGGATTTTTTGGTATTTTTGTTTGCTTCAAACTTGACTGTTGGTAAGATAGATTTCTGAAATCTGCATGAAGCCCAGCACATGTTCCTCTTCAAGATCAAGTACTTCAGTGACTGTACTTGCAGGGTGTTCTCAACCAGGACAAGTCAGGAATCTCCAAAGTCAGAAGATGCCAGCAGTGAGGTTGCTGTGCAGATATTGAGGAGGATATTCACTGACCATGAGACCTGTGGTGAGGGAAGAGGGATAACTAGGCACCTGCAGCCAAAGCTAGTAAATGTCCCCCGAAACCATATTTTAACAAACTGAATAGAGAGTAATTTTTTCTTCAATACTTCAGTAGGAGTACAATGATAGGAACTAATGCTATTTAGCTTTGTGTGAACTGCTCTTTAGCTCTTTCAAATATTGTACCTCAAGAGTTTCAAGCATAAAAACTGATTTTTTTTTTCCCCAAGGTTGTTAAACAATATAGCAGATTTATGTTTGCTTATGGAGCTTCTGATACGCTTCACGAACACTTTGTGAATGCTTTGAATGCTGAAAATGTCTCAGTCGATTTAGAAAAAGCTAAAAACACAATCTATAGTGGTTTGGCTTTGATTTCTTTTTTTTTTTTTTTCTCTCCAATTTCTCCCCTCCCCACCCCCTGGTAAGGCTTTGTTGTGGATTGTTTATTTACATAAAATATAACTGTCACAGTTCTCCTTTGTCCTGCAATTATTTATATCTTCAGCAGCAGTTGTCTTTGCTGGGTTTTTCTTCAACAGCAGTTTGCATTTGTCGGGTAGATGGAAAATATATGTGCACTGAGAACTAGCTATGCATTTGATAACACTATGAGATGATGTTTCGGGGTTGGAGTGGGAGTCATCAGTCTGGAGAATGGTCTTGGGAGCTCTGGGCTCACCCAGGGAATCTGTGAGCTGAGTGCTCTGGGTGTGCTTGGACACAGAGCCCTGATACCACGCTTGTCACTCGGGGACAAACTGAGCTGTGATACATTCATCTCACGCCTTAAACCCCACAGAGAACTAGAGACTTCCCAAGTAGGAGTGACTTGTTTCCAGAGCTGATGAAGTATGCCTTTAGTGGTTTTGTATGACTCAGATTTTATCTGTTTCTTTGGAGATTTTGATCAATGTGATATTTATTACAGTACTCACATTATGTAAATAAGTACAGATTTTTCTCTTGTTACAGCTGTACAATGCAAATGTAATTATCCTTGAGGAGGTGCAGAATATGGAATCTGTTACAGTATGGAGTTCCTTACACCTTGAAGAACAGTAGCAAAATTTAAGTGCTGGTTCAGAAAGGTTATTAATTAAATCTTGATTTAGATGCAGATAAAAATAGGTCTATTAAATACATGCTCTTTAATTAGGTCTTCCTTTTAAAGTCAGGCAAAACCTACATAAATTATTATACTAAGTGTGGTATGCTTGTACTGCAGGAATAGCAACATTTATATTTAACATGCCTTAATGTTAATAAGTCAAGTTATTTAACAATGCTAAACCTCAAGAATGTTGTCATACTTGCAAACTACCTGTGTGAACAAAACAATTGACAGGCAACTCATTCTGTGAAACAGAAAAATATCCTTTCTATCTTCTAAGCTCTCCAGTTCACAGCTATTTATAACCTGTATCAATTCTTAAGGTCTTTCACAATGTTTTTAATATTTTATCTAACTGATTTACTATTTGCAATTAAATCATCATTTTATTACAGTATCACCTATGTCAGAATATTGCCACATTAATTTTTTGTATTGAAAAACACGGGCTAAAGGCTATAATGTTAATTCTAAGACAGAGGTGTGTAATTTAGTTTATTTAGTTATGGGTTAATGTGATAGAGAGCAAATTGCTTTTATTTTTTTACAATTACATTCATTTGTAGACTTATATTTAGTTATAGACTTATAAATGATACTTAGACTATACCAGTATTCTTTCTTATGCTCTATACAACACTTTATTGCTAGGATTTCAAACTCCTTTCTAGCATCTATTTGTGTATCCTCATAAGTATTATTTCTGGGAGTTTTAGTATCAGTAACAAATACCTTATTGACCAGAGCCAATAAATATTTTACTCCTGTAAATAATTAGGAGCATTTCAAGGTAACTCCATTGGTTAGGTAGGGTTGGTTGGGTTCTTTGTTTTTTTGTTGGCTTGTTTGGTTTTTTTTTCCCTTAACACCTAGCATATCTGCTGAGGAACATTCTTTAGCACTTTGATCATAATCAGTATCCTTTCAGGAGCTTAATCAGTGTTCCTGTTAAAAACTGCTTCAGTCATACCAGTTCCTGTATTTTCATCACAACCAATTTATGCCTCTTTTTTTGTCCCTGTCTTAAAATACCTAATTTTAATGATAAAAATGTATCTGCGTCCTGGTGGGATACTGATAATGATGATTAATTATGCTTAAGGAAGGAAAAGACTTCTTGCACTTTGGTGACTGGAGTGTCATAAAGAAATTTATACTTATTTTATACATGTTATCAGAATGTTAAAGTAGTCCCCTGTTGAAATCTAATATAGTGTACCCAGAAGAATATAGTGAAGTGTCAGATATGTGACTCCTTAATGCAGTTTATTCCTTGATTTCAAGGCTGCAAAAAACACACAAAAAAACTTAGACACATGCAGCATAACTAGACAGCAGTAAAATGTCTCGCACTGCATTCAGTGGCTTTGCAGTGGTGTGTGGCCAGGCTATGTTTCTAACATTAAATATACAGGCAATCCATCTGAAATCATAGGGGTGATTATTCAATAGTTTGAGGTACAAGAGCAGGAAGGTGAAAACCTGTTTATGTATTGGAACCAAAAGTAACTCCTCATGCTGTACTAGGATCTCATATAATTCAAATTATATGAGATAGTTGACTGCTGTTATGGGCACTGGAGAAAAGCTTGATTGACAATCATGATATCAGAAAAAGATTAACTTGTTTTCATAACATCAGTATTAAGTCAGGTAGTCATAATATGAGTGTGTGAAAATGGAGAAGAGTTGTATCTTTTGAATGCATTAAAAAATATCCCTCTCCAGGGAACATGATTCCTAAATACCCTCCTAGTGGAAACATTTCACAGATTCATCACAGCCATCATGCTGTCCCTACTTAGGAACAAGTGGAATAAACCTCTTCCATCTTAAATTAACTGTGTATCTAAATTAGAGCATGTTGTGACAAATTCTGTTTTCTTCTCAATTTGAAGCCATCTGATCAAATTGTGTTTGGAAGTGGCTTAAAATGTGAAGCAAGTTTGGTAAAGAAGTGCAGTGAAGTGTGAAGTAACAGCAGAGAGATTAAGAAAACCCTGCATGTGTATTTGGAAAACAAAAGTTCTTGTTAGTAGTTATGTAGTTCAGCCATTATTTTAGGAGACTTTGAACTAAGTTACCCGCTTTCATGTTACTGTGTCCTGCTACATGCTGTGGAAACACAGCTCAACTAAACTGCCATAAAAAGTTGATTTTGGAAATACAAGTGGCAACTAGACTAAGTTCTTCTGATAAAATTTTGTAGGGAATTTTTCACTGAACAGAAATTGAATACATATTTCTGAAATAACCTAAATTCCATTCTCCTAAATAACCTCTGGGTTTGTGCTAACACAGAGTAGACCCCAAAATTTGTGTTTTTAACATAAATCCCTTTTCATGGGGAAACAAAAGCAATGAAAGGTGAATTGTTAGATTGCCAGTTGTTGCAGGAGGAATGGCATAGGCGATGGCAGTGAGGTGGTAAGATTAAACAAATGGAACTTACAAATTAATGTTAGGAGCTCTGTTGACATGAGCAGATTGGCTGTTGTAAGTGAGGATTCTTCGATCTGATATGATTCTTGTTTACAGGCTGGTAATTTGATACATAGCCTAATAATGTACAAGAAGTAAATCCTGATCAATGTTAATAACTTTGAGCTCAATCATTCAGGATTGACACCAGAAAGTGCTTCAGTGTGTGCCTACAAAGAGGAGAGCAAAAATTCAGGAAGATAGAAACACTTCTCCCCAGAACTGTATTTGTCTTCTAATGGTGGGCTGCTGGACTTCAGGAAGGTGACGTTAATTACCTCTCACTTTTTTTTTTGGACTAAGTAATATTGCTCAGCAAAAACTTTTATTCATAAATTAGGCATTGCAAAGTCAGAGGAGTTTGCAGAATTTAGCTTAGTAATAAGGCATGTTGATTTGCTAATATTTCTGCTTACTGCAATAGGAGCTTCTTTTCTGGAAACATAAAATACTTTTTCTTTGTGATTTATAGGAAGATGCTTAAAGTAATTCAGTTTGATAAGTAGGTCTTTCAAGAATGACTAAATGCTTCCTATTCTCTCAAGAAGAAATAGATACATGCTTTAGGTTATTATATACAGGCTAGCAAATTGCTTCATAATGCTTTCTGTCTTATTTCTATCCCCTTCTCTGAAAAGCAGGAACCCCATAGCTCCTCAGACATCAGCATAAATGATAAACTTGAAAAGGAACTTCAGTAAGCAGGAGAAGGCTTTAAGAATCAGAGTGTATTCTTGGCCAGGCACCGTTGCTTTTAACATCTCCTTTAAAAGGAATTCATACCTGACAAAAGAGGCAATTAGTTTGTTGAATGACAACAAGAAATGTCACCACTGGTAGTAAACTGACGACTCTATTCCTTATTCTGCTGGCAGGTCTTGTTATTATGAACAATAAAGTAATCAGTTTCCTGTCACTTAAAATCCATACCTACCTCTTCCTTTCCTCAAATACCCCGATTTGAGTTGTATGCTGTATTATTTATGTACTGGTTTTACTAATCCTTGATGACCTGAAACATTACAATAATCTTGGAATCTAGATAGAAATATGACCCATAATAAGGATGAGGAAAAAATGACAAAACTAACATATAATAATTGCTGAAGTGTTCTTAATAGCTTTGTAATGACATAGGGGGTCCTCCGCTGATGTAAAGAAGAAAGCAAAGAAGATATAGTTAAAAAATGTAATTTGAGTAAAAACTTACTTTCTGCTGAAATGGAAATGAGGCATCCCCCCCAAAAAAACCCCCAAAACAATGAAACAAACAAATAAAAACCACAACCCAACAAACAAAACAACAACAAAAAACCCCCACAAATGTATACAGCAGTTCAGTCCCTCCTTGTTGTCCTGGCACATTATTTTTATAAATGGCATCTTGGCAACATGTTATTTACCCAAGGTACCCAACCTGAAACTGGTTTTGGTCCATGTTCTACTTTCCTCTCTCTGGGATTGGCTAACTAAAAAGAGTCATTGTGAGATCACAATAAAACAATTTTAACTGATATTAAACTTCTTAAAAACAACAACTGTTGACTATAAATTAGGAGATATTAGATTAAATACTGTCTCTTGAAATTTTGTGCAGCCTTATTGAACGCTTGAAAAATTATCTCAAATTTACCAGCTGAATGCAGAAGGAGTGTCTGCATTTTAGTTCAGATCAAGCGATGTCTGCTTTGTATGCCTCGCTGCATTCTGTGAAATGGTTTGGGAGTATGCAAACTGGATTTATTTTTAGGTAAAATAAAGTGAAGGATACATTTCAGGAGGACACTTTCTATGCTTCAACCTTTTTGTCTAAACTGTGTTTAAAGAAAGAAAACCCTGAATTTCACCTCTTGAGTTCTGTGGGAAGCACTTCTCTGAAATACTGTGCTGTTGTTCTGGCTTTTCTGCCGCAAGACGTGTTAGTACAGAAAGAGAATCTTAAGTTAATGACATGATTCATGGCAGTTTCAGTTCTGAAATCCATCACTAGTGTAGCACACTAATGACTTACCTTAACATCGCTTCTCCAGTGAGCGTGCAGCTCTGTCGTTCGGTCTTGTATACGTGAATGGCTGCTGGCCATGCGGGCTTGAGAGACAAACAAGGTCTGAAGTGCGATTAGCTAAATACTCCGATGATAACTTTCAAAAAACAGTCACAAGGTAAATGGTGTAACTCCTTTTGGCAGTTGGTGATTTACAGGAACATTAACTTTCAAGCTCAATTGACAGCCTCGGAGCTATGTTTCGTATAAAGTACGTGCAGTTTGGAAAGAAAGTCACAGAGACAAAGGAGTCATCTATTCCATTAGAGGAAGTCTACTTTCAAAAATAACTTCAGCATTATGAAAGGAGGCATTAATGAAGTATTACTTGTGCACTCCTTTTCTTGATTTTAAACAAAAGAAGCAGGTGTCTTGCTAGAGACACCTGCAAAATGTTTTTTTAAAGCTGTCATGACAAATTATTATATGAGATTGGCAATTTCAGAGGTCTTGTGTAGAAGAAACACAAAAGCTTTGGATGTCTTGGAAACTTCAGGTACTTGCTGTTAAAAACAGTCTTCAAAACAGAAGTTGACCATTCAGAAACTGTGTACGCTATGCAAGAGATCTTCAACAGAGTGAAAAATACTCTTCTAAGTTTAAATAGCTCTTCAGAAATACATCAGAGGCTTTCTAAACACTTAATTTAGAAGGAACTTTTTACTTTAAAGGATTTGAACTTCTTAAACTTTTTTTTCTGATTGGATTAATACTTCCAAGATGAGTACCTCCATACATTTCCTAGGCTCTATCCTGATTGTTTCACTTGAGTGAAATTGGGTAGTCTTTAACAGGTTGAATAATCCTTAGTGTCAGATGACTAGAGTTGCTATTGTTAAAATTGTTTGCTATCACATGAGTTTATTTCCTAATCTGTGACACACAAAAGGGATTCAGAAACTGAGATATAGCATTTGTATTTAACTCTTGCTGTAATCTGTGTTTTATCAAGAACTGTCATGAAAAATTAATTTACCAGTTGTGACTAATTTTTATGTAGTCATTATTGTAAGTATTTTCAGATGTATCTCTTGAAGAATTAATTGTAAGACTCAAATGCTAGAGCATCTGCACTGGAAGCATATATTCCTGCCTGAATAAAATAATTCCTGGGAATGAACACCGTGGTTTCATCCTACTGTTCGGTTTGTCCACTTCAGAGGGTTCAGTGGGTATTACTTGTGGTCTAAATAAAATGTGCACAGTACTGTGCAGGAGAGCCATCATATTTTTCATCTAGAATATTCTTAATAGACTAAATGTTTTGGTGTTAGGAGATGCTACATCCATTAAGTCTGCTTCTATTAATTTCTCAACATACCACCTTGGACAATTGACTTAATCTCTCAATTTATCTTTCTGTTTTTGAAAAAAAAAAACAAAAAAAAACAAAAAAAACCCCAAACCCATGCAGAATGCTTATGTAGAGTGAGAATTGATTCATTGATATCTCTGTAATCTTTGTGCTTTGAAGAATAAATTACTTAGTTGCATTTGAAAGAGCTATAAAATATTGCCAAGCATATTTAATCTTTAAAAAAAAAATATATCATCTAACCCAGAAAGAAACAACCCCTAATTCAGTAGACAGAAGTTACCTGTTCTAGGACTGGGCAGTTGATGTTGCAGATGCCATCTTCTCACTCTAACCTAGCATACAGGTCAGGATAGTATATCTGTAGGTAAAGATAAAATGTCAATACTTCTCGCAGCACTTACTCAGAGATTTGAGATAACTATTTTGTTTCAAGAAACAGTGAGACTCAGGATGGGGCTAGCTTCTGTGGCAATGCATGTAACGTGTACATCATGCATCAGGCAGTGCCTGCCTTTTCCTCGGGTGGTACTTGTATAAGAACATTAACAGTAATATCTCTACTTCACCTTTAGAATACCTGTTGACCTCTGTGATTTAAAATACTCATATCTTTCTTTTATTAGCATCTGTAGGGAGAAATGAAGTGAAAAGATTGCTGCCTTATTCTACTTAACAGCCTATTTAGGTTAAAATGGTAATATGCACACGCATATATTGTCCTAATTTGATCTCTCTGCACTTTTTCCAAACAAAGCATTTTGTGTTTAAAAGAAAAGCAGGCATTATTTGTCTATAACAGTGAATTAGCTCTGTGGCTGAAGTGTGTAAAGAGAAAGCAAAGATGAACAAAGATTTCACATAAAAGCAGATCTGTAAGGAAACCAAGCTAAGTCTGTGACTTCCACAGTTCTGTGCTTTCGAGTCTAAGGAGTCTTTGTATTTTGGAAGCATCAGCAGGGGGAGGAGGAAGAGGATATAAGACAAAGCTTTCCAGACAAAAGAGAAATTCTGATCTTTATCTTCCAGCTTCTAAAATATATTTACTGGAGCCATTCATCCTGGCAGTCACTAAAAGTGCTTTCTGAAGGTTTCAAGTTGCCTTGAAATACTTCAGGGTAGAAATGTTGTATTAGCTCAGTAATTGTGTTGTGTTCTTCCTACCAGCAGGGTTTCAGAAGTTTCTCGTGGATTACATTATCTGAAAATCTAGGAGATGGTTGCTTTATAATTCAGTTGTGTTGTGAATTCTCTTCAGCATCTGATTTGTGGGATGGCTGAAATGGAGCCTCATCCTCTCTGGGGGGTGAAATCTGGCATTATATCTTTTGCCACTGACAGTGACTGTAGAGAAGTGGTGATGGGTGAGAGTAGCTCTGAGGTGTTCAGAGGGGGTACCTGGAGGCCAGCCCAGGTAGAAGCCCATGTGTGAATGGGTGAGGAGTTATACCTTCAGCTCTGCTTATTCTTCCACCCCGTAGTGTTCTGTTGAAGGGTCCCATTTCATGGTTTAGTTTAGGGTTTGGGACATGCATCTCTGTAGGTGTCATGACAGTAGTTGTGACTGGATCCCACACTCCTCTCAAAGGAGCGGAGTACATAGCAGTATTCGCTGCTGTAATTATTTCAGTGTGGACTATAAGTTATGGCTTTAACATGTGGATGTTAAGTGGTTCACAGTGTTGTAATTGTAAATCTATATAATTAGATGGAGAGACTTTTCAAGATGCTGACCCCTAACGGCACAAAACAATTTTTATTGATGGTGGTAATCCAGATGGCTAGTAATAGATAACTAAAAGGATAGAAGAGTAAGTGAAATTAAATAAACATTTGAACTTCAACTCTTACAGCAAGAAAGGTTAGTTTAGTAATTTAAACACTGGCAGTTCCATAGAAGGCCGACTTGCTCTATTGTATCTGAAATGGTGAAGAAGTTCTTCAGCTTAGAAAAGAGGAAGAAAAGCTGTGAGGGAACTACTTGAACATGTCTTTAAAAAAGAAACCTACAACAATGCAATTTCTGACAAAAAGCCAGAAAACAGAGTTTTCATCCTTTCTTAAAATAAAGGTACACCCACGAGGACTATTAGTGCCGTGTCAACCATAATGGATCTTTGTAGTTCTGCAATTACGTTATACCTATGATGTTTAAAAATATTTTTGAGACACTGGAGAAGGTTACTTGATTGAAGAAGAAGAAAAAAAAGCTATCAGAGCTAAATACTTTGAGATGTTAAAATTCACAATAGTTGCATAATTGAAAGTATGATTGCACATTTAAGTACTTTAGTAAATTCTTTTAATTGGCTTATTTACTTTTAAAAGATACTGCACTGTTTATTACCTAAGTTATAGAATCCAAATGGTTTGGGTTGGAAGGGACCTTAAAGATCATCTAGTTCCAACCCCCCTGCCATGAGCAGTTGGTATGTATGTGCATATCTAAAGAGTGCAAAAGAGAGATAAATGTTAATTGTAAGTAGCATTTTTATTCATATACTAAAATTAACTATAAAAATTGATAAAATACTTGTAAATTGATGTGCAGTTTGTATTATGCCCTGTAGGAATATAAGCATACTCTTTTAATCATTATTAATATTTTATGATATGCCAAAACCCAGTAACAACTAACATGGTATAAACAAACAGTAGCACAGACTTCTCTAGTTGTTTTGTTCTTCATAAAGATACTGGGCACAAAAGACAAGCTGGGAGAGTTCCTTGGGAAAGTAGATCTGAGTGGAGAGTTGGTTTTATTCCCACATAAACAAAACAGACTAGGGAATTTCGAAGAATTTCAGTGATGTTGAAATTATTCTTACTTTCTGACCACGATTGTTCTGGAGTATGGACAAAGCATGCCATTTCATACTGGTGGGACGTTCCCACTCATACCAGTCTGTATAAGCAAATTCTGACCAGAACAAGCCTCTGGGTAACAACTTGTGTAAAATGTGTTTTTTTGTTGCCAGATACCACAATGTGAGTTCCATACAAATGGGCATGTATTCCTGGGTTTCTGAGAAAAAACCCTAGGATATCTGTGGGTATGGGATTTCAGAGTGGTGTTTTTATATTGGTAGGAATCTTAAAATCCCCAAACCTTTATACAGCCTCAATAAAAAGGGTTTAAAAATCAGAATCCAGAAGAGACTTCCTCAGACATGACTTTTTGTCATGGGCTGATAACTTTAAATCACTAGTCATCTTTACATGACAGTAAACTAAACACATATGTCTCTATGTAATGAACTCCAACAAACCTCCAGACCAGGAAACTAGCTACAAAGGAGCAAAGGAGGGATGGATGCAGCCTTAGACTTATGGCATTGGAGAAATGTCTCCTGGAAATGAGCACGACCATGAACTACAGTTGAATTAGTGCTCTCACTTTCACAAAGTCAGAGACAGAAAGAAAGAGAAAAAGCTTTCAGCTTTGGAAGAGTCTTTGGAAATGTGTAATCAAATTGGTTTCTTCTACAGTAGCAGGGATTGGAGGAGTTATCAGCAAAGTATAAATAAGTGAACTGTAATTTTGCCCTGGCTCTGTGTGGAGGCAGCTGGCAGGTAACACTCCGTGGCAAGCCTTGTCTGCATTGCCTCTGTTTCCTCTGTGCTCTGTAGCAGTTAATGATTCTGATGAAGTAGGCTATAACTATTAACATTGAGTTGACAAGGTGCTTGCCTTTTTTTGTTGTTGTTAGTGCTGCATTCATAATACTTGTATTGGTTGCATCTCTCAGCCAGGTGATCTCCACACGTTTGCCTTGGAGGGCAATCTCGGAAATATAACTCTTAAATTCAACACAGTGTGCTGTGCCAGGGAAGTTGTGTTCAGTAGTTAACTTCTCTAGACTTACTCACAGAGCTGATCAGCACTGGCTGATAATGAAGTGGATGATTTACAAATGCTGAGGGCATGGTTAGGATGAACCTGTTGACATCTAAAAGCAGAAAAGAGCATGTTAAGCCTTGGGAAACTATAAAAGCTTTTTACGCTAGTGAATGCTTACTGTGCATTAGGGAGCTGACCTTAACGCCCTACCACATTTAATTAGTTTTTTCTTATAAATTCCCTGAATTTTTTATTTATTTCATTATTTTTTACTTCTCTATGTTAAAACTATTGCAACCTGCAGCTTTCTCTCATAAGTTGTAGTTTATAGTTTTCTCAGAGTCAGAAATGAATTTTTTTATATTAACACATGAGATTAGAAGCTGACTATCACAACATGCTCTAGCAAGTACAGGACAACGTATCTCCTGTTATTGCCTAATGGTTTCTTCCACAAACTATTTTTATGATTGCTGAAACAGTTTACCACACTGTGTAACCACTTACTGAAATAACTGTTGAATGATTCAATGATTCTGCAGGTCTTGCTGGTGCTGTGGTCATGCGATCTATAGCGGTTTGGACGGGGGTTGTGATGAGAACCATGAAATGCCATGTTGTCCCCTGCCTACACAGGGAAAGTCTTGTCCTCAGAGTTCTGACTTTCAGTTACTGAAATTAAGTCACTGGAGCACACATGCAGTGACATCTTGGCAGAGCCTGCTTGTCAGCAGGAGATCTTGTGTTGTTCAGGGGGTTGTCTTACTCTGGAGACAAGCTATGGTTTGCCAGCTTACATCAAACGTGTGCGGACAAATGCAAATCTGCAGAAACAAGAAACACTGTGTTGCTAAAACTGTAAAGTACACCAGAACTAACACGGGCAAATGTGAGTTGTTTATGAAAAATGTGTTAGAAGTGCCATAGGGTGGAATTATCACTTATAAAGATCTCACTCCCACAGCTTAGAATAGCTTAAAGGTGCTGGAAAATAAGGTTCTGCACTACTCTCCAGAGATCGTGTCTATTTTGTCTTAATTATAATAGCTCTGAATATTGTTAGTCTTTAATGCCATGTTGTGAAACCCATGTTGTGCTCAGCACTCCAACCATACAGCATGCAAGATATTTTTTTAAATTCCCTTAAAAACGAATATATTAATTTAATTGATTCTCCCACTTCTAGAGCTATAATTCTGTGAGCAGTCACCATATAATTTACTTGACCTGCAAAAACCCCTCTGTGTGGCAGTACATATATCCTCTTATAGCATACTTTTAATTTTCTTTTAAGATGAATGATGCCATTCATTGTAATATTTGTGTAGGAGCTTTATGTTTACCTTGGCTATAGCCACTTTTTTCCTGCCTCTCTGACCTATCTGATGATGTGATGTTCTTTCAGAGATACAAACTGTCTCATGTGAAATTGAGTTACTGACGTGTTCCAGAATGTCTGAACAGCTCAGTATTTAACTGTGCTCTGGATTGTTGAGGTACAGCAGTCACTCTTAGTAGAGCTTCTTACTGGTATTTCTTTGTGTGACCGGTTCTAGTCATTACTCAGTTGAGATCAAGCCCTAGGTCCTGATTCCCCCCGCATCAATGCTTTTTTCTAGTACACTCTGTAACAGCAAGGCAAACAGGAAAAAGAGAAAGAAATGTTCCAAAACTGTGAGATGGAAAGGCATGTTCTAAGACAAGTTCTTACTGTGATACATGTCAGTGTGTGCGAACGAGTGGAGAACCTCAACTGGTTGAAGTAACTCCTTTGTGTGGAGCAGTGTAATCAGTGTTCCTGCAATCTTCCAGCTCTGTGGGACAGTGATGGCAGTGAGACTGGGAACACTGACTGGTTTGTTGTCTCTGTCTGAACCCAGGTATAATGGCAAATGCTTAATATAAAATGAACTTTTCTCCACTGCCACCGAGGAATACAAGAAAAGAAGGAAGATTTTACAACTTTCCTCTTGCAGGCAAGAGGTAAGCCTTCAAAAAAAGTCGGAGGAGTCAAAGGATTGATTTGTTGTGAAGGATAGTTAGAGGAGATGGCAAATCAATTTACTGAAGCGAGAAGTTTGTGGGAGGGTCTGCTAGGACTTGTGGCTAGGGAGGACGAAGTTAAATGATGCCTCAAAGTAAAATGATGTAGATAAAGGCAGACCTTTCTGAAATGAAAGGAAGGAATGTAGAATTAAATGCAGATCTCAAAGCAGCAAAGAACCTACTCTTGTGCTTGGGAATTTACAATAGAGGTAAATTAAAGAAGCCAATTGTTGGCAGAAAATTGCTTGAAAAAACTTTATAAACTAGAGATAGCTTCATAAGAACTGAGAAAGGGGAAAAAAAATCAAATCCCAGTATGTTTCTGGGAGAGAAATGTTACAATTTTTTAAAGTGAATCTGATTTCTGGTTGAGATATAATATTAAACTTTTATAAGGAGATAACTATTTAGGACTTTATTTGAGCTGTGTAATTTCCTTTATAGCCATTTTAACCTTTTATGATAAGATTCTTACATGCTAATTTTCACTGAAACAAACTGGTTTCCCTAAAGTGAATCAGTGGTGTCTTATGCTACAGTAGAATATTTCTCTAAAGAGATAAATGGAGGAAAAAAAAAAATGTAAATAGAGAAGTAGAAAAATTATGTCCACAGTGGACATTTTTTCTATAAATCTTGTGGGTTTGTAGTAGTTTGTGCGTTTATAGGTATAATCTGAGAAGTTGAAATAATAATTCTCTATTGGTAATATTTCATTTAGTGAAGAGTGATTCTAGATTCTTTCTGTGATGAGTTGGGTAATAAGGGAGGGATGTGTAATTTAAATCTATAGTGTAATTTATTGATGTGTTAAGAATAGAAGTATAATAGGTCATGATACTTTGCTATGTTCTATTTATGGCTATTGGCCTTTCTAAACTTGTTTTAAAAGCATCTAAAAATTCACTGATGTTACATGGTTCTTTAAAAATTTCCATGAAATAGAGGTGTGAGGTCACATAAAATTCCTCACTCACAGGATTCACGACAGTGCAGGATGAGGTCTGTTGTCTTAAAGTTTATATTTATCATACATATTTAACACAGAAAATATTTTGTATTTTTTATTTGATCTTCAGCTTCCCAGAAGTCTTCCTCCATCCCTGTTGATATATCTTTTGTCTAACATCAGTTGTGTGACACATGCTTCTATTGCTAGGTATCAAAAGCAGTTGGGTTTGAGGGAATTATTTTCTGTAATTTTCTTAGCATGTCACCTTTTTTATTAATTATTTTAGCTCTGATTTTTATATTTGCAGTGGTTAAATTTTCTCAGTATAATTGGTGTATGTCTACAAAGGAGAACAAATGCCTTTTCATTCCCCGTTTCAAAAGGTTTGTCTTTTTGGGCTTTTCAGTTAATACCTTAATCAGCAGTGTCTCTTAACACCCAGTGACTGAGCAGCAGGGACATTTTTGTTCTTCTCATTTTCATTTGTATTCCAATAGTTTGTTTGTTAAGGAAAAAAAATGAGATGATTGTTGTAGGATGTGGTCAGAATAGGTTCCTTGGGCTGGCAGATAGAAATCTTGCCGCGTGTACTTACGCTGGGCAAACTGCTGCATCAGAATTGAACGTAGGAATTTTGAAGGGCATGAAAAGTTGATGATGTTTGTTTTCTGAGTTGTATCTCTCTAACTTTGAGCAGCAATGTATGTGCTCAACGACATAAAGGAGGGAAGGGAAGAGGAGCTGGTGCGTTTGTACAGCCAGTCTATCTGTAATGCTTGTGATTGCCTAGAAAATTCCATTTGGTTCAGTCAACAACTTTTATGTGGCCTCTTTCTTTCCAACTGTTCCTTTTGAGATAAATCTGGAGTAGCAAAAACAGGAAAAAAATATTATTTTTACCTTTGAATTCTGAAGCTTTTTACGTGTATAGATTGTAACAGCTTTACATTCTTTTAATAATGGTGGTTTATCTTTATTTATGACAAGAATATTAAAAGGATTGTGGGACAAAGCGTCTTCTATTTTCCTACTTCAGAAAGATCATTTAAATAACTTTTCTTTGATTTCTCTTTTTGATAATATTTCTATTCACAGATAATATTAAACAATATTTGCATTTTAAAAAAAAAGATATCTCTACAAATAAAGAATACTGGCTCAAAATATTTTTGTTAATTTGTGGGTTTGCTTTGGGGTGTGTTTCTGTGGTTGGTTTTTTGTTTGTTTGTTTTTTGGTTTTGGGGGTTTTTTCTGCAGTGAGACTTGGACCAGTATTGCCCCTATAAAAGTTATTTGGAGTGAATTCAGATCTTTCAGTTCAGTAGTATTTCATAGGTTGTAGGAAGTAGAATAATAAAGAAAACAATCTGGAAAGGTCTAAAAGCCACTGTCATGTCAAATGTGAAAGTGTTCCATATTCCTTAATATTTTGAATTATACCAGCAAGTTCAATGCAATGATCCTTAGATAACAGAATATTTTTTTTATGGAATACAAAACTTATAACTACTAGAGAAGATCATACAAGACTTGCATAACCTTTTAGAAAACTGTTGCAATGCTAGTACATTAAATTATTCCTAGTCTGTTGCATATGGACAGAATAATGCACTTTATTGTAAATTAATGGAAGTAGCTACTGCATTTGATTTCACTGAAAGTGTGCTTAGTCTAAGACAAGTAGCAATTCAGTGTAAAGAGCTCAAATTCAGCAATGACCATGTTTTTGCCATTGCTTTTCATATGCTCCAAATATTTATTTGCAAATCTCTTACGTTAAGTGAGATATGCAAACCCCTCAACTTCTATCAGAATGATGCTTCAATGATTTTTATCTCATTAACTATTTCTAAAAGCTCAAATTATTCCTGAAATATATCATCTGGAAGAATTAAAGCAATTCCCTCTAATGAGCAAACTGCCATTTTCCTTAACATTTATAAGAGCTCTGTGTATAAACTAGTAGCTCTTTTGATATTGTTTTCATTCATCTACCAGATGTATTTTTTTCTACAAAATAAGCAAAAGAGGATGGTTTAAAATGACCTTTGTTTTTATAAATTCACACCTATGACCTTATCTACCTGAAATTAGAAGTTCCAGGTTTTGCACTTTTGTCTAACAACATGTAGAGTTATGGTGGGAAAATGGAGTTCTAAATCTTTCCAAGCTTCCTGTATGTCTTTGTAAGCTGCTCAAACTGAAGTTTCTGTTCTCATTTCTTTGCCATTTTTGCTGTTCAAACTAGCTAGAATTAAACCAGACCAGGTATGTGTACACCTTTTCATGTTTTCCATTCAGCATTCAAAATACTTTGCTAACACTTTTGCTGAAATTCCAAGAGTTTCGTCTTCATCTGCTTAGGGCCAGAGCTTGTAACTGAGGTATCAGATCACCTAACCTCTTCCTTCAGGTTTCACATGCCCCATATCTGTAATGTATTGCTGGGAAGTCAGATGCAGAAAAAGAATTATTTGCAGTGATTTAGGAAAAAGCTTGACTTGTGCAGTGCATTGCTTAATAAGAGTATTCTCTACAACCTAGCAAAGTCTGCTTTATAAAAATGCATAACGAAAATCAAATACATTTGCATGTAGCACATCTGAAATACTTGAATTTTGGAATGGCTCTGGAAATCAGAGCCATTCCAGTCACAGGGGTGTGTGTGACTATGCATCTGCTTAGAAATTAATGTATCACATTATGACAGTAGTTTTCTTCCCAATCTTCCCAAAGAGAGGGCATTTTGTCTCTCATCTTTGCATTAAGAATAAAAACTGCCTGATGCTTTAAAAATTAATGTGTGACTCTGCTCTGTAGTTTGCCGTTTTTAAATTGGGGAAATGATGCTTCCAGAGAAGTGATGTTAATTTCAGTTCATTATTTTTTTTGTAAAACAGAAGGACTGTGCTTGAAAGGTTCTCTACTGCAGGTGTTGTTAGCAGAAAGGGACCTGCAGAAACTAATTTAGTCATATGTTTATGGAAGATTTGATTTCAGATACTGTTCATAGAATCATAGAATGTATTGGATTGGAAGGGATCCTCAGAGGTCATCTAGTCCAACCCCCTGCAGTGAGCAGGGATATCTGCAACTAGATAAGGTTGCTCAGAGCCCCATCAAGCCTGAACTCTAATATCTCTAGGGACAGGGCCTCCACTACCGCTCTGGGCAACCTGTTCCAGTGATCCACCACCCTCATACTGAAGAACTTTTTCCTAATATCCAACCTAAATCTACCCTTTTCTAGTTTAAAACCATTACCCCATACTGTTAAGGGTTTTCTTTTTCTTTTTCCCCCACCCTGCCCCAAGGGGGAAAAACCCACTCTCATTAAATAATTCATGAATAAACTAAAATAAAATAGAAAATATGGAAAGCGTCACAAAACGTATTTGAGAAACAATGCGGCTCAGGATTAAAGTACACTTTAACACAGAAAGTAAGAATGCACTTGGACTTGGGTACATTAGAGTTGGTAGAAGACTGTCAGGAACTGATTGATCTTAAGTGAAGATACCTCTCAGGATTAAGTTTAGACATCCTTAACACCACTGTAACACCTGCTTGTCAGCATTCTTCTCAGATCTGCCCTGATCCCTTTGCATTCTTAATTCTCACCTTGTTTATAAAACCTATGGAGAGCACGGGTTTTATTTCTTCTTGTGTTTGTTATTTTAGCTTCTAAACTTTATCCAATTCTCCTCAGTTACAATAGCAATGAAACTCAGCAGTAACAGGCTGTGTAATCCCCGCTAACCTGTGCTGATCAACACGCTGTAGTCACCACACTTGGTGCTGGGTACAGCAGGAGTAGGTGGGCTCTGTCTCTGCCGTGTGCCTGTGCTCTGAGCCTATTTCTGATCAGGCTGTGGACATGAGATGACAGATGCACCAGAGGTAGTAGTTGTATTAAGTACTTAGGTTTTAAAACCATCCCGATATCTGGGCCGAGGAATCTTGTCATGATGTCTAGCCAATCATAAGAGCATCTCTATCTTATAATAACTTCTCTCAATCTATTGGTTGGGTCCATTACTTGTATATGTGTAAAAACACGTGCACAGAACAGAAGCCCACCACCTACCCTCTGTCCCCAAAATTAAACAAACAAAAAACCTCAAAAAAAAAAAACCAACCCGAAACCCAACCCCTCAACTCAAAAACCATGGAGAATGCTCCTGAGTCTACCTGATTTGCACTTCTGTCACCATGTCCCAAGCATAGAAACCTACCATAAGTATGGGGGCAGTTAAGTATCGGTGAAATTCTGGCAGTGTTTTAGCTTGACCTCAGTGGCTTGTTTCTGCTGAGGCTTCTGGTGAGTCACAGGTTCCTTCCTTCCAGAAAGGCAGCATAGCAGACAGATTTATGTAGGTCAGCAAGAGAAGTAATTTCATAATGTTGTTATTTATTATGTTTATCTGGAAAAAAAAATAATTCTTCCTGGAAGAGAGTTGTTATCCCTTGATAGCAAACGCTATTAGCACAGCTAAGTGTATGATACCAAGGTAGGATTTTTCTTGTAACTTTAGAAGGGATTCCTGACACAGAGTGAAGAGAGTTGGTATAAGATAGAAGTATTAGGGGAAATGTGGTGGGACTTTGCAGACATCTGTGGATAGCAGTTTTCCCACTGGAACAAGTAAATAAGTCTTATCGTTTGTGGTTTTTTTTTTCCTTGATGGAAAGCTGTTGTTCATGGTTGTCCAAGGAAAGGGAAGAAGCTGCAGGGATGCAGATGGACACCTGGTTTCTTTTGGTAAACAAGAGTGCAAAGTGACTTATAATGGATTTTACTGTAATAATCTTAAGATTTCAGACTCTATCCTGACAATGTGTGCAGTAACAAATGATGGGAGAATGTGATTACATATGTCTATGCTTATAAAAAGACTCATATATATATATATATATTTTTTTTTTTTTTTAACAAGTTAGCACAGGCATTCTTGGCTTAAGTGGGGCAATGGACCTCCCTTGCACTGACCTGCCTTAGAGTAGATGGAGCTACTCTTACCTATGCTTACCCTTGGTGACTCCTACGAGTGTTTCCCTATTCTTCCCTACTTTCCATGTTACACTGCGTGCATTCAATCTGAATTCTATGCCATAGGTTAGGATACATGCTGAGTAATTTATTCAGAGACTTGATAAGGAAAGAAATTATTTCCAAACATACTTTTTTATCTCTTGAGGGATTATTTATGGTGTAAGTGCCTGTTCTGGACATACTTTTGCCACCTGAAAAAACAATCTGATGTTTTCTTTTGCTTTATATACTAAGGACTACAATATGCACTAGGAAAAAAAAACCCCATATTTTATAAGACAAATAGTCATAGTTAGGGATAAAGAATATAAATAGGATGACATCAAATGAAAAGAGTTGATGATCCAATAAGGCTGCTATAGATCACATTTCTAATGTCAGGAGAATTGCAGATTAGTCTTGCTGTTCTTTGAATAAGCCTATTTATCAACTTTCTGGAAAAATCTAATTTAAGGTGGCACATTTTCCTTAGTTCTGCCACACTTCAAAGCTTAAAGTATAGGGGTTTGTCAGATACTCTCTCCTGGCTGTGACTGGCATGTGAGATTCCTGTTCAGGCTTTTCTTCAGCAGCCAGGTCTAGGCTACTCCTGGCTGACTCCAATAATATAATTTTAGTTTGCTTGATTAGTGAAGTAAAAAAAAACTAGGAAGCCTTGGCTTTTTACACCCTTATCCAATTCAGACTTAATGTTCAGAGAGAAAGAGCAATTTAAATTGCAAATGTTCATTATAAGAAGCACGATTTCTATATAGTATAACTTAGTCACAACACAGAGAAAGAAGATGACAAGCCCTAGAAAAAAACCCATTAGAACAAGGTGGATACTGGCAGGGGCCATGCTGTTTTTCTGAATAACCTACAGAAAGAAAAACTATTTTTATGAAGGGATATAACAAGAAATGTGAATTTTAACAACTCTGGAGAAAATATGCATGGATATAAAAATTCGTAGTTTT
The DNA here is from genome assembly GCA_907165065.1 of Caprimulgus europaeus. Next base: position 17,480,559 of record OU015538.1, on the reverse strand, counting down.
GCTACCATGTACTACATTTTTAACATGATGCTTTATATCTGAGTCACAAAACGGATTTGTGTACATTTATATTCATTCTTTAAAAGCTAAGTAGAGCTCAGGCAACTAAAACAAGCTGTTTGATATTATGTTCTTTTTTTCTTCTTTCACTTGATGTAAGAATACCGTAGCATATAATGTCACATTAGTTTTATATATGTAAATACTTTCAAGTCAGAGCATGCAGTGTGAGCATATTTTATCAGCTATTACCACTAAGAATTTTACATATACAAACTAAAAAACCAAGTTCTGTGTTCATCAAAATGTAAAGTAATTTTGCTCCTTTAGGATAACCTGAATTTGTGGGAATGCCTCTGTTCTTTTATCAGAAGGAATTTAACTATGCATTGATTAAGAAATTTTTATCATTTCTGAAATCTGGGAAACATGTTTAAGTATGTTAGCAACGACGTGCAAGATAAAACAGAAGTGTGACACAGTATCTGGTTGTTACTTAAATGTATTAAAATCAGTTGAACAACAAAGTCTAGAGAAGCATATTCTCATAGATAAGTGCTTTCTTAGGCATTCCAAAATGCTGATGTACTTACAGAGAGCTTTAGGATAAATCCCTATAATTCCTGTGCATGACATTTTGAAAAGACCAGAGCTGTGAATATCACACCTGATTGCTTTTAAGTCAAAGGCTTTCATGTGCAGGAAATAATGTTTCAATTAAAAAGAGAGAGAAGGGGGAGGTCATTTTACTTCATAGCATTCAAAATCATTTTCAAAAAAAGAAAATGAGAGCAGATTTGGTAGGCCGCTGACTTAAAGCTGAACAGACTTAAATGTTCGTGTCAGTCACTCAAAAGGCTGTTAGGTCATGAGGTTAGTGTTAAATTACTCTATTTAGTCTCACAACTTGTTGGTCTCAGTCTCTTGATTTTTTGAATTTTGCTGTTGCTAGTTACACAGTACTTAGTTTTATTATCCATTGTTTGCTCCTCAACTTAAGTCCTCATTTGGTGTCTGAAATCTCTAAGTTCACTCTACTATAATTTTAACTGTGAAGACACTGTAAGGTTATAAATACTGGCAGCAGGTGGGAAAAAATTCTACCCCTTAGTATACTGACTTTGCTTTGTGCTCTTTGGTGTGAACTGTATTTGATTTACAATTAAAAGTATATATATGCACTTGTAAGATTAGGGAGCATTTAAATTTCTAATAGCACATACAGTAGCTGACATTTCACTGAGGATTCAGAGGAAATCCTTTCTGCTTGTGTAAAACCAATAGGATACATTTACCCTAAAATTACCCTTGAAATAGATACTTTTCCTAGTAATGTTTGGGATAATTTCTTCAAAATGAAATCTCCTTTCCTTTAAGGTGTTTGATCATTGAATCCTGAAATACAGATTTGGGGTTTGCTTATGGCTGTATTCTGTTACAGAATCTGTAAGGAAAAGAATTTGCCACATGAAGATTCACCATGTATGGATGGATTTGCTAGCAGGATAAAAAGCATTGTTCTTCTGTGGATGACCTCCTTGCACAGAATGATAGTTTTATCCTTCTCTACATCATTATGTTTGCTGTACAAAAATCCTGCTGTGCTACATCATAATAACATGTAATCTTCTTGCTCAGTTTAGCTGAGATTTAAGGAGCCGCTGTTCATGGAAGCAGTTTTCTAAAGTCTGATCTATAATTTACCAGAATCAACCAGGCAAAAGAGCAAGGGGCTTTATAAGAGGGATACAGCCCTTAAAACTCTTAAATGAAGATTAGTTTAAAGTTTCACAATCCGGTACAGAACCATCTGGCAAATCTCATGTCAGGCTTTGTTAAACCTCTGAGCTTTCCTTGTGTGCTGTAGTCATCAACCCCCACCCCACACCCTGCCTTTGTCTTCTATTCCCCTGTCTCCTGCCAAGCACCTGTTTTACTCACAGGTATGTTGGAACAAAAGAAGGAAATAAGTAAAAGGAAAGAAGAAGGGCTGACTTTTCTACAGGAATTGTACACCAGCTGTAAATGATGGAGGCTGTGGGTGTGCAGCACCTCTGGAAATCATGCCCTTATAATTGCTGTCTGGCTGTATATGCACTGGGTGATTTATTGCATCTTTGAAGAGGTAATTGCAAGATAAAAGCTGCCTGTTGGCAGAACCATTAGAGACTTGCTGGGTTAAATTGTGGCTTTTGAGGCCAAGGAATCACTAGGAGGACATACAGCAACATCACAAGGCATTTTGATATTTTCAGAAATGGAACTGCAGTTGTTCCAGCCAAAACAATGTAGAAATTCAGTGGTGATTCCAGGTCTCTGTTTGTGGAAAGCTCATTGTTCCTGTCGTTCCTATATCACTGTGGGTTCCTCCCCGATACCTCTGCAGAGGGGTTTTTATTTGTGAGTTCTAAATTGTCTTTTTGTTCTTTGGCCAAAGGCAAACCTAAAGTGATTCTCAAACACAAAGTAAACCCTTCCCATGTGAATCACTGTAACACCTTGATTTCAGCTGCGCTATGGCTTTCCCATACACTTCTGTGTCATACAGATATATTTTCATATTTATACAGAGCTTGGAAACATGGAACAAAATAATTTGTTCTAGCAATCTGTTGCATAAAATTATACTTTCTTCACTTAAATTAACCCTTCAGTTCACCTTTTACATAAAGGTTCTTAGGAGGCTGAAGGAGAGGACTGCAGGAATCCAATTACCTGAAATCAACTTACAGGCAAGAAGGCGGCATTGCTAATGGAGACAGTCTCCTTCTCAGGCTAACAGTGTTTTTCTGTCTCAGTGTAATAATAAAGATGTTCTGCCTAGACAGTAAAATGAGTATACATGCTTTTCTGATTATAATGTGGGACAGAAAAATAATAAATTCTGCAGTTCTTGTCTAAAAATGTAGCTTTTGGCCATATACTTGAAACATAACTACAAAAGCCAACGCTGCCCCAAATAAAATGTGCAGTCCCAACCAGACATCCATCGATAATGTAACATAGCTAATACATTACTTAAAAAAAAGTCTCTTGTTGTTTATGTCCTAAATCTCACTTCAAGCCATACAGGATTTCAGCTTGAAAGACAATTTCATAAAGCACTTTTTTTTTTTTTTTTTTTCTGTGAAATGCAGGAGTGGAACACTTTGAGTCAGACAGTCTTAATGCTGCCGTGGCAATTTTGTAAGGCACCAGAGAAAAATGCATTGTATTATCTTTGAATTTCAGTCTGCTTTTGCTTTGCACAGCAATCAATAACCATTAGAATTATTGGTGGTAGTATCTGTCTAGATAATTTTAGGGCTTTTCCAGAAATCAAAATATATAAACCAAAATTGTCATGTTGTAACTTTTTCTTCTCTTTTTAGCTCTAATGAATCCAGATTTGCTTTGAAGAAAAGCAGAGCAGAGAGTTGTTTGCATGTATAGCTGGACATGGCAGCTTCCTCTGGTTCCTGCTTCTAGAGTGATGTGCTGTGGAGGGGGAGAGGCAAAGGGAGAGCCTGGGGATGGCTGTGGGACAGGATCCCAGGGAATGGGCACCCCTCTTCCTCGGTCACCTGCATCCCACCTTGCTGACCTACACTGGGACTGGCAGGGCAGGATCCTAGACAGAGCTGGACTAGTACCTTAGAGCAGAGAGAGAATGGGGTTGAGTCTGGTGGAGAAAATAGGCTGAGCAAAATAGCAGTGTCTCGTTCTGGATCAGTCTCACCTCTGCAGGCACCAGGAGGAGCGTGGGGGAAGATGCCATCAAAAGGGACATCTTCTGTGTATGAGCAGTTGTGGGATAATCAGCTTGAACTATTCTAGGTGCACAAGAGATTTCTTCCTCATATTTCAGAGTGGGGATCACCAGTGTGGCATCTTAAAGATAAAAATTAAGTCTGACTTAAAATGATGACTTTCATAACCTTTAAAATCTATTTTACAATTTATTTTCTCTGGTAGATTTTGGAAGCCTGTATATTACCTGTCAAGCTGTCATAAGTAATTATATGTTTGTTAACTTATTGTTCCTAATAAACAACAGGAAATATTCATGATGAATTTCATTTTATCCCAAAAAAAGATTTAATAACTACTTTGATTAAATATTAAAGCTTTCTTTTGCTGTTACAACTAAACAGAAAATTCCAAATATCAGCAAAATGTTTTGTGCACAATCTTTTTACTACCTGGTCATTATGCTGGGATTTATTGATTGCTAACATAAATGACAGGGTAATTCCTAGATGATCAGGTGGAAGACTGATGTGACTGTCTGTGTGATGACTCGGCAAACTAAAGCTTCCTTCATAGTGTCTCTCTGATAATACCTGAAAATCAGACTTTGGATAGACAGGATTGCCTGGCCTTGGGGAGCAGTGGAGTAGTGTGTTTTCCACTGGGCTAAAGGGATTACTGAAACAGAGGAAACTTTTACAGCCAGGAAGACCTTATGTGGTTTCCTGTCTTTTCTTGCCCTCCCCAGTGCCTGTACCAGGGCAGTGATACAGGGTGTCAGGTAAAGCAAAGCAAGGGGATCTCGGGAGGTGTTGGATGAATGTAAGAACCGGATCAGTTGTCTGGATACGCCCCGTGCTTGTGGAACTGGTAGTCGGCTGTAACAGAAGTGACAGGTGGTTCATCAAACATGAAAAGAACCTAATTTATTCTAGAAGGCAAGGCTGCCTGCCAGAGAAATTGTAATCTGTGCGTGTACAAGAGCTCGGGGAGCTCTAATGGCACTGCTGAAACCATAATGTAATATCTAGGTTGAAATCATTCCATCTTTATCTCATTATGAGTACAATTTTCTTCTACGTGTGAAACTTAAATGTCAAATTAAGGAAGTGGAGGGAACATAAACAATAGACTGTGGGCATGTTCTACTGTTTCTTTAGAGGAGTTGTAGAAGCTGCAGAAGGCTGTGGGAAGATGCTTCCAGCAAAATGGGGGGATAAAGACTTCCAAAGTTACCCACTTTTCCTAAGATCTCCTTTATATCTGCTGGAAAAAAGCAGCACCCAGGAGGGCTGTCTATAGTTACCACATTCTTCTTTAATGAAGAGCAGAGAGAACTTGTGAATAAGCACTGCTTAGAAGACCCATTTAGAAGGTGTGTCTATCTCAGCAAGCAGTAAGTAGGGAGGTGTACACTGGAAGCCCAGTTGCTGTAGTAGCAGGTAGTTCACAGTAGGTACTCACACAATTGGAGTTTTGCAATGTGCTGAGTTGGAAGCTGCAGCAGATGTGCTGCAAGTTAGTGGTACAGGTGCTGGTTCATCGTGAGATCTCACGTGTAGTCATAGCTCACGTGTAAGATGTTTCTTCACAGAGAAAAGCAGCAGTGCAACACTTCCAGGTTCTCCATGACAAACCAGATCTATGCTGTGTGTTAGGGCCTTTAGTTTCTAGAGCTCAGTCCCTTTAGTTCTGAAAGGACACTGTAAAAAAGGAATGAGAGCTAGAGAGAAGATGTGTACAGTGTGGGGAAAGCCTGTAGGAGCTGAAAGCAGTTACTGTTGGGTTTTTTCTTTCTTCTGTGTGCTCCAGGATGCAAGCTGCTGACTGACTAGGAGTTGCTCCAGAATCTGCTCCATTTTCAGTCTTCCTGTGTTTTGTAACTACTTTCTGAGGACTGTCTTTGAAGGGGTGAAAGGGTCTCTTTGGGTGCTGGGTAGTGGAAACAGTAGGAAGTAAATGAGGAACACAAGGTGCTAATCAACAAGGAATTCAGCATTAAGAGGTGTTTGAGTCATCATTAGCTCATATCTAAGATTTAGATCATGGTTTTCAAGTGTTGTCTCACCTAAATGTACTTTTGCATCCCTTTTCTTCGTGTGCTCTACACTTTTTCCTCTTTCTCTCTGCTCTAAAATAGAACTGACTGGACAAATGCATAAAAACCTGGTGTCAAATTCCAAGGAAAACTATTTCTCAAGAAACTGATTTTTTTTTTTTTTTTTTTAATGTCAATGCCTGGCAGGTTATCCCATATGGAATTATTATGGTATCTTGGCACCACGATTGATATGTTTAATAATTTTCATTATGTGTTTCGGTCCCTTTGATGCTTGATTATTACATTTAAAGAAAGATTACAAGGTAGAATACATTTACTGTTGAATAGATGAAAAACACAACCTTCCCTTTCTAGATGCATTCATTTTAACTCTGTTTAGCATTCACTAAATCTGTGGTTATTTCTTTTTTCCTTTAAAATGCACTTATTGTTCTATTTCAAGAATGAATCATGTTCCATTGCTACCTCAAAATATAACATAACAAAAATGGTAAAAATTATTGCCTGTAATCTATTATTAGAAGCAATCCAACATGCCAAAACAAAATTGCAATTTAATAAGGTGGGTTTTTTTGAAATGAGCCCTGTGAATGCTCCATGCTACCTAAAGTTGCCCACAAAATCTGTATTAAAAAAAAAAAATATCCTTTGAAGTGGCCATATTTTACAATATCTAACAGAAAATCCAATGGCATATCTCTCTGTGTCAGTCCTTGCAGTCTCCATGGGCATTTAGATCACTCTGATGTGTGACGTGGATAAAATGCTGTTTATGTTGTATATTGTCAAAGGCTGTATCCAAAGAGTGGTACATCAGAGATGTTGTATTTCAGGAGGAGGAAAGTCCTGGTGCTACTTCAGTAGTGTGTTTCAGCAGAGGACCTTTTTTGTGAATATCATTGTTTACGTTTTATGACAGAAAGAATTTAGGGAGAAAGAAAATGACGCATGTCAGTATTTGTGCAGCAATGTGTAAAGTTTCTTCCCTGAGAAATTGATATGTAGAAGATTAAAAGGAGGTAACATCCTGTTCAATGCTCAGTCCCAGTGCTCAAAAATCTTACCTCTTTATTATTGAAGCAGAGCAATTACAGACCTTAACAAGTAATTACAGAATGGTAATATTTGGTAATGTTAAAAAAAGGAAGTGTGAAAGGTCAGCAAGTTTACTTATTTGAAGATACTTAAATCTATTTGATTATACAGACTTTTGATTTGGGGTGGTTGATACCTTGGGATATTCCAAGGTAGTGAAAAATCAAGGAGACAAGAAGCTGTTAACTGCTCAATCTTCTGGCTCCAACTCCAAAGAGCATTAATGAAAGGCCAGGGCTGTCATCTGAAAACATGGCTCCCCTGCCCAAATAATGCTGACTTTAAAAAAAGTTTTCCATAATATTTCTTTTAAATTCACCTAAGTTAGTTCCACTGCAACCTCTGTCCTTTTTTAGGGGTGTCCATTGAACATAGCACAGTCCAGGGGATCAATGACAGAGAAACTGGAGTTGAGTTCCCTCTGAAATTCTACTGCTGAACCTTACTCTGTTGACAAATTATTTCATTCTTTTGTATGAATTCTTTCATCTGTACACACAGATGAAAGTGTGTACCCCCACACCTTGAAAGTTAAAGCACGTCTATAAAAAATGAGTTGCAAAAAATATATGTATGCAGTCGTGATACATTGCTATTATTTTGTATTAATTTTATACCTGACTTTTATTCCCTCAAGGGAAATTAATGCTGGTAGAGTGGTTGAACATATAACTGATGCTTTCTTTTCTCTCCTAAAAGCACACAAAAGAACTGGGAAGGCCACAAACTCCTTTGAAAGAAACAACCTTGGAGCCTTGGACTCAGCCACAGGTAGGATGGAATAACATATTCTGATAAAGTGTTTTCTGTAATGATGGTTTCTATATGTCTTAATAGAATTAATCTGGGGCTCTAAAGAAAAGCTACATCAGATAGCTCTGTGGTTCTTGGCATCATGTGTCAAACTGATTTGTTTCAGTGTTTGACCACCCAGACTGTTGGTAGTGTCCTTTTAATTGAAGTCTCAGCTTTTTTTCTAAGGGCACAATGCCAGGATCAACTTGCCTTTGTTTTGTTTTCATTATGTGCTGAAAGAATTTTGCAGAACTTTACAAACCAAAACTTATTTCTGAATGGTGTGTTAATAAACTGTGAGTGTCTCATGGTGTAGACATGAAGTTTGTTGAAGTTTTGATCTTTCAAACCTTCCTTTCAAAATAATGACCTCTTATGTCACATAAGGATTTATCAAAAAGTGAAGCAATACTTAATCATTCAAGAAGAGATAAAGTAGTAGGGAGGTTACTATGCAACATTTACCTTCCTTAACACAAAATATTTTGGATGTTTTGGCCTTACAGTTGTGTACTTACTTGAGCAAATTGGTTATTATGAATCTCTTACATGCAGGAATTCAGAGCTATTTTGCTCTCTATTCCCTTTGTATCAGCATACTGTTCTGCACGTTGCAATACATGGCTTCGGAGCTGATTGGGAGGGGAGCAAAAAGCCATTGGATAGTGTAGATGAAACTGGATGCTGCTGTGTCAAGGATAAAGATTGGGGCTGTGAGGGAGAAGGCACTGGAGCATGATGGAGATGAAGCAGGGAGCCAGGAAGACCAACCTGGAGAATCAAGTTGTTTCTGCAAATTCCCAGGAGAAGATAGCTGCTGCTTTTTATGGATGTGGGGCATTGTTCTTTTAGCAGCTTCCACATCTGTAATTCATATGTCTCAGTGTGAAGCTATGTGAACTCCTGGCAGAAGCACCTACCTCTGCTTTGCAGGGTTCACCTGGTGCTGAAGGCAGCAGTGAATCTGTAGCTGTGATGCCCAAGTAGAGGGTTTGCTGGCAAAGATGGAGAGAACCAGGCAGAGGTAGTAACCCCTGATCCATAATTACAGTGTGACTATTGCCTAAGTAGGCTCTGCCTCATATTTTCAGGCTGAAAGCACTCTGCCCAAATACTGTTCTACTTAGACTCTAGTTTTTACAAACTATATACATAAAATCCTAGAACTTAAGCTTGTTCCAGAGGTGTGTGTACTCCGAAAGCGTGTGGCAAACACAAGGTAGGAATTGAGAAGTAGAAATGCAAAAACCTTACATCTGTTACTGCTACCTTTGTTCATGCTTGATCAAGTGCTTTTTTTAAATTAGTTGTAATGCTAACTGTGCAGGTTTTCATGATACAATCTGTAGGCCTGGTTAGAACATAGCAGCTCTTAAATGGTAAATTCTTCACTGTAATCACAGTTATGTGGTATTTGTGTTTGTGCACCTCTGGATACAGAAGGAAGTTCTGTAAACATGCCAGCCATGTGTGGTAGGGAAATCCCTCCACTGTAACTCTACAAAACACAGGATCTTCCCTCCTCCCCAGGGAAGAGGCTCCCAGGTGCAGCCTGTGCCCCTGCCTCTTTCCAGCTACTTCACAGCCAAACCTCCCAACGCCTCTCTCCAGGCAGCTGCTAATCGCAACAGTTAAGTGTGCATTGATCTGTGTCTGCAGTCAATAATGTTTATGTGCAGGACCACAGGAGTTTGCTACGCTCCATAGTTACTAATAGACAGTAACTCCTTGTGTGCAGGAACAAAACTGTTGAGGAAAGTTCCAGCAGTTACTGCTCAACAGCTAATGAATCATGAAGGGAAGGCTTGCGGGCTCCTCTGGTTTCCTTGCCTACCACATGAGTTGCAGAGCAGGCAGGGAGAGAGCGTGGAGTTGGGGCTGGGCTTCGGTTTGTTGGCACAGAAGAAAGAATTTTGGCTCTTGTGTTGTGAGAGGAGGAGGTGAAGCAGCTTGGTGCCCTGATTGTTGTTTAGGGGGGCTCTGGTGCATGAATGTGGGTGACAGGGGTGAGCTTTAGCAAGAGGTGGTTTGTGTGATTGCTGCCAGCAGCGTTGTCAATGAAATAGTCCTTTGGACTGTCCCAGTGCTGATGAGAATCAGTGTTCTGAGTATGCAGACCATCACCTTGTTATCTATCATTTCTGAAAGCTGCATTTGCCACTGCTTTGTTTAGTAACTACATGGATAAAAATGTGTGAAATGGTTTTGTCATTCCTATTCTTTTTTGGGGAAAAAAAAAGCTACTGAAAAAAAACCCCTCAACCCTCACACAAAGAAGCTAACACCAATATGCTTTTTTACTTCATGGAGAGAAGAAAAGTAATCAACAAAATCAAAAACTGCTGGAACCATTATTGTAGTAGAAAATTAAATTACTTGTTAATTCTTTCATGGATGTAATTCTGGCCCCTTCAAATCCCTCCTTAGATATTTTGTATAAAGTGAGTAAAAATTCATGGCATGGATAAAAGCTTTGACTATTTTATGAGCAACAGGCAAATGATCCAAATGGTGCTCGTAAAGCAAATGGTTCCCAACTCTAAAAGGAGGAAGAATATATTTAAAAGCTGCCAGAATGAACCATGAGTAAAACCAACTCCTGTTTACAAGAAGGTGTTATTTACATGAAAAGTTTTTGAGTTCCCCTACCCAAAGGGAGAGACTCACTCCTGTTATCTATGTAATAATAACAATAAAAAAATCATTACATTTTCTTGGGCTGCTTCCTCCCCTTTCAACGTTGAGAGCTGCTGTGGGATGCGTTTTGTCAACAGAGAGAGTGACCGAAATAGCTGAGAGCACAGATCCTGTGTGCAGGGCCAACCAGGCAGCCAAGCAGAAAGTACCACATCTGGCCCCTGGAACCACGAGGTGAGAACCTGGTACCCATTAGCAGCTGAGATGTTCCACACAGAGGTTTCAGTCTGGGAGAAACACGAAGCGGTGGGGTTTGTGCAGAGGGAGGGAAGGCTTTGTGTCGCCTGCGCGGCGGTGGCTTTCGTTTGCCTGATTTGTTCAAAGTTTCGTCTTAGAAGCAGCCAAGTAGCTGAAAATTTTGAAACTGAACTGTGCAGTTACACAAAAAAATAGAGAACTGGAGTGCTTTGTCAGGCTCATTTCTTATTCTGTGGTGGATTTTTTTGTTCTTCATTTTGGAGTTTTGGGGTTTTTTTGGGTTTTTTTGGCTGTGATTTAATAAGTTCCTAGAGCAATATGACACTGCCAGTGTGGGAATTTTTTCATGGCCATGCCTTTCGATTTGCAGTTTTCTATATCTTTCTCTGTGAACTCAGTGAAACTGATGTTACTGCCTGGAAAATAAAGTATGAGAGACTCTTTCTGATAAATTCAGGACAAGACCTTTGCAGATAAGGAACACGTGTGGTAGTAGTTGCCCAAATAGACTTGTCATTGGTTTACAAGCTTTATTTAAATGCTAAATACCGTGTATTCCTGTGGTTATGGTTTTTTTCTGCTTTGCCTGATTAAACATTGTGCTGATAAACCCTGTCAAGAATGTGCAGAGCTACTGCAGTTAATATTATGTATTTATAGCCTCTATTGTTATGGTCCACTAAAAACAGGGTAATTTAAGATCAAACTAATCTGTGATTGTTTAAATTTTTGAAGTTGCTAACATTGTTTTTAAGTCTGAATTTTGTCTGGTAACAGTATGAAATAATATTGATTATGATGGTTTTGATTCAGAAAAAAAATGTTTTATCCTTCTAAATTATTAGGAGGATAAATCTAGAAACAGAGAGTAGGGATTTACCAAAATAAGGAGAACAACAATGATTAATGTTATATAGCTTAGAACTGCAGTAGTGGCAATTAAGATGGTCAAATAGCTTGGCAGATACTGGAAAAAATCCTACTCTTCAGTTGCAGAGTATTTCTGACTTAAAACTTTTTTGTCTTGTGACATCTTACATCACTATCTATTCTGTATCTATGTGAAACGCTGCGTATAAGTGATTCCTAGAGGTGTTTGACAGGATAAAATGTGAGAAAGTGGTGTTATTAGTGCTGCAGCTTTTTATTTGTTTATTAATTGTAATAGCTTCAGGTGCTCTTACTCACTTAAGATAATGGCTAAAAAGCCAGGGTACAGTTGCATTAATTTTCCTGGCCCAAATGTAGCATAATTACTTTAATGAATGCATTAATTTATCCCCTCTCCTCATGCTCTTCCTCCTTCACAGTCCATGTTGTCACTGGAAACGCAGACAGTGATGACCCTGAAGGTTTGTAGCTCTCCTCGAAGTTCTCTGTGAGGGTTAAATATCCACGGACTGAGACTTGTCAGGCTCAGGTAGTGTGCATTCATGTGTGTCTTACAAATAAGCAACATCTAGCACCACCATGGCTTTATTACCACCTGGTGTAACGGTGGGGCATTGCCACAGCAATGAGTGGGACAAGTGCAACCATTCGTCTCTCAAAAGCAGAAGAGGAGAATAATTTGTTTCCTCTTTTGCATCTTTAGGTTTGTTTTCTTTTTGTGTGCAAACTACAGTCCTTTTTTTTTTTAAGCAGAATTACTTTTTGTGGAAAGGCAAAAACACTCAGACTGAAATCTAATTACAAATGATAGAGTGCAGTATTTTTCTGCTCAGTTTTAAAGAATCACTTTATAATCTTGGAACAGTGGATAACAACATCACTAATCCAATATTTTAACAGTAAATACGTTTGATGATGGGAATTGCTACACTAATCTTATATCCCTCCACAGTATAGTTAAGAAATCCACAGGGGGTTTTACTAATCAGTTTTTGTGGAGTAAATCAAGTCATGTAATTCTCGTTCCCTCTAAGTGCCCAGCAACTGCAGACAGAACCATGTGCAGTACTTCTTGTTCTTTTCCTCTGTTTTGTACCCTAATCTGCAGCCATGCTTTCCCTTCAATATGCAAGAGAGACTTCTGGAGAGAAAAGTCTCCAGGCACCCTCTAACAGAGATGTCTTATCAAGTGAGCTGGCATTCACCTTGTTCCCATCCCTGCTGTGCTGCCAAGGGATGGAGTGAGTCCACCTCCTGCACATAGGCAAAGAGCTGCCAATAATCAATATAATCCAACCACCTTCACCTTTGTGCTTCTGATACATATGGTTTAAGATACTTAGTTTAGACCCCAGTTTCACTGACCAGTGAGATATATTGCAATGTGGCTTGTGCTTTTATCTTGTTAAAAAACCCTGTCAAGTAAAATAATTTTCTTTTTTAAATTTATAAAGAGGTTTGTTTTTTTTTCTTTACATAAGGAAGAAATATTAATGACCACGGTTAAATATTTGAAGGGAAGCGGCTAATAATAATTCTGTACATACTTTGTTCCCACAGTTCATGAGAACCAAATTATTTTTTGTGAAGTCCTGGTGTGTTCTGTTTACTTAGCTCACGGCTTCAGCCTTTAGGATTTGAAATCAGTGTAAGTCAGAATGAAAGTGAAGCTTTATTTCTGACTCAGTGTCTTCAGCTTGGATACAAACCAGTCATCTAAATAGACTTATACAGTCTAGTTATATGATGATTTTATTTAGTACTTAAAATCTGTGTGCTCAAAGTATTTTTTTTTTTTGGTACTGTAATAAATTTATGTATGCCTCAAGTATTTCTTATTTAGTGGAACTTCAATTGTAATATTGACTTCTGAGACAAAAGACTTGGTAAATTTAAAAAACAAAAAAAGAAAAATCCAGATCAGTGTTGAAGGTATAAGGGGTCTAAATGCAATTAGAGTTGCCTATATAAATATCTGAACTGTATTTGAACACTCCAGTCTTAAAACCTGATTTTTCAGAAACTTTGTTTGTTAAAATGGAGGCTTTGCAAACTAGAGGCCACCTGGAAGCAGGCAGTTGTTTTGGTTTGATTTGCATACCAGCAGGAATGAAATAGTATTTTGTTAAGAAACTTAAGATAAAAACTCACTAATTTTTGCACTTGGAAAATAATTATAGCGAATACCCTCATTTAATACCCTCAAATAAACATTTGATCTTTCCAGCAGCAGATACTGCAGTACCTGGCTGCCAAAAGGCACAAACCTGGTTTCTCATAGATAGCAACACTACCCCTTTCAGCTGTGTTTCGAGGTTATAATCTGTATTTCTAACATTCGATACAAGTAATATATCCAGAAACCAGGATACAGTTCTGGAAGTTAACTTAATGGAAAGACAATTTGTTAATTGGAAATGGGCATTAACCAGTTCCTGTATAGTGATCCTTTTCCCTGATTATTCAATTTAATATGGAGTAGACTAATACCAATATCCCATATATCAAATAGTGTATCAGCATATGCTGTGGCAGTATTGGGCTACTAGGAGTATTCAACTGTAAATTTAACAAGTGAAGTTTAATGAAGAGATGTTTGCAAATAAAGATCTAAATAAAGACTTATTCTACAGTGGAGCAGGGTTGCTTAGATTACCTGGTCAGCAGGAAGAACTCTATTTTTATTTATCTAGTGAGATTTTGGTATATTTGACAGGCTTTATGTACATATAAAATACTTTTTTTTCTTTTTTTCAAGGTCTAGTTTTGCCATTGTGTATGGTCATTGGAAGTTAGTAGCTGATGTAGCTGAGAAGTCTCTTGGAGAAAATAAGAAAAAAAGCAGGATATATGAATTGTGAGCACTGAATTTACTATTGATCTCAGCAGGTGAGACCATTAGAAAGGCAGAAAAAAATTCCCATTTCATTTATCTGTCTGTTTTCCAGACCAACTCATGATTCTGTGGTTAAAACTCTTGATTTGAGCCTAAGCTACAGTTCTCTTATGAGTTAATTGAAATAAGTGAGAACTCTACAGACAGTTTCCATACAGCTCACTCAGTTTATTTTCAGGTGTTTAGTTGTACAGAAGGAGAAAGCCAGTTTCTTTGGGGATTGTATCTCTGAGGACAGGCACTTTCGTGTTCGTCTCTGTCAGATTGTTCCATGTATTTTCAGAACCCAAATGTCAAAGCTGCTGAGTGGAAAATGAGAGGATAGTAAAGGCCTCAGGTCCTTACTACCTTGAAATATTTAAATCTTTTCTAAGTCGTTCACTGAGACTTTGAAGAATATCTCTTCCTTTTTTGTCCACCGTGGCAGCGATGTTGTCTGCCTAATTTCTTTGGCTCGCACTGTTAAATCTTTTCCTTCCTCTTGCTTCTGACATGTCAGTGGTGTTATTACAGACTTGAACAGTGGTATAAAAGAGGAAAGAACTGGTAACAGAAGCAGGGAGCTCAGCTGTAGAGCATCACCTGGAAATTCAGCCCAGTGGGCATGAAAATGGGTAACTCCAGAAAGCATCTTGTCAAAGTGCATCATACAGGAGGGACAGGAGGGAGCTGCACTGCCCAGCGCGGGCAGCTGATTTATTCTCCGTTGCTGTAGGCTGACTTGGAGGAGATCAGGTACTCAGTAGTGAAATATCCAATGACATTGTTGGAAAAGGGCAGGTAGACAGCTACTCCCTCATCTTGTGAGATGCCAAAAGACCTGTCAGTGGCTAAGTAAATCATCTGACTTGCTTTCAGAAAATGTAGATGAGATCTTTGAGGTGCTTAGTTATCTATGGGGATGCTCAGAACGGCTTTCCTCCCCACGATATGTCTTCTGCCATCACCCCCGCTTGGCAGGAAAGCAGAGACGTCCCCATTATTTAGGAGAAAGCACGGAGTAACAAAATCATTAAGTTGCATTGAACTGTAACTTACTTGCTCTGAGCTGTGCTCAACATGCATAAATCTTAAAACAGAAAACATAAATGAGGCGTGATTCATCGAGATGCCCATTTTTCCTGTGTCCAGCTCGTTGTCGCTGGCAGGGCAGTCAGCTGTAATGTGAGGCAGGAGCTGTGCGTGGGAACAGCTCCATCCTCTTCACTGCGGCAGCCAGCGGATGTATTTATGCATTTCAGAGTAAGAGGAGTGGTCTGAAAAGCTTTTGGAAAGCATGAATGTAATAAAAGCTTCCTGGTGTTATGTTTAATCCTTAAAAATGGTTCCTTCAGCATGGACTGTTGCACGAAGAGTGTGTGAGGGAAAGCTTTTGGAAGTGTTGGGCTTTCAACTGCTTGTTAATCTTGAGGTTTTCTTTCCCCTGAAAAGCTTCTAGGAAACTTTAAACCACTTTTTCTTGTTGGTGGTGTTTTTCTTTGATGGGGACATGGGTTTTTTGGGTTTTTGGTTTTGGTTTGTTTCTCTTTTTGTTGGCTGCTATAAACTTATCCAGTGTTTAATAAGAATGCTTGCAATGTTTAAGGATGTTATGATTTCTCTCCTGATGAATTAGCAATGCAAATTTTATTTGCCTGCATAGCAAACACAGACACAGTCATAAAGTCTTGTCACAGGGAATAACAGAAGTTAGCACTAGGTGCATTGTGTGAGCTTGTCACCTGGAAGTGTCCATGCTGGTCATGATCCTGTAACACTGGATATTTTACTACTGATCATGATGGAAGAAGACTGAAACCCAGTATTAGCTTTTGGGTAAGAGGGACAAATTCTTCACAAATGCTGTTCGAGCTCCCAGTGCACACTGATCAAACCATAGTATATATATCTCCAATGTTAAAAATAGTTTTTGACTGAATTTAGTTAACTGCAATGTGGTATTTCACCCGTCCGTTCAGTTATGTGATGATTGTTGTGTACCCATAGACATGATGCTGGCTCTGGGTTGCTGTTGCCAGGTCACTTACCCTCTCAGTTACTCAGCTATTAAATCAGTGGTTTTTTGAAGGATGTTTTATGGACTGTATAATTTTTTGGCTGCAAATTGTTGCATATAAAGCAGATATGCTCCAACTTGGTGCCCCAATGGCTACATGGTAATGGATGTTATGTATCCATTGAAAGCCCAAAAGAGATTAACACCACTGTTCTCTCCATCTGCCTTTGAGAAAGAATCCAATAAATAACAGGGCATATAAGGGAAGATTATTGCATTCTATTTAGCGTTTACAGTGCATGTATTAATTATTGCAAGGAGACAGGAGCCCCCTCAGAGGGGATAGGTGCTGCTGTGCCCCTGAGAGTACCTGCATTGAGCCCTTCTAACCCAGAGCAGTGCTGGCCTTGGATATGGTCACTTCTCCCGTCTTGGGCTGTGCCTTATGGGCTTGCAAAGCTGTAAGGTGCTTCTTGTTAGTATTTTAATGTTTATCTTTATCTAAAAGGCACTGGAAAATAGAGATTGGGTTAAAAAAATTATAAAGATTTTGCCTGATAGCTTTTGATTGTGGATTCTGCTGCTGTGCTGCGAGTGTCAGAGTCCAGCCTGGCCACATGGCTCCCTTGCATGTGTCCCCTGCCCTACATCCAAGCATCTGTAAAATGTATGTGGGAGCAAGTGTGTCCTCTCATAATTAGTTCAACAAATGAGACCCCCTTCCAGATTTCTTCCTTCTGTGTCACATGTTCTCCCATCTCATATTCCTGCAAAGCAGGAGCAGTTACTGATTTTCAAGCTATTAGATTCCAATCCACTTCTGTCCGTCTGACTGAGCCTACCTCTGTCATCTTCCAGCAGCACAAGTTTTTGTAACAGTTAGAGACAAATTACAGGGGGTCTGAAAAAGATGGTGCCACTGAAATGGAGTATCCAGCTTGCAGTCTGCCTGCTTGTAACTGGAGCACACAAGTGAACAGCACAGTGCATGTGTGAACTCTGAAGATGCCTAAAATAGGTGTGTATAATACAGTATTTGTCTTCTCTTGGAAATGAAAACATTTTTGTTTAGCATCTAGCTCTGCTTTGATGATGGAAGGTAGACTTTTGGTATGTATCATTCTTCCTATGTATTAACTTCTTCATTTGAAAGGCTCCTGCAACATTCTTCAATGCTGTTACAAATACAAATTTTATGAGCTGGTTCCAATTGATTTGTTTACTTATGAAGTTAAATTAGGGAAAATGCCACTAGGAAGGAATGCCAAGTTCCAGATATTAGATGTTGGTGCTGCAGACCAAGACCATAGTTTGGAAAATGATGATCAAAACTTTGTTTTGATATGCCTCTATGCTTTCCCAAATAGCACAGAGGGCTAGTAAAAATATTTGTTGTGCATTATGCTGTTTTTCTAACTCCAAGAGATACTAAAAGTAGCTCAGACCCAGAAAGGAATTAATGTTGCAAACACTGTGACAGTGGTTGGTGTTTGTAGTAGAATTCATCATCCCTGAAAAGATACATATTCTACTGCTTTGTTTTTTAAATTAATAAAATTTCACCAGTAGCACAGTACCTTGTAATATGCTGAGTTTCACTATGTGGCTGCAATGTGGATGGTGTAAACTAAACTGGGGGAGACACTGCAGCCTTATTTCTCATGCCCTCTCTTTATGCTGCTGTTCTCCCTCAGGATTTTGGTCTAAATTCCTCTTCACTCTTGGGCAAAGATTCAAGTTGCCACAAGTTGCCACCACTTGAGGGAACTTCCTCTCCCACAACACTCACAGTCAGTTCCTCCAATAGCCAAGATGAGTTCTAAGTGCTCGTTTTTACAGTTGAAGGTGTTCAGGGCAGTGTCATCCTAATCTGAAGTACGAACAATTCCTGAAGTATTTACAGTATGGGGACATTTTTAATACTTTATTGTTTGTCAGGTAATATTCTATATTTACATTTTTACTCTCCAAATTGCTGTAGTTCTTGGGTCTGTTGTTCAGATAACACAATATAATACCATCTTCGTTATTCTGTGTGGTTAATACAGAAATATGTTTGCTAGAGGATCTTGAACAGCTTTCCAGGTCTTTCTCTGCAGCCTTTCTGTGGACTATGAGCATCCAGACCTTGGTTTTACAGGGAAAAACCCTCTATTGAACCTGTAGCAACACTGACCAGGTAGAGGGTGGAAAGTGTAAGGAGCATGTTGTCTGTGCTACAGCTGAGATATGCCTCACTTAGGTCCATTTGTGGTGGCTTTTTGTCAGGTTAATAGCCAGTACTGATGGATCCACATGCAGTACAGAATGCTTTTAACATGGATTCAGCCTTTTTATATATTTTACTATCTTTCATCTCATACATACGTCACTGCCTGGCCAGCCTTCTGCAGATGAAAGGGGTGGATTAGCAGGTATGTTAGTGATGGGCCATACCCATAATCAGCGTAGGCACACTGATGGAAATTCAGAGAGTAAATCTGCTCCTTCTGTTTGCTAACTTTATACAAATAAGTCAAAGTATGGAAGTATTACTTGTGATTTGGTATCTCATTGTTTTGTAGAGGAAAAAAAAATAATCATGAACTGAAACTGGTGGCTTGTTTTGTTTTGAGAATGCTATTACTTAAGGCCTTTGGAAAGTTTTGTGGGTTTTTTTTCCTTTTCTGAAAGGAAGTGCACTCTCTGTGATCAAAGATGAATGATGAAGTTGTTTGTTCATTCTCATGTTTCACTGGATTTTCTTTGCTCTTTTCTTCTACTTTTCTCTATAGGAAAACCTGTTCTTTACAGTGATCCTCTGCCATGTGCATGTTAGTTTTCTCCTTTTAGATTTTGTTTTTTGAACATTAAGGATCACTTCTCAAGATCCACAAAACCTTTGCTATCCACAGTGGATCCTTATGATATGTATCTGTCAATTTTATTTTCCTGTCAGCAACCTGCCTGTGAGGTGATGGGACGAGGCAGGCAGGTCTCCGTGAGAACACAGTTCTTGGTGCTTTTGAATTCTGATTGCTTTTTCTTTATCTGCTTTCATATATATGTCTAACACAGATCTCTTTCTGTTTAAGTAAAAGTAATGGCACTTTATGATCTGTTTCATTCTCTTTATTTCAGGATTCACAAGCGTTGTGACTCAGAAGCATCTGAACTTTTTTTAAAGAGCAGCAGTGAGAGGGACTAGCTTGCTTTATTTCTTTTTCAGAACACAGCTAAAATGGCAAGCTTCTGGGCTTGGCAGTTTTACAGCAACTTGATAAAATAAAAATAATCGTGCCATCACTATTTTATCTTACTTCTTTCAGATGTGCTTCCTTCAGAATTGCTTCTTTCTTTCATATTTGTGGAACTGTGCTTGGCAGAGTGGCAGTCTGTTCACAAGCTCTGCCAAGTTGAGGATTTGAGAGAAAGTAAACAACTCAGTTGGAAACATGGATAACAAGAGTTGCGTAGACTCTAAGAAGCAGAGATGTGCTGCTGTATTATACAGGAGTTCACTTAATGGAAAAATGCTGTTTTCCCCTTAGAAGGAATGAATCGCTCTTGCTAGCCATTGTAAAGTAAGCCAGTTGTGTCTGACAACTGCACTCTGTTCGGGCAACTTCTACATCAAGTTTTTTATAGCACTTTTCCTGAACAAGAAAGTGGTATTTTTTTTTTTTTTTGGCCCTCAGTTAGAATATAAACTGATATTTAAAAGGAATAAATCCACATGTTAGAACTGACTAGAGAGAATGGATAGAAAGAGCTGGGAAATACCTGTGAGAGCTGCAAAGATGGGAAGTTACTGAAGAAGTATTTTCCTACATATTACATAGTTGCTCCTCATGTATTCCTCAAATATTAGTTTACTTGCTAGTGATATTTATTCCGTGGGCTACAAATCCATTAATGATACTTTACAGAACAGTACTCAGGCCCTGACAGATTTTAGTTTTTGCAAACAGGCATGATTTAACTCAGCTGCTTCTCGAGTAATTTGTGTATTGCTCCTACCTGCACCAAGCTACCAAACAACAGTGAGATGAAAGACAGCCTCTAATTATCTTCCTGAAGAGAAGCTGGGGCTTCACATTTAAGAAGCATCTTAAAAACATTGCCTAGTGCAGTTTTCCTAAAGCAGAAGGATTGCTGTTAGCAGATTCACCCCCATCTTTTGTGCTGATCGTGTGCAGGCTTTTACTCCCCTTTCTGTATTGCCACACTCGGAGGTAGATGAAGCTCAAAACAGACCTTAAATTTTTTTTTGAAGTCAGTCCCATGGTTTTGTGAAGCCCTGTGACACCTGTATTAATTTAAGGGGATTGCAGATAATTTGTGCTGAATATTTTGGTGAATTACTTCACCCCTAATGGCAGCATACTTTAGGTCTTCAGGGGTCCCCTATAGCTATGCTTCTCTGAAAGAACTTAGCAGAAGTTGACATCATGAACTTTTTTTGTTGATATCACTTTGCTTTAGAAATCTAGAACTGTGACTGACACCATACATTTAAAATATTATATATCAACTGCACTCTGATATCAGAATTATTAGAGGGCATAATTTAAACTGTTGGAAAGTATAACTCTCCTTTTTGAACAGAAAAATTCCCATTACACTTTAGTGTTTTGAGAGGTCATATTTTTGAGATAGACATAGGAATATTTGAAATGTTTGGCTTTTTTTAATAGCTACCAAAATGTTTCTATTGGTCCTTATTCAGTGATTTTCATTCTCCAAATAAATTAAGCTCCTTCAGAAGGCAAGTGTGGTAGTCGTGATGATAAGGAGAGAGGTACAGAATGAAGAGGAGGTACAAACCAGCTTATGAGGTATTGTAAACAGACCCAAGGTAAACCTGTGGTGGTATGTGGGAATGTACAAAGCAATGTATATAGCAGAAGACCAAACAAATGCAGCTGCAGAAAATAAATGCTTCTGAATAAGATTGTTTAGCTATGATAGATGCTTTGTCAACCTGCTGCAGCTAAAAGCTACATACATGAGTTAGAGAGAAAAAAAGATCCAATTGCACAAAATCCATCATTGGGGTGTAGGTTATTAAATGTTGACAAGTGGTAAAGGCTGGTTATACTGCTCGAAAACTTTGGGGGATAGCAAAGCACCTTTGAGTAAACTTACACTCTTTAAATCAAAAATGAAAGTTTGTTGTTTTCTTTCATGGCATTGTATGTCAGGGGCCAGTATTCTCAGAGACTGTTCCACAGTGTGAAATTACTGTTTTACTCAGTTCTTTATATTTCTGACCTCAAGATCTTGATCATTACAGTCTATCCACCTGACAGAACTGCAGAGTTCAGAAAGAGTTTAGAATCTGTAACAATAAAAACCTCTTCTTTTTTTTTCTTTCTCTTTTTAGTTAAATAATAAGGAATACTGTCTATGCAAAGTGGGAGGCAGGTAACTGTGATTCATTGCATTCTATAGGGAACATTGCACAGAAAGTCCACACAGCTCCTTCATTTGTTTTTCTTCTGCAGCCAAAGAATTTGCAACACAATTGCATGAAAATGCAAACTGAAGGCTTAAAGAGACAATATTTCAGACTCTTTGCAATTGCTTTCTTAAAATAACAGAGCTTCCATTGATTTCTATTTCCCCAATATGTTTTAGACTATAAGGTTTAAATTGTTCAAATTTATATAGAAAATAGAATAGACTGTGTTAACAGTGTGGAGATGCAGGGCTTCAATTGTGTGTTTGCTTACACATTGATCTGACTGGTATTTGGCGATTCTGCCACTTTCTGAGGGCTAAGGACTAATGATGAGCACTCACTCGAGGGATGAAAGGGAGCTGGTAACCAAATTTAACTGTGACAGCCTGCTGTCTTCTTCTCTTATGCCTAGGAAATGCACTTTATTTTATGCCAGTCAATGCTAGAATAAGCTGAGGGGTACTGAGAGATGAACAGTAGTCGGAACTTAAAAGTTGTACTTTATAGATCTACCAGGAAGAAACAGTAAAACAAAGAACAGAAAAGTGATGTGTCTACTCCAAGTGTTGGTGAATTTTTCAATAAGATGATTTAATCTCCCTTGTAATTAGTGTCCTTTTGCTGTTTTTTCTCTGAGATGCAGTGTTGGGGTATCACAACACATACAATACTGAATCTTTTGATGCACACTCTTGTGGCTGGATTGTACTGAACAAAATAGCAGGTCTAGAACCCTGAAGAGAAACTACTTTTGGTCTCTTCTAAGCCTGTTCTGATCTTTTGGTCAGCTTTTATGGGGCAAGGACAAGTGGGTGTAAAAAGTACTTGCTTAAATCAGTATTTTAGTCTCTGAATGCTCTTCTGTCAGGGTGCTTGCCTTGGGAGTTAGTGACAATTTCCTAACACAAAGAAGAAATTGCTTCCGAATAAAAGCATACTGGAAATGATCAATCTTCCATAGCTGCAGTAAGCTATTGGAACAGAAAGCAGAAAGTAATATTGTATGCTATATGGCCTGTTACTGACTTCTAGGAGTTACTACAGAGCAGTCAAGGCTTCTCTGTGCAATAGAATGAACTAAATGTGTAACTGCTAATTAAGCCTAGACAAACTAAAGTTATGGTGTGTTTCCTATAGGTAACATCATATAGCTGTGGCAAATTTTGCAGGGAAATTAAGGGTAAATGATGAAATGCCACTGCTGCTGTGCATGTGGTAGTTTTCCTTAGAAAGAATTCACCAGAAATATTCTGTAGTGACCTTACCTGCTGCAATGGGGTGTGAAGTAGAAGGATTTTCTCAAATGCTAGGTGTAGTTTTAAGGATTTTTCCAGTT
Organism: Caprimulgus europaeus; assembly: GCA_907165065.1. The sequence goes on along the minus strand of OU015538.1, from coordinate 17,457,421 downwards.
TAATTGTAAATGCTGGTGAAGTAAGCAAGGAGGTGCAGAAATGTAGATATCTTTTGCCTTTGTCACATACAAGAGTGATAACAGCTCACTTTATGTCATATTATTCCTACAGAAGACATGAGAATTGAATAATATACAGACATCTAGAATGTTTTTGTCTGAAGACAGCTTTAAAGGCTCCCTCAGCAAATATGCGAGTCCCTGTCTCTTTTGGAGGTGGGTAACAAATTCCTCAGCAGCACAAGAAAGTATCAGGACAATACCAAATTGGTTTTGATCTGAAAAGATAACAAAATTGAGAAGTAAATCTTAAATCTTGTTATCTTTATGTTAGTAAAGCTGTAGTTAAAAAGGCAACTCCAAAGCACTGAGTGGCCAGAGTGGCCAACTGGGAGGTGGTCCAAGAGAAGCATCTCATGGCAGGAGTGTATCTGTTGAGTATCCAGATATCCTTTCTTGAAGATGTTAGTGTGTTACCCAGAAATATTTGCAATCCCTGTGTTTTGAGTGAAACCTAAGATAGTTGCAGGACTACTTAGATATTCTTTGTTTCAAAACTTTTCCTTGGATTTTGTTTTTGTTTGCTTTTTCATCAACAAGGTAATTAATGAGGAAAATTTTGGGGTTAATCTTTGTTTGAGAAACCCACAATAGCTTTTAATCTTGTAATGAGTTTGGACATGCAAGAGTAAGGAGACTCAAACATTTCCTGAAAGGCAAAGAAAACTGGAAGTCTAAAACTTCCTTAAGTTCCTCCAAAATTTTTAGACTACATCCTATAAATTAAGGGAAGTGTGAAAGTTGAAGAGCTTGTTTTACTGGTAAAATCTTTACTTTAAAATAGATTCTTGATGTCATGCATGAGATAAATCATAGCAGTGGTTGTTTTGACACTCCGGAGTGTAGTTATATTATGCACTGGTTTCCCGAGAGATCTTAAAATTTAACAAGCAGAGGCCAGTGTGAGTGATGAAATGAGGCAGCAGTAGAGCCATTTCAATTACACTTTTATTACACAGCCGTTCTTCCTAGAGCGCTTCGTACTTTCTGTAAGGCTTACAGAGTATGAAGTGCTCCGTGTGAAGGAAAGGTAGCTCTGATTTTATGACTAAGTGGACAGTGTGATTTCAACTTGCTTTGACAGGAGTGCTGGGGTTGTACCAGCACGAGTAACACAGGAGAGCATGGGGAACAAAGAATGCTCTGCTGAACTTGAATGCCTGAGGCCCTCTTGGAGAACAATGAGATTTGATAATTCAGTAATATCGTTAGGAACAGAGGTACCTGCAAACAGGCTGGGTTTCTTTGTTTTGTAGATGACTACTGTTCCAAGTCTATGGTTAATAGTGGTTAACTACTTCTCTTTTTTTTTTTGTTTTTGGCTCTCCAATAGGCCAGTACAACAGCTTTAATACTAATCATGTCCCTTATTATCTTTTTTCACTGCTTATCTCGTAGTTATCTGCTTGTACTATGAATTCTTCCTGAATGTTTATTCCTAATATAGGCTATCATTTAGAAAAGCTATTAAACATTTTGAAATGTTAATAATGTAATCTGTACTTGAGATTATGAATATAAGTAAGTTCCTCTTTCATGCAAAGACAGTACCAAGCATGTTACATGTATTTATACATGTAATCTGTAGTTAATGATCCAAACACTTAAACCATCTTTCTTATTTATTACAATTTAAGGAGGCATTCTCATTTATTACATTTCAAGGAACAATTTGAAGTTATCAAAAGGGTTTATATTAAAATAACTTTTCATTTGGGACTGCAGTAATGACACCAGGCATTGGAACTTCGTTTGGGTTACAGTCATTAATGACTGTTAGTCATTAAACAGTTTTTGTTTCTCTAGTAAATTTATCATTTGACCTCTATTTGCTTTAAGGTATGTACCTTTCCATGTTATTTCATGTGCTCCTTGAACCCTCAGCATGGTCAAATGGTCTCCACTAAATGCATAAGCAATGCAAGGGGCACCCAAAGAGAGGGGTTCACTGGGCATATTTGGGACACTGCTTTGGGGGAGACAGGAATCACGGCTGCTGCTTTGGTAATCGAACTGCTGCACATCTTCTGGTCAGGCTGTGGCTGATTGGGGTTATTAAATTCCCATCAGAATATACTAACTTTCATTCTAATACAGTGTTATTAGAAATCTCCCTCAATGTCTAAGGTAATTGTTAATTTAGACCACTTGTGTCTTTCTGAGATTAGCGAGAAGGGAGTCTATTTTTTCTCTCTTTACAAGCAGGCCGGTTAAATCCTTTAGCTGAATGGATAACGATTACAAGTCTCAACTGACAAGCTACAATTTTTTCAATTCCTGAAAGGTCATTTATAATAACAGAAATGACTAGCACAGCACACCTACAATATCTGTCTTGTGAGGGAACTCTGATTAGAATTTCAGCTGGTACCAAGGGGGACGCTTTTTGTATGCAGAGGGAGGCTGTTAAACTGCTATTCATGTCCACGGCTACTCTGGGCAGCAACGAATATTCATACTCCTTTCTTGTTAAAAAAAAAAGTGATGGTATAAATGCAAACTTCCTCCATTGATGGAAAATTATTAATTTTTTTCTGATTAGAAACAGATGTGTAATATTTCCCATTACAGAAAGTAGTGTCAGACTGTAATGCTGCAGTGCAATGCAAGCATATGAAGAAGAGAGGGGAAAGAACTAAAAAAAAGCAAAGGAAAAGGGGTTTTTTTCTTCTTTGTTATTTGTGCTCTGAAAAAAGTGAAGAATTCTGTAATTAGTGTTTGAGAACAGAGCTGTATCTCTTTGCCAGTCTTGGAGTGGGTATTGTGGTGTTTTGTTGGTTTGGTTTTTCTTAATTAGCACTTGTTAACAAAACTCAAATATACTGGGATGAGCATGGAGTTCGTAGTGTCCATTGAATAGTTCTGATATACCTGTAGCACTCTGAAATTCAGGAAGTATGTCAACACTACCATTGGATACAAGGCTGTAAAGCTTCTACAGGTGTGCTCAGATCTTAGGGAAGTTCATATGATGTTTGTGTGATGTTCCTTCTGTTGCACCTTGGGACACTGAACTCAAGTGTCTACTGGAAGACCCCTGCAAGCCTGAGTGTTGCTGCAGGAATGGCAGCTCATGTTCTGCTCTTTGTCTCTACCTGTGTAGACTTTAATATTTATTGAGAGATATTATTTTCCCTTGTAGTATCTGTGATCTGAAGTTAGCTACTTGTTATGCACCCTTTTTTTACTTTGCTTCTGAGCTTAAAAAAAAGCATTTTGTTGGACAAAATGAAGTGAGTGTCTTGATGCAAAGTTGTTCAATCAGAATTGCTTCTCAGCAATTTAGCCAGCCATCCTGTTCAATTCGGGATGAATAATATACTTCTATTTCCTTTTACTTTTTAAATCCTTCCTGTATAATAGAGCACCACAGTATAAAGAATATTCCATCTGACAATATGCATACGTATTTTCCAGGAATAAATTAGGACATTTCCCAGTGCTCCAACACATCACTGTTTAATATAGGCCAATAGATCAAAGACAACTACTGTAGAGTTTCCCTCCTGGGTCTGTTAAAGCCAGTATAAATGTGACCCTTTATAATATGTGCTGTATTATTTAGAAAGCCACTATTTCCCTAGAGTTAATCTATTCAAGAAGTTATTGAATTTGAGCTTTTTTTTAAAAAAGTACATTTTTTCTATGGTATGTTCAAATGCATATCTAGTTACTAGCTAGCTTATTTTATGGAACCATCTAGTTACTACCTGCACTTAGCTAGTAACCACCTACACCTACCATATTATGTTACATTTGGACTATGAACTGGAAACCACAAATAATTTATCCAGCTAGTAACTTCTCATTTTTGTGTATAGAGCTCTCAAACGGTTAATGATTCAGAGAGTTACCAGTTTGCTAAGGAATCCAGAGAGGAGTATATGGAGGATCATATTTTTACTTATTTAACTAACCTGTGTGAAGTAATTTCTGTTTCTGAAGAGTAAATTATATTTTATGATGGTATCTGGAAAATAGCTCTGCTACTCTTGTGAACAAAATCAATGTGATTTCCCTCACAATAGAAAATAAGTGAAACTGCTATATGCATATGTGTGTAAGAGAAATAGAAAGTTTAACTGGAGTACATACACCAGTTTTTGAGAGATTCCTGTGTGATATGTTCACTAGCACATTAAACACTAAGTAATTTTTCCAAAGCATGAAAATTTGGGAGCTTTACTAGAAAAGAAATTCATTAAAATGCTGCATCATTAGATTAAATATTAGCACAAAAAATGTCATCTCACCACTAGAAATGAATTATCAGAACCTTAATATGACACTAGCATTTTTCCTAGCATTTAGGTGATGTTGTATGACTTTATTGTGAAATTACTATTAAACTACAACTGAGAGAAAAAAGAGCAGAATATTTTATTCTGCTATGGAAATCAGAATGAAAAACAAACCAAAAATCTCCTTGGCTTTTAGCAGGACTCTAGGTCAGAAAGTAGAAAGCTTTCTCATATTCAGTATATAGTTCTCAGATTAAGAAACAATGGGAAGGCAACTTTGTTGTAATTTACCATAGGATAAATGTGGATTAGCTGTAGTCCTCTGCCAAATTTGCAACCTAATTTACAGATATATCTGTTGGCTTCCAGATGGAAACTAGAGATATTAGTATCCAATTTAATGAAATTTCATAATAATATTTAGTGGTTTATAGGAAGTAAATAAGGTAAAGTGATTGATAATATTGCTTATTCCTGTAAATTTCTGCTACGTTCTTGTTTTGGTGCCCACTCAGCTGAGGAACTGTGACTTGCTTGGTGTGTGCATTGCTGGATGTCACACCAGCTGCCAAGATTGATGTTCAGCCTTGAGCTCATGCATTAACTGACCCAACTGTCTGATTGCACAGTGCAATAGAACTCCACGGTGCTTTATTCCTACTCTGTCATGCACTGTAATTATTTATTATCCTCTCTTACACAATTTAGTACACTTTGGCATATGCTCAGATGAATTACATCAAAGATTAGTGAGGTCTTTTATTTTCCCCAGGAGACTGAAATTTAACACGATGAAAATTAACCAGCGTGGCTGTCCTCACCCACCTCCTGTTTTAAAACTCAGAGGATGGAAGTTGAGCAATGTTTGCTTAAATCTGCACTGAAAAAAACCACCTGCAATCAGAGTTTCAGACATACTAAAAAATGGCTGATCCCAGAAATCATTTCTTTCTGCTGGTAAACACAGTGAAGTGGTTGTGCACTTTGGATGTTAATACGGAGAGGCCGTGTGCAGCAGCCTTGCTATTTCTGGCTTACCTAGGCATGGTCTTACGAGTGATTTGTTATTTAATGAAATTTCAAGTAGCTGAGGTAAAGCATCAAGTTCAGTATAAACAAATCATTTATTATATAAACAAATGAGATCTAAATTACAGTGATTTTTCACCTGATCCAGATCAGTGCAGAGTGAACAGTCGTTTACATTACGCTGTGTAGCTGCAAGTCTGTGCAAGGCTATTGCAGTGGTGAAGAGCAGAGGCTGTTGGGGTGGGAAGGGATGAAGGTCCTGTCCCTTTCTCTGCCCATTTTCTGTTTGAGGGCACAGATAGGTCTGTGGCAGCCAAGGAGACTGACTTTCCTCTTCTTGCAGCCCCTCTTTAGGGGGTGATGGCTGTTGGGCCCTTAAATCTTAAAAGAGCAGTTCATGCCAGAGGAGATAAAGGGGCCTCACTCTTTCTCTTTAGTTGCATTTCATTTCCTTCCTTTGCGTAGTTATTTTTATCTGTGAAAAACTAATTATTCTTTCTGTAATATATGATCATTCAGGAAGGGGGGGAAAAAAAATCTTGGCTCTGACCTTTCCTGACATTAATGCTACAGGGCTAAAGCAGTTCTAAATGTGGTTTGGTTTTATTTTTTTCAGATCCATATTTTACAGACCAAAAAAAAAAAAAAAAAATCACTTAATTCCTAATTGTTGGAACGGTGTTTGTTGGCCACTTTAAGGTGTCTTTAGGAAATAATCAGGCGTAGAAAACATGACCCATATAATTTCAGAGGCAGCAGTGAGTAAAAGCGCTGGGGAGCAGGGACAGAGGGAAGTGTAGCAGTGACCCAAGTGCTCTGTCAGCTGGTTGACAGGACGGTGTAGGTACGTGATGTCTGGAGGACAGGTCCAGTGGTGTCTGTGCACACAGACAGGCACACACAATGTATGTGTATGATCTCTATTTTGCAGGATTTTAAAAGAAACATTCTTAAAACTTGGAAAGGAGCCCTGTTATTGGGGTTGATGGTTCCATTAACTGACGGGGTTGCTAAAATCCATTAACTGACAGGGATGCTAAAAACTATTTCTTCCACCTTGATGGCCAACTGGTCTGTATCTGTCTCTCAAGTGCTAGATAAGGTGGCAGCTGTTGTTGTTATCAGGCAGAAAATGATTCCTACTAGCAAGTTTGACCTTCACTTGAACCGTCAGTACTGTTAAGTTGTTGGTAATGATACACATTTGCTCCAGCCTGGTGCACTGGAGAATATTTACCTGACCCATTTATGCTTCTCCCCTGTATCTATTTGCTTTTTCCCGTGCTTTACCTCTAATGATTAAGAGTAAACCTAGTGATGAATGTGAACAAAAGGGTGGCAATTATAATTTCATTAATCACCTAATAATTGGGGTCCAGGGCTCAAGTGTGACTTTAGACTTCTACATCCTAAGGAATTAAAGAGAAGTTTCTATTAATCACCGTGTCCCAGCTGCTGACAAGGCCTGTTCTAACAATAGATCTAATCATTTCAAGATGTGCTACAATTAGTGTGAGGATGATAAAAGAGTTCATCATCTGAGCCAGCCTCCTGGTCCCGGGAGCCTGCAGGAAGGAGTATCTCTATTACGCCAATGATTTACCTCTAAATGCTGTGCGTTCAAGCCATGCTTCCCTGGAGATTTATAAATGTTTAAAGCTTTTAATAAACTTAACCTGACTTTCTGAGTCTATTCAAAGCTGGATGGTTTGATCTCTCTGTAGTGATTTGGCTTTCCAGTTGCTGGGTGGTGTGTGCTCCCAGCTGGAAAAAAAAAAAAAAAAGATGTTGAAATTAAGAATATAGAATGTTTATGAATTTTTGCATGGGAAAATATCTCCTTACAATTCCCTCATTGTGCCTCAGTTTATTGATAAGGTTGGAGCAGATGTGGGGTTAAATGGTAAGTTAGAAAAGAGTGCTGTGCCTGGTTTTGTGTAACCAAAGAACAACTTTGTAATGCCTGTATATCCAACTATGCTGAAAATAGGGAAATGTCTCTTATGCTGCTATTTCAGACCTCTAGCTGGGAGAAGTTTTTGTAGAAATCTTCTAGAGAAATTCTTTGAGTTCACTGGGTGTCTCTTATCTGCTCTAAGTACAGAAATAAATGAAGCCACCAATGTGCAAACAACATTCTGAAAATGAAGACTCCATGCATAGAGAAATAATGAATTTTCTAAAATCTATATGTGGAGATAAGCCACAGGTATCCATGTTTGAGATACTGGAATGGTGTAACTAAGGCAACTTGAATAATAATTTGACATCAGAAGGAAGCTGGTATAAATAGGATTTCAGGGAATTGTATACATTTTCCAGAGGTTTATTTAAACTCTTTTCAGCAAAAGTGAAACTTCTCCGAAACATGAAAGTCTGTTGAAGTTATAACACTTAATGTTTATGTTTATCAGTCATTCATGTTTATGGTAAATCTCTGGAAATGTTTTTCTTTTTGAATAGAAAACTATAAGTAATCTTCTAAAACCAAATGGAGAATTTTAAGGTTTAATATGGAAACCTTTATAGGCCATGAATTGTGCATGATTTTATAAGTGATTCCTTGTTGCAGTATTCATAGGATATTGCTAAGCCCTTGGAGGTGCCAAGGTATAAAGCAGCACTCCCCACACATAGAAAAATTCAGCTAAGACCTATTCTGAAACAAGATCATTGAACTGAATGTGCTAAAGCTGGGGACACAATTAAAAGCAAATGAATTTTGTATGTTGATTTCATGTCTGAAGGAGGCTAATCGTACATGCAATAATTAATCTCATAGAATAACATAGTTATTTTACTTATACTCATAAAGTACTACCTGAATCATTACTTCAATGTTGTTAATTTGAAGGAATGGTACTTGAGCTGTGCTCTTCTTTTTACTGACGTTGCTGCAGATCAACATAATTTAGAATTACTCTGCAGTGGAGTTTCTGTATGAGCAATGCTGTATGTTGTGGTGAATGCATATCTGTTTTTGTTGCTCTGAGTTTGAGATTGGCCTTCTCGGGGCAGCTAATTCCTAGTATTCTTCAGGTCATGAAAAAACTGCTTGTGCTTTCTTCTATGAGTACTACAAATAATGAAATTTCCTTATTTGTCCCTCTCTTGTAAAAACAGAGCAGCAGCAGCAGCCGTGTTATGGCAAGCGTTGCCACTTGGGACCCTGCTGGCAAACACAGTGTAGCAGAAAGGTGTCATTACAGTGACTCATTTTGCCCAGGTTGTGAAAGGCTGTGATTCATTAGTACCAGGTATATGCTACAGCACATGGTAACCACTGCAGCCTGAAGTTTTACAGTAATGTAAAGGCAAAAATAAAATGGATTTTAAGGAGGAGAGGGGTGAGCAGAAGTCCCTCTATGATCAGTTGAACATACTAGTTTTTACTTGACATTGATAAAATGAGTATGCAGTAAAAATGATTATGCAGTAAAGAAAAATTGTGTAAAATCACTGTACAGATGGGTATTAGGAATAGCCAATTATAATAAAATTTTGCATAGGAGCCTTTTATGTCTTTTATTATTGTTCTTTCACTGTATCTTCCAGTCATAGGAACCTTAGCTTAGGAAAAAAAAACACACATGCAATTAATGTGACACATTTATGGTAATCAAGTCATGTTTTTCTTTGGGTTTTTTGTTTGTTTGTTTTAATTTCTGTAAGAATATTTTAGTTTAAATCCAGTGCCCTGAGAAGAGTTTTTGTATGTTTTAACTTGATTCAGTAAAGGCAGTTCCATAAGTCCTGCGGCGCAATTAGGATATGAAGTTTTTCTTGTAAATGATGTGAGGAAGCTTTTCTTCTCATTTACATCAGCCCTTCAGATCCCTAAAGCTCCTCTCAACAAAGGACAGAGGGATTACAGTTACTTGTTACATGGAGATTTTGTTTAGACAAACAGGAGAACACTTTTTTTGTATCCTACATCTTGTGTTTAGATTGACTTCAGATTCTAGAGCTTTCTCATTGTTTCAGCATCGTTAATTTGCTCTCTCAGTAAATTTTGTTGACACTTTTTGCTTCCTGTAACTTAGGATTTCAAGTTCACCTTGAACTAGATCTGCATACCAACTGAGGAAATCCTTCCATTTCGTGGTGTTCAATTTTAGCAGGTGTATTTGCAGATAGTGTGGTGTCCTTGTGTATGGTATCAGCTCTACAGCACTGTACATCCAGTGTTTTATTATGATTTCTTTAACAAGAAATGTTTGCTTTCTAATTATTTTTTTTCCTGCTGGTGCTTTTCTCTAATGTTGAAGTTGTCTTGTGTTTGCCAGAGTTTGTTTTCAATATAGAGGCCATCTGTGGAACAAATTGTCTTCAAACTATGTTAAAGAATATACAGCACTTTCAGTAAAAGTAATTCTCATGTCAGGACAATGGCATGTTATGGATTGTAAGTCTTGATTTGATTTTTTTTAACTGCCAATCTCTGCCACATTTTACTTGCTGCTCTGTGGAATCCTCTGAGCAAAATACTTTCCTTTTTTTTTTTTTTTTTTTTAAACAGTTAAGGATATCATTTTGTTATTAGAAGGGGAAAAAAGTGTGTATCCTTTCCTTCTTATGGTTTTTGGCCTGTTCCACTCTGCAGGGTTTTTAACTCACTGTGTAACAAAGGTGGCATTGCCTTGTAAATGTTGTATCTTATTAATAATCTCATTAGCATTCTTTTTTAATGTGTAGTGCAATTCAGGTATCAGAGGGGAGCTCCCTTGCCCAATTACTGTCACTGCTTGCTGAAATACTGTTGTGATCTACAGTCTCTCTATTTATTTGGACATAAATGCTATGGCAGCCAGGAGCTCCAGCCCTCTACTAAGTGTGGAAATCTTTCTGTTACTGAAGTTTTGATGACAATTGTTGACTTTCCCTATCCCCAGTGGAGAAGTTCCCATAAGATAAAGGTGATGGAGCCGTAACACTGGATAACACCTTCACTGCTGAGACTCATTTTGCTGTTTGAGTACAGCAGAGATGCATCTTGGGGCACAGGGAAGGCTGTGTCATGGCTCTCATCTCACCAGTGGGGCATGTCCTATGGGACAGACTGGTGTGTTTTGCAGGAAGCTTGACAGGTCTGTCATATGGGACTTCTATTTTTGTGAAATGGAAGGTCTTTGCAGATCAGCACAATCTGAATCCGAGAGCCTCATACCAAAAGGTTTCCATGGGCAAAAATCTGTGTCCTGGACCTATGAAGCTGAGGATGAAGAGGGATAATTAATGGACAGGAGTTTTGACTGCCTCTGTTCCTGCAGAAGTGGACTTGGGCTGGATTTGCATCCCTGTCCAGCAGCCACCCAGCAAGGGCAGGTTCTTTTCACTCAGTTTCCTGCATTTATATGCAGATTTGGACTACAGCAGCATAATTAAAACAGAATGGAGGGCTACAGCATGGGAACCACACTTGAGGCTCCTGAGGTTCAAGGTTATATTGGCCACCATTAGTACATTATTTCTTCTAGATGCTCTTGTATCCTCTGAGTCCTAGAGGCAATGGAAGAGATGTGGCCATATGGTGATGCTTTATTGGTGTAGTGTGGCACTTCATCTGTGTTAGGCTATGAAATGATGGTTAGGTGACCTCCACAGCACAGGGGATGCTTCAGCTGCCTGAAATCTCCTTGGACTCACCCAGGTGATAGAAACCTATTTTCTAACTTCTGTCACTAAGTTCAAGTAGCTTTATATAGAGAGCAGCACAAAGATGGTTCTGCTGGGTTTTGTTCCATTTTATCTTCTGCTGACTGACAGCACATGTGACTGACAAACTTGATGCCTTGAGTTCCTTGTGCCGGTGTAGCAGTGTCACTTGCAGCCCATCTGTGTTGATGGTGAAGTACTTTCATTTCCTGGTTGTTGATCAACACTTAAAAACTTATAAAAGCCAAGCTTTTAGAAATATACTTTCAGATGATATTCCATATGCATTGTGTGTATCTGTTTGGTTGAACATTGGTATAGTAAATAGAAATATTTAATCTCTGAATTGTTAACACATTGCTTGTGAGTTTTTGGAGAATTACTTGTTTGTGTCTTGATTTCTTAAATTATCTCAGTGAACAGATTTGCAGACTTCATATACTAAGATGATATACTAAATATGGAGTCTGTAAAACTATTGTGACCTAACTTTTGTAATGCTTATGCTTCAAATGATATCATACTGTAGATTTACCTAATAATGTGATATCTTGGATTGAGAGGCAGAACTTTAAGATTTTCCTGCTGGTCACCCTTCCTGTTGTAACTAAGGTCAAATTTCTGAATGAGCAAACCTTTCAAACAATATCCATGCAAGAAACTCTCCAACTCAGCTGGTTATTTTTGATGAAGCAAACTGATCATGACCAACCACTACTGCTGTACACTAGCTGTCATGACTTCTATCACTGTGGCTATGGCACCCAGAGAAACTGTCCTCGCAACATCCCATACACTGACATGGTTTATGATCCTTTGTTCTATCAGAAAATGATATTTTTTTTTCTTAAAAAGTATCATCCTTGCTTCGGTTTTCCTTTCCCTTACCTTTGGGAATGGCTGCAGTTCAATGACGGAGAGAGTAATCTAATATGTTACCTAAATAAAGTATTTTTATATATATAAAAAGTATATATTAAAAATTAGTTGATAATTGGTTGATGTACGAGTGTTCTCTTGTAAGGCTTAACCAGCTGGTATTTTTAAGTCCTATGCTATCCTTAGGTGAAAAGTTCAATGCAAAATGTTATGATGAGAACAATAAATAGCATAAGTCAGGAACACAAGTGCACAATGCGCAAGGTAAAACATCCCAAAGCGTGGCCCAAAGCAGTCTGTAATCCTGTATGCCACAAACAGGATTGTGAGACTCAACTGTGTATAAACAAAGGCAAATGGTTAACAAACATTTTTTGTTATGAATGGGTGGGACTCTGGGAAAGTCATAAGGATTGTGATTTTTCTCCCACAGCATAAAACCCATCTGGGATGTAGGTCCTCCAGGTTTCAGTTCTAGCCTCTTACAAAGCGTGTTAAAAATGGTACTCCTGTGGTTTAAAACAGACTTCCCATTGATGTGATATGTTAATTCTTTACTATAGAAACTATATGAAGAATATCAAACCATTATCTCAATTTTATAAAAGTATTAGCTTAATGTAGCTGGTTGCAAACTAAGCTGCACTTACCTTTTCCATTCACTGGAGCATCTATTAGGCAAAGTGTGAAGGATTATGGGAGGATGAGGATGAACTTTCCTCCTACCCACTAGCCCCATGAACAATGTTGTAAATATGTATTATGAATGAAGTAGTTATCGAAGCCAAGAAGGTGAACTAATTCTGACTAGATGTTCAAACCAGAATGTCAATCAGCATGATCACTGCAACTCATCACGCTTTGCTCCCAGCAGATGGTCTGATAGCACACTTGTCATTTATTAGCTTATGTGAGACACCATCTTGATTTAATACTCTGTTATACCAGCTTCCTGCTATGTGGTGCAATTTTGCCTTGAAGCATGACCTCAGTGAAATCAGGTTTAAGTCTATAACAGCACTAATATAAATCATGTGTCTCACCAAAACACTCCTAAATGTTGACTAGTAATTAAAATTTGCATGAAGATGGGTGTATCTAGCCATCCACATGAGCTGTTTTATAGTTTTATGTGTTTAGTATATTTGCATTAGTTAAAGTTTAAGCTCTTCATCTGGTTTTGTGAAGATGTGTGCGGCCCTCATTTAAATGAGTAAGAATCCATATTTCAGGTGCGTTTTCAGAATCGTGTGACTCCTAATCCTAGCAGGTTTCGGCAGGGAAGTAATGCTTAAATGCCTTTAAGGATCTGATAAGAATTTTTTTTTTCCTAAAAGTTTTTAATTGCTTAAATGAAAATTCAAAACTTACTGGAATATTTCTGTTGAGCTGAGAAAGTCACAAGTTTTTTAAAAGGAAAAGTTAGGAAGGCATTTTTCCTGTTACCTTAGAATTAATATTTTATTTATATTACTTGTATCTCTGCCAGTCTGAGTTCTATGGTCAAGTGTTTTCTTTCCATTTAACTGCAAGTTTTCAAGATGCTCTAGGGATATGGTATCCAATATTTCTATTAAAAGAGAACAAGTGCAATAGAGTTTGACTTCCCTAAGGAAAGCAGAATGAAGTTCACACAGGTTGCTCTATAGATTCATAAGCAAAAGGGGAAGGAGGAGGGAGATATGACATTTATGTTCAGTTAGCAGCATGATTTGGTCACATTGGTGACCTTCAACATGGGGTCACTAGTCATAGGAAGGTCATCTGTACAGGTGAATGATTTCACAGTTTGTAACAGTAGTGTTGTGTAGGTCCATAGATTTCTGGCCTGCAGAGACTGGGAATTTTATGACTATGCTTTGACGAGTGCTCTTTGTACTCTTGCAAAGCATCTGGTTTCTCTTAACCACACCTGAGTTTCTCTATGTGTGGTTAGGACATTGGGTTTTGTCTCTGAGGGGTTTGTTTGATAGATAACTGCCTCTAAGTTATGTTCCATGTTGGTACAACTGTTAAATTTAAAGCTATGTAAAATTTGACAGATGAGCCTTAATATTAAAAGGCAATAATCAATAAAAACCAGTAAACTATCCTCCTGAATTTTAAACTAATATATTTCTATGTATTTCATAAGAATTTATCCCAGATTAGGTGAAGTAAGAATTGATAGTTGAGGCTTCTAGACAGTATCTGCATTAATTATATTTCCAGTTTTTAGATGGAATAAGCAACATATATTTATATAAATTTCATATATTTATTTGAAATTAATATGAAATTCCTTCTTAACTAATGGCAAGAGAAAGAAAAATATTTATAGCTATGTTCACTAGCTTTACTATTGCTAATTAGTTTCTAGTATTTAATGAAATAGATGAGATTATGGAATTAAACCAATGCAGCTAGCAGTCTTTTGCCAGACAGTTAGGATTTAGTGATATGCTGAAAAATGTTAGTAAACAGTAATGGAGAAGTGGCAGCTTGGATTAATTTTGAAGTGAAATGCTCTTTCTTGCAGGTATGATATTTTCTGCAGATTAAGTGGATGTTTCCTAGACTCTGAATTCTAAAGAGCTAGTTAAGTTGGACTGTAGGAATATTTAAACGGCAAGATTGCAGTGTTTTAACAAGAATTTCTGTCCCCTCCCACCATATTATCATTATCATCTTAATGTTTTGGATCTGTGGTGAATAATGGAACCCAAGTGGCACTGGAAAATGTACCCTGCTTAGCACTTTGTAAAAAACTGTGTGAAAATAAGGAACAGGAAAGCAATGCAAATGTGGCTTGTGCTAAGGAGGTGTGTGTAATAGGTCAACTACAGAATGATGTCTTGTGTGCTAATGAACTCACCATTTCTGTGAGCAGACAAGTGGAAACGTGGCAAAGTCTGTTATCAGTTTCATGTATCAGTCATAACTCAGGGGTGTGGAATGGTTTTGATTTGTGTTCTGGCCTGAGATTTGACCATATCCCAGAAAATGTTCATTATAACTAAACAGCTCACAATTAATTTCCTTGCAAAGCTATAGAGAAAATTTACCAGTGTGAGAATATTCATCCCTAGTACTTTACACGCACTGTGTGTAAGCTTGGAGGCACATGCAGTGCTTCTTAATCATGTCTGAATTAGGTAAGGGATAGCAATAATAATAACCAAAAAGTCTGGATGATCATTTTTTGAATATTCCTGGTTTTTTGCTGGATCAGGGGGACCATTGGGTCTTTGTGTCCTCAGGGATGAAAAAGCCAAACACAGACACTTGCCTCTGTCCTGGCCTAATCCTAACAGAGTAAATAAAACTTGATGGTGCTAAATTACAGATATTTATAAAGTACTTGTAAAAAGAAACAAAAGAAACATCCTAATGTAACAGTATTGGTTACTTACATGTATATCTATCAGTAGTAAGAAAATTAATACAATTAACTGTCAGTTATTTCTTGTGCTGATCAGGCAGTTACGATTATCTCTGAAAATGATAGTATTTCTTCTGAAATTGGGATCTTGCTAAAGTTATAGAAGCTCTTCAGAATGAAACTCATTTGAAACAAAATTAAATGTTAGTTACATGTGATTGAAGATGAGAATTTTTTCCCCAAGATCCTTTTGTTTGATATAAATGTGCTGATTTCTGTGAAACAAGTATTTTAAAGTGCTAACTCTTTGATACTCATCTTGTGAGCAGTTTTCAATCTGACTTTATTTTCCCACCAATAATATATTTCCTGCTGTTTGGAAACTACATGCAGCTGGCAACATGGCTTTGAAATATTCTTATATTAAAATGTAACACACAGTGATAAAGGGACTGATGCTAATTCTCAGTTTCACTGTGCCAAAAATTAGTGACTAGGAGTTGGAAAGTAATGAGAGGTGTTCTGAAACAAATGTGGTGATAAAATGATGATGTGTTTGGCCTTTGCTGCAAGGGCACCGGGCAGATCTGTGCCAGCGTTGCTGCTGAAAGGACTTGATCGGTCCTGAATTAGGCTTGTCTTGCCTATGTCCACAGGCTGTTGCCCTTATTTTTTATGAAGAACAAAGATTTTACAGTCTAGTCAGGTTTTTACATACATGACAAATAGCAGAGCACAGGCACAAGCCCTATATCCTTAACTATGGAGAAAAATGCAAATAAAATATCACTATAAGATTTTAATACTGTCAAAATAATGAACTTTTCACACTTTTTTTGAGTAATGAACTAAATTGAAATGGCTGTAAAAAAGGTCAATCAGAACTATTAACATCTGGTGCAATCTTTATAAACAAATATAAAAAAGATACCTGAGGGACTGGTGGGCCATCTTAGTAATAAACAGCCCAGCCATCACAACATGCTATAGCTTTGTTGGAGATACTTCAGTCTGGTTCTTTTTGACTGTACCTAGGCCTGACATTGTCACAGCCTTAGGTGTGCTCTTCCAAGTAAAATGAAGTTGTTTGGTAAAGACCTGATAGGTTAAAATAGAGCTTAAAATAAATGAACTAATTTGGCTGAAAGTGATTAAGAAGCGCACAGATCTGGAGGGGGTTTGTCAGTGGGGACTGGGCTACTCTGGTGGAAAGAGCTTCTTCAGAGGGCACTGCTGGAGTCAGAGGAGGGCACAGCCTAATACTTCTAAATTAATAATGTCTGAAAACAGATTTGAAGTCCCGGGTGGTTTCTTAATTTGGTCTTTTGTTTAAATAAGGTAAAGACTGTATTTTTATGTGAGATGACCATTAGGGAATTCTAATAGGAAATAAGTATTCCCAAAATGATGTATGCTGCCTTTGTGCACAACTACATTGAAAAATATTAAAAAAAGAAAAAATACACAGTGAGATAAATCGTGACTTGATTTCAGGATGCTGATTAATTTGGTGCTCAGTGTACATTTCCCAAAAAAGGTTAATGAATCTGTTGAACTAATGAACTTTTCTTAATTAATACAAGTTTCAATTTTCTCAGAGCAAGGGCTTCAGAGAAGAGAGCAATGAATATTGCACAAATAAGCACATATTCACCACATTTTTTCAATTAAAAGTACACAGAGGATTGAGTTATTTTGCTGCCTTTATACAAGAAACTTCAGGAGTGAATCTGCACATGTGTATGTAAATATATGTAGATATTTCAGGACTCTCTCCAGAGTATATGTATAGGTAGAGTTGAGGTTTTGTCCCTCTGAGACTTTTTCTTGGTGTAGCTATTTCACAGAGGGGAAATTCCTCCAAGGAAAAAAAATCATCGTTCTCTTAGTTAGATTGGCCTATAGATCCTAAGGTGGAAAGGTTCTTGCTCAGCACGGAGGCTTTTTTCCCCTCACTAATGTCTAAAACTAAATCACCCTCAGGCCTTGAGCAAATGGGCAGCCTTGTAAAAGAGTGTGTTCACCAAAGTGCTAAACGAGAGATGGCAGGAGCTGAACGGAGGGGCACTCTCAGAGGAGCGCGGTACGTACCGCTCCGTGTTTGCCTGAGGTGAAGTTACAAAGTGGTTCCTATCTGTCGAGGCGAGCAGGTAACTGAAATAGGAGCTCAGGAGCTGAGAATGTGAAAGTCACTGCCTGCCCTGGCAGCTCGTCTTGAGAGCAGCTGTCAGCGGTGCGGCCGGGGTGCTGGTGCTGATGTGAAGGTGTGCAGAACCCTCCAGGGGCTTGAGGAAACATATGCTGTTCACAAATGTGAACTTCCCTGTTTGCCTGCCAGTGTCATACAGCACCTTTTCATCCCCAAGTATCCCATCACCATTTCATGGCTTTACAATGCACTAGGAAATTACTCCCTTCACCAGTTTTCTTCTGCTCTTGGCTCAGTTCCACCCTTCAGTATGTGCTTTGGACAGTGTTCCATGCATTTGCTTTTTGGAGTCCAAACTTGCTTTTGAAATTATGAGGCTCAGCTTCAGGCAGGTGGCTGGAATATGGCTTGTGGTTACCAGAGGGCAGATCCTTCAAATCTCTCCTGTATGTCATAGTCTAAGTGAAGCCAACTTTTCACGAGTGCAAGCTGCATGTACAGCTTCAAACGAGGGAAATTTTATTTCCTATATATTTATATTAAATATATTAATAAAGAAAAAAGTATTAAATAGATCCTTCCTATTTATAAAAGTAATATTTATGCTTTTATTTTGCTAAGTAGCCATTAAGGATTGTCAAAGATGATTTGTAACGAAGATGATTTGTAAAATAGGAAGCTAGAGTTTAATTATATAGACTTTAGTGGCTAGCAGGACTACCTGTTATATCCTCTTTCTGAAGCAGGAAATTTATTGAGCTCATACACCAAAGTGGAATAACTCGGTGTGAGGGAGAGCAGGGGAAAATATAGCTGTTGTGAAGGGTTGTTCGGATGGCTGCCTTTCGAGAACCTTATACAGTTTCAAGAGTCCTTTTTTTTTTTTTTTTTTATTTCAGCTCATGGATGCTGCAGCCGAAAGATCCCTCTCAATTTTTCTTTCCTTAAATTGTCTTCTAGTTTCTCAGAATGAGCTTTGAAGTAAGTCTGTGATGCTTGATGGCACTCCCGTGTCAGTATGCAGCCCTACACTGGAGCTGCCCTCCCTGATGTGGAGGATTATGATGCATATGGAAGGAAATCACTGTCTCTTTGTGCTTGCTTGCTTGTCTGGTCAGAGCTGATGCTCTGTAGGAGAGGAAGTAAACCGCTGTCAGCACAGGGCTCAGAAAGGGCTTGCAAGGAGCAACAGGGAGCTGTGAAACTACACCTGTTTCTATTCCAAGGCTGGGCAGGTTCCTGTAACTTGGTTGATATTGAAATAATTTTACATAATCTTTTAAATCCTTCAATTTCTATTAACAGAGAAGGTTCCCTCTTGCTTCTAATATAACGCGTGTGTTTTCTAAATGCTTTTTAGTTAAAGTACTTACTTTTAGTTTTACTTTAGTTTTAATACTTAATGAAAACAAAGTTAATAAAGTATTTTGTAACAAATTAAATTACCTGTTATTTTCCAGACATAATGTTAAGCAGTTGTTCAACTGATGTGAAAAGCATTAGGCAAACAAACTTACAAGAATCCTGTGTTCATTTGTGCTCTCTTTTAAACTACTTTTGTTATTTACTTTCTAAAGTACTGATGGACCTACTCTAGGAATTAAACTTATATTAAGTAAAAATTTAGAATAAAGCTTCTGTATTCTTCTGTCCCTCTCACTATTGCATATGGCTTTCAAAGCCACTTTTGCATAGTTTGTATAAAATGAAAATAACTTAGGAGAAAAATTCAAACTGTAAGTTTGGTGTGAAGAGCAATGAATAAGACTGAGCTCTTCTTACTAAAAAAAAAAAAAAAAAACAAAACAACTTACCTTCAAAATTTATCCATGTATTTAAAATCATAAACATTATTTTAACACAGTATTTTGTTAGTTGACAGTGTGCTAGCAACAAAGTATAGAAAATTCAATTGACTTATTTGCTTTGCATTTATTGGCATTGTTGTGTTTCTGTTTCCAATTCTGGGAATTGTTTTATTGATGAGGTTGTGTGACTCAGATTAACCTTACAAAGATACACGGAACAGAGGGGAAAACCATTATATTTGTGCATTTTTAATAATTCACCCTTCGGACAGATAAAGACCTTAATGTATGGTGCTTTAATGCACAGCTGTTGGTGTAATCCCAGTTCCTTCTGAAGCCCTGAGAGCACAGATCCATCGAGGGCGCTGTTCAGGTAGTGGTATGGATTGAGCAGCTGCTGGAGGAGCCCTATAGACACACACACAGGAATCAAATGCTTCCTTTGAGCGGGAAGCTGTAAAATAAAGCATCTTTAGAATAAGAGTGCTTTGAAAAGGGGAGTATGTGTTTATAATGTGTACAATGAATATAAGTAAAATCAATGCCAGGAAGGAGGTTAATGCCCCAGCTCCTTTTTACTACTTTCAGAATACTTAGGTAGATGCCAACCAGTAAAAACATGAAATATTTTCTATGCATTTCAAGGCCCAATATCTTAAGAGGTTGAAAAACACACAGCTCCTTTGAGGGCTGAAGGGGGTATTATTGCAAGTGCCTTTTTTTCTCCCTAGCATTTATAGGAAATCGGGCATATAATGATTAATCCTTATGTTATGTTGATTGAGCTGTTTGTACAAAACCAACTTTGTTAATATACTGCTCCATCTGTGGAGAATACAGAATATTCAGGCTCTATAATGGAACCATCAAGAAAAGCAGCTCACATTCTTCCTCGGAGTGTACTATGAGAACACAGTACAAAAGTGAGCAAATGAAGTACCTAAGTACCAAGTGACAATATTCCTTTAGTGCTTTTGTGAGACTTTGTTCAAAGCTCTGTTCTCTTTAATATTCATCAAGCTTATTTGTGTTTTGAAAATAAAATTTGGTTTGCTACGCTCATTTTTAACTTGCGTAAATATTTGCTTGTATTTTCATAGTTAACTACATTGTATTTCTGTTTTCCACTGTCACAGATGTAGGCAATTTTCTGTCCCTTCCCCCCAGCATTTTTTTGGCAGCTAATGAATGCAGTCCTTTGGATCTCATCTGATCTTTGGCAGGATATCTGGAACTGATGTCCTAGGATGTGTGTAGCTAGCTCAGTAATGATGTTACAGGAAAACTAAACACTCCAAGCTACAAAGCTCTATTCAGAAATTTTATCTCTGATCCAGAGGCAAACTAAAAAGTGCTGTAGTCTTCTGAATCACAAAACGAATATTCAGTAAAGCACACAGATAGCCAAGGGAATGAGAGGGTGATCCTCCAAGGAAAGCGTAGTACCAGCAAGTCGGAGTGTTTGGACCCCTTGTAAGGGGATTGTTGTATATTCTTGAACAAGTTGATTATTTTTTTCTGCATTGTCCTCAAAGAAGTGTAAAGATGTAATAAAAAGTATGGTTAGTATATAGGTTTGTATCCATATTCAACATCCAGATCCCACCAGGAGGGACTGTAAAGTCAGTTTGCATTTCACCTGCTTAAAACTAATTCCTGCTTCTATGGGAGTCACACAGCAATCCCATCCAGGATTTATCCAGGATGTTACCAGGTGCCAAGAGCTATCAAGCAGTGCCTGAGCTGCTGCCAGACAGGTGGAGGACTCTGTCACTCTCCTCATCTCTTTGGAATAATTCATTAAATACTTCTACCTGTGTCAGTTGCAGGTAAAACCTACAGTGGAATTACTTGTCTCTATTCTTGCTAATCCCTTGCCTGTCATCTCTCATCAGGCATTACATTCTGCCTGCCTTAGCAGTTTTGAACATGCAAATTCTTTGGCTGATGAAGTGCTGCTAGACTGTCTCATATAGGTGTATATTATGGATTTGGGTGTCATATTAATCTTATAGTGATATTTCTTTTTGTGGTTTGGACACTTTCTAGCACACTTTCTAACAGCAAATAATTGAAATCCTTTAACTTTTTTTCATGGAATTAGATGTTTCTATATTGGTTTCTACTGAAACATCAAATAGCCAAAATCCCAGTTTCAATGGATGAAAGTCTGCTCCAGTGCAACTTGTTAGGTGTATAATGCTGTAATATTTTTTATAGGATGGTGACTGCATGTGACAGTAGCAGCCCTAATGCTTGACTGAAATCTACCTACATGGATGCTGGGCACCAGCAGTCATTTGAGTGTTAAATCTTTGGGTAAAATAGCAAGTCAAAAAGGTGAAGTATTGTATATCTCCATCTGTCTGCTGAAAGAGGACACAGATATCCTGAAGTTTCAGCTAGGACAAATCAACTTTTTCAGAAGCATCTTGTTAAAGATCATGTTAAAACCTTTCACTTGCACAACATTTAGGGTACTGCGCTGGTTCAGTTCTGACACACTATATTGTGCTGCCTTAGGAAAAACACCAAATCATTAACTTTGTTATTCATATGACATAATAAAATTAAGTGTTGGTAAAAGTGTACCGTGTATAATATATTTGTTGTAAAGTTAGGATGATAATTCGGCTGTCCATGGATTTTAACACAGTGGTAACTTCTCCATCTTGAGCAGTGAAACGAAGTTGTTGTCTGAACTATTACCTTAGCTCATGCTGAGCACTGCTCTCCTTCCAAATAGTCCTGTTGAACTCGAGACAAAGTCTGACTCAAAAGACGAAAAACCACAGATTGCTGAGGGACCTACATAGTCTGCAGCAACTGGAATCTGTACTTCTAAACTGATTAGATGAGTATGTTCCCTTTCTGGACATAGTTCAAATATTTACAGTCAAGGGAGGTTTTATCCAACACCATTTGTTTCAGATGTCTGACTATTACTGTTTAAACGTTTTCTGTTGTATTTGGAAAACTATAGACTAGGCAGCTAAAACTTTGCTCCTCCATATGACTTATATCTGCATAGCTTATGTAGAGCTTGATATATTTCACTCAGCTTCCAGCCCAAAATATCCTTTTTGTAATTTCCACTGAATACACAAATCTTTCAACGGCTGAAGCTTTAGAAACTATTCATCTCAAGAAGGATGGGGTTTCATCCCTACTGACAACCAGCGTTGCAACATTCATATATGAAGAAGAGCTTTTGCCTGTCTGTGTAAAAGGATTCAGGTTGAATTGCTGTGTAGAGGTGTGGTTACTACACACACTTAAATACACATACACTCACACATCTATATAGTAAAGGGAACAATTCACTGTGAAGTGATGTCTCTCAGAGCTTCAGAGGACTGGGGGGATTTGGTTTAGTAACACATTTGCTGGGGAGGTGATGGTGGAGAGGAACCAATAATCAGTGTCCTCACACCTTACCTGTATTCAGTCATAGATTTAATAGCATAAAAAATGAAAGTGTGATTTTGCATCACCACATTTAACTTGGAGAGAGGGACAGAAAAAAATGTAACATGAAGTGTGGTGGATGGAATGGGTAATGAACAGAACACTTTGAGAAATAATATGGAAAAATCCTCTCCTTGCAAAAGACACATAAACCCTAGACCTGCCCCACCCTCAACAACCAAAACCAAATTATTTATCACTGAAGAAGGATGTAATATATTTCTGAGTGGAATAATGAATTCTGAAGCTGTCAGCTTGTTCCAGTACTTTAAGTGCTGGAAGCACAGAGTACTTGCCAAAAGTAGTTTTGTCCACGTAATTAGGCTTTTAATGTAAAATCAGATCTCTGTGGATTTCTTTCTTTCGTAGGACTGCAACTGTGTAAGGAGAGTGTTTTGATAAGCATGAGTGAGCAGCAGCGTATGTTTTCAGTACTGTTAATAGGCTGGAACCAGTGTCAAAGAGAACATATGTATCTCTTCTTCCAGCCACCTCTTTTGGCTGCTCTTTGGGCATTGATGCCAAATAAATGAATAAAATTTGTCAGTCCTTTCAGGCCATTCATTAACTTCATTTCTTTTTTGTTAAATAATTTCTTATTACTCTAGGGGTACCAACATTTTTTTTGAACAAGTTTGATTTTCAGTTTCATACACTTATTTCCTGTGTGTTAAGAAAAGCTCTTTTCCTTTTTAATTGGATTCTCTGTGTGTGTATGTTTACTCAAAAGTCAAATATTCCATTTTTTTTATTTTTTGTAGCATTGGATTTTCTACAATTCTGAGAGCTTCTAGTAACAAACACCTTGTGTGGACCCTGCCTATGCTATTCCTGAAGAGTAAAACCTTTTCCGTTTCTTCACTTTTCTAGTTCTAGTATTTACATGCCAGTTTAAGAGGTTGTTGCTGCTTTTTCTTTTTCCATTGAGAGAAGAACACAGGTGATGGGGTTTGTAACAATGCTGTTCTGTGTACTGATGTAATGACTGAGTTAAAGCTAGTGAAAAAAATCCAGGACCAGGAGGCCACACAAGCCTTTCTACCAGCCCAGTGTGTTGCAAAGGCTTAGGAAAGGGTCGGATGATCAGAACTAGCACATGAGATGGGCAGCGGTGTGTAGCTTGAGATATAGGAGGTAAAGGTAGAGCTGTAGTAGCCAGCAGTAAGGTGGACAAGGCTTCTCTAGGTCTGCAGCCTCAATTTGCTGTTTGACCTTGTGTTTCTATGATGAACATCAGGGCTCTTAGATACAATATTGGAATTTGTGTGGAGTAATTGGAGCACTAGCTGGAAAACCTCCCTCCTGCTCACATACTCTCACAGCTTATCCATCTTATAGCAGTAATAGTATGGTGGCTTTAAAATATAGATGTGTTTTGGAAACATTAAAATTACAATTTATGTAGGTTTATTACTTTTATTCCTCCTTTTAATACGAGCTGTTTGAATTTATAAAGCTCTATCTTTTCATGCAATTGTGTGTCTGTCAGTATTCCAGAGGGAAGGCTGTCTCTGGGAGAAGGTATCAGAGTATGAATACTGCTGAATGATTCATTGATAAGTTGCTCTATTTTGTTAGGAGTTTTTCTGTTGTACTTTCCTCTATATACCTATTTTTTTCCTGTGCTGTAATAGTCTCAAAACCTTTGAGAAAGTATGTTATTACTTTGATCTCATAGGCTGGACAGCGTGGCAAATGAAGCATAGCAGACTTCCTTAAGCAGCATTAAGGCCCATCTGGAAATGGGGCATGTATATCCCTGTTTATTCTTTGTTGTTACCAAAAGATAGCCTTTTCTGGGTGTATCCATGTGAACATAGCACAGAGAAAGAAAACTCCTGGTTAAGGCATTGAGCTATCGGGGAATCTGGATTATTTTCTGCTGTGCTTGTAGATATCTGATGTGTATGAGTGTGTGTGTGTTGAACACTAAGACAACCACTTAAATTCTTTATAGAGGTTGAGGAACAGTAAGCAATAAATGGGATTATTGACCCACTTTAATAAATGGCCTGTTGAAAGAAATCATTTATGTGCATATAGTATTTCTTCTATGCTACATAAAAATCTGTGATGTGGACTTGACAGATTTGTTCAAAGAAAGTATTTATTGTACCCTGAACTATGTAACATGTCTTGATTATTGATGTTTCTTGTTTTCGCTGCCAGAGAATATTATTGCTTTTTTTTTTTTAAGAATCCCTGGTGTTATTCTTAATAGTAAAGAAATAGGAGTTGTGCACTCTCATTGCAGTGCTTCTCACCAGCAGTGACCATGTTCTGTGTGTCTGTGTTAAGAGCTGCTGAATATTGATATTCTTCTCTTTACGTCTAAAACTGTGTATACTTTTCCCCTTATACTTTTTCAAAGGGAAGAAAAAAATGCTTAAACTTGTCTTAAATGTGATTCAATTTAGTCTTTTATTGTTCTTACACAGAGCTTAGACGGCTTAACAAATAATTTTTTGGATCAGCTAGATGATGCTGAGGCAGCATAACACACTTTTCTGCAGCATTTACCTTAATTAATAGGACCCTTGCATGTTTTCTTTGAGGTCCTTGATACCAGCTTTAAAAAAGCCTTCTGTTTCTTTAACCTTTCCGATCAGAAGTGTGCTACTGGAGGAAAACAACTGCCTAAAATGAAAGACAGTCAAAATGGGTTTAAAAAATATTTTAGAATGCGAACTTATATATTTTAATAGAGCTGGAAATACAGGGAGAGGTAGAATCTCAGTATGCAGCCTGTTCTAGGAGTCTAAGCTTGAAGATTAACAAGACAGTTCATTGAGATTTTTCTTGTATTTTCCAAAGAAACAAATATATCTCTTGTCTGTGCCATTGTCTGGTAAGAAAATGCTATTGTGAGTAATATTTGATGTAATATATTCCTATTTGTTTGTATCTGTATGACATTTTGTTAAACATAAAAGCAAATGGGAAAATAAGGTGCATCAGGGGGTTGTTATGGCTGAGAGGGAAGTTTATCACTGAGCTGTCATTGACAACTGAAAGGATTCATGGGCTCATGTGTCACACAATAACACATTGCTGACAGCAACTTATTTAAGTATATCATTCTGAACTTAATCCATGTGCGACCTTCCAGGTTAGTAGCTAGAGGATACTTGGGATCAAAGAAGGCAGAGTATGAAAGCATCTATTAGACTCTAAAGCAAGTGCTGAACTTTGATGTTGAAATGGGTGCATCACCTGAATCCTGATCAATGAATCTGTGTTTAGCACTGAGTCTGTTGTGGTGTTTTCCTCATTCAGAAAACAGTCCTATTCCTAAGGACACAGCATCATGTGTACCCTCATCATCAAGAAAATGATGCCTGGAATCAGCTGAGTTCTGTCTTCAAGAACCATTGAATCCCAAGAACCTTTGTCTGTGGTAACTTGCTCTGTAAGGTTAGACCAGGTATTTTGAGGAGAAATTAATTTCTAGCAAGTTGAAGCAGAGCTTTTGTACTGTAAATTTAAAGAACAAAATGGTAGGAAACTTTTCCATTGCAAAGGACCTTTAGTTTAATATTTTACTTTAAATGTGGAGCTGCTTTTTACTATATATTTATTTTTTTCTCCAAAGGAACTGGATAGTCCACAGAGATAATACTGGTTCCATTTCTTTCTCCGTAGCTGTTTGCTGATTGTAAGGTTTAACTTAGCAACAAATATATTTTGAATGTTATGGGTGCGTGAGCATGTTCCTATTGATATTAGCATTCAGTAGCATTCTCTAGGATCTGTTCAGCTTTGCATCTCTGTATTAATTGAGTAGATTTCAAAAAGACCCATGAAGTTTTCTTGAATATGTATGGCTGGTGAATATAAAGTCTCTTGTAGAATAACGACCTCAGATAACTGTTTTAAATTAATCATTCATTACAATTTCCACATGTCTGCAAAGCAAATTTAGATCTTCCTTCTCTGTTGGAGGAACAAACTGTATAGTGTGTAGCTACTAAAACTGTAAGACAAGTATTTCAGCAAGCAACTCAGTTCTATTAACTGATGCAACTGTAAGAAAAAAAGGTTACCCTGGCTGTCATCATCTTACAGAAATATTTTTATACTCTCTTATAAGAACCTTGCTGACAAAGAAGATGCCTAGTGATTCCTGGTATGGGTTGAGATGTGCTGTATGGTCAGAGGTCTGTGAAGAGCAGTCCCTTTACGAGAGTCTTGTGAAGCTTCTGGAAAGGAAAAGGTTGGAATGTGGAAGAACTCGAAAGTAAAATTTCCATAATTGCATTAGTAGCTTAAAATGATTGGGATAATTGAACTAGTTAGTTGATTCTGGATTGAACATGAGTGGTAGTGTCTGGAGAGAATACTCTGAAGGAGACAGGAGAAGGTGCTAATGGCAGATCTCAGTCACAGCGAGCAGGTGGTGTTGTCCTGTGACTTCCAATAATCATAGCTTTCTTCAGTCTTCATTTTGAGATGATTTTCAGCTGTCTCTCCTGAAATAAAGATGCCTAAGTTGAAAGACTGGTGTCAAAAGCATGGAGCCACTCAGTTAACACATTTCCCTCTCACCTAAAATACCATATCCTTAATATGGGACTTGTTTCATATTACTGCCCAGCAAGATGGAATCCATGCTTCCAAATGCATTTTTCACCATTTACAGCTTTTGATGCAGTGCCTAAAGCTTGATTTGCCGCTTTGGGATGATTCCATACCAAGTGCCATGAATCAAATTATTTTCTAACACAATGGGGTTAGCACCTCTCCTGCTGTGATGAATGGGTTTGCAGAGGTTCCAAAATAAATGCTCCACAGCGGCAAAGTTTATCCCATATTTCGAATAAAATCTGCCCACTTGTCCACTCTTCAGTTAGCTAGAGAGCAGTACAGGAAATTGTTTTCCTTTGAGGTAGAGCCACATGAGTATACATCATGGGCTCTTTGGAATTAACTGTTCCTGGGAGACAAATTTCACGGAGTATGGGGAGCAGGTAGCTGTGGGAAAGCACCTGTGAATGTACTGCATTCCAGTGTCCTTGGAAGTGTGAAGGAAAACCAAACTACAAAGCCTGAAAAGTCGACTAGTCTTGATGTCTTCTTTATTTGAGTCTGTGTGCATGTCACTCCTTCTGTGTTCTTGTAATTCTTTCAAAGGGAAACCATATAGATGGGATTTTCAGGCCTTGCAAAGTGTTTCTGTGTTTTGAGCAAGAATGCAAGTTAAATTCTGGCAACTTTGCTCATGTGAATATTCTGGCTCTCCAGTGAAAGAGAAATTAACTTATCCATTTTTTTTTTCTTTACCTGTTTAAAGATGAGAGAAATAAGAACACTGACTTTATGTAAGGCCTTTCAGTTTAATACCTTCAAGCACATAATAAAATATGAATTATTTTATCTTTCCCTCCATTATAATGCTAACAGAACATTGTAATCTCCATTTGTTGATGGAGTTATTGAGACACATTGCACTATTATGGAGAATTTAGATCATGAAGAGACATGAGTGGGACATTATAGGGACAGAGACATTATACGTTCTGTGAATAAGGAGACACACACTCCCACGAACACACTGACATGCACAAGCAAATTTTAAATAATTGTACATGTATTAGCTTCCAGAATCTTGGATAGTCTTTCCCCAAATCAAAAGCTTTGACATTCAAATAGTGATTTTGTCTTCATAAAATGTTAGACTGAAAACCCCAGGGCTATATTGGCAGTAAACTAGGGTTGCTTTCTAATGCTTGTTTGACTGGAGCAAACACTAGCATATTATTGACAGAACAGTTTTTCTTAAGGTGAAGATTCACCTTCATCTAGAAGTTTATAGGACATAGTTTTATGTGGAAACATTTATTTTTTGCAAATACAGTTTTATATTTTGTATGGGATATTTTCTAGACTATCAATTTCATACTTTGCTTTTGGATTGAGTGTTACTAATGCATTGTAATTTCTCCAAAATGCTGTGCTTTTTGCTCGGTGGTTTTGTGTCTAAAATACTAGCCTTCCACATCAGGTACTGTATTTCACATTTAATTTGAAATCCCCATGAGAGATACTGAACTGCTGAAAACAATTTGGATAGCTGGTAAAGCACAATATTAATGCCCATATATAGTGCAAGAGATATATTTTTTGTCTTTTTTGTTTATATCTTTCAAAAATCAGGTGTCAGAGTTAGGGTACATCCTATTTAACTGCATTAGAAATGTTTTAATTCTCTAAATTGCAAAAAAAAGGTGATATTTACTCTTAGCTTCAAGTTTTTCATGCACCTCAGACACCCACATTATGAAGTCATTTAACATAAATTTGAGATTTTAGTCTACACATCTGTAAACATTCTTAACTAAATATATGTATAGATGGGAAGAATAATTACATTAATGCAAACTGGTTTCTGACGTAAAGGTGTTTGCACCATTTATGGACTAGTTCTCGGTGCATTTGATTGTACTCTGATCAGCTGGAGGGGGCTCAAAGACAGAAGTACTAAATTATTTCTGAACAATTTTAGGATATGTAATCTTTATAGTGAGAGGGGAAGGATATTGCTTTTGGTTCATGACACAAACTATTTTCTTAGATATGAAATTGGATCATCCCATAGCTAGATGTCTTTTGCAGTAGCCCTTTGCAATCCTCTTGCATCTGATACCCTTTCAGTAATGTAAATTTTTTCAACTTTTCTGTTAGGCTTTGTATTTAGTTAAGGATCTGTCTCACAAGTATGTATTTAAAATGCTTAAACCACGGCTAATCTCAGTCTGATGTATCTTTGAACTTTTTTATTTCAGCATTTTAGAGTTGCCTTCTTTTATCTCATTCAACAATAAACAGGGACATATGTGCACACAGTCAGTGTTAGAGCATGAAGACAAGGTTCAGATAATAGAAACAAATGGGTGTGGAAAGATATATAAGAATTAAATATAATATTGCATCACTTACCATATAATTTCTGATATCATTGAATAAAATGTGTCAACCTGAGTGAGACTAGCCTTGAGAGTATCTAAGGCTGAACAAAGGCCAGCATGACAGCCCAATGAGTTAGCTATTTTAAGTGTTGTGTTGACCATGTAAATCTGCAATAGAAATAATAGCAAAACGAAGATTTTTATTTAATCAAAATAGAAATTAAAACATCATTTAGTGGTGTAACAAATTTTGAAAGGAAAATC
This sequence comes from Caprimulgus europaeus, assembly GCA_907165065.1. Next base: position 17,427,602 of record OU015538.1, on the reverse strand, counting down.
CTATGTCTGTTCTTACTTCAGTGTTGCTATTCTGTGTAGGAGAGAGTGGTACACACACAGACACACTTAATGAAAGAAATAGTACAATAGAAATTTCAAAATGAATAAATGTCTCTGAGAAAAATCATATTCGCTTCATCATGTAGCATTTATAGTAGTACTGCTACTTTACTGGAGACAAATTAAGGGGATGACTTATTAGAAAAAAATTACTTGCACACATTGTAATTGCAATAGGTTAAGAACCCATAAGTGCTATTCCAAATAATGGAAAGAAAATGTAATCATTTAACCTCATGAACTCTCGTCTGTATTTGGATATCTGCTGGAATTTATCAATTCTAACATTATTTTTTATGTTATTTTGTGTCAGGCTTTTTGGTAGACTGTTCTCAAAATTGCAGCAAAATCTATTGAAGACATATACATTCTGTATGGAAATATGGAAGAACAGTGAAACAGGAATCTCAGTAAACTTTCTAATATCAACTCTGACATATGGCAATTCACTCTTGTCTGAAGTCATGCATACCACTTGCAATCCATTTTGAGAGATATATCGGGAAAAAGTGCAATTTAAAATGCTAAGTGACCTGCATGGCTTCCCCATACAGAGCTGAATTTCACATTGAAGTATTGTGACTGTTATGTAGTTGTGAAATATGAATACACCTGAAATGGCCATCTTTTCTGATTTTAGATGTGGTTGACTATATCAAAAAAACATCTATTTAGTGAGAAATTGGGAAATAAAATCTCAAAATCCTCATTCTTACTTTTGGTCTCAATCACAAAACCAAACCTAGGCTTTTGAAGTTTGTTTCTATTCATAGTAAAATTATGTTAATAATAATTCAACATGAGAGGCTCCAGATCTTACAGTTCAATGCACAGACCTGTTGCATTATGTTTTGCTCTCTGGTTTTCATGGAAGGTTTTCTGGAGTATTTTTTTAACAAAGATACCACTTTCAAAATAATTCTACCTGCTGCAGCAATGTTAACAACAGCTGCTGGTTTATAAGCCCTTGTAAAAGCAGGAGAATGTAACAATATCAGTGATGTCCTTCAAATGATGGCCATGATTAAAGTGATAATGAGCAGACCTCTTCTTTGTTCATTAGTTGCAGAAGAGTATATTTTTATTACAGAGCTGATTTCTGTAGGAGCAGCTCATAATGTGATTGAAGTCTGAAGGATCATCTGTATTAAATACAACAAAATTAGGTATAAAGCAGGTATTTGAATCACCATTCAAGGTTTCATAGCTTTTTGACTTCCAATCAAAACTGTATTGTTACTGGTAAATGATTATGACTGACTTTTTCTGTTGTAGCGCCCTTAGCAATGTGGCATTGTGTTTTTGTGCTTGTTGTTGAGTGAGAATACAAGTACATTTCAAATCAGGAAATAAAACCAACATTGGTGTTCTTGCAGTAAATGAAGTAGGAGCGTATTAATGATGAAAAGAAAATCAAAGGCACTGCTTATGTGAGCCGAGTTCTGTGGGACTGAAAGCATAAATAGTTTAAAAAATTGACGTGTAAAAATCCATAGTGTGAATAGGAGGACAAATTCAGACTCAGTGGGTGAAAAATGTCAGTTTTACTCTGTTTGACAAGTAAAACTTAGTACTTTTAAAAAAGGACTTTTTTTGTGTTTGTGACCACTATTTTCATTTCCATTTCATTTTTCTTCTTCTAACAAGAGACTGTACACCTCCATATTTGAATCTGTGAAGTGGATTTCAAATTCTTACCTCACCAGAAAAGATTTTTAAAAAAACCCAAACCCTAAACCCCCTTGACGTTAATTGCTTTGATCTCGCTATTATCAGTCAAGGAAGACTCTGCTAAGAGCCATGCACAGACCTTTTATTTGCAGCTCTCTCTTAAAATCAAGTCAGTACAATACTTATAAAGCATAAGGGCTGCTGATCATTTGAAATGTTTGTGCTGTGCTGCTGCAGCATGGAAGAGGGCTGCTCCCCACCAGGGACAAGCCTGCATTACCCACACAAGTGAGGACCCAAAGCCAGAAGGTAGAGAATGATAATGGAGTGAGGAGAGCTTTAACACTGCGATACGTGCAGGTAGAGACCCCACAGAGCACTCTGTGAACTGAGACTTCCTAGACATGCTGGAATCCTCTGGAAAGAGCTGAAGTGGCAAATCGGCTGATTTCCCTCATTTCTAGCTAAGATAAATTTGTCTGGATGACTTGTAACTCTCTCTGCTTATGAATGAGAGCTTTTGAGTTAAATGTATCACTCCTGATAAGAAAAAGAAGATTAGGAGACAATGACATCTGCTGGCTTTGGAAAGAGAAGACATCAAACCAGCACATCATGACTAGACAAGGACTTTGCTTTTTAGCAAGCCTTCATTTTGACTTTTCCGTGATGATATGAACCTATAAAACAATTGAAAAAGGGTATGTGGACAGAGTCTTGCCATCAGGAAGACCAAAGGCCTTAGGAAGCACAGTGGCTGCTGGCATCTGCTGGATCCAAACCCAGCCCGTGCAGGAGTGTATTTCAGAGAGAAGGAAGGTCCTGGAGCTGTTCTCCGTGGGCACTCATAAAAAGTCCTGAGACACACTTCTGGTGCACTTATTTCTTGATTTGGTTAAGAACAATCACAGCTAACTATCCTTCCAGGAAGATATTGTTCTGGAAAACCAGCATATAAGAAAAAAGTGACAAACTTTTGTTTTATTCCTTCTTTGGGGTGATGGGATAGATCCCCTTTCAGACCTTTCTGTTTGAACTCTTAGCACTGTGCAATGTGAAGTATCCATCTAGCAATATCTGAAATCTATAAAAATAAATTAATAAATTGTACCTATATTTTTTGCTAAATTAGGAACTTTTTATCCAACATTTCCAGTCTCATTTGTTTGAGGATCATAAGACAGGGTTGAAAAATCATAACATTTGTATTGAATATTTTAGGAAGATTTTTCTGCATTTACTTTACAGCTTTGATTAAGTTTCATATACTAAATCCTTTTGCAGTCTCTTAAGTCTCTGAACACCATGTAATCACATCTCTCTAGAAGCAGAGATCTAAGGAAAATATTAAATAGGAGGTGTTTTGAATTAAAAAATTGAGTTTTTCAGCGTTTGGAAGCCTTTGTAGCACAGTAAGCACCTGGAGGAAACGAAGGCACTGTTTGTTTCAAAGATTTCTTTGGGGAGTCCAAAAGCCAAATGAAAATACCAAAAATAAAGCCCAGGCTTCCAGCTGGTCCATGACTGCAGTGGGTCCTAATGCTTCTCGTTAATAGGGAGCTTTAGAGAGAGATGTTAAAACAGTTTGGCTGCAGTAAAATAATGTCTAAATGTCTGTGTGGCTTTTGATTTGGTCACTTAGATTCAATACAAAGGAAAAAGTTGATTACAATACAGGCAGGAGACCCAAAGTACTTACTATTTAGTCTGTGTTGTCCATTTTCTGTTCATCTTTATTATAGCCTGTTTCTTGCCTTCTACCACTTACCCTCGAGCTCCAGAGTCTGACTTACTGATAACTAGGAAAAGTCAGCCTGCTGGTTTTTTGTTTGCTTTTTTCTTCATTTTCAAGTGTTTTTGTCAACCTACTTTTCCTGTACTAAACTGTGCACTAAAAGGAAAAATTCATCTGTTTTCAACAGGCTGTAATAGCATAGATTGGAAGCCAAATGGATATATTAGGCTTACGGTTTCACTTCACAAGCAATTGCACTGTCATTGTGGTGCTTTTGTATGTGAAATATAATTTACTTATTTCAGAGTGGGGGAGTGTAAAAGTATTTCTGTGATTCTCTGTCAGTCAACTGTCATTCACCTTCCTCTGTGGTAGGTTTTGTTCTTTCTGGGGTTTCTGTTGTTTTTCTTGTTTGTGGGGTTTTTTTGTTTTTTTTTAAATCAAGCCTGGTCATCTATACAAGAAATGTGTTGAAGTATCACAAAAAGGAACTGAAAAGATGAAAGTTCTCTGGGCCCAAGTAGTTTAAAAGCTCCTCCATATACAAGAAAAAAATTCTTAGCATTCACAGCATGCCTCGTAGAAATGCATTATATATTGTTACCACGTCAGCTTGTAATATTGGTACATGGCTTTGGTGCCTTGCTTGTATTTGTAATTACATTTAAATAATTTAACTCCATTATAGTACAATGTCTAGTGGAAATGCATGATTCTTTAGGAAGACATTTCCTTTCAGATTGATCTAATGACTTTAGAAAATGCTGCTATTATTAAAGCTTGTTAACTATTGATATGCAAAAATAAAAGTTATGAGTGCAATGGAAGACATTAATAAATATGCTCATTTTTGAGAGTATTTTTGCAATGAGCTATTTGATAACTCATTGTTTGATTTGGGTTCTGAGTCAGATAGCCTTAATAGCCTGACTAGTTTTATTTCGCAGATCATAGCTTTTATCAAAGTCAGGCTGAAATGGTTACGAGTGAGTGATTGAAGTTGTCCAGTGAAATACAGTAATTATTCTAGAATAATGCAATACCCAGCTAAATTCTTGGGTGGCAGCAAGATTTCCTGGGCTGCAATAGGACTGTGTTCACCTGAGGCTGGGAAAGACAGGAGAGTACACACTGTAGATTATTCTTTTGGAGACGTGTGCACGTGTTTATTGATGGATTTATGTCGGGTGTGTAAAAGGGTAGCGTAGCTTCATAACTGCTGAAATTCATCTCACATTTTGCTTTAAATTTGTACAGTCACTTTAAAGTTTTTTTTAGTCTTCTGTTGGGTTTTTTGTTGTTTTTGGGGGGTTGTTGGGTTTTTTTTTTCATTGTGGAAAACAGTCTACCACAAGTTTTGAGTATAAAACTCTACATCTCTGTTGCAGAATGCGATGCCAGAGAAGCTTTTAGCATCATAAAAATATACATTGGTGGCAAAGTATGCTTCCTTTTCTTTGTTCACATGAAATTAGCCTGTTTGCAGGCTCACAATAGGAACTAAATAGTAAATACTAGGATGAGCACGTAGTTTTTCATTCGTAACACCATTGAGTATTTCCTCAGCAGCCCCGTGGAACAATATACATAGAGCTACAGTAATTTATTAAGACACTCAATAAATCTTTGCACCTTCTTGTCCTTGGCTTGCTGGTTCCCTTCTTTGCTGTCAGTCCTCAAAACGGCCACAAGACTCTGGCTGTATCTCTGAGGCTGAACTGCTGGGATTCTTTGGTTTTTTGCTTTCCCCTTTTTAACCTATTTATTAACTTACATCCAATTTGCTTACCTTCTCCCAATCCTTTACTTTCCTTTAATCCTTCATTCCCTTTTCCCTTAAGGGCTTTTTGAATGTCTTCTGTTCATTTTCCATCAGGGGATTCTTGTGGTGGATCCAAAGGTTTGTCTCAGGTTTGCAATGCTCAGAGCCTATGATGCTCTCAGACACTGCGGTAGCAGCTTTCCGTATCCCCATGTAACTGTGGGGAAAAAAAACCTGAAAGCATCTGGATCAGGTTTTCCAGTCCATTTATCATAAAATAGATTTCCTCCTTCTGAAGAGACTTCTGTGGTGTAGGGAGAAAAATCAGACATATATGAAGCCTAGTGGAAAAAATCCGAGTGAAATGTCAGGACTCTTTTATTTTTCAAATACGTTTTTTGTATTTTTTTCTAGCTTTGCTACTAGTGGTGAAATTAATGGATTAATGTAAGTTTTTCTACATGCTAATGGGCATGGCTGAAGAACCCTGAAGGTTTTTTTTTAATGTGTGCCTTTAAATATTTCTATATAAACTACCTTGAGGTTTGGTTGTTTTTAAGCTAAATGTCAACTGCCTAAATTACTGACTTTGTATTTTCCTACTGAATTAAACGCTTTGATTTGCTTGAATATAATCAATAACAGAAATACACTCTGATCTGGAGAAAAACACATGATCAAGTATTTTTTGCAAAGAAAGGACTAATAGCCATCTCTCCCTGTTATCAAACACATTTCTTCTTGTTTGATTGAAAGTACAGATATTTTTGTTGTGTTAGCTGTGCTACTTAATGAAATGGACCTATCATTACACCTCAAAACTATGTATAAATTACATATTGTTATAGTTGCCATGGCAAATAATTACCATTATTTAATGGTAACTTATGAAACTATTGAGTAGCAAGGCAAATGTAGTTGCTAAAATGCTATTTCTCCAGGGAGTATAATACCAGATGTAGATTATTTTTTCTTAATTGTCTGGCTTCATAGCTATTTTGAATTGTGTACCTCAAACATTAACAGGTATACAAGAAGGCAACTGGATTTTGGACAAAGTACGTGCTCTGTGGTTCTGGTTCTTGTAATTCTAGTTTTAAGGATATTCCTCATTTGTACTCTGACCTTCTCTCTTTCCCATCTGTTGGTGTTAAGAATCTGTGGTGCCATTACCTTCTCATAAATAGTCCTAGACTGCTCCAGGCTTTGGACTTTTCTACTTGTGGCTCGCCTTGGTAGGGTATTACCTTTTAATATCAAAGAGATATGGTTATTTGTCATAAATTACATTCTGAAATACAGACAAGGTATTATTGATATAAGTGCTTGATGCTGGCCTCTTCAAAAAAGTGAATTTTCTATCGTGCATGAACCTTTTGGGATTGTTCATGGAAATCAACAAAGATGCCTCTTTGCAGAAATTTTCTAGCTAAAAGGGAATCATTGTAGTTTCTTCAGGAGAGGAACAGCTGCAGCCACATGGGTAAGTGTAAGTAGAAACACTGCAAGCTCAATATATGTCAGAGGAAAAGATGGAAATAAATCTTATGTGTATATTATACTGCCAAACCCCACAGTAATTTTAAGATTAATTTGCCTCCCCATTATTGATATGTGTCACGCTTCCCCTGAGTTGAGCCAAACTCTGTGTATTTCTTGCTTTTTCTCTCCCTCCATCAAAACTTCCAAGGTGTCTAATATATAGAGAAGTCTGGAGCTGAGTGTTATTTAAATAACAGATTGATCCATGGCTGGATAAACAGTACTGGGAGTAATTGCAGATTTTGCACAGCTCTAACAAATGTATGCCAACTGAAATTAAAAAAATCAGTGTTTATTTGTGGGTATGTTGTTCCTCCTTGACAACAGACATATTTACAGGATCTTGCTGTGGTAAAGCTTGGTCACTGTTGGTTTTGTCAGGTACTGTTTGGTACACGACTCAAGTTTTGTAACAGGCTGCTGTTACCAGTGGATAAACTTGTTCTAGCCAGTAGAGATGATCCAACTTTGCAACAGAGGCTGTACAAACACCAGTTAGCTCGAAATACACGCTCTATCACTTGTAGTATTGATGCTGTGGCTTGTCCAGGGTGACTTTTGTTTTCAGAGCTAGACAGAAATGTTATACTTAGGTTTTTTTTCTTAAAAAAGTAGTTCTGGCTCATATCTCATTAATGCAATTTGTTCATATCTCAAATAATAGAAAGGAAGAAGAATGAAAACTATATTAAGAAATGTGGCATTTAACACAACATAACTCCATCAATTAAATAGCTTAGATTTGGCACAGATTAGATATTTACAGCATGTAAATAAAATTATTAATTACATAAGATATTGTTTACGAAGATTGTTAATCCTTCTGCTTCAGGGTGTAAACTAATTAGTAGGCAGTGCTGAAAAATTGCATCATTTTATGATACAAGTTCAGGGAAAAACTGTGGATGAATAAAATGAAAGCTGCCATGGGATATTAATAACCAGCACAGACATCATTGGCTCTTGATGGGAGGTTGTACATGCAGAATGCTGGGAGAAATAATCCAAATCAACTGGAGAAGTGCAGTGGGGATGGAAAAGGGGGAGGAAAACTTGAAACATCTAATTTGATTTTCTTTAAAAATGGTATCTGTAAGAATGGGCAATAATTAGATGTATACCTTAAATAAACCTTTCTCAGCAGAGATCACACCAGGAGTGTTTTAAGCACAGGTAGGGCATTCATCTTTCTGAAATGGAAAATCTTTCCTAGTTTTTCAGTCAGAATAAGAGTTTACAAGACCCTTGTCCAACAGTGTGGTTCAATCAGGGCTGTCTCCATCTGTGGCAGCGCCATTATCCCGTGGCCTGGGAGTGCTTTGCCAGGCTTTGTGCTCCAGTGTGTCATGAGGGTTAGGAACGGGCAGCAGCTAGCAGGGGTCAGATCCCTCTAACAATTCACCTTCTTCCCACAAGCCTATAAAAGGAAAAGTAGACCACCATTTCATTTAGCAGCGAAGTGCTACCACTTCAAGCAGGACGTATTTCTTACGAGCTGACCTTCACTCATAGAACCCTGCACTTTGTTTAGCTGCTGTCAGTCCCTCCTCTGGCTCATATGTAGCCTGAAGGATTCACTAGCAGTTTCAGAAGTCCAGACTCATGACCCCAGTACACTTACCTTCTCTGTCCTGTGCACAGAAACTCCTAATGGAGAGAGAAAGCTCTGTTCTTTCACCGGGCTGCACTGGGAGCCCACTGGAGAGCCTCTGTAGTTACCTGTGTTCCCAGAGCTGCAGTAGGAGCACACGGGTGCAATGGGAGTAAAGAAAGATATGCCAGTGTTAAACTAATTAAAAATCTTATCTTAATTTCCTTTTTGTGGTTGAATTCACAATGCCAGCAGACTTCTGTGTATTTGTGTGTACGTTTTTGGAGGTGTATGTGTGTGCATTCGCAGTGAGTGTGTATATGTGTTAGTGCTGAAGTGGAAAACAGACATTGCAGAAACCAAAAACTGCACGGTTGCTTGTGTCTGTAGACAGAATAATGATGTGGTTAGAGGTATTAACTAAGTAGGAATCACCTTGTACTTTATTAGCAGTGTAGATCAGTGTAAAGAAGGACTTGTGCAGTTACAGGGAGTTTCAAGTATTTTCTTAGAACAGAATACGAAACCTTTGGAGAAGATTTTTTTTTTTTTTCTGCCCAGGTACAAATAAAGTGACTTAAATATTATTTTTCTACTTCTGTTTTTGTGTTCCTGTAATACTGTAGAAACTCAGTAGACATCATAGTTCATGAAGGTTAATGATTGCTGCTTCTTTCAGGTTACAGAACTTGGGTTCAATGCTCCAAACAGAAGCAGGTTTCATAATTTTGCACCAGCCCAGGACTCTGGATAGGATAACAAGAGAATAATTTGCATTCCTGCCTTGGTCAGGCATTCAGAGACATCAAACAGGATAGTGGTACAGTGTGCAGTATGATGATCTGTTATATAGTTTGTGGATTACTTCATTCCTAACTAGTAGATATGATGAGTATAAAGGTTACAAGTCCACTGTGAAGTAGCATAAAATTAGAGTAGCTTCCTATGATATAGTAAGGAAAATGAGAGTTGTTAGGCTTCAAAGAGATTACAGGAGTGATATTGAAACAAGTAGAAAGATGATAGGTTGCATCTCCATTTTTACAGCACTGTCTTCTAGCTCTTTTTCTTTCTAGACTGTCTTGCAATTTTTTTTCCCAAGTGTAAGATCATTAAAAATTATACTAAGTGAATAATTTTTCTAACTCTTTGCGTTGAAGTCATGGATTGATGATATTCTTGCTCATGTCTGAAACTTGCTTTCCATTATTTTAATTTATTTTTCCAATTGTCTTGTTGTTTTGTTAAATAATTGGTATAATAAGGCTTTGCAAGGCTTTCCAAATAAATAAAAAGCATAAAATGGTGTATTTGACATATGAGTTTTGAATGTTCCTGACCCAGGCTTTCAACACATCTTAATTTTGTAAGTAGGCAGTGGATGAATGCAGTCTTGAATTCAGATCTGCATGTTCATCTGTTTATGTAATCTGCTGTTAATTAGGATTGTCTGCTTTTGTCAATAGGCTGTTAGACCTTCAGCTTGTGAAACGTTGGCTTGGATTCTGTTGCTATTCTCTCTCTGCCACTGGTTCTGACTGAGTCTTTCCTTTGTCAAATTGCTTGTAGTCAGTCAGTGACTCTATTTTGGTAAGAGTTTTCTGGCTGTCTAAAATTTTTTGAGATGATTGAGATGGATGCAGCAAGTAGAGGGGAAAAAAGTGGAAGAAAACGGTTGTAATTACAACTTACTCTGATTCATGAACCCTCAAGCATAGGCTGCAGAGAAACCCCATCACATCTGCAGTCAGCAAATAAAATCCTAATGAGAAATTATAAGTGTTGCAGTGATTCTAAATTGGTGTTCCCATGGAACTATAAACTGACACTTCTGCAATATCCAGAAGAAGATACAAGATGAGAAATTAGAGAAGTTATGTTAATCTAAGTTAGCACTTAAATGCCCACTTAATTTTGGTTAACTAGATACTCTAATTTCAGCTACTTATGTGCTTAAGTGGAGTCCTTCATAAGTACTTTATTTAGATGTGGATGATGGGGTTGTTTTTCATCTAGCATTACATAATGGTCAAACAGAATATGGAACATAATTTTTACAATAGCAGCAGATTTTACAGTCTGTACTTCTCACTGAAGGGAAATAAAGCCATTTCCTTCATGTGTTACCAGTATGAATTGGTTTACACTTCCTGTTTAGTACAATAATCTTCTAGTAATTCATTCTTTTTCTGCATGGCTTTTCATTCTTCCAGTGTTTTTTGTCAGTACAGCATCTTTGTGTTTTTGTGTGTTTTTCCAAGTGTAATGAAGACTCAAAGTGTGTGTGTGGGGGGGAAGCATGAGTAATATCTAGAAGAAGAATTAAAAACAGTGTTGCAGTAATGCTGAATACGTTCTTCCCAGAAAACAGGAATGAGATCTTGCTCCAATCTGCATAGAGGAATCAAGATTAAAAGTATTTTAATATTCTTCAGGACTTGCATAGTGCTTTGTATTTGTAGAAGGCTGTGCTAATGTTAATTAACGGTTGCCTCTGGACCGCTGACTGCATGTGTCCCCTTTGATTTATCCCATACGCTGAAGTTCAGTAGAGGTAACGCAGCAGTTGGGAAGAAGTGTTATAAAGTGTGACAAACCCAGTTTCCTCTGAAGAGTTCAGCTGCCATGATGCATGTTTTACATCTCTCTGATGTAATGAGAGGTGCGAGTTCCTCTCTGATGTTACATTTGGGAGCTGGCTATACACATTTAGACTTGCCTGGAGCCAGAGGATGTCCATCAATATGAAATGTTTTCCTTTGGGTGAAAGGGCAACAAATCTCTTCCAACTTGAAAGGAGGGGTGGGTTTCCTTGTACATGGATTTCCTTTTATGAGCCACAATTTGTGAAGACAGGAAGGGTTTAATGAATGCCCTGCTAATTTTGCAACATACTATGTAGGTTTGATAAATATTCTGACTTAACAAAATATTATAATGAAGTAAATCAAAAGTTCCAGAAAATATTTCAGTAATTCAGAATAAAATAGAAACTTATATGAAAGTGTCTGCAGAGCTAAAATCAAATCCAATAAAAGCATGCCTCTGCAGAAAGTTTAGCTAAACGGAGAAATAATCAGGAAAAAAATGATGATATAAAATGAAAAACTTTTGAAGGATGAAACAAATGCTTTAGGGTTAAAAAAAAAAAGGAAGAAAAACAAATCTTTCAGTTTAGATAGGCAGTTTGGTGTAATGAGAGACAAAATCATTTGAATTTTATTTTTTCCACTTAATCTTGCTGTATATTAAAGCAAGTCAAAGCTTCAAGACTGACACTATATCTTTTCAGTTACAAATCTTTTGTGATTCAAGTGTCAGCAAGTTCTTTGACAACCTTTGGGCTATTATTTCATTCAGCAAAGTCACTGGTTAATTTATAAAAAAGATAAAAACTTATCTGTGAACCTCTGCCCACGAAGGGAATATTTAGATTTTAGATTTAAAAAGAGAAACTACTAAATGCTTTATTTTAGGTAAATTAGCCAAGAAAGCAACATTGCTGACCTTTCTTGTGTATATCTAGTCTGTTCTGTGTTGAAGCATGCACACATTCTTTATTTCTGTAAAGATGCTATAGACCAAGGGACAAATGTACATAAGCTATAGAATGTAGATGTAAAAACAGATCTATGAGACTGCCTTTTTAAGATCCATTTTTATTTTTTTTTCTTTTCAGGAGGTAAATAAATAAAGTTTTTCAAATGATCCCACAAGGGCATCATTTGGTGAGAAGAAACTAGGCAAAATATTATTCCTTCTCAAAATGGGACATAACTAGCTGAAATTTCCTCAGTAGTGAAATCTGATTGCAGTAACAGAGGAAGAATGCTTTGAAAAGCTCCTGTGATATAAGGTTATGGGGATCTGGCAACGCTAAACTATGTACCTGGAAGACATTTATGTACATAAAGCCTGAAGAGAAATTACAATAATCAATTGTATTGTTTTTCCTCGCATTTCAGAGTGGGATGCAACATCCATAACACAACAAAAATCAAGTGCAGAGGAAGGGATGTCACGTTAATTCATCTAACTAAATTCTAATTTTCAGGCCCTTTGTTTGGTTGGGGAATAGCACTGGCAGGATAGTGGCTGCTGGCAGAGAAGTTCATTTCTTTCCCAGAAGAAAAGAAATCAGAACAGCTTTGCACTGATCAGCTGGCACAGACTGCTGGATCAATGGTTGGCAATTTGCAGGGCTGTGCTGTAGATAAGGCTGTCACATTTTGGCAGTCTCATCACTACCAGTCAGCCACATAATAGCTGATAGGTCCCTTTCAGATAAAGACAAGTAGAAGATAGAAAACTGAAGAGAAAGGGGAGTAAAAGGGAGATAGAGGAAGGAGAGATGACAAATCAGTATTTTCAACCTCACTTTGTTGTGCTCCTTTGGTCTCCAGTTCATTTAAATGTATGTTAATATTGCCATTAATTCTTGCAGCTTTCAACTGATAGTGGTGCTCATCAGTGCAACTCTTGTTTCATGTGCTTTATCCTCCTGAAAATGAAAATGTTTGCTGAACCCCCAAAACCAGGTTCAAGATGTCAGAAATCTATCCGGTTTCCATCTTAAGATTATTGTCTCTCCCTTTCCTTAGTGTAAATATGACATGGAATGTAGTTATCTTGAAAAAAGGAAGTGGATTTTTCCACTGATCCCCTCTTGGTCCATTATTTATTGCAGCTCAGCTCTAGATAGTCTTGGGGTTTCTTTCAGCAAAGATTGTGTCCCAGGGAAGGCAAGCTGGTAAAGAAGTAAAAAGAACAGGAAAAATGGTACTTCAGCTGAATTATTTTTAACATGTTTCTGGTTTTAGGAAAATTCTGAAAAATAGCCTTTTCCTCTGAATTCTACTGCTTGCTATTTTTCTAGTGGTTCACTGCAGGTCATAAGGAAATCTGTTAGTGACAGGATGGCAGAGCAATGAAAAGAAGTGTGGGAATCATTACATTAATACTGATAAAGCTGCTAAATATGCTTAGGGAGATTTAGACATTTTCAGAAGCCTGAGGACACACAGAGTAAAGGATTCATTAGTACGAAATGCCCTGGCTATTCTTAATCATCTTGAATCTTGAGCTTGTATTAGGTATTCCTGACTATAGGGAATGATCTCTAATTCCAATGTCATGTTTTACAGCCTTCCAAAATCAATTATAACCAGTGCAGGGAATAAGTAATTTTTTTACTTTCTTCTTTTGTTGTTGTTGTTTGTTTTTCCATATTTACAGATTTTACCTTTCAGGGGGAAAAATTGATTTTTGTATTTGTAAAGGAAATTTGAAAGTGATTTTTTTTTTTTTCTTCCTGCAAAACCAATTTTCAAATGGTTTTATCTGAGCAAATTAATGCCACTCATTTTGGAAATCTCCATACAAATTATTTTTGCTGTTTAGTCCTTCATTCTCTTCCTTGTGAACAGAGAAAAACAACTCTTTTTGATCCATATCAGAGAAGCTGATGAAACTGCATGTATCTGCAGTTAGGTAGCAGAATTCTCCCTAAAGTCCAAAAGGATTTGAGATGTAGTCAGCCAAGTCTTTCAGACTATTTTCCAACTTGATTTAGTCAATTCTTATGGTGCATTGCACCACTTTGTTGTGACTTGATGTCAGAAATACTAAGAAAAAGAGGGGGGAAAAATAAAATCCCCTTTCCTTATTGGCATTCTGGCGAATTAAAGGCCAGGAATGAGAACGCTACAGTGGCAACTGACATGCATTGTTTATTTAATTCTTCCAATTTGTTCACCTTAATGAAACACCAAAAGATTTGAGTGAGCGGTAATTAACAAGAGAGAGCCTGTCTAATGAAACCAGTACAGGATGATATTTGTTTCAAGGATCAATAAAAGACTGTGAGTGAGGATCATACTGGCATCATTCAGGAAAACAAATCACCTCGTGCCAATCAATTGTCATGCTGCACATGCATGGATCTGTGTGAAGCATTTTAAATATTGCATCAGTAGAAAGACAGGGAAGGAAAAGCTTGATAAATTTGGAGGTATCTAGTACTTAATTTGTTGGTCTGTCAGGTACTATAATTATAGTTGTAGCATTCTTCTTCTGTGCTTTCAATAGTCATTACTAAGCAATTCCAGTGACATAATCTAATTAAAGTATGCTGCTCTTACAGCGTACCGAGACCATCGCGTAGGGTTTCTTTATATTCTATCACCGCTTGCATGTTTGCAGGAAAACAGCATAGACTGCATTCCCCAAAAGAAAGAAAGAAGACAGAGCAGCTGATAAAAAAAGCTACTTCTCTGACAATCCTTTTGGCCCTCCAGAGACAGCAGTTGGATTCCCTGTTGCCACTAGTTGACTTAGCAATTAATAATGCAGCAATTAGCAGTGAGTTTCCAGATCTCGGTGCACAAGGCATGATTTTATTTATACCATGAAGTTACTGACAATAACAGAGTAAAAAGGAAACAGAAGTGGAAAAGTTGTACCTCAAAATACAGAATCAATTTGATTACCAGAAGAATAGAGTTAGTGTTAAAGGAAGGTTAATTATGTGCTACACGAGATTGTTGAAAGCAGTATTGAAACTAATGTGAAATTGTTTTATTTCTGAAGAACATAAATTTGAAATTATGTTCCTAAAAACAGAATTCAGAATGTTTTTAACTGCATAGAAAGATGCAAAATATAAATAAATGTTTAGGAACTGGATTATATTGCTGCTTGTAATTGAGAATGGGATTGATAAAGATAAAATACAGCAGGCGTCCTCTGAACAATGGCTGAAGGTAATTCAGAGACTCATCATAAGGTTGGAGGTGTGGGGTGGTTTTTTGTGGTGTTTTTTTCTTTTTTTTTTTTTTTAAAAAAAAGAAGATACTGATGTAGTGCTTTGTAAAACAAAACACTACACTTAAGCTCAGTCTTTGGATTGAACAGAAGAGCACTCCCAGAGCCAAGGCACTGCTGAAACTAAAATAACCAACTTAATGTAGATCTGTAGGTTTAAGGTATTGAGGAAGTGTGGAGGATGCAGGGAAATAATCAATGAGATTCAGGTGACTGGAGGAGATTCAGAAGCTTTACTTTTTTGATCCTTGTAGATATGAAGGAGCACTTTTTTCTTTTTATTCTCATCTGTAAAACAATTAGAAAATTAATGTCGTAACTCTGTAATACACACTTAGCTATTCAGACAAACTCATTTGGTTGATGGAAATACATTTTTGACATAAATTCAGAAATTTAAACTCTCATGTAAATGTTGTGGGCCCCATTGAGTCGAGCTACAAGACTGATATTCAGCAGTTGCATTTGTAACTGACTGGCAGATAGAGTTGAGCTGTAGCTCTGAAACTTCTTAAACCTTATGAAGTTGCAAATAGCTCTGACTGGCATTATTCCTGGGATAGCATGGACTCCCAGTCGAGAAAGTGTCTTTAGAAAGTGGAATTTGTGTGGAATATTCAACCACTAGCAACCATGAACAGGAGGGAATGCAGCAAGGAGACATTGATTATTGGTTTTGTCCAAGTATCAAAGACAAGGTGATCCACAAGTGGCACAAGGTGGCACAAGGTGGCAAGATTTATAGGCTACAAACTGCACAGATTAACGAGAGGAAATTGTCTTTAGCCGTTACAAATACCGGTTTTATGCACAACATATTGCCCTGTAGAACTATTAGAAGATACATGGGATGGCATGAGCAACTGGAGGTTGCTTCAGTGACTACTTAGAAACAATATTATTATTTCATCAATGTTTATATATATTGATGGTATATATCTGAAAATATTTCTCTATATATCTATGATGACATGGATAATTTCTGTCATCACAGGAAGTGAATGGGTTGTGAGGAGGGTATGAGACAAGCATGTTTTCAGCCTTTCCTTTGTGTGGCCAGGGTAGTAAAATGGGCTAGGGGAAAGAGCTCACATAGTGAAACTGGTTTAGCATTCATTAAAATCCTTGAACAGATTACAACTGTAAAAATAAAACAGCGTCTTTCCACAACCACCAGTTTGGAGGCAACAAAATATTGCAAATATTAAGGACTGTTTGTGAATATGTCAAAAATCTAGATTTCATTAATCAAAATGAGATGCAAGACATCAGTCATTGAACTGTGGTGACAGTAAATTAATACAGTTGTTTAGGATCCAACCTAAGCCCTTCTACACTATTTACTAGTTTGTGTGCTTGTCAGGTAAATGCGCCAGTTGTTGGGAGGTCTTAAAATTCCTGAATAAAACAATTGGGAAACTTGAGCTGTACAAACGTACAAGGCATGACTGATAAAAAGTGGCTTTTCTTTTGCTCTTTTTTTTTTTTTCTTTTCACTAGCAATGATGTGAATCATGAGAAAAAAGTGCTGCTGACAAGAAGAAAATTGAAATCTTTGAGGTGCAGTGCTGGCAAAATTTCAGAAAAGTAGACAAAGGCTTATATCAGAAAAATTAATGTCAGGGACTTTTGTCCAAAATAGGTTGCAGCAAATTTATGTGTTTGATCATAGCAGCCATCAGAGTGATCATAATCTTAAATATAATTATATTAAAGCAATGCTGGAAGGTCGTAGTAGAGGGCAACCATGGTCAGATATGCTGGGAGGTTGGATTCTGGTGATCATAGCTATCGGTCCCTTGAGGCAACTTCTAAAAATTCTGTTGTATGTAGACTATAAATGAGTTAGGGATTTTTTTAGCTGTTTTGCTTTCATCGTGTTTATTTTAACACTGTAAATCCGATAACGTCATTATGCTAATTCTGGAAGAGGAATTGGTCCTCCTCCACATTTTGCAAATGATGAAGTTGTAAGGTTAATGAATGCTAAATTGCACAGATACTACCCATGTGCTAGTCTGCTTTTAAAACTGTCATTTTGATTTTTAAAAACCCCAACTTCTAATGAATACATCTTATGATAAAGCTTTGCAAAGAGCATTAGTTTTTTACAAGTCTAGCCCTGCATGGCTGATGATGACCACTTCTTTATGGTCAAGGCCATCTTCTTTCTCAACGAGTTATTAATACTGATCTATTGTGACACACCTCCCATGTGGGTACAAGCTCACTGTGCATGAGGGAGCTCCAAAGTGAAGAGAACTGAACAAAGTTTGAGGAAAAATTCCCATGCTGCTTTTGTGTTTCCATTAGGAGACTGCTCTGGTTTTTGTGTAAGTTCTGGTCTGTCTATTAAAGTACATTTTTTGTTTGTTTGTTACGGTTGAGTATGTGCATAGAAGTTAAGTGTATGTCTCTTGTCTGATACTTCATGCTTGTTTTGGTATTTTTCTGATTACTTAAATCATTTGTCTGTGAAATAATCAGCACTTGTTTAGAATATGACTAGGTACATTTTCAGTATAGAGAAATACAAAACAGATAGAAGAAAACACATTTAATTTGCAAAGAAGTGGTAAAATAACTCAGTGTTCAGGTTCTTGTTTTCTAGTTTTGTGTCCAGTCATAACAAATAAATAAAAGTATATGACTTATCAGTGGTAATGAGAAGGTTGAATTGAAGTACATTGTGTTTTAAATTCTATTTCACTTGTAAATTGGTCTGGAAAATTGTGCAATTGTAAATACTCTATATGAGAGTATGCATCAACATTTGACATTTCATATGGGGAGGTCAAATTATGGTTGATTCAAGTTGAAATTGAGAAGATAATCAGGTTTTCTTAAATACAAACGTGTATTTCTACTCTATATTCATGAAATTCACCCAAATTTCACCTTATTGTTTAATATTCTCTTCTTAATTTTATAGTGTGTACCTACTAGGCTATATTCCTTGCCCTGAAGCAACATACATAAATCAAGCATCCCAACTGATTTCATCTCTAATGTATCTCAGAAAACTAATTATTAGCTGAAATTAAGAAAAGCTACACACGAATAGGTATGCATTAATGTACCACGTGGAAAGCAGAGGAAGGAGCCTCACAGTCCTTGCAGTTTAAGTTCTCCTTACAAGCTTCAGATGAGAACTGCATTCAGAGCTGGTGTGGTGTGTGTGTGTCTGAAAGTATTGCAGTGTCCACACATCTGAATATAATCTCCCATTTGTTTGACACTTGTAGGTATGTCTGGATTTTTGCCTAAAGAAATCTGGTACATAGGTAGCTATGAATTAGTTTGTTTTCCAGTGCTGAAAGAACAAATTTTTATCTTCAGTCCTCTGTCATACCTCTCTCTCTTTCATGTGTGTCTTTTGGATTATTTTTATCCTAAGAGTCTGTCCTTATTGTTGAGGACTTGTTATGCTTGACATTTCAGCCACCTCTCTTCCAGTGTCTTATCATTTATGTTGGTGAAATGTGTTATTCATGACGCTAGTAGTGTCTAAATATCTATTACATATTTAAAAGCAGTGTGAGGGAAAAATTACTTGTTTTTATGTTGTATCAATATTCATTGCACTTGTAATTGCTGTTGCAGTTGTAAGGAGAAAAAAAAATGGGGAACCTATTAAACAGATAAAATATCAAGTATCTGAATTGTAAAAATGATTTAGCATCTAATCTAGTTCAATCTGCGCAGATGCTGCTGGAAAGGCTTAGGGCTATTTCATTCTAAAATTTTTGCAAGTAGTTAAGTGTTACTTGTATTTATTTATTTAGAACAAGTTGGGTTCCTTCCATTTGAAGAATACAGGCAATTAAAAATATGTTCTTTCTTTTCTTCTTGGTAAATACAAAAGAACAAATGTCAGCACAAATTATTGTGTCACACAAATGGTAGGATATGCCAGTGGGACTGTTTCCTTTTCTCCCTAATTCTTTGAAACTGATACTCACTGGCGTATGGGTTGAGTATATGACAGGTAGAGCGACATCTACTCATTTAGGGTAGGAAATTATGACTAGAAAATCTCCAGGTATTTGGTTTGATTTAGACCCATTTGTAGTTGTGTAGGAGAGAATAAACCCTAAGGAAAGCTGTAGACCTGTGATGTATTGCCGTACAAGGACTGCATTAGAGCCCCTGTCTGGTAGTGTAAATAAAGACTTTTATATTTTCATTTATTGATTGCAACGCTAAGAAAGCTTTACATTGTCCAGTAGAAGTGTCTGAAAAATAATGTGTAGAAAATCTATAGGAGACACAGAGGCTTTATAGAAAGTAGAGAACAATTAGCTTTATCATCAAAGACAAAAGCTTTGTTATATACAGGCTGCTTTGATTCTCAAAGAACCTATTGATATTTGCCCTTATGTTGAGCTCCTAACAATACCTTCAGTAGAAAAGGCAAAATCTGTTCTCACTTGGGGAGTTGGTGCTTCATAGTCCATTTGTATTTTCTTGAATGCGTATGTTTCCTGGAAAGAGTTGGTCAAAATCCTCTGCCACTGGGATTATAGGATCTTCTGTGATTCCGTGATCTTTTACCTTCAGTAGGACCAGACTGAGCTCTGGGTTGTGTTGAAGTACAAGAGTACTGACCCAAGTGTGTGTAGGGGTGAGGACACACTGAGGACTGGACAACAAACTCAACTCATAATCCATAACTCAGTCCCATTTTTAACAAACGTGGAAGAAAATGATACAGTGAAGTCTGTGAAAAAATTACACATTCCATTAAGTCTATATTCGTATTTCTTTTTATAGGCTTTTGTATTGCTGAATGTGTAGGGGTTATGATATAGTATGTGCTATCTTCAGTATTTAAATAGAAATGAGTGATTAATGCTTCAGAAAGCATTAAAATTCACTAGTCACTTCATTAGCTTGTGAAAATTAGCTCTTATCAGCAGAACATATATACATTGTCCTGCTTTCCTGCCTTCTCTCTAGAGTAAGTATAGATAATATATACAGTGGTGAATGTACCCCTGAAGGCTTTTAACCATCAAAGTATGAGTGCTTGAGTAGGCTGGAAGCACTGGCCTGAGTTCTGACACTGTCATGATTCCTGAAGTCATGAATCATTTCTTGTGGCTCAGATATCACTGTTAAAATAAAAATGGATGGGAATAGAAGAAAGCTATGGGAGAGATCACAGCTCACATTAGTCAATCTAAAGGTGTCTTTGTGAAGTGTTGCCTCACAATCAGAATAAATAGCAAAGAAAAAAAACCAAACAATGATCTTGATCTAAAAATTCCCCAGGTATGTGTGCAGAGGTGTTTGTAGTCATCTCTTATTTATACTCATTTGATGAAAGAAGGAAGTAGGATTGGGATATGAAGTTTGTCACTTAGTCTTTGATCAGCACCTATCTAGGAAATGTTCCTAAGGCAGGAGAAATGTGCTCCATGATCAAGTTGCACTGTTTGTGTGTCTTGAGTACCCTGAAGCAGCAGGAAAGGATGATGTGAAGGGGAGGGAGTGGGGAGTGTTAGGCTTTAACTGGAGACTTCACTATGTGCAAGAAAATGCAAATCAAATATTTGTCATGCTGCACTTGCCAGTAAGGCACGAGAAAACTAGTATCTTGAATTTAGAGGAGCAGAATTGTAGGGACTGAATGTAGAGCTGATCCAATGGCACAGAAACATGGCCAATGGTTCTGCGGCAGCACTGAACAAAGGTGGATTTTTATTTCTCTTTAAATGCAAAATAACTGCAGATTTCAGTCTTATTGCCCTGGATTAAAAGAAAAAAAGACACTCCTCTTCACCAGTATGTAAAGCTGTTCAGTACTTATTTACCTGTCCAGAATATTTTCATCTGTGTACCAGTGTTAGTAATTATATATCTGTTAAACTCCATGACTTGATTTTGCACCTTCCTAATTCTAGCACTGCAAATTCAAATACTTTGGAGGAAAGATATGACTGTTGTCTTTTCAAATTAGCAATACTTACCAAATTCCCATACGTGGTGTTTAATTACCCTGTTTACTTTTCTTTCTTTATGATCTGCACACACACATACCCATTTCCATGCAATACAATCCAGTGCATCTAAGAGACCCCCATGCTACTGACAGCTGAGCCTCTGCTGCAAAGTTAGCTCTTAGCGTAGTTGAAGGTACATATGTAACTAAAAATTATTCATAGTGTTTGACTTTCTGCACTTTAGGAATCACTGTTGTCACTGCATGGCCCAGCTTCCCCCTGGCTGCTCAGGTGCTGGGAATTGGGCAGCTGCAGGTTTTTAAAAGCTGGAGAAGTTCTGTATGTGAACCTGCAAGTTGCTTTTGAATAATTTAATATGTTTATAAATGAGCTTGTACAAGACAAACTTCTCTTTTGAAATCCTTAGGTTTAACATTTTATTGTCACATAAGCACTACAACAATCTTAAAAGGAAAACAATGGGCTTCTTTCTTTCCTTGAAGTGATTACGAAGTATTAGTTTATCCCAGTGTACTGGTTTGCTAATAGGCCAGCAAATAACATGGGCAGGATTTTGGCATCACCCTGCGAGTAAACAGTGACAGTAACTGCACTGCCAATTTTAGGCTAATAGTGGGTTTTTTTTTTCTTTCCCCCCTATGGCTCATGGATGAGTGGGCCATCTGGAACCTGGGGAACAACAGGAATGCAGTGTGACAGACCTGGAGGCCAGGGCTTCACCAAAACATCACCCAGGCGCTCTCAGGCTGCAGCTGTTAAAAGCAGCGTGAGTTTCATAATTTCAGTGTTCCTGCTGCTTCCCTGCTTCAGTCCGTTTTTCTTTATTCTATTTTAGCTGGAGTCTCCCTAATTTCACAACTCCCCTGTGGTGTATAGGATTTTTTATAGCCGTAAGGATTGTGAGTTGTTGCCTTGGAAACACAGTTGTGCATGCAGCTGTTGTAACTATACTTGTTACTTTTGCTTTATCACAAATGGTTTCAAAGCTTTTCTGTATTTGTCTGACATTTCTTGATTCTGTAACTCTTTATAACAATCTGTTTGACAAATTACCAGAGGAGGAAATAAAACCTCAACCTCACAAAGTACAGCATGCCCCCGAGTCCTGACTGAATCACCTGCTTTCTTGCCCTCGGAAGCCTCCAAACCCCATTCAATCCCCAGCCTGCCTCTTTTGAAATGTATGAAAATGTAAGGGTTTTTGAAAATAAACTTTCAATATTCTCTATCAGGGCTTCTATCTGCAGATGCTGGGGACAGCCTGAAACTGCAGCTCCTGTGGGTTTCTGCATGGGACCAGGCAGCTGTAGGAAGTGAAGGGCCTGTGCCAGCCTGGGTCTCTGGCTGGGCTCTCATGCGTTGGGACAGATCCAGCAGCAACAGGAGGAGGTAGCAGATGATTCTTGAATGCTCCACCCATGTAGAGCACCTTTCCCATGAAAGCTGCTTTGGCACCAGAGAAGGACTAATGTTCGTACTTGCTGCCTTTGTTCTAAGAGTGCTTAATCCTTTCCTTTGGGCCTCCTGCTCAACATCAGTTCCTTGAAGTAAAAGGTATTTGATCCCTTTCAGTACTGAGAAACGAGGTTGTTAGACTGGAGAGAAACCACAGAGGATCCCCTTCCAGGGCAGGCTCTCTTTACTTGCCAGCTGCAAACTAATGCCAAAGCTTAGAGATGGCTGAAATGTGTAGGCAGTAATAGCGTAGTTCTGAAAGTTGTATACGTTCGCTTTTTTTTTTTAGCCAAGGCTTCTAATTGCCAGCATATTTTCAATCCATGTACCTGTCAACTCCACCAGTTTAGCTGGCATTACACTGCCTTTATGTTGTCTTTTGTTTTTTATAGCCATATAAAAAATGGTTCAGTTTTTGTACGTCGCTCCCTCACTGGCGCTCAGACTGCTGAGCTTTCCCATTTCCCTTGTGTGTAACATAGCTATAATGGAGAGGCCGACAGCCAGGCTCTGTTTGTGCTACGCTCCCCAAAAGAGGAAAGCGGTGCTGTATGAATTGAAAAGCTGCAAACTGCAATTAGATATTACAGTGGTGTTCTCTCGTGGTATCTACTTGCTTTCCATGGACCTCAGTCCATTGTAACACCTTGTGCTGCACATTGTTTGTAGCTGAAGCTTTTGTAGATAGCCTTCAATGTGAAGATGCGAGTCAAGTCAGCAAGTGAAATCGCAGTTTCAACTGGTTTAGATGGCCAACATGAAGACTGACTAGATTTGCTGTGGAGAAAGGTAACCTTACCATGTTGAGAGGCTTACTATAGTATAATGTAGAATGACTTTATTTTTCAATTTCATTTCCTCAGATGATTTAACCTTAGTAAGTTATAGTCTGCATTTTTTTAAAAAGGAGTTCATTAGGGAAGCCACTAAAAGCCAGATCAAACCAGAAATAACTGAACAAGTCATATGCTGCAGATATAATATACAGTGCTGAAGCAGATAAGAAATGCATGTTTGTGCTTGCTTGTAAACAACTTCTATAAACTCAGTGAAAATTATAACAATTCTTTTCAAATTGTCATTCATCTGATGAAAACACTTGTTAACTATCAAATTGTAATCCAATTGCAAAAAATACTCAGTAACTCTGGAGGAACATGGCAAAAAAAAGATAGTGGATAATTCTGGAGTTTCTTGGGCTCTGGTTGAGAAGTGCAGAGAACATCCTGAGGGTGATCAGTCAACGGCATTTTTTTATCCTCTTCTCTTTGATGGGTCACTCTTTGGAATAAGAGATGTTTCTGCAGAGAAGCATGAGTCGTATCTTTAGGTTCTTTCATTACATTAATTAAACTGACAGGAACGATACAGGATCTGCTATTTTACCCCAGTTTCTCACTGTATGGGAAAAGGATTTACAGGACTTACCGTCTTTTTGTCTGGGCAACTGCAACAAAATTAGTTCAATGAAGTTAAGAATTAGAGCAATAATTTGAAGTAGATTATAGTATCAGTTTCAGAGCAGCATGTCTGTACTAGTGTCAGAATATAATTAAATATTAAAACAAGTACAGTCTAGATTGTTAGAATGATGACAGCTAAACTAATTTGTATTTTTACTGGTTTTATGACAGTATCTGAAATAATTGCTTCTACTGTTTGTGTTGAGTATAGAAAAGAAATTGTATTGTACTCTATGAAGTTCATGTACTACCAGATGCAATACTGTGGAAGCTAGATATTAATGATCTGTGAGCATCTGTAGTTTAAGCATTTGTAAACTTATCAACAATTTGTTGAATTTGTGTCCTTGGTTGCTGATTGGAGTGAGCTGTCAAAAGCGTTGCACAGTATGTTCTGTCATATGCTGAGATTTTCTTCCCCTGTCAGCCCTTGCTGGGTGGACACTTTGACATAATTACCTCTACAACAGAAATTTCCAAAGCCTGATCTCTTGCAACTTAATATATTTCAGGCTTGCATGTTTTTTTTCTTGACTTGGAGGATCCTCTGGGTTGCAAAACACTGTGTGTGTGTGTGTGTGTATATATATATATATATAAAATCCAAACATGTACCATGCTGTATTATCAAAAGTCCAGACAATAGGTCCATGGAAATAATTGTTGCCCTTCATTCAGTTCAGTGAGACCATGTCTGGAGTGCTGTGTCTGGCCTTGGGCTCCCTGCTCTGAAAAAGACGTTGACTTATTGAAGCATGTTAAGCAGAGGCCACCAAGAGTCAGTGAGCTGGTGTACATGTTATGTGAGGTGAGGCTGAGACAATTGGGTTTGTCCAGCTTGAAGAGGGAGGTGAAGACAGCAATATGCAGCTGTCTTAGAAAAGAGCAGAGAAAAGATGGAGACACTTTGAGTGTAGCCAGACAATGGAAGCAATTTCCCAGAGATGCTCTGGAATTTCTATCCTTGGAGACGTTCAGAACCCAACTAGGTATGGCTCAGGGCAACATCTTCTAGGTGGACATACTCTGAACAAGAGGTGAGACTAGGTGTGCTCCAGACGTTGCTTTCAACCAGAATTATTCTCTTCCTCTCTGAGGTTTTTTTTTCATCCTATCAACCTTGTCAAAAATGTATTAATCATCTACAAAAGCAGTTAAGGGGAAAAAAAAGAATACTTTTTATTTGGGGATTTGTTTTACTGTTTGTTCAGACAAAGAAACTAGTACAAATCAATGGGTACTTGCCATTGTTGAAAAAAGCAGTGGCTAAGATGAGAGAAAAAACCAACAGGAAACCCCTGATGAAGGTTGTTCAGATCTCAGAACTCTGTCTCAGAGAATCTCAAGAAATAAACTGTCTTAAATTATCATCCCAGGAATGGGGTGGCAGTGGAAACAAATGCTGCATTTGCTACAAGTGATAGCATCTTAATCTATGCACTTTGTATTTCCTCAACTGGCTTCCCTGTTGTATTTCAGCTGTCGAACTCCAAAGTCAAAAAGCTAACAGCTTTGCAGATGAAGTTCTGCTTTCCCGTTCCTGACTGCAATTGCTTCTGACAGCCTCTCTTTGCCTGTCTCTGATATTCACATAGATTAATTTCCATCTTGGCACTGAGGATTTGCATTGGGCTATTAAATGTACAAGGACGCAGTGAGTGAATACCTATTGATATCCTGAAGACACTCTGGGTCTTGAGAGCCTTTAGGGACTTTAGAAACCAGCTTGTGCAGATAAGGAGATACCTTAGTGAACCCCCTTTGACAACTACTGCAGTAGGCTTATGAATTGAAACAGGATTTAGGAGGGTTATTTACTGCTTTGTTCCTGGTTCTACTAAGTGAAAGAAAACCTCTATAATGGGAAAAGGTGTTAGGTACCACCACTCAAGAAAATAACTGTAGAGAATTAGTGGCCACAAAAGTATTATTTTCTGTCACTGTTCATACCATTGAGATCACACTGTTTCAAAAGATGTCAAACAACAAACATGATTTTTTTGTTAATACTTCAAAGTTTGTGTTGTAATCCTAGAGATGTATATCATGGAGTGAGGAGTGTCATTGGAAGGTGGTAGCTATCAAGCTAAGCATCCATTTTCTAGCTCCCTATTTTAGTAAAGTGTCTTCTCTTACTAGTAGGTGTTATGTTTTGGTATCACACATTTCTATCATTACCACTTGGTGTAACACCAGCCTTCTGGTGGCTGGAGAAGCCAAAAGGGAAAGGAATTAGGATCATGAGGATTCACCTGCTCTTAAAATGATCATGTGGTGATCATTTACCACCTTATGTTGCAAATGAAGCAAATTTTAATAATTCTTTAAAGAAATATATTTATCTTGTAAAATATGGGTGGTCTTTGCAAAATAGCAATGATAGTGTTTTGATGGGAGGTGCAGAAAGTCTTTAACATTTTATGAGTTCTCTAACATTAACAAAGCGCCTAGACCTACTCTCTCTTTTCAGAACAGCTTTATTGACACTGCAATGTGTTTTTCAGTGCTTTGCTTGTGATACAAACTCCTGTGGTTGGTGTGCAGCCCCTGCATGAGGAAAACTAGTAAGCTGTTATTTCGTCCAAATGTCAGAGGACACGTGTGCCAAAATTCTATGTGATTTCTAAATGGTGGCTTGGAGTTTCCCATTTTGACAAGTTGTGCTAGGTGCACAGAGCACTGACACCAGGCTGTTACACAGGCAAAGGGTTATTTTGACTGGTCTTGAGAGTACTAACATAGAAGCATGTGGCAAATCTCGCTTATGAGCAAAGGCTGAGGGGTCTGGGCCTCTTTAGCTTGAAGAGGAGACTGCGGGGTGACCTTATTAATGTTTGTAAATATATGAAAGGTGAGTGTCAGGTGGATGGAGCCAGGCTCTTATCAGTGGTGTCCAATGATAGGACAAGGGCCAATGGGTGTGAGCTGGAACACAGGAGGTTCCACTTAAACTTGAGAAGAAACTTCTTTACTGTGAGAGTAACACAGTAACACTGTGAGAGCACCGGAACAGGCTGCCCAGGGTGGTTGTGGAGTCTCCTTCTCTGGAGACGTTCAAGACCCACCTGGACGCCTTCCTGTGTGAACTCATCTAGGTGTTCCTGCTCCAGCAGGGGGACTGGACTAGATGATCTTTCGAGGTCCCTTCCAATCCCCAACATTCTGTGACATCCATGCTGCAGTCAAAGCAAGGGAAATAACTTGTTACTGAAGTGTGTATTGTTATTTCAGAAATAGCCAGCACTGGTGACAGAAGTAGAAACAAGATGGTTTCTTTAAGGTAACTTAATCTCTGAGAAGGGAAGCATGGAGACAGTGAAGAAGAATATTACAGTGCTTAGCAACTCCTTCTCACCATAGTTGGGTTTCTTGTCCCAGGTGTGCACAGTGAGCTGATGGTGACCTGCTCTTTAATTTATTGTTTTACATGCAAGAAAAGAGCTGGAGAGGAGAAATGTATCCCATTCTTTCTCTCCAAGATAATCAGATTTCTGGAGCTCACTAATTTTGTTATATACTTGAAGTGAGTTTTGACATTACCGTGGAGTTTGCTTTGCAGCTGGAAAGAGCCAAAAACCATCGGGATTTTTAAAGCTTGGTGAGGCTTTTCTTTTTCAATAGATATTTTCTTTCATAATTTGCCAACAAGCTGATTGGTACATTGAAGTTATGCATGTGTGTGTATCTAGATGTGTATCTATGCACACTGCATAGAAATATATATTTTAAAAAAACACCCATCTAAGAATTCACTCACAGCAGTAGCTATGCCACAGGTGAAAGGGTGAATTTTTAGGGCCATTGAACACTGTAAATGTGTTCATTGTATCAGACCTTCAGAAATACCCATTCTAAATGACTTTGTGTTGATCCACTGTGAAAATTCATTGTGCTCAATTGCCCTCAAAATTTCTCATTTCTCATCTGTGGTGTTGCAGGCTGCTGACTGCACACTGGACTGCTGTACCAAGCATGTAGGCACCCTGCTTCAGAGTGTCTTAAAGTACTTTATATTGCCTGCAAGGTTTCCATGTGTTACTTAATAACTGGATAGATCTGTGTCTAGGGCTTGTATCTATGAGACTTTCAAAGATAGGAATAGATTTCATGGAGCTAGTTTCTCAGTTGAGGCATGCACACACAATGAAACAGTCTTGCATATGTCATGTGTCATATATATCTAACACAGAAATGGGTAAAAGGGAACTTTGGCTTTAATTTTTAATCTTTCCTTTGATTCAGAGAAATCAAAACCACTCTCCTGTCATTTCAATGCTATTCAATTTAGGATGGGGAAAAAAAAAATTACCAGTGGCATAAATAACTTTATTTTGGCATGGGAGGCAAGAAGTTGAGTCATAAAATGATTGGGATTTTTTTGACATCTCAATGGAAACAAGATTTACTTGTTTGGGTTTTTATACCAGAATTTTAATATGGTTTTTATGTCCTTTCATTTACTGTTTTGTCTGATCTTTTAAAAGCTTATGCATATCAGTGGGAGGAACAAATGCCTGTTTTGGAATAAAGGGTAGGTGACATGGAAAGACCTCTCCAGAATAAGTCTAGAGCTGTCTCAGTTAGTCCTTACTGTGTTACAATGCATCAGTTATTGCCTGTGGATGCTCTCAAGCATTAGAATAATGATATTGTTATAAAAGCCTGATGGGATTGGCAGAAGCACTGGCTGAGGAAAGTGCAGCTAGGAAAATGAGAGCTTTGCATTGAAATTAGAAGTGACAGAAAGTGTGTCAAGGAGTGCAAAGTTGCTAATTTAAAATAAATGTTGGTTTTGTTCACCTTGCAATTTTATGTTTGTAAATTTAAAAGATGCTTTCCTGTAGTTTAGACAAGTTGGACATGTTGCCTTAAAAATCAGGGCAGGAGATGCTTAATCATGTAAGAAGATTTTGATTTTACTTCCCATAGGTAGACACTTTAACTGTGTCCTTGTACTAACATCTCACTGGAGCAGTGGTTCACGTCTGAGTTGCTGTGGTGGAGGAATTCCTCCTTAAGCACTAGACAAGCCACTGCTCCAGGGCTGATTCAGTCTTACTCTACTAAACCTGAGATACAACCGGTACTGCCAAGGTCAGATTCCGTCTCACTCGGTCTGTTAAATATGTGAGCTCCCTAGTAACTACCTAATTCATATTTCACTACAAATTCACAACTGTGTATTATTTACAGTTTGTAGGGTTTTGATCTTTAACACTGAAAATGGGGAAAAAATATAAATAAATTAGTTGGTTTTATTGATTGTTTTGGGTTTTTTTGTTTGGTTGGTTTTTGGGGTTTTTTATTAACAGTTCATTTTCCTTCCATTCCTACTCCACTCTGGCTTTTGATTTTCAAATAGATTATTTGTAAGCAGGTGAAAACTGTCTTCTAGGGATATGAATATCGGTCATAATTTTTTAAAGAAAAACAGTATTTGCAAGCACATTGCATTTCCAGTCTTGAATGTTAAGTATACAACAAATTATGATCTTGGCAAACACATAAAGCACTTTCATGTCTCTGTCTCTGCATTATCTCTGGTTCATAGTAATAATACTCTGGGTGGCAAAGAAGTACTAATTCATATAAATGATGGTATGAATCATCACAGTTCATCTGTTCTTCAGGTTTAAGAAAAGACCTAGTATTCTAAACCAGAAAGTATTACCTGATTTGATTTTTTTATAATATTTTTGTTCTTTTGAAGTTCTTTGGAGCAAAAGGGAAGATCTCTCTTGTTTTAGTGCCACTTTTTTGTATTTGAATACATAAAATGAATAGAGTCATTCTCATAAAGAAAATAAAACATCAGAGGAATATTCTTTTGACTAGGCTTGTGAAAGCTGGGTTTTGTCTAAATTATTTGCTGACTTCAGTTGTCCATTTCTCAGAAAGAAGAAAAAAAAATCACAATCTCAGAAGGTCTCTCAAGAGAAGATAAAGGCCAGCTTGAGTCTATTGTCTAGGCTCAACCGTTCAATACTCATCATCTTTATTCTTTTTATTCTTATACCTCAAAGTAATTTTAAAATGAGGAAAGATAATAAGAATAGTTGTATGAGAGTGGTATCTGGCAAATATGGCCAATTCCATAGAAAAGGAGCTCTTATAAAGCTTTAATTTTCTTTTACTTGGTTTTACTGCAGGTCTTCAGCATTTCACTGCTGTTTTTATGTTATTTCAAAAAACATATACTTTCACAGTAAAAGATTGTATTTATGTAGTCTGTGAATTTACACTTTTACATAATTACAATTGCATCTTTTGTTTCAATAAATTGCATCTACATTGCAGTTACATTCTGTTTCATAATTAAATCACTTTCAATCTAAGTAAGTACAGGAAATCTATGCTTCGATGTATGAGTCTGCTGATAAAGTGAAGGGTAACCCAATTCTCATCTATGCAACTTTTTAATTAGTTGCTACACATCTGAGAGTTAGATTTGTTGGGATGTCTTGTGGAAAATAACATTAATATTCAATTTGGTTAAGGAATTTCCATAAACACAATTAATAAAGCTATTAAATAAATGTCTCTGATGACCAGCTTCCATATGTGTTGCAACTATTTCCTCGCCTTTCAGTGGGTTTGCTGAATCTTGAAGAGTATCTGGGTATTTTCCATTAGGAGCTAATATGCATTTGAATTTGCCAAATATATTTTCTAGTGTCTGCAAAAGCCAGGTGGAAAATAATGCTTGTTACAAGCTCCCTTATCAGCCCTCTCAAAGTACATTATTTCATTGTCTATTTGTCTAGGTTTCAGAATATTCTGCGTCTGAACAAGATAGCTTTTTTTTGCCAAGTTTGAAATTATTACTTTAGAGATGAAAGATTTGTTAAATTATGTCCTTATCTGGATTTTTTTTTTTTTTTAATGAATTGATATGTGAGGAATAGTTTTGTGAAATGTTCTGGATGAGGCTCTACAGCTCCAAGTTAAATTACTGGTATTAAAAACCAGCTCATCTAAAGTAACTCTGGAAATTATTTTAAGCTTCTATTATCATTTGAAAAATTTGAAATTTCAGTGAAAAAGAACTGATATAGAAATTTTATTTCCCATGCCTTTTGGAAAATAAGTTCTGCTATTTAAGTCCTGGATGGAATTGATTTTGTTTTGAGACTTTTGGCTGGTTTTATGGTGGCATAAATTAACTTTCTGTTATAGCTTGCTAATACATACAGTGCTATAAATCAGAAACACTCTTTCACAACTTTTGAGAGTCATTGAGATGACAGTGATGACATAACTTATCCCAAAATACTATTTACATTGTATTAAGATTCCTGTAGGGACAGGTTGCATTTATATGGGAGAGCCATTCAGTTCCTAGCCAATGTACACTCGGTTTATTTGTATATTCCATGTATTTGCAAGTGTGTATGTGAAATTTATTTTGCTCTCTGTTTTTGCCAAGAAATTTCAAAAACAGTTTAGATAGCACTAAAAGAAAGGCTGTTAAGAAACCCTGTTCCCAACAGGAGTGCTGAACTCTTTGGGTGTTGGTTTATTAAGTGTTCCATGCTAAACTGAGAGAACAGAGTTGTTGACCTGCACGGATGCCACCCTGGGCAAGGCAGGAGGACAGCTGCGGTGGGATGCAGGCACTCCCGACCCAACTCTCTCCAAACCTAACTGGGTGAAGAAAACAGAAGCTGTTTCCTTTAACTCACTGGCCTGTGAGCTGCATTAGCAGAGATGCCACTGGGCAGTCTTGCAGTGGGGTTGCAGACTGGCATCCTCCAGGAGAGGGTTTGGGCAGGATGCCAAGGAGAGTCATTTCCCTACTTGTCCCAATTCAATTTGCTGCCTGTTTGCTTTAAGCCTCTAATAGTGACTTAAATGTGCCAAAGTGCTACAGGTGGTGCTTCTTTGGAAATTTAATCTTCTACCATATAGCACAGGGTGACCAGCTACTCAGAAAATGGGTGGGACCCTGAACATCCTACTGATTCCACTGCTCTTCCCTTTGCACTTTACTCTGTGCTCCATGCTAAAGTTCAGGGCTCGAAGTCTTGTGAATAAATGAGGAATATTCTATATTGTGAGTGCCATAAGGAATAGGTGGTGAAAGAATATTTCAAAAGGAGCTTTCTTGGGACTTTTCATAGCTTTGAATGTGCAGTTTGCTTTGTAATTTGCCTAATTTGGTAGAAATCTGGGTTCTTTCTTCAGTGGAGTCTATCATTGTCTTATCTGTCTTTTGTTGTTGTTTGTTTTCTCCATCAAACAACTTCTGGAATCTGATTCAGTTATAAAACAGTATTTATGCTGTATTCTTGGTGGGTTTGTGGGTTGAGTTTTATCAGGTGAGGTACATGTATGTGGGCTAGCTTTGTATAGATTTAAACAAGACAAAACAAACCCACAATGAATGTATTTCTTTATGCTTTTTCTAAATTACTGACCTTTACAGATACAAAGTTTATGGAAACAACTGTCAATGTATTAAATGTAAATGTTGTGGGTTAACCCTGCTAGGCATCTAAGCCAGACCCAATACAGTAAGATTTATTTCTAAGGATTTTGGAATATGAAACAAACCTGAGAAGTATAAAGTTAACTCACAGATACCCAAGTGTGTGGGCTCCTTTTTAATGGACTGAATAGTCATTCTTGTTGTAACAAAGATGTAATTATTTATAGTAAAATAGTTTCTCACCATGTCTTGCTGTCCTGCATGGCTGAACACTCAGGACACTGATATGAATAGCTACTCCACTGAAATACCGGCGGTTTCTCCTGTCCGAGGCATTGCTGGCTGTCAGCAGGCAGGACCCAGCGAGTGCCTCCCCACCAGCCGCAGGGAGCTCGTTAAGCAGTGTGATGTTTGTTGCTGTTAATTTAGTATGGCATTGCATACAGGACTGGCCTGAAGTCCAGACTGCTGTTTAGGGAGAAGCAGTGAAATGACAAAATTCTTTCCTTGGTTGGTAGAGGTTTTCTTCCAGCCCTGAATTTTAAGTTATTTGGAGACTGAAGGCAAAGGAGCTCTGTAGGAACAGATTTGTAGTTAGCTTTCATTCCTTAGATTAGAATGCCATAAATTGCAGTTAGACATGACACTGCTTTCATATTTTCTAAGTGCCTTGTGAATTGGATGGCCTTTTCCCAGGAGCAAGGGGATTGATGCCTGGGTTTTATGTAAGGGTTGGGAACTGGCCATGCTTCCCTTCCTGCCTTCTCACCTTTCCTTCTGTAAGGCAAGTGGTTACTGCAAGAGATCCAAGGCAAATGCAGATCAAATACCTCCCTCCTTTCATGTTGAGAGAAAGATAAGATTCCTATTGCAACTGCCACTTAGCACAAACATGGGGAAAGTGACAAAATCAGTCTGAAAAAAGATTCTTGCACTACAAAGGTTGTTCTTGCTTAGCCATAACAATATGACAACTTCTTAACCATTTTAATGGGACTTTTTCTATCAGAGATAGATATTATATACTAAGGTACCCAGGAGGAACCTATTCACATATTGATCTATTGAGTTCTCATGAGAAATTAAATAAATAATAAGTTGTACCTACATGTTAAATTTGGAGGAATCCTTTAATCAATTATTAATTGATTATTCACATGAGCACAATGCTTGTAAAGATCAAAACCTAATTTTGACAACATATGCAAACTTTTCCTTTTGAATTTAATAATATATTCTCAATCTGTTGTTCATTAAGGTGAACATCTGTGAATTCATTAATTTTTCTCCAAGCTTGCTGCACCATGAACTTCATTTCTTTAACAAATTTTCCAAAGAATAATCCCATTACAAGCTTAGTTTATAATACATACAATGACAGCTTCGTTAGCATGCTTATCTTCTTTTTTTGTCTAATAAGTCTTTACAGCAAAATCTGTTTCAGGATGGTGTAGGTCAGTCAGACCAGGAAAAGTGCATAAATCTCTTTGAGAAAACTGGCTGTAGAGTTTGAGATCTTGTCATCTCAGCTCATAAAAATGTGACACTATGTTTCACCAAATATGATGATTGTTAGCTGTAAGCTATCACTTGCAAGTTACAGAAAATATATATTTTATCCAGCTTGCTATTTGCCTTATTTTATTTTCCAAGCTGGAGCTTTAAAATAATATAATTGTAAAATTCCTCTCTTGCAAATTTCACATTACTGTTTAAGTGAAATTATAATGGTCCTAAAGATTTTCAAAGCATTCTGGGAAGGAGAAGGAAGAAATAGGTTAATTATTTCAAACATTGATTTTGAACTTTTAAATAGAAATATGCAAGTAAAACTGTACTCAGAGATAATACCTGTAAGTGTTTCTTTAGACACTTTACAGAAAACAGATACTCCTTCCTCCTACATAGAACAATTGTAACTGAAATCTGCCTGTCTAACCCTTTCAGGCACATAAATATAGCTAGCTACCTCTTCTTTCTTTGACATTTTTTCATCAAGTTAATGGTAAATGAAATACTGTTGTTTCAGAGAAGATGAGTTACAATCTGACCAGTCCACATTAGGAGAGCACTGAGCAGTATTTGCAGCTGCAGAAGATTGTCACTGTGTTCCTGTGTTTAATGGAATAATTTAGGCATAGAGACAGAAAGAAGACTCTACTAAAATGAGTACAAGCACTTTTAAGTAGAAAACCTGTAGCTAATTTTCAATCTTGTAATTGAATTTGCAGGATAGCACATAAATAAAGCTAGGGGTTTTTTTTCAAGTTGGATGCTTTCCACTGCATAATAATGTTTTACTGCCTTGTCATGCTTTCTCGTGTATTTTCCCCCATACTGTGCAATTGCATTGCAGTGCTGCATGCCTGAAAACTTCACCTGGGAAGCAGCCTATGCAGTGTTGCATGAGGGAAGCTTCTGAAATACATTCAGGTTGATGGTTGGCAAATAACTGACAGCCTGCTGGATATCAGTTGTTAATTTGTAATTTGCTGTAGCATGCTCAGCTGTCAGTGCATGTTCACTATTGTGTTGTATCCTAAAATAAGTTGCAGAACTCTTTCCTTAAAGGCTTTTTGATGGTCTTTATTTTGCTCCCATTAAAAGTCAGGGCAATTCTTAAGAGGTTAAATTCCAAGCCTGAGCTTTGAAGAGTTTCACTGAACAGAAATCCCAATAGAACAGTATAAAATTCAGAAATACATGATATTCTTTTTACCTTTTTCTGATTGTATTGAATTACTTGCATTTAGTAATTAAGCAGAAAATTATGCAGGTTATGGATGAAAATGGTTTTTAAATGTTGCTGTAATATCAACTTAAACAGTCATGTCCTTGAACTCAATACTACCTCACAAATGTGTGTTAGATTACATGCATTTCAGATCCAATCTTACAGAGTACCAAGTTCTTTCAACCTTTTTTAAAGTCAGTGGAAACCAAGGCCACCTGGGTTGAAGCAGAGGACACCAGGCTCATTGTAAGATTGAGCCTTCACTATAACTTATGCTCTTAACATTTTAGATAATCCATTGATCTCTTTTGAGCAGGTAATATCTGTAATAACACCACATTTCTACATCATCTGAAGTCAATTAAAAGGCACGTATTATAGCTGTATTTTAATCAAGACTTACTGGGAAATTGAAGTAAAAAAAAAAAATCTGCTTTTCTTAATAGTACCATTTGCAAAATGAAAAGCTGACAGGAAAATCAAATGAATTATCTGTTCTTTATATATCCTTTATATGTCCACTTTCTTCCCAAAATGAATTTAAATTACCTCTGTCCTGAAGAAGAAAGTATTTCAAAACCATGAGAAAAAGTAGATGGGTCTTTCCAGAGCATTCACATGGAGAATTTGAGTATAATTCATTAAACTTTGCTCTATAAATAAGAACTCAGCAAAATACAGGCTGTCATTGAGAGATGGTAAGTGGATAACTAAGTTGAATATCTTCCCGTCCTGTGTATTTACAGGACTTAAATTAGAAGGAATACATTTCACTATAAAGTAGGATGTGGAAGAAAGAAACTCTTCTATACAGAGCTGAAAAATGGGCTTGAAAGCACTATTTTTAATTATTATTTTTTTTACTCTGAAAACTATGCTCAGATGTCTAACCATGCTGTACACTGCTATTCCAGGTCATCAGCAAATACCTGTTTTCAGAAAATATGGGTTATTTCTGAACTGTTCAGTATTAGCATGACTGTATAGTACGCTGCTAAATTTTGAAGGGTTTCAGGACCACTGTTGAGAGGCATTTTCTACTTTTCAGTATGTTCTAAAATAAGAAAATCAGTATCTTGGGAATTAAATCATCTATTCCAAAGCATGATCTCACGTACTTGGTCAAATAAAATAATTTATTGCATGTGTATGAGGGATTGCCGTGGACAGTTAAATCTATTTTGAAATCCTAAGTAAATAATTAAAAAGGGAATCTACAGCTCACCTTGTGTATTTGCATTCTGTACCTTCGTGGAGGGTAAGCTCAAGAGCAGATATAATTAAGAAAGTAAAAGCTGATTTGCTACTTACCCCATGTTAAGAATGAAGAAAAAAAAAAGATACTGCATTGGCAATGAATCTATTGGTTTTGTGACAGATTTGAGATTAAGTTCTTACACTTCCATGACATTTTGGAGTAGACCATTTTTGTTGAGGAAGAGAGGAAAAGGAAAGGTCATGTCTCTCTTATCAGACAGTCATAGTATCCTGTAAAATAGAAATGTCTGTTTAATGTCAGTGAACAGCCCAGATGGAGATTCATGTTGGAGCAAAACATCTGTACTTTATCGTATACCTCCAAGTTTATACCACTTAAACCTTGTGATAACAGAATCCTAAGTCATTTTCAGATGGGATTCCTCTACAATTACACCATGGTTTTCCATTCACACTCTGTCCACCTTTTTCCTCTTCTCCTGACAAAATAATCCTTTGTGTCAGGTACCGAACATCATGAAAGACTCGGTGAGCTCAGACTCATGTTACATTAAAATATTTCACGGTTTTTGCTCAGAGTGGATTTTGCAAGTCCTTTTTCCTTCCTGCCTGAATGCAGAGCCAGAGAAGCCAAGCAAATCATTGACCAAAGGGATTAAGAGGAGTGGTGCTACAGTGGTGTTAAAAGGCACAAAGGAAGGGATGGTAAATAAAAGCATATTACCTACAGAAAGTTTGACCTCATAATTCCTTTGAGCTCTATATAAGGAGCTTCATTTCTGTACTGTCTTTTATTCCATCTTTCTCCTCTGTCTTATGAATCTATTTCTAGCATACATATAGATAAATATATGATTTATTTAAAAAAAAAACATTCCTTTAAAACTTTCCTTTATTGATAAAACAAGTTTCTGTTCTTTTTCTTTAAACTTTACAGGATGTATAAAATTGGAAAAAATTATTGTTGTCAGTCATGATAGTTTAATTGTAGCAGTAAGAGCAATAGATTGTACTTTATTCCTCTGTGGAGTTATGTTTCTGAACTATTACTTTTCCCCACGTTAAAATAAAAAGGATTTAAGTGCATTCTACCTGGAGGTTAAACGTGTATGTATGCATTAAAATGGTTTGTACACATGGGGGCTTGGCATGATAATGTGTAAAACTGGACCACCTCTAAATTAATATGCTTGAAGGTAGTTTTGATATTTCCAGAAACTGAAATAATTTTAGCAGAAGACTGTATTTTTTGTGTGTCTTTACATGTGCACATGGGGTGGTTTTTTAATTAGCTACACATCCTTTTTTTTTTTCCCCACTGTGTCCTTCTGCATAAGGAATATCCTTCAAAGAAAGATACACTTTTTAATAGTGAGCACTTTCACGTTATTTCTGGCAATAATTGGTGAATATTATTTAATAAATAATGATTGAAATAACTCTTTCACAGAAATTACCTATTAAGGAATTTCAGAAGTGATGGGAAATTATATTGCATTGCATATTCATGCAGTTTGATTTAATACAATATTTAATGTAAAATATGACATTAATTCCTTATAAATAGTTTCTTGTACTCTAGATGCAATTTTTTAAATTCCCATACTATCCAAAATAATGATCTGGCTATACACTTGAATCAATAAACGTCTTTGTTAATATTTGGTATGTCAGCAAAGCAGTAACCATTGGAAAATAAGGAATTTTTGGTTATTTAGTCAGACAGGGGACTTAATTACAGGTCTTCTGGAGTCTAATACCATAAAGCAAGTGAGGTCAATATTTTGCAGCTAAGATTCTAGGAAAAATAAAAGTAATTAATTTGTTATATGTTACTCTCTTCAATTTTTCTTCCCCTGCCCCTTTCGCCTACATTCCCTTTCCCCTTTTTAATTTTCTCCTATTTCTTTGACTTTTCTGT
Organism: Caprimulgus europaeus; assembly: GCA_907165065.1. Next base: position 17,389,234 of record OU015538.1, on the reverse strand, counting down.
GGTTCTTTCATGTCGCTGCTTACTCCACCTTTGCTTATGGTATTCTTTTTTTCCTTTCTTTTTCAGGATCAATCCTCCTCTTTGTCCCTTCCCTCTATGTTCTGCACTTGAGTTAAGTTTTTCATCCTGAAAACATTATTTTTCCTTATTTTTTTTTCATACTTTCTCATAACCCCTTGGAGGCTTTTTTGATAGAAGCAGAGGACATGCATCAACTCACAGTCCTCATAAGCCACAAAGCGAAACGGTCATGTCTGTTAAGCACAGGTTACAGCAGCAAAGTCAATTATGTAGAGACAGGTACCTTTGCAGTGTTTTGTCCTAGATTTCAGGAGTTACCTTTGAAGGACAGGGCTTTGTCTCCCTTATTCTCTCTATTATTCTGGAATTTTGCTTTCTTTCAATACTGTCTTGTTAGGAGCAATGAGCTGTTTATATATGGTGTGATTTGCTGTCATTAGTGTTATTTCACATTCCTTTCCAGATCAAAACATGTAAATGTCTCTGGGTCTCTTGGGAAGCTTTAATCTTATAAAGTAGGTTTTATTGAAGAGTTGTTGTTTTTTGACATTCTTGATAAGTTTGATAATTACATTAATAATTATTCTTTCATGTTTGCTCTTTACAATCAACAAAGCATCTGATTCTGAAGCTCAAGGAGGAATCAAAATAATAGTAGAGTGAAAACTATAACAGCTATTGAAAGCAACAGAGTTTCTGTTGGAAAGAACCAGTTGAGTTTTAAGAGGGAGGATGGTTCTGAACAGTTGTTTCGCTACTGCACCATAACTAGGTTACCCTTCTTCCAAGTGTTTCAGCTATGGCAGATGAGAAGCCCATGACTAGAGCGCAGTTGGTTTCCCCATTATCCTCGGTAACTGTGACATCTAACTTTCTCTCATAAACTAATCAATTTCTGCCCTAAATCCCCTGAGCAACCATTTAAATAACTGGGAACTCAGTGTGTCTGTGTTTTCAATTTACAATATTTATCACTTTACCTCTGGGTTCATAGTGTGGATGTGCTGAATCTGAACGCTTCAAAGGAAATTTAACAGTTGGAGTTCCTAATAAATCCTTAGCTCATCCATCTGTATAATTTGTATTAACATGTCCATTAAAGGTTTCCTTACAGCATGTAGATTTCTTTCAGAAATGCTTCAGAAAATTGAAATAATGGGAAAGCAGACACTAACATCTTTCTGTAAATGTTTATTTATTAAAAGCTCAGACAACTTTTAAGGAAAAAAAATAGTTCTTACTCCCATCATAACTAACCAAGTGCTTTTCAACTCCCAAATTATTTTGTATCTGTCTCTCATGCTGTGAAATATTGGAAATATTCTACTTTATCCTTGTCCTCTTCTTTTCTTTGTTAATCTGGTGTTGGAAAATTGTACTCTTCTTATAATATTGGGTCTTCTCTGTTACTTTTCATTTTTTAGTATTCTATAAATTTAGTTAGTGAGAAAATTTATTTCTAGTACTATAGTCAAATACAATGTAGCTTACCTAACAGTTTACCTGTGACAGGCAAGCACTGGATGGACAATAAAAGCTGTTCTTGAATGGCATTATAGCCATCTCATGACCAAAATTTTTCTTTATAAAGAAAAAGAAAAGGGAAAACTTGGATTGGTTAATATTACTGTTGGGGGTTTTTTTTGTTTCTTTTTTGTTTTTTTTTTTAATTCAGATATAATGCAAGGGCTTACTGCCCCTTTCCTGGGGTGGATGCACTTGCACTGCTGTTAGTGTAAAGTATTGTTTGGAAATTTAGAGCTTTACACTCCACTGTATCACTGGTCCTTTGAGTTAGTCTTTGAAATCCACGTAGTTTTTGTTTATTTGTTTTCCTCCTAAAGTTGGAAAAATCCTTATTTTGTTTTAATTCAGACAGAAATCTCCTTATATACTTCAGTTTGGCCACCAAAGTTAATGTTCAAACATTCTTTTCAAGTTCTTTCATCCTTTACTTAAAGGAGGAGGGGGAGAAGTGAAAATAGCACGTCACGTTGCACTGTGCTGGAAAGCAGAAGGTACTGGAAGAGCTGTAGTTCCTCAGCACTTTGGGAGAAATATTGAAATGTTAAGGCATTTCCAATTGAAATGGGAAATGTGTGACACATTTGACTGACAAAAATACTTACTTTTAGCATCAATATTCTCCTAGAGCTAAGCTGAGCTGTAGGTCAATGATCTAGCCCCCCTGAGACCGTGCCTGCTTATCCCATCAGGGTCATTGTCGCTCCATACGATGAAACCAAATGCGACTGTCTCTTGCTTAATGCAGTTACAGGAAGGTAATCTTGTAAAGACTTCCATTGGGGAAGCTCAAAATGGATGTAGGCGTGTGAATTTTCTGAGATGCTTTGTGTTCCATCCTTTTACCATGTTATTAAACATGTTTCCTTCTTCCCTACAACCGCCTTGATTATTTTCTGTTTTGTCATAAAATATTTGCTTAGTAACAGGCATAGGCAATTGGCAGTCATCTCTGTATTTCTGCCTTTGATTGTTAGGAGCTTTGAACCCAGACAGAACATTTCACAATTCAGAGGGGAAAAGTAAGCCTGGCAGTTGATTTCCAGCTTTTAACCAACATACAAAGCAAAATATTTATTTACAGTGATCACAGTTCTATTGTTCTCCAGACTATAGGAAACAATAATGCCTAATCAGATACTTCTGCAATTCAGAACCTAAAATTATCTTGACTCCTACAAGATTGCCTTTAACCTTTATATTACAGATTTTCTTTCTCCTGTTTTCCTCTGATTTTAAATGGCAGGAAAAATGAAGACACTTTTGCATTTTTCTGACTTCAACATGGAAGATTTTATTGCAAATCTGTCTGGCTCAAGTTAATGAGAATATATATCAACCCTATGCTGGATATTAACAATATTTATCAAACAGTTCATTTTTTCACATGAATCTAACATTTTTTTCTTCATCCATCTATTATGTTTCCCTGAATTCACCAACTTTAGGGGATTTACTGGGAAAACTGGCCCCTGCAGCAGTGTCTATTGTGGGATAGCAGTAGAATGGTATAAGATAAAGCTGAAATGTGTCTTAGTCTCTTTTAGTATGTAGCATCCTCAGTGGTTTTGAGTAAAACCCATTTATTCCTAAAGCAACTGTTCATGAATGTTACAGAGTATTTAAATGATCTTTTGTTCTAAAAGTCACCTGTCTTGAGGGGACAGGAATTGAATCTAGAGAAGAGGTAAAATCTATGATTTACTCACAAGAAATTGAGTCTTATAATTCCTAACTATAAGGAAACTGATGTGATGTGCATGTTGTATTCCAATCTGTTTCTGGTTCTCACAGGGGACAGGAACCTACTTATACTGTCAGTTATTTCACCAGGTCAATGAGTATAGAATAAAAGACTTAGAATTTGTAATTGTTTTGGTAGTATGAATGAAGTGGAAGTTGCTTTAAAAACTAGATTACATAGAAAAAGAAAATAAGAAAACTGCAAAATTATTCAATGAAAAATTAGAAAGTACTAGAAATACAGTTTCAGTGAAACTATCAGCCCTATTATGTATATTCATTATGAAATGACCACATACTTTTTTGCTTAGGAAAGCAGGAGTATGAATCCATCAGGTTCATGGTGTGAAGTTCCAGGCACAACACAACTGAGGACATGGGGTATGGGAGAGCTCTATAAGCCTGCTCTCTGCCATGCAAGAGTAAGGGGTGGCAGGGGAATGGGTGTACATTTTCATTGTGTAAGAACTGACTGCAGGCCACTTGAAACCTGTCCTTTCTCTAGATAATCTACTAGTATCACCAAAAAGTATACTGAAAGTAATTTACTATCACTATTGTAATAGTAAAATAAGTAGTGTCTATGAATTGTGAAGAAGCTACAATAATGGATAGTGTAGAAAATTATTAGACAGATTAATAATGAAGTCCTCATCTGAAGCGGAGAAAAATCTTTGAAAAATATATGGAAATACAGTATGCTTCCTTACAACAACCAAGGAGAACAAAATATTGAAAAAATCTTGTTTAGTGAGCACTATCTACCTTCTTTTTCAGTTTTACAGAACTGGGAAATTTATCTTTGCAGGTACATATGGAGTCTCACGCTGTGAAAGTCAAGGTTTGGCAGCCATGTATTCCCATGAACCTCTTTAGCATCCAGTTATGAGTTTAGTTCAGTATGTGCTTACATCCATCAAGTTACAGATATTATCTTCAATGGAATTGGGAATCAGTGTTTTTATGAGCCCACCACTTTCGTATTTTGAAATGCAGTGTCCCACCTTGAGGTGATTTGTCAGAGGTGAATAAGAATAGGATCAGTGTTGACTATTGCTGGAAAATCCTCAAATACTTCCCTTTAGTGAATTCTTCATGCTGTTATCTAATTAATGTTGATTTTTTTAAGGCTATAATATAATAACTTTTGGTCTTCTAAAATTCATCTGATAAATACAAATTATTAGACCATTTCCACCTTCTAGGCAATATTGATCATGGTCAACAATTTAGCCAAAGCTATGGAAGGAGTGTTTATCTTCTCTTTGTTCAAATGTTTACTTTTATAAAAGTAAGCATCAGGAATGGACCTTTTTGTATAAGAAGAAAATTAGGTGGCCATGCAAGTAATAATCAGCTAATACTAACAACTGTGTATTGTGTTTTCAGGTCATGTCATGTAATCATGTTTTTACAAACAGCCTTCAATTATTGTATGCTTCTCTTTTTCCATGGATGCACCAGATTTATTTCTCTCTGAATACTTATCTCATGGGGCTGCTGGACATGTGGCAGCCCCTGATAGTGGTTCAGACACGCTCAGAAAAAGCGATTCTTTCAGCAATGACCAATACAGATGATTGGAGCAGCTCTGTATGTGCTGGGCAGTAATCTGTGCTTGCACAGTAAATCCAACAGGCCTTGAGCATATCCAAATTGCTGAGCATCTCCTGGCTGTGCCTTGGAGGTTTGGAGGTTTGATGATTTGGGAATGGTGGACCTACAGTGCATGTATTGTATATGATAAGGTCTTATGATGTGAAATATCAGAGATTATATTTCGTACCTTTACATCATGTTTTCCCAGAGAAATATATAAAGATTGAATAAATGTTTTAAAAGCCAGGTTTTTTCAAACTTTTGAGGTAGGACTTCCCTCTCTTGCTTGTGGAAATATGTTTAGAATTTATTGGTTAAATTAACATTTTTGCAATCAGAAAACTGAACAAATGTTTTAGCTTAATATATACCTTCATCATTTTATCTTCCTTTTGTTTATGCAAAATGTTTTTACAAACTTGATTTTCAGAAGTTTTCACTTGGTTTGGAAAAAATAAAAATGTTTTGAAATCCAGTTTTCTGGTTCTGCACTATACAGATCTCTGAAACCTTTTTCTGCAGTTCATACAGGGTAACTACAGACAAAGTGCCATTTCTTGACCTGTTTGTACAGGTCAGGTCATGAATGCCGCTATCAGCTTGAGTCCTTCCATTGTTTTGGGCATTGAAATCTGTTTATGTTGTGCTCAGACAAATCCGATGTATAAACTTTTTTAGCTTCTTGAGGTCAACTGGAATAACAATGTGGGTTTGGCTTCTCTGAGTATCTGTTGTCTTTAGGATTTGATTTTTCATTTTTAGGGAGAGCAATGAAAATAAAATTCTAACTACTGTTGGGGCTAATGTAAAGTTAAAAGCATGATGTAGTGGTTTCTCCTACCTTATTGGTACCATGCAACAAAAAATATCCTCATTTAGGACTTGAATTATTTTCTTCAAATGCAGATAGCACAAAATTTTTTGCAAGATTATCCCTGAAAATATGTATGTAGGGAGGAAAAATGAAAAAAGCTAGGATTTTAAAATGCAGGAATAGTGGTGAATTTTGCATGGTGACTGACAGGAAAACAAGCCTGTCCCGTAGCCAATCCAGCCTCATAAATAAAGCACAGACGACACAAATCATTCGCTTTCTCTTTCCACTCTTTCTCTGCTTTTGTGTTCAGATTTTTCAGCAGCTGTATGTACTATTAATCTGCATTTAGGTATGCGACTGAGTGGCTGCTGTGTGCTTGTTAACAGATGCAACGTTCAATTTGCTAGTTGGGATTGAGGCCTTTTAAAATGTCATCCCGTGTTTTAGCGTTGTATGCCACATTGTTCTTCCATTTTGATTGAAAAGCTTACTTTAGTGAGGGAAGCCTGAACCACCATGTTTGTTATTTTTTTTTCCTTATTAGCTCTCCTAAGCCTATTCCCCATTTGCCAGCAGAGAGGCGGTTAGTGTACAGTGAAAGTCTCCCTGATTGCCTGCTAATCTGTACGGATCTTTCTGGTCGCCTTCGTTACTGCATCAGCAAATTACAGGCTGCTTGTTTGCTCCGTGCTTGACTGGATCTGGGGCACTGCCAGCACATTCCATCAAAAGAAATGGCGTTGTTCTGCATTAAAGCCTCTGTCGGATGGAGTTGTGCAGGGCAGAGATTGCAGCGCGCTTGTAATCAACTCTAGTTGGAACATAAACAATTAGTGATAGTGCTCGGTGGTGTACGCTGCATGATAGGATACATGAAGTCCTATTTATTCCTTTCAGCAAGAAATTAAAACAGATTGTGACTGGATGATTATGGTGATAGGAGTCTTTGCCTTGAGAAGTACCTGTGTATTTCTGACCAAGATTGCCAGCACAATAATCTCAGATACCCGATGTCTCTGCAAACCCAGCCTGTTGTTGTTATTCTCTGCTCACTTCTCAGGATGGCTAAATTGGACTCTCACGTTCAGCTTGTCTTGAGAGAAACCAAAGCACTGCTTGTTTTGCTGCTTTTCTTTTCAGGTGTCCTAGCAGAGCGTGATGAGAAGTTCTGCCATTTTGCGTGGTTGAGGGTATAGATGGTCCATCTGCACGTTGTGCTCTGGGCATGAGCAGAGTCTAGCTGTGCTCTCAGTCAAGAGCACAGAGCCTGCACGCAGACTCTCTATGGTGTAAATATGTCCTGAGATATTTTTCCGTGTCAGTGCTCCTAGCAAACAGTCACACTTTGATCCATAAGGGAAATAGTCCCTGGGAGATAATCTGAATAGCAAAGCAAAGCAAAAATCAAACCGCTCTTTCTGTGCATCTTTGATGCACTAGAACTTAATTTACTTTATGCATAGAACTGGTTGAACTTTACCTGGAGGCAAGGTGCAATTTAGATTGCTTTTTTTTTTTTTAAAGAAATCCCATTATCAATAGTAAAAGTGCTTCACACACATAAAAATGTAGGCTGTGGTTTAGCTGTTACCCCTTTTTATTTTTTTTTTTTACACAGTGTTTGAAGCACGAGCTTCTGTGACTTGTTTAGCTGGATTCACAGAAGTTAAGAATTAATTTATTGCAAAGTCTTTATTTATCAAGTTCTTTCAAATACTTTGCTAATAGAAATATGGCTTAACCTGTTCTGCAGGTAGATGTTGTTATGCTCATGTCATTACATGGCAGAAACACAATATATATGTCCAAAGAAGGATGCAACTTAGTATAAAAGCCCACCTTGTTACACAGTTTAGGCATCCCAAATATCACTGCTACTCAAACAATATCTGTGATTTATCAGTGGGAATTCTGACTGCCAAGTGAATGAAAGGCAGGCTATATACAAGCAGGTACATCAAATTAGATCTGCAAATTAAATTGCAAGATTTTGTTTTCTTGAGTTAATATCTATTTAGTATGTATCTTGAAGCTGAATATTCAGCTTTCAGATTAAAATTCTTACATTAATTGGTTTAAAAATGTCCCCTTTCTACCAGTTCCATCTCGTGTAAGCCTAGAGCCATCCTTTTGCTCTGAGAGCACTGTAGGTTTTATTAAGCGTGTCCCAAGATGTTGTATATTTCAACTGTGTTGTTTGCTTCATTGTGATTTCCCCCCTGTAATAAGAGAGAATATAATGTGACGAGTCAGCTGAATACTTAAGGTACAAGTGAAATTTATTGCCATGTGCCTTTACCCTTATCACTGTGAGTCCCCTGGGACTACAGACATAAATACACTGCCTTCTCTACAGCTGTCATTCTGACAGTCAAGAAAATGCTGACATTCAAGCATGAAAACAAACCATCAGTAGTTTTTCATGGTGCCTATGAAAATTTCAGATTTCAGACAAGTCAAGCATCATTGACTCTGTGTATTATTTCTTTTTTTTTAAGAGGGATTTACTATTTACTTTTTCCATAATTGCTGTTAACTCTGATTTCATTGCTTTCAAAGAGGTTGTAAGCAATGTTAAAATACTCCAATACACTCTTCATCTGATACTGGACACAGGAACAATGGTAACACGTTGGACATAGTATTTTCTGAATCTTTAAGATTTAGGTAATCAGCAAAGTCAAAATTTATCAAGACAGAGCACTGACCAGAACAGCCAGTCTTAGACAATCAGGTCAATATCCACGATGGTAACCTATATATCTTATTGCTTACAATAGAGGTTGTGTTTCCTTGTCTTTTTGCTTTACTTTACTGGGAACAAGTTTCCTTTATGTATTTTCCTTTCCACCAGTGTTGGTGCTGTTTGTCCTCCTGCCATGGTTTCACAATGTACTTGAGGCTTTTATGTGGGCAAATTAATTGTTGTAATGATTTTGCTAGCGATTGGCCTCTCATATTGCCAAACTCGTAGCTGTGATTTAATGTCTCATAAATCATTAATTAATTAATGAAGAAGTAATAATGACTTTAGTACAAAGAAGTCTTTTTCCTAGTCAGATAGCAGTCCAATTTGACAAAAGCTTGTGGTCAATACTTTGGAAAGCCAAGTTCCACCTATCTGTAGTCACATCAGTATCACTTCCAGAGTAAGAGCTTGTGTTTGCTCAGGTGTTTACTCAAAGTATCGCTCCTGTGTAACATGAGGAGGGGCTCAGTTTTTGGTGTGATGTCTGTGGTGTTTTCTCCATCTTCTTACAACACATTATAGTTTGACATTTTAAATCATTATTTTATTTTTTTTTTCATTGCATCAACAGAGTTGGTTATTGGACATTAACATGCATTCAGTAGTCTCTTCGTGAAGTGGCTTGTGGAACAGTTGCTCTGCAGATCTGTCTATACTGCCTATGTATAATGTGATTGCCTGTGACCATAAGGGAATTGAATAATTGAAGAAATGAATGCTTCTAGGGCTTTAATTGTGCTTTTTAAATTCAATCACTGGGTAGATCCAGTATTGTTTTTCAGTGTTCATTTCTCATTCAAGCAAAATTATCTGACTATTCATGTGAAGTTATGCACTGAATGTATTTGATGCCCCTCATTCTGAGCATTGTCTGCTCAGGATTCAACACTTCCCTTTGACTGAAATTACCATTATAGGTGCTGTTGTCATAGTTCAAATTAATTTCCTGTTCAACAGGGATACTAACGAGCTGCAGTGACAAGAATAAGTGCAGTTGGAGTCTGCTCAACTGAAAAGTAAATCAGTGGTCTTTTGAGTTCTCAGTGGTATGATCATCTTTCTTATAGGGGAGGCTCTATGATTCTCCCTTTATTTTTATAATTCACTTTTTATGTCATAGCACAGGTATATTTCCTTGCATGACATTTGCATGGATTTTATTCTGCTTGTGCTGCTCACTTGTACCCATATGTATTTCTATGCTGAACATCTGTATCCTTGAAGAAAATGGCTTAATTTATAACAAAATTTAACCTGTCCATATTTAAAATATTTTGGTGGAAGGGATAGTTGACCAACCTAAATAAAAAGGCAAGCAGGCTGCTTGGATCTGCTCCTAAATGTTAGGACTTACCTGGCAGCTATAGTGCTCTGTGCCATGTATGAGAATGAGCAGCTCTGGAAGACAAGAAGGACCTTTTGACCAGACATAAGTCACCACTATTCTGAGCCCTTTATCTAATGAAAAAAATCACAAGAACATATTTATTTTTTTTCTTAGATGAACACCCACCCTTATATCGATCAGAAGAGGAAAGATATTTCCCTTCATTATCATATCAGAGTTTAGAATCCATAAACACTATTCTCTTTCAGAAAGGGTTTAATATATGTCTACTGGTACGCTAAGGAACTGGACTTGTAGGAGTCTCTGTCTTGGTTTAGGCTCTTGCATTTTAGTCATATGTTCTTGCTGTGCTTTAGGTTGAATGAGGATAATACTAATTTCTGTTTATGAAGGAACATTCTGAGTATTTGTTCTTAAAAGTTTGTGTTTGGAAATTTATCCTGAAAGCAAATTGCTTTTTAAAAGGGTATTAAATTTAGGCATTTAAAAAAAACAAACAAACCACAATAGCTTATAGTAAAGAAAAGAATAGTAGTGTATTTCTACATGTCAGGTATTACATTTTAAACTTTAATTTACTGTTATCTAAAGCTTCTTCAAAATAGCATTCCATAAATTGTGGCAATTATTTTCAGACTGAATTGAATGTTCCAAGTTGGTTTTGTTCCTTTCTTGTGTTGTATATGAAGTAGCTGCAACAAAGTATACTTTTCCTATTCCAGAGTACTTTAACAGGTTATTAGCTGCCATCCTGAAGATAAGGATTTGCAATACTGTAATAGAAAGGAATGAAGATCCCTGTCTTGTAATGAGCATCACTAGGATTGTGTTTATGTTGATGATCAGAGACTGCTGAGGTCATCAAACCTTTGGATTAGGTCCTACAGCAGCAGAGCTTTTTTTTTTTAATTTTGTTTTTGCCTGAATAATCTCATAATGCTTTGTTTACCCAAAATATGTCTTCTTTGAGATCAGTGTGTTTTGCTAGTGCTACATGGACTGATTTTCTCTCTGCCTTCTTTGTAACCACTGGAGCCAATGCACGTGGGTGGAGGAAATGTGCAAGTGAGCATTGCTGCGGCATCACGTAGGCATCTTTCAGCACGTGTCAGACCTTTTCCCAAAAGGCAGTTTATTACTTTGCCACCTCCCTCACACAAACAATAAATAATGTGAAATTAGTCAGATGACAAACAGCTGAAAAGAAAAGCAAACCATACTGAGCACCTGCAAAGGCGGATGGTCGTGCTTTGGCATACATTGAGGAAAAGAACATTCCAGAGGACACCTAGCAGGGCTAGGCTTAATGAACAAATTGACTTGACAAATTTCACCTCCTTTTCTGCTCATCTGCAAGCTTTCATCATTATGAATTTCCTATTCTGAATTACCTGTTAAGTATTTCCTGCAGACAAATGTCAGCTTGTGAATTGCTCAGATGCAGTTTTTCTCATTACTAGCACTGTCTGATTGCCCACTTAGTTAAATGCTCCCAGTTTCTTACCCCGAGGCAAAACACAGCTGCAAACAGGTAATGTTTGTATCCAGAATCTTTACTTGTTTGCATGGAGAAATAAAAATCCATGCCCAAAATACTTGCATTCGGTTTACCACTGAATAAAGGAATTACTGAAGTGATGGCACAGTAATTTCCTTATCAGGTTTATCCTGACTTGATGTAACACTTACACTCATGCTTATATAATGTTACAGAAGATATGCAGACATTTCATTCACATTCCTGAATTTCTCCCCCAGGCATAGAAGTAGTATTAGGGTGCTGGTCCCGGCATGATAAGTTGTTATCCCTTTTAGTTGTCTTTCACATCTGGTATTTACAGGGAACATTTACAGAGATTCCATTTCTATTCACCTTCTCTTATGAAGGTCATTTGTTGAAAATACAAAAAGAATGGGCACATGTGCAGACAGTTGTCCTGGTGAGACCTGATAAGGTGGCTACAGTGCCAGAAGTGTCTCTGATGGTGCTCCATTGTTTGTGTTGCTATTAAAAGAAATAATAGGTCACAAATGGATATCTAATTATATTTCTGGTTTACAGCTTTCTATCAACCCTTTTATTAGAGTTTGACAGGTCCAGTAACATGAATTTACTTTTTATTTTAGCTCAAAAATAATCTTTCCACGCTGTTTCTAAATGGTCATCATAAGAAAGTCTGTGGTTTTGGAGAGATAACTGTCCTGTATTAAGTGTCAATGCATGCTGAAAGTTCAGAGTTGTCATCCCCAAATGTGGATCACATCCCAGTCCATTTTTCCATAGTGCAAGGAAGGTGTGACCCAGTGAGGACATGCTGAGCTGGAGTGGTGTATGTGGTGTTAGGGTATTGACTGGGAGAGAAGCAGGCTTTTGTTCTTACTGTATCTTGTGCTCCTGTAGTTATCTCTGCACCCTCCTGCTGTTTTCCTACAAACACTACTATTATTCTCAAAGCAAATTAAATTTTCAAGTAGGTTTTCAACTTTTTTGGTATTGGGGTTAAGCAGTATAGAAGAGGAAGTAATGAAAACCCTAGACACCAGTGTGTATTTACGTATTGCAGAAACAAAAGAAACGAACTCAAGGTTGCTCTGATGTGGTCTTACCTATAGCTCCAAAGGCTGAAATTATTCCCCCACAACGCTTTGCTGATGGAACTCCTTCGCTGCTGGAGTTTCATCTCATTAGTTATACCACCTCTTTTGGTGTAGTCTGTCAGATCAGCTTGAAAGGATATTGATTAAGGGCTTAACTCACTTTTTATCATGGCTAATTATATTTTTGTGGCAGGTGCTAGATTTCAGGACATGGGATTTGGAGCGGCCTCTAACAAATGGAGATGGTTAGAACTTCAGTGAACCATTCACTACAGCTTCTGACTATCAGCTATCAAAACTGGTATTCATGGAAACATTCCAGTTTTCTGAGATACCTGTTAAGAAATCCTTGTAGTGAGTACATGCTGCTTTTCATCTTCCCTTACTTGCGCTGTTGCTCGTCAAAATTTTGGGGGAGCGTCTGAACAGTAAACCATAAAAATTTTGCTGCAGAATTGGCTCCATAGCACACCACTGCATTTCTGAGAGAGATGTTAAGAGCACGCCTTTGAAAATGAGAAGTGAAGAATTAAACAGGGTCAAAGGTACTGATGTACTAATTAAATATAATTACATTTATACAAGCATCAGCACAATGACTTTTGCTTTTTTAATAGAGTTTACATGCTTATAGAGTGTTCATTGTAGTAAGATGCTAGTGTATGAAGTCTTCTTGTTATTACATGCTCATCTTTTCTTTCTGAAGCTAAATAGGTATTTGTAATTGCATTTTATCATCTCAAATTACATAATATTTTAGTTAATTTGGGAAGTGTGCTAAAGCCAGGCTTTTTAGGAAGAAGGAACAACACTAATTAACTTTGTAAGGAATGAGATCAATATTGTTCTTTTCCACTTTCTCAATTCAATTTCTCCTTTCTATTTTCAGAAAACAGAATTAATGTAGGTTATGGTCAGAGGTTTAATATGACAGTTTTCGTAGTCGCTCAAGTGAGTAAGCATCTCTCCCAATTGCTTCCCGAAACATCTTGTATGCTGCTGCTGTTATCGTTTTGTTGCATCCAAATTACAGAGGAGGTTGCTTGAATTCTGCATCATTTTTGCCGTTAAAATCCTGTTGCAGGCAAAACACAGTTTCTGTGCACAACCAAGATGTTTTGTTAGTCTAATTGAAGTCTAGTAGTCTAAAGAATTATTATTAGTACAGTTACAATGATAATTACACTTATAATTCAAATTATATACAGTTAAATTTAATATATGCAAACTTTCTAGTATCTGCCCTTTTCTCAGGTGTTAACTCTCTTACTGCTTGATAGTTTTGTTCTGGAGGTGGTGAGAATATTTCAGTCATGAGCATTTGCCTCCTTCACCCACAGTGTGATGCTGCTAATGATGGTTTTTTCTTCCTCATCCTTGAATACAATCAGGGTTATCTTTATGTGCTTGCTAAATGTTCCACAACTTGGTCTTTCTTCACAGGACTGCTTAGGTCCAAGTGTACAATATACAGCATCTTTTAGCTGTGTTGGATACTTGTTCTTTGTTAACTATGCATGTAGTTTTACCCAGCTCCCAGGGGTGCATTCACCATTACGAGGAGGAGTTTTAAAGCTCTTGGGCCTCCATGATCACCCTGTGCCCCTACTTTCAAGGCCTCTACTGCCATCCCATGACTGTACTCCTCTATGATGAGTTTTATGTACAGTCACAGAGACTAGAACCTAGAATAGCTGTGCATATTTATCAGTTTCATATATGCATATATATAAAACAATAGCTACCTCCCCATACCAGAGGCACAGAAATGATTGCACCTGTATTTCTGAGAAGTGCTGTTACAAGCAAAGCAAACAAACAAGCAAAGCAAAGCACACCTCAGCCTGGCCAAGGCAAGTCTGGGCAAAGCCTGAGGTCTGTGCTGCAGCTTAGCACGAAGCCTCTGTTGTTCCCAGCAATGGCAACACCATATTTAATGGTCTATAAGGCTACATAACAAAGTAAAAGTCTCAGTCACAGTTTTATTCTCTACTAGCACATCACAAACTTAAAAGTTTCTCTTTTTCCCTTCACTGCAGTAAGCTGAAACCCTTAGCTGCCTTTTTCCCATTTACCATTTTGTAAACTTCACCTTGATACACCAGCAGCCCTCCTTCCCCAGGCTGGTACCTGCTGCTGCTCTGCTCGTGTCGGTTGAATCCTTAGTGCTCATTTTCTTTCCCTGTGGATGACTCCTTGTGGTGGTTTCACTGGGCTAGCCATGGGCTAGCAGCCAACACAGCCGTTCACTCATTCCCCGGCATCCCCAGGGGATAGGGGAGAGGATTGGCGCAAGGGTAAGGGGGCTTGTAGACTGAGATAAGAACAGTTTAATAATAGAAATAAATAAAAACATAAAATAATACTGATATTTTTAAAGTAATGATAGTAATAAAATATGCAAATGGACGATAGCCAGTGCAATTGCTCACCACCCGCTGGCAAAGCCCGGCCTGTTCCCAGATAACAATCCTGGAGGAGCTGTGTTGCAGCTACAAACCAGGACACTCTTGAAAGGTACCAAACAGTGAGATATCTGAATGCTGGAAAATGATAGTTAATCCCTCTTAATAATGAACAATGAGGATGAAATGTATGTCTGTGTACTTCAATATTGAGTTCTGGGCAGAGGCAACAGGGCTGTGTCTGGTACAGCTGTTGAGCACTGAGCACACAAAGTGAAAAGTCCAAACTCAAGTAACTTGCAATAAGAATTTTTAAGTAATTCCAAGTATTAAGTGTAAATCACTCCCTCTGTGATTTTCAGCACCCATTTTTTCCTTCTCTTTCTTGATTGCTAATCAAATTGCATATAGAAACGCTTTCCTGATGAATCTCAATCTATGGGCAGTTTCTCATATGTCCTTCACTTCCAAAACATGTAATTTGATCACTGGATGCCTATATCAAATAATTCATCTCTTCAAGAAGCCTAAAAGAGTCTCTCTCTGTATCAAAAGGCTAAATAGCCCAGAAGGCTGTTAAGTGGACTTGTCCCTTAAGAAGTAAATGGAATGCTGATGTGATACAGTTTTGAGCACAATTTAAGTAACCATGGTATCCTATTTCATAAACTGTGTGCTGTCTTAAGGCTTCTCTGTATTGATTTTCATGTTTGGGAATGTTATTGAGAGTTTTTGTAATTTTGAGGTGGTTTTTTTTTTGTTTTTACTGTGGGGAGGGGTGGGGGGAGGGAATGAAAAGAGAAGAAAATAATTCTTGCTATATCTCTGAAACATTTTACTTTTTTCATATGTTGTAGGCTTTCATGTATTTGTCCAAGCTCTCAACGATTTTGTATGATCAATTAGATTGGCTAAGTGATTCTGAGAAAGTAAGATTTGAGGGAATAGTGAGACCCTACTTGTGAACAGGATAGGGGAGAAAAGCTGGTTGTTACCACGTGTCCGTGCCTGTACACTGACAGTAATGCCTGTGATTGCAGTGATGGACCCAAATGAATAATAAGCCTTTTTAAAGCAAGTTAACCTGTCAGTCTATCCCTAAAACATTCCTCTATCTTACCGAGTTAGCCACAGCTCTTGAGAGTCACCAGATGCTATTTTTATGCTCTTACTGTGCAAGTAGAGTTGTCACACCAGCTGGCTTTTCCCCGTTTGTAACTCCTGTGCTCAGCCAAAGGTCACTGTGTGAAGATTTCCGCTTAACTTTGGTGCCTAATTTGATGCTGTGCTAAGGTAAATTATCCATTTAAGCACCATCTGAAGTGAGTTGTCTTTTGTTCACAGTTGTCTGATTTGAGTCATAGTGTATAATAATGAATGCAAAAGAGAGGTTGCAGTTCAGTCACAAATTATTATTTGCAGAATTATTGCTGACCTCTCATTAGCAATTACAAGTGGCAGACCAGCTCTTGAAGTATTCAGGAGATTGCTTAATGAAGATTCATTTATTAAGATGCATGGCTGGCCAATATACTGGTCATTACATTGATTTTAGGATTGGATCAGATTATGAGCAACCTATGTGTAACTGAGGAATGAAATGAAGCAGCCAACTACTTGGAGCAACCTTGTGGACATTATTTTTTTCATTTGTCTAATCTTTGCATTAAGAGGTAGCTCATTCTTTCTTTCAGTCTTGTTTAAAAGCCTTCCGTTCTTCTTTAAATAAAAGATATTTCGTAATACGATATTTTTAAAAGCAGAATTTTGTTTAATAGTGCCATAAGCTCTTCCACAATTCAATATTACATTTTCATTACCTGTTGTATGGCCTACTATAATTCTGTCCACACAGGCAAATACAGTCTGCTTCAAGCTTTGTGGTTTTGACAGACAAATTATATATGCATGTCAAAAGTATAAACACAGGAGAGAAGCAGAATGTCTGAAATATATTTTATTCATAGACATAGACTGTTGTGTCACTAGATGTCATCTAATCAGGGAAGATAAATGTCTTTTTGAACTTGAGCAATTTATAGGTATAAATTAAGATTGTGTTGTGCCCTACCCTGTTTCTATTTTATCATTAGTTTTCTTACCAAAAATTATCCAACTGGTAAAAGATAAATACATACACATTATTCAGGAGTGACTTTTTTTTTCTTTCTGCTACAGTCATTCTTGGTGTATGGTCACCTTCTTTCACACCCTTCCTTCTTACATCCACAGTTACAGAACTGGTGGAAATCAAGGCAGCACGTTACAGAGTCTGTGCTGGATTTCCAAGCTACAAAACAGACTCATTAGAGAGAAAAATCTACCTTAATGCTTTCTTGTCAACCAACAAGTACCACAAGTATTTTAGTTGGAGTCTTCTAATTTGATGGCATCCCTTTGTCTGAAGAAAGCCGACGAATGCACTTTGTCCCTGTCTTCTCCCTGGCATTCTGACCAGGGGAGAAGAACAATCTGGAGACAATGATCAGCCATCATTAACAGCAGAATTTGACCTTTTTATTTTTATTTTATTCTTTTTAATGAGCTGAGCATTTTGCCATTTAAAGTGAAATAACTCTTACAAATGACCTTTCATCTGCTAAGAGATCCTTTGAAAAGAGAAAAAGAAAAATCTATTTGCATGTTTGCATTAAGCTACAAGATCTCTGCCAGCTATGATTGAAAATATGTCTAAAATCAATTTGTTTTCCAATATTTTTCAGTCACTGAAAACCAAATTAATTAGTTTTTCTCACAGGAATTATCAAGGGTATCCTCAAAATAGTTTAGAAGTCAAACTCCATAGAATAATTTATTTTGAATGAAGAAAACAGTAAAAATCTGAAGGCATGATGTCTTCAGATGTCTGGAAATCAGCTGGATCCATTCTGGTTCCTGTTTTGGACTTAACCACAATATCAATAAATATTTCCTAATGCCCCAGAACAAACAAATTATAAGCAAATTAAACATAGAGTTTGGTTTTTTCCCTGTTTCCTCTCTGGGGAGGATTATTTTTGTTTTTTAAAGGCTTTGAAATGGCTAAAGAACTAGTTAATCCATGGACTACTTGTGGTGAGATGAAAAAGAACACGACAAACAAAAAAAATGCTGATGTGAGAGGTAATTTTCAAGAGCCTGTTGAGTAAATCATCCCCAGCAGCATGACTCCACAGCAGCTTCCTACATGCTCTAAGGGGTGGATGAGTTCTTTGCTGCCATACTCTTCTCCAGGAGGCAGTGAGGACTCTTGGCTGGCCTGTTCCTAAGGGAAGGTGAAGTGCAAAGTTGAAGTAGAAGGTTTTCCACAGGTTGGTGTTTAAAATGAAGCAGAATGTTTGGGTACCTACACAATAATTCAGCCTAAACATATATCCTGTTAAGGCAAATTTGCTGTTACCACTTTCAGTGTTGCTGTTTTAATACTTCAGTTGCTTATTTGAGAGTATTTGCTGCTGGAGCTGGAGCAGTGAGCTTGTGAGAGATGTAAGCTGGGACAAAATCAAACCTTTACGGATGTCTTAGTTTGTGATATAATGCGTTTTGGCTGATTTTGATTTGCATTGATTTGCCTGTGTTTTTTGTTTGATTACCTTCAGGCTGGTATTAAAAATGTGAGCTTTTCTGTTGGATCCCCCATTAGGACCTAGATGTCCTATTAATACATGCCACTCACTTCTCTGGCCTCCTGCTGAACGGAGCTCCTGTCCTGCCTGGCTCTGGAACTTGAAAAGTTAAATGAAGAATAATTTGGATTGGGCCTGGAGCTGAACAGAGCTCTGGTGTTCTGTCTGAGGAACAATAAAACTTTTCAGCATTCATTTAATATGCTGAAGCTTCATGAAAGCTCTGTGCTAGCCTTCCTGAAGAAGCTCTCGGATGCTGCTCTGTAGCAGGGCTTTGGTTAAAGACTCTTTGGGAAAAATATTATGATCATTTTCTGTAGGCTGTTATTTCTTCTGATATTTTGATACAAGTTCTGTCAATGTGGAATTGCAGGATTGATGTGGGAAAATCACTGAATGCTTGTCTGTAATGTCTGTTTTGCCTCTGAGGATCTCTGGGTTTTGCTGGTGATTGCTTGTTGGGACTCAGGATTTAGCCCTGTTCCGTGTATCTTTGAACTGGTCACTATTACCATGTCTTCAACTATGAATCTGGATTTTATTGGGGCTTTTCTCATTCCTTTCACCCAACACTTATTTGGAGGGAGATGGGGCTGGGGCTGAAGTACTTCAGGGAGCTTTGGATCGAGTCTGTTGGCTGTATGTAGGTAATGCATCTGTCAGGGGTATGGTACTACCTTGAAGCATTTTAAAAGCCTGACCAGATTTTGAGATTTACGTAAGCATGGGTGTTCCTTTTAGCATTTCTAATTTAAATTCTACATTATACTGCTGGTAAGTTGTTGGACATGACAGATTTCAGGCTCCATGCTCAGAGCTCCTCCTACAGCTCAGACTATTCTTGTGGAACAAGTGGCAAACGCTGGCAGGAGGACTCCTGTCAAGAAAAAGACATATTTAAAATGATAGCAGATAATTGTAATGACTCAATCTTAAGCTTCGTGAACCTGTGGAGCTTTCATGCAGGAACTTTGCTTGTCAAGGAAGTCCTTTTTTAGCCATGGGTTTCTCAGCTCTAATTTGAAGATTCCCATTAATGAACTGGTCTGTTACTCACAGATGGAATATCTGGCAGAATGCATCTTCTGCAGTCACCAGTTTTTCAGTCTTGTTAGAGCAGATAAGATCATTATTGTTCTCTCGCTTGCTCACAGAGGTTTAGTGTTAGATGATGTTGCTAATGGCAGTTTTTAATCCATATGGCTCCATTGAAACAGACTGCATTAGCACTCACTTCAGTGAACACCCGTTAGTATGGGCCAAACTAGTCAGAAAACAGTTTTGAGTCACTTTCTTTTTAATTTGTGGCATGTTGTCTGGCTTTGATATGGTTTTAAGGAATGCTGTAAGTGCTTGTATTTATGTGCATTAGTCTTATAAAAAGTACATGCACAATTCCCTACGCTGGGCAGTCTGTGATAGTTTATTGGAGTGCAAATACCTTTTTTTAAAAAAACAAAATATTTTGAGAGAGAAGAGCTATTTCTCTGGGGAGGTACACTAGATGAAGAACACAAAATGTGATTACAAGTTGCCTTGTAACAGTGTCCCTTCTCTCCAAGACTCCTGATTTTATTTCTGGCTTCTGCTATTGACTTAGCCTAACCTTCAATCATGAGAATCAAGAGGGCATAGCCATTTGTGCTTTGGTTTGTTGATTTGTAAACTGGTTTAATAACTCTTTTCTATTTTGTTATTCTGAAATGGAATTCCTCTTTCTAAAGCCCATTTGAGTAAAGAATGACATATATGTGCAAAGTACTATTATACTATAGGCTGTTATTCAAAGTTTTAACATTTATTGTCAGTCTGTGGTGGTTATTGTACATTTGTCTTGCTGGGAGAAAGAGATTTACTGAAATGCAAAACTCATGGGATGCAAAAATTCCTGATGTCTAGCAAGTGTAAGAGTGCATCACTGATAAGGAACTTTGCAGAGTTATGCCAACAGGGCAATGCACTTGTGGAGTGACAGGCAAGTTATTGATTGGAGCTGGAGACTCATCTTCCTGTAGTTGTTGTTTGTCTTCTCTTTCTTCTGTGAGTCCCTGGGGAGTCAGCTGGGAATTAGACTGTAGTCTGTACTAAGAGTGGATTTATAGTCTTTAACTGTGGGGGAAAAATGGGGTATATCTTTTGAGGCTGGAATGCAAACAATTACAGAAAGTGGATTTGTTGGCTGGGATTACAGCGAGCCAGCACAAGGACATATAACACCAGAGGAAATTATTTCCTCACAACTAGGGAAATGACTTCCACAGCTGCCTGATCTCTTTCATCAGAGACTCTCAGCATTAGTCATTATTTCTGTTAGGAAATAAATGAACATACCATGGTCTTGAATCTCAAAGGCAATTCTAGAGATGTAGGTGAAAGGGACAAAGTGTTGCTCTGGATCCCTTTTGTTTCACGGCTCATGATGGCATTTAGTATCCTGCCACTTTCCTACACAAGCTCTGACTGAAATCTGTGCTGGTTTTGATTGTGTTCATTTGAGATGTGACAGTACATTTCTCTAGTAAATATATCCTGTCTGTGCTTCAGCTACCTACTGCAACGCAGCCCGAGTCTTTTGAACTTCTGAGAAGAGTCAGCTGGTGTGCTTCAGGCTGCGGCTTCACTTCTGGTTTCTGGTAAACTACTCTGAAACCAAAGCAATGTTGCCAGCCTTTTTTCAAACAATGAGCCTGCCTCAACAGTTTAGTTTTATCCCACTGAATCTCAGACAAGCATTGTTGTTTTGGAGAGGAGGTGGTTGGTTTTTTGTAAGAATTTTTGGGGTTTTTTTTCGTTTTGTTTTCGACACACTAGAGTGAGATCAAAGTCACTTTAGTTTGTGTTCATCACAAAGGTCAGAATCCAGCGTTCCAGAAGTGAAGCTTCATCTCCTTGCGGCTCTGATTTTCCCCCTTGCAAATACCATGTTTATGTCTTTTCTTTGTCATGTATCTCAAAATATTTAAATGGCTCATACATTCCAGGTGGTATTCCTACTGCTGAATTGACTGCAGCCAGTTCTGCAGCCGTTCCTCCACTTTCCACCACCCCTCCTGCATTCACCCAGCTTCTGCATAAAGGGATTTTTAAACAGTGTGGGCAATTAGCTATAACAGTAGCTACAGTCATTTTTGATTCCTCAACACCACATAGAACTGCCAGAAGACTGCAGAATTCACTCCATTAAAGGAGGTTGCTGAAGTTCATGACGTGCCTTGATTTCTGGCTACTAATGAAAATACATTTCTAAGTCTGTTGAAATGGAAGCTGTTTAACAATAAGCATTTACCTTCCTCTAATTCTTCACCAAGAACCAATACAATTTTAAATAAAGTAGGATTCTTTTTAAAATGGTGATTAGTCCCTGGTGTACAGAAGGGTCTTGAAAGTGTTTAATTAGGCAACAACAAAAAGCACAAAATGAGCAAAGCTGATTCTGTAGATATCTGATGATCATACTGAGATATAATTGAAGTAGAGAAGCCTGTTGCTTCTAATAGTTTAAGTGCCTTGCACACCCACTGCATGCACCGAGTACAATAAAATGTTCTATCCCATTCTCTTCATCATACCCAATATATGATGCATACTCCTGCAGTAATAGCAGGGATAATTAATTCTGGCTTAAGTATTTAGAAAATTAAGTGCAGCAATTAGAGGCTTTCCAAATGGCAGTATTTAGAAGCAAGAAGCACTCGCCCCCTCCCATATCTGAGTGCACTGAAAAACTTCAATTCAGCAACAGAAGGAAAAAGTCCCGGCAGGAGTGCATCTTAATGTAGTATTAATTGGGCAAAGGAAGAACACAGCTCAGGAACACAGAGGGTGCATTTGGAACAGGACAAATAATCTGAAATACAAGTTTGATGAATTCCCTTCGTCTCTGTGCTGTGGTTGCTGCAGCACTTTTGTTTATATTGATCTGAACGGCATGGAAATTTTCTTTCATCTGTCATTTACATTCACTTTACCTCTTGCAATTGCCTCCACCAGCTTACATGCTTGTTTTCTGGTGAATCTATTAATAAGATTTTCAGTACATCAAAAGAATTTCTTTTGTGCAAAGGTAGAATATAATAAACCTAAGGTGTAGGAGGGTTCCTAGCTTCAATTTTACCTACTAAAAGTTATTAATGAGTTCTGTGAAGTAAAAAAAATAAATGAAAAGGATAATGCTAATTGCATGCTATAGATTTTCCTCCATTGCTTACTCATTTAGTTGGTGACTTGCAGAACAGAATATTTACACCGTAGCTTGCTTGTGATTGCAATGTGACTCCTGAATTGACAAAAATAGGACCAAAGGTCAAATTAATTAAAAACAGTAGGAGAAAGTACATAATGAATGCTGCAAGTTTGTATTTACATGTTTTGCCTGGAAAACGTCTGAAGTGCATTTTGTTTTGTGCACAGCACAAGCTTTGTATGCCAATGCAAATAAGAAAACACTAAGAAATATCTAAAAGAATAGAATTAAATTGAATTTTTTAGTCAGGAAAATTTGTGCACAACAATGGTTTTAGGGTGAGCAACCAGGGCATTTACCATGGGTATTTGATGGTGTAATTGATACAGGAATGGAAGTCACTGTGGGTGTATGGGTAGCTGTGTGTGGGAGATACCCATGCCCATAGTGTCTCCCTGTTGCCCACATGACTTATGCCAGCTCTGCTGCCATTAGTGTTAATTACCCTGCCACACACACCTTTTTCCTACTGGTTTATTTCAAAGGTCCTCCATTGTTCTCAGATATCTACAGCCATTTGGCTTCTCCTAAGCAGTGTAAATTCAGTGTAGACCTTGCATTTGTTCATGCATGGTTGCCTGTTACAAGGAATTTCTGCACCATCACACTTTTCTGGACCAACTAGAGGAAGCAGTCATCTTTCCTGACCATCTCCTTGGTGTCGGAGTTGGGAAAGGATTGCAGGTTTATAGGTTGCAATTTCTGTGTGCCTTGCGTGGAGAATAATATTTACCTCTGATTTAACTCTGCTTTACATGAAATTTGAATAATCATGAAGTAAAGATGGTAGCAGTGTTAATCTGTGTGGCAGATGAGGAAACAGAAGCAGGCACTGAATGCACTCAGGGAGCTGCAGAAGTGGTGCTCGCTGTGCCTTTGACCTTCACTCCCCAGCTCCTTTTATTTCTCAGCTCTTTGAGGCTCTTTCACTTGGGCATCTTCCCAGAGGTGTGGGGACTGGGGTGCAGGATCCTTCTATTTATAATTATGCAATAATGTTATTTTTGATTGTATACAGTAAATGGCTGGAACCAAGTTGCTCTTATGCAAGACATTGGTATGCTCAGTGCTGGTGACAGAGGCACAGGGTGGTCTGTATGGGCTGTGCAGCTGACAGTCCCGGGAGGAAGAGCTGGCCCTCATGGCTCACAGAGATGCCCAGTCCTCACTTTAGCTGACTTCTCTACTATTTCCCCTTGGTGTTTTATGTGTTTTTTTGTGTTAGTATCTTTCTCTTGACTCCCTGAGTAACTAAGCAAACCACTTCTGTCTCAATTTCTACTTACTGTGCATGGCTTGAGTCCACCTACTTTCTCACTCACCTCAGTCACTGTTTGTCAGGAAAGCAGCCCAAGGTCACAGGTCTGTGCTTTATAAAGCCAGGTCCCTGGTGACAGATGCCTGAACCTCACAAAACTGGACCTTGACCTACAGCTCCCTTCCACGGCTGCACACTCATTGTGATTTCAGAGCACAAATCCCACGGCTGTAGGTCGTGGCAGGGTTGGAACGGGAGCAGCTGGAGGCACGTGGGGCTGATGGTGGGCAGCAGGTCGGCTGCACATGGCAGCGCTCAGCTTTGGGAGCAAGCGACTTTCCTCACGCTTCAGCTGGAGTCCCTCAGTTCCCCTTGTCCAGAACAGCTTTATTTCTTTATGCAAACTAACATATGCTGCATTACTTCAGTAATTGGTATTGTATGGAGAAAGATGCTCTGTGAAGAAAGATGAGTATGTAATCTTAATAGTCCCAAAGAATGGCTGCACTGAATATGAAAATAAGCTAGAAAGATTTAAGGAACAAGGGAAGGCTAATGGCTTTATATTTTGCTTTACTGAAATTACACAAGTGGTGAATTCTGAAAGACAGTTACATATTCTGATTATCTGAAAGGACAATTGCAGAGATGCTGCTCTTCAGGAGCGAAGGATGGCATCAGTGATACAATACAGCACTCGAATTTGTAAAATTTTTCCCATTTACAAACAGGTATTTCAGACATCCATTTAAGAATGTGTTAGTAGCATTCAGTTCAACTCACTTTAGTACTTTTGAATATTTCATGTATTCTACAGTAAATAACAGCTAAAAACTTATTATCACCCTGATAGTATAAGCTATAAAAATAGTGATGAAAATGGGAGATTTCTGACTTTAATCAAATAAAATGTAATGCTTTTTCTTAAAACAACTTGGAGGGAAAAATGGATATTTCAGATATTTGAAATAAAAACAAAGTGTTGCAACAGTGTTGATTTATCACATAGCATCTTTCCTATTTACAGTAACCAAAGATTGAAACACAGCAAAGCGTACCAGTCAAAAATTCCTTTATTTCAGTATATGGAATAACTTCTCATATTGACAGTAAAACTTCTATCTGAAAATTGCAAAGGCAATTTTGGGATGCATGTTTTGACCCTGGAAGCTTTATTGGATTTTTCTCTGTGGTACATCTTCTGGTGAAAGTTTTCTTGATCCAGGGAAGATTGTCCTGGACCACTGGAATCCACTAAAGAGTATAAAGCAGATAAATGTAGCTATACCTAAATGCTAGACTTTTACTTTGTGCAAAGCAAATACAGCATGAACTGCATCACTGCTTGTTAATTTTGGCCTACAGCTTTATTTTGCACAGGCTAGCAGGTTTTCCTTGTATTCTCTTGCCTCTTCCTTAACCATTTCACCTAAAGATGGACTAACAGTAATTGCCATGAGAGTGTACTTTGGATAGGTGACCTCAGGTGGCAGGCACACTGTACATTTAAAATTAAGAAGGGGTAATCAAGTTGGTTAAAAGATATTTGATAAAGGCCAAAAAGATAAATGTTGCAAGCAAATATTGAGACTGTGGTAGTGGAGAGCAGAAAAGAGAATGCTCTCACTGCACTCAAAATCTTGAGTTTCCTGAGAGCCCATTTTGGGTGAAAGAGTAACTTTTTGTCTATTCTTTATCTTCTCCCGAAAAAGCAAGATGCTTTTTTTTGATGGCAGCATAAAATATATCAGTTTTATCCTTCCATTTTAACTATCATCAGTTCTCATTCTAGTTAATCAAACCTTATAGATTTGCTGCTATAACAAATTTAATGCTGTTATAACAGAGATGTGCTGTCATAACAAATGTAGTGAGATAGTGGCATGCCAAAAAGCTGCCTTTCTCCTCTAAAAGGCCTTTCACTTTTAATCTATTTTTAAATTTTTTGTGTTGGCTCTTCTTAGGGAGATATCACAGGAACCCTGCTTCTTTACTGTGTCAGAGTGCAGCAAGGGCTGGCTGTGCCGTGGGGACTGGGAGCAATGCGTGGTCTCCACAGCTTTTGAGGGCCATTGTGAATGATACCAAAATTGGTGACAATGTAGTCTAGAAACCTTTGGGTTCAAAAATACGGGGCTTTTTTCTAGAAGAAATTGAGGAGACCTCTCTGTCTTTCTCTTTATTCAAGAGGTACATCAACCTCTTCAGATTACAAGCTTATACTGCAGCCTTGCTCTCTGCTATAATTTGTGTACTTTTTTTTTAACCATAGCAAAATGAGTTCACATTCAACAACTACGTATGTAAATACCAAACATAAGGTTATTCCATGCCTGAATTGCCCATGAACTGCTTGATAACCCTCCCACTCAAATATCCTGTCCGCACCTGCAGGAAAAAGATCTGTGGAGCCAAGGTTTATTTTATAGAGTGAAAAACAACTAAAGTGATAGACAACTGCTTGTGCTAAGGTATTTAGGAGTACTCCTTGAGCATATCTTACTAGAAGCATGTGTCTGTGTGTTTCTTCTGACTTCAGTACACTTTTAACCCAAAGAACCAAAATTAGATAAAAGTCCCTTTTTCTGGGAAACACTAATAAGAATAGCTCCATTCATTGGTCAGAAATGATGAAGGCATGTTTTCAAGCCTCTTTAAGTGAATACTTGAGACTGCTTGTGAAGTTATACATGTGTGTATTGCTTTGGAAAGATTTGACCTTTAAATGAGAAACTGAATAGAAAAAAATTGCAAATGGAAATTGAATCAGGTTCTTGAGATTCTTCCAGGTCTCTCTAGCTCTAACCACCCCATCATGCTTGAACTTAATGGCTTAGCCTTGACTGCTACGATGCAAAAGTAGGGGCTGGAGGTCAGTGAGTTATTCACTGGAACAACATTTATTATTCCATAAATCTGTACCTTAGTTATGAAGAAAGATGAAATCTATTTATCTGAGCTACTGCTGAAATGTATAAATTAACAGAATAAAATTAGAGCTAGAGTGCTATGAACCTTTTTGAAAGTACAGATTCTGTTCTGTTTCAGTATTAACACAAAGAAAATAGTAGGTAAGCATTAGTGTTGCTTTAAAAAGAAATATTCATAAATATAATAACACCTGATCGATATGTCCACTAAAAAAAAAACCCATGTTGTTGGACCAGCAGTCAGAAGTGATGCCAAATATTACCAAAGTGTATCTGTATTTTTGGTTATGATTATGTTGTTTTAACTGAAATGGCTTTGCCTGTCAAAAATCAAACATTCAAGATAATAACATCACAGATGATAACCTGGAAAGTGAAGAACATATTTAAAAAAAAAAAAAAATCAGAATTGAAACTCTCCTATTTCTCAAGCTTAGCAACAGCACAGCCATAGTGCAACTTTCATGTGTAATTTTTATTTAATCACATGTCAAATTGAAGACTTAACATGAATTAAACTTTAAAAAGCACGCTTTCAGCTATCATTTTGACATCTAGTTAGCATACAATAACTGCCTTTCAAAAGCTAAATAAAATGTTTGACACGCTTTAAATGTTATTTTCAGTTTTATTTGCTTTTTTATTTCAATTCTTTGTTATTTCAAGAAGCTCAGAAAATACAATTTAATTGTTAGATGTTGCTGGGAAATGTCATATGAGAGATACTCTTTGGTACAAGGATTAGAGTTTGAAAAGAAATACCCATTGAGGTTGTTAATCAGAAATTTGTGAAGTTCCAGCTTTATAACAGTTTTGTTCAGCAATGATTTGGCTAATGAGTTTGTTCTGTGACCTCTGTGCCACAAGAGGAAGATGGGAGTATCAGCTTAGCTTCTAGTTACTTCAGTGAAAAATGGCTTAACTGAAAATTTGCTCCTTAAAGCAGGTGGTGTTAAAGAAACTGTTGCTTACCCACATGAAAAAGGGTTTCACTAAATTATTCTTTTGCAATAGCTAATAGCTGAAATAGATATGACATTTTCACTTATCAGTTAGGTGCAGTTTTACATGCCTGCAAGAAATGCCTGTAGGGGCATGTAAGTTTGGTTTTAATAAGGCACCCTGAATAAATGAGTGTGGCAGAGTTACAAGATAGTCTTGCATGATTACTTCTCGTCACTTGAGCCAACTCTTTGTGTGAGTGAATCCAACTACAAGATCTGACAATTTAAAGTAATTTCCATTTGAGTAGGTAAAGGGGCACCGTCTGTTCCCCTGTTCTGCTGGGGAGGTTGTAATTATTTCATTGAAAAACTACAGATCTGTCTAGGACAATAATTCATATTGAATTTGCGTTTGTCTGGGCAGTCAACCAAGCTTTTACTTGGCTGTTTGAAAGGAACAGATTATGCTTCCTGTATCTAAATAAATTAATAGAATGGGAGGAGTTATTTAAATAAATAATATGTGAAAGCCTAAAACTATTTACATATCTCATGTTACTGTAGAACAGA
This sequence comes from Caprimulgus europaeus, assembly GCA_907165065.1. Next base: position 17,360,859 of record OU015538.1, on the reverse strand, counting down.
TTGTTAATCACAGTGAGGAAAGGTAAAAATATTTATCAAAGTTTTCTCTTCTTTAGAAGAAAGCCATGTGCTGTGTTTTTATTAGTAATTAGTGAGGATGTATGATACCAGTTATTAATGTTAATGATATTAAATCAGGAGGACTAGATAAACTTATAACAAGAATGTCATAAGAATTACATTGGATTTCTCAAGTTTTAAATATTTGAAAATGTAATGGTTTTGCCAATATTTAAAAGGGTAGGTATGGTAAACTGGGAAAATGGTAGAGCTGCTTGAGCTGACAAACAGAAAATCAGAAGGTGAAAGGGATGCAATCAGTAAAGATATGACAATAACTGATACTGCTGGATTTGTTCTATGGAAGGAAGGGCTTGTTCAACATGTGATCTGCATGAGGTGACAATTAAGGCTAATAATATTGGCAATAGTTGGGGGTATTACTTTTTCATATGAGATGGGAAAAATACTGATCTTAATGTCTGCTAAGCTTGGACTTATCAGCTGGAAATGTCACTTTGTCACACACTACCTCTCCCCTTCCACCCCCAGCAGATTGGCCCTTTGTTTTGCTCCTTTTAAAAAACCCAGTCTTGTGCAGGATCACTGCAGGCCATAGTGAAGAAATTAAAAACACCCAACTGCTCAATCATAAAAGATGGTTTCAATAGTGATTGATTATTAGTGAAGTGTTTCTAGTTGTGTGTCATAATGGTGACCAGAAGTGTTCAGTGTCTTTATAGATGCTCCAAAAGAAAATACAGATCATTGTTGGTAAAAATTTAGAAGTTGATGTAATTTGAGTGGAAAAATGATAATGAACTATGTTATGTATTTTGTCCATTACAAAATAATCAAAATAACAGAGTAAGATCCTAGATTTAATGTTCTGAGCTGCAATAGGTATGTGAAATACAGACTTATAAAAAGATAGAAACTCTTTGGGCCATAATAGCTGTGTGGTACATTACTAAGTTTAGGGAAATTAAAAATGAAAATACTAGCTTTTCTTTCTTGAGTTTCAACACAAAGACATGTTTCCCATTGGGTGTGTGGTTGGGATCCTTTTAAGCTCTTTGTTTTCATGTTATTCTGATAATTCTACATTGATAGTAGCTGGGTCTTGTGTGTCTCTATCAAAGCATGTGGAACAAAAGATTGCTGTTTTGGAACAAAAGGTGATAGTTGAGTATAAAAAGGTTTGAGCTGGAAATTATAGTTTGATTAGGGATTTTCTTTAACAACTGAGTAATAGTACTGGTCAAAACTGAAGGTAGTTGTTATCTGGTTATTTAAGGCATGCATTTCATAGCTTCCTAGCATGTGAAAGACATAAGCAACTGAGAAAATGAGTGTTAGTAGCAAAACTAGAGTTTAAAGTTAAAAGATATTTTTAACTACCTCTTTATTCACTGACTACTAATAGTGGAGAAAAATGTTGAAGCAGTCCTATTCTTTTATTTTCATGCTGTTTTACAGCATCTCCTAAATAAAGTCTGGTTTAAATCAAAATTATCATCTAAATAATATAATTAATTCAACATAAATTAAACAGTAATATTTTTTCTTTATGATATCCTTTTAAAAGGTTATTAATTTGCTTCAATGAATGAAGATAATAAGGTTAATAGTTTAATGTTCCTCAGTTGATATCTGCTGCTTTTTTCTATTACCTTTTTTCAGTTTTTGATTATAAATTGTCTAACCCCTGGTGTATAATTCCAGAAATCATCCTTTCAATGTATCCAAAGCTATTTACTTAGACTCATCTTTTATTATTCCCACTGCCACAGTCTAATTATTGTAGTGAAAGACTGAACACAGAATAGTTTGGGGCTTTGATCAGTCTTCATATAAATTTCAATAATGAGAGTAAAAGGTTTGCGGTTTTGTGAGATAATTTGATCCCTCCAGACACACACTGCTATTACAAAATGCAGTTCTTTTTTGGATGCCATAGGAGACCTCCAACAGAATTTGTGTCTGGGTATATGGCACCTCTGGAAGCAAAATTCTTTTTTCATACAAATAAAGAATAATTTCTTATTGTTAAATATGTCAGAGAAACTGTATACTACTGTACATTTGCCCTTAAATTTTTTTCACTTGATTTTCCCCTATCAGTCTAATTGTCTGTATCACAAGTTCCTACATCAGCATTTTCAGAATCCACTAAGAATACAAAATAGTTTGATTGCATTTCTCTTTTGGAAAAAATATACTAACTGTCAGTCAGATAAATAAAACAAACCATAATCCTCGTTATTCTATTACTATCGGTGCTAACTCCCTTTGGAGATAAATAGAAAAGCAGCTGGAGTCTGAGGATATTTTGTAATCTTATAAATTGAAATTTAAATGCCTCAAGGAGGAAATTTAAAAAAATAATTGTGACAGAAGATAAGTCCCAGCTTTTGGCAAAATTTTATTAGAATTACTTGTTCCAGATCATTGTCTGATGCCTGCATGAATTAAGAAAATGGCAACACTGCCATGTAGAGAAACAGCTAAGGCTTTTTTTTATCTTGATAAATTCTTCTGAAAGTGCTCTGTCATCAATGTTATCAGGTGTGACATACTCGGGGACACTATCAAAGTCATGAGCCTTTAGCTGATGCTAGTTTACTTTAAATGGTATGGTTTTTATCTTTTCTGCTAATACCTCAAATTATTTAACTAAATATTTGATTTAAAAAAAAAAAAATTACTGACTGTGAGGGTTAATTAGTGAGATTTTTCATTTTGTTTGGGGTATGGCTTTTGTTTTTTGGGTTTTTTTTTTTTGTTTTTGGTTTTTTTTTCCACTGGGCTAGTCCGTTAAAAAAAAAAAAAGGCTTTATGACTTTCTGGTCTCCTTTACTGTCATCTGCTAAAGAACTTTTGCTGTATTTTGGTGACAAACCAGGAACAGAAATACTCATTTGTTTAAATTATTAAATCCCAGTTGCACATAATAGTAACCATTGCATTCCCAGCCATTTGCAAAAGCTCATACTGGTATCTAATGCTAAAACATGGGCTAATGACATTTTAAGAGTACTTTATTCTTAATATTCACTGGTAGCTTGGAGATAAGAAGATACAGCATAGCATGAGTACCAAACAGCACATGCACAGGGTGAGACAGCACAGAGGCAATAAACCTCGCAAAATACACAGAGTTTTTGCAAACAGTTCATGCAACAAAGGTTGATTTTTTTTTTTAATAGATGCTATTGATGAATAGACTGATTTAAGACAAAAGAAATAGTGTATTCCATTTCCACGTGCCGTAGCTAAATGACTGTGCAAGCTTAGTGCAGTTTTGTATGCGGGCACTAAATCAGAAACATTACAGGAATATTTTCCCTGGATCAATGTGACAAAACTTTATTTTTTTTGGACTTTCAGATAAGAGCCAACTGAGACTGCTGGTATGAATAGGGCTCTGAGGCAGTTGATAATTAAGAGGTAGAATAGGATAAATCGTATCAGTAATTTCTGTAGATCCATCTGGTTTCTGGACTGTGCAGGGACACTCCATGTGTCTCTACCTGTCTGGGATGGGAAAAGGATCAGACAGCCGGTGGGAGAAGCAGGACTACTGGCCCAGCCAGCCTTCCAGAGAGCCCTGCAAGCAGCTGCAGGCAGCTTGCTGTAGACTTACATAATAAGATTATTCTGGTGACACCAAAAATGCATGGGGTTTGAGGGAGTGTTACTGTGAACCTTTCACTATCTAACTTTTTTGCCAATGGACTGTAAGGCTTCTCTTGCAGTCACAGGAGGGATGTCTTCTCTCCTTTCTATCCCGTGGGCTGGGAAGTCGTTCTGTGTTCGGGTTCTCAGTGCGCCTCAACTGATTTCTTGGCTTGATCTGTTCCAATTTTTCTTAAAAATCTGCCTAATAAAGGAGGATATAAAATCAGCAAATTGGGTAGACAGGAAAGCAGAACTGGAAGGCAGAGTGTACTTGATAAACAGACAAAATCATCTGGAAAAACAGAATGGCAGGAAGAATAATGCAAAGTGCCCCACTTGGGCTCCAGCAATCAATGGCACCAACTAGAAAGGGGACAACAAGCAAAAGATCATTAGAAAAGGAGCTGGGCATTATGGTGGCTGGCAAGGAAAATGTGTTGCACTGCCATGAAATAGGCAAAGCAGTAGTGGAGCCTGCAGGAGATGTGAAATGATCCTTCTGCTCTACTGCACGCTTTGAAGATCCCCACTGAAGCTGCGTAATGAGTTTTGAGCAGTGCACAGGGAAGCACGTGTGAGCGTGTGTGCAGGGGGGAGCAGGCAGAGATATCAGAAGGCACACGAAATAATAAGGTCTGTTTATTCTGAAGTAGACTAAAGTGCCAAATGCCAGAAAGATGAGTGGGAATAACCAGACCATGATGGATGGGACTGAAGAAGGGATTTATTTTGTAACAAGAGGCAGGTTAGACACTAGAAGGAAGCACTAGACTAGATTTTCTAGGAAAGCCATGCATTTCCCACTGCTAGATTTTAAGAAGAGTTTTCATTCACATCTGTCAGGCATTGCATAGGTAAAGTTCATATTGCTGCTTTCTTGGCTGTACCTCGCTGTACAGCAGCTGTCTGTGGGCATATGTGATAATGTCAGTGATAAAAAGATATTTTGAAAAATAGAGGAACTCTAACTTTTTAGCAAAAAGTTAATATAACTGATGGTGTTCAACAGCATCACCTATAAGAACCAAATATCTAGGGACATCTGACAACATCTGCTTTATTATAAGCACAGTATATACTTTTTTGCAGAATTGCATCAAAAATCTGATCTCCAGCATTACTAATCCCAGTCTGAGAGCTTCAAAGTTTTGTATTGCCTTTCAATGGAGTTTTGAGTAACATCAAGCTAAGAGCACTTCAAATTGTTCTTTTGGATTTTTTTGCAAAAAATAAGCAGGAGAGCTGCTTATTTCTTTGTCTGTATTTTCTTTTAGTACTGAGACAGACTTACATTTCAGTTATTCAGCTCCTAAATCACACAGAGTCATTTAGGTGATGAAAATACTGTCCTGTGCCTGATGCATCAGGTGCTTCATTTCACCTGGCCCTTCCTTCACTAGCTGTGCTGTGACACTTTCCCTCCCAGCTGCCACCCTTTTACAGTTAAATACAGGTCTGTGGTATACTAGGAATCAAATGGGGTCATAATGAAATATCTGAAGGAGACGAGTGGAATCTATTTTTAATTCATTAGTTTAATGAATGTGCAAAGTCTATTAAAATTGTTTTCAATACATAAGGCTTGTTATTGTTTGTTCTTTCTCTGCCTTAGAAGAATCCAACATTAGAAGTGTGTCACCTTTTTAGACCCCAAAATATGCAACAGCTTCTAATGGGAAAGAAAAGGTTTTTTGAAAACTGAGCAGTGAAATAAATTGAGCCTCAAAAAATGATTGAAATCTCCAAGTCAATATACAAAAGGCATCCAAAGACTTGTGAAGTCTGACAGAATCTTTTTAGTTTGAGGTGTCTTTCATTTTGCATCGGGGCTTACATTTTTAAAACCTAGAAGAAAGCCGTGCTGTCAGGTGGAGCGGGTTTGAAAGCAGGCTGCCTGTTCATGAAAGCCTGAAATTGTGCACAACTCGAGATAATGCGTCTTCGGCGGATAACTGAAATAATACATTTCCTAAATTGGTTGCATTAAGCAATTACTGATACTGTAGTGGAAACCATATAATTTTCTTCCTTCCTTGTAGCCTCAGCGCCGTGTCACGTTTCACCTACCAGATGGCTCCCAGGAAAGCTGCAGTGACAGTGGGCTCGGAGACCATGAACCCACCAGCAGTGCCAGCACATCGCACCCTCTGCCCCTTGGCTTCCCCCAGGAGGAGTACTATGAGCAAGCTTCACCCAACAGCCGGACAGAGGGAGACGGCAACTCAGACCCGGAGTCCAGTAAGTGATGAACTCTGGTCATCTTAGCTGTTAAATCATTTGACTGTCGAAAGTGAGCTTCTTTTTCAGGCAATCTTTTCAAACTGAACATTGATTTTAATGTGGACAAAGAAGCCCTCGATTTCTAGGAATGCAAAGTCTGACCATTGGAAATAAAACACTCCTGAGTTGTAGAGAGTTTATGGATGATCTGGTATTTTCATAGATCTGCTGTGCTGTATGCAGAGGAGCTTTCTGATGAGGTTAACAGCATTGCCCTTTCAGTCATAAATACTGTACTGAGGGAGTTTATGCCTTTTAATGTGTTTCCCTACCCAATACTGCTGTGCATTGTAGTTTGTTTTAACAGGAAGAACTTCTGGATGATGAGTAGGTCTGTGAAGACACTGCAGTCTCCAGAAATAAAGGTTTCTTGATTTCTTTTTGGAGAGCAGCTATGGTATGTAGTAATAATCTCAGAGTTTGTCATCTTCTGCTGTTATGACTGGCTACATATGATATTGAAAACAGGCAAAACCAAGGTGAGCTCAGGACCACACTAGAGCTGTGGATGCTGGTATTGCTTTCTCTGCCGTGATGTGATAGCCATTTAGAGACTCCACTGTATTTTAGTCAATTGTTAATTGTCCAGGGGCTCTTTATCTGGATTAAATTGAACCGTGCCATTGATAAAGAGACACCTGAATGTGTATAAGCCTCTAAGGCCTTGTTAGCAGCCTAATAAGTGATTTGAAAATACATCTGTTCTGGGCAAAACTTGGCCCAAAAGGTGTCTTTCAGCTGCTTTAGTGTATCATGAAGAATGAATTAGTAAGTCCTATGCACTTGAAATAGCTCTCTGAGAAGGTAGTTACATCTCTGCACTGGCAAATGCAGCATCCAGCAGAAAGCATTACCTTCGACTCCGAGCTGGCTCTGACATATTCAGCCTGGCTCTAAGAAATCATGCTGCTGCCTTTGCCTTGGGCTGCCTGAGGCTGGAGTCTGAGAGGCTTGTCTGCATGGATGAGGCTCGTTCTCTCTCTTTCTCTTAGCTCATTAATTATTAAATGGGGATCCTCAGTTTCAGACTTCTTAAAATTTGTAAAGTTATATTGTTCCTGAAATAATGCCACAATATTATTTTTTCTGAGATGACAGACAGCTGACAAGAACCATCAGAGGTTTTGGATGTTATGTTGAAAACATTAATTATTTACTTTTGTTTGGTTTTATATATTTGAGGCTTTAATATACCCTTAAGAATATTCTAGGCAGTCAAACTGAATTCTTCACAGAATGAGGCTTTAAAGGGCTACAAATACACTCCCAAAGAAACAGAATACCAACTTATATATGGTTTGCTGCTTTTGCTATGTATACTTGTGATCTGAACTTGCTTTCCAGCTCTCTTTTGTTGTTTGTCACTGATATTTATGCTTTACTGAAGTGAGCATGACGTACAGGAAATCAGTATTTGAGTCCCTTCATGCAGAGAGCCTGGGACAGGACCTGTGGTATGAGGAGTTGTTAGAACAGGCATGTGAATCCTGCCTTGCTGTTTAAACAGAGACTTGGGGTTTGGATTTACTAGTGCTTTTTGAGCCCACTTTTCACAATTTCAGAAGAAATGTGGATCATGACTCTTCTAGAACATTGCCCTAAATGTAATACAGCTTTGACATCTGAATATCATTGACACCTATCACTGTGTGGAGACTAAGCAGGCATCTGATGTTTTTTCAAGTGTGAAGTTGAAGAAAGTTTAATCACCTGTCTAATTACCTGAGAGTTCAGTTTTAAACTTGAAATCACAGTTTAATTAGCATTTATGTTGTGCTAAGATTTTTTTTTTTTTGCTTTTTAACTTATATCTTATTGAAACAATTTAATTGGCACACTATAGCCTGATGCTTATGGTGTGGAAAGCATAGTTTGCAGTCCTTTTTAGTGTTTTGTGCTTATATTAATGGCAGTATCTAGTGGCAGAAAAAAAAGCAGGTATAAATAGATGTCTGTTGTGTGCTTTCATAAGTGAAAAAGAAGGATAAGACTCGCAGCATATTTTTATTGAGTGTCCTGCTGCAAAGTGACTTACTGTAGGTAAAAGTAGCCAAAATACCTTGTGTGCTGATCTATGAAAGTGTTCAGCCCGAGGCTCATTTTGTTCACTTGTGCATGTGTGACACACTTAGTCAATAGTGAAATAGTGAAAACCATCCTAAATTAATAGTTTCCTCTACAAACATGCTGATAGATTTTTGCTTGTTGTTTTTTTTATCTAATTTGATGTGGCATGATATATTCAAAGTATTTCTATTCTTGTTTCATAGACCAAAATGTTGGTAATGTGAAAAGAGAAAGGAATATATGGTCAGATAACCTGAGTAGATCCTAGAATTCATATGACAGAACAAGCTTTGACTTCATTCTGTCTCAAAATCTTTATTATCTGACCTGTCTTCATCTGAAACATTGTCTAAAACATTAAGGCTGATTAATCATCTGATGGTGATTTAGTTCAACTTTGCCTACCAAGGAAACATGGAGTTAGGATGAAACATCTTCAAGAATGTCCAGAGCCTACTGATATGTTAAGTGGCTTAAGAAAGCTGATGGCAGATGTCACATCACACAGGGACATATTGAAAAATGTTTTCTCCCTCTTGTTTTTCCTGAATACAGTTCTTGGGTTTTATTTGTTTTTCTAATATTTGGAATTACTGTATTTTGGAAACTTTCCATTTATTAGCAATAACAAAGCATTTATTACAGAACATTGAAAAGATGGGCATAACTTAAAATAACAGAAGCTGAGAAATATTGATGAGAGGAAGCCTTACAAATTCACAGCCAATATAGGACGGAAGCAAGGAGGAAAGAATAACTGTAACAATACAGCAGTTAGAAAGCTATGAGCAATTTATGTGTACCTTTAAAGTCAATTGAGTCTACTAATTAAAATTAGCAATAGGCTATTTAAAATTATTTGTCTTCTCTTACTTTAGTTACCTCTTCAAAAAAGCATAATGTGCAGTGTGGTAGATGCATCATAAAGAAGAGACACCAATAAATTGTCACACTAAGTAAATAGTAATATAAAAACGCATATAGGCTTGTACAGAACATTATCCTTAAGTAACAGCACTAATATGCATGGTATTCATATATTTTCTGCTCATAAATTGTTCAAATTAATAAGGATGCTCCAATAACTTCCTATGCTAAGGATTTTAAACATACCACCTTTATTTATTTATTTATTTTTCTATGTTTTCATCTTCCCTGCTGTGTTATGTTTCTATAGAAAACACACTACAAACATAGACAAAAAGTAACCAGTTCTCTTTGGATAAATTTCCCTAGCAAACTGTCTCTCAGTGGTGCCCACTTAGTGGCTGTAAGCAGTGGTGTTAACTGAAGGGGTTGAAAGGTACATGTTAACCCCAGTTATGCTTAGTTATTTAATACATGTGTAACATATTAATGAAAAAATTGTGCTTCACCTGTTTTTATAGCCTTATCAAAACAATCTGGCTATTTTTTTTTTTTTTCATCTAGAGAATAAAATTATCTTTCTTACTTTTGTTTGGAAAAAGTAGAATACACCCAGTTCAGCTAAGAAATTGGGCAAAGTAAAAGGAATATGATTGCAGCTTTGGGGGAGGGGGGGAAGGGGAGGGGAGGAGGGAGAAGAAATCCAGAAAACCTGAAAGTAATCTGCAATTAAATAATTGTGATTATTTTGTATAAACAAAATGAAGTATAAACAAAGCTAGTTGAAAATTAAAGGACTAATTAATGAGGCAAATCACACTGAGATTTCAGAGTTTTGAATAGGAGATAACTGGTGTCTTAAGGAGAGAGGGTCTCCATAAAGATATTTAATATGAATTAGTGATTAATAAGCCAAGAAAGTTGTCTGGAAAATCAGATGCTGTAGACTCAAGGAAAGGATGGCCAAAAGGTGAGCTGATAAGTACTGTAACTTCATGGTCACTTGGAGCTGGTGTTGCCAGAGGTGTTTGTAGCTACTTGGTTGCATCTCCACCTCGCACCTTCTCTTGTGGCAGCACAAGCATTTGTAGAGCTGCTTGGGTGACCAGGGCAGAAGGATTCATCAGGGTTCAACCTGATCTGGGGAGGGGGTAAGTTATTTTTCAATTCCCCAATTCCATTCGTTACATGAGGCACTACTTGTGGGCAGCAGACGAGTGAGTAGCTGAGGCAAAGCTTATGCTGGCTTTAAGTGATCATCAGACTTCAAGAGAATTAGTCTTAAGAAGAATTAAGACTGTAATCTATGGTATTCAGTCTCATAAGGAGGAGGTCTGCAGCAAGGATGACATCTGTTCATGATTAAAGATAGCATATATGTCTTCCCCAAAATTGAAAGAACACTTTCACCTTGCCTTAATTTTTGATAAGGATGATGTTGATGAGAGCAAAGACAGGCTGATGAAGAAAGATGATAATGGCACTACAAGTCAGAGCAGGTTCAGTGCATTCATGTGGAGGAGAGGAGATAATCTTTCTCCCAGGATATCAAAACTAAGTGTTTTCTGTATTTTTCTGTAATTCTAAGATACAAGATGTCAGGGGAAAAAAAAAGTGTTCAACCAGGTTTCACTATTGGAAAACATATCCAAGAAAGAAACTAAGATATATGTAAACAGAAAACAGTAAATGGTATTGCAGGTTTCCCAAGAATAGTACTGGATTAGCTCTATCATCCCGCTTCAATGACATGTATTTTTGTATTGAGGACTACATGTATAGTTAGTCTACATAGAATTAAGAACTAGTAACTATTATTATGACATTAATATATTAGGAATATTAGTAATTAAGAAGGAATATACATGGATTAATAGAAGAATGGAAAAATCTCCATCATAATCTCCATTAATGAGCTTGTCATTAAAAAGCAGAAAGGTGTCAGTGAAATACTCTGCTATCTCGAAGCCAAGCAGCAGTGAGAATATAGAGGAGAGTTGTGTATGCCACAAGAATTGGATTTTGCTAAGGATTTGGAGTAATAGCAGTGGGATGAAATCTAATAGTTGAGAGTCTTTCTCATAGGAATGGGGGTATATAACTAGTATATAAATCACCAGCTGAAAATGACATAAAGGGAAGAACAACTGAGCATTACAAAGATAAACTATAAATCACTAGTACCTAATGTGGTTGTGAAAAAATCCTGGGTTACTCCTAGTATAGGAAAAAAAAAGAAAGAAAAACAAAACAAACAACCCAAGGCATTGATGATACCACAATGGGAATATTATGAATAGTTTTGGCTTCCCTCAGTAAAGAAAGGTGAACTCGCTTGAGAAACAGGTGTAAAGAAATATTATTAATAACAAGGGAATGCAATGCCTATATACAGAAAAAGGAATTAATATTGGCTTGTTTAAACTGTCAGGTAAAGGCTGGCTGGGGATTAGGACTGCTCCCAAGTTAATAGCAGAGAATGGGGACCAAGATGAAGCGCTGGATTGCTGCACAGGCAAACGGCCAGGTGCTGTCTGTAAACCAGCTGAGGCCAGAAATTTGGGGATTTCAGACAAGATCAGTGAGGAAGTACAGAAGCAGGGAATGAGAATGCGAACTGGTTTTAAAGAGAAGCTTGATAAATTTCTGAGAGGCCCCTCTGTAATAGCAGCAAATCTGTTCTGTGATCCAAGAGGTGCCTTTTCTACGTTTGTAATATAAAAGCTGCCAGTGAGCGTGTTTGCTGAGTCTCAGTTCTGTGTTAGCCCTTGGCTTCAAACTCCAGCGCCAGGCTGGACACCCGGCCAGTGCACGTGCTGCATCACCCCGCCGCGGAGCTTCGCCCGCGCTGATGGGGAGCCGTGCTGGCAGCCCGGCCGGTGGCCAGCGCTGCGGGAGGCTCCCCGTAATGACGGCTGGCAGGGTCCTGCACAGCTCATTGATGTCATTGTGAAGAAGAAAGGGTCAGTCCCTCACGCTGAAGGCAGACAGCTGAAGATAGCAAGCTTGCTCTCCCTGGGGGAAATGGCTGCATTTTTTTTTTTTGCCATGCTGACTTGTCTGATAATCAGAAACTCTGCAGTTGCTGAAATATACTCTTTAAACATCATCAATAAGACTGCTCTGGCAGCTGGACTTCAGACCTCCTGCTGGGGCAGAAGAAAAAATAAAACTACAAAGTTTTAAGTATCTTGTTCTCTGTCTGAAAACTGGGGCTAGGAGTGCTAGGAGGGCAGATGCAATTTTATGATTTTTTTTTTTAATGGTGTTTTCATGTTTTTGTTCTCTTCTTGTGGGCTCTTAGTTCCATGGTAAGGTTCAAATGTAACAGTAATATTTTAATTTGGTTGTTGCTGAATTATAAACACATTATGGTGCTTAAGTCTAATTTGAGTGAAAAAGGAAGACGCTGTCATTAGTTAAAGATAATAAATCTTGGGCTAAAATACATCCCAGTCTACCACATCTGCCCGTTGGGTCCTTTTACTACTGCTGTATTGGGTTTTTCTATCCCCACGGCTGAACACTAATAATTAATTCAGAAAGTGCTGAGGTAATTAATCTTTCTGAGGCGATAGAGTTTGATTGATCTTCTACCTTTTATCAAATTAGCTTGTATGGAGGTGGGAGAATGTAATGGCTGACTACGGCACTGTACCACTTTGTGAAACGCCAACCTTTCCGATGACCTCCTGAGAGCGTGCCTATGAATCATGTCTATATAAACCACCACAGCAATCATTAATTGGCTGTTTGATTTAAAAGATAGGGAACTGGCAGTGATCAAAATCAGGATGTGCTCAATGTTCATGTTTTAAAGTTATATCTCCTTTAGAAGTGCAACTTTATATCTGCGTGGCATACGTTTGAGGGCGTTGAATGTCCCAGGGGCTGACAAGTGTGTGGATTTGCCAGATGTTTTAGCTACCTTCTTCTAAAAGAAAATAACTGTCTAGTCATAAGCATGTACAGCAAAGCAAGCCAACAGAACCTCCTAGAAAACAAAACATTATGATATTCTGGATTTGTTGATGACTGGAGATTGGAGAAGGGGGAAGAGGTCAGATCAGAGAGATGAATTTACAATGACACAGATGAGTGACTTTTGCAAGCGGATTTTTGCTTGTACCTAAGAGGATATAGATTGCATATTCAGAAATAATTCCATTATTTGGTAATTTCATTCCCAAGTGTCTAACTTAAGAGCTATTCAGGCAGCTGACACAAAGGGGAAAAAATGGACAGAGCAAATTAAATGAAAAAATGCAAAAGTAAAAAGATTGTACTGCTCTGACCCTAGCAGTCAAACACAACACTATAAACACTCTGATTCTTTCAAATCTTATACTTTCTGTGAATGAGCACTCTCTATAAATTCTTCTAGAAGTAAATTGTAGATATCTTATTGTTGATATCAGAATATGATGTCTTGATGTACATTTTCTACTGTTCAAAGAAAAGTAAGATAAAAGCAAGTTGTCCGAGGTGCACCATTTTCTTCCATGCAAAACCAATGGGGAAAATCTGTTGGATTTTCCAGACTATATTCCAGGATGAAGTAATTCAGGCAATAATAATGTGTTTATGAATACCATCCAATGTTATTCTTGACTGAGGTTTATAATAGAAGTTGCTCTGTATAAAAAGATTAGAAAGAATAGTTCCACCTTGCAGTTTAGAAATCAGTCATTTCTTGTGAAATAATAAGGAAGGCTTTAAAGTGTTTGTTTTGGGGTTTTTTAATAATAAATGAGATCTGACATCTGTAAACTGTGATTTAGTGGCAGTTGTTCTGTGATAGATATTTATGTTATCACTTAAACTGACATGGTAATGGATAATCCTATTTTTTCTGTTTGAGGTTTATGAAAGTTTTAAAATATATCGCTATACAAGCAGCCTAGTGGGGCAGAGGTGGATAGAGAACAAATTTCTTCCCTCTACTTTTCAAACTCCTTTTAGATCTGACTAGCTGTCATATTTGCAGTAAATAGAGGCCCTGAAGTTTGGCTGGGTAAATGGAATCTAATTCGGAGCACCCTGTATCTGGGAGTGCATTAGGGCTTTGATGGTTACGATACCTTGAAAAGTCACAAAGGGCACAGATTAAAACGGGAAGTTTATCTGAAGCGTATGAAAGCTGAAGTCATTGATAGAGCTCCCTTCTGGTGACAGCTTTGAAGATGAGTGTATCCTACATATCTTAAATCTAGTTATGGATGAGATAGAAGTTTATCACAGGGAAGCAGATTTCTGTGAGCAAAGCAGTCCCTTATCTCATCCGCTGGGTTTGCAAACGACAAGTGTGAAGACCAACTGGGTGCAAGAGCCAGGCAGCAGCAGGAGTCTGGGGCGGCAAAGTCACCCTGCTCCGGCAAGGATCCTGTCAGAGGGAAGCTGTGGCTGCCTCTGGAAAATAAGCCTTTCTTTGCTTCTAATTTTAATTAGGCCACCCACACAGTAAGATAAAATTCATGTGACATTTGTGTTTGTTACTTATGAGCCATGAAGCAATTTGTTTTATATCCTTTTTTGGTCCGTCTTATTTTGTCTCAAACTTTCACTTCTTTCTTATTTTAAGAATTGGAAAACACTGATTATGCCATTTTTCTTTTCTTTTTTTTTCAAGTCAAGCTAATCAGTGGTACTGGGAGATACTTTTAGCAGTATGAAATGTTAAGATGTTTCTTAGTATCTAGTTCCTGTTTTAAAAACAGATATATGGAAAAAAACCCTTTTTTGGTATTTCATATAGCTTAAGCAATGTGAAAAATTGCATGATTATGATTTCATTTGAAGCATCTCAATTTATTACTTGATTTCACTGTGATTAATGAAAAATATATCAGGAAATATATTTAATGACTGCAGCTACCAATCTGTCTTGGAAATTAAATGAATGAATTATATTTATTGAACAAAGAAGATTCTCAACTGATAGTACACTGAAGGTCACATTTGCTGAGTCAAATCTGGTCAACTGAATAAATCTAGTGATCGTTGTCCTTGTTTATGTAGAGATATGGTTGTACTTTTATGTTTTCCTTTTAACTGAACTTTTGGTAGGGAAATAGGATCCAATCTTGAAGTGTGTATTAGGAATAACTAGAATTTTTGTCCCCAAAACCTTGTGTTTATCCATATATTCCTGAATAAGGGAAATATTTTTGCCTTTACTCTTCAATTATCTTTCAGTCTTCTGGAAAAGCAGTGTGTTTTAAATGAACTGTATTTTGTAAACTTTTTCTGTGTTTTTTGAGATTGTATAATTTGCATTGTGATCTTTTTATTTTCTGGTTACTTTTCAAATATCAGCTTTGCTTGGTAAGGTCAAGGGAAGGCTCAGAAACCCTGTGTCAGGAGAATGCAGAGCTGGTGTCATTGGTGCATGCAGTAAATGCAACCAGTAGATGACAGGGGGTTTTTGTTGTTTTTTTTTTAATCTACTGGTCACTGATATCATATACACATTCTGAAAAAATAAAATACATTTGACTTGAGCTGGAGAGATCTAGGCAAAATATTTATGATGTTACTTTTGGATTTATGTACATCAGAGGTTGAGATTCTCGCCTTTGTGTTTAATACCCATAAATAATGTTGCTGCTTGCTAGTTAGTGGCAGGGTTTTGTATGGGTTGTGTTTTATTCAGAATGCTGTGTGATTCACTACTTTTCTTATGAAACCAAGTGACAGTTGTACTCATTTAGCTCTGCCTCTGGCCGCTGCTGGTTTCAGCAATGCATGAGGGCTCCTATCTCACATGTCCCTTTCATCATTCTCATCCTGCTCTCATGCTGTCTTGGTTATTTGTGCATATCCATTCCCATGGTTCAGTTTGAATTAGATTATAAACTCCTTGGATTACAAACAGAAAGTTTGCTGTGTATTTGTGGGGTTCTGAGCAAACTGTGGCTGTTAAGCTGATTTTATTCTCCCAGTACAATTGCGGTAACAATGTTAACTGATACTTGTGTAACAGAAGTGCAGCTGATCTATACAAATATCCTATACTGTACTAGCAATACTTCTGAGTGCATAGCAGGTCTTTCTGTTTTAACTTCATCCTGCAAAAATAGATAGTTAGCTTGCCTTGTATTGGACTCCCAAAGGTCAATCACGCTGTTAATGATGACGTGAACTGGGTAACTCATCACGTCGTGAAAAGGCAGGCGCTGTGTGAGGACGAGGAGAGGTGCTAACGCTGGCGGGCAGTGCTGTGGCGGGTTAGCATCGTGCTGGCTTAATTTGCAGAGTCACCCAACTGCCAGATCAACTGTTTCACAGAGCTTCTTGCAATAACAAGTTACTTTAACCTTACTGTATGAGGTGTCTGGCAAATATTCACCTGCATCTGTGCATGTTAGTAACGCTAATTTGCTGATCATATTTAACAACTGCTTTTGTGTTCCTCAGATTTGTGTTATTTCTGTCAGGGTGAGCAACACTGTTGCATCCTGAATAGCTTGACTTAGATGGGATAACAGGGTGGGATAGTGAGATGGAACAGTAGTTAACAGCATCTTCCCTTTTTCCTGCTTTGTGCTTTGAAAAAAAACATTGCTTTCTGACATGCCTTTCTGCCAAGCAGCACTGGTACAATGCTTGTCCTTGCAATGCTTAAAGCTCTTCTTAAAGCCTTAGTGTGTCAAATTAAAATTCTCACTAAATAATAACAGGAAGCAACAACTGATCCAGCTAAAATGCTGCTTCCAGGATAAGGACGTAGCTAGCTGATTCTGTATCATCTACTGTACTTAAATTCCTCTCTTCCAAAAAACCTCCTGTTTCTTTGAAATATCAGGAAGAACAATGACACCATTTCAATAGCTGTTCTTTTATCTGGTTATCTTGACTGATGTTCCAAAAACAGTGTCCCAGAAGGTATGTCCTCTATAGGATAAGACGTTATCAACTCTAGCCCTCACCTAACACTTTAAAAGAAAGCAAGTATTTCTCTCCCAAGAAAGACTTTACTCATGTCACATACTAATCATACACCAAAGAACTGTTTGGAAAAAGAAAGACAACCTCTGCCTCTCCTCCTCAGGAGTGGTAAGTGTAAAGAAAAACAGTGGCAATAAAGGAAAATAGGAACTGTGAGGGAAAGCACTTTGAAAACTATGAAAGCAAAAATTGTTTTCATCTTATTACAAGCAATATTAAAGCTTTTCTTTATACATACGCTCATTTTTTCCCTGGAGGTCAAATAACACTGATTACAGATTTTGCTGGGGTGGAGCTCATACATCTGTCTCTAAAATTATCTCCTTATTTCTCTGTTTTTATGAAGATCACAAGAATCTCTTTCCATTGACTCATTATCAGTCAGAGTTACTCTGACCTACTCCAATACTGGAATGTCTTCACAGCATTGTGAAGATGATGTATGCCAGAGAAGATCTGTAAACAAAATGGGTCTTTTACCTTTCATTGCTGTGTCCTGTGAATGGAACAGCATTTGGTGGTGTTTGTATGTGGGGTCTGAGTTTTCATATGATAGTTAGAAGTTTGGATGGCTTAAGTATGGTTTGTATGTTTTGTAAAGGATATTAACAGGTCAGCTTGGATATTGGATATTGAACTATCCCATTTTCCATTTCAGGATTCATAATTACATAATTCTTTCTTCTCAAGTTTATTTTAGATTTTTGTTTAGATCTGCTAAGCTACAGAAAGGTTTCAAAAGTGCAGTGCTGTGAATGATTTTGGAGTTGGAAAAGGACTCTTTTTTCCTCTCCCCTGAAATCTTCAGATTTTTTGATACAGCAGGGCTGTTTCTTTGGAGAGTGTTTGTGTCTGGATCATTGTATGACTCCTGGCCCTTAATTTGTGTCACAATTCAGCAGATTGCCAAATAGGTGTCACAGCTTCAGAAATGTTACTCTCTCTGTCCTACTATACCTGACACAACAGACAAAAGCACCAAGGAAAGAGCTGTGGCGTTAGTAGGACTTCATTTGCTATTGATATTCACTAATATAATAGTTAGTAGGGCTCTACCATTAACACTTAACTGCTCAATAAACCTAATGAGGACACTTTGTTTTTTTGAAACTGCCTGCTTCTGTAACAGGAAAGCTGACTGGCTAAATCTTAATAGAGTGGGAGATTTTCTGTCTTTGAGCTAAGATGAGGCACATTAAGGAGTGTTTCCTCCCAGTGTTTATTTCTAGCAGAGACGGTGCTGTGACAGGCACCTTGCAATCAGAGCTCTTTGCACAGAGACCCAGCAGCTGAAAGCAAAGAGAGGACCAGAAGGATTCACATCACATGATTACAATCACTAAGGGAGACCACTGTCCACGTCGTGATAATTCAATGCACTGACACAAAAAATAAACACTCTGATAGACAATACTACCACAAATCCCAAGAGAGGAGAGTGCAGGGAAAAGAAAATGCCCCAACCTTATTCTAACTCCTGGGTTAGGAGTGAATCATTTTAAGGATTACAAAACTCGAGATATTAGTGTTGCCGCTAAAGATGTCTTAATAAAAAACTCCCTCATAATTCTTTCTTTATGCTTTTTATAAATACTGAATTTTAGGATTTGTTTTCCCTTTGAAACATACTTACAAAGAAACATGGTTCTGCTTTGTACATTCATCATTAACCTCTGCTATCAACTTTGTATTTCTAATCTAATGAGTTCAGGAGAAATTGTAATACAAGTAAGCAGATGTTTTCTGTTTTGTAGAACACCCATTCTTGCTGAATAAGGAAAAAAAGATGATAGATGTAGAGGGACATTAATATTTCTCGTTAAAACGTGCTTTGCAGGCTGAAGAAACTCATGTACGTAATGATAGTCAAAAGTCAGGGAGTAAAAATAGGAATTTGTTAAAAACAGCTGTGCTGCACAAGTCTTTGACAAGAATAGAGGGATGCTTTATCTAGTAAAAAATTCAGAATTTTAAAGATACTGTAGCTGCTAATTTTCAGCAAGGCAGAAGGTTAACAAGTCTGTGAAATAAGAGACTGGTTTGGTTTTGTTTCATGACCATGAAAAAAGGAAAGTTTAACTCTCTGACAGAGCTGCCCTTTATCTCATAGCAGAATTCTCCATAGCATCACACTGCGGTTGCAGTGTATTTTTAATCCTGCCAACTGCACCACCATCATCTTAATGTTCCCCGAGAATCTTTCACAGAAACGCTGACACAAAATAATGGTGCTGGTTTAATGCTCTTGCTATCAGTTATTTTTACTTTTTTTTGCTTTTCCAAGGTGATCTTGCAGCCGTTGACCCATTTCCCAGTGGGAGTGGCAGGAGTGCAGCCCAGGCTGCGGACGTGCCCTCCTCCAGTGCTTTGTACGCTGGGCAGCCCTGCAGACAGCGCCTCTCATCACCTCTGACGGGTGGACACAGATTCCTCACTGTATTATTCAACTGCAACTGGCATTACTTAAGTAGTTTTCTAGGTTATTTGGTTAGTATAGACTGTATGTCAGAAAAGATCTTGGCTTTTTAGCCAAATGATTGGCAAGCTGAATTACAGAATTTAGAAACCAGATCCAGACAGCTGCCTGTGCTGGAAAACAAGGAGATAGTTTCTTAGCTTGCAACACTGATGAAAATTCATAATATATAGTACACTATTATGTTGCATTTATGCTTTAAAAATTGATTACACTCTAAGCATATACTGTAACTCTATCTTACTATTTACAGTGACTGAGAGACACTGAGTCTCATGTCCTGCACTAAACAGTCTTTGGCTAGTAATGCACAATTTTGACATAACCACATAAACAGAGAAGACAAGGGCGAGGGGTGGGTATCACAGAAAGATTTTTCTGGTCCAGAAGCTGGAAGTGAAACTGTGACCCAGCCAGACAGCCAGCATTTCTAATATGCAGTCACTCTATCCTTTCCCCCCTAGCAAATGCACTCTAATCCATAACCATTTTGCATGCTGAGGTGAGATGTTAAATACAAAGAATTGCTTTTAAATAATAAGCTTATGACAAAAACCAGCAAGAACAGAGATCTCAAGGTTAAAGATGACATTCCTCCTTCAACCTAAGCTCCTGTAAAGGAAGAAAGAGATTTTTTTTTTTAAAAAAACCAACTAAACAAACCAAAAAAGCCACCACACAAAACCCAAACAAAACAACAAGCTAGCTGTGAATACATAAAAATACATCATAAAAAAGATTTTTAAAATCTGTTGTCATTGTATATATTTCTAAAAATATACTTACACTAAGATATGTTTTTCCTGTTAAAATATTTTTATGGATGCATGGTCTTTCTCAGATGTTTGCTCCATATGTACTTGATTCAAATTTTCTTTGTCTTTGTTGTGTGTTTAGCTACTTGTAGAGCAATATATTTTAATAGCAGATGGCAACTTTTACACACTTTGACTGATCTTCTGTTATGTTTCTGCTCTGAAACAATCCTTTTTCATGACACACCTCATCCCTGCTTGGCATGGGTTGGAACTGGATGATCTTTAAGGTCCCTTCCAACCCAGACCATTCTTTGATTCTATGTGAGTAAGTTGTTCCTGGAGGGAAGTTAAGAGATTGTTAATCAATGACATGAGCTGCAAGAAAAGGATCATATATCTGTATATATATAAAAAGAAAATTCTTAAGAATTCAGTTGGATTCCGTGGGTGACTTGATTTCATTCTGTAAAGAGAAATAATATAATTTGGTGGATTACTGATACAATTGGAAAAATCTGGCAAAATTTTAGCTCCTCAAATATCTCTAACATCACTGAGAACTCTGCAAGCCATCTGTCTGCTCAGAATTTACCTTTGGGTTGTTCACAGTCTCTCTGACTCTTGGTAATGTACAAGGAATAATTTCAGGTCCTGAAGAAATCAAAATGAAAATAAACCCAGTCTGAGAGGATAGGTATGTGAAGCTATCGGTAAGAAAGCACAGCATTGTGTTTAGCAGACTTCACTGTAAAATCAGTAAGATAAAAACAGACTTTTTAGTTCTGTTTCAACAAGTTCCTTTTCCAGAGGAGAACTTCAGCTGAAAAGTGAAGTTCTTTCAAGGTTTGTAAGAATAAGAGAGCTTTCTCTGGAGTCCTGGATGGAACTTGCATTTTTATTCCCATTGTGTCAGTGATTTATCTGCTCATGTCAGAGTCTAAGTTGTAAAATGTATTTGTAAATTGCTGTTTAAGAATCTTGAACTAAAGACCTGGTTTATTTGATGTGATAATAATTCTGGTTTCATGTGTAAGATATATCATAGGTAACAATAATGTTGCATTGATTGTACTAGGTTTGTTTGGAAAAAAATAAGCAACCCTGACTGAACTAGGCAATTTGTAGCCTTGATTAAATAGAGCAGATAGATGAATGACTCAGGAGAAAAAAGAGCTCTGAAACTATGGACAGAGTGGTTTGCTCAGGCAGTACAGCTTTTCTCTTCTTTTTTCTTTTCACGTGCTTCAGCTTGGTCACGTATTCAGTATCAGCATGATAGAGCTGTAATGCGCTTTTCCCCAATCATATTGAACTTAGAGTTGCCTATCAGCAAAGCCCTGGTTTGCTACCCAGGACCTTCTCTAAAAACATATCTACCACTGAGTGAGTCTCTGGTATTAGTGTGATTTTGGTTAGTCCTGCTCTACCTGTTGATGGATATATTTTTCTAGTCTTAATTTTGAGGTCCATATAGTGGCATGGGATAGCAGTTACACATGACACAGGCTTGTGGGACAGATGCTTTCTGCCTCCAAATATGCTGAAACTGTGGAGTGGTTAATAACAAGAACTATCAATCCATAAATCATTACAATTACTATTTGCAATTATGAATGCTAAGACATAAATTAGGAAACTCTGGGCACCAGTGTAACAGCACAACCATGGCCAAACTTCCCTATAAAGTGCAATGAATTAATAAAATGATAGATCTGCAGAAATGACATCATCTGGGAATAAATGCAAACAAATTGAACATGAAGGGGTTTGGGATGCTGGTGAAGATTACTTGGGTTTTCAGCAGTGAAGGAAATAGACAAAAGACCATTGCTAATGTACAACAGCACCTAAAAAATACCTGTATTAGTGGGAGATATTAGGGCTGTGACTTACTGACAGACCTGACGATTAAATTGTTCATCCACAATACACTAAATAGTAGTAGTACAACACTGATTTTAGGCTGTATTTCCAAGGAACGTGGCTTACTTTGGCTTCAGGCCTTTTAATGTATTACAAACTTACTGTGATGGGCACTTGAAAGATGGGCATCTCTCCAGTTTCCTGCTGGAAGCTGAACTGAAACTATCCAGGTGGGTTTCAAAGCATCCAGCAGATATCACGTGCTGGTAATGCAGTACAGATTACTTACAGGTATGATATCAACCCAAGATCTAGTTAACATGCAGTGTCCTATAGACCAGTCTCTCCAAAGGTCTGTGTTCTGGAACTCAGAAAGAAAAAAATGTATTAACCTATGTTTTAAATAACCTTTTACATTAAGATTCTGCAAGTCAGAGTACTACAAAGGCAGATTTTTTTTATCAGTCACCAGAAAAACAAACTTCTCCTGGATTTAAATCTAGCATGTTTGATCAGTCAAAATTGTTTTGAAGTATATCATATTTTCATTTTAACATTGAAACTTGTATGTGCTCAGAAAGCAGAACAGTATGTCTAGCTTTAGCCTGTGCTCATTTATAATGAGTAATTATCTAATGACGGCAGTGTTCAACATGCATGAGAGCTCCTGTAGCAAGAATTGGAATTTTAAAGGAAACACTATAGATCAAATGATAATGTCTCATTTGTATTCTCTCGGTTCCCTATCTGCTATTGCACTTCATAAAGCAACTATAGAAATGGATTGCAAACATGCTTCGTTTTTGTGTGAGATGAGAAAAGGCTCAATGATCCTTAAACAGTACCAGTAACCCCTTTCATGCACCTTCCAGTGCCAGATGACAGTATTCCAAGCAAATCACGTTGTATGAAATATGTTTTGAATCCTGTCTAGAAGTGTGCCACTAGTAAGGTCTTTGGGGATAAACATGTAACTGAAGGCAGCATTAGCTCTGCATGACTATGTGGATGTGTAGTGGAATTCTTGTCATCCATCTCTTCAGTTGTAGTTTTGGTGATACCTTTATTGAAGCAGCAGGATGCTGGGAAGTTCACTTTGGATTTCCCCCTTTCTAGTCTGTGGACCACAGGGTGTATGGGATGTATCTATGAAGTGTGACTTGAATGAAAGTGTCTCCTTATGCTCTATCTAGTGAAGGATATTGTTCACACCCTCTTCAGCATCAGTTTCATGAGGCTGATACATAAGTGTAACTATATTTTGTCTCATTCATTGCTATGTTAATCAGGTTTCAACCTGGATGTAATGGGTCAATGGACAGAGGACATGCCTATTTTACTGTTGTCAGGGCCCCTTGAGTGCTCTCAAATGAACATGTAGATGAAGTGAAAGCCTCTTTCTTGTTGCTAATGTCACAAGCTTCCATCCTACCCCACTGGGGGAGTAACTGAAAAGATGGCACAAATGTGGAAAAGTTTGGATTGACCAGAGGCCCCAAATTTGAGTGTACTTCCAGCCATCAACTGAATCCATGAATATGCTGTGCAGACAGAACATCAGTGGGAGCAATTAAGTAGTCTGTTTAAACAATGGAATATTGATTTTAAAAAATCATCTTTGGGTACTCTCTGCATTGTGCAACACACTATGGCTAAGTCATGGGTGCATGTTAAAACTATAAAAAAACATATGTTTTCCCTGGAGGTTCAAATTCTGTTTCTCATGGATCAGATGGCTAAGGCAGTCTGAGGCAGTAGGGTAAACTTATTTCATAATTTTATATTCTGTTCCAAGAATTACACATATTTAGTGCAATTGGGTATTGAAGTTCAAAGTCTGTTCTTTCCTCTTGCAGCAACTGCTTTTTGGTCTCTCAATTGAGAGTAAAAAGGGTTTATTTGCATCTGTGGGTTTATATTGTGGATCCACTACAGTGATAGCTGACACCAGCTGCTGACAGAGTGGCTTTATTCCTTAGCATTCCCCAAAAATTGTGTGTGATGAGTGAATTCTAGGTAAAGTCTTTGCTGAGTCAAATGCTCTTCTTTCAATGTGCTTTTAAATGTGGAAAATTCTACTTTTTGACATGTTCTAAAAGTTGTTTGGTTTGGCTTTTCAGTATGCAGTTGTTCATTTTATAATGATGAAGGGATTTGCAGGGGTTCCATATCAAGCCCCAGTTATATGGTTATTATCAATATGCCCATGATTTACATTTAGAGAGTAAAATGAGAATCCAGACTTCTTGTGTAGTCTTAATTTGGTGTCTTTTGTGTATGCTCCATGATATTCATTTGATCTTTGGGTCAAATCTTATTTTTTTATAAAACTTTTTGCTTTTTTAGTGATAGGATGGGCAATGTGGTCTAAAGGAGCAGCCTCTTGATTTTTATTTTAAGTCTTTAATAGATATTGCAATTATTGAACCTTATTTAAAGATTAGTCTGAATAAAGCTATGGTTCCTCTCACCCCTCAGCACTTGGTTTTAACGTAGCAAGTTTGGGAGTACAGTGGAGATTTTTCTAGAGATAAATGCTTCAGTTGGCTCTAGCACAGTTGTCAGCCAGTGATCTTTGGGACAATGCACAGACAATCTAATTTTGCTGGGCATTGGAATGGGACTGGAATATGATGGTGGAATTTAGCTACATATTTGTAACAAATCTACAAGGGCTACCTGTGTGCCCACTTGGCCAGGCATTGCCTCCAAAGCCACTGTTGGACCTGCCAACAGCTGAACAAGTAAATAGGTTTGATCTTTGCCAGCTGGCTGGCAAACCAGCACATGTGCACCAGAGGTTGTACAGCCAGGCCAAAAATTAGACAGGATTGATGAGACTACGAGGAGGCTGGAATATATCACCAAAATAGAACTGAGGTGTGGAGTGTCCCACTTCCTTGCTCAGGGTCTCTTCTTTTAGATAAGCTGTGGAAATTTAGGAAAAATCTTTTATACAGAGAACAGCAATGCTAGTGAGATTTCTGACAGCTGTTTGTCCCTCTTTCAGAGCAGGTATATGTCAGAGCTTTCTGATAACTTTGTAATGTTTATAGCTAAAGTGGAGGTGGAAAATAACAAAAGCTTGAATGGCTGCTTAAAACTTAGAAGCTTGGTAAACCTTTTAAAGCTTTTCTGTTTGCAACTGTTAATGAAACAAATGGAAATCTGTTTAGCAAAATAAAAAATGTTTATAATGTTAAAATAAATTGACTAGAAACATGAGTATTCTATTTTTAAAGAGATTTAAGAGTTTTCCATTGACAGTAGATAATAATTTGGCTTCTATGCTAATTTTAGTATTTTTCACTGTGTAGGAGGTATGCTTATATATGCACATATATGCATATTTGTCTGCCTTCATAATGTGGACAAATTATTTGTGCATCTAAACATATGTATATACAGATGCATACATCTCACTGACTCATGGCTTGGTTTTGCTTAATTCAACACTTTATCAAAGAGACTATCAGGGAGCAGTTCCACACTTTGGGGAAAGCCAAAATGCCCATGGAAAAGTGTCTTCTAATTGGAAATTACACAGAGCTAAATGCTTTGAAGTCCACCATGAATATAAACGTGCAAAGCTGTGTTCACTGTTGGGCTTGCAACCTGTAACAGTCTATGTGCATTCTCTAGTTAAATTACATACTCAGAGCACTTCCAGTGAATTCAGTGGGTCTACCCTGAATGAGCAAAGTTAAGTAGGTGCTTAAGTGTTTTCAGGCTTTAGGCTTTACAAGCTTTCATAATTAGTGCTCTAGACAACATTAATTAAAGAGTACTTTAGAAAGAATATAGCTGTTTAAACCTCTCTAGTGGTTTGCATCTTATTCAAGGATCCCAATCAATGGAACACATGGATAATCCACTCAGAAAGCAATGCTGGGTTGGTATGATTATAGTTTAATATAATCTGTGTACATCTTTGCAGTTGTGTGTAGCAAACATAACTTTATACAAAGTCACTTCAGTTCATGCATCATTAAATAAAAGATAGTAACAATGAAAGAAAACATATGTTGTCTATTTTATTATAGAGTTTCTTGCAAGTACTGTGATCTGTGGTAATCAAATATGATGAAGAGGCAAGATTTTCTGAGTCTAGTAATATTTCTCTTATTTCCTTCTTTAGCCTTGGGCCAGAGTTAATCTCTTACACATCCTCCTGTGATTATATAATTGAGGAAAAATTTAAAATAAAACACTGATTAATAGCTGTAAAATGTTCTTTATGAACAAAAAGACTTACTGAAATATTAAGCACTGTGTTATATCTAATTTATTGTGAAAGGGCTGTTTTTATTTTATTGTTGCACTCTGTGTGATAGATAATAGTCTCTTGTCTTCATGAAACCATCTTAGTGTCATGTGGCAAATCTTTTGACGTATGATGAAGGATTGTGTTTGGCACTATAGGATCCCCTGCAGTAGCACTATTTAAGGCTTAACCATAGTTTTAATCTTTGATACTGCTTGCCTTTCATGCCATCTTTTCTTCCCATATTGAGATAATTTCTATATGCTGATGAAGAAAATTACTGCATCTTGTACTGATATAGTTGTAAAGGCACAATAAAATTTGACATCTTCCATTTAGTGAGTGTGACTTGATCAGAAATAGGACTATCACTCAGAACAAATTATTTTGAAGCTTAAAGCAGGAAGGATGTAATAGTTAAGCACAAAATTACTTGATGGGTCTTTAATCACCTGACAATTATAAAAGAAAAGATTTCTGTCCATTACTGAAAGAGGAACAAAAGACCAAGAATAGAAATAAAGACGATGACAAACTAAATTATTGCGGGGGTGGGGGTCTCCTGCACTATCTAAAACCTCTTACTAGTTTTACTATCTAAAAACTCTACAATAATGGGGAAACTCAGACATTTCCTTGAGTATGTTGGGCTTATTTTCATCTGGCTTTGTATTTTAATTGTTCTAACACAGAGAAAATACTGAAAAGCCCCTAGGAAATCAAGGTGTCTACTTCTTTCCCTGAAGAAAAGAAATGGTGGACCCAGAGTGCCTGCAGGGTTTAAGGTGTGGAAACATCTCCAAGGCACAGGCAAGCCACCAGCCTGGACACTGGCCTGGTGTGCCAGAGGGAGCAGGACTGCAAAAATCCTTTGGGTTAAGAGATGGAGTTACCCAAAACCACAAAAACTCACAACTTCAGAGTAGGAATAGGCTTCCTTCTCAAAGGGGGACAAAGATACAAAATTCTGTACTATTTCTGTTTTCTTTGAAAGACCAAATTTTTTTATCAGATGTACTTTCCACTCCCTCTCAGCATTGCGCCCACAATTCCCACTTAGTTAAATGAAGCTATAAAATCCCAATTTGGCATGATAATACAAGAATTATTAAACAGGTTAGACTGAATCATCATTTTTTCCTCTGGCCTCAACTCTGTGCCAGTGACTGCTGGTTATAAATACTGTTACTGAAACAGAAATCAGCACAGTGTACTCAAGTTTCTTTTCAAATAAAGAGCTTTTTTTCAGCATTCAGGTTCCCCATAGGCTTTTAATCAAGGTTATGGGAAAGTCCATAAACTTTCTGCTGAATATTTAACAAGCTGGAGGTCGTAGCAGACATGAGATCCCAAGGACAAGTGAAATGAGATTGCAATCAGAAGAGCAGAGGAGACCTGGAGATAAGCAAAGATTTGTCCACAGATAATATCTAACAGAACAAACACCAGAATCACGTTTTCAAGCTGCTTTAGAGAGACTTAATTTTCTCAGTATAAACAGCTATAAAAAGGGGTAAATACAAATGCATGGTTTTAGTCACTGAAATGCATTGAAGTGATGATTGAAATCTGGTCTGAAAAAAGTTTAAAAAAATGGAAGACATTCATTATAGTTACACACACTGCTTTTTTCCTGACCTAAAATCCCAACTCCCTAACAGCTTTTCAAAATAAATTCTGTAAACAGCCTCTGTTATACTGAATTGTAATGCCTGTTTATATGTGTTTAGCCAAGACCTTTTGTTTGGTAGATCTTTATAACTGAACTATTTTTAACAGTATAGTTGTGACAATATTTTTCTGTATACAAATGGAAAAGCAATCGTGCAGCAACTCTTATCCATGCCAATTCAGCAGCTATAAATGTATAATTATAATGCTCTGCATAATGTATGGATTTGAATATTCAGAAGAGCTATCTGTAATGTCAGCCTGACACATGTGTAGAGGCTACATGGGGTTTGCACCATGAGTTGGCTTTGCAGCATCAGGGCAGAGACAGGAGTGAGCCAGAGCTGGGGAGCTGCTGCGTCTGCAGGGGCTCCAGGAGCCGTGTGGTAGTGTGGGCTGCAGCGGGCAGGTCTCTGGCGATGGCAGCCTGCAGCACCTGCCCTTTTTGGTTGTCTTTGGAATTAACTGCCCAACAAAGTTCACTCCCCATTAATTGATGGAATTTTAACTCTGTGTGTGTGTACGTATATATATATACACATATACACACCTAAAGTGGTATGTTTTTTATTCTTCATTTGTAGCAAAAAGACACTGAAAACTTTAATAATTGGCAATATAATTTCACAGCCTGCTCTGACTAGTATAGATTTAAATTCCTTTTATAAAGCCACGTTGTCCTGTGCCTTTTAATCACCTTTTTTGTTGTTTTTTTTAATTTTTTTTTTTTCTTCTTGTGTGAGCACTATTGAAATACCCTCAAAAAAATCTGCTGAACTTCAGGCTGGCATTGTAGCATGAAAACAGAGCACATCCCATTTCTATTAATAGAGCAGCACACTTTTTCAGTAAATCTGGTTAATCTTTGGCTTAATTATTGTCATAGAAGAAAGGCTGATACCATGCTAAATGTTTTCCCTCCTTTTCTTGTAACCGATACTGTTAAGAAGACCAAATGTTAGCAACTCTGTGACAACTGTTCTAGGTTTGTGATGATTTCCAACAGTCTCATAAATCAAATAATTAATTTGGGGGTTCATTTCTAAGAACTGAGTGAATTTTTCTTCAGATTATTCCTTTCATAATCCTGTTCATTTTCATTGAGGGGAAAAGAGCTCAGAAAAGAACTGCAAACAAGCTGTTAATTTTTGTGACACATTTGTGATATTTCTGTTACAAAGGTTATGGTTTTTACATCCCTCTTATACCCTCTGTCATTCAAAGGGATTCTTTAGTTCAAATATCTTGGCAAGCATCTCCAGCAAGGAAGGCTAAAAGTGATCCAGCATTTTTTTTTCATTAAATGCCAAGAGCTGGAATCCCCTTTCTCTCCCTAATGAATGAGCACTGCTTGTCCAGAATGGCTGGGCTCTGTCCCAGATGCAGTGCTGATACTGGGATCCTTGTAATGATGAAAAATTTATGCATCTCATGAGCAGATATTTTTGCCTGATTTCTTTCAAAACAGGGAAGAAAACACCTGTTTGGGTATTCTCCCTCGCCAGATTAATGAGGTGAGACTTCTGCATAAGGTTAGGCTGAATGAAGATAACTTTTCTTATGCAGGGTTGAGAGGGTATGATTTGTTGCCCCTTGGTTTTTGATCATGCTGTCAAATCACATCTTTGCCACTGTATACGTAACTTCATACCAAAAAAAAGTTATTCTTTCTGATGTATTTAAAATACAAGATAAAAATTTGAATCGTGCCATTTTTAAGTCTAGTCATAAAATAACAATCAAGCATTACCACCATGAAATGTCTGATAAAAATACTGAAAACCTGAAGGAGTGCTTGGTTAATAATAACTGTAATTTCAGTGCTTCACTTGTAAGATATTTGTGTTTCACTTCAGACTGTACTACTTTCAAGATAGAAGAGCTGAAAAGAAGTATAAACATCCATTATATGTAGTTTGTGCATATATCTTTTTCCTTTGCCAATCTAATAATTTAGTGCTCTACTTTCAGCATAAGACAAAGAGAAACAAGTTCAGCAACTGATGAAAAAAATTAGAACACTTGTGTTGAAGGTGAATCTTTTGACCCCACTACATTCAGTCTGTCCAGTGAACTTGCCCAGGAAGTGTTTAACTGCTCTTCTCAATGGAAATGTCAGAAAGTTAAAGTGTAAAGCCACACAAAAAGGAAATTTTTGTTTTGTAACAGGTCTCTAATAACAATACCAGGAACACAATTAAGAAGAGAATATCAGGTTAAAATTTATATTTTCTTTTTAAAGAACTCTCTTTTTCTGATACCAGTAATTTATAAACCTGGTAGCTATCTTAGCAGTCCAATATAGGACATTTCAGCATGGAACCACTGAGTTTAGTTTTTCCCTGTAACAAACTTTAGTAGTCTCGTTGTCTTTGATTAAATATGTTTGTCAGAGAACAGCAGATGGATTAAAAATAAGAAAAACAAAAACTTTTCACCTCTTCTGACTGACCTTTATTCAACTTTTTTGTTTTTTCGCACTAGTAATGTATAATAGTTTTTCAGTTTCTGTAG
The DNA here is from genome assembly GCA_907165065.1 of Caprimulgus europaeus. The sequence continues at coordinate 17,330,471 of OU015538.1, read as the reverse complement.
AATATGTTTTATAAATTTAAATTTCAATCTATTTCCCTACTATATGTACACTTAGGTTTATGTATATGTAGGTTGTCTTGAAAAACAGGTATTTTACAGAACTGCAGTGTATATCAAGACTTTCAGAATGTTTCATAGTACATCTCCTCTAAGAGCACCTAACAGGAGCCCTGCTTGTTCCAGGTGATAGATGATACCAAGGGTTTCTCTTGGGCTGGCTCACTCACTCCAGTAGCAGCATGGTCGCAGTCTCAGGTCTCTGCTGCTTTCGGGGAATACAGGGTTGGAGTTGTCTGACTGTGAAAAAAGAGCACAAATGTCCATGGAGAAAGATGATTTCCCAAGCTGCCTCTTCTGGTTCTGTAAGATCCATGAAATTGGAAGAAAAGGGAAGAGAGACTGTGATTAGAGACTCTCAGTGTGGAAAAACTTTCACAGTATCTGTGCAGAATATAATAAACGATGTGGTTATGCATAACACATAATCCTTGCAGAGATTTCATTTATTCATACAGAGGTATTGTTATGCAGTAAGTGCAATAGATCTATGTACACCTACATGGAGGTGAAAGTGATCCCCTTCTATTCTTTGTGCTGCTTGGCATTTTCAGTTTCTTTTCTTTGAAAATATAAAATATTTTCAGGAAATTTAAATTATTGGAAATTTCAGGGGGGATTGTTTTGGGTTTTTTTTTAAAGATTAGGAAGCACTAATAAGCCAAATGATGGAAGATATTAAAAAGGGTATAGATAAAACTATTTCCCAGTGAAGCTGACTGAATAACTATTTATTTTGTGAGAAATTAAAATGTAAATCTCTGCACAAATTATGATAGGTATTAGATATGGATAATAATCTATATTAAAGGAAATATTAATGTGTTGATAGAAATTAAATGTATTGATAAATCAAGTGAGATACTTTTATTCCACATTTAAAATAGCATAAGTAGGTATATATTATCTGATAATTGTTTCACATAATAGGGAAATAGCAACATTGTGGCTGACAAATATGAACAGGCTACACATGCTAAATGAAGAACAGCATCTGAAATCCTGGCAGGACTGTAGCAAGCCTTCCAGATAGCTAAAAAGCAGTAATGAAAGAATGTGTAGTCTTGTCATATTAGAAACATTCATAAATCCTGCATAATGTGACAATGAAATGGTTTTCAGCAGGATTAGGCAAGGAAGTGCAAACTTATTTATTTTTCCAGAAGATAAACTAGACTGCAAAAATAGGCAGGATGACATCCTGTCAGCATCTATGAGAACTTTATTTAGCCCATGTCCTTCATATCTGATCTGCATTTACAAATAAGGATGTTATGGAAGAATATATTAAAGTTTTCCCCATTACATGAAGTTCAATACTGTGTTTTTGCTTTATTTCAAATGCTTATTTAGCCATGTATCTTGATGTAATACAGAGAGATACATCGAGGTTGCTACTGGAAAATAGGGTAGAGACCTTCTGCCTTCTCAGTCTGTAGGCAGGATCCATAGCCTCCCAAAAGATATTAATCAATATAAATAATAATTTAAAACAAGATCTCTATTTCACAATGGGGCAGGTAAGAAAAAAGTGTTGCTGGTTTGTCCTTGATGCTGTTTGGTTTTTATCCATACTGTCTCAAATAAGAAAAAAAAATACTGCTTTTGCTCAGGAACTTAAAAATAGTTTAATATGTTTTCAGTTGTTTTTTATAAGATACTAATAAAATATCATGAAATATGGTTTAATATCATGGGACAATTTTCAGGTGGTTATCTATGGGAGGGTTGTCAGGCAGTGAAAATGAAAGGGATATCCAGAAATGAATTTGAGGTCAATATGTATATTTGTCTCAAATGTTTTCTTAATGTTCCTATTTTTAAACATTTATCATAAGTGTTTATTGTAATTAAATAATTCCCTAGATAGCCAACTTCAAATGATGCTTATACCAAGAAAAGTTTATTAAATTTTAAGGAGCTTTATTCAGTTTCTGTTGTTGACATAATTAAGAGTTGGCATTTTCCTGGCAGTATGAAAAGAGATTTTTTTTTAAGGGACATTTTGGTTTAGAAGCAAATATTAAGTAATTCATTAATAAAAACCCTCACCTTTCTGCCAGTCTACACTCAATAACTAAATTTTCAAATTAAATTATGGAAGAAATGGAGATTTGAAGTAAGATGAAACCTGCAATTCCAGTAGTAAAACATAAGACAAAGCTAAGAATAGTCCTACAAATAGAAATGAATAAAGAAATAATTTTTCACATGTATTTTTCAAGGCTATGCTGACATTTTTCATTTTACCAATCTGCTATTTGACATCAATCACTCTCATTATTCTGAAACATTAATCCAGCAATGGCATCTCTGCCTTCATAAACTTCCTGGCACGATTGCTATATGCTGTCACTAATGCCTGAGACCAAAATAATTTTAAGAAAAAGTTAGATATATATATCTAAGATTTATAGGTGGAAAAGATGCATTTAATAAAAAAATTAGTCAAAAAAAAAATCATCTCACCCACTCATCTGAAATAGTTCATAAAGCTTTTGGAGTAACAGCCACGGAGAACATTTTCCTGGGTTTTGGCAAAAGACAACAGTGAGTGACTGAACTTAATGTCCAACTGCAAATGTTAGCTAGATACAACATTACTGCCAGCATTATAAAATCATTTTCTGTGCAATCTGAGTAGTAAAGGTGACAATGGAAATTGGAGCTGAGAGCTGTATGACTTGCCAGGGACCCATAGCCACTGTCGTCCTATAAATCTTGATTTGCTCGGTTTGGTTTTGGCTTAGTTTTATTGTGGCACACAAGTACCTTCTTGTGAAATTACAGTGGAAGTTTCTCCAGTTTGCTCACAGAGAAAGGCACGTGATGCTGTACTCTGTCTCCTTATACTTGCATTTAAAATGGTCCTGAAACAACGTGGAAATCACAGATATCTATTTATGTTATTTCAGTATGAGAAAATGCTGTTATTCACTCAGCATGGGCAATCAGTTCTAGTTCTAAGGAAGTCTAAGTAAGGTCTCTGAATGGAAGTCTAGGTGCAAACCTTTTGTCTTGTTTAATGGCTTTTGTGTCTGTGTAACTGTTGATATGTTGGGTCCATAGATAAGGATTTAAATTAATCTGCAGTTAATACTTTATATTTGTGATTCAAGATGAAATGAGTGTAACTTGACACTTTTAAGTCTGCCTGCTGGAATTCTGAAACTGGTGTCTGTAATTTCAAGGTAGATCCTTCCAAACTTTCTGTAGTGTTCAGACTGCATGCATGTTTTGTGAGGAAAAAAAGAAGAAAAAAAAAAAAAAGAAAAAAGAAAAAAAAAGAATCTGTGCATAAACACATTGAAAAGGAAGAGTTCCTGACTTTGGTTAACAGTTTTTAGAGAAGTCATTATCTAGCTCCCATAATAACAAATTTTTACAGGTTTTTTTTTTTCACCTGAATGCTGTGAAATCCCCAGTTAGACATGTGTCCTGTGCCTCTGCTAACATGAGGAAATCATACTCTCTTGCTACAATTCCTCACAAGGTATTTACTATTTGTTAAATGTGAATAAAGGATAATTGGTGATTGGTTATGTTTTCAGCTCCCTAGACTTTTTAAGTGAAGCTTTCTTTGGAGTTCAGTATTGCTTTGAGAGTACAGTTTTCATAGCATGAACTATTATTTAATCAGCAGAACAGAAATCTTGCTGATTTATTTTACCGATGACGGTGCCTGGTAGCTGGCACTTAGGCTTGTTTAAGCTATTGTATTACCATTTCCTTTAGTGTAGCTTTCTGCTTTCTGCTGTGAGTAAATGTCATCTTCAGACAAATTAATAATTTGTTACCATTTGCTGAAGCAAGAAGGAAGAGAGCTGGAAGCCAGCTAAATAGGCAGGACCACTGCAATGGCAAAAACCAAGTAAGTATCGCTTATAGTCAACCCTCCAAATATACCAGTAGAATGCAGTAAAATGGAAATAGTTTCTCACAATTGTTTACCACCTTCAGTGCATTAATAATAGATAAACATTCAGTGGTGCTATCAAATTATGTTTGTTCTGTCAGTGCAGTTAGGGAGAGCATCCCTATTCTGAAATGGAGCATGCTGTAGTGTAGGCATGTGTACAAAGTCTCATCTTGCAGCAGGAGAAGCAGGAGTCTCATCATCTCCTTAACTGTGCATCTGAACAAGCCTTTGTAGCCAGTCAAGTAATTAAACACATGCATAAATGATCTTTTAATATGTGCTCTGTACTGGGAGTTTCTAAAGCATCTAAGGTAACTAGTGTCCATTGAATACTGAAGTGAGTTTGTGTCCTGTGGAAACGTCCTCTTTCAAATAATCTGCATATTATCACTTGGAGAGGCCAAGATATCTCTCTTTAAGATGCTGAGTGATTCAACATAGTCCTTGTTTCCTACTGGGTTCAATCCGAGTTTGATCAGTGAGTTATTAGCTAGAGGTGAAGGCTGCACTTGTCAGAACGTACTTTTTGTTCTGCAGGATTTCATCTTGCCATGCAGAAGGACTTGCTCATAGAGGACACGGTGAAACCATTCACTTAGCTGCAGTTGAATGTAGCTAGCTGTCTGGCTGCTGCTTTTAATTAAATCGACCACCAGCCAAACGACTTGGCTTGTTTCCATGGCCTTGCTACTGTAGAGGGTTGTTTTCCCCCCAGTTTGTCCAAGGATAATCTGCATGCTACAGCTTATTTGTGATTCTGACTAATAGCACATTGCTTTACTCTTGGTAGTTTTATTAATCTTTATTAAGCTCATGACCAGTTCTTAGTCCTTTGATTTTTTGCTTTCATGTTTTATTATAGTCCTTAATAAGTAAAATCACCTTTATCATTGGTGGAGGTACTGTAAGGAGTAAAAAAAGTCTCAGCAGAAGGATATTTTTACTAAATGGGTGTGTCTGTTATAAAAGTTGTAAGATATCTGAAAAAAATATAAGCTTATTCAGTGTACTTATTTCCTGGTAACTTGATAGATTAGTTGCAAGTTATGGCAGTCAGACACATCCTATTATTTATACAATGGCTTTTTTTAAGAAAGTTCATTTCTAAGGTAAGCAAGTAAGTCCTTATATGGAGGTGGGGGAATACTTAACCTTGAGTACAACAACATTAACTCCAGTGAGCTTAATGAATTATTCATGTTATTATGCACCTTGAGAGACATCAAATTGCTGTGCACTGTCTGCAAAGTGCAGTTTACCAAAAAATGATAGCTCAGTGAAATATATTTGTATATCTGAACATTAAACTAAAGACACTACTGTGAAAAGGCCTTGGTGGATATACCTGTATAATCCTTGCAGAAGCAAGGTCCTGCATGTCATTTCGTAATCCACTTGCAGTCGTGACTCATTAATAATTTGTTTGCGAGGAATGGCCTAATAGACAAAAATTGTTTAATATTCAAAGATTCATATACCAGCAATAGAGAAAATAATCACTGCAAGCACTAACCTTTTTACAATGAAGCTGTTCATTATGGCTTCTAGAGTTTGGTACAACACCCTGAAGGATGATGTTGCCTTTTTCTCTGTTGTATTTAGCTTTTTGCAGGTGGAAACCAGAATGCTATTTGCCTTGCAGTGTGCAATCCTGGAGGGAAAGTGACTATTTTAAAAGCTTAGTTGAGACTGGTGCTGGCATTTTCTTTTACAATAAAAAAAAAATGATTCTCTATGAACTATTTTTTTCTGAGGTCTTCAGACATAATGCTCTTCATAAATATTTCCTGCTTTTGTCCCCCCATTCTAAAGTCCCACTTTACCAGATTACATATAAATAATTGTGGAACATATAGAGACTATCCATTTCTGAATTCTGTGTGTCTTTTTGCACAGAGAACTTTATCCCAGAATTTCCTTATTTAAAAGCGTGTATGTATATTATGTACATCTATAATATTATTATAGATTATTTTGGAGAAACTTCACTCAGAGGAGGTCATACAAGAGACTGGGCCTGTGGGTTCCTTTTCTGAATTTATTTCTTAATAGTAAGATATAGAGGATTCTTCAAGTGCTAACTCTATCATCATTTATACAGCAGTTAGAGCAACCGATAGACACACACACGGCCTCATACTACAAGGACACATGGATGGAGTTTTTCCTTTTTCTGATGACTTGTATTTATTACATTTTACTCCCCTCACATTGTAGTTTACCAAATACAGTATCTTCATATTTTAATATTACCTTGCCATCTTCCTGGAACTACTGATTTCAGCAGGTTGGCTGTGAAGAGCACAAAGCCATAGCTAGCTCTCAAATTAGAAAAGTCACTTTAAACCACTTTTAGAGCAAGGTTTTCTGCTTTGTAAGTTCTGGAGCTGTGGCCCTCCAAGCCTGATGGCCAAGAGCCTTTGCAGACCATAGAGCCTGTGCTGAGGACAGAGTGGGAAGTGCCTGCAAACACAGCAAGCTTCTTTCCTTCCTCCAAACGGGCTCATGCTGTCAAGAGTGTTTTCAAATAGTCAATTTTACAGCAAGTGCAAAGGTGTGCAGACTATTTTTAGTAGCTTAATGTTTTTAAGACATTTTGTATATAGATATATATGTATTATATGCATATAAATGTATATAAATATATACATTTCTATCTTTAGAATACCATTAAGACTGCAGTCAATTTTCATGGAATATAGGGAAGAAAAAGAACAAACATTACACTGTTTATCTTCTATTCAATAGACTGCTTTTTATAATCTAGAAAGGCTACCTGGGTAGGCTTGAACATCTGATGAAACAAGGTTTGAATACAAAATGTCATGCTTCATTCCAGAACTTCGCTGCAATAGCTTACATATATGTCTGTGTACAAATATTTACACTTTCCACTTTCTCTCTGGGCTGTTCATTCTCTGGACCTTAGCACAGGATTAGTATACTTTTCTGTCATATTAATCATTGACATTTTAAAAATTGTATTTCCTAATCTTAGTAACTCTCCATAATGCTTAAAGAGACGGTGCAGGGGGTGTTTTAAGAGGACACAGACGTCATTTTGCTATCTGAATATAGATGGATGCAGAACTCCTGCAGAAAGAGATTTATCATTAACTAAAATTCAAAACATCAAAAAGATTCAAATTGAACCCTCTGGCATCCTCAGCTCCATATCAAGATGGTATTACCAATTTCTGAACATAGTCACTAATTGCTTTTGTCTGTGAAATGTCTTTTAACCCATTAAAAATGCTCAGGGCAAAACCCATGTAGTTTATGGATTTAGTTCCTAATACTTTGTAACTCACAAGATCTGAAAATTATGATAAATCTCTAAAGACTCCCATGATCGAAGGCTGATCTTTTCCTTGTAAACTATGCTTGTAGCATTAATTATGGTTTATATGTATATACATGAGAAAGCATTCACTAATTTTGAAATAGCCAAACAATTTAAAATCAAAATGCTTATGAAGAGCTATTTCCCATCTGAACATCTAAGCACAGATAAAGTTTCCTAGCTATAGAAATATCAAAATTAATAGGACAGATAGCAATTTGTATCAGTTCCAACTTTTGCCAAGAGACGTTTAATCAAAAGATTTAGAAGTATTCCAGTCAGTGTCTAGACTGGCAGGAAGATGTTGAGACCAGTGTAAATCCTTGTCTTTCAAATTATTATGTATGAGAAGGGATTACAAAAAGAAATTGTAAATATCAATGCAGACTCAAAGGGTGAATGCAGCATTAAATGCTTTTACAGCCACCTGGAGCGTCCTGTGGGTTATTTTACAGGTTTTTCATAAAGCACTTATCAAGTCTACCATTACAAAGTATTTTTTATTTGGCTTTTCTTTGTAGAGCTAATTTCAGTCTTGTGTTTTGACTACTGTGTGGTTTTACAACATCTTCTGATTGATTTCAGAGCTTATAATTTTAAAATTATTTTGTCTGGAATATGGAAGACTCAGTATGATATCTGACAGTTGTATATCTCTACAAAGAAAACTATTTTTTATAATGATTTAAATAAAACTATGTTTATCTCACTTAACCTTTTTGACAATAGAGATTTTGTTCAACTTAAAATGTGAGGAAGAAGCTTTTCTTTTCCTCTGAATAGCAAAAGAAACAATCTGAACAAATTATTTATTTAAGTCTGCAGTTCTTTGGTTGGGGTTTTTTGTATCTCAGTTGAGTGGAGCACCCCAGGGACCCTTTATCTAACTCTGTAGGTGATATTCTGAATATTGTCACTGGAGCAAAAGAATTGCAGGTGGAGAATTAGTACATTGGGACTTGCAGAGGTGGTTGAGAATAGAATGGAACAGGACTCTATAACAAAGCAGCTTTTTTGTTTGTTTTACTGGTTGGATTGTCATAGTAGCTTTGCGTTAATCCATTTAATACTTGAATAGAACTTTGCTGACTACATGAATTTGAAGAAATTTTTAGGCTTCCCCGCCACCAAACATACTTTAGAAGAGTAATACATCATCTTAGTGTTTTTGTGTTTGTTTCCAGACTGGGTAGGAATTTCTTTCATGTGGAATTTATTAGATTAGGTTGTCTGTGTACTGTATTATATATAATAGTATATCTATATGTGCACCTATATACATACATTTGTCACATCAATTGCTTTTGTTAACTATACTGTTTGTAATTTGTCAAAGACTTTAAAAAAGGAGGCAGAAATGTTAGCTAAAATAGGGACTGAGAAATATATGTTGACACTCATTAGAGATCACTTGAGTATTTTTCATGATTCATACTATATCAAAGAAATCCTCTAAATTTTGGAAGATACTTTGGAAAAAATGTTTTCTTTTGGTGTTTAATATACATTGAGTATATTGACTGTATTTGTAAATACAAATTCAGTAGCATAGAATGAAAACTTCAAAGAATGAAAATATATCGATTTAAAATAGACCGATTTGAAAAATCTCAAATGCAGATTTTTTTAAAATTTTGATCACAATAATACTGAAGAAAAAAAAGGTAAGTTGTTCAGATGCTTGCCTTGAACTGACAGATAAAACAATCAGGATTTGCTACCTACTATTGTACACCCTACTATTGTACCAAATATCCTGGAAAATATCTCTTATAAAATAATCTTACAAAAGCTCTTTTGCTTTTAAAAATTCCAATAATTTTATACCAAATTTTCATTTTAGTAATGTCTCATGTTATTTTCTTAGACTGTGTCTGTACCTACTGAGGTTATTATAAATGATCAGAAGTCACAAGAAATGTATAGGTGCACCAACTACAATTTCCTTAGGGTTTTTCTGTTGGTGTTCGGCTTAATCCATTTCTCAGTCCAAAACAAAATCCTATCTACTTAATTTTCTCTGGCACATGGTCCTGAGGTAAAAATTTATTGCAGATACTCATAGATACAACATCATATTGAGAAATATATAACTACTGCACTTATCTCATTACTTTGGAGTACATGTTCTTGTAGGTTATATATGTTATTTGCTACTGCTAGAATTAATTTCTCAATTCACAGAATTTATTTTTCATGTTTATCCAGTTTTGAAATTTAAGTTCAATCAATTCTGGGGATGGGAAGAAAATTAATACTCTTTAAATTCAAGATGACAGGTTTATGGATTGCAGTTTAAAGCAGGTTCAGCAGATGGACATATTCAGTCACGTACACCTACCTGATATTTGGTTGTCAAAGACCTTGGACTGTGCTGGAAGCAGATGCATTTACCTCTCACATTTACAGATGGGTCAGGACTGAGGTCACAAACAACAGAGTGAAAGAAATCTCAGACTTTGCCTGCTAGCACTGTATCTTGGGATGCAGCTCTGTTCTGCCCGAGTTCAATATCTAATGCTCCCTGACCCTTACTGTGTTACAAATAATCAGAAATATTCATTACAGAATGGCAATAGCTTTGGAGAAGTGGTGGAGAATGTATTATAAAAGGAAAAATACAGCCAATTCTCATAACTCCTTGCAAATTGTATTGGAAAGCCTTCAGCTGAATATATTCATGTTCTACTTTAAGAAATGCTACAAGTAATGTGATGAGTTGAATTATCCTCAAAGAATTCAGCTCATACAGATGTGTGTGTCCCTGTTTCACAGCGCAGAGGGTTATCCTTTCCTGTTTTCAGACTGCTACAGTGTGTTGAAGTATTAAAAAAAAAATCCTTTAAGGTCAGGTATCACTCTTAAAGTCATAAAGTCACATAGATTGAAGAGTGCTAACATGGTACTGCTTTGATTTTGTTTTGTATTTCTATGCCTTTTTTGGTTTTCTCTGTAAGCTTGAGTCATTAGCATTAACAGCCTGGAAAATTCTACTTTTCCAGATATTAATGGAAAAAAAAAATATTCTTTTTTTCTGGCTCTGATTCCACAACTCTCTCACTTGCAATGGGTACAAAAGAAGAATGAGTTCTTGGTAATGTTATTCCCATGTATACAAAGTTAGTGAAAGGTGCTCTAGAAAGAAGCATGAGGCTCTTTTTTTTTTTATTAATATTGAATTGCTTGCTTTGGATAATTTTCCACTTGTTCTTGTGAAACTTGTTACATTTTCTGGTTTGCTTTTTTTTCCTCTGCAGCCATAAATGATAGAAGCACTGTTGGTTTTGGAACTCTTACTGCTGCTTTGTTTTTCTCACTACAGAAAATGAAATTCCATAATGGGTTTGCAAGCTGATGCTTTAATAAAAGAAATGAATTGTACAAGAGCAAGGAATGCAAGATTCAAAGGCTTGTTCAGGCTATGCTGTGGTCTATAATATGCTATACCAGTTGAAGTTCTGATAGGAATGCAAAGTAAAATTTTCTTTTCTGTTCAGTGCAACACAAGAAAAGTAGCTATTAATTTCTGTTAATTTAATTTTTAAAATTAATTTATTAACTTTATGAAATATATGCTTTCAATTTCTAGCTTCAGCATTTGCTTTTGGATTAGACCACCGAAGTCTGCTAAGTCTTAACATTGCGATGTTCAACTTGCTACCAAAAAGAAATAAAATCTTCACTTGCAGGCTTCAAGCACCGGAGGAACTTATACCTTTAGCAAAGAGAGTACTTGCAAATAAGTTCCCATTCCATGCTTTAACTCATAAAATTTCTTTGCATTTATCATTATTACTAATAATGTTCGGTACAAGTCATGTATAAGGCTGCTGGGAATGGCACTGTAGTTTGTACACAGTGTTTTCTATAAACATTGAAGCACAACTTAATATAGCTCAGAGGGCAATACTTTATAGTTTGCAATTGTTCCTGTTATTTATGCTTATACTTCTATATTGATTTATATTTGGTTTTGGGTCTTTAACAAGGAGGGACAATTCTGACATCTACAGTAGAGTCAAATCATGTTGCACGTGGCAGTGGTTAGGAGAGGCTCCTGGGTGTAGGAAACCTGAGCATAGGCAAGGAGTGTCTGCAGCAAGTGCTCTGACACATACAGATTGAAGTCTGCTGTTCTTTCTCCAGAGACAAGTTTGTATTTGCAAGGAAGTAAATGTAGATGGGAACTTACATCCCATTCAGTGATCCGTCCTGATTCCACACATAGATTCTCTATGCTCAGTGTTGTTCACTTTTGAAAAGGGAGAGTGAACTCTTACAGAGGGCTGTTATGGTCCATTAAGTGTCTACAAGTGGAATAAGTGCAGAGTCCCCTATAAATTTACAGCCTTATTTACTGCATAATAAGTTTCCAAGGGAGATAAACTCACGTGCAATGATCCGTAGAGGCTAAGAAGAAATTGGAGGCAAGCGGACCCACCAACATTCTTCAACTGATTACTCATAAACCTTGGAAAAATACCATTTTAAACTCTGAGACAGTCTAATTTTATCCAAACAGTGCACTATTTTAACTTCATGTTACCCTAGAAATCTTCATGTGTCGCCCTGGTAATTTATGTGATGTTCTTTTGCAGGAACAAAAATCTATCTTACACTTAACTCTTTTTGATAATTAATTCTCTCCCATCTGCTTACAGCTGGTATGGTAGAAATGTGCTTACATTTCTGTATTTGCTCATGCCTTAGAATAATCTTTTAATATAAATAGCTGTGAATCTCCCAATAATTTTGAAATGAGCCTTTTTCAGTTTCTGGCCAGCATGTCCAAGTCACATTCTTTGTTGCAATTTTTAGTATGTTAGGAGAATGCAACCTGAACTTTTATCCTATTTAATAGGAAGGTACAAACTTTATTTCATATATGATCCATCCAGTACTTGAAATATGTTAAGAGCAGAGTGATCACATTCACATAAACACAAACATCATACCTCTGAGTTTATCTGTTTTCTTCTGTCCAAGAAACTCCACAACTTTTAAAGTACATTCTTTTTGCAACTAGGCAATAATTTGCACCTAATAAATAGTTGCAGAGTGTTGCTGCTCTAACCTGCTTAGTTTAATTAACACAAGGTGGGACACTCCATATTTCCCCTTGCCCTGGATAATGCATTGTGCATTTGTGTAGGGTGGGGTTTTTTTAACGTTTCTTAAAATGTTTTTAGGGAAAATGTATCCACCTTCTGCCTTGCATGTCTTATTTATTGTATAAGCCTGCAGCAAGCCAGGAGATAATTCCTCCAAAACAAAATAATACGGGAACAAAGAAGCTGTCCACGAACTGGGCTATTCTTAAGACCTCAGCAAATGAGCTGTGTTGACTCAGTGCCAGTCTACAGTGTTGGTTTGCTTCTTATGCAGTGCAATAAGCAACAGTCTTAGGGGGAAAGAGAGCTCTAAACATACATTTAATGAATAAAATGTGTGCATGCAAGACAAGAATGCACATGGTTGTCTGGAAAGACAAATTTTGCCTTTGTAATTACAGCTTCCATTCACAAAGGTTTTACTTGGATTTTGCAGAAGATAAAGAAGGTGATTCTTTGCAACTTGACTGTGTTTATGGAGGTCTCATTTTCAATTATGCTTTTATTCTAAAGTATTTTATTACTTTTTATTACTCTTAACTGGTGATGGACAAGTACTGATATGTATTTGTATTTTTTAAATGTATGATACTTTTTAATATAGAAAACTAAAAAGATACTTAAAATTATCCTCACCAAACCCTCTACTGGAAACTCCTATTTTTTAATCAATAATACAAACTGAAACGTGCATCAGTCCTTATTTATGTGCTGTCAACTACTCTGATGAGCTGTTCAGTTGTCACAGTAACTCACATTTTTCTAACCTACCAGAAAAGAACTTGAGGTGTTCAAACAGCTTATATTTAGTTAAATAAAAATTCTAAAAAATGTTTTTAAAAACCACTGGAAATCTGGCTCTGTAGAATTAAATTAAAATACAACTTTTGGATGAAACTGTATATTTTTTGTTACATTTTCAATTTTTTTAAATCTAAGAAATATGATGAAGATATATTTAGAAATTATCTTAAGTAAATGTTTTGTTATTTAAATGTCAAAGTCTGATCTTTTCATGGTGTTTTGGTTGTCACAAACAACTGCATACAATCAGTGAAATAGCTGTTATTTTTTTGTAACTTGAGTAAATATAATTCCAGCTAAAAAATATCAAAAGCTCTTCTAAAAGCAATGGAAAAGAACAAGGCTGATTTTTCTTTAGGTCAAATAGTCTCTTCTCAGACAGGACACATGGCAGGGATCCTAGCCAAGTGCATGGCAGTACAGATACTATTCAATGTGACTACAGGAGAAAGTAGAAATCAAACCATGTTTCTGGTTGCTTTAAGTTGTTCTGCGCACTCGTGAGGAAGGCAGCTGGTTAATTCATGCTGTGGCATATATAAATGTGGATTAAAGTCACCTCTGGTTATTCTTAAAGTACAAAACTGAATTGAATATTTCACATTTCATTATCCTCCATATACAAACCTCTCTACAAATATATTTTTTTATGTTAATATGCTAGGAAAATCAATGGTTTTGTTTTCTGTACTTTAAAGTTCATTCCTGCTGCAGAATATGAGCCATAGAATGAATTAAACAATCATTGCAAAATTTGGTGTATTTTCCTGAAAAGAAACTATTTTCAGCTCGTCACTTTGTACAATGTACCTTATAAAACCTTCTCATTTGCAGGGATCTAGCTGAGCAGAATTGACATCCTGATACTAGCTAATGAGATTTGGGTATCTGACTTCAAGTAGTTATGGTTCAGTAGCTACTATTTGCTCTGGAATACATGGGGAAAAATACTAAACTTCTGTAAGGAGTTTGTGCAGTTACTGCTGTAGGTCAAGTAACATCAAACAGTAAAACATCACCATCACTTCCTGAATGTGCTGCTCTGTGTCATGTCCACTGGTTAACAGGGACTAGGAAATTTTCTCTGATCTTTGCTTATACAATTTTAAGTATACTTTTCTAAAGTTTTCAGATGGATACATTTAATTTCTCTCTCTAGGAAGACAAATGTGCAGATTTCAGAGCCACTGAGCTAGTGGATTTTAAGTAGGGAGAAATCTTTGTAATATTGGTGTTTTTTTCCTGTTGTAATCATAGTGCAGTAAATTGGCTTGGTCAAGGAAGTACTCAAAATAAGGCTTGATCAGTTTTCGTCTTGACCTTTTCCCCTATGTTATCCAAGCACTTCATCAATGCTGCTCAGTTTATCTCCATAAAGCTTCTTGTGTGGGTTGTGATTGGATTCCATTTTAAAGCTGGAAACACAGGCAGAAGGAGACCTAATAGAAAACTTTCCATCATGTAGAAACACTATGATGGGCAGGAAATTGTCCTCACCTTAGTCCAGTTCTTTAGTCATCAGAGTGTTCATACTATTCTGACTGGTTTCAACTGAAACAGTGTGTAATGATTGTGGTAACTCCATGGTTAAACAAACAAATAATCTGTTAATAGGCGGTTTCACTTCATTTAACATTCCTTTTGCTTTGATTCATATTTCTTCTTTAAACAAAAGCTCTTTTAATTGCTTATATCTACTTCTTTCTATTTATTTCTTTTAACAGCTCATCTTTATCACTAGCCATAAACCGAAGTATGAGCTTTGCAATCAATGCTACCAAAAATTATGACTTTCAATATGAAATCTGAATTAATTGCAAATATTATTTTCTAGTTCCAGGCTCTGATTTAATTGCCTTGTTTTCATATGAATAACTTATATGGCTTTAGAAATGAGTACATTGTCCTTTGCTTATTTGGAGGTAGACTGGACAAATTAGCAAACCAAGGATTTGGAGAAATGTATTTTCCTTCTTTGTAGGCAAGAAATGAACATTGGAGTGATGATGCGTTAAGATCACTTCACAGTGCGTAGAATAAATTCTGAAACAAAGTGCATGGGCAAAAACTGACAAAACAATTCTCTAAGTTTATACTTTCTGTGATCCATCGTTGAATAATAGTTTATATAAACAAACTACATAAATTTCAATATTCTATTTGTGAGATTAAAATCTTAATGAGATTTAAACTATTGTTTTCTTATCTCTTTTGTTTGTTAAATGTAGATTAAAATGCAGTTGCCAAAAATACGAATATTTTTTTTTTTAAACTGATGGAAAAGTATAAATATCAAACTGTGATAAAGTGATAAAAAAATACAATGTTATTAATTAAGTTTTATAATTAGCATTGTGGGTTCCTTGGGAAAACCCACCTGGTGAGTAGGATCTTGTACTTCATTAATTTATTTTACCAAGTTCCAATTTCTTTTGAAGACATTGCAGAAGTAAACTAAAGAGGACTTTGATATGGCTGCTTACTCAGTCATAGAATAGGAAGAGGATATATCGAGGCTCTTGTTTGCAGAGCTATCTATCTGTGTTAATTTTTCTGAGCTGTAAATTGTCATGCAGTCTATAAATAATTTCTGACTCCTAACATTCCTGTGTAATGAAATCTCTAAAAGTACAAGTGTTACGTTACTGCTGGTGGTGAACCAGTCCACTACATTGAGTCAACACTTAAAAATATCCCCCAGGTTTCAAGTGCAGTTCTAATTAAAACCTAGAATTTGAACAGTTAAGTGCCAATTAGTTCATAATTCCCACGGAGCACATGGAAAATCTAATCTTCCCCCCTCTTTTTTTATCCTTTAGATGGCAGCATAATGGTTGCAATGTTTTGTGCTGCTGAAGCACCAGCTGTAATCAAAACCTTCAGTGGAACAGGGTTGAGCTGTGCAGACCTGCCATGCTAGCTGAGGCACTGGGGAAGTTTCTACCCTTCCCTGCTTATATGGGTAGCCTGCTCCATTACCCAAATCTGCCCAGATATCTCTTTGCCAAGGTCAGACCCTTCTAAACTGCTCTGAATTGTGTAGCATGCTACCATTAAATAATAAGATTTTTTAAATGAACTTTCTTTTCTAAGTACTACAAAGAGATTATTCCATCTTTATTTGTGCAATAGTGCAAGCAGCCAACAGAATTTTTGTATATGGAAAGTCAGCTTCAAATGTTATCCTAGTAACAATTCTTTCTGGAACTAGCGAAGCAAAAGTTGTTGATAATTATAATGAGCCTATTAAGCCTAGTCATGAGTTTAGTTCCATCAGGAAAAGTTTTAGATTATTTTCTCATCTCTTTTATTCTATTGAGAATAATTAGTGGCATGATAATCTTCTTACCTAAAAGAGGAATAATAATTATTTTTTAATCCCAATACAGTGTGTGATTTAAAGCAAGGCCATTACACTTTTGACTGGGTTTTTTTTTTTTCCTTTTTTTTTAATTAGAATTAGGAAAGCCATAAGTGTAAAACAGGTGATATGGTCAGTTAAGTTCTTTTGGGCTGCTTTTCATGAGCACAGTGCCACTGAGCTTGCTCGGCTCTCTCACATCTAATAACCCTACAAAAAGTTCCAGAGGCTCCAGATAGAACAGATTTGCAACTGCAATTACAAGGATAAGTCCCCAGCAAGATGACTGTTCAGGTATCTGCTTAACATGGCATTACATCATAATAAGTAGTAGTAGCCTTGCCCTTCTGATTGTCATTGCAGCTGAAGTATGTAGAAGCAGACACCAAGGACACTTCCAGGACTCTGATTCCAAAGTGAATAATCTGCTACATTAACAACAACATTATGTATTTGCTGAAGATACAGATACCTTGTAATGTTTATGACTAGCAATGTGTGCTGTCTAATGCTTCAGCTGCTTTATATATGGTAAAATCAATAATGGTCTTAGACAGCTTTATTATTTTAAGTATTTCAGATACCTGTGCTGGCGCAGAAGCTCGTTGTTTCTGAGGAAAGAAGGTACACATTTGGTGTCTTCAATGCTATGTACACTACAAGCTATTTTTTCTTAGAAGCACAAAAAGATACACATGCATAAAAATTTGACTAAAAAGAGAAACAAAATGGCTAATTCCTGAATTTGTTCTTACTAGTTTTCAAGTCACTCATAGGAATAGGTGCTTTATTTCCTGACAGCTCGTGGTGACTAGGAACACAGTCATTTTCGTGTTGTTCCAAAGGTGTTTTGGGTTGTTTTGAGTAGCTCATTGTAACTCAGCTTTTCTGATGGTTTCTCAAAAAAAGTGCTAATCTAAATCACAGACGGGAAAAGACCATGACCACTTAAAAATATGAATGTTTTAATGGTAATTTCTATTTTTGCTTAAAAAAGGGTTTTGAGGCAGTGTTGACTACAGGTCCTGAATTATGCCTGACATCTGTGTGTCATTTAAGTTCTATTTAATTTTGATGGAATTATGAGAAATTACTGTTTCTTTTCTGAAGCACTAACCAGTAGCTGTGCTTAATTTCTTATATTCTTGGGCAGGAAGTCTCCATTTACGCTTGACATAGATAATTACAAGTTATAGTTGGAAGGACACCGTGAGGGGGGAATTCTGTGTGTACTGAAAGCAAACTCCATGTTACAATAATGACCATGTTTTCACATAGATCATAAAAGAGGACTGGTACTACCCTGTTGCTCTCTAAAGGAAATACCAATTTCTTGCTTGAAGTACACTAAAAACAAAAGATAACTTGGAATTAAAAATAAAAAAAAGCTATGACTGGGTGACATAGATTATGAAAATAAAGCAGAAACATAAACTGCATTAATTGTGGAAAAAGGTCCTGACAAAATTCCATGTGCTTTTTAACACTTTATTTCTCCAAAAGAACTAAAACATCAGCCTGATTTTCCTCCTGTGAATAGTAAATATATTTTTTTTCTGATAATATTAGAATAATGTTTCTTGTCATGGTTTAATGCCTCCTTTCTGCATCACTAGGGAAGCTGCTTAATATGTGCAGAATAGCAGCAAAATTGTTAATAGAAGAGAAACAGCTCGCAGTGTAATGCTTAAACAAGTACTATTGATAGAACAAACAGTGATCTAGCCTTGTAAGACACCACCTTCTCACTGAAGAAGCTTGCTGGCTTTATGTAAATTTTCAGAGAAGCAGACCATGAAATATATTCTCTATAGAATACTTCTGCAGAGGACGGAGTTTTGCTGAGAAATGGAGTTCTGAGGCTGCAGTGGAGATGCCTGCTGTGTTTCTTGGTAGACAGTGAGAACTTTTTTTTAAGAAGCACGAGCGTTTTGTGTTACCCAGCTGTTACCTCAGGCTGCTTTACCTAACTGCTTTGTAAGTGCTGTGTGTGTGCAAGTACGTAGCAGTTTTAGGTTCTAGTGTGTTGACAGGTCAGACAATAGAGCCATTTATTTAACATATTATAGTTACACTCTTGTTTTGCATTCACTAACTTGTGCATCATATTTATGTCCTTGTTATTTTAACACCTGTAGATGACTTGGAGAGATCAGAGGTTATATTAGGGCAGTTTGTCTCCTGCAAAAGTTACAAAGCAAAAATGATTACATACTGAAAAACCAGTTGTATCTAATTGCAAGAGTAGTGTACTCTCAAAATCAATATCCTTGAAAGAAAAAAGAATTAAAAGCAATAATAAAATCTATTAGAAGTTAAATTGCTATGATATATTAGGATATGTTACTAAAATGGCTTCCTATCTTTTCAATGGTGCATTGAAAGGTAAGGCAGGATGGACGGATGAGTCATAATATCCATTATTAAGAAATGGTTAGGACTCACCAATATCCTAGGGTCATTAGGCAGCTTAATGGGAAATAATTCTAGATCCAGAAAAGGACTGTCTTCCCTCATACCTTCTCATAACTGGGTGGAGTATCTGTAGCAATGCCTCCTTGTAGGCCAGTGTGAACACAGTATACGTTATGTATCGTCCTCCTTAACAGACAGTATACAATGCTTTCTTGAAGGAAGTAAAATAGAAATAAGGCTTTCAAGAAGTGAGTAGAATGGCTGCCATGCATGTAGAAATGCAAAAGCAAAGTATTTAATGTGAAAGCAGAACTTGACAGAATGACTGTCATCTATCCTGGCAAACTTCTTAAAGCCTGTCTGAGTGTAACCATGTTCTTCTATACATTTAAGAGTTTAAGTGGGAAATATATTGTGCCAAGCAGACTACATGAATATACATGAATCACAATTGTCTTTTTCCTTTCCTTATTCTAATAATATTTTCTTCTTACAAACGCTGCACTTATTTTTCTTTTTATTTAGCAAACCTTTGGATTTATTTATATGTTTCTTGATTGTTGAGTTCTGTATTTTAACAACATGGAGACTAGGGCTACCTAATTCTTCTAATGCATAGACTTAGAGTGCAATGTTATGTTAGCACACTGTGGAGCACCAGTGGAATGAAGGTGCAGACTGGAATACTTCTCAGGCAGGATTAATAGCATTTGGGTATAAAAATGATTTACATAATCTTAAGAGTGGATAAATAGAAGGTTTGCACTCTTTTATAAGGGTGGATAGATAGCAGGTTGTGATTTCATTTTCCATTATTTCTTTAATTAAACGTGAAGCCCAGATCAGGTCTAATTATGTCAGTGAAACATTATATTTCTCAGTATAAACTAAAACTTCCCTGTAGAATTTTTCTGACAAACTTTGTTATAAAGTGCTCTAAGTACTCTTAACTACTGGATCCTAACTACCTCAGACTGCTCATGGAAAATTTGTGAGTACCTTTAATCTTAATTTCTCCCTGCCTTAATTCCTTTAGTTCTTTTCCATCACATATTTAATCTCACAAAGACTACATGAAAAAAGTAGATTCGTTATTATTAGTGGAGAGTCAGATAGTCCAGTGATGAATGTTACAAAGTGGTAGTAGAGATTAATAATTTTCCCATCAAGAGGTGAACAGATCTGTCCTGAGAGCTAAGTTTGAAGTGTGCAGTAAAAAATTAAACAAGTCACACACTAATGAAGACACACCAACAAAATGAACTATGCATTAAATCAAAACTCTGTATCCAAGACCATGTAATCAAAATCTGTATCAGACCGCACACATACAGAGGCCTCGGAGGTTGCAAACACAAGCTTAATTCAGGTTTATTGTCTCTTAGTAATTGACTTTTTCAATCTTAATGGTGTTCTGTCTAAGATTAAGTGTGTGAGGGAATATATGTACACACACTTGATTTCTGCTGATTGGTCAAAGCTTACATATTTCCACAGCATATGGGAAACTACAGACCATAGTTCATAATGTTTAAGTATTTTTTTAAAAACTTACAAGAAATAAAAAGAGCAAGAAATTACAACAGTAGCAATTAAAATCCATTCTGCCAACATCATACATTGTTGTAGTGTGCTTCTGGCTCTGGTTCTTTATTTCCTAGATTTCTTTGGGCTACTGACATCTCTATAATTAAACAAAATTTGAGAACTGTCTTAGAAATAAAAACCTGGAAAAAAACCCAACCACCTCCCACTCTCCCAACTTTTAGGCACAAGCATGTGGAAAATGACACTGTGGGCAGTAATGACAAAAGCTACTTATCACTTATTTTGTCTTAGCAGTCACCTTGGATTGAGGCTGTTTTCTTTTTACACCACAATAAATAATACTGCATTTAAATAAGAAAGCAAAAATGAGATGAGAATGCATAAAAGAGTAAATTGTGTATGACCCCACCAATGAACAGTGCAGACAGTACATGTTCTGAATAAAAGCTGAGGTAGTTAGCTCCCTCTGAAAACTAATGCAGTGCTTATGAATAACTCTTGGGAATGAACAATGGCAGATAAATGGTTGTTTCTGCCATTACAGTTTAGATTCTTAACCCTCAGAAAAGAAAGACAAATTGCATACGGGATTTTTAAAAGCAATGATGGAATTAGCCTCATGTTTTTTCTTAATATTCCTTGAGGTAATCATCACAACTCATTTTTAAATGAGAAAAAATCTCTGCTCTTTTTAGAAATAGTTTTGGTGTGACATACAGAGAGACTTACAATAAACATTTCTTCCTTTTCTTTCTTTCCTGAATTAGAACTCAGTGTATTTAAAGTGCTTCTCTGGTTCTGCATCAAAAAGTTTGAGTCTGCTGATGTGTGAGGAGCATTAGGGTGATCTAATTTACAGGATCACCGTTGCTCTGTAATTTGCATTCCTGGCTGAGCAGTTCTGAAATAGGAAGTTCAAATAAGAACAAGTTCAACATGTCTGTCTATTCTCCACCTAAATGGAAAGCAATGAAAGAAAGTAAGAATTGAGATTTAGTTATCCTGTAAAATGGAAATATAAGAATAATAGGAAATGAAAAAGACACAAACCAAAAGTAAATCTTATAAAGAATGTAAAGGACCTACAAACAAGCTGGATATGCCCAAATACTTTGCTTTAAATGGCAGTTTAACTGAGTGCAGCAGGTGTATCAGTTTTATCTTAGGATGACAAAGGAAAGAATTTTCACTTACCATATTGCTCCTAACTCAACTTCTTGTTCAATTCTTGACCTGTAGGTTAGTGCTTTTTTTGGTGCTTATGCAGTGGAATCTTTCTTGCATTGTGCTATGTACATGCAGGATAAAATCAACATCATGTACTTACTGCTGATTAATGTAATTATCATTTAATGTTGGATAGATCTTACTGTGAACAACGTTAAAAAAAACTTTAAAAAAAATCAAAAGCAAGTTCTGCTCAGAAATATTGTCTGAGTTGGAATTTACTTATGGACCTGTTAAGAGATGTCTATTAACTGCGTCACTGGAGTACACAGATAACATGTCTTTAGTAGAGGTCCTGCTGGTTCACAATCAGTTAGCCTCCAGTTTGTCCAGAAGTGAATTTAGTTTTTAATTAAGCCATCATAAATAAAGCAAATAATAGGAAAGTCATATGACTTTCAAAAAATACTTTCTTTATATTTTTATTAAATCTGAAGATATAAAAGGGGTGTAACTTCTAGTAAAGGTAATTTAGAACACATTCCTTTTTTTGCAGTGTTTCCATATATCTAGTACATGTGGAAAATACCTTTCTGAGAAAGCCAGGATCAGTCCCTTGAGAAAGCACTAAACTCAAAGAGGTTGTTTGTTTATTGAAAATTTTCAGAGAGACTGTTGTTATTGCCTTCAGTGGAAGATAAAAGGTTCTTAGTACAAATAAGTTATTTAATGAGTTGTCTTTTCCAATTTTTAAATAGGTTCTCTTTATAATATTTTAAAACTGTCAAAAAATTCACATTGGATAGTATGAAGCTGGGGATAAGTACATCAAAGAGAATGTGTTTGCACACAAAGAATGAGTGTCAGTTCAAAGATACCTGTGACCTTCCTATTTAATGAATACAAACCAGGTATAATTCTGTTTTATAATTGCAGTGAGACCAGCAACAATCTGAATTTATGTTATTCTTTATTCTCCGAGTGCTCACATTGTGGTGAAAAAGCAGGAAATTCTCTGCCAAAGCAGTGTGCCTAAGATGAGGAAGAATAATGGTAGTTCAAAACTACAGTAGAAATTGTGTATGGTTTTAAGATGTAAAACATAGCAGAAAGAGCATCCAGTGCAATGGAGATATAGAGGAAAGCATTGCACTTTGAATCTTTTTGGAACTGTTTTAATCCAGGGTAATCCACCTCCCCTGTTGTTGACAGTAAGGACTACAGATTTTTTCAGGCATTCTCCCATTTCTTGGGAGTGCAACTGAGTGTTATGGTGAGCACACTAGCTTTGAAAGTATTTATTTTAATTAGCTTAACAATAATAAAATTCTTATTCAGCTCAGTGATATTTTCTTATATATCTTTTTAGTTTTATGTATCATAAAGATATACAAATACGGTTTTCAGTTGAAAAACTGAGAAACTTGGATAGTTTAGATACTATCACACAAGTGATAGATGTAGAAATAGCAAGTGCCTCTCCTGATTCCTGTTCCTTACCTGTTATTTACATTGTTACAGCATTTTATACCCCTTCTTCTTCATAATAGCATTCAGCAAGCTTTGTCCTTGCACAGGATAAAAAGACAATGAGAACATCTTTAAAATAAGAATGTCTTTAAAGCACACTTGTCACAACCTTCCTCTAGGAAAAAATAATGTAGCAAAGATTTTATATTTCAGAACTATTATTCTTTATCATTCTAACAGTAGTACTAAATATATAGCTCATCTCTGTCAATTTATATATCCATAATTAGTAAGATTCAGCTATTGGGCAGATACAATGCAATCTGTAATTATTTTATTGGTGAAAAGCCTCCTAATTACTGCAGAGTGGTTCTGGGCATTCAGTGCACTGCTCCTTTAGTAGTGTTATTCATAAGTTAGATTTAATTTACCTATTGTATTATTATGATCTCTGGTTGTTTTCACTGGAACATTTTGTCACATAACAAACATTCCAGCCGTTCTCTCATGTGAATATATTTTTGCTAATCTACATATTTTAACAAAGAAATACAAGAAATTTTCACTGGAAGCAATATTCCTAAAAGTATTTTTCAGAACACTTTTTATTACAATTGTTAGACAATTGTGCTTTATCCCAATAATGTGAGAGAAATTGCCTATGGCATCGGATTCAGACCTGGTTTTAGCATTTTATTTTGAATACCTGAGTTACACCATTAGGTTTCATTAGAACTCCTTTTTCATCATCCATTTGCTGAATAACCTCAATAAAAAGTCTGCCTTCATTCAGAGGACTGCTGAAAAAATTTATTTGGTCTTAATTGTATGATACAGAATTCCACATTTTCTCATGTGTTTTATGCTCATTGACTTTTAAAGAAACATGGCAATAATAGCATATATTGGGTTTTGTGAAGTACTTTGCAAACTATTTCTGTGTTTAGGATGCTGTTATTTCATAGATGAAATATGTGTAACTCAAGATGCTTATAAAATTTTCCATTTGCTCTCACCCTGTTTTTAGTACAATTGCATAAAAAGGATTTTCTGTTAAAGGAATTTCTGTTTCTAAAGGATTTTGAAACTTTACAAAGCTAGTAGATTTGTGATCGCCATTATTCTGGATATTGTGACCATCCTAAACAATGTCATCATGAAGAGCTTGTGTGTGAAAACCAATCTCACAGTTCTGATGTATTATTGATATGCTTGAGGAAACTGAATGAGGTTTTAAGTTTTAGGATCTTAGTGCTCGTTTACACATGTGTACACAGGAAAATTAATGCAAATGAGTTCTGAAATTATCTTAATTCATTTTATCTTTAGTTTAGGAGTGAAATAAGATAAACTAAATTAAGATCATTTTAATTTTAAATAAGAATATCTACACAAGGACTTAGGATAATGTAATTAATCCACTTCAAAGTTCATACGTTTTAGTTAATTCCAATTAACCTTCTTGAGTATTGTCATGTTGGTAAATTCCTATGAACAGCCTATCTCTAATGTAGTAATGTAGACAAACAGGAGTGCTTCTGGCATCTCTCTCCAGAATGAGAGCAGAGAACAACTTTCTTGAAGGTGGTTCGTTCTTCTGGGATATGTTGCTCTGCTTTGTCTAACTAGGCTCACTTTCTGAGGAATGCTACAGGATTTTTTTAGGTTTACTTTTCTAAGGAAGAAGAAAATGCCCCAAACACTGCTATGTTTACATAACTGGATGTGCAGTACAAAAGACTTGCAACTTCAGCATTATCCCAAATATCAAGAATCTCACTTCTTCTAGACTTCTAAGCATTTGTATTCATACAAACACATCCTGTCATCACTTCACAGCATCGTCATTGGAGTCACACTCCTTTATCATGTGTACAGGTATATCCCATTTAGGGGTTTAGGGTGTTGGGGTTTTTTGTGTGCGGGTGTGTGGTGGTTTTTTTTTAATAGTGAGAGGCTGTCTCATCTCTTTCTAATCAACTGTGTTAATTGAGTGAGGCCATTAGCCTTCATGACTCACCTTAAATCCTCATTGCAAAGAGAGTGGGTTCTAATTTAAGTGAAAGCAGGGCCTGCGTCATAAGCTGTACGTCTACTGTTGAAAGTCTGTCGGGATTTAAATCACTTCCAGTGCAGGTAAGAGGCTTTGAGATAGATAAGTTGTGATGTAAAACCCAGGTAAATCTGCAATGCTGACATAATCTAAATGATTAAATGTTTTGCAAAACACATAAGGAAACCGTTTGAAATTCCTGGCTTCATGCTCCGATTTTGCATCAGAACTACGTTCAGTTAGTCCTGCTCAGCCCTACGTATTATTTACATTATCTGATCTTGTCAGATTCAGAATTTTATCCTTATCTTTTAGCCTTTATGGCATATAGAAATTGCAGGTTACCTAGTCCCTGTCACTTGCAGTGTGCACACTTGTGTGTTCATGCACAGGGAATAGATCATGGTGATCACATAGTTACTGTCTAGTGAGAAGATATATTTGAATGAAAAAGAAAGTAATTTTGTCAGGCATTCCTTTCAAACTGGATCAGTGTTTAATTGCATAGTGTTTTCATTACACTGCACCTAATATTTAATTGCTTAGTACTGTATCAACTCTGATAGGTAGGGCAGAAGTATGTGCAAAAAGTGGAGTTAATCTCCAGGTCTCTTTCTCTAAAAACTTTTGAAGACCACTTTATCAAAAAGCAATAAATTTCAAGTTTATAAGGAACTTTCTTCAAGACCGTTATCTTTAAGGCTCCAGAATCTTTTTTTGTACTATGATCTGCCCAAACATATTAAATGTGAGAATAGTCTCTAAAAATAAATTAACCAATGATCTACTTTTTTAAAGACTAAATGTAATCACATGATACTGGATAGGTTATTTTTCACACCTCACCTGAAACAAATTTTACTTTATTTTCCAACAAGTTTGCCCTCTTTGCCTGTTTTCTCTTCCCCAAAGCGATATGATGAACAGCTTTTGTCCCTTTCTTGCTCTAACTTACTGACATTTACTCTTCAATCAGCTCTTCCCATTAGCAGTAACAGATTTCCACCTGGTTCTCTGTTTTCCTCCTTGCAGTATCTGACACTCATTCTGATGCTCCAGCTTACAGGCTAACAACCAATTTCCTTTGAGCTGTGTATTTCCTTGTTCATGTTTTCACAGAATCACAGAATATTAGGGATTGGAAGGGACCTCGAAAGATCATCTAGTCCAATCCCCCTGCCGGAGCAGGAACACCTAGATGAGTTCACACAGGATTCTTTTTTTTTATTTATTATTTTTTTAATAATAATTAAAAAAAATAAAGGATTTTTTTATCAAAAGCAGGGAGTGTTCTGAGAAAAAAAAATAAGGGAGGTTGAGCAAAAACCTGATTTTTTCCTGAGGAAAATCCTCGTTGCTCAACCCCTCGTTTTTTCTTTAGCATTATAAAAAAAATAATTTTTCTTTAGGTTATTATAAAACCCCAACTTGGTTATTTTTGCTTATTTTCCACAGTTCTCCTTTCAAATTCTTTGAAGGACTTAGCCCCTCCAAACTGGCTTAGTCCTCCAAAAGCAGCAGGGCCATATGCCTGGAGGAAGACCAGCAACAGGCACCTCTCCCAGGTGGGTCCACTGGTGCTTGACGAGGATCGACTTGACCACGAAGCTCTTCCCACACTCGTCACACTTGTAGGGTCTCTCCCCAGTGTGGATGTGCTGGTGGGAGAGGAGGTGCGAGCTGTGGCTAAAACTCTTCCCACACTCACTGCACTTGTAGGGCTTCTCCCCGGTGTGGGAACGTTGGTGACGGAGCAGAGCTGAGCTCTGCACGAAGCTCTTCCCACACTCGTCACACTTGTAGGGTTTGTCCCCAGCGTGGATGCGCTGGTGGTAGAGGAGGTGCGAGCTGCGGCTAAAACTCTTCCCCCACTCACTGCACTTGTAGGGTCTCTCCCCAGTGTGGATGTGCTGGTGGGAGAGGAGGTGCAAGCTGCAGGTAAAACTCTTCCCACAGTCACTGCACTTGTAGGGCTTCTCCTCGGTGTGGGTGAGCTTGTGGTGCTTCAGGCTTGAGCTGTGCTGAAAGCTCCTGTCACACTTGTCACACTTGTAGAGTTTCTCCCTACCGTTGCTGTGCCCCTGGGTCACCAGCGCTGTGCTGTCTTCAAAGCTCTCCCCGTGCTCCCCAGAGATGTTGGGGTGCTCTGTGGCAGACACTTGCTGCCCCGCAGCCGGCTCCATGTGCTTCTGCCCACGACTGTCACCCACCTCGGCCTCGGCCCCATCCAGGGGCACTGGCTGCCTCTTGGCCTGGCTCGTGCCCCTCGGGGACCTGCCGTGCTCGGGCTGGGGGCTGCAGAGCCTCGGCAGCAGCGCTTCGATGACATGGTGGGGGGTGTCCTCGTGTTGTCCCCACCCCGCTGCCGTCCGGGTGCTCCCGCGGTCTCGCCGCTGGCGGGAGGACAATGGAGGCGGCAGCGCTGACCCGGGAAGTTCAACCCCCGGAGGCTGCTCGGGGAACGCGGTGACGGCAACAAAGGGAGGTCCCGTCCCGTTACCCCGGCAACCGGGACCCTCCCACCGGCCTACGGAGACGGGTCCCTTCTCCCGCTGCTCCCCCGGGCCCTTCTCGGCGGGACGGGGCCGTGCTGCCCGGAGCCGCTCCGGGGAGGGTTCCCCTTCCTTCGTGTCTTCGCTGCTGTCAGAGCTACTCACACCCGGAACGGGCACTGGGACCAGTTCCCAGGTGATACTGGTTTCAGTAACCTCCTCGCTCCCGGTGTTTCATTTAATCTGTGGCCCTATGACAACACTTCTCTGCGCCTAAATATCTTTTCTTTACTATTTTATTGAACACTTTTCTTTCTTTGAGGCATGGTGTTGTTTCTCTTTTTCTGCAGATGTCTTATTCAATACTGCCATCAGCTTTTTCTTGCATGTAGCACCCTACATTTTTTGGACTTGTTTTAAAATTCTCTCAAATCTGTGCTCCTTTCTTATTCTTCCCTTGCTTCCATTTATTTTTGTATCACTGCATAATATCTTGTCGCTTTCTTCTGGAAAAAAACCTGACAAAATGAGGTGTTTATCTGTGCCTTCCTGTTGGTTTGACATTCTTTTCTCCATCACAAACATCCTTCATTACAAAGAAGCACAAGTTTCTCATCTGCTTCCTATTCTAACTGTTCTGCTTATCCCATCACATTTCCTTATATTTCTTGCACTGTTTTTGTCTTTCCTTTTATTTCCCTTGACAGTAAAAACATGCTTAAGCCTTAAGCCTCTCCACCTTTAAGAAGACCAAACACCTGAAACACTGCTTCTGCTCTTCTCTAAATTTTCTTTTGTTTTATCCAGTATTCTAATTAAGGTTGTCTGGAGCTGTTTTCCTCTCAATCTTACCTGACTCCAGCTTCTGCACCGAGCTAATACTATTGTCACTGAACTTTTTAATCATGCATTTTTAGTTAAAGGTCACTTTCATCTCACCTGAGCTTATCAGATGCTTTTACCAGTCAGCCATGCTCTTTTGATATCTCATCATTCCATGTGTTTTCTTATTCCATCCTATTATGGAATTTGTCTGCATCTGCCTTCTATTTGTCTTACTGTATTTTGTTCTTTAAGAGCACATGCCTTTTTATTTCATAATTAGGGCTTCTATTTTTCCAGTAATACAAATAATATTTTAAATGAGCTTAGCTTTTTCTTAAATCATACTGTTTCATACAAATAAACTAGTAAAGTTTAAGTAAGAAAATAAATTTGACAATATATGGAAATGGCTTATAGAACTAAAATGGTTAAAATGTAACATGGCATTAGCATTAACAACTTTAGGATATTATCTGAAAATGTAAAGCTAAGTAATGTTTCCAAGTAGTAGAAACTGTGAAGTACAGAATACTGTAAATTGTGGCTAGCTATAGGGCAATAATCACACCTGCCTGGAGGCATTGGAAGTATTTTATCCTGTAATTACAATGCTACATTATCTTCTTATACAAGTGATGTTTCATCACATAAGCAAAAATGAGAGAGAGGGAAAATAAAACAAAACACAATACTTCACCATATACTCTATTCTATAGCAAGTCATTCCAAGTAATTATGTTGCATTTTTCAGTGATTTTGTGAAAAAAAAACCCAGACATTCACTTAGGTCCAAAGTCCATAGGCAGAAATCCAAGATTTTCAAAACTGCATGTCTGTGGATATTTTTCAGCAATACCTTTCAGAATTGGTCAACAAAATCCAGCATACATCTTTGAAAAACTACCATGGAATATCATACAATCAGTACACAACAGAATCTCATTGTGTAAAAAAAAAA
This sequence comes from Caprimulgus europaeus, assembly GCA_907165065.1. Next base: position 17,300,948 of record OU015538.1, on the reverse strand, counting down.
TGTTTCTAAAACACTTCGTGACAGGAGGAGAATGAAATGACTTGTAAAAATCAACTTCTGCTGCTGAGTAGATTAAGCTATTTTAATGAGAACAACATACTGCAATTCTATGGTTTTCAGTGAAATAGTATTAGAGCAGACAGAGCTGCAGTTTGTAGCAGGGTTCGCTTAAAATCTGCTGGTATTGCAGTCAAAGTAGGTCGGTATCTCTCATTTTTAACATATGCACATGAAACTTTTAGGTGACCTCAGTCTTCAAAACATTGTAGTTTACAATAAGATTTTGAAACCAATATCTTCTGAACGTACAACTGGAAGTTTGATCTAGTCTTTGAAAGTTTTGATTGAAACCACAGACATGAGTACAAGGTCAATGTTGCATATGAGTTTTGTAAGCAGAATGACCCAAAATATACCTCAGGAAAGACTGTTTTTGCACCTGATATTAATGTTAGAACAGTATTAAAGTTAATATTTTTTACACAAAAAACAGATACTGGATCATTATGGCACTGCATATTCCACTGTGCTGGTTTTTATTTGGACTTTTCCACGTGACTTGACCTTTAGTACAGTAAATTCTGTTCCTGAATATTGAGAAAAGTGTTTTAACATTAGTCCATAATAAATAAGAGCATAATTTAGAAGTAAATTCAGGGCTTTTCAGAGATTCTCTGCAGTGGGAATTAGCATATGAGACTTTTTATATAAAGTTAGAAAAGAAAAACAGCTATGCAATACATATTCATAGAGCTGTATCCATAAAGCTCACTCTAAAATGTAAGATTATTGCATTAAAGTAATTCAACTTTTCAATGAAAATGCCCTTAAACAGCAAATAATAATTTCTGCAATCTTGATTATTATTGTCAATATGATTCAATAATATTTTACACAGAGTCTAAGATTAAACTCATTAATCTGTAATCTCAAATATTGTGGTTTTCATGCAACCTCAGGTAGAAAATAGACAATAATTTACTTTTTGTTTTAACCTTAGATAGAAGCTAGCCAACCATCTTCTTTCACAACTAGTGCTTATTTAGAAATTAAAACAGAAAGCGAAGCCCTTTCTCCAGAAAACAAAACAAAACAAAACAAAACAAAACCCCACACCACTGTGATCTAGAGAAGTAAAAAGAGCAATGAAGAAAAAACTGTTTTATTATAAGTGCAGTTGGACTAAGCAGACTTTTTAACATTTTATTTCTTCAGAACTTTAATGAAGAATATTATTTCATTGTTTCTCTTTCAAGAAAATCTCTGCTGTGACAGGAATATGCAGTAGGGAAACACATAGAGGGGCTCTTTGGCTGGAAAAGGAGCTTGGGGCAGCAAGCCATGAGCTGGGGTGGGTGAGGTTGACTCTTCCCACAACAAGGCACCTTCTGGTCCAACCCATTCCCCAGCCTTATGCAGAGGGTAGGGACAGTTGTAGGTTATAGCACAAAAGTTGACTGTGTGAGATGGGGTAAAGGGAGTGCAGGCTTTGTGATACAGTTCTACTTTTATTTCCTTTACTTAGATCTAACCCAAACTGCCGCTGAATCAGCTTTTAAAAAATAATAGTTGGCTGCATACATGAAAATATAACATACAGACCCAGAACAAAACAAAACAAAAATCACATTTTGAAAAACAACATTTAACTAAGCATTGTGGTTTACTGTACAGGAAGGGTCCCTAAGGGTACAAGTGACAGAGGACAGCAGATGTATGGAAAGAATGGGCACATGATGATACTAGAGATCCCAAATGTATAAATGCAGATCACAAATGGCCAAGAAATGCAACCATGAACACTGGGTTTTGGGGTATAACAAAGAACATGTATGCATGTCAAGTACATGTTAAATATCTTCTGGTGAAAATATAAAAAGGATATATTAAAAAACCAGATGTGCAGCCCTTACAAAACACACAAAACAAAGAGAAAGACCAGAAAGAAATGCCAGGCTCCCAGTCTGCCTCTGCTGTTAAGGATGCCACATCTGCTTGTTTGCAGTGGTGGTATTTGATGTGCTGTTCAGTGTGGATTGCTCCTGCAGAGTCAGTAATCATTTCTGAAGTACTACCTTTCACTTTATGTGTCATTTTGTGCTTGTGCAAATTTGTACTCTAGGTCAAAACATGTGGCTTAGTAATTTTGGATCATGCAGTGATCTTCCTGTGGCCAATGAGCTGTGTGGGAAATGGCTTCCAGAAGCTGGTTGAAATGCAGTTCCAGATCTTTCTATCACACTGCAGCATAAAAAACCAAGCAGAGCTAGATCATCTGCTGATGTAAATTACTGTGTCTGAAGTCTGTGTCAGCTCAGGATCTGCTACCACAATTTTATGCAGAAATTTACACATAGCCAGAAGGTTTGCTTTGCAGAAGCAGTTCAGGCTTTATTTTATACCACTGCTTGGAAGAATATGTAAATTGTAGAGGCACCAGACTTTTTTCTTGCCTCCAGATGTACTGTTTCAATTCTGATATTGCCAGTTTGTCTAAGCAAGGTTGGATTAGGTCAATATTTCATGCTATTCCTGAAGCATCTTAGTTTTCTTTAGAGTCTTTTCATTGAATAAATTGCACTTTAAGTCAATACTAAGCAAATCACTGTGTTCGGAGGCACTATTGCAGACAATGTGTCAAACAAGTGCCTCTTTAAATTGAAACTTTTTATGGGCAAGAGTCAGCCAAAAAAATAAGCACTGGAAAAATGTGACCAAAAGAAATTTGTTCTTGAACTATGTAAATATACAAAAACCTCCTGTACTTTGTCATATATTCTAAATTCAGTACTTATCTGTACAACTCAAAGTGTCGGGTTTGTGGTGTTTAATAATTGTCACTGAAAAAGAAAAAATGGTAAGTTGACATGAGGAAATTACTCTTATCAATTCCTGCATTAAAAATTATTATAAAATGGAAAATAGTTTAATATCTATTATGTTAATCCATACGATAGTGCCATCTCCTCATTAACATTGCTCAATACTCTGGTTATTATAAAACATTTTTACACATACACTTCTAACTCTTGCTAAAATCTAGCATGCTAGGTAACTGCTGGAGGCTTCTCACAAAAAACATCCAGCAATTTTTGTGTGATATTATGACAAAGACTACGCTTGGTTATTAATACTAGAAGTATGCACAAGATGTTCTGTTCTGAAGCCTGAAATGGAAGGTCCATGAATCTTGTCATTGTTTGTCAGGAAACAGTTTTAATGTTTCTCATTCAGACAAATTCTTGGTTGTAGAAATACGTTTCAATTTGTTCAATGCGATTAAATTTACCATAAGGCAAAAATTCAATATACAGCTAAGTCAGATACACCTGCTGTGAGCTGGCAGATGATGATGAAAACAAAAAAGTAAATTAATAAAGTATTTATCATTCTTTCAGGTATTTTTTTACTCAAATGTACCATATATAATTTTCTGAAACATAAAAATATTCATAAGAATAGGAGCGTAGCTCAGTTTATTTATATTTTTTCTTATACCTGTTCTTTTGTGTTCTGTTATCTGTGTGTTATTAAATGTATCAGCACTATATTTTTATTTATGCTCTTTATATAATGACATTTAAATGGTTGTATTTGATGAGTTATGTGGAGTACCTTAAAATGTGTGCATTAATATTCCCCCGTAGCCCCAGGAAGCTGTGAATACTCTCACAGAATAACATCTCAAAAAGCAAGGGAGCGCATGGGTAGGACAATTACAGTGGATACTGTTTTCTGAGATACTACTGCAGAGTAATATTTGTTGTTGGGAAAGTGGCAAATGCAAACTGAACCCCTACATAGAAATAATGAATTTACCACTGTCAATGGCATGAAAACCTGAGACACTTTCTGTTTATTTTGTTGCATATCAGATTCATACCAGTGCAACACCACTATTTGAGTGGCGTCAGCCCTTAAATAAGCCAAAAAAATTTCATTCTAAGCTTGTGTTATCAAAGTTTTATAGGTTGCATGAAAAAAATGCTACTCAAGTACAGTTTGCTTTAAATTACAAAAAAAAAAAAAGCAAAATATAAAAGTTGTATATAGACAGAAATAAAATCAATAGTTTTGTTCAATGTAAAAGCATATGACAAAGTATAGCTGTTAATTAATAACTCTATCACATATCTTCTCCAGATGGAATAGGAGGCAGGAGGTAAAAAAGGCAAAATGTAACAAAAAATTCAGACAGGGCAGAATTTAAATTAGTTTTTTAGAATGATAAAAGGTATTACTAAAGTAACAGAGTTGCACAAAGTGATATCTATCATGTACAGGCACACGCAGAGGTATATGTATATATGGACTACTAATGTATTCTCTGTAGTAGAAAACTTGATAGTATTTTAAATGTTTGTTTATGTAGCAAATCCTAAACGGAATATTTAAGATCTTTAGCAGAAGCTGTAAATACTTGTGCTTTGTAGCTGGACACTGAACTTGCCTCACATAACCATTAAGCAGCTTCAGTCATTCGCACAACAATAAGCGCTGTTGGGTTTGATTTTGCAAATTGAGGATGCTCTGCAGTTCCTGCTATCTGACATAAAGCAACAGTATAAAATCACTCTTTAGCAGGTAGACCAAGGATAAATTAAGACTGATGATCTCACTGTCATACTGATAAGAAGCCTGCTGTTTGGTGCAGGTGACAGGTAGGTCACCTCTGACCAGTACAGAAGTATGGAAAAATTGTGTTCTTGCATTTGTCATTGTCCATGCCAGTAGGCTGAAGGATCACTCAGTAGGAGTTAATACGTACCATTTGAAGGAACAAAAGTAGTAGTAGTAATTCCAACCAAGGGATAAAAAGAGAACAGCTCATGGAAGATTATAAATCAGTTTCCAAACTGCAGCGTTTCACAATTGTTATGATTAGGAGAAATCTCAATTTTAAAACAAAGGTATGTGTTACTCCCAAATCTGTGATGAGCAAGAGGTCACTAGAGATTTAAAGATCAGATGCTTTTCCCTTGGAAAGTCTCAAGGTTGAGAAAATTCAAGAATGACTTTATTGGAGAAATACAAGGCTGACAGCTGCAGCAGCATTAAAGCGTTCTGACTTAAAGTCAGTGCCGGAGGTGGCTAAGAAATGGCAGAAAGATTCCTTGGCAATACTACAAGACATATGTCAGGGCACACTTCTGAAATGACTAAGTAGCTATTTTAACATACTTGGGTGACAACATCGCTAGTGGAACCAACCAATGTCATATTTTAGTACATCAAACACTGTTATATAAAGTAGATTTCTAATTCAGTAACAGGCCTTCAAGTTAACTACTGTGCAAGGCTTCGTGTTTATATCAAATGCTGATAGATATCATTATAACATACTTCTGTCAGTCTGTAATACTCAGACAGAAAAGTGTTCTCTCATCTTGTGTTGTGCAACAAAGTCTGTGTACAAGGAAAGAATTGATGTGATTACACTGTATATTGTGTCAGGATTTTGAAGTTATGAAGTAAATAATTTTAAACAATTATTTTCCTCTGAGAAGAAAGGACCAAGGGGGGAAGACTTTAAAAAAGCTCAGTATTTATTAAATATTTCCTCGGGTCTCAATGGTTCAGTCAGAAGTGCTTTCTCAAGTACTTCATAAAAGTTATCTCAAGGAAACTAATCTGTCACAAGTTTACTCACTTTACACAGCTGAACACTGAATGCTTTCCAAACTGTAGCAGTCCTTTTAAATAGTTGTGCTAGGCTGCTTTATCAACAACCCCATCAGGAGGCGAGGGATTCTGTGAAATGATCAAAGCATAGTGCCAGTGCCTTTACTACCTAATGATTTTTGTTTCTATTTTTAACAAACCCTTTGTACCTGCTTCCTAAAATAGCAATAGGACTCTTCATAAATGCAGTATTAAATCTCAGTAATGGCATAAGTACTTTTTTCTTCCTGTATTTGGTTGCCTGTTGTTATGCAAAAGAGCCTCAACGGTAGACCAAAAGACACCCTGTGGGGTACACAACTTTCCTCCCTGGGGAGACAGAAGAAAGTTCAAATAATATACAGCACAGGTGAAGGAGTCTCATTAAAAGCATTTGCCCCCTAATGCCCTGCCAGGTAAAACTGCCTACGTGTCAAGGACAGATGATTATTTAGATTGTAGAAAATAGAATACTGCTAAAATTATATTAAATTCAGGAAACAGAGCATGAGACAAACAGAAAAAGATAATATAAAATGCAGTTTTATAGAAAATGTGATTATAACTTAGTGTTTCCCTTCAGTCTTTACTAATTGCCTATAATGTTCTGTACAACCTTTTTCATATGAGGTCTTATGGCTTAATATGGAAAAACAGGGAAAATTGCAGCTGAAGAGCTCTGTGGCACAGAGCTTTAGAGGTAGATGGTTCAAATGCACACGCTAGATTTCAGCATTCACCAGGCTCATAGAAACTGCCAGTTGTTTTGGCACATTAAAAATAAAGTAGACTATGCAGTTACAAGATAATGCAAGTAACAGTTTTCATCTGTGCCTCAATAGGTGAAGCTAGTTTCTACTGTAGAACTTAAAAGTTTATGGTGGTGATGTGGTTCAGATTCATCAACAGACAAATAAATGAGGTATTTGTCACCTTTTCTTGCTGTCTTTGCTGTTTTAAAACAATTCAGGACTACAGTGTGTTCTGTAAAAAGTATGTTATATATTTCTTGACATCTCTATCAAACAGTTCAACTTATGTAATTTTATGAAAAAGAATGAATAGGGCAATGGATAAGTGCTATAAAGAAAAGGGGGAGAGAGCTTACAATTTAGAGAAAAAAAAATCCCAAATGCAAAACAGAAAACAAACCAAACTCTGTTCCAGAGAATAAATTTATTGGAATTTTTGTGGAGGATATATTAAAATCTGGTCAGAGAGAATGTATTATGATTTAGAAAGTTTTGCAACTTCCAACTGGCAGTGTTCAGTTGTTCTTGTGATTTCTGTTGATGAATTTGAAGTGCTACCAGAATGAAACCAAAGTCTGTTTTCACTTTTTTTTTTTTCCCCCCCCAAAGAGAGAGGAAACAGAAATTAAAGGAAAGTATTCAAGTGCACAAAGAATAAGCACTTAGATTCTAAGAACAAAAGTGAAGCAAAATATAGTATGTCTCAAAAATATCTCTCATTGTTGTAATTTTATTTAATACATTGAAATTATCCCATTTCTCCTATTCTATTTGACCTAGAATAAAAACAAGGCAGAAGAGGCAGAAAAACAAAACAAAGCAAAAGAACAGCTGGGTTTATCAGGGAATACCAAATTTGAATAAAGATGATACCCTGTTAATAGCAGGTATCTGCTTTCTGACAGATCAGTGTGCAGAATTGGTAAAAATAGATAGAAGTTGGTTTGTCATCATTTTGATTTTTGGAAGATGAATGCAGTCACTGATAATATGGATAGATAAAATGCTAGAGGTATGAGAAACTGAACTACCAACAATGCATGAGAACGCTTCCTGTTTCAGTGCCGTATGTGCTATCTGGAGACTTTTTTTAACACAGGCTGTATACAAGTAGCATTTCTTTACACTTCTCTGAGTTGTTAGAATTCACTGGATACCAGATCATCTGCTCATCTATGTATAAAAGGAAAACATCTATAGATACATTCCACAGGAGCTTTGGCAATAAATTGGTAAAAATGAGTTCTTAATGGTAGGTTATTTTGTGGGATGGAAACTTGCTATATCGTGACCTTGCTGCCAGTAGATACACTGTTCATGCCTGGATGGAGTTTCTGACAAAATCAGCATGTAATCATGAGCATTTTATCAAAAGTTTAGAGGGAGAAGATACAGTCACTGTAAGTTTGACAGGGTCACTTTGAAAATGCATTCAGCGTGCACTCTTGCATACCTGCTGTAGCAATGCAGTTCAATCAAAGGCATTTCAAAAAATGACTCCGTCACTAGATGCTTCATCTCTGGTAATATCTTTGGATCTCATTTCCTTGGAAAGTTAACAAGGCATATTCTAAGGATAGATGCCTTTGGCTAAGATATATCCAATATTGTATATACAATTTTTCAGTAAAATGAGTAAGTCACTTCAAAATTAACATGTAAGTATGCATTTCTTCACTACTGAGGGCCACTATTAGAAGTATGTTTCTTAAAATAGAATATGCTGAAAAGCAGTGAGAGAGAGAAAGGATCTAAGGCTGAATTTAGTAAAAAATGTTTTATGTATTTTAGTAATTTTTGGTGACTTGTCGTGTTCTTCAGCTGATCAGGTATAAGACAAATAGATACTAATGAATGAACAGATGACTAAAAGCTAAAATGAAATTAGGTTCTAATTGTATCAAATTGCCAGTCTGCCTCCTCATAAACTAAATGAAGAAGCAGTATTTTGCCAAAAGCATCCAGCTTGGGATCCACCTTTTTTGGTATCCCCTGTAAGGCACTTGGTAGGTGGAGTTGTAGCCTAGTAACTAGTATTTATTTACTGCTGAAGGCTCTTCCCCTTCCAAAAATAAGTGAATCGATAATTATATTTGTCTTCCTGGAAATGCAGCTATCTATGTTAGTAGATAAATTATGACAGTGAGCCAAAAGTTGCAGGTGCCTCTTTCTTTTCCCTCTTAATTCATGATTAAAATGAAGGAATCTGAGATTAATCATAAATACCTAGACAAAATTAGAACTTCAGCTACTTTTATTCTGGGCTTGTATGGTCTCTGCTCAGGGTCTGAAGCCCCTAGAGTGAAGCAATTGCCAAGACCCACCAGCCCAGCATCAGATTTTCCAAGCAAGTGCACATTTTCCATGCAGACAAGTTATGCATGCAAAGTAAACCTGATGTTGGACACATCAGATTTACTGTGTTTGCACAGAATGTTTGCATGTCACATACACCACAAATCTAACTGGGACATACAGACACCCAAACAGCACTATGCCAAAACTGTGATGACAGCTACAAATTTGTATGCTGAAAATGTTTTAGAGGTGTGCTGTACTGACAGAACTAAAGACCAATACATATTTTAAGAGCTTTTTCTCAGAGTCTCAGAAAAAACAATGTTGAAAAGTTCTTACCCAGCACATGCAGTCTCAAGCATGAGCCAAGAAGATGTAACTGGGTATAGACCCAAAGTGTAGTTACTCTTGAGAGTGGCTTACTGATGTGCTTTATCACATTATTACTCTGATATCCTAACAGGCATGAGTATTGCAGAGTAAGAAAATCTTATTTTTGTATAGCTTGATTTGGCTAAATAATATCTTTCTTGACAGTAATGTGTGATTATTCAGTTATTTCAGTTATACCATAATATAAATAAACCCTGAGGCAGGAGCTGTCCTTCAATTTCAGGATGTGCCAGTAAAAGCAACTGGTATGCACTAATGGCTTCCTTGCACACCACTCAGTGTATGAAAGCTGATCTACATATATGTCACTGGATATGTGATAGTAGCTACAAATCTAACATTAAATTTAATTCCCCCTCTTCTCCAAGATGACATGGCTCAGGATGAAAACTAGTCAGAGCTGTAGAAAATTTTCATGATTTCATTTATGCTTACACACTAACAAGCTAGCACCATTTTCAATAGCACTACTGACTTTGTTGTACTATTGTTTATGACCAGCATATTAAAATTCTCCAATGCTGGAGGAAATATTGCAAACATAATACTAGAACCACAGAAATACATAGGTTGGAAAGAACTTCTGAAGATCTAGAGTAAAAATTAAGATGCCACTGGAAAAGCAGCACAACACTGTTAGTAAAGATTTTATTCTTGGTCTTTATTTATCTAGGAAATCCAAGACAAATCTCGTTCTTCCCAGCAGAATGAGGAAAGTAGTGAGTACTTTTGTATGCCAGAGGAAAGGCTGTCTTAACTACAGCGTGGAAAGGGCAAGCTCTGTGAAGTGCTGTGTGGAGGAGCCAAAGTAGTGCATGTCCAGCAATATTGCTATTGAAGCCAATGTCTATAGGAGTGATACAGGTCACTCCTTGCTATTAGCTGATCTATTGTACCTGTAAGAAAGAATCTTAGAAATAATCCAATTCTTAGATTAGAAATTATATTTTTCTAGAGAAAGACTTTAAGAATAGTGAAACTTTAATAAAATGTCATACCCAGTAGTGTTATTTATGAAAGGGTGCTCTTAGTGAACATAGACCAGTCATATGGATGCCTATGAATGCTGGAATTGCTTGCTTCAAGAAGAAGCATGATAAATAGGTTTATATTTCTACTACCTCCCCATATGTGTTCAAAATAATTTAAAAAGTGCTTTCATTTCTGCAACAGAAATTGAAGAAATATTTCATTGTAGTGATTGGTCATATTCTTAATGTTAATTATTTTGGGTGGTCACTTCTAAAGCAAAGGTAATTTTTTAAGTGCTTCTCTACAGGGCAGACACTGTGTTTTCTAGTCTTCTTAGTGAGTTTAATTCATTTATGCTAAAGGTCATAATATGTCAAATAAATTTAAAGTAAATAGAATGTATAATTGCTTTTAGAGTATATTCTTTATAAGACTTGTACATTGTGGTTTCTACCCACAGTCTTATTTACAAATTATTAATTCAATACTAGCATTGCAGCATATACCATTTGCATTGCTTGAATTTACTTAATTAGAAATGCAACCTCACTAATTGATTATGGTAGTGCTCTCATAGAGATTACTCCCTAATGGCTATAGCAGGATATTTTCTCCTACTTAATTAGCAAATTTCTTTTCTTTCCTACATTGTTACTAAAAGTAAAAACAATCTGAACTTCACCTTTTTACTATAACACCTATAAGCATTCTCCTAAAAGTTGCAGAGAAATTGCATACCTTTACTTATGGTTTTTACTATTTCTTTTTCAAAATGAGGTCAACTATATTTTGGGGCTTTTTTTTTTTTTTTTTTCCCAAGAAATTATCTGAAATCTAATTCACAAAGTGTGTTTGTAAAAATATTTTCATGCTCTATGGAAAAAAGAACCAGACTGTTTCAAGGCTGACTTATATTTGATTCACAGCTACCATCAGAAAATAAAGATGACTGCATTCAATATTGCAGTCATTTTCTCTCAAGTGAGGAAAATTCTCAGGGCAAAAAGGAGGTGGCTTCACTCTGTGCAGAGGGACAAATCAATAAGGTACAAAACGGTTGAATTTGTGTCAAATACAGGACTTTTTGCAGATTAGAGGATTATTTCCCAAAAGTTCAAATCTGACATATATCTAATGTCTGAATCACTCATTAATGAACACCTAATCTAAATAAAGGAGTGTTCAGGTTAGCCATTCTGTTACATTCGCTGATGTTTGTGTGTGATAAAATTCAATTAAATTTTCACCTTGTTTATACTTGCAGGTTTAGGAAGGTATTATGAAAGTTATTACAGCGCTGTTAGCAGCACTATTCATCCTGTCGAGACCTACTGAATAATGAAATAAGGACTACAGTAATAAATAAATATTTTAGGCCATATTCATGGTTTCATAAGTACATATTTCTCATTACTTTGGATTCATACATCTCTACTTCTGATACAAAAACTGACAGAAGTGGAGTCAGCCCCATGCATCCAGCAACGTATGTGATTAAGATCCCAAACTTGAATTTTGGTGTGAATTTTTCAAGATTTCATAGCTTCACATTTGAGACAAATGAGAAGTGGCCAAACAACTGATAAACTCCATCAAAATAGAGACTTCACAACACAATGTGTTTGAGAGAGCTGATTTTAGTCCTTTTTTCAGGAAAACTGCTGTTTTCCTCATAGCATCTCAGTAAGAAAGGTGATCTCACATTACCAAAATACCAGCAGGTGACAGAGGGCATTAATAAGTAAGCTCTAATGAATCTCACTCTTAGGCTGATTTAAGTTCAGTTTTCCAGTGGTGCACGAACTACTGAAGATGCACGCAGACGTTTCCTTTTGTCAGCTGCTGTGGGTGTGAGAATCTGTAGAACCACCAGCTGTTCTCACTGTTCTTCCACCAACTCCTTTGTGTGTGAGAACTTTGAGGAGAATCATTGCAGGAACAGCTGGTAACTCCTTAGATTATCACAGAAAGACCTGCCAGAACTTCTCTTTCAACAACCTCCTTAATGTTCAGGTTTTGTGCAACCACCCATGTGCTGGCTCTGGTGATTTCTTCTAACAGAAGTTTGAATATCTCTGTGTATATAATTATGAAGGTTATCAATTGTTGTCACACAAATTTCAGGAGTCTGTTTGAAGGAAGCCATTAGAGTAAGTTATGCAGTGAAGAACCCTTACTTTTCTTTGAAGTTTAAAGGAAATGGAACTATAGTTCTACCTCTCCATTTCTTCAGATCGATTTATCTGTGAGCTTACTAGTATTTCACATACAAATCTGGTAATTTGCTACATTCCATAAAAGCACATAGAAGTTTTGCATTTTACAATGTGGCCCTTTTGATCAGTCATCTAATGGTAGTTGCTTACAAGACATATGTGGAAGGGAGAAATCCACTCAAGAAACAGAAGGGAAAGAACATATCCATGTCCACAGATAATAATCAAGATTTTTCCTTATGCAACTGCAACCTGTAAACTGTAAAACTGACGTGTAAGTTTACTTTTTTCCTGAACAGAGTTCCTCTGAAAGGTGTCACAGAAAGAGGTTTTTATATGAGAATTTACAAAAAAGATCATATTTTTAAAAGATACTTAGGTGGTCATACTATGAAGAAAAAAAAAATCAAAGCAAGTCTTTGGCGCTCAGCAAATATCTCATTTCTTTGGTAATTGTGTTCAGAACAGACTGTGTCTTCCTGTAAGCACACTGACTTTCTGATTTGATTTTTTTTCCCCTCTCTTGCATTTATCTTTGACATTTAATTTCCAGATGGGTGCTTAGTATGACTGATGCTTTTTTTTGAGTGTGTGTATGTGTGTGTGTATAATCCAATCCTGAATTCATTTTCAAGGCTGCAGAAAGTTGATGGCTGCCAGTTAGATACCAGTATTTTTGTATTTCTATATATGAAATCCCAATTTACTTGATTAAATATTAAATACAAATTAACATACCAAGAATCACACAATCTCCATACAATTCTAGGTCTCATCATTTCTATCTTACCTAATATATTTTGATCTGCGGTTCATTGACATCACTGTCACCATAGTTACCACCAAGACAAGTTGAAAAACATCTCAGTAGAAACAAAGGAGAAAATATCACTAGTGTAGGATCTAAGAGAGCAAGATTGTCTAATAGTTAAAATTGTAGGCAGTATTCAGACTTTTTGCATTGTGAGGTTGTTGCAGACATGTTTTCTTTAAAGTGGATGGACAGGAAATTTGTGTGAGTGCTTGCAATTCCCTGGTAAGTAGCCATTACCACAGGCTAGTAATTATTTGTATTTGGCTTGGAAAAGCCTGAAGGTGACTACTTGAGATAAACAAAACCAGAAGGAAACCTTTGAAAATATTTTTAACAAGTGAGGGGCTTTTTTTGTGTGTTTTAAAGAACAGTCTCTTAAAGATGAGGAAAACAATTTGGCAATTGAGTAGGCACAATAAAGTTCAGAGGAAGTGTTGTTTGCAGAGGTTCATTTCAATAAGTTGATTAAGTTTAACACTGTAGAAAACAATGATTTAATTTGCAATGGGCCAGACCTAGTCTGAGCATAGAAATAGTTTTACATGGCCTATGGGAACATTACATACATGGCATGACAGACACAGCATATATGTGCCTACAACCATTGGTTCCACCATTTACATTTTCTTCTCTATTTCCCAGAATTAATTTTGTACTATAATATTGTAGCTTGGAAGGCTCAGTTATTCCGTTTGGGTATATATTAGTTAGCAGATATTGCATGTAAGATAGTAAATAACAGAGTGACTGTGCTCTTTTAGATAATGTTATGCAGCATTGATGTCAAATTATCTGTTAGTTCACTTTCATATATAATTCAGTAGTCCCTCTCCAGTCTAGCAGAATGAAAAATTAACTATGACATTTTATATCTCTTAAAGTATCTGACCTGAGCTTTTCTAGTTTTTTCTCTGCTGTATATTTTATATTGATTGGTCCCACTTAACCTTGTATTTTGATGGAGAAGTACTTCCTTTGAAATTGCTGTGAATGTGTTGGTATATATTGAATTCAGCAGTCAAAATGCAAGAAGAAAAATGATTTTTAAAACAATTAAGTCTTTTTTTTTTCTTCAGAAATAGATGATTGTACTAGGTAAGATTCTGGACTCTTGATATCAGATGAAGACTGTTCACACTACAAGTAGATATTGACATAGGATGGATAAATATGTACACTCAAGTTCAGACACTGAAATGTGAAAATAGAAAGTGAATAATGCTGTAGATTATTATTATTAATAATAATAAAAGTGAATAATGCTGTAGATGATTATGATTATGATTATTATTATTATTATCATCATCATCATCATCATCATCATCATCATCATCATCATCATCATCATCATTATTTCTTACATAATCTCTCCTTTTTATTAAGCCACTGGTTAGACTGGTATAAAGCAATGTTATACCTTTTTTCAGCTGGCTTCTTTTGGACATCCAATGATTAAGAAACAAAGTTTAAAGTATAACATTTGTGTATAAGTAGTCTAATTTTTGTTTTATTTAATGATTGTATATAATGCAAAGACAATCAAAGCTTCACTGTGCTTGGAGGTATATGTACACAAACCAACAATGCTGCATTAAGTAACAGCAGTCATCAGTATTGCTTCACTGTGTCAGATACTTTATTTGGAAACAGATCTGACAAGAAAAGGGTGTAATAATAATAGCTTCCACACTTTTTTGTTCTATGTCATATATTTATGATGTGAAAACCCTTCTGTTGACATCCTTTTAAAATGCCTAACCCAATACTAATAGCTCTACAAGTTAGAGCTCATATGTCAGGTTTCAGCATTGCATGATTATTTTTATGACTGAGTCACAAACCCTATAGTGACTGGAGCTAAAAATGCTGATAATTGTCTAAATCTACTGTAATTACAGGGCTTCAGAGATCAGTGAGGTTTTTCAAGACTGCAAAACTGTCACCATCCCTGACCTACAGTCGTGGTGAGAGTGCAAGAGTCAGTAACTTGCTCAATTACTAGGCTTAGAAATGGCCATGCATACCGTACTTCCAGGGCAGGGAAAAATATAGACACATTTAGTGAAAATATGATTATTCTTCTCCTTTGAAAACTCTGTGATAGTTTTACAAATTGTGACTGGGCAAAAAGAATTCAAGAACAGCCAATTTGCTGTTAACACAATTACAACTCAAATGGCTGACTAGAATTTTGTTGTGTGACAGGAATCTGATATCCTGCCACAGTATATTATGCATGGGAATTTCTAACCACAACCCATTAGAAAAAGCCACAGTACTGCTCTTTTGAGTTCCTAGCTGCAATTAGGCAGCAGTGGGACACTGATGTGAAGCCTTTATGAATAGCAACCAGCATGCCCTTGGGCAAAAGCAGCATGTGAAGTGAAGGGATGGCTCAGCAGCAGCAGAGGACAAACTCACATTTAGAGGAACACTGTATATTGCATGAGAAATGGTTTTTAATGTGAACAGGCACCTACATTCACCTGGGTATTATAGGAGACTAACTCCCTGCCAGCATCAGCACTACCATTCATGACCTGAGTAACAAGGATGACTCTTAAACAGCAAGGTGTCAAATTCATCTGTTTATGGAAGTTTTTCACAAATTAACCTCACAAACAGAGCTAGTAGCACAACTGAAACTCATTAAATAGTAAATCCATTCAGGGCACTCTTCAGGTTCTTTCAAAAACTGTGGAAGTAAGGGAAAACTGCTTTAGAAAGGTAATAGGTGATTCAGTTTGTAAAGTTTGTCCACTAAATTTTCTGTTTTGTTACCTAAGGGCTTTGATTTGTGGTAATTTCTTTCCTTTAAGATTGAGAGAGATTAGGTTGTACAGCCATGATCAGGCAGATAAGAATAAACTATCAGGAGCTGTCAACATATGAATGTACTTAACTAAGATAAATCAATGAAGGACCTTAGTAAATGTCAAAGGATGCAGAGCTTGAAACAACTAAATTATCAGGTTACAGAGACAAGGTCTTTGCAAGCAGGGTGAGGAAAAAAAAAAATCAAGAATGAGAGAAAAGGCTGTATATTCATATACTCTCAATTTTATTGTAATTTAAGAGTTCCTAACTCTGTTGTTTGGGGGTTTTGTTAGATAAATGCTGTTCTGTGCAGTCCCAAACATCAACTGGTTGTGAAGATGACAAAAAGAAGTAGAGAAGTAGGAGTTACATAAAATGCAAGAAAAAGGACACAAGAAGCCTGTTGTCTCATTTTGAAATTTTAGATTTATATTTACTCTAAACTAATGGTGATTTAAAGCTTCACCTCTGTCCAAAATGGCCAGTGCAGTTACAAAAAGGAGGCATATCCCAAGTCCCAGGTTCCTGGAGATGCACTAAACATTTTGAGAGTAAGTTCAAATGGTTAGTCCTATCAAAAGCATTCGTATGCAGGAAGCATTTATTATGAAAATACTTTTAAAATCCATCGTTCTCCAAAATGTTTTTTTTTCTGTCAACATAGCAAAAATTGAAACTATGTAAAAAGCCTCATTATCCCATAAACGCAGATCTGAAAGCCTTGTCAGGCTGCCTATTGAATTAGCAAATACAAAAGTTGAGCACTCTGATTGATGCTGCCCTGCCAAAGAGGCAGCCAAGAGGATTTAGGTAGCTTTATTAAAGCTGGGTTGTACAGCAAGACTAAGTATTAATTCTTAATATGGTTGAACACAAGGTTGGAACATGTCTGCTGAGACTGCTTTTTCCTTCTGTTAGATTACCAGATTCAAGCTTACTGTCAAAAAGCAGAACAGAGGTTTAGATGTAAAGTACTAACTGTGTTCCACAAAAAAAGCTTTCCATTTTAACCATATGACAGTTTTAAGAAGAGGACCCAAAACCCACCCCTGAACTAAAAGAAATAGAATGCCTGAAGCAAAATTTATATAAAAGATGTAATAAAATGCCTTAGATACTATCTTAAGTTTTTTGGGGGGACACTTGAGTCTTCAAGAGAGTGCAAAGAACAGGGTCCATTCTAACTACTAACAAAACAAGGAAAGGAGCAGATGTGGCTGCACTTTTCTTGTCTATGCCAGAGGTTCAGAGAACCCTTCTTACTGCAACTGCTCCATCAGCAAGAAGGGGTTAGGGTCAGCACTGCTAAGGCAGCCTCTGCAGTAAGAAAGGTTGCCATTCCCACATACAGTCATTTACAGGAAAAAAACCACCTAGGACTGGTTACAGGTTTTTTCCTTGGTTGGCAAGATTGAGTTTCTCTCACATTCAGAAGGCTGGAAGTAGTACTTGTATTATTATGTAGGCTTCATTTGTCTGCAGCACATTCCTTTCTACACGGAAAAATTCTGTGACAAAAAGAGCACCATGGTTATCTTGCTCATTGTTAACTGTTGCAGACAGAGCAAAAACTGAACAGGAGAGAAAGTTTTCTATTTTAAAAACTTTTCTTGGGCAGCTTTTGTCATGTTTTTAACATAAGTTAAATAGGAAATGCTTACAACTAGAGGATTCATTTTTTTAATCAAATGCTAGTTGTACTGCCTATGTATTTTTATACATGCAGAAAGTGGTAGAATACAAGAACGACATTCAAGTACAGGTTTACTGCTCACCAACACCAAGGCTGTGAACTATTAACGTGTCTGGAATATAAGTCTCTATGAAATGTACCTGATTGTGTAGACTCATGTTTCTTACCCAGAGATTATGATACCGTGTTTGTGTTCTTTGCACTGTTGATGCACAGTGTTGGAGTGCCACAGACAGGGGATTCTGAGTGGGGCTATAGTCCATTGTGGAGGAAAGTTAATGTAACTGTTTTTAAGCCATATTCACATTTCCAGAATAAGTTTTCATCTAGTTCAGTGGTTTTCATCAAAATTTTAGTCTCAGTCATCTGGGGTATTTTTCCCCCCTTTTTCATCCTTTTTGAGGCTACTAGTTTGAACAAAGTAGACTGTGTGAGCTTCATACCTGTTAGTTTTTCTGCCAGGGATTTCTTTTTTTGTCATTTTCCCATTGTGCACAAGCCTGATTTATTTTGCAAAGTGTTTTACTTGTTTGCATCTTATTTTGCAACATTCTTTTTAGAAAAGTGTGGGTATATGCTGCTGTTTGTCTTGGCCTGCTGACTGCAGACTGGGTTACCTTGTAAGAAGGGTAGAGAGCAGTAATTTTTCCATATCTCGTCTTAGTTTAAGAGGGTAACTAATCCAACTCTCAAGTTGCTTTGGCATAAGGTAAGAAAGGGAGAAAGAATTGAGAATGAGAGACACCCAGCAGGGAGCTGACATGCAGACAGATGTAGAGGCCTGAGAGGCAGCAGACAGAAACATCTTAGGGACTTAGAGCAGAACGAACAGAGCTTGTAACAATGTCAGAGTTGCCAGACTGAGAGCAGAGCTGAAATAAAGGCTCTTTCAATATCCTGTAAAGACACAGTGACAAAAAGGGTGACCTGTTTATAAATCTTTTGGTTTTATTGTCTCATCCTGATTTTGAACTATTGAAGAAGTTAATAGCTCCAGGTGTGTTCTAACAAAACTTGGCTTTTGTGTTGGAAAGCCCTTTTGTCTGTGGGCCTCATTATAAATAGAAAATCTACACAGATCCAGGGTTTCAAAGCCTGACTGAATTGGAGTCTTGCATCATTTCAAGTTTAAAACACGGAAATAAGCTCTGCATTGTTGAGAAATTATTGCAGCACACTGGCAGCACTCCTTAGACTAATGAAACAGCAATTTCTTACCACTTTCAGCATTTTAAATAGGTTTCCCTACTGTAGTTTGTAGCTTGAAAAACAGAAAAAAAAAATTCTCATATACTGAGGAAACTGCTAGAGATTTTGGGAGAGGTTTTTTAAATTAATTAAATGCCTATTTCTGGCAGTTGTATGCACTTTTAGATAAGTTTAAATCTGAATAATTATCAGAAAGTTCACAAAATATAGGGACAATCAGGATCTATAATAGTTTCATACAGATTTTAAAATATCACTCCATTTGTGCAAAATAAAATGAGCATTGTACAGTTTCTCTTTCAGAACTGTAACTCACTGGTTGGAATCCATGTCCTACTGTACAGCGTGGCAGTTTCTTCAAATAACTTTGTCAACAGGAAGGACACATGTTAAGAAGTGCTTGGTGTCCAAATTTGTATGAACTAACCAAAACTGAGAGCATCTATTAAGCCCTAAGGCATACCAGTAATCTATGAGTTGATCTTTGAACAGAAGCATATTGTAAAATCAGGAAACATCTACATAACATAACTCAAGATGAGCTCATGTAGTTCATAGCTAATTTTTGCCTGACAAACAAGGATACAAATTTGATGAGCTTTAACATACAAGATAATAAGAGCATTCCCATGATAGGGAACACTACACAAAAAGAAACAGAGAAGCATGAGAAGCTAATTGCTTTAAATTTTCAGCAGCTGTAATGAAATACAGTAAGAAACATCCCCAAGCCGTACTGCATTAGATTCACTTGCATAGAAATCAAGAACTGGTTAAACAAGCAAAACTGAGATTGAACACTCCCTAGCTCAATGGCTCCAATTTCAACCCAATTTTTACAAGAAAATGCATGCTGTTTACCCAGCATGCACAAATTAAAATTAAGCTAAAAATGTTTTTCTTTGTTCTTTTCTACTTTACTTTCTGATGAGCAATTTTTCTTGCACAAACACTGAGCAGAGCAAATAACAAGCTCATTGAAAATGAGTCAAGAACAAGTAGTTGATTTCTTATCTTTGCACTGCAAATTAGGCATACAAATCAAGTACAGTGTTGTCCTTCTTAAAATGCATCTTTAGATGTCTGCAAGATCATCTTTATTTACAAAAAAAAAAAAGGGATTTATCAGCCAAAAGATATATTATTATAGTCAGTTTTCCACTTCTCTATAATCCTGGTTTTAGGACTTAAATGGAAGCATATCACTCAAGCCAGGGAGTACTCACCTGCAGAGTAATACATGGTTTCACTCATAGTTGAAATGGAGTCAGTGCTGGTGCAAGTCATTCCAATTTTCTTATGCCTGTAAAAGTAATGTTAGAATTAAGGATACAACACTTATCAGAGAGAATGAAATACAAACATCCCTAAACATTTTGCTGCCAGCTTAGTCAAAGTAAAAGAATTAACCAAATCATATAGACTAAAAGATTTCTATGTTAGATTATTCCATAATAACGTAGGTTGCTATCTATACTGTTACTACTGTCATATCTGTCTGGCATAAGGGCTAAAGCTCATGAACGTTAGTCTGTCACGATGACGTGATCTGAATTTCAGCTTATTTCAGTCATTCAATATAATAAGTGTTTCATACCTTCCACTCCAGAGTTTTTACTGTAACAATCAAGCAATATTTGTTTCTTGCTCATCTAACGTGATTGTGTAGCAAGTTTCCAGAAATATCTGCAAGGTCTATAACTCCAGCTACCAGCAACTGCTACTAAAACTAAATTTGCAATTGTGACTACTTTTTACTCCAGATAATAGGTAGCAAGGGAAAATCTCAAAGATATTTTGTAATAGCTGGCATTTGTGAAAATCCGGTATACTGGATATCGGGTATAGTTTAGCTCTCTCTAGTTGACTGATCACTCCAAGAGGGTGAAAATCATCTGTTTTAATGACCTGTCTCTGTTAAGTATCTGTCAGTTTTACCATTTTACTCATGGTAGTATAAACTAGCATACTAAAAGTCATGCTACAAAGTCCATTGCAGTCTGATTAAAGTCACCTGCCCTTAGAAATTCAGTTTGGTGAAATTTTTTGTCAATATTTTTGTAGTTAAGTCATTTCCTCTTTTTCATCTGGCAGTTGAAATAATAGAGGTTCATTAAATAAAAAACTTGTGGGTATTAATTCTCATACTCCACATTTTTGCTGCAGTTGACTAACACGTTCAACAAAAAATATGCCCCTTTATTAAAAAAAAACCCAACATAATTACTCATTTTCCACTTGAATATCTGGTGTCAATCAAATATGGGCCTCAATTACTGTTGTGCAGTAATTTCCATTAATTAAAATTATATGCATAAAACCATATTGTTTCTAAATTCCTCCTCAGAAAAACAGTATTCTACTTTTTAATTCTAAAGTTTTAAAGGTTAAATTTTGACTTTAAAGAAAAAAAATTACACTGCACCAAATATAAAGCTCTGTTTGTTATGACTTACACTGAAAAAAAAAATCTTGCTAATTTAATTCTGACACTTCTCATTCTGTACATGATTTTTGATAAGTTGAATATATTTAGTGCAGAAGTACTTCAAATGTTCTTAGCTTGACAGAACAATAAATAAAACAGTAAGTAGAAAAAATATTTAATGCTGCTAGCAACTGCTTCTATTGTAGGGAGAAAAAAGTGATTTAAAGTTTGTTTTCCCAATATCTCAAAAACAATTGTTTGCTGATTTATACTAAGTTGGCATAAAACTGTTATATTTCATAATATTTACACAATGTATACTGTATATTTATAAGAACATTTTAACCTTTAATAACCAGAGGAGTTCAATTATTACATAATTAACCTGAAATGACAAGAGGTTTGAGGTTGGTTATGTTTTTTTGACAGTTCTGGTGTCTACATTAACAAGCAGTGAATTTTTAGATTGGGCTATTTCAGTATCATTTTTGAGCAGCTAAGTACTGCATTTTATATCTGAACTTCCACTTTCACTGTCCTCACAGCAGAAGTAAATCAGATACTTCATACAAGGAACCGTCCAAATAATTCTGTACTACACAGCAGACCTCTAGTCCTGGTCCTGTGTGGGATTTGCAAGCGCAGGTTGTTTCCTCTTCTATGCAGTGATACAACTAAGATCAGTTGTTTGGCAAAACCAGCTGCTTTACAGAGACTAAAGGTCTCTTTTCAGGTGGCACACATGCAATGAACTGATGGTATGTTTGATCTACAGTTCCCCACCTGTTCAACATAAGGTGAACTTTGCAGTCCATAGACTTTAGTCTTACTAAACCATCATTTGGGAAAATAGTAAGGAATTCTAAGCAGTGGGCCCAAGTCCTTGTCTTACTGCAGAAATGTCCTCTAGCTAGTGGACATCTGACATTGAGATGCTTTCATCAGAAAAAGACATGCTCAAAATGGGAAAATGGTGTTTGCCCATTAATATGTGAAATAAGTGTAATAATTTCTTCAGTGTTCCTTGAACAAAGTGGAGAGATTGATTTAATTTATGCTAATTATATGCTTAGCGAGCCTCACAATGTCAGCAATTCAATAGTTACAGGGGAATATTGCGTGTATCCAGCTGTGCAGTGAAACTTCCATGTAAAGCACAAACCTAAATTTTTGTGTTTGGCTGACTTGCAATAATGTGCCTTTCAAGAAAGGAATGCCACAATCCTTTAATTGCCACACATTAGGAAAGCTATTTTATCAAAGAATCAATAGGGTAATCACCTAGGTAATTTACATCATTTCTGCAGGTTTCACACACACAAACAAGCTTTTGCCTTAATCTGAGTTATAGCCTGGTCTTCCTGAAGTTAAATGATTCACAAAAAGCTTCTAATAAAATCTAGGGGTTGTTTTTGTGGTCCTAAAATACAACTAGGTATCAAAAATAAGTGAAAACAAGTAATGGAAATACAATTTTAAGAAAAACAGTTGTTGTGGATTTCACAATATCTGTGTAAAAAAGGTTTGTGCCAGAGAAGGAGGGCTAGGAGGTTGGTTATGTATGGATTGCAATCACAGCACATAGACTTAATAGTTTAATTAAAAATGAGAGAAAAACAATTATAAACATTTAAATATGTTCATTCTGGTTTCTAATCTTCTCAGCTCTGATTTCACAGGGTATGGCCTAGCTCGAAGCTTTCTTTCATCCAGCCTGAGACCATTTGTTTCCCTTTAAATAATAAGCTAGAAAACTAACAAAAGACAACCTGCAACAGCATGCTTAAAGAGTAACCATTTAAAAAAAAATATTCTAACAACCAATCATTTAAATCCTAAATGATTCTTAGGATTCCTGAAACACTTTCAGTTTCCCGAGGGTGAGGTTTCCCGGTTACAAACTGGCACAGCCGAGATGGAGTGGGCTAGGGGAGGGTTTTGGTTTGTTTTTCAAAACCCCACTGGTACAGGAAAGTGCTTCAGCCCCGTTCTGGTGAGAGGATTTCTGACAGGCGGGAAGGGGAGTTCATTCTCCATGGCCCATTCAGTCACTGGCTTCTTTCTTTTCCTGAGGCTGCCAGCAAAAGTGCCAATTAGTAGCAATTGTGATGGTGATTTCTGAAGTGCAGTTTAAAGGATTTCTAACTGGGTTGGAGCTGTTGTCAGTTGACTGACTGGAATAATAATAATAAAAAAGCTCACTGCTTCAACAGAAGCTTGTTAGGCTTTCCTGTGTGATCTGCTGCGGATAGAGTGAACTGCAACAGCTTTTGCATTCAAAAGAGGGATTTTCGTAAGAGCATGAGGGAGCACTTGGCTGTTTTATCTGCTCTAAAAAAAAGAAAAAAATAATCTTAATTTTAAATTCTGTTAAAAACAAAAATAAATTAGGATCTGGAAATAGGCAGAAAAAAAAAATTAAAGTAACCTGCAGAGCATGCAAAACTGTTTTAATACACCAGGATCCCTTCAGTGTAGTCTTATCAAGTGTAAGAAATATTGTGCATTTTTTCATGTATAGAATTACTGAGATAGAACCATAAACACTAAATGGGTTAAAACACAAGGGGCCTGATATATACTGAGACTTTTCATTGATATTTTATTGTAAACATCACAAACTGACATATACTGACAAGCTATCCAAAGAAATAAACATTTATTATTTGCATAAAATAAGGGAATGCTTGAACTATATATGAGTGGTATGAAGCCATCTTTTTAAGAATTAATCTTTAAAACATTTTCCTTTATGGGTCTATACATAATTAACTTCCTAATTTGTTTTTTTCCTTACTAGCTTGTTCATACAGGACTGTGAGACCTGTCCTCAGGTTTAACGAACTCACACAGCCACTTGGCAAAACAATATTCTTAATTTTCAGAGCCATATATATTAGTTGCATCAAATACCATACCTTCTGTTAGAGTTCCCAAGAGGCTTTTTCTTTTTTAACTTAAACAAAACAAACGAAAAAACCAAACCAAGACGGCACACAGCTAGGCCTGAGTGAGCTGCAGGAACACAGCTGTGTGGGACATGGCGGGTGGCCATGGGCTGTGCCCTGGGTCTCCTTCCTGCTTCTCTCTGGAGAGCTTCTAGCTGTCCCTTAAGTGCTGACCAACTTTCCCTCTATTCTGAGGGCTCTTCCTGCTCTGGTCACGTCTTAGAGAAAGGGACTATGACTGAAGGAGCACAAACAAAACGATCCTGGACATCAGACACCACAGAGTGTCCTTGCTGCCATCCCCAGAGCACAGCTTAGGTGGGAGCAGCTAGGCCTCAGCTGTCAGGCCCCCAACTTTCCTATCCTGCTTTTATAAATGTGCTAGTAAAATCTGGTAGGAGGGAGCAGGGTTTAAAGTCACTGTCTTTTGAGCAGGTGGTGTTAATTGATGAGTGTTTGCACCTAGGAGGCAGTGTCCCTGCATTGCCCACACCTGGGGACAGGGTGGTGAGCTGCCACCCTGCATGGCCCAAACCTGCCCAAGCCAGCCTGTGAGTACAAACGTGGGGTCTGGGTTGTTTGTGTGTATGTTGGGTCACTTCTTTGTGACTTGGAAGCAAGTAAACTGATATTTTAGCAAAATTAATGCAGTTTCTAATGTTTGAGGTGTTTTCAAGGCAGCGAGTCAGAAGACTCCAATGTGTGAGATGTCCGACACTCATTGTGTGTGGTGATTTAAGGATGTTTGTCCAAAAAGATCAGGGGACAGCCAGTAAGAGATGGCTAATGCTTCTAGAAATTGTTTTTGTGACTTAGTAGCTGTTACCTAGTATAACTTTTACTTGGAAAATAAAACCCAGTATTTTTTTTGCTACATATACCTGTTTCTCAGTTGAGTTGAAGCAGATGTAAATAATAAACAATTTCACAGAGATTTCTGTTTCCATAAATATGAGTTAAAAATCCAAATATTGTAATTTTTGTATTGCAGTTTATGTGCATCCAGAATTATATTCTGGTTATATAAGTGATAAGTGTCTCAGAGGCTGAGAGTGTTCTGAGATATGCAGTAGTTGGCCTTTGGAGAAGAAAAAAATTTAAAAAGGAAAAAACCTCTATTAGTGCTGATAAGAAACAGAGAGACTATGAGTGTAAAATGAGGGAAAAATGATCTTTAAAAAGATTGGCTGACCAACAAATACAGGGGTTTCCCCTACATCCTTTTCTCCTTTTCTAGTGCATATTATAGGAAAAAAAACCAAAATAACTTGTTTTAGTTTTTAATCTGAAAAAATGGAGCTTAATTTTTAAAAATAAAATATTGTCTGCTAAAAAAAAACCCCATGATTTTTGTAGAGTGAATTTTCAAACTGCAAAAAGTAGTACAGGATTCTGTTGGAATTGCTTACAGACTCACTACTCCTGGAAGAAGTGGTGTAACTGCAATTAAGAGACCAACTAGTAGTTCACTGAAGTTTTACTTTTCATGTGTGTAGTTTCAATAACAAATACTTTTGTCGACTGCAAAAGTGGATCCAGAACAAGACCAAAAAATGTCTATGATTATATTACAAGTGTATACATTTTACAAACACAATTTTGTGCAGAAACATGCACACATATGTGTGTATATATATAATTGAAATGGATGTGCTTTGTTTCCATAAAACAATAGCAACTGACAAATGTTTTTTATGTAAAATTATTCATGCAGGGATCTAATGTGTTTCTTTCTGGTTAAGCCATGTCTGAATATATACATATTTTACTGTAAATGTCTTATGAGAATATTCCTATATATTCACCAAGAAAGATCCCTGTGATTAAAGTATGTCACATATTTTAGGCAGAAACAGTTTGCCAAATTCAGAGTTATGATCACAGAGCACTTCTGAGTAAACAAATTCAGCCTCTGTTTCTGCAGCTATATCACATAATGTCTTTTACGTCAGGCTCTGCCTTAAAAATGATTCTTATGACTGCTTGGAGCTATCAGATTCCTTTAATGGTTCTTAAGTTTTCTAATTTCCATGCCAGTTTATTCATGGCATTTGTTTTGTACCAACATTATTCTTTTAATTCGATAATTTTTATTCTTCTGAGCCTTTTTTTTTTTTTTAATAAATTATAATTGTATTTTGGAATGCATTTTACTAGGCAAATGAGCAAGGATCCTTTAGTCTACTTTGTTGTAGAGTTCACTATTCACTAGTTGGCCGGAGTAGTTCTACCCTACACTCATGCCAATTTAACTTCATTTTTTTTCATTGCTGTTTATAAGAATTGTATAAAACCTTCCAGATAAGACCCTCATGCATTGAACTAGAGTATGAATCCCTCCCAATATCTATAGAAAAGTGCCAAAAATGCTTGCATAGAAAAGCAAAGTACATTTATCTTTTTCATAATCATGTTAACCAAGAGTGCTTAGAGAAAGGCGCATCTGGGCCAGTTCTGTAGAGACCCATTCTCTCCCAGTCAGAAACACCTCTGTAATTATTTAAATACATGTAATGTAGGGAAGATCAGGATACTTCAAAACAGAGGTGGGGAAATTGAGGCATTAAAAAGAAGTATGAGGGAGCAAATTGGAGTTGCTAAGGTGGAAGAATTTTGGGACATAGTCATCCTGTTAATTAATATTCAAAAGATATTTCCATCTTGGAACTTTTCCTATGAACTACCCCCTGGGCTACCATTTCCTGTTATGAGTACGCTTAAATTTTAATAGTGTGAAATTTCATTCTACCATCATTCCCAAGGTCATCTAGTTCTTCATGTTTGATATTCTAGTGCCCTTCAAGATGATAGCTTCCAACTTCCTGCCACCAGAAAACCCTGCCTTTTTTATGGAAGCCATTAACATTAGATAAGAAGCCTCCTACCCACTTGTTCCTTTTTCTTTTATACTCTTTTTGCTATGTACCCTTTAAGTACTTCCTTGTCTAGCTTCACAATTCTTTTGCTACTACTTTCTGCAGATTAACTAATAGTTTCCTATATGTGTCAAATACTTAACATTAAGGTTCAGATAGGTTTGTTCTACCACATTTCCTTTATCTATAAAATCAGTTATCATTCTGAGATCCAAAGTCATGGTAAACTTACGTTCTGTGTCATCCCATTTATCAAATACCTCTATGTCTTTACATGGGAAATAATATTTTATAAGTTTCTTCCCTCTGTGTGGAAGAGAAACTCATCACAGAGAGCTGAACAATAAAAGATAGTTTATTTCTCAATGTTCCAAGCCTATTTTAGACAGCAAGTAATTCAAGTGCTTTCCTTTTTAGTGAAATTATAATACACATGTTTTTATACACTATACTGAGTGCTGCATTTCTGACTTGTTTCTCTGAATAATTCAAACTATATCTGAATTTCTTTCCTTGGGGAAAAAAACAACCTTTGACATGAACATGCAAATAGAATAAAATAGAATATTGCAGTGTGCCTAGGATTATGGGAACATTTTGTTTACCTGATTCATGAGAACAGTCCAAGTATCTACTAGTAGAATTTCCTGCACAGAGTAGGAAAATAATATCCACTTTGTTATTTGTATTCTTGGAATGATGATGGTAATTTCAGGAATAAATTCAAGTCCTTTATATGTATTTAATCTTAAAGAATTTTGTATTTCCTGATTGACCTGGCTCAGGAGGTTATAGGAGTCAAAAATCACTACTTCTCAGGGGCAGGGTCCTTCTGGTCAGCTCCTTGGCAGTATCCTGTGCCTCTGAAACTTAGTGACTACCATGGTGGTTTATTCCACCGTCCTTTCAGTGAAACCTAACTCTTGCTGCCAAGTTCCTGCAGGTGCTTTTTATCCAGGTATTTCCCACACTAAAAATACTCTAAACAAAAATTATAACAGTACATACTTCTACCTTGAACTTTGTGTCTATATGTAAGCAAATCTAATCACATTCTGGAATGAAATATAGAATGTTATCTAAATACCTGGGTTTTGTTTTCAGTATGGAGATCTACTATATTTCTTGACATTATTGCTACAAAGATTAACATAATTATCTGGTATGACTAAGATACTGTGAGATAACAGGTTATAACATGTGTTAAGTTAAACACAAAATTGTATGGTGTTTTTGCAAAATCCTTCCTTAGTTTTCTGCATGTTTCTTTATTTTGTTTATACTGTTTGCTTATCAACATTCATTATCATT
Organism: Caprimulgus europaeus; assembly: GCA_907165065.1. The sequence goes on along the minus strand of OU015538.1, from coordinate 17,272,560 downwards.
GCTTATAATCATTGCTAATACAAACTTACTCTACAAACTCCTGAGAGATTCTCACTACACAACAGTTAGACAACATGTTTTCTTCAGCAGCAGATCTGATTTGAGAAGGTCCTGGTGTGTTCCCCTGCTTCTGTCTGTCCTTCTCAGGTTTGTTGCCATCTGTGTCCTCCTGCCTCCCGTACCCCATGTGTACTGTTACAACTGTTTGTGAACCCTGGAAATGGTCTAAATGAACATTACACACACACACACGAAACCAAAAAAAAACCCAAACAAAAAAAACTCCACCCAACCCAGAAACAGCAAGGTTTTCTCAACTGTTGTTTTTAATTTGACATAGAACAAAAGCCTGCAAATAGGTGTACTGGTGTGGTATGAAGGGCTAGCAAAATGAGTGTCAAGAATGATGGACTGGGCAGGGTGTGCTAAACCACTCGTGAAAATCTAAAGTATGGATATTTGTATTTCTCCCATTACTTTCCAAGGACTGAGGTAAAGGAACTGATATCATCTGGCAGAAATTCCCTGTAGGGATTTGTCCTAGTTTTTAGTTAGGACAGAGCTAGGTTTCTTTTTAGTAGCTAGAATCATGCTGTTTTGGTTTCAGCATGGGACTTATTCCGAGAGGAACTTTGATAACATACCGAAGTTTTCGATTGTCGCTGGAAGTCGAAGGACTTCGTGTTTTGCTAGTCTACAGAGGCAAGGTCTAGGGGAGGTGAGAAATATTAAAATTAGTAAGATAGATTAGCATTTGGATATACCAATGGGATATTCCATATCATTTAACGTTGTGTTTAGTATATTAATAAGGGCCACTCTTTTGTGTGGGTGCGCTCTCTCTCTGGCTCTTGCTCTTCTGGGATTGTGGTTTCAGTTTTGGGATTGTTGCTCCTCCAGGATCATTGTCTAAGAATGGGCTGGGCTTGGATGGCAGATGGTGAGCAATTGCACTGTCGCTTATTTGCATACTTTATTATTATATTCATTACTATTTTAGTATCAGTATTAAGTCTTATTTTATTTCACTTATTAAATTGTTCTTATCTCACCCTACGAGTCTCCTTACCCTTGCCCCCTAGTTCTCTCCCCTGTTGCCTGGTGAGGGGGAATGGCAGGGGCAGAAGTGAGCAAGGAGCTGTGTTTGACTGCTAGCCAAGTGAAACCATCATAGGATTTTATAAAGTTCTCCTCTCTTTGCCCCACGAAATTAAAAATAAAATATTATTCAAAGCAGAATGTTTGTCCTAAATTCATTGGATACATGGCTTGCATTTTCTAAAGGGAAACTGTGAGAAATCTTGTACCTGAAGTTTTAGGATATTCAACACCCATTTTAAAGCAGAGTAGTAGTTATAATGAATGTGAATTATGGATTGATTTGAGAAAATATAGTGATTACACTCTTTGCTGTAGCGTAATTGAATGAGCCTATAAATATATAAGGTGTAAAATCCTGTCCATTTTCTATGAATTGCCTTATTCTGCCCTGACATGTCTATAGTATACTAACCTTTTTTTGTATCTAAGCTGTCAAGGATTTCCATAGATTTGAAAATCTGTCCCCTGTTCCCCATATTAAATGTCACTGTCAGTTTACTCCATGAAAAATGAAGTTTATTTGATTTGGTTGTCATGATACTTGTATAAGCAGTGCACCTATCACTTTTTCCTCTGAAGAAAAAAAATGACATGATATGTAGTCAAACTTGTTTCCTGCAGTGACTTTTGCAGAGCAAAACTCTAGTCATGTATACTTTCTTTATTCAGGTAATTTACAGAATATATAAACATGTAAAAGTAAAGAAAAAGAGGGTAGATAGAATGCTTCATGTGCTATGCAATAGGATTTGCTCTGTCTGGATCAGTACAGCAGGAAATACTGCTTGGAAACAGTTGTATACAGTGTGTGTTTGTTCTTACCTATAGCAAAAAGTCATTGTCAAATAGTTATGAGGACTGATCTGTAAATATTAACACCTAAGCATTTATATAGATTTCTCAGGCTGTTTCTTTCATTGGGATGAAAAGGTAACAGTGACCACTTAGTGAACATTTACTAATGAGAACCCTGTTAGGATCTGAGTCATCATTCCAGTCAGGCTGCAGAGTACTAAGGCGAAGTGAAGGAGCTAAAAGCTATTTCTGCTTTCTCGGGAATTCTCATTTTGAGTAAGAAAACACCAATGGGAGCAGTCTCCATTTGTCTTTCATAGCAGTGTGCTCATATGGCATGCAATCTATGCAGTTAACTCCTACATAAGTGACTCTGGCTGTTGCTCCCAAGTCCACAAGTACATGGGAAAACCAAATGCCTTAGTTTGTTCACTTTTGAATGTTACTAATTATCAGTCTTTTCCGTACTTTCCCCTAAAATAACAGCATTGGTTGATCTTGACCAGTTGACACTACATTATGAGCACTGTGAATGGAATGATGATCCTGGTAGGTGGCTCAGCATGCTGGGACCATGTGCACAGACACGACCAATCTTATGTTGTCATTATGTGATGAGTTCACACGTTGAGATCCGTGTTTCTTCATATGGCACTTCAGTCCTTTAAACTGACATGAGGCATAAGTCTTTCTAACTGACTTGAGTTAGTACTGTTGATGTCCCTTGGATTTTTTGTTAATTCCTCTGCACATAACAGGTGTATTCATATTGCAATAGATCTCTTTTTTCCAATGAGCTTGTTTTTTGGCTCTTTCTATTTTATTTTAGGATTCTCTCCATCTCTGTATTTCCCAGTTGGGTAGCCCCTCCTAGTTTAATCAATGTACATATACTTTCTATCATATTCATACAGAAAGTATTGTGTGTGAGAGTCACTTCATTATGTATGTTTGACAACTACATTTGCAAATAATTCACTTCTTTGTAAGATTCCATTTAGTAGATCAAATCTCTGCAAGTCCAAGGTGCTGTTTCAGGAGTATATATGTGCTAAAGAATTATCATTTTCCCACAAAAATACTCTGTAATAGCCACTATCTAATTGACTAGATATCTGGATAGTATCTGGCAAGGCCAGTGTATACCTGTACTGCAATAATGTTGCTGTCTGTGGGTGTTTATTTGGTCTTATTTATTAAAGAATATTATGTACTGAGTTCACAGAACACCTTGATTCAGGTCTTGTAGCATGACTGGGCTTCACTAAAGTTTGTCTCCTGTACAGCTGTTAACACTGTCCTTAATTATCACATGGCCCAAATCACCTGTCATCAATGAGAGGAAAAAGATATTTAATGAGCCATAAAGTAGCTAAGAAGCAAATCCCACACCTACCATTAGTTTAGGTATAAGCTTCCTAATGAGTGTTTACAAGTTATCATGAATGAGGTGAGATTTGGTGTTTTAATTAAATACCTTTCCTACTTTAGAAAGCCTAACTTAAAGTATTAATGTTAGTTATGGCATACACTGGCCTGCTATATATTCTGGTAAATTGAGGCATCATTTAAGTGAATATTTTAGTCTGTCAAACTTGCCTGAGCAGTTATAATAAATGTAAAAAAATAATTTGCAAGTCTAGCTGGATGATATATTATTAATAATAGCCTCCAAGACATATCAGGCACCGTACAAAAACATAACATTGGCTGTGATGCCAAAGGGCTTACACAAAAAACAGGCAGATAAGAATGCCACATAAGGATGTGACTAGAAACCTCTAGTTTTTCCTTTCAATCACTATAATATTCCCTCATTAAAAAAAGAAAAAGTGTTGGTCACCTCTATTTCTCTCCATCTTTTCTAAGCATTTATTTTATAATACAGGTCTCACTCCAGCACTGTAGGCCTAATTTGTTTGTCCTTTTATTTGTACCTGTATGTTCCCCATTAATGCTGTATTTGAGTACTTCAGAATCGTTGTGAACCTTATAAAGCAATTTTGAGGTCATAATTTATTACAGAGGAGAACGGATAGAAACAAATAGTAAGGTCGTGCAGAAGGTACAAATAACTAGAAGAGGTCTCCAGATGTAGGACAGCTTTCCAGCTCTTTGTTGGTCTATTCTCCCTCCTACTGCCTGTCATGTTCTTTCTCATTATCTCCTTGCCATCACTTAAAACTATGAAGTATTTATTCTCACCTAACATTTAACCTACTACACATCTGAAGAAAACAATCCTCAGTTTATTTTTCAGCAGCCTAGTCAAGTCATCATTTTTGTTTATTGAACTCTCCTAATAGAAGAGAGAGAATTAATTTTGGAGAGTAGATGTGGTAAAGCTGCAGTGTGAAGTCATGGAAGATGTGGAGATAATAGATTCACGTTCTAAGGAGGAAATGGGAAGCTGGGCAGTTCAAAACCAGCACAGGGAGATTGTTTTTCTCTTGGGACTAATGATTAATGTTCATCACTCATTGCCATATGGTATTCTGAACTGAACATTAATAAGAATAAAATAACACTCTACTTGAAATGATTAGTATTTAAAAATATGTCAGAGTATTGAAAGGATTACAAATCTTCATGCTTCCTTGCATAAATGGTCTTGTGGCACATGTGGTAAAAAGGACATTTTTCACAGGGTAGATTTGTCTCCTAAATGAAGAGGTTTGGGTTTTTTCCTGTAAAATGTCACTGTTCAAGGCAGGATTTGGGATTAGGTGAATGACTGCTTTGATCTGTGCTGGCCATTCCTCTTGACACTCCAGTCAAGGAATTCTAGGAGTAAAACTTGTCACCTTGAAGATTTTTGATCATCTGGCTGCCCTGGGAGATGGAGGGTTGCTCCACGATCTGACAAAGTGCAGTGACGGGTTGAGATTTTCAGTCAAGCTTTAGGTAGCTGTGAACATTTACTGACAAATTATCGCCTACTCAGAAGTAGTTGATAGTAATGCAAATGCTAAGGAGCCATTAACCTGAGCTACTGTAATTAAGAGGGCATCAGAAAATCTATGAAATATTATTTTATAATCTACTAAAGATTTCAGCTGTTTTTGTTTCACATCTTTAATGGTGACAGCAAAAAAAAAAAATGCCCTTGTTTCGATTGAGTAAGGTTTGAGATTGGAATAAGCAAATGTCTGAAGTAATTTCCCAAATGCTAGCATTTTACATCTATTCAAAAGTGTTGTTATTGTTAATGAAGGTCAGTATGCTTTTGACAAGTAGACAATGTCATAAACTGGGCTATTAATTTTGGTGTAAATACTATGTTTAATGAGCACTTACTTGAAGAATTGCAGGATAATGATCATGTAAGTAATGAAACAATAGGATTGTGTTTTCTTGTCTAGAAGTGACATGATTTTATTTTGATTAAAGAGGAAATAGTAATGGTGCATGCTTGTACACACACCCCCTCTCACTCTCCTGCCCTACAGCTCTTCTTTACTAAAGAATTATCGACTTTTTTTTTTTTTTTTACTTTTTTTCTTTCCCCTTCTCAAAACACTACATAGTCCCTTCTTTCAGCACATCTTCACAGCACATATAGTACGCAGTCTCCAGTCTTTGGAGAGTCCTGTGCTACAGTATGGTAGTCAATAGTCCCTAACTGTGACCATCCTGGCTCAGGACTTTTAAGTTAAAGTTTAAGCAGCTCCTACTGTACAAATTCTAATCCTCTATCTGATTATCTAATGCTCATTTGAAAAGTGTAACCCAAAATGTCAGCTCATAGAAGAGTACATGGTTGTTCGAGTTCAATAAAAGTACTTTGTATTTTTGAGAAGTGTTAAATTTGGATCATAGTTATTATGGATCAGTGACACTGCATGGAAGAACAGCTTACCTTGAAGCCAGTAGGGTGGAAGGAGATCTACAAATATTTGGACATATCATCTATCACAACAGATGCCGATTCTGAAATTCTCATTTTTAAAACTCCTATTAATGCTAAAAAACCTCTGGGTGTGTAAGCATCTATGGCTCTTTTGAAAGTGTCTTTTCCAATTATTGATGACAGGTGAAGACTTTCACTGGGGGAGGCAGGTAATGATGAAGTCAGTGTCTTCACATTTTAAAAACGGAGTAGAAAAAGTAGATGCTATCTTCACATAGTTGTGTATAAGAAATTCCACTGACATCTGTACTTATGTATGCATCAATGCCTACACCTACATTGCTTTTTTATTTTGAAGTTGTTTCTTTGTTTTATTCCAATTTTGGGTGTGATCTCCTGCTTGCTCAACTTTGGATATATTCACATCCATATGCCCCCCATTTTGTAGGGCAGTCTGGTGCATGCAGTCCACAAGGCTCTCGTAGCTGTCCCTTGCTTGAGGCATTTGCCCCATAAATGTTTGTCCCCAGAGTCTCCAACCCAGTGGATACAGCATGCCCAATCCTTTCTGCTTTGTAATCTATAGGACCTTTCCAGCTCTCATTATAGAACCTTATTGAAGGCTTGGGAGCTTTTTTATTTTGACCAGGGTTTTTCAGGGCTCTAAACCAGAAACACAAAGCTGTTACATTCCTGAAAGTGGCCAAGGAGATTTTCACAGGAGTACATGTAGTCCTGGAAATGCTGGGATGCTATGAGGCACACTGTCACAAGGTCATGCACCTGGCTCAGTGTTGTAATTTGGAAACATTCAATTTTTATATGGATCATGTAGGAATTTTTTTTTTTTTAATAGTATGTTCAGCATGATTCACAGAGAACTGTCTGTGTATTTCTGTAGCAGGGCACTAGGGTGTGTGAAGCATGCAGATGGCATTTGAGGGTGGTTCTGAAAGAGATAATTTGGATCTTTCAGAGATGGGGAGAGTGATGCCTGATGCAGCCTCTGCCACACTAGCTCGTAGAGTAGTCCCGGGTTTCATCCAGTGGTAGATTTATTGTTTCCAGCCCAAAAGAGATTTTGCAAATGAGTTAGCATGTGCATAGTCTGGGCAGGAACCTTAGGGCAAGATCCAAATGTGATCCACGTTGACAGAATTAGCTATTCTTCTCTTGTCACATGTATATAAATTGCAATGTGACTTAATTGATCTAGTAAGCTCGACACTTTTCCCTTTGTTTACATCAACAAAAGCCATTCCACTGACTTTCAGTAGATTCCGGATTGAACTTTCGGGCAAATCCAATAATTGTGACTACTATAGAAGGTGAGGCTGGAAAACTTTTAATTTTACAGTACTTTCCAAACATTTAGGGGCTCAGATTCAATAAAAATACTAATGCTTTGGAATCTTATTGTTGTATTAAATGAGATATTAATTTAATAAATTCTCTATTGAAAGATGATCCACTTATGTACACTTAATGGCAAAGCTTCATTCCCATTCCCATTAAGTAGTGTATAAATAGGTAATTAAAAACCAACTTTTTGATTGAAGATGCTTGTAATACATACATCATTAGAAAGCACAGCATTGACCTTTTATTTTCCAGTGTCTGAATAGGTACTAAGTATTGACTAGCTTTGTCTAGCCTAGCAGCTATCCCAAACTATTCTTTGTGAGTGGCAGAGAAGAGATAGGAGTGGAAGGGAAGATGAGATTCAACCATTATCTCCCAAAGTACAATCAGATTGTCATTTTTTGTTGTGTTAATGTTAGCAAATCACAGTTTGATTGTTTAAATGGATCTGTGTTTGAAAAGACTTGCAGCCAGGGAGCATTATAAGAAAATACATAATCATAAAGAAAAATCCTTTCTGTTCAAAAAAGAAAAAGATGTTTGAGTATTGCAAAGAAGTGCTCTTGTTACTTTTTTCAAATATGCAGGGAACGTGGCATGGTTTGTGAGTATCTTCAAAAGCAGTTAACCATTAAAGCCTATAATGTAATGATAGATTTCACTATGATTTAATAACATGAGATTCAAACACACAGTCTGTTCTGATACTTTATAGGAAGAAGAAAGCATCAGTGAAGGATTCTAACTCGTTTTGTGTTTGGAAAATAGTTTATTTTAAAAAATAAGAGAGTAGTTGGGGGAAAAAAATAAAAGCAGTTGTATGTGGGTATCTATGTAGAGTCCTATGAGAATAGTAAAGGAACATTTCATGTTCTCATGAACACGACTCCTCCACCGGTTCAGACAGTTCCTGAGCTGCAAATTACAGCAGGCTGGGACGGTAGAGCCATCTGCTTGGTTATTGTCAGAGTCGTGATGCTGGGGCAAATGGTCTTTTTGGCATGACACAGCGCAAATGTTCTTATATACTGAGGTTAAGGTGGTTCTCTGCGGGATAATTCTTTGACAGGGAGATATGTGTGTATTATTAATGATAAATACATTTGACAATTTGCAAAATTTATAAAAGATATTGAACTGGTAGGGCAGAGTATCCAGAAACAGTTTGCTTACCTTGTACTAAACTGGCCTAAAACTTTCAAAACTTCTTATTCTTCTGTTCATCATGTCCACCTTATTTACAGCCATATATTATTTACTGTAAATGCTTATTTGTGACTGCAGAGTAACTCAGCCAAACTAGTTTTGCATGGTCAAATTGAGGTACAGAAGCAGGCTGACCCTAGCAGTGTAGACCTCAGTCTAAACTAATTAGGAGAGTTTCTCAGTGTAGATGAGTAGGGAGATTGGCAGTGTTCTAAGTGAACACTTCAAGCATTTGATTGTATACACCAGATGTATGGCAAATATCTATACAGTATTCTTCTATGTGGATACATTAGATAGAAAATGATGCACCTTATACAGAGTATTTTGTATAAACATATTTTTTTATTCACTTTCTTGGCAACCTCCTGAGGAAACAAGACATATCAAAATTAAAACAGCAGCAAAAAAAAAAAAAATCAGTTACTGAGGTGAAGTTGAGAAAAGTAAAAGTGACAGCAGTTATATGAAGAAGCGCTGGCTCTTGAAGTTAAGCTGCTCTGTCACATACCATCAATTGGACTATTATCTGGCACAGGAGGGCTGTAATAAATTGTCAGATTTTCTTCTTAGCCGAAATGATGGGATGGAAATTGTGCTGCGTATTTTTGGACAGGAATGGGGGGAAAAATCCAGCATGTAGCTGATTTCCTCACATGCCAGACCTGCCATGATGCACAAACCCAGTTTCCAAAATGCAGCTCTTAGAAATCTTGTATGATGAAAGCTGAGATGGTTAAAAAAGAAATCCCATCTCTTGTCTGGGAAAATAAGGTCAAGGAGGAGAAAAGTCACTAATGAAAGACAAACTTTTTTTTTTTTTTCATATTTAAAACCAATAAAATATGCAGTTTCAGATTATTAATTTTTTTTCCTCCTTGTCAGAGAAAAATGATTAGGGGAGTTTCAGACAATGAAGCAAATGCGTATAGCAGAAGAGAATGTGAAAACTTATCTACTACCTGGAGCTTTCCATATGTAAGACTTTGTGAGCCACTTAATGAATTTAATAAGCTATGACCTAGAACAAGAACTTATACCTCAATGTATGTTATGAAATATTCTGGGTGTATAGTATTTCCACTGTTAGATAGACATGTAAAGTGTGCACGTTGTATTTACATCTTTCCTGGGAAAAAAGCAGTTGACATTTTTTAGAATGTGTGTTTTTAAATCAGTTCAAAAGTCTTGGTAGTAGCGTCTGAAATAAGTTTCTTTCCACCAGAAAATGGGAATTTAATCTAATGGAGTCAATAAAAAAATTGTACAAGCCAAGTAAGAAAGTGTGGAACAACGAGACTGAGTACTAGAAGCCAATGGAAAGTACTTTGTGTACTGGATCAATCAGAAACGTGAAGACTGTAAAAGAGTCAGCAAGTCTGTCAGAATACTGGGAAACAGAAAGCATAGCTGAGAATCCTGAGAATTGTGAAAAATGAAGATTATTTACTTGCATTATTCCAGTGCCATTAGAAAATGAGCCAAAAATGGAAATGCCAGAGCATGTCAAAGAAATGTAAAAAATCGTCAAGCATAGACTATATTGATGTATGACTTTTGAAGGAACGTACTAACATGAGCAAGCTGTTAACAAAAGTGTGCAGTTTGCATCTAAATAAACAGTGGTGGAAGGAAGAAGGTAGCAGCTGTTGTATCTAGTTTTTACAAAATGCTAGAAATGATCCTGGGATCATTTCAAAATGAGAAAGCTTGTTGAGAAAATGTTTCAAAAGATCTAAAACCTCCCATCAATGTGAAAAGAATTCTAAAAACCTGAATTATACCAGCATAGATTCTGTAATAGTATGTTTTTCCGTCCTGATTCTTTAGATTTTCCTCAGTTTGTTGATTGAACCTGTTGAATAATTCTTTGGAATACTAAAAGATTAAAGTCTCTGATGGATTAATAGAAAAGAAGTTGTCATGAATTGTCAGGTAAATTATTGCTTTGGATTATAAACTTGATAAGACACTAAAAATAGGGTAAGAATAAGTAAACAATTCAGAACAGTTTTGCCTTAAGGTTGCTGCACTAAAAAAAAAAAAAAAGTCTTAAAAAAGAAGTTGCAAACTGATAGCTGGCACGTGAGAAAATAGATTAGTGAATGTCAGGCAGGTTCAAGGGTGTTCAAAGATTTGATCTCAGCTGAGAAACTTTACATTCACCAGGGTATGACAACGAGTATATTCATTGTTTATACATGTGTGTCCTATAACGTATTGTGGCAATGTGTGTTTTAAATCCTACTCAATATTGTAAATCTATGTTTCTACTTTTTTTTGTTTTCTTTTTTTATTGGAAAATATGGCTTCAGAGGAATATGAACATAGTTCTTTTTTGGTTGCAAAATTATTTCCTATTGTCATGTCAAAGTCATGATTTAACTGAAAAATTATTTAACTAAAGTATTTAAGAAAAACGTGGATTATTCTATGAGATAGTGCTATTAGAAATGATTTTTTGCTGCTTATGGTGTGGGTATATATATTCATTTTGTGGCTAAAGCAGTGGGCAACAAATCTTTACAAGCCTTTACAAAGCTTTCCAACCATGAAACAGATTTCACGTACCATCTGCTGTGTGAAGGACACATTAAAGTAGTCCCCCATTTCTCCAAAGCATCAGCACATTCATGCAAATCCCTATTCTCCTACCTGTACTTTTGAAAGTGATGGAGTGTACTATCTGCACAGTTCATTGAATCATACTTGAACTGTGCAGTCTTGTTCACAGGAAGACTAGATGGTTAGATAAGACCTAAAATGCAGCACACTCAGATGTATTCGACATTTTCATTTGTAGCAGAGGTAGTCAACTACTTAATATGGATAATTACTCTGAGAATTCATTTTATCCAAAGTCCCATTAAGGGTATAACAAAATCTTATAAAAGCAGTTAAAAACTTCTGGAGAAGGGTAAATTCATGATATTCAATGCTGAATTAAGAGCAGTTTCTCAAATAATTAATCAGTTATTTGTCACAGTTGAAGTTACTTTCTTGAAGGTCTCTTTGAACAGTGAGACAAAACCCAAATAAAAAATGAAAACAAATTAATAAGGAGTTCAACCAGTTTTTTCATACTGCTGAGTGAACCAGCTCATATAGCCTACTTAAATCAGGTGTAAAGACTTTTCATGCAAAATGGTTACAATGACTTTTGTACACCAGAAGAAATTTTTCTTAGGATACAATCCAGTGGTACTTTAACATCTATAGATTGCAACCTTGATGTAGGCTTTCATTTGCCTTATACCAGCATGATGATCTTGGCTTGAAAGGGCTAACACACTGAAAGCTTTCTCAGCAATCAATGTTTATTACTTTTGGAGTTGGTGCTCAAAAAACCTACAGTATTATTAATTGTCAACAAAAAAAAAGTGGTAGTCAGCAACATCTGAAAATATTAAACTGTTCATCATAATCATTAGAACACAGCAGCTACCTGGAGAGATTTCAGACGTGTAGAAACGGAATAGCAGGCAATCTGCAATATATCACTTCTAAAACCCTGCATGTGGTCCAAGTAGCACTTGAGTAGATTTTAGCACTGATTTACATGTATTGCTTGTATTCTACTTTGATATTCAAATGAGTGTTCTATATAGTTACAGCATTTAAATGCAGCTCAAAGCAAACCATTGCAACATATTCCAAAAGTATTCAATCTTTCATCTGGTCCCAAGGATCTGGACATTTCCGCTTCCCTATGACAGGAAACCCAATCCTGAGCTTTGTGTCATGGATTCTGTGCTATTAAAATATGTACTTAGAATGGGACTTTGATTCAGGGAAGGGTTCTGCAGATATATCAGTTTGCTTTACTCAGAACTTTTATTTTAGAGTAAAATAGCTCCTCGTTTAAAATAAATAAGGAAGGTATCGTGTGTAAAACTTTCTCTTTACTCGCTTGCAGGGCTTTTATCTTTTTTGTTGAGTAGTGAAGTAAGTTTAAAAGAAATTAAATTCCGTATCTGGAATGCCTGGGTTTACTACAGATTGAATTGGGAAGTTTCACTGTTTGAAGAACTTTTCTCTTTTATTCACGTCTTGCAGCTCAGAGCTATCTCTGTCATACAATAAAAGAAAACAACTAGGTAACAGAATGAAGCAAAAGAGGCAGATTTTTGTAAGTGTTAGCTGTGGGGATTTCTTGTCCTTCAACATTGATTTTTGCTAAATGCCATAGGCATAATGCTATTCATTCTTGCAAAGTGATTCCCTAAACTGCAGTATAAAACTTGGTTTATCACCTTAAAGACAATCTTTGTAATTCTGGAAATCCCATAAGGTAGTCTCATAGGAGACATTGCTTTCATTTGCTTACTCTGGTTGAGTTTCTTGTATCATGCTATCCAAAGACAGCTTGCTTAGTTTAATTCAATCTTGCCCCTGTTCTATTCATAAATAAGCCTTAAAGAGGCTTTGTGGTGTCTCAAATTTAACATTATAAACTATAGTTTAAAATAATAACACTGAGTGGCGGGGGTAAAATATTTATAATCTAGTCCAAATTTCAAAGTAGAATTTATCTGTCCCAAGTCAATCTTTTGCTGTCTGTCAGCTGTGGAATAAAAGGAAAAGTCCTGTTTCATTCCAAGATAAAGTAATCCAGGAATTGTTTCAAGATTCATAAATTAAGCTGTGTCAGTTAAACTTTACATTAGGCTGTTATTTTTTAAATATATAGCATGGAATTTTAGAGAAAGAAAAATTGTATATATTATTGGAATGTTTAGAAAGTGCATTCAGCATAGTCACTGTTAACTGTATGAGGAGTTAGTGACAACGTCCTGTGCTGCTGTCATTTGTCCTGCTTGAATATGATCTTAGTGTTTATAAAGATTAGAAGTCTAGGAAAACACCAGAAAAATTAGAGAAATAGCAGATAAATCTCTCCTTGGCTGAATAACATAATTCTGTATATTGAATTGAGGGGTTGCTAATCCCTTACAATCATGTTTCTTCCAATTAAGTTGCAGGGCTTTAAATACTTTCAGTCACAGGGAGCTGAAGAAGCAAGTGCAACATCAGGAAACGGAGGAGGGTGGTAATCCTAAATGAAAGTAATTTTATTAGGAGAGAAAGCAAGCAGCAAACAGAAGTTCTGAAGTGGAGAAGTTCAGAAAATAAAAGATTCTGCAAAATGCTCTGACCCCCTAGGGAAGTGAAGAAATAAAATTGGGATTTTCAGCTTGATTAAAGTTTGATTTATGAGCTGCTTTTTGTTAACAGCAGTGGAACAGGAGGAGGAGAAAAAGAATTTAACTTGTAAGGGAGAAAATTATTTTGGAAATTGCCTTCAAGTTCATGGAGTTTTTTAAAAAGTGACAAATGGAACTGTTTTATAAGTACTCCCCTTCCAGCCTCTACTTTGTTTTCCACCTTGGCCTCCATCTATAGTTAGTAATAAATTATAAATAATAATGAAATAATATAAAAACATAGTGGATGACTAATTTGATGGTTTATTATTGTACAAGAATAAGTATCTTAATATTGGGGCGTATCTCTTGTATTTATATTGTGTGCAGTCTTTCTTAGATGCTACAAAAATACATCAAAAGAGCCTAATTTCCATACCTGGGAGGGTCTTTTGCACAGAGATTATTATATATAGGAGATCAGGAGGTGGGAAAAAAATTTCTGTGCAAAAAGCTGCATTCCTTCACAAGTAGAATTAAGGTAAGGAAAACACAAAATAATGAAGAGTCTCTTATGTTTTTCTCCTACAGCGAAGGAGCATGTATGAAGTTAGAACTGGCAGGGAGTGTGGTAGGTGGTACAGCTTTCCTCTTACTCAGTGTATGGAAAGGTTTCTCCTTCCTTGTTACATCTAGTTCTCACCTTAGTTTCATGGCTGGTGATGTGAGCTATCAGCAAATAGTAAAACAAATCCTCATTTAATACTGCTGTCCCTTTCTCTGCAAAACATTAGGTCAGTGACTCCTGGACTTAGCAGCTTAAGGCAGGATGCTGTTTCCACAGGTCTAGTTCTCCAAAAGAGTCATGGTGACATCCTACCTTAGATCTGAAGAGAGATAATGTATTAAAAGTTACCAATTCTTCAGTACGCTGAAGGGTTAAAGAAAATGCTGTCATGCTTTGTAAGCAATAATGGGTTCACGTTGGCTTACAATTTGGAAGTTGCTATTGTAGAATATCTTTTGAAGGTAAATGTAGAAGTAAAATTGCTTTTCAGTTTGAATTGACTCAGACACTGAAACTTCTGAATTGTCATCATAAAAATGCAGGCTGCTAGTGCTTTAACAACCCTTTACCTTCCATTTTTAGATAAAGCAACAAATCTGTGTAAAGTAATAACACACAGGTTTTTTTCACTGAAAAAACATAACTCATTGTTCTTCAAAAGTTTTAAATGCTGTGATCCTTGATAAGATGGTTTTGACCACTTTGCAATTACATGGAATCTTTTATTCATTTCAATTCTAAATAGACTGTCAAAATGTCATCCTAATAAGAATGAAGTTGTCACTGTGCTAGTTGATACGGTAATTTCATTTATAAACACCCAGATTGTGCATTTGTCAGTAAAACATACTAAGTAATAAGCAGGAGCTCTTGAAACCATCTGTCACCCATCACCAGGGCTTCTTTATTTTTGAAAACTTACCTATTCACTATAAACAGTTTGCTAATATAAAATACAACTCAGTGAAAAATGGAAAAAGTATAAATAACTGATTTTAAAATTATTCTTCTTACCTTAAAAATAGAAACCATGTATTTGTATAAAATTCTTGGATTTAATATTATGTTGGCTGTATATCAGCAATTAACATCTGCCTGAAAATAAGGGTACAGACGTGTATGGTATGATGCATCTGTTCAACCAGCAGAGTCTCTATTTCACTGTTTCAGCAGAAGTCATTATGAGATATAAGAGTTTCCCAACTATTAGCCAAATCAAGATTTTCAATCTGGAATTCAGTAGGCTGAAGTTTGTCTCTAAAGACTGACGATGATAATCAATAATATATCAACACTGTCAGTATATCACAATTTTAAACATCCTCTGTTTGCTGTTCTTATGTATGTGATACTTTCAGAATGCTCAACTATTTATATGTGATACCAAACTATACCAGCGGTCATAGGTATGTAGATTTACAAATATCAATCTGTAAAGTTAGTGTCTGAGATTAAAAAGCACAATTTAGTGTCTTTTCTGTGCTGAAGGGTTGTTTTTATTACGGTATGTGCAGTAGGTGGACTCTGTGTGTAGAGTTTTGTCCTTACAATCATTGCACCTTTAAGACAATCTTCCTGTCACTTGGGTGTTTCTAAGCTGTCTCTTTATCACTTAAAGAAGCTGGACTGTCACCACATTCCTGGCTGCCACTTTGGGAAGAGAAGTGGGCTTAAGTACTGCTGATGAGTGTTACCCGTAATTTACCACAAAAAGCAGAAACTTTCAGGGTAAAGATTCTGCCCTCTCATAGGTTTCTGGGTGCTATTTTATTTTTAATGTACTCTTACAAGGTAGCTTTGAACTCGATTCACATAAAAGAGCCTCCAGCCCTACATCTTACAAAAAGCACGTAGACTTCATTTAATCATTCTTTTTATTCCTCTGACTTGAGTGTGATCTCTGTTCCACTTTCACTGATGGAGCTGGCACTTTAACTTCATCCGAATTTATTCTTGATCTAATTCAGTAGAACACACAGCAGAACAGATTTCCAAAGTGGAATAATAGCCACTTAAATATTGTTTAAGCCCACCACATACAGAGGCAGCAATTTCAGTTTCTTCAAAATTATTTTACATCTTCAACAAACATGATTATTCTTCCCTCTGCTTTAATAAGGTATTTAATAATGCCCTAATAGGTACCATCTAAGTCGCAGCGTGTCCACTATAGGCCAGATGTATTATGTACGATTGTTACATCTTTTGTGTTGGAATGTTTTGGGTTTTTTTAAAGTGCTTACCACTATGTTGAAGAATGGTTTTTGTTTTCCTCAAGCAGAAACTGGGATGGTTCTGCTTGGAACAAGTTACCAAGTGGAGAACTTCACCTACTCATTCTTATTAACAATGGAATTTAGCCTTTTGGGTCATGTAACTGTGGTTCCCAGGCCACAAAATTCTTTGATGGTGTGAATTCCTGCACCTGTTTTCATCAGATTGGAGTGCATAGATCAGCAGAAATACATTTATTATTCAGTTTCTCAGAAATACTCTGATTACTCAGCCTACAGAAGAAGAGTGCTTTGAAATTTATTACTGTCTTGAAACTTTAGGTCAGGTGGGAATTGCTACCTTTTCCCATCTACCTCTGTATGAGTAGAACTGTAGGTCAGCTGAAGTGGAATTGGATTTAAAAGTTGGGATATCTTTTCTCATTAGCCAGTACATGAAGTAGCAAATAGACCTCTATTACATGGATTCCTCTGTGTGAAATAACTTTTCAAGAAACTTTTCTGTTCAGCAGTGTCCCTTTCCATTCTTCAGAAACCAGCTTCCTAGACAGCAAGTGTAAAATTATCCATAATAATAATAATAATAATAATAAAAATCTTATCCTCTAGGTGGTATTTCTTGGTGCACTTTTTTGCTAGGAAAGGCAATTTTTATTATTTTTGAAATCACTAAAAAAAAAAAGAAATTCTGACCAAACTGTAGCCATGCAGTGGTACCTAGTTCAGTTATCCTATGTTGTTGCTTCCCAAACTTTCAAAATCGTAAGTATAATAGATATCTTTATCTTATAAGGATTTACTGCAAAAGCTGGCCATCACAGCAAACTCTAATACAAACCTGAAATACTCTGGCAATCAGCCTTTGAGTTGGTACATGCAGAAGAGAATCACAAATGGTCACAGAGTTCATAAATCAGCAGCAGCACTGCTGTCACAATTGTGCCATGACTATGACATGTCATTTTCTCACTGCCATTAACTGTCCTTTACCAGAAACCCATTTTTCAGTAGAACAAAGTGGGAGAATTAAGTTTCCTTTATATTTCACTTAGTTCATTGTGACCGTAGACTTCAGTACATGGGATCCAAATTGGTTAAATGTTAAAGCAATTTGGCCTCTTTTCAGCTTCAATTTCTACTTTCAGAACCTGAAGAGTGTGAACTCTGTCTTACTAAAGGGTAAACTCAATTTTATTTTCTGTTATGTGAGCTAATTTGTGAGGGGTTTTCATAATGTCATGTCTTCAAGGAGTGTCTTAAAGTTCAGGTCAAACGTGAATTTGCTGTTCATGTTATAGTATTAATTAGAACTAACTTAGATCTTTTCAACATATCCAAACTCTACAATCCAGAAAGCAGAAAGTCTCATCTATGAGCGATCTGAGACCTTAGACAAATTCCATCAGAAGTGTATTTAGAGCAGAAACTGTGATTCCTCTGTTGAATCTGTATCTGTTCCATTGATTCATTATTTTTCACCTAGCCTTCAATTCTTTCTTCATTAGCCATTATATTGCTTGTATATTTTATAGGGGCACCATGTTTGTCAGACTCTGACACAGCAGAATGTATTTTTATATATAATTAGGTATTATGACTTGAATGAAAACAGCTCCTAATTTCACCAGTGTTCTCACTGTGTAGTGTTGCATCCAGTCTCAGCAGCTAGTCCTCAAAGATAACCAGACCAATCAAATACAATGCAAGCCAGATCCTAAGATACTGTTCCTTTTAATGGTAATGACAATAATTTATATATGAACAAGCAATGCAGCCTATCAGAATGATTAATTCTGTTTCACCCAACTCAGAAGAACAGGGGAAAGTGTACAGCTCACTGGGGCTTATTGGAGGATTACTTAAGTATTTAGATGTGGTTTCACTTGTGCTGTTATTTATGGTCAAAATTGATTCTCCATGTTTAAGTTGTGATTCCTGTACTGGATGAATTCCCACAGAGAGTTTCTAGTTCGTTGTTTTGTTTGTTTGTTTTAATTTGCTAATGTTTCCATTCTCTGGACATCAATCAGATTATATTTTCTCAAATAACCTGTTCTTGTGGACCATATATTTTCTCATAACTTGGTTATCTGTGAACCATCCATCATGACATGTTTCTCCTCAGTAACAGATCAAGATTATTTTTAACCACCTTTTACTAATTTTTTGCCATGCATGGTTCAAGATTGCCTTAAAATATTCTTGCTCATTCAAACATTGTTACTCTAGGGTCCTTGATTTTCTCAGGGTCCCTGAAAATTCAAGTTACATAATAGCAGAAGAATATATGTTTTCAATTTAGTCCATGGCTGTGAGTGCTACACTAACAAGAGCACACAGCTGTGATTCCCTACAGTGATAATAATGATTCGCTTCAGTTGCTGGTTAATGCAGTAACCATCCCTCTGACATACCAGGTGAAGCCCCTGTAACTCTTCATGATGGATGCTATCTGGTTTGTTTGCTCACAGTTCACTGGATTGGTACTTTATGCTATTTTTTTGTGTGACTGGGCAGCAAAGAGGAAGGCTGGCTGACTGCTTTATCGTGATTCTGTACCCTAGGCAGGTAAACACCCTGGCTGGAGGAGAGGTGTGCCAAGCCATGGCAGGTGTAGTTGGCAACAGCTCAGGTCCAGACAGGTTCATCTCAAACCTCTAATCGCTTGGGATCCACCATGTACTTATATATTACCGTTGATATATTTTGATGAATGGTAGTTGTCATGCAAATAATAGCAAAAACATTAATTAGATTCTTGATTATTTTCATTACTCTGGCCCTACAGTAATAAAATACTATTACTTTAGTCATTGCTTCTTTAATTGCCACTGGTTTACAGGTGAATGCACAATAGATTCACGGCTGAAGTATCATGCATACACATTTGCAGGCACCCACTGGTGTTTGTGAGCTGAGTTGAACAAGTAAACCTGTAACACATGCAAAAAAAAAATTAAATTTCAAGCAGGTAAAGATTAGTTTAAGGGGCTCTTCTGTTGTCTGAAAGCACTAATTACAGCGGTATTCAAATACATAGAGGTTCTGTGCTTTCAGATATTTCAGATGCAATTTTACCAGCCCTTTGAAAATTAATTTTGTACCTTTCTATCTACTTCTACATGTAACCTATATGTTCCTACCATGAAAATATTCTTTACTTTTTTAGTTCATTTTTAGCTAAATATTAGATGACAGTAGCTTACACTGAAAACAAAAAGCTACAAAACTGAGGAGAAAGAGAAGAGGAAACTACTGCTATCTGTTCCGTTTTGGAGAATAAAGAACTAGCCTTAGTCAAATGGATATCCTTTGGCAAATATAAAAGTGTAGCACTGGCAGTGAGTTCTCTTCTAAGCTTTTCAAATGAAAGTCAGTTCAGTGGAGTAGTAAACTGTGGCATCTGGGAATTTGTAAAGGGAATATAGGGCCAAGGGATTCTTCTTCAGGGCTTCAGCTGTTC
Organism: Caprimulgus europaeus; assembly: GCA_907165065.1. The sequence continues at coordinate 17,252,837 of OU015538.1, read as the reverse complement.
AGGTATTGTTGAGTACTTCGGAGTACAGATCTAAGCATGTAAGTGCTCAGAAACTCTTAAATTTTGTTAAAATGAACTAAAATATTGTTCAAGGCTAAGCTGAACTATTTTTTTCCTCTGATATTTCTGGAAGAACAGAATATAATAACAAAATAAGCTCTGTAACAGTGACCATTAGGAAAGCACAGATCAAATGGTTAAGTTGTTTTCCATTGTTTACAAATCTCTGGCCTTCTTTTTTATTATCTGAATAATACCTCTGCAATCCTGTAACCCAGAAACAAATCCCTGCCCATGGTAAGAAAGCTGAGGAAATCTCATTCTTCTGAACATTTTTTAATTAGTTTGGATGGAGGAAAAAGGGTGATTCAGGCAAAACAAAAATAGTTCTGAATATAACTTGTTGCTATATACTTTCTCTCACCTGACTTAAACCACAAGTTTTTAAAAACAAGCTTATATTAATTACACAGTCTTCTAAAGTGTACTCTTTTCGTGACTGTCTGTTTCAAGAAAATTGAGATAAGTCTTAAAAGTTAGTATAGAGAGATATTTTAGCATGTTAGACCCCAGTTTATCCCAGCTAACTCAGGCATATGGTTGTGGGCTACCAGGGATTGGAGTAGTCCTGATTACCAGGTTGGTTGGTTTGTTTTTAAACAATTCTTTTATTTTTAAGTATCTGTTCTACTTAAATCTACCTCTGTTTTAAATCTACTTTTCTTTTAGCATTCACAGTCCAATTTATTTTGTATTAAGTGACCTCACTTCTGCCCATAAATAACAAAAATTAAAACAGAATCCAAGTTTTAAGTCTGCTTCCTGGTGTTATTCACTAAAATTGAAGGTAATGTAATTAATTACTTTCTTAAAAGAGTTGTAATGCTGGATGTCTTGATGTAACTCAGATAGAAAAGCAATATTTGATTTTCTGTTTTTGTTGTAGCTAGATTTCTGTATAAAAAGGGCTATACTACAATTACTTATATTATTAAGCCATGGCTAAGGGGTGATTGCAGATCTGTGGATTTACAGATAGCAATCCTTTCATCGTTCAGTTGTGTGTTTTATGAGCATAGGATTTCTGTGTTGTGATAGTTGCTATGGTATCCACATGTGTATCAGGAAGATTGTAGGGGAAGTGTGATTTATGTTAACAAACTGAATTTAAAAAAAAAAAAAATCAGAGATGACTGGTAAATTTTTAGTTGTGTTCCTCAAAAATAGAAACACCTTTCTTTTGCTTTAAGGCTAAAATTTCAATTTCCCTAACCTCTGCTGCCCTCCAAGGATAATGCTAATGTGGAGATATCCTAATAATTTGGGCACAAGTCATGGGGTGGTAGTGGTGAATGCAGCCTACTTTTTTCTGTTACCTGCCTTCAAAATGTTCTCCCTTGATCTTTGAATCTATACCAAATGCCACAGTCACTCACAGCAAAATTTAACTACGGGAAGGGGAGGTGCAGGTTTGCTAATACCTCTTCTCAGAAATACAGCGAAATACTTGTTTTATTGGAGTGGCCACTGGATCAGTATTTACAGATTACACCTTTTTATTTCCATCTCATTCCTCCAGCTGAACTGGCAGTAATTGGTAAGAATTCAGTTGGTAAGTAATTGGTATGTCTTCAGTGGTGACCCTTTCCTCTGGCTGAAGGAGACGCAGCAGGGAGAGCTCTGAACTCCGGGACATTCTCTGCTGGACGTAGTGTGGCTTGGCCAGCTGGGCATGTGGCAACAGAGGGAGATCAAATCTGGGTGCATGTGACTGCACAAGGAGGTGACAGAGACACAGGGGAGGGAGAGCTACGTCCCTGTATTAAACATGAGTTTTTCCTTTTTAAATTTTAATTCAGTCTTCCATCCAGTTGAAAGAGGGACCACTTAATTCCACCTCATTAGAGGGGTTTTTAGATCTATTCTCCATTAGGGGCACTGTACATGCAAGATCAGTGCTTTACCTTTGCTATGAACTCTAATGGATTAATCATTTATATTGCATAGTCTAATTACTTCATTTTGACACTTATTTACTTTTGACTTCTAATTGACTTTATGAATGCCATTATTTATATTGTAAGACTCCTTAAGGAGAAACCAATAATATTGTATTTTTTCAGTAAAAATAATAAAATACCTACTGGAAACATTGTTCCAATAGAGTATTACGTGGGTAAATTTGTTTTCTAAGAGATTATAATTTGGAGAATTTAAACATTTTTATATGTAAGGCAGAAGATTTTCTATTCACAATTTTGTAATTTCTCTGAATTGTTGATGCTCAGTTCTATTTAGTAGTTTTCCCCTTTCATTTTCATGCTACTTGATCAAGCTCTCAGCTTTCTGAGAATCTGGAAAGACTTTATTTTTGAAAAGACATTCCTACTTGTGTGGATTGAGATGAAAAACTTCAAAACATCAATCCTGAAGATGCAAAAATCATAAAGGTACAGGTGAATACAGCTCTATAATATGTTCTTTAAATGTGACATTTTGCTTGATCTTTGATGTTCCTCAAAGTCATCTGGTTGCTTAGGTTTAAGAGACATGACAATGCTTGTGTGTTATTGGATGTCTTTGGTGCCAAAATATAGCAAATATAGTGTAAAAATATACTTTTCACAAAAAAAGAAAGAGGGGTAAATGCTAGCCTCTTCTGCTAACCCTACGTAGTCTTCTCTAAGGACCTTGAGATACAGTTTTATAAGTCTTTGTCTAGTGTAACCCTGACCAGATGAGAGATGAGGGAATACCTAATTTTTTTTTCTTCTTTTTAACTTCTTCATGTCTTGTTGCCTATCAGAGGAGCCAAGGTTTGTCCTGTGTGTAGCTGTTAAACTGATTGCACAAAAAGTTGTGAGTAAATTCTGCATAGTAGACCCATATCTGCCAGCTGGGGGAGGAAACTTGACCTTTTGTAATACCGCTTACAATAAAAATCTCCATAGTTGATTGTACAAGTAACATAAAATAGTGTTTTAATTATTCTTGCTGTGATTTGACTGTGTTTTACAAGGGATTTTGTTCTCCCTCTGGATGCCTACATGTTTTTCTGGGAAATGGTGAAACATTAAGCCTCTGGACAGGACTAAAATATTCCCTATGTATTTTGCAAAAGAGTTTATATTCTCTGGATACGTGGCATTCTAGTGATGCAAAGTTTATTATTTTGTCTCTAATAAATACTTTATTAATCCATCAATAATGAATGAATTTTGTATTCCTTTTCTTTCTTTAACTTGCTACTGTTAGTTGTTGATTGCAAAAGTTTTTTCTTTTATTCGGTTTCTTTCCTGCCTAGAACCATTTTCTCCTTCAGTTTAACATTTAGCCAATTTATGCAGTGACCATCTCCTACCTTGAAGAGCAAGTGTCTTCTACTTAAAATATAAGAAATATTTATTGGCACATAGCTTTGTTTCATATAGCGAATGTTACCTTGAAAGAGTAATTGTTTTTTTTCCCTGCTTACTAAAGGAGCTTATCAAGTCCTTTTACAGAACTCTTAATATTGTTGGTTTTCTTCCCTGAATGTAAATAAATGCTACAAACAGTCTGGAGGATAACTGATTCCTAAGTTATCCTTCTTTCTTGAAATACAAAAATAATTTTCCACAAACTGTAACTTATAACTGTGTTTTCAGAAAAAAAGTATTCTGTATTGTTGAGTCCTGGAAACAAGATGATCACAGTGCCTGCAAACTACATTGGTTCAAAGGCAGGCAAGTCTCCTTGGCCCTTTAAAGAACAAGCCAGCTTAGAAAAACATCTAATACTGCAGGAGAGCTATAGGTCAAATTTGTTGGGCTGTAGAATGAGAAAATATTTTAAAGGATGATGTGCTAATGGTCTGTCAATATTAGGATTAAAGTGAGAATCAGGTAGACAAAACCTAGTGGGCATTTGTCTAATTAGAAGTGACCTTTATTAGAGCAGAGCTGTCTGAATTAAATAAGTTAACACTCATCTGGTACTAGCTTATTTTATATTGGAGAATTTGGTAAATCTCATCTAGAATGCTAATTCTGTTCTTCCATCTTTTCCATCTGAGGCATCTTTTCATGTAATAACAACTTTATTGTTTTTAAATTTAGGACAGGGCCCTCTTTTTTCAGGTTATCTTTTAATTTCTGCATTGAAATATGTAAATACTATTTTCAGAGAGACAGAAGTAGGGGCGGTGGGTACTTTAAGTAGAATCAGATCTGTTGCCTTCAAACAGAAGAATAAAGTACCCTGAATAGCAAGGGTGCATCTGAAAACGGAACTTTTAAAAAAAGTTTTTAAAACTTTTCTAAAAACTGTTCTAAACCTAAACCTTTCATCTGGGGAGTTCTACACTGCCACTGGTTTAGATTTCTTTAAGTGAGCACAGGGACTACTCTACAGCCTGCCACAGAAGCAAAATCATGGTCAGAAAAAGAGAATGAAAATGTAGCCCGTGCTCAGGTTCCCAAAAGGCTTGTTTACACCACCGCTAGCCATTTGGCTAGCTGTTAACCACATTAATCAGCATGTGCTTGCTGATTTCAGTGGCATCTGGTGTGGCATTCGGGTTGTTTTGGATCACAGGGGAGATGTGTAGTTCTCCATAGGATCTGCGTGGGCAGCTGTTTAGAGCTCAGAGAATACCAGCTCCAAATGCATCAGAGCTTTTCAGTAATGTCACAGAGTACACCGTAGCTGTACCCTGGACACCGTTCTGCTGTAGTTAAGGACCTGCTTTGCACATGAAACACTTCAATCTGTCATTATTCTCACTCTTTGGGTTGATAATTTTTCCTTGCTTTAATCAAAGTGGTTCTATCTGAGTTTGTCTTTGAGTTGCCAACCACCCAAAGTTTTAAAAGTTTTAGGCTCAGCTTTGAAGAAACTTGAGGAAGTGCAAAGTTGTTGTTCCTGTGAGCTCAAACTGCCAAGATGCCTTGATAAACAGTAAGGAAATGAATATACAAGGGTAGAAGGGATTACAGATAGAGATAGAAGGATTAGGCTGTGAACTAGCAGCAAGACTTGCTGTAAAAATGTTGCTTCAGGCTTTTGTTTATTATTTGGAGAAATTCTATTTAAATGCAGATTAGATTTTCTACCTAGAAGTACAACTTATTCTTTGTTTAGGAACTCTACAAAGAAGAATAAATACAGAGTGTTGCTTTCATTTCTTCATGAACTTTGACAATCATGTGGCTTATCCTGTTATCTGGATTAGATATGCAAGCTGTGCATATAGGAGTTTTAACAGTTTGTTTAGAGACCCTAGTTTAATTAATCGGTGTAAGATTACCAAATTGCCTTGAGATAAAAAACTATGTCTGAGAAGCTGTGACTGGCTACTGACTAAACAGAAAGGCTGAGCTCCACATGGGGTATTTGGGGAGGGAGGCAGGCAGGCATGGCAAAGGCAGGGGAAAGAAAGCAAAAGAAGAAGAAGAAAAAAGCAATAAATTAGACAAATATTGAATCTTTTGTGAACGGAAATATTTTCATTCTGTATACAGCTTAACTTTTTTGTATTGCTTTACATTCTGTAATCAATCACTTCTTAAAATGCCATTTCATCTTCCTTAGAAACCAAAAAGAAATTAAAACAATCCTTTATCAGTTCTACTGGGTTTATGAAAAGTAGTCTGAAAATTCACTTTAAATAGATTCCTGAATACTCAGAAATTTTTCTGTTGCATATTGCAGGCTTATTTGCCATAACAATATCAGTAAAATATAGCTAAAAGAAACATCCCAGTCCCTTCCCATGGGTTTATTTTTATTCCTTTACCATTCGTCTTGCATCTTGCCACCAGCCTCTCCAGCGATGCTTACTGAGCCTCTCAAAATTATGATAACATGATACACATACCTGAAACAACTTTTAGTTAATAATCTCATCATAAAAAAAAACATGAGAAATTCAAAATGCTGACTTCAAGGGATTTTTTTAGTGTTTCAACTTTTTCATCTTTCCCAACATAATTTGTGAGTAAGTCACCGTGGTTTGTGACAGGAGTTCCATACAGTGATTGGCATGAACTGTCACTGGGATTCATGTACAGAAGCACTTGAATTCAAATACGTTTTGGGATCTGAGATTTTGACCCAATTTTAGAAAAGTGTAAGAGTAGTTTGAATTCTTTGGATATAAAGATGACTTTTGTTGGGTTTTTTTGTCTAACATATATAACATATATATAAGGAGAAGGCTACATTTGGCTGAATGAAAATCAAGTATGTTCTCTAAGAAGATCTACTTCACCAGCCATTTAGCATGATCAGTAATTTTGTATTGAGCACTTAACATGGAAATAGCATGTTAATGTGATAGATTTAATGTGGTGTTATGATAATGGTGAACCATTTAGCAAGGTAATATTTTAGTATTATTAGGTTTGCAAAAGCTTGTCTGTGGAGATTATAATGAAGATTTCTCAGTGTACTACCTAGCTTTCATAGAAAGTAGAAATAAGAAGATCAAGCCTTTGCTTAAAGGAGGTTGATGAAAGTTTTTGCCTCATACTAGATACATTTTAGGTGCCCTGTGGTTTTTTGTTCCTCTCTTTATTTCTTTTTGATGGACAAGCTAAAGCAGTAACTAATATAAAGGAAGAAGATTCTTCAGGAGATGAGGAACCACAGGCCAATAATTTACAGAAAATAATGTGTTCTTAAGAGCTCACATAATCCCATCCAAGGTTTCAGGACCATTTTAAAATCTGAATTTAAGAAATACTGCCCTATGCTTCCTCTTCAGCAAGCCAAATATTTCCCTTCATCCATTTTTGGTAATATGATGAGCCATGTATAAAATAAATCAAAAAAATGGATCTGTAATGAACAATGCATGACTGGTGAGTGACAGAAAATGGTACCTATTTCAGAGAAAAAAATAATGAATCACATGGTTAGCAGTATAGGAATGTGTCAAAAATCTGATACACAGGGTCAATGGACACTCTGAAAGGCAATTACCTGAACAGCTTATTTTTCCTTTGATGTGTCATTTCACAGTTGCTTGTACTTATAGGCTACATCAGACACTTATGTTTTAAGAGTTTCTTGTAGCATTTTAGTATTTGAATGGAATACAGCAAATACTAGCTTTGATTTGAATATATACTTGAAAATATATACTTGAAATACTCTTTTTCTTTTTTTTCTTTTTTCTTTTTCTTTCTTTTTTCTTTTTTTTCTTTTTTAACTTTTTTTGGCATGTCTACATGTGTGGCATTACCATTTTAGGTAATACCACACATGTAGACATGCCAAAAGTTATGAGCCCTAACTTTAGCTGTGTTTAAGTTAAGAAGATTTTCTAACAAGCTTACTGTGAGCCTGTGGAATTTCTGAAGGCCAATTGTATCTAACAATCTTTGTACAAATGGCCTTTCTAGTAGGTACTTAAGGCTCAAATTAGAAAATAAAGTTTTTTGTACAGACCTCTGGGGTTGCCAGCAAATTTGTTGCTTGTGAAGATGAAACTTTGTAATGAAAAGTCTGGCATTAAAACCTGATAGACCAGAACTCTTTCGGAGTACATCTTGCTTTCCCCACTTTTCTTTTTTCTTTCATGAAAGGAAAGATGGTTATATCTGCTATTTTCTTCTTCTTTGTGTTACAAGAATATGACTGTTCAGTTCAGAACTTTGATTCTTCAAGTTGACATAAGTATAGGTGCCAAAAGTGAAGCTCTTCTGTTATGTGGTAAGAGTTAGATACCCATTCCTCTCCCTCCTCCTTTGTAGCTGTCCTCAAGCCTGTTTTCACACCCCATTACATAATTATATTGATATAATCTATACTTATATTAAATGGCAGGCTCTAACCCATTTTTACATGTTTCTTAGTTCCTTCTTATCTGCAACATAGTCTTTTGAGCGAAGAGGGTGCAAGCTTATCCAAGGAAATTCGAGTGTTGCATTGCAGTAACACGGATGCAACACAAACGTTTCTCCACAGCCACAGAAAAGCTGCGCAGTTGCTCCTCTGAGCTCCCTGTTGCTGTAGCAGAAATGATGGTTATGCCTGAGCTGACTTGGGTATAACTAATGGAGCTGAGCATATTGTGCTGACTGCAGAATAGACCCCTCTGTTACTGTACATAGCTCTACATAGCCCTTCTGAATTAATTCATAACTTTCTGCCATCTGGGTGATAACAATTTGTAAGATTTACTTTTCCGCAGATGATGATTGTATTGGAACTAGAAAAGGAGAGCAGACTTCCTGCTATCAGAAGTATTTTATACTTTCTTCTGCATATGTGTCTCTCCCTCTCTTCATTATCTGTCTTTCTATTTGCCTTGTTCCCTAAGGAAATAAGTATTTGGCTTCACTGCACAGAAACTGTAGCCTGTCTATAGCAGTTAGCAAAGAAAGGTTACAACCCATGTCAGAAAATACAGGGGGAAAAAAATAATCTTCCAAATAAAATACTCATCAGTTAGAGATAATAACACAGTAGTTCTGAGAAATATTGATGTATTTGTCTATTTTTAATTACATATGGCCAAATCAGCTTTTAATTTACATACAAAGACATAGAGATTTTACAATGGGAATAGTTGTGACTATAGTCCAATCTATTTTACAAATAATTAAAGTTTAATTCCGAGAAGCACATTAAGGAATTTTTAGGAATTGGTTTACCATGTAAAGCTTTATGAAATCATTAAATTTTATTAGAATAGAGTTAATGATATATTTTAAGATATATCTTTTGGAAAGATTTGATACCATATAAAATCATCAAAGCACATGTAATCCTGGGACTTTTAGTGGTTTATTAAAATAATGAACTCTTCATCACAGGAGCACTATTTAAAGTGTATATATGGCTTTCTGATGTTGTAGTGGTTAGATTAACTATTGACAGTGAAAAATGAATCATTAATATGTCTAGTTTCTGTTGTACATTTCAAAACATACAACACAGCTCTTTGGTGGAGGGAGAAAATTGAATTTTTGCTAATGTGCTGTGTCCTTCAGGTTTCTTTGGGTGCCAAAAGCATCATTCACTACTCCAACAGATATGCTTTGAAAGCTTAGTGTGCTATCAAATGCTCCAGTGTGTGAAAATCTGATTTAAACTATCTCAAGTTGGGAACCCAGAAATTATGGAGACTGCATAATTTTGCCTAATTTCTTTATGGCTCAGTTTCCCAGATATAAATGGCCTCAATAAAACAAATAATGCAAGAGGGATGTTATTGATGTTCATGAAGCTTTTGATTGTGCTGTGAAAACAAAAAAAAAAGTACACAAGGAAATGAATAAATCAGCATTCAACACAAGGCTTTGAAAGTATTAATTAAAAAGGTGTATGGCCACATGCTGTTTAGAGTAGATAAAGAGAAATATTGAATAACTACTTACTCTCTGAATTGGGCCCAAGGGCCCTATGAGAAAAATAGTATATGATAATTTAATTAAAGTTTGCATCAAAACACATTTACACAAGGGAGCTGAATTAATATTGCCAAATTCACACTTCCTAACTTTTCAGTGCTTCACTGGGAAATGTTAACTCTTTTTTAATATAGTGGTTCTTCGGTGTGACATAGTGTACTGATAAGACAGTTGGCATATTCATCTCACTGAATTTATTGGATTCAAGGCATTAGTGTAATAAAGTAAGTATAGATCTTGAATCGGAGGTGCCAAATGATGGCAGCAGTGCACTTGGAAGCACAATTCTATTGGGTTCTGGAGTAGGATGGAAGGAAGGAGGAAATTTACCCTGTGCTGCAATGGAGGATAAAAGAATAACTGGGTGAAACATTAACAGCTAGAATATTGACTATAATGTGGTGATTAATCAAGTGTTTCCAAGCTTTAAAATAAATCTCCACAACCCATATTACAATAACAGTGGTACCACATTCATGACAGTGTCACAATACTTTCCAATTCTACTGTATAATGGCAAAACAATTTGATTTTTCATCCCCTGTAATAGCATCTAAAACATGTTATAAATACTGTTATATCCAGCTGTTCCTGGGATTCTGATATTTGTAGATACATAGAAAATGTGGTTTAATACTTGAGAGTAGCAGATTACCCAAAATCTGGTAATTACTGTCAGAGAAGGATGATTGCAACCAATTGTAAATAAAAGAAATCAGTTTTACGTTATGCAGCATTACTATGAAGCTCTTTGCTGCATAGATCTGTTGATTAACAGTTTGTGACCCTGTGAGTATCAGTACCATTTCTGTACAGCTTCGAATGTCACTGTCACTCCTTGTACTTGTGTGATGGTGCCCCTCCATATCTCTAGGCTCTGTGCTATGCAAATGATGGCAAGCACAGCCTTAATGATTACTTCTGCCTCAAGGCAGCACAGAGGGTGAGAGAAAGGACCTAGGAGTGTGAAAATAAAAAGAATCAGTGTCAGGAACCTACTTATTTTGGGAGTTAGACTCTGGGGTTTGTTTGTTTGTTTGTTTTCCCCTTGAGACTTTCATGTCCTTTTCTGCAGAAAGCAGTCCTGCAGTCATTACAGTTTCATCTCCCAGCATTCCAACAGCCCAGTTGGTGGGAGGCTTTTCCCCCAGTCATGATAAATTATTCTCTCTCAGAATCCAAATCTGCCTTTTCAAGTCTAATAATTTTTGATGAATTTATTCTGTTAATATGAGCTTGAATGGAAGCAATAGATGATAATAAATTACCTGTGAGCATATTAACGTCATTTCTAGGAGACTATGGATGAATCAAGGAATAAATAGACGAAATAGGTTCAATAACAGGCTGGTGAACACTTAGTCAGCAACGGACTGGTAGCTTTTAATTTAGATTCTCATATATCCTGTGGTTAAATAAAAACCATAGAAAGATTTTTAAATCAACCTTTTGTAGTACAGACTAAGTAAGAACTCTTCCTGCCATCCATACTTGTAAAAAAATAATTAAAAATTGTCAAATGTATTCCACTGAAGTGTTTCTTAAATCTGTTTCTAAGGGATCCTCTGTCATATGCAATAGAGAAATGGCTGATTGAGGCTTACATGCTAAGAAAACTGCTAAGTTCCCTGACAAATCTGAATGGTAGTATTTAACCTCATTTAATAATATATGTTAGGCTTTTGTTAGCCTGGATATACTCATGCCAAACCTTATCAATCAGGGGTGAATGCTTACTCTTTTGCAAAGATAGTTATGGTCTATTAAATATATAAACCCACAAGTTATTGTTTTATGCTAGGACATCGTGTTATTCAAATAGGGCTGAGTCAAAAATTAACACCTACTCTCTGAAATTTGAAGTTTGACAAATATATCTCTCCAGAATCCTCAACATAGACACACATAGTCAGTGTGTGGTTATAAAAAGATGATGTTTATATAATTAAGTTTATAAAAACATACTTTAAAGATCAATCAATTTTTTAATTCCCATTTTAAAATATTTCTGTCTTTGAAGCAATGGAATTTAATTTCCTGAACAATTAGTTAATTAATGAAGTTTAAATTTATACCCCCGCAGTTTAATATTTGTTGTGCTCAAAGCAATTTCTTAAAATAGATTAATAATAATAATAAATACCCTACCCTGTTTTCAAGCATCATAATCCTCATGGTTGCAGTCACAGAACCTGTCTTGACAGCTATTGAAATGAGATGAAAAGATTACTATCAAGCACTCCCATTCTCTTGGCTGATACTGCTGACCCTAAAATCTTTTAGAAGAATCACAGCTGTCATTGTTCCCTAAGAGTATCTTTTAAAATTACTTGTGTTATGAGAAATCCTGGTTTTTGAAGAATTGTGTCAAATGTTGATCTGGCCTAAATTATTCCTGTTATGTGTCAGTTGTCCAGGTGTTGAGAGAATCATCTGGTTTAGAGAAGGAAACCCCAAGTTTACTAATGCTACTAGCTAAAATTAGAATATTTTTATATTTTAACTGCAAATTATTTAGAAGAGCAGAAAAGAATGTTGAAGAAAATCTGAAAGTCGTATCCTGGAGGTTGTTCAGAGGAAACTGAGGATTAAAACTAAATAGCATATTTTTTGAGAGGTTTTTTTTGTTTTCTTTCTGCAAAGATAAAGGGAAAGTTGGGGAAGTTTTATATTTTATTTTATTTTATTTTATTTTATTTTATTTTATTTTATTTTATTTTATTTTATTTTATTTTATTTTATTTTATTTTATTTTATTTTATTTTATTTTATTTTATTTTATTTTATTTTATTTTATTTTATTTTATTTTATATTTTTCCCTATCCTGTAGGCAAAAGTCCTCGTTGCCAAAACTTATGTGAAGTGATACAAGAAACTTTGAATCAAACAGCAAAACTTTGGAGGAGAAACTGGTGACAACAGAAAGTTGAAAGAGGTGATAATTGTGAAAGTGTTGTCTCATGAGAATGGTGCCAAAGTTCTGCAAGGTGCTAGCAGTGCCTATAAAGGCCCAATTAGGAAGTCGTAGCCATCACATTCAGTAGTTCTGAACTCAGAGGTAAATGCTGGAAACTCCAGTCAGGTATCCTTCTTCTCCTTTCAGATGTCTGTTCTGAGAGAGGTTCTGAGCTACTGTGCAAAGATTGCTCCAAATCACTCAGAGCCACACTTCTATGCCTGACTGGAGCACAATGAAGTTTGGATTATGCTGTTTTAAATTATCACCCATTTGAAGTAATTTTCTTTATAAAACAAGATTAAAATGACTGTAATTCAAAACATTTTACCTCAAATTGATGTGAAAATTGTAGTGTTCATATTATTTCCATTTTTCAATTTGACAAAACATTTCACTCCATGTGTAAGCTTTTCCGTGTTGTCACTATCTTAAGAGTGAAAATATGCATTTTACTCTGCATTTTACTCTTTCCTGATGTGTGTTTCTTCTTAACACTACTTATTTAACTTTTTTAAAGCGTGTCTTTGTATAGTCTATTGTGGTACCTGGGGAAAATATAAACAGACTAAGGAGATTTGCTTTCATCCTTTCTATCTCACACAATAACAGTTTATAACTTCATATTGTTAAACTTACTCTCTGATATTTCTACATGCCTGATGGTTAGATAAATGCTGATGATAAAGCAAAGCAAAGAAGAATTCAAAGTTCTATCTTGATAGAGTTGAAACTCAGATTATAGTGACTTTTATTTACATGCAACTTCCTTCTTTCGTTTTCATACTAATACCATAGTAGAAACTTCTCTCCATAATTTTTCCTCAAGGTTTCATGTTTCCTGAATAAATCATTTAGGGAAAGAATAGTCTTTTATTTTCCACAGAAACTTATTTCATATACCAGCAGTTATATCACTAATTCCTTTTTAAAATCAAGTAACTTGGATTTTACTGGAGTTCCCTGTGAATAAGGCTATTTATTTCATTTAATATAGAGTGCTGCTTATGGAGTTCTTGTAGGAGTGAAGTACAAAACAATACTGGAAAATTAAGCAACTTGCAGAAGTCCATGGCTAAATTAGTACTATTGAGAATTACAACTGTAAAGTTCCTGGCCTAAGAACACAAGTGTGCAAATGTTACTTTTACATTGTACAGTGTTACACCGTGAGTGCAACAGAATGCCAAACCCTATCACTTAAAGTGCTAGCAGTGCAGGCATCAGCTATCAGACCCTCAAACTCTGGGAAAGAGCTGCTTTGTGTGCTAAATCTGCAAAGGATAATTCATTCCTTCCTAGGGGGTATGATTTTGTGAGTTGAAAGCTTTAACTAGTACATATGTATAGGATAGACTTAAAGTGATTATGGAAATGTCACCGCAGGACAATGCATTATTAGTAGTCCTTCATATGTTGTATGCTGTCCCCTTATGTTTGCTGATAATTAAGCAGATTGGGATGTCATGGTAAGAATGAGTGCAAAATGTCCCTTTTATCATTTGCAATAAATATGAAATAGTGGTCTTTCTGTATCCTTCAGTGATTGTTCTATTTGCGTTGGTGACAAATGACATCTTTCTCCTTGTAATGTGCCTGCAGGGTTAAATGACTTTATTATTATTAATGAATCATTGCTCCAGCTGCCCAGAAATAGAGGGAGTAGGAAACATAAGAGATTTAGACCTAAGTAATTACAAAAGTAATTATTACCTTTCAAATTTCATTTTTACAGCAATCATAAAGTTGTTAATCAAACATGTCCCTTTCCATGTATTCACACTTATTTGGGGTTATTGTCAAAAGGATGAGTAGTTACGTGGTTCCACTGAGGGTAGTCTGTGGCACATTGACAAAGTGGTAGTGACAGAAAACTGCTGTGAAAAATTGGTTAGAAAATATTGTCTAGTTGTCAAGGAGTCTGTGGTTCAGAGGGTTTTCCAAGAGAAAAACCCGCCTGAGCTGCAGCCATATGGAAGAGAGTGTCTTCTTGACAGCTGCAGGAGGGGAATCCTTTTGTCCTGTGGAGATGGGAAATGTCAAAGCTTTACTCCTCCGGTCTGTCCTTCCGCAAGGTTGTGCATTGTGTGTGTATTAAGGAATCTAATAATCACAACAGAACCGACACGCTACTGGACACTTTAGGGGAATTAAAAACTGTGCCCTCATGGCCCTTCAGTAGTTATCCTAATTACTCATCATTCTGGATTTTCAAGTTTTTAGGTGGAGCACAAAGCTTGTTCTTCTGTAGTAACGACAAGGCAGTTGCAAGGCATTTAGAAAAGGGAAATGGTTGTGGATTGTGTTAGACTGAGTTGCGGATGCTGTGAATGGTAAGTAGGGTTGTTTTTCAGAATCACAACCTGAATTTGAAATTTATTGTGAAAGGGAAAATCTGAGGAAAAACTTTGGAGAAATGAGAACATTTCTTTTCAATAATGTCATTTCTGCATAACGTTGAAATATTAAGGATTCTCATATTTTAAAAATCTAAATGAAAAGAAAATTAATAGAGAAAATGGAAAATATTAGTTCCTGTACTTTAAACGCCAAAATGTCATTTGAATCAATACTGTCACAAAACAGTTGAATTTTGAAACTACATTTTTGATGTCAGATTGTTTTGTTAGAAAAAGTCAATGAGCTTTACTTACATATTCAACTGGAATAACTAGATTTAATATTTTTGGTGGTCTAATCAAATGTAATATCTATCAGCATTCAAATAAGCATAGTGTGTTACTTAGATATCAGCATAGGTGAATATTGTAAAAAAGTTTAGAAGTATACACAAAGTAAGCTCAAGGTATTCATACTAAAAACACCATTTTTTGTTTCAGTTCTACTAAATATTTTTTTTTTTCTTTAAATGCAATTGGAGTCACAGCATAAAAGCCATAGAACATTTTTAGAATGCTGTAGATTTATTTTCTTTGCTGCTCTAGTGGCCTTTGACTTTAAATTTCTGTTTGTGTATATCTGATGAAAACACGACTTCAAAACATCTTTTATTGTCTACCACTTATGTTACCACAGGAAAGATATGTTTACCAGCTTACTTAGCATTTGGGGTTTTTTTATGGTTTCCTTTTGAAAATTAACATTTCAATAAAGTGTCTGAACCATGAACAATTGCCCACAGTGGTTCAATTACTTAATTTAAAAGAATTTCTTAATATTCTACTTTAGATCAAACTTGTATTTATTTTTTACTGTAAAGTCAATAAAAAGAGAACAGAGCTCCATTTGGTATGTAGATACATCAGGAAATTCTTACTGAAGTGAACAAGGGATGTAAATACAGATATCTGAAGCAGAACTGTAGGTCTTTTACCACACACCTGTCCCCTGAAGGAGTTGCTGTATGTGAGGTATCTCAAACATAACTGAAAACGAATTTCTGCTTGTCCTCTTGTTCATCACTTGGCTTGTATCCTGCGTTCTGCTGATGACTCACTCACCTGATCTGCTTATTGTCACCACTGTTGGAATTCATTATTATAGTATGAGAGTATACTAATACTTTCATGTAGGTCTGTTATAAAGAATAAATGCTACTGACCTTATTCCACATAGAAATTCTATTCCCTTCTTATCTTTTCTAAGTCCATCCTTTTCCCTATCTCTGAGCCCAGATCTTTGATCTCTAGCCAGAGAACCACAAAATGTAATTGATTTTTTTTATTACAGTGTCTGCAGCCTACGCTTAAGAAATGTATTTTCTGCTGTTTCCATACCAAATGAGTTCATGTAGATTCAGTGATTCTTAACTCTCTTTATGAATCTTTACCCTTTTGAGGTATTAAGTGATTTCTATTAAAATCAGTAAACTACCTCCCCTTCACACACACACATGCAATTTTATTGAAAACTTGCATGTTAAAAAATGAGTATAATATTCTGTATACTGACACTATAGATATTGTAAGCAAGAATTTTCCTTTTAAAACTTAATATATATATTTCAATGCAAGTGTGAATGAAACTGAGCAACCTTTTTAGCTACGTTTAAAGAAGAGAGAGAACAGATGTTAAGGATTATCTGTAGAAATTACTGCTAAGTGAATTTCTTTTTGCATTTTGAAGACTGCTCATTTTACAGTTTCAGACTAACAACTTTTCTGTATGGACAGAACCTCAAGCTATTTGTATTGTTTTTATGTGTATTTTTCCTGCTTTTATGGGGAAAGTGTAGTAATGGCTGTATTTTCATGATATAATACATTTTCTCACTTTGTTTTTTCCTTTTAACATGTTCAATGCTGTCTTAAAACAGCATATTGATATGCCCCTAAATTCCCTAGCAAACTCACATGCAAAAGATTCTCCTCAATGTTGTATTAAATGAAAGAAGATACTTTGTTAAACTGACTCTTGATTAAATAAACAAATTAATTTACACAAATACACGTTTAATTGGTGGTAATAGATCCTCATATACCTTCCTAATGAGGCATTTGAATAACACTTTGGTCACTAAAAGGAGATATAAATGGTATTTCAGAGTGTACAGTTACCATGTATTGGTTATGTGTTTTTCTGTCAGTTAGCCCCCATTCTGTTTTAACATGTTTGACTAAATCACTTTTTTAAGTTAAATTTTGAGGAAGGACTTCCACTTGCATGTTTGAGAGGTACTTTACTGAACATTGGAAATTGAATCTCTAGAAGTTAATATGAGATATACTATTCTTCATAGATTTCCCACATCTCATATTTCATGTAATGTTTAAGGATAGTTAAGAAAACATAAAATTAGGTTTTAGGTACGTATACACACGTTTGGGCAATAGGGCTTTAGAAATATCATCATATTAGAGTATTTAGTGAAAGCAGCGTGGTACTCATTGCTGCACTCTCTAATAATGCTTGCAGATACACTAACATTACTGCACTTAATTTTTTCTTTTCCTGGTGACTGTAACAGATAGCACTGATAAGAACAGCTCATCTTTCAGAGGATGGTAAAAGGTTTTTAGTGCTCTCCGTACTGCTGAGGGGGGATGGGACTGAGCAAGTGGCTGCGTGGTGCTGAGCTGCTGGCTGGGATCAGCCCAGCACTTTTCGTTACTTGAAGAGGCAGTCATTCCAGGGTGATAATTGCTGGGTATCTACAACATTCTATAGACTCCTCTTTCCCTCTCTGCAGATGAGAGTTGTATCTTGAAAGGCGTAAAATGAAGTTTTACACATCAAGAGAGAAAGTTTGCTGTGTTACAGATGCCCTACAGGAAACTCATATTGAAAATATTTCCTCTTCTGGGCACCAGCTGCAAAATGGCAGCTGAAGCCTTTTTACATCCAGTAGATTTTCATATGTTGTTGGTTTTATTATAAAAACTTTACATTGATAGAAGAGCTTAATATGCACCACCTAAAATGCATAGTCTTCTTAGGTATGGGGGAAGAAATGCAAATTTCCATCTTTCCTATGTTTCCAGGTCGAAGGTTATTGCTGGAGGATAAACCATTTTTCACTATGTAGTTTCACCTTGTTTAATTGATTTGAATTTAAATTTATATTCTGTGTTAAATAATGGACGATGTATTAATAATTAAGAAGCTTCAGTATAAATATGAAGCAGTTAATTAAATATTAAATAAAGCACATTTTATTACCCGGTGTTGTAATCAATATACTAGATTTTAGGCTATTCATTTTGGATGGTCACTATACAAGTTACGGTTAAAATTCTCATTGATAATTCAATATACACTTCATAGGCTAAGAAACATACATCCTTTGCAAATTACTGCATTTGTTTTGCCATAGTTAGCAACAAAACATGGACTTTAAAGATGAATACAATTGGATGGTAGAAGCAATAAGGGTCAGTGCCATGTATTCTACAACACTGTCACGCCCGTGTGCATTAGGCTGAAACAGAAGAGGTTGCAGGGGGTTTGGGGACTTAAGGGTTTTTTGATTAAGTCTCTTCTAGTGGAAAAGAGCAATTACTGAAACTGAACTTTTTATGGGAGCATTGCTTTTAGACCGTTTCTTGGTTTTGATTAATACAAGATTGAAATTCTAGTTGGAATAACAATAAGAGATTACTTAATGAAAGATTAATAGCCATATAAATAAAGCACATTATTTGTGAAGGAAAGATTCACTTCACTTCACAAGCATAGTTAATTATACAGGAATGACTATACACTGTCTTTTTTGCCCTGAAACTTCCTCCATTCCCTGTCTTCTTCCTCACCAACTTTCCCCAGCCATCTCTGTTAACGTTTGCTTGACTAATTGAAGCCAGGTGCAAAATACTCACACCTCATACCACTGGGATTTTATTGTAAGATGCCTAACTCATGGCAGTGTTTAGGATTAAAACCATGGATGTTAGGATATAAAATGTGTTCACTGGAATGGAAGGAGAGCTTATTCTCAAAAAATATCCAAGACAATCTGGCAAGCCTAGGTAGCACATGAAAATGTGTGCTTTCCTCCATGCCTGTTGATTCCTCAGTTAGAACATCTGGAAGATCAGTCTTCCTCTGAGTATGATTTCTCACAGGCTCTGGTAGAGGCAAGATCTGTACACGGAGCTGAAAAGTAAGGAAAGTGGTGTGTCCTACTTGTTCTTTGAATAAAAGGTTCAAAAGCTAGAACTTAAGTAACTCTTTTAGGTTTTTAATTTATAGAGACATATACAGGTAATAAAATATTCATAGGAAAATTCTCCCAAAGGCATTTTATTATTAAAGGAAAAGAAGCAGAGTATATTATAGCAGCGGTTATTTAGGATTTCTACATTCAAGCTGCTTCTTCCTGACCTTATTAAAGCAACCCAGTTTACACTAACAACTATTCTCCCCTCCCTTTTTTATTGTTAATGTCATTTCTGTTCTCTTCACATAGTGGAGACTGCTAAATGATGTTACCCAAGTGGCCACTTTTGGTCACCAGGGTAATTCTGGACTATAATTTCCCTGTATTATGCTTGAATTCCTGCTTAGATTTAGTACCACATTTAGTAAATACACATGGGCAAAAAATGGTGGGGACACGACCCATTCCTTAGGAGCTGTTGGCTGAGATGAGTAGTATAAGGTTGTCATCTTCATCACTCTGGTGGGTTCCTGCTGAGCAGAGAGCACTGAATGTGCAATGGGAGCTGTTTAAAACGAAACGCTTCAGTAAATGAGAGGCACTTCTGGATGCTGACAGAATAGCATTGGCACTGCAAGCCATGTATTCATATATGTGCTGTGTTGTGAAAATATTAAAAATAGCTCAGCAATGGCATAATTATGGGCAATTTGCTTAATTACTTGCTAATTGTTGCTTGCTTTATTATGAAACAAGAGTGCTCTAAATGTAACACTGGATGGTTTGCATCCAAAATGTGTCAAATTCAATACTGGCTTTTCATTAAGACTTCAGCTACATAGCTTTAAAATTCAAGCACTTCATATTCTGTGTTTTAAGTGGTTTTTCTTTTTTTTTCAATTGTTTTTGAAATATTTTTTTTGCACAATTTATAAGCCCTAAGCCTACATCGGTACAGTGCAGTCTTGCAGTTTTTGAACTTCTAATGAATCTGAGTGCTTTGCTAATGAATACATTTACAAATGCCTTTGGATCATTAATAAACATGTGGATAAAGGTGGAGATGTTTTAAGGTTTCTCTGGGAGCTCATGTTCTTGATTGTTCAACTCTTACAAATGTGTATCTCTCTTTTTACATATACATGCAGATTTTTTTAAAGGGATATGTGCAATTCTGAAAGTTTGGCCTAAACTCTTGGAAAAACTGTTCTCTTCTATTTTGACCAAGATATTCTGCTTTGAGCAGAAGGTTAGACAGACAACTTCAAAAGTCCCTTCCAGCCTAAGTCTTTTTGTGATTCTGTGATGCAAGTGGTGACTTCTGTGGCAGAACAAGAAAGGAACCAGCCCTCTTGATGTTGTCTTAATAGTCTGTCTCCCTTTTGGGGGTGGAGGGGAGGGCATAGGGGTAGAAAAGAAAGTGTGTCGTTTATACACCAAGTATATGCTTCTGACTTTTCAACAGTATGAGATTGCTGATAACACATTCATACTAACAGACTGTCTTCATTTGAGAATTCTCTATGAGAAATATTCTTAAAACTGGAGCATAATATTGAGCTGGAAATGCCAAAGTGTGCAGTATTGTGCCTCATATTTTGTAGACCAAGAGGGAGAATAGTTTTGTAGAGTTCTTTAGCTTTCATCCCCTAAAAGCAAAGATAATAACCAACATTTTTATTTAGTATCTATAAAACTCTGCACAGACTTTATAACCACAGAAGTCTCTAATGGAAACAAACAGGGGAAAAAAAATCAAATTATATTTTTTTATAATTGTTTTGACTGAAGGATTGCTGCCTGGCAAAGCTGGAATTCCACGTAAAGTAAATATTCTTACTGAAAACTGCTTTGACCTATAAATGATAAAGTCTGTGGAAGAATAAAGAAAGTCTTTTAACTATTGTGCTTTTAGTTATATTTGACAGTTCTGATCTAAACATTTCATAAGAGCTGACAGACATGTTCTTTAAAAATGTTCTTAGTTCTGAGGCAGACAATTTAAAAACCACTTTCATTCCTAAAACAATCTGGAGTTCAAATGAAAGTGATAAACTCACATGTGCATAAGTGTGATCTATTCTATAAATTAAAGATTCTCTTTCATAATACATGTATGTCATGGTTGAAGAGTCTCTGTGTAGTATGAACAAAATATAGAAAATTAAGGGTTTATTACTGAGTGAAGTAAGAAATGAGGTAGAATGGTAAGAGTTCAATGGAATGTATTGTTTATTCATAATACATGGGGGATATGGACACTTCTATTTCCATTTAAAAACTTGTCATATCTTGTGTGAGAAGATGTTACTAGACACTGAATTTCAGTAACAAAAATCATAATTTCTTCTGAAAACATTCAGAGGCATCAGGAACCTTCTTTTACTTGACTGGTAGAGGCAGATGTCACAGATGTTTCCTACCACTGTGTACTTACCGGACTGTGCAGAAGAATCGCCTACATTACTACTTTCAAATGAGAGAGAAGGGCTCAGGAAACTTTATTTTCTCCCACAATTAGCAATGACTTGCAAAGATGCAAAATAGAAGGGAGCTTAAAGAGTAGCAGCTAGAAAATGCCATGGTCAATTTATACAGCCTGTGATAAATGGCCACTTGAGCACTGAACTTCACACTCACCCAGCTGCGTGGCTTGAATTCCTTGTCAGATGGTCCTCTGGGATGCTGGGCTGAGCCAGCCAGAGAATCCTTTGTTTAAAGCAGGCAGCAAGTGGTGGAGGGGAAGCCGGACAGGGTGCTGAGGACGGTGTCTCAGTGCTGGTTACAGTGTTAAGTCTGTAGCAGAATATTTGGAAATCAGCTGCATTGTATTCTAAGTTGGCACCATTAGTAGAATGCATTGCTAATATGAAGCTCTTATTTGACAAAATAGAGAACTGTTAAAAATGTATTTTTAACAAGAGAAGTATAGTTTAGATGACAGTGCAATGCCAGTGCCAAGTAGCTGTTTCAAAGGATTTCAGGTGCTAAAGAAGCAGGAGAATGATGTTGTGTTAGGAAAACAGAGAATGAATGAGGCTGACAGAAAGAAGCTACATTTCATGGCCTGGAAGAGCAGGCAAAAAAGATAATGCCTGGTGAATATTCATGCAGAAAATTTCTTGCATTTTGTTCTAGGTTCATTCAAAAACAGATGAATTATGCTCCAACAGTAATTTTTACTTCGTTGTGCTAAAAATACAATTTTCACACTGTTGGTTATATTTATTTTGACTTTATACCAAACAGAAACTGTTTTGCATCCCAGTTATCCTTGCTAGTACTATTTATTGCAGCAGATCAGTTGATGAAATTTTCTTTTAAATACAGCTACTGGAGACCTTGCCTCCTTCATGCTATATTCATTGTAACACCCTTAATTAATTTGGTTTCCTACAGCAAGCCCAGTCTGCTAAAGACTGCTTCAGAGTTGCACTGATGCTGTGGCCTATATGCAGGTGATTTGGATTAAAAAAACACCAAAGTGGGTTAAACATATATATTTTTTTTTAATTTTACTCCTTTTAAAGTTATTCTAGAGGCTAAGGATATAATTAATTTTAAAAATGTATATTTTTTTAATGAGTTCAGTATGTTATAAAACAAAACTTGACTGTTACTGTTGGAAAAAAAAATGAGTCAGACATTATACGGAAAAGTACTTATATTTGGTAAATATTTTTATTTCTTGTTCTGCAACACTGCAGAGGTACTCGGTAAAAAAGAGTCTTAACTGTTTAAAGTTAATGAGAACTGTGAATTTTACATGTTATTAATAATAAGCATTGATGGAAAACATACTCTGACAATCAAGATTATGTGTATCACATACCAACATTGAAAGCAAGATTATGACCGCTATAAAAAGTGTATCTTCTAAACAATCCTGCATTGGCAGACTGTTCTATAATGAAACCCCAACTGAAAGCCAAAATAATTTGTATGCATAACTTACAATTATGCCAAGGATTGATCTAAAGTTTATTTATTCATTTCTAAAGCGAAAACTCAGATTAAAATATCTCTTTATTAACAGAATAAACAAGACAGTTATTCTGACAGTGTTGTTATTCTTAGCATGGTAACAAGTAATCTGGCAACACATGGCACAAAATCACTGTCCTACTGATCCGTTGAGATGGTGTAGAGAATGTTTTATAAGTGACATTTTAGTTCTGCAGTTTCCTTGTCTAAAACTTAAATGTTAAGTTTCTATTGCCAAATGCTTCTTTTGGTGGTTTAGCTTTGTTTACTTTCTTACTGAAGTTTGAGAGAGAGAGTACAATCTAAGTATTGTAACCACTTATTGTGAAGAGCTAGAAATGCATAAGTATTATTTACAAATAAATAATTATGTGTTTTTCAGTTTAACTGAACTAATAGCATTTTAAGAGCAATTAGAAAACCTTGAGGTAAAAAGAAACACTGAGGTGTACTGGGTATCAAAAAGATTATTTTAATAATTACAAAAAAAAGATCAATTTCTGTATAAAGCAGGAATAACTCAGCACTCTGTCAAGGTTGTCTTATTTCAATGAATTGCCTTGATCAGAAGAGAAGCAAACCTGGTTAATTAAAGAGCTAACAAGACTTGCATATACTCAAATGTATGTCTCTAGTAGCAGATAGTGGGACACAGAAAGATTAGACTAATCTACCAGTAGTAACTTTTTTTTTGCAGGAACTGTTGCCTCTGCTGAGTTATTTCCATATTTATGTCTCCTACTGCCCATCAAAACTGGATTAGTATTTCAACAGTAAGGTGCCAAAGCTTTGTCAGGATTACAGTGAAAAGTACTGAGACAAAATGACTGAAGGCATGTTGAAATGCCAGTAATAGGGCAAAATAGCATATATAAACAATCATTTCTCTAACTGGCACATGCTCATACAACATCCTTGAGGAGAAATAGTCAAGACTATAGCATTCATGAAACAAGCAACCAGTTGTCTACTTAGGCGTTGTAGATTTGAAAATTATATATCCTGTATTTTGGACAGCAGCATTATATATTTCAATGCTTGAAGGAAAAACTTATTTAATTTGTATTGAGATGTAACATGGAAATATGTATTTATGCTTCGTAGCTTTACACAGATTTCAACATGCAAAGTATTTATTAAAACAGAAATGCAGCATGTGTTTAAACATAAAGCTCAGAGGGTGGGAGGCTCCTACTCAGAACTTGTCTTGCTACAAGTAATTCCTAGCAGCATACCTTCTCCAATGGTTATGAGCCAGCATCCAATTTTAAATTATATTTTCATGAAGACAGATACTAAAAATATATATGTATTTTTCATTGGAAACTTTTGTGAGGACAACACAGTGAAATGTCCAATCAGATACTCCTGATATATTTAAACCATGTACACAGGAAGAGTTAACACATATAATATGAAAACTATTTCAAGGAATGGCTTGTAGAAGTTTAATTCTATTAGTTTGAATTAATACAACATGATAAAGCCATAGTTTAAACAAAACTGATCAAGATTGTTTATGTATTGCAAATTACATCTTTCAGATTTAGTAGTTTACTTTGCCTTTGAACAAATTATAATTTCTATAATCCTTTTTCAAGGGCACAAACCTTGCACCTGCTGAAGAAATCTGATTCGATTACTAGTATACTACAGAGGTTACAGCTTTTTTTGCTATTACCCTTTGATTTTTCAAGGTTTCCAGTATCGAATGCATGGAGAAATCAATTCTCTTTAAAATAGCTGTTACACTCTCTTTCGTTCTTAAAGCTCTGGAGTGCATCATTGAAGCCAATGTACCATCTTTGGCTATGTGTCCAAATTACTTTTGTTTTGCCTTAAACAAATCAAAACAATAATTTAAAAAAAAAACAGGTTTAAGAGAACATTATAAAGAAATCCTAATTTTATTTTATTTTTTTTTCAGGTAGTTGTATGCAAATATATAGAACTATGGTATTAGATTATTATAAAGCTTTTAGGTTTTTTACACAAATGACAATTTCAAAAAGTGAAGAGGTCATTGTAAGTAGAACGTATAAAGGCTTTAGTTACATAGCTGTAGTGATGGTATCGACTGTTCATTAAACATTAACTTTTTTCTGATTATAGCCCATGACCACACTGTGGGCCCCAAACTTGCAAACATCTAAACCTTCACTTAGGTTTTACACCTGGAGGCATTTTCTTTCCAAACTGTGGTCATTGTTGTAGAACTGGGATTGCTTTGTTAACCTTGATTCCCTGTGCACATCAGTCTTCCAACCTCTGGTAATGTCCTGTCTTTTTCCATCCTCCCAGCTATCGAAGTAAACCTCCAGAAAGCCCTGGCTGAAGCCTCTGAAACCTGCACGCAGGAGTGTCTCATCCTAGGCCATTCTGACAACTGCTGGATGCCACCTTCTTTGACACAGTATCAGCAGTCCAACACCCCTTTGCCATCGTTTGGCTTCCAACAAGGCTGGGGCCGAGGAGCCAGGCCTGAGGGACGACACACTCTTGGGAGGCCCCTTCCAAAGGACGACACTGACAAAGGCCAGGGTGGGCCCAGGCCCCAGTTCTACAACTCCTGCGAAAGACATTGCACCAGCGAAGACCCTGTCAAAGTCATTCCTCTGGCAAACTTCGCAGCGTCCCACCAGGCACCGGTGTCTGGGAGTGGCACCACGTTTATACACGAGCACCAGCTATAAATGCACATCTGATAAATCCCTCCTTTCAGGCTTTAAGTGTGGCTGTACATAGTCACGGCCTAACGCTGTTCTTAGTGCGTATACAAACTTGTTAGGCTTGTGAATATTTATGTATATAGATAGAATCCTCAATTTGAAATTGAAAAGCTAAATCCTTGGGACTTAGTTAAAAGAAATTTACCACAGTTCTTGGTAAAATCCACAAAATGGGGAAGAAAACCCACAACCCAGATACGATCAAAAGAAAACCACAAGATCTTGTTCATTTTCTAATACGGGCCATATAGTGCAAATATCTGCCAGCAGTTCTTCCTCCCTGTTAAACAGAATTTCTTAGTACAGTTTGGGGAATATTCCAGTCTAAATATAGCTTACTCAAATTTTTCTTTGTTGTTATCATCTATAGCATATTCATAGATTTCATCTTCCATTTGCTTAGCAATAGCGATCAAGTGGGCGATTTCTCATTTGATTACCTTACATAATAGAATGAATAAGATCCTAAAATCTAATTCTGAAGAGGGATGGTATATCTTTCCACCAAAATTTATCTTTTACGTAATTAAGAGGGAAAATGTACTTAAAGACATGGCTGCTTTTGATTTTAATTTTTATTGACTCAATCCACTGGTATTTGTTCTTTAAAAGAATGCAATAGATGACATAGAAAGCTCTCAACTGAGCTTTTCTGTGTGAAATAACATGACAATGATAGGATATGCAAGGTCAAAACTGGAAAAAAAGTTATAAATAATATTTTCAACTTCCAAGTTTTTTATTTCTACAGTAATGCAAGCAACAATATGATACATATTATGCTTTTCAAGCCATAAATATATTTATAATTTTTTATTTTTATTATTTTTCATCTTGCAGCGCTTGCTTTGGCTACTCTTCCTGTTAGTTAAAAATTATATGGGCACTGCTGAAAACAGTAGGAAAATGGGGTAGTTTTTTTGGCTGGTGTGGTGTCGTGGCTGCAAGCTACCAGTGTTTAAAAGAATATTATAGTGATGCATATGGCTTTTTTTTTTTTTTTTTTCCGGCTATATTCATCTATTGTAAGTATTCAGTAAAAGGTTAGCTATAATATTAGTTAATTTACCACAAACCTATTAGATGGAGTACTTGTCACTGTGGCTTAGTTCATTAGAGACAGTTCTCAGCAAAAAAAGAAGAATCTAGGTAATGAAAGCTGGTCAAGTGTAATCATAAACACACCCCAATCTTATTATTTGATAAAGTCTCAAGATTATTCTCTTTAAAGATGAAGGATTTTTTTTTTTCAGTGTTCTGTGTGCTGGAGGATATATTCTTAATAGTGGCAGAAAAGAGCTGGTAAATTCTACAGTGAATGAAAAGAAGCTTCCTTTCTTAGATGAAGAAAACACATTTTCCTTCTTGTATTTTGTTGCTGTTTAGCCATTTCTTCATTTACAGTATGAAGAAGAAATACCAAGATTTTGTTTCTTTAATAAACTGCATAGCTTTGTTTAGTTTTATTGCTACATTAAGTGAGACAATCGAAGTTGTATGGAAGGAAAAAAACAGTGTGTGAATATTTCCTATGGATAGAACTCTATGTAGGCTTCATATTGTAACTTAAACCTGTAATTTATAAACAAAACTGTGTGTAAAAATGCTGTAATATTAGCTGCTTGTAAAATTTACAGAAGTTCAAGTTCTTGAGGGTTTCCAATGAATGCTAAAAGAGCTTCTCTTATGTGCCCAGCAGGTATAAGTAGCTTTATATATCGCTGTCCCCCCTGTAAATCTATTCAAATCACATTTAGATATGTGCAAAATAAAAGAAGCTTCACTTTTAACCTACTGATAAGGTTTAATTAATGAACATTAGATTATCTAATGATGTACTTCTTTTCTTTTCTTTTTTTTTTTAATGTAGTTTTTAATAACATTTAGAAAAGATGTGGCACACTGGCTTCCAGTTGCATGTAAATCCTGGAAAAAAGTCCTTTGGGTACTGACACACAATAGCTGACACAACTCATTTTTAATTCCAGGACAATTAAAAATTTGACAAATTAATTCATACCTAATATATACAAAGCCCTTTGTTGTTTGCTTTGGAGGCATCGCAATGAGAAATTTGGAAATCCTTTTCAGGGATACGCAAAAAAACGCTTATCTGTGGTTTACACAGATTTACCAAACATATTAATTGTGAAAATTTAGACTAATGCTGACAGCTTATGCTTCTTATTGTAAACAGAGGACTTTAGTTTTTATTACAGAGGGCTGCCATACCAAATGTTTACAGAATTGGCAGCTGCATTGGAAAACTCTCAATTTTTTTGTCTGCAACATTTCATTTCTGGCTGAAAATTGTAACTGAAATTTCCTGGCAAAAAAACTCATTTCTAAAATTTTAGGATTTTCATAGGAAAATATGAAGGAACCATAATTAGTGTTTTTTCCTAGGTAGGGGAAAAAAAACAACAACAAACTTCACATCTGAATCTTTAGGGGTTTGGTTTGACTTCCCCCGCCCCCCCATCCCCATCCACCTCCTAAGGTACAGAAGCAAGTAACCATCCCCTTTTCTCTTGAAAAAAAACCCAACAAAAAACCAACCAAACAAAAACCCAACAAAACAACAAAACCAAACAACAAGAAAAAATGCTTAAACAAAAAAACATTATAAAGATGAATCTGATTATAGGAAGTATTAAATGTTATATCCATGAAATTGTGTTGTGATATTCTAAAATTCTGTCAATAAGATACAGAACAATTAATTGTAAATACACATTGTATCTGGAGTTAAATGGTTCCCTCATTTTTATATATTATGTATCTAGTATATAAAAATATGCATTGGAGGCAACATTTTTCTGAGTGGCATGTCAGTATCCAGAGGAATAATGTTACTAGAGACTCTGCACATCTTGCCATATATATACATAATTTATCTAGTACATAGACTGTATATTTTTGTGTAATTTTTTTTTTTAGTCATTTAACTTATTTTATCTTGTGTGAATTTGTGGAGAAAGCAATCCTATGTACAATATACAGTAAAATGGTAGTTACATGATTAGATTTGTTTCATACAGTGTAACAATAAAGGAAAACCTTTGCCTTCAAAGTACTGTGTCACACAGTCTATCCTAGATTATTCCTCGTTTCCCCAGCCCCAAACTCAATATATGCTTGTTGCACTTCTAAGTATTGCATCAAAGTTATGGGTAGTGGTGGCAGAAATAAAGGTACTTCTTTCCATATTGTAAAGCAGTCAATTATTTAAAAAAATCCCACTTAAAACCCTGAAGTCAAACAGTTTGAAGTAAAATACTCTGTTTCTTTGTTTTCCTAAACTATGCTGTATTCTGAAGTGTAACTTAATTCTAAAGAAAGAATAATTAGGTGTGTCTGCTTGGCCAGACAGCGACTACTGAGCACCTGCTCTCTCTGGGCTGTGAGCTGGCCGGATGCAGGTCATTTAGCTAATTATCATGGCAATGAGCCCATGCTAATAGGACCTGAGGGCTTATGAATGTTAGCGTGACAGCTAGCTTGACATAACATTAGTTATGTGGTTCTGAATCCAACCAGTTCTTTTTGCTTGGCATAGGGTGGAGGAGAGCAGCCACTTTGTATCAGACATTGATGACCCCAGTGTGTATAGATCTGTTGGAGGTTTTTTGGTAAGAGAAGTGAAATTTTGCTCTGTTGTATTCTGAGTAAACTGGAATCCAGTGAGGAACCCCATGGACCCTCAGCTACCGTTACTACCCTGCTTCCAGCATGGCCAAGCCAGCGAGAGTAGACCTAAATAATATCTAGTCAGCAATGGTTGATTCGCTCAAGATTGTTTGATTCAAGTTTATGAAGTCTGAGTTTTATAACTTGAAAATTTACACTTGACTTTATTTGTTCAAGTTTTGCTTTTGCAGCTTTAATACCAATCCTTAATGAATGATTATCAATTAAATGATTGTGCTGCAGTTTACTACCATTATTTAACTGGCTAAATAAAATGGAAGGGATTGGTTTGTGCAGACACAAAGTAAAGTTGAAGGCAAAGATTTTATTTGGTATACATAGGAAAATTGTGTATAACTTATGTTATCCCTAGTGAAGAAAAGATTGATGATTTCTTGTAAATATTTGAGTTTGTATTTCTGGTAAATCTCCCTGCTCTATGACATACTACAGGATCTGAGAGTGAGCAGTGTATGTCTGTGTATTGAAACAGCCCTAACCACACTTTACCAATCATGCAGTTGGACATCATATACTAAAGTCCAGCAGCATTTAAACTCCAGTAAATTTGCAGTAGTTCTATTTCAGGTTTCTGTACAGCATGTTGTCTTGTTAATTACGATGCTTATTAATAAACTAGATCCACAAAAGCAGTTTTCTCCTTTGCACTGTCGTCTTTGTGTTTCTGAAAATAAGGGGTTTGAAATTATTCCTGCAGCTACACTTCTTTCCAGCTTTCCAAAAGGCATTTCTTTGTGAATCCCTAAACTGTCTGAAAGTCAAGAAAATTTAACTTCATGTGCATTTGCTTTGTGCAACTGAGTAGCAGGCCTTTGGTATTCATAAATAATGTGTACACCAATCTAGCTTTCTATAATCAGAAACACCTTCCATTTCTGTGTCACTTCTTTTCATACCAACCTCCCTCTTTTACTTTGCCTCTGATACGCTCGCTTATAGAAAATCACTATGAGCTGGAGGCAGGAGTGTTCATGGGTTTTGTTTTGTTAGAAAATAAGCTATTTCTAATTGAGAGAACATGGTTAATAAGTTGTTGTTGAGCTGAAAGGATTATACTGTCACTACGAATGCGATATAATGAAATAACTGTCAAATGAGGAACTAATGAAACAGCATTTTATGCATTTTTCTATATTATTTAAGTCCATTTTTAAAAAGCAACTCTTTTGATAAGTTGTCCTGATACTAAGGCCGCAATCTCTTATTCTTTAATACAGTTATGGCTTTACAAGCATAGCTTTGTCTGTGGGACCCTTTTCAAGCAGGAAAATAATACTTATTTTGGCATCAAAACTGTGTGTAAGTATATTCCTTCACTGCTAATAATTGTCGAAACATCAGTTGTTATTCTAAGGAATGAGGAATGAGCCTACAAATTAAAAAAAAGAAAAACTGGATAAAAATTTCTGGAGATTGATGGTTTCCTGGGTTTGATTCGTAAGTTCTCAAGCTGGGCTCAGTAATGTTTTGAAAAACAACCTCAGGATGCAAAGAAACTGGAATTTCACAGAGAACTGATAAACCAGAGTAACAGAACAAGGCAGGAATATGTAGTATCTGAAGATGTGCGTAATTTTAGCATTGGTGTCACTGTGCAAAACTGCAGAGGGATTGCAGAAGTAATGTTCCCCAGGAGTCATCTTTTTGCTTTCCTGCCTGTGGGCATAAAGGAATACCTGGAGCACTTCTCTGGCCATATTGGAAATACTCGAATCCCAGATATTTGCTGTGTAGCTTTATAGGGTAAAATATTTTCACCAAAGTGCTGCAGCACTGAGGAAGAGCTGGGACAGTGTTCAAAAACCATCTCTTACCTGTCAGATGGACTCCAAGACCTCCTGCTAGGTAATTTGTGGTGAGCTAATAGCTTCTTAGAACATATACATGGATTTATTTAAGGAAGAACATGTGTTTACCAATAGTAGGTAATTTTTGGAGATACGGAGATCATTTAGCATTCTTGCCTTTTCTTCAGGTTTCTTCCAGGTGTGGCCTTAGGACTAAGCCATAGTTTGACTGAACAGCAGCTAGTCTGCTCCTCCTTAGAAGTGCTGTGTATCAAGCAGAAGAAGGAAATGAGCAGGAAGGTACTTTCTACAAGGAATAGAAGACAGTTCTCCTCCTTTGTGTGGTGGTGAAAGTCGTGTTTTAAGAAGGTACATATAGACTCTACTTGCAAATAAGCATTTTTCCAGGGTTTAGTCTTTTTGTCCTAGTCCTTGCATTCATGATCCAGTTTGAAAATACCTCATGTCTCGTAACTACAATGAGACTAATACATTTCCATTTTTATTTTTATTATTTTAGTGATTTAGAGGTCTTTTGACGGTGCTAATTTGGTGCTTAAAACTAAAGCTCTAACAGTAAAAGCATTTATGATCTGAAAGCTATGTCTTCATGTTTAATTCAAAGTAATTCAAAGCAGGAACTTAAGTCTGTAGGTCCATGCTTTCTGGATGGGTTTTAACTATGGAACTGATGCTACCTCTTCTTACACTTTTTCTCTACTTTAAGAAATCTGTATTTATAAAAAAAGTAAGTGAGTATGTACCTGTCAAAGAGACAGATAAATGAAGTGCCTGGAAGCTCTGTACTAGACTTCAGCTCCTAGCTTTAAGCCACCAGCTGTGATGTGTTCTAGAGCAGATGAGTAGGATGTGCAAAGAAGATGACGTTTTCTAAGGCACTGAAGTTATTCATTGCTATGGCAGCTGTTATGTATGTAGTAAAAGAGTTGATTAACATAATGAGATTAAACTAAGAGAAATTGCTTTTAACCTGTACTTAGCTTGTGTTGTTGTTTAGTTATCAGAGATGATAAAAGACTGTACCCAAAAGCTTGTCTAAACTTTCCAAATTCAGCTGTTCTATACAAGATATATTTTTGTTTCTCTGCTGTGTAGATCAAGCTTTGATTTACAGGTGTATTGAACTATGATAAGCCAGTGTATAGTTCTCAGGAGGCTAATTGAACAGAGGAAAGTTAAAAACAGCTTGAAAAATGAAGTGATTATAAGTGGGGTGGGCAGGCAGGTGGAAAAGTGAATACTTGGAATGCTTTAGGAAAAATACTATAAAGACACAGGCAAGCAGGTAAAATGAATGACTTTTCCAGCTAACATATACTAACATACACTGGGTTGTCTACAGACTTCCGGTGCAATGCTGATTTTATTAGTTAGCATTTTGTAGATTCATAAAATATTTGTTTTGTATAAAAATATCTGTTTAAACCAACGTAATCAAGATGTGTAATGGCAAAGAAGATATACCCGGAATATTTTTAGACCTATTGAAAAAGGACCTTGTACCAGGTAGACCTACAGGCTGATTTCTAGTAAATATAAAGGGACTCTTGCTGTTGCTCTGCAAGGGCTAATGCTGTCAACTGATTCTAACTAGAGAGACCAGAATGGACCATAATGGTATAAAAACTAAAGTTCAATGAGAAAATGAAGATGTGTAATCAATCTACATATAAATAAATACACACACTCTCAGTTTAGAAGTTCATCTATGCACAAGAGACAAATGTCATCACTAAGCATCACGCCAATTGCTATATATGATATAAAAATGTTCATTATATTAGGTAGATATGCACAAAGTCAAAGCTGCCTGTCTTGGCAGATACAAGTTGCTGTTTGTTTGTTTTAATTGCAGTGGAGACATTTAGCACTGTGCCTGCCTGGTAACAGAGGAAACATAATACAAGGCCTTGACATGTGAAAAGATTAGACTGTCTGAGCTGACTAACTCATAAAAATGATGCTGAGGAAATTGGCAAAGAAAATAAGTCTCTGAAATTCTAAACAACTATTTTAAATGCAGAAAAAGAATCTAAAGGGTCATATTTGCAGCTTATGTGCTACAAATACTGTGCTGCACAGCTATATCCATATAAAAGTAAAATTTTCCCAGTGAAGCATGGTAAGAAAGCCCTTTTCTTAGCTGAATTCACTCCCTTGCAATGATTACACACAATCAATCTACTTGGATTTTTAAATGTTTTTTATCAGATTTCAGTCTATTGAATCATAAATGTATTTTTGTCAGTGTAATACTACTGAATATTAAAGAAAAGATCAAAATTTCCAACCCAAAAGCTGTCACTTCAGTCTACAAAAGGCAGTTATTGAAGCCTATTACTGTTTTGGAAATGCTTGTCTGAAATTCCCTCAAAATGTGCTACTAAAATACACAGAAAGGACCAAGAATACAGTAATATTGAAGATTTTTGCTGTAAAATTTGAGTGACTTTACATATAAATGTTTCATAGGATATATTAAAAGTAAAGAAAATTCAGGAATGCTAATACTTTCATTACTCAGAGAATCTGACATAAAATGAGTACCTGAATCTAATTGCGATTACAGTAAATCTAGCCAGCAGGCTGAATAGAAACAAACATAAATATATATACATATTTGCCTGTTACATATTGGAAAGAAAAACCTGTTTCAGTGTACTTCTAATGAGACACAGTAGCCAAGCATAGTTACATCACCCTTAATTTTAGAGAGATGTTTTGTCAAAGTTAATTATCTAAATCATCTCTAAGCTGGGTATTGGGAAAAAAGGGTAATTCCTTCAGTTCTGAAATTTCAGACTGTGCATGTGCCCAGCTGATGATGGAGGAAAGCTAAAAAATTAAGATTACGTGTCTGCCTTTTAGATGGCTAGAATCAAATGACTCTAAAACCTGGTATCTACCTAAAAGCTTTTATTCCGTATTCTGAGTATGAAAATTAGTGTGATCAGTGAATATGAAATAAAACAAGCACAACCCCTCTTTTCCCACCAAGCATGCCTAGTAACCTCTTCAGAATGGTTTGCCTGCCAGGATGCACCTGGTTGTGTTTTATCTTTCATGCCAGCTTCCTGTCAGAGGAGTATAGAGAGTCTGACATTTGATGTATGCAAAACAACAAAGAATAGGTTTTGCGTTAAAGCCAAATTGGCAAATATTTTTGTTTCCTGTGACAAATGTTGCTTAACTAGCACAAGAGCCAGCCGTGCAGAGAAGTGTGCTCCTATAGTGTAAACCAGAATCTATTTAAGAAGGTAAGTACAGTTGCTGGGTTTCCAACTCCCTTTCTTTACTCTCTTGCTAAATGCTCTGCTGGCACATCACTTTCTTTTCTGTGACAAGTCTTTCGGAAAGCTAACAGGGAGCCAACTGTGCTTGGGCATGTGCACCTGTACCAAAGAGGAACCAAATGAAAACATTAAATAATGTTTCTCTTTGTGCAGGAGAAACACCAAGAGCAAAAAAAAGTCTGCAAGGAGCGTTGCCATCATGCAAAGAAATTGGAAAATAGTTTTGTCTCTTCATGAAGAAGGAAAATTCTTCTGACCTGGGAAGAAATATCTCATTTTTTTGAGTTTACCTGTTTGCTAAGTGCTTACAGCTGAATGACCTATGGCTACAGCAAAGCAAGAAAATATCTATGTCATTGAAACTGGTTTCCCTCACCTGCAGTTTAACAGTTGATCACCTCAAAGAAGGTCAGATGCAGGGAAATAGCACTTCAGTGAGAAGGTCATACAGGACTGAGTTGGTTGGTATCCTCAGGTCTCCTTTATTTGGAGATCTCTTGGAATGCTATCATCCACATTGGAGGGGGGTTGGAACTGGATGGTCTTTAAGGTCCCTTCTAATCCATACCATTTTATGATTCTATGAATTCTTAGATTGTGAGTTATTCACCTTTTTCTCAGTTTTTTCCCAGATCCTTACGATTTAGTTGCCTGGTCATAGTTAACCTGCATAGACCAGATGTGACACAGAAATATAGTAATAACAAATATGAATTTAAAGAACTTCTGATTGTAATTTCAGTGCAGAAAGTTCATATCCAGATTGGAAAAATTATTCTTTTATACAGCTAGATTACAATTCTTAACTTGAAGTGCAGGCACATGATGAAGGTACATATTCATATTGTATTTCACACAGACTTCATAAACTTGATTTGCCATTTTCTTAAGTGGAGCTTGTGGTAGCTGTAGTAACTAAAGTGCTCACAGATTTTTCTGCAGAAGAATGTGCACATTTTTGCTCAGTTTATGAACAGTAATTCAAAAAGCCAGAGTTTGTGACTATTGATTCTGTAATTGATAGTTTGCATAAAGGGTTTAAAATGTAGTGATCAATTGAGTGCTGACCCTCTAGAGAGGCTTTAGCTGTTCAGCATAAGTCTAAGAAGTTTAACATAAGTAGATTGTAACTATATTGCTCTATAAAAAAGCTGAATTAATCAAGGTTACTGTAACCTTGTTTATTAAAAAAAGGAAATAGTGTATTTTTTACAGTAGATGGTGTACAGTAAATGGTATAGTAACATTACTTTTTATTCCTGAAAAGTGTTAATTTATAGTAGTATCATTACTATGCAAAAGTATATGTATTGAAGTAACTATGGCAAAGGTGATTTGTACAAATCAGTATTACATCACACACTTCTATCCTTAACCAGCACAGTTAAGAAAAACTGGAAAATAAGAAAAGACCTTGGTAATATCTTTGGATACTGTGTCAGCTTGTTCCTTTCTGGTCTTTCCATACAACTACCGCCATTTCAGCAACAGAGAAAAAGATTTTAGCAAAATTGACAACAAATTTTCTTCTCAATTTTTGTTTAAGGGAGCTTGCATTCTAAACTAATTTAACTGTGATGCTAGAAATGAAGCTAGCAAAAGTAATTGAGCCTTCCTAATGCTAATAGAATTATCAACAAGTGAAATTAAGAGAAAACAGTTATGTTAACTGAGTGTTCAAGGAAGGCAATCAATATGGAAATTGTAAACAAAGGACATCCTGGTTTCTAAAGCTATCAGAAAGTTTTAAGGGTTGAATGCTGCAAGAGAATGAAATTAGCACTAAAATTTATATTTACATGGTAACTTTTACAGTCAGCTTCTCACACTGTAAGATACTCCTCTTTGGGATCTCTACCTAAAAACCAGTATGCTTAAAGGTACGTAAATATTTTTCTACTATAAATAGTTTTAACCTTGTCCTTGTCACAACTTCATAGAATGAAAATCTTATTTTCAAAAAAATAAGCACACATGATTTTACTTACAAGGTATAGCAACATTTTAATTAGTTGCAATTAGTTTATCTACATACTACCTACATATCTGTCACAGGAGGATGTACAGGGAGACAGCAACAGGCACAGTCAATAAGGGATTAGACAAATTCATGGACAACAGATCTATAAGGAGATACTAAAAGGGATAGACAGGGGTATAGCTTCTAACATCCCTAACATAAAAAGTGTGACCACTGGAGGATTGTGGGGGCCTGGACAGAGAAGGTACAGACTAAGTTCAGTTGCTCTTTCTCAGCAGCATGTCCAGCTGTCGCTATCAGAGCCAGAACACAGAGCTGGACACACTTCTGGTCTCACTGAGTAGGGCATTTCTCATGTGCTTGTGCAGTTTGTCAAGGACATCTGGACAATTAACAGTGCTCACAGCTAACTGAGATTAATCATGTCTCCCAGGATCCACTTCTTTAATATGTCTGCAGAAATGGCCCCTCTTCACAGGAGTTTCTGCATAAGCAAACGTTTTAAAAAACTTTTTCTGTTCTTTGAATGCAAGTTTTCAATTCCTCAGACTTTGCATCTGTGATTTATTTGTCATTTGCCATAACTAATATTACTACTGGTCCTAGTAATTTTATTTGGCCTTTTCCCACTGCAATTTTCAAACAGTATTTGGTAATCCAGAGTAAAAAAATACTCAAGGCTGTTCTCCAAACACATACTCATCACAGTGAAGGCATGGAATACGATTGCATCTCTGTCATTTATTGTATGGAAAGCAGTGCTGTAATTCTCTGTCATTGCATCATCTGTTCAACACAGGTTACTCACCCTTTTGCATTATCAAGATTGTATTTTTCCTCCCTGAGAAATAGCAGTTATAATAGACTATTTTCAAAATGACAGCTTAAGTGGCTCCATGGTTCCTTAATATCTATTCAGAAGTCTTGTCTCCCTGCATATTTTTATTGCTTTCTTTAAAAAGCAGCTTGTGAGAAAGGTAATACATTATTAATGCTACATGTCATATAATAAAATAAATACTCACTTTTTGAAGAACCTGATCCACTAATCAAGAGTAAATGAATGCATCTGAATTATTCAAAGAACCTCAAATAGTGCAACTTGTACTCAAATTGAATATTGTGAATAGAATATTTGCAATGTAAGAAAAAGTATCTCTAGTCATATTAACTACTCCATTTTCATCACTGGAAATGAGAATTTTATTCTTATTTTTAATCAGTGTAAATATTTTACCCACCTTGCAAGGGCAAAAAGATCCAGGGTAGGTTTCTGCAATTTGTTACCTTTAACCAGCCTTCTAAAATAATGTTTGTGTTAATAAGAATAGTTGTTAGAGAAGGCACCTCATGCTTCAAATGAAGCAGGAAAAACTCTATTCTTGTGCAACAGCATTACGTCTCAGTTAATGGTGAGCTTCAGGTTAGTAGTCGTTAAACAGCTGTGAAAAGGAGATGTGCAAAATGCTGCCATTTGTTGTGAGAAAGTGAGCATTGCTGAGCTGGTGGCATTTGGAACCAGTGAGGGACAGCATCAAGGGCAAGACAGGAATGAGGAGATCTTAGACGTTTAATTAAAAACAGCTCCTGCAGCCAGAGTTTGTTTCCTCCCTATTACAATCGATTTATGTCAATGAATTTTCTGGCACTGCTTCAGGGATTTTTCACCCTGTTTTTCACATTGTGGTATTTATACCAAATCCCCCAAAGATATTTGCATTCCCCAGTAAGAGTTGTCTTTGGAAAAAAAATGAAAGAATCTGTGCCACATTTCTAAATGCATCTGCAAAATCTCATTCTTACATATAGAAGCCTCCTAGGTCTGGTGCAACAGTATGTCATGTTCAGATTGCGGATTTATTTAGATGTTTTTATTGTATGGATTCTCCTAGATTCAAACAGACCTCCCCAGGAACTATTTGGAATGTCAAATTGGTAAAAGTAATGATAGTCATCAGAAAGAAGTAAAGCAACAAACTGCTATAGGAAAATAGAGTTCATGATTCTATTCCTTGCTGGTTCTGTGATGCAGTCTTGAATTCTTGAGATAATAAATTCTTCCTTCTTGGTTTCAGTTTGCCTATTCAACACATGCATGCTTTCTTAGTATTTCACTATCAATGAAGCCTTCTCAGAGGGGAGACAAGGTGGGAGGCAGGAAGAAATCTTCAGGGAGGCATACATAGTATCTCTAAATATCTGAAAAGTAATAACATGTTGCTTCAGACACACGGTGACTGACTTCATGTCATTGATGCTGACAAGTTAAAGAGCGGCTAGAATAGCTTTGAATAGCCTTTATGATATGAGAATTTTATTTATATAAGCCTGAAAGCTATGCTAAAGGAACATATTTTATACATTCTAATATAAATTTGTGTGCTGCAATATAAATCATACGGCTATGTTTAAACTAAATCAACAACCTGGAAGTAGTACACTTCTGAACAGGATTTGAAACTGCAGCTTCCATTTGGGAATCTGAGATTTGGCAGACATACCTTGACCCATGATCCTATTACCAGAGATATCAAATTAATGTTTAAATCAAGTAGCAAGTTTGAGACCTCAAACCTGATCCAATTCCTATTGAAATCAATGGATTGTTTCCACTGAATTCATTGGCCATCTGTTCAAACCAAATGTGCTTTGTATTTTGTGACAAAAAGAGTAAAGAGCAAGAGAATTTTTTCATCTCAGATAGTGCTTTCCCTAGAGGAAAGCCACAAGCTGGAGCTATGGGATTTACGAGCCCCTTTTGTTTAGTCCTGGAGGAACAAAATGTCTCTGAATGACTATATTCCCATTAGCTTTATGTGCTGTGTCTCTGGAATAAAGATATTTTATATAGTTGTGTTTCAAAAGCATTGAAAAATCTGCAATAATCTTGGAGAAAAGCAACTTCTGCCTGGATAGTATGCAAATTTCCTTCAGAACCTAATCTAGAAACCTGAAATGAAGGACATATCGAGCTCTTTCTGTATGATTTAATTGAGATGTAAGAGAGTCAGGTATTGTATTTTTCTACTCAACTTGAGCATGTTTACATGCATACATAGATGTCATTAAAAACTGTTTTCAGTGAATGGTAAGTGATATATTATATATCTATATCTATGTATACAGACAAGTAGTTTTTCATTATCGTGTGAACAGGTCAAAGCAGAGCAAGAGAGATTGTATTTGTTCCATCTTCTATTCAATCTCATCTGTTTTTCCATCTACGTGCATTCATCATAAATCTAGTAAAACATGCTGAAATGCACTGGAAGGGCAACCTCAGTAATGTCAGTACATTTATGTGTTAGCAAGACTAGATTTTAACAGCAGCATTACTTTCCATTTCAAACCCGTGATAAAACTTCTGCTGCAGTTTAAGAGTTATCTGACAAAACATTTCCTTGTTTCAATTGTGGCAGGAAGATTAATGATTGAGTTGGCAGAATGCTACAGATAAAAGGTTAGGAACATTCTTTATCCAGATTATTTTTTTTAATATATCTTTGAGTGAAATATAGATCATGCCATTTAAATCTTGAGTCCTTATCCATACACTTTGCTGGGGGCTGGAATTTCCAGGAGCTGAGATATCAGTACCAAAACCCAGTGAAGTCAACTGAAAGTTTTTCATCAGCTCTTGGTGGACCTTGAATCATGTACTAAATAAATAAGGCTTCTTTTATAGCAGT
This sequence comes from Caprimulgus europaeus, assembly GCA_907165065.1. The sequence continues at coordinate 17,212,731 of OU015538.1, read as the reverse complement.
GAAAAATACGTCTTTTTAAAAATTATAATTATTTTAGGGAGACCTGGTATATCTCTCACTACCTGTCAAAACAATAATGTATTTCGTATTAGTTAGTAAAAGCTTTTTAATATTAATATTTACTTTGAAGATTAGTTCTCTTTCTTCCTGCCTTCAGTATTTTGAGTATGTTAGTTGCCGTCCTGTTAGTATTTGACACGGCACCTTGTTCCTTTCAGAATATTCAGGCCTTATGTGAACATTAAAAAAACCAATTTCTTTATTTGCACTGCATTTTCATACAAGAACACATGTAGACAAATAGTTACAAGTGTACTAAGTGTTTTAAAGTGGTATGCTGTCTTGGCAGGCTTTGGTTTTGATATCAGTAATTGGCAAATGTTGCTCTAATCTCTGTTATAGGCTGAACTTGGGAGCTACACAGAAGGAACTCTGTCTGGATGAGGGAATGGCTGCCTGGCAGAGGACCGCTTTCCAGGATGAGTTTGGTGTATCCTGATTATGTAAAAGATTTGGGAGGGATTCAAAACCTAATATAAATAATTTGTAAAAAATGGTTTCTTTTTAAGTCTAATATGGGGAACACAAAGCATTGACAATGTTGGGAAAAAATATCTGAGTTTCCTGTCTTACCAGTCAGTCATAAAGTGTAATTGGTCCAGCTGCACAACATGGCATGAATCATTAGGATGACATTATCCTGTCTTCACTCATTTCTTTTCTGCTATATCTCACAGGTCTGAGACGGGCAGCTATTTTTAATACTGAAAGCTCTCATATGCCAGGTCCCACATGAACTGATGCTGTCCTCTATCTTATTCAACATCTGTCAGATCAGCAGCGGGTAACATAAGATGTTCCAGACTCAAAAGCCAATGACACCTGACGATACAGCTCATCTATCAGGAACAAACACAGCACTGTCCAGGTCCTTGAGTGACTGAAGTGTAAGCACAGATGAGAAGCAGTTCTCCTGGGACTTTCAGAAAAGCTAACACTTGAACCTTCCTTCATAAGCAGATTTAGCTGCAGCATAGGTTTGTCTAGCTAAGCCTGAATCTCTTAAAGGCCTACATCTACCCTGCAGTCACAGTTTCATTGAGTCCTGTCACTCTGTAATGACATGTGTAAAGTGGCAATAAATCCAAAAGTGGAGTGATTAGAAGTATATTAGAAAATGATGAGTGGTGTCTGACAGGTGAAGAGGAATTAATTGTCTATCAGTGAAATAGAAGAAAACTAGCAAGAGTTCAAAGCATGCAAAAAGAGCTGGTTCTTCCAGTGGCTGCAGTTCACGTCTGACATTCCTGGTCACAGGATGCTATCACTGCTTAGAGCTTAGTGGATTCAAGAGAAGACATAGCAAATCCTCACAGAAATCCTCTCTGTTATTTATTAAATGTATAGCAGCAATGTCAGCTCAGGTAACACTGACACTACAAATAGCTGAGACGGTGGCAGGAGGGAGCACTCTATCTGCTTTAACATTTTCTTATCATGTCATCAAGGTGTACCTTCACTGGGCTGGTCAGATCTTTGCTTGAATCCACCTATAACCTCTCTTATGTTCCTTATTCACAGCCATCCAGTTAGGTTACTCAGCTGAGGTATGTACTGCCAATTAAAATGACATTCTTTAATCTATATGTGGGCACTGTTAGAAATCAGAGTATGATTTATAAGTTGGTAAGAAGGGACATTGGAGGCCATTCAGGTCCATCCCACCAAGGCAGCACTATGGTTAGGTCAGAGTTGTTGGAGCTTGCCTTGCTCAGCCCCTGTTCCAGCACCTCATCACCCTCCTTGTGAACTATTTTTCTGCTATATCTAACTAGAACTTGTTCATTTACCTACTTGTTTGCTTCTGGTTCCGTGTTTGCCCTGCATGTTGTTTTTCTGAGCTGCTGCTTTCAGTTGGTACTGGGAGCTTCCAGAAGTTTCTGCAGCCCACAGCTTCTGACTGGCAGGCTCCTGGTTGTTAGCTGACTCCCCATCGGCTGGTTCTTGAAGCAAAGGGCCCTGCAGGGCGAGCAGTTGCCTGGTTGGGCTGGTGGTTGCCTGTGGCAGAGCAGTTCCCTGCTGCTCACCTGGCAGGTGGCTGATGGGGCTGTCGATGGTGGGTTGGGGGCTGGAGGCTGGAAACAGTCCGGGGAGGTGTGGGAGGGCTCTATACTGGTGCCTTTTCTTGGTTATCTTCTGGGAATGCAAAAGTGTCAAGAACAACATATTTTGGGTTGTGTATCATTGCAATTCTGCATTGTTTCTGATGGAGTAACTGATGTGGTAAATAGACAATACATCATCTAGGAGCAGAGTTATTATAAATTGTACATTTTCCTTCTATGAGCTTCCTCAACACTTTCGTTGAGCTGTGTCATATAAAATCTCAAAATCACATGAGAAAGATCTTTTGCTGAAAAACTCAATGGAGGAGTTTTGGAAGGACAAAGTATAGCCTCAGATCGATATGAGTCTTCTGGGATGTTATATTTTCCCTAAAATGAATTTCCTACAATAGATGTCTGAGAAAAGATCCTGAAATAGTGTAAATAATAGTCTCACAGAAGAAGTTACCCACTCACTATGCAGGTGTTTCTAAAAGCTTACAGGGTAGTTTTACTTATTTGCTAACATTCTTTTCCAGTCTTTCTGCAAAGAGATTGTTACTAAAAGAAAATAGAAGTGGGGCTGTTATAATGTGTCTTTTTCATTGGTCTTTATTATCAGGCCTTATAAGATATAGAAATTCTCTCCTCTTCACCTTGTGCTACTCCCCAGAATATCTCTGTACTTAATAGAAAAAGAAAAGAACAGACAAATCTATTGTAAATGGATAATGAATTTTGTGACATGGTTAGTAAACAAAAAGGAGATGACAGCATCTCTGGTAGTTTGGGGTGTCTGTTTCATTTGTTCCTACACCTTCTTGTGTTGGTGTCAGGTCTGAGGCTCTATTTAGGATTCCTCTTATGGATTAGTCCCAAAGGCAGTGTCTAAACCTGGGGACCTAAACCAGGCCTTCAGGCGTGTGCCCTGCCAGCCTGATTCCCAGCCTTCTAGGTTAGGTAGTGAGATAGTATGTTCTTTTTGGTGAGAGGATCGGAACTAGAAGCAATAGACAAGATATCAATGTATCATGGTTTACTTGTGATTGCTTGTGGTGCTTTATCTTGTTTTCTCATACAATGATTAACATCTGCTTTGTCTTTCAGGCTACTACTGAGCTGGTATTTTCATGGAACTATTTATAACAACCCCCAGTGTCTTGGTCCTGAATGATAATAGTGACCTCAGGGCCTGTTGTTTTATATACGAAATGAGGATTGCTCTGCTCACCCAATGTATATCACTTCATGTTTTTCTTCATTGCATTTTGTCTAGTTTTAGTGTTTAGCTGCTCTAACTTAAAATCCTTCTGCAGTTCTATACAGGTGCTCTTTGTCCTTATTCCTTTGAATGACTTTATAGTGTTGAACTTCTATCACCTAACTACCTAAGCCCTTGATCCCTTTTCCCATCTTGTGAATGTTCGACAGTCACAGTACACATCCCTGCAGAATGCCATTAGTGACCTCCTTTCTTCATGAGGGCAGATCATTTATTCCTACATTTTGCTTCCTATCTTTTAAGCCATCATTTATCCATGACATTCCCTCTTATGCCATAGTTTCTTAGTTTCTTTCAAACCCTTGATGGAGAAATTTGTTGAAAGCCTTTTAGAAATACACGCACACTTTTATCAACTGGATCACTTTAACTGCACAGATGTGACCTTTTTGGAGAATTCTTTTAGGTTTGTGAGGGGCAATTTCCTTTAACAGAAGACAAGCTGAGTCTCTCAAAGTACATTATTTTTGTCAAGATGTCCATTAATTTTTCCTTACAGTTTCTATAGATGTCAGATTTCCAGACATGTTATTTCTCACATCTATCCTGGCATTCTTCTAAAATTTGGCACCATATTTTTATTTCCCTGATACTCAGATGCCAAGGTGATTTTAAGTGAATAGTTATTCATTGCTGTAATTTGGCTATTTGACTTCCCTTAGAGTCTTAGATGAATACAACTTAGTCCTTGTGATTTGATATTGTTCATAATGTAAAAATGTCCCAGGATCTCTTTTATAGTAACTTCATTTTCAGACAGATCCTCTGAGTCCTCCACAGAGGATTCTGGAGTAAGAATCTCTTCTGTTTCTGCACAGGGACAATATGCAAAGAATTTGGCTTCTCTGAAGTAGTGTTGGTTTCTCTGAATGCTTCTCTTAGAGTATATGTATTGATCTTACAGACTTTTTGAAAGGCTTTCTGCTTTTGATGTATGTGAAAAAAAAAGATTGTTAGCTTTGATTCCTTTTGCTTGTTGTTTTTTTAAATTCTTTTTTGGTTGACTTACTGTGTATGTTTAATCTACCAAAGTTTTAACAGCACTTCATTTCTAACAGGATGTCTTCTTCTGTCCGATAAGCTGTAGGGAGTGCTAAAACATTTTTAAGATCATTAAGGAAATGGAAGCATGTTTGAATATAGTAAAATATGTTTATTTTCTCTTCATTATTTAATTTGATTCCTCCTAAAGATCATTTTTTTCAAACTATAGTCTGTATAATGTCAGGCACACAAATGTGTATATACTTTTTTTTTTTTTTCAATGACTAGGGAAGGATTTAATTACAGGCTTCAATATTCTGTTGAATCAAGGCTTGGTAGATCTAATTTCCTAAGAGTCTAAGTGATATGTAATGTATCAATGATGAAGAATAAAATCTACCCCCAAACACCTTGAAGACTCTAGTTAAAGCTAGTTGAAGAGATCAAAGCTCAGTTTAGCAACATTCATTGTTTTGGGGTTTTTTTTTCTCTTCTTCATTTAACTAATGTTTAAGTATTTAGGCAACTTTCATTTTCATTACAGTGTATTGTACATAAAACATAAAATTACCGTGAAACCTGTTTTCCTTCCATTTCTGGTGAGTTATGAATCAAGGGATTTGAAGTGGTTATCATGTTCCTCTATTCAATATTGTTCACTAATTGTAACACTGCTGTTCAGAGAGAGATTTATCAAGTAAACTGAAATTCTCTCTCGTTTCCATTTTGGATGACTAGTTTTAGATTTGCAGTAGCTTGTCTAGATCTCAGGTCTTTTAAATTAGTTTCCCTAGGGTTCTGAAGTTTTATCAGATAGTGGAATAGTAAGCAGTTGTTCAGACTTTCAGCCCTAATGTTTCTGATTAAAGCCACAAAATATTTGCTTTCCTATTACAAGTTTCAATTGAAGCAAAAATGCCAATTCAGGATTTCCTTCATAAAGACATTCTTCTTTGTAGAAAGAAAAAAATAAAAGCTTGTATTTATTCAGCTTGCTTTCTTTAAAGATTAAATGAACTTGGAATATAAACTGTTTACAGTTTATTTACTTGGTTTTTCTACTAACTATAATTTACCAAGGCTTTCTAACATATAGTTCACATCTCTAGTCAGACTATTTCCAACGTAGCTCTTCAAGCACACAGCTTTACGTTATTTTTGGTTAATAGTAAGCTCTGCATCTCAAACCTTTCTATCTAGACAGAAATAATAGTTTAAGATTTACAACTCTGACATGAGATGTGCTAGCTACACCACAAGTTTGGGAAAATGTAATTAGAAATGCCTTCTTGTTAACAGGATGTGCCCTAAGCTATTAATGATGGAGACATATGTATGACCTTTGATTCTACAGCACTGAAGTAAAAGCCATACAATATGCTGGTATAGGCACTCAAAAAAAGGAATTTAGCATCACCCAGAAGGGTTCAAATTTTGTATTGCTTCGTAGAAATTTCTTATACTGTTAAATTCTTATTCCTCTTAAGGGACCATAGGTGTTAAAAAGGGAAATAAAGGCCTGATCTCACATCTGTAGTCTAGGCTGGCACTGTGGCTTGGATTACATCGATAATAAAAGGAAAACCCTTAGGAGATATCTGTCTATTGTAGCCTGGAGAGGCTGGAGAGAAGCCTACTGTCATCAAGACCAGTAGCTAATATCAAATGTAAATATAGTGATGGCTAATGCTTTTTGATGCTGAAGGTGGCTTTGGGATTATTGTGAAGACATGAAGGCTACAGTAATAGTGTGTTTCTAGATCAAGTGAAGGAAGTGTTAGTGACACAGCTCTGGTTTTTAATATATGCATACTATAAATGAGAATAATCAAGGATTAGGACCAAGGATTAAGCTAGGGTTTATGAAGAGAGACTGTGAAGTAAGATTACAGATGGACTAAGTAATGCTGAAACTCTACAGAGTGCAGGTGGTTGGTTTTGGTGTAAGCACTTGGTTAGGTTTGGGCATGGAAAAAGAAGGCTGCAGATTCAGAATATTGTTAAGATTCTAATGGTTAGAGTGAGGGCTGGAGATGGCAAAAACTTGCTTGATGGATATACAGTTTATACAATAAGGTGAAGGACTTGTTAGCATGTATGAAAAGTAGAACTGATGGATGGGTTATATTGGTGCAGCCTTCATGATCTGAGTTTGTGCCACTGTAGAGGTTAATCAGTGTTTGTGTTGTAGCTTTTTTGTCACTAAGATGATCTAAAGGCTGGGTTAGGTTTGGTTTCTGGGATTGATGGTTAACATTTAATTTTAGTTTAGCATATAATTTGGATGTAATTAAACCCAAGATCAGGGTAGGTCATGATTAATTATTGAGAAAAATGTTATTTATTAGTAGGGTCAGTTCTTGATCTCTTCATAGCTTATTTGTGCAAAACTCTGATACACAATTGCTTCTGAATTTTAGTCACTGTCCTAATGCCTCTTCCTTTGAAAGGCAGACAAGCTTCCTTTAACAGATATATCTTCCAGACGCCGGAGGACCAGCATTGGCTTCCAAATGGTAGGAATCATTCAACATTCTTGAACTTCTCTAAATGTCACTTTATCTTTGTATTTTGTGTGTGTACAAACATATATGTGCCAGTCTCTTTCTTCCAAATAAATAATTGCAGTCAGTTGCTTATCAAATGTAATATCCTTGAGTCTGTCAAAATTTTCAGCATCATCCCATTGCCAGCTCATTTCCCCCATCCCAGACTATGTGTTCATTTCCCATACAACACTGATCAAAACAGTTGGAGAGTTTGGCCTGCAGACTAGGCTTTGGCAACTTCATTTAAGTGCTAAATTTGATTTTCATTTCCAAATTAGAGGTTATGTGTTCTCTTAGTCTCCTGACTCCTGCTGAGCTTCCTTCTCAAGAAGCAAGATGCTACTGATTTCTTTCTTAATGCAGAGGTAGCAGCGCCAATAACACCCCTCCAATGGGTTTGGAATGGTGTGGAAGCCAAAAACTAGGAGGAGCTGTGTCTCACTAACTTGATCAATGTGCCATGGCTCGTGGCTCCCTGTTCTGTGGCAGTCTTACTATGGGCTGCTGAATAGAGACGAGTAGACTGTCTCCCACACCAGAAATTGCTAAGCTGTCCCCTGAGTAGTGGTCAGTTTTAAAGTGTACTTTGTTCTAAATGCGTTTAACTAGTGCGTTTAATTCCTTTTCATCTTAAATTCAGATTGTGCATTAGCTTTACCTGCTTCTTTTTTTTAATTGCTTTCTCACTCTAGAATCAGGGTTATCTGAGATGCAGGCAAGATAAATAAATAAAAAATTATTTATTTGCCTTTTAAGGAAAAAATAAGTCAGATTTGGAAATTTGAGTTTCTGTTTGCATCCACCAGTACTGGAGTTTCATTAGGTGTTTTCCATCAAAGAGAAGGCACTGCTTGATATCTCCGAGCTTTATTAGTTTTAATAGGAGGTTAGTAACTCTCATTTGTAGAGATATTCTCTATATCATGAATAAGAAAATCTAAGGCAATAAAATTAATGAGAGAAAAAATTGGTAAGAAATCAATGACAAGTCAATGACAGCTGAATGCAATTCATATAAATGTGACTGGTACTAAGAGCCATCTGTGAAAGCCTCAACTAGAGAATTAATCTGAACTTCCTGAACTCTTCACTTTTATTTCTGCTCTTTCTTCATATGTATTTTATTCCTGTCAGGAAAGCCTTTGCTCTTCCAACAGTTTTACAGAAGATGTTAAGAACTGCAGTAAACTAGCAGACATGTACAGTAACTTCCCTACAGTCTTTAAAAAAAAAAATGATGGTGCCATCTGGAGTCCTGGGAAGATTAAACAATTTGTTTTTTCAAATGTGTTGATTGCATGTTTAGAGGTGTTTTCTTATACATATTGTATTATCATCATAATATGAAATCCAGCATTATCAAACCACAGGCAGACTAGTTCAGCAAAGTTTTAATTTATTGATTACTATAAGATATGGGGGTTCTGTAAACTCTGTGCTTTGGAATACATGAGCATCGTGCTGCAGCACATATGCATTAGGTTACAGTGTCTTTGGTGACTCAAGTCCAGTATTTCCCCATGATAGAAATTGCAGTCATCTTCTCCAACGTGATTCTGCAGCTTTGCTATTCTGTAAACCACTTTCTTACGAACAAAACAATAAGCTACAAGATATTAACTGTGCTTAAGTGTAGCATGAGGAATGTTGAAATGGGGAAAGTAGTGGTATAGCTGTAGTGATATGACTCTCGGTATAAACACATAATTTCAGGATTTGCAGCATTGTTTAGAGAGTTATGCGTGTCTCCTTGGAAGTGGTTCAATTTCAGTAAAACCATTAAAAATATAAAAAAGGAAAGAAAAAATGAAACTGCCAAATAGCAAAGATAGAGACCTGTACTAACATAGGGAGTGGTGTAATTATATACACATAAACCTGTGTAAGTACTTGCAGAAATCTTAGTGGCTACAAAATCCATCTCCAAGTCTGTATTTTTTAATATATATGTATATATATGTATATATGTATGTATGTATGTATATATATATATATATATATATATATATATATATATATATATATATATATATAAAGATTACTTGGGGGGGTGAATTTTATTCTAAAGGAACATTCTGTATTTTCATAATATATTTTTACTAAAAAACTTGATTTTTGAGACACCACACCCCTTTAACTCTCCTACTCAAGAAAGCTACTAATGTATTTTAATTAAAGTCTACAGGACTAATATTTCATTAACATGGTTAAGAAACAGAAATACTCTCAGTGCTAGAAGAAGTAAAACAAGAAATAGTCTGAATTTGAAACTAAAAAATATTGATAAGTTGTTAGAAGTTTCAGAAAAGGTCTTAGACGTGTCTTGTATTCCAATTTTCTACCTTTTAAAGGTCTTGCATGAAGTGAGAGATTGTTTTATAATCCATTATGCGTGGTGCCTATTCAAATAAATGTAGCTATTTTTCTTCCATTTAAAATTTGGAAATCAATATTTCAAGTTCATATTTAAATGAAGTATGGCAAGGTATGGGAACATTCCTGTGAGTTTAATTTTCCCTTGAATGTCATGAAATATTACATGGGTCTTCTGCATTCATTCTGCCATGTATTCTTGAGTTCTACTCAGTTATCAGGTCAAATCCTGCCAATACTGTGACCAACTCTTACTCTGCAAAAGAAAGAGAGTGAGATCAACTGAAGACAAGTGTTTACCTATTTAGTCATAATGATTTCTCTGTCTGCATCTTCACCCTGGGACAGCAGCCCTGTATTTTTCAGCAGTGGCTTGTTTCTGTGGTTCAAGGAGAGATGGTAAAGACAAGAAGCAATTTGATCACCTCATTGGTGCACTGTGCCATGTGTTGTCTAAGAAAGCCATGAAAGCCTGAGAACTTGTGGAAGGCTACAATTTGTGTTTATCATTCATATTTTATGGATAACAACTTTGATTTTGAGTTGTGAAAGCAACAGCAAGTGATAGCTGGGAAGCTGTCAAAATCACTGAAGTGTTTAGCAGTGTTATTCCAGTGACTGTGCTGAAGATCATCTGTGGAATTCAAAGCCATAAAACATAACTAAAGTCAGGTCCCTCGCTTATATATTTAAAATGGTTGAATTATTTTTATGGAGATAAATTTGAAAGAAGTCGTCAAAAAAAAAAAAAAGCATATCTGAAGGCTGGAAATAAATATAAACTATTCTGCAGTACTCTGTTAACTTGGGCATTTTGGCATTAAATGCCAAAATATAGAAAAACAGTGACTTATGATCCAGAAGTTTGTCTGAAAGAGCTCAAAAAGTCACTAGGACCATCCCTTTCCTGTAAGCTGTTATCAACTGTCTGTCTAGGCAGCGTGTTCCAAAATTTACCTGTCTCAGTTGTTACAAAGCTTTTTGTAATGTCTGACTTGAATCTGTCTTGCTGCAATATTAAGTGATCCACTGCTGTTTATTGTGCTCTTGTGAACGTGGCAAGCGTGACCTTCCACTTTGCAGCAGTCTTTTATACCACCTGCACTGCTATGACTTTTGCTTGACTCAATCTTTCAGTCTATCTTCTTAGATAAGGAAAAAGTACTCAGACTCACGGGGGTAGAGACCTGTTATCTCCTTCCTACTAAGTAATATTCATATCTTTAACACTTAAGGCACTTGTAGCTGAACTATACAGGCTCACACAGACTAGCTGTTATAACAGAATTCTTGGCATGTTGAGAATGCTAATGTTGATGTTCCCTAATCAAATAAAATTTCTTAATTCTGCAAGAAAACTTAGGAGGTTTTCCTCATGGAATACTGCTGAATACTGAGTAGTCCTGTGAATTTATCATGAATAATCTGTTCCCAAATCAGACTGTGGGTAACCCAGGCAGAGTGTAATATCTGTTAACAGAGAACATAGGAGATGTAATATCTTGAATATATTCCAGAGCTGCAGTAAGTCCTCAAAGTTTAGTGTTATAATGCTCTGGGTAAAACATTTTTTTTGGGGAAAAAAAAAAAAGACTGGTGGAAAATGATGGTGTAGGGCATGGTCTTTGGAACCAATTAGCTACACAGTGGGCATAAAGGAAGACAGGGTTAGAACATATAAATTGATGTTAGTGAATAGTATGGAAAAGGACAACAAGCATTTAAGCATTAGAGAAAAAATATTTCTTTCATAGCACAATGATGGTGCCAATAATCCCATCTAGTTTAAGAGCTTCACTGAACCCTAAGGTCTGTAAAACACCAAAAAAATTTAGGAGGCAGCTTCAGAGTCTGTGTGGCATGACAAGCTGTATGCCTAAAAAGATTAAACTATCTCAGGAATACCAAAAGTGATGTAGCCAGGCTTTGAGAGGCACAAAGAACGATAATGTTGCATTACCTTCCTCTCAAGGTAGCGTGTCTACAGATTGTAACAGTCATACAGTGACCAGACACTTTTCAGTGTTCTTTTATTTTAGTAAGCTTGAGGCATTTTAGTTTGGAGACCAAAATAAATGTAACAATACTATTGGAAACATGCTTCTTAATCATTCACCTAAAGAATTTTCAGAGAATGAATATGTATAAAGCCCATATTTTCTCCACATTAGAAGATCTTCCATTCAGCCCCCCCCCCAAAAAAAAACCCAGAAGACGGGCTGTATGAATTCAAGTTGTTACAGTTCTTTCCATGGTCAGAATATTGAGCAGAAAAGTTCTAATGCATTAAACTCAAGTGGAAATCTCATTCTTTAAGTGAGAGATGTACAAAGAAAGCAGAAATAGCTCAAATAGTATAAATTATTAAACTTAAAGCAGGAGAATAAATTAAATGACCTTGAGAAAGCTCACAGTGTTCCTCAGTCTGAGTGTTCATTCTCCTCTTTCTCTACATATAGGCTTTGCTCCATCTAATACCAGACTGCTTACAAATTGTGTCTGTACTTCTGGCAGGCAGGTGGTATTTGGTGATAGGCTATCTTAGTTCCTCAACAGTAACCACATGATGGTGCTGCAAGGCCAAGTGGAACAAATAGGAGTCTGCCAGACTGAATACTGAGCAGTGACCCATCCAAATACATCCTCTGTGATACCTCTACTCCTGAGAAAAGGAAGGCTAGCAGAAAAAGTTTTGTACCAGCAAGTGAAAGTCTTTATCCGAGACTTACTCTCTAACTGGAGTTGCCTGGTTTGTTCCTATCCTACTTTTCTAACTTTTTAATGACTATCTTGTTTCCTCCATAATTTTGAGGGGTTACTAACATTAACAGTGCACTGACACAACTTTATCAGCCGGACAGTTCAATAAATAACTAATCTGGACAGTGGCAACATTCTCTTCAAATCCAGCTTTATTTTGCTCTTACAGGCAGTTTACTTGCAGCTGAATCACATGTAACTCAATAGGCAGAAGAAAGAGCAATTACATATGTGCAAGACAATAAGCATGGAAGTTGTACTCTTTACCAAACAGATGAAACTGGTTTCATATTGATGTCTCATATTTTGTAAACATAATATAAAATCCTTATGCAGCCTCGTTAGTAGTGTCCCTCCTTGGCATCAAATTCTTACTTGTTTTAGTCTGTGTGCTAAGTATATTGCAGTGAAAGTAAAACCATACTGCAGATGCAAGAGAAAGACAAATTCAGATGAAATCTAATCTGTTGGCAATTAAAATTGTACCAATGACTTGTATAAGAAATATGCATCTACCTATTATTTTTATTGTTTGTACTAACAGATGAGACTGCACCAGGAACCATAAATTAAGAAATATAGGGTCATGGCCTCCTGTTGATATTCCACTTGCAAAGTGGAAAAATTAAAAAAAGTAAAAGTAAAATAAATGAAGAAAAAACCTTTTGAGATCATACCTTAGTATAAAATAGTTCTGCATTTTTTTTTTTCTTAGGCAGAAGTGCTAGGTTAAAATGCTTAGGAAATTTTAGGAGAACATCTTGCATTTAGCACACTGCTGCCCTTTTAGGAATAGCATCTAATAGGCTAATAACCATGCAAAGCTACACACCTGATAGTGTGGGCATCTGATTCTGGACACCTGATGAATCTTATCAGACTCTCATAGCAATATGATCTTGCTTTTATAAAAGTAGAGTCATTCTAGATATTTAGAGAAAAGTGGAGAAAACCAGAAACAGAATATAAAACTTTAAAAAAGGAAAAAGGGAGGATCCTTATCTGCTGACTCATGAACCTCTAGCTCATCAACCTAAACACAAGGAATGTTTCTGGGTAGCACAGCAGGGTGAAGAAATAAGATGAGAAATTTTTATTTTTTATACATTCGTTGTAATTTTTAAGCAAAGGCTATTTGTTTTCCCAAGCCCATCTGCAAAGTCTATGGAAAGTGCATCAGCTCACTGTTTCTGTTCAGAGACAGACTTGAAATAGGACTACCCAAAAGTCTAGGAAATAATGTCATTATGCCAGTAAGGAACCTGGGAAAGGTCAGCTGCATTCACACATGGTGATGCAATGGTGATATCCCATTTCTGAGACAGGGAAACACAGGTTGTGCTCAAGAAGCCTGCCAAAAGGTTAAACATGACAGTGCTGGCCAGCAGAAGGGAAACCTGAATGGATGCAGTTCCAGTACATAAGGTCCAAACACAGAGTCCTGGGCTGTTTCAGTGAAGTTTGCATCATGAGCTGTGTGGAAAAAAAAATACAAATTGATGTATTGGAGGGACATTATCAACAGGGGTTATAGAGAGAAAATATCTGAAGTTTTTCCAGAGGAAAAAGCTGTCTCTCTCATTCTCTTTCTTAATACATGACAAATCTCTTCCTGCAAGATTTCCTTACCAGGCTCCCCTCAGTGAGAAAAAGAAGTCGTTATCCTGCTAAAACCCTTCAGATTTCACTCAGGAATGTTTCAAATCTTTCTCATCCTCTTAAGTTTTTCTTTGTAGCAGTATGAACTGTTGCTATCAAAGCAATCACCTAGTCTGTATGTGAACAAAGAAAGGCATTTCACAGGATTCACATCGTGCTACAAACAGTTCAGATGGTTGGATACTTTCTCTGTCTAAAAAATTTCCTGATGCCTGGAAAGGAACTGCAGGGCGAGATAAGGTGCGAGGTGTTTCTGGAAGCTGTCTAGGAGACAGTATTATCTTAGTGCACCTGAAACTGAGGTAGAAGTAATTAGTCAGGGCAGTGATTACTGATACTCTGTGTTTGCTTTTTTTCAGTAAATTAATAATTGTAATGGAAAAGTTTATATTTTCTTAGTTGTGTCATATCACAATGTGAAACAGCTTTGTCAGAGTGACAAGTGGTTTTCAGCTTCCAGGCTTGTGAACTGCAGTGGTACTAAACTAAGAGATCAATTGTCCTTTGAAAGGAATGCAAATCTTCCTTTAAGATGACATGGGTTTGTTTTTGTCATCTGGTTTGCAATTATTACTGTCCTAATGGGATCCTTTAGACTGCATGAGATGTTTAGAGAAAAGAAGGTCACCAAGTAGGCAGTAGCAGATACCTATCTATCAGTGTACAGAGGGAGGACAAGTTTAGTATGGAGTTGGACTCCTATATGTTCTTTCATATCAAATCAACTCATTGCTTGTGTTGACTGACAGCATGTTACCATAATTCTAATGCTTTGGGAGAGACAGACAGTGCTATTACCCACCCTGAAAATATTCTATTGGAAACTATGATATAGACTAGGATTCAAGATTCTTTGATTTAGGGATCAGTGGATATCAGTCCACTGCAGTAGCTGCTAAATAGTATGGAGAAACCCAATTAGCTGTTTTGAGTTACTCTGTCGGGAACAGCTGCATAGTTACTGGCTCACTGAGTATCACAGTGAGCCAGTTCTCTTTGGATTCTTGGCTGCTCTGAGACTGTAGTATGGGCATGCTCCATGTACAGAAATTTTCCTTTCTCCATTGAAAAATTTCACACTATTATTATAGGTTATATTTTATTTTTTTAAAAAAAAGGAAAAATAAGATTTCAGGTCTTTTCTCAAAGGTTGACATCAGATGAATCAATGTAAATTAAGGCAGAATTAGACTTACAAGGTGAAATATTTAAAGTAATTGTCTATCAGGTAGTGTGATTCCCTACCTGGTCCCTGCACCAGGATTTAACTATCATTTCAGCATTTGGCAAGATTATTGTTACAGACAGCTGTCATATATACAGTTTGCCTCTTTGATCTGATATTGTCATGTCACATATTTTATATTTGAACTTGACATGCTAGGCTTTGCAAGTTTTCTGTAACTTAAAAGAAATACTTGCACAGGCATATGAGGATTTCTTTTTCAGTAGTGGAAAATGCATGAACACTGGAAGGTAAAAACTGGTAGCACAGACAACGTGTTGCATTAAGTTGTCCTGCCCATGTGGAAGGACTTCTTAATGATAACTGATGACATTAAACTGTAGCAAATTTCTTAATAAATAGTAATGTAATTAAAGTGGAATGCATAAACAACAGCTCTCCACTAATGACCTTCTGGCTATATGACTCAGTCCTATCATATACCAGATCAAATTTACCTCCTCATTATGGTCTTGTAGGTAAATGTAGGTTGTTTATGCACATAAATCCTCATTTTCCACTGAGAGTGCACCAGTGTATTAAGAAATGTAGTTTGTTTCTTCCTCCAGTACCTGTTAAGGTTTTCCACTATGGTGCTGTATCTCTGTTATTCAGTTCCTCACCAAAGACAATTCTGAAGTCCCTGAATATTATTAGCCCATTAATATGGTTTTAATAAAACATTGTCTTTTACTTAGCTTGATAAGATGAGGCATGTTATTTCTTTCAACAAGCTTTCAGTTCACTCACTATGCCAAAGATGGTTCTGGGAGATATAGCAGTGCAGGGTGAATCACTGCTATGAACATCTCCTCAAGAGATTAAAAAAAATAGAGAATTGTAGTAGTTCCAGGCAGTTTACATGGCACCTCTCCCTTTTGGAAGACAATTCCTTCCTGTGTATTCTGCAAATTAAAAATCTATGGCAAGAAGTTGTCACAGAATTTTCCACAAGGCTGCAGAATTTGGTATGAATTTGCATACCATAGAAAGAACCAAAGTTAAGGGTTTACTGCCAACTTTCATCATGTTTGTCCATCATTAACCATTCTGTACCTCCGGCTACCATTCTTCCAAATCCTGGGAATCACCATATACCTGATTAGAACGTATTGCAAAAAGCACTTTGAAAAATGGAAAAAAACACCAAAAATAAGTGGATTGCTGGGTCCTCACATCATCTGACTTCATCCCTGTCAGCACTCAACCATCCATGGAAGATAGCATGACATTTTAGTAAAATCTACTTGAATTGTTACCCTTCTTGACTGAGAAATCAAGAGTTTGTATTTGTTTGATTATGGAATAGCAAAGAGAAATGCTAACTGTGTTCTATTGTGCTACAGTATAGACCCTTTGCCCTGTTGCTCTGTTAGGCAGATTTTCTGATTCTTACAGCTCTGAGCAGAAGTCTGGGCCAGTAAGCCACTAGTAGTGATGATTCAAAAATATTCCAGGTTTTTCCTTGGCTCCAGACCTAAAAGGAAAACTCTCAGATAGTCAAGAAGTGACTCATTATAGAAAACAGACCTGCCATCCACCACCACTGAAAATATTTCTACATTTTAACATACCTCTGCTTGAAAATGGTTGACTGAATTTAGTTTTAGGCAAAGCTAATCTGGAAGCTGCATACTGTGTACAACAAAAGAAAACCCTTTAAAATTCGTTCCTTAGGCTGCCCTGGGACTTTAGGGGGTCTATTTAATTGGCAGTACTTCTTTCCACCCCACCCTGTTCTGGGTTAGAGACTGCTGAATTAGCTTCATATATTTTTGCATGCTTGTGTATGTGTATGTGCTTACATTCAGATGTTGACCTCTGATATGATCACCTAAGACATGGGAAAACTTGATCCAGATGAAAAACTTCTTTCCATCAAGTGTTTTTCCAGCTTTGTATTAAATACAGTGAAGTAATGCCACAGTCTGGGTCTTCCTCAATACTCCAGGAGCACAGTGAGGATGAGGAAGCAGGGGCTGGGAGAAGGAGTGTGAATGCAAGAACACTGCACATCAGGAGCAACGCCAATAAGATTTTAGGCAGGTTTTCCAGCTCATCTATGTATGGTAAGAATGAATGAGTTAACGTCAGTGCTGTAGAGATGTAAGTCAAGATGTATGTAACTAAGAATTACAAACAACATAGATGAATTCAGTGGTATCCATTAAAGGGAAATGTGCTGTTAAAAATCCTTCTCATAAAGGATAAAATGTGTCAAGACTGAAAACAAACAAACAAGCAAGCAATTTTTAACCTTATTAAGATCTGATGCTTTTCTGTCTAGAAGGCTTAATCTTTTAATACAGAGCTATGAAGAACAATTACTTTTTTTACAGATTATGATTACAATCTAAAATGATTTACTATTCGGCTTATATTGCTGATGAGAGTTGAGCTGTTAGTTTCACTGGATTTTTTGTTTTGGTGGTCTATCTTGTTCAGTTTCTCATTGTATTTTCTGCCTCCTAAAAATCCTTCATGCTTCCATGTCAGCAAGTAACTCAGCTATGTACTACAATTTGTTGAGGATGTATCAGTAGAAAAAGCATTACCCCCTTCAGATGTGACATTTGGTGTATTACCTGCGTGTGCAGTATTGTCAGGGGTGTAGTTTCTGACCTGCAATGCATTATCTGCTCTACTGACTTTGGGGCTGTTTATCACCAGTGACATATTTCTCTCCAGGAACCTGCCATTCTTGTGCCTGCTTTAAAACCCTAAATGCAGACATATGATCTGAAACTAAATTTGCAAATTTGAGAGTGGGATGAAAACAGATTTTTCTTTTTTTAACAATCCCCTTCAATGTTGTCAGCTAAACATGGTGCCTAGTAAGATGCTTTTGCTACAGTAACCAGTATCATGTTAAAGAGTAGAGGCACTGCAAGAGTGAAATTAATTATGTATGCTTTATGCTTGTCCAACTAACCACACTGTATTCCCAGTGAAATACTTAACACATCTGTGCATTCCTAAAGTCAAATAACACCACTATAATTTGAGACTTATTTTAAGCAGCAAAGAAAAGATTTTGTTACACCTACAGGAAAAGCTATTATTTTGGAGGGTGCTTTTTTTCATTCATATGCTTTGATTGTGCTCTACTTAATTTAGTCAAAATTCTAATTGAGCTTATTGGCAGACTGCCTGATATTTGGCACAGTAGGAATCTCTGAGTTTGAACCTTTGGGGATGTTTTCAGAGGAACGTATGTCTTCTATTTCATGCTTTATTGTGGCAGACTGATGAGAACTTTTAAAGCAAATGACAGTTGACATAAAGTAACTCACACTGGAGTTTGTTCTCCCACTGTTGCTTTTTAAATGATAAATTTCGGATATTCTATTTAATTTAGCATATGTGAGTATTTGATATGACAGTAATAGACGGCAATGGCAGCAGAATAATTGAGTCATGGAACAAGAGGTTAAGTGTGAAAAGAACTCTTAACAGGAATTATTTCTGACTAAGCAATTCGTGGTAGACACTAGAGTGGTATTCAGTATCTGAAGGAGTTAAACAAGATAGACATTATTTGACAGAGCAGTGTGTGTCATGGTCTAAGCAGACATAATAGGATGAAATTAAGAAATATGAATATCTAGGCTACAGACAAGACTATTTCCTGATACTAAGACCTGTTCTAGTTTAAATGGTCTCTCAAGAAAAAAAAAAAAAAAGCAAAAAAAAAAGCAAAAAAAAAAGCAGCAGCTCAAGCAGCTCCAAGCAGGGAATATTTAACACCATGCTGAATAATATGCTAATCTTCACAGGAACATTACAGAATTGTCAGAAGGATGAACTAGCTTATCCCTTCCATCTCTGTTCTGTTTAATTTCAGTATCTCTTAAAGTCTCTGCTTAGGAGAATACGCACTTCACTGCTTTATTTTCTTGTTTTCTTGAGAACTGTCATGTCTATAGCCTAGAAAATGACCTAGTGCTGCAGGACATCCTCAGTTTGCTTCTCATTGTCCTTGATTTTCAAAAGTAGTCTTGTCAATGAATGGCTCCAGCTGAAGCATTTGAGCTCAATTTACCTAGTTACATACTAAGTATCTCTGTGGTATCAACCAGATGCTTCCTCCTGACCTGAAATCATCAACTCTCCAAAGCTCTGGGACTCTGCAAACGGATGTATACAAATAAAAAGTGTCCTTTGAAGACTTGTCATCTCCTGTCTACTCTCCCAGGGAGAAATTCGAGGATTTACATGAATGTCTGCCCTCTTTTTTGCCTTTGGAAGCACAGAGATATTTCCACTTAAATAGGACTTGTGTGCAAAATGAAACAAAATTATGCTGATAATGATTTTTAAAATGTTCTTCTTAACTCTTCAAAGCATTTTAGGTGAGATAAAAGCTTTGTACTTTTCTGCCAGATCTAGGGTGTTATGTACATCTGTTTTTTAGCACTGCTAGACACTACTCTGTTCATAAAGTTATTTTAAAGTATGTTCTGCACTGTAGGGAAAAAAAAAAAAAAAGTGCTGCATTTTAAACTTTCAGGTTGATGGCCTAAAATAAATTGATTAAATTATTTTAATTTATTAGATGAAAATATATTTAATATTAGTGAAAAATCTATGTGTATGGTTCAAAACTTTGTTGTCCTCAGAAAGTTCTTTGATGTGCTGTCCTCTACAGGAAATTAGTATGAATTTGGAAGTTATCCAAAGTCATCAGAAACCTCTAAAACAATAAGGTCTTTGGGTTAAATTCATAGTGTTCAGAAAAGCAGTGAAAAAACAATCCAAATCAATCAATCATAGGTTTTGGGTGTCCGAGTCTTCCTCTTCCCTAAAAAATCTCTGGAGAGTTTACCAAATTCAGTGAGGACTTTTTTTTCCCACCATATTTCAAACTTTTTGTCTAATTTTATGTAAAGTAAAATAACAAAAAAGCAGTGCAGTGTAATAAATACTGCTGGATCATACCTTTATAAGATATGATCCTTATTTTATTTATGATGAATTTGGAATGTTCCCAGTACCTTCAGTGTAAAGTAGATGACAACTTTGATACAGTGTGTGCTGTTGGAGAAATGAAGTAGCAGTCAGTAGTTTGTACATTTGTGATCATTGTGATTTTATTATAAAATTTTATTGCTTGAAATCACAAATTTATCAAAAGAATATAAATCATTTTAAATAATGAAAAGTTATTGGCCCTTTTAATAGTTATGTTGTATAGTGCATAAGCATTCTAGTCGTAATAATGAATGTTATATAAAAAAGAAATGCAACCACTTCGTGACTCATACTAGGATTTGAGAAGGTATTGGATACAATGGATCTGACTCAGAAAGGCTTCTGTAAATACATGTAAGTGGGTAGAATTTAGCTTTCTGGGAAAGCTATTCTTTGGATGTCAAGATCTGAATTTCTTCTGAAGATTTTGCAAGGTGCTGAGAATAGTGGCGATAAGAGACCAAGAAGAGAAGAGGTTTGCCCATCCAAGGACAAGGCAGGAAGGTGTTTACGAGGCTTTTGGTATTGAATAGCAGATCATCAGAATAAAGACCAGAGAAAGCCATAAAGCACAGTTTCCCAAGCACCACTGATGAGCAAGCACTTCCTCATTAAGAGCTTGTTACAGTACATATATATAGGCTCAATCAATTTGTTTTATTTTAACAGGGCACCAAGTGCTTCCCATAAAATTTGAGGGCACTCAGTACTTAATTGAAATCAGACACATATAACCCTAGTACTCAAATAAATATCTAGCTTTTCAGAAGTAATCAACTGAACCTTATACACATCAGTATATAAAGAATAGCATAAAATATTTTTTTTTCAATAATTGTGAACCTGTACCTGTATGAAATGATTAATATACTTTTAGTAAGTGACATGTCAATACTGAGAACCACTTTATTCAAAAGAATTTTCAACAGGTTTGAGGGTGGAAATTGTCCAAAGCTTACTGTGCTGTCTTTAAATGTACAGGAAAAAAACCCAAAAAAACCCAAAAAAACAAAACTCAAACATATTTACTTTGTTCTTAGAGAATCCTAACTTTGTTTTTTCTCATTTTATTATAAAACCACTTATGTTGTTACAGTCTTGATAAAAATATGACACTATACAATATGCATTGAGTGATGCAATTCCTTTCTTTTTTCAAGCTAGTTCATATTTAAGTGTAGTTTAAGGTGGTTTATGTCATACAGTGCTCGAATTTCCCATAAATTGCTCCTCTGCATGTTTCCCTGAAGCTAGGTTTCTAGCTTTTGACCTTTTTACTGCAGTTTCATTCCCTTCTTCTGGTTTAGGACCTTGAGCTGGCTGGCAGTGTTTGTGTTCTTTGGAGTAGCTGGACCTCCATGGACAATGGCCTATAGCAGTTCCATACATAAGCCTGCCTTTATTTTATGGATTTCATTTACTGTGACAAAAGAAAAATGAAAATCTGTTTTGAAGGAAGTAACCTTGATTCTGCACTGTATTGCATACAGTAATTGCTTACACCTTCACAACTTTTCCAGCTGACTATCAATCATCAGGTTGTCTTGGATATACTAATATGAGTAAATATATATGTCAAAGGCAAAATATGCTCATGTTAAATTCATACAGTCTAATGAGAATCTTCATTTCATTAACAGCCAGTAGGATGTAGTTCCTTCATTTGGACACACTATGAGAATAGAATAAATAGAATCATAAATAAACATTTCTAATAGCTTGACTATTTCTTGAAGGATCTGTTGCTTGAGGATACAGAAAGAACATTTACTTAATAGAGTTCTGTAACTTCATATATATATTTGAGGATGTAAACTGCTACAATGTATTATAATGTACACAAAACCCAATATGCTCTATATATAATCCCATCTGTTTTAAATGTGATGATTACTGATCACGGCAGACGGCACACATAGTGTAAACTGTTTGCTACACACAAACCAATATATTCTAATTACAAGTCAATAAATTTCACATACAATCCAATTAGTTGTCATAGAGACTCTTGTATTTAGCAAATATATATGATTTGTTTCAAATTACTAATTTAAGTAGACGATTATTTAATTGACAGGCCAATATATTGGAGGATATAAAATGGCATATCATACAATACAAAAAATGTAATGAAAATAATATTTTAAAGCACAATCTGTTTAAGTTACTTTGTTTGCTAAATCAAGTAGGTTCATATAGGAGAGGATACCATGAATGCCAGTCCTACCAGTCCTGTGGTATGTTGTTTTGTAAGAAATTATCTATAAATCTGCACAAATCACAGTAGTTTTATCTAGAACTTCAGGATACAAGGGCTTGGCTCTCAAGTGGACTTTCACACTTGGTCAAACTAGCACCAGAATGACTGCAGAAAGTCTTATTCAGAGGTGTGAAGGAGGAAAGAATTAGGATCATCCACTATGGTACTAGTGGTGTAAAAGAAACCCCAGAAAGTACCTATCCCTGGGAAAGGTAAAGCATTTCCAGAAATCCTAAATAACTTCAATTAAAAAAAAAATCAGAAGAAAACCAAAACTCTTCACAGCAGTTTGATCCAATGATCAATTTAAATCCAGTAGGAAGGTGGGAGAAAAGGTCTTTTTTTTTTTTTCCACTTCTGTGATGCTGATTGAAATTTGATTCCTGAACTGGGAAAGACAACACAGGTGATGGTACAAATCTATCAGTACTGCTGCTCTGGGGAGACCTTACAATCCCAAATCACAGTATAATGCATAGAGTCTAAATGTAAAATCACACCGGGTTGCCTATACAGTACACAGTCTGTAGCATAGGATTTGATGGATGAAAAACCAGCTAAGATTATTCGGAAGGTCTGGGCTTAATGTAGCTGCACTGATTTGGGGCAGATGAAATCCTGCATTAGGGCAGGTCATGTCAAATGTTCTGTGGAATTTCCTAGAGAGATTTGTCTTGGAAATTTTTACTGATGGTCCTGAAAATTACACCATGCCAATAACTTTATTATCACTAGGTGTAACTTTTTAGATTCCTTAATATTAAAATGAGCTTTGGAGCTGTGTGATGATTGCATTTAGCCATCAAAAATCTAGCATGTGTCAACC
The DNA here is from genome assembly GCA_907165065.1 of Caprimulgus europaeus. Next base: position 17,189,737 of record OU015538.1, on the reverse strand, counting down.
TGGAACTCAGAATGGTAAGACAAGATTTGCTATTGAGTTAGAAGGGAAGAAATTTCCAGTTCTCTTCCAGTCCTCTTCTGTTGTAGCTGCTATGATTAATTCCAAATGGTTACACCCAGCTCATAAACAGCATTTTATCTAGTCTAACTGAATTGAAAGTTTTAGCCTTGTCTCTGGCAACAGTTAGCAGATAAGCTTTTCTTCATTTTAGAGGTGTTATTCTTGGCATTAGTAAATTCAGTCAGATAATTTTTTTCCTCCCACTGAATATGCAGAATGTAACTCTTAGAACTGCCTTAAAGGCTCCCCAAAGAAGGAAGATGATACTAAAGGGGAATTTATTTCAAAGCAATATTGTATTGCTTGCAAGAGAAAATGAATAAAGTTGGGAATTCCTAGCAGAGAAGCCTTAAGACTCTTTGGCTTAAAATTATTCCTCTTTCCCATTCTAGTCCGATCTCTGAAGAACAGCAAAATTATCTGAAAAAAACTCTGCATAAATAATTGATTTCCTTTACTCTAAATGTGGATTCTTTCTGCATAAAAATGTTCTTGTGGAGTACAGTTTGTAAGGCTGGAAGAGTGAAGGATTTGGTCTTTTGTTTAACACACAGTGGTTTCCTTCGGTTTTCCTAGCTGTGCCACATAGTTCAGGCTAAGGGAAGTTCTTACACACCACTGAATGATGGTTTTGATCCTGGGCTAATGATTTGAATTTATATCACAATTTGTTTCTTCCATATTTCATTTTTAGCTCATGCCATGGTTAAGTCTAGACAGTTCTGTAAAATTAAAGACTCGGGGCATAATTTAAGAAAATAGCTTTTTAATAAACCCCCAAATGAAGCGAGAGAACTATGTTAATAGTGTCTTTGCATGTTTCTGAGACCAGACGGGGAGGACCTGATTTTATCCTTTACAGAAAGAGGAAATAGAATTACTGTTTGCTTCTTTGAGATGTAGATGCTGTATCACGCAGTCCTGATAATGTGCATTCAGGTAATTGATAGCCCACTACAAGAGTGGTTATTTTCACAGGTCTCTGAATCAGAAAAGAAATATCCTAAAGAATGTCAGGAAAACTTTTAACACACATCCTAGTATTATTTTAATGGAATCAGGTCACAATTGTAACTCGCAGACTACAGCAAAGAAAGCCTGAGTTTTATAGGGATGGGAACAGAATATTGAGAATTAGCTTTTTGTACAGTTTTGTAGTCTTCTGCTGCCTCTCTGCCAACATGGATGGGTGACTGGTATTACCTCTGGTTTGCTTGGAACTTGGGCTTGTTGAAAAAAAATACAGATCACTATATAAAATAATCAGCTCATGAAAAAGTTCAGGCTGAGATTTGTTCATCGTTTGTCACATCAAAAACAAGAAACCCTTTATTCAGGGAGCTGGAGAGTATTTGACATTAATCCTGCTGATATGCAGGCAGAATCAATGAGGAATTTTTGTTGCTTGTGTGTTCATGTAGCATATTAATGATAACATTTTTGATAACAGCATGAAGGTATTTGGCTACTGCCTAACGTGTTAAATTATATTGTTTTGGCCTTAAGACTGTTTTTGTCTGTCATTGTTCTAGTAAAGATATAACAACATATGATTGCTAAGAGTGGAGAGCAAGATTAAAGGTAGTTCAGACTATGGTAAAAACTGTATTATCTGTAAGCAGTTTCATTAAATCTAGCTAGTTTCTTTATTGACAGACACACACACCCCTGTTTTGCTTTTTCTATCTTTTTTTCTCAGCAAGTCATTTCATGTTCTGTAATATTTGTGTGACTTATATGTGCAATAGTTATTTTATGGCATTAATTGTAAAAGGAAATAATTCAGCATGCTAAGAAGAAGCTGTACAGGGAAAAAGCAAGAAGCTGATTCCCTTTTAAAAAAGAAATGTTTTTATTTAGACTAACAGTCCTCCTATAGAAGTTGAAAAATGTAACATGGACTAAATTTAGCTTTGCTACTGTCACCAAAGATAATAATGTGTCCACCTTCTGACAAAATAAACTAAGTGACAGTCACTTGACTAACATTTACCATCACTCAGGTCCCATGGGAAGGACTATCCATGAGTGATGGTAGTTCAGAAAAACAAATATGTACTCCTCATCTTAAAAAGACTGTTATTGGAAGAGACTTATGAACTGCAACACAGATACAAACCACAGAGCCGTCTCCTGAGCTATTAGGGATGGCTAGAAAATGGTGAGTTTGTTTTGTCAGATATTCAGACTGATTTCCTACTGCTGAGTGATTGACTACAATTGTTACAATGGAACACCCTCATGGGGGAGTTTCACCAATGGAATCTGAGAGCAGAAAATCTGGTTTCTCATCTATTCAGAGTCAGTGTTTTGCTTTGAGAGACTTGTATGCACAATAAAATTAAATTTCTTTTTTTGATTGTTTCATTTCTTCATTCTGTGGCTTGCAAAACAAAATATCTAATAAATTGATTTTTTTAATGTCTCATAATACACAATAACTATACTACTTTTTACTATTATGTATATAAAAAGAAAGGCTGCACCATATAAAGTTTACCAAAAGAAATTCAGCATAGACACCACAAATTTAGAAAAGTTGCCATTGCACCAAAATCAAGAAAAAACAAATCTCTGGGTAGTTCACATAAAGCCTGGACAGAGCCTGACCTGCCTCAGTCCTGACACCTTGCAAACTCAGGTCAAAGCCTGTGGCCTGTTACTAGCAAAGGCAATTTTGTACTCCTACAAAATATGATTTCAAGGCTTGTAACCACGCAGAAGTGAATGAATTGTTCATTTTGGTGCTGCTGATTCTGGAACAACACTTTTAGCAGCCGTGAGTAGAAAATTAGGAGTTTGTTTTAGGATAATGAACCTTATAGCACTTTCATCATGTAAATGCAACAACTAGAGGCATACTCAAATCAAGATAATTAAATTTTATTGCATTAACTTGTTAAATTCTTTTAAAGGCATTAACACCAGTAGGCACATTTTTCAAAACTCCATCTGAAAGACAATCAGTGACTTACATAGGTCTTCGGGTTTTTTTCTGCTCCTCCTCCATATTCATGCAGGAATAAACAGTTCAAGAAGCACATCTAATAACTAGCACTATAGTTTGGGCATGATTTCCCCTCCTAGCCACCACATCCCCATAGCATCTCTTTCAGCTTGATTAACTTCCTCTCAGGATGAAGGCTGGTTGGCCATGGTGATAATGTTGTCTTTATGTACATGGCTGTATGGGGTTTTTTTGTAAGACAGCACAATTTACTGGCATTTTTAAGTGCCTAAGTAGATAACAAATACAGTGTCCTTCTAATCAGAAGGAAATACTGCTTGGTAATATTCTGAATTTAGTTACATTTATGTAACTATAAGCACAATGACAGTTGACTAATAATTATGCCATACTTTTAATGTCAACTTTGTAGTTTCTGACCCCATTTACAGGTTAGCTTTACACTCAGATCTCTTGGATGGGCAGATAAAGAAAGCCAGCAGAGGCATGTCAGGCTGTGCTCTATAGTTTGTATTTCACACAAAACAATTTCATGGAATATACACACAGCAGTGGGTGCTTGAATATGGGATTCTCCCACTTCTTTTGTAGTCATTAGATTTTGAATGCCATGATTAAACTTGCCTTTATTTAGCTCAATCAATTTTTATGCCTTCAACTGAAATAAAGTCGCTTCAACAGGAAGATGAAGTTCTTTATCATGCACTGTAAAATTGCTAAAATGATTAGCAAGATCATATTAGTCCAGATAGTGGACTGAGATGCCTGGAAGTTTAGTTCCAGAGACCTCTATTCCAAGAAGGAGTCCATCCCACTTAGATGTAAAACATGGGAAGAGATGTCTCACAAGGGGATTCACATTAAATGTTGCTCAGCTGGGCAAAGAACACTGAGGACAAGGGGATGTCACCAACATCTCAGAATTATCAAAAAAGTGCAGGTTATTAACTCAGAAACAATTGCATCTGACGCTTCGAAATCTAAGGCCTATTCAAGAATAACTTTACATGCCACAAAGTTTTCTCCACGTATTAAAGGCACATGAGTGTCACCAAATAGAGAGAAAGATTAATAAGGTCTGTTCAGTTCCCACCTGTTCTTCTATAGATCAATCTGTCATTGCTTCCTTTGATTTTACTGCAACAAAATATAACTTCAGACTTGAATATAAATCTGACTTGCAAAGTTTACCCATTGAAACATAAGATATGAGACTACAAAAAAGAAAGTCATATAACAGAGTGCTTTCTTTACTGAAGCAAATCCTTTCTCGTTCCTTAGAGAGTGAGATAGTATAATGTGGAAAGATTGCACTTCTCACATTCTGGAAGAACAGTTTATTCATTGTTCTGACAGCATTTATTTGGATCTTGAAGAAATAGGTTATAGGAAGTATGGAGAAAACATTATATTTGCCATGAATTACCCTCCCTGGAAATCCGTAATATGGAATAATTTCAGTCAGTCAATATCTTTTGAGGAATGTTTCTAACATCAGATTCTTATTTTGAGAAATAGATGCAAAGAGTAGTTTCATCAGAAAAAAAATCAGCACTGCAGCCCCCTAGAAAAACAAAACAAAACAACAAAACAACACTGGCAAAATCCGTAACTTATAAGAAAATTCTGGCTGGAGATGCAAGCAAACAAATTATCTGTAGATGCGACATTCTAAACCCACAGAAATATAGACTATTCTAGGTTGGAAAGGAACTGTGGACATCATCTGGTTTATCCCCTTAAAAATAAGGCTTATTTTGGTGAGGTTGCTCAGCACTTTTTCCCTTGGAGTTTTTAATATCTCCAATAATGGAGATTTCACAGCCTCTCTGGGCCTTTATTCCAAGGTTTGACCACCTTCACATGAAGAAATTATTGCTTAGCTTTAATAAAAGCCTTGTTTTGCTACAACTTTGTCAATTGCCACTAGTCTCATGCATCTCTGAGAAAAGTCTGGCTCCATCTTCCCTGTGAAACACCCACTAATTAACTTAAAACAGGTGTTGGATCTTTCATTAAAAAAAAAAAGTTTAGAAAGGTACCGAGAGCCCAAAACAAATGCCAGGTAAAGGAGAATAATCACTTCTCTTGACCTGCTGGCTATGCTTTAGCAAATGCAGCATAATACAAGGTCAGTGCTTGTTGCCACAAGGACACACTGCTGTATCATTTTCAACTTTTCCACCAAGACCCCCAAAACCTTTTCTGCAGAGTTGCTTACTGGTCTGTTGATGCCTTCCCAGTGCTGTTGCATGGGCTTGTGATGTCCCAAGGATGTGTCTTTGCATTTGCCTATGTTGAACCTTATTGATGTGTTTCTGTCGGTTCATTTCTTTCAGTCTTTTGGGACCCCTCTGAAGGGCAGGGAGTGCAGCAGGGAGCCACGCAGCTGAGCCAGTTCATTGTCACCTGTAAGCTTGCACGGGGGTACCTTCTGCCCACCATCCAGGGAGCCAGCGATGTGAGACATGAGGACATGTGGTAACTGCCTCTAAGTAATGCCACTTTTAATCAGCTGCCAGGCAGACTTGAAACAGCTGATGCACTTCAGGTCTGAATTTTGCTCTTACTTTATTTTTAGAATAATTTCCTCATCTATTTAAGGATTTCCAGAAATTAACTATCATTTCATTACTTGTTATATGTGATATTAAAATTAGTTCTTCACAGAGCTCATTGAGAGTACAGCTAAAATAGGTGTTGCATGCAGAGTATGTCCTGATTACCTACCTCAGAATATTCCACTGAGGTTATATGGAGCTGTACAGGTAATATTTGTAGTGTTCATTTATATCACAAATGACACAATGACATTATAGAGACCAGGGCAGAAAAAAGGACATGCTGTACCTTCTCATCTGAAATTTCTATGAAGTCTGACAGTCCTTATGGTACTGTGGTGCCCTCAAACTTGCTTGGGGAGTCAGAGGCAAAAGCAATCATCTTCACTGTCTGTATGGGTTGGCTGGCTGACAGGTCCCAGAAGCCCAGGTGACCCAGACTATCATAAATTTAATCTCAGTTCTAGGTTTTAACCATAGCCACCTTCACCTAAGAATCCTAAAATCAGAAACTTTTAAACTTTTGATACAGAGACATCAGTTTCTGGTGTTACAAATAATGAAAAGAGAATATTTAAAAGTATTAGAAATGGTGTCCTTTCACTCTGTTATCTACCACCTTAAATATCAGTGTTCCCTACATGAATGCAGTAGAGTGTAAATAAGAGACCTGGCCATGCTGAAGTTGAAACATGTTGTAATGAGATGGCAGCACATTCAAGATAGGAAACATTTGAAATAAACAGCCCTTGGCTCTATTTATCACTGCTCTGGGATATCAAGACACAGATGCTAGTCTTGAAACAGGACCATAAAAGTGAAGCCAAGCACATTCAGAAACCCTTTTTCTGATAAGCACAATCTCACAGAGGTTTTTGCATGAGTAAAATGAATGTACTTGATTGAATGGTACCAAACAGTAGATAGGAAAGCTTGGCAACAGTTTATCAGGACTTTGGGGGAAAAAAATTCTAGTTACATTAGAAAAGAAGTTGCTGAAATGTTTAGTAGGAAAATAGTTATGCGGTGAAAAAAATATATATTTTTTTTAAACCAGTATTCCTGAATATATCTAGATGCGTATGCTCTTATGGCTCTGAAAAGTCACACAGTTATGTCAGTTTCATTGAAGAACATAGACCTTCTTAATTATAAAATTCCAGTAAGGAAACTACACACTAGCAAGCTTTGTTAAAGATGCAGGCAATACAGACAAGGATGTAATTGTATTATTGTATAAACACAAGTTGATTTCATCAAGTGATTAAATATACTATGTATTAGATTCAATTCTTAATGTATGTAATTCAATCAGGTGATGTTTCTGGTTTGAAAGGTGGTGCAACTTGATTGAAATGAGGTGCTGGATGCTGTGGAAACTATATCTAATGCAGCAGTGGAAGTGGCTGATTAACTGAAAATGTTACATAATATTCAGGAAGTGGCATCACAAATTTAATGAGTAACATGTCAATTAGAGTACAGTCCACCGCATGGACGTTTCGTCTGCACTTAGGTATGAAATCACACAAGTATACGGTGTGATAGTTTATTTTCTGTCTGAATTTTGTCATTAATATGTTTTGGAAAAAAGGAGATAAAAGTACCTTTAGAATAATCAGATGGTGAAAGAGCTACTATTTTTAGGTGTGCAAACATTCTATCTGCTTTAATGCAAACAAAAATGACTATGTTTGCTGAGAGACGGAATGGAGATGTTTGGGGTAAGTGAGGAGAACTCACACAGTTGACAACCACCTTAGGATTTTTGAGGCTTTGCCAAATTTGTTCTGCTAAGGTAGCAAAAAAATTGAGAAAATATCTTTGCAGATAAATCAAAATTTAATAAATAACAGATCAGTCAAGCATCAACCACAATCTCCTTTTGAATCCTAAAATACAAGTTTCATGGATAAGAAAGATGAGAGAGGCTGGAGGCCAAGGACACAAATAAACTTTGGCAATGAGGGAGGAAGTAGACAAAACCATAAATACTATAGTAATAAGAGCCAATGATAGGCTACTGTATTTCAGGTTCACAATTGCCTGACCTTTTAGGCAAGAGTAGTGCAATTGCTACAGATGTAATATGGCAAGAAAGTGCTGGGTTTCCTAAACCAGGAAATGAAAAAGAATGTTTTTCCCATTATTACTAGAATATTTTCAGAAAATAGATATCTGAAAAATATGTCTTTTTTATCTTTTTTTTTTTTTTTATATTTGACATACTAATCAACCTCAGAAAAGGCAGAGGCAATAAGGCTTGAAGAACCTGTGCTTCTCATGCCATTCATCCAAGTGTCTGTAAACTCTCTGTTATCTTCAAGTCCTATTGACACTGAGTATCTTACACAAAACTAATAGGAGCAAAGAGAAATACATTCCTGTCCTGATTCTGTCTTTTGCTGTAAGTGAAGCCACAATGCAACTGAGCAGTTTTTCCCAAGGGATCATAATAGGCAACAACCTGAAAAAGAGAATGCAACCCCAAGGATTTTCCTCTTCATACAATAAAACATTACTGGAATAACACCAAAAGAATGAATCTCCATCTGCTATATAAATATAGCTACACAAAGGGAAGAGGTGTAATTCCTACTTATTGTACATGTTCCGTCTCATGTATTCCCAAGATTTCTCAGTTCCATAAGTTTAAGAAGATGAAAGTTTCAACCTCCACTGCAACTAATACAATAAGCATGGAAGGCTCCAACATAAATTGCTTTTTCTTTACCTTTTTCTGTCATTGAACAGATAATAAATTGTCTTCCTAATGCAACCAGTCTTATTACATTCTGGAACTTAGAAGGCGGCAAATAATCACCTTTGCACCATTAGATTTGATTAAGTTAAACTAGGAAATTCCAACTGCAAAGCACTGAACTGTACATTTCATAGGCCAAGTTTAAATGAACATGAATATTTTTCAATACTAATGACTTGAAGGGGTTTTGTTTTTACAGCTGTGCAAATAATTTTCCTAGTTGTTTTCTACAGGAAATTAATGTCAAGGATATATTTAACAGTATGCAAGCTGGCATAATACAGAGCAACAAAAGCAACCAACCATGCAGGTAAAGTTCTTTTCTTAAAACTGAAACCTAAAATGTTCCATCTTTTAGACCTCTATGTGTTAAGTGCTACTCATACATAGTAGGGTACAATAAGATTAATTAATTTAATTCAATTTAATTGTACTGCTATTAAATATTTTTTAAATGAATGAACCTCTGATTTTCAGTTTTCAGACATGTTTTGTTTTTTAATTAATAAATTTCTTTCAGACAGCTCAAGTGGAAGAAAGATTATCCAAATATTGTGTCCTCTGTAATTTTATTCTATACAAAATATTTAGTTTAAATAAGTGGATTGTTTAAAAGTAAGGAGATACTTCCACGGTTTAAGTAACTTTCTGTACTACTTTCCAGATTGAATAGCTAATGTAGCTAGGGAATGTGACAGTAAGTCAGTCACAAAGACACAATGACACTCTGAGCATGTGCCTAGGATCTCTGCAGGCCTTTCCAACTCAGAGTAAACCTTTTGCTGCAAAGATCACAAAATTATTGCTACAGGAATGTGCTAGACAAAAGCTACCTTTGGATACATGAAGAGCACTCGTATCTCCTGATTGCACTGCGCTTATATGCAAGGGGAAACATTTTTACTACAGCAATACAGTCTGTGCATACCAATCAACCAAATCTGATCCACTACAAACTATTTGATCTGGCTTCCAGGAAAGCAAGTCAATTAAGTTAATTCTTAGCTAACTAATAGGCCAGCAGGTTCATTTATAACTAGATAAGGGCTATGAAATTGGTGTAGTTGCAATTTACTCGTGTCTATTCATACTTGTGATATATAAGCTTCTTTGTGTGCTGTCATTGAGATCAGCAGTAAAAAGCAAGGATTACAGTATGGGACATACTAGAATCCTAATGTTATACTGCTTGTTTCTACTATTAGAGGGATTTGCATCACAACTAAAGATTTGCTTGTGTTTTTAAGTGAGGAAAAATTTATGCCTGCAGCAGACAACTCTAGCCGCACACCCAGTGTAGGTCTCCTAGCCCATTACCTAAGCTCAGATGAATAACAGAGTCTTAGTGGATGGATCCTTTCCCCAAGAGAAGCAACTTTTCTCATTTGGAGGGCAAAGATGCTGCAAAGCAATGGAACTCGACAAGCAGAACTGCTGTAAGGTAGTCAGTGCATGTAAAGTTTCATTTTATGAGGGGTACTTTTTAATTTTGCTTGGGTGGGGACGGAAGATGACTCCTGACTGTTTGCTTGCTTGAATTAGGAAACATGCCTTAATACATTTTTCCTATGGTAAAATGCAAAAACATAACATAAACCTTTTGAGAACTTGTTTTAACTTTCCATTTAATACATACATATAATTATTTAGGCTTTATAATAATGTAAGTTATTATAGAACTCCTAATTTTATTTTTGCCTCATTTCTTAATGACTCTCCAGATTGTCACCTTTGTGTGTGCAGATACATATATTCACAATGAGGAGATAAGTACTTTTTTACCTGATAAGTCTTTTCATCTCTGCATGAACTCTCTTTAAAACCTAGATCCTTGCTTTGTTGGCAGTTAAGTTTGTTAACCAATGAAACAGAACCTCATAGCCAAATAAAAAGAAAGTTCTTTGAGTTCCTTTTCTTTACATAAAGGAATAAGCAAGTAAAAAGGTTCTTAGTTATGTAAGTTTAAGTAGACGTGTTATTAAACAGTGTGAATGCAAACTGAAAACTTGATATTTTTCTGAGGCAATCAAAGGGTGTAAGGTGAAGAAAATTTGGCAGTGAAGTCAGAGAGGAGTGAAATATAATCTTTTTTTATGATTCATTTTTCACACATTTAGCTTGAAAGAGTAGCTCTGAATAATTCTACTTTGGAATGAAGTGGCCCACCATAGCCAAACAACATGAGAGACTTGGACTAAAAGCACACTCACCACCAAGGCTGGATCATGAATATTGTGTTCATGACCAGCAAATCTGCCTGAAAATGTGCGTGTTTGCAAGCGCTTCCCTGAAATGGAGCAACTTAATTTGGTTGCCTTGCAGGATTATCTGATTTTGAGGTTGCTTAGACACTGATTTGTCAAACTCAAATTACTTTCAACAAAAGGTCAGAGGTGCCTGCTAGTTCATTAGATAACTATTAGCCCTGATTTAGATTTGAAATTACTATAGATTTTTCACATTTTCAACATCCTCTGCCTTTCCAGGAACTTACCAAAAATAATGAAATAACAACGCAGGAAAATCACATCCATTAACACCTATACTGGCCTAGGATCTAAGTCTTGATTATAAGCCCTTGTAGTTACAGGATACTTCCTGTCTTCTCTAACACTGTTAGAGAAGTTATGTATTGGTTCTCTGACATTTCTGAGGGTAAAAAGGTCTTTGTCCTTGCCTGCTGGTATAAACCTCTGGTAACAGATGAGTACGACATAGCTTCAGAATGGCAAGATTAAAAAAAAAATAAAATGCTAGCTGACAGATTTGTTAGACCAGACCTCCACGATGAACTCCCAACAGTATGAATTTCTGAAGGTGTTCCTCTTATTGGGTGTTTGGATCCTAGTGTTTAGTACAAAATAAACCTCAGATGTGCAAACAAGTTCATTAAAATTGCAAGAGCCTGTAGCACATTTGTAACAGCTTGCCCAAAGGTTAACATTTATAGTTTTGCACTGCCAACATCCTGCTTTTATGGGGCACATTTATATGCTAAATTGCCTATTATGTTAAGCTATAAGTTCCCATTTAGCAGCACCAGGAATAAGATTTGACTATAAGTGTTTAGAGTTTATTAGTGCTATGCTAGTCTTCGTAACAGCTCAAACTTCCTACAGGCTGGAAATTTGCTGCATCCTCTACAGAGGTTCTTGTGTACCAGGTGTGCCTAGGGAACAGCTGAGGATAACGAGCATGGGAAGAAACGTAAGACACTGCTCACTGATTGGAAAAAAGGTGCCTTACTGCATCTCACCTCTAAGCAAGTCCTAAATGTCATGTTTAAGCAATGATTGCATCTAAAACAATCTCAGTAACATTCCCTTCTTGAGTTAACAAGACCAAAAAGGTCAGCTGAAAATATGCCAAGAAGAAGGGTGTTTTTACTGGTAAGTAAATATGTCTCGTTGCTTTGCCTTCACTGTAGGTTACTTCCCAATGCATGACCTAACAGAGTGAAGTGTGATATACCAGCCACCTAAGCTGAAATGGCAAATTTTAGCTGTATGTGCAGTTCTCAAAGGTAAGAGAAATGTATTTGCTAATGAAATTGTGTATCAGTCAGGCTTCCCTTGCTAACAGGTAGTTCTCAGGAGATCCTGGGACTAAGGGAGTTACCAATATCAGAATAACCTTTCAATTCTAGGTCACCAGTTCATCAGAGCAGAGGTCTGATTTTAAATATTATTTCAGAAATATCCATAGATTATTTGCTCTCCTTAGTACTGACTGAAGTCTGTCAGGGGTGACTGACTATTAAAGTGACTTGACAAAAATAACAGAAGCTCAAGTCCTTAGCATAGGCTTTCTCTGCAATTTAAAAAAAATAAAAACACCCAAAAACCCAACCAAACAAAAAAAAAAAAGTGAGAAACTTCTTTTTTGAATGCTTCTGTCAAAAACAAGAATGTGAGAACTTTAAGATGCTACTCTGCTCTTAAGCTTTTTATAACCTGCTGAAAAAACAGCATTTGAAAGAGATGTACTTCACAAGCTGACCAGGCCAGTTTTGCAGACTTAAGTTCACCTACTGGGTGTAAGAGTGATGCTCTGTGTTTGTAAATCATCAAAGAGCTTTGGAAACATAAGCTATTTAAAACCATTATTTTTGTCATAATTATAAGACTGCAACTAGCTATTTACCCCAACCATAAGTGGAAAACAAAAATGGAGCTTCAGGTTGTTCTCACTTCAGGTTCAGGTTGTGATTGGTTGTGATTCTCACTCAGAAAATATTTATTTTCTGAGTGAGAATCACAAATGTATTTTCATAAACCAGGAACTTCTTAGTGGCAAGTAAAAATGATAAAAGTAATGTAAAAATCTGTTGGCACAGTCCCTGGCTAAGGAGGACTACCTCAATAGCTGATTAAATAGGATTGCAGAGAATTTTGAGTGTGCTCTGCAGAGCTCAAAATTTTTCAGTGACTGTAGGAGTGGGAGTGAGGAAGGTGCTTTCTGTGTAAAACAGAATATAATTTCCAAGAGACAGAAGTCCCACACAAAAGCTCTGAGGTCTCTGTAGGAACCTGTCTGACTGAACACACTGACTTTGTTGCTAGTGAAGGCTGCAACCCCTAGCAAATGCAGACAGTGCTTTACCTATTAAGACAATCCATAGGGGAGAGACTTGAGGAAAGTAGCTCAGTAAGTTTTTTTTTTTAAAAATGACCTATTTAAAGTTACATTTTTCAAATCATTTAAGGAGAAGACTTAGTTAATGCTACTTAATCAAAGTTCTTTGCAAATAACTTAAAGGTGACAGGTCAGCAAAGACAAGCTTATTTAAAGACTGTATTTTAAGATTTAAAATGCTAAGAGTCTTACCAAGTCTAATCTGCTAAGAATTATAATAAAGTATAAGAGAAGTTCAAACCTTATTTATTTCAAGATCAGATTTATTATTTTTTGAAGACCTTGCAGGCAAAGAAATAGACAAGAATTAACAAGCTATTTCTCTAAAAGCATACAGTCTATCCACACTGGTGGTTGGATGGTGATTGGTCACTTCTGTTATGCAGAATATTTAGGATTTCTGGTTGATAGTTCTCTATGGTCGAAGTGGGTTTCTGTGTTTAAGGTAGTGGAAATTATTTACTTTCAAAGGTCAGTATTTTTTATATAGACATGACATGACATAACATCTGTAAAAACTCTCCAACAGTGTGCCAATTCCAAGTTCTTCTTGGTTGTAAATTTATTTTTTTTAAATAACTGTTGCTGTAGTTTGAAATGAAAATGGTGACCTTAACAAGCACTATCATTATTATGCCTTAAAGGGACTTATATACATTCACTCTGACATGCTGTATTTGAATAGTGGTGCTCTGGGCCTGTTATTTTGCTGAAATCACTGAAAAAAAGGGGCTATGAATTGCCCTGTGTTGCTTTCTTCAGATACATTTCCTAATAAACCACTGCACAGTAGGATTCTGATTTCAAGTTAGTAATCGGAATGGTATTTTAATTAGAAATGTGCACCTAGAACTTTACTTTTCCAATGTCAGTTACATGGTGAATATGTAATTGAGGAACAAAGCCCAAGTGATTTTCTGCTTTTTATTAGGATAATAAAGAAATGGGGGGGGGCTATGCAGTGAAGGCATTACAGACTCCTGGGAGGAGAGAGAGTTCAGTGCTGTAACGTGCTGCTCACAGCTGGGGAAGGAGAAAACACCAGCTAATGAAACTGAGTGAACCACAAGTTCAAAATTCTAAAGAAGACTTGACATAACCACTGATATATTACTAGCCTAAATCCAAAATATAACTCAGCCTTGCAGTTGGGTCTGTGAGAGTGACAGAATCTGAATGCCCTTTTTATATCTGAACGCTATTTGAATTACAACAAGCTCAACAAGGGAAGAGCGGGGTTCTGAAAGGGAACAGAAAGATTGCACCATTGTGCATTCTCTAAATCAGTGCTAGCCCAGCAAAAAATCATCGAGAATGCATTTTAGATCCATTTGAAGATTTGTGAGGCATATGTGTCAAGCATATTAAGAACAAAGCAGCAAATGCAGACAGCTTTTAAATACAAGATGATGTGCTTTAGTTTAGAATGAAGCAATCAGTGTTTGGAGAATGCTCTTAATAACACTGTCTCTCCTCTGGAAATTACCTATTCAGTGCAGGAAATTTCTATTTGATTATTTCTACAGGTAAACATTGTATTTATGACATTCAGAAAACAACAGGAATTTACATAGCTGAGCCTACACATACTCTTGTAACATTTTCTTTCTCCTTTGCATTTATAATAAACATGAATTATATATGGAGACAGCCCTGCTTTGTTTAAACTGCTGCACTAAGTACTCCTTGACAGCAGTAAATCAATGGTTTGCTTTCTTATACATTTGAATGAATGTAATAACTGGAATAAACAATTAATCTGATGGATACACAGGAAATCTCTGCAGCTAAGTAGAACTAAAAGAACACTACTGTTCTATTGTTCATACGTTTGTCATTTGTTGATGATCACACACTATTGACTTTGTGTATTCTTTGTCTAATTATTTGATTCTTAAAGTTATTTTAGATATAACTTATTCAGCATTCACTTAAACTGATGTCTGAAAAAATTATTTTCTCAATCTTCAACTAATAATCAAACTCGTTTCTTTTTTTTCTACCTAATTAAATCCAGTGCTCCTGGTACTACTGCAACAAGCAACCAAGACAAGTGGACCTAACATCTAGGGAGAAAAAAAAATGTATTTCTCTCCCATGAAGCTTCTGCTTTCTCCAGTATAGCCTACATTCTTACCTTCAGAACGCTAATCATAACTTATGCAACCACAATAACTGAGCTCAATGCACAGAAGATATTCTTGGTCTCTGTTTGAGGCTGACAGTGACCAAATCTGTCTGGGACAGGACAAGTCCAAAGGCATGAGCTTGCCTTTGGGATGCAAGAGGCTTAATTGATAACAGTGCTGTGAAAGAAGTTTTTCTTTGCTTTTTGCCAATGCTGTGAAAGGTTTCTTAACAGTTTGTGTGCAGCCAGTGGTATTGATGTTTAAATGATCAAAAACTCAGCTTTGAACATTTTTGTCTTGAGGCCTGCATAATTTCTTATGCTTTTTCAAAAACGAAACCAAACCATTGTATGGCTGCAGAAGAAAGGCAAAACAAATTCCTATGGATGGACATATATGTTAAAAACATAAAAATCCCAGCATCATTGCTATATTTAGAACTGTGTAAGAGTTCTCCTAGAGGAGACTTCAGTTGCAGCAAAATGCAGTTGAAAAAGAACCTCACTAAAAGAGTGATTCTGCTTTTTAAGTTTGCATGACTAAATGGAAGAGGTAGGGCCTTCTTCTGAGAGATTCTGGGTCTCCATCTCAGGTAGCTGAAGTCATTTGGCATCATGGGAACAAATACCCCCTATTTATTGCAGTTATGTTTGGCCATGTATGCAAGGAGCAATTAAGACAGACATTTGCTCTAGTCCAAGACTGTATGAAGGAGAGGGAGGAGGGAAATCACATGGCAACACCAACCAGGCAAACCTCCACATGCTAAATGGTGAATATTTTGTCTTAGGCTACAGCTTCTCCTGCTATGTGACCATGTGGTGGACACAGCAAGGTTTGAGTTAGGCACGTTGTATGCATTTTGTTTGCTTGTTTTCATTGTGTTCTGTGTGTGGGAAGGACAAGCCAAAGAAGTTTTTTTTTTAAAAAACTTAAAAATGATGTAATACTTTCTTTAAATTTAAACTCTAAATTTAAGAGGTATAGTGGTGTTGCAGTTAAGGAATTTTTTTAAAGTGTTAAAGAGTTGTCTTTGGACACGTGCCTTTCTCCCTATTCACTCCTAACTTCATGAGAATGTGCAGCTGCATCCTCCAACAAGTTTTTTTTGACAGAAAGCTGAGTATAGAAAGCAACTGCCTCCAAGGACTTCCTATCATCAAACTAGAAGTCAACCAGAATTTCCCCAGCCATCCTCCTGCTACTCTTCAGCAGCATCGTAGGCAAGTCCTGAACATTCAGGAAGACAATATATTTCTACCCATCCCACTTGCCAACTCTACTGAGAAACATAAGGCTGCTTTTCATTTGACAGCATGTTGTACAAAACCCATGTGAACAAGAAATTGAGTCAGTGACACAAGCGTTCAGGTTTCTCATAGTCACTGAGAATTATTACTCTGTCCTGCTACACACCGAGGCTGCAGGCACAAAGCCTGGCTCTACAGCAGCCTGCTTCAACCAGGGTTGCCTGCGAATCTAGAGTTCCAGACTCTGGATTTCAGTTGATATCTAGCACTCAGATTGGTCAAGATTTTGTCAATTCAGGCATTTACAAATTAAAAAGCCTCAGCTAATAGCTGACATACAAGTCATCTGCTGTCCTCTCTCCTGGATTTCAGCACACTGGCTATGAAACCACTTGCTTCCAGCAAAATCAAGTTTCTGACCTGTAACTGTCTTCTTTTGTAAAACCTTGGCTGACAGTCCCAAAAAGTAGCTGAAACAGTGTAACACACCTGGAATTTAAAGGTTTGTCTCATGTTTAGGTAAGTTAAACCATTTGCAGTTTTAGCTTGTAAACAGCAATAAATGTCTTTTGTAATTAAGCAAAAGGCTAGATTTATAGGAAAAAGCAAAAATGTATTATTTTTTTCCCACATATTTTGGCTTTCTGTCTCAGAAACAAGCAGACTAGTGGACACTAGTATCCATGGTAGGAGAGGGGGAGTGCAGCTTCTCAAAAACTCGTTTTAGTTTTTGGCAGATCCTTTTAACACCTGAGGTAAAAGTAGATTACAATAAGCTCTGCATCAATGTAGAGGTTAAGATGGCAAAAGATTTTTTTTATTATTACTATAAAAGACATTTCCTGAGCTATCTAATTTAAAGCTGTCTGTTCCAGCGAGGTAATATTGCACTTAAATAGGAGCCCAGATTTTAGATAAAAAATTGTTTCATATACCAAAGTCAGAATTAACTTTTAAGTGGCAGATGGGAAAATATTAACAAAACCAACTCTTTTTTGAAGCATCCTAGAATGCAGCTATTACAGTTTTTAAGTCCACAAAGGGTTATGTGTTTGGGGAGGATGGGGCAAAGCATGCCACAAATTCCTTCTACTAGGAAGAAATAGCATTATTAAGTTAGTTGTTTCTTTGGTAATATTTATGAATAAGCACACAAATTCCTCTACTGGTGAAGAAAGCATCAAGAGTTGATTAATTTTAATCTTTTTTGCTTTTTTAAATTCTTCTCTCACATTGCTTTTCCTTGTACTAGCTAACAATTTGGTCATATTGCTTAGATTTTCCCGTCTGTTTTTTGTTTGTTTGTTTGTTTGTTTTCTTTCTTCCCCTAAAGCTACAGTAAACCAACAAACTTGTAAACTCTTTTGCCTAACATATGCCTTTATTTCAGGTCACTCACCTATTAATATGTCCCCCAAATAAGGACTGGAGTGTGGGAGTTTATTATGCCCCCAAAACAAGAGCAAGATGCTTGCAGGTCAAAAATCCCTGCAGCCTGGATTTTCTTCATGCTGATATATTAAAAACTGGATGGAAAAAAACCTCAACAAGACGCTTTCATTTTGTCCTTGAAACCGCACAGAGAGAGCTACTTCATGAAAGAATCAGAGGTATTTTTCCCATAACTTACAACAGGCCTATGTCACTTGCTGTAAGGATCTGCTGCACTTTAATCCTTAAGGTTATTCACTGTATTTCCACTTACTGAGGCACTTATGCTCCCTCTCTCTCCATGCCTCTTGTGCTGTCATACGCATTAGCATGCTTGTAAATGCAAGTGGGCATTCCTAGCTGAACTACTACTATCAAAAGATAATCTTCCATTTTCATTTCAGCCTATGCTAAAGGTTTCTTAGAAATTGGCATGAATTCCCAGCGTGCTGAAGTGGCCACAGTCACCAAATTCATAATTGGATGTCTCATTTTTCATAATAAATTTAATGTTTAGTCCTGCATTTGGTAGCTTAAGAAGGCATGGTAACTCATTATGGATTTCTCCAAGTCACTCAATGTCAAATGGACATTTTAATGAAAAAGTCTACTTTAAAGTATGAGAAACTTGTCAGTTAAAAATCTTCCAAAGGTAAACTTTTACTGGTTTATGAAAACATAATTATCAAGTGAGAGAGACAATGTAAGTTTGATGGTTGGCTAAGGTTGATGATTGCCAAAAGCCAAATGACAATGAAAATAAAATAGAGCTTTGAATTAAGATGACCTAATTTTATTTTCCTTCTCCCACTGACTGGATTTAATAGCTTTTAAAGACAATGCTGTTCTGCATGACCACACCAGTATTGCATCTTCTGAGATGTGAGTCCTCCTCTGCATTTTTTGTGAAATATAGTGAAATTAAAATGACTGATAATTGAGTTTGTAAAACAGTTTGGCAATCATGAAGGTGAGCTTAGTTTTGATACAGCCAAGAGACTTGATGGCATTAATTTTTGTTATATTAGGGGGAAAGAAAAATGTCAATTCCCAGACAATGTTTACTGGCTAATCTAAGGCATGGTTGTCCTTGCATTTTGTTTAACTTCTTTACAGATGTTTGATGGAATGTGGACAGATAATTGAGAGCAGGATCAAGTCTTATTCCTGGAATGGCTTTTAAGGCTACTGAAGTAAATGTTCTCAGTCCGATAACATCAAGAAAGCTTTAAGTAATGGAACATCTTATATTGTGGTCAAAGAGATATGAAACATAGCACTGTAATAACCAAGGCAGTCTTATTATTCTTATTATCAAGACATATGCCAAAGGAAGCCAATAGCATTCTCATTAAAAAAAAAAAAAAAGAAAAAAGAAAAAAAAAAGGGGCAAGCAATCAGAATTCAGAAAGGGAAAATTGATTCCACTTTTTAAATCCATGAAACTGCATGCAGCAATAAAATGTGTTAAATCCAGTAGCACCTAGTCACTATTTCCTTTTCCCTGCGTATACAAGGTACTCGCTGTCTGTTTCAGTTCCATCGAAGGTGATAATCACTTGCTGCCAAACCAAAAGGAAAAGCAAACCATTATTATTCTTATGGCAGTAACAGGGGTTTTTTGCAATGAAGGAGCATGTGCACTCCAATTATTTGACTTTCTGTCAGAAAACTGGATGTTACTATGTTTGTTTTCTGCTTTCCAGTCAACGTGCTTACAGCACTGCATTTTCTAATCTTTCTGGTGCACAGGCTGACATTGCAGCACCACAGTATAGTCTGTTACCTTCTGTCACATCTGCTTAGGTCTAAAGTAACATGTATATACTAAGACACAACCTGATGAAACACAGCACATCGGCAACATAAAGTCATGCTCTTTCTTGGCCTTGGGGACAAGCGCAGAAACTGAAATTCCAACACAAAAGACATTGCAGGCAATAGTACATTTGTTTACTGGATTAATCGATTAAATCAGAATATTTTCAATAATGAACATTGGTAATATTTAATTAAAACATTTGTTAAAATGGATTATTTCAACATATGTTTTTCTCATTTCCTATTTTGCAAATGTCAATGGGAAAGTCACAAATGAACAGTGGGCCAATCTAAGTCATTCCTACTGCTTATTAGAAACCAATTCAATATGTGATTAAACAAGGTATAAGCCTTTTTCTAATCCTATTAATGAAGTGAGTTTTATTTTAAAGAAATATTTTTTCTGTAGAAAGATCATCTATAGAAATCATGTCATGACAGATTTATCAACAAATTCAATTAAACTAAAAGCTAGAATGTCTGCACTAGCAAATTTGTACAAGAGAAATGGCTCCATGAAGTTAATGATAATGTATTATGTCTGCTGATGATCCAGCCTTCTGATTCCAGGTAAGATTTAAACAGAAGGAAAAAAAAGACCCAAATCTGAATCCTTTGCTTTATCAAAACCCAAAAGAATATGACCCTTTTAAAAATAACTTTTGAATGGTTCAACCCATTGGGAAAAAATGCTCAAGTATTATAAATTTCCTTTTTCTTGGTAGCAGATCAAGCTGGTACAGATCAGAATTAACATTTATTAAAACCTTTTATTAATAAATCTGTTATTATTAATAGAATCCAGCCTTTATTTTTAATTACAGATAACTACACAACCACTGCCAGTAATACTCCCACACACTCCCATGAGGTGAGTCATGGTTATGTGGATGGAGCAAAGGGGAGGCCAAGCACATCGAGAGCCACAGTGGTGCCAGCAGCTGCAAGGTAGATGTGGAAGATGCTCAAGGCTGTGTGTATGATATTGGCATCTTTGTTTGAACACAGCAGCCACCACCTATCTGGACTATAGTGACAGTGTTAATTTATGATCAAGATTAATTTTCCATGCCCTGTCAGATTAACATATTTGCATCCTGGTTTTGGACAGGTGCCTGAACTAACTCATGTATGCTGAAAAGCCTGATAAGGAAATAAAAAAAGATTAAGAGCTTCCATTTGAATTTATTTCTTTATTTTTATTTCAAGAGTGGGAAAAATACCCCACCTATTCTATTTAACTATTGACCATACCATTGATATTTGAGAAATAAAGGACTCTCCTTTTCTGTTGGGGTACTGCTGGATCTTGGTTTGCTCATAGTAGTCATTAGAAGAAAAATAAGAATGTTGATTTTGCTGTTTGAGCACTGGCTGCTTGTTATTTTTCCCATGTTGTGTACAGGTTGCTGTCTGTTTGTTTAAAGCCAAAAGAAAATCAATACAAATGTTGAAAAGGAACCTTCTGTATTCAACTTTGCAAACAAAGTTCTTAAATAAGCACCAAGAAAAGCAAAAGTAGAAGCAGTAAGAGTAGAAAAAAATAAGACTCCTAGACTTAATTGCCAGTGTACACATAAAGCAATATTGCTTTTTCGAGTATAGAGAACTGAGTAGAAAAAGTGAAAAAGTATTTCCAAGGAAAATAAAAATGGATTGATAACATACATTTGCATTTCAGCTATGTTTATGTCCTTTCATTTAATACTGATGTATCTTAAATGATTTGTTGATACAGGAGAAAATTAAGAGAGAAGAATTTATTCCTCAAAATAGAAAGAGAAAGGCATGATTTTTTATTTCAGTTGTTGGGAAGAATTACTGAATCACCTATATAATTTTTTAGGTTCTAGTCTCTGAATATTTCAGTGCATTCATCTGGGCATTCTGAAGATGAAGAAACTTTAAATAATTTATGATCCTCTCAGGAAAAAAAATGACAAGTCTGAAATCCTATGTTTTGGTGTTTTGTTTTGTTTTTTCTTTAAGCTAATTCTACAAGAGAAGTAAAACATATGGGCATATTCCCTGCCTGCTCCTGAATTAAGTTGCTGATAAAAAACTAAAAAACCCAACACGTAACAAACTAATTCTTATAGCTATATAATTAGTTATGAGAATATTTTTTTTATACACCTTAATTGACATTGCAATGCAGAAGGCTTAGAAAAAAATACAGGGAGTCTTTTCAGGTAAGAAGCAGAGCATATAATTTGCCTGAGAAAAACTTATCTACTAAGAGTAGAATTAATGATGTCTAGTCCTACGCTTTTCCAAGATTCCTGTCCCATTTCACACATAATTTGTAAGTTTTTTGCCAAGACAGAGCTGCCCAGCACAATTAGACTTTCTTGTACTAATGAGAGCAGGAAGAGCTGCCAGCGAAAAAGACAAGCAAACCAATCCTGAAATACATAACAGTTTGCTGGGAGGGTTAGAAAAGGTACATCTGAGGATGAGTTGGGGAAATAAAAAGCCAGCTATGTGGTCCTTTGTTCATTGACACCATTTCACAGGCAATATGTAATAGGGGAAAAAAGGAGGAAGGACACCAGCTATTAGATAGTGATATCTGCCAGTTCTGTAGCATTCAGTTACCTCCTCTGATGTCTACCTTGTAAACACTTAGATATTTGAGAAGCAAGAGTCCAAATGTGAGAGTAATATAAGCTAATGTGATGGACTATAATAAGCTTTAAGCTTCAGTTATTTTCCTCATTTCTTTTTCAGTCTTCTCATCCTTCTCCCACTTCCCCAACCTCCTCTCTTTTACTATTAAATAATTAATTGTTGATAGTAACTTCTCCAATGAAAAGTGAGCCCAAGGAGGGAAGCGTATTCATAGTTACTGTGGATGTTTAAATAGGGAACACCAGAATTTAGAAACTGGTCGTAGTGCTTTGTAGATGCAGAATCCTATAGAGAAAGGCATTTGTGTGTGTGTGTGTGTGCTTCATTAAGAGTTTTGTTAACCTCTGTCTTTAAAAAGCTGGCACCACAGAGTCACAGTCAGAATCCATTTACTTTTTTGCAGCAGATTAACAAGATTTGTCTATTAAAGTCACCATATACAAAATGGTATCTCAAAACATAGTTAATTCTTTAGGTCCTGCAAAAGTAATCATTATAAGAAGAAAAGATACTTATCTACAGTTGATTTTGCACAAAATAGTCACTACTTTGCTACTGTAAAACTGAAGGTAATTGTTAGTGTTTTTTGAACACACTTTGCAATGAACACAAAAATAATTTTTCCACATCACTTGCAGCCTCAGACAGTGTTGGTGATTTAACATGTACCCTGGTAACACACCACCAACAGATACTGAAAAATGCAAGAAAATGCAGATCCAGAAAACCTTTTAATTCAAGCAATTAAAGAGGTACAGTTCTGAGCAAAGCAGTTTGTGTTTATACTCTACATGCTATGCAATTAAAAAAAATAAATCAAAAGCTCTTTCGGGACTCTGCTTATTTTTTAATGAAATCAATGTCAGCATCTAGTTACTAATAAGAAACTCTCCATAACAAATCCATGCAAGAAAGAAAGTTATTTCAGCTTCAGGCTGATAAAAGGATTATTAGAAAACAGCTCTCTCTGTGTGCCTGCATGTGTGCATGTCTCAATGTTTAAACAATCTTGAAAAATAATACTTTTGACATCATTCACCTCAAGCCCATATAAACAGGACTGTCTCGTCCCACTACAAGCAAATGAGGCCATATATCTAAATGTGATGGATTCAGGAGTGTATCTCAGACTGATGATAATGGCTGTAATAAGCATACACACACAAATCATCCCTTTGAAACTAAAAAGTCATGCTAAGATTTTGTAAGAAGTTTTCATAATAGTTTTGGGCTGGTTTTTTTTTAAGACTTACCCACTGCCAGCTTACCATACTTGCTAGGATTTTCTGCAGTAGCATACTGCACGCTTTGCAATAGACTTACTGTGTAAAACACCAGCAAAAAGGTTGACATAATGACTCATTACAATTTAAATCTTATTACACAAAGCTTCATTCAAGTCAATATACACAGTATAGAACCGCAGGGGCACATTTTAGCCTGGTGTGAGAGGAATGAGACATGCAATTCCCATTATGGTTAATAGAAGAAACACATCTATTGCTTCATGTAAGCCCCTGGAAGTGGACCTCACAATTCATATTCAAATCACATTGGGCAGTGGCTACTCCAGTAAACAGTCCAAGGAAAATAACTACATTTCAAACTTTAAAGTTCACTTTAAAGTTCATCTGATTAAAAATTTTTGGAAATGACATTGCATTGTATTGATGACCTGGTGTAAATATATCATTGGCAGTAATTATTACTTCTAATTGCTATAGGAATAAGTGGAGCCTTTCAGAAGCTTAAAAAGGGAGGGACATACACCACATTAACATGGATCATATCTATCCTCTCTTCTCATTATCTTTACTGGCAGACTGCTAACTTTTCCCTTCCTAGATTCTTATAGACATTGTTGTCCACACAGAAATGGTTATTACTGAACTTGGCCACTCCCTTACTGAATTTTAAGGTATTTTTAAAATTATTTTTTAATAAACTGTGCTAGAAGACTAATAGCTTATATACTTATGGTTTTAGTTGCTTGTTTTACTAATGGCTTGTTCCAGATAATTAAAGGAAATCTCCAGGAAATCTCTTTCTTCTGATAAGTAGGTTGCACAAACAGCTTCAAGGAGAATGCATCCTTCCAGCAATAAATCTGTACTTATAACTGCCAAGTCTATTTGCATAGTCTAGGGTGGTATGCTTGGAACTTCAGTTTTATTTTATTATTGTAGATTCATGTGCTGTTGAAAATAGACATTAATTATCAATTATTGGGGATTTCTTGAAAAAGCATCCTGTAAAATCTTTTTACTTATGGACAATGCTATTGTAGATTATAATCAGACATAATTTTTACTGGGAATATCTACATCAAAAAGAATTAAATTATTTTTAAAAGTGCAACCTATCTTTCAAGTTAACAAACGATTCTCCTTTTAGTGCTTCAGTGCAATTAAGGGATTTGATTCATAAATGTGAATGCAAGATTCAGCTAATATTTCCAACATTTTATTTTTTCCTAGTTTTTGTAAAAGATAAGCCCCTTAATTTTAATTCAGCTAGCTCACATTGCTTATAGAACTCTAAGGCAAAAAAAGAATATCTTCAGTTATCAGGGAGGTATTTTGAAAAAAAACAAAGTTGCATGTGTTGTGAAAGCAGAGTCTAACTCAAAACCCAGATTTTATTATAGATGAAAGCTATATAGAGTGTGGGTTTGAATTCATTTCCAAATGAATTCAAAGAGCTCTTGTTAAATCCTCCAAGAGCAGAAAGGTGCAGGTTACCAGTGCAGTACTGCTTCTGCAAAAAGTCAGCAGCATCAGGAATTCAGCTTCATTGCAAAGATTTAGCAGAGGAGCAGTAAAGCACCCCTTATCCAAAGGGCTTGCAAAGGCACTTTCTAAAAGAGCAGGATTTCCATTGTGTCTGTGTTGTGAGCTTGGCAGAGATATTCATCAGCCATTATTGATTTAGAAGAATGCATGGCTGCAGTGAGGAGGATTGATCTGAATCCTGCCTTGGCTAAGTTAACTATTGAGGGATCTATTCATATCAAGATGAAGAACTGAAGAGTGACCTACAATGACAGGAAACAGGTATCTCCTTCTTCTTTAGAGTGTGTGTGAAACACTCTGGCTTGTTGTTCTTGGGTTTGGAGCTTTTTTCTACCCCCATTAGCTTTCAGAAACATTATCTTTGCTAAGTTTAGTATTTCTTGATTCTGCTGGGCAACTCTTTAGGGAACTACAGAGAGCAGTTTCCTCTGAAATGATCTGGTAAAGGGATCAAGGAAAAAGAGCTATTGACATTCTATTCAAGCTTCAGTCTTCTGAAAAACTTATGAAGATGGCAAAAAGTATCCAACAGGAGACTGGCTTAGCTGTGCTTTCTTAATCAGCCCTCCCTGTCCCCAAATGTCCTAGTATCTCCCCAAGTTACTTCTGTGGTCAATATTGCCATCCTTGCCTTTCCTATTTATATTTTGCTTCTTTTCCAGAGGAATCTGCAACTCAGAGACAGGACCATGAGTTAAGTGGACCCACAAGAACCATTCTCGCATTCTCTTTGCTGAGGTCCCTTAACTGGATGGCAGGTGGGCTTGGACCTCTCAGCTCTGTAATCATGTGGACCACATTTCACCTGCACCTTTTTGTCCAGCTTGCATCTTATATCTGCAACATCTTTCTGTAGATTTTACAAGTAACAGATTTTCCTTACTGACAGCAATCAGAAATGCTTTTGCAAGGAGCATTTCTCTTCCTCTCTTTGTAGCCTTTCCTTTTTTTTATCCATTTATGTCACTTCACAGATAACCTGACTGTCATATGCCTTTATGGCCTTTCCTCCAACTCGTCATTTCACATGAGCTACTGATACATCAAGTGCCACCACTGATTAGCTTCTGATCTCGGCTTGTTCAGCTATTTACTGGAGTTAGAGACAAACATATTTGCTCTTTGTCTTGTGCTGTTCTTCACACTTTAGATGTCTTTTCTACAAAAACACATACAAGACCATTTCAGGGTTTTCCCTGCAGTCTTTTTCAGGGAGAAATAAGTACCTTTTGCTTACATGCTGCTCACTCCATCTTTGTAGCTTCCATTTGGCTGAACAAATACACTTAAGGAGATTTTTATCTCCTCCAAAAAAAAATACCCAAACCCCAAACAGATGTATCTTTTGTTGTTTTCCTGTTAGTCCCACTTTAAAAGACTTTGTTACTATTCCCATAATAAACTTAGCACAAGTAAGACTGTGGGTGTACAGAGTATACCCATTATGGGAATTAAGGTATTTATAATGTTCACATTCTGCAGATAACTATAACT
The DNA here is from genome assembly GCA_907165065.1 of Caprimulgus europaeus. Next base: position 17,163,201 of record OU015538.1, on the reverse strand, counting down.
AGCTTGTATTTGGTATGCAGCTTGTGACATCTTCTTCTTTCTGGTTATTGCAGTGACTAGCACAACAGAGTCCCTGATCTGCTACAATACAAACAGTAATATTATTCTTACTAATAAGGACATTCAAAAGCAAGACCAAGGAGTTACAGTTTAAGTCTGTTTTGTAATAATTTTAAACAAATATAAAATATATAATTTAGAATGTTAACTTTAAAACTAGATTACTCAGACCTGACAGCTTCGTGAAGCAATAAACAGAAAATAACCTTTTCAAATAAAGAATAAGCACGGAATACAATGATTCTGAGTAGCTCAAGATCTCAAGATCTTTACTTCATTACTTGGTTTACTTTTCCTCAAGATCTTTGTTATTTTAAGTACTTCAATCTTAAGAAATCTGTATATGTGAACTTACTTTCCCCACTTACTGTGCTTTGCTTCACATGGTGGAGCACCAGCTGTTAACGGGATTTTAGTCCCAAGGACGAGACTAAAGTAAATCTGAAATAAAATTCTCTCAGCCGTGCATAATGTGGTTGTTGGGTTTGCATTTCAGGGTAAGAAAAAAAAATATCAGACAGAATGCCCCTTTGAAATTCTTAATCATGAGAAAAAATATTACATACCATCATTTGCATGGATTCCTGTGAAATGGACAATAGAAATCTCAATCACTCTTTTTATGACTAATTAAGCCAGGAAGGAAATATTAATAGTCCAGTTCTTCCAGAAAGAAGACACAAATTCAAGATGAGGAAGAGTACTGAAATCCAGAACACCAAAGGATCCAATACGTAGCTGACATTTTTTCTTTCAAAAAATTTTGCGTTGTGACGCAACGAAAAGCTCTGGCTTTTGAGAGTTTTATTACATTTTATAAACTTCTCATCTTTGCTGCTGAAACCACCAGACTACTTACTGTGTTCAAAATAAAGTGGTCATTGTAGTGAGTTCACCTTCAAATCATCCCATATTTCATTTATATTGCCTTTACATTTATGAGTCGTAGCATATTGATTTCACCTTTACATTGCACTGAGTTTGACTCTCCCTTAATAGACAAAAATTCTATTTGCTTTCTATAAATCCTACTATTTGTATTTCTTTCCTTCTCTGAGCTGTAATCTGTGACTTTACAATAGGCCACTGCTCAGTAAAATGGTGAGGTGCTAGTTCAGCCTAATATTGTTCAAATAAAGAAAAAGTCTAACTGCCAGTCTGTTGTTACTAGCGCTTTTCTAGTACATGCTCTTTAAATTATCTGACTTCCCAGTAAGTTGAACAGTGAAAACTGTTCAGGTAATTACCTCATACAATATTTGATCCCTTCACAATGTTCAGTGTTGGCTACTGTTCCCTGCTTCATACTGTGCAGTTCCAATTTGTCATTCACCTTCTGTAATGTTGACTACTACTGAATTACACATCACACTGCATTCATTCCTTCACTGTCTTGGATATAACACACAGGACTGGATCATCATTAAAACATCCTTCATCAATTCTTCTTTTCTTCTAAGATCTTTCTTGGTTCTCTAAGGTGGTTACAGGTTTCTGATCCGTGACCTGAAAATACAGCGCCAGCTCTATTCCACATGGTTAACAAGTGAACACGCTCCATAGCATTTCTGTCACTGGAGCCCCACCAACTCGTACCTGTCCCCTGGGTCTTCCTGCTTCTTAACTTACCTGTTCCCTGTCAAAAGCTTTTGTCATATTTTTACCAGGAGAGCTATAACTTTGTCTATATCCATTTTTTATTAAGGGATCAAGTGAGATGTTAGACCCCAGTCACTTTTGCCTTTTTTACTCTTGTGTAGAAAGAAAAACGAATTTCAGGCAGGATAGATAGTAGTCTCACACAACAGAGAAATATGCTTTAAAAAAAATAATCTGAGACAGGACAACATGTAATTAACTCATTATTCTTTAAAACTGTTGATTGTCTCCATACTCAGCTTGGTATTTAGCCCACGATCCCAGTGAACCAAACTTAGGGCTCCTTTATAATACAATGAAGTACATAAAGATTAGCCCAAACTAAATTTTAAGGATTTGGCTCCTTTAATATGGTTACAAAGAGTAAAGAAAAATCTATTAATAGAAGATATTTTGGTTTTTTCCTTCTGACCATGACAGCCATGAACAGCTTCATTCAGGGAAAAAAGACCTCATTCAGCTTTTAGTGAATTATTACACTGCACTGACCGAGTCAAGCATCTTGGTTTGCTTGTGCTTCACTTTTCCTCTGGAGAAATGCCATTATGCCCTGCTTACTGCCCTCAGCCTTTTGTCAGCTTTGGTCTCTTTACAACTTCCATAGATGCCTTTTGGAGAAATTTCTTCACCAAAAGTGAAAACAAGATCAGCATCTCTTTTAGAGAAGTGCTTTTCCAACTCACTGAATAATGAATGCAAAGGGAAAGAGCGTTGAACTTATGAAACAATTCATGTTGTAGATCTCATTGGCTTTCTTCTTTCTCTCATTATAATGCAACTGAATTCGTATCCATGACATTCCCTTTTTTTCACTTGTTTTTAAAAACAGATGTTTTGATTAAATGATAAATGCATCTGGAATGTAATAAATGTAACAAAGAAAAGAGGATTATTACCAGCTCTTACGTCAGGAAGATGTATTGATATTTTTACTAAAGTGGAAGACCTGACCTAACCTCTTAGTAATTAAGACTATTCCTAGAAGTCAATAAAAAAAATGCATTTAACAATAGTAAAATTTTCTATGCCTTTGATTAAAATAGATTTTAGCAACATAGCCTCAGGCCTCATACATCAAACTCCAGAGAAGCAATCATCACAATAGTTGGTAGTTAAAAAAAAAATTGTTATGGGCAATTATATGAAATAGTACTGGAAAATCATCTTCTATTCATTTTAATCAGGGGCTAGTATTTTAGCAGGCCAATAAGCCAATGAGTCAACCAAAGAACAGATTAACTAAATGGAAGGTGCATGTCAGCACATAGAATAACTGCTCAGTTGCCCCATTCTTAAACAGATAAGAGGTATGACTGCTGTATATCCCCTCAACTTAATGTTATTCCTTATAGTGCTAGATTCCAAAGCAAGTTATTTCTCCAATGGTCTCCAAACAGTGGACTGCTCATTGCTGCACAAGAATTGAACTGCTGTTGTTCAGGAAAAGCTGTGCAGTAAAATTGCATCAATTTGCTTCATGGAGAATCTACCCTATCCCTTGGCCTCCCTACTTCCACCCCAGTGTATGTTTGAAGAGCCTTCACCTCATCCAGAAAGCAGCCCTTATATTTGAAGGAAGTTCTGTACCTGTTATTTGGCACATGTTTCATTGAACCTCAAGTGTATCCCAACTTGCTACCAGATAAATTCAATTAGCTTTTACACATGGAGTTATGAAAACATGTGAATGGTGGGGGAAGCGGTATTAGCACAAGGGAAAAAAGCTGGTCTAAGTTGAGCTACCCGTCTATCTCTTTGACAGTGAGGCAGGAGGGAAGCATGGCAGCATTGTTATACAGCACATAGATGAATGATGGCTCAACAGAGCTTTCAGGCCTTTTAATCTGTTCTTTGATCATCTCTGAAATAGATCAAGGCAAAGCCATTCCTTTCCTCTCTGACAAAAAGTACTTACTGACTTCTCTGTATTAAACATAGCCTCCCATTCTGGAGATTTGGCTCAGGAATATCACCTACTTACTCCATTTCACTCTGCTCAGTATAAAGGCCTGACCCTGGAAAAGCTGTGGACCCAGTCCCGTGGTACTTAATTGAATAGCTGGAATAACTGGGGCATGTACTTCCTGAACTGAGGCAGATATGATCGATAAAAGGAGCCATAAAGAATGCTGAAAGGAACTAGTGAGAATGAACAGAATTGTTTGTATATCAACGTAGACAGCCTTTAAAACTAAACAGAGGAATTCTAACAAATGATGCAAGTCATGAAAGTTGATATTATAAGAATCAATAGATACCTGGTCTGAAAAAGCAGTGATGACTGGAGTACATTTATCAAAGTCCTTGCACTCTCAAGAACAGATATTGCCTTAGTGTATGTTAAAGATGGACTAGGGCATAAAGATAGAGTAGCACAAGGAAACAATCTATTCGAGTCAAAATCACTCTTGAAAAGAATGATAAATAGCCGTTGAGAGACTATGAGGATTCTTTCTATGCAGTCCAAAAGGTTACCTTAACTCATGATTGATATCTTGATAGTATTTATTACACAAAGGGACAGAACCAACCTGCAATTATTACATTTTCTCTCATTGGCAAGAAATGCTGCTGTAACAGTCAGGCCCATGTGTGCTTTGCTGTGAAAGTTCACGGGGTTCTTCAACAAAAAGTTATCAAACCTGCAAGGTAGGATGTTACTTTAGTTGCAGGTTTGGTAACTAGTGAGGATATAAATAAGTGATAGAAGAATAATCTTACTGTTGATGAAGGCATCCTAATTTTGCTCAGTTTAAATGTAATGAAGAACAGAGAAAAACAGAGTCTTTGACAGACATATACAATCTCAAAAGGGCAACAAAAAAAGGTAAGGAAATGTTCTTTTAGTTTATTGTTGGTCTCTCTTCCTGCTTTCACAGGTTTTGTTCCTAAACTTCTTGAAACAAAGCATTTGGAGAATGCAAAGTGCAATATAACCTATGGTAAGAGAAAAGACCTGTAATCCCAGTGCTTTATCCAGTTGTTCCCTCCATTTTATGATAATGTATGGTTTTGAATGCTCCAGCCATACATATGCACAGATATTCACTTCTGTATCTGAAAATTATTCCTATTGCACCACTGACTTGTGGATACTAAATCCAAATCCTGGAATAGCTTACAATTCATCAAGTTAACAGTAGCAGCATTGGTACAGGGCATAAATCCATATTTTGACATCCTGAAGACAGTGTTAAGTTTTCTGTTATCTTATTAAATTGTATCAGACTTGCCTTGCATAGAGTACAACCGGGCTTGATAAATGCTTGGCTTCAGCTACACTCTCCCATTTATTTTCACACTGTCAGACTTAATCCATAACTGCTGTTCAAAAGCAACAAGCAGGAGATGAGGGTGCATCTTGACTCAGCTGGTAGCTGGCTACTGGCAGCCAAAAGCTATAGTAATTTATTATTATTCAGTCTGCATCTTGACACAATTTATTTTCATTTTTTATAATCTATTCTCTAAGGATAAACAATTTATAATAACACAGTTTAATTAATTTTTATTTTGTGTCAATTTGCTTAATCTCATTGACTGGAAAGCATGGATTTTTATGAAAAAAAACGAACCATAGTATCTGAAAAAGACATAGAGGACACAAATGCAAAACTCAGATTGCTGGAGTTAATGTAAAAGTCTACCAACAGATCTTTTACTGTTACTGCTCTACTGCAACAGATAGGCTTGAATTATCTTGAATACTTTAAAGTGATGGATTTCATTTCAGCATAGTCTTTGGCTGGCTCCTTCTCTGTTTCATATCTGGCATCTTAATACTAGGGACAGGCATAAGAAAAGAAAACTCATTTTATAATGAGGGAGTCTGTATATGTTCATCACCCAACAAAAATGCATTTTCCTTTGTCTATGGCTTATGTGGAAACAACATTTTGGATCCTAAAATGGTTTAAAAAGTTACATCCCAATACATTTCCTCAAATGAGCTACCATAGGATGTAAATAAAACAACCTAATACAGATTTTGAGCATCAGCTCATCCCATACAGAATCATGCCCACAAATAACAGTTTTCCTTATATTTTGATAATATTCCTGCCAAGAAATGACAATATGTTGAATAATCAACGATATGATTGGTTGATTATTGAAATATTGAAATAATAAAAAAAATAGAAATCTGTAAGCATAGAAGTTGAGGTTTTTAAAACCTTTCTATTTAAGATGTTTATAAGCAGCTGAGAAATTAAAAGGTCCTTATCAGGTCCTCATTTATGGCTATTTAGCCATAGAAGCTCTATCAGATATTTCTCTACCAGATGCAACCTTCTAACAGATGCTGTCCAAAGAGCCCCAAGTTAGTATCCGTGTTTAAGTAATACTGCTGCAAATGACAACCTGATGATTGTGCTTCTGCATATCAGTTAAATAATAACCTATATGGAATAATAAAGATATATAAGCCATCTATAGGAGACATAACATCAGTATTACCTTCAGGTATTTTCCCTAAGGCAAAGAAAACACAAGCAGTATATAAATACACACAGCGCTATGAAACTAGTGGGAAAAACGTTTGGCTTGTGGTCAGAACCCCTCAGCTGTTTATTTTCCTGGGAATCTCCTCAATAAAAAGCAGCAAGAACTAGCAGGCAGCATGGCCCACACAGCAGGTATCAGAAGGCCCATTGGTAGAACGTCTTTGCTAGAGAGAAGCCACTAGGCTGGGCTCACCACCACCTCTGCTCTGACATTTCTTTCCCATGCTCTTTACATACCAGTGCTATTTATTTTAGTTGGTATATAGATTAATAGAGGGTAGGGTGTTTCTGTACACTGGGTGCTAGCTTATCCTTCCTTTACTCACAATTTGATCACATACAGTGAAAGGAAATGCAAAGATTTTGTGCTCACAAGAAATGATCTGGTATGATTTCCTCATATTCTACGTTTCTTTAAAAAAAAAGAAAAAGAGTGTTGTATGTAAGCTTCAGACTAAATCTTTTACAACTTTACTCAAAAACAGAAAGAGCACTGATTCAAAACCACCACATGACGTGGTAGTCAAGGAAAGAGGTCAGCATTGTACTGATTTGCTGTACATCTGCAGTAAAAGACACATGGTAGAAAGATCTTCATACTATAGGGGACTGGGAGAGGAAGGAAAACAAAGGGTAAAGGGGAGAAAAGAAAGATCAACATAAACTGTATGAGAAAAGAATCAATCATTATTATTATCATTGCGTAGCACAGAAAGAACATTGCACTGCAAATTGCACTAGGTACTAAGACAGCAGCAGCAGGATTTTGTGTTCATACATGCCAATCTGTTAGAAGATGGCAGGATAAGTAGCAGAGTCCAGTGGTGCCAAGGCACTCTGGTACCTTTGGTCTGTAGGAAGCTCCTGCGAGAGCCTGTCTCTCAACTCTGAATCCCACCACCCCAGCAGCACGGCTGGAGTCTCTATAGATAATTTTGTGTGAACATTTGTATTCTAGAACCTCTGCATTAGGACTTTATAACTAGGTAATAAAATCTGACTCCACGATATTACTTGGCAAGTAGACTTGATGTTAGAAAGCAATTTTTTTTAAGTGGAATTTATATTTTCATGGAGTATGCACCTGCAGCTGTCATCCAACTTTTTTTTTTGTTTGGGAACCTGACAGTTTTTATAGTCCTATTGGTTCTAAAGGACACCTTCTCTCCCTCCCCCCTTAAGTTGGGAAAAGATCAGATAAGGTTGTTTTTCACTGTTTTGTACTGAGCTTTGCATAGGCTGGGATAGCTTAGCACTTTGTCAGCTGTGACACCTATATTCACTCCTTTTAGGTAACAGAAGATCAATGGCCCTATAATGACATTTTATCTTATTCTTACTTTTAACTTGTCTTGCCACAAAAATGCTATGTGGGGGGGAACTATGTCACTGTGGTTGTATCATAATTTTCCAGGTACTATACTGCAAGGGGAGGAACATTCCCAATAGCACATGGTATATTTCACTGTTTCATCAGGTATATTTATTCATAGAGCTGGTTTATTATGAAGACATGTTAAAACTGAAAATAAAACAAAATAAGTCTCTCTGTATGTTCCTATTCATCACTAGAAGCCATCTGAATTGCTAAGATGCCACTATATCAAGCAACCATTTTCTTTATCCCTTGGGCTTGTGAGAAAATCTTATTACAGAATCTGAATTTTTCCTTTCATTTGGGATGTAAAAAAAAAAGAAAAAAAAAAAGAAAAATATTCCATTTGCTGATTCCTTTGCAATTTAAATTAATAAAATACAGTGTATTGTGAAAATGTCCCCTCCAAACAGCATCCTTCCCAGCAGCAAACTGCTAAAAGGTTGTGTCATAGTCTATTACACAAGTATTACTTAATCTGCTCTACACTGTCAGTCCTGTGTTTTGCACCAATTTCCACAGTTACCTAAGTATGCAAAATAATGTGAACTGATTGATGCAACACCTTGTTACCTCCTTACCATCTGCATTCTGGTGCTGCTGGTGCTGGTGATCGTCACTCACTCACCCCTAAGCCAGTTGAAACAAAAACCCTTCTACAGGAACAGGGTCCAATAGAAGCAGATATTCCATCATTGTACTTTTGCACTGTCTTTCCTTTCACTTTCTGCTTGTGGGTACCAGACAGGAGGGTTCTAGCACTAACAGTACTAATAAAGCCTGTGCCCTGTTCAGGCTTCAGCAAAAAACTTATGCATTCCTTATCTTCACTTAAATAAGGCATTCAACCAAGCTGATTTACAAGCAACTTTGTCCTGCATAAATTATCCTGTGGCTAATCAGCTGATAGTTAAGCTACTAATTACTCTGTGGGCAGAACAGCAGTGATGGTCCCAAGAATTAGTTGTGCAAAAAGCTGAATAACAAAACCAGGAGGTTTCAACCCGTTTATAAAGACAGAAAAAAACCTGAAACAAAACTTAAGAGATTCTGTTGCATATCCAGAATATTGACTCATATGAAACAAAGCTTTTTTTTCTCCTCACATTTACTTTTTCATCAGCATAGTTACAGAAGAACTATTCTGAAAACTGAACCAATTGATAACCACTGTTGCAAACCCACTTAAAAAGTTGGTGACGCACTAGAGAAATGGAGCAGAGGATAAAGGAGCGGCAGCACTGAGCTGTGAGCAGTGTAGCAATGTGAAGATCTATTCTATCTATTCCCTGTCTATTCTCATTTATTGAGGCAGAATGGTGAAAGGAGTCCAAAACTAAGTATTCACATTCATTACCAGGGAAAAGGAGGGAAAAAAGAATTTTCCCTTTATTCCTTTTGATTTCAGGAGTGATTACATTCAGTTGTTTCTCTTGAATTGCTGGGTAAGTGTTCTATCTCTGTCATTTCTATAAAAGGGATAATATATTTCATTGTAGCATTTTCACTCAAAAGAGATTGGAATCATAAAGAACCAGAAAGAGGGAGGCAAGGTAGTATTCTGAGGTCATTAGGATGTTTTAAGAGTTGTTTCATTCTCTCTCTAAAAGCACTCCATCACCCCTCTTCATATCCTGCAAATAGGAGAACTGCCTCTCCTGAAAAACAGCATTAGTGGTCATTTTAGGATTTTTTTTCAGGATCTATTATCCTCTGCTAAACTACTGAACACAATTCATCAGGACATTCTTCTGTAGCGTCAGATGGAGCTAAATCTTACTATAAACACCAGTGTTCTCTCACAGATGACAGCTGCTTTATTAACAGCACCGTGCTAAGCGCCATGTAGCCAACAACAGCAGAAAAGTTTTCTCAAAGTAAACATCACTTGGCCTCAGCATGGCACAGTCAGAAACGCTGAAGCCTGCAGCAGCAATTTTTCCTCAGAGCTTCCTGCTCATCTATGAAGGCATTTGCATCCTGTGTGCAATGTCCTTACTCTGCTGCTGCAATGCCAGGCGTGAGCCACGTCTGAAAACACAGTCAGAGGACCCAGATGACACCTCACACCTGCAGTCTTCTCTTGGTCCTGCTGCTACCTGAACACAAAAAAGGAAGGAAGTGTTGAGCACACTTCAATGTAATGAGCTAACAAGCTTGACATAAAAAACTGTAGGAAGAAAAGGTAGAAAATCATTAAGGAAATAGTTAATATTAAAAACATATAAAAGTCCAGATTTTTGCTTGCTTATAAGACAGATCTACAGTGTTTCAGCTTCAATCAAGATTGCTTCCATCCCAGAGTTTGCATGAGAGAACCAATTATTAGGGTATAAAACTTTATGTCATCATTAAATATTCTCTTTGTGACATCTGTCCAAACTTATTTTTAGAAAAATAGAAGAAATAGGAAAAAAAGAAATGCTGTTTTGGAACAGAACTCTAAACCCAAAGCTTCTTTTTTTTAGTAGGAGAGTATTTGGTACAACTTCCTAGTGCAAGCTGAAAAATAGACAGCACATATTAAAATTGAATTCTCTTATCCATGTATGACAACTTCAACTACTCCTCAACCTGTGCTGACCTCACAGCAGAAATACAAACAGGCCAAATATGAAGTAATTATTCTCAGAGCCACCAGTACATTGCAAGTCAGACTTCCAGACCCAGAGGAGATGTCTTTATACTTAATAACCTTTAATTGATTTCCCTTTCATGCATTTGTTGGCTCATACCAAACATGCAGTCATTCTCCTTGTCAGCTCAAACACAGATGGAGCCTGTTTTATGCAACTGGTGCTCAGGCATGCACACTTGATCTATTACTTTGTTGAGCATGTGAACATTGTTTGAAGAGAGGATGTATCAGATGTTAGAAAACACTATTTTAGGATTTCAAGGACACAGTTTTTCTTGTTAAAATATCATGGACATATATTTTAGCTACATGAGCAAATATTTTATACGATTCACTAATCTCAGATATATTCACTAATCTCACTAATTTCAGGTCTAACTTCTTCAATACTTTAAAAATTTTGATTTTGATCTCAGTTTCAGGCTCTGCACTGGGCACACTGAATCTGCTTAACTCTTTTTACTTCTTCAATACATTACAAATTAAAGCAGAAAGAGAGAACATTAATATTGTGACCCCAATATGTGTTCTAAATGTGTTTAGATGTGTCTTGGTACAATAAACATGGTGTCTACTCTACCTGTTCAGGAACCATCATGAACATATCTGGCACTATTTTAGAGAAAAATAAAAAGAATAGAGATTTCATTAGTAACCATAATTTGGAAGGTTCAAAGTGAAAATCATACTTACAAGGAGCCATTTAATCCTACCATCAGTTCGTCACCCATTTCCCTGACTCAGGTGCCAAGCCTAGAAAAGCACATACAGGCTGTAATTTGAAATAGATCAATAACCATTGTCCTTTTTATTACTTTCAGAAATTAGTATTATTGTGGGCATAAGGGCAATCTTTGAGCCTTAAGGCATGATTCCAGATAGCCATCAGCACTGCCAATCAAGAGTTGCTTCCAGAATTAAAAAGAATTTATATTAGATGTAAGTGAAATCAGGATCAGGACCACGCATTTCAGCACTGTTGTTTCTAAAGTTATACAATAGCACCAATACTAAAATTTTACAGTGTAGGGAGAGGTCAACAGACAAAGTATTTGGAACTTTTACTCATGAATATATTTAATTCGCTACTGAAAATCTTTTCGATTACATTTTACAAAATACATAGCTGCTTCTCCTTTTGCAATTAAAGATTCCTAATAATACAGTCAAACCTTCTTAATCATTGTTCATTCTAGCATAAAGTAAATTTTGCTGTGTTTGAAGAGAACCTAGTCATCTTAACAGCATCCATTTTTGTTCCCTTTTATTTTACGAGATTAGAATACTTAATAACCTTTACCATATTTGGCTGCAGTGAAAGTGCAGTAAGTGAAGAAGAGTAAAATTTGCACAGTGGATTATATGCCTGGGACAAACCTCAGTTCTGTAATTACATTTGGTTCTGTTGCTTAGGTTTGCAGAAAAAGTCAAAATTAATGATTCTTTTTGCCTAAGATTCCCCTGCAGAGTTATATATAATAGTAAAGCATGGTTAGAGCCAGGTCTATTATCTGAATATTTGCCAAAACCATTGATTTTTTTTTTTTCCTTACTAAAAACATTTCAATTTGGAGGAAAATAAATAGAAATACTCACTGCCTAAACAGTCATCATTTTAATTGCAAATAATTAAGACACTAAAATAGCCCTGCAATGCTCACATACACTTAACACTCATCCTTGTAAAGACTAAGAGAAACTCAGCAACAGTCTTGGGTGTTGAATGTCCAGAGCTGGTACTGCTGCACCTATAGAGCTCTGCTGCAGAGTGGTCTTGGTAAAGATCAGCAAACCTTTGTGGGCATCCCCCTAAATCCTCAGAAATAGAGCATGGAGTTCTTTTTAACACAAGCTTCATTTTCATTAAAAAGTAAAAAGTAAAATGTGTTCAGGCAAGTCAGTGGAGAACGAACCTATCTGAACGTATTGAAGTTCTTTGCTTTGCTACAGTGTTTTTAAAATGGTGTCTAAGCAGTTGGTCACAGATTTATTTATGTTTCCATGTAAAGAGAGAAAATATTATCATTTTCTATATGGGAAACAGTTTCTCTAATTATTTGGCTCCTTCTTCTACCACATAAACATAGCAATTTGTACCCCTCTCCTTCAACTGGCTGCAATTAGCAGCTACATTGCAATAAGCAGATTATGTTAATTAAAAACTCAAAACTATGTAAACAATGGGAAAGCTGACTAGCCATTTTCTATTTTTGCCAACTGGGAGGAACACAAGAGAAATTAGTACCAAGCTTAATTTTGCTGTTTATAATTCAAGTTATTTGTAACAAATAACAGCATTTTTAAAAGTATTTTTAAACAATTAACTGCATCTCTCTACACTAATTGAAACACATCCCACATGAGAAGTTTTACACCTGTATGAACTGAAAAGAAAAAAAAAAGTTTCAAGAAAAAATCTAAAAAGGTGTTAAGGGAACAGATTTGCACACATCATCTCCAAATTAAACACAAGTTCCTTCCATACCTTAGTCACACTCTCAAAAAGCCATAGCTAAGGATAAAAGTATAACTAAGTTTTGCTGCTTTGGCAAAAATTTGATCAAACTCTAGTACAAACATTACCCAGTAGACACAAATAAATTGTAAATTTTTAAGATGTTGCTATGGTTTCATAGAAGCTACAGTTTGGTTTTGTTCTGTTTACAAACCAGGATTGTCTACTGAGGGTGGGGAGAGTGGGAGGCAAAAGTGGATTTTGCCAATTAGTTATTGTGTTCCCAGGGCTCCCTCTCTGCCATGGAGACACCTCTTAGTATCACACACTAAGGGGATGTCACCACCAAATTAACTTCATGGACAGAGAGGCCATGTACATATATAAGATTTATTGACTATAGCTATGAACTTGCCATTGACCAGACTTTGGGGAGGAAGAAAGAGAATGAAGGATTATAGACCTTCTTCAGCTTTATATAGGAAATACTCTGTCCAGGTACAGGAATTTCCTTTCCAGTGTATTTCCTTCCCCAAGTTTACACTAGTTGATATTTCTGATCACCTACAACGAGGAAAATACAAGTGTGGGGAATGATCACAGCTTCAGATGAGATGATAGACTGTTTCTATGGGGTTTTTTTCAATGACTATAGGAGGAAAAGAAAATGATACATAAGTACATAACAGCTCATTCAACCTGGGATCAGACTTTCAGAGTGGCCAGTATAAAATTACACGTTCAGTGTATTCTTTCAATTACACCTGTGATCCAAACTTCTTTAGAAAATTAGAAAATTCTCAGAAGATGTAAAAGTTGCTCAAAGATGTATTAATCACAGACCCTTAGGTGGCCACATAATATTAAGAGTATAGGAAAAGACAAGAGCATGGAAAGCTTAAAGAGGGCAGAGGTTTAGAAGAGCTGGCCACATCGTTACATTTTGTACCTACTCTCCTTCAGTTCTTTACAGAGAGTAGGAATACTGAAGTGCTTCATGTATATTATGTTAGAAAAACATTTCTTCTGTTTTAAGGGCAACACTTTCCCATCTCCTGCTCCCCTGCAGAGCTCACAGGCTGTGGGAGGGCTACTCAAAATAAAAGTGCAGTTGATCATTTTGCTTTTTGTGTTTCCAGCATTTTCCTTTTGGAGATATGAACTTTAAATGAGCTGCTGTACAAGCTTCTTGGGGTCAAAATAGAGGAAATCACATCCACCACAGAGAGACACACAGTAGAAACCCCAAATATGACCATTATGTTCAACTCAGCAGTCTCTTTCCTGTTGGTAGGTTTTTGATGCAAGCTTAGCATCAAGCCAGGCTGTCAAAACCAATGAAATCTATTTCTGTGACAGTGAAAGAGCTCTTGATGAAAGTCAATCAGTTCGGGGAATGTTTTTTCAGAGTACCTGGAATCAAGAGAGGGGAAAAGTTGAGTTTTAACAGAATTGCTGCTTTTTCTTCGTAGTTTCTAAGGGGTGAGGAATATGTGCTAAGTAAACCCATTTATTCTGCAAACAGTACTTGCAGTGCTTGATGCTAACAGCTACATTTTAGCCTGACCATTTGCTGAGATTCTTGTTTCTTAACAGAATTAACCCTTTTGCCAGATCTTTTATTTTGAAATTATTGGAGGGGTTTAGCTCTTGTTGGGACTCTGTTTCTGGGTAACACACAGAACAGCTCTCAGGCTCCTGAGTGAAATGATTTTTAGTTTTCATAATATAGAAAGAATATCAAAGGGGATAGGAATGATAAATGGGAGGAATAGCAGCTTGAGTAATGCTAATGATACCAGATAATTTGTCTATATTCAAGCTTTCACAGGATTTCCTGTACAAATACACATTCATTGCAGTAAGCTTCTACTATTAAGAAGTGTCAGATTTACTGCAGAAGGTTTTTGCCTGCACATACAGTATTTTTGATGCTTTCTAGGCATTCTGGACTTGGAGAATATGAATACATAGTTTGTAAAACCATTTAGCAACCTTATCTAGTCTAGAAGCTTTTTTAACTGCAATTTAAATTTTGTTTGCTTATAAAGAGTTTTATCGACTCCTTGATTCCCATTGAAAAAAGTGCAGCACATAAATACCCCAGCAATAAATATGTGTTTGGTAGTGTTATGAATCATTAATTGTCCCTTTGTATGGATTTCCCCAGCCTGGAAACTATATCTCTTTAGAGATAGCCACTTTACAAAAAGGTTCAATTTTACATCTCAATCTCTTCTGTACTTGAGGTACAATGAAAGAAATTGCTATATTTTCCCCAGCCAGGTATTATAATGGGATGAAAAAATGACTTAAATATTGACCTTGTCAATACAGCCAAGTTCAGATGAGCTAAAAGTAAATCAAACAATCTTTTAATCTCAGGAAAATATTTTAAGGCTTTTCTTTTTATTGTCTCAAGCTCACTTTTAAGACCTTAGTTTATGACACAGTAGTGATTCATGCAATCACCAAAAGAAAACTGAGAAAAGAATAAAACAATGGTTATCCACTTCTGTAGCACTGAAACAGTTTTATGGTTTGTTAATGCAAAAGCAGTCTGCACTTTTTTTTACAAACTGTACTGATTGTTACTTAATTTTTCAATAAAATAAACCTACCAGCAATTTTCTCATTCAATACAAATCAAACCATTACATCACTTAACACTGGCACTTTCCTTTCCTCCCTTTCCAGCTGATGCTGCTTAATTTTACCCACTGTTAATATATATTACATTTTCTATTAAATCCAAATGGTACTTATTACTGTTCTTCTAGCTTCTGTTCTCTGAACTGAAGCCAAGACTCAATTCTGAACCTCCAATTCTACCTGGGGGAAAAAAGGCACTTCAAAACAGAACCTAAGCTACCATCTACCCTAGCTATTAAATCCACATCTTCTATAGATAGAGCACAAGCACAAGGACACAAGTCATCAAAAGAATCTGTGTATAAAGCCAAATGGTGGCCCGTGGGAATATTGCAGTTTCTACAATGGAAGTGGTGGGGTTTTTGGTTTACTTAAAAACCCCAACATAGGGAATTGCATTAAAGCAACTTAAAAGGCAATTTCACAGTGAGGCATGTAGAAGTTAGAGATGGAATATCAGTATCCATATTTCATGGTCTCGTTCTGTATGTGATTTATTGCTGGATTAAATTATCATATACTGGTTTTCTTTTTGGTCTCCTGCCCCAGTGCCCAGAATGGGAACCCTGTTTGGTACAACTGAAAACCAGCTGTTCCTGCTGCCCAGCCCACACAGACATCCTCAGAGGAATGCCATACCAGGAATTCCTCAGGGATTGCAACACTTTCTCATTTGTGAGAAGACTTAGTTATTTTTAAGATTTGGAGTGGAGCTGGCAGAGAATCATACAAGCATTGCTATTTTCCTCCCACTCCCATTCCTTGCCCCACCAGGAGTGCTAAAGAAATCCAGAGAGATGTGCAAAGCTCACCTTCAGCATGACAGCCCCGAGTGATCAGAATTTTGAGCTGACAAGGACATAAACTCTTGTATGTGAAGTGTATTATTGATTTGTATGCAGCTACAGTGCAGAGATCAGGGGAAGTTCAAGGCTGTACACTGTTGTTAAATTCCTCTCAGATTAGGAAAAAAAAATCTAATTACTTTCATTGAGGTACACAAAATGAAAAATCTATTTTAGCATTTTGAATTTAAAATTGATCAATTCCTTTGTGTAGTTTACCCCTTGAACTGATGGAGGCTGTGATCCATTATGTAAAGAACAATTATATCTTAGAATAAATTAAAAGCAAATACATTGTTTTTAAAACTGAACCATAGATATTCTCTTATTGTGGGCATTTTGAAATAAATAAAATCAAGATCATGACTCAAGAACATGCATGAAAAAATTATGATTATTCAAAATGCTCTTATTACTCTTAATACAGATGACCCAGGAGTGATTCACCCTCAAAGCAATCATTTCTCATTTTATTTCTAGTAATTTTCAGGCTGACTTCAAGGTTCTTTGCAGCCCCAGGAAGGTCTGAATGGTCTGATGGTTCATTTTTGCTATGCTCATTGGTATTAATATTTTATCCACCACTTGCATTATCATCAATGCTTAAAAAAATATGCACTTTAAGAAGTATCTAGAAATGAATTAATTCCACATGATTTTCAGAGTCTTAGGCCTATTTAAAATAATCTCATCAGCTTGATACAAATAAGTCTTGTTTAGCCCTTCCCCCTAGTTTGATTCAGCTTTTCTCTATTGTTGTGGCAGACCTTTCAAAATGTGTTTGATCAGACATTCTTTCTGCTTGATGTTCTGTGCCAGTGATTGACAACAGTCCTTTGTGAGCAAGCATTTAAGTAATGATGTACGGACTTGTTAGGGAGCTGCTATGTCAAGAAGAGAAATGAACAATAAATTAGAATAAAATGGAATTGCATTTGAAACTTGGCTGGAGGATTTTGCATTTGTGAAGACAAAGGACATTTGACAATCTGAGTCATCTTGCAGCTTTGCCTGTAGCAACTGTCAAATTAGTTCTTAATGCTACAGGGAAAGGGATTGAGTCACAGCATTGCTTAAAGTTAAGAGGCTCATCAGTAAATCACTGGCAATATTAACAATTATAAGCTACACATTAATATATTGAAAACTCTGAATATTATGCTTACAAGAGAAAGCCAAGAGGTGAACATAATTTTGCTTTCAGATTCCTGTGCCTTCTCCCAGGAACTATAGCTTTAAACTGGGGAAGGTAGAGGGAAAAAAAGAGTAAATAAATTCTAGATATTCTAGAGTACGTGCCCTCACAACTATATAACAAGAAGAAAATCAGGATTTAGCAAAGTGTAGAAGTGAGGTGAGGAAGGGAATTACTTACCTGCATATAAATTCAAGATTCACATGCATGTCTGTCATTCCTAAACTACACCCAGCAGAACCCTGCAGCACTCCTCTGTCCTCTCAGACACCTTTGACTTCATTCCTTCTCTGCAGTAGCTGGAAGATGTGACTAGATGCCACAGTGACTACTTTTCCACCAACAGATGGTTCAAATAATGAATTTGGACTGTGTGTCCACACTGGGGATGAGGAAGGGCTCTGTCACATACACCAGTTCCAGTCCACTCTAAGAGAAAACCATAAGTTGTCTCTTAATTATAAGCCATATTAGAGAACAATATTGTTCTTCCAATTTCCTCACACATGCAAGAAATTTCTAGAGTGTTACACTACTTTGGATGCCAGAGACATCCAAGTTGCTGCACAGAGCGCAGTCCCTTTGGTAGATTTGGGTCAGATGGTAGTCTAGTCTTAGAAACGCTCACATAGAATCCTTGGATTTGAACTATTTTTAAAAATATGATGCATTTTCAAGTCAGCACTGACTTTCATTATCATTTCGTGTCATTTTATAGAGTGGCTTTCAATGGGGAAAAAAACGCCCATGTTTTCTTTTTAAGACTGAAGATAAGACTTAACTCTCCCATATGATGATCAGCATAATTTAATCTCTTTCAAAATCTCTGTAGGTCTAGCTCAATATGCTGTATGATACTATAAGGAATCTATTGTACCAGGCTCTACGCCACTTTTCAAAGACACAACTGCACAATTCTACCATTTTCTGGCATGAAAGGGGTCAGAGTGGAACAGAATTAGATATGTTGTGGGAATGGTTTGAGGTACAATTGCATTGACAACTCATAATGACACCATAGGATATCTTCTTTCATAAGCTGCACAGGTCTGTCACACAGTAGGCACTGCCCTTTTAAGTGCTTGCACACTATAATGAAGTCCCTAACACCGACAAAGGAAGGATGATGGGTACATTCACCACCTGAAGAGCCTCTTCTAAGTAATGCCAGAGAAAGAAATTTCCTGAGCTCTGCAAACACTGCACTAACAAAACTTCAAGTGGCATTTGTTGATCAAAATTACTTGAAAATTAAAAAAAGAAAAACCTCACAAAGAAGCAAAGAAATTAGCTAATGTATGGAACTCCACTGATATTTTTAAAGGAGTACTGTTTCATGTACCCAAGCTCCTACATTGAGCAGAGATATCGTTCAACTCATCAAATTCTTTGCCTGGCACACAAAAATACGATCACAGGATCTCAGATATCTCCCAACCATAATGAAGATTATGCAAACTTTACAGCTATTCACATTTGAAATTGGTCAGTTTAGATTTGTTGGAAACTCATTTAAGATTTATGAGAATTTGCAAGTAGGATTATTTGTAACCAGGCTGGAAGTATATTCAGTTCTTTAACAAGCTTTATTATCAGTTGGATTGTTAACTGAACCTGAACATACAATTCAACTCAGCTGGATAAGTTATAGTCGAAAAAGGATGACTTTTTGTAGGTCTAGTTGAAAGCAGAAAACGACATCTAGTTAAAGGGATTTTGTAATAGACCTATTTCTGTGTAGTGCTGCAATTTGTTTTTACTAAAATGGCTCAAATTTTGGATACATAGAGACAATACTGTCAGTGTAACACCACCAAATTTATAGTAAAAGTTACATAACATTTAAGTAATAGTTTACAAGCTAGCTCATGCAATTAAATTCACAGAGATCTGCAGGACTGGCACCAAAATGCTTTCTGCATTATGAAATTGCCAGTTATGAGAATACCTCTGTTTGATGCTCTGTTCTCAGAACGACTTTGCAAGGCTGAGCGTTAGATTGTACAGTTTCATTTGTAAGTGAAAGGCATGAGAAACCAGCTTTATAAAATGGTTTGATATTCTAAATTTTAGATTTAAAATATACACTAACATAAAATATGAGAAGTGTCTTTGGACCTAATATCTGCTTTCAATTCTTTGCAGCCTTGGGAAATTCTGCTTGCACTTCCAAGTATTTTGGGATAAGTTTTTCTTTCTTGTGTGAGAATATTTTTCTATTTGTAACCAAAATCTCTAACAAGGTCTAAGAAAATAGTTTATTGTATAGAAAATAATTTCAAATGGAGTAACAATTCATGTCATGGACTCCTAAAACCTCAGGTACAATATATACAATCCCTTGTTAATTGTAGCAATGTTGAATGTGTGAGCCTTTATCCTCTGACATTGTATATTTTCTCCAACTTAAAAGAATAAAAAAAAAAAACAAAACAGAAAAAGAGTAATTAAAATAATTTGTTTCTTTTGTACTCAGAGCCCTGAGGAAAGGAATCAAGCTTTATACACTAGCTTGATGTAGGGCCTTTTCTCTTTTCAGGGAAAATATCAATGAAAAACATCCTGAGGGACATAAAACAAAAGATCTGATTTTAATGAAGGTTGACAATGACTATTATTGATGTCCTTATCACAGATGACAAGAAGTTTAGGTGACTGTTGTAGCATATTGACACTGTACTGGTTCAAATGCTCTTTTTCCTTTCTTTTTTTTTTTCTTTTGTTTCTTTTTTTTTTTCTTTTCTTTTCTTTTTTTTTAAACTAGTGTACTATCTGCTTCAGAGGCAGTGTTGGGAAAACTTGATGTGCTGAGTGACATTTGTCACACTTTGTGCCCCATCTAAGAGTACTATCTTCCTGTTAGTCATATTTCAAACTGAATAATAGCTGCATTAACACAAATTATTCTCTGTCCATCAATTTTAATTTCAAGATGAAAAGTAAAGGCAAATTCTAAGAAGAAGAATAATGTTTCAAGAATAGTTTCTCCTCCACCCTCCTCCTACCCACTTTTACAAGAATATTAATTCAGATTAATGAATACAAGATAAATGGGAAGTAGAGTTTAGAAATATTTCTACACTAGCATGATCCAAATTGTAAAATGGTATAAAATATTCTGTAAAAGACATCAACAATTTATATTGTACAACTTCATTGAAATGCTAATAAGGAAGTTAAGAAACTGGAAAAAAATCTAAACATTTTCACCTCTAGACATCAAGAATAGGCATGGTGCCCTCAAGGTACACAAGAGCTCAAATAACAAAAAGCAGATACAAATGAAATCCACCCACCCTGCCCCTGCAATCCTATCCTAAAAAGACACAGGTACACAGTCATTCATTATGAATGATACTTGCCACATGCAAAAAGTACACTACAACTTCAGTGACTCAGAAATTTTCAGTCAGCTTTCCAACATAAAGACTTATTAAAAACCATCTTGAAATATTTCTAACTTCACTAGGTCTTAAATATCTAAAATAAATACTCCAAACACAATTTCAAACTTATTAACCTGGAAAATTAGATTTTATTAAATAAATTAATCTTTCCATAAAACAAATTCTGACTCTGCACTGCTTATGATACACACTTTCAACCATCTTCAAGACAAAAAATTCTCCCTTATTCTACTTTTCATTTTAACAAAGAGTTGCTACAAAAGAAACAAGCTCTAATTACCAAAAGAGTGTAGTAAAATAAGTATGAGTACACAAAAATTTTCAGCTTTAATATATTTTTGTTCTATACCAACAGTTACACTTGCATGTATAGAAGACCAGAATACTGGTGTGCATTTTATAAGGAATGTTCATTAAGATTAAAATATGTAGATCAGAAACTGTCTCATAAAACATTGCCCAAGTTAAATGTATGCACTCCTTGGGTTGGATATCCTTGAAAAATAATTCCTTTCCATGTAAAAAATTGTTTAGACCTTTTCTTTGAAATAGGACAGGACTCAAAATGTGGCTGAAAATCTTACGGCAGAGATCCGACTTGAGAAACAGCTGTAAAAAATCTCCACTCAATTTATCCAAGTTATAAAAGTCTTAAAAAACAAAACCCTAGTCCTTTGCTCATATTGAAGAGTTCTTTGTGCTAAGTTTCCAGAGTCCATTTACACTAAGATGAGTTTTCCTAGTGATGCACTCTCATGTTCCTGCTGGCTGGGCTGGCTACAGAAGTTTAGTTGGAAAACTGAAGAGCAGGACAATAAAATGATTGCAGGGAACAAAGGTCCCTGTAGATCCATTAGACAATCAAAATAAATTCCACTAATCCAAATAAAAACTTCTCCTCTAAAACAGACACTTCTATTTTCATCACTTTCAAGGAGCATCATGGCTAAATGTTCAAGTAAAGAAGCATCCCTCAAATTGAGCAGTATTCTTTGTGGGAGGGCCAGGGGTGGGAAGGGAGGGTGGAGCAATGGGAAAAAAAATCAGTCAGGCAACAGTTGGCATATTAATTTAGTACTTAATACATCCCATCTTCTATTTACGTTGTTAAAACATTTTCATCGATCTTTGTCTGTTACACTTAAGATATGTTTTAAAAATAATGTGATATTTATTTCACACTTTGCTAGTAAATCCATGCCATTTAGAATGACTAGCTGGCTCAGTATCTTACTAGTTTACCAACTCTACAACATGCTTAGGCAAGCAATCCAAAAAAACCAATTGTCTGATGTAGTTCTTTATTTCCACTGGAGCTTTACAGAAATTGCAGTCAACGTGGAAGTAGCCAAGAGTTATGAACTGTCAACATGCTGATAGGAAAGTAAACAATGTAAAAGTGGAGCCAGCATTTGAATCTCACAGCATGGTACACTGCTGTAATGATTTAAATCATAAGCCAAATGATTGTTATTATAGAGATAGTGAATGTCATGCTTACAGAAAAATTGTGCATGTTAAAAATGACTGCCATTAAAAAGATAAGTCTCACAGGGGGAAGGGACCTCAAGCCAGTAAACAGGAAAAAAAAAAGAAAAAAAAAAAAAAAGGAGGACAGAAAAGGGAAGTTTTGTCTAATTACCAGATTCAGCTATCATTTATAGTACTCTCTACTACCAACACTGGAAGAAAGACAGATACAAGGGCAGTAGACTCTACTTTTTTTAAAGCAACAGAATCTCAGCTAGAATTAAGATCAAGGCATCTAAAATATTCATATCTGAAAATAGATACTGGGTCTTTGTAGGCAAGTCTGTGGCATTGGTAAGAAAAATTCTACACATAAACAGCATTCTTATTGAAATGTCAAAATAAAAAAGGTAAGTCTGACCCACAGAAATTTAGAGAATCGTGTCCCTCCATCATTAACACAGAAATTTGTTCCTTATCACAAAAAAATAGGTAATCTGCACAAGCATTTCTCCTGTTGTTATAACCAGATTAAAACACCAGGAAAGGAAATTTCTCTCAACACAGCAATTAACAGGGAAACACTCTAGTTTATTGTCCAGGAGGCCAGAAACAGAGTACTTCTTTCATGCCACAACATATAAGCTACCTTTTAGTGTTCTCCTAGCACACAGCTCTGGCCAGAAGACCTTTCAACTGGCCTTTCAACTTGGAATCCTACCGACAACTGTATGGTAGCTGACATGGAAGGGCACCATATTCAAGAATGCTTAAGAGTCAAGATTCAAAGTGTATAAATCCAGAGAGGACCATGATTATGATGTCTAACAGACTCCTACTCACCTTGAACCAATGGATTTTCTTTAATTAATTCCTGCTTGACTAGGACATGTCAAAGAAAACCAAAATACTACCTTTTTTTTTTTTTTTTAAGTTATTGCTGATGGAGGATCTACCAAAATTCTTAGAAAATTGTTCCAGTGGTGGCTTATTCAGCATATAGCATGAGATAACGATGCTATGAAGAATTGACTTTGTACAATGCATGGAAAGATTCACTGATCTTGTACCATCTTCTTACAGCCAACAATATGATTTTAGACACAACTAATGCTGTAAGGTTTCACCTGTTTTTTGAATACACACATATTTCTATACTGTGCTATCAAATATTCTTGAGGACACTCTACCCATTGTTGTAATCTCTTTCAGAATGCCAGTATTAGAAAGCTCAGTTTCCACATGCTCTATGAGCGCCAGCTTTGTTTCCAGTAGAGCTGATGCTCAGACTGAATCTGTGAGCCATCCTAGCCATCCAGTGGCTTTTCTGAGTTTCAAGGGTATCTCTACAGCAACAGGTTGCTCTGAAATGGGCAAGCACCTCTGGAACAGAAACCTGTTTGATAGGATAACTCCTTCTTACATGCACCTTCTCTTTGCCATTTCTCAGTTTCTATGTCCCAAGTTTGCACAGCCATCAATGTTCATATTCTCAGAATCTTCCCAGGAAACATTCAGGTCTACTTCTCTTGAGCGCTAACATTACCCAGAGCTCCTATGCCTTTCCAGACTGAGATGATTGAGAAGTGTGGCAGAAAACCGCAAGTGTGTTGCACAAATTTCTGTCACTTTATATGTGCACCTTATCAAGCATACAGCTAGCAGAACCAGACACTTTACTCCTGTTTTTATCACAGTCATGTTAAATGAAAAGCTTCTGGAGTTTTTCTATTTAATACTCTCTTCTTCATATAACTAAGAAGCATATCAGCCCCCTTGGGCATTCAGACAAGCTTACGACTGATTGCCCATTTGAATTGGAGTGGGTTATCCACTGTAGCTGCAGATTGCTTCCAGAATCAATTGGAGGGGTTGAGGAGATTCAGTAAAAAAGTGTTCTTTAGTCCTAGGAGCAGAACTTGCTTTACTTCTAGCCATTTCAAAGACTCATTTTTTACTGGCACCAGAATCTACTTGGAAACTAATATGTGAGAGAAATGTTCAGTATAGAGCATGAACTGAAGGGGGAAAGTCATCTTTATGAGTTATTCTCAAGGCAATCACTTCATATCTCTTTTCATTATGCAGCATATTTTTCAGGTATTCATTTTGAATATATTTTTTAAAATAAAACATTGAGCTCACTATATTTTAAGACTCCTAAAATATTATAATATATTTGAAGTATTTTGTGCTCCAGGCCAGTAGTTTGTCATCTCTGTTTCTCTGTTACATGTGAAACTAGATAAGAAAATCAGATTATCACTGTCAATGCCCTTTAGGAGAAAGCTGAATTAACATGACAATTCAAGTTCATGGAAGAAGATACTTGTGCAAAGTGTGCATGACTTATAAATTAATTTAACATTGACTTTGGAATTAAATTAGCTTACTTCCTTAAAGATACTGCAGCAAACTTGAGAATGTTGTAGGTAAATGAAGTAGCATGCAGAATGATGAACTCGTATATTACCTTTTACTACCATTTGGAAAACAGTGCTTTCCAAAAGTCTCCATGTCTTCCAGAAGTCTTCAGCACAAAATTATGACAAACATAAAAGAAAAAATACAGGTAGGACTTTAATATTTAGAGGAAAAAATGGCAACTGCAGAAGGAAAGGACAAGCATAGCTGCTATAGCCTATAATCTGGGTAGGAAGAGTTACATATTTAGCACAGTTCATTGTTATTGTATTCTGGAGGGCAATATTTATAAAACTGGTGGTATCTCAGGGCTGGCATATAATGCATTTAAAAATGCTAATATGTTAGTGCAATTTAATTTGTTCAGTTCAGCACATTGCTTAAATGTCCTTTGAAAGACTCGTAGTAGAAGTACAAAGATTGGTATGAATGAAGTATGAGTAGAAATGCGTGTATGTAAGCACTAGATGAAGCAGCAGACTAAGACTTGAAAAGAATGTCCTACATTGATAACAGAGGAAACTATACCCAAAAATATAATGAGAAATGTGCTGCTTTTGTAAAAACCAGAAATCCTACACTCTGATATGACCACGATCACAGGCCGCGTGTTGGGAGAAGACTCTGCATTCTGCAAGCTGGGCAATAGCATCAGGGCTACCTCATGCCACGTAGCCTGCCCCTTTTCCAGTTAGCTCACCAGGAACACAGACTGTCATCATATCAATGGATGTGTCTCAAGCAGGAACAAGACAACAAGACAGTAACCTTTTCCCATGATTTAGGGAGACTAATGCAGGTAAGATTTGGAAGCGAAGGCCCATTCCATGACAACTATGGACTCCAAAGAGACTGAAAGTCCAAAAATGAGTTTTCTGTTGCCACACAAGTACCTCAGAGTCATGATGGGATGGGAGAGAGGATTCAGTTGTCTTTTGTCCTATGTCAAGCATAGGTAACCCTGGACAGATTATTTGGGCACATACATGTCTGTGCTTGAGTGTGTTGGTGTGAGAATGAATGCAAGTTTTGAGATATATAATGAGTAAAATCAGTTGACTTACAGATTTTGTAAATAGATATCAACTTCTGCTAGTGTAACTCCTCACACACAAGTAGAAAAAGCAGTGCCTTGAACTTTCGGTGGAGAAGAAGTCATTGCAGGAGAGGAAAGGTGATTTTTGTCTCATTACTTCTCTAGCAAACACCTACAGCTTTTGCTGAGAAAAATGACCCTTCTCAAAAGATGTCATGAAACTACTTAGGCAAGATAAATAGACAAAATGAAGACAAACCGATAGCTTTCATGCAATACCAAGCTTAATTTCTCTCTCATGTGGTGACTTTATATTTATAGACATAGATTATAACATCCAATTTAGGGGAGAAGAGATAGACACCTTTCTGCAAGCCCCTGACATTTTTAGCAAGAGCTCTTAGCTAAGGTTAGATCTCTACACTTTCAAAGAGTTTCTAGAAATAAGCAGCAGTAGAATAAGTGCAGCAACTGAAGAAAAATCTGTCAAAGAATCATATACTCTGAAATCCAGCAGAAAAACTAATGCCATAAATTTGGAGATCCGAGAGAGAAAAAGGTACTTAGATTACTGCAGAAGCCACAGAAAAATAGAGCCAAACAGTCAGGCTATGGACTAGTATAAATTGCAGATTTACACCTAACAGCCTGTTTCCACTTAAAACCCCACCAATCCAAGAGTCCAGTGTAGGGACTCATACACAACAGAGAGGTGAGGAGCAGAAACAGAGAGCATGGCCAGGGCTTGACGTACTCTATTTCATGGCTCAGTGAGTCACTGACATTGCATTTAATATCTACTATATTCTAATAATCTCCTGATTATAACAGACATCAGCATAGCTGAACTTTACATATGTGACTAGCTTACTAACCGAGTTCAGTGTTTAATCTGTACATTTTTTTTAAGATGGGGTAAACAGTCAGCAAGAAATATTTTTGTTCATCACTTTGTTTTCCAAATTCATTTATAAGCTGTTTTGACTTTTTTTTTTTCCTATCATTGCTCAAGGAGATGTCAAAGAAACAATGCACCTGGCAATTATCAAGACAGGGGATGTTGAAAAGCTTTTGCCTTAACTGTGTTGAGATGGTGTGGCTGTTTGCTGTGACAGGCGTTTGTTTAGACAACCCACATAGAACAAACCTATACCACACGGGAGGGTCTGGAGAAATGTCCATGTCAAAGCCCTTTAAGATAGGCAGAATGCTGGTGGATCTTTGTCTGACGAGCAGACAGCACTGCAGGGGGCTTATTAGCACCTGTATGAACATCTTGATGTTAAAGGAAGTCATAACTAGTAAAACCCAGAGACAGTAAATTCTGCAATGACCACACTGAGAGACAAATGCTAATTTGAGTTAAAGATAATGTCTTTACCACAATATCAACTTCTGAAAGTAAAGATGTGTTGCAATATTGAGACTGGAAGGGATCATGATTACCCTCTGGAGCTAAAGCATTTAAGTTCATTTTTCCTTCAAGTTTGGAAACTTCCTATTCTTCCAGTACAGGTGAGTGCAGAAGAGTCTGTCTTCATCATGTAACAGTAGTTGAATTTCATGCTGCATCACAGATCTAGAGTGCACAAAAAGTAAATGTTTGCAGTGACATTGGGTTTCTACAACACAGCTGCAGACAGAGAATATCACCATAAGACACCAGAGCTTTTTGCCAGAATACAAGTAAATTGGAGCTTAATAATTTTCCTTTGTATCGGTGACTTTAGATCAAAATATTATATTTCAATTTTGTACTTATAGTGTGCCTTTGAGTCACAGGAGCACAAAAAAATACAATCATATACTGCGATAATTTCCTTCATCACTGAAATTAATCCTCCTTTAGGATAATGAGGGGCTGAAGAGCATAGCAAATCGAGAGCATTATTATGTTCAAATACAACTCTATATATATGCGTCTAGCATGATGCATGGACTTTGATTTCCAGACAGACTCGAGGCAGGTAGGTCAGTAGGAGAGAACATATTTAGTACTTTGAATATCTAGTCACAAACAGCACAATTAGAGCTGCTGTACAGCAAGTTCTCTTCAAAAACATGATGGTGCACCTGGTGGCAGAGCACTTAATAAGGCACGTGTATCAGCCACTACCAGGGAGGCTTTTCATGTCATGCAGAAGCTCTGAGGTCACATCAACTCTTAAGTGCTGCCTGTTGAACTTTCAACACCATTTCTGAGCACGGTGTTAACTTAATCTTAACACAGCTCAGATTAGTTTAAGTGCTCTGTACTAATAGGATCATAACATTGGAAACTGTGACCTTGCCCTCCCTAACCCTCGAAGCCTTCTCAGACTGTAACTGTCTTTGAAAGCCTTCAGTTAACATTACTAATTACAACTGCTTTTCCCTGGGTTTAAAAGCAGTGAAACATTGTTTTTAGCCTGACTCAGGCAATGCTAGAAGTCTCAAGACTTTTCTCAAGCTCTCAAAACTTTTGATAATTGCAGAAAGCTTGGAATGATACGAGATTACTTCATATTACTAGACTACATATTAAATCTCATTCAGAAAAATATTAACTTCAGGTATCACTTTGCCTTATTAAAGCATTATAAAAAGAGCAGAAATAACAATTATTGTTCATCAGTCTCAATATGTAGTTTCTGAAAACCATATATACTTAGGCTATCACCTACGGAAACCACAGATACTATTAAACAACTGTCACCAAAGAGTCACTTCCCAAGTACATCTTTCTAGTATGTTTTATTTGGAGATGCACATACACAAAAAATATTACTACCTAGCTTTAAAGTCAGAAAAAATTCCCACTCATGTCAGAAAAAATTCCCACTTATATCAGAAAAGTTCCCCGAACAGTACAATGGTTTTATGTAGCTGTATCAGTAGAACTATTCAGGACATTCAGTCACAAACATGATTGACATCAAACACAGCAGCTCTTTTCCAGCTGTTGTTATGTCCCAAATAAGAAAAACAACATAGTAATCTCATGTAGTAAAGACTCAGGAGCACTTATCCAGACCTCTTTCTTACAGCTTCCTAATCAAATTAAATACTTCAACCATACATCTGCCTTATGACATGCTAACCTTTCACTTCAGAAGCATCAAGATCACAAATAAATCTCTCCCTTCTAGATGCCTTGCACTCTTCAGGAGCCTAGCTGAAAGGATTTATCTCCAAGTACAGTTACTCAGGGTCACTAACACATTTCTGCTCAGTGAAGGAGTCTGACTCTCCCTGCAGCAAAGAAGTGCTATGAGCATGTGCAACAACAGATATTCTGTGAGTGTCCCCAAAAAAATCTCTTAACATTTAATTAAAAGAAAATTGTATTTGTTTAGGGAGCTACTTGGGATGGAGAGGGGCATGAATATGTAGCGTGAAATGTTGGTGTATTTATGGGAATGAGAATACATCTGTGAATTTCTCAGACATTTTGCTTAAAAGTCACGTTTGTGTGCTTTCTCTATCTCTCTCTGCACCCCCCATCCCCCGCCTTTCCCTTACATCTTTTCTCCAGAAAAGATTTAATTATTTAATGCCAAGTGCAATAACATCAGGAGAGACCAAGAGCATTCTTCCATAGAATACTTCACAGCACACTAATTAGGACTCTTCTGAGAGATTTAACAATCCCTGCAGGCAGAGGAGGGAACTGAATCTGATCTCTTCTAATCCCAACGACTGTCCTCATTTTTGTGCTGTTGCAAAGGGGAGCAGAGGAGTTCTAGCAGCCACCTTTTGTGAGAAAAGTGCTGCTCATGCCTCACTCCAGCTGTGGATGGGTGATTTGTTCAGTTCCAGGAAACTTGTTAAGACTGAGAGAAAACTTGGTGCCCAGCACTTGCTATTGTTTGTGTAGATTACACAGCCTACTGCTTAACACGCTGACTCGATCTGAGTGCATTAGCAGCCCTTCCTCCATGGAAAAACAAATTTATTAACCTAATTCAGAACTGTGAATTCCACACATCTACATGTACAGATCTCTAACACTGCCCTTGGTTCCCTTCAGCTGGATGGAGTTTATGCAATATGAAATATGAAAGGAGTGAGCCATGCAGGGATCACATTTTCACTTATGGCATAGCACATTGTTGAGTGGTGAGGAACATGTGCTGAAGGGGAGCATCAGCACCAACAGCTACCAGGAGGAAAGCAGCACATAAACCAGCAAGCTTCATTTTTCTCATGGTTTTTGAGCTTCTGACCACACCATGACCACAACATCACACTTTGGCCAGTACACATGGGATTTTGCAGTGCATGAGAGAAGTATAAGCAAACTAGAGGATTAACACTGGTCTCAATGTTGCATCAAAATATGTCACATACATATTTGGGCCATTAGTTATAGGTGACATAAAGCAAAGGCACAAGAAACATTGCTATGTGATAATAATATTCAATTACTTCTCCCTTTATTACAGATCTTTGATATTTCTAATAATTCTGCTCCTCCTTAAACTCTTCAGTTTTGCCGTTGAAAACTCACCAGTAACTAGCTACAAGAAAAATAAGGACAGTAAATAAGGACTGCTTTTTATTAAAGCATGGCCAGTATTTTAAGAATTACTGTAACACTTACTGAAATCAACATAAATCTTCCCCCAAAATTAATCTAATCTAAGATCTTTTAATTACAAAAGAAAGTTGCAATATGAATATAAGTTATGTCGTCCTATACAATTGCTCTTTTTAAAACCAGAACAAACGTGAAATTTTAATCCTGTTTTTAAGTTGTTGCTCTTTCTTTTTACCAATTAATGACTCTTTTGAACTTCACTTCATGATACTTGATTAGCCCTCTTAAATATACTGGAGGTTATACATTGTTCATTTGTGTCATTCATTAATCACTGTTCAATAAATGCTGTCAGAAAGCTGTTGTCTTTGATGTCTCATTGTTCGCTGAATTCTTTCTTGTTGGTAGTTAATCAAATGCTCCCCTGCTGTGGTCAAAGCACAGTTTGATAGCAGTTTCAGAGGTGATCCAGCATTAAAACACAGAGCTTATTGTAGTGGTTCATTTTTCCTTATACCATGCTAAACTGAAAGCTTTCATTTCACAGTCCTTGGCAAATGACACATTGTTGTCATGCTCTTATGACTGAGTAGCTCAGAAAATAGTACTAAGTTCTGCCTTGTAACTGAAGCACACTAATGACTGACTAATTACCTGCAGCTCTGAAATGAACTGCAAAGTTTCTACTGTCAATCACAGTCAAATAATGTTACTTTTTTTTTTTTTTTTAAGAGCAATAGGAATTAGAACAATTGTCACAATGTGTTAAAAATTCAGTTGGTGGTAAGTCAAATGAAAGCATCCAACAGAGAAAAATTTTTATCCTGGGAGAAAATTAACATTTTCATTACTAATGTTTGTTCAGGACAGATTTATATTGAAAATATTCAGGAAGAAATTCTGCAAAAGCAATAGTTAGCAGATGAACTGAAAACAAATGAAGTACCAGCTCAGAAGAGAAGGAAAGAGGAGAATGAAATGGGACCAGGAATTGTCACTGAAAATAGAAATAAATGTAAAAAAAGACTAGAAAATACTGTGGGTGTTTTCTGCTTTTATAGCACTTTAGCATTGCCATGCATTAAAAAAAAACAACACACCCCAAAACAATGAAGTAAAGAAGTAACTGAAAGGGCTTTATTTTTTTTTGTAAATTGAACTATTATTTTGGGTCAGGGTCAGGGTGGGGGAAGCTCCCACACCAACTTTCTAATAGGTTTTCACCACAGTGTTTAAATTTTAAGATTTTTGCATTCTGAGCCAAATGCAGGAAAACCCCTCTCTGCTGAATGCCTGAGCCATGGAATCAACAGGATTCCTTTCATTTAATCTAGGGTAGCACAGAGTCTTTCCATATTAAGAATTTGTTTTCAGGAAATAAGATTCACCATGGAGAAAGAATTTGACTCAGATTGCATTATTTTTCCCCTAGCAAATCTGCATTCTCAATGTAAAGTTCTCTCCTCTCTTGTAACTGGTATTCTAAGGTATAATTATAGGGAGATTGAAAACCTTTTTGTTTTCTCAATTTAAAACTGTTGCTGATAGCTCCTCTTCAGGACACAGGCTGACTCAGTGCCTTGTCACAACATGTTAAGATGTCTTCAGTACCTTCATTGTCTCTTTTTTCTTAAGGTTTTTGTCTTTCTGTGATTATGTTTCTTTTTTTTTTTTTTCTTTTCATTTTTCTCTTTTTCATTGTTCATTATGTTTCCATATTTCCCTATGGGCTCCCAGACGACTTGGTTCCCATTCTCTTCTCTACTTTGTCTGCAACCATTTTCATTTCTAAATTTAATTATTCTTATTAGCTGCTTTCTCTGCTCTAGACTGATTTTCTTTTATTTTGCCTGTTTGATAATCTAATCACATGCACCTAGTTTTGAGCTGCATCTCAGCCTGTTTCCAACAGCTCTTAATCCTTCACCAGAACTTCATTTCTGACCACCAGACAGACCATTTAGATTCATGCCTGGCATGCATTTTTAACACAGGGAGTAAATTTGACATGGATCACATTTATTCAAGCCATGTAAACTCTTTCTGCATACTAGCACCCATCTTCCCTTCTACAAGAATCAGGGAATTAATTCCCAAAGCTAGAACATTACCTCAAGTACCCATGCACCCTGCTGCTGGTCCTGATTGATCCTGTCCTGCCCCACTCACAGGTATGGAGAATGCCTCTCATCTCTTTCTCATTATTGGAAAATTAAGTACTTTAAAATAACAAAAATTACAAATTTTTAGCAGTTTGGGATAGCTTGCTCATCTCACTACTTTTCCTCATCATTATCTCATTACATTTTATATGTCTCATCTGTTTATCAGTACTTATCAGATGCCTCTTATTGACTAGTAAGAGAGGAAGGGAGAAAAATTTCCCTCCAAGTTGGACATTCATACTGGCTTAATAACTAATTTTCCATATACCAAGGTACTTAGCATCAAAATTCTCCTTTGAAGTAAACATTACCTGCTTGATACAAACAGGAAACTACAGAAATGATCACATCTTCAATAAAATATTGTATTAAATGGAGAAGATACTCTTAACCTTAATGGTATCTGGAAAATAGACTCCTGAAATGCTCAGTGGAGCGTGAGTGCTGCCAGAGGGAAGCTTTGATCAGCTCCATTACAAGGAATACGGCTGCTCCTAGGTGGACATGCCAGATCATTCTTGTTGTGGGTTTTTCGTGTGGTTTTAGGTTTGTGTGTGTGTGTGTTTTCATTTTTATTTTCATATAAAAATCTTCCCACCGACTGTGCAAGAAATTTTGGAAGTTGGTCTAAGTCTATGAAATTAAATAGGATACTGGGATAACCCATTTAAGTGACTTGTGCTGTCTATTGAGGGATGTCTCTGGCAAAGTCAAATATTGATGATTATTTATTTCTCAACAGAGTCCAGATGCATCTGCACACTAAAGCTATTCCCCTCAGTATGTTGTTTACTATGTAAGTAGAAAGAAAGTACTCAGACTGACTACTAAGCTAACACTAAATATGATCATGTAACAAGATGTAGTTGCATCTAGGCATACACAAAATAGTACTACAAAATTCTATTAAGTGCATAATCTGTATATGTAAAAATACAAGATATAAAAATTAACATTGCATATGTCTGCGTACATGCACACAAATCTAGCACCAGATATATGTACTTACATTAAATAAAACTTATTGACAAATACAAAATTCTGCACTAGTAGAAGAGCAGAATGCTGCAAATAGCATATTTCAGTAGCATAAGAGATTTTTACCCATTCTTGGTTATCAGCTACATTTCTAAGTTGGACAAAATATTTTATCTGACATCAGAATTCAAATTTACTGTCTTCACAGTATTTCCAATGAGAGGAGGAATACCCATTTTTATCCTGAGAAAATTGACACACACTTACCTAAACCCATACTAGAAGTTTTTAGCTGAACTGATAATTGATGTCAAATAACCCAGCTATTACTACTGTGCTTTTTCCATTAGGCAATTGCTCTTCCCATGGCAGGCAGCATGAGTAACACAAACAAGATTAGTGTTTATTTCATCCAAGGGTGATATCCATGTTATCTTCATACTTGGGAAGCAATTTATAATTTTGTCATTAATTTGTCCTTTTAGGACAGGCATACTATTTTATGTGCTGCAGAAGGTCACATGGGCTGTAGGTTGACATGCTGAATCACAGTTCAGAAAGGACAGTGGAGGAAAAATAAATTAATCACTTTGACTTAAAATGGGATGTAGAATGAAAAACACTGATAGAAGCTTCATTCAGAAGTATTTTCAGGTGTCAGTGTGATAATGTATAGAGTCCAGACTGCCACAGATCCTGCAAATATAATCCAAGTATTTGCATAATATATATATATATATAAAACTAGAAATACAAAAAAGTTATTAATAAATGACAGATTAATTTAATTCAAGATAATACTGATAAGCAGAGCTAGAAAACTGAAATATCCTCAAATGACTTCTTTCCTGCCTTTGTCTGTAATCATGTCTATTATCACTGCAATTGGGATTGTCAGGTGAAAGGTTCACCTGCTTTATGGAATGCGTCTTTGGTACTCTTGCTTTTTGTTTTGTTTTGGTTTTTTTGTTTGTTTCTGAAATGAGAAAATGAACTTTTTATATGCCATATTTTCCTTTTTATTTTAAAAACCAGAAAATTTTATTACCACACTTTCCAAAGGGGATATAGATTGATTTTACTGAATTACCGTTGCTGTTAGTTACTATTATTTTCATGGTGACGTGGCACTCCACTGATAGGCATGCATTGCTCAACACTGCTTGGATCCGCTTTACAGACCCAAGTGATTTGTAGTCTCACTGTGAACACTGGGACTCAACTTCACCTTATTCAGATGGTGAGGCTGAATTCCCAAAGTTCTTCATTTGTTCTGGGTCCTTGAGCATATGTTAAGCTTAAGCAGTCTTTCACTACTGAAGTACAAACATAACTGATTAGTTTCACTTTGATACATTGACTTTCTCCCCCCAAAAAAATACTTTTTAGCTGGAAAGTTTCTAATGAGCTTGACTTAAAATGTGCTAGCTTTAGAAAAACTATGTCTTCCTATACAATATAACATCATTGATCAGTTGAAGATTTCTTCCTCTCTAAACATGATCAGAATTAAAGCAGGCTTGCAGCTTCTTGCAAGAGGAAAAAAAAGGTTTATTGAATGAAGGAGACCATTTTTGAAGCATTCTGTATAATTGAATCATTAGACTTTGGGGTGTAATTAATGGCAAAAACTCATCTAGATGAGACTAAAATCAAGATAAGTTATAAAAGATTCCTTTATTAGTGTGTTTTTCCTATTCAGTTCAACTACCTATCACATTAGAGTGAAGAATATAATATTAAACTTAACATAACAATAGAGTTCAGATCTCAGCAACAGTTAAACTAGTTATTTTATGTGTGAGAAAATGTGGTTTTAATGTAGCCAAGAGACAGCTCTCATTCCTTTCACATTATCTAAAGTTTGTTTTGAGTCTTTCCCCCTGAGTGATTTTCAGTTAAGAGGAGATGCTTTTTTTGTTATACTTTCAAAGGAAAACAGAAGAGCCAGGTAAGTCATTAAACTGGCATATTCCAGTAGTTTACATTTTAGATTTCAGGACAATTAGGTTTTTGTGAGTTTTTAAGAGCAAATTCTTATTTTTAGAGAGGTAAAAAAAAAAAAAAAAAGAAAAGAAACAACAGTAAAGAAAAAGTGAATCCCCTAAAATACCTTTTTTTTGTTTTACTTTCTTTCTAAGTTAGGAAATATACACTGAGAGCTTCAATTCTGTTGCTTAAGAATATTAGATCCTGTTTGTTACCTGAAATTACCAAGTAAGTGCACTAGGTATGAGGCTTGCATTTCAGCACTTGTCCTTGCACATGACAGAGGTTATAGGCACACCATGCATTTGCTACTGCATTATAGTCACAGCTGACGTGACACCCTGCACTCAAAGGATGTTAGAAACTGATGACTAGTTTGTAGACTCTGTGTAGTAGGCAAAAAGGCAATGATACCTGAACCATCCCTGAAGTGCACTGGCAATGCATTTTTCTGCCTGGAGATCTGCAGCATGGCCAGAGGGCTCCTCCTGGTTCATACTCAGCTTCTCGGGAGAGTTGATGGCAGCCATCCCTATTTGGATCACACAGCAAAGCAAAGCTGCCATCAATTCTCCAGATCAGCTGACTGCCACACAATCAAGAACTCTTAGTTCATCTGTTCATGAAATACAGTAAGATGCAAGCAAGGACTAGTAAACCCTAATCAAGAAGAATGTTTCTGTAATTAGATGGGATTGTTTGTTAGCCCAAGAAATTAGAGAAAGCTCTTACAGCACAAACAATAACAGAGTTTATTGCCTCTTTAGTAATTTTTTCCCTTCACAGTCTCATGATTTGCAATAACATTTTGATTTTCATTTAAGCTGTTTGGATTTTGCTGTTTCTACTGCAGTACTTTTAGGCTGTAATGAATGAACATAATATATTATCTTAATAATTTACCATCACAATAATGCTGTGGTACTTTTTGTTTTGTTTTCCTAAGCAAGTAAAGGGAATCTACTCTGAATTACATTTTTTACATGTCACCTTCCCCTTCTTATGACTGTTCCCTGCTTGTGTCTGCTCATCAGGTTACAGCCACTTCACCATATGAATATAGTGAGTTGAAGCAGAAGCTGCAGTAAGAAAAATATTGGTGTTTCTAGATATGTGAGTAGGTCAGGAATACATGAATGCTATCTTCCTAAAAGACTTGAACAAAGAAAATGGGAATGCATAGGAGAATGGCAGGTGTAATGCCATTAGCATACTGCAAGTTGCACTGATACCTCACAATCAGGATTAATGAGGGTCAATATACAGCGTGCATTGCTAATAAGCACAGGAAGAAGTAAATCAGGATCCCACTCATTTTGCTTGACAGAAGGCAGTCACAGATCACTTCCAACACTTCCCTCAATGAATGATATGCCATGCTAGATGAGGCAGAGATTATTTGTGTCATTGCAAACGCATAAGCAGGTTCCTCTGGGCTATCAGTGGGCACCTTTTATCCTCTCTCTGTATGAGATATGAACAGGTTTGCGTCTGTCTCTGAAACTACGTTCATGACAGCTTACATGTTACTTCATGAACACCCTCCAAAAATCAGACTTGCCATGCATGCAGGCAACAGTTTGAAACATATGGATGGCTGCATCAAATCTCCATGATTTCTCATGGCTGTGCACACCCTCATCTTTGTACTCTGCCTAACAAGGTCTACAAGTCCCTAGCCTTTACACTTAGTGCGCTGCTTTTGAATATTTACTTCAAAGAGGTAGAAAGAGGTGTTCAATAAACTTAAAATAGAGAGGAGAGGTGGAAACTATCTGAGTGTGGTCATATCATGTTAGGAAGTTGCTTTGTAGACAATTACTTGGGAGAAGATGTAGCAAGAAGTCAGGTTCTATGGGAGGTTAATCATATGCTTACTTCAACAGTTCAATCTCATATGTGGTTCTAAAAAAAAAACCACGTAATTTGCATTTTGCAGTTTCCTTTTGACATCTGAACTTCAAAAAGAAAAAAAAATTGCAGTTGCCCATTGTGTTTATTGTATTTCAAGTTTCACTGATTATTTAATAAAACAGGGACTCTTTTGGACTTTTATCAGCTGGTCTTTGTACTATCCTCATTTCATGTTTGATGGTTCTACTCCTGGATGCAAAGAAAAGTGAAGAAAATGTTCATTATTCCCAAGGGCACTGAATATAACAATGCCCAGACAGAACTGCCAAAGTTGTACTTTGTGCACAAAATATGCACAACTCCCATTTTCCAGAAGCTTTCCATCAAATACAAAGCAGCAGAGCTTAAGTGAAAAAATACATCATTGTGTTACAGTGACTGTGACAACCCCAGGTCTCTCTGCAGGTTATTCTGCTACACGGTCACCAACTGCTTCAAAGCACCAGAGGTTTTGGACCACAAACAAAGAACTGGTGAAAGCAGTCCAATTCACTAAGTGCTGATGACAATTTAGGACTAATGATGTCAAAAAGCCACTGACCACCTCTACCCTGTTTTGCCTCCCTGCCTCCTTCTTGTGCAAAAATATACTTGCATGCTCTAAGAAAAGTTTTCTCTTATTACAAAATTTCAGGAAGATTTAGGCAAAAAGTTATATCCTTATTTTTTTTCTGTGTAAATCTAAGAATCTTATAGCTGGGAACACTATACTACAAAATGATTAAATTTTAATAATTTAAAAAAATGTTGGAAACTATGACAGAAAAGGAAATTGTTTTGTAAGGCACAACCAGTATTTATTCACTTCTGCTGTATCAAGTAGTGGCCCTAGATTAGAGGTGGGGAGGAAGTAGGCATTATACTTGCCTAAAGAAACATCCTCCTTCACATTACTCTGAACAAGTGTTCTGCCTACCTGCTGTCTGCACCTTTGCAACACTGGCACATTGCAGTCTGTGGCCAACAATGCAGAGTGCTGAGCTTTCTAAATGGGTTTTAAAACAATTTTCTTTCATCCAACACAGGAAATACTGAAAGTACAAAAAATTTTATTAGGTCCCAAGACAGAAGGGGAAGAGGGTCTTGGAACTTGGAAAAAAGTAATATAAATAATTTCTAACACTATATCTAATCATACATGTAAGTCTAGTCACTCTGAGTCTCATTTGGAAAACAGTGTTTTCTTCTGAAGGGTTCTGATTAAAGCTGCAAAGGATTTTGCAAGCCTTATTCTGTAGCAAGAAAAGTCAGAAGTCTAGCAAGAGCCTAATTAAAGTCAATGAAGAAATTAACAAATGAAAACTAGGGAATAAAAAGAGCACACAAAAGAAAAGGAGAACAAAAGTCATGGTGGTCAGAGGTTTGGCGTTTTTGAGGTTTTTTTACTGTCTTCTGTATTTCCCATCTGATGAGTTACCCAACCTACAATTATAGCACCACCGAAACACAGGCATCTCTGTATGTATCACACATATGCAATTTTGGGTTCACATTTCTGCATTAGAAGGTGAAAGTAGATGTTATACAGAGAAGCCCTGAAAAAAAATTAGCTGACTTCCTGCAGGAAAATTCTCAGGGTCAGTTTCAGGGAAATCCTGAAGAATCCTTTAGGGTGCACTCACTTGCTCTGTGGGCCAGTTCGGCACTTTTGCATTATCCAGTTTTATGTCAGCTATCACACCTGTTCTTTTAATATGAATGTCAGACAAAATAGATTACTCTGATTCTGGTTTTTTTTTTGTGGATGTTTCAGTGTCCTTCCTAAAAGGACACCAAGACATCACCTATTGTGGAGGCAGAAGCAATTTATAGACTGCCTGAACTTAGATTCTGCACTGGGAGGGAGCCTATCCTTGGTGTGTGGAGAGATCATCCTGGAAATTAGTACATCTGCAGAGAAACCTTGTCAGGAACAGGCAATGTAACTTTATAATTCAAGTTTCCCTCATACTCAGTATATTTTATTGTGGTCAAGGAGGTATAATCTCTAAAAGATTAACTGTCCTTGATACAAGAGTTTGGGAATGAAAGCTGGAACACTGCAGAAAAAAATCAGTTCTGATCACTATTTTGGAATGAATCAACTGGATGGGGAGGAATGGCAGTATGAGGTGAAGTCATGCAGGCCACCAGTACGTCATAAGTTATTACCTCTCCTTCTATGGGTACTAGAATTTTGATAATGCTAAATGTGAGACTCCGTAAATATGTCTAGAGGAATTTTAGAAAAACAAGTCCTTGCAGCTGCCTCTTATTTTTCTAGGGATGTTGGAATTTGTTTCTCATTTTCAGATCCCTATGTTTTTATTTTTTTCCTAAGGTTTTCATGGGTTTTTCCCTTTAAATATCTTTTTTTTTTTTCCCCCCAAAAGACTACTTATAACCTCTTCATACTATTTCAGTGCTCAAATATGTTTTAAAATTACTATGAAATTGGCACCTTACCAGCTATAGGTGTTTACATCCTACAAAATGACACATTTGCACCATATGCTCTGACAAAAAGAACAATTCCTTTTTGGTCACCATTGCATAAATAGGAAAATATCCAAAAGGAAAGCTGAAACAAAAGTCACACTGTGTCTAAAACTTATCTGAAAAGTCCCAATGTGATGCAAATCCTTGCGTGTGTAACTGAGAGCCCTACTCTGACATCTCCTTTGACGGCTTGGTACTGGAAGCATGGCTGGGCCCCTCTACTTCTGGTTTATGGCACATGCCATTTGAACAAACTGTCGGTGAAGTTCACACCTGAGAGTTGTATACATGAAACTGGAATTCTGGAAACATCACAAGGCTGGCATTAATCAGAAATGAAAATAACACAGTCATGATGAATAGGTAAACTTCATGGCAAAAATGCCCACTGCCAGTCTAGACCTTGATCTGAGTGGTGCTAGTGACAGGTTTAGCTGTTGAATTTCTGATGTGGGAACAACTTACAGGAGAATTCTGTTATTGAATGAGTGTTCCTTTATGTTACTTGAGTTTTGGAAATATATTCCAGCAGCTACAGAGTAGTTGGCTAGCTAATAAAATCAAAAATATGATCAGTACATAAATAGATGGCTAAAGGATAAAAGTGTCATACCTGTTATAAACTAAAAAAAGCAAGCTAAATCTTTCTGTTAACACTATCTACGGAAAGGAAGAGTGGGAAAGCAGGGAAATTCAGCAGTCATCCAGAGACAGGCTGGGCATCAGACTGATCAATAAAATAACCATTTGGGTATTATTTCTCCGTAGTTCATATATGACTTATTAAAGAAAGCTCTGCCTTGACAGATGGTCCATAGTCTTGTCTCATAAAGCTGATAGGGCCATATCTCAACCTTTAAGTAGAAGAAGCACTACATTATTCTTTTCCACCACTTAAATTAAAAATCTCCTTTTCACATCTCCATTCACAGATAGTATAGTTACCTGTCCGACAATCATATGGGCTTTTTAAGCACAGGTAGTTACATTCTTATTTGAGATTCTGAATTATATATAGGTCCTTTCAAGCAAATAATGACACAAAATATGGTAGTCTTCTTTCTAACAATAATAATAAATCATAAAAACGAGCAGCCTTCATTACAGGGTTCTGTGAAGTTGAAGATTTCAAATCAAACTTTTTTAAAAGCCCAAGAGCAGAATTTTCTGCAAATAGGTCTAACTCCAATTACTGTTCAACTCTTGTGAAATTATCCAACACTTTAATACCAACATGTCTGTTTCTCAAATTGACAGAAAGTTACTTTATTGTCTCTTCACAAGGTGGTAGAAAACATTCAAGGTCTTGCAAGACCTTTTCCCAGTGGAGAAGAAATCAATTAAATAGAATCTTGAGTACACATTATGTATAACTTGATTTAAATTTAGACGTAAACTGTATCTCAAGCATGAGAGGACTGCACGTGATAGTATTTGAAACAACCTTACAGAACATTTGCAAGCACTGACTCTGCTTCAGGTATTCAAGCACTCTGTTAGAAACAAATTTCCTTGCACTACTCAGAACACTACATAAGAAAAGCGACAGCAGCACTTTGCATATCTTGTAGAAACACACCGTTTATTTACAGACTTAAGAGAGCCTGGAACATTCATCCAGGCAGCTTGTTATGCAATTTATATGGTACAATTTGCTTCTGAAATAAAAGAGTACAGACTGCCTTTTATGTCTTTATGTAATATGCCATGTAGGAACTATAGGCATTACACATATTTGGGGTTGGAATCTATACTGATTTCCAATATAGTAAGTATAGTCATTCAATTCCAAGCCTATATGTCCTTTCTTAATTTCCTTTCACTCAGAAACACCCTTAAAACAAAACAGATAGCACAGCTCTATTTTAAATATTCTTTTTGCTAAATGTTATCCTCCTGCAGCTTAATATAATAGGCACAAAGAATACACGAAAGGGAGTAATAAACTCTAAAAGGCAGAGTCAGAGGAAATTTGCAGATGCAGCTTTCTCATTCTCAAACAGAGCAAATGTGATTGTTCCTCTTCACGAATTACAAGTGGAACACAGATTAGGTTTGCTATAAATCTTGGTGAACTCATTTATGTGGTTATATTATTGCATATCAGAGTGATAATTCATGTGACAATTGTAGAAATCACATGAACATTCAGCACCAACTGATTTTTGCCAAACTTTCTTTATTTAGCTATAAAATCAATTTGTATATTTTGATTTAGTAAGTATAATTTTAAAAACTGTTAAGCTAATGATAAACGAGGCTGTTTATTGCCACATGAGATGATCACACAACTGTTGGTCCAATGACCATCCTTGTAATAACAAAGACAAGTCTTTATGGGTTAGTAATTCTCACTCCGTATTAGCTTTGCAGTATTCCTGCTGCTTGATAACAGAGAAAATACAAACTGCCTTGCAAAGCAGACAGACTTTTCTACTGTGTACTTCTGACATAAATCTTTTGCTTTACAAACTGATTTGAACATTATTGCCTATTTTAAAATATAAAATGGTCAATTAAGCAAAAAGACTAGTAAGCACATAACTCCATCAATAACATACACATCTTTTCACACAAAAAAGAAGCCAAAGTTAATCCTCTTCCAGTGCTTCAGACACAGTGATAGATATTTTGCCATTTAACTCTGAGTCATTTCTGGAGGTGATGCCACGTTTTAACCAATATATCCCTTGTTGCTCTATGCAATTTGTTCAGTATATTTACTGACTAAAAGAAAAGCATTAGACCATTAGGCACTGTTATTAAAATACAAAGCTACTGGAATCATGGACATCATAGAGAAGGGAAGAAAAACAACCTATCACCCAGCCATCACACTGACTGCAATAAAAGCCAGCCTTTGGCATTTATTCATCTTAGTGAGACGTTGTTATTGAGTATGTTCCCACATTATATTTCATGAAAAATACTATGTGCAGCAACAACAAATGGCTTGGCTGAATTTTGAATATTGCAGTACTGATAAAAGTCAGGAAAGATCATCTAGATGCCAGAATTGGAAGAGATTTGGACTACTATCTAAGAAGTTCCTGTGCTACATAAACTGTTCTGTATATTATGGATAACCTGGACTGAATGAGAAGAATAAGTTTTTAAGGCCAGAGACATCCCTAAAGTATAAGTGGCTATTTGACTTCTACGACAGCAGCAGTAGTGAGCAGGACAAGCTCACAGAATGTGAGCAAGAACCACGTGAGATGGATAAAAATCCCAGGAAGAAGTCTTCACATTGATCTATCAGGTTTCTTGAAGAAATCATTAGGGACAGTAATGGAAAGAAAAACAGCGAGGAAGTGACACATACAAAATTTACAAAGAGTCAAGCACAGGAAGTTGCTTTAAGTGACAGTAAACAGGGCTCAAATGCATTCACTGTAATGACACTGAGTTTATGCGATGCAGCCTTTTTAATAACCAGGCTTTTTCAAGTATTATATGGTGCAGTGTAAGGCAGAGGATTTTCTCTAAGACAAAGTTTTCCTTCTTAATATGTATCTGATTTCATTTGAAATGGTTTCTCAGATTTCTAAACACCTCCTTGCTCAGGACTTTGATTTTTACCACTGTTCTATTACCTCTCTCCTTGAATAGGTCAACGCCCTTTCCTGCTTTCCTTGGAAATTATTATTGCACAGTAGTGGATGCACTTGAAGGAAAAAAGAGAAAAAAGTTTAAAACCCCCAATAAAATAAAACCCTCAACCCCTCAAACCAAGCAGCAATGGCATTCAACCTTTAAAACTGAATGACTCAAAGG
Source organism: Caprimulgus europaeus (assembly GCA_907165065.1). Next base: position 17,119,660 of record OU015538.1, on the reverse strand, counting down.
CAGAGTATAGCTAAAGAATGAGTGCACCTGGAATGCACCAGGAAAGCAATTGAAGTTATTTCAGTATAGTTGGCACATGCCCAGAATATAACATAAAGAATTGGACCCTGGCTCTACTTTTCTGTAATACATATATTTTGCATTTATTTTTTGTTTCTGCTCTGGAATATTTCAAAAACTTGAGAGCTGCAAAAAAATGAGAATTCTTTCCCTGTTTTGTAATTACTAAGTTGTAGAAGCAGAAGTAAATATGACTCCACCAAAACAGAAAAGTTCTTTTTTTTTTCAAATAAAAGCTACTGTTCATCCTAAGTGTACTGTTAAATCTGTTGGGTTTTTTTTTAAGACAAATAAAAAGGATATTATTAACTGAAAACAATTTCTGAATGATATTTTTCTCTCCTAAATATTGATTTAAAATAATCAGGTAGCTTCTTTATTTGTGGATCTCATTAATTAAAGAAAAAGCAAGCCTTGGATTTGTAAATGACATGCATACTGAAACAGGACCCTGGAATTTCTGTAAATTCAGTGCAGAAAGTGGGTCAGATAACATATTCATTACAGTGGGTGACAGGTTTTTTTTTCCACTGCTGAATCTTTTTGAGCATTAATTCCAGTTCCTAGAAGGCCAAGATACAACAATAGTGTATGAAATTCTGGTTGTGATGATTCAGAGACATTCTGATTACTTTGGAATAGTCATATGATGTTGAAGCTATGGTCTATTTGTTACTTGCACAGATGAAGAGTGAAAAATCTAATGTCAGTGAAGTCAATGTAAAAGTTCCACTGGCCTCACTGGAAATAGGATTCACTGGGAACAATTCATGAACTGTTTCAGGTACAAGATGAAATTCAGAGTCTCCCTGGTGTTTCAGGTTTATATTAAAAAGCACAACCATTAAGATCTGTTCAAAGGAGACTATGACTGAAATAGCAGCAGTGTTAGATTAAGTCATTACACAAACCAAAAGAGAAACTTCAGGAAGCTTTAATACATATAGTAGCTACTTAAATAAACATGAGTCCAGGTAACCCTCTTGCCTGCTCAATACTCGTAAGTGTCATATGATCCTATTGGCATCTCCTGAATGGTGAGGAAATCTGATACTGTAAATAGTAACTGCTAGTCTTCCATTCAAATGCCACCCAGAACTCAGGCAGAGAAATCAGAGGGAGCTGGTGTTCAGAATCAGCACTTGAGACCACATTCTGGTTTTTGTATTTCAGAGTTAGGATCCAGGGACCAAAACCACATTTACCCTTTTTTAAACTCTCTCTCGCTCTCTCTGTTTTGATTTCCCCCCTTCTTTCTCTTTTTCTAAGACTGCTTTGACTAATAAATGATATTTATGTTCAACACACAATAGTGTTTCTTGAACAGTGCCCAGGGTGTTGTCTTTGCACATCTCACCTACCCAGACCTGTGGGGACACTACTGGCAATTGTAAACCACAAAGACATTTTGGCATGACATGGCAGTATCATAGAAGTTGAATTCACAGTTGGTGATAATGAAAAATAGGCATCTGCTATAGATTAATCATCCTGGACAAAGAAAACATCATAAGACCAAGGAATTAAATAACAAACAAAAATTGTGAATCACTTTATATCATAACAAGAGGCTTAGGAAAAAAGACTCCTTGCCTAACTTCTAACCCATAACCTAAACCAGAAAAATTCCAAACAAGATGACTGCAAAGAGTGTGCCTGGAAACAAAGTCCAAGCAATGAAAATTCAAACAAACCAGTAAGATTATACCAACAGCCTTCTTAAGCAATCCAAGCAAGCAGAGAGAGAGAGGTAAACTGATGCATGTTAACCAACAAGTACAAAGCATTCAGGATCCTTGTTTTGGACACTAAGTTCTGGACCTATCCCCTAGCTAGCCCACACAACAGAGCACCTCACCTGTCTCACCTGGAGCAGAGCAATTTCCAGTATCATTAGGACTGGAGTGCTGTAGCAAACTACCTCAGTCATGGAATAATTTAGAGGAGAGACACCAGGACCCAGTGTTATTTCTTAAAGGACAAATTTATGTTAGCAATGCATGAAGCTTTCACATTTTACCCACTTGGCAGCACATGAAAAAAAACATTTTTTTGGAAACATAGCAATAAATAACTATATTCTGTCACTGAGGTACTTTCTGCTTCTCACTGAGTCAGAACTGCATAGAGCTCACAACAGCCTTGTATAACATTTCAGAACATGCTTCATGCTTGGCTTTATGACACTGCAGTTCTCCTGCACCTGGAGAGGTTTCCTTGGAGCCCTGGACCAGCCCACTATAGACAGTCTCATCTCTCCCTCATACCAGCAATTCCTCCTTGCTTCACTTCCCTTCCACACCTGAGATACCTGAAATCAGTTCCAGCTGTGGCTGGGTTGAATGGCAGCAGTTTCCTGGGAGTGATTCACTGTTTCACACATTGAGTTTTTCTTAAAACAAACCAGCCCTTTCTTAAATCAAAATCCACTGATCCTCAGCAGGCAAAACAACCTCTCAGTTATGGTAAAAAGCTATCAACTTTTCTCCTTAAATAAAAAGCAAAGGAAAAGCAAATCCATATTCAAGCACAGAAAGAGGAGAGGTATAATTCATCCTGCTGTTTTATACTATATGTGTGCACACATACTATAGGCTGAGTTTAATATATTACTGCATTAAATAGGCAAATACCTAGGGTCTGACCACTGGCTAAAAATGCTTTTATCTATCAAGGAATGGATACATGGTTCCTTGATATACAAGTCATAGTATTCATATACAGGACTGTGAAATACTTTTTTCTCAAAACCATTTTCTCACTTTTTTTATCTCCCCTTTCCATTTCTACTATTTTTTCAGTTGAAAAACTGTGATATTGCTGTAGGTTCTCTTCTCCAAAACAGTAGCTAGAGAAGTCCATCTCTTTCCCTGGGCAGCTTTGGGAGCTTGACCTCCTTCCACCTTCACCTTTGTGAGAGAAATCCCTACCACCACCTTCAGCTGACCTCTTCTGAAGTCTGCAGTGTAGATAAAGGAGAAAGAAGTTGAGTCTTGGCTTCCCAACTAATTTTTAGCTCTCTAACCATCAGAATATCTTTTATTTGAATAAATTTTAGTAAGTTCATACCTTTTCTTACAGGAACATAAATTGTTCAAAGGAAAAAAGAAAAATCCAAGACTAATATGAGTCTCTATTACTATAGTTCTGTAAAGATGCTAAAAATTCTAATGAGCTTATAGCAGTAGCTTTATCTCATTCAACTCTTAAATCTCTTCTTCTTAACTTAGATGCCAGCGACAATGTAAGATCTTACATATGAGAGATAATCCCAGCTCTTACCAGTTGTATCTTTGAAGCTAGATATAAGTAAGGCTAGATGAAAACGGGGTTTAAAATTCTAGCCATCCTCTGCATCAGGTTTCTCCAAATGTTACCAGTGACAGGAACAGTTGGAACTTTCTGGAACATCTGATATTCTGATCATTATGATATTACATGAAGTGCTCATTCAGATAATCTTAAGTATAAGAGTAGAAATCTAAGAGCTAAAATACATGCAATTTTGATGTTGGTGAAAAACAGACTGGGACAACCTACTTACAGCACTGAGCAGATTGGATGAACAGATATTGAACTCAGCACCTGAACTGAATTTGGGTACTGGCAGAATACAAGTTAATATAACTTAGGGAAACTATTCTAAATAGATGTTTAATAAGAAGAAAGGCGGAAAATTATCAGAAGAATAAAAAGTTAAAGAAGTATGATTTTCATATTCATTTTAGTTTCAAAACTACTTAATTTTAAGGTTTCAATTCAACTGGGATTTTAAATATAGTTACCAACTAAAAAAAACCCAAACCAAACTCTTGTTTTTTTCACTACATCAACTAACATGCTTTAACAGAATCAACAGATATAACAGGAAATAGTGCATGACCTAATTTTGATTTATTCTTTATTTAGTATAAGCACTAAACACAACTGTGTTTTTAAAATGTAACGGAGTGGAGTTTTTAGCTCTAAGCAGTACTATTTGTTTTTTCTCAATCTATTAAAGTGACTTGGAACAAATATATACCTCTAACTTCATGCAAAAAACCCAAATTATTACTTAATGTAATTATAAAGAGAACACACTGAGAATCACATGATTGTCTCAGGCAAAGAGTTAAAAAAATCTTTTTGTTCCATCATTTAGAAATAATTTTTGTAATTCAACACATACCTTGTTATTCAAGCCTTTTCTAGAGGAACTATGAGACTCATAAATTATTTAACGGTAACTCTGGGTTGAACATGTTTCACCCCACTTCATACTACTGGTATAATCACCTTTTTGTCTAGAAATAACAAATCAGCACTTCTTTGTCAATCAGAGTGAATCACACTGGGTTTTTTAGTCAACGAAAAGATCAGTAAAGCTAGAAGGAGAACTAAAATTAAGTTCAGAATCTACAAAAACAGAGTATCATGGTAATATCTCTGCTCTTTGTGTTTCACTTTGAGCTGTACATATCAATCATGTATTCAAAAGAAAAAAGGAGCAAGTTTTTTAAAAAACAAGGTTAATAGGTAAGCCCAAGCAACTGCATCATTCTTTTAACTATTTACCAGATTCGTCAACAGAATCAGGCTGCATTTAAAGCTTAGATGTGAAGTAAAAAATACAATTCCTAGGGGGCACACAGAACCCAATAACTTTCTTCTTCATGCTTAATAATCTTGTATGTGAGGGACCAATCTAATTTGTGGAAACGAATTGTACCTTAGGGATATGTTATTTCAACCCAAACTGAATATATTATTCATTCTAAAAAGTAGCAATAAAGATTATATAAGATGTAATTCATTATTTTTCTAAATGTTCCATGATTCCACTGGGAGGTGAGACCTAAATAGCTTACAGGAAGCCTACCTTAATTAGGTTGCTTTTCAAATCAAATATAATATAATTTTAACATAAAAATGTCACTCAAGGGAAGTATTCCATTTACAAGGAGGATTAATGAAATTTAAAGGGGAAAAAAAAAAGACAGATCCATGGGTAATATAACATGTGAAGGAATCTGAGAGAAGGAATGATGCACACGTAAATGGACGTGTACAAATATGCAACTAGCTATGAGCTATAAACAGATATCCATCTCATATTCATGCATGCCTACACACCCACAGAGAAAGGCAATTTGTTACCAGAGCAACCACGGTCAGTTGGTTTTTTGTCCTCCATCAGAATTGGTTTGCATTTTTGTTAACTCATTTTAGCTACTAGAAGCTTGGAAGAATTTATTGTGTAAACAGATTCATTTAAGCTTAGTACAAATGTTTACACTTGTAAGAATGCTTTTTCCAGCATTATGATGAAAAAAAAGAAGAAAATTAAAATATTTCTCAGAGATTTACAAACAGTTCATTGGAAGACACTGAAGTTATAATCGAGGTACTTCGCCTCAGCAGTGCTATTAAAACATTATTGTGTATGCCATAGAAACAGTCATTGCCTTTTCTGGGTACAGAGAAATGCTTCAGTTTCTCAGATCCCAGAATGCAGTAATTTCCATAAATATTGACTTTTAATGAGGGTTGTGGTCAATGATTTAATTTGTGGACTGCAATTCCACTGTAATTTAAGAGGCAAAAAAAGACGTTGAAATTTAGGAGCTTTAATTCTCAGTGTATCCCTTTCTAAAGACACTTAGTACGGAGTTTTATAAGCTTTCAAATAACCTTTAAATGAAGTACTTGAATTCCACTATTACCATGCACTTGCAATGCTCCAGGTACCCAGCCACAGCTGAATTTTCTGCAATTAGGCAGCACAATTTGAAACTTCTGGCCTTACCTTTTCTGTATCCCAGTTAACACAGTAGAAATACTCTAGGAAAATTTAGGCATTCAAGGATTTATACATTCCAGGTAACCATGGGCCTTGGCTGGAAGATGCTGTTTATAATCCACTTACAATTCCTTTTTCATTTCAGGCAAGAAGCTTGAAATGAAGAGGTCTTTTGACAAAATGAGTGAGGGAAGCAACAGCTGTAATTTTATAACTTTTTTCCTTTTTTTTTTTTTTTCCTGTGAAAAGGTATAAAAGATTGAGAGTCAAATAAAACCCAGAATACAGTATTCTGTGATAGGACCAATCATATTCTATACAAGAAACAAGTCCATCCTGTAAGTCTGGTCTATACTTAAAAGAAAACAGACTAATGTATTTTATTAATTATAGTCTGCTCATCAGAGACACTTTTCCAGTAAATAAAAATCATATTTCCTCCAGAGAAATTACATGTGTGGAGTGGCTAGGGGCTGCAAACCATATTTTTTTCTCATAAATGGCAATAGGGATTTTGTAATATGATTTCACATACAACTCAAATATTTTAATACAGAATGTTAAGAAGTACTTAACTAAATCTGTGAAAAAAAAAGTTATTGGTGAGAGACTACAATTTCTAATCTACAATTTCACAATTCTGGGTCAATCTTTCTCTAATTTGCTTAGAACAAGAAAAAGATATTGTTTTGAGTCAAATGAAACTTTGTTTTTAGCTATATATTTTAACCTTAAAATCTGCTATTTAATTGTAGGCAGTTTTCTAGATGAAATGTTATTTCAATTTTATTTTTAATAAAAGCTTTTATGTCTGTTTCTTTTCAAATTTTAAAAGGTCTTTCTGGAATTTTAGTTGACTTTTTTGTATGGATAATGCAATGTACTTGCCAAATAAAACTGCTCACAACTTTATGCCAGTCTATACAGATCTTCAGACTCAAGTTGCCCTGAGTATTTCAACCAGCTGCAGATACTTCTCTGTTTCATCACCCACAGAAGGTGACTGCTGCTCACTGCCAATGAATGAAGTCTGTCAAACTGCAATCTTTCTATATTCTCAAAAAGATGAGGCTGTAGTAATAAGCAATTCTGAAACCTTGAGACACTTAGAAATAACCAGGACTCTCTAGTTAATGAACAAAAAACAATTAATCAGTTCCACATAGCAATTTGTAAAGCAAATAGGTAAAGTGACAAATTGTCACGCACAAGCATCGTGTACCCAAATACTGATTACATGCTTTATAGTATAATGTTCTCTATGTGTATTAATATGCAGATTTAAAATAAATTACAACCTTTGTTATGATTAATATTTGATGCACTTAATGATATTTGACAGATGTCAATCTTTTTATTTATTTTTCAGTATTTTCTTCTTATATTACAACATTCCTGAGACTATTTTTAGCCTTCTCTAAACTATTTGCTAAGCTGTCCTTTTCCCTATAGAAAATGTTAAGGACTGCAGCGTGTCATGCCACAGTAACAGCCCCTGACATCCTCTTCTAGCAGGGCTTTCAGTACATATGAAGGTTCTTCACTACAGATGAGAAGAACTGGGATAAAGAATAGCCTATCAGAGCCCATAATGTGCACCTTTACCATTTGAATCCACAGATATGCATATTCATCAGTCAGCTCTTCCTCTTGGGCACTGATTGACTTTATGACCTGAGGAAGAAAAACAGCTTCTGATACCAAAACAGAAAGTTCTACAGCAACCATCCAACCTCTTGTGTTCATAATAGGAAACTAATCAACTACTGGCTGAAGGAAATTCAAGGTATTGTTCCTTTGCACACTGATGATAATGTTGTGTGAGCTAAGGTGAAAACATCTCTCAAATGCAATCATGGTTTTACTGCTACTTATTCCACATATAATCCCTTAAGCTCCACATCTTCTCCTAGGAGAAGTCTTCTTTGTCTCTGCTACATAATTCCCATCTGATGCCCTGGAACTCACTTCTCCTCAACCTGGAATATTCTCACAGGCTTATAGGCCATCTTTTCCAGCTCAATGAACTGCCTCCTAGCCTGTCTGTCAGCGTCACAGCACGTGCATGATGCTTTGTGCAGGCATCGGGTTATGACCCTTTGGCTGTAGGGTCACTGCAATGTGAGTGCACATCTCCACCTATAGAGCTCAGAAGGTTCATAGGAGACAGGTCCATCATGGGGCAGGGGAAGAAGAGGGGTCATATATAACAGTGGCCTTCTTCCCAGGGGGCAACCAAAACCTTGTACAAATGAGATTATACAAAAGTACAAGTGCATCAGCGTCTGACCATGTCTCGCAGCCGTCCCAGACCTTCCTTCATTTTCTGCTTCACAAGCTCTTCATGGTAAGTAAGGATCACAACATCTGTACTAGCTGCTTCCAAGACAACCTCAAGGGACTTAAAAAGGCTTGAGAGAATGGGGTAGATCAATATATCAATTTGCAAAGCTCTCTTTTTCCTGAATATCTCTCCTCTACTCTTGGGAATGTAGGGGACTTGGTGATCTCCAGTTCTGTGCTCTTATTGTTAACCAGCAAGTGGTTGGGTTTTTTCAAGGTGGCTTACTCACAATACAAATATTAGAAATAAAATATGGAGGCTTATATTTTCCATATTCAGATGAGTCATTTGGGATTCAGCTATGGTCATTACAGTTTAGGTAAGTTGGGTCACACAGGAATGGAGAGATTTAAAAAAAAAATCTGGAAGAAATATTTTTCAAAAGAAAGGAGAGATTCCGGTTGTCATTTTTTATTTCCTATGATTTTACAGCCTGCTCTTTGATTTTCTGTGCAAGAAACAGTCTGCCTGTCTTATCTGCAAAAGAAGATAAGGGCACATCACATCATAGTATTTTGAACCAACTCTTAGCCTTAGACTCTGCTCTAAGGTCTCATTACTCCCAGAGGATATAGATAGAAATGTCTGTCTCAGGGGTACAATTTTTTTTCCTTCAAATTATATGACAAATCTTTAAGAGAAGTTATTTGTCCATTATGATACAATATGTCTAGAAATGGTATCCATCATGACTGAGGAAAAATCATTCATTTTCAGACCTGTCAGTCTGAGCAGACAAAATAGGTAGGCATCTCAGTATGGAAAAACAGAGGCAGCTCATCCTCTATTAAAGTTTAGCACCATCAAGGGACCTCTGACACCCAGTAAGTTAGTTCTTCCTTCCTAGCAGTTACTTTTACTTTTTAAACAGGAAATTCAGGCTTAGATTTGGAGTACATCTATTTTAACTCTGAGAGCAGGAGAGAGCTGAAAAAATAGAAAAGCTCGAGTGCATACTCAACCTATACCTCTGATGTGCTTGAAAACAAGCTGATACAGTTACACACTCAGTTTATCCCTTGTTTATGATATCCCAGTAAAAATGAAGCAGTAAATGGTTAGTACAAAAATTCAGAATAGAGGCTAATGAAACAGTGTTAGGCAGGTGGAGCAAAATCATGTTTTGGAATGCATAGAGACTTGTCATATAATGTGATGATAGTGTTAACTGCTTCTTGAACAGAAGCCTTACATCATATTCCAGAAGCTCACAGAAACTACACCACTATTAGGAAGCAAGCTATGACAGCAAGAGCTACATTAATTCATTTTGTAATACAGATTTTTACATGCATCCTTCTATCAGATTACTTAATTATTTAAAAAAAAAATTTTTAAAAAAAAGGGAAATTATCCATTTTAAAATGAGAAATCTAGTTGCACAGGTTGTTAGAAACAGAAATTGTGTTAACATCAGTTAATGGGTAACCCTTCTCCCCTCCACCCCCAAACATGCATAGCTTTATGCAGCAAGAGACAAACTTGTTCTCGGGGCTATTAGACATCTTTTCCTTCTGAGATGTTTGTTTCTATAGATGCTTCTGACCACGCTGAGCACAAGATCTGAACACTCAACTTCCACGACCCTCCCTCTAATGCCACTTGGAAATCTAGGCCGAAGAACTCCAGATGAAAGCTGTAACAGGACAACACGCCAAAGGAGTGAATGCTGCTTATGCTACATAATTTTATCTCACAGTGAACTTCCTCTCAGAATCGCGGTGTTTTTAAATGTTCATTTGCAGATTGTTCCATATATAACAACAAGATAGGAAACAAATACTCAAGTCTTTAACCCTAACCCTTCATGGTTTGGACTGTCTCCTTAATAAAATGTATCACCCAGTACCACACCATAGTTCTGGCAGGGGACTTCCCTATTAACAATTCCACAGTATGAATATCTTACAATAAAGCACCAAATAAATAAAAGTATTAGCCAGACCTGAGGGTTAGGTCTTCAAACTTCCAGTAACAGACACATAACTCTTTGTGCTTCACTTATTATGGCAATGAAATAATTCTGACCAAAAAGTGGTCTGCAACTGATACATGCAATTTCTTTAATTTAGCCTACCCTTAAAGTAATAGACATTAAAAAAAAACCCAAACAAAAACAAAACAACAAAAAAGAAGGCTTGAATTAAAGCTTCTTTATCACACAAAAGCATGTACATCAAAACAAATTGCATATGTAATTGTATTTTGATCATGTTCTTATTATCTATTATAAATCTTGTGTCTGAATACGGATATTGTACAATTACTTTCTCCATTTGGCATAATTGTTTTGATCTTAAATGTTATTCATTCTAAGAGAAAAATACAGTAGATGATATTATATAACAAAGGAAGAATTTATGAGTAATGATGCTGCTCAACAAACCAATTTTCATTTTGCATTTAATAACTGCAAAGCTACTGTAATTGTTGTTATGTGTGTGGCCGAAATTATGTGGCAATTGCTAATCTAATGATACAGCTACAGTAACTGTAATTCCTGAAAAGTGAATCAGTTAGTCTAAATAAAAAATGTTGTACATCACCTCTCTGTAGCCAAATGTTGTCAGTAATATTTCAATTAGAAAAAAAATACATTATTAGGCTTTTATATCACAGTAGGTGGCATCGAGTTCACCTAATTTTAGCCACCAGGAAGTAAGGAGCATAGTCTAATTCTAAAGTATCAATTTATTGCACCATCAATTACCAGAAGATAATTAATTCCTTCTTAAAATAGGTGGGCTTAATTTTCCTCTGGAGAACACATTCACTGACTACAGATCACTTCCAGATGAGTTTTGTAGACTAGGTACCTAAATGAAACATAGGTCTTAGATAAGTGTTCTCAGACAGGATTTAGACTTTTGAAGTCAACTGCCTATACATTATATATTCTTCTGTACCATTTGACTTCCTTCTAACAAGCAGCAATTACTCAAAAATTCTGAATTTTCAGAAAACCCTCCAAAACACACTGACAGAGAGAGGAAAAAAAAAAAAAAAAAAAAAAGCCTAGCAGACCACTGATAGCCAATGCCTCTCCAACGACAGGAAATTTGTTGAGATACACAGATGATACAGCTGGTGAGCTGTACCACACACTGAAAAAGAAAGGAATAATCCCAAAATTGGAAAATCAGCCGTGTGTTGCAGAGCTTAAGGAACTTTATATATTTATCTTACCAAAGAGAAGGCTGAATAAAGGCTTGCTCCTTCAGGGAGCAGGAGGGACAAGTATATCAGTCAAGCTGAGCAACAATTCTAACTAATACCTCCCTGCAGCACCCAGAGTTTATCATCCTATCTTCATTTGAAGAAAAACCCTGATGCTTCAGAAAGGAGAGAAGAATCTAGCAAGTCATGGTAAAGTTAAAGACCTATGGAAGTGGAAACAAATATTAATTTCTGATTGGTCAGATGACTAAATGAGGCTCTGAAACAGAAGACTAATGTTATGTTTTTGTAAAACTAAGTGTTGTGAAAGTATTTAGAGCAAAAAGAATGTGTCACAAATGCTCCAGGAAGATGCAGTAGACCACCTGAAAGATTTAGGATGATTTCTCAGTACACACAGGCTTCAGATTTCTTCTGAAAAGCTGAATTAAATCATACACATCTTAGAAAACTGTTCCAACTCACATCAAAGATTCTGAATGATAAGAAGTTGCATCTTTGCATGGTCTGTCAGACTGCTAAGAAATCATATCCTAATTAGGCAATTAATTTCTCTAACCTCAGTTAACAGTCTTTGGATAGAAGGATCTTCATGTCTCTCACTATTTAAATGCATCCATGCATAAGCACTTCTAAAGAGAGAGCAAGTCTTCTCTCAACTTCCCCTTGGAAGATGCCACTCTTTGTGAGATAAGGCTTGATATTCCAAATTCTGGATAAATTTTGTGAGATTCCTTTATTCCCACTTGACTATTTTAATATTCCTTTTGAACTGTAGTAGTTTTAGCACAGCTAGGAAAAAAAAAAGCAAGTTAATTCTGAAATTAATTTCAATACTACATTTATTCACAATGACCATTAAAACACTTGTTAACTTACTGTAGCTATACACAACAGCTCCAACTTTGCAAGCACAGTGTGTGGTCTTCATTTTGAAATGCATATTATTATGCATATCAGTATTCAATTGTGACCATTTAATTTAGTGCTCTAGGTCATTCTTAAGACCACATGTACTGCAAGAAAGGAGGAAGAGATTAATGGAGCTGTAACTTCTGTCCTGAGGGAAGATGGGCTGATGCAGTGAATATGCTCCATTTGCATGGCTGTTATTGAGCAGCCTCTTCAGTCAGGTCCTCAGCTGGATCCATATACCTTATTCCGCATCAGTATCCCATCCTTCTCGTACTTTCTTACCTCAGAAATGCTGTATCGTGTGCAAACTTCACATATACGACTCCACATATTCTCTATATGTCTCCAGCAAATATTAATTGCTCAGTAACAGCCCAGAACTTTTTCTTCCCATTAGCATCTTAAATTTGTCTTCCGTGATGTACTCGCTTTTAAACTTAATCTGCAAAAAACCCTGTTATTGCATGTAATGGGAGCTTTCAATCACAAATAAGCTGGAGAAATCCAGATATTATGATACTGACTGTCTGTTTTGATTAGGTCAGCAAGCTTATCAGACCAGGCAAATACAGAGTTTGAAAAGACAAATTCGACAAAACCAGACAAGCAACGTAAGAATCAACGTTGTAATAATTAGTCGTCTTCAAAGTCCCAACTCAGTTGTTCCTTTATTTTATTTAGAATCAATATCAATCTAGATTATCTAAAATTACCAGGTCATTATTTTCACTTTACCCAGTACTGGGGTAATTTTATAACCTCAACCTTTTGTGCAACCCTTGTTTTCTTGTTAATGCTGATATTAATTTTCATCCAGGACTGCACAGTTAGCGTTTCTGTGATTCCAGGGTTTATGTTACTTAGGCTAGATTACACATTGTATACTTTTAGTAAATGTTTCTTTTCATCCTCCCCAGTTATAGCTGTCAACCTTTCTGTTTTACAAGAGCTAGAAACAGCTTCTTTATTTCAAATCCTAGCATAGCTCTTATTCCTCACACAGCTTTTATAGTGCTATTTTTAATGCAAACACTACTTTTTCTGAAAAACATTTTTTTACTTACTCTGTTCACTAACGAAATCCCTGTTCTATTTCTTCTCCCCCTTCGTAACTGCATGAACCTTTTAAATAGTAACTTGTATTGACTACCTTTTTCCTGGTTTTATATTCCTTATCCTGTTTTATTGCTGCACTCTTGTCTGGTTTTGACCTAGATGACTGCCTTGCACACTGTAGTTTTATTAGAGAACAATGTAGGGAATAAAACATATATGCCAAATTTAATTATTTCCAAACTATGTGGTTTACAATATCGTTAGCATTATATATCTTTATCTCTATTGGAGACAACATTCCTACTGCTTTCAAAAATCAGGATCACTGGCATTTGCACTGATTGAGATAACACAGCCCTCAGCGGCCTGGCCGGCACACAATCAATACAACTTTGCTAACAATGCCCAGTTTGGTGCCTAACCAGACTCAGGCTCTTCCACACAAGTGAAATGATATTGTACCACATGGCTTCATAGCTGCAGGACTTGCTTTGCAGTATCTATTGATTGCTTAATCTTTCTGTAGCTACTTACTTAAGTAGGGGTCTGCAAATAATATTTGACTTCAGTTTTTAATTTAGTTCTTAAAAAATGGCTTACTTAATAAAGTAACAGAGATGAAACATATCGGAAAAAGTTGGGTTTTTTCAGAAAAAAAATAAATGAGTCACATTTAAGTGACAAGTTCGTGTGCTGCAAAAATAAATAAGACCAAAGATAAAAATACTAGGGGCAAAAAAGGATATTCTGCCAGTGGTAAATTAGCCTCTTAAAAAGAAATATCATTAGGATAGGATCCGTCCATTAATCTGCTTTCTATTCCCATCTGTGCAAGATATAGATAAGTATGAGTGGAAGAAAAGGCTACAAGAGCATTTCAGCACTCAGTTCCTGAACTCCCTTTCCTCCCTTCCTTTCAGTTGTAGTTTCTAGCAAAGGTTCATGTTCTCAGTGCATGTTGCTTCCTGGTTCACGTTCACCCGTGTTTAAGTGGTGCTAGAGAGAATAAATGGATAGCAGAACAGCAACCGAGGGCAGGACTGGAGCGAGCAGGCTGCAAGATCCTTGAGGGAAGAGAAGCTCCACAATTGTTAAATTGTTTTTCTCTGTACAACAGAAGAGATAAGACTTGGTTTTATCTGAATGCTCTCTGGACCAATTGTTTTTCCTCTCTATGTCCTTACAATACCTTTATACAGCTTTGAAGTCAGGCACCTAAAGAGTCTTGGCAACTTTCTGCCGTTTAAGACATGGATGGCTTTGGGGAAGCTACAAAATGCTATTTAGGGTAGAATTTAACCTTCATTGTTTTGCCATGTGGTTACCATGAGCTTTATAGTGCATTGACCATTGAATGCAAGGTTCAATTACATACAATTACAGGGAATTTACTAACCAGGTTTACGTGTTCTGGGTGGTACTGACAAACTCCTCCATTAAACTGAAGGGGGGAAAAAAAAAAAAAAAGTATGTACATATAAATATGCTTGAATTTCGTTAATACAAGCATCACGGTTTCATTCATATTTCACTGTACTTAGTTTAAAATAAATTATTTTCACAAGCCCTACAATTTATTTTCCTTGGAAAGAGAGTAGGAAAGCTCCAATAAGGAAGTCCTTATTATATAGAATCATTAGCTATGGATTCCCATACTGTAAATGTACTCTGAAATTCAGTTCTTTATAAATCAGAGTATCAGTCATTTATATTTCTTATTTGAATTTGACCTGAATACCTTTTCTGTCCTTCCAATACTTAATGTTGTATAAGCTTTATTAAAATCAGTTTTGAAAGTATTTGAATATAAAGTCTCTTAATAATAATTATCTGATACAACATATAAATATTGAATATGAATATGATGCTACTTGATACTCTCTTCGCCTTGTTAATTTAGAAGCTATTTAAGTATGATATAAGTCTTGAAATAAATTAATCATACAGTAATGCTTAGGTAACAGCTTCTTGTATGTAAGAAGGCAAAAAGAATCTGCTCCTCAAAGATTAGTTTGCTGAGAGTTAATTGTGCTCCAGCAACCACTGTGCAACATTGCAATATCCAAATTCATTTTAACCCTACTACTTACTAGGAAAACTACGTGTAGCAGGCTTAAACTCAGAAAAGGCTCTTCTACTCTGAGAAATGAGAAATGTTGTAATGTTGATCTAATATTTCTTTTTCTTTACTTTTCTGTGTGTACATATTTACAAATCACAGAAATATTCTGAATAATATTACTTTTAACCTTCCTCCCTAATAAGTTATCTACAGAGGTCTACTGAATTTTTATTTTATTGAGTACATGTTAATGAGAAATTGAAATATATCCATTCTGAGCTCATAGTGGGTGGCCAAGAAATTTTAAAATTTACTAAATTCAGTAATGTGTTCTATGCACAGCCTTTTCAACAGACAGAAACTAATTTTTTTCTGATGGGAGAAGAAAAATACGGTTCAGAAAAACAGGAGGCAGAACATGTTATCAATAGAAACAACATAACAGGTATGCTCAGGTATAGCAGATACAGAAAAACATCACTGTTGATACTGTAAACTTATTTGAAAGAGACATCAGTAATTAAAAAGAAGTTCACAATTAGCAAAGGAAACTCTTGGCTAAGGTACTGGCTATCACTAACAACTTTAGGACTTGCTAAGAGGTGGATATGGTTAAAGCTATCCATAGACACACTCCATTATTCATCTAAAGAGAATGAGCATCTCATATGGTATAGGATAAGATACTCTTCTTTTTGTCTTAAAATACATTGGGAAAAAAATGAACCACAATCAAGAAAAACAAATCTAGGTAGAGGAATGAGAGGCAAAATGCACAGGGGCATAGCTGGAATTCATTAATCCTTAATAACTCTTGAAAGGAGTTGCTGCCCAAATTTTCTGTTACTATAATCTCCATTTCCATAGAGCTTTTTTTATACGGCTAATAAATACACATTTAGCAAGGCCT
Source organism: Caprimulgus europaeus (assembly GCA_907165065.1). The sequence goes on along the minus strand of OU015538.1, from coordinate 17,103,354 downwards.
CTGAGAGAAATTATTCTTCAGGTTAGAACAGAACTGTTAGAGAAACACTACACCAACCCTATTCCCCAACTAGCTAACGGGAACATGGTGGGAGTGTATCACTCCAGTCAGTTAGAGCTTCACTTAGAGGCTGCAGCCTTTGAGGGTGTTTTCTTACCAGAGGCCACAATGGCCTCTGAAACACATCAAAAATGGAAGTAAAAAATATTTTTGAGCCATCTTTTTGCTGTCAGCTGAAGGACAGACTGGGTGAGAATGGCTGTTGAGTATTTGTGGTTTTCTACTGAATATAAACTCATAGTGTACTCTCATAAGTCTATTTCTCCATTCTTTGCTTGTCCAGTCAGTACATGAAGAGCCTGAAAGCGATCTTGTTTCTCTGGAGTTTTTTTCAGAGCTGCTCTCTTTAAAGCTTTTCAGAATGAGGCCATGATGGATGGAGACTTGAGTAAAAGCCAAAAGGCATTTAGAAGGAAATCATCTATGGAACAAGAGTGCCCAGGCCTGGAGTAACTGAAAGAGTAAGGGTTTTTTTGTCAATTGCAAGGGAAGCAAAAGAAAGAAAACCCAAAAAGCACTAAAGTGAATCCCTAGGCAGCTGCTTTTTGTTGTTGTTGTTTTCCATTTTTTCTAAAGAACTGGACTGGTAGAAAGTAGTCAGGGAGTCCTTCTAGGCTAAAAGTTAAGAAATGAACCTCTGAGCTTCACTGGGAGTTGTTCTCTCTACCCTTCTGAGTACACTGCTTCCAACTGCTCAGAACTTGGATCAAGCTTATTTGAACCCCCTGCCAAGCTGCAATTTCTTTCACTGGATGCTGTGCATATGCTAACTTCGCTACTGCAGTGTCTATCTCAAAACAGTCAATGCTTTACATTTAAAGCATATGAGTCAAACAAAATGGCTTGCAGGATTAAACTTTATTAAACTAGCTATTGAAATGAAGTCTTATAAAAATTAAATAACAGATCATATGAAATTCAGCAACTGTGCATCTGAACAAATCTGTAACACTCAAGGCAGCTCACAAATCTGTTTCAAACATTTGCTTAAACAAGGTGAAAAATACATTTCATATAGCAAACAAATATACCTCTATTTATCATTGTTGCATTTCTTTCTTGCAAATATTTAAGCTTTTCACATTTCATAGCCTATTCAATTCATATTTTCTAAGAGTATGATGAAAATTAAATAACATTCGAATATACTAATTAGAAAAAGAACCACCACTACTCACCAGGAAATGGTACTTTCCTACACCCAACCTAACTGCAGAATTACATTTATTTTCTGAATTTTACTCATATCCATGAACTGTTTCAAGACAGGTAAATTGTATTTTACAAAGAATTCACTATTAGCAAGAAAATGGTTGTCCCATTCCAAAACATCATGGAGCTATAGGAGATACATTGTCTTTCATTCACCTAACTGAAGTGCCTAAGTTAGAAAGCTGATCACACACTATACACCTAAAAGTAGGAGGATGTTCTCTAGAGGAGCCCAATTCAAAGCACCTAAGTTATTCTGAATTGCTCTCTGGAGAATTCTCTCTCTCTCATCATGAATTTCATTGAAAGTTTAAGGAGATTAGTTTCTGGTTCAGGCACCAAAAGCTCTTAAAGTCGGGTGGTGTGACTATCTCTTTATGTACCAAATAGGCTGAACTAAACATATTGAATCACACTCTCTCTTTGTCTATAAATGTGGACTTAATTAGCTGAAAGAAAATTTCCAGCATTCAAATTAAATAACTATTACTTTTTTCATAAAATGACACTCTATATTTGGGAAGGGAGGGGGGAAATAAAAAGAAGTGGCATTTCCAGTCCTTTTAATCTGTTATCTTCACTGCTGAGGCTGGCAACAGCATGGAAAGCATTTTGACTATTGAAACTCTTGCTATTTTTCCATATAGATTGCCAGCAGCAGTTATAGCATTCTCAGTTATATTTAACCAAACTTACTTGTTAAACAGAATAAGGGCATTTACCCTCTGGAAAGAATATGAAAATGAGCAAACAAACACTTGCATAAATAAAGCAGACACACAGGAAGCAGATCACACTGCGCTACTTAACTTGCTCTGGGTGACAGAGCAAATATTAGGCTGCACTGTGGTTGAGTGATTTTTGTCCAGAATAGTATCAACAACACATAGTTCTGTTTTCCTCTCTCACCACCTGTCAGCCCCCTCTGAAATTTGCTGTATTTCAGGTGCTGTCTCTGGTTTCCTTGACATAAGTCAATGATTTGTGTCCCATTCAATTTAGTTCATGTGAAAATACTCATAGCTCCTTGCCATATGTCAGTGGATGATAATTGCATTGATCCACCTTGCAGTGGGCTCAGTAAGGGCACTGTTCTGATAACTGAGTAACCAGAGGCTATTGCTTGTTAGAATTAGCAAATTAGACTGTTTGACTGGTTTGATTCCAATCAGGCTTGACAGAGTGATGCATAAAATAGGGAGCGCTAAATGTGCCAATAAGTGAATTACTTTTGAGATTATGTTGCTAGTAGAGATATTGATGAGTATGCTTTGTAAGCTGAAAATAGCAGTTTGCTACATTCTATTTTCTATTGAACAGGTGAATGTGTTCTGATAAAATAAAGAACAATTTAAATTTTCATCTCTAGACTATTTAAAAGACAATTGTTTTAAAGAGCGCAGTGATTTTTTCTAACAACAATTTTCAATCTTCTACTTTAAAGTTCTCATCAGGAAAGAACAGAGAATGAGAAGACCTATCCCCATGACAATGGAAATTCTAAACCCAAATTTACAAAATAGATTTTAAGCCCAAGTTGTTGGAAATATAGCCAGATATTAGTCTCATTTTGGGCAATAAGATTTTTGCTAGCTCATCCTACATCAGAGCCCAGTTCCATTTAAAACAAAATATTGTTTTTAGATATTAAATGTTTATTAAAAAGCCCAAAATATCAAAAAATAAAGATGCCATTGGGTGATTAAACTGTCAGTGCTCAGTCCATGCATTTATCATATAAGTGTACTTATACTTAAGAGTCATAATTTGAACAGTAATGTCTTAATAATTCACCTCTCTCTCTTGTCTGAATGCCTTGAAAACATTTCTGAAGTTACTTTTCTAATATTCCTCTTAAGAAGAGTAGCTCTAAGTATGGGAAAAACCAGGTGTAGAATGAGAGATTAACAGCTTCATTTTAAAGCTGTCTCTTAGCATCCACAGCTCCAAAGAACTTGTATAAAAGGTGCAGATGTTCAGCACCTGTTAAAGGATATTGCCAGGAGGATAATGTTTACACTGTGATTTACAGCATGCCAAACATCCATTAGCATTGGTAGGTTTCTACAAGAAGTCCCTCATGCTTACTTCCTTAAGTTTTGAGCAGAACTGGGTGTTCTACATACTAAATATTGCAAGAATTAAGTATTAGCATTAATCTCATTGCTGTTTAGCCAAATTCTTTCAGCTTTTTTTTGCTTTGCTGAGCACAGATACAAGGATATATCATCAATAGTTTTAAAGGGTTGGTTTCGAAAGAAAAATGCTATCTAAAGTCAGTGGAAGTATATGTTTGGAAGGTAGAGTATCCATAAGCATCTAAGACTTGTAAACCATAATTAAAATCCAAATACATGAGACTATTCCCCACCCACTTCTAAATGCATTTAAAAAGAAGCTATGTTTAGTATCGAATTTTTTACTGCAACAGAAAATGGACATAATTACTTTATAGATAGAAAAGAAAAGAAAAACATGTTTGAAATAATGTAAAGACATTTTATCTGCTTCAGAAAGTCATTGTTCTATATACTTATTTAACTTTTTAGAGCTCTGTTAATGCGAATGGGGAAAAAAAATTGTGTTCTTATATTATGTTATTCAATGGTGAATGTTCATATATTGTCATGTTATCCGCACTCAGATAACTTAGATTCCAGGACTGCAAGAATATCAGTAACACTTGTTGAATTTGTCACTGGACAGATATTTTCAGTAAAGATTGTATGTGTGAAATTAATAAAGTACAAGATGCAATTCGTGAATACTGAAAATATGGTCATTAATTAATACCTTAAGAGTGGCTGGCTGTTATCCACATCTTTGGAAAAATAGTGGGTGTACCAGCACATATGCATTGGCAGGAAATTAAATTTCTAATAGAAGAAAGTTAGGATAACCATAACTCCTATGGTTTGTTCATTCATCACCTCAGCAGGATGAGTTTGAATAGCAACTGGTGAACACATGTTGAATTAATGAAGCCTGTGTAAAGAGTTTCAGTACTTGCTGACCTCCAGATGATATATGGAAGTTTTGTCTAGAAAACAAAAGCAAGTTTTCAGGTGGAGCCTGATCTAACATTTACTGAAATGAGAAGAAAGATTCCAGTTTTAAGTCCCTCCAATGCACAATCATAAATTACAAATCTTACATAATTAGTTATGGTGAATCTGATGCCTATTTTTGGCTACTATTGTAATTAGTTACATGAAAAATTAATATTGAAAAATTAGCATACACCTAATGAAAATTTCTGCCTACCAGGCATACTTTAGTTTGCCCATAGATTTTAGATTATAAGTGGGAAGATTTAAAACAACGAGGATTCGTGCTTTAAAAATCTGAAGTGCCGTTGAAATTTCATCTCCTACCCATACAGAAGAACAAAAATATTCCTACCACCCTCCTCCAAAGTACATCACTACTCATATTTTGCTACCTATTTAATTTTTTAAAAGTTTTTCTAAACAGCATGTTACAGAAACAGTATCAGATGTAAAGATCTTTATTCACCACAATAAAAAGAAAGACTTTGTGATGCAGAATAATAGCAACAGTAGAAAGACCAAAAAATGTAAGGAGAGAAGGAAGAAAATAACAGAATGTGGCTGGCTATAGATAGCTGGTGCCTGGTTTAACTAGATCTACTGATGTGCTGCATTAACATGTAATTACCTATTCTGCTGTTGCTTCATAGAAATTTTTCAAAAAGCTTTTGCTTATGGACAATTTTGCTGGTAAAGCACAAGATACCAATCTATTTGTTTCTTTGGTTCACTTTTTGAACAGTAGGCACATGTGCTTTGTTGTAGGATTGATTATTGGGCTGAATTCAGCAATAATAAAAATACATGAAGATTGCATTAAAATTAAGGTACTCAAGCTTCATTTAATTCAATACTTTGCTCTTCACATAAAGTAATTAATTGCTGAGTAATGAGCAAACCTCAGAAAATTATAATAATGCTGTAGTTAGGGTAACCTTTTGACTATTTGCTGTGTTGGGTGATTTCAACAATGCCATATATTCATATTAAATGCTTAGGATGTATATTTGGAGTCCAAATCAACTCTTAAATCATTCTGTTATTCGACTGCTTGAATAATTATGCATATGCATCCAATGAATGCTTACTTTACTAGTTGAGTGACTGTTTGGCATAAAGCATTATCCTGGCCAAACGGTATCTAGTGAATTGCATCCAATATAGTCAGTTAACAGCTTTGGAACTCAGCTCTTAAAATAGCCACTATAGTCTGTTCCACAGTGCAAAAGACAATCCTCTTGCACCAAGTGGGTGAGACAAAGAGATTCTTAATCTATTAGACAAAGAAGAGAAATAAGATCAAGAAATCTTTATGTTCCATCTATTCTGATTTTTCTTTGTACCTTTACCCACATCATTTGACCGTGGTGCATTAATTTTCACTCTTTAGGATGAGGGCTATTACCAGCCTATTCATCAGGCAGAGTTTATGATCTCAGCTGCTCCCATAAAAAGTTCTAACTGCTTAAACTTCTATTATGAGAGAAAAGGGAAGAAAATGGAATGTGGGATGCATAAGCTGACCAGCTGATAAAAATGCAGGTTGTGGTATGCAGCTACTTTGTAGCTACTATCCTACAATAACCATTTCTGCTTCAAAATAGCAAATCATTCCCAGGAGACAAGCACACTGTTCATGAACAGCAGCTTGACTCCACTAGGTTGTCTTTCTAAATAAAAATAGTTTCTGCCTTTAGATGCCTAAAAAGAACTGTGGTAGGTTTTCCAAGCAGAAAAAAAAGCTGATCTTTACACATAAATGGTGGTAGCTGTTATTGTATAGCATTTTTTATATATGGAAACTGGAAGATGCCAGCTTTAGAGTCTAAAATAGACATATAAAAAAGTCTCTCAAAGGAAGAAAAGAGTTAGCTATGAGTAGTGTCAAGCAGTAAGACTCCTATAGTAACATCAAGGCTGGTTTAAAAGTTTTGACACACTACTAACGATATATCAATGACAGTTATTAATCTTAAAGACCTCCTATTCATTGCATATAATTAAATGCCTCCACTATTTCTTCATAAGAAAGGTCTGTACACCAACAAACAGAACACCTTCAAGGCACTGCTCCTAAATTTATGTGCAGATACTTATAAAGGAAAGCACAATCTATAATGAAAAATATTCACATAAAGAAACAGTCTCAGAAGCTCAACAAACAGTAATTAGCCAAAATAACAGCAATTTGTACAAGGTCAGAAATTTACAAAAAATTCTGACCCAATCAGCCAAACATGCTACCCTGCAAACCACAGTGATACACCATAGACTGCAACACCTTGAAAGCCATGTATTTGTGTTGGACCTGCAGCATATTCTCTGATGTTCTTTAATATCAACATGGGAAATATTCCCACCTTCACACTCCCTTGTTCAAAGATCTCTCCATTGCAATTACTAACTTCCTTCAGTCCTAGCATCACCTCTAAATAACCTGTAGAGAGTTAGTTTTTAGTGAAGCTACGCTGAGTGCAAAGAGTGGAATATAAATCCAGGTCTTTCTCAATGCTGTGTGTGAGATAGAATGTGTACAATTGTGGTACTCTGTGCAAATGGATTGCATATAATAAATGACAGGTATTGCCAGTACCTTCTCTCAGCATGGTGCCCTCATCTGTCACTGCTTCAGTGAAAAAGACACCAAGTGCGTTAGAACGGTGGGAATTGTTCATGTAGTCATCACCTCACCGAGCCAAGAGGGAAATCTATAAAGGTTTCTTAGCATTATAATTTGTTTTTCTGAAAAGTTCTTTTCTTAGAACACTCTTGAGATTGGGTTGGTGTTTTTATGACTGTATTTACTTTCTGATTATTCATACTTTATAGGTAATGAGGAAAAAATGCTTTTAAAAGTCTTCATTCCTAGTGAGGCAGTGCTATTATAAGAATTTTGGTTGTACTTCTAGTAATCTTTGTTCATGCTTTATTCAGAGAGTAATTTGAATTCCAAGTTATAGGAAGGTGTAAAGTATGACACTGTGGTTCATATCATTTCCTGGGGATCAAACTGTGATAATTTGGGGTGCCTGTATGTAATTTATTACCTCCAGCTTTAATAACCATCTACAGCATTATGTCCTTCCTGCCCTGTTTCTGTACGCTCCTTATACAAGTGCCTGTGGGATGGACTGGAAGACAGCAGTCTCTCAACATATACTAAAGCCAGTCAGAGCACAATTGCTCTTACCAGGGAACAGAAATAATTCTAAAGTACAGAATCCTTATTAGGACTTCTCTTGAGTTGGGTTTGGTTGGTTTTTGTTTTGTTTTGTTTTGTTTAATTTTCCTGATTGATACTTTCCAGATCTTCCATCCCTTTCTAGAGGGGAAAGCATGGAAACAATCCTACACAGAATACTTTGTTGACAGAAAGAGCTTCAGAGTGGGGAGGACACTGAATCCACCATGTTTAAGTTCCCAAGGGCAAGATTTAAGTGCATCCTTGGGATTAGTCAGCTCCCTATCTTCTATGTAGAAATTGCTGCTCTGAGTTTCATAATTTTTCCATGCATTGACAGAAGCTGAACTGGGTTTGGATTCACTCTGGAAACCATGCAACAAAAATTGAGGAGCTACAAGTCTGTCAGTGACCCAGGACCCTTGTTGATCTCAATAAGCTTCAAGAATATAAGTCTGGACATATTATAATCTTTTCCCACCCAGAGTCAAAGGATAACATGGAAGGCAGCAGATAGCAATGAATTATTGGGGTGTTGGGTTTTTTGTTTGTTTGGTTTAGATCAATGCATTTCTTATGTGATCTAAAATAGTTACTTCTTTAGTCTATACTTTAGTCCATACCCTTTTTTTAGCCATCAGTTATTGCTGAAGAAGTGAGTTATAAATAGGACAGGAAAAGGGCGTGTTCAGCATTTGGATAGGCTGTTAATGTTGGCACTAGTTACCGAGTATTGGTAAATCATCTTTAAGGAGGGTGGTCCTAGAACCATCACCCAAAACATGATTCTAACAAGAGTTAGAATCTGCTGAGCCCCATTTACCTTTAAAGCACAGACATCCAAATAACTCAGATGAATGTCCAGTAAGGGAAACAACCAGCAGTCGGAGAAAATTGTTGGACAACAAAAGGTAAATGTATTTTTATTCTTTGCTTTTATGACCCTTTGAACTTTCTTTCTCTCATCTAAACATTAAGTACTTCTCAAATCATAATTAAGTTATGACAAAATCATATTTCTTTAAAATCTTTGCTAAAGCTATATCAGACGTTTTTCAGTTGCAGTTAACTTCCATTGAGTCCAGATTATCTGGGGTTTTTTTTTGTGGAAAAAATCCAACATTTTAAATTGGTACATTGATGGTATCACTCAAATTAGAACATAAGAAATTCTGGAATGGAAAAAAACCAAAAGACTAACTAGAAAAATTGTAAGGAAAGAGAAAACAGATTGTCCTTTATCTTACTCCAATTTACTCTGTAGAAGTCAAGGAAATCTGAGCACTGTAACGAAATGATGAATCAGACCTAGTGCCTTTCTCCATTGCAAATTTAATGTTACGGAAAATGATATTAAAGTATAATATCCATACTTTAGGGCTTACCAGAAAATGACTCATGATAAACAGAGTGCGTTTTTTGAAATGGCATTAAAAAAATAGATTTAACTTCTCTCTAGGACTCCTTCAATATTTCAGGGTATAATTTAAGAACACATCCTTCATTGCTTTCAATAATTCTTCCTTGAGAGTGGGAATTCAGAACTTTAATGGTAACTTTCACATTCATGCATAAAGTTATGAAGGAAACTTGAAGTAAAAATGAACATTTCTGAATATAGAAGTAAGGTAGCATAAGGAAAGGCATGCTTCTCTCTCTCAAATTGCCTTTGAGTAAGGCAATTTAAGTGACATGAAGGATTTTTTACCTTTTAGAAACTGAATTTAATTTACAGAGTATTAATTGTGTCAGTTTTTGTTATAAATGTCCATTTACCTCCATATTGAAAACATTTTTATTGACTTAAATCTGTGCAAGCTCTTTCAGATAATTTACCAAATAAAAGAAATAAATTAATATTAGACTTACAAAGAATGTAACAGGGAGAACTGATTGTCAGACACCAGTTTGCATTGGACAGGCCAAGTGGTAATAAGGATAAATCCACTTTTCTCAAAAAAACAGATGACCACCACCCCCCACCCCTAAAACAAGACAAAAAAACCCCAAACTCTACTTGGCTGCAAGTTGCACAGTTAAGTTATTCTTCCTGAGTGTTTGAGGATGACATATTCTGTTTTATGGTGAGATATACTCTTTTATGATACTCAGCTAAATGAAGTAATAAAACCTTGTGCTTTCCCAAACTACTGTATCAAGTATCTTACTTTGTACTTGCAGCCTTGACAATATGTATCTCTAAGATTTAGAGAGTTTAGTGCTTTTATTAAGACTCTGTCATGATTTAAAAGAGAAAGACTTAGGTAAAACTATTTGAGATACCTCAACAGAAAAAATACTCTGAAATCAATACACATTAAATTAATGTCAGCCAAATAGTAGTAACAATTTTCTTTCTACCATCACTAATGTCTATTTCAGAAATATTTTAAGCTTGATTTTTTCCTTTCCTTTTTTTTTTCATTTAAATGCCACGTTTATTAACTTTGAAAATGAAATGCTCTTCAGTACTAAATAGTCACAGATCAATTGGTACATTCAGGTAAAGTGCTGGAGCAGTGGGAATGAAAATCAATCAGTGCAAAAAATTGCAGAGGTCACTCCATCACTCCACTACCAAAAGCCACTGTCCCATGTAATGTGCTGAAGAAGCATCTGAAGCTGAAGAGAATTTCTCTTAAGGTCACATCTCTTCTTACAGCAGTAATGTAGGAAAACCCAAGAATGACAGCAGAAACCACACAGAGATGTGAGCTGCTAGAAGCATCGCTGCAGGTTACCTCTTCTGTTTGTCCTTCCCTTCTGACCATAACCCTAGGCAATATCAGGAACAGAGTCTGAATGGTGCATTCAGACTTGGTATTGGGTCTGTTTCCCCACATAAACTACACAGATTTTCTAAAAGGAGCACATGGCAAGAAAAGAAATTTCCATGACAACATATTCCAGCAACTAAACTCATACTCATTTCTCATCTTAGTTCTTAAAATCAAAACGTGTCCCTAGACTAGACTGGTCTAACTACAATCATTATTCATCCAAGGTACACTTGTTAAAAAACGTGAATTGAACATGGGGAGCTACCCCCAAGTGCAAGAACTTCAGTAGCTTGCAGTAACTCTTAACTTTGATGTTTAAAGCACGTTCCTTTTTTGCTGGAGATCCAGTGCTGACTGATCCAGCAAGCAATGCCACCTACAGCTTAGCTCTCAGTTCTGTAGCACTAGCAAGCGCCTGGCTGAACCAACAGAGCTTCTGTTTCTGCTATTCTCCATCTATACACAAATCTTTTTATTTCTGTGAGCATTCCACATGCCTTTCTATAAAGAGAGAACACATCACTCCTGGAGTCAGGTGTAAGGTAATAAAGCATAACTTGCCCCTTTACAGTATTACACGGTTTCCTTTTGTAATTCTCCCTCTTGCCGATGCTGTGCTGTCTCAGCGCCACAAAAGGGAAGATGTAAGGGGCAAGTGTTGTCACAGATTGCGTGGCAAGAGCTGGATGAGTGCTTCGATTCTGTGGGACAGGAATGTAACAGCAGCATTGCTACCACACACTGTCAGAGAAAGATGTATTTGTCTAGTACTAAAGAGATGCTTAATTGGAAAAAGTGCTGAAGTAACACTTTTTAACTTTCAAAGCTTTCAAAAGAAGTTGCTGTCACCTAGTTTCTACTATTAAAAACTTCTGAAACCAGTCCTTACTCCAAATCTTGCCATAGACACTTCAAAGAATTTATGGCTTCGTTTTTTTTTGAAGGACTTTAATTAGTTGGGAAAAACTTTTCTAAATGGCAAAAACTTCCTAGATAACGTAAAGATGCCACACAGCACTCGTATACTGAAATATACTGAATAACACAGCTACTAGATTGACTTATTTGATTGCAGATACTAACCAGGGCACACACATCTCTGATTTCTCCCTGAACTGTTTGATTACAGAATGAAAAGTGCTTTGTATGTTTCCTATAAGAAATAGCCCTTTTTAGTTACTTAATTCATACAGTGATCAAACAATTATTTTATTTCACAGAAGCACTAATCAAAAGTGTTTAGTTAATAATAAAAGAGGAGACAAAAGCCACCGGAATGATAACATGGTTAAAGAGTTCTGTGAAAACTGTAATATTATTTTAAAAGAAGTCAAATATTTGAAGTATTTTTTGAAAAACACCTTTCTTGATTTTGGTCAATATTAATCTCTAATTGATGAAATAAATGCTACTGCTGTTTCTCTTTGAAATTAATGGACACAAAAATGTTCAAAAGGAATCTTTTATAGACATCACATGAGGCCACATCAGAAACCTTAAGAAGTTAAACTACATCAGAGTGAGAACATTAATACTGGCCAGAAACAGAGGCATTGATCTGTTGAAACTGATTGTAGACCAAGTACCAAAGGAAAATCATGCCAAAATTATTTCCTTTTTGAAACATATAATAAATTAATAAAATGTGAATATTCACTGAAAAATTATTTGGAAATCCTTTTCAATTTTTTTTTTTAATTTAAACACTAAAATTCTGCTCTTATTCTAGATGGTAGCAACAACCTACATAAAGAGAAACTGAGACATAGTCAAGATTTCTGTTTCCTGAAGTGACTGTTGATTGTAAGGTGCTCAATAGACTCAGTTTGTATAACCTTCGTTTTTTAAAGTTCTGAAAACTAAAATGTTTCTCTAGTCAAGTTTATTCACTATTTAGCCTCTGAAAAATGAATCCTAGGAGTTTTACTAACAGAATTGGTCAAGGAGTTGTGAAATCCCATTTCACAGTACAGTCAGGTCTTTCTGAACTCATGTGCCAAAAAGCCATGCTTTTAAATGTTATCAGCTCCTTTGAGAGCTGTCCACAGAGACTGCTTCAGAAAGTCAAAGTAGCAGAGCACTGTAAGGCTTTACAAAGATGGGTGCTACATTTCAGTGACACATTCAGAGCAGCAAAATTATAGAAATGTAGTTTTCTCTTATAACTATGCATAAATGGGGTATTAAGTTGATAGCAGTATAATATTTTGAAGGTATGAAACAGTACAGGATTGAATTTCATCCATTTTTAGTCACCACTAATCTGAATCAGGTGACACTTCATCGGCAGGAATGACAAAGGATCATTTTTTTTTCTGTCACTTAAAAAAAACCCCCCACCCCCAAACCAACAAAACTTAACCTCGACCTCTTAGCTCCTAATTTTCTAATTTACTTCATCCCACACAAAACCCTGGGCCCCACTTGCCATTATGGCAGGACCACTGACTAAAGAAGGGCATGATGTTCTTAGCAGATTACTCAGGGTAACTGTCCTATCATGTCCTCCTACTTGTTCTATGCCTTGGTGTTTTATAATATTTTAAACTATTCACTATTGTAATTGTTTTTCTTCAATGCTACCTCTTTCACAAAGACAGAAAGATGGACCATTAAATAAAATCGTTCCAGTTCTATGGAGAATATTTTTTTCTTTTTTCTTGCCGTTTTTTTTAAATGAAAATACCAGGAAAAGTCAGGCAAAGCGCAATAATTCCATAGATTCTGAAGGAATTTGAGGGTCAATTTTTCAGCCCCTATTCTGAGCTCGACAATTTCAGTCGTTCAGTTGTTAAGCAACCCTTCCAGCAGTCCAGCAGCTCCACCTGCCACTGCTGGTGTGCAGCCTGCCAGCCTCCCCAGCAAGCAAGTCCTTCTGAAACTCAGTTTCAGCTTAATCAGAGGTGGTGTCTTTTCCATTCTCTTGACACCAATACACTGCACACTTTCAGAAAGTTTTCATTATACTTTGCAAGTGCTTTCTTACATAGACAGAAAAGGAGGACAACAATATTAGGCAGTTTTTAACAAGGCATTTCAGTTTTTCTGAGTGGGAAGTAATTTATGGAAAACAGTTTTCACTTTCCTCGCTGTTCCATATACAGAAAAGGGAGATACACTAACGCTCTGCAGAAACGTGTGAATCCTTCCACTCCATCATACCCTTTAAAATATAGGCATCAACACCCACCCAAACAACAACAAAAATTCTTAATATCATCAAATTGTGAATTATTTAGGATTAGAGCTTTCATCCATCATCCAAATATGCTGATGGAATATCAGAAAAAAAATTCCTCAATGTTACAGAAATGTGATTTGGAATTCCACGGTCTCTACTATTTATTAGGAGTTGGTTGAGACCCATAGTAAAGAAGGACCAGAGAACACCTTGATTAGGTATTGAGAATAAACTCATGAAGGAGTTAGGCTGAGTACTTTTATATGATCTTTAAATGATTCATTTACTGCAGCTTCAATTACTAAGAAGTCTCCTTATTAAATGACTTGCAGCAACCTTTGTTTTTATAAAATTGTTAAACTGTAGGACTTAGCCCTATAAAGTATGTATTCTAGTGACATCTTAGGAAATTTTCTGTAGATTCTTGAATCCAAAAAACAGATCCCAGAATTTTACATATGTCACAAAAAAAATCTATTGGTTTTAGCTCCCAGTGAGTCATCAGAAAACTAGACTTAGAAGAAATTCCTATTCAAAAGATATAATGCAAGCACTAAAGTTAGAAACTTACAGCTTCTTAAAAGTTTACATTTATTATGGCTTTTATTGTTGTTTTATTCTAATGACACTGATTTTCATTAAATGCTCACAATTTTGCTATTACCTCCCTTGCATATTGAAAGAACAAACATCACATTTCTGTTCTATTTATATTTATTTAAGAAGTCTGCAATGTTGAAGTATTTTTATGATTTCATCTCCTGAAGTATATTTCCCGGGTTTCCCTGCTTTTTCCCGAGTTGAACCAGTCTGAAGACACTCCCAAACTTCTATCCAATTTGCTATATCTGGTTCAGTTACTGTGACACAATTCCTTTTTGCCTCTTCCCAGTGTATTGTTTCCTGATTAATAAAGGAGACAGCTCTGTAAGACTACCCATCTGCTGAAAGGCTGTTGTATTGCTTGATCCTCAGTTCTTATTTCAGACAATGTCATGATAAAATTCAGTAGTGATCAAATTGCCGTTCTTTCATTAGGTTTCCCTTATCTATATAAACATTTCCTGTTTTATCATTCGCAATGCCTAGAGGTTTAGAATAGTTTTATGTATTTTTTTGTCACTTCTGTCTAAATCTTGATCCCGGTTGGTTCTTTATAGTTAGCCAGAGGCTTGCATTTTTGGGAGGTTTTTTTGCTTTGTTTTTAACTTCAAAACCAACTTTCTGTTATACTTTCTGTACTGAATACTGACAAATTGAAAGGAAGGAATAAGGGAAATACAAGGCAAGACTGCTTTAATCTGCAAAACCTATTGCACATAAGTAAGCTGCTGCATAATTAATATTCTGCCATGAGAAGCCCAAAGAGTATGAATTGTAATAAATATCTAAAAATTTAGGGACTTCTACTTGTAGGGCTTGATAGTTCTTTTGTTCGTACAAGTACATATAACTTCAAACTGCAATAAAAAAATTATCTTCCATGTACACATTTTGGTGAACATATTGCACACATTGCAGAAGCTGCTTATATTCTAAGGAAAGGGTTTGCTGGTTTTTGTTTGGTTGTTGTTGTTTTTTTTTAATGGACTGTGTAACTTTGTATAGTTTTACTTGCATGCCCCATGAAAATATGCACACATTTATCGTTACCATACATCTCTTTCAGTCAAGAAACATACACTTTTTATAACTGAATACTGAATGACACACTTAAGAGACCAAAATGGTAACATTCTATGATACCTTACAGTTTTTTAACTGAGAGTAAAAAAATCCTTTACTTTCAAATTAGACTTATTAGAATGAAAATGGTTCTTCATTTATCATTCCCCTGCTTATAATCACTCATAAATTCAGAGATCTAAGAAATATTTATTTCATTACTGTTGGTAAATGTGAAATACAAACCTGGATTATTAGCTTAAACATTAATTTTGTGGCATGTCAATTGAATTTCTACATTGGTAACTTATTAATCATATTGCAAATTAAATGCATCAAAGCTTATAAATTATACTGAATAAAATTTAATACAACAGCAGTACTGCACAAATCTTAGTATTACCATTTAATTGCTAATTATGATAAATAGCACATATGATAGATTGTATACATGACAGTATGATATATTATATAAAATATTTTTCTATATAAAATATCAAAACATTTCTGTTAGCACAGAATTTTTTTTTTGCTTCAACTTATTTGAAATTATTTATTCCACATTTTATCGTACTATATTAGTTACAGAAATTGCATTATCTGTCTCTTAAAAGTAAAAGAAGAGGTATTTTTATTTTAAAGGATTTAAATGCTTCTTTCCAGAATGAGATTTCATCAAAATGGCCATGTGCCCACGGAAAGTTGTGAACTCTCCAGAACTACCTTTCCTCACAAATAGTACTTCCATTAAAATATTGCGGCTACTTGAGGCTATGAAGATTTTGGTATAAAATGTTGCAAGAATTATACTTAAGTTATACATAGAGAGAAGGGAGTTCTACTTTAATTTAATGTTTAGGTTACAGAACATTAAAAAAAAATCCTTTTCTTAATTGAGCATAATAAGGATACATACTGGTGAAATGACCTATTAAATTCAAACAAATATTTGAGGACTTTTTGCCTCCTGGTATTTTCCGCCTCAAATATACAGCTTTATCATCATTGCTGTGAAATTACATTCAGTCTGCTACTAAGTCCTGCTTTCTGAAAATAGAACATTTTCTATTTTCTTTTAACCAACTCTAGTTGTCTGAAAAATGTTGACACATGTTAAGTCATTGGAAAAATTAAAGTAGCCTGTTTGATAGATTATTTCCCTTGACCTCACACAACCTAAATTGCTCTTCATGCCCACTGTAAAAGTTATTGTCCATCTCTTCATCATTAATATTTTCTATGACCCTTCTGTTTTCATTCAGTTCTGTTTATGCCCCATAGACCCCCTCATTTTATTTGCAGCACCTCCCAAATCCCTACATACTGGTGTGCCTGCTAGAGGCACTGAGTGGATAAAACCAGAAATTGTCTTGTGGCATTTCTCAGTAGCGTGTTAATCTGAGTGGTCTCCTATCTCCTTTATGCTACTTGTCATGGAATATGTAGCAATTTAATTGTCTTTAAGACTTCTGTCCCGTGGTCAAGTCTTGCTGAAATTGGCCAAGAGATTTCACGTTTACTGAAGGGAGCAGGGGAGACCAGACAGGGAGCACTATCACACAGATACTGTTTCCTTGGGAAACAAGGCTAAAATAGCAGTGTAATAAATGGTTTGAAGGAAATTGTCCCATGAATGTACCAATTAATTCACAGGCAAGTGATTTGTTTTGCATGTTTTATCATAAACATGCTGCTTCACCTTTTGCAAAACCTCATTTAACTGCAT
Source organism: Caprimulgus europaeus (assembly GCA_907165065.1). The sequence continues at coordinate 17,086,499 of OU015538.1, read as the reverse complement.
TCATTTTAAAAGAAGGATTTCAGTCTGAGTTTTGTTTTTGTGAGCACCGAGGGGAAAGCGTTCTCTTATCTTCAAATGTTATTAACTGGAACTAAGTGTAACCTATGCTTTGAGGTCCTTATTGCAATTTAGATAGACAATTAGATATACAATACCAAAAGAAAGAGAGAACTTTGTAGTAGAGATTTGTCTCCTGGTGCCCCAGGTGACTACAGTAGACTTCCTTCTGTGTTCAAATGATTAAAAACTACAATATCCTTCAAGTCATTTTTAGAAAGTTATTTATAATTGCAGTATCAAGTAATATAACTTTTTAAAAATTAGCTTTTGAGACTTATATAGAATTGTGTTTTTTATAGGAAGGTAAGTCATCTGCAATAGTTATGCTATTTTTTCAAGGCTGGAAACTTGCAATAGAGTAAACTAAATTCTTCCTTCATGTACGTGGATAAGTGAAGAAGAATTTCACCCTCAGAGACTTCCAGTGGCTTCTGCTACAGACACACATCACTTTAATACAAATGTATGTCTGTGCTCTGGCACAAATACATCCTTCAGGACTGCTGAAAATGACATGCTTTACGTTGTGAAGTTATGTTAGAAAAACGTCATCTTGTTAAATGTTCAAAAGAGACAAAAGATGACAAATGAATACTGAAATTATATTTTCATAATCACATTACAATACATCATTTCCTTTTGTTAAACGACTACTTCAGCACATAGTGTGCTGTAGGCAACTCATTGTTCACCTTTGATAATTAGCTTTTGTTTAAGAACATGGTTGTGTGTTTTTGTTGAAGTTATATCAGGGCAGAAGATCTTGGTGTGATGTGAGGGGATGACTCTGTAGAATGTCCTTGCTTAACCAGAGCCCCACAGTCAGTATGTTCATTGGCTACAGAGAGTAATGTATACAGATATATGGAAACAATCCCCGTTAACTAAAAAAATATGTGGTAATTAAACTCAATTTAAGAGAATAAACATCAACAGTTTCAGTAAAATAACATTTTTGCAAAAGACTAAGCACGTTAAGAAATACTTAAAGGACAATATTATGTAAGAATAATATGTTATCTTCACCACATTGTCACCAGACAACTCAGAGTACTTTTTTCTTTTATGAAACAAAACTTCTGAGAGATTTAATAATCAGCTCTTGAAAGGTAAAGAGCAAAAACAACCAGTCTACAACAATAGTAGAAAACGTTCATCTTATCAGAAATCCTAGGTTTCTGGAAACTTATAGAGGAACTGAGAAAATAAAAATCAGAAAATCAAAGGTCTGCTTTACTCTGTGGAAGCACATGCTTCACTCCAGTGTTTCTTGTTTGAGCACACTGACTTCCTTTTTACCTGCATAACAATGATTTTTGTGTCATCTTCTTAATTTTAAGCTTTCCTAGCAAATTACAGAGTCAAACCTAAATAACTCATTAAAATACAGAAAATACTGTCTTTCACTCATTTCTCTCAGTCATTCAGTGCCACCATGACCTACTGCAGGTTGACTCACTGGATCTCAGTTTTTCTACACAACACTTGTCTTTAATTGCAAAGACAGGAAACAGTAAAATTGAACATCATAATAAGCTAATATTTTTTGGAACTTAGGTGATTGATTATTAGAAATTTGAATTTCAGGTATGGGTAAACTTTTTTTTTTTTGGTAAAATATTAATACACATTTTTCACTTAGAAATTAATATCAAGAAGGTTCCATTAACAGGACACATGTTCCATTCAGCAGAAAGCAGTATTCCTGTCTCCAAAGGTGGAAGTTTTATATTTCACTTAAACTATACAAAATAGTAACAGAACACATTTCTTTGTTCACAAAAGTCAGTGGGCTAGTCTACATTAATAAAAGCCTGAAGTTAGATTGTATTTCAAAATTACATCAAAATAACACAGATAAAATTTATCTAGCTTATGTTGTACTCTATAAACAGTATAGCCTGCAGCACATCTGGCTGTTATTTAGTTATGAAAAATGTAGCTACTTGATTTGATGATAAAGCTTATAACCTACGTTTTATCATACCATTTTAAACTATCTAATACAGACTTATCTAGATGCTATATTTAAGTATTTGAAAAGTCACTCTTAACCCTTTTTAAAAAGAATGATTTGACTAACTGCTGAAAGACTAAGAGAAAAATAGTCATTAATGACACTGTTCAAAGTGCATTCAGACTACAAACATATGGAATGTTACAAAATAAACCCGAACTTACTCAGTTAACATATAAGTGAAAAGCTTAACTAAATGTCACAGAAACTGTTGAGGGAGTCAAACCAACTTTCTGCTTAACTTCACAAAGCTTCACAGGAGGATCCTTGACTTTCTTTTTTTGTTTGACCTTTGAAATAATTTGGCCTCCTTTCCCCCCCCCCCCCCCCTCCCCACTCTTCACTTTCTCTTCATCTTTCTTTTTTTGAGGGAAATAATAAAACAGAAAAAATACCTTCCCTGAGGACAGCAGATGAAGACTAGAAGCTCCTTGCATTTCACTTGAGTCAAACTCTGGAAGAGGATTATAGAATTGGTCAAGAGGGAAATGTTGTGGAAGACTATCAAGTCTGTCCATGTAGCACAATAAAAGACTCCTTCTCTCCACTTGAATCTGCTAATCCTTCCACAGCCATTGTTGGTTTTATGCATAATTTTCACACCATGACAGAATTTAAATTGAAATGCTAATATGAATTTGAGAAATCAATACAAACTTTTAATGTCAAAATAGTTTTCTACAAAACATCAAAGAGTTTCTGTCAGATGTTGTGGCAACTACAATTCCCCTACCAGATTGTAAGCTAATGTGATTGACAGTATTTTGATTTTAAATTATATCAACCTATCCATTGGACAACTGGGAAAACTATTTTCTCACCTAACACTAATGCACCAGTATCTAAAGTTAATTTGAATTTGATTATACGGTTTAATCCTTAGTTCGTCCCAATGCTTTACTATGTTTGCAGGAAAAGAAGAAAAAAAAAATTCCACAGAACTAGTATTTTCATTCAGTTCATTCTAGTCTTAAGTCACAATACATATAAAGTACAACCTCTTTTTTCTACTACTTAAAAACTAATAATAAGTCCAAAGGGTAAATGTTTCATAATAGCATATTTTATGTATTTTGAAAGCAATAAAATAAAAATTCAGAACACTGGTAAGCTGATAAAATAATGGCCACCTTCCATTTAGTACTAGAACATCTTCAAAAAGGAAAACATAAGAATTTTCAAAACAGATCTATAAGGCCAGTGAGTAAGGACAGTTTTTATAAAGATACTTTCTATCTGCAATCCTTGCTCTGTGCCAAGCTTCAGAGCTGCAGCAGAGTCTCACCCATTAAAAAGTCAAAATCAGAAAACATGATGTTTCATAATCCTGACACATTAACTCATGTTTCCAGTTTACTGATATAATTACCTTATTTCCAGCTAAAGTAAATGCTGGCAAAATTAAAAGTCTCAAAGGAAGACAGACTAGTTGAAACATACATCCTCAATTTAACGGAGTTGTAGATGCTTTCATGCAAGGCAGCAGAAGGTCAACTTCTTTAACATTTACAAGCGTAATAGAAATATATAGTGTTCTAGTTAAATCTAGCTAGTCTGAATTCCTAGAAACTCTTGTATCTTAGAATCTTTTATTGGCTAATATTGAATTCTACTAAGTACAAAAGCATTATCTTTAATCATGATGCCAGATACACTTTAGAGATATTCATTGTGAGATCATAAATCTGTAAATTTTTGTTCATACCTAAGAATTTTTCTACTGTGGGACTTCTTGCAGTCAAGAAAATGTAATTTAGTTTTAAAGAGAGATAGGAGTGATTACAGTGCCATCAAACTGCATTTATAACTATTTTAGAAAGCAACCTCTGATGGATTTTATTATGAAGTTATTTATGAATCTTATACTTCTAACAAAATTACTAGCAATTTTGCACTAAAAATATCTTAAAAAAACCCAAAGATAAGTATGGTAAATATTAAGTAGTATGATTTCTATTTAGTTTGCTTTCAATGACAGTCAAAATATATTTAAAGACAGAATATTTCAGATTCCTCTTCTCCTGTTATTACTGACTGCAGTTCAGTAGTCATTCTGAACAGTCCCATTCAGCCTGAGTCCCACATAACTTCTTTTGACCACAAAAAAAAAAGAGACTCTTTGCACAGGATCAGATGTTTCAAGAAGAGTAGAAGTAGGTGACTATTGATGGAAAAACAAAAGCAGTTGGATGAATTAATCACAAATTCTTTCCATTCCCTAGAATGCAAATTTCATAGAGAACTTAAAAATGCCAGGCCACAAACTTGTAAGCTATTCCATTCATTACTCAATAAAACATTACAGTGTTATCATAATTACTACTCAGACTGTGGTAGGCGTATAGCTCCTATCCTGTACACCAGGTAGCTTTTAAAACCAAAATGAGAACAAAGCTGAAAATGCTGCTGAAGGTATATATAGTGCTTTACTGTTATCTTACCAGAGGATATAATTTTTTTAATCCAAGAGAACTATTAAAATGAAAAAAAAAAGCTAATGTTGTCAGAAAGTCTTATCTAACCACTAGCTATGATTCTGCATGTCTGTCACAATTTTAGAAGACTATATGGTTTCAAAGATAAAAAGAAAATATAAATAGAAGGCATGGGTAGTTTTTACTAATTCAAACATTCTTCAAACTCTGTTTATCTGTCACAGGTAATATTAAAACCATTATTCTAAAACATCTTTGTTTATAAGCCCCAGATTTATTCCTTTTATTTCCTACCTGCACCCAAATTCTATGTGAAAGTATCTCCTATGGAGTAGTTCTTTGTAGTTGCTGATGACACAGACACAGTGTGAGACAACGTTATTAAAACAAAGATTCCTGTATTTCCCATTCCCACACTCAACATGAAGTGCAAAGATGATGTTTTTTCCTTGTGCAACAGACAAAATCATACCTTAGTTTTTTTAATGAGACTTGAAAAAACACATAGATTAGAGGCTCTTCAGGAAGGAACTGGGAAGGTGTGGAGGAAGGGTTGTGTTCTGTGCAAAGGAGTGGCTAGAATGCACACACCTTCATTCTGGGGCAGCTGATAGGCCAGGGGAGAGCTTAAGGGAGAAGAGAAGGGATTGGCATAGGTGATGCTGTGGTAGACATCTGTTACAGACCAGCTGATCAAAAAGATTATATAGATGAAATTTTCTTTTGAAGCTGATGAGCTTTGTCCTTAGAAAAGCTATGGAGCAAATACTTCTGGAAGGTTTTTCAAAGCCAAGTTATGCCTGACAACTTGATGCTTGCCATGAAAAGATGACAGGCTCTGTAGGCAAAGGGAAATCAGTTGATGTTAATATAATTTGCAATTTTAGCAAGGCCTTTGATACTGCTACTCACAGTACCTTTACAGCCTTTATAGTAAGACACAAACTGGTTAAGAGGATGATAAGTTGGATGGAAAACTGGCTCAACTGTTGGGCTGCAACTGCAAGTTCCAAGTCCAGCTGGTGGCCAGTAACTAGTTATTCCTTGGGTATCAAATATTGTCATCAGCAGAGGTAAATGTGGCAGGGTGGGGTGGGAAGAAAAAAAAAAAAAGGAGGTTAGAGTCATTTTTGTTTTTCAAGTACATGAACCAGAAAGTAGCCCGAGAGTTAAGTAAAAGAGCTAACAGCAAACCTGCCAAATAATACAAAAAGAACTGTCCAGAATTGTCCTGTATTGAAAAACAGAAGTTGTACAAACCTATGCCATAAAATTTCCTTTGCTAACCTAGTCTAATGCATGAATTGCTTTCAGTAAGTTGAATTGTTTTTGCAAGATAGTTGCATGGTTCTGCATGCCCATCTGTTGTAGACCTCCTATGAAAAACTACATATGATTTTAATATATATTAATTATTCAAACGTGGAACAGTGTTACGGGAAAAATTAGGTACTTAGGGCATGAACCATAAAGATAACTTTTGAAATGTCAAATTACATATTTAGACAGTAAGAGCATATCAGACAGAATATAACTGCAAATTAGTTAGATATTATAACTGCAGGAACATATTTATACCTTGTAATTTAAAAACAAATTATAACTTTAAAGAACCATACTCTTTATCTGTGATGCTTTAAGAACATTACTGGTTTATGTACAGTCTGGCTACATTCTTGATTTCATCAGGGTATCTGAATTTTTAACAATCGGGTCTGTGGCACGGATTTTTATATTGTATAGCTGCAAAGGGTATAAATTGTGATTGTTAACATTTGAGGGGACTGATGTTAAAAAACATTTGGCAGATTGCTTTCATTGCATCAGTAGGAAAGAAATAATAAATGAGGAGGAAAGGACATACAGATGCCTGAAAATAAGTGAAGGAAGCACAATAAGGAATGGGGAAATTAATAGTAAATGAGACACTTAATCTTCATATAAAGGTAGTAAATAAAAAAAAAAAGGAGGAAAAAACCCCACAAATTGGGGTCAAGTGAAGCCAAAAGACAAAATAAGATGATACTATTAGAGTTATATTATAAGAGATTTTTTTTCTATAACTCAAGGAAGTTTAAAAGCTAGCAGAGTGGAAGCATTTCAGAAAGATGAGCTTGGGACTATTGTCAGCAGCGTGATTAAGAGCTTCATCTCCATACAGTAGCCAGCATGTTTTACATAATAGGGTTCAGCATCTACTCCCACTATAGTTAAAGTCACTCTTCCATAAATGCATTCAAATTACTACCTGAGCTATCCACATATTTTCTTAAGCTATTTAGTAAGTGCACTTCTGAGGGAAAAAAACTCAGGACAAAAGGGAAAGTTTTAGACTTACTAGCTTTGGATGAAAAGACAAGAGTAAGTCATTCAAACCTGTGGAAAATTTCCTATTTTGGATGACATTAAAAACTTCCAAACACTTGAGGGGCTCAATCTATGCCTCATTTCTCTATGATTAGTACTATAATCAGAAGTACAGTTGATAATGTAATAAATTATAAAAAGATTTTATCTTATTTACAGAACATAAAAGCTATAACTACTCAGCAGCCACTGCAAAGGAAATGTACATTGGTTCCAACATTTCCTAATAAATGGCTTAGCCTTATTCAGTAGCTATTTTAAAGGAAAGGGGTAATCCTTAAAGAAATATGAATGCACTTACAATGTTTAGGGACAAGGAATAACATTTAGCCAAAACATTGATATGCAGTAAATAGATCTTTCTATCTGTTGATTAAGAAATAACCATGCCTGTAAATATGGTGGTGGTCTTAATGGAAAAAACTTAAATGAATCCAGAATGAGGAATTTGGCTTTCAAATGGAATGCCAAAAATAACACTAGTGGTCAGATGCTCTAAAGTATATAAACACAAAGAATTTTAGTCTATTTCTCAAAGAAGTATAAAAAAGGTAATGATGTGATTAAAACAGTACAGTTGAGGTTATGAATAAGGTGGAAATTTGTTTTAAAATACATTGCAGTTTAGCTGTTTCTATAATTGACTATATGTAGAAATAAACATTCATTGTGGAATAAAGTTCTTATCTAAAACTTGTGCTCCCTTGATATATAGACAAATGACATGTAAAATGGGAACTTCTGAAAACCATGTCTTGTTAAATTGCAAGTAAAAAAAAAAATGAGGCAAAATACTGTTAAGACAACAGATCAGGGGACGTCACTCTGTCCTTACTATGGAGGAAGTCAGTACTGTATTAAAAATAAACCAAAGAAGAAAAGACAGAATTTTCCTTAGAAGACTCTCATCATTTTACAAAAGAAAGTTGAAATGATCATTGTGCATAGCATTAAAAGGTCCATCTGGGAAAAGAGATCCCATTTAGCAAAAGCAGAGAGGCTAAAGAAAAAAGAAAGAAGAGATTGGGTGTGAAATCCAACCCCCTTTGAAGTCAATGGGAATTTTGCCATCGATTTCACTGGGTCAGGATTTCATGCAAGGTGGATGCAAACTGTGCTTTGTGATATCCATATTGAATTGAGGTTTCTGATTTCAAAAGCTGTATTAAAAACACCCCCACATAAAAGTAATGTAGCAGAATACAGAATAAAGTCATTTTTTTTAAATGAGAGAAAATGAAAAGATTACAGTTAGAACCCTACTGTTAATATAATTAAGCATGGACAGAAGGAAAGAATACACTTTTCAGCATTTACCTCCTATATCTTTTTGTTTTTTTCTCTTTTAGTTTTCCTCCCTGAACACTTATGCCTCCCTGCTTCACTCCTTATATTCACTTCAATGCTTAACTGCAAATTCCAGTGGGGAAAGTAAGCTGACAAAAGCATACTGTTATTTTTGTACATTATACTCCCTTAAGCTGCAGTGTTCAAGTTTCAGGTGAAGTTTGCTACACACAGGTTTATATATATATTTTTATATAAATTTTTCAACTACAAAAAACAGTTTCAGCCACTTATTTTGTTATTAATAAAGCAAATTCAAACATTCAAGTAACAAATAAGAAAATGACAACTTTGACGTGGCATTTGATATAAACAAATAGCATTTAAGTGCTATTTTTTACTATTAAGAATAAGCAATAAAAACCCAGATCCCTAACAGGGTCTTTCTCATGAAGTGCATTCAAAAGTAACAATAAACCTCATGCTTTTAGACAAGTTATCTTTACTGGTGGGAACATACATTTTCCTTGTCCAAAACTGCACATACCATGACAGCCAACAACTTTCATAGAAACCATACCCAATTAAAACTGAGAACAAAAGAAAGAAAAATAAAATTTTATATGCTATACAAAAGTTTGCCTCCTTTCTAATTAAAATTACTTCTGGAACCTAATGTTAAAAATGTGTGTTCATTCCACACACGTATTTAATGGAATCAGTGGTGCTATTTAATCAGATGTAGGAGATTTAAGTTGGAAATAATGAAAATAAGGTTAGGAAAGTATTCCAATATTCTTTACCTGATTCTGTCCTATGTTTTGTTAAATGTATTTTTAATGCAAATATGCCAGTGCACTTTCTTCTCTCTGCTGTCCCTGATGAAGACAATCCCATAAGGGTGAAATGCTGCTCTGGCCTGTTTCTTCCCTACTGTGCCAAGAGAAAAAATTAAGTTGTAACTATCGTAATATGAATGAGGCCTATCTAAAGCTGGTGGATCTGTGTCTTACATAATTTGGTTTTAATTTAAAAATATTCTTGCTTAGAGAATGCAGCAGTTCAGAAAACTATTATTGTACATATAGCTGAAAAAATAAGAGTTGAATATTTATGAGGTTCTGTAGAAATTTTCCTTCTAAATAACTAAACTAAACTTCTTGTCTGCAAAGGAAGATTGGATTCCTGAGTTAAAGAAAGTATCTTTTTGCTTTGAAAGTCAACTGTGTCAAACATCTTATTGAGTAAAGTATTAATTACTAATAACTATAAGGATCAGACCCAGCAGTCTCTTTCTGTCATGTAAATATTTTCTTTTAAAAATTGAAGTGATAAAGATAATTTTCCAAAAGCAAACTGGTTTCTGAACTTCAGCTGAAAGGTGATAAAAATAGGTCTCGCATTTCAGTTTTGCCTTCTGAATGCATCTAATTAAAAAGCAATGTTATTCACTACTAAAATACAAAGATGAATAATAGAAAATAAAACATACAGAAAATTCTTTGACCAGGCTTCCAAGCTATTGCAATCCCTCACTGCCAAACCAGGTCTTCTCCATTTTCCTTAAGTTGAGGCTGAAGGCAAGCTCTTTTCAAAGGAAAAAAAAAATAATCAGTAGCAAACCAACAAACTCGCACACACCACTGTGTGCCTCACATTACACACAAATCATTTAGGTAAAAAAAACCCCCAAATCAGGTATTTTAAAATGCATTGTAACTCTGAGCTCTTACCTGATTACATAACTATAGCTACAGTTATCTATATATCTCTACAACTATCTATAATCTATGGCTCCTGTAGACTGATATTCTCAGTTATCATTTAAAATCCAGATCCTGAAGGATGCTAACTTGATTTGACTTACTTATGACACAGAAGATTACATCTCACTAAAAATAAAGGGAAATCAGGCTAGTTTTGACTTTAAGGGATTGAGAAATTTGACAAAATCTCCTTTGTTTTTGTTAAATTATAGGAGTCACAGTTCTTCACAGGTATCTTCTTGTGATGTTTCTCATATTATACATTTTAGTTGCCTGTCTGGACTCTGTTTGGAGTCTTGGATTGTTTCTAAAGGCTGACAATAGACCTAGGATGGAGAAGTAGGAATGGAAAGAAGAAGAAATCATGGTGCTGTGTTCAGGACCTCTAATGAGCAATTTAGCTCCTACTGTCTTGGGGGAATGGGTCTGCACATGAGTCTCCAGGCACATTCTTACTTTCAGCAGAGCTGCAGGACTCAAGCTCAATTGTTGCTGGGAAATCCAGCTAAAATTTGTTGGCATTCTGAGTTCCAGAATTACTTTAACCATCAGTTTAAATACACAATAAATTTTATTTATTGACTGAGCAACTGTAATTTACAAACATATTAGTGATAGCAACCACTAAGAGGAGAAAAAAAAAAAAAAAGGCTGTTAAAGCTCCTGGTAGTGTCACATCAGCATTAAAGCAAAGAAGAAATTTAGGCTACAAACAAAACACTGGTTTATAACTCCCAGAAGGGGGAGATTCTGCAGAAGCCTTCTCATGAGGCAAAGGGAGAGCGAGAAGAGGGAAACAGAACAAAGCAAAGAATACATTCATTATAAAATGAAGTTTGAAAAATTTAAAGAATCATCCTCAGCAGAGGAAAGCCTTTGTAAGTCTGTATTCTGAAACTTTAAAGTGCTATACACTTTTCAGAAACAGCACATGATTGTTGTGAGGACCCTGCAAATGAGGTCAGGTTTGTCTAAATATGAGTTAACAAGAAAACTTTGCAGTTTAGTTGAAAATAAAACAACCACCAGGTTGTATGGCAAATTCAATGAAAAACACAAGAACTCTCTGTTTCCACAGTAGAGGCTGTAAGCATACAGACTGGAAAGAAAAATGAGTATCATGAAGGCAATCCCTGTATCGATTCATCAGGTGGTTTGCTTGCTTGCTTTATATTATATTTTGTACTACTTTAGCTCTAAGCCTTAAGCGTTTCTATAAACACTGTTACTCTTAAAGAGCAAGGTGTGAATGATGTAGCAGTTGTGCTTTAACAGCATTGCCGTGTTTTTAACCACTCCAGAGCCTTTTGTGTAATATTTGACTACTAATGCAGTCTGCTCACTCTGCCTCAAATATGTAAAAAATGTATTTTCTAGAGAAATTAAATAAAACTGACTTCTGTTATTGCAGTGAAAGACTAAGGCAAATAAAAAATATATAATGAGTGGTATTATTAACTTCTGAACAACTATCAAAGGACAATAATGGAGAAATTAATGTAATCACAAAAATAATTAATTTTTTGCTAGGGGAAAAAAACTATGAAGAGTTCTCTCACTACAAAACACCGAAGGTCAGAGTTAATTGTCACAAATCACCACTTGCCTTAATTTCAACTTAAGAGAAACAAATGCTTAAAAACTAAATGTGTGGCTGGTGTTTTTCATGTAGAGGAAAAACAGGTTGTGGGCTTCCTAGCACAAAGAAAACATGCTCACTGATTACACACAGAACATGACAGTTGTGCAGTGTTGTCCTCTTCACCACGTATCTGACACTGGCTCCTTGGGATCAAAGCAGCTCCCGAACACCATGGGGTTCGACATCCGCCGGGCCTGTTTGGCTTGCAAGGAGAGCTGGTTTATGCAGCAGGTTACCATAGCAACTTGCCCCAATTTACATACTGAATAGCTGCATAAGTTAATGTGGCTTAATATAAGCGTTCACTCCCAGTTGAAGATCTCAGCTTGTTAGCGTAAGACAGCCAGAACTCCTGTGTACAAGTCAGAAGCTGACATGCCTTGGCACAGCCACTTAAATGGCCGAAGCCCGTCTTCCTCACACGTGTAAGGATTCTCTCTTTGCAGTTTATACCTTATGTGGGTTCCCTGCTCACAACAGGCAATTGCTAACTTGAAATCTAGATTGTACAAATGGAATAGGATGTTTTAATGTGAACTTAACCTGCACAATTAAATGCAAACTTAACTAATATCTCCCTCCCATGCTGTGTTCCAAAACACCCGACAAACCAACAAAAAAAAAACACACAACAAAAAACAAAACCAAACCCCAACAATTTCTTGCATGGAGTTTGAGACCAAAAGTCTGTTTTTTGTGCAGAAGCCTTGTGCCTTCAGTCCTTAATCACTTCATTCAGCCTGACAATGCAACTTCAGTCTTACTTCTAAGAGCATTTTAAACATTTTTTTGGACTAAGGGTAAGGCACTGAAACTCAATAATTCTCCAAATTTATTAGCATGGTGCCTAGTCTTAATCAAGAGCTACTACTAACATGCATTAATTCCACTTCCATACTTTTGTAATCTTGCATGCACCTACACACACATTTCTACAAGCAAATTTGAATATAGAAAAGAGCTTCTGAAGTAGAGCTAATCAATTTTGCAAATATACAACAAAGGATCAAAAATTAAATGGAAGTTCTTCAGAACAAAATCTGTGCATTGTTTTAGATTGCAACCAAAGTATGAGTCAATATCATTATATAGTTGAAGCCAAATATCATGCTGGAAACTACAAACAGGCGTTAATACTTGCAAGATACATTAAGTGATCCCTATTTACACAGCATGGATAGAACTTCTGTTGAAATAGGAGTTTCAGACTGTGTTCCAAGAGATACATGGAGGAGAGAAATGAGATGGATGAGAGGTCAACATGTACTACACAAGACAGGTACTATTTAGCTGAAGGGAAAGACTGAGTCCTTTATGAATTTAAAAGGCTCTTGCAAAGAGGAAGGAAATAATCAGGTTTTCATGTTTGTGGGTTTAAATTGCAGTGAGAAAAATTAGGGTTAGACCTGCGAGCGAAGGGGAAACCTTTCTCACAGTAATGATGAAGCCCCATGCTATAGAAAACCAGAGCAACTAAAGGGTCTCCATCAGTGGAGATCATAAGGAATAAGTTGGATAAACTTTTACAAGGAATGATATGGTATAGTCAACAGGACAGCTCTGTTTATATTCTCTCAAGCCTAGCACTTTATATTTTGTACACTAGAAATTAATATGGTACTGATAAGAAAAGTGAAGATTTGTAGGCTTATTTTTAATTTTTTTTTAACTCAAGTACACATTGGAACAGTCACAGAGAGCTTAATATTCCTTAAGAGAATTCCTTGAGAGAGGAAGAGTCCAAAAAAAGGTTGAAAAACTAATTTTCTTAAGATAATTTGTCCCATACAAGCATGGGTCAAGTTCTGAAATTTCCTCTTCCACAATATCTTGGATCATCTTTACTCAGAATTATATTGAATTATATTATATTGACTGTATTAATTCATTGCCATTCAAAGATGAGGATGAGCAACTGTTTGAGGAATTCCATAATGCCAGACTTCAGAATCAGTTGATACCTCTCTTTCTGCTTATCATGTCTTTGTTTTTTGAGCTAAGAGTGCCTTGCTTTTTTTTTTTAAATAGACTATTCTGAAAAGAACAGTGTCCACAGAATAGTAATACTGAAGCTATTTTAAAAGTAACTTCTACCTCAAGAATTTTAATCTTAGAAAAGCCCAAAGGAGAATATTGCTGCCATCCCTAGTTTTCAAATTAAAAAAAATTAGAAACCGGCTGGTGAAATGACTTCCCAAAGTGGAAGAAAAGAATCTACGTTTCTAAAAACTTAGCCAGAGGCTGTTTAAATGGGACATACTTTCTTTTTCTATCTCCAGGTAAGCAATTTTTAAAATTTAATTATCTAATTTCCAAGTCTAAGCATTCTGAAAACTTCTGGAAAAATAGCAGCTCTCATTTGATATACCAGGTATTGAAAGAATTATTACTTCACTTAGACTTTCTTAGAACTATTAATTCCACTTACTAAATAACATGCCTGCATGTGAACACACAAAATACAGCCCTTTTTCAAAGAAAAGGCATCTTTTAAAGACTTGCTGCAAGAGTACACTGTATTGTTATGCACAAATTGTATTGTTATCCACAAATAACACATGAATTTCTATATATAGAGACCTCTGAAAAAAGATTGTGGTCTTCTCTTTTCAGCTTTTGTCTAATAAATACTTTATGTATAGCTTCAAGGTGCACGGGCAGGAGACTATCCAGTGTCTAGTCTCTTGAAAGGCTGATTCAATATCTAATTCAACCAAAGACCCTAAAGGATACTGAAAATATATGCAATATATACTGGAAAGTGTGATACTGAATAGAATTGTACTCTCTTTTCAGTACTGCTCAAACAAACATGTAAAGTTTTAGTGGTGGGAAACAGATACCACAGAAAGCTACGTGTCTTTGAGAAGCTTTATTGTAAGAAGAAAAGGCTGAAATAGCTTTGGCTTATTACAAGCGAGCTTAATAAGATTCAAATTGTTACATGTCTTGAAAAGAATAAAAGATTTCCAACTTGCACATTTTTTCCAGAATACAGGTACAATTCCTGGTATATCAATAGCCCAAGGGTACAACATATTGAATGACTTTTTAAAGATTCATGATATAAATTTATTTCCTAACAACCCTGTAGGAACGTGTTGTTTTCCATTACAGGAAACAATGCTTCTCAAAAGTGTTTACAACTCTCAAATTGCAAAATTTAATTTTCAAATTGAATGAAGCATAATGAGCTTCATGAGCTTCTCATTCTTCACACCCAAGTTTAGCTACAAATATAACACAGCAAAACAAATTAGGTCAAGCAAACAAGGTGCATTAAAGAACTCTGATGTAATGAATATCTTTCTCTTGACCAATGGCAATTCAAGAGTCTTCCAAAGAACAAAGTATGGCCAAGCTAACAGCCTATCTATCTTCAGCTCTAAACTGAGGAAAACAAGGAAATTATAGATTCATAGAATTGTTTTGGTTGGAAAAGACATTTAAGACCATCGAGTCCAAGCATTCAGCTCTTTGCTGAACATAGGTGAGTGAACACTCATCAGATTGAAATTTTTTCTACTGTCTCATATAAAATCAGCTTATTGTTGAGATATATACCTACATATAACCTCTGTCTAATATCTTTGCAGAAGGCTAAATTTCTATTATAAATGCTGTTCTTGTATGACAGTATCATGGTGGCAAACGGGAAGGACTGGAGGTAAAATTTAGCAAAATGAGAACCAGAAGCACCAATCAAACTATAAGTAGATAAACTGAAAAATTACTAAATCTGAGCCTTTCAGCTCAGTATTAGAAGAAGCAAGACTAATAGTGCAGATAAAATATACTCCACACACCAAAAAATTCAGCTCTGTTTCTATGTGAATACCACCAACTGGAAATTTTGAAACCTGATTATTTGTATTGATCCAGTCAAACTGAATCAAAATTTAAAAATCACCACACTTTTCAAGAAACTACTGTGAAGGCTCCTGCTGCTTAAACAAACAAAATCAACAAACTATCCAAACCCCTGAATGTGGTGTAAAAACAGACATAATTGAAAATTTTCAGTTCTACACATCTTTCTGTATTAAGGAGTTTAAAAAATATTATATCGCTAATTATTAAATCTATTTTGAATCACTTTTCCTCCCTTTTTGTTGAATTTTATCAACAAATACTTACTCAGGGGGGAAAAACTCATGGCAACTTAACTCTAAATTACTCAGTCCTCTAGGGTAGTCTTGTCTTTAGATTCTTCTTCTTAAAAAAAATTAAAGACATTTAACTCAAAAATCAGGTTTTATCAGAAAATAAATTATAATATTTGTTTTTATAGAGAAAATTCAAAATAGCTTAGTAAGCCCAGGTAGAAATATAAAAGCAACTTAATAACAAGTGCCCAAATATATCCCTGCTTCCAGGTGGGTTTCAGTCTATTCTGCATCTTTCTGACTAGTGGCAAGAATCTTAATAACCCCTGCTGATTAAGGAAGGTTATTTAGAAGGTTGTTGAGGCCTGGAAATCTTTTTCCTGCACTGCTTAGTCTAAAGATCCTTTGTGAGTGCCCAGCTTGCTGTTATGACCCTGTCTCTCTCTTCTGCCTAGCATTATCTCCCCAGACAATGCTCAACGTTTGCCCAGGAAAAGGCACTGTCTCCTCTCTCTCCAGACAGTGTCACCTTGCCTGATCACTCCTTTATAAAAGAAATATGATGCAAATTTAGAACAAAGAACTCAACCAAATGTTGTCTGTCACACTGCAACTTGAGCACTTCACACACACACAGAAAACAGACAAGGTACACTATTTGCAGTGGGGCTTGGAATCCAATTCCACTTTTTTTTTTTTTCAAATTGTTACTAAAAAACAAGAGAAATCAGAATAAAACTTCATAAATTTAAATAAGTGTCTTTGCTGTGACATGCCAATGTATAATTGAAGAAAAGCCCAGGAGAGGTAAGAGTTTAGTTCTCCCATGATAAGTCGTTTCCTTCTGGTTATGCTGTGACAGCTGGAGAGTGAGTCTTAATTTTTTTAGAAGTGAATTTAATTGCTTTAGAGAGTCAGTTTAGCATATCACTTCAGAAATGCCCCAAAGCTACAAGTAAACCCATTGTTAGCCAAACAGCTTCTTATTTTTAAGATTCTTAGTTTAGGGCTGTAGTTAACAAGTATCTTACCAAGTATTCTGCAAATAGCCTCCAAATCTTATCCCTGTTGGAACATTTTCAATTAAAAGTTTTATGATAAGGATCCATGATAGTCTGAGAAGTGTTGATGCTAGATAATAAGTTATAATCCAATGAATTTGGGAATCAGTGGCTTAAAGGTTATCCTGGCAACAGGAATAATCCATTGAGACTAAGCAGTTCTAAGGAAATCATTGTTTAAAGCATGATAATATTTTTTAAGGAAGTAGTAAAATTCCTTTTCTGAAAAATGATTCTCAGCTTAAATGAAACAAATACAGTTTATAGTCAACAATGATTTACCTCTGCTGAGAATACAAAAAAAAAAATTGATATTTTGATTGTAAAAAGTTTTCTAGTTGTCCAAATACCATGGCTATGTTTCCCACTATATGCACTTCTTGGATAAATGTGTGATAGATGCCTTATCTGCTGATATAAAGTGTCTCTAGAGACAGCTTCATCTTCTGGAGGCATACTAGTGATTTCTAAACACATTAAAAAAAATCATTATTGTATATTTAGGGAAAATAAGGTAAGGCAACATACAATAGTGATATAAAATACAGCAATTATGCTATATATTTTTCCTTAATGTATAAAATTTTCTGGAGATGTAAAATTAGAAAACTTCATCATCATCTTATATTTCATGTACATCTTGCATCTTGATAACTGCTCTCCACTATTCTTGTGAAGCTGTCCTTTATTTCGATTTTTTGTTCACTTGTTCAAAGTGGTAGGAGAGAGATTATTTCATTAGTCATATAGTTAAAAATAAGATGTATATGTGTATGTTCAATATATCCATATAGATGTGCTGTTGATAAAAATATGATTCAGATACAATTCAATAATAGCTTGTCTTCTAATTGAAGACATGCTGCTATCTTACAGCTGGTTCTTGTAGTAATCAATACTGTCGTTATTAACCAATTAAGAGAAACTATCTTACAGGCTGAATTTATTAATAATTACTTTATTCCTCTTTTCAGAAAGATAGCAGAAAGGAAGATAAAATGGGGAAGATAAACTCAATATGTAGAGACTATACTCAGAAAGTACATTCACTGTGTTCCAGGAGAACAATAAAATCAAAGGCTAAAAGGAGAACAAGCACTAAACTAATACATAAGTGAGATTGGTAAAATACACTTATATTTCTTAAAATATGCAATTCATGGATCTGGAATAAGAATGTATCCAAAGAAATTAGCAAAGTAATGCAACATCCAAACATTAAAATATCTAATAGTGTATGAGGATAGCTCAATAAAAGGATAAACAAAATAAAGAAATCAGAATAGTTTTAATAAAGAAAAATGAAACTATTTCACTTTATATAAACTACGCCATTCTCTATCACTTTTTTTCTCCCCATAAGCTGGCTATGATTGAATGCATGAGACCCCCTAGGCAACAGCACCACTTCAGAGTTACAGAGACACTTATCAAAACTGTCAGTATTAAGGTTCTGTCCATGGTATAACAATTGTCTTGAGAAAAACAATATATCTGAATATTCAGCTGATTGTATTAAATAAGTTCTCTTAGGCCATACTCACGTCCTTTGGGGTGTTTGATTTCCATGAACATTTGAGTGACTAACTTATTGGCATGCACATTTGTGCAAAGTTAATTTCAAAGTACTATACACCAGTATTTGCAAAAGGAAAGTAAAATCCACACACAAAAGTATTTGTGCTGGAAGGGCTTACTGCTGTGGGACTTACCTGATTTACCACAAAATCCCAGCCTCCAGCAGTCAGTACCTACTGAGCTACTCATGATCTCTAGAGTTAAAAATTATTTCAAAAACTTGATTTTTTTAAACTATTAACATTTGTTAAAAAAAAAAAAAATTGCTCATAAGCAATAACCAGAAAAACAGACTTAAGATTTTATAGTGAACATATTAACTACTTCGCTCCAATGAACTTCAGTTATAATTTCAGTAGATATAGTTTTCATGGCGAATCATATTTGTAGAAGTCTATTGGGCAGGGTTTTTTCCTGTTTATTTTTTGCATGGGAACTCCAATGACAGCTTTGCATGCACTTTATCCTTCCATTCACATCAGCCTCCTTAAGGGGAGATTCATTTTTCCCCTCCAGAAGAGTGAAATAGCAGGTGATAGCTATGGAAAACAGAGCTTTATTCAATTTATTGAGTGAATCATTGCTTTTCTGGTTCATTAAACTTCTCGGTAAGAAAATTCAAATTCATATACATTTTTCTCCATTTTCAAGCACACATTCCAGTTGTGTTGCTCATCTACTTTCAATATAAAAGATGAATTAAAGCATTAATCTATGCAATCATCTTCTAAGGGAAGTAATGATAGTTTCACACAAAATTCACTGTATAATGCTGTAATCCTATTTTGAAGAACCTCTCATAAAACCACATTGAGCTGAGGAATGAATAGAGCCTCAATAGTTGTCCTTATAGGGTTTTACTATTATTTTCTGATTTGCAGTTGCATTTGGAACATCTTTGCTTATATTTCCACTTCAGAAATATATTTGGATTCTACCAGCTGTGGACGTTGTCAGGAAAGATGCAAAGTAAAAATTTAAAAATGGGCTTCTGATTCCTACATGGAGATGCTCCTACTTTCCTTATCACTGCAGGATTTGTAGGAAAGGAAGGAAACAACATACTAAGTTCTGCCTCCTTGCTTTTCTGTGATCAGTGGAGAAGTTGAGTTTATTTTCAGTTTTTAAAAAGATAATAAAATAGTCACATAAGAAATGAACTTGTATGCCTTGTTTGGAATGGAATCATCATACTAAATATTAAAGATATGAACACTCATTACTCATGTATGAGGGCATGTTGCTATTACTTTTACTACTGAAAATAAAAAAGTTCAGGAAAGAACTAGGCTCTTCTCTCTTTAAAATCTGGGTGGAAAGCAGCGTTAGGGAGATCCCAGTATTTGGCTTCTCCTGAATCAAGGAGGCACATAAAATAGAGAATCTGAAAGTAACCTGGACAGCTCGTTAGAAGAACGCCTCCAGCACTCCTGTGCTGCTCTGCCTCTGTAAAATCTTGCACACATGCACAGCAAGTGCCTCAGAAAGCAGCATGTCAGTGGGATTATTGGGTAGGCAGAAACCTCGCCTGGGGAGGATTGTACCTTTTTTTCTTCTTTTTAGAATTTGATGTGCAGGGCTCACAAAAAAATAGACCTGAGGAAAGGAGAGATGCTAACCTACAAAAATTTGAAAGAAAATAAAAGGTGCTCTGGGAGCCAGCACAAAACACAGCAAGAGTGGAAGACTTCTTATTCATACACACGAACATGGCTACATTTCACTTCCTTCACACACCACTATTCCACTTCTTTCTGTACTCCTACTTAACAGGCAGACAGCCTCCTGGGAATCCTCCCTCCAGGAGCTTGTAAGGGACATTCTAAGTTTTCTGACCTTTACACTTCTCTGCTTCAGGGTCTCACGTCACAATTACCAGATCTTTAGTCAAGGACTGGAGGCTGCCAGTCAGAGCTAGTTAATACCACTCCATGCGGCCAGGTCAACATGGAATACTAACAAATGTTTAATTTGCAAGCCTAACACAGACATCGAGGCAAAGCCAAAGACTGTTTCCAATACACCATGGCATGACATATCAAATTGTTCTCCTAAGTGCAAATTTTGCATGTGATTTTTTTTTTTTTAAATACAATTTATTAAGAGTTATCAATTTGTGAAAGTTTAATAAGAACTGACAATAATATCTTTCAGGTCAGAATTTCAATATATTTAGGACAAGGAGTAATTTTCATTTTGATGCTTTTAAAATACTTAGTTACTTATGATTGAAATTTGATTTGCCTAGTCTATTTTTTGCCCACATGAGTGCACCTATGATAAATCCAGTGTATTACTTATAATAACTTCTAGCTACAAAGGTCAAACAGTTTGTCATTATAGCAGTAGATGGGGAAAAGGAGTTGGAGGGAGACAGATAATTAACCTTTCTCCCCTCCTATTCTATCTTTCCAATTTGCATTTTTTTCCTCCTTGGATCTCCCCCCCTGCCTCTCCCTGGCAGACAGCTTCACCACGTGAGCTCTCCTGACATGGCATAAGGAGAAGCTCCAGGACCGAATGTGTTCACATTGGGGTCGTGTCCTTCCCGTTTTACTGTTACAAGCATTTTTAACAGATGCTCATAATATTTAAATAGTATTTCTTGTAAATATATAAAAAAATAAATCCCTATTTTTCCTTTGGAAAAACCTATTTGGATTATAAGTAAGGTTTTGTTATTTAAAAATTTGTCACAATGAAAAAAAAAAAGTAGTCCATTAAGATACATTTACTCCTATTATATACAAAATTACCTTTTTATCTGATTATTTCTCTTTTCCCATTGTAAAAAAGGTCCTGCTTTGAACCATTGACTTTGGCCTCACAGGTTAATTAATCCATTGCTGTTATGTGTACAATTAGGCAAATGTTAGTTGCAGGTAGTAGGTTACCTTGCCAGCTAGGTATGTGCCAGAAAAGGTTCAATATGCCCTCTCCATTCTGGGGGTCCATATATAGATGCTGAAAGAACTAAGTATAGATTTATATCACGTAGATAAACAAAACTCACCCTTCCCACACACATATTAAAAAAACCTGCAAGTCAGGGTTTGAACCTAAAAATTAGATAAAAACAGTTTAAGACTATACAGATTTTCCTCACAGTGGCTGTAACCGCCAACGAACTGAGTTTTGATTACTCATGAACTTTCCTGGGAATCTCTGGGTCAGACGACTGGCAAAGAACAGAAAATGCTACTTGATGAAAAGTCAGAGATAGTGGAAGTTGTACAAAGCTACAGTGGATATCTATTGACATATTGGTGTTTGAAAGCTTTGCAAAGATTAGGCCATACTTGGCCCTTGAGCCTGTGGCAACATCAATGCATGTTCTGCAAAGATTCCTGCCGTTAGCTTTGTCACCCTTTATCTTGGTAAACATCAAAATTTGAGCACAAAAGACAGAAAATGAGCTATTGATTTTCCAGTATTGTCTTAACCTGCAGCTTAATTGAAGGTCAGTATATGTATTCCTGTCAAAGACAGACTTTTGCTATTCATTGTGGGCATCTGACACAAAACTCTTCTCAAGGGGGAGAGCACCGATACTCTTTAGGCAGTCCACAAAAGGAGAATATGCAACCCAATGCTTTCAAATATTCTCTGAGGAAAATTGAGGCATGGAGAAGACAAACTGCAAACTAATTGGACTAGATGTCAAAAGCTTTACAGAAAAGAGTGGGGAAGAGTGAGAAGGGGTGGGGGCAGAAAGAGAGGGAGAGAAAGGGGCAGAAAGAGATGAAAGTTTGTCATTTTAAGACAAAAAATAAATTGTCTCTTTAGAGAAAGTAGGTGTTCTTTCTCTCACTGAGGGTTGTAAATCTGCAAATTCTCCTTTTCCTAGCACTGTAAAATAGCAGCTTTGTGAATAAAAGTAGCTTGTTCTATTAGAAGACAAATGTAGAATGACAGTAAAACAGAAGTTGTCAGATAACAGATAGGAAATAAAATCCACATCTTTCTCTTATTTTCTGTTACTGCTCTTGCTCTGTTATCCTTCACCACCTTCCTCTCATGAAGTATCAGATTTTGCCATTTAATTTCTGTCAGTATAAGATTTTTTTGAATGAGCTTTAGACTACTGCTGGAGGATGACTTGCATGATCACAAGGACACCGAGCGAAAACAACAGAAGTCATTTACACTTAATTCACAAGATTTTTACAGCTGGGAGAGCATAAGGATATCTGGCCTTACTAAAATTTTTAAACATGGATTACTTGGTGGTGAATGAAGTGACTGTACTTATTTAACTGTTATTTGCCCCAGAATTAATGTATTCAAGAGCATATAAAGCTGATAGATATTAAATGTTCATATTTGAACTTTCAAACCTTGTGTTAGCATTTAAAAAAATTAAGTTGAAATAAACAGATAAAAGTAAACCAAATGACAGCCACTGGGTAACACCTCAAAAATCTTAGTGGTCTAAAAGTGTTCCCGAGGAAAACTGAGTTCCCAAGTTGTGGAAGGACAAAAGGGTTCACAATTTTTAAAAGTACTAAATATCTTCAGACAGCAGTGCTCTATGGCCATATAGACACAAACTAAAAGGCAGATGTTTTATTCAGCAAGTAAGAATTTGTTTTTCATATCATGATTTTATTAAAAAGTCACACATTTCATTTGACCTCCAACCATCTTTGCACCTTTCCTGGCTCAGCTCTTTGAATAAAGATTGAATGGATGGCATTGTACATCTTTCATAATGTGGTGACCATATTGAGTTTGGCATTGCAGATTCTGATACTGAATTCTTGCTATCATTTACGATAGCTAGCATCTGTTTTTATACGCTTATTAACTAATAAATCTGTTCTTTATTTTAAAAAATGTATACACTGGTCTTTCATTAGACGGGCTCCAAGTATGTCGATTTGTATCCAAACCCATCAGAGCTAGATCTATGACATACATTAGGATTCTGGGGTTTCTAGCACATAATCTTGTGCTCAGACTACTGCCATAAAGCATACACAATGATGTGGAACAGCACAAAAGCTACAGTAGCAGGTGTATGAGATTGGAGCATTACTCACAACAGCAAAACTTACGAGTCGGCCCTGGTGAGCATCCTAAATGAGTGCTAGGAAAACCTTTTGTATGGTATCTTCATGTACACTACACATCTTCATACCACAAGAAAATATTTTATAACCATTTAAAATAATTTAAATATCTTAACATTCTGTACCTATAAATGCAAGAGACAATTACCACAAATCACTGAATGAATACAAGGGATCAAGGAAAGTTTCAAGGTATTCTCTTAAGGGCTAACAAAAAGAATTTCAGCTGTATGTAAATAAGCTGTATCCTTTTCAGGATAAGGTTCCATTTCTGTGACTCAAACCAGGAAGAAGAGTGGGATGCAGCTGAGGAAATTTAAAATACTATTCTAAGACAGAGACACCTCAAAGAGGTGTCTGAATTACAAATAAGGAAGTATTATTACCACTGTAAAATATGGTACAATTAAGTTGTTCTGGAACAGGGAGGGTCAGGAAATCAGTGTCTGCTAAATTAGTGAGGATTAGAAATTCTTGTCTTTTTTTATCCCAGAAAAATAAAGGCTTCACAAAGGTAGGGTTCCTACAAGTTTAGAAGGGTGATAGACACCAAAGTAGCAATTACTAGTCAAGAATTAGCATGCTGGAAGAAAAGCAAGTAGAGCTAAACCAGCAAAGAATAAGTCTTCTAAGACATTACAAGGTTCCCAAGCAGTAGAAGAGGGAGTTCTTCAGTAATTTAATAATGGTTTATGTATTTATAATTTTTTTTTCAGTCTAGACCTTACAATGATCCTTTATAGTCAGTGTGCTCTTACACTATAAATCCACTAAAATGAAAAAAAAGGAAGCAGTACTGCCCACCTCCCCAATTATCAAAGGCTAACTGACAGTGATTTAATGAAATGGAAAATACCCCAATATGCTTTGTTTCTCACAAAGTCTGGAAAATATTTTATGAGCCTAAAAAGAAGAAAATGCCTTCTAAAAAAAACCCCCCAAAACCCCCAACAACACAGGCAATCATTTTGATATTGAAGTGATAAAAGAAACAAACAAAAAAACCCAATACCCAAAAATGTAAACTGCCCTTTGGATACTGTTGAACTAACTGTGTATGTTCAAAACAGAAAAGATAATATAATTTCTCCTAGTTTTCTTCAAAAGTCTCAAAAGCTTTATTAGCATGAGGAAAAGTAGCAATGAATACAGAGAATGGAAGCCCTCCTGAAAATCCTAAATCTTGCTATTTTGCCTCTACATAAATATATAAACGGACAATAAAGCACCTGCCTCTATTTCTGGAGGATGGGAAAATGAAGACAATCCTTCATCATCTCCAAACACATTTTTCCTACCTTATCATCAACTATTTTTCTTTTTCATTTTTGTTTGATAGTTCTTTGTAAGTCACACACACCATACACAATTAGGAAAACAAAAAAGATAATCACAGGCTTTGAATGTGTTTATCTGTGTGTGCTACCTCACACAGCATATCTATTGTTTTAACAGTTATCATGCTTATTCATTATTTTTGTTTTTAAATGAGTTCTACTAGAGCTGTTTTAAATACTAAGGTCCAAATCCCACTGCCAGGAAGACAAAATAAATTACTTTTCCAGAACTTGTTCATTTTTGCTCTGTTTATCGCATCTATTTGTTGTTATTCCTCATGTAAGGTAGCTGGTCATACAAAATATGACATTCTGTCCTGATTCTTTATGCTTTCTCATTCCAGAAAATGGAGATATGTCTCTTACTTTTAGTTTAGTTTACTTTTTAAATGAGCGTGTTACTTCACAGAGCATTTCTAGTCCAGCATACTGGACTAGATGATAACAGGGTTTCTCAGCCAATCTTCAGAAAAGAGCACTGTATAACAAGATTGTTTGATTTCAGACCATGTCTCAAAAATAGTATGTACAGTACTTGAGCCATGGAAAAAGTTCTTTCTTTTAGTGAGCAGCTCACACTTAGCACTGTGGCATGGTGAGAAGTACATTTCAGGGAAGAGGATACAGATGATGTAATAACATTACAGACTAGTTTGGAAATGTTTTCATGCTTCCTAAATTATTGTCTCCAGTCTAAAGTATTCCTGTAGCTATGAGAGCTGTGAGTCATACTCCTTTGCAAATCAAAGCCAACTTCTTTAGACAAAGTTAACTAATGCTACAGAAACAAAGCAAACTGAGAATAAACACCCTCCTAAACACCTGAACATCTTCACAGCTAAAGAAACATCAAGTTCTACATGACGCCGTAAACTTGCAGCAATTCCTTTCACAGCAGGAAGTCAATACACATATAAATAGAATACTTTGTCTCATTATATTCTCCTGATGCAATATTCATTCTTCTGGGACTTCTTATTGCTTCTTTTGAAAACACATTTTGGTTTTTTTTTTCCCACTGGTCCAAATTGTGAGTTGTGATTACTACAGACAGCAGTATTAATTTGCTTTGCAGTGGAGACTTAGCTGCACATCTTCCTGGCTCCATTTATAACCCACCACCACCTGTATATTGCGATCTAATACAACGTACATAGCACTACAGTGAGATTCCCTTTGCAGACTTCAGTTACATACAAGATTGCCTGTAGTTTCTTTCTGGCTTCACAACTCTTTACAGCAATTTGTGCCAGCAGGATTAACCCATAGGATGTAATGTATTTTCCAAATTATAATAGTTACCAGAATTTTACTGCCATCCAGACAGCACTTTTGCTTCTTTTTTTATTACCTTACGTAAAGATTGAATGACCACATCTCAAGTCAAGTACTCTGTTATTGAATTCAGAATAACTAGTTTATGTATTTTTAAGGAAGACTTAAGAACACAGAGAACTGATTTGTAAACTAGCCAACAAAACAGAGAAGCTTAAAAACATAAAAATATATTTATCTTTTCAAGTAAAATACAGCTAAGATACAGAAAGCAAGCTGTTCTCCAAGAGGTGGACTTTAACACATAAACATACACATTCTCAATCAAAGGCAGAGCTACCAAATGGCAACCACACCAGAATGCAATCAGTAGCTAGAGAATATGACCTAATGAAGAAACAAAGCACTAACTTGACTTTTTTTGTCCTGCCAAAGCTTAGGAAAACATTCTGTTCCAGCACTATAAAAATTCTGCTGATATGCAATACCTTCACAGTGGGAGTCTGGTTTTTTTCTTTTTAATTATTAGGAAGCTGGAAAAGACTTGACTTCCCAAGAGAACAAGGACTTGAAACTCAGCCAGCCATCTACAAGTGATCCTACAAAGACAGTACAAGCTACATTTCTATACCCTGATCAAAAGTGTATAAGAAATGACTACGAATACACTGAATTTTGAAGTTCATCTTAACTCTTTTAGACACTGATACAAAAATCATAGATGCTATATTTTGCCTCTAAGTAACTCTGGAAAAATGTATAAATTATATAAATTTAAACTAACATTCCCCCACCCTTTTTTAAAAATCTTTTTTATTACATTTATACAAGATATCCTTTACTTTTATACCCTTTTTTTTTTTTTTTAACTTTGAAACATTTTCAGGCTATACTCAGGATTTCTTTATTTTCTATTTCATCACTCCTGTTTGACTTTCCCTTTCCTATGTCCTAACTTCATTCAACTTTTGATCTACCACATATTCTCCAGTTCAGACTTTTTGCTCATGATTTCCAGAGTACTTTTCTGCATTATTGCTTTCAGTATGGGCTTGGTTTTGCCTGGTTGACTTTATTAGGGATGTTTTATAAACAACTAAGTATAAACATCTAAGAATATTGCATTTGAGAAAGAATTCCCAGCCTGACAAATTTAGGGAAGGATTTCTCAAACCTTGAGCAGCTGGGGTTTGGCCATATAGCAGAAAAGTATTTCATTTGCCCTAACTCTAATAGCACCCAGGAGGTGGGGAAACGGGTGGAAAGAAGGGGGGGATTTTATTTTATTATCATTTATTTATACAGACTTATTCCTTTAAACATTTGTTATACTAAATATCAAGAATGCTCTCACACAGGGATATACTTAACTCCTGTAGGTTTTGGTGTCTGTTTTCTGGGGTTAGGGGATAAGTAGTTCTAAAGTAGTAGTAGCATTAGTAGTTCTAATAATAGGAAAAAAAAATGCTTCAAGAAAGAACAGTTGAGAAAGCAGACAATAAAGATTTCATCTTAGGCCATATGTGCAAAGCTTTGGACTTTTCATCATCTGTAGGTGTTTTGGAACAACTTCACCAGTAACTCTGTACAATCTCTCAGTCTCTCCCACTAAGCCCCCACAATCTCCTGTTGCACAAACAGAACAGAAAATATTGCTGTGTTAGTTCAGCAGATTGTCTGTGCTTTTAAACTCTTCCTAAGGGACGTCTGTGTGTTTGATATCTCCTCTCTCTTCTGCTCTGTTCATTAAAGTCTATGGCATATGAATATCATCTATTTCACTTTATTACCCAAGGGTAGTTCACTATTTCTAAACTAAGATCTTCAGAAAGGTTTTGTTATAAAAACCTCCTATAGGTTTTGTAAAAAAATCTAAAAATTATTCTTGGTCTCAAAGCAAGAGTCTGTATTGCCAACAAATATTTTACATCCAAAAAAGAATATGAAGTTTTGGATGAACTTCAAATTTCAAAGAACAGATAAATTCCTTGGAGTTTAAAAACATGAATTTTAGGGGACCTAACGCACTGAACATGAAAAAAATGTTATATATATTCAATATTGCATCTTCATGCTTCTCTTTTCTCATAAATTTCCAGCCTGCTTCATTTGACTGTTGAATTGGCTTTTTTATTTAACTGAGGGTTTGTTGGGGGCTTTTTTGGCAAATCTCCTTTGAAAGAATTTGGATAATTCTATCATACCACTCAGCCTAGTTGTGTTTCATACACTACTAAAACTGAAATCAGCCTGTCTTCATGATATTTTAGCTAAATGAAAGATGATATATGGGTGGAGAAAGACCCTCAAAAGTCTACTGACCACTTCATTATTATTCTATCTCAAAGATTCAGAAATGCCAGAAAGAAGTTAAATACATTAAATGTAGTTCATTTTTGTGTTTCCAATTGTACAATGTGCAAGATCATAGGGAGTCCTCCTACACAGTTTTTATTTTCCCTTTTATTCTGTTAACTATTACTGAAGAATTAAAAACAAATCAATCTTTGAACTTGGGTTAAAAAAAATTAAAACTAGCTGTGAGAGAAAATTTTTCCATATTGGAGATGACATTTCAGAAAGCAAGTACATATGAGCTAACAGCTATATAAATTAATTATTGCAGTGACTACTACTTATGGGATATATTTCACTGAATGTTGTCTCAAAAATTTCAAAATATTATAATTAATTTTAACAAGATCTTCTCTCCAAACCAACAGTATATTGAGCTACACTTTTATGGAGTTATGGGTTTGAGAATTATTTTTTGGTTAATACTTAGAATACGTTAAATGAAGAGTGCTTGTGTCATTGTAAATTGAAAGAGTGAAATTAGAGACGTGTACCAATAGAGTTCTTAGAAAAAGATCTTGATATTAAATTTAGCTAAAGGCTATGCACATCAATCACATAAATACCTTTTTCAAGTATTATACAATTCTTGTGCAATTGAAAACAACCTTTCCACAAGTGTTAACCTTTTATTCTTTTCTTTGTTTTATCTTAAGGTTCTTTTTCCCTAGTACTTTTATATCAGCATAGAAATCAAAATTAGGGTTATGTTTTTATTAAAATTGTAACTCTTAAAAACACAACTCCATAGATAACTTACACAGGGACTCCTCACAAGTGAATATATCAGTCAAATACTTTAGTTATTTTTAAAATGCTGAGTGCTTTTCTGTGCCTTATATCAATTTCTCCAAAGTTTATTATTTAATTACAAGTGATTTTAGTCCTCTGTGTTCAGTCTTAAATAAATAAATAAGAAGCTGAAACATCATACTTCAAGCCAATGCAATAACAGAAGTAGATGCTTTTGTTCCCTCAGCCTATATTGTAATTTGATAGCTGATTTTCTCATTTTGCTGTACAGGCATTACAAAGTGATCATCATCAACGCTCACTTTCTGCCTGGGGTTTGATTTTTTATTAATAAAGCATAAGTAGAGTAAGTTCCAGACTGTTGAAACTCAGCTTTTCAGGAAGTTTGCCTTACAGGTTTACTTAGTTCACACACACAAAATTTTTGAGAAAGCCAATTCAAACTACACTTACATGGGCAAGAGCCACCTGTCTTGTTAACTGTTACACCCTGACCTTTCTACATGTTATCATACATGACCTCCAAAGTGTGTTATTTTTAAAAGACATGGTCAATCCCACTCCTTATACATAATATTTACTGAACAAAATACAGTCAACCCCCTTAACAGAGACTGCCCAAGCTGTGCTGCTTTTAATGCCAGCCATGAGGTATTAGCAATTTTGGGGCAAAGTATTTGGGAGCATAAAGGAGGAATGTAAATGTAACTAATGTTTAGAGGTCAACACATTTCCATGACTTCACATTCTCACTGCACTGAAACACCAATGCTCCTCTGCTCCTGAACACAGTTTACTACAACACTTTTCCAGTATTAAAAACTTCCTGAAATTCTTCTCTATGGTCCTCACAGTTGTATCTTGCCAACATTTTAGTGTATCAGGAAAACTTATCACCTGCATAATTGGCACTTGTCTGACATTAATCTCAAAGTACAGTAACCCTTTTACACATTACTGTTACCCCAAAGCATGAAAAAAAAATAAAAGAACTCTGTCATTCCAAGTTGATATTGTCTCTGTTCAACAAGTTCAGAGGAGGTAATTATCCAGTACACAACCTCATATCTGTATGACTGCTATTACAGATAAAAGCCATGTACAAGAAGGGATTCAATGTAGAGTTCACTGAATATCTCTATATTTAGTGTTGATCTACCTATTAACTATCATAGCTAGATGTTTACAATACCTATTATTTAACACATTTATAAAATGCTCTGAGAAGTGCAAATAAAACTCATTAAATGAGGTCTCTTCATTTTACAGTTAGACAAATTTTGAAACCTATTTTACTTTTTTTTTGGGTGGGGGGAGCTTTTTATTTAATCTTTGACTTATTGAGGAAAAGCCATTAATGAAATAAATATCTCCTAAGTGTGCTAATCACAATTATCTGTAGCTATGAAGCCTTCTGACACTTCTTGTGATTTAAAGCACACAGAATCTATTGACACTCAGACTTTTGGCAGCCATCAGATTTCCTGAGCTTGTGAACAACTGTAACAACTGTGTTTGAAGCAACAGCCTTCCTCAAAGTCAGATGGATCCCCGCCCAGGCTGCTCCCTCGGCTGATTCACTGGAAGAGAAAGTGGAGGAGGAAAAGTACATCTGTTTTTCTTCATGGAGGATGTAGCCCCAGTCCCAGATTTTATTCCTATCTACCTATGATCTGTAAAAAGGCAAGTGACAATGTGTTTGGTATTACATGTTTTACACAATATGCAATGGCAGAGAGGATTTTGGTAGCTCATGCATGAGGTTTGCTCTTGTAGCTGTGCTACACTGTGATTTGTGGCACACTTTGCTTGCCCTCTGACTGGCTCAAATCCCACCTTCAACTCCTACGTTCCCTTCCACAATCTCCCTTGAGGCTCCTTAACAGCTCATGGTATGAAAGTTACAGAGGAAAAAAACCTTTTGTCCTTAGAAACCAGCTGCTATTTCCTCCTCCTCCAACACTGTTTAGTTCACTATATGGGAAACTGGGAAAGCAAAATTAATTCTAATATATAACAGCACATACACTGCCTACAGTTGCAAGTTTGCCCATATCTGGAGCAGCACAACTCTCCCATCAAGTACATGGAAGATATCCAAGGAGAGATAGCTCTTAAGTATGTTCTCAAGCCATCTGTGAACGTTTTAAAGTGCGTTCCAAAGCACGCAGGAGACTATGGCATCATTTGGAGTGTAAGTGAAATGCATGGCACGTGGTTGGATCCAAAGAAATGCCTTCTGTAGGGAGGTTAGTACTAACCCACACAGTTCTTTTGAGCATTATTTTACCTTCCAAATGTGGCTAGTGACTATCAGACTGCTTACAGATGATTATTTTGCTTCATCAATAGCCTCCTATAGAAAGGCAAATCTTTTATGGGCAAAGCCAGCAGGGTCTATACTGATGCTGATGTTTTCCTCTTTCAGTCTTTCATGTACAGAAATAATTCATTTGGAGTCAAAGAAAAAACCCCAAAGATATTATTGAACATTCTCTTAAGACTAGAAACTTCTGTCTGAATGAATTGCTTTCTTTTAGAAACTATGCCAAATTGATTTATTGAAATAAAGGTTTATTTTAAAGGAGGTCCTGTTATGTTCACTGAGAGTAAACTCTTATGGTAACTGTCTTTTGCAGTTAATTGCTGCTTGTCTCCTTGGATATCATCATTTGCATAATTGTGATTCTTTTCAATAAAAATGGATTATATAATCTTGGAGAAGCAAACATCATAAAATTTAAACTTACATGAAATTAAAGGAATAAGTGTTCCATGGTAACAGTGCTATTAACTTCCACCAAAGGATAAAGTCTTTAATATTATAAAGTCAACGTATTTATAGAAAATCACTTAAGACTATGCTGCTTCTCCAATGTCATGCAAAATTAAAACATCAGACCATGCTTTGAAGCAACATTACCGAAATAAATATTAACGCCAACTTTAAATGTTTGTAATAAGGACATAAGGTTCTCCTGAGGTCAGTCTCACATTTCTGAATCAGGAAATTTGTATCCCTTGTAAGTGTAAAATAAGAAATTGGATTGCAATTTCATAAATAAGAGTAAATTTCAAAGTATATGCCATAGTATGTTTTCCACACCTTCTGGTAGACACATTTGTATAACCCATGGTTACATAAATGAACTGCAACAAGTTGAAGTGAGACTCTGAGGCTACAGCAGAGCTTTTCTTGAGAAGATAACTGCACTATTTATCCCTTCCTTTTTTTATGTATGGATTGATTAATTGTATTTGTTCTTATTGCCACTAACATTTGAAATTGCCAGGAGCCTGTGGCAAGCTAATCTAATTAAGAAAGTGCTTTGTAAGCTGAAGAACAAAACCAAAGTGGTTCAAAGGTCCGACACCGATGAGCTACCAACTTAAATTCTCTAACATTAAGTGTCAGTGAATTCTTAAAGAATTCTTTCACAATATATTGTGGCGCATTTAATACTCTAAGAATTTAAATCAGATCAAATTTCAGCTTAAAAACACAAAACAACCACTCACACCTCCTTCCCACCTTGCATAGCACTACCCAACTCACCACAAAGTTTCTACTTTCTGTCAAGTCAGCTATATTTTTCATATCTTAAGAGAATTTATTTAAATTAAATGACTACTTTGATTGTCATTCATCCATGCAACCTCAAATAAGTCAGTACAGAGAACATAACTATGGAATGTAATGTGAAACTCAAAGAGCTCTCTTCTAGAAAGAACTGTCTCAAATGTTGAAGTAAGATGATGGAGATACAATTCAAAGCAGAATATAAAAAAACTGATAAGAATGAGTATCTACAGCATCTTTGAAGGCCATAAAATTTGCTGATCCAGCCTGTTAACAAGTACTTTTCCCTTAACCTTTATATAGTTAAACAGGCATGACAGAAAAATAGGCAAGCTAAATAATCTAGATGGCTTCATGATCTGAGGATGAATGAATAAGAGCCTCTTGCCTCAGCACACCATGCAGCTCTTGCACAGTGATAAAAATTCTTCATAGAAAAAACTATTGGCCACGTATCAAGGAGTCTTTGCCTTCTGAATATTTTTTAGTTACATATTGTTCACAGACAGATAAAATCACATAGCCTGTTTCACCCACCTTAGTGCTCAAAAAAGAGCAACTGTATTTTAGTTGGTTCCTCAAATGGCAAATGCCTTTAACCCAGCAAATCAGAATGTCCCTGCCTACCCTGCTCTGTCGTGTCTGCTGTGAGGGTTTGGGAAGCTATGAATTGATGTTCACAGCAAAGTGAACAATTTTGTCACAATTCAGTATACATATTGAAGAAGATATCCAGAAGAATAAAAATAACTGTATTTATTTTAGGCATGGATCTTGGCTAACATAATTGGCTGGGAATATAGACAATGCAGAAAATCAGCCTGCATGTGCTTTGTATTTGCCTTTGTCATCACAGCCAAATATGTTAAATGTTCATGCTTAAAAACAAGCACCAAGGGAAAAACAGTAACTAAAGATTGGGTGGGGAGATCCTTTAATCATTCATTCAGGACAAAAGAAAAATATCATTTCTAGTTCTAAAATTGCAAAAAATTGGAAGACTTTCTTTGCAAAGAAACACCTTTGTAAAAAGCAGTGACACAAAATCAACAAACCAATTGAACAGTAATTCCATAAATATCCTATTGTTAAGAATATGATATGGTATAACAACACAATAAGAAATAGTTTCTCACTGAGACACAAATTCATATTTAACAAAGCAAAATAAGGACAAGGAAATAACAGGCATTCACATATTGAGATAAGGAAACATTTGCAAGCTTGCCAGAGTGACTTCAGATAAAAACCAACAAATTTATGTTATTCTTTACATTGCATTGCGTCCCTGGATGCAAAGTAACTTGCATTTCTGAAGTAATAAGATACAGTGTGCTGGAAGTGCTTGTTGTAAGTGAATGGTCATGGACACATATTCTGTAACTGTCCAAAAATGTCTTGCAAGCTATGCTTTTATTCAGAAAAGTAGTAATACAGGAGATTCTGCACAAAACTTAGATGGCATAAAGTACACATAATATATGTCCTGTAGCTTAAAAAAAAACCCCAAAAAATGAGTAGGGGCAACTTTCTGGTTTAATTTACTGATGTCACAACTACTCTATTAAACAGAAATTCTTTAAAAATAAACTGCTTCATTTTTAAAAGCCTTGGGATGTTGTAAATGTATACCTTAGTAAAACGCTTTTTTTCTTTGTAACTAGAAAGAAAAACAACCCCCATCATTGCAAACTGATTTGAAGTGCTTTTCCTAACTTCATCTTTAAATTTGATATGGGGGAGTGATAAAGAAGGAACAAGTAAATGAAC
The DNA here is from genome assembly GCA_907165065.1 of Caprimulgus europaeus. The sequence continues at coordinate 17,052,038 of OU015538.1, read as the reverse complement.
AAAACCCCTAGCCAGGCAACCAACAAGCCAACAAAAACACATTCCCTGGTGAAGTATATCTTCATCTCTGTAGTAATCTGGAAAAATCTGTGGTGGTAGTGAAAAATGAGACAAGAGATGCAGGATGCTCTAATCCCAGAAGTGGAAGGACCAGAAATGGCAGAATTTCTTCTAGAAGTGAAAGAACCATAAGCACTGACATAAAGTTACACCTACACGTACAATTGTGCACAGCACAGTGATCAACAGGAATGGCTGCAGTTTTCTCAAAGATAAGACAGAGAAGTTTATGTCTTGGATTACTACCCTGGAAGTAATAATTGTGATAAAGCCACTGTCAGCCAGAACTCAATGAGAACCCAGGTGCTCTAGTCCTATCTAGATTTTCTCTAACAGACAGAGTTCTTCTGGACAGACTGCCTTCCTTTTGAGTACAGATGGTTGAAATTAAAATAGCTATGACAGTTCATTAACATTCTGGGGACAGCTGCTTTCTGTCTGTCCTTCCTGTGTGGACTGATTTTCTCCTTTGCCAAGTACAGATCTGTACCTCACATAACCCTGACAGACACACGTCGCAGCTGGTTGCTGCTGGGAGTCATTGCTGTACCAATGCATTGCTAAGTTATGCATCACTCTCTGCTCTGTCTGGCTCAGACTAGGAGCTGCAGCACAGAAACAGTTGTTAAAAAACATGCACACAACCATGTGTCTTCAAAAGGTGCATATCAAAGTACTTAAGCAAAACAAGTTCAGAAATTGGTACTGTACTACAGCATAATGTTGCATTATAGCATAATATATAACAAGAGATACATGTATATAACACAATACTATAAATGTCTGAGGACTTCTTCAAATATTGTAATAAAATAATGGAACAAGACAACCACTGTTTGCTTTGGTTGAGAAAAGACAGCATTTTTTAAAGATCACACCTGCACAACCTGTAGAGAGAGGAGCCTTCCAGGTCCTTTCTCTCAGAGGGACCTAAGGTGAGAAATTATAGTATGTCATCTGAAAACAGCCAGATCCACTGTTCAAGAAAAACAGTCACAAAAGGGCTGCACTAGAAACACAGGGAGGGGAAAACAAAAAGAGAGATCAGAATAGCTCCACAATCACAAATTATATTCCGTGTCATTTACTGTGAAAGTCGGCAGTTATGTTCCAGGTGATATAGCCCTCAGTGTTGACATAACGCTCGCTATCAGAGTATAACATGTGAAAAAAATATTTAATGGCATAAATGCGGAAAAAAGCCACGTTAGCTGGTAGAACAAGTTTCTTTTCCTTGTAAAAAGAGAACCATTTTCTCTCAGCTGCAAAAAAGAATTCAGGTTTTAGAAGATCCTCTTAGGTATACCCATTTTTAAACATACTCAGAACTAATATGCCTGAGGAACCATAATTTTCCCTTTACATTTTTTTTTATTTGATTTTTCATTTAAATATTCTGTGGGGAGAAATTCTGATTAAGCTTTGTAAAAACATACAGCTTCATACAAAACCTGAAGTTGAAGGAAGTTTTAACATTAAAAGAACCATCTTGATTCAAATTCAAATAACTGTTTAGTCAGTATTCAGCCCAAACTAGACCCTGATCAATTACAGTTGGCAACTCAATGTTAAAATATGTGTCCCCATGCATTTCACTGTGTGTTACTACACCATGCACACCACATAAGACACTATATCAACAAATTATTCAAACCCATTTTTTTCCTGGAAGAACAACTATGGAATCAGTATCAAAATTGTACTATGAGTGCAGAAGCTACAAAAGTTCTGCTATTGTACTCTCAATAACACACAAGCACTTTCTTCCTACAAGAAAACAACAACAACAACAAATTAATAACAAAAAGACACACACCACACACACCCCAAAATGCCAGAACCAGGGCCATTTGCCTGAATTTTAAGACATCCATGGCATATCACTGTGCTTTAGTCCAGATTCACAAGCTTATGCAAAATATTAGCTGCACATTACACCCAATGTGTGATTTTAAATCTGGATTAAATAGCTATTAAGAGATAAGAATCAATGTAGAGTGTTCAAATGTGCAGCAAGTCTGTGTATTACACGCAGTCACTACAGACTGCATAGTAACTGTGGCTCTTCCCAACTTCTAACAAGTTAAATATAAGTTATTGCTGCCACCAACAGGATGTTCCTCAGTATATTTTATCTTAATATCTCTCAAAATTTGCCTTCCTATACAAACGCCTGTATGCTTGCATTCAGATGTAAGGCTACTGCTGATTTGATATGAAATTCACAATCAACACTGACAAAGCTGTAAAGCAAATAATTCCATGTTCCCCAGTAAATCTGAGAAGTACCTTACTTTTCCTCCTTATGAAAACACCTTACAAAAAACAGTCTACTGTTACAGGTTCAAGTTAATTGCTAGAAAAAAACAACAAAAAACCAAAAATCCCCACCCAAACAACACAGGGAAAGTAAACAGAGCCTGTAAAGTGAATGAAGGCTTCAATCCAGTGAGTGCCATAAAAAGTAGCAATGACACTATCTGAATTTTTTACAGTAACAAAAGAGTCTACATACAGATAACGCAGTCATGGTACAACCATCTTGAGCATAAGCCAATTGAACAGAAAGCAAAATTTGGAATGAAAAGTACTGCTAATGTAGACAAGAGGCTCTCCCTTTTCATATTCTCCTCTTGATCCAGCCTTGTTTGGTATATATGTCTGCTTATAATGAGAGGGGAGCAGAGAAGAGAAAGAGAGGGAACTACCTCTGTGGCATTTCACATGGTAGATGGAGGGATGATTGACAGGTAACACTGTCCAAGCTTTGGAGAACAACAGAGAACACAGCTAAGGAGATGCCCAGCAAGGCTGTACCATGGAGATCCTGCAAAATAAAGGAATATTTAAAAAAAAAAAAAAAATCATTACAGCTGCTATGACACCCTGATAAGTATTGGTGCTGGCCAGATAATAGCAAAATTACTGTCTGTAAGAACAAAACTTTGACAAGACTAGCAGATTTATAAACAAATCAATTCTAATCTGTTGAAAGGTCATCTTTCCATTAAGACTGAATAGGAATGAGATTAAATTACACAGTTGGCCACAGACATGTACAACAGGGCACCAAACAGGGAGAAGGTTAGGAGCTGAGTAGCATTAAAAAGTGCAGTGTGATACTCCATGGCTTTGCTTGTGAAACCTCACATGAGGTTGGCTAGCCACACATGGGTGAGGCTGAGTTTGAAACATATCTTTATGATAGTTAAAGGGAAATATCTGTCTAAAGAAATACTGTAATGATAGTTCACTCTATTCTTACACAATAAATATTTATTTCCTCGTTTGCAAGTTAGGTCCAGCCACTGACACCTGCAATAGCGAGATTCAACTGTAGTGGATCACCCTCTGCTGTTTTTCTTCCAAGTAAATTTGTTAAAGAGCTTTAAAGAATTTTTGTTTTAAAAAAGCAGACTGATTATAAAATCTACAAGCTCCAGAAGCAAAGGATGCATGTATTCAACTATACTGGACAAAGCAGATGAGAAGCAGGAAAGGAGCAGTAAAGAAACTTTGCCACCAACACCCAAAATCCTCACAGGAAAGGTTATGTCCTACCTAAAAGGACAAATTATGAAGAGATACAATTAGCATCTGGATTACTCAGTTCACTCTTCATGTCTCTGGAAAGTCAAACACAAACAGGTCCAATGCAAATCAGCTCTTTTTGCTTAGTTGATGGTTAAACTGCAGCAGATGCTAGCGGATTTTTCAGCTGCAGCGCCTGCATGCAGAGGCTGGTGCAGTACATTGCCCATATTGTACGCTAGCTTGATTTCAGCATTCCCTTTGAAGAAGGTGAAAAAGCACTTTGCAAATGACTGAGAAACAATTCTCCACTTCTGCCCCCAGAATGTTTTAAGTCTACCTTTCTGTTTCTAAGATAAAGACAAAGAAAGCAGATAGCTATTTTAAAAAACACTAAAATAACCCATGCATTTTGTTGAGGGTTTTTTTGTATGTTTTTCTAAGGTCTGTTTTAAACCTGTCATTAAATACTTTAGCTTAATTGGCTTATACTGGCACCTATTGGTAGAAATAATATTTGCATGCTCTATTATCAGTTATAGCTTGCTTTTTAATCAGGAACAGAAATGCTGTTTATAGTAATTATTGGTTTGCACCCCTCCCACTTCATTAGGAGAATATTTTCCATTGTTTTAAGTGTCTTATAGTAATTTGGTACTGAGAATAATAAAGGGGATGACCTGTTCTAATTCATATAAAAGTTATTTTTTAATGAAGCTTTCCAAGAAGTTTCTTCACTTATTTATGCTCATACTCAGAATATCTGCAGAGCACACTCAATCAGTGTGATGGGACAGAAATCAATGACAAAACCAGAGGCTTTAAATGGAAGCATAATGTGCCTGAACCCTAGCAGGGAAACCACTACCTACAGTAACTGCAGAAGAGATAATTGACAATTATCCTCTGAATGGTAATTAACTAGAATAGCAATGCTAAAAAAAAAAATCTAAACCAAAATTAATAAACAAAAAATAAAATTAATGAAATAATTATTATGAAAATTATTTCTGAATGGGACTAATTTGAAAATAATTTTCTTGTTTTCTTTCCACCCCCCCATTTGATTATGGATTTGATTATTTATTCAGAAGGATGAAAACTCAGCTCTTCAATGGCAATTTATTTAGCAGATTGTGTCAGGGAACTAAAGTGATTTTAAGGATCTTTGTAACTGTACTCTGAATGCACATCTCTCTGTACTGAAAGGATATCACCTTCAAACTTGTGTCCTGACTGGAGACCCTCCTTTTCCTCTTATAGGCTTCATAATATTTGATAATATTAAAAATTATATAAATTTTGAATCCTACTACCTTTCAGTTTTGCAATGGCTGTTTCCTGTCATTCCTGGAGACTTTTTCTTTTTTGCCTCCTAGAACCCCAAACTTTAGCTGCCATAAAGGTCACTACTCAATAATTCAGTTGCTTAACCCTAGGTTCCTTGTGCCATTCCACATGCTTATACACAGCCTCCAGCTGCTGCTGCAGAAGGGCACTGGTGTCCCATCCATCCTGTCTCCTATCTGCTAGCCCCACAAAGCTGTCTTAAATGCCTACAACACAAAAATATGGCTTTAGATTTTAATATTTAGGCAACTGAATTCTACATTTAATATCCAGAATGGATTCACATAGTTGCTTCTACTGTCAGCTAGCACTTTGTCAGCCATATAAATAGTTAATATGAATAAATAAACTGATGCAAAGCCCTGAAGTTTCCTGGAGTGCATTCTGTAACTGCTCAGTTACTTACCCTTTCCTGTTGTCTGTTCTTCAAATGGATCCTTCAGCCAATAGCATGAATCAAATCACATGGCTAACTTGTACACTGCAACAAATATTATATTTGTATAGTGAATTTAGATAATTTTCAGATGGTGACTGCATCTATTACACATCAGCTGGGATAAAGATATATAGCAAAGAAAAAAATATATTAAATACATGAAGTATTTTTATTGAATAGGACTGGCCAGCTCTAGCAATAAAAAGAAGTGCAGGGAAGGAACTCAGTGTCTACTAGACATTTTGACCATATCTTCCTTCACTTTGAGCTCTGTAAGGATGCCCTAAGCACACATCTTTATGGTATTGTGGTTGTGATTTCATTTCACATCATAAGCTGCTATCAACACAGCCTTGTCATTGCAATTTGTCACACATAGTAGTGTTAGCTTTCTCTATCTCACTGAAATTTTTATCTCACCAGTCACAATCACAGACTGCTAGTTTAAAGCAGAGCTCTCAGACATTATGAGAAGATGAAATCACAAAAGATAACTTTAATAGACATTGCCACCACCACAGAGACAAATACTACAGCTTTTCTGGAACTTATAAAATCAAAGATAATATAGTATAATAGCCAAGCTTTCACATATGTACATATGTATGAGTGGGAAAAGAGAATCCACTTAAAACACTCCTGAAATTTTCATTAAACTTATCCAATGCTGTTCATGTGAAGTCTGAAATTTGCCTTTTTTTTTTTTTAAATAATTTTTTAATGTCTCCCCTCTTCTCCCTTTCCTCCTCACAGCAGCACTCTCAGGGAAGAAGCTTTCTCAATTCCTTGGGTCTCAAGTTCCTAACTGTAACATATGAAGAATTCTTAAGTACAAAGATCTTCTGTGTTTTGAGGCTATAAAATTCCTGCCATACTTCAACTAGTGAGCACACATTTGATTATTCATTTGTGAATCATTCTCTTTTAAGGGATTTATTGTTACCTTTAGAGCTACTAAATGAGATTGTTTTTTCACTTGGATCTCAAAACCAGCTAGAGGCGTACTGAACTAAAATCAGCAATCCCATCTATGCCACTAGGCATGCCTTGATTACAGGAGCCTAATTTCTTCCAGTTTTAAGTTAAAAGTTAATTATTAAAGATGTATTAACTTTGTTAGTGTGGCAACTTCTGATGATGGCCATATAAAGTACAGGACTAAACATTCAGAAATATTTTAGTATCTACTTCATTAGTCCCCAATTATTTTTCTGGAATTGACTGAAGCATCAGCTTTTTTTGAAAGCATTTTAAAACAGTGAGCACCCTAAAGCATGTTAAAATAAATCCTTGCCTTGGGTAAGCGTGTCACACTTTACAGGGATATGTAATTAAAGGCAGAATATATGTAACTGCTAAGTGCTACTGAATCTGGACACAATCAAGAACTGTTTGCATTGTCTTGTTCTCATTAGTGTTCTACCACATCATTTTTGTTCCAAATTCCTTTATTAAAAATTATTCAAGGGATACTTTCACTTCAGTTACAAGTCAAGCAGCTTACTGTACAAACAGAGTACCTAAGTAGAAAACATCCTGTTTGTTTTTCTCAGGTTTCGTCTTTGTTTACTTTCACTGTAGAGTAAGTATACATAAAAAATATATTATTAAGAAAAAATTTCCAGGCTTGAAGCAAAAATTAAACCATTCTGTCAGAAACCCTTATAGATACAGTTACATTAAAGCAGAAAAAAAACTAAAATAGAACAAAAATAATACTGTAAATATATTGGAAAGAAATCTAACAGTCTAAAATATTCTGCTTTGTACATTATCATACCTGTATTTGTTCCACACAACACTAAAATAGGAACAAAGACAGGCTCGTGAAGCAAAGTGGCCGCGTTTGGTGATCAGTGGAGATTCAGTAGAAATACAGTTTATTACGTCAAGAAAAGAGGTTAAGACTTCCCTACCCCAAGGTGGATGCCCTGTGCTCTCATGTATCCAGTAAGAACAGCCACCATTTTGAGTAGAACTTTATAATAACAAAGTGTTTTGGGTATTTTTTCTGTAAATGACAGTTCAAAAGATACCACAACTATGCCTAGTTGCACTTGACGAAGCACTCAAAAAAAATAATAAATTTTAACATAGTCACTTGATTTGTTGCAGTCTGAAGCTTCCTATTAAAGTATTCTTCACAAAAAGATCAAATTAGCACTAGAGCTTCTGAAGGTTTGGAAGTTTTTTTGCTACTATGACATTTTGTATGTTATGTAGTTGGATTTATTCCAGCTTTTGCTTTCTTTATCACTGTTTGCACTGTAAAAATCAGACTCTTATCCAAGGATGTACAACCTTTAACTTTACTAAAAAAGTATTTGAACGACTCAGGAAAAACTTTTGGGGCCTGATATTGGACTCTGCTGGCACTTCTGAATAAAGAACAGTAGCTTGGTCAAAAAAAGACTGGTTTTTAAACATGCTTTCCCTTGTTGGGTGTAAGAACACAATCACATCTTATTACTTAGGGTTATAGAAATAGGTCACATATAGATAACTCTATCTTTAGCAGACAATTTAGAAAGTACTGCCAGGAAAGGCAATGATAGATGTATAAAATTAACATGAACATTAATCACCTCTGTTATTTCTGTGTATTTCTTCTCCTCCCCCTGACAAAATTGCAAGTATCCCAATAAATGGAAACCAGGAAGATTTTTCTAAGGCTGTTAGAAATAAAAGGTTTAATGAAGAATGAGGACTTTTCAAGAGTGAGTACATATCTTCATATATAGTTTAGATTTACAAAAATATAAAACTTTAAAAAAATGTTTTCTGAAAACAATTGTGTAAGAAACATTTAATGTTGTGTCTCAAGTTTTTCTTGAATACATAAAAATGACACTGAAGAAAAAATGTCATTACAACTAACACAGATGCAAAAATAGTTTTCAGAGTTTTTTCAAGTAAAAATTTCTATATTGGTGCAAATTAACAAAAAGCTGAGCTCACACAATATTGGACATTTTATAAAAACTCTCAATATGGAACTAAATAATTCTGATGAATGTATTCAGTTTGCACTCAATTATTTGGCAAGCCAACAGAAGAAAGGCTGAAGCAAAAGCTGGATTTAGAATGAATGAGATGATCATAACTAGGAATGGGGACAATGCTACACAGACATATAAGAACATCTCAAAGTTAATATCTTCTCAATCTACTGAATTACTGGATAAGCTATTAATTCAACAAATGCACTTCTAACTATTTCTAAGCTGAATCAAGGGGCCTTTTTCAAAAGGAGAGTTAGAATAAAAATAAACTTAATTAAAATTCCAAGAAATAATGACCAAACCCACTATACACTTAACCTGAAGTGTCTAAATCAAAATATCTGGTATTTTCAATGCTCCTTATTTTTATTTCAAATTATATTTTTCCTAGAAATTTCACCCATCTTCAAAAGAATGAATCTCTAAATGAAACTATTGGTTACGCAAATTGTTTCTGTTTCTACCTGAACAAAAACTTGAACACTCTTTGTTTTATAAACTGTCTTTCCAGCTGATCAGACAAACATACTCTATTCTCTCTATGTAATTTCAGTCTTGACCTCATGACATTTATAAACTGACAACAAAACAGCAAGCTGCAAGAAGCAAAATATGCAACATGTCATTTGCACAGACTGAACAAGGAAGGTACCAACATCTGGTTATACAGATAGACACAACGAGTGTTATAGTTTATGAAACCATTCAGTGAGAGAATACGTTAAGTATCGAATTATCTTTGTATTACAAGCACTCTTTATATATAATCACATTCTCTGCTTCACAACCTAATAAAGTCATACTACAAAGAAACACAGCAGATCAAACTCTGCTCTGAGCTATACAGTATCATGGAAGCATCAACTTCCAGCAAGACTCCTTTCGTTAACAGTGATTATCCTTTAAAAAGTAAGCTAAAAAGACCATATGGATTCATGAAGCAGTTACACAAACACATGGAATGAAAGTTTGTCAGAGTACAGCAGTCATCATCATATATCACCGCTCATTAAGCGCAAGGAAGGCACAAGAAGAGAAGTCAGTGCGTACCTGCAAGGAAGGTAGCATCAAAGACTTGCTTTATTGTAACACGTTCACCCTAGAGCTCCCAGCTGGGAACAGAATCCAGACTTGGACCAATCTGTATTATGAGCCATTAAGGCGACTGCTAGGTGATAAAGACAGTAAAAGGGTCCTCAGCAAACTCAAAGCCACTCCCACATCTGACAGTCAACACCGACATTTAACAATAAAGCACCAGTGTACACTGAGAGCTTCACAGTACCTGCTCCTTTAACCCAGAATCAGCTTTCAATAATTTAATCAGAAACTTTTTTACTGTTCACAACAAATTTTCTTCAAACTTGGGGAGAAACAGACAGAATCATGAATACTGGCATACCACTATTTTTAAGTTTTACCCTAAATGGGAAAATATGTGATGCAAACAGTCTTGTTCTTAAACCCAAGAACTACCCCCAGATATGGTAACTTTAAGTGTAGGGTTCTCTGTGCAGATTTTATAGGACAGTGTGATGAAAATATCCAGGCCTGAATCAAGTGGAATTCAACAAACTGCTCAGACAGGTTACCAGCAGTGTTTCTATGCTCCCATGGACCAGAAACTGTGAAGCTTTTAGCTTCTTCTGTTTGAGAACATTATAAGATTTTTGGGAACAAGTCTGAAGGATTTCTACCAAGATGAATGCCTCTCAAAGTAGCTGAGAGATTAATGGAAGGACAGTGTAAGTAAGTCCTTGCTATGATTTTAACTATTTTATTTTAAGAATGATCTTGGACAAGGAAGCATGCTGATCATTGTATCTTCCATGATCTCCACTTCCTTTTCCTCTGCAAAAGCAAGATCTTCAAGGGAAATAGGTTGTCCTGTTTCCAGCACGCATTAACTGGAGTACAGAAGCTCCAGACATAGACTATGCCATCTTGCTACAGCTGCATCCTGCCTTATGCCAGGTGCAGGCTGCTGACATGCCAGTACAGGTGGCCCAACTCAGTCTGTTACATGGATATACTGTAATTGTGCAGTTCAGGAGCTTGCTCATCTGGAGGAACACTAACTCATCCAAACAAACCAGCCAAAGAGGTTTAGGTTTGGTTGGTTGGGGGTTTTTTGGTTTGTTTTTTTTGTTTGTTTGTTTGGTTTTTTTTGGGTTTTTTTGTTTGTTTGGTTGGTTTTTTAATGGAAATGGTTAACTGTGACAAACATTTAAAAAAAAAAAAGGTACATAAACTTGATGCTGCAACTCACCCTGGCAATGGATATGCTGATAACAGCACTTTTAAAAACCTTCAGTATATTAATAAATTTGCTGAAAAATTCAACATTGCTAACTGCTTGCATTTTTATTAAGAATCTTCCCATCCTCTCCTGCATTACAGGAAATGGTTTTACCTTCTTAATGCTTTTTCTGTAACACTGATAGAGGATGACTAAAAGTGAATCAGTTAAAAACTGAACTAAATTTTTTCTTCCCAATTTATCTACTTGTTAATTGCCTACTATTAAGGACATTACATTTTAAAAGTCCTCCCTTATCCTAAAAATTATGGTAGTAAAATAGTTTGCAATCAATTTCACGAACAACTGAAATTTTTGCTTTCAGATGTGATAAAAACTAAGCTTGACTCATTCAAAAAATCTTCCAGAACAACACCCACACCATGCTGTCAGACAGATAAATCCTGGAAAAAAATAGGGCAATATATGACCTCAATATGCTTTCAAAATCCAGAATATTAATGTTAATACGTTCATGTTAACTGTAAAATACTCAGCAAAATCTTACATCCCTTACATCACCTTACATGTAAAAAAAAAAATGCAAAAGTATCCTAGAGGATAATATCCTAATTACATAAGTTAAAATAATCAAAGATTCTGCTTTTATGGTTTTTAAAGTCTTCAAGAACTTGTTAGCATAGTTATAGGATGCAAACAGCTTTGTAAGTAAGTGGATACAATCCATAATGTCAAATAAACTGAAATATTTTACTTTATTGTATTTGTACTTCAATTTTATTTGCACTTATTTTAAAATGCCATATGAGCCAGACTTTAAGTTTGGAAGTACAGAACTCTAGAGGAGAGAAAATTCCCTTCAAGACAGCACTTTTATAAATAATATAATTTTCTGTGTTTTCCAGTTAAAAAAAATAATTAATATTTAAAAAGCACTGAAGATTCATGCAAACTCTGGAAGCTAGGTCCTTTAACAGTTTACAGAAACATTTTCTTGTCATAAATGAAGCCTTTCAGTTTTGTTTTTGTTTCCAGATTTGAAGAAATAATTAAATTTAACTTGGTTTTTGTACTGCCAGTAGCACAGATAAATCAAAATCCTAAGCCTGTCTAAAAAGACAAAGTGGATCAGCAATTCTAAAAAAAAGTCTGTAAAACTTTCAATACCTGAAAACCCCAACCATTGAAAAGACAGTAAATTTAGTCTGTGGCAAAAACTGGAATCAAATACATGAAAGTTACCTGAAAAGAGGTTGCAGCGAGATGGGTATCAATCTCTTTTCCCAAGTAACAGGATGAGAGGAAATGGCCTCAAGTTCTGCCAGGGGAGGTTTAGATTCAACATCAAGAAAAAATTCTTCATCAAAATGGTTATCAAGCATTGAAACAGGCTGCCCAGGGAAGCAGTTGAGTCGCTATCCCTGGAGGTATTTAAAAGATGAGTTGATGTGGTGCTTAAGGACATAGTTTAGTCGTGGACTTGGCAACGTCAGTTTTATGGTTGGACTCGATGATCTTAAAAGTCTTTTCCAACCTAAATGATTCTATGATTAACTTGTACACTAAATAGACACATCTATTTCTGCATCAATTGCATTACTTGAATGAGGAATTTATTGGTTTCACACACTTAATGTATTGCACAGAATCAAAATGCCCCACAAACATAACATCCGCTGATTACCTTTTTCCAAGCACTTACAGAACATGGATAAAAATCTCAGAGATATTATCCCAGTGTACACTGTGGTTCAGGTACCCTGCTGTTGACAACCTTTGGTTGCTTCACTGCTGTTTGCAAATCCACGAGGTATTTCAGGAGGCTAAGAGAGCTATAACAGTTCTATATAATTTTAGGTAAAAAAAAAAAGTCTCTTGTTGAAAAGACAGATTAAAGTTTCTGAACTGTCCAAAGGTAGTGGCTGGAGAAATACTTCATTTCTTTATGAGTCTCTATGGATGCTTCCATTTGCAGTAACAATAACAGATCAAGCAAATGTCATTTATTTGCAATATACATTATCACAGGTGGACCTGGTATCTTAGGAACACATGAAAACTTAGGTTCTTGCTAGTACAGCCTTAAGACAGAAACAACACAGATATAATCAAACTGAAGATTGAAGATGGCATTGAATAAGATTGCATCAGGCAAACTAAATAAAATATGAAAGACAATGAAATTAACATTTTAAAAACAAACCAGCATACATCTGCTCATGGCAGCGGGGTTGGAACTGGATGATCTTTAAGGTCCCTTCCAACCCAGACTATTCAGTGATTCTGTACTTCTGATCAGTATGCTTCTGTAATAAAACTATAGCTCTTTTGGTGGCTAGTTACAGTTTCTGGCATGTGAAAAGGCATACGGCTACATCTTCAAAGTAAGCCAACTAGAAGTCAACTTCTATACCAGAAATAAAGAGCTCTCTGATCTAGCTAAATTTAATTAACTTGCCTAACGAGCTCTTTTAACATAACTGCTGAACTATTCACCTGCTGTACCTTTCAGGGAAAATATCAAGTACACAATTTGCACTTTGTCAGAAAAAGAAGTTTTTTCTTTTTCTGTGAAATGGAAAACCATCTGCAATTTGAGGCAAGTCTAGAACCTCGTGAAAGTGACTTTGTGATCTGCTTCTCTCACCGAAGATTACTTTTCTGGGATTTTTTACTAACAGTTAAAATACATACAACACACAAGCCCCAATTTACTGATTTTATAATTACATGGAGTGTGAGTAGGCAACAGGAATAAGGAGGGCTAGAATAGACATTTGTGAATGAGTATGTAGTGTGACAGAAGAAATTGACTAAGTAGAAATTAATAAATGTAAAAAAAAATAGTCTTACATTTTTTTTCTTCAAATTAATATGTTTGTGCTGAATTTGGTGTGCATTTTCTTGATTTTTATTGTCATTTTTGTATAAAACTGCCATATCATTAAAGACTGCAGGTATTTTTTAATCCCTCACTCACTTTGGTAATTTTAAAATTTAATCATCCTTTCCATCATTTTAGGATACTTGATTGGCCCATGAATTTAATCAGTACGTTTATTAAGCGTATCTGTGGAAAACAAGGGTTCTCATTAAGGGGAACTGGTCAAGCTTTTACACTGACAGCTGGCATCCACTCAGATCACCAGAGGTTCTGGACCAACACTGATTAAAGAAAGATGATACAAACTAACTTGTTGTTTTGACCTTGATTCAACTGTTTATTGTTCAGTTCTTTGGGTTTCTCTGTATTGCTCTCTGAATTGCAACTTGAAATACCTGAGTAACACGTAGGAATGACCTAGTTTCAATGCTGAAAGCAGTTAACTAGGGCACTAGAGAGCTCACTTCACCCTTAGCTAACTTTTTTTTTTGCCACATTACTTCCAAAATTTAGCTTCAAAGTATTGTATAGGGCTTGTTGTCCCATGGAACCTTTCTTTTCACAAAAGGACAAATGGTCAACTGAATACAATCGCATTATGATCATTTTATTATGTTGGCTTACAAACAGATCCTCAGTAGGTAAAAGATTCAATGCAATATTGAAGTGCTCAACATCTCCAGCTTACCAAGTAGAAGTCTGCATGATATTATTCTTTGTATGCAACCATTTTTCGAGACTTGAAGGGCAGAAAGGTTAAAGAGCAGGAGGAAAGGTCAAGCCAGATAAGTAAAAGTCCATATTTCATAGAATTACTGTTTTACTTATCACTTGCCTTGAGATTTGACAGGCATGGTAGTGATTAGGTTATCACCTTCAAATAGATTTATAGGCTCTAGGGAATTTTTATTCAACTTACCCTTGGGGATGTCTTGATATAATGTCTCTGTGTTGGCATTTGTGATTTTTAAAGGTCCCACAAAATAATGCAGAAAGACATAAGAAGCAAGTATCTTTGGTTTCACTGAACATTCTGATAGCAAATATTTAACACTATTTTAAATATTCCTTTTTGCATTGCACATTGCTTTTGAATGCAGACTGCTACTGTTCAAAGATAGTTTTAAGATAGTGAATTAAAATCGGCATTTCCACTTTGGCTAACTTTGGTATTTCGCTTTTGTCACCAGTGATCTTGTTTGATGCAACATTAATTAACTTCAAGAGATTCTTTCATATTAATTGGACAGGTGAGCACTGAAACAAACACAGTAATGGATCTAAGCTTCTCATATGCAGGAACAAGTGGGCACACTGTTACAATATAGCCAGAAAGAATTTAAATAGGGAATTTTGCAAAAGCTTGTACACTTCGTTAGAACTGAATGCAGCTGATCTACTGCCTTGCAACTACACATCATAAATCCATGGATTTACTCAGCAGCTGATTTCCCAAAATATTTTCAGTCTGTTATTGACAGAACTGTAATTTTCACTATACGTTCTTTCAAAAAGTGGCCCGACCAAGTTTGCCACAAAAGACATTCCCATCTTTACCAAGAAAGAGAGCAACAGATACCATTATGCAAAATGAAAATCATAGCATTGCTACTAGAAGCAGCAACCAGAAGTGACAGCAAGATCCACAGACAGACAGCTGCTGCTTCAGCAGTAAGACTCTCTTCTGGCCGAGTCGTGAATTGCTATTTCATTATTCTGGATTTCAATGCCATTTATTGGTAAAATCAGCCACCAGCTGTATGAAAGGGCTAGCATAGCATCTGGACAGCCCCTGTCAGTCTCATTTGAAAAGCAAAGACTTCATTACTGTCGGGGTGACCAACCCTTCTAGTAAGAAGTCTCTCAGATTAAACCTAATTTTAATTTTTCAGTTTCATTGGGTCAGCGTACAAAAATGAATGAAATCTTTTTTTTGCACTTTGTTGTTAACACCCATCAAATATTCATGTGGTTAGCACAGACATCTCAATATTATGGCAACTGTTCAGAAGCAGGAAAAGAACTTTTCCCCACAGGAAGAATCTTAGTCAACTTATTGTTTCTTCAGCTTCAGAAAGTAGATATCTACTTCTTTGGGGGCAGGGGAGGAAGAGGGGGGAGAACTGTCACTGTTCCTTTCACCCATTTGAGGCAAAAACATTGACCGTCAGCTAGTTTCTGACAATTGGCTGTTATTAAACTCCAACTTGCTAGGGCCAGCTGTGCCTAATTTGAGTCACTGGTGCAAAAATAACCAGTCAGCAGGAATTGAGGCAATTACGGGTAATTCTGCTGTAGAGCAGTCCTGCATCAGAATCCCAGGATTAACTTTAGGCTGGCACTCCAAGGTGATGGAATGAAAAACACGAGGCTTCAGTAAAATCATCAGTAACTGTTTTAGGTAGTTTTTATATAAGCTGATTTTGGAAGTCTGTTACCTGTTTTTTAATTTATTTACAGGCAGAATGATGAAATTTCTTTAGTGCCTGAAGGTGCATAGAGGTACATAATAATATGTTCTAGGGGCTGTTTGTTTTACTGTTAAGCATTCAGCCCTCCTGCCCGTATGTTAGCCTATAATAATTTTGCAACCCAATCAATCTCTAAATATGTTTAGCAATTTCTATTCCTTGTATTGTATCTGCTCTGCTAGATTGCAAAATAATACATTCAATTTTCTTTTATTTTAAAAAACTTAATTTTAAGAAAATACTTCCTTCTTCCCAGTTGAAAAACGTAAGGCTATATTTGTAAGTACTGCTCTGAAATGCACACAATAAACAAACTCAGAGAATAAGTAGTATTCTAAGCAGTCAGCCTTAAGTTCTGTTTCTATGTAAAAAAAGAGAAAGTGGAAATAAAATTTTAAGTAACCACGTCATTATGACAAAAGACACCAGAAAAAACGGCACAACTTCATACTGTAAGATGCAGTTTGTTTTAAGCTTTTAATATGAAAACAGCAACTAGATGTGCTATATCACTTAAATAACTTCATTTTTTAAAAAAAAAAAAAGTATGGAAAAAATCATGAAAATCCCAGCAAGCAGTTTAAATTTCACAGAGTCCTGTTAATAGCTGTATTAGCCAGACCAATATAAAACATCTGTAGCTTTGTTTTTAAAGATGGCACCTTATTCTCAGCCCTGATGACTCTCGTGTCACTGTAACAGAGAAAACTTCTCATAAAGAAAATTAATAGTGTCTTAATTGTATATAAGAATCACTACAAATTCCAGTTTTTCAACTTCTTGGGGTATATGTGACAGATAAAAATATCAGGTATACTGACACTCCTTCTTTAAGTCAGCTTCTGTTGAAACAAAGCATAGGCTCCCTACCTCTAACAAGGTATAATTTAGAACATCAAGCCTCTATTCAAGCTAATAAGTAGATCCATGTCCCTTCAATTATTTATTCCTCTGGCAGACAATTCCATTAACCCCCTCCTGTGCAATAATTTGTTCTGCCACATGTTAGAAAAATTATTTTGCAGCTGCTCAGCAATACCTCTACAGTAAATTGGAAGTATTTCCTGGAAGACAGCTGATACTCAACAGAGAGGTGAACAGTGACATCTGATACGTGGAGGGTAATGTAGTAGTAAATAGCATAAGACAAATGTTAAGTTCCTCCAGCATGATGTTTGTGGACTGACAGCAAGAAGCCATGCAAAAATCCTGATGAATTATTCACTCAGCTCAAGAAATAAATTAAAGCTTTTCCTGCTGTATAGGTGAGAGCCAAGCACGAAGTGAACACTAACACCTGTTACATGGAAGTTAACTTAGTAGTAAGTATCACAACACAAAAACGGTTAAGTTCACCCACCATGACATTTGTAGACTTACAATGACAAGACATGTAAAATAGTAATGAATTATTCACTTAGCTTAGGTAAACAAGAAATCATTTCATTTCCTGCACCCAAGAGGACTGTTTGGTAAGTCGGTACGAACACACGTATTACGACAGCAGCCTTAGCTTCTGTACTTTATCTCATAGGATGCTGCACAGCTGAGGAACCCATACAGCTAGTGGAGGCTTTGCTAAAGGTTTTACAGCTACACCAAATGGTACCTCCACAATAGGTACAAGTTTCTGAATGGGTATCCAGTAGCACATAATGCTAGACTGAGAGCGGTGAGTTAACAGCAGCAGAAGTGCTCCCACTATGCTGGGTATAAACAATTAAGAAGGCAAGACAACTTGGGCTTTGTACAGGTGTCCTATTCTTGAGTTAGAATAGGATGAAGGTTACTGGAGGGTCATGCACTTACCTAATGTATGACCAAGAAACAGCCACAAAAAAAAAAAAAAAACAAAACAGGAGTTAATCCTGTTCTATAGTTAGAAGATAGGAGGGTATTCTTCATAAGCAATCTGACCAGGAAAAAAATTATATACTTTAAAAAAAAAACATATAAAGAAACAGAAATCCAACCACCAGAGAAGGCAGTTTAATGTAGAGAAGACACAGTGTTTAATGTAGAGAAGAGAAGACATGGCATGCTTTACAAATGCTAATGTATGTGACAGAAAACTATCAACCTCATTTCCCAACAGAAAATGTAAAATTCCAAGCTTAAATCGCTTACCAAAAATTGCACAATAACTCACTGCTGAATTCTGAAAGTAATGCCAAACTTAATCCCCACACCACAGCGAGTCCTTAGGGAATTACTTATGGACGTATTTTTCACTGAAATTGTACTTTCCCTTGTTTCTGTCGTATTTAATAGAAAACATGGCTCAACACCCTTTAAATTTATTATATTGTATTTCATAAGCAGTGGACGGAGCTGAGCACAGACTGAAGCCATTTCCTCATTATTTAGGGGCCAGTCAGCCCCACACAAACCCCCACCGCCATTTCCACCCTGAGGATCCAAGGGCCTTCGGCTGCATGAGGGACCCCGCCCCTGCCCAGCTCACTGCTCCCTCCCACCTCCCTTCAGCGTCAGGCACAGTCACTCTCCATCTGGGAACCAAGTCTTGGAGAGAATGTTCAAAATGGACAAAATTAACATTTGTGACTCATTAAATGCAAAACATTTACCTCATCTTAAAACGCAGCCCTCACAGGGAGCAGCAGCACTGTGGTCTGCAGGGCAGCCATGCCCTCGCCAAGGGGGTGCAGGCCCACCAGCCCCGGCGGACCTGGGGACGGGGCCCAAGGCCTCCTGCAGCCCCCGAGGCCCAGAGACGCCCGGCGGGACACCATGAAGCCACGTCAGGGCTGGGGTCAGGGTCCCACCAGTGAGGCACGAGGTTGCTCCAGCCAGAGCAGGGGCACAGGCAGCTCCCCTCAGCTGGCCAGCTGCTCCCAGGCTGGCATTGAGCACAGGCTGCCAACTACCTGCCCTACCTGAACCACCACTGCAGTCCTTAAAAGAGCCTCTATAAAAAACAAATACAGATTTGAACAAAGCAATTCATGTTTGGGAAAATTTTTATGAGCCACTGCAACATGTGAAGAAAACTGAGAAATAAGTGTGATGACTGGAATCGTAGAGCCACTGTGACCTACTGCACTATCAGTTGTTCCTCTTGCTGAAATGATTCTTACTTAACTTGAGAAACTTGTGTACCAAACATTATTTTTAAGCTTTTCACATCACCTGTTCATTTGCTTATATTAGCTGCAGGTAAAGCCATAATATTCTGAATAATTTTAAAGGAAATCTAGGCTGCCATAAGGAAATTTCATATATCCCAGGCTGATTGCACTTACACAATAATGAAGCTGCAACTAAAGATGGCTTGATATAGTCACATCACTGAATTCAGCAGAAAAAATCATTTTACTCTAGAATTCAGGATACTACTGAGTCAATGGACAAAGTAGAAGAAAGTACTGTGACAGTAAAAACATGAAATATCACTTATACACTTATCACCCAGACTGAGAGAGACAGTCAGGAAGGACTGAGCAAGGACACTGGGATGGAAAGCCCGCTTCTGGATACCGAAGGACTGAGACAGCTAAAGAGTCTGGGAAAAAACTTCTTGCTAGATGAAGAGAATTAACAAAAAGACAGGCAGAGGTAAGGAGAAGTGGCATGTATAAAGTGGTCCATTGGAACGAGATACACAATTTAACCATTCTTTTTGCAAGAGATATCTAAAATCTACCAGTAAAATGTTCCCACCTATCCAGGGCTGGTAGATACAGCTGTAGTAAGCTCTTATCCTCAGCAAGGTACTCTGCTGGGCTGTGCAGCAAGTGTGAGCACTACATTTAAAAGCTCCAAAAGTGATGCTGGAAGTGGAACATCAATATGATGGAAAACCAATGAAATTTCACTGAGCAAAGAGAGACATATGAAAGTGTCAGGGCTGCAAAAAATCAGCTTCTAAAACACAAGAATAAACCTTGCCTGAAAATAACAATTTAGCTGTCCTGTATTTAGTGACTCTGATTAGTGGATGATATAAAAACCCATTGTACATTTCTTTACTGGTTCAGTCCCTGAAGAAACTGGAATGTAAATTTATCATTGCTATGAAAGAAAAAAGGATTGTCTTACAGTCAGAACAGCTGAATGCTCTTTTAAAATAGAAAATAGAATTGCCTTTGTTGCACAATTCATATATAATGCTAGGTAATCCTTTTTTTTTTTTTTTAGGTTTTTCTATAGGTGGTCATTTTCCTCATGGAAAATGTGCTATCTTCATTAATTCCCTAGCACACAGCTTTAAAAATCAATCTTGCTTACAGATCTGTTATTACAGCAGATAATGAAGCCATGGTATAAAAATACAAAGTTCTATATAATGATACATGAATATGCTGAAAATACCAGCATTTGTTTTCTTGCTTTGGGCATGAAAGAGTATTTTTATCTTCTTTCTGTGCCCTGATTCCCTAGTTATAATTCCCTGGTTACATGGAGAATTTCTTTTTCATCTTACTGTTTTGACAATAAATAAATTAATGTTCTTAAAGCACTTAGACTTTTCAAATTCTGTACAAAAGCCAGATATAAACTAATTCCATCTTCATAGTGTGATTTTACTTGCATATCATAACTTAGGACAAGAAATGGAACAAAAATGAGCACTGTCCATCTTATTTTAAAGGAGATGAGTCCTATGGAAATAACATGATGCTTGTTTTAAAGACATTGTAATTCATATTAATAACAGACTGATTAAGAGTGAACAGACAGCACGAGAAATCCTGAACTCTGTTAAATCGGAATTGGTATTTTATATAGTATTTCTTGCAATACTATCTGTATGTCTCAACAATAAGCAATATTTAGAACAGTAGCAAGAAAAAGCAGCAAAATAATAAATCAAATAAAAAAAAGATAAACCCTATAAGTAGTGCTTATGAAGATTCAATTCACGATAAGAATACAGATGGAAAGTTGTAAATATTTTTTTTCCTTGTCATTTTTAAAAAGTGACTTAGAACAAGCCCATAGAAAGATGATTGATGGAGCATGGTGTTATTATGAGCAATATTCTGGAAATGTCTCAACAGAGAGCCTATAAATTTGAGTTCACACATCCCTGCCTTTCACAGATCACAGTTCCACAGAGCAATGTCTTCTATATGACCTTCCTCTGTCATGCTTGCTTTATGCATTGTCTCCGTCCTAATGCAGACACTTGTACTGGGGTCTTTAGCAAATCGATAGGGAGGGGCAAACAAGGGACCTGGCAATAGGTTACCCCAAACCTTAAAATGAACTGTCTGGCTAGAATCCAGTCAGTAGTCAAGAAATTAAATATGCTTTCAAACTCAGCGGGTCACATTAAGAAGAAGAGCAGGGAAGAACTCTTATTATTAATGCTGGAGAGAAAGGCATGTTGATATTTTTGCCTTCCCTTAGATCTACATACCGTAGAGATACTTTGGGCCAGCCTGTAGAGCTCAGCAGGTTAGAAAATACTCAGACGTGCTGGCTCAGAATTTATCTGACTTGGCAAGTTAGCTAAAGTGCAAGAGAGTCCTTTGCAAAAAAGAGCTTGGTCATCAGGAAAAACTTCCAAAATATTTTAATTTTCTATTGTATCTGACCGTGGTGTCTAAAACACTAAGAATAATTTCTAATATCCATTAATTGAAGTCCAAATGGATACAGAATCTATATGACACCAACTTTAGTACAGAAAGATTTAAAAAACATAGAACTGATATTTGAGCCTTGGTTACATTTCAAGTGTAGTGAATAAATCCTTAACTGGGAAGCTGAACATTTGTATAAATGCTTTCACAGCACTAATCACCAGACTTACAGACTAGTGACAGTGAACAGCAAAGGAGAAAAGGTATTTCTATGTGTACATAAATAGAAATATCCAGGAAAACTGATTGTGCCTAACCCAAATCCTGAATTCCTTAAAAAGTGATAAAGTGGAGATAGTTGGGTGATAAAAATGAAATAGCAAATAAAGGACCATATGAAAAAACCTACTCTTTTAGGAATTTTTGTTTTTAGAACTCTTAGTTCTCTGAGAGTTGCTGTATTAACTCCTTAACTGTGTCATATAGATGTAAAATTTTTTGAAAAGACATTAAAAAAAAAAATTCCTTTCAAGATGGTGTATATTCTGAACTCTGCTATCTGACACATTTATAATACACTACGAAGTTCATTTGCTTCTAATTTTAAATGGAGATTTACTGTAGTAATAGATTTGATCTGAACTTGGTTTTAATTACCTGCATAGTTTGTCATAATAAATTGGGTTATCTTTCATCACATTATTTGTATGGCACAAAACAAATGAATATAAACTGGCATAACATAATATACTTAAAATACTTTACTAGCACTAACATTTTACTAGAAATGAATGAGGTAGTAGAACAAATTTTCCCCTAGGATGGCAATTTTAGCCTTAATTATGGCTTCAACTGTTCAGGCTGCACTTCAGGTAAGAAAGTGGCTTCTAGTGAAAAAAAGTGGAACTTTTCAAGAGCACTAAGACTGCAATCAAAGAATACTTTCTGAGATCTTATTAAGAAAGCTGCAGTTGGAAGAAAAAATATGTTTTTAAACACTGATTTGAATGTCAAAAAGATGTAGCTTAATTGGGACTGGAGGAAGTCTAACAGGATAATGCACTGCCATACAAGCAGCCCATGTCTTCTGACTTGGAAACAGGATCTGTATAGCAAGAACTGAAAATCCCACATATGTGACAATATAAATAAATTCAAGACTTGAATTGTTTAAGAGACTTGACTGTGGCAACATGATACATGCTGTCTTAACAAGAACAACAAAAAGCTCATATGCCATTGGGAAGTATTGCTGAAATAATAAAATTTGTCTGAAATTTACTCTTAAGGGTTGCCAAAATAAATTTATTATGACATTACGTACTAAATAAGGAGTCTGAACAGTAGCTTGCACATATAGAACAGGATACACTGTAAAAAAATATCAATTTGAACTACTTTTGAAACCCAAACCCATGACTGAAAAAGGATATTACTTTAATGTTCTGACTGGGTGAACATCAATTTAAGACAAGCTCTTCAGCAGGACCCCAGATATAGGCCATATGAACTAAGAAGTTCAAAACTTTATTGTTAGTCCCCTGAGTAGATAAATATCTCTTTAACTGGAATATTTTGTTTGCTTCTATTCTGATAATCAAATGACAATCAAAGATGACAATCAAAATCAGAGCCTGGGTGGTAAAATGATATAGTAAGTCTTGATAGCACTTTTATAAGCCATCTTCAAGAATGAATTTAGAATAAAAATTATTCCTTTGGATTTATATCAACAGATGGACCACTTGGAAAACTGTTTTAGTATACAGTTTCCTTTCTAAGCACTATCAACTGCCACATATACCTGCCCACAAACATCTGTATATTTTACAGGACAAATCCTAGCTGCATGTGTTAGTTTTACATTCACAGTCTTTGTTGATTCTAGAAACTATGGATTTATTGAAGTACAGCCAGGTTGCCTCAGTATTACATCAAATACAGCGCTGACACAAACTGTATTGAGCATATAAGCCCTATAGCATTTGAGCAACAGGAATTTCTTTAATAATAGGTGTAACAAATATTGTCATTAAATTCAAAGGCAAGAGGGCTAAACATCTAGTACTGAGTAGAATAAATCTGATATTGTACATAAGACGACACTAATGTTTAAAAATATATGTCTGGATGAGCAATAGGCTCTTGGTTTTGTGCCTAAGAGATACCAAAGATGACTGTGAATGAAAAGCATTGTTACCCTAAACAAAAAGTCTTTAAAACTGATAATTGAAAATGACATTCTTCTATCTAGTAAAGCTAATAAGAGTCTTCCACTTCTAACAGGAAGAAAAACATTGAATTGCATAAGTCTTTGTCTTCTGGAAAACATATTCAGTAATTGTTATCTCTGTTCGCCTTTTCTAGATGAAACTCTTGTTAGTTCAACTAATGGGTTACAATGCCTTAAGTAAGCAGCAGTGGAAAATGCTGACAACTCTGTGCCATTATATTCCAATAGCTGAAGATCTACCCAGATATATATACCAGCCTCGTCACCGTGACATGTGAGCACACCAAGGTCCAATCCCATTCTGTGCATTCATGGATGCATCAGTTTCCAACATAATTTATCATCTCTGTTTACATTTATACAAGACTTCAATCCTTGTCACACTCCATACATCATCCTTTTTCTAAGCCACAGAAGGTTACATTCCTGCTAAATGTTTTATAATCTTCAAACAGGCAACTATCAAATGAATTGGGAGTTATTGTGCATGTAGTAATGTACAGAAACCTCCTTGAAAAGTATTTAGCAATTATTCCAAATTCTTTCCTATACCTTGTCAGTTTTTGCTGTCATTAAATTGCATCTTGTTTGCTTCCAAAATGAAATATATTTGAAAGGTATATTTCCACCTAAAGAGAAATTTAAAGTGATGATAGTTGTCTTTTGCACATTCCCAAGACAGAAAAGTGACATTAATGAAATGTGAACCGTCATGAATTAGAGGTAGTAAAATATTTAAACTTAGTTGTAGTTGTTCTGTAACTAACTATGACACCTAGTCCACACCAGAAGTATACAAGAAAACTAATTAGTACTTTTTTCTTCCACTTATTTTTTTGTTTTCTTTAACAAATATTTTAAATGCTGTGATTTTTTCAGTGGACACATTATACTCATTTCACAATTCAGAGATTTTAGAGCATTAAATGTAAGGCACTGCCTCCAAATCTTTTTGAGCCAAATTTTGTAAAAGGATATAATAGAACAGAATGACACAAAATTCTTAAGATGTCATCATCCAGCATTTCTGAACTGACCTTCTGCCTGATCTTATGTAAACTAAGAGGTTTTAGAACATTTAGCTAGCCTTTTGACAGCAATTGTCAGGGATGAAATCTAATTAATAGTAAGATAAAGCTTGCAACATTTGCAAATAGGATTATATAATTTAAGTCCTAATGATAGAGGGACCTAGACTCCCGACCAAGATACCTGCTATTTCTAGTCTTAACATTCAGTGTGATTAATTCTGCAGAATTACTCTGCAGAATAAACTTTATATAATTTGTAAGGTAAGATTAGCCAAGATAATTTTTACCGAAATCACGTTCTACACTTTTCCTCATGAACAGCCCATGTTCTAACTTTAATTTGAATGAGAATAAATCATACCAAATTTCACACTACCTATTTTTAATCTACTTTTCTTTTCCTCGATGAATATGATTTTTATATTTCTTCTCTGACGATATAGTGAACTCATTTATATCCTGTTTGAGTTTCCTATCTGATTAGTTTTTTTCCCTACAGGTTTAGTTTTGCTGAAACATGATGGTAGCACACAGACAGGAGAATAAAATATAAAATTCATACATAATCATGTAAGCAGAGACAGAATACCTGCAACTCCTATTCATTTAAAAGAAGCTGCCATTGTTTAATACCTTTAGAAGTCGCACCACTGTTTATATTCAGCAGAATACATTATCCTAGCATATAGCACTGGATAATTATCAGCAGATGAATGCACACTGTAAAATAAATATCAGAACTGGCATAAAAAAAAAGAAAAACTACCTTCTTTGCAATCCACTCTTGTCTCCAGAATAATTATATAATCTTTAGTGGGGGGCGAGGCAGGGGGAAGTCTGAAAAGATCATTGAATGAAAACCTTCCAGTATCTTTAGGTTTAACAAGAGTAACCCTGAAAGAACATGTACAAAGCTGGTGAGAACACTCTGAGAAAAGCAGATTGAATTTCCATCAAGAATCCCAAAGATTTTAGTACTATCAGCAGACCCAGATAAAACTCTATACATAAGCATTTCTCTGTCTTGCAAAAGCATATAATAGAAAAGGAGCAGCAGATTTCGTTATAATCGTCAGCTCTATTCAGATAAGCACAGAGCAGCACTGTTCCCTCACATGAAGCATTTTCTGCAATTCATAAGGCCATTCGGAAATGTGAGCAAGCTGGCAGTTTATTGCCAGCTGCATTTCACAGAGCAGAGATGGTGCAAGTAATTTCCATCTAGAATTAGAATGAAGCGGTAGCAGTCTCCCACTGCCAATAACCACATGGTCCAGTAGCTGGATACAAAACTACTAACTCGCTGCTAACTTCAGCAATGGACTTAGAATTTCCTGCATTATCTAGTAATCTTTACACAACACATTGGTACTCCAGCTGCAGTTAAGACACTTCACTGTTGCATGTACTGTTCCTATGCTCTAAATTAGTTTTCAAGGAAAAGTAACTCAATTTTTTAAGGCATCGAGTACAGTTTCCAGCAACATCTCTCTACAGGAATTGCTACTTCTTGGCAATGTTAAGTTAGCATTAATATTGGTAGACCTTAATGATGATAAGTTAATACAACCAGTAAGTTTATAACAAGCAATCAGAACAGCAGACATCAAGGATGAAATTAGCCTGAGTTAGTTTCACTAACTCACTGAGCTTGAGTTTGAACCTTTGGGCAGTTACAAAAGTCCATACGCAAAACTAATCTGATCCACTGTAAATTTTGTGCCAATTTAAAGCCCGAGATGTCTCTTTCTTACTATTCCTCTCAGCCTTTTACCTATTTGATGGCAAAATTAGAACCACTGTGTGAAAAATTGACCATGGAATGGACGAATTCTTCAGACGGATCAGAGGAATGTTATAGCAGCCGTTTCTTTGAGCAGCGAGAAGCACCTGGAAGCAGGTTACAGTTGTGCCAGTTCCCATGTCGCCTGTTAAAGATAAGATGGCATTAAAAGTAGGTCACAAGTATACCACTTCACTTTGTGAGAATTGAGCCCTAAACAATTAAAGCAGAGCTGCCAGAATAACTAGCGTGTGAAGAAGAAATGAAAAAGGTTAAATATTTGATGGAGTGGTGTCAAAGCATCCCATTAGTATTTTGCCCCTGCTTCATGGCTTTTCTGAGAAAACTTGTAAGCTCAGCAGCAACACTTCAGTAGTACCATCTGAATACATAAAAGCATTCTAGTGAAATTTGTGACCAGAAAATCTCCATGAAACAGAGCAGGAGATAAGTGAAAGAGAATTTTTAAACATTTACAATTTGATCATTCAGGAATGAGGTATTTCTTTAGTTTGCATGATTCAAAGAAATCCAAACTTTAAGCTTCCTCAGAGTCTTGATATTACTCACTCGTACTCCAGTATAGTTACTAAACGACTTATCCACAACTGCTAACTTTCACAATCTGAGTAATCCACACTTAGCAATGGAACTTAAGAGTTGTTGCTGCTGAAGTGCATGAATATAGCCAAAGGCATTTTGGGAGCAGGATAAAAGTCCCAGTCCTACAAACAGATATGACCCTCCAGGTACTCATTTGAACCAGCAGCAAAGAAGTCACACTTTCAAGCTGTGGGATTTTTTTACTTTATATTTATACTTCAGTGTAGGGAAATAACAGGTCTCCTATTAACTGTGACTTTACAGGGGGGAGCAATGATGATGACCTTTGGCAGCCCTCATTCCTGGGCCAGAAGGTGGTGGTTCTGTCCTCCACACCAGGCTTTTGGGACCTAACCAAAACTAACACTGCAATCTACTATGTGCTATTCTTTGGATGAGATGTTATAGATTCAGGTTCATTGCTACAGATCTCACAAAACATTTTGAAAACAGATGGGGATAACCAATGCTTTCTGGCCAGCGTATCCTCTATCACACAACATGACTGCAATATACCTTCTGTCAACAGAAATACGATGTCATGCTGAAATCCATTTACCAGCCACTGCTGGTCATATCGTAACTGTCATTCATATGACAATCTCCTATCACTGTTGCTCACCTTTACCAACTGATTCCCTCAAGAGATACTGTATGATTTCAGACAAACTTCATTACGGACTATTGATTAAGCAGAGTCATTATTCTCTCCTTTGAACTACGTGCCATTTTATTTTAAGCCGAGGCAAGTAGTCAGCACGTTAGCTGCTTAACTTACAGTAACTCAGTAAGCAGCTTACTTTGCTGCCAATGAAACTTTACAGAGCTTGGCACTAGTATTTTTTAGATAAATATTATTTTAAAAAGAATAAAATACTAATATCCTAAGATGTTTCAAACAATATAGAAATAGCTATGGCAAACTAAAATCAATGATCATATGATAAAATGTTTTGCGAAGTAGTAAACTTACTTTGATGTTTCTTTTATGCCTCACAACAGGGAATTTTGGACTGATCTAAGCTAGAAATATCTCTACATAATCAATGTGATTTTTTTTCAATTAAAACATTATAGCACCATATTCTCACTTTACCTAGCTATACTGAAAAGAAAAGCACAAGAAAATCTTCCATACATGACTCTCATGTCACTTTGATACCTCTATTTCCACATTAAAATCTCAAAAAAACCCAAACCCAAAAGAAACATTATTTATAAAGAACACAGTAGTAATTTTCCTGATGGCATACAAAATGTCTCCTCTTTTTTAGTTCTTTCTGCTTACATTTTTACAGGAAGAGAAAGATATCACAAAACATGCAGCATGAAAAGAAGTGACAAGAAAATCCACATCACAAACAAAAATCTACATGATTTTGCTGGGAATAATGGACCCAATCCACCACATAGCTTTTGAGAAGCAGCTAGAGTTCAAGAAACTGCCACCTTTTCAACACACACTCAAATGAAACGGTATTTTCACAACTGTAATTTGTTCTACGCTTCTTTCCATATGCTTCTGTGCTTCCCCTCTAGAGACAAGTCTAAAGCTGAGATTCAGTATAAAACAATACATGAAACACCATGAAAAAGAATCATCTCCTTGCCAACATCAATAGAATGAACAATTTTTCAGACCAATAAAAGTGATATTTGAGTAGGTTGTTATGTTATTTTAGATACCTTAGGGCCTGATTGTGCAGTTAATTGGATTCAAGGGAGTGCCACAAAGTAGAGGTGGTATCTGTCAATAATAACTGTTGTAGGGAGATGTTTTAGAAGTAAAAATACAGACTAGATATTCCAGGAATGTTTATTTTTCCATGGAGAATACAAAAATATTTATGTACATTTATACCTCTACAGCAGATGTCATATCATTTCTGATTAAAATTGCTTGCCAATAATAGATTTCTCTCAGGCACAGATTAAAATCAGCTTCTATAGCTAATTCCACAAACTAAAAATTTCCACTGCATTTGCCAAAATGTCCTCCCTATTTTCTGATACGAATAGCTAGATAGATACAGATAGGACATCAAGAACTGAAAGTCAGAAAACACAAGTATTATTAATATCTTCCGAGAGCTTGTTCATTTAGAGACCCCACTATCTGTGGATAATTTATGTGCTCATTCCAGCTATTGCTAATTTAAAATATTAAGACAGCTCGCTAACCTCAGTAAAGAGACTCACAGCCTTGAAAGATGGGATAAGGCAAAAGAACAAGCTTGCTGAGCACACTAGATGAAAAATTTATAATTTTAATATCTTTGTATTTACATATTCTATGTTCATCAGAATCTGAAGCATGGAATAGCAGTTACTTTATTTCTTTTCTGCCTCCAGGTATACACCAAGGCATCAAGCTGATAGGTTGTTTCATATAACACCAGTTCTCTTACCACTCCAGATAATTTATTTATATTGAGTATCACGTGTTTTCCCAGTAAGATATTGGTACATTATGACTGCCTTTTCAGTTTCTAAAAGATATGCAAGTGTTAAAAGGATACAAATATTTATAAAACATCATTCCTTACATGAGAGCAAATGTGCCATACAAGGAGGGTTTTCAGTGATGAATCCTAGCAAATAAATTACTTATAATCTGATTTTCAACCCAATTAACTATTTCCTCAATATTTAAGGTCTGCTGCTTTCGACTTTTCACTCCCACATTACTTAGCCTATTCACAATTACCTGGGAGTTGTTCACTACATAGATGAGTGCTGTTTACTTGGCTTAGTTCCTGGAGAATGGACACTGAGGCTGTATTTGGAACTTGAGTTTACAGAAATGCACAGACAAGTCAATTCCATGCATTAAACCATAGTATAAAAATGGTTCTTTGGCATAATATGATGTGTAATATATACACAGGGTTATGCCAGATGTTGTACTAGTACACTAAGCCATGTGATGGGAGAAAGGACGGTGTTAACTAGAGAATATGTCTTACTGCAGGGCACCTTTGCACATGAGACTTTGCTCGCATGTACATGATCATTATCAAGTACAGGATAACTCCTTTTGTGATTCCTGGCAGAATCAGGACCCTGCAATAAAAGTAAAAAGCACTGGAAACAGTTCAGGTCGCCTACATCAACATGATGCCAAAAAAGTATTAAGAATCATACTTCACCTCATAAACTATTTACGGCATTGAACAAAAATCTTTCACTTACAGGTTGCTGGAAGTGAAAGACTCTAAGACAGCTTCTGAGAAGCATTTAATAGTTGTGAGTGAAGTTACATAAATCAGTTACATATAACTGTTATATATAATTCTTTTATAAATTAACATAAGTTACATATAAATTTTTATAACTTCAAAACTTACACATCAAAGCTTTCTTTTAGGTTTGGTAGCCAGTGAGGTGGGAAATGTCCTCACCTCTGCTTAGACTAACCCCT
This sequence comes from Caprimulgus europaeus, assembly GCA_907165065.1. Next base: position 17,021,421 of record OU015538.1, on the reverse strand, counting down.
ATGTAGTACAGCACTTTTTCAGACCAGAAGTTAAGTGGAGCTTTGGTTTGTGCCCAAATGACTTGGCAATTCTGTGATAATGAAACTTCACAGGTTTACAGACATCCTGAAAACAGTAGAAGCAAGTTCAATATTATATTCCAGGACATAATTGCAGCACTGAAATATTTTAATTAAATTTTTTTTCAAAAAAATTATGAAGAGGAAGAGACACAAATTGTTCACAGAATTGAACAGTCATATCAAAAGACATTATAAAGAAGAAATCCTACCAGTCCTCCAAAAATTATACATTTGTTTGAACTGGTGATTTCAGTAATTAAATTTGAAAATACCTAAGTTTAAATATCTAAAACACTCTAGTATGCACAAAACAGTGACTTAACTGAGAACATTACTAGGTAGCTCTGCAGTAATTAGCAGTGTACTTTAAAAGTGGTTAAGCACAGGTCATGATGTCCTTATCAGAGATTACTCCCAAAAGATGAAGAAGTGCAATCTTTTAAGCAGTGAGTAATTTAGGATCAAAACCTAGCAATGAAGGAGTTTGAAATGAATATTTCAAGAGAAGCAACAAAATATCCCCAACACATATAGTTGAGAATGTACAAAAGTGACAAAGACTTGTTACATGCAGAACAGTGTGATAAAATAAAAACAGTTTAACTTTTTCTATTATTCCTAAAACCTGAGCTTAGCCACATGAGATAGTCTACACTTACAGCAACCAACCAATCAACCTGAATAACATTTTCTGTTTGAATTTCAAACACAGCCTATGACATTTTCAGTCTCCCTCTAAAGAAAACTGCAAAAATCCATCTGTTCTGATGAGCAAAAATAAATAAATAAAACCCTAACCCTTCTCACATTCCAGGCATGTCTGTTAACTTTCTCTATTAACACTCTTTAGATAGAAATAGTATCTAGAACACGCAAGAGCTAATATTGGAAAAGCTAAACAAAAGCTGTAATCAGATTTTAAAACAGACAATATAAAGCATTGTAATTAACTGGATTGGAATAAAGTGGTCTTTATTAGTGCAAATGAGCTCATCTGCTATAGGAATGAATATTTCACAATCTAATCCAGAATGTATTGACATCAACCAAACATTTACATTTCTTCCATGGACAGATTGTTATTGACCTTGTGATGTGACATATCTACTGTCACTAAGCTACAAAATGGGAATCTCATCCTGCCTCTCCTCTTTTATATACAGAAAGCAACTAATTTGTCAGCATGCCAGCTTTAACTAGCAGAGATGAAGGTAAGCTAATTTAATAGGAACTGTTCAATAGCTTCGACCCACCTGACACTGTCAGTTAAGGCTGCTCCACACTGCAGTGTCTTTCATTATTTCCAGCTCTTTCTTTGGACTACTTGAACAGCAAGTCAAATAATATGCTTAGGAGTCAATAGGCCTGAATTTTCTCAAGGACATTCTTTTGATGCCAGGAACTGTCAAAGTGGGAAAACACGTAGCGTGAAGGTGAGAGGACACTAATTAAATATACATAGCTCTGGCCAAAGAAGAATGAGGCACAGCTTGCTATCTGAAAACTCAGTTGCCTGCTTGACTGAGGTCACAGCTGTTGACTTGTACAAGTTCTTAAGTCGCTGTCTCAGTATGAGATGCTTTAACACTCTTAAATACTAGACAAAGGCTATCTTCAAGGATTCTCTGTACAGCTGTACGTGCTTCTCTAGTTTAAAGACAGACATAATAGAGTCCTTATTTAATTTCAGCTAAAACGAATATATATCTTTTATCTATCAAACTTTGAGGTACTATGGTATATCCTGAAGATGAGGAAGTACCTATGCTTGTTACAACACAACATACTATTAATCATGTCTATGCAGAAACTGACTTTTTTAAGGGCTAATTCAAAGTGTGATTCTAGCCACAATATCCCTTCAGATGAAACCAGCTATACTGAAAACCAATGAACAAGTACTGTGTTTACACACACGCATTTGAATTATTTCAGAGGTGAGCGTGCGTGTTCCTATCTGTGTCAAACACTTCTGAGCCATGAAGTTAACATAAAAAATATCAGATGGCCTCTTTTCTTTGCACTACTGATTGCTCTCATTTAATATCTATTATCTAAAATTAAACTTTCTACTATCCAGGGCTGAAAGCTTATTTTATTTACAATATAAAGTATCAGTACAATTTTTCTTAAGAGTGCTGCTGGACATAGCTACCCAGTGCAAGTGTTCTGCAGAGTTCCCTGAAGGGTGCTACCTTGCACTCTTACACTGACATGGCTCAGTGCATTGCTGTGCCCGTGAGCATCCCATTCATGCAGTACCATAGATGAGCTCATGTACAGAGTTAGAGTTTAATAGGACTTACTGGTGTGAGCACTCTGCCCTCTGAGGACAGCTATATGGCAGGTAGACTGGTATCTCTGCATCTCCTCCACAAGGCTTGTAGTACCCCGGCTTCATCTGGGAGTCACTTCACTGCTGTGATACAGGTGTGTCCTTTGAGATGAACAAATAATAATAATTACAGAGTTGAAAATACTTCTTACATCTCCATAAAACAACCAACCCAAGTAGTATTATTGGTATTTGTTGTACTCTGTAAACAACATCCAAAAAGCTGTCAGAAGACTATAATTTTCACCTGAGAGTTGTGGCTTTTAGGCGTCTTTCCAACTTGCCAAATACCACCCTGACTTGCACAGTCTTGCTACATATGACATGATTTGTGGATGTCCAGCCTTTCACAGACACCTGGGTAGCAATGGCTTGTACCTACAAACACATTTGTGGTTTTGCTCACATATTTGTGCAGGAAGAGGAGATTTGGTAATGCAGTTTATATGTTATGAGAACTATCCCTCCCTTCAGACTCAAGGGTAATCAAAACCCACATTATCTGTAAATGGACAGATGAAGAAGTGCTCAAAACTGGGCTTATATGACAGAAAAATTATGCAAATTAACACATTTAATGGTTGCATAATTTCACACTAACAACTATGCATTTCAAACTCCAGCATTTACTGTTCCTAGTACATACATATAATGGTGTTTCACATTAACTTTTTATTGTTTCCAGCCTTTTGCAATTTTATCAGTCTGTGGCCAAGGAGAGAGTGTTTTCCTGGAAACTGAATTCTTCCTTGCAGTTTTCCCTGACGACCACACAAACGACATTTTAGTTTATAAGAATGACTTTTGTTCATTAGCCATATGAAAGAAGATAACAGGGGATAACAGAAGTTCTTGCTTTCTTGAGACCAGATTTGACCTTCCTCTTCCCTCCACCAGAGTGTTTTCTGGTCTGAAAGCTGTGGGATTAAATATTGTCTGATAAATTACTAATATGCTATTTAAGTAAGTCTCTTGGACTATTTGAGAGCAATCACAGGTCTCAGTTCATAAGCTTTTCAAGTTAACAGCCTTTTTTTCCCAGGTTGTAACTGTATTACTCTCTGAACACATTTATATGTAGGTTGAGAGCAATATAGTTCATACTCCTTAGGAGCAACATGTAATATGCTATTGCTGAAGGCAAAATCTCCAGCAAGATTAACACATGCTTCACTAGATCCTGTTTTTTGCTTCTGTTTACCTTTGGTTGTTTTTCATGCTTACTTGACTAACAGTCTCTGTATACATGCATCAGTCCCTTCAGTTCAAGACTTAGATGTCCATGGATAAGTAGGTTCCACATGGCTGAGGGATACCCAGCAGCTGCCTTACTTACCTTGCTTGATTTCAATCTATTCACATAATGTTGTTACAGTTTTACAAACATACTGAAAAAGCAGACACTTCCTGCCTCATCGCAGTTACAATTTTTTTTGACATCTTGAGTGTCACATGTACGGTCCATGAATACCTGGCTGAAGCAGCTGGCAAAAATAAACGGGTTTGGTCTGGCAGCTCAGAAGAGACTTCTTCACAAATCCTTCTCCCATTTACTGTGAATTTGCAGCAGTGTAGTTCTGCTGATTGCAGAGGAATCCCTTATGTTATAAAATTGTAAATCAGAGCAAATTTTGTCCTTTTGGGCTTAAACACAGATGAATATTGTCTGCGTTTGCTAGTTTCAAAACTTACAACATATTATGCTCCATATTCTGATATGCTACAATCATGCTTCCATCCAAAATTACAAAAATAAAAATTATATGCTTTGATCTTTTTCAAAAACATATATGATTTTCAGAGTATTTTTGAAGTACAGTTAACAGAGAGAGGAAATACAAACACAACCATCAAGAAAAATCTAAGTGACAGTAGATTGTGATAGAGGCAAACTGGATGAAGGCAAAATGTTCAAGAAAAATATTTTTGACTTACCATTCACCCTGAAACAATTGCAATATATTGATGGTAGATAAGAAATGTGAGAGATACCAAGATTTCTAGAAAATAATATATCAACTCTCTACCCAATGGCTGTTCTGTAATTAGTGCACCTTAGGCACTGACCCACTTTAAAAAAAAAAATCAGAAAAAATAAAGTTATTTTCCTCCCTTCATTTCTTCAGGGCAGGAAGCATGTCAATGTTTGTAAACTGTTATGTAAATGCATCGCACTACACAAATTCTGTTAACAATTAAATAATTCTATTTCTGTGCACAAAATCCTGATCTGAAGTCACCCTTTTCTAGCTAAAGACACTATGTGGAAGCATATCTCCCAGGATGACTTAATAAAGCAAACCCCACAACAGCAGCTTTATTACATCACACAATCTTGCAGCTTCGTGAGCACATTAAAGGTGGTTTCAAAATCAAACTTATGAGCAACTGCTCCTGAAACATCACCAGTGCGACCCACTTTGAGACAACAGCTCATTTGTATATGACTGGCCCAGTCTGACAGTGGAGTACATGTTCTGCTGTGCCAAGTAATGTCCTACCTGCATTTCAGAGATGGAACAAATCACCTTCCCCTTTCCTTGTCACTTTTGTAACATGAGAACATCTCTTTCTTTTCACACATTTGAATGTATAAGGAAATATTGAGTATCTTTTTATGATAAATAGAACTTACTGCACAGCAACAACTGAACTGGAGATCATATTCTGGGTAAGAGCAGGAAATTATTCACTGGCTCCAGTGAATTGTTAAAAGTGTTTGACTTGCAAGTAGTCTTTATTGTGCAACTCAGAATGAGATTTTTATGCAATCCCTGTGCTTGTAATGCTGTAGTCAGTCAGGTCTCAAAAGGAGCACAAGCGTAGCAGTACGGTGTGGGCAGAGAAATGAGCAAAAGGGTCTCTGCTGCTTTCAAGCAGTATCCTAGGGCTGCTCTAGAGCATCCTAGTGAAGTTATCTGCCTTGTACAAGCCACTGATCAGTGCCAGATCCAGGCTACAAATAATGCTTTATTATCTATTTCAAACTGAAATTTTAGAATGAGCCATATGTTTACAGGAACTTTATGTATATCTTTCTAATGTTTTGTGGTACTTTAAGGTTTGGTGAGATATCGAGAAATTAGCAGCATGATAGAATACTGAAAAACTCTCAGGTGTAACAAGAGCACAGGTAATGTTTCTAGCTAATGTCTTCAATTTTGTCTCAAAGTTGAATCAAGAGTATTAGAGAACCATATTCATTTTATCTCTCAAGTGTATACAGATTCAAGGGTGATACTCATTTCTCAGTGTACTCCTGCACATTTTCTAAGACCTAAGGATAGCATAAGTTGTTACACAAATTCTTAAAGTTGGATACTAATCTACACCTTTTTCCTGCACAAATGCTTTTTCCCATCCACACCAGAGGGCAAAACGCTACATTTTTAACAGTTACAGCAGTGGAAAATTTCATTCCCACTAGGTCGCAGGAACATTACTATATATTATGCTAGTTTAAAGCCAGAATCCTCAGCAGCCAGCTTCTAGAAGATAGTTTTAAATAGGCTGGAGGTCATTATGTCACTTGAGCAGTAACTTCTCACTAGAAAAAGACATTCATTCTTTTCATATTCATTATATTTGTTCTTGGCATTATAAACACTGGCATTTGACCTTTTCCAAACTGACATTTGTATGGAACTGAGTGCAAGCAGTTTCTCACTTCATCAAGGAAAACTAACTGCCAACAGCTGATGTGGATTTAGATGATGGCATGATCTTCAACAAGAGTACCCGTGTTATCAATCTGCCTGAAAAACATTGACTGAAGATGTTTTAACAGCACTTTCAACTTAACTCCTTTCTTTTGTTATAAAAATCTACTGAGAGTATATTATAAGGCCATTTGATTGATCCATGGTATTTAGAGATATTAAATATACCACCATATTGTTCAAATCATGACACTGAGATGCTAAGAATTTAGAAATCACATCCATGCTTACTACGTCAATGCTGCTCTAGTTCAGATCATGTTTTGTAGCACTTTTTAGATTATAATATTAAGCTTTAAATTAATCAATTAAACTAATGACATAGTTCTTCAATAAGAAGCTATGAAAGATCATGTTACATGTATTGATTTAAGAAAAGAAATGACAGAGGTATATAAGATACTGAATGATATGAATCAAAATGTACCATCTCATCATAAATGATCTGAGAGTTAATGAAAACTGGGAAGTAATTATTAAAACAGACCTTTTTTTTCTTTAATATAATACATAATTAACACTTGGAACTCATTGCTTCCAGGCATCATTTAATGAAGACATTTATGACGTTGGGGGTTTTAAGCCTTGTGTGGGTAATAAGAAATTTTACATATAATCCAGAAGGAATATTCTGCTGCAAGCTAAAGACCAGGGATATCATTTAAAAGCCAAGGCTCAAAAAACAGAGTGGACACTTCAGGTTTATAATCCAGTAAACCATGAATATGCTACTGTGCACTCTATCGTTAGAAGTCACAGATGCACTTACAGTATTTACTGTTATATTAAAAACACTTCTACATTAGGTAGGGAGCAAATGACAAATTATGGCTTACTCCAGAAAGCAGATTATTATAGGCTTCATGTGTCAAGACCTAGAAACACAATTCATAAACCTTAGCTTTTCAGTCTGAAATATGGCACCTTAGAAAGTATTAAGATCAACTCAAATGGGTAAGATCAAAGAACCCTCAATGGCAACTACCTGTCTGTCTCTGTGTGAACTTTTAAGGAAAAAATTTAGGAATAGCACAAGTTTAGAGAGATAGTTACATGGACATGCTCCTCTCATGCATCAGTTTGAAGCTAAAAGATTTCCTGACTTCCCGAGGTTTTTATCGGTCTGGCAAACCTGAATAAACATTCCCTGCAGAAAACGTTCAAGCTTCTTCTGGAATCCATGTATACTTTAAGTATTCATCACATGTTAATAAGCAAACAATTACTTTTTAAGAGAAAGATCCTTTTCCATATACAGCTACTTCCATTTAACTACACTGAATGTTGAAACCTCATTATAGGGGCTCTATCTCAAATGGAATATGCAGCTACATAACGTTATCCACTTCTGCATGCATATATGCTGCTCTAACCTTCTGGCCTCATCTGTGAGACCATGTTCCCCCAAAATGCCTTTATTTACTCTTGTAACTTTATGGCCTGCAGTGGACATATTGAATGGATGGAAATAGGTGCAAACAATTTTAGAAATGTTGAATAGTATGTTTTTACACAAGCATTTGACTATTACCCTAAAAGAAACAGATCAGGCAAAATAACTGCTGATAATGCACAGACATGGTTTATAGTAAGGCAATCTTACAATTCCCAGATAGGAATGTACAAGAAGGCTCAGTACCTAATTATCTATCTAGAAATGATAATATATGTTAATGTGAAGATACATAATGGTATCTTATAAAGATACTTCAGGTATGTGAACAGGATTCAAGATGAAAAGCATTTTTTCTAGGCTATTTAAATTACCATTTCAACAACTGGTTACAATATAAAACTATACTAAAACATATATTAGACATATATGTATAACTAATATCCCAATGTCCAATTAGAATATATATATATATAGCATAATATATATTAAATATTAGTATAAATATCTCCTCTATTTCATTAACACTGGGAACCGCTCCCCCACTCCCCCAAAAAAATCTATTCTGAGATTTTGGGTAAACTTAGATATTTTTCTAATACTAAGGCTTAGGAAAATTGACCCTTGAATAATTTTGAAACAGAAAATTGAAACTATGTGAAAATTACCTGCTTTCAGAAAAAAAATGTTTCATTGTTAACAGAAATTGAACTGATTTTCCTGATGCACTTACATCATTTATAGAATTGAGCTGGACAGAAAATGGAAGAATTTCAAGTAAATGGAAAAAACCCCCAACACAAATCCACACTGCTCTGCAAACACAGAAATGCTCTGAACTTTGGAGAATACCCTAATCATCAGCTACAGCCAGAGCTTTTTTTCCTCTCTTTGAAGATGTAAATATGCAAAATGAAACAGCTTCAACATGAAGGGTTGAGGATACTCTCTTTTAAAGCCTAACAAGTTAGACTAATACTTGAAATCTGAACTTTTGTCTCCCTCATCCTAATTTAGTGTGCTTATCATTTGGATAGTAGGAGGAAATGTCATTATCATCATGAATTTACAGTTGCATATCTAGTTCATTATCTCCTTCTCTTTTCTTGTAAATAATTAAAAATAAAAGGTGGAAAAGATCCTAGTTTATCTTGTGTAACGCAGTTCATGACACAAAAGACAACAAGAGAGAGAGGTTCATTTCATTTGGAAATGGAAAGTACAGTTAAAACAGATTTGATTTGGTGTCTTTAACTCCCACTTTGGCTATCAAATAAAAAATGCAAACAATTTGCATAGCATCAGAACAGAGTCTCCCCTACAAAATAAGAAGCTATAAATACCAGCAACCAACAGCCACAATAAAAAGAAACAAAAATTGGACTGAAACTCATAGATATTGATCTCTGCTTACAGAGATCCAGGCAGAGTTTTAAGACTGCAGGAATTCCTCTATTTTCCATGGATAGGGAAGGAGGAGAACTGAGAAGATGGTAACAAGCAAACTATTTTGTGATATGCAGATGGTAAGAAGCTAATTTCCATCTGACTTTTTTTCTTCACTGGGTAATTACACTCTTCCTAGCAGAAGCTTTATGTCTGCATTGAAAGCAATAGCCAGATCTCTGTAAGTAACCTCCTTTGCATATCGGGATGGAGGGAAGGGTGTTTGCAAAAATATTTTTTATCTTTTTTTGGTTAGAGTTTTTGTGCTGTAATTTCACTTCAAGCGGCTACTGTAATTACAGATTAAATTTGGCACCTATACTCATCTAATATTTTGCTAAGTCATTTAAGCTATAACATAAGAGGACAGAAAATTAGTTTTAGGCTTCTGTAATGTAATTATTACCTTTTAGAAAAAAATAAAAATGTGTACCCAATTAGTAAATAATGAAAACTAATTTCCTTTTGGTAGTTGGCAAAAAAAAAAATGTGTAATTTCTGTCTTACAAATTGTTTAAATTACCTGTCGTACGCGACCAATTTTTCTTCCCCTTACTAAGTTCTGTAAGGACTTTTACACAAATAAACAACAAAATTCTATAATTACAAATTAGAATCACTGATTACATGTATTTACAGTAATTATATAATTAGCAATAATTACATTAATTATACAAACAATAGCCTGCATTGAGTAGCAATGAAAAACAAGAACATTCTCACGTGTAAAAACATGCTTTGAGCTAGGAAAAAAAGATTTTATCATTAGGACTAAAATGCAGAACTAAAGCACAGAGCAACACCACCGTAGCGTGCTCTGTTTTGTTCAAGCACTGAAAAATCTTTTAAAAATGCTGGTTACAAACATGCTGAAGTATTTTTGGGTGCATATATCCCAAATAACATATGCAAAGCTAAGGAATATACAATAGATGTAGAATATATTAAGGATAAGGATTTCTTTTTCAAAAGCACCTAACTCAACCCTGTGGCTGCACAATCAGCTTAAGCTGGTCACACCACTGGCTGCCAGTGAAAGTTGTGACCCTGCATTTGGCACTGCTGCCCCTGCTGCCTGCTCCCACCCTTCCTCCTCTGCTGCCTCTGGTGCTGGATTGGCCATTGAGCTCAAATATTCATGGTGACAACCATCTTTACTCGGCCTTGCTCGTTTTCTGCCAAACTGCTCCAGGTTATCCCACAGCTGTGGGAGCACTGGAGCTGATGCCAGAATGGAGAACACAACTCTTCTTTTGAAAGGCAGTGTTATCTTAGATCAAATTAAGCAGACAGGGAAACTGCAAATTTAGGTGCTTAAATTAGATAAACATGGTATGCAAAATCAAGGAAAGTCAGCACCTGGAAGATGAAGGCACTCTGAGGACACCTCACTGCACATCAGTCGTACACAGAACTCACTGCAAGGAGAATAGGAGGAGGTCACTGGAAGAAAGCTAAGAAACAAAGACATAGGTTTTCCAAAGAAAATTAAAAACACTGTCGTCTTCATTACTTCACCTGTGATCAAAGAATGGTCACAGGTAGTAACTACATATAGAAAGTATTTTTAGTCTGAGCCTTGTAAGCAAGAAACTATGGTTATATCTGCAGTGCTAATTATGTGCCTATCAAGGGAATGAACGCAAGATTGCAGCCAACTCGTGCAGAGTGGCCCTGGATTCCTCTGAGCTTCACATCATGGTGCCACATTCTTTCATGTGGGGGATTCTTTTTTTTTTTTTAATAAGTATTGACAGGATGTGAGGACTGTGTTGCAGTCCACCTGAATAAAGGTATCTATGGCCTGAAATGACAGGTATGCTTCATGCAGCTGGGGGTACACCTTCAGAGCATGTGAGCTTCCTGCAAATGTGAAGCTTGCCACAAGGGTGTCCAAGGGAAGGGACAGCCAAACCTGGGTCACACTGCTCAATGGGAGAAGTCCCTGTAGCAAGTGATTCCCAGAACCACACCTGTGTTTGAGAGAACTTAGAGAGAGAACTAATTAGTTCAAACCAAAAGAGAGATCACCAGTGAATTAATATTTATGCAACACAGATGATCAAGGGACCAGGAAATAGCAGTGAATGGGGAGATAAATTACTTGACAGCGTAGTTGTTCCTATTTCGTTTATCAGAGTTGCAGTGACTAGCTTTGGTGCCCGGGTGCATTTCTCTCTTTATTACAGCTTTGATGTTCAGAAACTTTGGCAAAGTTAAATTGCACATCTGCTTTTAGTTGAAAAATAAAGTGCAAATCAAGACTGTTAGGTGATGGACTACAGGAAATAGTGTGCTCAGAGTGCTGAGGGTGAGGCAACCTTGGGTAAGTCAATACAGGTCACTTCTCAGCTAGTCTAGGGATCAATGTCCTGTCATTCATTCTTATTTCCCAAGAAAGTGTGCCAGGGATACCAAGGAAGAAATCATGAGGTGCTGAAGCTCATTTAGGTCAAGGAAGCAGAAGAGTCTGTGTCACACATGTGAGGCTTTCCAAAGCAAAACAGTCAGCAGCTGAGAAGCAACGTAGACAGGAGCAATCATATATATATAAAGGCATTTTCTCTGTTAATTTAATTTTGACACAAAATAAATTATCTAAATATTAGTTGCTTGTTCTGACATCTAAACTGATACCTAAGTAAAACTGTTGCTTAATATAAATTCAGCGCTGTTTTTGAGCACAGGCCCACACAAATGGTATCAGTATGTCACCGAGTTGTCAACCTATACTCACCTGCTTTTCACTTTATTTCCAAATGATCACTCCACCCAAAAAAATCATAATAATATGATACTATGCTTATTGTATTTATCTAAGGATTAGCAGGACAGTAGGACCACAGTTTGTTTCAGTAACTAGAATACCTTGGCACCAAAGATTTAAACATAGGCAAGCTCTACTAGTTCACTAAAAAGCCAATGCTTCTAGGCTCCACTAGGATACATCTTGCCCATTATCTGCTCTAACCTTTATTCCTCAAAACCACAATGAGTTGCAGGTAGAGCAGTTACTGTTTAGAAATTTAGCTCCAGCAGTCTGACTTAAACATTTTAATTACACTGATCTCATGCTACCTTTGTATTCAGTGAATGACAGCACTGGTGAAGGTTTAATGAGCTGTGAATGACTATACAAAATGTAGAGGATCACAAAACCTGCTTCTGGTAATTTACATGAACAGTTACATCTAAGTGCCAGAATCTGTGTCATGATCCATTGTTAATATAGTCTGTATGTTCCTTCTTAAGATTGGTTGGAATATAATTATTTTCAGGTCTCCAAGCTAAACCTGTCTATTCTGTTTTTCCTGTATTTGAATCATTCATTGATACACAAAAAGCCTGCCTATGAACATCAACTCTCTAGAGGTTTTACCAGTTAGAATATTTGATACATTCATACATTCCACCTAAGCTGAGGGTTTTTTTTTGAGAGAATACTCTACATTTCTGTTTAAATCTCAGTCACACTCTGATTGTGGATTTGCAGCCTGCCAGTATTCCCTGCTAGAATACCTGTAGGCACGTAGCACCGCTCACAAACTTGATAGAGGCTCTTGAAGAGTGAACCGATGCATTACCTTGCCTTGCACATTCATTTGATCTTGTGCTTTTTCCAGCTACCCAGAGCACCAGAGCTTTTACTCTTTGCACATTGTAACCAAGAACATGCTATTTCCTGAATGCAGTATTTTTTTTCTGAAGACTACTGGTATTCTTGCAAAGTGTCCATATCAGATATAACACTGCTTACCTTAGGAGACTTGAAAATCATATCTCAGAGGGACACAGATTAACATAGTAATCCTTTAAGCCAAGTCAGATAGTGTTATCTCATTATTTGTAGTTATTCCCTAACAAAGAACTTTTCAGCTTCTATATAATCGCCTGCACTTCTAACTCTACTTATAAACAGTGGCCGTTTAATTTAAGAAATTCCTGTTACTAAGAAATCCTCCATTTGTATCTCTTTGCATGCCTCAGCTCAGGAAGTGACTTGACAATACCTATTCATTAATTACATAGATAGCCAAAAGCTACCTCCCACATTAACAACGGAAAACTGTGGGAAACAAAGAAACCAGAAACAGAATTAATGAGTGTTCAATATTTTTTTTTCAAAAAAATATAAACACCTTCAATTCAGAGTATAAAATATGGTTTAAATGTATATGAAAATGCATCACAAAAAATAATTCACTTTTAGCCCTTTACACATACATACATGGGTGCTATTACAATTCAGGATCTATTTCTGCAGTCTACAGAATGCCCCAAAATAAATTAGAGAATGACTTAACTGCAGTAACATGGTTCTTGCTGTAATGCTGACATGCAAGATCAAGTCATAAAAGCTGAGAAGTACAATACTATTCATTATTGCCAACTTGCAAAAGATTTAAGAAAGCAAACAAACAAACAACTAATTCTGTTTAAAAACCCCTCAAACTCCACTCTTTTTTTGTTTGTTTTCTTTTGTTTTTAGAGTTCTGTTTATAGAATCATTAAAACCAACTACAGAAATATCAAATAATTGCCTAGAGAAGTCATGCAAAGAATCTTGCCCTTGATGGTACAAACATCAGATTTATAAACAAACTTTTTGCCTGAAATGTTCCCACAAGCTCTACAACACACCTGCTTAACAGCTACTTCGGAAATAACTCAAGATGATCCACAAAACAGAAAAACAAGAGCACAAGACAGAAATTTCATTATGCAACAGAAAAAGGAAAGGCACACACAGGAAGGAATTCTCTACAGCCTGAGCTGATATGGATATGGAGAAGTAAAGGTGGGGTTGCTACACAATTTCCAAAAGATGACTCCAAAGTAAAGGCAAATGTACTTTTCCTTGTACATCAGTTATGCACATCAGTCACTTTATATGGGACAGAGGCAAAAAATAGGAGAAAATACAGTATACAAATAATTCACCTCCTGAACGCCTCAGTTTTGTACTTTTATGTCATTTTGCTCAGTGACCTAGTTTGTCCAAATCACATATGCCTACACTTTCAATTTTTCTCTGTGTACTTTAAGCATAAGAATTATTGCAAATATTCAGTGTCAAGTGTCCAACCGTATTTGTCCATGAGCTGTTACAAAATTCTGTGTCTACACTGGGATTAACCCCAGCTTTAATTATGCTGTGTAGGGACTGTGTTTTAATGTCAAAGCCACATGTTCTTTGGCATCTTTTGCAAATTGAGCATGCAAATCAGTGGGCAAAGCCCAATTAAAAGAATACCACAACTCAGGAGTAACAAGAGCATGGTGACCTTCCATGGTGTTAACAAGTATGTTTTGTTTTGCCAATGCTGGTACACTTGTTCCCAAAGAGGTATTTCATTATCTTGATACTTTGAAAAATGATAACCATCCTGCTTTATATGATGCTAGTTATAGCCTTCTTTCTTTTCTACCTTTATGGCTTTTGAGAAGAAAAAAACAACCAAACATTTTTTTTTTTTCCCCTCCATCTAAAGGGTGGAAAATTAACACACTTTGAAAACAGCCAGAATTTCCTTGTTGTAGGTTTGTTTCCATTCTAGGGGAACATCAATCTGTCCAAATTTTGGAAATTCAGGTAATGAGTTCCCTATACAAAGTGTAGGAAGTCATGAATACCAGTCCAACATTGACTAACCAGTACAAACAGTAGGACACAATGAGGAAAGGGATGTTTGTTTCCCCCTTAGCTACTGTCTTAACATTATCTACACCCTCTTGTCTGGATTTGTACTTCATATCTAAAGCTAGGTGCCTGAAGATGCACTGGTCATACAGTCATCCTTTGAAAGCAACATCCTCTTTATCTCACTGTTGCATCATCCTTTGTTTAACAGAACTATTGTTCTTCATTTAATTCAGAAGACATCAGTTGACTATTTACTGAACACATGGGATAGTTGATAAATAAGTAGATCAATTAATCTGAAAAGGTCTTAAATTACTGTTTCACTTCCCCTGAAAAATTACAAGTGATGACAATTTATTTGAAGACAGAATTCTTCAACAGACTTCCATTAATTAACAATCCAATTTAACAATCATTCCAATTCCCAAAGGTTCTGAAGATCAATGTTATAGTATTTTCCTCACTCAGTAATTATTTATTCACATAGTGATTTGAAATTTTTTGCTGCAATGTGATGATTTGTCAAAGACAAAGCATTTTCTAGTGCTTTATCTTTGGAAGAAGGTGTTAAAAAAAACAAGAGAGAATATTCTTAAGGTTAATTACTAACAGAGAGCCACAAGACTGCCTGAAATGCTGCAGAATTTTCTATCCAAGACATATAATCAGGAGCAAACTGTATCTCAGGTTAGTGTCCTAATCCAGTGCCTACATTGTTTAATTTCCCTCCTCTATCACCCCTAAAAAAATTCCAAACAAAACCCTCCAACACAAATTTACGTTTCAATAAAGACAAATATTTCAAGAATATTTAAAGTGCTCGAACTGGCAATGTTCATGAGATGGACTTTATGCTCAATTTCCACATGCATAAAGATATCTCATGAATGCTCCACTTAAACTGTAGTCACAAGGAATTACAGCATAATAACTATAGTTTTAAGACCTTTCAGACTTCATCAATAAATCTCTCTTTGATACTATATGAAGATATGGGGAAGTTTAATCAATAATTAATGTTAATCACATTCAGTCTTAATCAATAACAGAAGTACTACTCTTTTCAAAGCCCAGAGACAGTTCTGTTATGTGCAAAATCAAATTTAATTAAAGCTGTGCATGCAGAAGAGAGTTGTTAATGCTATCATAATTAGTTTGTTTAATACTGCAATTGCCAAACTCCCCTGTACCTTTTGCAGACTACTTGAATATTAAATTCCTTATTTGCACCTGCTGCAAGAGAAAGTTGGGTTGTTCATACACAGTACAAATACGAGACTATAGAGATACAGGGATTCTCTTATCCTTCTAAGCCCATTGAAAAGTTTGCTCAGAAATAAGTAGATAGCACCCAGAAACCTGAGCATTTCTAAAGATGAAAACTGTCAACGGAAGATGCATCAGAGTCACTTACCTGTGTCCTGTCAAATTCTGCTTTTATATGTATGCTATGACTCTCTCAGCCTCCCAGGATCATTAGGTCACATTGCAGAGAATAGCAATTTCATTCACTGCAAGTTATTAGGAAAAAAAAAAGTTATTTCTTTAACTTAGGGATCAAAAAAGGTAAGTGCTACCCATTACTCCACCTGATCTCCTGAGATGTCAAAGTGAGCCTTTCTATCTCCCTTCACACTTGAAAGAGGAGGTCACAGCGTAAAAGTCAAATATTTATCAACCCTCTAAACAGTGTATTCAATGCCAGAGGACCTGAGACAGGGAAGAAGGGTAAACATGATGTGAACTGTGCTCTTTCCATTCCAGTTCTGCTAGCAGATGTCTATTTTCACACATTATAAATTAGGTAAATGTTAACCCGTTCACACTGACAGCTGCCTATAATGGTACCTCTCACACCCCCTGTAAAGAAAAGAAGAAAAAAAGCTGTTTGTTTTACCAGTATTTCTCATTGATGATAGCAAATGTCAAAGGACTCTTTGATACCATGGTTTTGGTGAGAAATAAGACAATTATGTGCTCTGATTTTTACTTGATTAGAATCCAAGATTTGCTTGTGAAAACTAAAATCTTTCTATTTTTAAATTTATAAAAATAGAAATCCTCCCGTGCATTGAGTTTTATTCTACCTGTGTATTAATTTAGGAATTAATACTGCAACGCATACCAATATTCTCAGTTTCATCCATTTGGAGAGCTGCCTTGAGCTCATACGTATAAAATTAAGCAAGTACATAAAGATTTGTGAGCTCAAGACCTTAATAACGAATCATTCTCTAGCAATTAGATGTGACTGAAATCCAACAGTAAAAATCCTGTAGAATTAAATAAACAAATAAGACAGAACTACAAAATGGAATTTCATGAGCAAGTGTGTCACCACACACAATAAGGGATGTCACCAATTAACTGCCTGAATGTTTGTTATTGCTCTTTTGGCTTTTTTAAAAGTAAGCACAGAGAGAAATTTGCTCTGTATTTATTTTTCTGTCCTTAAGCATTCTTGATTGCTGCAAGATTTGGTCTTGTTAAAGTGCAGTCTTGCATCATTATATATTTCATTGACCATTTACTGTAATGCTGAATGTCTGATCAATTGGCAGTTAAAGTGCTCATTAAGAAAAAAGTACAAGTTTCTCTAAACTCAGCTACTCCATTTTTCTCCCAATTTCCTTCGTCTATTAACAGGCAGCAGCTTTTGTCCTACTGTTCAATAGTGCAAAGTTAGATTTGCCTTATTCTGTATAGTGTAAAGCACTTAGGCAGTTTTAAAGTGAAAGTACTTTTTGAGAAGCTTCTTTAGAGCAAAAATGACAGTAATAACATACATCTTAAATGCTAAATTTCCATGTTAAAGCATCAATTCAATAATCTGTGATCTGTGAAAAAGCAAAGTTATTTTACTGTGATTTTATTTGTTACAATGAACTGACTGAAATTCCCAGGAGCAAATATGCAGGCTATAAAATTTAAATTTAAAAATCTGACACTAATGGAAACTTCAATACACAGACAGAAATCTACTTAGTCAGCAGCCACAAATAAGGACCACCATTTTCTTTCAATAACTGTTGCAACCTGTCCTGTAAGTTAAAAAGGCTTATTAAAGAAACAAAAAGCAAATATTTATAAAGATACAGCCCCTGAATTTGTCACCCCTCCTCTCCAGCATTGCAAGGGAGAGGCTGTGCACCAGAACATATCTGTGTCACCTCAGATGATCCCAAGTTATATAGATCACATGAACCTTTTATTTTCCTTGACAAAATTTGGGGCCATACATATATATACTTTCACAGTTTGCCCAGAGAAGCTGTGGATGCCCCCTCCCTGGAAGTGTTGAAGGCCAGGTTGGATGAGGCTTTGAGCAAACTGGTCTAGTGGAAGGTGTCCCTGCTGATGGCAGGGGGGTTGGAACTGGATGATCTTTAAGGTCCCTCCCAACCCAAACCATTCTGTGATTCTATATAAAATTAAATCACACAAGCAGGTGTTCAGAACTGAGATATTAGTGACTCATGAAACACAGGTTAGGGCTCATCTGCATAAAAATAATAAAACTTATGGTTAGATTGAGCACTGTCTTATTTATTACATCACTGCATATTCCCTTTTTGCAGGCAGATGGGTCTGCAGCACTTTGGCTTCAAGCTGGAGGACCAGATGCCAGAAAGACAAAAGGTACTTGTTTACTAAAGCTCAGAATAAATTCTTCTGTCTTGTAACATTGCTACCAGTCAAAACCTGCTATTAAAAGTTACATGTCTCCATTCACAAGCCACTGAAAAAAACAGAACTATCACTCCAAACACCTGCACATGCAAATATATCATTAAAAATCCCCACATGCCACAGTCATGCTGACAAGCTCATCTCTACAGAGGACTGAAGCAGTGGAGGTACCAGTGAGGAAGGAAGCACGACACCATGGAAAATGTTGAGAGGAAATCTGCAGGATGCTGAAGAGCACAGAGAAGCAAGGGGACCATGAGAAACTGGAAGATGTTGGCCAATATCCTGACCAGAAACAAGCCTACAAGAGCAGACAAAGGCACCCAGAATCATCATCATCTGTTTCTCCTCCACAGAAAAACTGAACAGTAGACTGAAAACGGGTGAACCAGTTGGGCTAAAAAAATTTAAGGAAATGGCATATCTCAACAGCTTTCCTTCCACTAGCTAGGACTGGACTGTTTGCCAAACAGCATTTTAGAAATAGGGCAGAGCACTTTTACTGTTATTTTTTTCGGATTATTCCAGTGCAGATGATAGAACTGCAACCTTCTTTAGTTTTAGAGTTCTGTTTCTGAACACTAGTGTAAAATGTCCCTTGTGTGGGTCTTCTAATCAGATTAAAGGTATGATTCTCATGATCAGCTTTCTTCAATAGGTAGTTTTTCTGTATGGTTTCTTTTTCATTTGGTTAAGTACATTTGAAAACGCTGACACCTTGAATCTCATCAGCAAGAGGAAAATTGAAATGTGACAGGTCTGGACGTGAAAGGTAGAAGTCTGGATTGTGTGACATTTAGGAAGAGGATTTTATGTTCTGGAGGAAGAAAAACACTCATAATCAAGCACAAAAATCAGAAGAATTTTTTTGGCAGTACTTGAGAATGTTGCATATTCATAGTTTTGTACAGAAAGTATCCAGAACATGCAGAGGAAATAACTACCACAAAAAAAAATAATCTAATTTATCACGATTGACACCAATACACATGAAGACTGTAGAGAGAGGGACCATTTGCTTCCAAAACCAGCAGACAGGATCACAAAGGAAAAAAAAAAATGTGGTGTACCTATCACAAAAACAAAGACCTAATCCTCTCCTGATACATAACTCTAAGTGAATCCCTATGCTGTTTAGCTTTTGTGAGCTGTATTGCTTCAGCTAGTTGCTTATTATGAATAAATGTTCAGTCCTGGACTTTTACACCCTCTTATTTCACCACCCTAGGTAGGATAATTAAAATAAAACATAGCTGATGAAAACACTAACCATTGGTAAAGACATTTAAACTGCTTGTAAATCCAAGCAGCCCTTCACAACAGTAGCATGAACAGATTTTTACCTTTACAGATTTTTGCTTTTCCCTCATTTTGTAAAAAAGCTTTGCTTTAGCCAGAAAACTCCAGTTTGGTTCTCCTCAGTTCACAACATTTTTCTGCATGATCCCAAACACAGGAACTTAAACAGCACTCCATGATGCAGTAATAAAGATAAATCAGCCACCACAATCTTTACTGAAATCCAAAAACATAACCTCATAGTGACTATAATAAAAGCAGAGTCAGGTACAGATAGATAGCTTCTGTGCAATTCTGCTTTAAAACTTTCTGAAAAAACCAACAAGGTTTCTAAAAAGCTATACAGCTTTTTGGATTCGACTCTATCTTAAAATGTAAATAACATTTGTATCGACATTCATCACCCCTCTCTCTTTCTACATATATATATATATATATGTATGTCTATACAGATATATATTACAAACTCTTTATTTCTAGTTCATATAAAGTTATAATGTGAAACGAATAAATATCAAGAGGTGGATTTTACTAAGTCAACTTAAATGTTAGGCCTAAAAGCTATCACTGCCCCTTTAACTTTTAAGTATAAGTCTTTTCCACCATAAAATAGTCAACTACCTCCCCACTGAACTATAAAGAGCAGATTTAGTGGATACATTCCAGCGCACTACTCTGTGCATATACCTTTGCAGCAGAAAGCCAAATTAAATGCTGGACTAAGCAAGATCAATTCAGTTGTAGTCAGCAGAGATGCATCAGCTTACCTGTGATCACAAAGCAATTTGCAAATGGAGAACTGCCAGTGCTGAACGTTACCTGAAAGTTTTTTTGCCTGTCTATACACATGGCTCTGGAATTATATCCAAAAGTAATGATTTTATTACTTAATTGAAAACAGTGGCTTTTAGGGGCTATGTATTTTAATGTCCTTGAAAGAGAATTCTGACAACAATTGTGTTAGTTTAAAATAGGAGGAATTCAGACACGCCCTTCAGTTTCAGTCATTAGGTACATTGCTTCATTAAATTTTTCAACACAGAAGGAAATAACTTGACAGATATATTAAAGAGGCTTAAAAATGAAGTTCATTAGTGAGAAGCAGGTATTGGGGATATCATAAAGTAAGAACTGGAATGATCCTGTTGAATGCAGTAAGATAAATGAAGGTCAATGGGTATATGAATACATTGAAATGAAATTAAAGCTCTTTGTGCTGTGGTGTTCTGGAGCAGCATTCCAGCATTCTGAAGCAGCAGAGTCAACATAAAGATCCTAACTGCTTTTGAGATGTAGCTTGATCAATTTATTTTACAATCCCTTTCCTATGCCTGATTGAACTAGCAGGAAGCTGGATTCAGTCATGCAGGGTATTCCTTCCAATACTCTTCCCTGCTAAGAGATATAAATAATATCTTAAATGCTTCTATTGTTTAATTTAAAAAATCAGTGGAGTGAATTTTCTAGTAAACTGAGCTATTATGCTGGTACAGAGGGAAGGAGGCTTTGCCAAGGTAAGTGTATAATTTGCAATGACTGCAATTTGAGTGCACCTGGATGGAGATGCTCAAGGAACTCGATGATGAACTGACAAGATTATCACAAAATGCACAGAAAGTAAATAGCTGCTCCCACCTGTGCACATACTTTTTAAACAATAATGTTTTGGCATAATCCAGAAGAGATTACCACTGATACATAAATATGCAAAGGCCCGTTCTACAATGGAATGGCATTTTTTCCTAAATACAAATTAAACAATTTAGCAAACCCATTTAGAGCTATTCTGTTTTCATGAAAACAGAATTTTTATATCTCTCCATGCACATATAACTAGACACAGGCAGACTTGTGTCCAGACAATGTATATGTAATTTCTGAATCCTAGTCTAAAACTATTTATGCCGTGATTGTCAAATTAAAAGCTCAGTTTTGCTTCTGGGGGCAGTAAGTCAGATAAATACCTCCATTCCTAGTTTGCAGTTTAGAGGGTGGTGATGCACAGTTAGGTCTGGGAGAAAGGCAATAATTAAAGCTACACCTTAAATTTAACATCCTGAAAATATAGAGTTATATTTTTAATCACAGCTGTTTTCTTTATTGCTTTTCAATAAAAATTGAGTTAAATGCATCTGAACTTCAAAATGGCTCTAAAGTACTAAATTTGGACATTGGCATTGCCTTTCAATAATTTGCAGAATGTTTGAAATCTTTTTTCTATTGACATGCTGAGATCTTCCACATTTCTTGCCAATACTCATGGTGGGCCCTTCCATTCATGGTGATTTAGAATAAACATAAAGGATGCTTAATTACAAAAGACAGTAAAATGCAGATAATTGGTGCTTATATTTGTAAATGAGTTAGAAAGTTAGGAAAAGAAAGCAGCCTTCCTGATCCTGCTCATCTACAAATGTTACTATTATTACCAAGATTTAAAAGTTTATTAATTTTGTTTTCTTCAGGTGTTTTAAAATACACTTTCTGTTTTCAGTAAAGTTTAGAAAAATCACTATTTTTAACACCCGTGTGCTAGGAGTAACTGGAAAAACAACTATGAACTACAGAGAGATACCAAAAGTTGACTTTATTATAAGATACAAGTACTGTTACTAATAATCCAACAACATTAATATTCAGATGTTTCTGACAAGTCTCAGCTTGTGTAAAATTTTAACTCATAGCTCATTACTTTTAGATTATACATTTTTAAGTCTTTTAAATTAACAAAATAAATAAAGATCTGTTCTTCCCTGCTGTAATTTAATACAATCCTCTTCTAAAATGCCATATCATTAGGTTGGATTATACCAGCATCTAACTTGGATCTTAACAAATACATTTTTAATTAATCACACTGGGTTGTTTTGCCCGATGAACTTCAATGGTTTATCTAAAACCCTGTAATCCAGAAACACTTCCATGTCATATCATAAAGCTAATAACCTTGCTAACTACTTATTTGCTGACAGAATACACTGCACTCATTTGCAGAATGTGAAGAATTCAGAATTTGAAAGAAAAAAAAGCTTTTAACAAGGTGCAAAGCACAATTTTTGAAAAAAGCTTCATCACCTAGCTACATTTAGACAATAGCCTTCTCTCCTCTAAAACCAGTCTAATTAAATACAGCTGGAGATAGCACAAAAGAATTTCATTAATTAATTGGCAACCTGCTGACACTAATTAAGCTATGAAAATTCAACTCCCTCACACCAGATTTTAAACATTAGTCAGTTACATTTGTTGTGAAGTTTGCCTTGCATCTTACAGACAATCAAAAAAGAGAAAATGAACTTTGTGGTTAACATGTGTGGGAACAAAATGACCTATTATTGGAAAAATTAGATATTAAACCTTGCACTGATAGAAAAGAAGTGCTACAGGAGCTCTTACTGATAGATTCCCTTATGAGTGGGATTAAGGACTTCACACCTACAGCCTCCTTCTCACTAGATAGGAAAGAATTCCTAATAGCACAGCGGAGGGTAATTACCTTTATTTAATCCTCGACAACACCCTGTGTAAGATGCTGCAAAGCTTCACTTTGCTCTTGTTTGTGCAGCCACCTACCAGTCAAGAGTTCATGAAGTAACTAATAGAAAACATACCAGCTCTTTTACTCATATTCTAAATCTCATCTAAAATATCAAATAAGACATCACGTAACATTTTAACAGTAAATTACACCATAACAAGGAAGATTTACTATTTCACATCTCAAATCCTACTGGCAACGAGTGCTCCTGCTATTATCTGAGTGGACATTAACGAATGCCATCTGGTGCATGCTCTTTCCCTTTCCAAAAACCCAGCCCCACCTCATAACACAAGTAAGGCTTCAACACCATAGTGGAAATCTCCTAATCTTGATCTGTATCCACATTATTTATTAAAAGTCCAGACAAAAAGAGGAATACAGTGCACAATAAAAAGATTGTCTACTTTTTAAAAATCCCAACCCTTATAGTGCTGCAGGGACTGTAAGAATCAACAAGCAATTTTATTTCTTTTTTTAAATAAAGGAAATAAGTTACTGTTGAAAAGTAGCATATAACTTCCCTGCTTTTTTTTTCAGTTTTATTTTTCATATGAGACATAACAATCAAACCACACTACTTCTGTGTGACACAGTACAGTACAATTTGCTTACCTCACCATATTTTCATAAATCTAATTAATTGGAAGCTGGCAATTATTTTTGAATCTGCAGGAAACTATTTTTCTGGAGCAGTTTTATAAGGATTGATTTGTAGAAAGTAAATGTTCTGTAATCTAATATGTTTTCAGTTCTGAAATTCTCAGTTAGTACCTGGTGAATCAGCCAAGAAAGTGGCAATCTCATATTAATGAATGGCTCATTCATTAAATGCAAAAAAAATAATAAAATTAAAATTAAAATATTCAGAAGTCTAGATATATACTCATTCAGATTCTCCCTCCAAACATGTACTAATTGTTCTAAGATATGAGCTTCATACTGAGGCTGTAACTCAGTGTAAAGCCAAGTGATGACTAGCTGCGATTCTCAAGACTGAAGAACTACATCTGGCTGCGTCCTTAAATGTTTCCTTGCTATGGCTGAGCTAACTCAAATGGAAAAAGGTAAGTGTATGCTTAAAAGCTTCTTGAACTGTTGCCAATTAGGAATGATCGGTCACTGAAAAATAATGAAGTCTCATTGCCTCAGTCATTGCTATACAAGTGCTAAAAATCAGCGAGACATCAGCATGCTCAGTACCCACCACAACGAGTACCTTTACAAGGAGTTGATTACAATACACAAAATACAGTCAATATGTGCTTTCCATTAGGGGTGGAAATGAACTGTGTTAAACAGTGTACCATTTCTACTTCTAAGCTTTATCACATTCTCATTACCACAGTCATAACTGTAATATTTTATAAGATTAGAGTGCAATTCACAATACATTTGATAATGGATTTGATTAATATACAAACTATAGTAGTTTATGTTGGCTAGTATTCCACAGCATTCACCTAGAGTTATCCACCTAGCCTACTTCGTGTTATAGTACTTCGACCACATCTTTAAAACACTGTGAAGTCAAACTGTCAGCAAAGCCACCATGGTACATGAAGATATTGAGATTATCAAGTGCAGCAGAACACACCTGGAAGTTTTACTTGGGTACAAGCAAGGTTAGACAAGAACAAATGAGATAAGAACATTCTAGAGACTAAGCCTCAGATTTAGACATTTTACTATTTTTCAAGAGAGAGTCACAACTTGATTTCAGAACTATGATTTTGATTAACACTTATTTATACAATAGTAGTAAAAAATGGGTGATTAAAGGAGAATGGCTTTTGTCCTAGAGCATACTGCTGGATGAGGGCTGGGAGCAGGCTAGGATATCATCTCACTGTGAGAACAGCTCTCATAATAAGGCCCAGGGACACCTCCCAGGTGATATGGCAGTTTCTAACAGCACCACTTTTCACAAAACTACCAAAATAATAAAGGAAAGGAAGAGATGCAGAGAATTCAAGAAATATTTTAATAATGGATTTTGGACTCTATTTTAATTTTAAAAAGTCTTGGATATTATATATAAAGAAATATTAATAGTTGAAAGTAGCAACCTCTTATGTTGGGGACTGAATCCTTCAGTTATCAGGAAAATTGAGACAATGGAGGTTATATTGACAGTAGAAAGGAAAAAAGTTCAAGTTATGCCTGGGGCATGAAACGGAGAGCAAAAGTTAAAGGAAAAATTCATGAAAGATGTATGACAATCAGATTCACATGTATTACTGTTAAGTGCATTCATTAAATGATCATAAAGAATATATGGCATAAAAATGTAAGAGAAGAGCACAGTCTCTAACAGAACCTGATAATTTCAGTGTGTGAAAAGCAGCAGACCATGACAACAATTTGAACTAAGAACACTAAATCTTACATTCCAGCCTCCACTGAAAGCAATCCTTAAAGAAAAAAAAAATATCACACAGTAAATGATACATGTGACAACAGAAAATGAGATCAAATTTTAAGGCTACACTGCAGTTGTACACAACAAAGCATTCACTTGTTTTGAAACCGTAATAAAATCTTCTAATCATTAACCAAGTTGAGAAATGCATTGGTTCTGAACACACACACACACACACACACACACTGCAAATCTCCTGAAAATACAATACCCTGGTAAATGAGTTGTAGTGATTTTGACCAGGTCATCTGGTACTTGAAGCCCTTTACATTCCATTGTGGTATATATCATCTGTATTATTTCACATAACAGATTATAACAGATCCTTTGGCCAAGGTTTTGACACCTCTGCATGAGATTATGTTTAACACCTCATCAGTTGGTATACATATGCTAATCGTTGCTGTTTAGCACCTGTTTTCTCCTTTCCTGCTGTTCAGGCACACCACACAACTACCACAACTCTGCCTTTGCAGGGTTTGCAGACCATTTCACCACTTCACAGAGTACATCACACCTATCTTTTGAAAACGTACCAAAGAAAATCCTCCCCACCAAGTAAAGCAGAAAAATGGCTGAAGTAATCACTTCTCATTAATACTTTTTTTTTTTTCACTAGTATTGTTTATATATTAAAAAAGAGCTAGTCAGGCATGGAAAATGGGAAGGGACTGAGTTGGTACAGGAGCCTCTCCTCACCAGCTTCAAAACTTTCTTGTGGGCATTATCCACCAAATTCCATATGATACACTTACTGGTGCTCTGTGCCAACCCATTTTACTTGTTAACTGAGCATACTTCATTATAAAATAAACCACATACTAAACACAACCCACTTATTCCCATGAATTTGCTATCGAGGAATTGAGTCACTAGTACTTGATGTCATTGGAATTAAAGTAGGTGATGAAGCTGACAGGGATTGCTCAAATGCCTGTTTCCATGGTTCTGTCTTGATTCCTCAAGGTCTTAGCAGAGCTTAAAACTCACCCCCTCTCATCATCTCACTGTTGTTATCAAGTTATTTTTCTTGGGAGACAAATGAAGGATGTGAACAACTGGAGAGAACACTTGTTAGAATTTCTGACAGGAATTTACGCAGAGCTTTTGTTTAGATAATTTTAAGGATAAATTAGAAGAGATGATAGAACTTCAGGGTAAAAGCACTGTGTTTGTTCTTGTAAACATGAGGAGAAGGCCTGTGGACTACGAGTGAAAAGGAAATGAAAGACACAATGATTATTACAATTAATAATTATAAAAGTCATGCAAGAATATAACAAATTAATATAAATAATCCTTATGAATATTGCCATGATATACACTTGAATACTAGCACTGAAATATTTGTCAATACTGACAGAATATTGGTGTCCTCTCATACCTGCAGCCCAAGCCAGCAGACTCTTTGTAATGAATTTGGAAGTACGTGGCCACACACGTTGCATCTTACAAAGTCTTCACATCCAGAATTCACTGTACAGCCCAGACCTTTTTGACTAGAAAGGTACTCTGTTGACTCATGTTCAACATGTTGTGTATCAGAACCCCCAGATTCCCTTCTGTAAAGCTGCTCTCCATGTATGCAAAGTAATAACACTGAAAGAAAGCAAAATGCCATCGGCCAAGTTCTCTATGTATGCACAATACTATGATCTCAAAAGTGGTCATCAGGGTTGACTCAACATTAAAAATTAAGCTCTAGATATCTACACTCACATATATTTTTCTCTCTAAAGTAATATCAGGCCTCCAAGAGCTGATGCAAGTTCCTGAGTAGCCTTCAAAGATGACAAAGATGTGTGAAACGAACGACTGATACATGCGTAATTCACATCTTCCTGCCTCATATTCGAAAACATCAAGACTCTAAGAATTGTTATTCTTGGGTTTATCTCAATGATTATATATTAAAAGATTCCTTTTAATGTATGTAGGTAAAGAAATATTTCTCCTGCTTAAGGTTATATGCTCCAGAAAAGAGTGAAGTGTCATTTCTAGAAGTGATATAGCTGGAAACACAAAAAAGGCAATGTGATGAAAAATAGAGAAAAGTAAATCACAGAGGAAAAATCTGCACATATAGAAAATGTCTTAAATAGCTCATCATCATATATTGATCAAATGTATTTTCAATGCATTGAACCAGTTACTGCACAGGTAATTATTGCCATGAAGACAATCAAGCAATGGCTGCTTGAGGCTGCTTAGAGAGGTTGTGGAAGTTTCTAAGAACAGACTGGATGATGTCCTGAGCTGATAGCTGAGCCTGTTTAGAGTGAGAGGTTGGACTAGATGACCTCCTGAGATCTCTTGTAACCTGAATTATCCTTTGATCCCATGATCCTAATCATAAAAAGTTCTGACTTCTCTTTGTCATATTTTCCTATACATTATTTTTATATTTACTAAATTAATGTTAAATCAGAATCCAAAATACCACAGTACAGCATCAGCATAGTGTTGATCCACACTTTAATCAAATAAAATAAAATAGATAGCTGTGAGGTATCTGGGAACCTACATGCTCTGGTCAAACATGAAAAAACTAGCAAGAGCAATGCATAAGCCTTCTGTGATACCTAGTTCTTCAGAGACTTACAATGACCATCCCTAATTTAAAATACTAATATGTCCTAAAATTAATTTTAACAGGTAAATATCAACTATGGAAGTAGAATTTAACATGTTGCAAATTCTTGCCTTCATAGAGTTACACACTGTGCTCCTGAGATATTTTTACATCGTTATATTTATTAATTAGGACAACAGCATGCCTGCTCAAGACATTAGTATGTTTTAAAACTCAGAGCAAAAGAAGAACAACATCAGTGCTTCAGGCACTGCTGTTTGAGCTTTCAAGATAACCTGAAGCATAATTTGGCTTCATGTTGTAAGCGGGTCTAGAGCCAAATTCAGCATTCCCTGCTGAGCTAGTCTAGATGTCACGTGTAGCTGTGCCATAGAAATGTATAAAAGAACAGAAATTTAACCATTTTAATTTGAAGAACAGAATACACTGCATAAAGCTTTCCAGCTCCTTGACATTGAAAATAATGGTGTCTGACAGTTCTAGGGTTAAGTAGCCACTCATTCAGCACAGCATCGTTTATCTGCCAACAGTATGTGTCTCTTGTTGTTACTTCAAAGAAAAAATTCAATAAAAATTTAAATAAAAACAGATCTGTCAGTATAAAGCTTTAATATTTTACAGCATACTCAATCTCTTTCCTTTGTAAAGTGCTTTCATACTTCCTGAACTTGTCCTGCAGTACACAGTTCTCATTATTTAAAAGAAAGAAACCATGAATCACGTTTAAACAACTACACTTTCCTGAAACATTAACATTTATTTTTAATAGACATCACTGAAACTGGCTTCACTAAGTACTGTAGAATGCTTAAGAACTCTATGCAGATTGAGAGAACTATAAGAATATATATGTTAAGTACTTCAGCATCGTTACATACAAGCAGGTTATTTGGTTAAGCATTCATAATCCAGAACATAACATTTGTGGTTTCATTTCTAAGCATAAATCTTTTTCTTCATGTAGATGAAGTATACAACAGTCCTTAATTCCAGACTCTCTCTCATTCAGTACATTTGTTGTTACAGACTGCAGACTGTACTATAAATATACTTTGAAATAAGTGAAACAAAGGATTCAGTTATTCAAGACAATGGCCTCTCTCTATATTTATGCACACTTTTTCCTTTACCTACCATGTATTTTATGAATCTAACAACTAAACACTGCAGTATTCACTGCTTGTGTCAGACTTGTGTTTCAAAGCTCCTAGATCCAAGAAATCAAAGACAGTTTATGAGAGATAATTAACGTCTCTCTTCTGTAAGTGCATATGGCAAGGTATAGTCTCTCCATTTTAAGCTTTCTCTCATATAAATTTTAATAATAAAATGATGAATCTATTTAGAAATCTCCCATACTATTTAATAATTCAGCTCTGGAGTGTAACTACTTTGAGAAGAAAAGAAGTGAGCCTATGGCCCCATGTAACAGATTCAGACTATAATAGCTTCAATAAAAACATTTTCTTTAAATTTGATTGCACACCCTAAAAGCAAAATTAACAATCTGCCAAAGCCAATATGTTCGTATAAAGAAAAGATTGTAAAATATGATCACAATCATATGCATATAAACAGGCTCACTTCTATTTGATTTTAAAAGTTTCTTCCAGGCAAAAATACTAACATCTATTTTCTATCCCAGTCACAAGTTTATAACCATACTACAAATTACAGCACTAAACTTTTGTGAAGAAGATTATGATAAAATTGTCATTTCATATCAACTTTACTGAGCAAAATATAAGCATTAAAATGATAACAGGAATAATCTATTATCTTATTTAAGTATCTTCATTATTTTAAATTATAGTTGCTCCACACTCTTTGCCAAAATGTTTTAAGCATTTTTAAAAGTCACAGAACTCTGCCACTCTCTTTATACAAGTGTTAACTATAAAGTTCTATCATAAACTATGAAATAAAAGGGTTTAAGTCAAACCAATAATATTAAATCTCTTCTTTCAATAATAAAATCCAGGCAGGTGAGCTCTGCTCATTATTTATTTAGTTTCAACAAACCAACACCTGACTTTGTTTCCTTGTAACTTCACTTCACTGTTTATCTTTCTTTTCCTAGAAGAAAAATTGTAGCTGTATCTTCTCACTCCTGTATGTTGCACTATTCACAGGTATGAATCTACCTGTATCATCCCATTTCGTTACCAGCTACAAGACATTTCTAGAAGAGTAAGATGACACAAAAAGGAAAGATCATGTGGATTTGGAGAAGGGGGAAAGAGCACCTTGTATTTTTCAGGAAGCTGCTATCACACCACTTACAGCCTCGCTCAGCTGCAATTCTCCGGGCAGTTTGTAGTTCAGTCCCAGCCATGAAAGGTCTGACACAACTAATACTGAAGAAGAAGGTGTTGCAGCCTGCAGAAGTGAAGGGCTGGAATTCAAGCAGTCAGCACAGCTATGTTAGCTTTAAGGCTCACTTGTCAGAGCAGAACAGGATCAGAACAGAGCTTAAAATATTTGAGTCCCCTTAGGAAAGTGCACTAATGAGGCAGCCTATCTATAACATCTATAATTCCAAGCAACAGGCATACTGGGGAGCTCTGCTTACTCCCACAAGTCAAAGGAGGGGCATAAGCTCCTTCACAAAAAGCCAGTAGAATTTTTATAATGAAAGTAAAGGATAAAATGAAATGAAGTGGCAGAAACTAAGTTCAGTTTTGCAAGTCCAAGATGGGATACTAGACCCCATTCCCTATGGGCACATGTTAGTAGCTAGTACGCATCTTGCATACATTAGTGACACAACCTTTTTTGCTCCTCTGAAAAGAAAAATCCTGGCCTTCTGTTGGAGCATGAGTTCACAAGGAGCCAAGGATATAGCTGGGAGGCTGCAAAATAATTAACTGGATCAAATAGCCATGAAAAACAATGTCCAGGACTCAGAAGAGTAGAAAAAGATAGCGGTGCCCCAGATGTAGGAGGTATGAGCAAAAGAAAAGGGGAGAAGAAACAGGTTTGTAACTGCTTAGCTTAACCTTAATTAGATAATTGCAAAAATAATGGTATGAAAGGTCACCTGCTTGATCTTCTCAACAGATCAATATTGCAGTTCTGCAATGTGAAGGTTTTCAAAAAGGTAAGCTGGTATCCATGAAAGAAATCATTATGGACAGCAAGACATTCAGAAAGACAGCTTCTCATAGAAGGGGCTGTAGAGGAGAACTTCACTGAAAAAGGACATGTCTTCAGATACTCCTCTGCACTTGCATTTGCATCTCCTCCTAGCTGCCTTCCAGATGGCAGAGGAGAGCAACACTCAACTGAGAGCTGTATTAATGCATCAGGGGCAGCCTACAGCAGATGTGGGAAGGGGGCTGCTCTTCCATTTCCACAGCAAAACGTTTCCTCCTGTGGCCAAACCTCACTGTGGTTCATTCTCTTCTTTGCAAGTTTTAAATAAGTATTTGATGACCTGTTTTGAGATCCTCAGATGGAAAATGTTAGTAATTCACTGTTATTTACAGTGCAATTTACAGTATTTTATGGAATGGAATCATAGCAGCACCAACCACTTCCCTTTACAATGCTGGAAAAATCCACCTTTTTATTTTTTTTTTTTTTAAGACAATAGCAAAGAAACTTTTATTTTAACAAATCAGGAATAAAGCACATAAAAGTTCTTGGCACTTCAAGGGAAAAACATTTCTTCTCTGTTCCTGATTGATATCGGGCAATCACGCCATAATGCATACAATACACAAAATGCTCTTTTATGATTTAGAAATACTACACAAATAAAATTGAAATCTTCCTGTGGAACTGTAACCATGCAATCAATGAAAGCCCAACAGTTAATCAATGGTAGCTTCATCAGTGATTAGTTTATGTAAGGGTAGCCTTCCTCAGGTCCTTGATTTAAAAACCTGAAGTTAATTCAAAGCAACATGAGGCAGCCAGAAAAGCCTTGTCTGCTACCCAAAAAGTCACACATTTGGAAGTTATCTGACATACAAAAGAAAGCCTACTGCTAATAATCACCACAAAAGTAGCAGAGGACTTGATAACATACCAAAAGATTAGTGTAATCGAAAAATGTGGTTTTCAGAGGAAAAAAAACCAACCCAATAACAACAAACAACACAAACAACAAAAAACCCTTTTAATATTTGCACAAGTGTGTTAAAAACGTGGCTGCTAAAGCTGAGATTTACACTAGCAAAAGAACAATGAATGGCTTGCTGACTCTTCCCATTAATTGTCTGTCATAACATTCATAAAGTATCAGTATTTTAGACAAGCTTAGATGAAGATATAATTCCCTCTGAAAATCAGAGGCATTTATCAGATAAACAGAATTAATCTAAAAAACTCTCAATACTCAAAAGCATTGAATGCTACAGATTTTAATTCCAATAACAGCTTTCATACCTCCCCCATAACAACATAATTTAATAGTTTTTTGCAGTTCAGTGAAAGTGTAGGTCAATTTGTAACTCTGTCACTGTTAAAACATAAACTTCAGAAAAACCCACATCAGAGAGGAGAAAGGCTGGAAATAGCAGTAGGATGATCCTACATACTTGGAAGAAACTTCTACCAAAAAGAGGAGGAGAACATAATCCTAAAATGATGGACAAACTGAGGGCAAGCACTAGTGCAGGTAGGTCTGAAGAAACAGGCCTCTCTCTTCAAGGCTTCTCTAGATTTTCACCAATTAATTGGGGCCAGGATATTAGAAATACCTTATATAAAACGTACAGGAATAGATCACTTCCAAAGCCAAATAGCAAAGTTAAATACATGTGGGACTCTTACTGTTTTCCAATCTTACTGAGATCCCTGGTTTCCCTTCTTATTGCCTTTTCGACTTTACATCACAGTTCTGCTGTGGTATAGAGATTAACCCTTGGCTAGAATTCAAGAATAAAAGAATAAATTTGCTTTAACAGAAAGAGATTAAAGGTACAAAACGTACCCTGAAACCTATCCACTCCAAGGCTAGTCCTTATTGATCTGTTGGATGTATGTTGAAAAGAAGTTCATGTCCTTATAGTCAATCACTAAATGTAAAGATGGCTGTTAATAAATAAAAGATCTAAATGCTCCATTTTGTCCTTAATTCTATGACTCCTTATATCATTTTATGTCAAGACTAGAGGGAAAAAAAAACACTTCTGAACACCTACCATTTTCCACTGGCAGGTACCACACCACTATAAAAGCAAAATTATCTAAGTGTTTGGTCTTGTTCAAAGAAACAGATTCTACAGTCAAGAAATTACTTCATTGTAGCAGGCAAAAATATAGCATGAAGAAAGCTTAATTTCTGGTGTTATTATACACATAATACCACCTTTACAGGCATAAGAATAGAAGCTGGAATGAACAGGATTATTCTTATCAATGATGGAAACAGATCATTTATAAGATGAAGACCTAAGAAACAATATATAGGTTATTTAAATGAAATCAATGACAGTAATTTAATATTTATTAGTATTTTTCATTTTCTGCATTCTGTAATATGATTTACATTTTCAAAATGAAGTATTGATGCAAACTGTTGGCAGATGCACTTAACAGAGCCACTTAAAAAGAAAATTATATCTGTCCTCCCTTCTGTTTGCTAGGAGGAAGACAATAGGGAAGTAATGGGCCATGGAAACACAGGCTGCAATGTGCCCTTCTTGAAACTCACCTTAGGTTGAACTACAGGTTCCATTGTGTCACAGCTGAAGATAAGGAATAACTTTGTTTTTATAGAAATTGAAAAAAAAATAAAATTAAATAAAGCTTTTAATCTTTTAACAAGATCAACAAAGCAACTTAACTACCAGCAAACTAGAGGTGCTACTTCAGAGCCATATTAAACTCCTCAATACAATGCTCTTCCAACTGTCTTAACCTGTAGGGTCATCTGGCAATAACCAGCCTTCCTTGTGACTATTCCTTCTTTCCATCTCTTCTAGATGCTACTCAGCTATCAGCTTGTAATAGCTCCCCTCCTCCCCAACATTAAAGCTAGGATAAAATTTATTCTTCAAATGTTAACTTTAAAAAAAATCTGCTCCTCTTGGCATTTGTTTATTTGCTCACTTTTGAATAGATTTTTCTTTCCACTTTTTAAATGTTTGGTGTCATGACTGATTTCTTTCTTTATCTGTGAAATTAGAAAACAAGACTAACTTTCAGAGAAATCATCCACAGTTGGTAATTTTCCAATAACAAGCAGTAACTCCTCCCACCTGCCACTGGATATAGCCATTCAATGTTATCAAGTACTTCTAGTTCCC
Organism: Caprimulgus europaeus; assembly: GCA_907165065.1. Next base: position 16,987,022 of record OU015538.1, on the reverse strand, counting down.
CATAGCTAGACAAATCCTAAAGTACCTTCTTTATTGCATTTTTCTAATTGATGAGGTTTGTCATTTTATGGGATGCAGTATAATAGAGGACAATTTAGTCACTGATGCACATGAATGTTACCTTTTTGCAATGCGTCAGCAGCAATAATCTTCTTTCAAATACGCTCAGAAGCAGCTATAAACCTTCTCCTGCCGGAGGCAAGCTCTGCTGTGCTGAGAGATCTTCACATACTGTTTTTTAAGGTCTATGTTCATCAAATATAGCCATAATTAAGGCACAGAGCAGTTCAATTTTTGCATGGCCCAAATGAAATAGCCACGGAATTATCTCTTAAGTTTTCAAAACACTTTAACTGATCTCTTTTCAGAGGCTCAGTGTGAAAACCTTGAGGAAGACATGAGGCCCAGGTGCTATTTGCATGTCTTAATCATTTCAGGAAAGGGATGATTAGACAGGTCACAGGAATTAATGAACCCCAGGAAAGCCTGTTAACAATTCAGCTGACAACAGAACTCTTGTGAATGGGAAGGTAGGAAGAGTAGACCCCTGATTTCTATGGATCAAAACCTTTTTCCCTTAAACTCAGTGAAAGTATCACTTTTAACTTCACCAGAAACAGAAAGAAATGAAAGTCTGATCATCTCTTCAACCTTTACAAGTCAGCTAAATAAAAGGTATTACAGCATGCAATTGCATGAAGCAGTAATATTCATTGAAATGAAGAATTCTTTCCCCCAAGTACTAGAAAACACTTGATACTTGCTAACAGAAATGGAAACATTTCATGGAACAAGTTATAGAGCAGCATTTTCACTAGAAACAATCTGAACTAAATCATTCAATCACAATTTATATCTAGAAGTGAAACGTTGGACAGATTAAAAAATGGGAACTCATCCACCAAACTTGTTTCTGAATAAGCTGAAGCTGTAAACTATGATCGTCATTCACGGAGAAATAGCTCCCAGGGCCAGTAATTCCAGGAGTGACAGACAGGCATGGGAGACCCTGTAAGCATTGTTACAGCCCAGGTATCAGGCTGCAATCACAAACTACTCAGTAATAATTTTGATTCCAATAGCAGCTTATGGCCCTGAGGAAATCACTTCATTTCTATCTTTTTTTTTTCATTTATATAAGGAGGAGGATGTACATTTTCCTATAAACCTCTTTCAGAGGGGTAGCAGGCAATTACTTATGACTTGTAAAGCTTTCTGAGGTAACAAATCTTTCTTTTGCTCAAGTCTTGTCTTTTAAAAAGCCTGCAATTTTCACAAATCTACCTCTAAATAGTTCATGGCACTAGAAAAATTAACCTAAGTTCTGATTAGACTTCCAGAGTGAAATAAAAAGTGACCTAAGAAAGTATAAATGAAATGTACTTTGACCCTCACTGTGCTTGGGGAGAATTTTCTCAGCAGCAATCATGGTGATGCATTGCAGGACCACTACAATTAACACCACTGAGATCTCCTGACCTAGTAACTATTCCCACATCAGGAAGTTGTGTATGTATATATATATATTTTTCTGTCTCCCAGGTGAGTTTGTCAATGATTTTTTGGCTCATTTTTGGCACACACATATTTCCATTTAATGTTTTACATTATATAAACACATAGATGGAAACTCAAACATGTCAAAAGAGATTCCAGCCAGCACTCTGAGATACTGTTTTACACTGTATGCTACCCTTTATTTTTATCTTTTCTCCTTAAGCAATTAACCTAACAACTGTTTCATACGCTGACAATAAGCAGGAATAGTAGTGAAGCACTATCAGACCTACAGTTACCCATCAAACTTCAAGCATTTAACTGTGGGGTTTAAAGGAACTGCAGGTTCTGTGTAGAGCCAACAATAAGAAGCAGGACTTGTAGAATAGGATTCCACAAGGAATCTGGTAACAAGGAATCTATGGTAATATAGTTCTTCACATGGGAACCTTGGATAGCTGGGAGAATGCTAGATCCTTTGGTCTCTCACTCTAGTGTATCTTCCAGTCTGTTTATACATGTGAGCACAGCTAATGGCAGATTAAATATGGCCAATATCAGGAGCAGTAAGCTCTCAGAATCTAAGTGCTAACAGACATAAACTATTACTTGAATTGCCCATCACCGAGGAATCCTGAATGTTTCAGGCATAAGCTGTTGTTTTTCATAATCTATTTTTTATGTACCATTGTCCTCTAAAAATACATTCATCTTGTGATTATTTCTCCACTGACTCAAAAGCACAATGAACATACAGCCTGTACATTTTTTTCAGTATATTAGATGTATTCTAATAATCTTAGTCTTCCTCTTTATTAGCAGCTATCTATAGAAGGCTACTTCAGTCAACAGTGAATAACTTGAGAAACCGAAAAGCACTTACTTTATCCCCCAAGACCAAAAGCTTCAAATCCCTACTTTTAACTTGCTCTAGGCTTGAGACATGATTCCATTCTCCTAAATGGCAGCACTGTACACTGCTGCAATTCCACTGGGTCATTCTTTATTTAAATTCTCATTAAGAGAGGCTTGGGTAACATTACATTTGCAATATACTTCTCCAAATTCTGTATTTTGAAATCCAGTTATAAAGCTAAAGCAGCTCTTTCATTAACTCACAAATGCCAGACAGAATACTTGGCTTGGCAGCCACATACAAGTTTTTTGGAATGTTTACAGACAAAAATCCTCTCACTTGACCAAAACAATTAAAGGAATTATACCCACAGCTATGGTCTGGAGATTTAAACATAATACAGATGGAACAGAAAGTTACTGGTAACTCAATCTTGTCTGATACTGTTTCATACAATATTCTGATCCCATCGACCTTTTGAGGACAATGTGGCACCATTATTCATTCAAGTTGTGGACATCTCGAGAGAAAACTACAAGGTTCTGGGGTTTTTTTTGGAGGGGGTTGTTTGTTTTTTTTTTTGTGCATTGCAACTCAAAGGAAAGGACAAGAATAGAATGCTATTCAGATTAATAGATTTAAAACAAAAACAAAAACCCCAAAAAAACCCACAACCCTACAGCTCAAAAACCATTTATACATGCACTTTTCACAGACTTTGAGCTAGATATTGAGCAAAAAATGGTTCTCTGGCCCCAAACCTACAAACTAATTTCCACCCAAGGATCTACTACTAGATTGCATAGGTCAGCTGTTTATAAAACTGTAAATTAAATATAAAGAAAGAACAAAATGTAAATTTTCCTTTTTGCTTTTAATACATAGGTTTTCATTCTCATTAGATAAAAGATCCTGTCATGTCCCTATGCTGTTACATTTTCCAAAATGAATAAGCATTAAAGAATGGACATAAAGAATCTTGGTTGATCTGATATAGTATGCTTTTTTGCCAAAATCTTCCTCATTGCAGTGCTGTTGGTTAACAGACACCATGGTGTCCTTTAAGTGTCACTTTACAGTAACACAGAACAAATAGAATCCCTGAGAAAAAGGCTTATCCAAGTTCCTATTAGTCACCCTGCCATATTTCAGGTGAATGTGTGGATGTCCTGAATGCTCTCAGGATGGAAAATTAGGATGGAAATTCTAGTTAAATTAAAAGTAAGGAAAAAAAATGGCCATAGAATAAAGGGATAATGGATATAAAACTGAAAGGAGAAATTGGAGGCTCTACATCTTTTATAGTTTAGTTAACTCCTCTGAGGACCTGGCTGTTACTCACTTGGCATACTAAATAATATGACTAAAACAAAATGACAGAGAGATACAATATTCAAGTAGGCAAAATGTTCACATGAGATGCAAGAGATGTATTTTCAAGTCCATGTGCTAATCAGTGCTATAATACACACTGGTTATTCTAAGCCCCCCTACACCTGCTTTTCTGCTTGCTAGGGGGAGAGAGGATGAGATATGGATATTGGTTTGAGGATTTTTTACAAATTTCAATAAACTCCATATGACAGGAAAATGAAGTTCTTCTGAATATTTTCTACATTCATTGCATGTATACTTACACATTTTACAACAGCATTTCTATGCCTTATTTTCAGACATTCATTAAGAAAAAAGTTAACCCTATGGGCAAAATGCACACTAAACTGCAAGTTACAAACCCTTGAGGCAACAAAAGCAACTTGAACGCTATTCCTTGGAAAAATGGCAGAAAGTAGTATCAGACTCATTGCTGTGGTACATCTCTTTCCACAGTCAGCCTCTATCTTTTGATAAGTCATTAGAAAAGATGACATGTGGATCCTGGCACAACTAGGTCCTAGGGAAAAGTTGACAGATGTTACAGTATAAATCAGTTCTGATGCACATTGTGTTGCCTCCAGAGGCATCTTCTGGTCTTCTACAAAAGGTTACTGAACCATATATAATACAAAAATGCAGATACAATTGTAAGGAATAAATGTAAGGATCTGCTCTACCCCACTTAGAAAGTCTAATGCATGAATAATGTTCCATCTGCACAATGGTCAAATGTGACTGAAATTGATTTTAGATGTACCACATGGAGCAGCCCAGACCTTAACAAGCTCACTGACATAGGGGGCCTTGTCAGGAATCTGTACAAAATTCATGATACAAGAAATTTTTATAAATAAGAATCTGGGACAATGAAGAATGGGGGTTATATTACAGGAAACTTTTGCACTAAGTAATCAAAATGAATCACATACTGATGGCATTCTCAAGTAGAATATAGCAAAGTTTAGTCATATTAAATTCATAATGAACATGTGAAATGTGTCTAATGTGCAGCTACATATCCTGACCATTAACTTTTCTGAATGCATGAAGAAAATGCAAGCAACAGGAACAAAACAGTCTTCTGCTAACATCTTTACTTGGACAGATTTTGCCTACAGCTTTTATCTTTCCACAACCTACCCTAGTCAACATCAGGGTAGTATATCCCACCTGCATCCATGATAGTCTAGAGTTGCTCTAGGCTTCCTCATATCACTCCTGAAATGCTAGACAATGATCCAATGGCATCTGGCCATCCTGCAGAGAAAAGAAAGAAGAGTTAGAATGACAATGTTCCACACCTTCTTCCCTTCCCTGAGCAAATGCTCCAGGACACTGCAACACTGGAGGGAGTTGATGTTTAGAGAATGGCTCTAGCCTCTTGATTTGCTATCATGTTTTTACTTGTGTAATTCAGTCATCACTGAGCAGCTGCATTAAACTGGAAGAACTTGTGTTTGATCCATACTTGACAAGAGAGGTGCTATGTTACAGCAGCACGTTACTTCAGTAATTTTTTGCATGTTGAAAAGTGCCATTTTATTCAACTTGCTCTGTTTGACTCACACTTGTTTCATATCTTGAGGACTAGTTTAATTCTCATTATTGGGTTCATCTGGATTCAGCATAATATGAACAACCTGGTGAAACTCTATAAATCTATCTGGAGGGAAAAAAATCAGAATGCATTTACACTCTGTTAGTCCTCAAAATACATGGTTTTCTTATAAAGACTATACTACATTTAGTATGTTTTATTGTCAAAAAGCAAAATACTAAAAATATTTCTTAAAATTCTTAGTTTTCAAAATAAGCCACACATCAACATTTTTTGCAATGTTAAATCAGATTACTGAGTTTAAACGATTAATAACAAGCAAGTTCATTCTATCTTACCAAAACCATTTCAAAAGCTTGAAGATTTTTAATGATGAATTTGCTTTCTGGTCTTTCATTAATCTTTTGTGAGGATTATGTATTTAAGAAATTATTAAAAGAATGAATAAGGTTGTAAGGTAAATATTCTACATTTTGGAAATGCCCTATGCCAGAACTGGTACCTTTATTCATTAAAAGCTCAGGATCAACAACAATCTTTGAACAAGCACTTATAAATACAATCACCTTTCAACCTGACCTATCATTTTCATCAATATATAAATACTACTGAGGATATTTACATCCATGTGTATTCACTGCACTCTGTTCAACTAACTTCCAGCATATGAAATAATTCAACTCTTCACCATCTCTTTAAATCCTCTGACTATTGCAGACAAACACCTAACAACAGGAGCCACCATATCCTGAGGAGACAATAGTGTTATCTTCATTTTATAGATGGAGAAGTGAGAGAGAGAAACAATAAATTTTCCTTTAAATTAGAGTGTCCAATCTAAAATACTTAGGGATCCATTTTTCAGAGTACTTAAATGTATCGTACAGTGAACACTAAAATCACTGATTTAATTTACTTCTAACTGAATCAAATTGTCTAGTTGTAAGCCAAAAAAAAATAGGAAAGCAGCATTAATATTTATTTCACTGTTTTTAAACATTATTCTCAAACCTCCAATATGCATGAAATTCAACCCCAACAGCCTCAAAAAGGAGACTGTGCTCTTAAATCCTTCCAGCCCGTCCTGCTCAGTATTTCCCACTACATCATGCATTGATGATTCAACAGCATTTGTAACAATAAAAATAACTTTTTTATGTATAAAACCACTTCCACATTCATTCAGATGGTTGACTCCCAGACACATCTTTCCCAACAAGGGTTCAATAAGTCTGATGTTGAAGAATATGTTACAACTCATTTATAAGGAACAAAAAGACTTACTCAATTTTAACAGTTCTAAACTTGGGGCTTGTTTTTGCAACCTTGGTTTCCTCTGGCTGTTTTTTGTGTGATAGCTTCCCCTATGCTCAACAAAAAACAAACCTAAAAAATTCCCAGTAATTTAATCTTGATTTTCAGTCCCTTGACCCACAGCATCTCCACCAACTAGCCCAAGTATGGGTTTCCAAACTTAGGAACACATAGCAGAAGAAAGATGAAGGAAAGTGATGTAGCTTGAAATACCACAGTGCAGCGAAACCCTGGCTCAGCCAAACAGCTGAGAACTGAGACAGCAAGGCCAAAAAGAAGGAAGTTTGAGAAGAGGTTTAGCACATCCCAGAGTGTAACTGTATATTCAGAAAACCCTCAAAACCCATAGTTTCCTTTTCAATAGGTAGTTGTTTTTCCAATCTGTTTTTCTCATTTGCATTTCAAAAAATCTGAGATTTGATCTTTTAATATATATATATATATAAATGCCATGAGAACCATGAGGATGTGGATATAGTTTAGCTGCACAGGAATAATAAATGGAGAAGCCGAAAGCTTCTTCCCTACTTCCCTATGAGACAATTGTTTCAGAAATCAGGCTTCTAAGCAGACTCACAAAATATGTCTGAACCAATATGTTCCATTCAAGAAGGCATTCAGGCACCACAAATTCATGAACTAAAAGGTCTGTCAGTCACCAATTTAGTACAGTGATTTATTCTTACATGTTGCAATGGCATTACGAGCCACGTACTACTTTGCTTTGAAAGAAAACAAGAGCAGCATTTTCCAAATTGGGTTTAAATTTATACATTGATTCCATAATGTCTCAAAATGCTTTCTCTAACTCACTTCAAGATTTTGATTATGGAACCACAGAATTTAAAGACAAGCAACTGAAATAAAAGTTAATACAATAAAACCATTTAAGTGTTTCTTTCTACTGTCAGTCAATTCAATTTTCACAGATAGGAAACAGAAATAATTCAAACAGTCATTCACCCAGAGCTCTTCTCTGGATTTTGACATACTTTGTTTTACATTCTTTTAAATGCATCACACTTTAAAGTGTTTAGGGATCATATTCCCTGGCATATAAAGATTTTTCTGTATGGATTTATACAGAGGGGACTGCAGCAGCTTGAACGATGGAAGCTAATAACATCAACACAGCATGTGTATGATTTTATGCACAGAAACTTGGCAAGAGTAAGAGTGTTTTTAGTGGAATGTGGCTATGCTAATACTCCCTCCTGTGAATAGCTCCTTTTCACTGTATAATCAAGATCTCCATGCAGTGATCTGAGATACCTTTTCACAGAGCTGCTTTCAAAAATGAAATTATCTTCATTATTATTAATTTTATGAAAATAAATTGCCTTGGAGTTTAGTGCTAATTACTGTCCCTGTCATATAGCCCAATAAGGGGAGGTGTAGAATTTTATGCAATAGAATCTCAAAGATACAGGCTACAACCTTGCAAAGTAATAAAATGACTTCTAATAAGCATAATAGAAACCTTGAGCTAAAATGTCTCTAGTTGCAATTACCTCACAACAGAACACAATACAGAGCATATTTCCCCTTTTACTTTAAACTCCAATAATACCACTTTTATGTTCAGAGAAAATTTCAGAATAAATACTACTCTTTTTCTCCTGTATTTTACAAGCTGTCAACAGCATGTACGGCTGACAAGGAATCCACATGTGAATTCTGGCATGTCTGCACTTTTATTGCCTTGTTTTGCAAATAAGTTTGTATTTAAATAAGTATTAAAAAGCACATATGGAAATCCTTTAAGTCTCCGAAGTCTCTGCCCTGATTGCACCTATAGATGAAGGGTTCAGGAACACAGAAAAATTCACTAACCTTGATTTCTGTTACCACTTAAGAGCAGACCAGATAAGCTCTTGGATCAAATTTAAGACACTTTAGTCTAAAATCACACGCCAAGTGCTCAACCACAGGCTTAGGTTGAGCTACTGTCTCAGACACTATTGTCTTACAAGTCACTTGATGGCAGCAATCCATGAAATAGGAGCTCTGACACAGCCTCGTATACCCGCTCCTCAGAACGGCCTTTTCAGGACTCACGTATAAAGCTGAGTCCCAAGACACTCTGAGCAGTAACCTAAAGAGATCTGCTTGATGAGACTGAAAACCACACAACAGCCTATGGAAAACTGCTGTACTAATAACAGTTTATCTCCTTAAAGACTAGCAATTTTGAAAATTACTAGCTTTGTTCTATGACTTTAAAATTCATGTGGGAAAGAAGCTAGAAACATCAGAAAAACACACCAAAACCCACAAATTCCTAATTCATGCTGCTTCATTCAAAGAGAAGTACCAAAGGCTGTCTGCACGAGAAGAGGTGAGTGTGGAAACTCCTGCTGCTTTTAGTGCCTTTCTATAAACTACAGTCAGCAGAACTAAACAATATAACACAACATTTCCTACATAAAAATAGTTTTGTAACTGCTAAGTCAGAGAAATGAAAGTTAAAATGAAGAAATAGATTTTTCCATTCTCTCTTCCCCTCTCCCCCATTCAGCCAAGGGTATATTAGATGAAGCTGTTCAATAAATCTTAGGGCTTGCTTAGGTAAAAAAAAAATCATGAAGAAAGAAAGAAGTTAGTAAGAAATCACTGTTTGGGTACTGATGTAAATTTTACTTTAACTCAAAACCAAGCCAAATGCAGCACAAATCACCAACCATATGAAAACTGGTACTACTTAGAGTAAACAGTATCATAAGCAGATATGTTATACACTACACCCCTGAGAGGTTTTTTTTTTTTAATTGATTGAAAGCAAAGAACATGTGAATCAGCAGAAACACCATCTTCCTAATTCTTTGGGTTTTAAAACCTAAAGGATTTATTTAAGATACTGTATGAAGTGAACACTTCAGTCTTCTGAAAAACCCACCCTGTTTATTTAAAGTGGTTTTAGAGATTTGTAATTAAATAAATATATTGAACACTTATTTTTCTCACAAGTTGAGAAAACAAATGTGAAGTTTCATTAGATATGAAATATCAGGCAAAATAACATAAACATCACATCCATCACAACCTTCTTTGGTTAATTAAATTCAGATGCTCAGCTGAGTAATTTTAATTAGTTGTACTGGACATATTTTCAAGTTGTCTGGAAGCAAGGAGTTTTCAATAATTTATCCTCCTTTCTTGGAAGTCAGAAACATATTTCACTATTTGGTTTTAAATGGCTATGCCTATAAATTTTTCCCATGAACCATGAATATTGTAATAGTTTGTTCACGATTAATAAGCAGCTAAATAGGAGTGGAACAGGGCTGGCATTGTGTTAACTGCAGCTCATCATTGGAAGGTGTTAGCGTGATGGAGTCTCAATCAAATCTGAAATGCAGATCTCCTGTAAAAGCACTTGGAATTTTAAGATGAGTTAAGGTTGCATTTCAACTCTCTTACAGTATTCCCAACTGATCTCATGAAATCATGGAGCTGTTTTTTCATTTAGAGTGGTAGCTGTAGTTTTGACCTCAGCAACTAACAAAAAAATACTGATTCTGACTTTCTTTTTCTTAGCAGAAGGAACTGATAATGGATATTGCTTAATATTCTGTCAATTAAGAATTTGTTATTTTATAAAATATAACTTTGCAAGAACAGGAGATAGCAAAACAAAAATTTATTTGCTCAGATCAACAAGGTCTGTTCAACAAGACTCTTACCAAGCCTTTGTGTTAGGCTTCTCTCCCAGTGCTGTGCTCTGCCGTGGCTCAGGTTGTGCACCACGCTTGTTTCTTGCTCCGCCTTCATATCTGCTTTCTGCTTCTCACCTCTAAACACACACAGATGCACACACACGACCTGTTCAGAACAGTGATGAGCTAAGGGAATCCTTTTACACCTCATGTCTTGAGCACTCTTATCTTTGTCTTCAATAATATAGGTACCCACCCATGTTTTGACCTGGAAACTGCTCATTTTCAAGTTAATTGTAATTCTAACAGCTATCTTAAATGACATATATCCTGCATTCTTAGCTAAATTATAGCTAGTTCATAACCACTTCATACATACCAATTTTTTTCATAGTTAAAAGCATTGATAAAGTTGCTAATTCAAGTACTGAAGGCTAGGAAATGTCCCCAAGGTTTCTTTTTCAACCTTGTTTTACCTCCTAGGCACCATTAAATACTGTTAATTTTTAATAGCATGCTAATGTCCCATTTTTTTCACTGACTACCTTGCTGGGGAATCATTCACCCACTGAAGGAGCAGCACTCTGCAATCTGACTGCCCCAATTTTTGTTGGTAGCAGAACGATACAAAGGATTGCAAAAAAATAATGCACAGACTTAAGGCAGCAGAATACTTGCCTCAGCCATAGAGTTCCTTGGTTTGTTTACCATTATCCTGACATTAGCACAAAAGATTTGTCAGAAATATGCCATCATATGCAAGAATTTTTCAGCCTAATACAGTTGATAGAGAAGCTGATAAAACAGTGTATTTATTGTTTACATAATCTCAAATGCCGGGTGCTTGCTATTGCTATGATGCTCATGCATAATTTTGCTTTAATAGTCAAATGTTGTTAATATTTTTTAGAGGAAGAAAGTGCCACTGCATTAGTCTGCCTGCATGAGAGCTCAACCTGAAATCACAATGTTCCATTTTTTCCTGTAGAACATCTGTGAAGTATAATTATAATTAAGCACGTCTTGAATATTAATTGTTCTAATGTCACTGATGTAATGTCCTAGGATACACTGAATCAGTTCTGTTTCAAAGTACTGTTTTATTTAAGAGCTTTGCCAGATGTTCTAATCATTTCACTTAGATTTTTCCACCAGGAAAACAGTTGCTGAGACTTGCCTTTGCCAACTGTCAAAGAAATAATTTCATCCCTAAACAGGAGGTGAAATCTCCAAGAATCTTTTTTTAAAAGAAAAATACAACAAAACAAACCATCACCAACAAACAAACAAAAAAAACAACAGAAAGTCATGATATTTCAGAAACATTTGTATGGCTGCTGGCTTATAAAGGATTTTGCTGAGAACAATGCAATTACTGTAATCCTGGGCAACAATAAGCCCTGTTATTTGAGTAGTCAACTTACTTTTTATTTGCATTTCATTTTCCCATCACCATGCAGCAGAAACCCCATGCAGTCCGTTTCAGTGTTACAGAAATGACCACTTCAGAGGACCATATCCTTAACCAATACATCACTGTATCTATATTGACTTGAGTGGTGACATGTCAGAATAGAGCATCTGAGGATCTGACCTCTCTCTAAACAACAACTTGTATAATATTGGGGTGAGATTCTCAAGAACCGCTCAAACTGAAGCATATTTTACAATTCCCGATTCCAACAGTCCCAGACCACTGAATATAAATTCACTTGCATGAATTCATAGCTGCACTACCTTAAATGTGGTTATTGTGGTTTATTTATAAAGAACAATAAAAGAAAGGCCTTTGCATCAAGGTTCAACAGTAACAGTGAATGACTGAAACATCAAGCTATGGCCTCGGTAAGAACCCCATTTGCTTGACATATTTGTTCTGAAATAGTTCTTTCAAAGTAACTACTTATAAAAAAATTGCTGAAAAACACAGTAGTTAAGGAGTTGATCTCACAATGTGTCAAGTGCCTTTCAAGAAACTTTGAAGTTCTTATAATGCATTGTTTTCAGCAAGAATATGGATTTCATGGAGTGGCTTACAACTTTTAAATCCACATGAGCTTACCATGCACTCATCAGATTTTGGAATCTTGGGCAGGGGTTGGACCAAGACGATCTCCAAACATCCCTTCCAAAATCAGCCATCCTAGGACTCTGTGAATGAGTGGTTCATTTCTGTAGAGAGAGAGGTAGCAGCACTTATTGCCAGGTTTGTTTTCATGATAAGACAAATTCAAGTTGCAGGCCAACATCTGCCTGGGCTTTGGTTGGATGAGCTTTTGGATAAGCATGTTTGAAGTGCATGCTTAGGTAAGCGTGGTGGGTTGACAGTCTCTCTCCTGTCCAGTTGAGGAGGGGAAATGATAGAGTAGCTTTTAGTGGGCATCTGGCATCTAGCCAGGGTCAACCCACCGCAGTATGAACATTCATTGATATCAAAAAATAACAATGTGCACTTTTTTTGTCATGTCACTTTACACAATACACACCTGCACAGAAACAATTTTAATCAGCATGCGGTAAGCAAGGTGAGTTTGTCTAGATTCATAAAAATCTGGATCAAATTATTCTGCCAGTACTGTCCTAACTGTAAATAGAAAATAAATTGTGCCAGATTTTACTGTGCCAACCACATACTCACCTGAGGAACAAGTCATACATGACCCCCAAAGTACTTGACAAACAACTATTAGCATGCCCATACTTCGTTCATAAGGGTAAGTTCCCTGTGGGGAAATGACCTCATTCAGAGTACAAGTTAAATAGTTAAATTTTGCTGTAAAGAATTCTTCTCGATCTAAATTTTACATGAAATCAGAGTATATGATAACACATTTTAAATAGGATATAAGTTATTCAAAATATTTTTCTTTCTTCTTATATACCTTGATCAAAATTTCATAATAAATTGGCGTGAGACTGATAATATTTATCAAGGAATGAGTTCTTGAAACCATCTTCAAAGGAAATCATGATAGGAAGAGCAGAAGTTGTACTTTATCACCATACTTATTAACAGATGGTATTAGTATGTGTCTCATAAATAACAAGGAAAAAATAGATGAAAAAGTATTTTTTTTAAAAGTGGCCAGAGTTTCCAATATTAATTTATGTGTTAGAAGAAAAAAGCGAAAAAGATATGCAGTAACAAATGTCACTGCAGTGAAACACTACGAAAAAAGGAAAGTTTTACCCAAATTTTTCCAAATGTTATAATTGTCCCTCTTTTGTTTCCTTATAACATATAGAAAAAAAATTATCAAAGCTTAAAAGTTTTATCTTTGCATGTAACTATGCCCTTTTCATTCTTTATTTCAATCAAAATACAACTGAGAGTAAGGGAAGAAAAATAAAAGCATGATATTGAGAAAAATAATACCCACTGTGCCAGAAAGACTTATTTGTGAATCAAAAAGGACAAGAGAATAAATTCCCTGTTTCAATAAACTTCTAACTACTTAGACAAAGCAGAATTATTCTACTGGAAAATACAGAAGGATTCTCTAGTTAATAGTCATCCATTCATTTTGAGTCACAAGGTAATCAGGAAAGACTGTGGTACTATGACTTCTTCAGTAGTCTTTGAATGTTTCTGTGGTAACTACTTATGCTTTCCACCAATGGATACCAGATATCAGTAACCAGTGAAAAAAGGCAGTTTTAAAAAGAACTAGTTAACATAACTTGGAGGGTATACAAGTAGCAAGCTTCAGCATGATAAAAAGGATGAGCAATGATTCCTCTGTTTTAAATACATAGCTAAGAACGCAGCTAAGAACTCTCTATTATGTCCAAAAAAGTATGCTAAGGACGATAAAAGCATAGAAATAATACAAACCTGAACTGAACCCATAAATAATTCTAAAACTGCTATAAGAAAACCAGGATATTTATAAGTGCCAATTCTCCTGTCAGAACATTTTTTTTTGCTATAAAATTTCAAACAAAAATTATTTTTGCATTTCTGTAATAACTGACACTAAAATTAAGTATCTCACTACAGGAAATATCATTATAAGGAATATACATTTATTCATGGTGTGGTAACAGAACTTTTAAAATATTAGCAAAAGTTTCTGTAACAAAATAAGAACTGGTTTTCTGATGTATTTATGTTTTTATCCCAGAATTTCATCACAAGAATTCAGCAGAATTAATCCTTTTTTAAAGTAATGAAACATTCACTAAAGGTAATGCAGAACTACCTGATCAAAGCGTTGAAAAGGCTACACATCCAGCAAACTGGCATTATCACTGAACAAGAACAGTAACATATGTTCTGTGACTATTTTCACATCGTAACTGATTAATTTCGACTTGGCTGGTTGTTTAGGAAATACTGAGTAAGTGCCAGAGGTAACATTTTTCTTTCCTTTTTTTTTTTTTTTGTTCTGGAAACTTTCATTTAACAATAGAATTCTAGACAGTGCTTCTCAAGTGTTAACAAACCTCAGTGTCCTCTTGCCAGCTGGTGAAAAAAAAAAAAAAAATAATAATTCCATTACCCCTATTAACAGAATGCTGACTAGTAACTCCAAACAAATGAGCACATAAAAAGTAAAAAAAAAATCAATTAAAAAAAAATAATCAAGATTTACAGAGCTGTTCTTTATAAAGTAGACTTGTGTCCTATACCATTACCACTATTTTCAAGCAGTTCTGTGACCTTACAATCATACAAGCTGTATTATCAAAATCTATTTTCCAAAGCCTGATTTGCAGAAGTTCACAGAATTACCAGCGAGGCTGGGCACCAAACCTGCAGATCCATGACTTCAGTTCTCTGTAACTGCTCTTTCCCTTTGGGGAACTTTACAGCTGTCCTCACATCAGCAAAACAGATGGGAACATTTTTTATTTCAGCAAAGAAAGTGAGCATATAGTGCACTCGCTTCCACAGAGAGCAAAGGTTCCCTTTAATGGGCTCATTGTATTCTCATTTCCATAATTAATTCTGTTAATCAAAAGGCTGAAGTTTAATCTTACATTCTTTTTTTTTTTAACTCTACACCAAAGACTGATGGCTTCACCATCTCATCAAGACTAGCATAGAAACCACTGAGCAAGCCAGAAGTTTCCACAAAGAGTAACAGATTTGCTTTCATCCAAGGCTTGTACTACAAAAAGGAACGTAATTAAGGATGAACTCTAATCCTCTATAAAATACCTTATTTTTAATATTACCTTGCTATGAAATAGATTAATCATCAAACTTTACCATTTTAGTCAACAACACTCAATGCTCTTCAGTGGGACATCAAAGTGAGAACATCAAGTAATTTCCCATTATAAACAAACAGAAGGAGCAAGACTACTTCTTGTTAAACGTATTCAATTTCAAAATACTTTTCTCTTTTCAGGAGAATTCATATACTCAGATGCTTCTGGTTCTTCTCATTCTCTTCTCTTCAGTTCCTTTGAAAGTGCCAATACACTTCGCTGAGGTCACTGTGTATGACTTTCTTGAGTAGCAGAAAATCACAAAGATTAAAAAATTACAAATGGTTTTGCTAGTGCAAGCTATAAACAAGATTTTTTTTTCTCTCATTATATTTATCCCACTCAATACACTATTTTTTGTGAATTATGTCACTATACCCTGTGTTGCACATGTCTTTTTTCAGTGGAGAAGTAAAAGAAAGTATGAGTAAAGCAGTATGGCTGAGGAAAAGTCAGCTAGGAGATTATCCTCGACTGTAGTTCAACATTATCAAATTCTCATTGATTTCAAATCGTCAGAGGTTGACAAACACACAAAATCTCTTTCCCTTGCCTTCTGATTTCATTACTTAATGTACTAGGCTGAATGACAGTTTTCTAATGTGCTTACTTGCTGCCATCAGGCTGTTGGACACACAGCAAATACCTTCTAGACTGGTTTTAAGTAGAGACATAATGGAAATAGAAAATGGTATGTGCTAATGATAATATTTGCTTATTAAGTAAGTTTTGTTACAATTACTAGAAATAAGTTATCTTAAACACTCTTCAGTGATGACTACATCAATGAAGTAAACATAGTTTCATGTGATTTTGGTCCCCTATTGATCTGCAAACACTTCCAGTGAGACTGCTGATTACTGAAGCAAAGAGTTAAATGCCATATATTTTTGTCCACTAATATTAACTAAACACACACATCAAACATTTGCTAGTAAACTTCATTTGATTTCAATGTATTTTCTATTCCAGACATACTTTTTTCACCTTTGTTCAATACTGCAGCGTTTGCTTTTTCATGCATGAATAAAAAGTTACTATTACTTTAGTGATGCAGTTATTTTCTTTAAATAATGATTGTTTCAGCCTACAGAAGTTTATATTGTGATATCAAGTGAAAAGATAAGCAAAACATAAGTACTAGGGATGAGAAATTTAAAATGCTGGTACATTGGGCTGAATAAGCAACTATACTCCACACAGTAACAGTGTGATGCACACATGTGGTTTTCAGTTTCTGTATATCAGAGATCTATTTTTGCTGAGCATATTCTTAGCATTGTTAATATTCATAACTCAATGAGAAAATTCATAGGAATATAACCATGTTGAATTTTTGCTCATTATTTTTCTAAAGAGAAAAGCCATTCATAACAATTTATTTCAGTTCAGGAAAAAATAGAAACAATATTTGGTCAATATATGACCTATATAAGGAATAGAGCAACAAAGGCCTGTCTAGCATTGAAGAGGACAAATAAAATAGATTGATAATTTGGGGGTTTTTGTCAATTTTTTTTTTTTAAATCTAGATTATTTAAAGATAATATTAATCTAGTATTTTCATCAACATGAGAACTATCTAGAAAGTTTCTTGTATTTAATGAATATAGGTAAGCATATTTAATCAAACTAAGGAACAATGTTTCATAGAAAAATAAGCATAAATTAAGATACAAATGTCTTAATCAGAAGTCTAAAAATGTTGACAAATAGCTGCAATCCTAACATACAAGTCACGTGAGAACAAAGACTTTAAATTCAACTCTAAAGAATAAATCTTAAATAAGTGATAAGTTCCTGAGATAATAGGTTTGGCAGCCTATGTTGTCGGGTCTGACACTACATAAATTACTGTAATCCAAAATGAAAAGGGTATCATTCAATCTTCTATTACCTAAAAGACCTTGAGCTATTATTAGTTTCTTAACAATCTCTACAACTTACTCCTATAGGAAACGATAACTTATCTCCACTCTCTTGGTTATAAAAAAAACCAAACCAAAACAAGAAACCCTACTAGTTAATCTTCTGACTGTATTTTACATTGAGATTCTCAAAGCTTCACCTGAAGTTTGCAGAATTTTCAAGTCAAGGGCAAACCAGCATGTTTCTTTCTCCAATGACTTCCAGGCAGGAGACCCAGCCCTATGTTTCTTGCCAAGAACTGAGAGGATTTGGTGTGTATGAACCCTGCAGTGCAGAGTGAACAAAAACTGCACTCAGCTTTGTGATACTGCTTGCACATCTACCTGCTACATAGAGATAGGGATGTACATTGAGTATTTAATTTGCATTCAAAATATGATTTTCTGTACAATTAAGTTTTCTGTGAACAAAGATAGATGGAAAACAGTGGTGCCTACTCCAGGTAGAAACTAGTTTTCTCCCCTCTGCTGCTTAGAAGATCAACATGAGCAGTACTGAAATCAGAGGAGTTCAAGACCATTGACTCCTTTTGAAATAGATTTGAAATGAATGAAGCCCTACTACTGCCTACTGGCAGTGGGCTTTGACCAGTGGATAACCCAGCCCCATGGGTTTCATCACCAGGCAGTACAAACTGAGTAGCCTACTCCAAATGCATTCCAGAGAAGCTAAGGAGAGTAAGTAATCAGATTTGTATTTCTTTTGTAGCACACCTCACAATAACTATCTCTCAGTACACAAATCTGTTATATGTAACCTTGTGCAAGTCACCTTCAGTCCTGGGATCCTTCCACATGTTTCAAGCAGTAAACCATGAGCCTTCTGGGCCTAGGGATTCCTAGAGGGCTAAACTCAATCTGAAACAGCTCTGAGATATACAACATGCTATTTGAATATTGAAGACTAGATACTACAGTGTTCTCACGGTTTAATTATTGGAGACCATTATTTTATGTAGAATTTAAAGCTTCAAAAAGGGTGTTTTCAATGAGACTGTTAGAGCTTTTGAAAAAGGCACTGATATTTGAGACTGAAAGGCACAACAGTGATCTTCCAGACTGAGCCACTGTGTAGCAGTACACACAGTAGCCTTCACTCAATGACTCTCAATCATAGCCAACAACTTATAGTTAACATACGTCAAGCACAGAATTTAATTTAATTACCCCCAGTAAAAGAAAAATCTGTCTGCTCTCTTAACAATCAATTACAGTAATCCAACATACATGCTCTATCATAAATCTTACTGATAAAATTAACTTCAGCTTGCCTGTACATAAGTCCCTGTAACAGGGAGTGAAAGCACTGAAAACAATGATCAATATGCCATACTGTAAAGTTAGGTGCAGGAAATAAGTAGAGGTATTTTCACATATCATATGAAAAATATCCTGAAATATGCATAAAGTATATAAGAACCGGGAGGAAATACAGACAAAAATAATAAAATATGAATAGATTTCGAAAGTGAAAAATATCTAATGTACTGTAAGAATAAGAAAATCAATCTCTATGGTGGGAGAAACTTGAAGAAAAGTATCCTTACAGCCTACAACTCATGCCTCAGGGAAGGCTGCATTTGCTGAAAAATATGGCAAAAGAGGAGCTTATTTCTTGGGAACCAAAACCAATCATCACAGCTGCTACACATACTGGGGGAAAAGGAAGGACAAAATCTCTCATTTATACCTTCTATCACATAATTATAAAGGTAAAACAATAACATCTTAAACTGTTAACAAAGGGAGACATTCTTGTAATTAGTTTTCTATAGTCTATTAAATAATTTTCTATAACATGAAGTTATATACCACTGCAAGATCCCTTAAAAAAAATAGGTTTTTGTACAGATTCAGTACCCTCTGAAGGTATTCTTTCTTCACATTGCACCCTGCTTTTTAAAACCAAAATATGTTCTGCTTTCTTACATATCATTTAGGGTTATGTGGAACATCTGATTGGAAGGGGGAAAAAAAAATATGACCAGAGATCATATGCAATATTGGAGAAGAAAACAGAGCTCTTCAGCTAAAATTAAACAAATAAAATTGCTAATTCACCACAACTGAGATTATAACAAAAATGGTACAAGTAGACTACAGCAGCTTCGACACAAATAATCTACACATCTCTTCAGACAGACACAGAGGGGATACAAAAGTTCCTCAGTGTGCTTGAGCAGGAGGAATATCTTGCTCAGATTAGCAACCAGGAAGTGGTACTGGGTGAGGATCTTTAACAGAGGTAGTATGAGAAACCTAATCAAGATTAGAAGAATTTGCTCATTTTAAAATGAAAGCACTATGGTGAAAAGAAAAGGAAGTTACACTTGACTATTTTCAAGTAGGTCCTGGTGTTGCCTTTTGCAACAGTAGGAGCAAAGCCAGAAACAAAGAGTTTGTACATGGAAAGGATCAGAAATGGGACAGTGATATGTTCACAAGGCAGCTCATCCCTGAGTGAAGTTTCATGTTTCTATCCATTAAATTTTATCATTATTGCCAACAGGCATCAAGGCAATATTCCCCTATGATTTCCCTCACTTAAAAAATAATAAAAAAATAAAATAAAAAAACCCCCCAGACTCTAAGTCTGTATGATTTGCAAATTGAATTTAAACCAGGCAGCTGCTGGTAGTTACAGACACATTCTTAAAAGCATGTGACAGAAGTTCACTGAAGCATGTTTTAGAGCATTCACATTTAGAGCATTGGAGTTACCCCAACTACTACATCCTCCTAGCAGAGGAGGACAGATAATTTGGGGTTTGTTTAGAGGCATATGGATGGTAATCCCTTATGTGTCAAAGAAACAGGTGTTAAATGGTATATATAAGTAAATTAGACATTGGAAATACTATTAGAGGACTAAAGACATTTCTTACCAGTAACAGAAGTATTAAAACCATTACCTTTTTCTCCTTACAGATTGTTCCCAGTTCAGTGTTACCTGAACAACACTGAATAATGCAATTAAAATGCCAATTAAACTTAATTTCAGTAGAGATTTTATTAACAAATCTTTATCTTAAAAAAACAAAAGAAAACCAAAAAATAACCACCAGCACCGAGAAAACAGATTTGCCACAAAATAAAAGCAACTTTTGTCATTATCTGTTGTCTTGTGTAACATAAAATAGCATGATCCCACACTTTTCTTAAGCATCATTGACCAAAACACAATTAACCACTAGGGAAACAAGAGGAAAGTCTTATTAATATTCTTTGTTTTTCTAATCTTCGGAGAGAATTAGCTTTGAGTCAGCTTTTCCCCTTCTGGTCCTGACATCTGGGCTACCTTCTCCTTTAACTGCCCCCTTCCATTTGTTCTGGAGTTGCTGTATTTTTGTGCTCCCTGCTATCCTTGGCTTGCTCTGCTCAGCAACCAGTGACACCCCAGCTCCTGACTCTCCCTAATCACCAGAACACTGTTCATACAAGCCCATTCCCTCCCAAAATAATTTCATAAAGTGTCTTGAGGAAAGGCACATTGGAAGGTCCTAGAGCCACAGGTATCTTGAAACAAGAAACCTGACTGCAAGACAGAATTGTTTGCTTAAAGAAAAACAAAAAGACTGTGTGCAGGGCACCTTTAGGTGCGCAGACTGAGGTTAATCTGACGTAACATCCTTTGTAAAGAACTAAGAAATTAAATCCTGGTCCTGCTCTTAAACATACAAGCAGCAGCATCAGATTAGTGAGTTCAGCATACTGAACGAAGCACTTCTGTTAATGCTGGTGAGAACACAATTAGTGCTCTGCAGAATGTGCCTAAAAATATCAACTTATTTGTAGAATAAAAACATTTAAACTATGAAGCATGTACGGCATAATACACACAAACAGAATAAGTAGTCCAGAAATTAGGAACAAGTGACTATCCATATCTGCCACTGGAATTATTTTATAGATTCATATGTCTATATTTAGATCTAGATATAGTTTAAAAAAAAAACCTGTTCATTTACAAGTCACAAGAGGCAAGCAAAGATTAGATCTGATCAGTATTTACACAACATCAAAAAGCAGAAGAGTAGTTTCCAAATTCTGTTGTTACTGGGGATGCTAACAACAACAAAATAACCCCACAATAACACACCTTCAGTTTATGTTCACAGGATTAAGATTTGTCCATGGTGAATCAAATTCAATGCAAATATGAAAGTGAATTTAGATCACAAAATTGACTGTCAGGATGTGATCTCTTACTCTGATTGTGATTTCAGGTTGCAAAGGTGCATTTACCTGATCCAGACATAACTAAATCTGCTGCTTAATTCAGTCAGTTCATATGAAAAACACCCTACGTGTGCTACAGCACTTCCTTTATGCAGAGCGTTACAAGGGTACTAACAATCCAAAACAATTTTCTATGTTTTTCCTTTGAGTGAATTTTTTTCCTTATCTATCTTGAGTTGTTCTTTTTATTCTTTACTTGACTTAACATGAAGATGCCTAGCAGCAGTAAAATATTTTCTCTTCCTTATTGTACTGTCAGCAGCATTACTTTGACCTTATCAGACAAATTTATGTTGACAATTTTCTCAAACTGTATTCTCTCATGAGCTACTATAATGTGCATCTTTATATTATCTGGTGTAATTTAGACGTGTGAGGAATTTTTTAATTATTAATTTTGTCCTGTTTTAAAATTATATATTAAAAATGGAAAGAAATCCCTGGACACATAAATCTGTGTTGCACTTTATGAATAATACCAATAAATAAATATTCATGCTTCTATTTCACTTATATTTCAAGATTAAAGCTATGAAGCTTGATATTCCAAATAATTAAGGTTACAATTGCCTAATACTTCACACTAAAATGTTACAGTACTTTTTCAGGTTGAAAGTGTGAGGAGCTGCTGCTTACAACACCATAGCACAGCAAGAATCAAACCACAACACAGTTAATTTGTAAATCAATGAAGAATTATGTCATGATATCTCAGTTGTGTTCAGAGAGCTGCTGATGGCACCAGAGATCCACAAAACTTACAGATTGTGGACATTCACTAATTACTTCAGTAGTATTTTTGTTACACAACAAAGGAGAAAAATGTGAACGTGGATAAAAATGTACAATAAATTATAAAGCTACACAAATTCAACCAAATTCCATTTGCAAAAAAGCTTAAAAGCTCTTCCTTAAAACAGCATTAACATGATCTAACTGATGTTAGATAATTCATTTGAACCAACTTAATCTTCTTGCAAAGTCCAATGGAAACTTTGAACAGTTAATCTCGCACTTGCTGGCAGACTGCTCTTGCAAACAGAAACTTTCTTCCACACAAAGAAAAATATCTGCAATATATAACTGTCAGTCTACAGTTTGCAATGGTCTTTATCCAGTGATGCACTTCATGCAGTTAAATCTGAGAACAAAAATAACCCACCAGTTGTTAACAGATCTATTTAAATTCTAAAGTAAATGAATATGCGCTCTACGAAAAAGAGTCTAAAAGTATCCAAAAAGGTACTTCCAACTGCTTTGATATCCTCACTTCTGAGAGGTCTAAGAGAAGCAGATGCCCTGGCTTGGAAAACCTTGACTCAGAGGAACCAGTTGAAACTTGACTGTTTCCAGACCAACCTGGCATTGCCCCCACCTACCCACCCACATCCATAAGCGCTCTCCAAGAGCAGCACTCAATGCCATGTAGCGGCTCCTTGGAAGACTGTGAATGGACAATGATCCCAGGATTAGGGAAACACCATCGCCCCCCCCCCCCCCCCCCCCAAAAAAAAATCTGCTAAAAAAATCCAATTTAGATTTTACTTAAGCCAAATTTTGAGCACCCTCACAGCTATCTCGGAGTTGCTCATGGGACAATTTAGGCCATGCTCCCAGGAATTAGCTTGAAATATCCACACTTTGTCCTCTTCTTGCCAGAAGCCTACCACTCCTGCACTTCCCTATGGCAGGCTGCTATAAACAAGAGGCACTGAAGAGCTCACCTTCTAGCTCATAAATTGCCACACTGGCTCAATCCCACGTGTATGTATCAGCTCAGGAAGAGTTGAAGAGTTTGACTTCTGAAACTCAAACTATTACGGCTTTTTCTGGGTTTTTTTTTTTTCAGTTCAGAATAGAACAATCTCCCTTTGGTGATAATTTTAGGAAGGCTGGTTGAGAATCTGTAATATGCCATAGGGAGTCCCAACTCCAGATACAATTATCTCATGAGTGCCTTTGTTTTGACTTCTTATTTCTTTTTTTGCCTTTTTTTTTTGGTCATCTCTTAAATGTTTGTCAGAATAACCCCTTAAGAGAGCCTATAGAGATACGTTGCAAAGGGGAAATTGAAGGATAAAAATCAAGCTTCGTAGTCCATAGTATCTGTATTTTTTTCATATGGAAATCTATGGCCAAAGAACAATCTTCTCTGTGACCCCTGAAAGAGTGATACAAAAGTAGGACCTTGGAAGGAGGATGTGAATTGTTCTGTGCAGCTGGGTTTAGCTGACATTGTTACCTATTTAGAAGGAGGGAGCCAGAACCACTGGAGTAAAAATTACCCGTATGATGGATGTTTTGCTTTGTAAATAAAAGCTCTTGAGTGAAAGAAAAACTGCTTTGCCGCGTCTCAGCATAGATCTTGTCCCCTTGCTCTCTAGGTACTACTGGTGGAAAAGGACTTTGAGATTAAGGAGACAATAAAATTTCTTTCTTACTTTGAAAGCTAGGGGAATAGGTTTCTGTGGCAAGGAAACAAAACAGAGGCTTTGGAAAAAAAAGGAAAAAAATCCAGCCACATGACATTTCTTGCAACTCCCTCAGCTGCTGTGGCATGGACTCACCCATCTGTTATCAGACGACACTTTCACTACAGCTCCAAATTGTCCAGGGTGGAGATTATTCACATGTCAGCTGGGACTTGGTTTCAGTGTAGCCTGCTCAGCCATCCTGGCAAAACATTTTTCATGAAACATCTGGGAGATGAGTTTCTATGGCCTGTCAATTATGATAAAGAATAGGAAAGGGACAATTTCCTCAAAATATTACTTCAGAGGCTTTTAGCTTTTTTTTTTTTTTAATAATTTTATGTGGTTTTGTCAATAAAAAAGGCAATGGAAAAGTGAAAGTTATTTTACTTCTACAGAGTTTTTTAAAGTCTTGTGTGAATTTGTCAAGGTCACATCCTGAATGTGATGCTGAGGAAGGAAGGTCAAGAGTCTTCCACAGAACTGGGGCCATTCAATGTCAGCAAAAAGACCACACCTGCCTCTTCCACCATTGCTGGGTTATGCCCCATGACCAACAGGTAATCTTTATTATGCACTAGATTTTACTTGATCATTTCTGTACTGGTAACCAAAGAAGACATATGACTCCCACAAAAGATTTATTACTGTTGTATCATTTTTTCTTTTACAAACATTAATCTTCCTAGTGTCCATTATTGATTTATGTACAAAAGATGAAGAAATTAATCAGCTTCTTAAAATTATGCCCATAAGCAATGACTACAGGAAGAAAAGTCATTTAAAATTTAATGTAGAATCATGCAGAAAATATTTTAACAAGATAGTTCCAAACTAAAGTAAGCAGAATCCCAGGATATTCAAGAAAAAGAAAAAATTACTCTTGAAATCAAAACCTCCCATTTGATCTGCAAAATTAATGAGTGCCCATAGTATTCCCCACCTGCATTTCTGCTTCCCAATTGGTATTTTGGTTTTGTTGCTGGGCAAGCTGCCAGTGCATATAGTCCACACTACATGCCTGTGCTGCTCTTCTGTGGAAGTGACCTAAAAAGACATTGAATAATACTTTATCCATAGTAAGACATGTAAGCCCACAGCAAGCACTACAAACAGCCATAAGAACACAGGTAAATGCTGGACAGAGCAAATTCCTGAGAGATTGGACAACATTTGACTTCTAGTGTAAAACAACACTGTCTCTTCATAAATATATATATGTATATTAAATCACATATATTAAAACCTTTCCATTTGGACTCAAATATACTGTGTATATATCACAGCTCAGATCTGTGATTGGAGCTCTGTTCAGTTGATATTTCACTCAAACAGAATATTCTTACTTGAGAAATACCTGAAACAAGCCATGTGAAACCCAGCAATACTTTTCATCAAGCTAATCCTAGACTGAAAAGCAAGACAGCTTATTTTAGAGTTAATTTCTCAGTCAGTTTGAATGATCATGAAAAATCAGAAAAACTTTGTCCCTTTCTCCAGTGTTTAAATAGTGGTACACTCTAAACCAAACCCTTAACTTTTCAAACTTCACCACCACTCTGGTTTGTGGTTGTGGTTCCATAGTACTGTCCAGTACTTTTTTTCATGAGTGTACAACTGAAGACCAGGGATGTGCTTTGTGCTCTGGAACTTACTGCCTGCCCTTGGAGACCTTTGGATAATAGCGAGACAGGTTTATCACTGTTGTAGAGGCAGAGAGGGAAAAAGCAAATGATACAGTAAGTCATTCTATATAAGCACACAAAGATTATGTATGGGGCCAACAGCATTTAGAATGTCAAACCTAAATGCTGCACATACATAGTAGCAGCTACTCAAGATGCTCCAGCTGAGTACAGTGGCCAAACAACTCGTACATGTCTTTACAAGGCAATAGGAATCCATAGAACAAACTTACAATCCTACAGAAGTAAATGGCTTTTGATATTGAATCTTTCAAGGACTGAAGACATTACTGATAGCAGGCCATTCCCCTGCAGTAATAGAAGATTATAATGTCTGTGATAATGTCAGAGGGCTAGATGCGCAGCATTACCCAACACAGCAGCCAACAGTAATGTATTACGCCGTTCAACTCATTTTCAAGGCTTACTCACTTCACAACAGCCTTCGATAAACTGCAAATCCAGTTTAACAGCTGAGCTGAGCAATCAATCATTCAGAAACAAGATTCAGAGCAGTCCTGGTGAACACACGGAAGGCAATTAGATGGCACCATTTGTGAAATAATATTGGTGGGAATTCTTCTCCCTCATCTGATTTATTTCTGTCAATCTGCAGTTTAGATTCTGTGTCATGATTAACTCCTTTGTCCTGAGATACCATATAAACGTAACACAGGCATTATTAAATGCTTCTGAAAGCAATTCCAAACCTCACAATTGCTGAGGAAATTGATTAAAGAGAGTCAGCTAGCACTGCTAATTTGCAACTGGCTATTTTTAATGACAGACTGATAAAATGAAATGCTAAGCTTGAGAATAAAACTCAGTTTATGTAATATGTTAACTTGTACAGAACACATTTGCATAAACATTTGTAGGATAAAATGAGTCCTTGGGCAGTTCAGAATATTCAGGCTGGCTGGCTTGGATGAGAAGCTAGACAAAAATATAGTGATTGCACTATCAAATTACAATGTCAGAAGTATCCATCAAAAGTCATAATCTCTTTATCTTGTTTGTTAAATTTTACAGAATAAGTTTTTTGCTTGTGCTCTGCTTCAATACCAGCAAGTAAACTCACTAGAGAGAGTTCAAAGAACCAATAAAGATATTCAAGGACAAAGGAAGTGAGTAAGTTTGGACACATGTAATTAAAAAAGTATGAAGTAAAAAGGTATGTAGTAGTTTCCAAACGCAGTATCAGAAAGATGGAAAATCCAAGGTGGAGGATAATTGCTTTAAGAGAAACAAAAGTGTTTGAGGACTTTCAGGAAAACTTTTATAAGACAGGTTTGACTAAATAGTAGATCATCGTTTTTCCCCAAAGAGAGAGATAGAAACGTATTTGAAGCAATCAAAAGATAAAAATCTGCACTGATTGCTCTCCAGAAAGCATGGTAAAACTGAATGCCTATGTCCTTACAAACACATTGCATGGATTTCCAAAACCCTCTGAAAAGCAGGTTTAAAGCAGAGAGAAAAAGAAAAAATCTTATTTCTGTAGAGAATTTTATATCCTCATTCCATTGGAACTGCATTAAGAGAAAGTTTAAATGATCATTATTTAAAAAAAAAATTAGAATATTATAGTAATAGAGACATATTCAATGCAAACACTGCAAATGGATCAGGTTCACCAACAATCAATGCATTAGAAACTTTCTCAGAGCCCTGAAAACTGATTATCTACGTTTTGAAACCTCTATAAATCAATTGACTACAGCTAAGCAAAAGGTGAAATTCAATTTTACAGTAATTTAGGAGTTTTCTAAACATGCACATTTGACAGAGTTTACACAGGGACAAAAGTAAATCTCTTGAACACTAGTTTGCAGGAATGGGACACAGAATTGATATATCTGTATTCAGACTGGACTTCAGGTTTTGAAAAGGATGTCTGAGCTGACAATATATGCAGTCCAAGTGATATTTCTTTCCTGTTGCCAGACTTGACACCTGAATGCTTGATGAACTTAACACAAGGATCTATTCCTAGACACAGGGTATAGATGCTAGAGTCCTAAAGTAAGAAGCAATTTGTAGTTTATGAGCTTCATCATCTACCACTATTCTACAAAAAGCAGAAGTCTATAAGCTCAAAAATTCCCATTTTCCAATAAAAAAATGGAGATGCATATATCCAATAAATGAGCATAACATTTTATCTTAGCAAGTTCTTACCCTGTGATAAGAAAGGACATGAACTTCCTGAAATTAACATATTTGCACACAATAATTTGCTGTAAATCCACGTATTGTTTTCCATAAAAACTCATCCATTTTTCAAAATAATCTTATAAAACTTCTCAATTAAGGTTGAAATGTCTATTGTATTTTGTTTCATTTTTTATTGTCACCACATGACAGAAAACTCCTATCCCCTCTAACAAGATGGGGCAGGACCCACTCCCTTCTGCTTTGGAGAATGAAAGCCACCTTTTATGTCTGTTGACCAGTCTGGCCAATTGCTTCAAAAGACATTTACTAGCATGAAGCCATCATCAGGTTTTGACAATCTTTCTAATATTTGTCACTGAAACACCTCTGATGATACAATCTTTGATCTTCATTGTGGCTGCAAGTGTTCTCACACAGCGTATTGGCCTAGACTAAACACTCAGTAATATTCAAATCCTTTTTTTCCTTACATAGCTCTACTACAGGCATTCTCCTCAGCGCATTTCTGAGTACAGTCTTAAGTGTATTTTCTGCTTCAGATAAAAGACATGGGCTTTGTGAGAATTGTATTTTGAAAATTTTACCTCTACCAATGAGTCTTCTACAACAAAGTTTCATGCATTTCTGAGTCACAATGTATGAAAATATGACTACAAATTCCTTTTGTTTTGTTGATAGAAGTACAAAAACTCATTAAATACCCACTAATCAGTATTTCATTAGAGGGAAAAACCCCCCGAATACAGATTCCCTTAATACAGACAATTATATAAATAAGGCAGCAGCACCAAGCAATACATGGAAGCACTAAAGTTCGCTCACACTTGAGATTTGCAGGCCTTTTCAAATAGCTTGCTTCTGGCTATCTTCGGTTTTGTAACATTTTCACATTAGTTTTGGGCAGCACGAATTATCCCACTTTTCAACAAGAAATCCTTGGGGCATTTTAAACATGCTTGAAAATAAATAATTAATGCATTGGACACCATTAATTAGCAAAACTCAGAAACAGCTACTGTTACAGATCCTGAAAAGTTTTTCTAAACTTGTCAGGCTGTTAATAATAAATAGAGTGGAAATGGCCAATTAACACACTTAAATAACAACCTTTATAAACAGTGAAAAATGTTATTTTTTCTGTTCTTTCAACACTAGAAAAAAAAAACTCTGCTACATTAGCTCTGATACTTCACGAAAAGAAATGTGGTTTTTTACTTTATGGAAAGTTCTAGTTCTCTATGTGAACTAGACAGAGAGAATCAAACACACACCTAACCATGACAATTTGTTTCAAATATTGGAAATACATGTATTTACACTGGTGTGACAATAAAGTTTGTTAAAAATAACATTTGAAGGTGAAGATTTATGATAATATTTACTTAGACATACAATTGGAGCACTGGGAATAAAAACACGATGATGACTGGGAGTAGTCAGCATGGATTTACAAAGGGGAGATGCTGCTTAATCTGATAGCTGTCTCCCATGAGAAGACAGGCTCAGTGGATTATATGAGAGCAGTGATGATGTGTATCTTGACTTCAATAAGGCTTCCAATGCTGTCTCTCATAATATCCTCATAGACAAACTGACAAGGCATGAACCAAAGAAGTAGACAGTGAAATGGATTGAAAACTGGCTGAACTGCTGTGCTGGGCTCAGAGTCTTCTGAGGAGTAGCACACATTCCAGCTGGAGGCTCTACTATTATATCAACGAAAAATAAGCCACAGTAGTGTGACGGTAACAGGATCAAGGAGAGAGAATAAGGCAAAATCAGGCAGCAGTACTATTCCCTTTCTTTCCTTTCTCCTAAAAATTAATAGATCTGTCAAATGAGAAAATTATACAAAATTGACTGCAATAACATTTGAGGCTTATCAGTATTCATCTTCAGGTGACCAAGACACCGAAACAGCTTACACACCACGCCGGTATGGTATAAACCATCTACTTGACAGTCGACAAAAACTGCAGTACACTGAGCTATAATATTGTTGTTGCACTACCAGTTCATTTATTCATGAACTGCAGAGGAAAATAAGCACGTGGAATGTATATAAATTTTCAGTTCAAAAGTTACTGCCATCAAGGGACAGCCCTAAGTTATGCACTACCTTTAAAAAAAAAAAAAAAAGTTGTTGTTGGTTTTTTTTCCCCTGGAATGCATGCATTGCATCTAATGAGCACACCCTTAGCCTCCTTCTTTTGAAACAAAGTGTTCTTTTGTTGCTTGGGGCTCACAGTCAGCACGACATATGCACCAGAAACAAAACTGGTCTAGAAGTTTGGAAATAAGTACATTCCATTTTCTGCCTTTTTTTTTTTTTTCTTTTTCCAAATAGCAAGACTCCAGTTTCTTATTTAACTGCATCCTCATTGGCTACTCTTGCCTGTAGGTGGTCATGCAAAGCAGAGTAATCCACTAAAGGACACAAGACTTCAGATTAAAAAAAAAGAAGATTTTTAGGCAATGATCAGAGAAGAAATTTGATTCCCAGCAGTAATGCAGCCCAGGGAGCATTTCTGCTTCCTTTACACCACTGACAATACTTGAAAAGTATAAAAATCTTGATTAGCTTATGCAAGAATAAAATAGTCTGTATTTGAGATGCAGCTGTCCTGAATAATGTAGGGCAAATTATATTCTTTACCTGGCCTGGCCAATTCTCAGAGCAGTCTAAAACCTACTGCTGGCCTGAGATCCAGCTGCCATGCTGCCAACTAAATCCAAATGCCTTTGAGACAGGAGATACCAGCGACCATCATGGAGAACCACAAACAGGGAAGTCTTCCTTACCTGGGTGAAATGATGGACTACACAAGGTTGGCAAGATGTCCAGTCCAGCACTTCACGAGTATGAACAGTACAGTATGAAACTCAGTACGAGGCCTTTTTTAAACAGATGTAATGCCTTAACTTATCTTTGAGTTGTGATAATAATGTTTAAGTCTTTGTGACAACATCAATATTTTGCATTTATTAATGACGAGTGCTGTGTATCAACAAAAGCATAATTCTGTGGTTTTCAGACTGTCATTAAGCAAAATAACAACAAATATATATAGTTTTCATATAAAACTGGCTCATGAATAAATTTAACTGATAACTAAGATTTACAAGGGAAATATGTTTCTATCAAAGACCTAATGAAATGAAAAACCTACGACTTATTAAACCACCAAACATTCCCAATCAAACCATACTCACAGACTTTGAATAACCACAAAGACTTCAAACATATGAAATCTTCATATTTAGTTATGATGAAATTAAAAACTATCTATTTCAAAAAGATAGTGGCCAAATGGTGGCTTCAGAAAATACTAAGGGTAAAGCACATAACTATCCACTTGTAATGAAAAAGTAGTACCAGTGAAGGAGAAAGAGACAGAAAATATTCAATTTGCTGTTTCTCTATAAAATTCAGAACAACAAATTTAATTAATTGAATTTAAAATATTTTATACACATACCATTTTTCTAATTCTTCAGTTTAGATTTCACAATATATTAATTATTAAAACAGGTTATTGAGTCAGTTCTTCAAAATAAGAATACCAAAATGAACTGCTAAGAAATGTGGTTGGCATTTCCTTCTTTTTCCTTATAGTAAAATCTATTTTACTGTAACTATCAAAGTGTTATCACACAGCTTTATGTTTTCCTCTGTCGGTCTCATACAAAAACATGCACAAAAATGGGGGAGGAGAGAGATGACGAAAACTTCTGCTGTAGTTGACATCTGATCTGAATTCTGATTACCACCTGCTGTATCGTTTAACTAGAAACAAGACCTAAAAATCTCTCTAGAGAATATATGACTGTGATTTAGCTAACTGACATCTGGATGCTCTACATAAATATAGCTGAAAGAACATTTTCCTGGCAGTTACAAGCCTGACTGGTAAAGTAAGCAGTTTGAGCATTAAGGCTTCAGGTGGCTCATTACATCTCTATTGACAACTCAAATATTTTTTCCCTAAATCTTAAACCAGTTCCTACAGAAACTCTTTGCACCATGCACAGTTGAGTTCTGTGACCAACCTGGGAGGAGAAGTCTTTGTCTTCTCTGAAAAACACACCCAGGATGCACATATTACACTACGCAGTCACAGATAACCAAGGAGGCAGGAATGCTTTATATATATCTAGTCCAACTTATAAAAATTGTTTTGCAACAGATTCTACAGTTCATCTTCTATTCTATATTTCACAATGAAAGCTACAATATATCAAAAGAGGTATCTATAAATACAGGTTCATTTCATTTAAACGAAGGTCATCAAAGAGTAGCACAAGCAGCAAATTCAAAGCTGTATAGAAAGGCAAATCACTAGAACAACCTCTTTAAAGCCTAAAACCTCTTTATGTTTTTATTGAAGGTTACTTGTCACTGTGATCATCAAACATTGTGAACAGAATTAGACAGAAGGCACATCGTTGGGTAGACCCTCTGCACTTAACAAATCTGGAACAAACACGTTCAAGCAATTCAACCAAGGAAAAAAGGCATTTTCACATCAACACCTTAGGTCTTACTAGGAAAACAGAGGAGGACAAAATAAAGGAATATTCAGGATAAAAGTTAGCTAATTAAAAACGTGACTTAAGAGTAGATTTATACCAAATATCTTTAAAATTACAAAATGACGCACTGCTAAATGTCAAAAACTTTACCTTATGATAAAAACACTTGGAACTAGAATTTTTGTGATGCAGTTGAACACTTTTTTTCCTGAACAGATTCAAAGAGCTTAAGTACAACTAGTTTCATTTTCCAAATTAAATAAAGATAAATAAAATAAATGAAATTTATCCTCTCAAATTGAAAAAAAGACAGTTAAATGCATTTTAGAGTCAGTAGCAACTGCAGAACCTGCACTCCATCAAGCTGTTACCCAGTTTTTATAAAATTAAGAGATACATTCAGAAGCCTTAATATGATAATGCATTAATATCATAGTGCATTGTGTCTCAATATCACTACAGGACAACTTTTAAAATGCAAAACAAAATTAAGTTGCAACATAACCCGATTCAATTTAATTTGTTAAATCCCATTTAGCCAAGTTCAAAAACTCTTTTCTGCCAACATCAGCTGTTTTGGTTGCCAGTTAGTAACAACATTACCACATCTGCAAGAAGAGGTGAAGCCACGGGCACCACGATGGCGCACAGAGCTCTTAACCGCCTTTCACAAGTATGTGCTTTCAGCAATGGGCTGCTTAAATAGATTGAGGGTTTAACTGCTGGATAGGAGAAATCCTAATAAACTGGATACAAGTCAAATATTGCAATCCTCTGATTTACTTGAAAGCTTCCAAAATTTCAAATATCACAGTTATTTCTTACATTAATGTGACCAATTCACTTGGTAGAACTGGTTGGAAAATCATAAAAGCAGTAAATGTGTTCTGTGAGTAGGCAATAGGACTTGGGAGTTGTTGGGATTTTCTTCTTAGTTGGGGGAATATTTTTCTAATAGTACAGAATACTCTACCTTTAAGTAGATTTTCTCATGTCTGGTTAAAATTATAATGCTTCAATTTACTATAGTTTTACTTTAGTTTACTCTGTATGTGGATTACTTATTCAGTTACAAAGCTACTTAAGATTTTCTTGTCTCTTAGGCTGCAGCTCATTGCTTCTCACCATTATAGCAAATAACTGAAATTGACTGAGTTAAAAATACATCAGATTTGTCTCATACATTTTTAAAAAGTCACTTTTTTCCTTTGATAATCCATAATATTTCCACAAACATCTACATCAGCAGAGCCAAGGTGGTAGTAAAGAAAACACCTCATGAAACTGCCCCTCAGTCAGCAGAAACCCCAAGTACACCAGGAGCTATGACACCAGAGTAACTATTTGTTGAGTCTTACAGTGAAAGAGGTAGGAGAACTACTCCAGCAAAATTACTTGTATTTTTAAACTCATTAGTTAAACTACATCAGTTCCCCAGTTCAGTTCAGAAGGGACCACAGGAGGGCCTCCAGGACTGGCACATGGGAAGGAACGAGCTACCTGGGGCAGCAGGTGACAGGACTGCTGTTGGCAGCAGCTTTCAGTATTTGCCAAAATACACCTTGTGGTGAACCCCCACGAGACATTTGAGAGGATCAAAGGGCCTGCTAATGTCAAAAGGGGCAGTCCTGCTGTTCCCAGCTTCTCTTTCACTGGCCATGTGCTCATCTGACCTCTTGAGAGAAGTGGTTCAGCTTTTTGCCAGCAAAATAACAATTCAGCAGGAGAAAAAAAAAAAGTGACAAGTATTGGAGCTGGCACAGGAGAAACAGGAGGAGTGTCTGGACTACAGGATGAGAGAGAGGAAGCCCAGTAGGAAGCAGCAAGCTGTTAGATAAACTCCAAGGTGTCATGAAACTTTACGCTTTGAGACCTAGGTTAAAATTGCTATTTGAACAATTCATTATTTCAGGCACCCAAGCACTTCTAGGGAAATGAGACAAAAGAAGCAAACTTCATTTAAATACAGGTTGGGAACAACTGTCAAGAGGAGCAAGGTCAGCATAAATTCCCTTGATCACATCCCTTATCGCTGTAAAGTACAAACTGCTTTTATCTTTTAACAGTTGATTAATATGACTAGTTAAGCCTCCATCAGATGAAGAGAAACAGAGATATGTGAACATGTGCTGAAAATTAAAGGGTGGTAAGAAGGTGAGAAATGAGTAGGCCATCCCCCTAAACTCTGCAGGAAGCACAACTTTTAGTAGCCAATTTGTAAATTGTAGTTCCCAGTCTCATTTCAGAGCTCCCAGCCCTGTCAGACATGAAGATGACCTCATTTGCACTGAAGTGCATTGCCTCATTTTCAACAATACTTTTGGTCTGATTAAAGACAGAACAACAACACACCACCACCACCACACTCCATGGGACAACACACAAAAAAGACAACAAAAGCAAAAGCAAAAAAGGGAGAGAAAGCTCATGGCTGGCACTGCTCTGAGACAACTCAACCACTGGCTTTTTCTCTTTCACTTCTCACAGTATAACCCAAAATATCTTGGCTTCATCCTGATTCTTGTCAAGAATACTGCTGAGTGCTCAGAACTTTTAAAAAATGGATTTACTAGGAAGCTGGGAACAAATCCATTTAGATGAATTGTAAAATGAGGGCTTAGCATTCAGTTGCACAAAATGACAGGCACATGCTGAAATGAATTAACCCCACTGGCTTGGCTATAATACCTAGTGTCTTTACATGTATCATTCCTACATTTCTAAAACTGTTTAAAAAGAAAAACTCCTAAAATGTCAAGAGAGTAAAGGAAGGGACTGAAAGAAGAATCGAGCTCCTCATTCTGGTTTTGATTTCTTAGTGATCTTAGCAAATCACTAACTCATTCTTCACTTTCTGCCTCATAAAATTGAGAAAAAACTTGATATATATCTGACACTTTTAATATGAAAAGCACTTTAGAGAAGCTTTTTGACACAGGATGAAAGATTGTACTTTGCCATACAGAATAGCTGTATTACCTGACATGCTCATTATACACTGTCAGAGAGCAACAACTTTCAGCATATTTTCCTCTTATTATTCCTCACACTTTGACCGTGTTCAGTAATTACGGGTGGAATTTTGTAGATTGCTTTAGTGACTTAGCAAAGTAATTCCCTCAGAAATTCCAACAAACCTATTTCTCAGTTGTTCAGAAACGTTTTAAAGAGTCTTGCAGGTATGGGGACAGGGTTTTTTGTAATGCACTCTTCTCAGTTCACAGAGTTTCAAAAATAGGAACCATCCTTATTTAAAATCTCTGGCATTTCTTATTGTTATAATTGAAAAATAACCCAAAGGAACAATTTTTCCTATTTGGTGTCATTAAACACTGCACACATGCCTACACAAGCAGCATTCACTTCACACAATTATTTGTGATTTCTATGCTTAAGTTTTTGGGTCACAATCCAGAGCCAGTTTTGTCTCTTTTCCCCGTTTGTCTCTGTTGCATGGGCTGCACAGAGGCACAAAGATAAGGTGACCACATTGTGAACGTTACACGATCATTTTTGCTGCACAGATTAGCCCGGCTCCCCTGGCTGTGCTTACAGCTATTGGAATTTCTCTAGCAAATCAGAATGATTTTTGGCACACTTCAGACTCACTCTCCTTCAGCAGAAATTGGCCTGCCTATTTTAGAAACAATCAGAAAGCACCAACCACACATTTATTTGACTACCTGACCTGCCCTTCAAAACAGTCATTACCATGCAGAATGATGACATTCTGCAAAGAGGAAAGTGCCATTCTCAAAAGCAGCAAGAGCTTTTGGGAATCATTTCAGCAAGCCAAACAATGCTGCTCAGCCAATGAACTGACATCACTCCTAAAAATACTTCTTTGTATGTCAGTGCAAATTCCGCCCAGACACACTAAACAAGGAGGCTGTATGTTACTTGTGGGTGGCAGCCAGCCGAGACTGCTATCTCACTACCCATCTGCTTCTTCCATAATGCCAAATCCTGGGACCTTTATTAAAAACAGGACTTGAATTATGCGATTTGCCAGGCTCTGCCCCTTTCCTAGTATTGACTCTAACACAGTGTCATACTTCTGCCTAGAGGAAGGGAAGAAACCTGCTTCTCCTTCAGAGGCTTTCACAGGAGGTTCAGCCAAAATACATTAGTTGCTTTTGAAAAATCTTAGAAAATTAATGATGTATTTCTATTTCTTCGACTCCTCATGCCAGCACACTTTCTGCTTTTCCTCAATATGAAAGTCATTATAGAGAATAGCTTAGCCAAGTGCAAAGGAATCCAACGAGAGGACTCCTAATGAAGGTGCATCTCCTCACAAGCGCTACATCATGGAGTACTGTGGGGAAAGAGCTGCAGCAGTGCATGACAAAAATGTGGGCTGCAGAATGAGCTGGTGAAAGCTCCCAGGACTCCTCAGCTGAAATCTCCACCTGAGGCTGTCTTAGGCCTGTGAACATACCCAAAGTTTAATTTTGGTCACATCCTGTGAATGTTGTCTATGTCTAACAAGATGTTCCAAATTCCAGAACTATTCCAGGACACATTAATTTCCAAAGACTTTCAGCAAATCAAAGATCTAGGACGAATTTGGCACATTACTGTCTGCCTTGAATCACCTATTGAACTACAGGACTGCTATATAAGGTGGCTTAGTGGAAGGTGTCCCTGCTGATGGCAGGGGGGTTGGAATTAGATGATCTTTAAGGTCCCTTTCAACTCAAACCATTCTATGATTCTATGAAAAACAAAACCCTAAACACTTATCTTATGTTTTTTTTCTTTGTTTAATTTAGGAAGTAAAAGTAACTCCTTTTTATAAACAACATGCACTCTGGGGCCAAGATAATTTTACTGTGCACTTGTTATTTAAATGAGTGCAGCATCTCCATATGGCCGTATGGATGCTAGATATATATTATATACTCAAGGGGCATTGAAGGGTTTAAAATACATATGTTAACAAATAATGCTGAGTTGGCACCCATGCATTACTGTCTTCACTACATACAGTAATAGATTCTATTTTTTCATTTATTATTTTTCTTAGAAGTATTTTTTAAAAGCTAAAAAGTACTTGGGGATTTCACAGAGACTTTACAATCAGGTTATTTCAAGAATTACACTACTGGAAACATCTTATGGCTTGCAGTCAGTTCTGGTATGGTAAATCATACTTTTATCTATGCTCTTCAAAGCAAAACCGAAACTGAATTCCATATATATATATATAAATATTGGTTAAATCTAGAATTCCCAGACAAGCTTCTTAGTATTAACACTTCTCATTTATTATGATACTATGTTAATTCATGCCAGATGGAGACTATTCAAATGTTCATGACTTGTACTTGTCACAAACATATGTTCCTGGAATAATGGAGTGGTTTCTTAGCAAACAACATCCCATATTTAAAGACCTATGATGAGGCTCATAAAAGAAAAAAACCATAAACAGAGAAGGGCACAGCTGGAAAAGGAAAAATTCAGGTTCTTCACTACCTAGAGGGTTAGGGAGGGTAATGGATTCTCTGCACACTCCTAGCTGTATGCTGGGCAAAGAGCCCTAACCTATTCCAACCAGCTGAAGAGGAAACACTTTGTACCTTCTGACAGCCCTACATCAGAGCAATTCTTCTGGCACATTCAAGGCAAATACTTTCAGCACAGGGGAAAGCAAGCTAAAAAATTAGGTCTTCAAAATCCTGCATTTCATTTCAAGGCCTACCTTGTAGAAGTGCACAGGGTGAATGTGTGTATGCTCAGAGAGTGTCAATTAGAGTGCCTGAATATAGTTAGAGTTTGGGTCTTGTTACAATAAACCCATGAAAGACATGATCAGGGATAATAAAGGCTTGTTT
Organism: Caprimulgus europaeus; assembly: GCA_907165065.1. The sequence continues at coordinate 16,948,673 of OU015538.1, read as the reverse complement.
TCAGTGCTGTCATTGATTAAGCCATCAGACACAGGTGCTGTAGAAGAAGAACATATATTATAAATTTATTTTTAAAAATAGCCTGCCTAATTAGAAAAATAGATTTCTCAGCTTGTTGCCATAACGTCCTTGAATTAAGAGCACAATTTCTCTTCCTTACCTATGTTCCTCATTCCTACTGCCAGAGTTAACTTCTACCTGAATGCTTAATTTTCAATACAATGAAAAGTTTCAGAACACCTTCCTCAAATATTGTGAAGGAGGGATGCAAACTCCAAACCAAACTTCTGTCCTGTCATAACTAGAACATGCAGAATTTCCAAACTCTTCATGTGTATGTTTGAACACGAAGATTTGGAAAAAGAACAGTGAATGGAGGAATAACCTTGAAAAAAGGCAACAGAGTTGAAAATGGCCCATGATGGAATGAAAAGTGGGTGATAGGGGTGTAAGTGGGAAGACAGAAAAAAAAATCCACGCCAAAAAGGATCACACACTCCAAATGGATAGAAAATGAGTGGCATAAGTGGTTATGAAAATATATTCAGAGGAAAAAAGCACCAAAGGAAACTCACAAAAATTTAAACATTCTCTCCAAGCCAAAGATGTCACCAAGAAAGAAAAGAATTTGTACTAGAAAAGGAAAAAAAAGGACTTTTGTGTTGAAACAAAAACACTAAATGAATTGGACAGGTTGCACTGCATGTCACACCAAGAGTTTTAAGCTCTACATTTCAGACATGCAAAGATGTTAATAATCACAGAAGAAATTTTTATCCTTACACTAACCAAGTTACATCACCTCCAATAAACACATTAGAAGGAAATGTCTGTTTAAAATACTGAACCATGTTGATACAACAAACTTTCAAAGGCACCGTCAGAGGCAGATTACATGGGGAGAAATTACCCCTTTGGTAGACAATTCTGCCAGAGCACAACTCGTTCTCACTCACTGGACAGTGTGGTGCCGATTCCCATCAGCCGTGCAAGAGAGGCAACCTGGGCAGGAGCATGTAGAACGCTGATCAGTGAGCACTCAGCTGTGTGTAGGGCACATGCACTCATACCGACAAAATTCTGCCAGAAAAAACTTGATTTTATTTTTATTTTTTTCCTGCTGGGGAAGGGGAGGACAGGGAAAAGCCAAAGTGAGGAGAAAAAGATACGAGTTGCTGATGCCCACTGGTACATAGCAGCAGTTTGGGGTCACACTCTGTGTCCACAGGAGAAGCACACACTTATACAAAGACTGTCCTACAGTCAACTTCATGCAGACATGGTTTCTGTCATGAGCTAACTTTGTCTCATCTCTTGTATTTTTCCTCACAAACTCCACCAGATTTTACTGTGCTAGTCAACTCAAAACACAGATCCACACCCTATACAGTCTGTATATATGCAACAAATTATAATTCAGTCCAAGCAGATTATTAAATTACCAGACTGATTTTCTTCAGGGTATTAGAAAACTAATATAACTAGTTGCTTTAACAGGTATTTTCACTTAATGTGCCTGTTCTTTCTCCCAAACTGACCGACAGAGAGCACAGTTTCCAAAAAGGAACAGTTTGCAGTTGCACGTTTGTGTTACAGAGGCTCCACAAACTCATTTGACTCAATGAATCAATTCATAGCCCAGTAATATGCATCACCTTTTAGGCTGCTCAAGGTCAGGATATCATCCATTTTGGAAAGGCAGATGAGAGAAAGGAAGTGATGGGAAATTAGGACTATAAGAAATTTTTAGATTTTGAATTATCATGACAGAATGAGCTTCTGCAGCACTGAAAAGACCATTATAATATTTATCGAGTTCTGCCAGTAGTAATGGCAGCATGTTTCCTCTTCTATGCTGACTCAATGTGTATAGAAAATGAAAACCTGTTGGATGAGATAATAAAATGTGCATGTGTTCTGCCTGATAGCAGTAGCCCTGGTGATAATCCCATGAATTCCCAAAATATGTCCCAGCATGATTCAGAGAACAAGTATTACATCCTGCACAGAAAAAGAAGGGGAAAAGAAGGGGCAGTAGTAGGAATGACCAAAACCTCAAGCGTAACAAACAGGTAAAAAAAAACCTCCACACAACTGTTTCTTTCAGAAAAAAGCTAAAAGCAAGCAGCCACCCAAGAAGCAACTATTCAGCCTTCAGTCAAATATAATCTAAAAATTCCCATCACTCAATACAACGCACATAAGTTTTAATTTGCCTCTGTCATACATGCTTTGTTTACAAGCCCTGAGAAATGATCTCCAAAGCATTCACCTTTCTGTGGCTGAGACAGATCATATGTGCTCCTGAATACAGAGGATAATACTCTTACAAACCTTAAACATATTCTTTTCCACATATAAGAGCTGCTTTACAGAAAAGAATCAAGACATGCAATAATTTTTGTTCTGATGTGTATTTATCCATTACTTCAAAAAAAAAAAAAGTTTTCTGTTTTCAGTCTTCTTAGATAATGGGAAAATGAAAGAAAAGTGGAAAATATTTTGCATACTCTTTAGAATTGGTGAGATAAGGTTACTTATGCCTAGAATGCGTGCAAGAGTTTGCACATAAGCCAGACACATAAACAGGCATACATATATGAACATAAATATGAACAGCTTTTTAAATATATAGTGCTATTTTTTTTGTTAAAAACCACATATTTTTGAAAATACCCAAAAGCTACTCATAATAACCAAGCAGAAAAATATTCTTCTTGTTCTTTTTTAAAAATAGTTGGTTCAATTGCTTTTTACTGCAGACCATTTAACTTGCTCTCCTTCAGTGACAGAAGACAAATCAAAAACTGTCACGTATTTTAAACTGTGATCTGCACCACACTTGAAGTTTGAACTACAGCTCAAAATCATTGACTCAGACCTACATTTTTGCTATTCCTAGATTTGTCTCAAAATTCAGCTCTGCTAGAGATACATGGATTCTGTCTAATTCAAAAATAGGACAAAATGCTATTCAAGGCAAAGAAGTCCTACAAAGCCATTACACCTACAAACAGTCCAAATAGCCATGAATTCTCATCTCCTCTTCACACCCGTGATGATTCATCTACTCGGCCTCTCTCCTATGCAAATGCCTGTTTTACCTGTGCAGCTTTCACATATTTCACCCTTAAAGAGTGATGTATTCCCTGACCGTTCCCTTGTCCCTATTCCCAGTCTGATTCACAGATTCACCCTGAAGCTTTTTACTACACTCTCAGTCTCCCCTTTTTTCTGGAATGGATCTCTCACATCTCCCCAGAAAATGCATCTTCTCTTTCCCTTTTTGCAGCCACATTCAGCATTTTGCTGAAGTCTCAGCCTACTAACTAGGCCTCCTGAAGGAACGGTTCCCCACCTCCTTCATGACTTGCAATCATTTGCTGTGCATATTTGAGGAGTTTCTCTTGACACATATTTGAGTATATTCAGCCAATGAACAGAATTTTCCACCGATGAGTCACAACTACATTCAGTTATGAGGATGACATTAGTGTCCAGCAAAAGTTGCAAATACTGCTGTCCATAACAAGTTCCTTCACTAAATCCATAGATAAATATTTTTCTATTGTCAACCCTGAAGACAATGGTACTATATTTGAACACATGCATATATACATCCAGAGTCATGATTTGTCTCTTTACATTGAGCAAAAGTTCTCCAGGAAAGACTTTAATAAAAGGATAAATTACTCAGAATGGATTACAGAAAAACTTTACCCTGGATCAGCAGTTCAACCTGACTCTAGAAACATTCTGGGTGCCAAGTGGGACATAAGAGACAAGAAAAGACACCATGTCACTGCAAGAATTTTCTTTACCTAGTACCTGAAAAGCAGGAACTCCCAGAAGCAGAAGATACTGGCTGCAATATTGAATCTGCTACAGCAGCATCCCATAAGGGATGTTCTGGAGCATGTAACTTATGTGAGGAAAAAAACTTGCAAATCAAAGCTTTTTGAAGGACTTGTTTCTATTGACTCTTCAAAAAGACTCTGCATGACTTTTCCTGTCATTGCTGAACATGGAGATTGCACCAAAGGAAAAATACTCCAAAGGACAAATGCATCAGAAGTCAAAATTCTTTATAGAGTGCAATAAAACAAACCCTATACTCCAAGACCAAACTAGTGCATCTTCCATCTTCTATTCAGTGAATAAATCACTGTCACTAAACACAATGAAAAGGGCAAAAAGGACACTGCACTTCATTTGTAATATACTGCCCATACTCAATTTTGTATTCCTTTTGTTATTCAGTGAGTAACGTTTTACTGCACCACTTGCCTAGATTAAGAATGTCTCAATCTACATACTTATCATTTAAAACCACGATTTCCCCTAAGGGAACACAATGGGAGTACATGATGTTAATTAGCCTTATGGCATTATATCCCAATTCTGCGTTCAGTACACCATTGTTGTTGCATTCACAATGCTATTCCTTCAACCTCTTATGAAAAGGATCTGCAGTTAGTCAACTTGGAGCATATTACTTTCCCATAAGGGAAAGAGACTCATGTAAAATGTACCGGCCTGAAGTGAACACCACTAAAACATTAATGCACTGTTCTTTAAATAGGCTTCCCTTTTATGTTCATTTTATCCCAGTGTCATGTGAAACTGCCTGACATGTTTTGTTTGGCTGGTTTTTCAAAGAGTGCAAATTTTACTCAGTCCAACTTCTAGGCCCCTGCAGCCCATTCATCCAATTAAAGAACTGCAGAATGGGAATAGAAAAAGCGCTTTGCAGAGCTTTAGAAATATTGTCTCTCAGGAAGGCTGCCTGCAAAAAGCGAACAAATCCATTGTGCAAACTGGTGCATTCCAATAGAATAAAATTGCTCCTCAAAGTCCCTTTATCCAACATGGATTACTGACTCCTGATAGCTGCAGGTTAGTTGAAGGTAGAGTCTATTGAGGCAGGAAAGCTCTTAGTACCTTTTATTATAACACATCCTCCCCCCATAATCTATAAAAAGGCCTCTAGGAGCCCATTCATTTCTACACCTCTTCGCCGCCTTTCAGTTTCAATAATGCTGAGTACAATTCAGTACTTTTTTCAGCCCACTGTAGTTTTCATATGTGTTCACATGCTAAATATTCCTAAAATGCCCTTGGGAAAGACAGACTGCCATTTATTATTTCAGGTTCTTGAGAACTGCAGTTCTTGCAGCTACCTGGGAATATTGTTTCAGACAGTTCTGCTAAAACCTGCAACCTTGCCACCCGACCACAATAAGTGACATTTTCATGTGAAGTGCCATGTGATACCCTTTAAAACATATTAGTAATATAGATAAATAGCAGAGGAAGACATTTAAAACTAGGCTGACAAGCAAAGGCTAAACATCAAGTTTTTATGATTACTGAACTAAGATTTGAGTAAATCCACAGCAATAACTGCAGAAGACTAATTATGCACTGCTTCATGCTGACTGAAAACTCAGGAATACTGCTTGATTGTCCAGATTTCAGGCACACACATACACACACACACACTTCCTCTTCAGAGAGAGAAGAATTAGCTAGCTGAACAAATCTGTTCTCCTTTTTCTTAAGAAAGAGCAGAAAACCACAAAAATTGAGCCACCATTCATACATCCCACCCCCAAAACGTTCACACAGTTTTGGTAGCCTTGACATTAAGTCATTCCCTTTGCTTCTCTAGAACCAGAGGATGCTCCCTTTCACATGGCCCCCAGATTAAAGCAGGGACTGCTCAAAAAATGAGTTCACATTTAGACTGGTTTGAACGAATCACAAACTTCTAATGAATGGGATATAAAGCTGAAAAATGTTGCAGGTAAATCAGCTGTAAAAATTGGTTGCTACAGCCCACTGTGTGGTACCTAAATCTCTTGGGTAGTACTGGGGCAGTTAGTTTGGATGTTGTTTTTCCACCGTGATTAGGAAGTGTTTCTAAGAAATATGTTCATACTGTTTTTCTTCTCTATTTAGAAAGTAAATCCTTGCTTATTCTCACATGGGATTGATGTACCACCATACTTAAGATCTGGCATAGGAATTTGCCAAAATAAATCATATCCTGATATGAAAAGAACCACTCACTTCCTTCAGGCTTTCAATTTACTAATTATCAACAAAAATGCTGATCAGAAGCCTGGACTTCTAATTCATATTTAACAAACAAGATTCTTGGCAGAGCTTATTGCAAAACTAATGTGAGAGGAAGGAAACCCCAGTGGTCCTGTCTGTATTCTTCGCAAATTTGTTCATGGAGCTGTCACATGCCTCTTTTTTGTTGTTATTCCAATATATTAGCACAAGTTTTAACCCTGTATTCAAGAGCCTATTGTAGCTTCTTGGAGACCAATTCTTTTATATATATATATATATATATATATATATATATATATATATATATATATATGTAAAAGTGAAATGTGGCAGTGAGAATATATGTTCTCATGCCTTTTTTTCCCCCCTGTAGTATATAATGACTATTTCAATATCAGACAATGCTTGTTAATTAATTTTCTAATTGGCAATTACTAACCCAAAAAGCATTTATTAAGGGAAAGATTAAGCTAAAAACTAGCTTAATTGAATTATTATTATTACAGATTTGCTTGCTATGGAAATTTATCATTATTTTCTATTAGCAGAAAGAAGGTAACTTTCTCACCAGCATATCATAATTATTGACTTCATACACACGTCTAGGTTAATATATTCCACCATTTAATTTAAATATATACTAAAACATTTGGATTCCTTCCCTGAAATTTGTCATGACAGCTTATGAAAAATTACTGAAAAAATTGTGAAATGAATCTTATATTCTTATTTTCTGTATGCTGGTACAGTATGAATAATTAACCACTCAAAATTATTTCTTAATTTCTGAATTCTAAATGCCTTATAATACATATGAAGGAATATCTATACATACATATAAATATTTGATTTATACAATTTTCCTCCTCTGCTTATATGAGGAAATCTCTATTTGTCCATGCATCGCTGACAACCAATATAAACTTAGAATAACAGTACCTAATAAAAGGCATTTTGAATAGACTTATGTCTCAGTTCTTATAAATAAATATCCACTGTTTAGATTTATACTTCAAATAATTTTAAATACATGTGGTCAAGTGAGAACCTATTTTTCTCATCAATGAGTATTGTTAAACATTTTCTGTCTATCCAGTTATATGGAAGAGAAGCTAATAAATCTTCACCTTCTAATGAGATACACTAGACAAAAATAGGCAGCTTACAAATTAAATGCTTATTTACTTGTTTACTGTATGACAAGTTAAAAAGGATTCTTCCTAAAATGAGGCAAATTATGGTTAAATTAACTCCATTAATATCTCTGATGACAAGAGAGTCAAACAAACAGAGTGAATTATGAAAAAGAATTAAAAATTCAAACAAAGCATTCATTAGAACAATATTTGCTGTCAACAGATGTGGACTGGCAAATCAAGCACCTGCCCCAGCTAATAGTGGTTAAAGAATATGTGCCATAAGGAAGTAGTTGATGGAAAGTACTGAAGTAAATTCTTAAAAAAAAAAAAAAAGGTAAAAAAAAATAAGGCTTACGTGCAGAAAATTTTTACTTCACAAGATTAAAACACTATAGCACTATCCCAGAAATTTACACAGGATTAGAATATGTGATATCAAAAGGTATCACATTCCCACTTGTGATATCCATTCCCATTGCAGGTTCCCTCCTCCCCATTTTCCTTCATAAATTTCTCAAAAGCCCTCAGTGCAGCTTGTGCAAGTCACTCGTTCATCAGCCTCTGCAGCTGCTGTCTCTCCTTTTCAAGGTTATCTAGAAGGTGAAATCAAAAGCAAATGTAACAACTACAAAATCATTAAATTGCAAGCCTAAGACTACAGTACTCTCAAAAGTTCTTTAAGAGGCAAACACCACAGGTGCCTTTCTCCTATTTTGAAGCTTACATTCTTGCTGCATTTAGGGAGATATCAGTATCTTTTTCTTCGGATGGTATGAAAAACACTCTCCAGAACCAACTGTTAAGTGCACAAGAATTAAATCTTCCTCTGAACTCCTAGAAAAAAGATTTGCCTGCCTTACAGTAAAATTAATGATCTGAACAATTTAATTTGTTAACGTACGGAATCCTCAAAGACAGGACTTTTATTGTCTTCAACTAGACCTCTAGGACAAGAACATTTCATAAGGAAGCATGGCTATAAATATAAACTTTGGATGTCAGTTACCAACTGGCATTATAAAATAACGACCTTTTTTGGCTAGGAAGACTTTATGACCTTTTAGACTTTGGGGCTGTGTGCTGAGTAGATAGGGATGACAGTGAAGCAGAAACAAGATGATATATTTAATCATATTCAAAAAAGCGTGATCACCTCCAGCACCTCACAGCAAGCACTGCTACAGTACAGATTCAGTCAAGATGAAAGGGGATATCTGTACTCTTACTCTGGCTCACAGTTTGAGCTCACACTGGAAATGAAAATTTTTGACAGCCTCATTGTTCAAGTTCAGCACAAGTTGAGAATGAGACAACTGAATTATCGGCTGGAGAAACTTTTACACACTAAGTGGAAAAAAACCTGGTGTGAAAGTACTGCTGGCCCAGAAGCTGTAAGGATGCAGTCCATGACCTGGCTCATTCCTTCCAAATCAAGCCACTGAGTTTACAATCTTGTTGTTGTTCTCAGATCTCACTCCTACCTATCCTGTCCTTAATGCAGCACAACAACAGTGTGGCCAGCAGGACTAGGGAAGTTAACTTACCTCTATACTTGGCACTGGTGAGATTGCAGCTTAAGTGCTGTGTTCAGTTTTGGGCGCCTCACTACAAGGAAGACAATGAGTTGCTGGAGCATGTCCAGAGAAGAGCAACGAAGCTGGTGAAGGGTCTGGAGCACAAGTGTGATGAGGAGCAGCTGAGGGAACTGGAGTTGTTTAGTCTGGAGAAAAGAAGGCTGAAGGGAGACCTTCTGGCTCTCTGCGACTATGTGAAAGGAGGTTGTAGCAAGGTGGTGCGGGTCTCTTCTCCCAGGTAACAAGCAAGAGGACAAGAGGAAATGGCCTCAGGTTGTGACAGGGGAGGTTTAGATTGGATATTAGGAAAAAATTTCTTCACTGACAGGGTTATCAAGCATTGGAACAGGCTGCCCAGGGAAGTGGTGAAAATGTGTTGACGAAGTGCTTAGGGACATGGGTTAGTGGTGGACTTGGCAGTATTAGGTTTTTGGTTGGACTCGATGATCTTAAAGGCTTTTTGCAACCAAAATGATTCTATGATTCTATGAATAGGGATTCATGCAATACAGGTATTCTGTGATCACTCCCATGTTGCCCAGAGTTTGCTGCAGATGGGAGACAAAAGATGTGTGAAAAAAGATGAGTTGAGAAGTCTAAGTTTTGCCCCAACCATGTGTGGCTCAGACCCAGCCAGGCAAACTGCTCAGGTGGAGAGCAGAGACAAAAGCTCACAGGATCAAGTGTTACAGCACACATAAGCCTACATGCAGTTTTAGCTATTAAAGTAGAATACACACCTCCAAATAAATTTTTTTTGTATCATCAGTTACTTGTTTATTGTGTTGGGTTTGTTTTCATTGATTAACTAAAATCTTAAATCCAGTGTTTCCCAATAAGAATCTGCACATGAGTATTCTCTCAGTATATTCTCTCTTCTCCAAGTACTGTGTGCACCAACATCCCAGTCCCCCGTGCGCCTGTCAGTCTGGAGTGTCAGTTACAGGGGGAACATTGATTTGGACTCCTGAAGTATGTTTCCAGTTAGCAAGTAACCAGATTGCTTCAGGTACTGGATTTTATGCATTACTTTCAAATCAGTGTAGCTAGATTAAATTAGTCTAGGAATAGAAGAGATAATGAATACCATACTAGTGTGGACTTCTAAATTATTATAAGAATTACAGTTGATCCACAGCAACTTCCCAGTCCCTTGTTGTGAGAAGCATATGGGACATATACTCTATTCTTTTTCTTTTATATTATTTCTATCCCCAACTGCTGTTTGCAGTCCCATAATGGAACTGTGAAAAGAGCTGAGCTGGGAATATAACCAAGAAAAAGGATCATTTGTGGAAAGTGCTAAAACTTGAAAAAACAAACTTAAGTTTGACAGATGACTATAACGTATAGAAATATGATGATTAAAGACAAAAAGTGATTGAAAATATCTTTCCCCCCTGTAAATTTACAGTCTGATAGAAGATTCTCTATCTAAAAAGTAGATTCTCTTCTATGTTGTTAGATGAGAAGGAACTTCTAGATCTTTTTGTTAAATACAGATTTGTTTTGTTGCTTTGTGAAAGGGGTCTTGGAATTCAGGCCTGGAATATTATGGCAGTTAAATGACAGTGAGTAAAAAACCCTGTGTTGTTATCACATACCTTTCCTCTCCTTCAGCTTAATCCTGATTAGGGTTTCCATTAGCATTCCAGGGCTCAGCAAAGCAGACTTGTTCTATTTCTTAGTCTGCTGAAAAGGGGATTCTTCTGCTACCCCCAAGCCCCTTTTCTCTATCAGAACGTGCAGCGAGACCTCTCCTGGCATCTTACGCTGGTTTCCTATTCTGAAAGGGCTTGTCAGGCTACAAGATGACATGCACCAAGTCATTACATTTCCGTTTTCTGTGCCTCCAGCTTGGAAGAAGGTTTATGCAGCAACAACAGTCTGTTTTTCTTTGCATTGTTTTTCCTATTTATTTGTGTTCTGTTTCTGCCACAGTGACTTAATTTGTGCAACTGACAGTATTGTCTCACCCACCTTCCTGCTGCCAGCAGGAAGGGAATTAATGCTTGGCACTGATGGCTGCTGGTGAGTTTGTAAGGCTAAACACTTTGGTTTTATTTAACTCAATTTTATTCTTTCTGTTCTATCCCCTAGGACTGGCATTAATGCCCCTCAGGCAAATGAAATGCAGTGTTCCAAAACTACTTATTGGCTATGTGATTTATTTGCTACATAAATGTTTTTCATTCTTCTCTACCTCTCAACAAGCTATTCACCATAGGTTTTTTTTGTTGTTGAGAAACAAACACATGTTTTGTACTACATAGTGTCAAAAATATTTTTTTTCAACTGTATAGAAGAGGAAAGGACATGTGGAGAGAGGGGGGAAAAGGAGGACTTCACCCACTGCAAATTCCTTGGACCACTCTGAGCTCACCTGGGAAACGAAGGGCCTGAAGTCACCCTCTCGGTGGGCAGTGCAGCCAGGCTGCCCGCTGCCATTTCCTAGGTGATTACTCTCACCACCAATTCCTTGGTTATTCTAAGTAGATGTTTTTTGATTTCCAGCCACTGCTTTTTAAATAAATAATTACAAATTCAGTGGGGGACACAGAGAGAAAAGATGCTAACTGTCTTGCTAGGAAAGACTCTCAAGATAGGTCTCGGGAGAGACAGATTAAAAGCTCTAAATCAACAAATATTTCATTACTTTATATACAGCGGAACAATGATTCCAAAAGAAGTATGAAAAGGACCAACTTCTGACTAGCAACACAGTGTGATGCTAGCTACTGGCATGTGAGAGACTTCTAATCTAATCCATATCAGAGACTTTGGGGTTCAAATAATCAAAATCTTTAAGAAAAACTGAAAAATAATCCAGAGCTTTATCCTGTTCCCTCAGTGTAGGATGGGATAAGATGCTTGCTTGAACCAGAGAGTACACATGAAGTGAGCTAATAATGAACAAAAACAAACAGGTGATTTTGATCTCTCTCCTCTGCTTAATCCCTTTACCCAAGTCTCTTTCTCCATTGACTAGAATACTGACAACTTTAACTCAGATGTGTTTCATAAGCCACTTCCACCCAGTGTGTCCCCATCTTACTGTTTTTTGAGTTGACAGTGAAGTGCAGATTTTGGCAAAGCAGTGCCAACTCACCCATGCTGACTCCTCAGAAATGCCCAGGAGCCCTTCGCAACACCGCAGGTGGCATCGTGATGCGGGAGGTTAAGTGGTGTTGAGAAGGAGAAGAGGAGACCGTCCATGGTACTTCTGCTGATCTCCCAGCCAAGGGACTCTGTCCTAGCAAGGGCATCCATATGACTGTCCCAAAGTTGACAACAGAAGAGGACAGGGATACAGGACTTGTTTCAAGTTTAAGGTCTTTTGTGTTTGTAGCTGACAGGCTGAAGAGAACTGCACCACAGGCAGCAGAAATGGGTCAAGCACTGGTGATGGGACACCACACTGTGAAGAAAAGCACTGAAGGGGAGAATCTTTAACATCATTAAAAAAAAAAAAGTGTCTTTTTAAATTCAGAAAGGTGATTAGAGATTGAACAGTTGCTTCTAAGGTGACACAGTGAAAAGGCTGTCTAACAATTAGGCAAGAGACACATAAAAAAAGAGAAAGGTTAAATGAGAAAGAAAACATTTCTCCAGAGCATCTAGGTAATGTTGAATAAACACAGGAGAACAGTCAACTAAATAACAACAATTAATAACATAAGACAATGAAATGAAATGGGGCAATTCTTCAGCAGCCATATGACATACAACACTGGAAACAAGTAAAGATGAAGGTAAAGTGAAAAAAGGTACTGTTAGTATGTATTAAAAATTAAAAATATCCCCTAGAAACTACATGTGCACACAAAATATCATTTCTTGTGGTGAATAGATAGATTCTCTTCTAATACAAAGAGCTACTTTTATTACCAGAGAGAGGAAATCTTTGGAATACTTTGAAGAGCACAGAGCACCTAATTATTTTTTTTTTTTAAAGCTACAAACGCTGACAGTCCAGCAGAGGGTAACCAAAGATTCGAGGCTTTTAATTATTCAAAAAAATTAAAGATGGTAAGCTTGACGTCTTTGACAAAGAGAAGCTGAGGGAAGATCAGTGAAACAAACTATTCCAAAGGGAATAAAAGGCAAATTGTTAAAATTACTAGAATTAAAAAAAAAAGAGAGAACTAAAGAAGATACAGGAAAAATAAGACATGAACCTGGAAAAAGAAATAGTCAGGATGATACAGAAATATATATAAAAGAAAAAAAAGTGTATTTTGTAAGGTTACCATGGTAGAAAGTGAATAGGAGGTGTCAGTGCACGGCCAGTGCATTAAATCCCAACATCTGCTCAGTAATGGCCCCAATCTCTGCTGCTGCGCTTTAACCGACAGACTATTGCTCTGCCTCTCACCACGGGAAATGTTTCTTGCCACTGCCGAGTGGTAGTCATCCCTGTTCCCCACCATTTATCCTAACAGTATCCATCACTAGTTACTGTTGTTATGTTATTACCAGGAGAACTGCTGGTTTTACTAGACTTTTTTTTTAACTCTGCAGTTTCACAGTTCCTTTTGTCCCCCACAGAAATGTTTACAACTGGAAGAGATGGTCTGAAGGAGTCCCTCCTGAAGACAGAAAGAATTAAAACACATCTTTAGGAATAATGCAAGGAAAGGATTTCCATCCTTTTGCTTCCTCCAGACAGTGTAAAAAACTCCTTGCCAAGAAAACTGCAAAATTAACAGGTTTGGAATAAGAAAAAAAGTTTTGGAAACAGAGGAATAAGTAGTATCTTGACTAAAAATGAGCCAACTCATCTTCAAATTCTATCATCATGATTTGGTCATAGACGATTTAGGACTAATACAGTTTTAAAGGGAATTCCCTTTAGAAAAAGAGTTTGTCAAGTTTGAATATGAGGGAAATATTTTTTTGAATTATAAGAAATGATTGGTTTAGTTACTGAGATCTTTAATTACAATGTGTTTTTCTCTCTGCTTCTAAACTGAAGAGTTCCTGTTCAAAAGCACTGCATTATTTAAGATAAGTGACGACAACACCAGTGGTCCAAATTCAGGCACTTCAGAGCAGACTTGCTTCTGATGTGGCTGTATCCTTCCAATGTATATTCCTCCTCACTTCAGCTTTAAAAGAGTGGAAAAAGTTTCATTTTCTTAAATGCATATGCTATAAAAACTTCCATAGTGGCATCACCAGAGAGGAAAGGGGAAAAGTTAAAAAAACCCTACATGTTTAAAAACATTAAATTCATTCATGAATGGTATTGATATTCATAGAATTTTTGTTGTGTGGACTGATTTCTTCCCATTGACATAAAGGGATCAGCTTTCACCCCTACTCCACAGAACAGCACAAGGTCTTGCATAGACCCTTTTTCCCTGTTTTTTCATTTCTATGCATACACCTTTATATTAAGGGCTGACTGAGGGACCACTTTCCAGAACACTGCTTTTTTTAATGCCTGTCTGAACCTATAGAAAATCCCCCTTTGATGGTGATTTTCCCCTTTCAAGTTCATGCAGAGGAAGACAAGCAAGCTTTCCACTGCTTATGCCACCCAGCAGTTTACAAAAGGGGATCCAGCTTTTGATAATTTAAAAAATCTTGCTGAGCAATTTATATTCTTTTACTAACCTATAACATAAGAATGCCTTCCCAATAATTATTTCAAAAAATAATTTCTTAGGGCTTGATTTCTGATTCAATCCAACTATAAATCTAGTAAGGAATTTATATGACTTAATTTAAAGCATCTAATTGAATGATTTAGCTTTGTGTAAATGTAATGAGCCATTTCACAAAATCAATAACATTGTAAAGTATAAACTAAATTATTATAAATGAAGGCAATAAAAAAAGAACTCTTCTGTATTAGGAAGGCTGACACTTGATTAATGGGTTATTATTGTAGATTACAATAGAGCAGGCAGAAGATACTGAGATGAAATTTTCCAAGGTACAAGGTTTGCTGCCCAGCATGCACAGGGTGTGTATGCTCGGAGTCTAACTTTCAGAAGCATAGTGGACATATTCTCACAAACACAAGCTGTTAGCATGTGACTCAAGTTCCCATGGATATCAGTCCACGTAGGGCAGAGCACTCATCCCTGTCCTTGAAAATGCCTCCCCTAAAACTTTCATAAAATCTATTAACACACTTCATATAAATACAATAAATAAGCACACTGCATACCAGCATCACTTCCTAAAATGAAACAAGTGGACTGATTTATCTATTACTTTATATTGATTTGACAAATGTTATTTTACACTGGAGACATATATTCTTACACAGAGTTATTTTTGCCTTGTAACACCTTCAGGATTTGAAAAGTATTAACAGTTAATTACAGTAAATACTTGAAAAATTGTTTTAAATGCCAAGACTTTTGATGTTAATAAAATGCTATTTTCTAGCATTGTAGGTAGAATAGCAAACAGTGTTGTAAGTTTTCCTGTGCTCTGAAAAATCATTCTGTTTTAAGAACATTTAACAATTTTCCTTGGTCCACCTCTGAATGTTTTTATGAAAAAAAAAAAAAATTAAAAGTGCAAATAGATTTTTTTTTTTTTAAAGTATTATATCTCTGCTGTCTCATTTTCAGATTAGGAGAACAGCACCATACTTTATTAATTACAAGTGTTCATTGACAGGCTGAGCTAGAATAGCTGGAGGTATTTTGGCCTTAGAGTTAACAGCTTTGAGAAAGACATGAGAGGAATAATATCATTTTCACTACAAAACACAATCAAACAGGAACCTTTCCTTTGGTTTCTGCCAGTGATTCTGCACCTGCAGGAACAACCTGAGGACACCCTGAATAAAGAAAAGGTAATGCAAGAAATGCAAAAGGAAGCATAAGCAAGGAGAAAGATCTACTGAAATAAAACCCCACAGAATTCCATCGTATGGCAAAAATATGCCAGGCCCTCCCCAGACTTCAGATATTCCACTTGACTTCACTAAGCCCAGCAGCAGCTCTGGCCCTGCAGTGCATGCAGTGGTCCATGTGAAAGGAATTGCTCTCCAGAACAGCACATGCACAATCCACCGCTTACACCAAAGATTTTGGTTCTTGCATCAGGACAGTATTTCTGATTTAAAACCTATCACAAAAAGCAAACTCTTATATAAGGTGGAAAATAACTGTGATTAAAAGAAAAGAAGAATGCCACAAGCAGAAAGTATCTCTATCTTCAGTCCTGCTTGGAAAGCACAGAGGAAGATGATAAACAAAAACATAGGTCAGCCTCAGGCCAGAACAGATTAATAGAGGGAAACAATCAATGATCTGAAAAAGCTATGTGCAAAATCAAGCCACATGCTCACTGAGTTACAGATTTATAGACAAATCCAGATCTTCAATTTGCCTCTAAAATGGACAAATAATGGAGGGCAACAAGTCTTTTCCAAAGGCAAAAGCAGCTCACCTACTATTATTTCTTAATAACGGAGGAAAGAGAGACATCTAGCTGCTAAACCGAAATTAGCAGCATAGACTCAACGAGACCAGAGTTTAACAGCAGCATCCTAATGTGTCTTTGAACCTTCAACTGTGCAGGTGCCACAGATTGTCCGTGTTGCAAACTGGGCAGGCACCACACCATCTGCAAAAGCAGTGACTTATACAAGAGTGCCTGTGTAAAAGCCAGTGGATTTTCACCAGGGGAGATAAATAAAGGTAAGGGATTGCTCGTCTCTGAACTGGAACAGAGTGGCTTTCAGTCTAAAAACTAAAAGAAAGATTGCCTTAATTCATATGAATGATAGCCAGAAATCTAGCTGGAGAAAGGATGAAGAAAACATTTTTTATATTGCAGAGAATCTGACTGGTCTGTGGAGAGAGATAAGAAGAACCTGGTCAGCAGAGCACCTGAACACCGAGCAACACGGGCAGTTTTGCTCAGTACGGGGTACAGAAGTTAGGCAGAGAACAAAAGGGAATGATTAATCAGGTCCTTGGCAATTAAACTAAATATTTAGAGTCTTCAGAAATAGGCTCCAATGGGATTTCCTCCTGAGCTGAGGGTTTCCCATTTTGCGTAAAGCAATATTTCTTCCTGTCTCCACAAAGGTGTTGATCAGAGGCTGCATTTTCACTTGGGTCTCTCTCAACAAAACACTGCAACAAAATGCTAAAGAGGTGGCAGGTAGGGCACCTTCACCGACATCCAGCTGGGTGTCTGTGGAGGGAAGGAGGAGAGTGCAGTACTTTCATCCATACAAAAACACTCTTCCCTTTCATGCCTAGTACATCAAATACACTCAGGAAATCTAGCTGTACTGTTTTATTTTTCACATATGCAAGAGTTTTGTGCAGTATTAGCTAACGCTACAGTTTAATCAATCTGATTTCCATCAGTGTCCTTGTCTCTGCCACTGATACGATCTGTTCCGTGACCTTGATTCAGAATGCTTCTTAGGCATACACAGCTTTTGAGATCTTCGTAAGAAATGATCCAGATTTGAATGCTAGGATTTACTGTTACTTAGAATGTAAGTTAGCATTCTCCAAAGAAATAAATATGCATAATGTAAAGAATATTTCCTATTTCTACATATTTATGGGATAGAATAGATCCATGAATGAACTATTACATACAAGCATTGAGCAGTTTAACAGAATAGCTTTTTTCTAAAGCTGAAATGATGCATTTTTGTTGTCTACTTTAAAATCAGCACATTGACAGATTAACAGGTACAAACCAGAAAAAAATTCACAGTAATCACCAATGTCCTAGCACAATATCTACATTTGCACATACAGCTGATGTTGGTGTAGAAGAACTTTAGCATTTTACTAACTGATATGCAACCATTCACAAAACTAGTAAAAAATTATCCTAAATTTCCACATATAGAGAGATGTTACCAGCTGAACATTGTATATCAGTGATATTCAGTTTGGTTTAAATTGGGTAATTTATAAATGGCATTATTCTTTCACCACACCTGAAATGCTTGCTCTAAAGCCTATCACCTCCATGTTCAACAAGAACTACAAAAAGAGACTAAAGTTACCTTCTGCTGTTCAGTTTCTCCCTTAATATCTGCTTATCTAATGACCTAGCTCAGTGTGGCCTGTTCAGCACTGAAGCTGTGATGTATCAGCCAAAACTGCCTTAAAAACCCCCAGAAGTGCCATCACTATCATCCATTGCTTGCAGTATCAAATGTCACGAGTGTCAATTCAATAATCAGCACATGCAAAATGATCCTTTTCACAAACAAGTCACGGAAAGCATCACACGGATATCTCGCAGAAAAATCCCAGTTCGCATCAATACTGGGAAAAGGTGTTCTCTGATCAACAATATTTGTAAAGCTTGTCAGCTTTGATTAAATGATGGAAGTGTGCTTAGATCAGCTACCTAACAAGAAAGATCTTAACAACAGACGGTGAAGATCTAAAGATTAGATTTGTTATTTTTTCTTTAATAAAAATTGTCTCTTTGCAGCAGTGGATATTCCAAAGCTCCAGGCTCCAAATTACTCTTCACAGATCTGAAGCTCCCTCTGAGGTAAGGAAATCAGCTTTAGTACCTCACAGCTTTAGTACTGCTTTAAGTACCTCACAGATTTACTATTCCACCCACCTGCTCACCAAACTGCTGGAAGCAGGTAGATGTTTGTGACCTTTTCCAAAGTTTAGAATATCTGTTGTTTACAATTCAACAGTGACTTGAAAGGATTTTCCACATATGATGTATATTGGTATTGGTACAAGCATCACTGCTGCAGTCTGAATCCACATCTTGGTCTCAACAGTTATTTTCCCTTAGGAGACTTAAAATACTTATATCTTGCTAAAGTATTGAAATTTTGAACAGTTGGCATTTTTAGGTTACATTGTGCTATAGGTACTCCTAAGCACTCATGATTGTCAGGTTTGGAGAACTTAATAACTCTTATCTGCCAAGACTAGATAGATAGATAGATAGATAGATAGATAGATAGATAGATAGATAGATAGATAGATGAAGAACCCCCCAAAACCAAACAGCTTGATTGTCTCTAGTATTTAGGTGTCATGTGAGGG
The DNA here is from genome assembly GCA_907165065.1 of Caprimulgus europaeus. The sequence goes on along the minus strand of OU015538.1, from coordinate 16,929,854 downwards.
GTTTTCAAGCATCAAAAGTTTAGACATTATCTGTTTATGATCCCAGGGAGTTCCCACCTCACACTTGAGGCCAAACAACTTCTCATTCTGAGAGTTTGAAGAGAATGAGAGTGTCCACCCAAGTAAACTGGGAGAGGACAGGAGGAAGGGAACAGGAAACAGAACTTCTCCAGGGTCAGCAGCAACAACCAACCTCCTAGCTTCTGAACCAGCCCTGTAAAGGAGACGCTGCCACAAAACACAGCATTCATGAATGAAAGAAACTCAACATATGAAACGAAATATGAAAAGTTCATTAAAAGAAAGGGGCATGGTAGTTCTTATGATACTAGTTAAAATAATCTTAGTTGTTTCCATTGAATTTCATGTCAGTAAAATAATATACAACCATTAATTGATTTAACCTTGTAACTCCCCTCTGGACGAGGCTAAACACTGGTTTCAAATGGTTTGTAATTTAAGGATGTGCATAATTGGAATGAGTCAGATATAGCCTGGGTAAAATATCAGAAAGCATTTTGTCCATAATTGATATATGGTGAAGGACAGTTCTCCTTTACATAGTTCTACTATGGATTTAAAGCTATGGTCAAGTGGGGAGAAGAGTATATATTAAGAAAATTACAAAAGAACTTGAAAAATTACTAAAATGCCTAAGACTATGAAAAATGTCAAAGGATGAGAAAAACTAGAACTCAAGAACTCTTCACACTCCAATTCTGTGGCTGCAAAACACAGCTCTTCTCTCTCCAGACCTAAGATGCATTTCCTTACCTCAAGCAGAAAATAAAAATAAATAGGACTGGGGGGGCAGAGAGCGGGGGGGAGTGGTGGAATTGAGAGACATAACTTGTCTAAGAGAGTTAAATGAGATGACTCTGGTCTATTTTCCTTTGTTATTCCATGCCTAATGAAGTGTCTGGGTAGTTGGAACAGCTCCTGCAGCATGATCTGATTGTTGTAGTTGCCTGTTTGTTTGCTGTGAGTTATTGTTTTATTTGGCTTTCATTTCTGAGCTGTTTCCCTGGTCTGTTGGGCAGACGGATGCTGCTGGATTGTGTTTATGAGCCTGTAAATGATTGGGGAGCTGTTGCTCTAACATAAGAGATTATGAGAGAGAGAGGGAGGGGTTGTGCTGTGCTAGGAAGAGCACAGACTGCTGCAGCATATGATGGTCTGTCTATGTCCAAAACCCAAGGCAGCATTTGAATGCACAACAAAGTGAGGGGTTTTTTTTTTCAAAAGCAAGGTAGCTGGTCAGTGAACTCTTACATATTACCCAGTGTCCTTCACATCAAATAGCGTGTTGAAGGATTCAGCATGGTGAGTGTCAATATCCCCAATAGTGGCTTCTTGCAATCACTTTTATCTGCCTGTATGTAGAATGACAAAGGGATCTCATCTTCACAACTGTAGCTTTTGGCTTTCTATTTCAGTTATAATCAATATTTTTGTTTATGCCAGAGTATGGCATCAATCACCTAACATCATTCTGAATAAATCAAATATTTTGAAATTAAATTCTCATGCTTCTCTGCAAGTAAGAAAAGAATATTTCATGAGAGTCCAGTACAAATCAGTTCAATACTTTCTGGACTGCAGAAGAGAAGACATGCATTATTTTAGAAAAATTACTTGCCACTTCTGGAATAATTTGGACTTTTTAGTTTCAGTTTCTTACTTCCTTAACCATCTTAAAGTCAGATAGGATATAGCACAATAGATACTAACACAATATTCTCAAAGCAAAGGAAGGGGGCAGGGGGAAACTGAGTAGGAGGAGAAAGGTTGCATGTCTTTACAAAAAGGGAATTGCAAATGCCAGATCAAAATTTTGGCACACAAACCTCGAAATCCCAACGCTCACCCAAGCTCTCCATTAGAAAGGTAGCTTCTGCCCTTTGCTAAGGAATTCAAAATCTGTAACAATACTGAGGGCTAGAAGATTGCCCTTTTAGTCATCCTAACATTAGGTATTATTAACGAGTGCCTTTTGTGATTCTTTCGCACGTAGGCACTACAACAAATTCCAGTTCATTACTCAAAGGGTTTTCACATCACTTCAGGAACCCTGAGAGCTCAAAAATTCTCCTGAGAAATCTCTGTCCCAGGAAATATTTCATCCCAACAGACCTTTGAATAGAAAGGCAATATGAAATATGTTTTCTTTCAATGGTAGAGCTTATGCCACTCTGCTTTTTAGGTAAAACACAGCACAGAAAAACAAACAGATCAGCAGCAGAAACTATGTGATAAAACAAAAATATGAGTGTCATTATACAGAGGTCTTTAGGTACCTCAATTCAGAAAATCCCGTCACCACCTACTATACTGGAGGGAACTGTGCTGTTCCTTAGGTTGTTTAAAATTTAACATTAAAGTTCCTCAAGAGCCTAGCCTTTTGCTTCTGTGCAGGCTGGGTCAAAGTAGTTGAAAATATGAAGTAACAAATAGTGAAAAGGTTTATATCACAATTTCTTTCCTCCATTTCTATGAATAAAGCATTACTGTTCTAGCATGTAAAGGCAGATACAGAGCCAGGGATCCTTGAACACCCACCTCAGTAACCCTTTCCTTCACTGGCAATCTCACACAGCATCACTCAGAGTTATTTGGACAGTCAGTTATTCCTCGCTCCTGTCAGCTAGGCACTGGGAAAAGAAAAAACTACTTATGAACAACACAGAGCATCAACATATTGATAGCCAGCTGACTCAGTCTCTCCACAAAAGCTTCCCAACCCTGTTAGTAGGCATGGCAATAGAAGGAATTCCAGCTCTGATCTCTACTGGAGAACCTCTGAGGTTTTAAACACAATTGCTCAGCTCTGCTGCCTCCCAGAATAAAACATTTCATTTAGTATTCCTGTTTAAGCCTGCAGCCATACTAACTGCATCACATGGTCAAAAATACTGAAACCAGCTGCAAGGTCTGAACAAATGAGCTTGTGTTATACTTGGTCTTGGTCCATTCCCTCCCACAGAACCCTTGGTCTAGGGAACACTTCAATATCCTCTGTGGGGCCAAGCACCATTAAGAGTTAAGACTATAATGCACCTGCAAATTCAGTTGGATGGGCTAGCTGTAGAATTAGCCCTTTCCATCAATAAATTCTGCTTCTGTAAATTATATTTCAGGCAGTCACTGGGAGACGGGTGACACAGTTGGTTTCACTGGCACAGCACACAAAGTTTTATTTGTCAACAAATGGGTTTCATGATCCATCATTAACACTTGATTGATTGGCCCAGCACTTTGGCAGAATAATTTTTTATCACACTTTTCTACAGCAGAATGTATTTCAGGAACTATCTTACCCACTGATTCGCTGGCAGAGGCTCTACTGGCAGAAGGCAGAACGTTTCCTTGCATTCTCTGCTGGTCAGTGTGAGCGTGTGTAGTAGATAACAGGAGGGACTACGTTATGGCTTTGCATATTACATCTGTTTTTGTTATGATCAGATCTGTCTCTCCTCTTATCACAACAAAAACAAGTCTCACATCATTTTCTCATTCACCTAACATAATCCAGATCCCCAGATATAAAAAAAAAAAAATCAACTAAAAGAAATTCCTAACCCAACCAACCGTTCTCTATCCCAAATTTCAAATACCCACTTTTAAAAATTTTCCATATTTCTTTGTGCAATAGATAAATTCAATCAGAAGAAAAATACACTAACTCACTGTGACAGATTGGACTCCATCTGTCAAGATTTCATGTTTGATATAGAGTGGAAATCATAGATAAAGGGGAAATATTCAGGTACTGTTCTTTCAATGCATGTCCTAGAGAGAACGAAGAGAATGATAAATTGGTTATGGTTACACCCCAAGCCAAGCCATTGGAAGCCTAATTAGAATCCAGAAGGACTGCAGCCAGGAAAGACAGATGCCGGAGAGAAGAGTAGTGGGGGGAAAAAAGATATTAGCTTCAACTGGGACAGAACAAATATACAAATGACCTTAACTGGTAGCCAGGAAAGAATATACTTCGTCAGTTTGGTTACAGATGGGGTTCCTATATATGCAGCAAAGGATATTTTGGAAACAGCTTAAAAAAAAAAAAAATTGAGCAGAGTTTTGCTTAGAAAATATACAAGGGAGGGAAGGAGCACCCACCAAGTCAGAACATTAGTATGAAAATTAGAAATCTGGAAGACTTGCTTTATGACAGCCTCCTGCATGACTTTAACCAATTAATTTAATTTCCCTGAGTTTCCACATGTGTTCTAAGAGGCTGCAATGTGCTCTTCTGGAACAAGAAAAATATACCAGCATGGGAATGGTCCAAATACTAACAGAGACTACAAACACTTGGAGATATGCAGTGGCTTTCGCTCTAAGAAGAAGAAAATACCTTCAGGTGAAAGCATAGGAACAAATATTAATTTCACCTAATCAAGACAAAACAAAGGACCTGACAAAGAATATTTATGCAAATTCACTCCAACTTATTGCAAAGAGTCCAATGACTAAAACTGACAGGCCAGCAGAGCTAAGAGAGGGCACTTTGCTCCTCAGGGACTGGGAGGTGACCCTCTGACAGACGGCAATGCTGACAAGAGACGGAGGGCAAAACCAACTGATGGGCTGAGCTGACCGCTTGCACTTGGAGCTGTACAGTGAATGAATACAAGATTGGATTTTATTCACATGAAGCTGTTTCTCAGTTAGAAGCTCAGTAAACGCCAGGGCTGCAGGAGGAATCAAATCTGAGAGAAAGAGAGTGAAGTTCAGAAAAGCTCTAGAATATCTTGATGCTGATTTTATCAGAGCTAAGATGGTGTCACTCCTGCCCATCATAGATAACATCTCGCCTTCCCCTTAAGCCGTATAAACAAACAAACAACAACAAAAACCACCACCAAAACAGGGATCATTTTAGCCAAGGTTTTAAGGGAAAAGCTGTGAAATAGATTCTGCTCTCTCATAACAATGAGTAATTATACAGTCAGCAGAAAGACCCCGAGCCCATGGTATTGGGTTTAGGAGAAGAGCAGCTGCCTGCGGGAAAGGTCACAAATATATATGACATTTATCTATATCACTGCAGTTTGATATTTGGTCACACTTTGCCTTTGGCTCCATAAACCTGTTCAGAACTCAACCTTCAGTCACTAAAGCAGACTAGGAGCATAGGATTAACTAAGTGATCTTCCCATGATGAAGCAGTACTCCATCTCTGCAACTCTATCCTTTTCCAATCACTTACAAGCTGTAGTGTTTCTGCTTTATAAATATTTTTGCAAAAGCAAAAATAAATATTTATTTTGAATTCATGAAAGAAGTATTAGGAACTGAAATTCTCCAAGCAATGCATTGCTGTAAATGAAATAAATTAGATAAAACCAGTACAGGCTTCAGAAGAAAGAAACCTACAGATTTCCCTTGACAGACATGAAAAGAGAGACAGATATAGTACAAAATACTATTAATTTCTAGATATATTATCCCATATCAAAGAAAGACAAATGCTAGTGATAATAATATGTGACACGCAGTAAGTTCAGTGGTTAAGACTTTCAATTAAACTATGCCCAGTCTTGTCCTGGGCATAGCAAAACAAATTCACTTCAGCACTGGGTATAATGTGTGGGGCCAACAGAGTAACTGTCAAAAAGGACAATTACTATAATCTCATCAGTAAACCACAGACACATGATAATACCTTGTTTAAAGCTGCTTGACAAATGTGCTTGAAAATAATTGAACAAAGAAATCTCCCAAGCTGTAATATATGTTTGCTTGGCCAGCAAATTACAATAATTAAAATGTCTGTGCATTTACAGCATATGAGGATTGGTTAAATAGGAGTATTTGGTGCTGTTATTATTTATCATTTTTTATTTAATGACTGGGGAAAAAAAACAAACAAACAAAAACAACCAACAACAAAACACACCCAAAAACCTCCTACAAGCTGTGACACTGTACTGTGGTACCACTACCTGCCTAGCAAAGGAAACAGAAGATATATATTAATATATATAATCTCCAAATTCCAGAAAAGTTCAACATAACATGTCATTGCAAGGACCCCTGCAACAGAGGCTTCTGTTACCACCCAGACAGCAACCAACAACCCCATTCAAGAGACTCTAGCCCCCATGTGAGCATTACCAGATGCCAAGAGCCAAATAAATTTGTTTTTAAAATAAGAACTAAGTCCACGAGTATGCAACAGAACCAACAACTAGAGATCTGTGTGAAGGATTTCTCATTTTTGAACCTAAGGAATCTAGGCATTCCCTAGTGCAATTGGAAGCATTACTTATCCAGTAACCATTAAAATAGCCAAAATGCAAAATGCAGATACATGGGACACTAACTACCCTGTAATAACTGCAAATATGCATTTTATTCTCATGCAGTAAATGCAAGATACATCACCTACTCTGAGCGATTGATTATCTGCTATTTCCTGTGGAGTGACAGACACACAAAGGCAACTACTACAAATTAGCTTTTGCTTTGTAAAGCTACACCCTAGTACACCTCAGTTTCACTGGTTCATTTAGCTCACGGGTGAAACTCATTTGGCTCCAAATCTCCTCAGATCCTGAAGTCTCAGCTCTTGTCTACAGCCAAGGAGCTGAAGTAATTGAGGCTGCAGGATGATTCAGTGCAGACACTTTGGTTCTCACACACATTGTGTTCAGAGGTTGCAAACTTCCTCTAATTTTCTCTAATGCATTTGTTTTAAAATATATTTAAAGATTTTCCTTACTATTTTTACTTATTATTTTCATTGTTTCAACTATGTAACATTGCATAATCAAGATTTCTGAATTTTCCTATCTCACTGCAGGTAGCAGTAAAAACTTAGATTTCTTTGTGTCACTGGTATGTTACATGCCAATATGAAGTTGTCACTAGTAGATATTCAGGTTATCTTAAAAACAAAGCCAGTTATGCAGTGTGGGAAAAAAAATAAGCACTGTAAATGAAAAAATACAGTAAACTAGCATTGCATGCTAACCACTGTTCATTGACAAAATGCTAAACATGTTGAAATAAGTGATGTACTCAGTAACCTGTGCTTCCCAGCATCATAATGCTGAATGAAAGTTGAACAGAAAGTTTACATTATTCTTTCTTAAATTAAAGAGTTTGCTGCTGCAGACCTGGAACAGCTAAAAAAAAAACAAAAAACTGTGTACACATCAAAGGAAAAGATCAAAAAACAATGTAGATATATATACAAGTGACTATCCCTCCAGTCCCATGTTGTATGACACACAATTTTCTACATGCTAAGGCACAAATTTATCCTTAACTTGGCTAGACAGACCCAAAATGTTTTAATTGGCACTTTTCCTTTAATTATGACAAAAATAGTTTTCTTTTGTTCTTTACTATTTACATACTTCTAACCAACATATTTGCTATGTTGCTACTTTATTCTGTATTAGTGACAAAGGACATGGAGGTTTGAGTCTGAGAGAGTCACCTACCATTTGACATTGGTAAGATTTAAGAATGACAATTTGGAGATCAAGGGGACTTTACCGCTGGCAGTGGAGGTATACAATTTTTGGATTTAGGTAGCTAAAGCAGCAGTCAGACCACAAGATTTGTCTCCTTGATTTTTAACACTGTATTTAGGGGGAGTGGGTGGGAAAAAAACCCAAACAAAAAACCAAAACCACATTAATATAGCTCTCTCTGGGGTTTAGATCATAGAGGTGTATAGGGCATTCTCATACAATTCAATTTTTTGTGTCTTTTTAATGTTCCAAGCAGGATATCTTCCAAACATAGACACAAATCTTTTTTGATATCCCTTACTGCATATAGAATAAAACCAAGTGCAGGATAGTGTGGCCTTGACTCTGAATTAAATTTCTTTTTTTTTTTTTTTCTCTCCTGCATGGTTCAACGTTCATAAAAAGACTCTTGCACTCTTTAGTCAGGGATTACTTCATCTCCTTTCCAACATGTGCAGAATAGTGCTGGCTGCTTTCCAGACACAATTATATAATTTCATCATTTTACAAGATGCTTGAATTTGCATCCAGTGCTTTAAAATGTAACCATGGGCTTGGTTATTTTGAGTTTGCTTAAGCTTATCTTTCTAGCTCAGCTTAACTTTTTGCCTTGCATATTTAGGCTCCATTGTCTGCTCTTGTCAGACACCAAACACTGATTTCCTTTTATTTCCCCAATCTTATCTACATTGCAGACAGTTTTCATTCAAGTTAGAGCACTTAATGCATTAATCACTTTTAATTTCTATTTTAACAAAGGGAATGTTAAAGGCAATGGTAACTACATGTACAGGTGAGATGACTCAGTAGTGATCCTGGCATATGAGAACACGATAGTCTGGTCTCCTGACAGATTATTTCATTTGTTTCCACTGAACTGCAGCAGTATCTTGAGAAATATTATGACTATCTAAAAGTCTATCAGTCTTCTGCATTAAGAACTAAGATAAGTCACCACCTCTACAAATGCACTGTGAGAAACAAAGAGCTCAATTAGGGAGCAGAGTGGGAGCCTGGTCTGTTTAAGTTTCCTAGTTACAGATGCCATTTAGGACTCAGTCACTGCTGATATCGAGGAACAAATCTAGGAAACGTAAAACTATCAGTGAAACCTTCTAATTAAAGTGCAGTTTAAAGACAACAATTAATGACTGGGTGTATAACTGTTCACAATATGCAATCACAGGAAGAGAATATTGCCACACTAAGATATACTGTGTGTGATCAGCAAAATAAAACATAAAATAAAGAGGGTTTTTGCTTCCTTCTAAACACATTTTAAGTATAAAACATTCTTGCTAGCCATTCATAACACAAAAGGGAGAAAAGTGAACAAAAAGAGAGCCTGTGATTAACTCTGGTAGAAAAATATGGTATCAATCCACCAACATTGATCTGGACTACATTCTCTTTTCTATAGCTACAGGATGCTTTGGGAGTTCAGATTTGTTAAACATTTTATCTTCTGGACTTCTTAATACACCAGCAAATATTTGCTGGACAAAGGATGTTAAATACTTTCTTTACCCATGCCAGTGTATTTGACTGCCTCTGGTTTGCTTCTCTATCTTCTTCACTGCTGTCTTCCATCACAACTCTTCTAAGTCCCTTTTTATTTCCTTTTTCCTCATTCTAAGTTTTCCTAGTTTATTATGCCTGATTCTCAGCTGACTTCCTTGGCTGCTCAGCACTCTACTTTTCTTGTTTCTAACTCCATCGGACACAATTTCGATCTCTATTAGTGAACTTCTTGGATAAACAGAGTGGCACAGCAAAATGACGCAAGTGAACTACAGTTCTAAAGAAAATGTCTCCATTTTTTGAAGCTATGATACTGAAAAATCTTAGAAAGGGACAGAAGGAGAAAAAGAAAACAAAGGATTTCTTACTAGATGTAAAAAAGAAAAGACAATGCATCAGTCAGGTACAAATTGCCTCCTTCTAGACCAATTGGCATATGGTGTATTTAAAGACACTAGGCCTTGAAAGAACAGGTGGAAATGGACATTTGACTGTTATTTGCAGTAATAATGAGGTTGGCTTTTGTTTGGTGGTTTTTTCCCAAGCTTAGTAGCACAGTACCACCATGCCCAACCACAGCAGTAGTCCTCCATAATCCATTTTCCTTTTGTGAAACCAAGCAATAGCCTGATGTCTCCAAGGAAAGTTCAGAGTGTTCAGATTATTCCAAGTTAAATTGCTCCATTTACAGGTTCCTTCCAGGCAACAGAGGTGAGATTATGTTTTCTGAAGCAAAGTGTTCGTATTTCTCCCAAATCAATGGAGAAAATACCAGACTAGATCTCAGGGCCTGGAACTACTCTCAAGTCAGGTAAAAACTGAACTGCTAAAGAGAAATCTCTATACTTTTCTTTGCCTCAGTTTTTCATTGTTTAATTAGTGATAAAATATATTCCCTGTGAAATACTTTTCTATAACAGGATTAATCATATTGTAGAAGTACTAGACATTATGTGAGGTTAAAAATGCAGATGTTATCACTACCCTCTCCACTCCCTTTCTTAAATCTTAAGAAACAGTCCCCCCTCATTTTTTTCTGGCAGCAGCTAATTCAATATGTTAATTGGGAATAGTAAAGAAATTCCTTTCATTCATATACTTCAAATTGATTGGATGCTTTATTTTGTTAGAAAGAGTGAATAAAGCGCTAAACAAAAACTAATCTACCTAGGCACACAATTATTTATTGTGACTTCTTCTCTCGTGCCCCTTCTTATTCTTTCTTTCTATTCTGTAACATAAACAGTCCCAGTCTGGTCATCTCACTGCATATGAGATTTTTTTAAAGGCCCTAAGTTACCCAGTCTTGATAACAAAAGTCTAGCTTAGTTTATTGGTTTATATTAACACTACACAAAAATATGGACTAGCTTAAAATCAGTTGTCTTCAGCTCTTTGAAGAAAATTAGTAAAATATTACTTATTCATATGTCCAAGACAAAGTTTATAGTTGATGGTTTTCACTACCAAAAAATGGTACAGCTATGAAGAGAATTGTATTTTATTTCCAAGTAAATAGTAGGACCCTGGACTATTCTTGGTCTGACAGCTTGCTAGGCAAAGCTAGGCTTCTCAGTAGCATTAGGTGTCTACAGACTCCATTTCACAATTTCTTTTATATACTGTCCTTGGGAAACAGGAAGAGTCAAATATATTCAAAGGGAGTTTTTAATAAAATTTAGAAGATTATTATTTTCAACAGAAAATACAATTTTTTCTAAAAGACTTCTGAAGTCTTTTTGGAAAATCAAAGTTGTGGTTTTGAATCCTTTATATACAGAAAGTTGAGCTGACATGAGCTGCCCAAGCAGGCAGCAAGGCAACTGACAATAAACCTCTCAAAAATGATTTAATTCACTAAATGAGATTTTTTTGAACATTCCTGAACTGTAAATAATACAAATGTTAGTGCTCAAAGATTAGAATAAGTTAGAGAATAATTTATTTTCTGTGTGTTTTGCAAAACACAGAAATCCAATTTCCAGCTACTTTTTCCATTACCTGAAATAAATATTAGGGTCTGATCACACATTTAATAAGAATATGCATAACTTACTGGAAATTTTATCAGGAGGAGGATATAGGCAGTATAGACAAATAATCCACATAAATGAAACACTTTGGCTTTGTGGGAAAAAATGTTTTCCATATTATAATAAAAACTCTTTTAGAGAGTTAAGGGAAAATGATCTTCTGTAGTTTCTTGGACATTTTTCTTTGTTCTGAACTGACAGATTTACTTTGTCTTTTGACAAAATGTATTTCAGCAGCACTGTTCACTTGAATAAGTGTTTTGAAATCTACATTCAATTAGTAAACTTAATTACTGAAAGACAGTATTTCAACAAAACCAAAGGATTATTTCCCAAAAGTTGGGAGCAGTTGTTATGAAAACCACTGACCCTTTCTGGAACGACAGACACCGAACACGACACACACGATACTGCAGAAGTGTGCAAGTCCACCTCAGGCTGCATTCTTCTGCCATTAGGTAAGGAAGTAGTTCCCAACAGAGAGGATTAGTGACAACTCTGATTTAGTAATTTGCTATTTTTGGCCTTCTTCATAGGTTACATCCCCTTTAGTTTACACTGTACAGCCTTGCTATGACCCAGATCAGGTTATACAAAACACAGCAAATCTCTGATGCAGTTCAGAGCACAATCCTGCAGAAATTGCTCCAGCCCACATGAACGAATGGCTTGTCACAGCGTGAGCATGGTAACAATGCAAAGGCAGGACAAGGGGTTCTTAAGCCAGTGCAGATGTTCAGTGCTTTGTCTTGTGGTGTGTCCTTAGAATCCAGCTTCAAATCCCAGTAATAAAACTGATAAACTTATTTTATTAAGAAAGTGTTTTTACATTTGCTTGCAATTAATTGAATATCTAAATACTTTGCAGTGTAAAGCTGGATCAGTTATAAATCCTAAGAAAACTGAACTGTATCCACAAAGCCAACGAGCAGAAAGTTGTCTTGCTTTTCAGATGAGTTACACAAAAAGTTGCAATGATACAAAGGAAAATAATTTAGCTCTTGGAGCATTTACTTTGGCAGAATTATTCTACTCTGCCTCAGTTAATACTGCCATTTGTTAATCTAGCACATAATTTAATTTAAAAGTGAGACCAACTCGAAGATCTCATGTCTTGCTACCTACGTGTGTTTTCTTTACATAGTGACTGAATAACTTATAACTCCTTCGAAATGCACATTACAGTGAAATATAAGATTTAGTCAGTTTATTACCATTACTAAATGTACTGTTACAGTATAAATCTTTAAAAGCGTGTCAGGACCTACCTAAGCTTTGTGACGGATTGAACATTAAGGCTTGCATTGGCCTAGGAAAAATCTAATTTCCCAATATTATGACAGCTATACAATGTGTAAATGCGAAGTCACTGATTACATTTGAGTCAAATATTTATTTACCAACTGACAAACTGTTAGTCCCGGCAAGATGTAAAAAACCTGATGTTAATTAAGGAGACAGTTTTCTCCTGATGGTATCTAACTCCATAATGCAGTTTTTCAGGGGAAAAAAAACCAACAAAAGTAATACTCCCTAAATATGGTATAATTACTTCTATTTCATACACCTAAAATTTAATTGCATTATTAAGAACACCGTTCTTCACCTTACTTATCCCTTATTTTACCACTGTTAAAAAAAACCCGATGTAAGCTACCAAACACAATGCCAATAATTTGGAAATATCCAAGTATGAGATAGAATTGCATTATATCACTACTCCAGCCTGCCAGAAAAAAAATCACTTACCTCATTTGATGAAGATGCAAAGGTCTTGACATGGTACTAACGGAAAATACAAAAGCCCATGCCAGACAGTTTCTGCGAAAGCAGCACTTTAAGATAAAGAAATTATTCACAGCTTTGTATGGGAGGGAGGCAGCTGAAGACCAGATTTTGTGAACATGAGAAAGTGAAGGACAAAACAGGCTATCTAACAACTGAGAACCTGGTACTAGATACAACTCATAGGAGAACAAGTACTTTTTCTGCTCTTTTTTACATGTCACTCCCTTTTAAATAATAATCCTGGAATCATTGTAAGATCTTTGAGGAATTTATTATTTTTTTCTTCTTTCTTTTTAGTCCTTTATAATAGATTTTCAAACCTCAAATGTTACCTAAAAGAACAGTGTAATCAGGAAAAAATAGATAGCAACAATCAGTTTCTTCAGACTGAAATTGGTCCTGAAAATGGAATCTTAAGTTCTTAACAAGTTTATCCAGAATTGTAACTGTTCATGGAATTTTTCAAAATAGACAGTAATTTTTTTTCTTTATTCCTTTAAGTTGAGATTCACACATAAAAAAGAGGCAGGCAGACAAAGCATTGAGAAATACATCCAATTGTCTAACTACCAGCACTAACAAAAGTTAATGGGAAAAAGCATGCTGAAAAAAACAGACAAGAAAATGATAAAACCCAAACATGAGGAAATACATCTGGTCAAAAAAACATGGAACATATGAAGTAAAGAAAATCAGAATATATGGAGAGGTTAGGATATAGAATAATTAATACTGAGATGTATACACCATAAAACAGCTAGAAATTTTGGAGTTAAATGTTTTCACTCAGTTTCATTACACACAATATAATTTTAGTTTCATAACATACCTTGTGGTATATGCTGATAGGCTGTTTGTGTGACATTTTCACTCTTAAATACTCATCTTCTTTCAGCTAAACCAGACTGATTAAAGTTTAAACAGAGAAGACATGAGTTAAGATGGGTTTATTTGCTGCTCACATATGGCTTCTGTCATTGTTGCACAAGACATTAGAACAGAAAGAAAGGGCAACTGTCTAGACCCCGCTGAATCACTTAGAGAGTCCTACATATGGTTTCTATTAATCTTTCGTCTTCTCAAAAACCTGTTCGAAAATCACCTTCCTCTCAATCTATAAAACTCTGCCTGTCTCTTAAGTCTCACCACAAAACTAATTTGTGAAATTAGAGTCTGATTCTGCAAACATTTGCCCACATATGCATATAAAACTTTAGGCTACATCTTCTTAATGACTTCAATATGACTCAAATAATTAAAGCTCAAAGCATACACAAGCTGTCTTAATTCAGGATAGAAAGTAACTGCCTTCCATGACACAGTAGATGAGGACTCTGTGATCTGATATATGATAATGCTGAAATTCAAAGGCAACCTCAACATCTGATGTTCACTTGAGGTAGAACAGCCTCAGGCAATGCACAGGGATGGGAAATCAGCCAGAAAGGGAGACAAGGCATGTGATCAGAGGCATGCGTGACCCCTAAAATAATAAAGCACAAAAAAGTCCCAGTTACAAAGCTGAAACTGTAAACAATTTTCTTTTGAGAAGGTCTCAGATACTTGAGCTTAACTGGTTTAACTGTGTGTGCACAGACACAACTTTATGGCTTAGGGAATTCCTACTCTGAGTAACTCCAAAAGCAATGGTACACCAACTACTACTTTGTACTTAATAATACTGGTGAGTGTTTAATCATACTTTCTTAGGGAAACAATTCACTCATCAGACCCCATGATGACTACTATTTTGTATTCATATTAATAATTTGATTAATGGATTGATTATCTTATCAGTTTGGTGTGTGTTTTTGTTGAAGTTTCAGTTGAAGTTTCTTCAAATACAGAAGTTTGTATTTGTAAAACCAGAAGCATTGACTTTTTGTGTGTAGGTATATAACGAGGTGCTATATAAGAGAACAAAGACTTAAGGATACTTCAGTAGAGTGCCCTTCTAAATTAATATGAGCTACATTTTACTCCAGAATGTAGCTGAATTCCTTATTGCAAGAAAATCACTCTGTATCCATAACCAGGCACAAAGATTTTCAATTAATTTCTGCTAGTTGATTAGTTGAACAATACAATCCCCATGGAGGATACTTGGCTGATATTACATACAGTGTAAAATTAAACTCATAGTAAAATGTGAAGCATTGAACCAGTGATCCTTCAAGCTCAGTTGTGCTGGTGTGGGCATTCAATGCATATGTTGGATAAATACTGCTCAGAGCTATGTCTATATGGCCATTTACAGTGAACGACTGAGAGAGAGGCCAGACAAATAGCACAAGGACATGCTGAAGGCAAATTGTTGAGCTGTGTGGCATTAATTCCACAACATGGACAGCAGAGCTGAAGACTGTCTGCAGGGGTAGAGATTATATACTGAACCTGTCAAAGTTTATGAGCAAAACTGTATTGACACAGCACATCACTACAGATGCCAGATAAAAGCAGGTGTTGTGGATGAAGGAGATGCAACTTCGGCACCCACTATGCTGCTATAAAAATCAGAGCAGTTTCTCAATCAAAGAAACATCAAAGGCAGAATTTTTTTGTACAAGACTGATATAAAGCACCATTCTTCCCTACTTCTGCACTTTTCGAAACATAAAATGAACTGGACCATATTAATTCATGATGCAATTCCACTGAAGTTATTTCTGGGAGAAAATCTAATGCACTAACATCAGTCAGTAGCATTTTGATACCTTTTTAATTAAACAAACTAGATTTCCCTTCATCTTATCTGTACTGCTTTAAAAATACCAGGTTTTTATAAAGATTGTTATTAATAGGCATGGATGAGTAATGATTTGATGTGTCAGGGAAAGGAATTCCAATGGTTGATCCTGAGCAGAATTATACTAGCCTTTTCCTAAACAAGGATCTGCCTTGAACTCTCACAGAACAGATCTTAGCAAAATATTTATGCTGTAGGCCTGGTTTCAAATATTAACATACTTGAAAGTGAATTGTGGATGTTCATGTGCAGTCTTTTCTAGATAGCTGTAGAGAAAGACTACTCTGCTCAGAATCTGCCAGCAGAGCACAGGGCAGGAAAGCAAATGTTTGTATCTTGCCAAATAGCCCATCGACATCTGAGCCATTAGGATTGTTTCTTTTAATTCCATTTAAGGTAAAAATCTGTATGAGTTACTATTTTTTTTGTCAAATAACATAGCCATTCTTGTGCAGCCTGTGGTGAATTTCCAGTCTGGCACAGGCACACAGGTATTAACATAAACATGCTTCCACCTGCACTGAGCAGGTAGAGCCAGAGCCAAAGCTTTAACATCACTTTCAGTTCACTTTGCTCACACATCCTCTGTGCACACATTCCTGTTTCCATTTACTATACTCATCCTTGTGTATGTTTTTGCATTATTCAGCAACAAATTCAGTCCTCAGGCATAAACAAACAAATCACATATGTTTCATTAGCTACAGAAAGGTCTAATTGCAATAAGCAGAGATACAGAAGTAAGACATTCTAAAATGTAAGGATCTGTCAGATTTGTTACTATAGTCACACCACAAATTGCATATACTTAATATAATCTTTATAATATAAATAATTTAATAGATACAGACCTAATGAAAAACTGAAAAGAAAACTAGAAAGGAAAACCAGAAAGGAAAACATATTAGAGCATTAACATCCCATGGAAAAATACATTCAGGTATAAACTGGTCAAACACAATTACAATTTTGATTTCTCAGTGGGGAGCACGGTTTTAAGACCCTTCTCCCTTGCAACAAAATGAGTTGAGATTTTACATTAATGAACAAATAAACCCCACAGAATATGAAATTGAATTCCACAGAATTACAGGTTTTACAGAAGAGGAAGAGCTCACGACATAAGTAACAGTTAACAGATTGCTTTTCTGTTCCCAGTGTAATATAATTATTTGAGATGTTCATCTAAACCTAAGTTATCTTTTAAAAATACCTGTGTACCTAACACTACCTCCAGATTCTCACACTTATTTCTAGCTGCTTGAATTTTCTCAGTTTGGCTATGATTTACAGGTACTAATACCAAGCCATTAGTAACCACAGAAGATATCCAAGTTTTAATGAACTAACAGGAAGGTATAGAAAAAAAAAAAAAAAAGACTAAAAAAACCCCACCCCTCCAAAAAACCACATTCTGTTTCTGTAAAGAAATTGCATAACTACTAAAGGCATTAAACATAGGAATTTCAAAGAATACCCTAGAATTGTATTTCCTGTGTTAATTCTGAAACTTTAGCTTGCCAAGTTAAGGAATTAGCCAGCAAGAACAAAAAACACAGCCAGCTTTCAAGGAAAACAATGTTATTCCTACCTTCTCAAAAAGACACAGGTACAGCCATCAAACATGTATAAGTTTGACTGTCTCTGAAACAGACATATCATAAAAAGTGGCCCAATTCCAGATTTAAACATTTTTTTAAAAGAAAAAAAAAAAAAAGCGTTATTACCTTAGTCTTTAGTATTAACAAGAGGTGGATGCATCTCCTGCAAAATCAAAAAGAAAAACTGCTGTTTGTATGTATAAACATATATAGTACATATATACTATACATCTACTTATATATACATAAATATAGATAGAGGGATGTAAATATATACCTGCATTGAAACACACTGCAAGGCTAGCAAAAAGAAGTAAAACATCAAAATCTACTTCAGTTTATTCCAATTAATAATGGTAATGTTTGGACAATGTCTTTTGTCTATTGTAAGAAAAGACAAATATGAAGTCAAATATTTGTAGTTCTCACAGATCTACAAAGATCAACCACTTTCTGTATTTTGCTAGGGAATGACTAGGAAATGTAGGAAATGTGGTTTTTTCACTCATCTTGAACTGCAATGCCTTCTATTCTTAAATTACCACAAAGCCCTTTTGTTAGCAGCACTGCAGAGGTATTTCCACAGCTGCAGACTGTATTCACAGCTCTGGACAATGATGTGCACTGACTCGTTACAATGACTCATTCTTGTGTTTTCAAAGCCATGTACATACACTGAAGTGTTTCGGTCTCCTTGCACAACTCATGCCTCTCACATAGTCCTTAACTTTGCCTGAGAATATCAAAGAGAGAAGTGGTAAGCCACTTCAAACTCACTTCTTTACCTAACTACATCCCCATGAATAAACAACTCAGAGACAGTATCTGCTGTGATCTTAGATGTGGTATTTACAAATAACTTCATAAACATATTTAGCAGCTTACGAGTGCAAGTTGCGCCAAAGGTAGAAGGACTTCCACTTCTATGACTGGAAACACTGGTAAAGTTCCCACCTCCTTGTGTCTCTACTTCATATCAGCACAAAACAAATCTGAAAAGGAATTTCACATGAGAGATGAGTGTTGGTCCAATGTACCATTTCTCATTAAAGTTGAAGTTGAGAGGGAGTCTGATGCAACTGTGAAGAGTAAAAATGGTAAGTTCTGATGAAAACAAATGGAAGCCAAGCACTTCACGAGATATCTTCTTATAATTAAGAAACTGTCAGAACCACTGTCCTAAATTTGTTCTGTTGAGGATAATAAAACAGATAATTGTTTCCAAGGCTAAGACATGTTAGAATTTTTATTAGGAACTGCCTTCTAACAAATGAGAAATACAAGAGCAAAAGTGTTACTTGAATGTCACTGATTCTTCAGGTTTAATACATCTAATTTCCTCTTTCTCTCAGCAATGCTGCTAGTTGAGCTGTCTGCAGAATTATACAGTACTCAGACACAAACACAGAAGAGCCACTGGTTTACAATTGAAATGAGATTTTTATAAATCCAGTGAATACAACATTCCCTGTTAGCAGAAAGCTGGCTCTGCACTATTTTAAAGCAATATTTTACAGAACATTTTAATCCAAGCACAAAATGATTTTATCAGAAATGTTAGCACCAGTTATTCCTTTGTATATTATTGGTGCCTTTGCACATCTTTCACATAAAAATATAGAGCCCTTATTTCCTTCTTTCAACATCTTTTCTGTATGTATTAAAGATTTTATCCAACAATTTTATTTTCTAAAAATCTTCTCCCTTATTTGATTGTGCAGTTTTGCTGTTAAGTATTTTTTTCACTCAGAGTTCATTTCCTTCATGCAAAGACTCTAGCTTTATTTTTAGTGTCTTATATAATTGTTCACTAATGCCTTATTAAAGCTGAACACCTGTAGCTTCAGTTATCTTATAAATGAGTTAACAAGGAAAAACACTCCCCTAGGGAAACTTGTTTTATATATCTGAACCAGGAGAATTAAAACATTTTATACCTCCTCAAAGTTATCTGCTTATTGGTTCCAGCACTTCAAGCTGTTATTCATGCTTTTTGGCAATGAGGAAAGAAGCAGATTAAAACTGAAGGGAAGGAACAAGGCAAAACTGAATTCTTCTATAAGAAGCCTCTGCAAAAGCTCATCACTTTGCACAAGTTACTCCTTAATAGCGGTGATGAAAGCGTCCATTTCAGAAGCTTGGCATTCTGCTCTGCAAACAGGCAAGTGGTATCATCAGAGAAGTGTTTCACATCACCATAAGATTATTTGCTCACTGTTGTTCATTCTGACTCCTTTAAAATACCAATGCAGGCACCAGCAAGAGATTTCTGTGCTGCCTCTCAAAAGCCTTCATTTGGAAGAATATTGCTGGGCTTCATAGCTAGCAACAATCAGGTAGTGGGTTAGTTGTACTACACAGCTTTGGGCTGGGTTAGATGAGCACCTCTCGCAGCTGAGCCTGAGCCACCCCAAGCACCTCATTGCCCTCACTCCTCTCCCACAGTAGAATTGCCACTCCTGCAAATTCACCCACCCAGCTGTGTGTGTCCCAGCGAGGGAACAGCCACACGTGCTGCGACACCAGCAGAGCTGAACAGGAGGAGGGAGAGTGGGGACTCATTTCCCGGGCAGAGCAGAGACAGAGCAGTGACAAACAGCTGTAAGCAGCAATATTTTCACCCAGCTCAGAACCTCACGCTGACCCCAGTCTTGGCACAGCTAATGAAGTTTGCTACTTGTATTGCCACAAACGTCCCCTTCCTGGAAGCACAGTAAGTTAGAGGACAGACTATGGTAATGGGACACCCGACATGGGCTGGCATTTACAACAGATTAGCTATTCTGACAGCAGTTTGTCCTTGACTGACATGGAAGCAAATCCCCAATATAAACAACATCTCAAAGAATAAATGTGGACAGAAGCCAAAGAACAAGGACAGTTTTCCAGCACTCTAGAATCTATTGCTTTAATTTGTCTATACATCTATATAAAAATAGCAATTTATCTTGTCTTTTTCTTTTTCTGAATAGCCTTTTATAAAACAAATCAAATATTCTCACAAGTGTGATCCTTAGTGTCATTTCTGAATGGGAAGCTCAGGTCTTCTTAGTATCATTTGCTAGTGTACAATGTAATTGGCCCCTGGCTGATGTCGTCATTTGTTTCATGCATTTTCAGATTCACATCAATCCTGAAATCTGGTGCAAGCCCTATCCTCTTAAGGGCAAGAACTTGTGACATAATCCTGGAGGAAGAAAAAGTAAATGATGCAAAGCAGGACTGACCTGAATGTCCGTCGTGTGTCTCTTTCCACACTCCATACTGCTGGATGCACTTTCTGGGCTGGAGCACTATGTAAAAGTCTGAAAGAGGAAAGAAGTTTAGGTTTTTGCATATGTACTAGATCTGTAATGCACAGTTCACAATAAAAATTTTAAAAAAAAAAAGAATTACCAGATGAGCACTAAAGTAATTAAAGCCTATCAAATTGATCCTTATTGCACTTACATGACTGGTAGGATATATCCTTTCAGACAGGACTCTATTGAATTCCCATTACCTTAACTGAAAGCATAATAATGCAGGGCCACAGCCTGTTCTAAAAATGATTCTCCGAGCTTTTTCATGACTAATCGTAAAATAGACTTACTGGAATATTGTAAAACAATTCTTTGTTTATTTACAGGTATGAAAATAAAGCCCCCAGTCACAATCTGTCAGATTTTACAGAGTATCACAAAAACCAGAATATATGCCCAGTTTAAACACTGTAAAATAAAGATGATTCACTTCAAATGATAGCCTAAGGGCCTGCATGTTGTAAAGTTGACACATTTGAGTTATAGGAAAACCAAAGTGTCCTGAGCTAATTAAAACCATTCATCTTGGACTTTAAAGTTTCAGACAGATCTGTAATGAAAATTTATTTCAATTTCATTCTATTACTTATTTCATTTCTCTGTCTAGCTCTGCTGAATGACCAGGTGTATGGAAAATCCTGGATCTGGTAGCTGGGAAGGTTTTTGTGTTGCTGAAAGCTCTGTACTTCAACAAAGAGAACCAGAATACTCCAACAGAGTATATCTTAAGGAGAGATTGATCCCACATGAATCTGACAAAAAGCGTCTCTATGAAATTCTATTGGTAAGATTAGGTGCAAACTCCTAACTGAACATGTATCAGAGTGTGCATTTCCTCCCTTACCTCCCCAAAGCCCCATTTTTGGGTTGCAAGGGAGCTGTAGCACCCACCAGATACAAGACTGGTCAAGATGGTATATGAGCCTGGAATTACACAACCAGTCTGTCACACAGCACCTCTGCAGTGAGACTTAATGGAACCACTGAAGGACAGGTCTAGAGAAGCTGTTAGGCATCTGCAGTGGAGTTCAGGAAAAAGATGTTCAGTACTCTCACCTAATACCAAGGTTTTCACTAGCAACACATGATCAGATTAATGTTGTAGGTATCCCACAGCTATACCCATCCAAGGTGCTCCTGTGCTGCAAACACTGGAACTAGTTGTGGCTCCCCAAGTTCCCCGCTCTGCAACTTGGAGGCCAAGAGCCTGGGGAGCCATTGCTCCATCCATTTCTCTGTTGGCATTAGAAAATGTGTAGGAAGTGGAACTACGGGTTGAATCCAGGACTCTTAGGGCTTCCTTGCTGCAGAGCTGCAAGCCTGGAAGTTCTGGGCTGAGTTCCCAGGTCCTGCAGTGCTTAGGCAGTCTGGATGGCCAAAAGGCACAGATCCCGAGAGCCCTGCATCTGCTCAGGGAAATTGATATTTGGGTAGAAACAGAGAAACTGAAATGCACAAAAAGCAGTTTTACAGAGGAGCTGTGGTATGGAGGGAGTGCATATTGTTTGGAAGCGTTATATTTTATTTCCTGAGTTTAAGGGATAGGGGTGGTTTTGTTGTTAGTTTTGGTTTTTTTAATCTGTCATTCAAAATAAACAGAAACATTAAAATGCTTTAGGATGGCCTCTGAGCAAAATTTCCCCCTTTCTTAAAATACCCAAAACACAACTCACAAGATGAAAAAATCATAATGGCTCTGATAAAGAACAGATGAGACAAAGCAGAAACAATAGTTACAAGTTCAGGTAAAAGCCCTCAAAAAAATTATGACACGAGATCTGCGCTCCCTAAAGTTACAGAACAAATAAGCAGCCAAGAAGACATTGATACCACCCAGCAAAAGTAGCATAGGAGTATGGATCTCTGACTGGGTTCTACCACCCACAGTTATTAATCACCATTTTGTCAAGGCTTCAGCCACTGCACTTGGATGCAGGTCAAAAACACTGCAGGACATGAAGAAAGCCCAGAGATGCAACTACCTAAGCACTACTGACAGTTTCTTACCTAAGTTACTTTTCCTTCTACTTCAGGTATACCAGGAATGATTACAGTTGCATTCTGTCCATCCCTCATCACATTTAGTTTGATGTCTGTAGCCTCCTTCCTATGAAAAAAATAATTTAAAAACACAGATAGGCCTATTTAAGCAAGAATGCATGATTTTCCCAGACCTATCTCTATTTGTCACCTGTTTGTTTTTGTCATGACTAAGTCTTAATCACTGTTTGGGACTACAATCTCAATCATATTTTCCCCTATTATGGAAATGCTGAATGACAAATAGGTACAGGACTGAAAAGTAGATTAAATCTGTTGAACTCACTTCAATAATGACAGATGGAGATTGTCTTTCACGTTGTTGTGACAAATGAGTTCTACAGCTGTGACTCTGACTTGACTATTATCATCTACTTAATCAATCAGTGAAATTCCAGGCAAATGAAGCTCCAATTCAAAGGTCAGAAGTAGTTATCACTAGTGTACTTCATGCTGCACAGCATTTTAATTATTTAAATGGCTCTGTACATATGTATGGTTTTTATTTGTAATTTATTCATGATTTTACATTAATCACTGACATCCTGACACCTAATTAGTAAAGAGGACAAATACTCACAGGTAACATGGGGTGAGAACTACCATACGTATTTTAATAAAGTTGAGACAGCAAGCTAAAAAATAAATAAATCAGGGCTTCAAAATGAAGAGCAACAGCTAATATTTAATTAGTTTCAACTGTATATACTCTATTCAATTTCACTAGAGACAGTTCAGGCTCACCCTGAGTCAAAAAGAAATTAAAGCAAAAAAACCTTTCAAAAATATTATAGAATTACAAAATTTCATTAATATATGAGTACTGTAATTTATTACCTATGCCTTGGAAAATACTACGGAATTCTGTCATCAAGTTCTTTGGAGAAATCACTGACATCATTTTTGGCTCCAAAAGCATTGCTGCCATTCACACACTAAGCCACAATCTGAGGAACTGACTGTGAGCATTTGGAGGATCTCTAAGAACTAGACCCTCTCCCTTATTCAGAAGACATTTCAGGGTGGAGCTTATTCAATTAGAAATTCTTTTCACACTAAACAATTTTTTTCTTTGCCAATTAATGACAAATCTGTCAAGGAGTTTTACCTGGGAAAATGTATTTCCTACATTTTCATAATATGTTGATTCATTTTTGTGGTATTTGTTTTGACGTGAAGATTTGCTTTTAATTTGAAAAATAAAAATCAAAGTATTAAATTTGAGAGAAAATATTTTTCCTTTCCTAAAAGTTAAACTTCTCCACCCTTTTTAAGTTTAGGTCATATTGGACCATTCTGGTTTTTTTTTTTTTTAATTCCAGTTCAGCCAAGGAACCAAAAAAATCAGGTATTCACAGAGTTCTACTGTTCTGTAACTTAGAAAGCTTCATTTCTCCAGCAGACAGCTGTAAGTTCTTTGAAGAACTTATCATGGGCTTTTCAGCTGGAGGGATCATTCAAATACATATAGCTGGGATCTCCTTCCAAACACTCAACATCATAGACTTCATCTACTGTTTTATCAAGAATATTCAAATTGAAAGCTAACTATCTGATTGGTGTATTTCATTAAACAAAAAGCCTGATACCATGCAGATAACCCTTCTTTTTTGATACTGAATTTAACAGGAATTTGTTCTTTTATTTGGCTCACTTATAATAGCACTGTTTCTTAGCAACAGCATGTGGTAGAAGACTTAGACATACAAGAAGCAACAAACACTACACTCACTAGAGCAGTGGAAACTGGAAAGAAATAGCAAAATTGGATTTAGTTAGTTTGATTGGTTCTCTCCCAGACAGATACACATACTGGTACTATTTGGGAAGCCATGAACACCAGATCTAAGCCTTTCCTCTTTTGGTTGAGACACAATACACTGCAAAATATTTCATTTTAAATTGGGATGCAGAAATGCAACTTCAAGTAGGAGAAGAGAAGAAGGAGGAAGATGATGAAAAAAGCACTGTCCCATAATGACAGAGGAAATGGCAACCCTGAAGCTTCTTGCTGTATTTTCAAGTAATTAAAATGCTTCTCCTGCATGCATATTGACACTGTCCATTTTGATCAAGATTTAATCCTTGGCTGAACTGGTGAATTACACAATAATACTCAACAATGTCTTATCAGGACCAGAGTAGCAAGCACTCTAATGAAAGAGAAACAATTACTGCTGCCTTCCTCCTCTTCGGCATCAAACAACTTGAGAAAAGAGACACAGCTTTCCAAGTCACTTACAAAGTCATGGCTAGAGCCAGAAAGTCCAGATTAAAGCCTGCTCTAACATTTAACATAAAGTCTACATTTTTTGCTCAGAACACTCACCCACATCCTCAGAACTTTCTCCACAAGAAGAAAAATGAGAAAAGTTCATAGAATAATAGAATGGTTTGGGTTGGAAGAGAACTTAAAGATCATCCAGTTCCAATCCCCCTGCCAGCAGCAGGGACACCTTCTATTAGACCAGGTTGCCCAAAGCCTCATCCAACTTGGCCTTGAACACTCCCAGGGAGGGGGCAAAAAAAAAGTTGTGCTGTCGTGGACTTTAAATTTTTTGTTTTATATTTATGGCAACAACTAACCCAAAATAATGACATGGCACTACTTAACATATGATCACAAAAAAGCACTTCTCCAAACAATGAAAAAAAAAAACATAATGAGAAGGAAATAAACAATTACACACCTTGAGACTGCTATGACTGAATGACTGAATGACTTCAATATGTATGGTTTGGAAAAAAAAAAAAATTGGCTGCTGTGATAAATTATTCATAATAGTTTTTAAAACAAGGTAAACTCTCTAAGTTGTACCACTTTTAAGTTGGCATTTTGTGCATTTCCGCCACCTGTTTTAGCAAGAGTAAGTTTCTACATTGGAAAGCACCCTCACATCTGCCTTTTTTCTGATGGCATTTATCCTCCTTTTTCTCAGCAGCTCATGCCAGACTCCAGTGGTGCAGAATGATTGGAAATTTTTTCTCCTCCTGTGAACAACAAGTGAACCATCCATCTCAAACAGCAAAGACTATCAACACTTCCTTCCAGCAAACTGAAACAGATAGGTAGCAATTTAGCATGTTCTGATCAAGACACTTTGTTGCAGACGAAGGAAACATGCAAATAGATATGACTGTGTGTGGATGTATGTTTAAACAATACTGTGTAAACTAAAGCCACTCTGAATTGCCATATGATCTAACTTTTCCTGTGGACAGTCCAAAAATCCATGAAATATTATTTTTTGCTGCAGCAAACAAAGGTGTTCTCTGAAAGTATGGTTTAAAATGACACCACTAGCTAACTGTGCTACTAACGTGGGAAGATTACAAGTTATGTTTTTTTGGAAACTCTTAAGAGTTCAGAGAGATTTCAAGTGCCAGAATCTACATCCACCCTGAAATTTCAGCACTCCAGTAGATGGTAGCACTCCATACACAGTCCATTATACAAATATATGAATTTTAACACATGCAGTGTATGTAAATCTATAATACATTCACATATAGAGATATTTGAGGGAAATTTTAATATACTATTATATTTTAAGTTTATACTATAGACTATTAGGGAACTTAAAATACTCTGAAAGATTATGAAATACAAAAACACTTGTATTAGAGAGCTCATATATTGAAACAAAAGAGGTAAGAGAAACTTACAGGCTGGAAGAATTAAAAATGAGTACCGGATGTAGCAGAGACCACTCAAAACTCTTGTAACACCTCTTGAAGTACTTTATGATCTTTAGTCTACTCATCTATTTACAATTTCTCTTCTAAAGTATTCTTAGTATAAAATGAAAATCCTGCAATGAGCTTTGCCTATGGGAAAACAAACCAAACCAAAACCAAACAAACCCCCCCAAAACCCACTCAAAAACCCCCACACTGCAGGAACAACAATTAATTGACATGAAGCTTGTAACTTTGTATATGTTTTTGTTACTTCTAGAGTGGCAACCACCAGTATGGTTCCAGATGTGCCTCAGATCAGAGGACTGTTTTCAGAATCTTTCTGAAACACAAAATGAAAACACAAATCAAATAGAAATTTTAAAGAGGCAAATATAAAAGACTCCTGTGTGGCTCATTACTATGAGCTAACTTAATGGGCACCATTAAATTACCAGTGGTCTTTAATTACCATTTCATGTTTGTAAAACACACTTTATTCCAAAGGATACCAAAGCATTTTTTCTGTATCAGTATGACTTCAGGAACCAAAAAAATTCCCTCAGGAAGGAAACACAGCAGATATTTAATAAAAACAGTTTAGAAACAGTAAGTGTTCCACATTGCACAAAGCAGGAAATAAATGTGGTTGAGCACGAAGTTGTGAAAAAATGATGGAATGGGAGGGACTGGGGCAAGCTTATATATACACATATGTATAAGCTTATATATACACTCAATTCTCTGTAAGCACGTATGTACATGCAGCCCCTATTCCAACTTCAGGTAGTATGCAAGATATGCTTAATTAGCATTTGTTCATACATTACTGATTTCTCTTATGTATGCAAACTGGGCACTTAAGCTGGATAATACCAATGAAAACTACTTCATTCAAAATGCTTTGCTTTATGCTAACATGAATAATGAAACATTTTTACTTTTCATTGTAAGTCGGGTTAAATTCTAGGGTTAAAGCCAGTTATTCCTATGCAACTAGACTGAGCAGTAATTGCCCTGAGGCAAATTCCTATGCTAAACTTGTGATTATATTATCTTTACAGCATCCCAGTGCAATAGGCTTTCTCTGCTTAGTCCTGTCACTTTTGATAAAGGTTATATTTGCTCTTAATTTCCCTATGTTATACTATACCGTTGCATCTACTCACCTCACTTTCTTAAAAGCTCTTCAATGCAAACCTATCATTTTATTAGTAGCCATAATGAATTATTGCTAGGCAACCCCAAGCAACATGCTTCTTTCTTTGTGTCACTGTTTCATAGTTCAGACATTTACTTCTATGCTTGGACACCACAAAGCAGATATACTCTTCCCTTGGCTGTCCATGGCTAACACTACCATAGCACTATGATCTACACACAGCACCTTGTTTATAATATTGTGATGTGGCAGAGAGTAAGTGGAATTATTATTTATTACAATTTTTGCTCTTGTTTTACACATCTTTGTCACATATGGACAGTCTTCTCTCCCTACCCACACATCCCATCAACACAAGATCTAGATCCTGACCACCAGATCTGCATGTACGTTTCGGATATCCTCTGCCCTGTCCCAAGAGTAGAGGTGAAGTACCATTCAGGTCCCTCAGTAATACACAAATCTGTAGCAAGGATAAAAAGGCATGTCTAATGGAAATATCAAGACAAATAATCATTTTTCTTCCACAGACTGTTAATAAATTTTCCACTTCTACTGAGTTGCAAGCCCTTACCTAGCATGCAGAGGTGGGTGTGCAATGCAATCGCAGCCAAAAGAAGAAATTGCAGTGCTTGAAGTGAAAGTATGGCTGGGGTAACAGCCTATCACTCTGAATACTTCACATATAGATAGCAAAGTAGATTCTTTCTCTCAAAAAAATAAAATAATAATAATAAAGACCTGGATTTACATGCTGTGGATTGAGTCCTAATTAAAAGAAAAAAAGTTTCTGAAGATTCCTTAGAAATGAGCAATAACCATTTGAAAACCTGAGATATTTTGAAAGATAATCTGTCCTCAATTCTGTAAATAATATCAAGTTTTTAAAAGGTTTCTTATGTAAAAGCCTCAACCTACTACCCTGATTGTACCCTTACTTCTCCGTGACTTGTTTGTCGTTACATTTTTTGGTGCTGTTACTGTAGCTTTTAAACAGAGACAAATTAACAGAATGAGAATGAGCAAGTAATGAACAAATCATTAGAAAAGTCACACTGTGTGAGACCCAGATCAATCCAGCACATTATCCTGCTTCTTGTGGGGCTAATAGTGGATTCCTCTATTGGATTAGAGGATAATTCACTAATCACTATTTTATACCAATCTTACTGTTGTCATTGTCTCTATAGCCCTCTTCAGTATCTCTTCTCCAGAATTCCAAATCCTGCTTTAGGAAGCAATTTCTAAAATAATTTTGGCCTTCTCTGTTCTTCCTCTGTTTCAAGGATTCTTTCTTTACTGATCCAGGTCCCTTTGGATCAGTCAGCTCTCACAGTAGGCTGTTGTTTTAGTGTTTTAGAAATGAAGCACAACTCTACAAGACATGGGAAGAGTGTGTGTGGGGTTAGGGATGAGTAAGTAAAATATTACCAAGGAAAGTAGGTCTGACTCAAAAGGCAGCTTATGGACAGAAGCTGTTGTATCACTCTGGGAACTGGAGTGAGGACAGACAAAATTATAAGCATCCACCAGGCTCTGTTCCCAGACACAACATGTAGTTTTCCTGAGGATTCACAGGCTCTGCTTTTTATAAAGAGCTGAGTATTCTATTATATAGAAACCTTATTTTACAGCTTATCACCTCTGATGTTCTAGTTAACTAATGCAACAAGCTAATTATTCAAAGGAATAAAACTTTAGTACTTACTTCTCTCTACTGACCACCTGACCTACTTGCTGTACTTACTATATCAGGTAGCTTGTGAGCATAGATTATATTTCAAGTTTATTTTTAAAAGGCTTATTTTTCCAATGTATAGATTTATACCTCAAGAATTTATATGTTTATAGGAAATATCTTTCAATTTTTCTCCTATGCACAGAAACAAGTTTACTGTGTTATCATCTATACTGCACTTTATTCAAAAGCATATAAAGTGTATGAACTCTTTCTTGCTTTAGAGTTGGAACATCATTGTGACTTCTGAATGTTTTCATTCTTTATCAGGTTTCTTTCAGGTTTCTTTTTTTTTTAATAACTTGTATTCTTGGCAGGAGTCATGAATCCATATCTGATGATAGAAACTCTATATTCTGTAGCACAGGTATGGGGGTTCACTTTTAAGAGCAAACCATTATGAGGCTTCACAGGCTGGAACTATTGTACATTTTGCTCACTAGACAATGTAGTATGTTGCTTTTTGCTCCTTATTTGAACAGACAGGGAAGAAAGTGAAGTGTTTGATTACTGTCCACCAGACTGTTTTCTATTTCTGCCTCCTAATCACAAAATACCCTGTGGATCTGGCTTCAACTACTACATGAATGCAGGAATCTAGAAATACTTAATATGCTAAGCATAACATATCCTAAAAAAGATAATTTCAGATGAAAAGAATGGATAGAGAACCATAGAAAGGGCTCAGAAATGATATAGAACCAATGTGTCGTGCAAGAAGAGAAACTGAAAAATGGATTTAAAAACCTCAACAGTTTCTGAACAGTCGGGGAAAAGAGAATCTCTAAGCTTCCTAGGTTAGATGGAGGAAAAGTATAGGGGATGCTGGCTCAGTGATCATAGCAAGAAACACTAGCATACAGAGTCTTTTAAGCTGCAGACAAGTAATTTTTAAGCTTACAATGCTTGAATGTATTGTTAAATTACGAAAACAAAGAACAAAGTTCTGCTGAGCAACAGGGAGGACAGTTCTCTACCTTTTTATTTTTTTTCCTTTTAAAAAAATCTCTTCAACTACCATCACCATTTCAGATAGATTACCTTCCTCAGAATTGAATGGTGATGAGGGGTTGAAACTTGTTAAAATGGGATTTTGTTTGCTGATTCCGTTCCAAGTCTCAGGTACACCGAACAGTACAAGTTAGCTAATGCATCACTGTTTCTCCCAGTGAGAAGTTAACCTACCAGACCCTGAAAATCAGCAACAACATCTCAGCAACAGAATGACAATACTAGAAAAGGTGTTATGAAAAGTTAGCATTACTAATTTTATTGGTAGATATAACAAAATTGGTGTCCAGTGAAGTTAAATGTAAAAAAGTGCTAATGACATTATGGTGAGTTATTTTAAAAATGTATTTGAGCTAAACAGAGAAAATTTTTCAGAAAATGCCAAGCAGCATGTAACTCAGTGAAAACTGATGTGTTGGTAGACTTATTGGTGTGTGGACAAATGCAGTGCAGGGAAATAAAACATTGTTGCAATTAGCAATGAAGTGTAAATTTGAGATTGCTAAATTACTAATTACAAAAAGAAAGACTTCTTTTTTAAAACTTCAAGTGGCTAAGTAAATGTTGCATTTCCTATTCTTAATATATTACTTGCTACCCAGATCAGTGGTTTTGCCACATGAAAACTGAATTGCTAATAAAATTCAATCTTGTGTAACGTGTATATACACAAATCTTTACACAAAGTGGTTCTTTAGTTAAACAAAGGCAATAGGAGTGTCTGCCTACAAAGACAGGTTGAACAAATAACACGGAATTTGGGGCAAACACATTTCATTAAATTGATTTTGAAAAGATTGTGTCTTCCTATCTGCCCAGGGTACGCTGACGAATTTCCCTCTTGATGTGGAAAGGATAATTGTATTTGCAGCCTGGAAGAGATGCTTTCATATTAGGAACTACTCTTTGTACTTGGAACTTCATTTAACTCCCATGAGCACAGGTAAGAGTTGGTATCAGAAACTTTTGAGCACGGAGTGCAGAATGATCTAATGATGTGTAAAAACACATTGATTTACACTATATAACAAACTCCATTTAGAGAGGTTGATATTTTGATATTTTTAGTTAAAATATGTTGAAGTGTGATTTCAAGTAGATTAAGGTTGTATTCTGCAACTCATTTAAAAAAAAAAAAAATTAAGTCTTACAGGCTCAAGTCTCTTTAATTTTGAAGATTACTTTTTATAAGTCCATAGTCTACTTACATACAATTTTTCATAGAAGACTACAGAATCTTTTCTGCTTCCTCCCTACTGAATTTACTTTAAATGCAAAAAATCCAGGGGGTCTTCAATGTGGTCTGTCGGATCAACAGCAGGAGGCCAATACTATGATGGAAACATTTTTAAAATTATGAATAGCTCCAGCCACTACAAGACTGAAAATAAATAGTCACCCCTGGTGAACAAAATTATTTGAAGTGTGGGTCTCCATGATTAGTAGAGATCATCTCCCATTGTGCTATAAATCTTTCAAGATGGATTGCTATCACTTATTCCTGTCCAGAACCTATTATCACTGTCACATTATATGATACTTTAAAAGGGTGCATACAGTAAAGAATATCAAACAGCAACCTGCAAATACTGACCAAAAATCAGAGAATGGAAGTTATTATTATGCAAGAGTAATACAGTGGGTCTGAAAATGAGCCAAGGATATTCATGTACTTTTCAAAAAGCAAGGTAAACAAACAAACAAAAAAACCAGAAATAGTCTTTGACACACAGAAAATAATTAGCAACTGTATCTAGATACTATATTGGTAAATAGAGGGGAAAAAAGTGCTATTGCTTCTAAAGTTATTGCAGCTTCCCTGCAAATCCTCAGGGAAGAGGAATCTAGGAGATTCAACAAGACTTCAGCCTATTAATTATACTTTAGGTCACGTCCACAAAGCGATCAAGGATTTCTAGACAAGAACTCAAAGGACTGCTCATCTAGACTCAAATATTACAGTCCACAATGTTGTCTGGAAAACAAAATTACTTCATCAGTAAAGACAGAAAGAGAATACTGAAAACAAAATAAAACACATCTTCATTAATTGGGCTAAAACCACTATTGGCAGAACAAAGTTTCTTTCAAAGAAAGTCTCATTCCTTAGTTTTTCTTTTAGTTTGCTTATTTATACAGACATCTGACATCTTCAGACTTTGACAGGAAATTTCACAAGAAATGGCCATTGCTGAAATACCAAGAAGTATATGGAAAAATACTTCAAAAGTATAATACCTTCTGTATGAGAACCCAAATGATCTTTGAAACATTAGAGAAACACATAAACATATTGTGTGTCTCATAAACCTGAGAAACATCCTCAGGTAATATTCTATTAAGCTGCTTATTCTATGAAAGAACTTTATGAATCCATAAAACTCCTGTAACACAAAGAAATTGGAAGGTACATTGCTTTAGTTCATGATGCCAAGGGAAAATGGCAGGCTCCTTTCTTATGACTTATGTATTCTGCACAAGGATATGGAGAAAACATTTCTAAGGTTTGGGGTTTTTGTTGGTTTTGGCATTTTTTTTTTAAATAAAAGTAATTCCTTTTGGTATTTTTTAGCACATGATTAAGTTAGGTTTACTCTAGTCTATATTGCCTTACAGACATGCAATGACTTCAAGACTGAAAAAGAGCTGATGACATTTTCTAGTCAGGTACACTTGTGCAAATAAAAATAGCATATTATTAAGCATTTTAGAACTTAAGATAATAAAGTTGTAACTCAGTACTCAGCAAAACTAAGTAAAGTAACATGACTAGTCACAATTCTGTGATCTATCCCCAAAAGCTCATCCAGATAAGCTCATCCATATTCCCACAGTTGATTCTCTTTGGCTATACTGCTTTTTTGTCCAGTTCCCGACAAACATTAACAAAACTGCATGAACTGCAAAAAGAATCAGTTTCATTGCATAAATACATGCTCTAGATATCTATCACATTCTTTTCCAGCAGACTGTGAAAAGCCAAAACTGATGATTAACTTGAGTATCAAATACAAATACTCAGAACTCAGGAACAAACTGGCCGCTGTCTTCCTGACAGGATAAAATCCTATGCATTTAATTATAATGCAAATAGGAAAAAGAGAATTGATCTTTTTGTCATGGATGCCTTCCCAAAATTTCATATTGAGTTTCAGCAGAATAAGCATTTGAAAATCTTAAGGTATTTGTTATCATGTAATGAAGAGACTGTCTTCCTCTATTCAGATAGCATGAAAACTGAACTGTTAGCACCTGTAAATTGAATGTCCAGTTTCTTTTTTATGTCTCTAATTCACTAGTCTGGATTGCATTCATGTGAAAACAAGATTTTTAAAAGACAAATGTATTTGTTAGAGAAAACTGCACCGCTTTCCTGACTTTCAAGGGAGGTTGGCCATGTATGAAGAAAATACTGACATATTTATCACAAGTCAAATCATGTTCAGCTCAAATACATATTTATCATTAGAAAGAACATGTAAAAGTTCACAAACAGGGAATAATACATTCTCCTTTTTCTTCCCATCATCTTTAACATATTTTATATAACCAGTTTCCTGATTATGTGGGTCATTTAAAGAGTAAAGCTCACTTATAAATTCTACAACATGAACAAGGCTCATAGAAGTTGATATTGAACATGAAAGATGTGTAAGAAATGTAGTACTGGAAAATACAACACGCTTCAATGACACAAGCAGGAACTGAATTTGAATTTTTGTCAGGTAACATCATTATACTCTTCATCAGGAGCCTCTTCAATTCACTTTTAAAAAACTTTTTAAATTTTATTTTATGCTCTCCATCTCTCTTGGATCCATATCGCTAATCTGCTCTTTGCCTGTTTAGACTGAAGACAATCAGGAAAACAATGTTTTTGTTTCCATGTATTTGGAAAGTAGTTAGCACAACACTGCAATTACAATTCTGAACCCACCGTTCCTTTTGTTTCTTATCTGGGTAACTGGTTGGATGTAATGTAAAACACAGTTCTAATATGCATGGTAAATCTACCTGCTATAATGTCATTGTTAAGTACAGGTACAGCATTTTTTAATAGTAGAATGAAAACAAGATATGTTTTTAGCTAGTACATTATTGGAGTATACTTTTTCACCATGGGACTAACATTCAGACACACACTACTCCGGCAGCATAAACTGTCATTCCAAGGAAAGCAGAGGGCATGCTGAGACACTCATGAAGATGATGCCTTGACCTGCTGTGATTTTGGTCACACAACTATACAGGTCAGTGATCAGGACAGACTGAATGACTGCTTCCTCCCACCTTGCATGCTCAAATCTTCTTAAATGAGATGGAATTAAGACACACTCAGATGCACATAAAGAATTTGAATAGGCCACAGTTTATATATATCCCAAAGACTCTGAAATACAGTAAACCACAATTATTTTTATGTTCTCAAAACAATTATTGCTTACTAATATTAATTTTTATATACACAAACTATACTGTAATTGCCAGTTTAAATTCAAGGCACAGAGTGGAGACACAGACACAGTCACCTTAACCAAGTTCATTTAAAGCTGCAAGTGTGGATGGTGCTGAATAGCACAGCTCAAATAACTGAAGACAACTTTAATTTTCATTCTACTTTAACATTTTTTCATTAATTATTTTACCTTGAAACAAGAACTGAACTACAGACTTCTATTATATCATAGCAAAATGACACAGTGAAATTCTTCAATACCAACTGAACTTAACCATAACTCTAAACCTTAATCCTGTCTGGTATTATATTACTAATGTGTAAAAAGAAAAATACTAGTACAGTATCTCAGCTAATAATTGCCATTGTCTTACCCATAGTGTAGTGAAGACTTGAGTACTTTAACACTAAAAGTTAGAACAGCACAAGAAAAATCTTTAATTAAGGTCTATAAATAAAAATATTATATCCATGCCCAGCTAGTTTATACGCACACACACATAAAGTAAGTATTGATTAAAAAAAACCCCTTGCTCTTCATCTTCTGTTAGTGTGTATGCTTAAAATTAAAATATCATTTCTGGAAGCTCTGTTCAGTAGAACTGGCAGATGCTCCATGGAAAATTGCCATTAACGATTAACACATAATGAAGAATCAACCTGCTGGGGCACCTGGGATAAATTTAGTTTTTTCAATGCATTATTATTCCACTTGAGTGAGATAATAGATTATAATTTTAGAGAAAGTGACATATGGAACATTTATGGGACTTTGCAAAAATAATTTGAAATCCTTTACTTAAAGCATTTATCACACACTCCTGCTAGGGGAGGGGAATGAGTTTGACAGTGAGATTTTGGTGGGCCAAGTTTCTTAATGGAAGATTGAAAGACTTTTATCTCAAAGCAACTTCAGCTATAAAGTCAAAATTCAGTTTCCAGTACATGCCTGGCAAAACTATTACATTTCAAGAGCTACTCTAGTTCTTCAATTTCAGCCCATTCTCACATTGCTAGTTTAATCACCTATTTCAGAATCTGCACGCAAGCCTCTCTCCCAATCTTGTAACACAAAGGAGGGAACAAATGCAGCCCTTGTCAAGCCAGGAAACCTGCACAAGATGCAGCGACCAGCTGGAGTCAGACAACTCGAGTTATGGATTGCGAAGGGAACTGCCATCTCTGAGAGGTCTGTGTCAGAAAGAATCTAAATTTGACTCACAGACAATATTTGAGGATATTTTAATATTAGAAAATACAAATTCTTCACACATACAACATCCCTGTAAAGAGCTTCTAATTTCCTAGCTGTTCCGCTTCAGCCACTCTCTCCTCTGGAGAACGAACCTCTTTTAATAGTGCCTGCACCACATGCACCCTCTGGGCAGATAATTACACATCTTGCAGCAGGCTGAGAATCCCCTTCTGCTGCTGGACATCTTCCAGCACCTTAACTTTAAATGTGCTGCTTTTTGAAAAGGTATGCTAGTTTACTCTCTCCTTAGATTATATGGGTAAGATTATGTTCTTATTACTGTTCTCTCCTCTTATTAACCTAGTTAGCAATAGGTGTGATCACCACACTAGTGTGTTTTAAAATAAATAAAGCAAGTTGACCCAAAGTCTCTGTATTTTCACCTGTGCTGACTCCTGACACAAACTCCTGTACACTTTGTGTTTGCTGTCCTTCAGGATTAAACTCAAAGCAATGTCTGATGTTGCCATTATCCTACTTTTGAAGTACACAAGTAAGTACCCTGCTTTTGAAGCAACATAATTTCTTAAGTATTTATTTTTTAAGAGATTTCTCCTTCCAATGCAAAGACTTCCTCCTGTAGTAGTCAATAATACCTTATCACTAACAGGTCATATATCTCTGTCTCTCATTACCTTTAATGATGCGCAGTGATCAGCACAGACTTTTGTTCAGAGAGCCAGTCAGATGGTGTCCTGCAGGGGAACCTTTGTAGTACGGAGGGACCCCGAGGCCAAACAGTCGGTATTCAGTGCTGTATCTTTGCTTTAGCTCCAGTCTGAACCATTGCCCATCTTGATTTCTGCTTCCATCAAAGACGACTCCTCCTGTCTTGCTTCCTGCCTGGTCAATTCTGAATCTCAGCTCTTGTTCCTGCCTCCAGGTACAGCAGCCCAAATTCTTGCTCATGCTATCCTTAAATGAATAGATAAAGCAGCTCAAGAAATAACTGTAGGAAAAACAAGCCTAAAAAGAAATTCAGTTGAATGACTACACCAGTCTTATTGCAAAATGGAGGGTATTTTAATATAATCCAACTTTTAGATGGTGTATTTAGAAAGGCTCAAATAAATTTCCATCATTCATTTTTCACCACATTATATGAAGGTCTTTAATTCCATCAAGGCACAATACCTATTTCTAGAGCAGGGAATCTTCCAATTGTACAGGTTTTTAATCATTTCTTAATGAATGAGTTGTAAAATGTCAAAACAAGAACATATTCCTATCCCACCAAGGCAAATAAAATATCAAAGCAGAAAAAAATTAATTATTTCACAAACGAAACTGTTTCTACAGCCCCCCATGAAAATTACCCACATCCAATAAAGTTACAAATTTTTAGAAAAATTTATAACGCATAAAAGGCTTGTCCTCATCTAAAGAAGGATGCAAACCCAAATGGAATCCTTTCACCAAACAAAAGTAGGCAAATTCAGATAAAGTTTGCAAAGTTTGTAGGGAAAGAAAGTGAAAGTTGCATCCCACATAAATTCAGTCTCTCCTGTCCATGCCCATTGTCATACAGAATATCGATAAGGATACGACCGTCTCTGTACTAACACACTGGGTGAGAACAGTCTGACAGTTCTTAAGAAAATCCTTGATTATTCTGACTCCATATGTGTTAGGACAGGTCACACAGTGGATTTGGTGCACATCCACTGCCATCCAAAGGAAGGTGAACTGAGCTCCCCCGCTCATGGGCTCTGTGGGAACATGAGGTGGGAACCACATCAGTAAGTGGTCTGTCACAGCTTTGAACCACGTGCATGATGGGGCTGCTGTGCCAAAGGAACAAAGGGAAACCCCAAACTGTGTCTAAGGCTGTCTCAAAGACCAGGAATGCCCTTATCTATTTGAGAGGGAAATTATTATTCCAAACACCAATTACAATTATTTTGAAAAATACTGGAAAACAATAAGCTATTAATTTCCAATGATACAGAACTTCATATACAAGATTTTGTAAATCTTTTCTTCATCCTCTTGCTTCAGAACAACGTTCTGATCAAGTCTTTGTTTGTTCTGAGATGAGGAAATCATAGCCACGCAGTTATCTGCATAATGGTTCCAGGTACAACTCGTCTGACCTACTGCAATCTATTCAGAGTTTCTCCATTTTCAAATTTCTTACTTGTTACTTACAAAGGGCAATTGAGCTATTCCAAATTTGGCTGTAGTACAAAAAAGCTTTCAGACATACAGGGATAAAGACTTAAAAGGAAACTGTAAACCACACTTTTAATTCTTTAATTGCTAACCTATATTTTTAGACTTGAGTGTTTATTTGTAAGAGGTATAGTAGTCTATTTAATAATTTGTAAAAAACGCACAGAGCATGGTAAAGCTTTGAAAGAAAAAAAAAAACTTTGCTAATGAAATAACAACTGTAAGACTGAAAAGCACAACCAAGAAACACAAGCTACATCAGTTCACTGTGTGAACAAGTGAAATCCAAGCACAGAGGGTTATGTTCATGGCTCTTACCTTTCTGGCTCTGTATCCATATTCACCCTAAGGTGCAAATCCACATCTGCTGGGTATTTAGTTGCATTATTAGGACACTAAAAGATAGAAAAACAAGTTAAGCATTCTAAATACCTGATAGACTTACAGGCTTTAAAGTGACAGAAGTAGTGATAAAAAAAAATCCTCTGGAGAATACTCTTATTAAAATAAGTTATGCTTAAATACATATGCGCTTCTTAAATCTAATTAAAAAGTGAATATGGAATGAAAATACAATAGCCACATTTCACTTTAAATCTAAATATACTTAATTGAAATCCCTAAAAGTATTAGAATGTGTGTGTTTTTTAATGGAAGAGAAAAAAATGCTTCAACTTATCTGATTTTTCTTAGTCCTCATGAAAAATGACAAGAATAAGTAGGAGATTTGCATGCAGGCCAGTAATGCCTCAGTTTGAGGTGTATCTCCTTCCATTTCAATGAAGCAAAAATGCCTCTCTGTGATCCACTTAGGCATTCAGAAATTGGGGTTTTTCAAGTAAATAAATAGTATCATTTAAGCTAAAAACAACTTTCCATATCAAAGAAGAAGAAAAATGGAATCCCAGCCTACCAGACATGTATTAGCATATCAAACTGTGGGCCTCGGTGTTTTGTGAATATTATTACATTTCAAAACCTCTAACTTCAAATTCTGAACAGCAATGTGATCCTTAATGTACACTTTGTGAATTAGTCTAGTGTGCTAGGACAGAAGCTGACACTTCAGCAAGATTACACCAGAAGATTTGTGACAATGGCACTGAGGATCACCAGAGCTGGCTATTTCCCGGTAGGTTTTATATAAATATTAACTAAAGATGAATCTGTACAGAAACTAAGCTGGTGCTACACGAACTGGGGCACAGTGCACTCTAGAGTTCCTTCGGCATGAAATAAAACAGGCCAGTCAGAGCTGCTTCTTCCACTGCTTTTTTTAATGGAGAAGAATAGAGATTGTTTTGCTTTGCCTTTTAGTAAAGTAGAGCTGTTGGAGTGCTCTTCACATACCAGGTCATGTAAGAAGATCAGGTTAAAAAACATGTAAGGTCTGTTGTAAGATCACTAACAAAAGCAGCAAGACTAGTTTTATGAAGAACACTTTTCAAAGCATATTCCATTGTGTACTGACATGTTCTCTGTATTTAAGAATTTCTTCTGCTAGTTCTGTATTCATGGTCATCTTGTCATGTTCCCCTTGAAGAAAATGTATAAGAAGTTTTCAGTCCTGAGAATGAGGTGAAGCTTGGAAAAAAAGCATGGCTGACAATAGCTCCGGTGCTTGAAATGCTTGGTCTGAGGAACCAACTACCTGAGAAAAGTGTCTGCCTCCAGGAATATTCATCAGGCAGTCAGAAATAAGAACTATCATCAGGTACAGCCCAAATCCATACTGACTAGGAGTATAGGTGGACAAATAACAACCAGTCACATCTTTCATTGGTTAGAAAGATGCAAAACTTACCCAGAAAAATTTCATTTATTTCTCAAATTGACAGAATTCAGTTAATAAAAAAAAAATAAAAATCACACATATAAAAAAAAAGAAAAAAGTCAGGTTGATACTTTTTCAGAACAATGAAATAAAGATAGAACACACTTCAAATATGTTATGGAGTGCAATATCTACATTTTTCCACTTTGAAACAATATCTTTCTTTGAGTTTTACCTGTATCTTTTTTTTTTTTCTATGTAAAATAATTAACCTCTAAGTATCTGGAAATGTTTTTTTCATAAGTAAAAAACATGGTTAATGATTTTGTGTTTATGATAAATTGAAAAATCAGTAGTTACATTTCTTCAACACAGCTGGTAAGGTTTCACAAACCAGCATGCATTTAGCAGAGAGGACAGACTCAATTTGTGACAAAAATGTGGGGAAAAAATCTCACTTTGCACCACAAAATAACCTGGTGATCCTGGCTGATTCACAGCCCACATTGAACAATTAGATAGGTTAACACGTCATTGACAATTTCATCTGCAAAGATAGTCACGTGCACAGCTGAGTATGTCTGCACTAGGAACATCTGATTCATAGTTCTGTATCTCCTGGCTCAGAAATTCTCTACAAGTTCCAAGATGCTCAGACCCTTGAGGTAGAACTGCCCTGGTCCTCAGAGGAGTATTCCAGTTAGGACACCCAATTCCTAAATACAGTTTCCACTATGTCTCTGTGCCAAATCTATCCTGTACTCCAGGGGAATTCTTCAAGCTAGATAGGGTTGGCTGTTTTCAGGAAAGAACCAGTTTCTCCCCTGAACACACCTTTCTTGACGCAAAACCCAGCAGCTAGGACAGGAAAAGACCTTCCTGCCTGCTGGCAAGCCACACTTTCTAAAAAATGACATAAGCATACATAAATAATTGTAAGGAATCAGCTCTACTGCCTTTTACATAGTCCAAGATATTTGAAAATTAACATATTTATAGACATTTTTCACTTGCAAATTCCTTGTGTATTTTGGATGGATGCTTGAGAGTTGATTTGTCCTTTAATATGTCCTACAGTAGCAAAATTCAATAAAGTAACAGTCCAAGCACATTTTTCATTCCAGGAAATCTCTGCTGCGGATGCTCTTTCTTTCCTTTCCTGCTTTTTCTATTGATTGCCCCTTCCACAGTAACTAGAAGCCAGCCACATATCCTTTGGCATGATGCTGAAGTTTTGTTTTTGTGTTTTCTCATTTTTAAAAGCCTAATTTCATTTCTCAGAATGATTGTGTGCATTCCACAACATCTAAGAAGGCTAAGAACAAACTGTACAGATTAGACAGTTAGTAGATTTTCTGTCTGCTTATTAGGCACCTGGAGTATGATCTAAATGAGTTTGGTATTCTCCCTTTATTTTTCTCCCTATAATCTCTCTTACTCGTATGTAATTCACATATGAAAAGAAAAAGGTTAACAAAAGAAAAAATGTTAAATCATTGTTCTGCTTTAGATTCTCAATCCCTTGAGTGGTTTCCAGCCCACAAGTGTTTCTTTATTCCTTTCATTCCAATTACTGTTTAACCATCAAATGAAATAACCAGCAAAGGAAATAAGTTATGCAATATACGGTATTCCCCTAGAAATATTAAGTAGCTTTTACAACAGGTTATTTGACAATGCTGAGAAACAGATAGAAGCAATTAACATGAAATTGTTACTTTCCTCCAAAGGAAAATATTTGTTTAATTCCACCATTCAAATGAAAAGAGAAATTTAATTACAACAGTGTTTTATAACTGCCTGTCCAGATTAACAAAAAGCACAGACATATCTCTCTGGAATCCTATTCAATATTCATGTGGAACGTAGGCACATTGGTTGAAGAACATGGCACATGATGCTAACCCTTACCTTCCTCACATCCCATAAAAATAACATCACACAGGATTTTAAGCTCTGTAAACTATGAACATAATTATTTTAAAATAAATATGCAACTACCTGAAGATAAGAAAATTAAAATATTCTTTTTGCCATCTTTTACATTTAGGTTGCAATTTGGTCTACAATGGGCCAATATACTTGGTCAACAATGGGCCACACTGTAGTTTTCCATTCACTATTGTACAGTTGTGAATTAAGATTGTGTCAAATGGGATTTTCACCAAGACAAACCCAGCAAATCAAGACTATTACCACAAATCCCTGAAAAAGCATGGTAGCAGGAACAGTAAACTCTTGTCTTCATCTGCAGTGAACAAGATATCTCCACCAAATTTTGCTTTTCTTACAAATAGTCATCCCTGATCACAGAGGGAGCATTTGCATTTGCCTAACATTGGACAAAAACTGTCATATTGGGAAAGAATTATGAACATGCACATTAACTGGCACCTCATTTCTTCACTGTTGAGCAGGCCAAATTACATTCAACACAATCTCAAAAGTGCTGAGGGGAATTTGTGGTCTACTGACAATTTCAGTCATCTGTGATGAGTCAGTTATATTCTGTTAGTCAAATTAGCTAAATAGCTGTTCACAATCCTTCAAACGAGATCTGATACTTAAAGGAAACCATTCCTTGCTTTAGGTTCAGTGTGACTCTCGGGGACAGCTCTGTGGGGTGAGACCTTGCCACATGAAAAGCAGTGTCATTGACAATGGACATCGTTCAGCAGTACAGGAACTACAGCACCTTTGAAAACTTCTTTAAAATAAGGAACACTGACACAACAGGTGTGACAGTAGCTAGGCCTTGCCTTTGCTGTTCATTTTGATCTTGCTGTCATTTATTTGTATTTACAGAAAACAGGTAATTAATTCAGAGTGCATGTTCATTGTGGGGCTGCATTTTCTTGCGTACTGAGTAACAAAACAGAGACGGGTGGGAAAACTACAAAGGGAGAAAAAACAATCAGAAATAGGTTATGAATCTTAAAATTCTTGTGTACTGAGAGAACAAAGAATGAAAGTTGATTTAATTCAAGGAAGGGGATTTCTATAGAATTCAGAACCATCAAATACACAAAGGTCTTTTTCAGTGAGAGTACGTGAGTATTCAACCCAGGGCTTGATAAATCCAACTCTTACTGTATTTGAAAATTTGATTGAAGCCGGCAGCTTATCGTCATTAGATAATATAATACAGGAAAAAACAGAAACACATTAAAAGAGCTGGTTCAGTTACAACTGCAGCTGCTTCCTGTAAATTCCATCTTTTGAATAATAAAATTATTGGGCAATTAAAAGCAATTGCCACTTCTGTTTTCCTACTGATAAACATTATAAAAACCCTCAGAACCACTGCTTTTTCCTGTTTATAGCAAAGCTCATCATCATCATCATCATCTAGCATACTGTTTTGCGTAGGTCAAGCTGGATTTGAAATGTAAGCTTAAAAAAAAAAAAAAAAAAAAAAAAAGAGCTGCAATAGGACCATCTGATTTCTGGTTACTTCTAAAGACCAAATAATCCACACTGCTGAACCACGCTATTACAAACATGCTACCTTATTGAGCAAGCTTGCAATACACTGCATGGCATATGTTTTTAGTGAAATCTGTTGTCAAATTACAGTGCCAAATTCAGTACATGTTTGAATATGTTTAATCAAAACTACTAAACTGAACAATACGCTTTTGGGCAAAATTTTCCACTTCCAGAAAAACAGGCATTATTTTATAATCTTTAGATTTATTGCTCAGCTTTTCTTGCCTGTATATACTGCAGTGTGCAGCCCTGCAGCCCAGTAAGTGCAGTATTGCCATTGCTACTTGGCCACAGTCCTCAGGCTGACTGTAAGGCCTCAGCAATGAGGCTTGCCAGACTTCGTCTGAACTTCTCCTGGCCAGCCTGTAACTGGAGCAAACAACTGTTTGCTCAGTTGTACAGGAATTTTTTTTCCCTAATGGCCAATTGGCTCTGTACCAGCAACTGGAGTGGGACTGTGGGCCCTCGGGGCTCATATGCCCAGGTGCCAGCAGCTGAGGAGACCAAGGATCCAGCCACAGGCTAGACAGCCTAAGGCCAGCGACTGAAGGGATGCACAGTGCATACATATAAATGCAGATATATTATTCATATTCCCACTAACAGACTTTCAGCCTGATCAGCCAGAGGAGGGAACAGGATGAGGCTTTTGATGCTATCTGCACCTGCATGAGGGCTAGGTGTTTCTGTCTGTGTTGGGCTGCTCTGTGTGAATGTGTGCACCTACTGCAAACACATGTTCAGTCTCGCTAATGGCTGGACTTGGGAACTGTGCCCACCTCATCTCCATTGGGCTACCCTATCCAGCAATCCTGAACAGTATTCAGTGAATAATTAATTTCAGCTTCTTTTTAACATTTACTTGTTTGCT
Organism: Caprimulgus europaeus; assembly: GCA_907165065.1. The sequence continues at coordinate 16,885,727 of OU015538.1, read as the reverse complement.
AACACTTTTTGTACTTAAGCAAATATATTTTTACATGGAAGTTCTGTCTTCTTCAACGTGCAAACTATTTGCTGCTACACTGGTTCAAAATGTTTGTGCTGAACATGCAACAGGGTATTTTCACAGGCCAGCTAGTAATTGTATGACCTGCTTACCTGACAGAACACATGCAAGGTAACAGTCATCAGCTATCATCAGTTCAGTAACAAGACCACTTGATCAGCCATAGGCTCTGTCAGAGTGTATGTGATAAATTTTGTCACCTGCAGTGGGATGAAAGGTAATGTAAAATTTATTAGCACTAGATAAAAATAGAACACCTTTGTATAAAAGTTTTAGCATGTATGGCATAGAAAAGACTTGTTTTCCCCTTCCATTCCAGACTGCAACACATATTTAAAATTTTCAACAATATTTTCAACCCCTTAGTCTAAAGACTGTAAAATTTTTCAAACATAAAAAGTGATACAAAATACAGAGGAGTTCTAGTGCAGATCGACAGGGCTCTACTTCCGACCATGGCAGGTTTTGTTTAAGTTTTACAACCAACTGATTGATTTGAGATAAATGGGGAGCAAAAGCAAACAGAAAAGTTTGAGATAACAGTTAACTGATCAAAATAAATTGAAAGAAATAGTGCTCTTTTGGGAAAGTGCTACTGGATTAACATTGGCAGCTGTTTATGGGAGGTGACCAACAGAAAATTTAAAAGATCTTTAACCTTTGCTCTGATTAATACACAACACCAACCTTTGATGTTCAGTATATACAAATAAAAATGAAATGAAAATTCTTTTAAAAGAAAAGAAGATGTGGGATTTTCTCTACCAGTCTTAGTTAAAACCTGTAGAACACCTTGAATACTAAAAGAAAAAGGATATATAAGAAAAGTTGCCTCTCAGCAATGTTACAAGGCAGATCCTAGTTCTGTACTTCATTACATCCTAGCAGGAACAAATGTCTTGAGTGGGAAGAGGACAGCACCCATCACACAATAGCTGAAGCAGTTTCTTTACCATATCATCACAGGGAAAAGAGAGTGAAAACCTGTGCTCTCAACAATCTCCAAGGTTAATTCTGCTTCATGCTTCTAATGCACTTATGCAGTGAACTACATATTTCTGGGTCAATGCAGGATTAAGGGGGGCAGGGTGTGTGTGTGTGTATATATATATTTGAAATATAAAAGACATTGCACCTCCAGTCCCACACTTCAAGTTTCAGATCAGACAGACACAGAGGGACTTACAAAGGTATCTGACCAGTATTAGAAAATAAGAACAACAATAATGCTGGGGTGTGAAGTGCATCGTGTAAGTGTGACCAGAGACCACAGAAATGACTGATTTCCGTTCACTGCAAAGAAATGTGCTTGCTATATTGCCCAATTCAAAGCAGCAGCTCTTATCTTCATTTGCAGCTAATCTGCTAAAACAGATCACAAAGAAGTGTTGCAAAAGTGAAACCCACCAAATGTTACAGTCGCTTCACAAGCAACATTTAATTTTACTATGTTAACGTGTTAAGCTGAACAATGGAAGGAAACACAATCAAATACTCATTGTATTTAAGGAGCTTCAAAAAGATCAATTATCTTTATATGGATAAGAAGCTACTGTTGATTTCAACAGTGTTATTCAAATTTCATTTAAGCAACAACATGCACTGCTTTTTTTTTTTTTTATCAGAAAGAATAACACATTATACTGATGCAACCCAATACTTAACACTGTTCAAGGTACTAGTGGCTTCTCTCTGACAGGGAAATCTCTCCACCACCGATCTCTCTAACTGAACAGAGTTTAAAACAGATTTCTTTTTCAGTACTCCTACAAAGAGACTGAGTAGAAATAGTGCATCGTTAAAAGATACAAGGTAAAACCTACTTATAGCATGCCAGCGACTCAGTATATGGGGCAGACTGTATCCAGCTGTACAGATATGTTTTCAAAGACAAAGGCAAGTCACTTTCATAGGCTCATAGGCAACGCTGACTACCTTCTAAGGAAATTCACTGGCATGCATAATGTCTCCAAGAAGAAAAAAATCCTTGCTGGATTCCTAATTAAGCCAAGCAAATCTTTACATCCTACAAAAATTATTTTCTTCCATATCGTAGTCAATTGAAACACGTGATTTAATGTGAAACATGGCTTTTAAATCGTTCCAAATCTCTCCACAGTTTGATAAGAACACAAAGCAAGAGAAAATAACTTACTCATGGTTTAAAAGAACAGAGCTAGACCTAGAAAGAAAATCTGACACAAATACAGGACTGTTTGCAGCGTTTCTTTAGTGTCCACTGACAGCCTGCTTGATTACAGCCCTTTTCTTCAGTCAGAACACAGCTACACTCCCAAATGGTTGTGTGACTCTCATCAATCCACTTTGTGTTCACCAAGAGAAAAAAAATGGGTGCAAAATTGGGCTGTAGATTTTTATTAACTTCTACCATATGAAAGTGGGAAAAAAAAAAAAAATCAACATTTATAATACCACAGCATCATAAATAAGAGTTCAGAGAGAATCTAAGACTTCAAAGATTACCTTGGAAACCTTGATAAACAATTACCACAAGAGAAAAAGTTATCCATTTTGCACAGAATGCTGGTCTCCGAGGAAAGAGCAGCTAGGAAGCACATTTAAAATAGGCTATTTAAAACTTTTTATGTTAAATTTAGACACAAAGGTAGTTTTCAAGTCTGGCCACTTCCACTAGGTATAATGTCCTGTAACACAGCGCTTTAGAGGACAAAAACACAGTGTATGATGACAGGATTACATTTGATGTTAGGATTGTCTACACATTGCCTCTGCCTTTTCAGGTTAATCTCTTTTTCCTTTCCTCACAGTTCAGATGAATTGCCAGAAATTTTTGTGTATGTAGTGAAAATGTGCTATTGAATTATTAATTACAATTAGTATGCATATAGATTTTCTTCATCTACCTCCAAAGTCCACTGTCTTTGGAATTTAACTGTTTTTATAAACTGATTTTATAAAATTTTCAACATTAAGGATAATATGTTGACCTGCAGTTTGACAAAATCACATACCCCCCTGCGTAAGAATATTGATAACAGGGGGACAGCATCATACCTCACTCATCATCACTGTTTCTGGGCAGACATTCACCTTCAGCTGGAGAAAGCTTACACGGATGCTGAATGCTTTTCCCAAGCTCTCCACGCTCTCTGAATCCTTCATCTTGGACAGTCAGCTGCCACAAGTTACTATTTTCTTATTTGCTGTCTAATAAATCTATAGTATGGAGTTTGTAATTGTCTTGATATATGTTACATTTTGACTGAGTGCCTGTAAATAACCCTGTTGTCAATAGCAGACACAGCAACAACTATATGTATGCAGTTAGTTTGATGTGAAAAATGAAAAATCAATGTAATATGCCCTTACTGTAGGCACCTGCAGATAACATCCAATACAACTGATTAAGTCCCACACAATAGATAATAAAGCCAATTACAGCCACTATAGCTCCACATTTAAATACAGTGACGAAGACAATGAAAGAAGAAATTAAAATAAAAGCTTAGATATGACTAATGAAGGAGTGTAGTAATCTGTATCTAGATAAAGGTTTACTATTGCTTTATAAAGAGTAGATGCAAAGAAACCATAGTCTACACATTTTACTTATCTTAAACACTAAAAATATAACCTAACACATTGCAGTGTATCTTTGACACATTTTTAAATTAAATAGCAATCCACGTACTCATGTAATTATACTGAGATAATTTCCCATTATTCTACTCCCAGATAATAATAATTTTAGATTAAAGATTTAATGATTTTATAACCTTCAAGCAAAGTACTCAAAATAATATAAGAAAAAAAATTAAAATATAGTAAAATTAGCACAAGACAAATCTTTAATGTGACATTTCCTGCGTTTCCTCCAATTCTGAGACTCCATATTGACTACATGTACACCCCTATAATGATAACTGCCACTTTAAAAGGAAAAACGTGATGAAGGAACAAAAGGAGAAAAGCAAGGGGAAAAAACCCATTTCTTATTTTAATTGGGTCTTGCAGAAGAAATGCTATCCTGAATGTATCTCTAAAAAATAACCAATTCTCAGTTTCATTGCTCTTGTCTGTTCCTACAAGCTCATTCCTTAAAAGCATAAACTGAACAGAATCTCATCAGAATAATCTAGTTAGCATAGGAAATGAGACTGGTAACAACAAATGTCTCTCATTAGCTGGGAACACTTTCAAAAGAATAAAAAGGTCACAGTTGTTTGCAAGCAAGACAATGTTATAGACTTCTTCAAAATTGTAAGATATACAGATAAAGTTCAGAAATAATATTTTTCATTTTGCTATTATCAAAGAACAGGAATAAAGTTTGGTGCACTTCAAAATAAACTTCAAAACAGCAGGAGTGGAAGAAACACTTCTGTGTTTTGTAATTCTCACAGCAACTGTGTGAATTTGTGATGCCACATAATCCCAAGCAAACATGGCATGCCCTCGCTCATCTGTGCAGCAATTTACTGAACAAAATGCTTTGGAATTAGAAAAGGCTATATCTAGCTTTGTTTTATCTTTTTTATACCTGGGTACTCTGGGTTGTTCCCTGAAGATGCACCAGTTCCTTTGCCCACACAGCGCACTCTTCCAGTGACATTTCTTAATTCACCTTCTTTATTCCAGCTACGTAGAAAGGCCAAGCACGAGACTTGTAATGATGATCAATGCACGTGGTGGAGTCCTGATACTGAAGTCATGGCAAAGACTGATGGCTTCAATTCATAGCCACTTAGTATCTTTCTTTTATCTACTTGGTATCTTCTATCATACATCTAGTATGCATTTTCAATTGGGCAAGTATTTTAGCCGTAGTTTAAAGGGGGACCAGAAGCAAATCAACTTCATCTGTTCTTATTTTGAAGCACTGACATTTGATTTCTGTATTCTAAGTGTTTCCTGCTTTGAGCACCTATATTCTGCAACAGCCTTTTAGAGGTCAGAACAAAAGGCAAAAGACCTGTAGTCCTCTATACACTGGACATTGGTAACTGGGCCATGAAGTTTCTGTCTGGCCAGCTGCTTCTTCTGTTGCTGCCTTGAGCAATCTAGCAATTAATTGCACAGCTGAGATGAGTGTCTCTTCTTCAGCCCTTCTGAACATTACTTGTGTAACTAGAAACCATTTCTGGTTTTTAATGGAGTGGTTTACAACCAAGGACTAAGCCTAAGCTGTGTCAGAGTGATGCTGGTATGGAGTGGAACACCAGGAAAACACAGTACAGCACAAATGCATCAGGAAGGTGAACTTGGCCCTGAAATTTTGAAACTGCATTTATTGTTGAGGTCTGGTGCAGCCTCTTAAATATGAATGTTGCCACCACCACAGCTCAAGACACAGTATGCTAACAAGTATAACAGTAGAACACCTTCTAATGCTAGTCAATCACTTTAAAACTCAAGATAAAATAAATTCTTTTAATAAAAAGTCCCAACCTGCTTTTGTGCAGAAACTCCATAAGGAAACAGGTAAAATGCAATTCTATACAATATACACATTTCTTATGAAAAGATACAATGAATGACAATTCTCACATGGTCTCGAGAGAAACTTGCCTAAGGAATAGCAAGAGCTCTTTAAAGTTAATGAAAAAATCCTGTCTAACTCTTCTTCAGACACCATCTTTCACTCTGTGACTATCACCTTTTCAGTTGCCACAATTCCCTCACCTGAAAGAACAGCTGAGCTTGTCAGCAGTCTAGCTGCAATGTCAGAGATTAGCTGAACTGCTCCCATTAGAGTTAATGGAGTTACCTGCTAAATCCCTACATGTTGGGTTGTCAGGTTTTTCTTAAGCAAGAATATCCTTGCAAGCTTCCAGTTACCAAAGGTTTAAATGAATGCTCTGGGTTTTTTTTCTCTTTATATTGGACAAAAAAAGTCTTCCCTTTGATATTTTAAAAATCTCTCTATCTCACATCTGTTTCCAACAAACAGAATTTTTAAGGGCTTAGTGGATACTGTGATGACAACCAAATAGCATAAGAACAGATTATATCTTTCAGTGATTTGATGGAGAATTTTACTAGTAGAATTGTGAGAAAACCATGAGAAAAGCTTCTCTGGATTTCTCTATCCCCCCACGCACATATATATCAACTCTTACTGACATTTTAGGAATTATGTACAAAAGAAGAAAGCAGCAGACTTCAGATGGATTAGCATACTGGCTTCCTGATAAGGAAGAAGAAGGAATCTTACATTCTTGTTGCGTACCTACAGAAATTATATTTTTCCTACTAACTTTGAATCTCTACTAGCCATATGTAGCAAGTCCATCTGTTTTTACTAAATTTGACTATGAAATCTTTCTATGCATATCATAATTACATATTGATCTTGAACGTATTCTTGCATATGCAAATATTTAACTGGAGCTCTGCAGGACAATCTCTTTATGGTAATTAGTGGTTTGAAGAGCTCTGAAAATAGTCTCGTTATGATAGCAAGGATAACAGACTTTTCAGAACATCTACAGTCGGGTTTTTTACTGGGTTTCAATAAAAGAGTTACTAATGCACTAAACAGAGAAAAGAATATTAAATTGTGTCTATGGCAACCATATTCTCTCCCTCTACTTTTGTGTGTCTATGGCTTTACAATAGATACTAGAATTCACACTCATTTTCCACGTACATAGGTCAATTAAAACATATCTGTGAACTATGACATCATTTTAGAATTGCTACCCACTACAAAACTGGATCTGTAAATTCTCATCTAAAAAGGAAACAGTCTTTTCAGGAAGAAAAAAGGAAAAAAATCTCTACCGAGCTAATTACTTCCTAGAAAGTTTCTGCTATTGTTGCTATCTGGCACTGAACTCTGTTACTAATAGACAACTATTGCAAGAGAAAGACCCAGGGAAAAGAAGAAAGGAACAAAGAATGAAGTTGTTCACTAATACAAAGTAATCCAAAGTCACAGTGCAAGGCTCTTCCCAATTCTACTGTTAAATATTGGGTTTTCTAAGACCTTCTTCTAAGCAATTAAGATGTGAATTTGCCTCAACAATAGCCACCAGACTGTATAGGTTCTCTATGCATGTTCTCCTTTCTCCCACATTCAAGGTTAGCTACACAGAACACAGGACATCAAATCACATGTGAAATACAGCAGACTTAATCTGTGCTGACAGGGTTGAGGTCAAGCAAACCCAAAACATTTTTAATACACTACCCTTATGTTCACAGATCAACTATGCAGTGCGGGTGCCACAGATTCCAGTGTCTACTGGACACAACATGCACATTTAAATGAATTTCATAACATACATATAGATTTCAGCCTCTCTGTTTTGTGGGGGGAGGTTTCTGTTTGTTTGTTTTTTAAAGGAAAATTAAACAATAGTTTTGTAGCAATTCAATTTTTTGAAAAGACAAACTGTCATTGTTCAGGTTTGCTTCTACTAATATAAATTGAATTCCTAAATTTAATTTTAATAAAGTATGGGGTCTTTGTGTTGGGGGTGGTTTTGATTTTTTTCATTAGCCAGAAAAGTGCTATCAATGCTATCCAAAATAAAACTGCTCTGTTCTGAATTCCAGGGATGAAAAGCTGTCTTTAATGTCCAGATTTACTACTGCTGATATGGTGATCTGTTGTATTATGGCAACATACAACAGATACAAGGTAATTTTAGGTATTAAAAATCTTAATTCTTTTGAAGATCATGCTTCATTCATAATTCTCACAAGAGACTTCCAACATGGGTATTTAGGATTATGAAAATAAGAATTTGATGTAATAAAGTATATTTAAAAGGAGCGTTTGCATGTTACTACAGAAATGAAAGAATGCATTCTTTTCACGCAATAATTCAATGGCATAACGCTGCCAACCTGCTATGGAAACTCTCTTAACCTGTCATAAATGTTTACAATCCATTTTCAGTGAGCTACTGATTTCTCCAACTCATTTTCTCAAATAAATTTTCTGGAGACCTTACCAGAATTTTTTCCATGAGGTGAGCTCTGTACACACTGCTGGTTGAGCACAGCTGAAACCTCATCGAGATCTACCCTTATAAAAATATTAGAGCTTTTCTGGTGCTTTCAGTTAATGATTGCTTAAAGGAGGGAATAGGGCAGGAATCAATTACTTTAATAGCTTTCAGAGCCTTCCTTTTGTACCTTTTCTACCCCTTTAGAAACATGATGCAACTCTTCTTTCACTTCAGTGTTTTAAAACAAATCCTTTCTCTCAGCCCCTAAACCATATAGGGAATTAAATCTCATTATAAACTATTATAAAGTCTCCTCAGACTTCTCAATGCTTAATAAAAAATAATGACAGTTAAAACTGTTTTAATACTCACACTCCAATCCCCTGCCTACTTCTTTCCTCTCCTGGGTACTCTTTTAAAATGTGTTCCTTATCCTAGGCTTCCTTTTACATTCCTTAATGAGCAGCAGACTAGTCTCTTAACTGTCCTCCACGTAAATGGATTAAGTTTCACATGAAGAGAGATCCCCAGGTATGTGTTAGAAAAGCTGTAAGCAGTTGCATGAGATGGGATGAGAGTGGAAATGTAATTCACCTGCTCCTGACAGCAGAAGCACCAACTCTCTGCAGCATTTATTTTGACTCTCAATGAAAAGACCCTTTTAACTTGTCGCATCTTTTATTCAGCAACTCATTTTCTCCTAAGTATTAAAAGTCAGTAGGGTGTGAGGATTTGTTCCAAGGCTTGCTGAGATATTACTTACACAAAGGAGATGCAGATCATTTCTGCTGAGTAAAGCCATTGTGGATGTTTGAAATTCAAATGCATCTCACCCCCACCCAGCACACAGAGGCCATCATGTTTCTTTTCCCTTCTCTTTGTTACTTCCCCTTCATCCTACTTAGCTACGTATTTTTCTGCAACTTTTATTCTTTATACTGAAACTTTTGAAAATAATAACTGTTGAAAACATTTGAGATCGTGTATCTAAATTATTGTTCCTACTCCCAAGAAAATGATGTTTTACTATAAGTGGTATAAGTTTACATTACTATTCAACATTATATTTTCAGGCACAAATGATCTGAAGTACGTTTTCAAGACGAAACATTATCATTTTGGGTGATTCACTATTCAATCAGGCCTCTCAGATATATGTCATATATCTAATTTCTCATAGTTCTTACTCTTGAAGACCTCCACCAAACACCACACTAGTGGTAGCTATATAGGTAATGACCTCATGCAATGGCAAATCTATTAGCACAGTACAATCAGAACCTTTTCCTAAAAAATTACAAGTTTACACATTTATGGCTAAAACTGCATTATATGAGGAAAAAAAGATAATCTTCTCCCTTATTAGCATTCACACTAGCATACAAATCTTCTGTAACATAACAAGTCTCACTGACTCACTGTTTCACAAACTCAACTTCAAAGTTCCCACTCCTCCCTCTATAGGATCAGCTCTGTTTATGATGAAGAAAAACCCATGTCTTCTGCAGTCTCTGAACCACATTCCAAGAAGAAAGACTGAAACACCATATTTAATAATTCTAGCACTACAAAACTTTCAGATATAATGATCTGCCTTTCCAAGCAAGATTCTTTGTATAACAACAACAAAAAAAAGGCAGTTTTCAGAGATAACGGTACAAATCCAGACTGACATGAATATTTCACTACAGTACATAACAAATAAGCAAATTGAATATGACTTATATCAATTTATTCAATTTATCAATATTTTAGTCATTACTCCTCATTTGCTGTCAAGCACAATAACAGTAATGACAATGTTAACATTCAGATTAAAACCAATTATCCTGGTCCTATACTGCCTACTGGAAAATGCATACTAAGAAAAATGATTAAAATATATGACTCATTCAGCTCTACTAAACTGAACAGAGAACAATCCACACATGGAAGACATGAGCTAACATTCCTTTACATGTAAAGCAAACCTTCAAATTATTTCTTATAATACAGATGTTAACTGAGTTATACCCTGTTTGTATTTCAGCCTGTTTTGTATGACCTGCTGCTGTAACATCCAGCTCCTCAAAGATGTTACGTGTCTAACGCTTATATTTCGGTACTTGAATCACAGCCATTTGGGTTAGTCAAGCAATACATAAATACAGAAATGGACCCTGGAACAGAGTAGAACTGAATTGTCATACAAGTATATATTCTCATTACTTCTGTACCTTGTCTTTCACCTCATCAATATATTCCATTTCTTTCACCAGTGGCACAGTAGCCTTTAAAAGTGTGTCTTGGGCATTCTCCAAGGGGGTGGAATATATGAATATGTGTGCCCTTAGCTGATTTAAAACTGAACCGAAATCTCTCACTTTCTGGGAATTTGTTCTAACTGGTACCTCAGCAGATCCAACACCAGTCTTGCTGGTAGACCACACAAGGGCAGAGCACAAGGCAGTTGTGCACCACCATGATCTGATGGCCCCTTGCAGGAGCTGTTTTTCTTAGGATGTGGCAGCTGTAAGGATGTGAAAGGGAGCTAAAGATGTAATCACATCATTATTCTAATATTGCTAGTATCTCCATGCAGCACTGGAAGTGCTACAAAGACACATAAGAAACAGGAGAGCAGCAGTATGTGAAGAGGCAAGGCTAAGAGGCAGCATGAAAAGACTAGGGGAGCTGAAAAGGCAGTTAGGCATTCGGTATGGAGAGATTAAAAAAAAAAAAAAGAGGAAAAAGAAAGTGAACAGAGAAAGAGAAAAAGCAGCTTTAAGTAGTATTTCCACCAGCCTACAACAGATTGGCAACTGCTGAACTTCACAATCATATAAGACCCAGCTGGAATCACCACCACCTACCCCTGTATTATAAAAACAAAGTACAGCATTGTCTTCCACGGGCTATGGGACAACGTAAAATATGTCCCAGCCCTGCAGTAACTCCTGGCTGTCCAAAAGCCCTAATTCAAATATACACAGCCATATGGAATAATCCACTATTTTGCAGAAACTCTAGCTTTTGTTTGGAAGGAGTACAACCACACCAGTGTGGCACTGCCACCAAGTTAGTATGTGTACGAGTTACACAGCTCAGCTGAGCTGTGACAATGCTTTCAGCAATGTAAGTCACCTACAGCTTAAGGCTCTGATAACGTGTGCTGCCTTAAGTCTCCCACCACAGGCTGTGCAGGTGGTGAAGGAAACTCTTCTATGCTAGATGGAAGGCACCTAAGTTCTGGAGAAGAACAGGATTTTAAGTGCCTACCTTTTCTTTGTTTCTGAACTACTCCTGAGCATCCATGCAGGATAGGAAAATATGCTGGGAACTGCATGCAGGAAGCAAAGCTCCTTAAGTGTTTGTGAATCTGGGCCCTCATTTCAGGAAATTCCATGGAAATTGTCATGTGCCATAAGCTTACCTGAAATAGATTTTAGTGAAAAAAACAGAGTATGATCTATTCCTTGTGCACACTGATGACAGAATGCCAGTGTTCCTTAATGTATTATATTAGAAAGAATTTCAGTCTGAAGCATACATATTAACAGTTAGATGAGCTTAAAAACAACCTTGAAAAATAATCACAAGTTTTATTTTTCTTGTGTTGTCTGATCACTAAAAAGCATCTTTAAAAATTTATCTTATATTGCTGAGATGAAGAAAACATGCCTTCAGTGATATTTGATTGCTTCTTGGTAGATAATTATTTGTTCAAACAAAATAAACCAAATTTACTTTTCGATCCTTTGCTGCCATCTGTTGGCAAACAGAAGACAATGAAAAGAAGACGTTCACATGAAATAACAATAAAAGCTAAAATGAATTGCTTGATTACATTACATGAAATGCATAATTACATGTGATTACAGTTGGATAATTGGGTCTACTGTCTCTTTCCTCTTGCTACAACCTTAGATTACAAAAAGGGTGAGATACATGCTGAAATTTAACATGCCCCAAATTCCCAAATCTTAGAATGCTTAAAGAGATTCTTCTCAATACAGGGGAGAAAAAAAAGAAGGGTCAAGTTTTCAAAAGACTGAAGATACAGATAGCAATTTCTTTCCTCTACTAAAGCTTCATGGTAAGCCTATATTTATTCCAATGACTTAGTTACTGTACCTACCTTCTTTTCAAGGAATCTGTTTTTGTAACCTTAGACAACAGACTTTAAAGTTAGGTAGCCTAGCCTGTGAATTTATTATCATCATCATCATTACACTCAGCTTGACAGAAACATTTTTTTTCCCATCTTTCCTTTCATGAATTCTGAATCTGACCTAAATGAAGAAGCACCTAAACTTTTACAGCCAGTCCAGTACACAGAAGGAAGACTGTAAGATAGCTCTCAAGAGGATTCAGATGCTGGTGAAATACCAGTGCAGCAGATGTGACTTGTACTAACAGCAGGTAGATACACAGTGTAAGCCATGCAGCTCTCATTAGCTCCTTGACTTCAAGTCTATGCAGTAACTACCAGTGACATAAAGGCCAGTCAAAAAAATGATGCAGGAACAGGTCCTCTCAGGCTAGAATATAAACAGCTGCGTTTGAGTTTGATGGATAAACTCTAGATTGAGCCCAGAGAAGCAAATGAAACAGTTAATGTTGATGCTTAATCTGTGAATTCTACTCTTGATGCTATTTAAGTTCTGACTAATCAAAAGGAATGACTACTTAAAGTTAATCAATTTACCCCAATCACAAATCTTAAAAGTATTAGGCATCAAGGTATTTACCTATTATTTAGCTTCTAAAAACTAGCATTTCAGAATTAGACATTTTCTAATGCACAGTTTGATGGATACATTAAGGATAATTTGAAAAAGACAAAGGATTGGGTCAATCAGTTCAATTAGAATAATCTGCTTAGTAAGTTTTAACAATAACCTCAAGTGAAACTTGTATGGAGATCAAGTTTTTGCACAGGCAGCAAGTCCTTTTGTCCTCTAAAATACCATCTGTTAGATTCAGAATAAAGCTAAACCAAGACCTCCGTCATCAGCATAGAACTGTATAGTTTGGTTTAGTTTTTATTAACTTCAAAGGAACAAATTCCTCTGAGATCACAAATAAAAATAGGAAAAGGCTCTCCAGGTAGAAATCCCAGATACTGGTGCTGAAGTCCATAAATATACAGCATATCCCAGTTGGTATGAATTTCAGTACCAACCCACACTCCAACCCACCCCTCCACTCCTCCAAATAAACAAAAAAAAAAAAACCCAGTTGTCAATATTTCAATCTTGCAAAACAAGAAAAGTTTCGAGACAACATACTCATTGGAACTTTATTTGGCCAACTGCCACAAAGCTTTAGCCAATGTCAGCTAATAATTTATCTACCCAGATAATGCAACACCACAACATCTTTATATTTAACCTAAATCCAAGAAAAATATTCTGTAATAATATGAGTTCTGTCACAGTTATGCTTCTCTTTATGAGACATTTACTGTCAAAGGAACACATGACATAATCACATATGGTTACAAGGTGTCTTCCCACTGGCAAAATTTCAATTAGATATTCATATCATCTCTATTAAAACCTTATGGACAAAATAATACTTTAGCTTTTAATTAATATTTTAAAGTAAAGATGGAAAATGATAAAATTTGTTATCAGTCTTCCAGGCAGAAGATTTTATTTTGTGGAAGGTAAAAACTGAAGCCAGTTACTACAATGCCATGAAGCTATTTGCAGACCAAGTTACCAATGAAATCCAAAATGCCTTCTGACTTCCACAAACCACATTTCCCAGATTATTTCCCAATAAGTAACACAAAATAGGATTAACCACAAATACTTCTAAAGAGTAACAAATGATAAATTGCTATGATTTTACTTTAAAGTCCCCTTTTTAAAAATACATGTTTAAGAAACATAAAATTTAGGCTGGTTTTATACTGAATTTAGGTTGTATTTTTTCATTCTCATTATTTTTCAACTAACATACTTAGAAAACTATTCTTTTAATTGACACCAGATGGCACTGCAAAAGATGAACCATGATAAATACTGAGGCCTCAATACCTTCTGCCTTAAAACCAAGTTTCAAGCCAAGCATACAACTGCCTTTTGAAAGTATGGAACATACTATGTTCAGATTTAATATGTACACAGCAGCTGCAAACAATCTTGACAAATCAGAGTGGTGAATTAAAATCAAATTAATCAATCATTTGTGGAAAACACCAAGTGCAAAAAAACCCAAAAACCCAAACCCTCTATATTCTGAAGACGCCCATATCTAATCTGCTTGTTAAATTGTATTCCAGAAAAGTTATATTTATGTTACATTTAAAAGATTTATAATTAACTATTGTGTCCTGGCAATGCTGCCCAGAAATATCTGCAGATTTTTTTAAAAACTGTGCAAGAAAACCGAATCATTGTTTACAGAATAGATCTGAGCTATGAATGCCTGCCAGAAGCAACACCTCCTGTTTCAGGACATTTCCTCTCCAAGACTACTCTTACCTCCAGTCTTCATTGTATTGCCTAAATTAAAATGTCAGTAATCCATCCGGATGCCAGGAAAGCAGCTAAAAGAAAGAGAGCTGGATTATCATATTTGCTCACACACCAGAATTTCACAAATCTATGTAGACCATTAGCATAGAAACAGAAAGAAATGAGACAATCAACTTAGAATCACTTTGAAGAACAGCAAAGGTATTGATACCTGAGTACTACTCCCACATAGCCTTACCTCCACTAATAAACCCTTACTTAAAATTATTATTGCCATTATCACCACTGTTGTCATCAGAGGAAGGATCTATCAAAGGTCATTACAGCTGGAGGACTTAACTAAGCTTTAGCAAATAAAAACATAGAACATAAACTAACAGTGCTTGAGTTTGAGAGAACCTGGAGAAAGCTGCTTTGCTTTAGAGGTGTTAAAGGGCAGGTTTTGTACACAGGGTAGCAAGAACAAATGTGCTTACAGAATATACAGGGGTAAAGTATGTGGCCTCTTAAAGGACTTGACCAAAGAATTTTTGTCATCATGTCTTGTCTTAAAATTGTATGCTACAGAAAATATAAAATAAAATACTTTCTGGTGTTGAAATACAATAGTATTTTTCTGATTGAATTCTTCATCTTTTTTAACACTTTCTGATGCATTGCAAAGTCTGGCTGCTGTAACAGTTCCAAATGATGATGAGAGCTAAATGACACAACTGACTAATACTCACTGCAACTCCTGCAAGTTGCTTAAGATGGTAATTTTATTTATTTCTTCTAGACTACTCAAAGGTATAATCATTATGCCTCATACTGGTGCAGGTAAGCTTTCACTAATATTTTCATTAAATATTGATATATAATCTGCTACTGGACTTTTTTTTTTTTAAATCCTTAATACACTTAGTAATCTGCTTTAAAGTCAGAATTGCATTACTGTCCACAATGAATGCCCAGTCTGTACAATGGAACTAAAGTAAGACTGCTACTAATGACTATACTTCAGTAATACTTCAAAAGTATGCATCTTAACAACCCCTTCACTTCTCATGAATTCAGTAGCTGCTCTCTCAAGGCACCTTTTGAATATTACAATATTCACCAGAAAACTAATTCTGTTACTGTGAAACAGACACCTCACATTTTTTATTCAACCATTCTGCTACTCAGACAACATAATTGCAAGAAAGATGCATTCAGCTGCAGGTTTAAAAAGTAGATTTACCCATTAGGAGGTATTATCCTCTCTAAACTTTTAGTTATATTATTACACAAATAATCAGAATTAGTAGTATGGGGATAAATAATGAAAATCTATTACTTCCATGTTTTAAGGATCACCATAGACATGACTGACCATTTCAGAAATGAAAGTACTCCTTCCTCAATAAAGGGGGTTTAAGAAGCTAAAACTATCCATGAGATATATTTATGACACTCATTCTTGTGATTGCCTAAAGTATGTTTTAAACATTAGTCAAAGATGATTAACAGATTTTATGAGCTATATACAAATTGGTTTAGCCATGAACTGGATGAATAAAAACAGTTTGTAAATAGAAATATTTTATTCCAGCTGGTGGTAAGCAGGGTGAAATTAAACCCCTTATAATGATGGGGGAAAAAAAAAGGTGGAGAGGAAAAAACAAAACAAAACAAAACCCCCCAAAAAAAGACTCGGGCATAAAAGAAAAGTGTTAATCTACCTAGCCTTAAATCATTTAATTATAATTAGGACCAGCTAACACAACGACCACAGAGAAAAAATGACAATAAAATGTGCCACTGGCCTAATGATGAAGTATGTGAGAAAAAACATTAAACTTTATCTCAATTAGGCCCATTAATATCACACCAGTCTACAATGCCCTACAGCCCACTGGAAAATTACAAAAAAAAAAAAAAAAACCAAAAAAAAAAAAAATCAAAGAATCACAGGCACAGCTTCAAAGCTTTAAAAACACTAGGGAAGAAAGGAAAATGCATAGATGAGTTTAGCTTTAAAAGAAAATAGAGACACTGAAGGAAATAAAACAGTAATCCTATATATTGACTATTTCCTAATTGCAAGAAATTCTAGGCCAGATGTTTGCCTCCTATGAAACATTTTTTCTTTTCTTAATGAAAGGTTAAGACAGATTTTGACAGTCAGACACATGCCCTTGAAGCAACTTCCAAAAATACATGATAATCAGAAATGCATCCCAAATATTATCCTTCTATCAAGTCTTTCAACATTCATTCTTTAGCACATATTAATGGAATTGAAAATCCAATTATAACCGTGAAAGAATAACCTTATATTTTAAGTAACAGCAATTCCTTCTACCCCTTGTCCCAAGTAGGGTACTTCTACAATAAAAAAAAAAAAAATTCAATAAAATCTCCATTGCCTGGCAGGTTGGAAGTTTGTGGGATGTTCAAAGAAATATGCATATACTTTACTAATATTAAAAAAAAAAAAGAACAAAGGGAATTTAATTACTCTGTTATCACTAGAGAATAATCTGTACATGAAAGTAAAGCATTTCAGCAGAAAAGCATTTTTTAATGGTTCATTTCTTCCATCCATTAACAGCACTGGTCAGTATGAGGTACAACAGGGGATGTCAGGCTGTCTGACTTAGAGAAATTTATCCATCCTTTGAATCAGGAAAAGGGCTCGCTCTCTGGAAGAATCAATTCCACAGCAAACAAGAGTCTTGTTTGAATAAACAAATTTTATATAACGGAAACAGTGTTTATATATATAATATAAACAGTGTTTATATAGCACAAGAGAAGTCACGCTGTTGTCACATATTTAACCATGCATGTTTGACTGATTCGCGTCTTACAAGAAAGCATTAAATAAAATAAAAGCATTTCTGGTGCTTACTTGAAAGCAACTGTAGTGAATTCTTGCAAAAAGTACACGCCAGCTGTAAATCTATTTGGAGATGTCATCCTTGTTGGTAAATTATCATGCAAGGTGTGTGTGGCAGATGGTAAGCAGAAAGCCTTGTAACAAGTCAACTAACCAGTCTGTTAGCTTCTTAAATATCCAAACAATACAGGTGGCAAAAGCTCCCTATTTCTAAAATCTGCTCTGGCAGCCTTTTCCTCTGTCAGCAAAGCTGCTTGCAAATGCTTCTCACCCGGTAATGTACTTGTGAAACAAATCTGTTGAACTGGAAAAACAGACTGGTTTATTAGTCAAGCAATGGGAGAGGTCAGAGTTCACATTCAGTGAAAGAAGTTGGAACTACACACTGGGCTTAGAACACTTATTTTCAGAAGCACAAATAGAAATAAATTAATTTTTGACATGCCATGCTACGAAATGCAGCTGATGAACAGAGGAACTATAAAAAGTACAGTCCTATTAACTCCCAGATCATTTTGCTTTTGGAACAGTGGTGTTAAATACAGAAGCAAATTAGAATGGCTAAAGTGGCATTTTGCCCACTCCCAACAAATTTCAAGGTTGCTAGGAAATGAGGATTGATCTCCTTAATTTGATTTGCTTAATTTGCTCTAGCAGAACAGGTAAAAACCCCAGGAGCTGAAATTATATTTAATGATATAGTAAGATATAATGGTACAAAAAAGGCTTCAGTTAATGGCAATTGTGTGATAAATAGTAGCAGTCACGTGGTGCTACAGAGCAAATCAAACACAGAAAGGCACTTACTGCTTGAAAACTAGTTCTGTGGTGACAGCAAATGATGACTCTGAACAGCAAGTACACGCTTCTGATTCCTGGAGCACAGAACAGTTAATGAGAAACAGAGCAGAGTGACTATTACATACCTCACCTCCCTGTTTCTTTACAGAAGCTCACAAAATGCCCAATATTTGTCTGGAAACTCTTCCTTATTACTTTACATAAATCCCAGTATTTTCTGCACCAGTTCAGCAGCACTGGTGGCAAGAGAGAGTCATTTGGTAAAAGTTGTTCTGTCATCTGTGCAGGATCTACTGGCATCACCACCAGACTATGGCACTTTCTCTTACCCTGTGAGGAAAAAAAAAATATTTCAGATAAAAGATGATGCATCTATCTCTTCACGAATCTCTTTTCACTTTTTAATGTTGTTATAAATGGTGCCAATGTTTTCTTACACTAAAATACACATACTTTATGAACATAATGCATAAACATAGATGTTTACGCACCCACACAATTCTTTACTTCTACTAAAAATTAAAAGCAACAAATGCACAGGGGTAAAGAGCATTTTGAGAGTAGAACTTGTCTTATGATTATTGAGGAAGTTTGAGAACAGGACTATCCTGAAATCACTGGTATTGCCACATAACCAAACGATTATGTAGGAACAGGCTACAGTGCCCACACCAGACATGGTAAGAACCAGTTTTCAACTTGCAAGCCCCAAAGCTCAGAATCAGACCTTGCCTTTCTTGGAGAAGTCTGGGAGCAAGAAGTAAGTGGAGACACTTCTCTAGCAAATTCATGGCACTTCCACGTTAGTATGTTACACAGAAAATCAGGAGCTGTGATTTAGGCCTTGGCACTTGGAGGGATGTGCTCCATATCCTTTTCCCTTTTATCTAAGAGATTGGAATCTTCTTTTTCCCAGTTATACTTTTCTTCAGGGCAGCATGTCTATCTGAAAGCAAACACGTGAATGCTTTGGAGTTATCAGAAGGCAGATAAAGGATCAAGAGAAGAGATGGCATCGATAAGCTCAGGACTAAGAAGGACAGATACTAATTAAGTACTTTTTTAAAGTCATAGTTTGTACTGTGCTAGAGAGAAGATTGTGAGTCTAGTTCTTTCATTTTAAAATATGCAAGGAGTGGAAAGTAAACAGAGGGAGCAGGCAGACATTGATCGCCAGATAGCACTTGCCTGGATTCTGAGATTACCAGGATGTGCCTGCACTGTCTGATGGGAGATGGCAAGCAGAGAGAAGGCAGGAGAATGACAATCTACAAACAACAGGATTAAAGTGCTCCATGCAGTTAGGACTATAAAATATTTGAATAATCCTTCCAAAGTTGTAATGGAGAAAGAAGTAATTAGATTTCTTAGAGAATCAGAGTGCCTGGAAATACTATCACTTTCAAAAATGCTATTAAACTTAATGAACACACAGGTTTCTGGGGAGGAGGGGAGAGAGTTATGTATTTCTTTCTAATTATCTCAAAATACAATTCCCCTAAAAAAAAAAAAAAAGAAAAAAGGAAAGAATAAAACCACCACACATAGAATGCTGATTTTATTTTGTTGTTGACTGCAAGTATAAGGCTAGATTTTCTATAGTCATTGCTGAAATCAGTCATTTGCACTATCTTAATGCTTCCAGGCCCTACAGTGCCAGACTTAACATCCCCTGAGAAACAGCCCCTGGTCCAAGGAGAATAGATCAAAACTGAGAGAGAGGAAGCTCAATAGGTCAGTTACAAGCGAGGAACAGAAAACTGACTTAATCTTACTTGACTTCTTAGAGTACAACTCAAGTAATATCAGAATCCGAACAAGTTGCATTGGAATGAAATTTTTTATTTCTTTAGTTGTTATTAACGGAACTTCAGCTCTTCCCTGGTAATCTGATTCAATTCATTTATCCAGGAAAACTAACCTGGGAAAAAAAAAAAAAGGCTCCACTGCCCCTGAACTGGTTTTGTGAAGGGTTTGACAAACACCAGAGTCAGTGCAAGGGTGAGACAGAAATGTGCAGCCAGCAGCACACACAGAGAAAGAGTAACAGGGAAAGGCAGGCAGGGACAGTTATAGCGGTGCCTCTTCACGGTGGGGAGCTGTTACATGAACTAAAACACAGTATGGAACTTTAGCCTCAGTGAAGAATACATTTCACTACATGCAGGATCAAGAATCAAGAGCTGTTCAGGAAATTCTGAGCCATACCTTTTCCCCAGAATCTCTTTTTAGTAAGTCCAAAGACAGGAAATAAGCCCAGTTCATCATCACTGTGTTCCTCCTGGAATAAGCCTCAACACAGTACTGCCTGCCTAGTTGCTATGCTCAACTAAACACCACATTAAAAGATTACAGGTATGGTGAGGGGGTTTTTTTCCCCCTTTTATTTTTTTTTTTGTGAATACTAATAATTGTGTGCCAAGAAATGTTGTTTTTCTACACACTAATTTCACATATACATATGCTGCTGCTACCATAGCTCTTGCCAATACACATTTCCATGTACTGGGCAAATTAGGAAGAGGAAGCCGGCTGCCTCTCTCATGGCATTTGGAGATAACCAAGCCACAGAAAGTCCCACAGCTCAGCAACGCTCATCAGGCTCAATGATTCAATTGGAATTAGGACACAGAACTTCATATTAACTTTTATAAAACTATTTGCAGTAGAAATAAGCTTTCCTCATGTCTGCCAGTTTTCTAATTGATGTTCAAGCTCCACAGTGCACTGAGACTTCAAAGGCTCAGCTGTGTAGTCACTTTAATTTCAGTCAGTGGAAGTACTTGCTAAGGAGAACTTGTAATTGAGATGGACAACAAAGAAGAAGATAGGAGGAAAAAGCAGGGAGCAATAGGCTGGTCTGCAAACATCATGTTAACTAACATGTCAGATGAAGTTAGACATGCTCCTGCGTTAGTTCAGTCTGTTCAGACCTCTGAGTATCTCCAAGGATGGAGATTTAACCAATCTCTCTGTACATGAGAAGGTAAGTCTATTGATTGATTTATTGATTACCAGTATCACCAGTCTTGCCATCAGAGGATGGCAAGGAAATAGAAACCACATTCCATTCAGGAAGTCCCTTAGCCACAAATGCCTGGCAGTTGGAAGAGCACCTGGAAGTATTATGAAATATGCCTACCCTGTTCTCACACACTTCCAAAAAGATACCACACACACACACCCCTTTCATCTAATTCACCACAGACACCCTCTAAGCTTTTAGCTTACATGCAAACAGTGCTGTATTTGAGTTTTGTGTTCTGGAATTCTGTTGTTGCTGAAATTTTAAGTAATAACCCAGGTCTTTAATTTGTTGTTTAGATGTCATTTTGCTAATAAATTCCACCTAAACGTAAAAATTTCTCAGAAAACAACAAATATCATCACTATGTAACAAATGGAACTGTTGGTTTTACAGACAACCATAAAATGTGATTAAGATCAGAATTTTGCTTTTACCATGCACTGAAGAAAAAATTCAGGTACACACAAATTAAAGTATTTGAGTCTTCATTAACATATGCCCATGTGATCCACACCTGAAAGACTAACTAAATATAGAAGACTACATTTAATTAAGAGCACAGCAGGAACTTTTAGAACAGTTCAGCAATGTTTTTATGATTTTTTGGAAAAAAATACTAGTGATAGGAAGTGCCAGAAAAAAATTATGCCCCAATCTTGCACATTTCCTAGAATACTGAATTGGATTTATCTACACTATTAAATAATTTTATTTATCTAGAATCACATTTACAACTGTTCTCTATTCAGTATTAGAGAATATCTTTTAACATTTTATCCTCACCCAATATATTCAAAATACAAATTACTTCCTGAAGAATACAGAAGCTTTTCAAACAGTATGTATCTGATAGCAGACCAAAATAGCCACTAAATCCATTTCAATCTTTGTATTCAAAGATGGAAAGGAAGTTTTTCTGTTCCTGCCGCACAAGGCACATCATTTCTATGTATAAACATGCATGCAAGCTTAATTCAGACATAATATACTTGTATGTTGTCAGATATATATATTAAACTGAAACAAGTAATGTCTTTTGAAAAAATTAATGCTTTAATTCTGAGCTTTATAATGAACATTATACTAATTCCCATAAATGTTCTAAAAATAATATCACTTTAAAAATAAAATGTATGTGACTGTACAGAGAAAGGGAAAGTAACTAAAGTGCCATTTCTCCTTGGTTTCAGAAGGCTGCTTCTCAATGAAAGAAAAAATGGTCACATGAAATAACTGAACATCTTATTCACAGATATGCAAGAAACTGATTTAAAAGAAAGAAGGCTGTTCTTCAAGAAGCACACCCATTGCTCCTCAGTGTATGGTGTGCACCAGGAAGCACAGGCTCTAGTCAGGTTACTTCTGAAATGGGTGGCACACACATGCTATGCCATCCCTTCTTTAATCAAATTGGCCAGTCTTGTGGTGGGGATCTAACTCTGTTTTCTGACTTGCTGAAGAAGTTTTGCCAAGATAAAAATATCTGCTTATACTGGAGGAGTGTCTCAGCCCAATACAAAAGGAAAATACAACAGTGGTGCCCAGCCAGCAGGCTATATGTAACATCAGAAATTGTTACAGAAAGGAAATTGTCTTTCTGCTGTGCAGCACCATTCCACATGCTGACTGTCTTTCAGCAGAACTGTGCTGAATCAAAACAAATGTATGAAAACATAACTTTACATACTGACAAAAAGAACCTGGGGAAGAAATAATGACAATTTCCTTTAAAATAAACAAAAACTCTTGATGTTTTCTTTTTGCTTTCCATTTTCTGTTATTTTTAGACTGCTATATTGTCATGACCTATTGTCAAAATAAGAAAAAAATCAAAAACAAAACTAATAAAAACATCAAAAGCAACATCCTAGATTAAGCATTTGGAAAGTTTCAAAATGAAAAATTATGCAAGACACTGTTTTTATATCAAAATTATGTTGCAGGAAAGACACAAGTTTTCTCATCATTCAAAACACTTATTTAAGACCAAGATCACTATTCATTACTGAATAACGATTATGATGATAGCAAGCTAACAAGCTATAATTCACATGACATTCATAATGGCCCTATGCATTTAAACAAATACTAAAGAAAATGAACAATCAAAATAATATTTTGGTAAATACAAGATGACATAAACAGAATGATTAATTATTAGACTTTTAATAAACTATAATTTGAATGAAACATAAAATCATAGAATGTTGTGAGTTGGAAGGGACCCACAAGGACCATCGAGTCCAACTCTTGCCCTAGCATAGGACAATCACAAGATTCAGACCACATGTCTGAGGGCACAATTTTATATTTCAAATTATTTATGATCAGAAGAGCAGCTGTATACCAAGACTGCTCCAAATGCTTTCTCAGTTTCTACAAATGACCACAGGCTAAATAAAAAACACAAATAAGGAAAAGGAGAAGTTCTATAAATACAACCTTACTTTATCATTTTGAAGAGTACTCAAAAAGTATTCAGTTTCAAAGTTTCCTGTCTCTGAAACAAAACAGAATGTGAGGCAATTGTTACATGCCAAGGCATTTTAGAGTCACGAAAATACCACAAGGAGAAAACAATGATTAAGATGATTTTGCTGAAGGAGATGACAGGCAATGGAATGAATCACACCAGAAAGTCAGAGAAAACACAGCATGAAATGTGAATAAAAAGACAGTGGTCAAAACTGAAAAGGCAAATATTAAAAATAAAAAATGTCATTTCATTATGGCAAAATTAGCGTAACTCATCACCTCAGCTACGAATTAGAGACTTAATCAAATAAAAATATTAGACTGAAAAATTTTCAAAAATTTTAGTTTTACTAGATTTTTCAGTGAGTATATAACAGCATAGTCCAGTTACCACTGGAAAAGGCAGAAGGAAATCTCTTGCAAATACTTCATAGTCTGACATATTTTTTCTTGAGAGTAGAGCTAAAGATTTTCTGTAAGCAGAAGTGAAGGCATTGATCTTGGTGGTGAAGCAGCATAACCTCACTTGGAGAACAGGAAATCTTTCTGGGGAAAAGAAAAAATAAATAAATAAAAAGTTTAGTACATTTCAAGGAAGGCCTGCTAAAACCAAACCAGACTTTGAATCAACACAGTACCTCCATCTGAGCACATATGACTACTTTTGTAATATGTCATCTGCTTCAAAACTCTCTAAATTAGCTCAACAACAACAATAAAATTAAAACAGGAGCTTATCTGACTATCATTTTAGATAATTTATTATAAATACTGCTCAACTAAATCTTTTCACCCACTAGGGTAATATATCAGCTCCTAGAGGTTCTTCCTCAAAATGTATATGCACCTAATTAAAAGTACTCTAACATATTAGTATTTAATTTTTCTTGAGGATGATTTTGATAGGCCCTTTGAAATGAGACAAAGCTTGCTTTACTGTTAGGCAACAGACTGAAAAATGACTAGCATAAAACCAAGTTCCATAAATTACATAAACCAACTGCAAATAATGAAAAGTACATCCACAGCCATACTTATCTAATATTAAATCAAGTAGCTCTAAAGATTTTTACCCTGAACAAATCAGAACAATAGAATTTTGACTATACTAGTTTATACAGCAAAATAAATTACTACTGTTCTAGCACATTGAAAGTCTAGATGTAATAAAAAAGTAGCTAATTAACCCATTTATCACAAATACCAAACAGGCCAATGGTTTTTGTAATTATCAAGACAATTCAATTTTTGCTTTAGTGTGCAGGCTTGTTTGCCCAACTCAATTGGAGATCATCAAAATTACTTACAATACACTGTCTACCAAAGCATGACAAAATTAGTCTGCTACAACCAATTAATTGAACTTAATAAAGCTTTTAAACTATTTTTGTTTATTACCATTCCTTTGGGGTTAATGATGTAGTCCTTTTTGGCTAGGAGGAATAATTAATATTTTTAAAAAGAAAATTAGATTTTTAGTGTGTTAAGAAAGACCAACAACTCTCCCTAATGGGTAAATAGTAAATTATTCTTCAAAAGCAATATTTAAAACATTAATTTATGTCTCTAATAAAACCTTCTGCCTTTATACAGTTGTGTGCATATATACAGATAGCTTATAGGCAAGATCATATATTATTAAGGATGACTGCCAAATTACTTCTCAACAAATATGTACTACTTAAAATTAATATTCATAAATAAATCCCTGTTGTCTTTTTCAATAGAGAGCAATCTGACCATCATTCTGTGAATATAGCTCTATAAAGTTTCCTGCCACACTACTTTATTGCAGTTGATTAGCCATAGTCAAAAATAGCAGATAAGTTAATTGCTTTAATAACAATGTCAATGCAATTAACATTCAGATATTCAAATGAAGTCATGCCACGTTCATCCACATGAATTAATGCTTAGAAGTTCTAATGAAATTGCTCATCTCCTTTCTACTTTCTTAATATAAAGAAAACAATACATTTACTGCTTTGAAAACTTTTAAATTGTTCACTAATATCAGGAAAAAAACCCTCTATTATCTACACCTTAAAATAACATTTCCACCTGAAGAGCTTATATTCTATAACAAAAACCACAGGCAGCAAGTGAAGTTAAACTCAAAACCTTGTTTCTCCCTTAAGACTACATTTTTGAGAGGTGAGAACACAATTTTACTCTTGTCAGTCATCCCAGACTATCCAGAACAGAGAAATTACACTTTGACAGCAAGGACGAAGGATGTCAAAATTGCATTTATTCAACTATGACAATAATTCTCAATGCAGCAATCACTGAAATATGGTAATTTTATTATTTCCAATGAAAAACAGTAGACACTGACAATTCATCAGCCAAAAAAATACCTTGAGCTCATGCACATGTAAGGTGGAACCTCTCTACAATATTACATGGCTGGGGCACGCACACTGCATGGGCACATGGGCTTACATACCTGTTAAAGAAATCTAAGCTGAACCTTTCACTGCAATTCCAATATTAAGAAAATTTGAGTTGAAAAGTGGCTTTGAGGCTCTACTAATACACAGGATAAATGGAATGTGTATCTCTTGAACTTGTGACATTCTTCACAGCAGGAGCTAATAAACAGACCAAGTATCAACCAGAGCTTCCCCTTCAGAGTGCTCTTTTCTTTCTTCGCTTTGACAAAATGGTTAAACTTAACGTGCTGCCCAAGGCAGTTTTTGCAGACTCCGCTCCAACCTTTGATTCACTGCACTGAACAAGCCAACAGGATGTCACAGGGTGGCTCAGTATTCCTGAAGGTGTTATCGATACAAGAACTGTACCAGAAAGTTCTGTTGAAATTAAGAGCAGAATCATGGCCTGATTTTCTGTTCATACATAAACTTGTGGAGCTTGAATCCCATAATTTTGACTTTTTTTTTGTTCTGACTATAGATGCTGAGTGGTTGATAACACAGAAAATGCTCTTTTTAAGGCATTCAGATCAATCCCATTTTCCTTCAAGAATTCCTGTTGGCCCAGTTTAGTGGAATGATACAAATGATGACTGACACCAGGAAAAAAGTGCATGGATTTAATTGCCAGACTAGACAAAACTAAGCATTTAGCTTGACTAACCACTATGCAACTTCCAACTGTAAGTTACAACCATCTCCACAACACCCTCTTTGGCCAGGTTATCCATCCAATGCCAACACATCCTGCACAGGTGCAGAGCTGCAGGCTCAGTGGTAAGAAGATGATAGATCAGTCCACAGATATGAGTGAGAAAAAGACATTTTACCTTTTTATTATATGCATGCATGTCCTTTTATCATGTCCTATCAGGATCAACATCAGGTTACAAATAGAGTGTGGTGGGTTATTTGAAAGCTATTCTAATAGCTACCACTCATTTTTTAGATACTCTAAGGCAACACCATGAAATCAACATCTCTGCAAAGTTAAAACTAGATATTTTAAGTCCCTTATGTTATGGACTAAAAAGACATGAAAAAGAAAATTGCACTCAAGACAGGAAAAAGAAACTTGCACTCCTCAAATACAGAATGAAGACAAACACTATTTGAAAAAAAAAAAAAAAACCCAAAAAACCAAACAATAGATGGCCTCTTCACCAAAAACTGTTATGAATTAAAATATATATATAAAAAAAGATATTTCCTTAGAAAGTAACTCTCTGCTGTTGCTCACTGTGAAGCACTTTTAAAGTGTTAAATTTATAGTAGGTAATTCTCTTATGTATAAAAATTAAGGAGAAAACATTGTATTAAAAAGATTCTCAGATAAAAGTTAATAACCTACAGTTAGCTTCTTCGTTAGCAAACCTTGGAAGCTTATCACCTTGCTTAAGAGAAGAGAGTCCTCAAAACCAAGAACTTTTGTGTTAATATTCTACTAATGCTGCAATGTTTCTTGCGTTGCATGAAATCATTGGCAAGCACACTTCAGAATGCATTCAGCCTGCCTATGAGAACTGACAAGTATGTATTTTAGATAGAGAATTAACATTAAGGGTGGGAGGGGGAGAGAGGAAGGGGGAGAAAGAGTGTGACTATAACACCTCGAAATATAACAATACACCAGAGGAACGATTTACATAAATTCACAGTGCCAGGCCAGGATACAGAGAAATAAGAGTAACATGAGGAATAAAAATTCATCTGACTCCAGTGCTGTTTAGTCTAATTTACTAACATACACCAGCGAAAGCATACAAGAAAGTGATTCTCATCACCATATATTAAGGACAGGTCAAACAGAGTTTGTTGATTGTAATCTGGTTCACAGCAGTTTTTGTCCATTCAGTAAAAAAAGCTGCAGAGCATGGCAGAGTGACTAACACAAAAATAACATTCATCACCTGGAGCCAGTCAGCCATTGTCGTTGCAGTACACAGAAATTTCCCTGATTTTTTTTTTTAACTATCATACCATCATGCACTGTTATGTAATTTTAGTTAAAATTTATTAATTTTTGTCTAGAATAAATATATAGAGATGTATTTACAGCTGTATTGCTGCTTTCCTACAGTCCTTACATAGCAGTTCTACTTTTTCTGTTCAGAAGTCACTGTTAAATCCACATGTTAGGAACTGGTCTGCAGTATCTACCCAACAAGCTTCCTTTTCAGATTAACTTTCCATTCTGAGTGAATTCTGATACAAAAATCCAGTATTGGTTATTTTTCAGATTCACACCGAGATGCAGCATTTCTGGTTCTAATCAACTATGTCCTGGAAACTCCTGAAAACCAGATGAGTGAAAGAACTTTCATGAAGCAAGAAAAAGCAGAAATAAATTATTCCTGCAGGAGAAAATATGAACATTTAAGGCTTCTATCTACAAATCGGTTTGCAACTTAAAATATAACCTTATTATAATTTTATAGCAGAAATATCCTGTTAAGATCACCTAACTACTGCTTTATTTGTATACTACTAAATATTATAGTTTATTGCTTGAAATATTGATTCCTATTTACAAGATTTTTCTCTTCCAATAAATCCCATCTAGGAGAACTGTTATCAGCTGCTGCCTGTTAGCTCCAGTAAAAAAAATTCTACTGTTTTCCACCAGCTACTCAAAATGTTGTATTATGGGCCATCCCTTATCACTGAAATAACCCAAAATGATGCATCATAGCGTGATTCATAAAGGGTAGGATAATAGACAGATCAACTTTAAAGGAAATGGCTTTTTAGAAAACAGATTCAAAGAATGAAAGAGAAGTTGAGTGTGCCAAGAAACACTGATTTTAAAACTAAATACTTCTTAATTCAAATGAAAGAGGAACAATTTCTAGAAAAAAATTGTTTCTCAATTATCTTTCCCACTCAACTTAACTACAAAACAAAGACTTCATATTGTTATTTTTCAAATACTTGACAAATGATTCCACACTTGTCATGCTAGAAAATACCACAGCAATTATATGAAATAGTTTTCCAGTGAAGAGCCATTTCACAAGTAAAATACTGAACTGTTTTGCTACAGTTTTGTATTATAGCTTCTCAAATTCTTCCTGAATCAGTCATAACAGGTCAGGTTGATTAAACTTTGTGTTATCTGTAGAAAGCTGGCATTGTTATTATGACAATGTATTTTGACAGAGCCCTGATCCAACAGAATGACTTGAAAGAATCCCCAGTAATCGACCACATTCCTGCTGTCTCAGCACAGTTTCTACCCATTAACCCTCCTTCACACACTGGTCTCAAAATTTACATTTTATGAAAAAGCAGAGAAGCTGTTTGTCTTTCCCCACCACCCCCATAAAGAGGAGTGAAGTGAAGGAGGATTCTATTTGTTGGCATTTCAGACAGTTGAAAATTAAGCTCATCTTTGAAAAACCCACTGGTTACTAAACTTTATGGAGACGGTTAATGTTCAAGGTATTTCGACATCTTTTCTACAAGATTCTTCACCTCTAATTCATTGTTCTCTCAATGAAAAAGAATAGGTAATTTGCAGTGGTTAGGACATGAAATTGCCCCAGTTCATAGATTTTTACTTATGTTGTGAAAATTAGCAAAGAAAATTAAAATCTCAAAAAAAAGGTTGAAATCATTGTTTATGCAGACTAAGTGCTGCTAGTTCCTCTTTTCCAAAGTTTCTCATGCATATACTATACATCAGAAACAAGAACTGTGAGCAAAAAGATAATTACCTCTTCAACACCATAACAGGCATATTAAAGAAGTGTGATTCATGACCTGACACTCCATGCAGAAGAGTG
Source organism: Caprimulgus europaeus (assembly GCA_907165065.1). Next base: position 16,855,870 of record OU015538.1, on the reverse strand, counting down.
CTGTTCAGGCTTTGGGGAACAGTAGGAGAGCAGTTCACACAGAAGAGAAAAAATAATTTGCCTTTTTCCTTTTTTTTTTTTTTATCTCTAAACTGGAAAGCAAGGTCTTTCATAGAAGTGGGGCTGGTAGAGAACTTCTGCTAGTGTTGGATGTGGCTGTTAAGTTGGTAGGGCTTGTATAACTCTCTACTCTTTGTCCCGTTATAGGCAGCACAGCCTCCAAAAGGTAACACTAACAAAGGAGCTCCTGCCATACTAACTCCATACTGAATATATCCCACATTTCTCTATACCTCAGCAGGATAAGATTAAATGCCTACAATAAAAATTTTAAATGCAGACTTCCATAGTTATGATGGAGATGATGCTACCTACATTTTGATCAGCAGACCATGACCAGACATCTTTAGAGCTTCCACTACAAGCCATTACATTACCAAAACATCTAAAGGCATAAAATTGGTTCTTAATGTTGGAAATCAAGCTGCTTACTCATATCACATTCACTGCTTTTCTTTAAACACCATCTGTCAGTTCTTGGATTAAGGTGACTGTCTTCCTTGGTATACTTGAAGAGCCTGCATCTACACAGAACAGCGTAAGAGCCTAGCTATACAGACTATGATACTCCAAACAGTAAAAATCAATCTTATTTTTTAAATATTATAATAGCAATCTAAATCTAAAGCTTTGAGTATTTGAGATAATCCTGATCATTTCAGTGATCACACTTTAACAAGAAAATAATGAATGCAAATTATTTGGGGGGTTTATTTAGCAACATACTCATCAAAATTTTTGCTAAGTTTAAGAAAAGTCTCTGTGCCAGTGAGTTACTGGCTTGTACTAAGCATAATGAGATATAATTTAAATAATTTGTTTCTTCCATTACAATGATGTGTATCAATGAGACTATAGACACAAGCAAACATTTAAGTTCTCAATCAATAATGTGCTCTTATTTTATTGCCTTTCATTAGATATAAACAATCACCTGAGTTATTATAAAGTAAGAAATTACTGAGGCTTAAACCCAAAACAACTTCAATTATCCCTTTATTTCAGGCATTTGAAGTGCTTAGTTATTCTTTCAGATTCTATTAAGACATTATTGCTGCTTTATTGCCAGTAAAACAGTATGTTTTCTAGTCTTTGTAATAAGATGCCAAAGGGACATCTGTATGTGGAACAAGCTGTTTGGTGTTTCCCCAAGAGATTTGTCAGTTGTGCCGAGTTCAACAAAATTCATACATCTGTATATAGAAATGTTTGTGCCAGCACAAACTCTACACTGTACTGTATTCATATTACATATTTATAAATATTCATTTGTAAAATTTCCATGCAAATATCATTAACAATGGCCTGTCTTCTGTAAATAAGCTTTTAAAGTACAAATCACATTTCGAGGGTTATTACAGCAAAGACATCTCAAGGATCCTTTACTTCTTAAAGCCAAAACCACATTTAAATGTCTATGTATATTGGTTAAATCCTCCCTACGAGGTACACCTGCTTCAGGCTTTGATGGAGCCCTACCACACAATCATTTTCCTAATCTACTTTTTTTTTTTCTGCTAGCCCAACACTTGCTTCTCCAAAATGCTTCAGGACAATGGCAAGAAACAATTAATTTGACCTGTGTATCCATCCTCAAATGACTTATGCAGCACTTCAGAGGTTTCAGTTCTGTAAACCAGATTCCAAGGATTAAGAATTAAATAAATTCTCATTAAATTAAGACAGACAGATGGCAGAGATATGTCACTGGTTATTGTAGAGACTCCAAGTCTCTTCTGCATATTCCAGATATGGAGCACAACACACATCACAGCTCTGTAAGGTATATAAAGAACCATTCAAGACAAAAGTATTGCTCTCTTTACATTGATGCTTCATGTGATGGAATTTTAAAGTTGGACTTTTTAAGAAAGTTAATTTTCAACACATATTATGTGGTTCCTTGTTTATACTCAAACATTCATTCCAACTAACTAAACCTTTCTTCTTGAAAAGATGAGAGGGCTTTTTTTTTTATTACTTCCACAAATTGGTTCATGCTCTGCCACAATGAAACAATTATTGATTCATGTCACATTTCTGACTGACGCTGTTGATTTATTATTCAGTGTGTGAAGTCAGGATCATAATGAACCAAGCCTGGTGCTGCACTCCCAGCCCCTTTTTTCCCCTTCCTTCCTCTCCCTTCACTTTTTCTGGTGCTCCCCCCTACCCTTTTTCAGCACTGTGCCACAAACAGAGCTATAATAATTTAATGTTTGAATGAGGAAGAAACATTGAATTTTTAATATTTTTGCCTCATGTATCTGATATTCCAGATTACTTTGCTCAGTGTGCTCTCAAAAAGTTGAATAAATATGAACACAACTGCAACAACAACAACAACAACAACAAAAAATCACAGTATTTTCTTTTAACAGGAATCTTTATCTTGTGAGGTTTTTTTTTCCTTGCATGTCTGTGAAATAGAAACTTTCTAAAAGAACTTCCAGTAGGTAATGTATATAACAGAATAAACTAACCTAGGGGGAAAAAAAACCCCAACAAAACAGGAAAAAGCACAGAGAAATAGCATTTCAACATGAAAAAAGCACTGAAGAGTCATAACATAGTACCATAATCCTCCCTTTAAAATGAACCTAGACAAGTTTAATGGAAAAATGCTTCCAGCATACTTGTGTAAAAAACCTATTTATTTTTTCTCAGAGATTTTTTAAACTTTGGTCCTGATCTTTAAACAAAAGCATTTAAGGAGATAACAGGTCACTATATGCCAGAGAAATACATCTTGGTTATAACAGAATGAGTCTTCCTTGCTTTGTGATAGAAAAAAAAAATATCTATCAAGTTACCTCTAACAGAAATTAATAAAACACTAACACTTTTTGGATTTTCTATTTTAAAAAGCCTGGGAGTTTCCTAAAAATATGCCCTGGGCATAACAACAAAAAACCCCAAAACAACAATGTATATTTAAATATAAAACAGACAGCCAAATTTTAAATGTAAGCACAAGGAACAAATCTACCATTTTACTACTTCTTAATATTTTATCTTGGTTGAATGTATTTAATGTTGACATTAACTATAAATCCATAGCAGGAACCAGACTATTAAGTGATGAGCAAGGAGAAACAAAGAGTCATGGCGTATTGACAGCTGTTTACTTCAGCTGAGAATAAACAAGCTCTCTTTAGATAATGTGACAGTCACATGAGCTTTATCAGAGAATTTTTGTCCAAGCAATATTTTGGTTTTACCCCAGCCTTCCCACACAGGCAGAGGCAGTGGGATCCACCAATGTGCGGTGATAAGTCAGTACAAGGATTTTGCGTATTCCACTCACTTCTCGGCTGGCTTTTGTTGTTGCTGTTGTTTTTCATTTACGTAATTAATCAATTACCAAACCAGTTCTAATATAATAATACACACTTGTTAATGGCAGATACTTGCCAAAAATCAAGAATTGAATCATGCAAACTAGTGCTTACTCTGTAGTCACTGTTCCTAGAAAAAGTGAAATGTCTACTGAGTCACTCTCACTTTGATTATAATTGGGAAATAAAAGTACCATTGCTCTTCAGCTTAATTTCTTGTTTAAGTAATTGCATTTAAGAGAGCATAATTATTCAATGTCTTCTTATCTAAAAATATGTTTCCATAACAAAAAGCATTTGTGCTAACAGGCAGCAAACTTTGTGAATTATAAACATCTGTCCACACATGCAAATAAAAAAAGTGATGCAAAATCACCACTGCGTGCTCTGACAGCGGAAAAAATGAAAACTTAACAAGTTAAGAAAACAGAACAACATGCTGTTGGGTTTCAATAGTAATCATTTTGGCTAGGATTACTTTTGAATACTTTAAAATGCTTGACTGGCTGTGGCAGTTCTGTCTGCCTTCTTCTGACTTTAATGGTTACCTAAAAATATACATATTTATGGCCAGGATTTCAAAAATAGCTAAGAAATGACACTAAATGGGAGTACTTCAAAGCAATCTTATTTTCAGAGAGGGGATGCTAATAAATTTCTAACATCCAAAAAAAAATATATATATATATAATAAAAGCTAATAGTCAAGCATAAAATATTTTGCATAGCCCACTGAAGTTTTCAAAAATTTTCATTATGCATCAGAGCACCAAGACACAAGAGAACCTCATTAGTCAAAGTGGTTCACTTCAAAATCTCTCATTTCTAGGCAAAATTTACAGAGCTATATTTATATGAAGACTTTATTAACTGTTAGGTTAACTATTACATTAAACAGGATGACACAATTGCCTCAAGAGAAAGAGAACTTGTCCCTGACTGACCATGCTGATCAAAGGCTAGCACACTCCTTCAGGAACTTCAGACTGAGCTCCTGAGCCTTCCCATTTTAGTCTCCTACATCCCAGAGGAACACTGTGACCACCAAACCAGCAGCTGTTGAATGACTGGTCTGCAGAAGACATTGCATGTTATTTCGTGTTAGTTCAGAGAAACGAACTGATTTTTTTCTCTGGCTGAAGAGGCAGTAAACAGATAGGTCATGATAACTCATTTACTGATACTGAGGATAAAGAGTATGGCAAAACTTGCCAAGTTCTTTCCCACTTCATACAAAACAGCACGATCTTGTCCATACTGCCTACCATAGTCCTGTTACGGCAGGAAAGAGGGAGACACTAAGAAAACCTTGTTTAACAGTTGCACACATACTTATCCCTATTAATTTCATAATTTGGATTATTATTTCCTCATTTAGACTTTAAAAGCATTATTTGGACCAAAAACAACAACTCGACTCTGCATATATGCTGTGTTCCATATTCCCCACTAAAATTTACAGTTAAGATCGTAGGAACAGTCCCTTGACCATGATTTTGCTCAATCCATCCTTGAGTATTTTCTTTGAGAGCACATGCAGGCAGAGGTACACACTGCTGGCAGGTAAGCAGTGTAGCCGGTCACGTGCCGGACTGAAGCTATGCCTCAACTTGTCCAGCTCACCAACGGTGATGTCTCTTCCACGATTTGTGCCTTGAAACAAGCTTTTCTAATAGATCATTTATGGAAAATGTTTTCCCTAACTTTGAGGGGTTTTTTTGATTGCTTAGAATTGAAAAGATGATTAAGGAGCTGGAGCATCTTTCGTATGAGGAAAGATTGAGAGAGCTGGGTCTGTTTAGCCTGAAGAATAGAAGACTGAGAGGAGACCTTATTAATGTTTACAAATATCTAAAGGGTGGGTGTCAAGAGGATGGAGCCAGACTCTTTTCAGTGGTGGCCAGCAATAAGACAAGGGGCAACAGGCAAAAGCTGGAATATAGAAGATTACACTTAAATATGAGGAAAAATTTATTTACTGTAAGGGTGCCAGAGCCCTGGGACAGGCTGCCCAGAGAGGCTGTGGAGACTCCTTCCCTGGAGATACTCAAAACCCACCTGGATGCTTTACTGTGCAACCTGCTCTACATGAACCTGCTTTGGCAGGGGGGTTGGACTACATGATCTCCAGAGGTCCCTTCCAACCCCCACCATTCTGTGACTCTATGCTACATGAGCTTTAAAAGACTGATTTCACAAAGAAAACTAATAAAAGAGAAACACATAAATAGTATCTTATGGCCAAAAGCATCAAGACTAAAAACTTGGTAATTATGCAACTCATCATTCTCATCTAAAAACTGAAATAGGTTGCAATGTTCTATCCATAGTTTCATAGCCTCTTATGATTCAAAGTCTCCATACTATATGACACCTATAAAAGTGTGTAGCATAAAATTTCTTTATAAGGTCAGACACTGAATTGTACTCTAACATGTCATAAAAACTGTTATTATACACACAAAATGGCAATTTTTCAAATATGTTAAGAATGATACAAAATAAAATTTGTGTTTTAGTGCTGCTCTCAAGTAATGCAGCATTGATGCTTATGTAAGCAACACCTGACCATGGAAACAAAGACAATGTACCCAACACAATGATGAAATTACAATTAAAACACAATTAGAGCAGCCCAAGTTGCACAAAGTGCAAAAATAGCCCAAGTTATAAAGCCCAAATGCACAACAAAATAGAGAATAGTTTTCAGATTGCTTCTCTCGTAAAAAGAATAATCTATTTTAATGAAATAAGAATTAAGCAATTATTTTAATAATTAAGCTTCACCTCTGGCATGGATTAAAGTGACAACACAAAACATTTACTCTTCAGTTTTGTGGGAAAAATCATGGCAGTCAACTGATGTACACATTATCCACCACTCTAATGAGCTGCACACATAACAGCAGATAGTAAGTTTATAGTAGCTAATAACATTTTAAGTGATACAATTAAAATAAAATGCAAGGAAATCCATCTTGCACTGATGTGCCTGTACTCTGTCACAAATGATTTTGATAGATAAGTAAACCTATGGAACCATCAACCAGCTTGCATAGGTTCAGGAAACTAAAGGAAAATATGTCTATTTAAGCAATTCAGTCATTTTATTTTATCCATTCTTCTGAAATCTGGCTGCAATTGAGAACACACAAAACTTGAGGGCTCACTCAGAAAGGACAGAATGACTAACACATCTCCAGTTTGGCTGTCCTCACACTCCAAAGCAAGGACACCAAACATCACTTTAGTTGGCCTTAATCTCTATTTATTATCAAAAGCAACTGTTCCAAACCAACTGTGGACTGCTAAAGGCATCTCTGTAATTTCATTACTAACATATAAAATACAGCTAAACATTTGAACTGATAAACAGCAGCTTCATTAACTTACTTTCCTCTGTGTATTTTCCTAATGTGAGGAGAGCTAGACTTCCACCAAAATTATTTAACTTTATACCCAATGAATGTATTTTCTCATCTAAAGGCAAAAAAATGTCAATTAAGGCTGAAAAACATCATGGTATAAAAATCCATGTCAATATACTCCTAAACAAATATCTAGCTCAGGATCTTTGAACTAAAAGTAATTGCAAGTTGGAAGAACATGTGAATGAAGATTTGCATGTGCTCTGCCTTCTTATCTTCTCCATTTGTGCAGGGCCACAGCTAGGACAGGGCACTACCTAGATGGATCTTCAGTCTCAGCCATTATGACTGTTTCTATGTTCTAGACTTTTCTTTGTTCAAATCAAAGGCAAATAAAAGACTTAGATCAGGAATGGCCAGACCCTGAACTCCAACTGCCAACACAACCAAGTCTGTTACATGAATTTGGAAAAGTAATTTCCTGCTCAAACAAGCTACAGAGTGGAGGACTCCCAAGGGCATCACAAATCACAGGATTAGGGGTTTGAAAGTACTCTGAAAATCATCTAGTCTAACCTACAGCTCAGAAATGGCCTCAAGTCACAATCTAGCTCTAAGTAAAACATACTGCAACTTATTTCTGCAAAGCTGCAGTATCAGATTCAATCATGGAATTAAATTAGGTCATCTATGAAAATGAGCATGAATTGAAAGATAGGATAGATATTGTCTATGAAATGGCTATTGTATTATATGAAAAATATGATAGGAAATGAAAATCTGAAATAGGTAAAAACTAAACAATTTTATTAAGGAGATACCATGCAACTTAAGCATTAAATCATTCTCATTGTCTCAATGCTATTTTTCCTAGCAAAAGAAATAGAAGCAAATCTTAGGAAAATTGTTTCAATGCGATGACTGCAGCTGAAGGAAAAGAATAAAATAGTCCTTGCAATGGACAACTGATGAAAGTAAGAAATATAAAACATGAGTTGTCTCTTATAGAACTTTCATCTTTCAAAATTCAGATGTAATGGGAATCTTAGAGACACTTTTAAAACAGTGGTACACAAAGGTCTCATTCACAGGATGGAAAATACTCTGATCATATGGGCCAAATAATTATCAGATGTATATCCAAATAGCCACAATCCAATGGTTCCCAGATTCAGTAAACTCATAATGAGATCTGCAGCACAGGTAAACTGATTTCTTTCAGCATGAATCTAAATAAACATCCTTGAATGCTTTCCTCTGAGGAAAAAGCAAAGCAAAAAGAAAGAACAGGTCACTGTCGGTCTTCTTGTCTCACAGATCTCATTCTGAGTTTATGTATGTGAATTTCAGATGGACGTGTTTGAGAACACTGAGCAATCTAAAACACACATAAAGTTATCAAAATGTGTAAATGTTTGCAGAAAAAAGAAAAAAAAAATCACTATTATAGCATCATTAAACTGATGAATTATTTGATACCATTTCCTTTTCCTACCCTTCCTAATTCAGTATGAACTGTACTCTCTTCAACTCTCAGAAAAGATTTTCTGAAAAGTTACAGGTCCTATTTTTCTATCTCTTATTCTCAGTGAAAATAAGTATCCACTGAATAATTACACACAGATCCCATTTGTATAATACTGACAATACAGGCTGTTTTCACATAAAGTGTATTCCTGATCGGGGCCACTTTTTCTCAATTCCTGGTTTATTTTTGCTATTATGTAGAGCGGGGTAATGAATTGCCAAGGAAATCATAGCGTGTCAGGCCCATAAGCAATAAATCTTAATTTCACTGTGGTTTTTCTTTTCTTTCTCACCTTAACAGAAGTATCAACTCACTGAAATTTATTACCAAGAAATCTTTGCCTATTGAAGACACTTCAGGAAAAAAGCCAAAAGAAATGAAACAAAAAAGACAGCAAGTATTTGTCAAACAGTTTTTTCAAACCCTTTATCATAGTAAGGTCAGTACCAGTGAAGATATATACCCCATTTGTGTGTTTTTGTATTCAGAAAGCTTGAAATCCATTTATATCAATACACAGAGCCAGTTTCCATAAACTAAGAGCTAACAGCCCATGACAGTAGTCTTAATCTCAGTATTTCTCATATGGGAAGCATTCACAAGTCAATAGTATTCATTTCATAGAATCCACTGTGATTAACACAGACTAAAAATTTTCCAGCATTTCTGTGCTTCAGTATGAGAATGTTCTCTAGTGCTTTTTTTTTTTTCTTTTTCGTTCATTTCTGTGTTGCATTTTGAGTTTACATCACTGAAACAAGCAGACTTTACAACACAACACACTGAGAAAGCATAACATATAATTGGAAAATGAACATCACAAAGGAGTCACTTTTTGAAGAGCTGTAAAACAGAGCCAGGTAGCACTGAGTCGTTTTAAAACAGGAACAGACACAACTAGGTCTGCAGGACACACAGAGAACAAACCATGGACTAGAAATTACTTGAAGGTTTTCTGCAATTCTAAGTGAGGTAAAATTTCACCAAGACACTACCACGTGTAATTCTTTGTAAAGAACAGTCTGAAGATTAGCCTCCATCTGACCACCCAGAGCACCTCACCGAGTTCCTAGACTTACAGTGGGCAAGCTGCTAGTGGTTAGACACCAGGGAGTATATATCCATAGAGACAGAAGCAGTGAAGAATTAATCACACGTGGATGAATGTTTCTCTTCTAACTCCCATTTGCATTTTCAAATAATTTTGCACATGATGAGTCTACAGCCCCTGCAGATTAGCATTTTATACTTAATGGACTAAGAATTTAGGGCACCCCAAGGGCTTATAATTAAGGTTAATAAGGTCTATGGTCTGCTCCAGCCCAGCTCCTTTGAGATAAATAACCGTGTTCATACTGTTTTATATTACATTTTCCATTTCATTGATAAAATTAGCATTTCCTAATCTATGTAAACATCCCCTTAAACCTGTGGGTTTTGTTAGCCATGCTTGTATTCCTTCAAAATAAAAATTTCCACCAATGCAAATTGGTTAAGACTTTCAGGCACAAATTTTAATACATCTGTATTAAAAAAAGATAGCTGCTTTGAGCTGAAGGAAGTCTGGCTTAAGTTGTAAACAGATATTTGAGCTGACATGCTAATGCAAATTGAAGATTCAATTCAATTCAATCATTTTTCCTTTTGTTCCTTTTTACTAAGGCCCCCTAAATTCTTAATATAAGGCAAGCAAACTTATGTCAGTGTCTGGAAGCTCATTTATTATTCACGATCATCCTGTGAATTGGTTTCTGCAGTGGGACTCTTTTACAAGCAGGTTTTTGTCAGATCCTTTTGAACACAGATCCCTTCCGTAGCATTTCCTAGTGCATAGTCTACACCAGTTTTGCTATCAACCATCCTACTTTTCTGATTGTTATAACTTCTAACTCATCAAACAATCTGATGCTTATTATTTCCAAAATCTGTTTCCTGAAGTTCAGAATAGTTTAATTCACTTTATTTTACACTGGGTTTTCCTAAGAATCTTACCTTGTAGTTCCAGTATGCTCTCCAAGGGCTGGAAGGGCTTTGGAGGGAAGTATTAATCTGTGCATTTCCCTGTAGAACAGATTGTAATTCTTGAGGATTTTTTAAAAACTACACAAAAAAAACCTCAAAAGGGCCATAAGTCTTGACAATTTTTGCCATTACAAGCAGAAAGCCATGGGCTCTTTACTGACCTGATAGGCAGGGTAGGTTGCCGGCCTTGGCTTTGTTTTTTTTTTAGCTGTCACCTTTGTCTGGCAGACACATGACTCCTGGAGTAGCTCAGGCTCTGTGGGCACTGGTTATGGCAACGGCCTGGCAAGCCTGGACACTGGCTGTCTAACAGCCAACAGTCCTTCACAGCAGTCAAGGCTGGTCAGAGGCCAACATACACCTGGGAACAAAGGAGAAGGAAACTGATAAGGGAACACACACACACAGAGCCCCAGGCAGACCCCACACCAAGGAGACCTCCTCCTTGCAGTCCTCTCAGCAACAACCTCACCTTGGCAAGCACCAGCTGTAAAGCCCCGCTGGTCTCCTGGGACATCACGAGGCAGAGCTAAACTGGCAACTCACAGCTTGCTAGTAGGGTGAGACAGCATTGGAGAACAGGGACAGACACTAGGAATATTTGTATAATTTCACCTACACTGATAAAGAGCTTTTGCCTATCAATTAGATCATCTGGATCATTAGACTTTGAAAGTATTATTTGGACTAACAAGAAAAACTCTGTTTGATACATATTTGTGTGTGTGTGTATATACACATAGATATATATAAAGACAGATATATATATATATGGGGTGGTTCCATTTTTCCCTGGTTAGATTCTGAGTTAATGAAGTGGATGATATAGACAAACTATAATTTCTTCTTTAGAAGGAATCTGATTGCAATCAAAATAATCAAAAGCTCATTTCAGTAGATTATACTACTATTCAAGTAAAACACAAATCTATAAACTTACAATGACTGATCAAGATCATATTTTAAATACATTTAAGCATTTGTGAAGGTTAAAGGTTAACTATGTTGTACTTACCAAACCTGCCAGTGTAATGAGCTGGCACCCTCTGAATATGCTCTATGTTATGTTCTCCTTGGTTTGCAGCTTTTCAAGCACAATATTATTAGTAGATCTGTTAATCTAAGAAGAACACTAGAGCTAATTATATGAAAAATGTTAAATAGCTGGGAAAAAATGTTACTGAAGTCAGCAGTTGTTCTTTTTCACACTCCCAGCACATCCCAGGATGGCATCTCTTGAGGAGCAATTAGCTTTGTCAGGGCAGCTGAATTCAAACACACAAAGATGTCGTTTTTCCATATTAAGAAAGATTATTAATAAAGAAATTATAGCAAGTTGTCATAGACTACCCAATTACTGTAATAACAATTCGTTTCTCGCAAAGCTCAGGGGAAGGTCTTCACAACTGCACTGTTTCTTGAAGTGAAAAGGAAGCCAAATGGCATTGCTGTTACTGACTGACTGTATGGGAGCATTGAGCACAGATACAACAGTAATAAAAAATTTATTTATACTGTGCAAAAACTGGTGTCAGATCAAAACCAGTTAGAGCTAAAGCTTTATATTTTATTCTGCATTCAAAGACACATTAATAGTAATGACTAGGATGATGACAAAATGTCTGTCACAACGTGACACAACCAAGAGTTTGTATTGTAATTATAAAATATCAGTGGTGTTTCTTGGCAAGGAATAACGTCTTACCTCAGCAAACTTCCTGTAAGATTTCTAATATGTTTGCTTTCTGTTTATGTAAAGTGAAATCATGCAGAAGCTTAAATGTGACAAGACTCTTTCTATCTGCCCAGGTATTTCTTGCATACTGATTACTGTGACACCCATCTGTCAAAAACTAATTGTCTCTGATACTGTTGCCAAGTCCTTATTAAAATCATAATAATTAAATTAAACCTATTAAAAATTCCATTTTTTTTTACCAATTAAAAGTTAAAACAATTGAATCAATCTTCAAAAGATTTAACTAGCAATCACTGCTCAAATTAACAGTGGAGTCCAAAATCGTTTAAAACACTACACTGAGACTTTCCTAATATCAAGAACTCCACAAAACTAACCATGAAACTCAATCATATAGAAATTACTTCCTTTCCACATTGTACAGAAATAAATGCAACTTGTGTTTCTTGTTATTTTCAAGCCTACATAGCTTCTGTCAGAAAAGAGATTTCTTTTTTACTCACACAGGTTTCAGGACAAAAGGTCACATCTAAATCAAATGACAGTGAGTCTTCAAAACCAGCCTGGCCAAAGGCTTTAATTTTTCAGCATGTTGCTTAAGATGCTGTGCATCTATTTTTCAAATCTGTACAGTCAGAAAAATTCATTATCTTCCCTGGAGTATTTTGCAGCCCACCATGACTGCTCTTAAACTACCAACTATTTTTGAAGTTAATGGTTAATAGTTATTTTTGAAGTTTGAATGGTTAAAACCCTGCAATCCAACAGGGCCACAGCATTTCTGAAGTGCTGTTGGGTCTCTAGCTTATTAAATGTTCCACCTGGGACCATGACACAATGACTGTTGGATATTTCATCAAATGTAGCTATTTCATCAATCTTTCACAATGCTTAATTAAATTGTTCACAAGCATTACAAACACAAACATCATCTCCCTGTGGCTGGGGAGGCATGCAAGGAATCAAAGCATTAGCTTACATACCAAAGCAATAAGAAAACTGGTCAGGATTCTGGAAATCTCTATATCAGACATTAAAGGATCAGATCTTTTAAATGGCAAACTGTAAATAGCAAAATATTATATTTACAAATTTTAGGGTCAATCTTGTGATACTGGCAGCTATTAGTACTACTATTACACATGTGTGCATACAAACACAGATGTAAACTAATTAAATGACTGAATCTAAAAATATTTTCTTTAGGAAAAGACAATTTAACGTTCTGTAAACAGAACTGAAGTGATAGCTAGTCAGGGCACTGTACTTCTATTTTAATTATCCATTGCCATAGCAGATGCTTCACTACAAAATATCAAAGATTAAGAACTAAGTGAAGACTCTTCACATTAGGAGAGACAATGATCAAAGCTATGCATTACTTACCAGGTAGAGCAGGAGACCAACTCTTTTAACTAAGACTAATAGGGAACTTTCTGATAAAAGTGATTTTTGCACAAACTGGAAACTTTGGGGAGAGGGGGAGGGAGGAGGTAAATTGCTTGAGAAACTGAATGGTTGTGCTGAATTTCTCAAATATTTTCAGAAAACATTTCAAACATTTACATATTTGAATAATTAAAAAATACCAGAGAGACATACTGACTTTAAAAAAAAAAAAATCAACCAATTCAATTAATGTTCTTTAGAGTGGTAAAGTAAGCAAGGGAGTTCCAGTTATAAAACAAATGTCACATAACTGGCACCCACACAGTTTAGAAAGCTTTTTACCAAGCTTTCCCACACTTTCAGGTCCCAGGTTAATACAGCAGAAACAGGGGTCAGCCTTATCCAATAATACAGATAAGCCCTTAAACTTTCACACCGACTTCAATGGCTGCTACCTACGAGACTAAAATTAATTCCACTTGCCCCTTCAGTGGGGGTTAGTCGTACATTTTGCTTCCATAACTTTCCCCTACTACAGTGTTTCTTTCCAAAGTATGAAAAATGAATACTACTTGAACAGTTCTCAGCAATATCCACCAGTGGCTATGACAATCTAAAGAAGAACTCATTTATTTTCTTCAAAGTTTAGCCATAGTTCAACCAATATCGATCAAACAGGCACAAAGAAGAGAAAGACCTGTGAGATAAGAACTCCACTGGATACACAAATAGTTATATAATAAATACATTTCAACTTCACAAGTGTTTACTCCTGCAAATAAAACTTTTATAAAAAAGTTTTTCTTCTACTAATGTCACTGTGACTAACATCAGGGATTCAAAGAAACTACATACTTAGAAAAGTTGAAATATTCATGGCAAATTTCTCTCTTATCTCTGTTAACATCTCAAAATGTAAACTAAACTGATAATACTATGAATATTTATATATTGCTCAGCAGGGAAAATTAATACAAATTAAACAACTGATAAGATTGGTAATATTTGTTGGTATCCATCTTTTTCACAAATCATTCTTATGTGGCACCAGCTACGTTAGCATGGACTCCAGAAATGTTACTGTTGTGCTGTCACATTTCAGTGCTTGCTTCGTATCTGCAGCCTGGATTATTTACTTGCAGGGAGCTGCACATACAGTCATTCAGTTACAGCCTTTCATAAATAGAAGTGGCAATCATGAAGAAATTATTTTATCTTCTGCATGCAGTAAAGAAGAAAATTCCTGTTAGGGTATACATCCTTTATGATTACAGCCAGCACAGACAAAATTATTATCTAACACAATGTAAGTAAGAAAATTGATCTTCTGGACTGGATATTAAAAGTAGAGAAGTGTTAAACCACATCCAAAACACCATGGAAACTAGCTTTTAAGAAACTCAAAGAAATGCTACAGTACTTTCCTTCAAATTATTTATAAAATTTTCCAGAATCTCTGCATTTTAATCACTTTTGGGAACACTTAACTTTGCTATGCTCTAAAGTATTGCTGGTAATTTAAATCAAAGAACATATTCTTGAAGATGATAGCCAAGGATATAGTCTGCTCTGTTAGACATCAGTAAAATGACATCCCAGATAGGATTCGTTTGATCTCTATTTAGGCTGGTAGCAACCACCATGCTAAACAAGTCACTTCCTTACCACACCCCTTGCTGGAGAACAAAAAGTATGTTGAACCATGCCATATGCCACCCCTGTTTCTATAAAAAATTGTCAGGAAGAAATAAGATAGAAACTTCGCTTATTCTAAAAGCTCATTTAGTTTTTAGAATTGTTTGAGGAGGAGAATTATTTTCTGAGCACTCACCAATTTATCTTTTGTTATCGTCCTCTTTAAGTGTTCTTATCCAGGGCATTAGGCAAAGCATTTCTTCTCCATGCCTCCCATGATTTTTTGTACACAGCCAAGAATCATCCATGCAAGCTGACTCCAAAAGCTAAGCCATTCTCTGTGCCCTGCAGTCCAAGGAACGAAGTATGAAACCCACCTAGATTTCACTTGGAGTTCTGCAGTAGAATGGATAGCAAGAAAATCTCATGTAATAATAATAATTATTATTATTATTATTATTTTCAAAGGAATCAGAATCCTGAGAATTAGTATCAGCCAAAAATAAATAAATACTTTTGTAAAGTAGAATAAATATTCTGATTAAGTCAGTTCCCATAGTCTTTGCTATCTCCCTCAAAAACAGACTTCCTAAGTAGTGTATTTATCATCCTGCAATACACTGATAAGTTACTAGCAGGCAGGGGTGGGATTCTGCTGTATTCACAGACATTTCCTAGCCTACTAATATTGTCTTTTTTTGAGCACAAATATGATTCCACAACTATAATCCTACATCCCTTTAGAAAAAATGAATTTGCTTTCCTCAAACAAGGACATCGGTGCCAAATTACATAGCACCGGTAACCTGCTATGCCAGCTACACTAAGTACAGCAGGTGGTTTCATAGGAGACTATCTGCTTCAAATTTTAAACAAAACAACTCCAAAGACTATCCAGTTCCAAGGAACAGAAAGTTGACTGCACAGAAGGAAACTCACCATGCACACGTGTTAAGTGTTCTACTTGCTTATACCAAGAGACACCAAACAGCAGTAATTCTTAGCTGCCTTAGAAAATACCAAATGGTGCTACAATGGTGACTGTGATTTTCCTCACCAGGTTGCTAGATGAAATAAAGAATGTAAACTAATGGCATTAATTTGTCTTTAAAGCTACAGTGCATTTTTTTTCCCCACTAACAAACACTTTTGCAACAAACTGCAGGGATTTTAACTGTGGTATTTGAAAATATACTTGGTGCCAAGCTCTTATCTGCACAATTGTCTCTCCACATGCCCTGAGCACCTTATGCACTTCCTAACTGAACTGCCTACTACCGAACGTATTGCAATAAAAGGGTCTGAGTACGGCAGACCAGCACATATGTGCTAACTGTAGTGACTTGGTTTAGTATGGATTGCCATACACCTGTATGTTCTTATGGATAAAAACAGAAACAACTTTCTATGCAACTACCTACCCCTGGTTCCTGTTGCAATCTCCAGCAGCAAGAGATTCTGGAAATGTTGATACAAATGCGCTAAGTATGCTAAATAATCAGCATTTAGATCAGTCTGCGTATCTCTATTAGCTGTACTCTATTCTTGGCAGAAAACATGATACAACTCTTCTGGAACCGCCAATCATTAGGAGATGAGACATACTGGCCGTGCTAATGAGGGTTAGGTGGTTACTGTCACTAGCAGTTTAACTCCGCTGCGTAAAGGTCCTCGCAGGGAGGACAGGCACCAGGGAGGTGGCTAACAGAGCAGTGCCGCTAACCTTCCGCACTGCTGTCTGTGTCAGTGCGTCTGCCCAGCCTGCCCTGGCAGCAGGAGTTGGTACAGGGAGTGAGGTTAAAGAAAAGGGATCACAGACACAGATGGATACACAATCACAGGAATTACAACTGTTCCAAAGGCTCATACTGAGAAGAGAAAAGCAGCTTTGTGCTGTGAAGACTTTACAGAAGGGCCAGGAAGGAGGCTAAGCAGCCTTGAGGAACAGGGGGAAGAAAAAAAAACGTAGAAGAAAAATTAATTTCTGTCAAAATGTTGGGTCCATGTTTTGCACTACATGATATAAAACACAGGAAAATATTGTATTAAGTCTTTCTCCAAAACACACTCTACAAGCTTTCAATAAAGGTAATTCTGCCACTGAAGATTTAAAACAGGAAACATTATGAAATACAAAATACAGGAAAGGGAAACCACAATTAAATCTGAATAGCAAAACAATCAGCAGAGGTTGGGAAAACTAATCTTGGCTTGGAGATATGGCCATAAACATTCATCTTCATGCTTAGCAGTGTTAAAACCAGGGAAAAAAGGCATAAAATTCAATTAACAAGTGTCCTATCTATGGTCTGTCTACCTTAATTTGCACCGCAGACTAAAAGTGTGGGACACTTCAATGAGAGAGACTCTTTGGCCATAGATTCTACATTTACTCTGTAACAACAGGAAAATCAATTAAAGTATCCTCCAGAAAATTCAGAGATACCTACATACTTAACAGATACTGAACAACACATCAGACTCAGAATCAACACAAGGGATAAAAAAAAAATAACACTCAAGAAACTACACAAACTACTCAAACAGCTTCTGTGGAAACCTTCAAGGTTCAGTATCGCACTCCAAATATTTTGTCTTAAGCTCGCACTTTTGAAACATTATTAACATAAATAACAATATTTATCCCATAATTTAATAAATAGACAAACTGAACATTGGAAGATGGTATAGCTGTGACTGTAGCAAGGACCCAAATTTCCCTCAGGTTCCACAGGACAGCCAGTCAGTGGGAATTCTGTGGTCGCTATTTTTTTTTCCTCCAGGCTTTGAGCATTGATTTGACTGTCTGCTGTTTACACCACTTACTCAGTAACTACATTGGAAGTGGACAACACCAGGTGTTTCAGAGGTCCATTCTGAAGGTAAGCATGTAAATATCTAAGGCTGCAACAGATATTAATAAAACTGGCAAGTTTAGGTTTTTGTTGGTTTGGGTTTTTTTGTGTGTGTGATTTAGAAAGGTCCTTGTAGGTTCCAAGGCAATTAATATTTATAGTAGGAATAATATCAACCAAATGTTTCTTCAGAAACATTTTTAGGCACATAAGGTGCTAGTCAGGGCTGTGATTTACACAAAATAGGTCAAACAGAAGAGACCTCCTCTGGTATTCTTGTGAATCTGCAGCAGAAATATTCTGGCATCTTAGTAAACACTACTGTGAGTCTGAGCTTCAGTTTTGGTTTATACCAAGAGCTGCCTTCACTTGATCCACCTCTAAGTTAGTACAAAGTCATGTGGACTCCAGAGCCAAAGTCTTCTTGCAACGTTATCCATATATCTGTGTGACAAAACTGCCCAGGCTGCTTCAGGTGGACCTCTGCCCTTGACTTTCAGCATTCAGCTTTCCCTTTAAATGAGTTTTCCTATAAACTTTATCTAAACCAAAATGAGTAGAAGTCCAGCAACAGCAGTCCCCTTCCATTACATGGTCTTTGAACAACTTCTATACACCAAGTTAGCCAAGTAAAATCACTGCTGGATTTCGCCTATTTCCTTACAAAATATGAAACACTTGTACCCTTAATTACTGAGGAAATTGTCCAGAAACATTCTCAGTTATGAACCATCTCAATAGCCCTATATTCCCATGGTGACTTCTTCTAAAATGTGTAGAGTGCATGACACTCCAAGAGGGTGAACTGGATAACTAAGTCATGTATGTGGTCATAACGGGTATGTATAAAATGGCTTTGAAACACTAAAAAAGGAAAAAATGTAGCTGTACTTCTCCACAATGTTAAAAAGACACGCCAATGGAATTAGAAAAATGTAAGGAAAAACAACAAAATTGTATTATACTGTACTTAAAATTCATCAGTATAAGATACTGAAACAAAGTGCTTATTAAGACAGAGTAGTAGCTAGACACATCATTCACTGTGGTATTGAATAAACTTTTAATAACTTCTTAAATGCATGCTTTGAGACATAATAAAATTACTTCCTGGCATTAAAAAAGGACTTACCTGATGTATAGATAATCAATAACTGCCTATTCCACAAAGAGACACAAAGCTATTGTTGATTTAAATTTAGGCTTTTCTCCCCTCCTTATACATTACAAAATTTATTCCAGCTGAATCCACTGAAAAAAAAAAAGTATTTATCTGAAATGTAAAAGGAGTACATTTCTGAATAACTACATGGAAAAAAGCAGTAGGCTAGACAGCAGATCTCTTGCTAAGCCTTTTCCATTTCCAAATCCCAAGTCTTTTTGAGAAGGCATTTGTTCTTGCTGTATTCTAGGAATATCAGTACTAATCTTCATGAAAACCAGAGATTAAAATAGTAGAATATTCCTATTAATACATTAGAAATTCCTACAACTTTCAAGAACTTTCCTTCTACTGTCTCCACAAATCTGGCTTTATTATTACCAAAGGACTGACTGAGTTGAAAATAAGGTTTTGTATTTGAGAGCCAATTGTCAGTGATGGCACAAAGAACAAAGGTTAAAACTAATATAAACAGGTCAAAGAAAATATAGCAAAAAGACTTTTTTTTTTTCTTAATAGGCAGTGTTGCACTGCAACACAATAGAAATCAATTATTTGAAAGGATTACTCTGAACATTTAACAATTAGTGAAAGAAAAACTCCCTGAGCCACTACCTGTTTTTAAATGTGTTTCCAATGATACTAAAAATAGACATATCAAAGACTGAACACTTGAATAGGAGCAGGTAACTCTGACTAGTAGCTACGATGAAGATCTGCATTGTGTAATCTCTACCCAACACAGAGAGACTAGGCTCTGCATCTACCCTGGCACTCTGATACAGCTATGAAAACGTATCTCACAGTCTCATGACAGCTCAGCTACTCTGTTTGATGGGTCAGGGTATCTGCTTCAGAAGCGGAAGCTCAAATAACTGTCCATCACCATTAGAAAGAAAGTTCCCAATCCTTCCTGCCATGCAATTCCAGCAGTGGACCTTGCTCCAGGCCCTTTGAGAACAATTTAACTCTCTAAAATGGCAGGAAACAAACCCAGCAAAAAATTGCAGGGGTTTATGCTGTTTCAACAAGTTAAGGCATCCCACAGAGTGGTCTAGCAAGAACCAGGGCTGGGAAAATTGAAAGGGAGGAACCACCCAGCTGGCAGCATAGAGCAATAATGTTCCAACCATTAGTTTTTAGTTATACACATTGGGAAAATAATTAGGAATAATGGGTTCATCTATTCTCAAGTTATTTCTTGTATTAATGACTACTCTTAAAGGAAACAACAGGAAGTTTTCTTAAAATTCACAGTTGCATATCAAGCACTCAGAGAGCTACGAGAATTGGAACAACTGGAAAAAACCACAAGTTAGATAAAGACAAGCAGCATCTACTCAAGAATATTTTCCACACATTAATACATTCCTGGAATTCCAAAGGCCACAGAGTGCTTTAAATTATTTTCCCTTATGAAGGAAGAATAAGACAGTTCACTTTCTGAAAGTGTAATAGAATATGGTACAGAAAGTTTTTTCTCTGAAGGCTCCCAAATAGACTTTGAGAGTTTGTATAAGAACTGCTAGTTTTTGCACGAGAAAGCCAATGAGCCTACTACCATTCTATTTCACCATTTAAAACTATTTAAATATTTAAAGTATTTGAAAGTATTTCATATTTCTTTACACTGATTCTGATTAAAGGTGACTTAAAGAAAAATTTCTCAAACTGAGGTGTTCAACTTCCTCAAAATTATTTCCAGGCGTTCTGTATACCCAGAAACCTGGCACATTTCTCCTAGGTAATTAGTAGGAGATAAAGCTGGCCCGTGACACCTTGTCGTACCCACCTTTCAAGCCAACTTCTAACAAGTTCTGAGCAGATGCAGCTGAAACCTGTAAATGTAATCCAAAAAGCAATACAATCTCCTACTAAATCAAGAGGTGACAAAAGTACTCTTTCACCTTATCATATCCTTACCAGTAACTGATGTCTTCCATCCTAATACCACCAAGTTGAAAATCTCCTAATTCAAAACTACTTTTAGTAAGCAAAGTTTTCCGTTAATACTCCAAACACATCTGCAGGACAACAGCAACTAGATGAGGGATATGGTTAATCAGGGAAGCTGGTTTTTTAATGATAGCAATAAGGGGGAAAAAATGGGGGTTTTTTTGTAGAAATGGCACATTTTATAAAAGCATCATTTTATATATCTCAATGACAATATTCTACAAAACTTTATTTGTACTACAAGGGCATTCTAAAAAAGTAAAGACAGGAAACATACACCTACACAGATGATGTTATTTGTAGCGCTAACAGGTAACTCCACAAAGCTTCTCCCTTCAGTATTTCTCATAAAACAAAACATTTTATACTGGCCTAAGAAGCTGAGGCAGGAGTCTCGCTGTCAAGTTTCATGACGGAAAATCTTGATAGCTGCAACATAATTTGCTATTAAGATTGTGATTGTAGAGCTATCTAATTTTTACTTTTAGTTTCATTTTTTACTCATCCCTCTTGAATGCTAGTATTAGTTGTTTTCCAATGTTTTCTACGTAACCAGAGAAGTATAAAAAAAGCCCTTCAAAGTATTTATTGATGTATCATTTTCATTAGTTAGTTAACACCACCCCAAGAAGAGCTTCAGAGGAAGGCTTGTGCAACTTTGAAAGGGAAGCTGTTCTTTTCAAAACATTGTCTAGAAGCATGCAGAACATGCAGTTTTCATCCAGCTAGCTGCCTCACTAAAGTATCAGCTAAAAAGTTCATTAAAAAAAAAAAATCAATTAGATTACAATGTAATTATAATAAATATTATTTTGTATAATTTGAAGATAAGAATGAGTGGTTGCAGGGGATATGCCAAACATGGAGTGAAACCAAATGACAGGATTTGGGAAGGTGTCACTCAGTTGTATCTTTTCTTGTTGTAGTTTCTTAACAATATAATCTAGCTAGCCTATTTCCCTTCTTCTGTGCTAATCACAGTGGTATTTCTGCAATTGAAATTTAAAAGCTAAGTGTTCCAACTAATTAATAGAACAAACCCATCACTTAAAATACAAAACAAAACCAAAACACTCCTACAGTGATTGTTTCTCCATTTTCTTGCCCTAGGGTATAATTTTTCCTTAATGTGTAATGTCTTCATTACATTCTGCAGCGGTGCTGCAGGTGGAAATGGTGCTTGCAGGGTCTGTAGCCTGGCACTATGGATCCCCCACAGCGCGCAAGAATGTTCACCAGCTGTAGGTCAGATAAATAGTTTATACAGTGTGGGTAAAGTGTTCACAGCTGAGCTTCTTTTACTGCCACTTCATAGTCTAACTAGCACTGAGGATTGTACAGAGCTTTTACCATCAGTTGTAAAAGAGTACTTCCAGAGAAGAAAGTCACAGGAAAAATATCCCTCAAATACTCTCATGTCCCTACCCAACTTGAACATTAAATGTGCTATTTAAAGTCAGAGAAACAAATGTACATACACATGGGAATTGTTCCTTCTGTTTGCTTAGAAAAATCTGTAGAGAGCAACCAAGAAAGTCCCAAATATCCTATCATTCTATTGAGCATACATAAAAATATTTCTTATCATGAAACGCTTAAAACTTTAAACTCAGTCCACAATGCTTTGCATGCGAGTGACTTCCAGTGACTGTGCACGTTTCCATACAGAATCATGACCCCAGACATCTAACAAATGAATAAGGGAAATGGAACCAAAGATTAATCAAAAAATAGACAGAATTTATGGGGCTCTCTGGGTAGAAGAATGCTTTGTAACATATTAAATTATGTAGAACAAATTAGCTACAATAGTGTAAGACTGGATGCAGGAAATTATGGTAATGGTATGGTAAATCAGAGCCTAGGTAATTTGTTTTTCTGTCCTGTAGATACCACAAGCGTCTACCCAAGATGATCATTCTAAAGTAAATCCATTATGAACTGGGACAGAGCATCCATGTATCTCCTTTAAGGAGATCCACTCCTACTTCAGTCAACTATAGTTTTTAAACATGGGGTTTTATAATGGAGCCTGAATTGGAGCTTTTACATTTTCAAGCTTACAATTAAAAATAACATTTTGAAATTACATAAAGACTTTAAAACATAATTTAGTACTTTTGCTTTTAGTTACTTTTAAGGAAGTTTCTGCAGGTCCAATGAACTTGAGAATCCTTTATGTTTTGCAATATTTTAACTCAAAACTGAAATAAGCTGGATTGGTTACATTTCTATCCACAAGAAATGAACTGATAGACTGCCTTTGAGCAGCCAGAAGCAAGAGAAATTAGAAAGATATGTGTTTGTTCACCCAAGTTACAAATCACAGCCAATTTCTATAGAATTATCTGAAATTATTATAAAGTAAATCACAAACTACAATTATTAGCATATTTTTAAGATTTAGACAATATGTCTAGGCTGAATTACTATAGGGTAATATGACTTCAGAATCTAACATTTGCTACATCCTAGTACAAAATATTTTAGAGGAACTGCTTTATCTTCTAAATTCTGCTGTCTTCTGGCAGCCTTTGAGAAGTGGTTTCTAACAATTTTTCTAATCTTAGCCTTCACTTGACCATAACAGATTTGTAACATACAATGAGTGATAAATATGTCATGAAGTAGTGGCTACACATGGGGTAGCTGCAGCTTACCCAACAAAAACATTTATCTTAAGTCACAAAAAAAGGTACAAAATAGGGTTCACCATGGAGTAACTTACATTAACGTGAACCCAAGTTTTAGCTGTGCAAGACCTCCTCAAATTCTAATGCCAATAGTGCCTGCATTTTTCATAAGATGCCAAGTTTTTCCCAAACACTTTAAATTCCTGCCTAAATTAAGCATCTCCTGGTACTCAGGTCCTTGACTCTGCAATGATTTATAAATTAGACACCCACATCACTTAGTACCAAGCCTCTCCCCACAAGGTATTTCACAGAAATAGCTCTATTTGACAGCTCTCCTGGAATGAGAGTGTGCTTGAATATCTCCTTATTTTGAAGAAAGGATGAACTCCCACTCTTCACAGGGCTACAGGTATTCTGTAATAGGCCTTTCTAAATCTGTCTTTCTGGTTAAAACAGGCCCACTTTGCTATCCTCGTTAAACATTAACTATTTCATTTTATTTCTTCCCTATAAGCAAACATTTATGTATGTTTCTCCTAATTTTAATGAACACACAATGAGCTATGTCATGGAAGCATAGAGAAACTTCAGGTGAGGTTGAAATTCCCCAGACTAAGTGCTGAATGAACATACTGAAAGCTTGTTTGGTGTTTGAACAGACTTTTTCTTTTTTTTTTTTTTAAATCCAAACAGACTTCGCAAAGGTTAAAAGAAGAAACTGAAATACAGAGTTGAACTCACTTTATCAGAAATAACATACAGATTTAGCAGACCACGATACCTCTCAAACTGATGTTAAAATGTCATTGTTATCAAACCACTGATACATTTAGAGCGTGGGCTACAAGTAGCCCACGCTCTAAATGTATCAGTGGTTTGATAACAAGAAAATTGACTTCACTGTACATCTAGAGTCCAAAAGCCTTCAGTCTCATAACAGATGCTTGGTGAACTGTTTTTTGCTTTTTAAAGGTCATCTGTTTATCCTTCCAGGTTCTGAAATCGGAAGGTAAGAAGTTGTATAAAGAAGATGGTGCAGCCTATTCTGAGATTAAGGAAGCAACTTGCATTATGCAGTGATGAAATCCAAGCCAGCTCAGTCTTATTTCTTACTATAAGATGTTAGATGCCATTCTTCACTCACAGTTGGAATGACTGGTCACTCACATTAGCTGCAGAGACTGGAAACACACACATCAATAGTTATTTAACAGACTTGATAACATAGGTTTTCTATATGGGTACTGTAGTCATTTTATCACATCCAGAACACAACCTCTTGGAGGTTCAGTGGAGATGTTGCTGCTGAAGAAAGAATCAAGCTTATTCTGTATGGATTAGAAAAGCAAAACAAGGCAGGTCAGCAAGTGCAATAGTCTTGGAAAGAACTAAGTAATATCACAGATGATGTATGATAATATTTAATTTAATGTACCACTTATTTCTAAGGAACTTTTTAACTGAAACTTTCACTTTTGAGTGTTGGTATTTCTTTTTCTTAGTAATTTCTATAGAACCTGCAAGGACTTACGTCTGTTTTCTGTGCTGAACTCAAATGTTCTTCAGCTTCTTAAGAAAAGTTACTACTTTAGTTGGGATTACGTTATCTTGATGGAATTACTACTACTATCCGGCAAGTATCAAAAATCAACTCTCCCATTCAGAGAGTCAAAACGAGGACTGCGCCATGGGAAAGAAAGGGAATTTGCTTGGATCGAAAAATCTAATACTTTATGAGAAATACTACACAATGTTGCCTTCAATCTTCAAATCTTGACTGTACAGCTAATCTCTGGTTTGTTGTTTCCCACTAAAATCAGAAGTGAAACCTCTCCTTCCTTTCAAAAGTGGCATACCATATGTGCAGTGGTAAAGCTATTGAAGAACAGTCTCCCTTGCCACTCCTTGTTCTGCATACAAGTCTAAATCCTTTCAAAAGCTCATCAAACAGAATAAGTTTTAGTTATTTTCCATGATTTTTTCAGTTACTTTCCCTTGCACTGAGGAGCACAACTGGTACTATGCACAATGTACTGAATCCACAGAAGATCACAGAATCAAAGAATGCTTGAGGTTGGAAGGGACCTCTGAAGGCCATCTAGTCCACCTGTCTGGCGTATCCAGCACTCCTCCCAGTTCAGTACCATCAGCCAATTTGCTGAGGAGGTACTCTGCTCCTTCATAATACGATAATTCTGCACAGATTCTCCACAAAATTCACAGCTCCAGGGAAAGATGCTGTTATAGACACCTTATAGTGTGATCACCTGATACTCAGCATAGTGAAAGTGTTAAATGTTAATAACAAAACACAAGGCTATATCCTGATTATTTTTAACTCGAGCACCACTCTCTGAAAGCAGAAATGACTGTTTCTATATAGATGCTTAACATCTGCCAGCAGAAACTATGCAATCATCATACCAACTGGGCAGGAAAAGAAAGCAGAGCCTGTATTATCATCATGCTCTCCAGATTTCTGCACATTCCTGCCACTTTATCATTCTGGGATAGTTACCTTTCCTTAATTCCCTTACTGAATTTTTATTTCTTGACTGCCTGTCAATGAAGCTTGTCATGTCCTTCAATGAATTCTTTAAAACATTAATTTTCTTTATAGACACAAAGTTCAGGCTTGCTTATTTATTAAGGTGTAAGTTCCTCCTCAATCATCCTTCAAAAACTAGAAAAAAGCATTCCAGCATTCTAACTTTCTAGCAAATGAAACCGATCATCATCAAGCCTGTACTAAAATCAGTTTTTCCTGATGGAAGAAAAAGGAACATATATGCTTTTAAAAACCTATGCTTTTAACAAGGTCAGAATCAGAACTTCAAAAAAAAAATGCTCTAGTTGGCAGACCTCTGATATTACAGTTACCTAGTTTCATATAAAACACATGCTGCTAGGATGGCCTCACTGGTCATTTAATGTGCTCATTGGACCAATGTGTTTTGTGCTCTCCATTAAAAATAGAAGAGAGACAGAATATATTTAACAATTCTAAATGTCACTTTTATAATGTCCTCTAAATCTAAAGTTTGCATATCGTAGCAATCAACTTCCTCTAATATAATTTATTAAATAGTGCCATCCAGTGGTAAGTGACTCTTATCACAATGAAACACTATAAAAACCATGTTAAACCCATGTTAACACAAAATTCTTACCATTCATGCAACTGCAGAGAACATAGATTTCAACAGATTATATAAATGTTCAGCTTATGCATAAGTTCCTAACAATACTAAATTCCTGATGGCATTTTGCCATGTTTTATGTTAGTATACAGAGACAATAGCAAGCATTAATTCTCTGCTATATGAAATGACACATTTAATGGGCATGGCAAGGTAGCAATACCAGTCCTAAACCCTTTGAGATCCTTGACAGCATCTAAATACATGGCAAAGGATGTTAAGTTTACTATCAGAGGTTGTGAGTGTGGGCAAGATGGTGAAAAGGAGTGATCTGACTACTGATTTTAATTCTGCCTATTCACACATAAATGAATCCCCACCAAAAGGTGGGAGAATCATAATGCAATTTTGTTTAATTTCCAAATACTTTTGTATTATTTGCTACTGGTGGAAGACAAATATTAAACAAAGATAAAACATATTAAACCAAAAAACATTTAGAGATACAAAAATCTCCTTTCCAAACAAATAGACCTCTGTCTACCTGCAGAATTTGATGCCAAAAGAAAGTACAGAAGTGTATTTTCTATGTAATAAGTAGAGCACTGAAGAGCCATCAGAGACCTAAGAGCTCATTCCTTTCCTCTTCTTTATAATTCTCCATGAATTGTCAGTATGAATCACAGTTCTCTTTAGATAATGAAGACTTAAAATTTCATTATAAAGTGTAGCAATATAAATTTATCTGGCCATCCCATTAAAAATGCCTATCAAGGAACAAAGTGTACTTCCTGGAAGTAGTTCAATGCAAATACTTCAGCTTCTTCTTGGCATTTCACTAAAGAAACTCTAAGTTGATATAGGACACATTTAACAGCCAAAACTGACACACACAGCTCTATATGTAAAGCATTATAAGCAAAAGGCACTGCATGTTCAGAAGTGGGCTTTGATTTCTCCATGTAAACAGCCCATATTTGTAAAAGGAACAGAATTTAGGAATGGGCACATATTCTGTTCTCTTCAGATATCCATTAAAATTATGCCAGAAAAGGTGAAATTAACAGATTTGCTGTAAACAATGGGGTCAAATGGAAAAGTACCGAAGTACAATACCAAAATATTTTCAGATAGTAGCACTACATGGCATTTCTTTCATTGCAATCACAAAAATCAAGTGATGAACAGTGGCCAGATATGAGCAGTTATTCAAGGTAAGAAGAAAGTATAATACTCTTCTAAACTGACATACTTCATGAACAACAAAAGGTTCTACCACCTTTGCTGTTGCCTTTGTTTTTCAATCCTGTATAATACAGATCATAGTGGAATCCAGTTCAACATAACTAGTTCTTCCCATATGCTTTGAGGACAGTGAAGTTTTAAATTATACAATAATATATTTACAAAATTATCTATGGACACTTGGAAATAATTAGAAATAATAATAATTAGGTATACTTGTAGATATACGAAGAATATTAGTAAATTAAAAAGGATTTTTCCCATTACTAACAGCTAAATATGGAGTAAGACAGGAAAACTCTTCTTAATGTGCAGGGTTTTTTGTTCAAGTCCATTCATGTCTGTTCAGTAAAGACTAGAGCAAGTAACAAAAACCAAAACAAATAAACCTCAAGAAACACCACCAACAAAGAAACCCCCACAACAACCCTCCTGCCAGACTTTCACACAAAATAAACTTGCCTTATGTTAGCAAAAGGTTACTCATTAGCCTCCATAAAACCATTCACAGTAACAGTGACTTCTAGACACATAATCAAACAATCCCATTCCTCTCAAAGGTAACAAACTCATTAGTATTTCTGTTGGCTCAGTTAGTAAAGCACTGTAATCCCTATGTCAAGAAGAAAACTCTCAGGAATGTTTTATTGATTAGCATTTATAACACAGATTGACAGATTTCTACCTTACATCTACATTAGGAGCCTGTTAAAATAAAAGCAGGATAAGATCCCACCCATGACACACACCATACACGCTGGAGATCCAGACAAGAGGTTTTAAACATGCACAGAGCACTGCTGTTAATCAGTGTATAATTACCTACAGCACACCTCCTGTTCTTACTGACCAAAAAGACTTGAACTCTGCATCAGACTCCTGGTGACATTACCTAATGACACCCATGCCAGCAGTGACATTCAGTCACATGAAAAGAAAACATTTTTTGAATGCTGAAATAAACATCAGTAATGTTATATAAAAGCTTCTAAGACACAGCAGGCCTCAACACTGAGCAAGTCCAGCCATCCTATGCAGCACCTGAACAGTCAGGCATACCAGAAGCAGGAATCTCCTCCATGATGTATTCCAGTATCTCTGTGATGGAAAGTAGCCAAAGGGCAGCTGGCTTTGGTGGTCTAAGAGAAAGAACACCTCTCACCTACCTTGTCCCCATACCACACTTTAAAATATTTAAGCACTTCAAACTGCTTTGGTATCTGAAGTATCAGGTATCCCCTTGACAGAACAAGGAGAAATGGCTTTAGGCTGAAAGAGGGTAGGTTTAGATTAGATATTAGGAAGAAATTCTTCACTGTGAGGGTGGTCAGACACTGGAACAGGTTGCCCAAGGAAGTTGTGGATCCCCCCTCCCTGGAAGTGTTTAGGGCTAGGCTGGATGAGGCTTTGAGCAACCTGATCTAGTGGAAGGTGTTCCTGGTCACAGCAGGGGGGTTGGAACTGGATGATCTTTAAGGTCCCTTCCAACCCAAATCATGATTCTATGATTCTATGAAGTACTTTGATAACTTTGCTGAACATTCTCCAATTAATATCTTAAAGATGCTTCAATTAAAAACATCAAAACCAGCACACTGAAATGAGCAAAACCTTTCTCAGGCACTAGGAAGATCTGTGCTACCAAAACTTTTCCTCTAGAGTGTCAGACATGGTGAGAGCAGGTGGGAAGTTACCACAATCTCCACTATGATTTAAGTGTATGTCTTCCTAGTTGAGTTGAAAAGAAATTGAGAGGAAAAGTAACTTTTGCAAATAAGCTATCCAAGAATGGATTATAAGGCAAAAATGAGAGAGTAGGACTCTGAAAAAAAAGAGAAGCCTGAAATTAAATACAAAGAAGCAATAGGTAAGTAAGGTAGAAATGGATCACACACGTTAACGCACCTTGGTCTTAAACCACGCTTCTTTGCCTTTTCAAAGTTCTAAACTTAATAGAAGATCTAATCATATAAATTGTGCTGAAAACTGTGGAGGCATTTATTTTTTATTTATTCATGTGTGTGGACAAATGATGAGGATTAACAAACTGATATTACCTGAAAAATTGAACATACATCCAAGTTTCCGAGGAAGAATTTAATGCATCGAACCACTACATTAGTACTACAGCTCCATATCTTTGGAAATGCACGCTGCTTGATAATGTTAGGATTTAAAACAGAGAGAGAAATGGGAAAATGGTATCATTTCACCTACAGCTGCCTATTTAAAGGTTAAAAATAGCAAACTTTACAGGCTGACTGTCTCACTGTTATAGATCGGCCAACAGTCATAGTGAGAACCCATTGACCCCTTCTGCTCGACTATAATTAAAGAATAAAATGTCAGCATTATGTGGAGACAGAACTGTATTCCCTTGCTTATATTTCTCTGCTTGACGGAGTGGATCTAAAAAAAACCTCCAACAGCCTACAGATCATAAAAGTGCTCATTACTTTAAACTAGTGGGCACTGGGCTCCATCCAGGTTACGTCCTTTCCAACGTCAAGTATTGTTTGATTCTTTGAACTCTAGCAGAGCCCTCTCTCTCTTACAATGCTGTATCATTAGTTCATCGCAGAACTAATTTTCAATGTTCCTTTGAGCTCAGAAACATTAAAGGAGTGAAAGAGCAGTAAGACTGTACCAAGTTTATATGAATTTCTGGTAGTATTTTGTGCATAGCGTAGCATCTGTACAAACAGATGCACTGGACATTTTTTTCATCTCTTAGATCACAACAAAAAGATCCTGATTTTTAGGGGCATTTTCCCTAGTATGTCTAACAAACATTACATAATTTCCACTCTCACCATGTAGAAGCTTCAAGTTGTCCAACAGGAGATGCTGCAGAAAGTTCTGGAGAATAAATTCCTCAAAGAGTGCCTTCTCCTCGTGAGGTCTTTCATCACACTCTCGATATCAAGTCAAGCTCAGTATCATTAAAACCCAATTCCTAATCTTCAGTCACCCCAAAATTCTCCACACTGCCTCTTCTCACCATCGCTAACGGCACAATTAAGTATCCTGACTTGCTCTATGGTCCAAGTCAGGCATCCCAAGCAGGGGTGTCTCAGGTCACACACTAGGGGAAGTTTATATAAAAATCTTTTAGGATTTTACTCTTATGCCCACACAAACATTGGCATCACGATTCACAGATGAATATTACATCATCCAACCTTACAGTTATTGCCAGAAAGTACTTTGCACCTATGCACGCATTAGTAGCATAGCCAAACACAAAAGAACTGAAAGATATAAATAGTTATAAGATAAACTAGGCTGGATCTGAAATTCTGTTATGCCCTTTTATCTACAGGTGCACAATTCACCATGGCAGATTATATCTGATAATAATTTTAACAGTGAGCAGTCCCGCTTATAAATGTGACAGTAAAAGCTACGCTGGCCAAACACTGTATATTGAAACTTGCCAAACACAAGATTTTTGGAATAAAACAAAAATAAGATTTTCATTTATAACATACTTGCATTAAGTTATGTAATTTTGTTGTATGCAACTGCTTAGAAAATGATTATCCTTTTACAACTTTTTTAAACAAGGAAAATAAACCAGAATATTAGTTACCCAAAATCCTGTAAAAATTATTCTAATTGCAACCCTAATTAATTTTATCTTTTTACAGGCATAAAAACTTAAAGTAATTAGTTTCTTCTATCTGTGCCAACAAATTAGTAATGTATTAATTACTGTAGCATAAAAGGCAGAAGAATATAGCTGTTAATTACACTCAAAGTGTAGTTAAATAATTATTTACAAGAACATAGATTTTACTAATCAATGTATAATTGTTAAATAGAATTTCTCAAGTTATTTTATACAAATAGTATTCAACTCAAATAATCAGTTGAACAGAAATAGGTGATAGAAGTTCTGCAGTTTGGAAACAATTATGACTAGTAGCTTATATGTTTTAAAAGCAAATACTTCTGCCCTAAAAATGTTTTGGCACTTGATAAATATTAATCAGCAGCACCTCTAATGAATTCAATGCATTTACTTACCACTTAAAATCAAGAGGCAATATATAAGTGTACTTAAAACCTATATATAGAGATAAATAAATATATATAAGAAAACAATAAACTATTGCAAGGTATTCACTCAAATTAATTTCACAAGTCAGTTTGCAGGATCAAGCAGATCAGTTAGGCAGTGATCTGCATAGAAATGTTCTCTTCCTGCTGTATCTCCTTCCTGCAACAGATAACAATTTGATATATAATGAATCTGGTACTGGAAGGAGAATTGCTTGTAAATGTAGAATGGTTTGCCTTTCATAAACATGCACTTACTTCATGAAGTCACCATACAACAAGTCACAACAAAGGCAAGGAAAGGAAAAGTTTTCCTTGAAAAGGGAAGTTTTCATCACAGCTTGATAATGAGTATCTCCATTCTCATCTACCAGCTCCTTTTCAAACAAAAACCCAAGAATTCTAAACATTGCCATCTCTTGGCACACTAAGTTTGTAGTGGATCTTACAGTGGCAGAGTCAAATTCCCCCATCTATCTTACGTCCACTTCAGTCAATACCAAAGAGCTGAGTTTACCACAGTGTTCAATGTCAAATATTTTCCCTAGCTTTTTGAAATGTCTATACTCTCCAGCTTACACAGAGGAGATTTTATTTTATTGCCTATAGCACTGTTACAGAAAACCTCTTAGCATTAAGCATAAGTCTTATTGATAGGATTTGAATGCGCAGATAAATAGTTGAAATAGAAACACGGTACCAAATTAAACCAAAGTTTGACACTACTTTATATCCAGTTGTCTAGTTTCAACCCACAGCAGTATTAATCACTGACAAATTGCCATCAAATTCATTAGACCACAGGCTTGTGTCTGCACAGAGTGGAAGAGAAATAAGATACAAAGGGGAAAAGGAGGAAGGGAAGGAAGGCAAAACCAGAATGCATGTAGCCAGAGATGCCCTTGATTCTAGGAGCAAAGTAAAGAATACATATTGAATTAAAATAAAAAGAACTGCAAGAAGGAGACAGCCAAACTCCATCATAGACATCTTCCCTAACAGGAACAAATTTGAAAGCTTCTACAGTTTGGCAAGGCACTTAAGTAAAAAAACAAACAAACCAGAAACCAACCAACCAAAAAAACAACCAAAAGAAAACAACCAAAACAAACAAAAGCCCACCCAAGCCAAAACAAATAAAAAAACCAATCAAAATAAAACAAACAAAAAAACCAACCCCAAAATCGTACACCTACAATGGTGATCACTGCTTGGTAAGGTTCATGACAATCTTTTGTTTTGCCTCTATGAATCCCTGATATGAGCTTCCCTGGGAATTTAAGGTAATATTTCTGCTGCTTAAAATGAACATACACATCCTGAGAGGTATCCTACTAATGTAGCATAGCATTACAGTATGACCACTAGTGTAATTTTATTCTGAAACTGAAACACACCATATCTAATGTAAAGGAAGGAAGAAAGAAAAAATGTATCTTTACTTTGGATACCTTTTCACAAAGAACATCAACAGTGAAGAAAGACCGTCCAAAGCCACGAAGGCTGTTTTAGTGTTCAAAGCACAAGCTGCGCTGCTCCTGCCAAATGTGAGAGATTCCCTAAGCAAACAGTGTCGTATTCCAAAATTACATCGAAGGCTTACTGAAAAGCTTGCTGAAGGACAGTAAATTCCCTATAGTTTGAGGATTATAAATACACAGACAACATTTCCCAGAGTCATGAGTAGTTTCCAGACTTGGCAACTCTAAAAACAAAAGTTCCTGAAAGATTTGCCAGGCCAGAGCCTCTGAAGTTGTAAGAGAAAATGTGAACCATTAAAATGGAGAAAAAAGTACAAAATTAATTATTCCAGTCTAAACAGGAAATACTGACTTGTTGCATATTTCAAACCTGTTCTTCTGGGAAGAGCAGAAATAAGCCAGCTGAAATGCTGGCTGTTCACTTTATGTCATTACTCTGTCCCTTCTAGGAGGCCACAGAAACACTGCTGTGTTGGTAATCAGCTATAATCTGTTAGAGCATCACCCTGTTAAAATAGTATTAAAAGACAGTAATTTTGGTACATGTGCCAGCAGGTCCTGCCAAGCAGAAGAGATGTGAAACTTCCCGAGGTTGCTGCTGTTGCATTAAGTGAAGGACTTCATCCATGTGTATACATGCAGCTCTGCAGATTATGATACAATATTTACACAATATTTTTTCCTCCAAATGTAGCCTCTTTTGTTCAAAGCATGCAGAGTACAAACAAGGACAGCTTTATCTAGTAAAAGCTGTTGTAACCCAGTACCCTGAAAGAGAGTAAAAGCAGTTACCAGGAAAAGTGCAGGAGCATACTGCCAGCATTCAGTGATCCATGAGATCTCAAAAGCTTCACGAAGCAGAGAGACTGTTTTCTTAGAAACCACTGATGGATTTTCCTTCCATGAATCCTCAGCTCTGTTCAATATTAAATTCCAGTCCTTATTTACTACATACTTTTTAAATCCACATTTCAGATATGATCAGATTCTCTTTTCAATGGAAGCTTCAGTTGACAGAGCAAGCAATCTGCTCTTCAATAATTTACAACGCTTTAGAGAAAATATGATCCAAACAAAACAGACTTTATAACATCAACAGTTTTCATTTTACACAAATAACTTATTTTCATCACCTGTGAATACTGCAAAATGATTGCTGCAAAAGAAAACCAAGCACTGAAACCTCCTAACAAACCACCTGAATGCAAAAGCTGAGTGCAGCAGTACAAGCAACCAGAATTCCTTAAAGCACCACATTGTTATCACTAGGAATAAGGTACCTTCTGAGATTTTAAACATGACAATATTTCTTTGCATTTCAATTTTGACAAAGATAGTCTCTCCATGTAATCATGTGCTTTAAACAAAACCAGCAACTACAACAGTATTTATGTTACTCTCTTATATGGTTGTATGGTACTGTGAATTCTTGTAGAAAATCTATCAAATTTTTGCAACATAAAGGTGTAATTTTGTTAAATAGGTGGAAGACTCCTACCCCCTGAGGCACCTCTTAGGTTTTGGTTTCTGTTTTGTTACCACAAATGTTACCACAAAAAGCTTTAATTAACTGCCATTTAGATATACTGTCTTAATCCTTTCGCCATCCTCCCAAAACAGGAGAGATGTAAAAACACACTGGGAAGGAAAAAATGAAACAAAACAACAGGGCAAGCAAACCAAAGAAACCCTAATGTGCCTGTATCTCAGAATTTCTTGTATATCAGTTTCTCTTCTGAGTGGGGAATGATAAGAGACATTGCTCTCTTAACAGAAAGGCAGAACACTAAGAATGCATTAACTTCATAGGTAATGCACATATTCTTAACAGAACAGATCAATTTCTTGTGGTTATATGGATGTATGAAAACAGGATTTTGTTCAGCACTTCTAAAATTTACAAAAAACCTAAAGAACAAGAGGTAATCATTTATGTTCCTACATTCCTCAGCGGCAAGCCATAAAATGCAGATTTTTGAGGAAACAGTCCTACCGTTGAAGCACACACACACAAAAAGAGAGAGGGAGAGAGAGAGAAATCACTGACTTACACACACCCAGAAGACCAACACCACCATGCAGCTGTGACCCAGCTTCAAATGAAGCTATACTACCACAGCCAACACTGCACTGCCATGCAGGATGCTGTCTCAGTTACTGTACCCCCACAGGCACAAGCTCTGGTCACCAACCCTCCATAAACTGACCGCAAAGCTGAGGTTTCGGGGATGCGATGGTGTAGTCCAGGTCAGAACTAGAGAGTGAGATAGTTACTAAGTAACACGATGCTCACCCAGTGATACCAGCTTGGGAAAAAGGCGTTAAATACCATTTAATTAGCTCTGAAAAGCAGCAGAAAACAGATAGTCCTTCTGGACAGAGCACTGCTCCAGCCTTGCCTCAGCAATCTCCACACCATCTATCACTTCATGCTGTGCAGCCATTGCCTTTCAATTTGTATTTTATCTTGGTGATGTTATAATTCCAGCACAAGGATTCCTTGGCTTGCTTCATCCTGCTGTAAGAGGAAGAGGAAAGAGTAAACTTTTTCAAACAGAATACAAACTGAGGTATTCAGCTCCTGCAAGATACTGAATAACACAAAATCTTAAAGCAGGGACAATCTTCCTTTGAAATACTTTTTCCTTCACCACTAGATACCAATTTCAAGCCTAACAATGCAGCAAGCTTGTTGTTTACCTACTTTGCTTGCTATTATCTCTTGATGCCAAGAGGGTCAAAGGCTACCGCTATTAGAGGAAATGGAGTGCATTTTTTATTACCACAATGCATCAGAAAATTCAGACTGAACATTAAATGTAAACATGAGTAGAAAAAGCCAGCAATTTTTAAATGCTGCTTACCACTTAACTGTTTCTCATTTTGATTTGGCAATACAAAACTAAACCTCTGTAGCTTAAGTAATAAAAAACCTTTCCCTATCATTTGAAGACAATTATTTTGGTAAATGCAAAAAAATATCATCACCACATGCAAAGTTATTTGATAAAAAAATGTAGAGAGTATTTATTCATCGTTAAAGTCTTGTGCTCTAGCTACATTTTAAATTTCATTAAATGTAACTTGTTTCTTGCAATAGAATAATCATAGTATAAAAAATAAATTATGATGTCAGAACTTTGTTAATCTGATCAAACCACAATGTCATGAGTGTTTGGTTATCAAATCAGAAATTATCACTGATCACAAAGTCTTTATTGAATACAACTTGACTGTGAAAGGGCAACTTCTAGCTAATGCTTTCATGTACCTATTACTGTAAGAACTGCCAGGGTCTGTGATAAAGTAATTAAAAATATTCTTCAACCTTTTGACTGATGTTAAAATGCCCATGATTAAAAAAAATACTGAAACATTAAATACCTAGGAGGATGGATATGAGTTTAATATGCAACTACTAGCTGCAATATTCAGCTAACAAATTACAGCATTAACTATTATTTACAACATTAAACTATTACAACAATATTCATCCAACAAATAAAAACAAATGCGTAGTCCACATTAGAAGTATTCTGGGTTTTGTTACATAGTTTGAAAATTCTTAAGATTTCTTTTGAAGTTGCAGGAATGGCATTAAATGCAATATATAACTGTTAAAAGCACTGCAAAGTCACTAAGTTTTATCTTGGTTTAAAAAAGAGCATCTCCTGTTTCCCCTTCAACCCAGGTTTTCACTTAAAGTACAGAATATTTTCACTGGTTTTCTCTGTCTCCCCACTTCAGCTAGTGAGAAGGGGTCTGTGAAAGCAAAGCATCTAAGTTGGCTCTTAAAGACTTCAAAGACTTGCTAGAAGCTTCTGCCATGGCTTCACGGGAACTCACTTTCAGTTTCAGGGTTGCCCAGCTGCTGCTGAGTTAACTGTAAGGGTAAAAACACTTGCAATTTTCACAAAATTGGGAAACAAGGACTCATATCAAGATCTGCTCTGTGACAGGACTGTCTCTTCCTCAACTTTTCTGAGAAACATTAAACCCAGGAATTTCAGAAAATATTATAATATATGTCTCTTTCCTTGTATCCCCTACTGGAAATCTTTCAATACTTAGGGGAAAAAAAAAAAATACCATTTCCTTCTTGCAGACACTTTCTGAACTTCAGCTGTTTTTCAAGACACTTTGTTTGAAGTAAATAGCATTTAAACTAGAAAGAATCTGATTTGTGGACAGCTCTCCTCTCTACTCATTGTCTAGTTACAATTTCAAGTGTGCTAGAATCGAATCTCACAGTCAAAAAAGAAAGGAGCTCAATATTCTTCCCACAGCAACCAGAGGGTTTTGCGTAGACAATTTGGGATTATTGATGGCATTCGTCTTCATTATCTCTGAGAACCACTGTTAGTAACCTGAAGAGTTACCAATGGTGGTTTCTAGTCAGATAGAGTTGATCCCATCTTAGAGAGCTTGACACTGGATTAAACAACTGTTTTCTATTACTTGATATTGTCTCTTTTGTTGTTGCACTGATTGACTAATTTCTCTGTGGACACTACAGGATGAGAAGACACTCAGTCCTCAGTGGTGGACAACAAATTAAGTACAAAAGCTTTTTTTTTTTTTTTTTTCTGTACCTTGAAACATAAAATTCCAAAGCCATTCCATTCCACCACCACTTACTTCTGCGGTTCCACTGTCCATGTATTGAAGTTGGCTTTGATTGTCTAGCATCATTCGCATTCACCATGAGACTGTTAACAACAAAAAAGGTTATGGAGAACCTCTGGTTTCTATTCCAGTATCTCTTTCCAGGTTTCCTCCTCTTGAGCAGGAGGAATGTTCCCTGTGGCAGTCAGAGCTCAGTATGAAGTTCCCTTCAGAACACAATGAAACAAACAAATGTGTGCTCTCATTCAGACACCAACTGAAAGTCTGGCTTATGAAAGGCCTGACAGTTTTGGCTACATTTGTTAGAACATCCTCTTAAAAGAGGACACTGTCATCCAGGGCAATATTCCTCACTGTAAGAACACTAGGTACAGCCTTTCCTGTTCCTTATCTTTTCATCATTAAATACTGGATCCTACATCCTGGAAATAGTAATTATTCTTTTCCTCTTGAAAGATACACAGTTTCAATCTTTAGTTAGCCCTTCACAAGCCAATCATATCTAAATGGAACACTGTGTTCTAAAAACTAGAGAAGTGGTCAGATGTGCCAACATACCATTAAACAGAGTCATCCTCTGAATTTTCTTCCTGTTCTGTAGCCTAGGGCAGTGTCTGTGTGTGGTAGTTTCATACACCATCTACTAATTGGTGGTAACTCAATTGGAAAAAAAAGTGGCATTACTTCCCCAAGGACAAGAGCAGGTTACTTTGATTTTCCAAGTAGGTCATTCACTCTTCAAATGAGGAATGACTGACATTCAGAAGTAGCACTAATACATCAGTGGCAGCTGTTGTCAAGAATGTCAGCTTCTTCCAGCTTTGCAATACCGCAATGACATTTTATACTTGCCTTGTTTTGATCTACTACAGATTTAAAATGATTCAGCACATACCTTTTCGTGCCAGTACCTTCCCACTGGGATGTCACCAGTCACCATTACTTACAACTTGGTTCCATCAATATCCGTCAGGACGCAGCTTAAGGAAGTTTGTATTTTCCACTGTTGGCTATTGCTTTCTGTGTTCCTGACTTAACCAGTAACTTCTACTCCTCAGTCACACACAGTCAGAATGCCTTCATGTGCATGCTTTAGCATGTAAATCACAAAAATGGTGGATAAAAAGCAACCCACAGAAATTCAGTGATTTGAACATTCAGATATTTTCAGTCTGTAATATTTCTAACTTTCTAAAAATTTAGCAGGATATTCTCCACCTCCTGATCAAAGGTTTTCTCCGAAAAACTTGTACAATGAGGTTTATAACTGTAGGGAAATGAACACAACTCCTGGTAACTTTTTTCCAAATCTCAAATATTCCAAAGGTAACATTTTACAGAAAACAGAGCTCCCAAAGAAGAATACGCTGCAGACTAATCATCATGTTATTCCAGTTGTCTTCAGAGAAGTTGGCACATTATCCAATGAACACCATAAATTAGTTTCCCAGTGCACAACACTTCTTACTCTATGGAAAGGCTCACTTCACATAATTATGCCAAAACCATAATTTAATGACATTAGCTGACTTTAGGGGAAGAGGGGAAGGGAGAAACAATCCTCAGAGTTTCAAAGATCAATGGAAAAATATAACCCCCAAATTGCTAAAGGCTAACAAAAAAAAAAAAAGGGCAAAAGAAACTGAAGTTACTTTTGAAAGAATCATTAAACCTTAATGGAATCTCATCAATTATGAATAGTTGAGGAAGGCAATCCTTGCTCACAGATTCAAAACAGCACATACATGCTGTTCTATACTGCCTTTCCACTTATCAGGAAAATATGCATAAAAGAAATAAGGAACTTCATCCCTCCAAAAGCCAGTGTCATTTGGGTAGTCTTGCTGTTGCCATAATGGTCTAAGTATGCAAGCAAGCCCTAGTTTTTTCAACTTGACTTTTTTTCTTTCTGTGTTCTGCAAACCCCATTTCAAACAGCAAAATTCAGTATCCTCCATGATTTATTTGTAACTTTGATTATAAAACAAGTTGAGCACAAACAGGACCCAACTTTTCCCAAATTCTCTCCAGATCTGAAAAAGGGTCTGCAAGATTAAAAGTTTTCCTACTTTTTTTACAATTATAGTAATCAGTCTAACAAAAGATATGAATTCTCTAACGAACCCTGTTCTAACATATGGCTTAGAAAACTCTGTTTAATTTCTAAATATATCCATACCCCAATTAGCAGAATATTTTCCTTTCTATATCACAAAAAAACCATAAAGCAATTCAGTCATAGACCAAATTACATTCTAAAATACTGATCATTACATTTTGTATTCAATTCCAGATCACAGATATTGCTCTTTGACTGTGAATTTGTGGTATCATTTCTGTAAGGAACAAGTACCTGTAGGTCCCCTTAACTTCATAAAAATCATCAAGTGCTCAGTATTTTTTGACATGACAGTAGAACGATCAAACTCCATGAAGTTTCAAACAACAAAATTCAAGCACCCCCTAACCTCAGCCTCAGGGATTTATTTCTGCATCTATGAAATTTATGAACACTTCTACTTTGCTAAGCTATCATTTTTTAAGTACAGAGAAGTTTACAGTTTTTAAACTTACAGCTTAAAATTTATCTACTTCAAATTTTGATTGAAGTGCAAAGATTTGGGCATGTAACTCGTGTAATTTTGCCCTGTTCTTTAAAGAAGTTAAACTGGTTTTGAAGACCTCTGAGTTGAATTGATTTATAACAGTTATTCTGATAGGCTTAAATTTAAAATCCAGTGTTAATTGCTAATAAGAGCAGCAGCTTGCTGAGAAGGTCCTTAGCCTAGAAGCTTGCAACTCTTGGGGGTAAGAGTGAACAAAATGAGCATTTTGAACCATTTCACTAATGGTTTGTAACTTCTGCTATTTTCAGTAACCCGTGAAACAAGGGTTCCATTCTCACTTATTTTTTCATGTACATGATACTGTAGAATATTAGAGTGAAACTGGATACATTGATTTTACTCATGTGATCAAATACTTAAACAGGAATGTCATCAACTGAAGCAAACAACTGAAGTTAGTAGAAGAGGCACACACAAGCTTTAATATCTGTTCTGCAGGTGACAGTAGGACTGCAACAAAAGTGAGTAAAAATAGCTTTCCCAAGTTCTCCGTTCACTGTGGTGAGAAATTCTCCAGGCATATTGAATTCAGACAAAATCCAAACTGAACAGAAAGGTCTTGCTTTTGTAAAATGGGTCACTGATGAACTTAACCGTGGGAGAGCAAGCTAGGTCCCTTGCATACATTCTGACTAATCAGACTTGATGGCACTGAACTGTGAAAGGCTGAAAAAGGAAAATTCCTAAACAGCTGCTGTTTGAGCTTCCTCACTGGTACCAGTCTTTGCTATTTCCAGACTATATTAAGGAAAATTCTGTTACTCTGATATATGGCCATCATCTTGACATAAGCTGCATTATGTTTCTTTTGTTGGCATATGTTTTAAAGACAGAAAACATGTTGATATTTTATGGTAAATCACAGTCCCCACCATTCACTTCTACAAACCTGCACAGAGCAAGCTCCTTCCAAACAAGCAGAGTTTGCCCGAGTCCCA
This sequence comes from Caprimulgus europaeus, assembly GCA_907165065.1. The sequence continues at coordinate 16,814,103 of OU015538.1, read as the reverse complement.
GAACTAGCACTTGATCAGAAGATGCTTTGGAAGAGTCCTGTTCCTTTGCTAGCTGATACATTCTTGTAACATTTAATTTCTTTATGTAAGCCTTGTGTCATTTCTGCTGCTAATCACTGTTCTGCCATATGATGACAGTGATTCAATATATTTTTTGGAATAAAGTTACTGTCCCCTTAAGCAACCATTGACACTCAAACGGCTTAATGTTCAAAGGGCACTTAACTTTGGAACCATTTGAAATGATCAACATTCTACAGTGTTAAGGTTTCATTCAATTTTATTGGCCAACTCCTCCTATCTAAGCAAGAGCAATCTACCAGAGTCAGAAAAGAAAGAGTTAGTTATGGCTTTAAAATAATTCAGACTACTTTTTCCAGGATGATGTACAAGTAAGTTTTTTTTCTTAATTCTTCCCATGTCTACCTTCATAATCTGGAATCATTCCACAAAACTACTACACTGTTCACCAAAGATGTTACACTCGTTCAAAGAGAAGATTCACTAAAATAAATTTAAGCAATCTGCACTAAAAAGAATAGGTTCTGACTGTCTAGCAGCTTTATAAACTATTATGACAATATTCTGACTTAAGAATGGTACTAACATGTTAAAGCTCTCTGAAGGCTTCAAAACTTATTTTAATTGTGTGTGCATGACTGGTAATTGCTTCTCCCCCAATAACACTGTGTGTAATTTCATTACCTTAAACCATGAAGGACAGTAACCTTTACTTCAAGATACTCTAAAAAAACCTGGCAAAATATACTCATAAATAATTAGATCTTATCAAGAAATAACTAATTCCTGACACACTACACTATTGATAATTGAACTTATGACTAATACTAAGAAATAAATACTATGTGAATAGTTTACAAGAAGAGCTAAAGTAGATATCCTCATGCAATTCTGGTGGAAATAAAACTATTCCATATTTTTAATAATACATTATTTAATTTCCTGTAAGATATTCCCCACTGATGCCAAATACTAGTAATGTTTGTAATATTTTTCCAGCACACTGTTTTTAAAGCAGTAATTCCAACTTATTATCTTCCTCCTCTCTTCCACCAAGACCTTTTATTCCCAATTGATTAATTACCATAAGAAAATTCTATAACTTGCTTCAGGATGAGTGACTTGGGTGGGTTTAAGTGAGGGGAAGGAGTTTAGGTTGCTTTCAGGGGAGCTGCCATGGTTCACCTGCAGGATGAGCCTTGTGAGGGGCCACAGATTAGCACTGATGGGGTTTGTGGATCAATCCTTAGCTGCTAGCTTGGCAAGAACTCTTTTGCATGCATATCACATTAATCTTTACAACCACAGGGGTCTGACAATTTCACCTAATTTAGAAATTCTTCATGTGGCTGGAGTAAGGAAAATGGTTTAACTAATGAAGCCTCTAAAAGCTGTATTTGGTTCGTGTTTCAATTTCCCACCACACCAAAATATTTGATATCAATATGCACACTTTTAAAAAACACAAACATCATTCTAAGCTTACAGTGAGAGTTACACCTAAGAACAGAGTGGTCTAATAAAGTAATTAATTTATGGAATTCATTGCAGTTTCTCAAATATTGCAACAAAACTGGGTCTATGACAAATATTCCTGCTTCAAGATAATGTCTATTTCATTAATATAACCATAAATGCAAACCCACAGTGCACATAAGGCACTGCTTTCACTAACCACCTTTTAGCAACTCCTGACAAACCCACTGAGAGCCAGGTAAAGTACAAAAATTCAAAACTTGGAACATTTCTAAAATGCAGAAGCTAGATAAGATCTTGTAGCTGTTTGTGCTCGTTGGTCACATTATGACACAGCTTTTTTTACTTTTTTTTTTTTTTTAAGTGTTCACTATGAAGAAAATAGACACCTTTTACTTAGGTAATTTTTTAATACGATTTTATGAAAGTAAGTCTTCAGTGCTACATTGCATATCTTAAAACTTTAAAATACACATTTTATACTACAAAACACTGACATTGAAAACTAAGAATTAAACAAGAGCTGGCTAGAAAGTAACATCAAGAAAATGTGAAGCACTACTTGCTATATGCATACACCTTCAAGAGGAGATCAAATATTTCAAAGAAAATTACATCAAAGAAATAAATAATTAAGGGGGGGGAAGGTATTATGGAAAAGTTGATTTAAGTGCATAAATATGAACCTATGTCTTCTCCACTTCAAATGCATTTGTTTGGGTTTTTTGGGGGTTTTTGGTTTTGTTTTTGTTGGGTTTTTTTCAAAAAGTTTGTCCATAGGATGGATGCCTCAAAACTGCCCCCAAGCTGAAAAGGAAAGATTCCCTTAAAGCATTCTTCTTCATCTCCCAGAAGAGAGGCAAGTTGCAGTTCTTGGCCAGTCATTCCTAGAAACTAAAACATCTGCATGATTCCTCTGAGATAAATCCTTAAGAAACCTGAAATTATTCATTTTGGTCTTCACAAAATAACTTCCTCCAAGCTGTCAGAAAATTACAAAGAATTGAAGAGATGCACTAAAGCTGGTTTTAGAAGCTTTAAAGTAACTGTGCACCAATACCACTTGCCATTCTACCGCAGTCTATCAGTGGATAAATTCCTGCTTGTATCACTGATTTAATCTTGGAAGAGAAATAGAATGAAAAGTGGCTGCTGTGGACACAAAGGGACAAAATGAAACTCTGGGGTGTCACACTTAGAAAGCATCAATCTATTCTACTGCACCATCACTAAAAGACCAACAGGTGGAGAAATAGCAGACTCTCAGAGATACAAATCCTTAGTGCACACAGACCTCCAACAAATCTGTTTAATGAGCACAACACCCTTTTGTCAAACTTGCCCTCTTGCCATAATTCATTTCCTAGTATCTTACAGGAAAAAAAATAACCATGCAGTGTGTCATATTTACAATCCCAGTACACAGCTCTAATGTGTCTAGCATTAGATGTGCATTAAGTGCTGTTTCATTTATTATATTTAACTTAGCAGAAAACACAGAAGTTAACTGCACAGGGGAGGACAGGACTACAACTCAAGCTGATTTTTTCAAGAAGTCTGGAAAACTATCAAAGGTCACTTACAACAAGAGCTCTCTTGGTTTTTATGGATGGCATTGAATGTGAACAAATGTGTTTTTTTTTTTTCTTTTTCATAATAATCATACAGTATTTAAAGATCATGTATAATCTACAGTTTAGCAAGGCTGTGGGAAACAGACTTACAAACTCCAAAAAAGGACAGGAAAAACTAACTTGTACTTTTAATGTCTGGAGACAATGGAAATAAGGGTAAATTTCAATTCATGAGGTTTTGTCAGTGTATACCAAGAAGCATGGAAAGATCCTTAATTTATTTCTTCTTACAGCTTAGTGTAAAGGTAAATAGACTATCTATTAGGTTTAAAATTGTATTTCACCAATTCCATTGGATATCCCAGACCTTATCATCACAATATTGGTTAAAGTATGGCAGCAGTAAATGTCATGTCTGTCAAGTTGTACTGTTCTGAGCCAATCCATGTTAGATTTACTCTGAGTAAATGTCAGTGCTATCGAGAGCTCCCAGAAAAAGCAGATTTTTCTTTACAGACAAGCATTTAACAATAAATTGTCTGGCTAGTACAACGCCAGCAAGCTAATGACTAGGTCTTGCTTCCTGGGATGATTTGAAAGATGTTACACAACTGATTTTTCATCTCAAGGCAGTTTTCACACTGTTACCCAGCTACCTCTCCACCACTCCAGGATGACATTTACCAAATGGCTGCTTATCCTGGCCAGTGTGTGCCTAGGTTTTCTAGCCACTCCAATATCCTCCTTGGAGGTGCACTCTGCCAGTAACATAAAGCAGGAAAATACCATACAGTAAGATCAAGGTTTACACAATCTGACCTCTTATCCCATTGCAAAGCCTGTCCCGGGCAAGCACAAGAACTGACTGGCTGTGCCAGACATGCAGAACTACTTGGAGCTGCAAAGAAGCCAGAGAGCTCACTGAAGCTGGGAACTGCCCTCCCAGTGATGCCTCACAGGTCCTGCCTCTTCAAATGAGCCACCTCTCCAAACAGGATTCACAGAAAGTTCCATTCCTGACTTGATCCAACACAGCTGATGCACTCTCCTGTCATTGCCCAGTGCCAATTCTCACACACTAGACATGTAGAAAGCTGAAATAACCAGTTCTCTGATACTTGTTTATCTTACCTGTAAGTAAACCTGATAAACCCAAGGGTTGTTGTTTTCAAGGCCTGCCTCTAATTCTCATCCTTATAGACTCACTCTACATTCCCAGCCCCTCCAGGCAAGCTTGGCAGGACTCTGTTCTGCTGCATTTCACTACCGTCCCAAGATGCTCTCACTTGAATGGAAACCCTCTTCAGTTACCAATCTCCACTGCTCCTGACCTGGGATATGAACCATGCAGCACTGACAAATGACACAACCTGAATATGTCAAACTACTTAAAATTACAGTAAGCTTCAGAAAGCAGGAATTATTTACCACAGTCACAGACTGATTGATTAAGGTACTTTGTGGAGGAACTATTCATTTCAGTTAATCAAAGTGAATACTGAACAAAGAAACCAAAATTACCAACTGCACAACAACCTCTTAAAATCTCCCTCTAGATACAGGTTTCATTGGCTGATTTCTACACAAGTTAGCTTTAACCATGAATGCATTTCTGAAAAGAATTGCTTTCCATATTATCCTCAGTTTCTTAACTCCTTGAGGCAAACAGAAGATGGCCACAAAAAGACAGAGGACACAGTACAGGCAAAAAAAAACCCCAAACACTGGGACCTTAAGCCATACCAGCATCCCAAATACCACCAGATACCTCCCCAGAAGGTATTAATAAAGAATCTGCATAAAGACAAAATGCCCAGCACTCACCTACCTCTAACTTGCTCCTAAATTACACTGATACTAGAGAAACCAAATAACTCTTTCGTACGGTTAGGATCTGGATGTGCTGGGTTGAGTGTGCAGACCTGCTCTAAGAACAGTAAGGTTTCCCTCTGCCCCTCAGCCCCTGGTTGTTGAAAAGAGCATGAGATCTCTCAGTGCTATCACAGTAGGAACAAAACGGGAGGTAACTGACAGTATTAGAGCTGTCAGAGGTGGGTTACAGTAAAAGTACAGCTAATGCATTAACTTCATCCTTTCTTTTGAGAAAGAATCCACCTGCTGACTGCACTTGAGGATTGGCACATTAGTTTCCATTGCTTCCATTTCCCAGACACTCAAAGGACTAAAAGAGGAATCTCTCTCTCTTAAAAGGTCTTTTTTTTTCCTCTCCCTCTCAGCTTTGTGACTGTGTTCTTTGAGGAAGAGAAGATCCAACATCTTGGGGTTTAGAGGAGTGTGTGCTTTGAGGAAAAGACAGCCCACACCTCTGGGGTTTAGAGGAGTCGCAACAAAAAGTCCTCTTTTGTTATCACAGCTTATCCCATCTAAGAGTTTGCTGGGAAAGCTTCTTGTTAGCACTGTCTGGCAGAGAACAGTCAAGCACGGAATTTTCCTCAGAGCTCAAACAGCAGCTCTGTGCCTTGTCTGTAAATTTAAACAGGAGGTAAAAAGTGAAAACAAAGACAAGTCAGGCAGGCTTAAAATAGATACAATTCCCTGCCATTATGGAGAGATGCTCTATAAAACTGACATTCTCAGCAAAGTAGCCTGTCATCTTATGAAACTTTACAGTAGAAATCACTCTGGGCTGTAGAGGGAGCTTCTTCTACCTTCAATTCAGTGGAAAAAAAACTCTCCAAATATATCAATTTTGTTATCAGAATGATGCTAGGAAGGTGGTATGAACAAATATAGAATCTCTTTACACCTTATGGCTGCTGTGATGCAAGATTTGACCATCATCGCTGCCAGGGAAGTACCTGCTGCCTGATGTAAACCTCGCTTTCTTGACTGCTGTACACACAGACACACCATACTTCAGTGGGGCCTTATCACACAAGATGTTTGAGCAGATGAATAGGATTTCTGCTCTCAGTCGTTAAAGATCCCCTAAATCAAATGTTACTAACTACAAAGTAGTTTTCCACCGAGATCTGGCCTTTCTGTGTCCCTTCTGGGCACCAGGTGTACTTCTGCATATAGATTAGAAATCTTTGAGTCACTCTTGATGGGTCTCAGCCCAGACTACAGTAACTTGAAAAGATAATAGCATCCTTAATCCAGACAGCTGTTTTCTAGTAGATGTTCTATTATATCCTGTTTCATCTCTGAAGAGCAGATTTTACTTTCTCTGGTTTAACTGGTACACAGATGACAACTCTATTTGGAAAAGAGTGTTGATGTTTTCACCACATGGCGATGAACAAATCACACGTTTTTCAGCTGCATGATGGAGAACATCATGGATGTCTACAAGCTTAATCAACACTAGACTGGAAAGAAATCTTAATAGCAGGCTATCTTTCCTTAATATACTCCAGGAGAATGGATACATCTCTAGCCATGGTTTCTGTAAGCTCACTGGTCACCTGTTGTACACATCCACTTCTTCAAGAAATGAGCTTCAGCACGTAAGACTTATTAAATAAAATGGAATTAAAAAGTGTAAAGCTTACAGTATTTCTTTTTACATTGTATACATTTTACACATCACCTATTTACCATAGGAATCTAGAAAGCTCGCCTACACATGGGTCTTATTCTTTTTTAGTCCTAGAGAAAATCCTTCTAATCTTGCAAATTTGATAGCTGCTTTCATAAAGTTTGCTACCCAGGTTCTCTAAAAATTCCTACAAAGATCTTTTCACACATACTTGTACATTCACATAGAAATTAAAAGGATTTCCTATTTCCATTACAACTTGAAAAGACATTTTTGATAATGTCCCTGTTGCTTGTCAGAAAAAGCTGATGGGGTAAAACTGAGATCATTATGTACAATCCCATTTTTAGTTCTTTTACCTCATGAGATATAGGGTACTCTTTAGGGAGAAAAATACACTATCAATATTTGCACATAAAGACAGCAATGTAACAAGCAACAATAATGTTACAAGTCTGAAAGGACAAAATTCAGAAGCTCAGAAACCAAGGGTAAAGGGTAGGTATCTTTTGTTGATTTGTTTGTTTGTTTTTATAGAGAGGAATGCACCTTACAGGAGAGGTAAAGTTTCAGTTGCAGGTTACTACACAAAAATCTAAAGGCCCTGAGTAACTGTTTAAGCTTAATGGGTCTGAATAGAGTAAAGGGTTTATAATACTTTAAGCAAAGACATGGGTGTCAGACGTCTAAATGTAAATTATTTAATATCTCAATTAACTCCCAGAAGACTCTGAATTTACATCATTTGTGCCTGAAAGACAAGCAGAGCCACAAGTTATAAACACAGATGGGAAGCCTAGCGACCTTTTAGATAATAGGCGTTAAAGAAATTAAAATCAAATGTACTCTTTCCTTCATTTACATGTTGTTGCCACACTTTTCTTAGACTAAGTTATTAAATTCCAACTTCTAAATTGTTTGGGTTTTTTTTTAATTGTATTTATTAACACATGGCTCAGGCATCTTTTTCATGGATGAACACTCACTTTGCATTAGAAGCTTTTTCCTTCCTCAACAATGTGATATGCTTTAGTACTAGTGAAACAACTTCTCTCCAAACTAACATAATTTTTGCCCATATTGACAGATCCATCTATGTTAATTATTTAAAGATTTTTTTTTTACATTATTAAGTTGTCTTTAATTACATGATTTCCAGTAATTTTAAAAAAAATTACACAGAAACGGATTTAAATTGACAGGTTCTGTCTGACTAATAGATTTCCCAAAAAGAATTAATATAGTGTCTGCTACTTTGACTTTTAAAAACATTCAATACAAATATGTATTTAAAAGTGTATCTTTTTTTTCTTTGAACAGAATTTCAAATTCTTTATTGTTTTTCTTTCTTGTAAGCTATGAACACGAAGCAATTTCTCAAAGAATTATTTATGAAAAGGTACTAACAGTTACTAAGTGATATTTTTCTTTTCATCAGTCTCAGTACTGCCAACCACAAGTTCAAACATCATGAGTCAGGCCACAAAAAAAATGAGATGTACATTTAGAGCAATTAAATACCCTTTTAAAAACTGATCATTTTATTTGTTACCTGGGTTCTGATGTTTTGTTTTGTTTTTAATTCTAGTATTATCTCTTACTGTCTCTAAAGAATGCCAAAGATTGTGCTAAACCTTTCATCAAGCCTTGAGTTACCTGACTGTCATCAATACCAACTGTACACAGGCGATTAATAACAACCCTGGGCGATAAGAAAATACAAGTACCATTACCAAAGGAATGATCTGTGGTGGATGATATATGGCAATAAGAATCCAATAGTTGAGTAGGTACCTTGCTACAGATGTTTTTTTTTTAAACAAATTGCTTTCTAACAAAAGGTTAGTATCTCATGGAGATGAGCAGGGCCAAAGTTAGTCCTAGGGAATAGAAAGTTTGAGAAAGGAAGCAGAATTAGAAACATTTTTTTATTCAGATGACAGTAAGCACCTGGCAGTTTAGGAATCCTTCCTCAAGTCTGGATAAATCACAACCAGAGGAAGAGAAGTCATTCTTCTGAGAAAGAAGGGAAGGAAAAGAAAAAAGCATCCCTGATCTCTCATCTGTAAAAAGGACAAGTGCACTGGCCTGACTCAGCCAGCTCCGGGCTCAGTAAATCCACTTATCACTACTCACAGCTTGTTCAAGATCCAAATCTACAATTACACTGGCTCCAAGTTTTGTTTTAATAGTATTTGGGCTGCAACAGTTTGAAGAGTGTATTTTGCTTCTATGCCCTGCTACTGTAGATTTAAAACAAAGAAGCACCAATTTCCATAACAACTGAGAAAAATCTGCTATAAATACAATGCTCACTCTTGAGTGAGACCGCAAGTGCCTAATTTACTTTCAAGGGAGAGGTAACTGGACAAATGTACGAGACATTACATCACTCAAAAAGCCCACGCAGCAGGCTCGGAAGCGGTTGTTATTTTCAAACCTTCTCCTGGATTTGTGCTGCTGAACAGGAGGTAGAAGCTCTTGGGACAGGATTACTTCAGCTCACTGGGAACACAGGGCTACTTCTGACATCTTACACTTATTCAGAGACAAAAACTTGAATTGCAGAATTTACTCTGTTTGTATTTAATTGATTGTCATCTTAAAAACATTTAAGTTTTCTGACCCACTTGCAGAAATTAACACAGTTAGGTCACTTCTCATTTCCAGCATATTGTTACAGCTAGTTCACTCCTGTTTATTCATGTACTGAAAAAGCTTTTCAACGTGATATTTATTCCCTCTTTCTATATATTTTACAGCTCAATAACATCCTTGTATTAATTTTGTCAATAACAACCATACAATATCAAGCTCCTTCATTCTAATCTTATAATTACTGCTTTATATAACATGCCTTCTGATCACTTAGTCATAAATATATGCCAGTCAAAAGTAATCCTTTCTTTCATATAGCTGACACAAATTGTAAAGAGTATTCCAGATAAGGTGGCATAAATATTTCCCTCTCAGAATATTTTCTTTTTTTTATCAGCATTACACTGACATCCCACAGTGATCAGATCAAGTCAGCAGCCTTCTCATCCATTATTACAGGCAGTCTTCATTCCTTACATACATGACCTTTATTACCTATTTACATCTTATAGTATTGAATTTTCTTTGATTTCTCCTACCTGCAAGGTCATGAAGGCTTCTCTGTGCAACAGTCTGACCATCTTTTGTCCTGACCGTATGTCCCAAATTTGTGACTTTGATTTGGACTAAGGAGGACACAACTTGATCTCAGAAAGCTTCACACGAGATAGCTTCCTTCTACTTATAACACGTATTAGTTTTCAAACAGTAATACAACCTGTTCATTCAATGAACTACATCTGCATTGTTACTTTTCAAGTCTTGAAGCATTTATTTATTCACACTATTTTTTCTTCTACTGCATCACAATAGAGATGTAAAAAAATCAGCTGTCGGTCATTGTTCACAGCTATTTCTTCTTTCATTTCCCTGTCTCTTTGATGCATGATAAGCCTAAAAGTTTTAATTAGGTTTTAATTACTTGATATTTATTAAAATTTGAATAAATTCCATTCATGAAAGTAAAAGAAGGCAATTCTGTGAAAACAGTTCTTAAAATGTAGGCTCTGTAAACTTTGTCCATGTATATTGGTCAGGTAACACATTCTGACCCCCGATTAAGCATCATAATGCTCACCAAATGACTTCAGGATTGAAAACTGCTGAGATTAGAATTATTTGGGATCCTGAAAAGAAAACCTTTGTTTTGTTTCTGTGTATAGTAAACAAAAATACTTTAGAATTAATGTTTTGATAAAGCACATTAAGAAATGTTTGCTTTTAGAACTTTTAGTCATTATTTTCTTTTGTCTTTTTTTACAAACTACAACAAACTATATAAAATAATGTATAACTAAAAAAAAATTTAATAGAAGGTCTACAGAACCTGAGCTCAGGTAAGACTGCTTTGCCCAAAGTATACTGGGAAAATGGTCAGCCGAGGAATTTTAAAACAGTAAAGATCAGTTTTCTTTTTAGGGGTAAACATTTAGAGCAAAACTTTGGAGGATTTCTTAAAAAATAAGCTGCTGCTGCTGAAAAAAAAAAGTAGGTGGCTATTTAAATATTTAAGTTTTTTAAAACAGTTAATAAAAGGAAGACAGTGCAAAATTACACCTTCCTTTTCAGTTCTCTTAAGGAATTTCTTCACATACTTCTAGACAGTTGCTAAAAGATCACCAATTTTTCTACAGAGAGTAGAGATATTTGCCTGCATCTTGTGTGCTTAGTTTACCCAGAATCATTCTTTCTTTAGCTCTGTAACTTAATTATTAATGAATATTTTATCGTAACTCATACCTGATAGCACAAAAGAAAGGGACGACTGTTTAATTACAGTGTGTACTTTTACTTAAACATTCAAGGATGACACTCACATTAAACAGTCTTCAACCTATTCAGACTGGAAATTAAAGAAAACATGGTAAGCCATTATTTTTAGAGGATTCTGTGGATATATTGTGACTTCAGGCAGCGTAGACTTGCCTGAAAAGGTCATAACATTCTTCAGTAAAAAAAGAAAAGAACAAAAACCCTGAGATTCCTTTTATTTCTTTGTATATCACTATTCTAAAGCAAGCCTGAAGTGAGAAACTAGCCAAGGTTTCAGAACTTCAGTGGAGACATCTACCAGTTAATCTGACCTCTTTTCCAACAGTAATAACTCAAAAAAAATGTAAGAGTTGAGATATGCCCTTGATTTGTTTTAAAGGGCACATTCCGCTTTTGAAAACAACATCAGTTCAGATAACTCCTAAAGCTTTCTGCAATAACAGCACTCAAGGAAAAAAAAAAATCAGAAATTTTGTATCTATAGTGTTAACTCTTAAGCTTCCCTAGCTGTTTTAAGAATCATATTTTAATTACAATGAACATGAAAAATCAAAGCTGGCTAACTGACAGAATCTCAAGTGTGCTACGTTAACACTGGTTAGAAAAAGCAGACATTTCTAACTGTGATACGAAGCACGGTCTAGGCAAGGTGGCCCAGCTCCCTGTCCTGCTGAATCTTACAAGCATCCAATGTTGGATTTTGTTCCCAAGGCCTGAGGCCAAATAGCGCTTGTAAAGAGACAGAGGTGAAGAAAGTGTTGAAAACCACTGCCTTTTCAGCACTGTTGGTGACTAATTCACCTCTCCTGTTGAACAGTGGGCCAATATTCTCCTTCTTTTCTTTATCAGGATATTCTAAGTTCTACCTTCAAATACTAAATATGTGAACCAGCTGTAAGACAAAACATTTACAACGCCTCTGAAGGCAGTCAGAAGAGTCCAAAACCTGAACTCTGTAACAGAGAACAGCCTTCAGAACTCCACGCTGAGAAAACTTGTGTCTTCATGTGCATGACCCCTACACATCACATTCCAGCACACCTCCTCTCTGACAGGGTGTGTGCGTACATCACAGATACAAAACCTTTTCTTAGTATCAGGAGTCAAGCTAGACAAGTACTTTATTTACACAGCTGAGTGCCAGTGGGTGACAGTTCACAATAGTCAAAGTACTCTACAAAAATACTCATTCAGATGAGAGAGATGTATCTTCTGAAAATATATTTTTACCTTAAAGGGATGACAACCTGTAATTCAATTATGAAAGAAGTCTACACAGTTAGCTGATCGCTGTCTTAATACACCAGAAAAGAAAAAACAGAATTTCAGTGCTATTTGTTCTCAAATAAAAGTGTCTAAAGCAAAATTCAGAAGTACAATGACTCAAGTACAGAACAGTCAAAAGTTATAGTCAAGAGATTAACATAGTGAATGTATGATGATAACTAAAGTGCTTGTGCCTGAACTAGGGTTGAGCACACCAGAATGAAGAATAAACACAATCATCTTAAACCAAACACAGAAAAAAAAGTAATTAAAAATGTAAAGGTAAAATGAGTTAAAGAAGCTGCAACCTCTGATACTTCTTTTGGAAGAATGTTTACCGTTTACTATTTCCAACAGCCAAAATCACCAGCCCATGTGTATTTTATTTTTCTTTCTCAACTACATCCTTTGTTTTTCTGCACGAAGTACATGTCATTGTGCTCTCTGCTACACTTTTCAACAATTTTTCAATTTTACTACTGGCACACATGCAGTTTACTGTAGTCCTTGGTGTTAATCTTTCATCTAAACCAATCCTTCAATTGTATCAGTGACATCTGAGTACTGAATAAAAAAAAAAAAAATGCTAGTTACCTGAAATTTGGCCATAAAAAGTATTAAAAAGCAAATGTCTAGTAGGAACATCACACTTTCTAGTTTTCCAGAAATGTAAATACAGTGCAAATCCCATCTCAGACATTTTAATGTAAATATTTTTTAAAAGAGACAAGAGAGAAATGATCTCACCTTTAATCTTTGGCTAAGGATATCTTTTGGCAGTAAGATTAGGTAGACCTTGAAGCAGAAAGAGCAATATATGTTCATATATAATCCGTAAGTTTTCTTTCTAAGGTCTGGAGTCTTTTTATGTCTTCCCAATTCAACATTAGAATTTCCAAATACTAAAAACAATCTTCCACCTTTCATTCTTGATATAATTGTAACCATTTAAGTGGGGTCTAAATGCCTGCCTATCTGAAGGATATCTGCACTGATGCAGTAAAGCTAACAGCTCTGCAGTATAATAAAGCTCCAATTTATTCACCTGCAAAAGCAATATGCTTAAAAGTACCTTATTCTAGTAACAACCCTGAAAATGACAACTGTAAAAATGGCCTAATCTTAGCAAAACGTGCTTCCCAGAGTAAAAGACTTCTCTATTCTACTGCAGAAGTTCTGGTCAGATAAAAAAGAAAAACCATCCATCTGCCCCTTCATCATGAGACACTTTTGTACCTTTGCTTTTGGCCTGGCAAGTCAGGAAACTCTACTCCCATGTTCCAAATAGGTCTCACAACTATCAGTTTGTGTTCAGTTTCTTAATCTTTCTTGATCTATATCTCCCTCATAATAAAAATAACTTACTGGAGAAAATCTAGTTCAGATGCATACAGTTGTTTCAGGAAACAAACATTACAGACTGCACATAAGGTTGGACAGAAATACCATTTAACTCTCCCTTTGACATGAAAAGAGCAAGCAATAATGAGCAAGCTACACAATCCTGTACATGGTAGGAAAACATCTTTCCTGATCCATCTTTATTGTTCTACATATAGATGTTATTAATATGTGACCATAAAATCGTCTACTCCCTTTCAAATTTAGCCACAGAAATTTTTAATAAGTAATGTGTCTAATGTATTAGATATTAAATTACACATTAGCTGCCAGATTTCACTAAGTTGTGCAAAATTATTGTAGTTACTTATCAAGGTGATATCTGCTGCAATCTCATTTCTACCAAAGCACTGTAGAAAGAAAAATTTCTCATGCAAAATACATGGAAGGACCTTGTAATTGCCCTTAATCAAAAGGGAGCAAATAAATGCTGCCATAGAAATCCATCTCTTTCCTCCTATGTACATAAATAAGAAACTTCTGCTCCAAGATGAATTTCAGAAATCAAGCTCATGATTCTCTCACTGACACAAAATTCTTAAATGACAAATATATGTAAATAAACCTTTGCCTGTGCTCTGTACTTAATGTTGCATTTGCACCACTGTCATACTACTAAATTCTGTTACTTTGGAGACAAAAAATAAAGCTGTTGCCATATAGGATCTCAGTTTTTATATCTTTAATGTTCTTAGTTTTATTCCCTTACTTGCTGGGATGGTCTTTTGAAATAATAGTATGAATTTATGCTCTAAAGTAGCCATTAAGTGTGTTAATTTAAAAAGTCTCATATGGATAAAAGGAAGCAGGAACATGAATAATTACTCACATAGCATAACCTAGCTGAAAAAAAAACCCAAAACAAAACAAAAACAGCCCAAAACACCAAATTCTAACAAACAAACAAAAAACCCCAAAACAAACAAACAAACAAAAAAAATCCCCACAGAAGAAGGATATACCTCTTTGTGAATAAAACAAACACGATTTGGTCCAAGGATCAATGCCACAACACATGGCAAAAGAGATGGGCTTAAATAATTGCCTAAATTCAGAAATAAAGTCACTTTGTAGTGCAAAGACAGTTTGCAAATACTTCAAGACATATTTCTTGAAAGGACAAAAAGTATTCAAAAGAAATAGCAGTCCTCTGCAAGCTCTCACCTATCACAGGGAATGGCATTGCACATTGCATATTAATTGTTTAGCAAAAAGCTCTTTGTCTGAATAAGATTGAAATCTGAAACATTCTTATCCAGCAATACATTAGTGAGTGCTAATAAGTAAGGACTAATACATATTTGGCAGGGAATAATTCATTTTTAGATTGAATTTGTATCTGCTGCTGCTATTATTTCAAAATCCATCAACATTGTCAAATACTGGAAATTGTAGTAACACCAGAAAAGCATAAAAATCCAAGGCAATAATTAAAACTTGAGGTGACTCCCAATCTGCTTTAGACAGCTTCTTATGTGATTCTGACTTTATTTTCTCTTAGTCTGGAGTATTTCTAATGTTCCCTGCTGGAAATCATTTATCAGTCTAATGAACACATTCAAGGAAGGCTAACCATAGGGGTGGAGGAGGGATGATATGATTCCTTTGTTACTCACACAGTATAACTACCCATCTTTCAGCAAATCTGACAGACTCCAAACATTAAATTAACTGAAAGGAAAACCTCATTTTCAACTGTGCTTTCCCATACATATCAAACAGCCTGTGAAATGCCTTGGATTTTATGTCCAAATCCATTAAACACGCTGAAAAAAAAAAAATATAGAAAATTCATGGTTGAATATGTGCTCACAGAAACCTTCCATACTTTGTTAACTTCATAGCTGAATTGATCCATGGGGTGCAGAGCAAGGCACTGAGCATACTAAGTAGCACAGCATAAATGGAAAAGTGAACCAAGTGAAATATGAATATTTAAAAGAACATAACCATACAAACTGGTTTCCTCCAAAGAACCTAACAATGTAAACTGGTTTCCAATCTACCTCCAAGTATACAAGCAAGCACATGGATGTAGGCCAATCAGCAAAGGCTCCTCATGGGAAGTCAAGAGATATTTAGAACGATGTTTCAGAGCAGTGAAGAAATGTGATCATTTACTTGATGAAGCTGTGTGTTGTAAGTGGTTGTGTAAATGTGTGTCATAGGCAGGAACACATGTAGTGTATCATTAAGTATTCAGATATTGCAGTTCTTTAAGATGTAGCCTGGTAACAGGCTTCAGCTTGAAACACAGAGCTTAATTTGTGCTCTCTTGATAAAGCACTATACACAACTATGTAAAAGTCAGTAGGAGGAGGTTAATGGCAGTGAACTAGAATAAAACTAAATGTCACTACATCTTACTTTTCTGTAAAACCTTCTAAGTAGATAAGACATGTTCAGGAAGCTGTAAAATGTGCCCTTTGCTTACGAGAAAAAGGTCAGTTCTGTGCTAACAAATTGTAATAGGTTAGTCATAAATGATTATATCAGCAGCTGAAATATGGTACCTTACACGTAATTTAAATATTGTTACAACTACTTGAATCACAGAGAAGCCCACTTTGCACAGTGCAAACTCCTGCATGCATTAATATTACGCAATTCATGAAAATGGGAACATGAAAAAGGAAAAATTACAAATTTCACAGCAGTGAAACATGCCTAAATAACCAATTGTACATTTGCCTTTGGCATGAAAGACCAGCACAAGAAATGCTTGAACATATTCTGTGCAGTGATTCTCTGCTGCTTTAAGAGACCAGCCTCACAGAATAATCAGTCCTACTGGTTTTGAAATAATGAGCAAGCAGAGGTTCTGCAGCTCCTTGCCTGCATCACCCTGTGAGAGCTTAAGTTCACTTTGCACAAGCCCTAGCATGTGGTTTTATACAGAAGAACATGGAACACGCAGCAGCAGACTGTTACCTATTACCTTCCACTTCTCTCTCAAGAAATAAAAATTAGCAACACAGCCATTACAGGGTAGCAAAAATCCAGTGCCACAATTGCAATACAGGGATAGTCCTGTTATGATAAAAGAAAAACCATTGTTGTCATAAGATCAGATCAGGCTTTTGCTGTGCACCTATTATTTTTGTGACCCAAAGTGCTATTATTCAAACAAGTTTTTATCAGTTGCATTGGTAGTTCAGTATTTCTTCCTGTTCTGTTTGATCCTTAATAACAGGTGTCCCATTCTAAAAGGGTTAAAGTTATGGGGTGAAGCCAGCCTTTGCTAAGAAAACTAAGTCTTGAGCCCCTACCTGCTGAGAAACACCAAAGTTAATACTCAGTTCAGAACATTCTTAGGGTTATTTCACAATGACTTCTTACACTGGTACAGCACATAACACATTCAACAGCAAAAGGCTAATTATTGATATTATTTTAATTCACAATCATTAACAAACCTGTTCAATAAGGTTAAAACCCCAATAAGGTTGGGTAGTTTGTGGGTTTTTTTTCCCTTTGAACACTGTATTGAGTCATGTATTTCAAAGCTGACAGAGCACTTTAAAGATCAAATGCATACATTGAATACTAATGTTGCTGAGGCAAGAACACATGTATTCAGCTCAAACACACATTCAGAGTCAGTACAGTAAAATTTACTCATGCTAACACTTTGCAAAATGCAGGGAAAGGATATAATCAGTGAGCAGAAATGCTATCACTATCAAAACAGGCCTCCTCTCCATTCAAACTGAAACACTTTGCTCTGAAACACCCTTTTCAAATGTCATTTCTAGTGTAGCTATTACAGTGCTACGTCTTGCTAGGGTAACTGCTCAACCTGCATGACAGTCTGTGCTCATACCTATCACTCCCAGGTGTAACAAGCCATTTATCTACTAATGACTTAGAAAAGATGATACAAAAGGACTAAGGCAGTTATTGCTCTTGTGTCCTTGTTGAAAACTTAACTTCTATATCCTTTAAGTCAAAGCCCACTTGGATTACACAGGAAATATTTGTTTTAATTTGACATTTACATAACAAGGATAAAGGAGGATCATTTATAACGTTCATTTGATTCACACAGAATGCTGTATTTCAGAAGTCACAGGAAACAGTTCTTAAAAAAAGGCATACACTGTGTTCAAGTAAGAAAACAGATTAAAATAGTTGTTGTTTCTACTTCATTCCTAAGGTTATTAAAAGATAGATTAAAGAAAGAAAAACTGCTCATGAAATTTCTGCTGATATTTCAGGTTACTTTTTAATTTTTATCTTTAGTTACATGAACTGGTAAAAGATCAAGTTGCAGTAATGCCAATGAAATGCTCAATTTCTCCTTACATAAACCTGGTTCTGAACAACAGATTTTAAGTATTTGCTGCAAAATATTAGTGCTGAATCTTCTTGCAACAGCAGTTGTACTTCATTCAAGTTAGTTTTCACACAGTAACAACATAAACACAGTACTAGTCCTAATATTTGTACTTTTAATGATAACATCTCACTTAAATCTGTAAGTTTTAAAGGGATGCTTACTATTCAACCTGTAATTTTGTAGTGAAATGAGTTCCCTGATCCTCTCCTTTTGAAAGCTATCTTTCACATTTAATGCACTTTGGTGAAATGTCTGCAGTGTTTACTCCATAGGAAATGTAAGGCTGCAAGTACCCGAATTGGTACTTCACATTAAAATTTGTATTTCATGGTTGTTTGTGTGACAAGCTGACTTCTCCAGGGAGCCATCCAAACTGTCTCAGTTTTCAGTATTGTCATTTGATTGATAAATAAAAACTATATTCTAGTATAAAGCAGTAAGTTGTGCAGGTTGCCTATAACTTGAAAGCAACAGGGAATATCCACGTCATCTTTTTCTGAACCCTTCACAGAGCACTTGGGAGTGGAAATGAAACAGAGGTTATCTCAAGGTGGTTAGCTTTGTAAGGAACATTGCCCATTGCTTTTTTTTACTTTAATCTTTTAATCCTGCTAATCCCTATTATATACTCTGTTTTTTTTTCCTGTGAGTCAACTGATGCTCCTGCCTCTGCCAAGATACTTTCTGCTCTTTCTTGCTTATTGTTTACTCTGAACTTCTAAATAAAGCATTAGAGCATTTTTTGCAATAAGATTCAGTGGGTTTTGATGGACCTTGAGCTAATCTAAGATGGAAATTTAGAAAACACTTTCAACCTAGTAATTAAGTTTTAGAAGAATTTCCTCAAGACATTGACGACTTTTTGATGGAATTTGAAAATTTACTAAAATAATTACATGACAGAATTGTCCATGATAATAGCAAAGAAATGTGAAGGATTTCCACTAGCACTAATATTCCTGCATAATCCTAGAAAACAAATGCCTTAGTTTTAATAAAATCAAATATCTATGACCTTATAGCTTGCTTTGCAAAACAGCGTTTTCCAACTACTTCTAAAAGGAGATTGTGACATGAATTGAAGATCGTTTATTGTTTTTCAATTGAAGTTTGCATACACAAGTTACATCCTCTGAGGTGGCTGAAAACAGAGAATCCAATACTTCTTCACGAGATCAAAATGAAGTGCCTCTTGTTCATCCTCCACCTCTGAACACATACAAACACAAATGAATTTACTAGATATAATGCCAAACAGTTGTAAAACTTAAAGCTATGTTTATCATGACACATTCAAGACATCCTAATGGATTTTCCTGCTGTAAGACACTCCATCATCTTTACAAATTTATTTTCTGTACACAAAATGTAATTTGTTGTACACAAGATTAAAAGGTCATAAACAAATCATTGTCATTCAGTTTGCCCTTTCAAAATATGATATATGATCTGCTTAATTATGTTAGAATTTGGTGTGACTGTATAACCTCTCCAAGATATGCCTGTTTAACATGGTAAGCATCACTGATCAGCTTAAAACATGCATCACTGTCACAGTGAGAGGTCTAACAGTATGCAGCTAACATAGCACACTGCTAAATCACTATGAGCCAGGTATGCTTAACATCCACATCAGCTCTTCTGCATGGTAAGACAAATACAAAGAATTAGGAAGTACAAACATAAAATCTTATTGTCACAGGGCATAACACAGAGTGCAGAAGGGAAATAAAGATTAAAAAAGACCACTGTTTTCCTTCACATGACCATTTTCCCACCCATCTGCCACCAGCACGTTGTGGATGTTTGAAGTCTGCAAAGGCTCAGAAAGCAAATAAGTTCCCAAAAGAGTCCAGAGACAAAAATGCTATTTCCTGGTATGGGAAATGGAAGAACAGAGAATGGAAATCAGGTAACTGCTCAGTACACAAAATAGATTTCTAGCCTCAATTTTTTCCTCTAATTCATATCTAATACATATTTGTGGAAACAAAAGGCACACTGCTGTATTTTTCACACAGTTGTATTAGGATGATGAATGTGCTAACGTATATCCAAGACACAGAGGGCAAAAGAGATAGTTACACTGCTAGAGAAATAATTAGTTCTTTTAAAAAAGTCTTGAAACTAAATGGAGACAAAAGTCTAGTAAATTTTTCTCTCTACCTATTGCAAGTTAATTGCAAATCACCTAGAGTTTTCACAGATGTGTTTTTTCTTGAAGTAATGAAAATAACTTGACTTATGGAACGAGTCAAGTATCCCAGCTAGTGTCCTGTTCAGTATTCTTCTAGGACCACAGTAATCTTGGCTCTGTAATACAGGAACATCTGGGTATTTCTCACAGTCACATGTTGTAGCCTCAGTGGTCAGGGAAGGTCACATTACTACTGGAGAGGAATAAAGTGATAATTAACAAAATGCAGAAATAATCAATGTGGCAAAGAAGTAGTAACAATTTTCTTCCAAATATAACACGACACTACCCAAATTTCCAAAGTTATTGCATTGGTGCTTCTGATGAAACTGCATGGCCAAACACACGCAGAAGTACCAATGTGTTGTGTTTGTGTCTGATCCTTGGAAACAATTCTGAGTGTCTGTAGTTTTTGAAGAATGTTCCACTTATTGAACTAACCACATCCCATATGTGTCTTTCTGGCTGTATGAAGAGATGTTCCAGTTTAGTCAGGACAGTTGAGATGCCCTAAAGACAAAATATTTACGATGCTACTTTTCTCCTATTTCTTTTTATTATTCCGTATTCTCTTTTGGTGGAAGAGTGAAGAACAGATAAAACCAGGTACCCCTTAGGTGACCAGATGCAACTACTCAAAGTTAAAATCTTGTTGTCTTTTTCTTTCAGGACCTAGTTCAAAATACAAAGCCTATCCTTCAATAGGATAGTCATGTTGGACTTTAGTTTGGTTTTGTGGGGTTTTTTATCTTGAAGTGATAACTCCTTCTTCCCCTCACCATCTTTATAATCTTTTTGGACACTTGATAGGTGCTGGTTAAGAGCTCTTCTTGACATTTTAACACCACTAATTTCAGGTGGGGGCTTTTTCTGTTGTAGTTGTCTCCCTCTCCACCTCTTCTTCCCCCCCCTCCCTTCAGAGTACACAAACTGCTTTATTGCAGGCTGATCCAAATAGGTGATTACTAAGTGGAGACTTAAGTCTTTTTGAAATAGGTCTCCAATAATCTACTTCAAATTTAACCTTTAATTATAAAACAACAGGAACTGTTTTTGTCCCTTATTGTAGTATGATAAGGATTTAAATGAGTTCACGGATCAGTTTCTTGCAAAGTGGTTAGATGAATGATAAAATTGTCAGAAATGACCACTGTTTCCCACTACTCAATAGATTTGAAATATTCTTGACTTCTATTATGCATAAAATCTTCATCTTTGCCCTGACATTCAAGTAGCAAGAGGCACTTATTAACCTGAGATAATTTTCTATTCCACTGACATTATCTCCTAAATTTATACTGTTATTAAAGACTGAATATTCACAAAATGAACTTGTTCATAGTACCATTCTGAATATTCGTGTTCAAATCCAAAATTACAGGAGACTTTGTTGATGTTGTTGGTTTTGTGTAGCCTGGAGATAAAAGGTGGGGTGGGTTTTTTCGGTTTTGGGTTGTTTTTTTGTTTTGTGGGGGTTTTTTTGTTGTTGTTGCTGCTGTTTATTTTTTTTTTAAATATTCTAATGATGTGCCTTATAAAGTCTTTCAGAATGAGTAAACAGCATAGAAAAGCTAATTAACTGCTTTTAATAGGCAAAACTGTAGGAAAACTAACAAAAGTTTTAAGTAGCTACACATCACACAAGGGCTTTGGAGATCCTTCAATACTAATATGCTTTACAGTTAAAGTTTGATTTCAGCTTTGTTACAAGCCAGAATTCCTTTCTTTCCTGCTGAGGAGGAAGCTATACTGCCTGGCTAGCCACGCTGCAGTGGCTTTTTAAATGTTTATCATTCAAGCTAAAAATGTGTGCAATGCCATCTGGTCCTTCATAATTGTCATAGACTTGAGAACACACCAAAGTACACACAAGCACTAATAAGACTAAACAGATTTCACTAAAGAGCAAAAGAGTAAGAATTAAGCATGTGAATTAGCATGGGTGGGCAATTTCTTTGCATGGAGGAACCTGACCAGGTAACATTTAAACAGAACACCTGTCCAGGTGCAGAACATGATGTACAGAGGTGTTGGCAACACATTCAGCTATTTTAAATAGTTAAACACAGGAAGAGGAAAACCAGGGTGCTGGTGTTGGCCCAATGCAGTCACTCCCTGCAAGCAAACCCGTAACAACCTAGAGCAGCAGAGGCTGGCACGCAATTCACTCTGGCTGGTGTAGTGACCTCACTTCAGCCATGTGAATGCACATGTTTTCTGCAGGATTCAACTAAATTACTTGGTTGCTACTGTGCAAAGTAGTTTTCCTGTAATTTCTTACAGAAAATAAGATGATGATAATCTCATTCAGAAGATACAATATTGTAGACCAAAATATCGAAGATTTCGTCTCTCCATGAAGAATGTGAAAGAGAATGCTGGCCGCACTGCAAAGGATAATCTGCCTGTACAGCACTGCTACATCCCAAAGTGCTCACCTGTAAATCCATTTTCACTGCCCTGAAATGTCTGCCCGCCAGGAAAGGTGGCCAATGTAAGTAATATGTGAAAGGATGTGTTTCCAAATTAAATAAATAAGGTTAATACAGTTCTATGATACGCTGTACAAGAGACTGAATACACTTTTTTTTCTTGAGGAACAGTGCCAAAAATTATTCTTAAAATTCTTTTTCTCTTTTACTAAATTAACTTACAAATTCAGTCTGATATTTGTGACTCCAGATGAACTTGTGATACCATGTTTTATTGACTTCATGTAATTTCAAATGAATTTACATTACTTGAACAGTAGCATGGTAATCTTATCTTTATATAACCCAGTACATAGATACCTATCTCACATCTCCAGAATGCCTAAAAAGTCACATCAAGAATTACCTCATTAAGGTAACACAAACAATCTATCTTAATTTCTACTTATAAATACCATAGACCAGTTCAAACAAATATAAGCATTTCAAGATTAGGTAGGAAATTAATAAATGAACCAACAAAACATCCACCATCGTAGCTGACAAACCATTAGCTATACCTTTCACTTTCTATCAGATCCTTAATAACCTTCTAATTTTACCCAAACCTAAGAAGAGTTTTTGAGTCACACAGAGTGGCCAAAATCAATACTTCAGAATGCCCAAATTAATCTTAAAATCAGTTATGCAAGTAACACATCAGTAGTGAGAGAGATATGAAAACAGCATCTTTTCAAAGAGCACTAGCATGGGAAGCTATTGAGTTCTCACTGTTCTGCCTATATCTCACATCCAAATTATTAGGGCAGAATACTAGATAAGGTTCACTTCTTTTATGGACAATAGTTTTCTTAAATCCCTTCATAAGCAAAAAAACCCTCCTGTAGCATCAGCCACACATAATTTATTCCCATCAGTAAGCAAGTTTATTCCCTGTTATATTAAAATTGGTGAAAGAATAATTGTCTTTACTTTTTTTTTTTCCAGCTGAGTTGTGTTTGAAATTTTTTTGTGACTGTAACAGATGCCTCACCACTGCTGTTTTGTGCCTCCTACTCCACCATGTGGTGTTCATTACACAACCTGCTGAGACCAGTCAACCAGATAGGACTAGCAGAAAAATGGGAACTTCATGAATAAACATTTGCTTAAAAATCACATTATTTCATCATTTTCTCTTTCTACTGTGGTTACTCCACATCTGTAAACTGAACTAGTACCAAGCAAAACCTACTGCAGCACTTTAGTTTCCACTGGCACAGAGATTTATACAGGGCCACAATAGGCATTTATATAACAGTAGTGTCTCCAAGCTCAAAAACTTCCTATTGAGATCATTATTTCATCCCTTTGGGTGTTCCAATCATCCTCTATTTTTTACCAAGATAAAGTAAGGAAAAGAATGAATAAGAAAGTGGGATAAACAATAAGAAAAATACTTTCATTTTCAATGTTTGGATTTGTTTCTTTACATTGTAGGTTCTCAAGTATCAGCAGGAATAGACTTATGCTAAAGAAAGGCAGCATGTATTTCTTCATCACAGAAAGATGAATCAATTTTCAGGAATTATTACTGATTGCAGATAACATGCACATTTAAAGGGTTACATTTTAGTATGTGCAGAATATGTCTTAAGAATTAGGTGCTACTTTAATATTTAAATGGACATTCAAAAGCATGGCCTTAGGCTTTAATATTCAAACAAAGAAGCAGTCATGCAAAAACATATAAAAACGTCTCCCATGTCTCTTTCTCTAGTTCATCTCTTCCTATTTTTTTTACCTCTTGCTATTCCTAAACACTATACATACATCATATAGAAAAATCAATATCAGGAAAAAAATATTAGTAAAGGAGATATTGCAGTAACAACATGGAAAATAGATTCTAATCACTACTTCAGTATGTGACAATTAGCTGGCAAGAGAACACTCCTTCCTTACCATTGTAAGAAAGCCTTCAGAGAACTTATACTGAAGAATCAAAGCTCAGTCTGAAAAAGTCTGATCTTTGAATCTTACAGGTTGATACCCCTGGCTGAGATTTTTATTAATAAAAAAACCAAAACAAAACAAACAAAAATATCCAAACAAACAAGCTTGCTGTACTTTGTTTTCCAGCCCTTGATTCAAATAGTGTTTGGAATGAGCTACACATAAGCCAGCTTCCCAGTACATGAATACAACATTTTATACAGCAGCACCACTGATCCACTTGGAAAAGACAGGAGAGGAGGGTGGACATAAGCCTCATTCTGAAAACACACCACCCCACACAAAAGATGTCATGCTGCTCCCAAGACATCATACTGTTCCCTATACTTAATCCCTGTGCTTGCTCTGTACATTATTTCCAAGGTCTAAAAAACTCCACTTCTTGAACACAATAAAGTTTGTTTTTAGTAAATGCAAGTTCCTAGAGCAGCTGCATGAATTTTTATTTCATTTACTTAAGCAATCAGTAAGATCAGTCCAGCAAACAGGTATTGCTACACATGTATGAAGAATTTAGTGAAGTGTAGCACCTCTCCCCGGGATGGGATTGTTGCATGGAGCATGTTACACAGTGCTGGTATCTATCCGGAGGGCATAAAGTTCTTGAGAGAATAAAAGTTATTTTCCAAGGAAAGCTTTAGAAGCACAGCTTCCAAGACCTAATATTCTGTTGAAATAGATACAATAGTAGAAGCTCCCTGTGGTGGTTACTTTCTTAGCTCTTTTTATTTCATTCTTTTTAAATTCTTCCTATAGAATTCATTTTTGGCTGACACATTGGAGTAAAATTCATAGTTTGGGAGTTCCAGGTTGGGAGGAAGGTTATCAAATTGCCATTGATCAGTTTACTTGTTAAACTAGCTTTCCACTCCAAATTTTTTTGTGCTCAGCAGCAGGGAAAAAATGGAGTCAGAGAAGAAACCAGGAGATAGGGGCAACAACCCCATTGGTGAGTAGCAAAGGGAAACATTAGCTTCAGCAGTACTAAAAATAGAGGTCACAAAAGAAGAGCAAAACACAGGCTCAACAGCAAGACAATCCCTTAGAACTCTAGCAGGAAAAAATTGCAGTGAAGGAGGGAAGAAGCTCAAGGGCAATGAGGTGAAACTCAGAGGAAACGGAACAAACAGAGATGGATATCACAAAGGTAAAGATTCAAGGGAGCTGGAAAGAGACACACGTTTTATAATACACCTGCCTTTGCTGCAGAGATGTGACTTAAACTCAAGAGAACATGCTGTGTTTCTATAGACTGACTATCCATCCATCCATACACCTGCAAATAATCCATGCCATAGTATAGTGACACAGTAAATCAAGATTTATTGATAGATTAAGATCACATCAACTAAATGACTGCAAGCACTAGCCTAAGTGGTTTCATTTTGTTCATTTCAAAGTGCATTTCAAATTTCTTCCAAAATTCTGAAGACTAGATTTATTACATCAACTTTTATATCACAGCCTGTCTGCTGTACTCTAATTCTATGCCCTTTTATATCTAACACAGAAGCAGCAAACCATCATGAATCTTAATCATATGTTCTAGCTAACGGAACAGAAATCCTACCACGTATTCATACATAGGCTGGATTAAATCTGGACCAAATCTGTACTGCTTGGGGATCCAAGAGTCTATAGTCTAAACATTAAGGAGTTTTGGCACATGTCTGCAGTTAACCCAAACTACAGCTATATTTTAGAATGGCTTAAAACTCCTCCCCAATATCTTTGTAATAGAATGTGCATATTCGCCTTGAGATTTACAGTGTCCTAGACTTGATACTGCATATTGTATGTTCAGTGTCTACTCTCTAAGTCTTATGAAAAGGTCATAATGATACATTTCTGAAGATGCTGAAGGCTTTAACTGAAAATGCATTTTTCTTAGCCTGAAATGAAAGAAATGGGGGGAAAGGAACAAACATTAAAAACATTAAAAAAGCACACACACACAAAAATCTCATTAAACTACCAAGAGCCTCTGCCTCTATGTGAGCAGGTGCTTGCTGAGTCAGAAGACTGAGTTCACTTAACTCAGAAGAGCCAGAGTGGAACTTAACCACTAGACAAGTAGTAAATTAAATGCAGGCTTCAAAGCATAAGCCTCAAGAGTACTCAAAACATTGATTTTCAAAGAACTTATTTTTTTTCTTCTCTTTGAGAAACTGTTTTGTTGTTCAGAAGCTATAACCTTGTGAGTCATAGACTTACAAAATCTGAATCAAATACACCTAACACACATGGCCTAATTATTTGGAGATTATTTTGATACAAAGTATTAAAATCATATCATGATTTGTCAAAATACTTTCAACTATAAAGCAAGTAAAAAGTGGAAGTATCTCTCAGTAAAAGCACTGTGAGGTGATCTATTAGAGAAATGTTTTTAGACTGCTCTTTATTCAAAATTAATTGATCCCCAACACTAGAGCAGTACAGCAGTTACAAGAAAGTCAAGGAGAAAGTGTGTGCATACATATGTGTGTGAACTCATAGACAAATCTCACATTTTAGGACATGCCTTTACTTTCGAAGAAACTAAACCACTGGCTTGAAAGGAAAAGAGGATTCTCTTTAGGCTGAAACCTCCCTATTTTATCTTCATTCCTTTTCTCAAAAGTATTTTACCTTCTCTTGCTGCAGAAAATTAAGCCATAAATCCTGAATTTATTGGATATAAGTAGAAGGGTATGTGGAATTGCAAATGTGTTTCTATGAGCAACACAAAGATTTTAGACTGAAACCATCACAGCAAAATGGCAAGAGAGAGTTCTTGAGAGAGAGAGTTCTGTAACTTTCTGGTGTTAGAAAGTCAGTAGGATTAATCTATTTACCACCAAACACCTAGTATCCTAGTTTGGGGATTTATTTCATTCTCTTACCTTAACAGTCAGTCTTACATGACCAAAACACTGAGCCCTTCCTAGGTCTCTGTACAAACTAAAGAGTTCCTCCCTCCCCGCCTTATTACTCCATCTCTTTTCCTCAAGAGGAAACCTCTTACTCACAGGTTGGGCTTCACAGGGCATCACTTCTTCTCATTACATCCTGTTCTAAACAGTTACTGCGTTCCTGCTAGGATGCTGCTAGACAACAGGTGAAACAGCCATTCAATTACTTCACTCATGGAAGATAAATGTGAGTAACGGCTTGAGGAAGAGTTTCAGAACTGTCTGGAAATAAATAGAAGCGTGACAGGCTTATGCCCAGCAAAGATTTATTTACCTCTTGCACTTGCAGAACATTCAGCTACCCTACTACTAAGAAACAAACAACTATGATGCAGGATTTATACAGCAATAACGAGAGGATTTGTTAGTTTTATTCTGATTATTCTATAATGAAAGTCTAATGAAACTAATATGGCTTTATCACAACCTGCAGGGATCTTACCAGAAGCCAGACAGAATATTTGAATCAGGTTGTGGGAGGTCTTCAGAAAGTCAAGAGAGGAGCAGGTTTTAAACAAAGACTTGGTAACACACAGGCAAGGATATGTAATGATAAACCACATTAGCAGTTAAGCAGAAAATAGCCTCAACAAAGACACTGATATAAATTCTACATCGAGTTGCTAGAAATATCTCCTGTACATAAGTTTCTGAAGGGCACTGAGAAGTTTTAGATTAATTTGACACAACTTTTCTGTACTGCTGGCTTTGGACAATATTCTTTCTTATCAAGAGTTTTATATTAACAAGTAAGACAATTTGCTCTTTATGTGAGAGAGCAACTGCAGTGCATTCAGATCTATCCAGGGGCGGATGAGGAGCTAGTTGAGAGCCTGTGGGTAAAAATCAAGGGGCAGGCTGGTAGGGTTGATACTGTCGTGGGTGTCTATTACAGGCCACCAGATCAGGGTGAAGAAATTGATGAGGCCTTCTACAGGCAGCTGACAGCAGCCTCGCAATCCCAGGCCCTGGTTGTTGTGGGGGATTTTAACTACCCAGATATTTGCTGGAGAGACCACTCGGCCAGCCACCCCCAATCCAGGAGGTTCCTCCAGTGCATCGATGATAACTTCCTGATGCAAATGGTGGATGAACCAACCAGAAGGGGAGTGACGCTGGATCTGATCCTCACTAACAAGGAGGGTCTGGTTGAGGCTGTGAAGGTTGAGGACTGCCTGGGCTGCAGTGATCATGAGATGGTGAAGTTCCGAATCTCATGTGGCATAAGCAGAATTACAAGTAAGATTGCTACCCTGGACTTCAGGAGGGCCAACTTTGGCCTCTTCAAGCAATTGTTAGGGGAAATTCCATGGGACAGATTACTTGAAGGTAAAGGGGCCCAAGACAGCTGGTTAACATTCAGGGACAGCTTCTTCTGGGCTCAAGATCAAAGCATTCCGATATGTAGGAAGTCAGGGAAGGGAGCCAGGAGACCTGCTTGGTTAAGCAGGGAACTGCTGGCCAAACTTAAATGGAAGAGGAGAGTTTACAAATCATGGAAGGAGGGGCTGGCTACCTGGGAGGAATATAAGGATATTGTCAGAGGATGTAGGGAGGCAACTAGGAAAGCCAAGGCCTCCTTAGAATTAGATCTTGCCAGAGGGGTCAAGGACAACAGGAAGAGCTTCTTCAAATACATGGCAGATAAAGCCAACGTCAGAGGCAATGTAGGCCCACTGATAAATGAGGGGGGTACCCTGGTGACAGAGGATACAGAGAAGGCAGAGCTATTGAATGCCTTCTTTGCCTCTGTCTACTCTGCCGGAAGTTGTCTTGAGGAGCTCTGTACCCTGGAGACCCCAGATGGAGACAGGACAATGGAGAAGATTGCCTCAGTTGATGAGGATTGGGTCAGGGACCAATTAAGCAACCTGGACATCCATAAGTCCATGGGTCCAGATGGGATGCATCCACGAGTGTTGAGGGAGCTGGCTGAGGTCATTGCTAGACCGCTCTCCATCATCTTTGCTAAGTCGTGGGGAACGGGAGAGGTGCCTGAGGGCTGGAGGAAGGCAAATGTCACTCCAATCTTCAAAAAGGGCAAGAAGGAGGACCCGGGTAACTACAGACCGGTCAGCCTCACCCCCATCCCTGGAAAGGTGATGGAACGACTTATCCTTGGTGCCATCTCTAGGCATATCAAGGATAAGAGGGTCATTAGGGGCAGTCAGCACGGCTTCACCAAGGGGAAGTCGTGCTTGACCAACCTTCTAGACTTTTATGAAAACACGACCAGGTGGCTGGATGATGGTAGAGCAGTGGATGTGGTCTATCTTGATTTCAGCAAAGCATTTGACACGGTCTCCCACAGCATCCTCGCTGATAAATTGAGGAAGTGCGGATTAGATGAGCAGGTAGTGAGATGGATTATTAACTGGCTGGTGGGAAGAAGCCAGAGAGTAGTGGTCAATGGGGCGGAGTCTAGTTGGAGACCTGTGTCTAGTGGAGTCCCTCAGGGGTCAGTACTAGGACCAGTATTATTCAATATATTCATAAATGACCTGGATGAGGGAATTGAGTGCACTGTCAGCAAGTTTGCTGATGATACCAAGCTGGGAGGAGTGGCTGACACTCCAGAAGGCTGTGCTGCCATCCAGAGAGACCTGGACAGGCTGGAGAGCTGGGCAGGGAAAAACTTGATGAAATATAATAAGGGCAAGTGTAGGGTGTTGCACCTGGGCAGGAACAACCCCAGGTTCCAGTATAGGTTAGGAAATGATCTCCTAGAGAGCAGTGAAGGGGAAAGGGATCTGGGAGTCCTGGTGGACAGCAGGATGACCATGAGCCAGCACTGTGCCCTTGTGGCCAGGAAGGCCAATGGCATCCCGGGGTGCATTAGAAGGGGTGTAGTCAGTAGGTCAAGAGAGGTTCTTCTTCCCCTTTACTCTGCCCTGGTGAGGCCACATCTGGAATATTGTGTCCAGTTCTGGGCCCCACAGTTCAAGAAGGACAGGGAGCTGCTTGAGAGAGTCCAGCGAAGAGCCACCAAAATGATTAAGGGAGTGGAACATCTCCCTTATGAGGAAAGGCTGAGGGAGCTGGGGCTCTTTAGCTTGGAGAAGAGGAGGCTGAGGGGGGACCTGATTAATGTTTATAAATATTTGAATGGTGAGTGTCAGGAGGATGGGGCCAGGCTCTTTGCAGTGATGACCAATGATAGGACAAGGGGTAATGGGTGTAAGCTGGAACACAGGAGGTTCCGCTTAAATTTGAGAAAGAACTTCTTTACAGTAAGGGTGACAGAGCACTGGAACAGGCTGCCCAGGGAGGTTGTGGAGTCTCCTTCTCTGGAGACATTCAAGACCCGCCTGGACGCCTTCCTGTGCGAACTCATCTAGGTGTTTCTGCTCCGGCAGGGGGATTGGACTAGATGATCTTTCGAGGTCCCTTCCAATCCCTAATATTCTGTGATTCTGTGATTCTGTAATTTAAGATTTTTAATTCCTATTAAAGAATCACATTTATTACATTGGTATTAATGAATGAATAAATCTGATGTCTCTAATTTCTGTTCCTCATCACATATTTTCTATTAATCTGTTCTTGTTTCTGTCTACTTTGGTGCACACCACAGACCATCCTTTTCAACTACTGCAAAGCCAATAATACATAAAGAACACTACAAATATGTTTTTAATTATCCAGTCATTAAAAAATTGTAACTTAACATTCAAGTGTTCTTAAAATGATACCATAGAGTGTTTTCTGAAAGATTCAAACCAATTTAACAACAACTCATTTCCTTCGCTCTCTCACACTTCAGATTTCTTACTGTGAAACAGAAGAACACTTCCTGCTTTCAGGTCTACAATCAACAGCTTACTCCTAACTGCCAAAACAACTCTGAGTGTCCACTACAGCTAAAAACTTACTTCACAAAGGGAAGATTAGTGATTATGAGCCCACATAAAATTACTGCCAAAACTATTCCTGGATTCTTCCCTTACAGAATTCATGCTGATTTCTGAGGAAGCCCATCAATACACTCTTGAAAGCCTGGAAAACTAGCCAATGGTCCCCTAGCTCACTTCAAACTCTGCAGCGTGGGACTGCCTTCATGGGGCAGGTCACTGCAAGGGATAAGGCTGCCCAGTAGTAATGGCAAAAACATATTTCCTAGGCTACACTGCAGTGTGAGTACTGGGTACAGTTCTGGACTCTGTGTGACTACAGTGGTAGGAGACATGGGCAACTAAATTGATCCAAGGGGAAGGAGCACAGTTTCTTTTACTAGAGAGGGTTAAAAAGCAAAGGAAATCTGGAAGGAAAAGGCTGAAAGGGGTATACAATAAACATTTTCAAAATCATGAAGGCAATATATCCATTTGAATACAGAATTGTTATTTGTATAATCCTGCACTACCAAAGCACACAGTAAAGGGAATAGGTAGAGATGTACCCAACATCCCCACTATTTCAAGTGTGGATGCAGAACTATGACGAGACTGGATAACCAAAAGTGACTAGGCTCATGCAATCGCCTTAAACAGTATTAGTCTAAAATGCCACTGTTGGAGATTAAATATTGGCCTACCTAGACCAAGGTAGCCAGCTGGTCAGTTCTGTTCTTAACAATCCAAGCTGCCTGAGAAAAAAGGGCTAAATATGTTGTTAAGTTTGCCACCAGGTCAACTCCAGTCACTTCTTCTCTGAGAGACGATTCTGCTCTTTGATCAAATCATGGATGCACCCCTGTCTCATAACAGGTAAAGTGGTAAAGGAAAGGCAGAAGCAGGCTGCTACTGCTGCCAGAACAATTAAGATAGCCCACACCAACCCCAAATTTCCTGACAACAGAAAAACCTGCAGGCTAGATAAAGGCATGCACTGGAGTAGCTGATGAGCTGTTGGTGGGTATCACTGAATTTGCAGACCACTTGAACAGCTTTATCCTGCATAAGGGCAGAGACCTGGAACTACACATGTCAGAGAACACATCATTCTGAAGTGACACTTAACTCAAAGGTTGATTAGACAACTTCCTAAGGACCAACTAACAAAATTGCCTTGGGTATGCTGAAGTTAATGCTGATAAACTGTGAAAGCCTTGTAAATGAAAGAGGTCTGTGTTAATCATGATAGGAAACAAACAGCTCTTAGCCTTCTGAAGATCACTCCCACTGCTGCTCACAGGGGTGGGGGGGTGGGGGGGGGGGGGGAAATCACCTTTTTCTTGCCTCCAAGGGAAACATTTAAATGCTCAGAAGCTGAGCTCACTTCACTGTGTAACATTATCTTGCATGTAGTGTTCACTTTTTTGTAATACCACAAAACTATCCCAACCTGAACTATACAAAATATACTTGCGTATTTTCCAATATACATCTTCCTTTCCTTATCAATATTTATTTCTTCTATGAGATATTTGAACAGGTATGAACAGGATAAACTTCCTTTTCTTTGGCAGTAGTAAGCTGTTCTTTAAAAAAAAAATCCATTACTGAACTACAGCACAAATCAGTCCGTTCTGACTTATTCGGTACACTAAGTATCTGCAACCTTCACATCATCCAAGGAGAAACAGCTCCATCTAAAGGTTAATTGGCTGCACATTCTCCTGCCTTGTATTTTTCACATTAGCTATGTGACAAGCCTAATAAACTGGAGTAGCAGCAGTCTGTTTAGAGAAGTTAGATGGTGAGGGACATAGACTGGAAGGCCATGTTCTAAAGCTGGAAGGGAAGCCAGTTTCCCTACCTGAACAGAAACTTGACACCAGAAGATCCATTATAATTTTGTTCTTCCTTTGAATAACCTCACACATATTCATCTTCT
Organism: Caprimulgus europaeus; assembly: GCA_907165065.1. Next base: position 16,780,800 of record OU015538.1, on the reverse strand, counting down.
GTTTACTTATGTTTTCACGGTCCCTGATGTATTAAGTGACTTTTGGTTTGCAGTTTGAGATCCAGTATCACACACAGTCTTCAATTTTGAATCAATTGCATTGTGAGAAAAAGAACTCAAAATCCCTTTTAAGTGCCCTCTTTTAAAGCCATCCAGAATCCTCTTACCCATCTTAAACTTTATTGACTTGAATGGAAGTACAGCTCAGAAAGAGACCTTTTACTTGCAAAAACCTGATAACTGGTATTGGAAAACATATATATATATATAAAAAAAAAATGAACAAAAAGCTTTCAGAAAGACATTCCTAGTGGTAGTGAAGCTCATCTTTGAAAAGTCATAGTTTAAGAGTATGCTACCTTCATCAACCAACATCTTCTTACTCATTCTTATGGCGGTACCATGAAGCTCATTCTCAAGATAGTTAACTGCATTTCCCAGCATTAAACCTGGAAAGGTACTTTTTGCTCCTTGTTTCCGAATAGAGTTAGCCACAGCTTAGAATGAAATAGGAAATTATTTTACATAACTTTAAGAATATTCTCATTAAAGGTTTCTAAATTCTCTCTCATGTCTACGTAACCCTGAGCACCAATTGTGCACAGCAATGTTTTAATAAAGGCATTCAGCAAGGATGAAGTATGGGAACTGGAGTTATAATTACAATCATAATTGGCATTAAGTTAACAATGATGACAAAAAACAAGCTTCTTGGAGCTGAAATCAAGAAGTGTTCATTATAATTATGCAGTGTTTATTGAAGTCCTATTCTTAATCTAGATAGAACATTAGAAACCAGAGAGGAAAAACAATTATATTCCAGGTAGCAAAATATTCTCAGTGGATATAGTAAGCTCAAAGCACATTCAGCAGTTCAAGTTGTGATTCCTATCTGGAATTTAGCCATACTTCAGCTATATTCAAGGTAAGGACTGCTTTGGATCGACTGCTGACTTACTCCAGTAAAATTTTATTTCATAATTTCTATAATAATTTTGATAAAATATTTACTTTCTATAATTTATTCAACATAATTTAGAAAATAGTAAACTGAGAAATAACAGAGCAATACTGAAAGTTCTATTGTACACCACCTTGATTGCACAGGATAAAAAAGACTACAAACCCAATTATTCAGGAAGTATCTAAGAAAACAAGTTTCGGGGGTTTGAGGTTTTTTTTGTTTTGTTTTTGGCAGCATCCCTGGTCCCCACAGTGCCACCTCCTCTAGTCCTAAATCTGTAGCATTCCTGCTATTTATCTTGTATCACAGCATCAGATTCTTACAGTTCGATCCTATGCACCAAACCTCAGAGTAATTCCCCTCCAAGTCTTCTCCTTGGACAGAGAGCTGGCTTTCTTCATAACAGAGACTAAAATTCTAAATCTAATGATGTCTACTTACAGTATAAATTTCATATTGATTAACCATAATAAGGATAATAGCATCACTCAGAGGCATCAAGAAGAGTCCAGTGGGACTAACATCAAACCAGACACAGTGAACAAGACAATAACCCTTGTAAGACCATCCTACATTTCCCATAACTGGCTTATTATCCCCCTTTGCAAGTTTATTCACATGCACTCAGAAAACACTTCCTGTACACCATTTTGTACTACTTCACAGAAGCAAAGAGGTACACAATTTAATACAGCCACTCCCCATTTTTACCACATCCACCTGCAGCATTGAGATTGTTTCAAATGGAATTTTAGTTACAGACTTACTGATGTGCACTGTATTTCCAGGAAGAAAACCAGGAATGCCACTGTATCATCCTATGGGAAATGAGTCTCTCTCTGACCAAAAGATGTAAATTTGTTGCTAGTAGTAGTTTTTAGGTGATAGCATTTCGGGATGTGTAACTGTAAAAATTTATACAACAGAAGTCAACCAAAACAGCAATCCATAGAATTTTTTTTTCTTAGCAAACATAAAATTTAGGGGTTTAGGGTTGGGTTTTTTCCAGATTTTTCTTCAGTTTCAGTTCTATCACTGAAGGCAAGCAGCACAGTGACTGTCTTTACAAGGCTTCCCACATGGAGTAAACTTCACTCTGTTCACATCACCTAAGACCAGAACTGCCCTGCTGGCTCAGACCAATCGCCCACATAAACCAGTATTCAGCATCCAACTAACAGCAGCACAGCAGAGAAATAAGGGTTGGGAATAAGACACCTGGCACCTAAATTCTCATCCAAAGCTTTTCCATCCAAAATACCCTCTTCAAAAATTTCAACAAGAAAAACATAACAGACTACTGATTTCATGATAAACAGTATCAGAAACTTTCCTTTCAGATTTCAGAATTTATCCAGATATATCAAATAGATTTTTACACGAGCTATCACTGGCTTTTGTTTTGACCCTTAAAAAAAAAATACTTGGTTCACATCTCTTTTTTTTTTGCACAGAACTCAATACCTTCAGTAGCAGTTCTATACAATGCTTGGGACTGAATAATCCTCTGCAAGGAACTGATATGGCCAGTCTAATCTTTGCATTATACAGAAGCTATAACACAGTGTAATAGTATACAAGAGAGACATGTTCTACAAGTAGAACAGTAGTTTGCTGATCTGATTTAATCTCTTCTATATATCTACCACACAGTGTCCAAGACTAGTTCTGGAAATGTCTGTATAATCTATGATAATGCTATCGCTCTATGCTTTTCACTGCAACCGTGCTGCTGGTTGGTGGGAGTACAAATATGGCAAAAGCAAGCACAATGAAGAGTGGGGTTTTGCTTTTCTTGCATTTACTTAGTTTCCAAATATATGACAAAGCCAAACTGGAGTCCTACCACATGGTAACAAGATTGTACATATGCTTTGTGCCCCTCTCTGTACCCCCCCAATCTACCAATGGCTGTTCTGCAGCAATTAGTATACATGGCAAATAAATGCTAACTCTCTTTTGTATTAGTTAAATGTTAAAAAGTACTTTAGCTCCACATTTATCACATTGCCAGAAAGTCCAACCTGAATACCAAGAATTGGCATGGGGAAATGGGGGTCAGCATTGATCAAGACATTTCACAAAGATTTTCCAATAAATACAATTCTAACTTAAAAATAAAATACTTAAAAGCATTATTCTGTGTCTGTTGGATTTCTGTGTTCAAAACAATCCTTTATAAAACAAGTCTTTCTGAGACAACATACCCTAGAGACTTTTTCCAGAGCCTGCTGTGCTTGCTTCTGTTATTGTTCATCAGTTCTGTAAAAATATTAGTAGCTACAGTCACAGTTTAAAGCATGACCTGGGGTTTTTCTTCTGTCAGGGGTCGGAAATAATCTTGATGCCATACCAACAATAACAGGAAGCCTAGCAGTTTAAATAAAGTTTCCACTCTCCCTCCACACCTTCGGTTTTCTTTACATGTCACAATTTGTCTGACCCATCACTGAACTGGGAGTTGCAGCTCCACATCCCTCTAGGTTCTGCCAGAACCTAATTAGATTAAGCCCCAGCCAGGTCCCCCCAGCAAGTGCACAGGAGTGTGAATCCTCACTTAATGGCTCTACTTCTGCTCACAGCCTTGGACAGCCTGCCCAGAGGATGGCACTCCCCACAGACCACAGCTGGAGTCCATTCCAGTCTTGTAGGTCAACCAGGAGAAAGTCACTTAAAGATTGGTCCATGCAGAAAAGCTTCCTCTGTCACATCCCTTTCCCAGCACAATGTATTTTACAGGAATGTTTTTTAGGTTGCAAAGGCCTTTTTGCCATGACTATGGAAATGTATCAAAGGGTGCAACAGCTGATGCCTGCTAACCCCAAATCAGTTCTCCAGGAGGTAGCACTACTTTGCTACCTCCTTCATCAAACCTCACCTGTGCCAAGCCAAACATTATATATAATTTCTTTCCAGACTCCCCCTCTCCCCGACTCATGCAAGTCTACAGTTTAATTTCCCAGCTATCTCAATAGGGTGCCATGTAAGCCAGAAGTATTAAAAATAAGTCCTAAGCCATTTAAGGCTTTGTGAATAAAAGGCCATAAGTATTTTAGAGCTTTATATATCAAAAACGAGTAGTGTGTTCTAATGCTCTTAAAATGTTTTGTGGAAAAAAAAATAAAAACCCCAACAGAATATGTATTTTTTCATTTTACAAGAAAAAGATTGTGAATGACAATGACATATCACTGTATGATGTAGTGCATACAATTACAACATGAAGCACCAAAAAATTACAGAAATAAAAACTGAGTAGTTGATTAATAAACAGTAAGATTAAACAAGTCTTTTTTGTTTAATACAAGTTTACAGTCTGATCCCACACACAGGTACATACTGACTGCATGCGTTTCTTCCTTGTTTAGCCACATTGTTAAATCACAACAACTCCTATGGTATTATAATGCATCCTATTACTAGTGCCTAGACAATATAAAACAATTTTACTGTACCTCATAAAAGATCTTATTAGGGCTGCTCATGTTAAGCCTAAACATACCTGTTTGAAGGGTTTGTGCCATGCTGTGAAGAAAAATATTGTGCGTTGCTTTTTACATTCAATTTTTATGACAAAAACCAGCCACCTAAAAATGTTTGTACAACACTTGTGACTACATTGTCTATTCTTAAAAAACCCACAAAACTATTAAAATAATCTGTGAGTTAGATCAGTAACAAACTGCAAGATCCTAATAGTCTAACAAAAAAAGCAGTTCAATTGTTTTGAGGAAGTAATTTTCCACTTGTGTAAGCATCAGGTTGATGTAAAGTTAAAGTTAATTGCCAAAGAAAGAAAGATCATCTGGAATTCTTTCCTTCCTGAAAACAAGCCTGAAATGGGAGATATGCAATATGCAATTAGGATAACTTACATAAGCTAGAAAAATAATAAATTGGTAAATGAAGGTGCTGAGCATCAGAGGTCATTCAGACAGAAAAGATTTATACTCTGCACATAATGAGCATTACAACTGGTCAACACAATTGTAATCAGTAGTAAGAACTGTCAGAGAAGTGTAGAAAAAGTGGTTCAGTCTTCTTTAGTTCAAAGGTAGACTGTCAACTAAGATGAGTAATTGTCACCTGATGTTAGATTTGTATCATATTTTTATTTAATAGATTATTCTCCTGTGAATTTCCTATCCATTCCAGAGATCACATTTTAAGATCTTTAAACAGCTTTCTTCTCTCTTGGACACAAGAACAGATTTGCTTCTACAGAAAAATTGATTAATTTTGGCTTTGCCAGTGGATTCATGCTTCACTTTCTTATTCCTTCTTCAGGTCTCCTGCTGGTTTCACACTGAGTTAAGGAACCTTGATTTTTATAGACTATTCAACTCCAGTGAACAACTAGCATACTGTGCACACAGTCTGTATAAAACATCCACATATCAGAATAGAAGTCTTCTACTAAATCCTTTATTGGGGTTCTGGATGTCTCTCCTCAGAGATTTCATAAACATTAAATGTTTTCTTTGGAGTACCTACAAAAATTCTACATGCAACAGTTCAATCTGCACACTGATTCATCATCAAGATAATATATGGACTCATATTTCCCTGTCCTTTTACTTGTAGGGCAACAGGAAATCATCAGAATTACACTGTGCATTGTAAGTCTGTAGATTTCCCCACCACCATCTTCAGAGCTTCAATCAAATGTCAGTACCTTCTGCATTCACAAAAAATTAGAGAATAACTCTTCATTACCTTAAATATGTATATTCAAGCAGTAGAATAAATGTGGTACTTTAGGGAAGTGGGATCTTAAAGAGTATCATCCCTTCAGAAACAATACATCAAGACCAAGGAATCAAACACCTTTAACTTGGGTTAAAAAAAAAAAAAAAAAAAAAAAGAATTACTTAAGCAATATGAAATTTTTCCTGGTCCGATACAGTTCCCTTGATAAAGGAAAGCCACATTCAAAAGGTGTTAGCTCCCTCAAAAGTCACACTGAAAACAACAGACAGGATTAATGTGCTTCATTCACCTGAAGTTTACGTATTTATTCACAAAACCTGAGAAAGCAACAGGGAGAAACCTGGCTTGAATTATTTCCTATTTTACTAGTTTTTGCTTAGGAATCAGTCAAGGGGAAAAAATATGAATATATAATATAACACATTATTGCTTAATCTACCTTCTGGGATAAATAAAAAAGAAAACCACTGTGGCTGCATTACAAAATGAAATAGTGAGGATAGCTGCTTTCTCTTTTCTCCCAGCACTGACTTCCAAAGGCACAACACTAGGAACAACAACTTCTTTGAAAAGTATAAACCAACCAGTTCAGTTTAACTCTGGGTGCTCCTGCCAGCCCGACTGGGCTAAACTCAACCCTCCACCGAAGTTTCATAGAAATACACACAACCACTTTTCATTTTATGGACAAAGGAAAGCAAGCTGGCTTCAGGGACTCAGAGGAAGATGATGATCGCTCCAATGAATTAATGCCTCACGCTTAAAATTTCCATCTTTGAATGAAATTTGCTTTCAATCCATTAACCTTCCTTTTCTGAGTTTTGGCTATATAACAGCATATATATTAAATTTTATTTCTGCCCAAATTTTACTTATGCCTAGGGTTGGGTGAAGCCATCAGCTGTGGCTGAGACTACTTCAAGTAAATAATTTACTGTCAAGTAAAGACTTAGCATTAATATCAGCTAAATATACATCTTTCTAATTGAATGCATAAACATTTGAAAATAAACATATGTTATGTTAAAACTTATTTAACTACATACTGCTTACCACAAAAACATGAAACTGTATTTTGGGTTTCAAATGTATAGCAAATACTCTTCAAACAAAGCAAGCAAATAAATCAACCTAGAAACACTGTTTAAATGGTTTAATTTACTAAATATGCTGGGAAATGGGAAAGCAGATATTTACAACTGTAGGAAGCTTCAAAGTTGAAAAGCTGGTAATTAAAATTACGCCTATAGAATTGAAATTCCTCTGCACTAGTTAGTGGGTGAAGAATGCTTCAAAAATCATTATTGCACTGGGCAGTCCCATCTGTTCTTTTTACGTAGCTTTAGGTCATTAAAAGACCTCGGTTTATGCAAAGAATGGGTAAAGTTACTCTTCAGTTACGATGGCATCCAAACAGGACAGCATCTGCTTAATAAACAAGGCCAAGTCACTATGAAGAGACAGGAAATAGCAAATAAAGTAGCAGTATCAAAATTACATGTATTACCAGTCACACCATAATTACATATCTGACAAATATTTCAGTGTTAAACTTGTAATACAGAACTGATCTCTCCACCAAGCCAAACACATTTTGCAACCAAGCTATTGAGCAAATTAAATTTTCCTTGTCATTGTTTTTTTTTTTAATACCCTGCCTCCACTAATGGCTATTCACTCTGTAAAAAGTCAACTACAGCCAAAAGAACAAGATTAATGGAAACTTTCTTTGATCTATTTTACAATAAAAGGTGGAGCAGTAAATTACACACAAAATTCTACTGCTAAGTAATAAAAGGAAAATAATCTTCATATTCATCAATGACATCAGCATTAATCATATAGTAAAACACACTAAAAGGTTTAATTAAATACCAAAAAGAACTCTTCAGACATACAGGATCAAAAGCCTAACATTTCTAATGGTACTAAATTTTAATTGAAGCTTAATTCTTATTTTATAATACAGGCAACCATTCTGCCCTATGCAGCAAACTGTCATTTCACTTTTAATTGGTTGGATACACCAAATCCAAGCTTGTATTTATTGAATGTCATCATTCAGAACAATGTAGAAAAAACCTCGCAGCTTACTTCTAAAATGAAACAAAAATGCCTCCACACACATTTAAGTTTAATTGCTGAGCCACAGGGTCAGCTATTTGATAAACTTAATTTAATTTCTCCTTGGTAGCTGAGGTGACAAACTACTTGATATTTAAACTAATGCTGTTTATAAATGCCAAAATAAAGTGTATCTACTATTATTATAACTACAGTGCCATAATCAGCTACTGTCTTTTCAGTTTTTGAATTCTGACAGGCTTTCTCTTTTTTCAAATAAGCTTTGTTCTGACTACGGATATAAATACATTAACCACTTTGTCATTACTATTTTCTTTACTCATTACCAACGAGCCTAAAATCAAGACCTTCCATCTTTCAGTACAGTAATATAACTATTATTTCTAGAAACACTGTGAGGCTTGAAATAAAATTATCCAGTGAGACAGGTCTGTAAAGTGGCACCTATCTGGTAGAAGACACAAATCAACCCATTTTCCTGGTACTGTGTCCAGTCACTTATACTAATGCTCTGGCTCAAGAATAGAATAGGAGTAAGTGGATGAGTTACTGCAGAAAAATCATTCAACAAGGAAAGCTCCAACTTACTTCACACAAAAATTCAATCTATTTAAAGCCAGTATAATTTCTTTTCATCTCCTCTCCAATATTAGGGCTTGGGAAGGATGGCATCTTGCTCCTCTCTCTGTTATACAGTATCTGTAATTGCCAGCCAAGAAAATCAGTATAATCCCAAGTCAGTGAATGCCTCTTAGAAACTACATCCTCTTCTAAAAATATGATGGACTTACTGACAGACTGTAAAATATGAATCCTATTTAATCAGTTCTAAGGGACACAAAAGTCAGAACATGAGGGGTTGGGAATTGGTAACATGAATACTTTTCACAAATGTCATTAATTTAAAATCATTGTCAAGTCAGTAGCTACTACCAGGTGTCATATCCTCTGTCAGAAGATTAATGGTTGCCTATCACTGCTGATGAGTCACATGTCCTTCTCCACTTCTCCTAAGACTATGAAATCCTACAAAGATGGCTTTTCCATCTATGAGACAGCAAATAACTAAGGAAATTGAGGAAAGTGTTTCATAGTAACAATGTTCTGATACTCTCAAATTGGAATATTTCATTTGCATGGCTGTGCTCAATATTTTTATTTTGAATTATTTGATATTGACTTTTATTTTATGACAGGCTGCACTGTTTCAGGAATGTCCAAAAGCCTGATTTTCCTGTCTTTGATTGCCATTATATCCCACAGCAAAACACACAAACCTATTTCATTAGGTTGCAGATGCAGAGACACCGTGCGTTCAGGACTCGAGTTAACTCTTGTACCAATGCCTCAAGATCACACAGCAGGTAAGTTTCAAAATGACAAAGAACAAACCCCTATAGTTTTACAATATCTCATCCACCATCACATATTCCATCTCCAGAAAACTGCCTGTGGAAAAACTGTATTTTGATGTATCCAGTCTTCACCAGGCAATCAGACATAGCTTTAGTCATGGGCAAAAACACCTACAGTAACTCTGTACATCAATTCCAATCACCGATTTTATACGTTTTCATAATGCCTACGGAAAGAACATGCTTCCAACATGAAAGTTAACATTATTCCCCCCCCATAACTGTACAGAGTATTTTTAACTTTTATCACAGAATCAGAAACAAATTATTGACAACTGAAGATCTTCTAAAGTGAAGTTAAACTTTCATGTTCTTCAAAACAAAGGAGAATAATAACCAGCATCATAACTTCATTTTACTGGACTGCTTTATTTCCATTTGTTGAGGAAAGCAGGATTTGAACAGATTTTCAGCACTGAAGCAAATCAGTCTCTGAAGAATGCATTGAAAAAAAAATTTAAACGCATCATCAAATTAAGCAGTATTACAACCAACAGGTATGTGTAAATTTCCTTGCAAAGTAGTACTTAAATAGAAAAAAAGGACTCAGAAGTGCAATTTCTAGCATCTTTGGCTTCTTGACCACACCACATTAGCTCCATATTTTCAGTCTTTGGGGGAAAATAGCTATATACTAGTTAAAATTTAAATCTGGGGTTTGGAGTAGGAAAAAATGAGCCCTCTAGAATGGAATTCAAAACACGAACAGAGTTTTATACCATTTTTATGCTATCAGTGCTAAAATAAGTTGTTTGCAGTAGCTACTGCTTCATTTCGGTATAGATTATATACAAATGTGTCCTCCTACAGTATTTCTTTAAATGCATTTAAAGCCTTATAAATAAGGCTGAAAATATAAAAACCAAACACAAAGAAACAGATACTGTGAAGTCTGTGCAGTACTTTGACAACCGACCTAATAGCAATATAACACATTAGGAGGGGGTTTAATCCTACAAAGGGAGTAACACTTTCTGGGTTAGAAAATTGTAAGCAAACAGGGATATTGCCTTTAGCTACAAACAAGGGACAAAGACATTTTGGGTTATTTTTTGGAAACTTCTAGATGTTTGATATCTTTATCATAACAACAGTCTATATTAACATTATCATAGGAATTTCTGGGGAAAATTTCACAAGGACTTCAGAGAGGGTGGACTTCTTTATCTCCTGAACAACCACTGGAGTAGATCCAAGTCCATAAAAAGTCTGATAGAACCAGTATGTCTTTAAGTACTCAAGGCTGTAAGTATCTGAAATCCCCGCTTCATTCTGAAACCACAGGGTAGCCGACATTTTCTAGTCTCATTGAAAGTTGTGAAGGAAAAAAAATCTTACCAAAAAGATTACTATATTTTAAGTAGCTTTTGAGAACCTCTTTCCATGAAACCACCAGATGATGAATGAGATTAATTTGTGGAGGGGTTTTTTGCTTGGTTTTTCTGTTGTAGAGCTGTTTTGACTGTAACTGAAAAGCTGTCTCTGTGGGACATATGTATAATATATTCTGTGTAAGAACTGTCATTACACTGTGTATTTTTTGCCTTTGATATTTCTTCATGCCACACATTAGTTAGAAATATGCTATTTACTAACTAATAAATCAAAATATTTAATAAGAACTTGATTCTTCTTACACCGAATGTCAAGCATAAATCATGAAGTAGTCTATTTAAAGAAGTTATTTTGCTTTTTGTTTATTTTGTTAGTCTTCCCTAACAGTATCACCTAGGCATCCAGTATGCATCACACTATGGGAATTTACAGCCTTAAAAAATAATAACCTCTCTCCCAGATTTTCGCTAATTCTTTTTTGTTTGGTTTAGGGAATTTGGAGGAATTATTTTTTACTCTGCACTGTGCCAATATATTTAACTCTTAACCCTTGGCATACTGTTGAAGAGCTACTGGTGTAAGTTTATTACTTTAGCCAGACATTACCAATTACTTTACTGCTCTAAATAATTAAGGCTGGAAACAGTGTGGTGTTTATAATGCCAGCTGATGGCTCTCAATACTTCCTTTACACAATCTGATTTTTCAAATCAAGACAATAACAGGACTTCACCTGTATTTCTCTAAAATATAACAGGTTTTCAGTTTGGGAGTTTTCAGAATTTTTTTTATACTACTCAGCCATCAAAGGAACTCTCTACATATATAATTGGTATAGTAGTTTTATCTTTTACATCACAGTATTGCAAGATTGGTAACACCTTGCCTAAATCAAACACAAGATATTAATGACCCACTGAAGAGTTATGGAAAGACATTGACAGAAAGCTCTATTAAACCTAACCAAGATATCAGTGAAACCCAACTTTACCAGCAGCATAAGGAACGGAAAAACCTCAGCAGCTTGATTAAAGCTCGTTTGTAACAAACATAAAACAGTGCTGCATTCTTTGAATTTTGGAATGGATGAGAATGATGCCTTCAGGAAAGAGCACTTTCTATCAGCAACTCCCTAAATCATTCTTACTCTGGTATTACAGGAGCAGAATGAGCCAAGGAGTCCGCATATCTGTCAGTGAGAACTCTGAAGTGAAATTTTATTGTAAACTTACTTTAAAAAAAACAACTCATCTATTAATACTGCAGAACACATACAGGGTCTGATGTTTGTTGTGTTAAGCAAACAGAAAGGATTTCAAGGCTAAATAAACATTCTCAGAACTTCTTTCTTTTCCAGTAAAGGCTGAAGCTTGTTAGAGGGAAGAGAAAGCACTGAGAAGTAATGGGGTACTGAGAATAGAAGACTGACATCAAAGTTCTGCAACACCCTGTAACAGTTGATTCTCATTCCTCATTGCAAAATAGAATTTCTTACAACTTCAAGTGAAATACACCTTTTCTAAATGCTATTTTTATCTGCCAAATATACCTCAAGTATCTGCTTTCATACATTTTTTACTTACAGTCTTCAAAAAGATCCAGTTCAAAGAACTACAGGATCAAAAAGGCCCAGTTACATATACAAAAGCTATAACAGATATTGATCTCTTTCTGTATATATGCATTGGTTCTTTTTTCTTTTTTCCTCTCTTTTTTAAATCTCTTCTTTTGCTTGCAGAATTTATTACACAGAATTTTAAGTTTGTGTTATAAGCCAGAATCAGAATCATGGAAGGGAACACTACGAAGCTATTGTTTTTAAAAAACATTACCTCAGAACTTAACACAACTGGAAAGACAAGGAAAGCACTAGGATAACCATAAAAATTCAAGAATATATATATATTTTCTTTCCAATAGCACTGATGTCAGACACACTCTACAAGAGTGAATTATACATAAAAATAATGCAGCAGAATATTATTTGTGACCATTTATTCCATGCTGCACATCTTGACTTTATGTAATTACCTAGAGAAAAAAAATGCAGCAGGAAATAACACAGGAACATCAACTCCAAGAAGCCTACCCCATCTTTCTCAGTGCATACTTGTGCAAAAGGAAGTTCAATGGTATTTTGCAATTTACTTACAAGTATAAACAATCAGTCATATTTTCCTGGAACATGACATACAGCTATTAAGTTCAACTTTCTTTGTAAACTGCACCTTTATAAAACTACGAGAACAAAGATGAATGATTTAAAAATAATAATAATAAAATGTACCAGGATTAGGAATTTACTAAGGGCGGAGGGTGTGGCGGGAGTATTACGAGATAGAAGCTCCCCCAGCCCCATGCGCTGATTTATCAGTGGAGTAACAGAAAGAAAAGATACACTGAGACAAAAAGGGTCATTTGTTTCCATTTCCCTCCCCCAATGATAAGATCACAACACTGGAGATAATTTTCCTCCATATTTTTAGGCCTAGCTTTCACAGAAGTCCATACAGAAGCTGTTCTGGACACCTGCTGCTTCCAGTGCAGGTGGAAGAATAGAATTCATTTAAAGATAGGCTGCTAGATACACCTCAAACTCAACTTTATGGAAAGTCTACTCTACTTCAAGGTAGTTTTTCTAAAATTTTAGCTCAATTTTATATTATTAGGGAAAATAACAGGAGGGAGAAGTGCAACATAAAATTAATTCTGCTGTTGTGTTTGACTAAATATAAAACTACTCTAAGATACAGTTAAATTTTACCCTAGGGAGAAGAATTCAAGTATTCAAAAAGGTCTAGAGATCATACGTTCATTAACTTGTCTCCTGTTGGTAGCATTTATATTCCTTGTGTAGTTAAGCTCTACTGGAGAGATGGTCTACACATGCATTGTGCAACACCCCACTATAAAAATCATTTACAATTTAATAATATGATATTAAAAAAGGAATGCCACCAGATTTATCAGTGCTTCTCCCCAGTAGATGGCATTGGAGCTCCAGAGCTCCCGGACCCTCTGCCACAGCCAGAGCAGGGGGAGGAACTGTACAGCTACTTTATTATACATTAGTTATTAGCTTGATAGCATAATAATGCCTCCTGAAAGACTGATATAATAGTTGAGGAAAAAAAAAAGGTTCCCTGAGAGAAGGCTTTTCATAATATCTTTTCTAATTAGGCCTGCTTCATCTGAAGTACAGCAAGAACTACCAGAAGTAATAAAAAAATCCAGAGGGTTCTTACACATATCAGATGAAAACATGCTGTGTTGCAAGTAATATTACTTCAAAGTTACTTCCTTTTCTACATGCTCACAATCACATCTATAAACCTAATCACATGCATATATTTCTGTAACAGCCTGTAGATAGGTATCTTTTTAAATTTATTTTTTTAAATAAATTAAAACTTTTTTTTTTTAATCAGGAGAACTAATATGAACACTCAAAAATCTGTGATATTTCTAGCTATTACCATCACTGTATCACTATTTTGGAAAGTGCTGCCAAGTGACACTTGCCCTTCCCTTATATCCTCAGCTAAGGAAAAAATGTGAAGACAAGGAAACAGTTTGAGTTCCCAGTATTGTCATATATTAATTCTGTTAAAACAAAAGCCAAAACAGTAATACATTCTTTGAGGTCAGTGTAGTACCTGGTATTCCACATAAAGGAAACTGAGCAGCAGCGGCAGCCTGATGAGTTACTGCTGCAGTTACATCTAATACTTGGAAGGCAGCTGGAACAGTCAGGGAGCCTACAGAAGCCACAGTCTCACTAAAGCTGCTGATACAGAGGGGAAAGCAGGAGAGAGCCCAGTGAAAAAAAAAAATCCACCAGCAAAACAATACAGATTCTCTCATACAAATCTCAAATATTTGTTTGTTTCTCCCTCTACTTCTCTTCTCTCAGGAAAAAAAAATAAAAAAAAAAAAAATCAACCTGCTAAGAGCCACCTCCTTCCCCCTCCACATCTCATCCCTCTTTCATCCTCAGACCATCACTAGTACCAGAAAACACTACGGCCACCACGCTTGCGTGTTCTAGCGACTTAGTTTAGCCAGTCACATAATCAAAGAAGAAAGAGTCCAGCTAAATTATTCTACTGTAAACATTTACAAGGATAGCATGGCAGAACTTTTTAACAATGCTTTGCAGGTTTAAGACCTCCATCCTTACCTGTAAGGAAGATTTTAATAAAAGCACTGACATGTCAACCTGTCAACTACTGCATTTTTTTCCATCTTTCTTTTCAACAGGATAATTTACAGGTGAAATGTCAAGCTTAACCATCAATTTTCTCCTTCCAAACTAAATCTTCAGCTGTTATTAGACTTTGCCCACCACTACCAACTTGATTTTAAAATAGCTGACTGAATTAACTTCATCTTCCCAGAACATTTACCAGGTGTAAATATCAAGCAGTCTTTATGCAAATCTACTGTGTGCAGCCATTTTCCTACCCCAAAACATACCTCTTGGGTAAATACACACATTTTTGCTGTACTAAGACTAAGTATGTGTCTACCAACCTAGCTTCATTTTTAGTATCACCCTGCAGAAATGTATGTATTGTACAGTTTATTGAGAAATTAAATTAGCTCTAGCTTTGATAGCAGTAATTGCAAAAATCCCTGTTGTAGCAGGTACATTATATATATATATGACTATAAAAACAGATTTTAAGTGATAATTTTCAACTGGGTAATTTTAAGCTAGTTTGTCTCATCTCAAAAACACCTAAGTGACATGTTTTCACAGTCAAATCTTAATTATTGTATTTTGCAGACCTGTTGATAAAGCCTACAGGAATTCTAATTAGCTGTGCTTCTGCACTACTGCTTGTGCTGTAGATGTGACTGTTCTCAGCATGTGCTCTTCTCTCGCAGTTTGCTCAGGCAAGGATGAATACAACCACTGGAATCTTGGCTTCCATCCAAGTTACAAAACCTGTAGAATTTATTTATTGTTTTAATCATCTATTTATTCATCCTCTCTAATTTTCCATCTCCAGCTTCTTATATTCAGAAAGCAAAAGAAAATCTTAGTTCCTTAAAAAGAGAAAAATCTTTTTTAATGTAATTTTAAATAATAAAAAAATTGTAAAAATGAATAATAAAGCAACAGTAACAATAAAATAAAAAGGAATAAAAAGCAAAAGGCATTTAAAGCAATGCTTTTAGATATTCAGACTTAACATGAACAGAAAGAATTCTAATGAGATGTAAAACAACTACTTTCATCTGCTTTTTGTAATGAATTATCTCCCAGGAAAGAGGTTTTACAACATTGAAATTTGTATTTTTAATATCTCTATTTTCATACTAAAGTACTCAATAGTTTAAGTTTGCTGGATGTCACACATGAAGTGAACTCTCTTGTTGGTTTTGGGTTCTGCAGTAGGAGTTAGTGATGGATGCTGGTTGAGCAGAGTCAAAAATTTAACATCCCTATTTAATTCCTCTTCCCCTATTTGCTTCCAGAAGGTACACAGCTCGCTTTCACAATCCTTCTAGTGCAAGGACAAGATACCAACTATCTACTTAAACAATAACAGCAACAACATCAAAATCACAGGGAAAGAATGGAACTGGGGTAATGAAAAATACCTGTCAGGGACTTACTTATTCTTTTTAACTTGCTAAATAGGAGAGTCAATAGCAGTACTTTCAACATAAAATCTACTTTGACAATGGTTTTGAAAATAAGTATATAAGATTGTATTTATAATATTAAAGAAATATTAGAGTTTGGATACGGAAAACACTCTTCAACCAAACATAGACCAGACTAATCCTGTATGTCAGGGGGATATATTCCCAAGCAGATATGTTGCAGTACATGGAATAAAGGAAATACAAGGAAACCAAAGATTTCAAGTTGAAAGCAAACATTGTTCTAGTGCTGTTCAGTGCCTCACCATGGCCCAGAGTGTAGCTATGGCTCTATGGCTTACAGCATCCTACATTAACTGGAAAAGGCTTCGAGGTTACAGAATCACCAGATGACAAATCCTTGCCGAGTTTAAACCTCCTGAGCTCAGCAGACCTAATGTGCTATTCACATTATTACTGTTAAATGAATTCTTATGAAATTCTGGAAGTCTTGTTTTCATGGAGATTAAATCATATGATGTAAATCACTGTATTTACACACACCAGAGGATGTGATTAACAAGACAATCTTTCCAGTTCATAGCAACAGAACAGCACACCAGAAAACCAGCCAGAAGTCTTCCTACTCAAGTAATGATTTTAAGCTCATGGTACCAAATGAATCATAAAAGATAAACTGGGTTAGTGCCACTATCAGGCTTTTCTAGTGGCTTGCTTTTTGGGGGGGCAGGGTTTTTATGTTTGCTTGGCTTTTTCTTTTTTTATTTTTTTAAATAGTTTTATCTGTAATACCACTCCCTGAGATATTCCACTAAAATGTACAAACAAAATGTAAATAATATATCAGTGAACCAGAATTAATATGACAGAAGTCTTCATCCAGACCTGGTTGTATTTCTGCTAGGTTTTTAGTTACATTTTGGTGGTTTGGTTTTTTGGTTTTTGTTTTTTTTGTTGTTGTTGTTGGTTTGGTTTTTTCCCCAAAACAAAAAGAAAAGTAGGAGGAAAAAAAAATTACAAGGAAAGTTTGATTTGGAAATTTTCTTTCAAGAAATAGCAGCAGTTATTTCTAATACGGGGATCAAAGACCTACAAATAACAGTTGTACAAAGCCTGGTCAAATTCCTGTTGAAGCTACACAGATTTATTCCTCACTCTAGATAGCACATATACCCATACCTTAGTTCTAAGGAAGCTTTGGACATCTAAAACATGGGTAACTTTTAAAATAAATTGATCAGCAGGTTGGAAGGCAAAGAAGTACACTCATGAACTACAATACATATTATCTGACATAGAAAATACATATTATCTGACATAGAACATGAGTAAATCCATATAATACAGACACATTCCTCACACACCTGCATAACTGGAGTACCTTAGAGGCAGATGACTTTTCTTTTGATTGTATTTTGTCTTGTAATTAGATCCTTCAGTCTCCAGACATGCCCTAATGTAACAGCCATTTACTTAGCAAAGCTTTCTAAAGCCTAATGATTTAACCAACTGGAAAAACACCGAGATGACAAAAGACAGCATCTTATTCTGAGAATCTCGGAGTTCTATGGATAATATTTGCACTATGCACTCACAATTTAAGACATTTCTAACTACTGTGATGTAAGATATCTGAGACTGAGATCTACCCTACTTTATCCTATAACAGCTGCTGGGCTTTATATTCTCACATTTTCCATAATACCAGAGGAAGAAAAGCCCTCAAGGGCAAGTAATGTGAATGGGGGAACCATGCTAGAAAGACTGTATCTAGCAGAATACTGTTTAACCTTACAGCTTACCTCAGAATCACAACCACTCGAGAGATGCTGAGTGAGTACATCACTTACTGTCATAAGGAACAACAGCATGACTACTCCAGATTATTAATATGCTCAAATTGCTAATTACCAAAAAGCATTAGAAAAATTACAGCCTTCAAGTACATAAAAAATAGCTTTCCACAAAACTCAGAAAAAAATGCCACTATACTAAATTGTTCATCTCTCCTGCCATGTCACTTGTACACATAGTAGCAATGATTTATAGTCCAGCTGTGTGACAGACAACTATGTCTTTATGTAAACTCTCTAGGATTCCTTTTCCATAAAAGTGAAAAGTGATTTAGCTGCATGAGTTCCATTAACATTAATGGGTGTCACATGGCTAAATCCCCGTGCCCCACTCTAAAATTTTATATCTGTCTGTGTAATTAGAAATAATTTTCGCTGAACTGACTTCCTTTCTAAATGACTGTGTGAAGACACAGCAGAAAAATATTGCAGTGCCAATCCACCATGACATTGGTGACACAGCTCTTACAGAACACCCAAGAAAGTATTTCCCATGATTCTAACCATTTCTCTCCTGCTTTCCTAAGTTCTTTGTTTCTTCCTCCAAGGTATTTTGATTGCTGAAAATAGATTTTATGGGGTTTTTTCTTCACAAAAGGTACAAAATAATAATGGTATCAGTCACAGAAACGAGGTATTTAAGTCATGTGCTTCTCTTTCTTTGGGCCTGCTACATCATTTCAGCCATATCCTATGCAATGAGCTAACAGCTCACGAGCCCACCCCTTCCCTATGCTTAGGCAACTGGTTGTTTTAACCTTTCAGAGCGACTGCTGCACTCAACTTTTCTGCACTATGCCAGAAAGATTTGTCCACGTCTGCTCCTCTGAGTCACATTCAACAATTCATTTACCCGCTATTTCTACCACGACACACAACCAAATGAAACAGTGATCTTGTGCATACACTCCCCTGTGTGTGTAAAATGGAGAATGACAAAAAGTATTATTCACATAGAGAAAGTCTGTTTAGGCCAAAAAAACCCTTTTCAGAGAAGATTTAAAGACTCAGTCAGAAAGAGATGGAGAACTTGGCTTAAGGTAAGTTACCTCCACACTGGAGACTGCTCAAGAGTTGGAAAAGCAAGTATCTCCAGCCAAAGGAACATCAGAAGGGGACAGGGTACCTACTGAGAGCTTTTGCAGTTACATATAGGGAAGAGAGTAAGTATAAATAATTAATAGGAAGGACAAGGTAAACATCAACCATCGGGAGAGAGGGAAGCAGAATTATGAGTGCCTTTTGGTAAGTGTTCACCCCCCACCCCAAGATTTGAGCTGTTGTAATAATGATTTCAATAAAGGGCAAAAGACAGTTAAAACACAAGATAAACACCACAAGAGCAGAATAAAAAGCAAAAGGGAAAAAATGTGCATATTAACAGACACAATATAGAAAAGAAATGCAGCAAATAGGTAAAGCAACAGCAGCATGATGAAAAAGCATTTTAAAATGCCTGAAATGCTTGTTTAGAGTAAGTACTCACTAGAAGTTAGGAATTTGGGTTCAGTCTACTTATTTACAAAAGTGCATAATATATGCTTCACCTGCTGTTGGGAGCTATAAGTAACTGATACAAGTTTTGTATTGACTGAAAATTGAACTGGAAACTTCAAATGGAAGGTTTTTTCAACTGCTGAAGTGTCTCTTAAAAGCTCTCACATCATCAGAAACTTTGTCCCACTTTTGATGTAGCTGAATTCCATGCCATTACAATCCTCTACTAGAAAAGGCCAATTGTTTGGTTCATGCACTCAGGTATATGGTAATCAAGAGCCATTTCCATCCAATAATTGCTTCTTCATGCATACAAATAGAGACATTTATTTCAGTTAGCATCTTTATGGACACCAAGCAAAATCCCACATTAGTCTGTTGCCATTTTCATGTCCAAGCTGAACTGCAGTTCCTATACATTTTTTTCCATCTTCTTTTGGTAATAGCTTATTTTACTGCTGCTCTTTGAACAACAACAACAAATCTCGATCTTTCTAGTTTCTTCTTTCAACATTATTTCTAAAGTGCATTCCAATTTTGACAATACTTTGAATGGATGTGGAAAATACCAAGCTATTAACACTTTTTTTTTAGTGACACTAGATTCCTAGTGCCCCCCTGTAAGACTGCTGTTTTCTATTAAAAAGCCACATTAATGAAACAGACTTCTATGGGAGTTCCCTGAGCAACTACACACATGAAGTTTTACATAGCTTTATATAGCTCTTACTGTCCTGAAGTTACAACCAGTACTATGCAAATATACTCTAGAAACACTTACAGGCCAGAATTCTGTGTCTCATAACAACAGCCGGTACAAAAAGATTCCCAACATCTTTATAAACTCAAAGTCGCTATTCTTTGACAATGAGACACAATTGTAATGGACAGAGTTAATTTTTTTAATCTATCTTTAGAACTATCAATTTAATAGAATATTAAATCTGTTTTACCATTGTAAGCCACAGCTGTGACATTACCCTGAGCTAAGAAACTCATCAGTCTGGTAAGCAACTCTGACAAATGCTCAGCACAACTGTAAACAAATTTATGCCACAGCCATGACTAAAGCATCTGAGAAAATACCCAATTGCCTGGAACACTAAGCTACTTGGATTTCCTTTTTTGTTTGTTTTCTTTTTTATTCTTTAGCAATTACATATATTTTTTTCTTTTTAAAAAATGCAGTACCAATGGCTGAGAGAACATAAATTTGTTCAGTCAAAACCCACCTACTGTGCATCGTGGGTGTTCTTCCATTTGGCAGTTACATGCCTTACATTAAAAATAAATGCAATGCCACTGCCTACTGAATGGCTGAAACCTGACATTCACAGCTACTTACACAGCAGCTGAAAAGAACAATGGCTTTATACTGTTTTGGTAAAATGCAGAAACACATTATCCATCTTGTTACCTGTTGACATTTGATTACTATACCACAAATTACCAAAATGGCAATGCAAAGCAGTTTTAATTAAAAACTACAAGGCATGTAGATACAGATAACTAATCCAGCATGAATTAGAGATGTATAAGATTCCCTATATAACCTTTTTCCCAGGTAAACCAAGAAGAGAATGATTAATGTTCACATTCACAAAACAGATTTAAGACAGAAGGAAAAGTTGATAAAATACAGGAAAGAATCAGAAACAACCAACAAAAACAAAAACAAACAAAAAAAAAAGTAGGAGATTTTAGAGGTGCTGACTGTGATTCACCTACTCTGGGCACACACGTTCAATAGGATAGAATTGTTCTACTGAACTGTTCAGAAAGAAGGGATCTACAATGATCACCTTGTCCAACTGCCTGACCACGTTAGAGCAGACCTGTTCAGAACAGTATCCATACTACTACAGCTAACAGGGAAGGAAAAGACAGACTATAAAGAAAATATTTACATCCAGGCAGGTTTTAATCAATATATTTGTCAATTGAGAAATATTTATCTAGAAAGAACTGGATATTAACAACATCCATGACAAACAGCTGAATTCAACTGCCTCGTGTCATTTTCCTGAAACATTTTTGCCCACTGAAGTCACACAGAGGTAACAGACAAAGTTAACAGAGGTTAAGCTTGATTCACCCCATGTGCAGAATGACTGAAGACCACACACCACAGTTCAATTATCACTTTAGTACCTAAAAAGCTGTCAACATTTTGATTTCCACAAGAATGGAAGTATAGAAACTTTCCTTTAGGCTACTTTTATTCAACAGACAGAAAAAACTTAAATACTATCCAAGACACAAAACTAATTGCCTGTGAAAACATCACGTCCACAGTAACACATCATCATTTTAAGTGTTAGTGCTTTTATTTGTGAACAGATCTTGGACTTCTTTCTCTGCCTCAGTTTAGTTCATCTCCATTTTTATCTTTCCTCACAGCCTTCCTCTCTGTTCCCTGTCAGTTTCCATTGCTTTTATTGTTAAATTATTGTTAAATTGATCTTATTCCCGAAACCCTTCATCATCATCTCTTGTCATTTTGTACCATTTTTATTCCTAAACCTATATTATTACTTCAGATTTAAGAAAAAAAATCCTTTGCATTGAAAGTTTTTATCTTTCTTATTTTAATCCCTTTAATCTCTGTATCTGTCAATCTTTCAAAGATCTAGAGGTACTCTTCTCTTAAGTCTTTAGCCTTCAGGTTTCTCAGGAATTCATTAAGTAGAAAACTTGCAAACAGAAAAGTTTTACTGCTCTCTGAACAGTATCATTATATTCTCACTCAAAATGATCTTTATTAAAATTGCCTTAGAAGGTCATAATTCTAGATGAATGAGTTTTTAGTTTGCATTTGTAGAGAGTAAAATAGAACTAGCTAGAAACAGATCTAAAGTAAGCTTTGCATCCTGGACTACCAATACACCTAATTCCCACATGTCAAGACTTTCATCACCCTCCATCCCAAGTAGGAATACCAGTCGGGAATGACGTCAGTACATTTATTTGTAAACTGCAAAATCACGGGGATATTTCCAGTAGATGTTCAATGAGCACAGTCTTCTTGCTGGTCAGGGGCGGGGGGGGAGGGAGTGGAAAGAAAAAGGTTGAAGCTAGATTTACTGATGAAAGACCACAGAAATCAGGGAATACATCTACACTAGCTCACTTGCTTAGTTTGTATCTTCACATTACACAACACTACCAATTGGGAAACCAATACATAAACACATCTTCAGTTCAAAGCAAGTTCATGCAAGTAGTCATGAATATATCTTAAAGTTAATCATCTGAGGAGAGTCATCAAGCTCAGACTACTGGCAGCACGGCAGGCACTGCTCATTTACAGCTAGATTCCTATGAAGTAAGAGTTCAGTTCTATAATGAGAGAGGACTCATCGTACTGTTTACAATCAGGGTCAATCCACACCTCAAACCGAGTTTCAAAACTCACGCTAACCTTAATACCGTCAAGATTTACTTGTAGATGTCAAACTGTGCAAGTAGTTCTTGCAAAGTTAAAAAAAATAATTCTGTTAAATAAAAGGTGTCCCTTACCATATCTGTGTCCTGGAGTTGCACAGTAAAATTAGAGTTTCTACAACTCTGTATCACTAGCTGTAAAAAAATACTACCTACATTATCATACTCTCCATTCATCACCGTTAAATAACTTGTTTTTGACAAGCAAGGAAAATAGCACTCATTTTTCATTACCATTAGGTGAAATATGAGCAAATAGACTGTCTAAGCAGGTAAATCTCATTATTATTTCTCAACACTGTTTGCTATGAAGTCAAGTTAAAAAATATTCCAATTTTGGCACTGCAAAAGTAGATAGAATGTGCCAATCTAAAGGAAATTTCCTTTACTGTGCACTGCTGCTGCCTGTAAAACTCAGCAGTAGTTTGTTTTAAATCTGTTGCTTCAAAATTATGTGGTATGATTATAGCAGGTAAATATCTCAAGATTTTGTATTGCATACTGCCGCTCTGGGGATAGTAATATCACTTGTTACTCTCTGTAGACTTACAATTTGATGTCTCCTTTAAAATGAACTGTTTGTTTAAAAAAAACAAAAACAACAACAAAAAAAAAAATCACCCAAAACCACCAAACAAACCAAAACCAAAAGCAGTAGTTCTACCCACAAGCAGGTTTTACCATTATGCATTTGATTGTTGTAATTAAGCACTTTATCTTCTTCCCCTATCTTCTGCCTCACTCCTCCACACCAGCACCACCCACCTTCAGTACATTTCTTAGTATTGAACTCCTTTGGAACTGAAAAAACATGCTATTTTTAAAGTTGCCATTACCTTATTTGCTAGATACTAAATCAAACTTCAATACAGTGTATGAAAATCTTTCCTTGATTTTACCTGAGCATGACCAGAATCTAATGCATTCACATGATGTGAGTTGATTCAGTAACATAAGTGTTTTCAATAAGCATGAAGCTGATAGAAAATTTCAGGGTGACAATCCAAACAGTTGTAGGACAATGACAATGTTGGCAATACCTCTGCCTTCTTCCAGCGTATTTGAATCCTGAAAGCAAACTGAACATGCAAGTTCCCTATTATATTCCATTCTGCAAAGTTTATTGCATGATTTCTCTGCTGAGACTGCAAATTCCAGAAAGGTTTAAGTTATTAATCCCAGAACTCCTGCATTCTGTTTCTGCCCTCTTTTCTCTCAGCTGTTGATGCACTCTCCAGTAGTCTCTGACCTGCTAGCACACAGACCATTCTTACACTAGGGATTAAGGTGGGATCCATCTCTGAAATTTCCAACACTAAGAAAATCCTTATTTCCCTCTTCTGCTAAGCACAGGTGATGCACGTGCCAGCACCAGGCCTGGCAGCACAACACACCAAATGAGGGAAGATACTGCACCTGCATAGGAGACCGCAGTGGGGCCTTCCCTGGGCCTCCCCAAGATCACATAGACAGGCGAGGGGTAACCTGAAAGCTGGCACACTGGTCCTGTTCATACTGGGCGCAAGGAAGGAAGCCTGAAGAGGTGTTAGGAATAAAGGTGTCCATCAAACCAAGCAGGCTTTGAGGAAAAAGGGGCAACAACAGCAGAGAACAGTATGGGAACCCACCATGACTTTAACTAGTCATTCTATTAAAACAGATTTGAATGTCAGTACTACAATTCCGTTCTAGCCTGACACAGCAGCAACAGAAAACCTCTGCTTTTGCTGTAACACTACAGAATGATGGACAGAGTTTATTTAGATATGGCTATACAACGTAGGTGTTGACGAACTCAGCTGTAGCAATGGTTGGCATAGCCTGGGGACACAATTATTCTCAGATCAAGATTTTTCATAACAATCTCCCAAGTGCTCTATTTTTCAAATAAGAAAAAGTACATTTCCTCAGCAAATTTAATGACCGATATCATCAAATATATCAGCCTAGATAAAGGCAGAAAAATCACAATATTTAGACATTAAAATATGCAGAAACAGAGTATTTCAGGAAAATAAACTAATCTAACTATTCCATTTAAATAGAACTCTTCCTTCCAGTCATCACTGTATCTATGTCTGTGTCATAATATGAACTCCCTACTCATTACAAACCTGGTCTTTCCTGTAAGCCTGCCTTCTACTGAGTCAGACGACAATTCTCATGAATTTATTTCCATTAGAAGAACTACACAGGGCATGAAGTGAGAGTTTCGGGAGGGAAGAAGTCACTTGGTAAAAATCCCTGTCAGATAAATTCACTCACACAGGAAAAGAAGGAAGTTCATCAGTGAGTGACCTGAAGCAAGGATGAGGAAGATATGAAAGGATAACTCTGCAATGTGATTTCTATGCTATTTTTAACATATCAAGAAAGGGAGATACACTATCTAGCTCGATCTTACTGGCTTGTGCAATACACCAAGTGCCCAACATGCATACTCAATTGCCAATCATATAGGTATATATTTTGCAGAGAGAATGAGATTGGAAATTGAAGGATGCTCCTTCCTCTGTTTCTTGAGCAAAATCAGAATATGATAGAAAGTATTCAAATGTCTGAGCTTAGTCTAACTGAAATTACTGAATTATCATGGCATTATCTTACAATCTCCTGTATTTATTCATCACACGTAATTTGTCATTCTATCACTAAGGATTACACTAAATACTCTAAACTAAGTAATCTGAGTTAGTGAAAAGAGATAATGCTGGAAAAATTAAAAGCTGTCATACCTTTCCACAATGATGTGAAGCACTTTAATCCAGTGTTATTAGTAACAAATTAGAAAGTATGTAAGAAAGATTCATAAGCAGAGTTAAAAATTAAAAGATTCTTTGCTAGAGAAGAGTAGACATCAGGGAAAGAAAGTGCTGACAGAAGTGTCATAGAAACTGCACTAATGACAACTGCACTACTAGCTCACTAGTGAGTATGCAGAAAAAAGTGACAGCAATGATCACTAGGTTATACTACTCTCCACCAAAAAACTAACCAGATGTAAATGGACTATATTTTAACCAGAGGTGCTTGCATAAAACATGCTTCAACCCAACACCTAGATATTTCTGTTTTTCCAGACATGATTTCTAAGGCATTTATCTTAAAACTCCTCATGCAGGAACTGAGGATCAACAATCAATTTCAACTGCTCAGACAACACCAGGCAGACAGAAAACTGCACAAAGAACAACTTCAGGAGTCCTTGGGTGGCACAAACCAGTTCTCTCCTGTCTCCCTAATTTTCATGACAGCAAAAAGTTCAAGGAATACAGCTGAGATTCCTTTGATTCTCAGTTGCAAAACACAGCAGCGTGGGAGGGAACCAAACAAAACCATACTGCAACTTAGCAGAGGTGATGGTAGCTCTGTGCAGCACTGGCGCACACACACACAGCTCCAAACCAGCCTCAGGACTGAGGTGATCTACACAATAAGCTCAAATATAGCAAGTCCTGTGTTCACACGTCTTACCGTAAATGACACCTAAAAATATTCTTAGCACAAAATATTCTGCAGCTTATGAATTTTGAAATAAATGGAACTAGAAAGAAGGCAATCAACAGGAAGAGTCACCAGGTTTGAGCCCAAATTACATCCAAATTTTGTTTTTAGTTTTTTGTTTTGTTTTTTTTTCCCCTTTGCTTTTGTTTGTTTGGGAGTTTGGAAGGGGTTTTTTGTTGGTTTGTTTGTTTGTTTTGTATGGTTTCTTTGGTTTTGTTTTGTTGGTTTGTTTGTTTTTACATTGAAGAGGTCTTCATCTTTGGTTTATAATCATGGATGATTTTGCCCAATCAAGTATTTTTTTCTCATAACAGCCCTTGTTACAGTTACTGCTGGTTGTTGTCTCAGAAAAGATAAAAGACAAAAACCACTGGACATGAAATAAACCTACTGGGAGAGGTTCTGCTCCACCAGAGAAATGCGAAGGCAGACAGCCTTTGACACCACTCCTGTTGTTTGTTAGTTCTGGCAGCAAAGAATCAGTGCCTTCAGTGTTGTTATTACAGCAGCCCCTAGGAACTAAATTAAATTATTAGTTACATCAGTGAATTAACAATGTAAAATTAGCTAATTAGAGTTTCATGAATTATGTCCTGGTTTACCAGTTTTTAGTCATAAAAATTAACTGTGTAATTATTCAGCAGATACAAACAATCAAGACAAATCCAGTAACTGACCAATTTCATTGTCATCTCACTTCAAATAAAATGTTTGTAAAAGAGAAGATGATAAACCAGGAGGATATTTAACGATATCCTATTTCTACTCCAGCTGCTCAAATTATTTTTGTCTTTAGCATCTGCTAACACCATCATTGTAAGAATTTAAAAACTAACAGTATACCCTGACTAGGTTCCTGTATTAATTTCTAAATTAATGAAGTAATTCCTTTGTATTGAGAAATTTGCTAATCAAAATGACTGGTCAGTACCAAAGTCATTTATCATTCTTGTCAACATATTTATCTTGTTCCTTAATGTATTAGGCACATTAAGAGATATTAAAATGTATCAAAGTTTGAGAAGATAACTGATAAAGGCTGTGTATTATTCACTGTATTTGGAAAGAAAGCAAAGACCCTGTATATCATGCAACAGGACAGGGCCATCCAAGCATCTCAAGATGGAATTAACATCATAAACTAATCTGGAATCAGGCAAATAGATAGGACAGAAGCAAGCAATTAAGCAATGTGTCCAGAATAGCACAAAGCCAGTGGCACAGTAGTGCCAAGAATATTTAGGGTTTTATTTAACATATCAATACTATCTGCAGTAAGAATAATGAACAAATTACAAACAGTACTGTACTATATCTAATGATATGATAATTCATAATGAAGACTTGTACCTTGGGACTTGAGTAGTTAAACAGCATCAATCACTAGGAGCCAACGAATACAGTAAGTCTGTGCATGGACTCATGTTCTCTGTCTTTCTTGCTCCCTTATAAGCTCTTTGTCCCAATGCAATAAATCGTAGTACAGGTGGTCCCGACTGTCCACTCAACTCCTAGTCACAGAGTTTTCCTAAGCAGTCAGTGCCAGAACTGATTAACAGAACAATATTGTTTCCTGATAAAAGGAAACAATGCTGCTCTGTATCTCAAAAAAAAAATCTATCTTTCTGACCAAAGTAGACTTTAATAATTCCCAGTTTGAAAAACTGTAATTTCATTTCCACAAACAAAAATTACTTGATAGCGCCTGCATTGAATTAATTTTGTACTTCTGGGAAAATCAACAACCAACCTTTTACGTAACAGGCTGAAATAGGAAGAACATTGTGCAGGCATTGCAACAACATGCCAATTACCATGGTGTGGTCTCTGGTGAAATATATTTCCAATTTTCAAAGTTGAAAGACCTTCAATAATGGTAATTAAAGATGCTCTAATGCTTAAAACCCTAAATACACCAGGGATGGAAAAAGAGATTAAACAATTTCCAGTGGCTTAGCATGCAGCTGATGTTGCAAAAACATACTGGGACACTAGCAGAAAACACCACATTGCCTCATTTACAAGCACTCTCTGAACATTTTACTGCCAAATCACGGCTGGAACTTGTTTTGGAACGTGCCAAAAATCGTATCAGGGACCTTCCTAACAGTCTACCAGCACAGAGAGTTGGGTCCCAGCACCCAGGACATCTCCTAGGCATATCTGAACTGAGTATATCTTCAGCCCTTATTTGCAGTATACCTGTTTTGTTCTCAGTTGTCTCTGTGCTAATGAAAACATGCATTCTAAATCCTTTTACGTGTCTAAATTGGATAAGTGAACTGATAGATATTAAACAATATCCTCAATGGCACAACTAAATTTTATGTAAATCAGTAAAAAACTCAGTAGGGCAGATCACCTATCACCATTAGTTCAAGTCTTGTCTTTTAATAGAATAAGCAGCCTCTAAATTGAGAAAAATTACAGCGGAAGTAAAATGTGGTAATCGAGTTCATGTTGTCATCTTCTTCAATGCACTAATATTTCAACAGATTCAAAGACAGAACACATTAAGGCATGTTTAATTTCTCTTCCACATTAATTTTCTTTCACAACAGACAATTGAAAAGCCACACAAAGAGAACAAACTACCTACATTTTATGTGCTGAGTGGTTACTTAGAAGTTAAAAAAAAAAAAAAATCTATTCACTTGCTATTTGTATTTCTCCTGTATTAATGCCCAAAGCTTGGCCCTAGTTTAGTACTTATCTTTTCTTCACAAAACAGACTAAAACCTGAATTTTATCCTTAACCCAATTTTTATCAAGACTCTACACAGAACTACAAAAGTACCTAGTACTAGGAGCTGATATCCAACACTACACAGATCAAATATAGAATACTTTCAAAATAAGTTAACACTGTATGAAGCAAAGCTGGAGGAGCTCTATTAGTGGTTTTGTTTATGCTCAGCTGTAAATTTATCTCTACCTCCTCCTCCCTCTTTTTCAACCTCACAACCTCAACCCCCAAAACAATTTTTTCACTTATTCCCCAGTCTTACTAATTACCCCTGCCTCTCCAAACCAGGACTTACTCCATGTTGCCTTCCTCATCTTATCAACTCACGTTTCCCACCTCCATGCACCCACAATTCCTAATCTGTTAATGCACATCTTCTTAAACACTGCCAAGCACACCAAAAAGCAAGGGACTGCTATTGAGTACAACACGAAGGAAGTTTTTAATTGGCATAGTCACTGATGTACAATTAAGTTTCAGCTTCCATCGTATACTTCTAGATAGGCAGAGTCAGCTCCTGCTACTGCTGCTGAAAACCATGAGGACCTGTAAATACAGTAATGCTGTAGTGTAACTCCTCACATTTAATCTACTGGATTGCCATACACATGGAATATATTATCAACAACCAGATCACGTTTTCTTTTATCCTTCTATCCACATCACACGGTTACAGCCTAGAAATGCCTCTGTGGCACACATGCAAGAAAAGAACTACTTGATCTCAGCTCAGATAATTTTAGAAGCTCACTGATACAAGCAGGTTCTGTAGCGTACGCAGTGGAATTCTCACCCGCACTGCCAAAGGTATCCAGAGGTAAAATAAACCACACAATACAGAAATGGCAGAAGGGCTTGAGAGAGACAGAGCTACTCTTTACAGAAACACTGAGTTAATTTTAAAACCTACACCATAACAAGAGAAAATTAATGGAAGAAATTAAATTCAAAATTAACAGAAGAAAATAGTATATCCATGATGAAAGTGTTCTGGTATTTGAATGCGTTTCACTTTCCATATTGCCATTTGGTTTTGCTATTTCCATTAAACTGAAATAGCCGTAGCCCCACTTTAAGGTGCCTCAGAAATACTAGAAGAATCCTGTAATAGAAAAACACCCATTTATTTCTAAAGATGATTCACAACTACCTAAATATAAAATCCATATTCTGTATTTTAACAAAATAAGTTAAAAATATTATAATAAGTATTTCAAATAAAAAATAAATATGTTCTATCAGTAACTCATACTGATCTCTAATCAGATTTTTTTGGAAGGAATTACATTCATTTATCCTTTTTTTTTTTGCTTTGTATGAAGGTCTTGTTTATTTCTACAGCAGTATCTACATTTTATGATTACTAGCCCTTTTTCAGAGCTCTGCAGCGTTTCATTATTGACTACTTCTCTTTCTCTGAAGTTTTATTGTTCCATCTGGCATTTTAATTATAGATCTAGTATCAATTTCACATACTTGCTGAAGAGGAAAAAAATTGACTTTAATACTTCCCTGCAAATTTACATCATGACTCCATTAAAACAATTAATTTTGCAAGAGAAGTCCAGCATTAAGTATTTTTCCATTGTAATACAGAAATATATCTGACTATATGTTGGACAACATTAGAAAAAATAAATTAAATTAAGGCTAACGTTTAAATACTCATCATTTTCAGTTTTACAGGAAATCACAAGAAAAAAAAACACCACTAAAACTGAGTTTCAGTAAAAAAAAAAACCAAAAACAAACAAAAAAAAACAAACAAATAAAAAAAACTTGGTCAAGGCTGACAATGAGACCAATGACACGAAGCTAAGTGTTTCTGAGGACAAACACAGTTCTATCTGCCTACCTTCCATCAATCCAGTACCAGGCAGGTACTGGACACGCTGACTGGACGCTCTATTCTGTACCATGCACAAGCAAAGTATGAGAGAATAACAAAAATCAGCAAGAAACCCTTTAATGGCATTTCACTTGAGACTGAGAGCCTACGAGTGACAGGTCTACAGACTTAATACTTCTGCTTAAATGAAAAGTGTTAGTCATTTGGTATCAAAGGTCCATGGCTGAAAAACTTGTCACATAACACGTGTAGAAAGTCCTGTCACTGCAATTTAATCCAGACAGGTCAGACCTCTAGAAGAAAGAGGAAAACACAAACAGAACATCAGAGGAGATATTTACTGTGAACTAACACAAAGCTTCCTCATTAAGCTAATCAAGTAAGCATACAAGAG
Source organism: Caprimulgus europaeus (assembly GCA_907165065.1). The sequence goes on along the minus strand of OU015538.1, from coordinate 16,749,388 downwards.
TTTTTCCACAGCATCAATATATGCACCCATATACATAACTCCAAAAAACCACCATTCATGCCTTGCTATGGGTAAAGGAAAGTACATCAGTATTCTTGGTAAAATCCAACCATTTGTTTATAACTTTCTGTATGAAGCATTATATTTGATACATCATGTCATGTTGCTTCACTTGTTTCATGTACTGTCACAATACCCAGTACGATTTGACAGGTGTAATGTGACAAAATGTAAGATGTAACATGCCTTGTGGGAAATTTAAAACCATGGGAGAAGGTTCATTTCCAAAAAAACAATGTTCCCTGCCCCCACCAAGTGTCTTCAATCAGCTATTTTAAATATGACTTAAAGAAATAACTGCATAGTTGTGTAATTTTTGTATCCACTAATAACGTGAAAATTACACCTCTGAAAATATCAGATAAATAACTCAGAAATTCTTATTTTAGCATGTTCTCTTCCTCAATTTACTAGTTAGGTATTGTCTCCAGAAAAAGTGCACTGCTTGTTAGAAAGTCAAATGACTTTCCACTCAATTTTTAATTCTTATTCCTCCACAGGCAAGTCCAAAACCAGAAACTTGTATGTTTAATTTCCTGTTCACAACTGCTTCACAATTTACACACTATATCCACTGCCACAGACTGAAGAATTCTGTCTCCTCCCCAATAAAATACTACAACTGATCCTTTGTATTAAGTAGTTTATGGCTGAGACTGCTGTTTCAATCTGATCAGTAGAAAACAGCTAACGATGACATGAAATCAAAAAGCATTACCTTGGCTGAATTTTCTACACTGACTAAGCAGATTTATCAATTCAAGGACAGAAAGGGAACAGGGGGCAAGAATTTCAACTCTCCTTAAATGCAGATTACTGACACAATTGAGATAGTTACACCAACATAAAGTTGAATTCAACAGGACCCTCTGGAGTTTTAAATCCTCTGTACAGTGATTCTAATGGGCAGTGTGTGCTTTCTTTCAGGCAAACTGACAAAATAAAAATGAAAAATATGCAAGTAGGGATATATTCACCTCACTGAACTATTCAGAAAATAAAAATTAACTATCATTTCCTTGTTTATGTCCTGTTCACAGATTATCAATTTTTAAAACTGGAGCAAATGCATTATCTAAATTTCTTTCCATTATCACAGACTGTATTGAAGTTCATGTGGAATGAAACTAACAGTGAGAAACAATATTCTCTAACAATAATTATTTTCAAATTTAAGTAAACTGCAGAAATAGTTTGCTAGCTTGTGCTACATCAGTCCTTTAATGGCATATTTTACTATTAAAATACATGCTGCAAAATGAAAAGTCTTCCCAATTAGTGTCTTGGCTCCTTCTAGTCACTCCATTTCATATTATAATATATTCACAGAAAGCTTAATTCGTCATTAAGAAAAAAAAAAAACCTCAAATTAAGTACCAGACAAAGGCTGGGAATACTAAAGCCAATCAGGCTGATGATAGCTCTAGGAATACAGACCAGAGCAGCAAAAACCTTCATTTAATGCAACTGAAATTTCTACCTGCACACAGACTGCACCAGCAGTGCAGCCTAAATTCCGTTTCATTCCAGCATCCTGATGAAGGGGCTGTGTGCAGTCACACCGGGGGCTTGAAAACAAAGTCATGTTTGGTCCAGGCAGCCTCTGAGGCGCCTCACGGGAGTCCTCATTCCTTTCTGGTTAGCACTTCGTGCTTTGTAACATGGAATTTTCACTCAGACTTAATCTTACAATGCTTTGCTCTGAGACTGCCTAGATAAACTCTCTTCCCAGAGACAACAGTGAGACAACAGTGATAACCTGATGCAAGGAAGCCAACTTTAAATAAAAAAAGGTGGGGGGGGGGGGGGGGGGGGGGGGGGGGCAGTTTGAGGCTCTGAATAGCAGTGTTTCTGAATCAAATTATCTTTCTCCTGAATAAATCACCTAAAGTTTGAGGGCTTCTTTTTCACAACCTAAGCTAACACTCCCAGTAGAAAATTTTGTATTATTTGTTTCATAACTATGTTATTTCACATAGAAAAACAAGTTATTTTCCAGATATAAATAATGACATTTTGTACTCGGTTTTGGAAGGAAAGGAGGTCCTGATGATATAGCCTAATATGAAACGAAGAGCTAATCTCAGACATCTAAAGTAAGAAAAAAAAAAATACTTCTCTCTGCAGTCTGATCCTCAAGTGACATTATACATATCAGACATTACACATCTAGAATACGGAATTTTCCAAGAATTACATAAGGAAGGAAAATAATGGGGTAAAATTGAGGATTAGTAATTAAATTAGTAATTAAAATTACATTACAGACAAAGTCAAATTGCAGTACATGGCAAAAAAAATCCTAATACATTATCAGCAAATGAACTTAGATGACAAGTACACTCTCAGATTATATAAAATCTTAAGTGACTCACTATCTCCATCATAGCAGGGTCCATCATAACATGGAAAATGTTCACAGTTAACTGCTACCTGCACACGTTAACAACAGCATTTCATAAACTGCATCAACATGGATCGTTTTGATTATTTTCACTGAACATGTAACTATTTTGAGAAATCTTTCGTCTTAAAAAACTTATGAGGAGTTATACTAAATGTGTAGGGATGGTAAAACTATTTTCTTCTCTTTAATATTTCTCAATGCATTCCATATTTTAGTGAGTTAAACTTTATTTACTCTTGCCATACAAGTCTTGCAATTGCCCTAACCAAAGAGCTGACCTCTTAGAAGTTCAAAATGCACAATGTGTGGCCTATGTTAGAACACTCGTGGCTGTTATTTCTTCTATAAGGGATCTAAAAAATCTCAAAATTCAGCTTCTTTTTTGAAGCTACTGAATATACTATGCATTTCAGAGCTGCCAGAACTGAATATCAATTTTTATTTCTTTCTTTATTTAAATGCTAGTGGAAATGAGATATAGTCACATCTCAAAGGAGAGTCGGAGTATGGAAGCAGGCTATTAATTTATTTCCCATTACCATCTGGGTTTGTTTTTTTTTTTTTTTTAAACGGTTCATAACAATTTATCATTTGTTCTGCTTAGCCCACACCTATCAAAGTACATTCATAAATATGAAACTGGAAAATATAACATTCTGATATACCACAGCTGTAAACTAATCTGACCAGTGGCCTAACAACAGCATTTTAAATCAGTGTCTCAAGTCTTTAATGCTTAGATGTACAGTATGTTAATTAAATAATCACTTGTCAGTGAAGTTCCCTTGCTTAGGTTACTCAGACTCCCATCTAAGCAAGGTTCTAATTACTTGATTGATTCTTATAGTTACCTCTTGGAATACAAGCAACTACCTAAAATCATTACCTGAGCCTCTAGTAACGGGCAGAGGGGAAAGGCAGGGGGTGGTGGAGAACAAAGTCATAAATCTTTGACATCCCAGTCCTTCATCCTATAGGCTTTTAGCAGTGGAAAAGCATTTTTAGTCATATATATTACTAGTAAATAAAACAAAACTGTAAAATACTTATGATCACAACCTTGAAATTCCGACTAGAACACTGGGGAGCACTGCCTTCCTCAAAAACAATTCTGCCAGAATCCTTACCTGGCTAGTGGCACACACCACAGGGGCACATCAAATCAGAACCTTCATTTCACCTTTCTAAGGATGTCAACTGCCAGTCTCTTTTTTTAAATCATCTTCCTTCTACAGTGGAACGTTTCCTTTTCCCCAGCTGCTTGATAAAACTAAAAAAAGCAGCCAGTTTCTGAAGTGGGCTAGAAGATGGGCTTCCATGGTGAAACTGGTACTTATTTACCAAAGACAACATCCTACGCTACTCACTTCCCTTGAACAACCAAAAAGCCATTTACAGTGACAAGTTCTGTTCTCAAATTGTTTGAAGGGTAAAACTTTTGACAGGTGAAAACAAACACCACTGATTTAGAAGCAGCAAGTGTGCTTTTTACAAAGCACAAAAAGTTTATTATAATAAACAATACAAAGAAATCTTAAATGCATCGTGTATTTTTATAAAAAGTTCATAAGAGCTAATTCATTTTTTAAATTAGGCTATCATGTAACTTACAGCCTACAATGCCTTTCACATCACACTGAATTGTTCCATATAGACATTCTCAGAATTACCTTCTGAATACCAAAAAGCAGTCATAGAGCAGTAAGAACACTTGACTTTAGAAAGACTAGAAAGGTATATCACCCACTAAGTTACAAAATTTTTTGTTCCTACAATTTACAACACTTCTCTGGTCATCATGAATTAAAAACAAATAAAAAACACACACAGAAAAGTCCATCTTGATCTCCCAGAGAAAAGATTGCTTTAATCTTAGCAGCTTGTTTTGATCATGACATATTGCTGATCATTGTGTAAGTTTTTCCAAGTTATCTGGGCATACAACTAGTCTCAAGACTTTGCTCTCAGTGACTTGTACCAATTAACCACCTAGAGTCACTTCCCTCCCCTTCTGTCCGTTAAATAGAGAAAAATCTCTATTTAAATAAAATCAAATATTTATGTAGAAAATATTCTAAGAATTATACTACCACACAGTAATCTTCAAGTGCAGTATAATGCTGCAGTCTGTTCAGTAAGGCATCATAACTAATATCCCCCATGGAAAACAGAATAATAGAAAAGACAACAAAAACACCAAGACTCGTAGCAGTTTTTAGTAGCTTATAAGGCGGCGGGGGGAAGAGTGATGCATCCAGATCTTTTCATCCTGTGCTCTACAGCTTCTATAGAGCTCTCCTAGTGCACAGTAGTCTGCTCAGATTTTAATCCTTTGTGGGTTTCTTTTATACTTCATTTATAAAATTTATTTATAAAACTATCCTGGTATCCAAACTGCTGTCTTTTCAGTTTTTGTTTTGTTGGGTTTTTTTAACATATATTTAGCATTTCAATTTGAAGACCATGCATTAAAAATTTGGGAATAAAAAATGGGTGATGTTATTTCTATAAAGATCGAGCAATACACATTAAGATAAGAAGGCACATAATGATAGGTACATGTTTCTCAAAAGAGAAAACCTTCACGTCTTTAGGGAACAAAGTCAAATTGATTTCCAAGCAGTCAACAGCAAATTTAAGAAGGACTTTAGAATGCAAGAGGAACTTGGACCACTCCCTACATAGAAACAATTCAGTAATACTGCACACTTGTGTATCTACCAAAATTCTTTTTTTTTTTTTCTGAATACTCATAGAATTTCTGTTGCTGGTTTTGTGAGTGGGTTTCAGGAGCCCTGTTCCAAACAAGCCCATGGATTTATTCACAGTGTCTCCACCAGAGGGCACGACAGGATTTCCCAATGAGCCAGACGCAGCGAGTGCGGGAGAGCTGAGCACTGCTATAAAAAACAAAGAACAGACATGTAAGGTTTCAGCAGGTGCTTTTTTATTTATTTGGGAATTTTTCTTGGCACCCACACCCACCCACTGAGTACCTTTCTGTAGTATAATTAACTTTGGAGACACAGCAGAAAGCTTTTGAAATTAAATGACCCAGTAAAATAAATCTTTTACATTCAAAACTCAACATTATATCAAGACCATAGGGATGATTTCACCTGTGCCCTGTCCTAAATCCCCCTCACCTCTTTCAAAGTTCAACTACTATGCTCAGGTTGGAACCAGACCACCAATTTGAAACAACTCATTACCAGCATTTAGTCATCTTACCTTCAAGTGTTTTTTTTCTAAAAATAAAAAAGCCAACAACCTGCTTAAGAGAATGTAGAAATATAATAGAACATGTACAGCTTGCATGCATGATGAGACTACTTTAAATTTCTCTTACACAGCAAACATCAGATGAACTTTCAGAATTCATTTGGTTTACATTATCTCCAAGTTCCAGAGTTGCAAGGACCCAGCTAGGCTTCTCCTGTCCTTTTATTTGTTTATTCCTGTTTTCCCCAAACAAGCATAGGCCTAATGCCCGTATTGTTCAGTGACTCTTGCGTGGCCTGCCTTCCAAGTCTTGATTCAACTAGAACTGCTCCTTCCCAAACTGACCAAGAACATTTATACTGATAACCTGCTGATTACTGTTTCACTGTGTCATACTTCAGCTTTCAGCAGCTCTCACAGAGGTCTCCAGAGGGGCTGAACTGAAACAGTTCCTCATGAATTCCAATATACCATGTCTTCTATGCAAAAAATACTTGACGATACAGAGAAAGATTAATTATTCAACACCATCATATATGGCTTCAAAGTAAAACCACTGGAATAAAAATTAAATATTAAGCCATTTGTATTAGCCATTTGTTCCATCTCAACTCTTGCCCAATGACCGAAGAACTTATTTTCCGAATCCAAAACGGTAAAGAATTTATTATCATTACTGGAGCCAGGCAGCAGCCCAAGACAAAGCCTGATGGTTGCTGAAAGAGGCAAATGAGGGCAGCTGCTTGCACAAAGAGAGGACCAGCAAGGGCCACAGAAAATGGCAGAAGTTGACTGCACTTACTTTAAGAATCAAGGAAAAAACATTAAAAGAGTTGTAAAACATACATCTGAGTCCTCTGACTGCCTCTGACCCACCTGTCAATATTTCAATTAAAATATTGGCAAAAATGCTTATCCATAAGGTAAAATGTTTAGTGCTAATAGCACAGGACTGTGTAATAAGCAAATATGAGAAGCTGAACTGCTTCAATACCTCCCATTCGGAAGTTAAAGTGCCCACTCTAAAGTTCCAGACAAAGCTTTTAGACTCAAAGCACATCGCTGTACACATATGTCACTAATCCAGGAGCCAAAAATAATGGAACTCATGAAATAGAGGCTACTGCTAAAATTATCTGGATATTCTCTGAACTGTTCTTGCAAGTCTTACAAATGAGTGGCCCATGGCAGATGCCTGCCAACATGAGTCTTCAGTTACAGCACTTGTACCAGATAAAGACAAGCACACACACAAATGTGTGAAAAATTGAAATGGCAAAGACTGTTACAAAGAAAAAAGTGTGAAAAACTGAAATGACAAAGGCTGCGTTAACAGCTTGTCTCAGAGTCACAAACTGCAATAGCTGCTAGCAGTTGCAGAGTTAGAAAGAGGTAATACCACAAAAGGATTGACTTTAGACAGACCTATTTTTTTCTTTGTTCACAGGTAGCTTATCAGCAGCTGAGTGTTGTTGACACACTAAAATGTTTATAGATACCCAAATTTAACAACACATCATCAGGAGATGATTACCAACAAGTAATCATAATGCTCTTTAAAACAAACAAACAAACAGAAACTGCAACACTAAAACAAAATACCTAGGAATAGAGAAGTATCCACTTTCAACTTCAGCATTCTGAAAATAAAAACATACATGACAAGATATGAAATGTAGATGAAATGCATATGTGCATCAATATTTGAATTGCCTTTCTACAATTCTATCAACCTGTTTAGGGCTACTTAAAAAAAAAAGAGAGAGAAAAGCAACTACAGAAGGCTTATGGAACACAGGCATTATCTTCTACCAGTTGCATGAAACACTGCCACTTAGATTGACCCATGGGATTTCTCTGGTCCTCTTAAAGTCCTCTTCCAGTTATCAGAAGATTGGATTTTAAAAAACCCATATACAATAGCTTCAGCTCTTATGTTAACAAAGAAAAGTCTGAAAGCATCATGTAAAAATAAATTAAGGAGTTAAAAAAAATAGAAAGTGAATAAAGTGAGCCCAAAATATGATATCCTTTCAAAATTTCAATTTAGTCTACAAACTTTTGACCTTCATTTTTGACATCTTTTTGAAGGTCTGGCCTTTAGGATTAAATTAAGGCTATGATGTTCACCCTGACTTTGAGAGAAAGAAACAGATATTGCATAGAAGATAGGTTGTTTGAGAAACACACGTGCATACCTTCCCAACTAAAGTCAGAATTACATTTTACTTTTGCAGGGTTCACAAGACACATGGGCCTTAATTCTAAATTTGACATGGAGTAATTCTATGATCTATATGAAATGTCACTGCTTTTAAGCTGCAGAGGTACAACACATGACAGCAGTATAATACACTGAAGTAGCTGCACTGTATCAACATAATCTATTTTAACTTATAAGCTCAGGTAAGTCTCTCTTAAATATGTGTATTTTAGAAATCACTCCAAAAATCACAAGTAAGTTAAATAAATAGACTTATCTCATCTAGTCTTTCTTTACTAATAGTACATAGCTCTGTATAAGTAATTTTTCACCTTCTCATCTTAATGAAGCCCTCAAAGCCACCCATGAAAGATGTGTCTATAATTTAGTCTTGTACAGTCTTTCTACATTTTAAAAAGACAAACTTCACTAACACTGTGTTAACTTTTCAAAGTAGTTCGAATTGAAACATCTTTCATGTTAAGGGGAAAATAAAACAACTTGTACATCTGGGAAAAAAAAAAGATTGGAAACCAAAGTAAAACAGACAGTAGGAAAAAGATGTTATAAACATTCTAGGGGTATGAAAACATGGCTAAAGAGGATAAAACACACAGAAAATTGACAAGTATTAACAAAATAGATGTCCCTGCTGTTCTGAAATCTTCTTACAGTGTACAGATTAATAAACAGCTAGATATTAAAGCTTCTGAATTTCAACTTACTGGTCAATCCCTTTTATTACCATAGCAACCAACAGTCAAAACAACAGAAATAACATTTGCCTTTTGCATACATACAGACCGCATTATCTTTTCCAAATTTACCTTGTCTCCAGGACAACACTGCCTTCCATTTTCATCAACCTTTTCCACATGACAAAGTCCTTTACACAAGTAAACAGTTTGTCTTCCCTTATTCTCATCCCACATTCTTCACCAGTTTTTCCATTTCTTACATTCTGTGATTTACTTTCTTCCCAGTCTCTCCAATGAAACATTAAATAGTACAGAGCTAATTCAGTAGATTTACTTAACTAATTTACTAAACTGATTTCTCTATAAATACCATATTTTTTTCAAAATCATCCATGAAGACAGTTTCTTAAGTGGTATTTCAGAAATCTACTAGAAATTTGTTTACAAAGGACTACAATAGTTATTCTGTGCTGGTTAACAGCTTTGCCCTTCTTTATTCACAAGGCCCTCAGAACTCAACATCAAGACAGAAAAGTAACTACTGACATACTCTCATCTGGCCTCTTGGAACCAAAGTGAAATTTCAGCTCCATTTTCAGAAAACAGACCGAACAGGTACCAAATTTATCTTCCATCTCCTAATGCAACTCTTCTATTTTTGCTTTATCTTATCAGTTTGTCTGCAAGATCAATAGGAAAGCCTGTGCCACCTTTGTCTGTATCATGCTGCAGTGTAGTATCACGTGCTCTCATATCCCAGACAGCAGATGGATGTCATTTTTATGGTATTGTCTCCAGACTTTTTACTGGCCAAAACCTTTGATCATTTCTGATTTTCACATACCAAAACAAAAGCCCAATTTTGTTCTTCTAAATTATTTTAGAAACCTTTCACAAATTACTATGCATTAAAGTCCAGTGTGCGGGATAAGCAGTCAAGAAATTCATTGTTGTAACCTTACACAGTAAATTTATTTCTAGCTAAGACATATACATGGCAAAATGCATTAGTCCACTCAGTTCTTAGTACACTCAGGCGTATGTCAAAGCTGTACACATTAGTCATTAGAAGCCTTCTCACTTCAAAACATAGTTTCAAAGACACTTTTCATGTACTAAAGCAGGACTTGTTCACGTCCTCCTTGTTTTATCTGCTTCCTGTCAATGAGCTTTTGAAAAGTTGGAGCAATACGTGTAATCTTTCTTTTCTCTGATTTTTCAGGACAGAAAATTATTGATTCTGCTCTATTTTAGATATTTCAATTTAATACTTGTAAAAGCTGGAAGATCAAGGAGGTAAACAGATTCAAATGACTGACCTTTCACATGATAAAGATCACTAACTAGAAAAAATAATAATTAAAAGCAAGCTTTATGGCATTACACTGGAAGGGATACAGTTGTCTACCTGACATGCTGGTACATATTTTATTAAAAGTCTTTCTTGTCTGTGTGACATATCAAAACAGAAAACTGAAATCTGTTTTCCTAAATCCAAGTTAGTGCATATTAACAACTTAAAATGACATCCTGAGGTTCAGATGATCAAAGGTATCTGAATATTGGACTGCAGATTATGTGTACCTCCATCTTCTCTAAACAAAGTTTTCTAAACTTTTTCCAAGCAACCATAAACATCCAGAAAGGAGAAAATTACAGGTGATAATTAAATCTGTTGATAATAATAACCAAAAGCAATCAAGAGACACCATAAGTAACACAGCCATATTTGAGGAACATCCCAAGAAAATTACTCAATTACTATTAAGTGGCACTTAATGGATAAAGCCCTCATGTAAAGATTGTACATGGGATGTTAGAGTTTTAGCTCAAAGTAATCTCTTTGATTTAAGGTACATCAAAGGTATTTACTCAGTATTTATTTAGCTTTTTTGCTACTGACGGCTATTATTTTATTTGAAGACTAAGTACAAAAAATAAAAAGCAGAAACAGTTCCCAAATCCATTCTAAAAGATAATTAATCTGAAGTAATTTAATGGCTAATGGTATTTTAAACTGTGTCATGCCATCCAAAATACAGTTTGTTGATAACCGAGTTTTAATTTTATTAATTGAACATGTTAAAAAGTTTGCAGCAATAAAACTGGAAATATTCTTAAGGTACCACAAATGAAAAAGCAGTTCTTAAATTAATCATCACATCAGAGCAAGGGCTGTTTTCCTTCACCATCAGGCAGAAGGCTTAAGAGTGATCTGCACAATATGTCTGCAAAACACCGTAAAAGGTCAAAACACATTTTATGTTCTCAAGCCTACCAGAAGTTTCATAACTTCCCACTGAAACCTTTCTTAAAAGCACCCAAATTTAACTATCACAGAGGAAAAAGAATAACAGCACAGAGATCACACTAAGACAGACCTTCCTCCAAGAATTACTTAAAGGAAACAATGCATCTCATGTCCAAGAACACTGCATTCTGTCTTTCTACGTTAGTTATTCAGGCCCATGCTATGATGAAAGTAATACTAAGAATTTTATTGCAAGTAATTTTTCAGATCCACAGGAAGAGTTTTCTACATTTCCTTGCATATTTTCATTTCCCTTTTTCAGTTTACTCATCAGCCTTTGTTCAAAGAATCCTAAATTTCCCATAAGCTTGGCTGAAAAGCTGTTTCAAATACAAAATGACATCTATCACACGAAGAAATGCACCGATTTTGCAACAATTAAGGGAAATGCTGTTACCATGGTCTACGGGAAGGGTGACATTGACAATTCTGAATTTTAGCATACCTGAATACTCTGTGAAGCTATGCAAGCAGTGAAGCTTTTAGAACTGCAAGCCAACAAGTACAAACATCCATTTTTGGGCAGCTTCAAGTTGTCGAGCCTAATGTCAATTTTATAACAAGATCAATGTTTCACCTCCTCTCCTTCCTACTAAAGAAAGCTGAGAGAAGGGTCACAGACTTTTGACACTTCAAAGTCCAGCCACAAACCCCCATCTTACTGAAAGTCCAGGAAACTGCAGACACCAGTAGAGAAACTCATCATGAAAGTCTTTGATTTTCTTTTCTAGAGATTCCAATAGACCTGAAAGAGAACTAGTGAGCTGAGGAATTGATCTGAAACACTTCTGACTGCTCTTTGCAAAAAGACTGGCGATTCAGTTCCATGTTATGAAACAGTATGATTTCCACTAGCACTTAATGGAGTGGATATATGTCTGAGAAAACACTATGTACTAATTAAAGAACCCCTTGAACAGTGGAAAACACAAAGTTAGTCAAATTCCTCTTCTCTTCCCACTAGGACCATCTGGTCATATAATCCTGTGCTCCAGCTCATGCACCAGATGGATGCTTCGACCATCCATCATTCACAATACAGAAGGACCTATGCCAAGTTCAACAAAGCTCCAGTAAATGCCATTCTTTCGGAAATTATGCCAAGTCCTGTCCCAAGTAACATTTTGTAGCCTTGTAAGGTGAATTTTGGCTTCATCTTCAACAGCAAGATGAGAGTTGCCCATTATCTTTGCGATCGTAGTTTATCACAAAATTTTTAAAATTATTTTCCAAATGAAGACATCAGCCCTACAAAGTGTTTTTTTCTTGAGATATATGCTTTAAATTCACATGTGTAAGACTGATGAGAATAAGGGCCCAGTCACCACTACTGCAACCTTTCAGAAAGAAGGCTTTGCGTTCTGATAATTCTAATAAGAAAATAGAAATTATTTACCAATGAGAAATTAGTATTTATAAATACACAGGACGTGCAACGTTAACACACACACACTGAAATGAATGCTGAGATTTCACTTCATCCCTAGAGCACGCCAGTTAAAAGCCTTCCTTCAGCACGTCAGGAGGAGCAGCACGCTGAGTGTCTGAGCAGGGCAGGAGCAGGCTGCTGAGTTTTGCACGGGGGCTCCATACTGGAAATAACTGCACTGTCAACCATTTTTCAGCAGTACCTATGGCACAGGCAGAAGGTTAGAATGCACCTGAAGAGGTGTGAGCTGTTGAGAAACCATTAATTCATACCCTATGGACACGGATTTAGTATCAGATGAGGAATTCACTACATTCAGGTGACCTTCTGTGGTTTGAAATGCATTATTTCTATTTCATCAGCATTTGACAATGAGCATTTAATCTTACTAATCAGAAAAGGATTATACCATGAGATGTGAAGCACTAATGAAAGCTTTTGATGTGCTTCATACATTTTAACAGATGTGGCTCATATTGATAGGCATATAAAAAGATTTGATGCTTAAATATGCTCTTCCTTTTAGAATGGTTTGTATTTGTCAGTTGTTTAATGTAATGAGATTTATTTTCACTAAGGTATATTCAAGGGGAAAAAAAGAAATGTGGATTGTGATCTAGTGAGTTTTCACATTGTGTACCACTAACAGAATTTAGAAGGAAAAAAGGAATAAAAACCAAAAAGAATAATAATTTTAAAATCCCCAGTGAGAGTATAAACCCAAAATCTTTGTTTAGTAATTTATCTTCAAAATTGTAGTTCACTTCTATTTATAACATGTCTTAATATTAAAATCACAGTTTTGGAATACAGTTTCTGAAATAATGAATTACAGAGACAAACTGATGCATGACAAAGGCTTGAAACCATATTAGCAGCTGTTCTTGGAAATAAATTCCAGGTACGATATTAAGAAATATTCTGGAAACCTCCACACCCAGCAATTAAGTATCTTTGAGGAACATTCCTGTAATAGATGAGGAACCTTTGGTACATTCTTTTCAAGACTTGAAACCCCATGTAAAGTTAGAGCTGTGCCTGCAGGACTATGCTGAAACAGAAGACTGAGTGTCCAACTGCAATGACGAGCTGACTTGCAGACAGACATGCTAATGACACGAGGACTCTACTCCTTTTTGCATCAATTAGAGAAAAAGATTAAATATTAACAGCTCATTGTTACATTGGCTCAAACTCTTACTTACACTTAACTAGACCAATGGTACATCTGTATTTTCCCACTTTTTCCCCCTCTGCCCTACTAAATTCTTTTACACGCTCCTTGGTACACTTCCATCTTCTGTGAAGGAGATAAGCTTCACCACACTTTACTATGCAGCATTCTTTTTACATAATTGAGTATTTTAATAAACTAACATGCCATCAACATTTTTGAACTGATTTCTGAGAAAAAAAGTTTCAACTGATTGAACTAATTTTAAAAATTAACACTATGTATTTTCTTAACTGCAACTACCTGAGCTCATAGGAGAAAGATAAAAACTTTAGGCCATATCATTAAAGTCTCCTGCTGTTTCACTTGTTACTTAAAATCTGGAAAATACCTTGGCATAAAACAATAATCACATCACTGCCCTGCTTAACAGTTCCAAAACCTGCCCACCGCTTATTTTTTATGTTCAATTTAAAAGTTCAGAAACAGCTTTCAAACCACAGCTGGATCCTCAAAAACATTTAACATTTCATTTTTCCTTTTCTTTCCAAATTTGATGAACAGCTTCAGGAAGTTCACTAATACAGGAAGATATACCTTAGGACTTGTTGAGCTACCACACATTCTGCATTTTCTCATTCGATTTCACACAATTAAAACAGCAAGGTGGTATACTTATTAAAGTTTTATGGAGATTGATTCCCACAGAGACTTCAAAGACTTTTTCCCCCTTACAGAGATATAATTATACAAATGAACTTTGCTGAGAAAGCCAAGCTTTCTACATAGAAACTTTTGCTGCTTTTCTGTGTAAAAATAACTATGTTCTAAAACTCTAAGTATTTATCCTCAAAATATAATTATTTTTGGAAAACAGTGAATCATATTGTCATTCCATTTTGACAACAGCATGTCAGAAAGACTTCAGACAGAATTACCCACAATATCCCTATAGCCAATTTTGTGAGATATGGACTGGATAAGTGCAGTACGATGGGGGTGGAAAATGGTCCAGACTGGTAGAATCAAAGGGTTGTAATCAGCAGTAAGAAGTCCAACTGCCAGTTGAGGACTAGTGGCATCCCTCAGGATCAACACCCAGGCTGAAACTGTTCAACAGCTTTGTTAAGAACCCAGACAACAGGATAGAGCACACTCACAAATTCATGGAGTGGCCAATACACTGGAAGGCAGAACTGATCTTCAGAGGAAAGTTGACAGGCTGGAGAAATGGGCTGACAAGAACCTCATGAAACTCAGAAAAGGCAAATACAGAGTCCTACACCTGGCATGACATAACCCCTCAGAGCAGTATAGGCTAGGCAGTGACTGGTTAAAGAATGGCTTTAAAGAGACTTGATGGTCCTAGTAGACAATTTGAACGTAAGTCATCAGTGCCCTTGCAGTGAAGAAAGCCAGATTCATACCAGGATGTATTAGTAGAAGAATGACTACCAAGTGGAAAGAATTCCTATTCGAAAAGCTGCAAGTGAAGGAGTCACTCAAGGAAATAGAGAGCACACTGTGACCACACTTACTTACATTAATACCAAAAATGCATGTATGACACTGCTCTTTCACAAGCAAAAAGCAGTGATTTCATATGTGTAAAGCATATACATATGTACTTCTTGCTTGTGTACCACTAATGAGTGCCAGGTAGCAGGAGAAATTGTACTCAACCAAAAATGTTGTTAAAACGTTAGGCTATTTAAAGAAAAAAAAAATAATTAAAAGAAATACTTTAACTATGTTTGTAAAAGTCCAATTACAGCTGTAGAACCATGAAAACTGAGTGGTAAAGCTATTAAGTACTACTATACTATCATACTTAGCACATACACTAGAGCAGCTCAATTAATTCATTTTAATTACTGCAAACCAGTACAAAACATATCAATTTACCACTTATTAACTCAACAGTTTAAAGTGCAGCTAAACTTTGATGCTCAGAAAAACCACAAGAGATGAACAAGTGATAAATTAGCAAATGTTAAATGCAGTAACATTTCCAAAATCACAAAACTGAATAAAGTAAAGCTGATGAGATAAAACTGAATAAGCCGATATTTCCTTAAAGAAAGGAGGTTACACCTTTTTGTTTTGTTTTTAAATGTCCTTCTATTATGTAGAAATGCAGATGACTAATTTGGGTATAATTTTAAAGCATAAATCACCAACTCCTAAAACTTTTAGTTGTCATTTTAATTCGTTAAGATTGATGAACAGTTGTCATCTATTTTGTGGAGTAGAAATCCTTCGAAGCGGCTGTACAGAAACAATCAATATATTTTGGCAGCTATTCCCACAGCATTGCTATCCAGTAAGACCATCCTCCTCCCTTCCCCAAGCTGTTTAGGATAGCTATATTTTTATTCTGGCATATGATGGACTTCTTTTTCCTTCTTCCCTCAACTTCATAAAGGACAGCAAACTATTGATCTTATATTATTTCAATATTTTCTTTATGCAAATATACCTTACGCTTCTGACAGGAACCGAGTGGGGGAAGGTATACAAATTTGCAACTTGCCTATATTATCCACCTCAAACTCAAGAGGTTCAGTGAAAGTCAGGACTTTGATTAAAAATTGTTAAATAAATAGAAATCAAGGTAAAATGCTTACTGAATCTGTGGTTGAAGGTGAATAATGTCACACATGGTAAGAACATCATGCTACAAAATTTCTAATACTCTCTTCAACAATGGATATCCAACAAACACACTTTTAGATCACTGACCCACGTGAAAGTAAAAACTGTCAGAATTCGGTATTTTCTACAGTAATTATTCAGTTTTGAGCTCAAACTCAGAAGAGTGTTATTAGACAAATCCCTTAATCCATGTCTATGGAGGTGCAAGAAAAAGCTGGAAGGCAAAATCACTTATAGTTGTATTCACAGAAGCACAAAACAACCCCTGTCACTCTGCCACACTTGTTAAAAATCAGGTATTTCCTCAGTATTGTACAGAGCTTTAAGTCATCATTGGACTGGCTGCAGCAGGAGCTGATTTGGTCTGACTTAAAGCATTCTTTGTAAGGTCAAAACTACATATAATCTGTTTATTAGCACAGCAAAGCTCAAACAAGAAGTCCAAGGACAGAGCAGCTATTTTATGTTTAATGGCACATGTGCATTCATTATTATTAATTCCTTCATGCTCTTTGTTATTATAATTTATAAGGATATGTGGCTTATGAAGGGTTTAGCTGCACTATATATTTTCCAATTACAAATAAAGCTCTTGGCTCTACAAGTTGTCTGACAGGGCAACTGCCAAACTGCCAGCACCTGTAGTACTACCCCCGCCATGGAAGAAGATCCTCATCAGCACACAGCTTGCCATAGCCACAGCTTTTAATGTCACCTGCAGTGACACAGCTATGACTACCACTGTGTGTCTTACAAACAAACAAAAAGAACATCAACAACAAAAACCACAAACACAAACCCACAACCAAAATCACTACCTGTTCCTATTCTCAGTGCTACAGCCATTGACACCAACTACTGCCTGGTAATCCTAACACAACACAGTGTTTGGTGCCACAGCACATCAGTGCCTATCAAGTACTGAAATCATTATTGATTACAAACTGGCATTAATATGATTGTTTTGATATGAGAAGACATAGACGATGCTAACAAAGAAACAAACAAGTGAGAAAGATAAGTAGTAAGACATTCAATTCCAAAACATTTTATTGTATTCTACTCAGTTGATTTACTCATCTAAGCTTTCTTCAAGTAAATCTGACTCGCTGCAGAACGACATGTGCAAGAGATGACAATCACTTGACATTTACCTAGAATAATTCTGAATAGTGTCAGTAAAAACATTTGTGCATTATTTAAAGCACCACTTTGTTTCTCTCCTGGAGCACTGCAGCAGCACAAGGAAGGACTGGAGCATTAAGCAGCAGTTCTGTGTGTGCAAAGCCTAAGATTATAACTATTAGATTCACATCAGGATGTTTATATTTAAACAGTAGCTTTTCAGTGAATTAATAAACAGACATCTTTATAATCATCCAAAAGATACTGTGCCTCTAAGCGTGGAAACAAGAATACGGACACATAACAGAAAAAGAGAGGGGAAAAAAAGATTCAATCTATCTTCCAGATACAGGCTGCTTTACAGGTTGAGTGATAAAACATTTCACTATCATTTCACCAATGGGGTGAATTTTACATGTTCATTAAAAAGATTTTAATCTGGCTGATCTACTGTCTACATCTGGAATGCTGATGGAAATGGTTTTGTTTGGTTGGTTGGGTTTTTTTTGTGGTTTGACGTTTGTTGGTTTGAGTTTTTGGTTGTTTTGGGTTTTTCAGGGGGTTTTTTGGTTTCTCAATACTATCACTAATTTTTATTTTTGCTATAGTAGGTAACTCAGGAGTTTTGTTATGCAGATTGTACAGTGCCACACTACTGGTATGTGAATTCTTAGTATTAAATATTGATGAGCAATTTATAATCTAAAAATCATTCTTCAATATTCTTCTAAACATTTAAAATAAATACATTAGAGGTAACTGTAATATGCCATTAAACATTTTCAAGAAAAAAAATTAGTTTCACTGAAAACATTATTCACTGTGAACTATTTATTTAGAATGACTCAGTAAGTTTCATCACTCATTTTTCTTACCTTATTCAAAAAGCTGATCAGGTCTGGCCAGCAGGAATTATTCTACCAATACCATTTCCAGAATTCCCAAAGCATGTTCATTGTTTTTTTTTCATTTCTCTTCCCAGTAATCATTGCTACTTTCAGCATTTGGCCTATTGGCCCATATGAACTATCTACTTTTTTTTTCCCCTCTTATAACTGCTGTTCTGAGATTTATTTTGATTCTCTCAATCTTCTATATAAAGGTCAAAAGAAGAATCAAAGGTCTGACACTCACCATTTTGTTAGCAAATTACCTTGCTGAAAGCAAACAAAGCAGTCTTGTCAGCCTTGTTATTCCCTTGAAGCAAGTCCACCAACTTTTTTTTTTTTAATTACTTGCTGATTGGCAGAGTCATAAAATGCTCTGGTAATTGTCCAGCTTCACAGCTTTTTTTGTACAATGTTAATCCTTGAAGTCATACAAGCCACAACATTGGTTATTAAAAATTCCACAAATATACTGCCTAGGAATTACCAGCCATGAGCATTTAGAAAATGCTGGCAATCTTTCAGATGTTTTTGCATCAATTTATTTTTTCCAATAACAACAGTAACAACAAATTAAAAGAAAATTAACAAGAAGTCTTTATCAAGACTATCCATATCATAAACCAATCAAACAAAAAGGTACTTTTGTTAAGAAGATGCCAGGAAAAAGAAAGATCTCTCACAAGCATTTTACAATTTCAGTGCAACCACGTTTGGGAATACATGGCAGCAGTAACTTTCCTCCACTGCATTTCATTTCAGAGTTTACACATGCTAGTTCACAAGATACATACTGGTTTGGTCATACCTATATTCCATGGCAATTTAACTTTCAAGATTTCCAGGGGAAAACCAAAGGAAAAAAAACAAAGAAAAAAGGAAGAGAGATGGCTACTACAGGCTGTCCTCTTCCACCACCACCACTGCTCTCCACTTTGAGCACACAAAGCTATGTGGGTGGCTCACTCCCATCCATGGAGCAGCATGGGTTTAACAGCTGGGACTGGAGAAAGACAACAGATTCCAGCAGGAGATGTTAGGATGGCAATTGGTGGAAGAAAAGACGACTGGGAGCAGTAAGGATTGTTCTGACAAACAGCATAGATTATGTAGAGTTGAAATGATTCGCTATACTCACTTAATTGTTTACTTGAAATCATGTGTCAATTGTTACACAGTAAAAAGAAATAATATTACCTCACAGAACTATCGCTCCCCCATCAGTATCCTTTCTTTAAAAGGCTTCCTTAGAAATCAACAATATTCTACTCACATTTTTTAAAGATAATTCACTCCCTCAGTACAATATTACATGCTGTAGTAGCAATGAATTTGCTCTATGTGGTCCCTGTTTTTAACTTCTACTTGCTGCTACAGAGCCAGAGAAATTTCAATTTCTAGTAAAACGTTATTTTGAGTATCCTTGATAGCCTTCAGCACTAACAGCTTCAGAAGACCCTTGGGGATATCAGTAAGTGTTTCATAAATTTAGCAGCTGACTTTTCACACCAGGCTGCATTTTTTTGTCACATAACCTAAAAAATCTACACCTGTGCAAGATCATCAGTTGCTAGTTTCCACTGAGCTACCAGATGAAAACACTTGTTCCACAGCAAGTAGTAATGACACACTGTCCTTTCTGCAGCTTCTGGAAAAACAGAATGACTGGAATACCTCAGACTTGTAAGAATCCTTTACAGCAAGTGTTTCCAGTTGAGGAAGGACAAAAGGACAAAATCTATACCCATAATCAACCTTTGAGCTCAAAGGCAGAACAAGAACCAAGTTTAAACATGAAATAAGATTTAGTTCTTCACTTCAGACATTTAAAATGGACAAACACCAGTTTGAAAACCTGTTATTGACTGGTTTTCATACTGAAGAAAAAATAACTCTATATATTTCTCCATCCATCCATCTCCACTTCTCTGTAATGGAGACATACCTTTTGTTTAAAAATTTAAGAGTTGAACAGTCACCCTCTACACCAGGGTCACAGATCACCACACCAGGCACTGGACAGTCTAGCACATCCAAACAGCACAGGTCCAAGGTTGCACACAATATACCTCTGGCCACAGAAATAACTGTCTTGATCTCAATGTCTTATCTGAACAGCTACAGCAGCACGTTAACACAGCTTTACTAGTTTCACAGGCAGGTCAGCCAGGCTGAATCACAGCATCTTGAGACATGTAACCACAGGAGACGCTGCTTAGCCTCTTCTGTAGATGGAAGGCTTTGTTCAAAGCTTTGTAAGATTTTACTTTACCCAAAAATCCTACTTTCTAAACAATTAATAAAGCAAAGCTCCTACACTGCATCACGACCTGGACTTGAGGAGATCTAGCTAGCAGCAGCAAAGTCATTTAGTATCATTTCACATGTGAATTCTTATGCAGTGCAAATCAAGCACAGCATCAAAAGTCATTTGAGATCTAGATTCCATAACAATGAACCTATTTTCTTACATAACCTTTTAATGTAAGGGTTGAGGAATATAAAGAAAGCTGGGTTTGGAAGCATAAAAAAAATCAGCGTATGAATAAATTCTGTTTCTTAACAGTAGCAAAATAATGTCATAGGATTAAATCCTCAAAGTTCTTCATAAAAGATACATATTTCATGAAATACAAATTGAACACAAAACACTTCATTCACTCACAATTCCTATTTGGAATGTGTCACACAGTATTTGATCATAAAGCTCTTATTGATATACAATGAAGGTGAGAGATAACACAGCACAAGATCTGCTTTTTCAATGAATCTGAATGAACTGGACAATGCCAAACACATTTTACATTATAAAATTATTATAAAATTTTAATCACAATCCAATATATAAAATGTCTTAACATTTTAAAATGTCAGATGACCTATCCTGACATTACCAAACCACAACATATTGCAGTGCTCAAGCTGAATCCAAACAATGGTTGTAATAGTCAGCAAAAAGCAGTTAAACACTCCTCCTTTTAAAAGTTATTCCTGAATTTAAATCAACAGTTTATTCAGTTTATGTATTTACTTCAAGTAACTTTTTAAAATTATTTCTAGCTTCTCTTTGGCTCTTTTCCATGTACATCAATTAGACACGTTATAGATCTATTTTAAAAATTAAACAAGAATTCGGTTATAATTGGCCTCCTGTTTTCTAGCTCAGCACTGCTATTGAGGTCACCCATGCGACTGACAGCTCTTAAATTACTGCGACACAAGGATCACAAGGTACAAACAGCTCTGCTTCCTTCTCCTGCATGGTATCACAAGAAAGTGTGGCAGCTTTAGGAACACATTACAAATACTAAAATAGTGACCTTTCTCTCACCTAGCAAAAAGTATAAATTGGCTATTCATATGAGTTATACTTGATTAATTCTCCAAGCTACACAAGAAAGAAGAGGGGGAAAAAAAACCACTTTAGTTACAAAGTTTTATAATTTTAATCCCACCGAACTGACTCACTAGAGGGCATGACTTAGCCAGAAATGTGCTCTATCGGCAGGGTGAGTGCTGGGGGGATGGAGGATCACAAAAAGCTCTTCTCTTATAATGCAAGAAAAATGGCTAGTAAAATGTTAACATTGATTTTTATCAGCGTTATCCTTTTCATCATGACCAAAACAAGATTACCAAGGTGCTTTTTAGAGAGGTCTCTCTCTCTTCAATACCCTGAACTGGAAGAGGATGGATGAGAAAAGATACTAGCTAAACAAAGGTTTAATGAAGGCGTGCCAAAGAAAAAAAAATCTCCCTAAAAGCCATGGTACACAAAAGTGTTCCAGGGAAAAGAACAGACTTGCCATGATAAATTATTTTTGTTTTTCCATAGCATTTGTAAACTGCAGTGTCTAGTTTTCATAACGAGACTTTATAGCCAGCAGCCTGAAAAGTAGTACTCACTTTTCAAACAAAAGCATCCCCAAAGGTGTCTAAAATTAGAAGTAAATTTTGATATATCGCTTCTTGGTTTCCTCCTGCACGAACCTCTACATAGAGCTGGAAATGAGGAACATTCCTCCTACAACTTGGAGGAATGCAATACCTTCCCTGAAGCCAAATACCACAGCAGTGCTGCATAAAATTAAAAGATAGCACTACCTGCAATTCCCTCACTTTATATTTAGCTTTGCTCAAGTTTACTTGTAATACAGAGTAAGACACACAACCCATTGTTTTGATGGCTCATCACTTGAAAATATTACAGTTTACTACAGTATTATTAGCAATATCTCCTCTAAGGTACTGCTGCAAATTCTGCGATGGGCAGATCAACGGGAGAGATTGAATTGCTCCACAGGATTTAGCTTATCTTCATTCTGCTGCAGCTGCCTGTTCAGTACAGACTGGTAGCATTATTTTAAAAGCATTTCTGGTTTTCAGTAGGCAGATATTAACAACAGTGAAGAAAAATAATACACTTTGTCTGAATGATATTCGGAAAATGCTCAATGTTAAAGATGTTACCAGGCGCGTAGATCATATTTTCTCTATAAAGTAGTTTAACCTCTGACTTAACTGCTTTAAGGCAATTGTGTTACCTAATCAGCCACTGTATCTCTTGGTCTCTTTCCTGCAGTTGCTGAAATCATTAGTCAGGGAATTGGTGAGGAAGCCATAGAAACTCACAGTAGCAGCAGGGAATAAAAGTCTTTAATGGTAATAACTCACACTAAAAATGACAATTTATGGCTTTTTATAGCATGTAATATAATTTATGGCATGTTAGACATTGATGTGTATGCCTAATGAGTGTTGTATAAAGCCATAAATCATCAGTGTTCCCAACTTCCCATAAAGATCTCATTTATTACACTATTCCAGAAGTATATCCTCATGATAACCACAGTCTTGTCTTGCTTTATTAAAAGATAGGTAAAAGATAGAAAAGGTAAGTATAACAGCAATCTGATGCAGTATTAAAACCAAAAAACACACTCCAACTAATACAACAGAATACAAAAAAAAATAAAAAAAAGATGAGTCTTTTCTGAGAAATGCACTGACTTCCCTGATCTTATTTATTTTATTAACAACCAGGGGAATACACAAAGAAACATTTTACTACATTCATCCTCTGAAATGCAACATCTCATTTAAAGAGGTAATATAAAAAGGAAAAAGAGACAGGAAGCCTGTCTCCAGAGCAACACAGTTCTCTCCATTGGTGACTCCTGCCATACTGAATCTAGTATTATGGGTTTGTATAATTGTAGTATTCATAAAATCAGAACCTAAAGCTAAAGAATCCAAATAATTCAGAAGCCAGCCTTAAATAAGTGTATGTTATCATAAAAAAGTCTTAACAGTGAGAAGAGAAATAAAAAATATAGGGCATTCTGATGAAAAAAAAAAGTATTGCATATTTAAAAAGTGCATAAGAAAAAAAAGGGCAAGTACAGTATGATTGAATATTGTTTGGGGGTTTGCTTGGGTTTTTTGCTTTAGGCATTGGTTTCTAAGTCTCTGGTATGTATTACTATAACTCAGGCCAAAATCAAGTGAAATTTCATAACAGTTTCAGATGAGATGATCTCAGATGAGATGTTGAAAGAGATGTCTGGGATTTGATTAAGTAACATTCTTTAAAAAAAAAAATATTCTCAGGACAGGATAGAACTTCTGGTTGAACTGAAAGCAAAAGACACGCTCAGAACTGCAACAACCTCAAAGGAGTGGGAGAAAGTCCAACTTTTTGCTCACAGCTAGTTTAACCACCTGCAAAAAGAGGGTATTTTCTAGCAAAACAGGCTGGAACTTTAACTCCTACAGATACATGCCACAGGCATTTATAGACCAGTTGGGAACACCAGGTGTATTTTCCTGCTCTATAAGAGACTCACATCTGGAGGGGGTAACCTACCTACAGAGCTAGCAAGTTCCAGCAGTGCTGAGTGCTTATCAATGAAGAAATTCAAGTGCTTCCGTTGGTTTCTGATCCTCAAACAGAACAGTTCCCCTGTCCTCAGAACTGTAAATTGTAACACTTCAAAATATAAGCTGTCATGTATGCAACTGAGCATGCACTGAAAACCCAGGTATTATGGTTTGCAGGTTTTAAACAAAGCCTTCTCATTTTTCAGCAGAGACTTCGCAATTCTAACCTGGAAGTCAAAAATTCTGCAGATTTGCTAGACAACCTGTCTTCGGGTTCACTTCTTACTCAAATTAGTGTGTTACAGCACAGGCAAAGTGTGCTTCAGACAAGCCATTGAACATTATCAGCTACAAAACTCAAAATAATTTCAAGACTCCTGAAGTTTATAACCAGAGAGTATGAATTGATTCAACCAGATCTGAAGTTGAATCCTAGCTCTGCCACAATTACAGTGGATCAGCAAGCTGTTCAAGGTGAGAAATTTTATGATACTTCATGGCTCAGATTAACTTTTACTGCTTCCTTCGTTTTTACCAAATCTGAAAATTTATAGGGAAACAAATTTAAATCTGTTTCTACACTTACCCATTCAATGTAGAGATTTACAGGTCAGCAGTGCAGCAGCTGCAACATTACAGCAGGCTAAGCAATTAAGTTGGAATAGTTGATGGTTTATCGCTCTTTGATGAGTTTAATTGATTTATAATGCAGATAAGCACCAATAACCCAAATTAATAGAATTAGTGGAAATGAACATCTTTCTTCCCAGAGCAATGAAATTCTGCATAGAGTAATCTTTAATCATAGAATCTTCACAATAATATTTTTTAAAATTAAACATTAGCGTGAAAGAAATGGTTATGCAAATATATATATAGGAAATTAAACTCATAATAGAAGTTTTTCTTTCTCCAAAACAAAGAAGCCCTGATGAATTAATTAGGGGTAGTTCTCACTTGTTTTGAGGTGCTACAGTCCTAGATGGAAGACAGCTGTACCTCTTAGTTGAAATAATTCAGCACTTTCCAAGTTACTGTGGAGATGCTCATTGCTGCAGATATGAAGAAGCAGTTTACAAATTAACATCATGGAAGGGCTACTGTCACATGGAAACACCAAGAAAATACTTTTTGGGTTTTCCTTTGGGTTTTCACTTAACAGATGGAAGGGCTGAGTGCTTATTTCGCATTTATCAACATGTGTAGGAAGTCTGTGACAACACCGAAACGGATGCTGAAGCAGTAAGCCTTCCTTATTAAGCCCTTATTAAGAAAAATGGCAGTACAGTCAGCAATATTTAGCTCTTCTCTAGGTATAGTAGTAAAACATTTGTTGCAAAGCCTTAAGTTTGTTTCCTTATACAGCTTATTAAAGCCAGCTGTTGAAATCAAAGCTAACATTACAAAATAAGAGGATTAGGGAAATCCATCTCCATACCACCACTTTCTCTTCCTAGCCACAATTGATTTATATCATGTTCCATTTAGAGATTGAGACCACACAGTGATACAAGTCTAGTTAAAACTGGTGCTGGGTGCTAGATGGGAAGTCTCTTTAATTTTCTTTCCTAAATATGCCAAATTTAAAACACATGTAATGATACTGAAGCAGGTTTCCCAGAGAAGTTGTGAATGGTTCATCACTGGAGGTGTCGATGGGGCTTTGAGTAACCTCATCTAGTGAAAGATGCCCCTGCCACAGCACCTGTGTCATCACCGTTCTGTGATTCTATATAGCCAACACTTCTCTCTCTGTTTCACTTACAAAATGTTTCCAGTAACAACAAAAATTCTATGGTAGATTTAAGATGTTTCTTCTTCAAAGGTGCCTTCAGGAGAAGCAACTGTCCCTTCTTTGCTTGCTCATTTTGATTAGTTTCTATGGTAAAATTAACAGTTAGATTCACATTCCTAGCAGTATCGATAGTTTTAACAGGTGACTGAAACTGGAATCACACAGTGGAGTCCATTTCAATTCCACCTGCATTTCTGAATCATCTTCTAGCATTTTATCAGTGTTTGTACTTCACATTGTTTTATCTGATCTGCAGACAGGCACTAGCAAAGAAATACTCTGATATCTATAATCTCTTTTACTTAGCAAAGTAAAAGAGACAATGTCTCAAAATGTAAGCAGTAATTGTGTAACACTGTATAACTGACAACCAACAGTATTTCTTTCCCCTCAGTACTTTAATTATTTTTCTAAGTACATCAAAACCCTCAAAAACTAAGCCATAAACAATTTATTTAAAACAAACAAACAAACAAAAAACCCCCAAAACAGAGAAAAAAAACCAAATCAACCAAGTTACTGTAAACTTTATGGTTCATATTAATGACCTCTACATTGCAGAAGCTGCAGATAAGGACAACTTCTCTTTCATAACCATCCTGCCACTGAAACAGAGCTCACCTTGCCTATACTCTAAACAGGTGTTATGCTAGCTTTTAATAACACATTATTCTTAAACTTTTCATTTTTATTTAACTAAAGAAGCCTTTATGGAAAGTTGGGAAAAGCTGGAACTCATTAAACTCTGCAATACTGTGAACAGGCCTCTAGGTAAAATATAATGAAGTATTCTTCTGCCAGCTTAGCTATCAAATTGGTTAGCTCTGCACTACCTCTGCTGCCTATATGTACGTCTTCAGTAACTGTTTGTACATCTGGATACAAGTCAAACACAGGTGGAGTTCGTTTGTATCCAAATGGTTCCTTTATTTAAAACTGAAATGAAAGACGAATTTACTTGAAAAACTCACATGGAAAACACAAAAGGGACAGCAAATTCTGCTAGGAAGTGTTACCATTTCTTTCACAGCTAGCCAGTAGATATCAAATATACTTACAACATTTAATACAAATGTATTTTTCACCTCTTGATAATTAACTAGTGACACTTGCCTACGTTAACTTCCTATAGGCCACAGGTACTACCCAAAATTCAGTCCATGATTAAATCTGGAAGAAACTGTTCCACATAAAGCTGTATATATAGTGAAATGCATTACTGAATTAAAACTGCTATTAAAGTCTTGTTACCTTACCAGGTAATTCAACCAAGATAATCAGCAATAATTAATATAATTTGATTGTTACACAACAAGAGGCTAGGTATTAGCTTAGTTCTCAACCGATTTCATGTAAACTACCTTTGGTGCTCTTGAAGAGCTGTCATATCTTGCACCTCTCTCAGCCTGTGGCCAAAAGAAGTTATGTCAGTCATGCTTGGCACTGTACCTGCTCTGATTTGGGCTTCTGAAGGAAACAGCAACAGACACAGTAGTAAATTACTCCGAAATAATGAATTTTGTTAGCAGAAGAGTTGAATGCTCTGTAGCACTTTCAGCAATCATACTGCTTTCATCATCTTGCCTCTATGGCCTGCAGTGTAATACACTAAACATGTAATACACCTTAAACTTACAAGAATGACATAAACATCAACTGCAGAAAAGTGTGATCCAGATTCTTAGAGTTTAGTAGAAATAAACGAAATGCCAAAGGTCAACGAGATTTGTAATCAGGAGATTTGTAAATCAGACTAATTACATACTATTGAAGATGTCCCTGCTCACTGTAAGGGGAGTAGGACTAGATGACCTCTAAAGGTCCCTTCCAACCCAAACCACTTTACGATTCTATGTATTAGCTGTTCTTTTTGTGAGCAAAACACAGAAAAGAAGCTGCCAGTCAAATTCAGCAATTAAGATTTATTTTTTCCTTTGTGAATATTTACATACTACCACATTACATCGTCCTCTTTATTACTCTAGTGCTCAGCTCAAAGTCAATGGTTTATTTCTTGCTGCTTGGCATGTTACATTTCTAAATGGCATGTGAATTAAAACACAATACCTCTCCACAGTGAAACCAGATATGTACTTAAGAGCACCCTCTAACAGATGGAGAGAAGCTTTACTGACGCAGGACTGTATCTTCACAAGGTAGCCCACAGGAAACATCACTTTAGAACACAGGCATTTGGAGAGTGAACCCTGCTGATAAACACAGAGCAGATACCATTATGTGCACTAGTAACACTCCATAGTAGCAATAGGGATTTGACTTAATGGTGTTTAGAGAGTCGGATGAGTGTGCTGTTGATGCCTTGGGTACCAGGAAAAGAATAATCAGCATTTAACTGGGCTCATAAAATTTACTGTGAGCCAGGAATTTTCTGTTCTAGGAAAAAAACGATGGAATACAGACAGATTTTATTACATTAATTAATGTTTGGGGTTGTTTTTTTTTCCCCATTCCTCATATGCTATGTTTTATATAGATAGATATATAGATCTTTATACACTATGACACAAATTTTAAGAATAACTGAGAAATCTGAATTCATACCTTACAGTAAGAAAGAAATAACTGAACTAAGACTAAAAAGGTTTTTCAGAGTTAATGAGTAAATCTTCAAATTGAGGTCTACAAATATAATTCACCTTTATATAAGCAAGAATTCTCTGCCTTTAAAAATATAACTCTAAAGACAAAGAAACTGTATTTATAATCACAAAAAGGATCTATTTTTAGGATTTTTGACAAAAAGTAATTTTTGAAGAAAGAAGTAGCATTCCTTAAAACCAGAGGCAAGAATATTATCATCATAATGTATGGGTACTACATAAGGGATCTTCATTCTATAGTCACATTTACTTTGCACTAAAACCCCACAGTCTCAGTGAACCTAAGGGAATATATAATTAAAGCCTCAGCTTTTAACTGTGTTAATTAAATATAGTCCTGAATAACTGGAGGGAAAAAAGTGTAGGAAAGGGGGTTTTGGTGTTTTTTCTATAAAAAAGCAGAGCACATTAAACACTGTTGTTGTATGCCATGCATCACATCTGTACTCTTATTAGTAATTAGACACTATTTAGTCCATTTGCAAGAAAACAATGTTACACAGGACATGACAGCTTCCACTGCAGATGAGAAGGCAACAATATACTCAGTAATATCGCCCTTAGACAAGGACATTCCTAATATCATTACATCCTTTTGAAATGAAACACATTTGGAAAGGTAAGGTTTTTGTCTAAAACTGAGACAAATAATTTATATGGCAACACTTAATTTCAAAATCCTACAATGAATGAAAAATTACATAGTAGAATGTGATTTTATTTGCCTGCTGAATGCTTTCAGTACATGCAGTCTGAGTACTGGTGACTGGCTGTCAGAAAAGCTTCTTGGGAAATTCAGCTTTGACATTGTTTGACCTGAACCAGGTCAGTTTTGTAAATATCTGTTTACAAATGTTTAAACAGCTTGGAACTTGGCAGTAAGCCATGTGAAAACAAGCACAGTGATTTATATTAAGAACACAATATGTGTGATATTTTCTAAGCTTGGAGCTGGTTGGAGTTAATTTCATTATTAGCTCAGGTACAGGGGTACTCACAGTTTCTGTCAGACTGTACCTGGATGACTCACTATGACAGAGAAGAGAGCAAACCTAGTACAGAATCCAGCAACCTACTGACTGTGTGACAGTTGACTGTGCTAGAAAGGGTTATTCCTTATTTATTCAGTTACTTTAAGCCTATTACTCATATCGTGAAATACTGCATAGCTGAATGACTGCCAGTAAGTGTAGCTGAAAGGTAATCATCCTCTGGAGGACACCCTATTTGAACACATTTGACACAGGATATCACACCCTTGTAGTACTGATGTCCTGTTAAATGTTAGACTTTGTTCCAACTTGTTGTCTAGAGAGATACTGTACTGGCATTGTTCATTTTAATGTCACCACGTTAAGTCCTTTCGACTTGATAGCTTCTTGTTTAAGTAAAGATGTAGTAGACCAATAGCTTTTACAAAAGGTGATGACATTTTAAAACCAGGACTATTTATTGGGGAAGCAAATTTACCTGTTATTAAAATGTTGATTAGTTGTTTCTTGAATGCTATATGAACAGAAGAGAAATAAGTCAGAGTAGAATCTGTTGTTTACAGCTCTCACTGATTTTCAAATTCACCTGCATTATCAAGATTAACATGTTAACTGCATTTACAACAAGAACAGGTTGATGATGGATTTTATTATAAGTCTTGAGAGGGCAAGTATGGACAGCAGACTTCAGCATTTGAAACAATTTGACATAGGAAATGTGTCAGTTCAATTACTTTGGAAAAAGAGAATTTGAATTTAAAAGCATTGCTCAGTTGAGAATCGAACACTTCTCCCATTTATTATAAGATGCACAGAAGGTTTTTTTAGCATTGACTAGTGTATTGATTAATTTGTAAAATTCATGTTTCAGAGCTAACAAATTGCCCTAGCCTGAGGCATCCTGAAAATGCAGCAAATTTTCTCAAGCAGTTCATCACACATACTCTGTCAAGAAAATTCTAGGTTCCTTTTATTTGTACTCACGTTTTTTACTTAGGTGCCCTGAATAATGATGATGTAGATTAGGCATCAGTAATTTACTCAGACCAAAGCTAGAAAGATGCAATTTAACAGAATGTTAATTGAGCATGTGGAATGCAAAACAAGAGGTACACAAAGAACAAAGTAAAATACTGTTATCTCAAAAAGGAAGACTTGGAAACTCACTCCAGGCAGAGAGCTCCCAGCCATTCTAGATCTAGGGAAGTGAAGGGCACACCATATTCATTTTCACAGTATTTCCATCACAAAGCATGACAATGCATCAGAGAAATCTCTGTGGCAAAATACTGACATACATTTTATGTAAAGGGTGTGGGAAATGAGATGCAAAGCTGTCAGGTCACGTAAAATAAACCTTTCAGTGCTGTGTTTAATGATACTCAGAAGGGGAAGTACATGGTATTAAAATGAGTCATCTGACAGGTGCAACATGTGTACTGCAACTGCATTGTCATTATACTGCATTTTCAAACATAAACTCATTACAAAACAAACAGCCTCTCAAACAAGGTTGCTCCATGAACAGAACTAAGGATTTTTTACTATTATTACTATCACGTTCAGCATATTCTTGGTTTGTATGTTTGCTCTATCCTCAGAAATCGAGAGTTCTGTTAACTCTGGTAAATGTTGTATTTTGTGATGATCCCAAAATAGAAGTTTCCCCATACACTTCCTACTAAAGACCAAGTTTAGGTCATAAACTTTAAGACACAAAAAGTTAAGAGCATTATTATTTCTGGAAAAAGCAAAGCAAATCAATTTTCCAGTTAAAAAAACAGTACTGAGGTTAACAAAAGAATTTGTTCATAAATGCATGTATTGTTTTGCCAAGATTAAAAAAGAAAAAAAAAATAAAAAGAGACAAGCTGGAGAACCAAAATGAACTCTGGAAGCTACCAAAACCAAAGAGCAGCCAACCCAGAACGTGTATTTAAAATTGCACAGTATGTGTATTAAAAACTGCACAGATTTTATGTGCCATCAGGAGGCTTCAGAGACATAGCCTCTTTGCAACCTGACATGCAGTCAAGAAATGCTTTTATTTCTTCACAGATTTAACAAAATTTATGTAGGTGTCTGAATCTCTGATCTGATGCCTTTTCTGAAGGCTGGCAACTTGATGATCAGTACATGATCTCCCTTCCTAGTCCAGGATACTACTGATTATTACTAAAAGCTAGTGCTAACTTTAGCATGAGCAAAGACAATTTCTTTCTCATTTAGTTATAGAAAGAGCTGTTGATTTATGCTTTCAGAATCCAATTATAAAACTGTATATGGTTACTGTGACTAAACTGGCATTATAAAGTGTCTAGTTTACTCCCTCACCATCTCTACAATAGCAAGCTGGCTTTTATCAGTGTTCCTGAATTACAAAGAATTTGCAAATCATTGTTGAGGTAGTTGTATGCCCTCAGAAAACAAGTATATCCTTAGGAAAGCTAGCCATGTGGCAGCCTGTGATTGTTGCTTATGTTCCACTAATGGGAGTGCAAACAAGTGTGACTGCCAAAGGAAAAGAAAAAATAAAAAATAAAAGGAAAAAAAAAGGAGCTGAGAGGGATATACATTTCTACATGGAGATTAATAAGTGTTCATTTGGGATACACAAGTATGGATTCAGGCCTACTTCAAATTATCTTCAAAGCACTTCATCCTCCTTTACTCTGCATGTAGTTCAAATTTCTCTGCTTAGTAGTAAGCATGGTAAGCTACCATTCAAAAAAAGCCATTAATCTGTTTTTGCTACTGCTGGTTAGTCAAGCAATTGAAATTCAAAGTTCAAATTCAGTAGCACTCTACTTCAAAATGAGAGCTACAGCCTGAACAACAAATTCTAGTCAATAACTGCTGCAGTTTTAATGTTCTGTTCCTAGCCACCTATTTCTATCTTTGACTAATTCTGGATTTTTTTGCTAAAGGTGTAACACAAGCACACTTTCTTCTAGTTAACTTTTGGATAATTTCTGGACGGCAACTACTCATAAGGAGTTGGCAGCCTCTTTTTTTTTACCATCTATGTGGCTATATGGGATATGTTAAAATACAAATAGTAGCAGTAAAAACTAGGCTTTGAATTTTGTGTGTACATATATGTGTACACATATGCATACCTACACATGTGTGTGCTCACACTTCAAGAGGGGAGGAAAAAAGTGACTTAACTACCACTCGACTTCACAAGGCAAACAAAAAGGCTCCACAAATAATATCTGAAAAACTAGCCACTTTCTTTACTGCAACCTTAAATAATGAGATGTGGTGACAGCAAGTACAGCTCTCAACACTTTCCCAGCTGAGGGGCACAAACATGCACTACTGATATTTGACATGATGAAAGACAGTATTTCTGCAAGTAGAGTCAGTAACTTTCAATACTGCAAAACCAAGGAACGCATTTCTAGTCAAAACATTTTATTTAAGTGCTATTTTGATTGCAGAATTGCAAAAAAAACCAATGAAATATAGAATGACTGAAAACGAGACACATCAGGGTTCAGACTTAGAGTTTACCTCTCTCACAAACTCCAATCTAACAGAACATGAAGAATGAAATATAAAACTAGTATCAAAAATAGGAATGAAGGAGCACTTGCTCAGGATTAGTACTGACACTGAGTGTTGTGGAGTGCTCATCCCTGTAAGTGGCACTACTGCTAGAAAATTTGTGATGCACAGAATTCAGTAGGGCAGCTATGCACTCTGCTGTTCTGAAGTTTTGGGGAAAGGAAGGCTGACATTATTTATGGTTGGAAAGAGCTGGTAAACAGAAAGCTGCTTCACACTCTGTGAAGAAAAAAACCCCACACTTCGAGAGGTTTCTTACTAAGGTAGTCGAAGCATGTACTTCTCTGTGGAAAAAGCTAAAGTAACAGTACAGAAAAGAAATGCACAGCATGCTTTGGAGGGAATCAAACACCAAGAACAAAATAAGACAGAACAAAAATCTCCTGCAAAAATAATAAAAAAGTTTAAAATAATGCAAAATTGTAGGTCTCATATCTTTTTTAAGCTTACCTCACCACACACACTACAAACAAGTCAGCTTTTTTTAACCCATTCCTCTCAGAACTTAAAACAGCGAGGATTTGAGTTTGTTCTCCACATCAAACACATCATCCCTGTGAGCCACAAGGACAAGGCAGGCGAAGCACTGAGCACAACGCTGCTGCACCGACCCCAACGCTGGGCTTCCAACCAACCGGCCAAAAACCAACCTAAACAACCAAAGCCCAGCCAAAAACCAACCTAAACAACCGAAGCCCAGCCAGAAACCAACCTAAACAACCAGAAACCAACCTAAACAAACACACTCAAACACAAAACCAAACCTAAACACCCACCAACCAAAACACACCCCAACCTAAACAAGCAAACACACCAACCAAACCCAAACCAAACCCCAACACACCGTACTTCCATATCTGACAAAAGAAACACTTTATCTGAAGTCCAAACAAGGTGCTCACTGGCAATTTGCTGCTCTCAAGTTACTCAGCTGCTTGCACACATCTCTGAGGAGCAACAGGGCGCTTGCCACTTCTCCCCTCAGGGCAGGGAGGCCGGGCAAGCACAGGGCAAGCACAGGACAAGCTTCCCACCTCCAGCACGCTGTTCCCGACGCACGGACGGAAACAATGCCCTGAACTCACCGGGCAGAGCGCAGCCTCACCTACCGAGGTGCTTCCGATAAAAACGCTTAAAAATAAACCTACCCCCGCGGCGGCCTTGGAGGACGAAGCTTCTCCTCCAGCTCAGCGCCCCCGGGCTGACGGATGTGGCCACGGCCGGCAGCGCTCGAGCTCCCACAGACACCCCGCACCGCCCGCACGCGCTAAGAGCTGTCCTCGAGGCGCCCTCGAGGCGTCCCCTGCCGCGCGGGCGCAGCGCGGACTCGCTGACCTGAGCCAGACCGGCCCGGCCCGGCCCGGCCATGGCGGCGGGACTTTATACGGGCGCTTAGCGTAGAGAATTGAGTTTGTGGTTCCAGCGTGATTGGTTTTGTTTACTGGCCAAACTGCAAACAAAATAGAAAAATTTCTGTTTTTCAAATAGAAAAATGAGGTGCGTTTCTGTGAATGCGGAGTGCTCGGGAGGTGCTGGAAGTTCCCCCCTTTCAGATTTCAGTGATTTTCTTGTCACGTTCATTGCCACACGAGATGTGCACGGACAGCGCTTCCCAATCAGAGCCAGTTGCACTGCCAGCACCTGGCTCCCTGCTCACTGGAACTGGGCCTGTCCTTCCAGTTGTGTGATTTTAACAATTATATACAGTTGGAAGCAGTAATAAGCTGTAAATTTTTCACCTTTAGGACATGAAGCTTCTGCTAAATGGGCGATAAGTCCACACATTGGGCTAGTGGTGGTGGATGCTGGGTCAGAGGCAGCTGTGTAGAGCAGAACCACATCCCCTCTCAGAAGGGCTGGAGGTGACTAACTCCGCTGCTGGTTATCAACGCAGTCACTCGGCTTCCGAGGGGCATGTTCCTGCTCTTTCTGGGGTGTACTTGTCTTTTGCGAGGCAAAAAACATAACTAAATATAAATATTCTGCTTATACCTTGAAATTTAATAAGTGGTAATTAGAAATAATCAATTGTTTGTTGACATTTTTTTTGTTACGAGTGAGTGAACGGAGATATTGGAGTATGCCTAGCACAGCAATAAGACAAACAGCTGTTGTCTTGTTTACAAAGTTGTTTAATTTAATGCATGGAATTGAAAAAGAAAAAGAGTTTTTCATTAAGAAACCTTCTGCAATCTTTTTTTAAATGTCTTTTTTGAAAAATTGAAGTGGCCCAACTATTTTTCTTTTTGCTAGTAATTAAGTCATCAGCAGAATATTAAATAGTGAAAGAAAATGTGAAGGACGCCCTTGAAATATTTTCTCAGTGTTTTTCACCAATGGCAATAATAGGTAGCTTTGTGATTTTTTTTTTTTATTATTTCCTAGATGAAGTTTAAATTTACATAGCTAATATAGATAACATTGCAGTATAAGAAAAAAACCTCATGGAATTGTTAGTTTATTTAGGGTAAGATAACTGCCTAAGAAGAGCAGATGTTCTTTTATGTTCTTTTTATGCTTTGATGTTTCTTGTTCAATAAGGATTTTTTAAATGTCAGAAACATTTATTGAATAAAAGGAAATGTCCCCACACCAATGACCCAGCTGTTCTGTCCACCTGGTTAAAATAATTGATCAAAGAGCAACCAGTCCCATAATTTCTCTCATAATTTTTCTGAGCAATACCATCCATACCCACTCCTGACATCAGGAGAAGTCCTGGTATTAGTTATAGCTTAAGGGAGACTGTAGCAGAGTTATAGAGCATTATAAACAACTTAGAGCAGAAAGAAAAGTTCAGACTTTCTGAGAAACAATACAATCTCAACAAGAGTTTAGAGTTTTTTTACACTATCATCATATAAAGCTATCAAGGAAAGCATTCAGAATAATTACACCATGAAAATTGAGCATGCAAGTTCTAAGAGTTGAACATAAAGGGCAGCAAAGCATGCTAAAGACAAACTAGGGCTACAAATTAAATCTAGTGAAAAAGCAGCAGACTAGTTATGCCTGAGCTGAGGTTAATGTCAGCCTATAAACCAATAAAGTGGATCTGAGGTAGGAGCAGGAATAGCTTTCAAGCATATTTTTGACTAATACAATAGGACTGCCAATAGAAATATTGATAACATCTTAAAGTATCTGTTTTGGATCAGTGTTTACAGTAGAACCTTGATGAAGCTTTTGTTTCAAATTGAAGTCAAAACATAGTCATTTTCAAGGAAGATGGGTGTGGGATACCTCCCAAGTCTGAGCTGTAATGACGCTTTTGCCTCAGGCAAATGACCTAGACAATTACTGAAAAGGGGTATTTGTAAGAGCAAACTGAACTGAAGAAGTACAGATGGAGTGCAAAACTGAAGGAATCTTACAAAACCCTACCAGATTCATCTATAGGAGTTCACTTTAGGTGAATTGCTTGTCAGAAAACAGATATGGATCATAATGTTAGAAATCAAATGGCAAACATAGGTGATACAGAGTCATGTGAGAAGATAATTAATAAAATTATGAGGAGAAAAGTGTGTATAAGTCATGTGATACTACGTTATGTTAAGAAACTAATGGGAAAATGCATTATTCCACCCTGCTCTCCTGTACTCTTTGTATAGCTTTGCAGCTGAAAAATCCAACAGGAGTCAGAAAAAAATATTGCTTCCACTCTAAATAAAAAAGTAAATTTATGTCAAATCCTGTGCAAGATGAAGACTACAGTGTAAAATGTGCATTGTACAATTTAAAGCTTAAAAAAGCAAGGATGAACAGAGTATACTACCATTAAAAAGTAATATGAAAGCAATTTCTTACAGTTCAAACTATGTTTTAGGCATTTAATGAAGTAGGGAGGCTGAGCACTAACTCTGAGGATGTTTTAAGTGTGATACTGTAAGGATATTAAAATGTTTATGCCCCAGATGTATAAGAGAGTTACATAACTAGCAGGAATGTAACTAATAATATCCAGTAACACCATTTAGTTAGGCGGAGTTTATTCTACTTACTGTCTTGCTTTTTCAATAAATCCTATTTTAGTCTCCTTGAATAAAGACAGACTAACCTAACTGTACAGTTTCACAAAGGTATGGTGATTGCTTTATGGTAAGAGCACAGTGCAAGTTTTTCTGTACAATTCATTGTCACTCAGGACTTGCAGCATTTTTTCTCTTCCAAGCTGCAGTCCTTGGCAGAAATAATGATTTATTCTATTCTTTAAAATGTCAGAGGGATGATGGGAAAGGGAACTATGTGCTGAAGTGAAGACAGTTCTTTAATACTGATGGTAGAGAGTAATATGTATATATATGCAACTCATTTTACTTAAACAGAAATAAATTGGGGAGGGCAGGAAAGTGATTTTACAGCTGGTTTTCAGTATGCTACTGAATTCATTTTCTCTGTGTTGATCTAAATACAAAATGCAAGGTAAGTTTTCCTTAACATTCAATAATTAGCATGAGTATGATTTTGGAAGTCTAGGGTGTTGGAAGAATCAAGATTTGGATTTGCCTTATCTATGATTGATGGAAGACTTACAGAAATATGAATTTAATCTAGATGTCATCTTAGTGCACATGACTAAATGCAACTTTACTGCTATCATCTGAAAAGTTATGTAAGGTTTCAACTTCAGTAGAAAATGGCAGTATTTATGAAATACACACAATCTGTAATACTAACCACAATTTGCTGGGAATATAATGCCAAAAATATACTTTCAGCAGTTGCATAGAAAAATAGGTTACTAGGAGATTTATAATAAAAATATTTATTGGAATTAATAACTGAAATAATACTGTAAGGAATTATTATTTTTTTAAGATGTTTCTTATTAGAAACTTTTCCCTAAAGAAGGGGAGGTAACTTATAAGGATATGGATGGCATTTGGTTTATTTTATTACTAGGCACAAGCTCTTTAACATAAGCCATTTCAGATGTTAAATTATCTTGTGAAAGCCAAAGGCCTCTTCTGAAGTACTTTCTTCTGTGCACATTATGGCTTCAGTACAATGGAGTTAAAGAACCTGTATTTCATAATGTCATTGAACATCACTCACTTTTACCGTAGCCAACGGATGAGAAAAAGCAAGATTATTCAATATTTTTCTAAGCTGAACGTGTTCAGGACAGCTGACGGATATTCCAGATAAGGATGAGTTTCACAGTAATTATGGTACCTTTTGAACTAATGGTGCTGTTAAATAGTCGCAGAAGCCCTTTATAGAGGAGAGGAAGTGAGAACAAACACTGGTGCAGATTTAAGCTCAGTGACTATAACAAAAACGGTGACTTAAGTAAACTTGTCTGATAAAGCTGACAAGAAAAGCCTCTAAGCAATAATTTTGCTGATGGAGCTGAAGGGTGATGAAAATAAAAATTAGAAATAAAGATTTTCCTGCTCACTTCACTAAAATAGTGCAGGAGAAAGAAAGGCAGTAAAATAGATTCTTTAATGAAAACACTCCAACAAAGGATATTCTGAGGGTATGACTCCGTGTGTTTGTTAGATATAGGTACAGAAACTTAAATATATTGAAACTATTTAAAAAATGAAGTACATACTATTCATAGTATTTCTTTTTCATGCTGTGCTTTATCACTGGCTCCTTTTGTTACTTTCAGTAACTAAAGAAAATGCTGGTAGTTCTGAACTATAATTACATTTTTCATACAGACACTGTAGATGTACCTGTAAAGTTTATAACTGAAGAAGATGTGTTTGGGACTTCTAGTTTGTATATTATATTATATTATATTATATTATATTATATTATATTATATTATATTATATTATATTATATTATATTATATTATATTATATTATATTATATTATATTATATTATATTATATTATATTAATTATATTATATTATATTATATTATATTATATTATATTATATTATATTATATTATATTATATTATATTATATTATATTATATTATATTATATTATATTATATTATATTATATTATATTATATTATATTATATTATATTTATTATCTGTCTCTGAGTATGCCCTTCTTGTGTCATTTCAAGGCCAGATTAAAAGGCCAGAAATAATTACAATTTTTCTTTAAAGCAGAACTAGTTGTGGGTCCTATCATCCAAATGCCTGTTCTACTGCCAATGGAAACTTTGCTTACTACACTTCCTGGTAGGGTTGTTTATGGTTGACACAAGGTCCATTTAGTTCATTGCTACATCTTGCTTTGTCAAAAATATATCCAAACTCAGCATGGTAAACTTCTCCTGAATCCCTGCAGACATTTTAAGCTTTGAAGCGCTCCTATCTTTTTTTCTGATCTATTTCTATGATCCTTTCCAAGATTTATTTGATCATATAATATTTGTGATGTCTAACATGTTTTACTGGGATGCTTCTACAACTTGTATTTCTTGCCTGTCAACGGGAAAAACACAAGTTGCAAAATGTTCCAGATAATGAAAATTGAGAGGAAACACTTCAGGCTGAAGCAATCAAACGGGTTTCACTAGCAATTAAACCTTGTGGGAAGTTTCAAAACATGGAATTTGATTTTTAATGCTATCCACATATAGAAGATCCATAGAAAACTGGAACATCTAATACCTAGGGTAAATGAAGATGGCATAAAGGTATAGAAATGAACAGAATACTCTTATTTTCCATGTAGGATTTTCTGTGCAGTGCAAGTTGGCATTAGCTGAAGATCTGGTAAGTCACAAAGTCAAAATTAATGTTATTTTGTTCCAAGGACATTCTCAAGTCGTGTAGTTCTTTTTACAAAAGAAGTAAAAGGTACTATTTCCAGAATTGTGGAGGAAATATTCCAGCTATCTATTTGCTTAGATTTCATCTTCTCATAGAGCTCCATCAACACAGCTCCTTGTTTTTAAAAAACAAAACCATGTAACATCAAGGTAACTGGTGATGGTTCTCTCTTTCCAGTTGCTACTCCTCCCTACCATAATGGTTGTTATGTGAAATCAGACTATCTGA
Organism: Caprimulgus europaeus; assembly: GCA_907165065.1. The sequence goes on along the minus strand of OU015538.1, from coordinate 16,709,374 downwards.
GATTTTTTTATTGTGGTAGTCTCTGGTCTTTTGTACCAAATCATCCGCTTGTCCAGACACTTTCAGAATTCAAGTAGATGCAATATCTATAAGCAAATTCTTTTATTCTTAAGGTGGTTTATCACACAGAAAAAGCCCTTTCTTCATGAGTAAATCAATTCCAATTTTTCAAGCAACTAGCACACAGATCACATGTACGTGCATATGTAGAGAAGCCTTGTGGAGCTTTCCATAAAATCTGTTTTAAAGGGTTTTAATTGTTGTTGTTGTTTTGAGACATTGTTACAGCTATGTTCAGGGACTTTTTTTTTTTTATTCCACAAAATCACAAGCTTACAGTGTTCTTATGATTTGGTTTTGTACATCTTAAATCTCTCAGAAGTGTTGCTTTCCCCAGCTATTACCACAGGCAGCTAGTGGGGGAGCAGTTTCTATCAACAGCTGAGGTAGCTGTAAGTGGAAAAAAAATACAATGACTGTTTCTGTCTCTGTTTCAGGAGTTCTTCAGTATTTGCAAATTTCAGAAAGAATGGTGCCATATAGGTTGTGTTTCTGTTTTTACTGATTAGTGCTTAATGATTATTACTTCCTATGTACAGACCAAAACATACTTCAGAAAAGGCCATAGCTCTCACTGTTGCTTTTCCTCACAAATACTGGCACCCACTTACAAGGATTACAGTGGAAATAAGAGTTTCTGATGCTTTCAAACATATGAAAGTATTCCAGTCCCTTTTTCAAGATTATTTGGCTGCAAGTGCAGAAAACGACAGGCTGAGAGCGTGCCAATTATGAAAATCTCTAACCTGATTTTGACAAACGTGCGTAGAATAGAGTTCACCTACTCTTGGAAGATTAAAAAAATAATAAATAAAGGCAGTGTCTTAAGGGGCTGTATCTGTGTGGGTAAGATAAGTGTTATAATAATGCGTAGTTACATAGATCAGCCTTCAGGAACGTTCCATGGTGCTGTATCGACAGCACGGTTACTGTGACACGCAGCTTGCTCTTTTTACATGCTAAGTGTTTCTTGCAGTTTATCGTTGGTTGCTCAATGTTACCTTTGCATTTGTGAGAATCACAATTGAAGACTGATAATGCAACATGACAAAGTATTGAAAGACTGGTTGGGTTTTTTGTTGTTTAGGGTTTTTTTTATAATCGATATTCCTGTTACATGAGATTTCATGTTGAAGTTGTTTTGCCCTGAGGTGACTGGATAGTATTCTAAAAGGGTTTTCATAGCCTGCATTTTAGGAAATAGAGGTGTTAGTAGAAACAACTCCCTAAAGAAGGAAAACATGCAGTGCATTTATTAAAAATAAATGGTATTTAAGTTAGTTAACAGACAATACACCTGATGAATTCTTCTTTATTGCTCTTTGTAACCAGAATTCGTGGTCTGCTGTATGTTGCTTTGTATTTGGCTGGAGATTTTCCCAATAAAATTGGGGGGGAAAAAATTATTGTCAATTATTTTCTTATGATCAGTAAAAACTATTTCTGCAATTCCTATACACTAACTCTTAACCTATGATCTCTTCTTACCTCTGAGAAAAGTCTGCCTCTGTCTTTTCTGTAACTCACATTCAGTAGTGAAAGACTGAAACTCGCTCCTTCTTTCGCCAGCTCTTTTTTTTCTCCAGGCTAAACACACTCAACCCGTTCATAGCTCATGTGTTTCAGTCCTCTAGTGATCTTTGTGGCCCTCCACTGAACTCACTCCAGTTCTGTCAATCTTTCTTGTCATGAGGGGACCTAAACCTGGTCAGAGTACTTGAGATGTGGTCTTAAAAGTGCTGAATAGAGAGGGAAGAAATTCAGTTCTTGCACACAGCAACAAACCGATACTAAATGGGAATAGAAACCATAGAGTGTTTGGGGCACTGGCTACATCCAGTGCTCTGTCTTGATGTAGCCAGTGTTAAAGCATGAAAACACAGAGTACTGAAATGCACATGAGTCTGTGCTAAGGCTTATACAGTCATTTCTGTTCCCTAAGTAATCTAAACACGTACATGGATGGTAGCTCTTTTCTGTTTCTTCCCTGATCTTGTGTGTGGGCTGTAGAATGATAAGATAATCAAGGACCTGTGTTAATTTTTTTCTTATATAACTGTGTATATAAGTGGACCATGAAAACAGAGGACAAAGCCTATGTGCACATGAATGATATATTTTGTTATTTTAGTTACAGTGAGTGAAATGAATCTTGATGGCTTACCTAGAGTCTATAGAGTCGCTACTTTGAGTGATAGTTCAATATCAGTGGAAAAAATATTATTTCAGTTTTATCTTAAAAAAGATAATTTGGAATGCAAATAGAGTTTCTGGTTCACCATTATAAGTGATCCTGTTTACACAGAGAAATGCGACAGATTTTTTGTTCTTATTCTTACTTGGATTGAAAGGTGTTTCTAACACATCATTTGTTCTATTGTTCAGGCTTGATGTAATTATTCCTAACCTTCCTTTAATAAGTAGCTTAGTAGAAAAAGGAATGTTCCTACAAAAACTGACTGTACAGTCTCCTGTGGCAGCTTGGTCCATTGCTTCATTTTCACAAAGTATCTCTGATTTTAAATAAGGTATGAAATGACAGCATGCTCAGAGAAAGATACTGTCAGACCCTAGGTCATTCCAAGGAAGTAGTCTTATTTCCTGTTTTGAAATCCTCTAACTTGTCCTGCCCCACCATTGATAATGATCTGCTCTTGTTAATTTAATAAGCAGTAATAATTAAGTACTTTGGTAACAAAAGCATAAACACCATTTTCACCAGTTTACTAGTCCAAGTCACTGTCCCTGCCTTTAAGAAGTCTTAGGTGGATTCAGCCAAGTTGGATCCCACATTTTCTTTTTAAACATTTTTGGAACTAAAGAATGTTTTTGCTTTGTGAGAGGCCAGGCCACAAAACTTACTCAAGGTAAGCTACAGCTTGTTGCGTTTTTATCTACATGTATGTTGATCCTTAATGATAGACTAGACTATTGAAAAATTAACTTTGCTTTCAGCTTGACTGTGATTATTGTTGTTTGAGATCTTTTAACATTATTTTAAACTTGATTTTTTTTCATTTTTTTTTTATCAGCAGTGCATTTTGTTCATGTACCAGGGATCCAGAGCTTTCATTTTTCATTGGTTTTTAACATTTAACATTTTTCATTGTCTTGGTTTTTAACAAGATGGTAGGGGATACTGTTACAAATTTTGCTATTTAGCAATGATGTTTTCTGAGATGCAGTTCAAGTTTTGGTGAACACTGAATAAAAGTATGTAGTAAATGAGTAGTAGTAGTTTTTTGGCAGGAAAATCTTTGAAAGCTGAAAAAAGATCCCAGCTGTAGTGGGAATATAAAGAATTTATGTCCTGTGTGTTGAGAATTTAAAGAGGAAGGTCAGGAATCTAGAATAAAGATCTTTTACCATTTAACTTTTCTGAGGTTTCTTCTCCATTAACAGACTGATTTGGCTTTTATGCTACAATTAGTAAGTGTATGAAAGAAGTGCTGCTTTGGTCATCTTTGCAAATCTTTGTGAGCTGTGCAAGGCTTAGCACTATAAATCTTTTAGTTTCTGTGTCAGATTCTACCATGATCACAATGGCTTGAAATTTTGAAAAAAGATGAAGTATAGCATATGTCTTTAGAATGAGTCTGCTCTCTCTGTCATGGGGCTCAGCCTTGGCAGGAAGATGCTATGGGATAGATAAATCAGGAAAGTAACCTGTGTGTCTGCTGATTTAGTATGCCAGAATACAGCTGTCTCTGTGGTAATATGTTCTTTAATGCTTCGTTGAACCTGTTCTTAGAGAAATGAAAATGCATGTGTTTGACACACTTGTGTAGTTGGTTGGCTGATCAAAATAGATTTTTTTTAGCATTTTTTTCTCACTCATCTTTTCATGGGCATTGTTATCCATTACTTAAAATTATTCTGAGAACAATGTCTGAAGCTTCTTTCCTAAACTTATTTGAATGTGCCTGTGTAATCTACACAGAGCAGTGTCCTTTTGGTCGTGTGATAAAAAATTAATAGGACTTCAAATTTTTTACAGTTGGCTCCAGCTGCTGGATATCTTCCTGTATTAAAATCACTTAAAAATCTCTTTTCAATTCTGTTAAGAAGGCAAATTATCTATGAAGGGTAGATAAAGTAAAACTGGCAAATCTAGTATTTCTTGATGAGATGTGTGTGTATTAAAATATGCAGTTCTCTGAGGCAACATATAAAACATGCATAATCTATTATAATGAGATCCCAGAAAGTACCATTCACAAGGGCTGAAATGTTTGGAAGTGATATGAAGGAAAGTGCAGTGCAGTGCAGGCCTGGCTTCAGATGGAAGCCTGATTAGTGTAGGATTTATCTGTGTATTCCAGGACAAATTGTAGCTATTGGCACTATTTGTATTAGTGTGGGAACACTGTCCTATTTGTAATTTAAAAAAAAAAAAGTTGAGCCCTGTTTTACTAAATACCACAGGTACACACTGTAAAATCACTGTGGTAGAGATAGACCATGTTCCTGTGGTTTTCTTTCCAACACAATGTGATAAAAGTTAGGAGAGGGAAGAATATTTTTATTAGCAATGTTTTGGAGGGGAGAGGAAGGCTGACAGATATTAACAGAATTTATCTGGCATTAGGCAGGTAGTCTGACAGGACAATGAATCTTTTTTTAAAATCTCTGTTTTCACAGCATAGTTCCATATTCTGCAACTTTAAAATTCTGAATAAGGGAGAATAATGTTATAACAGGAATAATTATTTAGCTCAGAATTGCACTATCCTTTTCAATAATAATTTATTTTCACAATATTTTAAATTGGTACATGATGATAAGTAGTACCCTGTTATTGCCTCACAGTTACTAATAGATTACTAGTATTCTAATTAATCCATCTTTTCTAATAGTCTGAATATCTTAGCAACTTTTAAATAGTACTTAGAACAAGATGTTATGTGCTGTGAACGTAGAATTAATTAATTTCACATGCAAATTAAACAGATACCAGGATATAATTATGTCAGTCCAGCAGTAAGAGTTATGGGCCTGAATAAACCAGAAGTTCAAGAATGCAAATGAGAGATTTACTAAATGGGACACATAAGGCAGCTGATGACGGGTAAATGAAGGGAGATGTGTCTGAAATATGACTTGTACCTTGAGTGGGGATGGCCTTCAGCTTGTCATCGGTGTCACTGGGTGGCTGGACTTTTAAGCCTCTGTGGGCTGACGTGTTTCAGTCTTCCATTTAGGCACACAACTAAAAACTGCCTTCTTACAAATATGAATTGGAAGGATGACTGACCAAAGCAGAAAGCTCTCTGCCTTTTTGGTTACTAATGGTTAGATTACACACCTAGGAAATCCAGGAGATTCAGGCTCATCAGGAGAGAAAGTCAGTTGGCATGGTGCATAGTCATGATTTAGTTCCAGTTGATAGGAACTGATATTCACCAGGAACAGGGTGACAAAAGATCTTGGTTTGGTTTTGTTGAAGTTTCCTGATTCTTAGGTATTTTACTTGTCACAAAGCGGGAGAAGAGATGGTTCTAATTGGAAAATATGAGTGTGAGCTCACAGTAATTGTTATTGTGCCTCAGACACAGATCTGTTACACAGGCTATTTTGAGCTGAGTGCTATAGCTAATAGAAGTGCAGGTAATTTTTTATTTTTAATCAAAGTATATTTACATAACAATGTACAGTTTTACTTAGATTTCAATGGGGAATTGGGGTTCTGCATTAATTTCAGTGAATCTATAAAGGATGAAAAGTGTCTACTATTTTTTGACTTTCAAAAAATGAACAGCTGAAGTATAAGGGAAGAAGCAAGTTTAGCATCAATGAAGATAAAATATTTAAAGGCATACTAAATTATAACAATATCTTTTCTTTTTATAGTGTAGAGATTAACTGTTCACAATAACCATAATAAGAGTATCATTAATTCCCCTGTGAAAAGTCAGGCTAAGATAAAAAGACAGCTTTCAATGAGGAAGGCAGATTAGTTGCAGTTCAGGGTAGAAGCACACTGCCGGACCACAGTGCAGCTGACCATTCTGTAGCTCTTTCAGAAGAAAAGTAAAATCCATATTCTTGTTTACCAGATTTCTTTTCTGAACCATTAAAATTATTGTAAATGGGTATGAAGATGACAACAGAGAAACTGAATGTTCTCAAATGGAATTTCAGAGGCAATTTAAGCTGTTCTTTTGAGGAGAAAAGAATGTCACAGTTCTCACTGTGTGATTATACAAGCATTCCAGACAACTTTTATTTGTTCTCATTTTAGAATTGTGTTTCTAATGTTGATTTATGTCTTAAACTGGTTGCTGATGCGAGGAAGACCAATTCATAAGAATAAATTCTTCTTGCTTAGAAGCGTCAGTGCCGCTGTTTTCATGGTTGGTTATTGTGGTTTGTTAAACTTCTTTTTAGAATATTGTTAAACTGGTATATGTGGTTTTTATTTGGCCTGAATTAATTTAATGTGTCAGATGTGATGGGATGATTTCATAGGGGATGGATTGATCACTTTTATCTTTCTGTGATATTTTTAAATTATATTTTAGAAAATGTTCACCAGCAAAAGTTCTTGTACCTATCCATTTCTGCTGAAAGGAAAGGAATTCAAAGTACTCTTTTATCCACAACAGAGTATTTCTTTGGCTTTATAAATGTTCTGTATTATTGGTAGTTCTCTGTAGAACTCCCTTTCAACTTCAGAACTTTGGTCTTACTGTGGAAGTTACAGAAATGATGATTTAATTATGAGATGTGCGACAACATGTATTATTTTGAGAGGAAACTGCATGGCAACGTAAAGGCAGCAATGATAATGACATGGTAATTTTTGTTATAAATCTGTTATGTTCATATGATAACTCACATCTTGCCATATGTATCTTGGGATGAATATCAATGCTACTTCAATATAAGCCAGAGCAGATGTGTCTGATAAACTGGGAGGGCATTACATTCCATTGAAATAACATTGGGGAGAGCTAGGCTAAGTTCTTGTAATAGCTCTCGAGGTTCCCAGATGATTGAGACCTTGAGGGTTTGTAGTTCCTGTAAGAATTAAATTGTCAGGGTAAGAGACATTGTAACTTAGTAGGAGTTGTGAAGGATAAGGGTGTCCACTTCAGTGGTCCTCTTCAGGCAGGACTGCAGATCCATGGGAGGGATTGTTGTTACGTGGGTTGCTAAAAACTAGGGCAGATCTTACGCTGAGGGAAAGAGGCTGCTTCAATTCTGCATGGATGAAAGAATTAGTAATTGAGAAGAATACTCCCCCATATGCTTCAGATTAGCCATTTTACTGTTTCTTATGCTCCAGTGTCAAGATCTTGTGAGGGCAATCCACTGTGAACGCTGTGTTTTTATTTTTTATTTCTGCAGCAAGCAGCAATGAAAATTCTGACAGCTTAATCAGCCCGTATTATGTAAATGTGTGGAAAATTACAGTAGTTGATGTTTGAAGAGGGTTGTCAGCAGTGAAAGTGTTTATAATGTTTGATAAAGTTATGGCTTTTTTTGCAAACAAGTAAAAATAAAGCATGTATCACCACATTTTTCCATACATTTATGTCTTGGATTCCCAGTGAATTTCAAATTCAACTAAATCAGTTTTGTCTAATCAGTGCAACTACATGGCCAGTGTTTAGTGCTAGTGTAATACATTTTTATAGTGATTTTGTTCAGTCTTTTCAATTGTTGTTAAAACAATGAAGAAAATGAAGAAGATGAAGAGCTGGCAAAAGGCAGGGATAATAAACACCACCCAAGTATCTTCAACACAGCAATTACTTTCTGAGAGGTGAGGTGCTGTCAGCATTGTTAGCTCGATGCAGAAAAACAGACCACAGAACCTTGTGTTAGCAGTTTGGATTACCACTGGTTAGAGGTGCCATGGGGGCAGGCATCATCTGCTGGGCACCAAAAACCACTGGTGCAATTCTGCTGTTGACAAGAGGGCTAGCTGTTGTTGTGTTGCTCATTGGGAAATTTATTCATGGTATATGGATATTGGCAGGGCAGTAACAGTATCTTAGGATATGCTGTGATCTGTGAAGTCAAGTAGTGATGCAGATTTTTTACTGATGTGCTATGCTGCCTTGTTCTTCACGTTGATTTCACAGCATGGCTGAGAATGTAGTGATTCACGCTTGTGCAGCAGCTTCATCTTGATGAGGGGTTTTATTCTGCTGAGACTCACTTGTACAGGTGTTTGATCTGAAAGAGGGAGACGCATATGAGAAAGGTGGGGATAATGCTTTAGGAAGAGCATTAGCTTTGGGGGTCCAATTTTTGCTCAAGGGATAGTGCATTCACATGGAAGAAAGCAGAAAATACAGACCTACTTATGTGCCTCTAGAGAGGGATGTACAGTGGTGATGACTTCACTGTGTCGTGTTTTTAGTCATTCTTTTTTTGACATGTAACAGCTAAATCTACCTGAAATATCAGAACAAGTGAGCTTTAACTGAGATTTAGAAATAGCCCTTCCAGTCAAAGAACAACTGTTGGGGTTTTAAGGATTACAAATGCAATGCATTTGAATAAGCTACAGTTACCCAAGGCTTACAGAATTCAATGCAAAACCCGGAAAGTAAGAAGCAGTGAATGAAAAGTAGTTGCAGTATATCCATCACTGGGTGTTAAAAACAAAGAAAGACAGCATCTCTTTGTGTTGAGGTACCAGAATTGTTGCTGGTTTCACTGCAAAAATTAAAAGAATATTAAGGTTTTCATACTGAAAGATATTTGTACTGCACTTTGGATCACATGCTTGTACACACAAAAAATTAGGCTGACAGTGTAACAGGGATCCAGCATTGTGGTTCAGAACTGTTAAATGTAGGTTCATTATTTCAATAGTTCTCCAGTCTGTTGATTACACTTCTTTTTTGTCAGCTCTGAAAAAATACTACTTAATGGATTCTTTAATTGAATTTCAGCCTAGAAGAAGTCTGTATTGTGTAATTCAATGAACTTTGATTTTTCATTACTCTAAAATTGGAAGCTGAAGAGTAGTAACATAGATTTGTATGTCACAGTGTCTAAAATCTACCTTACTTGTAGTAGATTTTCTTTTTTGGTGTTGTGGGGTACCTGCAGTGTTCTGAAATAGAAGAAAATACTTTGTTGGTAACGAGCATAAAACAAGTATTTCACATACTGTACTGCTTTGGATAGCCTTTTTGGGTACTATACAATCTCTTTAGCTAACAGCTCCATTAGCTTTGCAGGGTTGACATATATCAACCAAAATAGATGCAGACAGTTAATTATTTGAATCATGTTCAGAGAGATTCTCATCTCTGTTTTATGAAAGAAGAAACTTTAATGGGGGAGAACCATTCCTATACCAATTACTACTAAGCAGAGCTGCTGAGAGGAAGGGGAAATTCAAGCCAGGGTTCTGAGGGTGTTTTTTATTTGGTTTGTTTTTTGTTTCCTTGGTAATCAAAATTCCATAAATAATGATTTTTTCCTGAACTGTACATGCATAAGGAACTTCTGTAAGAAATCTCAATTAAATCATAATTTATAGTACTGTATCTCTAACTAGGCAGTGTCTTTATTTGGAAAAAAAAAATCTCTTTCATTTGCATAAAAATATGACCTACATCTGTACTACATTTTTAAGGTAGTTATGTCAGGGGAAAAGAAAAAATCTTTATAAAATTAAGGGTTTATTGACCTTATTCTTAGGATGAAAACATTCTAAAAACATATATTTCTTATATGCAGCTTGCATGAATATGAAGTGCTTTCAATTATTAAAAATGATTCCTGGCTGCACAGTTACATACTTCTGCTCAAACTGACAGTCAAATATTTGACATCCAGTTTATTGTCCCTGTTTGAGTGCAACTCCAGAGATTGTTATGGCTAAATACAGGCATTCAGAAATTCAGGATTTCCACTGGAATTTCATACTAACATTTTCAAATAATATTGTTAACATGATCAAAGCACACATTAAAGAAAAATAGAGGTAAACTAATATACCTTCTGCTGGTGACTAACATCCTTGTTTGAAGATGCTGAAAATAGTTTTTCAAGATCATATCAAAAGACAAAGTTGTAAAGCTCTCAGGTGTTCTTTAGCTTATTCCAAAATAGAGTTGATTGCTGTTCTGGCTTCTTTCCTGATTTTCATAATCTTCATTATAATGATCTACTAAAGAGCAAGCTGAATCAGCATTTTAATTAAGGCAATTGTTCTAATAATAATGAATAGCCTTTTTTTCTATTGAACAAAATAGCAACCAAAGAAGTCTTAAAGCTTTTGTTTCCATGAGCCTTATCTTTCCAGATAAATACCAGATTTCACAAATTTCCTTCATTTAGCTGCAGGATGAGGATAACTGCATCCCATGGCAGCTCTGCTACTTAATACTGCCCTTAAGAACAGAAAGGTCTAGCTGGAAGTCACTGCAAAAACTTCTTTAATGAGAATAGTGTAGGCTTATGAAATGAAGACCATTTATTTGAAAAACAAACAAAACCAAAACCAACAACAAAACCCCAACAAAATCTCTGATTGAAATGAATAGAGATGCACACTAGGACACAAACTGGAAGTATTCTATATGTTACCCTCTCTGTTATTCTTAATTGATGACCTCTTTGTATTTAAATAATATCTTACGAGGGTAAAGTGGGCCTTAAGGGATTTAGGGGCATGCTATTAATGATCATCTCCACTCATTCTCTCATTATCAAGAACCTTTATCAAACTGGCTACAGTCCAGAGTTAAGATATTTTTCTTTCTGCCCTTTTTCTGTCTTACAGTAAGTTTCTTGTGCAATACTGCTTCCAAATTTGACATGTCAGTCTTTTGCAAAACATGTCTGTGCTGTTCTGCCAACTCTGCAGCTTAGCACAGATGACTTCATAATAGATAGGGAGGCCTTTGCTTATGTCCTTAAGACAGAATGCCATTCTCGTGAACTTTAGGCCAAGTAGGTGTGGCTGACTTAAAAGATGCTTCTCTTGGTCCAGTCCACCAAGTGTTCCTCTGTTATCTCAACCTTTGCAGTCTCTGTATGAGAGGGACTGCTCAGCGGACCTTTTCTGCCAAACCTAATTGCTTATTGTTTGGGATGGGAAGCTGGGACTGTGAGGTGTCACCCTAGCCTAGCCTTCTAATTCTTTTGCCCCTGGGAAACCATAGAATCATAGAATGTTTGGGTTGGAAGGGATCATCCAGTTCCAACCCCACTGCCATAAGCAGGGACACCTTCCACTAGACGAGGTTGCTCAAAGCCTCATCCAACCTGGCCTTAAACACTTCCAGGGAGGGGGCATCCACAAATTCCTTGGGCAACCTGCTAATAGTAAAGACTATGTTACTCTAACTTAACAACAATCAATGAAATTAAAATGAACTTTCACCTAACATAAATGCAAATGCAATCTGCTTTAGTCAGTTCCCTGCCCTTGCTCATCAACAGATACCCATAAAGAGCACTCTGCCATACAAGATTGCCTTCTATTTATGTTTATCTCTTCATTTCATGTCCTGTGAGTAGTGATGCCTCCCAATTCTTCACAGACCCTACCAGACTTACCTCAGTAATTTAAGATGATGCTCATGACTTTCACCCAAAAACGTGCATTAAATATTTCTGGCAGTCAGAGCAATGAGGTGTTGGGTAAAAAAATCACGCCAAATTACTTTTCAGAAAAATAGACTCTAAAGATGGAATATAGAGATAACCTTATTTAAGCTTATTAATTATGCCTTGTAAGCAATGAATCAAATCACTTTGCTGTATAATACAATTACTGCTGTAATTTGTAGTCATTACAGTTTGCACTGAGGTATAATTGTATAATTCATTTTATGCAGGTTATTGACAGAGAAGATCTTAACAACTTTAGCATGGAGACTTACTTTGGGTTTACTACAGTTTAATTTGCAGATGATTAGCACAGTAGAGCTAATAGCTTGTTGTGTCTACCAGTCATAGAGTCATTTATGTTTGGATCATGCACCAAAAAAAGAATGATAAAAAGAGATTCAAGGTAGAAATATTACTTCTTGGTGCGCTGTTCCCCTTTTAGACCATTAGGTCCTGTGGTGTCAGTGCCTCATGTCTTGTGTGCAGACCCAATTCCCTGGTCGGCAGGGTTTTATAACAGGTTGTTTGAAGAGAGTAGGTGGCTTTTCTACATGCAGTGAATTACTTCAATTAACAATTTAATATTTTGGCATACTCTGCTGTATCTGATTAATCTTTCTTAAATCAATGTGATTTGATAGAAATAGATTTTTAAGTGTTGAATTTCCCATCTAAAATTGAGCATAATAACTGCTGTTACATGTGAAGGAGCTGTTGTTGCAGGGAAGGCAGGCAGGCGTTCTTACCTTGTCCTCTGTGCCTTCTTTGTTACTTTCCTGCTAGCTGACATCTGACATATAATAAAATATAACAAATAAGTCATATTCCAAGGATCGGGGTTTTTTTTTCTGATTCTGGGCTAAATTTATATCCTGGATGTTATTCATGGTTGTTTTGGGTTGGGTTTTTTTCGCCTTTGATGTCCCTCTTCCTGTTCACTTTATAGTATTATTAGTTTTACACTTATGCCAGCTCCTTCACAAATAATAGTGATATTTTTCCTTATCTTGTGTCTCTTATTTAAATTAAGGAGAAAGCTAAAGTTTAAAAAACAAACAACAAGAAGAAATTATTGCCTTTTTTAATACAGTCCATGTTCTGCCTATTACAACATACAAGCTATATAGATATCACTTAAAAAGATTTACATGGGTGATTTGTATAAAATTGTTCCTATTGAAAAAAGTGAGGGGATGATTCTGAAAATGTCAGGTGCTGTGGACCTGATATCTTGCAGGTTTTGGCACTTAGATTTTTCAGTTCTCCGAGGTGAATATAAATCACTTGGTTTAGATAAGTTTAGTTATATAATATTCCTATAAATTGTATTTGAAAGATGCTTTTTTGCTCACTTAACATGAGTGTTGGGTGCTTCGTATTTCTTATGTAATCTGACAGTTTATAATTTTAAAATGTTTTACAAGTGCAAACAATTACTTTCAGAAGCTTATAAATAGGCCAGTCTTGGACTAATTTTTGGTTTCAGCCAAATTAAGATGTATAAGTTTTTGAGAAATCCTTGAGTTATTCAGATATTGCTGAAATGTCTTATTGTGGCAAAACAACTGCCTTTGTACTTAGCCTTGATTTATTTTTTAAAAAGTCAGAAATACAGATCCTTGGCCTCCTACATAGCACAAAATTAAAGTTTTAAATGTTAGAAAAGCAAGAAAATAACTTACCATAGTGAGATATGTGCACACTGCTATTTGCTTACATCTAGAATATAAATAAAATGTAACTTATATGCACTCTGTAAAGCTGCAATATAGTCATAAATTTAAAGTGTTCAATAATAATGACATTGTGAGTTTGTCTCTTTGTGATTGAAACTTCGGAATTCCCTTTCCTAACATTCCTTGCAAGGAGCTGTCTTAAGAGTTTGAAAAAGAGAGCTTACCATTATGGAAAATCAGTGGAGTAGGAAAAGGGAGAAAATTGTTACCAGAAGCTACCAGAATGGGTTTAGAATCATAAACTTTAGAAAAGGAAGATCTGATACAAATGAGCCGGTATGTGATGAGTATACGATGGAAGTTCCCATTGTTGCTTAATTAAAAGAGCAGTTGCTTATCACCTCAAGGACATCCACAACCAGAATTTGTTGGGTGAGAGCAGAGGTAACAGCCAGCAGCTGCAAAAGAGAGTGCACAAACGTTCTGATTACCAGCGAGTGAGCAGAGCTGAGCCAGTGTCCATCAGCTTTCTATCCTGAAAAAAATTCTATGTATTCTTCATCTGTCCTGTCAGAGCAGCGCAGAGATGATGCCGTTGGGAACGAGTGCTGGAAGAGGTGGGTGTTTGGGGAAAACTGTGAAGGCAAAATCACAGTAAATTACTGACATGTGAGGGAGGACCATTTGCTTTTCCCACCGGCAGCATTTCTAGAGTTGTTGCCACCAAAACCTGATGTTATCATCCACACAGTGATTTCAGTCAATATATCTTTCATTTTCTAGTTCAAGTAGTAGCCATAACCTTCCTGTTATTTATCATGAGGATAAGATTGCAATGTGAAGTAGGGTTTACAAAGGATGACATGGCAGATGATTTGCCAGAAGGTCAGAAAGCTTTATCTTCTGTAGAGGTTCCTCAAAAGCTGCATTTCATCTTTGTCTGTTTCCAGTGGATGCTCACAGGGAAGAAAGCGGTGGATGAATATCATCAGAGGTAACTGTGCAAGTAAAAAAGGTTATCAGCTGCAGCTGCTTGTCACTCCCCTCTTTTTGGAGATTAAACTGTCATGCACCAGCAATCTGCTGATTAAGGAGCTCATGCAAATACTGTCTCATGTGTCTTGGACAGAATCAGACAGAACAGTTTAAATAGTCACTTTTTGCCTTAAGTAAATTAGTGAGCTCTGAATTGAAATACACTAAGAGACCAAAAGGGATAGTAACCTCCTTTTACTGAGGTAGTTGAAGCCTTAATATATCCAGTGGGCTCATTTGGCCAATCCATACAACACCCACTTTGCCCAGCTCAGGATCCCAAAGTGAAATAGACTCTGTTCTTCCGTGAGTGGCTGCAGCATATGTGATTGTGCTCATTTGAAGTCAAATATTCTGTTCAGTTGAAATTGCCAGGATAAATGAATTATATCAGCTACACACCAAGTTTTATCATGTATTTTTTTCTGATACATTCTCATAACAATTTGAAAGGATACTTTCCTCATTTGGCATGATGCATTAAAATATGTTTCGTCTCAGGAATTCTAGTTCTCTTGTTGCCAATATGACCTTCATCTAAATCCAAATAAATCTTGGTATGTATAGCATAGATTAGTCCTTAAAGGATATATAACTCCTCATGAATCCAAAAGAAAAACTGGTAGCTCAGTTTTGCTTGAGGAATAGCTACCTCATAAGAGCTATGTAGTATTTACATAAAATCCTAATGCTTTACCTTTATTATGTAATAAATCACATAAATTTGGCCACCTTAAGCCTGGAAGAACATTCCTAATTGAGAGCTCTAACAAGAAGTATTAAAGAAAGAAAATAAAGAAAAACCAAACTAGATGCAAGATTTCGTCAAGATGCTGCTCCAGGATGTAAGGATCTCCAGGCAATATTTGTCATGGCTTTATGATGGCTGTTTTGGTGGAACTCGAGTGCCTTACTGACTGTAACGTGGGTGTCATTATTGTACTGTTTCACTTTGCAAATAGAAATGAAATACGTAGATAAAGTAACTTGAGCAAGTACTTCTATATCCACAGTTGTGTAAACTGTTGAACATGCCTTCCTATTGCAGGCTACTGTCCATTTCCTTCCACCACTTATTTTTACCTTTCTGTCCCCTTCTCTCTCTGCCTCTAATTGTCAAGACACTGTAAAGAGATCCAGTGCATCCCCTAGAACCCTTGAACAGTGACCTTGGCTTCTCTGAGCTGTTGGGTTATATTGGAACATTGAAAGAATGAATTCAGATTGCCTCATAGATTAAAATATTTGGAATTTGAATATATTTAGCCATCAGCATTTTTAAGTACTTTGTTATTTTATTACTGTATCTTTATTCTGAGTATGGCTTTTAATAAACAATGTGTATTAATTGTAAACTGGAAGGGTGGGGGGTTTTCTGGTAAAAGAACTGGCTGTGCTTGTAGGCCACTGTGCATGTAATTCTTTATAATAAATTTGAGGTTGTACGTGCCCAGTAAGGGGAAGGGAGGTAGAAAGCAAGCTTTTTGTATTTGACCCAAGCAACAGTATTTATATTCATGATTATGAAAAAACCCCAAAATTTCTGATTAAGCTGATACTATATGGAAACTATATTTTTCCACATTTCCTGTGATTGTTGAAAATTTCTTATAAGTGACCATTGTAAATTAGTATGTTTTCATGCATAGTAATAATTTCTAGATACTATTTCCTGAGAGATACATATGATGTCTTGTACCTTATTTAAGAAAAGAAAAAGTCTAAACAATTACATTTCTTATTGTTTGTATGCAACATCCTTTTTAAGCTACTTCGGTTCAGAAAATAGATCTTTAAAAAGGTGGCATAAAAACCTGCAACAAAATAAAGTTATTCTGTTCTCTTCCTTGATACGAACTTTATCCTCAGAATGCAGAATCCAAATTGTAGTGCCTCCGAAATTCTTGGGAAAAAAAAATAATGGCAAATGTTGCTATGGTTACAGAGCCATTCCCATTTGCTTTTCTTTTCGGCCTTAGTATGAAAGTGGAAAGAGGGATTTTTATTCCAATGATTTGTATGATGCTTTGCAGGGGAGATTCATCTCCCCCTAAATACTTCTCAGTTTTTTAAACTGTTTTTTTGGGTTTTTGTCTTTTCTGAGGTTGTTTATCCCTGTTTGCTCAATAAAGTTGATTAAAAACAGATGTAATCCTAAAAAGCTGTAGAGAAATTGATAGTTTCACTCACAGTTCAACTCGGGTGAAGGATAGATTCAATTGCCATCCTTCTGCAGTCCAACACCCTTTGGGTATAAAATACCCAGGTTGCCCTGAGTTAACTTAGTTTATTTACTTACCTTAGTCTCAGGAGTGACTGGCACTGATATTTTTTAATTTTTAAAGATTAAAGCACAAGATATTCCTAAGATGCCTTAAGTGCATGTGGACCAGATAAAGTAGGATGCTTTAGAATGCTCAGTTTTACCCCACTATGTTGCTGATTTTTTTCTTTGTACATTGGGGAACAACTTTCAGTTTCTTCTCCTTCACAGAAAAAAGCCTGCGATGCTTTGCTTCTCCAAGACACTTTCTCAGGCTGACAAGTAATTTCTAGTGTGGCTGAATTTAAATGTTTGTGAAAACTCTTCTGATTTTCTTATCAACAAAAGCATCATCATCACTTCTTCCTCAGGATGAAAATACATTTGGAAGGAGCCGCTGTCAGGGTAATGCAACTGAAATGTTCTCCTGAGAACAATAAGCAACTTCTTTTTAAGGTAGCAATGATATGGCATAAGTGTACTCTCTAAGGACTGAATAACTGATGCATTTCCCTGGGGGTCGTTACAATTCTGCTGCAGAAAGCTTACTGTGAAAAGATAATGCAAATAGAGGCTGCTTGTCATGGAAACACACAAGAGGTTTTGTAGGGTTGTTGGGGTTTGGTTTTTTTCCTTCCCAAAAACCTCATTTGGGAATGAGAATCAGCTTCCATCTTACAAAAGGCAAAGATGTAGACTACACAGCCTCATTAAGAAGATATTTTTTGCTGGCTGTCTTGATAGTGTCTACATTTTAGGTGGTGATGTCAGCATGGCTGTCATTAAGGTTTTGTGATACTTTTTTTAGTAACATGTAGTTCTCACTAGCTATAACTTTGCCAAGCAGCTATGTGAAATTTTCCATTCTGAATGGCTTTTCTAGATTTTTGTACACACAGAGAATATTCCCTTCACTGTTTTGTTTTATTATTTCAGCCAAAGTAGTTGCAGATGTCTCTGAGAGTTAACCTAAGGAAGTAGTATAGTGCTGTTTCATTGTTTTGGGGTTTTTTTAGTTTGGATTTTATTCTCTTGAGCCTTTGCTTTTTGGAAGCAGAAATTTAATTTAATGGCATTTAGCACTACTGTGCCTTAGCTGACCCTATGAAAACCTATCCACGTTTTCTAAATCACAAGACTTAAGAATTTTGGTTAATCCTTGGAAAGGTACATCGTTACTGTAGGCAAACCCCTCACAACTTTTTTTGCCAGAGCAGACTGGATATTGTCTGTTCTCACAGAGCATCTGCATGTCCAGACTCTTAATGAACTCTCTCTTCAGACTAACTGAGCATGGACCAACTGCCACAGCGCTGGAAAGTGAAAGGACTGGAAATGCGCCATCCCGGAGCGCAGCAGCTGCTTCATGATGCTTAGAGCTGGAAGGAGGGCTGCAGAGAAAAGGCTTTCGGTTACAACTGGGAGCTTGTGTTCTTGGTAATCCCCTGCTTATGCAGTGGAAAGAAATAATGGACTGAAACGAACACGGTAATAGGGCAGGATCTGTGCGTAAGGGACATAAGCCTAAAAAAGGAACAGCTATAGAGTGACCTTGGTCTGGGAACATTAGTTTTAGAGCTGAACAGCAGAAAAGGACATGAAGCAGTGCCTGATGGAGATATAAAGCTTGTTTAGATTGCTTAGATTCCAAGGCATTTGCTGATGCAACAGAAATGGTGAGATAAGAGGACCTTTTGTGATGTGCAGACATAGCTCAAAACCTCTCAGTATCGTAGGAAAAAAAATATTTTTTTTGCACTGGCAGTTGACTGGGCTCTTGAGAAATGGGGTGGAGTGGAGGAGAGGAACTGCAGGAATTTTAGAAATGGAAGTTAAAGGTTGAGAATTCAAGAGGACTGCAGATATGAAGGTGAGTAAAAAGGGCTGAGAGGAGTCTGAAGTTTCAAGAGGGGAAGCAAGGGACCCAGGAGACCTTCAGACTGCAGTTGACAGAATAAAGATTAGGAAAGGCAGAATAAAGATCAGGAAAGAACACAGTAGAAAGAATCAAGTTCAGAAACAGGAAAAATAATTTATCCATATTATCTTCTCGAGTCTGGATTTAGAGCTGGACAATAGTAGACAAATTAGCTGCTAAAAGCGTCAGACTGCCACCACTGCCAGTGCCAGAGATGGTGATCTGTTTTACTGCTGCTGCTACAGAGTCAGATTATTGGCATCCAGTGTCTAGCTGTGTTTCTTCACTGAGAGTCAAACTATAAGTTCCTTAAATCTGTTCAAATTTTAAAGTAACCAGAGATGGGTTAATATACAGTAGAGTACAGATGATATTCACTGCCTAGTGTTTATACCGACCGAACTCTGAAAAGCACAGAAAGGGACATTGGAGCCTTGATAAACAACTGAAGACTCAAATACTTCATTGAAAAACCCTTATGATATGCTTTAAAAAACCAACCAACCAAACAAAAACCCCCACAAAACAAAACCTTTCAATTTTTGTCCAAACATATCATGGAGTATGCTTTAAACAGTAACTGTTTCTGATTCTTACCACCTTACCAGGTCACTCCCTGCCAAAGAATTTGGACTCTATGTACAATATCATAATCTAAGATTCATATTTTAAAGATTCTAAGTAACTTAGCTGCTTAAAGCTTCTTTGAAAGACAAAATAACTTACGCAAGTTTCATTTTTGTATTTCTGTGAAATTCATCTTCAAATATTTGACTGAAGTTCTGAGAGGTCTCTCTTGATTTCACAAGAAGTGAAACATTTAATTAAAATTGACTTAAAATCTAAAGAAATACACGGAGAGTTGTTTCAGATAACTTCAACATGGGATAGGGAAAGATTTAATATATTTTTATATGTTTTATTACTGGATATAAAAAGCAGTTTTTCAAATAAAAGCTAGTTCTTCTGAGCCTTCTACCCATTTATCTGTAAAAAGATCAAACAGAGTATGCAATTTCCAGAACGCTCTGACTTCCTAAGCTGCACTAAAAATATTTCAGTTCTGGCTGTCCGATGTAAGTTACTGGTTCTGTGTTTTAATTGGTCTCTACTGGTTTTATGCTCAAAGGACAGTTTCTTTAAGACAGCTAGTAAAACTCTTCTAAGAGAAATAGCAATCAATACCTAAGAGGGGTTTATTAAAGGAAAATGATATCTTTTTTGTCTGACTCAGTTTAAAGTTTTAAACACTTTTCAATGTTAGTCACAGAAATAATTTTTTAAAATTATCAACACTGCTCTGTCTACAACTTTATCTCCTTTGTTGTGTTCTACAACTGACCTCAATATAGGCTAAAAGTAATTAAGTGACTGAAATTTAGATTTACATTTTTTGCCAATTCTAAAAATAGATAAGAGTTCCCACTTACCTCAATGCCTGCACTTCAGCATTGCAGGAGTAGTGCCTACATCGTGTTGCTGGGCATTGGATGCACCTGCAGAGAATTAAAGAACATCTTAATCCCTTAAAACATCTTCTATTTAAGACTTCACAGCTGATAATAGATGTGTCCTACTAAGAACATGCTACCATTGTCCAAATAGGCAAGTTTATTAAGTGATTTTCCAGGTGATTCTTTATCTCAGGTTTTGCTGTTAGTATCTGTAGATATCTAAGAATTGCTGTGAGTTTGTGCCTATTAGAGCTGTAGTTGTCCTTTACCTCATAGCTCACATCACATATTCCCTGATATTGAAAGCTTTACACATACTAATTTCTAGATGTCCACAGTCTAAAAACAAAGGGTGATTATTGATTCTTACTGAAAAAAGAGGTATGATTATTGATTTCTTTATGTAGTTGACTCAGCCCACTGTATGAAGTTAGAGCATACTGTTTGATAAGTTTTTAACAAGTGGAAATAAAAGTGTAGCAAGGGGTGAGAGAGTCTGCAGAACTTCAGATCCATTTGGCAGGTGGAAACTCATTAAAATTGCACATGCTTGAGGAGGTAGTGTATATATTCTGTACTGCTATTGAGACAATCCTCAGAGAAATATTCCTGTTTCCTCTGTCTTATAAGTGGTGATCTTGGACAAGAATGTGGTTCTTTCTCAAGGCAGCTGTACAATTCACTGCTTCATGCTTCCTTCCTCTGTGTGCTAGAAAGACAAAGTCTATTGCCTCAGACATTTACCAATCAAATCTTTTCATATGTCACTAACTGCTTTTAGAGAAAAGCACAGATGTAAAACCCCTGTTTGTCTCTGAAGAGTGGCTAGGCAAATAGGCTACTGACAGCGAGGCTCACCACTGTGCCATCAGCATCTATACTCGAGAGCATTCCTGACGCACTTTCCAGGGAAAGTGTATTGCTTAGAATAGCTGTTCTTCTGAATACTAGAAAACAACACTACACTTAAAATAATGTAAAAGGGTCAAAACCACTAACTGCTTATTTGAAGTCCCGTGCTTCAAAGCAAAAAATATCACTCTATCCCCCTCTCCCTCTATACAGCTTTGTAAGAACTCTGATGGCTGCAGCAGGGATGTGGGTTTCAGCTGCACTGCAGAAATGTGGGGAATTTGGGGTGGGGGGTGTTAAGGCCTTGTTTGGGGGGTTTTTATGCTATTTATGAAATCATAGGCAATTCTTTTTGCTACATGCTGTCAGGACTGACAACTATACATTTGGGGAAGGACTGTAGAATTTGAGAAGGCTGCTGAAAAGGGGAGGGCAAGACCACTGCCTGAATTTCAGTTGTTTTTCAGTCATTGATACTGGACATACACTTGCATGAAACTTCAACACATTTTAAAATAGCTTGTGTTTTTTTAATTAAAAGATAGCAATTCTGCTGCTCTCTATCTGTTTCTTTTTGTGAAAGCAGATAGAATTGAATATGGTTTTATTTTCTGGTCTTAAACTGTAATGCTTCATAACATGACTTCACTAGCAGAGCACTTAAAACTAAAGCAACAATGTCAATTCGATTTTAGTTTAATTCAGAGGGCTAGAGCTTAAATCTTACACAACACATATGGTGATCTTTATTTTTATCTTCTGATGTAATGGAAAACTTATACCAACAGTTTGAGGCATTTTAAATCTTTAAACTGAGAAGGATGTCAATCCACAGACTGGTCAAAATTGGGACAAAAGCTAATTTTTGAGCCTTTTATCACATCTGGAATTGTTTTCAAGAACTGACCTATAGTTTAGTATTTTTTAGACATAAAGATATGAGGTGGTATAGAGATCTCAATTTATAAAGTTATTTCCTCCACAAAAGCACAGCATATTAAAATTGCAAGTGACAGAGTGGGGGGTTTTTTGTCATGTAGGAGGAAACACTAAATGACTCCAGCATGGTTTTCCTCTTGTCAACAAGATCATTTGAAGAAAAATAGCTGTGCCTCCAAAATAGTGTCTCCTACCATAGAATTGCTGAATACTTGGTTCTGCTAGAAGAATTTTTATGAGAGAGGAGCAAGACTAATCTACAAACATCAAGAACCAGAACATGATAAACATGGCTCTGCTTGGATGTTTAGAGAATTTGCACTGGCAGTTTAGCTACAAAAGTGCTGGGGCAGTCCAGAACACTTGCCAAACCTCACTGCAGCCAAAGTCTGCTTTACTCCAGAAGTCTGTCTTGTTTTTTTTTGAGAGGGACAAAGTTTATAAAGTCTGATTTGCTGTATTTTATGTGTCCGTCATCTGGGAATTAAAAAAAATATTAGTTGAGGCCCTTAAAATCCTTTATAACTATTCAGTTAGATGTTGGGTTTGAGTTTGGGAGTTCCACGACATACAGGAGAGATGAAGAGAAAGAATGAAGCAGTAGCAGTAAAGGATTAAAAAAAGCTTATGAGATAATAATAAAAAATAAATTGTATCCATTCATCAGTTACAAGGCCTTTGGGTATTTTTAAAATCCCCAATGTATTGTGTTTGCCTATAAACACATATTGCTTTTCACAACTTCAGTTTTTGCACTCATACAAAAATATTACAAATTTGTAACTCTTCATACTGTGGCTAAAGACCTACATAAGTTTTGATATATTTTCACAAACTTCTGTAACTCTGCCAGCATAGTTTTTAGTTATTTGTCTTGCGTTGTATTGTCATTAAGAATGGAAATAGCAAAGACTAATAATGAATGCTCCTGCATCTGAATTTATCATGACAATTATTTCTCTCTTCATTTAAGAAGAAACATACATTGTTATGGCCTCCTTGACACCTTTGTGAAAGCATGCTATTACTAATCTCTGTCTTCTAAATACAGGGTATCTTGGACATTTTTCAGCATCTGCATGTGGACTTTTTTGTTACTGTTACACTAGTAATACCCTAAGATGTCTCCCAAAGTATTCCCCATCAACATTTTGTCCTTCTGATGCAGAGACTATATAGCATTTATACTGTGAAGTTGTTTTAATTTGTTGCCTCTTCAGCAAGATAACTTTGGTTTGGTGTTTTTTGTTTTTTAAAATAAGGACATCTTCCACTTGTCTCTAGCAAAAGATGCAGCACTGGTAACTGTGCTGCCTATAAATGAGACTGCAGTTCTGTAACAGCAAAGCTAATTACAGTGTAATTACAACCTATGAATTGGAAGTTTGTTTATTTGAACATACATGTATCCCAGCTACTGAGTTACAAATCAGTACTGATCTATACAAGTCAAGGCGTGTCTCTGACTTGAAACAGCTGCTAAAGGAAGAAATCAAATATATGAAGACACCTGACAAAAATTCAGATGCTGGCAAACTGTAGTAGGTGCTTTCAAACACCACCAGCTTCTTTCACCAGTATTTTTGCTTTTACTTTTAGCAGTGTAAAGGGATTACATGATTCCCTCTGAAAAAAAAAGATATCTAAGAAAGATGAAATAAGAAAAAAAAAATCTATAGCTGAATCTATTACTTGCCTCTTGTCTAAGAGAATAGTTCATTGCTGCTGGCACTCAGCTGTGACTGCATTCTTAATGAAACAGTTGTGCTTTCTCCAGTCACAAATAGGATTTTTATAGGAAGGCACAAAGGCAATGGATTTTACTTGAGAGCACTCAGAACTCAAAACTTCAGATGTACAAAGCAAATCTGCTTGAACAGAATGAACCCGGGGAGGGAAGGGGAAGGGAAGGGGAAGGCATTTCACAGTTAACGTACAAGTAGGCTACCAAAGACATGCACACGGCTATTTCAGGGTTCAGTGATCTCTGTCTTCACTGGGTTCTTCCCTCTTCATTCATAAAATGATCACTTTCACTGGTAAAGAGGCAATATTGAAAATAAAACTGCTGTAAAATAATGGAGGTAGTGATAAAATAAGTGAGGGAGATACTGTTTGGAGGAGTTATGCTTATGTAAAACTATGACTGTGGCTAGATGGATTGCTGTGAGACATCTATGCAGAACTTTTTTTTTTCTTCTTACTTTCTGTAGTTCTGCTAACCTGGGGTTTTCTGAGGGAGAAGACAGGAATAGCCACTAAATCAGACCTAAGATGTTGCTTCTCTCACCCCTTAATGAATGCCATAAGAACCAGCCTGCTAGGTCTCTCATTATCAGGTATTCATGATGGACTTGAAATAACTTTCCTTCTGAAGCTTCATCAGAAACTGACCTTTTCTTAAGACCTTTAATAAATTGTCACTTTCTGATGAAACTAATCTTGGAAAAAATCCTAGCCAGCTATAATTGCAACAGTTTGCCTTTAACTTTTATTTTAGACATAAGTGTATGAGAGTGTGTGTATATATGATTACAAACTCACAAGCCGTACAGTGCTACTCATCAACCATTATTTTTCTGGTATCTTAGTTTTATTTTTAGCAATAGGCTTCTTTTTCCTGATCTTTTTGTTTAACTGAAAAGCTTTTGGAGCTATAGATGCAGGCATAATTAATTAAAACCTAGTGCATTTATGCTTTTAAACTTCTCAGTTGGTCACCTAGATTTTGGGAGCAAATGTGCAAAAATCTCCATCCCTTCTCATGCCAGCCTAATAACAGAGGAGCACTTCCATGGTTGTGTCGCTCCTTTCACCTTCTGTTCACAATAGTTGTACTTAGCCTTTCTTGCTTTATACTTGAACAGTTGTCAGACCCATGGTCTGCTCTGCAGTTTTTTCATGTGGCAGGAAACAGAACTGAGCCATGCTTACTTCCCATGAGAAAAGAAGGGAGAAAACAGAAAACAGTTCATCTGGTAACGTCTAATATGGTCCTTTCAAGGATAACACTAGAGATGTGCATCTGATATACCATCCCTTCCTCAAAATTGTACTGAATGATGGACCCAGGGTAGAAATACAAAGAACACAGACAAGAAGGCTCTTGGCTTTCTCCCTGATAAAGACAGGGAGGTTGCTTACCAGTTACTGTTGCAGGCAAAACAGACTTGACTTGGGGAAAATCAGCTTAGTCTATTACAAATTCAAATATGTTCAGGTCGTAAACCATACAAATATTAACACACTTTTTCTCCTGACACCAATCCCTCAGGCTCAACTTCGCTCCTCCACCTCCAAATCTTCTGCCACCACCCTCTCCATGAGCAGCACTGGTGGGGTGGGAACATATAATCAGTATACATGGGTCTCTCTCTGCTGCTCCTTCTTTCTCAGCCTTTTTCTTGGTCCCTACATGGGTTCTCCACAGTGTTTTTCCTTCAGGAAATACCCATCTATTCCAACTAAGGGTCCTGCACAAGCTGCAGCAGGGGTTTCTGCTCTGGCACCACAGAGCACTTCCTCATCCCTTCTCTGACCTTGGGGTTCCCTCCTCTGGCTCTTGCTCCTTGTTGTCCGCCCTTCTCTAAACAGGCTTTCACAGAGCTGATGGGCTCAGCTGTATCCTATGTTGGGTCCATTGTAGAGTCAGCTGTCCCTGGCACAGAGCAACCCTAGCCTTCTCCTACAGGGACCTCTCCTGCAGCACCATCCCCACCCCAGTTACCAAAACCTTGCCACATATTCCCAGTACAATAGCTATGGCTTATGTTCATGTACAATCTTTATTTAGTATTGTCATTTTCAATTGACAAACCCGGAGTTATGGTTATATCAGTCTTTGTTATCAGCTTGTCAGTTACTTAATAAACACTTTTCATCATCTCTGTGGGAGTTTTAGTCATTTAGATGGTAATTCCTGTTTCACAGGTACGTTCTGCACTAGGTGACAAATACAATCACCTGTGGTATTACTGGTGATAAATTTTAATGATTTTCAAGTCCAGACATTTGTGTGTAGTTTTATTATCTAGGAAGTATCTGGATTTAAGATAACATCTGAAATCTATGTGGGCCATCTTCCTCTGGAAACTTCTTAATATTGCTGCACATCAGATACGCAACAGCATTACAAAGCAAGAAACAACATACTGAGGCACTGGTTGTGTTTGTTCCCATCAGTAATTATGGTTATCAAAACAGCAACCCAGGCTTCAGCCCTACTTGTCAATATAGTCCATTATGATACTCAGAAGGAAGGTCTGGATACTTGGAACAGAGGAAATGTCAGAGACCTCTTTGTCCATTAAACTGTGCTTTAACTATTAAAACTTTCTTTTCATCCATGCTTCGTGGGTGATTAAGGCCATCTCCAACTGCACTAGAATGAGTACTCGCCCTGTTCTTGCATCCATCCCAGCTCTTCAATGTACCCATAAAAATATCTGTGCCATAAGGATCTTCAGATAGACTAGTACATGGGAAAAGCTCTTCCTTAAAGAGGCTTATGTGGGTCATGTGATACAAAATGATGTGTCTCAATTCCAATTAAGAAAGTAATAATTTTTAAATAGTCTAAGCTATGACTGAGTATTTTTATCCTAGTCTGTTTGTGAAGTGTCCTATGATCTTGGTGGTGTGGTAGAAGTTATTTAAAATTATTTTTTGTCTGTAAACTTTAGATATTCAGGATGTTTTTCTACAGACTGTCAGCCAGCTGCAAATTACTTTGCAGTTCTCTGTCTAGACTTACAGATTGGTCTTCAGTGAGGTGGCATTAATGAAACCTAGACAAACTTTTCCACATTTTGTATTAGACTCTTTATCTACCCAGTCTCTGCCAGATCTTTTCCCCAAGTGAGTGCTTATGATGAAAGCTTTTCTATCCTCTGTGCTTTAGACTAGATGCTGTAAGTCTGGAAAAGGGAACAATAATTTTAGCTGATTTTTTTAAAGTTGTTTTGTAAGCCTGTGTATGATTTTTTTATAAAGTGTTGCATTTGCAACTCTTTCTATGACTTTAAAGTCTTCTTTGCAGAACTGTTAGAGTAACATAGTCATAAGTTGCTTTTTTGATTTCTGAGCATTGGTGAAAACTGAACAAAACACCACACACCTAGTGAGGAAGTAAAGGACAAAAACATTGGGAAGAGAAAAAATTTAAAAGATAATGGGATGTTTTTGAAACAAAGAGTAGAGCCAGTTAAAAAAATCATAACAGGCAATATTTCCCAATTAAAAAAAAGAACACTCCTCAGATCTTGACTGAGAGAAGCATGCAGAACCATCCTTCCCAAGGCTGTCCCTCAGTGCATCTGATACATTTCTATTGCTGTCTCTGCCAGTCAGTGCTTACTACTCTCCCATGACTCAAGTTTCCAGATGTTTTTATTTCAGAAGAGATCATAAAATGCTAGTATAGATGACATTTCATCTTTCATGGATTTTTTTTGTCATCAGAGGTAGGTGAAGGTTAATTAGATTTAATATAGTGGTTTTGGTTTTTTTAAGCAGAGGACAGCGATTGCCAACTGGCACAGTGTGCATAACCCAACTTTTACATTCTTCAGTAAGTAATGAGATTTCTAGAACAGCAGAATTTGCTGCAAAGACATTCGTCTGGGACTCAAGACTTGAAATTTATTCCTCACTCTACTGCTGACCTGCAGTGTGACTTCTATAAAAATCACTTCAACTCGTTCCTTTTCATTGCCACCCTTGCTGTAGCTTCTTTATATAGGTAGTGTCCTCCTAAGGCAGTAAAGCAACTTTGTAATTTGAAGTTGGGCTTTTTAACCTCCTCAGCATAAACACTGTCACTCTCCCTCTATAACAATCTCTATATCAGCTCAATCCTATTACAAGTAGGATCCATAAATAGTATAATACAGTTAAAATGCCTTCACCTTTTTATCAATAGCAAAATTCAGTGCAACAATTGGCACTTACTATGAAATTATGGTTATGAATTGGCTTATTGTAAAGTAAGTGTGATGGAAGCGTTCTAGTTGTTCAGTCAACAGCTAGCCTCAAAACCTTACCACTCTAACTGGCATCCTTATGAGGGTTCTCAGCACAGGAAACAAGGAACTCAAAAGCAGAATGAAATAACAAATGAGTCCCTCATCCCTCATTTCCAAGTATGGTCCTTCTTGGACAAGACTGCAATCTTCTCTGTGTCTTACTGCTACATGTGCTCCCCTGACTATTTTTTTTGGGAGGGGTGAGGGGAGGATGACAAGCAGGGGAGTGAAGGGGAGAAAGAGCCTTAGACCTGATATTGACCTAAACTATGACCTGATAAAAGAACATGTAGTTTTCTAATAAAGGTTTGTTAATATCTGCTGTGGTAAAATAGCTCTGTATTAACAATAATTAAAGCTCTCTTTTTGCCTTTCCTTTTTTAACAATGATTGTTACAACAACTTTGCTGTCCTCTAAGCCAGAAAAACATAGAAAATGCAGAGAGTGGCAGTAGGAAAAAAGATGTGAAGTGATGAATTGCATTCAGCACCAAAAGTGTGTAAGGAGAAGAATAAGAATGGCTGTTAAAGAAATCATATCATGAAAGATAAGAAATCTCACAGAACATCAGTCATTCTTATTCTGCATGTTTGCTGGCACAGTAAAGGCAATAAAACAAAACATACGCTTTCCTTTGTGTAGCACACAAAGGCAAGATCTGAGAAAAAAATAACTAACCATCTAGTGGTGGCAGTCAGCTAAAATAAAATAGATTCCAGTGCTGCAATTTGCAGTATCCTGCAATGTTTGCAGAAGTTTTTTCTCAAGTATTACTAGTATTAGAACTTTAGACAGCTTCCTTGAGTCTTTGTGGAGCATGTTGCATTAATTTCTACAGTGTTAAAATCATGTTTTGGCCTGACAGTAGTATGCAAAACTCTCAGCAAGGCTGTGTTTAAAACATAAAAAGCTACAAGCAATTCTAAATTGCTCTCTCATGTTTTAAGTTATACTGCACTTTCAGACATTTGCCACATTCCCTGTAGTATGCACGTAAGAAATGCAAAATCTTAAGGTGTGGTCAATAATAGGTTAAAGCAAATGAGTTCTACAAAATGAATCTCTAACCTGTTACATGGTTCCCAGCCTCATCCTTCATTGCCCCTTGCCTTGCTACACAAAGAGACTGTTTATTTAAATAAATAATAATAAAACTAATCATCATCTTGGCATATGGCAACACTTACCTGGCAGAATCCAGTCTCTTTAGCAGAATGGTTGGTTGTTGTCTGGGTGGCAACAGGAGTTTGTCACAAGGAACCTTGCAACAGCATTTTCAGATGGATCAGCTGAGACTTCCCAACCACTGTTCTGCAAAGCAGGGCTTCATCACATGCCACAGCTACTTCGGAAGACAAATGTGTAACTCTCGATGTCCCCTCTTCCTCCTCCTTATCCTGAGCTTTTACTGCTCATCACAATGTAACATGGTGTGAAATATCCCTTTGGTCAGATGGGGTCAGCTGTCTTGGCTATGTCACCTCCCATCTTCTTGTGCACCCCCAGCCTACTTACTGGTGGAGCAGCATGAGAAACCAAGAAGGCCTTGAGGCTGTGTCAGCACCATTTGGCAGCAGGTAAAACATCAGTGGGTTATCAACACTGTTGGGGTCACAAACCATATGGGCTGCTGTGAAGAAAGTTAGCTCCATTCCAGCCAGACCCAGTACATCCATTCAAAACATGTAACTATTGAAGCCATGTAACTATTGACACCATATCTGTACCTGCAAGATTATCTTCTTTTTACATGTGTTTTATCGATGCACAACTTGGTCAGTTCTGCAGCAGGAACCACTTGAAAGAATCTCTGCAGGGGCCAGACTATCTAAGATGTTAACACATTTAAGTATACAAATTGGTGCAGGCAGAACAGAAGATGCCTGGGGGAAATCTTCAGGAACTATACAAAACTGCTACCTGGAAATCTGCATGGCTTAGTCAAATACTCAATGGTAAAGCTGGCTGCCACTAAGCACTGCCGTTAAAGTCCATAAAAAATGGTACAAACAGGAACAAGACCTTCATTACTGATTATTCATAGAAGCATTTCTTCCAGAAGGAAAGACAAATATCATCTTAACTGAATATTGTTCCTAGTAATTTGAAATTTAGGAACTTTCTATCTCTGATAGCCTTTACAACTCCAGAGTTAAAAAAAAGTCTTGATAAACAATATTAACTTTAAAATGTTTGATCTAAACCTGAAATTTAAACTTGCCTCCTTTAAGCAACCTTTTTTCAGATTATAAAAAGATCAGCATACTTCACTGTACAGTAGTTAGTTCTACAGATATGAGTGGGATTGATCAGTATCTGCAGCTATGACCAAAACTTGAAACTGTCAAATTGATGGTATTTTGGATGTGTGGCTTTCAGAAGGACAAAATATAGACTCTATTAATTTCCATCTTAAAAGATCCATCTCTTATTCTTTGATGTGTAAAAACTGAAGTGCATCCAGAGTGAGTGCTTACCTGTGAAAATATAGCAATTAGTTCTGAATGAAAGCAATTAATTCTGAGTAAAATTCAAGAAGAGGAACAAGCTCTTCTGTCTGAAATATATTGTCCCAGAACACCTCCTTCCAGAAGGATGTTCAAGACTACTGGGAAATATTTAACAACAAAGGAAATATTTATTGCAAAAATACAGCAGTGGTCCTCAAAGTACTCAATTTTCGGTCTTGAGAGTTAAAAAAAAAAAACAAACAGGAAAACAAAACTTTTGAAGTGTTAGGTCTGGAAAAATGGAAGTAAGCTGGAATTTGTATTCTGAAGAAGCACTAAAATAGAGCAAGAGAAGAAAACAGCTGCTTCAGGAATACAAATGCTAAATTTATTAATGCAAGAGAGGACAGTATGATTAAGTTGTTTAATGTAGTGTGTAAAGCACCAGAACCATTGGCTTAATATATTTAACCAAAAAGGCTAAAAAAAGCCATGAGCCCAGGCTGGATTAAGTTCATCAGTGGGTTATCTCCCCAGTCTTTGACTGAGATTATTTCCTTTTTTTTTTTTCCTCCTTGTACTCAATCCTGGGAAAACATATTACAATGCAGAAGTGCCTCAATAATGGAAATGCTATTTCCAGTCAGTGTGGAGTTCTAGCTGACTGCATCACACTGTGTGTGTTCCTGACATTCAGCTGCACAGCCCAAGCCAAGTTAGAGGCCTGCTCACCCCAACAGTTACCAGAGTATTGAATTATTTTACTGTATTCTTACATGCTTAATCTCAGGAAAGGCTCCTTTAAAAACCAAAATAGAGCAGAAGATAGTGAAACTTTTCATTGGAGAGAGAATCTAAGTTTTATTCTAGGAACAAAAAACAAAACAAAGAACTAATGTCACCAGTGAACTCCAATACTAGAGATACAAGGGCACTTTATGTCAGCACTTTCTCATTGTATTTTTTCCCCTCAACATGCCTTGAATTTGGTTGCTTTAATCATCTTTAGAGCAACAAAAAAGTTAGCAACACTGTCTGTTATTTATATATATTAACTGCTACGTACCCTCAAAGCAGCTGTAGTGGGTAAAGGAAGAAGGGGAGGGAGCCTCTGCTATTCTGGTTCTCTAGACAGACTCTGCAAGTCTGGATCAGTGGCAGGGGGCTGGGTAGAATTAGGGCCAGTCAATTAACAGGAGAAGGCCACTGAAGCCTTTTACTCCTATAAGCATATACACATATACACATACATACACACCCAACGTACAGTGGGAGAAACATCTAGCCGTGCTGTGTCAGGAGGAAAACCAGCTGGACTTTAACACATACACACAGTTTCTGTTCTCACAGTCACAGCACAATCCTACAATCAGAGCCGAATGTGGATCACCGAGTATTGAAAGTGATCCCTGCACGCCTTAAGGAATGTGTCACTGAGGAACGGTAGACTGCTTGTGACATAAGCCAATAACTGGTCCTCTCAAGAGGAAATGCTGTAGAGAACAAATGTCATTTCTCTGTAGGGAGTAAATGAGCAAAAGTCTGCTCACTGGGACTCTCTTTTTCTTCCACATGGAAGGATTTAGTTCACTGGAATCACTGTCTTCCTCTACATTACGTATGCTTCAGTGAAAATAGGAGAGAGTCTTACTACTTCCGCCTTAAGGACAGAGTAACCTTAAAGTTACTCCAGATGGAGTTATGCTGTAAAAGACCTTGTAAAAAATCTTCACCATCAAACATGACAATAAACAGCACCATTCTTGTAGAATGGATAAATGAAATACTCAACAGTGAAGCAATGAGCTTGCAGGCAATACACAAATCCAACTTTTTTTTTCCCACAGTCCCACAA
Source organism: Caprimulgus europaeus (assembly GCA_907165065.1). Next base: position 16,677,262 of record OU015538.1, on the reverse strand, counting down.
TGTGCTACAAAACAAAGGGATTCATGGGAATGTTCTGTAAGTGCAGTTATGGTAGTTCTTGTCTCTTTCTGTCCTCAGTAGAGGTTAACCAATACAGAGTGCCATCCTCTTTCTATTGACTAAAGACAAAATCTAAAATTAAAACCAACTTTTGTGATACATATGCTGAAATAATCAGTTTTATTCTGTTCTTACAATTACCCCAGAACATAAAAGGAATTACTGGATATGCTATCAGTTACACATTGCTTGCCAGTCTCAGCTATTTACTATGCTAAATTATACAGCTTAAGTACAAAACTCAAAAGCTGCCAGAAATCAGGGAATTTATAAATTGGTAAAGCAGAAGGGGTGGGAGGGATAAGCTAACACCATCAGAAGCAATGGGTACCCTTCTTCCAAAGGGTAATTCAGTGTTATTCAACAGGTAAGTAATTCAAATAAATTATATTCCAATAAATGACAGCAGACACTATCTTGCAACGGCTTCTGTCAAGGAAACTCTGTTGTTTTGTTGGTTCTACTGTAATCATTTGTGGTTTTAGGATAAGAGTCCTAATTTCCAGAAGTGTCACAAATTACAAAAAAGACCAAAACACATTTTATGTATTTTCATTTGGATTGTAAATGAAGTTACTTTTATACCATTTCCTACTTTTTCTTAATGTGTAAACTTCCTCTATAACTAGTTAGCTTAAGATTTTAATTTAAAAGTTAATCATCTAAAAATAATATTAATTAATACAGTTTTCCTTGTATTCCCCTATTACCTTCTGTCCTTTTAGTTCCAGGTTTTCAGTTGTAATGGCCTACAGCTCTACTTCAGGCTTCCTAGTAGAGAAGCAAATTTGTGCCAGCTTGCTGAATAACCTCAGTAATGTTCAGTCACTCAGAACTTCTCCATCTGTGTGTCCATCCATCCAAAGAACCAGATGCTCTGAAAAACACCTTATCCACCTTGCCTGAAGTATCAGTATCTGAAATATGTTGCTACCATAACTGCTGTTTCCAGCCCTGCAAGCAAAGGCAACAACTGACCTATCTGGAGTCCTCAGTTGTTTTGTTGGTCAGGTACGGTGTTTTCTTTACAAGTCGACTGCTGCTGCTAAAGGGAAATCTGCAAAAGGCTTTTATATAATTATTATTTTTTTTCTTTCACAGAAAATAAAAATCACTAAGTGGAAACATTGTAATAAAAACGAACCATTTCACCGAGGAAGAAAAGAAGTTCAGAGAATACAAAGATTTCATCGGAGTGAAAAGCTGAGGTTCCTATGCATAATTACTGATCTACTCATTCCATTGGTTTTCCACTAATAGGCATTTAGACAGCTCAATTATTTTATTATTGAAATTAGATAATGAGATAATTATATAAACTTCCTTTATAAACTCGTATGATTTCCACTGACACAGGTTGCAGAAATATTTGTGCCAAGAGCTTGATGATTAAATATGAACTCGCTTCAACAAATATGAAGAAACATCCTTGATTCTTTGCTGCACATCTGTACAGCTATTTTTTAGTTCAGTGCAAAGATTAATACATAGGATCTGCAGCAGCAGCTAGTAATTTTCCAAAATGTTTGGCTAGTAACCTGAAATTTCTTCTGGAATTACCCTAGGAAAAAAGTTTCCTCATGCAAAAAAGAACATGTGTGCATGATATATAACAGATTTTTTAAGAAACTTAATTATGTTTGATTAGCATGAACCATTGCAACTTTTCTCCATCATATCCCCTTGAGTGAACAATTGCTTCTGATTAGAAGCTTCGGCAAAAATACTGATTGAGCCATGTTCTTAGAAACAAAATAAAGATGTCTATGAGTTTCAATGTTCTGTTGAAGTTCAAAGTAAGCAGGCAAAAAATATTTCTGATTTACATCTAGCAGATAGATACTTCCAACCATATTACATTTCAAAGCAGTGGAAGGGGATGTTCCTTATGTAATATAGTAAGGGAAGTCCAGGGATTAATCCTGTACAGTTGAGCATGCTCAGTCCAACTACTAGAGTATAAAGGATGCTGTAGAATAAGTTTAAAAGTCACTACAATAAAGAGTGAAAAGTTACTGAAATTAAGTATTTTCTCTTATCAAAGAATTTTGGTGAAAATGCTTGATCTTTACTCTTGTTTAAGTGCTCTACTATGTACAGCAAATAACTTTTTAATAAAAAATAGTAATAATACAGTTTCAAGTCACATAAGCCAATAAACCATGTTAACGAATAACACTTGGAAAAGGTGCCTCCTCATTTTAGTAGCTTCATTTCTAACCTTTAAGATAAACAACCCATCACTTAAGCATCAAAGCTTCTGCCTTGGGCACCTATTTACTGCTGGAACATCTGTGGAAGTTGAAGTTACTGCCTCCCAACTGTTTGTTACCATTAATTTTTTGCCAAAAAATTACCAGCCTCATAGAATGTGATGTTGCTCAGCCAGCAGAATGGAGGATAACAAGGATTCCCTCATCTGTTTCATTATAGAGTTAGCTAAGTTAACTTAAATCCATACATTTTATGGTTCATGCATTTTGGTGAATCAAGAAAAATGGTACAATTTCTTCTGAACATTACATATTCAGCGTGAGGTGTTACGTACATTTTTGCAAAATGGTAAGAATCAAATTTAAAAATTAAAAATATTTTTAATCACATCTAAATGTTTGTTTGTACCTTCCTTTTCTGAAACACCTTTAAAACGTTGATACTGTCAATCTTTAAGTGATTTGCTTCATTAGGGCTAAGTTAGATCTTTGTTGCTAGGTATTTACAGCTGCTGCGGTGAGAATCAATAGCAAAACTCTACAAGACTGCTAGGGCAGCAAAAACAGCATCAAGAGGCATGGCTGTGACACTGCACAGCAGATATTCGTGATGCTTTTATGCTGTGTAGATATAAATAGGTACAGGGAATCTAATGAAAAGATTCAAGTAGGAAATTTGCAATTATGTCAGGAGCTTACCCAATGTCTTCACTTGACCCTTTCTCAAAGTTCTCATTTAGAAATTGCAACAGCAGTGTTTTGTATTCAGAACCAGGGGGGAGTCTGGATCTGCGTGCTCTAGACTGGATTCTTTTGGTCTACTAAAATGATGAGTCCCAGTGTAAAAAGTACATGTAAAAAAGGACATGTGAGAATTATAACCATACATCGTATACAGCTGGCACATGAATTTTGCCATACACCTCACACTGATGGAACAAGGTGACTAAGAAGCCATGTCAGCAACATAACAAGAAAAACTGAGCTGTCCAGAACAGGAAAGAGTTAGAGTTGTGCTATGACTTGTCCTCACCATCTGGAATTCTTTGGCCAAAGGCATAAGATTTGCCTCTAGCAACTATCTGCATCAAGTTTAGACGTCTTTGCAGCATGAAAGTGCCCCCTCTTTCTGACATAGCAATAATCCCCAATTCCAGTCTGAAGTGCAAGAATACAGCATTAACATGATGCGAAGGAAAAAACTCCTATTCAGAGAACATTCTTGATAAAGAAGCAACGTGTCCTGTGTGTTGATTAGGCCTAGAGAGATACCTTTTTTTATGCAAGACAGAACTGTTGGTTTTAGTCTTACAGGTGGATTCATTGATAAGTGCTGTCCCTGACATATAATCTTCAATAAAAGCTGTACTTTTCTATCTAATTTCCATCTTTCAGCTGAGACATTAGCATTCCTTATTCACCGTTCTTCTCTCTCAAGCATTACCTCAGATTAATTGGCACTGTATAAAGTAAGTTGCTGGGTGCACAATGGTAACCATGGTAGCCTTCATACTACCTTCACAATGCATATGTAATTCAGTCCTCAGGAAAACATAATTAGTATGTAGCATAATATATTCTCCCTAAACACATCACCAGGATAAGAAATACATACAATCAAAGCAAACGATGCCTACAACCTCCACTGAACTGGGCTACTATTACTGAGCAGTTACATTACAAATGAATATACTACTAAGTAGTTTTGCTGCAGCATCCTCAACTTGCATAAGGCTTCTTCTTTAACGGAATGTCTTTTCTTTATGACCAAAAGGTGGCAATGTTCTACTTATTATCAGCTGGCCTTAAAAAGTCAGTAGAACTGTACTCCTGTAGGGATAGTGAAATCTCTCTCCAGCCAAGGCAAAAAGCTATGCATCATTAACAAGTGTGCTTACGAGGTCCCAATACTTTGGTGATGACACCTTCACATAAAAATTAAAATACCGTTCAGGTTGTAATCCAGTGAGCTGTGTGAATGTCCATTCACGTATAACTTCTTATGAGGAAAAGTAAAAGGCATATGCAGCATAAAAACAAAGCGTGTTCTCTGTTACTCAGCACATACAATCAGGTCCTACCCAGGATACTCCCAATGTGTTCATGCAAGACAGTTACTGCTATGCAGTGAGTGAAAAGTTTCACTAGCCTGGCTGCTCAGAAGGTGCCACCTAGCCATTTGAGATTTTTACAGCTTATCTCAAGAAATGCAACTCATTTGAGATGACCTCCATAATTCACTTGGGGATTTGCCAGTCAAGAATACTGAAGTCATCCAAAACATCTGCTAGTGAAGCCTTAATACCACACCCACACGGACTGCCCGTACACATAACAGCACGGCAGCCACAGTGTGCAGCTGTTATTTTTCTAGCTAGTGTCTCAACAACAACTGCATTACTTATTTTAATGGAACAAGTTAGGAATAATCACATGTAGGAAATAAACTGCTACCCTGGTGCTGGGCCCACGCATATGATTACCAAACATCGGGTGTCCCACACCCAAACAGTCAGAAGTTATTTCTATAAGACAGTAAATGAGAGAGCTAAGAGACAAAAGAAATTATGTTTTTCCTGGTGTTTTACAGGAAGATGCTTTTCAGTATCAGCAGTAAATGGGAACTCTAACATTATTTTGTGTAACTATTTATGGTATTTGTGGTATGGATGACTGCTTGCTGTGGAATTAAAGCAAAGGCTAGCTAGAGAAGGAAAGCCAGGAAAGAGAGGAAGATACTCCATATAAGGAGCATCCTTACAAATACACTGAAGTAATTGTTGGGTTTCTAACAAAAAAGATGACACTATGAGAGACCAAATTTGGCATCAGTCCCATTATTATCCTAAGTAGTGTAATTTAAGCGTTAATATGGTAAAACATTAGAATATTTTAAATTACTTTCAATTGCTGAAAACCAATTGTCATAATCATTAACTGTTGCATATTAGAAATCCTGTTTATTCCTTAAGGTTATTTAATGTTTGTGAAATTATTTGACTATCATTTAATTACTGGAAATTCAAAATCACCCTTTTTAAAGAGACCTTCTTCAACTACCAATATACCAAATACTTACCAACCATGGATATCTACATATGGTGAATGAAATGCACAGATGTGTAGTCTTCCTAGAAAGCAGTGCTCCTTTCAAAGACTCTGGGGTTTGGTACCAAATATATATGGCATGATTAATTATAGAAGAATTTATTAAGCACTGCAGGAACATCTCAAGAAAATCAATGGCCATAAACACGAAGCATCTGACGGTAAGCTGGAAGTAGAATCAAAAAATGCTTCTTCCACTGAAGTGCAGTGGAAAGACAAAACCATCAGCATTAAAGGAGAAGCTATAGAATTTACCATGACCGGAATTTCACACTAGAGATCTTACACAGAAGTTGCTCTTTTCCTTCAACCTTAAATACCAAGTTTCCAGAACAGTATTGTGTAGCCACAAGTTTTGGACACAATTCCAAGGTATAATATAATGCAAGATGCCTACAGATGCTAACTCAGAACCAGGCAATGCAGTTAAAATATCGTAATGATTTGCAAACCAGCAGTTTTATGAACCAATTCCAATCATCTCCAGTATTTTTTTTATGTACTCTCTCTATATATTTAAACAACAAAAGAAAAATGAAATCAGCATGGCAGCAGCATTAGTCTTTTTAATGTCTGCAGCTTATTTATGTTGACTTCTGCCTTACTATGCCTTAAAACTTTCTGAACATTTTGCAGAATTTCTGGCCATGTTCAAAAGCACTTATAAAGTTGGGAGTTATTTTCCTTATTTTAGGGGGATCACATTATTATTAGAATGAGATATATATTTTGCAGCAATTCCCCTAGTGTGCAAATCCAAACAGAGGCTCATGCTAGGTGCCATACAAATGTTACATGGACAATCCCTTGTCCCAAGAGATGAAACTAAACACAGTCAATGTACAGCACAGATAAGAGTTCAAGTTCCAAAATTCATATTTAAAATACATACCAAACCTTACAGTGATTTATACTCAGAGTTCTAGCGACATTCATGAGGATGGAAATCATGTGAGAACTTCCCAGTCAGCCTTCAGTCCAAGACTCCTTTCCTACGTTCATGAATGTAAAATACTTATTTTACCTTTGTTTCTTAAAGCAAGATGCCATTAAAGAAACGTAAGGATAAACAGAATGAAATATCATATATAATAGTGTTCCACACAAATGCACATTCAGGGAGACAAGTATTGGCTTATGCTATGTGAAAAACATGGCCCTCACTAGAAAAAGGTTAGTGACAGTAACTGCCCAAGTGACTCCAAGAGACATAAAAAAGCCTGCCACCAAGGTGAACATTTACAAACTCCACCACCCATTACTACTGACCTGTTTTTATTAGATCACATTGCAGAACGTGTAGAATGTCCCTGAGCATCTTCCAATTGCTATCAACAATATTATGTTAGGAGGTGCTAGTACAGCATATTCTGTGATAAAAAATGATACACTATTACAAGTCCATTTAAGCGTGCCAATTAGATCCATTTTAAAAGAAGCATACTTGAGGTGTACTGTAAAATGCAGTAATGATTAACTGTGATGCCACTGAGAAACAGAGTCACTCAAGAACTGAGTCTTTAAACAAACTTGGTTTACAAATCCTGTCAGCTTTCACTATAGCCATGAGTTGTCACTCAGGAGAAGCTGTCATTGTACTGACACACTGCAACATGAGCTCCAGGGTAATTGTGCAGATTAGGAAACAAAATATTCATGTCCCATTGGAATGAACAGAAAAACTGCAAGGCAAATTTGTGTTTGGTTAACTTAATAACACGGCTTGTCTTCTGATGTATTCCCATGGGAACTGGAATCCCAAAGGTATGTGTTACATGAACTGAGTTATTTTGGATACTTGCCATGTTATCGCTAATTCAGAAGACAGATTTACACCTGTAACTTGTTCTTCACACAGCTTTAGTCACTGAAAATGTTTACTGCAAGTTCATACCTACCAGTTTCTGGAAACTGGAGAAGGCAAAGGATCAGGCACAATACTGCAGTACCTGAAAATTTAAACACACAGACAACACTTTAAAAGTAGAAGAAATTACAAAAGAACAGAAGTGTATAAGTAACTTGTTTTGGTTTGGGTTTTGTTTTTGTTTGGTTGTTTGTTTTTTTTTTTTTTTCCCTTCCTCCCCTCCAGTTTCCTGAAGGTTCCAGAAGATCCAGCAAAACCAACGTTTTTATCAAAACCAAATATGCAAACCTGCCACAGGTACTAATTTTCCTGCAGTTTACTGAATCTTGAGTAAAACCAAACTTAATAAAGATTGGACACCTGAATCTTCTGCCAAGGTAACATCTCTGTATCATAATCCCTAGTCTATCTGGAGAAATCCTGAAAACATCAGAAAGAAGTCAGAAAGAAGCTTATCCCACTATGCTAAAAGCTACTAGCAAGGGATTATTCTCTCTCTTCTTTTTCATTCACAATGGTGTTCTTGGGAACAGATTTATTTTGTACTTACAGTGTCTAATAACAGCTGTTATGCATTTATTTCCCCACTATCCTGACACAGTAATGTTATCCTACTTAACTCTGCAACTCCTTATGACATAAAAATGCACCCACCATGACATTTCTTAATACTGTAACAAACTGGCGGTGACCTGGGACTTCATGGCTGTTACCAGTGCACACTCCAGTCGATTTAACTCCCCCATAGTACTAATGGAGAGAACTCATTATAATACAATTGCTACCAATAATATAAAAACCATAAACCAGAAAATGCCCAGTTTTAATGCCACGATTAGCAGACACTTTACTTTTAGAGACAAGTATTTAAAGTAGCCTTTAAGTAGAATTGCTCTGTGAGGTTTGGTTTTTTGGTTTGGTTTGTTGTTTTTTTTTTTCTTCACATTAGTATTACTGATATTTGTCAGACACTTTCATAGCTCCATTTCCATTTCATGTCAATTATTGGGATCCAGATAGTGGCTTAAACAGTTTGGAAATGCTGAGAATGAACACCTCGATCAGATCTCCTTTATTATCAAGAATCCATAAACTGGAATTCTTAATTAAATTGACTTAAATTCCAGGATTACTCTCTGGTACCAGAAAGGCAACCTGTTTTCCAGGTCACTTGTTCCTGAAGTCAACAGGCAATAAGACTTTTTGAACAAATCCAAATTGAACAATAGGAATTATGTCTGTCAAAAAGAAAATACAGATTATACTGTCAAAGTGCTACCACTTTAGCAATCTATCTCTGCAGTATAAAGCACAACATTACATTGGCTTTGAAACCCAACATTAACAAGTCTCATCCCCACAGAACTACCCTTACCTTCTGCTCATTTCTACTTTGCTTCTGTTGCTTTGTTAGACTTGCTGTTTCGCCCATCACATACCTCCTCATACAGATCGCATGTGGTGGGTAGAGAGAGATTATTTCCTTAAAAAAACTTCTCAGTCATTGTTAAGATCCACGAAGTACCCTTATTTCTAACTAGATTTGACCTGAAGGGAAAAGGAATTGAGACACTAAAGAGTAACAGCCTGGTCCACAATTCCTATTTCCTTCTAAGATCAAAGATGACTCATTTCAAACTTCTGTTTCAGTGACTGGTTATTTTCTAAAACAGATGCTACGTGTAGCTACAAGTGTTCATTTGTTGTTTGCAAAAGACTTAAGTATAAAAATATTAGATGTTTCTATCACTTCTCCTTAAGTACCCTTTAAGATAAAGTCTAAAGTCAGACACTTAGTAGATACTCAACTTCCAATGTAAAGTTCCCTGAGGTTCCCATGAATTTTCCTTTTATGTCCAAACCAGCTCATTAGAAACTGAAGAGGAAAAACAAGTACTAATGATGCGAAACCAAAACCCTATTTATGTAATGTCTTGGAAGTCAGGAAAAACCCAACTGTAAAAAGAAGTATTAAAACTACTGAAGTACTAAACCAAGATACTTAGAAAACAGAACAAATACTAATCATAAATGGATTAGCTGATCCTTTCTTGTGGGTGGGGAATAAACTATAACTTCTGAAAAGCTTCCTTTGGACATATTTTTGGATGATCTGTAGCTGCTGTATCACAAAAAGTGGTACTTGAAAGAAAGTTTACTTGTATTAAAAATTAAAGGCTTATGTCTCTTTTATTTAGGCAAACACCCTAGTAGTTCAGAAGGCATGAAAGTATTTGTTTACTCGGTCTTGTTTCCTATTCTATAAGTATTTATAACCTTCTAAAACAGGAAGTAGCACACTGTATAATAGCTTTTCTAGTTTTCTCTCAAAATCCTCCCCCAAACAGTAGCTTAATCTCTTTAAACACTTGGCCAACATTCCCTGCATGCACTGACACCATGGAATGTCTTCCAATAAGAAAGAAAAATAACAGTATAGAATTTATTTTTCATTTCTTTTGACCTATAAGTCATGCTTGTAAGATAATTATTACTCTATGAATGATTAACCCATCATGCACTTAAGATAGATAGAAGACATGTATTTTGAGTTGTTTATTCTGCATTTTCATTGCTAAAGTAGCTGGCTTTCATTGCTAAAGTAGATGGCTTTCTTTTTGCAATTTCATGCTGATTACATTCTGCCTGAATATGAAAGTCTTAATCAGTGGGACTACCCTAAATATTCCTAAAGACATAAGCCACAGAGGAATATGTCAGCCTATTTTTTCAATGACAAAATGAAATAAAATAAAGCAAGGAAATAAGCTGGAATAAGCATGTCATAAGTATTTTTCAGAGAACACACTCTTTATACAGTATTTTTGTTCCTTACACAAATTGACTGATAGGCACAAAGTGGGTGAGCAGTAGGAAGCCTCATCTGATTCCTCTTCGATTTTCTGAGATTATTTTGCTCTTACTGGAAGAGCTGAAATAAACATACAGGGGTTGGTGGGGTTTTTTTGTTTGCTTCACAAATGAAAGCTTGTATTTCCCTTGACTTTCTCTATGACAGAGCATACAATCAAGCTCAAGCTGTGGACAGTGCTTTTTCTCTGTACTGCGATCATTACCAGGAACAATACTGGCAGTCAAATCCAGCAGTACAATCCAGTACTGCATCTCCTGGCTAAATCCACGTATGAATTTGTATTAGATATAATCCAGCAATAAAAGGCCATATTGGAAAAAAGACCATTTGGATGAGTTCCTCATCTAAATTTAAAACGTGAAAACATTTAAAACATTTCACAGAAAGAAACCCAAGAGACCATTTAAAATAAAAAAGGGGTATTCAAATTGGGAACATCTCAACATTGGGAAGATTTACAATTCAGTTTTCAGGCTTAACAAACATACCAACCTAGAGCTGCATTTTTTCAAAGAAGAACTACATTTCAGGTTCACATAAAACTTGTGAAATACAGTGCAATGAATAGAGAACTACCCTGAAATCCATACAACTGATTTTATGCAGACTGCACTCAAAAATGAGTTAGGCTTTTTGTACGTGGCTTGGAAAATCATCATTATGTCAACTGGGGTTCTGCATAATTTTGGTACATACTGCTGAAAACTGCTATATAAGGCAAAAATAAAAAGAAAATTTTAATTAAATAAAGTTTTGCATTCACCAGGATCAGGGAAAATGCTTTATTGTGTAGGGAGTCCATTTCATGTAAGCTTCCCCTTAATTCCTTCTGCATTTTCTGTATTTTATCTGTCCTGCTGGTTTTAATACCAATTACAAACAGCTAACTTGAGACATACATGCAGGGCCCCTAACATGCAGAAACAAAGACAGACTTAGATGAAGCCCAAGACAGACTGGGGCAATGTGAATGCAGGAGAATGTAGTCATTACAACAGGACAAGCTTCAAAATATTTAAAAAAATGCTTACTCTTCAGAGGTAAGACCAAGACAAACAAGACAAAGCACAAAGGAAGAAGTTCTACCTGTGGCGGCTTCTCCTCTTTCATTTGCTTACTGCAAAATAGTGTTGTTTTGCTTTTTTTATGTAACTTTGCATCACTCTTCAATTAAGGGAGAGGGGTGTGCTTGTTTTTTACAATTATCATGGTCAAAGCTCCAGCTGAAATTAAAGATCACAAGTTAACTCAGCTCAGAAGGAAACATATTCATCTCTAGCCTTGCTTAAGCAGGACTGTCTCCCTGCTTGCTTCTATTTAAACGTGAAGGAACAAAAAAAAGTGAATTTGAAATCACTTAGGATCAGCGGGATCAGAAAACATCCACTACTTTTTAAGTGTAATTGGTCAAATGAGAATGAATCAAGGGTAAAAAAACCCAGAGGTAATGCCTAGATGAAAAATAAGAATAATGATCAAATTTGTAACATTACTTAACTCAGTGACTCACAGACACTTTAGACAAGCAAGAGATTTGGTAGGTAGATATAGCTCTAGCAGAGCTGACTTACCCAGGTTTACAATAGCTTCTGATCTCTGAGAATGAAGGATTTTCAGAATTCCTTTAAGTTTCAAAACTATGAGGAAAATGATATATTTATAGTTCATGATGACAGGAAAGACTGAGACGGAACAGAATCCATTCTCAGTAAAGGGAGAAAGAAACAGAAACAAAGAGAACATTACAAAAATTCAAACAATTATGAAAGCAAGCTAATAACCATCAAATTAAAATAAAATACTTAGTTCAATCTCTCAGCTCTCTGATACTAATTATGGTCCATTAACTTTCCAGGTAATGGTCATGCTGCAACTTCATGTGCATTTGTATTCAGTAACTTTTATATTGTAATATATTTAAAAAAATCTGCATAAATGAAATGCACAAAGAATTTACATTTACCACTGCTAAATACCTGTTCAAATCTTGGCAGACAGTATCTAGAAAAAGAAATCATAAATATTTCATAAGAAAATAAAAATAACTTCTTGTTCTTATGTAGTCTTCTCTCCACTCTTTCAGAAAACTTTTAAAATCTGAAAAACCAGTAAAATCAATGTGGTAATGCTTAGTTTTAAATAAAAGAGAGCAACATAAACTCAGGAAGGAAAAAACCTCATTCCCATCATCCTTGAGGAGGAGAACAGAGCAGACACTTAGGAACTATACTTGCCTATAGAGCGTCAAAAAAAGTCATTAAGTTATCAATAAGACAAAATTATTTTAAAATAAAAGAAAATAGATTATGCTATATAGAAAAAAAAAAAAAAACATACACTGAAATAATCACAAACAAAACAGGAACAAAAAAGTTGCTCATCTCTTCTTTTTACTCCAGTAGTTTTAAAATCCACGTCTTCTTCTGACAATTTTACGATGTGGTACATCACAGTGTGTCTTCATATTTGAAGGGCACAAAGGACAAGAGCTGTCTGATAAAAAAGTCTCAAGAAAACTTAAAATTTTAAATTCTAATTAACAGAAATATATTGTCAAGAAGAATTTTTCAAACAGGAGAAAAAACAGGCTATTCACTAAAGTTTTCTTTCCTTTTTCCTTTAATGAATGCACTGGTTCCACATCTTCCACTTTGCTTAGCTTTATTTTATATTCGCAATGAGCAGTTTGACTACAAGAAAAGAACATGAAAGGTGAAGGATGTTTTTAATATAAAAATTATAACAGTCCTGACATGAAAGTGCTCTTTTAAAAAGTTGCAAATCCCATGGAAAGCCAGTAATAAGCCCTCTCCTCCCTAGACCAGTTTACTACCATAAACTACTAATGCATTTATCTGCTATTTTGTCACGCATTCTTTTTTCTTTCATTTGTACAAAGTTAGAGTAAAGTTTAAATATTAATTTTGAGACTCTGAGTCTTTTCAATAATACCCTGAGTTACGACTACATTAGAAGATTGCTTTTATACACTATGCCTACAATGTCTGGTAGTACTTAAAACATTCATCCAAACCAACAAGACTGAAGGGTACCTGACAGTTCAGATTTCTGGGTAGCACTGTAACTGACAGCAATTGTACACTACTTAAAAGGCAATTTAATGCATATCTAGTGAACAATATTTCTAAGAAAGTCACTGAACTCTTGCTCCATTGGAGACCTAGCCAAGGTATCAATCAGAGGTATTAGAGGTATCAATTTAATAAAGCCCTAGTCCAGGTTCTGCCGAGAGTTTTGTGAATATCAAGTTTTCTTTCACCATCAGCACCAGCCATTCATAGTAATTGTGGCTTCCTCACTCCCCTAGGGACAAGGTTTCAGAGTTCAAGCAGTACAAAGCTAACACCTCCTACGTGGTGTTAACTCGTAGGTAAAGGAAAGTAGAGAGCTGTTGGAAGTGAAATACTGGGAAAGAAAGGAGAAATAAATTTCATGCCAGCTTGTTTTGTTGCAAACTTTTCTCCTTTACGATGGAAGTTAACAGAAGGGAAGTTACCAAAGCAGCCCTCCACGTGTTCTAATCTTCAAAGAATCATTATATGCCCTTATTACTGATACATCATTTTCAGATTTTTTTGTAGACATTTGGATCTGGAGATGTGGCATAACTTTGTAGACAGATTTTATCAGGAAATACTTTTGCTTAGAGAACTTGTTCTCCAGCACTCCAATATCTGTATCTGCATGACAGATTAAGTAGCACACGGGAAAATTCAAGTTTTTGCGCTTCTACTAATGATCCTTACCCATCAACTTTACCAGTACAAACAAATGAGAACATGTTAAAGCAAGACCAGTTATATAATGACAGAGACAAATGAGACAGAGGCTTCATGATTGTGGTGCCGTCACAGTACAGAATCAAACTGACATTCTCACTATTACAGATACAAAGCACATTTTATAGTTAAAAGACTGAAAATAGACAGGAAAGGCAATATTTACATACAATATGCAGTTAAAGGATTACTGAGGAATGCTCATTAAAATATTTTACCCCATTTATTAGGCAAACATTTTTCAGAATTCATAGATTTTTGAGAACTCAGACTAATTTGACCGTAATGATCTTTTTAAAGGTGGCAGCTAATTCAGAAATATAATGCTTATCAGTACTTTGGGGGCTGAAGTTACATGATGAAAAACGAAATACCAAGTCATTCAGATTTTTAGATACTGAACTAATTTCACAGAAAAGAAAGCTTGCATATTTAGCAGGAAGCCATCAAAATTCAAAATAGAAGCCAGCTTGAAATAAATGATGTCTCATTTTAGTGAGCAAATTTTGTTTAATTGCTCTTCTGAATGGAATTCAGCTTTTAATGGAAGATAAAGTTTTCAGTGAGCAATGCATAATAAAAAGCAGAGCACAATCACAGGACAATAAAGAACATTCCCACTATACATATACTCAATCTAGAGCACTATGATTCAAAGATATCATTTATTCTTACTAAATCAGGGGAATGTTTTGACATGAAATCCAAGTGGAATACTTCTCTGAAGGACATTCAAATCCTCCTATAATACTTAAACTCAATTCACCATGATGCTATTCCCACTCTGTGCTTATACACTGAAATCAAACAACTACTTTAATTATTACAATATTAAAAAAGTATTTCAGAGAGCTGGGGCCCTTTGGAGTGGTATTCTACCAGATTTTAAAAATTCATCCGAAGGAACTCAATCCTCGCAAGCTCTACAGCTTGCCTCATAGAGGAAAACTAGAAGTTTTCATGCCTTCTTATGGGAAAACTGTCTGGCTGCCATTCTTCCCCAGCTCTCTCCCTGCTAAGAAACAATTCATCTGTCAGAGCTTCAAGATGAGGTGATTAAACAATCCCAGGACAAGGATTATAGCCTGGTATCTCTAGTCCACTTACTTAAGCAACATTTCTTTCCCCACTTTCACATGAGCTCTTTACCACATTCTATTCTTTTGTTTGTTTGTTTTGAAGTTTGTTGTCTTTCCTCATTAGAGACATTTGCATTCCAAGGGAAATGTGCACCTGATTTGCATATTTGTTAAATCCAGAAATATAATCAGTCTTGAGTATTAGTACACTGACAGAACGTCATGATGTAAATAATGCAAAAGAGTCTCATAACAATTTCACCACATATCTCTCAGGGTAATTTGTACAAGTACTCTATGTTGTGGCATTATTAAGCAAATGATTTTGATGCAAGCCAAAAAGACAGAGTTACAAGTAAAAACATGTTAACTTATAAGTTTTTCCAACTCACTACAGAGAAAAGAATTAAATGGATGAGGGGAAAACATTAGAAGTGAGAAATTTAAAGAATTAGATTTTAAATTTCCATTGCCTTGTGAATATTGCTGTGCTACAGCCAGATTTGCAGAAATGCCTCTTGAGGGCATAGCAGTCTAACCACAAGAAAACCCCTTGAGTCACAACATTTTGAAGAGTTGAGTGTACACTACTTGAATCCATCTAAGATGTTCTTTGAACTCTAGAGTTTTACACAATTGCCATGTAATTCTCCTTTCAGCAGAGAAGAACATACTAAACATTAAAGGGAGTTTCAGCCCTTATTTCCATCAGATACACTGCACAGAGTACGAGATTTTCACAAACGCTGAAAACAGTCTTTTTGCAGTGATTTTAAGCTGTAGTTGTTATGGCACAAGTTCAAATACGCTTTAAGTTATTTTATTATCTCTTCCATTATGTAAGTTACATAGAAACTATGAAGTGCTCTCAAACTGAAACACAATACTTAGTTTTAAATCAACTGACCTAATGTCTTTCCTTGTTAGATATGTAATTCTGTTTCTGAAATGTTTTCATATTGTAGAAGACCAATCACCCCTTGGTTTCCAGAGATCTGCCTCCTAGCCCTCCCCACAAATGACATGCAGTTTTAGACTGCTGCCTTAAGGGTAAGACAAATAGTTTCCCCTTCTTTTTATGTCTCTCTTGCTGTTTTCATTTGAATACAGGAAGAGCACTACCAAATATTTATTTGTAGATAAAGAAGCTTCTGAGAAACATTTCATTCAGGTAAGAGCAACAAGGCAGGTGGGTGACTTCAGTTTACTATCAAGCATGTCTGCTATTTTAGGAGATGTGGCAAATATTCTCACAGGCTAAAAGGCAAGAAGTTCACAGATTTTAGCCCTAGAATATTCATGTGTGAGATGGAGACCATGCACCCAGCTGTACTTCTGAAAAACCTAGCAACAAAGATGGCCAAGGGCCCAGTGGTACAAGGTTTGACTTGTCTTCAACAAACGCAGGAAGCTACTACTCAGCTAGAAACAAAACACCAAATAAAAAGGAAATAAAGTTCTAGGTAATGACTATAACAGGGAGAGTAAGATACCACATTATTGAGTCACTGCTGGCTTCAGCCTGTGTCTGTACACAGTGATACTCTATTATTATTGTAGGAAATAAAAGCATTAGCCTGGACATAAGTCACAAATGGAAATATTTTTCCCCTCCAAAGCTTCAAAAATTGTCTTTAATATGCAACCGACAACATTATTTGATCTTCAGAGATCAATATTGTATAAGTCACGTTACCACGTCCCTGTTTTCAAAACCTTCTCCTATCTTAGCTAAACCTAAAAAAAAATGTTAAAAAGTTAAGTCTATATACTCTTAAAAAATAAAAAGCATGCTTACTTTTTCATAAAGCACTGAACGTCATAACTTTATGTAGTATCTATTGATATCAAGAAGGACATAATCATCATTGCTAATTATAGAACTCCACAGAAATGTCTTTATTTTATATTTATTATCACTACAAAAATAGGGGTAATTTTAAAGTCAGATATTGGTATAAATATACTGATTATATATTTATACTATAAACACAATAATACAATTCTGGCTTTGAATATTAACATCTCAGATTCAGTATTTTGAATAAAATGTGTACAGTGCAAAATAGAGTATGGTTGCTCAGAAGATTAATCAAAAGTAGAAGCCAACTCAAAAAAAGAAAAACAATCAAACAACAAACAAGACATGGCTTAAAAGATAGGTTTGTCATCTGTTTTCTCCTCCAAGATCTTTAAACCAATATGAAATGTGACAGATGAAACAACCCCAAAATACTCAGAATATAGTATTTCTTGGATTGCTAATGATACAAGAGCCTACAGCACTTTCAAGCCTTTGCTTATGAGATCTGAATAGCATGCTAACTTTTTTTCTTTTCCCTTTTCAATCTCAAGGGCATCCTGGGAATCACAGTATTATGCAATTTGCCCAAATAAGATTTCCATGACAAAGACAGACAACTTAGCACAGTGCTGTGTGAAATACAAAGCTGATGGCTGAAGCTGGAAAACACCAAGATTGGAGCACACAGTTTATTGACATATTCATCTTCTGATATTGCTTGCTGTGAGGTGACTGTGGCATCAGCAAAGGAGCTGGCAAGGGAACTCAAGTTTGCAGTGGAAGATGTGGGGCTGGAGCAAGTTGTCTTGGATTAAATGGGCTACAGACTGATAATGAAAACAGCAGAAGTCCAGGACAAATAAAGTAATACCTTTACCTCAGAAAAAATATTGAGAAATGGTGCTAAGGAATTAAAAGTACAGAGTTACAGCAATATCTTCTCATTAGGAAATCACACAGTATTAAGCTAAAAAGTATTTAGAAGTAATGGTTTTAAACTAGAAAAGGGTAGATTTAGGTTGGATATTAGGAAACAAGTTAGTCAATATGAGGGTGGTAGATCATTGGAACAGGTTGCCCAGAGAGCTAGTGGAGGTCCCGTCCTTGGAGATATTCAAGGCTGATGGGCCTCTGGGCAACCTGCTCTAGTAAAGATGTCCCTGCTCACTGCAGGGGGTTGGACTAGGTGACCTTTGAAGGTCTCTTCTAACCCAAACCATTCTATGATTCTATGATAATATATTAATGCTATCCCAACATCTACCTCCTCTCAGGTACTACACAGCAAGGCTACTACATTTTCCAGATTTTAATTACTTTATCTCAGTAACGACTGTGTATGTCAAAGCTCTCATGCCAAGGATAATTACTTATGTCTGACTTATTTGTGACTCAGGATTTTTTTGATTGGGGTTAATTATACACAGAAGCCACTTTCTTATGCTTCTAACCTTGTGACGTGCCCAGACATCAGATCTAAATTTCAAATGAGCAAACATAACCTGGTTTCTTACAAAATTGAAAGAAATAGCCAATTTGCAGTTGTCCATCTTCATCATTTTGCTTGTCCAGGAAAAAAATAAATAAATCTCACCACTTAAATAATATTTACGCTACTTGACACAGACAGGAAGTACAAACAGCCCACAGCTGCAAGCAAATCAGTCTCTTTGGATGCACTTTGGTTCACAAAAGTAGTTTACTATTACATGCATATAGTGAATAATTTCCGTGTTGAGAGTTTATCATCTAGAAGAACACACTAAACCTTTGTGTTCCTATGTAAATTACTAAGCACTACCTCAGTTTCTGTAAACACATGCATCTAACATTTTGTCTCTAAACCCTTCCTCCTCTATGCTCTAGCATTTTTTGCTTTCCAGAAGAATTTGACCATTTCTAGTTTTGCTCAACATTTTATAAAGGCAAAGGGCATTTATAAGGTAGATTTACTGAGCTTGGAGTCAGGTGGATTTCTGCTTGTGTGCCAGCTGAAGGTATTTTCTTAGCATAGTGTCTATATAGTTGATAGCTGCAGTCAGATAACAACAGAAAAGTAACAGCAATAGGAGGCATATGAGCAGCCTAGGGAAGTTGTGTCTATTTAATGGGGACGGATTGGCCCCTGCAAAATTTTTAAAGCATAATATACAAAACAATGTGTCACTGGTTGAGAAAGCAGCCAGTTCTGTTGCTGAACAGCTTCAGAAAAGCTGTTACCACCTCAGTAAAAGGGGTGAACCAGAAAGCTGGAACATTGACTCTGCAAATTAATGCATAAGCACATGTTGCCACAGATGCTGGAACTCTGCAGACTGCTTTGCAGCTATGGTTATGAAATACAGAACTTCAGAAGCATTACCTTGTAGGTTACAGAGAGCTGGAAGTAAATTATTGCTTACTAGAAAACAACAGTGGCTCCAGAGCGAGATTATACAACGTCGATTTTCATAATTAATTGTCCTAAAAGTAATTTTAATGTTAACGAGAAAGTGAAGTAGCGAGTTCTCAAAATCAGTAGGAATTCTGTTGTCCACTCAAGTGGATACTACAGAAGTATTTTCTGCCAAGATTTCAAACACTACACATACTAATAACACCTAGATTGCCCATGAAATCACACATGATTAGCGAAGTCAGCGTGCTATGTTGTATGTATATGTAATTAAGAATGTTTTCTATTAAATTTTTCTTTTAACATACAGCTAGATATTAGCACCTACTAACGTGCTTGCCACAGCAGAAACAATACACTGAATTTCGTGTTTTACATTGAAGTCTTCAATCTTTTCATACATTATTATGCTGCAGGCAGGAGTGTGCATGTTTGATAGAAATTTTTACACAAATGCAGCCCCATTTTCCATATATATATATTGTGCTTAAATTCTTATTGCTTTGGTTTGAATTCTTTCCTTACAAGAGAAACTTAATTTATTAGAAAAGAGATCAACACTACAAACAACACGAACATCATGGTTTTCTGTGAAAATGGGCAAAAGCACTGCAACAGTTCTTTATCATTGCTCATTCTTCCAAAATGACAACTTTATATAACACTAAGAAAAGCTGACTGCTTTCTACCCTGTTGTACTGACAGCTTTTGGCATAGGCAATTATATCTCAATTCAAAAAACCCAAGAGAGTATTTGTGCGTGAACACTAGAGATGGGCCAGCTCTTTTTTAATCAGCTATTAAGCATAACAAAATGGCATTTGAGTACTGGCTGGTCATTCTTCACTTTCCAGATTATCTGAAAATAAGCTAGCAGGCAAATGATGAAAGTTCAAAAACTGAAAACAGAGCAAAGAAACAGAGTGAGAAAGACTGAGAAGAAGCAGTGACTGCAAACTGTAGCGCAGAATGGTTAATACTGTAATTCTTTTCATAACAGGACGCTTATTCTAGATGAAGTAGCACTTGCTTTCACCAGAAACAGCCATTTATTTTTCATGCATCTTTCCAAATAGGATAAACTGGAGGAGGGAAGTTGGTAAATTTTTTCTGCATAATAATTCAGGCATGGTGTGACAGCACATTTCTCACCAGCTTCCCAACCTATTCTACATCCCACAGACTAAACAGTTACAAGCCTGTCACATTAATAAAACCAGAGATACTTAGGTTGATCATCCTCAAATCAAATTATTTGTGACCAAACAAAACAGAGTTATAGCAATTATTTTTCCCTAGGGGAACAAACTTTCATTTTTTAGGAGTAAAACACAATCATTAGCTTCCAGGAGCAATACCTTGTCTTACCTGGTTGGTGTATCTTCCAGTCCTGGGGTATGCAGACAGTCTGAGGGAGTGTGAGTGCTCACTGTCATCTGCTACTTGTATTTTCCTTATCAACCATCTGCCTTCTCACTAAAGTTAGCAGGGCTCCTGATGTCAGGTATACTCCTAAAAGAAAGAGAGATTAATGTCAGTATTCCAGTTCTTCTGCAGTAATAAGTGAAGTATCTGTAAACACTAAGACTCCTCTTCTACCAACCCCAGCAGTGGAGCAAGATTTGCAGACCTGCACTATATTGATTTCTAAAGGGAAAACATGAAGAAGTCATGATGATAAATGAGCCTTGCTCCCCAACAAACATTTGCCAGGTCCTCCAACAGTCTTTCCTGGAAATAGATTGTTCTTTTACAATCAGCTAAAAAACGAAATAAGAAAACCAAACAACTTCTGTTGAATATCAAGGTTGCAATTCAAACTTACACTGACATTAGCTGACTGCGATATTTCACAACAGCCACTAAGTCCAAGTCTGATGTCTTCTTCACTTTAGGAAGTGATTGCACACAGGAAGACACATTGCTTCCCAAGTTTCACTGACCCAATACCCACCCTATATCTGTAACGTGGGCCCAAACAATTCAGCACAGCAGACAGCGAACGCTGGTACTAAAGCTGCTCTAGTTTTTGCTGCCACTAAAACTGTCACCACAAAGTGTCACTGGGATGAGAAGACATTTTGCATTCTGTCTTACACAGGAGTGCTTTCAGCAGCTTTTTCATCTTTAGAAGGTGATAGCTGAAGAACAACACTGCAGAATTTACCGTATTTAAAAAAAACTGAAAAGCATTTTAATTGACTACGCACACATTTGTGCTGCTGACATCAGTACATATTTGGGACAAGTTGCCTTGGAAGTACAAAGAGAGCTGACAACTCTTGGCATGCCAGTTCTCAATAGCTCAGACAGTGCCAAGTCTCAGAAATTCTGTGGTTTTATACAAAAATAAATGCAGATAGCACAACTGGTCATAACTCCTGTTATTAATTTATATAACTTTTGCTGCATTTTCCCTCTTCAGCCTCATAAATACATTAGACTTTTAGGAATCATTTGTAGGCTAGTTCATGGCAAGTCCTGTGATCTAAGCTTCATTTCAGAAATTTAGGCCTTTGCTCTACATTTCCTAAGCAGATTACTAACTGACTTCTGTGAAATTCAGCTAATATTCCTCAACCCATAGGATTTCTACTGCCAGGATTCCCAAGCATCTACAGCAGTAAGTTTACATAAGCCCTCGTTCCACCCTCGTACTTCTAAGTGCACTTTTTTTCCTCTGAAGTCAAATCAAAACTCAAGACAAAAATCAAACTCAATCAAGGGTACACTGGAGAAAACAAATATGTTAGAGGAAGAGGATGGGAGTTTCCCTAGTTATTTCTTTCTCAAAGAGCCTGACAGTAAAACTAATTTTTCCTTGTCCAAACTTTTTGCTGATACCAGCTTATCAGAGAGAGTCAGTAGTCTAGAACAACCAAAGATCTGGCTCAGCCTGCCTCAGGCCGTGCTTGTGGATGCTATTTATGTTATTCATGTCTGTGTGTTATTTTTCAGGCTTGGCAGTTGAATTCTACCTCCAGGCCTGAACTTAGAAATCTAGATTATCCTGAAACTGGGAATATCTATGTTCTTTAAGTATTAAGTTATTACATAATTATTTTAGAAAGCACTAGTAGCTTGGTAAGACTTTTCAAATAATGTGAGTTTTTAATTATTTAAAAATTATTAATTTTAATCAGAAGTTGGTATTTTTTCTGTGACTAGAGGACTATCCTATGATTTCCTCTGTCACTGACAAGTGACAGGGGGATTCTTCCGAAGAAGTGAAATGAGATTTCATATGTGATATGGAAAAATAGTCCCTCCCTGACGTTTTCAAAAATCTGGTAGACATTTAAAAACTCTTGAAGATGGCTGAGGTCATAACCCCATGTTCTGAGGAAGACACATATGAACAGAGAGGGTTCGTAACAGGCATGATAAATCCTTTTAAAAAATGGATTTTAAAATCAATAAAATTCATAATACCTGTAAAAGTGAAAGCTGTAATTTCTTTGGCATGTCTGAGTCTAGGCATCCTAGCTTACCAAGTATCACCAAACAGCTCCAGAAAGCAAGAGCATGCATTTCGTAGGGAGCAAGGGACTTTCCACACAGGTAACTTGTTGACATGAAAGACAATGACAGAAGGTTGAAATCAGCAATGCCTGTGGTAAGGTTTGATAAGCCAGTCATCCCCTAAACCAGGTCCTCTCCAGCAGAATGTGTGTTTATTCATCTGCCCCAGTCTAAACACTTGGCTTGAAATCTGAGGCAGGTTATTCAGAAAATACTTGTCAGAAGCACACACAGCACATTATTCTGTCTGAACAGTGTGAGAGTTGTGCTAATAATAGCAATTAAAGGCTCTTTTTGCCTTTTTTTATCTTCCAGGTCAGTAGTAATGCAGCTAGAAAATAAACACAAGTATCCATCTATTTAAAGACAAACTACATATAAACATGGAAATTAAGAGCTTTACAGATTTATGAGCATATGAGTAATCATTATGTCCAGATAAAGCACTTATGGATAAGCCAGTTATGCAATCTTACCCAGTAAGTAAGCATAATTGAATGCCCAGTCATACATGCAGTCAATGAACACCTCGCTACTAGGATAAAGATTGGTAAATAGTTGAGGACAAACAGTACCTTACATTTTGGCAGCTATCCTCTATCTTTGGCATACTAATTATAAAAGATATCATTGTCACCCTACAAACCACAGAACAGCAGTGAAGAGGAACACCTATCATGAAAGAAATATTCAAATAAAGTTTTAAAAAATCCCTAAAGGACTTTTATTGGAACATGTAAAAGACATACCTAGCACACTGCAGAAATTAATACATTTTCAGAAATCTTACAATCAAATCTCAACAGTTTTCCCTGAACCTGCAAGAACATGACATTTAGCATCACTGAAGATTACATGGTTAGTATTGGTGTATTTTATTTCCTTTACAGTAAATGTGCATTAAATAATGCAAAAATAGTATGCTGAAATGGCTTATCTTCTGTGCCATTTTTCTTTTTGGCAGAAGTCTACTCTTCTGTGCTCTTGGAGATTTTGTCTGTTCTTGCTTTGCCCTGAAAAGATATTTTTCTAAGCAATTAAGTCAGTTGCAACTAACAGCCTTGAACAAAGCAAGCATTCTTCAGTTTGCTAGAAGCTGAAGTGATATAAGCAATACAAAGCTGCAAAAAAAGGGCAGCTCACATTGATGAAGACAAATCCTATGCTAGCACACACCTCTACAACTCCACTAAGTCTTCTGTTCTCATTTGCACAATTTTTCTACATAAATGAAGAAAAAACTCTCTGACAAAATTTGCTATAGTTAAAATTACTATTTATATCTATGTGCATTGTTAATTCTACACATTACACAAAGTATTTTTATATACTATGTTTAAAAGTTTACCATGATATCATAATGCAGTTATAATCAGAACTTCAACTGTTAAAACTATTCTTTTTCAATCTATGTTCCATTAAAATGAGACTGTCCTTTTTATTCTGGGTTCTGTGCATTTATTTCAGTGAACAATAAGTTGATACCACCATTTTATGTCCACGATAACTTATATTAGAAATTATTTTTTTCCGCAGGGTAACAGGGTGATGCCAGGTGTGTAGTGCCCAAAAATGATTATACAAATCCAAAATCATTTACCTGGTGGTGGCTAGAAAAGAAAGGCACAGTTCATCAACTAGGGAAATATATGATGTGCTGATTGCATCTTTTTGTAAACCCCTGATTAATATTTCTCCTTAAAGTGCTGATCAACTCTAGCATTTGGGACTTCACACAGAAACATCCTCTGTGATCCTCACTGAGTAAAGATAGACACACTTTCTAAGGAGCAGTTGTTAGCATAGTTCCATGATGGCCAAAAAATGATGACACAATACTTTCTTCAGTTTTGGCTGTTTAACTTGGTTGTACAAAATAATTCCATGAGGTATGTTGTGCCATCTTCTTTGATTTAAGAATCCAGTCTTCAGAAGAGGAAAGTTCAGAGAAAAATTAATGTATTTGGATTCAGATAGACATTCTTGAAACAAACGTTCATGCTACTGTCTTCCAAGTGTTGTCATAGGCTCTTGCCCTGTAATCTTTCTTTAGAGATTCTTGTCATACTCTCAGCAACACAGTTCTGAGGGTGTTAGCATAGTAGTGTGCTGGGAACATGATTCTGTCGTGTTTCACCCTCTCTCCACCAAAGCAGGGAGAAAAAAAAAAGCCCTCACACTAAATTGTACTTATAGAATATACCAGTCACAGGAACCACATTGGGCTCTGAAAAATCATGCCAAGGTGGTGAGAAGCAAGGTTTAATTGGCTCCTTTTTCTTCACAAACCCATTCATTGGTTAGAGACTTATTAACAGATGTCATACAAGGAAAAATTCTGCCCTCAGCCATTATCTCAAAGTGAAAATGTGTCAAGAAAGATTCATCTGGACAGCTTCGCTGCAGGAACATGCAGGACAGGATAAAGCATGCCCCACAGGAGGCATCCTGCAGAGTTCCTACAAGTCTTCAGCAGTGCTTCAGTCTGGATATGGAATTTCTTCAAGTGAAAGCATCTCCTGCGTCCCTGAAGCTACAGCTTTGCAAGCCTATAACTACAAGGCTCTAATATAATGAGCTCCCTGCAGATTTCTTTATAATGCATGCAAAAGAATGTGCAAAATATAAAGTAACATTGCTAATTAGGCAGAAAAAAAGCCCTGTAATTCTAGTCCCCCAAGCAGCTGGGCTGCCCTTCCACTGAGGGCATCAGGATGACCTTGTCCCTGTAACACTTGGCCCTACGACAGAAAAACTGCAGTGCACAAGTGCTTGCATGGCTTTCTGAAACTCTGCTTTTAATGCTGCTGGGAGACCAATGTCTTTTTACAGGATCATTCTCTATTATCTATGGATATGAGCTTTCCAACAAGTGGCCACCTCCTTTACTGACCATTATATTGATAGCTTAATAGCACAAACAGAAAACAAAGATGATCTAGCAACACATACATTGATTAGAGAATGGTCATTGATAACACTCAAACCGAAAACCAAGTTACTACTAAAATCCCCAATGATCAACTTTTTCCTGAACTCTCAGCATTTTATAATTTAGCCTACCTTGTGCTGTCAGAGTTACCTTTAATAAACGAGACATTTCAAGCCATCATAAGTCTCACACTGAAATACAAATTAAGAAAGGCTTATTAAAAATCAGAGTGACCATCCATAATTGAATAATCCTGAATGAAGGGAGACTGGGCAGGAAATAACCACCTATAATAAATATAACTTAACTGTCGTACCACATTGAGAGCTTCCTGGACGTATTAAGGGAAGAAAAATTCTCTGGAAGTGTCAATACAATAAAGCCCAAACTTCCCACAGAAACAGAAATCTCTTAAGACAGACTGTACACTAAAGTATTTTCACAAAAGTTCCACAGATGTTTCTGTGAGATAAGAGCGATCAGACTTCAACTTCCTTTCTCGCCTTTCTGTTGCAATGGACTTGAAATTCATTCTCCTGTATTAAATGGCAGAGTTCCTAACACCCTGGGCCAAGAAGCTCTACATCTGTCCTTGCTGTCTTGGAGCTGGACACCATTTAAAATCTTGGATTTAGTATGACTTGGAATGGGACATTTTTGAAATGTCAACTTCTGCAGTCTTGAAATTATTCTGAAAATCAACTCCAAACACAACTACCACTATGATACATTTCTCTAAGTACAGACATCAATAAAATCTTCAGCATTAAGTAGTTAAACTGAAATGCAACATTTTTAACTTCAAGGTAATAAACTTTATGTAGCTGAATAATAAGATTTGACATATTAAGCTTGATCAGAAATTTTAAAGCTTGTTATTTATTTCTTTGTATTTCCTTGAGCAGTACACTCAGCAGTAGACCACTCAGCAGCTGACTGCAAGAGCCTTCTTTAAAGGAAGGAACAGACAAGACCAAATCTGACTAAAAAAGGGGGGGGCAGGGAAGGCAGGGAGAGAAACTTTGGGAAGGAAAGAGCAGAAATTCTTTCCCAATGCAAATTCTGGTGCTGTAAGTCAGGCAAAGTTTCACAGCTCCTGAAGCAAAAACAACAGAGTGAGAACCAGGAGAAGAATAGCCTTGCTGAAGACCATTCTAAGTCTGAATATGTCTCCTAGGTAATTCTCTCTAAGAAATTTCTCTGTCTATAACTTCTACTTTCACACATAATTAAGAGCTGTCATGATTCAGGCAAAGAGTTGCTGGATGTAGGACAGTAATTGCAATCTTCCACCAGGGATAGATGTAATAAATAGTAAAGATCTTTCACGAAACAGTACCTGCCTCAAGAACAGAACTGCTGTCTCTGTCACCTTCCAAAAACACGTGGAAATCTGCTAAGGTAATTTAACTTAGAAACAAGTAGAAACTTTGCTAGATAGTACTTTGCATACAAATGTGTATAAGAGAAAGAAACAAGAGACTACAAAAGAGATTCAGACTAGCTGAGCATTTTGTAGGGGAGGCTGAAGGTGTTAAAGAGGTTAGTACCTACCAGCAAAAAACTCTCTCCATCTCTCACTTGCAGTTCACTTTTTACCAGATTTTGAAAGAAACAAAAATTTGTGAATTCTTTGTAAATAAGCAAGATTATATTTTTAAAAGTTCAGAAATTTACACGTAGCATTTTTGCTCAGATCCTTCCTTTTGCCATCTGAAACTTCTTTATGTATAAGTGTCACAGCCTGCACATGACGACACTATAAAGCACAGGTGTTCTCCTCCCTTCCTACCTTTTAATAACATTCACAGTTCATGTGAATGAATCACAGAAATCCTCAGAGGGTAGTTTCATTGTTATTCTGAACATATGTATTTGGAGTAATGTGTTTCTCCTCAGAGACCAATATCTCCCGTGGCATTTTTATAAGACCCGTTCAGTGCTGATGTGAATGCATATGCATGATATCCTCCTTACAACCTGCACTACTCTTCAGAATTAAATTCCTCACTGCTTTCTTCTGAGAATTGCTTGAAGCCTCAGACATTAAATAGTTGTACAGAACCTGATAAAGTTTTTAACTATTAAGATGTAATGCTTTGAAAGATGACCCATGAACCAAGATTTTAAACATGATTTTTGCCTACTACAGCTAAATGGATGTTTATCAAATGCTTACTAAATGGCTGCAGAACAAAAAGGAAAATGATGAATACTTCATGCAGAAGGATTTTTTTCCTCTCTCTAACAATGTAGCATTCATCATCTCCTTCCTCGCCTGCTACATCCCCATATTTTCTTCAAGTGATGTTTTTGAAGTTGAACATTTTGCTTCACCATTTTATCTGTCAAGCAACTCAAAAGAAATCAATAATCTTACTGGAGTCCACTAATGTTTACATCTATTTTCTTCCTTGTCTTTACTTTCTTCTACTTTTATTGGCAGCAATTGTCTGCAGTCATCTCAAACAACTAGATTCTCAAAGTGATGCATCAACAGAATTTAAAATCTTTATCTTACATTACCATTTATGATACCTACCTGACTGAACAAGAAAAATTAAGTAAACATCTTTCAAAGAGGACTATAAAGGACTTCTGAGGCAGCAGGAAATTCAGTCATTCAACAAACATGTTTGTTTTTAGTGTAAGTGACAAACATCCCACAAAAGTCATACTAGTAGTTTAACCTGTAAACTAGTTTTATTTCATAGCTTTACAATAAAATTACATGCCTTGCACTTGGGCTTAAACACAATACTCCTGAGTTTTCATGTGTACTATCTTTTTTTGTATAACCAGTTGTCTCTAAGTTCATTAATCAGCTCCCTCTTCTTGGGCGGTGGGATGGATTGATGAAACTGTTCTAAAATAGGTTTGATATCAGCAGAGATACAAAAATCCAAAGAGCACCTAAACAAATGCTCTCTCTTTATTCCAACACACCTCCATAACCTTCCTGTACTTTGTTTTTTTCCTCAAAGACCTCTTTCTGCCTTTATTTTCTTTGGCACAAAAGTAAAATTCTCCTTCTCTCTCTCCCTCCAATTCTGGTAGTGGCTAAACTACTTCTCAAAAGAGAGTGCATTGGCTAGAAATTAAAGTGTAGTAAAACAACTGGAAGTTTTAAATATCTTATAACTGGATATATCAGAGGAGCCAATAAGGACCACCAGAAAAGCTGACTCCACTCTATGATGAAAAACACAAAGATGCTCAGAATCACTTTAGGAGCTTATTTCTCAACTGACAAACAGGGTCCGTCCCCAGGCAGCTCAGAGAGCTGACTGATAAATAATTCACCTGGAAGAGGAAGGTCTTTCACCTTACTTGAGAGAAGAGCAATACTATTTGGATCGCAGGGCAGCAGATTTTTCTGTTTGCTTGTTTCTTCAGTGGATTGACATACTCTCTTCCTCTAGACTGTGCCTGCAATAAACTCTGGAAAGGAACTTCAAGCAGCATGGCCAGGAAATAATCTTCCCTGCCAGCAGGAGGCAAGAACAGCCGGCAGTCTCATAACAGATTAGTGGCGAGATACTAACAAGACTAATCCAACCAATGTCTTAAAAATATAGAAGCAGCCACTAAGAACAAAGCAACAGTAGTATTACAGATAATACAAATCAGCTTTGCTAGATTAAGGCAATGCTGGCAAAAGGAATTAATGAAACAATATTCTGTTAGAATGTGTACATTTCACCAAACACAAGCTTCTTTTCAATTTCACTGATATAAATGTTAATTACCTTCAGCCCAATTGCTGCACCACAGAACACTTTGGCCTACATTTCTCTAGGTTCCTTTCAATGGTAAAATGTATGAGGTTATGGGATGGCCATGAGACTGAGGTTCTTACAGGCCTTATTCTTCAGAGTGAAATTCCCAAGGTTGATATTCTCTGATCTAGGACAGCCTTAAGTTATAGCCATTTGTTTTTTGTGAAAAGTGGAAATTCTGCTGATCTTCCCAAATGATCCAATTAATAGTTCTGCAGAACTACTTTGCACATAAAAGAGAGAATGTCAAGAAAAACAGTAAAGAGACTAGAAGGAGGTTTCAAAATCTTATTTGGGGTTTTTTGTTTCCTAACGAACTGATAATGGAACAAGCCTGAAAAGAATCACATAACCAACTAGTGCTAAGGATGCTTGTATTAGAACAATTGTTTGTACCATCTCTATGCTACTAAAAGTTTTCTTTTCTGCTGAATAAAAAAAAAAGGACTTCTGATAAAAGGAAATGAGAGGGAACAGACAGTAGTTACAGGCAATAAATATGACCCCCAAACAAAGCACCTTTCCCCCACTCTACACCTGGAAACCACACCTTGATCAAATGTGGTTTGAGGTATGAGAAAGTTTGGTTGGAGGAAATAAGTTTCAGAGAAGCCAGAAAATATCATAAACAATAGGGAGAGTTTAATGTTAAATTAAGTTTATCTGGGGGGGAGCTGTCATTTGAACTACAGGCTGTTTCCCATGCATCATTTACAGGTTTTGGTTTCTTATTAAAAGGCCTAAGAGTTGTCTTTACTTTGCATCTGCAACCCAGAGAGATTATATTCACTACTACATGCCAAAAACTCTTGTGTAGAAGAAGCCACTATTTATTAATAAACATAAATGGAAGCACTGATGTGCAGAGCAGTTCTGCCACAGAAAACACTGGTTAAATGATGCAGGAAATTAAAGGAGGAAGGTAAGGAATAGATCCTGCAATGAATCTTGACAGATCTCTTTTGGGAGAAGTCAACATGCTTCCCATCTAGTTAATGTTTCAAGTGCTGTACTTCAGTCTCTTAGTATCTACCCCATCGTCCTGCCAGAGTTAAGACGTATACTTACATTCTGGTCAGTTAGAACAAGTAGTGGACAACCAAAATCATCCTTGAGCAAAAATCTAGGCCAAAGATAATCCCTATAGGGGTACCACTAATTGCTTTGAACAGGGAATCATAAAGAAACAGATGTCTGCTTTTCCTGTTCTAGTACTGAAACATTTCTTGGAGGAAGCTCTGGCTGTGAACTTCAAGTTACGAGTAAAAGGTAACTTGTATTGATTCCTCTCTTACAAATCTTAACAGGTTTACGCAGTTTTTGAAAGGAGTGTTGACAGAATCCTCAAATGGATTACAATGCCAGAGAACAAAAAGGGAACTGTGATCTTTTATTGAAGAACTGAAAGCCTAAATTCAAAGACGCTTCCAGCTTTAAAGAATCTTAATGCAGGAGACACAATTTTCACTTGTCAAGGTATATTTCTTTTTTTTTGAAGTCCTGTTCAGTTTATTCTGGCTGACTGTAGAGCAGAATACAGAGGTTGATGTTCAGCGCATGGACTCAATCAATGCATCATGAAGTGGTGTCTGGGATCCAGGCAGCACATGAACCAAATAATTTGCTAGATCTAGTTAGTAAATATGTGTCTGGAGTGTCTGAAATCCTGCCCCTTAGCTGAGCACCTCTTTTATGATCAAATAGCTGACTTGTCCAACCCCATATGCAAGTCCTGGAAGCCAGCTGTTTAAAAAAGTGTTCTTTAAAAGAATTCAGATAAATTCACACTTTTATTATAAAGTCCTAGTTACAGTAACATCAACACTCTCCAATGGCCTTCCTCATAATGGCTACCATGCTGTATTTGCAGAAGCAAAGCTTCAGATTCAAGTCCTGCACAAAGCAGAAGTATGAAATACACTTGGAATTTTGACACTCCAGAACTACATTAAAGTTTTGGAGCTTGGGACCAGTTCCACTTAAATGATTTGTGTTTCAAATTACCTGTTGATATGTGCAGTAAAACAAAGACACCGCAAAATCACTCCGCAAAACCACCAGAAAACTCTGATTGTGTAACAGCCATTAAGGAAAGACTTTTGTGAAGTACACTTATATAGATTGTACACACAGAGCTCTGGATTAAGATTAAAACCAGACAAATTTGTTCCAAATAGAGCAATGTGAAGACTGTAATTTTGATTACCTTTTTTTAAATATTAAACTAGACAAGTAAGAAGAAATTCAGTATTTGAAGTGAGAATGGGACTGTGAGGCAGGGAGGAAAGTGACATATTACTGTTTGGAAAGACATCTGTACTCTCCTTCCAGAACTCCTGTGGATTTTTAATTGATAAATTTCCATACCACAGTTCAAAGCTCATGTGCATAAATCAACAGTTACAGACTTTAGGACTAAAAGTCATAAATGCTGGCTTAGACATATGTCTCCGAGTTATGTTGCTTGGGATTTTGATATTTGGATTTGAATATTACCACCACCATCCCCAATGCCTCTGATCAGCATAAAGCTAATTATGTGCTGCTATAAAAGGAGATTACATAAGACACTGACAGTTGGAAAGGCCTAATGACCAGCTGGATAGAAAAAAAAAAATCAACCCATGTTGTTTAGTAATAAATTTGCCAGAATTTTTATAGGCATCTTTTATCACCAGCCTCATTATTTCACTTTACCATTAAAAAAAAAAGGACAAAACCCAAAACCAAATCAAAAACACAACGAAACTGGAAAGAAGTCAAGATTGAGAATGCAATTAAATTTATACTCTCAGCATAATGCATCATTAGTCATGCAGGTTAGCACTGTTCAAGAGATTACAATTCTTCTGAAGATCTAACATCAGTTTTCATAATGGTAGCCTTTGCTTCTCTGTAAGCCACCCATGGGTATTCAGTGTTACCCTAAAAGAATGGAAGCAAACAAATATGCATTTGTTGCATATGTGTAAATCCTCAGAGGGAGGGTGCTGTGAGTATTCCCATCATGCAGAACCATTTATTTCCTCCAAGTATTGCAGGACTCTGATAACCAAGATGAATAACTGGCAGTCATGAGAAGACAGCATGATGAAGTTCATGTTAGAAGGAGTTCTATGTGTTGGTGAAAGGAAGCCCCCCAAAAGAGAAAGATAAATAAATATCAACTAACTAGTCTCATCAGTTGCACCAAATCTAGTTTAAGTTTAACATCCCAAGTAGTTTTTATTCCACATCAAATAACTGAATCATTGAGTCCTAGGGGCCAATTTAAGGGCTATTAGTCAGAGTCTTAAATTATTCTGCATTTTATAAAATTTGATTCATAAATTTCAGTATAACAGGTATATTCAAACCTCTCAATATAAGTAAAAAAAAAGGAATAAAGCACAAAACCCAAATTCCCTCCTTCAGACACATTTTGACAATTTTAACTTTGGCTTTTAGCCTGGCCTTTGAAGTGAAAACCCTGTTTAGCTAACTTACTGAAAAGAAAAAATACCACTTTGGCAATTATATAACCCCAGGCATAGGGTGCAAAATACATAGGAGAGTTTTTTCCTTCCTCATCACTTGAAAAGCTTGAGTTGAAAGCCTAGGCTAGCCCACTGTTCAAATGAGCTTGGGTGCAAGTAAACAATGAAACAAAGTTATTGCTGCAAAGAATGAATCAGACAAAAGCACGATTCCAAGAGGTAACTAGCCAGGTTTTTTCTAGCCAGGAGCTTCCAGATTTCTTCTTCCTAGTATTTCACGTTCCTCCTCTGTCAAGTCAATGGCACTTCCTACATTAGTGTATCAGAGATCAAAATCCCTGTGATTTGTTTAAAATCACCCTTCAGATCCCCTTTGAGAGCTCTGCAACTTGACACTGCAGTCAAGACACTCATATGTATATCAACAGAAAGCCTGTGCAAAAAAAACCCCACCCCACCTCAGTTCAGCTTTTGTCACATGAAAAAGGACTCCCCTTGCCTTTCTGTTAATACCATTGTCATTACTATTCCTATTCTTTACTACTTTGTATTATACTCACAATAAGCTGTTTTAGAGATTAATAATCGAAGCAGAGCCAAAGCATTTAATCAATCTGAACAGACTATTGCTTTGTGTACTGCAAAGAAAGACAGATTATCCTTTTATTATTGATGAGGCTAGCTACACTCCTGCCAGTTCCACTGCCCTTATTTCTAAATATTTTTGCTCAGCAAGTTTTCAACTTGCAGCAATCTTAAAGACAAAAAACATTTCTTAAGAGATTTATATGTATTGATCAGCTTTCTACTGTAATCCCCTGACCCTTCTTGGATGATATAGTAGTTCTACAATACACTGGCCTATTTACAATGCCTTCTTCTCTCATGGAAAAATACACTAAGGATACCTGTGCCTTTCATAGTCTTTTTCATCTTCCCTTTGTTCAGATACAGTACATTCAATCTTTACTCTTAACAATTCCAAAGAAGCAGTTACAACTTACAGATAAGCACCCAGGTTGTATCATTTCACTAAAAGGGGCTTGGCACTTGACAGCACGTATAGAAGAGGTGCTGCAGAAGTAGACTGTGCTTCAAAAACTGGATAGAGTAGTACACTTTAGTAAGAATAAACAAAATACCTAATTCACAATGAGAACTAGCTTGAGTTGAGCAGACATAAATGCACAAAGTGACCAATACAAACCACTACAAATGTCTAAATACCAGCAGATAGAAACAGGAATGTCACATGCAAAACACAAGGCAATCCTTCCACCTTCCCCAGCAGTTTTGGTATCTGCATATACATAAGATCCTCCCAACTGCAGCAACAAAATTAAGAGGGAGGAAAGAAAAAAAAGTACATTGAAAATAGAGGTTAATAAGCTTCAAACTGTAAAAAGAGCTACCAGAAAGGTAAAAGGAGATCATAACTTGCATATCCACTCTATAGGACAAGAATGGTGACTTTTCACTGCAGCCAGGGAAATAATCAGAAGTAGGCAATTCTTTTTCACTGGAAGTTAGTGAAGAACTGGATAATGCCACTTACAGCAATTCTGGAAACTATTTCACTAGAGATTTTTACTCAGAGATAAAGATTTATGAAACAGTTCAATGAATTAGTTGACCTCTTAAGTTTCCTTCAGCCCAGTTTTTTCCGATTATGGGAATGCTTTCAAACAAAGTATTTACAGGCATTGCTAGTGCTAGAATTGGTTTATTCGCAGATTTACCAGAATGAAGCAAATCAATTTTATACAAAATATTTGTGTTAAGAATTTGCTCTTTAACCTTGACTTGGACTGTAGAAGTAGAAAACTATTATTCGCTGCTCAAAGCATCTGCACAATGTGCCAAGATACTGATGCAAAATTGAGGCAACAGTACAAATGCAATTCTTCATTGTTGTGACTTAGGAACATTTGTTATGTTAAAATCAGGATACAAGTGTTGTATTCTCCAAAACTGGAATCTACATCTACTTCCTCAAGTGAGTTCCTACTTACCATTACAAAAATCATAATTCTATGGGAAGTTAAACAAATATTAAACAAATACACTGGTTTTAATGTTGCTTATTTACCAATGTGTCTATTTGCTTTCAGAGACCTATGCTCTTCTTGAGTAATCAGCATGGATTCATCTCTTCTGAGACCTAGCATAAGCCCAAGCAACACATGGCCCTGTTCATAGGTCTGACTCTCTCTAATTGCAAGCCCAAGATTTAACTAATTTAAGAGTCTACACCATTGATTAAACAACACACTTCTAAAAATCTAATATATTAATTAAATAAGCTAGCTAATAAACACACAGCTATTATTAATTTAGAATTCTGTTTTGTGCACTATTACACACAATTATAAAGTCATTATGTACTACTCTTAAATGTTACAAATCAGACAGAACTACTATGGAATTAAATCCTATCACTGCTCAGACATCGCTCACAGCTGTGAGTAGCTGTGCATGCTTCCATCAAGTCTTTTAACAACAAACTGACAAGTGTTGGTGATGAAGCAGGGAACCAGAATAAAGTTCATGGTTTAGTTGCTTCACAAACTTGAGACTCAGGCCAAGACTTGGTCCTTCCATAGGCCGCGATGAAACCTCTGTACTCTCTACACTAAACCTCTGGTGACAGCAGTGCTATGAACGCCTCAGGGTGCAGACTCTGCTGTGTAGCAAAAGAGCAAAGGGCTCCTTTTCCAAATGGCAGCATTGGAGTGTCAGGCTGCAGCTGCTGCTGCTAACAGGGAAGGCTCAGGGAGCTGTAAGGGCAGCTACTACTCTGGAAAAATAGGGCTCCCTTCTAGAAGCAGCAACCAGCACAACAGAAGTGTCATTCTGCCATGTTTTTTTCCTGCCCTTGCAGTTTTCTACCCTGCTTTGCCATTTCTCACCTTTTCCACTTTCACAGTGGGGGTTTTATGCTCCCAACCCTCTCCTCCCAGAACAACCTGCCCATACTGCTGAAAAGCCTTGCAGCTAATGTCACAAAAACTAAAACAAATCAGCTTTGAGAGGAGTAGCACCTTCTAGCAAGATGGAAGCTGAAGCATATTCTTTGCCAAGAACATCTTAGTTTCAGGATTATGTATTAAGTTGGCCAAAAAAACACTAAGACTTTTTCAAACTATTTGTAACAGGAAAAAAGTTACTTCAATAATTCTGCCAAAGCACACCCTGAGGAATTTGTCTCTTCTCTCCATTCAAACCTACGATGCAGTGAGGCCAGGCTCTCTCTGTAGAGAGTATTGTCTAATATGTCTGTCTTCTTCATTTTAAAAGCCTTCTGATCTTTGAAGAGCTCCCTATGAGGAAAGACCTGAACAGTCTCATCTCAAAGTTCTGGCCGCATTAGATTCTGACTATGCAGGCATTACCAAGACTTAATAGTGACAACAGCAGTATATTCATGCTTCTAATCCAAGGTTACAAGTACAGATTGCTTTTATTTCAGCATTACATCTAACTGTGGAGAAATTGATAAAGTGTTCACAGTATAGGACTATTTTGAATACTGTCCCACTGGATTTATTGCAATGACTCCTACTCAGCTGTCATTTGTCACTAGTCCAGCTGAACAGAACATTTTATCAATGACTTCTGTTACATCCATTTGGTCCTTGCCCTCAAAAGGGGAAAGGTTTGATTTGTTCATTTTTCTCCCCTTCCCTCTAATGATTAGGAAGAACTATGGCTGTGATAATGCTTACACGTAATTCAGTTGACTGAGCCATGCAAAACACAAGTTTCCTCATGCTCAAAACAATTAAACAGTGAAATAGAAAGTTTTTATACATGTACTAAGAAACAAGTCCACAAAAGACATATTTTCTACATGTACTTTTTCTACACAATAAAACTTTTTCCTGCCAGATTATTTCTATACTAATGATGCTGTTAATTCTAGATGTTTCCTGAAATATATTAATATGAATCTGTGGGTCAGAAGTAATTCATATTTTCTCGTAATCTCATACTTTAAAGAGTCCCTGTCCAGTTCACTAATAACTACTGGTAGGAGGGTAAAAAAAAAGTTGCCATTTATTACATTATTGTTTCTCTTAAATGGTAGAGCCAGTGAAAGGTTACACAGGTGGCATCGCCTACATAACCACCACAGACCCCTGCTCCAAAAAGGTTTTGTGTGACCTTGCTTTAGGTACAGGAAATTTTGACTCAATTATCATGGTAAACTGAGGCAGGCATAAGACTATTGCTGCAGTCTCTGCCTAGAGACTGTGATAACACTGAAGTAGTGTTTATAACAAGATTTATTTCATAATTAATGCATGAAGAATGTTTTCAGGCCTGTATAAGATCAGGACAACTCTACATACATTAATCTGAATAACAAATTAACCTTAGAAACAATGGACTGTTCTGCTCCTAGAACCTACATCAGCCAAATCATCTCCCGGTGTGCAAGACTAATGGCATCCTTTCATAAAATGGAATTGGTTATCTTCTCACAGTATTGGTCTAATTATACTTTTAATCTGTGTTTATTTCCTTTTCTCTAGGGTTCCAAACCTCTAGCAATCACCTTTTCATCTGCTGTTTTCATCCAGCAGTCCCACTTTTCACCCATGGTTCTGTTTATTGGCAGGTTTAGGAATATGTCTGGAAAGCATTTTGCAGACAAAAGCAGTCATCACTCCAAATCAACTGGAAGCTGCATGGATTAAGTTAGCACAATACAGAAATCAAGTCAACAAACCTACTGAAAGGCATGCTAACATTAACTCAAATTGTGTTTCATATGGCTCATCTTGCCACAGTTTCTGGTTGGCTCAGTGCTGGCTTGGCAGATATTCCTGTCTGCCTGAAAAATGCCAGAGAGACCAGATTTATCTTCTGTTCAGTATCTGCAGTCATCTCCAGAAGTTAGTGATAACAGACTTGGGAAACCAAAAAAATTTAAAGATGGACAAAAAATAATTCTTAAAGCAGTTACTCAGAAACCACATTGTTCACGTTAAGAGTGTGTTCATATTACCATTTTCATTTGCATGAGGAGCACGCTTCTGAAGCAAGTCTCCTGATTAGACTAGAGCTTGTTGGCAACACACTGTCCTCAGCATCATGTTCTAGTCTACATATTTACCCTTACTGCTTGCTAATTGAGACAGTCATTTGCTCTCAGGAGGCGGAACACTCATCTCTGGTAGAGCCCTCTGGAAAAGAAATCTGTTTTATTGTGTGTTCCATGGTTTGTCTATTATATATTTGGACAAAGATCTTTCAGCAGCAATATTGGTAGAGGTTGGATGGGAAAAAATATTGTCAAAAAAGGTAGCTTTCCAATTGTCATAACCATTTCAAACATCTAAGTACTTTTTATCCATCTCTGAGTATTTTTTGTACAAGTTAAAAGGAGAGCTTGAGAGAAAGGAGGAGTTGAACTAATAGTGGAAAAAATCCCCATATCCTGTCTGTGGGTTCAAGTCTTGGGTGTAAATCTCTATCTTGCCAAATTCAAACATTACAATCATCATATTCCAGATAAGTATCAACCACTTGCTAACATGGAATCAGTTAACTAATCCATTTCATTCTTCAGTTATCTAAAAGCAGCTCCCTATACAAAAATTTTTCCTAAATTTTTTTTTTGTGTTTATTTATTAAAATAGTTTAAGAGTTAGAGAGAGAGCTCAACAATCAGGTAATAAAACATTCCTCAAGTTCTCCACTACATTATCTCATGATCCTGCTTTTCCTCTCGGTGTTAACACCAGCCCCCGCCCTCCACAGCCACGTGCTGTCTGTGCACTGATATCAAGCCTTTGCTAAAGGTCAGAGTGAGATTCAAAGGCACAGTTATTAAAACAAAGAGAAATACTGCTTTATTCCCACAATCTGAATTATTTCATTATTTACAACTACTTTACAGTTGAAAGGGCAGAACTACTCATCATAATGGAGTACATTAGACAAGTCATTTTTCAATTGGTTAAACTAATTTAAGCATAATTAATTTTCTTGCAACAGTTTGCACAGAGTCCCCATTTATGATTTTTGAAAAAAACCAAACCAAACCCCCAAACCCCTCTATGGTCTATCTTTCTGTCATTGTTCAGGAATGCTAGATTTTGTGTGTTCCTACGAACAAGATCATTCCAGATTCTTATAACCAATTTCCAATATGATTCTGATACACATGATACACTTTTTGCTCACTCTGAAGAGAAACCGTATGTCTTCTATGAAAATGAATTAATGCATAACTCCTCTTATAGATTTAAAACTAACATAGTATTAGTATATAGTAATATTTTTCCAATATTCTTGTAACTTTTAAAAATCTATACATACTTTCAGTGTTGTACTCCCTGTAGTAGTAGAAGACATCTTCCCCCCAAAACTGTGTGTCAGTATTTTGAAACTATTGGAAATACAGCACTTTTGCTGTTTACATTATGCCCAAAAAAACCATTTCTAAATCAGCCATTTTCAGCAAACCTTGATGAAAGAAAAGACAGCACGTGTGGTGGCGGTGGTAGGAAGGTCTTTCAGAACACTTTTTTTTTTCCCCCCTCAACAAAATTTAGTACCTGTCTATCATAAACCAACACGAAAAGAATAAACTTCTCACACTAGGTTTTGTAATACTCTTCACTTTGGCAAAACATCAAATACTTATCATGTTTCTCAGTTTCAAAAAGTGTTGGGGGATGCATAGGTTACAGTTCCACCAAAATTACCAGGTCTGGAAAGGAATGTAAAAACTCTGGGCAAATAGATCCAACACAGTAAGACAGAACTGGCAGCATTTCACAAACTGTTTGTGTGCCAAAATGACAACGTCAGACAGTGAGTCAGCTGAACACCTCTATTTTCCCTGATACACTAGAAAAAACCCCCAGTATCAGTGCTATTACATGGGGACCAATAATGACATTACTGATACTGCCTTCGTGCTCAAAGCCACAGCAGTAGTATCTGAAGCATTATATTAGCTTCCCTGTGTTTTCCTACTTTACCCACTGCTGTGTAAGGCAGAGATAAAGAAAGCTGCAACACAGATTATATATTCATCACAGCTAGTACAGTCTAATACAATTAAGTCAATGCCACAGCGTCACTTGTCACTTTCAGAGCATGAGATAAAATGATGCCATCTGCAAGAGAAAATAAAACAGGGAAGTGAGTCATAGCACACTCTGATCAAATGGCACAACCGCTCTGGAGCTGGAGAGAAAACGATGGAGGATGGGCAATCAGAGAGCCACAGCACTACTGATTGCCTCTTAACTCAATAAAGACATGGTTTGTTATAATCTATAGAAGTGTCACTTGATAAACCTGCTCTGTACACCTGCACTTTTATCCTTGTTTTATTATATCTGCTAAACACACCTGCATTTTTATGACTATGTTTGCCTGAAGGCACCTTGCTACTATGCAAGGCCAAGGTTGTATTTGGAAAATTATAATATCATTGAGCATATTCAAATTCATGTGAACAATTGATAGATGACTTATTAGAATTTAATTAATTCCAAAATATACTATTTTGTAGCTGATGAAACTAATCAAGTATTTGCAACTTGCAACTTTCAACATCTGAACTTCCTCCTAGGAAGTTCTGTCCAAAGTGAAAAAACTAGTACAATGTTCCTACTCAAGACAGGTGTCCAAGTAAAAAAAAAATATTAAAAATCTCAGAATACTATTTATCATTCTGCTTCAGCAGTTCTATTTTATACTAGGAGTACTGTAAGCTTAAAAAAACCCCAGATAAACATTAGCTTTCAAAAGAGTGAAAGAAGTGCATTTCCCATTATTTTTTTTTTTTTTAATTATATAAGCAAATGTTTTGTGATATACAACAACATCTAGTATAAAACATGCTTCACTACTATGGAGAAAAGTGTCTATTTTCTTCATTAACCCACCTAAAATCAGGCTTTTTAAGGATACTATTAATGCAGTAAGTAACACAGACTCCATTGGTTAGCTCTCTGTCATAGGTAACAGTAATTTTACTCATATTGCATTAGGTTGCTAAAGAAGACATCAGCAATCTATTTTGTAACAGATGGTTATTTCTAAAGGTGAGGGTTTAAATTCCTGCATCATTCATCACCAAACTGTAAAAAAAAAAAAAAATCATAAACCACAGCATGTTGTATTACAATCTTACCAGCTACCAGCAACACAACAGCAAGAAGTTTGCACGAATGCCACTCAGCTGTATTACACACATACATTGCTGTCAGCTGGTCAGATACTGTAAAATCAATTACTGCTTGTTGCTCAGATATTTGATGAGTCACTCAATACCATGAACGCAGATCAGATTGCTAAACCCTTGCTTGATGTCATAAAGATATTTCTTTTCTCCTTTATGTCATATAGCATTATTGATTTAGCTCGCTAGTTTCTTACAGAAGCACTGCAAAAATGCTTCCATCCACCTATGCCAGATTAAGCTACAGGTCTGCAATTATTGATCTCTAAAAGATACAAATCAATGTTTCTTTCTACCATGACAATGAACTGAAAAATAGATAACCTGTCTGTTTGCTTTAACAAGGCCTAATGGTATACACTTAACTTTTACATCTGCTTATAAGTGGCTTAATAGACTATTTCTTTTTTCATTCCTATAACTAATAATTTCAAATAACAAAACTACAGATTCTATCTCTCCTAATAAAACCATCAAGGTGACCTAATGATTTGATGACTTTAAGTAAATTCACCTCAGGTAATAGTTGCTGGTTCTCAGCTAAGCCTTCTACCTGTGCCAGGTGTGTTCCACATGTGAAATGGAGGGTGCTGGCTGAAACCACCCCACCATGGAGAGCAGCTAACCCCGGCTGATGAGCAGCAACTTGGTAGCTCACAGATCATGTCACTTCTGATGGATTTTCAACTTCCACAAAAGCCAAGTAGTGATAACTCTACTCAACAGTAATTCATCAAGTTCAGCCTTTGAATTTGTCAAAATCTACAAGTTCAGCCAAAGAAGCTTGCTGAAAATCCTGCAAGCTGTGGCAGGGAGAAAGGCCCTTGCTGAGCAGCACACTCTTTGAGGCACCAAAGTCCTAATGCAGCTCAGACTCTCATGCCCCAGCAGGATTTGTTGTATTTGTTGTACCTCAGTGAAATGTCACTTTTGCACGTCTACAGAGAAGGAGCACTGAACATACAATGAGAATCAGGAACCCCAGGCCTGCTACCCCTCTGCAGGACAAGGCTGTCTTCTAGTCACTGCTCCCGCCTTGCTGCTCCACTCCACCCAAGTTTGAGACAATGATTTTCCAAGCAGATGGCTGCTGCTGGTAAATAGATAAATTATAGCCAGCAGAAAGCACGAAGCTTGGGATCACTTCCATGGTGAAATACTGAATCCTCAGGAAACAATGTTATATAAAACTTAATACTGCAGCTAAAATATAAAACATAAATTTTTAAAGCCCAGCATTCTTTACAAAGAAAGCTAACAGTTTCTTATGCTGGAAGCTTTGCAATCACTAGGTTTCTGAACTGTATTTTTTTCATTAGTCTTATGCTTCCAAATATAATCTATTATTTGGCAGCAAAGGCAGCAAAACATTTGTTTCCTCTCAGTACAGCTGCAACCAATTGGATTTTAAAAAATGGTATTGGAGATCCAACAGTTCTCTATCATGTTGATTTTTCCATGGTAACAGGGTTGTATTTTTTCCTTTGGGAGGGTGGGAACAGGATGAAGAAATGCATTTCCTGTGTTCTCTGCTTTTCCAGTTCTCATCCCTCCACTAGACTACTTCTCACACTAGGAATTACAACAGACTCCAGAATTGCATACTACAAAACTTCTTTTAACTTATATTTGTATTGAACAATCTTTTGTCTTTTTCATTCTCATGCATGCAAATGTAAAGAAACTCTAAAATATGTCATTATATAAACACAAAGAGGACACTGAAGAGTTTACTGTGGCCTTTTATCTAGAATATCTGAAAGCAAACCAAGCAGATATGCTCCCCTTTCATATAAATGACAATACACTGAAGACAGTACTGCATGCAGGTTACAGCAGTATTTGCTCGAGAGAAACAAATGTACAAAAACTTGCCATAAATTACTTAAGGGCTAATATTAGTGCTAGGATAGAATGCTGGCTTTGCAAAAACTGTGGACAACCAATTATACAGTCCAATTAATTTAATTTCAAATAAAAGGGGGGTTTTTGCACTCTATCGAAGCCAGCATAGTACATAGATAGGAACAGAAATACAGCATAGTATACGCAGAACTTAATACACTCCAGTTCTGGCAGGAAACAACAAATATCAGCTGAAAACATCTGGCTTCCTCAGAGATTGCTAGTGCCAGACTTAGATGAGTGCCAGACTTAGACTACACTTGCATCTCAGACTGACAGCTGCCTTGTTGCAGTGCCACCAGCCTCAGATCTGGTAAAAAATGCTTCATTTGTCATTCTTACCCCATCAGGCACTGAGGCTCTACCAGGTCACTCTGTTCCTGTTTGAAAAACAGAGTTAAAGAAAACCACAGAACAGCCCAGCCACTTGGTGCCTGTAGTCTCAACACATTGGGATACCTGCAGTGGCAAATTCATGGTTTATTTCAAATTCAGATTTTCCTATGAGGTATTATTGAGTAAAAAAAAAAAAAACCAAAATTAAAATAAAAATCCATAAATGGAAGATAGCAGATGAGCTGACAAGTATCAGCTATGCACTTGTGGGCCAAGGATGGGGGAGGGAAGGGAATTCCCCCATTTCCAAATTGCAGTTTACCTCTGAAAAAAACAAACCAAAACAAACCAAAAAAACCACCAAAAAACCCAAAGCCAACGCAAAATGTAACTTTGGAGATAACCAAACACAAGGACATTCTTTAGACCCATGTGTTCCAGAGCAATAAAACGCAAATACAAAAAGTCAACTTCTGGTTTAATGTCAAATTAGGAAGGGAAAAAAACACAAAA
Organism: Caprimulgus europaeus; assembly: GCA_907165065.1. The sequence continues at coordinate 16,633,392 of OU015538.1, read as the reverse complement.
ACAAACAATGCCCCCAGCAAACAAACAAAAACCACACAAAACCACACGAAGCATGAGGGATTCAATTGTTGTTTGGCAACACTTCAGATAAGAACCAGAAGGGTTAGAAGAGTTTATCTCACAAGTGTAGAACAAATCAGGAACACTGCGATAGATCTTTGGCCTCTCAGAAAAGTATTGATTTGTTATGCTGAAATTTCTTACCGAGTTTCTGTGAATTTTGTGAAGTTCACTAGACAGATGTTTGGAGCTCAATATATTAGAAAGAGTTAAATGATTTATTTAAGAGGTGGGAGAGAAAATATAATGCTAAATAAAGTTGTATTCTGCTGCTTAAAATCCCTCTCAGTATCTGACATTGATTCTTCTGTTTGACTTGATCAATATTTAAACTAGTCAACTTTAACAGACAGACATTTCATAATGTAGTTTCTGGCAATTGTTCTCCTTATCTATAATACATTTTCCTATATATTACAGTTTAATTAGCTACCCAGAGTATTCCTACCAGCTCAAAAACACTAAGACAAGCAGGATTTGACACTATGATTATTTATCAGCCAGTGTAATAAAGAATTAAAAAGACATATGGATAATATAAGGGTAATCGTTTTGAGGATTTAAGGACAAAAGGAAATTAAAATACATAATTAGAACAATATAAAAGTACAGACAGATCAGAGAAAATACTCTTGGGGCATCAGTGAAGAAATTCAAGCCATAACGGTGTCAGAGCAGTTCTCCTCTAAGTTCATTAACAGTACAGTTCTGCAAGGCATCTATGTAAAAAAGGTCTTTGGAGCAAGGAGAGAGAATTCCCTGGGTTTTCTGCCTCATCTGCTGTCTTGCAAAGCCAAAGTAAGTTTTGCTGCCTTCATCTCCTGCACTGCAAGTCAACGGAGACTCTTTTCTTGTGAAAGTAGACTGATTTCCTAAATTTCAACCAGTTAGACCAGGAAAAATACTGAAGGCATCAGTTTTGCATTAATGCAATTACAACTTATCTTTCAAAGCTTGAAAAGTTTGTGTATCAGTCATTCCCTGGGTGATTTTTCAGGGAAAGCAATTGAAAGAGTATTTAATTATATAAATATATATATATATATATATTTTTAAATCAACTCAGCACACTAGAGATGATAGGGGTTTTGTTGGGTTTTTTGTAGTCACTGCACCACATACATGGAAGCCTGTAATATTTTTAAAGTCACTTTGAGAAGGACAAGCTGATGGCAAACTGTCAGATTGCATCTTTACTAGAGCAAGGGTGATTCACAGCAGATGCTTCATAACTGAGTCTTGGCAAAACACTGCTGGATCCCTGGGTGTCCCATTAGTGTTTTAAAGATGTTAAAGCATGAAATACCAAGAAGTAGAATTATGCAGGTTGTCAGCATATGATCAATACTGTTATGATGTATATTCCCTTTATCATCTCAGTTAAAACTTCAAGGTGCACAACAGATTTCTTTGCATGTTAAATGTGTTTCTGTACACTGCTTATTCTGCAAAAGAACATCTGATTAATTGCATTTGTTAGGAGACATCACTGTTGAGCTACTTTTTTCAGCTATAAGTAACTGATTTCAGCTGTTTTGAAACCTATATGAAATATACACAATGTCACTCACCCCCTCTGAGCAAATATCTACATATATTAACACACTGATTTAGAATGAAGTCTGGATTAATATAATGCATCATGATGTGAAATATTTTGTAATTTATTAGATACTATTAAAAATGTGAAATAGAAATGTTGAAGAAATGTTGAAGAAAAATACTTGACAAATACTTATTTTTTTTTCAGAAGATGAAGCAAATACACATACATTTTTTTAAAATAACTTATTCCCTATCTTCATTTTTTAAAAGTTTCTATCTGCTTGTTTTTAAAAACACACTACAGCAATCTTTTCCTATATGACCATGAATATTTCAGAAAACCCTTTGGAAACAGGTTATTCTGAAGAAAAAAATTAATTCAGAGACAAACCCCACGGTTGATGAAACAAAAGAAAAAAGACCTAAAACAACAAAGAGAGGGAAAATCAACTTCAAGCACTTTAAGCTGACTGATTTATTTGGTTGTGGTTATGAGACAAAAATGTAGAGATTCAATAGTAACATGGGACATAATTATGTCTTTCAGCCAGATATCACAACCTTAGAAGTTATGAATCAATATAAATGGGAAAACTATTGACATTTCTAATTTCCTTTTTACTCCTAGAAAAACACTCTAATTAAAATAAGCATAGCTTGACATACTGGTAAATAAATGCCTCCTCAGTTATGTACTACATCCAATTTGAAAAGAGTTCACTTCATGTAGCGGTAACTTAACAAATCTTTTAAGGTTTTAGTTTTGATACACAATAGAGCAGTGAGTTATAGCACATAATTCCTTCATAGTTGCATTGCAGCAGCATATATATAAAAAAAAGTGCTGAAAACTGATTTTGCTGAAACTAATGCTCCCTACTTTTCTATTCATATTCTATAATTCAGTATATTAGTATATACGGCCAAAGCATAATTGGATATCATTCACTTGATTTATTCCCCCATCTCTTTTGCTTGGGGTCTCATCAACAAGACACACGGGTCATAGAAACCTGAATTTCTGCTTGGATTAATTTCATGTCAAGAGTCTTAGTTGACTAGCACACACTTAACAGGTACTTTGATTAGCACCATGGATTTTCATTGTCTTAATGAATGTAACTGTTTTCTAGTGTCTCATGCAATTTTCCTTTCACATCACCATCCTACTCTGGAATAAAATTTCGAGAGTTGAAGAGCTTTGTTCACCTTAGAGAATAGAGCAGTGTGACAGAACCACAGTAAAGGAAATGGAGCACCTTCCCACCAGCTATGTACTGCTTATTCCTCCTACAGTTTAGTGCTCATGTATTTTTAATTTTTTAACCACATTGTAGTCAAGAGCTACGAAATTTGGACCTCACAGTTGCTTTTGTGTTAACACTACATTCCTATTCTGTAATTTCACCACATCATTAGTGTACTCCAGGACATAATAGCATTGCTACAAATACACATCACACAGAGATGAGCAAAATGGAGCTTTACAACAAGGCCTGCAACCTTTAGAACCTTATTAAACTGACATTATTTACTTGACTGTTCCATCACCCTCTGTGGAGTCTTATTGCTTCATTAAAATTAAGTTATTCCACTGTTTTACAACTCCAACCAGTTAAGAATATACAGTTACAACCTTTTCCTTGGTCTCTTTTCATCAATTACTGTTTTTTGATAGCTCTATGTCACAATGTATTCCTCAAAATCATTGTCTAATTTGCACAATTCAAGTCACTCTGCTTTTTGACCTTGCTCCACGCTTCATGGCAGGAACACACTCCAATTCTCAATAACGATGCTGTGTTTATATTCTGAAGTGACAGAACTCATATGTATGCAAGTGACAATCAAATATATACAGTGTTTGAAACTACCTCTCAATTTCCTAATTGTTTCCCTTTCTTTGCTTGCACTGCCCATCCTTCACACCCCCTCCCAGCAGCACACATTCCTATGACCTCATCTCTCAGTAGAGTATAAAGTATGTAATGAGGTGGCAGCGTCAGGGCTCATCCAATTTTCCTCCCCATAACATGTCACCAAGATAATAAGTAACTGTTACTGAACAAGTAAGCAAGCACTTTTTCATTATTCCAGTCCCCCAAAAATTTAATCCATCATGTGCATTTTCTAGAGAAAACCCACAAGGCCCCAGTAACAGTCTGCTGCATCCTCATTTTCACTTGGGCTTACCTAGTATAGAAGTTCCTCCTGGCTATCATTACTGACAGCTTGTTTGCAATCTCAACTGTGGCTCTTATCTTGAGTAACAATCTTTATTTACTTACACTTTTATTTTACATCGTCATTGTTTTCTAAATAGAAGCAAATCAAAAGGAGCAGTTTCTACCTTCTGTACAAATTTGCATGCCATGATGTACTTGATGTATTGAAACATACTACATTTTTATACTGAAAAAGCAGCAACTTATTTTCAATGACTTATTTTTAAGTCATAGCAGAAGCTGTGCTCAAGGAACACACCTGATGTATCCTCATCACTACAAGGGTTTCGAACCGACAGGACTAGACTAGAACTAGTTTCAAGTAAATGTTCTCTTCCCACCCTAAATGCAGGGATATCATCTGCAGTGTCCTACTGCACAGAGCTAAATCTACTTCACTAAAATAGTTGCTAATGGTCACATAGTTAAAGTTTGATTGTCTTCTGGAACATCTTCAGTATTTAATTTGCTTGTTGAGAATCTTGGCACAGTTTTTTGCAAAAAGCAAGTTTGCTTCAGCAGAACACTAAGCACTGGATTCAAACATCTGGCTAGACTGCAGCAGTATCAACAATTGCTGCTAATATAGTTCAAAGTAACCAAGTTGTTTGTGATTAATCTGCCTCATTCACTAATCTTGTGTTGCTAAGAAAAGTTATTATTGTGTTGTTCCACGCTTGCTACATAAAAACGGCATTTGCATGAAGGATCATCTAAAGAAGAGGAACTGTTTTGCACCTCTGTGCTAATATCCACTTCCTTTATAGTTGCATCTTTTCACATTTGTCTTGCATTACCATGAAAACTTGGTTCTTTGAATTACAAACACATATTCACCATTTCTGAAATAAGTAGGCATCTTCTTTTCCCAGAGCTTTCAGGAAATTATTACATACTTTTTTTCCCCACTTAAATTAGGTCAAATAAGCAGAATATGTTTCTTCTCTATTGTGGCCAAAAAGATTCAGTGTTGAAATTTTAACCCAATTTAAAGCTAATCCTTCTCCTCATCTCAGACTGAGGAGCTAGCAATAAGCCCCAAGTGGCTCACTTGTCAGACTGAAGTATAAATCCTGGTAATTCACAGTTATTAACTGATCCTTTCACCAAAATACTCCAGTAATGAAGCAACTCCTATATTACAAGAAGAACAAATGCACGAACTTGAAAAGGCTCTTCAATATATTTTCAATTTGGAAGCATTTTTATCAGTTCAGAAGAAGTTCCTGGGCTTTTATTTTAAAGCTGATAATTTAAAATTTTAAAAGTTTTATATAACAAAACATGGCTGCTTCTTGTCACTTGAAAAAAATTAGTTAGCTCTTATCAGTAATGCAGGATTATTCATTCCTTTGGATTCAGTGTATTTCTTATGAGTTTCAAGTGAACTTTTGAGAGATTAATCATGAGGATTTTTATTATGTTTACAGTTACTGAAATAGTTCAGCTTATAGCTAGGTGCTTGCTGTTGAAAGGCTGATATTTCAGTTTAACAGGTCTATCAGTTCTAAAGTTTTTAACACAAATATCAGAATACAATTTTAAGATTCATATTTTTGTACTTACTGGCTTTGCGTAGGATATTACAGCTTAAAAACAAGTGCAGTAGTTGAATCATGGATTGTGTATCCAGTATACACTTGTAAAAAGTGGAGAGAAAAAATGGGACTAACACTTTTTCAGTAGGAAAAAGTTCTCTTTTACCCTAACCTCATTAATTATCTTGGGTGATACCACTTTAACCATAGGCAAAAAGAGGTTCCAGCTGACTCTAGCCACACATGAACATTTCGCTGTCAGTCGTGGTGAAGATCAATTTAAAGAACTACTTCAAGTCTTTTTGGCATCAGAACTTAGTGGGAAAGTAGACTATAACTGGAATTCTGAATGCAATAATCTACAGACATGATTAGCATTCATTTCCATTTACAGCTTGAACTCTTGTGTCCATTTCCCTACTTCTTGTACCTGACAAAGTTATATTCTCCTTGTGGTTGGTTCTTGTCCTCTCAGCCTGTTCTCCTTGCTGACCTGAAAAATGCAATTGCAAAGGATCACTGTATTTGTGGGTCTGAAGATGAACAACATTTTCTGGATAAATTTGAAGTACTATGCATATGATCATACATGTTATTTTATTTATTTTTCACTCGATTGTGACAAAGGTCTACATCTACGGCATCCTTAGTTCGTTGTTATCGAAACACCTACTGCTCCTGATCCAAGCCACACTGGACATCGTTTGACAGAAGTAAAAAACACACCCTACTTGAAAAATATTTCATTCTATAACCAAGATCCACCTATCCAGCCTCACTCCTTCAGACTGCTGGTGTCACTGTTGTCATTGGGAGTGACACTCTTACAATCCCCAAGAGCAGTTCTCAGCCAGTTCGTGTAATTTAGATTATAATTTAAAAGCCTCATTATGATAGGAGAAACAAATGCTTGAAGTTCTCTTTTATTCCAGAACAAAACTTGCTACAGGGTAAGTAAAAGAAAAAAAAAAACAAACAAAACCCCCCACTTATCTGAGCATGTATTAACATATAATTTTGATTCCTCTTGATTTCTTAGTAAATAATAGCAAGGACTGAAAAATATCTACAAATGAATGACAGAAACGATGAGTTTCTATGAAGAAGGAAGAAGCTGGCAATATGTTAGTGGAATTAATATGTTTTAGTTCATGAAAATTGATGGTAAATTTTCTGGAAAAAAGGCTGCTTCCAGTTGCAAACATAACCTCCATATGCTGACACAAATGCCTATTATATCAACAGTCCAATACTTTATTGCTCTAGTTCTTAATATTTCTTCGAATGTTTCCTCAAACATTGCATTCAAACTGAGCTGTCTTCCTATAATGTGTAAAGTTACCTGTCTGATTATAATTTACAATTTCATAACTGCTTAGCTTTACAACTCCACTGCTTAAATGCAAATATAAGCTAATGGCTTCAATTTTATGCAGCTTTTGAAAGCAACTTCTTATCTCAGCCAATATAGAATTTCTGTATTGCAGTTTTATTTAATCTTCCTTTACATGCAGCATTGCTTAGTATTTTTCAAGGTAGTTTAGTATCTTGCCTCTGTCAAGTTCTATTTAGTGATTTTGGAAGAATTACAGAACTCAAACGTGTAGGCTTTAGAAATGTTTTAAGCTTTGTCTTTCTGAATTACTGTCTTTTTGCACTGATCTTTTTTTAACAGAAAAGTGTTTGACAAGAGGTGAGAGAAGTACTCTCATTAAAGCATATGTTTTGTCTCTAGAATCATTTCAAATAGTTAAATTCTTTCAGTATACTTAATGGAGAAAAATAATTTCCTTTATTTTGCTACTTTTCCCTCCATGAAATAAGTATTTTTATTAGCGTGCTGGAGATCTCCCCTACATGGAAATTAAGCTCAGTGAAGCCAATAATATTTATTAATTGCACATTAATTTCACAATATGTCTAGCACCAGTTGTTTTCTCATCTATGTTTGTCAAGTTTTTTTGGGAAATCAGACTGATTCCAAGCATGTTTTCTCTGCTTCCATTTATGGAGCTTTGTATCACCAAACATACATTAAAAAAATAAATCAGAATTTGGTAATTCGAGTCTCATGTATATAATGCACAAAACCATTACAAAAACCTACCCAGAAATGTTGGCCTCTTCCACTTTTCCCCCCTCAACATCCTCAGGAGGCTCCCACTGATGTTGTCTTCTCTCCTTTTTATTCAATTACCCCTCAAACTGAAGGGGCTGCTTCTGTATCCTAATCTACCCCACATCCTTAGCATCTTTTTTTCTTTTTAACATTCAGAATTCTTATGCAAGTAACCACTGAAAATCTCCTCATCCTACTTTCATAATCACACAAGAGGTACCTTAAGGAGGCTCCAAGGACTTGAAATTTATTTAATCTTTCACTACATGATAGAATAAGTCTCAAGTTTTCCAACAACCACTGCAATCAGACAAGCATCAAGCAACACGGAAGTATAGTGAACCACCTCAGAGTATTTCTCCTCCAAAAATGCTGAGAAGACATCTAATTACTAACTTGTAATTTGGATTGTTCTTCAAGAAAGAAGTCAATAAAAGGAAGCACATGATTCTGCCTAAATATATCACAGGTTGCTGCAAAAAGGAAGTATATATTGTTTTTGTGCATTATCAATAGCAGTGGGTTAAACTGCAGCAGGGGATTTTCCATTGAGAAATTGGGAAACACCTTCCAATGCCAAGGGTGATCCAGCTCGACAGAACCTAGAAACACAGAAACTTTTATTGGAAGTCTGCTTAGCCCCTAAAAGGAAAGGCTGATATTTTGGGGATTTGTTCATTGAATTTTACTTTTGGATGTATATCATGTGGTTCTAGGAATAGCAGTCTGAAATTTAGCCACAAATACATAATCCGTAATTGAAGTGTCTTTTTAGATTAACAGTAGAATTTAAGACACATAAAACAAACATATAACGCTGCAAATACCTCATCTCAGTATAATAATGAAAACAAGAATATCAATTAACTTTCAGTCCAAGGCTGTCCAGTAACGAGTCCTTCATCATTAGGAAAAGCACGGTGTCCTAAAGTAAGCATCTTCCACAATTTGCAGTGAATAGTTTAATTATGATATCTTGCTTGTCATGTATGCTCTCAAATCACATTTATTATAATAAACAGCACTTGTGATGCTTCTCACTTTACTAAGCTTGCTTTCCAACTCTAATGCATTATTTCCACCTAAAAGGCTAACCACCAGCAATCAGAACCAGAGTCAGCAATGGAATTTACAGTAAGAACACTTAAGTATAAATGCATTTAAAATAGAGTGAAAGTGATTTACCAAGCTTACTGCAACAGTCATTAAAAGCCATAGCTGTATGTATGAGAAATGATTTGAAAGGATTCTTTTTGGTAAATGCATTTTTGAAGAGTATATCCTTTATCATTTCTTGAAAACCCTGGAAAGGGAAGTATGACTGTATAGCTTATTTATGGGCTACACTCACTGATTTTTTTTTTCCTTTAACTACATGAGTAATTCTTTGGCAATATGCCTTCAAAGTTAAAAGGATGAACATTAAATTATGTGCAGAACAATTTAGCAAAGACTGCTCAAGCAGCACACAGGAATGAGAAGCCACATTAAGAATTTTATTTGGTTTCAGGATTTTAAATTGTGGCAGATAACAATCTATTAGCTCCTGAATCTGTAGGTGCTCTGCTGCTAATTGCTTCATTCAAAGCCCCTTCCACAGACACTCCCTATGTTCAGATTTCCATTTAACAGTTTAAAGAAAATTAAGCTCTACAGGTTCTTGTCAGAGGATTTTTAATTCTAGACAGAACCAGTTTCCGTATCAAGCATGTGGTCGTTTATTATAAGTCCATAGAGAAAAACAAGCCTGTGCAGTTTTCCACTGCTGCCCTCATTCTATCACTGAAACACAAATCCACTTCAGGGCTTACACCAAACAGGAATCGTGATAATTAAACAGTAGGAAACAGAAGAATGAAATCACTCCACCTTAACTAAAAAGATAAACCATTTTAAGTGCCTCAGGAATACTAAAACACAATCCTAAGTATAGATGTACTGGGTGACTGCAAGTTTTCCACATGATGTCATGAGGCTCCTCAGGAACACTGAAATAAGAACACTGTCTAACTTGTCTTGTGGGCATTAGTAATATGTAAGTCACCTTACAACAGATGATAAAAGGCTGGTCTTTGACAGGGTTTTAAGCAGCTGCTCACTCACAAAACAGTGCCTCTTCTACATCACTGCAGGAAAGCAGTGACAATACCAACATCACAATGGAACCTGAATGGAAATACAGAACAATAACAACACTCTCAACCACAAACCATAAATTGGCTAAGTGAAAAACAGACTTCTCACTAAGTGTGGAAGGGTAGCCTAGCTGTCCATCCAAACAGACATCTAAGAGACAATAGCAGCTACCAGGGATGGTCTCCTTAAAATTACTAAAAGGGAGGAAAAATTAAGACTATTTATTCAGTAAGGAATCCATTTTAAGTCTTAGCAATAAAAGCTGCGGAAAATGTCTAATTATTAAAAAATGTCTGCAAATGATTAAGTGGAAAATTAGAGTTGCACATGTTTAGTGGCAAGTTACTTAGTAGTAAACACTGGTTTAAGTGAGCAGTTATTACTGATCTTAAGACAGTAGAGCTCTTTTATTCCTACTCTGTCAGGGGTCATTATAATAATGTTATAATGAGCCACCTGCAAACTTTCTGAAACTTTTCCTTTTCTAGACATACTTATGAGCCTATTAACTCCAAGGAACCTGAAAGCTGTAAGTCCTAGTAAGATAACAGAATCAAAGAGCTTATCACTTCTATAAAACTAGCGGTACAGTCACATCACCACTAGAAGTGACAGGAGGTCATTATGGAGTCAGGATGTTTCACTGATCTACATGAAACTCTTCGGTGGTCTCAGTCTAGTTGATTGCATCATCTGTAACATTAATTGGCTCCTGTCTTAGCAGATTCAAATGAATAAGAGTAATGGAGACTGAATTGCATTTCATTCATTTCAGAGGTAGAACATTTAAGTCTTCACAAGCAGGCCTGAAAATTATTCTAGTCTCCAAATTAAAGAACAAATCTGAAAAACCTAGCATTGATGAATCACACAAGTTCATCTCATTAGCTCTTGCCTAAACTGATATTCACAAAGACCAAGTTTTACTTTGTGGGGTTTTGTTGTTTTTTTGTAGTTTTTTTTTTTTTTTTTTCTTCTTTCTTTCCTTTATTAGCAGAATTATTTGGAAGACTGATTGAAATACACCAAACTCCTCTTGTGTCTGCAGAGTAAGGATGGGGATGGGTACTTTTAACAGCAGCCAGAAAAGGGCTATGTTCACACAAAGAGAAAAGATGCTACAGGAGTGGCTTTTGTGCTTTGAGAGTGAATAAGAGGAAGTCCACAGCAGTCCAAAAAAGTGAGCTACCTCAGGGCCTTGGTAACAGGTGAGAAAAAAGCTCCATCAGAGAAGGCATTCAAGTCAGTTTGGCATTATGATTATGTCCTTCTGTCACAAACAATTTAGGATCAAACCATTGCAAATGGCTTTGCACCGTGCTTTGATAAGTAGTCTGAGTAGTGTATGTTAGTTTTAACTTCATCAGCTTTAGAAGGACAACTGTGGCCATGATAATACATAAACAAAATATTAAAAATTCCACACTTGCTTTTAATTTAGCTTTTACAAAACAGCCAGCTTAAGAGACCTGCACTTCTTCCATACCTAACAGCCCTAAAAGTTACAACAGTCTATGTTCAAATGCAAGTGTAATGTAAAATTAAAATTAAACAACGCCCTTACTGGCACCTCTTTGTGGAGACATTTCAGGAGAAGAACATAGTAAATACCTTTGGATCACCAAAATGCACACAATGAAGGTTTACAATATTCACAAATTAACTCATTTAAGCTGTTACTTTCTAACAGCTGATGCAAAGAATAAAAGTGAAGGGTCCCTGCTCTTCTCTTTTGCCATGTAGATACAGAAAATTTTACTTTTGATAAAATTCCAGTTTTCACAGGAGGAAAAAAAAATCAAAACAAATCAAATGAAAAGACAGACCAAGTATTCAGTCAAATTTGTTACTAAGGTAGGAGGCTTGAAAGTAATTGAGACTGTTACAATGTATCTAACATTCACCCCAACCATCATAAAAACTTCAACACAAACAATTAAATAGAATTACTACCTTTAGAATGACTTTCATTGTATGACAATCAAAGACACATTTTAAAAGACATAAGATATCAGTGGCTGATGTTTATTAACTGCACTTCTCACTAAGCATATCTTTGAACAGTTTCACTTGAAAGTTGGAAGGAATTCATCATGTTCTGCATCTTTCCCACAAGGCATTCATCTCGTTCTCCACACACTCACTGACTTTTCCTCAAGTGTTCCCTTCAATATGATCAGCTTCTCACTGATAAACATTTGCACATTTAACAGAATAAGCATCACCCTTCCTTAATTTAAATTATATTTTCTGGTGAATATCTTGCTATTTAGCTACAGAACATTATCCACGACAGAAGTCATACTCAAGAGACCCAATCCAAAAAATGATGTGGCAATCCATTCAGGTCAGCTGTGAGGAGATACTTGTTTCACCTCAGTCATTATATATCTGTTGGAAACGGGGGGCAAGGGAAGAACAAAATAATTTAAAGAAAAAAAAAAATCAACAGGAGGTACAAGAAGCAAGATTACATTACCACCTCCATAAGGGTTTGCAGCCAACCTACCTAGCCCTAAATGGTTCCATTTCATCTGCATTTCCAAGAGGTTCATACTGTGCAGAATAACAGCTCCCACCTTCTCTAACACCCACTAAAGTTTGAAAATGAAAGAAGGAATTTTTATGAACTTGCCATTTTGATGAATCATACTGTGCATCTACCTACTGTAAAGAAGCAAGTTACTTTATGATCTATCCTACAGGAGTAACTTTACATTGTTATAATAAAAATTCATGCTAAATAACATCATATTCAGATAGTCTCTCTAGGGGAGACTGAAAACACGAGGATCTCTTTGCAAGTCCAAACCTTTGTTGCTACATTATGTTGCACTTGGTAAGGATGGATGCTGTAACAAATCTTTTAAAATATTGTTCTGATTCTCAAAGTAAGAGACCAAGTATCTTCAGCTTAATTAAATGAAGATTAAACATTTCAGAGATTACTTAACTGAGGTCAATACATTAATATGTTTTCTGTATCTATACTTACAATACATTTTCTTTTTAATTTAAATGTAGTTCTACTTGTTTGAAATAGTAAATAGAAATTATTAAATAGTTTAGAAGCCTTCATCTATTCAGTTCTCTACCAGTAGTTTGGAAGGAAGATCTGCAAACCAACCTTTTCTGCAAGGCACCTGAATTAAGAATAAAAGAAACAATGCAGAACATGAGAAGAACAGGACATAAGAAGCTGAGTGCAGATCTTCTCATGTTTCTTTGGATGAGAAGAAAGCATATTTAAAAATACTCCTTTCTTGAATGAAAAGCTTTGAGAAGGGATGAAGGCATAATGACAAAACAAGCAAGCTATCAGGTACTCGCTGCCCAACTATCTCTAACTCTGTATACATAACAGAATTCAAAACTTATTTTTCTTCTACACTTCTCTCACTGTTATCTGACTCGAGGCTGAGGAGACCCTTTTATCAGAGCCATTTTGAAACTGAAGACCTTACCTCCACCAGAACTGCAAAGGATGCAACAATGCAAAACCTTTACTTCAGTGTTTTAATTTATTTCTAGCATTTTTTTTCCCCCAGAAGTCTTCTAGAAGAATAATTCTACAATTTTATTAATTAAGGTATGCAAGTTTGATGGAACAGTATAATCCTCTGTTTGCAAAAGTTAAACATGAAATTCCTACCAATATCAGAACCCAGGAGCCTCAATCACCTCCCTCAAGCTTTCTGAGCCAGACATGCTTTCACTATTCTTCTTTAAAGTTTCTCATTGGGGTTTTTCATTCATTACTAAATCTTTCAGATACATTACACAGCAAATTTACTAGGAATAGGCACTATAAATACTGGTGGCATTCAGAAGCGATTGAAGGGGCAGCTCAGTTCACATAAACTTTCAAAGTTCAGTCCCACATTTTCACAGAAAAAAATAAGGATGTATAGCCAAGTTACCAAAAACTTAGTGTCAAGCTGAAAGGGAAGGAAGGAGAGTTTCACATCCCCTGTGCTTGTGTTCAGCTCTGCATCAACACCCTACTTGCTCTGGATCTTATCAGGGAACAAAAGAACTAAAATATTTTATGAAGTTCAGACTGAAGTGGTTACAAGATACATGTGACAGAGGATCAATTTTTCCAGTTTGTGAAAAGGACTTGGGTGCTAAAAGCTACTGAAAAGACTAAAGGTAATCTGAACTTGGTCTGTCCTCAAGTCAGCCTGACAGTTTTTACCCCATGCAGCTTTTTGCAGAAGTTCTCCCTTTTCTCCCCTTTACAGTCTCCTGAGTAGCAACTACAGATTGTTGCTCGCTCGGATTTTGACTACAAAGAAACTTGTACAAAATCATTGCAAACTGCATGCAAACATGCATTTGGTAGTTGCACTAGGACTAAATATCTCTCTATAAAAAACCTATCATGATAAAATTGCCCCAGCAATTTATTTTTAATTCCAGCTGAGACTACTTCCTGCAGAGACCATATTGAGTATTTGCAAAACTAGAAAATCTGCATAGATTGTCTGTTAGCTTTATCAGTTGACCAGAGTTTCAAAGACCAGATGAATCACTTTATACACAATCAGTAATTTTGTGTTCTAGCTCAGTAATTTCACTATACCAGTGATCCCTACTTTGCGGTTTCACTTTTGATTGTGCACTTGTCTTCAGGTCTTACAATAAAAATATAAGTATTAAATACTGCATGTGAATCCAAGTTGCAGGTATGACCACAGTAAGTCAATGCTGCTTTTACTTTCAAAGTTACTTCCTAAAAGAAAGAAATAATTCCTCCATTTAAATATATATTTGACTAAAGAATGTACATGAAAGAAAAAACAGTATTGTGGAGAAGTGTATCATTAAACATGAATCAAAGTTGCTTTAGAGATGAAAGAAGATACGTAGTCAACTTCACCTTTTAAGATGTCTGATTCAAATAATGAGTTTAGCAGATCTATATTTAAAAATGGCTACTACTCTGTGGCTGGATACTATCTTTAAAAACTATGTCAGCCCCTTAAGTTTTTAAGCATATTAATTGAATTATATTTTCTGTAATTCAGAAAAAGCAGCTCCTTGAAAAAAGGTGATCAGATACCATTAAGGCATTTTCTGCACCTCCCTAAGGAAAAAAAATAAGTCACTGAATGTTGTTTTTTTGGGAAGATGACCTCAGAAGGTCATCTAGCTGATTCCCAGCCCTCTCCTACACCATGGCTCAAAATTTGGCTAACTTGAATTTTGAAGCAGGTCGCTCAGGAACATATCAGCTAAGTTATGGCTATCCCCAAAGGCACAGATTTCATATCCTGGGCACATCAGGAAGTCAAAGATAACAGGAGTTATATTATTTTAAGGATTATATATTATAAGGAAAGAGTGTATCTAAACATATCTACAACTAGAGGACAAGCAGCTGGGTTACAGCTGCCAGAAAAACTATAATCCTGAAACAAAAGAGACTTCAACAAATCAGTTCTGTTCTTTATTGAACACTTTTGTTCTATATTGAATAGAACAAAGACAATTCTTGTTGTCCAGTAGTGTTTAAAACAAAAACAAGCCCCCAGAAAACCCAGAACCCAATTGAAGTCCTAAAAATCACAAAATTCAAACCCATCTATGTCCAACGGCTAAAGCATTCAAGTGAATTAAAATTGGGTTTCTCACAGCCCAGGAACTGTCCTCAGTATTCAGTTACTCTCCTGCTGACAAACTACCTTTCTGATCGAAAAGAAATTCCATCCCACATATTCAA
The DNA here is from genome assembly GCA_907165065.1 of Caprimulgus europaeus. The sequence goes on along the minus strand of OU015538.1, from coordinate 16,618,044 downwards.
ACATATATTTTGCAGCATTCATCTAACTCCTACGTATACAAAGTGCTACCATGACAACGTGAATGCTGAAAGTGAGTTAAGTAGATCATATACTGCAGTTAGATACACTGCAGAATGAATATTTCAACTTCTGTCTAGTGCGAAATTTGCAATCCAGGGGAAAAAGAAACACGTAAGCATAAGGATGGTCTCTTCATTACACACCAGACCTAGTTGTTGGCATGCTCATGGTATCACTTGCTGGATTTACTACTGCATCAAAATCTTTTGGATTTATACATCTTATTTCCATTAGCCTGGTCCAAACAACCCCAAAATGTCTAACAGTAAGACTTATAGCTAGGCCTGTTATGGGCAGACTTGTGCTTACAGATAAAGTTTCATCAGAATTTATCCTAATTTCTTATTGCACAAACCCTTTCCAGTTTAAGAAAATAAACAAAACCCCAACACACTAAAAGGATTAATTCCTCAAACTTTGCCTTAAGCTTTTCTGATTCCAAATGTTCGAGTTAAACATATTTAACAAAGTGAACCATGAATTTTTGCAAGCACAAGTAAACAGAGACTATATTAGAAAGAACAACCCAGTTACTTACACCTCGGAAGTCACCTGACTGAAAACAACCAAAAAAAACCACAGCGACATTTTCCAGCTTACATCCCTGCTATTTCAAAACGTTAGAATTATAGAAGGAAAAAACTAGTAATAATGGAAGTTGGAATACCATTCTTTGTCATGATCTGGTGACAGCTTTAAGTAACAACTGAGCTCATGAGAGATGTCTCACCATGGGGCTCCTGAACCATTGGCTACACACCAGCTACATTATCTCCCCATTGAACTGGCACTATTTAGGGAAAGGAAGTCAGTGGTGCAAATCAGTTTCTCAGCTAAAGCCATCAGATTTCTCACACCCCTACACTGATGGCCTTAATCTCATTCTATCTTCTTCCTAATTTGGGGAATCAAGAGAAGCTAAGTCCCTGTCCAAATTAGTTTATAAAACTAATGGAGATTAACCTTTAAGGAAGAACCTTTAAGTTTGATTTATTGCAGTTCAATAAGGAGAAAGGCTCAGCTGAGGTTTACTCTGCTAACTCATTGCATCATTACATCACAAATGTTAACAGCTTCTGATTGCTAATAAATTTCCTTCAATGCAATTTGGAAACTTTAAGAGCATACAACACAGTTTTACTTCACATTTCTGAAAGTCTTTGCCACCTTCCTTTGATATTGTTGGTTATCTTTTCTCCTGGAGTTCTAGAAAAGTTAAGTAGCTACTCTGGTAACTGCTACACAACAAGAGATCAGTTTGGTTATAGAGACCAAAGGGAATCATGTAGGCCTATCTCTTTCCTTAAGGGGAACTTTTCTGACAGATAATTTTGTAACATTTTAAACTCCAGTGAGAGTTCTTTTGGTTCATTTGGGGAGTTTTTTTGTATGTTTTTATTGTTGTGGTTTTTTGTTTTTTTTTCTTATAAGGTCCTTACTGTAAATAAAGATTCTCTTGACTACACTATATAAAATATTTAGAATTGTTGCTGACGCTCCAAGAAGAACCACACACACTCCCACTGACCCAGTCTTCATTATCCTTTATTAATTATTTGTTATTATTAATTAAATGTCAGTCTTAACATCCGTGAAGTTTGATTGACTATATTGGTTGGATACTTGGATACTCTAGGCCACACCAAGGACTCATTTTAGTTTTCCTACAATGCATGGGTTTCCATTCTTTTTACACTGATATTGAAAGTAGCACTGTCATTAGCACAGAAGTGTTAGAAAATGGCAGAAATCTAGCAGAAAATAGTATTGAACAGACTGTTTGAACAATGGTGACCAAAGTAACCAACTATGCATAAATTCCCTGAGTGCCTGGGGACCTCTGGATGACTAACTACAACAGACAGTCAGTAATATGATTAAAATCTGAGCTACAAGGCCATCTGACCATCCTTTAGATCCTTATCAGTGTATCTCCAGATTAAGAGTAAGCACTATATCCATGAGGTCATTTCCCACAGATAATAGAAATCTGACATACAAGATTGCTCCCACATTAAAAAAAGTGAGCAAAGCATACAAGAAAGAATTAAGACAGACAACATCCACCTCTATATTATCATCTTGCCTTTTGTGTATTCCCCATGTTCAGAGCTACTTGTTTAGAAAGTCACTTCTTTAAATACTTCCTCTCCTCCTAATTTCTATTAGCACACAGACAGTATTCTGAAGCCATAGCTGGTGGTAAAATGGAGCACTGCTGAAGCACCTGCCAATTATTCTTAAAATACACATTTTTCCTCCCTTTCCACTCCTGATCACCGCTGTTCTGAGCAAAGCTAGACCCTGGGATATCACGTACTACATTAAATTTTTTTCTGACACTACTGAAGAGATGGGAGAATAAGCTCCATCCTACTCCAAGACAGTCATTGATAATCAGTAGCTACCTCATTTCGGTTACTTGTTTGAGTACAACATGGATGTACTCACAGTTAACCACAACACAACACCCTTTGAACTTTATTCCATATGGCTACTCCCACCATAACAGATGGTGTAGCTATTTGTTTTCAGTTTACTCCTAATGTACTGTTTTCTGTCTTCTGTTGAAATGACTGTGGCTAAACAGTAAAAATGACAGCTGCCCGTTCCTGTTGTCCCCTCCTTGCAGCTTGCCATCTTAAAGCTCAAGGAGAACACTGCCGAAGGAGAGGATTGCTCATATGCTGCAGGCTCTTCGATGGCTGTTTTTCCTCCTTCGCACTCCTCCACATTGCAACAGCTTCTCTTAGCTGAATAGACTCACTGCTGTCCGGGAAGAAAAAGTAGGAGACGTGCGAGAAGAGCCAGGGACTTGCCTACGGCAGGAATAGACTCAAAACCAAGCTGCAGAAGTGATAAGGATGAAATAAGTAAATAAATCAGGAATTTGAGGGATCCAAGGCATTTTTAAGGAATCCAATGATTTTTTGCACAGCTGTTTTTCCCCCAGACAAAACTACACATACATAAGTGTGTATATAGCAGGCTTCAGTGACCTTTCATCCTGCCATTCCTCTTCCTTCCATTGCCAAGGACACGTAACTTTTTTTAAAGGTCACATCAATAGTTCAGTTCCCATTTTTAATAACTTTCCTCATTACTTCGCTGTTTAATAAAAAAGCCAAAAGAGAGGACAAGCTTCAGTTCCACACACAGTGACATGCTTGTCATACCCCTCCATATCTAACTGCATGTACTGAAGATTTCTTTAAGCATGATCCATGGAAAACAAAACAAACAATATTTGGGAAATGTCTGAACTTTCTGCTTGCTCCATGCAAAAAGTAAATTAAGATGCTTGTGTTAGAGAAGTTATGACAATTATTCAAGGATTGATTTGTCATCATTTAACTGTATAACTATCATGGTTTTTTTCAACACTTCCATCACTAAGATATCAATGCCCAGGCCACAACCACTGGATAAAAGTCAACAGTTACTATGCAACATTTTCAAAAAAAACCCAGTTAAAAGTCACAGATTATGGTATATTTTATCTTATTTGCCAGTATAAAAACAACATCAAAAACCACATAGATGCTTGACTAAAGTTGTACCACTTGAATTTTTTAACTTCAAAATTATGGTTTTCTGAATAATTTAGTTCTAGCTAGATTGTGTGCCTCAGGAAAGGCTTTATATGATTTCAATCTCTTCCTGACTCCTCCTCCATAAAGATGAGGTTCATATTTAATTCAAGCTATTCTCAGTTACTTCCTTCTCCACCTTAAAAAAAATGGCATTCTGGCTGTTGAACATCACACTAACAGGGCAGCAAGCAAGAGCTGTGATCAATTTTCAAGTTGTACTTGGATAACGGATATAGGCATATTTCATGCAGATTACAAAACAGGGAGGTCTTCACTGAATTTTCACTATGATTTATTTTATAAAATAGAGATGATCCTAGAAAGCAGGGCAAAAACCTCCCAATCATTTATGTAAGATAATGACAATAACATGCATTAATTTACAATGTAAAAAGACATCTTTTGGGATTATTTCCGTCACTGTTCAACTAAGTCATTAGCTTTCATTTCTTAGTAAGACCCATTTAAAAGTCATCCAAATGCCAACATCAAAATGAAATAAGAATTATGTACTGCTAAATTATAAAACAATCTCCTTAATGTAGAAAAATCAATTCTGCAGGCAAGGTGAAATTTGTGCAAGTGTCCATTTGGCAAGAAATAACCATTATTCAGTCTTTTTAATATTTTTCAGGATAACTTAAATTTATATATCACCTATTTACTTGAGTTCATGTATTTAGGACTACAGACAAATGACCTCTGTAGCACTCCATGGCACCATACTATACCTAGGTTGATGGTACTTGCTCAGTAGTAAGAGTGTATTTTCTGCTTGGAAAGTAGCAGAGAGGGCTCACCCTCATAGATCCCAAGATCTTGCGCAGACACTCCACTCAAGCACTTGACCAAACATGCATTACACCCATTATGGTGTGGTGAGTATTTGTCTTTCACTGCTTTTACCGTCACCATCACAGGAGCTTCGCTGTGAAACACAAGTTTTCAAAGACAATTTTTCCTTAACTATAACCTGTGCTCCAACTTGTTCACAGTTCCAACATTCGTCTCCTCAAAGAGCATTACATGAAGTATGTTGTGGCTACCTATAAAGCTCCCAATTCCTATTTGGGTGTAAAACATGCATTTTGGCTAACAAAGTTCTGTGCAGATCAGGTCACCTTGAATCATTTACAGCACTAAGGAACACCTAGAGTTGGGAATCCCTGTCTTTCTGTTATGGCCACTGTTACAATATTTTTTTTTTTTCTTTTAGACCTTACTTAACCATTTCCAGAACCAGGTCATTTATTTTGGTAGAGGATCCATTTTGGCAATTGTGCTTTGGCAACTCTGAAGCCTTCCAATATCATAACTGGATACCTGGTACAAACATTTATAATGTCTGATTTCTTTGTATTTCAAATAGATTGTGGTTACTCCCCAAACTGATCTCTAGAATTGCATCATATCTGAATAGGTAATTTCTTCCACTTGACAATTCCACTTCACACTAAGGCAGGAAAAATAAATTAAGTAGTTCATGCTACATTTGCTACAGCAGCACTGAGAGTTCCACACACCCAAGCTATAGGACACTAAGCACTGCAAAACTTTCTGTTGCTGTTATAGACTATCTAGGTTGAATCCACTATTTCTGTACTCCATCAATATTGAGCATAAGCATAATTCAGGTTTTGAGTCTGTATTAGCCTCTACACCCTTCAAAATGCCCTGTAGTTCACCAAGAATGGCCAACCAGACACACTCACTGCCCATTTCACTGCAAAATGACAATGTTGCAATCAGGAGAAACTGATATCCTGCTTTTGTTTTCAATCTATTTGCAACATCAAATATGAAGTAGTAACAGTTCAGCATACATAGTGGATACTAATCTAGATGGATGTCAACACATTTGCAATTTTTGCAGAGGCTGGAGGAAGAATAGGTATGCTGAAGTGGATCATAGCAAGTCACTTATGTGCACTGCATACTGTCACCGGGAAGGTTATTTTCCTTGGCAACTATCAAATACATTGTTAATGTCCCTGAAGAATTTCTAGTCAATAATGATTTCAGTCCTTTAAAGCTTATTTTTCAAACTAACTTTTTGGTTAGTTTAATCCTTCCTCCAGTTTGTGTAGTTAATTGATTATTATCAGGTATGGGAAAGTTTCTATGAAGGGAAGGTTTTAACCTATATCTTAGTTCTCTTTAGATATTTAGAGCAGCACATCTGAAGAAGTCAGAGATGTCAGTTGGATCTTGCAGGGAACTTAACCCATCTTTTACAACAGATTTCTAGAATCAAACTGAGTTAAGGTGAACACTGAAATTACATTAGAAACACTAATTCCCATTTATGTGTTTGCTCTCTCAGGTAACTACTACACTGAGAGCATGAAAAGCATATGAAGTTCTACTACAGAAAAAAGGACAATGATCTTGAATACTAAAGTAGAATGATAGAAATTGGCTTTAAATTCAGCCAGCCCCCAAGAACTTTTGAACACCCCTAAGGCTACTATAGGCTACCAAAAATTAAGGTTTTGTTCTTAATTAAAAATTCCAAGTTCCATGTTGAACTTAGCACAATTAAGAACAGGTATGTAAACTTTGACATCATTATAGTCCTGCTAATTTAACAAGCATCTCAAACAAAAATCTCAATTGTACATTGGGAAAAAATCATTCCTGAGAAAGAAAAAAAGACTTGAAAACAAAAACAGTTTTCTCAGGTCTTCTTGTTTCCTAGCACCAAGCTGTTTCTTTGTTTTCTCAAAGCAGTTGTTTGACAGTAGTTATATCAGACTCATAAGCAGTACTGGAAGAATGACCTCTTCTCCTTAACCCCTTGTTATTTATCCCCCATTACAGTAGATACAGAAACAAAATTTAAATTTCAGAATTACGTTGTTGACCAATTTATTTAAATAGTGTCCTTCAAAAAAATAAAGTTACAATTGAATAAACAATAAGAAATTTAAAAAACATGCCAAAAAACTTCCTCTTTCATGTAAAACATTTTATTTTAGAAATACCTTACAGCAGTGTCTGCAGTAAAGGTAGGCTAAGTAGCAAAACAGAAGAGGAAAAACCACACAGTGCAGCAGGAAAGAGCAAAAGGCAGAGGTTACAGGTAATACTAAATAGCTTGAATTAAGCATCAACCAGTGCCAACACTCTGAAATCCAATAGCTTCACATTTTGAAGCTGTTAGTAAGAGCCAGCAGTCACAAGACTTGACACCACTGGGAGTTGCGTTTCCTCCTCCAGTTCCAAGTGTTATTGTTATTGTATTAGTAAGTAGCTAGAACATTTTTAATACTTTTCATGACTTAGTCTCTACATGCTACTTACCTTGGACAACAGGTAGTGACTGCCTTGTTTCCTCTCTAAGTTTAATGCCAGAGATTAGAGGGCCCATGTACACTGGCCCTTCACACTGAGCACTGTAAATCTTACCCAGTGTTCAGCATCTTCAGGAATTTGATCATAATTTGCCAGTTCAAGATTCTCCTGCCACCATCTAGATTACAGCACCTTGAGCACTGCTGCCATCTCTGCATATGTTTACCTCTTCAGTTAAGACTGCTATACCTCAATTTGTGTCACACTTCATCAATTACCAGTTTCCTTTCTTCAGCATCCTTGCAAGGCTGTTATTTAGATAAAAGGAAGATCTTGCTATTTAGATTTTGTGCTTACTTAAGGGTTAACTTCACAAGCATTCACCTTCTTGTAAAGCACACCTTAACCCAAGTTACTCCAAGTGTAGCAATCTCCACAGCTCTTCAACTGTACCTCCACATTATCACAGAAAACTGCCTTTAATACAACCTCCAAAGAAGTTTGCAGATTAAAGTTGACAATATCCTGCTGTAATTTCATTTTTTTGGTTTTAATATCAGTGCACAGCAAATAGTATTAATGTCTCTGCATATGTAATTATGTTATTTCTAGAAGATAATTTGAATCTGAGAGAAAAGTAATTTTTTTTTCTTCAAAATAAGAATTTTCAATACAGTTTCAAATCCAGGACTCTAACTGAAGATGAGATCATTTCTATGATGTTCTCATTTCAGCACATAATTGTTAATATCATGCTAACAGAAAAATAATCCTCAGACTCCCCAGTGTAAGTTTCAGTACCTAATGAGGAAAAAAATACTTAATAGAAGGTTATACAAAGTTGGGAAGTAATAATAATGATGTTAACAATAGGTTTTGATTTTTATTAACATGAAGATGAACTACAAAAGATTCAACAGGAGAATATTCTGGCAATATATATACAATAACATATAAATGTGATTAGCACAATCTGCCTTGTGCTTCTTAAAATGCAAAATCATAGAAGTGCACTTGTAGCTGTTAAATATTAAGAAATATTTGGAGGGAGCATATTAAACTTGGAGACAGTTCACTTGAAGAGGTGAGGTGGGGATGTTGGCTTGTTGGTTTTTGGGGTTTTTTTAATATCGAGAGTAATCTATGATAGCTAAAACCACTAGAAGGCAGTCCAGTTATTTTCTTCAGAGCTGGCATTTTTTCCTCACAACTAAAGCTTTGCTGGAGAATAATCTCAGCCAAAAAAATAGTTTATGGGAAAAGGAAGTCAACCAGTTTTGTAAGCTATAAAGGTCAAAATACTTCTGTGAAATATTCCCCTTGGAAAATTTGGTAACAACCTTTTTCTCCAAAATTTTATGACAGCAAGAAAACAGTCTTTTTTGTACTGCCTAAATAAAAATGACTGATCTGACTTATTAACACTGATTCTCTACCATGAAAACATGAGTTCCCAGCAATTTTATGCAGTTCTTATTATACATTAGCAATATCTGCTTTTAGATGAGCAATATTTATCCTAAACATCTGTTTGCAGGATCAGCTAAGGAATTTATAAGTTATGCTTCCAAATTTATTAGCTTACATGGAAACTATTTTTCAGTCTATTGAGAATGATTAATTGGAGCTTTTAAGGCTACAGAAATAAAAACAAGTGGTAAGGTCTGATAAAAGTAGTGCCTGTAACTAATTTATAAACCAGAGGAGTTCAGTTACTTATATTTTGAAAGATTTTAGAGGTTTTTTTCCATATGCTTTTAGATTTCAAAACCAGAGACTATACTATATTCTGATAATAGAATAATAAATTAATTGTGGCAGATAAAATCAAAAAAAGACTAAATACAGTAATAGAGACAGGAATAACAGGAATAAATAAGAAAACCTACAATTAACTGGAAATCTTTTAATTAAGTGGGCCTATTAAATCCCACTCAGACTCTCTAAAATAAAGAAATCTAGAATAGCTAGATCTTTCTGTTTATATAGTTATCTCCCTTGTTCTAGATAGAAATTGAAGAGCAGCACTAGAGAAGCAGCCTTCCACCACCATATCAATGAGCTGAATTTATGGTACAAGTTTTCACCTGTGGACACAGGAACAGTTTAGAGGCATGAGCATGCTAGCTGCATTCAACATTCTATTTACAGAGATGTACATATGCAAGAGTATTGACCTAGAAGGTGGAAAGGTGTTCAGACACTTATCTGTATCACATACTTCCCTGCAATCAGCTTAACTCCCTGCTGAGTACAGACCAGACTTGCAAGAATCCTAAAGAAGTGGCACTAGACAGACATTTTATCCAATACTTGCAAGCTTCCCATCAACATTCAGAGGGATATAAAGGTGCATATAAAGGCTGCTTGGCTTAAAATACACAGTGAACTGGAATGTTTTTAACAGCTTCAAAGATAGAAGCTGTTAGACAGTTATGCTATTTGTGTTCCTCACACAGACTGCCCCACTTTCTTACTATTATATATAATGACTAATACAGCATTCTCACATACGCATTTAAACACTTAACAGATCCCCCCACCCTCCAAAGGAGCTTTTCCTACTTCTTTAATCATAATCCAGGTACGTAACACTGGGATGCTCTCCCTATCACGGAGCAGCACAACAAAGACTTCCAAACTTATTCAATAAACAAACATTTTGGTGCTCACAGGTAAGTAACCTTTCAGTGGTCATAAAACAATTTGGATGCAAGGATTGTGAACCAGCCCTCTTAGGTGAGAAGTTTGTTTTTCATGAGCTAAACCCTAGAGCTCATATAGCCATGGCAGTAGGACTCCCAGCCAACCAGTGCCTGAAGTACAGCTACTTTCCCCTTTGCTTTCCACCACCACACAACACAATAACTCCAGCTATTTTAGTAAAAATGAAAAAAAAAAAACCAACAAGTAAACTCTAAATAGAGAAAAGTTTAGAATTTATAGATCATAGAAACCAAAGCACAACGTTTTTAAGGCTCTCCCCCCTCTATCCATGGAGAGACAGCAGGGTACATTGTTTCTTCTAGTCCAGAAAACCTCAATGGCTGAAAAAAGATTGCATGCAGTGCTCTTTAATCCCTCTCTCCTGTTAGATCTGTGTCCCACTGTGCTCTCTACTCCAGACAGGCATATAACCCATCTGAACTCCCTCCTTACCAGCTTGTCCCAGGCTCCTTGCCAGAAGGACACATGAATTTCATTCAGTTAATCTTAAACAAGGTGCAATCTCCTTCTCCTTCTCAGCAGGCTTAGTCATGACCTAGAGCACACACACAACACAACATGAACTAGGAGCTTTCATCCTTGTGAAACTACAACAGTTCTTTGAAAGATTACAGGGACCCACTAGCAAGTTCAGCAGCTTTACCACAGAAACTCCAATATTGATAATCTCTTTCAGCTACTCTCAAGGCAAAAAACCCCTGCTCTCAAAGGATGAGCACTGTGCTGAACTACACACAGCAAGCCCTCTCATAGCAGTTCAACAGCTACTTTCCTATGTTACTTTTAGGTATCCTTTACTGCTTCCTGAAGAACTTCCTGCCCTTTAAATGCTAACAGAGATCAAGTATTAAATTAAAATCAATGTTACCCTTCCACAGCTTCTCTGCTTTCCTTAGAGAGAGTGTCAAGTATCACAGCACAAGCCACATGCAACACTGATAACTTTGCACTTCAGCAGCCAGCAGAACTTTGTGCACAGCTTAAAGTTAAATGGGATTAATAATGTACGAGATTGTTATTTGATGGTACAGGAGAGAGATGAAGCTATGTAAGAAAAGAGGAGAGAAACTAATTTACCCCCCTCAAAAGTTAAGGGCATGCTTACTTGACCAAAAATTAAATCAGTGAATGTATTTATAAATGCAGGAGTATAAAAACTCCCACTAGTTATTAAAAAAAAAAAAAAATCTATCCAGAGAGCAGTCTCATTGCTGCTTCCACTGCCCGGGCCCTAAAAAGCCCAGAAGAACCAATAAGAGACTTAAGGAAATGGATGGCTCTTTTACACATTGCACAGGAAGAGAGGAGTGACTATTTTGCAGTTTATTGCTAAAAGTAGCAAAGTTAAGATTCCACCTTTGATTTACTGGGATGAGATGAAAAACTAAGCTACAGAAAGAGATCAGAACTGGATGGCCTGCACCAAGTGTGCAAACATAACAGCTAACTCTCCAATAAAACATCAACCATTGTTACATCTTTTTGCTTGGGAGAGGGAAATGATACTAGTAAATGATTTAATCTTAAGAAGAGTAGTAAAAGTACTGAAGTTTCTAGCAGGAATTATCAACTAAGCAGCAAATAATGTCACAATTTAATAGCTCCACAGCACAGATTAGACTACCCTTAAATAAAGTCAACATTTGTTGACTGCTGAATATTGGATGGGGGAAGTCAAAGTATGATGTAATGCTCTCATTTTCTAGCAAGATTCAGCACAGCAAACACCAAAATCTTCCTGAATAAAAGAGAAAGCAACATTTTGAAGAGAGATCTTAGAGATTTTTCAAGCACAACTGAGAAGTTAAGAGAACTGAAGAACCTTTGCTGAACTCTTGTCATACAATAAAATGAGACTTTGAATGAAGGCATTTTCTAACCATAAGAAAAAATAAAACAAAAGCTCCCTCTTCAATGGAATTGCTGGTTCACCACCAGCCATTGAGTACCCTTCTACTGCAAAGGAAGAGAAGGAATTATTTTCCTCTTCTACTTTTTATGAAAATAGGTTTTCATAAGTATTACAGAGTTACTAGATGAAGTCAAGTTATGGGTTTCTGTTTGTTTTGGTTTTACTTCACCCAGTAGATCTAAGCAATAAATTGATGAATTAATCTCGCAACATTTTTGAAGAAATGCAAAAATATTATAGCCTGAAAATATTACTGTATTTTCATCACACTAAACATTATGTCCTTCTTTGCTGAAGCCTCACAAAGCTCCATGAAAGCAAAAGTGACTTGCAGATGTCATACAATTAACTTAGACATTTTTAGTGCAATACCCATCATGCCAGTGTTAGATACCACCTACCACAGAGACTTTAGTATCCCAGTTTTGGGATCTACTGTTGTGCATGCTAATTTGTACAAAAGCTCTCAACCAACCAGTATTGGTATGTGTTTCCCAAATTACTTCAATAACCACATATGTGGGAGATTATAGCCAGGCCAAGAGAGAGAAAAGGGATAATGATAGAACAAAAGGATAAAAGGAAAATTGAGATACAATACAGTTATTTAACCCACATTATAGTCTGATATCTGAAGTTCAAAATTCCTAAGAAAAGTCCCTTAGGATAGAAAGGCAGATGAGGTTGCAGGTCTTTGAATCATAACATGCCAAGACAGGAATTTAGTCTTGCAGCCTATCTATAGTAACCTTCTGCACTGCTACAGAGCTAAGTTAATTTTTACTTGCCTTCAGTGTTCTTCCCATGCTATCTAATGCTAACTTGTAAACTGAGTGATAGATTCTCAGCAAAAAAAAAAAAAAAAATCAAATTTTCCAGTTATTCCAGTACCTCCCCTTTCTGAGAATCTCAGCAAAGCTTGTCAGAGAAAGGTCAAACACTTTTTCCACCATCATGCCTCCTATCCTTATAGTCCTCCAAAGACAAGATGAAAGCGTTAAGGATTATTTTAGTTGTATCTTCACACATGCTAACTGTAGCCAATGTTTTGTATCTGAACAGATGCTTTCCTAGTGTCAACAAAAATTATATTAAAAAATATAGTATGTTATTGATGTGGATGTATTCATTCATTAGCCACAATATGCATTAGGTACTATTTAATGCTGGTAACTGAGGAAGAGCTACAGTAAACTGGAAAAAAAAAATCAGTACATTCAGAGTCAATTAAAGTTACTGTACTAATAATTTGCCCAAGAAGAAGAAAAATCATTAAATTACCTCATAGTACCAAAGAGGTTGTACAGCAACTCATTCCCTTATGAAAATGTCAAATCAACTTATGAACTGTCAAATACAATTCCCATTTTCAGACCCTCCCCTGTGAACAGATTGTGAACACAGTTCCAGCTCAAGTCCACACAGTCTTTAGATCCTACACACTGCTTCACTGTTCTTTGGTATCAAACAGCCACATAAATACAGAAAACAAAGCCTGACTCTAAACCATTCAATTATAAGTAAATAAACAATCATAAGATGACTTTGTATCCTGATGTCTTCCCTCTCCTGTAAAGATCTTTATTTAAACTAAAAGCAAAACCAGGTCTGGATATTTAGTACCAAGTGCATTTTAATAAACTTTAGTAACCAAATCTGTCAGAGGTAAAGTGTATTATTATGTACGAAATTACAGAGCTCGTCACCCAATTTTAGACTCAAAATCGTGCGGGGAAAAAATTTCCATTAAGCAAGTCACTTCAAAGCAGTCACCAGCATCATTTTCAAACTCAAATTATGCCAAACCACCAATAATGTTACATTATGCCTTATTCTTCTTTGCCCCAGTAGTAACACAAAAAACCAGTCAAAATAATATTCCCAGCAACCAATGTTTTTTCGGGTTGGAAAGCATTTAGAATTCACATGCATACATTACCCTTTCCTTCTATTCATTATTGCCCTATTTCCAAGATCTTATTTCCACAAATATTCTTCACACATCTTGCTAACTTTCTCCTCATTTCCATCTTGCTTACTGATGGCACAGCTAGGAAGTGATGCATCGAGTTTGTCATTCAGATGATGACAGAATAATTTCTTCAAAAAAATAAACAGAAAAACTCTGTCTAAGGTTATTACTTCTATTGGTTATTTCAAAAAGTAGGGAGAAAAGGGGAAGGCAAAAGAAACTCACTATCTGTTGGTAGAATTATACCATTAAAAAGTACCAAGCAGCAAATAAATGGAGATAAGGATATTTAAAGAGATGTACCTGTTCAAGAAGTATTTCTTCCAATATCAACCTTTTTTGAGGGGATGGATAAGGGAAGGGAATGTTTCCTTTATTCCTATACATGGCCTTAAAGGTCAAACTCAAAAGGATAAGGAATCTTTATTGTGAAGCACTGCAGAGTTTAAAATATATCCACAACACAGGGATTTATAATCAGGTAATTCCTCTGTAAAAGCAGTTATGATAAAACAAGTTATCTTCAGTTCATCAACTGATAATCCTAGTGTCTCATGGGCTAGCTTTCTTCAAAAGAAGATTTTACACAATTCCCTGCTGAGAAATGAATCCATATCCAATAAATACCATCTCTTTGTATGAATTTAAATCATCAAGCATATCATTTTTCAAAGTTCATGTCTTAACTATGCAAATGATTTGTTTGTTTCTTTAGAGAATATACTTCTATATATTCAGTAGGATGCATTTAATGTTTCTTACATAATGCTTATTTACTCCCTGGAAACTGTTTAAATGATTCTGTCCTTCCTTCTTTTTGATCTCCGTATCAGTAATTAATACTGAACTGCAGTATCACCTTTTGAGACTATACTCTGTTGCCAAGGATACCAGTGATATAATTATGATTTTATTGTAGACTAACTGAAAGACTCATCTTTGTTGAGAGTGTAATTCAGACTCATCTACTGTTAATTGCACCTACACACCTCCTTTAATCTAGATATTGTGGAGTCCTATGAAAACTATATACCAACACTCCTGTGACTCAAATTCAGTTTCTATTACATGGACAGGACTACAGCAAAATGGCTCTGAATGACTTGCTGAAGGTCAAAACTTCAACTGGAAATGAAATTCAAGTGTCACCCTACTTCTGGCTGCTAACTCCAAGGGGCAGCAGCACACATATTTGCCTGGCCAAAGACAGCTCTCCACTATAAATTCTTACCTTGTTTGAGTTCAGCTGCACAACTGTGAAAGCTTCCTGTACTCCTCAATGCTACCAACTTACTATTCTATCTGACCAGGCAGAAATATTACTCTAATATAAAGTTCTGTTATTCCTCATCAGCATGGTGCAGCTGTTACCTTGCTTGCCAAAACTGCCAACCCTCAGGAGGAAACATCATTTAATTAGCTTAGGTTACACCCCAAAAAGCACAGAACTTGAAAAGAAAACTAAACCAATGTACCACAAATTAAATTGTTGCAATTGCAGTGATAAAAATGCTAGGGAGAATCAATAGTTGTTTCCCCCCACACACTTTAAAAAAAATAAAATAAAATAATGGATTCCACAATATTTTAATGGAATATTCCCCTTTGTACAGGAAAAGATTTGAAGTTGGGTATGAGTCCTGTGGACTCACTCTTTTTACTACTCTTATCTTTCAAGCAAAAGAAGGAAAATGGAAGGTGAGGAAACAGTAAAAAAAGTATATTCAGGAAAAGCAGAAAAAGCAGCCACTTAAAGGTGGAATTCAGCTCAAATGCAGCCATCAAATATTTGGAAAGTTGAAAACCATCAAGTTACAAAGGGAGAAAAGAAAATACTAAAGGGTTAAGAGAGTTTGAAGAATTTTAAGCAAGTATTTGGAGTTCAGAACTTAAGATTTACTGCTGTTGGAATTCTGTCACAGTCCAAAAGCATATCTTCTGTAATTGGCCTTGCATGCAGCTCCAGTTACAACTTCAGCTGTTCATTGGAACCAGAGCAGTTTCTCTCCCATATTTCAATCTATATGCATCCTGTTTTATGTAGTTTGACATGTCTTGATAGCCTTAAGATTGATTTCTATCAAGCAGGAGTATAACATGTATTATGAAATAGCTTTAATCTCTTATCTGCTATGTCCAGAAAAAACCCATAGTCAACTAAATTCATGTTTTTCATTTTGAGCATGAGTCATCTTGGGACTCAGAAAAATCAGTATTTTCAGATAACTTCCACACATAATATTAATGAAGTCCTCACAAATATACACTGTATTAAAAAAACCCAACAAACCAAACCAAACTCCTGAAACATTGCAAATTTCTCTTTCATCTCTTGAGAAGTCTGAGGAGTCATCAATGCAGTATTCTCAGATCAGAACAAAAGATATGAAATGTACTGAAAACACCCAAGCCTACTATTTATTAGAACATGTTCAGTAGCATTTAGGGAAAAGTCCCTTAAATACAAAAATGAAAAACTCGCTTTCTAGATCATAACTCAGCTGAGCATCATATATGGGCTACTACAATTATTATGGTTAAATTATTCAAACATGTCACCACATGTTTAACTTTGAAAGTGTAAGTCAATTTCTGGTCTCATAGCTAATTTGATTTAAAAACAAACAAACAAAAAGCCAAAACCACTCCCCCCCATGTCTTCATGCTATTAGCACTACAGTTTTAAAAATCAATTCTGAAGAAGCCACAAAATTCAACTCCTACTTTAATTCTACATATCCCAGATATTTTTGTTTGTTTTTTTGTCTCCTGACCACCCAGTTTTATACATCACTTGAAAGAACATCCTGTGTGTTTGACAGCATCAGGTTCTCATATACAACATAGTCTTAAACTGTACTGAATGTCTTTAAATGCTCATGTGAATTAGAACATTACCATCACTGGTAACTCATTTCATGGACAATACACTACAATCAAAAGCTAAGCCTTTTTTCTCATCCTCTTAGATACTGTGACCAAACATAAAATTTGTGTGATTTTTAGCATCAACTCATAGAATGAGATTTATGCAAAAATTCTCATCTGAAATCAAAGGAGAATTTGAACTCATGAATTTAAGCTGAAAGGTAAGTCCATTGTAAGTATCAGCCAGGGGCTATATGGTTCATGGGTTCCACACTGGATAAAAGTCTTCCTTGGAAGATTCAAATACTTCCTTGCATGCTCCCCGTAATGTATTGCAAATACTTAACATAAGTGTTACTAGTAGACATGAAGTGGCTTATGATATTAGTGTACTTACTTTTTCCCAAAACTGACTGATATAATTTTAGTCACTTTACAACATAAAGCTGTTTGTCATGCAGGTAAGGGATTTACTTCTTCCTGGGTAAGATACTGCAATGAAAATCCTCTTACTGCAGTCCTAAGCTCAGGCTGCTCTTTTGAAATTGTTTTTGTTGCTTGCTTCACCAGAGAGTAAAACTCACTCTGAGTCGGCCAGTAGAGGGAACCATCACATTCACAAATCTAACACAGTACAACGTTACCACAACTCACCACCACAACTCTGAACGTTTCATGATTCAGCTCAAAAACCCTACTTCCCCAATTAAGCTGTTTAAAGCTGTGACTAACTTGTATGGGGTAGCCTAGATGCTCTGGCACATTTCCTTTTACTAGATTTCACCATAGGGCAAAACATCATCATGCTTCCTCTGCAATACTCGTGTTAAGCATGTATGAGCTTGTGAAAAAACAGATAAAACAGTATGCTTAGTTAAGTTTTTATTTGTCACATTCAATATCTATCTTTCTTTGGCCCTGATTACACCAAAATACTGCTACTTTTGTCAATATCTGCAAGTTCATTTTCTTTCTCCCGAGTCCTTAGGTTCATTTTAAATGGTAGGTTTAGGTCAAGTTAGTCACTTGCATTAGTACCAATAACTACAGTATCCAGCTCTGCACAGTAATAAAGAGATTTTCATACTGAAATATACAGCACTATCTTTCATAAATTGTTTTTGCAGCCTTTTCCTCTAGTTACATACTTATGGATGTTTTCATACAATGCCTGGTTTCCTGTTTCACCATCACTTCCTATCTAACAAAGCTCCAGAGGACATAAATCACAATGTTATCCATGAATCAGTGTTAACTCTAACGTCCTCCCTGTAGCCTCAGGAAAGAGTGAGGTGGTTTGATGCTACTAATGTGCATAACAGCACAGTTAGACTTGCAAAAATATATGCTGGATTTATACAGGCAAAGTTAAACACACACACTCCCATCCTATTTGTTATATAGTTTCATATTCCTGGAAAGTTTGTCAAGTTCCATGGCCTGGACTTTAAAAAAAATGTAGAAAGCTTGAGGGTCAGGCATGAAAATTACTAAAGATATCTATATATTAACACACTGGTAAGTAATACACAGTTCATAACTACAGAATTATTTTTACTTACAGCTTGAAGTTAGATATAAAGCTGCTTTGTAGGAAATTTAAGCACATTTAATTGTGGTTGCTTAATATAAGTGGTTGCCCTGTACCAAGGGATTACTCTGTTGCACACTGAATTTGCAATTTACATTTCCATATGGCTGAGATCTGTTTTGAAAGTTACAGCACCTGAGCAGTGCTAATTACAAATGCATGATACATAAGTATAAATCACCCGCTATACCTAATTCAAGTTAGCAATCCAATGAGTGAATGCAATCATAATTTTGTTTTTTTCAGTTTTCCCCTTTTTCCATGTCATTAACGTAATTTGATCTCAAACATACATGCAGATAGAAGGCGGCATTAGAAATTATTTAACTAGCAGGGGTGTAAAAAACCATTTCCAACAAAATGAGCTAGTTCACAAGCACAACAAATCATTTGGGCAGACATCATATGTCATCCAGTTTCTGTCACTGGCAAGGACTCCTATTTAAAGTAGCCAATTGAGAAAGCAATCTTATTCAGTGTAGCTTTAAACATATCTGAAAGTACTGTCTACAAAACAGATACTGATCACTACGCTACAAATCATGTGCAGGACACTGCAATAACTTGATGAGTTTGCTTATTCACTACTTAAAACCATAAATAAAGCATTTATACACAGCATCTATTCTGCAACATGCTTTCTTCCACAGATTTAACTGTCAAGGCATATACTATTTTTCAGTAGCAAAATCCACCCTTGTTTCTTTCCATCTTACTCAAAACTATAGACAGGCAGCCTTCTTTCAGGGTGCAGCAGAAAAGACATCACAAATCAATGTTGCCAACAGAACACATACTTACATTCTTACCTGTACAGCTTGCTTTGAGTAAGCAGGTTTTATTTTTCACCATGTGACTTGGTACATTCAGTAATGTTAATGAGAGACAACCCAGAGAAATCAGAGTTCTTGGACAACTAGCAGAAAAATAATTACATGTGGAAAATCTGCTTCCAGTAGCAGCATGGACACTGATGAAGATCAGATTGTCTTCATCATTCCTTTGGACATGCACTACACTGTTACCACTGTTCATTTAATGTTTTACAAGTCACTTAGAAAGGAAAATAAAAGTTAAGTTATCCTTAATTATTTAGAGAACACCAATATAAGCAGATGATAGAAGACAGTTAAAACCCTAGCCCATTCACATTACAAAAGCCTTTGCTGATTCTGCCAAACCTGTCTTCAGATTACTATCAGCAAGAAGTTTCTTTCCAAAGCTTTTGAACAACCACCATTATAAAGATCAAGAACTTACTTTTTCTGTATTTTTTCAAAAAAAGTCTTCAACCAAATTTCACAAAGATCTCAGAAGACAGCTTTTACATCTTTTAAGATAGTCAGGAATATAGAGAAGAGGTTCATACTAAATTCTGTATTGAAAGGAAAAAGCACCACCATAAATTTGTCCCTTCTACACCAGAGAACTTGTATGGAAGAGAGGCAAGTGCCTCATCTGCTAGAATAAGTTCAGAGTTTATACCGTAGATGTGAGAACCTGAGCAAGACAATTAAGTCAGGTGTCACAAACTGCTGCACAAAAGATGAATTATCCTTTTACAGCCTTAGTTTTGTTTTTATTTTTGTGATCTTTCATAACTCCCAAAGCATAAATTATTTGAATTTGAACTTACTTACATTTGAATAAGCGAAATCCAAGCTTGGAGAAATCAAGGCAAGTTTGACACTATAATCTAAGCATCATAACAACAACCTAGAATCTTATAAAACATAATAAGAACTTAGCATGTGTGTAAATTGGGTTGACATGAAGCAACTTGATTGTCACAAACATGTTGTCTTGGAAGCTTTCTCCCTACTCATATTTCATTCAGGTTTTTATACCTTAAAAGGAGACACTTATTTTCAGAAAAGGCTAAGATCCTCTTAGATATGTGGAAGACAAGATACAAGGCTCAAAGTAGAAAGTAAAACCTCTTCATCAAATGACTCAGATCTACCCTATTAACAGGTAGAAAATCACATTGCTATCATAAACACCCCAATTATTTACTTGATGCATTTATTTAATCTAAATGATATTGTGCCAGTTAAGTACTCAGCATTCCAGTATCTCATAATCTTGTTGTACTTACATGAAGTAAGTATCTATTACCACTTGGAACATGCATTTAGCCTGCTCAACTGACTGCTTAATGAGGTCTGGAAAGTAAAAGCCTTATCTGCAAAAAGCCGATGTAGAAAGAAGCATGTGTACACTCTTTTCTACAAAGCAAAGTATTTGTACAGTCTTAATGTGAAAAGGAGTTATGGTTAAGGAAAGCATTCAGAAAAACAGAAATTAAATAAGACAAAGTGCTTATATATAGTAATGAAAGCAATGCTCTTCTATTTGCTGAATTCTGTACTATTCTCAAAAATCTCTCCTAGAAGCTATCCCTCAACCCACCAAATGAGTTATTTAGGAATTCCTCATAGCAACGGGTCTAGTGCAGCTCCCTTTAACAGCTTTTTTGGAGTGTTTATAATGAGTCAGACTGGTTTGTGTTACAGAGTGGGACATCATTAGCTGCATTTAATCAGGTTTTAATTAACATACTAGTCATAATTAAGTTGAAAAGATACTGTCAGTAAATACTACCTCTCTTTCACTCACTACTCATTTCTAGCTGCACGCAGGACTCCCAAAGCAAACCTGCTACTGTTCATCATTGCTGTACCACTGCTGTCAATGCAAGTTAAAACAATGCTCTTTACTTTACAGATGCACAAATGGGATCAGATAAAAATCTGAAATTGACACTGAGATCATACAGATTGTTTCTCACTATGTATCTGCAGCAAACCCATGAGTCTAAGGCCCTCAGTCACTAGTATTTGCTACCTAAAACATTTCCAATTGAAGCATAGACCCTAACTAGCAAGAAAAGTGTTGATTGACTGTGGAAACCTAAGCAGCATTCTGTGAACTTATACTTGTTATTTCAGTGATTTAAATTAAGTCTATGCTCAATGACATGTCTATTTTTTTGCTTAAACCATCACATTTTTATTAAATGTATATTTTAATTATATTTATTTTTATTTAAAAAAATACATCTAAACTCATCCTGCAAACAGAGTGCTTTATGTTTTCTCATTATACAAATATCTGGTATACAGCAATCCTTACACTTGTGGAAAGATCACTGGCAGTACTGAAAGCTTCCTTTTAGTTCCTGTACATGCGCAAGGAGAAACAGAATAATTGGTTTATTATTCTGATGGGGCAAAAAAATAACTAAATTTGTCATTCTAGCAACTGAAACCGACTTGCTTGTATCCCCTTTCTTCAGTGCGCAACAGTGGGCACCTCCCAGAGCAGACAAGTAATTGTCATTTTGAGTAGTGTCATGATGAAGCATTCCCCCAAGAAGGAAGTATGACAAAAAGCTGTTTCCTGTTTTCTGAAAACTGTGTGGTCACATTATTCATAATGTAAGTAACACCAGCTCAAGTCTGTCTACTGAGAAAGCACTTGTTTTCACATACTGATATACCCAATAATAAATAAAAACACAAACAAAAAACCTACCAAAAAAGCTATAAAAACTGTCATGTAAAATCCATATTTTCTCTTTTTATAAATACTTGTTCTATATTGTTCACACAGCTCTAGCCTGTGCTTATGACACTTGTCATTCAAGGTTTTTTTTTTCCAAGATAGCTCATTTGTCTCCCCTTATAGTGATGTTCTTACTAGTGTGACAGTAGTCGAATGCATTTAGCATGTGTGCCAGTTATACGAAGTCTCTACATAGCTGTTGCCATTTCATGACAGAACCTGCTTCATTAGAGACAGAACACAGTGAATTTTTAGATAAATTGTAAATAGGGAATGCTAGGAGCAGCCAAAAAGTAGAGAAGCTGTGAGCTAGTAAAACTGAACTGCAGCCAGGGCTTGGCCAAGTATAGAATCTTTTTGTAGAGCAAAGGTGTGAGTGGGAAGCCCACATAGTCCCAGGATCTCTAACTATTTAAAGATTATGTTTTCCCATTCTCCTGTTACTCCTTCCCTCACTTTTCATCGCTGCTCAGAAAGCTATGCAGCTGCTGTGAACTGGGCACCTGGCAGAACCAAACAGGTCTAAAGGATGGAACAGTGCTGCCCCATGATGAGTCAGTACACACCTATTTTGAAAGCAAAATCAGCTTTTACTTCACACTGGAGAAATTTAAATAGCCCTTGAAAGAAACAGGTCAGTACATCTCAGACAAGTGTAAACTCAGAGATAAAATTGCCTCTGGAAAAGGATACAAATACAATGGTACAGTATTTCTTATTATCACTCAGGTTAAGTTAGCTTATTTGGGGCTACTGGCCACACACTACACAGGAAAAATAAGCACTAGAGCATTGACTGGAACAGTCAGTGTTGCAGTAGTATGTTAAGATCAAGAGGAACAAAGTTTTTTTCTTAGAAATATCTGCCCTAGTAAACTGGTCACAGCTCCAAGGTAATCTGAGGACATAAAAAAATAGTTCATTTACTAGTTAATTAAGAGACTCCTAAATAAACTAGTCACTTAAAAGTATAATTAATAATTCTAAGCTTTTATTAGTGTTTCAAGTTGCTCTAATTTGTGTAAAGCATGTATTTAATGCTATGACTTGCTGAATGGGAAGTTTAGACAAATTTTAAGTACAGACAAGCAGAAAAAAGACCCTATGCATCTCAATACCACTTGCAGCCATCAATAAAATATTAATTAATAAAAGAATTCATTAAAGCCATTATTTTATTGTTCCCAGCAGCTTCATATGCAATGAAAAGTCACTAGTTAACCGATTCCTGCGTAAAGGACAGCAATTACGCCAACCAAGAGTTCTGACGCATTTTAAGTTCATTTAAAATGCAGAAATGCAAACATCAGCCCAGAAATTTCCCCCTCTAATCCACTGGACTTCAAAATTTAGGTTGGGAGGGAAAGAAGAGAATTATTATTTTTAATTAATTTCACCTAATTCTCCTTGTTAAATAAATGACACCACCTTTAAACTCAAAAAATCCCAGGGTTTTACCACTTTTCTAACTTCTTACTATGTATTATATTAAAAATGCAGGGATGTTAAACTTGTAAGAGTAATAGATCCCAAATCAAAAGGCAATCTACTTTTTGCAAGGGACTTTCTGCCTCCCTTCCTTCCTCCCCCTCCTCTTTTTTTTTTTTTGTAACCACCATCTCTGCCTGAGGCTCTTTGTATCTATGCTATTTTGCCCTCAGCCACCAGCTGAAACAACTTGAGGTTTTTGGAATGTGAGCTTTGCCAGTAAAGGAGGACTGGCTCCACGACCTTACATTTATGAAACTCTTTTCCTTCCTACTTCAGAAGTACATTAGAATTTCCTCCTTTGAACTGAGTGTGCATTCAGAAAGTACATCTGTATTCTGTAATTTTAACTTCTGTCCCTTTGGTCTGTCTAGTTTTTCCTCCCTTCCTCCACAAAGTGAATAGCACAATACATGTCTAGATATAAGCTATTTCACTGCTGGAAAAACTGCCAAAAATAAAGCCAGGCTTGTAAAAAGGTGAAGTATTATGATTAAATGCTTTACTGTATAGAATAGATAGTTCCTCCTACAATTTTCTAACAAGGAATCTTTAAGCCAATGATGACCCATTAAAATTTTCTTTTTTTCTGAACATCTAGAAGTCACTGCATATTGGTAGAAAGTATCAATGAGGTGGATGGAAGGCTCGCAAGGTCCCAAGTTGTGTTTTTAAACTAAAGGCTGTCACACTTCAGAACTTTCAAATTCATTAACAAAATCTACAGAATTGCAAAAGTAAGCTGACATACTGACAAATGGTATTGCAAACTAAATATCAGAATATTGACATTTTAAAATATTTTATTAAAAATGCAATTATTTACAAATATTAAACACAAGTTAATTCTAATACAGCCTGGGCATCTGATTAAGATGGTATATTGCAGTATGTAATTTGGATTAATATAACAGGAAGAAAAGCACTAGTATGCTATTCATAAGACATTATGAACTTATAGCATCTCCACTAATTTTCTTTGGGCAATCTATGAACAGTTACTGTCACAGAAGTAAGATTCTGAGGTTACTGTTTATTTAGTCAGAAGGTGTACAATATAATGAAGCAGACTCAAAACAACCTTGACATCTGTAACATACGATACTAACTTCCCAACAACCACCATTACGTTAGAATCACACTTGAACTTCCAGAAGACAACATGCAAGCAAAATACAATTGTTTGGGCAGATGTTTCTACAGAAAAAAATTCCAGAGATTATACTTGTGTTAACTACCTAGAACACTTTTTCCTTCAAAATTATTCTACAATCAAGTAGGTTTTGTCTTTAATAATTTGCACATTTTAGAACCAGACATTTTATTTTAGGCTAATTTTTGCACTTATTTTTTAAATCACCTTTTTATGCAAAATAGAAAAAGAAACTGCCAAGATAGGAATGTGTTTTAGGCAACCATTAATATTTTTAATATATTTCATTTCAGAGAATCAAACTCCTCTATTGCTTTGTTCAGCTGTCTGAATAGGAAACTTGTTTTTAAAAAAGAAGCTCTAAAATTCCTCTGTTCATGTCACTAAAATCAGATTAGCATAATCTTTGCTGCTGTGCATCACTTTAACACCTCATTAGCTGCAGTTCTAAATAAGAATATATAAACCTAGGAACTAATGTTAAGTTACTGTATTCTACAAGTTCAAATAGTTGTGTTTCCTACACTTAGTAAATAAAACATGCAGAAACTGATGACAAAAGACACTGAATTCTGTATCTGAACTACAGATGTGAAGCTAAACAGAAAATAATGAATTATCAACAAGCAAGATTACATTCATTCTGCTTTATTGCTTTAGAGTGGGAAGAGAAGTGTGAACATCCCAAACTCTCTCTAGGCTGTAGAAGGGCAAAGCGCAGGAAGTGCTCTGCTAAGTATGAACTCTTTGTGCCAGTGTTTAATCAGTGGTGCTGACAGATTGTCAACAGAAGTCTGAACTGGGAAGAGCAGCAGTCAAAGCACAGCAACACAAACAGTATCTGGAATAACAGGGGATATGTGAACTAGGAATGACATGCTTTGGAGAAGGTGCAACAGTTTCAAGAAAAGCTTTCCCACCTTCAGAATGAAGCATCTGGTACCTGCCATCCCTGAAATAAGAGCATTCATCTTGGCACTGGAAGGAGAGTTCTGGCATTTTGCTCAACTGAACTGAACTTGGCATTTTAATCTCCCAGATAGTGCTAGGTTTATTTCATTTTTTTAAAAAAGAAAAAACACCCACCAAAAA
This sequence comes from Caprimulgus europaeus, assembly GCA_907165065.1. The sequence goes on along the minus strand of OU015538.1, from coordinate 16,592,726 downwards.
ACTATGCCAATCACTTCTGATTTTCTTATTGTTTCTGTTAAAAGATTATTAGCTCATTATAACCCATCTGCCAGGGCAGTCACATTGTAAAAACCTGAGGTTCAAGTAATTTGTCAGGAACAAGGAAAAATTGTTTCCTCTATCTCAGTCAAGTGTACAGATGCTTAGTCACTGAGCACTTTTCATCCACTAATCTGAGATGATAACAAGCTTCTTATTATGCTAGTTTATTTTAAATATAAAAATATTTACACAGAAATAAGCATTGGACATACTTGAGTGATCACTTGCCTTTCAAAGCTGGTATTAAATGTAAGGAATTCTAACAAGCTGCTGACAAGCAGCTCCTTTCCCATTTTATACATTACACTGAAAGATGAAAAGATACTAGGCAGGAGACACACAAATAACTGATAGGAAAGCTTTTCCCAAACTATTGTTATAGAGGGAAATTAATTTCACAGTCTCTATAAAGTAGTTAATTACTGTTTATATTATATACCCCTTTATTTACAAATGTGAGTTTAGAGTGCGCTTTTCCCACTTAAAAAGCCGCAACATTGAAAGACTTTCAAAACTGCTATGAAAATTGTATAGTTCTAGTTTCAGATATCACTGCTTATCCAGTTACTTGCCCTGAACTGCTGCTCTGTATGGAAACTAGATTAATTAACATTTGAAAGCCTAATTACAAATTAACTACAGATACAATATTGTAAGTTTCCAAGCTTACTGTGTATTACACTCCAGAAAGATTGCACGATGATGTGGGTTTTTTTTCCTAGTCCTTTATAAACATAAGCTTACTACAATAAACACTGAAAACACTGGTTACTGGGTGAACCTAGAATGTGAAAAATAAGATCCAAGAAGTTGGTACTTGTTTACGTAAGGAACACAACAGCTAGCCAGTAAAGTTTTCACTGATATGCAGCAGAATTATCTGCCAGGGTCCTGACTCATAAGCAGCTTGCTGGCTGTATTTAGCAGCAGAGGAATGTTTAGTTGATTAGCTCTCCTATAACAATAAATAAGATATTATTGAAGTCTGTGGAAAGTTCTGTTGAGGATTTTAAGGAGTGTGACATAACAGATGTAAAGCCCGAGACTCCCAATTAACCACAGGACCCATTATGAAACTTAAAATAATGGCTCAGTTGTTAAAAACTGGGCGTTGTGCACAATTATGTCATCTCCCTTATCTAAACATTCATATGGTTAAACTATTTTTAACTTTAGTCTGTACAACCATGATCAAGTGACTATGTAATTACACCAAGTGATTCAGTGACTCGTCTCTCTGAAGTGACTGGTGTCACAAAAACTTGGGGGGACAAGACCAGGGGTACTGTGCTCTGAAGCCTAGTTTTACCGAATTATTTATCTGTCACAAAGCAAATCTATATAACAAGAATTTAAAAAAAAAAAAAATGACCTAGAAGAGGTACTCTAAAGGAAGCACTGCAAAAGTTCCTCCAGAATACTTCACTGCCACATTTGCTTGTTTAGGTGTGCCTCAATACTAAGGAGAGCCACAAGAACTCAGACTAATCAGTTCAGAGTCTAAGCAACATGATGTCATTGCTACTGGTAATATGCTGACTAATGGTTTTCTCAGTAAGACAAAGGTAACATTGGGTACTGCTGTGCATCAAGACACTTATTCTGCCTTAACCTGCTCGAGCACACTTATAGCCAGTGCTTGTTTAACCAACTTCCAGAGAGAAATAAATAGCCTTGTATAGTTAGAAAAAAATCCAAGAAACATTGTGCTTTATACAATCCAAAAAAGCTATGATGTTCTAATAAGCAGAAAATAAAAAATATCACTAAAGAATAAACAACTTAAATACACTTTCAAAGATACACACTGCCAGACCTACTCATGTCTGCCTAGATATCATTCAAGACCTTACAAAATATGTCACCATTAAATTGTACCCTTAAGAGAGATTAGAAAGGTACCAATATTTTTTCATCTTTCTTCTAATAAAGACTGTTTCACAGTGCTTTCAGATAACCACACCTACCTTTGATTGCAAGTTGTTGTAGTCAGACAGTCTCAGGACAGAATTTGAATGTACTTAGAAACTAACCCAGAGTTTTAGCTCAGTATACTACTACCAGTCTCTCAACAAGCTTTAAGCATATTCTTACCTGTAGATACTGTCTTGGGCCAGGCATTTTTTATTAGAGATAAATGAAAAGAAATAGTTTTGTTAAAGTACAGATTTATTTCAAATAAATAATTTCAAAACTCACTTTAACTGGCTAATCATGACTAGTAAAATTATACTAAGATTAAATCAGTAGATCACAAAGGACAGAAAAGGAAATCTGAGTCATACTAAAACTCCAGTGTTTTGTGAATTACCTACAAGCTTTCAAGAAAATTGCTTTACAGCTACATTAGATTCATTAAACAGGAGCAAAGAAAATAACTAACAAAGACACAAACACCACTTGGAACTCACAGGATGACCTAAAAACATCAGCTGATTGAAAATACCATATTAAGATCCAAAAAGGTCCAAAAATAAACAAAAATATTTATCAGTATATAAACTGATCTAAAAGGAATTAAATCCAGAAAAGTCCTCATCATGAAAATAGAGGTACTGTAGCTTGATACTTCCCACCCAAGTGAGTCAAACCACATCCCTTTCTACAGTTACATAGCACAAGCTGATTGCACTACCAAAATACACTCCCCATCACTGGTTGGGTCACTTTTTTAGGTACCTTCATCCACAATCAGAGACTGCACAAACAAGAAATGTATGCAGCTTAAAAATATAATGCAGTAATTTAAAAATTAGCACATATAAAACATAGCTTGGATTTAACAAGTTACTTCATTAGGAGCAGTACACTCACCAGGCTAATAAAAGACCCAAAGAATCCTCCAGCAAAGTCTAGAGATAAAAACCAGTTTTCACTGGCTGCAGCAAAACAGCCTTAACTACTGCTACGTGACTATCTTTCATTAAGTCCCTAGTCTTTTAAAACAGGATTTAATATATTCCCACTTTAGTATTTTCCCTTCTTAATCCTTACACCACTCACAACCCTACCCCAGCCTGTAATTTTGCCTTGTTCACCTCACATGGCTCTGTTTTATAGGCCTTCTCACAGCTGCTCTTGAAACTTTAGCACTTTCCTCAGCAGCCTGAGCCAAGATGACGCTGCTGGGCCAGATCAGAGCGGGGAGCCGGGCTTCTGAAAGGGACAGCTGAATGGTGGAGGGGATTTACACTGCTCTCTTACCTACCGTCCCTCTTGTAGCACTGCAGGCATTTCTGAGAACACATGATAGGCAAAGCAAGAAACTGAGCCTAAGTTAAAACCAATCACTTTTAAATAAGATAAATTTTAACCCAGATCACTTTTGCAATCCACTTAACAACAGTCACATGAATGTTTGCTGTACACAAAAGGGAGCACCAGGAGATGGGAAATAGTAACAAGCAGAAACAAAAAAATTCTTTTGACAGCAATTCTAACTTTTTAAAGTGAAACCACAGCTCAAATAAAAGTTGAAGCAACTTCCAACTTATAACTTTCCATTAATAGAACTATAAGAACTATACATAGAAAAGGCAAAGTTCAGGCAAAACCTCACAGCAAAGACTTCAAAACTAACTGAACTATTACCTACACATAAGCAGTTCCCCACCAGTTTATATACTTCCAATGCCCTCAGGTTGGTAAAACCATTTCCTTAAGGCTCAGAAGTCCTTGGAGGCTTTAAAGAGACAAATTCCCTCAAGGAATAAGTATGATTCAGACCACAGAACCCCGAATGCCATCAGAGACAGTGGTTGTGGAGCTCTGTGCCAGTTCCACTCATTACTTAGGCCGCAGTGAAACCACCCCAGTGAAGTACGGAAAGACATTATAGCCAAACTGGGAAACCCTGACCTTTCTTGTGCCATTAGACACCTTTGGCAGATGACTACACAGCTACCTCATTGCCCTCTTTTAGTTTCCTCTTGTTGCTCCTGAATCTCTTTCAGACACTCTTTTGGATAGTCTCACCTTCTCTCTCCAGCTGTCCTCACAGACTACAGAGCCCTTTCCTCTGGACTTTAACTGCATCTTCCTGTGGTCTTCTCCCCGGACAATTTCATCCATAGATTTCTCTACCATTTCTATTCTGAAATTGTAAGATTGTCAGAAAAATAAGTTTTTTAAAAACTGGATAGTAATCATTCCTGTAAATTGAACCTATATTCTTCTACATAAGAAAGTTACAGTTCTTGTACCGTCCTTATCACTGTAGCATTGTGTCACTTTCCTACAATGCATTAAGCAACGGAACGAGGATCTGTCACATGCTTGTGCTCATGCTCCTCCAGAGAGGTACACGCAGGAGAGTGTTTAATTTTAGTAGCTTTGTATTCACATTCCCATTGCTGAAGATTCAATAGAGATCATAATACCAAGAGTTCTGACCCAGAAATGGGCAATAATAGACACTGATGTGGCTGATAGGCTTAACTTGTCCTCAGCCTATACACCTTGCTCTTTTTTCGCAATTTCAATTGATTTTACAACAAACACGTGGCTGTGAATTGTGGCAGGCCAAGTGCAGACAGTATTCCTCCCCAAGTCAGAATGTGGTTGAAACAAAAGGATAAAAATCTTGCCAACTGTCACAGTATAAACTGTCAACTCATGAATCAGAGCACTTTTAGTGGAGAGTTAAAGGTGAGAGTAATGAGGATTTGGTATTACACTTCTGTTGGTCTGGTAATCTGTCCCTGCCTTATTTGTCCTCTGTTCTTTGTGTCAGAGACAGGGATACTACAGATACGTAAATTAGCTCCGTAGACTAACTTGGCCAAAACCTTTTTAAAAATCTATTAATATTGTATCATATAAGCTTGCTGAAAAAATACACTTTGCATGTAGATAAAGAGAGGGAAATATATACCACTTGCCACCCTAAGAGTCACTTTGTCTTATACTAAACGAAATCTAGTGTGCGTTCTCATCATGTGAAAAATCCCATTCTCTTGGGCTGAGCCTCAAACTCATCTTCAGCTACTTGTCCAACTAAAAATATACACTTGTGCATGTGCAGGGTAAGACTGGAGTTAATCTTGCTTCTCACTGGTGTCATTATTTTACCACACTCCATCTTCACTCATTGATAAAGAAGACTAAGTGGACAAGCAAAGAATTTAGATAATGTTCCAGAATTGTGCTTTTCACAAGTAAATTCCCGGTAAGCAATATTTAAGGAATTAACAGACACAGAAGGAAGAATAATTCAAAATAAACAAAAAATGTAGAATAAGAGAAGATACTTGGTTTTCTGTAAGCCTCATACAGTACCATCTTGCTAGAACTGTGCTGGATGACAAGGAAGCACATTAGACTCAGAGCTAGGTTTTTCCATCAGAAAAACTAGACATCCTGTTTATTTCAGTGGTAGTTATTAAAGATTCTTATAAGTTAAACATAAATATCAAGTGAACCAAAGCCTATATAGGGAGTGTACCAAATACATTCCTACTAAGGGTAATTTTTCTCATTCCTCAAAGTTGCAATACCTGCTTTTCAAGATATTTAACTAAGTAAATCCTTTAAAGACTATGAAGAAATTTTATAACAAAATAGTATTAGTTTACCTACTAAATACTTGCATCATACAACTACCTTGCCTCCCTTTAAAGAGGCTGTTTAAATAATCCCACTATTAGCACATATAAAACACAATTTTAAAATGTATCCCACCCTTCTCCCCACAAATGGTCTTTAGTTGAGTTAGAACAGCTATGAAAAAAACCTTGATGAAGACCTGGTGAAGGTGACCCCTCCATACAGTGTAAATACCATGAATAAACAACATGTGCTACACAAAAGGACAAGAGCACTTTAAAAAAAAATAAAAGAAATAAAAAATCAATCCCTTTCTAGCAAGAGATTGACTGTAACATGTCACTTTGTTGTGAAAAAATGGAAGTACTAACCTAACAAGCTCTGTATGACACTATAAGGATTATTCTATGGAAAAAAAAAGGCAATAGGCATTTTGTTTGCCAGCAATACTGAGAGATTACCATTAGATGTAAAGTCTAGATAACAACTGCACTAATTACCACATCTTGTACCAGGTAAGACTACAGATTGGTTAAAACCTGAAAGTTAAAAATCATTTGGAGAAGATAAACCTATTTGTGATCTAGAATCAGAGACTAAGTGGTCAAAATATAGCAAATGGTGAATTCACCTAAATTAGTTAATTGCTTCAAAAAGGGAAAATGCTTGTAACAAAAAAGTAACACACTGAAAAATATAAACCTAAAAAGCAAAATGACGTTTTGATTCCTAAGTATTAGGGCCTGGACTAAATTAAAGTCACTAAAGGTTTGTTCAGATTAAAACTATTTCAGTTTATTTTTGGATTTTATATAAATGAAGATTTCAGAGTATTTTAATGAAGAAAGTACCTTGACACAAGTAGACTCTGCACTTTTAATGTACTAATTAATAATTATATACCTCATCTAGTTCCAGTGCTTTAGGTTTGAAATTAGAGCTAGACATAGTAAGTGAAGTTGAACTATAGGTCAGCTGTGACTACAGAGATAATTGCTTTGCTGACATATGCAACATAATATTTTTTAAAAACAATAGGTGGGAAGCTGTCAGCTTCCTCTTCCTATAAATAAGTAGAGGCAAAATGTGTAAATTGACTTAAAATTGAAAAGTATATAGCCTCATCAGTGAACTGTTCTGCAGCCACCTCATGGCTGGTTAAAAACAAAATGGAGCTGTAGCCATAGAAAAGTAACCTTGGTGAAGCTGTAATCCTTATCCATTTACAGAAATGGTCATCACTAGCTGTGCTTTTAATTAACAGTTGTGATACTGTTCATGACTGTAACATGTCACTTTGTTTTAATGGTTAATATAGGATGTTTTAATGTCCTTTCAAATCACTAACATAAATTTTGCAATTATGATAGTAACTGCTCGTGAATCAATTTACAGAAACACTGCAGAATGTACAATCATTGCCTCAAACAGGCCAGGAAATTATTGTTTTAGATTAAATAAAGCTTTAGTAAACAAGTATTTATTGGAATTATCTTATCAGTGAGTGAATTTTCCCTTGATTTAGGTTTGCAAGTAAATCCTATCTATTAAATAGTGAAAGAGAGTATTTTTTAGAAAGTGAGGTTCTTTTGTCAATAGGGAGTATCTATTCATATGCAAATAATGCTCTTCATTCATTTGCATTGCTTAGTAGTTAATACTTCTAATCCTAGTTTCCTACCTGTTAAGATAAGCTATATACACTGTGATTTTCTTTTTATTATTTACCACATTCTCATGCACTGTGAACAATCTTAGACTGACTTCCTTCCGAAGAGAAATTTTGAGTTTTTTTAAAATCCCTAAATGTAAACAGATTCCAACTAAAACTGCAAAAAGGAAGAAGGGGTAGGAGAATCTGAAGAAAGTTTACAGCTCGACAGGAGCAGTGGAAGGACTGTGGTATGTTTTCTGTGGTAGAGTGGTTGTGCTAATGATAGAGGATTTTTGGATGAAAAGCTGGGGAATGTACTACAGGGTGACTTAGCAGCACGCTTCCTGTTTGTGGTGAAGTTAAATACTGTATGTTTTCTCCTGTGGTAATATACAGAACAACTCCTTTTTTCTATTTTTTTCCTCCAGTATTTTTTTTTTCTTTATTTTTTAGGATAAAGATTTCAACCTTCATAACTTTCTTTCTGGTTTGTGCAACTACAAGTTTCCGCCCTCAGGCCATACTATGTTGGTCTCGGAGGTGGGCCAAAATACTGAATTGCAAACTGACTGCCAAAATGATATGAAGTTGGTTTGGTTGCCTTAAGCAGAATTGTGGTTTTATGGGTTTTTTTGTTGTTTTGATGTGAAGGGGCTTATCCATTTAAATTTTCCTAATCAGGATAGTTCCATTGTTTCACCTCGCTCCTTTTGCTTCGAATTGCCTGCAGAGTTTATATGCTCATAGGTCCTCAGTTCACATATGGAATGTTTGTTTCTCAGTCCTAGAAACTGGGAAAAAAGAAAGGAATAGTAAAATGCTGAAGTATGACTGAAAACATTTTCAAACAGAACATGGTAGGCTTTAACTTCTGCTGGGGAGGCTGTGAAGTAGAAATAATGATGCTTGATTTATAGTAATCTATTCAAAAGCAGGTCCCCAGAAAATCCTGCAGTAATGTTTTGTAGAACTCAAACAACATTTTTTTTAAAAGCTAAGCACTCTACATGGAGACTTGCAAAATATTTGTAAGTTGGAGTTAAAAAAAAAAATGACAACAGTGCTAATCAACCAGCCATTTGTTCCAGGAGATGCGGCAACAGCAGGAGCAAAAGAGGAACTAAGAGTACTTGTGGGGTAGCTCTTTCATCACATGATGTAGCTATAGCATCGTGGTTACATATATTTTCTTCATCACTTAGACAGAGGTACAGTTATTATTGCATACCAGCACTAAAAAGAGTAAATGTTTGGTGTTTTCTTTCCAATGTAATGTGCACAGTTCCTGAACCTGACTTCAGTGCTTCTTTTTTTCCTGTTTTGTTTAAGATCATTAGTGTGTTCTGGGTTCTACTCCATCAAAAACTAAATTAATTCAATGTCTGAATGTACATCTGCTCAGTTGTCTTGAGTTCTGCCATGTTCACTTGTTTTCAGTCATACTGCAAAGTATTTTTGTAATGTTCTGGCTGCTGCTCTTGAATCTTAGAAGTCAGTCCAATGTAAAAGTTTTACTGAAAAAGGCTTGGCTAAAGCAGTATGAGTAGTATTGTGGGAAATTCGGAAACTTTGGTTAAAAAAAGCTCTTGAGCACTTAAGAATTATGCTTAGCAAATAGTGCTACAGAGTTTGGATTAAAAACTCTTCAATTTGTGCACAGAGATATCAGGCAGTTAGAAATTATTCTCTACTTTCTCCAGCTCTGGAATGACTGACCTTTCTGTTCCAGTTATGGGTGCTGCTTAATACAGACAAATAAAGACAGCACAGAAAAACAAAACAGCCACTAGAGCTAACTGAAGAGAAGAAAAAAAAAACAGATCTGAGTATTTATTTTTAACTGAAACTAGCAAATTGTTGTTAAACTGTTGCTGTAGAATGATACACTGTAACTTACAAACTGATGTGGTTGGAAGTAACATTACATTGCCTGTCACTGCAAACAAACAATTAAATTCACCATTACTTGATTAATTTCATAATTCCAAAGTTATGTGTGGTTAAGATAACATAAACTATGCCCAAATACTTACTGATAAAGTCAGCAAAATGAAATAAAAGGAAAACTTGTGCTAAGAAGAAGAGGTGCATCCCAAGGGAAAGTTTAGAACTGAGCAGTTTGATGGAGCTGGCCTATTTTATAATGTACTAACTTCTGCTGCAAATATTCTACTCCAATTTTAATAGTTTTAGAGCTGTCATTTTATTTGAAAGCTGGTATTGTCAGATTTTATCAACAAGTTTTCAGTACTGGATTTTTTTTTAAACAACCCCTATTATTTCATCAAGTACTTGGGTAAATCTCAGAGCATGACAAGAAATGCAGACAGCTACCTGAGTCTCAGGCATGCTTTAATTATGTGTGTATCAGATGGGAAAAATTCACTGTACTGGTCTCACCTGCCTTTTGAAAAAGAACAAGCCCACCGTGGGAGCAGTGCAGAGCTGGGACCCTTTTCTAGAGGACAATCAAGTACCTAAATTTTGACTCCCAAAGATTTGTGTATCGTCCTTGTCCAACCAAAACAACAGATCATGATTGTTTTTATGATTGCTTTCTCAATATAACTTGACAAGCATAGATTCAGCTATACAAACACAAAATGTGTTTTCTCTTTTAAACTAACAATTATATTAATATGAAGACACCTATCAACGTGAGCCCTCTAATAGTCAAGCATGTGGTAATTGTTTCTACTATCCACACCGGTACATCTGTGCTGAGAAATCCTCAGTTTATACAGTGAGGGAATCTGTAATCCACAGAAACGGTTCCAGCAATTTATTTCGCTGTTGTGCACTACAAGCGCGTGTAGATGACTCAGACATTGGGGACCAGAGCTCTCAAATTTGAGAGGAAACAAAAAAAAAGTCTTTTGTTTGTGGTAACAATAGCTCAATTTTAGTTTAAACACCAAAGTTATCCCTTGTCTCTTGTGTGTTTCCAAAATAAAATACGGGTACGGTAATAAAAAGGGAAAAAAATGAAATAAGAAATAACAAAGGTAAGTCAGAGCCACCTCATGAGGAAACTCTGTGTGAAGCCTCTGAGCGCTCTGCACATGGGACCCAGCAGCTGCTGCGTGCAGATCAGAGGGAAACGAGGCTCTTCCACAACACACGGACTGCCACGGCCATCACCAGCCGCCTCCTGCCCACGGACCAGCCAACTCCGTCTGAACGGAGCCGCCAAGCACCAGCCTCGGCCTTTGCTCCTCCCAGCAACCTGTTCTGAGGAACAACTCAGGTGGGAGCCCTCGGGTAAATCCACCTGCACGCCAGCTCCGTGCTGCCTGAGCCGGGGCCACTTAGGTCCCTCTCGCACTTCACCTTTCTAGTGGGCGTTTCTCTTGGAAATCCCCGAGTTCCGCCATTTCCTGGACGGGCCCCGCCACAGCCCCAGCCCCGCTCCCGCCCCACGGGCGCTGCCTCCGCTTCCCCGCACAGCGCACGCGCACCGCCCGCTCGCCGTTATCGCGCATGTGCCGCGGCGCTGCGCGTGCGTGGAGGCGGCCGGCGGCTGCGAGGCGGTGGATTGGGAGGAGGCGGCGGCGCAACGGGACCAGGAACTGCTCCAGCCGCGGCTGGGAGCGGACGGGGTGGTGTCCGGCGGTGCGTGTCGGACCTATGGGGCCTTGAGGATACAGCCCCGGTGAGAGAGGGGGTTCCTGCTGGAGCGCAGAGCCGGTGGGAGGATGGAGGGTCAGGCGGCTCCGGGCGCTGGCGGCGGCGAGGAGCCCCTGAGCTCTGGCAGGATGAACTCGAAGCGGAGTGGGCGCGCCGCGGAAGAGGAGAGCCGGAACAAGCCCAAGCTGGTGAGCGAGCTGTGGGGCTGGGAGCGGAGCAGGGACGGCCTGGGGAGAAGGAGGAGGAGGAAGGCGGGGGAGGAGGAGGCTGAGGTGCTGTCTCGTTTCCTCCCAGGCAGAGGCTCTGGGGCGGAGGGGCGGGCGGGCCTGGGGGGTGCCGCGCTTTCAGGAATTAAAGGTTCTTTTTTAAAAAACAAATCCCCTGAGGTTCCGTGAGGGTTTTTTGGATGCTCTTTGAAGAGGGAGGTGACAGCTGGAGGGGGGTGTGCGGCGCGCTGAGGCCTCGCTGTGGTAACGCGCCGGGGCTGGCAGGAGCCGGGAGCGGCCGGGTGCTCCGTGCGGGTGGCTCCGGCGGGGAGATGCTCTCCTTGGGGAGAGGTGCGGTGTCAGTGCGGTTCTGTGAGCAGGACCTGATGCTCTGACCTCCCTCCTGCTCACCTTTTGAGTGAAAGATTATAGTTGTGTTTTGGTTTTTTTTGTTAGTTTTTTTTCCTCCCGTGTTGAAGCATCCAGAATATTGGTGGTCATGATGCAAACAGCGTGCTTCCCAAGGGAACTTCTGAATTAATGTGAAAGGGATTTAAAAATGTCTTAAACTTTGCAGTCTTTTCGGAGACACCTGACAAGCATTTGAGCACACATATCCTCTCTAGGACTCTAGAGTTTCTGATACCTGCGCTTTTTGATTTAAAAGAAGATACTTCTACTCACAGACCTGATAATGTACAACATGGGTACATTTCAAGGCCAACAGGACTGGATTGTATCTCACTTTATCAATGCAGTAGCAGCAAAACCAGTTAATATGACAGTGTTTACTTTTAATTCTTTACTTGTTACTTACGCTTACTTGTTTTAAGTTTGAATCAACTCATTTTAGCTCAGTTCCCTGATAGATATTGAAGAGCAGCAGTATAGCAGACACTTAAAACTTACCTGACTTTTCTTATTGAAGAGAATACTAATTGCAAACTTGATTTAATCTGTGCAAGGGCTTTCACAGATAGTGGCAAAACTAAGTCAATAAATAAGTGGTCCCACCTTGTGTTCCTTTCATTGAGTATAAGCACAGTTGAGCTATATGATCAGCCTGAGGACTGCAGGGGCTTTATTTCTCACTGAAAACTAAGTCAGAATGCACGTGGGGAAGATGTTAAATTTGTAGTGTATGAGGCATTAAAAAGTTCCTGAAAGTGACAGTTATTTAAAAGGATGATAGAAAACCAGAATACCAGAAATACACTTGGAATGTGTTTGTATTAAAAGTGACCATGTATATCTTAGCAAAAGGTAACCAAATATGATGTTTTATTTTGTTTCATGGTGTTACTGGAAACAAACTCCTGCTTCCTTGCAGAGGATAAATAGCAATAAACTTCTTAATATAAACAAGATGTTTGTTTATGTTTATACTACTTTTACTATTTCCTAGCTCAAGTAGCTAGGAAGGCTGCTTGAGGATGCCTGCAGGGAAGTGATTTAAGAAAATCACAAGGAAAGTGCTTCTATTTGAAGCTGTGGACAGAAATTTGAGTTTTGCTCTAGTGGAGGAGAACACTTTGTTCTGAAAGGAATGTGTAATTTAAAAAAAATCAAAGTGAAATGAGCTCAAAATTAGATTTAACAGGACAACTATTTCTATTGCATGTTCTTTTCAGTTTCTTCTAGAATCACTAGAGTAGAATTTTTTTGTTACATTTAGTGGGAAAAGCACATTATGTTAGTATTTGATGTCTATTGATGTCTATACTTTTGTTTGTTGAGAGGATGATTACAGTCCAGCAGCAACACGGATCACAGTAGTGGTATGTTGCTTGACTCACATACCTTCTGAACGATAGTTTTGCCCTGAGATAAAGTCACTAGCCTCTTATAATACAACTGAGTGAATGGGAAGGTAGATTTTTTTCATTCTGGATGTGATGTATGCAAAGTGACGTGAGAGGGATTTACCTCTGAGAAAGAAAAGGGATGGGATTCAGGTGTGTTTTAAGTTGGGGCAGTGTGAGTGGACAGCCCAATTTATCAATTACTACATGGGTTTATGAGTGAAGAACAAGGCTGTAATTGAGGAATTGATTCTGCTGAGGCTTGCAATATCTTTAGGTACTCAGAGAGTAACCTTACTTGTACCTCATCCCAGCTCTCTTCACTGTGCAAGTAAGATGAAGGTATATTTGGGACTTCTGTAAGAGAAGCCACACTACTTGTGCAAGTGTTAAGTTGTCACTGAGTTTGTATACAAACCTCAGAGTTTGGTGTGGGGATTTTCTTGGTTCAGCTTCACAGTTTATAATTCATCAAGTTGCAGGAGAGTTATAGAGGTGAATCAAGCTGCACTCTGTCAATTTCTTGTGTATAGTTCAAGGCACTCTATAGTGTGCTGAGAGGAATGTGTGTGTCTCTTCTCCAGAACTTAGTTCACACATCAAGTGGGATGCTGATCGAGGGTTTGGTGAGAGAGAGTGTGCAACTACATGTAACAGAAGATTTATTTTTAGTTCCTGGCATAGCAGCTGAAATTAGGCAAGTCATTGGGAAGAAGTCTGGGATAATGATTTTTTTATATCATAGACTAAAAATGGCTCTAGGTGACAGGGAGCTGGGAAAGCTGAAGTCATGATTTTGAGGGAAGGGAGTCTCTAGAACAAGGTGGAATTTTTTTGTTTGCCTATCCCTTCAGTCTGAAAGTAAAATGTGTGCAGTGGTACTTGGCATGCAGAAATGTAGTGGTTTGGCGAGTTTTTTGTTTGGTTGTTGTGGGTTTTTTGTTTGGTTGTTTTTTTAAGGACTGAAGCCAAATCAATGGCATTTACTCCTGATTGACAGGAAGCAAGACTAGGTTATCCAGACAGGATCTGTGCTAGAAAAGAAAAGAATGGTTTAAATTATTTTTCTGTAAGATAATTGATGCTCATGTATGCACACAAATAACTGAAGATAGGCTATATTAAAACTATGAATTCAGGGGTTTTTTTTTCTGCTTTGGATCATTTTGAGTTATTCAAGTTTCATATAATTTGTTGAACGTGACAACTGCACAATGGTATTTAATTCCATTTCTATACTAGTAGTGTGTAAACTGGAATATTTTTCTAAAACTTAATGTCCGTCTTATGAGCACCGTGACACATCGCAGCTGCTGAAAGAGCTCTGGTTTAATCTTTTTTTTCTCATTTTTCATTGGCACAAGGACTAGAGGTGGGAATGAGTGCCTGGTGTTTTTGTCATTACTTTTATTTACAATGAAATGGGCAGAAAAAAATTAAATTGTTTTGGCAAATAATCATCTGATCCCATGCCAGCCCTAAGAATAGGCTGGCATGAGGTGGTAGTGAGCAGTTATATTCTTACCTGGGTTTGGCAATGTGCTTGTTTTGCTTGTTTAAAAGTATGCTTGTTATAGTGGGGAAACAGACTAAATGAAGGTTGTCAGGGAGATTGCTGGGATTCCTGTGTTTGTTAATCCTTAACTTGGACGTTGTTTGCTCTACTTAACACTTCAGTAACACACGGGAAGTGCATAATTCGGTTGGGTACATAGGAAATCAGTAAGCATATGAAAGTGTCAGGTCTGATTTGACGTAGCTATTGGAGCTTTAGCTGAACCCAAAGTCTTATCAAGTCATTGTCTTTTTAGCTGAGAAGTTGAAGCCTGGATTTTTACAGAAATTTATGGCAAAAGAATGGGAGACAGAGGTCATGAAAAGGGGTAGGAGAGATCGCTGGAGAGGAGACTGAGTGTAAGGGAAAAAAATTGAAGGATGATTAAGCATAAATTGACCAAGACACTGGAATCTCAGTCTTTGGGGGTTTTCAAGACATGGAAACCTGGGCAAAACTTTTAGCAGCCTGGTTTGAATTTAGTGTTGACTGAGTTTGGACCAAACTGAGAAAGGAATGAGAGCCTTTCACTTGTGTGCGGTTCTATGAATCGGTATCTGAGGAGTTGTAACATGGTGCTTCCTGACTATTAGGACACTGGCTAACTAGAAGTTAATATGGCCAATATTTTTTTAATTAAAATTAATAATATATTTTGTCAGTTTAGTATTAGCAGAATAAATAGAAATGTTATTGTGTGTGTAGTGGATAGTTCCATGCTAAAAGCCTGCTCCATTACCCCCAAGTTCACTTGAGGTTTGTGTGATAGTTGTTCAGTGACAGATACTCCACTTGGCTTCTGAAGGGGCTGTCTTCTGAGTGTCATGTTGTCTTTAAAAGTAGGTTAGGAGAAAGATCTTGTGTAACATGAAAAACAAATTGTTAGATGTAAGAGAGAGCTTATTTAGTTGGACAGCAAGTGGATTTGGTGATTCATCCAACAAGGAGCAACTCATACTTTGTTTTAAAAGCAGAAACTGTTTATGTTCAATACTCAAGTCTTTTAAACCCCATGAGCTTTAAGATGAATCAAAAGCTATGAACTCAGCATCCTGACTAATGTGCCATAAACTAGCATCAAACAGTGGAGTAAAAGCTTTTCTCAGTTATTTCAAAACCAGAAGTAAACTGAGTGTGCTTGGGAGGATGGGTTTCCCAGCTGTGTTACCCCACCCATATCGGAGCAGGAGTTAACGAGTGCTGTAAATTACAGGGGTCAGTCACTGCCGGACAGGCTGTGTGCTGCAGGGCCTGCATCCCAGCGCCACCTTTGGCTCCTGAGGTTGTTTGATGTTGAGTGCCTTTGGAGAGATAACGTGCTCTTTGCACATGGATTGTTTAGATGATTGTGTACTGCGTACATGAACTATGAGTCAGGTTGAGCAGAGATTTTTGGCAGATGAATAAAATGTGTTACGTTTGAGATCATAGTGTCTCTGAGTAAAATCAGTCCGTGCCTGCAGAGGATTCTTACTTCAAGTGGATGCTGAAGGAAAAAGGGAACTGCAATGCTTGTGTTTTAGAATACTCTTGGCCTTATTAGGTCAAAGTCAAGATATTCCAGCAAGTGAAGTTAGTTAAGGTGCAACTGTTAATGAAGAGTAAAATTAATGTCTTGGGAAAATTTTGTTCTATTGCTGAAAGATACTGATTAGGCACTACTGATATGGTAGAGTAGGGCATGCTTGGTGATGATGCTTAGGTAAAAGCTTTTTTAGCAGTTGATACTGCCACTGTTTAAATGATGTGATAGATACAATGATAAGCCGATCTGCTTGTGGTAATTAAACTTCCTGAACTGCTACAAACTGTGGAGCTATTCTGTATGACACAGGAAGCTTTGCAAACAAAGCAGGTTCCACCTAGGCAATGTGAAATCCGTTTACAGTGAGAACTGACAGTGTACACATCAACCAGGAGTGGTGCTTTGAGATTTTAAGCACTCTGGTGGAGAATATCCAAGTTATGGATGAACTTTTGGGTTTGTATTGCAAATAGCCTGTAAAACATGCTAGGGATACTGTGATTGCTGGTGACCCAAGATGTTAGGTGGGTTACGAGATGACTTAATCATTTCTGCGTTAATTGCAGTTCTTTAGAGGTAAGCAGTAATGATTTATAACTTTAATTCTTTTAATCTCCATCCAAATTCAGAAGAGAAGTAGAACAAGAGAGGGTGGTTGCTGCTGAAGCAACTGACAGTTTCAGTTTACTTGTTCAACTTTCAAACCACAAGAAGTTAAGAAACTACTAAAATGAATATTTTTACACAGTTCCTTACAACTTGTATATCATGGCCATTCTTTAATTCAGGTTTTTTTTTAATCATTCAGTAACTTTATTTTGGAGGAAATAAGTTTTTTGTTATAAAGGGCCATGGTGATAGAGCAATTACTTGTAACAGAAGAATTACAGTTGAAATACTTTCTTTAGTATTTTTGTAACAATTTATAAAGTTACAGGTAGACAAAGCTAGCTTGTCTTAAACTTGCATGTTATTTTTGTATCAAAGTGATCTTTGAAGTTTTGTGGGTCAAGTAGCTTTTTCCTACAGTATTAGTGGAGTGAGCACCTCTAGGTTTCCCAGTTTCAAGTGTAACTTCCTCATAGGTAGGTAAGCTGAATCTGGCTTAACAGAAGTAGCACTAACACAGTCTCCAAAGGGAATATATTCTGCTTGTTAACTATTTATTAATTGTAGGGGAGAAAGGGATGAAAATTCAATAACCAGCTTTTTGAGGCAGCAGTGTGGGCTTAAGCAGTCTGCATACCCACTGCGGTGTTCTACTGACTCAGGTTTTTGTATGGCAGTGGGACAAACAAGATCATGAAACTGAACCAGTCAAAAACTCTCCTTTTATTATTTTTTCTTCTTTGATTATTTACTAGAGCTAATAAGACTGGAGTTATGGCATACTAGATTTACTCCTTTCTATTGATTTGTCTAAAGTTCATTCATTAGTGCTATTAGGTTATGATTGTGTCTGCTTTTCAGCCATCTTCTCATGATGGCTGTTTAGTTGGATGTGGTGTGAAAGCAGCACATTGTATGCACATGGGCAGATCTGAAAATTATCTGCTGTGGTAATGAAATGATACTGTAATCTACATCATGATAATAAACTATAAACTCATCTGCCTTATAGAAATTGAGAAATACCTTGGAAGTTCAATTCCAGAACAAGCCCACACATGGAAAATATTGTATAGTTTGATACAGGTACTGAAGGTATTTGGTCCACCTAGGTGTGGTAATATTTGGTCTTCAGGTGTAGTGCATACTGAAATATCACCACACCTTCTCTGTTACATAAACCAAAAATGTTCTTAAGAGTTTCCAGTATAAATGGGCTCTTCCTGTGTAAATAGGAAACTGTAGTTTTAGATTAATTTTAGGCTGGTTTGGGGGAGAGTGGGAGAAGAGGAAGTTCAAGGTAATGCATGTGAGAGGTGGCTTTTTTGTAAAGTTCCCTTCTTGATCCTTTCAGTGATCCTCAGAGTAAATCAATGGAGACAAGATGGTATTGGAGAAAGTATTAGGTATGCTGAGTGTGTGATGCATGTTTACTGCTTGTAAGTGTTCTTTGCATAGTGTTATCAGATATGGACGACATCAAAGATGGAAAAATGTTTTTAATAATAAAAAATATTCTTAATTTATGCTTCATAATTTAAGTGTTTAAGCCTGTTTTGAAAGTGTGGAATGTAAGTGTAAAAATCATTAGCTGATGAAAAAAAAGCGTAATTGGGAGAGAATCTTGCTTCTGTTTCTGGACGATTTGTGTGTGTGTATATATATTTTAGTAAACATACTCTTACTGCTCTTCTAGTTGTAGTGAAAATATGAAGTTGTCTCTTTATTTAAAAAAACCCAAACAAATTAACATATTTGTTTAGTCTTTTATGTGAGAATAAATACAGGAGAACTTGCTTGAGGAATGGGAAGCTTTCCGAGTAGGTTTCTAAACTACCTAGTAGTTTAGATCAGATTTCTAAATAAAGAACTCGGAGACAGTCAGGGAATGGTACTGCAGAATCCCAGCACTTGGAGCAACAGGACTGTGGCTGTACAGCCAGGAAAGTAGCAACTGTAATTTTAGGTTATGTAGGCCAAGGGAATTGCAGTAAAGGTATTGGTGGGTACAGGTTGGCTTGAA
Organism: Caprimulgus europaeus; assembly: GCA_907165065.1. The sequence goes on along the minus strand of OU015538.1, from coordinate 16,574,118 downwards.
AGTACGCAGGGCCATTCTCTCCTGTTTTTTATGTTCAGGGAGTAGCTGGTCAGATGTTAATAACTGTCCCATATGGGATCACATAAACAAAACTGCATCATAATGCTTATTTAGTCAAGAAGACAAAAGGAAATAATCACAGATCTTAAATATTATTGACGATACCTTTTCACCATAAGTAGTTAGTTATGTGTTTACATGTGGCTCTGCATAAATTCACACTGGTCTGAATGAACTAATGAATATGACAGATTAGAGGAAGGTAGTTTATAACCAGACTTGAGACAGAAGTTGCAACCAAAGCTTCAACACTGAAGAACCTGGTAACTGATTTTGTCCTGACTTTGACGTCAATACAGGACTTTATTTCTGGTACTGCTGCCAGTCTTAATTCCTGTAAACCCAGATTCTTCTTTCTTTCTCAGCAACAGCAAATACTGTTGTTCCCAGGCAATTCATTTTACTGGAACTGCTTCAGTTGTTCCTTTCCACTCCTCTGTGGCAAGTGGATCTCCCACTGCTTTATTCTCATCAACAGAAAAAAGTGAGGAAGCTCCTTTTGATTCAGCACACAACTTCTTGGCTGCGCTAGAAATATAGTAGGCAAAGTCTGCTGCTCTCTCTCTGACCTGCACAATCCTCTGTTCTCTCTCTGTCTTCCAGCAGTGCAGTTTTGTTTTCATTCTCTCTTTACAGCTTGGTGGAGGCATTCTCAAACTAGAATAGTACAGTGGTAGGCTTTGATAAAATTTCCATCTATAAACCAGATATACAATTTTCATTTTCATATTTTACAAATATACATTCACACTTGAACTTCAGACAAAATATGGTGGCTAAGATGGGTTAGTTTACTGTATTCTGTGTTTCAAACTAATTCCTGAATAAATCATGAGATAAGCAGTAGTCCCATCAGTTAACATTTTGCATTTAAAAACAATTGTTTAATGAATTTAAGGGAGAACCTTTATAAAATTCATGTGGGTGTTCATGAGTAACCTGTGCACCTACCACACTTCAGTATTATGGTAACCCTTTTTTTTTGCTTTCTCCTTTAGCAGAAGATAACAAAGTTTCCGTGACCCATTACAAGCATCTGTAATATTCCTGAATTCTTGTTACTCCTTAACAGGAGATCTCACCTGTACTGAAGTCAAATGATATTATTGGTTTCCTTATTATGTACAATATAATTCCCCTCTATTCACATGCTCCTTTGTTTCTGACTTCCCTGAAAGAGAAATAATCTTCTCAGGAAGCTGTTATAAACAGGAAAGAATAGGAAAAGGAACAAAAAGCCCTTGTGTGTATCACAGCAGCTATAAATGCATTTAACCTGTTATGGTTTGACCACTGAGTTACATTATGGCTCATGCATACTGAAATTACCTCGTGTAGAGTTTCTGTTCTTCAAGGAAAAGCCAAATTTCCTTGCTGTGGCAGCAGCATTGCTCATTTTACCAAGTTTTGGTATCACATCATTTATTATTAGGGGAGAAAAAAGTAACTTTGCCATCAAGTTTTTTTTCATGAAGGGATCAAATACTGCTCTGAGCAAATACTTGATCTTTGCTAGGAAGTCTCTGTCTTGGAAGACAGACATTATTCTAAGAAGTTGTTGACATGATCTCTCTGACCATATGTTCCGAGACTGCTGGGTACAGACGAAATGAATAATGTTCACAAGTAATTCCTGCTTCTTTGGCTCACTGCATCCCTTCCACTGCCAGTTCCTTTGTGGGCTGTGTTTTGGTTGGTTGGATTTTGTGGAGTTTTTCTTACTATTTAAAAACCAACCCAAACAAAGCAAATACACATGTCCTCACTTGTAACTAAAACACTCAATTTTTCAAGGAGCTGCCCAGTATCCAATGAAGCTCTTCACAGTGTAGTCTTTGTGTCGACTTTTGCAACTTGCTATGGGTCTTCTGCTTTGTTTTTAAGTGTATCAGTTCTCTACCAACAGATACATTCTACCACTTTATCCTCTCCTCAAATCATAGCAGAGGAAAATTAAAATGGACTGTGACACTTATTTCAGTGTTTACTGTATCCACAAGAGCAAGAGGTGTGCCATGAAGCCAACAACATGTTCAGTTAAGAATCTTCCCAAAACTATCCTGCATGTAACAGGAAGTATTTAGAAACTGAGCCTGTCACTTGTACAAGGATATTAAGCTGTACTAGCACACAGTGTGAAATAGGAAGCAAGTAAGCAGGAATGGAATTTCTTTTTTTTTTTTTTAAAGTGCAAAAGTAGTGAAGAATTTTCTCAAATCAGTTTCTCAAAGCAGCTTTTGCTTAGTTTTTCAGAATGATTTCAAAAGAACTCTCTCATTGTCAAGTTAACTCATCATAGCTCACTGAAAGAAAATCCTAGGTTTCAACAAAAGATTAGTCCCAAGTTCAAAGCATATAATTGTAGGTAAAAGGGCTGCCTGTCTATAAAAGGATAAAAACAAACTAAGACTACACTTCTGTAAGAGTGAAGAGGAACCTTGTCACAATAAAAAGGTGTCTCTCTTTAGGAAGTGAGGTATAAAAGGAGGAGGCCTATTCTCACTACTCTTAATTGACCGAACTCAGGAGCTTTATAATAGCTTCCACTCAGTCTGAGCAGCTCCACAATGTGTCTGAATGAAAAGATCATCCACTTGCATTCAGGAGAGCCCAGAGCAAGGAAGGAAGAGGAACAGCAGTTTGGTGCACATCAAGTATTGCTATCTAGCGAAACTGGCTTTGTTCTGCTACTACATTGAAAGCAAAGAGCTTGTATCGAAGTGGAAAATTGAGATGAAGTCTCCACTTACTATGTCAAGAGTTGTTTTGACATAGTTTTTCCAGTTTAACTATTCCAGAATGTTTCAAAAGCGCTTCACAATAATATCACACCAAGAAAGCAAAAGCCAAGTTCCCTACAAACTCAAAGCTCAGAAGTCAAACACTTGGATTTTTGAAAAGCAAGCAGCAGAGCTACAGGACTGGATATGGTACCGGCAGGCACGCTTTGCAGAAATCAGCAGGTGTGCAACCAGTACATTAAGGATCTAAACAACCCATTTACTGCCCTAGGAGCTCTTCTGTCTTCATTTGTAACTACATCACAGGAGTTGATCCAATGAGTATTCAAGTGACTAGTTTAGCAAGTGATCTCAGTCTGTTTTCTCAGGAAAAAATTGCTTTCTAATTTTCTTCCAAACCAACTGATTTGTTTGCTGTAGGTGTGGTAAAAAGGATACGCTGGTACTGACAAGCAGTCCTGCCCCATATTGCTACAATAGTACTTGGACAGGTGACTTCTTGTCTGATAAAGTATATCTGTCACTTTTTACAGGCACCTAGTATATGTACAGAAAGCTACCTGGGTGTATCAAAGGATTTTTGAAATTATTCCAATGCACTTCTAATCTACTAGCATTTTACTAAAGGAAGTTTAGGAGGTGCAGCTTTTCAGATAAGCTTTTTTATCAAGCAAAGCATGAAACATAATTGACACTCAAATATATGAATGCTACTTTTAAAAAAATACAATGTGCTTCAAGAAAGACCATTAAAGCTCCCATTACCAGGATTATTAGATTTGAAAGTGAAATTATTTAAGCTTAAAATAAATGCAATGCTAGGTTGCAGATCACACAAAACGTGAGATATATATGGCAACAGTGTGTACATGCTTAGCCTCACAATTCAAGTACATGAAGAAGTAGAATTCCTTGACATATTTTTACTGATTATGCTGCTGACAATTGGTGCTGTCCCATAATATCGTCACACATGACTTCCCTCTTTTCTTTATGCCAATACTCACCTGTTCTAGTGCAACTGAGACGCTGTGTGTAACATGTGAGGTCTTCCTGGAGGTACCTGTAGTTCCTGTGCAGAAGCTTCATAGAAGTTTTTGTTGCTACACTTATTTTACAGAGATTTGCTGGATTGATCGGAATCATTAAAGCGGAAGATTCTTTACAGCTTTTTGTGCTTTAAGGATATGTAGCTATGGAGTTTTGTACCTTCTTATTTGTGTGGGTTGTGGTTGTTGTTTTTTGTGTTTTTTTGCATGTTTGTTTGGCTTTTTTGGTTTTTTAAGATGTGTCCTGTAAAACCTTCTGTTGGTTAATGGTTATGTAATGACACCTGCATTTCTAAATTAAATATTAAAACCAGTGGGTAGAATTCCTGAATAAAAATGGAAGCTTCAAACTAAAATAAACAAGTTTAAATCTTTGTTGTAAGGACAAGGTTTGCCATGTCTCTTAACCTTTGGTTAGTTAATTAATCTTGATTAGTTAAATATCTCTTAGAACATTAAGCTTGCATGTTGAGGCTAGTAAGCTGGTATGCACTACATAAAAGCAATATTGCAGTATAATGGAAAGATCAGTCAACCTACGTAAATGCACCTTAATTTACAACTCATGGCCAGCTCAGGTGATCTGGAAAGCTTTATTACTACATAAGATAGAAAAAGATTTTTTAAAAGTAGACTTGCTGTGAGTTTTGCACTAAATTTTGTGCAATAATCTTGAGTTGTTTAATTCTTTGAATTGTTGACATTGTTCCTGCAGTAGCCTGAGCTGAGCTCACATGAGGAAATAGTGATTTTTATACCAATAAATGTAGGGAACTATGGTGAAAATCTGTCGTTTTTACGTGCAAAATTTCAATTACTCTGAATAATAATGTTGCTGAGACTGACCTTTTAAGGTAAAAAGAATAGTGTAGTGCAGTTGCATTAGTGTATGCTGTGATTTTTACATGCCTTATTGTCACATTCTGTCAGTACTTATGCAAGCAGTGGGATACTTAAACTAAAATTGGCAGGAGTAAATAGAAAATGATATTTATAACTGTTAATGGACAGGGGAGACTACGTTCAAAAGGGAGAAGCACTGTCACTTAAGTGTTCTCAGTGAAGAACTCAGTAAATCAGTAGGAAATAGTTCTTTGATGTAGGAGTTGAGGAAGTTCCATGTTTTGTGTTGATATTAAAAACTAGGAGAGAGATGATACTCTGCTGTCTTAAATTGCATGTGTTTTTATACATATAAATATTAATTTGATATCCCTCATCTGGAAATGTTTTATCATGGAGATTTTTTTAAAAAACCTTTGCCTTTGGGCTACTTCAAAATCAGGGAGTTAGTGTCTTTAGCAAGCGGGAAAAAGGTTGATTTCTTCTCATCTTGTGATGCTCTGGTGGTCTTATAGATGGCTGAAAGAATAATGCTGGAGGACTGACTATAAAAACTATGATATCGTAAACTTCCTGCTGGGAGGGTAAACTGCTTTTGGTTTATGTTCTTAAATCAGCCTGGAAGGGTGATTTCTTTGTTAATATAAGAGACTGCCAAAACTGCCTGTCAGTGAGAATCTGCAGCTACATAACTGCCCTGCCTCTACCTCCAGCTACTTGCAGTTTCTCTTCTACCTGTTAAATGTGTTGCTTATCTTGAGTAGCTACTGGCAGCAGTGTGGCTTGTGCACCGTAAGGAGATCTGGGAGGTGAGCTTGAGATAGCTGAAAAAATGCTGTGTGGTATCTTGCTTTAGGAGTCTGTGTTTTATCCAGAGGAGTTTGAGTGACAAATGCAATAGAAATGTAGAGATGGAATAGATTATCCTGTTCCAGGTTCTGGGAGAGATTGACAGTACTTAAATAAAAAGGGGGAAAAAAAAAAAGTATTTCTAGTGCAAATGACTGCTAAAACAGATACAGAGTTTTAGAACTTCTTGCTTACATAGCTGTCTCTGGTTAGACTTTACTTTATTTGGACTTCTTGCTCAATTATCTCCATTAAAAAGACAAGATTTATTTGCCAGAGTAAGGACATCCTAGTTTTGACTTCAAGATTAGGGTATTACTTCCTCTTTTAACTCCACACTAAGTCCAGGTAACGAGAATACAGAACTGCAGCTGTAAGCTCTGAGTCTCAAACTGCCAAAACTGAGAATGTCACATAGCTATCTGCTGGTGCTGTTTGAAGTCCATGTTTGTTTTGGAAAGCTTTCCAAGAGATCTTGCTGCATTTTTGTGACATAGTGGGGGTGCTAGAGCTATACAGGTTTCAGGTTCATGAGTTCAACAGTCAAAAGACAAGGTGAAATGGGATGGGAGCTTACATTTTCACATAAAATGCAGTGGATTCCATGCTCATTTAGCTGCGGTTTTGGTAGAACACTCACTGAAATTTCAAGTGCTTTTTAATGTTAGAATACATGAAATGTAGACTTATTTATTCTGAAACAGTAGGTAATACTGTCTTTTTTTTTTCTTTGATTTGTTTGTGTGTTTGTTTTTTTAATAGAATATTCAAATAAAAACTTTGGCAGATGATGTGGTAAGGTCTTTGTAACATCTTAATTTGCAATGGTAACTCCACGCTGCATGCTATTTTACTTCAATTGCTGTGGACAATATAACATGTTCTTACAAGGATATTAAGGATATACCATGGTCTTACAACGAGATTTCAGAAAATTGAGTTACTATTCCTGAAGGTCTTAATTTGTAACTTCAGTTGAAGAAGAATAATTGGTGATATCTATTTGGAGAAGCTCCTTTAACCACATTCTAAATACTTTAGTAATACTGTGGCTAATGTTGAAACTGTTACTCAACAGTTAAAATGTTATTTTTCTTGTCTTTTTAACACTAAAAGATCTACAGGAGTTCTTAAAAGTTAGTTGCCACATGTTTCAGGTGGAATAATTTTTGGTAATAAGTGTGTACTGTATGTCAAAGAAGTAGTTTGTATTCAGTAGTACTAACTATAATTCTGAATACTTTGACACCTGTTGTCAAATATTTTTACAGAAACTTATGTCAAACTTGATTTCAGTAAAATTATAAACTTTTATTTTCTGTATGTAATAGTTAAGCCACACTGGCCACATCATTAATCATCATTTACATGTCTGAAATGAAGAAATTGTACCCAATGATCACATAGAAGATTAGTTTATGGCTTTAAAGTGATTTCACCATTACAATCTGATTAAACAAATTTGTTAATTATAAGGTATACTTTATAAAAATCAGTGTGGTGAAATTGATCTTAAATGGCTTTTGACTGCTGAATAGGCACTTTAATATAAGTGAACAGTCAAACTGCTTTTGATGTGTATTGGCTGACTTTGGATACTGCCTTTCAGGCATTGTGTCATCTTTGGCCTTTTCAGTGGGCTGTACTCTAATTTTAGTTTCAAAAAGTGTATTATAAACTATTCTAATAGGGAAAAATGGGATTAAAGTAAAATTCTTGCCTTGTTAAAGTTGTTAACAGTATCCTTGTAGGTATGTGTTTCTGTCCACAAATGTAAGACTTATAAGGAAGAAGAAAACCCAAACCCAACCCCCCTCCCCTCAAAAATGCAAACAAACAAAAAACCTCTAAAGAAATTCAAAGGGTGTGCAGCTTATCTAGGGATACTTTCCCTTCAGAAATTTAACATAGTCTTGTAGGATCTCAAAAAACCAGCAAAGCTAAACAAACAACAACAAAAAACCCAAGGAAAGTAAACATTAAAAAAAAAAAAAGGGGGGAAAAAACCCCTTTCTTCCCCATATTTAACAGCACTTGATCAAATTTCTCCACTTCTGACTAGACTAATCTAAAATGAATCAAAATTTCCTACAAATGAAATACTTCATTGAACTTTTCACACCTTGCAGAGGTTTAATTATAGAAAATATAAACTTGGATTTACATCTCTTCCTAGAGATTGCAATGACTGCTATGAATGGTGCTGGTAACCCTACGTAAGCTGCTGTTAGATGAAAGCACATCTTCATAAGGCCTTTCAATGCCTGAAACAAATACACTGGTATTTGTTGATGCAAGCAGTTAATTTAGAAAAATCACTATAGACATAACGTTCTCAAAATGAACGTATATATATAGTTAAACCCAGTATTATTAAATAAAAAAAAAATCTGACTCTATTCAGAATAATTAAATATTATTAATATGGTAATAAATGGCCTTATAAGGAAGGTGCTCTTGTTGGTTGTTTTCAATATTAACAAATTAACTGAGTAAGCATGCTTTTTTTTTAAAAAAAAAAAAAAAAAGAAAAAAGAAAAAAAGGTGGGGGGTTGGTATGAGGCATAAACCAAGTGAGCCTTAACCGGTGAGACGCCGTTGCAGACCCTCTGGTACGCTTTCACTAATGTCTGTTCCGTGTATTTAACTATGGATGGCTGCTTCTGTGTGAGTAATCCATTACCTGGCTTTTTAAAATGATGCACTAATTTCAGGAGTCCGTACTCAAAAACACTTCAAGGGATTGTGAACTATACTTGGAGCATTAATTCCTCTACAAACTTTATTTTACTTTAGCAGGATTTTTTTATAAGCCTGATGAACTTGTGAGTACCTCCTTCCCAACGCTGGCTTTTTCAGTTGTCCTCCAAAGACTTATAGCTCTTCAGGTGAAGGAACGCTTGGACATTACCTTTGTGGTACCATATTTATTCACTATCAGGATAATTAGGGAGTAATGTGAGAAGATGAACTCAAGATTTTGAAATGCTAAGTGTTTAACATAGATGGTATACTTTTGAAACTGTGAGACATAGTTATATCCCTTTTGCATGTGACTTGTCATGAATTTACCTTAAATGCTGTTGTCTTTCTATGGAAAGTAATCTCTGAATGTTAGAGTATTTTTACTTACAGTTCAATTTGAGTTTTAACTCTGCTGCTTGGATTAACTAAAAATGTGTGTATTACTGCCATGTTATCAGCTACTTTCCTATATTTCTATTTCTGCTTATTTTTAACTGGATGTCTTTGCAGCGTGACAGAATAACAAGCTTCAGAAAATCAGCAGTGAAAAAAGAAAAACCTCTCATTCAGCATCCTATTGACTCTCAACCTTCAATAAGTGAAATCCCACTTGCCCAGGCACTTGTTGATGAGCGTTGCATGAATTTATCAGAAAAAGAAGTTATGGATCTCTTTGAAAAAATGATGGTAAGATTATGTGCTACATTGTTTTATGTGGTTTGAATTTGGTTTTATGTTGTCATTTATTATGTAGCACTGATTTTATAATTTTGGAAGTATTAACTACTTGTGAGGGCCTAGCATAGCATAGGCCTGATAAACCTGGCTGAATTGGCACATAAACAACTGAGCAACTCATAGAATGCTAGTATTATATATGTTTACTTTACTTGGTCTACTTCTACAGAGAAAACAAAGGCAAAAAGCCAGAAATATGAATCTTAAGCTGTTGATTGCTTCCTTAAGATAACCTTTATAGACCTTTAGTTGTAGTAGTTAGATACTGCTGTTGAAATACAGTTTTTGATAAACTTAAGTAACTCAGGATTAAACTTAAATGCAGACAAACTGGAAAAAGTCACTTCTCTGTTTAAAAACGAGCCATTTGTTTAAGAAAAGGAATATAAAAGTAACAAAGTGATAAAAACCATGAAATAAAATCTTGATGTTGTGTGATGTGTTTCTTTACAGGAAGACATGAATCTAAACGAAGAACGTAAAGCTCCTTTAAGAGATAAAGACTTGACCACAAAACGTGAGATGGTTGTCCAGTACATTTCTGCAACTGCCAAATCTGTAAGTAGTCACGTCTCCAAGACAGATGAAAGTGAGCAGCTTAGCTTCATGAGTGTTAACAGGAATAATAAATCTGTACTTACTAATATACTTTTAAATGTTTGCATCTGTGTCTGAAGGGTTAGTTTGTGTTTCAGTTGTTGGACAATCTGAAAGCTTGATACTTTCTTGTAATCCTTAAGAAACTGCAAATCCAGTGATGTAGAGTAATGGATGGGACATGAGCATATTTCTTTGGATTTCATCTTACAAATTTTTAGTACCTTCTTGGAAGGGATAGCATGACTTAATGGTTTCAGTAATGACATACATACTGGATGTACAATTTGCAGCATTAGAAACATGAAATCAATATATTGAAAGTATGTAAAATTGAAGTAAAGTCAGTATTTTAGCTGAATTTGAGTATGTTGAGTACTGTAGCTGGCTTGAAGACTGCATTAAATATTCTACTAAGAAATGTTCTGAAGGTAAAAAACAAAATCATTCTTTTAGTGAAAGCTGGTGTTAAAATGAGTTTCAAATTATATTTTTAGTAGAAAAAAATATATTCAGACCTTTAATTTGTGTTGGTCATTCTCTCTAGTTAAGTTGATTGATTAACCCTGATAGCTGATGAAGCCTTCATGCAGAGTTTTGGAAGCCTGTCTGTTTCAGGGTGCCCAAAGTATAAGGGAACAACTGGATGCCCTAGCATTTGTTGGGGTGGAGAAATACAATTTCAAGTAGCGAAGAGCTGTAATTTATTTTCTGCAGGGGTACTAATAGTAGTGGGACTATTAATACTGATCAGTTATAAAATACAACAGTAATGCTTCTTGTGTGTTAAAAATTTGCTATGGCAAATATAGTTCTTGTAATGTGAAAGGAGAATATACCACAAAAATTAATTGATGAAATGGAGATAAATGCATATGTTGTGATTTCCCTAGAAATAAGTTTTGTCCTGATTTGTGCTGCTATTTGTTATATAAAGAATTTTGAAGAAGCTAGTGGTGAAATCTGAGGAACTGAATGTATTGCAGTATTGGGAAGAAATGGTGGTGAGGGTAGCTTTGTGCATCCAAGGGTCAGTACTATGCTTCAAGAGATATAATTTGCTATCAACATATAGTTCTTCAATAAAATTAAGTAATACATACCATTTTATTTTGAATTTGGGATGAATGTAATCTTTTTTTTCACACTTAAGTTATTGTGTGCACTGAAAGGTTACTGGAAATTAAGACTGTGTGGAATAATTTTTCAAGTACATAATGGTAGCACTGTGAGCAGTTCTGCAGAGCTGAATCTGAGTGCTGAATACAGAAAACATTAGAAGACAATCTATTTCTTGGTGAAATAAACTGACAAGTAAGTTTATGTTGGTGTCTGCCTAATGAATCTATAAGCATGGACTGCAAGCAGTGCAGTTGACTTGTTTTTTTTTAACCTTTAAAATCAACTCTACAGAGTTAAACTTCAAAAAATCAAAACTACAGTGAGATGCAATTATGAAATGCAAATGCTTTACCTTGCATTGTAAACTGAAGTGAGGAAAAACTTGCATTATAATGTGAAAATGGTGATTTATGTTTCTGAGAGGAGTTCCTGCATGAGTTCATCTTAAACGAAATCCACAGTCCTGGAAGGAATCCAGTGCTTAAAGGGTAGTCTAGCTAAAAATAAAAAATTACTGGATAATTATTCAAGCTTATGCAGTGAATATTATGAAATTTCCTGTTAATATACTTTGCCTAGACTATATTTGGGAACTATTGATTATGTATTGGAAGGTTTTTGTCTTTGCTTGATGATCAATGTTAAATCTTAAGTTTTTCTTAGTAAGCAAAAAAAAATATTGAAGCAATAGAAACTTTCACAATGGAAGTACTTGGAATTCTTTCCCAAAAACATAGTTGGACAATGATGACCTGTTGTATATTGATATTGAATGTAGCTGCCTAAATGCTTTTGTAGCTGACTAAGAAAAACATGCCTACCATTGCATGTCTAACTGCTTTAACAGATTGCATTGCTGCCACCATATGCACTGCAGCCTGGGAAACTTAACAGAACTGGGAATATGATTGCTAAAATATACTAACAATAAAAAAAAAATCAAATCCCAAAATGTCCTCATATGTGAATGTGCTCTTTGAAATTAAGTTGACTCCAGTATGGATGTTTTACACATATGCCAAATGTTTTTCCTAATGGAAAAGGAGCTTGTATTGAAATTTGTGTGCTTTCATAAGTCCTTCTTGCAATTGAATCGCAGCATTTGAATGGAATAATTTAAGGCTGTTCAGAAATATGAATGACCTTTCTTTTGTGTGTTACCCTAATTTAGCTTTTAAATAGCTAGCATCTTAACTGATTTAAAAAATACAAAAAGTAAAGCTCAATTGTAAAATGTTGATTGGGATCTTATAGTAAAGCAAAACCTCATTTTCACTGTTAATTTCATCATCCATTCAGCTAAACTACTGTTGTACTCGGTTGAATTCAAGCCCTGACCAATTTTTACTGCATCATGAATTGTCAAGCTCTCCTTTCTTCAGGCCATCTTCAGGCTTGTCTTCCATGAAAATGCTGATCGCATTCAGAATGATCTTTCTTAAAATTTTCTGCCTTTTTCTTTGGTCACAGATAATTGTTCATCTGTTTTCCTTTTTTATACTGAAAATACTTGGGCCTTTTCTTCTGCTTAGAGCTCATGAATCACACTTCACAGTTGATATGCCTTTTCTTGCAGTTAATTTCATGTTTGTTTTAGTTAGGCTTTTGAGCTCTCTCCACTCATTTGAAAATATCACACTCATTTGCTGATGTTGTCTTAACCAAATTATTTTTAAATTTGGTGCTTCTTTTTCTCTGCCTTGTGTGCCATCTGCAGCATGTTGACCATGCTTTTCTGAAACACTGCGCTATCTTCAGAGCTCTGAGCGAGAAAGAAACTTTGGTTTTCAATGGATGAAAAAAACCTTTCCTTTTCCTTGGGGGATGGAGGAAGTATAGAAGTTAATAAGCTGGATGCTTTCATGTCAAGTGATGATCTGTGTTTCTGGTTCCTTCTCTCACTCGAAAAGTTGTTGACCATAGGAATTATACTTGGGAAATGGTGATGGCTGAGAATTCTGTTTCAGAACTGAACTTGGTGACATCTCATGCCATATTGAGTGAGGTGAAAATTGATGAGAGGAAAAGGTACAAAATTAGGAAGAGATTGTCTGGTGATGACAGTCTGTCTTGTGCTTGTAGAGAAAGCTTCAGCAGGGAGAGGAGAGAAGAGGTGATTGTGGAAGACTTCCTAAAAGAATAGTGGAAGAGATGAGAGTAGAAAATGAAGGAAGTAGAGGCTGAACAGTACAGTCAAATTCAGACCTCTGAACAAAACTGTACTGTCTCAGGATCTTAATCAGAAAAAAATAGTTATTTAATAAACTGGACTATCAAATTGCAGCAAATAGCTGACAGGGAAAGGCCTACAATATTTAACCAGAAGTCCATAGTCCCAGTGTTCATGGCAACACAATCATTTGTGCAAAGTGATAGAACAGAGCATAGATGTGCTACCTTCCTGCAGAGTTTCTTCTCTGTCAAGTCAACTTCTTGTCCATGAATATGCAGAGATGCTGTTCCCTGGTAAAGAAGATAAGATGCAATTCTGAAAATCACTGTTTAATTATCCATGTAATTTAAAGCATCCATACTGAGCAGTTGCAGAAAAATGCCACATGAGATTTTCTGAAATGCAAGTTAGATCTATAACTGTAGGCTATATTTTTGATTATGAGAACTTAATTAAATTCATTGATGACATCATCTAAATAGATCAAAAGCTCCATAATAAATGAAATCATTACACATCCAAGGAAGTCAGTAAGCTGTTAGTTTTTTCTGTAGTTTTCTTAGTGTTATATGTAAAATCTGACTTGATAATTTTAACAAAATGCCATATCTCTTAATCTTTCAAGATGCAGATGTCAAGCTAGGTGTAGTTATTTGTTTGTAAATGTGTAAAATACTGATGATTCAGCAGCAGAACTTAAGAATTTTGAATTATTTCTCCTGCAGTAGAATACTGTTTTCCTATTGAGAAGCTGTAACTCTTAAACAGATTGATAAAGTAATAGAAGAATGTGACTTCTACTAATGATTAAACACTGAAAAAAATGTGTGATGCTGCATCCTACTAAGTACTTTGCTGTGTTTATTTATGTATTATTATTATTATCTTTTTTACACAATAACCTCTCTTGGCTGACCACTGCATGCAGATAGTCGGAAGTAAAGTTCCGGTGAGTATGAACATGATAGTTTTGTTATTTCTTATGAATACAGTTCCATCTTTAGGGATTAGGCTGCAATATTTTGGACTTCTATCTTGGATTTAAAAGTTCAGTGGGCATAGCTGAATCCTTGTTTTATCAAAATAATTATCAACTACCTCAGTCATATTTATCTTACCAGTATAGGATCATTGATTGCACTTTTGAAGGATCTATTTTTAAGTTTTCAGGAATCTATTTCCAAATACTTCAGACTCACTGAGAACTCATCTGTTCATAGTGAGTTCAAATATAATTTAGGCTTGTCTTGCTTTTTTTTTTGAAGGCAATCACTTGAAACTTAAAATTTACAATATTTGTCTTACCTAATTCTGTTTAGATGTGGATTTTTTTTAATGTCCTAGTTGTTAGTATTCATAGTTTCTCATGGAAATGTCAGCTGCTGGATAGCAGTGTGAGAGTAAGATGAATACAGAGGTTTCAGAAGGTCAATTAATAAGCATAAGATGGAATCACTCACAGCATAAATTTATTAAGTACTAAGCTACATTTTATGTTGTTAAAAAAAAAATCACTAAATTCAATCATTACAAGTATTTGAGACTTAATTTGTTGGACTGAATTAAATAAATTTTTGTATCCTGGAAAAAAGGATTTTTGGGTGAATAATTACATTTACATTTTAAATGATAACTGAAAGCTATGTTCTTTTTAATTATGAGTGGACTTTTTTTTTGATTGCAGCCAAAAGAGGCTTTCCAGAGACTGCTTAAGTCATATTCAGTACTTATATTTTGTAGTAAAAATAATAAAGAGCAGCCTATGACTTAAAACTGCCTAATTATTACCTCAGATATACTTAAATATATAGCATGTAGGGATAAAAATATTGTTGTTGGATTTGTTTTATTCAGTGCTCTTTAAATAGACTTTTCTGTCTGTACTCACCAGTACTTTTTATTTCTGTACACAGTACTGGTTCTTACACTGATTCAGAAAATACCTAAGCACAATTAAAGTATTTAAAGGTATTTGATTTTTGAGGGGACAAATTATTAATTCTCCAGTTCAGTGCTTTAAAACCAGTTTCAGATAATTCCTGCTGCCACATCATTTCCTCATGATATGAATTAGCTTGAACAGCTGCTTTGTGAAGAGATTATTTTATATAGGAATCTGGTTTATGCAGAATGGGGAGTGAAGACACTGTGCTGTTTTAATTTGCTGTCTGATGGAGTGCAAGAATAACTATGCATTAAAAGCATGTTTTTGCACAGATAACTTGTAAAATAGTAAAATAAGAAACACTGCTCTTGGAGGATGGCTTTGGCATATTATTGCTTACAGAATGTGTGCATCTTGGTGTGCTGCTTCTCAGTAGATGTTTTTATAGGGTTCATCTTTGGGACTTGATTGTATCTGCCAGCATATATAGTTCTTTTCCTGAAGACTTAAAGATTTACTGTGATTAAGGAGGAGAATAATTTGGGCTGTTGATGCTAGTGCTGTTGGGTTGTAGTGACAGTTGCAGAGAAGTGGTTTACCTGTTAATGGGGAGTTTAGAGTTTTAAGTTTTACTTAAGGTCTCAACTACTGGTGCCTACTTGTCATTTTAGCTGCCTGCAAAGTAACCTTTCCTTGCTTTTACAGACAGTGATAATTGCATTGAAATGGCAGCTGTGCATCTTCTCTTTATCTGTAAGGCATTAATGTAGATGTCTAAAGTAGGATTAGCTTGCTAATTCTACTTTTAATGGGTTGAATTAATGTCTTTGGCTGATAGCTACAGGGTGAAGTGAATATGAACGGTGTAAACTACCAGTTTCTAGGTCAGGAGCTAATAGAGCTTGAAGAAGGATACTGCTTTTGCAAGTCAAATGCACAACTACTAGTGTATGTGTTTTAAAAAAAATAAATTAAAAATTGAAAATGCTTTTATGGCTTTCCTGAAAACAAACAAGCAAACCGCCCCCACCCCTTTCAAACATCTTGTCTTATCTGACTTTGTTATTATAGTAGCTTCTTTGCTTGAGAATTGTACTAGTATAAAGTATGAAAAATCTCTTCAGTTGGTCATTGGCAAGGGGGAAAGAGTAAGTTATTACTTACACTTTGTTCGCAATTATGTTGGTACTGGTTACATGTTTCTGTCTAAAGAGTGATTAATTTTGTGATTTATAAAACAAGGATAGTGAATTGGATAGAGGCAACCATCTATGATATTGTGATATTTCTATTCAATATACTGGCTGCTAATGTTCTCACTAAAGTAAACACTGTCTCATGGAAGCAATCTGCTTCTGACTTCTTCAGCTGATCTTGGCTTTAGCTTGAGACCTAATGAGGTCTGAATTATCTGGTGCCTTGAAGAGGGGTAGTTTGTGCAGTTTTTTCTGCTCTTGTATTTTAACTGTTACAGCTCATCCATTTGGTTCAGGTGTGCTTCACAGTTCTTTACCACCAAGCAGAGAGAGTATCTCCTTATTTCCCCATGGAGGGTGAAATGCTTTTGATTTCCCACTCTGTTAGATATTGGTTCTCAAGCTTGTTTACTGGCAGGTCTCTGGTGTCACATCTGAGTAGTGTATAAAGCTGGACTTTTGCTAAGTCCTGGGTACAGACTTTATTTGTCTAGCTAACAACTTTGAAGTCACCTGGAGTCAAAGTAGAGTAAGCTAAACTGAAATAAAATCTCTAAAATATTTAATTGTTGCCTGGTTTTCTAAATATAGTTTTTAAAAAATTATGTAGAGAGAAAACTAAAGTTTATTTTTCACTATATCCTGTAAGGTAAGGTGTAAGGTGTCTCTCCTGTCTCTGTTGTCCCTTAAACTCTGAAAAATGTCCTAAACAGACTTGACTTGATTAGATTTACCCCTTTAATTGGAAAACAAACTAGGTTTTCTTTTATGTACTTGCTTTTTGAGACTTGCAGGAGTTCCTTTAAGCTCAGTTTTTCACTAAAACTTTGTCACTTCTAACTTCCTCAGAGAAGGATTTTTAAATGGGTGATCCAGGCTTTCGTTTGAGTTGTCATAAATGAATAATTCCATGCCTTAATTGTAATACTGTGAAGGTGACTGATCATAAAGTAATTTGAGATTTTCAATCTTACGCAGTGATTTCATCTCTGAAAGTTCTTGTGTGGGACCTAACCCTCTGAGTTACTTTGTACTTGCCTTTTGCCTTTGTCTTTATTAGATGTTCTCTATAAAGCTTATCTTTCATTGAGACCTTGTACTTCCAGTTAATGAGAAGAATGTTAAAATCTGATCCATGTAAATGCATAGCATTGCTTAAAAATAGTATTCCAATCCAAGTCTCTTTGAATAGGGAAATAAAAGAAGCAGCACCTGGTTTTAGCACTCCAATTAGTATGGCTAGAGGTGAGAGTGGATTGAGACTGAAAAGTTGATTGCAGAAAATATCAGAAAGTAATCCCCTAAAATGAGAATTCTGTAGCATGAATTAGAGTACTTGGCTGAAAGGTTTTGAGAATGGTTTTCTATGAGACGTCTTTAGTGATCATCTGTTTTGTAGAGGGGGGAGAAAAGGGGAGAGGGGATGCTTCCTTATTGTTATGCAGTTAAAGGTGCTTAGAAACAAGTAAGAAGTAAGGCACAGTAAGGAGGCTTTGGAGATCATGCTGCTACTTGCTCTAAGTTTTAACCTATTTTAACTGTTTTTAAGGAAGTCATAGGTCTTCTAAAAACAAGGGGCTAGACAGAGGAGAGGAGCCTCACTAATAACCTCGACTGCATAACAAGAGCACACTTAGGTTTGAACATGAAAGAAAACATAGCAAAAACCTTAAACACCTCATCTGAATAGGAATCTCCTTTGGAGCTTGCAGCAGGCTACAGTGGATGGGCTAACCCCAGAAAGTCATCCTTTTGGAAAAACAAATTTATCTTGCATTCTAGACTGCTTTTCAGGTTCTAGCTTAACATGTAATGGCATTTGCTTGCAGTTGCAATTATCTCATCTCTATGAGGATTTTGTGGCTTAGAGCAGTGCTTCTGTTCTCTTCTTTTACTCTTAGAGTCTGGGGTATGGCTGTTGTCTGAAGTTACAACTGTATCCAGTGTTCTGTAGATGTGTATGTTAGTTACACATGCCATATTTTCAGTTTCCATCCAATGCAGTGAATGGCATAAAGCTGTTCCTGTTTTCTAGTTCTTTACCTTATGGTCTTTCAGAGTGCTGATTTTTCTGAACTATGATGATTTTTAATATGTAGTGCTAATATACTTATCTGATTTAAAGTCAGTTTCTACTCTTGTAAAGACAACCTCTACCCATTTATTTCTTTTTTTCTTTGGTGGAAGAACATCTCTTTATTTAGAAGACTGATAGTGACAGATTGTAGTTCCTTTATATCCTGTTTGCTTGCCTTTGTCTGCCTTGGTCCTTTGATATATAACGAGTGTGTTATCCAACTAAAGGCCACTATGTGTGTCAGCAAGAAATGTCTTCAGAGCTGACATGGTCCAGATGACATTGTTATCTTAATACATTCACAATCCGTGTCAGAATCTTGTTTTGTTGAGGTGAGAAAAAACAATCTGAAAGTATGTTGTGGATAGTTACATAGTTCTGTCATCTGCATTAATACTGAAATGTATGTAGGTCAGAATCATTAACTGAAATGTAGACAAGTCATTTTGTTGTCAGCCATACTTAGTGGCATTTTTTGAAAATTAATGGTAAGAATTTGAATAGGGCAAACCAGAAACTTCATAAAAAGTATAGCTTTTTGAAAGAGAGACAATTAAAAGATTACAGTAGTCAGAGAAGTTCCTGATACAATTAAACTAAACATATATAAATCCTGTTCTAGGCCAGACACTTTTCATATTGCCTTTAGATCCCATGACATCTTTATCAGGTTCTCTTCAACAGAACATTTATAGCTAATGAGCTTTAGGAATTGCATATTAATCATAACCACTCTTCCGAGATAAGTCTACTTTTCTGCAACTTGTCAGAGCTGTACAGAAGATTAGTTGGACCCTTTGGTAAAATGCTTTGTATATTGTTCATGATTTTTAATACTACAGCTCTAAAAACTGATTGTCAGATATTTTAATGCTGAAATACTTTCTAGATAGTTATTCTTCTGTAATGGCACTTCAGTAGGGAGGTGAGCTCTTTGTCAAATATTCCATATGATTCTTTTGTAGCAAACAAGTTCTTTTAGAGATCCCTTGTTAGTGGCCAAATATGGAATTATGATACAGCAAGAAACATTGGGTCATGCAGTTGCATGATTTTAAAAACACTGATTTAACAGTCAGTGGATACCAGCTGCTTTTCAAAGTAATTTTCAGTAGCTTTTCTTCTTCCTTTCTTTTAGAGAAGAGAGAATTAATTCTAGGGTCAGGATATGTCCATAGCTTTCTTGAAACAGAAGACATGTACAGTGGGATTGATCAGACAAGATTAATAACAAATGTAGGGGTTTTGTATCTCTCTGTTCATGGTTGTTTCTAATACAGTGTTATGAAGTAGGTGCTAAATGAGAGTGTGCAGCAGTTAAACATGTTAATACAGCTGAATGGTGGAATTATGTTTTTATATCCACGATGTAGTACATGCACTTTAATCAAAGAAGTGAAGAAGATTCCAGAAAAATATTAACCCTTGTGAATGCAAAACCTAAACTATTAAACACTTAGGACAAATCAAAATCAAGTCATTTGTCTTAAATAATTGTACAGAAAAAATGGTGATTTAAAAATTCACGTGGAAATATTGGCCCTACTTGTTGTCATCTGAACGCTGCTGTGATCAGCATAACATTAAGGTGCGTCCTGTCTTCTGTGATAGGGTGGACTGAAAAACAGCAAGCATGAATGCACGCTTTCCTCACAAGAATATATTCATGAATTGCGGTCTGGAATTTCAGAGGAAAAGCTCCTTAATTGTCTAGAGTCTTTGAGAGTGTCTCTAACTAGCAATCCTGTCAGGTAAGTAATAATTTCTGCTGTAGTTTCCACCATGCTGTTTTTGCTAAGCATTAGAGAGTTGTGGGTTTGGCTTTTTGGTTTTGTTTGTTTTTTTGAAAACAGAGTAATTATGCTAATGTTTGTTGGCATGAGAAAGTAGTTGTCAGCGCACTGGAAAAGGGTAAGTGAAATGTTTGCAACTGTCTGCAGTTATCTTCTCACCTTTCACAGTGGTTCTTGACAACTTGTAGTTGTTGAAGCCAAGCATTTTTCTTAATGGTTCATGAGGCCTTCCTGGGAAGTGAGAGTCAAAGCAGCATCTATGAAGATATGTCCAAGCAGTATTGGAGACATAGCTTTGCAAGTTTAACATTTGATAAAGAAATAATTAAAAGCATTTTTCTTCTTTTTTCCAGCTGGGTTAACAATTTTGGACATGAAGGTCTTGGACTTCTGTTGGATGTATTGGAAAAGCTTCTGGACAAGAAACAGTAAGGACTTGGATCACTTGAAAAGAGAGGTGGGGGAGCTTGTGAAGATTGTTTATACTTACATTATTTTCCTCCTCCTTTTCAAGGCAAGAAAGTATTGATAAGAAGAATCAACATAAACTTATCCAGTGCCTCAAAGCATTTATGAACAATAAAGTAAGAAATATTTAAAATTCAAATACTTCTAGCATGATTGTTTTTTGTTGACTTCATGATCATCTGTAGCATGTTGAGTCTCAGAAAGGGAAGGAAAGCTTGTATATCCAGTGTCAGCTGACTCTTTGGAAATGTAGGTCTTAAACTCAGTGTAACTTGTTGAGGGTCTTGTTCATAACCTTTCTGAATATGCATTTTGTCTTAGTTTTGTTAAATATTACTGATTTTTTGAAGTAAAATACTTGGCAAACAGAGGATGTTAATATGGGTTTAAGGTAAGTGAATTTGGAAATTAATCACTTGTGAAACTGAAAGGAAAAGATTTTTTTCTAAATTCAGATTTCAGTACAATTGGTTTTGTAATACAATGTACTTTTCATCTGATTTTAAATTGGGTATGATTTAATATCTTTTAGTTAACAGTTTTTAAGTTGGTAGGTAGTGGGTAAAAGATAAAACTTCAGTCTAGTTTAAGTTGTATCTAACTTATTTCTTACATGAGTTACTCAGGTTCACAAAGTGGGAGTACTGTTTCTAGGAGTTGATGTGCTAAACTTGTAATTTTGCTTTATTTGTAGCAAAATCTAAAGTATTGTTACAATGATTTATTCCCCCCTACCCCTAACAGGTGCAGCTGTGCATTGAAATAACTTTTAACTACTGTTACTCAGTTTAGTAAAATCTCACAGAATGGCCTATCTGATGAAGTGGGAAAAATAAACTTAAATGGGCACGTGCTTGCCCCTGCTATTCCTACACTGACACTGTAACTTCAAACAATTAGTTAGCTGATTTACCAACTATCCTGCAGTTAGTGAAAATGAAAAATAATGCTACCTTTAAATAAGTGCCAATGTGTAAGGGTTTTTTTTATTTGTCTGTACAGAAAGTGAAATAGAATATACAATAAATAAAAGATAGTTGTTTCAAAAGAGAAATGCAACATCTCTCAGTCATTGTATGGAAAATATTATTTCAACTTGCCAGGAGCTGTTCTAGTAAAAGGAAAAAAAAGAATGAATTTTTCATACTGTTTCAGATATAGATAGGAAAAAAAAAATTGATTTTTTTTTTTTTTTTTGATAGATACCTCATTTTACAAGATCCTGTATCTTCCTTAGGAGCTAACTCACTTTCTTAGGAGAAAGCCTCAAATGTAAGATTGGGAAGACTGACTAGTATTCCCAAGCCGTAATGGCCAGAAGGTTGTAGTAGCATGTTGCTAAAATTCATATGAGGAGGAGGGGGTACAAGGATTCCTGGGGATCTGAAGCCCAAAGATGAGGATGAGTATTCAAGGCAGATGATACAATCTTTTCACTGTAAGCTTTTTGTTTCTTTAAGTACGGATTGCAAAGGATTCTAGGAGATGAAAGAAGTCTCTTGCTGTTATCAAGAGCAATTGATCCAAAGCAACCACACATGATGACTGAAACAGTGAAAATACTTTCTGCTCTCTGCATTGTGGGAGAGGAAAATATGTAAGTAAGATACTGCAATACATTTTTTTTTTTTTTTTGAATGCTCATGAGTTGTCAGTTTGGACACAGGTGAGAGAACTTGTCAGTGAAACAAATGTAACCTGTTAAGTCTTTATTTTCTTAATGTAGTTTAAATGAAAAGAGACTTTCACCCCTTCTGATGCATCAATCCAGTATTAAATCAGACAAAAGCAAATGAGCAGAGATCTACAAGCCATGGCTGAATTGGAAGGTCTGAAAGGACTATGATTGCTTACTAGAGGAGAGAAGACTTAATGAGCCATAACTGTTCATAAATGGCTGCTGAAAAAAAACCATATATAATATATATAGTATAATCAGGAATTGTGAAATTTAATTATGACAAGGAAAGCTGTCATTTTTAAAGACACGTTAGAACAATTTGTGTTAGCATAAGGCACTGCTGAGACTATTATTGTGGTGAGTATTGAGATTGAGACATTTCCCCTGAGGAGGGGAGATGAATTTATATTTGAAAATTACTGACTTGACACCATGTGTTAAGATTTTTTTCATTAGTTTAAAAGATAATAATGGAGAAATAAATATCTATATATGGATTTTATTAAAATATCACCTCTCTATCTAAACAGAATAAATTTGACAGGGCAAAAAGTTTACATTTAAAGCTGAGGTTTTGAGTAGTTCAAGTTATGGAGTTATGTAGCACATGTCTATGAGCTTTTTAAAACAAAGATAATCATTTGGCATATGTTTGCTTTGCTTTACTGAATGTCTTAGTTTACTAAAGGTTAAAAATGACAAAGTCCATGTCTTCTGTACAATAAATAGATAAAAACATTTTGATTTCTGAAAAGACAATTTATTAGAATTCCCAGATATCAAACACATCACCTAGGTGCACAGCCTTGCAAAGGTAGTGATTTTTTTCCCCTCATTGGTTGTTTCTTAGCTGAATGTCACAACAAATTAGAGATTTATTCACCTTTTTAAAAAATTCAACATTAATCTTGTAGATATCTTAAAACTTGGTTTTTGGTTTGTTTTCAGCTTCATATAGATAAGTGTAGATACATGCATTCAGATTCTCTGTCAGTGCACTGAAGTCTTGAGTTATGGAAATAGTGGACTTAGTACCTTTAAGATGAGGAAGTTGGCTGTGGTGTGCTTTTTTGACAGTTTATCTTTCTTTTAGTCTGGACAAGCTTTTAGGTGCTATAACAACTGCTGCTGAAAGGCACAATAGGGAACGTTTTTCGCAGATTGTTGAAGGACTGGAAAATCACGAATTCTTACAACTGCAGGTGGGTTTACTTCTTTATATGCTTGCTAATACTTCAGAAATAATCTAAAATATTAGAAGATAGTGTATTATTTCATGATTTTTAAATTATTTACCAGCAAAATCTTATTGCTATTACCCCAGTGTTCAGTAAAAAAGCAAAAATTAGTAGAAATGGCTTGCTGATACTAGATTTTCTAGTTGATAATGGTATGAAACCAAGAAACTCACTTTCTTGCCCCAAAAATAGGGTTATAAAGTCTTGACCTTAATAAAAAGAGTAATTCATGATACTCCTGTTGTTAGATACCAAATGTAATGCTTGGGTAATAAGACTGTAAAAGCATTTTGTTATCTTTGTCACTGCTTAATCTTCTTGACTGGGAATTTTGTGTGGTATAATGGACCAATAAAAACCGAGCTCTGTTTGTCCTCTGAAATGTTGTAGTTATCGTTACTGGAGCCCTGAGGAGGCTGGAGTTTAAGGAGTTGGAGGTAATGCTCCCTGTATATCTTCTGGGTTTAGGGAAGAAGCATGAAACTTATTGGTCTTCTGCTTTATGACCTTGTTGATTTAAAACAAATAAACAAAAACAACCACACAACATTCCTGCTCCCCCTGCCCCCTCCCCAACCTCACTTAGACATTAGTAAAGGTACAATTGCAAGACTCATTAACTTGTTTCTGACAAAATCGTTCTTTACTCGTAATGTATTAGCACAAGCCATTAAGCCAGAGTCTCTTCTGGCAAAAGCAATCATAGCAGATGGCACCTCTTCTCTCTATTAATTTCAGATTGGACATGTACTTTGGCTTGTTAAGTCATGTCATAGTAGTAAAATAACAAGAATCATTCAAGCGAGCATGATGATACTACATTATGTGAAGATACAGCTGTATAAAGGGTATGCCTTTGAAAGTGCTTTAATAGGAATTAAAGACTCCATAAGGTGTTCCATTAAAACTAAATAGTGAATGTAATTAAAGCAGGAAGGGTGTGTTCATCTGACTTCTTCTCTCTGCAGCTGTTGAGTTTTAGTTATTTTATTTTTTCTACTCTAAGGCTACTACTACTTGCAGTCAACATCTTTTACCAAACTTGGTATTTCCCTGGAGTCCCATTTTAGTCTTTTAATGTGTATCAGCACTTTTGGCATTATGCTGTTGTCTACCTGTTTTAAAGTAAATCAATTGAAGTGCACAGCTGTTCAATTAAAGCATTAGCCACTATTCTGAGACTTCAAGCATTTTGCAGAAGTGCTTTGCAGGAATAGAAAAGACATCTGCTGATGTGAATTATTTTATGTATGGGTGGTTTTGGGTTTTTTTGTTATTTTGTGAAAAAAATTTTGATTACTGTATAAATGGGTTTTTTTTCATATTGGTGAATACTAAAGACAAAGAGAAGGGCTTGCAATGTGGAATCGTAGCATGGGAATAACATTCTGAAATGAAGTATGGTCCGGTCTGTGCTACAAATTTGACATAGAAGCACTCACAGTACGAAAACAGAAGAGTTTTTGATGTTGCCTAAATTAACCAAAGTCAAGTGTTGCATGTGTGCTGTGCAAAAAAATAAAAAAAATTAAAAATAAAAAAAAAATCCATCTCTTGACATTTAGTTTTGTAACTAACCTGAAATAGTCAAAGTCAGTATTTGTTTTCATTCTATACGAACTTTTTGCCTATATTTCTGATAACAGGTAGCGTGTATGCAGCTCATCAATGCCCTTGTTACATCTCCAGAAGATCTTGATTTCAGGATACACTTGAGAAATGAGTTTTTACGCTGTGGCCTGAAGAAAATATTGCCTGTAAGTTACTTGTATAGAGGAATTGATCACAGTCAGCTGTTATTTTTTTTCATTATATAATCTTTGAAAGGGGGGGAATTCTTGCCTTAAAAAGAAGCAAAATTAAGACATACTATGCCTTGAAAAATAGGGCTTGAAAGATAAGGATAATGAAGAACTTGATATTCAGCTGAAAGTGTTTGATGAGAACAAAGAAGAAGACTTAATTGAACTGTCACATCGTCTCAATGATATCAGAGCTGAAATGGAATATCCTTTATAGAAATAGTGTTAACTTGTTGCTTTGTTTAATAACTTTGTTAAATGTAAGTCAGAATACTCTATGTGCAGTTTATTTGTCCAAGTTGTGTATCTTACCAGGAAGTTTCTCAAAAAGATTTCTTTCCACTGTTTCAAACCAAACAAACTTATTTAGAAAATTAGTACTTAAATTTGCATGTTGGAGTAAGTCATTGGGAACTGAATTACCTTTTCTGAAATAACATTTACTCAGCTAAACTCTGGCTTGTAATACATGAAGATATAAAATTACACCCATGGAAGATAAGGTTGAAGAAAAGAATTTTGCTAACCAAGTTGGAACAAAATTTGTAGTGGGTTCTGAAGCACTGAAGGTGCTTGCCTTCTCTAGTTGTGAAGGAGCAGTAACAATGAAGTTATGTAACTTCAGAATGGTTGCTTGCAGTTTTTGAAAGAGTAGTAGTTGGTAATTAAGAAGCAGAGGAAGGTAGATACAACTAATGACAGGAATATAAAAACACCAGTAAGTAATGTTGTTGCATTACAGAATGGGTAATTACAGAGAATTTTCTTATTTAAGAAATTAAAATGATTGATTAGAGTGTATTTGCCAATAGCCTAGCTCACTTCAGAATGAAAATTAAAGCTTTGTGTGAAATATATTTACAGGATTCCATGATAGTAAGCAGGTAGTGTAATTTTTCTGAGTAGTAATGAAACATATAATCCAGGTTGGATGAAGCTTTGAGCAACCTGGTCTAGTGGAAGGTGTCCCTGCTGATGGCAGGGGGGTTGGAACTGAATGAGCTTTAAAGTCCCTTCCAACCCAAGCCATTCTATGATTCTATAAATGTTAAACAGGAGACAGTTTCTGCAGATGATCTTAGTGGAAAAAGGGTATTTGCTAATAAGGGTGGTAGTTTAGAGCACTGGAAGGCTTTACTTGAACAATTTGAACAACGGATAGAGAACTGCCTTTGGGTGGCTGTTTTGTTGTGTGGTGGTTGTTTTTTTCCTTTTTTTCCCTCTTTATTTTAGTTGTTTTTAAGTCTTTGTATTTCCTTAACAATGTTTGCACTGATGTGAATGAAGTATTTCATCTGCTGTATAATATGTTGAAAGATACTTCTTCTGAAAATTACTTCTTGTCAATTCTCCAACATTTCCTTCTCATTAGGAGCGATTACTATGTTCGGTAAGTGTCAGCTGTCAGGCTTGATTTTTTTGGAGGGACTAGGTGGAAGAATAGAAATTAAGATCTTAGTAAACTAAGTGGCTCATAATCATGTGTGAATAGTTGCTCTGTAACTGATGTGTTATTTGGCTTTCTGCTTTATGTTAATATTGAAAAGATCTTGTTGAATATAGTAAGGTTCAAATCTTTGAAATAAGCATTATTCTAAGACTCTCATCACAAAATCTCTTTAAATCATTGAGCACTTTTTCCTTTATTTAAGTTTGATAGCTTCATGACTTCAAAGAACTTGAAAGTTAGTTGTATAACTAATAATTGAAAATAGTTCCACAGTGCCTTTTCTCTTTTCAGTGTAACGTGTATCTTATATGTGCACCTCATAGTGCCTTAGCAGTGTCAAAGTACCACATAAAAAATCTTGTTTTAAGAAGTAATTTTTTGTTGTAATGGGATGATAAAAACAATTGATATTCAAGATGATAATATTAAGAATATAACCTGAGAACTCTTATATTTTTATATATATATATTTTTTTAATTTAAAAGTTTGGAATATGATCAGTTTAGGTTTGAGAGTTTTCTACTTTGGGAGCTCTATGGTATGTGGAATTGAGATGTAATACCTTGCACTGGTAAGAACTAATAATTTTGAGCACAGAATCCCCTAATCTTAAAGTTTCCCTTATGTTGCTGTGTGGAGATATATATCAAGCAATTAAGTTAACAATTAACTCATTTTCTAAGTAATTGAATACCGGTACCATTGCCAGTGGTGGAATTAACTTTAAGAATGTGCTAAATAATTCTTGCAGAGTATACTGAAAATACTAAAGACATTGTTTGTTTTATTGATTGTTGTCTGACAAAATGAAAAGTGCACAATACTTTGTGGACTCCTGAGCTTCAGATACTCTCTGAGAAACTGGCAACTGTGCTTTTCTTAGCCAGAGCACAAATAAGACTCTTAACGTGAGCCTTTTACTGGCAGTTTTATAATTCATGTATTAGGTGTTAGTTGCCCCTTTTTTCCTCTGCTCTATGTAGTATAAATTATTGTTAATGTTCTGTAATTACCTTGTAACGTGTTCTTTTTTAGACCTCAATATTACAAGATAATAGAAGAATGTGTATCACAGATAGTATTGCACTGCAGTGGCATGGACCCCGATTTTAAATGTAGAGGAAGAATGGACGTAGACTTTACTCATCTTGTTGGTTTGTATACTATAAACAATTTTACCTTGTTTTACTGCAGTGCATGTTTTTCTTTATATTCTTCTGTTGAGACTTAAATTGACTGTGAATTTTTTCAGTTTTTTTTGTAAATAGACGTATAAGCTATAGGTGTACTTGTGGAGAAGGCCAGATCAGACTCTGCAGCCTTTGACAAAATGATACTGATGAAGTTTACTTCTCCAAGTTTGTCTTGACTTATATCTGAATAAGTCTAAATAACCAAAAATTGCTTGTTCACAAATTCTGTGAGTTTTAAGTATGTTACAAATATTGAAACTTATATTAGCATTAATTGCTAGTGGATTTATATTTGTTATATGGTTCATTCTAAGAGTATTTTCTGTAATATTTTCCAAGTATTTGAGGTTAGTTTAAGGTAAACTAATGGGTGAAAGCATTGAGGGACTGTGCATGTCATGTCCAACTAGTTTCAGGATAACTGGTTTGTCTCTTCGTGCCTGTTCCTACCTATAAAATATAGTTGCTTGTGTTTACCTCACTTATAAAA
Source organism: Caprimulgus europaeus (assembly GCA_907165065.1). The sequence goes on along the minus strand of OU015538.1, from coordinate 16,545,927 downwards.
TGCTTAGAGCTTTACATTGCATGGGAAGTCAATTGAAGTGCTTCATACCATTGGTGAATGAAGAAATCTGTCCAAATTCTCCTTGCCTGTGAAATCCTTTTACTGAAATAAGGACATTCCTGATTTTGGATTCCTAATCTGAAAAGGAGGCTTTCTGATTTGAAGCCTCAGAAGTAACTGTTACTCCATACTAGTGTAAAAATACTTTTTCCATCTTTTATTTAGTAGTAGACTCATATAAAAGAGAAGGGCATGCAGACTTACATGTGTTAGAGACAGAGCAACTACAGAGATTCATCTTCAACTTTCTTGGTCGTGTGTCCTCACCACTTTTTATATTTACAGATTTTGCTTATTAAAATAATTCACCAAATGTTTTGTCAGGTCAACCCATTAATTCATTGTATTTTTTGTCTATTGCTTTCTGTCATGGAGTCATAGGTTAATTGTGGTTGGAAGACACTTCAGTGTTTGGAAGACACTTCAGTGTTGTGATACCTGACCTCTGTGTGGTATTTTATTTAAATTCTAGATGCATGTGTGGACAAAGCTAAAGTAGAAGAGAGTGAAAAGAAAGCAGCAGAATTTTCCAGAAAGGTGAGTCCTAATCATCACTGTTTTTAAGCTATGGAACAGAACATGACAAGAACACCATTGGCTAGTTTCACAGTGAAAACGTTGTGGAAACTGTGAAATAGTGTATCTCACAGGCAGGATGTTCTTTTAACGTTTAACAGTTGTGTGCATGTGTGTAAGGCTGAGATTCCAGTTTACTCTGGATCCAAAAGCAGATGAGTGGTACTAGCTGTGCATATCTTCAGTTCTATTCCTCTGCTGTAGATAACTGATGGGAAAAATTCCCCTTGCTACTATTTTGTCCTGAAATACTTATTCATAGTTAAATGCCTTAAGTCCAGGTGTATGGTTAAAAAAAAACCCAAAGAGCAGGGTGGGGAATGTTTATAACTCTTCATCCAGCTTTGTGATGGAACCTGAAGAAACTTAGCAAAAAGCAGTGTTGTTCAATGTTTGAAAAAGCATCAACTCTTTAGGCACAGTGATGCTAACATTAAAATACTGCTTTATTTGTTTATAATGCCCCAGATAAATTACTATGTTATGAAGGAGAGTAATTTATTTCCTTATCATTCACATTTAAGCATCTTACAATGCATTTTAGAACAGTAGTTTTATTCTTCTGGTTCACTTCTCTTTTATGGGGAACTTGGTAACTAAATCCTGTTTCAGTCATGGGCAATTTTCATTTATTAATAGATAGAGGAGAGGTTAGACGTTTAAAATCGTTTCTGTAGGAAGAATTCCAGCTCAGTATATTTCTTGTAATAAAACTTTTGGGGTCTATTTCTAAGGAAATCGATTCTTATACTTCTACTTTGTCACTATTGGTGTTTGTGCTGAGCATATCTTGCTACAACATGTTTTCTCAAATTACTTATATTAATGTTTCCTAGATCATGTTAATAGATAATTTGCTAATCTCAGCTCATCATATCCTGTCTAAGGAAATGAGATGCTGAATGTACTGTATTAGCTACAGTAGTATTGAAGTTCAAAAACCAGGTTTTTGTGTATTAAAAGCATGCAAAATTTTGATGTTTAATCTAGTCTAAGAAGGCTTTTGCAGGCCAAAAGGCAGTATATGTTCTTGAACATCACGATTACAAATTCCAGATGAAGAGTTGAATGAAGTCATTAGCTTTTCTGTCTTCAACATTAAATGTGGATGCCTTTTTAATGGGAGTTATGGTGTGTGAGCTTTATAGAAAGCAAATTGTTATGATGCTTCCCTGGCAGAGCTATTTTTGTAATGTGCTTTGTTAGTGGCAGTCAATACATGTTCTTCCTAGAGATAAGTTGCTTTGTCCTGTGGAAGAGTGACAGAAGCTTTTAAGGATGCTAATAATCTCAAGCCTAGCAGACAGTAACAGGATGAAAATATACAGCAAATTTACACAATCATGTTGTAAACTGGACTTCCACTTTATATGGGGACATCGAGACTAAAGGTATCACTGCTTTATGTGGATGCCTCCTTATGTTACTTCATAGCTGCACACAATTTCTTCAGAGTTAAACTTGCTGCATGGAAGTATATACTCGAGTTTACAGAGAAATGTGCTGTTGTGGGGGGAAAAATCCTGTCAAGCTTAAGACCTGTACTAAACAACTGGATGTGAGTGGTTGTGTCATGACTTATTGGTGGAAGGAATTATGTGGTAGTAAAAGAACACATACTGGAAAAGTGTATATATATATATTTTTTTTTTTCTTTTTAAATTTAAAAGTGCATCTATTGCTCTAGTTGTGATATTGTTCATAATGTGGACATAAATGGACTTCTATGTTGGTTAATCATTACAGTTTGATGAAGAATTCACAGCTCGACAAGAGGCACAAGCAGAGCTTCAGAAACAAGAAGAGAAAATCAAAGAACTTGAAACAGAAATCAAACAGCTACGAACCCAGGTAAGAAAACTAATCACAGTAAGTTCCACAGTTGAATTTTATTTATTTCTTTAAGACTTGAAAAGAACTTGCCCAGGAGTGTATTGTCTCTATGGAGTTTGAAATGTGTGTTAGTTGTACTGATTTGTTTTTAAGCCAGCATAAACTGCCAAGGAAAGTTAATAGAGGTAATTTTTTTTCAAATAGTACTATATTCAATATCTGTCACAGCTATCTGTTTTATTGAAGAAAGAATTTTCTTAGGCCATGAAAAGTTTGAATCTAGCCTGAGTCTTTTTTTCTCCAAGTACTTATTTATGCTTTAACATTACTACTTCTGTGTGTTTTGCAGAAAATGTTTCAGAAGGCTTTATACTTGAATTGCAAGGGTGGAGATCATGATAGCTTTGTGTGCACAATGCAGACACCTTTCAGCGTATTCATGCAACCCATCATTTTATTTTTTTTTTTACTCTGGTTATCATAGTGTAGCTATTTCTAAAATGAATGTTACACTAGCTTTGTACAGTCTCACAAGTAAATATAACAAAAAATGCAAGACCTTATAGAAGCTGAAGGGTGATTTTGCTTGCATTCATTTCCTCCCAGATTTTACTCACAAGCGCCAAAACTCTATCTCCAAGTGATCTATCTGTCCAGGGTCACCAGTGAAGCAGAGAGGACAAGAAATGCTGCCTTTTGAGCCCTCACAACAGCTCTTGGGTTTTAGACAGCTCTTTTATGTCCTTTAGGAACCAGCAGATACTATGGTTTGATCTCTTTGCCTCAGCTTGGCTTATTTCCTACTCCTTCAGTGCTAGGCAAGGTCTGCCTGTTGCCTTTTTCCTCATTGTGGATATCTTAATGCCTGTGGTCTCTCCTCCTATTTGGAAGAATAGCATGTGATGTGCTATAACCTGGTTGCCATCATCTTGCTTCCAGGATGCTGGTCTTCTGCTGGCAGGTTGTCTGTGCTATAGCCTTATCAGAACACTGCTCTTCTCATCTTAATGCAGGCACGTTACATTGCATTTAACGGTTGGCTTGGTGTTCATTGTGTCCTCTGCTATCAGTACAAGTCATTCTTGTAACTCGTGGTGTCTTGTGGTTTCTTACTCTGTTTTCACATGCAGACACTTGTGTTTATACTTCATTCTCACTGGTTTTAATGTTTGTTATAAATATCTACAAGACAATGTTATGGAAATTTGACAGTCTGTTTTAATGAGTTCACGAATTGCTGCATTGCAGCTTGCATAGTAATTTTTGGGCCATACATGCCTTGTGCAAAGCCAAAAAATTTTTTTTTAGACCAATTAGTTATTAATCCTGTTACATTGATTCTGACACAGTTCAAATTATCCAGGCATTACAGCTCATTCACAATAATGGTAAAATTAAAAGCGATACACATTAACTTTCCAGTATCTGTGCCTTTTTTTCTCTAGTATTATGCTTCCCATACAATATATTGTGGCACTTACTTTAATTGCACTTTTTTTTTCCAAACTCTTGCTGCCTTTAAACTAGAAACAGTAAATAATTGTGTAGGTAAACAATATGCAAATCAGATTAAATTAACAGCCTGTATTACGTACTACTTTTGTAATTAAAAATTAGCTAGTAGTGGAAACAGAATATGAGCTCATATGGTGATTTGTGCATAGCTCCTGGTGCTGCTTTTGAACAGATAATCTTGAAGGATAAAAATCTGTGAGGGATTCATACTGGGCTAGAATCATGTTTTCGCTACAGAAACTTCTGTACTGGTTCAACATGCTGCTGTTTTTCTTCATTGTTCCTTTTACAACTTCTTAGAGTGGATATTGCAATTTCTCTTTCTTCCTATCACCACAGAAACAACTGCAGACAGATTTAAAAGAAAGCATGTTTGTTTTGTTTTAATTCCCCTTGACCTCCCGTGTACCCCCAACAAGATGGCAGGATAGTTATGAACAACTGTGGTCCCATAACCTCTTGTGCTGCAATAACTGCTTCAGTGATTTCTGTGGAAAAATTTCCACCAGGAGATTAGCACTGTTAAAATTCAGTGTGGTTATTACCCTCTCTGATGCCTCAGCCTGCCAGGATATCCTAAGTGGGGTAAATGTTTTGTGCATTGATAAAAAATAAAATGCTGTTATGTTCACTTAAATGTTACTGCTACTATTAAATTTTCTTTAAAATGGAAACCATTTGTTTTTATAAAAATGCTGGGTTATTCAGTTTACTTGGCAGTTTTATGGTACATGGTATAATCTATTGTTATGGCTTCTAATTTAAATGGGAGAATGGTTGCATTTCTCACTTTCTTGAGGTACAGTTGACTACAAGGCATCCTAGTTCATTCAACTTGATCTTAAATTTCCTCCCAACCCTGATGAAAGAATTTCTCTTATATTTCAGGGTCCAGGCCTGACAGGTCAACTGACAGATGTGGCACCGTTACCTCCAACTCTACCAAGTGACAATGTGCCACCACCTCCAGCGCCTCCGCTACCTGGTGGAGCAGTAATACCCCCACCACCTCCGCTACCTGGTGGAGCAGTAATACCCCCACCACCTCCACTGCCTGGTGGAGCAGTAATACCCCCACCACCTCCACTGCCTGGTGGAGCAATACCTCCACCGCCTCCGCTACCTGGTGGAGCAGCACCTCTTCCGCCACCTCCTCCACTGCCTGGTGGAGCAATACCTCCTCCGCCACCACCTCCGCTACCTGGTGGAGTAATACCGCCGCCACCTCCTCCACTGCCTGGTGGAGCAGGACCACCTCCTCCTCCTCCACCTCCTCCGCTGCCTGGTGGAGCAGGACCACCTCCACCTCCTCCGCTGCCTGGTGGAGCAGGACCACCTCCACCTCCTCCGCTACCTGGTGGAGCAGTACCACCTCCTCCACCACCACCTTTTGGTGGGCCTCCAATGCCACCAGCTCTTGGAGGTGTTCCTTTTGCTCCCTTTCCAGTGATACCAGCATTACCCCATGGGATGAAGGAGAAGAAAAAGTATAAGCTGGAAGTTGCAATGAAGAGAATCAACTGGTCAAAGGTATTACAATGTTTTTTTTTATTCCCGTTGATAAAAAGTGGTTTTTGAGGAAGAAGGAGGTAATGTGCTAGGGTTTACATGAGATTGTTAATAGTACTTGTGTTTGAGGAATTCATACCATTCTTTATCCAAAATATTTTTGATGCAGTGATTGTGATTCAGTTAGTATTGGTTTTCAGACACCTTATGCTATGGGGTAAGCTCCAAGTGTTTAATGCTGCCAAGAGCCCCTAACACCCTGTATTCTGGGAATTCTTTTGGCTAACAGCTCTCAAAATTTTGACTGATTTTATATAGAGTTAAGTTCTACATGTTTTCAACTGCAATTGAGCAAGTGAGTGCAAGTGGACACTTCAAATGTAAAATGTCTTGTTTAAAGCGGGTTTAAGTTATCAAACAATTAAAATGTTTACTTTATAAATCATGTTACTACTTTTTCAGGGAAAAGTTGAGTTAGTTGAAGTATTACTGGGTTTTAGGACAGGGAAAAGGAATCTTGAAGTAGGCAATTGGGTGGAAAACTGTTGGGAAGACTGCCATTTAGGAACTGTGACAATCTGGCAGTTGACAGAAAGAAGGATCTCAAGGCAGGGGATAACTACAGCTGTTTTCTTAATTGAAGTAACTGTGTCTGAGAAATGAGATTTATTAAGAGGTTTTCCTTGAGTCCCTAGGTATAAAATGCAGAAGGTCTTGGTATGAATGGATATGTGGGATTTTGGAAGCCAGTGCAAAGCAGAACTCTGATTTTAGTTTTGTCTTCTCTGGGTTAAGCAAGCTGTGGGAGCCTTAAATTATGTGTGTTATATTCCCCACCCCCCCCACCCCCCCCCACCTTGTTTTTCTGAGGACAAGTTGAAAGTGGATGAGGCTTTTGGAGACTTTACTTTTAGCTTTGATATCTTCTCAACGGAGCAGTGTGTGTTTGCTTTGGTTATATCTTCTGTGAATTTCATTTAAAAATGAAGTATAAGTGAAACAGCGGTGGGAGCAATTCATTGGGTTATCTGGTTTCATTTTAGAAGCCTTGAATGAAACTTAAACTTGAGGCACTGTCAAAAGAATTTTTCCTAGTTAAAAGAACTGACTCTGTACTTACCATGATAGTAAATATACAGATTAAACTTCTAAAATTTTCTGCTTTAAGGGCAGATGTCTGGACGTGAGGTTAAGAATTATTTCAAGATCAGTCCTCTGAATAAATACAGTAATTTACTATAAATTAAAGCATCTAATTAAGAAATGCAGACAGTTATTCTGTGTTCATATTTCCTTTGTTCTTGTGGTATGTTTTGGAAGTTGGAAAGGAAATTTGACTTTCATTGCTTTATCTGCCTGTCAGTGATAGTTGTACTACAAAACATACTTCAGTGTTTTTATTTCTTTGAGAAAAGCAGGTGTTTATCCTGTTAAGACAGTTGCAAAGGTTATCAGAAGGTTCTAAAGGCAATGCTGTTATTAAACATCAATTTTTATTGTAAGCATTGAAGAAACTTTTACTAGAGTGAATTTTTAGCTATCTGGTTTTCTGTAAAATTATTACTGCATTTGATTTATCAGTTTGTGGTTTAATATTAAACTTGAATTGAAGTCATTGCTCCATTAGAGTTGTGAAGCTGATGTTCCTCCTCTCTCCATTACTTTACAAATATAGTTGGTAATGTTCACTATAATGAGTTTTTAAATGAGATTCTAGTTGACAGAACTCTGATATTTGACAGATGAGTGTCCCAGGAAGCTAACGTAGTTCCAATATAAAATTATTTTTAAAAGTCTGGGTTGCACATTTCTGAGCGAGAGATTTCTTTCTGGGAGAGCTTTTGGAGAATGTGTGCGAAGCTCAGTGGATTTATGGGATGACAGCAGGAGCTGGCAGTCAGTAACTGCTGTGTTTTCTTTCTCTTTTGACCCTGTCATGGAGGCGGGTCTGAGGTGGCATCTGAGGCTCCTCCGAGGTGTGTGGAGTGTGATCAGTGGGTGAACGCTCACTGAATTTCATAGTTCTGCAGAGTCTCACTTGTATTGCTGGTCTGTATCCAAGCAGAGAGAAAAGCTGTGATGACCCAAATGAGAAGAGGAGGCACCGTTCTATTGGGTGCCGTGAACATGAATTGTAGCTTCGCGTTAAGTTGCGTACATCTATCCAAACCATTAGGAATAGTTTCATGTAGAAGCCTTCTAAGTTTGTGATGTCTAATGTAGTTGCAAGTTCCGAGAATGCCGCTATCTGTGCTTGTAGATGATTAATCTCAGATGTTTATTGGTTGTTTCAAATGAGTAATGTGCCAAGGCAGGGTTATGGCCACTGGGAGGAGCTACGGGACTGCACAAATGAAAGGTTTGGGCACCATTAACTCCCTATGAATGTGAGGTTCTGCACAGTCTTAACATGGTTATGCTTAATCAGATTTCTTGTTTTAAAAAATATTTTAAAATATAAATGTTTACTTGAGCAGTAAACTGCAAGCACAATCTCTGATTTGCAAACTAACCTGTACTAGCAGTTACTAGTTAGTACTCACCCCTCAATATAGAGATATATCTCACCTTGTGACAGGAGAAGGCATGCTAATACCCAGGTGTGTGTTTGTATATGGGTTGCTTTAAAATCCCTTTTGGATCAGTATAGTTGCTGTTCACTGCCTATAAAATAAATAAATTTGGGGTACTAGATAGTTGCATCTATCTTCAAGATTGAACCATCACATCTTAAAGGCAGTTTGTGGTTGGTAGTTTTTTAGTGGTATAAAGCATGATAGATGTATTGAGGTTTGCTGTAGGAAAAAATAAGTAGATCACCAAATCATGAAGGCAGATCAAAGGAGGACCTATAGATATTGCATGCTGTCTAGTTTGATCTCTAGCTTGGACTTCAGTATAGTTTGACAGGATATCTGCTACTTGTTTGTCAAGGTACCAAGTCTTTGTACTACCAGCTAGTGTCTGACACTTCCCTTGAAAACCATGTTCTATCTCAGTAGTGTGTTGGTACCAAGGACTTACTTTCATCAACAGTTTGATTTTACTAAGCTGTGAAGTGGCTACAGATGGTCATTGCTGACCATGAGTTGCAATTTAACATTGAACAGCTGTTGAATATGTAATTTATAAATTGCACTTTGAAATAGTGCAGGTTATTTTCAGGTTGTTTCACAGCTGGTAAAACTGTTGGGAAATTCATATGGATGTAGTTTTCCATTTTTCTGTAAAGCTGGATGATATCATGTTGTCCTGGATGGAGCTAGATGACAAGTGTTGCTCCTGTCTGAAGATGCTGTGTCTTTTCAGTACGAAGCCTCTGAAGTGCATCACATCATTTTGTAACAGGAACTGTCCTTTGTAGACTTTTCACAGTATTGCTAGGACACAGGATCCTAAATCCATCCAGTTCTTACATGGCTGATCTACCCTGTCAGACACAATGGAATTTCAGTTTTAAGAATGTGTGGAAAGTTGGATGGTCTTGGGGCAACAGCACTGGACTGTCTCTGGAAATCATTCTAGTTTTTCCTATGGGATTTTTCAGGTGATTCAAGGTAATCTGCTTTGTAATGTTTCTGAATATATACCATCAGCACTTCAAGCAAAACCTTTGGGGTGATGTTACAAGTAACTGTAGAGAGTATAGCAAAATAAAATCAGTGAAGAGTTTTCTTTGCTTATGCACATATAATCAGTGCATTTCCAGAAAACTGAACAGTTGTTTTTGAGGATACTAACTTTAATACTTGTGAATTTAAAAGGAATCCTATAGTCCTGCTGTTTTCTGAAAACATCTGTACAAAATATCTTCAACCTCTTGCCAGCTACATCAGTATGTGGACTGTTTTAAGGGGCCTAGTTGTGTCGTTAAAAAGAAAAAAGAATGTATGAGTTGTCATACTGGAAAAGATCTCATGTTTTACTTCGAGGAGTATGGCATTACCCAGTTTGGAATTCAGAGATTTGGGGTTGTTTTTTCCCTTGAAATTCATCTAGCCATATAAAAGTCCTTTAAGTTCATGTACTCTTTTGAATCATTTGAATTATACAATTTTGTAACCTTTAAAACCCTTATATAAAGAAAAATTCCCTTCCTGTCATATGAAATGTTTATTGCCTGTTGAAGATATTATACCACTGAATGTCCTTGTCCTCTATCTGTTTAGAAGATTACTCTCTTCAAAGCTTCTATTATACAGTTTTATGGATTTTTTTTAAAAAAAAACCTTTTTTTCCTCTTTTTGAAATGGAGTTCTAATGGTTTAGAAATGCATTTTCTACCTGGGCTTTTAAGAAAATGTTTTGTGGCTGTTATTTCAGTTAGCTTCTTTTATGATCTTTGATATCTAGATTTTTATATTAACTCCTTGTATCTGTTAGAGTATTTCTGGACTTTCTTCCTTACAGAATATAGGTTTCATTTAAGATTTGTATTTTGCCAATTTTCTGAAGGAGGGGAAGAAAATTTTTCTGCCATTGACTATATCATTCTCTCCTGAAGTTGCTGCTCATATTTGGCTCGCCACTGCTTTGTCTGCTTAGGGTAGTTTCTTTTCTACAATTCATTTAGCTTTTTCATTTATTTAGGCATCTCACTTAAGCAGGGCAGTGTTCTTGCCATACTTGTAACTTATGTTTTTGACACTCAGTTGTCCTTCTTAAGTAAAGTCTGATTCTAGAGTCAGTTGCACTGGTTTTGTAACTGTGAAACATACTCAGACTACTATCCTGTAAACTTATAGAAAAATAAGCTTTTTAGTTATAATACATATTTGTAATTGCAGCCAATTTCGTTGTAATCAATTATGTTAATGTGTTCATAGAAATAATTTATAAAGTGTACATCTGAACACTGCGGATGACAATGGAAAGTAACTGCAGATGGACACTTTGCTTAAGTGCTCTGGGAACAGTGCCAAAGATCTCCTGCCTGCTGAAAAAGAGGAAAGTCTATTTGATCATGACTTTTAAGGAGCCATCATTTGGGGAATAAAATTCTTACTGTTTAATTTAGTGCCTTTTGTTGCAGTTGTCTTCACCACTAGTGTTGAATTAAGGTTATTTTAAAAAATACCTTACCTGCAGCTAGTGGTAAAGCAGCTGCATATTAATAGTTTGACCGTATGGTAAAAGGTGGGGGACCAGTGTGTTGCAGTGAAATCCTAGTGAGGTTTACAAATGCAGTATTGATAAATTTCCTGCATATCATCTTGAAGTTAAGTAGCCCCTGAAAATTACTTGACATTTAAAGAAAGTTGTAAACAAGAAGTGATAAGATTTTAGAAACTGGAAGAGGAACATAGTTTGAAAACAAAATATCTGTTCTGAATCATACGTGAAGAGTAAAATTGGCTTCTAGCTTCTATATTGCAGAGTGCTTTCTTCTTTTAATATAACCAATATTAAATAAGGTACTGTAATGAAATCTGGTTTTACATTTGAGAAGTAGAAACTATTAAAAAAAAAAGAGATGATATTAAGTATAAAGTTATTTCTGATATTTAAAAAGAGCATTCTTCCTACAGACTTAATATTGAGTCACTGAAAGGTCCACAATGACATATAATTTGCAAATAAGGTATTCCATATTCTAGCAGTGTAAGAAAGACTTTTCCTTCTCCAGTTCTCAAGTATCAGGGATGCCTATCAGTGGTGAAAAATTTGGAAACTATAAACAAGAAAAAGCTAGGACACTTTCAAACTCAGGTGCTAGTATGTTATCAAGTCTGCTTGGAAAACTTATTGAGTGGGAGAAATATAATAGTTGTGTAGATAGAGGGCAATTAATCTGATTCTATTTTGTTAATAAAGCATCTTTAAGAGAACATAATACCTGGAACATACCTAAACTTACTTCAGTCCAATCATCACACAGGTCTAGTAGCACTGGCTTTAACTTGGCTCTTGAAAATACTAGTTACTAACTTTGGAGATGTCTTTTTTGTTTCAGGTTGAGCCTCAAGAGATAGCAGAAAACAGTTTTTGGGTAAAAGCTGAAGAAGATAAATTTGAAAACCCAGAACTATTTGCAAAATTGGCACTTACCTTTGGAACACAAATGAAAGGTACATTCTTCTTTTACTTTTTATTATGCTTTTATTAAGTTTCATATAATGGTTTTGCAGCAGGAAGATTATTTAAAATGTATGCTTTTATTAGGTGTAGCAGCCTATTGCAAGAATTGTTCCTCCATCACTTTACAGCGTGAAGGGAAGGAACCTTTTGTAATAATACCTCTCTAAAGTGCAGGGTATGTTGCAGACAGATGTGAACTTTCTTCATATTCTAATTAAATTTAAATTCTAATCCTGAAGTCATGTTCATCTGCATTAATATGTCTAGCTGCAGGAACTGGTGAATTGTCACGTTCTTTTTGATATTTCGCATATGGGGTATTGATGTGTAACAAAAATTTACTTGTATCGCTGCTAAATCAATATCCTCTACAAGTACGAGAAAGAATTAGAATGTAGCAATTACACTATGCAGTTGAATCACAAAACCTCAATTCTATAATGTGCCTTCTGTCATGATTCTAGAATATATGGGTAGAAACCGTAGTTGTTTTTTAAAAAAAAAATAGTTTTAAAATATAGTCCTTTAATTGATATTTAAGTTTGTGTTGTGTAATCTAAGCAGCATCTCTTCCAAAAGGTTATATACAATTAAGCTGCATTGTTACTGTCATTAGTGGATGTTGTAAGTTAGTTTTATAAGAATTGAATGAGTGAGTGCACACTTTAAACTGTTTGCATGATATCATGGGAAAGTGTCAGATAGTCTACTGATTTCTGTTGAAAAACAGTGTGAAATGGATCTGTTTGACTTGACTACTAGTGAGAATAGAAACTATGCTGTAGCTTTGTGTCAAGTGTAAGTGAGGCTGCTCAGTTTGTCGTGTAAATAGCTCTTCTGCTATTGGTTTTAGATGAAAAAAATCATTAATTTCTCAAATACCTAATTCCTTCAATAGGAGATACAATGATAATATATCTCGAGTTGGGAATGCAGTTGCTAACAACTGATTATTGGTTATGATTTCGATACTTTAATGGTCCTTGAGTACTTCTGATGGTGCATGCGGCCTCTGCAAGTCTTTTTCATTATTATTCAGGGTTAATGGTCAATTGATAAGTGTTTTATATGTGGCCATTTACTGGTAATTTGTTTCAGGCACTGAAGAGAAGCAAGGACTGTTGAAATATGGTTCAATAATAACTTACTCAGGGAACTAATGAGGAAGCCCAACAAATTAGAGTCCAAGAAGTGGTAGATACTGAAAGAATGAATTCTTTCAGAATGAATCTAGCTACACATCTTTTGTCTGTTTATCAACCAGTTAGAATACAATATCGTTTAGGGATGTGCAGTTCTTGAAGGTGGATGGAGGCATATGTATCAAGTGTTCAATAGGCCAAATCTGAATTAAGCAAATACACACTTAGGATTTTGATGTGTGTACTGACTCTAAGCATTTTTGTGCTGTTGTTTTTTTAATTTTATTTTTAGTCTTTGAGAATTAACAGTTCATGTGATGCTTTGTATTTTAACCATAGAGAGTCTTCTGTTTTAATTCAAACTACTAGAATGCTCTCGCTTCTATCAATTAATTGAAGATTTTTTTAAACTTCAAAATTAAGTTGTATTGCACATAAATGTTTGTGGTATATTGGTTACTGTCTGAATTTCAGGAATAAGAACTGCAATTTAAACTTAACACAATGTTTGAAAAGTTAACTCAGGTTAAGAAAGGTCTCTCAGAGGACCATAACTTTCCTGAACCATTTCTTGAATAGATTCCTTGAGTTATTTCTGAATATGTCTTTTTCTGTGCTCCTTTGAAACCCCTTCAAAGAGTTAGTCATAGCTATGTTTTTCGTAAGATAAATATATACACTTCTTTCCCTCTGAGCTCTTGTTCTTTTCAGTAGTCACTGAATCTGAGCCATTCGTATTATACTTTTACAATGCTTCCCACTTTCTGCTCTAAATGTTCAGGTATTACATGCAGGAATACAAAAGCATCATCTGCAGTAAAGTAGCACTTTTTTCCATGCAGAAGTTTGATAGATTCTTGGTTCAAAGCATTGCAGTGAGGTTAAAATGATGTGGAGTTGATCACTGGTTTTAGTGTGGCAGCAAGATAGGAAAGCCTTTAAGGGAAAGATCCCCGGGCAGCAGGTAACACTTACAATGGAGTGAGACCCTTCTTAATAAGAATGACAAGATTCTGCTTTGAGGTGAATTATTTCATCAGAAATCTGAAGATATGTTTCAAGATTCAAAAGCTTATTCATTAATAATACTAGAAAAACCCTCTTCAAATTTTGACATGGCTGTTGGTTTCATATGAGAGGAAATCCTTGTTGACAGAGTTGCACAGTCCTAAAACTGTGAACAACAGAAATTCGTGAAATAGCTTTCTGTCGTGATAGCCCTGCAGGCATTTTCCTGTTCCTTGTTATGTTCTTCTCAGTTAATGGTTGTAGAAAATAACATGCCATAAAAAAGAGTGGGAAGACTGTTAAAAATGCTACTACATATTACCCAGGATATTAAAATCTTATTTGACTGACTAGGAGAGAAAGTCAGCGTTGTCCTTCTTTGCGTTCAAGTTTTTCTTAAAGCATTAAAACTTTGTGGAAGTCAAGAAGTCTCAGAGCATTTTGTTGCAGCACAGGCTGAAATAACTGCATTTGGTGAGAAACTGTTTTCTACAACTGCTGTCTGTGAAGGGAAACATTAAATGATACTCACCATTCTTCCTTACTTCTTGCTTTAACAGCCACAGGCAGCTCATTAATCCCCAAAATACTTACTTCAAGCATAATCTAGGATCAAATTTCTCTTCTGCTTTAGTCCTGTTTCTTGATCTGATCTAATATGTTACAGGAGAAGGATAGAAACACAAATAGAGATGCATTTTTATATTCTCTTGAGAGCACAGTCAGCATGTAAAACAAATAAGTGGATGAGTGGAAGAAAACTGACAATTGCCAAAAGCAATTTTGATGACTTTGTTTACTATCTTGTATTTCATGGCATTTTGGAATGCCAGTGGGAATAGTAACTGAAGTAAAACAAATGATAGCATATACACACTTATTAAAAATTTGTAATTCCATATAGGTTGCAGCACTCAAATTTGATTAAACCTCTGAATTCTAGTCATGATTCTCTGGCACAATACAAATGATACTTTTTTCCTCATTTAACAGTTTTCCTTTAAGATACTCAAGAATAACTTAATGTTGGTTGTTGCTAAACTATGTGCTGCCTTGCTGTTTGAGTACTGCCTGTTTTAAAGGAAGGCAACCAAAGCTGCAGGGAAGTGATACTTTTGGAGACCAAAAGCAGGGGGGTGAGAGTGGGGAGGAAGTCATAGTAAGACACTTCTGAAGCCCAGTTTTCATTAGTTAATGAATTGTTACATGCATCAGTTAACTGCTTGCAACACATAAGAATGTTTAATCACAGAGCACAAGGAATAAAATGGGGTGTTCCTCGAGTTGCACAATCATTTTACTTCAAATATACTTGGATCTAAATTTTCTTTTAAAAAGTGTACATAAGGCTAAATCTTTACTTGCTACTGTAACATTAGATATTTAATACTGATGCCCTGTGAACATGTAGAACATTTAGTTAAGTTCCAGTCAGTAGTAACATTCAGACCGCAATATTTGGTCTGTGAAATCAGTTACTGAGCACAGTTACGAAAACATCTGTTGTAAAGGGAGCAATGGCAACATTAAAAAGTATTCCCTTTCAGACTTAACAGGATTTAGAGACCTTGGGATTTTGAACTAAGTTAACTGAGATCTAATTATCCCTGTCTCAGTACAGTCTGGAAGGGTATTCTCCATTTTTTTACTTTGACAGATACAGGTGATCAGAATACCTGGTAAGAGCTTCTGACGAATGGACTCCAGGGCTTCAAATTTTCATTACAGATCTTAGATGAGTGTTTTGAGCTTGGAATTATGCTTCCAGAGGCAGAAATTGAAATAATTATTATAGTCTCACAGCCCACTTTGGCAAGTAAATGGTATTCCAGATCAGGTACACTTAAAAATGAATGTTCAGCTGTGGTGGCTGTTAATGAGTTGGGTGGTATTAAGATGTGGGACAGTTACTGCATTGTGAGCGGCAGTGAAACACATGGATGCATGTTTCCTTGTGTAGCAGCACAGAGAAAAAGAGTGAAGAGGTCTGAGTTTTCAATCAGTTACCTGGGGTTTTTTTTTACCTGGTTAATTCTAAGAGACAATGTTGTCATCCAGAATTTTTTTTGGTGAATCATGTGTGTCTTACCAGTGAAAGCAGTGATTTTACTGGTAAAAACATGCATCATCCTTTCACAGTTTTTGAGTCACAACTTGAAAATTTCAGGCTCAGTAGTATTTGGTTTGCAAAATAATCTTATCATGGATTGATTTGTGTTCTGATATTTAAATAGCAAGAGGAAGAAATTCTATTGCGGTATTGTTAGCTCAACCTTATCTTCTTATTTTTAAGACAGTTAAATGTTACCTGCAAGCACCAGTCTCTCCAGACAAGTTTTTTTTTTTAGCAGGGAGGATAACCTTTACACAGTGAGGATTTTCTTCTCTTGCTAAAACTTGTGTGATAAATTTTAAGCTTTGTTAGCTTTGTTAAAATTTTGATTGCCTAAATGTGTTCTTAATTTTTAAAAAAAGGAAAAAATCCTTTCCAGTTTATAGAGTATAAGGAAAATGTGAAATAAACTCAATGAACAGTCCTCCGTAGCTGGATTACATAGTATGAACCCTGCAGTATTTCTTAATAACTGAAAAGAGGAGATCCAAGTGATCAGATAAATGCATCTTGTTCTTGTGTGTCTGTTATGTGAGTTTAAGTTATTAATCGATCTTAATGCTCAGTGAAATAGTAAGGTGCATTGTCAGCTAAGAGTGCCTTCTTGCTGATGTCTTTAGATTGGCCCACTATCAATTTCTAGAACTAAAAAAATTACCCATGTTTTATTAAATACCTAATAGTAATTTTCTAGTGAGGGAAATACTGTAATGAAGTTTAACAAGAATTTATGCTTAGTATATCAATCCAGTCTTGTTATACATCCCTTTTTGGCAGGGTTTAGGGGTCTGTGTGTGTTCATATTTCTGTAGAATTTCTTGAAAAAAAACCAAAAAAAACCCCCAAAAAACAAAACAAAAAAACCCCAAACAAACAACCAACCAAACCCCAAAACAAAACCAGCCAGAATGAAGTGTTTAAAATGTTTCTGTTCTTGGCATGAATCTACTTAATCGCAAACCTTTCAAATCACTGAAGCAGGTCATATTATGTTGTGCAGCTAGAAATTTATTTTTCTAGATTTTACTTTTGTCCCTTAACTGACATCAAATTACATTTTTTGGCTACCAGTGTAAGGGAAAAGAACACCCGCAGCGGCAGTGTGATGTCTGCTGTGCTTTGTGCAATATAATCTCAAAAACTCCCTTTGTTGCTGTTTATTTTTTGAATGTTAAATACATATATAATTATATAATGAAGTGTCTTCTAGCAGGTGAAAGTAAAGGATTTAAGTGGTATGGCTCTGTAGATAAATTGTGATACATCACATGCTTGGGGCCTCAGATAACTTGTAATGATGTGACAATGCTCAGTGTATCTGGCCTGCTGCTATCAAAATCACTTTTCACTGTTTGATTGATAGTCTAATTGCAAAACACTACAAAGCAAGTTAATGCCTTCTCCCTAAAGGATCATGTTAATTTCTGGCTCTTGTAATTTAGGTTGTGTATTTTGCCAGTCAAGAATGATAGTGTGCTCTGAAGAAATTAATTATGTGTACAGTAGATCTGTAAAGGTAGTAATTAGTACATAATAGTCTGTAACTACTGGGATTGTTCCAGTACAGAATTCATTATCCATCCAACTTACCTCAAGGGAAAACTTCTCAATCAGGGTTCTGTTGCTTCTTCATGATTAGACTTTTAAAATACAATTTTACAATCATTTTGATATGTTTGCAAAATTGAAGTAAGATTTTAATAGCTGAGTTGTATTTTTCACATTGTGGGAGTTTGAGTGAGAAAGGGCAAGAGGAAATACAAACTTGCATGTGAACTGTAATTGAACAAAACATGAACAAAATATTCATGTTTTAATTTTTATATGTATAATGCAATAATATATATTTAATATAAAATTTAATATATTAAATAGCTTATTTTAATATGGTCTCGTTTTAGTAATTATAGTGTGTCCAGTCCTAGCTTTGATATCCCCCTCTGTGAACAACTTTTAGGACTCATCTGTAGTTCAATTTTAAAATATTGGTAAGCATGAAAAATAGTAAAACGTTGATAGGATTAACCAAAAATTATTTTTAACTTGTTCTGTTCACTGCCAAGAGTTTAGTAGCTAAACTTGTTTTATTGGTTGAGGATGAAGAGGTTTGTAAAGGGCAACTCAATGTGAAAAGGTTGTTGGAAAAGTTTAAGAGAAAAACATATGAAAAAACTGAAGAACAGTCCAGGGAGACAACCTTGCTTCTGAGGAAGACATAGATATGACATGAGGAGGTTAAGAAAAAGGTGATGTTTAAATAAGACTAACTACAGTGATTGTATCAACATCCTCTTTTGTCAGTGTTTTATTAATAATAGTTATTTGAAGCTGGTATTTTCTTTTTTAGTCTATAGACTATTAACAGTTCAGGAAAGTGTTCTTGTACAGAACAGTTCTTGTACAAGAACAGTAAGCTGGTAACAATGCTTATCCAAATGAGTCTATTGTAAACATTATAAGGTAAATGTCCTTTTTAAATTTGTTGGAAATAGCCAGGGGACTGGTTCTAAAAATAGATGATGGTTGAACGCTGGCTGTTGTTGGACGAAAGTGGCACGATAGGTGTAGGCAGGTGTTGCACTCAATGTTTTCGTGAACAAAAAGTATACAAACCTTACTCCAAAACTTCTTATCATCCACCCCTTCTTTATAATGTTATGCTCATCCTATGTCCCACTGGAGAGTGACATTCAAATGGTGTTGCAGTAAAATCATCAGCATCTCAAGTTCTTCACCACCTCTGTGATCTTACAGTGGAGGCTTTTTCCTCCTTCTAAGTCTTCTTGGCATTGTTCTAACTTTCTGGTAAAATACTATTTAAAAGATACCAACAATTTTCTTTCTTCTAGTAGATCATTGCCTAGGGTCTTCTGTTTGCATTTGTTGATTGGGGTAGCTTATCCAGACTTCCTTCAGTTCAGGTAGAATGTCTGTACTTTATTCTTCACTGCCTAAAGTGCTTGGATGACTACATTCTAATTAAAGCGAATTATTAAAACTTGAGCTGGGATAGTCTTTTGATTGCCTCCTGCTTTCTGTGGATGTGTGTAATTTCAGGTCTAAATGTTGGAGTAGTGAATTAAAGGCCAGAATGTAGGTGAGCTGCTATTCCCATTCACTTTACCTTTAATTTTCCCTTGCTTGCAGCATCTACAACCACATCTTATACCTTAAATTTATGTTTTCCATTGTTAAGAAAACATGCCAGAAAAGTTGAACAACTTACCTACTTCAGTATTTGAAATTATTTTTATTCTCTTTCTCCCACCCCCTGCCGTTAACAGATAGGTCTTTGTGACATGAATGTTATTATTTTTAAGCCCCCCCTGTGATCCGTTAATCTGCTGAATCAGGTAGTGTTCTTTGTTTGATCAGAATGAATGTTTTAGCTTCAAACCTTCTCATTGAAATAATTAGGTTTGCATGCATTAAATGCAGTTTAAAAGTGTTTATTCTGCCATCGAGGTGATGTTATATTTCAAGATTCATTCTACCTCTGTGCAGTGTTCCTATATGAATATTACAAAGCTTATATTTATTCTTGTACTTGACTGAAAAATGATGATATGGAATAATGCATCATTCTTCATCAGCCCTTCTTTTTTGAGTGGTGTGATGAAACAATTTAGTGAGGAGAAGACAGTTTTGTTTATATTACTTTTCAGCTGTTTCTTAGTAAAGAGGCATGTAGCAGCCAGAGAATGAGGTTGCTGCACCATTATATGTGGTGGAAAAGCATTGGCATTTATTTACATTTGGTACTCATAAATAAAAGCAAAAGGGATTAGGATTTTTTTAAAATGGATCTGAATTTGGTATGCTAAGAAGCCCAGATCAAATTCACCAGAGTACATAAACTTTTACAAGGTTTAAATGGACTAATTTTTGTCCAGAATTCCTATAACACAGCTCTGTTTGTAGATGGGAGACAGCAAGGTTCAGTTTAAGACAGGAATCTCTAGTATTAAGCACAGATATGTTGTACTAGCTCAACTATATGCATTGCTTTGATGAAATAAAGAGGAAAAAAACCAAAGCAAACTCATAATGTATTTGTTTCTGGATTACAAACTGCAGGTGGCTCCCTTAGTCTTCTGATTAATTCAGGATGTGTATGTTTGTTTCTTTTCCCTCCTTGCCCTCTCCTTTTCAGAAGTGTATGAATCCAAAGCAAAGCAAGACACTGCTTCACAGTGTAGGGTAACCAAATGTTTGTGTCTTACAAGGGTTTCATTTAGTTAGATTGCATGCTTAGGTAATCAGTCTTCATATCTCAGTTTCACGTAGAAGTGAAGCAGGCTGGTTTGTTTTCATCTTTCAATGTATTTGAAATTATTTTTCTTTCTCAACAACAGAATAGATTCAAGTACCATGAGGAAAAAACTGTGAGTTATTAGTTTGCCACTTTTAATATTTTCCTTTCCTTCTCAACTTGATTTATCCAGTAGGTAAACTGTCAAACTCAGGATGGAGAAAGATTTGCATTGTTTAAATAAACTGAGGCCTGAAATTATTACCACTTAGCATAATATATATACATATGTCTCTATATTTCTATTTGTATATATTTAATATGCATTTTTTAAATTCTTAAGTGATCCTAGAATTATTTCAACAACAATCACAGTAAATGCATAAGAATGTGTTTCTTGATTAAGGAAAAAAAAAATATTTGTATGTAATTACCAATGGAATAAAAGTTTTTCTGCCCAGAACTGTTGGGGCAATTTGTACCAGGTAGTGGTACCCAATCTTGCTATGTTGAAAGTATCAAGAGAAAAAAGACTGGAGGGAGAAGAGGTGCATATGTTCTTTGTATTCAGTTTTGCATCAGGTACTAAGGCTTAACTGCAGAAGTTGACTCCTTAATAGTTATACTTTATAAATAAACTTCCAATAGTTGCACAGAGAAGCACAATTTCCACACTGACCTTAGGAATGATGACCTTAGCATGTCGTTTTGCTGCAGCTGGACTGTTGTTCAGGAGAATCACGAATGAGGCCTCCCAAGAATTACTTGTATGTATGTTCCTGTGTAAATTTTTTCCTGTGAGGAAGCCACTCTGCAAATGATAGCTATTCAGTAGCACCTGCTCCTGTTGAAGGGAGCATGTGACTTTTATTTTAAGAGCATTTGTTATTTATCATAATACAAAAGGACTAAAAAGAGAGAGCATTCTGAAGGGGCCAGAACAAAGCAAGCTTCTAATTAGGAGGCTATGTTTATAAATTTTAGTTCTTCATATTTTATTTCAAATAGCATTTTAGCACACTTGCTTTTCAATAACTTACATGATTTTTTTTTTTCTGTGTGGAAGGTTATTTGTAACAATGAGTCACGAAGAATGTGTATTTTATTTTGAAAAACCATACTAAGTAAAATAGGTGTACTATTGGCATGACATACTAGCAGTTATACTAATATGGTAGAAGTAGATCAGAAGCTGAATATCTTAGTTATAATGTCTTAAATTTTAGGGGGCAACTTACAGAATTAATGTATTAATTTGCTAGACCTGAGTTCTCAGAAGTTAAAAATCAAAGTCTTGAAGAGGAAAGGTGGAAGAGTCAACTCTTACTATAAAGAACTCTCAGTGGCATCTATTGTTTTCTTCCTGCATTTGGTGTCTCAGAGGTCCCCATTAGAAAAGTGTAAGGTTCTGTCCTTGTCCTACAGACAAGTGTGTGTTACCCACATACATATATTCAACAAGTTTGGGATTCCAGCCTAGTGTGTGATAACTCTGTTAGTATGTTCTTTACCTACAGTATGCCTTGTTTTTCTAAGGGAAATAGAGCTTTTGTTTGTAGTAGCTTTATAAAATATAGCAGAGGAGGAAAGGCAGTTTTGTATTCTGTAATGTCTGTTTCAGTCTCGGTGATGCAGTGCTCAAATAAACTATAGCACATTTAATGAGCAGTTGAGGACAGAGACACGTACTAGGCACACCAGGGAAAGGGATTGTGTACAAAGACTAATTAGCATGAAATATGAATACATTCATGAAGTAGTCTTGATCTATAATGCTCTTACAGAGAGTATTTTTTCTATGGATTCAATGAAAAAGAAATTCAGAAGTTGAACTGAAAAAAAAAAAAAGGACTTTGTTTTTAAACAAATAAAAATCTGTATTCCTGGAATAAAACACATTTTATATGAATAGGTAAAAAGATTAGTAAAGAATGCTTTCTCTAATGTCAAAACAGAATACCCCTCTTCAAGTCTTACCCACCCCCCAAGGGAATTTTAAGTTAGATACTAGAAATATCTCTTTAATTTGAAGCTAGTTACTCAGAACATGATTGCATAGCCCATTCCATGGATTTTACAGTGATTTTCTTGTTGAATGAACTGTTAAGATTATCTGTTGTGGAAATTTCCCTACACTGTGGTTTATCTTTCATGTATAAGAATTTATATCTATATATGTACATAAAATACACTGATAGTAAGTTGGAGGTCAGTCAGTTGTCACTTCTAGGTCTGTATTCTATAATTCTATGCAAGATGGTTGTTTTAAAACAAAGTCTTTCACTTTCTGATGTGTTCTTTATAGCTGTAGTTATATTTTCTGGAAACTTTCTTAATATTGGTAGAGAAAGCTCCATATCTAGTTACTTCTAGAAAGCTGAACGTTGTAATGCAGGTTCTTTAGCTGAAGTTGGCTAAAGTTTGGCTGGAAATTTGTGACCCAAGCGAAGGTGGGAGGGAAAAAAAAGTCTGCAGGAGAGGATGGAAACAGATCAGCTGCTTACCAGGAAAGTTTGTGCTGACTATTAAATAGACTATGCACCTATATTTTTAATATCCTGAGAGCTTCCAGCAGAGTTCCAGGAATAACAATGTATTTGTTTAAATAAATAAAAACCTACCGTAAACAAAGATGTAGTTATAAGCAAAATTTATGGCCTTCCTTGTAAACTAATTCTTTTAAGTCTGTATTAAACAAATGTTCCCTCCATCTTTCAGCAGAACCATAGCTAGTACATACTACATTAATTCCTAAATGTACTTTCTCTCCAATTTCTCTTATATGAAATACAATGTGTTTTGGGTTTGTTTTTTGGCTTTTTTTTTTTTCTCCCCTGTAAAAGTGTCAGCTGCCAAAATGTGATCTGATTTGTGGCCTAGTCCTGGTCACACATCATGCTGACCTGCAATGATGTCATAGTTACAAAAAATGCTCCCCTTGCCATGCCTGTTGGATTTATGTGCAAAACCATTTTTTCTTCCTTTTTTATTGACACAGAAAAAAAACCCTCAACTCTTTCTGAGATTGCAGCTTTTATCTGATTGATGGTTACTTCACTGTAATGCCATTAAGAGAGGCTTTGAACAGAATATCTGCCATTGCAGGAATTTCTGCCATATATGCATAGAGTAAGGATAGATCTGTTATCCAAGTGAATAAAGGTTCTTTGCAGAAAGATACATTAAAAAGCTATCTAATGGATTAAAAGTTAACAATCATGCTATTAAGTTTCTGAATTCATTGAGAAGTTGAAAATACTAGGTACATAGGCATTAATGCAGATAAAAAGCTGATAATTTCGTTAAGGTCTTGAATTACTCGTTAATGATCTCTAAAGGATGTAAAGCTGAAATGACTATTTTGCATATTCTGTAAGTGTTGGGTGTCTTGTGCAGTTGTGGGGAACTGGAATGTCTCTGAAACTTAGTTATTTCAGATACTTTTTTCTGTTCTGTAAGGTGGGAATATAATTATTTTAAATACTATTATGGAGTAAATTCCCAACGTGAAGAGGCAAGTAAATAAGAAATTTATGGCGCAAAGGCTTTCTAAAAGCAAGAAGTCCACATGGTAAAGTGGCTGATTTTTATAAGCCAGTGTGGAATACCTGTAAGTTCTGTATTTTGAACTGTGGTGTGCATGGAAAAAGGTTCAAGGATTTTCCTTGTGATGTTTTTTGTTCTTGCATTTAAGACATTTGGATCATCATTCACTGTGGTGCTGCCACCTTAATGAATCATTTTAGATAAATTTTGCTTGTATTGGTACAATAAAGGAAAGCAGAGCACAGATTACATCTGCTAAATTTAAAATATACTGTGAATTTTGTATGCATATGTGCCTAAAATGTGCTGAGGTGAATAGAGAAACCAAACTGTGTGGGTAAAGGTGAGAGACTGGTAGCTGTGTGTTGCAGGACTATTTTTAGTCTGCTAAAACGCCAGTGGCTTAATTTAGTACTCTGGTAGGTCCCCTAAGACTAATCCTGTAATGTGAAAGTAATTTATCTTTTACCTCTTGAAGGCAGATAATCATTGCACGTGTATTCAGTTTTCAACACACTTTGAGATACTTGGACCCCAAGAAGGCTTTTCCAAGGTAGATCTGTTAGAAGGTAGTAATGACATCTACAACCATACAAGGTTGTCTTCAGGCCAGTTGAGCCCTGTATTTTGTCTTCATCAGGTGACTGAGAGCAGATGCTTAAGCAAAAGAGTAAATATATGTTATTTAATGTATATTAAAAGCATTTATTTTTATGTACATAGAATAAACTAAATAGTGATACTTACAAGCTTCCAACAGGTGACAGTTTCTGTATGAGCCAGAGATCGCACCTTTATACATAGTAAGGTCTTCAGTGTGTTTTTTCTTTGATGAACTCATGATCTTCTACCTTTCATAATCTGTGGCGTTGATCTCTGTATTTTGAACGTATGTGTAGTTTTCATGGTTTCAGTCCTGCTGCTTGCTAATCTTCCTGGTTTGTTACCTCCTTTTTCTGTTATTGCTGATTTCATTAATAACTAATTTATATTTACTGTCTCTGTGTTTTCAAAGTCCACAGAGGGGAAGACCAGAATTGTATATGACACACAAAAGACAAACAGTAATACATCATTGAATGATGGCCATTATCTAATAAGCATCACTTGATCTACCTCGGTTATTGGAGAGGGAACCTCACCGTTTTGGTTGTCTTAATATGGGATCATGAGATGTCTCAATTACTGTTTGTTTTTCAGAGAGTTACATTAGTATTCCAGGAACGTTTCACTGCCACAGTGTATTGAAACTCCACTGAGATGACCTTAGTTAAAATGATCATTAGTCAGAATGATTGTAACGTGGAAAGATGCAATACGTCTTCCCTGTGATGTGTGGTGTGACAGTTCCTGTTCCAAACAAGTCACTGCCCTCTCATGTGTCTGGTTAAAACTGTAATTCTCATCTAAAGGTTACAATAGCCTGTATTCTTGTCACTGACATACAGCAGAAATATTTGTGCCCACATATGGCTGGGTTGAAAGGTATACTTGTTATAGGTGACATGTAACTAATTAGATTCATTTGATACCATCCACAAGGCCATGATTTCACACATTTGTTTATGGAAGAATTAATTTCTCAACATTTTATAAATAAGGATAAATGCTCCTATTTGTATTTATCAACTGTCAAAGCTGTGATTACCAGGCAGCTTAACAGGGCACTGCTTAATTGTTATAGAAATTAATGGATTCTATTGAGACAGATAATTTCCCAATTATTTTTAATATGAACCTTTACCCCTGTGAAGTTATGCTTTGGACCTGATGCCTATGAAAGCATCGCTTTGAGTTCTGCTGGCTTAATAAAACAATAAATACCAAGTAATTTCCAATTTTTTTTTTAACTCTAAATTAGTAGGAGAATAGAATTCTTTTTACTAAAAATGAAATCAAATTTCTTAAGAACTAAGTTAATGGGAATGTAACATTGTGTATTTCACTGTGCAAGTCAGCATATAACCATTTTAGGGCAATTTTAATAGAACAAGAAATAGTTCATATAGCCGTTAAATGTGGTGGTCAAATATAATAACAGTCAATTGTATTATAAGAATAAATAATAGGAATATAGATCCCCTGCTATTTTTGACTAAACTAATTTGTAAAACGAAGCCATGATTATTTTTATTTTCTTCCATAGAGCATAATTTGTTGGGTTGATGTTACTTCCTTCAGCTTGATTACATTAATTAGGCAAAAAACATAGGAGATTGCAAGAGGTTCCATGGTTTTTTTTACTGTCAGTTTTTTTTTTTTTAAATAAAACCCAAACTTGAGAGCTCAAACCGAGATCCACTTTCTGATCAATTGCTTGCTTTCTTTGTAATAAAATTTTCTTTCCCTTTTTTAATGCTGTTCCAGGTATTTAGCCCTTCTGATTGCAGAAAGGACAGAGTGACAGCAGGAGTGCTTAATTAATTTCACTTTAGGAATTGATAACTGAGTGATTTTAGGTGACGTGCAAAGTGCCAGGTGGCATTGGGAATAAACAGGAGATCACCCAGCTGCTGACTGAGTTGACGAGAGGGTGTGGCTGACATCTGTTAATGCTCTGGCATTTGTCTCTAGATATTTGGGGAGATGGTTTGCTATTTGTCAAAGTTTGAGACCAAATGACAGTGTGGAGACTCCAACTGGGTTTGGGTACCAAACCACTTCAATCTCAGTTGACACAACTCACAAATTGCATGGCAGCCAGGCTGTGCAGGACAGGTGATGTGGTTCAGGAGAGAAGTTGTGGCTTCGGCTTTGTGAACCGTGGTATCTCCCAGAATCATTCCTCTGGGATCCATTGAATATCCTGTAGTTTCATTGTTTATAGGATTCGATAGAGAATATCTCCTTGGTCACTGGTCCATCAAGGTTGCCCTGTTGTTTTCTGACTTGTTGTTGTTGTTGGAGCTCTGCTCATTCAGGGTGCATCTGGACACATTTGCAGCTCTTGATGGTCAAGAGGTTATTGCATAGTTTGGCTGGCTGTTTCCTTGAGTGTGCAAAACTTGCCAAAGTTCTACTGTCTGGAACGAGAAACTGGTCATACTTCATGTACTTCCCTGGTTGGTGGAAGTTCACAGGTTTATGCTAGCAGCTGTGCTGACTGGGCCTGACTTGTGTGAACTGCTGCACGGTTTCATTGAGTGTGGAAATGACGTGGTTAGACAAATGGAAAGGCTCAGCACTGGTGTATTGGTGAGGAAGGAGAACAAGTGCAAATTTGAGATGACACTATGTTTGACTTTCCTCCCTCCCTCCCCTTCTTTGACTTTCATTTCCATTCTTGGGTGCCTCTAGAAGTAACACAGAAATATAAAACTATCAGTAGATTCTCAATATCATCAGTGTAGCCAGACTTAAAGAAGTTTTATTAAGTTGCAAAAGAATTTACTGAATTTTTGTGTGACAAAATATTTTCTAATCTCTGAATGGCATTCCTAGCTGCTTGTTTCATTTTTCTACTAAATAATATCACATGGGGCTTTTTTTCTGAGTGAAATTCTCAGTGTAATTAATAGTTTCACATGTTCATGTATAGTTTATGTATAGTTTACATCCCTTGAAACTGTATGTACGCTTAATTTTTTCTCCCATACTAGCCATAGGTCTTTTTTTAGGAAAAGGGAAAAATAAAGCAATCAATTTCTTTTGTATATTTACTTTTGCTGCCAAATGCTAGCAAATGCAATTGGTAAGCTACTTGACAGATGGAAATAAGATTAAATTACTCTTTCATTTCCCATGACAATATAAGGGTGTTTGTTCACTGTGGATACAGACTTGATAGAAATTGGAGATTAAGCGCAGGTTTAGACAGACTAAACTTCACCTAAATCTATGCTTTCTCCACGTTGTAATTCAATGTACTCCTTTTTGTCTCCCTTCAATTTTCTTCCTCCTCATATTAATGACTGTCAGTTTTTTACTGTTAATTATGTATTAAAAGTATTCACTGCTTGTTTAAAAAAAGAAAGGGAGAGGCTAATATGAACTGGACAGTTCAGCTCACAGTTGAATGCTTTAACAGCTCCAATAGCATTAAAAAATATTGTGTGTATTCCTAAAAATTTATCATGATGACTTTTAATGACATTCAGTAGCTAAGTTAATGAACAGGTGTAAAATGGTAATTTTCAAGAGTCATGTGTGCTTACTTTTTTTGCTACAGAAGTACAAAAGAATTTTCTTCTTAGTTACATCTTTGAAGTATTTTAACATGTTTGTGGTGTTCTTTGCCATGATTATCATTAGTCTTGTTTTATGTATTTTTAACTTATATAACATTTTATTTAGTCTTGTTAGTTTTATCTCAGACTCTAAAGAGGTTTCAAGAAGTGCACTTTCTATGGGATTAAATTAGTTCCCAGCTGAAGGTATCACTAAAGGTACACACTTCAGCTGCGCATGCGTTGCATAATGTTAGAGGCACAGAAAACAATCCCTTGCAGCATGTTGCATCAGCTTTTTTCCCCTACACTGATAAACAAATATGTTGTTACTAACAAAACAGAACTATAAATAATAATAATAATAAGTTACATAGTGTTGGTGTTTAGATCTGTATTCTCATCTGCTAAAGCTACCTTTTCCCCTTTTGCTTTGCCATAATGGCTCTCCCTTTTCCTCTCCATTTCTCTCCCTCTCCTTACCCTTTCAGTGAAGGAAAGAAAACTCATCCAAGACATTCTGTAGATGAAACTGATGTCAGATAATTATGCATTAGTGGATATTTTGTAATTTCAGTGACTGTTAATCTAAAAAAAACAACCAAACAAACAACAAAACATTGCTGCTTTCTTACTACTTTAAGTATTTAATATAAAGCTATGGATCTCTTGCTGATTAAAAATAAATCAATTTACAATATATGGTATTTTCTTGGTTTTGCTCTTTACCAGAGACAACATAAATAATTTGTAAAAATCTACCTTTGTGTAGTGTGATAAATCTCAAATTATTTTTCTGATTGATTTTGGATTAAGAACTTCAAATGGTATTTGAGTTATTAATATTTCAGTAGAGGGCACTCACGTGCTTTGAGGTAACACCAAAGCACTCTGTTATTAAAAGTGCTTGGAATAAACTGAAGCTGAAGATAATATTTTGTGGGTTAAAATGTATAGATATAATTTGATAGTGCTTGGGAAAATTGGTCATTGTTGTATTAATATTTTCATTTAATGTTCCTCCTAATTTTGTAAATTTGCGTTGTTTCTTTGGATATTTTACGGTACAGTGAGGCAATGAATTCATTTTGTCTTGAACTGATTCTAATAGATGCATTACTGTGGCTTTCTAGTTGAGTTGCTATTAGTCTGTTAAGATTGGGCAGTTGTAGTAATGAATCAGAATTTAATAAATACGTTCTTTCCAGCTAAAAAGCCAGTAGAAGAATCAGAAGAAAAGAAAATAGTTCAGTCAAAGAAAAGGATTAAAGAATTAAGAATTCTGGATGGAAAAACCGCACAAAATTTATGTAAGTGATGTCAAATACCTTAAGTAAATCTCTAATTAGCATATACACATATGACTCTTCTTAAATGTTCTTTTTTGTTTACATGTGCAATATTATTTTTGTAAAAACTGGCTAATGTGAACATGAATTTTAATATCAGAAGTGTTTTACATATATAAGATTTGAATTCACTCTACAACTTTGGAAAACTTAAAGTAACAATGAAAAATGGTTTAGACTTAAATGTTAACGAACTATCGGGTTTTTGCAACAAAAAGTTGATTCTTTCATTAATTGCTTTAGACTGGTAGTATAATTAAATGATAATTGTTTAGGAAATGCACAGAGTTGGTAGGTTTTGTGGTTTGGGGTTGAGAGGCTATTCCTAATGATTCTTTCTTGTTAGAGCAATGGAGAAAGAGCTTGATGAGAGTTAGACTTCTAAAGAGAAAAATATTATGAAATAGGGTAAGTTAGGTGCGAATACTACTACTATAAATTGTAAGGAAAACAGCCTCACTTTTTTTAAAAAAAAAAAAACAAACCAACAACTTGCTGCTCCTCTCTTTTAATTACAGAGGGTAATCAATCATTAAGAGTATTAGATTACTTTATTTGAATTAGAAATACCGTAAAATGTCACTAGTCCAACTGTGCCTCTGAGAAATGAAGTGTGTAAAACCAAATTTGTCTATTGTTTTTTACCACATCTATGAGCAGGTTTTCTTAAGCAGGAAATGCTCTATGGCACACGTGATATAACACCTCAAGTTTTGAAAACATCGATGCAGCCATGGTAGTTAGGTTGCATATATAGTGCTTTATTGAAATGGTATGCTAATCCATCTGTGTTGGGAATACTCTGCAGTTCATTGAATGGGGCTTGTTAAGATATTACAGGATGCTGAGATCAAATTGCTTTGAGAACTCCATCTTTGAAGGGTATACAATATTCATTGCCTCTTCTATGAGTTTTGGTTACTCTAAAAAGTGGTAGTATTAGGGTATTTTTTTTGTCTTTGCCCAGTTCTTTGTTATCCTTTTGACATGGAATTCTTTCTAGAACGTAATGTAAATATCATTCAACCATTTGTACACGCAGTACAGCTGTTCATACATGGTTAGGAAAGCAAAAAATAATAAAGTCTTCTAATGACTGTTTAAATAGTAATTACAGATGTTGCCATTCATAAAAATAGGATGTTATTTCTAGAGATAAGTAGCACTGCTAGTAAGCAACTGAGGCTGATTAAACAATTAAAAATGTTGTCATAGTTTCATTTCTTAGAAATGAAATTAATTGTAAGTCAAACTCCAATGGTGTGCCTTATCTAGCGTTTGTTTTATATGGAAATCTTAATTGTGAATCATCTTAATTTGGATAAAGGTGTGATTTTTCAGTTCTTAAAAATTAAGTTTACCTTCTTATATCAATTTTTTTTGAGCTTTTTTGATTCTAATTATTCATTACTTAATTTCAGCAATATTTTTGGGTTCTTTCCGTTTGCCTTATGAAGAAATAAAAAATATAATTTTAGAAGTTGATGAAGAGAAGCTGAGTGAATCCTTGATTCAGGTATGTGAAAGTAGCTCTGGTTTTGTTCATACCTTGTTCAATACTGTAAAGGTATAAGAATTCAGGAGTAAGAATAGGGTAGAGTTTCCTGGCTATCAGCCACAAGTGTATGAGTTGTGTTTGCTGTTTTGTTTGTTTCACTTCTGCTTTTGAATGTGGTCACGTATAGCAATAAAATTGTCTTTAAAATATGCTGTTAACAAAGGTGCTTTTGAATCTCTCTTTATGAAGTTTCCCTTTCAAAAGGAAATCTCTGATCATTCTAGTTTTCCAGTTTGGAAGACAAGTATTTAGCAGATTTAGGCTGGTGGATAATGACGTTTCATCAGGCTTCTTGTCACTAGTGATAGATGAAACTACCTGAATGTTTTGGGATACTGCTACAACCCAAAACACATCAGTAAATCAAACCTTCTCTCAAGCTGGTTTGGTCCTATTTTGAGCCCTGGCCTACTTGCCAGGGTAGGGGTGGTTGCAGGTTGCCTGCCCGTGGCCTACTTGCAGAATGTGAAACAGAGAAGGCCTTCAAGCTGCACAAGCACTGTTCAGTAGCGGCTAAAACATCGGTGTGTTATCAATGCTATTTTGGTCACAAGTCAAAATAGCACCATATGAGCTGCTATGAAGAAAATAAACTTCATCCTAGCCAGAGCCAGCACACCATAAAAAAGGCAAATGTGGCTGCAGGGTGTATCAGGTTAAGTATTTCCAGTAGAGAGAATAATTGTTATGCTTTTGAATAATGCACTTCTAAGACCTGATCTAAAATACTCAGTACAAGTAAGAAAAATGAATTTAAAATGGAGAAGCTGAACTTAAAAACTACTTTAGATGATTGAGAGATGGAGAAACAGTCTACAGAAGGAAGCTAGAAAAGATTGTCATAATTAGATTAGTAGAATAAATAGCTGAGAGGAGGTATGACTACATTATAACTGTATGGGGTGAAGTGATGTGCACAAGCATTGGGGAGAAAAATAAAGTTGCATAAGTAGAAGGCAGTGTTAACACCAGAATAAATGTATATGAATTCATCATGAGTGCAGCTATCTAAAAACTCAGCTGCCTGTAATCTTCAAGTTCTGAAGCTTTGGAGATTGGTCCATTTCTGAAATGAATGGTGTGGCCAAGTTGCTTCTAAGAACAGGGAGATTCCGCTGATAACCTGGAAGAAATTCCTTCTGTGTTCCTAAGGATATACCGAGAAATGTATTGGAGTAAATGGGCTGTATCATCTATTTCATGTTCAGTCTATTCTGGTTTATTTTTATTCTAATCTTCCAACTGAGTTATTAACTAATTTACCAGTTTAACAGTTTTCAATATTACTCATTGGAAAAATTTTACAAAGCAAACCTTACTTTCTTTCATGCTTAGCAAAACTTGTACTTCATAAAACTGCTTATGTAGAAACTGTGTAGTTCTAAGTATCAAAGTGGTGAACACTAAATGGGTATAAGCATAACTGAACGTGTAGTGCTTTTTCAGTAATGCTTCTCAAGTCCTTGTTTCTTGCTGCTTTTCAAACTTATGTTGTAATATTTACTAAAATTAATTGGATTAATCAGTTTGAGTACATGGTAGACTGTCTACTATTGTAACTCTTCCTTGACTCTAGGAAAAAAAAAAGTTAATTCCCAGTGTGCCTTTGAGAGAGTAAGTTCTTGTAAACATACAGTTGTCAAACACTGTGCCTAGCAGAATTCAGGGCATTGTGACAGTGAGTAGTAAGTGATAGTTTCAGCCTCTTCATGTCATCCTTAGATTTCTGCTTCTTATGTTTATGTAAACCATTTTTATTTACCATGTTTTTATTTAAACCCACGCCATCATGAATACATTATGAAACTCTGTTTCCTAAAGTACTGGCAAGGATTTTAGTGTGTGATCACTGAATGCTTTAGTTTCATTTTCAGTTATTCAATACAATTAATGAAAGTAAACATATTTAAACATATATATGTGGGAGGCTGCAGTGCTAGTAGAGCCAAACTCTTCTTGGAAGCTGAGTGTCAAATGATGTGTTGTGTTACCTCTAGACCATAAAGGAGTATGGATGAGAAAAAAGAAATGATGAAGCATGCTAACAGATTTTGGTTAGATGGCTAAAATAAAAAAAGACAGTTTTAGTAGTAGATACTTGTGTTTCTGCATTGATGGAAAAAATAATATTTTACAGTAAGTTTGTTGATGTATAATAAAATATACATTTCTGACAAATACTGTGAAATTGATGACAGCATTTGGTAGATAGGCTACCTAATTAAAATAGATTAAAAAATAATTATGTTATTTAGTTAGTTCTTGTCTTTGATCTTTGCCAACATTAGAGAGTCAATCAAATGAGCAAGAATGTTTTACAGATCCTTAATTTTTTTTTAAGGTAGAAACTTATGGGACATGGCTTGGGGTTAATAGGAAAGGAAGCATGCTTAGGTTTAAACACAAAGCCACAGCTTAATTGTGTGGTGTCTGGGTAAATCTGATGCTTATCTCTGTCAAATATATTGAACTCTGCTCAGTGAGACACTCAGCTCCCTGGGGTAAGTGTAAAAATCTTTCTGGAATAGGGATGCTTTGTATGAGACTGTCATCTTTGTTTTTACTTATTAAGATGGGTGAATGTTTGTTTCTTTCAGCTTGGAAAATTAAGTTAGGTATCACTTGCAAATTTGACAAATTAGATGGATGTCTTTCTGAAAGTTGTACCTTAATGTCTACTTCATCAAGCCTGGCAGAATGATCAGTAATCAAATTCTGTGAGTGATGGCAAGATTGGTATGTTCTAAAAATAAGATGTGTACCTCTAATAGTACAGGTTTTCTCCTATTAAGATTTTTATATTTGGAAAAAATATGCTTCTATAGCGCTGGTAGCTTTTCTCAATTTAAAAGGCACACGAGTTTTTTTCATGTCAGTCTTTTTTTAATCTTTTGTGACATAGACCTAAACAGTCATTATCAGTTCTCTGATAGTGTCAGTGCACATGTCCCTTCTGTTTTAATTATATGTTATGGGAACACGTGGCAACACACCTTTTCTGGTGGGAAAGGGGAACTGATGTGCCGAATAATCTAACCTGAAGAGCTCCAGGTTAGAGCATGTTCTGAAATGTTTTGCTTCTGTGACTTCTGTTGCAGAAAGTATTGGAAGATTTAGTTTTGTAGCTGTAGCACATTACCTTATCATCAGTAAAATATGTTGTAATTAGAATGCTATAGAATTTTATTTTCCATAGACACTTTATTGGAAGTAAACCTCTAAACCTGATGCAGGTTTCAGGTGGTGGCTTCATAAAGTTGGAGATTCTTGTTAAAAACATACCCTTACAACTTTTCTCTTTAATACTTCAGAGCCCACTGTGTTTGTGTGAAAGCAGGTTTTTTCTTAGTTATTTGGTACAGGAGTCAATGCACTGTGGAGTTGGCTGAATCTCACTTTGCTTTTTCAGAAGTTACTAATAACAAAAGTGCACTATTTATTTGGCCCCTATATACATATTGTATATAAATTATCCAGCCAATAGAAACGGGTTGCCTCCTTTTACTTTGTGATTAGGCAGTTATGCCCCCCAAAAAATCCACCTAAGGGCTACAGTAGGAAAGCAGGAGGGACTCTGCTCACATATGTCTGGATGTATCTTTCCATTCTCCTGTAGCTAAATGTCTCCAAACTGGGTCCCTTTGATTTCTTCAGTGGCGAGTGCTTGCCAGTAACTCAGTGCCTTTTGAAATTCCACAGAATCACGCTTGCCTCCAAGCTACTACGATGCCTTCAATCCAACATCCACAATATCACATTATTTTTGTTAATTTTTCCTCTCATAAGTCTTTAATGTGAACAAAAGTGGTTAGTGGAGATTGGAAATGAAGTTAAGGGCAGTCATAGGGTAATCATATCAGCTGATAATGATACCCTGTATTTGGTTTTTTGAACTTAAGATTTATGAACTTTTCTGAACAAAAAGGGCACATTGACTCTATACTTTGTACTGTTGAATAACATTCTTGTTTTGATTTCAACTAACATATATATCAAATTTTAAATAGAACCTAAACTTTTACTGAGTATCTCTTAAAGTATTCTTCAGCCTTTATATAAATATTTTATACATTTAGTTATATCTGCATTTTGAGATGTTGAGATAGTGTAATAAATAATACAATTTTCTTTGGGGACATGGATAAGATTTCAAGCAAGTTCTCCTTTTTGCTGAGTTAAAGTATAATCGCCATCCATAAAATCTGTACTATTTTAAGATGTTTCTCCTTTTTTTTTGTGTGTGTGTAAGGTGTTTTAAAGTGATGTTTGTGCATAGCTATTTTTGAATAATGTCTAATGATTTTTTTTTTTTAGGTTATTATATCTTGCTTTACACAGACCAGTTATTTTGTGATTAATATTTAATGAGCAAGATGCATTCATGATGGCAAAAAAAGATTGTAGATAGAGTAGAATACTTCAGGCTCTGACAGCATCAAAGAGTTTTGTCTAACTTTTTAATACTGCAAAGGCATTCTTCAAATTAGAGACTGTAACAGAGGTGCTGATGTCTTATTAAATAATTACTGGTTTGATTTGATGTTTATATAATGTTAAACCTGCATAAATAAAATAAGCTTCCCATAATTTCCTCATGCATTTCCATGTTGTGGTATTTTGAGTGTGTTCGTTTAACACTTAAACTACTGTGTTTAAACTAGTGAACTATTTTAATGTAACAAATTTAATATAATACCTTGTTTGTTTTAGAACCTAGTGAAGAATCTTCCTGAGCAGAAAGAACTCAATGCCTTAGCTGAACTAAAGGATGAATATAATGATCTTGCTGAGCCAGAACAATTTGGAGTTGTGGTATGTATTAGTGCAATAATTAACCAAAGAGTTCTGTTTTGTCAATAGATTAAAAAGAAAGATTTTAGGTTTAAATTATTTTGGTTCGTGTTTTTGAAAGCTCTACAGTAGGAAAAGGTTGCCATCTATTTATTGATGAGTAATAAACTGAAAATCTCTGTATATATCTATCAGGTGTTTTTCTGGAAGGAATTGTGGTATGCAATTAAGAGCAACAGGCACCTCTGTGCCAGAGCAAATCTCTTGCTGGCTGTCTTGTCGTGTATGCAAGTCTTGTATGTTTACCGTTGAGGTGAACACTCTAAGTTCAAGTAGTTACATTACCAAGAATTCATAACAGACTCAGTAACTCAATGGCATTGACAACTTCGATAAATTTATTCTACTGCTTTAAAAACTGTAAACAGCTGAAAGAGCATTGTGCATAATGACCTTCCTTTGAAAGACTCTATAGACACTCCTCCATTTTACTGCTATACGTTCTTTAGTGTTCTGCCCCTGATCTTTGTAACTTGTATTGTTTCCCAACTCAATCCCTTGTTTTGCAACACATTTCCCTTTTATCAACTTCATACTTACCTTGTCTCTCTGCTTCAACCTTTCTCCCCTATTCAGTTTTACTTCATTGCTCACTATAGCTTTTATATAAAGATATTCTTGGATGCTGTATATATTTTTTTCATATGCAGTATAGTATTTATCTGCATCCTCCCATCATGCTGCTCTGTGGTGGGTAGCTGAAAATTAACCTTCTGCTGAGGAAAGCTGTGACAGTGGCACTGCATTCAATATTCAGCCACCTTTGTGGTCAAAAATGTTTTCCTTATATAGAGTCACAATTTTCTGAGTGTAATCTTGTATTTTGCTTCGTGTCTTATCACTATGCACCTTCAAGAATCGTCTAGTTCCATCTTCTCTGTACCTTCCCTTTAGGTAGAAACAGATAACAGAGTCAAGAGCAACTGTTAGAAAAGAATGGGTCTTGTGGATTAACCTTGGTACCCAGCTAAGCAGCACACGGATGCTTACTCACTTCCCCTTCCCATCCCCAGTGGGATGGGGGAAGAAGAAAGGAAGAGTGAAAGTGAAAAAAATTGTAGTTTGAGATAAAAGTAGTTAAGTAGGTGAAGGAGAAGAGGAAGAAGAATGAGAGAAAAAAAACCCCAAAGAAATAAACCAAAGGAAACTACTCTCCTTCTCCCATGTGTAGACTGATGTAGAACCAGTTCCTGAGCAAAAGTTGGCTAACCTAAGCCCCCTTCCTCCACACTTTATTACTGAGCATGACGTTATATGGCATCAGATATCTTTGGTTAGTTCAAGTCATTTGACTAGCTGTGTTCCATCCCAACCTCTTGCACCCCAGTCTATTTATTGGGTTGTGCAGAGTGAGAAGAGAAGGCCTTGGCGCTGCAAACACTGGTCAGCCGTAGCTAGAGCATTAGTGTGTTAACAGCACTGCTTTGCTCCCAAGTCAAAACAGCAGCGCTATACAGGCTGCTGTGAAAGACAGCTCACTCCATCCCAGACAGGCCCAGTATAATAACATTAGTCAAAGTTTATTCTGTTGCTAAATTATTTCCCCAGTTTCACCTCTGTGCAGGAGGTGTTATATGAGAGTTTCATTAATATCTGCAACTTCATTAATCACCTAGTCTGAAATTTTGTCAGAGCATAGGACAGGCAGGATCAGGTTTCACATTTTGCACTAATTTGGGCCTTAGTTGACTGATGACCTTTTCGTTTTGGGTGTATGCTAATATGCTGCTGAAAATTAAAGACTGAACATAAATTTAAGGTGTAATTATTATAGGTATCAAAAGGCTGATCTGACAGTGGAAATATTTTACTTAATGTAGAGAAAACTTTCAAAAAATAAGTCCATTTCATTCCTTGCCACACATTTAGCTTCATCTTGGTTGGATGAATATGAATTTGATAAGTGAAAGAATTTAACTGCTACACTTGTTTAACTTGTTTGTAAATTAAGTGGCTGAACAATGAGTATAACTGACATTACAAAAAAAAAGTTTTCAGTCAGTAAAATACTGAGATACTATGAAACTTAAGGATATGACACTTGCAGAAGGTTTTTGTTCTCATATTTGGAAGATTAATTTACCTCCAATTCAGAAGACCACAGGTTAGAAGGAATAGTTCTTCTGCTTTGTCTTGATGTAGCAGTAAAACAGAAGCATTTAATGAAGTTGCCAATATAAAAGTAGTGCATGTTAATTATATCAAGAGAGTAAGAGTTCTTATAGACTTTTTACCAGAGTCTGAGTTCATGTCAATTTATATTTTACTGATAGGTATCTGAAAGCCACTTGAATGAGAGGAATAGCCTTGGCTTTTTGCCCCTGTTGGAGAGTTTATTTTTTTAAATCAGATGTCTATCCTTTAGATATTTATTCTTATTTCCTCATTCTCTTTATGTATTAGTATGATTTTTTTTTTTTTCTGTCTTGCAATGTTTCGTTCTGATTCTGTTGGTGGTTTCTTTCCCAGAAAGTTACAGAACTAAAAATGAAAGTCACTTGGGAAACTGTTTAATCTCTGTTGGTTGTCTTTCATTCCTGGGAATGATTACTACTGGATAGAAAATAATGGGCCTTGTTTTTTCACTTGATTGTATTAAAAAAGTTGTAAAAGTATCCTTATTTTCCAACATTACTCATATAATCATAACCACTTTTTTTGATGCATTCTTTTGAGGAATGACTGACTACAGAAAGTTGAGAAATAATTTAGCCTTATTTAATGGTACATTAATTAGAAAAAATCGAACATCTCCAAATGGTGATGTTTGCCTCCTGGAGGAATAAAGTTTCTTGAAGCTTGTTTGCTTATTCAACTTTACCATCTGGTTTAATAAAAAATATTGCATTTCCTTATAAGTAGTGATCCTGTCTTATTTTTAGAGTCCTTGAACTTCAGTGGTACTATTAGAAGCCTGGTTTTGTTTATGATTTTAATTCAATTGAACAGTCTGTTAAAGTGGAAGGAAAGCAGCTGAACTTAAGCTTCTTAATTGACTGGAGTCCCTTTTTGCTATGTGTTGAATTAATTAGAGTTTTGCATTAATAGTAATCTTAACCTTGATGTTAAGAAAAATATGTTTAGAAATAGAAGATGACAGAAAGACTATGATAAATAATATTTAAAATCTGTACCCTTATTTGTATGTAAATTTAGGTATGCTAATCATTAAGAGATGTTAACTGTGGCCATCAAATTTAATAAAGGTTGGAAAAATTGTTTAAAACTTCTGTAGAAAAAACATATTTATTAAATGACTAATTTACTAGAAGAGATGGATTAACTTAATATTCATCTAATCTGTAAATGAAAATTAGAATTGGATTTTTAATTTAGATGAAATGTTAAAATCAATTATATATTCAAATTAGTTATTTGAACTGTTTCTGAAGTTATATCCTGGGATCAAAAAAAGGCAACACAAATTCATATAAAGAAAAGTTTGCATTGATATTGATGTAGAGCAAGAAAAATAGATTAACTTAATCAGTTATATAACATTAAATAAGCTAGACAATGTTCTCTGTTTTTTAAATGTAAAACTTGTGTTTAAGAGTTAACTTTTTATGTTATGGGAGCAGCTGCAACTTCAATACAGATACTTACTTTGAATTTTGTTGCCAGTTGGACAGTTTAAATTTTATGAAAGCATAGGTCTCATCTGTGCTCTAAAGTGTGAGTATCGACCATTTCCTGTCAACTCAGAGGACAGGCTAAAGGAAAAAATCTTTTGCAGTGTTAGTAGTATTTAAACTCGGAGAACTTTACCTGCTTTATCACAAATTATGAGTTTTGAAGTTAAGAGTGTTATTACCACTTTTAAAAAGATCACACCACTGTCACATGGTGCAAGTTTTGGTGAGCCAACGAAACAAGTGACTGGGGTTGACCAAAGAATTCCCTTTGTGGTGTGTGTTCTGGAAAAGGAGGAGGATTTTGTTGCTGTTATCTAGTGACTGCAAAACTTCCTTCAGCTGTTCAGAACTGGGTCATCAGTAATGACATTGTTAATGCGAGGGGATGAGTTTCACTGAGAAGCTGTAGAGCCTTGCGGATTCTGCGACCCGGTTTGCTGTGTAACCAGGACTGGCTGTCCTGAACTGTCCTTGCTCAGAGGTAGCCAAACCAGCAAGAGTTGTACAAGTTTACTGCATGTGCATTGGTTTAGAGTCATTCAGTCATTCAATGTGAATTTATTTGCAACTTGTTTTGCCTCATTGTAATTTGTAGAGCTGTGGAAGAATTAATCTTTCTTGAATATTGCTAGGAAAAAAAAAAGGCAAGTGTTTCATATATTACAGGTTAGAGCTTGAGCTAGTTATCTGAGTAAGTTGACAAATTTGTATTATAGGATTGCTAGCTTTTTACCTTAGGAAGTGAGGCAAATTTAATTGTCCTTTTTGCCTCTTTCTCCAATAACCTTTGATCTTAGTTTTAATACAGGGCTTGAGAATTGAGTGATGATAATAAAGAATAAAGAACTTGATGAAGTAGAAAATTCAGACAAGGACCTTTATGAAATCCCAGAAGGGGGAATTATGACACACAGTCCAGTGCTCACAGTTTGCTGGAAAAGAAATACCCATTATCTTGCTTCCTAACTGTTTGTGGTGGAAGCTAATACTTGTTATTACATGCATCCATTTGAATGTGTTATTTCTTATGTGCCTTTTGCACTAAATTTATAGAACAATAAACAATTTGTCTTTTTTAAGTAAATATAATCTTTGCACCTTACCTATTTTCAGAAGATTTGTTTGAGTTCAGTATGTTTATCAGCCATTGAACATGTTTATTTAGAAACATGCATATGAAAGAGAAACTGGGGCAGAGTGGGAAAGGAGGAGATAGCATTTGTGATCATCTTCTATTGATACATAAAAAGCATAATGTATATGAAAATATTTTGAATTTTAAGGAAACAACCCACTTGAAACAGCTCTTTTGAAATTGTCGAGATACTTTTTAAATATTACCCAGATCAGCAAATGAAATTAAAACTTAGTGCTGGTTTGGTAGTGAAACTACCTTGCAAAACAAATAAATGGTCAGTGTTCCATGATGCTCCAAAGCATTAAAAAAGTGTTGTAAAGGATTATTCTTCACCATGGTTTAAGTCACACTGTTCTGTGGCTTATACATGTTTTGTTGCTCTCTAAAGATGTTTTCAAGATCTAAAGCTTTTGATAACTTCTGTGCCATTTTGTGTAACATCAGTAATTGGAGATTGTCCTACAAAAGTTAAAGCAAATTATGTGATTAGTTTTCATTTCCATCTACTGCAGCTCAGTGAAGGTAGATCCTTTCAAGGCAGATGTTTTCAGTATGGTATTTCTGAAATGCAGAATGATTAGAAGAATAATATTTCAAGACTCTGCATGATGTTGGCTTATAGAGGCTCACAGAGGAATATGTGACAATGGAGATGTGTAAAAAAAGATTGCAAGTTATGCTGAAATTATTCTTTTCTGATCCTTTCCTTTTCCTTGTTCCAGCTTGATCATGTGAATTGTTTGAAACCATCTGGAGTGCCTTCATATTTATGTTCATTTTAGTATGAATTCATCATTATTCAGGCCACCCAAGTCTTTCCTGTGAAAGTTATTACTGTTGCTTCTGGTAGCTGTCTGTGGTAGATAACACCAACAGAGAAATCATGGTTCCTCAAGGAGCCATGGTAAAGCTTTGGGCAACAGAGATGTGAGCACATAAAAATCTTTCTATTTTGATAGCCAAGATCTGTGATTTGTCACATAACAAAGCTTTTCTTTCAGGGGGACAAAGTGCTTCAGGAACACCACTGATAGTGAATACATTGGGGGAGAAATCTTTCTGTATTCTGCTAATTAAAATTAGGAGTTAGATTTGGAAGGTAA
Source organism: Caprimulgus europaeus (assembly GCA_907165065.1). Next base: position 16,504,495 of record OU015538.1, on the reverse strand, counting down.
TCATTCTTGCATTTAAATGAAAATTTTTAAGTGGATTAAAAATTTTCAGTACATGTTTTTCTCTTAAATTTAAATATCTCGTGTGAACAGCCACTGCTAAATAGGAGGAAATATTACTGATGACTTGTGCAAAGTAGGAAAGACATGGACACGTTTTGGTAGTTAGCTTAAAGATAATGATCTTGTGGATTTAAACTAATGAATCACTATTGTAAATACTTATCAGCATCTCTGCCATTTACCATGTTACAATGCTGTGATTTATAACCTCTCATCTTTTTATCATATCAGAAATTAATTTGTCGTATACTACCTTTTGCAAAGAGTCTGAAACATAAAAGTGATAGTATCTTGGGAATTAGTTTTACAAAATTTGCTTAAAAGAGGCAAAAATACAAGAAGTCTTATAACTTGCTGTAAGTGTAAAGAATAACTGAAAAAAAACCCAGTTCGGTTTTCATTTAAATTAAAACTGCAAAAACTAAATATCTTTTTAGATGTAGCAGTGATGTCATCTGTAAATACCACCATCAACAGCTCACGTCAGTACAATGGCAGAAAATATTTCATGAACAATAGCACTAATGTGATCTGGCTTTTTATAAATATCCTACTAGTGAAGCTTGATCTCCTGTATCTCAAACTCACATATTCCCATGTTTTTCCACAAGGATCCCTAAGAATTCATCCTCTCTCCCCAACTACTCTCCCAGGGACCAAGAACAAGTTGAGAGCTATGCGTCAGCTCAGTAAGAGAGTCTAAAAATGGAAAGTTTAATTCTTTAGCTTAATCAGACTGAAGTATAGCTGTTTGTGTTTGTGCTGGTATCAGCACACACACTTGAGAGGTTGTTGTACCATTTCTGGAGGAAGAAAAACTGAGAAGCTTAGTTTTAGGAAATTGGTAAATATCAGAGTTCACTGGAGATGTGATGAAGCGTGTACCTTCAGGCTGATCTTCACTTCTTGTTAACTGGTGCAGTTGGCTTTGCTGGGAGGAAAGGTTTTGGCAGTTTGTGTTTACTGCCAGTGAGTTTGGAACTGACAAGTTAATTAGTTTGGTAACACGAAGCACTTTTTTTTTTTTTAAAGTGTTACTTCACTGAGTTTTTTCAGGCAAAGAGTATGATTAGGGTGAGAATACCTGTGGGCAGGTACAGATTCCTAGAAACAGAAGATAGGCAATGAAAACATACAGAAACTGTAGTCTTGCTGGCCAATCTTGCAATATTGGGTTTTTTTAATATAAGCTATTATGTATAACTAAGCTTCTGTTTTTTTATGTTCTGATTTAATGTCTCTTATTTTGTAGATGAGTTCAGTGAAAATGTTGCGGTCACGTCTCAATGGGATCCTTTTCAGGCTTACGTTTGAAGAGCACGTAAACAACATCAAACCTGACATTATGGCAGTTACAATGGCTTGTGAAGAGCTGAAGAAGAGCGAAAGCTTTAGTAAGCTTTTAGAGTTAGTGCTGTTCCTTGGAAACTACATGAACTCTGGCTCCAGAAACGCACAATCTCTTGGTTTTAACATCAGTTTTCTTTGTAAGGTAAGATGAAGCTATAAAACTTTTAAGTGCAGATTGATGAAACTCGCAACACGTGATAAAGTACCCTCAACAGGGAAACACATTCCATGTAGTTTATTAACCACACCTCTTTTTTAATAATGGATAAACAAATACAGAGTGCACGTTTCTAGGATGGTCCCTTGCTATAACTGCCTTTCTCAGTGCAGTGGTAATTTAAGGCAGCTGTTTAATTGTAAGACTGATCTCTTTCTGGAGTAGACAAGTAGAACAGCTTTTTCCATCTGAGTTTGTTCAGCTATTGTCTTGTCAATAGAATATGCATATAGCTCTGAGTATGTTAAATAGTTCTAGCTACTCATCTTCCCATCTTCTACTCACCTATCCATCAAGCAGTGTCACAGAAATAAGTATTTGGGATTAAAGGTGGACACTGTTACCTTGGGTTAAAAGGATGCAATGTTTGTAAAACGATTAAAAGCAAAAAATTAGCATAAATATTGTAGAGGAATTTTTCAATCATTTTTTCTTTTGAGTGATCAGAGGGTACAGGTTTCAAGTCTCTCTTTAGAGTACCATGAGAAAATCTGCTTTGTAAGTCAAGGAGATTTATTTTTCAAGGGGAAAAATAATATTTCAAATATGCAGCAAGTCTGGTCTGCCATATTTCAATAGAGAAAAATTGCTTGCTGTAGTTTTAATACAAAGATAAAAATAAAAACCATCACCTGAGAAATACTTTAATTCTTTAATAGCTTTTTTTAGAGAGAGGCTAGGTTGGAAGATATCTTTTCATAAATCTAGTGCTGGGTTTTCTTTTTGGTAGTGGTGGAATCTAAAGGAAAATTAATGTTTTAAGTAGAAAACTAATTGTTAATGAGGGGGAGGGGAAATTAGGATCGTGCATGAATGGTACTCTAGCATAGTGTAGATTTGAGAAGGTATTCTTGCACTCCAGGTGATAGATTTATGAGTTGCTGTCAATGCAAATCCCACAGATGTTGACACAGCTAATGTAGATGACTTACCCTGCAGATTGTTCTCTATTGAACTGAATAATTGCTGAAGCATAGCTGTCTCTGCTTACAGCAAAATTCCATTTTAAATAATTGAGACAAAAATAAAAAAAATCTGTGACTATTTAATTCAACTTTGCCCTCAGAAACAAAATCTATTTGTTAACTTTTTTGTTGTTTTGAAGATGATACATATTTCTAAGGGAAGTGTTCTTGTTGACTGTGCTGTTGAATTTAGATATATTTTGTTATAAGGTGATGTCTAAAAATAAAATAATCACAAAAACAGTGATGGTGGTTGCAGCAAAAAAAGGCCTTACCAAAATCTGGACATGAAGTTGTATATTTAATAGCTCTCCATATTGTTTAAACCTTGTGAATTATCTCTTACAAGTTCCAAACTCAGAATAAGTCACTTAATGGAAATATAGAGAAGTTTCTCTGGACAGAGTGACATGTGCATTGTTTGCAATTTAAATTGATTGTTTATTACTCAAGTTAAAAGATACTTTTTGCTACTGAAAGCTCCAGTTTTCATTGTTTATGTATTTGTCATTCTAATTTGAATTAGATTAGTGTAATGATGTGCTTTTGCAAGAGTTATTTTTTCTCAAATGATTTTGTACCTGTACTTATGCTTCAGTATTGCATTCAGAGAAGTGACCTTCTACTCCATTGATGTTTAATTTTGTAAATAAGAGGTGTTAGTACACAGGATTTGCAATGGATTTTTTTATTACTGTTAAGAGTCCAAATTCATATTTGGGTAACGACTCTTTTTATGCATTAGTTATTTTCAACTGTTAATTGCATTTAGTTCATTTGTTTAATAGCTTTCAAACTCTGCCCTCCTATTTTCTACCCAAAATAGTAAGATGGCTTTATTGACCTTGTGTTACTAATTAAGAGTACAGTCTGACAGATTTTTTTTTTTAAGTGTTTGGAGTAGTAGAAAATACTAAACTATATCAGGTGATGATATCTTTTATAAGCACCTGATTTAGTATCTGTCTACAGCCAGTTGCCAGCTTTATTACATTATTCAGTCTCAGAATTTAAGATTGGTCAATAAATGACCTTCCCTGTGCGAATGAAAACATCTGGATGTTGAACATGTTATGGTGAGTGTATTGTTCTGTTTACTGGAATCTTACTGTGAATTAAAATTACTAATTTATATTTCTTAACTGAAGAGGGCAGTAAGAGAAATAAATGACATTCAACAGCAAGAACAAGGCAGCAGCCTGTTTACCAGTGTCACGTGGCTCACATGGTTTTTGCTCTGTGGGCCATCAGGATGCTACTGAATTTTGAAGTCTATGTGACCATTGAAAGAATAAAAATTATTAAATTACTCTAATATTTTATGAAATATATATTTATATTTTGGTCAATAGCAAAGGAGTTCTGGTGACTTCTAAAGATGTAGCCCTTTATACAATCCACCTTTTCCTTTGCAAAGGGAATATCTTTTGCACTGGCCTATGACCATACATTCCTACAGTCATGAGTCTGGAACTCTTAATAAGGTTGTGAAATGGATGTTATTTTTCCCATAATAACAAACCCATAGTATCACTTGGAATTTAGAACCCATAGAATACTGCACTGAAATATGTATTTCTGAATAAATTGTCTGTTAAGTTGTATTTAAGAGCCTTGATATTTTAAGAAAAAAATTTCTAATCACTATTTACTGTAAATCTCAGCTGCAATTACCATCTGTGAAATTACTGAGTAAAAGTGCATGAAATGAAAAGGGGAAAAATATTGATTCCTCCCCTTTCCATGTTTTGCTCTTTGTGTGAACCCAAAGAAGACCTTTCTTTAGTTAAAAAGGCATTGACTAAACGTCAGCTGCCTGACTTTTTTTTACTGTAAATCCTAGGTTTTTTTTATCAGAAACTAGATATTTATCTCGATTTTCTGTTTATTAACCTTTTTCTATAACAGAGGCCGTCACTGTATTTTGTTTATATTAAGTTTATATTTTGTTTATCTTAAAGTTGCCCTTTTCCACAGCTCTTGCCTATAAAAGGACAATTTAGCTTTATACTGAAGGGCAATAATAGCATTTTAAAGTTGATTTTGCACTTAACATGGTGATATTGTGATGTGCTGCATGCAAAGTCTTGTACTTGGGACAGGCTCAAACTGCAAAGGTGGAGTCTTAGAGGAAAAACATGAGTCAGGGATGGAGGGTGACAGTGTCCTGGGCTTTACTGGGATGCATGTAATCAAGAGATCACAGGTAGTGACTTTTTTTGCTCTTAACTCAGAATTTGCTGGGTTGCATACAGAGCATGGTGTTCAATATTCTGTACAAAAATCTTTTTTGTTGATGAACTTGAGTGGAGGATCACCAAACCTATCATGGACTGGATCACTGAGGAAAGGCTGATGGGATGGGGCTTGTCCAGCCCAGAGAAACAAAGGTTTTCAGGGGGGAACCTGCAGCAACCTTCCAGTACTGAATAGGTACTGCAAAGGTGGAGCCAGGCTATTTAGCAAAGTATACAGCAAAAGAAAGAGAGGGGTTATAGATTGAAACAAAGGACACTTTAAATGGATAAAAGAAAAACAAATTTCACATTCTTAAAATAATGTCTTTTAATTCAAAATACGTGTGATTGTTTTTTTTCCATTAAGTAAAAAATGTTAAATTGTACCCAAGAATAAAGAGAGCAGAAAAAAAAATTACCCTGAATACAAGTATACTCTGTGAATACAGAGAATGTAAAGACACAGCCATGCTGCTGTTAGCATTCTAGTTCCTATCTCTCATTTCTATTTTTATATTTAAATAATATCTGCTAAACTATGCTCAACAAACACCTATCTTCTTTACCTTCTCATTAAATTAGTAGGCTTAGAACTTGATTTTTAAAGTATGTATATATTGATTCTAAAGATCAGTGTTAAATGTTTGTCATTGTGTCTCTTACCTATTGAAAATATGAATGAGTGTGACTGAGATGTGTTTCTTGATTGGGCCAAAGAAGTGAATTTGACACAGTTGTTTAAAATCTGAATGACTGTTTACTACAGGTTTTAAATAACTCAGCAGGTGCTAATAACTCTTGTTAATATGATGTTACTGTTGATGACAAAACATGTTTCAGTTGTAATCTGAAGACAAAATAATTTTGTCCATTTAGGGGGAAAAAAAAAGCTTTATCTACTTGACAATGTCAGAGAGATCAGAGACTGCAAATCCCGCAGTTCTTGTTCACAGACAAATTGAAATGCAATTTCTTTTTACCATGCAGATGTTTAGCCACTAAATCTACAATTTTTTTTCAAGTTGGAAAAACTTCTGCGTGCGTAACACATTAAAACCTCTTAACTGCATACCATTACTGAGCATTGTTTAGTCTGTAATCACTGAATCGGTATGAATTAAATTGCATTCTTAATTGCCTAAATACCTTGTATTTGTAAAAGCCTGTTTTTCAGCTGCACTCATTTATTCTTAACAGGGTAATCCTTAAAGCTGAAAGGTCTATATTAAATTGAACATCGATGGCAAGCCTGTCATGAGGATTATAGAATTAGAACTTCTAGTGATTTGGAGAATGAGAAAACAAATAGATGTTACATAGACATTTATGTATTCTTCTTAAATCCTCAATTTCATTTGTTGTGTATGTTGTAGCTTCTGTATAAGAACTGTACTAGACAAGTTAGTAAAATGCTGTTAAAAAAGTCTTTACAGATATACTTGTAGTTCTAATTCTCTATAAAAAGTGAAGTACACTCATCTCAGTCTTGCACATGCTTACTGTTTCTGTTGCCTTTGTCAATAAGGGGCAGTCTCTACTTCCATTAATCTTCTATCAACTCGTACATTCATTCTTTAAGTCTGCATAAAAATGGAGAAACTAAATTTGAACTCAAAATTAATTTTCTTGTTGTCTTAAGTTCATGATATTCATTTGCATATGCACATGCACTCTGCCATGGGATTTAGCCACAAGTGTGGATGTTTACTTGGGAATTTGCCACTAGCCCTGTGTTTTAACAATTATTTCAGAGTTAGTTTTTGAAAATAATAAACTGATTCTAGCAGTTACTGCACTTAGATTAATGGGGAACAGAGGGTTTTGCTACCTTCAGGAAGACTAGTTTACTTCAGATCACTAAAAATTGCCTCTGAAGTTGAGAGGATAGTGAAAATACGCAAGTACATATTTCTTCATACTGTGCACAATTTTCTTGCAGCTTTTCATAAATAAAACTGGACATACTGCATTTCCTTACTGGCAGTTAGGATTATCTTTGCTCTTCTATTGTCATTTTGTATTCCAGTAGGGCAGGGTGCATTTCTTTCATGTGTCTGTCTAGAACTTGTCGAAAAGTCCTTAGGATAAAGCAGTATGCTTTAGATTTTGCTTCAATAAAAATTTGTGGATTTGCAACAAGGAGTTTCTTTAACTTGACTGGTAAAAAAGCAAATTCTAATTTTTAGCATGCTCTCCAGCTATGCAATGTTTCAAAGGGATTCTTTTAGAAATGTGGCAGTGGGGGGCATTGGAGGAATGAACTAAATTCTGTTCTGTTTAATCTCTGTTCACAGCTTTTTTTTTTTTAATCACGGCATGCGTTCTGAACTGATGTTGCTAAAATCTCAGAACTTTATGACTATCTTCAGGTTTTGTTCTAAGTGTAATTAATAATTCTTTAAAAAATGCAACATATGGATAGATTCCCTTTGTAGCCTGAAATTATAAAGAATTGCAGAAATTTCATTTTTTAAATAATTTGTTTCATTTGCAGGCCACAAGTATAGGTAACTTTTTAAAATGAGTTTACATCTGTAATATTCACTTTATTTAAACATTTTACTAAAAAGTGATTTTTCTTTTTCTTTTTGTTTTCTTCTGTTTTCACTTTTTAGATCCGAGATACTAAATCATCAGATCAGAAAACAACCCTACTGCATTTTCTGGCAGAAATCTGTGAAGAGAATTACCGAGACATCTTAAAATTTCCAGACGAATTGCAACATGTTGAGAGTGCAAGTAAAGGTAAGCGAATAGATAAACACCTAAGGTAATAGCTGTTTGCTTTGACAGTAAATACTTACATAATCTTACAATCTAAAATGAAATGTTGTAACCTGTAAGCATTGATAATCCATGTGGATTTTGCTTTTCTGGTATTTATTGAGCTGAGAAAAAGTGAGGAGGGGAAAAACAGTAATAAAGTAACTTCTCTTATTCTGCAGTAGGCTGGGGAAACAAAGAATATTTCAGTGGAGTACTTACAAAGTCAGAAATTGTGTAAGCATTGTAAAGATGTTTAGTTTAGCATTAAAGCTTTGAAGTTTTGTTGCTTGAGAGTGAACACTCGTGCACGCATGAGTATATGCAGTTTCAGGTTTTAACAGCTAAATAACAAATACACTTGCTAATGGTCCCAGACTGTCTATGAAATATATAGTTTGAATTATACATAAAATTCCAGATACAAGACTTGTTACATGCAACTTTTTTTAAAATTTTGGGTGCATTTTCTCAGTTCCATGAAAATAACAAGAAGTCTTATTTTTGCTTTAGCTTTCATATAAGAATAAAGAACCAATATCTGAACAACGGATGTATGATTTTTTTTTTAACATATAGCAGATGAAGCATAAAACTGGATTTTAATATGAAAAGGTCAATGGGATTAGATGAACTACCCATGCATGTACTAAAATCTTCAATAATCTGATATTAGGTATAATAAAATGTTTGATCTTTTTAAAGATGAAAAATCAACCTAGAGGCTTATGAAAAGCAAAAATAAATTAGGAAACAGTTTTATTCTGGAAAGTATAAAGAAAGGACAAATTGATTATTGTAAAAGCTTTTCTTCTTACTTGAAACAGACTGTATGGAAGGAAAACCAATTAAAAAAATCACAAGATTGATAAACTGGATTATTTAATGGAAGTGATATTCACTTATCTTAAGCCAGTCTGCAGTGTTTTCCTCTTATTCCCATACAACTGAAACTGTGCAAAGCCTTTACTCATATTTCTGTCTTGTTCATTTTACTTGTTACTCCAGATGCTGTTTTCCACAGTATTTGCTCTTACTGTCTTATAATCTGTGATTTTATTGAATGCCTGACAGATTCTCATCCCTTTCTGCAGGTTCAGTCAAACAAAAACTTCAAAACAAAAACAAAAGTTACCTTACTAAAGTCAGATAACAAGTTTGAAATTTCTAGGCAAAATTGTATTGTAAACAATAAAATTTGGAATTCCTTAGAAAGGATACTTATTTTGAAACTTGAAACGCCTCTGATTGTCAAGGCTCCCAGAAACTGTGAAAAGAAATACATAACATGTAAAATTAAGAGGAGGAACATTACCCTTATGTTTCATAATAGCAACTTAATTTCAGATTTTAAAAGAGCAATAGTTATAAGTCATAGTTCATGTTTTGAACATCTTGCCTGTATTTAAAATAAAACATAACCACGTCTTTTATCAGTTGAACGTTGTATCTAGCTCCTCCTAAGTTTAGCAGTTCTTGACATCCTCAGGTTACTTGCTTGCTCTGTCTGCCAAGAGTGGGACTTACTAGGCTGTGTAGAGTCATAGGAAGTTCTGTGAGCCTGTGTTGTCCCACTGAAGGTTAGTTCAGAAACAGGTGGGTATAGAATGCTGTTGTCTGTGCTTGGCCATTGGCCATTCTGTGTTCTCCTGCCATGAAGTGAGATGATATCTTGTATGGACAAGATGAAGTGAGTGATATCTTGTATGTGTAGTTGGAGTATAGACTGTGGGATTAGCTGAGCAGTTATGTAGGACTCCCAAGAACAGCTAAACTCCAAGCAAAGGGCTGAGCTTAATGGTGAATGCAGTATAGATAATAAAGTCTCTTACAGATAGAATGAGGGTTTTTTTCCAGTGCTTAACATACAGAATTCTGTGCCTCATATAAATGTGTCCCACTTAATAATTCTTTTAAAGTATCGTTAAAAGAAACACAGAGCATTCTGAGTAAAATAAAGTGAAAGATGCCTTGGAGAAAGTGAACTATGTTTGTGTAGTAGACTAGGGAGTTCTAATAACAGGAGCACAGATTTCTCACTCAATTGACACAAAAAAAATATTTTTAATTTGCAAGCATATGGTTCTGATGGTTGAGGCATCTCTCTAGAAAGGACATTAACGATCAGAAGCACTGTAGAATGCAAATATGCATGGAGTTAATATATTATTAAAATATTGTAAGAAAATACTAACTTTTCTATTCTGTACAGGTACTTCACTGTGATTTAATGCCATAATTTTAGAGTGGGGGAAATATTTTAAAACATTCTGTGGCATTGTTGCTTTAAAGTATAGCAGTTCAAAACATACTCATAAGTAGTAGTCATTTCTCTGTCAAACAAAAGTTTTATAGTTTGTTGCAATAGAAGAAACTGTGTTTTTACAAGGAGATCTGCAGTATTTTCCACCTTGTGCAGTTTAAATTACTGAAACAGATTTTGCCCAATCTGGTACATCAGTGGATATAAAATAGACAATGCCTTCTGGTGTGGGGAATTTAATGCCTGCATCTGTGATTTTTCTCTCCATAATAGAATCTGAAGTTGGCATTTTGCATCATAATCAAAAGTCAATCTTGCACTGTATAATGACTTCTATCATTCTTTTTATTCACATAAACTGCAATATTGAAATGTCAGAAACTTTGTGTGTTTTTCTGAATGTAGTAAACACATAGTTAGGTACATCAAATACTAGAACACTTTTTTTTTCTCTAGTGACACTCCTGTATTTGCATGTAGCATTGCCATATGGATGGTAACTTATGCATCATCTCATTAAAAGTTTCTCAACAGATATGTTCTCCTTCATTGATAAGCGTCAGTGGGGAAGACAGGGAAGCAAAAACTTCACAGATAGCTTTTGTGTTGAGATCTTGTTGGAGATTCAGTAGGATTCTGAACTGGCTTACACTCTGCAAAATTGCTTAGTAAATTTTCCCAGTCTGTGAAGATTTAGAGGATTTATTTAGTTGCTGTCCTCTAATGTGTAATAAATGGTGTGCAAATCGTGGTAGTTCTGAATTCTGAAGCTGCATCTTGAAGCTACAATTTGGATTCTATATTCAACAAAGCTATTCTGTATGGCATGCATTTTAAGGATCCTTTTCTCTCCCTGAAGTGTAAATATCAAGGGCAAAATTAAGGAATAGTTCAGATGACTCTCATGGGCTGTTGCTTGTTAAAGAAATTAAAGCGTTTAAGAATTTCTGGCTGTAGTTAAACCAATTCCAATTTGAAGACTGCCTTAAATAGCTTCTGAAATTGTCATCCATTTAGAATTCCTTAATACCAGCCTCCAGAGAGAGGTGAAAGCTACAAAACAGCACCTACTTTTTTTCCCCCACTTTTAAAAAATTTTTTCCTTATTCATCGGTTCTCGAATTTGCATTTTGATTGGTGTAAGAAAGGCTGTCACACCTCTGGAAGCATGGCTTGCACTCCAGTTAATTGGGAAGACCAAATTCTTACAAGTTGAGAGCCTGAAGGGAGGTCTCTTGTATGGAGTTGCTCAACACCACCTCTACTGAGTTTTTAGTAACAACAGATAGATTGTGGTACAAAAGCTTTGCTGCTGTTCTTTCTTTGTCTTCCTTACTTTCTGCAATTTTTGCACATGTGCAGCAGTGATTATAGTGTGCCATAGCTGCCTCACAATGAGTTAGAGCACGTGTGTATCGGTTTGATATACAAACCAAGCAATGCTGCCAATTAATTTATATAACAGAGTGGAACAACATGATTGTCTCCTATAGAGAGTATGGCTGTGTTAAGACTTCTAGTTATGAATAGTGACATATTAATTACTTGAGAAATAACACGTTAAGGGAGCTGTACTCCTTCAAGTCTGAAAGCTGTTGAGCCATGAAGCTTCAAGTATGAGTTGTTTTGTGTGTCACACAAAAATACATATATAAACATACACATATGTATGTATAACTGGGAAATACACTTATTGCAGTAGATGTACATATACACACACATATGCAGACCCACTCTGAGATACACACACAAGTGCACACACGTACTGTAGTCCTCAGAATCCTCAAGTAGGCTGCAGCAGCACTGTTCACCTAACTCCAACATAACATTTATTCTCTTAATAAATATAAACTTACTTAGTGGTATGAATAGAGTAATCAATTATTGTAATTCCTGCAGATTATACACTTGCTCACCCATTTCCCCTCAAACAGTTTTTCAGACTTTTGTGAAAGACTACTTCTATCTGCCCTCAGGCACTAAGAAATAATTAATCAGTATGCTCAGATGTAGTTATGGCACAAATACTGTCTAGACTTACAAATCCACTAGTTAATTTGCTTCATATAGACTTGTCTTTGCTTACTAAAGTAATTTCTAGCACAGGCTCTCACTCTAAAGTTTTTACTAAATAAGAACATGGCCATCCCTGTTTTGCATCATGATCAGAGACCTTTTGAATTAATTATGCGAGGGACACTGCACCTAATCAGAATGTATCGTTTCACCCCTTGTCATGCGGGGAGGACTCTTAGTCTGACGCAATCTTATTTTGGAAATGATTAATCTGTCCTTTGGTACTATTACTGTATTACTGTAAATATAAAATGCTTAGCTTGGCTGTGGGGACTAGCTTGCATTTGACATTAACATGAGATTAACTGCTTGTAGCATTTTTCTAGGAGTAAAGTGGTCTACTAGACGTTCACTAAGCCTTCCTTAGCGTGCAGTCTGTGCGACTGCTTTCTCCAAAATAAGTGGATGGGATTTTTTTTTTTTAAGAGCAGGAATTAATATAGGGAAAATAGTAAACTGAAGAAAAAATTATGACATTTCATGTCGAAATGTCTTCTCTTAAATGACTATGGATTTCTACTATAAATAAATAATACCATACAAAATAATCTTTTAATCAGTCGTAGATTTAATGATACGTGATTAACTGAGCTTCATACAGTATTTGTGCAGAGAGAATGTTTATAAATGTAGGTGATTATAGTAGTCTTCCACTGACATGAAAAAGTCTGACAATATTTTAATATGTATAACTTCATATTCACCTTGTTTATATTAATTCTATATGCTAATAGTAATTCTGTATGATAATGCGTTAGCTGGAACATACATGTGTAATTTCTGGTATTGAATTTTTTCTGTCTCATAAATCCTTTTCTTATAGTGGTTTGAGGCACATGTGGTAAAGATGCTGCATTTCTTTGCATCTTAGAGTAGCAGCAGCTCTCCACAAGCCAGTTCCTTACTGGTGAATAGGGGACCAATCTGTTACAGTTTGCTACAGACTCAGAAATCTTGCTGCCTTTTTTCCCCCTCTCTCTGGCCTTGAAGATGTGTTCATTTATAGTTTTTGGGTTGTATGTGTTTTTTGACTTCAGGCATAAGAATGTACTAAGTACTCAGTGGCCCACACAACCTGATGCTGTCTGGTGCTGGTAGCAAGATATGCTCCTGTATTGAAACTGGGTATTTGTGTACTGGATTTTGTTGGTTGCTTTCTCCTGCTGCAGCATTCAATGGAATAGCATTGTAATTACTGGTAGAGAGGCTTCTCCAGTCATGGTTCTTGAACAGTGCTCGTGTGCCACTGAAGACCAAATGCTACCTTTCATGTAGATTTTTTTTTTTTTAGACTTATTCTATTAGGATGCCTAATTTTCATGTGGAATGATGGGCAAATTAAAGGTGAACAAGCCTTTGTCTTCTGATCACCAGCTTTGAGGAGTGTGGTGATAGATACAGCCTGTTTAGTGCGTGCATTTATGGAATGGTTTCAAAGAAATGGCATTTTACTGCAAGTAGAGTTTATGCTTTCATAAATTAAAACCTTGCGAGACTTTTAAGAAATTCACATGATTTTCCCTGAGTAAAAGTATTCACGTTGCCTCCTCTTCACATTACTGAAGTAGTAAATCTCTAATAAAACAGTTTTATGGGAGGAAATGGAGATACTTTATTATAGTCTATATATATATGCTTCCTTTTACATGGTCTTTTTAAGCTTGTCTTGCAGAACAAGAGCTTCATATATTGTTTGAACATAAACTTGTACATTTGCCTGGGCTAGCCACAAAAATGAAAATGAGTATTCCACAATGCTTTTTGATAATTCAGTGTGAATATAGAAATTAGTTATGGGAAGCAAAGCTTTTGAATGCAGCCTTCTCGCTTGGATCGAGTTCCTTCATAGTTTCAAAGTCAACATGCACCTAATCTAAACTGTTTTCTGAACTTAGTTTTATATAAAAGAGTTACTGAAAATGCTTTTCTTCCATTTTAATCACAGATGCTAAGACTCCTTATTTGTCATTGCTTACTGAATTTCTTTGCACTTTTAAATTTCAGACGGAAATAAGCTACCGCTCTTGCTAAGCGGTGATGCATTTAAATATTTTCAAATTGCTGAAAACAGTTAAACTTTATCTGTTATGTTGCTTATTTACTTACCAGCTGCTATTCTTTCTACCAGCAAAATTACCATTTGCATCCTCCTAATTTATTTTTCAGATGTAGCATTTTACTTCAATGCTGTTTGTCTCCCTATCCAACTACCTAACAGCCTGTAAAAATATTCTTGTAATTCAGGTTCTTCAGTTCAAGCAAAAATGTGTGCTCCTTCTCTGACAATCGAGCAATGCAACCATAGGCTAAAAGCTTTGATAATCTTTATTATTCAGACTGCTTTAGTGGTTGATTTTAAGATTAACTTTCAAATGTTAATAGCTACAAGGATGCTGTGGTCAGTATAGATTCACTTGGTTTCCCTCCACAGTTCAGTTAAGCTTAAAAAGCTGTTTCACTATAATTTTAATATTTCATGACTAGTAATTCCTTTGGTACCTGGTATAAAAAGTCATGTACTCATCTTGACTACACAAAGAATCCTTGGGTTAGCTGGGATGCACCTCTACAGTGTTAGCTTTGTAGAGCAGCTGCCTGCAGGCTGTGAAGAGCATTGACTTGGCCAATTACTGAAGAGTAGATGGATGTTCTCACCTCTGATTCCACATATCAAAAGTTGTCTGTGGCACTGTCTTTTTAAGAACTGGCCAGGATTATATGCACTGTCACTAACGATTAAGTAGTTTGTAGTGCATAAATCGCCTCTGAAACAGGGTATATTTGAAATATTCTCTACTCAGTTTAGAGGAAGGACATGAAACAATAGAAATGCTACAGTGCTCTTTGGGGGAGGTGGTGTTGAGATGGTCTGCTTGTTCTTGAAAGCTCGTATTTGTAAACTGCAAGAGGAGACAAACAACAGAAGATGCATTTTGGAACCAAATTCTATCTTTAAACTGAGAGGAAGTGCTTGTCAAACTACTGTTTATGATTTAATTGAGAATGATAAGTGGACTTTATAGATTATGTCATAAACCTCAATATTATGGGTTCAGTTGGTTTTAATATTATAATTTGACCAGGGGCTTCTCAGCAGAGACTGTCACTTTTCATCTAGTTCTGGAATTTCTTTGTGGTATGGTATTGCCTCACCTTCAAAATTATATTGTCATGATTTCCAATGGAGATTTCTCTAATGATGTGTCAATTAGTGGTTGTTTAATGCAAATTACAGAAATAGTGGTTTACATTAGAATAGATATAGTGTTTCTTTAGAGTAGCCTCTTTTTTGGTGCTGTAATGGAAGTCCTTCTTTTCAGTTATCAGTAGCTTTTATTATTCAAATCTACCTTTGATGTTCACACATATTGGTTTCTAGAACTCAGCTTAGTTTCAATAAAAGAAAAATATTTGATCTTTTATCCATATCTATTCCTTAAATTATTTCTGTAACTGAGTGTGTGCGTTAATAAGATCATTCATTTAACCAAGTACATACATTAATAAGGTAAAATCTCTTTGAACCCTAGTTACTTTTTAATCTTTGAATTAGATTTAAAAGAATGAAATATTAGAATTTTTACCAATAAATTTAAATAGAAATTGAATAATTTGTACTAATGGTAGAATTAAGTGGTGACATTTCAACATTAAATATGATGATTTGGTATATTATATTAGGTATTTTCACTTAATTTTTATGAAGA
The DNA here is from genome assembly GCA_907165065.1 of Caprimulgus europaeus. The sequence goes on along the minus strand of OU015538.1, from coordinate 16,488,857 downwards.
GTAGAATTTTAATGAGCAGTAATTCAGAAAAATGTGAATCTACTTAATGGAATCATTCTCCTTAAGACTATTTATACTGACATTGTTTTTTTCCCCTTCTGATACCCTTTCTGGAAGCTTTTTACTCATTGTCATTTTTTTTTTCTTAGTTTCAGCTCAGACTCTGAAGAGCAACCTTGATTCAATGAACCATCAGATCCAGCGCCTAGAAAATGACATCAAGAATTTCCCTAAAACACAAGATGAACACGACAAGTTTGTAGAAAAGATGAGCATATCCTTTTTGCATGTCTTCGTTGGTGATCTGAATGTTCTGATCATCTGGTTAAGTATTTACAGCCCTGGAAAATAAGTTTAAAGTGTTTTCTTCCATGCTTTTATTCTAGAGCAGAGGAAAGCAGAACAGAATGTGCTGAATGTGAGAAAACATGTGACTGAGTGTAACTTAGAGTTTGTAATCAGACTTCCAAGGGGGAAACCAGATAGCTTTCTTGAAGGAAGTAGTCATAATGACTGCTCATAAGGATACTAGCGTGGGGTTTCTGCCTTAAGGGACAGTATTTAGTGATAATTGTTGAGTCATTTCAGTCTAGAAAACTATCAGCAGTAGAGTTGAGAGTATTTATTATGTTAGCTTCTGATGTGTTGTCTTTTGAAGGGGAGAGTATTAATTTTGTTAATGGCTTCTATGTTTGTTTTTTTTTTTTAACAGATCATTTTAGAGAAAAAATATTTACATTTTTTTGTACTCCAGAGTGATTTGTAAAATCTGTGGGAGAATACAAAATTATGTGTCTAGTCCATTTTCTTTCCAAAATTTTCATATATCCAGCTTTACTTTTACTCAACAGTATAAGCATGCTGTAGATGCAAGAAGCTCACAAAACTCTGAGAAAGACTTAAGGAAAAGTCCTCTTTTTCTTAAAATAAATTTGCAGGTTTTTATTTTGCCCAAAGCAGATTTCTGTTTGCATGGAAAGTATTTGGTGTAACATACACGGCCAAGTCCAAGGCATTTCGTGCATTTATAGAAGCTCAGATAGTTCATGTGACATCTGTTCTTTCTTACTGCAACCAGGCAGAAGTGATGGTTTTGTGGGTTTTTCAAAGTTTTTAAAAATATAAGGGATTGATGTCTAGAGCCATTTGTAGCTGCTCATCTCATTTAGTAGGTGGATGTAATTAAGAGGTTCTCCTAACTACTGTGTATTTGGAAACTAAGTGTTAGCGGGATTAATCATCTGAATGGGTTAAGTGACAGAAATTCACAAGGAGATATTAAATATCTTCTCTGTATGGATTTATATTAAGTTTCTGACAAGACTGCAGAAAAGTAGCTTAAGGGAGAAAACTCACAACTAAGTGGAAAATTGTTTCTTGTTACTTTCATATTCTCTTCCACCTTGTCTTATTTGCAAGGTTAGGAGGCTTGATAATAACCACATTTATCAGTTCTGCTATTTAAGGAAAAAAAAAGGTTATAATTTTCTGAGATACATTCACATAAGAAAATCTTATAATGTTGCCTTGTAATTGTCCGTTGCCTGGTCGTCATGTGCGTAGGCTGAATGCTGTCAAGTGAGCCCCACTCTTGCTCATAAATGAAACCAACATATTGAAATGCACCTCTTGCAACCATTTTTTCTCCTTAAGCTTGACAGCTCTGTTTTACAGGTTATATACCTTATTTTTCAGTTGTGTTGAGTAAATGCTTTACCATTTGTTGTTTTGCTACCTATGTATTTGCTGTACTTATAAAAGTGATTTACATCACTCAAGTGATTTGGGGAGAAAAAAGAGCCAAGTAGGTGATATTTACCTTTTTCTGTTCTACACTTTATCACTTGAAATTCTTGAAGAAAAAAGATTGCCTGACAATGCAAGAGAGTTTTAAAGAAAAATAAATGTCCTAATGCTTTTTGAATTAGCAAAAATATGAAGAGCCTATGAAATTTTTGAAAATTAATTGTTGAAAGTTACCTGGGCAGCCTTGCTTCAGTGCACATACATTGATGTCACGGCTAGATTACTAATTCCTGGTAATTAAAATAGTCTTGAACTGTAGCTGTCTGACAGCTTTTATCATACTAGTGAATTTGGTGGCTTGACAAAATAGATAAGTCTGTAAGAAATGAACTGATTCTGCCTATGGATTTATGTTTTCATAATTAATAGAAGACCTGATAAAAGGCATTTTTCTTTTTTAGAAAGTCATCTCCAGTTATGTCAAGTGATCAAATTTGTTTCTACTTATCATTCAATATTTTTAGATTTTCTACACTGCATTTTTTTTAGACTGAAAAATTAAGGGGGGTGGGGAACGACATCTTGGCCTTCAGTGTGTATTTCTTTTGTTTCTCTCAGGTTGTTGAATAATTGTTGTTGATAATGCATACTGAGATTAAAAAGTTAAAGAATTTGAGGCTGAACAACTCTTTATCTGCTTGAGTGTTTCAGAAGATTTGAGACGTGTCTGAACATAAATCATCTCTCAGTAGTGAGTTTTAGGATGCAGGAATTAGACCATAATTAAAGACATGGTTTCTTTTTCCCATTCCTGCTGATAAACAAAACTGTTGACTGGTAATTGTCATGAGACTTTCTTCAGGTAATATGAAAGGAATATTGCTTGGTATCATACCAAGGCAGGAGATAAATTACAATAAAAATACCATTCATAATATTAATTCATTTTATTATTACTTGCAATATGTAAGTAAATGCTATGAAAGAAATTACTTTTTTTTTTAACACTTTTCAGCAAATAAGGCAAGTTTTTGGTACTGTGAGTGACAAAAAGATTAATAGAAATCCTACTTATATTTTAATCTAGGATTTTTTTCTTGACCTATTTCTAAACAGGCTAATTGATTATTTAATCTGTTTTTTGTTTAGCCTGTACAATTATTCATCTTGGTGCATACTACTTGATGTAACTCTTGAATGCTTAAAAATAACTTAAACTGCTTTAGGCATTAAGTACAAATATAGGATGAGTGGTATGGTACTATTACACAACCCTTTTAAAAATTTGCTATATATTACACAAGTAATATATCCCATTGATTAAAAAACTTTAGATTAAAACCGTTAGAATTAAACTCAGTGTAGTTTTGACTGCAGTCTGCTCGCTTGATACATATCAAACTGTTATTTTAATAAATTTTTATTATTTACAAACTGAGGAAAATGGTTTTGTTATCTGCATAGTTAATATTTAAAGTAAGACTATAGACAACTAAATGAAATTATTTGATAACAGAAGCACATTCAGTTTTACATCACTTTCTTTAGAGCTGCACAGATACTCATGTGAATTGGTTCTGTAATTGTGTCAGTGTGACTTCTTGCTTAAGGGTGTTTTATTTAAAAAAGTATAGTTTATAGTAAAAGAAATTCAGATGTTGTAGCTATAAGTTGGTTGCCATTTTTGTAAGCAATTAATGATTAAGATATAGTGTGATCATCTCATTTAATTTCAAGCATAATAGAACAGTCACAGCAAATAATGCCACTATCAACTTCATACCATGTTTTTAACTCAAAGCATGTGTTTTATGACAGTATACAATCTTGACTTTAAAAATTCAATTAGTCCATGCTCTGCTACATATGTAATAGATTGTGCCAATGATTTTTCTCTCAATTATACATTAGGATGCTGATTAGACTCCTTGTGGTTTCAGTTTGTAGCCACTGTGACACTTTAAAAACTGTTAAAGTCTTTTTGGACCTGCTTGTTCACACATACCTTTTCCTTCATCTTTATAGTGTGGTCAGGTTAGTGAAATTTATCTGCAGTAACAAAGTAGATTCACTTTAGTTTCCCAGTCTTTACTGTTTGGTTTGTTTTTTGTTTTTTGTTTTTTTTAATATGCATTTGAAATATTGATTTCAACTAAATATAGTACTTTAATAATTTTGTATCTTCATAGGCATGAAGAGTAAAAAGCTGTAATATTATTTGTCTCTTTTTCTACGTCAAAAAACTGACTCTGTTACCAACATCACTGTAGTGGAACTTTGGGACCAATTAGTAAACACAGTTCAAACTTGCTTCCGTGATCACCACTTGCTGGGACATAGTTCTGTGTCTAGGAAGTGTCTGTCTAGGATGTTGGTAGTGACCACTGGACTTTTTGAGATAGCTGTATGGAAGTACTTGTGGGATTCTGAAGTGATTTTTGTAGTTGCCCTGTTGCTATCGTGCTAGGGTTTAGTTTGTCTGCTTTATAATGGGATTTCCAGTAAGAATTTAATTGCCTAAGTTTTAAGTAATTCTCAGAGAACTCTCTTTGGAATCATGAAGCTGACCTGTATGGCCACCAGAAATAGTTGATTTCAAAATGAGGATTACAGCTATGCTATGACAGAAAGAATATACTATGATTGAGCCAAAAAAAAAAAAAAAAAGCCTCAGTCAACCAACCAACCAAAAGAAAATCCCCAGATTTTAAAATATTCTTTCTCTGAATTTCATGCTATGTTAAAGAACTTATGTGTGATTCTTGAGACAACTTTTTCATTATCTGATTCATGGCTATAATTGTACTTTACTTGAATATCAAATTGTAAATAATTTAACTTTAAATGTGAGAGGTTTCTTTTATAATTAGCCCAGCTTCATGCAGCACTGGGGAAGTCAGATTCAACCAGTTAGAAAAGTAATTACGCCTGTGACAAATCTGGCTTTCTCTCCTTGTGTCTGTGCCTCTCACTGAAGATTTTTTTAAATGGAAAACTCTGAGTTTTATACTTACTTAGTGTAGGAGTATGTGCTGTTTTCTTTTTAGCTATGTTAAAACATGAGTGTCTAGTTGAGGATTGAGGAAGATAATCAGATTAATGGGGTTTAACTTCAAATGTTACTAAGAGATAAAAGACAGCAGAATGAAAAGATATTTCAGAGGGAGTAGTGGGAATTGTACAGAGTTAACTCAGTAATTAATCTTGACTTAGAACTATTGATACATAAGTAATAAATACCACCTCTTCCCCTCTCCCATCATGCACACACTCCCAATGACAAAGGTTTAGTTCTCTAGAAAATAGGGAGGAGCTTTGTTCTGAGGAGGAGGGAGAAATGGTAGAGCTCTGATGGCAGCAGGACATGCTGTTTGATCGCTGGCCTTTAGGTTCATTCTTATTGTCACCCTGCTAGTTAGAGACTGACTTTTTGCTGTGTGGTTTTTGGACCATTATATAGTTTGTAAACATCTTACATTAATTTATGTATATAGTGTATCCAAGATATACTAGTGTATCCTTAAACAATGATTTTGTGTAGCTTTTCTGTTTTTCAGCTGTATTATTTACCATAATAGATGTTAACGTGCCTAATCTTGTTAAAATTTTGCCTACCAGCACAATAAACGGTGCCACTTGTTTTTTTTCTAACTGATTGCATACATGTGAAGAATTAATAGCTTGTTTTTAAAGAATTGAAAAATTAAGGGAGCCATAAATGAAAGAACAAAAATTACTGCAGATAAAAAATTTTCAAAGCAGTGTTTTCATCTTATCATTAAATAGAACAGCAGTGATTTGGGAACTAATTTTAATTTTCAGAAAGGAACACCATTCATTAAAAGAGTCCTTTTTATGAAATAAAAAATCTGTCTTCTTGAAAGGCATATATTCTCATTTGTTATATATTTATGCTCATAGTTCTATCTAATAATGACTATTGCCTTGCAATTAAATATGAGTTTTATTAGTTCCTTGATGTACTTCAGTGGTAGTGAAATGATCTGGGGAGAAGTCTACTTTAAGTATGTGTGGGACCTTTATGCACTGAGAATGTTAGAAAATATTTAATGTGCACTAAACACCAACTGATAATTCTCTTGTATGAACTACTGTAGTGCAGAATCTCTTATAGCAGGCCACTAGGGAAGAAATAAATATACTCTGAATCTCAGCATCTGGAAATGGCTGTGAACATTTTTTCCTCATAGTGACTGAGCAGCAGGACATCATTTACACACTGACGTGGAGTGCTGAGAGAATGTTAATGGCATTAACACTCTTGTCATCTCTTAACGCTTGGGATTTCCTCCTAGCTTGTTATGGAGAAATAATTTGCTTAAAGTGTTTTGAGATGACATTTTTAGGAAAGCCTGTTTTTGTTTTTCAGACAACTTGTAATGCACTGGTGCCTTCATTTCTGCATAAATATGTACATTAATATCTGAATTTTCTCCTAACTTGGTACTTCTCAAAAATAACCCCAAAGTGGGGAAATTTCTCGGAACTTTTGTATATATCCCTACATTTGACGTAGGTCAAAAAAATCAACTTTTTTGCCCAAGTGCATTTGACTGTATTTTTAAATATAAAGGTATTTTTCAGTACTTTGGGAACTAGAAAAGAGAATAACTAAATGATTTTTTTTTTCCCAACTGTAGGTCATGTGTAATCCTTAAGACATGTGCCTCTTGTTACAATATTTATATAAAGTTTCTGTTCCTGTTATATACAAAAATGACATTTGAAAAACACCTGCTGTGGAAAGTGCATTTCTTGATTAAAAGAGGTATTTTTTTAATCCAGATAAAACACTTTTCCTAAATAGTGTCTAGGGAAAGAAAGTGTACCTTACTGAACTTTGCACATCAATAAGATTTTTTTCTTTTGTTGTAGACTTCTAAAATAACCTGGTTCCTATCCTTCCTTACTTCCCTCTGTCTTTTTTCTCCTCACTCCACCCAAGTGAGAAAACCGACGTTGTCCAATAAAGGCAGTGAAAATCACTTACTGTAGTTTGAAAGCTATGAAGTATTATATGATGAATAGCAAAGTAACAGAAAGACCTAGCCTCAAGATGTAGCATAGCTGGTTTTTTTTTTTAAAGTTATTGTTACATTATATGAATGTTATCAGGGTATTTTGATACACTGAGCGTTGAGCATTTGTTTAAAGTTAAGCCTTTTGCTTACAGTTAAAAGCAAACTCTAAGGAACAGTCAGCAGAAAGCACATGTCTTTAGATGTGTTAGCCCCAGGGAATAAAGTCTTGTTTAAGAAGGCCTGTGAGTGCACACAGTGGAAGGAAGTTAAACAGGAGTGATTTATTCTAGTTCAAAAGATCAAAATGTTAGCTGTTCTCTCCAAGTCTTACCTCAGAAAAAATTAATACTTGATTAAACGCTTAGTCTAGCAATTTTTTTAGTGTTTTCAGCTATCAGTTGTTAGTCTTTCTTGCTAATATAAAGGAAACAGAACAAATAACTCTAAATTCATTATTATTGATACTGTTTGTAAATGAGGAAAGGCTAGAAATAATGGAATTTTAAAATCCAATTTTTTTCCCCATGGGGAAAAATGGACTGCTTTAAACTAAACTCAGATGTTTTGAACTTTGGTTTACTTGATTCTTAAGAGGATGAGCTGGGGCCATCATATGTTCTATTTTATTATCACCCATGAAACAATTATGAACTTATTGAAACTTTAGGATCTTGTGTAATATCAACAAATTGTAATAAGCACCTAGTAGTAGTGTTGATACTACAGCATTTAATGAGACTTCTATTTGGTATTGATTATGTAAGAATATATCGTTTTTGTAGTCATTTGCATTTGAGTATGAACTATTTTTTCAAAAGTAAACTTGTGATTAATCAAACTTTCTGTTAGCAACATAAAAGAAAACTTTGTATAGTTGATTAACATGATAAGCAAATAAAACCAAACACAAAACCCCCATGTGGTTGGTGTACATTAAATTTTGCATCCAGGATGCTGTGTTCTAAGTTCACCTACCTCTAAGAAAGCTAGGTTTGTGACTAGATATTTCAGTCAGTTGCTTTACTAACTGTCACCAAATGTGTATTATTTTGTGTTGTCCCAATGCATGAAAAAAATCAGTAAAATGTACTTTTGAAAAGGAAATCAACAGTATATAATTTTATAAGAGGTTACATTGAAAAACCTTTTCTCTCTGAACACTCGCATCCTATTTCAATGGATATGCTAAAGCAACCAAGACACACTTGATTAAACTGATCATGCTTGTAATTCTTAGAAGTACATCTGAAGGCCTGACGTATTTCATCAGCATAGGCAGAAAATCCCACTTCTGAAAGCACTGTGATAGAAGATAGGAAGAATTAGTACATACATATAATCTACTTTTCTTTTCCAAACTAGTGGCTTTTTTAGAAAATTCAGGGCATCAGTGGATAAATAGTGTTTTCTTTTTTCCATTTTTGCATTGCTGATTGTTCAAGCTCATAGCATCTCAGCATTTTGAATCCTATTGAAGAACTGACCCTGCCAAGTTCAAAATCAGATTACCAGCAATTTGTGCTATGTTTAGTTATGTATATTCAATTGACATTATTAAGCTATGGGGTAAAAAAAAAGACTGCTATGTGATGTTGTTGAGCTCAAATGTACGTAAGTTGTTTACTTAGTCTTTAGAGAGTGTCTCCCCAGCATATAAAATTATCTGTTTGTGCAGACTAGCCTTTTCATAGGTACCAGCTTTAAAATTAGATAATGAGCAGGTCAGAAATATGGCTGGGACCTATTCCTGTGCCATTAGAAATTACAATATCGGAAACACATTCTGAAGATCAGTGCGCAGTTGAAGCTCTATTTTTATTTATTTATTTAGATTACCCTGTTGTTCAGTGATATAACTGTTCATAATATAACTGTTGCTATTCAATTTCATTTCCACTGAGAAGTGCCAGTATGGCCTTGTGGTATTTACTAATCCTTTCACTTACCTAATTTTTCACAGATTAATCTCCCACTAAAATGACTTTGAAATATTTTCATGACTGGTGTCACATTTTGTATGACTAGATATTTGTCATGAAGGTGAGTAGACATCATTGAATTACTATAAGGTTAAATATTGTGTTTCTGCTGCCTGTAAATATTCTATACCTGCAACAGATTTTCCCATTGTGTTTGCTGTTATATGTGGCAGATAAAAACTGTGAATCTTTGTACAAAGTTATCTTATTAGGGCATACTGCTGAAACAATGTGGGTTGTTTTACTATCCTGATAGAATGAGTCTCCTTTATGCTCATGAGTGAAAACCAGTTGTGTTTGGTTTGTTACTTAATACAGTAAATGGTGGTGCTATTAGTTGTTTTCCCAAATAAACATCTTCCTAAATTTGTGGAAAAGTCAATCAATCCTTATGGGAGTTCTAGGAAATATTGTATCCTACAGTTTCAGAATTTCTATACAGGTTTTTATACCAACCATTTTAAATGAAACTTCATTTTAATTAGGAATCGGGACCTTACGGTGTGAGAATAACTTTGGAAAAGTGTGTGATACTGTATTTGAGAAAAACAGTAGAGGACACGTGTGTTCATGAGAATATAGTTTGTTAGTAAGAGAAAATTTATACTACCTTCTCTGTTTTATAAGGTGAAAAAAAAAGAAGCAAACAGAGCTGGAAATGCAGTGTAGAACGTGTGTTCACAGTACCTCATAGATGAAACATACCTTTAGTAAAATTCAACTTAGTTGTGTTCTTTATTTTGTTGTGTATTGATAGCATTTTAAATTTGTTGACTTAATGTTTTTCTTATATTTCTGTAGATATAGAATTAAATTGAAACATAGTGCTTAAATGCCCCTAGTTATGTCCATGAGAGCTTTTTTGAAGAACTTTTCTTCCTAGATGGTGAATTTACAGAGTTCATCTGGATTTGCAGTCAGTTGACACTCATTTTTGTTACATTATGTTGCTCTTTATGGAACTCTTTACTACTTTTTTTCCCTTCATTCAGATGTGTAGAGGAAGAATTGAATCATCCACAAAATGTCTTTCTGTCAGACTCAACACACAATGCTGCTTAAAGAGCTTTCCACTTTTTGTTATCATGCTTTCTTTCTTTATTTTTTTTTCCTGTTTGATTTATCTTTCTTAAAGCAAACTAAAAATGCCCATGGTGTTCCGAGTCATAACTATAGGATTTTATAGGTATAATTATTGCTTAGATTGAACTTGAAAAATCACCTAAGAATGTGTCATGTTTTAATGCATTATGTTCACTTCTCTTACATCTATTCGATATCAGTAAAAGAAATGAGAAATCCCTTTGGAAAATGATCCTTTGAATTTTGACTTATCTGGACTAAGGTACAGTTTTCATAAAGTTAATATTTAAAAATACAAGAACTATGGAACATTCTGAAAGAAAATAGTGTTATACAAAGCAGATTATCAATTTTCTTTCTGACAGTATATTTCTAGCTTCAGGTCTTCATTTCTTTTTAAGAAGGAAAGCCCTGGTGTGACAGGACATAAGAGTATATTGATTTTTTTCATATTGCGATGTACTATAAATCATGTGAACAGGAGGATACAAACAATGTGTAGGTTCCATTATATATGAAAAAAGGAAGAAACTGGATATATGTTACAAATGGGGAGGCTACTGATGTGCAACAGGTAACTGTGTGGCAATTAAGAACTTCAAAGAGTTTTTATTTTTATGATTTTTTTATTAAAAACCATATATTCTGTAAATTATATAGTACAAACTTTTGTAGGTTATCTGTTTAAATCCACACATTTCACTATAGATTTGTCTGTTTTCTGGGGGTTTTTTATGTTTAATCCCTGAGATTATGTAGATTTGCCACATGAGGGAGCTCCATTCTATTCTGCACCTTGAAGACTGCATCTAGAATTGTGGTTGAAAGCTAATACTGAATAAGATAGAGAGAATATTTTATACAAGAAAGGAGAAAAGGATAAAAAGGTTTCTGAAATACATTTCATAGACTATATGTGGGCTAACTGGTGAGATAAGTGGTTTTTGACAGTAATCTAAACAGGCAAATGAAAAATTATACAGCAGGAAAAGCCTGCTTGTTTAGGAGATTCTAAAAATTAAAATTCTGTCAACAAAAATATACTTTAAAACATGGAAATCTAAAGGCTTCTTGATTGTGAATAATTACTTGAGGGAAGTGTGCTTTCATCTTTAAATTTATATTAAACCAAGTTGTCCAGATCACTGGAAGATATTTTCTAGAAGAATTGTGCACTGCTAGAATGATAATTCATTAGGGATCCATTTTCTAATTGCTATATGCTTATTTTAAAATCTGAAATTAAAGGGACGGTACACTCCATAAATCCCTGGAGCTGAAGCATTAGATATAAAAATTGACATTGTTTTATCAAAAATGTTGGTGTTGATGGAACTGATTTTTGCCCTCTACCTTTCTCCACTCCCCCCCCAAAATAAGACTTTTTGGAGAAAGACACACTCAGTGTGTCTGAGTATAATAAACTTTCATTTTAGATCCTGATTACCCTGTGTTATGCTCTGCTTTTCTGTCTAACCAGAACACATGTTTAAGAAATATCCTTAAGTGTTCCTTGGCCGAGATAGAACATTGAAGGATTACTTCACTTCTCTGACTTTTCCTTGGTTTAATCCCAGTCATTTAGGGCAATGCTATTTGTGTGCATACAGTGGTGAGTTCCTAGCAAATAATTGCCCAGTAACTTATTAATATCAAAAATATGCAGCCATATAAGGAGGGAAAGGACATGCACTGTTTTACTCAAGTCATGTGTGATGTGTGCTTTTAAGTGTGCAACTGGTATTCAAAATACTTGCTGGCTGCAAAATAAACTCTTGTTTTTGGAGTGTAATCTTTCACTCTCTCCTGTGCTTGAATTTGTGAACACTTCATTGCAACAATTGTTTACACTTAACAAATCTCAATTTGAATAAATTTATTCTTTGCTTTTTTATCAGGTGACATAAAATCATTCCTCTTCCTCCTTGATTTTGAACATCTAGGCTCTTGAAACAAGATATGATCTGAACTTTTTCAGATTTCTAAAAACAAGAAAATGAGGACTTTTGGCATTGCTGCATTAAAGGGAAACTAGAAATACAAGGAGTCACTTCTCTTTGTCTTCCCCTCACTTTACCAAAAAACTTTTTCTAGATAAGGTAACTATCAGATCTACAGATTGAAGCTTGTTAAAACAGGGTACAATTGACAGCTCAGACATACCTCTGTTAATTAAATCCAGATGAAGTGAGGAAAAACTGCATGATCAAAGAGAAAGTGAATATGGTTGCAGTTTTTCTGAAAGATTTAGGGCACACAAAGCTGTAATTATTGTTTAAAGCATCTCATTGTGTGTTCCAGAGCTAATACAGTATTTCTAGGAGTAGCTTCCTTACTGTGGCTTTGCTGAAATAGATATCAACAATTATTTTTTTCTAATTGTTGTTAGAACATAGTTAGTCAATGCTTTGTGTTATTTCAAACAGTCACATTCATTTAATTTTAACATAATATGCAAAACAAATTTTGCACAATTGTTTTGTTTGTACTAGCTGCATTTGAGTTGTTTTCTTTCTTGTTTTTATTCATCTAAACAGATTTTTATCTAATTGTTCTCCAGGGAAGGTATGCAGGAAATCCATTACTCTTGCAACATTTTGTTTGATATATTCTTGACTATCATGTCTTCTGTGTTGCTTTCTAATTAATGCATGAATAGTGATTATAATTAATTGTTTGCCACCACAAAAAATGTGAGAGATCTAAGTTTGAAAAAGCTACAAATACCAATCTTGATCATGTTTCAAATTATTTTTAAACCAGAATATCACAGAGTTAAGAACTAGATGATTTCTGTTGTAGAAAGTGCTGGGAAAGCACCTGCATAAAATATGTAGTGAGTGACTACACTTCAGACTTATTATGGGATTCCAGGCAAGAATGTGACCCATGACTGTCAAGGATCTGAGCAAAGAGACATTAATTTTGTACAAGTACAGGAAAGCAACCTGTGAAGCATTACCAAGCTGGGTTAATAAACTGGAGAGGTCTTTATGTTCTTCTGCAATTTCAGAAGCCTCTTTTTGCCTTTCTTTTGTCCTGTCATCTTCTAGTGTCCATTGTTCTAGCACTCCCATCAGTTACCCCCTCTTCATGCCATCATCACATTGAAGTAGGTGCTGCAGGTCTGAAAAGGCTCAGGAACAGCAAGGGAAGATCATTAAATTCGTAACCAATATACTCTGGGTGTGAATTTATATACTTTTATCTGTTTCGTTCTTCATCTGGTATGATCTTTTTTATTTTAAACAGCTCTCAACTTCCATTTCAGACCAGTGAAGGTTCATAGTTCACCTCTTTCATTCACAAATGGCATTTTGCCATTCCTTTAAAAGGATGTTTTTCACCTGTCAGGCAGTGTCAGTGAATTCAATTCTTCTTAGCATATTTTTTGCAAAAACAGTGTAAAAATTCTGGTGACTTCATCAGAGGAAATAAAGCTTTGTTTTTGTCAAGATGAAAGGTTTGTTTTGCTTTCAGGAGTTCTAGGAACTTTAAGAAATTGTTTTCATCTTTTATCTTCTGTTAAAAATGGGAGTATGGACTCTGGAGATTATTTCCCTGTTACAATTATGGAATAATCCTCTAAGTTATCAACTGCCTTTTTCTCTGAAGGAGGAAAAAAAAAATGTTTTTAGGTTAATACCTAGCTCTAATTTTGGAATTTTTTTCCAATTTGAAAAAATACTTTTATTTAAGATAGGCAAGATCTTCCCTTCTCTCCACCCTGTAGTTTTATAAATGCTGCCTTTTACGTGTTCTGTTTGAGGTGCCAGGTGCTCTTACTTACTTTTAAAATTTTATTGTTCATACTACCACAGGAAATTCCTAAATCGGCATCGCAAATCTTTGAGCAGACTTTTCTGGTATAAACCAATTTAAGAAACAACCAGTGGTGTTTTGTTCCTTGGACTGACTATTTTGTAAAATAGGCCCTTGTTAGTTTTTGCCTAGAGAATTCCTATGGGACTTTTGGAGAAATGAGCGCTGATCTTTGCATCCTGATTAACAGAAGTATTAATAAAAAAGGCAGTATTGAAATAATGTTAGCATAAGCTTTCTCTTGTTTGTAGTGAATTGGTGTATGTAGAATCAATGGAAAGAGTCTTTTCAGTATTGAGAGGTTTGAATGCATGAACATTAGGAATTGATATGATTGCTTGGAGCTAGGAGTAAGTAAACATTGACCGATTTTGGTAGTGTTTATCAATATGAAAGTTTTATGGCCGTTCAGGGACAAGTCAGAAAGCCTTATCTTAATTAACATGAACTTAAGCGTGATTCTGCAATTTAGAGAGAAGGAGCACATCATAAATAACATTGTTACCAGATGGTTATGATCTTCCTGTGCTTCATTTTCATGAATGCAAACACTGAAGTAGTGTGTGTACACAGTGAATGCAGTTGTATTAAATAATTCTGATAGTTAAGACTACTTCAGGTACTAATGTAATGAAGACTAGGGAGAAAAATAAGACTTCTTTGCTGTATGATAATTGCTCTTTTGTGGATTTTTTCTGGACTATTCTGTCAGATGCTGAATGATGAGGTAATTTGCTTTGTAATAAGAAAGAAATTCTCACATTGACCATTTTATGGTTATTTTATCAGTGAATCTCTATGCTCTTCAGAAGTAGGTGATTTTGTGTAAACAGGTAATAAGGGGCTCCTTCTATGGGTCTTGGTTTCTTTGGGTTCTAATTTGGGTAATGAAATACACTGTAATGAAGATTTCTGCAATTATTTCCCCCTGCCACAGATTACAAAGGCTTTCTAGAGAAAGAAAAGATTAGGCCTATAATTGTGATTCATAATTATCTGTGTATGCTCCAGAAGTCTTGTCTTCTGTGTAGTCACAGATATATATTATGTACGTAGTGTGAATGCTAAAATTGTTAGCATCTGTTTACATACTGATAGCAGGTGAAAATAAAGCACTCAGTGTAAATGACTTACTGTTATTAAAGCTGAATTTCTGTCTTAAGCTAATAAGTTTTGTTTGTGTTTCTCCAGTTCAATTCAAAGAATCCTCTATTATGAATGAGCTTGGAGATTAGAAGCAAAGGGCACTGGTACATCCTTCAGTAAAGATGATGTCACTATTGAAGCAAACTTTCTCTTCTGGCTATATATAACATATTTTTTTTGCCTAGTTTGCCAGTTGCTTGATCCAGAATCCTGCTCTGAAATAGTATGCTAGAGTTTTGAAATGACAGAATGTACTTTGTGTGGTTGAAATATTTTTAGTAAATTTTCACACTTAGTGGTAGTTGTTTGAAAATCATTACAAAAATATTTGTATTCTTGTTGAAGTGTATTCTGTAATATTACTAGTAGATAAGTGTACCCCGGGGCGAGGGGGACGAGGAGGGGGAAGTGTTTTGCTCTGTGAACAGTGTATGGCAATAGATTAACAAGCAGTCTACTTGTGATTTTGATTTCAGGTGATCATATGAAGAGGTTACATTATTTTCACAGATGAGTTTGAAGCATGGGTTTGGTCTTTTTTGTAAAATCAATGAGTTGGCTTAAGTGCAGATAGAAAACTAAATCAAACCCAGTGCAGATATTAACCACCTCAATTATTTGGTCATTACACTTGCTTTTGCTGAGTTGTTAATATCTTGAGAAATTCTGATGATTATGAGAATAGTCCATTTTATTGAAAAACAAGTTTAAATAGACCATTTCATTTGTTGAAATTATTAAGCAAGCTAATTTTAAAACTGGATGTTTATAGTTCATAGTAAAGATTCTGACACTTTGTTCTTAGTGTTTCATGTTTCTTTTCAGCAGTTCTCATAATCTGATTTAATTTTGGCATGCTTGGAGTGGGAAAAACTATATTTGGATGAAATACAATGTGTAAAACTTATAAAATTGGGATTTTTTTTTTTTAATCAAATGAAGTTGCTTTATATATCCAGATAAGAGGGAAAGAAATTATTTGACATGTTATATATTTAAATTGAAATTATGTATAGGCAGAATAACCAAAGTGGTGTTCCTTTGGATTTCCCAGAATCGCAGAATGGTGGAGGTTGAAAGAGACCTCTAGAAGTCTTGTCCAGCCCTCCTGCTCTGGTAGGGCCACCTAGAGCAGGCTTAGAGAACCGTGTCCAGGTGGCTTTTCTTTTGAGTATCTCCAAAATCCCACAGCCTCTCTGGACAACCTCTTGCAGTGTTCAGTCACCCACTTAAGCTCAGGTTGTCTGTTAGTCAACACTCAGACTCAGAAATGTGAAAGGCCCAATATGAATTAGACCGTGCAGTACCTTTAGGTATAAGTGCAGACCTCTCTGTGGAAGCAGAGTCTTGTAATTGTTTTCTGATTTCTTGCCTGCTGTACTGTGCACTTAATTTCCTTTTGTTGCTAATTTCTTACTGCTGAGGATGTCAAGTGCCACCTGTGAATAAGGTTAATTTGCAAGCAGATCTGGTGATCCACACATTGATAGTAGTAAAATGCAACACTAATGATGAGTGCTGTCACAAATGTTTTTTAATCCCACTCTTGTATGCTTTATCTAATATATCATAAAGGCATACAAACAAAAATCAGCTGTTGTGTGGTTATTTACATAATTCTTTCTGCCTAATTAGTTCTTCCCCAACTATGTCACTTCAGACTCCAAGAATTTTACTTTCAAGCTTTCTGAATAGGTGTTTTTTCAGCACACTTATTAATTTTCCCACAGTGTCTGCAGTAACATATTGAGCTAACTGACAATTAGTTAACCTGTGTTAACTGTGATTTCTTCAAAACAGAAGAATACACAGTAAAGATAATAGACTGGTTTTAGACTGTTAAAATTTGTATACTCTGCATTGAATTAATAACAAAGTTTTCATTTTATCAAAACATCAACTATTGGTATGGTACTTGTTCCAGATGTATCTGTCCCTTTAAAGAGTTGGAGTGTGTATGTGTAGCTCCGGAATAATAAAGTAGAATTATGATATGTGACTGAATTCCCTCCTGCTTAGAGTACTGCTGACATTAATTCCATATTTCTGCTCAGGACAGGAGAGAAACAGTCAAACATATAATTTGTCATGGAAATTTTAATAAGCCAGTTTTAATTAAACTGTATTATCTGAGACACAGAACATTCTGATGGAAATTGTCAATTTTCAGAACAGTAAATGAGTACTCAAGAGTTTGGAATAGCCAACAGAATGATAAATTACTTCAAATTGTAAATTTAGTAAAGCATGAAAGAATGCATGTTGACATATATATTTTCAGTCTTGCAGTATTTAGGATTATGGAGCTTTATCATTGTGTAATGATATATAGTTCATGGACATTTTGCAGTCCTCAATGCAGATTTATGAATGTGCAAATTAAAGCTAACAAACAAACACTGCATATTGTAAAAATGCGTTGAGAAAAAAGTTATTTACAATGGAAATAGTAAATGGATTACCAGTTTTCCTATTGTGAGTGTTAAATTATGATTGACTGTAATTTTTATCTGAAAGCAGCATGTCATACAAAATCTAACTGCAGAAGCAAACGCAAATGCATCTAAAAAGACTGGTGTGGACAAATTTAAAGGGAATCATGTGGAGATTTATAATGAAGCCATGATTCTGCTTTTTTAATGATGCTGTGCTGTCTTTGGAGAACAGTGTCTGTAATGAATATTGAGATCTGTGTGTATAGTAGAATAAGAAACCTTTATACTTTCAGTAAAACTGAAGTTAACTGAAACATAAGTAGATCAAATATTTAAACAAATAAAGTTTAGGTGACTTGGCTTTCCAGAGTCCTAGAAAATCCCAGGCTGATTATTTTTTTTACCTCCTCTTTTAAGTGCTAATTTATAAAATATGCTAAATCTAACGATTCTTTCCCTTTTGGTTTTATATATTTACAAATGAGAACATCTTCCCCTTCTAGTCCCAGTGGGCCTTGATTTTCTTTTGTCCTTGTGGTTTTGCTCTCTATTAGGAGTTAATGCATCTGCAGCATGATGCCAACTGCCTCTTTCTTAAATGAATTTTTTTTTTGTCAGCACAAACTTTTGAGAATCAAGCATTACATGATGTTTCATGTAATCTCTCCCAATGGAATGCTGCTTTCCCCTGTTCCCAGCTTCCGTAACCAGTAGCTGGAAGGATGTGTCAAAAGAACTCCTGTTCAGTCTTTGAAGTGCTTTTGGAAAGTGTTAAGATGTTTCTGGCAGGTATCTCCTTTCTGTTTGCATTGCATTCTTTCTTCTTCTAGAGTTATCAAAGGCATCAACTCTGTAGCCTGTTTGTTTTACTGTTTCAGACCTGTGGTCAACATCACTTAAATTCCATTTTTATAATGACTATATACCCTGGAGAGGGGCCTCCTTAGCTGCTGGAACACCAGTACTTTTTTATAATTATAGTTAAATTACCAATGTTCTTTCTGCTGTTGCATATTTATTGTTGATGAATGCCAGGATGTCAGTGTTGGCTTTCATTTTCTTTTTAAATGCTGGCAGTAATAGGTCTTGCCTTTGGGCAAGTGAGTTCTTTGTGTTTTCAGGTACTTTATTAACTGTATCATTCAAGTTAGTGATATATTGATATGAAATTCATAGCAGATGTTATGGTAGAAGTGATGACTTTCCCTCCAGTACATCTGAGGTCTTTAACATTGATTTCTCTGGTCTTTTTTTCTCACCTGTTTACATGGAAGAAACCAGGAGAAAGCATGAAAGTACCATGGTAGGGTGCCTAATACTGGCAGAAATAATTTAATTCTCCTGTTGATGATAATTAGTGATTCTTTATTTCTTACAGTGTGGTAGCATAGTGTCATGGTAACATCTGTATCCATTGCTTAATTAAGTGTATTAATTTAGGCATTGCACTGAAATGGCAGCAAACTAGTCATCTGGTCATACTTCAAAGTATAGAAAAATCATTGCCTGACTTAAAGAAAAGGTATTTTAGTCATTACAGCTGACTTTATACAGTGGTGATTAGATATGGTTCTGTTATTGTTGCAGTGGTGTATTTCCTAATCTTAGTAAAGCCATAAATCTCTGTATATTTAGATTTACAAAGTAATTTTGTTTGGTTTATGTGGAACTTTGCGAGATGAGTATGGTACTAAAGATAGAAAAATGTTTCTAAGTGGTTTTTTTGGGTGATGTTTGTTATGTTTTGGGTTTTTTGTTTGTTTTTTTTTTAACTTTACAAATAATAGTATTTACATTAAAGTCTTGGCTTAGCATTTTTTATGGTTATGAAAGAAACTAAAAAATGTGTCTATGTGGAAAAACAAGCTTGTGAATTAAGTAATTTCTTAAGCTTGTGAATTAAAAAATTTCTCATAGTCGAATAAGCATCTTTACACTTGATAGTTCTGTGATTTCTCTTTTATTTCAGAATAATAAGAATGAAACCTTGTTTAGAGTGTTTAAATGAGCATTCATTAAAGCTTCAATCTATATTAATGGCAGCTGTTGGAATTAAGTATTTCTATTATGCAAAGTTTTGATAGCTTGGATTTTTCAATACTGTTTTTTTGTGAAATAGTGTAGGCAAGGATGGCTTTGCTTCTCTAGAATGATTGTGTTGACTGTCTTGGCAATGACTTGAAGTAGTACATTGCAAGTTGATGTTTCAAGTTACTAATATGTTATATGTATGAAGATCAGTTCTCTCTTTGATTGTCATATTCATTCGTTTTACTGATACTCTTATGTCTTCCATGACTTCTGTTAAAGGTATTTCTTAATTGGAGTTCAGCACTTAGTAGATAAAAAATAATAAAGTTGAAATTACAGGATATGTTTCTACGGAATTATTTTGAAATATGTTGTAGTTTCAGTAGCAGTATTTTTTTTTCTTTTTAGTGATTAGTGTTTTCATTTCTTATCTCCAATGTACAACCTGAGTGGAGAATTTGACTCTGGGAGCTTTGTCTCAAATAATTAATTTAAAATTGGGAATGTTTGAAAGTATTTTTTTAATTGTTTGTTTTCAGACTTTTCAGTAATTTTTAATATATTAATTTGGTTTATTATTATAAGTGATTGTTTTTAAAAGAACCACTGATACAGTTTGTAGAATTACACCCTTGTATTTCTTTTTCCTAGTATTTTTAGTGAGTTGTTCAACTCAGTAGTCTGCTGACTCTAAGGCAATTCATGTTTTTCTAAAATTTTTAGACTGTGCTCAATAATTCAGTAATATGCCATTATTATGTATTTAATGTATTCTTGCCATTAAACTTTCATTTCCTTTTGTACAGTTAAATGTCATTGAAGACTGAACTATACCAAGTTTGTCTTGTATTAAGATGAGCAATTCAACAGTTCAAGCTTGAAATTCTAACCAAGCAGGTTAAACTTCATTTCAGTAAACTGAAAGTGTCGGCATTATTACTGTGTTTGCACTGGTATGAAACTATATAGGTAGATATTATCATTTCAAAATCTTGATATTTAAATATTAAGATACATAATTTTGTTGGTTTCTTCTTCCTGCCATTCTAAATGAACATTACAAGCTGACAAAAGATTACAGCTTTCCTTTTATGCTACTGAGGCTTTAGTGAAGAAGGGAGGATTACTTAATTTCTTAGGACAAAAATTTACATTATATAAAGTTTTCAATCATACTTTTAAAAAACAATTTTTAAACTATTATTTACATATACTTCTATTAGTTAGAGAAGAAAAATCTAGGTGAATTATTAGTCCTCTTTCCAATGGAAGATATTTTCAGCTTTGTTACACTTGCATGTAGCTTGTGAAATGGCAGCCTTTTAAGTACTCAACAGTATCCAAACACTACGGAAATTTTATGAATAGGATACCCACCTGAATTTCCTTTCTTTATCCTGCAATTTGTTCACAATTTTATGAAGAATTATTTTTGGGTTTAATCTAATATCAAAGAATAAATGGTTTATACGATTTCTCTGTATGTCCCTAATTATTGTATTCCTCTAATTACTTTCCAGGTTGGTTGTTATTTTGCAGAGAGATAGGAATCTCAAAAATACTGAGTAATTAGAAATGTGATACCAGGCAGAGTCTTAAATTAGAGTCTCAGGTATGGGCAAAGGTTGAAGCATGAGCTCTGCGCTATTAAGAATCAGCATCTGCATGGGAGAGAGTGATTACAAGTAAAAGCCACAGGGAGCCAGGCTGCATCAGTTTTGTAGTTCAGGGAATAACTTGTGTCTTTTGTTCTTGGGTTTTGATATGTACAGCACAACACTTTCATCAGCTACGTTTCAGTATCAGCAGAACTAGTTGAATCCTGTACTACCTGTTTTTTCACGGTGATAAACCACCACAGCAGAAGAAAACAGCAGACTGAAATTTACTTACTTCAAGGCAAACTAGTATTTCCCTTAGTAGCTTGTACCCTTCCTATCTTTGCAAATGAATTGTTCTAAAAATTTTTTTTTAATATGGGGGAAATTTCTTTTTTTCTATTTAAAAGGACTGTTCTGAACTATTATTGATGACTACTGGGATGGAAGTCAATCTCAGTTCCATTTCTAGGCTTCCGTACTTCCCAATGGAGAAAAAACAACTTCTGCTGTTCCGTGTTTTTCCTAGTAATAATTTTTCAAAGTTGTTTTGTTAATTAACTGGGACAGGTGGGTGGATATTCCATTTTAATAATTACTGTGAAATTACTGAGTTAACAGGAGAGAGTGCCCCAAATAAGTGTACCTAGTACAGGGAACCTGAGACATGAACTGAGCTCTGTGGCTCGGCGGTAAAGAATCCACACCTAGAATAAAAGGCAAAGAAAATTTAGTGTCATAATTTTGTTATTGGTAGTTAAGCACAAATTGTACATATAAAATATATGTACATAACACAGGGGACATGACATCACTTGAACAGTGAGGGATCATAGATTCTGACAGCAAACTAATTTTCAGTATGTCTTCTCATATAATATATTTTACAAAATTATTCATTTAGTAGAAGAAAAATGTTGACAGAAAAGTGTGCCACCACCTTATGTTGATATGAACTTGGAGACATGTAAACATTAGTATATAAAAATGTCATCTTTGAAAGCAAGACAGCACTAGCAAGTTTTCCAGTTCTAACCTCTGTACTGTTTTCTTTATTTTTTTTTACTGTTAGATTGAATTACATTTGAATCATTTTCCTTAACAAAACCTTACAGCTTTGCAGAGAGTGCCCGAGAGCAGTACGAGAAATTGTCCAACATGCACAACAACATGACTAAACTGTATGAAAATTTGGGAGAATACTTTACTTTTGATCCCAAAGCAATAAGCATAGAAGAATTCTTTGGCGATCTGAGCAACTTCAGAACTCTGTTTTTGGTGAGTAATGTCTGCAAAACTTCATACAAGTTCTTACTTCTTCTTTGGTTTCTCCCAGTTTTAATTCTTTCCTCTTATCTCTATTTCTGTTGTTCTAGTTAACTATGTCTTGTTCTATAGCAGGAATGTTTCCAGAATTATTTACATTTTGATCACTTGATAGCTATCATCCTCCAGTTTGTAACTTGCAAACCAAACTGTCAATGTGGTTGAGACATATGGATAATTAGAAAATGTTTTTTCCTCTTTTAAAAAACTTCACCTGTTGGTTGATGCACAACAAACAGGCACGATACTGAAAAACATGTTGAAATCAAGACCTCAATGGACATGTCTACATTCATATTGTGTTAGAATTTGGCTGATGCCTTAATGATGCTGTGATAATAAGACTGAGAATTTCAAGATGAGCTCTGTATTGCTGACAGTACTCATTAAGTTCACTTAGATGCTTATATCGCTATTTCCAGTCATCCAATGTAGTTGATGTCAGGGTATGGCTTTTTTTTATGAAGGAATTTAAGAATTTCTTTTTAAACAGTTAAGTTTTTAAATGGGTTTAATGTCATCTTTTCTAGTAGCTGTCTGGGAGCCATAATTAGCTGCACTGTAGGAAGTGTACAGGGAAAACAGATGCCCAGAATGTCACATTGTGTCTCTAGAGACTATTAAAGTTACTTGGAAATACCACCATTTACCATACAGCTGTGGCTCTCTGAGCTGTCTATCGCCAGTCGCTGGCTTAATTTATCGTGTAATCATAAGGACTTTCAGTGTCAATCTGATGGAGGAAGAACTACTTTAAAACCTAATTTTCATACCAAATTTACTTTATTAGGAAACTTTTACTGCAGTATATTTATCTTTTCATTTTAAGTTGGCTGAAATTATTTTTTTCCATAAGTGTATCACCAATTCTCTTACAATTAGTAAATATGTCAACACATTTGCATGAAGATTTGTCAAGAACAGGAATAGTTGTCATGAGATATTTCAGTGCACTTACTTTTTCATAAATCCACGTCTTAAATTTTTTAATGTAAGTATCTGAATTTGGATATCTGCTCTATTGTAAATACTTGAAATAGTCTTCAGGCTAGCAATGTCCAAATATTGTAAAGAAAATCTCTCCTCAGGTGTGTATGTAAACTGACTAATAGAAAAGGCATAACACAAATAGTCTTTCCAAGGTTCTAGAAAAGTAGGGCTATTTTCTTGCATCGCTTTATAATTATGGAAAATGGACAAAACAATTTACTAGAACACTATTCTAATGCTGCATGAAGGTCTAAATTGTTAATTATATCCATCTGATGCTATGGTCTTTAAATTTTTTATCTGTCCTTTTATCTTCTAAGCCTCTTTTTAAAAGAAGTTATTAAATAAGGAAATGAACTTGGACCATATGTATGATGCATACTAATTTAAATAGTAATGCTTCACTATAAAAAAGTGAAATCTGAGGCTTATGTAGCTTAAGGAGACTCTTCCTTAGCGTCATTTGTGCTTCAGTCAATTCACTTGTTCAGATGTATTGTAGTAGTAGTAGTAGTAGTAATTGTAATTAGGTCTTTGGAGAATTTAATGACTCATTTTATCTACCAGAGCAGAACCCTGTACACTTTAGTGGCATAAAGATTCTTGTTTGGGGATTTAATTTTTTCCAGACACTTGAGGAAGGCCTAGAGCAAGCACTAAAAGTTTGCAGTAACTTTTTTTTTCTATAAGGAAAAAATTGCTAAAAAAATTGCAGATTTTCTGCAACATTTTGATGCTTGTGAGAAATTTCCCAAAAGGAGAGAGACATTAGATTTGAATTTTAAAAACAAAAATCAGAAATCACTGAAACTAATCTGTGGAATTTACTGTTAAAAATTAATAAATACTGGTAAGAATTCAGGAACAATCAGAAAAGACTGAGGACATACACAACATCTTCCATATATCCTGGAGAGCTTGCACGATGCTGGCAGAGTCATTGAGTTTGACATCCTACTCAAAGCAGGGCTAGAGTAGAAGTTAGTTCAAGCTGCACGGGACCATGCCCAACTGAGTTCTGAGTATCAGCCTGAATGGAATATCCTAGATAAGTCCAATGTGGCTGTTTTCAGTCACCTTCTTGTCCTTTGTGTACCTGGAAATGGCTTCCAGAAGGAATTGCTCTATGATCTTTCTGAAAACAGAAGCGGTGACTGACTAGTGTATAGTTCACCAAGCTTTCCTCACTCTTTTAAAGATGAACATATTTGCCTTTTCCAGGCATTGGGGATGTCCCCTGAGTCCCACAGCTTTTTGATGAAATAGAGGCCTTGGGATGACATTAGTCAGTCACCTAAACTGCCTCCGAGACAGTGATGGTAAAGGTTGACGTGAAGGCGGCACAAAGCATCTCAGATTCTTCCTTGACGTTAAGTTCCATGCTCCCTTCAGCAGCAGACCTACATTTTCCCTTATCTTCCTTTGTCCGTCCTTGTAGCTACAAAAGCCCTTCTCATTGCTTATCACATCCCTTGCCAATTTTATCTCTATCTGAGCTTTGACTTGCTTAATTACTTTCCTCCCTGGGCAATATTCCTCCTGGATAGTGTAGCCGTCCTTCCACTTTTCTGTGGTTCTGTTTTTTGTCAGAGCTCCATCAGGAGTTCCTTATTCAGCCAGGCTGGCCCCTTCCCCACCTCCTCAGCTCCCTGCACGGCAGGATGGGCGATTCTTATGCTTTGAGGTTTCCCTTGAAGATCAGTTACCAACAATGAATGCTTTACATACACAGTGTGTTTTAATTGAAACTACAGTGCACATATAGTTTAAGAGAATTGGCTTTTGTGAGCATTTAGAATTCAACATAGCCCTTCAGAAGATCTTGACTTGACTTCTGTTGCCTTTTGTACAACAGCTATGACTTGTGTTTCCCTTTGCTTAACTTGTGATTGCACTGTGTAAAAGAGAGAATACTGACTGAATAGGTTGATTGTAATGACAATTTTCCTCTCTTTCATTTCCACCTAAAGATAAGACTTATTGTATATTATAGAATTGTGCAATTCAGCTCATGTGTTTGGAAAAGGTGGAATATATATGAATGTTTTTAAAGATTAATCAAAAAGAACTAAATCAGTGATATATTCTCAATGGCACATCCTCAGGTCACAGAGAAAATTCTCTGTGTGTTTGCGTATGTATACATATATATAAAAGTTTGGAGCTTGATATGTGTTTGTCTCATAATGGTCATATCAAGCTATTTTAATGTTAAGAAAAGAGTTGATCTTTTGAAAACTCATATTAAAGACTTTTGATGATCGTTAGAGAAACTGCTATATATCAAATGGAAAATAATGCCCATATTTGATTACTTGAAATAAAAATATATACATGCATCATCTTTTTTAATTGCTTGCCATTTGCAAGTTGGACAGAAACAATATTTCTGGGGTTTTTTCACTCTTTGCAGTTAAAATAGTACATCCACTGAATAATATGCCTTTTATATTTAGGACTATTCTGAAGAATAAATATTTTTTTATGTTATTGATTTATTCCTTTCTTCCATTGAAAGTAAACACAAATGTCAATTATCCTTGAGGACAATTGCAACTTGATACGTTTGGCTTGATATAGTTTCAGGCTCTTATCAAATAATGATTAATCAGTTGCCTGAAGCAAGATGCCACTTTTTTCTTCACTGTTTTGATTCTTCACTTTAACCTGCTGTCTCACAGAGTTTATATCAAATTATCTGAAATATTTTTCATCTGTCACTTTCTGAATGTTTGTTTCTGTTGGTGCCAGAGTATTTAAAAATATTCACCAAATCTGTCATGCCTGTGTTTGCAAATGGACAGGAACTTCCTTTTAATCAGATTGTGTCCTTCATGGAAGTTGTATGAAATATTTACTTTAGCATTAGATAGGAAATGTTCTTTTTTGTTATACAGGTCTTAAAAATGTTTCACATTTTATTTGCTCACCTCTAAGACTAATGTAGATAGTCTTAAAGGTGAATTTTGAATCTCAAAAAGCAATGTTGTAATAATGCCTATAAGAATAGCTGGGTAAAAATTGAAGCAGTAACAGAAGGTATTTATGAGCATCGTTATGAAATGCAGAGAAGCTTTTTCCTTCAGTGGTTTCTTTTTTTAATGTCTAGTAGACAGTTTTATCAGTGGTGACTGCTTCCCTCACCTAGAAAACATTTGTGTAAATGCAGCTCTTTGAATAAGGAATTAAATCTTTAAATTACATCATAAATGTACTTAGGGAGAAAGGATTGCATTCTAGTATAAGCAAATATTCAAGCAAATGTGAGTATCTCATCAGCTGGCAATGAGGGATGGGTTCTGGTAAAAGACCTATGAAATAAAGTGTTCTTTTGTATCAACACTGACTCTTGATTGATGATTACTGTGTGGCTGGGATCTTCTACACTAACCCTGTAATACAAGATCCAGAAAGTGAAAATCCCCCCAGAATGATAAGACATAATAAATGACCAGTAAAGTTACAGTTTTTATTGGATGACCACTACCCCGGTCTTTCAAGTTTTTTCAAGATTGATGCCCTGTACCAGACAGGAAACAAAACATTTATTAGATTTCCTTCATGTGAAAAAAACTTTTACCACAGTGGATTCATGTACCTGTAAGACCTTTTTTCCTTCTAATATTTATGTGCTTGTAACTTACTTCAAAGTAAATTTCAAGCTCTATGACTCAATTTTTTTTTTATGTGGCTTTTTTGAAATGTCCCTTGAATGCAGCAGGTCATTGGCTACAATAATATAAATCAATGAATATACAATACATAAATTAATACATAATAAACATATGATTTACTGGGAAATGCAATACACAGTCAAGCTCAATTCCCAGTTTTCAAACTCATAAATTGAGTTTGTAATTCAGGAGTGCTTTAAAAAAAAAGGCTGTATTTATTCATTTTTTCCCTGGTTATTTGTCTGGGAATACAGTTTCTCCCTTATGCCTAAAAAGTAACAGTTCTTTAATGTAATCTGAAAGATAGCAGTTTCTAGCTAGCAGGAAGCTATGAAAAAGTAGAGTAATGAGCAAGAAGTATTTTCTCCAGTGAAATTTCCTGAGAGGTAATATCACAAGTGAAACATTGTCCCTATTAACAGGCAGTATATAGCAAGCCCTTCCTCCCCTTCGCCCCAAAACCCCACACAAAGACCCTTTTGTAAATTCTCATCTGAGTGTATACATCCAGCTAGTGCTGAAGAGAATTTTTTAAATTATATTGAAAAATCAGGAATAAGGTGTAGGCTAGGACATTTTATAATTAATGGAATTGGAAGCAAAAGAACTCATGCAGGAGCAGTAACTTGTCAACTTAATTATTAACAAGCTGTTAGTACTGCTAGAGAAGTAGCTACTCTGTGACATAAGAGGTAAGGATGACATTTCTCTTGGAAGGTTTCCAAAAGATGTAAAAATAAATAATAATAAAAGAAATTAAGCTGAATTACAGTACACTGCATTTGCAAGCACTTAAAGGTAGGCAAGTGTAGAAATAACAGACAGCATAGATGGGGTTGGGATTTGTTTCCTACAAGTCTAGCTTGTTTCTGTGATGCTGTGATTGCCCTTGTGGATGAGGTAAAAGCAGTTGATGTCATGTTTCACGGTAGTGATGCCTTTGATTAAGTAATATTTTCAGAAGTAATATAGGAAAACATAGTCTAGAGGAAACAAAGTTAATTTTCCTAATCTTGAAAAGGAACGGGATTAAAAACTAGAATTGGAATTAAAAATTAGAATTTTTTATTTGATAGTTTTAAACAGACTCTCCATTCAGCACTGATGGTAGCGAGTCCAGTTGAATAATCTCCTTATTCCCAGGCATTATCTTGGGAATTTGTGATATTTAATTGAGGATTTTGAATCCTCATTCGTGTTTGGAAACCAGGCATAGTTTAGGATTTTGACTATCACAATACTTAGGATGTGAATCTAGCCTAGATGTTGAAAACCTCTTGTAAACCAGTAGACATGGTTACCTGCTCAAAGTGACTCCCTTTGGCATGATTTAGGTCCTAAAGAGACACCTCTGTAGAACGTGCTTACAGGCTACAGATACTTACGATTGCACCCAGCATATTTCTAAAAAGCTGTCGTGAGTTAGAAGGATCTAACTTCTCTCTAAAATCTCCACAACACTGTTTCATATCGTCTTAGCCTCATCATTTTGTTTGTTCATGTATCATATTAAGATAATTTGATAATTTGAATCCAGATTTGTCTTAATTGTGATTTCAGATTGATCACTGCATTATTGCATCTTCAATTAGCTTGCTGATGTTGTAGTAAATTATAGCTCACTCACTTCCTTAAGTTCATATTTGCTTGCTTATCACGTTTAGGAAAATCCAAAGCAAGCTAATAGAATTGGATTATCCTGTCAAAATATAATATGAAGCATGAAGTGGAAGGTGTAAGAAATGTCAAGGAAAAAAAATTGCGGATGTATAAGCGTATCCCTTCAATGTTGGCTTTTTTTACCATTTATCTTTTTTTTTTTTTTTTTTCCTTCAATGTAATGCCACACAACCTCTAGAATACTTTCTTCTGATAGTCCATCAGCCCTGTCTTGAAGGAAGCATGCAAAATCTTTCAAACCCAGAAAGTTTTATTTTGTTATTTAAATATTTTATATCAATAAACACCGCATTGTGTGTAATTTTTTGATAATTTATTGCCAGCAACTGTGAAACCTTTTCAACAGATCATATTCAAGGTCCTGATGTTTAGAAAAAAAAAAAAAAAAAATCACTTTTCCTACTGGATTTAGGCTTTTGTAGGAACAGATTTACATTAGAAAGAGTGAATTTTTATTAAAAAATCTAAAGGATTGCACTTGCATGATGATTTAAGGCCAACCTATTGATTTGTCTCTTCCTTGATCCAGAAGGATCACAGAACAATAATTCATCTGCTGTGGGCCTTGGTTTCTTTTCTTAGGTTGTACCCAAAACAGATAACATTTGTTTTGCTGGGTTGTTTTTTGTTTGGGTTTTTTTTGTTTGTTTGTTATTTTTGGGTTTTTTTTTTTTTTCGAATTACAATAATACAGTTTTGTTCATAGGTGTATTTCAGCTCTTGGTCTGTTTCAGGAATAACTTGAATTTCACATGCATGTTTATTCTGGTATCCAAGTATTGATTTAAAGGAGCTATTAAACCAGTCCCAAATCTGTCCACTTAAAGGTTATTTAGTAATTATTCAAATGGCTACTGTTAAGTAATTAAGCCGTACAATATAGTTTTTAATCGGTAGCCTTAAACTTGGTTCAGTACGGACTGAAAACATCTTCTACCTTACACTGCTAGACAGTTCTAAGTATTTTTGCAACACAGCTGATAAGCTGGCAGCAAAACCTTTCTCCCCACCTGAATATACAACAGCAGCTGCACTTGCCAAAAATCTTAATCTGTAATGGCATGCCAAAAATATTTCATGTCAGAGGTAATGGCCCAGGTGCATGAACCATGGGACAGTATCCCAAACATAATCTTTTCTACTTGCTGTTTCATGACCTCCTATCAGGAAATTAAATTTGTCTGCTCTTGTTTAATACCAGCTCATTGCATCTCTTTTCCATTATTTTCATAAGGATAACAATGTATTTGAATATGTTATCCCCTAAGGAATACTCAAGAAAGATCTTCTTTTACATATAAACTGATTGCTCAATCTACTGTATTTTAACTCTCTTTATTTCTGTAGATTAACTTCCAGTTAATCCGAGTTCATTGTTCCTAGTAAGTTATGACTGAAAAGGTTATTTTATTTTTTTTCCTCTGGAACTTCAGTTCACATATTTTGCAGTTGCAAGACAAATTTAGGGAAGGCCTGAGGGATCACAGGCAGCCTTCATTATTGGTGCATGACCGCTTTGTAGCCAACTGCATCTTTAATACCCAAGGAGATTTGTGCATTACAGTTTGTTTTCTTTCTTCTTGTTTTTAATAATTTACCTTTGAGAGTCTATTTACAACCAAGTTAGTGTGTGAATATCTGTTTATCTGTCAAAATTTAAGATATATACAGAAAGCAAGAGAGACATTAATTTTTTATCTGCTTCTTAAGGAAGCCAAGCTAGAAACTGGCAGTCCTGAGTCCAAAAGCCTTACTTCAGTGAATCCTAATAAACTCAAGGGGGAACATCAAGCTAGGTGCCCCTTTAGCTAACTCCCTTAACAAGAGATAATATTCCTTGCTGAATCTGTTTCTCTGCAAGGAGAGACAATAATCTGTTTGGGGTTTTTTTAATTTAAAAAAAAAAAACAACCAACAAACCACAAACAGCAAACAACACTCAAACTTTCTCTAACTTTTAATTTGCAGTTGAATTAGCAAAACTGCATGCTGTTACGCACAAACCAAAAATATCCAGGGTCATGAATAAGCACATCATGTAAAAGGGGTTGTAGACATTAAAGCATTTCTGTCTGTTGAGATTCACTTGAAAATTACATCAGTTTTTGCATGCACTTAAATGTTTGGAAGAGACAGTATCTAGATGAATATTTTCAAAATATTTTCCAAAGCTGTTGGGAGAGCTTTTATTAACTGTGGATTGCTTCTTGCTTTCTGACATTTACCTGATTTGTAACTGTTATATTAGTTTGGTTTTATTCTTTATGTGGGGAATAAATATAGTTATGTAGTATATACCTGTGAACACTAGTGTGTACTTTGTCACTGTTGAGCTACATTGAGGTAACAAAACTGCTGATTATTTTGTTTTCCCCTCTCTTAAAAACAATGCTAATTACAGAGCTATTTTTTTTCAATATTCAAACTGATTTCTACATTTTTAGGTAATTTAGCCAGCAAACCAATGTATATCACTACCATTTGATACTTAAAACTAACCTGATAACCCCAAATAGTACTGTTTTGTATTAAAAGAAGTCCACTGAAACTCAGGGGTTTGGAAGAGAACAGGTATAGAGGAGTATAAAAGTAGGCCAAATAAAAGAGAAGTGAAAGCATGAGCTAAAGTTTTAACTTAAGGCTTTGGATTGGTGGTGCCCAGATAACACTGTGGCAAAGCAGGAGGCGAAAAGGAAAATTAAAGAATTGGTGGTGTAGTTCAGGCAGGGCAAATGCTGTAGAAACCACTATACATCTGAGTCCAAATTCTCTTCACCTTTATTTGCAGTCATCTTCAGCTTTGAAAAACGATGATCAGTTCTGTTAGCGATATTAATTCAAATAAAGCATATTTATAAATACAGATGAATATATGTATTTGGTTTGCTTTCAGCACATAACTTCAAAACAACTGGGAGTATGCTCTTGCAAGTGGTAGGCACTTTCACACAGTTATCAGTATTTTGTTATCTTACTGCTCTTCAGGAAGATTAAACCTTTATTTTGTATGGCTTTTGTTTGAATCATCATTGGTAGCCAGCATATTTTATGAGCTGCAATCTGAATTTTCATATAATCTCCCTTCAGCTAGGACTTGTAGAGTCTGGCTCAAAGTGAATTTCCAGATGCAATAACTTCAGAGCTTGTTTAGTCCAGTCTACTGTAGTCTTCCTGTTGGAAAATGTGACAGAATCTATGATCTAATCACAGTATGTCAATGGCTAGTGGGCTACTAGTTCAGCCATGACATTTCTTATTTGCTTTCTCTCATAAGATTGTGGGTATTTACTTTCATTACAGCCTGTGAAGTTGCAGTAAAATGAAATCTCTGTCAAGTGTGATTGAATGTGCAGAGACAGAACTGTCCGAAACCAAAAAGGATAAAACATTGATTTTCTCCTTTAATTCCTTTTTCTGAAAGAAAAGGTGTTTCTCAGTGCAATCGGCTATGTGATGGTACAGCAAATGCAGTTCTTGGTCCAATTTTCAAGTGTGTCCAGTAGTAACATCATTGGTAACTGTGGTATCCAGCATCTCTGCAAAACAGTATTAGCTGTTAAAGAAGGGACTTTATGTAGTGTTTTACCTCGGTAAACTCTTGAAATGGCATATGCATGCTGTCCCTTGCTTGAGTGAATGTTCTGTATTTGGAGGCATTTGCGGGTCTTGGATTATCAAATACTGATAAAATTTATATAAATCTTAACACTTAAAGATGCTTCAGATAGAATTTTCTTTTGGAAGTAACAGTCATTGTCCGTAGCTGCTTCCTAGCATGCACACGGTAAGGTGAATAGTCATCTCCATTTATGCACACTTGAAATGTCATTTCTGAGGGATATATAGAACTGTGTCGTACAAGTCTGCCCCAGATTTCTTCAGGAAATTTTACTTGTGGATTAATAACTGATACATTGTCTTGGATATTAACAAAGCCATCCACAAAAAATCTTCTCTGTATTTGTGAACGTATATGATTTTCCTAGATTTTAAGGCATGATTAAATTGTGTAGGAAATAAAGTAAACATTGGAGTGTTTATCTTACACCTTGTGCTTAGTAAATATTGAATGTTCAGCTTTTTAAGCTGAAACATCATTAATGAGCACATGCCATGTTACTTCTGGATGTTTTTGGATCCAATATATTCTTCACTGTTATTACTACTTTTTGGGACTCCTAAAATCACCTGAAGCTCGGACCTACAGTACTTGTAGGAAGAGGATGGTAGTATACTGTGAGTTGGAGAGGAAAGGGAGCAATAAATTTGTAGCTGTTTTGAATATAAATAAGAAAATTATTGCTAACATTTATCATATCTGTCTGTGACGTTAGGTGAAATTCCATCATGATGGTTTTCAGTGAATTTCTTAATGATAAATGAGTCTTCGGGAAGGCGAAACTAAGGAGAAATTTAGGATCTTGGGGAACAGGCTAAGGGAATTCAAATATTTCTCCTTTTTTGAGAGAGCAGGCAATGTAAAAGGAGTAATGAAAGTATTTGTGGAAAGAAGTGGGAAGGGTAAGGGGTTTGTGTGTCTGGGTGCTGGCAGCGGGGGCTGCAGGGGCCTCTGTGAGGAGAGGCCGGGGCTGCCCCGTGCCGGACACAGCTGGTTCTGAGGCTCCACAACAGCCTCACCTCAGGGCACAGCCCAGCCCAGCAGTGGAGCTGGTGGGGCCTGTGTAAAAAAACTGTTTTAAGAAAGGACAAAATGTCTTCACATCAGTGAGGAGTGAGGGGAAATAATGTGAGAAAGAGCCCCGGGAGCACCAGGGCCAGGGAGGGGAGGATGGGTGCCAGGCCTGGAGCACGGACTGTCCTGCAGCCTCTGGAGATGGCCCACGCTGGAGCAGGTTCATCCTGAGGGACTGTGGCCTGCAGGGAGGACCCACTCTGGATCAGATGAAAAGTGTGAGGAGAAGGGAGTGGCAGAGTGACTGTTATGGACTGACTGCACGTCCTCGTTCCCCTCCATCCCAGCTGTGTTGCCTGGGGTGTGTGTGGGGGCATTGAGGAGCTGGGAACAAAGGAGGGACGTTGGGCCTGAGAAGAGAGTGAGGGAGGAGAGAGGTGTTTTCTGTTTTGTCTTTGTTTCTCACCCTCCAACTTGATTTTAATTGGCAATAAATTATATTAGTCTTCCATGGGTGTTTTGCCCTTGACAGTAATTGGTGAGGGGATCTCCTTGTCTCCATCTCAACCCATGAGCTTGTCATTTTCTCCCTATCCTGTGGAGGAAGGAGACTGAAAGAGTGGCTCCATGGGTGTCTGCAGCTGGCCAAGGCCAACCCACCACAGCAAGAAATTGAGATTAACCTCCCTTGGAAAAGGAGGATATCTTCTAGACTGCATGGAGGCAAGATTGTGGGACATAATTGTTAGTTTTGTGTAGTGTGTTTTATTTAGTGCGGGTTTTTTTATTTTTTTGTTGTTTTTTTAATCCAGGGACATTCTTTACATTTGTATTTTTTAGTTTGGTAGTCTGTGTAACCTGTTGACTCAGAGACTTTAGATTTAGAGTTTTAATCTATATATTTAATTGTTTTCCATTACTTTTTATGTGTTTTGTTTATTTTAGTAATCCAGACTGCTTTGGATATTTCAACAAAAATATTTGAGTAATTGTAGCTCAAATTTCAGTAACTGAGTTTCAATTACTTGTAATTGAAGTCCTTTTTAGTGGGAGCATGGCTTCATCCTCAGTTATCCCTCCTAACAGCAAGATACAGGTTTCAGCTGGACTTAGTCTTGAAAACAAACAAACAAAAAAAAAACCATGTTACCGCTGAAAAATGTGGAACTTTCTTTCACTGTAAATGCAAGGCTATTTCAATTTTCATTCTTCTGGTTATCTAATAACGCTAATGTGTACAAATAGTAGGGTAAGTTATGTTCCCTCTAAGATTTCTGAAGGCGCTTGAAGTATTGGCAGTCCCTGTAT
Source organism: Caprimulgus europaeus (assembly GCA_907165065.1). Next base: position 16,454,364 of record OU015538.1, on the reverse strand, counting down.
TTTTCCCCCGTCACTGGATGTAAATACAGTATCTGTGCAAACAAGGTTATTATTGTTATTCTTTCTAGCTTTCCTCGGTTCATGTTCATTTTCTCTAATGCAGGAGGCATTAAAAGAAAACAACAAAAGAAGAGAAATGGAGGAGAAAACAAAGAGAGCCAAACTGGCAAAAGAGAAGGCTGAACGAGAGAAACTGGAGCGACAGAAGAAGAAGCAGCAGTTGATTGATATGAACAAAGGTAAGGCATCATTTTTAGTACAGAGATTTCTTACAAGAAAGAGAAAATAAGGAGGAACAAACTGAAGGCTATTCCTGATCAATATGAAAAATATTTGCTGTCTGTTTTGGAAGCTGAAAAAAAAAGGTTTTGTTTTAGCATACCTGATTGTGTAATTCCCTATCTGCCACTTAATATGTGCAATGTTACTTTCAAGGCATTTTGTTGTGAATTATTGACTTGTTTTCATTTGTGACAGTTAATTGATTTTTTTCATATGGATTTACTTCCAAGAAGTATCTTGCTTGCTTTGTTGTTATTTCATTCTGTAAACATCTCTGTAGTCAAGGTAGTGCTACAACCAACTTCTTTCTTTTTGGACTTAGAGGCTCCATATTATAATGGATGTTCTCCCAACAGTCCTATTAGGAGCTGGAAAATCTGGTTGAGCTTGGAGCCTGAGTACAGAGTGACATTTCAGCATGAAAAAAAGTAGTCTCATGTCAGCTGTGAGAATAGCTTAAGCCACACTAAGAGAGAGGAAAGTAAGAAAGCAGGAGGAATTGGGTGGTCCTGATACTGATGCTGTGCAAATTACCAGAAGGTTGTAAAATACAGGCTTTATTCTTTACTTCTTTGACTCCAGAAGGCAAGTAGAGGTGGTAAAAAGGTACATTGCATTGTACAAGAGATTACTTGAGCCTCCAATTATACTATTAATTATAATTTTATATCTTAATAAATAACAAATTAGGTTTGTTATTTTATTTTGATTGTGATAAATTGGTTTCCCAATACTTAATTTTTTGCATTCTGAGTTCTAAAAATGAATGTATATTAATATACTGTAATTTGAATACCATGATAAAAAAAAAAAATGTAGGAATCTTAAAAATTATCATGTGTTTTTGTACATCACATATCTGATCATCACCCTTCCCTCTACCAGTGTGCTTGAAGACATACTGAGAGAGTTTAGTTTAAACTACCACTTAAGACAATATAAGCTAACATGTTTTATTAGCTATTAAAAAGTATAAGAAGCCCACTTAGATACCGTGGTCAGTGGATTGGTCTGTGTTTAAGGGTGTACCTAACAGTTTGAAGTTACACCTTGCTTCAGCTCAGTTGATGAGTGTATACCTACTTCTGTTAATTGTTTAAGCAGGTGAGGAATAGACTGTGCTTCAGCAGTATCATAAATGCCTTGGCATAGTGATAACATTTTGTTTTGCATCATGAAAGACTTTTCCTGTCAACAGATACAACTAAAGTTTAATTTTGCGTTGGTTTTGGTTTTTTTTTATTGAATCAGCAATTAATTTAATTTTGCATTATGTTTCTTCTTTACTGAAACTACAAATACGTGAATAACTATACACGGCCCAATGCATCAAAACTGCCATTTAAATAACGAATGTTTCTAAGCCAGTGAAACCAAGTTAGTTTAGTACTTATAAAATATTTTTCCAATATTAAAATATGTTGAAATATCTGTTTCACATATTACAGTTCTGTTGCTGTGGCAGGAGGCAGGGGGTAGCTCCATCCTCACTGAATTCCATGACATTGATATTCAATTAACTATTTCTGCCAAGTAACTATTTTATTCTTGATACATCTACTTCTGTATGCTCATTGCTGCTTATATAAATAGTTAGCAAATTTGTCTAAGTGAATGTGACACAGAAGACTTAGAGGAAGGAGGCAGATGTCCTCTCAAGCTGTCATTTTGACAAGGTGATTTTCACCCAAAGGGTGTGTTTTAATCTAACTCGTTCAGTTATTTCTCTGGCTGTATCTTCAAGAATAAAATTTTAATGCATTGCTACAGCTTTTCAGGTCAGAGGAATAGAGTTCCTCCATTCCCAGCCTTTCAGTGGGTAGTTTTACATTTTTTGCTGTTACCTGGCTATTCAGGTAGAACTTATTTTTGTGGCCACTGGAGGATCCAGATTAGAATTAATTTGAATTAATTAAATATTGCAATTAATATCTGTTACTCACTGTAACTGAGAGAGCAGAAAACTGCAATGTGGCTGGAATCAAGGACTGTCTGGTACAATTCCTAGTTATAAAGTAACCTCAGAGTTACCAATATTTTAAAGATCAGGTTATTCAGTTTGGTGTTTTGTGCTTTATGTAACTGAGAGGCCACATAAATACTACGTGTAAATGAATATAAATCCTGCTAAACATTCCACAATGTGTAATGATGAATGTAAAAATACAGAAAGCTCTCAACTCTGTATGAACTTTGAAGTGATTTACACTAGACAACATCGTACAAACTTAAGAAATTCTAAGTGGTAAAACATACCCACATTTCAAAAATACAAGTTTTTTCCACAAAACTGAGTGGGCTGATAGATGACATCTAAAATTAAAAATTACTGTAGGAACTTACCCAGCATGTATGAATCTCTTTGCCTGAAGAAAACTTCATTCTATCAATGTGTATTACTTTCTGTAAATAAGCATAATAATACATATAGAAAGGCTGAGTGGTTATTAGCTAAACAAAAATAAATATTAAATGAAACTAAGTTGTTTACAGCTGGTGGTTTGTCTTGAAATCAGTTTTATTGTAAGTTGTTTCTTCAGTTGTAGTCAATGCATTTGGTGTAATTTGAGATAAAAATTTTGATAAAATGAGCTGTTTTGGACTAAAAAGGCTGCATAATGTCTTGAGTCAAAACCAAATTTTGTTACTTTCTATAAAAGCAGTGTGATGGACAAGGTATCCTGTAGTACCCAACTTGTAGAACACTTCAATGTTTCTGAGAAATATTTTCAGAATTTAATACCATTTTTCCCTATCTGTGTCATGCTGAAGCAGTTTTGAGGAAGATACTCCTATCCATATAAAAGTATTTGTTTAAAGACTGATTAAAAATTAAAATTTAAAAAAATCTTATCAAAATTGTTAGAATTGGTTGAATCTGGCTGAGAAAAGTAAACTTTAATTTTGTCATGAAATTCAAGTCTAATTTGCATTAATATTTTTTCAGGATAAATTTTAATATGTTCTTAGTGAAAAGGTGTATTTCATATACTGTTGATTTAAAACCACACCTTGCAACAGTTGAGAGTGAGACCTGTTGGTTAATATTAAAACCTCCATTTTAAAAAATCTTACTATTAATACATATTTCCTGTTATGTAGTGTCTCAGCATCTCTCACTGACCTGTGGTGCAGTCAATCTGGGGTGCAGTCAAAGCCATGGCAAGACACCCTGGCAGCTGTTGTTTCTTCCAGACAATACTGTGTGGGGTGACCAGCTCCACCTCCTCAGTTGTAGCTTTAGGACTTGGGAATATTTTAGCCCTTTTCTGGGGTTCTTTTCACTCTGGTGTTATTTATGCATCTCTCTTGTGTTTCCTGAACTATTCTCTATGCCTGTCTTCCTGGTGAAGTATGGAGACTTGGAAAGACTTCAGTGACTTACCCACACACCTAGAAGAACCCAAATTTCGCAGTCTAAATCATGACCATTCCTTCTCGTTACAGGGGAGGAATTTTGTAGGAAAAGGGCTTAACAGTCCCTTCTCTTCTTCAGTCTTGACTAGCTCTATGGAAAAAGAACTTTCTTTATAGCTGTTTTTCAGCAGTTTCCTATTTTTTGAGGGAAGTAGCAGACTGGCATTTGATATGTTTATACTTAGCCTTTCATGGCTTCCATCTGATTTAACATCTGCAGAATTCTTGCAGCGTTACTTCCATGTGCATATCTGAACAAGATAGAGGGAAAAAAAAAGCTGAAGACAGCTTTCTAGGAGCTGAAAAGCATGTAACAGTGATTCTGATGCAAATGTTATTTAATCAGAAACAGTTTTGCTCTTCATTATATCTGATTACTATGGCAATTAAAATCACCTTTTAACTACCAGTATTAGGAAAAAAGATAGAATGAGCTTCCTTAGTCCCAATTAGTATTGAATTAATTGTTTTGAAGACATATTAGCTTTCTCCCCTAATGCAGATGAAGAGAATGGAAATGAAGTTCTGTGCTAGTGGTTGATGGATATTCCTACTTTCTCTTTTCAAATACTCTTCAGAATTCTTATAAGCTATTTATTCAAACTGGTATGTGCTAGTACCAGCAATAACTCTGCTGTGTTTCCTTGAACTGTTGTTACACTTGCATTGACTTGCAGGATACAATTCAAGAAGGTTACTTCTGCTACAGTTTTCTAATGATTCTGTGCTTTCCTGATTGTTATATCTTCCTTCTATGTCCTTTAGCGTAAACAGAAATCCATACTAAGTTGATACAAGATATATGTTATTTTGTAAATGTCTTAGCCTTCATCCTTTGAATTTATATATTGGCTGGTGATTGCATGGGGTACCAGGAGTGATAAAACTTAGGGCTTATTTACATTCTACAGATTATTAGTTTATAGTTCTGGATGCCAATGAGGCAAGTGTTACAATTCCTTTGGGAAGTCATTATCTTTCACACTGATGTCGATGGTCTATTTGAATATGCTGCACTCTTCCTGAAATATAATATTCACAGAAGAAACATTAGATGGAGATTTACATTATGCTTAAATGTGAGAATCTGTAGTACCAGAATGAGGTTTGATTTTTCTTCTTCAAAGCAATTTTGCATGGCTTGCTCAAAACTTTTTAAGATCTATTTTTGCAGGATTTTGAAGCCATCTTGAGAATGGGGGAGGGAGATGTCAAAATTACTGTAAAAGTTATAAATATGGGTCAAAACCAGCTCAAGACAAATGCAAATAGATACGAGCATGGACAGGAAGTTAGAAAGAAATTACAATTGAAAATTTAATATCACCTCTTAAAATTTTGCAATGGAAAAAATTCTGTTTATTTACAAATATGGCATGAGGTAATTTTTCAGGGCCAAAAAAATTATAAGGTTCTGTGAAATCTGAGGTTGGGATAATTACAGATGAAGAAAGAACAATTGGATTCTTTTCGCTTAAAAGTAGGTTTCTAGGGGACTGTTTACTGAACATTAACAAACATTGTCTATGCAAATTCAACTTTCCTTTTTCTTGGAGACTTTTTTAATTAAAAAAAAAACAGGTATTGTTAATTTTGAAAATACCTGTAATATTCTTTATATCATTGTATTGCTATGTAACATTATATTCATATATTTTGTAGGACTTCCAGTATTAAAAGGCATTTCTGAAATAATTAAATTAGTAGATCAATTAATCTTTTCTTTAGTATAAGATTAGTTCAGGAATCAGCAAGGAAGAAAACTGCATGTAAACTATTGTGAAATTGAAGTTTATTTGACTGTAATGGTGGGACAAGTTTGGTGACTAAATTCTCTCTTAGTGGAATCATTACGTTTTTCTGTGGTTGCAGTATCTCATTTCTAACAGAACTGCTGAGATGCTGTCTTCATAAGAGTAGTTTCCCAAATTAAGTAGGAAAGAATATCGTGTTGATGAGCCTCTTTCTACTGTATGCTTACTGTTAAACATGCCCCCAGTTGTTTAACAGTAGTATATGCAAAGTTAACTTCATAAATTAAAAAATGGCCAGTATGTATCACAGTAGATCTTCACACGTAATTTTCCATAGGAACTGCTGAATAATGGAATGTTACAACACTTCCACAAATGTCAGCGCTGTTTTATACCCCAATACAGTTGCTATACATAAAGGGAGTTTGAAAGGCTGATGATAAGGCAGTGTATACTTGAAAGGAAAAGTTCTAAAAGGCACCAAAGGACATTTATTTTAATGATAAAAGCCTATTTCTTCTTAAATGTAGCAGTCTACTTAAATTAATTTGAACTTTATCGTATTGATTTCAGTGGTTCTTTGTGTAATCAGACTTTCAACTTGAAATTGCTGGTCATTGGCGAGTTGTGCAATCCACTGGTAGAAGATTTTAAAAATTCTAAACATATTGTATTTTATCTTTTAAATGTGCAGCAGAAACAAAGACTCTGCTGCTGGATTTGTATCCAGAAGATACATTTTTGTTGGAAGTGGAAAATAGAAATATGGTTGGTTGTTTTGAGGCATTGCCAGATGGGCAATAGAGGTAAAAGTGCAACATTGCAGGTCTGGAATTTAGATTTTAAACCTAAAGAGATATAATTCAGTGTAATATTCCATAAGATGAGAGCCATAATGTAGTAATATTTGTCTTGGGAGTACAAAATGTTCAACTTCACCACATTAAAGATGATTATCAGAGAGCCATCAAAAGTTAAAAACAAAATATCTCTTCAAACAAGGAAATACTGTAATAATGATAAACTATCAACTAGAACTTTGCAGAGAAGTTGAAGAACCAATAGATGATCTGCACCAGTATAGCAAAGCAATTAACTGCATTAATGAGGAAATTTATATATGTCAATTACAGACTGATAAAAATTTTATGTGACACAGAGGTTTCTTTGTTACCTACTTGACTTTGTAATTATCATCCCAAAATGAATGTAAGATCAAAATTGGTTGCTTCTAGTTCTGGCACTGAAATATAATATTTTTTGTGAGATCAATTAGTACAATTGGCTAAAATTGTTTTGGAATGCTGTTTAAGAAAAAAAAACAATAAAACCAAAAAACCTCCAACAAACAGACAGAATATATAATAAATTCTCGTTTCTCAAAATGAGTTCCCAAGACTGGTTTTTCCCCTAAAATATTGGAGCAGATGTTCAAGTATAAGCAATTAAAAAAAAAAAAAAAAAAAAATTCTAATTCTGAAGATGTTGATGATTTTGTTCTGCCTTATGTATCTGCTAATCACATAAAAGTTTCCTAGTACTGAAACGTAGCCTTCAAACAGTAGAACAACTTGATTACAGGTGCATTTAGTTCTTTAGGTATCATATGATCATCTTTCTTTCATTTTATTGAGCTGCATGATCTTTTCCTTCCCACAGAGAGGCAATGTCTTCCCATTACAAAGTAATCCACCTTAAAGCCCTTTTTTTTTGTTTGTTTGTTTTTAAATTTAGTGAAAATCTTCCCTTCAAGGGACGTAAATCCATTCGGAATGAGCCCCAAGGGGCAATACTGATGCATTTCAATTAAGTACATTCCTGCTGAAGTAGACCTTGACCATTGTGACATTTTCTGAAAACTAAAGAGTGTGTGCATTTCAAAAATTGTTTTCAATAACCTGCCAGTAAAACAAAGCACACTTTTTTTTTTCTCATTCTATTAATTTCATGTAAGCCTGAGATCAGGTTATCATAAACTATGAGCTTAATTGGTATGAAAGCAAGGATTTGCCTTGTTTCGTAAGCTGACATGGGGGACAGGTTCACTTACCAGTCATACTGTCCTAACTTGTTCTCCTTTAATTAAAAAGTAAATAACAGCCATGAGGTTGTATTCTCTTGCAAAATGCCGAGGAAGACTGCTTCCTGAAGATATTTATTATGCATGCAAAATGAATTTAGCAAATGAATAAAATGCAAATATATGAGGAGAACACAAAAACACACTTTCCAAAAGACACTGAAAACTGACCTTTTAAAATGAATATATTGCAATTAATAATTCTGGTACTAATTATGAATAAAAAGTCTTGTTTAAAAGTTTATACAGTACTTATGAAAAGTACTTTAAAGTTCTACCACAACAGGGTATTGCAAGATGTGCAAAGAAGTATAATTCTGAAGCCATTTGGAGAAGCAGGCAGGTAGACAGCACGTGTTGCCTAATGTGATATTTGACTGGACTCTTTCAGTAAGGGCCCAGATTTATGACATTTTTCCTGAGAAATTCCTGTAGACTTTTGGCCAACTGGCTGCACAATACTTACACTTCTTATTAACTTAGTTTGCAATTAGTATATCTGTAATAATAAGAGCACAAGATGTTTTGCAAAATACATGACAGTTTTGCCTTTGCTGGAAAGTGAAAGTGCACCAGTAAAATGCAGGGGTATTCCTGTAGTAATCTTCACCTAGCCGGTGCAGAGAAACAAAAGGGAAGGCAGCAAAACCCTACAGAAACACGAGCGTGTTCCCAGGGCCTCTTGGAGCCCAAGCTGTGAATCTGAACCAAAGAAACCAAATAGATAGGAGGTGGATCATGTTTTGGATGTGTGGACTGAGCTCCATTGTGGCTTCAAATGAAGAGCAGCTTTTGTAGTCCATTCAAGTACCTTAAAAAGCTTAAGCTATTTCGTTGTTTCATTTTACCATCAATAATGCTACCCCAGTTTTTATATTTCATTTAAGAACAGTAGTACTTATTGAAGGTTTATATGTTCTAATCAAAATAGCCCTTTTTTTAGTGTAAACTGAAAAAGCAGTCATCATAAAGGTCCTGAAAAAAATCTGCTAGAAGGTAGACTATCATCTTTGTGTCTCTATATTGTATATTTTGATATTCAGAAAATATGATATTTTTTAGCAGTTGCAGTAATTAGCAGGTAGAGTAGCACACTCAGCAAAAAAGAAGTGGAAGGCTGCATAAACATTTATGAAGTATTGAAGGATTTTTGCCTTTTTTAATAAACTCTGACAACTCTTATTTTTAATGAGGACTGAGTCATACTGTAATTTTTCTATGCATAAAATATTCCAACATATTAACTAATTTTATGTATTACAGTCACATTCATTAAATGTTTCAGATAAATTTGGTGTATATTAGTTTGGATAAAGTGTATTCACAGACCTTTGATATAGGAAATAAATTTATTACAGAGCCAACAGTAAATCAATGAATAAGCATGTGCAGGATAAGGAGCACAAAGAAAAATAATTATGTTGTGTACTTTAGACAAGATTCTGTCCTTGTATATTTGTGTGTGCATTGAGAGAAGCTAATTTACTTACATATTTTGCAGGAGCTTAGGTTTTTTAAGGGTTTTAGATAGAATGTAATTAAAACTATTTTTTCAATGTCTTCTGGTTGCTACTCTTGCTCTGCTGGTTGCTCTCTTACACTGGAGAGAACTTTATGTATGTTGTATATTACACATAATGGTTTAAATTACGTTGATGTATAATCATTGTTGAGCATTGTGTAGAAATTTGAATCAGGTACAGTTTTAGGATTGGTGTGCTCTTATTTGGATTTCGTCTAATAAACCTAAATCTAAATGTAATAGAGAACCAGGGCAGAATACCTTTTCCATTAATAAGCTACTTTTAAACTTCCTCAGTTGAGAGCTTGAATGTACATTGAACCTCCTACATTTACTGTAATGTAAATCTTTTGCATAAAGTAATTATCTTCCCACTCTGTGATGGAGAAATTTGTATTAACTTGAAGTCTGAGAGATGTGAATAGAATGGCCACCTACCTGCTGAGTCTAGTCTATGTTTTAGTTTTGGGTTATAACACAGACACGTGAAGAGAAAGAAGCATTCATTAATAGTTTTGTAACATTGCAGTTCTTTGACCTCTATTTCTTGTGCTGTTAAGTGCTGCTATCGACTGTTACTAACAAACTGAAATGCAAAGGAAGTTGAAGACTTAAATACATAAAAAGCAAGTAATGTTTCTTCTTAGTTTTCTATAATGCACCTCAAAGTCCAGCAATTTATAGGCTACAGGTTAGTTTGGATATGGAAAAAGCAAGAGAAAGATTTAGCAGAAGTAGAACTCAGCTTTTAAGAAGTGTTACGCTATTTACTGTCACTGTGTGATTCTCCTCTCTTTGTTCTTTCCTTACCTTACCTTGAGGTCATCCTTGGTGTACTATGTGTAGCATATGGTGTATGTATCCTTGCATGTCAAATAGAGAACTTTTTTTTTTCTTTTTTCAAGGATTTAACGTGTTATAAAGGCAGGAGGCAACATATATTTGTAGTACTACAATATTTAATTTTGTGCCATTCAGTTTCATCAGATTTTCCATGTGCATTGATTAAAGCAAAAAGAAATGACCTATTTCTACTTCAGGAAAGTCTTAAAATAATTCAACAGTGAAACAGCTGTCTATCTGCATGCTGAAGATGTCATCAATAATGCACACGATAACATTTCTAAGTTGAAAGAAGAGCAGGATTGGCATCAGTTTTGCTTAATAGAGCATCAGAAGCAAACTAGACAGGGATATCTGAAGCACTGACAGCATGTTACATTGCAATGTGTATATCTCTTACTTGAGTGTGTTATGTAAACTTGACAACACTTTTACTTTTGTCTTTCTAAAGTCTGATTTCAGTTGCACTGAGATTAATATTATTTTTTCCTGTTCTCAGAGGGTGATGAGACAGGAGTGATGGATAGTCTGCTTGAGGCCTTGCAGTCAGGAGCAGCATTCAGAGATCGCAGGAAACGAACACCACGAGTACAAGGTAAGATGCTTTCTAAAAACTTTTAGTTATGAACTGAGTGGGCAAAAGTTGTTTTGCAAAGATTTACAACAGTTTTCACTGGAAACCATTGAGCTACTGTGAAAACTCAGCATGCTTTTTCTGATCATGGATTCTTAACTTGATAGCTCTATCTTCAGATAACTATGGGCTCCAAGATATGGCAAGGGCTTCTGATGACACTTGACATGTTGCTGCACAAAGTATGTTCGTCTTAATTTTTAAAACCATAAGTATAATTAATTTGTTGTAGATGGTGCTGTGAAAAGTATTAGCTTCTTACAGCAATACGAGTTTGGCATTCAGCTGATAGTCTTTTTCAAGCACTTGTCTTAGATATGTTCTGGTTTGGTTGGAAGTTATAGTGTATGTAGTTATAAAAGTCCAGTTGCGATGAAGGAGCGTCACTTTCTTGAGGGAGACAATAATATTGTACTGAATTTAGTCTGATTGACAGGTGTAATCTGAACAATTATTATTCGTGCATTTTTGAGGTTTTGAGAAAGCATGAGCAACTGCAGTGTTTCCCCTGTTCACTTTTCCCCTGTTTGTGGTATGTCAGTTGCAAACACTTTGCGAAATGCATTTACTTTTGGTCTATAATTATTTTTTACTTTGCCATGTGCCTCATCTTATGGAAAAAATAAAAATAAGCTACATAAATCGTTCTTACTAGGAAATTAATTCTGCTACAGTTCCAGTATCATTCTTAATTCAGAGCTTTTTTCTGCTCTCAGATCAGAACTGAAGAACTCCTCGATCAAAATATATTTTTATCCATATCTTGAGAAATATCAATGTGAGAGATGGTATCTTTGTGTTGTGGCTTGAGGAGAGATTTGTTACCCAGTGGTGACAAAGAAAAGCTTCCCAGGGACCAAAGGAGATTGCACAAAATCTGCTGCAGCTGAGAAAGCTAACAAGATGATTGAACCCAGGTCCAAAACCAGTGGCTCTTCTGCAAAAACAGGGAGCAGAGCTAATTAAAAATCCCCTTTATTACTCTTCTTTTTCGTGTGGTCACTTTGACTTCTGTGTGTTTAAAACTTCGTTGTGATGCTTTATATGCTAGTGGGGTCTGGCTTTTAAATTTAAGGAGTTGATTGACTTTGAGGAACTTCCTGTGAGAAAAGATTTAGGTAATCCATTTCCAGTCTGTGTCCAACTGTAAGTCTTCTCATAAGTGGCTAAGACCATTATGTACTTTTCAGGAGGTACCTAAAAATTTAGTCAAGAGGCAATAAATGTTAGTCACAGTTATTAAACTGATTAAACTATTATGTAAATTTTCTCTTGTCATTTAGGAGCATTCATGACATCTAGTCAGTAGCTTGTCTAGAAACCAGAAGACTGGTTAAAGCTCTGGCTATGACATCTCTAAGCAGTGAACTATAGCATTAAAAAAGCAGGGACCATGTTTACAAACTTCCATATCCCTCCTTAAACAATTGAAGGGACATTGGTACTGTAAGCAAACTCTGTGTGTTCTGGAAAGTTTAATCCAGTGAAATTTCAGTAAAAAGTTAACTCCATGCCTCCTATAGTTCAGCTGAAGGATAAAAAAGTAAATAAAAAGCTATGGACAGAACAAGATAAGGGATTTCTGGGCTTGCTGGTCATGTGGTTGTGATTGGCAAGTGTGTAGCAAATGGTATGGTACTGTGTATACACGGTGCACGATGTAAGACTTTCTGTACCTTATTGGTAGTTTGCTGCACTGTCTCTGTAATCAGCATGTATTCTTAACATGGGGGGGAGTTAAAAGGTGCTGCTATTTTGGAAGTTAGACTTGTACAGCAAAGTTTTGAGCTTGAATTTGAGTAGCTGTTATAGTCTGAGAAAAAAAAATGTTGTTTTCTGCCTGTTTGGACACAGATTTCGTTTTTGTGTGTCACTTGTGGCTGATACTTTAAATCTAGTAAGGAGAAAAAAACGAGTTTGGCTTGCTTACTTTTTGCAGTTTTATGAATTGCTTGCTAACAGGTAGCCCCTACAGAATGCCTGAAACCCAAATGAACTAAAAAAACCCACAAACTCCTCAGAAAATGCAACAAAAAACTGCACAGCATTGCAGTAAATTAACTTGTGTTCATTTTCATTTATGTACTCAAAATCCGTCTTGTTGCAAACTTGCTTATTCTATCACTTATTCAGGGTGAAAAAGAAAACTATAGAAGGTTACAGCCCTCTCAGTGGTTACAACCAGTAGACCATGAAAGTTTGGCTTTTGTTGTATTTTCTTCCAGTGGTTTCACAGGGTAAATTTAACTCAAAGGAGCAAACAGCAGCATCACTACTAGTAATGTTGTTGATCAGTTTGCCTGAAAATAAAAAAAAAAACAACCATAACTTAACAAAAGAAAAGCCTCTGTATTCACTGCTGGCTTTAGGTGAGTAGGTTGGATATAGGAGGGATCATTTCATCTGAATAACAGAGCTCCAATTACTGTAGAACTATCTAGAAATACCCCAGAAGAGTGCCATTCTACCAAAGATACCTGTTCAGTTAGCCTGTTTTACAAAGGTCACTGCTGTACCTCGTAGCACATATTTGTACTCACGTGATCCTGTCTCTAAAATATTCCAAGAATAAGAGATGGAGACAGGAAGGGAGTGGTGCTCTGCTCATCTAGAGCTGCAGCCTTACACAGGGGAAACTACTCAATGTCACAGTTTTCCTACTAGGCAAAAATATTTTAGTGAAGTTTACAGACAGGTTTGGAAAAGTAGAACTCATTTAAAATATGGTTAACTGCATTGTTTATGTTTGTTTGCTAAGCCTGTAAATTAAAAGCTGAACTTTAATGAGTTGCATCATAACTGTAGGCTTTTCCGGTAAAATCTTTTTGTTATCAGGTCATGGAAGTAATAAAAAATTCCTGTCGTCCTCCTCCAGTTTTCCATTTAATTGTGCTCTTAAGTTTTCTTTGTTACATAGACTTTTCAGTGTGAAAAAAGTTTCTATGTGGTTTCTTCCTCCTAACTTTATTACTGTATCTTTATTGTTTCTTGCTACTGGATTTTAAGTATAGAGTTTGTCCTTTCAATGTATTGCTTTGCTTATAGAGGATATAACATCATAATTAGAAATCAGCTTCTAGAAATGTTGCTTCATCTTCCAAAAATATACTTGCATTTTGCAAGTTTGCTAATATTGAAATGAGAGTGTAATAAAGCTCAGTATTAGGTAGCATTCTTCACATGGTACCAGTTTAAAATGTGTGTCCAGCACTACTGTTGCACCAATTATCCCTGACCTTTTTTCCTGGCCTTAGGATATGATATTATTAAAGAAGCCTGATTCAGGAATATTTTCCTTCTAATATTAGTTTAAGCAAATTTCTGCACAGAGCTAACTATTCTGCTAGGGTTCTTTCTGTTAAGCCGCTAAATTTTTTGCAATGGAATTGAAGATTAATTTTTTCAGAAATGTTAATAACTAGTGCCCCCTCTTATATATCCAAAATATTGCAACTGCTGTGGCAATGTGTGCTGTTATTTCTGTAGTTTTTCTGTATTGGGAAAGCATGGCTATAAGGAACACACATGCAGGTTCCTTCTGCTTTAGATTTCAGTGTAAAGTATATTAATCAAGTATTTCATGTGGTCTGTTAGTACACATTTTGGGTTGTTTTAATCCATGCATCAAAATCACATCAGTACATTGAGATGAATAGGAGGCACAATTTAGGAACTTGTGAATTTGATGTTATTAAGAGTTGCTACACTGTCATTACTATTGCTGTATTAGCAGTACACCTTGAGAGCGAAAGGGAAAGAATAAACCTCCCTTGTTCACTGTCAATGTCTAATTTGAATATTCTATGCAAGCCATCTGAAGTGCTGCCACCACTTGTTTAACTTCTGCAAGATAAAAAGCCGTTGAGACAACAGAATATTACTACTTTTTAATGACTTTTGATATTCCTCAGATGGCATTCAGGCACTTCCTTTAATTTAAAATATGCTTTCTTAACAATGTTTTTAAAAGCAGGTGCATATTTTAGATTTAAGTTCATCAGAATTCTAATAAGAAGGTTATTGTGTAGGAATTTTGTGTCTCCTACTTAAGACATAGCTATGCTTAAAATTAAAAACTGAATTCTATGTTTACCTTTGCATTGATTGTATTAAATAAATTCTTGAGTGTAAGGTTTCTGGGTGCACAATCCTTATGTACCTAGAAGGCAGAAATCTTCAGTCAAAGCATGTCTGCTTTAGTGAAAGCATCCTGAATCATTTTGTATGTGACAGTTTTGTAAATAAACTGATTTTTGACATGTCTGTGAATTGATGAGAAGACTTATTTGTGTTAAAAACCAAAAATGTGGTAGGTACACTTTTAGCAGATCGTGATTTGTGCTCAACTAAGATGGTTTTTGAATAGCCTTGTTTGCTGTCTTTCAGTTGAACTGTGTGTTGTTATCTTTATCATTAAGTATCTGTTAGGAAGTTAGAAATATCCTTAATGGGCTATAAAAATACAGGTCTCAAGTTTAAAAAGAGTATGTATTTTAAATGTATTTAGTCATCTTTTTGAACATCCCATGGTAAAGGACTAATATTCCTATTGCTATGTTCAGCTAGTGTCTCTTAATTTTTTGTTATTTTACTTTCAGAAGCTGAGTATTTAAAAGCATGTTTGCTACCTCAGTTATATAACGGGTTTTTGCTTACAGTCAGGAATCGTGGACTACTGAGACTTACATGTGTGATCTAAGTGCTTTAGAATTATCACAACTATAATAGCA
This sequence comes from Caprimulgus europaeus, assembly GCA_907165065.1. The sequence goes on along the minus strand of OU015538.1, from coordinate 16,439,102 downwards.
AAAGCCAAACAAGAATCACCAATAATAAATTTACTGGTTTTGTTATCAAGGGATTATTGTGAGATTTGTTTGCTTTTTACTTCTAAATATAAATATGGGTTATACAAGGAAAATCTACGTGCAGCACCATTCAAATCGAGTCTTAGCAAATTACTTTAGTCCAGAGAGCTCCATAAACAGTCTCAAAGCTATTTAAAAATAGGTATTTGTGGTTTAATCTGTTTTTATGGTGTATGCATTTTGGCTTATGATTTTTGTAATTAAAGGAGTAATATTAGGTAATATATTATTCTGGTGGCTTAGCACGAAAGAACAGCATAGTATGCAGAGGTTTTACTTGGCCTTTCAGAGGAACTCTACTTACAAGTAGGTGGAAGCAGAAGTGGTGAAAAAGAGAGAGAAAAGGAACTGAAGAGGCTCTGAAAACACCTCATGACCAATAAGTATATGGACATAAAGACAAAAAATCAGAAATTATATACATTTGAAAAATTTTCACCTGTGTTACGGTGTAAATTACCCTTCCCTGGAGCAAGTATTGAAGATTGATTCTAAAGTTCTAATTTTTTGTGACTGGCCATTTCCTTTTGAAGTAAAAACACATTGCCCAGTAACGATGATGAAAATTACATGGAAGTACTGAGGATTATTCTGCAGCCTCATGATATTTTAAGTGGCATCATACAACATCCAAGTTTATGCCAGCCAGTTGCTTCAGACATTGAAGCTGACTATTATATTTATTTCTTTAAAGTTGTTTTTGTCTGTTTCATCACAGGACTCTGCAGGTACCCAGAGCAGCTATAGAGTCATATAGAGTGTATATGATGGAGTTTCTTTCTCTGAGAGTTGTCTTGGCACAGTTGCTGCTGAAGCTCTTAAAAGCCTTTAGAATTCCAAAATCCTTTTTGAATGATCTATGTTGTGAAATACATTTTTAGAACTAAAACAAAGCTTTTTTGAGAACCAGAGAATTGTTCATAGTAACCAGCCTCTCAAAAAGAGTAATCCTGAAGGAGGCTGCCAAGTTCACGTGGTAGAGTGAATCATTTTGTATGAGTTGGAAGTCAGTCACAATTCTTTTTTTTTTTTTTTTTTTAATTCACACTGAATCTGAAAACTGTTCTATTTTAATGAAGTATGTCTTGTTAGATGTTAAGGCCTACATTTCTAGAGAAGGATAGCTGAATTTTGGCTTCATCTCTATGTGGTAGCTGAAGTTAGAGAAACTACTTTCACACAGAGAAAAGATATTCATGCATTCATTTACCAGCTACATGAGTAGTAATGAATGATTTGCAAGGCTAACTTGATTTGCATTTGGACATTTGAATTTTCTTTGTCAGCACTGGCGTTGTTATCGTGCAATTACTGTGAAACACTTGTATTTGAAAAATTTTCTACTGCAGTACTGTTTACTGAGGCAATGTGCATTGGCTTTGATATTTTATATATACACATAATGAATGTAAAGGAAAGGGAAGAAAATCACTGTTGCAGTGTATGACTTGGTAGCATCAATTTAACTGACATTAGGTCAAAATGGTTATTTTGCAGTTAGGGATGCTTTCTGTTCCATCCTGGTTTAGATACATAGTGTAGAATTGACAGACCTCTAATCTCAGCACAGAGAGACTGTTTTGGGTTGTTATCTTGACTGTAACAGCTTAATTAGTTTACTTTCTGCAAAGACAATATTCACCCTGTGGGTCATGATGTAACAGAACAAATAATGGAAATTCTAATTTTCTTTTTGCATTATCAGGAAGAAATAAGATACTCTGCTCATCATACTCAAAATAACAGAGGTTAGTTGCAAAGTACTGATATCCTCTTAGCAGTAGACACATATTAGTAGTTAGGCAGTGATGTCCTTGTGTGAGAAGCGGAATCTCAGTTTCTGTATATTGCCATAACTCTTTTTTACCTTATTGATGATTTTAGTTTGATCATCTGTGACAGGTTAAATTAAGGATCTAGGGCAGGGTGTCCAATGACAGAGGCACAGGTACAGGCCAGCAGCCCCTGTTGGAGAAAGAGGCTAAAAAAAATTCTAAAAATGATAGAAAAGCTCTGCCAAGAGAATGGAGTAGAGAGACACTACATATGGACTTGACAATGTAACTCACCAACTTTGCTTTTTTTTTTTTACCAAAGTATTAGCAAGAGTATTAAAAAATAATTGCTTCCCTATTTTTTACATTTTTTGTCCCTGATTCTCAAAAAAAAAAAAAAAGTCAAGGTGAGTTGAACAGTTGAATGTGCTGTACTGTCTTTCTTAACCGCTTTCTCCAGCAAGGTGTTCATACATGTTTACAGTACTTTATCTGAAGTACTTTTACCCTGAAACCATAGTCTTTTATTTTTCAATTACAGTAGGTTCTCAATATTTTAAACTTCTCACCTGGCAAACGGTTTGTTAATAGCAGTCTAATGGATTCCTGCCTCACCTCTCTGTGTTGGAAGTCAAACAAGTAATGGGTTTAAAAGAGGTTATTGGTGGTTTTACTTTGTATTCCTTGTGTTGTCTTTATCTGAAAATCTGAAAGCTTTTTGCAGAAGTGGGCACTATTCCACCTTCCATCATTCATCAGATGAGGAAACAAATGCCATAGTTCTGCCATCTCTCACAGCCAGCCTAGCCTAGCACTGGTGCTGAAAGAACAGTCTTGCTCTGGCAGCTTTTTTTTTCTACTTTAAAGCTTGTAATAAATTCAGTGATTCAGTTTCACTTCGTGGCTAGCCCAAACCTTTATTTGTCTCTCTAGAGGGCCTCTTCTTCGTGCCACAAGCTGTAATAAGTCCAGAGTATGTTGCAGACAGAAGCAGGCTGAGCAGCCAGCCGTTCTGAAGCCAGCCAACTACCAGTCAGTTTTCTAAACGCCCTTTAGATTTGGCTAAGGCAGTGCTGATCCCAGCCCAGTAGAGATCTTTGGAGGTTCTGAAATGCTGCACTAACGCAATTAGGTTGGCTTCTGATTGTCCTGCAGTGTAGCAAAGACAAGTTCATCTGTTTGCAAAATTCCCAATAGCATTTCTTTTGTTTTCTTTATTAATAGTTGAAGGAGTAAAAAAAATGTGTATGTGTATCAAGAAAATAAGTTAAAAAAGCATTAAGTAGTGTCCTCTTTTTAGTCAGTCTTGTAAGAATCCAGCATTTGTTTTACATGTTTTACATGTAAGTTTTCTTGGGGCTTAGCATGGAATGATGGTTTATAATTACAATGAAACTAGAAAAATGCCTTTGTGATATTCCTAATTTACTGCATTTTTGTATACAGAAATACTTGGAAAGAAAAAAGTTGAAATATTCAAAACATAGAACTGTGTAGTTCTCAGCTATCAAGGGAAACATTCAAACTACCTACGTGTTGGAGGACAGACTTTTTTGTAGGGCCTGTTGCAATAGGACAGGGAGTAATAGTTTTAAACTGAAGTAGGGTAGATTCAGACTAAATATAAGGAAGAAATTTTTACCATGAGGGTGGTGAAACACTGGCACAGGTTGCCCAGAGAGGTGGTAGATGCCCTGTCCCTGGAATCATTCAAGGTCAGGCTGGATGGGGATCTGAGCAATCTGACCTAGTGCTCATGGCAGAGGGTTGGACTAGATGGGCTTTAAAGACTCCTTCCAACCCCAACTGTTCCATGATTCTGTGAAAATAGAGAATCACTTTCAATTTCAGAAAGGATCATATGCAACATATAACATTCTTAAGCATGGCATGAAATTCTGTCAGTACAGTGTTTAAAGGGGAAAAAGAAGATTGTAAGGAATTGAAAATGTTACTCTGTGTGTGTGTATCTGTAAAATCAGGTGGAGTTACTCATTGGTTGATGGAATTGTTCTAGATAATGAGCTTGCTTATTCTGAACAGAGCAAAAGTCCTTACTGGGGGGCAAATGTCAGAGCAAGTGACAGAAATACCTGGGACAGGCACCGTTGTGTCTAACTGCAGCAGTTACGAGACTTGCTGGATTCTGTACTTGTCACAACCCTGGGCAATTGCTGCACATTGCATCCTTTTCCCCTCTGGAGTGGCCCATGTTTCTGTCTCCTTATAGCTTCAGTGTCTTGCTTATTTCTTGCAGAGAAAGAGAAATCTTGGTTTATTTGTGTTCAGCTTGTTCCTTGCATACCTTGTTGAGACTTATTGCATGGTAGGTGGGTTTGATGCTGTCTTTGTAATGGCCACCTTCAGCAGTTGGTTAAATGCCTTTTTTAGATAACTCAGCCGAGACTGATTTGAGGGTAGTACTATTTTTTTCTTCTCAAAAGTTTCACCAACAGGGAAGAAGCTAACTTCTGCCCCAAGGTTTTCGTTCTACATAACATTCAGTAGGTTAGTATTTGGGAGAGCTGAGAAGTTTAGGTGTATTAATTGGTCCCTTATAAACACGTGTCTGTCAATATTTTACTCTCTTCACTGACTTGGGTAATTCTCATTAGCTTAATTTTTACAGAAGACTGTTTCTAGACAAACATTAATAATTTCTGATGGAAATATGCTGTAAGTTATGTGATACTGGTCAAGTTTAGATGTTCCTCTTAAGATTTTCATGCAAAAAAGCAATTTTTAACGTATTTTTAGCATACTGTAATGAATGATTAAGCTACTGAATTGGAGAATACTATTGCAAATACAAGATCAAAGAATGGAAGTCAATGACAGACAACAGAAAATACCATGAAACAGAAGAATTTGCCTGTGAAAAAGTAGAATAGTTTAGCTGAGGAAGCAAACTAGTCTTAATTAGAGTTATAGATAAGACTTTATATGATCTGTGTTATTTTTTTCTATGCTTAAAGTATTGCTATTATTATGATGTTAATTAGAGGCATGCTACCAAAAAACATTCTTTGATCTTTATAGCTTATTGCAAGTGGAAAATTTTGCCAATTTGGGGATATAGATTTTTGTAATACCAGCTCGGCCTGAATTCAATTGCTTTTATGCTTTAAGAATTTTGGAGAAGATAATTTTAGGAAGATATTTTGTGTATTGGCAAGTTGTTGTCTAGCTTTGTGCTATGATTTTTTTTCATCTTTCTAGAAAGCGTTTTTGGCCATTAATTCATAATATATTTGGCTTCAAAGACTACGGGCCTGCCTTTGCATGGCAATGCACTTTGTCACGTTATGTTTCCTACTGTTGTGCTGCAGGCAAGTTTAAATTTCAAGGAGCATATTGAGACCTGGTCAATCAACATTTTTAACACAACTTCATGTCCCCATCTCTGTTACATTTTTGTAACTGTAGCACAGGTGGTTCCACTAATTATTGCCCCTTATTGCCTCAACATAATGTAGCTCAGCTGTTAGGTTTGTAATATATGTAGTTCCAAAATTGCATGCTCATCCTAAAAACTATCAATGCTAGTTAATTGTAATCCATTTGTATTACTTGATTGCTTCAGTTTGAACACTGTTATGTTTTAAAGGGTGCTACAATTAGGCTAAAGATATTTTTGTTGATGAATAAAACCAGATGTGAGATATGGATGATTTCAATTAATAATTCTAGTAGTGATATATTTTGAGTAACTGTAATTCAGAATCCTAGAATGATCTATATTCTGCAAAAACAAGACCCCAGCCTTGAAAGAGTTTTGTTTAGTCGTCTTAGAAACATACTGCAGAAGATAATCTTTGTTGTGTTTGTCTCAGTAGAAGATCTCTCCATATTACACTGCTGATTTCTTTTTTGGAGGAAAAAGTGACGCAGGCTATAGGATTTTGTGAGGATATTGTAACTAGTATATCTATCAGGGTGTGCATTAGCTCATCCTCTTTTATCATCACATGGATGTATACAAGATCATAATATTGTTATTTTAAAACCATATACGTGCTGTACAGTGTCTTACAGATGGATGTCTAAAGATAAACAAGGAGCTGGAGTTCTTCGTTACCTCTGTATTATATTTACTCCTCATTTTCTCTGTGATTTCTCTATTTTTTTCTTCCATTTTCTGCGAATGCATTAGGTATTTCCTTTGTTGGTGAAGGAGCTTCTATTTAAATAATTATAAGTCAGGTATATAACTCAACAGTGCCTGTGTGCCTGTATCTCCATGGATATTACTGGAGTAGAATGTTAGCCTTTCTGCTTTTTTTCCTACAAATGGAAGTTACAAAGAAAAATAGACATCACACTGAAATAGGGAAAATGTTCAGTTACTGTGAGGATTTTTTTTTTTCTTTTTAAAGTGAACAGATTTCTAAAATAACATAATAGGAAAAAAAAAATCTTATTGACAGCGTTCCCAGTGGAGCTTATCTTCCTCAAGTGTTTACAGTGAGGATTTTTTGGAGACCTTGGAACTAGAGTGATATCATTGGTGGCTTACGAGACAATGCCCAAGGTAAAACTTCAGTTCACCACTTATCAGGGGATGTGTGAAGGCTCTTGGGCTGAAAGGTTCATTAGGTCAGTCTATAGAAGCTGTCAGTCAGACTAAGCAGACAGACAAGAGAATGTATTTGGGTTTTCTCCTCAGTAAAAGAGAGAGGGAGAAATAATCCAACATTAAGGGGCTACAGCTTCTTACTAGAGTGAAAATGTTAAAGGCAGATTTACTGAAAGTTTCATTTCTTCTCCTAATGGATAGCCACTCTGAAGGGAGCTAGAATTATATTTATGTAGTCTTCTCAATATTTATTTTCTGCTGAAATAATGTACTCTATTACTAAGGAACATACATTTCAGAAAAAGATGATATCTCTTCGCTGAATGCAATCATGATTTTCTTTTAAGCAGTAGCGATGTATCGTCTGAGTGAACAGTTTTAATCTCTCTGTTGCAATTAAACTTCTTAGGAATTTTTTTTTCAAATGGATTGTTAAAGAATTGGAAAGTTGGAAATTTTTGTAACAGTGAGGGGAGAGAATTTAGGGATATGTGTAAGCTTTTACAAAGCTGTTTTAGCAGTTTGTTGGAACTGCATTTCTGTTAGAGCTCTTGTTAGAAAAGTAGTTGAAAGGACGAGACCTTCCAAGACAAAGCAATCCAATGGAACATAAAACCTGTAGAGAAGATGTTCTTCACTGTATGGAGATACAGTCCAAAGTTGCAAAAATTTTTGGCATTCTGGCTATGTCAAGTATAATGGAGGATAAAATTACATCATGAGAGAGAAAAACATAAAAACAGACTTACAGGCAATTCTTTTCTTGCTTGTAGTCCAGTGCCTGGTTTTGGAATGGCTTCTGCCCTCCAGATGTCAGTAGTAATATCTGCAACACAATTTTAAATTTTTCAATTTTCTTGTGCAGCTAAAATCCCTGACTTGGAAAAATCTGTTGACATTTTCAGCAAAGCAAAGCTTTAAATTGTCAAAAGTCTCTCTAACTGGAGATAAAATTTAATATTTTTTATTAAAAACCAAAAACAAGTCCAAAACAACAAAACACCCCAAAAAATCTTTGTTTAGTGCCTTCAGTATTTGTGTACATTTATATGTGTATTTTTAGTTATTTTGTTAATGTTATCTTGTTGTAAAAGAGGCTTCATCTGGAACAATTAGGGTTAAAAGGTTGTATTTGCTGTTTTTTCAGATGATTTTTCTAAGAAATCATCTCTCATGTAACAGCTTGCTTTTACTATTGTATTTCAAGTTAAGTGTGTAAGTAGCAGAGGCTCTGAATTTAGCCTTTCGAAAATTATTCAGTATGAATTAACTGTAATGATGGGCTAATTAGTTAAAGTTCACTGAGTTTAGCTAAACATACAGTGTTTGATTTAGAGAGATAAATCTGTGGTCTGACAACCTTTTCAGACATAATCCTGCTTTCAACATTATCTGACAGGTAGTCAGCCCATCAGGCCTGAGGATGTGCTCCGGAGCAGCTCATCTCTTCACTCTTGACTAGTTATTTACCTTATGAAGCATAATTCACAACTGACATATGGAAAGTGGTGAGGGCCAAAGGAAATGTTTCAAGCGTTCCTTTCCTTCTTTCAAGCAGTATGAAATGGTTTGTAGATGTGGCTGGAACTCACAAATTTTGTGTTTCAGGATTTTGTTTCCATGGCAAAACACACCCAAACATTTTGGTTACTGTAAACTGTCTTTTAGGGTTGTATATTCTGAAATATGTATATATAACATGCTCCTGTTATAAATAATATACTGCAATAAATTTGTTACAAGTGGTTTTTTAACATTTTATATTTTCAGGATATTGCATAATACCAAAAGATAATCTTAAAAATGTCTTCACAAGAGAGGTATTCACATTCTTTAGCTAAATAAGTTTGGGTTTTTTTATTCAGTTGGAAATCTAACATCTGTAGTTTTTATTTTATTTGAAAGGAAAATGATGAATTGTTTCCTATATATCTGTTGTTGTTGCAGGCATACAAAAGAATGAGCTTAAATCAATCATTTACCAAAGATTATGTTTCTGTCAGTTGGTAGATAGAAGTCACTGAAACTGGGGTATATGGTCTTCAAATTCATGTGCTGATGGATGCAACGTGCTCACTTGGTGAAAGCAGCTTTCTTGAGAGAGCATTGAAGCACCCAGCAGCAAACCCTTTTTCTCTAAGCTTCTCAAGTAGTTTGATCCACAAAGAACTTATTCCTTGGCCATAGAAGAGAACCAAGTGTGTAAAAACAAAACAAACAAAAAAAACCCCAAAACACCCAAACAAAAAAAAAACCCCAACGAAAACAAAACAAAAAAACCCAAAGTTACCCACAAATGTCTTTAACGACACAGAATTTTCTAACAATTCATTGTAGATGTTTTATCATTTTAGCAAATAAATAAATTGGAAGGGACACAAGGGGAGAGTCATTATGGTTTAAGGAGAAAATGACCTCTTCTGGGTTCTGGTTTACAATTAAAATTAATTTTAAGCAAGTAAATAACCAATCTGAATAAATTACACAAATTCAGAGCTTATCCTTTAAATATTATATTAAATATCTATAGGCAAATGAAAACTATAACAGAGAGCTTCAAAATGGAACATACCTCTTTGTTGTCTACAAATATTCTAATCCATATTTGTGTTTCCTATCCACTTGGAGAAGCCTGTCTTTTCCCAGAGCATGTGCCCTTAATTTGCCTGTCATCGGTTCCAGTCATGGCCAGTCTTCTTACAGAAAAGCCTGCAATTGTGTTCTCCTTGGTTTCACATTTTTATGGGCTAAGCAGAAGCAATGGCAATCAATTGATAGCGCTTTTGCTTCACCTACTGGGAGTTTATTTGTCCTACTAGAAGAATCTTGGTCTTTCACGAAGTCTTGTTTCCAGGTGAATGACATGCTGTGAGATTTCATTTAGCTGTAGCCTTGTGCCTTTTAAAGACATAGCCTTTTAAATGTCAAGATAATAGCATGCATGAAAAAAAATATTTTAAATATAATTGCCTGTTTGGAAATCAGTTATAGTCTATTTTACATAATAAGATTTTTAATACTATGCAGAAAAAAAAAAGCATGATTGCCTTCCACACGTAGAATCTTTCAAAGTGCTAAAAAGGCATCTGAAGTCAGGGTTCAGGTGATGTCAGTAACAGTCCTGGGGTCTGGCAGAAGGGTCTGAGAACCTTTCACAGCACTACTTCTCCATATGATGCCCACTTGGTCCATGTGTCCAAGGATACCACTAGGTGGTACCACTAAACCTTCCTTTATGAGAATATTAAAACTGACTCAATCAAAAAGTGTTTTAAAATAACTTATTTGGGTTGGTTTTGGGGTTTTTTTTGGTGGGAGGTGTTTGTTTGGGGTTTGGTTTTTTTGTCTGACTGCAGAAATAAATTAGTATCTGCTTGTTTGAAATTCTTTTCACTAAAATAGGTAATACAGTCTTTCCTGTACTACAGCTGAGAATATGCTGGCAATAATGCAAACTTTCAAGTGTACTCACTCTGGAGTTTTTTGAGTATGTGTCCCATTTACTGTCTAAAATCCACTTTCATAGTATGCAATCAGTTCTCCAAAAAATAATTCAGTCTCAAAATAAACTGCAGACTATATACATTTTTGAACCAGTAGTGTCAATGAAAGAAAGCACTAGAAATGCATTTTTCAAAAAAACTTTTTATATTAATATATGTCATTTTTAATATTTGTTTATCTATTAACAAAATAATAAATGATTCTTCATTGGAGAAACCATCAATTTCAAACTATGATTATGAATAAGAAATAAGACATCTTTTTTTTCTATTTACTGTGTTTATTTGCATTGTGTTATATTTTAGCTTTTATCCTGGATGCTTTTATACAGTAATTAATCTTTTAGTACTGTCACAAGGCCATGGTAATTCTCACTGCAAAAACCTGGAATATTACTATACGTGGAGATCTGTTGTGAAATGATGCAACAGCAGTAAAAAACAATTGCACCTTGAAATTGTGGAACACCGAGTAATGGAAACAGGTATTTTGTTTGTTATTGTGGGGATTTTTTCTGTGTTTATTTTTTACATTGACAGTAATGATTGTAGTAAAAGATTAGCAGAAAACATAACTTTTATATTGATAATGGTTCCCTATCTCATATTTTCTCTTGTGTCTCTGACTTAGCAAAGGTGAAGCTTTTCATCTCAGGATCTACACAATGCAGCTGCAGACAGCAGGGGGAAGAGTTCGGTCAAATTGCCACTATAACAAACATCTATAAAACAAAACAAAAAAATTTACATTACCAATGACAAATCAAAGCTGAAAGTTCGCCTTGCCTGTTGTCATTCATTGCCATTCATATTTAGAAAGCAGACTGCTGTGATAATTGATTTGATGGTCCAGCTTGAGTGGAAGCACTTCTGGGCATAGCAGGCCTCAGAGATGCCAAAAAAGAAGAAAAGGTGGGAATGAAATAATGCACTACTTTCTCCTCAGAGGCATGTGGCCCAGTTTTTGAGAACAGAAAAACATGCTTTAGAAGAAGGAAGAAAAAAACTTAGTAACTCAGTAATAAATACAAAAATGACCATATAGCCTCAGTCAGACAAAAATAGGCATTCAAACAGAGACAATGAGTGTACATATTTTACTGGCAGGTGAATAATAGGAGAATGCTGTGGAAATAATCTGATTTTTAACGGACTCTGTCCAAGGGAGTACTTTTTTGCTGCTTTTTTTTTTTGTAATAACAAAATAGATTCCATTTCCTTAAAAAAAAAAACCCTACAACCAAACCCAAAAAACAACACTATTTTTTTTTTAAGCTTTTCAGAGAGGAATTGATAAATCAGAGGAAGGAAAAGAAAGCAATTATTGAATTCAAAAGGCAATATATGTGCTTGGATTATCTGAACTCCTATTGAGTTTATTTACTTCAAGCAATAGGTGATAATGAAGCTTGTCTCTGTATTTTTGACTAGGGGGTAGTGTTCACCCATAGCCTCCTGCTGATATGAATAACTTAGACTCAGGACACTGAAGTGCTAGTTGAGGAAAAAAGTGGAATAAGAAACTTCTGAATTCAAAGCTTGACCTCTTAATCGCGACTGCCAGCTCAACTGTGCACTCTGTCATCAATTCAAAGAACCAAACAAAACCCGATAAAAGACGTGAGGTATTGGAGCACAAACCTGTAATCAGAACTGATTTGTCTTTCGAGCGATACTTCTTTGACTTGCAAAGACATTGTTGTCCTTCAGTTTTGCCAACTCTTTGTATTCATAGACTTAAACCTTTTATACACAGCAAAGCAGAAGTAACCAAAATTTACCAATAAAGATTAAAAATAGGAGCTGGTTGTAAGTATGCTGTTCTAGGTCATACATGAATATGATTATCTGTGATGTTCAGTTTTTGGAAGTACTTTGCCGGTCTTAATGATCTAATAGTTGGTGTAAGCAAGTGAAATATTCTAGATATATGAAGGAAAGTCTGTAAAAGACATGCTAATTTATTAGAATAATATTTCAAATTTTCTTGTTTATCTATTGTGACTTTTTAAATTCTTTTTTTATACATTGGAAGCAGAAGCTCAGAGTTTCAGAGTTTGATAATCCATTAAGCATCTGAAAGTGAGATAACCCATATGTCAGTATTCCTTTGAATTCTTTATGGCTTTCTATCTGCTTATCTATAAATTTTTTTTTTAAGTATCAAAACGCTCCATTAAATGTATGGATAGGAAGCTTAGACATCACATGTAGCATGGAGCATGTTGAATGATCTACACTGCTGCTTTTAGTCCTTTATTGCTGTTTGAGGAGAGGTAGGAAAATGATGCATCAGAAAAACTGACACTTTTTGAAGATTTAATAAAGAATTGACTGGTCTTGTTCTCTATGTGACTTTCTTCCTATGCACATCCAGAAACAGAGTTTAGTGCAGTATTAAATGGCCTACATGTCAAACAGATTTCAAAACTCATCCCCGTAATATGATGTATATCCGATTTCCATTCCCTCCCCTGGTGCAAGGAAATGGAGATGGTATCTGACCCTTACAAGAAATAATCACTGCACAAATGTAAAAATTTTGTCCCCAGGACCCCTAATTCTTTCTGGCTGTAGTGAAGTATCAGCTTGCAATACCTAATTCACTGCAAATTCATTACCTCTCATCACTATTTAAGTTATTTACAGTCACTTCTTCTGTTTTTCCTAGACTTGTACTTCTCTGTATATGTTTTTCCCTGTTCTTTCACAGTTGTGTGTTTTCAGGCTGAAAAGAAAAGAGAGCCTAGCTCAGGAAAGCTGAGCTTTATCAGCTTTATTCCTTCATCTCAAACCTGTCTCCTGAACATCTGTAGGTTTTTTTGCTTGATTGAAGAGGGATGATGATGAAAGAATTAAGTTTTTTCAAGGCAGTGTATTTGAGCAGGATCCAGGCGTGCCGATACCACTGTGCAAATGAACCGTTACCTGTGATCACTCGAAATCCCAGCTATGTCATTTTTATATGAAATATTTTAATAAAAGTACATTTTTACCTGCAAGGAAACCTCTTATTTGGAGGAACCCAAGTGCATATTGAGATTTTTTTTTTTTTTTTTTTAAATAATAGTACTGTCTCAGTTCAAGGGTTACATGTTTCTGCAGCCTGTTTATCTTTTAAGACTTGCTCTACTTCTCTGCTTATCACTGGGATTATTTTCCCTGCTATGTCATTGAGCTGATGACTGGTAAAGGCTTTCAGTGCTCTGTAGAATTCTGTAGGATCACAAGCATGGTATCTGTTCTGTGTTTTAGGAATTTTCAGAAAGTTTCAAAACCAAATGACAGGAGGACTCCAGTGGCAGTGGTATCTTTGATTAAAGCAGTCTTAGCATCTGATTCTGCTGCCATTGAACTCGGTCATTACACTCTGGTTTCTCTGGACTTGATTCAGGTTACAAGTAGTAGTTACAAATATCTTTTAATTTCTGTGATAAGTGTATAGTGTCATTGTTTGTATTACGTTGCTTGAAATCCTATGGTTGTTCTGAAGTATGATCTGGTATTAGTGGAGCGTACTTCTCAGCATCATCTTTTGACACACAAGCAGAAACACTTACTACAAGTTGTAAACGTGTATTGAAGTGCTTTTGTGCAAATGTATTTCTACCTGTATAAGCACACAAGTTCTGCAGTATGTTGTAGAATAGAGTTGTTACCATGGTTTGAAGATGATCACATTTTCCACAGGTAGCCTAGACAGAAATTATTGAGCTAAAGTATACTCCCATTTAATCAACAAAACCCTTGCAATCTGCCATTTCACGAACTGAAGGGAAGCAGGATATACTGTCAGCTAGTTAGTGACTAGAATGCTGTAGTGTTTTCTCCTTAAAACTATCCTTTCTGAAGACTTGCAGAATACTTCAAAATCGTGGTATTTGCCAAAATCTCCCGTTTTTGTTTTCATGATAAAGAAATTTGGAGAGAATATTTCTCATATTTTTAGGAAGGAAAAAGGTATTTTTCACAGGAGGTCCACCTGTTGACAACTGTTAGAAGTTTGAGTCCTAATGTTGAAGTTGATTCTTAGTATGGAGTTGACTAGTTACTGCGTTCATTACTGTCTGATTACCTAGGGATAAAATGTATTTTGTTGTTACATGTCCATGGAACTTTAACATGTTGGTACTCTCTTTGCAGCAGTGTGTATTTAATAACTATAGATTATTATCTTTTTCTTAAAATCTGAGCGTCTCTTGCTCTATACCGAAAATTTTGTTTCCATGCCTTCAGAAGGTTTTATGAAACCATTTGCTTAAGTGAGAGTTGTTGCATTTTAGTGGATTTTATAATGTAAAAAATTTTAGTACCACAAGTTACACCCCGTTTTCAAGCTGTCCAAGAAGTAAAGAAAAATGTATCATCTTTATATGAAGCTATTTTAGAGTATTTCTTGTATTGTCTGTTAACAGTAAGCAAGAGAATATTCTATATAGAAAAAATGCTGTATATAGTAATTATTTTTTTTTACTGTATTCAGTTTCACTTTTAAGAGCTGTAGATAATTGAACTGTAGCATATAACTACTCATTTCTGTGTTGTTCTCGTGAAGATAAATACCCAGTTTAGATAAATACCAGCATAGATAGACATTAACTGAAGATTATAACGTATCTGCCTACTTATGTTTGAAGGAAATGCTGTTTGTGTATCTGCTCAGAAGAAAACTTCTCTAAGAAGTCGTAGTTGGAAGGTAATGCTGAAGTTTAGTGGCAGGGGGGATGCTGGTATTGTTTGCAGTGAGCTGGAAATGATGTAGCAAGGAAAGTGGGACTAGCGGGAAGCGTTGAGTTCTGTTTTAGTTACGAGAAATTCGCACAGACAGCTAGGAGGTGATGACAGGAACAATGCTCAGCTGATAAGGAGAATTGCCTGGATTAACCTAACTCAGGACTGTTAGTGTGTCAGTGCTGAGTTAGTCTGGATCTGAACCCCACAGAAATTGTACGTTACTTTAAAATGTGTGAATTCTCCTTCGTGGCTGTGGGAAAGTGTGAACTTCCAATGTTTTTGGAGACATTTGTGACAAATTACTGTACAGGGTACAGAACTTAACCAGTTTATTGGAGCTGGAACTAGGAAAGTACTTCCTGCTGAGCACACTGCAGTAAATATTAGCAGACTTAGATTAAAATATAAATTGTTTAGTTTATATTTTTACTGGAAATTCTGTGTGGGCCATTTTGTTAATGGTGATTTTGGACCAGGGGTTTGTAGACATTTCTAATGATTTTTATTCTATTTTTAAATTGGTTAGCATCACCATCCTTTACTAATTACATGTGCCTACCTCTTAGGCAGCCCATGACCTGCACAAGGTTTAAGGCCAGAGAAAATCCAAGAAATGGTCCATGCCCAGCAGTATCCGAGCTGGAGAGCACTGTCTGTAAAATGAAGATTGTAGCAACTGCTGCGTCATTTAGCTTATATGCACATACATGCTTATGCAGGCCCTGCCATGTAGCCTGATATGAGAAGCCCTGCACACTGGAAAAAGCAATCAAGAGACCTTTTCACAACTAAGTACATTTCCATGGAGCTGCTCCCACTGCATTACCTACTTTATTGATACATTAAGGGTAGCTGGAATTGCATAGATAAAATCCCATTCATCCTTTGCAATATTCTTCTTCTGACCATCTCTCTCTGAACGCCAATACAGAAGAGGCAGAGAACTGCAGTGGTGGTAGTTCGTGTAGCCTGATGCGTGTGTTCACAGGATCATAGAAGAATCTAGTCTGGAAAGGACCTATTAAAGTCATTTGATCCAACCTTCTGCTGAAACAAGGGCCATAGGTCAGGGTCTGCTTCCCTGTCAAGCTGTCTTGAGTATTTCTAGCAAAAAAGTTTCAAATACTTGTCAGGAAAGCTTGTTGTGTTTAAATGCTCTCACAATTGTTGAGTCATTTTTACTTACAAAAAGAAGAAATTCATTTTCCGAATGAATTTCAGAAAGGAAGGAACTTGTGCCTTTTGCCCCTTGTCCTGTCATCATGCACCCTTGTGATGACAGTGTCAAGATCTTCATTGTAACTACCATTTACATGTTCAAATAATTTTTTATCTGTGTTAGGTAAAACCTAATCTGATCACCAGATGTCATAACATTTCAGAAAAGAGCTACATGTTCTGTAAGTGGTTAAATGTGCTTTCCATACTGTCACATCATTTTTAATACTCATATGGAATTGCTAAATCATAAAAACAACCTGTCCAAAGCTCTTCTCAAAGCAAAGGAGAGATCAGCACAAAAGCACCTTTTTTAAAAAGGAAGAAAGCTATTGGAAGGTGACAGCTGGAATTCCAGTGCTTAATCTGTGTAATTAAAACTTTTCTAAGGAGCAGGAAAAACAGGTTGGACTGGAGGTAGTTTTAGGAGTTAATTAGCAAGGTCTTTTTGAATATTAAGAATGTCTTTGAAGGGTAAAGTTTTGAAAACTAGTTCAGGACTTTCAAACAGCATAAATTAAAGCAGAAACTTTTTTTTTTACACATCCTCAAGATGCAGACAGAATCATCCTTCCTAACCATGCCATTTCCTTCCATCAGAAATACAATCATACATCTTCCTCAGTGTCTGATCTTCATAAGGATTTTTTAGCTTACTAACAGTAAAGGGTAATTTAACTAGAAATAATATTTTGCAGGGTTTTTTTTTTTTTATCCATTCATGATTGCAAATAGTAAAGTAGGTAGCTCTTAAGTCATAAACTGAGTTTCTCCTCAGGCTGGATACTGTACTGTATTACCAATATTGAAGATGGCAACTTGTGCATTTCAGTTGCATGGTGGTCACTTCTAAGAAATCATTAAAAATGCAGTAACAATAATACAGTCCTGATGTCCTCCTTGTTTTCTTCTGAAAGATCTGCATTTTCACAAGGGAATGTAACTGAAAATATGGCCTTGTTCCTTTCACATGGTCTGGTGTAAGCATTTTGTAAGCATTTGCCAAGAAATAAGACAACTACACTGAAAATTTGGCCATATCTCCTAAAACATATGGAAAGTATGAGCTTGTTCTCTCCATATATTATGTGCTTTTATGCTTCATTTTGTGAATGCTCTCACTTTCACAGAAATGAGGTCTGTGCTTTTGTACTTATTTATATGGGCAAAATTTAGAAGATGTACTTTACTTTTTACTAATTTTTTATTAGTTTTTATGTACTTAACACTGACAAAATTTCTCACTCGTGAGCTGTTTTAAACAGCTATTATAACAGTAGAGTTGTAGAACTAAATAAATTCATAATTCATATAGTATATTACCTATGCATTTCTTTACAAGACTTGATTTAGGTAAATTTTAATAGAACTTATTTGGCAATTAAGCATTTAGCTTCCCAAACTTCAAGTTTCAAAAATAAAATCAACGGGCTTCTAAACCGCTTGATGAAGAAAATCCAGCCCACATGGCAGCACTGGAAAGGAGGATGAAGATATAAGTTGGTATATCATTTTATGTCTGATCGTTGGTGAATTATTTAGAAGTATAGGACCGATTTCCTCATAAATCGGTACTTCTTACTCTTTTAAAATATATTGTTCTAGAAACTGTAGAAATCTATAAACCGAATTGTCCAAAAGTGAGATGCCTTATACTGGACTAATTTTTACAGATATATATATATGAAATGTTGCTGTTGAAAAGGCACATTACAATTGTGGTCCAAGGATGAGGATTTGTTAACCATTAGAGCTGCAGTTCCAGCCCAGTTTTTTACTCTGTAGCTGTGCAGATGTATTTATCAGTCAAAATTGTTTAGCAGGTAATGAAGGCCTTAATGGTTTATAATTGAAATATATTAAAGAAATAGTGGCAAACATAAAATAAATAATTTATTCTACCTTGAAATCGTACAGGGTGACGACGATCCTTGTCTTGTTTGTCAGTGTGCCCTTGCCCTGATTCTAGCAATTTGCAGAAGGAATTTGGAAGAAATCCTTCATGTCACGTTATACACAGAAGTACCTCAGACAATATTTGAACACAGCAGACACATCTCTGAGTAAAATGCTCCATGAGCAAGACTGATATATTTAAGGATATATTTTAGACAACCTGTCTGTGGAGCAAATTACAGATGTGAGAGGCAAAACACTTGTAAATGTCAAAACATTTTATCATTCAAAAAATACCATGTCTATTTATCACTCACTTCATCTTGATGCTGTATAATGGCAATATGCATATCTTAAAAGTAATTTTTGCTGAGCAGAAAAAGAAACTGAAAAATATGTGTCTATACATATGATACATATGTTAGGTATGTATCTATAAAGACACAGACATACATTTATAAAAACTTCCACGCTGGCACAAATATATCATGAGACTATAAGATTTTATATTGACCCTAAGCAGATGTTAGTTCAAGACTGACTCTGCATGCAGAAATAAACCAAAATATAAAAGAATTTGTGCAAGAAAACTAATATGTAGTTGCAGTTTGTTTATAAACTTTCAGTTTATCTGACTTGTAAATTTTCCTTTTAGGATAATCCATGCTGCCTGATTTAGTGTCACCTGTTTTATCTCTGATTGTCATGCTCTGACAAAAATGTTTAAATTACAAAATAATTGTAGTTATTTCTGATTTTAGGTTTTCTTAACTGAGCATTTTCTCAGCTATTTAGTGAAAGACCAAATGATCCACTGACACTTTCAGTTCTAGTGATTTCCCATACTTAGTAATCTGATTCCATCTTGATCTACAGGTTATTTGCAGACTTTAGCCAGGCTTAGGTGAGCACAGAATTGTCATTGGCTCTGTCAAAAAAAAAAAAAAAAAAGGTGAAATGCATATTACAGTTCTGAAGTCAAGAAAGTATTTAAGGCTTTTGGGAGAAAGAGGTGAAAAAGAGCAATATGAGTGTGATGAGAGACAACGCTGGTGATTTGGCTGTGACGTTGTACAGTGCCTTCTTCCTGCTTTCAGCAGAAACGTGGTGGTACAGACAAGGTGACTTCGCGTAGCAAACCCCGCGGGCATCGTGCCTGTCACATCCCCTCCCTGCATTGTGTACAAATGGAAATAGACAGGAACATGGTATTTGTGTTTAGAAAACTAAGTATTTAAAGACACCCTAATAAACTTCTCTTGAAAGCACTGCTGTGCACTACTCGTAGTATCATGACGGTGTCTCTGCAAATGTTTCTGTTACTGTGGTTTAGCACTGTGATATCTCTAACATTATCCTGACATTTGCAGCCTTTGCACTGAGCATTATTGGCCAATATTTGCGATACGTGACGTTCTTGCTAAGTACTGTCAGGCATAATCTATCATGAAACAATCCTTTGGAGTATACACAGAGACTGCAGTCTTTCTGCAGGGACACACATCCTTGGGAAAACAGTATTCTGAGTTTAAAATTATCTGCACCCTAGAGAATTAAAATTATTAGGAAAATCCATATTTTAGGCCAGAGTAAGACACCTTGCCTTACCAAAATAGAAAATTTAACTTCAGGCGCGTTGCTAGCAATTTACAATCAGCTATGTAGCTCAGCACTGCAAATTTCTGAGGTGGTTCATGCATGACAGTTCTTTTCCTCTCAGCTATAGTCAAACCATTTAAATTATTCTAAAGGTCTTCAGACAAAAAATGTTCTGAAGGCTTTAATTGCATCAACTGGGTACCTATGGATAGTCTTCCAGTCTGCTGAAGCTAGATAGAGAAAAGATACAGACTTTGGGGACTGATGCAAAAATATTTAGGTTAAATCAGACTTTTGTTTTTCAGGAACACGGGTAAGGAGTTCATTTGGCTTTTGTGCCCTTTATGAAAGAGTAGTAAGGTCACGGATTCACCTGCTGCTAAATAGCTGCAGGTGGATTGGACACAATGGCTGCAATAGAATTTTTATTATCTTTCTAAATCAGATGCTTTGGTTAAAAACATGCCCTCTATTTTCCTTTTGAAAAAAGAGGGGCAAAATTCATGTAGAATGGAGATAAAGCTGTGGCTTAGTTGTGTTCTGCATCAAATGAGGTTTGGAAATACATTCTTCTCAGCTTAAGAAGAGTTGTGGACTAATTACATAACTGAATAAAACCAATTTGTCCTTATGATGAATTAAGGATACAAGAACTGCCTGCTGTAAGTTTTGTAGATTTGTCTAGGTTGTCCAGTTTTAGAAATTGCTAGAACATGCTTGTAGGTATAATGCTTAAGCATCAGGAATGGATTACATATTGGTATACATTTAATGTTTTCAATATAATTCAAATACTCCTATTAATTTGCATTTTCTTTATTTACTCTGATACAATGTTTCAGAGAAAAAATTACTACTTTATTGGATCATCATCTTTTGGAACTGTTCTACTGTAATTAACCACGCAAAGTAATGAATTCTAAATTACATTTTCAATTACTTGTGACTAAAATTATCTTAAATTTAAAAATATCAGTTTTGTCCTCTGGAAAGTTTCATTCCTTTATCAGTGTTGTAGTAGAGCTCTAGATTAGGGTAACTCAGTTTCTAAATTAAATGTCAAATATAATTTGCTATTAGAAACATAAAGTGTATGCCTATAGTCTGAAGGAGAAAAAAGCCACTTCAGCATCGTTTTATAGTAGATATATATATATATATATATATATATATATGTGTGTGTGTGTGTGTGTGTAAAATCAGCTCTCTACCTATTAGATAATGTCTGGGAGAACAAAAAAAGTGTGTGTGTGTGCATATATGTACACACAACCTTACTTTTGTATGTATGTATCTATCTATCTATCTATATATATATATATCTCCACACATACAGTGCAGTAAATACAGAAACCTGCAGCTTGGTCACAGATCTTCTAGAAATAATGGATTCCATAATTAAATACTTTTCATAAAATATTAATGATATTTGAAATGTGAAAATCCTGCTCTGTTGGTTGTTGCTGTCCCAGGATGATGATGTGTGTGTGTGTAAGTGGATATGTGATTGGCTGTGTTTACTCAATGGTCATGTGTGGTTCTCTATAAATTGTGACCATACAAAACAACTGCCTCAGCACAGCTGAGGGATAGTGAACAGCAACAGAGGAGCAGGTGGAGATAGGAAATTTAATGAAGAAATTGTAGGGAATGTGTTTAGGAACTATATTGTGGTAGTACAGTTACAGTTATTCAAAGTCTTCATTGACAGTCATCAAAATAAAGAATTTTATCTTCTATATTGAAATTGAAAAGAAGCTTCTAGTGAAAAAGTTCAATTTCTTTTTTATCATGTACAACAATATATGTTGTAAACATGGATCTCAGCCTTTGCCCTTGAAGTAGGGTTTTTTCCTAGAAAGTTAACATAGGAAAGTAGTGTGAAGTAGGCATGTTAATGAAAATATTCAATATGTTGGGGTTTTTTTGGACCAATCTAATATAAACATTCTAGGGAATGTTAATCTAAAGGGAAATTTGGTGTGTGTAGTTAATTTAAAACCATAACAGCGTAATTGTGAGCATCATTTATCATTATCACTTCTACTTACTGCATGGAAGACAACAATGACATCAATTCCACAAATGCCAGCATCTGCAATATTTTATGTTACAACTCTGGCATTTAAAATTGCAGACAGCAACTCTTTTTGGAGAAGAGAGGAAAGCTAAGAGGGAAGTAAGTGCTTGGCCTGCAAAGTTTAAAGCTTTTCAGGAGCAGGACTGTGGTGCTCATGGTTTAAGAGAGCTGTAAGGCAAGCTGTTTCCCAACAAAGACGGCAGTACATATCCTCTTAACGTTTTATGCAGAAAAAAAGGGCTCTTCTCCTGCCTATATCCCCATGAGATGAACAGGAGTGGATTAAGCACTGCTCTCCTGAGAAGCTGCCAAAATGTACAATAAATATCAAAACTTATTTCCTGCTCATTTTCTAATAGTCTTGACATGAACTGCTAGCAATTTGAAGTTAAAGCACATAAAGATTTATATGCTGAAACAGGAAAGGTGGTATCAAAGATTTTTAATGCATCTTTCATATGAAGTTTCTTGTACAAACTCTGACCAGGGTTCGTTAATCTATGCAGAATGCCTTCTGCGTAAGAGCTTAGATATACTCCATGAAGTTTTTAACATATGAACTCTGTATATTTTTACATTTAAAAAAAACTGTAACATTATGTACTCAAAGCAGCTTGTAGGCAAAAACTCACCATGCAACATTTCAGATTGGCGTAAACTTGAGCCTTATTCAAAGTTCAAATTTAAGATATAGGAGATGGACATATGCTGCCAGCCAAAAATATTTTTCATAGTTGGTATAGATTAATGTTTGTATATAGAAAGAGTTTAGGGGGGAAATAACATTTTGTTGGAAATACATCAAGAAAATGACTGCTTTTCCCTTTCAGTAAATATTAAGTTGTTTTAAAGTTCCTGTGTTTGGTTGTTTAACCAAACTGTTACCCAGTTCCTTCTATAACTTTAATGCTTGGTATTTACCCTTTATGAAGGGAAAATGTTACTCGAGCAAGTGATTCCTTGATGACAGTGATACCTGTGCATTGCTTGTGAGTAGCAAAGCTTACTGCAATCTCTTAAAGAAATACTTGCATTTATTTCATTTTTTTTGTGTGTTCACTCTGACCTATATATGTTGATTTTTTTTTTTGGCATGCAGTGCCACTTCCCATCTTTATACTTTTACCTGTCTTTTCTCTCACACTGACAGTATAAGAAGCTGTATTAAAAATGCCAAGATGATCTTAAATCTTATAACTGATGTTGTTTTCCTAGGAACTCAGGTTACTGTCCAGTAGCATCGCTGAAATCGTGTTCTGTGACTGTAGAAGGTCATAAATTTGTTGCTTTTATACTCCAAGTTCACTGCATGTTTGAGCTTTCTTGTATTTTTATATTGCTCGCTGAACTTCCCAGGTACTTCCTTGTTACTTCTGTTTTGCATATTCAATGCAACCCGCATCTCAGTTGTGTCCTCATATCATTGACTTGTAATGCGTCGCTCTCCTCCCCCATAGCCTCTATATGTATTTAGAAAGGGATTAAAATTAACTTAAACCAACATTTACTCTAAACTTCCATATGTAATGCTGAGTTTCCCTGTGCTGAAACTTTAGGGAGGTGCACACACTTTATATCAGCACTGTGTGTTGAACCGATCTCCACGAGACTGTTAACAGAATATGCATTACGATCATTCGTGTGTCCTAGAGGAAAGCTCTTCAAATAAAACAATTACCTTGCATTTTGTAGATTCATGTAGAAATAAAATGCTTTGGAGACTGAGGAATTCATAGAGAAAAGTATTAAGAACTTCACTGCCAAAATGACCAAGGAAATTCACGGGTAAATACAGATATGGGAAGTAGTTATTTTTCCTGAAGTCTGTCAGATGACACAGGCATTAAAACTTTTTGCATTGTTTGAGAACAAAATCATGTTCCTTTCAAAAGTTCACCTCCATCAGCCCTTCCTCTCTAACACGTCTAATGAGATTTATCTCCCTAATCATAACAAGCCTAGTAGATATAGTAATAGGGATCTGTCTTATAAATATAGGTATATCTATGCTTTTTGTAGTAATTCTTAACAGAGTACTTAATTAGTATGCAAATGTGTTCATTTTCTCAGTCTAAAACATTTTCTGTTGGGAGTTTGTTGATTGACATTTTGTTATATGACCTTTCATAGGAATTTCTTCTCCAAATACTGTGCTTCAATGCAGTACTCAATGCCCATTGAAATGGCATCATTTAGTTTAGAATATTTGGGGATGGGGGAGGGAGGAGGAAGTTTCAGGGGAAACTCTTAGGATTAGATTAAGTGCATGTAGTTCTGAAAATTCGTACATATTGAAAAACCTACCTAAAATGTAAGTAAAAAATGCTAAATCGATTTTTAAAACAGTCTTCATGTTGCTTTTCTTGCTTTTATTGTAATCACTAAGTGAACTAAAAAAGCATGAATTGTTTTGGCCATTGTTTTTGGTGTGGGTACAGGGTGACTGTGTTTATCATTACTATGGCTGCTTTTAAAGCTTCCTTCTTCCACTCTCTTTAATAGCTAGATGGTATCTCAAAATACTTTTTCAAATTGACAAAGCAGAATGGGAAGATAGTGTAAGGGCGGGGTTTGAAAGCAAAAGAGAGTTAACTACTTCCTGCAAGTCCCAAGTTCCTCGTATACCACTTAAGATATTCAGCACTTTTCAGTGTGCCTTTTTAGTTTTATGTTTAAAATAGCAAAGAAATAAGCTTTATAAGGTAAGAATGGCATCATTAGGGAACCCAGAAGTCACATAAAGTTAGAATGAAGGGCAACTCAAAGAAGCTTTCACCTTTAACTCAGCCTGATTTCTGCAATCCACTTAATACTAGTGATGTATACAAATCAAGAACTGTATGCAGTTAAAAAAAACAAGTTATATGCACAATTTCAGTGTGTGGTGAATGTCACAGAAATATGTGAAAGCCCTTTACTAATGTCAGAAACATACTTTTAAAACTACATTTAGCTGAAATACATGATGACAGGGCAAAAATGCTAAAGGCGTTGCAATAAGGAAAATGGAAATATTGGTTTTGTTAATCATCTTCACCCATCATTTCTGCAGATATAAATAAGGTCTCCAAAATCTCTTGTCATTTGCTGTACAGAGATGTTAAAGGGGGGGGGGGGGGGGGGGGTGGGGAATCAAGCTATGAAATTTTGTTTGTATTTCACATTGATAGGTCTTAAGATTTTATGGAAGACAAAAACTGGAGATTTTGCTGTGGCTTTCATTCAAGCAATTACCCTTTCTTAATCACTTAAATACGAGTACTTGAGATCAGGGAAGGTTTCTCAGCTCTTTTGGTCTCCCTCCCTGAAACATAACTTTCTGTTGCAGAGTAGAGCATCCTCCCCCTGCTCTTTCTTCCATGACACGTGTTGCTGAAATGGTCAGGGAAAAACAAATAGATTTGGCATCAGAAGAAATTTTTTTCACAGGTCAAATTAGTGGGAACCTCTAAATGATGTTTTAAGTTTATACAACTAAAGGATTTCAGAGAAGCTTCTGTCAGGATATATTTTATTACAGCCAGAATGTACTGGAACTGCCTTTAGACCTTACTTTGGTTCTTAAATTTTCTGGTGTAATCTTTTACTCAGCTAGACAGAATGCTGGCCTGGTTGAATTTTTTGTGTTTATGGTAACTGTGCATTAAGGAAAGGCAGTGTACATAAATTGGAGAGATACAATTTTAATTGCTTGGAAGTATAAACATCATTAAACAATACAGAAAATAAAAAATGAGCACAGTCATATATAAATAGATTGTCATTGGCTTGTACTCTGTTTTAAAGTGTTTCTGCTGGCAAAGAGAACTCGGGAAAAAAAAAAAAAAATCAATGCACAGGCTGTACAGCTTCTGCATCTCCATTTTTCACACCCACTGTTAGTTCTAATGTTACTTCCCTGCAGACATGACCTGAAAGCTAAAAATTTACCTAAAAATCATTACAGCATATCATTTTTACTAAGTGAAATCAATCAGTTTCTCTATAAAATTGTACAAAGCACATTATTTTAACAATTTTGGCCTGATGTGCCTTGGTGAATAGACAGCTTGATCTTGAAAATGATGTTGTCTTAAAGTAAGCATTATTATTACAACAAGGTCATTGGGTTAAAATTCTTTCATGCATTCTTCTATTACAGGCTCTTTGGAAGGTGTGCTTGAGGGGTTCTGTTTGTCTATTTTATCTAAGTAAAGGGTAGCGTGATAAAAGATCTACAGATATTAATAAAGGCCCCCTTTTTGCTTGTAAACTTTTTTAACATATTTTTTCGCTCTGTATTGTCTTAAAAATTAGTTCCTACCCCAAAGGAAATACTGAAATGGACATTCTGCATGTTGTTTTTCTTACATATGTAAAATAATTCTATTTTGTCTGAATTATCATCTGAGTTTACTTTGTAATTCCTAAGGGTTATCAGATGATAATTAAATCTTGATTTTCTGTCAGGAAGAATTAATAATCTTTGACTTCTGAGTTAATTTAGAAGCAGTAGGGGATTGGAGTCAAATATTTGAATACCATTTCAGTGTTAAATCAGTTATTCATATTTCAACTTTGGCTGACTGGTAGATAAAAAAATAAATTCAATTAATAAATCCTTCTTTGCATTTTATTTATTTTTTTTCCCCTCATCTGAGTTAACAATGTACATGATTTTGGGTGGGGATTGCTGCTTGAGTGTCCTGTGTTTAGAATATCTTTTCATACAAGTTCTAATGAAGAACTTATGTTGCTATATGCATAGATCACATATAATGATATCTTAAAAGTTAAAAATAAATTAACTAGATAAAATAAGAATTGTTTCTGGGTGAATTGGTCATCTTTATTTTAAAGGAAATCTAAAATCTTTCATATTCTAATAGTACCTTTCTGTCAGTATTGTGTTTCTGTGGTGAAATCCATCAGGAATCTGAGCATAATAAAATTGAAAAAAAGATACCGAAGTTTTCTCAGTATCCTACTTTTCTCCCCCTCTTTCTTTATCTTTGCACAACTTTCCTTCTGGACTTTTAGCTGAAGATGATGGGAGACAATCTCGAGAGCTTTTTATTTATTTACTGTTACATAATCCAAGGTGGCTGTTTTCCCCATCACAGTGCTGACTGAAGTCCCTTTGGCTGTGTCTGTGGCATGGACAGATGTTTGATGGCATATTTGAGAGCCTTGGTCCACATGTTCACTGCATCTGCATCCTGCATAGTGTTCCTCTGGGCAATTTGGAAGGAAACCCAGACACACAAGCCCGAAGTGACCTGAGTTATTCTCTACTGAGTATCTCAAATAAAATGAGTAGGGAATGTTGTTGAGGAGTGCACCTGCTCCTCAACTAGGATGTGGCCAGCACATGCACGATGGTTGCAGGATTATAAAATACTGTGGAATAAACATAGCCAAGCCCATAGAACTCCTGCACCATATCCATAGCAGCACTTCCTAAATGCCTGTTACGGGTTCAGTCATAACTAACTACGGCTTTTGGAGTTACAAATATGTTAGTAATAATATTTTACATCTATTAAATGCTGAACCATTACTGATAGTTTTGTGCAATTAGGAATTTATCAGGCAGCTAGCCTGAGTCCTAGTTCCACCATATCTTATCAGTGAGTCCTCAGAGTGCTGAAGATACCCTATCTATAGCTTTTGTTTATTTTTTCAGTACATGCATTAGCCTGTGGGCTTATGTTAACTATTTTGAGAACGAAGCTGAATAATAGATGTTAATTTATTTTCATTATGTACAATTACTTATGAAGAAGTCTCACTGAAGAGTCCTGGCCTAAGTTTTGAACAGATTAGAAATGATAAATTGGCAAAAAACCCTTTCCTGTTTGAAAAATATGACTGAAGCCAAAGCCTTGGCATTTAGAACTGCTGAGAGTGTGGATGTAAATACTAATGACAAGCCAAAAATAACTAATGTTAATACTTAATATTTCTGGATCCCTGATATGTGCTTGCCAAGAATCTGGGAATTGATAGGGTGTGAGAAATGTTTGGAAAGGCTTTTGGAAATCATCTAGTACAGCCTCCTGCTTGAAGCAGGATTATCACCACACTAGATGGAGTCAGCTGAGGCTTGTTAAACCAAGTCCTGGAAACCTGCATAACCTCCTGGGTAACCCATTCTAGTGCTGCCCTGCATCCTTAGTGGAGAATTTTTTTCCTACCATTTAAGCTGCAGGTTTGGACTGCTGTCTCTTGTTTTACCTTCTGCCACAACCCTGAGGCATTTGACTCAGGTTTTGTGATTCACCTTCAGGCACCTGAAATTTGCTGTTAGATCCTTCCTTAGGTCTTCTCTTCACAAGAGCAAACAAGCCCAACTCCTTCAACTTCTCTCTGGTTCATGTGAACAGTCAGTCACCTCACAGGTCATCTGAAAGAAAAAGTAAAACAAAACATACTAAGAAAGTGAATTTTCTTCCTTTCATAAGGAAGAAATATAAAGGCTGTATGATATTAGTTAATTTGGGGTTTTGTACAAAAAGTAAATTTTGCAAAGGCAGAGGATTGGACATGTAAGAATCAATTATTTTAGTGTATCATCTGAATATGTTCGATATTAGTATAAATATGAGGTTAAATATAAATTCTGTAGGATAAGAATTAATGTTTAGTTGCATCAATTGTCTATTACAGGAGGGGAGATTTTTAATTGCATAAAGCCAGACTGGATGATTAAGCCATTTTCGGAGTGAAAGAAGGAAAGTCAGCTTAACTGCTGGCTAAACTACTAGGATTAGACCCAGAATATCCAGGGCTAAGTGGTTTGCTTCAATACTGATTCTGTATTTGACCTTGGATTTTTTAAAGATACTTAGTGAGATTTGCAGCACCACTTAGATATATAGGAAATAATTCTACTAGACATCTGTCAGTTTTGGGGGCTTTTTAAATACCTTTGTGCTCTTGCCCTTACTCATATGCTACAGTGGAAGTAGTAATGGAAATAACATTATTATTTCGTATCAGGGTTTGTTTTGTCTGTGTAAATTTTTTGATGCTGTCCTGTGTGCATGTGTAATGCCTGGTACTGGAGTCAGGATGCAAACAAAGCTCATGCTTCTTTGTTTCATTAATTTAGACAAGATTTGAGCATTTGGAAGGATGCCTGCTTGTTGATAACAACTTCCTGTATCCTACTGCATAGTCAAACCCTTTTTATTTATTTTTTTTTTTTCCTGCATCTTAAAACCTGTCACTTGTTGCCTGGTGTGTCTTTGCTGTGTGTTTCTGAATAGGGTATGTTTAAGCATTCTTCATGCCACCTGGAAGAGGAAAATAATCTGTCCTTTAACTTTTTAAATGTTTTTTTTTTTCTTTTTTTATTTGCTTGGTTTATTTTGTTTGTTGTTATCTAGAACAGAACAGTCAGGTTTTGGTGTGATTTTGTTCATGCAAGGATGTTAAATCACACTGCCACAGGGCTACTGTTATAGGATGGACCTTAAACTAGATCCTCTTAAAGTTACTGTGCACCAACGTAAGGGTTGGCTTTCCTCTTTTGGGCTGTCACTGACTGTGTTGAGGTGGTTGGGCTGCTCATAAAACATGTAAAATATTTTTCTCAGTGATAAATTGGTATGAAGATGCTCCTTTTTCTTTTTTTTTTTTCCTTTTAAGAAACCTGAGGGGGTTTTTTGACACAATTTAACATGCAAAACAGTTATTCTGAAGCTTATGTCTATCATTAACCTTATCAGTTAGCCCTTGGCAAATTACAGGCTAAAATCTTGTCAAGTACCCTTATTCACCAAAAAAAAAAAAAAGGTGAACCCCTCATGGTTACTGTTGCTTTGGTTTTGTTTTGGTTTTTACAAAGATTCTATCACATCTCCTTATTACTTTCTAAAGAGATTGGTATTTAGCAGCAGATTTAACATTTTGTACTTCTCTTATGAAGCAGAAATAAAATACTAGAAATAAAATAATTTGAAAAAAAGTTATTTGATTACAAGCACTGAGAAGAAACTCAGAAGTGTATAAAGTTAAAATAATCTGTAAAGGTACATAGATATTTCATAATAAAATATTGCAGTATGCTGTTAACTGCTTCACTAAAGTTGAGAGATCTAGAGAAGGCAAATGAGAAGGAAACAAATATTCTCAGCAGCTGTTGCACAAAATACTCCCATTGTATCAGCTGTCCTGGCTCTACAAAGCTGACTGTGGTGACCCTGGATGGGGAGCATCCAAGAAAAAATGGAAATGATGCCAGTGCTTAAAACTCTTCCTATGGAGGATAAATTAATAGTTTGTGTGATCAAGTATTTTCAGAAAACTTAGAATTTGCTGGGACCATATTGTTTACAGAAACCGATAGTTGCCTTAAAACTAAAGTTGGCTTTAGGTTTAAAGTCAACCTAAAGTTGACTTCTCTGTTTAAAAAATGTTTTGTGAATAGGGTTGAAAATTGTTCAGTATTCAATTTCAGTGGTTTTTAAAGGAAATTTTTTTCATTCTTCACTTAGTTTATAAGAACTTCATTTTAATATTATTTTTAGGATTTTTTGAGAACATTTGTACACCTTTTTTTAAATTCAGATTGCAGGTGACAAACATTTTGAAATGCCCTACTATGAGAGCATTTTAAAAGAAGAATTAAAATTTGCAACTAGTTTGAGAGTTATTTGCTTATAGTGTCTTTAAAGTGCAAAATCGTAATTATTTTCATATGCTAATCAATGTTCAAAGGGCCACGTGTGAACAGTAATATTGATGATAGTGATTTTTACTGGATTGTTATAAAGCTTATGAATTCCCAGACATCATATAGGTAGTCATTACCTATGCTGTAAATAAAAATCAGAAGTCTTGGATATCAGCTATTTAGATTAACTAGTATATAATTTTTTCCAGTGAGGCTTTGCATAATCTATTGTTTCCCTAAGTGATAAAATGTGTTTATGAACAGATACATAAACATATCATCTTATTTTTAAGCATCTAAGGCATTTTTATTTAATGTTCAGAAGATCCCTTCTGTGAACAGTCTTGTCACAATATGTGTGTGATAATGTAGAAGGAAAGGGGATGATCTTTTTTAACAGGCACTGTGTGACTTGAACTGTTTTAATAATTCTTTTGCTGGACAGCTAAATGATTGCATCAGTCACATCAAACAGCTGTGGCTGAACATACACTGATCACAATGCAGAGTGACCTTTTCGTTTGCTCATCATGCAGCTTAAGTTTGTAGAACTTTCAGCCTGATGGAGATTTTTTTTCAAGGCCCCCTGCTGAACTTTTCCTGTTTAAACTCTTGAATCATTACCTATTTTAAGGATCTACTGTGCCCTGAAGGTATTGTGACATTTACTAATCCTTCCTACTGGACTTTTCAGATATTATGGCTGTCTCACACTGTGCTGGACTTGAAGTATATAAGGCTTGTTTTTGAAGCGTAACTTAAAATAAATACAATAAATCAAATTGCAGTTAGCACTTTGACTCTTTTACTCTTCATATATGTGTTGTTCAAAGAGTATATAAATGCATTCTTGTCAAAAATTGAAAAAGAGGATATGAAAATACTTTGCATACTTTAGAGTATTTCTATTCCTTTTTTTTTCTTTCTGTATTATAATATTCAGCCCTTTGCAAGCATGCTGTTTTATGAAATAATTATTTGCCTTAAGCTGCGGTCAGTAGAACACATGGAATACAAGTGGTGAGATTTCCTTACTCTATGAAAAAAAAATCTATAAAAAAAATTTGTATTAAAGTTTTTAGAAATTTTTTCACTTACAGTTTGCTTTTCCATTACTGCTGAGTAGAATATTCCAAAAATCACAGATGTAAATTTCATAGAATTAAATAAAATATTTTTTAAAGTTCCCATCCTCACCAAAAAAGTCTGTAGATGTGGCTTTCTCTATCCAAAGCCTAGCTAGCTTGCAAGTCGTTAAGCTTAAGTGCAGGCTCTCTTTCTATTTACTATTTTCTTCCTCTTTTATATTAAAATATTAGGTTGAAAAATTGGACAAGTTTGCTAATTGATTTTTTCATTCATCATAAACAGCTGATGAAGTAGTTTAAAAGCCTCAAAATGTCATTTATTCTTTAATTTTACATCACTGTTTCCTTGAGTATCCAGTGCAAGACAAGTACTTGGATACCAACAATTATCTTGAGTGTTCAGCAGAGTCTCGGTCCTGTTTTGTAGGAAATGCTCTCTAGAACATCTAGTTAAAGAGAATACAAACAAAAAAGGTAACATGTCCTTTGATCAAAAGTTTAATTCAACAAAATGGGCTTTGCATTGTACACTCTGAAATCTGATTGACTCTGCTCCTGGTGGACAATGGACAAGCTGTTCCTGATTTTCATTGCTTTGGCTTTGAAAGCAAGCAGAATTGCTCGGCTTTGGGAGTTACACGAAAATACAAGGGAGAGGTGGGTGACAGTTTAAAGGACACTGTGCCTAGTGAATCACAAATAGGTGTAAACCCTTAACACACTGACTTTGTTATTTGTAAAGATGAAACTAGTTCAAGCATGAAAAAATATTCCCTCAGATGAAATTGAAGGAGCTTGTAGTTAAAACTGTTTACATACAGCAAAACATAATTCTAAAGGACATTGCCAGCTTTAGGCAAAAAATATCTGATGGATTAATGTTATTTTAGTGGCAGTAAGATGTATTTTCCTAATAATTTTATCTAGCAGCAAAATCTCTATAAATTCCTGCTCCCTCCCACACCAGAGAGGCTTCTGACTTTCTTTTCTTCTACCTAAATTCATAATTTCCTTGTTTGTATGATAAAACTAGTTTTGGAGTGGTACTGTAAACTAGATTTCTAAAAAGGGGAAGAAAAGTTGGAAAGGAAAATAATGTTTATTTTCTGGCACAAAAACATTATTTTCAGGGCTAGAAGGCATCTAAGGAGACGTAGGATTCTAAAGTCTCTTCCAAATCCTAAAGTCTCTTCCACATGACAATGAAAAGGATTACCCAACAACCCTCATCCTTATTAGCAAACCAAGTCTCCTGTGTTTAGGAGATGCTTAAGGCCAAGATTTGTCCCTGAACGACTTGCTTATTTTTCTGCACTCTCAGCAGTGACCTGTTCTGAGCCTCTTCTGCTGCCTTATACACAGCCAGGCTACCCTTGCCCTATCCTTCCCTCCTGTCGTTTCAGTCTGGAGAAGGGTGAAGAACAGAATTTAAATTCCAAAATCTTCCAGAGCATCTTTGTATCAGGTGTCATTACTGCTTCCCATCCAGCCCAAGTGAATATAAAGATATTTTTTCAAGATTTATATTTACAGACATTGCAGGAGCTGAATAAGTGTGCTGTTTTAATCCCACTGCATCAAGATAAAGACTGAGTGACTGTCTCCTTGTTTTTCAAGACAGAGTTTGGCATGGGGAATGGTGGGATGCTTACCTAATATTGTGCATACCAATCAAAATTTTTTGAAGAAAGGCCATATAGTCATGTTCTGAAAATGCTGAGAGGGAAAAGCAGGTAAAAATGAAGCTGCTTGATCTACAAATTAAAGCTAAAACAGGTGTATGGGTAGGGTGAGTTCAGTGGGGAAAGGAAGTTGATGGAGGACTCCAAAAAGATTTGAAAAGTCTGTGTAATAGCTATGTTTTATCTTCTGTGATGAAAAAGGCTGAGGATGGGAGAGGCGGTTGAAACAAACATGAAGAGAAATGAGGCTTACCTTGTCATTCCTACTCCTGAAGTAAGGGAAAGCATTTGAGACACTTTTCCCCCCCTCTCTGACCTTGCTGT
The DNA here is from genome assembly GCA_907165065.1 of Caprimulgus europaeus. The sequence goes on along the minus strand of OU015538.1, from coordinate 16,405,908 downwards.
CTTCATCACTGTTGGAACCAAGAAAAAACAGTCATGGGAAATCATGTTCTCCTGTAAAGTGATCGGTGGGGGAACATACTTAACCAGTCCTTTGCTGTGCTTCAGATTCTTACTGATAGAGCATAAATAAATGACAGAAGCATCTAGAGACTGTTTATTAGCTAAACAAAAAGGTAACATACAGGATTCCCTATTGTCTTTGTTACCTAGAGTTTGTGGTATCTGGCTTGTGCAAGACTTGAAAATACAGATGATTTTCTATTGCTGTGCAGAATAGATCAGCTTAGCAGTTCTGTCCCTGTTCATAGCTATATACACAGCTCGTTTTCAATTATAAGTGCAGAAGCTGGAGTATGGCATCAGTGTTACCTTAAAGAGAATTTTAACATAGTGTAAGTTTAGCATGTCAGGGAAAAATAACGGATAGCTAGTGTAGTAAGGAAATTGATAACTGACAGAGATCAGAGAACACAGGAGGATTGTGAGCAATTGATAGGAAGTAGTTTAACTGTCAGAAACAGTGCACTAACCATGTGAGCCTTCAAAGCATGGATAGCAGTTCTCACAGCTCAGTGGGGCTGGAGAAATGTATTTTTCCAATGCAGTATACCTGGAGTTCTTCAGAGAGTGAGAGGGACAGTAAAGCTGCAGAGAAGCCAGACTGCATGGCAGAAGGCAGCAAACTGCTAAGTGTCCATAAACAGCAGTCCTATATTACCTTAATTAAAATTAGGTAACTAAATCCACTTGTTTAACACCGAAAGGGACAGAGAGAAATCTATTTATATTTATAGTCTTTTCTCCTGGAGATCTTACATAGATTATTGCCAGAAACTTTTTGGATGAGTATGTAATTTAAAAGAAGGTCATGCCTGAAGTTATGAATGAAGGACTAATCTTCTGATGTAGTCAGCACATTACTATCATTTTGCTTTCTTAGCATTCATGTATGTAAAAATGTTTTTATTCATATTATGAGTGTCAGCATTAGCATTTGGATATACTTATTTTTGAATCAAAGTAATAGTTAAAAATTCATGGAAAAATACTTCGCGTTTAACTTGTTCATCTCTTACCTAGCTTTGCATTGTAGTGTGAGTTAATGTCAACTAAAAGTACTTAAAAGACAACAACATTTAAGAAAATATTTTTTAAATATGTAAGCAATATTAAGGTTTTATCACTACCTGACAAAACCAATGACATTCAATGTTAACCTTGGCATTGCTTGCTCTGGAAAGACTTTGTAAGTGGCAAGTAATTTCATGAAAGTTTATAACTCTGGCATTGAGAGGTTGAAAGATGCCAATTAGTTTTCCATTTTTGACATTGGTCCAGAGAGTGCAACATTTGTGGGTTGTAATAAGATATCATCTGTTAATTGGTGACCTCAAGAGCATTTTTGGTAGTCAAAGTGGGATGAAGAAATCTCAGTCAGTTAGAAGAGTTTAACTTCTTTTTAGTTCTATGTTGTTTATTTTTATTTTAAAATAAAGTGAAATTGTTATTTAAAACTTCTGGAACTTGCATTGAGAACTTGCTACATATTCTTGTAACTAATGGAATGTGTTCTTTAGAGTCTATCAAGCCAGACCTGGTCTTGCTTTTCATGCAGATGATAACATTTTTTTAGGGCTCTCTTCATAATGCATAATACAGGCTATCAGCACTGTCACAGCTCATTGTTTAGTAAAGGAAGAGTTTGTAGTTATGCATCTGGGAGAAGTAGAAAAGCTTGACCTCAGAAGGAAGTTATGTGTTTAGAGGTATTTTGCTTCTGGAGCAGTTGTATCCATATTTATGTAATCGCCTTCCCCACCCCTCTGCCCTAAATAGGGATTCATTTAGGTAGTCAGGCTTATTTGGAAGTAATATTTTGGTGTATGGGTTTTAAAAGTGCTAGAGATTTTAAACTTGTTTCTAAAAAGCAGACAATAATAGTACACCTAAATGTCATTGTCCCTTTAGTCTTTGCAAAAGACAGTCCTGAAATACCCACACGTTCTTAGGAGCTCTTTGAATAACAGATGCATGTGCTGTGAGGACATGCTACCCCTGCTCTTCTTCCTTTCAGGCCCTTGTTATGATGTCAGAAGGAGCTGTACTGGTTGGGAAGGGCTGCATTGGCAGATTTTGCAGGAAAAATAGATCAGGGTCATGGAATGATCAGGTGTTAATTTTGGGGTTCCACTAATCTGAGAGAGCTGTTACTGAAATAGCACAGGAAGCCTTAGACAATGGCACTCCTCAGATAAAAGCGTTAATAAATAGAAACTATTTTGAGCCTTTTAATGGAAAGCTGTTGCCCTCTCACAGCATCAACTACTTTTATACTTTTTACATGAACGTAAAAGGTCAAATTCTGCCTTATGTGAGCACCAGGGTCTCACACTGGATCATGAAGGAGTTGTCTGTGCTCAGCCAAGAAAGCAATTCAGCTCCCAAGTTCCTAAAAGAAGTTATATTTCACCTCAGAGTCTCTCATGTATAGTCTAAATTACTGTCTTGTATGAATTCTTTTAATAAGCAACAGTTTCACATTCACATAACCTGTATATGCCTTTGTTGCAAATAATTTGTACTACAATTCACGTACAGGATCTAGTTACTCTCCACTGGGGTGTGTAGAGAAGTAACAGGTAGTGATGGGATCATTTTGCCAGGCTCAGACAGGAGCTTTTCTGTTGTAGGTTGAAGATGCAGATGGGCACAGAAGGCTTCAGCCTGTGCCAGCCGGTCATACAGGAGTAATGTCGTTTTAAGTTTTCTCATAGCATATTCAATTCCATTTAAATATTGCAAAATGCTGAATTGTAAATGTTAACCTAGACATGAATAAAAAATGCTGATATTTTATTTAATCTAAAAATAATTATGGATAGTGTGCCTTTATTGTATTATTTAAAATATTTCATTTTACATGTAGACTACAAGTTATTGCAGAGTTGATTTTTATATATGTATATAAAGAGAATTTGTTTCTAAGGCATCAAATATACAGGAGACAGACATTTGCAGGCTACAAGGAAAATTGTTTGCTTTTGACAAGGGCTGTCAAATGTCTGGGTGTGGAGAAAGACTACTATAGCCAGTTTACATGAACCAGGGGAAATACTGGCTTTTCAGCAACGTTACCCAACTCCTCTTCTGAAAGAAATTCCTTTACAGAAAAGAGAATTTTCTTATTTTCCTGTCTTTGAGTTCATTACTTTAATGTTCTATGCGAAGAATAAAGCATCTATGCATAGGAGATGCAACTTCCAGTATTTAAACTGCTAACTGATAAAAATGAGAAGTGGAGGTGGGGGTGATCCTACCGAGGCAAAGACGTTCTTATGCCACTCTTTAATAAAATATTGTAAGGAATAGCTAGAAAGCTTCCCCTTTGACTTTCATCTGGCAGATTTGGATTGTAACTTTGTAAAGGAATTGGTATTGACTTCTATCAGGCAGTTTCAGAGAAGAGGTGAAGAGCCTTCTCTCTTGAATTTCTGTATGTTTTGTCAAATCGAATACTTCCATTTGAAGTGCGAAGTGAAAGCTGATGTCAAGAAATGCCTTCAGCACAAGCTGGTGCTGGTCTCTCGCGACTCTCTTCTTCCTTAAAAGTATCAGAACAGATTGTAAAATGATGGCAATCTAGCTGGACATAAACACGTTTATTGCAGGCTCAGCAACCATTACATATCATTAGTGAAAGGAGGCAAGGGGCAAAGGGACCACTTTGATGTCAGTTTGATTCTTTTTAAGGACAAATGCATTTGGATGAGAAGATGCTAACTTTATGGCTGCTTGTGTACTTGAAGTTCAGAACCTATTACTGTCTTTATTTCTTTGTCCTGTTCATAACCTTACAGTCAAAGCCAATACAAATTGCAAGAGCACTAGTGTTAATAGGGGAGCTGGGAATTGGACATTTTGGAAGCCATTTTAAATTATATTATTTATGAGATTTATTACCATTGGACCAAATCTGTTCAATAACTGAATATGTATTTTTGCAGTGTCACACGTTTTTCCTTAACAATAAAACAGTAGGTACAATTGAAAAAGGGAAACACATCTTTTACATCATCAAATCTGTCTTCTCTGACATGAAATGTTTTTTTATTAGGGGATCTAATTTTACTTTTAGACAACAGCAAAAAGTCTGTGTGTAGTCGTGAAAGGAGAGACACATTCTCTGTGTTTTGAGGTTTGGGTTTTTTCCTTACTGAAACAGATCTGGTTTATTTACTCTCTGAGATTTGTGTTGCCCTTCTGATTCGTAAGATACACCCTTTGCACTGTGCATGAGATGCAATAACGCTTACAAATTAGAAGATCAAGGGAAAATATCTGAATAAACATAATTTTATTGCAGTGGATCTCTTTTTCTGTTTCTTTGTTACTGTTACTTAGACCCGAACTTCTTCCAGGATTTAACACATCACATCACATATCTTGTTCTTTTTTTTTGTTATTTTATGAAGTACTTTCAGTTGTCTCGTTTGGTTTAAAACAAATCATACATTCATGTCCTAAATATTTCACTAGTCAGAATAATTAAGTTGATCAGGTCTGGGAGCATTGAAAGGAAAATAATAGGGTCATTGAAGCGTTCAAGCTCTAATGGGAACCTGAGTTCATTCAGATATCAAATCTAATAATTGCTTTACACCTGTATACACAGTCCCAGTGAGTAAGTTCACATTAAAGGTTTAGTGGTACACTTTCAATACTCAGTTTCAAGGGAATTTTAGTACCATTTTAAAAAAGCCTAATTTGTTTTGACTTTTTTCAACTTTGTTGTTGTTATTTTTGTGTATCAGTTGTAGTTCAGCCGATTACTTATCTTTATGCACTGGGAAGTGTGTTCACATGAGAATTTCTTATGGAGGTATGACACAAGTAATGCATTACAAATCACATTTAATAGCAATCAGAAAAATATTAAGGCTATTGTCTGAGTTTCACTGCTTTGAAACAATTTACTAGACAAGTTAAAATTTACTGTATACAATTTAACAGTATTCAAAGTCTGAAACTCTGAGCTTATACATGATTGTTTGTGTGGCACAGCATAAGGATAGTAGGGATACTCATAGCCATGATTGCCGCTTGAAAAAAGCAATTTTGTAAGGATGAGGTGAAAATCAGCATTATTTTGTGAGATTGTATGAGAAATGAAGCCATAATTATAACTTCTCAGTTTAACTAAATTCTGTGACAAATCTCTATGAATGCTGGTGGTACAGGCTGTCACAAAAATTCAAGTAAATTTTATGACAAACAAGAATGAAAAAATACTGACTAGGAAAATGACAGCTATTCACAGCAGGTTTCAGTAAATCCCAGACTCAAATGCTGGTCACAGTGCTGCTTGTTATTGGAGAGGATTTGAACTGCTGCAATCGCTCCTCTTCATCTTCTTTTTATTTTCCCACCTTTATAAGTTTAGTTCTCAGCTGAGAATTCAAACTGAAAAAGAAATGGAAAATGGCTGTATATGTGCCTGCATTGTACTGACATGAAGGCCTATTTTTCTCTGTAATTTTAAAGGCCAATTACCCTTGGAGGAAAGAGAAAAATAGATTGATTTGTCTTGTAACCCCTGAGGCAGGCATGTGTTGTCTCAAACTAAGGCTTTTCCATTGCAGCTCTTGTGGAAGAACTTTCAATGCATATCCCAAGTGGTGCTATTAACAAAGAAAGCAAAGTCAAATTAAAATATTAAATAGATCATTTCAAGGTTTGAGGACTCAGCTTATTGGGCCAATTCTTTCTTTTTTTTTTTTTTAATCTTTAAGGCCTGGAGTAAGCAATAGTAAAATTTATTTTAAATAGATTAGTTGAAGAAAGGGTTTACAAATCCATTTTTATTGAATTAATATTTTCTTCAGCTCTAAATAGGATAAGTATTTATTTATTTAATGGAATTGTGATACAGATGGTCAGCATCTTAGATTTTGGTTACAAAAGTGTTACTTTTCTTGTGTTCCCATAGTGTATTGACTGCGGTCACAGCTGGATTGCGCTGAGCTGGTAAATGTCATCACACATGCCATTTAACATGAAAACTTCTCACATTATTCATTTTTCAAGCATTTTTATGTATAACACATGGAAAATAAATGATTTTTCTACTGATGTTCTGCATTTTCATACAACTCAAAGGCTATAATTAACAGTGCCCAGCAAGCGAGATCTGAGTGGCAGCAGTAAGATTAGATGTGTCTTTGTTCCCTTTTGATCTGAGTGAAACCCCTTTGTGTCAGGATTTAAATCCTTCAGCTCTCTGTATTTTTGACCTGGCTCTGTACTACAGAGCTTCTCGCTATTAAGGACTTTTAGCAAGTTAAAAAGAATCCAAACATCCACATGTCTTTCTCAGTGAGAAATTTTGCACATAGCCTGGTCTAGGAACCTTCTGAAAACGAAGGTACTGTGTGTTATCTAAATGACTGACGCTTTTGAAGCAAATATTTTCAAACAGAATACATATCTACCTACATATCTATCTTACCTTAAGGCTCACTATGTTATGTCATGATAATTTTGGCACTCCTGACTTCTGCAGATAACTCAGGAGATGTGTGTCTTTCTGCTTTTTTCTGAGGAGGAACCACTCAGTCTTGAGAGATGTCCTTTTGAGTCTGTTACAATTCTTCTTAATACTTTTTCTTCTTATCCCAGAAATCTTCTTAATAGCTACACCGACCCATTTTTTTTTCTTCCTCCTAGTTTTTTCCAACACCTTTTATTACTGTATCAATATATTGGTAAACATCGTGCTAACCAGGGCAAGAAAATAAGTTTTAAAATATTATAAGATCAACACATGATGTATTTATAATTAAGGTATTTGCACTGTTTGTGTGCTGTCTGCTTTTGTGAGTTTAAAAAAAAACAACACTAAGCCCCCCCCCCTAGAACCCTGCTACTTCTTTGGCCTAAGGGTAAGTTTCTTTTTCTCCATCATAACAACATATACTCTGTATATGCTTGGGTTATCACTCAGTTTTCACATGAAAATCTGGGACTGGACCTAAACCAAAATAAAACAAGCTTTATAGAACTTGGCCTCACAGCTACAGGGTTTGCTTGAAACCTTAATGTTTTCTTTGAAATTGATTCTGAAATAACCATTTTAGCTGTCATTTAAGTTTGATTGTCAAGAATTTGAGATTCTGTTTAGGGCGGAAAAAAGCTGAGAACAGGGTTGTCGTGTCACTTGATCTTTTCTCATTTTTGGTTAGTAAACTATCAAATCAAAATGAATGTTAAAATGACCCAGTGTGATGATTATAAAGGGTCTAGTTCTGATTTTGATAACCAAGTGTAGGGTGCCTGTTGAGGTTGAAATAAGAGTGTTTAAAATGCTAAAGGATTAAAAGAAAACATTAACCATACAGTTTCCCTTAACCCAGTTAGAAAACTGTTTTAGTTGCTTCTTTCATCTATTTGCAATAAAGATCTTTTGGAAAGTGCTGTCTATTTCAGAGAGTGCTTTCTGAAGTGTTATTTTGGCTCCATCTCTCCTATAACTGATTTTTACTTCATTGCCATTTTTTTATATAGGCTGCACATTTTGAAAGATCAATTTGAAATCAGATCTCTCAGAGATGGACTGAATCTTAACAGCAATGGGGTTAGGAGAGCCATTTTCTCTCAAGGTGCTGTTTCTCAAAAGGATTTCGTTCTAGACACCGACAACAGTTTTGAAGCTCTTAATTTCCTTGACTAGCTTATTTCTCAGTTGGTATTCTTAATAATGTCGTAGGTACAGGCCAGGCAGTGCAGAGAACAGTGTTCAGCTCTAGCTGTTAAAGAGGTGCTGGAGGCTGATGGGCTTCCCTGCTGTCTTACACTATATCAATTCTGCTTCTGTCTTATGTTCTATCAATTCCAGTTTCCAAAAAGATTTACCTTTCGTTGTTGGTAAGCTAAGCTGATGAAGGTACTTGTAGTCAATAAATAAAAATAATAACGTTAATTCTTGTCATTCATTGCTCTTTAAAGCAATTGATAATATGCTCTTAGTTACATAAATGGCTTTGTAACTTGGCTTCAATTTTCATTATGCATAAATGGTTCAAGGGGAAAACTAAAGGCTACCCAGGCTAAAGGGATTTAAAATTATTCTAATTTGTCTCAATTTTAATCAATGATACTGTGTAAAGTATTTAGTTATCTGTGTCAAAAAAATAGTGACACTTGTAAAGTGCAATTCAGATTTCCACCTTTTTCTAAAAAAAAATGCCGGTCATCAACATCACAGATGCAGTGTTTGCTCCTTATCTTCTGTTGTGACAGTTTATCCATTTAAAACATACTTAAATGACCAGCTTACTTATTTTTTGTGTAATCATTCCATACTTATAAGAAATTATCTTGCTCTTCTGGTGGTTTTCCATGTTGCATACGTTTGTGGTGCTTGCTGAAGTACCTGGGGCTGTGTGAGTATTTTCCCTTGGATTGCTTATGAAAACAAAATGCGTTTCAGTAGGATTTCCCAGTGAGCAAAATTTTAAATGAATGAATAAATAAATATTTTATGTAGATGCTTTCATTGATTCCCCAAAGCATAGGCCATACAAATTCCTTTACAGCATGCATTCCTGCATCTTTTACATAGTCAAAATTACTCCAAAAAGGCGAATATTTTATTAATTGCTGAGTGTTCAACCTTCCTAGTATGGTCATTTTCAAGTCAGGTCAAGCTGGTACCTTCTTTCTCTCAACATTAAACACCTTTTATTATTATCAGCTATGGGAAGGTTAATTCTTTCACCTTGGGGTGATTATTCAGGAGGGGAACAAAAGCAAAGGCTGGGGCTGGGGGGGGGGGGGGGGGGGGGGGCGGGAACTGTAGTGGTTGTGCAAGTTAATAGTGTTAGCTTTTTAAATAAATTAGTATTTCAAAGTTCTCCTTGCTGGGGCTCATGCCCTCCAGCACGTCCTCCAGCATAAGAGTTTCTAGCTGAGCACCCAGTGCTGTATGTACACTGCGCCTCTTCCAGCTTCAACATTTTGGCACTATTTTAAGCTCTTATTAATGTGACTAGCATAGCATTTATTAACTCAGACATTCTTGAAAATACCCATTGTTCAGCTGTGAGGATCCTGTGACTGCTGTCTTTGAAGAAGGCAAAATAGTTCTGGTAGTACTCATTCCTGAAAACACCAATATTTGTTTTCATCCCGTTTTCTTACAACATTGGGGTGCTTTGTCTTCTGCACACAGATTAATGTTTCAACCTTTCAGTTTTTAAAAAGGGAAAATGTAGGTACCAGCACCAGTCTTGTTTGGTTGTTGGTTTTGTGGATTTCTTGGTGTGGTTTTGGGGGTTTGTTGTTGTTGGCTTTTTAATGCAAATCTGGGGGTGCTGCAGTTATTTACATTTGGGAGGGACTTAGTCTCCTAACGAGTACTCTATGAAAGTCTGCAGGGAAATAAGATTTCAATCATTCTAGTGTTTGAATTGACTGCTATAATTAAGGCACGAAGAAACACTTCTAATGCTTTAACTGATTGGAAAAAAAAAGATGTTTAATCCTGGAGAGTTAGTCAACTAAGGTACCAAGCTCAGCGAAGCAGCTGATAATACATTTATAACTTCAATATAAGGCATGTCAAAGGGGGAACTTTTTTGTAGTTGTTGCAGGATAAGTTCTAATTGAGTACCTTTGAGGTATGGTTTTGTAGACTCTGTCTTTTTCTATTATCAGATATCTCAGTCTCATGACCAGTCTGTTCAATTGCACAACATCTATATTATTACTAGCATTGATTGCTCATAAAAAGTAAGGTTTATAATTAGGAGAGCACAGAGTTACTACCTGAAAGAATGGATAAGAAGAAAGCGAAATGGAAAAGTCACTTAATCTTAGTATTGCAGTGCTGCAAAATATCATTTATTTTTCTCCTAATATAACTGAGTTTTATGTTGATAGCAAGCTACTGAGTTCATCTGTTGCAGCTATTGAGACTTCTCTTTTAATAACAGAAATAATGAAGGAGTATTAAGGAAAGGAAAAATACATTTTGCAGAGTATAGTTTTTGCAAAAGTATTTTCCTCTCCCCTACCAATGTGGTTTTTTAATAGATTGTAATTTCAAATGCTTTATGCATGCAGAGTATAAGGAAGAGTATCTTAAGGGTAAAGTTGTCATATTCTGTAAAATTAAAATACATTGTCTAAAAATAAGTGTTTAGAATTTTGTTGTTGACTTCATAGCATGTTTTTATTGTAAATTAAACTTCTGGTGGTTTTGCCTTTTTTTTACATCAATAGATTCATACTGTGTGTTAAATGATGTGTATATGTCAAAAGCACCTCTACAAATATTTTGTCTGTTATAGATATTATTTATACCTATCTCAATGCTATATTGAGTGCAAGAAGGCTTGAGCAAGTAATTGTTATAACAAAGTCCATCTATTTCTTCCAGTGGATGTGTAAAGATTGCATGGTGAAGATTACATTCCAGTATTATATATACAAAAAAGGAATTACTGATTTGATTTCTCAGTATTTAATTGTCTATTTACTTTATTTGAATTTGATCAGTCTAGCTAAAAGATGATTTTATGATATAAAAATATCCTTTGTTTTCCATTTTAATCCTTCATTGTTCTGTCTTTTACTGCTGCAAGAAAAGGTCCATTCAGCTGATTGACAGACCACTTTTAAGCTCATGTGTTCATTTCTGCAACAGATTATAGTGTCTATAATACGACCATTGTGGATTCTTCTTCATTGCCTACTTTTAAAAGAGATGGACTTTTGACATTAAATTAAATTAAGAAATACAGTTGTCATCTACATAGGTTGGATGGGTTACCCAGAAGGCGTGGCTGATACACACAGAAACTAGTCCCACATTTTCTAGTTATTTTTACATGTTTTTAAAGTGTACACCTGAGCCTTTTGGCAATGATTTTTTGGCTTAATTTTAAATACTCTTAGGTTACTGCTACTACCTTTTATTTTCCCTCCCCACAATACAAGTTAATAGCTTTATCATTTATTGATGTTGTGCATAGTTTTATGCTGCAGTAGTCATGTTTATGAGCCAGTCTTGCTTTGTGTTATATTCAATACAGTCTTTAATGTGGGGAAAAAAAAAGTAAATACAGCTGTTGGAGAAAACTGAATGTGTATGTTGAAAGTGTTATAAATGTAATGATTTTCTTAAATTTCTGCTTGAGTCACTGAAATACCAGCCCAATCCAGTTTCAGATCCTAATATGAAACCCTTCTTTTTAACCTAATTAATATGTTTGTTTATGCATATACAAGCACATTTTACATCTAGTGAAGAAACGAGTCATTTCTTTATGTGTATGTACACATACTAATGCTTCTTTTTTAATCAGATGTAAATATGTACACACACACAAAGTTACTTGCAGATTCTGTTGAATAAAATGGGTCTCTTTGGAAATACTTTATATTAACCTCCAAAGTTTTCAGATGTGTTAAAGCTTTCACATTGATAGTAACTAAATGTAATCCTCCCATCCCTTTTTTATCAAAGTATTATTTATAGCCTATTTGCTTTTGTTTTAGTAAGACTAACTATAAAGCACTCTTAAGTTTTGCAGAAAAATCTCTTGCAAATGCTGACATTGTTTCTTACTGGTAATAACCAGATTGTTGTATCCCAGTTTCCTTGATCAGAAGAACCTGGTACTATTTTCCAGTCTTTTTTGAATCTTTCAAATTTTGTATTCCTGTCTCTAGAAAATATAATTACTTCCATTTAAAAACTGGAAATAATTTAAAAGAATAGATTACTTCTAGTAATTGAGAAAATACTTTGTCACCAGCTGAAGGAGGAAATGATAATGCTTCTAGTTTTTACAATTTTGTATTTTCTTTAAGTTCCAGCTCAGCTGTGCAATTACAGGTGAATCTGAACTGTCATTTGCAGAATATGTTTGTCTCTAGCTTGATTAAAAAGAACAGACAAGAGAAAAATCTAAAAAAACCCCAAGTATGAAGAAATCAACAGGTTTTTAAATTCATTTAATCTGTTTTTAACTGGTATGGTTGACAATCTTGAAATTACATCAAGAAATAGTCTACAGATGAAGGCAGTTCTCCCCACTGAGAGCAAGTATCACTAGAGTCTTCACTCGTCACTGCTATAGAGGAACGGCAGCACATTTGAGTTGATAACTCTCCTTCTTGGGTTTTAAAGAGCATTTTTATGCTTTAATTTCCAGTGCCTAGTGACACTGCAACCAGTGTAGAGATTTATTCCCATGCAAAACAGATTGACTTAGGGTAATTTGAATACTTTATGCATGGATGGATTCATTAGGAAAAGGAGGCAAGGCAGAACTATAAAAAGAACTAATAATCTTGCTAAAGGAGCCGTTAATTCCCTATAGCATTGGAGACACTTTCACTGAACAGGGAAAAGGGAAGTTGATTTTGCAGAGCCCATGCTGTCTCCACAGGCATCCTCTGTTCTTTGTCCAGAAACAAATCACAGAGATGACTTTTTGTCTTCTCCAGAACCTTATTTAATGTGCTGGGACCATTTCGGGCTTTCTTAGCTAGAACAGAATCACAAAATGGTTGACATTGGAGGGGACCTCTGGAGGTCATCCTGGCCGCCCCTCCTACTCAAGTAGGGTCTCCTAGCACCACCTGTCCAGGACCATGTCTAGACAGTTTTTGACTATCTCTAAGGTTGGAGACTCCACAGCCTTCCCCAGCAACCTATTCCAGTGCTGTTACCCTCACAGTAAAAAAGTCTTTCAGAAGTAACCTCCTGTTCAGAAGTAACATCCCACGTTTCAGTTTGTGCCCATTGCCTCTGGTCCTCTAACTGGGCCCCACTGAGAAGAACCTGACTCCAGCCTTTTTACACCCTCCCTTCAGGTATTTATACACATTGATGAGATCCCAGGTTGTTCTTTGATCCAACCTTTCCCCTGGCCTCTGGAACTTAGTGATTCAGTCAATAGCTTTTTCAGAGGAGGTATTTCTACCCATCAGACATGTTGGGGTCTCATGCTTCATTCCTGAACCTCAGCCTTGGCCCAAGTTTCGCACTGTCCCACAGCAGTACCAGCAACACCTGCTTTTGTAGTCTGCTGCGCTGTGAGACAGACAGAGCTTCATTGGCTCATTTGGGAAAGAAGCTGAGAAAACCTGCTCGCCTGCAGTTTGTCTTCAGACGTTTTGCTTCTGAAGTGACTGTTGTTTTATAACATTCCAGTACTATGGAGGAGTTCCAGCCATGTATTGGGACACCCTGATGCTGTGACAATGTAGATGCAAACAAACAGCAGCCATCTGAATGTGATGTGAGAGAGTAGAAAAGGTTATGTCAAAAGTAAGCAGTCCCCTCCCTCCCAAAAAAAAGCATGGCAGGACCACATTTTAAAAAAGAAAGATCAAAACCTCCAGAAAACTTGGTGAGGTTGATGTTCTGCCCCTTTTTGTGTGTGTGCATGTGTATATTCATCGCTTTAAAATTTTATTTTAAAGGCATTTAGGAGTGTGGCTGGTACTTCAGGATTGTTTTCCTGTGATAAAGACATTTATTATTCATTGCAATAATTGCTGTGTAATATTTTATACTAAAAGTTGTTCACATTGCACAATCAGGAAATGCTTAGGAAGTGGCTGATTTAACTGTTCTATTTTTAACTCTGTACCAAATTATAGTGAACAGTGTTAGTGCTTTTGTACTTGTAGTACCTAGCAGGCTTTTCACCAACACACTGGTCAGTACGTTCTCATGAAACTTGAAATGTGTTTTTTCCAGAGCTTCTTTGCATAAATTGTTTATAACGTAAGATTTTTACTCAGAATTTTAGTTATTGTGTGCTGTTTCCAAGGGGACTGTGTTTCAGAATTCTTCTAATGCTTTTATCACCCAGCTTCTCTGATCAAGAAAGTAATTTATTGCTGATTGCAGAACTCTTGAACTCAGTCTGGCAGCTGCAGTGTGAAACTTCTCTGATCCGGTCTCCTAGTTACTTATTTACATATCATTTGAAATGATTTTCAGGGCTGTTTGAAAACCTCTTGACATTGCATTATCCATGTTTCAAATCTTATGGTGATTTGTTTTTTCCTTTCTTTGCATTACAGATAACAGACGAGTAACTTTGGAAAGGTCTCGTTCTCGCCACAATGGAACAATTGCAGCTGTATGATTCTTCTGATGCCAAAGAATTAGTGAATTGTTTTCTTTACAATTAAATGGATATACTTTGACAAGAGTTTATCATACAAATTGGCAATGATCATAAAGGAATACTGGTATTGATTAAATGAGAAGGTGTATAAATATTGTGTCTTTTAAAAGCTATTGCTAAATAATCCACATACGGTATCTTATTACCCCAACTACCAAGATCTGTAAACAGTGTTAAACAGTAGGATACATATCTTATTTTCTTATGTTTTCTTTTTTTTTTCCTTTTTTTTTTCCTTTTTTTTTTTTTTTTTTTGTTAAAGAGTTGGCAACTTCCATGAAAGGAGTTGGGGATTTCTAGGATATGTTTTATATGGGTAAGAAAATACAGATTTGTTGAAAGAATACAGCTGTGGATTCCATTTGCAGTTCTGATTTGGACATGAAAGGAAAAAAAAATAAAATTGTATGTTAATAAATTCAGAGGTGAGCTGGTCTACATTATCAGAATCTTTTTTGTAACCATAAAAAAGCAACGTGTAGCCCCAGTCAGGTTGCTGAAAATATTATCTCAATGTAAAGCCTGGTGGATTCAGCTGTTTTGGCTGCAAGCAGGATATGCCACATATCTACACTTTTGGTGATATGATGATGTATAGTTACTTATCACTGCTAAAAAAAAATAAAAATAAAACAGAGCATAGGATTTTACCAAAATTAAATTATATCAAGGGCAGGATATGTTTTTAACTGTATCTAAGGAGGGATTTTTCTAATTATGCACTTATATATTCTTTATAAAGATATTTGGGGGAAAATGATTGTCCTATTTTAATTGTGCTAAAACTACCTTTGTGTAGGTTTTTAGAGACAAGCTACATTATGAAGTTATTCAGAACTGCCTCTGAGTTTTTCCTCTGTTTCTCAGGTAAAATATGTAGCGGGATCTCTACTGGTGGATTCTAGTGCTGAGGGTTTAGCAGCTAAGAACAAATTTTCTACCTGGAGCACTACATAGCAGTGATCAATGGTTGCAGCAGCATGATTTTTTGGGAAGCTCCTCCCATTCTACTTTGTATACAGGCCCCTGCACTGCAGTACCTCAGGTGAGCAGTCAGTTTAGTAGCTGACACTGTGTATGTTCTGCCACTCAGTGGGAAACTATAGTTCCCTTTTTTCCCCAGACTCTAGTTGAATGTACAGTCTGTTTAGTGTTCAGGTCAGTCTTCACCATCCTTTTTACTAATGGTTCATTGTTTATCTGGATGGGCTGGAGGATTTTGAAGTGGGAGTTCCAGTGGAACTACTCCTGTGTTCTCAGCTATGATGTTTTAGAAAAAAATGGGATACGATGTACTAGATGGCACTTGTTCTCAAATTATTATTGCTTTTTCACTGATTGATGAACTCTTATGAATACTTTTATTGCCTGGTGTTATGGGGAACTTTTTTTTTTTTTTCAAGTTGTATAAAGAATATTTGGAAGGTAAGGTGTCACGTTGTTTTCTGTGCACATACTGCTGGCTCTAGAGGAGCGTTTGATACTGGGGCAGTGTAACTTTGCACTACTGCTTGAGCCAAGCATCTTTGTACAGTAGATTCTTTTTGCTTCTCTGGTAAGATACTCTTAAGACTATCTAACTAGTTTGAGATAAATTCTCACAATGTCAAACTACAGTGATCAATATCCAATTATTGTAAGAAAAGATACAGCTCCTTTTCAATCTAATATTGAAATTATTTTTTTTAAAGTCTTCATAGGAAAGAGGGGTTTTGCCCAGTGCTATATCTCTAAACATAGGAATACGGCTGAAGCCTAGCGAAATGTGTGCTGTCAATTAATCCTCTTCTGAAACAGTTGGATTTCTTTGTATTTTTAGTAACCAAGTAGAGTTGTATGGTACTTCAGGAAAAAAATAATGCATGCAACAGGATTCTCTCTCCCTGTTTATCAGTAAGAGATACAAAGAATTATGTCCTGTTTCATGTAAAGTCAACATTAGCCTTGTATTGAAGCATAACTTTTTAAAATGGAACTATTACATTTACAGTTACAAAAATGTGCTTAATGTACAAAGCCAGTTTAAAAGGATTAGGTTCATAATGTCTATATAAATTTTTTACTACAATCAACAGTGCATTAGAATTCCAATTCTAAAATGAGCATTTTGCTGGGATTTACAAGTACTGGTATAATCTTTATATGTGAAAACTCAAAAGCTCACAACAGATTCTTTATAGCATAGCAGTAATTATTAGTGCACAAGTTTTTCATTTCCATGGGTTATATTTTTTTTAAAGCTCTGTGAAAGCTGACTACAGATTTTCAAGAACCAAATCAGAGGGAGAGGAAAAAAAAAAAGCAAATCCAAAATGACATCATCATCTGATGCTTCTATTTTACTACTATTTTTTTCATATTTGAAACATTTATATAATTTAATGGACATATCTGTTAGAACAAAAGTGTCTTTCAAAGGAAAACTAGTTTAGAAGATAATTTATGTAAATATAGGGTGCTCGTATTTATGAAGTCTAAAATATTTTCTGAAATTGATGCTGGTCACTTTGTCTTTTGATAGTTTTTCAGTCTATATTAAATTGCAGATATTTTTAATGTTTTTATTATTGATCTAATTTTCAGAGGTGTCACATGTTTATCTAGAAGTGTAGAAGAGTAGCACCTTTTTCAGAAATGCACTTGCCTTATTTTCTAATTTTAAAAAATGAAATATATCAGTTAAATTATATTTGTATTCAAAGTAATCCCAGAAAGAAAATCGCTGGAGGGTTCATACATCAATTTCTTGCTAATTACGTTTTACTATATGTCCTCTGAGACATTACGTTAACAATATACCAGCACATCTGTTTGCATTCACATTTTACCAGTTACAAGTACTGAGGAGATTCTTTTTTTTTTTTTAATGATGTTACACTGTTTACATTTCTTAGTTTATTTAAGAGGAAGATAATCTTACCTTTTCAATGAATTGAACTAAATTTGCAAAGGACATGGGAATGAAATCTTTAAATCATATACAAATATACATCTCTGTTGCTTAACTACTGGCTGTACAGATCAGAAATGTAAAGACACTAGACATTTTTTGCTCAAGTTTTATGCAGTTTACTGAGGAAAAAGTGCAACACAGTTCATCATGTATGTTTGTTTGTGATTCAACAAATATCCTTTCCCAGCACATAAGTCATGTTTGGTTTAAGTGTTAATCATATTATGAGCTGATGCTAAAGCCAAAACAAAATGAGTGCCTCAGAGGGCATTGACTAACAGCTTCAGGAAGTATTCCCAGAAATACTATTGCATAATTTGTTCTGGTTTTAGACAACCATGGTCAATATGAAAAATGTTATCTAAAATGATCTGTTCTTTTTTTGAAAATTCAGATACAAAAGCAAGCATTCCCATAGTTCCCTTCTGTAAAATGCAAATAGTTATGAATATCTGTATATTTTTGCATTTTTGTGTGTGGTATATGTACTACCTCAGACAAATGCTGTAAAAACATAATGTTTTCATGGTTTCTATCCAAACCACGATTCATCAGTGACCTACTTTAAATTCATCCCACAATATACAAATGGTTTGCAAAACTCTCAAAAATCTGGCTGAGTTTTAGGTTTGGCTCTGGAAATCCTGTGGCTTTCATTTAAGAAAACTTTGCAATGTTCAGCTTTTGCATCCCTCAGGCAAATCCTGCTTTGATGGGTGAATTTAGCATCTCCTATATTGAGAATGATATAGCTAGTAAATATTTAAAGCTGGTAATAGTTATGTGGGAGCAGACTTACCTATATGTGTAAATTGCTTCTTATCCATTAAACAAAGGCTTGGCTGAATTACACTTTAATGTTTGCCTTCAAATTGCTGAGAGGTCAGGCATAACAAATGCTAAGCGATAAAGCAATGTAAAGCCCACCTCTTACGTGCCATACTGTATTTGCAAGTTATTCATTTTAAAATAAGTATTGTAAGAAACCTCTACATCTCTTCTTCTGCAGTATCTACACACACACACACACACCCACGCATGCACGCAAACTGTAAATAAAAAATAAAATCAAAGCAGGTAAAGCCAAATCCCTCAGCTTCAGGTGTCTCTTTCAGATCATGTATTGCTTTTGTGCACAAGAAAGGGAGTTGTGTAAGCCTGTGAATTCTGCAGCCCTACAAAGCTGTCACTCAGCACCCACTGATGTCATTGGAAGAATGTTCAAGGAGAAAGATTTGTTCTTGTAGTGCTTCTTTTAGCACTGTTTGAGGTGATACATATGCCACAGAATGTGAACAATAATCTCTTACAGTTTAGTCAGTCTGCTATCATGCACCATTTGGTTTCCCTTTTGGAAGTCTCATGACTCCTGATGCCAAAAAAGAAAAAAAAAAAAAAAAAAGTGACAAAAGTCATGCATTTCTATTTTTTAAACAGCTTTGTGTTTGTAATGTAATGTTTAAAATAGGAATTTGATGAAATCACAGCCTGGCCATTGTTAATCCATGTATTCTGAAAACTGTAATAAAGATATACATAACATGATTTTGCTAGGTGCTCCAATGTTTTACTTGTTTCTAATGATTATTCCCTATTGAGTACCATCACCTCAAAGTCTCTTTTTGTTATATATAATTATCACGCTGAAATTACTTTCCATTTTAGCCTACTCACAATTTATGGATCTGTGATTTTTTTTGTCTCTAAGGTGTCAAGTATATTTGACTTGAATTTGGGGAAAAAGATGCCTGTTCCAATGGAGGAAGATTAAAAACAAAATAATCCAAAAAAGTATATAATTTTAAAAACTCGGCATTAAATGATGGTGATACCATTTTATTTTTATGAAAATAACAATAAAAGGGAATCACTAAATAAATTACATGGGTCCATATTTATTTTAAGTGGCTGGATTCCAGTATAGACTTTTTAATACAGACACATAGTCAGTCAGACATCTATTGTTGGTGTTTTCCAAATTATTTACTTCATTTGGTCACACAATTGTTTTAATGGAATAGAGACTTGACAACCTTCAAAACTGTATATTGCACCTTAAACAACTTAATGTCACGTGACAGACTGAACCACACAATAGTATAGAGAGACCACAGAATTTCTGCAGTAAGTACTGAAGATTCTAACTGAACAGGATTCCAAGGAATGTGACCAGCCATGTTGATGTCACACTCCTTAAGTAACATTTATGTGTGGAGAAGATATGCCAAGGGGTGATCCAGGGCACCATTTTATTTTTAATGAACTGAACTGGAGTTAGAATATACTATTTGTTAGATGGTGAAGCAGTAGGGAGTTGTTTTCTGATGGGATTAACAAAAGAAAAAAAAACTTCTAAGTGCCAGCTATAAATGTAAATCCTATTATTGTCATGATTAAGGAAAATGTAGTAATGGTGTCCTATATATACCATATTCTTGTTCCTTATTTTCAGGTAAATGTTCTTGACTTTCTAGTATGGGAGTCTGGGATTCCCATCATCCTCTCAGATATTTTTGCCTTTGGGAGATTGGCAGGCAGAATTTGTCCTGAAACAAGTAGCAGGTACCTAAATACCTTTCTCAGTGGTAAATATTTTTGTTGCTTCCTCACACGCTTAAGAAATCCTGTATGTGAAGTTCAGATTGATAGGAAGTTATGGCGCTGTGCCACATAGATTTCTTTCTTATATTTGGATACTTTCTGTAAATTTGAGCTATATTCCTCTGTTATTACTTCCAGTCATCATCTCAAAATTAGCCTTTCTATGTTTTGTTAAGGAAGTCAGTATTACTGGACTGTAGTAAAATTATTTACAAATTCAATAGATTTGCTCAGAAGTATTTGATGAGTATTTAATGGCCTTGGTTAATCCCTTTCAATAGATGTGAAACTAAGATTAAGAATTAAAATCCAAATAAGGGATTTTGGGGGGTTTTTTTTGCCTGTAGGCTGTGAGCAAACACTAATTTAGTCCACTTAAATTCGCAAGGTACTGAAAGCTGTTTGTTTGTGTTAGTGAAGCAAGGAGGCCAACCTAAGAAACCCATCTGAGAGGCAAAGGCTATCTCAGGCGCCGTGCTAACAAAATCACACAGCTTTTTTGATTTCCACTGGCTCTCGCCCTGCCTGCTCAGGGCACAGGCAGAGCCAGCTTGTGTCGGCCTGCAGTGTGCTGGTGTTCGTGTGCTCCCAGGGAGGCAGCCCCAGAGCCAGGTCTTCAGGCCAGGTTTATAAGGGCAGTGTGCCCAACTTTCTTTCATTGAAATAATTGATCTCTGAATCTTAAGGGGCAAATTATCTGTGAGGCACAGATGACTGAAAAGCTCTATGAGTGCTTATCTGCTTTTTAAAGTGCCAGAGTCCTTCAGAAAAAAAAAAATAAGACCTGGTCCCAATAAGGCATTGGTCAGATCTGGTGTAAGCAAACTAATTCTAATTCTCCACTGACATTACACCAAGCCCGCTTACCCAGGCCTCTGACCTGTGCAAGTTGCTCCTGCAGCACTCGGAAATGTGTTTTTAAACAGTCTCTGAGAGTACAAGGATGACTTGGTGAATAATTATCAAACTGGTGATTCAGTGGTGTTAGAGATTCATGACAGGCTCTCACTGTTTTAGCACTTTGGAGATGCAGATACCCTGAAGTGGCTCAGAAGACTATTCCATTTGTGGAAGAAATTGTTAATGATCACACTTTCTCAAACATTGTTTATTTTGCTGCAGTCATTAAAAAGGAAAAGGATTGCTTTGAAGAGATAAAAACAAGTGCTAGCCAAAGGTATATATATTATAAACTATGAATAAAGTTGTCAGTTTAAAGAAGTAACATTTTAAACGCATCACAACTTGATTCCATACCAATTCAAGTGAAGTTCTTCTACTTAAGTGGTACAGAATCAGTCAACTTAAAGAACAACAGTATTTGCAGATAAAAAAAAATAGACTAAATTTAAAAAAAAAAAAGGATAATTCAATGACTGAATTCACTGCCATGAAGAGGAAGGAGATTCCAAAGGCAAAAAGTAGCATCGAACCTGTAAAAAGGCCTTTACACTACATGTAATGAGTAGTATTAAAACCAGACAGAAAAACAAGAGAGGCAAATTTGCCTACATGCATTTGGCACTGTTCATAATAGATTTTGAAATTGATCTGTTATACTTTAATGATGATTGTGGGATTTTAAAGCTGTGGTAACATAGAATGGCCAAACAAAAATTGTGTTTCTAGGAATATTCCAAAATTCTGCTAAGACAAGAAGGATTAAATTTAATCTCTGGCAGTGTATGTGTAAATGTAATATGTATTTTACCCAAAACTAATTAAAATCTCTTCCAATAAGCTACAGTTTTAATTTCAGTGAACAATAATTTGAGCAAAATTTATTAAGCTTCAAATACTACCTAAAATAGAGTAACACAATATTTTATATAGACACAGTTGTTTATTTTGTGTCTAGGTGACAGGTCTTGAAAGCATCACAGCATCTTTTTCCTAGGCAGAGATGAACTTGCAAACTTCAATAACATCATTTTTATTCCAAATAGCATAAACAAGTCAAAACTAAGTGGGTTCTTACGTTTCACTTGAATATATTTCTACATTGATTATTTTGTTCTCTATTGCATTTCACTGTCCAGAGTTGTGCTGAACTTCTTGAGTACTAAGAAATTAAGGTTGGGCTTGCAGGCTGCCTCACTGCAGAATTCTGCCAATGTGTTATTCATGGGGAAAGAGAGGAGCTTGCAGTCTTCCAAGCATTCTGCCCAGAGAATCTCCTTTTTTGTGAAGATTCTTGAAGCATGAGAATAAACTGATAATGATTGATATTGTGCTTTGGTTTTGTTTTTTAGGTTTGGGTTTTTTTGCTCAGAGAATTTTAGCTCATCACGGGACATTGTTGTCAGTTAGGAATAAAGCTTAATAGTAGTGGTAGTGTTGCAATATAGGTCAGTTGTCATGGCATCATGAAGTCTAAGTTTTGCCCTG
This sequence comes from Caprimulgus europaeus, assembly GCA_907165065.1. The sequence continues at coordinate 16,383,759 of OU015538.1, read as the reverse complement.
TAAAGGTTAAGAACAATTTAAAAGAAGTTAAAGAGGTGATTTTTAGTTACATTTGAACAATGTGGAGGAATTCTGTGTAATACAAGACCCCTGTGTATGATACAGCATAAAGCTGGTGGTGATGGTCCTTTGATTCTGTTCTTAGCCCAACTACTAACCTAGAGCAAGTAACTTAGACTCTGGTTTTAATTTCATCACCTTTAAAGTAAAGACAGATTAGCAAAACTTGCACAAGATTATGCTGTTATCAGCCTGATTTTTGAAAGGTAGGTAAATAAATTGTTCCTTGCATTGACTAGATAAATTGGTCCAAATTCATTTGGTCTTCTCTCTCCTAGGTGAGATGTTAGATTTCTGCAAACTCATTTACATTTCCTCAGCACTAACACCTGTAGAATTCTGAACAGTGAATTGCAGTGCAAAGAAAAAAAATAATGCAAATAGTAATGTACTCAGATGAAATAAACCAAACACATTTTGTTGTTCTGACCTGCATGTGTTATTTGAAACAAAAATTTGTATTGATTCACTTTAGATACAAAAGTTTATCATTGAGGTATTGTTGCTGTAATGATATGCAGGTATGTCTGTCACACATACAATATGTTGCACAATGTTAATGCTTTCTGTATTGATTGATTCAGACCACTATTCCTCATAAGCAGTAGGAAGTCTTAAAGCCTGATGCAGATGCTGGAATGTGATTATGTTATGATGGAATGGAGCTTATTCAGCAATCCTGTGATTATTAAGGTAATGAGGGTAATTTATAGCCTCTTATGACCTACTGGTACCAGAAGCTAAAATGCAGGTGTTAGGGGAAACAAAACCATACTTCAAGATCTAATAGACACAAAAGCACATCAATTTTTGTTAGGTAGTGATAAGATACAAAATATAGCTTGTATAATTTATAGAGAGCCTTAATTAGTTCATATTTAGATCTTTAGGTCTAGTTAATATGCCAAGCCAGACATCCAAAGTGCTCTTCAGTTTAGTATTATTAGAGCAGTTACCTAATGTATTATTGTAATGTTTATGTGTACTCTAGTCAGTCATCTGGATGCTGCTGTGTAGATTATGCATATTAAGCCTGGCTCTGCTGATTTCAGGCTGATACTCTGACACTGAATGAAATAAATGTCGGCTTTTCTGTGGATTTCAGAATCATTCCTCAACTGTATGACAAATTATAACTATCCATCTCTATAATTTTGATGAAAGGTAAGTTCTCCATTGAAGCAAAGTTTCTTCATGTAAAAAATTTCCCCAAAGTATTTGCAAGTGCGCACGCAAGTATTTTACTACATATAAGTTTTGATTCTTGAAGTGTGATTAAATTGTTTAAAAAAAAGGATAATATAAATTGTGTGCATTTATTGAAATTTGTTGCTTTTTTAAATACCCTTTATATGCTGACAGAATATGCATTGTTTTATTTAATAATTTTTTCATCTCATTAGTAGCTAAAATTAACTGGTTCTCCACATTTAAATACTCATTCTGAAGTTTAAAGGTAAGCTTAATTGTGGTATCAGGTTAGTTTATAATAATTTCATAAATTCTTTGTCACAAAACTGGGCATGGATTCTGTTGGTGAGAAAATATTTCCAGGTATCTAGTTACTGTGAATTTAAGTAAAGGCAATGGAAATGCCATTTGAATCATCTGCACTGTGTTTGCATGGTACAGTCACGTCACAGAAAATAATCTGCAGTCATTCACAACAACATCACTGAATTACTTTATTAGAGCGTTCCTACTGGGTGTTCAAAGTACACATTGGTAGAAAAGAGCTGTCTCCAACTGAAGGGAGTGGGAGATGAAGCATCTAACTTTTTAATAATGAAAGATCAACAAAAAAAGCAAGTAGAACGGTGATAATCAGCTGTCAGTCTCAGCTCTCAATCATACTGGTAAAAATATCTCCAGGAACTTCATGATTTAGACTGGAAAGCAACATTTGGTATAATGAATAATGCCAGAAAGGATAGGAAAGAAATAATGAGGAAGAATGAAATACACATAAAATAGTGTTATAGAGTGATTTATGAAAGCTGGTGTTTCAGAAAGAAATGAAAATACATGCTTCAAAGAGAAAACATGGAAATTAGTAGCACAGAGAGAAAAAATCTGCTGTATTAAGGAAGAGAAGGAGCAAACTCGCAGCATATGGTTAGTTTTATTGTCTAACACAAGGTGTTGCTCGGCTCTCGTCCTTCAGTTTGCGGTATAAAGCACCAGCATGTTTGTCCATAAGGTTAATACTACTGCACAGCCTGTGAAAGGTGCCAGTGTGGGGGAAGGGCAAAGGGTAGGGGTTAATATGCTCAGTCAGCCAGAACTGAGTTCCAAATTGCATTTTTAAAGTAATAACCATTATTTTCCTGCCTGCTGAGATTTGGTGGTCATCTTTAGGCATCACTGCCACAGCACTTCACTAACAAAATTCAGCCAAGGTCTCTGTAAAGCAGCCCATACACCAGCTCTGAACAGTCTCTTAAGAAATCACTTAAGAAATGTTGTAAACAAGCAGACATAGCTTAGAAAGCAGGTTTCTCTAATGTCATTTTACAATTTAATTTAAAGTATGTTTCTTAAATATAAGGTGGAATTAAATATCTAACTTTTTAGAATGTGGAAACAGGAGAAACTGCCCTCTGAAATACTGTTGTATGACGCCTACATGCTGAAGTGAGGTGGCTTTGTGCTTTTTAAAACTAATTTTTCCAGAATATGCTAATCATAAACTAGAGTAGACACAAGTTACAAAAGGAGACAAGAACACAGCTATGCTAAATAATTCAGCAAAAACTATTTCAGGTGCTTTTGGGGGCTTTTTGCATCTGTCCTTGTGTTTTCTTCTTGAATCATTTCATTTCTGTAATCTTACTTTTACAGCAGCAGCCATTTAAAGAAGCACTAAATCATAGGCAGTATAATCCCTTTTACACAAAGGAACAATTTAAAAAGGATAAACTTCATTTTTATGGGTTTCACTGAACTGTATCAGGGAAGTGTTGTCTTTTCCCATTCATTTAGTTACTGTGTTTGCCTTGAGCTCACAATGTGTTTTGCCTTGTAAAATCTTGAGTGTTCTTCATTCCTGCATCTGGCAAAGAACTGACATAGTAGATAAAAGATCTCTTGATCTGTTCCCTTGTGTTGTCCAACAAGTGATTCAGGCTTGCAGCTACATATCTATAAACTCCACGGACTCAAATCTGAGGGTCAAGTACAATTTCTTCTGAAGCAAAATTCAAAACACTAAATGTAAAGTAAACAGAACTTTGAATGTAATAAAAATGCATCTGTTGAATACTATCTCTGATATGTTTGGTTGGACTGTTAGAAAATTTTGGCCTTTGAATAAAATCTACTTATGGATATTATTAAAATACCTGATAGAACAATTATGCCAGGATTAGTCTTAGATATTACTTAGTGGTAGGATTATTCACCCAACCAGGTTCCTGTTGTTACTCACTAATTTCACCATTATTGGTTTTCAGTTTGAGCCAGATTGATGAACTCTATTGCATTTGAGGAGAGATGTACCCTGCCAATTTCAGCTAATGCATGTCATTGATCACGGTAGGTGAGAGACATTGGTCCCTACTGATGTAGTGAAGCAGGCGAAGGCTTTATATAAATTCTCTGTGTCAGTAAAACTATGTTTTTACTGCAGTATGTTGTATAATCAAGGAATGAAATTACATAAAACATAGATCTGTCATCATGAAGTTATTTTCCTTACTAAGTATACTAGTTTTCTTACATTAATAAAACATTTGCTCCTAATGAAGACACAACCTGCAAATCCATTGCCAACACAGCCATAATTTTCTTTCATTTTGATTTTAATCAGATTTCTTTAATGGAGGATCAGTTGCAGGTGCCTGAGTCTGAAAAGGAGCAGATGTGAAAGATCAGGTAGGATCTGATGCCTAATTTAAATCAAAAGGTTTCTGTTCAACTTCAGATTTTTTTCATCTCTGGAGCAAATTCTGAAATCTTTTGCTTTCACAAGGTGTTCATCCAGTATTCTTTCAGTTAGTTTATTTCTTTCCACATAATTCCAGTTGCTACTGTCATGCTGCCCTTTGCAGAACAGAAAATTGAAGTTATCAGTGAACACCTGCACTACACGTTTTTAGACTGGAAAAGTACGGAATATCCAACAGAATGTGTGGGAGAAGTTTCTAAAGAAACAAAATTCAGCAAAGTGAAACAGTGAGACTAGGTCCTCAAAAATTTCATGGAAGCAGCCATCTTCACTCACACAGGCAGACTTCAGCTTCATTAAGCCCTGTGTGTTAGTACATAATTTTATACTGTACTTCTTTTGTCTCCGCTCTTTGAAAGTCGGCTGTTACATGAGGCACAGAACTGAATAAGGATCCTGATGTGATGGAGATCTCATCCATATAGCTCCCTGTGTTTCTTTCTCTGCAAGCTGACAGTCTTTTGTAACATAACTGTTTCTTCTTTCTCACTCTCCAGAACCATTTTGTGAACTCGTGAGGCTGAGTTAGGTACAGTGGAGAGAAATAGACTGTTTTATGGACATCTCTTGAGGAGGCAGAATTGACCACAAGCGAGACTGACAGCAATGTCATTAGTTTATTGATGCAGCGTGCTAGGAAACAGAACATTGTGTCCTAAATGTGGAGGACTTTTTACTTCGTGCAAGGGAGACAGCAGGGTAAATATGCATGGAGGGTCGAGAAGATATATGTTCACTGTGTCAGTGAGCAATGGCAAGAATTTTATTCATCGATGATGCAAGGGTAAAGAAGCAGAGGTTTGTATTTCTCAGAAGGCATTGCTTATTCTGGCAAAATGTAAATATATCAATCTATAACTGCCTAACAGTGCGTGATGTGAATAATTATTTTGGCCCCAATTCATTTTTTGGTGGAATTTAACATTGGTGGAATTAAAATCCAATCTTTTAACGATAGGTTTTGTCTCCCCCAGAGGAGACAGTCCCCTGTTTGGCTGAATGCCCTTCTCAGAAAATCTCAGCAAAAACGAATCTCGTTCTGAATGCGTCAGTGTTAAAAGTATCTGAAAGCACTACCTTCTTTTTACACCTAATGCTTGGCCCAGCCTTTTTGCAACGTTTTTTGTACAAGACAATAATATCCAGCACGAAGACTGATTAAAAGTTTTCCATATAGCTTCTAGCTGGTTGCAATTTAGAACGAGTTGCTATACTGAGATGCTGAAAACTGTAAACAGTATTTGCATTCTGTTATGAATATTTTGCATAACGTTAAGGATGTTTTCTTTATCCCCATGTGGGTCTGTTTTGAGCCCATAATGTACTGTGAAGTTTCAGTAACACAGAAAAATTTGTTGAGCACAAACAGGCCGGTATCACAGCAGACGTAACAGCACTCAAGCAAAGAGTGTTTTGCATCAAAAATGTGTATACATTTGCATTTTTGATGCAAAAATCTACTTAATCAGCACTGCAAATGAAGCCCATAACTGAGGCAGTGCAAAATTCTATGAAATTGAAAAGTTCTGTGTGATTTCTGAAAAACAAAGTCTATTTTGCACAGCTCTAACTACAGCTAATAACTAACATGGCAGAAATACTCTGAACTTCATGATTGTAAGTTTTTAATGTCCTTAGCTCTGTAGAGTATGCCTTTTTACCATTTCTTAATTAAGTATTTATCCTGTTTAATTGGTAGGAAAAGGAAAAGCTCAGAAAGACTGAAATCTGAATTTTAAACATTGTCATTTTAGGCATGTTGATTTTTGTTCCTAGTTTTAGATGCTTAGAGCATTATGTTGGGGAAAATTCAGCACACCAGGTTCCTACCGAAAGCCAAAGGTGTTGCAGATATTATCTAAGCCAGTTGTTTGTGTCACAACTGAGGTATCTGTTACAGAGATTTCTTCTGGAATGCAGCCTATGATTGCTGTCCAGAGTTGACTAAGAATTACAGTTTTATTCCCAGAATTCTGACTTTTGAAGATGTTCTTTTTTCCAGAATGGGTTCTGTTTTCTAGCATTTGTGATTCACCGTTAATTCATCTTTTGAGATGGATACTGCCTGGAAAAGGGAATGACCCCCATCCCAAATCAGCTTTTAATCCAGTTAATAGTTGTTATCAACAGTTATTTCTTTTGTATTTATAATTTCTTTTTTATGCAATTCTCCATGCTAGTGTTGATTGATTTTTAGAACAAGTGTCTACAATACAAAAATTCCACCAGACCTGACATTTAGTCTTACCCAGAAGACTGACTAGGCCATGCAAACTAAACAGTTTTATACCTGAGATGAGATGTATGTGAACTGGCAAGGACTGTTCCTGCAGGCAGATGACTACCATTTTTCTCTGCTGGCTGACAGAAATGTCTTGCTTTATCTCCCAAAAAGAAAGAAATAAATAAAAAGTGAAAAATTCCTAGTTTTTTAAACTAAGATTATAAAACAAAAATTAATTTCAAGATAGAATCAAAGGAAATATTTCTTTTTAACTCACTAGTGTTTTTTCTTTTTTGCATTAACATTGTTAAAAGGATAGACTTCTTTCACAGAGTAAGGGGAGAACTACTTTGTCAAGGGCCTTCTATATGCAGATTTTATTGTGTAAAAGGTTTAAGACATTTCACAAATACTGCAAATGTGCTAATATATTTTGAATCCTATGCTTGCGAGTTTAGGGGTTGCATTTCTAAACACTATAGTAAGTCTAAATAGGGAATCTCAGTCAAGTGTGAGGCTTCTTGTCTGTAAGGTATTTCCACTTGTAAGTGGAGTGCAGAATGTCACTGTCAATCCCATTAGTGCAGCTGATTGGTATTAAATTTGTTTTATTTGACATACTACAATATTTTTGCTTCAAGCCAGGCCTTTTGTACAAGATACAGAAACACCACATAATCGCAACAGACATTAAGGCTAATGGCAGAAAGGACCTCTAAGAACGTGTAAACTGGAAGAAATTAGCTTTCTAATTTTTGCGGTGTTTCAGATATATTTATTACAAAAATATTAAAAGATATTTTAGGAGAATACAGAGATTTAAGCCATGCCCTCTACACTCATGTTTTCCTGATTTACTGGACGGTAATTTTGTTCTTACAACTTTTCCATGTAAGGACATCCATTTTTTAACACATAATGTTGTTGTCATACCTTCTAGAAAATTGGGAAGATTTAAAGTAAGAGTCTTGGTGTTAGTTCCTCTGTTCTTAACTGGCTTCTGGATTGGTTTTATAAGGCTTTGGGATCCCAAGATCTGTCACCACAGGAGTAGTTCTCCTTCACTGTATGGATTCGTTAGTGTATATGCTGAATTCACCCTATGGCCTGGGGAACCATTGCTGAGAGGGAAACATTTGTACAATAGTCTCAATCTTTAAGCAGAGAGGCATTCGAAAGTAACTTTCTTTGTGGATAAATGTGCAGGAAGAGGATCCTGAATGCTGGACTGCTGATGTTTGTCTTGATCTTTATCTTTTCCTAACTGTCATGCAGAGTCTTTATCCGATTATCTGATAGTGGTTCAAATCATCAACAGTTGAATATAGCTTTGATGTCTTATGGGAAAATATTCAGTAAAGAATTTGAGAATCCCAATGATTTGCAATGGTATCTGCAAACTTGTTTGCAGTTTTGGAAGAGAAGTAAAAGCTGAATGGACTTGAGACTGAACTGCTCTTTTGCCTGCCATTGTAGGCCATGCAAATTAAGATATGTTGTCAAGGCACTGGGGAAGAAACAGCAGAAGAGGAGGAAGCCTCCATCAACACTGCCTGTTTTTATATAAATAGACTTTTCTCTCTCTGCCTGTCAGTCAGACATCCTCCACTAGATTCACACAGAAGCATTTATGCATGCCTAACTTAACATTTTACCTTGCTACAGTGCACTCCTATTGAAAAATAAGGCTCAGATACTCCAATTGATACTAGTTTTATGCAGTAATATCAGGAGAGGACAGTTGCTGAACCAAAGAAACTCCTCAAACAAATAAACATAGTTGTCCTTCCTACACTGACACGTCAGTGTAATTACACTGATAATGGGACAACTGTCAAATTTTCATCTGCGTGACAGCTTTCTAGGGACTAACCTGGGTACCATTTCCGTCATCGTGAGCCAGCAAGCTTCCAGAATTCCTTGGTAAGAGAAAATGTTCTGGAGCAGAATGACAGCAAACATTTTAACTGTAAGGGATGTGAGAAAACAAGGGTATTATACATTAAGAATATTTATTAGAAGTATTTGTAAAAATAATTCCAGAAAAAGCCCCGTCCTATGTCTTAAAGTGAATTTCACAGAAGAAAATTTTCAGAAGATAGAATCAAATCTCTTCAGATATTTCCTGTAATATTTCTTATTACACCGGCATTTGGGGAAATATTTTTGTTTTCACTTAGTGTATCTTTCAGAACTTGATGCTACTGTCCATATTTTCAACAGATAACATGACATTCTCACACATAATTTTTCTGAGATCCTGTGATGACCAGAATTTCAACCATCATCATCTTGAAATATTGACAAACTACAGTTATATCAAGTCAAGCATCACTTCCTCTTCCTCAAATGTGCAAAGCAAACTATGGAGCTCTCAGAAATACAACAGACTGGTCCTTTAAGAGACTCGGCTCAAATCAGAGCCCAGAAAAGGTTCTCATAGTTCAAAATTAGCTTTAAAAAATTCCTGAGTAGAGGAAAAAGAATGTTCAAGGTGCAGTACAGTAAGGTGCAGTGGTGCAGTCCTTTTTTCTTTCTTTTTTTTTTCCCCCCCTTTCTTTTATCTCTTCATGGAAAGGATGTATTTATCTGGGGCTAACAATCCCTGACATTTAAAACTAACATGAGAAAATTGACAGGACAAATGGAAAACTGGCAGTCTGGGAGGGTAGTACACACCCCAAAAGATTAGCTTCTTTTGGTTGTTTACATTGTTTTCCACAGGCTCCCACACTTTTGTTTAAAAACAGTGACTGCATCAGGCTTTCATTCTTCTCTGTATGAAGATTACCTTCCAAATGGATTGCTGTTCTCTTTGTCTGTCCTCAAACACTGGATAATAGCAGGAACTGTAAGTGCTTCAGGTCTCCACAGGCTTTTCAGTGAAGTTTAATCCTTAAAGCCAGGAGGGAAGCATTAGCCAGGAAGCCAAGCCTGAGAACATGAAGGTGTGTGTATTCATATAGGTTGTATACAAACATAGTGGCTTTGTTTAGTATTAGCAAGCTCTGGGGAAAGCAACAGTGATTGTGTGAGAGAGACATAGGAGCCTGGGATTTTTCCAGTTTGCCTGCATGAGCTTTACTAATCTTAATGCCTGTTAGTGCTTTGTTGGTAACTCTGAGGCTGAGAAATGGGCAGCAGTGTCCTGACCTTAGAATTACTCTGAGTGGCAGATATCATTAGGTGCAGTGTGCTATCAATCTTACTGGGTGTCCTCAGCAAAATGGTGTGAGTAGTCAAAGTTTGCTTGAGGACACAGCACTATTGACTGCTCTGTTCTTACAGCACTTAGCTGCATTGAAAACTGTTGCCAATACATCTTGACCAGATCTGCCTCAAAACTCTTGAACTCACTAAGTGACCAGTGAAAACAGTACCTGTTTCTTTGGGTCTTACTGACCTTTTCTTTGCTGAGAGTGTTTGACCAAGCAATACCCAGGCCATCTAAAATGACTGTAATCCATTTTTAAGTGTATAAAGAAGGCTGTCAATGTGCAGATATTAAACCATGTCATGCCTAAGTCTTGCTTTCAGGCAAGGCTGGTATCTGTGTAGCAGTGGTAGCATGAACATGTGCTGTAAGAGCAGTGAGGGTTCTGTGGTCAGTTGCTAGAGATGTGTTTATGCTGCTTGCATAGTTTTTTGTTTGCATTGCGTGTCCCTGTGGTGAAGCTGGTCAGAGGCCAGGGAAGTGCATGAGCTGGGGAGCACAGCTGAGTGGTATTTGCACAGTGTAGTGTTACTGCTGCTGCTACATAGGTAACACAAATTTGTTCAACAGTGCCAGGAGACTCCAGTGTGAGAGGTTTAAAGGAGACAAATAATTGTCCTTCTGGGAGAAGGAAGAGATCCCTGTCCAGTGGAACCCACTAATATGTAGGTTATGGCTACTGTCTGTCCCTTTAACTGTAAGGAGCATGAAGTGGAAGACCCAGCAGGGGCACTGGGAGATTAAAACAAACAAACTCTTCTTTATACAGCTATTCCATAGTTTTTAATAGAAATGATATGTGGATGGTGCAAAGCTGCACCAGGAGCTGCTGTAATAATAATAATAATATATTCTGTAGATAAAAATAACAAAACATCTTAGGGAAAGTATGTGTGCTCCTTTGTGATTTTATGCTATACCTTTATGGACTTTTCCATAAGGATATGTATTAAGTCTGGTATATTAAATATATGTCTAATTACTTTTATTTTTAGTGGCTGTTGACAGAATTTATCCCAGCAGCTCTACTTTCTCATGTGTGAGAGAAGATATTCTATTACTTACTGCATGCAAAATCTGCATCTGGTTTTGTTCCATTCTGCTGCCATATAGCTATAGTATAGTGAGTAAGAGTTATTTCATTCTGTCAGAACACATAATCATCTCAGGTTAATTCAGAACTTCCCTTCTTTCTCCCAGCATTACCCTTTACTTTCATTGCTTCCTTTGTTTTGGGTCACTGGGCCAGGCTTACTGTCTTGTTATCAGAGTTTACAGTTCACAGTCTGAAACCCCTCCAGTTCTTAACAGATGTTGCAGACAAGAGATATTTAACCACTAGTGCTGCACTGATAAACAGAGCCATCATGGCAGAAGGTGAAGAATTGCATTCAGAAATAGAAATGACACAGTAAGATATTTTACTAGGGCTTATCTTACAATTATTTGATGTTTAGAAAAACTAAGCATCAAATAATTGAACCTTTCCATTGTTTGCCTTCAGTGATCTCTGGGATTTCAGTTCCACTGCTTTAGGAAGCTCTAACCAGATGCAGCAAATAACTAATATTGCTCTAAATACTGTATTCTGCAGCAGCTCTCTTCTTTCATGGAATTGTATATCAGGTCCTGATCATCAGTTTGAACAAAATGATGGCAACTACAAAGCCCCTGGACTTTTGGTCTAAAACAAACTCTTATGCAGCTAGGTCTCTTTTGTAGAAGATGACTCCAAACCTTGGCATCAGACCTGAAACCCACTAAATCTGTGGATAAGCTGATGAGTCCAAAGTCCAGGGAGAATTTTTGGCTGAAACTGCTTCAAATAATAGGATAAGAGACCTGTTGGTTCTCTGTAAATAAATGTGTCAACACACTTTTGTGTAACTTCATCGAAAACAGCAGTAGGAGCTCTTTCCCAAGCAATGCAAGAAGTCTAAAGCAATTTATGTCCTCTTGACCTTGTGACTTGTTCAGCGAACTTACCTTTTATCATCCTAGTCTCTTTACTTTTTTTTAACATCATTGTAACTTAAATGACAACTGAAGTAAAACCTAAAATTTGGCTTTCTATCTAAATATTTAGAAGTAAGGATAGGCAGAGCAGTTTCCATAATCATTCCAGTACAGCATTTTCCAGCCAGTTTTTTGTTTCTCTGCTTAGAATGTTCAGCAGGGGATGTTCACCATATGTTTCTATAACGTTTAGCCAAGTTACATCCTGAGCAGAGCCTGTGGACCATTAATAAAACGGAAGTAAATAGTAGTAATAAGTAATAAGGATCATTCAGAGATGACCTTCCCTGGTGACAGAGCTTAGCTATTCATAACCTTCTGGTAAACACAAATGATGGAACAGAGGAAAATGATATATGAGAAACAGGTGTAGCATCTGGGGAGCACTGTACTCTTGAGCTGTTTGACATGCTCCTTACATCTGCATTTAATAGAAGAGTAGAAGTTATTACTTATCTTGGCAAATTGGATATGAGAGGTAATTAGAACAGTATCCCCTTGAAATTTCATGAGCTTGTAAACTGAGCGTCAGAACTTTACATTTCCAGTTCATATAATCAAATATAGTTGAGAATTGCCATCACCATTTTAGTGGACTAATCTGTATAAAATAGAAAATATGGTCATCTTCAGGATCCAGTTTGATTCACACTCATTGCTCTTTACCAGTGCTGCTTTCTGATAGATAAATAGGCCAGCAAATGGGACACAGCCTGAGATTCAGTGGACCTGGACTCAGTTTGCTGCTGTGCTGTAACCTTGTCTGTGACCTTAGAGCTGGATATGCAGACTGTCTTGGTATGTTGTAACCTGATGGTGCAAGATCAACAGCTCTGAGGTAAGTACCTATGCCCCTGTGCAGTGGAGGGAATTAGGAAGTGGAATTCACAGTAGCCAGCACAAAGAAGCGACATCATCCACACTAATCAATAGGAAATGATGAAGAGGAGGATGTATATTAAAACTTAAATTCCTTGTCAGTTTAGGAGTCTAGACTTGCTTTGAGGTTGTATATATTAGATCATAATCTTAGCTGGAGTTGAATAACTGTGTTATATGTGTCAATAATCATCACTATTTTCTCTTAATACACATCTAAAGAAAGATGTAATTCTATTTCCCGCTATCTCCTTTCTTATAATAAGTTTGTGGCCCTTTAATTTCCTTGAGTGGTGGAAATAATCTTCCCAGAAGCAGGTGGTAGCATTATACTATCTTTGTGTTAGTATTCCTCTGTGGTGTGGTACTGTAGGCTCATGTTTCCTACTCCCTGGAATATGTTTATTTAACACTTCTTTCTTTCTCTCTGTAAAATGTACAATTCTTTCAGCTGTTGAACCACTGTATTACAAGAAGCCCTAACCAACTGTTTTTACTCTAGCAAGCTGCTATGCTTGCTGTGTTTCCTGCAGAGCATGATAATGCATGTAAAGTATGGCCAGGAAAGCCCACTGGAATGCATTACGTAGAAGGGACAGACAGCCTGAGTGGGTTTGGATGTTACACCTCTACTGAGCCTCTCTGCTACTGAGTCTAGCAAGAGGCAGTCCTAAGTGTGTCGTCCTTTCAAGTATGAAGAAGAAATGTAGAATTTTATGCACTGTAGGCACCACAGTGATTACCAGTGTTATGAAGGTAAATAGAATAAAAGTTGTGAATTTTAAATGTCTGAACTACTGCAGATTTAATTTCTACTTGTCATACTGTTACAGTCAGGGAAAACAAAGCTTATGCCATTGTGTCAATGTTGTCTCTGTTCATTGGATAGTTTAGAACTCTAGTGCATCTACTCTGGCACCCTTCACAATTGTCTTCTGTAGGAAAAAATGTGAAATTTAACTACATTTCCTGAAGTTGTTCTTGGCCTCCTGTCTCCCTGTTTTTCTTTGTAGCATCTTTTGAAAATGGAGGAAAAAGAAAAAAGCATGTACTGTTTGTCCTGATGTTTCCAAGTAAAGCATGAGCAGTTGCAGAAGGGACATGTTTTGCCCACTGTCCATTTTCCCATTCTGTGTCTATTGTTCCATTAAATCTTTAATGCAAAAGCTTCATATGCTTATCTGCTTGATTAAGTATACACTATCTTCTTTCATCTTCATCATTAAACTGACAGTAATTACACAAAATTGAATGCATGACCTCTAAGTCTTTGCCCCACTAAGTATACCGGAGAAAGACTGGTTATACTCTAATCTGCTGTCATCAAAGTTACAAAGATTTAGTTCCTCCAATTCAGAGACAGTGATTCACATGAGAAAAAAGGTGCAGATAATTACCATTTATTACCTGCAATACAGATCAGGTCTGTATCCTCTATCTGTGTTGGCATGAAAAATAACCACTATTCCGTGGAGCAAAAGGTGATGACCCACTGGCTAATGAAGTGTCGAAATGAAGCCAGGAAAAGGGATTGAATTTCAAAGTCAATGAAACGTACAGGGGAAAAAAAAAATTGTAAATATTCTCTTTGTTTTCCAGGATTTAACACTTATTTGATTTTTTATTTTTGTTATTAATTCAATACTGCAGGAAAGACTTTACCTAAAACTAAATGTTTTTGTTGAAAATTGTAGCATGTTGAGAAGGGTTAAAAATGTAGGCAAACCCCCATGTTATTCAGGTAGAGAGCTCTTCTACTTTTTCTGCTTCTGTGAGATTACGAGTTTGATACAACTGACTATTATGGTTGAAGTAAGACAGCATTGCTTCTGTGAAATCATCCCACAGACTTTGACAGTCTGTAGTATTACTTCTGGTGCTTCACAACAGAAATCTAGTTCTGCTTTGCTTTGTCTAACAGGGAATGGAGTCAGACCATGCTGGTTTTTTGCACAAGAATCAGGAATAAATGTCACTCCAAGCACTTCTCAGGCAAATAGCTACATATATATATTTAACATTTTGACCTAGTTATAACTGGGTCTAATGAATCACTAATATTTTTTAATTTAAACAGACATGAAAACTAGTAAAATGCAGTTCTTCAAAATATTTCTCTGGTATAGCAGCTTTGATTTAAATTATTCCAAGAGAAGCTATAGTGTCACTGGTCAACTTCTAAGCTACTTTTCAGGAATACAAAAGAATGAAAGTTTATTTGCTTTAGTTTGGAACTAATTTATTCTAGCTGTTGCGAAAGTTTTGTTTGTCTATACGATAATTTACTGCTTTGGTTGCTAACTTGCATCAGCTGGCACATAATGAGATCAAGTAACAGCTCAGCCTTAAGCTGTCTGTCTGTCAGCATATTAGCTATTCTGTCATGGAATAGGAACTAGCAGAGCAGCTTGGATAAATCAGCTTTCGCAGTTGTCATTTCCTGCTATATGGGGACTTTATGTTAGAATGTATTGCCTAGATTAGGCACGGATTGATAGCTGTGCTCTCCAGGAATGATGAAGAAATATCAGAGATGATCATTATCCACATAGTCAGCTTCTTCCAGCCAGTCACTGCTTTGTTTTCCATGGGAATAACTCTAACCCATCCGTACAGCTGAGCTCATGAGAGAAACAGTGAAAAATTACATCTGCAAGTGCTTTTGTAATGGAGCCGAGCAGCTGGCAGAACAGAATTCCAGAGAGCACTGCATTGGTTGGACACAGTTTCTTACAAGGTTTAAGGAAACAAGAAAGCAACATCAGATTTCATTCAACAGGAAGTTTGTAGAAGGAAAAGGATAAAATAGAAACAAAGAAACAAAGAAAATTCGGTTTCTCCAAAGCAGTGTGAAATGCTGAACTGTGTCACAGGACTAGAACAAAGGTTAAAATTGGAATCTACCGTATTGTACAAATCTTAGCCCCAATTTCAATCCCAGTGCATATCAGAGCAAATCAAAGCTGCTGTAAGTTAAATGGTGGCAGTCATGCACAATAGAGTATGAGACCTCTTCTTTTTTGTGAGTAGTTCTGTCTAACAGGGTTACACAACTTACAGACGTGCTGCATGACTCGGGAAACCACGTAGCCATCAGGCAGCAGCATAGCAGAATCTGACACAGATGAGCTATGATTTGTGGGTTCTTTTTAAATGTTCATAGCTTTTACACTACGTTGTTTCATTACTTGTAGAAAAGGTAGAGAAAAAGTTTCTGTTAAAATAAATTTCTCTTAAAGTTTAAAGGTACTTCATGTTGCCACATTCTAGTTTATCTTGATCCATCATATCAGATCTTGTCATGTCTCCCTTTCCAGCTATCCTCCTTTAAAACCCTCTTGTCAGAAAAGCTAGAATTAAAGAGCTTCTGTTCTTTTAGCCACCTAATGAAGGAAACAAAGACCACTGACAAGTTTTTCTGCAGTGAAGTGGGCTGATGTTACAGCCTTCCTAATCATGCAGTTGTGTAGCAGATAACTAACACTGGCCTTAATATTTCATTGTATTTTACTCATAACAGCTTTTCCAGTCCTTGTAAAGTTGTTGGGATGCACTCAGGTGGGGGAAACAACCCTGAAGAAAAGTTTTCTCTATCCACTCCTGGCAATTGGAATGCATTTATTTCTTTATAATGTGATTGCAAGTAGTGAGTTTGGAGTCCCCACATCTTACTTAAGATGGCATTTCTGGGCACAAAATGTTTCCATTCTGGCATAAGATGGCAGCAAACAAACTGTTTGTTGTGACCCCAGCCTTAGCCAATGGCTGTTTTAGTGAGAGGTGTCTGAGGATGATTTGAAGATGTACTAGCTAGCTGGTCATACTTAGCTTTTGAAGCTGCAGAGGATTGTGGTGGAAACTCTGGGATTTAGGGTGCACTGCAATACCTTCCACTTATTTGTGAAAGGAAGACATGGGATTTGGTCTAAAACTGTACGTGATGAGTAAACAGAATAGCGTTGAGTCCCATATGGAGGTTTCAGCATGATTAACCAAGCCAATGGCACTGAATGAAAGGATCTGTATCGCTTAAATACTATTCTCTGCAACAGATACTGCTAAGAGCAAACACCATGATACACAAAAATTAAAAGACTATATAGGCACAGGTTAATTTTGTTCAGTACTAATACATATCTCCTAAACAAAAAAACCCACTGGTTTTTCTATTCTCTTACATTGTTAGGAACTCGATCATGTGGTTTAGGGGTTAGTTTTTCTCTAAATTTTTGAGATAATTTTTACAGCCAGTTTTGGAACAGTAAATAAACATACTCAAATGTGGCATTTGAGTAGCTGTGTGCCGTACACAGTGTTTTACTGCCTTACAAAAGTCTCACGTATAGACAGAAACATATTTAATGGGGGGGGGGGGGGGAACAGATTTTATTAAACTAATAATTACACGGAGTCTGCACCCTGTGTCTTTTGATCATTCTTGCCTGACTATATTCTGTTTCATAAGTGTGCAACCAGAAACTCCTAGATGGAAGCTGTCCCTGTTATTTAGAGCACCAGTTCAGGTAAAAATGATCCTTAACATAGATCACTGGCTCTAAGAAAAATCTGATTTCATAGTTGTCCATAAGAATCCTTTGATTTGAAAATGCTGTTTTTCTATATGAGCTATCTGAAGTCTGAATATTTCCACCAGCGATAAAAGATGAATAAGATTTCCCCAGGAGCATCTCCCAAACCCATTCCAATATGTCAATCTAGAGCTTTGCTAAGCAGAGCCTGCCATTCATGCCAAAGTGTGATTTGGTTTTGAGATGTGACATATGGGCACTGAGATTAAACCTCCTAACTTATCACTTACAAATTAAGCTAGGATTGAACGTCAGACACATCAAAGTTTTTTTGCCCACATCATAAACTGAACAGATTTTTTATAGTATTCTGACAGGGGACAAATATAAGAATCAAATCAAGCAAAAATTGTAAAAAAAATAAACAAGAAATGAAATAAAATATTGTAGGAGCTGAAACTTGAACTGGGAGGAGTTGATAGGAGCCTCTTTTGTACTTGTCTGAGAATGAAATAAATACTGTCTTGCAATTTGTGTAGCAATGTACTGGAGAAGAGTAGAGAAGGAAATCTTTAACTTAGAATGATAAGGTTCCTGACCCCATTTCTTCAAATGCTTGTTGTTCTTCTTCTTGGAGCTGTTGTTTTTTGGTTTGGTTTTTTTTTTTTTTTTAAATGCAGATATGAATGGGTAAAAAAAAAATCTTATTTCAATCCATTACTACTTTTTCAGTGCTCGTCTGAAAACATGTTGAAAATCTGAACTCCAACATGAAGCCCCAGATATTGCAGGGTACTTGCTCATGTGCTGGCCTTTAAACACAGAATAAGCATTATTGTCTTTAATACTAAGGCTCAGCAGTAAATAGAGAGATTTTTTTACCTCAGTTGCCACCTTTACACTACTCTATGGGACTCCATGGTCTTCACTGATGGTTTTCTAGCATCTGTATAGAAGCAAAGGATAGC
The DNA here is from genome assembly GCA_907165065.1 of Caprimulgus europaeus. The sequence goes on along the minus strand of OU015538.1, from coordinate 16,365,923 downwards.
CTATGAATTGTGTTGTTTGAAGTGATATTTTTGTTTGTTTACCTAATTTCCTCTAAGCCTTTGAAAGAAAAGGAACATATGGACACTATATATAGGAATTATTTCTCTCAAAATAAAGTGCAGCTACCTGTGGGACTCAACAAAGCAGCTGTTTAAAGATCACACTAGTTTTTGAACAAGAAATGAAAAACATGATTTCAGGATCACTGTGCAGATCAGCAACATCTGTGTTGAACGCAGCAATCTAGCATCACCTTGTTTTTGCAAAAGTACAGGAATCAGTTTAAACCCTTGGGATTTAAAACTAATCAAATTAAAGATCAAGCCATCTTTAAACAGATGAACACTGATGTCATTTTCTTAATAGAATGTCATTACTATTGAGAGGAAACAGTGAGACACACTCTGTTGTCATGGTTCTTTTCTCTTTTAGCAAAAAGCGGTGTAAGTGACATTGAAACCATGTTCAGACATTGCCAAACAGACTGCTTAAGCAGTTTGGGGGCACACATCAAGCTATTGTTCTTACCACTTTGGCAGTCAGTAAAGTCAGAGCTAAACAAAAAGATCTGGTCATATTCCAAGTGAAAAAAAGTGACAATAAGAGTTTATAGTTTGGTGGGCTGAATCCTTCTCACGGTCTTATTGTGCAACCCATGTTCATTTCTCCCTCCTTGTAGTGATCACTGAAGATGGAGTTCTTTGTTTACAGCTTCAAGTTTGTTTGTTTTTTTTCAGTGAGAAACATTGGCCATCAGACCTTTTTCCAAAAGCAGCATGAGAAACGTGAATGTGGTAGTCATCCTTGGGTTGAAAGGATCAAATAATTTAAAATTCAGATTAGTGTTTCAGGCACTTCCAGCAAAGTTTTTTACTGTTTACTCGTCTGTTTTCATCCAAATTTCAAGAACAGAGGTCCAAGTTTGATAGACCTGATTTATTTAAACATTTTATTTAAATATTTTAAAGTAATTTTTTGAAAGCTTCCTGAATAAAGACATAAAGAGTTACAGAGCTTAGCTGCTATTTCTACATGCCTTTTTGTCTAAAGACATGCCTGTGAATTAATATTTCTGTAATGAATCTGAAGTGACTGATGATCACAACCCCCAGAAGATCTAATTGTAGAAACAGCTGAGAAGGCAAAATTAAACATCAAGGAATATTTTAAAGCATGGTCACAAATCTCATCATTGATCTAGCCATAAAAAAGCAAACTAAGCTGATAGTTAGATTTCACCATGACAGTTAATCTTATCTTTACTGATTGTTAGCTGTGCCCCTATCTGAGAATAAAGTAACCATAGTCCTCGTGTAGGACTTACCTTATAAATAACTATACAACAGCAGGAAAATAATTTTCTTGATTTCCCATTTGGCATGGATTTCAAGTAGCATATTTAAACAATGCAAAAAGGTCTGCACAGAAAGCGGTGTGTTTCAAGTGTCTGTTAGAACTGTGATCCCTAATCTATCAAAAAATGTGGTGCAACATCTATTTCCATAAGCTTTATCTGGCTTAGCCATCTGATTCAGAAGAAACATGTATTATTTATGTATGAAGAAACAGAAACTGCAAGAGAGCATAAAAAAGTCCATTTTGATTAAGTCAGCTGATGCACAACAAAATTTTGGTAGCTGATGATGTTTCATAGAGGAAAAACCTATTTAGATATCTAGATATTAAAAGAGTTTTTCACAGAAATATTTTAAATATTTAACTATGCCATTAAGTCTTATTAACATTATGTTTTTATTTTTAATTTAAAAAATTCACAAGTCTTCCCAAGTCTTTCATCTTGATGAGGCTATGTATTTGTCTTAATAAACATTCTATGAATATTTAATGTTAAAAAATAAAATACACATATATTTGCCCTTTTTATAAGAGCTTCATGGAGATAACGTTGAAGTTGCTATTTTGTGTACTAGTTAATGTATATTTTTTCTACAAGCCATATAGTGCATTACTATTTATACAGAAGCCTGGTTATAATGATGCTTTTGGCATCTGGTTTGCAGTTATCCGAGGATGCTCTAGTGTCTTGCATTTCTGAATAAACAATATTTATGAGTTAGGAAAATGTGATTCTCATGGAAAATTCAGTAAGAATGTCTTCCCTTAAGATCAAGCTTATGAAAGAAGGTGCTTGAAGCATATCAAGTGGAATTTCCATATGTGGATGGAAACTTCCTCCTAGGGATGGTTCAGCAATAATATAATATGACAATAACGTACCTGGCTATTCTTTGTTTCTTCTCAGAAGGGTTCACTGTAGAGCATTGTTGAAAGGGAGTTTTCACAGGAGCTGGAGAGAGGCAGTTCAGATATGTGCAGTTCCATAAGATTAAGAAGAAAAGTTTGCAAAGCCATCAGGCAGTGACTGCATCTTCCTAACTGACGGCTTGGCAACGGTGAGCCTGTTGCAGCTTCTTTCTGATTGTATTTGAGAATAGTGGACAGTTGCTTTATTGTTCGTACACTGACTGTATGGTCAAACATCTAGGCTGATACTACTTTTTGTGCACAGAAAAGAACACCTGGTACACTGTGGCTTTAATCTAAGAATCAGCTTTCTGATTTTATCCTAATCTCTTTGATAGAAGTGTGATATAAAGCTGGATGCTGTCCTTGGGCTGGATACTGTCCTTGCCTAATTGTTTTTGATGCCTTCCTTCTGTAGTCAGCATCAGTGAGCTCGAATGTTCCAGATGATGAACTTTAGCCATGGTCACTTTTGCATTTGCATATGCACCACTAAATAAATGTGAATATGCAGCATAAAGGTGTATAGTATATATAGTAACTGCAATACAAGAGGCAGAGATAGCATGTGCATGCTAATTATTTTTACTCTTGTGTACTTATGCTGCATTTTCTCTCTCCCACCCTACTGAAGGTGGTCATATGCCATCTTGATACAGTTGGTGTAATGGACAAATAAAAAGAACAGATAAAATATTCTTCAGTTACTGAATCGCGTTTGTCAGTTCAATAATTTTTTTCATATTAAATGTTCCTTTTATTTGCTTGTGTTTAAAGATTATTTAAGTATTGTGAAAGATTGAGATGTGAATTCTTCACACTCATTCTTTACTACTAGAACATTATTACCAATAAATCAAAGAGTTCTCTTCAGTGATATGCAGTTTAACATTTTTTTCTTCAAGTAAATGTCATAAGTATGCTGCTTGCTGCCTACAGAAGGGTTTGTAATATATAAAGGTTACATTCAAAATAAATAAAACCTAACACACAAACTCATTCTGGCAGTAATTTTTCTCCTTAGAGCATCCCAGCTACTCTCTATATATTACAGTATGTTGGCCAAAAAATGTTTACTTCCCAGCTTAGTGTTGGGTGTCATTTCAAGCCCATTAGGTCAGACCTGAAGAGTGATTGTTCAGAACTCTTGTAACTCTTATAAAAAATTACTATTTTGGTCACATTAAGACTTTTGCCTCACCCTCTTCCCATCTGTTTTAAATGCCTGGATGCTCAAATATCCATGTAGGAAGGTGTTAAAATAAGTGCTCATCATCATGTCTTGAAGTAAAGCAACACATGTCACATGAATGCTCACTCTGATATCTTCAGACTTCCAGAGCAATGATATTTCTAAAAGGTTGTATTCCTCATTCATTGCTATGTTTCCCAGGCACAGATGCAGGTTTCGAAGGCTTTACTTCCAGAATGCAGTTTTTAATTAATATATTTTAGCACAAGCTTTATATTTAGCTTCCCTCGTGAATAAATTATTCTACTGCTTCTGAAACCTGTGGAAATATGATGTTATTTTTAATGAGTATGAAGACATGTTTTCTGTTGAGATTTCCTAAGTCTGGAGTGGATATATGTTGTTGGAATATGCCATTTGAGTTTTTCCTTTTGTCTTAAAGATTACGAAGAACAAACTTTCTTTTTGGCATCCATTAACTGATATGTTTTAGGTTTCTTTTCATTTATGAAGCTATAACAGTGAATGTTTTCAGGCCATCCTTATAAACCAGTTATGACTGAAATCATATTAAATAGTAACTGTTGGCATGATATCCAAAGGAGGGCACCTGGAGATGGAATTAGATTTTTAATTACTTCAGTTAATTAAATCAAATTTACTCATTGACTCAAATATGATACAAGTCACAATTTTATAGACATGTATCACAGTTGGAATCATAAATATGTAGACACAACTATAAATCTTGTATGTAGAACTGTTATAATATTTTTGTAAAAACCCAAGTCCTTTACAAAACAGCATTTCTTGAAAATGGGAATGTTCATTTTGATAACTAAGGCAAGCTAAAACAGATGTTGTAGATGCTTGTATCTTTATTTGAAATTATTGACAGATTTCATGTTGATAATTTTGAAATGTTTAATTTTCAGAAGTTGTTTTTTGATTCATCTAGCTTTCTTTGCTTTACTATTTTGATCTTGTTTTTTCTGTTATCTATTTTAATATTAATATGGGAATCTTTTAATATCTCAACATTATAAAGATTTTCAGATTTTTATCAGGTTTCCAGCCATTTTTAAAAAATACAAAACTAATATTGAATTTCATTCTAACCCAAAGTAAATATTAACTGGATTTTTTCCATTTTGACATTGAACTTGATTAATATCTGATACAATCTTGTTAACACATTCAGAATTTAAGTTTGTGTTAACAATAAACTTGCCATCTTCAGCAATGGATTTGATTTTTTTTTTTTTTGGTCCAAATACATTATGATTTTAGTTTGCTGGAGGTTTCTGACTTATCAATTCAAGTTGGAAAGTTCTAATAATCACCAAACAGTACTGTGTAAGTTAACTTACATAGAGAATTGTAGAATCACTTGGTTGGAAAAGACCTTTGAGATCATTGAGTCCAACTGTACCTGTCCAATACTAAACCATATCTCCAAGCACCCCATCTAGCTGTCTTTTGAACACCTCCAGGGATGGTGACTCAATCACCTCCCTAGGCAGCCCCTTCAGCTGATTAGTACAAACTTAATTTAGTAAATACCAAATACAAACCTAAAATTTCTTCAGGTTCTGACGTCTTGTCAGTACGTGCTGATTGCAGCTTGTGGTGGCAAGCCTTTATTTGCCCATAGGAAGCATTTTTCTGTTCTAATAATAAACTGCCGCTCTGTGGAAGGTATCTGGGAACCTTACTGAGAAGCATGAATTTGAACATAAGGCAATTTTTATGCTGCTAAATGTGAAATCATAATGTTTTTGCTGCTTAAACCAAGCTTATTTCACAGCCTGATTTATTGTGGCACAGAAAAAAAAAAAAAGAGAAAAAACCATGAGATACTGAGTCACTGAAGTGAATAAATCTTTAAGAAAGTTTTAGCACTGCTGTTAATTTGAAAATCTGCCTAAACCTCTTCTGTATTGAACACATTTTTATGTGTACTGTATAAAAATGGTGGCTGCTCTTTCTCAAAACTAGATTTAGTTTTCTCGTAGTGACAGGTGTGTGATGGTATTTTAAAAGCCAGTTCTGTGGCACACAAAGATCTGAAGAAAGGCAAGTAAAGTGAGGAGAGCCTTGCTCAGATTGTTTTGATGATATGTAGGGTGCCTAACTCAGCTTCTCATACAACATAAACAAAACAACCCAGGCCTCCAGATAGATGAGGAATTGGCAGTTGAAAAGATGGCTTGGTGGTCAACAATAGAAACTAATTATCATTTCATCCTGCTAATAGTACAGATGCAAAAAGTTTTTGACGCAGGGTAACTGACTGGCTGAGTGTCTTTAGTGAACAAAGTTAAAAGACATGATTAGCAGCACACTTCAAGAAGGAAGCATCAAATCTCTTCAGAGGAATCTGTTTTGAGAATAATCATCAGAGAACTTACAAAGTCAGCTTTGTTGACAAGAAGAGAAAAACAGCATTCTAAAGAGTTCTTCCTGTTGAAAACATCGAGTTTGAGCACCTGGGGTTTTCAGCTAGGTTAAATTGTGCCTCATGGAAAACACACACGAGGAGATCGGTAGATTTTTTGCTGTGGTCCTCAGTCAGATTGAAGATTTAACTCCTTAGTTGGGCAATATAGAGCATGACCATCCCATCCCATCTGTATTAAGATCAGCAATATCAGCAATGAACAGAACATCTGACCCAGGCTTATGTCAGAACAAACTCCTTTCCTGAAAAGGAGAAGGTTTTACCAGTGTGAATTGAGAAGTCTCTTAGGGTAAATGTGATGAGACAAGGAGTCTGATTTTCTTTCATTTTCAGAGAAATAGCAGTAAGATTCCGGTACATTTTCAGAGAAATAGTGAGTTGTAGAAATACTCTGCCCTCCCTGTGCCCTATTTCTTCTCTGCCTTTAAAACTATAGATCTAAGTAACACAGATTCAGGTCAGTGGAGCATAGAAAGTAGCTGCCTATGGCAGAACTTGGCCCGGAACATGAGATTTCCATCTCATTTCTCCTATAGTGGAGAGGAATGTAGACAGTTGATAAAGTCTATAGCGTTATATGTGGGGGGATTTTTAGGAATTATTAGTAATTTTACTGTTTTACAAATGTCTTGAGTTAAATGAGATTACAGAAAAAGTCCATGCTAATTTAATCAAATTAAATGTAATTAGATTTTGTAATAATTTTTTTCCTATGCCAAATTTATTACCTTTAGGAATGAATATAGTATAAATTGTAGGTCATAGTAAGAAGTCAGAGTCATAGTGAAATGAGTTTTTGTTTTATTAGACATTACAATTCTAAGAATGATTAATTTCTTATTTTAAAATATTTGTTTCTTTACTTACAAGTCAGCATTTGTGGACAAAACTTTTCAATTTAGTTACAATCACGTCACTCTCAAAATCAATAAACTTAATTTTTTATTATGAACAATATTTGTGCTAATTTTAGTCCTATGGCACAAAAAAAGGAAAATAAAAGAAAGGAAAATCAAGATTGGTTTGCTTCTTTCTGCTTCACTGAATGAAGCAGAAATTCTGTCTGTTCCCCAGTGTATTAACCAGCACATGAAATCCATGTAGCCAAATTTCTAGAAAGCTGGCACAAAACCAGGTAGCCAGTGAATGTATGAGCATTTTTCCTGTGTTGTTAATGGAGCAAATTGCACGTTTTTATGCTATATATGCTGATCAGCTAAAAAAAGCAAACCAAGAAAACCCCAACAAAACCCAAAAAAACAGAAGACCTACCTGTAACTGTCCTACCCACAATCCCATGAGATTAATTTCAGTTCAAACAAATTTAGTCCATTGCAAAATTCTGATGATAAACCCAACTTGTGTGTTACTATTTTCAGTCACTGCCATAAGAAATGTGATTTTGGAATGCTGGAGGGATTACCTGGTGACAGTTCAGCCCTTGGCTGTGCTGCTCCTCACCCTTTCTGTGAGTGAGAAAGATCTTTCACCTGCAGTGAACCAGAGCATTTCCCTTTCATTTCTTCTGCTGCTTCTCCTGTGCAATCTGAGAGTGAAGCAGATCTTTGCTATGAGAAATTTCAACATTCCCATCTCCAACTGTTTGTGTGATGCTGACCATTGATTTGTTTAACTCTGCTCATGTTATCAAAGACAACAGATTTCCAGCGATGCCTTATTTTTACTCATTTTCCTTTGTAAACTTTTTAACTCACTGTAAAATACTCTCAAAATTGAATTCATCAGCTCTTGCCAGGCAACAAATTTCTGCAGATGAATACTAGGTGTTCCATGCTACCAGATTTGCTGCTTTTGCCATTATTTATTTCCTGCTAGGTTAGGCAGCCTCCTCTTGTACTTAGTCCTCAGCTTCCAAGTGGCTGGTCTGTGCAGTCTTTTCAGTTTATGATGAAAAGCAAACAATTGACAAGGTACGGTGAGTAGCACAAATTCATCATTCATTTCTCAATTTCATGAACATCTTGCATTTTTGAAACTATTTTCATTCCTTTTGGAGCCTGGAGACTGCTGAAGGAGCAATAGCTTACCCTAGGAGCAGATTTCTTAGTAAACACTATACCTTTGTGAAGAAATAGCTATTATTATGTTCTAAAGCAAACCAAGTGTACAGGTTTTGTTCGTTGGGTTTTTGTTGTTGTTTGGTTGGGGTTTTTTTCTTCTGAAAGATTTGTTTCTTTATTAGAAGAGAGTGAAAACTTTGGGGATTTTTTATCCACCCATTCTAGCATAAATCAGTGTGATTTACCATTTCTGAGTAACCTTTTATGAAACTGAGAGTATCCAGAGATATGTTTGTTGTTTCCTAGATGCTTCACAATGCAGCTTGCGTCTCTGTGTATCACAAGCCAGAATTACTGAGGAGCAGGACACGCACTTGTGTTTTAAAAGTCACAGATTTTTGGAAGGAAGGAACTCAAAGCTTATTTTGAAACTCACATCTGTATCCTTCCCTGTAGTTTAAAGTATTCACAGTCAGTAGCAACTGAAGATCTAAGAAAAGCATTTCTATTTTAATACCTACACAGTAGAACATAGCTCTGGGAATTTTATGTGTTTTCGGTACTTATGCTGCGTATAAAAATAGGCAAAACTGAATCAATATTTATGAAAAATTACATTTTGTCTATAAATATTAGTGAAAGAGTTTAAATATTTGTTTTCACACTGCTCAAGCTAGTTCATGCAGTATCAGAAATTAGTGTAGAAGTGACTGGTGGCACATGAATTAATCAATGCATTTTAGGCATGTATAACCATATCTACCCCTTTTCATGTAACTGGACATTGATGTAATGTACCCCAAGTTTCTTCCCAAAGCTAAAGTATTAACCTATAAAGGAAGCTATATTAGTCCTGCAGTTCCTACACCGACTAAACATTAAATGGCTACCATAGCTAACTGCTTTTTAGACAACTGATACCACTACAAAATGGGAACTTATTGCTGCACATTTCATGGTGCACTGCATTTTGGATCCTTCCAAATACAGAGATGCTGGACATTTTGCTAAGTCAAAGAGCAGCTTATCAATATGTATAACTTTAAAAGCTTCATACAGGTTACATTTGAAAAACAGCAAGTATTTGTCAACGATTAAATGTCAGCTATTCTTCAGACTTACTGATAAAAATTCCATTTGGTGGTAATAGCAAAGGTATTATCTCTGGATCAATTTTCCTCAATGAATTTGATGCTAGGACATCATAAGAAAAAAGTACTTGGAAATATTATTTGCTTTATAAGAAATGCAATGTATTTCTGTCTTTTTTTTCTTGCAGTAAGGTATTCACAACACAAACTGCTAAGTAGCCTATATAATCTGTTGATGTATGACTGAGCAGCTGAAAAGTACAGCCATCGTGGTGTTTTATAGGTCTTAATTATAAGATGCCTTTCACACCTCTGATCAGCTGTGAGAATTCTTATATTAAGTCTAATTACTACAAGTATTCCAAACCAAAGAACTATTATCTCATTAATTCAATGAAATGTCTTTCTCTGTGAGCAAACTACAAGTGGTCTTTGTACAAATCTATAAATAGTTACAAAAAAAGAAGCAGAAAAGTTGTTATAAAACTAAAGATGAAAATGGATAAAAGGTACAGAAAAAGTCACTGCCTTTACTTGGATGCTTTGATTATTTTGAAAACCTAGGAAAATATTTCAGGTGGGATTTTGCTGAGAAATCTGGAGAAACTTGGATTCTTTTGAAGAATCTTAAAGCCTTTTGGATTTTGAAGCCAAGGTGTGAGCTTATATGCTTCCTGCTGATGATGGGTTTTGACTTTATTATAGTTTTTGGAGGATATAGGAGACCCATTATATCTGGAGTTGTTGTGACTTCTTGCAAGGTCACACCAACACACGCATTTTCAGAGATTTAATGGAGAACTGAAAAGATTAATTAAATTACAGGGCTTCTTGTGAGTTCTTTATCATCTGAGAAAATCTTGTTTAACTAAGAAAATGATTTCAACCTGTCAGAGGAGAAAATAAAACTGGAGTCCTACCCAACAAGGTGCAAATTTATTGCTTACGTTATTAGTAAATAAGCTCATTTTGCACTGCTATTTAGGATGATTGGTTTCAGGGCAAATGAAATATTTTTCAATTTCAGGAAAAAAAAAAATCAATCCTGATATATTTTAGTTCCTAATACCTAGATTAATACATGTGTGCAGTGGTCCTCAGTCATAACTTCCTACTGTGCCACAACATGTGAAACAGAATTGGAATAGGAAGAGAGACTTACAATGAAGTTGTTTCTAGGGAAGCACTTTTCTGACAGAAAATGCAGATTTTGCAGAATCATTTTTGAGGTGTCTAGAGTTGCTATCAAAGAAGGAATTTCCTAACTGAAAATCCACAGAATCAGTGGATATTTTTTATTTTTTTTTCTGTTAGTACATGGTTGATGAAATTTTGTAGAAACCAAGTAGTGGATTTCCCTGATATGCTTTTATTTTTTTTCTGGCAAGGCAGAAAACTCTGGGTGGTTGGGATGGTAGGATGCTTGATAGCTTGCTGTTTGTCAGCTGCCAGGTGGACTAGAGGATTGTCCACTGAGTTGATCAACCAAATTCAAATATGTTATTCCACTTCACTAGAAATTCCAATGCAACAATCCAGAAGTTTTAATTGAATGGAAGCATAGCCATCCAGCAGTGCTGCTTAGCCCTTGCGTGTGTTCATGGTATCTGCATGGCCAGCACTTTTGCATCCGATTGCTTTGGCATAAAAGCTGGCCTTGATTCAGTATGAGAAGTAGAACATGGCCTGGAAACTTTTAATAGTAGCCCAAGCTCATACGTTTCTCCTGGGATGTACTCATTTTACCTACTCAGAGTCTTCAGTACCAGGTGCCTCAAGCTGTTCTTGATCCCCCTGTCTCTGCAACATAGCAACAGTGTGTTGTTAGTAGACAGCAGAATGAACTGGTCATGGCTGTCATGATCACAAAATACATATTAACAATTTACACACTATCAATGAAATTCATGTATTTCAAACTCTATTATCTAAAAAGACCTGCCTGTCTTGTTCCTGCCATTACTGTCTAGAGGGTTTGATCGTGTCTTGTTATGGGTTTAATTGCATTTGAGAATACTCAGCTACATTTTTTAAAAGGACAGAGTTTAAACATAGAAGTTTTGATTTGATCTCTCATCTCCAACATTACAGTGTCTCCTGCTATCAGTACAAAACTTCAAATAATAAAAATTCTGGAAGCACCTGGACTGAAGTTCCCCAGAAATACCAAGTATGCTGTCCCCATCTTTCTTATAAGGTCTTCCCAGAGCCTTCTCTTCTCCAGGCTGAACAGCTCCAACTCTCTCAGTCTTTCCTCAAAGAAGAGGTGTTCTATCCTTCTGATCATTTTTGTGGCCCTTCTCTGGACCTGCTCCAACAGGTACATGTCTTTCTTGTCCAGAGCTGGTTTCAATACTCCAGGTGGGGACTCACCAGAGCAGAGTAGAAGGGCTGAATTACATCCATCTAAGCTGTTGGCCATGCTTCTTTTGATGCAGCCCAGGATACAGCTGGCTTTCTGGGCTGTGATGGAAAAACCTGACAAAATATGTTAGGGAGGGAAAAAAACTGATTAGTTCTGAGATGATAACTGTTAATTTATTTCTATTTCCAGAAAGTGTGACAAAGTGTATCCGTGATTCAGTGTCTGAACTGTGATTGATTGGCATTGCTTAATGTGGGTATATAATAGAAAAACTGCTTCCAACGTGTTTATGCCAGAACTTAAGTTCATCATTTGTTGCTTTCTAGACCATCCACTCAAGCTGTGTTATGTACTCAAACACATAGCACAAAGAAAATAGACCTATAGCAGAGGTATGAAAAACTAGTGCTGAATTAGTTTCTATCTTCTCTCAATGGCTGTTGAAATCTGCCTTGACAGAAACAGAATCAATTTACATTCTGGGACTTAGAAATGTCTGGGTCTTTGTTAAAAGTGGCCCATTTCTGAAAAAAAAAAAAAAAAAAAAAAAAAAAAAAAAAAAAAAAAGGAGAAAAACCTGCAAGATTTTTTGCAAAGTTACGTGATTGTTTTTTTTTCATTTATTTAATCCAAAAAGCAAACACCATTATAGTGTTTTCAAATGTTATTTTAAAATCTTATTTAGAACTTGAGTATGCAACAGTCACACTTAACAACAGATTTGTTGCAATTTCTCAGGCAAGTAAGCTGTGCAACTCTGCCCATAGTCGTCTTGCAAGCTAACTGCTAGCTGAAGCTATTGTCATGAGTAACTGAGCGATAAGCAAACGAGGGCATTGTTTCTTGAGAGCCACTAGACTTGGACTTTGGTTATTGGGGAAGGCAAAACACAGCTGTGTTCCATCTCTCAGTCAGTGCTCTCAGGGACCTCATGCAGGGAACAAAGTCTCATCTAACCTGGTTTCTACTGAAGTCAGAAGATATTTCTGTAAAATTCAGTGAACTAAAGAATTTCAATACATATTTTCCCCATTTTTAAATGCTTTTAAATAAATCCTTTGAGCAATATTAGTATCAAATTCTGTATACTTGTGTGTTGCCTTTTTCAAAACTTGAACTTCTAAGAATTTATATTACAAGTAATAATTTTACTAATTGGTGAGATGAAGTACAACAAAACTACAATGTCATAATTTTTCTCAGTCAATAATGGTTGTTTCCACAGATGATGTTACCATATTTAATTTTTAGAAAGTTTTTAATTGCTTATGACCCTAAGAATTTCTGTCCATGTTATCAATATTCTGTATTTTATTTCTGTTTATTTTTGCTAGTCATTGTTTGATTTTCTGCTTTGTAATATAACTCTCTATTAATTTGTCACTTGTTTATGCAGAGTACGTTGTATATCTTCATTCTCCATCTTGGTTAGCTCCTGAAAATACCTAACCTTTTTTTTACTGCATATTCCTGTCCTTTTATATTTCATTCAACAATTTTATGTCAGCAACATATCTTTCCTTTTCCTGCATCTGAAACACTGAAGTTTTCCTCAAGTGCTCTTATGCTGATGTTTTATCCTAAGTGTATGTTACACTCTCTCCACATTTTTGTGCTTAATGCTGTGTGACCTCCAATCACAGTTTCATAGTTTACTTTATTCTTCTGTATTATATTTTCCAAGTGTAGTGCTTTTTGCTTCCACTCCTGTTTTTGTCACTGTAATTATTAGACACACATGACACTATCTTCTTAGCATCCTCTGCTATATCGTTTTACCTGCTTTTAGTTCTCATTTTTAATTTTTGGTTCCTACTAAGTGTTCTCCTGTTCAAAACCTGTGCAGTATATTACAATTCTACCACATCTTTCCCCATCCTGCTCTATTTCCCTTCCCCACTGTCACATCCTAGTTGATACCATCTTGATGAATAAATTATCAAGATTGTTCTACAAGAAATCTGTCATGTGGTATGTGACCTCTTTTAAATCTGAGATTTAGCTATGAATTCCATATTAGTACTACATGAGCTGCTCTTATGTAAATGTATAAGAAACTGGTGTCTGGCAATTTCTTCTGAAGACTTCCTGTCTTTGTTCTGCTTTTCTACCCTTCTATAATTTATCACTTTTAGGACAAAGTAAGTGACTTTGAAAGGGGTGTTTTGCCCCAGTTATAGCTTGATTGAAGTCAAGTTCAAACAGACGTACTCAATACACAATCTTGTAAGGAAGTTAGTTATTGCATATTAAGAAATAAACATACATGGACACATCAAAAATATGTGGAGTTTTTTCTCCACCTTTTTTCTTTCATAATTAATAAAGGGTAATAGTGTCACATTATGATTATGATAATTACTTTTACATTTTTAGCTCAGCCAGGAGAAGGCAGTACTGGAAACCTCAATTAAAAAAAAAATCTAAATAGTTTTTCAAATGTTCTAGGTTAAGTGAACATTTGTACTATTTGACTTTTATTGAAACATATTTGAAAAAATATCTTAAAGTACATTCTTTAGTCGTTAAGCAGAAGACCCAGTGGTAACACAATGAACTTTCAGGAAGAAATACTCATTTTAGTGTTTTCCTTTTATGTTATGAAAACGATGCAGTCTCAGACTTTCCATAACTATAACCTTAACAAGTGACAAAGAGTAAAAAACAGATTGGAAGAAGATGAGTGAAAAATAAAGCTTTTCAGTTACCTGGTTTCTCTGGGCTGTTTCTTAAAGCACAATGATCAATCTGATATTTAATCGCATGTGCTGTTCTTCCAAGTGTAATATTTTTAAGACACATTCCTATCTCTCCCTATGTACCACAGCTCTTCAAGCAGTTGATGCCAAGAATAAATAACAATTAACTCTGCCTTCTAATAAGGTATGTAGTTATTGGTGCAACTTAAGTTCCTGCAGTACTTTTACAAGATAGTCCTGGATCATGATTGTAGAGTGAAACTTTTGCAAAATGCATTGAAATCCAGGCCAGCCTTTGTTTAACAACTGAAAGAAGGATTATATATTTGAGGTCCCCTCATATAGGCTGTTCCTGATATCATTACAGTACAAGATTTACTAATTAAACAGGTAAAGATTCATCATGTCCAGATTGCAAATCAACGCACAAAATGCACTTCTACTTCTCCCTGCTAATATGTTTTGGGGTTTTTTTGTACATTCAGTGAGGTATAAAATGAACATCTTATGCTATGATCTCTATTTCACATTACTTCTATGCAATAATATTATTGAGCTGAACTGCACTCCTATTTTCAATAATCAATGCCTGATACGTTTTGGGCAGGCAAAACCCACAGAAGGAGATATAAGGTACAGTACCTGTCATCAGTTACACAAGTACATCATTCACAAAGGTAATACATGTGTAGACCCAAACCTGCAGGTCCAATTTCCTTACATTGCTTGACTTGCAGAAGAAAAGCAAAAGTTAGTGTAGCGACTGGTGACTAGACTTTGTATTAGAAAAGTACAAAGGATTAAAATCAGTACTCTCTGGTTTAGATTTATGACATGTTAAATGCAAATGGGTGAAGCTCATTGATGCCTTCCCAGAGGTCAGACATCTTTTGTCTTAGGCTTAGGAATTTTTAAACTCAAAAGTGAACTGTGGAGGGCAGATTTTAGATTTCATTCTGCAAAGGAAGAATATTTTTGGAGTATTTGCAACTATATTTAGGAAATAAGTGAAAAACTGATAACAAAGTAAATTCATAGTTTGAGAAAGCATTGAACAGCAATGGTTTTTATAAATTTTCAGTTGCTTTTAAGACTATACTTTAACCTTTCACCTTAACTACAATTTAACCATGTATTTTACATGGAAATTTAGTAGGCTCTAAAAATGTCCCTGAGGATGTTTGAAGGCACTCAAGTGCTGTCACGATAGCCACAGTAATCTAGACTAAGGCAGAACTTGCAACTGTGATCATCCTATTTCCCACCTCCCAAAATCTCTCTTCCTTCTTCCCTTTGTTAGATGACTGTCCTATCCGTCATGAGGTCCCTATCAGCCCTTTGTGAGGCTTTCATAAGTGTGTTTTTAATCGAGGAGCATTGTGAATCCATATTAACTGGATATACTTTATGTACACGAATAAGTCTCGTTATCTCAGTATCTTTCCCCAGGAAAATTATACAAGAGACACTATTCACTGTGCCCAATGGGGCAAAGCAAAGCGATTATTTCTGTGCCAGGTCATTTTGGAAAAAAATAAGTCTACCAAACAGAAAATCCAATCTTGAACAAGCACATCTTGAACATCTCTCGAGCGTTTTCACCCAGATTTCTTGGAAGCATTGTTCTGATATATCTTGCATCAGAATAGCAGACAAATTGGTTTCATTTCAAAAAGTGTAGAGGGCTGTGTGGGTCTGTGTGCATATGTCTGAGATCCAGGGAGATAAACAAATGATAACAGACAGCTAATTTTTAATTTGAACAAGCATTTCTCTGTGTGTTGAAAGAGCATGTATAATCACAAAGTGACTGATTTATAGAAAGATTTGGAGATTTTTCAGGGAAAAGGATGTATTTTGGGGAGCTTGGAAAATAAATCTCTGTATTTTATCAGAATGTATTCAACTCTGAAGAATGATGTTTCATACAGTATAAAGCTCTGAAGCTCAGAATTCAACTAAGGGAGAGTTTCACACAGATATGTAAAATGTGGCATTTCACATAAAGAATCAAATGCACACCAAAAGGATAGAGAAATGAATGAGTGTTTTGTTGTAGTTATTAGCTGCAGTTTGATTAGTGAATAAGGTGAGTGGGGCTTATAGTAAAGTGTGGTGTGACATAATACAAAAACGCCTGTACTAGTGCAGAAGTATAAAATTGAACAGAAGAGTATTCTCAGTTCATAACAGTTTGCATGCAAATTCAAGAAAATCTTAGTTAATCTTGAAAGGCAAATATCTGTGATTTATACAATGCAGCAGAGAAATAGTGAATGGATTTGCAGAAGCCTCACAGAGAATACAAAAGAAAATAGGAATTACAATAGAAAGATAATGACTTTTGCCGTACTTTAAACTGGATTGTGCAGTCCTCCAACACCCACAGTGAAAGAGAAAAACAGCTGGTAGGTGGAGAAGCAACAGATTCTACTGAGTGAAGACTCTTACATTATTTAATTCCTTCACTGTGCAGCACCTGCTGTGTTAATGCACACCAGTGTCATCCATGTACCAGTGCTGTCGTACACTGTGTTCACCAACACAGTAGGTGTTCCCTATCTGCAGTATTTGGCAGTAGGCAGTAGGCTTCTTGGGCTGGAGAATGTTCTTTCCAAGCTTTGTATCCTAGTTTCATATACAACTCTGTTTCAGTTTGGATCTTGCAACTTAAATTTTTCTTCACTTCTGATGCCTTTACAATTTTCTGTTAGTTCTTTACTCGTATTTTACAACTCACACCTAAGTAGCTTTACAGAACATTTTCACCTAATGTTTTCATTAACAGTATGTAATCCAAGGCCAAAATACTAGAGCATACATCTTCTCCTTTATGCCTGACCAAGACCTCTGTGGTGTCACAGATATATCTTAGACCTCTGATGAACTCTGTTGTTGAACTCTGGTGGCTATTTATCCACCTAAAGTAGCCTAGGCAAAAAGTCATGTTAGTTCAGGGACCATCTCTGTAGGTTTTCCCTTCTCTGAATATCTGATGAGTCACCTTGTGGCTGCACAAAGACTTGTGCAAATAAGGTCTTTCAGATGGTACTGTTTTGTATATGACCTTTATTCTCCCTTGTTCATTAACTGAATGAGGGAATTTTTAAAAATTGTTTTCTATTTGTGTTAAATTTCCAGTCTATTTTACCTGCCCCAGAGACTGAAAGTTAAAAAAATGAAAATGTTAGAAAGTTGTGCCTAGAAGAACAACTTCTTTTTTTCCCTTTGATTCAGGCTCTCTTTCCATGGTAATGATATCAGATCTACTAATTACTGGAATATCCAGCAGCACAACTTTACATGCTTGTGTATCAGACTAACCTCTACAAGCACAAGCAAACAGCAAAGAAGGGCCAGTGCAAAGTAATTAGTCAAATATTTAAAGCAATTTTGAATCAACTGAGTGAGATAGTATCAATTTACCACAGTTTTTTTGATCTGTACACTGCAAAGGCAGATTAACTCTCTTGTCAAGTCAGGTGGAAAGTTACTTGATGTTGAAGCAAAATATCTAGCCAATATGTTATCTATACCTTAAGTATGTGTACATCGTTAGAATATAATGAAGTGGAGCAAAGGCAGTTATGATTTACTTATGCTTGATTGATCAAATCATAATATATCAATAATATCAATCTTAATCTAATTATTTATTTTGTACTTTTATTTTGTGAAAATAGGTTGATAAGGTGTACAATTGATGCTGCCTAAGAAGTGCTGAGGAAATGCATGTAAAAGTCAGTTTTAAAGCCCCAAATTGACCAACTCTGTCCTTTTTAAGTACGTACCATCAATAAACCTTCTGTAAAGACTACTTAATATTTTACAACATAGCAGAAATTGGTTGCACTGTTTAGTTACATACAAACTACGAAGAAATTCAGATGAAAAACTTGAAAATCTTTGTCAAGTACTATAGTTCCTTGACTTTCATGTGTGAAAAATATTTGAATTAATTTTACAGAGTTAAGATATTCAAAGTCATTTGGCCTTCAAACGACTGTGAAAGTTGAGTTATATTAGTGTACCTAATCTCATCAATGCTCATCAGTATCTTTGCATAAAGTCAGTAATTACTAAAAAATGTTAGATCAGTAATTTATTTTAACTTAATAGAAAGGAAAGCATGAAGAATCCAGCAGCTGCTACTTTTTTTCCAGCAGCATACAAAATTTTGTTTCTATAATTTCATGTAGCCTCTTTCCTTCCTGAACTGCTTTTGAAAAGGAAAATTGAAAAACTTAAAAAAAAATTCTGCTCAGAGCATAAATGAGATGGATTCCATGAGTGGCTACTGTTTCATTTCCTCTCCTCCTTTCTTTTGATAATTCCATAGTAACTAGTGACTCTGGAAACTACGCTGCTCCAATTATATCTTGTTAGTACTCAGGGGAGGGGGGAAAAAGGAATTGCTCTTTTTTTGAATCAACACAGATTAACTCTGTGGATTCATTCTAGAGGCTGTAACCCTTTGCAGTGAAACAGTGAAAATGGGTTGTACTGAAACTACCAACAAGATGTCTGAATTGCTTGATAGTATATTTACCACTTTAATATACAGCAGCTACAGTGGTATTTTCCATCTCTCTAAGTGTTTTGAGCAGAGAGAGAGAAAGTGAATCCAATACTTATTTCCAAGGTGAAATCAATTTTAACTAGAACCAATGCATTTTATATTCCTGTGTGACTCAAGGATAACTTAGTATTCATGATGCTTTTCTTCATACAGTACTCATGTGGTGTGTTTCATTTGCAAAGTGGCATGCATGGGAATAAAGGCCCAGAGGAGTCAAACCCTTCTACCTCACACAAAAAGTAAATTAGGTTTTCTTAACATTCAGTCTCTCCATCATCTGCAAAACCTGCTGCTAGTGATATTTTCTTGTGATGTCCACTGCATTTTCTAATAAACTTGTAGTTTGTTTAAAAGGCAGCTGCAGTTTGCATATAATCAGCAAACATTTCCAATAATTCAAAAGGAAAAAATAAAACATTAGCACTAGACAAAATGATCAGAGAAGCTCAGGTACAGCAGATGCAAATGTTATAAATAAGTGAAAAGCAAGTGAGCTAGTCTGCTTTAGGAGACTCAATAGTGTCTGGGAGAAACAGGAGTCATTGCCTGTTCTGCCACACAGAACAACTGGTAGAGAAACTGCAAAAAAGTCTACAGGAGAAAGCCTAATGACAATTTGCAATTCCAGCTTGATGGAAAATGTTTGGTTTCTCTAACTCCTAATATAATGTATTTACTAACAACTGAGTGTAGATGCAGTTTTGTATGGTATTCACTTAGTGTACACTGATAAATATTGTAATTGTCCTTGTGTCATTGAACTCATAATGTTTCTAAGATCAGAATTTGGCACTCCATGGTTTTGCAGTAGCAAGATATCTGTTTACACACACACACACACACACACACACACACACATGACTGTAATATGCATTTTGTTCATTTGTTAAAGTACATAAAACCCCAGGTATACAGCTTTTGTTAGGTTTACATTTTCAAAGTAGTAGACAAATCTTGTCTTCATCTCGTGAAGTTGCTGAGACTCTGAATCTGTTTTGGAAAGACTTTTTTTTTTTTTTCTTTTTTTCTTTCTTTGGAGGTACAGGATGTTCTTTGTGAAGTGACTTTCCCTAAGGAATATGAGTTTGTGGAGGCAAAAAAGGATTAAGACAGGCTTTTCTGGCTCCCAATTTCTTGTTATTAGCCATCAGATCAAGCCAGCATTACACTTAGCACTCAGCATGTTTCAAAGTGCTTTCTTGGGAGGATACCACTGATTCAAAGGGGAAAACGTGTCATTGTGGGTGCGTGCTGTTATAGCCATCAGGTCTATCACACTGTTTCTAAAAAGAGCATGAGTGTCACACAAATTCACAGCAACCATCAAATCACTTAGCAAAATTCACAGTGGAGGTCACCATGTCCACACTGATTTTTCTCCTCTTTCCTCCTGCTCAGTAGGAAAACAAATATGTGCCATGTGAATATATATCACAACAGACTGGCAATCAGTGAGCAAACAAAGCAAATTACTGACAAAATCTCTCTGTCAACTTTGTAGCAAACACGATGAACTTTACTATAACAGAGAAAAGAAAATGCTGAATACACGATTCTGCCGTAAGCTAAAGGAAGAGGATTACTTGAAACCCTAACCAAGAGATTATATCAATTTACTTTCTCTTCTACTGTCCTAATTTTTAACTTTCTTTTGTCCGTCTGTCTTTACCTCACTTTTTTTTTCCTCATTTTATTAGTGTTCTGATGATTTTTCTTCCTGCAAGATGATTTTTCTGTATCCATAGTAATAGCCACTCTTCTCATGTGCATCAAGATTCCATTTTTATTCCTCTTACTAAGAATTCTCTGTTCTGGCTTTAGTTTTTAAACATCAAAAGATCTTGGAAGTTTTGAAAATCTTACTACTTAATAGTTCATATTTAACTCATTTTAAACTGCTCTTATCTTGCAAATGTCAATCCTACTGCCTAAACTGGTTGATCTTCCTTTAGGTTTCATGAGTATTTAGTGATCATGAGTTAGAGCATTGCAAATTGTTTTTCAAGTGCAAATGAAAATTCAGATGACTGGAAGGTGTTAATAAAGAAAGGAAAGCCTAGAACTTCTACAAGATTTAAGCCACTCCTCTAATCCAAGAGTGAGATTTACATTAGGACCTGAAAAGCAAATTCCACTAGTGACTGACATTTCTCTTTCCCAGAAAACAAAGTTTTGGAAACTTTTAATTCCACATTGAAATAAAAATGGAGCCACTTCATTGTCTTTGGAGAGGAGGAACACTATTACAAAATTTATACTGAGCATTGCCTTATGAATTACAGATTCCATATCAAAAGATTTTAATTCCACACCACTTTGAATCAAGCAGAACAGGAGCTTAAATGCTGTCACAGACCAGTATGTTAATTGGTCAGCAACAGCTTTTGATTCAATAGTCTAGCCTAGCTCTATGGAAATAATTTCAATAGCTTTCCTAAACAACTGATTCATTTTATATAATGTTTTTAGACCAGTGAACCAAATCCTCCCTGCTTTTCTCTTTAGTTTCAGTGGAAGTTTATAAGCAAAGTAACAGAGCTGAGAAAATGGCACACTAGCCCACTTGAACTAATGGGAGAATTTTAGGTAGGTGGAATGTAATTATGAGACTGGAATTCAGCCAGAATTTGGGCAGGAAGAGTTGTGGATCTGTCAAGCAGCTATGAAATGTGTCTCAAAGTTGTCCCCGAAGTAGAGGGAAAAGAAATGTTTTGTCACCTACACAGTATTAGGTTAAGAATTCTGTTCCCTTCTCTGCTTTCAACGTATGGAGGTAAAGGGGGGAAGTAAGAAACAGGGAGAGCTGCTGTGCAGAATGTTCAGAGAGGCAGAGGAAAGTGCTGAAGATGGGGAAAAAATATCAATGAGTTTCACAGCATGTATTTTATTTTCTGTCCCGTCCTGTTAGTAGGTGGTAAATATAAGCAGTGTGTCTAATGTTCACAAAGGCAATAAAACATTTTGAAGTATGCAGAGTGTGGGCTAGCTTTCAGTCAGTATTTTATGTAATAGTCCTTTGTAGGAAATGCATAGGGAGAGGAAATTAAGGTGCAGAAAACTCATCAAAATCCAATTTTCTGAAGCATTAGAATTGGCTAAACAGAACTCTGTGACCGGTTATCATTAAATTATGAGAAGTCCTTTATTACCTCTCCCCACTTTCTTGAAGTCTAAAAATCCTGTTTAGTGAAACTGGCATTTTCAGGAACCAGATGGAGCCATGGTTCAAGAAGTTGAGACTTTTTTGGTTCTACTCTATTGTAAGAAATAAGGATACATTTTTGATGCTTCCAGTCAGTCTCTAAATTTACCTAACAGTAATTAGAAGGGTTTTTTTTTTGTTTATTTCCACCCCTTACCTATTCAGTCTTCCTAGGCAATAACAAAATCTAGAGATTAAAGTGACAGTCTGTCGTTAAGTTAGGAAGGAACTCATCAGAAATAGCTGCTGATTGTTGGATTGACAGTGTTGGACTCCAAGACCCACAAAAATAAGTGTCAGAAAGTGGAAAAACTGTATTTTTAAATCAATTTTCTCCCTAGCCTTTCTTTCCTCCAATGAAGTCGTGTTTTGAAAGTCCTGTCTGTTTTCATCTGTATGTTGAAGTAATGGCTTATTTTAAATGTTTCAGTAATTTTCCCATTCCTCATTAATTTTAAAATATTTTCCTTAAATTAAAATTAGTTCAGAGACTGTTAAGAAGAGCAGTGCTCATTTGTTTATGTGTTTTTGCCCAATAGTATATTTTTTCAATAAAATATGAAGTACAGATCAGATACATGTACAGTAAAAATAAATGACTTTTCCTTAATCAGATTATTAAGAATGTGGGCAAAAGCAAAACATAATCCTCAAATTCAGAAAAATGTATAACAGAGATATTATTTGGTTAAAAAAACCCCAAAATAACCAAAACCCCTGTTTAATTCTTTAAGAAACTATAATTAACTTTTATAATAAAAGTTCCAGCTAAATAGCTACACAGGGAAGCATCTTCTGAAAATAGAATATAAAATAATCTTAAGGCAATTACAAAGAAGTTTTTGATTTGAAAAATTTAGTATAATTATGTAATTTTCTTTTGTGTGCAAGCAGGCTTGGCCTTGAACTCCCACAACATGATGAGTCATATGGAGCTGGTTATTTCCTTGTGAATAGCAAGAAGCAAGCAAAAAATTATCATTTGAATACCACAGCCCATGAGTACAATGCATTGATCTAATTTTACAGTAGAGTCAATGGCAAAAGTTCACTCTGATGCTTGAAGATGCTGTACCAAAGGTGTTAGCTGGAACACATGAAGGCCTGACAGGATGCCTGTGACAAGCAATGCTAAAATGCTCCTTTCCTGAGATGTGAAAATGCTTTCAATCACCACCTTCAGATGAGTTCACTCCTTTAAAGATTTCATTTCTTTGCCAGCATGTTTGCAATGAAGTAGCTGTAAGAGTATGTTTGACTTTAATATGCGCTGTGAAAGGTGAACATATTGTAGACATTTAACAGGTTCCTTATATCAAGCTTGTTAAAAATGAAGAGCTTAGTAAATGCAAATGTTACCCAACTGAATACATGGCATTACATGTGTAGATATATAAATTTCTGAGTGTAAGTATATATAGGCAAAGTAAAAGTATATATAGTTGGTGATACCCATAATCTAGATTTTCATGACTAAGTGTGTACTCCTGTAACAGAAATTTGCTGATCTCACTGTTATGAGGCCGCACAATAATTTGGATTACACCACATTTTTGTTTAGAGCCAAGCAAATACTATTAAATTATTTACAGATAAACAGCTATTTCTTTTAGTTTTCAAAGTCCTTTATTGAATGTATTACTGAAAGGTGCTTTATTACATTCCGAGAGTCCAGTGTTCACCAAAAACAAGAGTTCAGTTGTGGAAAAGACACACTTTGGATTAAGTGGCACCTTTTGCATTTTCCAGAACTGCAAATACTTTTTTAAAAAATATTATTATCTACAGTTTTTTTTCCTGTATAAACTATTATTAGAATTAAGTCTCTTTGAAAATTGCAACCAGATGTCAGTGGTGCCCAGTGACAGGATGAGAGGTAATGGGCACAAATCATAATACAAGAAATCCAACTTGAACATAAGAAAAAGTTTTTTGCAATTGAGGTGGTCAAGTAGGTGTGCAAGGAAGGCTGTGAAATATATACTCTTGCAGATAATAAATATAAGACTGGACCAAGGCCCTTGGCAACCTGCTCTAGTTGACCCTGCTTTTGGCCCAGTTATTGGAGTAGCTGAGCTCAGGAGGTCCCTTCCAATTTCTTCGATTCTATGATAAATATCAATCAGTAAAATTGATTATTCACTGTATTCAGAGAAAGGAATTTCTAATCCATGCACCTTTTCTAAAAATCAAGTATGCCTGTGCTAGCACAGTGTTTAAGAGTAGGACTCTCTTTTGGAACTCATTTTTTTCCAGTGGATTCTGACTCTGGCAAGAACGTGTTGTGCCATCTCTCATCATTAACATATACATGACATGTTCAGAGGACCAAACCAAGTGCCTTTTACAGGACATATGCTATGTGACTTGAGACACATTAAAAGATAATTAAGTATATTAAACAATAATTTGATTTATTTCATATTTGTTTTATATGAGGATATAAAAACTGATTCATGCCTAATTCATTTCCCAGGCAATATCTTTTCATGGCGCAGATGTTTAGCAAGCAGAATCAATGCTGTCTCTACAGCACTTCTCACGTAGTGTCAGAGAAAAACTTGACCAGACAGTCTGTAATCAAAGGAGAAATTACATAAAGAGGAGAAATACATTTGATTGCTTGGAAACAAAAATTAAAATTCTTCTAAAATAGTAAATTGGTCAGAAGTTGGCCAGGACAAATAATGTTAGGACTGCTAAGACCAGTTAAAGACAGTTAACTAGGAGAGGAAAAAAATAAACCCAAATTCTGCTATAAGATTTTTTTTTTTCCAATAATGCATAAAAGTGACTTCTATCATATGCAAAAACCTAAATAAATTGTGCTAATATTCTCTCCCTGAGTAGTCCACAAAGACAACGCTTGCACTTCAGAGTTTTCATTTTTATTTTACTTATTATTATTTCACCATTTACAAATTCCAGAGGTTTTTTTCCTGGAGCAGGACTGTGTCAGGAAGCCAGGAAGCTGAAGTATTCTTAAATGGGAGACAAAAACACACAGAAAATCGGTATGTTGGCTAAAGTTGTTTTTTTTCACCAGTGTTCTGAAAACAGTTGTGATATATTGAATGAAATTGCAGATGTATTAAAAATGATGGGGTTTTTGTTTTACAAGTAAGAATGACTGTGTCTGACCCTTAGGCTGATCAGGAGTCCAGTTCAAACTGGAATGAGGCTAGATCTGAGCTACTTCTGTCTTCCTAGTCCTGGATCTTCCTAGTGTCCAGACAAGCTCTGGCTCATAGGAAAACCTGAATTGAAACAATGGCTGGAAGTCCTCACTCAGGTGAGAATTTCCAGACTGTAATTATTAATATTTGGCATTAGCACTTCTTCACCAGCTCCTCAATGATTTTAAAAAAAGTTATATTCTAGCATGAATGTACATTTTTATAATTGCCAGTTCTGAATAAATTGGACCCCTGAAAAATGTTTATTTGGGGTCAAACTTTGCAACTTCTCTTTAATTTTGATTCCAAAGATTCAGTCTTAAATCTTCCACAGTGGTCAGGACACTAAGGCACTGCATAATTTACAGGCCTCCTTTTGACAGACAGTACAGCTTACAACTATTTTTTTCCTTTTTTGTTCTTTCAGAGTATACTCTGCCTTTGAAGGCAGAAATGGGGGATTTTTCTGGTGATAACTTCAATGAGTTGTGTTGAAATTTTTTTTTAAAGATTTGTTTACCAACACAATTTTCCTTTGTTGTTTTTCTAAATTAATAAAATCAATGTTTAATATAGATTTATCATCTATTTTTGTTAGGATATAAGTGCAATAAACATATTTTTATTCATTTATTTGTTTGCTATTGCTTAACCCCCCCATTCGTAGATCCTTGCTGGGTTATGCAGGGCTCTCTGCAGACCTATAACAAAGAAACAAGTTTTTACTCCAGAGAATTTACAATATACATGAAAGAGGAGATGAAATAACAGGGCAAGACAGACAAACAGGGTTGGGGAAGATAAAAATAAAATAAAAAATGAACAGAACTGAACAGAAAAGCAAAAGTTCCTGATGACTCCTGGTAAAACAAGAAACATAAAAATTGAAATATGATATCTGATCAAAAATATTCTTAGGTGCACAGATGCTAGATTGATATCTACTTCAATAATTTCTAATTAATTAATTAATTAATTTAATTGCTTTCTTAACATTTTAGGTGAAAAGACTCACTGCCTTTATCTACATTTTAGGCTGTTTTCTATTTCTCTGAGTATTTTGAGGGCCTTTGTCTTCGAGGTCTTTGGCTTACCTGGTCTACTTCTGAGTTTCATCGGTAGTGTCCTCTGCAGACAGTTATTTCATTAGTTATTTTATGCAATAAATATCTAATTTTGAGAACTGATCTTTCATGTTATAATTCCAGAGATGCTTAGAAGTCAGCTATATTATTTTTATGTTATATGTAGTATATGCTCTAGGTCAGTATTCTTCATAGTTGTTAATTCTGTACAGTTATTTCCCAGGTTTTCTTTCATTTTCCAGTCTGTCTTATTTTCTTCTCTTAATAATCAAGGTTCAAAACATGCTTCCTCCATTAAGAAAGATAAATCTTGACCAAAGCTAGTTTCTAGCTTTAAGAAAGGTTCCATTTTCCTATTGTCTCACATTTTGCACTGGAAAATTTTGAAATTTGAATCCTTTCTTATTCTCTAGCTTTCCTATGTTCTTACTTACATCTATAGTCATATGCCCTCCACGTAAAAATTTATGAAAACCTTGCCACTTTAGAGAAAAATATGTCAAAATAAATACACAAAAATTAATTCCTATTTCAAGATTGTAATGGTTTTTGTTCTTTGGCAATTTGTCATTTTAGACTATTATAGAAATAATAAACCTTTGTATTGCAACGTTCTCCAATTCCCTCAACACCTGTTTTAAGGGCATGCAGTTCTGCTGATGAATGTCCTGTGCTTTAAGTAGTGATTTGTCATTAATCACATTAAGAAATAGACCTAACGAACCATAAATTAAAAGAAAGACTGTGTTACTAGCTCTCTTTTTAGTAAAGATTAAATAGTCTATTAATATCTCTGCATGGGAGATAAAGGAACATCTGGGTATGTTATTGCCATGAGAGGTCCTTTTTCAAAGCAATGCTCCCCGTCGCAGTGACGATTCAGTCTTTGCTCTGCACGAGGGCACAGCGACAGAATTCATTCCCATGTCAGTGCAGTTACTTGTGTGAACTTTCTCTGAAGACTGTGGTCCATATTGCACACTGTGCTAATCACTGTCAGAGTATGGTCAAATTACTGATATCTAATCCTGATTTATCATTTCTGCGAATAGAATTAGAAAACTGTTAGGCATTATAGCCTGAAGCACTCTGGGAATGATATCTACCGCTGGAGCTATTTCCTTCAACAGTTACATTGAAATTGTGATTATCAGAAGCTGCATTATTTAAAAAGGTATGTTACTGCAAGCAAGAGATATAATTAGCATAATCTGTTCTTTAAAAGATACTATTAAAGTTTTAAAGAGAATCTTAGCTGAAATAATCTTTGTGTTTCAGTAAAGCTCATTTCTTTTCCATACCATTTTGTCAGAACACCCCAAAGTTGGTGTTGGAATAACCTAGGCCTTCAGAGTTGTGTTCAGTTTATATAGTTTTCATATGTCTATAAAAGTGACGTTGATTTCCTCAGATTTGGTGCAAATTTTCCATTTGCACTCTCAGAATTTTGTAACCAGAGTTTTGAGCACACAAGATTGATGAGAAGCAATTCTCTCTGTAACTGACCACAGAACATAAGTTAGCATCCACCACTTGAACAGATGAATGCAAAAGGAAGAAGACACATTTTGATATTGATCTTTGTAATGTAGTGAAAGGGGAAGAGAAGGTTGTTGTTTCTCTAACTTGTGATTTAGTAATTAAATACTTTTATTAAATTCCATTTTACCTCCCTCAGTTTAATGATACTGAACTAACTAGCTAGCGTCAAGATATTCCATGACCCCAGTGGAAATTCTGGCTACTCCCAGATGCCCTACAACTCTGTTACTCTTCTACATTTAGCAGGCCCAGAGATATCAAGTCAAGATGTTATCATAGGATTATAGACCAATATACGTTTGAAGGCACCACTGAAAATCATCTGGTCCCAGCCCTGCCCAAAGCAGCGTACACTTAGAGCAGGGCCATGACTTGTCAATTCTTTAGTATCTCCAAGGACAGAGATTTCACAGACTCTCTGGGATCCTGTTGCAATATTTGACCACTCTCATTTTGAAATTTATTTTTCCCAGTATCTGAATAGAGTTTCCTTTGTTACAGCTGATGTCTGTTGCTTGTTGTCCAATCACTATATGTCTCCAAAAAGAGTCTGACTCCATCGTCTCCATACCCTCCTGTTAGGTAACTTAAGATAACATTAAGGTTCTCTCTTGTCCTTCTGTTCTTAAGGCTGAACCCAGTTCTCTCCAAGTACATTGTGCTCCTGCTTCCTAATGATCTTCATGGCCTTCTGCTGAACTATCTCTAGTTTGCCCATGTCTTCCTTGTACTGGGAAGCCCTAAACAGCACTACTCCTGGTGCAATCTTGCAAAGGCCAAATAGAGGTAAAAAATAATTTCTCTTAAGTTTTTGGTTATGCTTTTGTTAATACAGCCCAGGATGCATTTGGCCTTCTTTGATTCAAGAGCACACTACTCACTCATGTTAACTCCTTGACCACTAGGACCCCTAAGTCCTTTGCTGTGTGTTGGAAATTTATTCTGGACCTGATACATCCCAGATATGCTTATTTGCTTGCTTTTGAATTTGAAAAATGCCAAGCATCTACAGCACCTGTTCACTTTGAATGGCCTTCTAAAAGCTATTCTAGAAAATCAGACCCTAAATTTTTACAGTCCTTAGGAATAAAAAGACAGCTTGATCACATTCAATGAGAAAAAAAAATAGGAGCTAAAACCACAAAGGTCACTTTTCACTTGTAACTGCAAAGATCTGTACTTTTAGCTGTTATAATGTCTGAGGTGTTTTATTCACCGATGTGCAACCTCTCCTTGGGCACATGAAAATGTTCCCTTCATTTATGCACATGTAATGAGAATTAAAAGAGACTTTTGAAGCCCTGGCATCTGCAGGAACCAGTACAGGTAGAAATGTGAACTGTTTGCAATCTTCAGTTTTTTATTTCAAGACTCAGTAGCAGTAAAAATTTTGTTGTTTATACACACTTCAGAGAAACAGAAAGGCCAGAACAAGTCACAGATATGTTAAATTATGTTTTGTCTTTAAGCTTCTTAACTTTTTTCTTAACTAACAGGTCTGGGACTCTACAGCTGAAACCACATCTGAGGCCACACATTCTCTAATGGATCATGTACTAAAGAAGCATCATGGTGTAAGAGTAGCAGGTAGTCTGTGGGCACTGGTGACACTGCTTCTTGTGTCTGTCCTTTTAAAGATGTGGATACTGCTCTGCTACATCAGGGAAGTGCATGAGGTCTAAGCAAGTGCAGGACTTGATTGTATTTAAATGAATATGCCTTTGCCATTAAAGGCATATTCTAACTTCTACATGCTTTCCTATCAATAAACCTAGGCCTTACAGACAGGATTATGTGGTGGGGGAGAGTAAGACAAGACTTCTTCCCTCCTATTTCAGTGTTCAAAAGGGAGAACTTGAGCCTTTCACAGTGAGCTATAGAATTGGGCAAATCACGCAGTGATAAAATCTGAGTTCAGAAATCCTTTTTTGCCTGTTTATGTTAGGTATGCTATAAAAAGCCTATCACCATGGTATCCCAGCTCTTTCCAATTAAAGAAAACTATTTAGTTGCATTTACTTAGCAACTTTGACAGTGGCCTCCAGCAGCAGTAAAACAACTTGACTGCCTGGCATTTCACAAGATAGATTCTTCACTGTCTGTTTTTTCTTGCACTGTTGCTTGCAAAGACTTAAAAAGTTACTGCTTCTTCAGCCACTGAGGCTGGTGTTGTTACACTTACTTGAGCTATGGATCACTGGGTACACTTTGTACCTTTACATGCCAGTTTGAGAAAAATCAATTTTAGTCTTGAAGAGATGAAACTGGTGTTGCGGAAGATCAGTGCACATTTCCAGGTGCTGCAGGGCACTAGCATTTTGATGGAGATTCAACAAAACATGTCATAGGTATGATGCAAAATTGCTTACTCTTATGCTAAGAGATCTTCTGAAAAAAATTACAGAGTAAATCAGAATACAGTGAAGAAGTGAAAGTCACACTAGCTACAACAAACACTTCTACATTATTCCCAATCTTAGCATCAAAAACATAATTCATGTTACTAGGAATAAATTATTCTATGCCAATGAATGTTGTAGGTACAATAGAACAATCAGATAATATTTAATGTAGAGAGTAAAATAGCATATAGCTGATGCTGAGGAAAGAAACAGTTTGTGCATAGTAATCGACAGAAGTATTTAAAATTATTCTGTCCAGGTAGAGCTTCATTGTCACCTCGCTTGATAATGACACAATAGTAGTGTTACTCTACCTTTTTCTTCATTTATGTTTTAAATCTCTTCACTGTTTGTATACATCTACAAAGCCTGAGAAATTGATCATTTCTTTTCCCTGCTGTATTTGTATTCAGATAGAAAAAATAATTTTTAAATTTTCTTTTTGTAATTTAGGAATGGGTGTACTCTTTCCTGTTTTGGACTCAGATTGCACTTCCGTGGGATATGAACTGTGCTTTCAGTGAGCACAGTCCAGAAATGCTGAGTCCAGATAAGACATTCTGCTGAACTCATATAAATGTTCATATAAATGTTCTCTGCCAGATCATATTTATTAATGTTTTTGAAAGAGTTATTTTGTCTCAGAAGAGCTTATGCTAGATCAAGTATCATCTGTTTGTGAAAATCTAACTTAATGCTAGGTCAGGTGTTGTCTATTCTCCTGCAGCTGATATAAGTCAGATTTGTTCTGGTATAAAGTATAAACCAGTATACGTATTTTATTGTGCATTCAGGCTAACGATGCAGATATATTCTTCATACCAGCTTGAAGCACTTGCTGCTCCCTTAGCCCTTCTTCCTCTTCATGTCAATATTCCCTGTAGAAGGTAGTCCTTTTTCTAATCTGATGGATTTTATCTGTATGCTTCTTAACTAAATGATCACAGTTAACAAATAGAGCATACGTAGTAGAATTTTGCTAATCAAGCTGATTGGAACCAAAACAGGTTAGGAATTGCTTATACAAGCAGCTCTGCTGGGAGATTAGAGGAGGCAGTAACCTCGAACTACTGCAACAGACTGAAGGTGGTAATTGTTTCACCAGTGTTGGTCTAGCTGGAGAAGGATGTATGAAAACAGCTTAAATGATAAAAAGGGTATGGATCCTATATAAATGCAGATTGGAGCACTCACTCCATTTCCCAGTGGAAGCACTAAATATGCAGCCAACCGCAGGCTCAAGAGCAAAACCAAAAGAAAAACAAAAAGGGAGATTGTGTGAAAAGACTTATCCACGATCTCACTCAATTTTTTTTGCAGTACAGCTTTCCAGGAAATACTGTTGAACATGCAGGACTGATTTTGAAATACACTCTGCATTTTTCCTATAACAAATATAGATTGGTGCAGAGATAGTCAAAACTTGTCTAGTCACGCTGGCGTGCTGTGTGCTCTATTTTAAAAGAAAAAGGCGGGTGAGAATTCACTTCCAAATATCAATTTTGTAGAAAAAGCTGGATAAAGCAGTTATAAAATAAGGCTGAATTAAGAAATTCCAAGTATATAACTGTCTCAAGTTGATCATAAACCTGATCACTGAAATATGAAAAACAAGCAAGGAGGTTCAAGATGCTGCATTAAGGAAAGTCAGAGTTATTCTTTTTGTTTCCTTTAAAAACCACAGCTGGTGATAGTGACAGTGATTTTGTGACAAATTATTTTGACATTTACATATTTTGCTTAATGCCACTAGACACGTCTAATTTATTGTAATCATTTATGAGTAAAAAAGACTACCAGTGTTTAAACTTTGATATAATTTCCATAATGCTGGCAAGGGTCTTCTAAACAATAATGTTCTGCTTTTGTATTTTAGGATTTCTATAGCACATTTTAGATTATTTTTTATTTTTTATTTTTTCTCAGTGACAACACCTTCACCTTATCCTCCATTTCTTTTTGGAGAATACCTTTGAGCACAAATGATTGATTTTTGTTATACTCCTAATGCTATGATACTCCATTTATAGACCATTTGTATAACAAGTGATTGTATTTGCAGTGTATCAGGAACCACCTAATTATACTTTCAACCTATTATTATAGTCCCTCATCCTCTGGTCTTATTCATGGTGACAGATTCCTGTCTTTGCACTGAGTCCCAATGAACTTGGTAGAAGACTGCATGGATACAGCACTAACCCACCAGCAGTAAACGTCAAGACTTAATTCCAGTGCTGAAGTTGGGATCCTGATTCCACTGTGTTCCCTCTATATGCAATAAAGAAAGGCAGACAGCTCCAGAATGGGAATCAGCCTGCTAAAACTATGATCTTTTGCAGATGTCTATACAGGAGGCCTGGGGACATCACACACCTAATAGATGTCTTAGCGTGGTCTGTGAGTTACAAGTGCAGTGTTACATGCAAACCAGTAAGCCAGCCAGAGACCGCTGTGCTTCATTTCCTCCCTCGGCACTCAGCAGCTTCATATTGATTTCAGGGTTCAAAAATATTGTTAGTATATCCAGTCTTGGTTCACATTAGCTGTTACTTAGGGGCTAGACTACTGTAGATAACACATACTCTGTGTATTTCTTTTCACAGCAAAGGATGCTGAAAAAAGAATCACTTTATCTTGGAGGGGGGTGCTGTTGTTCCATTTTTATTTAAAAAAGATATTAGGAGCCTGGTTGATACATTAGGACACCAGGAAAAATAAAAGGAATTTAGGGCAATGTAAGACCAAATCCATTAATGGAAATCTCTATTGTGAAGTCGATCAATGGGATATGTTTTCAAAAAAACAGTGGAAGAATGATGGGTTAAAGCTTTGCTAATATTGTCCATATGTTACAGGCCAGAATCAGTGGACCATTTTTATGTCGTTTCCCGTAGTAAACAGTGTTTCCTGTTAGAATTTGAGCTCTTTGGTTTCTATTTTATTTTACTTAATCGAGAAATCAGCCGTTTTAGAGAGCAAGATTCCTCCTTCCTCCATTAGGAATGAATGACACTGTTCGAAAACTGAGTGGAACAACTTAAACATTTCCTGGAAATTCTCATTGTGTTTCTGTGTGATTAACTGTCAAACAATAAAATTTATTTGTTGAAATTACGGCTGTAGCAACCCACTTGTGTGAGCCCTAGCATGTAATTCCAGACTGTTATCATGCTGTTCAAGAATTGTTCTTCATATATATTGGTTTTTCTGACCATAGGACCATATGCTTAAAAGTTAATTTTCAGGAGCTGAATCAGTTGGTAAGACTGAGTTATATTCATATTATCTCCACCGCTAGACTTAAAGAAAGAAAAACTCACTATTAATTTTGGAGATTTTCCTAATTAGCCATCACCTTGAAGTGTGCTGGTGGAAGAATGCCTCATCCATAGTCTGTTTTTCATTGCTTTCTATTTATTTCATTACTTTGCTTAGGACTTAACTATTTCCACTAACTGTCAGAATCTTTTGGAGAAAAATACCCTTTTCCTCTTGGTTTGCTGGTTCTACATTCAACAGATACATCACATACCATTTTCTTTTTTGGCATTTCTACAATATTATCCTTACTATACAAAGCTATAAATATCTGTGCTTTCAGCTAAAGGTGATTTCACAATTAGTTAATTTATGGAAAATATTATTGAATGAGTATCTGTAAGGCAACCCCACCCTCATTCCCTTCCATACATGGGAAAAGTAAAAACACAGCTTGCTTTTTTTTTTTTTTTTTCTGACTTCCTATTCTTTCTGCCTTACCCAGAAAGCAGATTTTTGGGTTTTTTTTTCTCCTCTGATTATCCCCTGTATTACTTCATTTTAGGACATCTTTGAAGAAGCTACTCTAGGCAGCTAACAAGTATAAGGAACTGAGAGCTCATAAATTAGATAATCTGCTTCCTTGACTCAGCTTGCTCCAGTGATGTTTTACTGTGATTTTAGTGGAGCTATTTTTTAAAAACCCTATCAGCTTGTTTTGACTTGTAGTGACTATTCAGAAGGATCTATAACTTCTGCTATTAATGACCAACTCTGCACTCTATAGTTGTAGTGATTGCTATTTCTCTTGTTAAATCCTGAGGTAAAGGTATTTATGCTCATTTGAATGATAGATATTTATTTTAAATATTGACTGAAAAAGCAGTAGATCATGAAAGGTTAGAAGTCCAAAAAGGTGAGTTGAATTTATTTTATTCCAGCCTAGCACCATTCATTACACCTGATTTCTTTCCTGTTCTGTATATAGTAAATATATTGGGAACTGAATCAAAACCAAACCTAACCTGTAGTTACACCTTTACAAGGAGTATATTATCTTGTCATAAATTAATTAAAATTATTATCTGTGAGAGCTTTAATTAAATTATTTTGACACATAGACATAAGAAGCAGCAGAAGGATACTGGAAAACCATAAGTTAATTACTTCAACTCAGAAACCTCAGCCGAAATATCAAAACAAAAGAATACTGTTTATTTTTGCTGACATGTTTCACAGGTACATCTTATTTTCCTGTGGTACTACAAAAGACCTTTTTGGGACATGAAATATTGTGAGGAAAACAATGCTCTTGCATTAAACATCTTTATTAATATGGATATTCTGTGATTTAGCTGCAACTAGCTTCAAAACATGATGTTTTGGAAGACAAAGTACAACAAGAATATAGATTGAATGTGAGAAGTAGTTATTTGAGGATGGGTACTTCACTGACAATTCAAGTTTAATCCTTATTCAAATTGAATTTCCTTTGAGAAAGCTTAAGGCCATCAGTCTATTATCACACAACAAAACTGACTGTTACTTATTTGAGTTGGGTTGTTTTTTTTAAGTCTGAAAGAATTATGATGAACTAATGCATTTGTAAACTAAGCCTGCAAAAACACAGAAGATTGATAGTCATGCTTAATTTGGTTGGAAAAAGATCTTTAGTGCAGTTTGTGTTTACTGATCTTTTTTTTCTAACATACCTCAGTTCTCACTCCTGTCACCTTTCTTTTGTCTCTTCCTGGTTTCTACTGTTCTGTTATAGTGTATGTTATATTTTTTGTTCAATTCTAGATTGAATTAAGGTAATATGAAAGCGATGGTGGTAGTGGTATGGGATTCACAGTTGGCTAAGGTGCCTGTGGTAACCAGCTGCTCTTTGCTCCTAATGTTACACTTGCCCCAAAATTGTTTTCATGGCAAGATCTTTGAAATCCAAAGGGAAAGACTAGTCTGACTAGTCCATGAGCATGGATCCCATGTCTGTCAGCTTGCCTTCAGCAGGACGGGAAGGCAAACAGAGCAGTGGGATGGAACTGGGTAGATACAGGATTTGCCCTGAAACAAAGGACTCAAGGAGACCAAAACACTGCAGGGCCGTTTTAAATTCAGTGCAGTAAGTTGGAGCCCAAGCTCATATGGACAATATGGATCTGGAAGCACATAATAACAGGACAGAATTCCAGCTTCTTTGTGCCTATGGCAAGTCTTAACACAATTACCTAGGATATCACAAGAGTGACAGTACTTCAGTTGAGTCAGATTTTGTGGGTGGAGGAGAGGTATTTTTATCAGGTATTGCTCCGTTCTCTTCAGCCTTCTGCTGACTGATGGTTGGGGTCTTTAGCTGTGCTAATCTCTGTTCTATATCAGAGACAACTTCCTTATCATCTCTGTACCTCCATTTTATATGTACAGTACTGTTCTCCTCCCCTCCTGCTCTTTAAAATACTAGTGATATTTAGTTTATTTTTTCAAAAAAAGCTTTTGAGGGAGCAGCCAGGACTAAAAAAAGTAATAGATATTCATTAAGCTAATCACATGTTAATAAATTGCTATTCTACAGGTTCAGAGTCTCTGTACACTGTAAAGTTAAAATGAATCTTCTTCCCAGTGACATGTAAATGAGGACAGGTTATTATTTGGAAAATGGTAATAAAACCTGCAACTTCTGTTTCATTAAGTTATTTTGGTATAGAACCATAGTAATCAGTGTTGCTTGGGGCTGAAACAGATGCCCAGCAATATGATTAAGGATATATTTATGCATACATTTTGAGAGAAAACTCCAGAGAACAGGACATAGCAAGATTCTATATCCAGAGAGTTCTTTCCAAGTAGGTTGGTAGTTTACAAGAATGACATTGCTGACCTCCTTCCTTTTTTATAAACAATACTTTAAGTAATAAAACCACCCACTAAGCAGCAGAAATCCAGCTGATAGGCATTATCCTGAATAGGC
This sequence comes from Caprimulgus europaeus, assembly GCA_907165065.1. The sequence goes on along the minus strand of OU015538.1, from coordinate 16,329,610 downwards.
TACTCAGTCCCAGCAGAAGCACCACTTTGGTAGATTCAGTATTACATTTTTCCTCCTGATAGTTGTATCATTAGGATTTTGTTCAGATTTCAGATATTAAGTATACTATCAATACAAAACCATAAAATGATTAATGGCCTCTCCCAGAAAATGTGTCATGTCAATAAAACTGGTTTTTAATAGCACTGTTTTGTCAGTTAAGACAAAACCTATTTTTCATTATAGAAATTCCTTAGCAGTTCTGTATCTGAGCACAGAGGACAGAATGGGCTTTGTAACTACACAGAGGATTATTTCCACTCTCTCCCATTCCCTCACTCCTTATCAGGGAAGAAGTAGTACCAAAAAAAATGCTGCTTGGAGTTCCTTTCCTATATCCACAATTTTGCTAGACAGACTAAACTCTTTTAAAAAGGGATTGGAAATATCAGTAACTTCAAGCTATTGGAATTCAGGAGTTATATTCCCAAAAATATTAATTGAAATATTAAAAAAGATTTTTGTTTCCTTTGTGTTTGTTGGGGTACCAAACAGTAGGAGGCTCTGAGTTCCTTTGTTGTACCTCCTCAACTCTTTTTAACTTTAATTCCTTCTCTTTCTGAAATCTACCCTGAAAGTATGCATTAGGGTACTATGGACTTTATTCAGGTGGGAGGTTTGCTGAAAGACACCTGAAAAATCTAGAAAAAACAACCTAAGTTATTAAAACCTAGTCTTTTTTTTTTTTTTTTTCTTTCTTCCTCACCTGAAAGTGCCAATGGTCTCATACTTCTGTAAATATATAAGTGCTGGCACTGCTGTAGCCTGGAGTTAACTAGTACAGTTTCTAGACCATATGTCTTAGTTCAAATTAGTGCACTAAGTTGTGATATGCCACATGAGTTGTTTTGCTGTGTATTGTGGGAGACTTGGTCTATTCTAGGACCATCCATACAAATATTTCTGGCCAGCCAGTTCAGTACACTGAAATAACACTGTTCTGTGTACTCCTTCCTTCTGTTGGTCGTATCTCTTCTATCTGGAAAATAGATTCAATTGAAAGTGCTGACATCTTCCAGTTATTACATTATTACTATGCTCATTTCTTCTAGCCAGAGTTTGTGCCTTTGAGAAGGCAGGTGCAGCCTTCTGGATCAGGTAGACCTGGTGAAGAAAGTGATAAAAGTGAAAAACAGAACAAAACAAAAAAAACAACTCAGATCTCTGGAAATGTTGTTGCTGAAAAGCTTCAAAATTATAATACTCAAACTGATTGCATGGAATTTCCAGCTGGTAGAAGCTGAACTTGATTCCTCCTTTAATCACTCTGAGCACATAATACATGTCTAAAATTAAAGGTAATCCACTCACCCAGGAGCCTGCAAATGTGGTCTGATATTAAAAGGTTTGCAATTAAAATATACTGGGACTGGAAAGTACTGGCAGGGCCCGTAGGGCTAAAGGGAGGGATACTGTTTGATTGAATGAATGCTTTTCATTTTGTGTTGGGGCACAGCACAGCTAAGGGAGAGGAGCCAAGCGTGGTAACCCGGTCAGGACCCCATCCCACAGTCCCCAAGCGAGGTGGAAGGGCATGCTGGGGATGGCAGTCAGGTCTGACCAACAGTCTGTGGGATCAAGCTGGGCACAGGGGTCAGGGATAGGATCAGGTCTGGTGATGTTGACCAAGGTCAGATATATCTCAGTGACTGCCACCACAGTCCATAGTGATGAGGCAGGTCTGCTGTGAGGCTGGGAAGTCAATCTGTGTCTTGATCCAGGTCTGGATCAATGGGTCCCACAGCCAGGCACCGCCCTGGCTGTGACACGGCTGCTGCTGTAGTTCAGGCTGGAGCCAAGCCTGGCAGTGTCAACTCAAAAGCAGTTTCCACATCAGCCCTGGCTCAGGCCTCCCAGCAGAGCTGTCTGGGGAGGAGGACAGCCTGCAGCTGTACCATGGCTGAGTTGTTCCTGAGCCCTGGCAGCAGGAGCTTCAGGAAGGGAGAAGCTCTCAAGGCCATTACACTTTGATGCATTAATGTTTAGGAGAAATCTGGCTGTTTCTCTGTTTAAAATGATTTCGTTACCAGCAGAGCAGAGACACTCTTTTTCTTTACATTTCAGCTACAAAACAATTGGTGTGTCATGTTGCATTATGTCATATGGTATGGTGAAACACAAGCTGACATACTGTATCCGAAAGGTATTTGAACACATCATGTCAGAAACTGGAAGAAAGAGTACACACTCTTGCGCTCTCTCTCTCTTGGCAAAAGTTGTTGTTTTCTCCTCTTTTCTACTCCCTGGATTGCCATTTTTTTTAAATATATATATAGCTGCAGAGATAAATGCCCAGTTCTCCTGCCTGTACTTAATGCCACTCTAATCTTTCCTTCTCTGCTTTGAGGAAAGGAAGGAAAACATGAAAGTAAAAGGAAATCTACCAGGTGAGGAAATTTGCTTTATTAAAAAAAAAACAACAAAATAAAACAAACCACAGAAAGCATTTGTGAAACATGACCACCCACAGAAAGATTAATTAAAGTAAATGGAAAACTTAAAACCACAACAAATCAAAAACCAGTGCATAAGGAAACAAAGAATCTTGATGCCAGTCATCATCACTGTATGAGATGGAACATGTCAAAGATTAAAATTAAGGGATTGGCAGTAAATCCAAGCCAGGTGGCCTTTATTTAATTATTTACTTTCTCCCAGGAAGGCATCCAGGGCAGTATATGCTGTTTCAGTGTGAAGGTATTAAGAACCAGCCCTAGGCATTCTGTTGCTCTTGGTGACTCTGATTATCTGTGACCCTGGCCTCTACTGATATATCTTATCCATTTTATACTTGTTCATTCATTTAACTATGTACTTTGTCATTGATGCTTTTCCAGAAGCTGTGAAAAGGGAAATATAATCTCATATATGTATTCATTCTCCTTTCCCACAGCTTTCTTTTATTCATTCTCTTTTCTGTAACTGCTGTATACTTTCTTTTCTGTCTTCCTTCCTTGATTTTGTTTGTTCCTTTCATATCTTTTTGGCACTTGTACTTTTTCCTTACTTTTGACCTTCCTCCTTTCTTGTTTTTCTGCAATCAGCTTACGGCCTCCATTCTTTTTCCATATTATTTTATATCTCTTCTCATAAGTGTTTTCTTCTTTTTTCTTGCTCTAGAATAGAAACTTTAATTTTGCTGGAAAAGACTTCCAAAAAGATGTTTCTTCCCCAGTATCCTTCTGCTATGGTAGTTATCCAAGGTGAGACTACTTCTGGTAGGCATAAATATTTACAGACTTATTTTAGGAATCTGAAGATTGATTTAGCTTGAGAGTAATGCAGGGAAGCAGATAAACCATGGAAATGGTCAAGTTTCCTAAGATTCATAAATCAGCCGTTCTGAGGTGAAGAGCTTTTATAAGAGCAACACCTAATGACTGAAAATCATTAAATGTCCAAAGTCCAAACCAAGTTTGTAGCTTTCATAAGTACTGAAAATTATCTTTAATGATTAAAAACATTCTCCAAACCTTTACAGGTTTATATCCTTTCTCTTTAAAATCTCTAGTATCTAAAGATTTCAAGAAATTAGTTTACTTAGGCAGTCAGGTGATAAATGTACTATTAACATCCCATATGGGTGTGAAATCCCTCAGAAGCTGACAGCAGTATTTCACAAACTTCTGCAAATTAAAAATTTTAACTGTGTTCTCGTTTACCAGTTGTCAGTGTTATATACTATATATGCTCATATCTTTTTTTACATACGTATGACAGCTATTCTTCTGTATGTACTCAAGCTTTTATTAATATAAATGGCATTTTTTTTTCCTCTGTATTCATGTCTAGATCATAAAGCTGTTTGAAATGTACGTTGATCCTCTTGGAATTAGCAAAATGTATGTACATTTGTTTAGCCTAATAGAATTTTGTAGGATATCTTAAGGAAAACTATGCATACTTACACTTCTCTTAATCTACAGTTCATCCATACTATATGTATCCAGAAGGTGCCAGTACTGCAACTTCCCCAGCATGTTGCTCTCAGAATGGAGTTTATTTTAATCTTTCCTTGTATGCACTTTAGCCAGTATAAAGTAAGTCGTTTTCAATAGCTAAATTGCTTGTTGTAAACTATTTTCTACTCCTAAATTCAGTGTTCTAGTTACTTGAATTTTACTCTGTATTATTTAATAAATCCTCAAAAGGAAAGCTTATGATACTTAAGAGTTCTTTACTGATTTAATCAATAAAGTGATATTATCTTTGCTGCATCCACCTACATTTTAGTTACTATGGCACTGTACCTAACTGTGGCACTTCCATATTTGTCCTAGACAGATGTTCTCTAGCAAAACTCACTGCAACAGTTTAAGATGATAGTAGCCTCAGCAATCTGACCCTCCTCTCCACTGAGAGCAGTGGCGATTGAAGGGGAGGTGAATATGAGCCCCACCTGTTCAACCACCTTAATTAAGTGCTGATAGAGGGTGTTTTGTGTCATTAATCTAATAGCACTTGGTTAAGTAACAAAATGTAAAACAATGGAAAAGCAATTTCTCTGTCAGTCATTACCTTTGTGATTTCCTTTGCTGTTTGACATTTTTAATTACATTCTCTATGCCTTTTCTTACAACAGCATAACGTATCTTAAGCTATAGCTACTCTTGCTATTCTCACCATTTTATTAAAAAAATAATTATTTTTTGGCACTAAGTGCTTTTGTCTTCTGGATATGAAATCCAAATATTTTTCAAGGTCAAACCATGAAATACAGATTTAGTTTCAACTTGTACACTTGAAATTGCAATCAACACCTAGCTATTACTGACTTTAAAAGCATGATCCTATTACAAGTGAAATAGGGAAAATCATTGTTTGATGTCCTTTTGTAATTAACAACTTTTACCAGTTCCAGCTGCAGAAATACTGTGCTTTCAGATCATCTAGTAGAACAGAACATTCTTGAACAAAATGTGACATTCAGAGGTTGGATTGTTGTGTATTTTATGTACAACAAGTAGTACAATGGAAGCGTTGCAGCTGCCTCTGAAGCAGAGGGTTTAACGCATTTACTGCCCTTCTGACAAGGAAAAGATAGGAACTAACTAAACAGGTCTGTCACACAAACTTGCTTTTTAAGAGTAGAATACATTCTTCTTCTGGCAGCTATGAAGCAGTAAGCAGGAAGACATCTGAGAACCGTACCTGGTAATAGTCAAGGCCTTTGCTTTCTTTTTCTGTTGTTTATTAGTTTTGTACTTGAAAAAATAAGTTGAACTCCAGGTAAGGCTGGATATGTACTTGCATAATCTGTGCAGGGGTGCTCCCTTTCACCTGCAAATTTCATTTTGCTATAAGACAGAATAAACTACTTGCCTTGAACCACTAAACCCTCCAAACTATATTCCTAACCCAATCACATTATTTTACTATTTCCTATACTTTATATTTGTTTTATGTATTGTGTACTTGGATGCTTCTCATCAGTTAAACGCTAAAAGGATAACTTGTATAATGAAGGCTCATTATAAAAAAGAAAAATCAAAAGCAACACACACTGCAATTTAAGAGTGTAAAACTGCAAGACAGTTCTGTTTTCAAGAGGTCGCTTATGCTATCAACCCATCATATAAAGTGATGCTTATATAGCTGCTGCAAGTGTTTGTAATACATACATCATAAACATACACATTTTGGAAAACAAAGTGACACTTATTCAAGATGGAAATGTAGAGAAGTCACTGGAGAGAAAAAAGTAAAGAGCCTGTGTGCACCTCCCCCTGATTTTGAATAAAATTGTGAAACCAGGAACAGGGTAAGAGGAGAACTTGCAACAGGTACATGTGTGCAGTGTCGTGATTCCATATGCACTCATTTAATTCTAGGAAAATCCTGTGTACTCTTTACTGAGCCATGCTGCAGAACCTATCACATCCTCTAAGCAATTTCTGAGCTAAGTAATGAAGCTAGAGATATAATGCTTGATAATTTTTTTGGGGGAAAATAAGAACCCCACAACCCAGAAACCCCTTCTCAACTAATGTTACTTCTGTATCTTTATTCTAAATTAATTACTCTGCTGGCTAAGTGTGGAACAGAGCATAGGGTGCAAATGGTGGTTTGCTTTAAAAAAAAAACCACAGTGGTTTTCACAGTGGTTTGCCATGAACATCGCTATAGAATCTGTACTACCAGGAGAATCTGACTTTTCCATATTCGGTTCCTTTTCCAACTGCAAAATCTGTGGCCTTTATCAATATTCAGAGAGCCAGGCCATTCCTCTAAAAAATTAATAGAATCCCCTTACATATAGAAAAAGGCCTACATTTGATTTTTTAAAAGTAATCTAAGAATAAATTCTTTTCATATAGATTTTTTCTGAACCTATATTGAAGCATTTGAATTGTGCTCATGGAGGTACATTTATAAGAAAGGTATTATCTTTTATTAGATCACATAATATAGATTGAAAAGTAGCATCTCAGACTCACAAATGCTTTTTTGGCCCCTCTCTGTAGGGATATGGAAAACAATCTTGCTGAGAGGAAGAGAGCTCAAGGGAGAATATAGATGTCCTGTTAATCAGGACATAAAAAAGAAAGGAGAAGCTATGATGTGACAGTGACTGGTGGAAGAAAATCTGGCAAACAGCAAAGAGAAGATTGGGAGATATGACAATTTGGTAAATGTATGTATAATTTATAAATCCAGACTTATGTTATGAATTTCATGTACCACTCTATTCCTCGGTCTGTATTTAATCTGCCACTTGCTGGCTGGGACTGTGTCATAGATCACACACTCTATGTGAGAAGAGATACAAGAGTAATCTAAGAAGTGATAACATGATATGATTCTTTCTCAGTAAAGCATTGAATATGCTAAATAGACTGGTTAAACTAAAGGAAACTGATCGTCTCAGGTTGTCTGCTTCTAAATTGGAATAATGGAAATTGCCTAGTGAGAAAACAGATGAGAAAAGAATGCACATCCTCTGAGCTGGGGAGAGAAAGCTGGTCCTGAGTGAATGAGAGAAGGCTGCTGAGAGAGCTGTCAGGCTGATCAGAAGGACAGCAAGGCTTTAATACCAGGGAAGAATTGCCCAGATCTTCAAGGTTTTACAGGGCATCAGTGGTCCCAGAGAGAAGGGGTTTATTTCTAGGATTTTTTTTGCTTGTTTGCTTTTTGTTCTGGGAGTAGTAGGTCTAAGTGCTTTCTCCATTAACATGATGTGTAATAATATGAATTTACAGTTTACACTTATTTCTAAGTACTGTACAGCCTCAGAAGATGGAACCGTGAACTGCAGTAATCAGGAGGGGAAGGTTTATGCCATGGAGAGGTTAGAACTAGCTTTAGAGATCTTGATTTTAGACTGTGAAGGCTGCCTGAGAAAAGGCATCAGCACCTCTCTGTTGTCTATGGTCAGCGAGAATCTAGTGTTCATTTTCAAAGCAGAGCAGCAAAGGCATCATGAACAGGCCTCTTAGGACAGGGAAGGGACATTCAGATGAGTGATTACAGGAAATGAGACAAATGTATCAGAGAGAAGCTGGTGCCTAAAGGGAGCTGTGTGTCAAGGTGGAAGTAAGTTAAGCAGTCTTGGTAAAGAAAGAGGAAAAATACAGATTAGAGGAGATTTTTCTGGCAAAAGTTTCATGTTCTCCTGTCATTGGTAGAAGAGGAGGGGACAGAGCACTCTGATTCAATGTTAGAGGAAAGCCAACCAGCTGAACTTCAGAGATCATCTGAAGTGGCAATGCTTCTGTGGCCTTGCAGGGCTTTTTAGTGAGGGCTGGAGGACTGAGCACAAGTTGCTATTTGCGTCATCTCGCCCTTGGAAGGGAAAATCTTTGACCTGGCTTCCCAACACAACAAACAGGTGAAAGAGAAGCAGAGTATTGCCACATCAACACAGGGCAGCATAGAGATGCTTCTTGTTTCATTGTCTCCTTTATGCCTCTTTATAAGGTGTATACTGTCATAAGTTTAAATTGTGGGTTTCTTTTTTCAACATATCTTTAAGCATTTAGGATAACCAAGGTCCTGTTCTTGGGATTCCAAGTTGCTTGTTAGAATGCAAGTATCTTCTAAACACCAAAGCAGCACAACTGTGTTCTGACAATAATGTGTGCACTAAGTACCCAGCCTGGTCCTAGAGCAACTATCGTTAATTGGGACAGCATAGTTCAGATTCTGCATCTGACTTCTTGGTTACAATAGTCAACCAATTAATGGAAATACAGGGACTTTTAAGTCTTTTTATATTTGATAAGACTTTATATATACCAGAATATTTGGAATACAGATAAAATTATTTCCCTTTTCTAGCTGTTTTGTGTTGTTTGTATTCAGTATCACACTTATCATGTCAAACAGCCATTCACAAAATAAGAATAATCTGTATGAAAACTGTTCCTTTCTTAAAGGATAAAAAGAGACCTCTGTCTTAATCTTTATATATATTTTAATCAGTATTCCTTAGTTGACTCTTTATCTGCTTCTTCACTGAAACAATGTCCGTACTATTTTGCCAGGAAAAAAAAGGGCATTAGAAAGGTCAATATGTGAGGACAAAACACCTCAAAAAATTTTTTAAGGAACAGTCTATGTTGTGTAGTTGCCATATATGCATATGTAGATGTCATTTTGCATATATTGCAGATTATTTAAGAAACCCTGGTGAGTTTGACCTTGACATTCAGAAATAAAACCACTTTGCTGAAGAGTGAAGAACTAAGTTTTGTTGGAAGTGTTGGATTCACTGGAGATTTTTTGAAATGCATCTTATAAATCTACAGCTGAACATTTCTCCTCTTCGTACAGTAGATCCCAACTCCCACCTGTGCAAAACACAGAAGATATAACAGAGGAACACAGAGTGTGTTCATTTTGACAGAAGTGTCAAGTTTGTCTTAAAATTTTTTCATTTTCCATATAACATCACTGAAGCAAGCACAGTTAAGAGGGAATACTTTAGAATTGCTTTTCAAAAACAAGTTCTTCAGGCAAACCAAAAGAGAGCATTTGTTCAAACAATTGTTAGCTATTTTTAGGTTCTATTGTAATAGCCACCTTTCTAGCTGCTTTTTTTCTTTAGCTCCAGAAGGAATAAAATTATCCTTAACTGAAAAAATTGATTTCTGTTAAGCCTAGTCTTGGTTCTTAAAGCTAATTTTACTCAAAGTAGTTTTTAGTGTCTTAATTTATTTTTGTTTGCTTATGAAAAAAAGTCTTCCTGAGCAAAGCAAACATTTATGAAAATGCATAAACATTTTCTGTGGAAATCTGTGCTTTTAAACCAACTTCAGTGAAATTTATGCTTACATTGATGTATCAGAGCAGAAATAGCATACTGCATGTCTTGCTTAGACTGAGATAGAAAACCTCACTTTGCATCAGTCTTACAAATTGAATTGTTTCACTTCTGTGCAATGTCTCTTTATTTAATTTTTTTCTTGATTTTAAAAAAATTGTTATAGAAGGTGTCTTTGTGTAGATTCCATTCTAATGAATTTACATGTTGTAAAAATATTTTTTTTATTTGAAAACTGAAAACTAAACATAAGTAGTATCAGGCAAAATGCAGAAAGGATTATTTTCTCAATTTAGCTAATCCTTGTGGGCATGTTCCTCAGTACTTTACTTCTCTAATTCTGGAACGCCACAGGACTGAAAAGAAGTGGTTTTGGGTTATGCACAAGTGTAATGTTGGACAAGATCACTGAAATTCTTGCTGTTCATCATCACAGTTAGCAAGGTTGTCCTTTACAGATGCAAAAGTAAAATACAAGGTATTTGTTCAGTCTAAGGACTCCTTACTCGTATCTCATATATGAGTCCTCACAACATTTTTAGTTCTTATCACATCTGTTAGTCTGAAATACAACTACATTCTTTTAGCTGGTTTTAACAATAATTTTTGTAGACAGACATGTATTCATGATGTCTTTTTTCTGCCATGATAAATCCATTAAATTTCTGTATTTTGTGTATCACAGAAAATAATGGAAATACATAGAGGATTATTATTGTGCCTTACCAACAGATGCATAAACTTAACCAGACATGGACAGTTTCACACTTTTGACTTGGAAATCGGACTTTGATTAAAACCAAAAACAAAAACAAAAAAACCACCCCAACTTAATGAGAATGCAAGGAGTCTTGAATGCCTGCAGTCATGTCCATTTTCATCTGATACTGTGCTTGGTAATTGGTTGGACCACTTCACTGGGGCATAGATGCCAAGGAACAACAGCTTTATATAGGCACTTTGCATAATAAGGTGAGTGGCATCATTTGCAGCTGGGAGACCCATCACACCAACCTCTTCAAAGCACTGATGCCTCATGTCTTTTTAACAATGAAGTACACCTGTTGGCTTTTCTGTGCCAAATATACCCCTGAATGGTGGAGGGAAAGAAGGCATAGCAAACAAGACAATTTTTTTGTTGTCAAGAGGCTAGCAATGCTGCAGCTGGCAGCTTGAACCACTTATAGTATACCTAACAGGAAAACATTACCTGATTATGGCTGGAGGGGAAAAAATTAAACCACTCGAGACAGAGATTGTAGCATTGCTCTGAGAAATTATCTGATACTGATGAGAAGTTGTAGAGTGGAGGAAGAACAATATTGTTCAGTCTAGGTGGTGCTGTGAAAAGCGAGAATTCCTGAGTCATAGATGCTGTGTGGAAGGTCTGTCTGCTCCTTCTGAGTTAGGGTTTGGTTTTGCTTTTCCTTTCTTCATGGCCAAGGTCTTCTGAGCAAATTATCTTTTTCCTGCTTTTCCTGAACAAAATTAGAGTATACTTCTGTGGTAATGCTCAACACTAGGTCACCACCAGATCTTGACAGTAGCCCAACATGATATATACTTAGAAATCACATGATTCAGTTCTCAATGGGTGCTTGACAAGTGCTTTAGGCAAATATTGCCTTAGCTGCCAAAAATTCTATTTGAAGGAGGCTTTGGCCTAGGGGGTATGTAAGCCTGTACATCAACATATTTCAATTCAATATAGAGCAGATGCATTGCTTAGGACATTTTATGTCCTATTCTATTATATATTTGTCCATTTATATTAACTCTTGGAATTTTAGAAATTAGAATTGTCCTGTATGTTTCTTGATGTAATGTGTGGGTCCTGCAGTAGATATGCATACATCTCTTTTTTTATTTCTGTCCTATCAGCTGCCCTCCTTGTATGTTATATCCATCTCCTACCCGTACCTTTCTCGCAGATATTTCCCTGTCTCTCTTTTGAGGCCAAACTCTTCTAAGGAAAATATATTCTTCCCACTTTTTCTTCCAGGTAGTCTTTTTTAATCCAGCCTTTGTTCTAGTTTTGAGGCAACAGTATCCTCTTACATAAAGCAGCGAGGTTATACAGGGAATACTAATAGGGATGAAGAACAGCTAGCTACCTAGAGAAATACCATCTAGAGACATAGGGAAGAGTCTAGCTGGTTCTTTTTCCCAGTGACTGCCTACCCTCTTTTCCACTTGGCCTAGTGCTCAGCCATCTGGAAACAAGAAGGTGGAGAAAGAGACATTTTTATATATATGCAACTTTCAGTTTACATCTCAGGCTTCTTAGTACTAAACCTAAATGGAAGTAAAATACCCGCAAAGCAAACCACATTCTCAAGTGAGAGAATGACAGTTACAGACTTGCTGAGGTAGGGAGGGACCTCTTGAGATCATCTACTCCAAACCCCTGGTCAAGCAAGGTTAGATAGAGCAGGTTGCCCAGGATTGTGTCCAGTCAGGTTCTGAGTATCTCCACATAATTGTTAAGAAGATGTATCTTCTTGGTGCTGTAACATGATTAAACAGCTGCTATAACCAAAAAGCAATTACTGGTGTAGCAGGATATGGTTTGCTTAATAAGAGCCTTCCCCTTGTTCCTAAAGACTGCTGGAACAGAGGGAGGGCTAAGGGGGAACAGAAGGAACAGAACTGGAATCTTAAATGGTTATGAGCTTTTAACTTTTTCTCCTGCAGTGGCTGTGCAATATGGAACCTGGTGATGGAACAAGCTCTCAGAAAATATTTAGGTAAATTTTTAATCTGACAATAAGTAACCAGTGCAAAATCTTCCCGTGAAAAATCCCACCTGGAGTTCAGCCATTGAACTAACACAAAGCATTGCAACATTTGGCATGGGGAGGCTGGCGGGTGTCTGTTGCTGCTCCAAAAGCAGCATGCAAATTTGCACTTGCTATTATATATGTAACTGTGTATTGTCTGGATGGGAAACTGTGAATACATACTTTCTTGTAGTAGAGATAGGTCTTACTATTGAAGTTTAATTTAAGTCTAGGCATATTTAAGTCCTGTGTGTTTAAAAATGCAAATAATAACTTTTTAAACATTCTGAATTTACTTCATCAGTAAGATATTTATACTCCAAACCTGGGATATTTTACAGGTTCTTAGATTAACTTTGCAGACAGCTGGTAAGTGAGTGTGGGTTACTTGTGTGGTCTGGTGACACGTTTTGACAATCAGTTGCCAGGATATCTGTCTATCAATAAGTTTATCAGTAGACTTCATTTCTTAAAGAGAAAAGTGGTACTGGTCTTTGTTTTTCTTTTCTGTTTAAGGAACAAGACAGATTGCCAGCTGGCTTTTTTTGGTGTTGTGTTTTTTCCCTATTTGTTTATTGGAGTTTTTTTTCACTGCAGTATTTGTAGTTTGATTTGAAATACCTGGAGGAATGAATTCCTTTTTAGTGATGAGGATTAAAACAGAGCACCAAGGTATTACTATACTCAGGCAATATTCCTTGGTGTCTCATATTAAGCATTCCCTGAAAGTAAAGATTTGCATGTTCCATATTAATTATCCCACCTATAATTTTCCCACCTCACTATAATACCCTAATGAAAGCGCTATTTATATTAATAAAGTGTTACATTCATAAGAACAACTCTTCACACTGGTCTTCAGTCTACATATAAACCCCTTAAAAATAACAAAAAAAACCCCAACAAAAGCTCTGCTGTAAGCAGGAAGCAAGTTAGTGTGTCTGGCAGCTTACAGAAACAGAGCACATCCACAATCATATTTGACTTCACTCTTAGGGGCATTTCATGCCTCAGTCAACCTCTTTTTCTCCCTCAGGGATCTTAATTCTCTTTATCTACTCATTAGCATGTAAAATTAACACCGTTCCTGAGAATATTAGCGATCAGAATTTTAGTAATGCTCATATCAATGTTAATCTCATTGCATTTTCCATCACAATTAAGCAGATAGTAGAATTATATTGTAAGAGTCCTGTGACACCCATATTTCTCAAATACTTGTCCTCAGTACTTGTGCATGAAACTTGAAATAAAAAAAAGACCCCAAACTATTGCATTTCAGAGGGAGAAATTAATTTTTGCCTTTTCTTAGTGGAGTCACTGTGATAGCTGACACTTATCAGTAATATTTAATCATGGTGTGGAGTTGGTCGGGGGTGACCTATCTGAATCATCTTAGCCTAGCTCTTTAAAATAAATCTGTCATATATTCATAAACAAATATAGAGGTCAGGTAATGTTAGTTGTCAGGTCTGACTATGCCTTGACTTTTATTTTAAAATGCAGAGAGACCAATCTTAATAAGAGAACAGAACTGCTGAATTTAAATTACATGCTTTTTGTCCTTTTCTTACTTGAAAATCCTGCCTGCTTAATTTGACAATAAATTAAGCACTGGTGTTAAGACTAGATTTTCACTGAAACTGAAGGATCCTGTTAAGAAGAAATGATAGTAATGAAGAGGTCTGGTTCATTTATCTTGACCCTAAGTGAGCTATATGACTATGGATTTAGCTTTAACTCAGTCTTGTCCTATCAAAGATCAGTATCAACAAACAGTATGATTTTAGGATACCTATGAAAAGATGGCTTAATTTGCATATTTCCTTTTTAATTTTCTCTTTGCCTACCACTAAGTTGGCATGTCTTACCCATGCTGCCCTAAGTTCTCCTTGGTGATGAGAAGGGAACTGGCTTTGTGGAAAAGGGAGGAGCACTGGATGCTTTCTGAAAACTGAGGAGACGTTAGATAGGTAGCAGCCTGGAAAAATTTCAATTGTAACTCTTCTTTTTTGGTAGTTATCTTCCAGCAAGAAGATAGCATCAAAGACAGCCACTAGAATAATGCAGAAAGATGAGAGTTTGTGAAATGAAAGTGCAAATAGTCTGTGAAAATCGCTCTCTTCTTTTGTTCCTCTATGTAAAGTCTCTGACCAATCTCTGGAAGGGAAAAAAATATTTATATACAAATATTATTTTATATATCTATATATATGCATATATAAAAGTGAGATATATGTATAGTGTCTCAAGCAATTTGTAATACATAGAATTAATTTCTTAACAGAAAAGTATTTTATATATTAATATATTTTACTAAAGCTGTTCCATGACAGTGAACATGATTAAGAAAGAGCAGTTTTCATTCTATAAATTTTATTTTAAAATTAAATTTTAATAATGTGGTGATGCTGTCATTCATATTTCCTATATTTTTAATAAGTAAATTGGTTACCTTTCTAATCTTTTTACAAACTCGATTTCTATCCTATGACAAAACTGAAACTAGTGCTTTTCCCAAATTACTCAATTGTTGAAATTCATTGGCAATTCCTGATATTTAATTTTCACTCCACATTTAATCTTTCCATTTGTGTTTATAGAGGTTTTTCCTGGTTCTTGTTTCTAAAATGTACCTGCTGGTGAACATTAGTTACTGCTGAACCCATAGAAGCAGACATTTATTGACACTGTTAAAATAAACTTAGTGCCTACAAAAGAGAGCTTGTTTATACATTTTAATATGTCTATTTATCTTTGTATTTCTGTCAGAGTCAGTAAACAACCTGAATAGCTCTTTTATAGACTATAATGTCTTGAGTGGAAGAGCTTGGCAATTTTTAAATTAATTATATGCATATATAGTGCATATGGTTGGTAAGATATTTATGATCACCAGAAACAATCCTGGAGTCGATTTGCTGCAGTAAAGGGTAGGGAATTGTGCCGTTTTGGGGCTGGGGTATTGTCTAGTTTATTAAAGAGACCATCCTGAAGGTGACCTGTGGCTCAGCACCGGGGCTGGAGCCAGCACTGTGGTGGAAATGCTCAGTCACAGGCACCCAATGTGCTTTGAAGCTGAATCCAGTGAAGAATCATGGCAGCTGGGCAGCAGGGAGGGGAGGGCATCACCTTGGCAGGGGGAAAGTTACAGAGCCCAGGTCCTGCTGGTAAGTTCACTCCCTTTCTGGAGCTTGGTCATTCTTATATTGCAATCCACTCCTCTCTCAGAGATCAGTGCCTTCTCCTGAAAAATAATACCTTTGTATTTTAGCTCACTCTTTTGCCATGTGGCATAAAGAGGAATTTGTATCTTTTCCTGCCTTCCTGCTTTTTCAAACAGATTCCTCTGCAGTTTGGAGTAGATGTTTTACAAGGATAGTTTATCAAATCTGTAACTGTAAAGATAAGAAAACTGAAAAGAAACAAAAAATTTTTAAAAGCTTAGTGGAAACGGTGTCACTAGAATGTGCACAACTATTTGGACATTGCATAACAAAGGAAAACCTTGCTCTAGCAGAAGGCTGAATAATGGAAGGACCAGATCAGCTGTTTCCTTTACTGATTTCAATTAATTTGATTTTAATAAGTACAGACTGATTTAGGAGATTGCAGCAGTCTAAATATTATATGCTTCTTGGATTTTCAAATTTCATAGCCACTAATAAATCTCACAGTTTAGCAAGTTAGTTGTCTTAGAAATTCTCCCAGTTGTATATTCTTTTTGAAAGTGAATTTAGTGTGTGAAGAGTCTTGGACCAACAGGTCTGAATCGGCTATAGGAAATGGGTGGTTCTTTTTCTAGACCAGCTAGTTAGTCTGTTTTTATCCTGCCTCCTAGGCTTGCAAACACAATTTAGTGTCTATGCCAACTCACTCCTTGACCTTCTGCTGAGAATGACATTAGTAACACCAATTCTGATGATGGCTTGTGATGTGGATATTTATCCACTAAAGCTCTGGACCAAACCCATCAATTCACTTCATACAGGGTACAAAATAGCTGTTGGGCAGCAATGACTTTCAGCCTTTACTGTCAGAAGGGCCAATAGTGAGCCAATGACCTTTACATGAAAGGCACTATTGCCTGTCAGAGCCATCACAGTAAACACTATTTAAAATACTATTTTAAAACTGATGAAGATACACCATAGTCACTAATCAAAGAATAGCTTTAGTGCTTTAAAAATGTGGAGCAAGTTGCAGTCATCAGAATAAATTACAACTGATTTTGAGCAGTCATTGAAGTAAAAGTTCAGGGGCCATGACAGAAAGAGACCTTGGGATGAGTTGATACATTATTAATACAGTCTGTTAGGTCATGTCTTGGCAGTATATATTTGCAATAGGTTCAAAATACCTATTAAACATTTACTGGTTTTTTATAGTTCTGTGCCACACTTAGCACTGATTGGTGTGTTTTAAGATAGTTGTATGTTTTGTTCAATATTTTTTGGCACATGATTAGTATGTGTGTGTGTGGACACACATATATGCATATATATGTATATAGACACGTATATGTATGTATATATAGACAGAATCTGTTTTTTTATCTTTTCTACTGTTATACCATTGTTTACATGACTCTTTTCCCCTCCTGCTTCCACTGAGCCCTGCTAAGGGTAGACCTTGAGGCAAAATAGCTGTAAGTTTGCCTGCTGTTTTGACATTCCAAATAATTCAGGAGGAATACCATAGAGTAGTTTCCCCCATTCTGTTTCCTTACTTCCCTTGCTCCTTCCTTGAAATTTCATTGCCTTTATTAATGATAAATGATTTTTTTACCCTTTTGACTCTAATTCTACTGTCCCTTCGTCTGTTGAGGGAATAGGCAATCAGATCAATACTAAACAGCCTGAAATCATAGATTGCTTACACTCTGGTTGCAGCATGCTCAGAATTCACCTTATATTCCAAACTTCAGCTGTAGTTAGATACTGTGACACACTAAAACTTGCTGTTGACACCGGTCCCCTAAAGGACAATACAGTACAGTAGCGATGTGTTGCAACATTTACTTACATTTCAAGGTACTGTACAGACTTTGATTCAGTGTCTTAAAGGTATTTTTGTTGTCTTTCTGCAGCTACTATTGTTTGTCTGAGTTCTGTTACATTGAATTAAACAGCGAGTCTCCTGTCATGTGCTCACATCAGCACACAACGGGTGAGTTATGCTTGATATGTTTAGAGACAGACATTATTTTTTTCCTGTAAGAAGTAGGATGTTTTCTAGAGTACAATCAAATAATTTGGGACACTGACCCTCTTGCCTATTTTGACAAATCAAATGTTATTCAGAACAGACATAGATGTTTATGACAGCCCGAGTATTAATACCTCTAGCCTACCTGAAAACGGCTGCCATTTGCAAGGTGGTGAAACCCTGATGGTGTTCTGTGAGTGAAAAGGTCTTTTAAATTGGTAGCAAATGAATTTCTACCAAAAATGACTTGGGAAAAGCTTAATTAGTTCTCAGGTGGTGAGGGACATGCGTCAAATCCATATATCCATTGCATTGCTACTAGAATTTCATGCAGAAGTGTAAAGGAAGAAATATATTTGTTCACCTCTAGTTAAAAGTCATTTTCTCCAGTAGTAATGGATGGGAGCTTACAAGTATCCAAAGCTAAGGAATATTTAATATCTCTCATTATCTAAGCGTAAAATATCTATAAGAATGTATTGAAACTTCTAAAGTCTGTTGAGATTTGTATTCCTTCTTCCAAAAATAAGATCTTATTCAAATTCTTCATATATAATAAAATTTAAGTTCTGTTTTGGAATGAAGACTTTGAAGGAAGACTGTGGTGGGGAGAATGACATGAAAAGTAGTTTTTAATTCACTGTTATTTTTAACTTTTGGATATGAGGTTAGTGTCTTGTGGTCTTAAGCAGGTAAATGCAGCTGGTGTGTAGCAGAGCTGTCTTTGAGTTTGACCAGGCCTTGGTGCAAAATGGCAGACTTTTCGTACACCAGTATTTACCTTCAGGGAAGTAAAACCCTAACGTTTGCTGTAAATTGCTCTCATTCCAGATAATACAGTGGAGGAAAATGGTAGGGATCCCAAAGTGGCTTCTTTTTCTGTTGTTCACCTTGCAAAGGTAAGTTTGTCTCCTAAAGTACAAATACGTTCCAGGAGTTTATAGGTGAATTTATGGCAAAGAGTTGTTGTAGACTTTTCTTCTCTTAAAATAGAAACTCTTATTCATAAGAATTCAACTATCACACATTAAAGAAACCTATTACAGTAAACATAACCTTTCCTTTTAGACAGTAATAAAATACTTTACAGTTATAGGTTCAGTTAGTTTAGTCATGTATTTCCAAATACATGTAATTCCAAAGACGTGTGCATTTTCAGTAACTGTTTTATGCTTTAATGTATAGCTTATTCCAGACTGTCTTTGTTAGAAAATCCCATGTAAGGTCTTAAAAATCTGGATTTGTGGCATTATAATAGTAAAAAATTAAAACAGACCTTCATGCTTAGTCTTTCCACCTGCTTTTACCTGCATAAAAATTGGGAGCAGTGTAGCAGCCAACACAGGAGAAACAAAGTCACTTAATCTCTGGAAAGTGTGCATCTGACTGATAGAATTACCTGCACAGATAACGGGCTAATAAAATGACTTGGACTACATTAAATTGGATTGGCTGTGAGCTGGTTCCTGAAGGAAGGTTTGGTATGTGAATCTGTTATCTGTGGAAGACTTTTTTTTCATTTAACAAGTAATTCACTGTAATTAAAATAAAAATGAAATAGCTTTCACTGTAGTATCCTAGGAGAGTTTACCAAAGCAATACCCTAACTATGTGAAAGTAAAAGTAATTTTTTATCCATAAGGTATTTATGGAAATATATCTATTCTTTCCCAAAGCAGAAAATGATACATTTTTTTAATTACATTTTCTAGAAAGGAAGATTTTTTTGTAATAGACATTTTTATGTACTGTATAATTTATAGTTTCTGGGAACAGGAGCCTTTGACATGCATTAAGATATTTACAATATCTTGTTGATAATTTTATACAGATGAATGTTCACATGGAGTTTTCACAGGGAGAGAAAGAAGAACACTGTCTTGATCTATTTGTGTTTATAGGTCTATTCTGTGTTTACAGAGCAGGTTATTTTATGTTCTGCTTTAAAAAAAAAAAATCCAATATGGGCTGTTTTGAAAACAAGTAAACTGTAATTAAAGGCATTGATGGATAGTTACATTAACAGCTCTTCAACAGCTAATCTGAGACCATCTGTTCTTTAGTGGTCTGAAAAGGTTAACAGCATATGGGTGCTTCAACTTGCCACATACTATAATATAGACTTGCCAGGATGGAGGAATGGTGCTGTAGTGCAGGACTTCTGGCAAAACACATTGTGCTGAGGTTCAGTTCATGCTGCCAGAAGTGGCCACACAGGACACAGTTTTTCCAGGCAGGCACATCATTAACTAGTGTAATAATTATTATTATTATTTTGGCAATGTGGGTTAAGCAGCCTTAATTAGCAAGTGGGTATATTTCAAGCTAAGAAACAGGTAAGAGGTGTTATTGAGGTTTTAGGCTTTTCTTTTTTTTTTTTGCAAGAAGTGTGGATTTAAAAAAACAAAAAAGAAATATTTTAACAAATTACCAGAAAGCACTAAGTATCTTCAGAAAAACTCTGAAGTTGATTAATGAACAATGTATTATTTATATTCTACAGAAAATGGATTTTTAAAATCCTGCTGTCAATTTTCAATATATTGTCATAAAATGAATAGTGTCGTCTGTGGGACAGAGCTGTTGTATTTGTATGAGCCTGGCACAATGGATTGTGGTTCCCCATCAACCCATGATTAGCTGTTTCTCTGAGATATTAATGTCAGGGCCACAGCTATACCTGTGTCCAGCTGTGGACTCTGATGATCTGGGTTCTGACCTGTGGGCAGCTTGATCTTGAAAATGCCTCCTCACTATGGATGGTGCAAGAAGAAATGATTCTGCAAGTTATCTTCCTGCTTTGTTTCTTTTCTTCTTTATTATCATAATAGTTTTTATCACAGGGGAGAGAAAGTGAAACTATACTTGTCTAATTCCAGAAAACTGGATTAAATGTAAGGACACAATGATTCTCTGACTTTTACTTCAGTGGAGATATGGGAGAGGTAAATAGTAATTTTGTCCTTTTATATATAGATAAAATGCATAGTACTTTAATGGTGATGTGAATCTGCAGGTTAAAAGGAAATTGTTTAGGTTAGTTAAAATATTATAGGGAAAGATTTCTCATTCTTCTCAGTATCTAGATAGGATATCCATGAAGGAAGCTGAGCTCAGAGGAAGACAAACTATGGTAAATGCAGGAAAACTGAAAATGGATTAAAAGGGACAATTGAGAAGCCATCTCCACATGTTATTGATTTCCCCACAGCAAAGAAAGCTTCTTAGCAGATGAGAGCCTGGCTCTTCATTCTACTGTCTTGAAGAAAAGTGGTTGTAGGAGTGCTTTGGGTTATTGCTCTCAACTGGGTAAAATACTTGAGGGCTTTTGTTTGGCTGAGATTACTTATTTGACTCTAATATAGGCAAATTCACTGGAAGGTGGAAAACCTGTTTAAGAAGTTGAAGAGATGAACTATGTTGCAGTGACTCTGCCTTTGTCAGTAGATAAAAGCCAGCTAAAATGTGTCAAGAATATTCTGCAGTCCTCCTGTAGAACTCCCCATCCTCTACAGTAAAAGCATGAACCTGCCACAGCACTTGTATACTTGAGTTAATGAATCTAGATCACTTACAAAGTCTGACATGTGGACTTAGCCTGCATTTTAGTTATGTAAGCATCTGGCTTCTGGCTGCACTACTGTTATATTCTCAGTATAGCTGTAGCTTGGGACAAAAAAAAAGGCCAAGTAAATTCTTACAGGATAGCAAATGATATATGTTTCAAATGTGTTATCAAAGAATGGAGTAAAAGTCACTTCACAATGAATCATCAAAAATGTCTCTGATCAGTTTAAATCACTGAAGTATTTTTGAGTGGCTGAGTAAGCTCTAGAGCAAGGACTAACAGTTGTATCTGTAAAAAGAACTAAGTGAATGGGGATTATGAATTAGAGATGTTTGTTCGTAATAATGTCATAAGAGGAACAAACAGAGGAGTAATATTACTGTCAAACACCTTGTGTATCTGCACTCCTATGGAACACATGAAAAAGAAACGTGAAAAATACATATAATAAGAAACTAAAGGTCTCAGGACAGGGTCAAGCTTATGATATAATTTGCATGTGGAGACTTGAAAGAATAATGCATATGAAATCTTGAATAATATTTTAATGTGGTAGGAGTATAGCTTGCCAAAAATCAAGTAAGGTGATGTTCCCCTGCAATAACTTACTCAAGTCTAGAACACAGATGGAGTTTTAATGTAAATATATGGCAAAAAGAGTAAAATTACTCTTATGTTGCATATCTAATCCAGCCCCCTAAATAAGGAAGCCCAGATTTTGGTGAAATAGAGTTAAATAGACTGCAAAGAAATAACAGGGCTTATTATTTTTAATTATTTTAATGACGGGATGGGGGAGAGAGAGACAGAAAATGTAGCAGGAGCCCAATTTGGATAAATCATGAGTTTTTAAAACTGAGGTACAGAAGAACTAAGGTTACTGAGTGAATACATAGGTACAAAAATAGAAAGGTGAATGTATAAAATGAGATGCAGCTATTAAAATTATTGAGACATTATTTATCTCTGCTACCACCTAGGAAAAAACATTTTTTCATCTCTACTCAGTGAAAATGAAAAGTTACTGAGTGAGAGCTCTAAGACAGTTCAAATGTTTGATATGGTTTTCCTTCACTGAAAAGGCCAACTGTGATTACTTGAATGAGGCAATTTAATGCCAAAAAGGCAAAATAGGCTATAATAGAAGAAGAACATAAAATAGTTGGGTTATTTGTTTTCACATTAGTTGGACCACATTAAATTAATCCAACAGGCTGAATCAATCTCGGAGCCACTAACAATGATCTTAGAGACATTGGAGGATAGGTGAGGCTGTAGAAGACTGAAAGTGGCAGCCATGATTTTTTGAAAACATAATAGCAGGAGAATTACAGGTGAGGCAACTTAATTTCAATTTCAGGAAAAACAATAAAATAAATGCAGTATTTGTGAGCACCTACAGGATAACAAGAAACCGTCAACATGGATTTGTCAAGAACAAATCTTATAAAGCCGATCTAATTTTCTTCTATGGCAGGATAACAAGGATTTCACTAGAAGAAAAGTGGTAGATTTATATCTTTATTTAAAAAAAAAAATCTTTTGAGACATCTATAACATTCTCCTGAGTCGGCCAGGGAAATTAACCTAAGGTTAATGTGTAAATGGTTAGAAAAGAGCACTCAGAACCCACTTATCTGTGTTTTGCTTTCATTTAGTAGGTTGTATCAAGCAAATTTCCTTAGGAATCCAACCTGGGATCTATTTCTACTAAATTTGTTCGTTAATGATCAGGGTGATGGAAAAGATAATGTGCTTGTCAGATTTTGGACAACAGTAGTCTGAGAAGGCTTGCAATTGGGATAGAAGGCAATATTTAATTCTTGATAAATTAGAAGTAAATGTCTGAAAGAATGAGAATAATGAGACACAATGTCTTCATTATAGATTAACATCACCAAAATTACTGTATTGTTTAATCATTGTCTTTGTGCAAGGTTTAAAGGAAATTGTCTTACAAAGGCTTCTGTTCTGAGCTGAAATTGACAGTATCTGTATCTGAAATATACAGCAATATTTGGATATTATAAACTTTTTCTAAACCTGAAATGCTACATGAATGCCTTTAGCATTGCAACAAAATAGAAAAAGCAAACTAATGCCGCAATATGGACTGGCCTAGGAAAGTCTTTGCAACCACTTTGAATTAAACATGTTCAACATAATTATAGCAACTTAACCTGCCAGCCACCTTGCAGAGGATTCTAATTTTTAAGTCTTGGGCCCATTTTTCATTTGGAGTTTTTTAGGTTGTTTGATTTTTTTTTTTTTTAAGAGTATGGTCATCTTCATATCTTAATAAAACAAAAATTGAATTATATGCACTACTAAGCAAGCATGACAGAACTTTTGCTAGCAGATGTAAGGTGTGAAAACCTGTGGGAAAATCCTATTCATTTTAGGTTCCACTTGAGAACACTGCAGTACACTGGAAATGGATTCAGTCTTAACGGTACTGAAAAAGATAGAAGCTGGGGAACAATGGAAATCAATGATTTGAACCTAATTAAAAAGACCTGATAAAAATTCTAGAAAGCCAGATGGCAAAGTCAATTTCTCACTATAATATCAGCGTAGAGAAAGAATATGATTAGCTGTTGACATTCTGCAAGGGTAGAATGATCTTATCAGCAAGGAAGCCAAAGTATTTCAGTAACAATATTAAACTGTGCTTTTATAACTATTGTACACCGGAGTTAATGTAAATCATTTACTGTCCAAGAAGTATGAGTAAGAATGTTTTTCTCATATGTCTTAGTGCAAAACTCACAAGTTGGATATCTTGATACAGGCTTTAGACTTACACTGCTGAAGGCTAGACACATATATAATTTGAACATCAAAGCTGAAGTCAAAGTCCAATTACAGAAAATGTGAGCAATTTTGTGTGTATTTATATCTATATTTATGTTCATAGTTTTCAGCTAATTCTGCTGAATCAGGAGTAAATTTTGGAAAAGAATGTTTCCTATACATATGTATAATGAAGCATATGTTCTTGGTGCCTTCAGCTGAGCTGTTCCGTTTTTGTACAAAATGCTTAAAAAGACAAAATGAAAAAATTAAGTGATGGCCTGATCTTCTAGCTCCTGCTCTAGTGAGAGAATCCACTTGATAGACTGGGAACATCCAGGAAATAATAGACTAAAAGATGGTGATTTGAGAGTTTTCCTGGGAGGCAGAAGGTCCAAGCTCAAATTCTTTTCAAAGGAAGAATTGAATCTAGGTCCCACATATGCCAAGCAAAAATAGCTATTCATATAGCTACAGAGTGAAAAAGAAATTATGATCATACACCATTATTTTCTGATTGTCTTCCCTTGAAGTGTTTGCTATAGTAATTTGTATTAAAGGTTTTCATGTTAATTTATTGCGGCATTCAGAGATCTAGAATGAATGCCAGTGCTAGCAGGATTCTTTAATTTTGGTTTACAAAGTAGTCACCTGGGTGTTACTGATGTTAGGTTTTGATGAAAAGATGAAAAAAATCTTTGTTTATTGCTGAATTAACCAAGCAGTAGCTGGTTCACTAGTGGACATTCCAAACCCCAGAGAGCTGATGACTGTCATGACCATAAGCTGTGGGCCCCTTCATAATTTTTGTTGCAATAGCTCATGTCTGTATGCTCAAGACTACAGTTGCAGCATGTGTGAAAAATTAGCAGAAGATGCATTTGCTAATTGAATATATTTCTACATGTTAAGTGTCCTGAATGCCAAGATAATGTCAGCTGGGATTATTGACTGATGCTTCATTTCAGTCTAGGTACTGGACACTCGAGTATGTTCCAGTTAGGATTATGGCCGGATTTGGGGCTAGGCTAGATTTTGCATTTTTTCCTTTTTCCATGTGCTTGGTGTGTAATCTTTTATTGTGCAGAGCAAAATAGACATGTCAATGAGTGTTAAATATATAGCTGTATGTGATGTTCTTATTTATTTTTTTTTTAACCATAAAAAGAAGCAGCCTTTATTAACTGCTTGTATTTCACGTGGTGGTACTTTGCATCACACTAGTATCCATTTATGTGTGTGTTTCTGATATCACCATTGCACATCTAGTCCTTTTGAGGTCAAACAACATGAAACATAGAACACAGCTCTGTAAAAAAAGCCTGAATAACTTGTATTTGATGACCTGTGATGCAGGCAGTTTGGCTATATGTTTAAGAACAGATGAGTCTCCCTTTAACTACACTAATTAAAGTAGCTTTAAAAAACTGGGCTAAAGATAAAACAGATGATAGAAATATATACAAGTAAAATGTAAGACTGACTAACAAGGGTTGTCTGTTGGATGGTAAAACATACAGTGCAAAGGAAACAGTTTTGAGTAATTGAGCATGAAAATCTTCCTTCTTTATAGTTTTTGGATAAAATCAAAAGCAGAACAGCTGGCTAGCAAATGGTAATATTCAGATCCCAACTTCAAACTCTAAAGCAACCTAAATGATTGTGTTTCACTTGCATATTCTAAATCAAATGTGTTTTAAACACCCTCCTCCCTCCTTTTAATATTTTGACTATGTCTTCCCTATAAACTTTAAAGGACTGGCTTAATATAGGATGTGGTTCATAACAGTTATTGACTCGTGCTCTTTATTGAGATATTAGACTTCATTATGTTAATATCTGAATTTATCTCTATGTCAAATATTTAAACAGGAGTAACTGTTCTTCTTAAGTGATAATTAATGAGTTGACAGAGGTGAGGTGTCTTCCTTAAAACAGGATGCAGCTTGGAATAAACATAGTTCTAATAACTGATCACCAACTGGTTACTCAGTAAAATAGCTATCACTGATATATTATTCTATATATAAATACAATTCCCCTGTTCACAGTGTAAATACTCACTGTAATGACAGCCCTTTCTCTATCATTAAGACAATTTATAGCCCTGAAAATCTCCCTACTGTGGAAGCATTAAGTGTAGCAGCATTTAACTACTGCCTGCTAACTTTCTTAATTAAGAGTAAAACTAATATGTCTTGTCTAATAAAAACTATACATATATTTCCTTCATTATATGGTTCAATAAGGTATTTCATAGGTGATTAGATCCAATCTAATTTTCCAGGATTTCAAAAGCTATGTTTTTGCCTTTAATACGTATTTTGTACTGCCTAGATAAAGATAAAGTTTGTAATGAAAGTTATTAATGCAGTTTGTATTTTTGAAGTTGAAATTGTAATAATCATTCAGTTCTTGGATTGAAAGTAATTTTTCAGCCTTTGTTTCTTTAGCCTTATGTTCCCTAATCACTTTGTGTATATGGTTGTTCTGGATCTACATTTCTTGGTGCTGTAGTTCTGTTTTATTGTACAGCACGTCTCTAACACTGCTGGGAGTATATCTGATGATCTCATTACTGGCTCAAAGCCTTAGTCTCTTGGGTCACAACCCTGCTTAATGTTCTTGTGCAGACCCTTCCAGATTTCCAGTAAAAAAAACAATTCGTGCTCATAAAAACATTTGTTCAGAACATAAGCAACCAGAAAAGAGAAAATAAAGCAGACTTGAAAAAGAAAAGAAAAAAGTAGTTTATGTTATCAGCTTTTCATTCTATCTGCTTACCATGTTGGTCTGTTATGATCAAGGTCCCAAAATTAGTTATTTTTTGTTTTTTACTTCCTTGTAAAAACAGGCAAAAATGAAGCTTAAGGTTGAAGACTGTGTTTTAAAAACCATGATTTACGATCCTAAAAAGAGACTAAAGGACATTTTGATTTTTCAGATGCTGATCACTTTTTTTTTTTTTACATACCTTAGATGACCATGGCATTATTTTATGAAATATAAAAGCTTCATATTATTAAGCTGTGATGAAATATAACAAGAAAAACTACAGGCTCTTGTTTCCTCTTCACCTCTTCAATGGAAGAGCTTTTCTGATTTTGAAACTTGAAACAATTGACAGCAGAAGAGCAATCCATTCTGGAAAGAGCTAAATAGATCCCTAACAATAGATAAAAGGATTCAGCCTTAAGGGTAGTGCTGAAGTCACACCCTGCATGCAGTAGAGATAACCATCCTTACCACATCTGGTAACTCAAGGAAGAGATCAAGTATTTCAGAATTCAGGATCCTGGCCTTCTTTCTGTCCTTGGGTTCGGGCCAGCTACTGCCCATAACTGTGTAGTTCTGTACAAAGATGGCCTGAGGCCCTAACTGTGTTTATTGTTAACTGATAAGTTCCTTAAAGCATGCACAAATTATGGAAGGGAGAGCAGGTTTCATTGGATAGTGGACAACGTTGAGCATGCTGACATCATACCTGCCTCTGGAGTTCTACCCCTTCTTATCAGGAGTCTACCATCTACTGCCTACTTGAAAGCAGGACTGCCACTCAAAGGGACCTAGGCAAGGTGGAGGAATGGGTCACAGGAACCTTATGGGATTCAGCGAGGTTAGATGTACTTGGAAAGCAAGAACTCCTTGGAGCAGTACAGGCTGGAGTCTGACTACTGAGGACCTGAGCCTTTTTTTGTGCAGGGCATAATGGTCACAGTCAGTATGAGATACATAAATCATCATACAAAACTGAATCATCCGTGGTTTTAAGGCCTGATATGTTGTAGTATCCTCCATTAGATTCTCCTGATAAAATCAGTTATGAACACAACCTCTGTATTTCAGAATAATGCAACATTCAAATGTTACAGGTGTGAGCTACGCAACTTCAAATGAGAACTGAAGACAGATCTTGTGTTGCGGTGCGTGATATATTTGTGCACATGATATCTGACAAAATAGAAATGTGTATCCAACAACAAAATTTTTTATACATCTGTTGCTTATTCTAATCATAACCTTAGCAAAGATATCAATAAAAATGGTATGAAAGAGCTAGGTACTGTGTTTTGAGGAAAACTAGGCTAGCACTGAAATCTGACATAACTTTCTGAGAGTGATGGGAGGGCTGTGAAAGCACCCACTGTCCTCCCCGGGTGAGAAGCCTGCTGTAATTTTGTAAGGTTTTAGCTTTGCATGACAGAGAGTAGTTTTTCCTGAAAATTTTTCTTTGCATTTAAGTTTCTTTGCTATATCTACCTACATTTCCTTATCCTGGATAATCCTTCATTAAAAAAAAAAAAAGGGGGGGAGGCAGGGGGGAGGCACGAGAGGGAAGGGGTTTGCAGATCCTCTAGCAAAGAAGATTTTAAGTAACTGCAATGTGAACTTATTGCCACATGTAATACTGCTTCGTGATTTATCACCTTGGAAACAGCCTGAAGTCTTTGTTTTGTGTCCTAGCTCTGCTGTGATTTAAAAGCAGGACATGAGTGAAATATATGTCTAATAAGATTTAACTCTTCCATGGTAAGAACATGTAATTGAACATATTAATTGCTTGATTCTGGCTGTAATTTTTGAAATAGAAAAGCCTTCCCTGTGAATGAACAGAGATATTAACATTATATCAAGTTCCATCTTCACACCAGTGAATTTGTTGTTCTGCCATTTCAAGAGCTTTCTAAACAGAGGTTTTTACTGACCTACCAAATTCTCCTACAGCTCTTTGATAGAAACAGTGAAACATTTTTAGGTTTTTAAATTTTTTTTCTGCAGCTGGTATCTATTTTCTATCTAACATAAGTGGTAATGGAACTCCTATAACTAGAATATCTGTTCCCTTGGAGAAAAAGCCATCCAGATCCTTCCACCTAACATGCTAATACATATTTCTAGAGTAACATTTTGGTACTTTTTATCTACCACAAAGATCTTAATATGGGTTCTTTAGACTTTATGGGAACTATAAGTAGGCTTTCACTGGATTATTTCTTTCATTCCCATTACATTTCTGCTTTTTTTCACATTCTTTAGTACTGGAAAATCAACAGAGATGAAATACAAGTGCTTCTCTTTATTCATTTAAAAAAAGCATTCCTCAGCTTTCTATTGCTTATAATTGTACAAGTCAAAAGTATACAGTGGCATTGCAGAAGGGTTTCAGCCCACATCATGTTTTATTCCTGATGACAGCTGGCATATGGAAAAAAAAAATCTTAAATGTTTTTCCTTTTTTTGGTTGTTTTTAGAATGGTAGTTGAATTGTGTTGTGATTCACAAGCATCTCTGATAAGGGAAATTGGGTAATAAATTTAGAACCTACAAAATGCCATTGTTCCATGTTCCCAAAGTTTCCAAATATCACTGTCCTCCTAATGCTATAGGATGTACCCTATTACTCATCCTTTTCTATATCATATTCCCCTTTATATAAAAAACCCTAGATATTAAGAAAAATGACTAGCGTTGAATCTTTTGAAACTTACTGAAGAAAGAAAAGTGGTAAATGCTTGAGAATTTATGCAATGGAAAGTTAAAAATAAATTATCAAGAAAATAGCAGCCATGCCTTTTCAGAGACAGCAAGCTTGTCTTAGCTGGTTGTCTACATGTTGGACAATGAAAGTTCATATGCAAGATATATGAAGTAGGAAAAAAACCCCAGATAGCTACTGGAAGAAGAAATACTTGGAAATAAGATGACTACGTATTTATGCTTATGTAAAGAATTCTTTAAAGGCTTTCTAAGATTGTAAATTTTAAATTAAAATAGGATTTTAACTTGCAGGAAGGATAAAATAAAAAGAGGTACGTAAACTGTTCTAAAGTAGTAAATCTAGTACTGAACTTTTATAGACAAGTAATGTGGAAATGAGAAATGATGAATAACTGGTTGTACAAGCTTAGGTTTTGTTTGTTTTCTAGCTCTTTCATAGAATAAGCCTCACATGTTCATGCTGGGTCTTTGTTTCCTGAACATTTCATAAGCAATTGATCTGTTCTCTCAATTGTAGAAGAGATTTTGTGGTGGAAGACAGAGATTCGATAAAAAAAAAAAAAAAAAAAATCCAAGAACTAACGAGGCATCACAAGAACATGATGGAGTGATAAAAACACTGCCTTAGTAAAATTATCTGATACTTTAGGCTGCATTTTTAAATATGGGAAGTTATATTTATGCATCCATCTGAAAAACATGTGTTTACTGTATGTGTACTTAATGCCTTACCATGACACTGAAAGAAAAGAAGCTTTACGTGAAATCTCCAGGTGTGGATGCACAGGTGTAAATGAATTGTCATTTTGAGGCTGTAGCAAAATGAGAGAGTGAGCAAAATACTAAAACCTTCAAAATAAACTGTGAATGCTCCACGTTAAGGATGATAGCTTTATACTTTTTCTCAGAAAGAAATTTAAAAAACAAAACCCATTTTTCTACTCGCAGCAGAAACTAAAACAAAACAAATGTGGATTTTTGGTTTTGTGAGGAAAAAAAATGGAATATAACAATATAGCACAACATTAACGTCAACCAGGAGACTGATGAACCTCAGTTTGGAGAGGAACATTTTACTGATATCAATTTCAATTGTGAATACATAATATTTCCAAGAATTAGCCCCATGTAGTCATTATGATTTTATCAGTGAATTGATCCCATATTTTGTACAAAATCCTAAAGATTAACTCAGTTAATGTTGTATTACCTCTTTGTGCAAACTAATAGTCTTTGTCTACCTCCATTATTTTGTAGAACTGAGTGCTTGAAACAAATGCTCAGTCAATAAATATTCTATGAGTTATGTTTCTTCCTATTATTTTTCTTGTCTTTAAGCAAACTTAATATTGACAAGTCCAAAACAGGAACTGAGTTGTTCTGGGCTCCAGTCTAGGTAATTTGGAAGGAACAGAGAGAGATTTTCAGAAATTCCTTAGAGTTCATTCTCTGAAAATCAACCTCTTGTAAAGGATACAAAGGTTTCTGCTTGGTTATTACCCTGTAAATGGCATCTTCTATTGAAGAAGCCTATGGAGTTTGAGTGTTAAGATGTTTACACCAAGCCTGACCATTCCATCTAGTAGTATAATGAGTATAAAGCAGATGTCTTAGAAGATTATTTGAATTATGCAACCTAATTGTGGGATGGTGTTAGATTATTTTGTTTCCACTTCTGAGTCATTCACAAATCAATCTGAAATGCTACTAGAACTGTAGTGATTAACTGGTATATGCTAAATGGTGTTAACCAGCCGCTTTCACTTGCAACTTTTTGTTGACTGTTCATTTTGATATAAGTTAATGGCCGCTATTTATTTCTTATATTATTCTGCCTTTTCTTATGTGACTGACAAGCCAGGAAATGGCCAAAAAAGTGTGTGTGTGGGAACCAGGAAAAAATTGGAATAGCTAAAAAGTTGTGGGGAGATCTAATTTTTTGAGCAGAGCCTATCAATAACAAATATGTGATAATAAAATAAACAGGTTAGGTTCAATGTTTTAATTTTTCAGAAATTTTGGATAAAGAAATCTATGTTGCTTTTCTGAAAATACATTTAACCAGAATTCTTAAAGCTAACCTAGTATGGTGCTGGTGGCTCAAAGGACTCCAAGACTTTGAGTCTCGAAAATGGCTTAAGTAACTTGTGCCAAGCTACGGGATGCATGCATGCATGCTTGTGTTTAAGTGTCTGTGTGTGTTAGAGAAGTGTTTATTAAATAAATTGAAATAGCATACTTCTGTGGAGATAGATGTGCTTAGTATTTTCTCTGAGTGATGGTATAGGAATCCTATTAAATAGACTAAATGATTCTGAATGAATTCTGGGAATCACAGCACATCTATTTCAGTGCTCTTCTATTTTTCCTTCCAATAATTTTCACAGAAGGAGGATTGATGTTTCTCACAGTAGCCTCTCTTTTGTGTTGCTTTTGTAATCTTAACTTATATGAATTAATATTTAGCCACTTCTCTTTTTACTATGGTTTGTAGCGAGTGTGCAGTATTAGAATTCCCCTTGAGTGCAATCTCTCCAAGTGCATAGCACCACGTATCTTTAATTCCTCTGGTTTTCTCTGTGAGCTGAGGCCAGTCAGTGCTTTAAAAAACTGCTCTTTAATTTTGCAAAGCCCTGAATTTAGTATTATTTTGAACTTCTTAATATTCTGGGTTGAGCTTGTTCGCCATGGTACAGAATTTCACAAAGTGAATGAGTGACTACAATTTTAGGATTTGAATTGGGGATTTAAGTAGGAGAGGACCAGAATAAATTTTCTTAATCTGAAGGTGAGATAGCCTAAATAATCATGGTTTCCAGACAGTACTTTTCTGTTTTCCATCAACAACTCTTGCTTCTGTAGTTTCTTCCTGGAAATTAGAGTTTTGTATTTAATTAGGAGTATGAAGATTGTATATGAAAATTTGGTGGTGTTGTTGGTATACCTGTGTGTATGTCATCGTCTTAGTAGTGGCAGATACTCTTTTCAGTGGTTCCAGATCTACTTTTGATACTTTCACTTGCTTTTGGAAGCTTTCAGCTGTTTATCTTCCTAAAATGTATGGGTATAGATGACTTCACAGAACAATTAATAGATTTAATTGGCAGATTGCATGCACACAAATCTAAACATATGCAGTTCAGACTTTTTTAGGGCATATGTGTATGTATCCCATTTCTCTTTCTATCAGTCTTGTATATCAAAAACCAGTAGGTTGATATTGACATTGGGGTGAATTCTTCATATAAATGAAGCAAACATATCTTCTTACTTAGATTTTTAGATAGGACAGAATTTTTATTTCCCTCAGTTTTATTTGATTAGGTTGTTTTTCAGATTTCTTTAAACTTATATGCATTTGACTCAGTATGTTCTGGAATGTTTGAGGTCAAGACACCTGTATTGTATGGTAAATTGCATTATAGATTACTATGCAAGTAGACAATGCAGAAGAACTTTCATGTACAAAAGTGTAAGGGATACATTAAGGTACCCTTGGTGGTTGGAGAGGTCAGAAAATATTTACCTCTGAATAAGTACATATGGACTAAATATGTACTAAATTAGCCATTTCAATTGATAGTGACTTGTACACTCCCGGGTGATATACACAAGGAGCTTCTGGGGTGAGCAACTGTTAGGGAGTCCCTTGAAACTATTGGCTGACTTATCTGTATGTTATTAGGGAATTGGAGGAGGTTGTAGAAGAGGGCAATTCTCATATCAGAGGCTGTAGGGGATTAACTTCTCTGTCTCATTGCCGAATCAATCTTATCCCTTTTCCAACCAACAAAATTCAATTAACTTTTATGAATTATTTAGCCACACTGAAGTCTTAGATAGTATTAATGTTTGTATTTCAGCTTTGTTTTTTTGCAAGGAATGTAAAATATTTCTTCTTTATCATCAATCAAACTCCAATGTAGATTCTATTTCACTGTTTTAAGAAATATTTTCTTAATCACACCTGATGTTGACGGAAGAATTTTACATACTAGCTACTGCTTGTGTTTAGATTATGAATTGCCTCAGGAGAAAGTCAGGGTTTCTATGGAACTTCAGTAACAGATAATTTTTTCTTTTTTTTCTCAATGGCAACTTTTTAAACAAAAACTTTTAGAATTTTAATGCTACCAGATAAATTACAGTCTGGTAGTTCAACTCAAGAAGAAAGGAGTTTGAACAATGTTTCCAGAAAAGTTGCTAGGGTATTTGTGTCTCTCACAAAAGAGTTTAACTCTCATCTGAGAAACTATGCTAGAGAGGGTGGTGAAGGATAAAACAGGATTAATGTGTAGACAGGAAAAACTTATTTTTTTGATTGCCTCAAAAAATGAATGATTGTCAGTCCTTCAGTCACTTCCTGCACTGTTCTTAATATGATAGCAGAGACATCAAAACTGAGAAATAAGAACTTGAAGACTTGACAAGCCAATGAAGATCACGAGAATATCTTTTGCAAGAATGAAAAAACATAGACAGAAAGGCTTGGAGCATGAAGAATGAGACTTCATGGGCTACTTTCTTAGCCATTGGTATTGATGATGTTGTGAAAGGATAAAGTTTGGTGCAGCTTAATCACCCAGCTGTGTACTCAAACTCATGGCTGGGTGTTTGAATATTCAATAACTTCATGTTCCTGTGCCTCAGCTGCCACTAGGAATAGGGGATAGGAACTAGTTTAAAGCTAGTGTGGGTATGTATGCAGAAATGAGAATCAGAGCAAGGAATAGTGTAAACTGCATCTAGACCTTAAATCATTCATGCTAGGATTTGTTTTCTCAAGTATTTTGGCCATTCCAGTTATACTGTCAGCACTTCTGCATGTAAATGAGTTATCTAGCACCTACGTACCCTGCCTTCATTTCAGCCTGGACAATATTGCTTGACATCCTCTCTCCTTGAAATATCATATCATTCACCATCAATCAGGTATTTTATCAGTCCCTTCTGGTTTCTCTTGAATTGCTTTAGGCTGATTTAATATTAAATTTTACTATGATTTCTTACTGCATTTTTTCCGTTGACTTTAATTAAACATCTAAGCTTTGTGGATCGGGATAACTTTTATTAAAATTAATAAATAGATGGTCCTTACAGATTTGCTTGTAGTTTATCCTGTTTTCATCAAAGCCAAAGACTCTAAAGACAGAATACAGTCATAAGATAGATGGTGAATCTGAAGACTGAAGAATTTATTACATGAATTTCAAATGCAAGTTGTTAATTTTTTTCTTAAGAAAACAAGGGGACAGAATTACCAAGCAAGCTGGAGAGATACCATTTTGAAAAATCTTAGTCAACTGCACATCAAACATGATTGGGTAGGATAGGAATTTACTTACAAAAGCACAGAAATTTCCACTGAAACTTGGCATGTTGACTGTAGATGTTGAATAATTTAGAAGTCTCAGCTGTGCTGCC
Source organism: Caprimulgus europaeus (assembly GCA_907165065.1). The sequence goes on along the minus strand of OU015538.1, from coordinate 16,295,037 downwards.
AATGCTAGTAAGATATGCTAATTTATAATATAAGAATGTGCTGTTCAGTACCTTTGATTTTACTCTCTGCTCTTACAACAGTCTTACCTTTTCAGTGGATGCAACTCAGAACATATTCTCCTAGGTATCAAAACTGTATGTGATAGAATGGTAGCTTATTTAAAATGTACTTTTGGAAGTTCTTTGGTGTGTAAAACTGTGATAGTTTAACTATAAGCTTAACTCTAAAATTTATCCTAAATGTAGAAAGATACATTACACTTTATCTTCTTTCCTTTCAGTAGTTTCTCTTGCATTATATAAACAATAATTAGAAAGGAGAAAATGTTTAATTTGATAATAATTTTTTTTAATTGTATGGGGATTTATCATTTTAATGGTTAGTAAAAGAAATTGTAGTGACATCAGCTATTAAGAATAGTGCTTTACATTATTTTTTTGTTCATTATTGTGCATTGTGATGTTGCAGATAAAGCACACTAAAATCTCAGCATCCATTTTTCTCAACAGTTTAAAACTGCAATATGTGTTCAGCAATGTAAATGTTATACAGATGTAGTTTACGTGATTGTTAATTATTTGATTAGTTAAGTAGCAATTTTAATTGTCATTATTAGTATAGTACTCAATTAAGATTTCTGCTATGACTTAGTTCACCAGTTTTTCTGGAATGTACACAAACTGATATATTGCAAGAATTTTGGTTCTATTAATCTGTTGATCAGTTTTGTCTTTCTTTTGGCATAGCTGTGGTAATTTCTTGTGAAACAAATTTGAAAGTCATAAGGAATGTAGACTGTACTGAGGTCAGTAGCAACTATAAGGGATAAACCAGAGAAAACACCACTTCCCGTTGCTTATGAAATTTTCCATTCAGAAATGTAGTTCAATACACTGAGCTAACCTTGCCATAAAATCCAGGTAATATAGACTTCTCATTAGCACTTAAAATTCTGTCTAGATTTTATGCCACAGTCAAATTTTCTTATGCAAATGTTCAGATACTTGTTAATATTGCACACCTGGCCTAGTTATGTGATGCATAATTACACTGACAAAAATGAGGCTGGCTTTAAAGTCAAGTGTTTGCTTAATTTCAACAACTGCTGAGCCAGATTCACCGCTTCTACAGGCAGCAGCCTTTTCGTTTCAATGGGATTTTTCACTTGAATAAAGAGAATTGAACTTTGTATGATCTGGTTGCTACTCCCTGATAGAAAATGCAGCTAACAGCTCTTTTTTTCCCAATCAATGTTCTGTTTAAAAAAAAAAAAAAAGTGTTAAGAAATGTATGGATGCTTATAAAACATGAGGGAATGTAAATCATTTTAGATCTGATATAGAGTGTATAGATTTTACATAGTGTGAATTAAAACATGTGAAGGCTACACATTGTGTCTGGTGCCTAGCAGAAACAGCAAATAATTGTCCTTTAAGTGAATAAAAGACTTCAGTGGGAAAGGTGAACATTTACATAAATTAATTTTGTATCAAAATAAAAATTTTGCAATTTGAATGCATGGCATTCAATATTTGTCAGGCTTTTATCTTATGTGGCATTACAGTGCTTAAGTTAGAGCAACAGCCACTTGATCACTAGAGAGTTGTTAAAACAAGTTAAAAACTTATCAATAAATGTTGAAATCCTGCACTGCTGGGTCAAAGCCCTCTGCTACCTACTAATACCAGCAAAAATCATATTTACTGGGCTATTTAGCTTATTCAATTAAGTCTGCTTGAGGAAAAAGTTTTAAAGTGCTGAAGATATGGCAAATTTTCACAAGATCCTATCTGTAGAGTAATAAAGTTTGTAAGATCATCCTGATGCAGCAAATAACAATTAAAATTTCCACATTTCTAAGTAGTGTTCTTCAAAAGAGCTAAAAGCAATTGTATCCTTTAGAAATATACAAATGCTATAAATTTGAGGAGCATGCCACCAGTTCAGATACAGTGTTCTATTTCAATCCTAGCTAAACAGGTTACAATATAAATGCCATCTCCCGAGAGCGTTCCATTTCCCCTTCAATTCTTTGAGTGGTCTATTTTTCTGTGCCTGTTGTTATGACATGAAGATTAATAGAAGCATTCTGACTACAACACTAGTGTCTTTTTCTAACATAAGCAATGCTAGGAAATCTAAAAACCAAAAATCCTCTCAAGAAATAGAAACAGATTTTCAAGAGTAATATATATCTTAAAGATTAATTTTTACAGTAGAATGATCTATTCTATTAAATAACTTTAAACAGTTTAGAATGGTTTGTTCAAAATATGTTTATATATGTCAAAAATATGTCAGAACACCTACACAAAATAACTAATATCCTTTTTTCCAGATTGATAAATAGAAGCATAGAACTTCAACTAGAATTAAGTATCCCAATAGTGAAGAAGCCTTATGGAAGGGGCTTCTGTCCCTCCCCTGACCGCCCACTATTTTGATTATTATTAACTTTTATTTCAGCCTTTGCCAATTGTGCTCTTTTCAATTGTGTCGATGTACAAATAATAGGTTATAGTATATATTTTGTGTATATACATATAGATAGATATAGATAAATGTAGATATGTGACCTGCAAGCTGATGAAGTGGGAAATTAAATAATCTGCTTAGTGTAAATGCTAGAAGACAAACTGTTGTTAAATTCCAACATGAGCTCTTTGCTTAGAGCTTCCAGTATCTCTTCAGCTTTGCATTGTGTCATTTTAACAATACTATTATAGTAAAAGCAGCACAAACCCTCTAAAATCAACATGGTAACCTGCAGAGTAGGAGGGAAATTATATTCATGCAGGTCATCTTTCAACATACAGATGTAAGCACAAGAGCTAGGTGACAGAAATGTAACTCTGTTTGCTGTAGGTTTTTTTTTAATCCTCTGGGAATTCATTAGCATCTCTCTCAAATGCTATTTTTCAAATCCTGCCTATAAGAGGGCAAATAAGAAAGATAATAGAAATTATTTAATAAAAGACATTTTCCTGGGTTATGCAATGCAGCTGAGGAAATACTGCGTTATTCTAGGTTTCCCACTTTTTATTGTATTAGAGGAATGATATGGAAAATAATACGGGTTTCCTTCTAGAAAAATGATTTCTTATGAGGATGAATGTGTCTCCTAGGCAGGTGAATAATGAATGCAATTCACTGATACTGTACAATCTCCTCATCACAGATTATAGTGAACAAGAAGGAACAAAACTGTTGTGGAGTTGTTTTAGGAATCGATTAAGTGAACTGCATCTTTTTGTTTACTTCTAAATCCTCTTTTAATAAGACAATGGGAGCGGCTGTTGTTAATAAAGAAAACAATGGCAAACAATTCAGATCTTACATTGTCCCGAGTAAGGTGGTCATGCTTGCCTAAATATTCATTGTTTTCAATAAACCATAAAGAATGGTGGCTACTCAGGGATATGTATGTCCTGAATGCTGGATAGAAAATCTATTTAAAATGCTGGAAATGCTTTTTCAGCTGAAAAATACTGTTTTCTCTCACCCCTAATAGCTTTTAAAGCTGAAATTCTCTATGACTTAATTGTTTGTCATTTATATTGCTCCTGTACATATAGACATTTTATCTGTATTTGGAGGAAAGAATTCAGATAGAAGGTGTCGGTCTACTAACTGGCCACCACTGAAAATTTGATTTTCTCCCGAGTGTGACGTGAAGACAATTAACTGCTTCATCCTGGTCCTCCTATAAGGTTTGCTTTCTGTTACTGTTTGTGTTGGTCTTCAATATTGGTCTGCAAATGTTAATATTTCTGGTGTAGGAATTGTGTTTGGGATGTGCTCACCTAAAGTAAGAGAACTCATGGAAGGCTTGTCTTGGTGATGAATTAATACTTGGGTTTTATAAACCTTATCAAATATTGGGCTTCCAGAACATTGTTTGGTCTGAAATCTAAAATCTACTTTATTCTTTGCCACAGCATCAAATAAAACTCTGTAAGTTACAGATGGTCACCAAATTGACAATGCATTTACTGAAGCATAAATTTCCAACCCACTGAAACTCTACTTGCCATGTGCTCAAGAGACTCCTGGAATAACACAAAGTGACAATATGCATGGCTATGCAGGCAAACATATGATGCATACAGCATATGTTATATCTTAGCTTCATATTGAGCTAAAGGGAATTGATAGAAAAAATTAATGCTCTTAGCAAAAGATCTTTTTGGTCCAATCAAAACTGTTTCTCAATTCCAATAGGATGGCCTAGAGATGCAGCTATTCAGATCTCTGTTTTATGTGACATATGTCATACTGCTAGCCACTTACAAGGTACAAGTTTCTGTAGCTATCACACAGCTACCTGTGACAACAGTCAATTCTAGAGGCCAGGACCTTTCTTCGTGATTATAACTACTACAGTTCTGTTCTAAATAATGAAATTCTAGACTTCTGATATGTTGCTGTAAACTTTGCAAGTCTGTACTTGCTCTCCAAACATAAACTCATATTTACAAACATAGTGCATATGGAACTTACAGATTTGCACTGGACTGTAAATGAAAACATATGTTTCCTAAAGTCAGTGCAGGTAAGAGAATGTTTTACTACATAATGTAAAAATAAAGTGCAAGTCCCTTTATATAATCAACATATAAATCTAGGATATGAGAAATACGCCCACTATCATGTATTTATATAAATATATGTCCACACACCAACTGTGCTACTTTAATATTAATGTGAATGTGTGTTTCCAAGTTCTACATTCAGATATTTATTTTTCTTATTCCTCTGGAATGTAGTTTAGAAATTTAGACTCTGCTGAAAATTTGGTGCTTAACCCTCTGGTTTTAATTGTCTTGATTTTCAATAGACATTCATTGATGGGTTATTTTTCCAGTGGTTATTTTCTTACACACATTCATTGGTGTCAAGGCTGAGGTATTAAGTTAGAAAGGGAACAAATCAGGTGTCTGAATACAGCTGTCTAGTGCCCTCCACCTCCTGCTCCAAAAGGGCATGGCTTTCTCATATATCCTATTTCATATCTTCCAGACCTGTTCCTGTGACTGGGATACCACAGGGTATCTAATATGGCACTGGATGCCTGTATTTATAGGCCAATAATGCTTATAAAGTAGGAGATTGTTTGACTTACTAATTCCTGTCACTTCTAGTTGATTTATAGAGTGCTGCAGTTGTTGTTACTCTTACCCCTGAATGCACACATCTGAGCTTCTAATTTTGGCCCCCAGAAGAAATTCTAGGCAGATCAAAACCAAGAAAAGGAAAAGTGAGAAAAAAATAAAATGCAAGGAAATGAGGAGGAGGTTGCCCACTACTGTATCTTATGATAAACTTTGATGGTTTAGAGTGACAAACAAGGTCAAAGATAATTTTTTCTTTCTAGAACAGAGGAGAAACCTTACAAATTTGAGTATTTCTTTCCACTGTCTCAAAACTATATAGACCAAAATCACTGAACAATTTCTGAAATTCTTCAGAAAAGGAGGTTTGGTTTAGAGACACAGCATTATTAGAAAAAGAGTTATTCTTTCCCTTTCCCTGGAAGATCAGCAGTAATTGCTCTCACCCAAGATTTGAGAGACTTAAGTTCAGTTCTCAGGAGGCTAGAGGGTCATTGTCTGTCAAAATCCTTGCCCAAAATCCCCACTCTGAACCAGGTGGAGAGTGAATTTTTATGCGTATATTCTACTAACAAGTTAAAGAAGTTTTAAGTCATTTCAAGTGGATTTTGCTGAATTTTTATAGTTGGAGCCAGCAAATACATTTGTATAAAATATTTATATAATCTCCAAGCCAGAAAAGGAGTAAGTCACTAACTTGATAGGTGGAAGACTCACCTGGGAAAATGGGACATGTAACTATCAGTCTCTTTTCTGTCTTAAAGATTTATGCAGGGTGGAATAGCTCTGTATAATATAATAAGAAAAAAGGTGCCTCAATACTCCACCTAGGGCACTTTCTCCAGAAAGAGTAAATGTGATCTCAGATCTGTGCAGGCTGAGGTCTGCACTGAGACCAAGTCTCTTACTGTCTGGGAAATAGCTCCAAGGAGCAAGCTGCTAGAAAAAGCGCCATCAGTACCAGTTTTATGAATCTATTGCCTTGTTTTCTTTTCTAACAGGTGCTCAAAAGGCTTTTTTTCATTTAGATTCAGATGGAAAGTTTGAGTTGACTTAATTATTTTCTTCTAAAATCCTCATTTGATGAGTTTTTCCTTATTTGGTTTTATTCAAACATTTTTTGCCTTTGTGGTTTAGCTGCACAATATCAGTTTCAAATAGGTTCAACTTTTGAACAGAAGCTCACCTGTTTTTAGGACACCAAGTAAAGATTGCAAATTCAGATGTATATTGTCAAGATTAATAAGGAACCTATGTTCTTTGTGTCTGGTGGTTTTATGTATAGGGAGATGAAGGAAGGATGGAGCCTATGTCTTTTGTTCAGCAGTTGTGTGGTGGTGAAGCCAGCTGAACTGTGGCTTTCTCATGCACATTTCTAATTCTCATTTAGACTAGAGGAAAAGAAAGAAAACGAAACAAAATTATGAGAGTTTCCTGACTCTCTAGTAACTGCTTTTTGAATTATGGTGCAATTATTTCTTAGTAATAAATAATGAATTAGTGGCAATAACAAGGTACACCTAGTGCTGGAATAGACATGGCATACCTTTAACACTTCATAGCCAAGGAAGAGGCAAGCACTCAGTCTCTCTGGAATTGCCACTCTTTTGGATCATCTGGCAGAAAGTGCTATATGAGCAGCACAGCTGGGTCTTTTTCTCTCAGGAGAATCAAATGAAATACCCTGGTGTCGGACTCAGCTGGCTGAAAACAATGCATGCCCAGAGTTGTCTCCCAGTTGCCTACAAAATGCTTTTTTAATCTATCTTGCACTAACTGGAATTAGTTCAGCACTTCAGATTAATTAATAAGTATTTTAATATTATCCAAAATACACATCATGACATAGATGTCATGAAAGCTATTTTTGGAAATAACAGACTCATAAAGTTAAAAAAAATGCTATTTTTTATAGAGAACACTGACAAACTACAGTAATTATCATAATTTCTAATTTAGTATTGTAATGACAAATATTTTAAGCTCCCATTGCTTAAGCTCCCGGTGATACAGAAATTAAAATACTTACTAAAACCAAACATAGTATTTCAATTTAAAAACTAGAAAGGGAATAACTTGTCCTGTTTGACTACTTGATGTGCTTCCTTAGGCCTCTGTTTTGCAAATAACATGCACAAGTTTTAACTCGATACTGGTGATTGGTATTACTGAAAGCTAAGAAAACGTCTAGCTGAAAAAGGCAGAGGAAAGCTCATGGAGGACACATATTTTGTTTTTGATTTTGGTTTTGGCTTTTTTTTTTTTAATTTGATTAAGTTGAGCTTCTATTCTAAAGAACTGTGACTGGTAGTTTTGTGATAGTACAACACTCGCATTGTTCCACTTCGTAATTGTTTTGCCTGATAGACATGCAATTTTCATTGGTGTTGAGAAATGCATCTAACAAATATAGTATATAATTGTTGAGGATGTTAATCCAGTTAGTTCAATGATGTAGAGACTGTACTGGCCATACTTCATAATGCAATAATGTACATTACATAGATATGATCATGTAATTCATGCAACTGTACTGTAAACTCTTTATTTGTAGGGTAGTGAAAAGTCTATGTGCATGAAATATGAAGTAGACTGGGAAATAAAAAAAGAAATCAAATAGCTATATGTATTTTTTAAAACTCACAAATGGGAGAAGAATAAAGAGATACTTCTTACCATTTGGTGAAAACATAATTAAGGATGAAAATAGGGAAGAAAGTCAGCCATGTCGAGTGAGGTAGACTAATATCTGTATCTGTACTGGTTTTTAGCTGGAACAGAGCTGGGTGTTGTCAGTCTCCTGTGGCTCGTAGTTAGGTATGTTGCACAGGAACTGGTTCTTAGAAATATCTTAGAAATAAAAAGACTAAATCACTACTTTCACTTACTAAAGAGCAGTTTCTTTGAGGAAAAGCTTAATATAGGGAAAAATACATACTTGGATGACTGTAAAACATCAAAGCCCGAAACTATCACTCTTCTGATGTCTTTATGCGGATTTCAATAAATCATGAATTATCCAATGTTTATGGGTTTTTAAGTTATTTGTTAGACCAAAAATGACCTGAAGCTCTCTGAATCTCTCTGAATGTTCCTGTGGATTTCCAGATTGTCTGAAAGATATTGATAATCATCAAATTGGATTGACAGGCATTGATGTGAGACAATGGCAGAATTTTGCACTTTGGATCATAAAGACATACCCAAGACTTGAGACTCTATTTGCATACCAAGCACATTTAGTTAAGAAAGAGCAAGTTAAAACTTAGATATGAAGTTGCAGTAACATACGTTTCTAGTTATCTGTTGTCAGAGTAGGCTATTAATACATTTGTCAGGCATGGCATGGAAATATATTCCCAACTCTTCTCATTCTTTGAGCCTAGTGCTACTGAGAAACACAGATAGGCTTGTAGTACAAATTGATTTTTATTTTGTTAAATAAACTTAATTTTCTATTTTAAAATTGTAAGTATTAACTTCAAAGCTTCATATCACGATTAGGTGAAACAACCTCGGATAGAGGTAGATTTCACCATCATCTTCTTTCACCTACTCAGTGATCTGTGATACGTTCAACTGGCAAGTGTCTAGACAGCTTATTTTTTCGAATGAGTCTTCAGATGCAGGTGCCAGTATGCAACTCTGCATCTCTTCCTAAGTTTGTAGTATGTTACTGAAATTGGCTAAACATTTCCAAATGGGTTTGGTTTTTGGGGTTCCCCCCCCCCCCCCGAAAGTCTAGTACATTGAAAATGGCAGAGCCTATGAGGAAATCAGCAACTTTCCAAATGTATTTTTTTGGAAAATTTTAGTTGATCAATGTTGAAATCTAATTATCGTTTGAAATGGCAGATTGAAAGCGGTAGTGTCAGCTTCTAATTCCATAAAGCTTTGTAAAGTAAAATATGCACTGGATATATATCAGGGAAATCCATGCAGATTTCTGTATTGTGGATTCTTCTGAAATTTTTATGCTCAGAGCACTTGTTCTCTACTAATTTCAACATTAGAAAAAAACAAAGCCAGAAAAAAAGCAGAAATTTCAGAGGGGCTGACCTCAGGCTCTAGAATTCTTCAAAAAAATCAATTGTGTTACATTACAAAGGAGCAGCCACTATCTGTCAGCACGCTGTGCCACCTAACTGCTTGCTTTTGTGAGGGCAAAAGCACTTGAGTTACATTAGTAGATGACGGTAGATGAGGAAACTAGGATACTGTACACAATAATGTATTCATTCTGCATATTAGGAAGCTTACCTTTTCTTTCACTTAGCCCAATATTATGATGAAGTGCAAAGGATTTCATCCTGTAGGCCACTGCTTTGGTATTATCTAGCAAAGCAGTAATTATAATAGACTGTCTCTCTGAATTTTGCTGGTATTTACATTATGGAAACATGAACACTTTGAATCAAACTCATCATGAAAATACATCAGGCATGAACTACGCTTTTCAAACCCTCCCAGGGCTTTTAAGAAAATATGTAAAATACCTTTGTCCTAAACTGAACTTTCTTAGTTTAATGTGCTTATTCCTCTGAGAACTCCAGTTTTATGGAACATACCTAGATGTAGCCTTTTATTGAAATAGAGTAATACTGGGAGATACTTACGAATATATATGTCCCACTGCAGTCATTTCAGCTATAATATATGGGAATATATTTGAATGTTTTCTACATTAACGAACACAAGCTTATTGGTGAGAATATATGGTTAAACATTCTGACATTCACTCTGGAAATATTTGCCTAGTGTATTAATTCCCACAGAATATTATTACCACTTTAAAAACAGACAGTTGGAGATTTAGCTGTGATTATTTCTTTAGACTCGTTTCAGGATTACCATATCAGTTGATATGATATTTTATTTAATGATGAAACTGTTGTATTAAATCTTCAGTCTCCCTCTTCCTCTCAAGTTCCTTCCCTTTCAAATACTGTTTTTTTGTAATATTGCTACAGGACAACACCAAAGCCAATACTTGTCAGTGCTTCCTTATGCTGAAGTTAGTTGCATTTTTGTAGGTGTTTATATGAATACATCCTACAGTTATTTCAGTATAACACCAATGAAACCATATCCCTGCTGTAAAGGAGAGGTAGACTTATACTTTCTTGAAAAGAACTTAAAGCCAGTAGTTTTTTGTGTGTACATAAGTTGCCAGTTTGTTCCAAACACAAGATGCTACCCATATGATGGCCCGTGAAACTTGCTTTGATGGGCTGTACACAGCCTGTTGGTTGCAAATTGACTAATTTTCAACGAAGTACACACTTATACTGCCTAACAGCTAACAAATGGGATTAATACAATTATTTGCATTTATGGAAAAAACAGTGATCAGTTATAGGATGCATATGATTCAGCTCCTTCAGCACCATATTGGGAACCTCATCTACTATCAAAGTTCTCTAGGAACCAAACAGGTTTCTTTCCTGAACATAATGCTGAGTTCTGTTTGCAGATTGCCTTGGCTATATTCTAGCTCATTTGTCTATTCTCATTCACACAGATTTCATTACAATCTCTATAGTCTTTGTGCAGTTGTTTCTCTCTGAAATGAATGAAAATTTTACCAAATATTTTTCACTCATATTCACTTTTTCCAAATGTAATTAAAGCAGCCAAAGCCTGTAACTGTTGACATATTTTAGCCTCATTATTCTAAGAAAATTAGGTTTGACTGATCATTTTATATGTACATGTTTGTGATTCTGCAACCACCCCTCACATTTTAGTCCATGGATGAATATCACAAGAGTGTCTATCAGCTTAAATACATTAAATTCCTACAGGTTTACTGAAAATAGGCAGTTAGGTAGAGAAGAGAGATCTTATTGGTTATATAGGTTACTGAAACTCTGTAGTAGCAGCTAGGTTTGTGTAGCACCAGAGGATCTATGTGGGAGAGGGCTGTTATGAACCAACCAGTGCTCCTACTCCTGTGCTGCTATGCTACAATGCAAAAAAGCTTTATTAGAACTTATTAGAGATCAAAAAGTCTTATCACAAGGCAAGAATCTATATGAAAGCAGGCTTCCCGTGGGTCTGCAGTGTGTAGAACAACCTGTCATTTAGTTTTGTTTGGCTTATATAATGCAATTTCCATCTAAAGCAATCAAAGCATGTATTAGAGTCATTATTAGTTCTATTGCTTTCTTTGTACCGGATTTTCAAATTGTCAGAATGATATCTTTTGTTCTATAATAAATTAATTGTATTTGAATCTTCCATCATTGGTAGATGGATTTCTTTATTTAAATATAAATATGAAGATGATGATTTATTTGGATTCTCAAATGCTGATTGTATGATAATTGTGTCTTCTTGTGAATAAATGAATTATTTTTGCATTATGTTAATCTCATTTCCCATAAAGCCTGTCTGAAAATTAATCTGATTTATTTACATGTATAGGTGAATACCTAATCCAGAATGATCTAATTTTAGTCTGTAGAAACACTCTTTTCAAATCTCCTATATCTTTTTATTATTGCTAGTGCTGATTAGAGCACTACTAATGCAGCTGCAGAAAGCAATGTTTTTCCAAAACAACAGTTCATGCAGGTTATTCTAATGTAATTCTACAGTAATTAATTCAAAAGTGTTAATATTTTATAAAAAAAACAGTAAAGGACTAGAAATGAGGATTAAGCTCGCATTACACTACATACTGTATAAAATGTGTTTGAAGTTTCTGCCTACCCAAAAGGTTTTTTAAATAATCAATAGCCTTTTCTGGTGTTACCTGTTTGTTGCATCCAGGTTATGGAATATACTGCATGAATTCTCCATCAATTTTACATGCAGTGTCTTGTTATAGGAAAAAGAAAACACACTTTATGTGCAAAGCCAAAATTTTATTAGCCTAATTGAAGTCTGAGCACACTAAAAATATTGTTAGTCTAGTTATGATGATACTAATTGTTCAAATTGTATGCAGATAAAATACTCTACTGTGTGTATTAACGTCAATACACACAAACATTCCAGTATCTACCACTTTACCTCTAGGTCCTAAAGTCAACGGCTTCGCTTATGGAGTAGGCATGAGGTAGAGAAAATTATTGGCATCCGGTGACCTTTGCTGGGAGAACTATGTTGTTGATGCTTTCTTGCTTGTTGCTGTAGATTCTGCACAGGGTCATTTTAATATACTTATCAATATGCTCTATATTTTGTTATTTCTGCATTGATGTGGAACTCCACATCACATCCAGATGTACCACATATGGTTTGTTTTACATTTATTGGACACTTTTTTCCTCTCTTATTACTAAAACTGGCTCTATCCAGTTGCATTTTTTTAATTATCATTAATTGACCACTGTGTCAACTGAGTTGCTTATAGCCCTGAAGTTTTTTGGAATCATCTTGTTATTGTACTTTCAAGGCTACTGATGTCATCTCATGCCTCTTTTCTTGTTTGTGGCATTTTGTTCTATGGTCATAGACAGTTTAGTCTGCACAGACTAACTGTTCATTATTTACTAGATATTTGTTTCAGAAATACATATATATATGACAATAAGCATTAAACTATGCAATAATATAAAGCTAAGCAAAAGCTAAAACAAAATAGGTAACAGTCAGGTTTTTCATAGTTGTTTTTCCACAGCTAATCATGCTAAAATAAATCTCCTTGCATGCCCAGATAAGTCCAGAAAAAGCCTGACAGGTCCCAAGTCCTGAATTGTCAGTTTAAGACAGAGCTAGTGGCATGTCACAAGGAATGGCAGCACCATGTTCACTGGGCTACAATGCTAACTGGCAAGATTTATCCCAGAAATTTAAAGCAACTGTTGTAAGCCTCACACATGTTTTTAATTTTTTATTCATTTTTCATCTGGATAAAGATCATCTGTATACAAACTCTTGGTATACCACTTATTTAGTATTTATATGTTTTGACTAGAAAAATGAATGACCCTTTTTCCCATTAGAATATGAGTAAACATGAATGGTTGTTTTATTACTGAATATCACCAATGTTGATCATGTAATTTGTTACTTCATGCTATTCCGCCTCAGAAAAAATTATAAGAGAAGTGGAAATACATTTATTAATAATATTTATACTTGATCACATGAAATGAAATCCATAGCATTTAACATAATTTTGAGGTCAAAAGAAATCTCACAGTAGTTTGACTGGTGGGAAGTGTATTACAAGCTCCATGTCTCTGGTATCAGTAGAATATTTGAAAAGAGAAGACGTATGTTGGCATGGCAACACTGCTTAACTCATATTTGTCAAGGCTGCTGTAATTACTTAGCAGAAGGCATAGGTCACAGGAAGAATGTTATCAGAAGCAAAATTGTTCCATCTTCTTCTCAACTTCCAGGCCAAAGGTTTCTAGATAAATCAAGAAGTGCAGTTTGACTGGAGGAACTCATTCTTTCTTGCCTTGCCCTCAGCAAAATATCGTATTACTGCACATTTGTTCTCATGTGTTCAGTATGTGAATTGCAATTTGTTTTAGTGAAAGTATCTTTCTCTTGTTTTCAGTATAAAATGTCTGGATATGGAAGACCAGATTTTTTACTTATTTGATGTGTTGCTCTTGAATACATATTTCAGAAGTCACTACTCAATATCTGACATCAACGCCATCTGAGAGCAGGTATTAGAATACAAATTAGTGTATCAAACAATGTTTTTTTCAGGAGAGATCATTGAAGTACAGTGTACTGTACTGTATTTATAAAGTAAGGTTGAAAGAATACTCGTTCATTTAGAGGCTGAATGGATCTGATGTGGTAAAACTGGAAGGCTAGTAGAAAATGGTTGCTGCTGGATTGCTGGAAGCCTTGCGTTACGTTGCGGTTTAACACATCTTAAAACCATGAGCTGTGGTCTCCCCTCATCACTATTGCATCTAAAAGTTGTTCTTTTCAGCAGAGGGTTTTGAGTTTTTTGATCAAAGTTGGAATTACCTGTTACCACTAAAGACTGGTGGTTTCGTGTAAAGGTTGAAAATTTTCTCTTGTAGATGCCATGCTTTTAAACAGGAGAATTTAGTAGTTGTTAATAATTTTCTGCATGTCCAAATTAATTTAACTTGCTTACAAAAATGAAGCAGTAAATCTTCTCAGATTAAGCAGTGATAATTAATTTCATAACTGCAGGCCTAAAGAATGGCTACAGAACAAAATATTTTGGCATTTCTCCTCTCTTTCTTGACACCTAAAATATTTTGCATGCCTAGCTAACAAATACAGGCTTTAAAACAAAGGTAATCTACTGCATGTGCATCCCTGTGCTCCAAGAGCTGTGCTGATTTCCTGATTTATAAGCGGTGCTCTGAACACCTATTGGAAAATGATTCCACTACAGCTTATGACCCACTTCTTTATTTTGGCCATTGGGCTGTACCTTCGAGTGCTGCAGCCCTTCCAGTTCTCACTTCAAGAAAGACTGAGCTGCATCTATATTTGGAGAAGAGGAAATAGGTGTTAGTATTTTCAGAAATTGAGTTCTTTTGCCATAGTCTGATTCCAAAGTATATTAAAAATTATGTTGACAGTCTTATTTGCTTTAGCTGGTGTTTCCAGACAATATTAAACGCTCTGTTTTTCTTTTTTTAAGAGGCTGTTACCGCCTGTGCTGGATAATAATTTAGAAGATTATTATGAAGCCTGTTTAAATTCTAGTTTAAGCTTAAATTTAATTAAATTTTTTTTCTTTTCTTTCCTAAAGTTGTGTTGTAAAATTTCCTATATAGAATTTCACACATTGGTTATAACATCCACTATTTCTGATAAATGGCTTGTAAATGAAAGGCATTATGGATTTTAATGGTATTTAAGCTTTATTTCTATTTTCTTCTTGGATTTATAATATGCTGCTTCTATTGATCCATACCATTAATGCACAGATATGCTAAATTTATTTTCTGAGATTGATTTTGCTAAGTTTGTTTTGTTGGCTTTAACCTGAATGTGCATAAGGAGAAAAGTCTTTGATCAGAATGAACTACTATTTGGAACAGAGGTCTTTTAAAGGAAATAGTCCTAAGGAATGTTTCTCTTATATTATAGATTTTACACATAACTTTGAGTTATCAATAAAAATAAAGCCCAGTGGGAATATTTCACTTTGCTTTACAGGAATACAGGTTCTAAATTGGTATAAATAGGCCTAATTCCTTCAATTTCAACAGACTTACATCGCTTCCTCATATCAATATGTACAGCTTCTGCTTGGGGGAAAGAATATCCCTTTCATCAGCAGCCTTTCACTTATATAATCCTGTAATTTATCTGAGTAGCATTCTCAAAATCAAAATATAGAAATATTCTTGTTGGAGCAGAGAAACAGAATAACAAAGTTGTCTGAGTTCACACCTTGCTCAGGATACTAATTGAAGTTGAAAAATCAAAACAATTTAAAACAAAGCAAAAGCAATTAGCAGAAGAATATAACAATAGTGAAGTTTACCACCTGGAAATAATATTATTTGTTTCCCAGAAATCTGTATAAATTAAATTTCAATGGAAGTATTTCTTTGGTAATTGATTTATAGACTTATCTGTTAGTGTTTAATTATATTTCACTTTATTGAATTTTTTTAAAATAAGGTAGCACAGATTTTAGCCTTTTGTGTTGCGTGGTCAGGTCCATGTATTGCAAATGCAGTCCGTGAAATCTGCAAGTAATGGCTGCAGTCTGCAGGACAGCCTGCTGAAAACAGCTCTTTAATATCTTGTGCAATTCTCCACACATACCTTTAAAGGCCATTATTTTTTTAATTCATACTCTTTTATCAGCTCCTACCTGAACTCCACACAAAGTCTTCATTCTACCTGCATAGAAATCAAAGAAGACCTTGAAAATTTAATGAGACAAATGGGGAAAAAATACCCACTGATGTGTGTTGGAAAAAATAAAATGTTATCTTAAAACTATCAGCTCAAAAGCAATAACATCAACTATCTAGTGCATTGCACTGTTCTCTATTGCCTTGAGATTCTCAGTCAATTCTGGGAAAAAGCTAGGCTTCTGGGTTTTTTTGTTTTCTCTATTGTTCCTAAAATGTTTTGCTGTTTTGAGTATTTATGGCTTGATGTCTTTTTGGCTGTCATCATTAACAAGACTTGTGGCTTATTGCTATTGATATAAAAGTTTTATTTTCACAACGAGATAAATTAAACTGAAAGCGATTCAGGACCAAGGCTGAAGGAATATTCCATACTGAAAGATCACAGTTATCCCATAAGAACATGGGCATCTCTTAACATTGAGGATCTAGCTGACCTGTAACTGGACTATTTTCGGTGGCCACACATGCCACTATTTTTGTGTAAAGAACGATGAATTGTTTCCTGCTGTAAGTGCCTTTTTGTGAAAGATGGAATCACTGTTGGCTTACTGAAACTCTACTGTCTTGCTCTTCTTGAGGATGAAAATCTTATTTCAGAAGACCAAGGCACCTGTAACTTTCACTTTACTGTTATATTATTAAGAAAAAAAAAGCTACTTCCTGTATTGGTGTTAAACATTTAAAATTTATTTGACTCAAGTGAACTACATTGACTCAAAGCAGTTGAAAGTCCTGCAAATGCTACAATGTGTTTGCCATCCTCACAAGCTTCTTATGCTTTACTCACATAATAATGTTTTGTACAATTTTAAAATTAACTCTAATTCAAATTAAGATTCAAAAATTTGCTGTTGGTTTTTGATTTTTTAATAAATTAGTAATTAAATGCTCATTGTAGATGCTTATTGCTATGTTTGTGATAAATGAATGGCACTCTTTCAGCTATGGTCCCAGAACTTAGTCTTTTGACTTTTAACAGAAGAATCATTCATTTTGCTTAAAAATCTGCTATTGGTTTTTGGGTTGGTTTTTTTTTCAGAAATATATTTTATCAACTATTGATATAGTTATGAAATAACTAAGAGGGCTAGGAAAGAAAAAAAGAGATGCAGTGTAGAAAGCACTCATTGAATAAGCCAGTGTACCTTTCCTATCTTACATTTGACCTTTAAATGGAATTACAAAAGGTACCTGTAATAATTAAGTATGCAGCTTTTTTCTAAGATTTTTTTCCTGTTCATGTCCCAGTTTCCTGTACGTACCAGAAAAGCTTCAAGTGTTTTTAACATTGTGTTTTCTTTCTCACAAATAGATGAAATGACTGTAATATATTTGCAATTTTTTTTTAATTTTACAATTCCCTTTATACCTGTTCTTACTGCTTACAATAGCACTGGTAAACAACAGTGCAGTGTGGGATATGTATATCTCACATAATAATTGCACTCCCACACAAGTAATTGTAGGGTATTCAAAACTTGTTTTTTCTTTATTATTTTTTACAAATCAACGCTATAATCAGTTTTGGGTGAAGAACAAAAGACATAATCCTGCTTATTTTACTATGTGGTGAATTTATCCAGTGATTTATTTTAGCAAAAATCTCAAAAAACCTAATTTAATGCAAAGGTAGAATTCAACCTTGATGTTGTTATTGAATATGTACCCCTACATGAAATGTGAAATAAGATTCTTCTGGCAGAGAAGGAAATAGGAACCAGCTTTGTAGACAGTGTGTGTTTGGGGTTAGTATTTCAGACTGATACACAACAGCATTATTTATTTCTTTTACTTGGACTCTCTTTTGAAAAAAACTGGAGAGAATCTCTGATCTCATCCTGAATATCTTATTTTATGGAGAAACTGGAAAATGTTTCGCTAGTTCTTTTGGGATGAGATACTTCTGAATTACAATCAAGAAATCTTGTTCTACATAGCTGTGCTGTGGTCTATAGTGAGAAACTGCTGATCCCAGTTACTTCTATGACCTCTATCTCAAAGGATGGAGTTATTTATAGCCATAAATGCATTAATTCATAAATTTATTATGTATAATTATGTCATACATAGGAAACAAGAAAAAGATATTATACCTTCTTCACAGAGTGTGAGTCATAGACAGATGAAGATCTAGATCGTTAATGCCACATTTGTATTGAGATCATTGAGAATTAGTTACTCATGTATGTTCAGCATCTGAACCTACATCAATTGCTGAGCAAGGAGAAGAAATCTGTGGAGTGTCCGAAGTATCTCAAATTCTAGATTAGCAGCCTGATTGCTAAACTAGCGATTGCATAGCAGATGCAATTTTCTATATGTAGCTTTACTGTGCAATCACGTGTATTTCATTGGCCTACAATGATAGTCC
Source organism: Caprimulgus europaeus (assembly GCA_907165065.1). The sequence continues at coordinate 16,276,722 of OU015538.1, read as the reverse complement.
TTTTTGAAGTCTCTAATAACAAGTTTTCTGTAGGAAAGTGCTCATTTCCATGTATCTAGCTACTAATAATGGAATCCATTAATGATAAAATAATTATTTTGTTTCTGCTTTGTGGCGTGTAGTTTTAGTGAGAGTATCATATGTTTTATTTTTGTTTGTTTTTAAAGAAACCAGGAAAATTGTATCTTAAAGAAAAACCACATTTTTCAGCATAGTCCGTCCACTATTTGCTCCCAGCAAGAACTACCAGGTCAACTACCTCTCTCCAGCTGCTGCTAGCTAAAATTTGACTTTCTGTGGCTGATAAAAAACAGAAAGGAAATGACTACTCTGCGTCAGAATTGAGAGGAAACAAATTCAAAGAAATAAGGTTTTGGCAGCTAATCTTTAGAGGCTAAGTCATGCTTTCATAGTCAAGCCTTAATAAGAATCTTTTTTTAGAGGCAAACAACTGGGTCAGTTGCCTGGGGTTGGCACAGTCATCCAATGAGCCATGAGGGAGAATACCAGTTCTGGTGTTAATACTTACAGGAAGAATTTGTGTATTTTTAGGATATCTCTCTATATTAATGACTTTAATTCTGTCTTCTTTCTGGTTTTATTTCAAAAACTTTTTTTAAAAAAATATAATTCTAAGGGTAATTCTTTTCAAGCTCACTGTGTATTATATAATATATTACGGGTCTGGCTTTTAGAGATGCCAATCTGCAGGTGGGCAGCTCTTAAGCAAAAATAACTTATCCTTGTATCTCCTGTAGTCTCCCGTCTGTGTCTGTTTCATACTCTGTACATGTTTCATGCCTCCTAATCAGTCTGATATAATTTGATGGTTCCTTAATCAGACCTCAAAATAAATTTCTTGTGTTTAGTTTTTATTTCCACCTACAAAGCTCTTGTAAAAAACTTACCTTGCACAAATTTGTAGTTTAGTTTACTAACAGAAAAAATCCATACCAGTGTTTTGTTTTCTTGACTGAGCTGAAGTCAGATGGATTTAGATGGGACATAGAAGGGGAGGAGGAAGGACTATGTTCACCTGAAGTGACAAACGCAAATCTTTCTGTTACCTTAAATTAAAAAGTGCTCCCCTAAAGGGTAATTTGAGCAATGGCTATATTACAATGTCAAATGCAAAACCTTTAATGGAGAGAAATTGCCTCAACTCATCTATTTGTCAGTAGGGAGGGGAAGTAGAAAACTATATATAACTTAGAAGCTGAAAGGTTTTGCCCTTCTTCAGAAGAATAAAATAATACTGCACCGAATAATGATTTTGATTCCAGTTTTAAATTAGAAATCCAATTTGTTCTTATGAGCTCCCTACTCCATTTCTTTCTACTCTCTCAATTCTTCTGGGTGACATTGTGAGATAAAGCAGAATATACAAGACTGAAATAGGTAAAATTTTCTTAAAGCTAGACTGAAACATGTCCATAATGATGCATATGAATTGTATTGCTTTTATTAATAAATGCCAAGTATCCCCATATAGGATAATTATTTTTTATGCTTAGAGATGTGTTAAATGCAGATGCCAAAGTCATTCTTTTCTTAATTAGTGTTACCTGTTGTAGGAGCAGAAATACAGAATTTTTAAGCTATCCAAATACAGTATGTGTTGCATTACATGAAAAAAGGCAGGGGAAACTGAATTGGCAGGAAAAAAAAAATACTGTTAAAATAAGTGATTTATATCATTTGAACACAGTCTCAGAAAATTATACACTGTACAAGTGCTACTTAATAATTTATATCTATGTTTAAATTGGGATTTGTCTACTGTGTTGAAAAAAAAATTGTGTGTTCATCATGCCCTAGGGTGGAGGTGGTGAAATGAGTTGGGTCATTATTTAGGTTACAAAAAACTGTGCCAAATAGCAGTTACATAGTTTAACTTTAATGAAGAAGAGATCTTCTCAACAGAGAGATAAGTAAAGTTTATTATCGTATTTTGAAATAATTTTTTAAAGAAAAGCCATAGAGGAGGAGTCCAGGTTTCCATCTCACTTGGTGAATTCTAGATGGGCAATCTGTGAGCAAGTGGATTAGTCTGTATATGCCAGAAAAATTTTAAAAGTAGATTGTGAATCTTATTTTTACAGTGTACGATGTACATTGCATGTACTGTAAAAGTTACTGAACAGTGTATTTGAATTTGCAATTGAATAACTTCAGGGGGGCAAAGTGATTGTAAATTGTAATCTGTAACCTTGTATGCTGGTTGAAAAAATAATGTGCAAACCTTAGAGACTGGAATCATAACAGATTTAAATCTGAAACATATTATAGGCTTGTATGAAGATTAAAGTATTTATAGGGAATATTCTAGTGGAATTGTATTTTGTATGTTTTGCAAAAACGTTTGGAGAAGAGGGAGGCTGATGCTTTGTTTCTAAGGCACTGTAAAACTCCTACTGCCTTCAATGAGAGCTCTGAACTTCCCATGTTTTCAAAATACTTGCAGTGTGTGTTCTACATACCCACTGTTAATAGCCTAGTACTAACTTGAAAGGGAAGAATGTCTTTTACAGAGTAAGTGACACTGTTCTTGAACAATATATGAAAAAGCTTACAAGGGAATTCCTGGGTAATACAGGGTATGTCTGTAAGGCCAGGTACAGACAATTGCAAGCAAGAATATCTGTAAAGAAATAATCTGGTGCCTTAGCAAAAGGATATTGATTTTTTTTTTCTCTTGATATAAGAATCCCTATAGTAAATTTTTTCTCATCTACTCAAAACTGGTAAGCAAGCAGACTGTTACAACAAAAAGCTATGTTATTCAGGAACATAACAACCATGATGTCCTTACATTTTAACCAGCATGAATATGAAGTCTTTCTCCAGACTGCAGAAAAGGAACCGAAACTCATGCCTTTAATCTTCTGAGCACTGAGGCAAACACTGGGCTGAACATTACTTACCTTTTAAGAGGGCTTGCCTGCTCTTGCCAACTTTTCTACTGGCTTTCCAGTCACTTGCTGTGTTTCTTTGAATGCTGCAGTTAGCTGGTAGAGTGTCACAGAGTGGGGACAAACATGCCATGAGGAAAAAGACTTCATTGATGAAATTATCTTTGCAAGACAGAAGTTGTAAGTTCAAGGTGCCTAGTTAAAGTACTGCACTTTGTGTCAACTTCCTCATCAGCGCTATTTGGCACTGGCCAAAAGGCTCTGCATTGTATCTTCATGGATTTTACTACTGCTTTGGAGACTTTTCCCGATAATGCCTTTGCCCCTCATATGAATTATACTCTTTGCCTTATTTTCTTCACACCTGAGGAAGTTCTCTTTCTAACTTCCATAATAAACACTTCCTTTTCACTGACATCCATGTTGCTCGCTAATATCCACTGTGCTTAGTTTTATCCTTAATGTAAATCATTAGCCCTTAGATACTGGAAATGTGAGTGTGTTGTTGCTGTAGGCTAAGTGTAATTCTTTTAATCTTGATGGTAATTTCCTGGTTAAATATTTTACATAAATACATTTAAATAAATAACTTTGTACAAGTAATATTAATTAATCATATCACTTTAGTAATACATTTGGATGTTCAATTATTTCTCACACTATAATTTTTAACTTTTGTATATGGAGCCTAATTTAGCAATTAAGAATATGCCTTGTTTGTAATCAAGTATTTTAATCAGTTTTAATTCTATTAGTATTAGTGAGTATAGTGAAAAACCAATGTAGAATGTAGAAAGCTGTTCTTAATGGTAATCTATAGGGACTTTCTACTGTGCTCTCCTCTAGTTTCAGAATGTTTTAAAAGACAAAACCATGGCAGGAATTCAGCTTTTATGTCAATGCCTTTCATGTGTTAAAAATAAAGATGAACTGGTTAGATATGGCTGAGATAATTTGTATGTTCTTGTGTAATGATATTGTAGCACAAATGCTTTTATTATATCTAGGACATTCTTGAAACAAAGACAGTTTGTTTCAATTTATGCCAGTATTCACTGAGACTTGTTTTGATGATTCCTTGCAGACCTTCATTGACTTAAGCTTAGGTCAAAGAAAATCAAATGGGTTTTAAGCAAAGAGACAGCTATTGTAGATGTTTGTTTTCTCACAACCAATGAGATTAACAGCTTTTAAATTATCAGGAGACAGTCAAGGGGTAGAATATGAGTTGTCTTATATTTATGGCCTTGGCACAGGTGACATCATAAAGGGTAGAGTGTGTTACTGTCTTGAGAGAGATTATGAAGGGCTTTTTATTTTATCTTGTACTGTTTGATGTTGATGCAGATCTGCTGTGATTGTTTTTCCTGTTCTGTTTCAGTGTGATTGAACTCTTCATGTTTTTAAGGTTGACCTGCAAGATGAGAAGTGTTTCCTGCTCTGAAAGATTTCCTATGAGGAAGTGTTTTCTTTGTACTAATCTTAAATTCTTAACAAAAAACAAACAAACAAAAAAAGAAACAAACCCTAATATTTCCATGGAAATTTTATGGATATTTGCTCCTTTTAATTTCAACTTTGGGTGCATGCAAATCTCTCCAAGGTTGGCTCTTTTCTTGTAAGCCATATTTTTTATGGGACCATTGTCCAGATATCGAACGACTTAAGTGTTTAAGCGTTTTTGTTTTCATAACAAAATGCTCGGTTTCACTGCATGTTACACATTCCTCTTACTGGAGGAATCAATCACATCCATTGCATATTTGTATAGATTATGCATTTTGGTGTTTCCCGTTACTTAATTTTATGTCTTTTTCACCTATCCTATTTTTCTGGCTTCTGTTTTTGCCTTGTGTCTTTGTAACAATGTAATTCAAGTTTCAAGTACTATTCCTATTAACGTTTCAGAAAATCCCTACATTTAGTCAATAAGGTCATAATGAAAATACTTTAAAATTTAATCTTAGAAAACCAATTTGTTTCAATCACTTCTGTTTACATGACATTTTCTTTGGCTTCATATCTATTTTACAAATATGTATACACAAACATAAGTACTTACAGTTTTCAAATAATATTTGCTTTCTTTGCCCCTGTTCCTGCTACACAGTAAGTCTGAATTAGTGAGCCTTCCTGTTTGAGACCTTTTTTATTTGAGAATAATTCTGCAATCCAACTGAAACATCACACATTGCCAGAAGAATAACAAACTAATAAATACTTTGAGAAACAGAAGAGTGAAGCTTTCAGGAAGTGTGAAGAACAACTGGAGAATGCTTGCATACATTAAAAAATTACTAAGCACAAAATCTATACAAAAATTTACTATATACAGTATAAAATTTCTGCCAGTGAGGAAGGGATGTAATACAATATTTATTTGTTATCATGCTGTACATTTAGATCTGAATGCAAAGAGTTGCTTACACATTCCCATTTTTCTAATAAGTAAGCTTTATGTACGTATTGCATTAAAAGAAGTGACTCTTTGCAGAGGAGAAAAACTGTTTTTCAGACTTCATATGACACAGGTAATTCAAGAAATGGAGGACTGTACTATTGTTGTTTAGCAAGATTCTGGATACACCTGTATGAATTAGAGGCTGTCACTAGGCTGTCTCTTACCACATGCTTTTTGACGATAGCCATGGAACTGTTCAGAATATGGTGATATAATCTTAAAAAAACTTTTAATACAGTATTATTTAATTTAAAAAAATCAAATTACATTTGGTAAAACACATTGAAAACCAACCAAACCATATCTGCAAAAGTGATTTAAAAATCTACAGGAGTCTTTTTCCATTAAATGTTCATAAGACAGGCTAAGTGGATAAATTATTTTGAAATTGGCATTTAGTCATCTAAGTAACTTGTTACTTAGTCAAACTTTTAATTAACTATACTGTTCTCTTTATAATTCATATTAAGCAGTTTCCTGCAGCTGTATTTTACAGGTGAAAAATCCATGGCTTGCTGATTTACTGAATAAGAAATAAAATATAAAAAGAATGACTTGTAAAAAGGTTTTAATTTATTGCTTCTTCATTTCACTTGAGGATTCTCTTATTTTTGTTCTGTGGGTTTCACATTTTTCTTAAAAGCATTAATTTTTGAACCATTGGACTGTATACCATCACTCTCAAACTGTAAAATTCTTTTAAAGAATTACAGGATATTCTACATGGAACACAAAACTACTCAAGCACCAGCTTTAAGATTTTTATTAAAATGCCGAAGAAGAATTATTTTAGTGAAAATAAAACTAACATTTTTTTAAAAATCCAGAAGAAAACCCTTAAAAGAATGTAAGTTTGAACAAGTCTTGTAATACTCCAAAAGAAACTTTGGTTCTTTTAAAAGTTAGATATACATATAATTGTCACACATTGTGCATGCAGTTTGTACAGTGTAAATTGGATTGAAAATATTTTAGAAATGGTGTGGGTGTAGAGGAAAATTATATTTCACAGAGATACAAGGCACCAGCCTTGTCTTAAACAATAATCCTGGAAGGCTGTAAGGATGTCAGTGCTATGTAGACAAACTTATCTGTCCTGAGTCCTTTAACTCTTGGACTGATTTTTCCCAGCATACTGGATTATATGGGGTATTTTCTTGCATTAGGTTAGTAAGGAAGAAAGAACTGGTGCCAGTCCTGACATTTACTTTACAGGAACTCGTGTACTAAATATCTCTCTGAACCAAAGAATGTTCTAGTCTATGAGTGTTATTTAAAACAAAGATAATTTTTATTCTACAGAGTATATTATCTTAACTAAAATATAAGTACACCAAATGTTCAGAACACAGCTAATTAAATAGGCAGCTATTTTATAATGAGATCAGTACATCCCACTTGTTATATCATTATCCAAATGCAGTTCTTAAACTACATAAGATCTAATTTTTCCTAGCACTATATGTTCATTAGTAATCCATATGTATTGAGGTGATAGAACTATTTACGGTAGGAACAAGGCACATGCTCAGAGGGCTATAAAAGCATCTCTTCATGTCATAACCTATATTTTTCCCTTGTTTGTTTTAACATGAGATGGATGCATTCTAATAGATTACTTTGCATTTCAAATGTAGTTTACATATCCAAAAAGACTTGAAAATTTTATCTTAAATGGCTTTTGAGGTGCATCTGAATTTCTTTCATTCTTGTGGCAGTCCCAAAAGAAAGGAACACAAGTTGCCATCAATAGAGAAATTTCTATCATAATGTTGTAAATATTATGTCCATTTTGTTTCATAGAGCTGCTGAGTGATATAAAAAGTGGCTAGCATTATATAATTCCAGTAATAGAAAGGAACTTATTTGTTCATTCATTTTTGCAAACTAATCCTGTATTGCCAATGTAACCCTTCCTCAGCTCTTCTGTAGAAAAAATACATACATATACATACACATATACAGTAGACATACTTAAAAAAAAAAATCTATAATTTCTTTATGTACCCTACCAGGAATAAATTTAGTTTAGACTGCCTCCAGTTTTTATCACTTTGTAAATGTCAGATTTATAAAATGTATACGGCATTTTATACAGAAATGTGAAAGATTTAAGTTTGTGTCATCTAATAATTCTTACATATTTCAGACTTGAGTTTTTCCTACTTTAAAATTGTCTATATTTCAATCCTTCTGGTTTCCCCATTTCTCTTTTCAACTTTAGACACCACTTTTATTTGCTGAGTGAAAGAATTAAATATATTTATTTTTTTTCCAGGATACCTATCTTAATCACATTTAACATAAAATCATAGGATAATTTGAGTAGAAAGGAATCCCAGGAGGTGTCTAGTCAAAGAGAGCTTCCTCCCACTCAAAGCAGCATCAGCTATGAGATCAGACAAGCTTGCTTAGGGCTTTACAGAGCCACCTCCTGAAAACCTGCCAGGAAGGGGACCGCACTGCAACGTGCCCCAGTGCTTGGCTGTCCTCATGCTGAAGAAGTTTTTCCTTCTGTCAAGTCAGGAACACTCTTCACAGAATCACAGAATCACAGAATGTCAGGGATTGGAAGGGACCTCAAAAGATCATCTAGTCCTATCTCCCTGCCGGAGCAGGAACACCTAGATGAGATCACACAGGTCTTGTTACACTGCTTCAGAGCTTGATACCAGTGTGTACATCGCAAGTGTCAACAACTTGTTCTCTGTGACTTTGCAGATACCATGTTGAAAATAACTAAATATTTACATTTCATCTGATAGACACACATTTAGCACAGTCCCAGCCCAGTAATGGCACCTAGGTACCTGGCCTGTACCGTGGTCCAGTTACTTAAGGAAAATAAACATATTTGGAACCAGTACATCCTAAGCATGTACTGCAGAGTCCATGATGACAAATGAAAAGATCTTCTGTTTCTCATGGAAATTATTGTTTTAGTTATAGCAAAAGTTAATTTAATTGCATTAATTTTGTAATTGCAGTGCTGCTCAGAGACTTGAAAATAGGTATTAATTGAAATAAATGTGGACATATTACTGAATGTAGAGTTGGAAAATCAGGCAAGTAGTACCTGATTATGACAAAGAAATACTAAATAAAACACTGATCTGTGTCAATTGAAACATTATGTATAACACTCTTAGTTACTAATTAATATTATTAGTTTATTATTAGTTGAACTAATTATATGAACAATAATGTGAATGGAATAGACTTTTAAAAATTATTCTCCAAATTCTCTCTCTGTACAATCTGGAGAACAAATAGTGGCAATATCAAATATATTTTCCTTTGTTTTTTTCTTGATGCATTTACTAAAGTAATGTCTGAATATTCACACATTTACAGGTGATACATTACTTCACTTTCATAGGAGGATGGAGCTTCCACTTTAAGGTGGAATTTGTAAGCAAATAAATATAATCTACTTTTTGTACTCACTTTATTTTCTAAATTCATCTTTATTGTATACTTTATATAGCATTTGCTGTTAATTTACTGATAATTTTGTAGATATTTTTATAACAATACAGAACATAATATCATTGTGTGGAGTTTGCAAATGATTGGTGTAATATAAAACAAAGAATGAACTAATGAATTCAAATTAATCACCGAATTAGCCAGAAAAAAAGACAAAGAGACTGTGAGGAGGAAAGGATAGTAAGCAATGCCATAAAACCCTGTCTTACATTTTGTACTGAAAAGGCTGTGGAAGAATAAGCGTGAATTTCCAGATGTTAATATTCTTTATGTTTGTTTCTCTTTGAGGATTGTTCTTTTTGCATAAGTTTTTCACCGGTCTCCCTATCTGTTTAGAATTAAGATGTTTCCGATAGCACAATGGTAATTTTTTGTTGTTATTTCAAACACATATAGTATTACTTTCATTGTGTTTATATATGTAAATACAAACCCCAGCATTTCCCCAGGCACTGCATATCTTTCTGAATTTAATTTCAAAATACAATCTGAAATACACTAAGTGCCTTAAGAAATACATATTTCAATAAAAATACCATGAGGTACTAATGCTCCTCCTTTACAACTTTTCATGCTATGCTCAAGTAACTGAAATAACGGTAGCAAATGGAGCATGTTACAGAGTTTAATAATCTTGGATCTAGAAGATGAAGAAAGAGGAATTAACTTCTAAAGCTAAGACTACTTTGCAAGTTAATTCTCCCATGAAGCTGTATCTTCATGACATTTAGAAGCCTGCTTCATCCCCAAACCAGCCACTGTTCCAAGCAACAAAGTCTAAGTCCTATTTTAAAAAGGAGATATATGTAAGGTTGCAGAGGGTGTGCTATTTTTCTTTCAGAATTAACTAAAGATAACCCTTCTAAAGGGCTGGTACTAATTAAATTTTACACTTAAAAAAATTATATATATATATATATATATCTACTGAAATGCCAGTAGATGAAGAATTACTTTTGATATAACACTATTTGCAGGAAGGTGGGTTGGACTGAAAACTTGTTGTACATGCTGATGTCATTGCTATCAGTGTCATGTAGAAAACATTATACTTTTTTATGCTGTGCCTCATCAACAAACACATTTTCTTTTTCCCTTTGTTGTCCATCTCTGTCCTCTAATAATTATGATTAGGAAGACAGAAAAATTTTTAGTTTTTTCTTTTGTATTCCGAGCTTTGAAATTGGTTTTACCTGGGGCAAAACTCTCTTAGTTTCTGCCTAACCTACCGTGCTATCAAAATACCAAAGAATAAAGTGCAGTTGGGGGTCAAGAAAATAAAACATATCCACCTACTTGGCAGCTGTTCTTTGTGACTCCTTACATCCTATCTACATATGTTTCCCTGTCAACACTGCACATACAATGCAATTTGGTTCGAGGACTGAAATTCTATTCTTATTCCCATATCAGATTGTCAGCAGAGTTCTAATTCCTGGACCTTTCATTAGCGGTGCAATAAAATCAGTCAGAGAGCTGCAACTTGTTTAAATTTTTTTAGGATTCTGTTTCAAATCCACAGTTCTAAATATTTAGTAATAATATAATGATTAATTAAACAGCTGAATTAAAAGGTGAAACACATTCTGTGTCCTGAGTATTTTCAGGCTCAGGCTTTGCAGATCACTTGAAAGGTCATTTCTTAGAAGTCTCTTTTTTCTTCTGCTAGGTTTTAAATAACAAATACCAACCTAAGAAAGGGATAACTTCATAGCACACTTCTAAAACCATAACTAACATTTTCAGTTGTATCTGAAATTATTTCAGTAATAAGTGTCATTGCATTTTATTCAGTTCCATAGTATTTTGTACATGTTGGAACCTCTAGAAATGTGTTAATGTTGATAAAAGGAAATTAATGCTGTGAACCAGTCTTAAAATTGTAATTTTTCATACAAATATAATGTAATAACTGCAAAAATATGGGACAAAAAATGCATCTTCATTATAAGAATCTTGAGGGTACCATTGGCAAAAAAGCATCTTAAAAATACTATATCCTCTGTTTTGCTGCACTCGTTTGTCTTCCTTTACAGTATTACAGTCAGGGTGTTTTGAAGTTTGACATGCTTCCTTAAAACTGATTGATGGTTTGGTTTTTTGGGTTTGGTTGGGGTTTTTTGGGGTTTTGTTTGTTTGTTTGTTTGTTTGTTTGTTTGTTTTTTTCCCAGTACCTGAATGGCAATTTATTGCAAGAAAGAAAATAGCCAGAAGGGGAAAAATCAAGGTATTGTTTTTGCAGTTCCTGGTTGGCTGGTTTGACCTCCACAGTTTGTCTATGTAAATAAAATCCCATGTATGGCTGATATTAACCTTTACCATATATTTCTTCAAGGGTAAATTCCTTCAGTCTCACATGGGAGAGCTGAGTGGGTAAATCCTGTGAATGCTAATGGAATGATGAAATCTTCACTCTGTCAATGAAAAAATTGTCAAAAGTGTCCATTAAATCAGGCCTATGACAATTCCTTTATACTTTGTGCATTTTACTAATAAGTGAGATCTCTATTACATTGCAGTTCAGTCCTCACATTGACATATATGCTTACCACAAATACCAGAGGGAGATAAGAATGTGCAAGAGGTTATATTTTGTACATTTTTAATTATATATCTTAAGAATGCTTTAGAAAGTCTAATAGCAAATTTTGCTAAGAAAAATACAGCAGCAAAGTCTTTCTTCGTCTGAAAATAATTCCCATAACTTGAAAATGCTCAGTCTCGTACAAAAGAAATAGAAAACTTCCATATGAATAAGTCCCAAATTTAGAGTCTGTTATGACAGCTGAAGTCCAAGTGAATATGATGACTTTTTAATTTCTTTTAATTTTCTATCACAGTCTTGCAGGATCTTTTTTTTTTCTGTAAATTAGAGAAGCATTGCCTAGCATATCAATGACTATGGGTATGTGTTGATTGCACTGTGAGTATGAATAAATTGCTCATATTCATAGAATAGGACAGGTAAATCAGTATATTCTGTGCTGAAATTATAGCTTTAAATTAAGTTAACAACTCTTATTTAAAATTCACTCTGCTGATGCACAAAGTCAATTTGGCACCAAAGATAGAACACATGATGACTGGATGTCATAGAAATTTGGTTATACAACAGAGAGGTTTCTACATCTCAGTTTCATAGTTCAGACCAGTGGCTGTAGCCGAAAGACTTGAAAATCTGGTCCCTATGTGGTAAGACAATCTGCAATATTCCATTCAATTCCAGATAGTTTTATGCCTAAACAACAAAAAGCCAGTCTTCAAGCAGTTTATCAAATAGGATTGAAACTAATCTTTCATAAGTTTTGATACTGGTGGTGGATTTGAAATGGGCAGAGTGATTATGACTCAGAACATCTGGCAGTTAATTGGACCTATGACTCCAGTGTATTTTGAAATCTGTTTATATGGTTTCATATATAATGTCTGGATTTGAGGTGCAATTTCAGTAGTGTAAGCTAGATCTCATTAGTAAGACATCCATAATGAAACTTTTAGGAGTCAAGGATATCAGTGAGCATAGGAAATGAGAGCTCTGACAGATTCTTTTATGTTGATTTAAGCTTCCACTTTTTATTGATGGGACCGTTTGTGTTTTATTAATTTCAAGTTAGCATCACATTTCTACCTGATAAATCACTTCTAAAAATAGAGGATAGTCTGGATATTCCTGAAAAACTTAATTCTGAAGATTTTAGTTTTCATATACTCTCTTCTAGTTCAAGATTACAACATTTCAACAGAGGAAGTATGGTAGTCTTATACTCTACAGGCATTGATCTAATATTTTTCAATAGCTCTAAATTTAGTGAGCAAGATAAATAAAGCAGTATTTTTTGAATTGTGATAATAATAATAAATAAAAGGCATCCAGCAACATTTTTAGTCTCTATCACAACTAATGATCACTTCCTACATTAATTCATTCAATTAGAATACTACTTCTGTTGGTGTTAGTGAATAAATATTATTAATGTGATCTAATACAAACTTTATTCTTGCCTTAGAAAAATATAGCTAATTTCCTCTTTGACCTTTCATAGCCCTTCATGCATTGTAAAGATTTGGTTTTAATGGAAGACAGTCATGTAAAGAGAACAGCCCCCTCCAATCTAGAAAATGTTTGGATAGAGGCACTGTTAGAAACAAAACCAATTTATCAAATGGCACAGCTGTTCACTGTATGTTCATAATGATCCTTTTTATTTGGATGCTGTTTGGTATTTATAGCTAATTAACTCCCTTTTACACCACCCAGCAATCTGCATTTAGAGAACAGAGAAAGCTGAAATAGATTGAATTAGAAGCTACTAAATACACAGAACAAATTCAGTTAATTCACTGTAGAACAGTTATTACCAAAGAACTGAAAGATTTTTTTTCTGCTAGTGTCTTTATTTTAAAAAATTTTAGTTAAAAGGTTGACTATTAAGACTTTAGTTACAGAAACTCCAAAACCAAATATCCTCATTTTTTCATTGCTAACTTTGAAGAAACAAACTGTTTTCAAGGTAAAATTAAGCAATTGTTTCTATTGCTACTGTTGATAGACAGGTAAGTTTTTGTGAGGGGATGAAGCCTACTTTTTACTATGACTCTGGCCAATTCAGGTAAAGAAAATACATTGCTCTTGTTCCTCTTCCATTACTTCCTGTTTTGGTTTGATGCTTCCCAAGTATTTTTGTCAGGACTTACAACTTTGGGGGACTGATATTAACATTTTCTTTGATGTGGTTATTTTGACCTGATGGATTTCCTGCTTCGTTTTATTCTTAGTTCTCACTTACTATATGGCTTTAGAAAAGTCACATCACAATGTTCAACGATGATTGCATATATTTTATACAGTCTGTTGTTAGGTGAAGTCTTACAGTGTTCCCATTGATAAAATATATGATAAAACTATCTTCATATAAGTATTTTGGAACCTTATTGTTATAAAGCATCTATTGTTCTTTAGATGAGTCTTTCTTATAATTATAGATAACAGATATAAGGGACAAGAAGCCTTGTTATTTATTTGATTTACCTGCAGTAAGCCTCTCTCCAAAATTATTTTTGAAGTACACATATGCAATTACTTCTGCTGCAATACCCCTGGGCAGATGAGGTTGGCATGGCAAGTAAAAGAGAAAGAAAGAGACATTTGGTACTGACTGCTTGTGAGATTTCCTACCTGTTGCCTGTTTCCTACCAGGTTATCCCACTAATGGTCAGGTGGTATGAATGTAGTAGGGCTGACTAATGATCTATGATTTATGTCATAAGTCTGATGAAACTGACTTGTGCCTGATTGTTGGGCTGCTTATCACTCTTGTGTGGAATGGGAAAGTTTGTGTGTCTCAGATTTGGGAAAAACAAAATTTCCACCTCTCTGTCTGACCAGAATTTTCAGTTGCCCTCAGTCAGTGCCACAGCAGTAATAAGCTAATTAGTTCTTGTCTTCTTCAATGTTCCATGAGTATATCAAAATGCTTTTAACCAAAACACAGTCCTTTGAGCTTTGTACATCAGCAAGAAAATATTAAAATGTTATTTCAGTGTTCAAATGACATGTTTTTTGTTTGTGTATTATTTAATTTTCACTGACTGTAAGGCAAGATAATGTTTCTATCCTTAAAGTTTAATAGCACAAGTGGGTGTAGTACTGCTAGTAGTAAATAGAAAACCACTGTAAATTTTAACACAGTCTTAGTATCAAATAGAATGAGCAGGCAGTCTGCAAATGAGGGATTCAAACCACTCTGAACAGATCTCTTGTTCAATTGGCAATCATTAAAGAGGCATTTTTACTGATTTAGCATCTGGTGTTCAATCAGAGTTCATGTTCTGAAAATGTATAAAATAAGTGCCTTTTATAAGCTAGCTAGTCTATTGGATTTGATTCTAACTTCAGTTGAAAAACTTTATCAAGAATATAAGCATGAAGAAAAGTGTATATTATCTTTATAATTCTCTCTGAAAAAAACACCTTGATGTGAATTTGTAAACATTAAACTATGTAGAAGTCAATGGCAAATCTTCAGCAGACTTCAAACACCTCTCACTACTTTTATTTCAGGACTGATTTTTTTCTTTTACTAGGCTTCAAGATTTCTACTATCTGACCAAAGTATCAACTTGGAAAAGCACTGACAATGTCCTCCTAACTTAGAGAATGACACATTTTACTTAGAAACATACCTTTCAATATACACTTGAGCCCTACTTGTGTGACTCATGTGTGTATCACGGTGGAAGGAATTTGAGGTTAAATTCAAATACTTGCCTGAAAGAAGTCTCTAGATGGAAGGCAGAGGGGGAGGAGGTTACTTTCCATTTAACAATTTTGAAGTGTGGGGAATCAAGAAAAACAATGAATACAGGAAAACAAATACCAAGAAAATCTTCCCTTTTCATTCTATTTCAACATGTGCCTCATTAGATTTATATTACTGGAGACAGGCACTATAAGCGTGTTTTCTGAAAAAGAACTTGGCTTGAATTTTTTTTGCTTGATTTTCTGTATCTTATGCAATCTTGTTCTTATCTTCCTGATCCCTATTATTTGTTCCTCAACCCTTTCTATCCTTCTGCCCACCGTTAACTCTCATGTGCGTTGGCCGACTTGCCATATTTGACCAGAATGCATAGATCTGAGGCACGGGGTCCTATGAAGGTCTGAATGCCATTGGTTCAGACATGTGCAGACTCCAAAGCTATTTGTTTTGCTCACCATTAATTTAGAGGTAATGCTTCTCCAAGAATCAAGAAGCAGCAGCCAGCTAACCAGTCAATGTATGTCAAATGTATGCAAGATAAAACAAAGCATATGCCACGCAGTGGGCTAAAAAGAAATTGTTAGTGTATATGGAATGGGATGAGAGTTTAGGAAAAAGAGGAGAGAGAGAAAGAGGTGGCTGGAGACTGAGGAATTATACAGCTGTGAGGGAGCTGAATAAATCAAGCATGATACATAAACTCACAAAAAGCCAAGTTTTGTTAGTTTTCCCTGCTTAGAGTATTAGTTGCTTGTCTTTGCTTTTCTTTGCTGCTGTTCACAAGAAAGTGGAAGTAGAAAAGATTCACTACAATTCAACTCAGCTAGGAGATAAAAAAATAGTAATTCGTAAACAGCTCATTGTATTTAATATATCTCTTCAGAATAATATATGCTAGAGATTATTGTCTTTCATTCTTATATCTTTTATAAAAAGACTCAAATGAAGTGTCTTAAAACTGCTACTTCAAAGGAGTTCTGAGACATCTCTTTCTGAGGGAGATGTTTAGAGTAAAGGTTACTCAGACATTCTATGTTAGTCCTTTCTTTGTGAGTGAATTTGGTAGATACAGAAACATCAAAACAGATTAAGAAAATCTGCCAAAGTTTTCTTTCCAGACTCTATGACCCTTGTTTGGTAGCAAAATTCTGTGTAGGTTTTAAAAGATGGATGTATTTCAGCATATTTTTAAGGCTTTGCATCAGATGGAGGAAAAGTAGACAGTGACAAGATTTGCTGAGTATATAGTGTATATAATCTGACATTTTCAGGACACGGATTTTAACTTAACTAATTTACACCATCAAGCCACACTACTTAAAGTATGCGACAGCAAACCATCTTCAAATTGTATGTATGGATTTCTTAATTTTATAGATCTAAGATCCATCAATTTTGTTCTGCTGAACTTAATCTTCTTTTCTCCTTCTATATTATGACTCTAAATCACTATTGTAGTTCCTGTTAGCTCCACCTTTAGTCTTTTCATGTCTAGATGAGAGCTCCCCTTCTGCTGTTAAGCCCTGGCTTTTACCTTTCAGAGAAAGTCCACAAATTATCCATGGATGGATTCCTCAGGAAGTTACTTGCTACATGGCAAACTTTCCCTATGATGCACTAAAGAAGAATGAACTGCACTTTAGGGCATTAAATAAAAAAGATAACTCTTGTGCTTTTGTAATTATGACTAAAATCTTTATGCTTTTCAGAGAAACTCAAATTATATCTATATTTTATTTTATCTATTAATAAACATTTTAACTGAAAAGTTGGAGAAAAAAATTAGGCACACAAAACTATCCCAAACTCACCAACACTGCAAAATCCCAAAATGCTCAACTGGCTCGATGTCTCTTCTACACTGCTCCTAAAAATCTCCCCTTTCTTAGCACAGGATTCAGGCAGGCTGAAGGTTACAGGCAATATGATTGATTTACACTGTATTTTTTACAGAGTGGTAAAAAACCCCCCAAAAAAACCAAAACCAAAAAATCACCACCAACAAAACAGAAAACCAGATCTATAAGAAGGCATCATCGTGTACTGCTGATAAAATCTATTCCGTAGTTCGGAACCACTGAAGTAGACTGAGGTTGCTCTGGTACTAAAGGATGGGAAATAACACATTTTCCTTCCCTTGCTTCTTTAATTTTGTGGAAAATAAACTGTGCTCTGTAAGTGTGAGGTAACAGATGATCTGAGTTTCCCAAATAAATTCTGGACAACTAGTGCATAGTGAGGATCTAAGTGTTCTATGCATCATGAACTTGATTTGCCTATTTAGAAACACGTGCTGTTCTTTTGTGTGAGAATGTAATGTGCATGTTCCTGAGAACGTTACAGGAGATACAGAGCACTGCTGTTCTATCAGCAATATCCAGCCTTACATATTTTCCAAAGACATGCCCCGTTTTATTTCATGCTGCCTGTTCTTGGGCAGCATGAAATTGCGTTTGTTGGGTGGAAGGCAGTATCTCATTGTTACAGTATCTCTTCCTGATTATATCTTGTTAGAAACTATCACCACCTTAATCAATTGATTCTACTGCTCTGTGCACATGTTCAGTGCCACAAGAAGAAAAATGTGAGGAGAGAGGAAAGTATTTGCAGTGCAAACACCTTTTAGGTAGTTAAGCTAGAATTGTATACTGCTGATTTTGTTCTCGGAGAGAATACAAATGAAACAAATTTGAGAAGAACATGGTTGTTGAATAGCAATGGTACTGCTTAAATTCCAGAAAAAATACTGCTGATTACTGAAGGTAATTGTAATTTTGGACTACATGTGCCCAGGAAAATAATTGCAATACATAATTAAAGGTGGCAAAGGCAAGCACTTAGAAGTTATTACATAGCAAAATTAACATTGCTGGTACAACCTTGTCTGGGCTTCCTTCTGTGAGTGGATTCTGATACAGTGCAAGTACACAAATATATGCTATTTTTAACACAAACTCTGTGCTTTGTATCGTATACCAAGATAATTTAATTTACCCAGTGAACAGAGGTTCAATATTTCATTTAATCCTTATTGTTAATTGTTGGCACCTCCATCTGATTGGCTTACTGGATACCACTGGGGCTTTCATCTGAGGAAAGAACTGTTAATCACTTCATTGCCTCTTATATAGTTCTCATCAATACAATGTATAGGTGTCTTTCAAACATTAATTTCATTTATGCCCTTTCATAATGCTTCTGTGAGATGGAAGGGTACTATTTCCATTTTACAGATAAGAAAGAAAAAAAAAAGACACTGAGGTCAAAAGCTTTTGCTAATTTCAGAAAACTTGGATTTCATATATTTAAATCAATGCTCTGAGTTTTCACAGAAAACAAAAATACAGTCAAGAGCCTGGGGGAAAAAGCCAACACCACAAAGCTACTGATTTCCTATGAAGAAGTTTACTTAAAGTAAGTCTCACAGAATCCAGCTTTCCAGAGCCATTTGCAAGTGCTATAACCATGTGATTATTCTTTCCTGCACAATACTGTACATCATTTACTGTTTATCTTCCAACTTGTTCTGTAAACAGAGTTGTGAGAGGTGTGTGTTTACATCTCTCTTCAATATTTAATATTAATCTTGAAAGTGCAATAGTCAGACTTCAGAATTAGCAATAAACTATCCAAATATATATATATATATATATATATATATATATATATATATTTAACTTAGCAAATCTCTAAGTTTTGATAAGCTTGCCTCAGCTTTGCATGTGTAAAGAACCAGAAGCAAATTAATTGCATGATTTCAGACTAATTCCTTGTAGGTCTTTAAAAATTCCTTTTCTTGCCTTGTTGACAGGCTGAGGCAATGAAGCCTCTGTTTAAAACAAAGAAACAAAAATACAAATAATATTGCTACAGTTTTTCAGCTTATTACTGAAAACTCTGAAATCTGTATAAATATGTCCTGTTTGCCTCTTACCAACAAATGTAGAAAGTAGCTGAATGTCATCAGCTACTACCTATTGACAGCCTTTAAGAGTCTTAATACTACTCCGAAGCTGACATCTTCACTATACCTAATACAGAACTGTCTGCAGGTGTCTTATGATGAAAAAATCAAAATCATTTGCTGCTTGGGAAATTCCATAAATTCCTCACTCAGTTATAAGCAATAAATATAGGTACAACTTGGCCGTTTTTCCTGATTTGTACCTTACATCTTGCCGTAGCTTATACCCTCCTTAGATCACAAGTGAGATCTTTTCAAGCTTGGACAACCAACATATTACTTTAAATGCCAGATTTAACCATAATTTTTCTGTCTTACTTCTGTTTTCTGGGTTATATTCTGTCAATCCATACTCAGAACAAACACCTTCAGGGTCTTTGTTCAAAGCAGTCTGAAGAAACTCTGCTTGCATATTTATTCCGCTAGCAGATTACTTCAAAAATTAGAGAATTCTTACTGAAGAATTCCCACAATGATATACAGGGGCTGTGACACAGAAAGTCTGAGAAGTCAACATAGTGTTTGCTTTCTTGTTCTCACTAAGAATGTCTCTATCATTTGTTGGTAGCCCAAAAGGCATCTTGTAGTTCTACAGAATCTTTTCTATATCTGGAATATTTGAACTTTTGGAATGTTCATTAAAGGGAAAATAATCCATCTTCCATGCCTTTTCTCTCTAAATACTTGGACACAATATCTAAAATTTATAAATCTTTTACATATTAATAATTCATTCTTTGTCAACATACTTAGGAATGGCAAGAAAAGAATCCTTGGCAAACATATTTCTTAGGTATGACAGTGTAGCTCTTAATTAAAAAAAATAATTCAGACGCAGCAAGAAGGCATAGACAGCCAGTGAAACAGCCATTCATTGAGAGAATAAAAACACAGTCAGCACTATCATTTGAGCTTTTCTTCCACTTATTACTACACAATTTGATCATTAATTTTAGATAAATAGCACACTAACTGCTTTTAAGGATGTACAAAGACTACTGTCTCTTTCTTCTTTGTCCACCTTTGCTGGAGTTATTAATTATATATTAACTTTAAAAAATGTAACATTTCCTACTAATTAAACTCTTACAAAGATAAAGAAGTATTCTTGTTTTTATAGATTGTCACAATTGTTTTGGGATGGGGCTAAAAGTGACTCTGTAAAATATCAGATTGTTTTCAGAACGGAGGGCAGTATGTACTGCTGTGCTTTGACATATCACAGAATCATAGAATGTTCTGGGTTGAAAGGGACCTTAAGATCATCCAGTTCCAACCCTCCTTCCATGGCAGGGACATCTTCCACTAGACCAAGTTGCCCAAAGCCTCATCCAACCTGGCCTTGAACACATCCAGAGAGGGGACATCCACAACTTCACTGGGCAACTTGTGCCAGTACCTGACCACCCTCACAGTAAAAATTTCTTCCTAATATCTAATAAAAATCTGCCCCCACCTCCCCCCGATCAGATAGTATGATTCTCTAACTGTATCTTGTGCAATATTTGTAGCTTTTATACTAAATAAAATCCCCTAGGTTAATATTGCAACATGATTTATTTCTAGCAGACATATCAGCCAGCAATGTAAAGCTACCATGTTCCTGTGCTTTAATGAGTGATTACCCATAGTAACTGTAATAGACCATATTGCCTACATTTGCAAAGTAAAATACTTACTTTTGCACCATGAAGATGATTCAAATCAATTGATTTTGATTCAAAATTTTTATTCAGTATCTACATACTTTATTAATGCAGCTTGTTTCCAGTCATTTCTAAGTGTGTGACTGTTCTGCTCAGCTGAATGTTTAAGAAAACAACCTTAAAGTTGTGTAAATACTGCTGGAGAGAACTGATTGCAGAACTTATTGTGTCATATTTGCTTAGATCTAATAATAATCTTGAGAGTAATAATGTAGTCGCACAACTTACTGAGAAGTCAGGTTATTCCTTAAAACACTCCATTAAATCATTGTCATTGTCTCGCATTTAGTACATGACTTGGAAGTAACTGTCTTGCTTGTTTGATCAAATAAAAACAGATATGAGTGCATGTGCAAAATTGCCTAACTAGTTTGGAACATTAAGAACTGCAAACTCCAAGTGGATGGTTGATATTCCAGTGATCATTGTTTACTACCCAGTTGCCTGCTGTGAATTTAAAAATCTTCATTGGTGACATTATCTATATAAATACAGATAAAATGCTTCTTTATTTTTCTTTCTTTTTTTAATAATTTCTGTAGAAATTAGGGTCAAGAGTAAATTTCTGATGGTTGTAATAGAGAGTAATATGTGGCTTCCTTTGATAGAAATGTATTTACCCCTCTATATTTTCTTTCTAATCTGAAATGAAAAAAACTTTTTTTTTTTTTTGTGCATGGAAAGGGTAAAAACTCCCATGATGATTACAACAGCAGTCTTATTTGAGTTATTCATTAAGGCTGGTGTGCATTTCCACTCAATCTTCTCCTCCTAAAACAGAATAAACAATCACAGGCTTGACAATTCTTTCAGTGCTGAAACTCAGGATCTAAGTAAACAACTTCTTTAGGTGGTTTGATGGTGGCTTTTTCAGGAACGTGCCAAGCATTACAGGAATATTAGTTTGCCTATGGGAATAAGAAATAATAAAGCTTTAGGTAAGAGCTAGAGGGGAAGGCTACTCTAAACCCAGGTATTTATATCTGTATCAAATTGATAATTTGATAAAATTGTATTTCCCAAATCTACAGCAACTAGTAGAGTATTGTACTATTGCTAGATTCTACTTATCATTAAACATATGAACCTTTGCCACATCTCCCAACAGCAGATATTGAGAAGGTTAGGAAAGTTTAATGGAAACTACTGGACAAATAAACACAGCAATAGACTGTGTGTATATATATATATATGTATGTATGTATATTTTTTAAGCTGGCAAAAGCATGCAGCTAAACATCTTCACTGATCTTTCTCTCTGAAAAACATACATGTTTTCAACCCACTTCTGGTTGCATTTGTGGCTAGCATTAGAATATATTATACATCAGTGCACAAACTTATAAGTACTAGAAGAAATTAATACTGTGTACCAGGAACATTTCCATAATTATACTGAAAGCACCCAGTAATTAGAGACACTCTATTAATAATGTTACCAAAATACACTTAAAGACTTCTAAAGAAATCTCAGAGTAGTTTAAAATTTCAGAATCCCCAAAGATATGAGGAAACAGCTAAAACTGCATTTGATATAAGTCCAAAACAATCTCGCTTCTGCATAGTCGATCTTTAAACTCATTAAAGAAAACTCTTTCTAATTAAAGTTACATCACATAAAAAATGAATCTAAATTAAGTCATCTGGTAATGAGGATCTTTTCCCTGTTTTGTCATAAGACACAAACACTAACTTCAGTGCCTGTTTTTGACAGCACTGCAGAATTCTTCCTTATGCATTATTTTTTTTACTGTAGTAGATGTAACAGAAGCCTTTTATAGCAAAAGAGCATAACATATCTTTGCACCAAAAATTGCATTATATTAATGCTTTGCTTTATAGATCCAGACTCTTAGAGGTCATGTGGAAACATGGACTGATTTTTATTTGATGCTTTTCGCAGTTCTGTTGGTATGTTTTCCATTGCATTAGAGTGGTTTGGGGTTTTTTTTTTGTTTGTTTGTTTGTTTCTTAATATTTTTTTATAATGCTTTTTTTTAGCTTTGCTCTAAATGGGGAAAAGTTTCTGGCTCACTCAATTCTTCTCCATGGGCATTTGATAGTCATTGGATATGCAGAACAGTTCTTCACAGTATCCCTTCCAGCAAGAGACATGAAAATTTTCCACTCTCTTGATTTGCTATGTTTGAGTTTTGGATTGGATGTGTGTTGTTAGAAACCTCACCATATCAAAAGTTTTTCTTTTTACCTGAAATTAGCATGGCTTTTCACTATATGCACTATTATGGGAAACAATAATCTTTGTCCCTTCCTGACATTCTCTTCTGGGTGCTTTGATATTCAGCAAATAGGAGTACATGTGCATCCTTGTTAGGATGAACTCTATTTGTCTCCTCTAACCTAAATAAATGACCTTACTTGGCATGATTTCTGTTTTGCAGTATGTAAGTTTAGAAAAATTTATTCCCAGAGGGAACAGAAGAAAGTTTTGTGCTAATGTGACTTTTGCCATCTTTCTCTCTACACCCTTTTTTTGTTGTTTCTCTCAAGTCCTTTTTCTTTTTCATAATTTCAACAGGTCATGCTAAGGTTTGCTGGTGCCAGACTTCAATCACCGTATTTCCCTACTAAATACAGCTAGTTTTTATTTCCTTTTCAAATCAGTACCTTACAGCCTGAAAAATAATCAAACAAGATCAGAGAGATGGCATTTAAGCAATCCTACCATAACGGACTAGTGGTCATGTTTAGAGGTAAAACTGATGTTTACTTAAATTCTGTGTTCTAGTGCCTTTATTTTAAATATAATTCTTTCACTAAGTTTAGAAAGCATTTACAAAAATTTAAAAGTTTCTGTTTCAACTGATTTTTTTTTTTTCAAATTCAGTCTTTATATAAGCTACTTTTTTTTCCCCTTTACTTTTTGTTAAGATTGTAGAAAACACTTTCAAAGTCACCCCAGGGAAAGCTCTAAGCCAGGGGACATACACCTTTTCCACTTTTTCAAGCTTCAGGCTAAGATAGTTTGACTGATACAGCATCTGACTAGTGGGCAAAGTATAAATCATGTATGAAAGTGTCAGCTGAAATGTTAGTGTGCCTTCATGTCATTAATCGCACTTTTTTTAAATCTTATGTCTATGTCTTAAAAGATTTCCTGACATAACACAGTTGCAAATACCAGATATAATTTTAAGGGTTTTTTTGGTTTGGTTTGGTTTTGTTGTAATGGTACAAAAGTTGAAGAGATACATGTTAGCTTTTTGAACTGCTTCACAAAGTCAGATCAAAACATTAGATATGAGAAGTAGTCCTTCCAATTATAGTACTTTAGATGTATCTTCTAGACAAGAAAATCTAGAGATATTCTGAAGAACAAAGGTCAACTGGCCAGTGGAATTCCACCACCCAGTGGAATTTGGTCACTATTTTCCATCAGGCAATACTGTATAACTTTACTCAGAACTATTTACAGTCCTGTAAGCTATAAATGTGTATCAAGAGATAACTCCAGTCCTCATTAAATGTACTATTTGATCTTCCTCCTTTGTGTGTGAGAGGAGGGAAAAAAACAGGAAAGCAATTAAACTCATGCTATTGTTTTTGGAGCTACATTTAGAGAATATGGATACCAGTCAAATTTGCCTGTGTAACAGCAGCAGTTGGTAAGTCAACACATACTGCTCTGAAATCTCTCTAGCTTCAAAATTTCTATTTTTATGTTGGGTTTTTTTTGGTACTGACAAAACCTAATTGACCATAACGTACAAAAACATCTCACTGAATGGATTTATTTTTTTGCAAGCCATACAATTTTGATTTCACAACATAATTTCACATATTTACAAAGAAGCTGCCTAGTATTCATTGTGGATGAGGATTACATTACAGTCTTCTTCTAATGTTTTCTGTTCTTAATTGTCTTTGATTTTCAGGATTTGAATTGTTGTTTTGGGGTTTTTTTTTTGGTTTTGTTTGTTTGTTTGTTTTTATGAAGACTGTGGCTTGGAATTGTTTCATTTCTCAAATGGCAAGAAAGGATTGATGTATTGCAAATTGACTGATTCTGACCCTTATTTGTGTTTTGTTCATTCAACTTCAATTAGATTGTTTGCTGTACCAAACTGTACTATCAATGTCCTTGTTAGAAAGATGCATTTAAAACTGAATCATTGAGTAAGATACAGTAAGATACAGTAATCATTAGTATAACAAGGAAGTTGAAAGAAGTTTAGTATAGCCTCCTTGCTTCTTCCTACCTCCAAAACAGTCAAAAGAGAGGCCAATTGGAAAATGAACATCTAGACACCATCAGCTTATAGCAGCATGAACAGAAATAAAACATAAAAAAGAGCTTCACATACATGAAAACTAGATCCTTTTAAAATATCAGAGCTGTAAAGCTAAATCAGACCTTCCCCTTTGATTTTTTTCTTTTATAACATATTTACAGCTAAAAGGGACCCTTCTGTTTCCTAGTACCTCAGTCTGCCTTCCTTCTAAGAACTGGTTTAAAGACCAGCTTGGTTTCTTTATATGGTTATGTAGACGAAGTGAAAAGATAATGGTAGTTTCAGCTTACTTTAAAAGTTATGTCAAAGTCTGCTTTAGTGAGAGAAAAATATCTTCACCTCTGTCTTTCTGCAGCATTTGACATAAGTAAAAGCTTAGCTGCTTGAGTAGCACTGAACCTACTAAGAAGCTATGAAATTTTGGGGGTCAGTAAAACTGTACAGAATAAGAGAATAATCAGAATTTCTGGAGAGTAATGGAAGTAGCATCTTAATTCTTGTTAAATATTTTATCAATGGATTAGAGCTGTGAAAATGCTTTAATACCTTTCTCCCACAAATTGGTGTGGAAATACTGACTTCTCTGTGTTTCCCGAAATAAATTCTCATACCTGCAATTAATTTAAAAATATTATCTTGGAGGTTTTTAAGGCACAAAAGTTAAAAGATAAACTGTGTTGCTCATCTAAATGTTAGGATATACATGTTAATCTGACCTTTATAGGCAAGGAACATAATAAAAACAATCTGGAGTAGGGAAGACACTGTTGTACACTGGGTGGCTTTAGGCTAGTTGGAGTTACTCTTCGTACTACTTACTACTCAACCCTCTTCTAAGAAAAATTCTGTTTAATTTCTGTGCTTGTTCATATACCTGATTCATAGGCCTAAATCATTTTAAGCTCCCATTTTACCTATTAAAAGGTCCAACTGACAATATAGTGCCTTATTTCATATTAAAAGTACAATTTCTAATTAAATACTCAGATATTACAGGGGGATCTGAGTTTCAGGGACGGCATCTTCAGAAAAAATTTGGGGTCACTCAGGAATATTTTATTGTATTTTAGTATTACTGATATTTTCTGTTCTCAAAGGTAGTCATAAAAGTTTTTTTTAATCCAACGTATAATTGGATGAAGTACAGTCCAAGCTTCTCTCCTATTGTCTTTTTTTTCTGTGAGCCTTAACATAGGTTTAAGTTTCTCTTTGCTTATTTAGTACTTGGCTTTTACAGAAGTTTTTTTATCTTTAAGTAACTTTTCCATTCAATACCACTTTCAATAGGTTTCTAGATACTAATATATGGAATATATATTGATTTTTGGCAGATCATTCTCTTTCATGTCTCTCTTAAGTAGTACTTTATACATTAATGTATAAAGTACTAAATTCTTTAAAGCTAGTCAGTGCGGCCAAGTCCATAAATTCTGAAAAGCAGGAAAGCACAGGGGCAATTCAAACGAATTAAGAGAGAATCAAAAACTAGAGGCAATGATATACTTTTATACTATTCTTTAGTATTAAGTATTAAGAAGATAAGGTGTTTTTAAGTAATGATCCATTACGTAAAGGCATAGGAGATATAGAAGTGGGAAAAAAAACCCCAAACCACAGCATGTAAAATGATAACAAAACCAGGTAATTACTTAGTTCTGTGATCTCGTTGTTGCATGAAGGTCTGTACTGAGATCTGACTACACAGAGCAGCACTCTACTACTCTATTCTTGGTGTGTACGGGTGTTTTCAGTATTGACATTCATGGAGCACACATTCTTGACTTCACTGTGCTAGATGGTTTCTGCATGGGAGTCAGCATATTTATCCTATCTAGACAGGGACATTTTCTTATTGAAACCACGTTACTTACAGAGTGTAACAAAGTCCACAGTGACCGTAGTAATGCTTGGTGTTGTTCTTATATCAAAGTTCTGTTTTCTCCTTTCCATTTAGACACAGGAAGAGTTGGACCCTACATTCAATTTCTCTTGTGAATTCTGAGGACTTTGCAGATTTTCACAATGCTTAAGAACTCTTATGTCATAAACAATGACAAAGCCCAGTACTGGAGAGACTGTTGTGGCATCTCCAGCTGAGGGAAGCACAGTGCCCTTGATGTCAACACAGTGATTTAGAGACCTACTGAGGTGCCAACGTTACCTCGGTCACTAGGGAAACATAGGGACTTCTAACAGCTGATTCACAATGCCAGTGGGCAGAAGCACTGGCATTGGCAATGCATAGAAATGTCTAATACCAAACAATAATAGAATATGTGGGTCTGACTTAGAGCTGCACACAAATGCTTCATTGCTTTGCTGACTGTGGGCTTCTCCTGAGGGAAGCTGCTGAACTGACAACAAATATTACACTGCTGCCATATAAAAAACAAAAACAAAACCCCCAAATAAATAAATCTAATGGCAGGTGTACTTCTCAAATTTTATTTACTAAGGCAAATTCCCAGATTATCAGCAGTATTTCAACAACTATATAACAGTTATGCTTTCTTTTTCAATAGCAGCAGCAAAAACACCCAAAGTTGATTAACTTAAACCAGAATGATTTATGCCTATTCTTTCCCTCAAATAAAAAATTTGTTATGTCTTTTGTTTTATGGGTGTGGTAAGACTACTTAAGTGAGAGTGCTGCTTCTCAGTGCAGAAGTGCAATGGCTCATCTGGATCTTAGTTCATGACTGTAACTCCTTGGTTGCCTACAAAGTTTTGAAGTTAGCAAAATCCCCAGCGGGCAACAGCTCTGCAGGAACAAACTAGGTTTTTTTCATAGTGACAGGGAATTCCAAATCAACTCACCTTTTTCCTTCATGCTCATGTCTACATGCCTGCAGGCAGCACCACATAAAGTACTGCTTTGTGTGTGCACATTTCATTCAGAATTTTAATTACTATGCTCAAAAGTCTCAATTTCACATTCAGCAGATGCTACTTATCCAGTACCACAGACAAGGAAATAAACAGCAGTCATTTAACAGACATGCAAGGTCTCCTTGAGCTCTGCTCTGTTTACCTCTTCCTCCTGTAATTATGACACATTTACAAATCTTTTACTTAGACTTTTCCCTGCAAAATGCTTTAGGCAGAATAGATGCAGTGATGACCTGTTTACCTGACAAAAATCTTCACTTCATCATATTATGAAAATATATATAATTTCTGTTGACTAATAGTTCGTGTATGTTCTCCAAGAGGGCTGCATAATAGGGGAAAATACATCTTTGTCACAATATTACGTCCAACTTAAAAATTTCACTTCTTTTCTGGTTAAATATCAGTTACTTTTTCTTTATGTAATGTTATCTAACAGACAGAAAATATTAGCATGTTTTTAAAAACTGTAGATACCTGTAAAATCTTTATTTAAGAGTATGTAAAGGAAAGACATATGGAATTTCTTATTGGCTGTATAAGAATGACACGGCGTGGTAAGGATGGCAGCAACTTGTTCATGCTAAACACTAGAAATCAAGGAAAAAATTAGCATCACAGCACTGTCAACATGCAGTATTCCTTCAAATGCAGACAAAATTATGGTAAAGTTTTCAATAACTGACGGGTATGACAACAAATAGGATCTTGTGATATACATGGGGCATATCTGTGGGGTTTTTTAGAAGCTCCCTGGTATTATTTTGCATCATAGTGAACTGCGTGACACTAAACTTATTCTATTAAATTCAGTCAGATAAAAAGCTGAATGGATTATATCTGCTTTGGGGCCTGTGATTCCAGAAAGTCTAGATACCAAATTCAATTCTTATACAACTACATTATCTCCTGTTTAGCCACTTTATATATTTATCTCTACAAATTCCTGTCCTTTTTCATACCTGACAGTTAGTTGTAGTCTGTGTTAGTGATTACAAAAATAATATGCCATTCTTACTAATTGGTTTTGCTTTATGTTGAATTTCACGGAGAATCTGCCTGACCTCTGCAGCAGGAATACAAGATGACTGTTTGCTACATTTCAAGTGCAGCTTCAGAGACTGAAAGAAAGGAGAGGTAAATATTCAGAGACAGTCTATCCAGATTTATGCGTGGTTTTTGGGGTTTTTTAATAGGCTTTTTTAACCTAGGTTTTGGTTATATAAAACTTTGACTGTTTTTAGCAATTACTTTAACAAGCCAGACATTAGTACATCTGCTGAGTAGCATGCATAGACACTATAAATTGAACAGTTGAACCTCTCCATCAAATCTATCTTTCTTTAGATGTGAGGAAGGAAGGATGCATTCAGCTTTTCTTTGGGAATCTACACCCCCCCAAAAAAAAAGCTACGGAGAAATGAAGGTTGTCTTTTCTGGAGAATGCAAAACCACAGGGTTTTGAAGTAGGGGGATTTGGAACAGGTGCCTTCTTCCCTGTCAGATATATATTTGTCTGAGTATCCAAGGGAAGTGAGGTACTTTAAGAAAAAGGCTGTTCCAGGTAATTTAAGATTGTCAGCCCCTTGCCTGTTGGGTACTGCTTGATATTGAATTTTACCTGAAGGCAGTGGGTTTTGGTTTTACACTGGACCATCTTTTTATGTCAGTTTCTCCAATTTACTGTTTATTAGAACATATTTTAATTAGATTAAATATAACAGTTTCTTCTTATGGAAGCTTGGAAACTCCACATTCGGGCACATTTGCTCCAGGGCATTGCAGGTATCACTGGTAGCTGCTTTCAGAGATCGACATACCGTAAGACTGAATATAGTAGCACAAATTGCATTACTTTGCCATGAATTGTTTAAATATTCTGGCTGGTAAGATGTGTTGTAAAAGCTTGTCTCATATGCTGACTGTATTAGAATTCAGTCATTGCTTCAGCACATCCTTCTCAAGAACTGCATAGGATGTCTACAGGGCTATCATTGAATATTAAAGGAATTGAAAAAATTGAAGGATTTTTTTATTTCTTTTTCTTGAGTTGTACCAGGGCTGAAGAAGTCTGTATAAGAGTCAGACAGTGTTCAGTTCATGATGGAAATCAACAGAGAGGCTGCTATAATTTCTACAGCTATCCCTCTGAAAGGCTCATCTGCATTTTAAGTCTGATACAATCATCTTCGTTTCTTGGAAGTCAGTTAAAGCACAGAAAAGCTTACTGCAAATTGCCCCTCGGCAAAAGTGCTGATCTTGTCTGATGCTTATCATTTACTGCAGAAATCTCTTCTCCCCAAACTGACAAGTATCACAAATAGTTGTATGCTACGAAAAAAATCACCTCTAAAATTTCATGCCATAGATTCATTTTAGACCTAACTTCAGGTTTGCTGTAGATCAGGAGTATGCTCATCATCCATATGATGGTGCTTATAAAAAAAACCCCAAAAAACCACAAACACACCTCTAAGGAGAGAGAATCCTCAAAAGCCATGCCAGCTCTATTGTTATTCAGATGAAGGCTCATCTGCCTTAGACAGGATAGTGGACCTATGACTTCAGAATCTTAGTATTCTGGCCCTACTGCCTTGCATGTGGTGATCCTCAAGTTTCTTCTAGGCTCTTAGTTTTTATTAAAAGCAATTTATCCTTGTTCTGCATTCATGGGTGAGGGGTTGAGATTCCCAGGTCCCTAAGGCTGACTGGAGGCCTTAATTCTCTGCAATGGGTCACCAAAGCACTAATTCGACCTGGTAATAACCTTTTAATTTTTCTAACTGGATAATTTGTAATCTTCTGATAATTTCTGTGGAACTCTTGACACATAAAATGTAGAGAAGAGTATAGAAGCAAACACTTAATCTACCTGACAAGATGGTAACTTTCTCAGACTACTGTATTCTAACAACTGTTTGAATATCAGTCTGAATTATATTTTCAAAATGTGGTTTCAGAAATACTTTCTTATTCCTTTTCATCTTTTCAGCCTGCAAACAGATTATAAATGGAACTGCAAAAGCAGAACGCAGCAGCTTATACACACTTAACAGAACTGGTGAATCCTTCCTCTGGAGGGATTAAAAGTTGTTAAATCAGTATTTGTAGAATCACATAATATTTTTTCCCAGTTCATAACTCAGGTGAAAGCTGAAGTTTAACTTGATTTCCAACAACCAAATCAACATTTGAATACAAGTCTGACTTATATACAGAGAAAATAAATATATTTAATAAGTATGAGTTAAATAAGATGTTGGATGCTCTGTAGGTTAGAATACAAACAAACAAGAGAGTAACAGCAGAATTGTGTGTTAACTGCCATGATCAGCAACATCACTTGTGGAACTCTGCTGTTGCTCTAATTCAGAAGAAAAGGTAAACCCAACATTAAGTAGAGTTTTTTTAAAAGCTTATATTATTTTAATTAATATTTGCTCCTCTCTAGTTTTTAACCAGGATAAGAAAGAAATATCAGCTGTGCCGCCAGAAAATACTGTCATAAAGTTTCCAGTGCTGTTGTACTTGTTTACTGAATAGATTTTTTTTTCCTTTTTGCATTTTAAGTGTTTAACAGTTTAAAATACTTCCCAGGTGACGTATGCACATAACAAGGAAATATAAAAAAGCAACCTATATAATATTAATATTTCATTACGTGGATTTTGTTACATCATATTCTATTGAAAAAAAAATCCACAATGAAAGGATGCAAATTCTCTCTCCATCTTCTGTAAGAATAGAAACAACTGAATAAAAGAACAAGGG
The DNA here is from genome assembly GCA_907165065.1 of Caprimulgus europaeus. Next base: position 16,245,017 of record OU015538.1, on the reverse strand, counting down.
CTATCTAACCAAGTATCTAGCTGAGAACAAAGCTGTTTAACTAATAATCTAGCTGTTTAACTCTAAAGCAGCGGCCGATAGCAAGTATGTGGTGAAATGTATTTGCTACTAGCACAGTATACTGTGGTACTCGACCATCTTCTAGCAATCGTTATCAAAGGAATATCTCTATTTCACAGTGCTGGTAGATTTTAGTTTGCATGCTCTTCTAATCAGTAGTATACTCTCATTATCTCAGCATTCACTGAATTGAGAGCAATGAGTTTGTTTCATTGTTAAACTATGTATTATATTAAGAGCTATGTCCTCTTTTTGCTTGTTTTGAACTTTTCAGTTGCTAGTTTTGTTTGATGTCCTCTAGTTCTTGTATTCTAAAAGATCACAACTCCCTATTCACTGCCTCCATGCCACTCATTAGCTTTACAGGCCTTGATAAAAACCTAGTGGTCTTTTTGCTCACCAAAAAATCCCTAATCAGGTTAGCTGTATGGAAATCATTCCACACGTTTTTACTTTTCAATACTACTACTTTTACTGTTTTTCTATTTTACTATTACTATATGAATGACCTGTAATACACAAAGGATTCAAAAGCATATAATAGATTTCTGGGCTGAAACAATGTTTTCAGTTTTGTTCTCTATTTATTTCCCAACAGTAGTTAACATTCAATTGCTCTGTGTTTGCCATTGAGCTGATGTTTTCGTAGAATTGTCTATCGTAATTCTAGAAACATATTTCTAAGTGGTAACAGCTTGGTCAGAGCCCAACACTGTAGATGCAAATTGAGAATTTTTTCTCATTATGCATTGTTTTTCTGTCTATCAGTATCATATTTTATCTGACATTTTATTGCCACTTTCTCAAACTTGCAATGAAATCTCATTTTTATTAACATCAATAAATTGGAAACAACATAAAACCTTGTAACTTAGTAAAGTTTTATTTTCAGTTCATTTCTGAATATAGGATCCAGTACAGATCCCTCTGAACAACCCTCCTCACTGTAACAACTGACCTAGATCACCAAGCAACATAATTTCTTTAGAAGCCCTTAGTGAGGAATCTTGTCAAAACCTTTTGTCACGGTGTTGTTATTCAATGACATCTTCTCCTCTTCCCTGTTCCTCTTACTTGGACTTCTTCATTTTTTCTGTCCAGTTAGATAATCGTGTTGTAAGTGCCCAGCACTTCCTTCACTTCCCTTCCTGCCTGTCCTTGTTTAACCCCAGTAGGCAGCTAAGCACCACACAGCCGCTCACTCACTCTCCCAGAGTGTGTTGGGGGAGAGAATCAGAAAGGTAAAAGTGAGAAAAAATGTGGGTTGAGATAAAGAGAGTTTAATAGGTAAAGCAAAAGCCACATGCACAAGCAAACCAAAATAAGGAATTAATTAACTAATTCCCATCAGGAGGCAAGTGTTTAGCCTTCTCCAGGAAATCAGGGCTCCATCAGGTGTAACATAAAACCAACCCACTGCCACCTGCCTCAAGTCAGACACATATAAAGGAATTTATCAGGTGAGCATAAATAAAATATGAAATCTGCTTTCTCATGGTTTTCTGGTTTTTGTCCTCTAAACACTCCTGCCTCACAACTCAGTGACCTCAGCTGTTCCCTTTCACTTGTGACATCTTCACCAGGCATGAGCAGTCAAGGAATGTTCCTGTATTCCTCTATCTCTTACGAGCCAAAATATACTGATTGGATGGCGTTTTTGTGTCACTTAAGTTTTCAAAAATATTTGTGGGGTAATGTGCTAGATCCTATATTTGTAAATATAGTTCTCTATATAGAACCAAATACCATAGGAGCGTTAGAAACAGATGTTCCTACATATAAAATGCACCATTACAACAAAACCTAAAGAATGTTAATTAAAACTAATACAAGTAGCTTTGTTTAACTGGGGAAGAGTGTGCTTTGCAAACAATTACAGTCTATAGATAAATACAGAATAGAAAGATAGAATAAAAATATTTAGGTTAACATGGATCATAAAAGAATACAAGCATACTAATACTGAAAAGACTTAGAAAAGGTCTTATGAGAACTTGCCATCATATTTTTGTAAAGAAAGTTCTATCGAATATCTTTTTTTCCTGAACCAAATGGAGGAACAACTGAGAAAGATTTGGGTAAGTGTTTGTATGCCTCTCCAAATGCCACAGTTGAATAGACACTGTTTATATCATCTTTTTACCCCTTTAAAAAAAAAAAAAAAAGCACTCTTTGCTAGTTTTCATATGTTCCCTAAAGATTTTCATCTTGCAAATAAAAGAGCTTAATTATTTCTATAATGGAAGGATTAGCATCCCCATGAGCAGATTCTTTCTGTTTAAAAATCATTGTAGGTATAATAAAAGGCAAGTAGTTCATGACCAATGCAGCTGCTTCACAAATTAGTAGATTTAAAGAAAAAAACTAAAACCAAACAACAAGAGAAGATAAATACTTAAAAAGAGAGGATTCAAAATAAAACTATACAAAACTAGTGCCATTAATGGATAGTAGCATTCAGGTCAAGACCATAGAGAATAAATTAGTTCAGAAAAATGTATTGCAATAGCTGACACCTAAACAACCCTTAATGTTTTTGTGGTTTTTCACTATACCCTTGCAAGAGAGGTTATTACATAACTTGCCAAGAGAATGTCTCTCTACAGCAGCTAAAGTGCATTGAATGCTTTTATGTATACATCATATTTTATTAGATATTGGCAAATGAATTTGGGTTTCTTTGTTCTCATTTACATCAGTGTAACTACTGGCTTCAGCCAATTCAGGTTTTACAGCTCTGAATGACAGGTCAGGGTCTAGTTCATGAATAGAAAGTTACCTACCTAATGAATGTGACATCAAAAGAGTGCATCCTGTTATCTGGTTCTCCTAATAGGTTTACGTTTATTTTAGACAAACAGCATGACAGATTCAATTCAATGAAGACAAGGAATCTCCCAGAGCTCCATTCTGGAGTGGAGTTCCACTGGACAGATGGACTTGCTTGTCTATCTATTTTTGCCTGACTATACGGCTTTGCCTTCCAAAAGCCACAACAACAAGTTAACAAGACAGCATTTAGCGTGGGGACCCCAAAGCTTTACCTTAATTGGTTTACAATCCTTCCCTGCTAATGTAGGAAGTAGCTTTATGACCGTGAGACTTTCACAGCTTTGAACTACTCTTGCGTTTTCTGGGGACTTCACAGGTTCCCAGCACAATTTAAACTGGCTATTATACAAGAGACCTTAAAAGTTCTTTTCTGTTTTGTTACATTTAGGAAGTAACATCAAACTCTCCTTTAAAAATGAATCTACAGTTACGATTCAGTGCAGTACTCCAGCCCAAGGGCCAGCCTAGAAAAGCTGCTGTAAATCATTCAAAGCACCGAGAGATAACACCACTATTATTTTAGGTCTGTCTTTATATTACATATGTTTGTAAAACAGAAATAGGTGTCTGACTAACTACTAGCATTCCAGCCTATTTTTGAGAACTCTTTTCTGTGACTTATTGTAGTCTTTGGACAATTTTCATCACTGTTCAGTGAATGACTTCATGTTTACTTATCTATTTCAGGTTTTTCAGAAGTACTTGTAATTAAAGTAAATCCAGCATACTGTAACAGTAGATTACTATCTTGGCATTGTGGAAACGGTACTCTAAAATGCTGAATTTTGGCTGTCATATGAAACTATAAAACTATACTTAAGGGGGTGGTCTATGTTATATCTAATTCAATTTAACTGAGTGATACCAAAAGATGCAGTCCTATCACTAATTCCTCTTGTCCCTCTGTTTCCTCCTTTATATTATATTTAGCGGTCAATCACATGTAGAAACAACTGAAAACTGATTTAACCACCCTCTCCCCACATACTAGTTTTCCATCTGATTAGTGGACTGAACTGACTCACTCTTTACCACTGAATCTACTGCATTGCAAATGTTAGCAGAAAAATAAAGTGTTTCTTTCAGTGGAAGTTTAATTCATGCTCTAAATTAGTAGGTTGCTAGTAGGCTTCTGACTCTCACTTAATGTATATTTTGGTCTATTTTACTCAAAAGGTAGAATGCAATTATAATATCTCAGCTAAGTCTTTGTTATTGACACTTTTAACCTTTCTTGAAACCTTGGTAGTATGCTGCGTTTTTGTAAAGTATTACTGCTGGCGTTAGAAGCAATTCCTGATTTATTATGTGTCAGTTTAATTAACATGCTGCTTTACTCCCTCTTCCAGGTTGTTAATGAAGATGTTAAATAAACAGGACCAAACAGTGATCCCTGCAGAGCTCCACCAGACACCTCCCACCAACTTGATACATTGCCATTTTTCATTACCCTTTATTTGCACTCAGCCAGCCATTTTTAAATCCAAGCGACAGTACTCCATGTCCAAGCCAATTTGAATTAATTTTGCAAGTAAAGATTTTTGTAAGGCACTACATCAAGTGTTTTACTCAGACCAGATATATTACACATGCTTTCATCCACTAATTTTCTAAAGCTATCAGAAAAAGCAATCAAGCTTTGAAGATTACTAGTGCACCCAGCCAGCTTTTCACTGGTCTTTTCACTTACAAAACCAATCCTGCTGTTATTAAAGCATTGCCACTCCTTTAGCTGATGACTGATTTAAAACAATGTATCTTTCTAATCCATTACCTTACCAAAATAACATATAGCCCTGATTATTCCTCCTAACTTTTAGTTTAGGGCTATATGGCATGTGGGTTTATGTTTTGATTGACAGAAGAGTCTTTAAAAAGATCTGCCATTTCACTAGAGTAGCTTACATTTATTTTACATATTTCCAGCTGTTAACTTATATCAGCAGTTATTCCCTACTCCCAATATGAAAGCAAGTAGAGCCTACGACACCTCTTTAATTATGTCAGTGAAGGAACATCAAACTGGGAGTAGGGACAACACATAGAGTATTGCAGGGTTAATTCTAGCCAAATCAGCTTTATTTCTTCTCACAGCCAGAGAAACATGCAAGCCAAAATAAACTTTCTCTCCTTATTTAATATATTCCTTCCCCCTATGGTTTTATTGCTTATTCGTGTTATAAATTCTTGTACTTAAGACTTCTAGTCAGAGTTTGGCTTTTTCTCTTTTGGCATGTCCATTCCTCATTCTTCTGTCTCCCCAAAGCTGGCCCTAGTTGTTTAATACCCCTGCCCTTCCTGACAACCTCTTATTGTGGTAGTGGAGTACTGTATTTGTTTTCCAGATGTGGTCTGGGGCACAGAGAAACTTGGCGACTTATTTCATGTTGCATATAGATGCTTTAGTAAAAGTGGGAAGGTTTCAGTAGGCTGATTTTATTTCTCCTAAAGTCTAGCCAATATACCGGCTGCTACGTTGCTCTGTTGCAGATGCACCTACTAAAACACTTTCTTATTCTTGCTAGAATCATGTAAATACAGTTCCTGGTGATCTCCTTACATGGGGCTCGGTTCTGCCTCTAGTTCGTTTGTGACATATTTACTGAAACAGATCCAAAAAGTTTACTGTGATGTTTCTCAAAATTTTTCATACTGTAAGTCAGCTTGTTCAGGATAAAATTCTCAAACTGAAATGTCACACTTACAGAAATGCTTTTTTTTTTTTTTTTTCCTAACTTTTGTGAGTTTGGGTCACTGGGATCCTACAATAGGTGTACTGTTTATTGAATTTATTTTTCTTTGTTTATTTACTTGATTTCATGCATCAAAATTAGTATCTTAAATCTTTAATCTCAGTGTAATGATTACAGCAGAATTAAGTTATTACACAGTGCTTAACTTCTTGGAACGTACGCATGGATGCACGAAGGCAGAAAATATATTGATTTTCTTCCCAATGATAAGAGAAACAAAGGCCATAGCTCCCCAAAAGTCTAATTTCAGCAAGATTAATGCACAGAATTCAGCATAGTTCCCTTAATGGGTGAATGAGTGTGTCATTGTCAGTTTTGATTTCCCAGAGGAAAGAATGTAAAATAATGCAATAATTTAAAATATCTTTTAAAACAAAATCTCTGATTAAGCCATAAACAGTATTGTATAATCCTTTTGTGAGCTGGAAACAAGGAAAACAGGCCTTCTTTTTCTCTGCTCAGCCTTTTTAAAATACCCTACATTAGATGCTTCCATGCATGTTGTATAAAACTGGGCACACATTTTTGGATCTTGCCTTGATATTTAAATGAGGTTACACTTGAGGGAAGATGCAGTTTCATGGAAAAACTTCTGTGGTAATGCTTTCATGGCTTGCAGTGACAGTGTCAGAAAAAGAGCAGAGCTTTGTTTTAATCAGTGTCTGTAATCCTCAAAAACAAAGAAATTACTGATTACCTCAATATGATAAGAAATGTCTGGTGTCTACAGAAAATTGCCTGGAGTTAAAAGTTTCTTCTCTCCACCGACTGACCTTCTGGAGTCAGATGGTCAAGTGTTTACTCCCATTTTCCCCCCTTCAAGCTCAGACTAAGGGCACAAATCTTCAAACAGCCACAGGAAAGCAAAGACTTTTATTTGATATCCATCACTTTGAGGGCAAAATCGGGATAATTGAGACCTCACTGACCCCACCTCCCTGCGACTCCTGTCCCTGACTTCTGCTCCGTGGTTAAACACAAATCCCTACATCAAGAGCTGTGAGAAGCACTCCTGCCCTCAGCGAAGAGGCTGCCATGACCTGAGGGACGGCGTCTTTCTGTGGGCCAGCTCCCTCGATGGTTCTCAGGGAAGAAGCTGCCATTACCTGAGGGACAGCTTCTTCCCGCAGGCCGGCTCCCCTGACTGCTGCAGCCCTGAGGGCCGAGGCAGAGCTGGCCCAGCTCCCGGGCATGGGCTGCTGGAAGCTTCTGGAAGGGAGTGCCCGCAGGCAGGGGCAGGGCAGGCCAGGGGCCGCTCCCTGGCAGCCAGGGCCCAGCCTCAGGGATTGTGGGAAGGACGAGAGTTCCCCGGGCAGCTGGGGGAGGCTGCCCAGCAGTGTTTGTAGCACAGCAACCACTGAAGGCTGCTGGGTGAGGGGAAGGCTGGAGCCCCTGGTGCAGGCAGAGGGGCAGAGGTCAGTGTCTGCGCAGCTCTTTTACATTTCTTTCATTTGGTACCTCTTTGCTTTATTAGTTGGGCCAGCCTACTGGAATGACTGTACCAACAAAATACAGCCTGTCGGACTCACAGCCCCTTTGATGCCTGTGGTGGGTGCAGGCCGTGCGGTGCACGGTGACATGGCACTGGGTCATCAGGGCACACTTGTGTGGAGCCTGCGTAAAGCGTACCCTGATCGGGCACTGACGATTTGCAGGTGTTTTAAAATTTTAAGCTACAGTCTTTTTGTATGTAAGCTTCTCCATTTGCAAGCCAGAGAAAATAACTTCCTCTCATGCATACGTTGCCGGTGTGCCTTTGATAATCTTTGAAGTGAGGGCCTTGTCTGAGCCGCAGTGAACGTTGGGGGTTGTTCATGAGAGGAGCACCTCTATGCACCATGCGTGAACTGTGTTCAGGTTGAATATTGGCAGAAGAAAGATGTCAGGTTACCCAACTCCTAGCCTTAACTTCAGTCCACCACTGGCTGAAATAGATTTTAATGACTGTGATTATAGTGCTGGGTTAAGGTTGGGGTTTTTTTGGTGGTGTTTTTGTTTTTGGTGTTGGTTTTTTTTAACATGATCCTCAAAGAGTAAATGAAAAAAAAAAAAAAAAGCTGGGGTTTCACAGATCCTGTGGCAAATTATTTCATCTTGCAAAGTGCTGCAAAAGGCGTTAAACTTGAGAGGTCTGATGAGTGCAAATATTTTCACCAGCTTTGCCTCCCTAGCACTTTGGGTAATAAGTTGAGAAGGAGCTCACAGCACACCAGGGCTGGTCTTACAAGCTGTGTCTGGGGTCTGGGGTCAGTCATGGGCAAAGTGTCTGCACTTCATCCTGCTACCTGGACCTACATAAAGGTACATATGTATATATGTTTAACTGTATCTCATTTGAACACGAGTCTAAGTCACCTGTTCTGTCACACTGCACTGTTTGAGCAGTAGAATTTGAATTGCCCATTTACACTCATCCTTAGAGGTATTTTTTCTAGTTTAGGATTATGTTGTCATTTGTCTTCCACTACACTGTTTTAGTTTCTGTACTGCTTTGCAGAGCTTTTCCTTAACACAGTGTTAGTGACAGAGATACAGAACAGGCAAGTCAAAGGTTGAAGATAAAAAAAGGTCATCAATATTGCTGCTGCAGCAGAAGGAAGAAAAGTAATGAACAGTGTTTATTAGGAAAATTCAGATTTTTATAGGATATTGTTCAAAATGAAGCTCTGCTCTTAGAAGGGATTTATTGTATCTAGATGGACAGGTATGGATTTACTGTGGGCTAGGAGGGCTAAAATAACTTTTAACCCCTTGCATTCACATGCCTGGGTTTGTATCTCATCTTAATTGGTGACCTATCTCATAGAAAGGTCCCTGTTAACTCCTTCTGAGCCACTCATATTATTAACAAGCAACAAATACTTCAGCAGTTATTTTTCTCCTTGAAACGGTAATGAGGTTTTTGGAAACAGCGTAATCTTCAACAATGTGTTGCAACTTGCACTTGAAGTAGAAATAAAAATGCCTGTTTCACCTCGTAGTTGCTACGGTGCCTCCAGATTTGGCACAGTAACTCCCGGAGGTTGACTGAATTTTCAGTTAATGAAACAGAAGTTTTTAAAATGTTTTCTGGAGTTTTACTCAATTTTTCTCATGTTTCATAGATTTTCTGAAATAGTTGGTCCAGCCTAATGCCAAGCTTTAAACAGCTTCCTGGCACCTGAGAAATAGAAAATTGAACATTCAGTACTAACTGCATAAGTATATTTATTAATCATAATCTAGTTGTTTTAACAGATTTCTCATAGACATGCAGGTCCAACAGTGGATGTTGGGTTTTGATATTGCTAGAGATAATGTTTTGACCAAAAATGAACCCATGACTCTGCCCCTGCCCCACTTATTTAAAAAAAACCCCACATCTATTTCTTCTATGCTTTCTTCTCACCTACTTTCAGTGCAAACCATAGGGGATAGATAGGGCATTGTGTGATGTTTTAAGTAAGAAAATAAGGTTCTGAAGTGATATGTAGATTGTGGGAATATAAAACTGGAGATGGTGAACACTGAAGGTCATGAACTGTGGGATTTTTTGAAGATGCCAGCAATTAGCTGGTAACACTTTAGGAAGGGGCATTTCTATTTGCAACTCTTAAAAGGAATTAGGATTATGGTGTTCTAAAACAAGGACTAACTTCAAGAATCAGTATTTGATTATTAGTGTTTAACTCTCACTGTTTAGGTGTTCAGCCTATGGCACTTTCTGTAAGTGGAAGAATGGTGACACTGACTTCTTGCTCTGCTTCTTCCATCCAGAGGGGTAAGATACATATTTTCACTGAAGCTTTGTATGCACTTGCTATCTGCTGTAGAAACAGTTAAATGCTTAAAGTAGACACAGGAGAATCTTTTCAGATCACAGAGCATTTTGCTTGAAAGAGTAATGTCTGTGTATCCCTTTCTTACATTATGGTGGTCATTTGGAACCAGGTTAATTTTCTGCCTCTGAAGGACTTTATGGTGCTCTCAAGTCTTTTGTCTAAAGTTCTTTGAGTAACACTGCTAGCTTAGAAAAAAGAAAGGTTATTCACAGCCTTATTATAAGTATGTAATGACTATTACTGAATGAAAATTAAGCCTGATATAAACCTAGCTTGCACTCACCTTATCAGAGATGGTCTACAGTTCTCATCATAGAAACTGTAGTGTTTGATTGACTTTTCCCTGTCTTTTAGAAATAAAATATTGAATTAATGAGCTTCTTCCTCCCCTCTGATTTTGAAAAGCAAAGAAAAAACAATATGCATGTTGGCAAGAATTTTCTACAGTACTAAAATATATTTGTGCTGTGTTAGCTTTTCTGTATTTTTCATACTTCACTGTTATTTCAAACAAAACTGGTTGCTTATCCAAAATCTTCTGGTAACTTTTAGACTACAATCTATTTCCAGTGTCTTTCATAAAGACAAGTTCTGTCATTATGTTCCCAAAGGGATATGCTAGTAAACCTGAAGTCTGGGGAATAAAATTGGAAGATTATTGTTTCTTGTCATATATCTCTGGTTTATGGCTTTGAATACACTGGAATGGCTTAGTGGGGAAAAAGATCTGGCAGTAAAGGGAAGTAACTATTAATGTCCTATCAGAGCTTGATGGAGCTTGATATAATTAAAAAACTTGTGATATCTCCAGCAATTGTAATTCCAATTATTTGCTAGCTAAAGGCAACTTTCACTGCTCCAAGTTAGGAAATCATGTAAATAGCCTAATTAATACAATTTTCCTTATGCTCTACTAAGAAAACAAAACCAAATATGTCATTTTTTAAAGAATAAATAACATGGTATAAACTAAATATTATAAATATTCAGTCCATCTGTAGAGCAAACATTACATGTTACAAATCATTCTCAACATTTCTAAGGAATTCAGCATGATTTAATGAAATTATTATGGCTTGCTTTAGCTTTACAATGGCATGACAATAAAAGGAAAGCATTCCTTTGTGTGGATTAGAGCTAGTTCTTTTACAAAATACTGTGTAACAACATGTACAGCAGGGGGCCAGAAGATATAAAGAAAGTTTCATCGTCTTGGATCTGCAGTCCTTTAATATCAAGAGACTTCCACAAAACTTAATATAAGTCTTTGAAATATTCCATGCTGTGATAGAAAAAAGGTACAATAAATAATACTTTGCTTTTTCCTCATATGGAATGAAGAGATAAAGCTATTTATAAAACTGTAAAGACTTACAAATCATTCTAACAGGTTGTCATATGTTAATGTCAGTGAGAATTTAATCACCCAAGGTAAAAATCTATATATGTTTTTTTCTCCAATCCTATCTTGTTTTCATAACTCTCTCTATTGACAGGTTCTCTCATGATGATAAATTAAAGGAATGCCCAAGATCACAAAATGTAAAACCAGAAAAAGTACAAGGGCTGAAGAAATAGATTGTTTTTAAACTGTATGGCAGTTTTATTTTTTTGTTGTTGTAGCATTTACAGGATCTAATGAGGAATCATTGTTCTCAGTACTGTACACCTGCTTAACAAGACAATAAAGAGATAACAAATAGATAGAGTGTGAGGATTCAGATTTATATAACAAAGAGCTAAACTTTATCTGAAAAAACCCCCAAAACCCACTCATTTTTTTTGAGAGTTGTTGATTCAGGAATGAAAAACCTCGCTTAGGAACAAAACAATTTTATTCACCAATTTATTAGTAAAAATTATTACTACAGCTGGTTACCGAAAAAGCTGTTCAGTGTTGGTTTTAATTTGCCAGCTGGGGTTGCAGTAGACTGAATTATTTGACTCTTAGCCACTTTCACTCCTATTAAAATGAGACAATTCCACGGGCTTCCCAGGTGATCCCTTAGTGAATTAGACTTTATCCTCCTGTATGTGCCTGAACCGAAGAGGAGTTTTAGAGGAAAATAAAGATATGCAAACTTTTTAGATTTGTCAGGTAATTTTATCATTTTCTGTATGTCTCTCAGTAAATCCAGTATTGATCAAGTCCAGAGGAGGCTAGACAGACATTATTTGGTGGCCTCTATTCTGTATTCAAATTTAAGTGAGGGAGGGTTATGCCATACTTGCCATGCTTGTTATAATAACTATTAGAATATATAGAATATATAGAATATATAGAATATATAGAATATAACTTGTTATAATAACTATTAGAAATATCATGTTCTCCTTGCTTTCAAAATGCTTCCATACTACCTGTTAGTTGAACTGATGGCTTTAGTTTTCTTCTTCTTAGCCTAAGAGCTGTATACAAAAGTAATATGTAAAATTTGAGTCTTTTTATTTCCCTTGATTCTGTAAAGCCCTTCTTTGAATCAGTGCTAGCATTGTCAGACAGATTACCATTGCAGAAATCTCATGTCCAGATTCATGGAAGAGCGTGATGCAACCTTATATGCCAGGGGAGCCAGGGAGCAGAGTTCTGTGTTCTGCCTCGCAGTCCAGTGATGTGGGAAGCAGAAGGTGTAAAGTTTCCTTTCTATTCCCAGATATGACCTGATGCACTTGAAGGTGAGGGAGAGAATAAAAATTATTTTACATGTAAACTAAGCACATTTGATCTAGAAGCCTTTTGTCTGTGCTAAGTACATTCTTTTCTCTCTGGGTTTTCAGGATATTATCTCCATTTCTCTCTCTAAATTTCATGAGGTAAGGGTTATTTCCAACCATAGATTTTTAAAAGAGGTATTTTACCTATTAGAAATGCAGAACTTGCTTTATATTACTTGACTCCCTGATGAAAGGTTAGTTGCCTAATCACATGGGTTTGGTGGCTATGGTACAGTGCAGAGTGTTAAGGCTGTAATAGGAAATCAAATAGTTCATTTCACAGCCATCAAATACATGCTGAGCTGCCTGACTCGTTTATGCTGCTTTATCTTTTAGGACGTAAAACCTAGTCTTACTTTATGAAAACAGTACTTTGTGTTAGATAATCATTTCATTTACATATAAAGGCTACACTTAATAAAAATATATGAACCAAAATTGCAACAAAGATACAACATCATAAACCACCTTTTTTAGAGTGTGCTGGTTTTTTCCTTTGAAAGGCTTCATTGCTTTTAAGACAGGAGATATTGCTTCAGAACTAAAGATTTAAAGCTTTTTTCTTCTGCCTGTAGTAAAAGTAATAAAGCTTTTTATTGTACAAAGACTGTAAATATATTTAGCAATAATTTCAACAGCTGGAAGTGTCTAGATGTCTGTAGTGGAAATACAAGGGTCATATTTACCTAGGCTTGGCCTAGAAATTTCTATAACTTTTTTCTTTCCACCTAACCAACTCTGAACAGTTATTTTTTGTTATCTTGTAAACACTGGAAGGCAATCTCATGGAGGAAATGACTCCTTGCAGTTAGAAATAAGATACTGCTGCAACAAGTTTGTTGTGATTATTTTCTGTTGCCATAATTTGTTATGATTGTTTACTGCAAATAGGCATCATTCCTACAGTCTGAAGCCTGGCACCCAAAGCCATAGTAGCTCCCCCAAGGCTCCACAGCAATATAGTCTGATGACAAAGAACTTTAGTCCCCTAGAAGAATGTGCCACAAGAAGCTTGCCATCTTAAAATACTGGATATTGTTTAGGGAATCCATGAAAAGAATAATAGAAAAGAGAGTTAATGAAGTGACTTAAATTGACTTTGGGAAGAGTCTTGAAAGACTCTGTGAATAGGCCAAATATCTTCTTGTAGCTTTGTAGGTTCTACAGGTTCTACTTTGTGATAGCATGACCTTTATTTATTTATTTTTTTTATTCTAAACATATGAAATACTTAAGGTTTGGTAGAGGAGCAGTTTTAGGATACAGATAAAGTTTATTCCCTTTAGAAACAGAGAAAGTTGAGAAACAAACTTGTATCTATTTTCATTCCTTCTAACAGCTCACTGGCTTCCTCAGTAAATATCTCAGCATTGTCAGTGTTTCATTCCTAAATCAATATTATTATGGTTCCTTTGTTTTAGTTTTATATTGTACTCCTGTTGACCTAAGATTACAAGGATAATTTCAACTCCTAAATCTTAGTATTCAGTAGCAAATCATGTATCGTTTATTTCTAAATTAATATATTTAATGGTATATTTCAGTAGCAAGTACAAGAGGATTTAAAAGGTAGGCATCAGTAGTAATCAGATATGTCAATTAATATACTGTAAACAAGCATGAGCTTGTTTATTTCTGTGAAATTAAATCAAATTATTTCTGCAGTTGACAAAGTTACTTTATTTACTTCTGAAAGGTAACTGTTCCAAAGCTACTAGAACTGCAGGTGATCTATTCTAAAAATTATCAAATATAAAACGTTATATAATCAATTTATATCTTCAGTCTGTGATATGATTTACTGGATATGATTGTAGGAAACATATATACTTGACAAAACCATTTTTCTGGTATCCTTTGGGGTTAGCAACTGAATTTAGGTTTTGTAAAACAAAATCACATGTTCAGCTGGTAGAAATTGACAGTGATATTACTACAATTAGATCTGGTTTATAAAGATTTTATGCTTCTGAGTCTAAAATCCAACCGTCAGTCTAATGTTCACTTGGCTTGTCTTAAACTAATGCAGTGTATTATATAATAATATGATTTAGGTTTCCATTTTGGGTTCCAAGAAGCATAAATATATTTCCCCTTACAAAAATAGGCCTCTCGTACATCCTTACTGAATATCAGTGTTCACGGAATTCTTCAGGTGAAAGACAGCAAAATAACAAGAGGAACTAAAAAGCATTTGTAAAGGAAGATTTGTTTTTGTAAGTGGAGGCAGCTTAGCAGTAAGCTGCGATAGTGCAGAGTCAGAAGAGCTTAGGGTAAGTCTGTTGTAGGGCATAGACTGGTAGAAGTGGTAAAGATGTGCTACTACCGTACAGCTGTACTACAGCCCACCTCACCAGAGATAACCAGTGAACTGTGAAGTGAATGAAGCAGGTCAAACAAATAAACAACCCACAAAAATGTCCCAGCCCCCCCGTAAGAAGTTCAGTATGATGGGGCTTTATAAGTAAATTTCACTACTTATATGCAGACTGACTGTTAAAAAAGCATAACGCTGTACTTCCTTTAATGCTTTTAATTCTTCCTTCATAAAAACAAATTAAAGTTAAAAAGTATAGCAGTTGAAAAGAAATTTAAAAAAGTTATTTGTTGAATCCAAATGTACTTATGTACTTCATGAGAATGACCTAAAATACTGTTTGGAATTATATCTCATCAAAGTTCTATATACAGTATAACATGAAATAAGCATTTGTGTATGCTTTTCTCACAAAAAACCTTTCTCATCTGTGCCTTTATACCACAGACAAATCTTGTAGTTCACGAGTTTGAGCAGAATCAGTTCAATCCATTTTGACCTGGAGACTTTCACTGTAGTTTATTTCATAGTTAGAAGCATCAGCATCTCAGGTCTTACAGAAGTTAATGATCTGTCTGAAATGACAGAGATTTTAGAAGCTGAAGTAAACATTAACTATTACACTGCAAGTATATGCTATTACAGAAATTAAAGATGAGAATACTGCTGGATTCCCAGTTCAGAACTAATGGTTTCATGTATTGCTAACATATGTTTTTTATTAGTGACGTTGATATTCACAACAGAGCTCTGTGCTATATTCATCATAGTGCCTGTCTGGGCTGTACTTTCATGTTTATTGAAAGAATATGCCTTTTCATGTGGAGACTGTATCTGTCTTCAATTTTGGGCTGCATTAGGAACTTTAGGACACTGATAAATGTGGAGGAAATGTTTCACTGTTTGATCTTTATGTTTATGGTGAAATAAAGTGAAAATTTACCCTCTCCCCAGGTAATTAGTTTTTAGTACTGGAAACATTTTAGGATGATATAAGATCTACTGAACAAAATATAAAGTATGATGAGAGATGGAATGAATTATAGACAAGTGAAGGAAATGGGGAAAGTTTTAAAAGAAATTATTTTATATAAAATAGTTATTATAACAGTTAGTCATTAAAACAGCAGTAATAAAATTATATTTATAGCTGAATAAGGAGTCTCAGTGTGATTAAGATATGGAAGTAGCTAATTGGACTGCTGAAATATTAGGAAATTGAAGTGATGAAAAGTATACAAATGAAAACAAAAGTGCATAAAAATTAATGAGGAGGCTGAAATAGGAAATGGAATAAAGGAAAATAACAAACCAAGTAATGTATAATGAATAAACATATAGCTGGCAGACAAGGAGATATTAAGGCCATTGGAAAAGTGAATGGATATTCATTGCTTCAGAGTTGCTATTTTTGCAGAACCTGCAAGAGTACAAAGTTTTTTGTTTTATTTCTGTACAGAATGATGACTTCTCCTTTACATGATTTAGCATTCTACAAGGTATATTGGCTGGCAGTGGAGCTGAGAGGTTTTTATCAGTAAAGCCTGTCCACAGGACTATGATGTCCCAGGTGCTGCCGCACTGCTGCTGCTAGAGGAAGCAGTCCTTTTCCACCCTCAGTTCCTTGTTTCCAATTCTTTGTCTCTCTGTTGTGGTAGCACAGATGTTGTGGCGCTGAAGAACCAGTCTGGACTGTCCAAATTAGATCAGCCTCTGCTTCCGTGGGGAGAGGAGGGAAGGCCACAGGTGCTTTCTGCTGGGCTACCTTTAAACTTGATTCATTCCTTAATGCAAGTTATTGCTGAGTGGAGGGGGACTTGTCCCATAAATACTTTTGGTGGCACAAGGAAGGTGGCAGCGCAGCTGCTACAAGAGGGAGTTCAACTCAGAGAAGGTGGAACCGCTTTTGTCATAGGCCATATTAAGAATCTTTGTGAACTGGCCTGAATTTCCATTTCAAGTTCCATTTTACCTCTTTTGATTGCAAGCTGGAGCTTTCTCTGTGTACTTTTGATCCTTCCTCTTTCTGTGCCAGTCAGATGTGCTTTGTCACTAAAACATCATGTATTTCCAGGGCAACTGGCTGCCTCTTGTGGGGCCAGTGCAGACAGATTAAAATATAACTTGAGCCATTCACTTGCCCACTAGAGTGTGACACTGCTGTGAGGTGGACTATTTGGAGCTGATTAAACACTTGATCTGTGTGTCTGATGCCACTTAATAAGGCCATGACCAGATACTATAATTAGTTCTTGGGATCTTGAAGAATAAATAAGAACAATTTAGGGTATGTAAGAAGAAGTAAGAATAATTTAGAGTATTAAAGTGATGGTTGATAACAATGGTATTCTCCAGAGTAGATCCCAATACCTACCTGTACATGAAACTAGCTGCAGTCAATGTAAGAAAGCAAGGAATTTAGATTTAGATGACTATTGGGTCTTTAGTTTTATTTTTTTTTTTTTTCCCTACTGAGAACTACAGTTTTTATCATGACCAGTATAATGTTGTCCAGAATAGAAAGTCATAATATCTGTCAAAAAGGTAGATTATTTTATTCTAATTTGTACTTTGAATTTAGGGAGTACAGAAATCCAGTTTCTAGCAGATCCTACTGCAGTATCTGGGAATTGTCCAATGCAAGAGCAACTTGTATGTGATCTCATGACTGAGTGCAAACATCATCATAAATTCTGTGCATCCTCACTATCTAATTACTCTGTTATATTTCAGGTGATCAAAATGCTGTGCGTTTTCTTCTGAGTGGGGGAGAAAACAGAGTATTCTCTAGTAATATAAAAAGTAAAAACTGAACACAAGACTAATGGAGGGAGTCAAATAAACCACTAAACTAGATGTCTATTGACTTCCTTTCTTTCTAATTGTATGGTACTGCACTGGAAGGGACATCAAGAGGTCATTTAATGCAGTTCTCTGCTAAAACAAGATCAACAGTTCTATGTCATTTCAGAGAGATTCTCATCCAGTTTTCTATCAGAGAAACTATGCAACTATCCCAAGCAGTCCTTTTGATTACCCTTGCTATTAGGATGTTTTTCCCCCTAATATCCAGTTTTGCACTTCCTTACTACACTTTAAATCTATTGCTTATTCATTGTGGACATGAAGAACAGATCATTCCATTTCTGTTTTCAAGAGCCTTTTATTTTCCTGATTACTGCTATAATGTTGTCTCATGTTTTTGTCTCTGTCTTTAGGCAAACTACTGCAATTCAATTATTCTTTTGGCATAGGTAGTATTGATTATTCCTAAGTATTCTCATCCCTAGCACTTATGCCATTTAAACTATGTTCTGTTTAAGAGCTAATCTCTACCTCAATAAATTTATCATGTGAAAGTTTAAGGAAAAGCAAATCTTTTTTTTCATACAACGTGTATATAAATTATAGAAGTCTTTGCACTGAGCATTGCAGGAGCCAAATTATAAATGGGTTCAAAGAAGGATTATATGCAGCCCTTATGGCAGTTAGGTCCACTGGGAGCAGCTGAAAATAATTTTCCAAATGTAATCTCTAGCATAGGAATTCTGAAACTAGGGATAGTAGCTGGGAGGGAAGAATGAGGTAAGGGTTCTTCTTTACTTACCCTGTTTCTTGTATTCTTTTTCCTAAGCATCTGCTACAGGATATTTCAGTTATTATCTTCTTTCATTTTATTGTTTTGTCTTTAATAAGCTTAGTATACAGTGGTTTGCATATGCATTTTATAAATTTGTTCGCTTTTTGTTTCTGATAAAACCCATAAAAGAATTATAGGCCTTTTATCTCCTAACAGATTAATTGTGAGTTAAAACAGGAAAGGTTAAGAGGCTTGCCATTTCATTTTTGCTCCTTTTCCAAATGGCTGTCTGAGTCTCTCTCTAAACATTTATCCTTCATCTTGTTCATTAATTGTTGACCTATACCTTGTACTACGAGCTTCACTCCTTTTAAAAATTGAGGAGAAACATTACATAATTATGAAGATAGTCTCATTCTTTAAAATGTCTAATTGTTTTTTGAAATTATTTCTTGGTTTCACTTAAAATTTAAGGAAGGGAGTTCCAATTTTGAATTATTCAAAGAAAAATATATTTCATACTGCTTGTTTTTAAGTAGGGTCATTTTGGTTTTATTGACTTCCCTCTTCTCCTTCCCTTATATTTTTATTAAGAAATTTGGCTGAGATTGGTCTTTGGAGGAAAGTAAATTGATTTTGTGCAAGCTAGATATTATTTGTGGGTTGGGGGAAGAGTCAATTAATTTAATACCACAGCTAATATCTATCCCTTTTCCAGCTTCTATTTTCTGACTCATTTTGTAATTTTTTAGTACTCCTTATCTTCACCTGGCTTTCAATGCTGTGACATGACCACAGAATATTATTTTTCTTTTATCTGCTTTGGAAAAAGATTGTGTATTTTGATCTCCTATCTTGTCCTTCCCAGAGTGGGTTACTGCAGTCGTTTTCTTTGTGGGCTGCAGATAGAAACAAATGAAAAACTTCAGCTGGAGCAGATTGCCAGTTACGTGATAGTACTTTATGAGGAGACTTTATATAGATTATATATTAATTACTAGTTCAATTTAAAATGCAATTAGGATTGGGTTGTGTTTCTATGCATAAACCTTCAGGAAATGAGAGAGCTTTTGTTAGGGTTTGAATGTACTGGTAGCCCTTAATTGCCCTGACCTGCCTCAGTTGAGGCATCCCCAGCCCAGCTGTGGTCACTGGGGGTTTAGAGCTCAAATCCAGACTCATTGACTGATTTCCTGTTCTGACTGGGGCTCTGTCTCATTGCTGTTGGATCTGGGCTCTTGGTTAAACCTGCTGCCATCTCTGCAAGCGAAGGTACTGTGTGACAGGACTCTGGCTGGTGGCTTCTAGCTGTGTTACTGGTCTTGGCTTCCTATTCTTAGAAAGTCATCTGCCCTTCTGCACCTTCACAACCTTGACCTTTGAGCATTATGATTAATAAGGTAGGTTGGGCCTCTGCTTTTGATACAGTTACGAAATAGACTTGTGTGGCTTTGGAGTTCTCTGCTTCTGCATTTTTTTTCTGTAGTTTGGACTGTCTCTTGGTGTTTGAGAGCTGCTTCAATGTTTGTTTGCTTCTTCAAAACTTTTTTAAAGAGCTGCTTTGAAAAGAAATTGATTTTATTCGGTGGAGTGCTAACTGAGGCATCCTTTGTTGTTTCTCATGCCTGTGTGAAGGAGGTATTAGTTAAAATCCATCTTAATTGCAAGGTGTAAAATAAAATAATAATATAAAAGTGTAGGACAGTGTCTATTATCCATCCTAATGGCTTTAGGAAATTGCTAGAGAAGGTAATAATATTGAACTAGTGAAATGCTACAGCTATTGGTCTCAAAAAATCTACTATCCTGTTAAGTGTCCTCCTCAAAAAATAAGCAAATCACTTTAAAGAACCAGATGAATGAAAAATTTTCTGAACACAGTTATAAAAGTAGTATTTTCAGATGAAGAAAAAAATTCTGAAACAAAAATCTATTTAAAAAATAATAGTTAATAAAAAAGGCTTTCAGTTGTTTAGAAAGTGTGGTTTGAGCTCTGTTAAGTGAGTGAAATTAGAATATTTTTCTGATTTGTTGTGAGATAACTTTTTCCTTTTTTGATTATATTCTAAAGCCTTGAAGTTTTGTTGCTGCTATTGTGGAGTTAACTATGGAGAGTGTTGAGAGATTCTGTAATATTCTTTGTTTAACACCTTTGAGCAACTTAGTTTGTAGTTGAATAATTGAGGGGGGCTGGGTTTTTCTCTGGAATAGGAATATGAGTGTTGGTCATAGACGACAGTGAAATGAGGGGAATGATTAAAAATTCTCAGCATGATAAAGAAGATTGAGTGGAAGTCTGGGGACTGCCTTAGAGGAGCTGTCTTCTTTTGTTGCTAGTTTGATTCCAATGCAAAACAAAAGATTCATTTATTTCCAAATTGCTGGATTTAAATTGAAATTGTGTACTCTGTGAAGCAGCAGCACATATTAATTCTTTACAGGTGCTGCTTTTCAAGTCTAATCACAATCCCACCTGTTCCTTTATTGAGGATTGCTGTTAGACTGTGTAGACTGCAGTAGTAAAGATGGGCATGGAATTGTGATAAACCATTTTTTTCAGTTCATGGACAATTAAGACTAGAAAAATCTAAGTAATGAATTGACTTTTTAAGGAAGTCCAGCCTCTAGTATTTTGAAGATGTTTGCAAAAATCTCTAACATTTTTGTAGCCTAATAAATTAAAAAGTAATTTTTAATCCTCTCTGGTATGGTCGTCTTTCATGATATAAAGAACATTGACTTTTAGCAAATATTTTACTTTTCCCTGTTCCAACAAAACAATGCCAATAGACAAATACTAATGTCAAAAAGACACAAGAATAAGACACTTCTTATGTATGCTTTACACATTGGTTAAACTACTGGATAACCTGTTGGATAACTAAAAAGAGAAAAAGTCCGGAACCTGGTGGTTAATCAACCTGAGAGAAGAAACAGGCAATTCCAGATGCTGCTGTAGCCAGCGGGAACAGTTGAATTGGACAGAGTTTATAGATGTTACTGCAAACTACTGCCAACTTCAGTTAGTAATTATATGCTAGACTAACAACTGAGTTGTTACAGTTCATGTTCCTCAGTTTTCCCTGATGGAGTAGGAATAATCTTGAATTAGGATAGAGTGGACAGCTGAGGATAATAATGTTTTAACCATTTTAGATTAATCTACTTAAAACTGTGAGTTAACTTCCTGAATCACAATTAGTTAATATTTTTCAGTGGCCTCCACTTTGACTTTGTTTTATGTTGATGACTTGTAATTTCAGAAAGGGAATATGAATGTTACTCCTCTACTGAACAGTGGTGAGCTGGCTGTTAAATTTTATAATGCAGTTTACCTGTTAATAAACCCTGAAAGTGTTCAGTGCATCTTCACAGAAGTGTCTGAAGAGCATGCAGCTAAAATCCTGCAGTTGATAATTATTATTTTCTTACACCAGATCATATTATCTGCTTGCAGATGCCTCAAGCTTCACTGAGGTTTGATCCAACCATTAATAACCACATTAGAAATGAGCTTATGACAAATACCTGGATATGCAGCTTTATTTTTGTTTTGAGGTGCATTGAGATTATATGTTTATAGAAAGTAAAAATACAATACCTGTGAATGGGTTTGAATTAGCTGTTGACTTCCTACTAGATTTTGCTTTCTTGAATAGTTATCATCTTCCTTGATTTTTTTTTTTTATTGATTGCTTTCTCTCATTTTCCCATGGAACTGAAAGGGTCTCATGTTTTTTTCATAATGTGACTTGGGCTGCTGTCATATATGTATATATATCTATATATCTCAAAGCAAAATGACAACCAATCTATATTGTCTGATCCCTTGTGGACAAAATTCTGTACAGTAAATATAATGCAGAAAAATAACACAACTATTAATAGAAATGTAAGGTGAGATGAGTTCTTTGCTTAATACTTAACAGTTATTAAGCATCTTTATGATCCATTTACCATTCCTTGCTTTCCACCGTAAGTTTTGCAATCAGCAATGGAAATGAGTAGCTACAGGCAAGATCTTTGTGCACGTATATATCGGTTTTTTTCACTTACTGCAAAGGAATTTATCAGACTTGCATATTTTTTCTTTGGCATGACCTTTATTGGCTTTTATAAAGGTTTTATGTATCTTAAGCACAGCAGCAACTTTTCTCAATTGTTTGTGTGCTCATCTCATTTACACTTGTAAATTGGAAGTAGCATTGCTGGAGAAAAAAAATGACAATTCAGAATGGAAATGTGTGTGAAGTTGTATCTTCTGTTTTTTTGAAGATAATAAAAATTAAAATAACTGAATGCAAAAGAGAACAAAATTCTTGATAGTTGAACTTATGTAGAAGAGTGTTCATGTCCTAAAAGCTTTCAATAGAGGCAAAAGTTGCAAATGGTTTTGGAAAGCAAAATCAGACTTTAAAATATACAAGAGCCAGCTACATGGTCATTATGCTTACTGAACAAGCATGCAGGCAAGCATCACATCTTTAAAGAGATGCAAGAAGAAATTTGAAAGCCATCCAGTTATATCAGACAGATAGCTTTAGATGAAGACTCCAGCAGAGAACAAATTAGGAATTGGCCCAGAATGTGGGTGGTAGTTTTGATCTAATTCAGTAGTGTGCACTTAATATCAATAGATTTACTTCACTGAAGAAAACAGGTTGGCATAGTTCCTGTTGATTCCATCATAAAGTAACTCTTTGGATGCTGTTACTGTACAGTATTTGATGGTAGAAGATGACTGAAACAGTGTTCACCGTATAGAAATGTGGTATATGTTGCCAAAGACAATGGACTTGTACAAAGGTCTACTTTGTCCTTCTGTCAATGACAGAAGGCCAAACTAATCTTCCACTGTAATTTACAGTAATTTTATCTTTTTCTTTTTTTCAAATTTGTGGTATTTTCAGAACTCTTTAAAATGAATCAAGATTAAAATGCACGATGGCATATTTCTCCATTGTTTTTCTCACCAGTGAACTCACTGGACTTTCCTCAGTAAGCAATTTGTTATGGGAGATTCTGTAGATGAAGGTTTCTCTTAATAATTCTTGCATATGAAAATTTTGACTCTCGTAGGTGATAGTATGAGAACATACTCATGGATATGTTATTAAATGCACCTGATTTATATAATTCTGAAATGCAAAAATGCTTATAAAGCAATATGATTCTTTGCTTGAGATGGTTCATTCAGCAAGACCTCTCTTACTATGATTTTTTTTTTTCTTAAGGTAGTAGACTGAGTTTTTGTGGCTTTCAAATCTGTACATCTTGTCATGTACTTAATGCTGTATATCATAAGTATCTTTTCATGCTGGCTGAAGAGTGTGCTCCAAACAATTCAACTGCAGGTTTCTCTTTCAGACAGGGAAAGGTGAGTTGCATTGTATGTTTTATGCTGTGAACTGACTGATTCCTAGCTTGGCTGCTACTAATACTAGAAGAATACATAGTCTTAAATTAAGAAACAGTATTGCTTTGAAATATTTAATTAGTGTTGCATTCTAGGTGTGGAATTTGCAGAAGGCTATAGTCTGAGTGAGAGCTACCTGAAGTAGACACTATGAAGTGTCAAGGAGAAGCTCAGGATATTGGCTGGGCAAGCTCTTAACTAAAACAGCAAGACTGTTCAAGAAAGACTTGAAAATCCAGTGGATTTATTCTTAGAGAATGACCTAAGCCCAAATGAACTGAGTCATGTTTAAATGA
The DNA here is from genome assembly GCA_907165065.1 of Caprimulgus europaeus. Next base: position 16,221,227 of record OU015538.1, on the reverse strand, counting down.
GTCAGTGGAACTGAAAATATATATCCTCTTTCCTGGGTGAGTATCTTCAGCTGGGCTGTTGGACAGATAGAGACACATGCTAGCCAAACAGTTCCCAGAAGTTTCATCCTTCTTGCACTGGTTATCTATAAAAAACTACTTTTTTTTTCAGCCAGATTCTTATTTTCTGAGAATATTTGACAAAATGGGCCTTGCACGTGAGGAGCACATGGTTTAAGAATGTTTTTGTGCCCAGGTATAGACTAGGGCTCTAACCACATGAGAGGATTTGAGACTTGTACACATCAAGCAACAGAAGTTTATGCTTACACTGCTAAGGGGAGGTTCCAGTGTCTAAGCTGACTCGTAGGTTAAACTTTGTGATTTATACAGGCGGTCTGTTTGGACTGCATGTAGCTAATACTGGAAGGGATCTTTTTGAATGTGGTGAAATAACAATGCAGATTTGCAATATAACCATGTTGTGTGGATGTCTTTCTAATGAGCTGTGATTTACTTCTGTGAGGACTACGAAGGTTGAAATAAAGACTACAATTTTCAAATACTGTTTCTTTTTGCATCTTTTTATTGAGAATTTGCTCTTGGCACTTGGTCAGGTCAAATACAATAGACATATCTGTTCTGCAATCCTCCCCTTTCTTTTTTTTAAGAGTGGGAGTGGTGATTTTGTTGTTGTTGTTGTTTTGGTTTAGTTTTTTTGGTTGTTTTTTTGCCTTTGAGGCTGGATTAACTGGACAGCTGGTGCTGGAGATTTTCTCCTCTTCATTAAAGAGGCATGAGTTGCTGCCATGCCAGTCTTCTGATGTCTGTCCAGAAGATTCTTTAGGCGCTGAGACATGCTGAGTTGTGGCTTCAGTTATCCTGGCAGGTTGTTAGAGACAAAACAAAAGACAGGAGTTGCCACTCTGATAACAGAAGCCTGTACAGAAAATTCCCTAAGGAATACATAAAAATGTGAACTGCTTAGGAATACAGCATCATTTCTACTCAGGAGCTACCTAAATGTGTTCTGCATATTTTTGAGAATTCCAAATTTGTGATTGTATTCACTTTTGATGCTTAGTAGATATTATAAAATGATTGTTTATGGGGTAAAAATAAAATAAAGCGTTTGCAGTTGATTATAATTTTTTGTCTAAAAAGCAGGAGATTGTTAACTGATGCCAATCAAATCTGGCACCAGTGTCTTTTGGGTTTGATACACTGTTACTGCCCATACATATGTGGTATCATATATTTAATATATTAACTATTGGTGTACAGTTAAATAATGCTGAATTTAAGAAATAGTCCAAGTTGCTGACTACAGTTAAACCTGTCACAGGTAACCTGTCAAGGTTTAAGCAGGCTGTGGAGCTTAGTATGTTTCCTAGTTCCAGCAGTAAAATCTCTTGCCTCAAGATCTGACTTTAGGCTAAGGATCTCTGTTTATGCCAAACAAGCCAAAGACAACTGGTTTCAGTACCAGTTTTCAGTCTGCTTTGTGGACTTTTACTTAAGAGTGTCATCAGTTCTGCAGTCATGATGGCACAGTTTGTCTTTTTTTTTCCTTCACAAACTAACGGGTAAATTGACTTGGTCTGATAGAATTATGTAGCTTTCTTGTTACATGGTTAAACCTAGAGTTGGGAGGAAGTTCAGTGTTTTGGAGGGGAGGTGTGGAGAGATGGATTTACTACTGGGTCCTGCAAGGCTGTGGGCCTAAGAAGTATAGGGCAATATCTGAAGGGTTGAGTGTGTGTTATGAACACTTGTTTAAGACTGAAGTTAAAGTAAGTTTAAAAAAAAAGTAAATATTTATATTTATAAGACTGACTTTTAGGATCTGCAAGTCCTCAGGACTGGAGTTAATGACAGATTGCCAGATTGGATTGCTTTTGGTTAATTCTGAGTTAATATCATCCCTTGAGTATGTTTCTGAAAAGGAATGGATATAAAGTTTAGGATAATTTGGCTCAAAAGATGAACTTTTGATGAAGATCTGTGGGACAGTAATGAAGGCTTGAGCTACTCTGGCAAAGAGGTTTAAATGTTTCTGAGGGGTTTTTTTAAGAAAAAAAGCAAGCATGTGCTAGAAAGCTGAAATCATTCAAGAGCAAAACAAATCCAGCAAGGTTGCTGATAGGGTGCAAGCCTTACCCATGAAAAGTAAAATTGTAAAGCAAGATGAATTGTAAAATGCTACTAGTAGGCCTGGAGTGCAGATTTTGAAATATAAATAAAAACACTTCTATACTAGAATAGTCCAGAAGATCAAGTTTAACTCGAAAGTCCAAATACTGTTGCATTGCAGTTTTGAATTTTGAGTTGAGCTGATTTTTCTGGTAAAAACCATAATTTCTACTAAGTAATTAAAAAAAATTAAAAATCCCCATAAGAATAAAAAATTTTTGGTACATCTTCATATGTCCTGGATGCTCCTTTTCTGCAAATTGGTCACAAAGTTCCTGACTACATGGTCTTACAAAAATGTGCTTCAGGACTATCTAAAAGTGCACATTATTGAATTTGGAAGATCTATAGGTTATTGTCAACATTTTATTAATGACTTTTCTCAAGATTAACTTGCTATGTAATCAAAAGTATGTGTGTTTTATGGAATTATAGGGAATTGTTTGATACTATGAAGGTATTGCCTCAGAATGTGGTAGAACCAGAGAAGAATGCTGAGGGATAATTGGCAGGATGGAACTTTTTTCAAGAATAACAGCTCAGTTATGCTCAGATCTTTTAGGCTGAAAAAGAGATAATGGAGAAGAAATGTGAATGACAAAAAGAGAACAGGAGGTAGCTGTATCTTCCAGTATGAGAATTAAGGGCTGCCAAACTCAGCAAGTGCTTGGCTTGGGATGATTGAAAAAGCATTTTCTCACACAGCATGAAGTTAAGCTGTGGAAGTCATTGATCCAATGCATTGTATGTAGATAGTAAAATTTATGTGAGTTCAAAAGCAATTGGACAAATAGGTGACAAATTCAAATTATTAAGACTTATTATATGCAAAGACATTACTTCTTTTCAAGAAATTCTTGACCCATGAATCTTTGGATTGTAGAAGAACCTTCCCACAGAACACTATGTACACTCTATCCCTGTATACTTGTCATGTTCTTAAAAGCTTACTCACTCATCTGCTGTTGGCTGCTGCTGGGAGACGGAGTATTGAACTAGGTGGATCTTTGGTTTGACCTTGTATTCTTCTTCTTACAAATTAGATTACTTTTGTGTATCTTTTTTTAAAAAACCTCAACCTTAAAAAAAATCTGAAAGTTAAAGGGACTAATGTCTGCTTCCAAGAACAAATATAAATTAGCAACTAAAGAAATAATACATTTTATGAGTCCTTGTTTCTGACATAATTTCTTGGACCCAAATCAAGGCTGTAGCTCAGATTGAGATGCCATGTTAGATTAACTGGGAGTGCTAACCCAGTTTAAAGTGTTTTGTTTTTCTGAAAGAACTTGGAAGATCTATATTAATTTTTAATCAAGATCAACAAATTGAGGCACTCAGGCTGCAACTCTTCAGTGACATCGACCTGCTGATAACTTATGGGCAGAGATTTCACAATTCCTGATGTGGGAGGGGACCTCTGAAGACCATCTAGTCTAATCTGTTCAAAGCAAGGTCAACTGTAACAGGTTACTCAGGATGTTGTCCAGTAAGGTTTTGTGTAACTCCAAAGATAGAGACCCCACAACCTGTTCCAGCCTCACTGTAAAAAAAAAAAAAAGTGCTGTTGGGTTTTGGTAGGGATTTTTTTCTTAAGTATAAATTGAATTTCTTGTATTTCAGTCTTTGCCTGTTGACTCTTGTCCTCTGACTGGATATCACTGAGAAGAGTCAGGCTCCAATTTTTTTTACATCCTCACACTAGGTATTTATACACATTGATAAGATCCCCCAAGACTTGTTTTCTCAAAGTTGAACTGTCTGAGCCCTCACAGCCTCTCCTCATAAGACAAGTGCTTCAATCCTTTAGCCATCTTCATGGCCCTAAATTGTGTCTCTGAATTAAATCTCCTTAAAAAAAAGCCATTAACTTTTAAAGACAAGATTTGAGAGTTGATTGCTCCTTTTTAAACTAAGCTTTTGTACTGGGTTTGATTCTTTCCAGTTTGATTGAGATGGCCATGTGAAGGAGATAAGAGATTTCTTGGTATTGTTGTGGTTCTTACAGATGATGTAACACATTCGACTGTGACTTCATTTACAAAGATAGAATTGTATACCATGTGGGCAAGCAATACTAAGTGCTCTGAATAGGAGCATCATCTATTCCACTTGGGCTTATAAATGTGTATATCTTACAAGTCAGTTTTTTTGACTGACATAGATGTTGAGTTCTTGTACAAAATTTAAGTTTACAGTTGTCAGACGTGTGAAAGAGATGTTTTTTCTCTGTGGAACTGTTCTGAATATAACCATGTCTGTAGCACTGTTTAGTGTTTAATTATATATTCAGCACTTTCTCGGTAAGAGAAAGGTCTATCTACAGAAATATGCAGAAGGCTTTCCTTCAGTATGTCTTTTCTTCAGAAGACCTTTAGACTATTATGGTGTGTTTGCCTTGTTTTAGGCAATTAATTTTAAATGCAAGTTACTGCATTCTGTGTATCTAAGCTTTTGCACAGTTTTGATCAAGTATAGTATAACTTTCATTTTCTTCTAGTGTTACATATTTTTCCTGTAGTACTTGAACTGTTTTATTATTCCTCTTCAGCACTACTTGCTTTCATGAAAAATCAATGTCTATTTCTATAAAAGTAGCAAAATTGCTAAAATCTATTGCACTAGTTAAAGATTTTTCACTTATCCTTGACAAATATTAGCTGACTAATTCCAGAAAGCTAAAAACCATTATAGTCCAGGTAAAGAAAAAATGTCAACTAGAAAAGAAACTAATAATTATTTTTAAAAGAATATGTATTTCTTTAAGTTCATCTGAATTTATTAAGTAGGCAGCTATTTCAAAGATCTGAGTGTTAAATTAGAGGAGGGAAGCCTTGAAAAGGAAAATGTTAACATTTGAAAGATGGAGAGGTGCCATTTGCCCTTTTTCACTTCAGTAATTCTTAATAATTTCATTCTATACAATTTTAAGATTGAGCTACAGTTATATTGGAGGTTAGGGATGGGGACACCCCAGAGTGGAGACATTTGGAGACTTCTGTAGGCTGTGTTACTCCAGGAGTTAGGATGAGGGCTGCTATCTCTTCAGGCATGGATGTCATAATTCTCTGAGATCCATGGGGTTCTCCTCCCTCCTCTGTCCAGTGAGAGGTTACAGAGTGGAGGTTAGGATTGGGGGAAGAAAAACAAAACAAATCAAAAACCCACACACACACAAACAAAAAAAAAACCCCAAACCCCAACACAACAGTGTAGAGAACTTTGAAGGCTCTTATAGGTTGTTACAGCTAGTAAATTTAAGTGAGGACGGTTCTTCCTTTGGTGGGTATTGTCTTGCTTTGACCTCCATGAAGAGGTCTCTACTTCCTGTTCTACCTTTTCTGTTACTGTTTATATAAAAACCAATCCCATATTTGAGGAATTATTATAATTATAGTACAGTCTGAGCTTGGCAGGTCTGGTAGATTTGATTGTTATGACTTCCAACAGGACTCTGCTGGTTCTTATTCCACGGGCTGTCTGTTCTCAATGCAGCATATTTTAAAATGTATAGAAATACACAGTGACTATTAAAAACCCAACCAAACAAAAAACCTCCAAACAAACAAAAACGCCCATGTGATTGTATTGCCTGGCAGCAGGAATTTAAGACAGGATTGCACGATTCACAAGATAATTCTTATTGCATCCTTTTATGTAAATTCTTTAGTTACACATTGAGAATTTTTTGGGGCAAACGTGTTTCACAAACAAGAGTTTTGTAACCAATCATACAACTGGCTGATATTACTGTATCAGTAGTATTTCCAATGACTTCTTAAACTTAAGAACAGTTAGTTAAAAACTTCTGCAAAAGGAACCTCAGAATTTGTGGATTTATTGGCTTTTAATTAATTTGCTTTTTTTAAGCAATTAATGACACTATCATGCTACAGTCTAAGCTTAGCTTGTACACAATCATTATACACACTATTAGACATAGCAGTAACATGTGCAGAGCCAAAGGCTGTGGGATTTTTGTGCAACCACTAATGGGACATATACCAAATTTTGAAATAATAGAATTTAACTGAAACTCTTGGGAACGGTTTTTCTAACAACTTCTTACTTAACAAATGTTTAGAGAATTGTTAATGTATATTTCTTGAATTTAGATTCGTTGATCATATTACTTCACCCTTCTGTACTTTAATCACTAGGAAAGTTTCTATTTTTTCAGAAAACTGCACAGTAATTAGTATAATGCTTGTTACTAAGTATAGTTAGTATAACACTTTGCAAGTTTCATTATTTCCACTCTTAAATGAAGTCACAGGGGAATGGCCTTTGCCAAATTATATAATGCTTCATGTACTTTTTCTAACCAGCTAAAACTAAAAAAGAAAGTCATAGATATATTGTTGTTAGTGTGTACCTTTGAAAGCTGTTAAACACATTATTTGGATGGTACTAAATTTCTGTAATGTGATGTGATGATAAAGGGTTGCACAACACACAGGTTGTTGCTAGGGTTTGGCAGCATATGCAAATTGCCAGAACAAATCAAAAGACCTCTGAAATAAGAACCAAGTTAAAAAAGTTTCAGGCACACTAGGAGAATGTGAGTGGAATTCTCATGATAGTTGAGAAGTTTTTTTTAAAAGGAGAACCAAAAAGTTTAATGCCCTTAAGTTATTCTATTTTCTTCTAACAAGTAGACCAAAGTTACACAGCAACCACAAAAATATGAGAAAATGGTATGTAGATCTTCTACATTGTAGCATAAATTTGATTAATGTATTCTAGATGAAATTACTAAAAAGTTGATTTTTTCCCCCCAGATTGTCTTTTCTATTTGACAGTCTCAAGCAATGCATCCAGTAAAGATGTTTAGTTGTCACTAACTGTCCACAGCTGCTCTAAATGGACTAGAAGAACTCAATTGCTTTGTAGTTTAACTCTTAATTTGCATCTTTAGTAAATTGTGATTTAATACAGGTTTATGGCTTCTATGTTGGACTCCACAAGAGCAATTTTCATTATTATGATCTGTAAAGCATATTGGTTTAGGTATATCTTTCTATCATATATTAAGTGTTGAAACAATAACCTTTTTTTGCAAGAATTTCTTTTTCTTTGGCTACTTCACATTGGATTCTTGCCATGTTTCTGCGTGAGAAAAGACTGATTTGTCCTCTTGCTCATAGAAAGAACATTCAAGGCTTTTATTGTACTTGATGACTGGGGATTAATCCTGCTATCTATTCTGGAAGTGGTGTTATTTTTAGAGGAAGTTCTGTCTACCCATTTCACAATGAGTGGTGACTGCTTTTTAAAGATGGAAAATTTCCTCCATTCCTCAATGCTGTGGGGTGGGGTTTTTTTTAGTGGAGTTTGAGCTGATGGTGGTTCTTGGTTAGATGAATGAAGCAAATGGGTTTTTTGTGCTTTTTGTTCAGTTTGGTTTTTCCTTTTTATTTTCTTTTTTATTTGGTGAGACTTTGGGTGGACCATAGATTCATAGAATGGTTTGGGCTGGAAGGGACCTTAAAGATCATCCAGTTCCAACCCCCCTGCTGTCAGCAGGGACACCTTCCAGTAGACCAGGTTGCTCAAAGCCTCATCCAGCCTGGCCTTGAACACTTCCAGGGAGGGGGCATCCACAACTTCACTGGGCAACCTGTTCCAGTGTCTCACCACCCTCACAGTGAAGAATTTCTTCCTAATATCTAATCTAAACCATAATAAACCAAAGTAGCATACTATCAGTACCTGGAGTAGAAAATATATTAATAGCCTATAAAGACCTTTCTGGACATGCAAACTGACAAATCTGTGTACTTGTTAGTTGGAAAATGCTATTGAATAGCTTTTGCTTGAACTGAATCAGTTTTCTATGGAAAAGCAAATTGTTATAATAGTTTTGCAGTGAAAATTGCCAGTTGAAGGCTAATTTGTTAAAAGGATTGAAGTCTATTGAATTACTTTTCTAGTGTAGTATGTGGAAAGTATTCTGGCTTTTCAGAAATGGTGAGGTAGAGCTGTAAATGTGATAGCTGCATACAAATTAGTGCAGCAAGCTGCTTATTTAGCTTCCTCAATATCAACCTTGTGTGTAATCAGCATGTCTTTGAGAAAGGAAAGATTTCTGGTGATGGTAACCAGTTAGCACAGAGGGACCAACACTCAGCAAGAGGACAAACCTTATGATTTAATATTGGTTTGAAGATGCTGACAGTTTGGCCAAACATGTATTAAGCTGTCGGGTGCTTCCCATTTGAGTTTTTTTTTGTGCTATTATTGCCAGACATCGTAATTTCTGACTTGGGCTTTATGGAATTTGTGGAAATAGGAAGTTTGGAAGTTTGCTTTCTCCTTATTCTACTTTTATGCAGCCTCTGAAAGTAGACTTTTTGCTATCTCATTTTTTTCACTAGATGCTGTGTAATGTGAAGTGATTCTCAATTTTCTTAGTTCCTGGGTGGTGTGGAAACTCTTTCAGTACTCTTGAGTGAAAGTCACTACAGTGATGTAATCCTTTCAGGTACCTTGTAAGAGATTGATTCTAGATATGAGTGGGAAGAATCACAGTAAGTATTTTCAAGGTGAAAACCTTTCTCTTTGAAATTCTTACATTCTGTTTCATCCATTGTTTTATTTCCTTCATGCTCAGGGAGCAAGTTGTTACGAAGCCTTTTGGAAATGTGTCTTTCAACCCTGGGTACAGTGACCTTGGGAAATCAAGTTCAGCCAGCAACTCTTGCATGCTTTCTCTAACCAGCTGAAGTACTAATGAGTAATTAACAGAAGTGGAAAAATTTACAGCAGGTCTGTGTTATACACTCAGCACTGTGAGTAATATTTTGCTGCTGTTAGGTATCTCTCAGCTTGACATCTGATGATATATCTCAGATGTTTGAGTTGAACTGAGACTAGAGAGATGGGCATCTGGGGTACAATTTGTGAGTTTAGAAGCATAGTGTGAGGAAACCTTGACACCTAGAAGGAAAAATTTCCATTGTCTTCAAAGCCCAATGTGAACCCTGGTGTTTTACTATGATGGCAGATGACACCAATTTGATTTCACATTATAAATTAAAGCTTTGAGAACTGGTGTATGATGGAGAATATGTCTGCAGGAGTAGAAGGAATAAAAAGCTTTCTTGTGAATGTTTAGCCTTAATTTATGCTTCCTAATGTAAACAATGTAAATATTTTCAGTAAATATTCTTGCAGACTGCAATAATCTGAAATAATTTTGGTACTGATACAACTAGAAGATCACTAACTCCTAAGCTTGGAGAAAGTGTAGTAAACATTTTGGCATCCAAGAATGTGGATTTTAGCAGTAAATTAAGAACTCCAAAAGTATATGCTTTGGCTTTGATGTAGCTAAATAAGTTGAACCACAGAGACTTGAAAGAATTTGATAAATACTCTATGAGAAAATCAACCTCCCCTCAGCAGTCTAATAAATAATTTTCCCCACTCTCTTTTAACTTTTTTTTTTTGCAGAGGAGTGGAATAAAAAGGCTGCTACCAAAACACTGAACTTCAAAAACTGAGCCCTAAAAAGCCATGTGAGCCTAAAGTCTTCCCACATAGAGATGGAAGATTCTAGACATAGTCTATTCCCTTAATAATCTACATATCTAATCTCTTTCTTGCTGGCATTACAGTGCTTTGACATTGCAGTGTAGCACTGTATGATTTATCAGAGTGCTACAGCAGAAGCTGTTGTACAGGATTACAGGATATACCAGTATACAGTATTTCTGTACTGGAACTATTGCTTTCTGTGATTGTTTACTGTTGTCTGTTTGAGCATGTGTGATGATAGATTAAGTAACCAGGTTGTACTGTGGGCCTAGTTTCAACCAGAAGTTACACTATCACAGTAGCGATTTTAACAAGGGCAGTATGCATGGGGAAAATCAGGAGTGGTACAAGACAATATAACAGTACCTACGCTAACTGGTGAAAGTAGAAACAGTGGATAAAAATCAGAGTCTACTGGACATATACTACTGGGGTTTTTTTTTCCTTGTTGAGTCATGGAAAATAGAGTATTTTGTGCAAGTTTTTGTGTCAGCTTCCCTAATGCTCCCTCTCACTAGAGTGGTTGGCCTCTCTTCCCCACTGTTGTAGTTACTCTCGCTGCTGATGCTTCAGACATCGGTAATTTAAAGAGAAGTCAAAGCTGTAGAAAGGTAGCAGGTACCACAACAAGGCAGCAGGAGAAGCTGGCCCTGGATTAGAAGCAAGTGCTCCTAAAGCATCTTTCTTAGTCAAACAATTGTATGCACTATTACAACAAATGTGTTTCTGCGCTGATTGAACTTTGACTTTGTGGGAAAGAGAAACAAAAAACCCTTTTGTTTTCTCTTCTGAAACTGAAAGCCATTTACTTGAGAACTTGCACAAAGGCCCAAATGTTGCTCAGCATTGTGTCATTATGAACAGCAGCATAGAAACACTTAAGTATTGCAAAAAGTGAGGTCATAACTGATACTAAAGCTGATTTTCAAATTAATGCATCACAGTAGAAGAGGATTTATAGTGTCAAAAGTGATGGTGCTAAGAACCTGGTATCCATGGTCTGCACACTTCACAGGATTCAGTTTGTGAATTAAGTGTCTGTTAGTGGTTTAATAGCATAAAAGATGAACTCCAAGACCATCTTTAGGATTAGATATGTCCAAAAGGAGTTCGGCTTGGGCGCTTTTGGATCACTTTGCCATGCCAACCAGTGGATAAAAGGAGGCTACAAATTAGATATTTTTTTTTTTTTCCCCCTGAAGTCCTAGATTGCTGATACAGACACACTTCTTGAATCCATGTGTCAAACATAGTATAATTATAAGACTATTAAAATGCAGAGTTAAAAATTGGCTTTGTGGTCCTTGATACCCTTCTATTGAGGGTTCTGCAGAATTTTGTTCTATAGCATGTCTGAGAGAAACGTTTGAAATACTGACTGTTAGAGACAGAACAGTTCTAACAATTCTATGGTTATCTATATATGGTACATGATTTTCTTGTGTGTAAATAGTTTGTTTAGAGTACTCTTTCCTGACTAGATTGCATGGTTCTTTTTGGCTTGTGGACTATTCACAGAAAAATTACAGTGTGGATCTGAATCAACAAATGAGACATCAGAATCGAGGAAAGGCTTCATTGTGTGTGTTCAAACAGAAGCTTAAATCAGCAAACAGCTCAAGGGTAAATGTTTTCGGGTCTTAGAGTATCACCTGCAGGTAACACACAGGCTGGGGAATACACCTATTAGCAAATACTTCACATTACATAAACTTCTAGCGATCATCTTTGAAATCTGGCTTTCTTAATGGTTGTGAGTAGTAGTTTTGAAAGCTTTGGTGGACTCTATGGTGCTATGTTGTAGATGTGAAAATAAATTTAAGAGTGAATGTTGTCTAGGTAGGGAGATGCAAAGTCTTAACTGGATCTGATCAGCTATCTTAGTGCTAATAATTTTTAGGGATTTTGGTATGAGTGGCTTTCACTTAAAGATTTCTTGCATATTTCTGTCTGCTTTAGATTCTGGAAAAACCCAGAGGTTTCTAAACCTGTCCAAAACAAATTGGAAATACTTAACACTCTTAATTCAATAGTAACACATGCACTTCAGAATTATAGTTAACATATGTAGTGATTGTCATATGAAAAGGTTTATTTAGGCACAGGAATCATAACTAATGATGGATGTCAATGGCTTTTAGTTTCAGAGCATAAAACTTAGCTCTGCTTATAGGATTTTCTTAACACCTATCATTGAAGATTAACCTGATCTCTCTAGAACAGGAAATTAAAGATCTTTGACAGTCATCTTCAGATTATGAGTGGGAAGGCAAGATGAAGAGTCTCTTAGCCCCTTCACATGCGCCTTTCTCTTCTGTTTCCTAAGTAGAGGTAGGAAAAGTTGTAGGGAATTAAAAAAAAAAAAAAAAAGCTAATAGTACTGACAAGCAATGCATCTTTTGTCTGGGTTATGGTACTTTTCACTTCTCTGTGTTATTCAAGTATCTGAAAGTGCTTTTATGTTCATAATTCAGCTTTCAAAGATTGTACCTGGGAGTAGGTAAGTTATTTTAATTTATCAAGAGTGTCTTAATCCTTGGGTAGTACCTGTAAATATTTAACAGTGGCTACTACAACCTCTTCTTAGTCTTCCAAGGTACCCATGGGCATTACTGCAATGCAGGTAATAATGTTACGTTGATGGCAGTAGAAGAATGTTGCTTCAATAACAGTCTTCCTAACTTACTCTCTGGTAAAACTGGTTTTTGTGATGGGCCTAGCCCCACCACAACAAAACTATTGAGGTTCTTCTTTCTGAAGGTTCTCCTAAAACACTGTCTTGCTTTTCTACCTTCCCCAAGGCTTCTTTCTTTTAGAAAGAAGTGAAAAAAGTGCACCATGCTGTCATGGGCTACTGAAATGTTATTATAGTCTTCTGTTTGTACCAGTGACACCCTTCTGCTGCATGGTTTAATCAAGAACTGGTTTACTTCTGTTGCTTTCAAGAATTAAAATAGAGTTGTTGTTTTATGATTGCTGACAGGAAGCCTCTTCTTCCTGTTTTGCCTGCAGTTCCTTGGATATAATTCTATAGAAAGCTAAATTTGTTGTCCTGGTGGTATTTGATATAGACAAGATTTACATATAAGTAAGATGAATAGGTCAGTTCTTGAGGATTAGGCTCACTGTTGTCTTTGTACCCACTCCTCAAGGTCATGTATATTCTAGTTTTGTGGCAATGTAGAGAGTTAGTTAGTTAGCTGCGTGAGCTTTTTGAGTGGAATGCTGAGTTTAGAATTTGACTTCTCTTAAGGCTGTGTCTTTGCTTTTCCAAGACAGAATGAGTCCCAGTAGAAGATTCCATTCTCTTTTTTTTTCCTCTGGAAAAGAAGCCTGACTTTGTTTCTAGAGACCATAAACAGCAGTGAAATACCGTAACTGCTTTCACCACTCTTTGGGAAAAGAAAGGAGTCCTTAAGTTCTGCCTTCTTAGAGACATGTCCTTGTCATACAATTACTGAGCTTTGTAAGTAGTGGTAGAAAGACTTCAAGGTAAAGGGTGAAGTGTCAAAGAGGAGGAAAGAAGATAGGAGTAGGTTAGGACTTAGTGCCTGCTCTCATCCTTCTCAAGGCTAAATGTTATATGTTAAGGGCTAGTAACTTTTGTGTTTAATACAGCTGTATTTTCTTTGTTGCATTTCTTAAGTTTTAATTTTTATCTAGCTCATGAATTCACCACATAACTGGTTTATTTATCACCCTTCAAAAGAAGCAAAGGTAATGGAGAATATTCTATACATGTTCTATACTCAGAGGTTTTAGGTGTATAAATTAAGAGGTTTGTTACCATTAGTTCTTCTTAGGTACAAAGTATATGCCAGCTACTGCTCCTATAGGTGACCTCCAGGATTCCTGTGAACAAAGCTTGGGTAAGTATGACATCATAATATCTAGATGGCTGAATTTAGGAGAGAAGTGTATAACTCCTGAGCTAGGTAGTGGCAGAGTGTATGTTCAGGCAATAGTTCTAAAATCATGTACCTGCTTCTTTCATTCAGCTTATGGGTAAATAATTTCCTTGGCAGAAAAATAAGAAAATCTGAAATGCAAACCATTCCCCATTATGCAGACATGGGAGCTTCGATGGTTGACATCCTTTAATATCCTAATTTTTAAAGGTACTTGCAACTAGAGCTATTCATTTCTCTAATCATCTGGCTGTTATACATATATTTTAGACATAGCTTAGGTCATTAAATCATAAGTTTGGGTCTGAATTCTTGACAATTTAGGAAACTCAAAAGCTAGATTTGGCTGCTTACATTTTCATTTATCTTGCCTCTAGTATTGTCCTTGGAATTGCATTTGAGATGGAAATTGGAACTAGTCAAATTCTCTGAATAAGTAATGGAGAGTGGGCAGTTGAAAGCACTTATTGACAGCATAAGTGGCTTCTGTGTCTATATTTACAGAGGTATTAATCTGCTTTTTATGTAAAGAACCACTCTTTCAATTATTATTTGTAAGGTTTCATGATTGTAAGTAGTTATGATTCATCACAGGCCTGGTTTATGTTGCCTTGATGCAACATGCTTAAAAAAATAAAACAAACAAACAAAAACCCCCCAAAACAAAACCAAAAAAACAACACAACCCCCAAACAACAAAAACCCCCACCTTACCTAAAATTAATAACAACAGAAAATATGTCATTCCCTTGCTCCTCAATTCCACTATTCCTCAACACACCGTAGGTGCAATTAAGTGGAATGAGGCATGGTGAGTATTGCTTTAAAAGCCAAATTCAACTCTAGTCAGCTGCTGTTAAATCAGAGAAGGTACAGCAAGCACACAGAGTTAGAGAAATAATAGGTGCTGGTTTAAAATAAATATGGGAAAAATTTATTAACTGATTAAATAATTTTTTTCAACATTGCCTTGAAGCAGATGCATCAGATGAGATAAAAACTTGAAGAAGAACAAATGGAGAAAAATAAAATAAGGGCTATGTTATGGTAGTTCTCTATATTGATGTACAGTGCATGCTTATGAGATACTTAATAACTGTTAAACAAGAAGGAACAGGAAAAAATCAGACTCAAAAGGAAATTAATTTTGAAAGTCATTCTTGAATGTCAGAAATCAGATATATAAGGAAAAAGTCTAGTGTCAACTCTTAAGTGTTTTTGTACATGATAGAACTACAGATTTCTTTGGTTGAAAAATCTGACTCCTGTATTTGTCATTTAGTGCTATTTCAAATCGTCTCCCATGTTATTTTCTACCACAGAAATAAAAAGTATGAAAAGAGGAGGAAAATAATTCTGATGAATGAGACAGGAGCAGTTCAACCTTTGCTTTGACATTTCTATAAGAAATCCAGTTAAGTTTCTTTTTTCCAAAAAGATGTAGAGGAGGAGGTTGAAGCTTGGGGGGGGTGGGCGGGTGGAAAACAGCTTTGAGGCAGAAAAATTAGCCCAGACCTTTTCTTAAACAAGCAGACTTTGTTCTCTATAACACCGAGTAAGTTAGAAGCCCATTTAAACCAGGAGTGGCAAGCAACCATGAAGAACCCTGTGCCTGCAGGCTTTGGAAATGGAAGTAACAGGGCAGTATCAGCAAGACAGAACTTACCAGACCAAGTCTGACACAGTGTACATGAATGTTCTGCTTCCTGGACCCAGACTGGTGTTCTGCATCATGCCTAGGAATTTTATCTCTGCCCTTTGGGGAACTTGCAAAACTTAATTTTTTTCTAAACAGAAGTGGACTTGAGCAAATAACCACTTTTTGAATAATGTACAGCAACAAAGATTTGAAACTTGAATCTTGGTTCATTATGCTAGCAAGTAGTCTGACAATTATAGAATGTAGAATTTATAGCTGACACAAACTGTTATTAAATTAGAAATCTGAGTAACTATCTCCAAGATGTATGAAAATCAAATTGAGACACTTCTACTTGGACCTGACTTTCTGGTTCTGAACAGATGGGAGATTTAATGACCTCACAGATGGAAGCTGGAGATACGCTAATTCTCATGAGAGATTGTATCTGTAATTTTTAGAGGCCTGGTTTCTACCCTGAGTTTCGTATATGACTAAGTGGAAAAATGCTTTTAACTACTGAAGGCATTTTTCTTGTTTGTCTCTTACAATTTAAAAAGAAGTTGACTGTGCTGTCAGTCTCTTCAGGAGTGTTCCTCAGTGAGATAAATCATATCTATTTTGCATTGTTTATGAGAGTTTACCACCAAAGGCAGTTCTTCGTTTGACCAGATATATTTAAGGATATCTTCATTAGTTACCGGTTTCCTTAGACTGCAGCATGTTTTTTTGAAAGAACTTTCTGCATTAAGAATAAATGAACTTTCTGAAATGGACTTTGTACCACAAAATTAAGCTTCCAAATAAGCTTTCTCTCAATTCTTTATTCAAGTTCAAGGCAGTCAGTTATTTGATCAAAGAGCTGATAAACTCGATTGTATTCATATTAACAAAATCACATATATAGGTGTCAAAACCATGGAAAATTGTAATACTGTCCAAAATTTGTACAGGTGATTCTGAAATGAGCATCAGGGTCCCCCATTCTGAGCCATAGGCAGCTGAAGCAATGTCACAATCTCAGTTCTGAGCCAGACTGTCTACACAGAAAAATCTCAATGTTGAACATCTGTCTCCTCTTCATGCAGAGGAAGGCAATCCTTGCCCATCCATGTCCTGGCAAGACCTTTCAGCTAAGGAAGATGACATTGAGAAGTTATTTTCTCCTTTTGCTCTTTATCAGAGTTTCAGCTAACAGGGGATGTCTGAAGGAGGGAAGAGATGGATACTGTGCAAAATCTGTGTTAGAAGGGAAAGAAATGAGTCCCACAGAAAAATGCTCTAGAAGATGATAGAAAGTGATTTTTAATTTTTTTTTCCCCCCATCTTGTCCAATTTTATTCAAGGATTCTGCAGTAGAATTACATAGCAGACTTCAGAAAAAAGTATCACTCCTAGTATGATTCCAATGTTTCTGTAGAACTTGAGGGATTAATTATTACAATAGAATTCAAATTGTACTGTGCTAACACAGCTTCAGTTCTAGATTATTAGTTGAAATATGGGTGTGTGACGCTTGAGTCAGAATATGTTCTCTTTTTTGTATATAAAAATCAAGGATTCCTATTTTAACTGCCACTGGTTTATGTCCTTTAATCTTGGAGCAAAGGATACAGGCTGACTCTTTCAACTGTGCCTACAAATGATATGTTTTTCAGCATGTATTGAGGAATAGAAGTAGGGCTGTTTGGGGCAGAGGAAGCCTTTGTTCCTATTGCTTCTGCTCTATTTGTTCAGTAGCTATTTAAGAGTTTGGCTTCATTTGTGGTTAAATCAATATTGTTAATGAGTATATGTGATGAGGTTGTTAAAAACAAAAGCAAAAACCAATCCCAGGAGCACTTGGGAGCAGGGGGGGAACCTAATAGAATTTCACTCATGTCAAAGTAAGGTCTGATTCATGCATGTTTTAAGGCTCCACAGAATTATTTTATCAAGTAAAGAGAATAAAATAGTTCAATTGGTGCATGTGAAGTGCAGGCATCTCTGCTAATTGAAAGAGAAAATGAGAACTGATAGAAATAACCTCTTCACATGAGTTTATCTTATCTATGAGATTAGTGAAAGGAGGTTAAGAAAGCCCAGTCTAACATGCAGGATCAGTTAACCTTCTGGTACTCGTCTGAAAGTTAAGCAGCCACCACTTCACTTATGGGGAGGAGGGGTGGGAAGGAAAAGTCCAAATAGGGATGCAGACAACCAAAATGAACTTGCAAATACTCCCCAAGTTATTTTTGCAGAATAAGTGTTATTAGCTTTTCAAATAGAACTGGATTTCCATCCTTTGCTGTTGTTTGATGGCAAAATGAACAGGTGAGGCATAATGAATGTGCATTCTGTTTTGTCCATCTTTTTAATCCTGCCTCCACCTGGATTCTTGTAGTATGCCAGATTCATGTTTGCTGTAATTATTTTCAATTTAGTTATGTTGATTTACAGTAATGGAGAGTTTGACCTGGATTTTCAAAAGGCTGGCTAACTGAAAGGAAATATCAACAAGTATGCAAAGGCTCTTTTATAACCGCTATGGGGTAATTGGAATATTTTGGTAGATTAAAAAGAACAGCAACTCACTGAGGGAATTAAATTAAGCTAATGAAAAAAAGCCTTTTACTTAGAACCAATAAAACATATTAAACTTTGCAATAATCTGTCTGAAGTGGTTTTGAAGTCCTGTGGCTTGATTTTATTTGAAGTAGAATTGGATGGTATGCTTAACATACTGTGGTAAGCGATCTTGAACTGGTATGGGGAAGTATTAAATTGCATGTTAGATATTTTTTCACTCAGCTCTTGCAACCAAAGAGGAATTAAGACTGAAGACCTGCATGAATGATCCAGGCTTTGCATAGTTGATAGATATTGACTTTTTGGGGTGGTGGGGGGGGCGGGCAGGAAACGTGAAACAAAACTAAACCACCATTCAGTGATTCCCCAGTTTGAGACAGAGAGTGGTTCCTGATGGTAAACCCCTTTGTATGCTCTCTGATGTGTTTGTAATAACTGTAATAATCTGCTATGATATGCTTTGCATATTCAAAAGTCCTGGCCATTGTTAGTAGGATACTGATCTAGATAGATCATTGACCTTTTTGCATGGTAAATCCTGTGATCTGTGTGTTTACTTTTCATTTTTCCTTCTCATCAAATGATTTTCATGTAAAACAACGTTGAAATTGTCCTGTTCAAGGAGTAATGAATATTCAGATGGCTACAAGGCTGCTTGAATTCAGGTTTCCTTTCTCTTTCCTTTCTTTTCCTCTGCCTGCAGATAAAGTGGCAAAGTGAGAAACAAATAATAGAAAAAAATTCATTAGTACTTCACATTTTGATCTTTCTATTGTTATGATCACTTTTTGTTGCAAACATAACCACAAAAGTTTTTTTCAACTTTATGGACTTTTAATTTTTTTTTTTAAGTGTTTACTTTCTTTTTGGGTTTAAGCTGCCGTTTTGTTTCATCATGACTTATTGACAGAAAATCCTGTAGAAAAATGGCATTAATGATTAAAGATTCCCTTAGGAAATCTCTAGCAGACAAAAAACTTTACTAGCTATAGCTATTCCTCCTTTGTTCTTTTTAGCTATGCTTACCACAATACCAAAATGTCATTCTTCGTAATTGGAATAGCCACATCTTGTATCCGATAGTTTCATATAAAATATTATTTAAATGCATTTATTTCATAATGTCTGTTAAGGTGAGGTGTTCTGCCTGCCTAAAACTGTTGCTTCTGTCATGTCCTTTATGTAAATAGAAGACAGGAGATTGGGTTTTGCATTGTCAGAATGTCTACTTCTCATATACTTCGTCATACAGCTTTTTCTTGTGGTCACAATGCACTTGGAAGATAATTTACCTTTAATACTTCATGATTTTGTACTCTTTTACAGAGATTGTCACTGAACCCAAGAAGGCTTATCATAACTTTCCTGTCTTCTTAGGGAAAAATGCTTATCTACTGAATTTTATTCAGCTTTGTTTTATGCTTATACTTGTATTTGCAGATTTCTGTTGTAACAAATTAGGAACAGAAAGTTTCCCAACTTTCTGTTGGGAAAGAGGAGCCACTGCCTCCTTCAACTTTTATCTAACAGATAAAGTAAGGGATGTTTGTTCTAGTGTGCCTGTGGCTTATTAATGCTGTTGTCAGAAAGCAGGCACGTTTTGAGGCAGACTACAGGTGGTGTTGACGTTTATGGATCCCATTTTCTTTAAGTATGCTGCTTTAGAATCAAGACAGTATTCAAAAGCTGCCTTTCAGAACAGTTTTATTGCTCTTTGAAGGGAGAATTTTGTGAATTCAGACAATTAGCATTTTTAACAGCTTGCACTTTAGAAAGGGGGTAAGGAAGTCAGCACCCACAGTTCTGCCATGAGGGATTAAATAACTTTCAAACTGGAGGCATTCTCAGCTCATTGTAATTAGCTCTCCGATAAAACTTTGCTCCAAAACTCAGTTAAAATGGCATTAACTTCAACTAGTTCTTTTGAAAAATCCAGACCCCCCTTGCTATGCTCCACTGTTCTGGGTTTGTGAGGAACATCATTAAATATGAAAAATGACATTGCTTTAAAAAAATATCTGTAATGAAAATTATGTGCCAAAACAGACAAAACTTTTCTCCCTAATTCTAAAGGCCTCATTTTACTCCTTATAAGTTGTTCTCCAGGTACAGTATGACTGTGTGTGTTGGAAACCTGTGAAGGTAAAGCACGCTAACCAGTAGCTTTGTGGTACATATTTCAGTAAAGGTAACAATTTACTGAGCATTTGCTGGCCCATGATAACCGCCACGCCCATAGTATTCTGTGGTAAATGCAATGTGCATGGTGCAATGTGTCCTTACGTGTTCCTTTTAAGGACAAGAGATAAGTTAATTGGAAGGAAGTACAATGTATGTAAGGCAAATGAGAAATTTTGTTAGCAGTGCCATAAGAGAATGACCACCAATTCCCTTTATTTTGTATCTTTTCTTCTTGGCAAGGTGAACTTTCCCTACTTGCTTTTTCCCCACGCCACTTATAAAAGAACAGATTTTTCTAGGAGCACCAGGGCACCTAAAACAATCTGAACATCATCTTCTCATAGAAGTGATTTAATGCAAAATATTGCACTGACCTTACATTTTATTTCCACATCATTAGATCTCTAAAAAGCATTTTTTTCAATATTTCAGGTATGTGTTGCTATTTTAATCATCCTTTTAAGACATTAATTTGGAGAACACATCTGAGGCACAGCTGAAATATTGTATTTATTTATGTTTTTAGTACTTGGGTAACTACAACAAGTGCATGGGTTTTTACCACCCCATTTAAAAATAAACTGCATCTGGGTCAGAGTAAAAGCTGGAGAGATTTTAGCCCAGCTGGTGTGTTGTGGTTTTTGTTTGTTTCCCTCTGCAAAGTAATAAGTGAAGAATTGTCTTGAGAATTGCTGAAATAGTTTCCTGTATGATACCATGATTTTTAAAAATGTTAGGTTGTATCTTGCTGAGTTGTAAATCCTAACATGAATAAAGGAAAGACAAAACTCATCTATGGTGTTATCACGTGCCTCAAGCAGAATGATGAGAGGGTGATTTTTTTTCTTTAATAAATAAATTACTTGTTTACAAATAATAAAAACTTAGGACACTTTATGTTATAATGGGAATAGTTGCTGAATGATATTCTTTAAACTTGAAAATCTAGTTTTGAGAACAGGAAGTATCCAGGATTCTCCCTGGACGATCAAAGAAGGCTTATTTAAATTCCAGTTGTTTGAAATGCATTGCAATTTGTAAACTTGCAATATGAATTTGCACTTCTATTAAAAAAATATCAAAGGCGTCTCCCAAGGCTCTTCAGGTGTGAGGATTTTTTTTAGATGGGCAAACTAAGGCATGGAATAATTAATTAGTTGTTCCAAGTCAGTTAGCTTAGGCCAAAACTATAATAAAAACTCCCAAGTGTCCAATATACAGCATAGATCAGTAAACAAATGGTTTCTTACATTCTCTGCTTTAAAACCAATGTATACATTTTTACTTTTTGAGCTCTTTGTGGGAGGGGGGAACTGCCCAAAAAAACCCCAAAACCAAATAACATGCTTCCACAGTTACGTTCTGTTGAATTTCTGTACTTTAGCCTAAAGGTCAAATAGCTTTGCTTTAAATAAACAAACTAGATAAATCCAGGAAAAAATTGGAATAGAAAATCTTGTTTCTTCAGATTATTTCCCCAAAATCTGTAGCCCAATACTGACCTGGCCTATGTTAAAAGTTCGTACATAGCCTAGAGAAACAGACAGAATTGTTTCATTAATTTCAAGACATTTCAAGACTATAATTAAGTCATCTTCAGTATTTTCAATCCTTTTCTCACAATGTCTCTATGAATAAAACATCTCCCAAATGGTATATTGTCTATTTTTTAAACATCCTTCTGGATTCCTCTCTGAACTCATTCTAAATAAAGATACCATCTTGAACACTACAGTAGGTCAATTTGCTTTTTACAAATTAGAATTTCTGCAATTAATTGGACAGTTTCTAAAATATGGCACTTCAAGGATTCATAATTGTGTCTTAAGACTTGTACAAATACATGAATGAATTTTTCATGCATTCTTGATTTGTTAAAATGTGTTCATTTCTCAGTAGATAGAGAATAATAGGGAAGATACTAAAAAAGGCCTCCATTTGTGGGCGTAGGAGTAAGAAAAAACTTAAAAGGTATTATTCAAGACAGAAAGGAATCTTTAGATGAGAGAAAGAAAGCTTGGTTGTAGTACAGCAGTAGTTGGTAGATGGGGGACTTCATGGAGTTGGAGTGGGGAGATCTCAGAGATGGACTGTGAGGGAGAAGAATATTAAGAGGTGAAAGGGTGACCGTAGAGAGAGCAGTGATTGTAGCTGGTATATGTAGAGGAGAGTGAAAGGGAGAAGGGAAAGCAAAAAGCAAAGGATTTTGTAGCTCAGTTGGAATTAAGTTTGGTGCTAATCAACTCCAGCTACATTTCATAAGGTAACTAGCCCTAGAATCAAGAGCCCTTACTAGGGATTAAGGTCAAGAAGTTTAACACTTTTGGGTGTCATATTATCGAGTGACTGAGGTAAGTGTCCTTAATTAGATGCACAGGCTCTATATGCAGTATGTGGAAAGAGAGAAGTACTTATTGAATGTGAGTTTTACTGGAACTAAGAAGGTGGTCTAGGGTCTGTAAATTTGACAGCAGGAAATTCCTGTGAAAAGGGAAATTTAATTTGAAAAAGAGAGAGCTAGAAAATCTTCTACTGAGAAATCCAACTTAATATTTTACAGCTTTGAAAGGCTGGGGAGCTAATGCCTGTGCTCTCTGCACATTTTTTCATCCATATAAGTCCTGCTCCTTGGCTACCTATATGTTGTTAAAACTCACTATTTATCTCCAGAGATGAAGTCACTTGCTGTCCATCTATAACTGACAGTTGGGGTATTTTTGTTTACTAGAAAAAAAAATTCTAACAAAAATCTTGTTTTTTCTTTTCTATTCTTGGAGCCAGATTTGCATTTACAATGGTCTGAAAAAACTTTAAATTCATAGTAACTGGGTGGACAATTTCAACAGTTATTTTTAATTCAAAAGAAGACAGCTGATCAATAATGCATGTTTTTTTTCTGTTCGTTATTGGTAGGCTGCAAAAACCAGAAATGTGCTTTTGCATATAAAGTACAGCATCATCATTAAATAAACAACAGCTTACTCCATTGGCTTTCTACTTGATAATGCACAACAGTACCAAAAACAGAGGGAAGACTTTTATTGTTAAAATATATTTGCTTTATTGTTAATGATGATTTAGACTTAAGCTATGGATTCTCCTTATTTTGTACATATTTAATTGAGATCCTGTTGAAAGTCTGTCACTTTCTGTTGCAAAAGAATTGCCATTCTTGCTGATTTTTGGTTCATTTATGTTTTGGAAGGAGGCTACCTGAAAAAAACCCCAACCAAACAAATTGTTTTCTTATTCTCCATTTAGTTCTAATAAGTGTCTTAGGAACTCTGAAATAGATCTTTAGTTGGGCTGCTAGAAATTAATATAGATATTTTAAAGTATTAATGTAGCTTTTTTCCTCTTCCTGTAATGGTACCAAAGGAAACCATGAAAGTTGGGATTGTTTTGCCACAGTTTTTTCCATTCTTTCCCATTTAAAAAAAAAAAAAGTTTGGTTTGGATGGCAGCGCTGGCAACTGCTCGTTGGAGCTGTTGGTTGGGCAGCCTGCTGCTGACACACGCAGTGTGCGCTTTTACTGCATCAGTGGGCGTAGTTTCTCTTGTATGCAGCAGCCGAATTTTCACAAAACCTGTAAGAGTAAAATAATCTCTGAAAACTTTATCAGAATTAATTTGCTGGTTCCAAAATTGCATTGGGACATGAAGTACTGGCAGACAGGCAGAGGGACAGCATGATTGGCTCAATTGACATTTTCTCTGGAAGCAAACTAATGTAAGAATATGTGTAATCCTTGATCAGACCAAACCTGTGCCTAGTAGAATGTGATGTTTCCCATAGTGGCCAGCAGTGGATGGCAACAGTGAAATGTAAGGGAGAGGTGGACAGTGATGATACTTTCACATAATGCTATTTTCCTGTGACTTTTGGCTTTGTGATTTCCTGAGCTAGAGGTTTTGCATTTGTATTTAATAGCCCTGAATCAAAAATTCATGGAGAGAAAAAGCAGTTGAGCACATGTAAACTTTTTAGCAGCTACAAAACTATGTTCTGAAGTATTCTACTCTTGAATTAAAAGGTGTGTGAAGGATCAAATGTTTTAGTTATTTTGAACTTGTCTGCCTGTCTGTTTATTTTGAACTTCTTTTGAGAGTCTTACTACTTTGACAAGTAGGAAGAAAAAGAAGTCGCACATAAATAGCAAATTTTAGATGGAAGGAGGCATTGACAGGCACAGGGTATTCTAGATAGTTGGTAGAGAGGGATTCTGGAAGATGAGAAAATAGGATATTTGAATGAAATTGAGGGAGAGAAAAAGTTTAAAGAAAAATCTGTTTGCAAGAGGGAACAATATAAGGAGGACACAGATACTGCTGTTTGTAGTGGAAGAGAATAATGGGGAAAACAATCTTGCAGGGGAAGAGAAGGAAGAAGAGAAGATTACAGCTGAAAGGAGGAATTAAAAGGCATGGGACAACAACACTTCAGAGTGTGTATCACACTGGCTAGTGATGTTTTTGTAATGTCCTTTTTTAAAAAACACAGTTTACTGGAGTAATGAAGTCGTGAATGCTGAGAGACTTTTAATAAAGGGAGACTTTATATTGCATCCTTATTGTAGCTGGTGATTTGTGATATAAAGACTTGCTGTGCTGGGGGCTCTCTTTCTCTTTATGTCCACTTTGTACTTTGATTAGGGTGGCCTGCACATTTCCTTGTAGGAGTTATCATTTGAACCTGAATATAAATCTCAGAGTGGTAGTGTTGGCAGAGGGAGGTGTTTTTCTCTTAAATGTTGTCTGTGTAAATGTGCACAGTGTTCTATTCTGCAAAAGTCCTGGGAGTGCAGCTTTTAACTGATCTTTTACAAAGTCAAAGAGTGAATCCATACCAAAAAAAGAAAATTAAAAAACATGCTGCTCAAAAGCTATACCCTAAGGTACTTGATTTTATGCCTGTATGAGCATTAAAAGAAAACAAACTGGGAATCACTTTCTTATTTGTGTGCTAAAAGAAATTGAACTTCACATCTGAAATGCAACAGTGATTAACATGAGGGGGGAAAAATATTTTTAGCTTTTTGATTTTTATTCAGTATCCCGCGAGGTAGGAGACTGACAGGAAACTGAAAATTTCAACCTTTTGAGTTTTCACAGGGCAAATCCTAAGACCTGTTGGTGGGATATTTGTCACTTTTTATGTTTAAACACTGATAAAACAGTATGCTACAAATTGGGCTACCTCTTTTCACTGCATTGGGCAGCTGCTTTGGGAAGCATGGTATGATTGTTATCCTTTATTCAGTGCTTTTACATGGGGTGGATTTTGTAGAGCTATAGAGTAGTACTTTGCTTACATGCCACCTGTGTTGAAGAAGATCCCAACAGTTTTGATTCCTATCTGCTTTACTACAAGGAAGACTATTCACAGGTTATTTATTAATTTAAAAAAAATAGTGCTTGCAATCTTTAGAAAGTCTTTTTCATTTTCATTGGAAATTTCATTTAGGAGACAATCACTGTCACGTCTTCAGATTTTAATTAAATTATGCCCATTTTTACCAGTTTGTCTTAACTACATGGGAAATATGAACTGAGATTAGTGTTGCATGAAAAGAGAAATCCAGCTCTCTGAGTTGCTGATCTTTGTAGGAGTTAAATTTTTCTGAACATAAATCTGGCTATTCTTGCTAAAGCTAATTATTCACTTGTCCATGGTGCTCAGATGCTATGAAATAGACATGATAGACTGCAGTTACTTAATGTGGATGTGGACAGCCAAAAAAAAGTACATTTTAAAGATTCTCAGGCAGTTATAATTGATTGTAGTACTTGCCAAAGCTTAAAAGGTGCTTTCAAAGTCCCAAGAAAGCACAAGTTCAATACTCCAAGGAGTATACAGTAAGTTATATGTATGGAGGGCAGAGCTATTCAGTTGGAAACATTACAAATTCTTTTGAATGTGGGAGAATACTAAGGACTCACTACAGCTAAATTTCCTGTGTGTGTGTCAGTATGACTTTATCTTACTTGTGGGCTGAAAGATGGTCACCTTTAAACTTCATACTGAGACTTTTCCTAATAACTATTGCTATAGGACAATTTCAAGGCGTTATCATTTTAAGTACCACAAAGTCTTGTGCTTAGGGTATGAGTGGAAGCTGTCAATGCTTCTTAAAAGTTGTTAATACATTCAGTGTTTGGGCCATTATTGTTTTCATTAGGTCATCTTATCTGAAAAATCAGTAAACTCTTTTTACTCAACTTGATACTCATTTTGCCTTGTTTTGAGAAATGTGGAAAACTGTATACAAAGCTACTATCTTTGTAGCAGTAGGTTTGCATTTGATTTATTCTGATTACGTGGGTTATACTAGTAGCCTACAGACAAACAAAATTATGATTAAAAAAGCTTACATGTGAGAAATGTCCCTGATTAAATTAATGGTTAGTCCTTTATATTAGGGTTTGGATTAACTCTATTTCTTGACATTACTGGCATCTAAGACTAATTAGACTATTAAATTAGAAAGTATAATTTCAGTAAGTGACATAAAGATGCTTTTACTAAGACAGTAGTACATTAAGCAAGATCCATGATGTGGCTGTAGTATGGTGGAAATTTGAAGTGCTTCCAAGTGTGACTTTCATTTGGGCCCTAACCATAGTAAGTAGGGAATGGAAAACTTCCACTGTAGTTCTTTTCATTCTTCTGGGTCAAGACTCTTCTTCGTTAAGGCCTAGAGAAGCCTGGAAAGATTCAAGGGTGTGAGCAAGACAATGGTATATGGAAAGGCTTTGTGTATACTGGGTCCACAAAAATGGCTTTTATCACTAACGCTTTTTTGTATGTTGCTGCTTCTTCAGAAGTAAGTCAAAGCCCAGTATGTCTGCAGGTCACATTGCCAATATCCTGTTAGATTAGTATCTGTGTCAACTGATAACCTTATCAGATAGCTGTTGGTACCACAATAAACTTAGCTGTGACTCATCTGTGGGGCTGTGTTCTATTGTGTTGCTGAAGAATGTAATTGGAAAGCAAAAGACATCATGCCAGCACTACTGACTGAAGATTGTCTACAGAAATTCTGTGATAGGAGAAATACAGCACAAGAAAGAAATTTGTGCATCTTGGCAACAAAATTGGAACCATGCTTCAAGGGCAGAATTGAAGTCAGCCTTACAAAAGGGTGCGGACAGGTTATAGGGAAGACGGCGTCATCAGATTGGCAAAGCTTTTTCCTAGATATTACATAGGAAAGTGAATCCTGAGAATGGTAAAGTATGTGTGATGTGTAGTGTATGAACCAGTGGACGTGCTGTTTTTCTGTTAAATTTTTTCACACTGAAGTTTGCAGCCTTTAAACTCTGCTGTTCAGAACACCAGATTCTGCAACAAGTTTTCATTATTGGAAATCTCTTCAAGGTAAATGCTGCAATGCAAGCCTTAATATTGCCATACTTCACCAAATGACTGCATTAATCTGAGTTCTTGACTCTGTCATCTCTTTGTGAAGAGTTAGTGTGCTAAAAACCATAAAAGGGATATTTGGCTTCCCCTCTTGCTGAAAGAGCAAATATAATCCAAATGGGTTAGGATACTTAGCAGGCTTCAATCTAAACTTTTCCATAGGTAGTTACAGTAGCTGAGAAACTTGCTCTGAGAAGTCCAGTGGATAACCATATGCAAGTGATTGAGTGGTACAAACACCCAGGAAGGGGAGAGATTGTTTTCATTAATGAAAAATAAATCTTGAGAGCAGCAAGGGAAAATTGATGAAAATAAGACTTAATGTTGTACTCTAGGACCAAAAATATCTTGAGGGTGCATTTCAACAAATGATGAAACTGCTTTGAAAAGGGAAATGATGAAAGCCTTATCTCATTATAACTAAACTAAACAGGCCAATGCACTGTAATAAGAATTTCTGCATCATCTTTTGACAGACATGGTAGTGACATGATAGGTCTTTGATGTTTTACATTTTTCTGATTCCAGAAATATATTCATGCAGTGAAGCCTGTTTTGATTAGGAACTGTAAAATTTGGGGGGCATACTAGCATACATCAGGTAGTATTAGAGAAAAATATCTAAAAGGACAAACTTGAATCTGTTTTCTGCACATAATGTATGTCCATTAGTAAGCTCATTAAAATATTACAACACTTCATAATTTTAATCCTTTTTGAATGTTGATTTATTAGTGTGTTAACCCATTCCTTTAACCTGATGCAATAGTTCAATGAAGAGAGAGACCTACTGTTGTTAAAATAATTTGGCAGTGGATCTTAAGATGACACCTTTAGGATCTTTTAAAAGAAATGTTGTATACAAATTTTCTTTTTACTGTTGTTAGAAAGTATGGGATGGAAGTAAATCCGTTTAGTATTCTTTATCTACCTCTGGATTTCCTTGCTCATGGACATTCCCAGGGTCTTGTATCTTTAGCTGGGAGGTTTCAGTTGCTTTAGAGAAGTCTGAGCTAGGCATGGATCTGGCACCAGTGACTTAAAAGACACTGCTTGTGCAAAGAATGCATGCAGGAGTAGTTGTTCATTTTTTGTAATTTACATATGGTATAGGATTGAAGAAAAAAAGTTTGACTTAGTCATGTTAAGTCCTGGAAAAGGTTTGTGAGTTTATTTTATGTTCCCTAGATGGCTGTTTCAATGAATCTCCTCATTTTCCAATTCCTGTCTCTACTATAAGCTGAGAATAGTCTCACTATATAGAAGAAAGTAGGAGCTCTGTGAATCAAAGAGACAACAGAGGAGACAGTGATGGCAAATGCATAGCTGTAATTTAGAGACAAGTAGCTACTCTTGTCACTTGAATAAGATTGACAGTATGTTCCATAGACTAAGATATCTTAAAGCTCGATTAGCTTGCTTACATTATCTCTCTAGTATTTTTTCTTTCTTTAGGGAGACTGGAATTATATTTTTTTAGGGCTTAAATATGTTAGCATTGTTGTTCAACCACACATGTATGGGGTTTTCTTTGTTATCTTAACATGGCTAAGGTACACTGATACAATATTGCTGTTCTTATGTAAATTATTTGAAGCTGAATCTCTACTCTTATTTGAACTTGTATTTGCAAAGGACTACTTTGTTAAAACAAGGATACAAATGACTCTCTTTATATTCCACTTACTCAAATAAACAGACCAAAGGACATAAGTCATGTTAGGACTGCTATCGGTATGAGTGTGTGTGGGTTATAGTATTTAAATCAGGCATATGTTTCTACAGTGGTAAAATTGCAAGGCTTTTTTATTTGTTTCTAGTAGGGAGTTATTGCAATAGGCAAAGTCTGTGCATAAATTATGATCAAAAACTGATGTGTGAAATACAGCTTCTGTATGTGCTCGATGCAGAAAGTGTTGAATTCTTTTAATGAAAAAAAATTATCAGTGTCTCTGAAATATAAGATAGATCACCTTGAATTTTGTGAGTAACTATCTTCCTTATGGTAATTTCACCTGCACAGGAGAAACAAAGAAGTTTTTAGGGCTTTGGAGAAGAGTAATTTTAATTACCAAATACCATTAAAAAGAAAAGTATCATAATATTTCTCAGTTTAGAATAGACAAAGAGTATTTTAGCTAAATTACAAACACAAAATATTTTTGTTTGTATTTTACAAAGAAACTATCAGGATTTGTATCTTTGTTCTTTTCTTTTTAGCATGCTTGGAGTCAAGTGAAATTTGGAGAAATGATCAAATGAAGCCTTGATTTTTATTTCAGTCTTTCTCAGCTTTATTGTTTAGAAATAATCTAGGCAAGGTTACAAAATAATTTATCCTCAAAACTAAATTTATTAAATACTATTTGTTTAATTTGGGGACTGAATAATGTTCAAGGAACTTCAATTCTGTAACTTCTGTTTATATGCTATTACACATGATTTTTCATGCATTCAGTGGTTGGTAGTTGGTTTAGTGTTTGTATTGCTATTAGAGACAGGCTTTTTTTTTTAACTGGTGCAAAATCAAATATTTAAGCTATTGTCAGTCTGTACACTGGATTTTTAAGCAATGATCTCTTTGAAATGCAAGCTTGTAACTTCAAATCCTTTGTCCTTCTGATGACTCCTGCATGTCTTAAATCCTTTAAAATAAATTGATAGCCATTCATAACTCCACTTAATCTTATAGTGATAGCCTATTTACTGTTCAGAGACCATGAGGCTACATCTATGTTTGTAAATAAAGGGCAGCACTCATTCCCTAGCCTTGAGGCTGAGTGCCATGGAACAGCTCAGCTCTATAAAGCTAAATGCTCCCAACAGTGTGGTCTTGTCCATATTTCCAGTTGGACACAGTTCCTGCCTCTGCTGTTCCTTGAACTGTTCCCAGTTGTTGCACTATTTGACATAAGTAGTGACATGAGTATAAGCTACTTGACATAAGTGTAGCTGAATGATTAGACAGCATAAATGGCTGTGGGACAGTGCTTGTACCTGTTACTGGATCCTAAAGGACTGTGGTTTTTTGTTTTGATTTGGGAAAGGAAGGGAAGGTGTAAATTAGTGAGAACAGCTGTGCAGTGTGCTGGTGTGTGGTGCCAAAAGGGTGGCCTGTCCCCAAGAAGGAACATATGCCAAAACTATGCAAAATAGTGAGAGGCAGAAAATCAGTATAGCTGTTATTGGTTGAAAAAAATGAATCTATTGGAGGTAAGAATAGATTTTTTTTTTTTTTTTTTTGGTGAATATAGTGCTCAGTCCTTCATCCTCAGTTTTAATGCAAAACTCTCAAATTCCAGTTATTTCTTGTGCATCATTTCCCATGCTCAACTTTTGAACTATTGTAACGAAGAAAAATTTGGAACAGACAGACAGAACTCATGAGCCTAAGTATCTTGAGTAATCCTTACCTTCACTTCCTAGCACAAGGGAACAGGGCAGGTTAAACAACGTGGTTCTCTGCCTTGGAGCTCTTCAGGGCTTGTATGGCTCCACTCACCAGCCATGCAAGCAACTGTGGCTTGAAGGATTGTATGAGTGACAAGTGAATGGGTAGTGAAAGTGAGGGTATGAATACCAAGAGGTTTCAGCTGTGGTTCTGTTTTCTTTAATCTTATTTTGGGGTACTAAACAGAGAACTTTACCACTTTAGGACTCAGAGAAGTGTTACAAACATCTGCAAAAAACATTTGTAGTTCCTTTGCCTGAATTGACTGTAAAAAGCTGCTCTGAGATCCCACAGGGCCTGTGCAGTATCTTATAAATTACTTGACTAAAAGAAGTGTACTATTCATGTACTACTGCTGCCCAAGGCTACTCTATTAAAACATCATGTGTTCACCATATCATATTGCCATTCCTTAATTTTTATTAATAAGTAAGTATAGCTGTACAATTATTTGCATACTTTTTGGTTGACTCTTCTCACTTTGGTTTTAGAATAACGGAGGGGCAAGTAAAAATGTATGCATTGTGTGAAGAGTGAAGAAAAGGAAGGAATACAGAGATACTTATTATTCATAATTATGTAGGATATAAAATTTAAGGTATTGCTAATTTCAACAACTGAAATCACAGGGATCGTATTTTCTCTAGTTAGAGCAGATGCACAGGATGTCAATGGAGATGGACATAACACAATGCTGTTTTTTTCTGATTCAGTATTTATTTCTGTTCACTCTTAACTTTTCTCTGACCCTTCCTTGAGCTGCACGGTACCTTTCTCTGCTCATTTCAATTGGGTTTCTTGCAGAGTAAGATGCTACTCTAGGGTGCAGAGGTAGTAAAATGCATCTTTCGGTTATCAGTGAGTGTGTATACTTTTTTCCTCCTGTTGTGTGTGACTTTTAAGTTTTTATCTATTACAGTGGACTGGTATCTTGTTGAATTTTATATCTCTGTCGCTGATGACCTCTTTATTTTCCATAGTGATATTTTATCGCTACTAGACAAGATAGCCATTTAATTTGTGAGCCCTTTAACTGCAGGCTGTGTGCAGAATATGTTTTTAGAGCAGCATGTGATAGAGTATCTGATAATAAAAAACCTTGCATCTAGATTAAAAAAAAAACAAAACAAAACAAAACAAAAAACAACCCACAAACCTGTTAGAGCTCTCATATGAAAGAGGTTAATGGATTCCAAGGAAGAAATGAACTGGAGTGTGTTGTCATTCAATCATATTGAGGTTTGATTTCTTTTATCAGGCTGAATAATGACTGTAGACACTTGCCCTTTCCATATCATTATAATTTGCAATAAAATGAAAAGCTGAAGACTTTCTGCATTAGCTGAATAATAGCAGTTGACCATTTATTTGCAGATTCATGGCCTGGTGCTTATTTCAGAACAAAGTAAAGAAATGCAAAAGATTGGTTTTACCTTTTTTTTTTTTTTTTTTTTTTTTAAGAGATCAAGTATACATTAAAATTAAGTATCAGCTTGTCTGTGCATGTGCACTTGCCCGCTCTTTCAGCTTTATCTGAAAAGTCGGAAGTAGTCCTATAAGCTCCTTTGGGTGATGGATAAGTAGGAAGCGTCTTGTAGCTACACCCTAAAAAAGACTGAATATATATTTTTTGTATGTGTATATGTAAATATATATATATATATACACACACACAAAAATCTGTCTTGACTTTTAGTGGGCTGTTTTACAAGAAACCGGAACATCCAGTGACACTTCTGGAGAGTTATGAGAATTGTAGCATTTAAAGTGGAGTTAGCTTTTCTAATCTACTTTCATAAAAAGGTCATTAAACATCTCCAGGAAAAAAAATAAAAAAATAAATAAAAAATTCTAATAGGAGACAAAGTCATGTCTTTCTGTCTCAGAGATTTTTACTTATTAGCTTTGGAATTTTCAGACTTTTGATTAGCAAACTTGGTGTTTTGCTGACACCAGTATAGTCCAGAAATCCCTGAAGAAGGGAGACTAGGGGTAAAATGAGGAAAACCCATGAATGTCTGAAGCCAGCTTAATGCTTTTGTTTGTATGTTAGTCATAGAAAGCCTTCCTTTAGGTTTGATGTTATTCAATATGTATAGTATATGGATTAAAATTGAATTGCTCATAGGAAAGCATAATCTTCAGCAAACACCATAAGAAATACATATTTGCTATTTACAGAAAAGCACTTTTTCTCCAGCTTTTATGTCATCTCCATATCACTAATTTAAAAACTAAAAAGCAACTTGGCCACATATTGTCTAAGATCCAGGTTTGTTACTTTGACAGGATATCAGACTATTGTCCATGTTTCCAGGTACCTAAATTTTTGTGTGTAATGATATGCATAATATTTCTTGCTTTTGTACATTTTATATATTCCTCCTGTCAAGCTAAAGATAAGGCTTGCATTAAGTTTACTTACCATTCCCTTCTTGTATGAGAAAAGAATGTGGTTGCCTTTTCCGAAAAGCTGTCTTTCTACATTTTCTAGTTGATGCATTGAATTACAATGCTCATGTCAGATTGTATCAGCTGTATGAGAGAACTGAATGATGCACCTCCAAGAAAGGAAGCAATTAGATGCCCTTTTTCCTGCAGTGAGTTTTCTTTTTATAGTTAGTCTGATAGCAGGGGGTGTGTGTATCAGGACAAGGAAGGAATCTAACAAGTAGCTGGAAGCAAAATGGTAACAAAGAAACTGCCATGAACATGATTCCTTGATAAGGAAAAGGACAGATGATGGTGCAATTTTTTTTCTTTCCTCTTGGTTTGGAAACTTGAAACCAGTCACTTTAGTTATTATCTTAATTGTCTGTGATTCTTGTGTGCATCAGTTATTTAGCTTATGAACCAAGAAAAGGAAGCTTCAGAACAGATCATGTTAAGGAAACCTACTATGTTAAAGAATCTTCCCTGTATTTCCCCAAATAGATGAATGCAAACCACTTCCCTTGTATTAAGGCCAGTTTCTATTAGGCCAGTTCTGGCAGTTCTTCAAGTAGATGCTACAGATATCTTGCTTATAAATTTGAGAGTGCCAAACACAGTATTTGTAAGCATTACAACCTGCAGCATACAGGAGTTATACCTCCTAAAGCTAGATGTTAAGTATCTTCTATGATAGTAGTTCTAATAGTGTCAGCGAGGAGCTATGACAGTACCAGTTGGAGCCCCCAAGCAAAATTAGAATTCAGCTACACTAGGCACAGTGTTGTAATATCATAACAGTAATTCCAAAACTTTCCAACTTTAGTACAACTTGAAAAAAAAATCATCAAATTAAGACAGCTTAGTTAAAAAACTAGCACTGTCAATGAATCTCCATAATGCCAGTGAAGCATTCTTCCTACTGAAGAGAGAAAGACCAGTGAAATCTTTTTGGCTAGCTTACAAAGTTAGCTTGGTTAATTTTACAGATGTGTCTTGCAAGTCTTCCACAAGTGGATATGCCAGTTCAAACAGAGGGATTACCAATGTGTCCAGGTGTTTCTTACAGTTGAAATACTGGTTGCATTTATAAATTTCCTGATTACACTGAATGATAGATTCCTTCAATTTCAGTGGTGTCTGAAAGCATAATATATGAATCCACTTTGCTAATGTATGTGTTAATTATGAGAATAAGTAGAAAAGCATCACCAAGGCAAAACACTACATTTATTATGTTTAATCTTGGCAGCTAACCAGAACACTCTTTTCCCCTCCCCAAATAACATGATTTATCAGTTTTGACAGAAGCTGGAATATGGACCACTGTAATACTTAAATACTGATTTTCAGCAGATGACTTGGGTAATGCTGGGAAATTGGTAGCAAGGCAATAATTTCATAACTTAAGTACAACTTCATCCACATAGATCCTGGTAGGGGTGAAATGCAGGTAGCTTTGTCAAAGTGCATTTTGGTGTTTTGAAGGTATTAGATTCTAACAGAGTTGTGAAAAATGCTAATAAATAGTAATATTAGAATACATATAATCTCTCTTTAAATCATAAAAAAATCAGTGTTGTTTTTTTTTCTTTATTGTGCCTCTGTTTAACCAAAATATTTTAACCTCAGTCTGGAATCTAAATGGAGTAAAAATAAACAGTTTTTTCTCAGGCTTCCAATATTAATATAGATTGTCTTCTATTTATTTATCCTGCTGCTGTGCTAAGGAAATGTGGTTTTTTTGCATTACATACTGCATTCTGTCATTTTGGAATCAGTGTTGGATTTGTAATGTAGTGAATCCAGAATTTCAGCCATAAGGATTCTGCCCCTCTGTTCCTCCCCGCTGTCATGACAGTAGAACTGACAGGTCTGGCCCTACCTGCATAAATCATGGCACAGCTCAGCTTGACTCTGTTCTGTTGACAGCTTTGAGCCTTTCAGTCGATGGATGTGGAAGCCAGACGCAAAGCCAAGTTATACAAAAGGACTCATAAAAATAGGTTTACTCCCTTTTATGGAGGGTTAGAGAAGTGCAGAGGCAATTTTAGAACAGCGAAAATACATTGAGTGCATCCTAGGAGATAGGAGGTATTAAAAATGTATTGGAGGTTGATTGTCCCCACCCCGTTGTAATGGTTCACTGTAGGGTATGAGAAGTGAGATAAATGTAGTTTAATTTGGAATAGAGATAGAAAAGTTGACTAGAAAAATAAAGTACTAAAGTCCAGGTTGTTCAGCAGAGGGCTGAAGTTGACAGACACTGTGCCAGGCTGAGTAAAAGAAATAACTGGTGTCTGATCTGCAGTATAATTGTTATTGCTGTTGTTTATGTAAACAGACTTGTTGAGAGAGATACTCACTGACTTATTTCATCAAAGGGAGTGAGCCAGATCAGGACTGGAGATCTGATCACAATATCCTCCTGGTAGGAATGAATACAGTTAAGATTCAAGCCAGCATAATTCCATTATCCCCTCAAAAGCAGAGGACAAAGGAAAAACAAAGCAGTTGCTGATATAAGCTGCAGAAAGATTTTTCTTGAGAAAAAGCTGGGAGATAGTCTTTTGAGGGAAGAGGATAGAATAGGGGAATCGTTCAGGAAAATGACTCAGTCTAAACAAATGGGAGTAAGAAGAGGCCATGGGACTCTGTTCTCATTGTATTTACTGGTAAAAGCTGTAGGAGATTTTAAGTGTGGTGGGGGTTTTTTGTTTGAGTGGTTTTTTTTTTCCCCCTTCTGAGTAAATAATAATTTAAGGTGCTCGCATTTCATAGCTTTATTTCTTGGTAGCATTTCAATATTCTCTTGCAGGTAGGATCTGGAACATAATTACATCCAACTTACAGAAAGAAGTACTGACTTTGGTAATACATTGGTTAAATACACTGAGAGAATTTTCACTGAGCAACATGTGTTAGTCCAGATTTAACAGAGTACAAAATTCTGGTCATTTGCCTTGTGACTAAAATTGAAATTTCTTGGCTTTGTTCCTGACCTCCATAAGTTTCCTCATTTAATTTTGCTTGATAACCTGCCTTAACAATAAACTTTAACTATCTTTACAGAAAGCTTTTGTGTTTTGAAGTTTTTTAGGTAAAAGTTATTATATAAATTCACTTTGCAGTTAAGTACTTACAGCAGGATCAGTTCACAGTTACCATCTTTGTCCATAATTTCCCCACGCACACACTTCTTTCGTTTTTTTTTTTCTTTCACAGTAGGAACATGTCTATTTTCAATACAGCCATTTATAATAAATAACAGGTGTTGTGGGTGTTTCCAGGCTTATACTTGCCAAGAGGAAAGTACATAATCCAGTACTTGACTGCAGGGACAGCCATTTTTGCCATTAGCAGAGCGTGGAGCCTTGGCTTGCACACTGAATTCTGGCAAACTTTGCTCTGTTAAGTGCAAATGGGATTTTATTCATTGTGTAGTCTCCAAATAAATATATGTGCCTGTCCAAATGTATTGTTAAATTCTTCAGAGGGAAAGAGCTTAGATTGGGAGACTTGCCATTTTTCTCTAATTAGGAAACAAACAGAACAAACAGGGACCTGTATAATTAAAACCTTTGTTTATCCAAAGGAATTTTTTTTAAAAAAATAAGCTATGATTAATGTACATGTTCAGTCTAGATCTGGAGCTTTTTTCCCCTCAAACTAAAACATGAAGGTTTTGGTATAAGATGATTAAATCTAATCAGTTCCAATGGCCTTGCTGCCCAGTGTTTATCTTCAAACTGATGCAAGCCTCAGCCTCTGTTAAATGCTAGGAAGTTTTTAATACTTGGGGGTCCTTGTGGTGTAAATCGGGGAGGAATAGCTTGTAGTTTAAATTTTTAATGTGGTCAGAATTGGTAGCTCAGTGAACTACTTATGGGCTAGTATTCAAATGGTATTTTAGAAGGTATAGTATATTAGATAATCCTTCCTCTTTCCCTAAAAACTGCTTAGCATATTTTAATGTTCTGTCCAATACAACTGCCAAAAAGTATTTCCACTGCTGAGTGTAGAGGTTTGTTCTGACTTGACTGAAATTTAACATAGGCTAAAAATTATGGGAAATGACTGTACACCTCTACTTGGG
Source organism: Caprimulgus europaeus (assembly GCA_907165065.1). The sequence goes on along the minus strand of OU015538.1, from coordinate 16,183,817 downwards.
GTAGTTGGGTATTCTCTTATCACTGCGGATAGGATATTATTCACTCGTGTTCAACTGAATTCCAAATGCCTACATTCTGATTCACACAGCTGTATACATCACACTTTCTGCAAGACACATTTTTAATAGGGTTTCTGAGGCTTTACATTGCTTAGTTATTTAGTACTATATATATATAATGTTGAAGGCTTGTTTCTCTTGTTTGCCCCCTCTTCCCCTCAGTTCCTCAGTGTGTGCCAAAAGTTGCTTCATGTGTTACTCGAACTGGATATATTTTCAAATGTGACTTTTTTTTTCCTTTAGTTCTCTTCATGAATAAAGAATGTTCTCATTAGATTTTATTCTTCTTGTTGTGTGTCCTAAAAAAAAAAAAGTATTTGAAATGTGAGTGGAACAATTTTCAGAACTGTTTTAACTTGTGAATTTGTGGAAGTCTCATCAGAGGTTCTAAGAACTTTACTTGGGCCTGGCATCTTATAAGTGATCTGTTCATATAGGAGTGTGAAGTATTTGAGGGGTTATTGCACTTTCACTACTTGGGAACAATTAGGGCAAGAGGAAGTTAAGGGCCTGTCCCTGAAAAAAGGGCTCCCTGATTCCATTAAAAAGATAATTATTTTTTTTAGGAGCCTAGAGGGTCAAAAAGATGCAAGGCACTATTTTGAACTGGCCTATTTTGAATGATACACAGGGCCAACATATAGCAAAAACATTGACAGTTTGTTTATATCTTCCATATCTCATTAAACAAGACATTTCTCACTGTATAACTTGTTGGAACTTGGTATAACTTGGTTCATATAAAGTGATAGAATCACATTCTTCTTCAGTTTTAGCTACCTCAGCAAATCAGCATTTTCTTTCCTTGAAAGGAAAAAGTAATCACAAATAACTTATATTCAATTTTCCTCATTTTCTGTTACTTTTGATTATAGCGATATCTCTGCTTTCATTACTATTTTTGACAATTGGCCATGGTTGTTCAACCTGAATTTTGGAACTCTGTAATACAGTCTTAATCAACTCATCTTGTATATAGAAAGAATGTCTAGTGATCAAACTTTTTTTTTGTTTGCTATTGAATCGGTGTGTATCAAGGCTTAATGTGGGTGGTGTTTCTCTTTTAAGCTCTGCATGAAATAAAGTTGTATCTTTTTTCTTGGAGTGGGTTATAAAAAAACCACCCCCCTTCCTTTTGCAGTTTTCTGCATTACCTCTGCTTCTGCCTGCGTTGAGAATTAGGGCCACAAGACTACACAAATTATTAGTAAGGAGCTGGTTTGAAGAAGTGGGAAAGTGTGCTTAATTAATTACGTTTGTTCTTAATTGTTGATGACTCCCTGCTGTTCTTCAAATGAAATTTTCTAGGGCAAAAATTACTCTAAGCCACCACCTACCCAGCCCCTCAGTTATTAAGATAAGTTTGTTTCAGAACCTTTTGTTGAATTTGAAACTTCTTGAGGTCACCAACTCTGTTGTCTTTTTCTCTGCATTTAATTTTTTTGAGGTTACCTTGAGGTTTAGTTCAGCAATAGGGCAAGCCTGACTTAGCAGACTTTTAATGAAATCATTGTTTAAAAAAAAATTGATGTGACTGGTCTTCTGTTCAATTAGAGTAACTTTGCTCATTCTAAAGGTGCTAACACTTTGTACTCTCTATGCATGTACCCATGAATGACGACTGTTTAGAGGATTGTTAATTCTCTTAAGGCTTGATCGAAAGCTAATTGAGGTCAGTGTAGAATCTCCTGTTACCTTGATTGAAGCTTGGATCAATTTTTAGTAGTTGCCAAATCTATGAAACACTACATGAATTTTGAACACTTTAGCAATGCTAAGTTAAAGCCAGTTAGGTTAGTCAAATAATATTGTATATAAATAGGGAACTATTTTGAAAGCATACAGGAATGTGTTCATTCTGTTGTTACCTCTTGAGAATTTTGCTGGGGTTTTCTTCCCCCTTTCAGAATCTGATTCTGCATATTTTTAGAGGTTTGTTGCTTTGTGTCTGTATTAGTTTACTCAGGTTTCTACTGATCAGCAGATAATTTAGCCTGGAATTCTTTATGGACTTTTGACAGAACTATCTATCATGCAGCGACTTCGTTATTACTATTAATAAAAACACACAAGTCTTCATTCATCCTTTGACACACAGTCCTCTTTAAGAGTCAATTACAGATTATCTTGTACTCTGGCATCTTATGTATTTTCTGAACCTTTGAGACCCTTAATTCCTGTCACAGAGAGGATAATACTGGGAAGTGAAGTCATAATTTTCTAATTTCTTGTATTACCTGCGAACTACCTCTGCAGACTCTATCCATATTGTGTAAAACCTTGATTAACATGTGGTTATGGCACCACTTATTTGCCCAAATATATAGAGATCTATAACTATTTCATTCTATATCTATAAAATGCTTTAGTCTGTGTTGAAGAACTATATCCTCATGTCTTACTAATTTACTACTGTTATATTGCTAGAAAAAAAGATTGCTATATTTTGGAAGCCAACTTAAATTCATGTTCTTCAAATTCCTTGATATTTTCTTTTTCTGCCGGTTTAGTGGCAAATAGGTAGATGAATAACTGAATACTCTTGCAATGCTGTGATGTGCTGTTCTGCAACCATTTGATTTAAAATGTTTGGGGAATGAAATGCACTTCTCCATCCACAAAACCCTACCACCACCAAAAAAATCCCAACCCCCTAACAAAAAAAAAAAAATATCCCTAACTAACCAATAAAAATACCCCCTGTAATCCAACAGCTTTTCAGAAGGAGATAAGGTTCTTATTTGTAACTGATTTATTTTGTGGTATTTTAATGAGATACTACTCTGGTATACTGCATGCCAAAAATAGTGGATATTTTTATTAATTGTGTTTGGTATTTCAGAATAATCTCATTATTTTTAGGAGTCCAGTTTTAACAGGAAGGTTCTTTTCCACCTTGTAACTGTAAACATGTCCTCTATAGAATTGTTAGTATTTACACTTAAAAAAAAAAAAAGGCAGAACAGAATACAGAATTATTCTTCATGTTTGTCAGGCTGATGTTTTTCAGCCTGAGGTTTGGCTCTCTTTCATTAACCACCTCTCTCCCATGAAACAGGACATATAAATATTCTGTGGGTATCTACGTAAATGCCACACTTACAGAAGCTCATTCCATCTAATTCTAATAGGTGCAAAGACAGTGTGTGCCCTCAGTGCCACAAAAGTACTAGAACCCTCTGGAATGTCTCAACATGATAATACAAGATGCTACATACCTGCATACAGAAGAGTACAAATGTGTGGTATTGTTTGTTTCCTTTCTCTTTTAAATCCCCCATAGCCTACAAGAAACTCAAGTTGACATTGGAAGAAAAGACAACTGGTTTATTACTTCTCTACAGCATCTTCACAGTGCAGCTACCTTTAAAATACCCGATTTTTCTGAAGAGATTGCCAGGTGATTTGTAATGACTTTTGAAATCCTACATCGGCCTTCCTAAAAGCCTGACATTTGGAGATATGTTTATTTCAAAAAGGCACATGATCAACAAGTTACTGTCTCTAAAGAAGTTACCCCATTCTTCATCACGCTATTCCTCAGAGCAGTCTTCCTTAGTTTCAGTGAATGAGGGAACTGTTATGTCATGGGTAGATAAATCTGACTTGCTTATATCCTCTCCAAGGGCTGAGAAATTATACATTACTGGCCAATGCTTGCAACTCTGCCTTGATGTCTTGCTGCTATCGTCTCACAGTGTACCACTTCTCATTTTTTGTTGACTGCAGAATGTGTTTGCAGCTGATTTGGAACATCTTTAATTTACAGAAGGGATATGCTTAAGGATGGGCTATAAAGCAAACTTTCTGTATGTTTATAAAATTAAAAGAAAATCATAATTTTGAATATACTACATCTGCTGCTGTTTTATAGGTATAACAATTTTGTGCAGCTCCACTTAACACAGAACTACAAATGAAAAAAAACAGTTTATTAATTTAGCAGGTTGAACTTTAAAGAGATTTTTGTCCTGCTACAGAAAAGGCATTGCTAAGAAAAACTTAAGGTAGCAAAGCCATAAAACTGAACGAATCATAAATTATCCCTATTCAGGAGGAACAAGTTCAGTTTGACAAGAAAAGGCAAACTTAAAGACATTTTGAAAACTAATAACACATTTATATTTGCAATTCTGTTCAGGAATAAAGTTTATTTTTTTCCTTACCTCCTTTTCTTGTTTGAATATAGCTGTCTCAAACTTGTTACATGATGCAGTTTAATTAGCTCAACATGATTCAATACAGTATTAAAAATTAGGCTGTATTAACAGAAATGCATTTATTACTTGCTCTGAAGGAAAACAACTTTATATCTACCCAGTGTCTCTAAACAGTTTTTTTTGACCTGTCAGCTCCTTTTTGTTATTTGATCCAGAAACAGATAGTAACTGAAGAAGGCTTCAGTAAACTGCAGCTCATTAAAACACAAGTTTTCTTTCACAAATTATCTTATGGATGAGACTGTATAAAGTCTACATGTGTTGCATTTATGATGTAAAGGAGAATCTAGAAGCAGAAAGTTTGGTCTTGAATTGTTTCCTTTTAATTCCATGCTGTTTATTTCGGTGATCCTTTGACCATGTGCACAATGAGTAGGTTGCTTGCAGTCAAGCATTGTCTCAAATCTTTCTAAGCCAAACTTCTCTACTAGTAAGAGGTCTTTAAATGGCATTTTTGTTACACAAGTGCTTACAACTTTCCCACTTGTAAAACAGTTATTTACTTTAGAAATGTTTTATAGTGACTTCTGTTCTTTAGGGAGTGACTGTATCGAATAGCACTAACTGAAACCACAGATGTGCCTTAGCAATAGATGCATGCACACAGATGGTTAAGATTAGCTCTCACGAGCACTATTAGCTCCTCTGTGGGGTATCAAGATGGAATATTGACACAAGATGTATGTTTTAATGAAGAGCCCAGTTGCAGGTTCACCCTACAGCTGTGCATATGATTTCTTCCTCAAGGTCTAAAGAAAAGACCGGAAGAGGGGAGATTTAACCCATAGCAGGTTGAAGAGATGTGGAAAAATATTCACTGGCCTGATCCTGCCTTGAACTGATAGGAAGAGAATATGAGTGAAAATAATGTTGAAAAGAGAACCTGATCCTAGTATACATATGAACTACATGTAGGAGGATGAAGTTTGTGATTGTTGATGACTGAAAGGAGAACATGTTAGAAGCAGTTTAGAAGTCAGATTAGATGAAGAAAGGGTATATAAATACTATTTGTACTGGTGTAACTTACAGGGCCCAAGTCATGGGTGAAATTGTACGTAGTCTTGTGTTGTAAGCAGAAATAATAACTGAACGATTTAACATGATGGATGATCTTCATAACTCTAATCTATGTCAGATGATGGTATCAGGAGAAAAAAGGCAATATTATAGGGTATATTCCATTTTGAACTGCTACCCATTTTGCAAAATAATTTCAGAAGTCAATTTGTGTTCTTATTTCTTTATTGAAACATATTTAGACATCTTGGACCGGAAGTTGTGCTGTGGACAGCTGTAAGTTTCTCTATGCATGGTTCATCTAAAATATTTCACTATGAAAAAGAGTAATTTCCCAATCAAGCTTACAAAATGGGGCAGATCCTATTAAAAGCCAACACTGTCTTCTGAAATAGAGCAGTATCTTATCTGGTTTTCATCTGTGAAGTTAGAAAGTCTTATTTTTTGCCTTTGTCCTTCACTCCATATCTCTATTCTAAAGATCCAACAAAAATACTAATACTCCCTGGCAGCATAAGCAGGTCACAACTCAAATGAGCTCTGAATATTGTTCCCAAGGGAACCAAGAACTGTGTCACACTTGCTCAATTTCAACATACGTATATTCGGATAGTTTGGAAGGGAGGATATACATCGCAAGTTATACTCTTAATATAGTCAGATATGATGAAATATTTTATTATGTGACAGCTCAACTTGAAATGCTTGCTTGAAAGGCAAAATAATACTTTTTCTTCCTGTGACTTATTTATAGATGATTTAGGGGGAGACAAAAGTTAAAAAAAAAAAAAAAAAGGAAAAGAAATTTAAAGCTATTAACATCTAAATATTGAGTACTGGATGAAAATAAGAACGGGATATAAACTTTAATTATGAGCACAGATTGAACTGTTTCTGAAATATGATTGTGGGTTCTACAGATAAGGGTCTGCAGAAATGAATTTATGTCTGTAAGCATAACACTGTATTGTATATGGTTGTGATCTCTGTTAAGTGGATGCTAGTGAGAAATACTGTTTTAATGGTGGGATTTCAAGAATCTGTCTGTACTGTGTAATATGCACAAACAGAAAAGAGCATTACAGAAAGTTTCATGTTTACAAAAAAAGTCATGCATGTGGTTGCCTAGGGCAACAGAACGGCTTTTCTGACTAATTTAGCTGCATTAGAGCTCTAGAGAGCTGAGCTGCTGCTGCAGAGGGAAAGGTCAACACATAGGGAGAGCAGCCTTTTTCCAGTGCTGGGATGGCTGCTCCTCTGAGGAGCAGGAGCTCCGTGTAATCCCTCTGCTTACCTCGGTGATGGTGAGAACAAGTCAGACTGCAGTTCATTCTCCCCGTCTTACCCATTCTCTCACATCCCTTCCTATAACAGGAGCTGCCCTTCCCAGCCAAGCCTCAGTCCCTTATTTGTGGAGCAGCAAAAACTCAGTTTTGCCTATGCATTGAAAAGATTTTAGCCAGCAGCAGGGACTGCCTATTCAAGTGGATATTTTTTACAAAATTAAGTTATTTCACTTTATGTACTCAAGAGTCCATGTGGTGGTTATATTCATTACTGGGGAATATCTGTAAAACTGCTTTGAGTACCTCAGTTCTTAAGCAATGCCTTCACTGGGTTGATGTATTGGTTTTGTACTGCATGTCTGATTCAGAAATCAGTAGGTTTTTTCCTGTTCCATAATTGGTTGTAAACCCTCTTTGAGGGGCAGGGAGGGAGTAAATATGATTATGATAGCTGAGTAACTAGCACTGAGGTATGTGAAAATTTTAGTTATTGAAAAAAAAAAAAATCCTAGTATAGTTCTCTGCATATATAAGGAGAAAAAAATAATTTGGAAAATAATAGAAAACCAATCTGCATGGCAAAATAAATTGGTGGTTCTTACAGCTCTGTGGATTATACAGAAGGATATGTGACTCAGTTGTATGGGCCCATTCCCGTTATAGTAGCAGAGCAGATAATGACATAAACTACTGCACTATGTTGTATCTCTAGCTCTCAATGATAAGTAACATCTGTGGTGACTTTTGTATTTTATTTTCATCAAGGTAAAAATCTTCCAGTTTCAAAATGCCTTCTGAGTTATATCATATTATCAACAGAACTGAAAGTTATCCATTAAAAAGCAGCATGCTCATCACATGCCCAGATACATGTGGTTTCTTAGGTAACAGTGAAAAAGGAAATATTTCTCACTCTTCTTAATAAAGTATCTTGAAATATATTTACACAGTTTGAAACACAGTGAAGTAAGTGCTTATGGTGCTGCAATTAGGGAAGCTGAAAGATTTGTGACATGCCATTTACTGTACGTGAAAAGTATTTCAGTGACAAAGCTGCTGGGTGATAGCAAGGGCGCTCAAAAAGACAGACTTTAAAAGGAAGAATCAAGTAATTACTGCTTGCCCAAAACGAAGATATAAACAGAAAGACTTGAATTTAGTTTATCCCTACTGTCTTATCACTTTTTAATTGTCTGCCACAATTCTCTGTTTGCTTTATTTGAAGAAGCTTAGTGTCTTTCCTGCCAAAGGTGCACCCTGGAGCAGAGAATATGTAAAAGGCATTTCCATTTCCTGTTATACCAAATCTAGTCTGTTCTCAGACTAGTATCTAGTTTTTGTTCTCTGTTTTTCTAATAAGTGATTTCTAAACTTTTTGGCTCATTTTAGGTTATGGGAGTTTGGTTTGGTTTTTTATTTGGGGTTTTTTTTTGAGGTGGGTGGTTCTTTTTTCCTTTTTGTGGCAGTATAGAAGAGAGATCAGTTCTTGTATTGTGTATTGTTTAGCAAATATCTTAGCTAATGCCTTCCAGAAGTATTTGAACTTGGAAAGATGTATTTGCTGCCCTTTTTCAAGATGCTCAGTAAGCTTTTGTAGAGTTTAAAGGAAAGGAAAAACTGTATTTTCATGTATGCTCTTATCTTGTTCTTGCTGAAATCAATGTCATCTTTGGTGGGAGTACCCCTCAACCACAAAAGAAGGACAGAGCCTTGGAGTTCATTGTGTTTTAATGTTATTTTGTCCATACTACAAAATATGCATGCAAATGTGTGTATTTATGGACACTGAATGAAAAATAAACACTGTTGCAAAAAATGTTAGCTCTTTTGTTTAACTGGTCCTAAAGATCAAGTTTGCAAACCTTGCTCCATTATTTAACCATGAATAAACAAATATCAATTTTTATTTGATTACTGCCTGTACCCATGAAACAGGTTTTGAAAGAAATGTAGCTAACTTATACAGCAGATCCACAGTCTCCTATTTAAGATTCTATGCATATACTGTTATGTTCTATCGGTGTTTGATGAATTATACTGGGGATACTTTTCAAGTGGGTCATTATTTTCCTTCTTTTTAGAGGAGTTTCAAACTGTAGCTATAGATGGCTTTTTGGCCCTTTTTATGGAGCTCCTTAGGATGAATTTTCTACTACTAGCTAGGAAAATTGCCTAGAATTATGAAGGGTGGAATAAATAAAATATACTGTAAGTTAAATTTTGATCTAATGAGAATAAAGCCATTAAACAAAGTTGTTTCTAAATATTACATGCCTGTGAACGTCTAACTTCTATCTTGAGGCCAAGATGCATAAATATTATTAAACAGAAAAAATATAAATATACACAATGCTTTGTGTTATAGAGAAAGGCAAGGAGGGTGGGGGGGTGGGAGGGAAGAAATTTCTTCCCATCCTTTAATCCATTAAGTAATTCACACCAATATAAAAGAAAATCTTTCATGAAGCACAATCAAATTAATGCTGCTGGCAATCAAAAGTGCAGTGATAAGATGGAAGATGCAGTAACACACATGTCAGAATTGAATCTTCTTGTTCTCACCTCTGCATCTCAAAAATAGTTTGTAAGTAATGGATTGTGTTAGTGGGAGAGAAGAATTTGCCTGCCTTGTGCTGTAAAGATTAACGTAGAGATTTTACAGCTGAAATGAGATTCTTTGAATTTAAAGTGGAGAGCGGACAGTGACTAATAGGATGTGGGATATGCCTTTAAGAATAAAAGAGCAGGAAGAAATACAGAAGACAAAAATGTTGGATGGAAGGAAGCAGGTAAGAGATAAAAATGGGTGCAAGTAAAAAGGAAAATGGAGATAATAGTCATGGCTAAATTGTGTGGAAGCACTGAAGAGTATTTTAGTTCACAGCAGATAGATAGGAGTAAACTGACTGAGGCTGACTGAAGCATAGCACTATTAGAATGAGCGAAGTGATAGTCGCTTTGACGCTACATTACATTTTTTGTGTTTTTTCCTATTTTTTCAGAAGTACTGAGTATTAAGGTAATTTGAAAAAGATTTTCACCTTATGCATAATAAATGCTTGTAGATATGCTATTTCCAAAGAAAGATTGAGAACAAGGCTCAGCTACAGTCTTTAAGTTAATCTTAAAAAAAAAAAAAAAGAAAAAAAAATAGAGGGTAAAGTATCCTGTCGAACTCTTCTCACAAGGCGAGGGAAGCAAACTTGGTCTTTTTTTGGAGTTAATATTGCAAACGATAAAGTACGTTGGAGAAAGGAGAGAGAAATATCTGAAAGGCTTGAGGTATAGAGTGCTCTTCAATATGTAAAATTAGGGAGATACTAGAGGTAAATGTGATTATTTGACTACAGAAGGGGGAAAAAAATTGCACACTTTCTGCTCTTTGGTCTCCAAGAACTTTTTCATTGTGAGCATTCTTTGGAATATGCTAGTTTGATCAAGAGTGAAACATTTTTTGTCACTTATGTGACTGTTAAATGTATTAAATGCTTTGCTTTCCATATCTCCTCCTGTTCTGCTTTATCTTGCATCTTCTGCATTAGGCAGGAGAGGCTGTCATTGCCAAGTCACACTGGTGTTTATGGAACCTCGGAGAAAGTTGACTGTCTGCCTTAGGTACTTTCAAACATGTCAAACACTGGTTCTCAACAGGGAAGAAGAGCAAATAACGAACAGATTAGATCAGGGCAAAAAAAAAATCCAACTCGCACTCATTTGCAGGAGAACATGCGGTGGCAGGACCCAGTGGCTCCAGTGTCAACATTGCTTTGTAAACTAGGGTCACTTCACAGCACACTGCGAATCCCAGCTCTCACTCTGTTATCTCATGTTTCAATTGTCCATGTCAGGAGGACAGAACATATTTGTAAACAAAGCAGCTTATCTACAGGAAAGATAAATCAGTAGTGTTGCAATACAGGCAGCTAAAGCTTGCTTAACATCAATAGTCACAAACAATATTTGTCAAACAGGAATCATATGCAAGAGGAGTATGTTACCTGCTGTAAGAAAACACAGTCAATAATGCACTGTCCCAACACTGAGTCACGAATGTGAAGGGAATGGTGGATACAGAATGGCACAGACTGAGATAAATGAGAGGTGGTATTGCAGTATGAATATCCTCACACAAGATTGCTATTATGCTTTGCTTTTTTATGGACAGATTCATCTCCTGTCACAGGTGAGAACAGCACTAAGTGCTACCCTGAGATTTTTTTTTGTAATTGCTTAGTAACCCTATGGGTTGTTGCAGAGGTTGGGATTGCAATTTGCAGTTGTAGTAGTATTCTCATTGCCCCCCCATTCTATGATGCATGTATCCGTGTCACCTTACATTGGTGCTGTTACATCTACACACAGAACCAGATTCTGTGGTTCCTAAATAAAAACAGATGTAGGGGAAGTATTAATTTAAATAATACCAAAGGGTGCTAAATAGCCATGCTTGCTGTTTTATCAATATAGAAATGAACACTAGAAATACTTTCTGAGAGCAGGTACTGAGAGCAGATACTATATGAGTGCTTTTATTGGTTAAAACTGTATACATGAAAAATGTTTTCATCTCATACCTTTCATTAATCTGGCTCCATATTTTTGCAAACAACACAGAACATCAGAGAAGCAAGATGCCAACGAAGATAATATTATAAATTCTCATTGCATTTCTTCTCTGTTTTTTATTACTTCCTTACTTGGCTTGACATTTTCATGTGAATAAAGTACAGTGCCAACATCAAGTTGTTTTCACACAGGTTTACAAAGGCAAAAAAACCAACCCAAAACCCAAACAAAAAAAATCAAAGTCAATCAATAAACATGATGAAAAGGTGAAAGAAAATACTGGAAGCCAAGCTACAGATGAAATAAATTTTGCATTTTTTCCCTCTTGATCTTATTCAGAAACAGATGTATTGGTCAGGTCAAAGAAAACTAAGCTGCAGTTTTGCTAATGTCTCTGATAGCTGCTAATGTAATGCATTATTTCTTGATATATGAGATTATTTTAATGCTCATACCAAGATAAAATGAAGAAAATGTGAGTGTAGATATTAATTTTCTTTAAATGGTGGAGTCATTTTTTGTTGTTCTTGCTGTTTCTGCACTGAGAAGAGGTGTCAATCCTGATTTTTGTCTCAGATCACAAGACCACGTCATTAAATGTTCCATCCTTGAATGTGTTATAGAGCACAAATCATAAATAGTGAATAAATATTAGAGTACAGTTATTCCCATGCAAGTGTAGTTAGACTGTATTAAATTTAATTTGCAAAAGTGTTCTCAGACTAAATCTGTTATGAATTTGTGCATTCTTCCTGTCTCTGTGGTGTTTCATTCTTGTCTTTCCTCTAATTTCCTTAGTTTTGTTACAAATATTCATGTATGATAGGGAAACAAAAGCTACCTTATGGAGCAATACCTAATGCTCATCTGTATCCTGTGGATCTTCAGAACAGGATTATAAAGATTTTGATGCAGTAAATTTGCATATGCTGTAAGAGCTTGATGCATCTCTGGTAAGGATTTGTGTAAGAAGAGCCTAGGGGATAAAAATATGAATAATCCAAAGTACTAATTGAAATGTCACTTATGCTAGAATATATGGTTCAAGTTCTCTTTGTACTTTGGATGAGAAAGGTTTTATTTTGACTTAGGTTGTTATAACTGTGTGAGGTTCTTTGGCAGCTATTTGGGTTTTTTTTTTGTGTGTGTGTGGAAGCAACATGAAAAAGATATTCCAGAATTGCTTGTCAGTTTGCTCTTGAAATGAATATAGGCTACAATATTTACTTTGTGCTTGAAGCTTTCAAGGGTTCAGAGTTTTAAACTGGTCCAATTGCTAATTGATGATGCATAAAATTGTACTATAAAACACAATATGAATTTCCTCACAAACATTCAATTAGAACACAATGTGTTTCAGAGTTTTGCTGCATAATGAATCTTATGTTGGATGTTTTTTAATCTTCTTAACAGATCTGAATAAGTGTTCTCTCAGTTGGATAGTATTTTCTAGAAGGTCGTGGTTTACTTGGGTACGGGGATACCTTCACACTTGCCTGGAGGTGTTTAGTGAATGTTCGCACATACCAAAGCCCCATAGAAGGATATTTTTTTATGGTTACTTTTTTCCCTGTTATAGGTGGAAAAGTAGATGCAATGACCCTGAGGTGTCTTCTCAACTACAACTATTCCTAGGCAGAGTACAGTTTAGTGTTTTGTTGGCTTATTATAGAGCAAGGCAGACCAAAAATAAGGTCTATGTTCAGACCTTCCTGATGCTGGGTTATGTAGTGGTTGTGTTCATCTCTCATCTCTATGAACTATCAGGGTTTTTAACACTGACAAGAAACAAATCTGGAAAGAACTCATTTCATTATAATGTACTGAAAAAGAATAAACAAACCTTAAAAGAACTTGTTTCACTGTAAAATATAAAAAGAAAAGTCCCTAACTGAGTTATATTTGTTTTGGAGGCTTGGCATTTATGCTCTGAACACTGTGTTGCAGAATGCTAACCGAATTCTAAACAGTTCTACTTTAAATTTACCAATTTCTGTTGACCTTAGTTGGTAATGGTTTAACCAGAGGAGAGAGCATGCCAAAAATAAGAATATAGATGGGTTAATTTAGCTGAGTGGAGGAAAAGTGTTTGTTTGCAGAAAGATCTTGAATGCCTTCAAAAAACTTGCACATTTTTGGAAAAATAATTTAATTTAAAAGCTCTGTTTGAAATGTTCCTGGCCATGTTTGGTGTTGCAGTTCGGTGGGGTGCTTGGTTTTTGTTGATATTGTTTGTTTTTTCTTAACAAAAGAGTATATGTAAAATCTAATCCATTCACAAAGTTATCACATTGACTGTGGAGGTTTAATCCCCTTCAGTTTTTATGGATAAATTATACTTCCTAAAACCTTTGAATGGCTTCAGAATGGAATTCCATATCCATGGTGTAAAAAATGAAGAAAAGAAAAACCTGCTGTGAAGCCCTTTGGAGCTAACTGAATAAGGAGCATAAGAGCAGAGGTTTTACTTGACTCAAGATCATATAAGCAGAAAAAGAAAATAATATTTGAGAGCTCCTAAAAATCTTTGTGTAAAAATGGAAAGATTCTCTATGGAAAGTTAACTGTTCTTGAATTTGGTAATTTCGGTATTGTTCCTGACATTAAACATCCACAAACTGTGCCAAATGGCAAGCACAGTTGACAAAATCTAATCAAAATCCAACATTCTTCCTGATCCAGCTGGAATGTACATCTGTGAAAAAAATGCTGTGATTTAATTGTCTATTTATTATTTTAATATGTATCTTAAAAATCAGTACAGAAAGAGAAGTGGAATGTTGACTTTCATTCATGATCTTTTCTATTTTATTGGAGTAACTTGTTTAACTTTCTGAAATAACAAGTGTCTTTAAGAATAAAATACTCCTTCTGTTAACATAGGGCTCATGACAACCTGCTAACCCTGGAGATTTAAGATATGTCATCTAACAGTTGTAAGTGGTGGCAGAAGAATGTTTCTATGCTGTTGTTCATCATATGCCAACCACTTCTGAAAGAAAGGGGTATTTCAGTCTTTAGGGCTAAAATGTCTAATTGGAATTTCTGCTAGAACTTCTGTCAAAGTTTTTAGAAGGTTTATCTTTTATCTGTGCGTAGGGTTTTTTTTTTTTTTCTTGGATTCTGCGTCCCCTCCCACCCCACACACACTAGAGGGAAATAATTCCACGGTTGTTAAATGCTTGTTCTGGTATGATTATAATTGTTTTGTTAACTATTTCATGTGTATTTGTAGAAATATCTAAAATAATGATCTTCCATTTGTGGATACTCAGTCATGCAGTGTGTCAACTTTGTGTATTGTTACTGACCCCTTCTCCTTCCCTAGCTGTGTGAGGTGTCTTCCCCAAAGCATTCTCTTTTTTCAATAAGAACTTGCAGATTATTGATAATTTGTTCATACTTTAGTAATTTTTTAAAATAATTTGTTATTGTTTTAGTCCTTCCACTGACTGTATTGCATTACTAAACCTATTTGATGGATTTTTTTGCTCTACACTTGTTTTATAGTCTAATATTATACATTTCTTCTAATTGCTTTGAATCTCCTTGTGTCTTTGTAATTGTGTTATATATTTATTCGTATCAATTTTATTAGCTCCATTTTTGTTTTGTTCTTCCCTACCCTTTATTTTTCTTGCTTTCTTCCCTAGCCTTTATCAGTGCATATGATTTTAATATTTTTAAAAATTTTTCATTTCAGAGGTGAATGTTCTTGTCCTGCATAGTTTTGCCTCTTTTTAATGTCATAATACTGCCAAGCTATTGTTACTGATGCTTCATAATTTACATTTTAACAGTTTTTTCAGTACTGTGCATGTGGATCAGTTCATAAGTATTCACAAATCATCACCACTGAGACACACGCATGCATACCTCCATAGGCTAGAAAAATACGTCAGCTGAAACATTAGCAATATGTTTAATCAGCAGTACAGCCAGAGCTCATCTGAGTAGCAAAAACTGAAGGTCTTTGAGCAGTAAATTCTGCAATGCAGAATACTTTAAAAAATATAAAACATAGCAAATGAAGGACATTAACAAATGGGCTGAGTGAAAACTGCCTGGAAATTTATATTCATAAAAGGACTTCAAAAACATTCCACCTGAACATGCAGTGAGACATCAACATTGTCTATTTGATGAGGATGGCTGACTTCAGTAGCTAGCTGGTTTTCATATATTCACTATCCATTTTGTACAGTGAATTGGCTACTCATTTTTGAAGGGACCATGGTAAAAGACAGGGAATAGTCCTGAATGTTAAACTCACTTGCTTTGGCTACAAATGATCACTAAACTGGAACTCATTGTGGTGCATTTAGACTCTCCCAAGATTGGTAGTATTGCTATCCTATGGATGTCATAGGCAATCAGTGTAATCACTGATACACAAATGGTTCACTGGTAATCTTATTCTCATGTGAGCACAGATTTCCATAAACCAAAGAACTGGGAAAAAGCAAAAACAAAAACCAGAGCTAATTCTATAAACTGTTTGCTAATTAAAGATCCAACTCAGGCCGCTTCACTGTCTACTTCATTGTTTTGACCTAATTTGTTCCTGAAAGAAAGACAAACGACTTCCTTCAGGGTGTTGTTTCTTTAGTGACAAAGGATCTTGGAATTATGTGTGTTCTTCAAAAAGTTAAGACAACC
Organism: Caprimulgus europaeus; assembly: GCA_907165065.1. Next base: position 16,168,006 of record OU015538.1, on the reverse strand, counting down.
AACAGCTCTGGAATAATATGAGATTTGTGTGTGTACTAATATCTTTTCTCTAGGACTTTTTTGGTGATAGGGTTCAATGCTGATTCCTAAATAGATTTAGAAATTAAAAAATTGCATACCACGGTTTGATGCAGTTTTGGGGTATAGTTTAGTAGACAGGTCTTGAAAGTTTAAGTACCACAATGTGGCTTGTTTCTGGTGCCAGGAGCACTTCCGTTACAAGTTAATTTAGAGGCTTAGCTATTGAAATAACATCATCATGCTGGGCTTGGATATTTTCTTTTTATTATTAGATGCTATTGATGTTTCAAAATGCAAATAACACATGGCATAACCTATCTCATTGATTTATTGTACTCTGTTATGTGTAGTCTCTAAACTAGTGCTTTCTGAAGCCTTTTGCAAGAGCGCTTTCATTTTTGCTCATGCTGAGTCAGCAGCAGTTCAACTTCTCCAGGGTGTGAGAATGACAGCTAAATTATTTATTGGCTACAGGTGTTTATACTTACTCATTTTGCCTAAAGCATATGGATTCCTGCTAGCAATTAAAGGTATTTAGCAGTCTTCACACTAATTTAAACATTTGTATGCAGCAATTAGTTCTTCTTCCTATTCTCCCATAATGAAGAAATACTGATAGCTGCTATCTAGTACTTTGTAACTTAGAACTGGGACAGTGTCACTTAATTGTTTAAGAAATGCCACTCTGATAAAATTGTTTTTATTTCATCCTAATAATTCAGTTTTATTCCTCTGAACTAGTGATGTTTTGACTGCAAATGTATGCTCCCATGGTCTGCATAGCTCTGGGATATCTGTTAACATTTCTTTTATTGCTCTTCTTGTTTCAAGAGTAGGGTCTTCTCCATTTTGCCTAGAAATGTTTGTCCTCTTTTTTTCAATCATTTTGCCAAGAATCTTATAGTCATCAGTGGCTACAAAAATCTTTGTGTATTTTTTACTGTATTCAAGTAACATGAAAGAATCAAAAGAAAAGTAAATAGGAGCAGCAGAAGGCAATTATTTATAACAGAAATAGCCACCAGTTGCTATGGAAAATTATTTCAAGAGCCATTTCTGAACACTAAACCTGTATGGTTCTTTATCTTGAATATCTAGGGAAGAATACCTTTGGCTTGATTTAATGTGGTTTATTCTCAAGTGGATGATATAAAGGGCAGAAAATTAATGTTCTCTGTCCTTTCCAAGTAAGTCTTTGGTGTAATTTTAATAATCATTTAATGTAAAACAAGATAATTTCTGACCATGCTAAATGTAAGGCTGCATATAAAGCCTTCTGTCTCTTCTAAGTATGTTGTACTCTGTGGTTTAAAATTTTACTCAATTTAAAAGGTACTCAGCACTACCTTGAAATGAGCACAGCGTATCCTTACCCTCTACTTGGTCAGAATTTTGTCTTGTAGCTATAATGTGTTTCAGGCTTCTAAAACAGTATTTCTTGGATCCTAGTCATTAATAATACCTTAGACAATGGTTCAGGAAGTTTGCTAGCAGAAACAACACTGAAAATTCAGTCCAAAGGTAGAATGTGGTCAGTATAAACTGGTGTAATGGCAGTGATTGAAATAGTAATTTAGATGGTGTGGAAACACTTCAGGTTTTAAATACTCAGAGTACACTGAACAGACATGAGCAGTCCTAGTAGACTGCTCATCTGAACCTAATAACTCCTTTCACAGAAGTTTGATTTTGTTAATAAAACATCTTCAGTTCATTCTTAATAACTCCTAGAGAACAGTGACTTTTGAGGATACTCAAGTTCTTTGGTTTATTCTTGTTTCTTTGCGACAGGTTCATTAGCTAGATCTTTATATGCTTGCTTACATTTGTAATATTTATTTCAGTTGATAGCACAGACTCTTAAGATGTGAAAAATAACTCTTTCATTAAACTGAAGTCTGTATAACTTAGAGACAAATTAACACTGATAAAGTGAATTTGCAAATGGAAAGACTTATGAGCTTAATGCAGACAGATAATGCAACATGAAGATAGGGTAAAAAGGATAAGAGAAGGAAGAACAGAGGTCAGCTTGGAAAAAAAAAAACATTTCCCAAGTTCATTAGAAGGAAAAAACATATTAGATATTTTAATTTCATGTGGAAGATGGTCTTTAATGAGAATCTGAGGTAGAGTTTGTTTTGACTGGGATGTTTTACAGTTACACCATTATTGGAATTTACTAGTCAAGTCTAGAACGAGAGTGACTTTGAAGAGTTTTGCAGAGCAGTTGTGTGGCTGAGCAGTCTGTGTCTGTAGCTCTACCAATCAGTGGATTTCAGTTTTGTGGATAGTTACAACACGAATGTGAAGAAAACTTCTTTGCATTCAACCTGCAGAAGAGAAGGCTCTGGGGAGACCTCATTGTGGTCTTTCACTGTGTAAAAGGGGTTTATAAGAAAGATGGAGCAAGACTTTACCAGGGCCTGTAGTGATGGGACAAGGGACAACAGTTTTAAAGTGGAAGAGGGTGCATTTAGATTGGACATGAGGAAGAATTTTTATTTTATTTTATTTTTTTTCTACAATGAGCCTGGTGAGACACTGGAACAGGTTGCCTAGAGAAGTTGTGGATACCCCATTACTGGAAGTGTTCAAAGTCCGGGTGGGGCTTTGAGCAACCTGATCTGGTGAAAGATGTCCCTGCCCATGGCAGGGGGCTTGGACTAGGTGTTCCTTAGAGGTCCCTTCCAACCTAAGCCATTCTATGAAAACTGTTGATTGTGATATGATTAAAAGGGCTGGCATTAGTGTTAGTTGCTGACACTTGCTTGTTTCGTTTTGGTATGCTTCATGCTGATCACATGTAAAAAGGGCTCTTTCATAGCATGGTATTAATAACATGATTTCCTAAGCATGCATCTAAGTCAGCTGCTGCTGTGAAAATGAGTGACTAGAATTCCAAAATTTACCAAGCACATAATAACTTGCATTGAATCCTAAGGAAACAATTACATTTTGATTTACTTAGCTTGAAATTTGATAAGAAAGCAAATAGAAATGATACAATACTCTTCAATTTAAAATACTAGCGTAGCAACGTATCTAGGTGTAAAAACAAACAAAATTCACTCATTCAAAAAAACATTTAACAGGTCTAATTGGGAAGTGGTATCAAAATGGATTTTTTTCTAAGTTGTTAGACAGTGTTTATTGCAAGCAGCAGAGGAGACAGTCTGCAGGGCATTGATTCTGCCCCACTTTAGCTGAACTAGGATAATGACTAGTCGATGTTCTAATAAAAAAGTTTGAAAATAAAATACAAGTGATTACGAAAGCTGTAAGCATTTAAAATTGTTCTTAATGATGTAGCTACAGTTTATGTTACTGGAATAGCTTTTGCTGATTTATATTGGTTTCTGCTCAGATGGTTGTCTGGTTACAAATGATGTTTTCATCTACACTGAATTAAGGATTTAGAAATAACTTTTAGAATTAGCCTAATTAAATGCTTATTTTTTTTTAATAATTATCACATCATCTTGGTTTTTGCTTGAGGTTTTTGAAGAAAAGTGCTCTAGCCTTCTTAAAAGGTTAGGAAATTGAGGTAAGGAAAGGTGAAGTAACTTGTTTAAAGTCATCGAGCCCAGACAAAAATCACAAAAATTTGCTGCGCCATGTATTTCTTCATTTTACCACACATGTTAGATATAGCACAATCCTTGATGCTAATCTTTCATTCAAGTGGAGATTGATTGATCTCAGGAGTAAAAAAGTTTATATTTTATTTATCTGGGGCAGTTTGTATCCATTTAACATCTTCTCTTTCTGCTGTCACTTTAAAACAAGGTGGAAAGAACATGGATTATTATAGAGAAGGCTGTACTCTTACCTTATGTTACATTTTCTCTAGATGTTTTTTCTCATATTTAATTCACTTTGCTTTTTATCCATTATTGTTGGAAAAGTAAATGGTCTTAGTGACTTTTTACAGCAATGTCCATGTCTTTTTTCTAAGTTGTGGTTGGCTGAGAATCTGGCATTATATGCACGTAGGTAAAATTTCTGCATTACCTTGCATTTGTAGATGTTGCATATCCACATATGTTAAAATACCTGATCATCTGTCTTCTATAGATCCCTTCAAATTTCCTCAACTTTATTTTATTCTAGTGCAATTTTATGGCACTTAAACAAAGTGCCATTAAAGTCCCTTCATTCACTCCTTCCTAAAAAGCCCTTTTTCTGTTCTATTCTCTGCCCTGTCAGTGAGCGCAGGTGTCTTACCTCTCATCTGTAACTGTACTTTCCTTAGAAAACTTTTGTGATGGTCTTTGTTACAGGCTTTTTGAAAGGAATAAGTCAGATGCTGTCTCACACTGTTTCAGAGGAAGAAACCTGTGTGAGTAGAGGATTAAAATTCCCTTGGAATCTAGAGTATTGCTACTGATTTCCTCCATGTAAATTATGTAGAAAGACTTAAGACTAAATAAAGGTTGAGATCAATCTATTGATCTATTTTTCATTTCAGGCCAGGAAGCTATTAAATTGCAGTTCTTAGAATTCATTTGAACATTTTATTAGTATCTTGACAAGTTATTTGGATCCTGAATAAAATAGGCAAACCACTGTCAATGGGGTCCAGTCTGGCTCAGGAGCCTTGCTGATGATGCTTGCATGACTTTGTTCTAGTATTGCTTCTTTTAATGCTTCTATCTCTGTCTCTGTACCATGGATTGGGAGCTGAAATAAAACTTTTCTTACACTCTTTACAAAAAAGATAAAAATTTTAATTTTTAAGTAGTTTCCCTAACTGCCTTTTTATTTTCATTTTTTTCCAGGAGATTTTGATTCTGTCACAGACTCTGAGCTTCTGTATGCTTAGAAACACTGTTTTGTTCCTTGGTTAATTGCTTTCTTATGCTTTTTAAACTTTTAATTTCCATCATTATTTAATCTGCTGTCACTTTGCATATTGTCCCTTCTCCAAATTATTTTGCCTTAAAGACAAGTCCTTTAGGACTAGTGGGCCTTACTAGGACATGCAATTATTGCCTGGATCTGGTGCTAGTTGGAGACAGATTAGTTCAGGGCTGGGTTCAGAAGCTGTGAAACTGTGCTTTAGAAAAAGTGGCCTCAGAAAGCAGCAGCTTTGGGGTATTTGGAACCTAAGAACATTTACCTTCCCAGAGGAAAGGGCTTTTGAATTTAAATCAAAGTAAGTAAACAAACACACACCCCACAAAAACTGCCCACCCAACCAATAAAACAAAAAAGCTTCTTTGGTTGAGGTGAAAAAACTGCAGAAAGAAACTTGTAGACAAGAACTCATCTGCAGAGACCTTGGCTGCATTCAGAGAACAAAGACCATGGCGTGGAGCTTCCCATTTCCTTCATACTTCTCCACTCTGCTGCTTCATCACTCAGCTGTGCTCTGGTCAGTGCTTAGCAGGGATCACATTCTGTGCCAAAAGGATTGAAAATAATTTTGTTAGAAATATCATCCCACAAATGCTCTTTACACTAGAATCTGTTGGTAATCCTCTAGAAAAGAGGAAAAAAATTATTTGCCAGAGAGGCTAATTTTTCTAGCTAGGATTTCACACTGAAGCAAAACTTTTTTACATACAGACTTTTCTTACATAAGTAAAATCATGTAGCCTGTCTTTAAAGGTTAAAGTCCTTTACCTGCTGCAGCAACATCTGCTTGCTTTTATTCAATTAAAGAGATACAATATGTTAGAAGAGTTTGTGCTGACTTTCCTATTCACTGGGATTTATCCAAACATCATCTACAACAGATTTCTTTACACTGCTACTAGGCACTTAGCAATCTGAAGATGGGTAATTAGGACATGTCCTTGCTTTTGTATATAAAACCTTATTCTGCAATTATTCTTTTCAATCAGGACAGAATGTAGTCTGTGAGTGTTTCTCTCTTGTACTAACTCCTCTTACAATTAAGAGGAATGCTAATTATCTTCTCCTGTTTTCCCTGGCCTCAGACTGGTGCAAGGATTTGGCTTCCTACTAATCCAGCCAGAGTTACTGCTGGCATACTTGTGACTCCAGCTTTTCTGACTGCATAGTTCTGTTCATTTGAATTGTGTGGTATCTTACTTATATCATTCTTGATACACTAATAGTTAAAAATTTCACTTTGTGTTAGCTTTTTGTGTAAGATTTTTGTCAGTGCAAGTGGTATATTTACAAACTGACTTGCCTAACTGTAGCTTTGGTGATTAATTATTATTTAAGTGCATATAAACTGTTTTCTAAAATGAGAAACTATTTTTGCCATACTTTAAATGAGAATGGCCTTGTAGAATAGCTCTAAAGAAAAAGAATCTAGTAATTGAAATGCTATCAGATCCATAACTTTACCCCATTATTATCTAAATCATTTTGTAGATATTCAACATAGTCTCTTTTCAAATTCCTTTGTGAGTTGGTTTTCCCAATGCAGAGGATCTTGATGAAAAGAATCAATTAAGCCTGGAAAAGCTCTGATGGTATAAATATCCTCAGTAAATAAATTGTTATTGTATTAGATAAAACACACTGATTTAAAACAGTTGATAAACCCTATCTCTAATCTGTGGCATATTCTCTGGAAAAACTCCCAGATTTCATAGGATGAATAATGCATGAGTGTCTCTTGATGTGATTGAGTTGACTGGTTGCGATGTATCTGAATATTCCGTTGTTTGATTCTGATTTGTTCTCTATCGAGGGCTCCCTAACCAGTGCCTTCTGAGGACGGGAAACAGCTCTGAATTGCTGCTCTTGGGTTAGTGCAGCGCATTGTCTTCACTTTAGACAGCATCAGTGATGAGAGCAATATTTAATTTTGAACCAACAGCCATCGTAAAATCAAAGAGGTGAAGTGATGTGATCAAGGATGTTCTGGGATGTTAGTGTAGTTATTACTGTCAACCACCTTGTCAAGCAGTAGAGACAACCCACTCTGTTCAGCTCCAATGTAGAATGCTGGTTTTGCTATCATAATTTTCAGGTGTGGAGATGCTGTTTAGATAGCTTTTGCCATCTTGTCATGTGGATAGCTTTTTATCTTCTTAATTCCTCTAGAATAAAATTCTGCAGAAATCTGTGCTTCCATGAATACATTCTTAGGGAGTCTTCCTGAAATCTGCAGAGTATTTTTTTAAGAAGTCAGTGTTATTTATAACATTAAAATAAATGAGAATAAGGGTTAAAGGATCATTTCACCAGTTATAACACTGGGGGGGGTTGTTGTTTTCTGTTTTGTGGGGGGGATGGGGGTGGTGGTGGTGGTTTGTTTTTGGTTTTTTTAATTGCATAGAGCTCAAAGTTTAGATACCCAGTGCAAGGGGGAGGAGGGCAGAGAAACTTAAGAAAGGGAAGATGTGGTGGTGGACCAAGAAGGAAAAGTAAGTTAAATAGTAGATTATAAAGATGAAGAGAGGGGAAATATAACAGAAAGAATGTACTGTAGATTGTGGAGGGAAAATGAACAAAAGTACATGGATGAACATAGGGACACTAGGGAAGCATGATTAAAGAGCTGGAAAAGCATAAAGAATTACAAAACTAGGAAATATTATTACAAAGAAAATAGGTTAAAATTGCTTATGTCAGAAATGTAAGGAGACTAACACAAAACTAAAGCTGGCTAAATACTGAAAAAATATGTCTGCAAATTAGTATTTAGGTTTCTAAACAAGTAGTCTTGATTTTATTCCCTTTTTCTGTTGCTTGTTTCTACAAACAGTCAAAACACTGAGCCTAACTAGGGCGAATGTTCACAGAGTGTGAATGCAAACGTAGTGCAAGTGTTAATGGGCGTGTTTGATTCTACTGTGTGCTTATTACATGGAAGGTGTGTTCAAGTCATGCAGCATATAACTTATTTTGTGTAACACCACTGGAAATTTGAATAAGATATTTCATGGGCTTGAAAGCTATTCAATTTTCCTTCAGAATATTTTAAACTCATCAAATAGGATAGAAAAAAAGATTCAGAGAATCTATGATACCTGGCTAAGCATAAGTATGTACTTACCTGCAATACAGCATGTATATACCTCCAATATTTTCTAATTATGCTTTAAAAATTATTCACTATGGTCTTATGAATAAGCCTGAAAGCCAGAAATAAAATAATAGAAGACATCAGTAATACCTAAGATGCCAGAACTAAGACTTGAAAGGTCAGAAAGGAAAAAACCTGAACAAACCCCCCCCTGTGGCAATCCTGTTGTACAAAAGTCAGCCTGGCTATTCCCAGGAGTGAAATTATTCATGAGCATACAAGTTTACTGGGTCAGGCCTTGGATCAACAAGCCAGTGACTGTGAAAGACAGTCCAGAGCTGGAGAGTGAAAAGGAAGGTTAATGAGAAGCACTGGAAAGACGTTCATTAAAGTGGAAATTGAAGTCACCTAGGCTGAGAGTAGGGAGCTCAAAAGGAAGAAAGGGAGCTTCACTCTCAAAGTCAGAAAGAAGGTTAGAAGAAAAGTCATAGGAAGGCAAATCCTGCATGGGCAATAGCAATGCTGTCAGATGCTGCTGAGTGGCAGGTGACCAGCATGTTCTCTTTCAAACGCTGAATAATGTGTGCTGACTCGAGTTTAATGTCTGTCTGAACTGGGAGCTGAACTACAGACTCTGAAATCAGGTGCTTTGTGGGTTGTCAGGCTCTATGCTCGTGAAGCATATGTTTGCAGTGAAAGGAAAATATTGGAGATACAAGACTTTCACACTTAAATAAGATCTTGCCAGTATTTCCCCCCTTATTCTTGCATTTCAGAATTCTGAAGTTAAAATTGTATTCTGACGCATCCGTTTTTATATCCAAAGTTAGGCAGAAATTTTCAGTATTCAATTTGTAGCAATGTTTATTTTCAACATTTGCAATCCTAGAGCAAAAAAATATCCTGGAACAGAAGTTGTTGCTTTGAGAGTTTTTCACACACAAAATTCTGTGGGGTTTGGTTTTTCTTTCTTGAAGCCCTTTTACTAATCAGTGGCAGACTGAAAGAATACTTGGGTAATTTGATCATGTTCATGGCCTTTGTGCCTTTATGCTGCTTCTCTGTGGTTTTTTTTGTGATTTAGTTCTGTTTTAGGAAGGCATAGACCAGGCACCAAGCCTGGGTGTTCATCAGTCTGCTTTCCATGCTGTCCCTGTTCTTATCAAGTGATACACTAAGGAGTTAAAACTTCTTTTATCACAGCTTTCATGTTTCTTGGAGCACATAAGCCTCAGTGGGTCAAGAGGCTGTCTCCTGAAAAAGACAGTAACATCACCTGTTCTCAAACAGTTCTGTTCTCTGCTTTTGTGTTTGATTTGATAGCAACACTCAAAAGTTGTAAGGGTACAGAGGGTTTGCTGGCTATTCCTGAACACGTGTGTCTGAAATGAAACCCTTTTACTGCTCTTCCTCTTATTATAAGAAGTTGCAATGTCAGAACTGACAGCCTGGTATGTGCTGGGACACTGTGCCAAGAGAAGGAAATGTAGTAGAAAAAACAATATTGAACAGAGGGTCATTTGGTGAAAACAAATGGTAGAGACTGAGAAAACACTCACACAATGAAATTTGCATTGCTTTCCTAGACTAATGCTGCTGGTAATGTGAAAGAAGCAGTTCAGAGGGTTTGCTTCTGATAGTGGCTAGTTACTGTTCCAGTGTTTTAACTTGTAGATGAGTTCCGGTGTAAAACTTTACAGCTGAGCTAAGCATATTCAGTTTGCCCTTATGGAGTGGTCTCCATAAAGGCTGGGGTTGTGTCACAGTCAGGGGCTTCTGCTTGGGAGTTTGTGATTTCCACACAGAGTGAGATCCCAGTGAACGCTTCCCAGCAGAGACAGGAAGCTGTTTCTTCCTTGGCAGTGGAGGTTAGCAGTTTGTTGGATGAAATAGAGAAAACTGTTTATTTCACTCCGTGAAAGTTGCTTCTCCCTGTACTTGCTTGCCTGCAAGTTGTCCAGGTATTGTAATAGACAAGTTGTATTCTGGAGGTGAGAGGAGGTGAAGGGATTGTAATTGTTGGAAAGAAGGGAGGAAGGAGGTGGTCTGTGAAGAAAGAACCATGCAAGAGAAGTTAAAGTGCTGACTGTAGGTTATGTGAATCTGCTTGTGATTAGCTGCACAATGGATGTGCCTAGATCTGGTCAGTCCTCTTGACTCAACTGTGAATTGGTTTGCTGTACAGTATGTCAGGTCAGTCACTTCTTCCAAACTTTGTATTACTTTTAAAGGTTATGTTTTAGTTTTTATTGCTGCATATTCTCCATCTTGTGTTGTATTTATTCTCTTTTTGCCCTTTAAAGCAAAGACTGTTGAACACAGAAGAAAATCTCACATACATCAGGATGTTTCTAGAAGGCTGCCATTCAAATACTGAAAAGTGCATGTGTTTCTTAAAGACTCTTCATTCCATGTAGTTGCACCTTTCCTTGTACAGCTAGTTCACCTGTCCTTTGGCATATACTTTTAGAAAATAAAAACATTTACCTACCTGGCAGTAGAGAAAGTAGCAACTTTTTTTTTTTTTTTTTACTTATTTCTTTACTTTTTTCTTTTTTTTTTTTTTTTCCAGTCAGTATTTCAGTCTGGCAAAGGGAGTAGGGGAGCCCTGGCACAGGGAGAGGCTGACAGCCAGCATATTTTGTATGCAAGTGCTGCAGTGATTTCCAGAAGCAGAGGAGCTGGTCTTTGTCCTCAGCTTCCCTGTAGGTCAGTCACTGTTTCCATGTTGCACCTAAGCATTTCTAGGATGATTCCTTCCTTCCTGCTCTGCCTATTCCTCTGTTTTTTAAGGGCCAGTTTATCACAGCAGAAGTCAAAGGCAATTTTCAAAAGTGGGATATAATCACATATACACCATAACAGTTCTAACACTGCCTTGGGACCAGCTGCTTCTCCTGTATGGGTGAAGATCTGACACACAACCAGTGTTTTGCAGCCCAGGTGCTCCTTCATCTTTGTTAATCTCATTAGATGAAAATACTTGCTTTAAAGGTAAAAATAAGTAAGCACTTTTTAAAAGATTGATTGATTGAACTATAAACAGAGATGTATTCCTGGAGGGCAGATACAGAGAATTTTTTTATATTGAAATGCAACATTTGTGTGTCCTGTTTTTATCTCACCCAGCTTACCCAACATCAAAAACAATTACAGCAATTATGAAAGACCTTGATTTTTTCCTTAGGGAAATACTATCCAAGAAAACTCTAGTTATGTCTTGGGGTTTTTTCCTGTCTCTCTTAAAGCTAATATTTAGCATTTATCCTAGAGGAAAAAACTGACAAAAATGACTGGTGTTTTCCCCAAAGCATGAATTTACTGTATCAACTGAATTTTAATTTTGTTATTTTATTTTCCTGAAGTCTTTCTTAGGATCAGCAATTTAAAAATCCTTGATCCCAGTTTGTCATGTAAGGAACTAAAAGAAGGATCACAGAGAGAAAAAGAAGTCTCACACAAGAGGCCATCTTCTTTTCACTTAGAGGCTTTCTCTTCCAAGGATCCCCAGATAGGTTGTTCACTGTTTGGAGAAGAACTATAGCTGTCAGTCATCATTTGTCAAAATTCATTCCTTCTGTGAAGGGGGCCACTGGTTCCTGTTTACCACTATGAAGTGGAGCCTCATCTGTAGTGTGCGAAAGATGCGATAATGAGATTCACTTGACTTGCCATGAATTGGGGTTGCTGTGCATGATTAGAAGGGAGTTTTCATTACTTTCCTGTGAATTCTGAAGCTGAGGATTTGAATGTTAATAGTAACATTTTACTTTTAAAACATGGGGGTTTTTTAGTGAGTTCCGTGTTTAAGATTGTGAAATAGAAGCCACCATCCTTCAAGATGTCATGTTATCTCCGTGACTTCCGAGAAAGTTCATTTTACTTCACAGTTGTAAAGAAGATTTTTTTTTTTTTTAAGTTAGCATCTCTACAAAGCTTGTCTTAAGATGAGGAAATTGAGCTATGTTCTTTAGAGCTTCCGTGTACCATTGCCAGAAAGATCAATCCTGCCAGCCAAATCTACCCTTGGGTAGGCTTCTAAATTTGCATCAAGGACTAAGATTTGCATTGATTTTGCTTTGCAACTTGATTTTTGCCTAACAGCTCTGTTTGGTGTTCAGAACATGAGTCTTTCTTTAACTCATAGAGCTTTATTGGATCTACATGGCCAGTAGTAGAGAAGGGGCAGGGAGTGGGTTGAGTGCATCTCTAGGAAAACGTTCCTGTTTCAAATGAACAGTTGTGAATTGGAAGGTTCAGAGGGAGAAAACCCAAATTTAAAATGTTTGAAAATTTCTCTTATTTTTAAACCTTAACAACTCCTCAAGAGCTGTACAAGTTCATGAGATTAGAGAGCTGGTTTAACACCCTGAGTCTAGTTTTCGGGCATTTTTATTTGAGGCCACTAAACCTTACAAAATTTAGGGCAATTGATTAATTGTATACTGCCTTCTGATTTTTGGAGATGTTTGTCAATGTGCATGAAGTGGCTGTACTGTAGAAGCAGAACAAATGTGTATTACACATGCAGAAAACTAGACTTCATATCCATATGAAGCTATGCTGACTTTGTAAATGAAGTAATGTATCAGACCTCTAATATTTTTTTGTTCTATTAATAATCCAGCATCCAAGATGGATACTTCTGTTATGGAGTTGAAATCCAAATAAATAAAATAACCTGTGCCATAAGTGTATAATTACAGAAGATTTGAGAGTTGATTAAAACTGCTACAGCTACAGAAGCTTCTCGCAACATTAATGATTTCTGGCCAATATATTTTGTACAAAATTAATGAGTGTCTCGGGTTATGGGTTTCTTCATTTTGGTTTGGGTCATTAATATGCTCATTAAAGCTTAAAAAGAGCTGCTAGCTCTTTTTTTCCTTTCTTTTCTTTTTTTTTTTTAAAAAAAAAACCAACCCTGAAACTCTCCTTTTGGTGAGACTCCAAGGCAATAAATTTACTGGTTTGTGCCCGCAGAGTACCTTCTAAGGTGTTGAGCATTAATGCCTCTGCTCAAGAATGGGAATGAGTGATGGTTTGCCACTTCATTGAGTAGGATGGAGTAGATCTTGTCGTGTTCTTCTAATGTAGAGAAGCTTGCTTATGTCAGGCAGCTCATCTTCAACAAGTCTGAGTGCTGCACATTGCTGTGAGATATTTCTGAGTCTTTCTGTCCTTTTCTTTCTATGAGTGGAAATATGGTCTCAGAATTCTTAACAGAAAATACAGATTTTTTTTTTTTTAACTTGAAGAACCTCTATGAAACATTGAGAACAATGTTGTTCCAAAATGCACGTTTTGCACTTAATGTCATGAAAGTGTAATTGGTTTCCAGCTTCGGTTACTTTAGACTGAACTCCAAGCAACACTCTATTCTGGAAACTGTTTTGGTTTTGTATCTTCCAGTGAGAGCTTACATTGTGATTTAATGGTTCTAGTAAGTGGGATTTTAAGATAGAGATTTACGATAGTCATGAGACTTCCTATACGTAGTATATTGTTCTGAGAACAGTCTTAAATTTTCAAAATTAATAGAGCTGCTCAATGATTTTTTTTTTTCCACTCTTTCACAGTCAGCTTTTCCTAGAAAAACTTACTAATGGAATAAATGATTCCTCTCAAGAAAAAAAGTGCAAAGGAGGACCTTGTTCCTTAGTAGAGAATAAAAAGGCATCTAATGTCATTAGGAATCTAGATCATCAGGTGGAGTGCACCATTTCTTCATAATGAGATGTCTATCTCTGTCAATCATGCATGTCCCCCATGATTCAAGACAAGGAATTGAGACTTGATTCTTTCTGTATCAGGAAATTTTAAATATTCGACCTTATTCAAAGTTTACATTACTGGACAACTAACTATATCTATTCAGGTTTGAACAGTGTCTGTGGATATTTAATGTTTCTGCAAACAGATAAATTATAATGTTATGATATGTTAGGTAGGTGAATAACATAGGCTTTGCTTGCCAATATAAAAAGTAAAAATACCCAAATAATAAAATTGTAGTTGAAGGAGAGCTACTTTAATTATAAACAAGTATTGGAAAGAAATTATACATTAGATTAACAGATAGCAATTTTATTCTCAGGGAGACAAGGTCCAATTGCATCTCTTATCACAAATGAAATGAGTTTGATGGTTTGTACTTAGTAGTTATGCTTTAAGTAATAGATCTGAATGCTGCTAGCATAGAAAATCAAGAATGTACCATTCAAATCGAAGTTAATCCTGTTTGATAGAGAATAGCTGCTTTAAACATCTAGGGAGGAGAAGACTGATGGTTGCATACAGAAAGGATCTGGTCTCTCTCGTTATTCTACATATTTGTAGGTCAATATGTTTTTTTCAGGCACCAAGGACAATTTCTTGTTAACTTTATTAGCAAACTGTGCATCAGTGTTTGGTTTAGAGTTGGAAACTATTACAGCTATTACTTCTATCCTTTTCTCTTCCCAAAATAATTATCCTAGTGAAACCTTTACATTTTTTTCTCTGAAATATTGTATAACTTGCATTACAGCAAGCTTGGGTAGTCACAAATTATTGATTTTTAGTTTTGATTAAAAAAACCCCAACTTCATAACAACTGTAGTATCTCTGATATATGATTTTAGTGTACATTGCCAAGGAAACAGTCTTCAGTGACACGCTATGTATAGTCTTCATTGTACTGATCTGTTGTCCATTCAAAAGGACTGCTTTTCTAAGAATAACTGCTGTAATTTGTTTCAGCTTACTGACAATGTCAACCTCATTTAGACTCTAATTTATTTCTGGGATGTTTTCTTTCTTTCAATAATTTTCCTGAGTGCTGCTTTATTGTTACTGAAGAAATAAAAATGGGGAAGAAAAAAAAAAGAAGGCATAACAACCTAACACTCTTCTCCATCCTTCTAGCTTCTATATTCAACTGCTAAAAGTCTGGGGATGGAATAGATTAATGAAGCATCATAAGTGAAGTGCAGGCACACTTTTTTGTACTAGAAAACAAGCAAATAATATGCTTAAAAATTTTGCCAAAAACATGGCACAGAAAAATTTATAATTAAGAGAGAGAGCAGTCATGCCTAGGAAGTTGCCTATTTCAGTGAGTTCAATTCTCTGCCATAGTCAAACAAGCAATTTTTCCCCTATTCTCAAATCCTGTTGGGTAATTCCTCATGTTTTAGCTTGTTGAGTTTCTGAAAATAGCTTGTTAACTTCTGGGGTTTGTTTTTTTTGGTTTGGTTTTTTTTGTTGTTGTTTAGGGGGAGTGTTTTTGGTTTTGTTGTTTGTTACAGACACTTGAATGAGAAGCAGTAAGTTAGGCCAGAACATTTAGTCAAAAGAACTATTTCTTCAATTTCTGTGCTAGATCAGCCAGTATCTTACACCATGCACATCCAAAAAAGCTCTCCACAATTTGCTTTTTTTGCCCCCTCTGCCATTAGTGCCATCTTAAGAGATGTTTATCAGTTATTAGTGCTAACAAAATTATGACAGTGCAAGTGAGGTTCCACCAATTATGATTTTCTGTCTTAGTTAACTAGTCTGTGATTTATTTGTTTATATTAATTTGGTGGTATTCTTTTCACACCCTTCAATTTGAATGTATTACTTTTATCTTTTTAAAAGCACTCCTCTCTCCTGGAGGAGTGCTAGAAAACTCTACAAAGACCATGCATAAGCAAAAATAAGTAACATTCACATGTAAAGCAAAACCGTGCCTAAGTTAAATGTCATATTATTGCCTCTTTGGTGGTTGAGGTTGTGTTTAGAAATGTAACTACCAGAATTTTCATTACAATTCTACAGGGCTGAACTTCAGTTTTCCATATGCACTGAAATTTTAGCGATGTAAACCTTTTGTGCCATCACTTCTAAGTGATCTGTGTCAGCTGAATGAGGGAAAATCAAAGTGTGGAAATGTAGCCTTATCTGCAAGTTTGGATGACTTAGAGCCTCATACTGGAAATATTAACAGTAACATTTTTAGCAGTTCTGTGTACATTAGCAGAATCAGTTCAAAATAGGAACAATGAAACATAACTGTCCTTCTCAGGTTATATGTTGGGTTTTTTCTTTTTTCAAGTGACTTTAAGAAAACTCTCATACCTTTTAATTAATTGGCCGACTAGGGAAATCTGCCCTAGGAATAAATGAAGTTTGAGTAGTCTTTCCTACTAGCTAGCATTTGTTGGGAAACTTTTTTTTGAAGACTATTAAAACATGCATGAACAACTACCAATTACTTAGTCCAGGGAGAGTTTCTTACAAAAAGATATGGAAATTATCATACAATAATAATAAAAACAGTGAATATGTCACCTAGGGCATGAGCGTATGTGCTCCTAATTACTTCAGGCCATAGAATATCTGCCTAATTAAATTCATCAATGTGCTTCAATATCAGTTTAAATAGTTGATTCCAAATTGAGAAAAACTAAAATTTATTTACATGAAATGCAGAGCTGCAAGTCTCAAAGTGACATTGAATGTCTACCCACAAGGTTATGTTCTATTCCTGTGAAGTGTCTCTTTTTCTGTGACTTACAAAAAAATAATATTGATATAGATAAAGAATTAGGTTTTCATGAAGAAGGTTTTCTGTTGCTTTTTGTCATGAAAGGGGGAGAGTTAACCTACTGGTTAACCACTGCCTGCATCTTTAATTCCTGGATGCTGGGAATTGTTGTGCTTCAGGACACTGCAGGAATGTAATGTTCTGTTCTGTAACATTAAAGTTGGTGTTCTTGTCCCTATTGCTTTGCCACTGAACAGGCTTCCAGTGAAAATAGTGGCTGAAAGTAGGTATCAAGAAGATGGTGGAATAGAAAGCTTACTGGTATTCAATGATAGGTGATGAAGTGAAGCTGGTCTCCCTTGCAGCCAGAAATTAAGACTGAAACAAATGAGGAAAATAAGATGTGCATCCTAAAAGGGAGATGTAAAAGAATAGACACACCTTCCTTCCTTTTTTCTTTTTTTAACCTACAGATGTATTGTTCTTTCTGCCTGAAAATTTTCTCTTCACATCTGAAATGGCAATTGTTGAGCTGCACTTCGTGCCGCATCTCTCTGTGTTTGCTGGTGTTGATTGACTGTTAAGGGAAAAAGGGAGTTGCAGAAAAATGGTATGGCAGTGCTGGGTATCTAATGGTGTGGATTCTAGATCAAAGCACATTGGGAAAGCACATTGTTTCAAAACAGATGTGATAAAATTAAGGTAAATTGTGGCTAAAGGATAAAATGTATGTTGACCTGTAATTAAAGATATACGCAGTGAATATCCTTCAAATAGAGTTGCCCTAGAGATAATTTTTCCTAGGCAAGAAATTTGGTCCTATGAGATTAATATGTTCTGATGTCCCTCGATCTTCTTTCATCCCTACCAGTGATGACTGGTATGTGTGTTTTGGAGCTTCACTTCCTGTCCCCCTCAGCCCTGATCTACTTTCTGAAGGTCCTTCAGCAGCTGAAATTACTGTGATAGAATTCATTACACTGCTTCTCTTGTGTTTTTAGAAACATGCTGTAGTATAGTCCTTAGTGAACAAAAGATGAGCAGTGTATAGTTGCCTCACTCCAGCTTTCTGCAGTAACCTGTTTTTTCAAATTGGTACTCTGGTTTTATGATCCCAAACTATGCAAAACATTTTACCCTGAAATAAATGGGAATGATTTGAGGGCTGCTTCTCTGTTTAGCACATGCTTGAAGGTAAGAACCTGTACTCAGGCACTGTAAATGACTGAGCAAGGATGAGTTATTTGCTTGCTAGTTGGGATAAGCTTACAGCTTCTCTGCTTCTTCTGCTGTATCATCTGTAGCACCTTGCACAAAGAATGGAGCCCTGCTGGGATCTGCATTTTTGGATGAGGCACGGAGCAGAAGGACTTCAAAAGTATGGGCAATGCGCGTATTGTTAGAGCTGAAGAAGATTGGAAAATGATCAAAACCAAGTGGGAATAGCTTAGGACTTGTGGCAGCAGGATGGTAGGAGCATGAAGCTGGGGTCAAAATCCAGAAAGCAGTGGTGCTCCAGATAATTTGTTAAAATTTTAAAAGCCGCTGTTCTTTAGTCACTAGTCTTGTACAGTCTCCTCCAAACATATTTCTTTAGATTTGGTTGAAGAAAATAAGATGAACAGAAATATGCACAGAGTTGAAGGATGGAAAAAACTTTACATTACTTTTCCATTATATTGAGACAGAAATTGTGCATGAAGTATGTTTTTTAAATGTCATCATTATACAGTGTTTTTGAGGGGAGGAAAAAACCCAACAAAACCCCAAGAAAACCCAAAACCTTGACCCAGAAAATTTACCAAATGACATGAAAATTTTGTGGTTCTATATGGACATTTTATTACAAAGCATGAGCATGTGTTGTGTTCATTGGCAAGCTTGCCTCGATCAAAAAACTCAAAAGAATGAGCTTTGTGTCCAGAAAAACTTAGGAAATTTATGTTTCTTTTTACTGAAGTAATGTGTAATTCGTGAGGCTGCACGGGTTAGGTGTGAAATCAGATGAACTGTAGTAGTTTGTTACATTACACTGTGGCTAATTCCAAAGACACCCTGTGAAATGAAATTGTTGAATTTCACACAGCACATGTACATAAGAAAAAAGAAAAGGGACTTCACTTGACAGCCAGTAGAGAAAAATCTGCATTTCTCTTGTTCTAGTGGCAATAGAATAAAGGATTTCTTTTCAAAGTAGTATTATGTGGATATTAAATAAAACCCAACCATTTAATTCTATATTCTAAAGTGGCTTAGTCTCTTGCCTGTAAGATTCTGCCAGTAAATTCAAACTGGATCAGATACAGCTTGAAAAATCTTTCAACCATTTTGCTATCATTACAGAGGCTGATGCAGTATTTCCGAGACTCCAATTTTTTTGCTTTAATTAATTTTTTTCAATTGCAGCATGCTTAAGGTTATACAGAATTCCAGCTTGAATATAAATGTGATTGCTAAAAATAGCTTTCAGAGAAAAAGATTAATGTTTACTATAATGCATACAGTTACAAGAAGATAATGTTTAAAAATAAGGTTATGTCATGGTGATAATTTTTGGGTTTTGGTCTGTTTTGTCAATCTGTTTTTCTTGAAGTTATGTAAAATAGTTGGACTTCAAGAACGGAGATTGAGGGATCCTAGCAAATCCGTGTCCTCTGTCTCTTTCTTTTCCTGCAAATGGCCAATATTGATTACATGTTGATAAAGGCAAACAAAGCAAATCAAAGGCGTGGTGGGTTCAGGTTGTTCATACTTCTAACAAGCATAATGTAAATGACTCAAAGAAGAGTCAATGCAACAGACATCAAGCTTTTATACATTCAAGAAGTATAATTCACTTGATACATGGCAGACAATAATATGCTCCTTGTGTAAGTCTGGGAATGTAGCTTGGTTTTTGTCTGTAGTTTCTACATTCCAAATTTTGTTTGGTGATTTGGTGATTTCCCTGTGGTTTTAGTGATAGTTGTTTGTACAGAATCACATCCATGAATCTCTGCTTCAGGAAAGGAGAATGTGCTTGTGGTGTGCAGAATTTTAAATATTGTTGTATGCCTCTGCTGTGATCTCCTGTTACTTTGATACCTGACATATATATAGGATTTGAAAGACACATACTTTACTGAGCTATAGTACAGCATGTGTTCTCATTTTCTGTTAGAGATTTGATATTTAAAGGTCATTTAAGCTGTGAAGTGTTAATTTCCTTTATAATTGAGGTATAAACTCTTAAGTTTGATACATATTTTGGGTTACTTAGCCATGGATATTTGGTATTTGGTCATGTCTTTTTTTTGTAAGTGAAGGTCAGGTTGGAACTAAGCACATAAAAGCTGGAGTTTCTGTTT
Organism: Caprimulgus europaeus; assembly: GCA_907165065.1. Next base: position 16,148,172 of record OU015538.1, on the reverse strand, counting down.
ATATGTCTTCTTAAAATTCCTATTGTAGGTGAATTTTGCACCTTTATGTCAATATTATTACATTCTGTTAACTTTTGATTCATGTGTAATGTTGGTATCATCAATTGAAGGATGCCTGAGAGTGGCAGGGAGTGGTCGTACTACATAAAGGATCACCTAGTTGCTTGCTTGCTTGAAATAAGAACACTGCACAGTTGATGAATAGACTCGTATTGCCTTTGCTGTGGTTTCTAGCAAACCTTATATCAAATTCCTGAAGGGAGCAGAAACACATGCTATGTCCCTTGTCAAGCATTCCTCTCAAGAAAGGATATCCAATAACTGTATAAAGGCACGTGCAGAATTATTGTAAGCCTTCTGGGTCTGCTCCACCAAAGCTGTTGGTGTTCAAGCACCTTGTTTTTCAGATTGTAAATCTGCCCCTTGACTTGTATTTGAAGGATGAGGCTAAACACAGAAGCTGAAAGAGCTACTGGTGTATCTGTGTAGTGCAAGTGTAAGTGAATCTCTACACATGTAAGGTTGGTCTAGGTGGAAAATCTAAGTGAAACACAAGATTGGGATTTTTTGCTAGAGATAAGTATTTGCACTGCTGTTAATCCATCTGTCCTGAGCTTTTACAATATAGAGATTACCTAAAAAAACCAACTCAATCTTTTGTCTCCCAAAGTAACTAAAAATAACTTCTATAAACACCTGAGATACTAAGCTTTTATAAGTTAGAGTATTTGATCTTTAAATTTATTTATTCACACATTTATTCTGCATAGGGAGAATGGATACTGAAATTTCTTCTGTATAACCTTTCAAGTTCAATGATTTTTATTTTTTTTAATTTAGACTTTTTTTAAAGGAAAGAGAGAGACACTTGAGCAATTTCACAACACTTTAATTTAGGATTAGCAGTAGAAAACTTCAAGTTCACACCTTTTCTCTCTCTGCTTTTTCTGTCACTTTCTTAAGAATTGTACTGAAGTGCACCTTGAAATGTGTTTTAGGGCATTGGGATGTGTAGGAAATTAGGGGTCATGAGAACACCAAAAAGCCCACAACTGGGTGTGTTAAGCACCAGCGCAGGGAACCAAATAGGAACAGGACCTAAACAGACTCCCTTCTAGTTCTTCTTTTAATGAATTATTTTAAATGCACTGTCAGGTATTAAATTGTCACTTTTGTTGGAGAAAGAAATGCTGTTGTAAAAAAGTCTATGTGAAAAAGCAAAACCTAGGGCTGTTAGAAAAATATTAAGCTAGATTTCATAAAATCAGAGAAACTTGGACTCCACAATGCTAATAGTTACAGATGCAGAAACATCTAGGCAAGCCTCACTTGGCATTATTGATACAGAGTTTCCTACTAGGAAAGCAGTTTTGTTTAGTGTAGTGTGTTGTAGTTGGAAAGGACATCTACCTGGTACGTGAAGCAGAGGAGCGCTGGTTTTACATTTGCTTTTTTCATGAGAATAAAATGACTTGCTTTCCTTCAGTGATCTGGAGAGCAGTGAATGTTCTTCCCCTGCAATCCAAATAAAACCTTAGTGAAGGGAAGCTGATTTTCACTCTAGTTGTGCTGGGTCTGATAAGCTAGTGCCCTGGGCTATTGATTCTTCCTAGTATGTGTCACTTTTTGTTAGTCTCATTAATAACTATTTTTTCCTCTCAAACTCAGTTTTATCCTCTTCGATCAGAAAACTCGTATGTCTTGGCCCAGTTTCAGCAACCGCCTACGTATCTGCTGTTGAACACTTTGGTCCTCCTTTCTCTTTAAACACATATTTTCAAAATGCATGAGGAAGAATAATTTTTATCATCAATATTGAAGAGAAGCTAAGCAGCAGATGTAATCACACAAGTACCTTGTATTGGTTATAAATAAAATTTTAATCATTAAGAAAACAGCACTTCTCATGTAAAAGATGCTTGAAGAGCAATGTTATTTTTAAAATTTCCTCAGTTTATCATCCTATTTATAAAACCAGATATGCATCTAAAATGACTCCTGGTAAGAGAATCTCACAGTATATTAGTTCAAGCTTTGTTTAATTGTTCTTTATGGGTTTTAGATCTCGGTGTCATCTTGATTCTGATTTTAACACTTCAATAAAAACATGTGATTAACATAACGTTTTTCTACCCTTTGAGGTTCAGTGTCTATAACCCTTATGTTAGCAATGTTCTGTTAATAACTAATGGAATCAGTATTCTAATTTTTACTTGTGATATCTATGCAGTTCGTAATAATGCATGCGATCACTGTAGGCTCGTGTTCCTTACGTTGTATTTTTACATTTCATTCAGATGTTGTATTTACAACAGGAAGCGATGGGCAAAAGTGTTCGGAAAATTGCAAGCTTCATTTCAGAGGTTGAACTTTCCTCCAGATGTCAGTACAACTTTTAATTTTGGAAATCAGAAAGAGGTTTCTTCAGTTCTTACTTTGCATGTTTTCCTTTCCTACACATTTGTTTCTGAAATTATCAGAGGTTAAGCAGAAATACCTCCACTGTGAATCATGGCTCTGCTACTTTAAGAATGGAACATTTGAAGTGATAGAAACTTTACTTGATCTAATAATCTGGTTGTTAAGGGGAGGGAATTGCTTGTTTCTTTAAAATGATATTTCGGTGAATGTTTTTTCTCTGAACTCAAAACTTTCCAACATTTCTCGGTCTAAATGTACAGCTGTAGACTGTTAGGATTGCTTAACGATATGTAATGTATTAGTGGTACTTCATCATAAGTAGTGGTTTTCATACATTTTTCTTTGCGTGCTTGTGGAAATCAGGAAGTCTTTCTTCACTACTGTAAATAACTTGTGTAGGGAATGACATTAATTATTTTCAATATTGAGGCAATTGTGTGATAGATGTTTAAAACCACAAATTGGAAACGAGTATCTTCTGGATGGCCTCAGCTGTAAATGGTGACATTACTGCTTCTTAATGTCTCTAATGTCAACAGGATACTAGTGAAATGTCTCTTGTGCTGAACTGGATGCCCACATTTGTGAATGCACAGCAGAGGTAAAACCACAAATCTCTTAGGACCATACCTTGGAGTGAGAAAGATTTTCATCTTGCTAAGATTAGTTTGTAAAGAAATCTAACCAACAGATGTCCACCTGAAATTACTTATGCTTTCAGTGGAATGAGGGCAACACACCTGTATGCAGAGTATATTCAGAATGGAAAAAGGAGATTCATTCATGTCAAACATGACTTTGAACTGAGTTGATTGTCATAGTGAAAAAGAACTTTATGTGGAAACAAAAAGGAGATTGTTTGGCACAAAATGGCAGGATATATTTTTTGCAGGAAAGAACTAAAGGGAATGTTAGGACTTAAAGGCACCACTGAATTTTCAAAGCTTACAAGTTGTGTAATGAGGAATGGGTATGCTCTTTGTGAATTGGTACATCTTAGTTATAGGCTACTGTAAATAATGTTAATATGAATGACATCCATAATATTTTAGTGGTTGCTAAGTGAACCATATTCACTAGATTTCTTTTTTTGTTGTTACAGTGAAAGTTAGCATGTATTCTAGAAAAATCTGGACAACTAAGCATGCAGTTTTCATACAGGTTTACTCTGTAGATCATCCAGAAAGCTGTTAGGAAAACACTTTATAATTTGTATTTCTTTATATAGTCATTAGCAGATCTTGAACTTTTGGATCCTGGTAACATTTATTTGCCCCTAATACATTGTGATGATAACTTGATATAATATTGAAAGAAGTAAATAATGGACTTAACTTTGATTTCTGTGTCAGTTTCTAAATTCTTGATGAAGTGATCTGATTGTTCAATTATGGTACAGTATTCCTAGTGCAATTCATTAATGCTTGCTCTAGAAGGTGTGTAACTGACTATTGTGCTCATAATTTATACAGGAATATCAAACGGGAATTGGTCAGTCATTATCATTGCACATGGCATGTGTTTGGTACAGACTGGCTTTTCTTGTTGAAAATTTTCTATATTGTATCTAGACAGACATTTTTATGGCTTCTGTTTACTTCTGAGAAAGAACAGTGTGATAGGAAATAATTATTACTTTTAGACAAACTTCCAGGAATATGACTGCTCTGAGCATGTGTGTTGCTTTTGTCTGGAGTGTAGCTGCACGTTAGTAAGAAACAAGAAGCCTGGCTTTTGATGGCACTTCTCTTGTAGTCTTCTGCTTTAAGTTGGTTTCTTTTTAGCATTGGGAGTTGGTCTTCTGTTGCTGGAAAAAAATAAAAATCTCTAACAGGAAAAAGATTTCCTGTCTTTTTACCTTTGATGCTTTGCCATATAGAAATATTCTGTGACTGAACAGGCTGTTTCTTGATACTGTAACTTGGCCCAGTTTCCTGTAAGAAAAAGAAAATTGTTAGTGCCTTCATATGGCGACTCTTGTAACTTGCAATAGAGCATACCTGCAAAAAAAATTCCTGTAGTTGACATGTCCAGTACAGGAATCTCAGTGCACATCATAATGCAAGAGGTGTGTGCCTCAATTCTGGAGATAATCACAACTGCCTACTCCCAGATACTCTTCACACCTGCAATTTGAAAGTTTCTAGCCTTCAGTTCCTGTGTTTTCTTTAGAGTATGCACAGAAGCTACAGATGCTTTGCAATCCTCCTTTGGTCCAGAAGATATCAACTGCATAGGAAATACTGTTAGAGATATGGTCTCTTTAAAAAAAATAACCAAACAAACCAACAACAACAACAACAAAACACCCACCAAAAAAACCCCAACAACCAAAAACCAAACCAAAAAAGCTATCATCAGAGGTAGGGGATTACGAAGGGTCTTAGTAACACAGCCGCTGCCTCTGAATATCCAGGCTCGTTGGTTCAGTTACATAGTAGATGTATTATGGACTCATTTCATTAAACTGCAAGTACATCTCCAATATACAATTCATGTTGTGAAGTAGCTCTTTATTAAAGGATTAAGCTGTTGCCATTGCACATCACTAAAATTTTATTATTTAGATTTTGAGAGGTCTGATGCTGCTTACAAGGCTGGATCACAGATTCCAACCAGACATTTGACTGCAAAAAGATTTCTTTTAGTTTTCTCAGTGAAATGCATAATATGATTTGGCCTGTCAGTTCAGTTCCTGACACACAGATGCCCATGTTACAGAAGCCAGCAGCATTCTTAATATCAATTGGCTGTCTCGTTAGTGTTCATAGCTACAAGGTGTGGAAAATCACCCAATGAAGACTGCTTCATTTAGAACTAATCATCATTAATTTTCAGAGAGAAAAATGTTCTTGTGGTTAAAGTACAGGACTTAAGTTTTAGGTTATCTCACTCTAAATCTACGGTTCTGTTCCTTGGGCGAGTCCCTTGCATCTCTGCTTTTACTTTTTAGTCTCTAAGAAATTAGGGCTGCCTGCTGAAAGCTTAGGTGACCAAATTTCTTTGTGATTGGAGTTAAGCTGAGACAGGACACAACTCTACTTCCTCCTAGTCTCTCATCTTCCAGCTTCAAATACAGAACACCTACATGGAAATGATACCACATGTCATTTGCTGTAGGAGTTTTCAGGATAGAAGAAACTATTTTGAACATGTCTACCTGTAACACATATTACTACAAAGTGTTTACATATTTAAGAGGGTGCTCAGGTTATTTTGTAGTGCTACCTTGTAGTTAATATCCAAGTCTTTTATGTAACTTGTGCAAAACCAAACCAAAGCCAACTACAAAAGCCTTGCAGCTGTTAGGGTGTTAGAACAATGTTAAAAATCATAAATACAAAGTTTTGTGGATGCTTATACCTCAATAGGTAAAACTTAACTCTGCTGCCTTTTAGAAGAACTTCTATCATAGTTGTTTTAGAAACAGATGTCTGATTTTCAGGATCTGTATTCTTGGATATCTGGGGTAGATGCACCAATGTGAATGCAAGGATTGTCCTCTTCTGCTCATGATTCAAGGAATATATGGAATAAGCAGTAGGTGGAAGCAAGAATATGGCTTCCTGATCACCATTAAATTTGGGGAGGGGAGGAAATCCATGGTATTTAGGCAGGTTAATGGAGGGGAGAGAATCTTTTACAAAGCTGCTTTTCCTATTCCCTTTCTTGTTCCAATATCTTCTCTTTAAAGCTCTTCTACTTGCTTTTACCTTCTTTCGCCTATATAAAGTGTAGAGAAATGAAATAGCCTTAATGATATGTATTAAAAAAATCTACTTTATAAGTCCATTTGTTCACATTGATCTTCCATTCACATAACTCAGCCTTAGAATACTCAAACTTTCAACTGCAGAAAAGCCAACTAGTTATGCCAGATTCTTGTACTCTTTTTTTTTTTTAACCAATCCTTCATTTATTTTATTTCATTCTGTACACTCTCTGAACACACCTTTGGAAGCTAATAAATTAATATTTGAGCTGTTTAGCAGTCTGTTCTACTGCAGCCCTTATATCTTCGTCTGTACAATATCCTGAAAGACTTTATGTGCGGAATAAACAGCCTTTGCAGTACATGATTTCAAAGCCTGAGTGCTCTGCTACTTTACTGAATGCAGTAAATTTTAGGATAGATTGTAATCCCATTCATACTTTGGCTTTTAGAATGCCTAACAACTTTTAGAAACTACAAATCATTCCATAAATGCAATAGAATAGCAGTGTACTGATAGCGTAGATGTTTTATTGTGCAACGAATTTATATGTCTGTGTAACTCTGCTATAAATACACATCTGACAAATATTCTTTAACTTAATGTAGTACACAGAACTTTACTGTATTAATTCATTTTGTACTTAAAACAATCAGTTCTTAATATGAGCTGATTGAAGTTGCATGGTCTGTTGTAAAAGATTCATTGGATACTATAAAAGCTTTTCATAGCAGCATATACGAAACCATATATTAAAAATAAAGATTTTGTGTAAGAATAAATCTAGCATGCTAATAATAGCTTGAAAGGTAGTGTTAAGATTACTTCTTAATTTAGAGGCTTGACTCAGTACTGATGGAAACTCATAAAATAGATCACACAGGGGAGAATCCGCGATGCTTCTAATCAGCTAAATGTTTTGTAGTCCAGATAAATGACTACCTAGACTTCAGCTGGTGTTGGCAAAGGTGCGTGATGTAGAGTTGCTGTTATTTGCCTATAGAAGACTCAAGTTTTCCTCGAGTCTGTCTTCTATCTGGAAGTGTAGTTAAATTGCAAAGATCAAGTCACTGGTCATGTGGGCCTGGTCTTTCCTAAGTGTCCAGGTATCGACAGGCTTTGCAGTGGAAAGGTGGATCACCACTTCTAAGTTGTTTTGGTTTACAAACTACTTGGAATCAGATTTTTCAGTTTTAATACAGAAAATTCTCAATTCTGGTGAGCTCAAACAAACATAAGAGGCTGAAACACAGACTGCGCACTTTCTGAGCTATTTTGTGTGCTTGTTTTCTGTATGGCATCATGCTTCAGAGCACTGGACTACTTATTTGTGTATAGCCAGCTATAAACTCTTATAGTTGTAAATATTGTGATAATTGTGCATGTGTTCTACATAATGTATGCATTTCTGTCCAAAGCCAAATGTCATTTCGAGATATAAAGCTTGCTTCCATGAGAGCTAGAAAATAAATTTGTATAGTTATTTCCAAGCAGTGAAGAAGTATGTAGCATGTGAGTATACCTTTTTCTTCAGTCAATAAAATATACAAATCTCAAAATATTGAGGCCACTAATACTTATTTTTTATTATAAAAACCTTTTGGTTTAAAGACATTACTGTGGATTTTGTGTGTGTGGGTCTTGGTGGTTTTCTTTTGTTTTGTTTTTTCTCTCTCAGCATTATCAGCAGTTGTAGTCTCTGCAGTGTGACAAGGTGCATGGCAGTTCCTGTCATATGCTTCCTGAACACAAAACATCACTCTTTATCAACTCCTAATAATCCAAATTGTCTCTACAGCTTGGCAGCCTAGCAGTGTCTCTTCACACAATACTCAGCTCTGGAAAATATTAATAAACTTCTACTGACCTTTGCTGTGGCCTTCATTCCCTGAAGTTAAGTTAAATTAAATACTGAGTTTAGTCACTTAGATGCTGATCTCACAAGCATCGTTACATGGTTTTGTTTTATACATTTGAGCATAGACATGTTGAACTGTTGGAGATATTTTGTGGGTATTAAGATATATGTATTTGTTTGCAAGTTAAGGTTCTTGGTTGTTGCTGCTGAAATAGCAAGTTGAATCATATTGTAAATTCTCACTCTGAGAATTGGTAAAGTATATGTCTGCTCACGTGAGGTCACTAGTTCAAGTTCTTTCTCCAGCAGTACTCACCTGCAGGTATTTCTGTCCATTCTGGACAAGAATTTAATGAGCCTGGAACTCTTCTATGCATTTTCTCCTCTGCTTTAGAGATGGTCTTTAGGTTATACTGAAGGACAGGGGAATAGGGGCATAGGGATCCTGAAATTGGACTAGTTCTGCTGATCAGTAGAGAATTTCAGTTTTCAGTCTTTTCTGATCCCTTCCATGGCTTCTTAAGGAAAATATGCCTCTTCTATTCCTCATCCATCATGCAATTATTTAAACTGTTGAAGCAGGTAGTTCTACTGCTCCTATTTGTACTGCTGATTTAGCTAGTTACTCAACTCCTCTATGCCTGACAGCTCTCCTCTGTAAAATGTGTATTGTAAGACTGCTTACATGAATAAACTGGTTTTAAAATTCAAGGTTGAGTGATTGTACTGTGGAAAGCCAACTCAGGTACAAACACTGCATATAAAATCTTTAGTAGGAAGTAGAAGATTACTTGGACAAGATTATGCAAATGTGGAGTATGTGCTTTGCAAAATAGGATTACAAAATTGGTCTTAAATTTCTTTGCAGAAAGAAATTGGGGTAAAACTCTGAGACTCAGTGGATTTCAGAAGACTGAGAAGCATACATTGTTGAAGAATATTAAGTACTTCGAACAACAAAGTGCAGTGTGGGATTTTTTGTTGTGGTGGTTTGGGGTTTTTTTGTTTTTATTTTAATAAATACAACTCTGGAAAGGTTTAGCACTTGAGAATTTTGAGGTAACTGCATTCAGTTTTTAGTAATGATATTATATTCATCCTATTATATATACCATATATTGCTCAAAGCAATGGTAAATGGACGACTGATGTCTGTTTCATCACAGGTTTCACAGAGTCACTCAGGTTGGAAGAGATGACTTAAGATCATCAAGTCCAACCCCCCTGCTCAGGCAGGGTCAGATAGAGTACATTGCCTATGGCTGCCCAGGTTGTTTTTGAGTGTATCTCAAGGAAACCTGTTCCAGTGTCTGAGTATCTTTACACTGGGGAAAAAAACCAAAAAGTATTTTCTTGTGTTCAGATGGAATTTCATGTGTCTTAATTTGTGCTTGTTGCCTCCTGTCCTTTTGGAGTAAAAGAGATTATGAATTAAAATCTAGAAAACACAATTTAAGGAAGCAATACACTCCTATCAGACTGCCTTGTTTATTTAAAGCAGGTATAGCTGTTTCAGAATTTTATTCAAACTTTTTAGAAAAAAGATCAGCCTATTTTAAGAATAGCAGATAAAAAATTCGAGGTTAAAATATGTTCCTAATTCTTTTGCTATCATGTTGTGAGACTGTTTTGTGGGTTTATGCTTAATTTCTCTATATTTAATAAAAGGATAACAAACCTTTTAATTCCTTCGTGAACATCTTTTGGATATTCTGAGGTGAAAGGTCTGATACTAGTACAAAATGCCGGTATGTTTCATTAAATATTATTTGATGCTTTAGGACATATTCTTGGGTTTTATATAACTTATGCTTACAAATAGCTTAAAAAACCCCCCACTTAATCCAGTCACTGATTTGCTATGTTTTCCTGAAAATTTTACTTGTTTTCTTAGTGGATTAATTGACTCGATAAAATGTGTTTCCTGAAGTGCTGGTCCTTAATGCTTCCAGTAAATATCTTGAGCTCTTTTCTTTTTTTAGTGGAAGCTTTTTTTGTGTCTGGAAGATTTTGTATAAATGAGGTGATAAAGAGTCACTACAGATAATATGTGCTTTTGTGCTTCTGTTCTGTCTGAGGAACTTCATCTTTCCTTGGGCTCTGAGAAGGCATGTGATTTGTCTTCTAGGCTTGTGGTGTTCCTGAGCCACATTTGTTAGTTCCCTTTGAAGTGCTAAAGTTTTCCTAGTGTGTACTTTGAACTAGAAGGTCTTTTTTACTTTCTTTTTGAGAAAGGAGGAATATTGAGAGTGTGAGTGTCATCTTAATGAGATATATCTGACTATGTAAATGTTAACAGCGTTAAATGTCCTGCTAGGATATAAACACCTCACTCAAATCAATAAATTGTAATTACAATGGTCAGTAGGTCTCAGATCTTCTTTTGACCCTAAGAAAGGCTCTGTACATTCTCCTTCCCTACCAGTATAAAAGAAAAATTGGCTGAGAAAATTCAGACTTGTAATATGTTCCTTCTTTCTTGCTCAACAGTGTATAAAAATGACAACATAAATATATTTCTTGCATCCTTTATCTAGATTTAAATGGTATATTTCACTTTAAATAGTGTCTGGCTCATCTAGTCTACCACATCTGAGTAACTTTTTTACTATGTAAAGCATATGTTTCTTCTGTCTACAAAAAGTTCTGTGGATTTTTGTTCCTTCCTATTTTCTCAGCTTTATGCTGCCCCCAGTTATAAGAAAGCAGAGGTCATACAAAGTGACTCTTTAGGGTTTGTCTACTGTCACAGTTATGAGCCTCACACTTTCACTCCCTGCTTCTCAGCTTTCACAGTTTACCTGTGAGATTCAGGATTTCTCAGACACAGAAATGTCAGAGTGACAGTTTGGCTTAGTGTCAAAGCGTTGTGGATTCTAGACTTGAGCTGTCAAACAAACTATAGTCCAAAAGGAAATGGAATTATTATTCCTCCACTTAAGATGGCAGATCATAGAGATTTGCCTGTGTCTGGTTCTCTTTGTGTCAAAATATATGTCTCATCCATGTATAAATATTTCACACACAAGTACTTAGCATTCTTGGTAGAATTGAACTTGACCTAAATTCCTGCCAAGGAAATTTGCCCTCCTGAGTTCCTTATAAACTAGCTTGATCCAACATGGAAATAAAATCATTATGGGGTATGTCATCGCTGCAATGTAAACTCAAGTTCTGAGAAGTTTTAGAGAGCAAGTGGCAAGGGAGGTGTATAAAGGAGATCCCACATACAGAGACATTTAGAAGTAGATTAATGTAGAGGCCCAAGCACATGCTGGGAGGTCTGTTCACATCTTTCAGTCTCCTGTTTTTATTTCTGGGGGAAAGAAGTATTGGAAGGGCTGTCCTGTACCCTTCATATGGTGCAACACTGGCCGCTGGTGAGCAGAGAGTAGAGCTGAGGGTAAGCAAGCACAGAGGCAACATTTGTCTGCCTCGTCATTGCCCAGTGTCTCTTTCCCCCAGCTACATAAGCATTATCATGTTCAATATTGTTCCATCTTCTTCAGCTTCTATATTATCTGATCATCCTGTCATCATTTATCATACCAATGTTTTTTTGGGACTCCAGCTTCCAGAGGCTATTCCTGACAACCTCAGCAACACTTTGCTCATCCAGAGGGTTCTGTGAATGGCATCCCCCATGGGCCAAGGCAGAGTCTGGCTCTTTTGGAATGAATCATTGTTCCACAATATCTTGGCCACTTGATCAATGAGATGCTAATCCACTAGTATGAGTGTTTGTGCTGTTTCTTCCTTAATAGTTCCATTTTCATTGTCATCATCACTGCCTTCCTCAGAGGAATACAAATTGATTAACAATAAACAAAGTTTGGAGGGGGGGAGAAGTAATCATCAGGTATTCAGTCTTGTAGGTGAAGTGGCTTTTCAGCCTCTGAAATACCAGCCACCTACTCCTACTGCTGAGCCTGGTGATTCTGCTCCTGCCTTCTGTCCTTCTTACTGCAAATACTGTGTCTCTTTGTACAAATTTGTATATTTTATAAGTTCTTTCACATACCCTCTTTATTACATTAATTCTTGAGGGGAAAAATTGTTTTACTGCCTATTGAACTTGATCTCTCTGACACTGATGATGAGCAGAGCATGGTATTAAGTGATAGGTGATAGAATTCTGAAACAAGGAGATAGATATGTGACAGATAAGGATGGCATCTATTTGCATCCTTTATCAGCATACTTTTAACCCATGACTTAGTTTTGAAAAGGCTACTTTTAATGTGTTTCCACAGAGGATTTTCTTTATGAGAAGAAAATAGCTGTCAAACATCTTAGAGTGCTTGGTGGGCAGATGATTACAAAATTGATTTTTGTGCCTAAGCAGAACTAAGGGACTTGGGCTTCCTGCAGTTTCTACGTTAGTCTCTTACACTTCAGCACCATATTCCTTATTTTCAGAGCTCTCCTGCAGTGTTAACAGGCTCATGCGTTTCCTCCCACCTCCAACTGCCCTTTCTCCCGCAGCATTCTCAAACCCTTCCCGTGTTCTAGCTGAATAATCGATAGCAAACACCGTAATTAATTCTGGTTAATTCACTGTTGATTGGTTGAAAAGAGAACTATTGAGCTGACATAGAAGCCTTTCCTGTGGCAAAGCACACTAATTTTGATATTATATCTCTATTGTTCTGCTAATTCCCTGTCCCTTCCCTGCCTTCCCCCGTGTCCCCTCCTCCCCCCCCACCCCCATCGGGTATTTAATGGTCTGTGAAGCTGCTTTGCTTTTGTCATATTGGTTATAATTGGTCGATCAGCTCAAAAGTTATCAAGTATGACTGACATCCAACAGTGTCATGGGTGCTTAAACTGCCAATTTGCACTTCACAGTGTGATTGTGTCAGCTGTCTTATTTTAGAAAAGCAGGCAAAAAATCTAAAATGCCCTTCTAACAGCATCTGGTGAGACTTTCTGGTGAATAGTTAAAGATATTTTTGTAGTATGTCTAAAAACCTTTACTCTGTGAGGTTGCAGGTCTGAGATAGACCTCAGGGCATGGATAGGTAGTCACTTGTGATATTATTATCCCATTAAAAAGTTCAGCCTGGTCACGGTTTGAATGCAGTTACACTGTGAATGTAACCAAATGATTGAGAGAGCAGCTGAAATAATCATCCTACTGAAATGTGACTGTTACATTTCAGGGTGAGGATCATATGCAAAAGTAAAATGGGCTTTAGCTGAACATGGTAACTGTGATAAAGAACACAAAAGTTATTGAGCTGCTATTATTTAAGAGCTTGCATTTTTGCAACCATATAGCACGTGTGTGGTTTGGTCACTGCTAGTATGTACTAGGTTACACATTTAATCTTCTTTCTTAATTGTTGGTTGATTCCTGAAGGAGTTATTACCAATATAATGTACAGTGCTGCGAAAATCAGTCTTGATTTGGAAGTTTAATTATGGATTTTTCTGGATAGATAGCCGAAGGTTTTACTGTGTCCAATATTTTAGCAAAACACTTAGTTTTAATTTCTGTTTTCTTTTAATTAGTATCATTTGTGTAATTTGGATAAGGCCACATATTTTGGATAATTACTCAAGCCATCTGAATAAAATAATTTACATTTTCCAACTCCTCTTGTGTGACAGTCTGTGTTGGAGGATTTCTTCCTACAGATTAAGGTGAAGTCCTGCATTGATCTTCTGTGTATTAATGTTTCTCTCTTACTGTTGTGCTTTTAGGCTGGCATGTTCTGGCCACTCTGCCTTATGCAACTTCCAGGCATCTTCTTTCAAACACAGTGGCAGGGGTGTTTGAGCTGTTGTTATAGCTCATTACCCAGTTTATGACACTGTCTCTCCTTCAGAAAGGAAATGGCAGAGATAACTGGGTGTGAGGGAGTTTCTCCTTACTCTTTCATGGAAGACTAGGGTCCTTATAACAAGGCTCGGTGAAGCATGGTGTAAATAGGTATGAGCATTTGGATGAATTATATAATGCATGCTTAATGCCTAGAGTGGAAAGGAAGGCAGATTTTTGTCTATAGGCAATCATAACAAAGGGGGGAAAAGGGGCCTTACTGGAGTGTGTCATCCATGATCCTCTTCATTAATGAGCCGATTGGTATCGGCAGCTGAGGGTGCCCAACATGTTGGGATTTATGTGATGGCATAGAACAAACATAGAATTTAAAGGAACATATTAACAGGAAACTTGCTGTAGTCATAATTGAAAATGTCTGAAGATAAATATGTTTAATTCTTCACTACATTTTAATCAAACTAACACAAAACTTTTTTTTTTATTATTTACTAAGCTCTTCCAAAAGCATTATTAAATAAAAGTATAATCATATCATAGCATATTTAGGATCTCCAATCCATACACACACTCATCTTGTTCTTGTATCACTATGGGTTATAAACAGCATTTCCTCTGTCTTTAGTTTCTTTAGAGGAAATAACTTTCTTAGCTTCTGAAGAAATATGTTGAGGAAATTGTAGGACTTGTGTGTTTTTGTGTTGTTTTTTTGGTTGGTTTTTTGTTTGGTTTGTTTTTTTTTTTTTAGTTTCTAATTGACTTCCTTTCTACTCTTCCCAGTTTGTCCATTTACATAGGTTACAGGAAAAATATTCTAAATTATTTGATAATTTAAGCTGATGTAAAACAAAGTATTTGGAAGATAGAAATGGTAAACCTGAGAAAAACTTGAAGTACTGAGGCTTTAAATATTTCAAAGAGATGTTATGCAAAATTAATCCAAAACATGATCCTTCTTCTTTGCCATATTTTTTCATACCTTCCCAATTATTATCTATCTTTCCCTTCCCTTGCCAAAAAAAGTAAATTAATTAAGTACTGTATTTATGCAGTTATGATTCTGAAAATATAGGGTAGTATTTGCAACCTTAAAGCCATGTCAGTTTTCAGTCATAATTTCATACTTTGGCATTCCTTTTCATGTTGAAATAATCGCGGGAATAAATGATTTCATTTAGACATCTCTTACCTTATCTGCATATGAAATAGTTTTTAAATGACAGGAAGCTATGTTCTAATTAAAGGGTAGGCTTGCACATTCTCACTCATGGGACTAGCTCTCATACATCTAGTAGTATGCATTTATTTGCATAGGAATACCTGTGAGGGTAAATGTTGACATGAGTGCTTCTGCACCCCATATTTCTGAGGGCCATTTATATCCTCAAGTGAGAGAAGTTGATGAAAGAGATCTGATTACTCACTTAAAACAGTCTCCTGGGGTAGCATTATAGACAACTTATTTTCAACACCCAGACAGGTTTTATGAAGTAGTTAAAATGCAAATGCCACGCACTCTGTCTTTGGAGGTCCAAGAGATACCTGATTCCTCCTTTGTAGATTTGGTTCTGAGTCACTTTTCAAAAGTGATTAGTTTGTTAAAACAGCTGTAAATTGAGGAAGTTTGAAAACTTCCTTAGCATGATCTAAGCCCATTTCCATTAAAATAAGAAAAATAATTGCAATTTATTTTTCTTATTTTATTATTTGCACAGCTTTGCAATTTTATTCAAAATTAATATTCTTTGTCTTCTCAAACAGCATGAAGCTGCTTATAACATGAAGTATATTTCATGGCCACCACAGTCCCTGTCTATGTACAGACAGAGAAGACTTTTCTTGTTAATGTCATGTCACAAATTGGTGTCCATATCAGAATTATATTTATTTCCATGGTAACTAATTATTTAACCAAGAAAGTGGGGAGGAGAAACAGCAGATTTTGGTAACAATTGAAAATAAGATCAGATCATAAAAGTGATGAAAAAAAATCTGTGGAGCTTTACTATGGTCTTTTTTGTTTATTTTAGAAGATACTGTATGAGGGTATGAAAGTCTTTGCTATTGGCTCTGTTATTAAGCTGCATTAAAACTTAGTATGACCCATGATTGAAGATTTCAGTGTTAGAAATTATTTTTAGCACATGTAAATATGATATATGTGATGTATATAATTTTGGATAAGTGCATACACTAACATAATCGAGTAATAGTTCTTTGATCTTTTAACCACGATGTCACAAACTTTTCCCTTTTCAAAGTCTGTGCATCCCCTACATGTCCATGCTCTTTTGGGACACTAGAAAGTCCCCCTTTCCCTCCATTACCCTGATGTGTGCCAGGAAGGGGGAAACACATCTGCCATCATTTCAGTTCTGTCCAGCCTCTTGAGTTTTCTTGCCTCCTGGTGCAGTTGATGCTGTTTCCTGCTCCCTTTGAATCTTACAAGCTTTCTCAGCAGGCTGCTTTCTGTCCTTGTGCTACCTCTGAGATTCGTAGCCCATTTTCTTACCCGTGTTCCAGGTATTTGTACAGCCCTAGTGACGGCCACTTGTTTGAGAATGGCCATTATTGCTATTCCTTTAAGCTTCAAATAAGTCCAATGCAAGAGTTCTGTTTTGTTTTTGAGATGGTTGCAGCCCTCAAGGGTTCGTTTCCCTGGTGACTCAACTGAGCAGGCAATGGCAGAGATCTTTTTAATCACCTCTGCCAACAAAACTCTTGCAACAGATGTTTCCTTTGTGAGATGAGAAGGTCACCTGGAGGCTTTTCTGGCTTAGGTCCAGCGATCTGTCAGGGAGTGGTCTCCTTTAAAGTGCTGTCGAACTTAGGACAAGATTTATTTTCCCTTCAGGAATAGGGCTGTATGCAGACTGTGAAGAGCAACTGTGTATGTCCAAGTGTGAGAGCACAGACCTGGACTGTACCTGGAAGAAAGAAGTCCTGCTTATCTGTCACTCCTATTCTCCAAAACCTATAGCTGATGCTTAAGGTTTTTTTTTTCCCCTGCCTCTTTCAGCAGAGAAATGGAAGTGGAAGTGGATCTGGTCCCTCTTACATTTCCTGTGCTGAGTAGAAGAGAGAAACATACCTTGTATGCATGCAAAACTTTGAAGTCACAGAAGTTAGGGAATGAGTATATGTATATGAGAATTTACATAGAGACTGTCTCTTGCTGAGAACTCAGGTTACTGGTATAAGTAATGTTTGAGATGCATACAGTTATATGAAATGTTGTTTTCAATCAGAATTCTGTTCTCTATTATTCATGAACAACTGACTGAATTTACCTGTGATCTGCTACACACAGTATATAAATATTCTCCATATGTTTGTTTATCCATTTTTTAAGTATGATGCATAACAAAAATTATATGAAGACTTCAGTACATCAAAAGATGTCAATATATGAACTAGATGCATTTCATAATACAATAAAAATAGATAAAATTCAGCATAGATCAAAGAAATGTCATAAGTTATTGCTACATTTCAGAAGTAAACATTACTTAAAAATTTATAAAAATTTATCAAAATTATTTCATGGGATAATTTGCAAGAGAAGCTGATATAATTTGCATTTGATTTTTTTAGTGTAATTTTGTTTAAGAAGAAAAGTGATTTTTACTGAGAGTACCCATTATTTCTGGAAATGTGACCTGTGTATGACAGACAAATCTACTGCAACCATAAATTAAAGGAAACAAAAATGATGGGAGACCAAAATTTCTATAACCTGTTTTGAGTTTGGTTGGGTTTTGTGGGGGTTTTTTGTTTGGTTGGTTTTTGTGGTTTTGTTGTTATTGGGTTGGTTTTTTTTTTTCTTTTACATAATATGTTTCCATTTGTGGCAAATTAGTTGCTTGAAATTTAAATATTAGATTTATAAATGAGATTCTGGAAAACAGGAGCAAAGATTGAACTTTATGGCTGATTTTAAAGGTCCTTTTTCTCCTATTATTTATATTTACATACATGTATATGTATTCAAAAGTTTTCATTGCTATGCTGTTGCTAAGTAAGCAAATCATATGTTTGATTGAGTGGTTTTCTTGCAATATTTTCCATTTATGGTTTACCATGTTCATTAAATGGGGGAAAGGAATTCATTAGAAGCTTCTGACAACCTCACAGCTCAAGGGGTGGTATGGAGACGGAAGGAACCAGTCTTACTGACAGCTTTAGGGTTGCTCTGGAGGCTTTCTCTAGTCTGATCTCAGGCAGGCAGGATTATACATGGATGCAGAGAGGGGGGTGAGGATGTGTCTGGGGAGTATGAGGGTCCTTTGGGTTTTCTTCTGCCTGCATCTTGCACATGGAGCCCTGCACCAAGAACAGGGCTTTTGCAGCACATGAGGTGAGGGAGCTCATATGAGTCTCTTATGCACTGCTAAATGTGTATGCTGAAGCAGTAGAGAATATGCTGTCCCAGAAGGAAAATGTGAGATAGTGAGCAGTGGCCTAGGGTCACATTCTAAAGAAAATGGACATGAATAATTTTGGTTTTAACAAGAAACAAGGTTTTTCTATTGAACATTTAGAAAAAAATGTAGAGTAAGATACCTAATTTTATTTTATATTAGTTGGCATGCTTTCCATTTTAAAAAAATTAGAGAGATACAGTGGGAAAAATAATGCCTTGTTAATTTTAAGTGTTTTTTAAAAAAATATCCTAGTATCTTTTTTTTTTTATTGTATTTACAATATTCCTTTGGGTTTCTTTTGTTTTGGGGTTTTTTGAGTCTTTTTTTTTTCTGATTATTTGGCATGTATTGTCTGCTTTTCAGTGCTGGATTTGTTCTTGCTTATGAATCTGTAAAATGCACAGCAGAGCCTACCTTCACTGGAGAAAAAGGTTCTGGGGTATTCAGTCAGCATTGAATAGCTGCATGTCTGAGGCTGGGGCATGAAAATTGCATGTTTTAAAAGGTCTGCTGCTCTATCAGATTCTTTTTTTATGCACGTCAGAATTGTCCAGGGTGATATATAGTAGCATTGTATATTCTGTCACTGTTGTACTTCGTGTCCAAACTGAAACTTTTGGTCAGTTCATGACTTCTGTTTGGCCATTAAATTGTGCTTCAAAGTCCCTTCCTCCCTACTGATGAGAAGTGCAAGAGTGTTCCTTCACGCTTGCATAACCTTTGTCATCAAAGCACTTTACTGGCTTTTATTCTATCACTTCATCTGTTTGCCTTCTCTGTTTCTCTGTAGTGAAAGTATGGCTTGTACCTAATGTCCCTTAAATCCCAGAGGTATACAATGACTGATGATAAAAAAGAAAATTCTTTTTTGTTTTTAACTTCCTGACCCAACATTTCTCTGAGAACAAAGAGGCAAAGGAAGGTAGCAGGGTCGGCAGACTTGAGATCAGGTTAGAGGGTAAGGAAACAGAAATGCTACTGTTCTGGTGTGGGCTGCTGACCAGAGTTTTACTAGTTTGAGAAATCATAGCCAGAGATTTTAATAAGCTTTTGTTTTTCAAAAAAGTCAATGGCTCTTTAAGGGTGTTGAAATTGGAAATCGACTCAGCCATTGACTTCTTCTAGAGAAGGAAAGGCATTATGAAAAATTCTCTGAAAAACAGGAAGAAATTAGTTTTAGAACTAGAGGAAAATAATTGCAAAATGAAACTGCTTATTCTCTCCTTTTTGGGATTTGAAACAGTCTTCCTGGAGTGTCTCCTTCCTGTCAAATTTGCAGCTGTTTCTGCAACTACTCAGTACTTTTGATGAACCAAACCAGAAATATATAGGCAATTAAAGAGTTGAAACTTCTGGAAACAATTGAATCTTTAAGTATTGCACTACTATTTTATTGGTTTAACTGTTTATGGAGTATTTTGGGGTAAAAAAATCTGGGCAAGGCACGTGTAGTATTGTAACAAAGGGATGGCTGATGTCCTGCAATGCACAGCAATACGTATGTTAAGTTTATTCGGTCATCTTCCTCCACAAATCTAGAATGGCGCGTGAAAACACAGGCGGGAGAGGGAAGTAAGCAGAGAGATATTATTGTTCTGAGAAACTGATTTAAATCACATGAAGGCATCACATGAAGAGGACTCAAATAGGTTTGTTAGATGCTAAAGTACTTGGCTCTGGGTATATGTGTTTAAGATGGCCAAAGCCAGTCACATCTCGTAGTTGGTATCAACAGATGTTTTGTTCAATCTTATTGTTTCAGGTCGCAACGTAGAATTGTTATATTTGGCACAAATTAATGTTTTTACACTTTTGTCTTTGAGGGGAAACTAATGACTAAATAGTATTAGCAACTGAAATATGGCTTGTTTTTACTGCTTGGGGATCTTGTATTTGAACAGGTCTAATGTTCTCTGGCAAAATAATCAGGAGACTTACCCTTCTGATCTATCTATCTCTATTTTGTTGCTGGAGACTTTACAGGTCTAGTACAGTCAATCTAACATTTTTATTGGCTGCTAAATTGAGCATGTCTGCACATTTGCAAATATTAAAGAATTGTCATTAAAGAATAGATTATGATAGAAACAAATTCAAAGAATTTAAAGAATCCTCTAAGAAAAAATATGTTGTTCAAGACTGTTGAACAGGTCTGTGCTTACTTCATTTTTCTTGTTTGCTGGATACTGGTTAATGGTATCTGCAGATCTGTGTCATCCTTCTTTTTCAAGATGCTAGTTCTTCTGCACACAGACAACTGTTGTCTGGAAGCTGTCTTGACAAATAGAATACCTGCTTCGAATCTTGCTCTGAAAATATGTAAACTTTGGACTTTGCAGGGACAGAAAAACTGCCATCAAAGAGAAAATCTGCAGCTTCAGAGAATACTCAATTCTGGGATTTTCAAGAGGCAGCTGGGTCTCTAGGTATTCTGTTTCTGCTTGTGGATTTCTTCTGTGGACTGTATTTGTTACACTGAACTTTAATCTGCACATTTAGAGGGAGTGAACTTCAGAGCAGGTTATCTTGGATGGGGAGAAAGATGTCTGGGAGTTCTAGTGTTGGGAGGACTAGTGTGATTCAGACAAAAACAGCTGGGTGTGGTTAACTAGATTCTGATGAAACTGCAGCTAAAAATGTGTCTTTGTATATGTTTGAAAAAAGCACATAGCGTACTATTGGCGTGCTCTGCGAATATCAGATTTTATTGTTAATAACAGAGGCCCTTGTGATAGAAGGTTTTATTAATTTATATGTCCTCTTTGAACTAAGCCCTGAGCAATGTCTGTAAAATGCTTTTGGAGGGACTATTGAGCAAAAGTACTAGAAGTTCCATTTCAAGTGACAGAAATTTGATGGCTTGCTTTTCTCATATAAAGTGCTTCCTCCTGAACCCTAAAAGAGGGTTGAGGTGAATAGAGTTATGCAAGTGTAAATCCTTTTTTCTATGATGTGTCAGAAACTGCTGTTCTGTAGAGGTTGTATCCTTTCTAAAGTCGTTCAGAATTGTTATTGGAAAGAAATAAGAAATATTTGCTCAAGTGACACAGCATGAAAAGTGAATTCCAGAGAGATAGTTTTAAATCTGTAGAGAACCCGCATGAAAAGTGTTTTTAGATTTTTTCATTTGTTTAGTAGACATAATTTTGACACTGATTTTTGCCAGTTAATGAATCCTTAAAATTCAATCAGATCATTGATGTGTTGACATATGTCACGTATGTTACAACATTACACCAAAGTTGCTTAGTCCCACCTAATTTCTCACGAGCCTGTAGTATTCTCTAAATGTTATAGCCATTGGCTCATGTGACTGAACTATTTTATCGTTCTCTGATAATAAGTATTATTTTTTCATAGTTCTTTGCTGCTCCTTTCCTCCACTGCCGGTCATCAGATTATTTTCTGACTATTTGTTGCTTTATTGCATCTTTAAAGCCTTTCGGATATCTATGCACCAATTTGGAGTGGAGGACAGGGGGGTATTTGCTTTTAGTTTTACCAAAATTGACGTAATTAGTGACCTTTAGAATAGTTGTAAATTCAGTTTACTTATGTCACTGTGGAAGAAGTTTAACTATTACATTTTAATTTTTTGCTCCATCTTACAATAGTGGAATCTTCCTGTGTGAGCAAACTTCTTTAGATGGTTTTTCTAAGGATTTTTTTTTCCTTTGTTAACATTTTGAAATGGCAGTAGAAATTAGAGAATTTTAGATTATTTATGGCCTCCATAACCATATTAGTCATCTTACAGTTCAGTTTTGCTAAATCTCCAAGCATTTCACTCTTCATATTCTTTTCAGGTATGCAAGCGACCTTACTCTTAATTTTACTTGCTTGGACAACAATTCTGCTTCTCTTGAGCAGAAGATTTTGTTTGTTTGTTTTAATGAAAAAATGAATAATGAAACTAAGTCTAGAAAATGTAATTTGTAAACAAATTCTTACTTCTGATTAGTCTGTCGTGATTTTCCTAAGGAAGTAGTACAATTCTATGGGGAGCTCAACCTCAGTAATACTCAATTCTCCTAGACAATTATGCAATGTTATCTCTGCACTGTCAATAAAAAATAGTATAGAAAAAATTACAGACTAGCTGAGGAGTGTTTAGGATGATCTTGCATTCTGACAATGGTCTGTAAATCATAGACTGAGAACCATCATCAGGATAAGAGGGAAATTCAAGGTCTGTATCCTCTGAAGAGGGACAATGAGAAAGAATGGAGTTATTTGACTTCCCAGTAAGTTTGCGAAAGAAGAACCCTCCTTCCATCACCAGACATCTGCAGTGTGGGATTTTTCTTCTTTAAAGGGCAGCAGCAGAGCAATCTGTTGTTTGTATAGAAAAGAGTGATGGTAAAGAAAGAAAATACACTCAAGGGAATATCTACTCTGCTCTAAGAAGCCACTTGAAACATAAGCACAGGGAAACGTTTGCACAGCCTGCAGCACAGAAATAGAGGAAAATTGGGAGACAGTGGGTAGGTCTCCAATATAGAACAAGCACATGGAGCATGTTCTTCCTAAGAGATCCATTTTTAAAATTCTTATATTTCTGAAATCCACTGAAGGCTTAGGTCTGATAGGAGGAATTGATAGTGTTCTGAGCTATGAATATGGTTTTGAAGTGATAGGAATAGCTTTTCTCTGTCAACCTGAGCTCAGAGGTCCAGGCCAGGTCTAAATGAAGCAGATGTTGTTGCACAGAATATAGTGCTTTGGATTGATGAAGAGGACGTACGTGAAAATTATTTGACTTTAGGGCAGTTATATTCACAGTAGTCCAGATAACAATGTTCTGGTTATAATTTTTTATTCATGGTAGCCTGCCAATAAAGTAGAAGATCACCTGGACCTGTTTTAATAAAGTTCCACTAGATATTTCCAGAAAATCTCCTCACAACTTTGAATTTTGTTGAAGTTGTGAAGGGTAGAAGAAGGATTTGGAAAAAAAATCTTAGCTAATCATTGATTGAAAACAAATTAAGCTAAATCCTCTTAATGTTGAGGAAAATATCAGTATTTGAAAAATGATTTGTGTTTTCCCCATGGAGAGTATGCTAATTGATTCTAAGTAAATATTACCTTTGTTAAGTGTTTTGTGGTGTTTATGTGTGCAGATGGACTATTTGCTAACCTCACTGTAAGCAAACAGGGCCAAGTGAAGGCAAATTAGGGAGAAACCAAAAGTCAAGAAGTAATGGTTCATTTCTCTGATGTAAGTTTTGGGCATAAGTAAGGGGAGCATATGAGGACCAGGCTTAGTGCTATAGCAGTGAATCTCTAAAAGGGCAATGAAATAGAACTCTTCTTGTTCGTTTGTTTTTAAGATCAAAGCAATGCACTGATTTTTTTTTTCCTTAATGTTCTGTTCATCTCTCATGTTATTAGAAAAGTCTTACTCTTACAACTTGACATATCTACTATTCTCCTTAGAGTCTTTGTATGCTGTTTTCACACAATTTGGCCTTGCTTTTTGTAAAAAAACAGAATTTAACCATGCATCCCCAAAGTCACAGATATATTGTTCGTTATATCCAGCACCTGATTCTAGAAATTGTGATAATGTGCCTGGAGGGTGATAAGTGTTTATTATTACATTCTAAAATCTGTGTCCAAACTTACTGCAGACTTAAACCCAAATGGAGTAATGGTACCTGTATCAGAGAGAACTGGTTATAAAACTGCTCATTATGTTGCTCAAGAAAGGAATCTGCTTTTACATCACGTTCCTTTGAATAATTAGCTACCAACATTTTGTGCTGGTGATGTGATACCTACTTTGAAAGTCAAGGGAAAATGAGTTTCTGTTGAACTATGCACAACTGGTAATTACACTCAGTAAACATTAATGTTCTATTTCTCCAGATGCTTCCAGACAAGCACTCTTTGTGCCCTAGACAGAGCACAGCAGGCCTGTACTGTAAAAATGAGCCAGAGAAATCTGGATTTACTTGTACTTCCCATGAAAGTGCTCTTAGGTGGTGCTGAATGCTAAATTTCTGTTGGAGCTTACAATTGTGACAAGTGATTGATAACAAGAGGTAAAATAATAAACATTAATTGGTAAGAGCTTATTAGAAAGCCAAGGAATCTTAAGTCAAACTGCTAACAAGTGATTCAGATATGTTTAAACCTATTTACAGCTAATTTTAAATTTCTTACAGGGCCTCACACTAGATCTACCATTAAATGCTGAGGCATTTCCCAGATTCCCATTTGGCAATCTTTAGCTTTCTGAAGGAATTGCTGGCTGAATTGTTTCTATATAGTGTAAAATAATAAGCTGCTGGAAGGTCTACATTTTGCCATTTCTACCTGTCCATATAGAAAGTGAGAAAATACTCTAAATCCCCTTTCATTGCAAGTGTAACTTCTGAGTTTAAATCCAATCTTCTCAATTATATGCAATTTTCTTAGTGCATTTTTATGCATAATAGAAACAATGTCTCAGTAACTTTCATTGTTGATGTCTGGTTTTTCCTGAGCTGTGAAATTGTCAGTTATTTCTAGCAGGTTTAAATTATATCAGAAAATAACCTATGTGCCTTGTTGAGTTCTGTTTAAAGGGCCAAATTCTGATGTTTAAAGATGATTATCAAAATGAAACCATGAATTCAAATGGAAGTTCTTAGATTTGTAGACTTTTTTTTTCTCCTCTTTTTAGATTGGAAAGTACTTGTTTCAATAAAGATATTAATCTATTGATTTTCATAAATCCTGTCTAAATTTTTCAGGTCTACCATGACTTTTCCTTGATGTAAATGTCTCAAAATATATAGCAATATAGGGATTCATGTTGTCTAGTCAGTTCATTGCAGCTATTGAATTAGCTTGCAGTCAGTTCACATTTTTCTAGAATGCTTGATCTAATTTTGGAAAAATAGGTTCCTTATGTCAATTATAAATTGGAGTGGAATATGACTTCTGGACTAAAACTTGGTAGATTTTTTTTTTTTTTTTCTCCAAAGCTATGGAATATCTCTCTGGTCCCTCTCATCTCATCATCATCATGAGATGATCTGTTGGTTGGTCTGTTGATCTTACTGCTGATCTCTTGTTTGTTTTACAGTTCAGTTTTACTATTTTACTTGATGTTTTAGGGATTGCATGGATTATAAGCAGCGATCTGTTAAGACCCAGGAAGCCATGCTTGGTTTGTGGTCTTCATGATGAAAATCAATTAGTTTTGCATTATTTCTATTTACTAAAGTGTTTGTATTGGACAATCAACAGTTGGTTGCGATTGAGTAAAAAGCTCATGGACGTTGAACAAGTTCAATGTCTCTGGTTACTTTTGTTCTTCTTGGGGATCCAGTACAAAATCTGTGAGCTTTTTTTTTTTTTTTTTGTAATATAGCCGGTACTTTGTGCTTGTATGTTCCCAAATATTCCCACTTCCAAAGTTTTAAAAGTAGATACACAAATGTTCATGTATCAGACATTTGAATATCAAAACCCACCTTCTAAAACACTGCTAGGTGACATATTATAATAAATCTTAACTTGACATGTTTGCCACAGGGGAATGGATTTCTTCAATTATTATCTAGGCTAGCAAAATACTTTGTACAAACTATTTATCACTTTGTAAGCATCCCCTGCCTACTTCCCCCCACTAAAAAGCCTAAATGAAATGAAAACAAGCAAACAGAAAACCCAATAAAAACCCCCTAAAACTCCACCAACAAAAAACCTTAACAATCTGAAGAGCGTACCATAAAATATACCAGAATCTTAGGTTACAGATATACTCAAGCTTCAGTGCAAAGAATAATTGAAAAAATCTTTGCTCATCTTTCCACAATTGCATATCAAACCACGTGAAAAAGTCAGCTTCCCAGGAGATTTCTGCCATGGTGTTAATTTGCTCACAGGTTTAGAAATAGTACTTCCAATTTTATTTATCTTTAGGGGAAAAAAAAAAAAAAAAGAATTAAGTTAGAATCTGCAAATAAGGATTCCAGATTCATTAGCATTCACTGTCCAAGTTACTAGACCAAGAATCATAATCAGCATATGTTACTGAGACATTAAACTACTTATCCGTAATTTTTATGTGTTCTCTGTCACTATCTTTCTTTTCCTGAAAAAAAGGTAAAGTATTAAATAGCTGCTCTTCATGAAATATAAATATTAATTGAAGAGAGTAACCATAGCTGCCTTATTTGTGATTTGAGAACATAAACTTACATCTATCTGGGAGATGAGTTGCTGTTCACTGTTTTTGCCACTGGTATTTTCCTGGCACTGGAAATATTGGTGATAGACTATTGCCCTTCTGTGTTAGGTCCTGTTTGAACAGGAATTGCATAACAGGATAAACAAGTGTAAGGTAATGGAACAGAACAGCATTAGGAATGAGATAACAGATAAAACCCCAGCATCAACAATCATGTAGTTTGCTTGCAGAACAGGAATTTAAAAGCTCATAAACATAAGGAAGTAAAACAAAATACTGAGTCAATGCTGGGCATTGTAACAGATATTGATGTCAAAACTTTAATAGTTTGATTGGTGCCAGCCTCTAAAACTGACCTCAGAAAATACTTTGTTCATCTTAGCTAGCTTTTCACAAGGTAGCCTCCCTAATATAAAGGGCCAATGATGCAGATAAGAATGGAGATTTTTGTGAAGTTGGATGGGCTGAGATGCTTCCTCTTTAAGGCACCTTGTCCTTGTAATGAGAGCAAGACAATACTAATTCTGAAAAGATGCACCTGTGTGGTAGGTCAATCACCAGATACTTAATCAACCTTTTAGAATTGCTTTCATTCCCAATAATAAGACCCTGATTATGTATTGTGTTATTAAAAGCTTAAATCTGCGTCAGAATCTTTCACTGAAATGCCCTCTTTCTCTTGAACTGTAGAGGTTAATATCAACATCAGGAGCACAATTCTTTACATGTCTGGTTATTTCGTGCTTGGGTCAGGAAGTCCCAAAAGTACTTGAGGGATTCTGGTTCAATTCCTTTTTGTTCTTGTTCATATTTATCTTCTTTAGTGAGGACAGAGCTTGTATATCCTTACCTGGGGCTCCCTGGGCAATAGCTAGGA
Organism: Caprimulgus europaeus; assembly: GCA_907165065.1. Next base: position 16,120,909 of record OU015538.1, on the reverse strand, counting down.
GGGTAAAAATCCCTGAAGTGCATGCACATCAAATGCAGGACGTAGCAGACAGTGTTCTTAACTTAGTCTTACATATACCTCTGTAACTCCTGGCCTGAGACTTCCATATCTGAGACTTCCATACATTTGAATTTTTCTTTAGCAACTACTATTTGCTTAATATCTGGAAATTCCAGGAAAATTAACTTATTTCCAACAAAACAGAACAGAACTTCTGGTTAGAAAATGGAGAGAATTAACATACAGTAGTCAGAGATAAAAATGTGTAGTTCAGAACTCTTTTTGACAGGCCTTTTAGAACTTTTTGAAGAACAAAAAAGGGATTAAAGTGTGTTCTTTGTATATTTCTTGATTGTCAAAGCATGACATCAAGGCACTCATGAATATAAGTGCGAGAACTGATCAGATCACTTGATAGCTATTATAGCTATGACATAGTGATGAAGATGGTGCAAATTTCCCATTGTCTTGTAGAGATCTCCCATTGTCTTGTAAAGCAGCTACAGTACGAGCATTCTTCATGTGTTCTGGTAAAACCTGTAAAAAGCCTCATCTCCACTGGCCTATGAAGAAAAAGAGGCCCCATTTCATTCTGCACTGCTGACACTCTGATACGATGATCTACAATTTAATTCACTGGACTACAGCCTACAAAAGAAACAAAGCATGTAATTATCTGGAGTGTAGCTCTTGTAGTGGGTTGACCTTGTCTGGGAGTCTAAGAAATGGGGGAAGTTGCAGACCCTATAGAATGCAGTCCATCATAAACCTGCTCCTGCATGGTCCTTCATGAACCACAGTTCATGTTAGGAGAACCTGCTCCTATCTGCATTCCTCCACAGCCTGTAGTTCCTTCAGGAAATACCAGCCTGCTCCCCCATGGTCTCTCCACAGGATGCAGGGGAATCCCTACTCAGGGGCCTGGAGCACCTCCTTCCCTCCTCCTTTGCTGGCTCTGGTGCTTGCAGGGTTGTTTCTCACACATCTTCCTCTCACTCCTCACTGCCAGGCAGCATTTTTCCCAGTATCCAACACGATTTCCCCAGAGGCTTTATCATTTTTAAAGCATGCCATTAGTTTTTAAAGGAATACCTTCAGAATTTCCAACCATCTAGTCCCAAGAGATAAAGGCAGATAGTGCAGCCTACTCAAAATGACTGTCTTCTACCTTCTGTGTTTAATTTTGCTGCCTTTACTTTCTGCCAGCCCCAGGTAAGATGCTGGTAGGATTGTGGTGATTGTTTCTGGTGACCTTACAACAAGCCAGAGGATATGGAATTTTGAGTTCAAAGTGTGTACACTCAAAAGCTTTCATCTGCCATCTGAAGCAACTTGTGCTATTAGTAGCCATCTCTGTGACCTCTAGCAGGGTCAGAATATGTTTAGAATATTAAGAAAATATCTTCACTAAACTCAAAGTTAGAATAATTTAGAACATAATTTTGTTGCAATGAGGTTTTGCTTGTAGCTACTCAAAATGTTTCTAATCAGTATGCTGAAAAATATTTGATCTGAGATTCTTTTACCAGTGGTTCAGCTCTTCACAGTGTGAGAGCTTGAAAAAAATGTAGTGTGTGAATATTCTGTTGCTGGTGCACTTCCCATATGCAATGAAAACTTTGAGCAAAGAAAATCAGTGGAAAATTCTGAGCTGGGAAGGTAGAGAAAGACATGAAGCGAGTAACAGGACAGAAAATAAAAATAAAGATCGACAGGTGCTAACTTACTCCTATCAGTAGATGGAAAATAATGAAATGTATCTGAGCAGGCTTGCCCTTTGTTGTATGATTCTGGCTGTTTCAGCTTGTTTGTGATTCAGGAAATGGGAGGAATCTCAGGTTATAGCAAAATCTGTTCAGTGAAGATAGTGCTCCTTGAGAACATCTTAAGTGGATATATTTTAAATGTAAGTCAACCAGGCCAAGTGGATTACTTGCTCAAGCTGATCTCAAATTGTGTTTCCAGCTAGTAATATTTTAGTCTACTCTTGTCATCAGTGAGGAGTAACTAGAGGATGAAATGCATTCTGCTCTCTTGTGCTAGAGGAAAATTTTACATCCTGTCAGGTTTATGGCTCGCGTTTGTTGTTACACCGTAGTTCGTTTGCTGTTCTTTCCATAATGGACGTGGCTCTCTATTTACCCTCCTGGAACGTGGAATAGTCCTAGGAGAATTGGGCTTGTCCAGGTCTGTGGAGGCTTGTCCTGGGCTCAAGCAAACTTTTGTTTGCAGAAGCTCCTTTCTGTTAAAGACAAAGGTATAAGACCGTCCATGTGTTATGTGATCTCTATGCTCTAGTAACAAATGTGGTATAAATAGGTCAAATGGGCCTTGGCTGTGTCCTCTTTAAGTGAAAGGAATACCACTGTATGCTTGAACCACAATTTGCATTGCCTGTTTCTGTGCATATGAACTGTATTTTGCAGAAGAATATTTTTCAAGTAAGCAACAGTGAGGAAGAAATACAGAAGTACTACAATTCTAGAATTCCAAATGGAAGATTTTGTTTGCTTAGGGGTTTTTAGGGTCTTGTTTTGGGTTGTCTATATGTCTTTATAGAATTAACCTGTATTGAAAATCTTGTAAAATAACTCATGAAAGATAGAAAGGAACTTAAAATTGACATCTTGCCTAACTACACAACTGTCCTATTGATTTTTTCATAAAATATGGATAATGTACTTAATACTGTTTTTGTCCAATTTAAGTTCTACATTTGACACCTGCTCACTCTGGCCTTCTGTTCAACTGCATAATCTGAGAACTTCTCCTGACTTATCTAATGAATCAGTTTCTAGAACACTTACTTTTAGAACTAGATCCCATAGTCCTATGATATTATTTTGCTGTTGAAACCTACCAGCTGAATTACTATTAGGAGAGGCATGGGGTACAATAATTATGGACAGAGTCTGTTTTACTACTTTGCATGTTACAACATTCTTTAAAAGGCTGTGGCTGGGCAGAGAGAAAACTCGACTTAGGGTCAGATGGAGCCACCTGGTACTAGATTGCTCCTGATCATGGACATATTCAAGAAGAAAAACTCCTGGTGTGCAGTCTGGGGCAAGAAGAAAATAAGTGGGCATGTAGGAAACCTACAGTGCAGCAGGGGCTGAGGCTTCTGAGGAAACACAGGAAACATTTTACCTAGGGATATAATGGAGTGTGTGTTACAGTTTACTGCAGCCTAGGAAGCCCTGGAGAATAGCTTGATTGAGAGCAAGCCTGCGAGTAAGGGAAAACCTTGCAAGGGTGCAAAAGGAAGCCATTTGTTCACAAATCTTCTTTATTTCTGATCTCTCTCATTCTCAATTGTCTCCCTTGGAAAAATTACTTGTTTTGTTGTATGTTTTCAAAACACCTGGCATTTGAGCTTAAAAGTCATTCTGATCTTTAGATGCACTTGTTTTTAAGAAAAGGTCTAGACAGATTTTTGTCAAGGCTCGGACCAATTTGAGCTCCTGTCATTGTAATAGGTGCTGACTTGTTTATATATACTGTCAGTGAATATTGCGGCTTTAAATGCCATTTGTGCTTTGCTGATATTTTTCTAGAACTGTGGGACTCAACAAATTAGACTTGCAAAAATTGTGGATTTGTATGTGCATTTGTATTTTCAAATGCATAAAACATAAAGAAAAATGGATGGATTTTTTGCACATCTGGGTGTTTTCTTGTCACCTGAACTAACCTCACTTAAAATTTTGACCATTTTTCATGATGCGAGCTTATATTCAAGTGTAAATTTGTAAATTGAATGAGAGCTCTTTAGCATGGGGCTTAAGTCAATCTCCTGACATTTCACACAGCTTGAGATATTTGGCCCTACACTGAAAACAATGAGCTGGAGACTGGACCTGTGGCAGTCAGCTGGGCAGCTTTTTTAGTAAAATCTTTGGAACTCCTTGCCATGGGATGCTCTAGATGTGAAGAGTTTACGTAGGTTCAGAGAGAATTTGACTTTTTCTTAAAAGAAAAAGAAATCATTGAGGTCTAGTAAATACAGAAATACTTAAGAAGCTTCTGAGCTTCAGCTTGTTGTAGGAGACATCTACTATATAGCATTATCAGTGAGGAGACAGTGAGCTAAATAGGTCAGTATGGCTGTTCTTATATTCTTTGTGTATTTATTGGGAAGAATAGTGATATGAACGTGAGTCTGCCATATCACAGGTGAGAGCCTTACTGTGCTCTCTACAAGACTTACTGCTTGTGTGGGACTTAAGAGTGGTGCCTGCTTTGCAAAATATTTCGAAGCTATCCGGCTATTTGTTCTCTTTAAATGGAATTCCTGTTTTCTAGTCAGCCTTTTCCTTAAGCAAAAAAAGCATTAGGAAAGGAAACTCATAGATGATAAGTAAAGGTTTGGTAGTGAGGCTTAGAGAATGTGTGGAAGAGCAAGTTTATAAACTGGGAAATAAATACATTCTTATATATATTTTTTTTTTTATGTAGGAGGGGCAGGGAAAATGTAAGAGGGAGAACAAATAGTTTCTTAGTAAGAGGCAGAATCTTCAAACAGAAAATACTCTAATAGGAGATGAGAATTTATTTCCCTGCTGAAGTGTCTTACTCACCTGATGTAGCCTTTCTAGTACTTCCATATCTGGGAAGTCCTCAATAAATTTATATTTATACTTTGGTATTTGGAGGCAAAGCAATTACAGTTCTAGCACAAATGCAGTCCTAGCTGGAGTCACTGCTCCCATTAACAATAATGGAGGTTGGGTCTCTGCTCCTGAACACAGCACTCAACGTTCACCCATAATTGTCTATAAAATGAAATCATATTCACTTTATTATTTGACATTGCTCTCTCTGACAATTCTGTAAACACATCAAAATTGCTTTCTTGGATGCTTAGTACATACTCCTTTGTATTTTTTGAGTTATTTCCACTAATTTGAGATGCTCTAGCATGTTGCACTGGGAAATAACTAATGAAGATGGTGAACTTATTGATCTGTTATCCCTCCCCTGCATTACTTTCCCCCTCGCATTTCTCTTCTCTTCTTTTCTTTCTCATTATCTGCAGCTCTCATGTTAATGCTAGTCTTCCAGATGAAATCACACATACATTCCAAAAGAGAGATTTTTACGTGGAGTTTTATAGTGTTTTGTAGTTGTAACATCTTCATTTGTTTGTAAGGAATATAATGTTTTATTATATTTTTTTCTCTTGGTTTAACATGTACTTTTATGAATGATAGTCATAAAATCAAACCTATTTATCTTGTGGAAAAAAAAAAAAAAAAGAAATAAAATCTTGATAAAAGCTTTTAATTTTCAGTGCTCCTTCTGTTCACTGTTTTATGTATGGTTCTGCAGCCTGGATATTTTTAGACTGGTACTCCCATTGAAACTGAGTTTTGAATGTTTAAAGAATGCATGAATACATCTTTATTGAGATCATCTTTACTCCTATATTGTTCTAGTTTCTCTGCATCTACTCATATAGCAAACTTGATGGAAGCTTTTTTTTCCTCTTTTGCCCAACTTAGCATATTTTTTTCTGACTCCAGAGATATAAATGTTATAATGTTGTTGTAATAGCAGAGTTTGTGCAAAAAAAGAACAATTTGTTGTCTTGGAATAAGTACTTCGCTGTTCACTTGGCTAAGCTACATCTCGTCAGAAGAAAGTATTTTTTTGACTGTTTCACTGTGCTCTTTGCTCAGAATGCTTTTCTTAAACTTGAACAGGGATTTCTTCTTTTACCACCTTATCTTTGTTTTCCTCAAGAGAATATTGCTGGCCCACCAAGCCATAATAATTTCTATGAAATGCTAAGATCATTGAAAAATGGTACTGTCCAAGTCTCAAGGTGTTATCAGAAACATTACATGCCTTTCCTAACTGAGATCAGTTAAAAGTAGTGCCATGTATATGTGAAACCCACATAGGTGGGCATTTCTTTGGTTATCCTAGCCACTAAGGAATAAGGACAGTCAAATTTAGTAAGAAAATGAAACTCTCTCAAAATGCATATGTTAAAGCTTTTTCATCTGTGCTTAAGTCTGTGCAATGTTAATAAGTGTTTGCAATGTAAATGCTACGGGCTTTTCTAGGTCATTTAGCATTATAGGAGAAATCACCGCTCTGACCCCATATGGTGAAGCGTCAGAAGCTAAACAGATTGGCAGGGCAGGGTCATAATGCACTATAATCCTTGAGGACATCAGATGCTGTTTAGCCAATTCAAAGCAGCTTGACATTCCTTTCACCAGTGACACTGTTTATTTCTCTGTAATAGGTCTGTCATAAAAACTAACTGCAGCAGACAGCTTTGATATGAATTTCCTGAAGTAGTTTCAGGAGAGGTGGACAGAGTTTAATTCTAATGTATATTGTGCATTAGTTGGTTCATATAACAAACCACATGTCTTGGAAGTGGAATAAATCTCTGGCTCTTGCAGTTTTTTCTGAATACATTACTAGGTCATGAGGGAAGAGGGTTACATGCTTTGAAGTATTGTGGTTTAGTAGTCAGTCACAGAGGTGATAGGCCTCCCACATTCTATTTTTATAAGTATTATTTGTTATTAATAAAAATCCCATTGCACTTTCTCTGATTTCTCTTATGCATACATAGTGTGAAGAAGAAAAGTGGATCTGCAGAAAGGTTGCATTGAAATGGAACTCAGGAGACTGTCTAGTTTCTCTTCTGGTGCAAGATGGAATCAAAGCACGAGTCAATGCTGGCAGAACTTATCCTAAAAGATCTCTAATGATAGTAGCTTCACACCTTCTGCAAGCAATCTGTCCTAGGGTTGCAATAATGTAATTTTTAGGCTGGCTTTTTAGCTCTTCTAACCATAAAAACAATATGATACATTGCAGGAAGAAAAATGGTCAACTTTGCACGAGAAACATTGAAGGTATTTTTTCCTAGTGAGCACAAATGTTTCTCTCTTCATTTATTGTTCTAGTAACCCACCCAACCAGGACTTACCAGCACTTTAATATGTGTATGCATGTGTTCAAACACACGTGTGTATATACATAAGCATGAATAATGCCATCAACATTATTTAGAAAAATCCTGATAAAAATTAGATATTTGTATTCCTGAAGCTATAGGACTAAGAATATAGAGATTCTATTCATAGCAATCCTCTTTGCAAAAGTTTGAACTTTTTTGCTTGTACATATCTCTTCTTTGCCTTTGGAGATATAATGTGTTGTAGAACATTAAGGATCTGACACTTATGGCATGTTTTTGTTCTGCCTCTCCCTTCATCTCAGCTTCTCAATGGTTTTGCTTTATTTTTATCTACTTGGTTTTAATCAGACCAGAATTCTATTCTACAAATACAATAGTGTTATATTTAATGTTAAATATCTGTGTTAAACTGTAAATAAAAATATTTAATATAGAAATACATGTTTGAAGATGTGTACTAATGTTATGGTTGCTTTCTGCTATATACTAACTGTGTTTAAAGACTGGCTTATAATATTTGTCTTGATCAATTTTGTGTTTTAACTCCTAGGTAATTATAGAAATATTTATTTTAAAACCGATCGGGCTCAAATTGTAGGTTGAAATACATTTGCTATGAATACACAGTGATCAAATCTGTACAGAGTGTATATGAGCTCACAATACAATTATTTATATAATTTACTTATAAATGGACCTGTGAAAATATTTTCTAATTTTTTGGATGGCAGTTGCAGTCAGAGAAGAATGGGGTTTTTTTTCTGCTGTTCTCTGAGACGCTGTTCAGCCTGAAATACAGCTTTGTTTAGCTCAGGCACTTCAAAATTTCCTTTAATCTCCACAAACTACTATATCCCCTAAAGCATCATTGATCATCCATCTCTACAATTATCTCATGGTATTGTTCCTCTTGTTACAATGTTTGTTGCTCTTTTTCTTCTCCCACTTTTTATTTTTGTAGGTTCATTTCAATATTCTTATTCTTTGGCTAGTTTGTTTTCCCTCCCTTTAGAAATAAGGTCTGTTTTGTCTCTTCTTGTTTTTCAGTTTTACCATCAATTTTGAGATCAACTGTAAATCCTAGGGTTTCAGATATCCTAGATGTTATTTCTTTTTAAATTTATTTATCTATTAGGAAAATGGAAAAAAAAATAGCAGTAATTTGGACTAATGCTCAGATATCAAACTCCATACTCTTCCTATGTTGTGGTTTGATTTTTTAATATGTAAAACAACTTGTTCAATGGCATCATGCTAAAAAAGTCCAACATAGTACAATATTTGATCTTTCTGTGCCTGCTTTGACTACTCTTTTCATCAAGACGTGTAATATTGTTACACATGGCTCCCCAGACTGTTTTAAGAGCAATGCTCCAACAAAAGCTTTTTCAAATTCATGAAGAGCAGACGAATGTATAGCAACTTTGTGGTGTTCCTACTCTCATTATGGTAAATAGGGATATTTTTCCTGGGGTCATTAATAGGCCTGTAGACTCAAACAATTAATTCCTGTTTCAGTTTATTGTATTTTATAACGCCAAGCTAAGAAAATTGGTTCAAATGCTTGGCTTGCTCAGATGATGTTTAAATTTTAATCTGCAGTGAATAGCAAGTGTGGAATTCTTTTGTTATCTGTCAGCATTTTATATTGTCCAGTGGGAATCTTCTGCAACTTCAGAGCAGACCCATCTGTTTTACTCTTCTTCTCATTATGCCAATCAAAAAGTCATTTCTAATAGCATGAGAGCGCCACACAATGTTTTTGGTTGAGTCACAGAAGATGAACTTCCCCTACCCCCCTGCCATGGAGAGCTGGTTTTAGTTCTAAGAATTTGTGTTTTCTGAATAGAACACTCAGTGATCTACCTTTTAACTCAGATTTTAATTAGTTGATGTAATAACTATTGACTTTGCTGTAGGGATATGCCAGTATTATTGATATGACAATTAAATACAAAATTATTAGTCTATTAAAGAAGTACTAATTGACTTTTGTCTTACTAGGCTAAACTATTAAGAGCTGATTGGTCAAAATAAAGTGAGCTGTATCTGTAATTATTAAACTCTGGATTTCACTTCTTTTTTTTCTGGTTTTATTTGAATAATCCTCTCAATTGATAGATGCATATTTTCAGATGGATTTTAATTTAGCTTGAATAGAATTTGCAGAAGTGGTTTGTGTTTGTTGATGCAGTAGTGGAATGGTCTGTAGACAAAGGAGAAAGCTTTCTAGATGATCTGGAAACTGTTACATTTTGATGGTACTGATAGGCTTAAGCACATTTACTAATAAGATAATTATTCATTGTGCATATTTGGTCTTAATACCTTAACTTGACTTCTCTGTAATGTAGTGTGGCTTCCTCAGTTTGCAAAGTGGATGCAAGTTGTGCATAATGATATTTGTTTAAAGTTGAGACCTCTTATCTTCATAGGAGCTTATGTCCATTTTGCATGGATAGAAATGATTACACAAGACATGAAGTAGTGCTGGGTTTTTTTGTCTTGACTTTTTCTGCTTTGTACTTGCAAACACCCTTGTCTTATTTGAAGTAAAATATTGGCTAGTTTGTGGGCACAAAAGTAACAATTTTTTGTTTGAGAAAAATCTTGTTATCTTTAAAAATATATTAAATCCAATACTGTCATAACAACAGAAGTTTTAAGATACCAGAATGAGCTCAACACCTTTTTCTCCTATGCTATGTATGTACAAAAGTAAATAATTTTCCCCTTGGAGTTAAATTTTAGTTGTATTGCTGATAGATTATTGAAATGTTTCACTATTAAGTTGGAAAGAAACTGTTGCTAACAGGTCTTATTTATTAATTTTATGTAGTATTAAACATTGCTTTCCTCTCTTGTCCATTCCAGGTATAAAAGGCACTGATGTAGCTTCACAATCAAGGCCTATGAAGATAAGGTAAGACTCGAAGGACATAAATTAAATTAATGTTAATGATCTTTGCTGTTTTGGATCAATTTTTTGCTTTATGCTCCACTGCTTAGAAGAATCTGTACTCTTCTTGTGAAATTGTATTCTTGTGTTTTCACTTTCCTGAGGAAAATAATATTTTAAATTCTATGGAAGATTTTCCCCTTTGTATCAGTGTGGTACTTAGTTTTTAGTTTGTCTCAGTTTGTCCTTCACGGTGGAGGACAGTGGATGACCTTGAGTTGCTGGTGTTCCTTCATCATACTAGTCTTAAGAGTTTAAGCAGTAATTTATAAAAAAAACCCTTTTATATTTTTCAAAAATTAACTTTTAGGTCATTAGTGATGTTCACATGTTTTCATTATTGCCTACTTTTTGTGTCCAAACAACATGGCTTAAAATATTCACAGCAGTCATTGAAAGGAAACAGTGAAATCAGAGCCCGTGTATGAGTGCTGCACAAAGTATGAACAATTTTGCTTAGTTGTATTGCTGGTGAGTGCCTAGATATACAAGCCTCATTTTCTTTGAGCTTAGTTTGTTAGTTTTTGGGTTTTAAAAGGCACATACTGTATTGTTTCAGGAATCTCTGAGATGCTTCAGTGTTAGCTAGTAGTAAACATTGTGTTGAGAGAGGATGAATGCTGATGTTGAGGTGAATCATGGGGAGATGGGTAGAAGGAAATGGCATACTGGGAGCTGTAAAAGTGCCTCCAGTTTTCTTTCTAGTAGCACTCTGTGTCTTGGTTGATAACATATCAAAGGAACAACAAGAACAGCTGTCTGCTTTGTTATAAAACTGCCTATACATGCTACTCTCCAGGCAGCCCATCCCCTAGTCCTGGGGATCACTAGGCTAACAGCACGTATCAGACAGCTGCCTGCCTTCTTAAATCTGTTGTTCCCCTCCTCCCAAGCCAAGCTCAGTGGATCCATGTGACTGTAGTCTCAGTATGTCAACAGACAGAACTTCTTGAAGCTATACAGTTCAGAACCATTTTTCTTTTTCTGCGGAAAGGACAAAAAACCCTCTAAAAAACAACAAAAAACCCCCACAAAAAATAGAAGAGAGAGTGATTTGGCTTAATTTGTACTGAAGGAGCTACCTTTAAATGCCTGGAATAAAAAGTACACTTTATGAAGGGGTGGGGGAAGGAAGAACAGCTTTGTTAGTGAAGTTCAGAGAGAAGCTGTTGGTAAAGCAGAATATACTTGTGTTGTTATGGCAGAAGATACTTATACCTGAGCAGAAATTGAGGCAGAGACAAAAAGATATATAACCAGGTAGCTGAGACCCAAACTTGATCCAGAAAGTAGTCATTTAGAACAGGAAATCTCATGACATAAAAGGTAGATGTGAAGAGAGACGAGTTCCTAGTCAACTAGATTGAAATTTGTATCAAGGGGTATGTTGCACTTTCAAGGACTGAGGCAGTTAAGAAGTGAATGTTTCACTCAGGTTTGAAAGGTATTGAATTCTTTCTCTCTAATACACTGTAGATGGAGTCAGGGTTCTTGCATGTTGTGGAGTGGGAACAGCAGTCTGAAAATAGAAGAAAATAGTTAGGTAGAGGCCTAGAATGTTGATGATGACAATTATGCAAATAAGTAATATTATAGAAGGTTCCTGATGCAGTACTACCTTAACAGGAAGAAAGATAACATCACCATGGTCACTGATAAAGAATTAGCTAGTTTCTAACCATAAGAATAGTCATTTTCTTAAAAAAAAAATAAAAATAAAAATATGAAAATAACATGTTATGTTTTCAATCACCTTTTTAGCTGAGTATTTTTTTTTCTTGCTGCAAGCAAATCACCTGAAAAATTAACTACTGAAAAAGATTTTTTTTCCTTGTGTACCATCACAAGAAACTAGTTTAAAACATACTTGATTTGGCAATCTAAAAAAAGAAGGCAAATAATTACACAAAGATTACTTTCCTTAGATTATGTACTCTGCTTTATATTTTTGAATGCAGACCAATGCTCCCCAACTAACCATTCCAAAATCTTTAAGTTTTTTAAAAAGAAACAAATAAAAAGCCAAAAATAAGTCTGAGAATCTTTTCAAAATTCAATTAAGTAGCTTTCAAATTATGTATGCAAAACTGAAGTAGCTTCTTTTTTTTCTTTCACTACATTCCCAGAACCTCAGTGAGAAACAGCATGTTTTATTTAAATAAAGACCTCAATGCAGTAAATCAGACTGTGTATTTATACAGGACTTTCAAAGAAATCTGGGCATTGACTATTTCAGCTGTAGATTAATTATATATCTTTAAGATGAATATATGGGATAAGTAGTGCTTTAAATAGACAATATCAATAAAATTCTAAAGGAAGGAAAGGAACACCTTGGTACATGGGGAAAAAAATATCTACAAATAAGAATCAAACATGGTAGCTAGAACAGATTAACAAACTGTAGGTAGAGCTACAAAAATAAAATGTTCTTGGAAAGCTTAAAAACTAACAATATTTGGAATGCTTTTAATTAAGGTTTTGAGGCAGCTGTTGAATGGTGAGATGTAATGTAAATGGGATCTTGTATAATCCCATGTTCATTTATGTAAGTGGAAAGAAGTAAGAAAATTGGTAAAAAGAAAAACCCTTGAAGTGTGAAACTCCTACAGTTATATTTTAAAAGTTACAGTTTTATCTTTTGGTCTTTCCTAATAGCAGTAGAAAGTCAAGTAATAATACTAGGTCTGTATGGCATTTTAATTTAACATGCTGTTATCTGAAAGGTATGTTTGGGTCATTCCAGTAAGTACTGAAGGTAGAAGAGTTTTTTTGATAAAAGTTTTGAAGTATGTAGGTTTGGAGTTTTTTTCCACTCTCTAAAAATGGGGTGTTTTATATTATTTGAGGGTAACTGAATGGAATTTTGCAGTGGGGGGGAGGAGAGGAGAGGGGGGAAAAAAAGAAAAAAGAAAAAAGTGAGCTGCTGAACAGATAAAATCCTTGCACTGAAGTGTAGTTACTGATTATGGAACAACTGAACATTAAGAACTAAGAAATCTATTGGAAAACCAGCTAGCCAACACAGAATCTGCTTTATAGATTTATAAGGCATAGCAGTGCAAATGCTAATCTGTTATTTTGTCATTAAACCAGTCTGCAAAGAGGAGTATTGTACTTTTTAAGCTTGGTATTGCATTTCCTAAATTTTCTGGTAAAGTTTGATCTTTCTTCTGATACTTACAAATAAATCATCCTATAAAGGTACTGATTTAATATATGTATGGTTTATAATTCTGATTTTGAAGAATGTGAATTTATTTGTGTTAAAGTGATTAACTGTTTTGGTTTTCATATGGGTGACTTGATATCTCAGATCTCTTCAGAGTTGCTGAACAAGTGCAAAATTTGTAGAAATAAGTATGTTTGTGGCCATTACCAGTTTGGAAGTGAAATGTTTTTAGCTTGTTATTTGGTACCATTTGATACTCAGTGGTGAATACCAAAACCTGGAGCTGACTGGAATTTTTTTTTTTTGTCAAAGACTCCTGTGGTGCTATACATGGAATATTCTTCCAAAAAATATGTAAAATTCAGTTATGAAGTCTCATTAATCCTATGATCTGTTAGGTTATGCTTTTCTGTATGGTTATAGGGATTTTTCAAAGCTGTAGAGCTCTGAATGTGTGAAAGGCATGTCCTTGAAACAACAGAGAATGCTGTAACAGGTATGTATATCCTGTCCTTCCCAATCTTTTTTTTGGAAAATAAATATGAAAACTTATTTTCTGTTGAAAGAAAAGCCAATAATGGCCATTTTGCTTCTCTTCTTTGGCGGGACTAATTTGAATCTGAAAAAAAAAAAAAAGAAAAAGAAAAAAGAAAACATGCAATACATTAGATAAGTTTACTATCCTTATAATGCTGCCTTGAGGAGGATCCTTCCCTTATCTCTGATCTGAGAGGCCAAACATAATGCTACCTCCTACTCAGGATTTTTTTTTTTCTTCTTTTCTTTTCTTTTCTTTTCTTTTCTTTTCTTTTCTTTTCTTTTCTTTTCTTTTCTTTTCTTTTCTTTTCTTTTCTTTTCTTTTCTTTTCTTTTCTTTTCTTTTCTTTTCTTTTCTTTTCTTTTCTTTTCTTTTCTTTTCTTTTCTTTTCTTTTCTTTTCTTTTCTTTTCTTTTCTTTTCTTTTCTTTTCTTTTCTTTTCTTTTCTTTTCTTAAAGGTTTTCTGTATGCCTTTTCAACTCAAAGTGGGTCATTTTCAACTGCAAGCTGTTAAGCTTTTGCAATCCAATTTTCAAGAAAATTAACCAGCTCTTTCTTACTGAGATCATATGGGAACCCATGTAGCCTGAGGATTTCATCTTGGATCTGGTTCTCAAATATTTCTGCGTTGGTCTGTAAGATTTTCCCCTTTCAGTAGACTTGTGTGTTCAGGCTTTTCCTCAGCTTTCAAAATGAAACATTTTTTCTTTCCGTTCTTCTTGTTTATACTTCTCAAGCTCTTGAGAAGCTCAAGGTCTCTTTGACACCATTGTTTTCAAAAAGACCCAAAGAATTTCTTAGGAACACTTCTAACCATGCTATTCGCTATTAATTAGCTTGTTCTCAGAAGATGGCTATTGTCTCTTACAATATTTTGATGCTATAAAGTCTCTAAATGTGTATCTGTGTGGTATTAATGGTTTAGTATCTAGAGTAATATTTATTTAGCTATGTATTTTAATAGATTTCTGTAAGTTTCATTACTGTGCAATGAAATTACTAAATGTGGCACTCTGTGGCCTGATGTAAGGAACCTTCCAGTCTTTCTAGATAACTATATTTTAAAATTACTTAATCTGTGAAAAAGCAAAAAAGGTAGTTGGTAACCTAAGCAGAGGTGCAAACTACAGATGATATTATTGAAAATGCAATTGCTGGTGTTCACCTGAAGTGGTAATAGGTAAAGTTGGTACCCAGCTGCATACATAAGAGGATGTTTTTGCTTTGTAACGCTTGCATGTTATGACACCCAGGATATTTAAGGATGTCAGTAAGTGAAAATATCAAGTTATAGCTGTGCTCATGTTATGGGTGTTCCAGTCCAAATTTAGTTATGCCAAAGCAATTTTATTCATTGAGGTCACAAGGCAACTATGTGGCAGTAGTATGCTCTCAAAACAGTGCAGAGGCATCATAGGAAAGCTTTGTTTGTACCTACTCAGCAATATGTATTGCATGCACTGTAATAAATTAATACTAAACTTTTGAAATACTCATTCTTCTCTGCAGGGACTGGGCTGGGATGGTTTGTGGTTTCAGAGATGTGACAGTAACATTGTTAATCATCACTGGTTGGGCATTGCACCAGCCCTTCTTGTCCCACTCCTGCAGCATGATTTTTGATCAAAATCTTAATTGAGTCCTTCAGGAATTAATCATATTTTCATTAGAAAGGAAGGAAATAGTAAGATATAAAAAACACTTGACAAACATATGAAATGTTGAAGAACTAGGGAACAAAGTACAAAAAAAAAAAGGGAAATTAGCTTAATTTGGGAACAACTTCACCCAGAAGATTGGAAGTATATGGAAACAGTCATCAGTGCATTCAATTGATTTTAAAAGGCTCAGTTAATACAGGATATTGCTAATTCCATGTAAAGAAGGGGAGGGTATTACATTTACTGTTGATGAGAAGAAGAAAAGTATATCAAGTTAAAATGAAGCTCCTTTGCATATTTTTTTTTATTTTCTTCTCTCCTGAATTAATTAATATAGCATATATGCATTTTAACATTGTGTTAAAATCTTTTCAAAAATCCATTTAGTGTGATATTGCCTGAATAATGAATCTGAATGGATCTTTCTAAACATTTAAGAAAAAAAATCAGTGTGAGAAACTGGATGCATTCTTCTTCCTGTCCTCTGCTTGCCACCATTTGACCACTACTGTATCTGTGCTAGCAAGTTTTACTGCTCGTTAGTTCTAGTGAGTTTAACTTTTTCCTCAGCAGCCTGCTGCATCAGAACACGATGATCAATAGTAAAACCACTCAAAAACTACTGTCTGGCAAAATAAAAGTGTTGAGAATGAGAATCAATGAACTTCAGACAGAGGTAAATTTCTACAAAGCCATCTGTTGTTACTGCTGATCTATGCAGTTGCAAAATTTTGACAAATATATAGTTACTGCATCAAGTGCTCAGCCATTTCTATAGGTACTATCCTTATATAGCTGAATATTTGTGGAAAAAGATTTCACAAGCTGAATTCTGGGGGTGCAATTAAATAGTATTGTGGTGGTACTCCTGTAGATCAGTCTGTTTGGGATCAGTTATGTATATACTGGAAAGGTGCTAGAAATCCTTCCCTTTTTGTTTGTTATAACATTGTGGTGAATAGCTGAGAGGTCAGTACACAAGTAAAGTACTTCAAGGACAAGTTTAAGGCATGACTTGATTTGTGTGGTGTCAGCTTCACAGTGTGGAAAGCTACAGCTGAGGGCTGTTTGCTCTGGAGACAAAATGTACTCACACTGTCAAAGCCTATGAACAAAAGAGGAACGCCACTGGGCAGCACAGAAGGTGCTAGACAAAAGAAAATCCAGTGAGTTCAGGAAATTACACAGGTGGTAGCTCTTTGCACTACTATAATGTGGAAATCTGATTAATTTCAGAGCAGATAAGAAAAAGTTGATTTTTCATACTGTGAGTCAGTAGAAAAGCTCTGTCATCTGTCCTCGCTTGGCTTCTTCCACTGTCATATGGGTGATCTTGTGCTCTCTAGATATTAATCTTCAATCTTTTGGTCTTGGATTTTCCAGCACAGCTGTTTTTCAAAAGAAAACAAACCCAAATCCTGTCATGCCTCAGACATCTTTTAAAAAATCAGTGTACTTGGGACACAGAAGTTCTTATCTCCCTGCAGTTGAAGCATATTGCAGCAGTGGGCTGTTTTGCAGTGACCCAAAATACTTAGAATGATATTTAAATGGAATTTGTTTTTTCTAGTATGTTAATTCTGTTGATGAAAATGAATCATAAACAGGATTTAGTGGGGACTGTGCAGCTGACTGGCTAGTACTTTATGGATACTGTGTTATAATTGTTCAAAAGTAACTGTTGCTGACTAGAAGGATGGTATCAGAAGCCCCAAGGGATTTTCCTTACCTCACAAAAGACTTCAGTGGGCACATTTTATGATTAAAACCAAGCAATGTAGACCTGTAGCAGCTGGAGCTGGAGCATATTAAAATATTCTAAGATACTTTGTTTTGTGTGTGTTGGGAACTAAACTATCAGTTGGAAATATCATCATTTCTATTGTGTCTCCATCACCTCACGACACAGTAATTCCTTTATTCACTATGTGGTGAAATAAAACGGCCACTGTTCCTTAGATGTATATCCAAGTTGTAGCACTCTTATTTCCTTCCACCTGACTCAAAAGTATGCAGTTGTGACTAGAGCTGCCTAGCAGTGCTTTTTCACCTCCTCAGCAATATCATCTTCTCACCTGTCTTCATCTTCAGTCCTTTCTCTGGTAGCACAGCATAAAGACAGTCCTGCTGGTAATACAGGTTTACAGTCAAGTTTTTGAGTGATTTTGCATGCATGTGGAACAGTGACTTTGGTAGAACTACTGTTCAAAGCCACACTGGAGTCCTGTGAGGAGAAAACAGGTTGACTGAATTATGCAGCACATACTTTTAGAGTAGATATGAAGAAAAAAGGGGAAAACATGAAGAGAAACTCCAGCTGTGGGCCCCAGTAATGCTTAACTTATAAGAATTAATGAAAATGTGATGACAAACATGACACTGTCTTTGTCTAGAATACATGTGAGGATGATACTCAATGCAGTCTGCTAAGCAGAAATCAAAGCTTCTCCAGGAAGGAAAATCACTGACAACTTAAGATGGAAAACCACAACATTTATTGTAAGATGAACAAGAAAAGGCAAATGAATGTTTTGATTCTGTTGACATGAGATGGTGTTGGGCTGTCACAGAGAAATAACTCTGTATTTGGCTGATGCATCACAAAGCTTTAATAGATAAGAACAATAGAGTAATCCAGCTATTACAACCCTTGAGGGCAGTTAAGAAAAGCAGATAACAAAATGTATTGCTGATTTAGAAGAATAAAAAGTCTGCAAGAGAGCCAGAACTTTGATCATGGAGGATTTTAATTCTTGAGATGTTCATTGTGATAACTATATTATTAAAAATATATTTTTTTGTGATAATACTGTATTGGTTAGTGACACAATTTGTGGAACAATCCATGTAGTCAAAGGCTATTTGGGAGCTAATCCTGTGAAGAAGACAAGCCTAATTAATAAAAAAAAGTAGCATGTAGGAACTAATGATCACAGTATTATCTGAACATACACTTTAAGGGTAAGTAAAGAAACAAAAGTTTTATTGTAAAGCAGCTAAATTTGAGGGAATATTAAAATGCCCTAAGGAATTTAAGTATCTGTGTAACATATAGTGAACCATTTAATAGAGGAATTTGAAATGTTTAAGAAAATGTTAGCAGCAATGATATTGTAACTCAGTTTAATTAAATTGAATTAATAGAGCAAATGAAAATGATTAAGTGAGCATAAAGAATAGTGAAAAAAATAGATGATTTATTCAATATATTTGCAAGAATGAGCATAGTAAAATGTATAATTGTAAAGAAAAATACATTAAACTTGAAAAGCAAAACTCCAAAGAATGCTAAAATACAAAAAAAGTATTCAACTGATGAAATAACTTGCTAGATTACATTTAATGGTAAATACTAAAATAAGTGATCCAGTGGAGAGAATCTGCTGAAGCGTTGAAAGCCGTTGGCCAGGTTAAATGGTCTTGTATATGCCTTCTCCTGATCTAAAATAATGAAGTAAAAAGAATGGATAGCAGTTAACAAAGTGAAGTACTGGGCAGAAGGGAGAGATTTGAGTCTGCACCATAATGATATAAACTTCAAGACAAAGCTCTGCCCTTACTGGGCTGCCACGCTCTCTGGGGAGAAGCACGGAGTTTTCAATTCACGCTTACTCTGAAGCTGCTTTGTGAATGGGGGCTTTTAATATAAGGTATGAAAGGTTTCAAACTAGAATGCACAGTTTTCTCAATTTAATACTCATCTCACTATTTTATTAAAGTTACAGGCATTCCACTATTACACACCTACTAAAATGGGATATGAGTGGAGAAAAACTAATTTAAAATTTAATCTGTTTTGTCCTGTCTTCACCGCAGCAGTCTCCTATCCCCAGGCTTTGGATAGCATGTTCATCCAAATGCTTGGTTCAGGTGACTGCCTTTTCTTACCCAGGTGCACTCTAATGACAAAAATAAATGTTATAGGGAGAGAAACATCATTTGGACTTCTTACTGTGTGGGTATATATTAATTTCCTCAAAATTAATCCAATTTCATAATTATTGTCTCTACAGAATACTACCTTTTCTGCAGTTGTTTACAGAAAGGTGTGCCTTGGTCTTTTGCTACTGATTGGCAGAGCGAACTGTCACTATAGCAACAGAATAAATTAATTAAAAAACCAGTCAGGTTGCCAGACTTTAAAAGAGGATATGGGAAACTAGCAACTAATCTGTGATAAAACATAATTTTCTGTCTCCTGAAATTGAGGAGTTTCTAATTCCACCCCCATAGAATGGATCTGCATTTGAAGTTGCTGAGATACATGTAGTGCATTTAAGTGTCAAATTTAGATCCCAAGGTGTAAATTAAGGCAGGGAAACATTGTCTTGTGAAACCACAGCTGTGTAGATGTCTTCTCATAACTATTTTTCTACCTGCCAAAAGGGGAAAAAATCAGCATTGTAATGGTAAAAGCGAGACTCAAAATAGCTCAGCATACTGACCTAGGGAATTGGGTTACTCTCCTTGTATCTTGGACCTGCTATTTTCCATATCCCATGACAAGCACTAGCCACATGGTTTGTACCTTTGGTACAGGTGTGTCTCATTCTACTGTGTAGTTTACTTGTGGGAAGTAGTCAAGTTCCAGTAGGAAAGGCTGAGAGACCATCTTCAAAACAACTGGTAGCCTTAGGCTACTGAAAGGAGTAGGGATTGACACTTGCCAGGTAAAACTGAACTAGATTTAATGAAAATTACTATTTACAGACAAGGAAATTGGCTGAGTTTTACTTAAGAAGGCTGTATAAAGCCTGTTTGTATGCCATAATTGTCATCCCTATTCATCAGTTTCAACAGCAAATACCAAAAGTAACAACTTTTGGAGGTGTGACTACTTAGGGCTTTTAAAAATTTTCACTGGCCACTGTGCATTGTGCCTATGTTTTAGCTGGAAACCTTCCGAGTTTGTAAAGCACTCCAGCATCTGTGTTCTGAGACCACAAAAGCACATACTGTGCTCTTCTTGAGAAACAAGTGTTTGTTCTCTTTTGTTTCATTGCTTTCATTAATCTAAAATTGCATTATTTAGGCTGGAAATCATTTGTTTTCAATAACAGTATTTTCTGGTTTGAAGTATTATAAAAACTGTTTTTGAGGTATCTTGGAGGTTTTTGATCTCAAGCTTTGGACTTATGTATTTGAAAATGCCAGCTGTTATATACAAAAGAAATTCTTGCTTCAGGGTTCTGAGAGATTAATTGGGAAATGTGTCCTATGTATATTCTAAATTATCAGCTGACATAAGGCAAATAATTAGAAACAAAATGTGTTACTTAAAAAAAAAAAAAAAAAAGTATGCATTTGCTTGTATGTCTGTCTCAAGAATATTTCAATCATTGAGGCTGCCAGCAATCAGGAGTCCAAAGCAAGTTCAAGATCCAGTTGCATTCCATCCAGCATATGGTCCAATTATGTAATTATTCTAAAAAATATATATATATCTAATGGAAAAAAAAAAAAATCAAAGAGAAAAATGTATGTAGCCTTTCTTGTGACATTTTCTATCCTCTTAATTGCAACTTTTTTTTTAAGAAAGCTGATACTGCGTGACCCCCAGTTAATGATCTACATCAATTTGTACTCCTTTTAACTGTTGCTTCAGAGAAAGGTTTTTGTTTTAATCTTTTTACTTCTGTTGAAAAATTCTTTCTTTAATTTCCTTTGGTTTCCTGTGTTGGGTCTTAGTAAGTTTAAAAACACTGCTATGCCATCTGCATAGTATGACAAAGATTATAGCCTTTTCAGGAACACAGGTGAAACAAGCATACTCAAGTACTGAACTTTATGAGCTTATCAGTCAAGTTTTCACTTACTATGTCTACCCACCACAAAAGTTACAACTATTCTTAGCTATTGATTTGACCTTTGTGTTTTGTTTTGCTTTGGTTTTTTTTCCCCACAAATATCAATAAATGAACCTCTTAAATGCAATAAAAACTCAAAACTTCAGTTTCTCTTTTAACTTAGGAAGGAGATGGTTGTAACCTTTATATATCTTGATTAGAAGAAATTGTGATGCATATGTCTGAGTTTAGAAATGGGATACAAATGTATCTGATGTCATTGTATACAGAATTGGTAAAACTGAAACTGAATATACTTCTCATCATATATTTAATGTTTTGTGCAGGTTTATATATATCTACTTTGTTATAATTAAATTCCTATACATCCATTAAAGAAACAAACAAATTTTGTTTTATAAAGGGGGCATAGGCAATGTTAGCAGCAGTGGTAGCATAGAAAATATTCCAAGAATGGAAATAGGTGTTCTCTATTTTCCAGTCGCAAATCTGATTCAATTCAGACATTTTATTAATAATGACAATATGTTGCTGACATTTCAGCATAGTTCAGTTGCTGTGATACAACAACAAATTTCAGAGGAAAGTTTCATATCTCAGTAAGCCTGTGGATAGTAATGTTCTTGTGCTTCTTTTAAAATTGTAACCAACAATAAATATCAAATGTTATTTATATGTCTGTTCTCTAGCCTGACCACTCTCCAAATTGGCTATCATCTCAATTAAATAATTTTTCTACTATTGAGAATGGAATTACTGAGATAGGCTAACTCCTATCCTTAGTTATTGGATCCCACACAGAATTTCTTACTCATGGTGTCAGCTCAGAGTTTAAGTAGGTAGGCATATGTCACTGTCACACAGCAGGGTACAAGGAAATAGGCTTGGTGCATCAGAGCAAGGAGCCAGGCTAGCCTAAAACCTTCCTTCCAACACAAGTAACTGCTGCCCCTATTCCTGTTGCCGAAGACAGAATGAGGATCTTGGGGCAGATCTCCCAGTCCTACAGCAGCCATCACCTCTGACAACATAAAGATACAGAAAACTCATCTTTCTGAGATAATTTTCTAGCTGGCTTTCCTGACCCTTCCTTTTCTTCACTCCCCTTGTTCTCTCCCTCAAAACATCTGGAAAGCACAAGAGCGGCTGGGGAACAGGGTCGTGCTAAGTCAGCGAGGGGCTGCTCAAGTGCATGGGTTATTGCTGCTAAACTGGATGTTGAGTTTCCCAGCCTTTAAGCAAAACCACTGTAGCCGTGGTTCCTCTGTTAGATAACGGTCTTGTTAGAGTTGGTCATCCACATTGCTGATCTTCATAGCTGTAGTAGCCAGGAGCAGGTGTCTCTGCTTGTGTTTGTTATCAGCTGTTCCTACTGGATCTGTTAATTTTCAGCTGTTCCTGCCAGCCCTTTCCTAACTGGGTTCAGCATCAGTGGTTCTTGCTCCCTGTGCTCTCGCTGGGATGCCCGCATGGCTGTGCCAGCTGCTCCGTGCTCTCTGCCAGCACACTGGCTGCAGCCTTTCCCTCTCTCTGCTGTGCCAGACCCTCGCTCTCAACAGCGCTAGAAACCTTTTCACTCTTTGTGGGGGGGGGTGGAAAAAATGACTGCTACATGATACCCACCTGCAGCCCTTGTCAGAACTGGGGCTGCACTGAGAGCCCAAGTGGAGCTTTGTCTTTTGTGAAAGAGAATGAGGTGGGGAAGCAGCTTCAGAGAGCTTCTGGGGTTTGCCTGGGCTTCAGTCCACTGCTCCAGCTTTCCAGCGACCGTAGTCAGCCTCACTGACTGCAGGAGCACTCGGAGAGAGCTTTGGCTGCAGGCTTACATTGGGATAATGTCTAGTGATTTATTCACTGATATTATTTAGCTGTTTGTCAACTGTTCAGAATTGCAAGTCTTTGTGAACAGTTGGTTTCAAAACAAATGCTAAAACTTGCCACAAATTATTCATAATAAATATTTTGCCAGCTCTCGTTACATCTGTGGTTTGTATTGCAAAAGCACCTAGAGGCCTCAGTTGACATTAAGACAACCAGTATGCCAGAAACTGTGTATGTAGACAGTAAAATAAAATACTTATTTGAAGAACTGCTCTACAAATAATACTTGGGGCCAAAAAGTGTCATTCCATTTGATGATTTGCTGTTGCATTGATGTTCCATAGGATTTGGTGTGTTTTGACTTGGACTGTCTAGGCAGGAGAGTTCAGTGGATTTAACCATATAAGGAAGTATTTATTAAAGTGTTATTCCATGTGCCACAAGGAATTAGAACATAAGAATTTAGTCAGTATCATATCAGTATAGGTTTTTTTTTTCCTTAATGAAAAGACCAAGTTAAATGCTTTTTGAGAAGTCTCTCTGAACACAGAAATCTATTAATAAGGTATAAGTATTTACATTTCTTCATGAACAACACTGCTATGAGAATTGTGTGTGATCAAGAAAGTGTGTGGTCTACTATCTGTAGCAGTTTTGGCACCTAGTTTTTGAACTGCCCTGTGTACATTTTGTGATATTTTTCCTTTTATTGCACTGCTCAAATGGATTATGCATCAGTCGTCTACATTCTGTTTATGAAAGAGAACATTCTGGGAATTGTCATTAATTTCTTCTGCATATCAGTGCATAATAATGAGCATTTGCCATTCAGTAAAACTGCTGTGGTCTGCAAAAGAGACTACTTTATACTTTTTCTTTTTTCCTTTAAAAATGTTTTGAGGGGAGAGTGCCAATTTTTTATTGTTATTTTTAAAAATAATGATTCCTGGGTAGATATGAGGGAAGTGTTTGTGAGCTTTTGTGTGGAGGAATGCTTATCAAAGTAGAAGAGGTGCTATTTCTTAGTCACATGCACATCTTAACGGTCCATAAAATATTGCCATACTCTGGAAGTGTAAAAAGCTAACAGGCCTTCATGTTTCAGGATATAAAACTCAATTCAATAACTCTTTTTATTCACAAATGGTTTGATGGTGTATTTTTTTTTTTCTTTGCCTGCTCAGGTACATACTACTATATTTTCTTAAAATGTATTCCCAGGTTCATAATTTTTACACGATAGAATTTAAGAGGAATACTTAAAAGGCAATTGCAGGAGCTATATATAAATGCTTAAATTATAAGAAATGTTTGCAAAATGTTTTACAGCTTCCTGATATTGTTGAAGTAGGCTCTTCTCAGAGCTGTGGCATATGTTATTTTAAAATGTCTCTACAGCCCATTTAGTTGTTTGTCGATTGTGCTGTGATGATACTGCTGCTGTGCTTCCAGAGAAGATGGAGGAGCTTCTTGATCCTAGTGATCTCAGCAATCCATAAGAATCTCTGTTGAACTTTGTGAAAAGTTAATTGAGTTTGTATCTCAGGCAACGTAACATGATGTCAAGGCTATGCAGTCTGTTCCTGTTCAGAATTGCCAGGAAAATACATATATTGCTGACTCTCTAGCATATGTCATTTAGGTGTGTGAAGCATGTAGGAAAGATAAAAGCCTCAGAAAAAGTGCCTTCATCTCCTGTGCTGGTGAAAATCCCTGTGAGTAACGCAGTATTGCCTTTCTCTTCAGCTGGCACTTGCACAGCAATTTCCTTCTAGTGTTTTTGAGGAGCTAGTTTGCTTTTTATATGGAATGTTATCTGTGTAAGTACTAATGATGTGGAGGCTAGGTAAGCCACACACTAAATTAGAATTGAAGCAGACAGTGTTCTGTAGCTACAAATAGTTATCACATGGTTTCAGAGGCAATGCTTTCACTGAGTAATATAAGAACATAATGGCAATTTCTGCCTTCAAGGGAACACTGGCAAGACATTGGCAGTTTTTTTTTTGTTTTTTGCCTTTGCTAGACTACTAATAACAGTCCAGGTTTTGAATGGTCGTAGGTTTTTTAGAAGTGTTGGGGTTTTTTTTGTTTGTTTGTTTTTTTTCCACGAGTTAGGTTTGTTTTCTTGTATGAGATGAACAGCAAAACTAATTTGGTCAATTTCTTGCCAGTGCACCGACAAATGAGTTGCCAGTTGGGTTTCTAACTAGGCTTCAATGGCTCATATGTATCCTCCTCCTTTGTCATTATGAGGGATGTTTCCTTTTATGTTTTGTTGCTCTTGTCATAACAAGACTAAGATTAAAATTGGTACTGCAAGACTGTGTGAATTGAGTCCCCAACATGGTAAGAAGAAGATAAGAAAAATAACTTCAAATGATCATTCCATCACATTTTGTATATTTCTGTTTTTTTTACAAACCTGTAACTAAGCTATTAACTTGTTTATCAAGGTTGCTTTAAGTTTATAACTTGACAACATCTTTAGCAAAACATTTTTTTCTGTTGATTAGATGTATCTTTCTTGGAGGAGAAAGTAAACCTATGTCTAAAGATATTCTTGCACTTGGAGATCATTTTACTTTGAGGTTTCTTGTATATCCATGCTGCTGTCATTTATGGACTATTTTCCCATTAGAGAATATTAAGTGGCATCTCATGGAAAAGTGGACAGAAATAGCTGTAGATCAATTCTGTGTTCAGCCAATGATCTTTGAAAGATCTATAACTTGTTTTGAATATAAGAAATTAAACATCTTAAAGTTCAGCTATGTTGTATTTTATAGTTTGGAAGCTAAAAGGAGAGTATTTTTAAAGTGTATTTTTAACAAAGCACCAGAAATGCTAAATCTCTAAATATCTTTAATTTAAGTGACCATTTTTCAAGACATTGTAGGTTATAATAAAAATAAACATAACTGATAAAAATTATTCAGGTCAGCCATGTTAAAGCAGTAAGACTGGGAGAAAGTTCAAGGAAGCTCAATATCCCTTTTTGATCAGGATGTCTGAACATGCTTCAAGTCAGCTCAGACAACAGCCTCGATTTTGCATCGTTACTCTGAACATCATTGCTCTTCAGACCTTCAAGAGCAGTCCACTTCCTGATTGTTACAAATAATTTTGTGGTCTGGCCCGAGTACTTCACTTTGTACTTACAAAAGGAAGGCTGAACACTGTCAACTGGCTGAATTTACTTCATCCTTCCAGTATTAGCTGTTGTAGGACTGTATCCTCTAGATGCAAGCTGTATACCACTTTCATCTCCATCTATTCTTAATTTACTAGCTAAGCCTTCAACACAGATGTATTTTGGAAAAGCATTTGCAAAATTCTTTTATTTGAGTGTTTTTATGACAAAAGACTGTCAGTATTCTCTCTTATGGCAAGCTGTCATTAATGCTGTCCATTACTACTGTAGTATATGTGGTACTTGAGAAATTTAATTTTTGATTTTTTAGAGACTCAACCTTTCCTTGAGTAACACTCCGTCAAGACCAAGTTTGTAATTTATTTTTAGTTACTGTACTCTGTTCTGTTCTTAAAATAGGTGCCATTAAAGTTTTGTCATTTTTTTCCTTTCATATTATTAAAAGGTGATAGACTTAAGGAATTAATCCACTGCCAATTTAGATAGAAGTGAGATGGAGATGTAGGACTTTCATAAGACTTTATGAGATTACATCTTATTGGTCTTTCTACTTCATGAAAATAACTTCAGCTGTTCCCCTGGGATTTCTCTCCATAATTTTGCTTTACTACTGGAAAGATGTACAGCTTCTCTTCAATGTTCTCTGTGACATACCTCTGCTGGGAGGTAAAGATGCAAACAATTATTTCAAATAGGAATCAGAACTCAAGACTACAAAAAACATTTGTTGGGTTTTTTCTTTTTTTTCCCCTCAGAGACAGAATAAATATTTTCCTCCAACAATTTGTATTTGGCAGTAGAATGTATTATGCACTCCTTATTGGATGCCATGAGCTCTGCAATTCCATTTCTGCACCTGATGTTCAGTTGGTGTGTTATTTTGGGCAGACCTTACTTAACTGCCTTGTTGAGTCATTTTACATTAAAAGAAAAAGAATTTAGAATACATTTCACCCTGGTATGTGTGTAGTTACCAGCACTAAAAAAGTTTTACAGTAAAATAGAATTTGAGACTTGTCAATGTCTTGCCATTGCAGTTTGACATGCATCTTGTTCAGTGCAGCAGCTTATGTCCTAGCACATTACTGATATCAGTAATTTAGTCATCATGAACTGCAAGAGAGATGAACAGTTCTGATTCTAAAAGTATCTTTCCCCCACTTAATATATACTACTTGAAACATGGATTTCTCCACCCACCCCAAGTATTG
The DNA here is from genome assembly GCA_907165065.1 of Caprimulgus europaeus. The sequence goes on along the minus strand of OU015538.1, from coordinate 16,093,642 downwards.
TGTATAATTTGGAAAACAGGTAAGTTTGGTTAGGTTTGAAATAACACCACTGTTGAGTAGGCAACCTAGTGAGGGGTAGGACTTTATAGACTTCTGCTGTTTGTAGCTGTGATTTGAGAGGTGATGAGGTACTGGCAATCAGCACCTCTGATACAGATGCCAAATATAATGGCGCCTCTTATTATATGAGCTCTATAATAGGATAAATTAATGTTTTATTGTGTCCTTTTGTCATTCATGTCTAAACCACCATGATACCATAAGTATGCTTATTGCAAGCACATCCTTATAACTCTGCTGCTCATAGTACTGATTCTGATACTCTGTCAAACATTTTCATTCTGAAACCCATTACGTGGTGGTTGTTCATGTGTAAATGTAAACTAATGTATATGTGTTCACAAGGATGTACTCTAAGTTACAGTTTTTCATTTTCTTGACTGTTAAACACTGGTTTATTTAACAGCTAATGTGTTTTTGTGCTGCATGGCTTGAAAATTTTCTAGTTGAACTTTTTCCATATTAAAAATTTTTTGGGAAGCTGCTGGGTAGCTTTTTTCACAGAGAGTGACTTCTTTGGGAATATTATGGGGGGAAAAAAAAACCAGATATCATAACTCTATCTAGTAATTACTTTTCAGACTCTGTTCTTTTACAATGCTTCTTACTTTCTGCTCAGTTTAATGTAGTGTATCTATGATGTTAACTGTTTCATAATGATTTTGGTAGGAATCTGTAGGGACCCAGTTATGGTGCTATTATGATATGAGATTAGAACGAGGAAAAAACATAAGAGCACAAGTCCATGGAGAATTCACTATGATGCTAATTTAATACCACTGTGATTATAGCAGTGAGATTTCAGTGTAATCCTTTAGAGAATTTTTGATGATGTGGAAATGAAAAGGTGTCAATGTGCATTATGTTGTCATTAGAAAATAAATCAAACACTAAGAAAATGTCATAAAAAGAAAATAGTGGCTAAGGTTTTTTGCAGGCTAGAGAACTTCCTAGTATCCCTTCCATTTCAGCTGCTCTTGTTTGTTATTTTGACGATACTTCATCTGCCAATATTAGACTATCACACAGAAACCATCCTTTGTTTCAGTGTTGAGTGTTTTCCACCCTCCTCTTTCTTTTTGACATTTCACAGGTGTAAATTGTCCTACTCGGTTCAGGAAAATTAACTGAGAAGTGGTTATGATGCCAGTTCCAGGAGTACTAAGCTCTGTAGGCAGAGTAAATCACAGGACCTGGAGGTTGGATTTGCTCACTAAAGCCTGCTCATATAAACTATCATCCCAAGGAAAATCTCCTATTTGGTCTTCACAGTATTAGAGATGGGCAAGAGCTGAAATGGAGCAGTAACAACCCTGAACTTCAGCTGGTTTTTAAATGGTCAGAACAGAAGCCAGTTTACATGTATCCTCAATTAGAGGGAACTCTTACCTTGGCATTTCAGGATGAGTACCTTTTGGAAGGATTAAAACACTGACAGGTGAGTACTTGTGTATGTACTCTGCCTGAGATCTTTTGTTAGAACTATTTGATAAAATAGAGGTGTAAAACCTAAGAATTTTAGGGGGGTTTTTCATTGGTTTGGTTTTTTGGTTTTTGTTGGTGGTGGTTTGTTGTTTTTTTTTTTTTTTACATATGATTTTTAAGTTACTATTTGATTGGAAGAGAAGATCTGGAGAAATGTGAACAGCTTAAAAAAGTGGAGTTTGAGCTGAAAAGGAAAAAGGTTTTCTGTGTTTTTTCTGTACTTGAGTTTTGTAAATTATGATTGTAGGTGGACACAGATCTTCAGATGTTTTTGTGTATTAGGAGCTATGTAATCTGATATTCACTTCTGTAAACTGTTTTGAGCCACTAATTCCTCACCACAACAAAGAAAAAAAGTAAAAAAGAAAAAAAAAGGAATGGAATGTTCCATGAAAATGAGCTAGAAATTTCTTTCTTTACAGGTGTTAAATCAGTGTTCTATCTATTGTGTTTCTTTAGTTCTTTAGCCTACTGTTGTTGATCAGTGGAATAAGATTATGGCAAAAGGTCCTGTAAACTGGATTTTTGTCATGTGACAGGAGCCAGGATATAGCTGGCCTGCTAACTCTGTTCTTGCTGATTGTCTGACTTGATGTACACCATCTACTATTACAGTTAATTTATCTATTCCCTGCAAAAATAGACTTGATGTTTGGCTAAGTTGAAGCAAAGCCTCCTTGGGCATGGGCGATACTGGCAAAAACTGCAATGGGTGATTGCAGCACTTCAAAATTTTCTGAATAATTTGCCTTTAGCTCTTCATGCTGATGGCTTTTTTTTAATCTCTGATCAGATTCCAATGATTCACAGGGTGCATAGGATATCTCCCACTGTTGTGATTTATGGGTATATTCCATTACAGATATGGTACACTGAGCTCTGTGCAGGGGAAGTTCTCACCATACATATATACTACGACATACAAGACCAGTTTTAATCCTTAGTAAATCAAACTGAAGCAGAAAGGGAACGGCAAGTCACAGACATATTTGTTTCCTAAATTTAACAACGACTGTGACTGTGCTCCTTGGGGAAGGCACATTTTCTTTGCAAGATAATTTCTGTTAGATGAAGTCCTTGGCTGATACATAACAGATGTATTTATATGTAATAAATCAAAGTTATATTAATAATATCTCTGATAGACTAATCAGAGACTGAATTATAGTCACTGTAACTGAATTGATTCAAAGCGAAGTTATCTTTAGAAATGAAGTTGACTTCAGAAATGGTGAATATTTGCAAGTAGAGAATAAAGATCTTTTTAAACTGTAAAATAAACAAGTGGGGTTTTTTGGTTTTTTTTAGCTTGATCTGAAATTTGTTATCAAGCATTGCCAAAAGGAAAGCAGTTTTTTTCTTGATGTAAAACCTTTCTTACAAGATATTGTCAGCTGAGACAGGAGAAATACAGCCAAATTTATTCTTAAATGAACCTCTGGTGGACAAAGATTCAGTGCTTGAAACATGAGAATACTTAATGCATCATCCTGGTCCTGCCTGGTTTGCAGAAGTGACAACAAATTAAGAAAAACTGAGTTTAAAAATGGTCGGTAAAACAGGTCAATTTAATCTGTGAGTCAAAAGATGTGTGCAAATGGACCTGTCATGTTAAATACATACATATGTTACATATATGTGTTAACCTATAGTAAATAAGTCTTCCTTCCCCAATATTTAAATAGAAAATAGGGCTGTAGTTTATGGTAACCATATGATCCTCTGCAGTAGGATATTGGCATATCTCTCTAAATAAATACAACACAGAATGGGAACTACTGTTTACAGGGAATTTAACAGCAGTGATCGAATCTGTCTATAAAGCAAAAGAAAAATATTTGCTAAAAGTATTAATAATGTTTTGGACAGCTTAAAAATAAATATCCATACTCACAGAGATACAGATAAGATATAATTTTAGGCATTGACAGAAAGTCTAGTATAGCATTTACAACATGTGCAATTACAAAATAAGGAAAATCTATTTTCCAAATTAGATGTCAAGTCCTCATAACAGGCAACAGTGGGGCTTATAATATAAAACTTTAACAGTAAATAATTATTTTTATGAAAATTTGTTGAGGTTATACTTGTGATGGAATTATATGATTAAAATGGTATTGAGGTTCAGAGATAGATATCCAGGCAATGATGAAGCAATCCAGACAGTCTACTCTAAGATTCAGATAAATATTCTTCATGTCTTACTGAGTTACTATTAGTTTCTGCTTGTTTTTATTGACATTGCACTTTATTTTCTGTTAAAAAGAATAAAAAGAAATTGCAAGACTACTCACACAGTTGAAGGACACCAATTCCTGTCATATCAAAAGTATATTGATCTTTGTAACCTTTTCCAGTGCTGGGTGACACATGAGCGACAGTTTAGAACACCTTTGCAGCATATCAGATGGTCCTTTCGTTACAAAGTCATCCTTCATTCCTGCTGTTTTTTAAACTTTTAATTGAAAAACCTTTTGCCTGGGATTCAAATTTATATCCATAGTTTAACTTTAAAAAGAAGTTATTAACCTGATACAGAAATGGAATACTTGGCTTCAACACCTTTCTGCCTGATTCCAACAATCTTGCTTGATAACAGATGCTTTGAGTTTAAATTTTGTGAAAAATGAGCCTGTATAAACTTGTATACAAAGTTTAGATCAGTTTAATAATTTTGACACTATTTCACAGTTCTTTATTTCATAGCAAATATATATTTAATTCTATTCTTTCATTATATGATGTATGACTGCAATACAAACTGTTAATTTATAATCATTTTGTGACATCTACTGTAATTATGGCACTGTATAATCTGTATTAGTTGACAATATTTTGGCAGAAGCATCTACTGTAATATTTACAAGGTATTTCTGGCTCTGTTTAGTTTTCACTGTGCTCACAGTTATTCTCCTGAGATATTTGGCTACTAGTATACAAAAATGATTGTTGTTTACTTCTTGACTAGTTAATGAAACAGATTTTAACATCTCAGAACTTTTAAAGAGAGAAATTATACTCCAAAAAAATCCATTGCATGCAAACAGAAAAAGTAATGAAGTTCTGCTGGTAGTAAAGTAATTTCACACCATTTAAAGCTGAGCTCCATCATTTAATAATTTCTAATAATTTGCTTAGAAATTCCAGTCTGTCTCAACCTAACTCTCTGAAAGTTTTTTTTTCTTAATTTTTATTTTCATTATCCCACTAGATAACTGTTGTAATTCCTAGACCTCTACAGAAGTCATAGTTAGGTTGGATGGCTTGAGTCTATATATGTCAAAAGAATATTGTAGTTGCAATCAGAGTTAGATTTCTAGAAGAGCTCAGTATATTGATATATCTTTGGAAATTGTACCGTTATTTATTTGCAGTAGGTGTTTTTACTATCCAAATGGAAGCTGCTAGCTGCTGAAGATAACATGAAACTAATCACTTATTATTTAGTTAATAGGAGCTTAAGCTTCTTCCAAATTGAGATCAGACTACTGAGGAGAAGCATGTGATTATAATTTAATTTATATAATACTGTATTTCATGTTTGTATTTTGTTAATGTGTCACTAAATATACTATGATGAAATAGCTAGATCTTTGTTTTGTGATAAGGGTAGGTTGTGTGGTACAGTGAAACTTTCACATAAATACACAGGAGAAAATGATTTAGTAGTTTGTTCTCATTTTTTTAATTCCAGATCATTGGTGCTACAGCTGGTGAAGTTTTTGGATGTTTGTAGTTCTGTATGGTACGATGAGTGAGTTTACATTTTGATGTGGATCGGGAGTGTACATTTGAAGTAAATGTCCTATTTGCCTCCAGTTGATCATGCTTTTATATGCATCATGAAGTAGTCTGGGAGCATGCCAACTGGATTATTTTTGGATAAGTAGATGCATTCCAGGAGAACATCTACCTGTTAAAGGGAGTATTGTCCCTGGAACCAGACCACTCCTAGTGTTGCTGTCAGCAGTACACATGTTGTAGACCTTGGGCTCTCAGTACCAGCTGTGTCATTCTGTAGACCTTGTCCTATTTTGCAGCACTGTAAATTTTGCTTCTCAGTTACTGTTGAATTTAAATAAGTTAATGATACTGGCATCTTAGAATTGTTAAGATTTTGTTAAACAAGAATGTAATTCCTTACAATTTCTTAGCAAGACCTAACTTTTACTTTTAATACAAGAGTTTAAGCAGGCATAATTTGCCACATACGTACAGAGACTCGAATATTCCTCTGAAAGAACCATAGCGGTCACATCTCTTTCTTTAGAGAGAATTAACTCTGTAATTTAATAAAACTTTTGACAGTCTGTGTCAAAAATAACTTTTCTTTAGCTCTCATTAGCTTGTTCTGATCAAAACCCAGTGACTACATCCAGCTTTTGATGCTAAGGCAGTTGTGTTGTTGGAATTAATGGAGATTACTTCTCCCCAGGACATTGGCTTTGAAAGTAATGCTATGTAGTATATGTGGAATTTGGTCTCAGTGCTGCTTTTCTGTTCCACTCAGATATGCTCATTTAGGTTAAGCTGTTCCTTTGACCCTTTGCTTAGTCTCTTTGCATGCAGTTTGTGATGAGTTTGTATTTCTCCTTCCCTCAGGGTGGGATCTCATGATTTATCACATGCTTAGGTTGATTCCTTATTACTCTTCTCCATTGCAACAGATTCTCTTCAAGTCCAGTTAATTATCTCTTCAGCAGACTTTTCACTATTTGTGATCAATATGAAACAGAGAAACTTGTGCAAAGCAAAATAATACTTATTTTTTTCTTAGTACAGGGCATTGTTTATGAAGAAATAAAGACAACAAAGACTAAGTAGTATATTACCTAACCTAAATCCTAATCCTCCTACTCAAGTTTATGTAGACCTCAACATGGTCAAAGCCTCACTCCAGTGTTAGGCTGGATATGATAGATTGCACCTCCATAGTTTCTGGTTTAGCCTAGTTTATGCAAATGCATGGGGATTAGACAATGTTTTTATAAGTATTTTGATATGTTTTTCTTTAGAGCAACAGAAACAACTTTGAGTCCACTAGGAGAGCTCTGTAGGAAATTACTCCTTTGTGTTCTATGAAACCAAGCACACTTACATTAATCAACCAATAGCAAACTGCAGGACTGATGGCAGGTAGCACCTTCCTCTTTGCAGTGCTGTTTCAAGGTATTATTCTTAGTCCTTGCTACATTTGTACTTTCTCCAGCGTAGGACTAATTTGCTATAGCAGCAGTCCCCTCTCCCATCTTAATACAACCTTTGTTGAGCACCCATGTTTGTGAAAACCTTCTAATTCAATCCCATTATAGCTGGAAAAGATCTTAACTCTGTAGGTGACCCGTTTTCTTTTGAATTGGTTCTTGCCCTGGAGATTGCAGTGGTGCTATAGCAGCGCATGTTGAGGAGGAGACGTGAACCAAAGACCTTCATTCTTTGTTGCCATCACTCTAGGTCACTTTAAGAAACATCTGGGATGTCCATCAGGTTATAGTCACTTAGACCAGAAAGAACATTGAATAAATGATAAAATGCTTAGTATTTCTAACTGTTTTTTTCTTTATGTTGTAAAGTTACGGGCAAGAACAAGTCAGTCCCGTTTCCACGCCTGTACACTTTATTTGGAGAGCGTATTCTGCATTTCCCTCCCTAGTGGCATATTGCTGTGGAGCGGCTGCTGCGCTGAAAGGGGTTAATCTTGAACTCCTATATTAGAAACTATGGAAAACTGAAAAACAATTTCAAGAGGTGCCTGTAGCCATGGATGTCCCACTGAGTCTAGGGACTGAATTTAGGGGCATCAGGAGCCAGGATTATAAAAGTGGGACTTTTACTCTGTAGTGTGCAAAAGAACTTGAGAATAATAAGTTGCAATTGGGGCATTTTAATAATGGAAAGATCAGGTTTGTTGGGGTTGTAATTTTTGTTTTGACTGAAAGTGTTTATTTTCCTGCTATTTCCAGTTTATACTTTAAAGCCTAATAAATATTCACTTTTTTTTTTTTTGTATTTTATTTGTTGTTCAAATCATTATATAAGTACTTTTATGGCCCGGAGAGCTCTCTTTAGCAAATCAACAGGCTTATGATCTATACTAATTGAATTATGGATCATTTCAAAACCACCACCAATGAAATTCAGTTTTGTTGTCTTTTTAAATTATTTTCTGTATACTGTTTTCGTTTTAACTCCTTTAATTAATTTTATAAGTTTTCATCATCCAGCCATAAGGTTGGAACCAATGCTAATGAATTATTTTATGTGTCAGTTTAAACTGTTGTACATTAGAGACAATAAGAAAGCTGACTTAATTCTAAATTCCAGAAAGACTAAAAAAGTCACAATATTTTCATATTTATCAAAGCTCCTGCATAAACAATGAAGAGGAAAATATTAGATACATTATTTTGTGCACAAAAAAAAGAGATTTATTTGTGTGTAGGAAGACTTCAGCACAGTTTTTGATTCTGAGGATGGTTCCATTCATTTAATCCCTCCTGGATGCTTTGTTTCTGATCACAAGAGTCATCTAGTGCAATTAGTGATTATGAAAAATGTCAGCATGCAATTACTCAGAGTAATAAAAACATTCAAAACAACAGCCAGAAGAATATGCAGTAAACACAAGAAATTTGAGGTCAAAGTGGAGAAGTTTTGTATTCAGTTAACAAAAAAAAAGCAGAATCTATGAATAAATCTGCCATTTGCCCTAAGATAATACACTGTATTTGAAGGTCCCACATCTGGGCTTTTGTTGTGCTGAAGGGAAGTATACTCCAAAGGTACAGACTTTTCCCCAGGAAGATCCTGTTGCCATTTCTGACTTGAATTATTTTATGTCAGCTATTATTGCAATGCAAAACTGCTTCCTCCTATCAACAATTAAATATTCCTTTGGAATCTGGAAAAAGCATTTGTAAGCTTTTAATTTCCTTTGACGAAATTCATCATAGGAAGAGTAAAACCTCTTCTAGGTTTGTTTATAGTTTATATAGAGAAAGGAGTTTGATTATTGTTTAAGGCATTTTAAATAATTTAGGGGTAGATTTTTGTTCTCTGAAATTGCATTTGGAATCTGGTTTAAGTCTGTGACTCTACTGTATGGCTTCATCACTTGTTTTGTAGCATCTTTCATGTGCATTTGATTTTCATAAGGGTTGCCACAGCTGACATGGTCCTGATGGTTATTTCATAACCATGTCTCTGTTTTGCACCTGCATAGGACAGCTCCTGTGTTACTAATGTGTTTTTGCTTTTCTGGGCATGGTAAGAAAAGAAGGGAACATATGGCAGCAGAGCAGTATTTCATCCAGTTCGATGTTTTTTAGGAAATGGCTTAGATGCTGAGTCAGAACATGATTTGCTTTTAAGATGTTCCAGCCCATACTGGAGGAAATGATTTTACAATACAAGTTCCTCTCAACCTGTCTTGACACACATGTCATCGTCTGACTCAGGGAAGCAAAACCACTGCTGTTTCTAATGCAGTACAGCCCTTTTTAGTGATTTTGTGCTTAGACAATGCGTGAAGCCAATTGTTTTTTGGGGAGTATGATTACTGTTCAATGTTTCATTCCTCTTAAATTTTTAAGTCTCCAAGCCCAGTAGAACAGCAACTTATTGCAGAATTGATCACTTCGATTGTTATAACGTCTTCAGTGTTTGATATCTAAGCATGTCACACACAAATAAGCAGCATCAGCTGACCCCATTCTGTCCATCTCCCTTATAAATTAAGACAATGTCAGGATCAAACCCCAATAGTTGTAGTTTTCAAACTTACTTTGATATCCTCTTTGCCCAGCCAGCACTTGCACTCAAGGTAGGAGCACATATTTCAGACCTCTGCCCTAGAAGTGCCCAAGTTCACTACCGAGTTAATTATAGCTGAGAAGAATTCAACAAAGACCAAAAACTAGTGATATAAATGTAGAAATAATATTTTTTGCAAAATATTTAGGAGTCTTGTACCCAGTGAGAGCTGTGTTTGTTTAATATGTTATCTGACTGGGATTCATGTTGATGCAAGTCTCCTGACAGTATTAAGGTGTTTAAGAAAATACAACAGTTTCTTTCATGTAGAACAGCTTCATTGATTCCAGAGGTATATACTCAATACAAAGCCACTTATGTTGTCATTTACTAACTAATAACTTAAAAACCAGGTTTTTGTTGAGTTTAGATTTGCATGGTTAATAATGAACTTAACACCATAGTCGAAGGATATTCCATTTGTGTACTACTGCAAAATTATCAATAATAATCCCATCCAGAGTCAATATTGTGATATAAATGTGTTTCCAGTTGATGCTTGTGATTAAATATAAATGCTTCTTCATGCTTTTAAAATTACTTATTCATGTTCAATAGGTTCTTTCTAAGCTATTGCTGAAAGTTACCTTGCTTGCAGTTGAGCTGAGGCACTGTAATGATGTGGATATATTTAAACATTTTTAAGTACTCATATCACAATAAGTATTCAAGCTTAAATGTATTTTATCCCATTGAGTGGCATATCTACATTTTTGAGACAACTAGGTATTTTTAACATGGTGACATGTAGTTGAATAGTCATGAAGATGTTTCCCAAATCTGAGTAGAGCCAAGTGTGTGCACAGCTTTAACAAAATGAGGTTAATTAGCCCTTCCTAGGCAGACTAATTTTTTATAAGCTGTTAAATGTCCTAATTGTGAGATGTCAAAGTAGAACTTGGAAAATTTTTGTAGGATAGAGGGAAGGCTTTGATGGTGGATGAATCTTCCGACTGAGACATAGGGCATACATTCAAACTGACTCCATGTACTTCATACTGTTATTTACTGTACCAACTTCAGCATTTATTTAAGATTTTTAGGTGTGTCTTTTTTAAAGAGGACTATCAGCAAAAATTACAAACTGCATTGTATCAGACATTTTCATGTAGTAAAGTCAGTCCTAAATGGGGAAAGCTCAACCAGCTTGGCTGTATAGTTTTTGCTGGCTTTCATATTGTTGATACATGTTAAAGTCAGAGGTTTTACTCTTAAAGCACAGCAGAATATGTGTTTTTAATGAACCTTAAAGTGACTCATGCTTTCGAAATTGATGAAATACCTCCTCATGGTTCTTGTCTGTTATGCAGGGTTATGAGGTTGTATAAATGAAGATTATAAAAAGGCCGTTGCTCTTAATCAGCTGTGTTATTGGCCGAGTGATTGAATAGGTCTCTGGGTGAGAGAATCCAAAGCCAGTGTGGACAGCAAAGTCCCAGGGTAGATTGAAGGGAGCAGAGGAAACCATGTGAGTAAGAGGTAAAAGGCCAGGGACACTGCTGTGTTGGCCAAGCACACGTCCAGTTTTGAGGACTTTATCTGAAAGGATGAGTGAAAATATACAGCTTAACATTCTCCATGTTTGTTTATTAACTATGTGGAGATAGTATTTATTACATTAAAAGAGCAGAAAGAATGTCAGGACTACTAATTTCATGCAATTGCTAAAACAGAAGCCTGAATCTTTGCAAGACATTAATAAACTGCGAATCAGTTATTGGAAATCTTTAGGTAGATAACTGAGAATGTTGTTAATGGACAAGGACTTCTGAGTGGTATCCTCAGAAGCTTGGACACTGTTTTATATCAAAATACTTTTTTTTTTTTTAAAGTTTTAAATAGTGTTTCCCAAAAGAAATTTTTTTTTGCTGTGGTCTAATACAGCACCTCTATTTCTAGTCAAAACTGAAACTTTTCTGATTGTCCCTTCTTTTCCTTGGAAGAACTGGCATACTTTAATTCTTGCTTCAGTCAGTACAAAAATGCTTCATGGAAAAAAGAAAGTTCAAAGCATTGTATTAGTGGGAATACAAATCCAGCATGGGAAATCCAAATTAAACATTGCAGTATGTTCTGAGATAGGAAGATACTGAATATGGGAGGAAGGACTGAAGGTGAAGTATTATGAATCCAAATGAAATGAAATGCAGAATTACTAACTGCAAATAATATCAATGTGGAGGTCTGGGGGTTTGTGGATTTTTGTTTGTTTTGTCATTGTTTGGGTTTTTTTGTTTGGTTGGTTTTTTTTTAAGAAAATCTGTTTCAAGTTTGTAAGCTTGTTACTTGTTGTAGAGTTAAAACTTTTCCAAAAGCTGGGGCTTTAAAAATATTGCTATTATTTCATGGGCAGTGAAGTGACAGAAGATTATACTGAAAGTCAATAGGGTAGGGTATCCTGTAACAGATGGGTTTTTTCTTGTATAAGTGTAGTTTTGAGATAGTTTTTTACATTAAAAGTTAGAATGTAAATATCATATTAAAACAGGTGAGTGCTAATTTCCTATCCAAAACCTGATACCAACAGCATAACCTGCACCTATCTCTCTTTTTATAGCCACAAGGGTAATGTTTAGATGATAAACTTCCAAGTACTCTGACTTTTCAGCAATGGTAGCAGATGCAGACTGAATTATTATTCTGACTATCATCAGACATGAACTGACAGTCCCATGGGAGTGCTTTGGGAGGTTTAATCAGTCATTACAGATGAAGCTGGCAGGATGGAGAAATGGGAAGGATGAACCATGTGAGAATTTCACCTTTGTTGTGTGTGCAAACATATGCACATTTGACAACCTCATCCTCCAAAGCTATTCTGTTTTCTTCCCTCTGCCTTCCAGTATGCCAATAAGATGAGCTATTAAAAAGCTATACTTTTTAATTACTAATGAATTGGTCTCATTTGTCAGATGTCTGAAAATGAGAACACAATTTTTTTTTTTTTTCAAACCCCTTTGGTTGTGTGAATAAATAGCTAAGTGGTCTTTACCTCCCGAGAGGTGTGCAGTCAGAAAAAGGTGGAATTAGGCAATTAACAAAAGAAGAGAAAGCAGTGAAATAAGAAGAATTCTTCTGAAAAAGTAGGTGTTATTCTGAACTCCCCACAGCCATTCAGTGGGGTTCCACTTAATTGAGAAGAATAACATGGTTTTATAAAGAAACCAGTGGAAGACGCCTATTTAAACTTTCTGACTAATTAATAGTTTCTCAAGGATGCTCAGCAGTGGGGAAGTTAGAGTGCTGCTCATGCTATTACCATGTTGTCTGCTGCTGTGTCTAGTTTGCCTTTCCATGGGAAGAACAAAGCTTCTCTGGTAACACAGCCTTGTCCATCAGTGAGAAAGGGAGGGGATCAGTTACTGTTACTGCTGATACTTCCCATTACCTAAAAATGCCATCACAATTCCAAGACAGTTGTCACCTTTCTGATTGTTATAGACAAGAGAAGACCAAAGGTGTAGGTTAGTTATTTTCATCTTTGTATTAACAAAGAAATGTAAGATAATGTTTTTCAGTATTTATATATTTCTTCCTTTTGTGATTCAATGAAATGGAGATGTTGCTAGAAATTTGCAGGGATCTGATTATGAACATGAGCTGTCTTCCTGGAGAATATGACACATCTTCTGTGGCCACTTCATCCTATCCATATCTCAAAAGTCTTTACTTGTGTCTCACTAGAATATTCTAAGATAGTAACCTTCTTGTGGAGACAGACTTTTGAATCTGTCTTTTATACCAGACAGTCAGCTTTCTGACAGATTTGGAGCTTGCTTTTATGAAGCAGATCTTCAGTGTATACAGGACATGTAGTGAACAAACAGTAGATTGTGCCTCTTTTGAGCAAGTTCTGGATGCCACATGCAGAGCATGCAGATCTTTTGATGCTTCCAACAACTTAAATATTTTCTGAAGGATTTTATTTCTTCTATGTTATCATGTTTGTGTGTTTGCTTGTAGCCTGTCCATTCTGGACTAGCCTTGTGGAAAAGTTTGTTCACTCTGTGTTGTCACTCTAGCATCAGAGTGCAGGTATGTCTTTGTTTCCTCCTTCACCAGCTTGGGTAAAAGCCTTCTGTTCCTAGCTAGGGGTTAGCATCATTCTTGCAGGTGTTAGACGCTCAATCATATACTAAAGAACATCCTTAGATAAATGTAAGAAATTGTAATATCATGGATAGCCAGTTCCCAATAATGTCTGAGTTAGAGCAACAAAATGCAACATCACATCGCTTGAAATCTTTCATATTGCCAATCTTAGGAGCTAGGTTTCAAGAAAGCGGTTGTCACTATCTTGCTAAGTGTTTATAACTCTTTTTATTGTATATGCTTCCTTGAGTATCTCTTATTTTCTGCTGTCTGTTTTTCCTTCTACCTATCTATGGGCCCCTAGTGTGTTTTTGCAGGGGAAGTCAGATATATACCAATAAGTATTTGCCAAATAGCCATTCAGTATATTATTTTTCTTGATTGTATGTTTATTTTCTAAGCATTTTTCTTTATTACCACTTTACTTTCTAAATTCAAGTAGACTTTCTGGATGGCTCAGTTACTTCAAAAGTATTTCACAAACAAGTTATTTCTCACTAGGAGAAGCAACAAACTTAATCCAGGTTATCCTCTCTGCTCCCTGAGAATAGGTACCTGTTTAATCCTGTAGAGAAGTAAATAGTCTCTTGAAGAAAAAATCTCTGTGCTGTAAGATTGCTTGATTTTTATTTATTTTATTTTTGTCCAGAAAGGAAGAGAGATTTTTGCTTTGACTGTTGTATGAAGAGCTGAATCAATACAAGATAAGACCTCAGAGGCCTTTTTTCTGATGTTGAACTATTGGATAAGCCTGTGTCATTTTACACCTTGGTATACATGCTGCCTTCTTCAACTGCTTTCCATGGCAACCTGTGGCTGTACTAGGGTATAAAGCCATACCAGGAACTCTGTTACACAACAGGGGGTGAATAGACCATAGCAATCAACTTAAAAAATGGTCCTTTTCATTAATGAGCTTTTGGTACTGATTTAGTCACACATCTGCATTCATTGTATATGTCTCTGAATTGTTACTGTTCAGTAGTGAATAATATTAAACAAAGATGTACATGAAGTGTTAGCATGTTGATGTATTGAGCTGGGATCTTCTCAGCTTTTCTATAGGTATCTATCTTCTCAAATGTAAAGTTGAGTCTGGAAATTTGCAAAAGCAGCCACCACTTCTTGGTGCTCCCATAGCCTAGAGCAGCTGAAGGTTGAGAAGGAAACTGGAGTTGCCTTTAAAAACAACAGTTGGAAAGAAAAGCAAAAGAGAGGGGAAGTGCAAAACAGCCATGCAGTGTATCAAAAAGGACAAGATGGTAAGGTGAAAATGTCATTAAGTTAATGATGTTTAAAAGTTATTTAAATTTATAGGGATTAGGTTCCTTTAAAGCAGTGTTGCTAAATTTGTTGTTCCATAATGTTGGAAGGCTGCATAGCTGAGCTTTTGTATCAGTATGGATATGTGCTTCGTGAAAGCACATGAACACACAATGTTTTAACATCACTTTTTAGAACCAGCTTGATGCAAAGGTGTTTGACTCTGTTGTTGCTATCGTTTTATATGTTGATGTAAAATCATAGACACAAGTTTATTTTCTGGAAAATGCTAGACATATCTTTTGTTTTTTCTTGGCATTTCTGATCTTCTTCGATTTTGAGCCCTTGTAATGAGCTCAAATACTGTAACTTAAGTTCCCTTGAAGTCTTTGTGAAACCTGCAGAGCTCAATCTCTTTGAAATATGACACAGAAATTCAGTTTTCTAGTTGCTACTGTTGTTCTTGCCTTTACTTATATGATGAATCTTGGCTATTGTAAAGAATAATGGTGAACTATGTGGGAAAGCCATAGCCAAAATATTGATAGGCATTGCAAAGTGATTAGCAAGCCATGTTACTGTTTTCTGGCTTGTGGCAAGTTTTGTAATCTCCTTGTTATTTGCTTTCTTATGTTTTATCTCCCAAGTATAGGAAGTTTCTGCCATCTGGAGAACACCCTTATTTGGTGTCTCACAGGCATACAGATTAATTTTTATCATCAAACCAGATCTATTAAATATTGGATGTTGAAAAGCAAATAGTCATTGCTGTTGCATCCAGAAGTGTCAGCTTGAATGTGTTCATATTGGCCTAAGACAGGTTTTTTGTCCTTTATTCTAGGATTTGATAACAAAAGTAAAAAGGAAGGGAAAAGGTACAAAGAAAATAATGTAAGTGGATACTCAATCATCAGGTATTTTCTTGTTTTCCAAACTGTGAGCAATGGAAAAAGAACAATTCAAGGGCTTTACCGTTTCATGTGGAAAGAACACTCCAAAATATAACTCATTTGCAAAGTTCCTTCCTACCTTTCAAATTTGTGTATGTTAGTCTTTGCACACACAGAACATGGACCTAAGTTTACAAATTGCTTTTCCACTGTCATTACATGGTACAAAGCTTCCTGGGGCCATTGGGACTTATGTACATTGCTCTTGGACTTTTTAGACTCTATTTTAGTGATGGTATCTAAATTTTATATAGATCCCTTCATAAGTATCTAAAACCTTCTTAATATTAAAGACTCCTTTTGCATCTTAGTATGAACTCTTTCTAATTTTTCTTCCCTTCAACCACAAAGTTCTCGCTATCTTCCTGTAATTTCTCTGTGTGTCATTCAAAAAGTCTTATTTCATGGGAAGATTTTTCTGTGTCAGGAAATCAGCTTTTTGATTATTTGACAGATCCCAGAGTCTGGTATCTTGCAAAGATCACATTTCTCAGGAAAATGCTGCATCTTGTGGAGGAAAGATTAAATGCTAATTTAATGGCAGCATAACGCCTGTAGCCTTCCGCCTCCTTTGCCAAATCTCCTCTCTCTGCAGTGTCAGTTATGTTTTTCATGCACAAATCTAGAGGCAAATTATCTTACTGTTTGCACTGGTGCAACTTGTGAAGTACCTTTGTCAGGCAATGGCATCGAATTCTAAGCTTTCGTTGAGGGTTTTGCCTGTTCCCTCTGCCACAGTCAATACAGGGAACTGACTGCAATGCGAACAGGATTGTGTTGGCGTTGTGCTCTCCTGAGAACATTTTCTGGTAGAAAGGAACTGGAATATTTAAAGCGTACATAGGAGCCTCTTCAAAATTTTCTGCAGCTGTAGTTTGACAATATTACACAGACTGAAATGTTTGCTTATCAGAAAAGCTGAAATGTTTAAAGAACATTGATCTACATTTCTTGTCAGTTTACTGTCTCCATTGGCACAACATTTGGAAGGATTCTGATTTTATGAAATGGAGAGTGCCTCAGACTTGCATCTGCAGTGAATACTCTGTTACCTCTTTTTGAGCTTTGGAACAATAACTCCTTCCCACCTAAACACTTACAGAATGTGAAACATATGATAGATCTGTGCAAGTTGTTCCTGTTTTCCACCTTATGTTATAATGGCAACGGCTGCCAATCAGCAAAACAAGGAAGTTTGGAGATAGCAAATTTCTGTGAATGCCACAGCCTTCCTTAATTTCCTTGAAATTAAGTACAGGCACTGTTCCACTCTTGACATTTTGCAAAGCTGAGATAGTGTCAGTGTTACTGACACAAGATGTTTAACTGCTTGTCTCAACTTTGTGTGCTCTGTCAATGAGCTCTGCCAGATCACATGACGAGCTTTCTGGTGCTCATCCAACCCTGTCCAGAAGTTGTGATAAAAGAGTCAGATGGAAAATTTCTATGGGAATGATTTTTTTTATTTTTTTTTAAGTGAAAGAAGCACTTTTGTGCTATTTTGCAGCCAGCTGAATTGCTGAGCAAAGGCATGATAAGCAAGGGAGTAGAAGGTGGTTGGGTAGGACTTGGCAGCTGACTTTCTATGAGAGTTAGAGTACTTCATTGAATGTAGACACAGATTAATAGTCCTTTCCTTTCCTTTCCTGTGGTTTCTTTTGTATAACTCCATGTTACTATTTAATAGCAACACTTGAAAGCTGTGGAGCTTTGGTCTTATTTGATTTTATTTGTGGGTGTCTTGTTGCTGTATAACTATGGTAATCTTACAGTAGTGACTGCTTAAGAAACTGATGGGGAAGCAATAATGAAAGTGTTCCTAATTTTACTACAGTAATTCTCCATAATCTGCACAAAACACTGGCTGTTTCCTTCTGCCTCTCAGCAAAGATTTAAAAGCTGAGTGAGTTGCCATGTTACTTAAGACTTCATTATTTTCTACAAAGTATACTCTAGAGCATTTGCTAGAACATTATGAAGTATTATCATAAATGATTAAGCTGAACTATAATTGTCAAAATATGTGAAAAAAGCACATCTGGCAAGCCTGGGTTTTTACTCCCTAATTCACATGACTCAGTAATTCACAATGGGTCCTTCTGACAGTGCAAATAAGTAAGACTGTTGCAGAGGAGACACGTGGTTGCTCAGCTTCCTCTAACACTGCGGGTACTTCTTGTTTGGTTTAATCCATGGAAGCGTAGATCTAAGTTAGAGTCTGACTGACAGAATTGCACAAACCTTGTTGAACATAAAATCCAGTCTTGTGCACCTAGATATAGGTAATTGGTTTTGTATATTGATTAGCCTGACTAGTTGTGAGGTTTTTTGCATCGCTGTTTCTATTTCTTTTTCCCCTCCTTGTTTACTAGACAGTGATACTGGAAGTTCTAACCTCAGTGTGTTTATGGCCAGTTTATATAATTTGTTCTTGTGCCAACATCAACTTTTAGGTGAAGTGATTTTTTTTTTTACTTGCTGCTGGTTTGTTCTATGATGAAAAAGAGTGGAAAATAGATAAAATTCCTCTCAATGTTAATCTTGTGAGGTTATACAAACCAAGAGTCCCTTTTTTAAAATAAAATTTAAATCTCTCATACTACTAATGAAGATTGAATTTATTTTTCTTTGTTGGAATCGTATACATTATTCCAGATGGGGCCTTACTGGTACTGTTTAAATACCTCTCCTGATTTCACCTTTCACAGCTATATTATAGTAAAGGCTTGTGATCATTTTGTTGATTAAACATTAGATCTAGATTTTTTTCCCTTATGTTTCCAAATAATGACATGTTATTCTAAGTCTCCTATAGCATTATTTTAATAATATAGCTGTCAAAGAGAATATCTCATAAAGCTATTCTGTGCTGAGACTGTACAGGGATGGCTGAAGTGGGGGATTCCTGGTCCTTATTTGTGTGGAGTCCCTGAAACACAGTAATCACCTCTGGGTGACATTTGCATACTACCATTTTCCTTTCTCTTCTGTGAAGTTTATGGAAACATTGTGGACAGATTTTAGCTTTACAGTAATATGAAGATTTTTAATTATAGCCAAGCCTGATTGTGGAGGCCTTTAATGGACCTTACTATTCTTGTACTGTTTCTCTAAAGTTATTTTGATGACAAAAGGTTCTGCACTGACTTTCCTGTTCTTTCCCTGTTTCTTCACAGTATTATTACATAAAGCTACTCTACTAGCATTTTGTATCTTCTAATACTTTCAG
This sequence comes from Caprimulgus europaeus, assembly GCA_907165065.1. The sequence continues at coordinate 16,074,748 of OU015538.1, read as the reverse complement.
TACCCTTAACTGCTGTTCTGTCATGTTGCACTTACCTCTGATTCACATTCTTTCTGAGGCTGTCCTCATTTGACTGACTCAGATTCTTGTTTTAACCTTTTTTTTCTTTTTTTCTTTTTTTTTTTCCCCCCTCCCCTCTAGTTAACTCCAGTTAGGTCCATCACTACATCAGACTAGATCACCTTTGTTATCTCCTCCACTGTTCCTTTGCTTGCCAGCCCTTTCCACCCCTTGTAACTTTTAAATAAAATGTTCAAAGCAGGACTCATTTTTCCTGTTTATTGATCTCCTTATTTGGGGTTCATGTACAATTTCACTTGCAATACAGCCGTTGGTTAGTGTTTGTAAAGCACTTTGAAAACCTTAAGTGTGTGCAAATACTGGTTGTTTCATCTTGCATGACTTTTGCCAGATAGAAGCTGAATATTTTATAATTACTTAAACTCCTTAGGGGCCAGAACAAAACTGGGTACTGTGTATGCCAAGGTTCATCTCTTTTGCATGCTTCACCTTTCAAAGACTGTATCAGATAGTACTGAAGAGGTATGACTGAAAGGTTCATGAAGTTGCCTTATGGAATCTGCATCCTCAGCAGTGTTTTTGCTAAGGAGAACTGTATTGCTGAATCTGTTGATAGTCTCCCCTGCTTTAACTCTAGGATATGAGGTGAACATACTTCAGTTTTCTCAGTCTGTCCAGAGGGGACACGGCTGAGAAATCTCACGCTGCGTGAAGCTATCATCACTTCTCTGCCGAGAGAGCCTGTGCTCGGGCTCCCAGCCCAATCGAACAATACACGAGTGTGTGCTGCTAAGCAGTACAGTGAGGCGTGTTATGTACAGAGGGGGGCAGTGGGGATTCAGCAGCAGACTTAAATTATCATTTCTGAGCAGCTAAATAAAAGCCTGGCTTGGAAAGTAGTGAATATTTTAAGAATTAAACAACTGGTTTTTCCCTTTTGTGTTCAGTGTTTGTAGTTCCTCTCTTGTGGAGCTGACCAGACACCTCTTTAGCCTAGGCTGTCTGTCAAGGGTAATAAAAAAAAAAAAAATTGAGACAGAGATTAAGGAATCTAAGTCATCTGATGTAGCTGGTTTGCAGATCCCTGCTCTAGGAGTGTTTGGGAATATTCGAGACTGCAGGCTGGCTTGTGGGAGGGGAAGGTGCAAGGTGGATGAAGTAACAGAGCTGTGTAAGAACAACCATAAAGGGTCAGTCCAAAGGTCTGCCAAATAACAGATACCTAGAGAAGAACTTGCCCTCTGTGTATCTGATTTTTTTATTATTTTTTGATTGCCAGGTGGTATGTTTGTATTTAATAACTCTTAATTGATTTTTCTTCCACTTTTAAGCCTTCTACATTGTTTTACGTTAGTAAATTACACTATTTTTGTAGAAATACCTAAGTTTGTAAATTCCAATGTTCTTAACAAATCTTTATTGTTCCTTTATTTTTCTTCTTACTCTTTTTTTTCTGTTGGAAAAGCAGAAAAAAATTTCTAGAAAAACTATTCTAAGCAGAAAGTAACTTTTGAAGGACAGTGTTGTACCTTTGTCATGTGGGTTAATATATCTCATATATACCATCTCTGCAGAGGAATGAAGTATGTTCCATTGCAGACTTGAAGCAGCCAAGGAGGAGTTTCATGTACTTAGTTGTTCAGGTTGTTAGAAGTTGCTGATCATCAGAAGGAAACCAAAACCCCTGTATAACCTGAGTGCTAGAGGAGGAAGAAGCTGTGTTATTATTCTGTAGGTGGGAGTGCAATTAGCAGACCAAAAGGGTTGAGATCAGGAGGCACAGGGGCAGGGTCTGATGGAAAAGGAGCCTGGCAACAAATAGGAAGAAGAACAGATGCAGGTGTAGGTTGGAGGAGAGGGAAAGCAAGGTGTTATTAGAATAAGAAGTGAGGACCTGGAGGGAGAGCTAAAGGATTTCTAAGGGCTAGGGGTCAGCTCAACAAAAACAAAAGAGGACCCATTAGCAAAACTTGGTAACAAGGAAAAGTAGTGCAGAAGGCAGCAAGGAGGGAATGGACATAAGGTCAGCAACTGAGTGGAAAAGATAAGTAAATAGAAGCTAGTTGGAACAGCAACAGGAGAGAGTCCTTGGAAAGGTGAAATTGTGTGTGCTTTTGGCTGTGTTGAGGGTCTCTGGAAATTTGATTCTTCTCATGTTTGAGATCCTTAGTGAGAAAAATCAATCTGATATTTCTTATTTTGAAACTGCTTGTGAAGACCAGGTCTGTGGGAATTATAACTAGCATTGCACTTTTGAGAGAAGGCTGTGGTGCTGCTTTACTTGAAGGTTTTGATATCAATGGTTAATAACGGTCTATCAATCTATTTATGAGCCTGCTACAGACCAAGTACAGAAATGTATGAAGACCTCAGAAATTATTTATGATGCATTTACAGCATAAATAGCTAAGCTGTCAACTGTGATTGTAGAGTTCTTCCTCTACTTCTGCACTGTGCTTTTCATTTAATATGGCTTTGTTCAGCTAAACAATTCATAATTAAAATAGGAAATGATGGAAACTTAGAAACAAACCAATCCTGTGATGGCTTTTAATAGCTGTAATAAAATATTGAGAATATAATGTCTGCCAGTGTGGTGTAGACACATGGACTGTCTGTGACTGTGATGTTAAAGCTAGTTAAAAGTAAATCAAGATGGAAAGGAGGCTTCTGGAAATGAAGGGAGAATAACTTTGGAAATCTTGCAAGACTTGAGTCTGAAAAGGACTTTTTTTTTTTTTTATAGCAGTTTTGAATTTCCAGCCTGAGGTGGAATTCATGGTAGACCTGCACAGGCAGATGTGTCTTGGAACAGATAGCAGATGCCATCACAAAGTCACTCTAAAGTGATATAATCCAGACTTCTGGATTGTACAATTCATGACATAAAATGATCAAGTTCCCTCCTTAAACAAGTCAAAAATTTTGTTCACTTGTTAATGGGAGGAGTTTTAGAATCCCATTATACCACAGGCAGTAATCCTTCATGTGACTTTTCAGCTACAACTTAATCATAGCTGCTTTATGTACACTTAAGCTTCTGTAAGTGTTATTTTTCAGCTTGAATATATGTTCTCTGGATGTATTTATGGATAGCAATCAGAATAGTTTGCAGCTTTAATTTTGGAAAGCTAAACAAATCAGGCCCAGATAGAATCCCCATTCTTCTCACCAGCCTAGTAGGCTTGCTTCATGCTTAGTCCACAGCAAATTCACTTCTCTGGAACACAATTACATCCATTTTGCAGATATTACAAATGGGGACATTTGCTAAAGACTATATTTGCTGTTTCCACCCTCACACCATGCTGATGTCGCATTACATTTTGTGATAGACTGCACTACTGGCTTCCTTGCCCTTGTCAGCAGTTTCCAACTGCTAACATGTTGTCACAAAATTCTTAGCAATACTAAGAAGGATCTGTTTCTACTGACAGAAGATAACTGAAAATATTTTTGTGAAGTGTAATAGTTCAAGCTAGATAATTCTTTAAGTGATTTAAAGAAAATATAACTGGTTTTTAATTTCTTTCTGTAGAAGATAGAGATGACTTTTGTCAGGTAAGAGTGTTGAGTAATTTTTGGTGTTTCTGGGCCCATGCAGAATTGAGAAACTGCTGAAGGAAGGAGACAGAGCAAGGAAGGCAGAAAACAACCCCCTGTTTCTTCCAGGTTCCCTGCCAAGGAAAGATTTCACACAATTATATGGGGCATTAGAATTAGATAGGAGAAACTGTTTTATTTACTAGCTTCTGCATGAGATGTTTTACTTGGCAATATTAAATTATCTTTTTCTAGACTTATTCTAAGTTTCCTCACACTTGGGAGATTGGCATGAGAAATCCAGTAACTGAATTTTCACTGATTTTATGGAGACTGTCAGTGGAAATGTGAAACTGGAATTAAATCAAATGCAGTATGTTAACAGTAATTGTGATATATGGCACAACAAAAGTTTTGGTATTTTGTTTTGACTCACTGTTCTAAGCCAGCCTGAACCTCCTAGTATTTAGAAGTTTGTTGCAGGTCTTCTGAAGCTGACCTCCTGAAAAATCCTATTATTCATATTTTTGACTTCTGAATTGTTCTGAAATGTTGACTTTCCCTGTTACATTGGTTCCCTGTATTCTGTTTCCAGGCAGATTTTGGCAATGCAAAGATGTGTAGAAAAGTATAGTAAGGGAGAAAAAGAAAACAGTATAATACTTTTCAGCCTCCAGGAGGCCAGGTGGGGACCTGACATCAGTAATGCCATGCAAATACTTAATTCTGGAGTTTTTTGCCTAGATGTCAAAACAGTTATATTGGACCATGCGTTACTTGGACCACGTGTTAACTTGGACTATACTTGAATTGCTGAGGCACACACTCAAATGCTAATTGGTTGCCTCAACCTCAGGCTATTCTTTTGAGGATGATATATTTAACAGTAGAAAATTCACTGTGACATTCCTGAATAATGATGAAATATCTGTATTCCTTTTTAGTAATCATAAGCACCATCATCCTTTATCCTTTGATTTTTTGGGGATGGGCACAGTGTAGGAGCTTCACTGGAACAAAAAACTCTGGTAGATGTGACAACACCACATGTCCGTGAACCTCTATCCTAAGACATTATCCGAGTGGCACTAAGCTTGACAGTGTACACAGTGTACATATGCTTCATGCTGAACTCAGTGCATAAATGAGATTTCAATGGTGCCTGAATAAGTTAGTCACTCCCATTTTTACCATCAGTTTCACCATCAAGCATGAATCATTCACCAAACACCATCCTAGGCTGGTAGAGCTGTGGCTGTCAGAGTACCACAGGCAACCTCCCGGAGTACACAGTGGAGGACAGAAGAAGTGCATGTGCTTTCTTTCCTCTAACATGATCATCTGTATGTGGACACGAGAAATCCCAATTTTGCAGCTGTTCAGTGATATCCTGTGGAGGAGGATCAGAAAGCTTTAGATGCATTTTGTTCCTCTTACAGGGAGCATGTATCTTTGTGAAGGAAGCATGTACGTGAGTCAAAGGCACATAACATCATTGTGAAACTGATAAAAATTCCTTCATGCAGCAGGGAAAATTGCACTTGCTAGTGGCCAAAGATGTTTCCTTTATCAGTTTAACAACTAGTCTTGTTTTATTGATATTGAAATATTATCCCACTTCCCAAAAATTCATGAGGCTGGAGAGAGCTGCAGTAGACAGAATCGTAATTGTGCATTGCACAGCCGAAATCGTACCTGTGAAGTAAAGTTTAACAACTTTTGTTCATTTATTACACCTGTATTATCTCTATATTATTTCTGTGTACACTATAAGGCATGCAATTACTCATATTCTCCTTGTCCTGCCTGGACCCTGAACAGCAGTTGTTATGGATTGGAAGTGTTATGGCCTTTTATAAAGGAAAGGGAATTCTGTCGAGGAAACATTTTACAGTTTGAAGGTGCAGTGAGATGAAAAATTAAGGAACTACTCTTTCTTATGTGCTTCTTTAAAATCCCGTAGACCAGGTTTCCCTCTGCTGTGGTCCCATAAGTGCATATGGTATACACCAGAAACTGAAAGGAGTTTATATGGGAGGAGGCCGTGCGACTTGTATCAGATTGATATCAGGATAGTTTCTTACGCATGAGAAATTTTCCAGTGGCTCTTATCAATCAAATAATAATTAGTTTGAGTCACCTGAGTACTTGTGACTGAAACAAAACCAAGACTGTTATTTCACAGATATGTATGTAGTTGACTAGAAAAAATCCCTTACCATGGCCATTTTAATATCCCAAGTAAGAAAAAAGGATTCTTTGTCTCCATGATTCTTAACCTAGATTTAGCGTGCGGCAGAGATATTTCTCTGACATGTTCAATGATAGCAGAAAAATGTGGTGGTGCATTAAAAGCTGTAGAGCAAAGGAAGTTTGGGGAACTTAATCAGTGCCTCAGGCAAGAAAAGGATGAGTAACACTGATATGTGCATTTTGCTTTTGCTGTAGTTAATGAAAAATGTTAAGCCAACACTGGTTTCTGTCCCTTATGGTTGAGCAATGCAGAACCAATCCTTTTTATTCTTTGTTTTGTGTTTTTCTTCTCTTAATGTTACTTAATCTGGAAATAAAAATGTTTGATTTCTGTCATTCCCCTTGGCTACTTTGCTTAAAACGCTGCTTAATTGTTTTCACTTTAAAGGAATGGTGCCAGGTTTAAAGGTTTATTATATTTTCATGGAATTTGTTTTAAGATTGCCTTTTTTTATCTGTTTCTCTTTGACACCTGTCATAACATTAGGCTTTTCAAACTTAGCCACCATCAGTCTGAGAGGAACTGTTAGTGAATTGTCAGGTCACCACAAAGACCAAGTTTCTTTTCATTCTCTCCTAGCAGCACTAATCATGACAATTCTTTTACTCAGCAGACTGCAGTAAATGCCTCCTGTTATTACTTAGGTCATCAGGAAGCCTTGAATGAACTGTGTTGGTTTTGCTGGGAGCAATGGATGCTTATGTTCCTAATTTTCCTTGTGTAACTGCCAACTTCCTTTCTGTAATTTTGAGAATGGGCATTTAGAGAACCATTTCTGTTCTGCAGTGGACTACTTACTTCCTCCCTGAACTCTACAGGGTGGTTTTGGTTTTTTTTTAATCTTTTTTTTTTTTCTTTTCCTTGAGTACAGATGATGCTGCTTGTACTTCAGGTACTGGTACATTATTGATCAAAGCGTAGAGAGTGCACAAGTAACATTTGAACTGAGATTGTATGGATGAGAGAAATGAACTGTTGTCAGAAGCTTACTGTTTTCTCTTTTAATTTCAAGGTATTTAGGATGTTTCCACTGGCACCATCTTAAAATTCTGCCAGTCCTTGTTTATCTAAGGAATGATTTATGCTTAAAATTAATCATCTCTCAGCTTTTAATTTTTTTCTTTAATGTTTCTCTTTGAGTTTGTTTTTTTGGTTTTTTTTTTTTTTACTCAAGCTTATTCTTGGTTTCCAGATTTGATTTCCCTTTAACATGTTGAACAGTTCTATTTTCCTACCCTGTTGTCTCTTTCAGTAGATTGCAGTCAAATTTGGTTACAACTAATTAAATAAAACTCATTTCAGCACTTGGAAGATTGTCCTCTCCTTCGTAGCATAAATGGTTTTAATTCTGAAGGCCACGTTCACCTCTTGTGTGGAGCACTAAGACCAATGAATTGACTGCTCCTGAGGTTATGGTTCCTGACCTGAATAAAAGAGCAATAAATCAAAGTATGTTCGCTGGCATTGAAGCAGGCTCCAACTGTGTGGAATCAACATGCCAGTTCCAAATTGTAATTTTGCTAAAAATAGCATAGTTTAACAATTTTGACAGTTGTAAACTTGAAAGATCTAGGCAAACTGTCCATCTTGCTGTGTCTCATATGTTCTGTCAACCATGCATCTTTTGAAAATAAAACCAGAAAAATGTTGAACATGCTTCATTCTTTGCCAGGTGTGTCCATCCCTGCCCCCTGCATAAGGAAACACAAATCTAATAGTGATTTTTCAAAGGAAAAACAGAAGAATCCTTCTGTGAGTAGTGGGTCCAAGATGGGAGGGAAGGGCAGAATTTTGGATCTGTATTTCCTCTTTATCACGTACTGTTTCTGGGTCTGTCCGTATTTCCAGGAAACAAATGATAAATTAGTAATTGTGTTGCAGTTCATTACTACTTATAGGGGGCACAATGCAACGGCTCCCGTTCCGTTCTGTAGTCTGGAGTGCCATGGATGAAAAGTTTGCTGTATTTTCTCCTATCAAGACTTATCACTCCATCTGTAACTCATTCAAGCTCTAGTTAGCAAACATTTAAGCATGTGTTTAATCCTAGGCACATTATTTGTCCTTCAGCTTCCACAGACTGTAGGGGCAGGTTAGAGTTAAAACCGTTTCAAATGTTTAGATGAATTGGGCAGAAGTTACTTCACACTGAGGAAAGATATATAAAGCAAGCTTTTAAATTTGTGGTTAAAGTTTGTTGGTAATGCCAAACTTAACTCTTTAGTTGGCCACTTCCCTGACAGAAAAGTATGTGTTGCTTTAACACCAATTAATTGCTCTCTGCCTCACAAACTGCCTGAGGTTGAACCACACTTTGCTTCATCAGAATTCAACATTGCTATTGGTCTGTGGGGAGAAAAAACAGGCATTAGAAGAGACATGAGCACTGGGGAGCAGTAATCTTTTATTTATGTATAATGCTGTACATTTCCGAAGTGTGCTGCAAGTTTTCCTTCTAACTCTTGCTAATTATGGTGACTGGCATGTGGCATGTGATGGAGCCTCAGGAAAAGTGGGATACATACAGCTGTTCAGACCTGGCACGTTGCATTGGAGTTTGCATTTGCTGGCAGGCCAAACTCTTTTTTCAATGAGAGAAACAAGGATGTTGCAATTTGCTTCAAGTTGTGTTTGTTGTGCAAAAGAAGACTTTATTTGAGGGACCTGAGTTGCTTTCTGATTCATCCATAGGAGTTGTACACACAGAATGGGAATATGGCTCCAGTAAACTGGTTCCACTGAATTTTCAGGGGTCGTTCCTTCTATCTATCTGTTCCAGCTCTAAATGCCCAACATACTGCTTATGCTGTATCATATCTGGTTGTTGGTTGGTTGGTTTGTTTGTTTTTAAAAAAAGGCCAAAAAAGATGATAGCTGCATAGAACATTAACCACTGAAAATGATATAAATTCACTTAGAGCTAACAAGGTTTGTGATTTCTGTCTTTGTCCATAGAAAGGCAAAGAGGAAGAGTATTTTCATATCATCACCATTACTTTTTCAAGGTGTTAAAATAGTTAACTCGCTTTGCAAAATCCATATTTGCCAACAGTCACATTTGTTTCATCATTATTAATTTTGTGAGCTTAGGCAGAAGCCTTCCCAACTTTTAAATGTGTACCTGCAGAAAGTGGTAATGATATACCAGACTTGCTGCTCTTGAGGCTAGGTTTGTACCCTTGTTGCTCAAATTGAAAGTAAGCCAAATAAATTCTTTCCCACTTGGGAAATATGTGTTATCTGAAGTGCAAGACTAGGAGAAATGTGTTAATTGTTTGACACTTCATCATTTACAATACTCATTAAAGGAGATAATGGTGATGCCACAAATACTGACCTGACAAAATTTTGTAGATCTCTAAGGTGGCCTCTGCATTCTTAATGTATAGATGAGAATTTTCAGAAGATTCTATAAGGATATAGTCCATCTGTCTGCAGTTCAAGTAAACCTTTCTTTGTTTCCAGCTTCTTCCCATAAGAGTGATGTTAATATTCACATTTTCAAAGATGAAACCATGGATACACCAGGTCAGGGGACTGAAATATTACAACTGGTGAATATACTCTGTCCTCTGCAGTGGTGTGCCATTGCTTGGTAATTTTTGTTTTTCTATTGCAGAAGATATTTTAAATAAGCAAAACTAAATATATTCTTTCTGTTTTATTTTCCCTAGGCACCAAAGAAAAAAAAATAGTACTATTTTATTAAATTCTCTTTTGCTGTGAAGCCTTTCTTAACAGTCTTTCAAATGGAGCCCAGGGATATCCTTCATCATTTCCTCTATTGGTTTCTTCTCACTGTAAACTTAATGGAAGCACTCGGGCTTGTAGTGAAGAGGAAACCCACAGGCAAGTGACAGAAGCATCATAAGCTTCAGGGAGCTAGTTTAACATGGTTAATTAAAGGGGTGATCAGTTTAGGGCAGCACCAAGTGTGAACAATTGATAGACAAATCTCTATAGTCAGTCTCTAGATGAATGCTCTAAATATGAGGAAAGGTCTATCAACTCGTTGGAGCCTAAACTTATTTATCATGGGGGGGAAAACCCCACAGCAGCAACTGCAAATTAGTACATGGAGCAAAGCCATGTGTTTGCCATTTCCTGCCTTAAATCTTGGTGCCCTAGGTATACGCTGTGTTGCATAGGTTATTTGAATAAATTACCTTTGGTTTAGTCTCAAGTTTCAGATCAAAAACAATGGGGGAAGTTGCATCTGAAATTCAACTTGCTCAGATTTAGGCCTGATCAGATTTAGCATTTTCCCTAGGGAATTTTGTGAAAAAAATCAAGTGTTTGGTAATGAGATTTGCCATTTACACAAGTTTAGGTGGCACAGTCAATAAAGAGGATGTTTAGTCTTATATGAAAAGAATTTAATGACTTTGAGATGTAGGGCAATAAAGTTAGGATACGATGCAATTGTACAAAAATACTAACTCCTCATACTCTCAATGAAGAATAAAAGAATTCTGCAGTAAAAAGGATACTCCTCAGTCCCACAAATTAAGACTGAGCTCTCCTTGGCAAAGCTGTATCAGTCAGACACACACACAGGTGTGCCAGTGGGCGATCAGAAGCTGGCTTCTTTTTGACCAGTTACTGAGGTGGCATTGAGAGACAACTAAAGCAAATCCTGAAGAGCTTGCAGAAAAGCACAAGTCACATAGGAAGTGACTTGCTGTGTGAATTCAGCAAACAACTCTGTTTCAGGTCTCTCTGAGCCTGCAGTCAGTGGCAGAAGCCTGAGCTGCTTCCCCAGGGGCTGGTGTTGTCCATACACCCTCACTCCTGCCACTTCCCTTGTCCTGCCACTAACATCTCTATATCCGTGGGATGAGCTGACCTCAGTCAACTGATCGGGCTAAACACTGACCCAACAAAAGAAAGAGGAGAGTTGTTTTCAGCTAGTTCAGTTGTCTAATCCAAGTTCCCACCTTAAACGAGAGTGCTCTGCTGGCTCAGGACAGCTGGGGGGCTGAGCAGTTTGGCATTGCTTTTAGCAACCACATAGTTATGCTGGATGAAAGCAAATCTGTTACCAGGGTGCATGCAAAGACCTTTCATCAACCATTACACATTTATCAGAGGTTTGCACTAAGCCTCATGCCAGCTAAATGAGTATGTTGGTGTATATTGTCACATTGCTGTCACCTTCCACATCTGAGGCTGCTGTTACATGGGGACTCCTTTTCCCAGTTGCTGACTGCACACAGTTTCAGCCTCTTGGCTTCAGAGAGCTCAGAAAGGCAACAAGATGGGCTTAAATGTATTCATTTGTGATTCACCTGGCTATGCTGTGAGGTTTCTGGTGATTTGCTGCAGGAAGATGTTTCTCACCTGGGGTTTTGATGGAGTACATCCAGTCTATGTAGGAGTTGTGCTCTACTCGCCTTCCCTCCACCTCCCAACATACAAAGATTTGGGGAAGGCAGATTAGTCTGGAGGTTTGTTAGGGATTTTTGTTTGTTTCTTTGGAGTATGGTCCAGATTAAAATGTACCTGAGCACATAAATCACTGGAGATTTCAGGTGCTCATGATCATTCCCAGCATGTGGTTTTTGGTTGGTTGGTGTTACCCCTTGGGTAGTTTTGCTGAGTGTTGTTAAAAAAAGAGCAATAGGGTTCTCCTCACAGTTCTTTGCTACAGGTCACTAGGCTACCACTAGTGCTATTTTTAAATTTATGTTGATTCAGTAATTAATATTAAAGCCAAAAAGTGCTAGGACCTAAAAAATTATCTCTTTGAACTGCATGATTTCAAATGCTTTGTCAGTTTATTTTTTTGTTTCTGACAATAATTTTTAACATTTCTTTTATTGTGTAGTAGGTATTTTTGAGCTCTTTTTTGATGTTAAAATATTAAATATAACTTTTTGAACAGTACTGTCATTTTTAATTGCTAATAAGCCATTCATTTATTTGCTTTATGAATGTTAACAAATACATAAAAAGTATTTATTTACATGCACACAAGTCTAGCCAGCCTGCAAAACCATGGTTGTTGCATATACAGATGCACTTGAAATCGGTGATACATATTTTTGAATAGTATATTCAGTGGAGTTGTGTATTTATACTTCATTGTACGACATATATGGTATTTTTAGTCCTATAAAGCTTCCAAATAGGGTTTAATGATGTGTAGATCACACTTCTTATTTTCCTGGATTCAGCATGGTATAAATACCAAGGGGCTTTCTGAGCCCAGTGCTGTGATGCACATTTTTCTGACAGGGTGTGCTTGTTGTGAGCTGGGGTTTTACTGCCTGATCTTCCCTTGGGTAGAAGAAGGAAGACTCAGGAAGGAGTGAGGAGAAAGGATGAGAGTGCTCAGGCTGGAATTTGGCCAGGACACCAACCCTAATAACTGAGTTGTGTAGAAGCTTGCAATTCCTGAGAGCAGAAGGGTCTAGTTTTTATATTTTGTCTAGAAGACAGAGCCTTTGGTATGTCAGGACCCCTTTTAACACCATGTAGGATTATCAGTACTAACTTAGAAATAAGAATGTCACAAATGAGATCACTGACACTTACTAAATACTTCATAACAGAGCCTCAGGGAGCTGAGAAAATCAGTATTTAGTAGCATCTTTTTTCTCTCTTTAAGAAAACTGACAATAGCTGTTGAAATGCTGCACCCAAAATCACACAGCACATTAAGAGACACTTTCTGCCTTCTAAAATACCCTCAAAGTGTGGTGAAACTTGAGGAGAAGGGGAATGTGATTAGACCTCACATCCTTCAAATGATCACTTGAATGTCCTTTTGTAAAATGAATATGCCAAAAAGAGACCAAAGACTTGTAATTTCTTCAGCTCTGTTTCATTATAACACAGAATAATAAAGCAACTCTTTACAGGGAGAAAACATAGATTTTTGTGACAGAGAGAAAGTAACTGAAAGGCTAAAAACCAAACGTATTCCAAATCTTTCAGGATGTCCTCCAGGCTGTGTTGGTAGTCCAGCAACTGTCCCTGCCCTGCTCAGTGCCACAGGCACGGGCTCTCCACGAGTCCCTCATGGCTTCTTGGGCGAGGTGAGGCTTTCCTCTGCCTCTGAGGCTTGGCTCAACATCAAGCCTCTTCCATGTCCCAGCATTCAGGCAGCTGCAGTTCCCTGAGTCTGAGCCTTTTTCTGAGATGGGGCAGAGCACCTTTTCTGCTGAGAAGTGAAGCCCACGCAAGGGGTCTCATGGGGGAGGTGATTTCTTCCTCCCCCATGATCTTACTGACCAACATGGCAAGTGGCTCTGTGCACAGTCTAGTGACTCCACAGACCAAAGATAGATCCAAAATGATGGAGTAGTAACAAGTAAGGCCCAAAGTAGAATTTTCACAAGGGTCTTGCTAAAGTGACCTGAAAGATGGTGGTGATAATGAAAGGCTGAGACATGAATCTGAAGATGATGTTTCCACATATGATTCTTTAGGCATTAAGAAATACCCAAATTAAGACGTCCTGGGAGGAATATAATATCTCCCAATACAATATTTTGAAATACTGGAGGGGAAAATATTTGCATTGCACTGTACATAATGGGCATTTATTGCACAGAACAGGGATTTGTTTTTTAGATTCTGTTTTTTCCAGTACGTAAGCTCAAATGGAGAAGTCTTCTGCTCCAGTGCTGTGCAGAGCTTGTGTCCGTTCCCAAAACAAAATGTTAAGGCTTTAATAAGCAGGGGTAAAGCTCAAAAGCACAGTTGCTATCACTGGATAGAAGTACACTTGTGCAGTATTTTGAAAATTATTTTATCTTATTATGATATTAGACCTGAAGGAACTGTGTGTCTGAAAGCTTGTCTGCTTCTACTAGCTGCATCATTTGGTTTAATGAAGGACCTTATCTCTCCTTGCAAACACTGTTTCTCTGAGGTTACTTGGTGGGGAAAAAAAAAGGGGAGGGGGGTGAGAAGACAAGGAAATCCTAGATTTCATTGGGACTGCTACTCTTTTGCCAGTTGTTCATTGCCTTAGGGCTGAATTTTACTGTAGCTTTAAATGGTCAGAAATAAGGCTTTTTAAAATTGTCATTAAAACAATAACAGGAGGATGACTCAACAGTCTGGTCAAAATAACAATGTTTAGAAAAGCCAGTTTCCAGCAAAGGCAGTGGAGGTCCTGTCTTGAGTAAGCACATAGAAGAAAGTGAAGTGGGGCTTCTTCCAAGGTCTTTGAGTGGAAGGTGTAGAAAGACCAGATTTGCAGAAATATTCTGCATTATGGGTGCCAGTCCATTTTGACAAACTGTCAAGGAGGTGAAACAACAGCATTACCAGAGGTTCAGCCTCTGTTGTGTGTTCAGAGCACTTTAATGTCTGACCAGACCTAAATCTGAGCTACACTAAGAATTATCAACCCTAAATGACTTGAAATGACTTTTAGCTGGACAGATTAAAATTGCATTTCCCAGAAAGCTGGGAATAGTGAAATAGCCTGTTTTATTTCTAGCCATGACTGCCCAGCACTGAATTTGTGATTATGACTGGAAGTTACTGGCTTGTATTGGCCTCGCCATTAAAGTCTGACCCTACAGTTGGAATATGAACTAATGAACTAATTCCAGACTGTATTTAAGTCTGCTTCTCGTGAGAAGACATTCATATTTCTTCTAGTTGCTCTCTGGAGCCAAGAAGGGTGAAGTTCTTGAACACTGACAGATTGTGTTTTGTCCTCTGAGTGCTTAGGATGGAAGCCCATAGATGTCTCTGAGTGCAACCTTCCATTTTGATGAATCCATGCTGATCTTTCCATTTGGTTATAGATTTTTGTCTTGTTTAAATGTATTCTTCCACTAATATGCTATGTGATCTAAATTTCCTAGTCTCCTGTGACCTGGGCATTGATAAGTGCTGTGTAGAATAAAAGATCTCTGCTTCTATTTGGAAAACAAACTGTGTGAAAAAAAAAACAGGGTGCTTTGGGATTGTTAATTATTAACATTTTTAATTTTTTTTTTTAATTATTTACTCTGCTCACTGCCATAATAGCAGCAATGTCCTTATATGGAACAAGCGTGGCTATAGGGGATTTACAATGTGCTTGGCTTTGCTTTTGAGCTTGACAGCCATTTCTCACTTTCTGTAATAATGACACTTAGCTAGGGAAAATGAGGAATATTAATAGATTGAGTGTGCTGTGTTTCCAGACTAAAGACAGAAAAAGCTTTAGCAAGAATGAGAAAGGAATAGAAGAAAGGATTATTTCTGTTTCCTGGTTTCTGGTACATTCTTGTTTGCAGTATTTTATTTATACTAAAAGTAAATGTAATGAAAGAAAATGTCTCCATCATGATTTATTCTTGCAATTTTTGTAGGCTTGTAGGATTACACCCTCCTCCCTCTCCTTGCAATAACCAGCCACTGTAAATGCAACCATACAGCCTTTGAAAATAAAGGGGTTTGCAAAAGAGAACTGAATCAACCTTAAACTTGTGTGTTAAAAAAACAAAACAAAACACAGACTGAGAAGCATGAGGCTAGTGAAGCTCTGGAAGTATTTGTAGCATGTTATTGCTGGGCTAGATCTGTCTGAATGTGCTGCAAAATAGACACAGGCGCTTGGAGCTGATTGTTCTCTTTAGAAATCATTGAATTTCTCTGCAAGTGTTTGGATTTTTTTGTTTGGTTTTTCACGTTTTCGCTTTCATCTTGGATGTTTCTTTTTTTTATTATTTCAATATTGAACTTGTATCTGCATTTCATCTGACAGACAAGAGACTGTAGCCCATTTTCTGAAATGTGAATGTTTGCTGCTACCCAAATGTGTCTTTGACAAGCCGGATAGTTGTGTATTCATCTTATTTCTACTGCAGCACATAAATCCAGCACTAATATCACATTTATCTTTTTCTTCCTTTGTTCTTTTTTCTGGTTGAAGAGAAAAGTTGTGTAAAGATACAGTACACACGTTATAGATACTGTGATGTGGTGACAATTGTCACTTTTTCAGTGAATACATAAGTGGAGTTAGAATGAAAATTTCTAGAAACTTTTTTTGTTTTCTTTCACATTGTTAGTTTTTAAAAAATGTTAATTAGGGGTTTTTTTTTTTGTTTATTTGGAGTACCAAAAGGCACTTACTGAAAATGAATTTAATGAAAAGAATTCTGATAGGGTAGTAACTGGTCTAGATTATTTAATGGATTCAAACTGTGCACCCTCTGAAAGGCTGGGGGCAGGGGTAGTTTTTTATAACTCAGAAGTACTGTGTTTCTGCCAAAGTAGCCTCTATCTCCTTCCTATTTTTTATACATTCACAGTGTAAAACTCATATGAACAAACAGAAAATGAGAATATGTACTGCTCTGCAGCAGGGTTCAAGTGAATGTATGGGGCTGCTAATATCTACCCAGATGAAGCCAATATGTTCATGTTTTGGGTGAGGAATGAATCGTCATATGGCATTCACTAGAGACTATTAGCAAAATTTGGAACCTCTAAAATGCCATTTTATATCATTCCCACATTCACAGAAACTGTGATTATTTTACAATTATTCAGCTTGAGGTACAGGAAGTGGTTCATCTAATTCTTTTTAATAGAAAAGTGCCCCTGCCACAAAACCACAAATTGACTAACGCTATTTGACAGTGATAAAGAAGCAATTGCATAGATCATGAAGAATAAACTCATTGCTCACCTTCAAAGAATATCCTTATGAACAAGACTAGGCATGTCAGCAGGAAAGCTTCTACCAGAAACCACTTTATACCTGATACATGGGTAAGCAACCCATTTTTTTTTAAGTGGCCTAAATCACAGAATCACAGAATGCTAGGGATTGGAAGGGACCTCGAAAGATCATCCAGTCCAATCCTCCTGCTGGAGCAGGAACCTAAATGAGTTCACACAGGAAGGCATCCAGGCGGATCTTGAATGTCCCCAGAGAAGGAGACTCCACACCCTCCCTGGACAGCCTGTCCCAGTGCTCTGGCACCCTCACAGTAAAGAAGTTTCTTCTCAAGTTTAAGTGGAACCTCTTGTGTTCCAGCTTACACCCACTGCCCCTTGTCCTACCATTGGACATCACACTGCTAACATTGGCAAGGGTTTCTTTTTTATATATTAAGACGGTTTGCTGCTAGAAGTAGTCCAATGAGCAATTGAGACAATTTCTAAAATGACTGAGTTCTGCTGTACAGTTAGTATTTGTTAATGGTTGCACCTAAACATCCCTTTCAGGTTTTTTTTTCCAGTTCCTGAACTAGTAAATACAGACAAGGGTTAAAAGCAGCACTGCTTACTTTATTTCTTACCAATATCTGCCAAGGTTGTTGTTGGGTTTTTTGTTTGGTTGTTTTTTTTTTGTTGTTTGTTTGGTTTTTTGTTTTTTTTTGTTTTTTTTTCCCAAGATAAACTGGATTAGTTTTTTTTTTACTGGCTTGGAATTCTTTTCCCCTGGGAATTTTGTGGCACGATGCAGATACTCTTTAGAAGATTTAGAAAAGTAAGCAATATCTGATTTTCTGTGGAGGATGCAGAATGCATCAGATGTGCTGGCAAGATCTGAGAAAAATGTATCTGTAGCGTGCCGTGCCTCTGTTCTAAAGTTTCTGTATGGCATTGACTCAGTACAGCTTGTTGCTTTACCATATGAAAATAGAATATATTTCACAGCAGTTAGAAGAGTAAGTCCTGGAAAGGACTTCTAGCTGTTGATATGGTGCACTTAATAAGATGCTTTCCAGACAAGTGCAGTAGCTGGTACCTTCTTGCACTTTCTGTGGCCTCCCGTCATCCCCTTCCTGTCACATACATGAGGGACTGTGTGCTGGGACTTCTGAGCCACTGGCTTTGGCTTGCTTGTCAGCTTCATTGCAGAGGGAGTTTTGTTGCTGTTTTGTTTTGACTGTACTGGGCTTTGTCTTATAGATCAGGATTACAGTCTTGAATAATTCTTACTAGTAATGTCACAAAAATTTTGTAAGAGCCAGTAAACACGTCTCTTATGTGGCACTACTGTGTCACACACCACCCAAGTGTTTTCATATTGATGGAGCATGTCAGGACAATTACCAGAAACCTGAGCCATTCCTCAGGGTGCCTCCAACCTCCCTGCTCCCCCCACTCCAAAAGGGCAGCAGGTGATTTTTTTTTTTTTTCTAATTGCTGCCATTTTTCTGCAAATTTTACACAAAAACAGTCTATGTCTTAATGTGCCATTAATATTATGAGGAACTTGGGACTTTGCAGGATATGGTTCTCATTTCAGGTCTTTAGCCTTGGCTGGCACACCCTTATAACAGCATTCATGACCTGTTTTTGTGTTATGTACTCAAGTACTCTGAAGAACAGAGAAATACAGTTTTCCTGGCAATATTTTTGCTATGACGCAGTAAAAAAAAACCCCACTTATGGTTTTTGCAAAGTAAGCCTTTGCATTGTAGTGGATCCTCCTTTGAGGAAGAACCTGAGTAATGTTACCAACTGGAAGAAACCAGAAAAAAATGGGTGAGGAACCATCCTGACACATGACTGATAAAAAAAAAATGAGTAAAGCTCAAAGTTGCTTTTAAGTATCTCTTTTTCTGAGACATTTTTCTTATTCCTCATCTGTAGATAAAATACTGTAGAAGTCACTTAGTGTTTGGGAAAGCTTTGCCTGCACTTCAGTCAACTGTGCTGAAATTTGTTACTGTTAAAATGTACTCCCAGTATCTATTATGTTCTCCCAATTTCTTTGAAAAATTTTTTTCTTTTTTTGGGTCCAAGTGCAAATGCAAATTTGGCTTTACTCTGGTAGTAAGGAGCTGCAGAAGGAAAATAATGTCCTTTACTTGGCACTAAGGGATTCAGACAGCTTTTAGTTTCCATGATGGTTGTTAATTGAGAGACAGAGAGATGAAGTTTTCACAGGTAAGTGACTTGAAAGGTTAACAACAGAAATAGATCTGGCTGTTGGACCTGTTGTGTCTGAATTGCATGCAATATTTCAGTTAAATGAACTGTCATAAAATATTTAGTTTTAAGTAATATTTAGTGGCACGCTGATGCAGAGGAGCTGTAGTTAGTGACTGTACTCTGCTAGGAGGTATAATCCCGCCCCCAGTTCCATGGCACAGCCCAGTGTTGCTCTGTAGAGTGGTGTGGTGGGGTCCAGATGTTGGCTGGAAGGACTATTTCAAGAGGGGTGATGTAAGCAGTGGGCTTGTCCCCTGAAGAATATGGACATCAAGAAGCTCAATAAACAATTTCTGCAAGGCAGTGTACTGCAGAGGAGAAGGTGGCTTAATGTTGAACTGACTCAGTACAAACTGTATTGCTTCAAGTATGCTCCGCTTTTTTCTTTTACTTACAATATTGAAATTGTAACATTTCACCTTCTCTAAATACTATGTTTCAGAAGACTGATGGTGAAAAGTAGTCAACTACTGAAATGTTAAAATTTTTAATGGGACAAACAGTTATTTCCTTAATTCTGTTCCTTATACATTTTATGTAACTAAGTTGTAAGATATCCCTTATGTTTTGTGCCTATTATAGAAGAGGAAAGTAAAATGACCTGCATGGCATCATACAGCATGTTAGTCAGAAGCTAGGATTTACTGACTAGAGCCAGCTGGTAAACAAGATTTCAGGATAGCAGGAAATTCTTTTTCCAGCGGTCGTTCCTACTTAAGATGTACAATACAACTGAAACAAAAATTATTTTCACCCAAGCAGTGGGTGCTACCATCCTCTTATGTATGTGCCACACAAATGAAGTGTGGAAGTGCACTGCAGTTTTCTGTCCCTCACAACAGCATGCCTAAACTAGACTGTTGGCCACCAAAGGGATGTGTTCTGCAACACACAACCTCTGTGATTTATTCTTTCTTCCATTTATCTCTTCTCTTTTTAGAATGTGCTTTTTTTCCTCTTATTTCAGCAGTGTGGAACATCTGGGTAGTTTTATGTCGTTTTTAACACAACTGTATAAAGTCTGGCAAAACTGAATGATCACATTCTCTCTGATGGCATAGCCTGTCTCGATCAGGGCAGTAGCACATCCCTTACATATCCACTGCAGGTATCAGAAAAAGTTGTATCAGTTGTCTGCTGGGAAGTCAATCAACTACCCTTTGTGCTGGGTTGCTCTGGTGTAACCCATCCTAACCCTTATGAACTGCACCATCCATTTTCTTTTTGGAGAAAAATCCATTTTTCTTCATTGGACTCAGATTTGGAAGTTTAATCTCACTGCAGGATGTTCCTGAGAAAGGTAACTTTTTCATTATCTTGTCCTTTGTGGACTGAGACCTTCAAGCTTGCAAGACATGCTTTCTTGCCAAAGACCAAGTGAAAGAATGTTGTGAGAAGCCTAAACAATAACATTTAAAACAAAACACACCCACCATGTTTGTATAGCACAATCTAGGTGGGGGAAATTTTGTCCTCCCCACATGGCCAGCCAACTAATTTGTCACTCAGATATTTCCTCAGAGCCTCATCAGCTTTATTATGGCTCCCTTCCAGTGCTGCCAGCTTCTGAGAGCTTGGAGAGTTTTTCTGTGCAGGAGCCCCAGCAATCTTCAGGTTAATTTTCACATCTGAGTCTGTGCACTGCCCATCTCAGAAATCCAAAGGTCCATGAAGGAGTGAGTTTCTGGAGACTAGGATGTGGCAGATAACCAAAGCCCAGTTCCTCATTCTTATGTTCTTCACTGTTTTCCAAAGTGAATGAAACTCTGTCTCGTCTTACCCCTGAGAGGAAGAGAAAATCTTACAAAAGAAAGAGAAGAGGCTGTGGTGCTTTGATACTGAAAGTTGTGTTACACACCATCATGAACAGGATGGGGCTTACACACCTTGCAAGAAGTCAGCTCTTCTCAAAGCTGCTGTCTGAATCCTTCCTTTCTTATGGTCATCAAACAGGCTTTTCAGATCTGTTCTGTGCTAGTTCAATGCAACTTCTTGGAGGATGGGTTTTTTTAAAACACAACGCTTCTCTCTTTGTGTCTCTTAGGGAGTTTTGATTTTATTTTGAAGTCCTGTGCAGGTTGCTGGAAGCAAGGTGTTCTCAGAAGGGATATTCTCATCCATTTATTCTTGTAACTTTATTGACTGAGTCTGTCCTTCAGCTAGTCTGGACATTATAACTGTGTGCTACTTTCTGCATAATACTTCCTGACACACGAACAGCAGGTAGGAATCTAGGTATGTGCTTTGTAACTCTGTCTGGGACTTAGTGAAAGTTATTAAACTTCAGATATTTGGGAGAAAGTGTTTCAGTCGCAATGTACTGATATTTTGTAGTGCAATATCAGAAGTTGTACCACAGTATCCTTAGGCAGAAATATAAAAAGGAGCCTCACATTGGCTGGTAGTTAATCTCATTCCTTCCCTCTCTTGGTTGTACATAGCCAGACCATCTGAAAATAAATCCTACACGTGCATTGTGTGCACTTTTCTTGTACGCGGAGCTTCAAACTTTCCTGTGCTCACATGCATCATGTTCACAGTGTTCTGATGAGTCTCTGGAGCCATGGATACGGGCTGAGAACAGTATTTGCCCCTGAAGCAAAACATCCATTGAAAAGCTGATTTAGGGCTTCAGGATTTGACCTGAGGTATATAGATCTTGCCTTGGTACTGTTAGAGAGCCTGGAACAGCTATGCCTGGGATTTTAAATGAAACAAAACAATAAACAATCCTTCATAATCCTGCAGTGCAGGGGAATAAATAAGTGGATGTTTGAAGCTGCCATTTCTCCTACCAGGACTTAATATCTGAAGGTTATTTCAGAAAATATTTCCATTTTATCACTAGAAATTTTTGCTTTTTTGTTCCTTGTTCCTTGTTCCTTCCATTCCCTCACCCTCCTTCCCACCTGAGGGACAGGCATATATGAATAGTATCATTCATAAGTGTTTCACCAGAATTCATCAGTGAGGCTGAAGGTTTCATTATTCTTTAAGGGTGTATTAATAAAACCACTGTACGCTTGGGTTTTTTAATACTATATGAATTATTCTGACAGTCAGTTTGCAAAGCCAACATATCAATCATTAAATTAAAAATGTAGTAATACAAATTAGTGTGATTCAGGAGCTGTAGAACATGTGGAACAATATGCTCTCTGTTTGGAAACTAATACAGATCTGTCCTTCAAATGAGAAAAGATAGCAAGTAGGCAAATGAAAAAAATTACAATGAATTTATGTATCACTCCATGAAAACATCTGCTTCCATATGTCAGATACTATTCATGTTTTGTCCAGATCTCTGTTATCCTTTCTTCAAATTTCATAGCAATCTTTAATGATCAGTTATAACATTTGTTTGCAGGATGAGGTGGTGTTTATGAATTGCCTGACATGGTGCTTGAATCTAAGGATAAGGCACCAGCACAGGAAAATCAAAACAGATCTCCACACAATTACTGCTTTTGTTTGTATGACAGAAGATACAAAAACCACGTTGCTAACTCAACAGCTTCATGAAGCAATGCCTCACACAGGGTTGCATCAGTCCTATACGCCTAATCTAGCTTGCCCTTGTGGCTTCTGGTGCTCTGGGGAGAGATATTGTATCTGCTCCACTTACGTGAGGAGAGAGAAACTAATTTTACTCTTAATAAATGTGAGGGACTAGATGAATTATGCAGGACAGCTTGGGGTTTTTTTTTTTTTTCACTTCCTTGAGCAGAAAGTTCTTTTTAAGCATCTTTTTTCCTTCCACTGCTGATTCTGTGAAAACTGTGGCTGTGAATAACATGTTGGGTGTTTGAAGTAGTCCAGTGAATGTGAGATAATGAAGTTGTGGCTAAGGTGCAGGACATTTTCAATGGCAAGTCTTTGCCTGTGGATTTTTCTCCTTTCTGAATTATGTTTCATCCAAGCTACTTTAAAGCAGCTTGCCTACACTTCAGATAAAGCCGTGCTATGCATAGCTAGGTCTGATGTGCTTATCCAGTACAGTATGCTCACCCCAGTTGTGTCCGTGTAGCACTCGTCCTAGCACATCCAGTGTCAGCCTTGGTGCCTGTCAGCAATAATCGTGTAGAACAGCCAAGTCTGTATCAGTGCACTCCTGCTCCTTGCTGCTGTGCTTACGAGGGTTAGAACTGCGAGCAGTCTCCGTGCAGTACCACCCTTTTTAATATGTACTTCTCGGTGAAATTCCTGACTTAATTCTATCACACAAGCACAGTCAAGTATACCAGCAGAAGCAAACAGACTTAAAAAAACCTGTTCACAGCCAGGACAACATGTTAATGATCCATTTTACACTCACCACCTGCATGACACAAGGAATCATGGTGTGTCTGACCTGTAAGCTACGTACAACCTTACAAACTCATTAAAAATATCTGCAGTTGTAAGATATGAATTGCAACTTATTATTCCGGCTTTCTGCTAACCACAGATTTAAAATCCTTAGGTATTTCTCATCTCTGGTCTTTTCAGGGCTGTGATTTTTGTGCTGCCAATGAGGATTGCAGAGGTAAAAGCTGTTTGTTCTTGTTTGCGCCTTATCTGTGCTGTATAAGATGCATGAAATATCACAGTGATGGAATAAAGGCAATAATCGTTTCTAATAATGAAACTGTTCTGAAAGGGAAGACCTAGATTTCTTACCAAGATAGTGTGCTGAAATATT
Organism: Caprimulgus europaeus; assembly: GCA_907165065.1. Next base: position 16,051,343 of record OU015538.1, on the reverse strand, counting down.
TGCATAGTAACTGGGCTATAATTACAGATTCATCTCCTTTACGTCTCTTAGCTCTCAGGCTTAAGTAACCAGATCTTTAGAGCAGTCACTCTTTCCTGGGAGGCTGGGTGTCAGGCAGCATATGTTAAGGCTGTGTGCAGTGGTACACTGACTGCGAGTAATGAGTGTTGATAAACTGTTTACTGAAGCTGGCTGAAATTCAGGATTTGTGTATTGTAGTGTTTTTGATAGTTCAGAAACATTTCTGTTTTCAAGTAGTAGAAAATATTGTTGAGATTTCTCAGAAATTTTAAGTTCTGTGATAAAAATTAGCCTAATTTTGACTTTTTAAATTTTGCAATTTGGATTCTGGAAGCTTTTATTAATTTTGGTTTATTTTATGAAACAGCAGTGACAGCTGAAAATACCAACACAAAATAGTCAGAACTTTCTATTTTTATTTTATTTAAAAATCATTAACATCAGCTGCCATCAGAAATCATTACTTAGACTCCTCTGACAGAACCTCTTCTCTAGGCAGATGTATGATGAAGGAGCTCAGCTCTATGATACAAAGAGCTTGCCCAAGTGATGCAGGGAAGTGAAGTACTGACAAATTTCATACTTGTGAAACAGAAGATGTTGCCAAGCAATGCTGCTGCACAGACCTTTTTAGTTTCTTTTTATTAATGTACTGGTAAATTTTTAGTCTTGCTAGAAAGAACTCATTAACTTTTGTCTATGCACAATTCTGGTTAAAAGGAGTTAGGCAAAGGAGCCTTTGCCCCAACTCAAATTAAGCTCTGTCATGGGGCTGGAGTTGATCCTTGAGAACTGTGGGCTGACAATCCCAGAAGATGGGATTGTTTGGGGGATTTTTGTGTACAAGAGTATTTACAGCCTCTGTGTCACTAAATTTATTCTCCCAGAGAAACCACCCTGCAAAGCACAGATATTTTTCCTACTCTACAGAGAGACTGTTCAGAAAAAGGGACAGTTGTATGAACTTGAGAGGCAGAAATTCTGTGTCAAGGTGACTGTGAGGGTAGCTCTTTCCTTTTAGGTGTGTACCAGAACAGGAACAACCTCTCAGGAGAAACTAAGAGCAATTTTGTTTCCTCCTTATAGCCTGAAGTAGTTTGTGCATTTATAAGTGGGGCAGAGCTTGGTTACAAAGAGGACTTTATCCTGTTGTATTATCTATGGCTGTTATGTTTTAAAATATTCCTTGATTTACTTCCTTCATGCATCTGAGAAGTTTGCATTCCCTTAGTTTATATACACTTATTATTACTACATTAGTAGAGGTATAATTCTTTTGCTCTTTGTCTCAACAGCAGTTGTCTTTCTCCTTCAGTCCATTATCAGGGCAAATAGCCTTCCTCCTTGAAGAGCATCTGCTTTGTTATTGATTATCTGTTCGCTCCTGCTAGTCACAAACTTGACTTTTTCACAGGTGAGCTGAGATGATCTTGGCAGGTCTCAGATACTCAGTATGCTTCCCTCCTTGAGAGGAGGGGAGATTCCATTGAAAGCAGAAATCTAGTGTGGTTGCTGTGGTTTAGCTACAAAATTGGATTAATCTTTGTGGTATGTTTTTCACCATAGATTTGCTGGAACCAGCTTTCATTCCATCTCATCTGTTGTGAGACAGTATTTGCTGTTAGAAAGTAATGAAACAGATAACCAGCTCTTCATTAAATTATTTTATTTGCAATAAGGGTGACTGTAGGAATATCATAACCAAGAAAGAATCAAAAAAAGTGAGATGCTCACTTGATATATCTGCTCAGTATTTGAGAAGAAGTAGGTGGAGGTATGCATTCTGTATATTCTGGCTGAAGCTGAAATAGAAGGTTTGCCATGTGTAGCAGAAAGAATATGAAAAACAATGTGATAAATTTCATGTCTAAGAACCATTTTAAAAAGATGAGGAGATTTCTGAATCACTAATTAAAGAGTGTTGAAAACCAAAGAAATGTCACAGAATTTGGAAAAACCTTTATATTGTTTCTTGCTTAAAAGAAGTGAAGCAGCTATAGGAAAATTGGCCTGATATTGATTCTATGAGAAATAAAAAATACCTTGGACTTCATCAGCAAGACTTGGCAGCTAAAAATGTAATTAATACTAACATAGTTATTTGGAAATACAGACCTTGTCAGACTGAGACAGACACTTAGTATCTCTTTTTTTTTTTTAGTGGATTATGGGCAGGTTGATAAAGGCAAATTAACTGACATTATGTGCTTGAACTTCAGAACATAATACTGCATGACATTTTGATTTAAAAGCTTGGATTTAGCTGGGTGTCTTTTAAAAACTGAGTCGTTGGTAGGTCTCAAAAGATAGTTGTGAAGAGAGAGAGAGATCAGTGAGCAGTACTCTTCTCATAGGGCTGGTAATGGACTGAGTTGTGGTCTAACATTTAATATTATTCACAGGGATTTTAATTGTCAATGTGATTTTTTTTGCAAAGCTTACAGGCTTTGCAAATATTGGTGGTGTAGTAAGAAAAGACAAGACAAGTTGCTTTTATTGAGTTACCCGAGTTTGCTAGTTGCTCACAATTGCAAAGGCCTGTCTTGGATAAAACCCATGCAAGGTAACTTGCCTGGGAACAATGAACTCCATGGACCTGAAGTTTTTGAACCTACTTATGCGAGGTTCAGGAGGTTGCCATAAGAAAGCCCCTAAACATGAGCTCTCAGTACAGTCCTGTGTCTGAAAGGAAACAAGATTTTTAGATAAAAGAAGAAAGTGGGAAAGTGATCTTGCTTCTGGGTACAGCCTTACCAAGATTGCTACTAGACTTTTTTGGCCTTATTCTCATGTCTGAGCTTCAAGGAATACTGAGTAGTTTTTAAATGGGTTGGAAATGTTTGTGGAACTAGAGAGGATGGTTACATTCAGTTTATCATTCAGTAATTTAAGAGGCTGAGAAACCACATGGCTGTTGTATGGAAGTAGATAAGAAAAGGAGATGAAGATGGGATACAGAGATGGACCAGTGCCTGGACATTGGAAGCATGTTCCTGAGCAGGTTCTCTTTTTATATTGTATTCATATGGTTAGTGGAGACTGACTACCAGATTTAGGATGGAATAAATTTTCACCTACTATGGTTGGACCTTGTAGGGATTTTTGGCTTTTTCTGCAGCATGGGTAAATTCCATCTGTTGGGACCACATCTACTTTGTAGGCTCAGGCCTTGATCTCTTCTTTACCTATTATGCACATCTTAGTACATTTAGAACTGAAATATTCTCCATTACTGAAGATGATGGGCTGGAGAAAATTTTACAACCTGAAATGCATAGAAGAGCAAATAAAACACATGATACAGCATGTGGTTCTGCGAACACTTATTTTCTGTAAAGCCCAGAAAGATCAGGGCTGGTAATGCACCACAGGGAGCTGAATAATTGTGTGACTTACATCACTTGGCAGCACTAAAAATGGATGCATTTTGAGCAGTTCAGGCCGAATCATCTGGATCCATCCCTGTTGTAAAGACATTAACTTCTATGCCCTTGTATTTTGGATTCTGTGATACATGAAAGGTCAGACCAGACATTTTCAAAAGTCCCTTCTGGCTGAATTCATCTCTGAGTTTGGCATGCCTTTGAATGATGTGGAAGTAACAAATAATCTAACAGACCTTGAACTGGTTTCTTATTTACATGGCAAGGAATTCAATATAAAAGAGAATAGGTTTGAACAAGATGAAAAAAACTTCTTTAATACATATGCCATATGGCTCAGTGCCATTTTGAACTCCTTCAGATAGCTCTGAAATAGCTAGTTTCAAGAAATATCTACAAAGATGTGAGCTCACATCCCTGAAGCAATATAGCTGTGGCAGCACGGACTCCATCGGAGCTGGTCAACTTTCAGCTGCAGAGTGCACTTGCTGGATGGTCTATCTCTGTGTAAGATTGTGTGATGCAGACATGAAATGCTTTGATGTCAAGAACGATCATCTTTCATTTGAGAATATCAAAGCATCTAGATTATATTAATAATCATCTTGATCTAATGAGGGGAATGGAGGGGCAATGGATAATATTTCAACTTCAGAAAAAAACTGAGGCAAGACAGGTTCATCAGCCATTGAGTGTTTTAGTAGTGTAAAACATACTTAGCTGATTTTTGTTATTGTGGTAGAAACATGAACAAAGGATGGATTTAGTGTGTGCATACAGCAACCAGCCCATAGAGCTTTTAGTGCTTTGTGCCAAAAACGCACTTCCAAAGTGCACTCAGTAGGAATATAAACAATAGGCTACTACAATGGGTAAGTACTGTGCATTTCCAAATTAGTACTCAAACCAAAGAATGTATGTATTTAGCTTATAGACTACAACAGTTCCAGTAGAGAAGCAAATATTGGTTTGTTTTTTTGTTTTGGTTTGGGGTTTTTTTTTGGGGGGGGCGGATGGGGACATGACAGAGAAGCAAACTAAATATAGTGGTTACGTAGATTAGTGACTGAAGTGACTGACATGGGATAACACAGGACTATTAACGTGTCTCAACACAAGTTTAATACTATAATAAAATGGTAATTCAGACAAACCCCTACATTTAAACAACATTAAGGACGATGAATGAAACCCACAAAAGCAAGAGATTTTAGAGTGAAAGCAGGGAGGCTGTAATTAGCTACATGTAGGCAGTGCAGCAAAACAATGTGCAATAGGTAGCATTTTTCCTGGTTGTCCTCCTTCCATCAAATGCATTCAAATTTTAGCAGTATTAGAGTATGCAAATAAACTGGGGTATACTTTTAAACAATAAATTCGGCACTACTCACATTTCTAGTTTAAACCTGAACTGGAAGCATCATAGGTTTTCAGGTTTTTTTGAAATACAACTATCCTCTTTATATTTTCTTTTATGCAATTTATTTCCCTTTTTGGTGTGCCTAGGGAAGATGACAAAATTAAATCCCCCTTGCTGAAAGGATTTAATTGTGGATGCATTTAATTACTTCCTATTAACTGACCCATGTGTGAAGGTGTTTTCAGCCAGGATAATGCCATTTCAAAATGGGGCATGCCAAAACTTCCATCTCTGGAAGAACTGAGACAGATTATGAACAGCTCACCATGCAAACACAGATCAAAAAAATTATTGATGCACAGCCCAAATATTTGTCTCTTAGGTTAGATCATGCATTTTTCTTTTTTCCACGTGTGTTTGTAAAACTGAAAATGGGACCAGTAAATGCCAGTTGCTAGGATCTGTCAGATCTTGTGTCAACACCTGTTTTCTCAAGAGAAAAAAACTCAGCCACTGTAATTAGAAGCTTGAAAATTAAATATTTGCAAAACAGTCCACTCCTACTGTTTAATCAAGAAAAGAATTCAGATCTCCAGGGACGTGCCAGTGCCCTGCTCATTAGATTGTGATGCCTCCATGCAATTTGTCTTGGTTGCTGCTATGCTTCTTTTAAGTTTTTTTTCCTAAATATAGTGGTGGGATCAGCTAACTTTCATCATAATATAGTCTCATTTATCACAGAAAGCAGAATATATAATCTATCATTGTGGATCAGACAGGTGAAATATAAAATGTGTCCCTCTCCAGCAGTTCATGGAGGGTTTTAACCTGACATTCCCACAAGAGAACATGGCTAGTTCTTGAGGTCAGGCAACAGTGACTTATATTACATTGCTGCTGGTATTTGTGTGATTCCTGACAGCATTCACTCATCTGGGCCTCTTGTAATCTGTTAATATTCACTAAACTCAACACAGGATCAACTTCTACCCAAAAAGATTGTGTACTTGTATAGTCCTCTTCTTTCGTGTCTCTTGAGTTGTTCTACTGTAAGCAGATCTGTGTTACCTATGTATTTCTACAAATCCAAACACAAACTGCTATTGGTAACTACACTTTGATTTCTCTAGGTGGCTTTCTGGAACTTGGGGGCAGATAAACCGCTAGCACAAGTCCAGGAGAGAAAATACTATTTGCTCCTGGAGAAAGCTGAGCCCAGCATGTGTAAGAGTGCTCCAGAAATATGCTGGAAGTGTTCCAGCTGTAAGTGGGTGCTCGGTCCATTTGATCAGACTCAAAAGGTGTGTAGTGCAGCTGCCTGGTGCACATCACTAGCTGTCCCATTCTGCAGATCCACCACTGCTGTGCGATGCTGGTAGCTAATGCAGCTGCAGCTGCATGCAAAGATACCTTGTATAGTGAGAACATTACTAAGCTAAACCCCTTAACAAGTCTCTGCCTTTCAAAGCCACTGGTTTTGCTTTATGTATTATTTGGTTTCATTTCCCTTATTTCCCCTTCTACAGGAGTGAACTCAGGTGTTTTCTTTCAATATAGTATAGAAAAGTAGGCAGATGCTGCTTCTCTTCATGTGCAAATCTCCCAGGTACCCAGTGCACAAAACTCTGTAAATAAATAGCATTGACTTTTCAGAAGCAGTCAATGCTTGTGCAGTTCCTCTTCTGCTGAAATCAGTGAGACTCTTACTATAGACTGAGCACAATGGTCTTACTTGGGAGAAGTACAGTAATATGTATGTTCCTTTTTTTTTTTTTTTCCAGAATTCTTAAACTGCCATTTGAATTGTGAAAATCCATGTTTTAAGTCTGCATGGCTTGTTTTCAGCTTTATCAAGGTGTAGTAGTATGAATAATTATTTGTTACTCAGTCATAACAGTTAATGTAGAAGTTATTGTTAACTGATTAATAAGTAATATATTTTTTTTTCTCAACAAGTCATATAATAGGCTTGTACAGGCTTGTGAGTTTGCACTTGTGCCAGTAGCACTGGGTAGAGGAAGGTGATTTCCTGATTTACTACAGTTATTGCAACACTGATTGCCAATACAGGTTGTGTTCTGTAATGTCTCTTATAGGAGATTGTAATCTCTTTTTTTTAAGGGTTGGATTCTTCCTTACAGATATGCTTGTGCAGTTCTTACCTAAGTGAGCATCAGTGTCTGACTTGCTTTGGAGTTTTGCTCCAATGCCCCCATTTATCATTTCAGTAAAGCTTTTTCAGAATGTGCACATGAGAGCAAGATTTGGTTTGAAGACTGTTCTATTCAGAATAAATGGTAGGTGGCTTTAAGGAGTGCAGCCAGCTTAGCTGAAGTTGTATTATGTTTCACATTTTTATTTCTGAAAGGAAATAAGACTATTTGAATTAAAATGCTCCCAACAGCTCATGTATAAACTCATGGATAGTTTCTGTAATGGTCAGCTTTGTGTCAGTTGTTTGAAAGCTGTGGTCAACAGTGCAGATGTGCCATTGGGAGGGGGGGGTGAAGCTGCCACAACAACGGGATTTGGACAATTCCTAAGAGCCTTGAAGTGTAACTCACTCTGAAATAACTTTTTTTAAATGAAAGTTTGATTACATTAGGAATTCTTTTCTCAGCTTGTGTTTGTTTTTGGTTTTTTTTGGTTTTTTTTTAAAAATAGCCCAGCAAAATTAGCTGCTGCAATCTGTAAAGGTACAATGTGTTTGTACACAGGAGATTTATTCCTTTTGTCCTCTATTAGAGGAGCCAGCTTTCCTCAAGATGCAGAAGTTTCAGACTCTCAGAACAGGGAGAGGCAGAGGACGGGTAAATAGCTATTGTCCTCATAGCCAATACACCAGGAAAAAAACGTGCTCAAGGGCAATGTTGGACTTTTTTGTAATCTGAGTTGACAGGAAGAGCAATGAGGGTGTCTTGGATGATGAGCAACTTAAAGTAGGCTCATGTCACCTGTTAGCCAAAGACTGAGCAAACAGGTTGAGCCAGTTTCAATCCCTCCATACTTGCTCATGATCTTGTGGCTTGACATCACTGTTGCCAGTTTGACCTAATTCATGTATATCCTCTGAGCTAATGTTTATTGAATATCAGAGTTACAGATTTCACCAAACAGAAACATTCCCCCACTTAGGGATTTAATGGTTTACCAGTACAGCTTTGAGAAAGTTCCAGTATCTTTGCTTTGCTTTTTTTTCCTGGAGTCCAGACTAAAGCCCAAACACTTGTATCTCTATTTAGTGTAGAATGCCTCACTGGTTTAAGAGAGGATGTAATTCCACAGCTCCATGCTGTGGGATACACGATTAAGTCACTAAGCCATTATGCTAGCTGAATGCAAGTGTCTGAAAGTTAATGGCAAACTGAAATTCATCCAGTTCACATGCTTCTAATTATGACCGGCTGGTGTTTGTAGGTCTTATGCCAATAAAGACATCCAAAAACTACAAATGTAACTGGATCAGAGAGCATTTGGCTTTAAGTAGCTGTCAATTAGGAGGAGAATGATGGATTCCAGACATCTTTTAGTGTCTGTGTCTACAACTGTGTGTTCACTCCTTTTTTTTTTTTCCTTCCCCAAGCTCTCTGCATTGTAGCAGTAGGATGTGCTGTTTCAGAACTACTTTGGAGGAAAAGTTCCCTAGACGCCTCCTTTTTGGCAAAGTGTACCAGGCTTGTAGTGTTTTAGCTTAGATATTCTCTTCAATTGCAAATTAGTCTAGTTACCTCTCCCCTGAAGTAGTTTTGATAATAAATTTATTGTAGTGGAATTATATATGGAGAAAAAGACTGTACAGCTTGTCTAAATGAAGCGATTTACCAATATAGCTGTATCGGTGCAGCTTTACTGCTGCAGTCCTGTGTATAATTTCCCATGTGGGTGCTTTTAATCAGGAATAAATGTGACCTAACTAGAAAAGGGCCATCTTATACCAAAACAAGTGTTATAGCTATACCATTAAAGGTCCACTTTAATGTTCTCTCCCAACTGCAGCTTTCTAGCTAAAGAAGTTAGCATCCTGTGTCAGCCCTTAGCTCCCTATCGCTACTGTGCAGGTGGAGGCAGCTGCCCCCTCTGATTTCTCTTCTCTACTGTTTGTTTTCTAACAAATTTTATTAAAGTAAGTTCGACTAGCATAAGCATTTTCAGTTGTAATTTAATTTAAACTTGCAAATTGAAGGCAAAATAATGACTGTTGGAGGGGTGGGGTTGAGTGTTTAGGGGAGGGAGGCTGCCATTTCAGACATCACAGCGGCGGGTGGAAGGAGTTTCAGCAGGACATCTTAGCACATGTACAGTAGTACTGAGCTGTGCCTTTTCAGGCAGGAAGGAGCAACATCCTAAATTCTTAATCAAAGCTGATGGAATTAATTCCATTGGCGAACTGAGAAGAAATTTTGTTCCCTTGTGTAGCATCAGTTACTCCATGTTTAAAAGACCTCTTGAGATCTGTGTGCTGGAACCTACACAACAGTTTCTCAGACCATCCCACTGAAAATGAAGTGTCAAAATGAAATTCCACTTCATCAGTATTAATCTGCAACTTAAAGCTGAATGTATAGTCTGAAATTTGAGGCAGATTTTGGCCCTATCAGCTGATGGATAGAAGAGGGAGTGTTCGCTTGCCAGGAGAATGAGTGTGCACAGTTGTTTTCTCTGTGGATTTATTCAGCACCATTTGTCATGAATTAATGATCAATTGTTAATTCAATATTCACTTTCCCAGCTGCACTGATTAGATGCAGAAATCTAAAATAATAAGTCACATGGTATTGTTTCTGTTGCCAATAAGATGAGTCTAACTTGAATAATATTTGAATGACTCAAATAATTCAAAGGAGCTCATGGAAATTGTATTTAAAATATTTCCTGTGCATCTTCACATGTACAAGCTTAACGATTTGTTTTCTCAAATAGTCACGACTGTGTTAATATGGAGGAATAATTGCATGTGCAATGCAAACTAATAATTTTGCTCAATATTTTCCATTGCTCACCTTCCACCCAGAAATGTCAGAAGTTAAATACTTTATTTAAAGTCTCCTTCTAATAAGAGGCAGGTGATCAAGACTCTGCTGTGATTTTTGTGATCAGCTTTTCACACTAGAGTGAGCTAAACCAATACCATATTCCGCACGGTGGGAGTGCTTTGAGATCAGGTTGAAAGACTGATGATCTTTGTCACAAAGAATTGTGGATATCGTGAGTTATACTTGAAAGTGGAATTGGCATGTACTGAGAGCATATACAGCCATCTCCAGTTCTGAATGTTTTTAAATTGGAAAAGCTGAGATTCAGATGTTTAAGTCAACTACAACACCATTTTTGTTGTTGTTATTGTGTGTTGTGAACTGAAGAACATTTTGGTGTCTGAAATCAGTAATGGAAGTAGTGATAGCATTGTTGCTTGCTGTGCTGTGTATGACCCCCAGGAGATCAGTCAGTCAAGAGCTTTCTGAAGGGATGGGTGTAAGCAAAGCCCTGTAGGCTTGTCATATCGCAGAAATGAGAGATTGATTCCTGGACTATGCGGAGCTTGTTACTCAGCAGCGTTCAGATGTCCTTCTGTCTGCCCATAGTGTGATCCAGCAATCTGAAGTAACAAGTTGCAAGGCAAATACACAGGTATAGGTGCTTGCTACCCACCTTTGAATAGTCTTCAAAATAACTGCTTCAGAACCAGCATCAACAATAATGCAAACCTAGCTGACAGAATTGGATGTAAGTCATGGCTTAGTATAATTGATGCCTGCCTACCTGCAGTAAAAGGCTTGTAAAACACATGCATCTTGCTTTGATTTGGTATTTTGTGGTAGAGTTGTAAATGATTAGAGAATCTTGCAACCAGATTTGCAGTTCCTCGCAGCTGCCTCTGTGGGGACAGTTTTATGCTGAGAGCGTTCAGGTGCAAGATGTCCTCTACAGGCGCAGCTGGGCAGCTGTTTCCCAGACATACAGTGAAGGGGAAGAGCGTTAAATTGGGATATATTATGCACTTTGCTTGTTGCCTGACAAGAGTAATATTGGCATGGCTGATATCTAAGGGTATAAGGAAAGCAGAATCTCAAAGAAGAGGTAGTATCTTCTGTTAGACCAGGTGAAGTAGTCGGAAAAAGCAGCCAAGGTTCCAAGACTACAGTCTGTGTCTGGATCCTTGGTTACCCTGCAGGGCCCTGAACACAAACAGCCATTCCAGGAATGATCAGTGGTGAACTATGCAGCCTCTCATCCTGCTTGGAATTAGTTGTTAGTGAAAGGTCAGATCTGCCTGTGTTTATGTCACTGTTTGTGTTTACATATGTTCAAGCAGAACCAGCATAAATCTAATGTTCTGTGGCAAGCTTTCACTTAACTAGGGGTGAACAACAGTGAATCAAGCCCTGTGTACAGAATTCTTGTTAGTTCACCTTCTTCATGACTTTGAGGCACAATGTCTTAATGTGAAACTTCAGCATGAACTTTCATGTAAGTTACACCTCTTTGATTTATGTTTTATTTGGTTCACACAAGGTACTAATAACTCTAAATGTTAAGTAAGTTTTATTCAGCTTTGAGTAAATATTTATGTTTTCCTTGCTGGGAAAAACAAAAATCACCATGACCAGCAAAAAGCAAGTTATTTTATATTACAAATCAGTGTAAATAATGTCTGTATTCTAGAGTCTCTGGGAGAATTATAGGATTGGATTTCTCCATCTTATGCTACTGTATCTTTGTTTACTATATTTTGTCATGTTTTCTTGATCTCTCATATTAACACTGATGTACAGCACACAAGAAAATGTCACTTTCTGTGACTTGTAACTGTGCTGTGTGGGGCTACATGTCCAATTTCTCTGAAACATGCCCTGGTATATTCACACAAGCATTTGAAGAGAAGAGTATAAGTCACTTCAGCTGGGGGGAGCAGTATTGCTCTGAATTGGATTTTCAAAACGACTACTTGTTTGTTTTGGGAGAGTTTTATTGTTGTTGTTTTGTTGGTGTTTCCCCCCCCCCCCCCCCATCTAAAGTGCTTGCAATTTTCAGCCAATTTGCAGAAATATGGCTCTGAAAAGAACTGTTCACACAGTTCCAGCTCATGTTGTCATTTAGTGGCTCGATTCAGTAAATTACGCAATCATGCCACAGACGATCAGTAAAATGCTGGCCACTTAGGGTTATTTTGTGTATTTGGATTCAGTTAATAGTTACTTTTTACCAGCTGTTTCATACAAACTCACAAGAGAACTAACCTCTGTGACATGAGAAACAGCAGTTTTGTGCTGTTCTGATCTAAACATTGGGAAAGGTAACGCAGTTACATCCACCAGGGCTTCCTATAAGATATTGTGGATAGTGATATGTGATTATTGGCATTCCTTGAAGCAATCAGGCTTAAACTTCTTTCAGCAAAGAAAACAAAAAACAAGCTTAATGGAAATGGAACAAGAAGCTGAAAGATAAAGGGGAAAAAGAATCTCTAAGGAAGTATATTTTCTAAAGATCTTTCATGTTTACATTTCTTTTTTCCTTACTGTGAGTAGAGCGGTGGGAATGCAGTAACAGCAGGGCCCATTTGAAACTTGTCTAGGGGAGTTCTGCCTTTTCAAGTAGGCTTGTTTCTTCGAGGTACTGCATTCCTTATGCTTTTATTCAAGTCATTCCTCACAGAAGCTTTCACAAATCATTAGGATCCTGGGCGGAGAGTTGCGTATATAGTACCTTTTAAAAGTCAAATTGGTTTATATTTGTATTTAAATATATATTTATATTTATTCTTGGTTTATACCTGAGATATTTGGACTGTAGAGAATTAAATTGGAGATTTTGGTCAGTAACTGTTCTGTACTGCTAGGATAATTAAATGAAGTTTGAACTATATCAAGCAAATGATTTTCAGCTGTTTAAGAAATTACTGACACTCAGCTGGGAATTTCATCCTTCTTTAGCTTTCTATTTTCACTTGATTTTACCCTATTTAGAAAGTTTTTGCACACTTGCAGGTATTAAAATACTAATGCCTGCACTGTGTTACTTTGGTGCTACGTGTGTGCAGTACACTGAATTATATTGGAGTGCTATCAGCAAAGGAGTGAGCTGTTGGGCTCATGATCTGCCCCTTTTTTTAGCAGCAGCATTTTGGCACAGATTTGTACTTGAGAGTCTTTCTTCTAATCTTCTTTATATGAGTGCAAGTTAAATTAGTTATCAGTTATTCAAATTAAATTCCGTATGTGGAATCACCTATTTCAGATAGTGGCAATTTTATTTGTTCTATCAAACAGGCAGTTTAATGTTCTGTAGCTAATGAGACCTACCTCTCATGAAGTTTTCAATGCCAGGAATTTCTAGGGACTGGTCAATATGTGCTGCCGTTCTGAGAGACTTAGACAGGCTGGAAGAATGGGCAGACAGGAACTTTGTGAAATCCACCAGGATCGATGCAAAGGCCTGCACCTGGGAAGGAAGAACACCTTGCCATGATACAAGCTGGGCACCAACTGGCTGGGGAGCAGCCAGTGGCTGAATGTGAGCCAGCAGCAGAGCCTGGCAAAGGAGGCCAATGGCAACCTGGGCTGTAGAAACGGCAGCACGGCTGCTACACTGAGGAAAGTGATTATTCACTTTTTACTCAGATGTTAGTAGACCATGTCTAGACTACTGGGCCTACTTCTGACCCCCACCCCTACAGACACCTAGTACAAGACAGATATTGATTACCCCAAGTGAAATCAACAGTGGGCTGCTGAGCCAGTCAAGGGGCAGGAGCACATGCCCAGGGCAGAGAGACTGAGAGCAGTGGGCTTGTATATCCTGGAGAAGAGAAGGTCTAGAGGGGACCTACCTAAATAAACTATATGTATAAATACAAACTCTGTGAATTCCAGTTTAAAGCAAAGAGGGTAGATTTAGATTAGACATTAGAAAGGAATTCTTTGCTGTGAGGGTGGTGAGACACTGGAACAGGTTGCCTAGAGAAGCTGTGGCTGCTCCTCCCTGGAAGTGTTGAAGGCCAGGTTGGATGAGGCTTTGAGCAACCTGGTCTAGTGGAAGGTGTCCCTGCTGATGGCAGGGGGGTTTGAACTGGATGATCTTTAAGGTCCCTTCCAACCCAAGCCATTCTGTGATTCTGTGACCTAATAGCAGCCTTCCAATGCTTATGGGTGTCTTCACAGTAGTGCATAGTGGGAAGATGAGAGACAATGGACAAAGCAGCTCTGACTGGATAGAAAGAAATTATTTTTACTGTTGGAGCAGTCAAACATAGAAACAGGAGGTGCCAAGAGGTTGTGAAGTCTCCATCCTCAGAGACTTTCAAGACATGAGTAGATTAAGTGCTGAGTAATCTGGATTGATCTCATCGCCAGCCCTCCTTTGAATAGGATTTTAGACTAGCTGCCTCCTGAGATCTCTTCCAGCATAGAATATCCTATACTATAAAAGGTAACTGTCACTTGAAAAAAAAAAAAATCTCTTTATTCCTAGGAAAAACAGATATTAATGTGTATGTATATACATTTAGTGAGAAATTTAGTGCCTGTAATTCTTGAAGCAGAAATATCACTTTGCAACATGTCAAGGAAAGAAAAACTTAAGTCCATTTAGGCTCTCAATATAAAGATAACTTGTATTTCAATGACCAATACGTGTTCAGATGAAATGGATTATGTATATATATATTTCTGTTACATTTAGTAAAACGATTCTACAGAAAAAGATGTTAAAATATTTTTTAAAAACATACAGGCAATCTCCCTGAACTTGCTGATACTTTTATTTATTTTAAAATGATACTTTGAAAATCTTTATAGGGTTTTAGAAGTGCAGACATTTCTAATAAATACACGTAGTATAAATCCATCAAATTCCATTGGATTTGAGTGAAAGATATAAAAAGCAGCAAGTAAGGCAGCACTTTTCTGCACATCAGGAAAGAGTCCAAGTGTAGCCTAAAGCAGTTGGTGCAACATGCTTGGAGAAGTTGATGAAGACGCCCTTTACAAAGTGACACTGCCCAGAAGCATGATCAGTGACTGGGGTGAATTGTTTGTGTGATCACACAGAGCAGAGAACTGTGTGAACCTGGGTTTGTTTCTGGTATTTAGACAATACTGAGTTTCCACTGAGACTCTTCCAACAAATGTGCCTATACTTATGATATGGCTGAAAAAAGGATGTCAAGTTCATCCATTTCAGAATAGTACTCTACTGGTGAAAACAATAACAAAATAAAGAATTATTATGTATGGAATGGAGTTCTACCCAGAATAATTATTTTCCATGTACCATCCATTTCCCCTTCTGCTTTGGAGCTGAGGCATAATGGTCCTGATCTGCATAAACAAGAATACTTGTTTGAAATCACACTTCAAGGAATCATGTCATAATAAGCAGGAAAGTGAACCCATTGCATTTTAAAATAAAAAATTATTCTGACTTGTGTGCATGTTATTCTAATTATTGAATATACTTGAAAATATTTCCATTAACAGTAAGATATTGCACCATGTTACATTCTTTTTCAAAGGGCGTCAAGAAGACATACTCCATGAGTGATATAAGTACCACTTGTTCCCAACACTAACAAAAAACACGGGAGAAATTTTCACTTATGCTATTTCAGCCCCTCAATTTTTACGCCAGTCTTACATCATCCTCCTTGTGTATTTTACTGCAACTTGCAAACCTGTGATAGGTTCACCTTAAATGCTCTGTTCTGTCTTAACAGCTGATGCTTAACCTTTTTGTTCTAGATGACTATTCAGTGTCTAATTAACTTGGTCTTTAATACAAAACAAAATCTCTATCAAGGATGTTATAAAATCCCTCCTACTCCCTTATCATTTCTTCTCCCCAGCTTCCTCATTTTGGTGTCTGAAATTATTCTGTATTACACCTTCTTTTGTATTACCCTTTACAGAATCTGTTCTGATCTCCTGGTTACCACAATTTTCTTTGTTACTGTATTATACACACAATTATCTTTTCCTGCAATTACAATATCGGAGCTTCTTCTGTTGCTGGCTTTTTGTGATTGAGTATCTCACTTGTAATTTGTAAGCTTCTTTAATTATTAGCCATTCCAGAGTTTTTCATTTATTCCCTAATTTTGTTGACTAGTTTGTCAGCAATGCAGGGTGTTCCTATTTACTCTCACTTCATTAGTTCTTAAACCTTTCCAATCTTGAAATCTGATTTGTGTTATGTGAAGGCTACTAGTGCTTGCTGTACTTAGCCCTTACCTTTCACATTCTGTAGTCAAAGCAGCATAAATACCCTCTGTTATTTTTTTACTTATTGTGAACCTGTAGTTATAGTGGTATTTACGCAGCTGCCATTTCTTGGTGACCATCTACTGTGTTCCCATTTTATTTTACCTTGTCCTCATGCTCTTAAGATAAACTGAATTTGTGAATTAGGTGGAAGAATCTCAGAATTCTGTCTAGGGCTGACTTGTGCCATGGTCCCCTTCCTTTTTCCTAAAGCAAAAGCATCAAACTAGCAAAATTATAGCTTTCACTCTGTCACAGTCTAAAATTAGGTTTTATTTTCTTGATATGCCACGTATTGCAGCACAGTGCTCAAACCACTGTTTGGCTTTGTACTGTTGCTCTGTTTAAAGAGGTTTTAGAAAGGAAACAGCAGATTCAGAAGTAAGATAAACAAAAGCTCAGACCTTGCCATAGGCTTACTGATTATTTAGAACGGACAAGGAGAGGTCATCTGTTTTAAGGTTCAAGAACTTCTTTGATTAGATTTTTGTCTATTATAGAAGCCTTATGTTTATTTCAAGGATGAGTCAGTTTTTTGTTTTGTTTTTTTTTTTCTTGTCCATATGCAGGAAAAGAAAAGGGATACTCGGAGTCCTTAACTGGTCCACATCAGTTCTCTCCTACGCACAGTGCTCTATGCTTGATATATATAGATCTCTATGTATGTACTTAATGCCTTTTCTTTTTGTCAGTAGTTTTTGTTTCCCTGCTGCATTTTTACCATATTTTCCCCAATAGATATTTTCAGCCTCTCTTTAATTATGTTATCTCTGCTAAAAAAGAAATGCATCAAGAGCTGAAATTTCAAACCCATAATAATCAAGTGGGTTTGAAGTTAGAGAAGAGTTGAATTTATTTTCCTTTACCTTTAGGCTGTGCTCAGTTCACTGGTATGGATGAGATCATGGTAGCATCCCAGTCTTGGTCCTTTGTGCAGACTCCTCTGCTCCAGATGCAGTTGCTATATCCAAAGAATATCTCCTGGTTTGCTCCAGGAGAATTTCTGATGGGTCATTTTTGTTGGCTGTGCATCATCTTTGTAGCTCCTTTAATGAGGCTATAGTACAGAACTGCAAAATAAAACTGTGTCAAAAGTAACTGTATCTCATATCAATCACTAATGTAATCCCACTCTTTTGATAATTTTAAATGTGTTCTATTCTGCTAGATCATCGTTAGAAATATTTGAATCCTATTTACAAATCTTGGTATTGTATCAGAAAAGCACATCTCCAGTTGCATTCTCCTTTGATCTCACTTTTTTTGCAGTGTGTGACATGATGTGTTATGAGATTGGACTTGGGGAGATATTGTTCCTTATAGTCGCCACATGACTTAGCGAAGGTCGCATGCAGAGAGGTATTGGGCTACCTACACTTAAGATTTGTGCCTACTTAGCATCTTTGTAGGTGTTTTTCTGTGCTTATTACAGCAAACTTTTCTCAATTTTTTAGCTGTCATAATCAATTTTTTGGTCAGTCCAAAAGGTTTTTTTTCTTTTAATGCATAAATATTTATAGCTCTCTGTAGTATGTTTCTTATTTAGTATATAACTGAATGCTTGGCAAAAACAGTCATTTTAGTAACCTGAACAATAATAAAGAAACCATCAGAAACTTGCAATGTGGCAGTTATTTTGCATGAAAGAATTACTAAGTGAGCACAGAAGCGAAAGAGGGGATGCTCATCTATTATTTGCTTTGTGCTGCTACAAGTCACCCTGGTTTGTACAGCTCCTGTCTCCTGAAATATTGTTATTCTGTTGCTATATCCTGTCTGATCCTTCTTTTTTTCCCTGTGCATAATTATCTCATAGTATCCCGTATTCCATCTCCTTGCTCTTTCTTGCATGCAGAACATGTTTCCCACAATCTGTTCGCTTCTCCCCGAGTGTGTGTCTTAAAGGAATCCGTTTGCATTGACACTGAGTAGACGGTAGAAGAGTCCTGCTGGGTGCCCTCACTATAACCTGATTTCCTCCCTGTTTGGTCCATGGGAAATGGTTACCTGCAGTGTTTAAACACACTTTCAGACTGCTGATTCAGAACTAAACAACTTAAAAAGCATACAGAAATGAGATTTGCAGGATCATTTGGAACGTTAAGGCTTTTGCTGAAAGCATTTCCAGACAGCAGTAGTTGTAGTTATTCTATACAGGCAGGAAGTTTGGAACAGAGATAGTGAATTCTTGGTTTTCCTACTCATGCCTTAGTATTGCCTCTGTGTGTGTATTAAAATTGAATTAATTATACCTCTGTCTCCTGCCAGTTGTGTTTGTCAAGCTTCAGTATATTTTACTTGACCAGATGGTTTCAAATATTAATTTAAAATGCTTCTCGGGATCTGGACATCTCGGAGGTTTTTGTGGAAACTGTGGAACAGCTGACAGTCCTGGGTTTGGCTCAGGTAGGCAAAAGTCTTTCTTCATATAAAAGATAAACAAATAAGCAATGAGCCCCCCCACTGACTGGCATTTAGCAGCCTGTGAGAAATTATTTTGGACTTCCTTAGTCAATCCTGAAAGGAAGCTATATGCTCAAATGATTTGCTCTTGATATTAATTTAATTTGCATTTAAGTTGAGTTACTTTAGGATTTTTTTCTTTCCAAACCTGATGTGCTGTTGAAATAATGGTTAATTCATCCCACTATAGAATAGGGCTGTACTACAGAGATGTAATAAATTATCTTTGTCCAAATTATAATTTAAGATTTTTAAATAGCTCATGATGAAAGGTATGATATAAATACAAAATATTGTGTGCTCTTAACTACTGTAGCTGCAGTATCATAGAAACCCCTAGAAAAATAGCAGAGTTCAGTTAGCCAGGTGTGAAAGCTGCAGAAATGTGTCATTTTAGCAGGATAAAGAGATTGAGTGATAACTCACAGAAGTGGTGAGCACTTCTATGGATTTGTATTATTTAATTAACTAGTATATTTGCCTAATCAATGATATCAGGACTGTGTTGCTTGTGCAAGGTATAAACATACATCAAGAACGACTCCTATCAATAATCTGGTTTGGAATGAGGTGTGCGCACATTACTGAGACAGTTAAATGACCCCTCCAGCTGTGGCATGTCCTGTTTAAATCCCCACAAGTACAGCAAAAGTCAAAATGAATCCAAAAGCAAACTGACAGAGAGGAGAAACGGAGTTGCAACTCTCTCTTTAATGTTGAAGAATAGATATTTGTCTGGACATGTACTTGACCTGTTTGTTCAGCTGAAGAGCAACCAGTGCTTTATCCAATAAGGTATTACAGCTTTATTTCAAGAGAGCTATTTATCAAAACCGATGGGCTTTGTAATCCGTCTAGTTTTCAGCATCCTGACATTTTGGTACCTTCCACTGATTCTCAATGCTTATTTGTCACTCATTTAGGACTTTGGTCCTGATCCTCAGAGCCATCAGCCCTTTGGCTACTATTTAGCTACTATATGATTTCCCTTATATGGCCCACCAAAGTTTCTGTGCTTTGTTTTGGTTTTCCTTTTTTAAAAGCTCATAAAGTCAATATGGATTTCTTTGGAACCAGAAAAAAAGAACCTGTCTACCTCTTCCTTTGCAGCAAATACCTCCCAGCAGGTCTTATTAACTTGAGCTTAAAGTCACTGTTATGTGGCTTTTCCTCAGCTCACAACCTGTGAGCTCCCATCCCTCTGCAAAAAACTGAGCAGACATATCTTACTACAACTTTATCTGGGGGTATTTAGCCTTACAGATTTGAAGCTTTGTGGTGTCATTTGGCACAGCTCTTTCTCCACATGAAGGTTTCCAACTCTAATTAGGACTATACATACTTGTGCTTGAGACTGCACAGCAGAATTGAAAAATGAGGAAAGAAAATAACGATCACAGGAAAAATAATATCTCTGCTTCTTCCTCTCTTTTTGTTTGAATCCATTAAATTTTCAGTGTTTTCAGACTTCACCGTATTTTGGTGCTCTCATGATATCTTGAATTCTAGGCCATTCTGTGCTTTTACTGCCTTTCAGAAAACTGAGTTCCTGGAAGGAATTTTTGATAGCATTAAAAACACCCACAGAGGGAATGGGTTTGTGCATCAGTTCTCTACCTTACGTATACTGAAAGGCAGGAAGTTCTTCACTTACAAAAGCTACTTTTTCAGATAAATTTCAGAAGAAACGGTACATCTCACATAGTGAATACTAGTGCAAATATCTGTCTGAAGTATTCTGTGCAGACTTTACATCTGTGACAGCTGTTGTACGTTATGTATCCAGAGCCTTTGTCATGTATTTGGGAGGAGCAGATGTACAGCTGACGTGCAGTTCAATCAATGTACCTTCATAACCCAGGGAAACCTCATTTAGAAATTTCAGATGTACATGTATTCCCAGGAAAAATGTGCTATTACTGTAATATATGGCAGAAATAAGTGCATTGTCAGGCTATCATTGTTCACCTATAACAAAGGGATTTTGAGGAATTGAGGATGAATTCTGAATATGAAGACGCAGCTGAATATTAGAATGAAACAAAAAGGAAACTTTTCTTCAGATTATTCCATTTGTTTACGTATTAAAAATAGGGATTTCTCAGTGCAAATTACTGGAATAATCTTATAGAGAATAATAAAAAAAATTTACAAGTAATATTGTTTGGCTTAAAATTGTGTATCAAAGCTAGCATGTGTATCTGAACACTGAGAGTCCCCTTTGAGTTTGTTATACTTGCCTTGGATTTCATACAGTAGTCTCGACACACAGCGGTAACAGATTTGGCCATTTGTGGCCATTTAAACTGATTCAGATGGATCTCACCAAATGACACCAAATTTTGCCTCTTGGACTTTGTAAAGTATTGCTGCTAATATAATGGATTTCCATGCTAAAAAGAAGCATAAGTACTGTAATAAGGAATAAGCAAGATATTTAGGAAACATTGGTTACAGTTAGAGTCTGTCTGCTAAAACAGACCAGAGGAAAAAACAAAACAAAACAAAAAAACCACAAATCTAGTTGAAAAAGAAAGGATATTCCAGACTTCTGTGAGATGTTTTATTGCCTGTAACTTCTGTATAGGTGTTCCTGTGGATTCAGGAAATTATTAATAAACCAGAGAAATATTTTTGCCTTGGGACACTCAATCTGACAGAACATTCTGCAGAGTAGAGATATTATAAAGAGTGGTAACTAATCAGTTATTTGTTATAATTTTAGAATTCCATCATTTTTATTCCTTGGAACTTTAAAAATAAATCATTTCCATTTTTTCTCTACTTCCTGTTTTGATAGAGTAATTCACATTTGAGATATTAATTCTCATTTATTTTATGTAGAATAATAACACATTGTATCACAAAATAACCTAGACGAAAACAGGATTTAAAACAGTTCTTATAAGTAAATGAGAGTTTGAGTCAGATTTAGAAGAAATTAAAATTAGTTCTTTATCTGCAACATAAAGATCATTCCTGGAAAGTGGAAGATTACCATCCTTTGGAGGTCATTCAGCACACAGTTGAATCTGGCCTTCTCTCAATGTATCTCTGTTACACCATTTTAGGTCCACGCCCAACGGGATGCATGGGCCCAGTACAAATTTCACACATCCTAGTCCCAACAGTTTCCCTTTGAGCACACCAGAAGTACCCAGTATGTGCAGATGAAATGTCAGGACTAAACTTTGAAAGTAAAAAATGTGAATAAATAAAAATAAAGCCTAGCACCAAACATAAATAAAATAATAGACAAAAATAAGTAAAAATAGACTTCAAAAATGTGTCAAATAATACTCTGGTGTTATGCAGTTATCTAGGGATCTAACACGTTTTGACAGAGTGTATCACTCTATGCACACAAAGCCAAACATTTTATTAAAACAAAATATATCTGTTTTTAAAACGTGCTGGGTATTCTGTTCCCTGAAGAACACTTGGAGAAAGATGTTCACTGAATTGCTCTGCAAGTTGATGAATGATTGGAGCTAACAAAGCAGAAATATTATTTTCAACAGGTTAGGCTTAGCTTGATCAACAGTGCACTCCAATACACGGCTTCTATAACACCGCATTTATCTTCATATGTCAAACAATGCATATTTGTGTATTAGAAAGGAAAGTGCCGTATGGTGGGTTTAATGAAGTATTGTATTAGTATTTTTGTATGTGTGTGTGTATATATTACTGTATGAAAATCGCAGAGAAGAAACTCAGCAAAATGCCCATTATAGAGACAGATTTTAGTCTTTATGAACAGACCCCAAGATGTGTCTTCATGGAGGAAAACAATCTCAATTATCCAGTGGGGAAATACTCTACATTGTCAGGCATTGAGGAAGTAAGTTGCTGTTTCAGCGTGTTTATCTCAACTTGTCAGTGTGTCATGCGTACAGCTTTGTCCGTAGTGTGAATATTGCTATAAAAGCCAACATGAAAGCCCAAATGCTGTTTGTTGCCACTTGTGCTTCTCACTGCTGAGTTCTTCACAAATGTATGCCAGCCATATCCTGGGCTGCATCAAGAGAAGTGTGGTCAGGAGGTCAAGGGAGGTGATTCTGCTCCTCTTACTCCACTCTCATGAGACCCCACCTAGAGTACTGCATCCAGTTCTGGGGCCCCCAACATAAGAAGAACATGAAGTTACTGGAGCAAGTCCAGAGGAGGCCACAGGGATGATCCAAGGGCTGGAGCACCTCTCCTATGAGGACAGGCTGAGAGAGCTAGGGCTGTTCAGCCTGGAGAAGAAAAGACTCCGGGGAGACCTTAAAGCAACCTTCTAGTACCTGAAGGGGCCTGCAGAAAGGCTGGGGAGGTACTTTTTACAAGGGCAGGGAGTGAAGGATGAGAGGTAGTGGTTTCAAACTGGAAGAGAGGAGATTGAGATGAGATTTTTAGGAAGAAATTATTTCCTGTGAGGATGGTGAGACACTGGAACAGGTTGGCCAGAAAAGCTGTGGATGCCCTCTCCCTGGAAGTGTTCAAGGCCAGGCTGGATGAGGCTTTGAGCATCCTGGTCTAGGGGGGGTTGGACTAGATGATCTTTAAGGTCCCTTCCAACCCAAGCCATTCTGTGATACGCGTGCTGGTTCTTATGTCTTTGCTGAGTTCAACTGAAAGACTACTCAAAATATTTAGAACTCCTAATGCTTTCTATAGTTTTACTTCCAAAATTGCCTGTAGCAGTAGCCTGCCATTGGAGAGCCAGCACATGTACTTGGACATCACGCTGTGCAGAATCTCTTTACACATGAGACGGTATCTAGTGGAAAAGGCATTTGAACCAAATATGCATTCCTCTGCTCTTTTGGTACCAAAACAATTGTAACAGTGGTTTGAAGTAGTGTGACCTGGTACTGAAGAGAAGGGGTCTACATACCTGAACAGTAGCCTTTTCTCAGATGAGAAATAACAGCACAGCAAGTTAGAGAAACACCTTGAGCCCATTCAAACCTTTTGTTGCTGCAATCGGTGCTTTGCAGGGAAAACAAGGTTTTAGAATGGAGTTGCTGTTAGATAGGCAATTCCAGTAATGAATCTCTTCAGAAGTCTTTGTTCTGCTGCAAACCAGCAGTGACTGATTGCAGGCAGACAAGGCTGTGACTATTCCTCATAAATACTAAAACACATTCTTTTGTGAAGTTTGAGCAAACAGGTAGTGCAGGACTGTTTGTATCAGTGAGGTTCAAATCATCTTTTTCTCTAAATAAACTATTCCATTTATAGACATGGAAAATAAAGTTTTGCAAACAGGAGATGCATAGATATGCATCCAAAAGCTTGCATTCCTGTTCAACCTTTAGAACTTCCTCCTCCATTTATTTTGGGATCTGCGTGATTATCTCCTCAGACCTTGTTTGATAGAATACTGTGGTCTGCAGCAGCTGCTATAGATACATTTCTCCAGTGTTAATTTTACTGTATAAAATAAGCTCTGGCAATGTGGTGACTAGTTAATTGAACTATATAACCCTTTCTGGAATTTGTGACTCCGAGCCACTGAACAATATAATTCATCTCAGACTTTTTATTAAAGTCCTCAGTGAAATTGTGAGGCTACAGTGGTGTATTAGAATGCATAGAGTACTGTGTGTAACCAAGAAAGCCACCTCTCTGGTGGGCCTTTAATAAAATAAACGTTTTCTGATAGTGCAGTACTTATTTTTAGCTTATTCCTCTTTCAGCTCTGCAATATTGCATCTAGAACAATTCAGAAAGCTGTAAAATGTATTTGAGCAGAGGAGAAGGGGGAGTAGAAGGGAGAAGGTCATAAAGAGATTTAAATGTTAAAGTAAAAATTTAGAAATCAACATGATTGTTGCATAGCATGACATTGTGATCAGTAGAGTACAGTGGAAATACTGAATTTAGAAAGAATAAACTGCCTAACAGCATGCTCCTGAACCATTTGTTATTTCCTAATTAAAGCTTGTGAAAGGGCAGTTTATAGACAATTATAATAAGCTCAGTGTGGGAGATGTCAGAGTGTAAATCAGGCTCTCAACAGCAGTGGAGCTTTAAACATCTCTAATGACAAGTGGTGGTAGGTAGATGATACAAAAAGACTGTTTTGACAACATGATTGATTGAGATCTTGAAATATATAAGCAAACAAAAAGTGTGAATTCAGCAGGAAATCAAAATTGCATGCTGTACAGCGTGTAAAGAGAGGGAGGGGAGGCTTGTGGCAAAGAAAGTTTAAACCCTTATTTGAAAATAAAAATTCAAACTTGAGCAGACAAGTGATTGCTACTCATATGAGGATTTATCTTAAAATATAAAAGCAGTTGTATCAAAGGGTACACCTTGCACCTTGAGTTACCACAGCATCTCTCTCACTCAAAGGACAGTCACTTCTAGCACCAAGTTCGTTGTCTGCTCTGCAGCGCACACCTGTGAGCTTTACTGCAGCTGGTTTAAAACATGCTCTACTTCCTCAGGTGTCTCCTTCACCTGTATACCTGTCCTTCTTCTTCTTTCCAAGCCTAATCTGGGAATCTGGGATCCAGAGATGGTCATTTCATCTCTTTTGGGAAAGTGGAACCTTAGGAGACAGTTGCAGAGTTATCAGTAGTACTTGTTCACATCTAAATTTTTGTAACATTAATGCTCACAGGTAGGACTTTCAGATGCATCCATTTTTTACCAGCCTGTGTTTTCCAGTTGATTAAAACAGGAGCACAAATAGGTCAATGTTAAGTGCTTTTTCTTATACTCTCTTCTGTGGAGATGTGGCCAAGTACATTCCATGCCAAGCTGCTTAGTTCAGCACATGATTCCAAAATGTCACTGGGGACAGAGGGGTAAAAGCAGGGCATTTTAGATTACTTCCAGTTTCATTTTGACCTTTGGAAGATTTGAGAAGTAGACACAACAGAGTGATTTGGTTCTCTACACTCATTTATCTTGGCACATTAGCAAAATACCCATATAATTAGCAGGAGAGCCTCTGTCAGGGTGGGGGATAGGGGTATGTATGGTTGTGTTAAGGTCATTGTGTTCCCTTGTGTTCTGTTTGCCACTTCAATATTTGCTTTGTCTTTATCCCACCAATATGTTTAGGAATCTTAACAGATCCCTTTTTTCCTGCCTTTGCTGCATGAGTCATTGGGATAGTTTGTGACATCCTGTGCAGATCCTTGGATGAAGTGAGAAACATGCTTGTTGCTACACCTGCATGTAGCCTGGCAGTTAAAGTATTAACAAATACTCTTTCTGTAGAACCCAACAACTGATGTGTGGCTGTCAGATGCAAGACTTTTATCACCCATGTCTGTCATGTCAGTTACAAATAAAATTTTTGTCAGATACTTTGTGTTTGACATTGTGTTTTGTATTATTTGCTCTGCTAAAGTCTTGTCATTATCTTTTTCTGCTAACCTAGAACAAAATTTCAAAAATAGTAAGAGATACCTGAAGAATTCATTCTCAAAAGGACAGGTTCAAACCCAGAAACTTTGAGCATGCAGGAACTTTACGTAAGTTGAGCTCTGAATACACGTTATGAACTAGATCTCACTGGAAGCTTGTCTAGATTCTCTACAGTTGTTCCTGATATCAAACCCATCGTCTTAGATAGGCTTGGAAAAGAGTATCTACTGTGGCTGTCTGAAAGGAGAAACATTCAGGCACAGAGAAGGAGTTGGCAGGACCTGTCTTTCCCAAGGGTATATTTTTTGGCCTGCTTCTGTTTCACAGATACTGATGTTTCATTTGCATTTGTAAAAGGATAGAAGAACAGAAGTTACCCAGATTTTGATTATTTTGTTTTTAGAGGCAGTTGACTGAAATACAAAATTGATAAGATCTGATCAGCACTTTCACTGCCACAGCATCAGATCAATCCCTGCCTTTTGCCATTCTAGAGTATAGGATTAAGAATTCAGCCACTGAAATAAAGGTGAGAAATTCTATATTAGAAAATAGCTTGTTTATGAAATATTCACAATCAGGAATTAACTAAAACAATGGGTCATGAGGGCAAACATTGTCAGGGGATTTTTGAACAGAGGGATTTTTTTTTTTTCAGCTGTTGTTCAGTCTAGGATAACCACAGGAGTAAAATATTGTAGCTGACCAAGGATCAAGGTGGAATTTATACCCACCCATCTGCTGTAGAGCATTATCTGGCTGTGGCTGTGTATGATGGATGGGGAATTTGGTTTTGCCTTTTTCAGTTCTGTATGCACATAGAATTAGTGAATGGGTGCTACCTGTTGTACTCAGCCATGTGCTGGCTTCTGCAGCCTGATAGTCTGAGGCAGTTTAACACACTGAATCAGAACACGAGGAAAGTACATAGGAAATTATTTTTGTTTTCCTTGTAGCTATTTTTCTGTCCTGTTTGCCTAATGTAAACCCATACATCAAAGTGGCACAATTGTGGCACCCAAATGACGTGTAGTTTTAGAGCTCTGCACGATTTCCAGGGAGGTTTGCAGGTACAGCACAAACATGCCAGATTACTGAGTGTCTTGTAGGTATTTTGGAGGAAGAAGTAAGAGGATGGAGGGTGTTTGATATCAGCCATTTAAGTTCCACTTCCAACAGCTGAATGAGTTTTCGTGATTTTTATTTCTAACTGTTAATACCTTTTCTCTCTCCATCCCTCACAAATCCCTCCACACCCCCATGCCCCACGCTGCAGTAAGTCTGGCAAAGGCAGGCTGGTCAAACGATCTGTAGAAGCTGTAGAGAGCAAGAGGTACAAAAGGGGCATTGAACTGTTTGCTTTCTTTGGAGGGGACTGTCTTACTTTTGGATTAAAACCTGCCAAATGCTTCCCACTGTTTTACACGCTGGCTGAAACATCTTTCTACACACCTTTGGCTATCTTTGTTTTGGATCTGTAGTTGAATCTGCTAAGCTGTTGAGTTTAGTAAAAAGAGAGAAGTTGCTGAAGAGTTGGTAATTCCATTTAACCTTCTGTGAGATAATGGCCACGGGGTTTCTCGAAGCACCTAGATTGTCCTTCAGATACCGATAATGTTAGGAAAACAGGATTTTCATTAAATACAGTGGCTGACTTTTCTTTTCAAGAGGGAAGTCTTTTTTTGTGCTGTGTCATTGTTGTTATTAAAGGTTTGACTGTCCTGCACGGTGTATGGCTATAATCTCTCAGCAGAGAAACAGTCTGCTTTTCTCCTGTGATATCACTCTGTTCATCCAAGATTTTTTTTTTCTTTCTACCTCCTGTTCTTTTTCCACTGCTTGCCAGTATTCATAAATAGGCGTTATCAGCTGAACCTCTCCACATTTGCCTGGCAGAATGTATCTTTCTTTTCCAAAGGTCTCTATTTAATGTGAACCGTGCTCCAATCATTTCTAGCACCTGTTCACTGGTTACATGGTGCATCAACAGCAATTTTAGAATTCTTCAGCAGCGTGACAGCTTGAAATTGTCATTTCTTTATGAACACTAGATGCACTGAAATCATGTTAGTGCAGTTGTCATTTCTCTTTGTACTCAAACATTAGATATGTTTTTGTGAGTTGAGATGGGTGGTGAACAGTTTTTCACTAAGCAGCACACTCAGTTGCCAGGAAATGAGAAGGGGTCTTTTGCACAGGGTATGTGTCAATGGGTATCCGTAGCAAGGAGAATGCTTTTTGAAGTGGTAGATATGGACCTTTCATCTTAGCATGGAGATGATGCTGCTGCATGAAGGACTTTTTGAAGCACTTAACTTCATTATAAAAAGTGAATAACATTATCTTTACTAGCAGGAGTTGAAAGCAAATAATGATTTTGGTTTAATATATGTAGCACTAAGGAGAGAGGGAGAGATTTTCACTCAAAACTGAAATGAAGGTATAAATTATGCGATACTCAGCAGAGGTACCACTCAAATAATTTTATTATTTTAACATGGCACATTAGGAGTATCTTAATGTAATCAGATGAATGAAATGTGCATGTTCTCGTACATGTGGTTCTAGGGATGATGATGTACCAACATCTCTATGGATCCCAAATAACTGCCTCTCTTCCTCACCTGTCATCCAGTTTCTTGAACTATCACTTTGAAATAATTTGTTTGCTATTTTGTCACTATCTGAATGTTGCTATCTTTATAGCTGATCTTATCACATACTTTCTCTACCTTTATCTCTACAGTGTTGATCTAGTCATTCCTTCCTGTCTATCTTGTAAATATTATGTTAATTTTGACATTTATAATGGTTTGTTTTTCTTTCCTCCATTCTGGTCATATCTTACCCTGGAATCTATGTATTGACTCAATTATATTCGTCCAGTCTGAGTTTCCTTTGCTACCCCTATGGATGAACAGAATTTGTTTTATTTCCTTTTCAGTTGTTCTTTCCTGCTTCTGATCTCACTCCTTCCATAGTTTCATCAGTGCTGTTCATCATTGAAAATTGTCTTCTCATTCTTACAATCTTTTGTTGTTCTATTTCACTTGATCTATTCATCCCTCTTCCTAATATGACCTTTATTTCTTTATCTTGATCTGTCTCTGAGATAATTAGTTCATACCTGGAACAATCTTTCTTGTCTACTGAGTAATTTCTCTGTTTTTTTTATTAAATTCTTACATAAATCCTGCCTATAAAATTGGGTCCACTAAAATCAGTAGACACTGAAGTGACTTCAGGATTTTACAGCATGTCTTAAGCAGTCTTTTACCTTTCCCTTATCAAAAACCCATATAGTGCCACTTAAACTATTGTCCACTCTCAAATATCCTTTTTTTTTTCCTGTATAGAGTAGATTATAAAGTCTTTGAAGAAGAGTTTCTGTTTCAGCCTATTAATATATAATAAACATGCAATGGTAAATAAATTTCATTTCATCATGGAAACAGTCTTTCAAGACCAAGGAAGAAGTTATTTAATTATGTTATTTTAACATTTAAATGGACAAAATCTGAAGAGAATGAGGAACAGAAGGAAAATATACATGACTGAACATTAATATTTTACTGTAAAAAAATTAAATATCCTAAGGAAATAATGAAAACAAGTTACTTCTTCCAGATGATAGTTAAAGTTTGATGAAATACTAATAAAAATTTAATCTTTCAGTTGAATGAAAACACTCCATATGTTGTTAAATATGCCTAAATTTGAATTCAATTTTGTTGGTTTTCTGTCTCAGCCAACTGCTGTTTATAGGGATCAAGTGGCTACAAATGAAGACCAAGGCATCCCTTTTTTGTGTAATCATTTATAACTTTTATCACATGATTTTTCTTTTGGATCCTAATGCTGTCCACATCCTTGAGGGCAAGAAAGAGGTAAAAGGCTAAACAGGGTAAATTCACATGTGAGAAGCATTTATCTATATGTTCACAGAAGTATTGTATTTAAATACTTAGAGATTAAATACTGATTCTTTTTGAGACCTAAACTGGTGCATTTAGGACGATTGTAACCATGGAACAGACACCTTATGGATCTTAGAGCATTGTTTTATACCTTATTTGTATTTTTCCATCTGCCAGTGCAGCTGTGACAGTGGAGCTTAATGACATTCTTGCACTTTTTGTTCTGCATCTGCTCCATAACTCTGTTTATCTCTAAACCTTTTTGTTCTGTGCCATCTTCACTCTGTTCTGCACGCTCTTGATCTTTTTTCTGTTTATCATTCCTTGCACTCCAGTAAATATTGTCATGTGCACTATCCTTCTAAGTTCATTCTTTACATATGCTGAGATTGTTACAGCTGTCTTTTTGCAGCAGACTCGCTTCATGCCCTAGACCTTTTATTAAAAGTTATCTTTTATTTCTCTTTTCTTCAAGCCATCGTTATTCCTTCTAAAAAGCACATTTTTGTAGCTAGTACCATTTGACTTCATCTAGTACTCAGGTCATTCTCTCTGTGTCCACCATCATCATATCTGTCTGTTAGTAGTAACTGTGAATGTGTGATAAATGTTCCTTCTGAAAAATTTTTAATTTGCCTACCCTTTTATTTTGCATAAAATGGTGATTTCCCATGCATATTCTTTCATTTTATGTGCCATTACTGCAAGATCTACAGATTGCTATAATGTTCCTGCAAATCTCTGATACGCTGAGTTTGTCATAATTCCTGGTGCTCCAGCTTGATGCATTTGTTCCTGTGCCAGTCTCATGCTTGTTTTCCCACTTTTTCTCCCGAGTGGTAAATGCAGCCTTTGAGTAGCTGGCTGTTATCATCCTGGGATGTGTTCCTTTCTATCCAGTTCATGTGATCAGATATGCACCTAATAACTCGTGTTTATGAGTATCCCATCTATTCAACAGGTTGTTCTATTGGTGTTGGCACCAAGGTTTAAGCTTGGGGACACTTTAAATATAGAAGTGTTCGCACACTTGAAGAACAAATTTCATTTTTCACTAGAACTTGTCACTGTCAGCTGTCACGCTAGATTGGTCAGCTAGTGAAGGTAGGATCAGTGGGCGCAGCTGTCCATGGCAAAGCCCAACAGAATGACTTGTGAAAGTTCAGCCAGCCACAGGATCAAAACTGGTAAAATGACCCTCACCTGCTTGTGCCTGGAGTTTCAGCATGTGCCCATCCTAAAGCTAAGGTTATCACTGAGCCATAGCATTTGCTATGCTTCAGGGACACATTGCTGTAGAGAGCATGTAGTGAGTGCTGTGCAGCCAGCAGGAACATCCACATGTGTCAAAATACAGTTTGCCAGGTTGGGATGTCAGAGGGCAACACTGAAGGTTCAGTGGCATTTAAGAAGCTGGGCAGGGATTTGGGTTTCTAGGCTTGGAGGAGAAAAACAGTTCCTTAGTATTCACCATGCAGAGATAGTCAAAGCAGGCGATCACTTTATGCTCATTTATGCGTGATGTATGTCTGTACATCTTTGTAAAGGAATCTTCTAAGAAAATAATGCATGTGGCAAAAAGCCAGCCAGGGGAGCAGCCAGAGGAAAAGTAGCTGAAGCGCTTTGATTCCCAGGCATGAATATTCTAAGTAGACAGATACACGCTAACTTTACCTGCCACCTTTAGCACACACATTTTGTTTCAACTTGGTACTGTGCAGAAAACATTAGATGCTTTTGACACTCCTGCTGCCCACATTACTTTTAACAACTCAGCTGTGGAAGTTCTTTCAGAGCCTTGGGGTGTTGTTCTTCAGTATGTTCATTCTTCTCAACTTTTCCCCTTTTTTTTTTTTTTTAAACAAGTTTAATGAAACACATATTTAATTAGCAACACATTAATGAGTAAATACAAACAGATATGCCCCTGTGCACAGTGCTATTGAAGAAGAATATCAGTGTGAATATTAAAAATTAAAGCCAACATTACAAAAGGCAAAGATGTTGAATAAATAATGTCTGCTACTATTTACAAAGTACACAAAACAAGAAGGAAGCCTCCCTTGTTAAAGATGAGGAGATTGGGGGGGAAATACAGAAAAGCTGGAAGTATCTGCAATGGAATTTTATTGTTCATTTTTTTTCTCTCTTTCATTTCATCCCTTTGGGACATGGTCTAGTTCTTTTTATTACACTTGTGAACGTGTCGAGCAACCTGCTGTACAGTGGATCACAGCTTAGGTGCTGGATGGCAGAGGATGAAAAGCCAGTACTGCTTCCAGAGCATGAGCCGGTTCTTTCAGCCATGTTACAGCTTTGAGCATAACGCTGGCTTAACTTTTGCAGACGTTTCTGTTCTTAGTATGTGTGTGCAGACATTGAAGAACCTTTGAGACTTTTTGGCAAAGAAGAAAGTACAGGCTCAAGCTATTTTTATATCGCATTAATATCCTTGTTCCTTCTAGCTTCACTTATTTTCAGTATCTTCAATTCCTGCCCTAAACAGTATGTAGTGACACTGTGCACTGAAGGGTGTTTGATTTCATGTGGTTTATAGGGACGACTAAGTTTCTGTAGTAGGCCAGGCAATTTCTTCATTGGGCCAAATTCTGGTGTATTTATCAAATAAAACTACTGTAATCTCAGTGTAGATAAAACAATTATAATTCTGCAACAAACAGGCTATCGTTTCTAAAGAATTTTAGAAAACTCCAGAGGGAAACATGCAATAGAAGTATCAACTGTTTGCTAGGATTTATAGGGGTAATTTGTTATCACACGTATTTTCTGCTATGATACTGAAGTCGGGAGTAATGATAAATGCATAATGCAAGGCCATGCATAATGTACCCTTAAGTATTAAAGATAATCCTGCAGGTTCCTGACCATCCGTTTCCAAGTTCTTAGTCAGATTGTATATTTTGTATCACTTTTTTTGTTATCTTGAATTTTAAAACCCTTCCCTTTCAGTATAATTATGATCTGTACTCTGCCAGCTTGTGTCTAACCAAACTCTTTGCCTTGGGGATTTGAAGATGTTGAATAAGTAGTGCTGTGGAGCAGCAACGCATTTTCTCTTAAAATTCAAACATAAAAATAATAAAAATACCCAAACTAATGATCAAGAGGTAGTCTCACACAGACCCTAAGTATTCTGTAATGATATACAGACATATTTCTCCTTTTGAAAATAAAACTATATCCAAAACTGAACCCAGCACTCATCTTTTAAAAGTGCTGTTTATTATTCATTGTTAACCGATAAATGAAAAAGTATGTTAGTAATAGTTATATATCTCATACATTCAAGCCTTTATTCAGTATTTATTCCCACCAGCCCTGTTCATCTGTGTAAGTAGGAGATGCCTTTCATGACAAGGATATAGATCAACAAGAACTAGCAAAGGTTGTTCATACAGTAATATTACAAAGCAATCAAAGTATATAACCACACTATGGATTGAGCCATTTACTGCCATCACACTGCACATACCTAAAAAGCTCCAAATTGCAGCTGGCTTTATATACAGTGCAGAGAGGTGTTTCAGTTCTCCCCACGCTGGGGACACAGCATCTGCACTAGTACGCTGCCGAGCTGTGGTGTTTGGGCACCCGGCTCTGCTCTGTCTGCCCTCACCTCTCTGTTTGTCTTCTTGCTGGGGCCAGTGGTGAGTGCACAGCCATGTGCTGTCAATGCATGGAGTGGAAAAACACACCCCTGGACTTTATTCTGCCTTTTCCCTGGGTCTAGCAGGATCAAAAGGAAGCAACTCCTACCTAGGTTTGTGTCTCTGATGGCTGCTGCTGTCATCTTTGAATGCAATGAGGTAGTCTAGAGAAAAAATGTTTCTGTACAGAATGAGTTTATGTAAAGATAGAAATCAGAGGAGAGGTGCTTTCCTTAGTGCAAGATCAAAGGGAAAGACATGGATGTAAAATTCAGCTTTGATTGCATAGCTGAAGAGTTCTGAGCTGACTCTATCCTTAATCTAGTCTGGAGGTTGGTGATCAAGAATGGTGTCGACTGTTGACGTTTCTGCATGATCTTTTTTGGTTGTTTGGGATTTGTTGATTGGTTGATTAATTTTTTTAATAGGAAACTTTCTTGAAAGATAATTTAAAATCTTGTCATAGATTTTGGAAACACTATGCTCTTACTATTTACCTTCAGGAACTACAGAGTTAGACCGCAGCTGAAGACCTGTGAATCCAACCTGCACACTTCTTTAATGCAGTGCTGCTTTTCGATGATGTTATACAGTCGCTGTGGGAGTAGAGATCATTCTCAGGATCACAGTAGTGAGGGAACTCATCCGTGAGGCACTGTCTTTATTAAGCTCAGGCCCACACTATTAAAAATTCTTGAGATTGCCTGTCATTTTAGTGGACTGTAAGTTCACTTTCAAAATGATGCTAAAAGGTTATTCAAAGTGTGTCTACCCAAAATATGGAAACTCTTATCCTGTGTATTTATCAAAGTGGTCAGAATGCTGGGGGAGGGAATACTTTATTATTTCTTAGATGTGGCATAGTCATAGGGCATTCACATAAAAATATATGTGCTAAAAAGAAATATGACAAAAATATTCTTCTAAAAGCTCCTTGAGGAATATCAAATGGATCCACTGATTCAAATGCGAACAACGTTTTCACGTTGGTGGTCCATTAGTCCATCTTTTTCAATGAACCTGAAGATAAGACATTGCAATGCACTCTGGACATGCTTTCCCCTCATCTTCTGTTACTAAGCAACTTCAGTGAAAATGGAAAGATGAACTCACTGGTATTGATGTGGTGGGTAGAAACACATCTAGGCTGAAAACCAGCCTGTTGCCTGTGGGAGAGAGAAAAATGATCATTTGGAATAACAATAAAAGCCCCCATCAGACTGGGCTGACTGTGACGCACACTGCTTTGCTGTTTCCCTTAGTTTTTGTTTAAAATGGTAAGACAAATCCAAGGAGAATTACAGTCTAATGCTCCTCCAATTTCCTTGCTACTTCAGACGGATGGTGGATGAAAAACTGCAACATAATGTGTGCGTTGAAAAATGCACAGTGTGGCAACCTGTCACCTCTCTGCTCCCGCTGCAGTTACGCTGCCAGTGCACAGAGATGTTCTCTCCAAATTGTGCAGGTTATTCAGTTTATCTGATCATCAGGAAAGGACTTTAGCAGCGGCAAATCACA
This sequence comes from Caprimulgus europaeus, assembly GCA_907165065.1. Next base: position 16,016,378 of record OU015538.1, on the reverse strand, counting down.
ATTCTAAAAGACCATGATGAGTGTAGAAAATAAAGCTATTGCTATTGCCAGAGCAGAGTGGGAAGGGAAGAGTAAAATGGCTCAGTGTAGGATTGGAAACTTTTAAGATGTAGTCGTATACAGCTCACAAGTCAGCCTGAAAGCCTGGCTAAGAGAATTGGGAGGTAAATACAAGCATTCCCTGCAGTGCTTTATAGTTTCACTTTAGAAGGACTGGGGAGAAACAGAAAGATACTAAATGAATTGAGAACTTTAATCAAAAGGACTAAAAAAGAGATAAGCTGACTAGAGGAAAAAAAAATGCAGGTTAGCAAACAAAGAACAAAGGGAGTGTTTGAATACAATTACCAAGAAGTAAGGAATAGAAATAGGGCACTCATGCAGACAGAGAATAGGGAGGGAAGGTTGAGCAAGACAGGATTTTTTGAAGATCCATATGGAGTTGTACAGAAGGTATCGATGCAGAAGTTCATCTGTCTCTGGAAACCTAATTGAAGTGATGGATGGAAATTGGGTCAGAAAAAATAACAAAACCCTCCTTCTCTTCCTCCTAATTTTCCTTTTCTTCCTTTAATATTTATGTGTGTTATTAAAGAAACATTTCTGGAAGGCACTAAGAGCAGAAGCTCTAAGTATCCCTGCAGAGACTCCCTTGCTATAGCAAAATGTTCAACATTTGAGACTGACTTCCTCCAAACATAGAAACGGTGACTGCAAACTGCAAATGACAATTGGAAGATACGTGAGAAAAGCCAAACTCGGATAAATGACAGTGCAACCAGAGTAATAAAGGAGACGTAGTAGAGGGCAATGAGAAAAAGAAGTATCTGCCTGACTGGGAAGGGGGGAAGGAGAAGGGGTAGCACTGCAATATGTAGCAACCTGCCACAGTCAGGACGGACATCACCAGCAAAGAAATGGCAGAGTCTCTAAAGCTGCAAGGGACAGATCATCCAGACCTCGGACTGACACCCCCGGGAGCTGCTCCGTCTTGCTCATAGTGTGGCAATAAGAGCATAGTTTGTCATGCTAAAGCAAACAAACACAAACTCACCTTCCTGAACTGAAGAGTAAAAATAGGATATTGACAGTCTGTTCTTAGAGAAAACATCTTCCAGAGTGGCAGTAAAAAGCTGTTAAATGGATTTGGTTTGTATCTTAAAGCTGTAGTTTGACAAACTTTTCTTTTAGGTGGCTTAAGCAGTTGGTACCCATCTCGGTGCCACCCTGGCTGTTATGGCACTTAACTAATGAGGGTGCAGGTGGTGAACTGGATCAGTGAAATGATACAGGGCACAAGTAATCCAGAAAAATGTTTGTTTTTTAAATCTGGATCCCTACCTTGATCCAGGTCAGAAATTGTACTGGCCCAGTGTGTACTGGGAACAGGGGAAGGCTGGGCATTGCAGGGTGTGTGTCACTCTAAGCTGGCAGTGTCACTATTGGCTTTTTGAGTGGAAAGAAAAATGGAATTTGGTTCATTTAATTTGCAAATAGGTGGTAAGTAGACACAGATGTACCAGTATGTCTAAAGCATGGAATAAAATAATGTTCTAATATTGGTACCCTGATTAGAAACAGAGATACATGCCTTGAAATTCTGATTCAGGACTCAATGATTTAAATTTTTCCATTGGTAATAAAGCCTCAATTGCTTTATGAGGGACCCATTTTTTTCCATCATGGAATTTCTCTCTGTTGACATACTGATGGATGTTTAGGAGTTAAAAATATATATTTCATTGTAAACCTCCATGAAGCAGGTTGGTTAACCATTATTCTTTCATATCAAATAGGGAAGTAGTTACACATTTTTTAACTTTAGGATAGATGAAGAAAACAGACTTGTCATCCAAAACACTGAACAACACAGAGAGGTCTGACTTACAAACAACTTAAATATAATATTTCCCTGAGCAGATTTCTCCTTTTTGCAGATGCAGGAGTAGAATGGTAGGTAGAAGAGAAGTGTGTCAGATCTCAAGAGCAGTGAGTACAAGTGTTGCCCCTCAAAATAAGCTTGAGAATATTTCCTTTTGAAATAGGACCTGAATGGTAAGAAGGCTTGGGTTTCTGAACAAGAAAGTTGATCTTTTTTAGGATTTTTTTTTTCCATTTGAATTTACAGAAAGAGTATTTTGTCTGTACTCTTTCTGTATAACTAACTTATGCCAAATACATACCTGGTTCATACAAGCAATTCTGTTTTCCACAGTGAAGCCCAAAATACTGGGTACCTTCCAGGGTCAGTACTTTATGATGTGCTTATTGACATACTTTATTTGAGAGGCAAGAACGTTTGCTTGCTTTCCAAGGATAAGTGTGTTCTTCACACAATTGGGAATTCTCAATTGTGCTTCTTTTTCTGCAGCAACTCTTAAGATATTGATACTCTGGTATTCTGTTATAAAATGCTACGGAGTTGTTTCTTAATGAAATGTGCACAATGACCATAATGTCTTATAGCAGGTGACTTTCTGACAGACACCAATACCTGATTCAGCTTGTGATCTCATGATGAAAACTTGGGTTGTTTTTCTGCTTTCACAAACCCACCCTCTTAACAGCAGAAAGACACAAACATTCAATTTCTTACTCACTAGGCAGGCTTTATTCACATGCAGGCTTTCTGCCAATGATTAGATGTTGCAGTTGGCCAGACAGAGTTTTAATTCAGTCGTCTTTGGTCACCCAGGAAAACTGGTGGTAACATCAAGAAAAATGAACAACTTTCTAGCAAAATGGAAATTCATAGTACTTCAAAAACCAATATATAAAATAGTATATAAAATGACAACATATATAAAAGCTACACCAGTCCCCTGAGGGTGCCCCATTTCTAGCTTGGAAAAGAAAAATAGTTAAGATCTAGTAAATACCAGATTACTTGATTCATTGCAAGTAGTTGAAGATTGCATTAATCAAAAGAGGTAGCTGTTGTGAAATGTCATCGTTTCAGTGAGAGCGTGGTGGGGTTGTTTGTTTGTTTGCTTTTCTTTTTAAAGTTGTGCAAAACAAATAGATTAAGAAGGAAGACATGAACAGTGAAATTATTAATAGGCTAACAGCAGGCCTGCTACTTTGGATGAGCCACACTCATACTCTGCAGGTGTCAGATGATCTGATTTAGGCATCCAGTAGATGATTCTTCATTACTACTCTAACCTGCTGAATCAATTATCTCTCTCATTAATGGTTTTACCATCATATTCATCTCTTGGAGAGGCTGCATTGCCATTGCAGCTTTTTTTAAAGGACATTAATTGCATCTACCTGAAGTGCTGCATTTAGTGGTTCTTGCTATAGCCAGGGAAAGGTGGCAATCTCTCCTGGGCCCTGGTGTGTGCTCCCCAACTTCTTCCCACTGCTGTTGGTGGAGCAGCTGTTAATAAGTTCTGCCCAGTATTGTCATTATACTTCCTCATAAAATAATATGAAGATACTCTTCTCTTTTTCAGTACCGTTTTCATCTCCATGAGTTATTCGAGTAAGATATATTGAGCATATTTTTACCTTTTATCATTGTATTTCTTTTTCAAATAAAGTTATTTTGTACCATAGTGTGCAGATGATTCAAAAAGAGTTGATATTTCTGTAGTTCGTTGTAAAGTCTCCTGTAAGATATTGCCTGCAGTCTTAGGAAGAATTTCTTCCCCCTGACATTTTACTCTGTTGCTTGGACCCATCCAACTTTAGACATCCAACTTCTTAAAGAACCAGGAATTTCTTATTTTGCTCTCTTTGCTTGGAGGATACTAGACTAAAAATCTGATGTGAGATTGTTCATTAAACTAGCAGGATAATGGAGGTCAGAAAGGCAGGGAGAGGAGAATAGTCTCTGGAAACTCTACCTGTATTTCTCTCACCAGAAACTGAAGTGCAAAATTGCCCAGAGTAGCAGCAGTTTGACACAGAAGGCTGATGAGGGCCAAGCCTCTGCACTGTCACACAATGGCTGGAGGTGAGGGCAGGGCCATCTGAACACCAGCCAGCCATGGTGTGGCAATTGCAGACACACTTCAGCATGTGCTGCGTGAGGAAAACCTGCTTTTCTCCCGTGTTCTTTAGTTCCAAGACTAACACCACTACCCATTTGCCCGATCAGAGCTGGCTAACATCATCCAGCTTGGATTGGTGCAGTCTAGCGTGTTGCTGCCTATACCTGCCCAGGTAGACATGGCATTCATTAGATTTAGTGCTCTTGGATCCAAACTAACTCAGTAATAATTCTGTACTTACCCACAACACTGTGTTTTGCCTCTTAGATATATTTTTGAGTTATTTCACTTTAATCAGTGACATTATGATAATAGCAAGGGAAAATGAGGCCTGTCACCCTCAGCAAATACAGAAATATTATCCTAGCTACTGAGAGAACATTTCTGAACTTGAGAGAGAGAGAGGGATTTCACTGGGAGTCGTGTCTGAGTCAGCAGGACAGAATTGGGCCACCATTTGTAAACAGGAGAAAAATTGAAAGGAACACCTGCTTTAGTTTTCAGAGAAAGATTAGTGTTTGTGATGGACGTGTTTTTGCAAGGTTAGTCTGGCAGGTCTCTGCAGACAGCACCACCTCCCCTCTGTCCTTTACATTTTCCGTAAGTATTTCAAATGAGTTTGAATGTCTCGGAGGAACCGAACACTCAGGAGCAAAAAAACATTCTCCTGCAGATCAGTAATGACTGAAATAGTTTAGATCTGAGAATAAAGAGCAGCCTGTAGTTTGTAACCAGGACTAGCTGAGTGCTGCTGGAGTTGGAGTCAGAGAAAGGATAGCAAGTATATGTGGTCATTGGGGGGAAAGCAAGAAATCACCATGCACCAATACATATTTTCAAGCTCTATTTCGGGATTGTCAAGAGTTTTGCTCTTAGCAGCCTAGGCATGTCTATTGATTTGCATGCTGTAGTTTCTGCTTGACGGATATGCTGTAGATTTTGGAATACTTGCAGCTTAAAAGAAAATTCGTAGCAGCCAAGGAAAGCAATTCGAGTACTGATCTTGCTTTAGTCTTCTCAGGCACAGTTACTATCACGAGAGAAAGAAAGAGAAATAATGATATCAAATCAATAGAGAGAGAATGAATCAAAAGAAGATTGTGGTGTATGAGGATATAAGAGAAAGGAAAATAAACTGGTAAATGTGCTGCCGCTTATGAGAAATGGTTGGAACCAAATCCTAATGCTCTGAATTGGTATGAAGATAGCAGGCAGGATTTGGCCCTTGATGATTATAATTCTCACTTCTTGGCAATTTACTGAAGCTTTCAGTGAAATTATTTCTCAAAAATAAAGATGTGCGTGTCAGTGTAAACACTGTGATCAGTTAAATGCTAACTAGCATAGGTTTGTGAAGTCTCATTCGTTAATCTTTCAGACTGTATGAGAGAAGCAGCTTTTGAAGTGCAAAGTATTATCATCATCATTATACATTCATAAAACAGGTTTTGTGCCTCATTCAAATGTGAGAATGCTGTAAGTGGCACACAAGGATGCCAGATCTGTGTGAGATCCTAAGTCTCTGCTGGCTTCCTCATATTCTCCTCACCCAGAGAGGTCTGAAGGGGTGACAAGTTTTCTGATGTGGAACGCCTTGAAATTCCCTCTTTAATTTCCTGCTTTCTGTGCTTGAACTGCTATGGTGCCTACCTTGTTTCTGTTGACTGCTTTTAGATTATTTCGCTCTTAGATCTCTTTAGATTATTAGACTCTCCTTCCTCTAGAGTATTTGTATGCAAAGAAACAGGTACTAACGACAGGAAAATTAGTAGAGAGGGCAGAGATCACAGCGATGGGAACATGGGTTACAGGGAATTCATGCACTTGCATAGAGATGTGAAGGCAGCCATGAGCTTGCTCTGCCTGTACTCCTGGTGAGCCAGCCAACAGCTCTACAACCTGCTCACCAGTCCTAAGCTATTGAGTCCTGCTGGGAGTTAAATAATATCAACCTGAGCTCAGCAGTGTGCCATGTAAACATACACTAGTTATGAGTATGGTCACTTGCTGTTGTTCACTTTTGTCTCTTGTTAAATATACTTAAACCAAAAAAGGGATAAAAGTCAATGTCATTAATACATACAGGTCACCTATCTTGGCTGATATGAACTGGCCTCCTGGTACCTTGGAAAGGAACTTGAAGGTGCACATATTAATACCTTTACAGTCTAGTCGGGGAAAGCATCCTGTGTATAGGGAATGATGTGGAAAAGTTGACTTTTTAATGACTTGGACAACTCCAAATACGTGCAGGCATGTGTGCTGGGCTTCGTCAGTGCTTGTAGTCAGCTGTGAAATTCCAGTGTCTTGTAGGAGCAAAGAACAACCTGTTGCTGCTTAAACCATTGCACTTCTCCCATTGGAAACCTCTGAGAGTCATAGTCCTTTATTCTTAAAGCAGCAGTAGCCAGCTTTTGAAAGCAGTACATCATAGGACAATGGAGCTACCTGGAAAGGAGCAGTACATCAGAGAACCTCACTGGTTTTTTTTGCCCCTCATTTTTCTTCTCCTCTTCAGATAAAACCTGGATGTGTCAGGCTGCTTGGAATAAAGCTGTGAACACTGGAGGGGGCAGAGGGAGGCGTATCGGCTGACCTCCTGCACAGCTACCTCACCCCCCACTGCTCATGGTGGACATTAAGGGAAAAGGCTCCTTTCCACAATCTCAATTATTGATAAATAAGTGGAAATTGATGTTTGGCCTTGGAGTTCAGTACCTGTAAATGCCAATGAAGAAAATGGGGCTATAAAATCACTGACTTGAGCATCTGTCATACTAAAGCAGCATGGCACCAGCACAAGGCATACTTATCTCAAGGGACGAGAAAAACTCTCAGTAGAGCTGGGTAGACATGGGAATTCTCCCATGGGGATTTTCAGATAAAACCTTGCTGAAAATTTCCTTGAGAAATAACTTTCTTCCTGTGTGAGAATTAAAAAGGGTAAGGGGAGACTGGGGGAAGGGGGAAAAACTTTTCTCATTTTTTGTTACTTTTTTCCATCTACTGGAAAACCATGTGCAATTACAAAACTATGTTTTCTTCCACTTTCTTGTACTTCTTTTTTTAGACAGAGAAGCTGCAAGAAATTCAAAATGTGAGGAAAAACATAGCCTCAGCTTATTTACTGTTTTCCATGTACCGAAAGATGCAAGCCATTCACAGAAAGCATAGAAAGCTGTTTTCAGTAAATCATATTTTCATTTTAAAATTTACTTTACCAAAGTTGTTACTTTTTTGTGAAAGAAAATCTTATTTTACAAAATTGTTGTTGTTGTTGTTGAAAAACATTCAACCAATTATAGCACTCAGGAACATGCTGGTCCTCTTTTCAGTTTTATAACTTCATAATCTTTTTTTTTATTCCTTGTCTTACCTTGATTTTAAGGTTTGCATTGCTTACCAAATTAATTTCATGGTTTGCTCTTCTGTTTCATATCATTCTGCCTGAGCTGCTTATTTATTAGCCAACTCTCTACCTAGCCAAAAAAAGATAAGAAAAAACAGAAAGGCTGAGTATTTTGAAAATAAGTTAGACCCAGAGACAGCAAACCGAGATGTTTCACTCTAATGACGAGTGAGTTGCATACTGATTCTGTGAGCGATAGATCTCTTGAATAAGATGTGCTTTGCATTCTTCAGTGCTGTACAAAACAGAAATTTAATTTAAAAATCTCACAGCAGCTCCTGTTATCTTTAAAACTGTTTTTCAAAAATTACATAGTCTGAAAAAATTACTGAGATGTCTACCATTAGCTCTTACCTGTTCTTAATAGCTATCAGTACTGATTCCTAATTTATGCATGCTGTTCTACTTGACAATATTTACTTTTATGTGCTTTACCATGTGAATTCTGACAAGTTAGTTCTCTAGCAACTTTCACAGCTTTAAAAGATCAAGTAGTTAGTTAATCTCTGAAATGACATGGAGCCCAGAAATGTTTCACAAACTTACTTTCCTGTGTCCTTAAAGAAATTAAGTCACTGCCTCTTGAAGTAAGAAACACAAACCTATTTTATATGGGAAATATATAATAACTTGCAAAAAATTGAAACAATAATTAACTTTTAATGTGTCTGATAATAAAAAAAAAATCTACTTTCATCTTGTAATCTGGAAGTCATGCATAACCTGAGCTGATTGCCACTCATGCCATGTAAGTGCTATTCTATGTTTTCAGCATTGTTCTGTTCATTTTGCATACCTGAGTGTGAGATACCTATTCAAAGAAGATACACTATTGCAGCTGAAGTCCAACCCCCTGTTCCTTGGCTTTAGCTGTCATCACTTAATACACTTCAATGAAAACATTGAACTGTCAGATGTCATAAACGCTGCAGTTACGCTGTTAGCGTGATGTTTTGGCTGATTGCTTTCTTACTACCTTATTAAATGCATTTGAATGAGTGCACGTAAGGTCTTTCTTCTGGAAGACCTTGGCTGCTAGTGTGTGGAGTACCAAATGGTTAGATGGTTTACTCAAAAAAAAAAAAATTTAAAAATAAAAAAAATCAACTCAAAATTCAAAGCTAATGTTAAGAGAAGCAGTAGTAAAGCTGGTCTGACTGTTCTTTGTGAACCACTGAGTCAGAGGGCATGGTGGTGATTTATTGTTTATTGTTTGCTTGTATTTACTTGCAGTTATTCTTTTTCTTGTAGGTAGGTCATGATAGCAAATAAGTTTAAGAAAATTGCCAGGCAAAAGCCCCACAATCTGCCTGGGCTTGCATGAGTAAGCACATGTCTGTAGAAGGAGCACCTGAGTTTGGAAGGTGGCAGGTCACGCCGTGATTTAGAGGGAGCCTGGGGGCTCCTTTTACATTAGTGTGCTGGGTGACTATCACAGCAGCTCCATCTTGTTATTTGTCATTTTCATACCCTATAGGTGTCTTCAGCTAGAGGTAAGAGATCTGTCAGCAAGCAGGTTCAAAGAGGAAGGTTTTGTGAAGAGGAACTACTGTGACTGAGCTCATTTAAACTGTTTGCAGATTGTCTGAGGAGATCAAGACTGTTATGGATGTGTTTGTTCAAACTTGCTCAATTAATAGTTTTTATTTGATCTGGTGGATAAACTGTTTGCAGAGCAGTTCAGTGTGAGTGTTCCATCGATTATTTGATATTCTGTGTTTATTATTAGGTTTACATTCCTTGTGTTATATGTGAGATGCAAGATTATTTAAGAAATGCCTCATCTATAATGTGTAATAGTTCCTCCATCAGAGTAATGAGCAGCAGCCCTCAGAGTTCAATAAGAAGGATAGTTAATGTATTCATGATCACATAAGAGTGCTATAACTTTGTAATTTAGCTGAGTTATCTATGCAAAGAAATGGGTGGACACTCATAATTTGTCCTCTTAACTTTTGTCCAATTGCTTGTCTCACAGGGGAACAGAAAATGGGAAGAAGTCACATGGTGATGGGGAGGATTGTCCCAACACCTCTCCATTTTTCCTGCTCAGGATGAAAAATGACCAAGCGATGCTGAAAGGCACTGGGTTTTTTTTTTACTTTCCCTTCCACTGGGAAAGGCCAGGAAGTTAATCTTTCATTATAGAGTTTGAATTGTGCCTGTCCCTGCCAAGAAAAAGTTTGTTACAGGGCCCTGATGGCACAGTTTTGGCCATTGCCAGGCCCTAGCCAAGGACCAGCCTATGGAGCAGCACGAGGAACGGCTGCTCTTTTCTGGCAGAGCAGTACAGTTGCTGTAAAACAAATTACCAGCTGGCATTAAGCATTCTGGAGAATGCTGTCTCCACAGAAGTAGTTGTATACCAGTGTTTTACCTCAGCTCTGTCTGCTTGAACAACATAAGCCTTCTTATGAGTATGGTTGTATGCTGAGAAAGGAATGAGGGGTAAAAACACCACAGGAATGCCTTGTGTCATACACTACATATACACGTGTACATATGCACAAACACACAAACACACGTGCAGTGCCATACTTGGTAGAGAAAGTGATATCTCTACAAAGTCTGGAAACCTGGGATGAACCTATGTGTCAACAGAGAAGTGTGGCTAATGAGTAATTTTGCTGTAGGTACTGCTTACGCCACATAACTGACTTTAAAGTTAAAACTAGGTGCCAGCCTGAGTGTGGGAAAATCAAGGTTTATATATTTAGCTTGTCACTGCAGTCTGCTCAGAAAAGTAGGATGAAGGCAAGTATTGGCAAGGATTTATAACAGGTGTTGGTTCTGATGTGAGTTCTTGCTGTGATTAAGTATCTAGTGAAGTGCAGGGTTAGGGCTTTGCAAAAGATGCAAGCATTAATTATCAAGTCTGTTCTTGTATTCTGTGTGGCCTCAAAACATAAGGTGGGCACTAGTGACCACAAGGGCTAAATAGAGGCTGATGTTCCACATTGGTTAAAGGAACACTAACCAGGGAAAGGGTAGAGCTAAAGGTGGGAAAATACACAATTATACATTTCATTTGTGTTTCATTTAGCAACACTCAGAAGTCAGGAATGAGTGGAGTTACCAGCAGGGACAAGAGACTGACATAATTTTTGGCTACATCCTGACGCCCAGGGTAGGTTACAGCTCTGTTTGGGGCTGTTGTTGGAGTTGAGGCTGCAGACAGAGCAGGAGCTGGGTTTAAAGGTGCACTCTAGAATGTGAGGAAACTAGAGATACACGTAATGCTGGTAGAGATGACTTTTTATACAAGTACCAATATCATAGGTATCAGAAAGGCTAGCATAACAGTTCCATTTGGAGTAAAAGGTAATGATTCAGATCTGTCTTTGGAAAGGAGTTGTGTATGAATTGATTTTGATTCCACATTCTGTATGGACTGGAAATATAAAAGAAAGTGTAGGCAGTGAGGAACGATTGATGCTTGTTTTTCCTCTAGGCACAGAAGCACATATCATTTCCAGGAGGTTTCTGGGTCTTTTGTCAAACAAAATGAATGACTAATATGTTTTCTTCTCTGCTGTGGTCACAGGTATAGTTATATGTTGAGTTAAGGCTGGGATTAGGGTTCAGGTTTAGGGTTAAAGAAAACAGGTATGACTTAGGGCTTCTGTTTGGACAGGAAATAAAAAATGAATGAAGTAACTTCTACTGCTACTAGAAGTGACTAAGAATGGGCTGTGGAGAACCACACCTATATCAGTTGAGCTTATCACCACATTTTTGGAGGATCAGAAATGTAGAATAATTGCAAATCTTATCAGGAATGAGTGCCTGATGTTCAGTATTTTGCTAAGTAATGATCCCTCAGTTGTAGTGAAAGCTAGGTATAAGGGAAGTCTGGGGAATCAAACATTTCTAAGCCAAATTTATTTCTCTATTCTCTAGGGCAGGGAAATGCATGATGAGTTTGTACTCAAACGCAGGATGTTTGAGGGGCTGTTATCAGCTTCTCTCTAGGTATTGGCCCCCGAATATGGTGAAGCTGGCACTAGGGTTGTGGTTGAGGGATTATGTTTAGAATTAAGAATTTGTGAACAGAGACATCTCTGAGTTAGGCTGAATGCTGTTTTCTACGCCAAGTGGAACTGTAGGATAAGTGAGGTTGTCAGCAGTGATGAATGACAAGTGTTTGTTTTTCTCCTGGATTCTGCTCTCCCGGGTATCGTTAAGGCTAGTGATAGGATTAGGGATAGAGAAAAGACATATTTATGAATCAGGTTTATTGCTGCAGTACTGCTGGTTTTCTGGGATAAATGTGAGTATAGGAATGTAAGAATAGATTATATTTGATTTTCATCAGGGACAAATCATCTGGATTCAAATGAGGGAAATAGTTATGTTAAATTTGAATTGGAAAAGAAGAATTTCTGAGTTAGGTTCATTGCAGTATTTTCCCAGTCCATGAAGTCTGGGATGAGGGCTTAGGTCAGTGGGCAAAAATTGCCTGTGTTTAGACTCCTCTGGTATAGTGATGTCTGTGGTTAAAGTGGAATTTCAGAGTAATTTTGGCAAAAGAAGTGTTTATGAGTTTGCTTTGGGTAAGGTTGGATAGGTTTGTGTAAGTGATAATGTAAACGAAGAGGAAAGATAAAGGTATTTTTTTCTAGTTATCCTCTTGAGTGAGGTCAGCTAATTAAATTATTAGAATTAAGATTTAGGAGGAAAAAAACCCATTTTTTTACTGAGGTTTATTGTGACATCCTACTGGATCCAGATGTTAAAGTTTAATAGCTGCGTCAAGAGAGTATTTGATGCATTGGTGTGATGCAGAATTCCAGTTACAGCAAAGAACAGAGAGTTAGAGCAAGATTTTGTATCAGTAGTGGTGATGGTGTAAGTCTACCTTTTGTCTGAATACTACATTGAATATACTTGAGAATAAGATTAGGGCTCCATAGTTGCTTAGGGATTAAGGAAATTAAAATAAAGGATGCGCATCTATTGCTGCATTTTCCATGTCCAGAAGAGTTGGGGAACAGGCTTGATAATAATGGCAAAAAATGATGCTCAATTTTGAAATTTGTCCTGTTCATGGGAATTTTTTTTTTTTCTCTGCACAAATAATCACAATGCTCTGCAATCTGTTTGCCAAGTAAACCATCTTGTTTTAGTATCTGCAGATGAAAAGCTCTAAAAAAGAACTGGCTATTATCATTGCTTGTTTTTCTTGATCCTTGTTTTCCTTTATTTGTTGGAAACAATTGCTCTTCTACCTGAAAATATGCAAATTTAGGGGATGAATAGGACTGATTTCAATTCATGCCCAATTGTTGAAATTTATAAAAAATAACTTCATTCAGTATTTTTTCCTGTACTATGTCTGTTTATTAGAAGAGAAATAAATAGCGAAATGCAGTATATTCAGTTTTGATGTATACTGATTATTGTCTCAAGCAGACAAGGGCTTTTTGTTTTTTTTACAGAAAACTAATATTTTTCTTCCTGTTGTTTCACTCAGTGTAACAACATTTCTGAAGGACACTTGTGCAACTTTTCTGCAGTTGGTATCCATTCAAAAATTACATTGGTGAAGAATGAGGCAACAAAGAAATATTCTTGTGCGTGTGTTAAATCACCACTGCTAACAGCAATTAGCAGATCAACAAAACGTGTGTGTACGATGATTAAATTTGTTAATAGTTTTCAATGTAGAAGGACAATTCTCACAATTCTCATTTGCCTTCTATCTCTGCAGCATTCAAAGCTCTGCAATAATTAGAAGGTATAGTTTCTTCTCAGAGTAAGCTACAGTTAATCTTACTGGAGTGCCTATTAAGTGGATATCACCTCAGCTGTTGGCTGTTAGAAACCTGGCACTGTTCCTAACAAAGCACCAAAGGCATGCACCAGTGGCCAGGTAATGCAGACCCTGCACTGCCTTACTTCTCCTTTGAATTTAAATTCCTTTCCTGGACAGGTGCTCAGTCTTTGAGCTTTGCTCTGTTTTGCCTTAGAGGACCTTCTTTTATGAACTTGAATGACTTACAGCTTCAATGTCCACGAACAGGACTCTTTTGAGAGACATATCTCTTAAATCTATTTTTACTTAGAAAACCTAAATTGATAGCATTAGTTTGCTTTCATGTGTGAGAAGGGTAGAACATATTTTTCTTCCTTCACTTTCCTATAGTCACAATTATTTCTTGTAGAACAAAAAATCTGACACCCATGCAGTACCCCCTAGGAAAAAGCAAAGAAATTACTAGCTCAAGCATTTATAAAAGCCATTTGAAATGCCAGATAAAAAACATATTTTAGAGTACAGTTCTTAATTGATCATTTTCCAAGAAAGAACTTAGACATTTTCCTTAATTTCTGCAAAATAAACTTATTAAGTTGAGGAGGTCAAGACTTCCTTTGACTAGCTTAGGTAAGGGGCAACAGGACGGGAGGATTTTTTTACTTCAAGGTATTACTGCCAGAACAGAACAGTTATTTTAGGGCAGCTGAATGTCAGCTGCGTGATCAAACTGGTAATCACAATCCATGTCCCACTGAACAAGCATATCTTCATAAAATCCTGTCTGAGGAACCTAACCAGCATTGGCCATTTTTATCAGAATCAAGGGATTGTGGCTTTAATCCAGCAAAACACTTAAATACATGAGAAACTTTGAGCATATAATAGTTCCACTGAAATCAATCAGACTGTAGATGTACTCAAGTGCTCTGCTGGATCAGTGCCTGCAGGAATGGTGACAGAGCTCTACCTCTTATATTTTAGATATGGGTTCTCCATGGACTGTCCCTGAAGCATAATGATCAAATGGTATTGGGAAGTATGTATTGCTCTTGCTGTACCTGGTCTGTGGATAAATAGGCTTAATTCTCCCATACTGTGCCTGTCTAGCAATGTTCTTGGCACTAAATGAAATGGGGGGGGGGGGAGTAGGGAGGTAGAGTAATTAAGTGGTGTACCTGATTAAAAGTTCTTAATTCTTAAATATTTTATAAGTGAGTCATAAATTGTCGGGGGCATAGGGAAGGTGTGTTGATTTGCTCCATAATTTGAAGATCTCAGAATTTGCAAGATGGAAATGGGAGCTGACAGAGGCAGGTTGTTTTCAGAATTGTTCAAGTCTTTTGATGGCACCTTGCCTGGACTGCAATGAAAACAGACTCAAAAAGCTACAGGACAAAGGAAAGTGAAGGGAATCAGAGCTTTAAAACAATGTGTCCAATTATCATAATACAAAGTGAAATAAAGGAGAAGGAAAAATAATTCATAGCCCATCAGACACCAGATAACTACGGTAGCCAGGAGTTGAGTGAAAGCTAATGGGGAGGGTCATATTAAAAGCTCAAGCTATCAAGTTCTGTCTGTAAGGATATAGCACTGGAGGTGGGGGGAATTGAAATTTGTTACTGTCTGACACAGATAAAGGACTGTTGCAGACAAATACCACATCTCAGTGCTGTGAAAGGAAAAGGAAGAAAAGGTGTAAAAAGGACAGGGAGATTCTACTGTAATTTTTGCTGAGGCAAGTCAAGGAAAAGATCGTTTTCAGTGGAGTTACTCTGGAATAAGAGAAGAGAATCCAGCTCTGAGAGGTCTGTAATGGAATCAAATTGATCCAATTGGCAGAGAAGAACTACATTTGAGCAGAAAAAGTGATGTGCAGAACTTGTGCATTTGAAGCACAACAAAGAACCACAATGGCCAAGCAGGACAATGAACAGGAGAAGAAAAATCACTACAAGTGGTAGCAGTTGAAGGATGGCTTTAAATTTGACACCTGCAGAATGGTAATAGTAATTATGTTTTGTTCTTAGTGTTAGAAAGGGGAAAAACCATTGAAGTAGTGTGACATAAAATCTAAGAATCAGGAGTCAGGCAGACCATGTAATTTAGAGCTATTTCAAAAGGATGCTAAATGGAAAGATGGAAAATAATAGCAGGAGCTAAATTTTCCTCCTGCAAATGACAGCAGTTTCAGTCAGAGTCGTTTAAGTGCTTCTGGCAGAAAAAAATATAAAAGAAATTATCTTTTTAAAAAGTGGTTTCAACCAACAATTGCATGTGTTGATAGCATAGGGATTTCTTGCCAATTTATTCTGCATGGCTACTTCTCTACAAATCACAATGCTGGTGGTGTTTCTACCTGTGTCTCAAAAAAGCAATCCCAACAAACACATATCACTGCTGTATTTAACACCCTGAGAGTCTTAAAACAAGGTTTAGCTCATATGAAATTAATATAATCAGAAAAAAAAGTTCATCTTAAGATGTTAATTCACTGAATCTTTGCCAGATAAAATGCTGTGAACTTGAACAAATTAAGGGCAAATTAAACAAACAAAAGGTAGAGATGGTAAAAAGGCAAAATATTGTGCTAGATTAAAGGAAAAAAAAAACCACAACAAACCAACAATCTGATTGGATTCTTTGGAATGAAATTCATTTTCAGCTTGGATAGCATCCGTCTAAAGAATTTTTTTTTTCCCCTACAAATTAATAGCATAAAAGTCCCAGACTGTGATAAGTCTTATTCAGAGCTATTTTGTGTTTGCTAAATGGAATGTGACAGGGATCTGAAACACTACTATACTAGAGAAAATAATTAGTTGAGAAGTAACTTGATAATTTTACCACTGTGAAGAATGAATGGAAATCAACCTTCACTTTAATTATGTGCAAAGGAGAAGTATAATTACCTGCACAAGATACTAATCAGAGAAAATGATAATACATTCCTCTTCTATCTAGTAGATAGCAAACTAACTTGCTTAATCTGATCACCTTTGGTGTATCAGAGATAGCAAATTAGTTACTGCTGAGCTATCTATATTCTAAGGTTACTCAAATAATTCTATTCAGTCCTTGAGATAAATGCTTATGTAAAAATTTTGAAAAATAAGATTGCTCACCACTATTTGAATATTTCAAAGTTAAAGGAGAAAGTCAAAATTGCTTTCTGCAGCTCCCGAATAGCAATGAACTATGACAATGTAGGTGCCCCAGAGGTAAGAGGCGGTCAAGAAACAAAGACATTACCCCTACATAACTTGTCACAACCTTCATGTTTCCCAAGCATGGTTGACAGTGGTGGTTCTTGATAGTCCTTTTGTATTGACAAGATTATTGATGCTTTTCCACCTTCTGTAGGGCCAAAATCAGGACACTTTTCTTAAGAGTATAACTCCGCACTTCAAAAGCAATGAATATTTATGGTGGCAGACTTCAGAAAAACCTTTCCCAGGTCTCGAATGCCCATATATGCATTAATCAGAGAAAAGTCAGTGGTCCTTTGTCTACCTCATCACAGAGGAGACCTTACAGGTAGGTTTGATTCTGTTGCACAGAGGAAGACAGACAGGACTTAAGGGGAGTTTTGTCTCAGATAACTACCATGTAAACGAGCAAAAGACTCTGAGATTTTAACATGAATCCTGATAATTCTGCATGTGCAAAATTCCAGTGCCGTAGTGGCCAAAGGAATGTAGTGACCAGGCATGTCATGTTTCCAACGAAGCCCTATGAGAAGGCTCTGCACTAAGCTTTCTTGCAAATGCAGTAATGTTTGGCTAATGAAGCCGTATAGTGGCTAAAGGCACCCTTGTGCCTGTCTCCATTAAAACAGTAAAGAACAAATCAATAAAGTGAACCAGGAGATCATATAGTTATATTATGGCAGTAGTCAGAGAACACCACAAGGTCAGGAAATAATACAAACTAGTATTGGGGCATTCCCTGTGTAATGAATCTTCTGAAATCAGATCTATAGAAATCTGCTAAATGCAACAGAGCTTTGAGTGTGAGGAAAATACTTGCATGGTAATCATTTAAACAGAGTTTGTTTGTAACTGAAAATGTTGTGTTCAATTTGTATGAAAGTCTATTTAATCTGTGGCCCTGAGTTTCCACAGTCCATATTTGCCTGCTATTTGATCGTTGAGAGGTCTTGTCTGTATGCTTGTGATACCTTGTGGGTCACCAGAAATTTAGTGGCAGTGTCAGAAAAAGCATCAACTTCAGGGTTTGGAGAAGAAGTAATGAAATTAAATTCTTTATTGTTCCTGTTTCCTCCTTTTAGTCATGTTGGTTTACTTGTAGCAGTAAAACTGTATCCAGTCTCAATTCTGGCTCTCATAATGACTTCATGCCAGCCTGAACAAGAAGAGAAAAACATTAAATGCATCCCTTGCGTCATCTGAAGCTTGGCAGAGTTGCACTCAAGGTGTCTTTGGCCCAATGCACTTTTGTCCAACAGGACATTCTGTATTGTAATCTGAGTTTGTCAGTGCTATTTAAAGTTAAGGGGAAATTTCTTAAGCCAAGTTGCATTTCAGGCTCAGTCTGTTCTGAAACCTTAAGTGTGCTGGCAGATGTGGTTGTGAATGTGGTGTAAAGGTAGCTGAGAATGCCATGACAGAGATGGCGTTAGCCTAGGCATGTAGATAAGAGCAAACTGCTATTAAAGCAATAGTTTTTAAATATGTTCTAGACTACCAGGGTAACATTTTCAAGACATCTACATGGTTTTTGGTAAAAACTAAATACAGCTTGAGATTAATACTATCTCAACAGTGCAGCATTGCACCATTGATTGTGGCCATGGGTGGAATGAAAGCAAAATAAGTGTGAACTGCTGGAGCCTAGAAAACATAGTTACTAGTCCTTTCTTTCCTTTCCTTCTCTGTTTGAAAACTGTAATCATCATCTTTCCAAAAATATGTGTTGCTTTCTGAGCTAAGACAAAGCTTTTTTTTTCTCTCTTGGTCTTTGACATACATGACAAGCTACTGATGCACAGCAGTGAGTGAGGACCAACTGAAAGCATCCACTTTGATGGCATACCTTTTTCCTCTCTCCTTCCCTCCACCTCACTTATGTTTTATGTACCTGTAAGTTATTTTAGCCATCTCCACTGTAGATTTTTGAGGCAGAGGTTATTATGTGTACAGTGATTAGTACAATAGGGCCCTCATGCCTGCTCAGTATTTCCAGCCATTACCATAAAATAAATAAACATCTGAAGAACTAATAGCAAACCATCAAGATCTCTGCCTCTTCCATTGCAGTAGTGGATGCCTGCTACTTCTTTGGGAGACACTGTTCTGTATTTTTATTATTATTTATGTTTTAGCTCTTCATCCAATTCAGAAAGAACAAAAGGAGGTGGGTTTTTTTTCAGTCATTTTTGAGCAGGACTGAAGAGGAAGTGTCTTTGTTTACTTTTCCCCCATCATTACTTAATGTGTATTAATTTTCTATGTTCTTTCAATTTTTAAAAGAAATTTGTGACTGCAAGTCTGATCCTCTAGTTCATAGATGCAGAATTCTCCCTTTGAGAGAGAAAGAGCTTTTATACTGTTCTGCCACTGCCACTCTATGCCTGCAAATTAGGTTTAGGTGTTTTTTCCTTGAAAAATATGTTCTTGCTCTTTAAAAATAGAATCAAATACTGTGCTTTACACATCAGTCTGATTTCTTTTTATTGCCTGTATAATCAGTTATATGTCATGAAAGACCAGATTGCATCTGGAGTTAATTCCTTGAGCCTCATCTTAAATTTTCTCATCAACATTATATTAATCCTATATATCCTTTACATTCTCCCACCCACAACTTTCAGTAATGTTTCATTGCACATGAACTTCTCTTCTGAATGTTCTCAGACTTACCTTGGTGGTAATTAAGAATTGCTGTACTAAGTCCATGTTCAGGGGACCAGATTTGCAGACTATGTATCTTCACTTTTGACAGTTTTGTGGTTAACATTTGTAGTGCCAGAGATGATAAACTAGCGTGGGATATATGAATGTTAGATTACTTTTTTTCCTTGATTTAAATACTTGGCACCTTTTCTTCTCATAACTCTGTCCATAGAATACCATCAGTTTGTTAGATCTTGGGATTTTGGGAAATGTAATGATTTTTTTTTTCTCAGCCACTGATAACTTCCTGGGTTTTGTGCTGTGTGCTCTCTCACACAGCCTGAAGGGTTAAAAAAAAAAAAAAGTGGAAAGAAGCAGTAAAGATTACCATCTAAAGCAGAATGAAGGTGGGTGTATGTCTTTCTGAGCTTTTTCTGTCATTGAAAGTAAAACCTTGGTTTACTTTATGAGGAATAAATAGGGTTGATAACAGAGGGAGATAAAATAGGAAGTGAGAAAGCACTGGGGAGACTTAGAGAAAATAGAAGTGGATAATGTGAGAAGTATGAGACTTAAATTTTAGCAAGGAGAATTTAAAAGGGACTTTAAGAAAACATTTCTTCTGCTGACATCAGTTCTGAAGGTTATGGATTTTCACTCACTTCAAATCTTTAAAAGCAACTCAGACAAACATTGCTCAGGAATATCTTGGGTGTGGTTATTCCTGCTTTAGGCAGTAATACAGACTGATTTTTCTGGGTCTGCTTTATATGGTTTGGTAAGGTGGGAAATAAATGAGAGGGAAAACGGGATGAAGAACAAATGGAATTTGGAAGGCACAGTGAGGAGAACAATTTGTTGGATGGCTGTAGTGGCACGAGGTCTGATAAAAGCCACCTTCAACAACAAGTGAGACTATTGTAGAAGAAGAGTACAGAATCAGTTTAGAGCCCCCGGTTTTAGAACTTTGTAGGAATCTCATTGAGAAGGTTGTGGTGCTTCTCTGAGCTGTTTTTCCTCAAGTTTTTGCTTACAGTTACTAACATGCAACTTTGTGCAGTTTCCCACTTGTCTTTTACATGGCACAATCTGTCTCATCATCTTCTTATCAGCACTGATATGAGCCTATATAGCTGCTTTCAACTTTCCATTCATGAGAACAAGTTTTAGATCATCCTTTCATTATCCGGTTGCATGGCATACATCACAACTTTTACTCTTCCTTTCTCTGTTATGCTCCTCTGCCAAGAAGACTTTTTTTCTCCAACTTTTTCTTATCATCTTTCCCTATAAAAGCAGAGCTGATATGTTGCTACTTTTGAAAAGAGTCTTTCATTTGGATGATGCAAAGGATATGTATATGTACATGTCCCTGAATTAGTTGAATAGTTGCTTATTACATTAAGGTAAACAGGCAGTTAACCAATTTACATGCACAACTGGTGGTGCTGATTGAACTAAGGAGCGTATGTTCAGATTTTTGAATGTATACAGATTTAACACACTGGAAATTTTATTTCTGATGTTATTTTATAACATTGGCTATGGGGAAAAATAAAATTCAAAGTGCTTTGCAGATTGGATAAACCCTTGGGCTCTTGCAGTAAGCCTTTAAGACAGAGTAGAAAGCTCTAGAAATTGTATTATATAGTGGTTCTGTTT
The DNA here is from genome assembly GCA_907165065.1 of Caprimulgus europaeus. The sequence continues at coordinate 15,995,696 of OU015538.1, read as the reverse complement.
CAGGTTCTCGTTTCAGTGAATCACAGATGATAGTGGGACTTCTTATCACCACGCTTATCTGCTGCGAATACAAATGTATTAAGATGAGTTACTGTGTAATTACGATTGCTCCAGACAGATTTATTATGAAGTTACCAGATTGTTACCCCTAAAAAAGCCTGTCTTATTTCATCATAATTATGCAAACTGGTGTCATTTTGTGCTGAAGTTCTTAACTGATAATAAAGCAGGCACTCTGCCAGTTTAAATAAGCAGTAGAAATTAGTTACTCTCAAAGAAAGAGGAGATGGGAAACACATGATTTATGCTTATAAAATGTTCACCTGCAGAACATGCAGGTGAACATTATAGAGGATGAGTTTCAGATAGAGAAAAATGGCACAGATGGATAAGAGTACACAATACACAAATAAAAAAGCTACTGAAGTAGCTCACACTGGAGGACATCACACTTAGTACGGTGTTCTTACATTTTGACTTTTAAATAATGTTGATTTATTTATTTATTTCAGTGTTTTATCTGGAGCAGTGTGAGGTTTATAGCTTGTTGTGATTATTCATGCAGTATTTTCTATAAACTAAACTAGAATTTATTTAGTCAGACATACTAGGTTCCTGTTATCATAACAAAAGCTAAATTGAAGTTTTCATGAGCAGAAGGGCAGTGTTTCTAAATCAAACTCGGTGTCTGGCTCTGTGGAAATTCATCACCAGTTTGTCAAGAGAAATAATCAGCCCCAAATTTTACCAGAAATTCAAAGTGAATCTGTGGATTCTGGAAGAGATCTGTCACTTTCTCTCCTGTCACGCCGTGTTTTCACGTTCCTCTGCTGCCAGCTTCAGCTCAGATAAAGTGTTGAAGTACTATTAGAAAGTTTGTCTTGACACTTTGACTAACCTGACCAGATGTGGGTAATATTTAGAATCTTGTGCTAAACTTGGACTAAAAAGGTTTTACACCAAATTTTGAAAAGCAAAAAACTGGAAAATAGTTGAGATGAGGGTCTGGGAAGTACACCTCTTTTTTTGATGCTTATCCACATGCTCCTTCCAAATTTTGGAGCTTTGCCAATTGCTGTTTAAATCTGTATTCATGTCTTTTGATAAAAGTTAACATCTGGTGCTGATACTGACTTTTCCAATGACTTTGAGTATAACAGTAGCTTTCAAAATCTCATTGCCTTTCAAAATAATATAAATAATTAACCTCAGAATTAATTGAAAATACACAAGGATACAACATACCAAAAAGCTGTGAGAACACTGACAGAATAGATGCTGAAGAAAGAACACATTTAAAAAACAAAAAAAAACAACCAAACAAACAAAAGAAAAACATGAGAAAAAGAACAATTACCATCTTTTGGGTGAAGTCAAGACGAAGACACTGAAATTAACAAAAGTATAGACAGAACTAATTGCCCCATCTTCAAGGAAGTCGTCCTGGTCTCATGAGTGTTTGCCATGCATGTTCATCTGCACTACTATTGAAAATGTCACAAATGACATCATGACTTATCCACAGTAATACAATGCAACTTAATACTGTTAATGGAATCAGAAATATCCAATATCAAAGGTGCCCATTTCCCAATATTTTAGTTTTTAATACCTCGAAGTTCAGGCTCTGCTTATTGTCAAAAGACAATAGTTTGTGTCCTGAAGGAAGGATTTGATAGATTTGTTACTTGCTTTTTGTCATTTTTGTTGTGCTGTGGAGTGTAAGTGTTCTTAACTGTTTTTCCATATTTTGAAAGCAAGGCATTCAGGTCATTTTACTAACTAAATAGTAGTTTTGACATTACTCCAAATTCAGTTGCAAATCACATGAAGAGGTCTCCCTGAAAGCCTCTGGGTTCAGCTCGTGATGGTGTAACTCCACTGGCCAGTGAGCATTCGTCTGTGCAAGACGACGTAGGGCATTACTCAGGTCACCAGTTAATGTAACCTCTTGCCATAGAGAACACAAGCACATTTTAAGAATCAAAAGCACATATCTGTAAAAAAAACCACCCAAAACTCCAACATTATTCATTATTTAGAAATTCCATAAATAATTGACTTGGCTAGGGAAGTGAATGAGGGTTTCATTGCAATAAGTTGGGTTTTTTTCTTTTGGTAGAAGAGCAATGTATTTTTCTGAAAGCAGTTTGCTAATGTATGTATCATATACAGCTTGTTTGCTTTGAAGAAGTAATAAATCCAAGCATGTCTTGCTGCACACTGTTGTCACCTGCAGTATTTTACAGAATTCTTTCTCCCTCATAACTAATCCCAAATCCTCTTTGCTGCTTTTTAGACAAGTCATGCTGAGTTTTTTACTTCCATGATAAAAGAAAGCTATATGAAAACAAAGTTAAGTTGTGTATGGGAGAAAAATATTTTCTGCATTGTATTTCCTGATACATTTTCCTTTGAGAGTCTCAAGTTCTTTAATTTCTTGGTGAATAAAGTTGCAGATTTATTTACATTTTTATATATAAGTATAATTAAAGTTTCAATATTTGGAGGTAAAAAATTGCCAGCTTATCAAATAAGACAGATTCTTTTGATAACATTGGAATTCTATTATTTATTGTCACATGTATCCATATGCTGAAATTTCTGTCTCCTGGAAATGCCTAGCAGCATCAGCTATCCTCTAAGTATAATTTCAGATACTTGTGCAAGCACTGACTGCATGCCTGTGTTTCTCCAGAGTAACACAGCGTGCTTGAAAGAAGGCTGCACCCATTGTGTTCCGCAGAGTGTTTTGACAGAGAGAGTTCCCACCATGTATAAAACTTTAAATTGTATTTTAAATTAAACTGAGCCTTATGTTGGTGGCAAGGAGACCATGTTGCTGAAAAGAGACATCATTTGTGACAAAAGCATTACAGACGCTGAATGTCAGACACTGTAAAACTGTTTCCCTTCTGCTTTAATTAAGTGAGTGCTTTCTCAAACAGCTGAACCTCAAAGGAAATCAGTGATTCCCATTTTTCCACAAGCAGTTGAGCTGCTTTAAACTTTACTTGAATCTAAACTGGGAGTTGTTTTCAGGATCCCAATTTAAAGTATTTTTCTAGGCTCTGATAAGGAAGACAAAATAGTTACCAAGAACAGCAGTAGGAATGAATAACAATAGTCAAAGGGATTTTAGTTACCATTGTGACTGTGTATATTACTGTGTCTTTTAAAACACTAATTTAAAGAAAGTGAAGAAAATTTACCACTTTTTTTTTCCCCTGCGTTCTTTTGCTTTTAAGATCTAAATTCCCCTTTTCCATTGTGTGCACATGCATTTTTTTAGCTTGAGTGATCACCTGGCATCCAAAGATCAATGGAAAGTATTACACAACCATGTCATTACATATATTTCAACAAGCAGATGCTAGGAAGAAGAGTTCTTCGACCAGTTTTTGAAGCTGTTGTCAAATTGTGGTTTAAACATCAGAAGAACATTCTGCAAATTTACATAACCTCTACAAAGCTTGAAAAATTAATTTATGGTGAGCATCACTCAGCACTCATTTCCAGGGGAGAAAAAAAAAAACCAAAACCACAACTCTTTGAATGTCCTTTTCAGTTGAGCTCATATTTATAAAATTGCAAAGATAATAACAAAGCAGATTAAAATTAACAGCAACTGCATATGTGCAAGCGCTGCTTCAGATGAATACATTACAGAAGTCACAGTGAATTAGAGCCACACGAAATGTCACAGCCGAGGACTGGAGTTGGGATATAATGGTGTCATCCTTGAGGCTAGAGGCTGAAAAGTAAAGATTGCTGCTAAACAGGATACTGCTAATCTCTGCAGATGGGCATGTGCTTTATTTGTGGTTTTATGATGTGAACATCAAGATCTCATCCTCATAATTGTTTTCTGCTTGTTTTTGTCTTCCTCCACATCTTCTGTTTTCACTGTTTCAGTTCAGTGAAAAGAAAAAAAAAATAGCTAATTTGTAAACTTCAAAGTTGAGCGTTAAATTCAAAGCAATGATGGACAGAGAGCCTGTTTCAATCTAGATTAGTACTGTATTTACTGTCTTTTTTAAAAGCCTGGAAAAAAAGTATGACTCAGGTTTGTTTTTTCCATGGTGAAAAAGATTTTGTAAGTTCTAAACCCAAGTGGTGAAATCCTCTCAGTGTCTCCTGAGCCTGCCAGGTGTTTTCTCCATTTAGAATCTGAACCTCAGAAGAATTGATCTTTAGATTTGTAAATTTTAAGGTCAGAAGGGGTTAGATCATCTAGTCTGACCTCCTGAGTACCACAGCTATTTATTTAGATACTCTGTGAGTCCAATAAAATAGGTGCATGATTTAAACTTGCATTTCAGAAAGATACCAAAACCAGGTTCAGAAGGTGCACAGGCTGGTTTTGTGTCTTAGGTACCAACCCAGAGGAACAGATCTCTGCATTTGGATTCTGTATCTTCCTTCTTTTCTCCCTGAAAATGCAAAGGAGTCCAATTTGTAAATTCTGTGTTAAGTTTCTTTGCCTTGAACACAGGAGGACAAGAAAATTAGAATTTATTTCCAGTGCAGTAGAAGAAACATTTTGATGTGTTCCAAATGCTAAAATGTCAGGGATAAAAGGGCTTGCTTTGTTTTTAATCCAGGAGAGAGAAAGTTAGAAAACTTAATATTAGAACTGCTTTCGTGCATTTTTAAGCACTTCAATAAATGTACTCTTGATTGGATGTAAACTTTCCCCTGTAGTGTTTGCAACCCAGGAGAATATTAAAGTAAAAAATCACTTTAAAAAGTTAGAGAACTGTAAGTGGTTTTACATATATTGCAGTCTTTAGGGTCCTAATTTTTCTGACTCATATTAATTTTATTCCATATTTATAGCTTAAGTGAGAAGAGAATCAAATTCAAGAGGTCCATAACTGTATAAATAATTACTGTTTATGAATATTACTACATGAATTCTAAAGAGGATGGTAAATCAAGAGAGATCAAGTGAAAAACTCTCTTGAAAAATATCTAGGTATTTAGCTTACAGTGTTGTATTTGAAGGACTTTGGAAGGTATAAGTAATTTTTGTATTTTCTAGTTGTTTATTTGTAGGCTATTAGAAATTGGACATTTTACAGGAAATTCTCCCATCTATTTTCAAGTATTTAACTAAGGAGCTTGAGTGAGTAAGGCAGTCACCACCGGCTCTGACTAATCCTGAAGATAAACAGACACCTTCAGCTTAGTGTTGTGTCCAGCGGAGGCTGATCTGGCAGCTGGAGCTGGCAGCCTCTCCCCTGCGGTAATGGGCGGAGCCCAGGGGCATCAGTCCCCTTAGCATAACCACCTCAGGTAGGTGATATGAAACATCTCCAGCTCATTTGGCATGAGCAGGAAACCTAAAATGAAATTACTTCTTGGACCTTGACCTACTGAGTAACTTAAACTTTCTTCACACTTGCTGTGGAGAGCTCAGTGTTACTCGGACAACCAAAATAGGAGCTGAGGAAGAGATGGACGTGATTTCAGCAAGTGCTGTGGCGTCTTAAAGGACACATTCACGTGGCACAGTGCAGGGCTTATAGCATATTCCTCTTAGCAATACCTGAGGCAGTGCAGAGTAGCACAGGTACACGTAGGCACAGCTCCATATTTATGTGTATATATGCTCACCCGGTGTAATTGCTTCTGCTGAGAACCAGCGTGTAGTAGCCTGGGCAGTACCAGCCTGGCACGGGTAGCACTTCTGATGTACAAGCTCATTAGCTCAAAGACACTTTGAGTATCACTTTGCATTTGTGTTGCATACTTTTTACGAGTTTGATGAATTATCATTAATTAATACAGTGGGAAAACTTATTTCAGTCTACAGGTAAAGATGTAGGAGGTGGCAAAGCTAAGAGAATAAAGGACTTTTGTGCCTTGTGCCCATACTCTAAAGCAGTGTTTGAATTTGTGCCAGTTTTCACTCAAAATGTATGCTGCTCCTTTCATTTATCTGTAATAGCTACTTGTTTGTGAGGTTTTACATGATGAAAGGACTCTTTAAGGATTTCCAGTAGTTGGGGATAATATTTGGGGTTTTTTTACTTGAAACACTCTATACCATTTTTTTTTTAATATATACATTAAATTCAGAATGCTGAATGCTATCTCAAATGCTTTTAGTCTTTCAAGAAAGTCTCCTGTTCACATCCTGATCAAGATCAGTCTTGCTAAGTTTGCAATCTCTGTTGAGATCAGACACACAGAAAAATAGACTGCCTTAATTTCTCTGAGCAGAGCACAGCCCACTGAGCCGAGTCCAGAAACAGGAGTGTCTCACATATCTCCTAGTAATTGTTTCGTTCTTGTATATTGGGATTTTCATGGAAGTACTGCTTAAAGCAAGATTATGGCCCTGCTTGCATACCTAGTGTGCAGACAGGACATTAAGCCCCTGACCCCTGGACCAGCTACTTACACCATATGGGAAAAGTACAGGAGAAGGAAGGTGCTGACCATAAAACCTGAAGAGAGAAGGGGTAGGAATGATGTGACCAGTTCCCCGCCCTCTACATTTAACACCATTTCAAAGTCCATGTATATCTTGAAAGAAATGGGGTAAATCACATAGTAGGTTGGTATGGGAAGGTTATGCTTGGAGGCTTGTACCTGTAAGTTTCTCTACCCACACCTGTGATCACATGACATTGCAAAATGGATGGTTTGCACACATGGAGAAAATATTCCTGAAGTATTAACAAGTTTGAAATGTATTTAATAAAGCAAAGACGAGTAAAGTTTGAAAATGGATGTATAAATATTTATGAAATTACAACACAAATAAATATTACAAAAGCTCATCTGATTAAGACGAGAGCTATGACAATTGTTTTGAATTTTTAATATTAAAAATAAACATTACATAAATGAGTCTTCATTAGATCGTTAAACATTTTACTTTGTTTTCTGTAGAGAATTTTATTTTTAGTTGACTTTAAGTGTCTAATGGGCTTTTATGACATTTTTTAATGAGGAAAAACATAAGGAATAAAAGAGTTAATTCTTTATATTCATCACTAATTCAGGCTAATTTATCATAAGGGAAATAATAGGAAAATAATCTTTCCTTTTTAAAATTTACATATAAATAGGTCTAAATCACAAAACTGGGATACAGATTTTAAATACTTCAGAGTCCAAACTGACTTAATGGGGGGTTTCACTTTAACTTATACCATAGCAAGGATGTGGATTTTTTCTTATTAAAAAAAAACAAAAACAAAAAACAAACAAACAACAACCAAAAAAAAAAACAAACAAGCCAACAAACAGTTCAGAGCTGCTAGAAATTGGAGATTGCTCTGATGTATTTGCAGTGGCTTGTATGGAACCAGCAAATACAATCTGCTTGAACCCAGTTCTTTTGTGCCTTAGGGACTAAGCTTTTCTATATCACGGCCTGGTTTTGTCCCACGGCATTTGTCATACAGCATTGATGTTAGACTGTAATCCATGCATTCCTTCCATCAGTGAAGAGAATAAGCAGCTCTGGTGCACAATCTGAACTGGGAGCCCAGTGTTTCTTGGTTCTTAAGTGCTCAGTTGGCTGCCTGGCTTCAGGTGGGATGAATTAATAAGGTCAGTTTAGGCAGGAGCAGTGACCTAAAGAAAGGGTTTACCATTTAGAGTGTCTTCCCTCAAACACTCTCACCTAACACTTCATTTGTACTTTTCCTGCATTGGGTCCAGTGTATTAGGGTGATATTAGAGCTCGGTTTGCAGTTATTGTGTGTGTTTGCAGATGTACCGGAGATCTGATTTTTAGCTCTACAACAGTAATGTGCGCGGTAATGTGATGAGCTCAGGAGTGATTGTGATCGTGTATCTGTATAGTATGTCTCACACAAATGGAATTCAGCATGCTTTTGGATTCACTAGCCTGGCTGCAAGGGGAAGGGAAAATCCTGATCCTGCCTTGCAAAGTGATATGGGCTGTTCACTCCTCAACAAACTGTATCAAATGGGTCCTGGATAGGCAGAGCTATCCTTCTCTTGTTAAAATCCATCACTTGCCATCCCCTGTCCACGTGGGTTAGAGAAAAAAGGTATCTTTCAGAAGCAAGACTTACCATAACACAAACAGTGCATTTCAAATGTCCTTCTCCTACCTCTGTCCCACACAGTTGCTAGCTAAGACATACTCTGTTCAGCAGCAGACTTGCACGTCCGAGAAGATCCCCCAAGAAACCTGCCTTGAGGGGCTGCGGGCCTTCGTGCTCATGGAAAGAATGTGACTCAGAGTATCCTTCTGCATTTAATACTGTGGAGCTCATATTGCAGGTGATGTTTCCATGCATGTTATTAACCCAAAGTGTCGTTAAGAAGATGTTGGGCAGCCCAATACAGCTGGTGTTACCTTCTTAAAAGCATAATCTGATCCAAGACAGTTTCTTTAGCATTTTTGTTCCGGGTGTTACCCATCTCTGTCATTCCCCCAGGCCGTGTCTTCTGTATGGAAATTTACACTACAGTGCTTCCATTACTGTGGTTCCATCAATGCACTCTCCAGTAATTTACTGGATTAAGCAATATCTTTGAAAACCTAGGTTTGCCCCAGTGCACAGCATCCGTGTTAGTGGTTTACTCTGTGCATTCGTGGTGGTGTTCTTGTAGTGGATCACATTTCTTTAACGGACAAATGGCATCAGGTTTGTGAATTTGCCTCAAACCTAATATTGTGTTAAGACCTCTTCTGCTATTGGTTTTATGCACCCAACTAAGCAAATACCCACACTCTCTGTGCATGGAATAGGAAACGCATTTCCTCACAAACATTTGAATTTCTGTCAAACATTTTAGCACATTCACTTTTTGCTTTGCCCTCCTCTTTGTGCATTTTTTAAGCAAATTAACTAAGAAGAAAAAAAAGTAGTTTACAGATCAAAAGGAAATGTTGAATTATACACTTCCTTATTCTCTCTCTCCCAAGACTGGTAAATGCCTCTTCTCAAATATAAACTTGAATGCTGCCACATTTTTCACACTTCTCCACTGATCCAGTTCCAATGTGATTATCTGACGCTGTTCATGCAGGAATGCAATTTTACAACAAAAGCAACGACGAGAAAACTCCCTACTCCACAGAAAAGGTGAACTTCTGTAGGAAGCTTACTGACCAGTCCTACCAGTAGAGTCCTATTGGTTATAGCTTCACCTGCCTTTTCTTTACTCTTTCCACTTTTTGAAACGTTGGAGACCTCTGCTGATTATTGATCTTTTTGTGACATCTCAAGAAGTCTGACTGGAACTGAACACTGCATGCGTTGGAACAAACTAAAGTTGTGACAAAAGAAGAGAAATTCCCCTGGCCCTTGCTTTGCTTTCAGATCAATTTCTGTAGGGTTTCCAATAAAGCAAACCAAGCAAAAGCTTTATCAGGCTGTTGAGTTACAGAGTTATTACATACTCTAGATTTCTTCGTCATTTATGCTCTTTTCATTAAAAAAATCTTTCTGTATAACATCATGGTGACTGACAAAGACCTGAAAAGTAGGAGCCCTGCTGTGCTTTTATTTTCTTTCTCAAGCTTTTCCTAACCTGACCTCATCCTCTGTCTGGCCTAGCTGTTCAGTAGTTTTTGGGCCCCCAGGTAGGTATTGTACAGAAATTGGCTAAATCCTACAATTCCAGCTCAACATCTAACAGCAGTCAGCTATGAATTGGGAGAGGTAAGGGGGAAAAGTGAGACGAAGACTCCTATCTGCCTTCCTTCTACATCATTATGTTTTAATTTCCAAATCTTCCTGTGTAATGAGAAGTGATTCACGCTGTTTTGAATAATATTAGGGGACATAAGTGGTTTCTAACATTCAGAGCACCTTAGTTCCTCAGCTTTCCCTGGTCTTGTTCTTTCTCAAACTTTCAGAAGGATGTTTGGCTTTTTAGGACAATGACTTTAGTACCTAGAGAATGAGGATAGTGCAAGACATCCTGGTGTTTATGAAGCTTTTTAAGAGCCTCCTAAGAAAGTACAATATGTTATTTTATCTATGCATTGTGGAACAAGATTTCCTGATTTGCTATTGCTCTAAAACATAGCCATGACCCTAAAGAAGCTATTAGGTTTTGGATAATTTACATCTCAAATAATGTCAGTGCCTGAGCTGCAGAAGCTCCTATTAAAAAAAAAAAAAAAAAAAAAAAAAAAAAAAGTAATGTTAAACATTTTATTTGGAAAGAAATCAGAGGTCAGAAGAGGGCGAGGACTGAATACATTCACAGTTTCTGTTTTGCTGGCCTTAATGTAGCTTCTGAAGCATATTTGAAATAATTGGGTCTGTTGGAAACCTTCCAAAATATTTCAAGGGGCCAACAGAAGAATTTGCTATGCTGTATCTAAACTTTAGTTGCAGAGTCTTAATTCTTAGATGTATAAAAGTCTTCCAAAAAAAAAATTAAAAAAAAATTCTTAGAACTCTTCACTCGTTCTTATTAAAATAGCTCGTCTCTGTTGAGACGAGTTAATCATGATTGCCAGACTAAAGATTCTGTTAAACATAAAAGCTGTCACAGCCGTTGTAGTGAACTGCAGCTTAGAGAGAGAAAAAAGACTGAGATGATGCTGTTAGAGAAAAGGTTGTTCAAATTGTACCGACACCCATCATAATTTGTGCTAATGATAAACAAGCATGCAGCCGAATAAGAAAAAGATCTCCAAAAGCCAAAAGAGTTCCTAATGTGCTGCTCTCAGTCAAAATATGCTCAAAGAGGGAATCTGTGCCTTATCTAGAGCAATGCCAGAGATGTTAAAAGGTATAAAAACCAGACATTGCAGTTAGCTGAGCTGGTATCATGGTTACTCCACCTTATCTTTGAGCAACTCTCTTCTACAGCAATGTCTTCTTCATGATCAAATGCCACCAAAAAGCATTGCTTCTGGGGTGAGATCAGTCTGTTGATTGTTCAGTTCTACAAAGTACAACAGCATGAGAACAGAAGTGACTTGACATCTAATTTACTCACACGAATAGCCATGCATTAACTGACTGGCAATTTCCCTTAGGCAGCAGTAGCTGGCTTGCTAGCTGTAGAATTGCTGGTTTTGCTCTGTTCATCCTTTGGAAATCAGTCAGGCTTACCTGGAGTTCTCTATAGCAGGAGACTGCCCTAGCCGTGGTAGGTGGTGCTTCGTCAGTTATCTTTTAATGGGCAGGTATTAAACTGTTATTTTACTATGGCTTCTGGATAGCTCCAAGAATTCATAGTAACCCTGACACCTCTTCAGAAATCTACTTGTCTAAGCCAAGGAGTCTGGAGAGACATTAAGTTGAGAATAGTCTTTGACTGACTGGTCTGCCTTTGTCAAATATTATGGAAAGTGTTATCGTAAAGAGGCATTGCTATGAGCCAAGTGGAACAAACTACATTTTATATTGTACAGAAGGTAAAATACATCAGAACACATCTGAGTGCTGATCAGTAAGAACAGTCATTTTACAGAGTTAGTATTTCCAGTTAAATTTATATTCAGGTTTGAGAAGTGCTGCACTTCTTGCAAAAGGAATTGTGTAAGAGCAGCTTTAAAAATTACAAAAGAAAGGTCAAAAAGGCAAATTGCACTAATCCAAGTTTGAAGAGCCCTTCTTGTGATCTTTAGGGATTGAGTCCCACAGAAATGATCAGCAAGTGACTGAGATCTGAAACAGGGTTTTTTGGAGTGTCTACTCAAAGATGCAGAACGTACCCCTCAGGAAAGCAGTGAGAAGGTGTGAAGCAAAGGGACTTGCCCCACATGGGTTGAAGTTTCTGGAGAACATACAATGCTTCCTGTGCTTGTGCAGGGTGAGCATGATAGCGAATTCAAAATAGTGCAACAAAGGAGAGCTAAGACAACTGCCTCTGACAAGTGCACTAAGCCTCCAGGAACTGGCATAGATTACCCTGCTATAAGAAGGTGCCACACGAGACTGACTAACAAAAGTTATGCTGACAGAAATGAGGTGTCATGTAGTCTGTGTGAAGAGATGAGGAAAAAAGAGATATGATTTGTGGAAAAGACCACTTGACATCATTTAGTAAACAGCAAGTATAAAAAAATTAGTATTAATAGGCAAGATGTTTTATTTTGCTGCTCACTGCACATACATTTTCCAAGAAGCTAAGCCCACTATCACTTACACTGTTGCACGATTTGGGTCACCCTATTTATGTCCTTTTGTCCATCCTACAAAAACGAGTGTTGGTGACAGTGCTTTAACCCACATTTATATTAGCATTGTCACACTGTCTTTGTACAGCACTATTGTTATACACACTGCTTTGTCCTGAAGGTTAGGACAGGACAGTACTTTGGAAAAAGTAGGAAATATTTAACCAAGAGAAGGATTGCTATAAGATCTTGACTTAACCTGTGTATCGGGGTTTGAGATTATTTGTTGGATGGAAGCAGAGAATTTTTCTCACTTCAAGGTATGCTGCAATTCACAATTGCCAGTTATTAAAGGAGGAATAAAATAATCAGAAGCAGGTTGCTGTAGGTAAGGAAAAAGTTTTCTTCATATCCGTACTGTCTTTCAATATACACTGTATTTCTCTCCCACTACTGGGCTGCCAAAGGTTTTCAGACCCACTGTGATAATTACCACTCCTCTGATTGCCTTCACTAAATGTTACACTTCTATCATTTTAACAGTGGAATGTGTAGGATTATGGCAAAATATAAGTATGTGCATGCATGCTCATGTATATGTGTGTAGAGATTTATTGGATATTGCTGTCACATCCCTAATGTAACACTTCAGACCTCAACCTGTTGGGTGCCTTCAACTCCCACAACTTGATTTTTCAGCGGTGGTGACTCCCTGCAGGTCTTGATTGATTTCAGTGGAATTGTGGCTGCTCAGCACCTTTGTAAAGTGTGTCCCCTGCTGTCCTCAGTGAAGGTGCTCAGCACCTTGCCACATCAGGCTTCTCCCAGCGTACTTTCAGTCATACATCAAGGCTAAGTAACTCCAAAGCTGCCAACAGCCTTTTCAGGTTTTTTATCCATCAGTCCCACACCACCCAAAGAAACGTACTCATTCCTGAATAGCTTGAAACTGGTGATGAAAACTGCAGTTATGATAAAAAGTTCAGGAATATCACATATCTCCTTTCCTTGTCCCATCGTTCAGATATTCTGTGTAGTAATTCTCTTCCTTACTGTATCTCTCAAATGCCTTCCGTCCCTTGATGCTGAGTGCTCTTTAAAGTATTATGTCAGTGATCCCCTTACACTGCATATCTGTTCCTTGTCCTGCCTCTCAAATACTTCTTATAATACTGCATCTCCCTTCCCTGTAATCTCTCTGAGATAGTTATAATGCTTCTTCTCCTTGTCATACCTTTCAAATGCTCCGTATATTATAACCTGAACATTTCTGTGCTCACCTAGCTAGAAAGATTGCCAACGCTCCAAATGACAAAAATGATCTAAGGAAAGAAGATGTAGTGAAAAAGTAAAGGTTGCATCTTACTGCACTCAAGAAGGATCAGTGTGGCTTTTCAGGTCTACCAGCCAAGCAAGGACTGCAGCTACAGCATCATTTGTAGTTCCAATTTGCCGGCAAATATAACGAAATTTCACAGTTCTGGCCATTGTGTTACAAGAAACCTGTACTGGCAGCATACACGAAAAGCTAGACATTGATATAATTCACTGAAAGGATTTTCCTGTCTATCAGACAGAGAATTAAGTCTTCACTAGGTAGTAAGTTGTATATCTTCATTCAAACTATGGAAATAGTTGTCCACAGCTTAATTTGGCAAGACATGCTCAGAAAGGCAAATTGTCTCCAATCTCCCTGAAATCAGTGGGACCATGTTGAGTTTAAACCAACCCCCAATTCGACCTAAGCACTTCGGCAAGTTACTTGACTAAGCCTGTCCCTTGAAAAGCAATACAAGGATTGCTTGTGGAGATATGAGCTGCATCTCCCTCCATCTCCCAGACTTTCCTCCCAGTGTTTTGCTGTGTGGTTGGATATGTAACCATCACATGCAGTTAAAGCAGAGTGAGGTGAACTGTGAAGTCCCAGTGCACCAGCTAACCAGGGAGGAATGGGAGCTGTTAGGGGTGTGCTGCTTTAGCTCAGTCACAGGAGAGGGAGATATTTTCAATTTGTATCCAGGGATACGGTAGCAAGGAACAGATTTTAGTTTATTACAGAATCAAAGAATTGCTTCAATTAAAGAAGACCTTTAAGATCACTGAGTCCAATTATTAACCTCACACTGACAAGTCCCTGACAAAACCATGTCCCTCAGCACTGTGTCTACACAACTCTTCAGTCCCTCCAGGGATGGGGACTCCACCACTGCCCTGGGCAACCCCTTCCAATGCCCGAGAACCCTTTCAGGAAATAAATTCTTCCTCACATCCAATCTAAACTTCCATTGGGAAGTTCATTCCTGTAATTTCTCCAGGTATATGGGAACTAAAGGTCATAGGCAGCATATAAATACATGATGATTCAGTGGTAGTGGCTCTGTAGTGTGTGGTACCAGTGAGTACTCTTCCTTTGGGTGGGTGGGTATGCCCTCCTGCCATTTGTACCTCCTGTGCCAGGCTTGGTATTAGCACAACCACTGCTCTGCTAAGCACAGATGGGAGATAAGGCTCAGATTTTTCCAGGAGTTACCAAGTTCTGGTGGGAGTGGGAATGAATTCCACAGTCCCCAAGTTAAGTGTCTCCTCTGTATTTACCATACAGAAACCACATCATCTGTGCTGGTGAAGTACAGAGAGCCTGGTCAGATCAGTGGCTGCCAGTCTGAGCCAGCTCTCTTTCTCAGCCAGTGCTTCTGTATCTGCCCCTCTGTATTGTCCTCCCTTCCTGTACCAGGGGAGTTTCACTATTCTTTACTGTCATACCCTCCAGAAGTGACATTTCTGCCCTCTGTGATTGCAATCAGTTGTTGCTCCAAGGAAAACCCATGCTTTGTGGACATGAGTGATGCCAGTTAAGCAGCAACATTCCATTCCTCCAGGGCCTTGCTGCCACCAAGGCTGCAGACACCCTGCTTGTAGCTTACTTAGGCTTCACAGGCAAACTGAATCAGAAAATAATAATAATAATAAAAATTCCCTCTTTTCCCTGTAACTTTGTCTCAAAATTGTAGTTGAACCTATTCAACCTTGTTTGAATGACTGTCAGAACTGAATTTTTTGTGTCCGTTAGGCATTTTGCTGTTATCTCTGCTGAGCAATGTGATACCATCATCACTTGCTTTAAGGCTGACATCTTCAGTCCTGACTCTCCCTCATGTCAAGTTTTTCTTTTCTTTTTGGCCAGTGGTGATACATTTCTGTTTTACTCTTTCCTTATTTATCACACAGAGTACACTCCTTATCCATTCTGTTTCTTCCATCAACAAGTTTTTCTACATCTGCTTTGAAGTGATAATACAGGAGTTGTCTAATCAGAGCCTGATTATCCTTTTGCGTGGAGGTAGTACCGTTTGGATGGGCTCTAATCTCATTAGCACTACTTCCACTGTCTCCATCCCACTGATGACATCTGCAATTCTGTCAGTGTGATTAACGTTCCGGTCTGGCTTTTGGCATGTTTAGTCCTGATTTATGCCTGTATGGGATGAGAACCAGGCTATCTGACTTTCTCCAGCTTAGGAATTTGATCCCTTTAGGTAGGTTTTAGGGTTTTTTTACTTTTCTTTAAAGTATGATCCAGCTGTTGTTTTCTTCATTATTTTTTTTGTCTAGCCAATGAAAATGGTGCTTATCTTCTAAACAGATAATTTTTATTATTGTCATGCAAGTGTAAGATTGCTTGTTGCAGATCTTTTAAGACTGAAGTTATAAACTGGTTAAGAGAGTGGCATCCTATTGATAGAAATGTTTGGTTTTTGTAAATATTTTTATCTGTGTCTATATATTGAGCCATGCTAAGAAGCGACTTGGGAAGTATTCATTTTGTAAGTGACAGATAATCTACTGTGGTGAATACACTGTGATTTAGTTCCACAGCAGACTTGTTACCAAGACTTTGAAAATTCCTTTCCTGATGAATTTGACATTCACTGTTATTAAGTCAAAAAAGCAGCATTTGCTCCAGATTGCAGAGCTGACATCACACTTATGAATATTTTTCTGTTGAATATTTGTTCTTTGTTATCCTGGAACTTCTGCTTTAGGTAGACCTCTTTCTCTTTTTCATTTCAATTTTAATTTCACTGTGTTTTTGGGGAAGTTGGACTTTGCAGTGGTATCTTACCATGTGCCACGGATTAAGTCTTTGCAGTAAAGGAATATATTTGAAATGAACGGTAATTTTCAGTGAATGTCAATCTTACTGCAAACTACAGGAAGAATAGCTTGCTTTATTTTTTTCCAGGAAATTATTATCTGAAAATGGAAAGTTAATTTATTTCAGGAGCATACCTAGGATTCTTTTGTGGTGGTACCTGTGACGCATCCAGACTGCAAGATAGGTAGGCAGAGACATCAAGAAGAAGCAGAGAGATTATTCACATAACCTCTGTGTCTGTAGCAGAAAATCAGGCAGTGAACGACACTGATCGGGCAGGAAAGTCCTGGAGGGAAGGTTTACAGTACAGAATAAAGTGAGAGCAGTGTGTGGAAACATGGTGTTGAGAACAGCTCTTAAAGTTCCTTTTTAGGTATCAGACAGATTAGAAGAATTGCTTTTGTGCTTTCTTAGCATTGGCACATAACAAAGGCATTCAGTTTCTGCCCTGCTGGCCAAGAATCATCTTCTGCTGCTCCATCTAGAAAAGTCACTGCCTACTGAAAGCACTTTGTATCTGAAAAGAAATACTGGGTAGAAGGTAATAAAGTATTCACTTCCAGTCCACCAAGTTGGTGAAAATTCATCAGGCCTCTGGTTATCAGCTGACAAACATAATTGCAGCTTATAAATCAAGTGTGGCCTCTTGAGAATTTGGCAGCTCTTCTGGTTTAAGATGTTTGCTAAAGCTGCTAATATTATGATAATACAAGAAAAGTTGTATAAAAGTAATTGGTTTTGCTCTTAAATAAAAATAAGTCATCTATAGCTGTTCTTCCTTGTCTCCTCCTGGGAAAGAAATGGCTTTTAAATGTGGAAGTGGAGCTGGAATAGTGAAGCTGGCTGCCCACCTTTCTCTTGATAGTTGAGAGTAGGGAAGACATGGCCTGAGCTTGGCTATGAATGATGGCAGAGGACAGTGTGACAGTGGGAGTACCTATGGATTCACTTTGGAAAGGAAGAAAAATGAAGAGGGAAAGGAGTTTTTTTGGCACAGGAAGGATGTGGTGAACAGTTATGGTTATTTGTATTATGTTAGAAAAAAGAGGCTCCAGCTGAGGCAAGAGCCTTGCTGACCTGGTGTTTGGCACTCCACATGAAGGAAGAGCAATCTTGTGCTAGACTATTTATAATCTGAATAGGAAGTGAATGGGGAAAACTAACTACTCTGCTCTTTGATTTTTTTTTTTGACAAGTAAACAGAAGAAAATTGAATTTAAGTTTCTCGTCCAGAGTTACAAGGGGATTCTGTAGCACAGCTGGGAATAAACCCAGATAATCTTTCTTTCAAAGAGCTGGCAGTATTACCCATCTCATTTTATTGTCAGGTCATTGAACCCAGCCCAATGCCTTTGCTGGCACTCAGAAATCTGTTTTGAATACATCCCAGATCTGTCTCTCTTTCCTGATCCAGAAACACTTCCAGAAATCTCTCTCAGTTTCTCTCAAACACAAGCAATTTTTCTTTCTCTGCTCTTTGCAGGAATTGCACAACCCTGCTAGTTTTTCAGCTCTGACAGCGTTTTGAACTGCTTTCTTTTCTCCAGTGAAAATGAGAGAAGCCCTTCAGCATTCCTAAGGAGAAATGAATTACTGAAGGGAGTAATGTTTCCCCTCTACTCTCTCCCACCAATTCTTCTAGAGATGGTTTTGTCATCTAATAGCTGCATTAAATGGCTAGAGAACTACATGTAGTTTGTAGCAAGCTACAAAATGTAGGTTAAGAACAACTGTTGTTAAATAAAAGAGGTCATAGTCCAAGGGGCACAAGAGGCATGAATATTTTCATCTCACCTACTTTCCTCTCGGTCTCTACAGGGCTTTTAGCAGTAGTAAAAGCAGTATGGAAACTACTGCTCAGTTTTTATATGTATTACCACATCCATGTCTATCACAGTATCACAGGGAAAAACTATTTGTTAATGTATGTCTGGTAACTCTCAGGTAACTACATGGGGGGAAAAAAAAAAGGAAAACAATCCCACTTACACTTTCTATTAGAAAGAGTAATGCAAATTGGAGGACTTAAACCAGGAAGGGAGCAGGAGAAGCTGATTAGACACTGAAAAGCTTCCAACTAGTTTCTGAAAAATGTATTTAATTTCAACCACGATGTGACCTTTTGGCTGCAAAAGCAAGGTCTTGTGACCCAGCTCAGCTTTCCCCTCTTTGGTGTGAACACCGAGTTTCCCCGAGAATAACAAAGCAGCAGGTAAACTGGCAAAAGACAGCAGAGGTCAAAACCACGCGGTTGTCTTCCTTCTGTTGCTAACTGCCACGCTAGCCATTGTGGGCTGCTGCAATTTGTGTGCTGTAAGATTTCAGAACAAAGCTGAGACTGACCCAGACTGATGACTGCCTTGCTCCCCTGTGTGGAACAGAAGGTGGCCAGGCAGAGGTCCCCTAGCACAGGGACACACAAGCCCAGATCCACATACCCTCACCCCAAGAGTAGAAGTGCTAAAGAACGTGGTGCAAAGCAGTCATCTTCAGTCACTGATACTTCAGTGCAGCTGTGCAAGAATGACCTTCTGGACCACAGTGTTGTGCTGTCCCCTCTGGATTTCCTGGCCTGGGTCTTTACTTTATTGTGTGGGAGAAGTTGCGTCAGTCCAAGGAAGGAGCCCATTGAAGCTTTATGTAGTCAGCAGTTATACTAGTTGTTCAATATCAAGTGAGTGCTGTTGCCTGTATCTGTACTTGTTTTTAGGTGATTCTGGGTTTGAACTGACTCAGTTTTAATATCAAAAGGATACTTTTATAATTTGAATCCCTCTGAATTCAGTATGGGATCTGAAATTCTTGCTAATTTGTATTATTTCTTGCACTGTTACGAACAAGAAAGACTCCAGAAGCTGAAGGAGGCCAGTAATTTTATTGGTAGTTCTTGGGGGTTCAAGGATCCTATTTGCTCTTGCATTGTTTCACCAAGTCTGTTGTGTTACCCTCTGTAAATATGGAGCCATTTTTTCGGCTTGTATAAATTGGCTTTGCTCTACTGCATGTTGTAACACCACTAAATTTGAGTCATTTTAGTCAATGGAACTAATCCAGTTTACTTCAGCTCAGGATCTAATCCACAATTAATACTGGGTTTACAGTAAAGGTTTTCTCAAAAGCAAAGTTCTTGTATAGAGTTTGAGGTGATCAAAATTTTCCCTTGCCTGCTTCTTGGTTCCTTAATCCCCAATTAATTTTTAGATCTAAACAAACGTGTGACTTTTTCAAAGAGCTTTCAAAGAATACTCTGAGTCACTCCAATCAGTTCTGAAGCACAAAATACCCCTTGGTTGACATTCTGAGATCATGAGCTGTGGTTATGTGTATTTCACTGTTCACATGGTAACGGAATCAAAGAAAATCATAATGAAACACAATGGTTGGATTCAGAAATAGGTTACAAAAACATTCTTTTGAGCAGTCTTAACAATGGAGAAGAGATGAATTTACATCGGGCCAAATTCATCCTTGTTGCAGTGCCAATTAACTCACAGAAGTTGCACCTTGGAATAAGTCAATAATCAGGTAAAACTCTTTCACTTAGACTAGTGCCACCCTCACCCTCCCCCCAATGTTAACCTGAAAATAATTTGGCCATGAAGATTCAAGACTTGATATTTTTGTTAACTCTTTGTATGTCTTCATTTTTAAAATCATTAAGATTTTAATACAAATTTGCATTACAAATTGATATTGAAGCTGTATTTATCAGAAAAGAAAATAATAATATGAGCCTCTGATGGTTTAAAGCCAAAACAGCTTCTGTATAAGCATGAGAAGAAAGGGATGAAAAAGACTTAATTCTGTAGCTCTAAGCTGTCCTTTGTCTTAAAAGGTAAGAAAAGAATTACCATGGAAACCTGCTCACTTACTTCTTTTCATAGAAAGAGAGTTTGACTTAATTACTATGAACTTGTACTATCTTATCTTAAAATAATATTCCAGGTCTTTTTCCCAAGCAGAGTATTTATATGTGTCAGAAAGAACTACGGAAAATGCTATCAGAAGGGAAATAAGCATTTCTCTGTTTTTAAATCATAGCTCTCGCTCTGTAGCAAACATTTTTATTGCTGTTGTGAAATTCACACCTCTCAGGAGGAAATCTTCTTATAGAATCTGCTGGTTTCTTTCAGCTGCTATATGTGTATGTAAGCAACTGTAGCAAATCTCTTTTAACTGGCAACAATAAACAACAGTAATTGCACACTTTAATTTAAAATTACAAGAATGTTCCTTTTCTGGAGGGAAACCTCTTCTGTGGGCCATTTTCCAGATCTAAATGCCTGATTCTCTAAAGATAAAAACATCATCTTGCTCAGATTTGCAGAGAGCACAACAGTCAAAATGTGGGACTCAACAAAGCTCTGAGCACTCTGCTTTTTCACCCTTCCTTGTGTTCACTCCATTTGTACTGTCAGCTCAGAGGCTAATGAAATATTAGAAGGCTGTGGTGCCATGAATTTGTACCTGCAGATCTTGGGTCTGGCTTTGAGCATGGTTTGCTCCTGAAGCTATATAATGTCATGAGTCACACTGGTGTTCATCCTGCTTTTGAGGAACCGCTCCTATTGCTTCCTCTTCTCTCCTTCCTTAGATTTGTCCCTCACTCAGGAGTGTTAATAAGATCTTGCAGCTATTAGAAGGTGCAGGTTTCTTCATAGATTTATTTTAAGATAACTTACCTTAGCCACTGAGACCTACACTGTGCTCCTCACATGAGCTTCATCCAAATACCTGGCAGTCTTACCCAATTCAGCCATCAAGGAAAGTGGAATCGGTTCTCTGAGTGAAACTTTGACAGTCTAACCCACAGTAAATGTATTAAACATCTTACATTTCACATCTAAACCAGTACCTTCCCATGTATTGCAAAGTACTGCACAGGCTTTTGGTAGTGGAGCTTCAAATATTTTTTCCAACTAGCTGGCCCCAGTAAGAGTGGAGTCTGCATTACTGAGTGACGCAGGAACGGCGTGTATCGTTATTTATCTCTGAGATAATCCTTGGTTTTCATATCACATCTGTGAGGCTTCCAGTCTTCTGCAGTTAGACTGCCAAGAATTTTATCTGTGGGAGTTACAGTTCCCTAGAAAAAAGGCAAACAGAGAACTTTCAGTCTAAAGTAATGTAATTTAGTGGAAGAAAAGTATTAGAAACCAACAAAAACAAAGTTCCTATGAAAGTCCACGGGAAACACCTCTCTCCAGAAGCTCTCTCCAGTAATTGCAGAACTAAATGGCTGATATCTTTGCAGCTCCTAGAAATGTGTCGACTTCGTAGTTTCAAGGCACTTGTTTTTAAAACAATATAAATTCATGGTAATTCTATGATTCTGTTTAGTTGTGCTAGGGTAAGTTAAGTCCTGTTTACACCCACTTTTTGGTACCTTTGCATTGTAATAGTAATCTAGAAGTTTCTCAAAAATAAGTGAGAATCTACCAATACACTTAATTACAAGATGATTTAAAGTGTTGTGGTCTTCTGACTTAGTTTGGCCATGATTTTGCCCTGTGTTTCTCAGGATGGAAAAGACAGTAAGACAGAGAAGAGAATATGGTGAATTTGAGTTGCACATAAGGAAATTGTTGTAGCTTGGGTTTAAATGTAAAACAGTAAAACCTGAATGCACCACATAGGCAATATGTTTCCCTGTATCATTATCTTTGCACATCAGGGAAGTTGATACAACCCACTTTTACATCTTGGCACCAAAGTTGTAGAAGCTTCAACTTTCAACATTTTAATTCAGCTGGTTTTAATGATGCTTATAACATACACAGATCAGCTCCAACTTTATTGAGGAAAAACTGTATTTTCTGGTATCTGTTAAGCTGTGTGTCACGAGTTTCTGTAATAACTACCAGGGATTAGGTTAATAGCATTACAGCTGGAAGTGTTACTTACGGCTTTGTGAGAGACCTGTTTACTATTTACAAGGTTGGAGTGATTAGTAGTGCAGATGCAGGCTCTGCTGGTTACAAAAGCTTATGTTGGCTGGAAAGCATAGTGGATTCATTTTCTGGGAGAAAAATATGGTATGTTACAGTAAAAAGTGTTGCTGGGTGTGGAGAATCTTGGGCTCATTAAGGATCTATTCAAAGAAGCAAAATAACCGTTGATAACATGCTGCTCGGATTCCCCTCGCAGTACCTGGGATGTCACACAGCAGCGTACATTCCAGAAAGTTATGAAATAAACTGGTTCTGAAAGCACTTAAGTGGCAAATCCCTGTAATCCACACAATGACAGTAAATCAGATCTTCCGGGAGCATAGTTACATGGAAGAAATTCTTCATCATGAGGCATGGCTGAGCCTGGCAGTCACCACAGAATCCAGTTGGGTTTTATTTTAGAGAGCAGCTGTGGCCATCCCTCACTTCATCCCGTCCACTTAGAAGGAGCATAACGATGCCTTATAACAGTGTAAAACTTGCACAGGCAATTCTCAATTTCCATTGAACTGTATCTTTACAGAAAGACACTTCTTGCTGTTCTGGATGTCTTCACATCTAAACTAGGCTTCTAGCTATGCCAGGCCTTTCATCTAGCATCCTGATCACACACACCCTTCGTGTGAAAACGGTGACTTTAGAGGCAGGTGTACTGTCAACTAAATTAATGCTAACTATCTTTTACTGTTGTAAATTAAGATTTTTCTGATCTAAAACTTTGAATCAAAGTGAATAAGATTGTTGCACCATTGAAGACCTGATAATACAAAGAGTAAATTCTGTCAGTTTTGCTATTAATCCTCCTTTAAGTTATTGGCACTGATGTCCATGGCATTGCTAACCATGATTTACCCCATTAGATGCTACCTAGTGCTGTCCTTTCATTTGCGGGTTCTGTCAGCTCTCTGGTGCTCTGGTAATCTCAGTTCAGCTTCTTTGCTCCTAAGTGGTTTCCAAAGATCGACGTTTTCCCTTGGTATACTATAATATGGAAAACTACTCGTTCATACTTGAGTGTTCTTCAAAGCATGGGAAGGAGCGATTAGACTCTGACCACAATGGTGAAAAGTTCTATGTCTCATTTAATTCCCTTTCTGCTGCATTTTTCTTAATGATATCTTGCTAGCTACAGCTCTCTATAGATAAACAGGCACTGTGTTGGAAAATTTCACACTCAGAGTGAAGCCTATAAAATTTGCATTTGTCAGATTTTACAGTGAGGTGGAAAAATGGCACTCTTTACTCGGAACAAACTTGAGACATAATTGCTTGTAAGCTGAGCAGATATCAAATTCATTTGGTCATGAGTTAAATCATGCTTTGGTTGTGCAGATTGAAGCCCCCAAAGAAGAACCATGTTTGCTACCATTTAGTACCATCTGAAAAAACTGATATGTGATGTGACTAATGGAATACCAAGACTCCTATATTGTCTTCAGACATAAAGACAGCCTGACTTTTCCCAGACTTCAGTACCTATCCAACATTTCAACATTGCTCTAAAATGTTGCCCAGTCACAAGGACGATTGTGTTAATGGACTGAAAGATTTATTAGCTGGCCGTTCACTGCACGAAGTTGGCTTAGGAAGACTTTTTTTGAGCTTCAGCTAGACAGACTGCATCAGGAGAAGAAAATACGTGTCCAGAGTATGAAGGGATATAGCTGCAGATTAGAGTGACTTAAGGATTTGTGGTAGGACCAAGCTGTCATATAAACTGTTGCTGTTTAGGCAGCAGTCTGTGTTAGCCTCCCTGCCTTGCATGATCAGGAAGGTGAAAGTATGCTGTCCTTTTCTGTTTGAAGGGTTTTGTGATTCCCTTGAGTAGCAAAACAAAAGCCTCATGCAGTTGCAGCAAAGGTTGGTATTGCTTACTTGAACTAGCCTGTCCTGCATGCCAAATGTTTGCAACATAAATTGAGTCCTTTTGAAGAACTTTAGTGTAAAGGACATCCTAAATTCAGTAATAGGTAGTAAAAGATTGCATTAGTTGGAAATTCAATCCAGCTCTCCAGGAGGCTTCCTGTCACTGCTGCTGGGAAGCTCCCATGCCAAATGGCAGCTGTGATTAAAAGCATGACAGTCAGTGACCCTTAGCTTGCTCTCATAGCATAGGACCTTAAAAGTGCTTCACTGAACCTCAGAGGAAATTCAGATCACAAGAGAGACTTTTTAAAATTTGCCTAGAGGTGCTGAGTTGTTAGGGTTTATTTTGTTTTTTCTCCTGTATTTCTTCCTAGAAAAAAGAAAGATTATTGTGAGACAGTATTGTCACAGGGAAAGGTGGCTATGGCATGAAAAGAGAGGGGTGGAGGGGAATTATAATTGCTTTTTGTTTGCTTGTATGTGTTTTAAGTACTATGTTGCTGATGCTTCTAATGCCATATGGTGGAACAGCTGATGGTTAAATGCTGATGCTGAAACATGATGCTGACACAGCAGATGCTAAAACGTGATTGTGACAAAGATGACAGCAAAACACTGAAGGTGAAACACCAGTGCAGAAAATGTTGATGATAAAAGAGAAACCTCTGATGTTCCTCTGTTAGAAATTATATTTCTGGAGATGGCAATAACTGTAGCAGCCCAGATGATGTTTGGAAGGCCAAACTGGAGAGCTGCCAGATGCATGGGAAACTAGAAGAGTTGTCAGCTGTTTGTTAGTAGGAGATAGTGAGCAAAGTTTCTTACTCTTTGCTCTAAAAGGAAGGGCACACACCCTTTAGGGAGAAGCAAATCTGTTATAAAACTTTCCTTCTGCCTCTCCCAGCCCATCCAGCAGAAGCTTGTATGAACTTACATGTCTGCAAGACCAACATGAGAGAGGCTGTCTGCAAACCAGCAGGTTTCCAGCTGGTCACAATGGAATAATGAGGTCATCCAACACACACACAGGCTGTTTGCTTGCTTGTCTCCCTTAACATTTATGTATTTTTTTATGTTTCTAAACATTTAGAACAAGAGTTTTAAACATTCAGTTGCAACAAAATATGGTCCAGTATTTTTTTAACAGGAAAAGTCATCCTGGGGTGTGCTTGCCTGAGTTTCTGAAAGATGTGTTTGACCTTATTAGCAGATATACACTGTGTATCTTGGGAGGCACAGGAATGGCATTTTGTTTATCAAGTACCCAGGTTGTTCTAGAAAACTGAGATAATTTAAAAAACTGGGAGAGGGCCAAATAAATTAAGTAGTGATATAAAAATACAAAAGTTACAAGAAAATGTATTTTCTCAATATTAAATATTCTCTGGTCTTGTGGTCTGTGCTCTCAGAAAATTTAGGCTAATTTGAGCAGTTCTCTTTGGCATCGGGAAAAGCTGCTCCTGTGTCCTGTAGGCCAGATCTTGTTCTGCTTCTTAGCTTGTTGGCTGAATGTAGGTGGAGTTGTAGAATATAAAACTCATATTATTAAAATACTTTGTGATTATTTCAGCAGCCATTTACTTGTTAAAGGTCTTGCAGTAGGCACAGGAAGGTGGATGGAGAACGTTTGACTGCTAGTATGCGGTTATTTGGAAAGGAGGTAAAGCATGATCAGCATCTCCCACAAATACTGAGGGTGTTCAACCCGTGAAATTTGATTAGAAGCCTTCAAACTGTAGGTTTCCTTTGAGAGTCCTGGCTTGTGTTCTGCTTGTTTGTTTGCAGCTTACTGTGTCCTCTAAAAGAGTGCAGGTAGGCAGCAGGGAGGGGGACTTGTTTCTGTCTGTGCTACCATCTGCTGCGCTTCGCTCAGACAAGCTCTGTGAACATAGGCAGACCTGAGGGATGCTTCTGCAGTACAGAGAGGGCACAAAGAGATGATGAGAGATTTAAGTGGCAACTGATGAGAAGAGCAGAGAGAAGCCAGGACTCAGACATGATACAAAGAGTGGGAATCATTTACCTAACCACTGCTACATAGGGTGG
Organism: Caprimulgus europaeus; assembly: GCA_907165065.1. The sequence continues at coordinate 15,969,598 of OU015538.1, read as the reverse complement.
TTTTAAAATACCTAAAGGCGTTGCATGTCTGCAAGGAACCAGCTGATGAGATGCACAACCTATGGGGGATCTGCACCCTCTGAAGACCTCATCCCTTAGATACCTTCCAGCTTTTCAAAAGGCACAGCATGCCAGTGTGCAGATTCGCGAGTCCTTTCCCAGTAGCGCTCTGTCACCTCTACACAGCTTGTTGCAGCAAAGCCACAGAATACTCACTGTGATGAGAACAGCACAGAAGAGAAGGCAGAGGGAGATGTGCTTTCAAACTCTTCGATTCTGTATTGTGCAGCAGATCTTTAGTTAAAAAGTGGGTTGTTCTAGTTCATGTTTAGAGAATCGGAATCCTTCTGGGGTCTTTTTTAAGGAAGAGGACTCAGTAATTCTACCTCAGGCACCTCACCTCACCACACTTGGTCCAGAGAGGGATGTTTCCAGAGTAAGCCCCAAGTTCTCTCACCAAAGAGCTAAGTAGGATGTGCGTCCCTGGACTGGCTGTGAGTGCCTGTTAGGGAATCAAACACCAATGGTGAGTAATAGGAGTGCAGTTTTTACATACAGCCACTCTTACCTTCTGGAGTGATGAACCCATATGACATTATCATATAATGTCAATGTTTGATAGCCTTTAGCAAAACACAGGATTGGACCTAGATCTCAGCTCTGGACATGCGTGTAGGAAGACACTACCATAACTTTCTTCCAGACAGAAACTTTCACAGTTGCACACTAAAAATGTGAATGATTAATTAGTTATTTTACAGTAAATTTTACTACTGGATTTAATTTTGATAGGCATTAATGTTCAACCCATACCTTTCCTGGTTCCATGCTTGCAATCTTTTTCCCCTGCTAAACTTTTGTTTGGAGTTGCCCTGGGAGGTATCGTGAAGATTGTTTGTCTGCTTGGTCAAAGTGACAAAACTTTCAAAAAAGGTTGACTATGGAATATGATCTATAGTCTACCAACACTTAAATCCAGGAAACCATCTCCATCATCCAGCCACTTGTCAATAACTATACAGAAGTCTCTAGCACAGAGCCTGGGGAAAGGAACACAACTGTTGTCCCGGGGAAAGGTCTTTCCAATGTGAAAGCTTATGGTTAAATCTGTTCCAAAAACGTTCTCGAAAAATAATTTGCACCCCAGTGACTCGGGAAGAGGTTCAGTGTTGGTACCTAATAAAGATAGCTGGCATTGGAGGGGATGTTATTTTAATTATAACAACATGGTGATGGCATTTTCAGGAAGGGATCCCACAGAGTTCTGACTGTGGATGTTTCTCTTCTCGCAGCATATAAACAGCTGCCAAAGGGTTTTCATTAATAGGTTATTTGGATACAGTATATGCTGGCTTATGCTGTGCTATCACTGCTTCACAGCCCTTCTTTCACTTTCTTGACTTCTTTGGAAAGATGAGCCAAACAGATTCGGCCAGAGCTACTGCCTCAGATTAGAAGGCAAGAAAGCAAGTGGTGAGAGGCAGCGGGTATTGCAGCTCTGTGCCAGAGAGCAGGGTAAGAACCACAGCCCTCGAGATCCCCAGCTGCTGTAATCCCACTCCTCACACAGAGTGTTTGCAGGACAGCTTTCAGTGTCTGCACATCCGAGCTGGCTGAGGCAGTAAAACCTCTCCCAAAGTTTGTAACGTAACTGCGCTGAGGGACTGGGAAACTCCAGCTTCAGTCTTTGCGTGAAAGCTCTCTAACTGCCCATTAGTTTTGGAAATCACACCATTTGTGAGTTGCTGCCATTTGTTGTGCTGCTGTAACTAATTGCTGATGTCCTTGCTGGCACTTAGAACAGCTGAGGATCTTGCTCGAGGGCAGGAGCTGGGACCCAGCATTTGCCTGCACGGAGCGATGCATAGTGTGGCCAGGTCTCATCTCACATGTACCACCGCACCTGAGGAGTAACTGGGTAGGAGTCCTGGAGTCCCACCAGTGCAAGGGGAGAATCAGGCCCAGCTACTCATGCTTGCAAAGTCACTTCTCCTGCGAACATACATCCCTTATCGTGCTTCCTCGGCACAGCTTGGATAAGAGAAGAATTCAGGGAGTACCTGGGGCCTGTCGGAGCTTGCAGCTTTTCTCAGCTCCATTCAGCTACACATCCATAGTGCTCAGAAGATTTTGCAAAAGTATTATCATCCCAATCAGATTGTAGTGCTCTATTTTGTATATTAGAGTCTCTAACCAACAAATCTTTCTGAAAAAAACCCCTCAAAATAACTCTGTGTAAATCATCATCAATTCTTTTATTATTCATTAAAATAACATTAATCATAAACCTCTTTGGTATTCATGTAGATGTAATATGTAGTTCCAAAGGAATTATGGATTAAAGGGGACTTAAGCTCAGAACACTCAGTTCTCTATGAACATGCTGTGTTCATTATGTTAGATTTAGTGTGAACTATTTTCTTCAGCATTATTAGAAGAGAGTAATGGTTGAGTTTCGCATTTATTTGAAAGTGATTAAAGTAAAATTTTCACCTTGAATAAAACAGCAGCAACATATTAACAATTTTTATCATGCCCACAAAAGAAATCTCTTCTCAAAAGATTGGAAATAATCCTCTGAAATCTACCTGCAGCTGATTATATTAACCCGTGAGAAATATACATTTCCACCTCTACAGATTTTTTTTTTAACTTTACACTGTTGAGGTTGTTAATATCCCCGCTACTCACATGCACCCAGGGGTAATGTTAGGATCACTGCACATCCACTCTTCTGTTTCTGACTTCTGAAGGCCCTGCATTAATATTCTAAGACTCATTACTGATGTAAAAACTAACTGGTTTATTGAACATTGCGTGTCTGGCCTCATGTCTGCATAGTACTAATTAAAAATCACAAACTTCTTTACCAGTAGGAAGCTTTGTAAAATGCGATGTGGATTTTCTAGAGGATTTAATCTAGTTTCTGTGTACATAAACAAGAGGGCATTTTCCAGGCACTCTTGAGAGTTCAGAGGTATCACTTACAGAAATAATGCTATGACAAATATACTAGGTTGGGTTCTGCCCAGCCTACCATTTTATACCACGTTACTGCACAAGTTAGCTCGAGGTATGAAAGGTCTGATGATGAGAAATTAGTTTATCACAGAAATTCTGAAGTTACAGGTCATGGTGGACCTTGTTCATGCCCTTGAACTTACAATGCAGTTGGTAGCATTTATTTTCTGAAACACCTTTATCTGAGGGGCAGAAAGTCCTCCAGATGCTTGGAGGTTGACTCATATTTCATCACTGAGCTTTTCCTGTTTGAATGGAGATTTACATTAAGACCTTTATGAGATAGCATATGGGACCATATTTTATCAGTAAGTGGATTTCTTTTCATTTTTTATTAGCAAAATGTGTGTAATCCTAATTAAGAAATAAGTTAATCCTAATGTGAACTGGCATAAACCCTGTGAGAAGGTGTGTTTGTGTTTACAAAGTACTGGAATGTATTTGCTTGCCTTTTGTCTCTGTGTCATCCTTGTTCCTGTGCAGCCTAATCTAAGGTCAGGAGAATCATAGAACGGTTTGGGTTGGAATGGACCTTTAAAGGCCACCTACTCCAACGCCCCTGCCATGGGCAGGGACATCTTCATCTAGGTCAGGTTGTTCAAAGCCCCATCCAGTCTCCTGACCTTGAACACCTTGAAGAGTTGGTTGACTGCCCTTGCAACCACTCAGCTTGTTTGGTGGAGTGTCACAAGATGTTTTGTACTTACTTGGACACTGCTTAGGCTCCTTCCCTGTCCTTGTCATCCACAGTGCAACACTTTTTTGTAAGTTCTTCAGGTAACTCTTGAGGGGTTTTTTCTTCACTTTTATGAATTCTGAAATGCCAAAACTTCCAGCCACTATTCCTACCATCAGACATTTAGATTCCTTATCACAGTTGTGGCTACATGTTCTAACTTAGCTTCACGTAATTAAAAATAGTTTTAGGGGTTTTTTTTTAAAAAAAAAAGAAAGAAGAAAGAGAGAGAAAAAAAAAAAAAAAGGCTTTGAATGTAGGCTCTGTGCTGCTCCAAAATGATTGCATCCTGATTCCCCACAGAGAGATTCTTGTAAATATGGGCTGGCTGAGGATGGTAGTCGATGCTGCATAGGTGCTTACCTGCTGTTATCACTGTGTATCAGTGACTTCCACTAATTCAGTTATAAATGTGGTGTGTGATTTTTTTTTCCCATCCTCTGCCCTCCTTTTCAAACGCTGTCAGCAGAGAATTGCACATGCTTTCAGAGAGGTTCTGGGTTTGCTCTTTGATACGCGATTTTCTTAAGGACAAATCCAGGTCTCACATCTCAGCTCTTAGGTAAAATAAAATGGCTTCAGAGGCAGGGTGCACTATAAATCTATGCTCTGAAGGGTGGAGTTTTTTGTGTGGCTTTTTGAGGTGAGAAAAGAGCTGCCCCCAGGAATGGTTTGGGACAGGGAGTAGAGCCAGATCAGACTTAGGGAGGGAAAATTGATGGGAGAAAACAAATGCCTTTCCCTGCCATTCCATAGCACATTGAAGCCTGGATTCTGTAAATATTCTTTTATGTAGAATAAAGATGGCTGTGTAAGTAAAGCTATAGCACTAAATACCTTCAAATAGTGCCTTCTTTAGTCTGTAGGGAACCTTTATCTGCAGCAGTCACAGCTCTCTTGCTAGAAATCAGCCCCTTTATCTCTTTTTGTGTGAAGCATGTTGCGGAGGGGGGGGTAGAAGAATTTCTGCCGGCTCACATGGCACACATCATTGTGTTTCTGAACCTCTCTGTTATTAATAATGAATTAGTCTTCACAACACAAATATAAGGAAAGGTGGTTAGTCATAATTTTTGGTTTAAAAAAGTGGAAGCAGTGAGAGATGAAGAGAGCTGGGCAGGGTCGTACTGCACCAGAAATTGGAAACTGAACGTGAGTTTCCTGAGTGCTGTGCCAATGCCCTAGCCGGTTTAAAAACTTCACATTTTGTTTATTACTAGCTTGTCCTGAAGAGTTTTTTTTTCGTCATCTTTCTTTCTCTCCTGTTAGTGTAGTACAGAGATCCATGTAAGCACAACTTTGTATTCTACCAAAAAAATTGAAAGGCCTCAGGACACACTATATTTGCAACATACGATGCCATTTTGCAGGACAAAAGTCATATTGCTGTTACTGAAAATAGTAAGAAAAAACATAATGCTATGTCTTACAGCAGTCCATGTCATTCAAACATCCATGTCTGTCCTTTTCTCATGACTATTAACTCTTCTTTTGATCCTGGTTTTCTCTCCTTCAAATCACATGCTGGTCAGAAGCTACTTGCTGTTTTGTGCATCAGAGAAAGAAACAAATAAAGGAATGGGATTTTTCACTACAGGTTTATGGTTGCCTGTAGTATGGAAGGCTGCCAAAGGGAGTGTTCACATGCTCAGGGACTGGAGTTGCTGGTGTTAGTACTTGTGTGAGATACCTGGTAAGCTGGATCAAGAAACAGTGGGTGAATGCTAACATTTTTTTTTCCCAGGGGGGCAAGAAGACTGGCAACATAAATTTTCAGCTGAATTAGCTCTTTTGATAGCAGTCCAAGAGATAGTCTTGAGGCAACCATCAAATCAGAGCAGCTAACGCTGCTTTGCTGTTATATAGTCTGTGCATAGACCCAGGAGCACCATCGTCTTGCTCTGAGGGGGATCTTCAGTTGCTGTGTTCTGCTTCAGGTTTTTAATCATGTGTTTCTATTACCTGCTCATATATATCATAGATGAGGGGGGGAAGTGTCCAGATACCTTTGATATTCAGCCAGGATAAACTGGAGTAACGTTCAGGCTGCTCTACAGTGTCCTGAAGAGAGCAGCAGCAGAGCTGAAGCAGTGAGATGTAAGCTGTCTGCACCTACACTGAAGTGTACCCCAATTTATGCCCTGAGGAGCTTTGCTGTGCCTGGAAGGTTTGGAATGGGATTTCTCTTGAAGTAACAAAGGAGAGCGACATGCCCGACACTTCCTCTACACGGCCCTCTGCTTCGCTCCTAACGCTGCCACCTTTTAAGTGCTCCTCGCTATTACTTGTAGCAGATGTGTTTAAAACTAAAGTGAGAAACTCGCCTTTCAGCCTCTAACCAGGGTGCTGTATCAGTGCTCTGATTATCAGGAGAGGAAAAAATACAGCAAGCGGGTGAGAAAGCTGTTAGAGCCAAAAAAAATCCCCAAACGTTAAGAAAAAAGCTTCCTTGATGAAGGATTTTTTTTTTTTTTTTTTTAACTGGGCATGGTGGGAATTTGCTGTAGGGAAAAGTAAATCCTGTGAGTAATTGGGCTGTGAGTGGGAGGGGAGGAAGAGCTGGATTCCAGCCCACAGCTCCCACCTGGGGCTGCTGCTCTGTAACCCCTTCGCACCTATTGAGTTCAATGGCACAAGAGGGTGGCCAGTGCCTTGCAGGGAAAGGTCCGTTATGAATAAACATCTTCATTTTAAATCACTGTAGGCTCCTGATTTTGCATTTCATTTCCAAACGCAGTTATCCAATTTTCAGTTTAGGCTCTCTGAAGTGTAGAAAAATAGAAGTAAACTGCAGAAGAGAGGGAGAAAAAAACTTTAAAAATTGCTAAAATGATGCACAAAGAGAGAGGGAAAATGACCTTTGGTTGGGTATCCAACAGTGCAAAGAAATTCTAAAGTAGTTTACTTTGAAGTACATTTCAGTCAGAGGGATTTTCTAGCAGTAAAATCAGGCACTTAGCAGGGATTGCATATAATTTCTACTTTGTGCCAGTATAAAGCTTCAAACATAACGCTGTTTTTTCCATTCAGCACCAGTAACTAAAGCCCTTGGTCATTTATAATGACTCATTCTTCACCTGCACTATTTGAACTACTTTTGTCATTTACTTACTAGCCTTTAAAATAAGTTAACCTGACTCTTCCTTTTGCCTTGTTTTTCAGTTTCTGAGTAATTTTCTCTACAAATGACACACCTTAGAATCTGACATTTACGTAGGACGCTGTACCTCTATGTTAGAAGTGCTTTTAGATTGCATTTGTCTTAAATTTTGGTGTTACTCTTATATACTATTACATTTTACTACATTGTTTAACTTAATCCTCCCATTCTATGATTCTATAAGAATATCAGTTCAGGAATGGTAGGGATTTGGGAGTGGGGAGAAGGTCAGTATGGTATCTCCAGCACCAGAACTTCCTGACAAGTACAAGGTGGAATAATTCACCTAGAAGGCAGACAACCTGTCAGAAAGGCCCTTTGGACACTTACATATTTTACCAGAAAATCTGTAGTTGGTATCTGTAAAATGTAAAATGTAAAATGACCTAGTTTAATATATAGCTTAGGCAGCCATGCAGCGGCTGGTAGCATCCAGTCATCAATGAAGAGTGAAAATATCAGTAAGTGAAATCCAGCCACGTGAACATTTAGCAACAATCCCTGTTGTGGTTTTCCTTGTTTTGTTGACAGCCTGAATATAACAGGAGAGAAATACTGTTTCAGCTCCTACCCTTCCTAACATTTAAGATATGGCTGAAGACCAGGTGAAGAGTGACAAGGTTGGCCCTTGTGCCTGTTTTCTACAGACGTCTGTAGGAACTGTCATATCAGAAAAGTCCAGTCATGTAATTTAATCTGCTGTTGTGTCCTTCAAAGTGGCAAAGTCCTCTGGTCTAAACAGCAGTTGCAAATATATTCTGGCCAAGAAGAACTATTTCCAGCTAGAAACTTTGTCTGTGACTAAAAATTCTGTTGGTATTCATATTATTTTATGTTTTAGCCTGGGAATTGCTTTCTGTTTTACCAATTACAAAATCCTACATTAGTCGTGCAGCAGTCGCAGTAACCGTAAGCAATGCTAATGAGGGAAGCGAGCCTTGTTCCCACCAAAATCACTGTAAGTTTTGTTGGTGACCTTCATGTCAGAAAGACCTGGCCCTTTTACAGAATTCAAAAATAAACCAAAGCTGTAAAAAACCTATTTTCTTAAGGGAGTCATCCTTTTGTGTTTTCTTTCAGTGCCTGAAGTGCCTTTTGTAGAAAGGTTACTAACCTGCAACAGATGAAAGTGAAAAGAACACAGTTAGAAGGCAAAGTAAAAGGTAGTTATGAACATATGGTTGGTAGAATTATTTTTAGAAATGAAATGTAAAAATGTTGAAAAGATAGGCAAGCAGTGCAAACCAACGTACCATAAATTGGAAGAACTTCATAATCAAATACTTACGGCTTTTTTTGCAGTGTTTGAAAAATTAAATTATTAAAAGCAAATATTATGGCAAATAGGTTCCCATCAATCTCAATAAAAGTTACATTTCACTATCACTGTCACATTATTATTTTTTGCTTTCAGTCTTTTAAGATTGAAGAGAACAGTAACAAACTCCAGTAACAAATCAAACCTTTTCAATGTAATTTACTTGGTGAGTAATTTCTAATTGATTCGGACTGATGGGGCTGCATAGTTTGATGTATTGCCGAAGCGAGAGATACTTTGGACGAAGTGAATTTATAAGCACCTCTTCTCCAAAGAAAAATGGCTGCTATATTTCATTTTGTCATTTTTAGCTGTAGCAATGTTCTTGTGTACCTATCTGTGTAGACTCTTAAGAAAAAGAAAAACCCAAAATAGCGTGTAGACCTGTCAGGAACCCCGATCCTTTCCCCGGCAGAGGGGGAGGCAGCTCCCACACTGGAGCTCAGGCGGGGGGAGTTGGGCACGAAGCGTATTTACCCCATCCCGGCAGCCTGGTGCGTGCGTACCGCTCGCTCCTTTGCTCTCTCTTTTTTGAAAGTGTAGTTGCTTAGCAACATAATTTAGTCACCTGCAGGTCAGGGTTCAGATCTTGTTAATGTCATTGTGAATTAGAAGGAGGAAATGACTTTGGGGGTTTTACAGCTTCTTTGTGACATTGCTGTTAACCAAGAGGTTTGTATCCTGTTTGGTAGAAAACCTGCAGTGACTGCTTGGTTTTTATGTGATTATTTCCACACGTATTCCGCAATATTTCCAAAGTGAAGAGGGGAAAGGGGAATGTGACAGAAGATAAGTTATTTGATGTATACATTGTAGATGTTAAAGGTCAGAAGCAGTGCTTTGCACCCAATGACAAATTGCTTCATTTTAGGGCAAATTAAACTCCAGACTTTGGAAAGAATTGTTCCAATGTCAGTCCTCCTCTGTCCTCTTGTCTTTCCCCACAGCACATTTCAGGAAGGCTTTCAGGAGAGCAGAAGCAAATTCCCCTCCACAGGCACCTGCCGCTTTATTTCCCACAGCACAAATCCCTGAAGGCTGGTGCCTCGGAGGAGCAAGCTAAATTTAGCAACTACAAAACTCATCTTGAATTTTTGTTCCATACTCTTGCAACTTCCCAGATACCATCTGATTCTCCCTGCTTCAACCTGGTGTAATAACAGTTTCAATCCTCCCCTGGCACCCTGCTCCGGTCAAATGAAGAGGTTTCCAAAAATCACTTGCTCAGTTGACCATGGAGGATCCATGGCATCCTAGCTGATGCAGTCCCAGATGCTGAGAGACTTTCAGGGCCTCTCAGGCTTGGAGAAATGTGGACTTTCCAACCTGCCTAGGCACCTCTGGGGATGCTGTGCACCCACCAGATCTGTTCAGCTGGACACGCAGGGCCAGGAGTATGAGGACGTAGTGCGAGGCTGGAGATCTGCTAAGGCTCAGAAAACCAAATGGAATTTTTGCCTGTTCTGGCTCTGAAGGAAAGGGTTTGCCATTTTGATAGAAATATTTGTGCAGAGCTGTCAGAATGGTTTTCTACTTCATTGGCCTAACCAGTTGAAAGGAAAGTGTTCATACACCCACATGTACACAGATATATGGTGTGTATGTTCTTATTACTAGGGGTGAAGATCCAGATTTGATCCAAGTTGAACAACTTGGTCCAAAATTAAATGTTTCATTTTGTATCAGGATGATAAACACTTTCTATTGCCATTTTAAGATAAGGTATTCAAATCATAAGTAGAAGTCTCACTAAAAAATAAAAACCCATAACACTTACCTTGAAAAATAACAGCATTAAATATTTTGCATGTACTGGAAATATTTCTTCTTTGTTTAGATCCAGAAGTTTTATCAAATTCAATCTGAATTCATGGGTGGTTACAATCTTCCTAAAATAGCGTTTCTTGGCAAACTTATTATTCACCAGGTTTTTTTGAGGCAAAATTTGCATTTGATTTCCTGATCAAATTTGTATGCATTGCTCTCGTCTCTGTGGTTTGAAATCTTGCGATAATGGCTCTGTCCCGCCGGGGTTTTCACATCGGCGTTGTTTCACATGGGCTCTGCGGCTCAATTGTAAACTGTGCGAGAAGCTGCACTTGTGTTCACTGTTCACAAACACTAGTCATCCCGGGGTCATTTGCATGGGTGATTTGTGGTCCAGAGTTCATTAATCTTTTGCTGTGACTGTTCATTAGTTGTGCTATGTGACTGGTCAGCTAAGACATATGGGGCCAGATTGCCAGCTGCTGAAAATCAGCGTGGCTCCGCTGATGGATGGAGGCAGGCTGGTTTTTGTCTGTGACGGATTGGATCCTGGAACAGAGGGGCTTCCTCCTCATTTGCCAGGCTTCCAGGCAGGCTACACTGGTTTTGTAATGTATGAGCTTCTACACAGGTGAAATCCACCTGTGAAACAAGCTGCCTTCTGACACCTTGCTTATGTAAACATTTGGGACCTTGTTAAAAAAACCCAGTGTGAACAAGTGTTTGCAAACAGGAGTTAAAAAGGCAACCCATAAATAGCTGAACTGGAAATCTTACTTAGAACTTTTAAAATTTTTGTTCAGGTGACTCCTAAAATGCAAACCCAGTCGTTTCTTAGGTGGTTGTTTTACTATTTCAGCTGAGATGAGGACCATATTCTTGACTACACCCTGCAAAAGCTTCAGTAGTGACACCAATATTATGCAGCGGTTGTCCTAACACATAAAACCTGACTAATACTATAAACCACTATTTACAGGGATTGATACAACAAGCATCAGTGATTCAGGGTAAAGCTTTTAAAAACTGATGCTGGCAGTGCTGCTAGCTTGTAGTGAGCTTTGCAGAGGGAGTCCAAATCACTGGTAAAAGGGAACTTTACCAACTATTTTGTGTTTGCATTCAGATCTTGGTGGGCAGGAGCAGATATATAAAGTCAAAATGTCTTGTGGTTCCACCTTCATATGAGTCAACTGTAGAAAGATTTCAGATTCATTGCCTACTCAGACCTCTACAAAGTTGTTGGTGTGTTAGACATAACTCACTCATGCAAGAGGGCATCTACCATCAGGGATGCTCATTGAGACTAGTGAGATAGCAGAATGGCAATTACAACAGAGGAAGGACTATTTCCTCTTTCCTTCTGAGTAGCATTGGCATTACAATTTTAGGCTGATACCTGGATTTGTCAACCTCTTCCTGTATTGTGCCAATCTCCAGCAGCACCTTTAATTTATGACAGACACCAATGAACGTAAGACCACCATTAACCTATGATAGGGGCCATAAATTTAGAAGAGCATGAAGGTAGATGATTTGTATTGTTATTGATTGTTCCCCATCCCCCTCTACCTCTTCCCCTAACACTGACAAGGAGATTATAGCTGATAATAATACCTGGTAGTTACAGGAAGTGAAACTTGGAAAACTTTTTGAAACTTTTAATCCATGGATCTCAAAATGCTTCCTAAACACTGACTTTCACAATTGGTTTGCAAATTAAGTATAAGGCTGGGGAATAGTGAAGTTACACAGCTTCTCAAATGGTATGTAGAAAATCAGTAGCAGAGATCAAAGTAGCGGCCAGAAGTCTTTCCTCCATCCCTCTGCTTTTTCCTGACAGTACATGTACTGCTCTTTGCAGAACAGTCAGGTGCCTAGCAGTGATTAGCTTAAAACTCAGCTGATAACTCCTCATAAAAGCAAAGTCAATTGAAGCACACAACGGTAGAGTGAGGAGTAAATCATAAAAGAAGTCACACTGAACAGCTAGATATTTTGGTTTTAATAATGAAGTTTCGTAGTTCCCAGCCACTAGATATAGAATCATAGAATGGTTTGGTTTGGAAGGAACCATAAAGATCATCTAGTTCCAACCCCCCTGCCATGGCAGGGAAATCTGGGGGTTCAAATGAAAGGAATGGTATAGATTTTAAAAAGGCTTCATATATTCTTTTGTCTATCATATGTTGTCTCAAAGACATCCAAACCGACCAGCAGCTCAGCTCTGTGAGACTGTCATGCTTAATGTTGGTGGCTAGGGACAGGTTTTTTATGAAGGCAGAAGTCCCTGGTTTTTCATTTCTACAAGTGTCTGGTGCTCCAGGGCACCCAGAGTTAATGAGATCACATAAAAATGAAATGGTTAAAAACAAACTTCTCTGTAGGCAAAGTTGATTTTATTTTCCTTTGTAAAGTTTGCAGAAGATGTATCAGTTTTGTTTTGTTTTGTGTTTTCCTTAAAAAAGAGAACCAACAGGGCTTGAAAGGAAGTGGATCTGTAGAGCTGTCAGCAGAATCTATAAAAGAGACTCTCTGGGAATCCCATCCACCTCTCCACTTGCAGACAAAAACACATGGAAAATATCACATCAAAACTACATTTCTTAAATATTTTATACATAACGTCCAATTTTCCAGCCTTCACAAGAATGCCAGATAGCTGTACTTTCTTTACTGTTTTATATATGATACTTTAAAAACATCTGAAATAAGTTTATACCATGTGTTGGCTACCTATAGCAAACTGTCTTACAATCAGCACCATATGTAGTTGTGTTGTATATGCTTCCTTAAAGGTACAGACAATGTAAAGCTGGAGCCTCTGTCACCTAAAGCACTTGTTCTTTACCTTATACAAGGCAGTGCTGTTCCTGAGCTGATATTTAGGACCGTGATATGTTCCAGTGGCAAAACTACAACCAGGTCTTAGATGAATCTGTGATTTACAAGAACTGATTGACCAAACAAATACGCTAAGCCTTCAGGAGGTACAGGAGATTGAAAATTAATTTGATGTAAAGTTAATGACTTGGCAAAAATACAAATGTCACCTAGGAAGTCTGGCATGATGCCTCTACTGTAATCATAAGGCCATAGTAATTGTATGTGTGAATGGATGAAGTTAAATACAAGTTTGAAATATGTAATTCCTTATTCAAGAACTGGTATAGATAGGAAAATATAACTCTATTTTTTAGCTAATTTAGAAGTGTAAATCCAAATTAAATCTTTCTACATTTCTTAATTAACTTCAAGTTGCTTTATGCAAACACAGTTTGATGTACATATTCGTGTGTGATTGTCACAGAGATCAACCATGTCAAGTTTAAGTAAACACGAGCATACAAACTCGAACAACGAGCTGTTTGCCCAGCAAAGCAGAAAAACTCTTGCAAACAGAAAGTCACTTCTTCATCTTTACTTAGAAAACCTCGTTTTCCTAGTGCCCCCCCACAGTAGGAGCCCCGCAGACTCGGGCCTTTAAAGTGCACTAAACAATTCTGTAGGGGTGCAACCAAGTGTATTGTGAAGTAGTTTGGTTTTACTTACTGGTAAAGTAAGTAAAAAGACACCTGCAAGGTAAGACTTTTGAGATCTCAGTCAAAAAACAAACTATTGCAATTGTTACTCAGTAGGCCAGAAGATCTGCTCTAGAGCAAACCTTAAGCCTCTTATTTCTATTATTTGAATTACGTTTGAATCATTACATAATGATTCTGAGAGATGCTGGAGAGACAGCAATGTAGCTCAAAGGCCATTATCCACCCTATAGCCACTATAATTGAATTAATGTTGTAATTTGCCTTTCTCGTTACAAAAACTTGATGTGCTTTGGTCAGTGTATTCATGAATGTGATTTTGAAATATGTTCTTTCCTGAAGAAGATACAGCATGAAAAGCCTAATTTCTAATATTCCCTCCCATGTGTAGGACAGGAGAGAGTGAGGGTGGGAAAACTGCCTGCACCCTGACTGCATTTCAGGCTGTACAGAGGGACCTGTGTAGCCTCTGGGTGACTCAGAGAAACCTCACAGGCCACTGAAGACAAAGGAAACACCACAGAGCAGCAGCACTGGAGCTAATTAAATTGGTAATTTTCCTTGTACTTATGCCTAGACCACAGTAGCTACTTGGAGCAGGCAAGAACTGGCAACAGTTTTCAGTCACTGAAGGCTTTGATGAGATCTAAACTCGTGAACTACAGAAGAGATGAATGATGCAGGGAGTGTTAAAAAAGGTGCAAAGTTTCCTGCCAAACACCTTTAATCATTCCATACTCTCTTTTCTCACTAAAACTGTTTTCATACAGTCTGACACAGTGGGTCGTGAGCCCGACTGGGTATTTCTGTGGACAGACATCACAGCTCCACACAGCACAGACGACAAAACGTGACTCACCTGAAAAGTCTTAAAACAGGATTTCTGCAATATTGTTTTGTCCAGTCCAGGTTGAGGTGGACTGCAACAGAAGATGATCACTGCTCTCTGGAACTGGTTTGCTGTGGAAAAATTGAGATGAGTGTGTGCAGTATTTTATGCTGGCTTTGGATGGATTTTCTACCTGGACTTCTTTGTGTCTGACTTCCAAGCCTGCCCGTACATCCCTTTGGAGAATGGCTTGCAGGAGTAGAGCAGGCAGGAAGGAGGTGAAGGTTCACTGTCTGCTGAAGCTCTTTTAGCTTTCTTTCCAAAACCCCCAGGGAGACAAGGGGGGAGGTGATGTGGGATCAAAAGCAATAATGGAAAAGCATTCACAGGGGTGATTTTTTGAGATGAATTTTTTTGTTAGAGATATTTCTTTATTTTTTTCCCTCTAATACGCACCTGCTGAGCTGAAATCTAAATGTACCTGGTCAGTGCAGAGCATTGCAAACCTACAGTCCAACTGTCCCAACCATTTATTGCCTTGTCATTTTTTACCCTATCCAGAGCAGGAATGCTTCCCACAAATGAGTACACCCTTGCCAACCTCTCATATACAGGCACTCTCAAACCTCTTTATAGATTTAAGAATACAGCATCCAAGAGCTTTAAGACACTATTGCTTCAGAAAGAAGGGAAAGCTGCCATCTGTTTCTTCCTTGCTACTCACTCCAAACGGCAGGAGAATACTTTCTCTGACCCAGTTCTTGCCATATTTCCCCCCTAAAGCATCAGTTAGAATTAAATGTCAGTGTGTTATTCACATGGGAAAAATAAGGTAATTTATTTACATGCCTCTATAGTGGAACAGCATGTTAGAGAAGGTAGCTAAGGAGGGCAGTTCGTGTCTCTGAAAGAATAGGCTGCTTATTTAAGCATTAAAAAGAAGTAAAAAAAAAAAAAAGAGGTAAAAAAAAAAATCTGCATTCCCCTTTCCATGCAGCTTTGAGAAGATGGAGTATTTTATGCTTAAGAGTCATTTTGTCAGCTGGCTGGCAATGTGTTAAAGATGCTATAATGCGGGAGAGCAGAACTGTGGTGGCTTTCCCCCTAATCAAATGGCATAGCAGGGAGAAAAGCACAGCTGTAATTCTGAGGCTTTGAAATCAGCAAAGCTGCAACAACAGAGGCTGCAGTCTCACCTGTAGCTGAGAGTGAGACAGTGTGCTGCATTCAGCCTATCTCCCTTTCAAAAAATTGTATTGCAGCAGTCTAAAAAACAGCCAGCCAAATGCAGGTACTGCATCTTGGGGTGTTCCTAGGGAATGAGGGACCGTACTAATGGTTTTTGTTTCTTTTTTTTAAATAAGAGAGTCCTGCAGTTACACAGTGAAGTCTTTAATTACTGTGAAAATCAAGTACCTATACAGAATAGGTTGGATTTCCCACTGGACCAAGAGAGGGTGAATTTAAGAGGGAAAGCAGCAGAGTTTGGCTCAGTCTCTGTCAGGGGGGCTTTTTCTGGTTTTTACAACTGTGCTACTGGCTTCTCTGGGTGTAAGATTAGGTTTTCGAGGAATTTTTACTTGTGGTGTCAGATAGAACCATACCCAAGCCTTCAGAAATCCCCCTCCCCAAGCTTTACCCTCTAAACCTTGAATCCTGTCCTTTAAAAATAAAATCTTTATAACCTTGTGGTGGGTTGACCCTGACCAGAGGCCGGATGCCCACCAAAGCCTGAAGGTGGGTTGGTGGGGGTCATAAAGGGACAAAGAAAGACTCTCCTGAAATGTGTCTCCTTTGAAGTAGCAATAGAGATAATTAGATGGATGAGAATTATCTTTCAATTCAGGATCTTTACTTGATGAGTTTGAATTTAATACAAACAAGCAGCATACTTGGGTTTGCTGAGAGCTGTCAGTATTCTCTTGGTGCATGGAAAGGACAGCAATTTTTCTTTTCATACATCATTTACAAGCAACTGCAATGACTCCACAAAGTCGGTACAACTCCCTAACACAAAGCAGAAAAATGTACAAAGGGAAGAAAAGGATATTTTGTTGCTGGTTTTTAAATAGAAGTTCTCTGTATGCAGAGTTCAGCTGCATTGGGATGGAATCAAAGGGCCAGTACAGAGGAATTTTTTTCACCTTCTGGAATTTGGATATCTAGCTTTTCTGTCAATTATCAGTACTCTTTATTTACTGAACAATGCCTCATATGAAGATAGCAAGGTAATTTGATATTTGCTTATGAAAAGCCCATTTCTAAAGCAGTGGTACTGGAATTTTCAGCAGTTTTCACAGAGACCGTTTGACAGAACTTCAAAGAAAACTGTTCTTGAACAAACAGCCATTCGGAATAAACCTGTGTTTTCTATAACCTGGGGAGAGGAAATTTTCACTGAGATGAAAATTAGAGAAACAAAGCTTCAGGCCTTTTATGCACGGCCCAAGCACCAGAGCTTTCTCCTCATACCCCCTCCTCACATGTAAAAGCCACATTTTTTTCTGTCAGCCAGCAGCCTCAAAGCAGCGTCATTCCTGTAGCTCAGAAACGATTTTCAGATCAGGCTGGAATCCAGTCTTCCCACCCATCCTCACTATTCATTTGCTGGCATAATGAAAGGTCCAGCTATTTACAGAGTGAAAATTTAGTTACTCCTTTGATGTAAGACAACATTCCTCAGCATGATTTCCTGCTGTGTGGGAAGGCTCCTGTTCAGTCCCAAATGTCTCTGTTATCCCTTTCTGACTATGGCATTCCAGGTAGACAAGAAGGCAGATGAGATAGGCTTGCATCTTTCCCAAAAGTGCCCTAAGCTTAACGCTTCACGATTGAGAGATACCAGCGAGCAGAGCTTTGTCCCTACAGCTGAGGCAATGGGCCAAGCAGATATGCAGAGTTTTGAGAGGGACCAGTCACAGAGACTGAGCAAAGGAGAGATAAGAGGTATCGTGTAGGAGAGAGAATAAAAGGAGAATGAAGCAGGGAAAACTCTACATGCAACAGAGCAGAGAAGGGTTTAGAAAAAATCCTTTGTGCTTGTTAAGATTTTTGTAAATCCCAGTCTGCTTGAACATGGGCTTGTCCTTCAGAAAGCAAAATGCCTGGCAGAGGAAGAAGTGGTTAGAAAATTACCTTCTTACATTAATTCCCTGGATAGAAAGAAATTTACTTGTAAAGGTGTGTTTTTAAAGATCTTCTTATAGGTCTTATCAACTACAGCTCTATCTACAAGACTGTGGAAATTGCAATGTTTGGCGTTTTTTTCACACTCTACCTCTGAGATTCATTGTCAAGTGCCCACAAAGAGCTTCAAAAGCATTTATCCATCTTTCACCAGTATGACAGACCCTGTTGCTATTCTGTTGTCCTCCAGATACTCCTGTCTTAGAAAACCTGGATCTCTTAAGAAAATGTTGTTTTCCTGTTCTTTATACAGCTGAGCAAGATGGAGCGATATTACACCGTGTGACACAGATCACAAAGTGGGTGAGTCCTCCCTTTCCTACCTCTGCCTCTAAAACGTCTCCTGTTTTGCTACTACATTGTTACCTAAGTATTAACCAAGATTGCATGTGAGGTTCACATGTGAGCTTATTATGCAACCAATATTAACAATCATTATAAAAATTAGTCTGGCTCTGGCAGTCAAGTGGTGCTAAGCTGTCAGTGATGGGCTGAATTCAAGGCCACACAATTTATGTTCTGAATATCTGAAAAACTTCAGGCTGTCTTAAAACCTTAACTTTGCATACCACTAATCTTGGAACAAGCTACTGAGGCAACCTTGTCACTGTAGTTTTCCAGATTTTCTGATTGTATCTTAGTTAAAGCTTCATTTCTGCAGCCCATCACTTTTAGCCATCAGTATGTAGTATACCTAAGCTTTGCACATATCAAAAAGGATATGCACAGAGATAAATTGCCAAGGAAAGATAAGTTCAAGGGGCAGACTTTCAAAGGTATTTAGATGATAGAGGGGCACACTGAGAGAAGAAATGATCAGAGGAATTACAAACTGACACGTGTTTTGGAATTCTCGGTCTTTAAAATCTGCCCCAAGCTCCTTAATTATGGAACAGGTCCACAAGGAAAACTGTAACCTATTTCACTTTGTTCAACTCTTTCTGGTTGGAAGGATTTATTAAGCCAATGTCAATATTCTTCCCATCAATTTTGGAATGTCTGGCTCTTTGTTGAAACAAGCTATTAGCAGCAATAAAAAGACACAAGACTAGAATAATTTGTGTAGAGTTCTCTTGTGTGAAATATTCGCAATAGTGTGAAGAAACCAGTAAGTAATATTATACTCACGGCTTACTTTGGCTCACAGGTGGCAGCAAAATCAATTAACTACTTCTATCCATAGGAATTTATTGACTTCCACCCATTTTAGAAAGAAATGTGACTTTCAGTTGGTAAAGTTACAAAATGCTTGTCTCATGCTGTGCAGTTCTGTGATGTGCTGCAAGTCATTCTTTCTGTACCACCCTGGCTCTGGGGCAATGTGCTTCATCTGGTTATTCTTTCTCAGAAGGCAGAAGCTCCACCAGTACTGAGAATCTTCCTTACTTGAGTGAGCTGCTAATCTGTGTTCTCATTTGAAGTTTCTCAAACTACTGGTTGGTAATGCGACTTATTCTAATTATTTTTTTCACAAAACTCGAGTCAGCAAAATTTGCAATGACTCGTGTGAATCTCATAATACCATGAGCAGTGGGAAAGTGTGTTTTTGCAGATAAGGCACCCCATGCTACTCATTTAACTCAGTAAGATACCCACGCTGTGAACCTGGCACCGTTGCAGAGAAGGATATGGGAGAAAGAGGACAACTTGCTATAGCAGGTAGATCACTGCACATACATTTAGGCAATCATTTAATGGCGGCTCAGTTAAACAAGCTGTCCCTCACCTTTTGTTCTCTTATAGATGTTTATGTTGCTAATTAAGCTGTGGGTTTAGGTCTGCAAAATAATGAGGCTCTTCCACCTGCTGATGTCAAAAATATCTGAGTGTTTGCTGATACTTTAAATAAAAGCAGGTAGGAGAGCTGACTGGAGTAACTGACTGGTTGCCCACAAGAGTCATTTCAGGGTGAATGCAGGACAGGCTGGACTGGCCTAGAAATTTAGAAAGGAATGTTGATTTTTCCAGAGATTGCTGACTGGAATGTTTTCCTGAGAAGTCTCTAGCATTTGGTAGTGTTCCTCACTCTAGGTGTAGTATGTACTAAGCCTACATCTGGGTTTTCATAAGGGAGCAGATTGTGTGTGTCTCTCTCGTATAGTCTAATTAAAATAACTTGCATACATATGTCAATGTTCCCACTGAGTCTTATGGTATTTAGCTAACTGGTTTTCATTTTGTTGAATGTAGACTGGGACAGGTTTGTGTTTCTAAGCTTTTGTGGCTGACAAAGTTTTAATTGGATATATCACAAGTGTTGTGTTTAATTATTTGAACCCTATGGCAGTGACAAACTCAAATCTAGATTGTGCTGGTATTTTGCTTTACATCTAAATATCTCTAAATGTTTTGAAGACCTGAAGCTGTATTTTGGGCTACGTATTTTGATTCTGGGACACCTCTGAGGAACAGTCCAGGTTTACAGAGGAAAGCTGGCAATGCTATACATTGCTCTTGCCCTTTTCCGCTCCTTCAGACTTTGACCCTGAAACAAAGCCAGCTTTGCAGTGCAGTTGATCACTAGCTATCAAAGATGAGTTGTAAAACCTAGGCACTAAACACTTGCTATGAAGTTTTTTTCCAGGGTAAGACCATTAACCTAGATCTGCTGGCCAAATTCCAATCTTTGTATTTAAATTCTTATTTTAGTTCCTCTGGTAGTTTCAGTTATCATGATCTTCACCCTCTCTCATCTCTGCAGCTTCCATGTGACATTTCCTTGCTTACTTCAGCAGAAGTTGCAGATAACTAGTTTTAATTCAGCAATGAAGCGTGCATTTTACAAGAACATATTGCTGCTAAAAAGATGTTCATGTTATCTTAATCATATGTTAGGTTAAAGTCTGGATCAACATATAGGGATGAAATAATATATTTGCATTTCTGAAAGGATAACATAGCTTTTTGCTAACTACTAAATCCAACTGGGAACTGCTGTATCAAACTATCTGAAATGAATGGGTTATTAACAAAGTAAGCTATTAAAGCCCTGTGTAATGAAAAGGATTACATGTCCTTGTATAAAATGGATTTCAGCAATGGGTTAATATGGCCTGTATCTACTGTCTAAAAGTAGATAAAATAATGGAGCAAAAATAGGTGTGATATAAAAAGGTGACTAGTCAATGACTTAATGTGTGAAAGGAAGTAATGAGAGTGAAGAAATCAATATCATAATATAGATAGGTTAGCGTGGGTTCAAGCAAGAGGTGATGTAGCTTTTTGATAATAGATTACCTGGTTCAAATCCAGATTACAAGGCAAATTCCGCCTTGACATAAATCATTTATTTAAAACCATAAACTTTGGGAAGTCGAATTTGTCCCTGTCTCAGTGATAACTCAAATTCATTACTGCACACAAGTGAAAAATTGAGAATGAATACGTTATCTGTTCAAATTTTACTTATTTTTACAGTCATAAACTGGTTAAAAACTTCCTGATTATTTTTCATAGTCTTATATCCAAAGAGATTTTTCTAAGATTAAGGGAACTAATTTTTTTAGTTGTTAGCTTTTACAGTCTAATACGTGCTTCATGGCTCATGAAAAGTGAATATGAACCCACTGGATTACTGTACAAACTGGATTACTTACCTGGACTTTTTTGGAAGCTATTGCTGCTTTGAACTGCTTTACAGGAGAAACTGTCTGCATCAGGGACCTCTACAGCATTTTTGTCAAAGTTTCTTCTGGCTCTCATTCGTTGTGCCCAGAAACAGGAGTTTGCATTTTCATTAAAAATGACCAAAAGTAATATCAGAAAGTTGGTTTTTACTACTGAGCTCCTGATTCAGGCGAAAACTGAGTGATCAGAAGGAATTTTATTATTTAAGATCTGTTCTGAAGAGGGATTTATTTAAACACAGCATTGAATTTCAGAATCTAAGAGGGAAGAACAAAGAATAGGAAGGAATGAAGATTCATGAATATCCATGATTGCAGCCAAGTTCTACAAAACCAGTACAAATAGCTTAGACTCTACTGCAGTATTAGTCTCTGGGCCAGCTATTTAGCACATTGAAAATGAGGTAACTTCTCATCCTTTGTAAAGATAAACCCTTCACCACAAGGTCAAGAACTATGAAGAAAAGGTTTGTATTGTTGATGTTTGTTAACGTTAGAAGCAGCAGGCTAAATTTAGCCTTCAAATGACTTAAAAATCTGATATAATTACTGCTTTTTTTTCCCTAAGCAATACATTCTTTTAGCTTGTAAAAAAGAGCTGCAGCAAAGCTGCCACACAAGCATGATGCAGGAAATAGACCTTAATCAGTATTTCAATCAGCCACCTGTGGGTGACAGGGAATTGCTAGTTAGGGGTTCTCCCAGGTAAATAAAAAGCAGCTTGTTTCCTTTATTTGAAGGAAGAGCTGTTGGAAAGTTTACTTCTTTGGGAATTTCTTTATTTATATAAGCAATAGTGCTCTTCAAAAAAATGGAGTATTTAGTGAATTCAGTCTGAGCTTTCAAAAAAAAAAACCCCAAAACCCTGTTTAATTTTGACTGCTAAAGGGAATGCTAGATGTTTACATATCAGATTCAGGCTGATATTAAGTGAGTACAGCCCCATCAATTACCAGGGGGCCGAGCCGAGCGATACACACCATGTGACAATCACACCCACACTTTTGCAGGCAAGATTGGTTTGGGTATTTTTATTCTTTTGTTGTTCAGAATTTCTTATCCAAAGAAAAACGAGTAGCTGTAGTTTCTTGGCGTTGACACTGCTGTGACCTCATTGATTGAATGAAGGTTGCTATGGTATAACTGCAGAATCTGTTTGGTGATGTATAGGGTATCACCACTGAAATCCCATCATCTGCCAGATACCGCACAGTGATAGCATTTTCCCTCCCGCCTCCCACCTTCACACAGTGGCATATGGTAAATGTTGCAATCACTGACCTTTAGTGACTATGAGTGTGTCTTCAAACTACCCTCTTTCATTTATTAAATCATTCCTTTTTTCAGCTTTGGGACTTGGTTGCACACCAAACTTAATAGGATCATTTACTACTGTGGGCTTCTCCTTAGAAGAACTGACTGACTTGTCCTTTGAAATCTGCTAAAAGTTAATTACAGGCCGACTACAGTTTTCTCTCCAAGGGACACAAGGTCTCCCTGGGGCACCCCCCGTGCCAAAATGGTGGGGTCAGAGCAGCCTGCAGGCAGCGTAGATGGTGACCTGAGTCTGGGGTCCTGCTGGGTGCGGTTGGGTGGCTGCTGCTCGTACAGGAGAAATGTCTCAGCACATGGTGACTGGTCTCATCTGCTTCCAGAAATTTTGTGTTAGGCTTTTTGCAGACAGTTTTGAGTGCGGCTTAGACCTGTAACTGAAAGGTCCTGGTGACTCAGGATGAGGTGAGGACCACGGGCAGGATTACTCACACGTTGCCTGTCCACCAGGAACAAGGGCAATGTTAATGTCACACTAATGGCAAAGCCGTGAGCACTCCGTGAGGTATGAGGTGATTCAGCTAACCACAACAAAACAGTTTTGTGTAGAATGTGTCAGCCTAGAGAAGTGGGGGAAAATATGTCACAGCAATATAAAACCACATCTCCTGTGGAACTTTACCAGGGAAGTCAAAAGCAGGATGCGAGGTGAACGGCTGGGTGCTAGCATGGGAGAGGTCCATTTGTACACTGCTGTCCCAGGGCAGGAGAAGAGCTTGACCTGTGCTTATTCTGCTTCTGGATATCGGAGGAAAGAGGAGCTAGTCATGTGCTGAGCAAGGATGGCTGGATAAGAGGGAGCAATTTGTTTGCTTCAGTACTGAGGAGAAGACAAATGTCTGTAAAGAGCAGGAATAAAAGTCTGTTTGCTCTAATATAGCTAACAGACACTAGGAATTTTCCAGCTCCCCTTTTACCCCCAGTATGTGAATTTTGCTCTTACCAGTTTATTTAAATGCTGGTAAAACATAAAAGCAAAGCTTTAATTTCTTCTGTCCACGTGGTATCTAAAGCTTTCCTTGCTGGTTTCTCTGTTCTCTCTGAAACTGGTAGAGATGCCATCCTTCATATCCTGGATTTGTGCTATTAAGATCAACCTGAACTGACATGAGGGAGTGTATCAGCAATGAAAAAGTCCTGAATTCCTGGATTTAAGGTTGTCAAATCTCTGAAACTCCTCCAGGGATCTAAAGTGCACAGTAACACTCATACATACTATGGGTACATTAGAGCGTTCCTCCTAAATTTCACGTGGGGTTTCCGCTGTTATCCAGTGACGTGCCTATACTGGATATAATGCTCTTTTATTCTTTTGCATTAAATACATAAAACAGGTATAGTGGTATGAACAAAAGTAATTGTCTAGTCATTTTACTGCATCATATGCAAAAGCCAGCTGATACATTCTAAGCTGCAGAACAAAGAGAAAGGAGGAGGAGAAAGATCGTTTGTGAAACTGCTATTTCTCCAATGATCTGTCAACATATTTTTCCTTAAAGGAAGTTTTATATCGGTGCCTGTCACGTCCACTACATTCTGCCAGTGAAAAGGGTTGTACTGATCCTTTGAATTGAAATTAAGTAGATATGTAAGGGTTTAGTTATAAAATAACAAGGTTTTTCACTGGTAAGGAAATCTTGTTTTCTCTGTTCCTGCTCTCTGACAGTTGGTTGGCAGAGAAAGGAGGAATAATAAGTTTTAATTATATCTCCCCAAACAAGCAGATTTGAAAGCAATGCAGGGATTACATGAGAATAAAATCCCTTCAAGCATTAACTGTCGCTGGTAAAAGGATGTTAGATATAATCCTATAAGGTTAGATGTCCAGACATCCTGGTTTAACCAGGACAGTCTAATTTTTAATTTAACGTTCTGTCATCCTGATTATTTTCTTTGGGAGGCTCGTGTGTCATGTTTGCCTTTGTGCCATACTCAAGAGTGGCACAATCATGAAAATAACACTTTAAATCATCATGCAGCTTTTCTCCTCCAATTTCATCAACCAGCATCACATGTCAAAATGCATTGAACATCACAAGCCAGGAGAATAGGAATTGTATTATCTTCTGCATTAAAAAGGAATAGATAAGCAAGAGAACAAAGGAAAAGTAATAAAGAGGAGTGGGGAAAATAACTACAGATCTATACATGCCTTTTTTTCTTTATGAGGAAAGATGCCCGTGACAATACACAATACACTTGTCACTTGCTTGTTAACGCAGAGCTTGAACTAAGCCAGTTCCAAAAAGCTTCAGGTGCTGTCCCCTTCAGACACTTCTTGGTTGGCAGGAAACTGGTAAGCAAATGCCAGTGGAATAGTTAAGAAGATGGAAAGATTTTTTTTCATTCCACCCATGAGCTTTCAAACTCCCTCAGACAACAGATGGGTGATCCAAATTGGGTCTAATAAAGCAAGGATAGATATTTTTTCTGAGGCTAGAAGAAGTTTGGTCAGACTTAACAGAGTGTTTATTGTGCTCTTGCAATTTTTGGTTTTAGGCTGGAAGCAGAAAAATCTGCTCAAATTCAGTGTACTGTTCTGAAACCAGAACAATATTGTGAATCACATGAGAAGCAGATCCTTTGTGATTTCTAGACAGTACAGGTTCAGAAAAGCATCTGAACTCCTTCAGGATTTTCTGATCATCCAAGCCTGAGGCTTTGCTTTTTTCATCCTCCGTCCTCCCTCAGAGTCTCATTGTGAGAGTCACCGAGTGCTCCCTCTGTCCAGCTTCACTGTCAGGTTAGAACATTCATTACCTCTGAGAAGATGCGAGTGCTTTGTAGGATAAGATCTTGAAAATGCCATGGTCAAGAGGCAATGCACATGCTTTTAATAAACATCTGACTAAACCAACTAGTTTTCTTTTAGAGCCAAATTTTCTTTTATAAATCATTTAAGTCTCATGATGTATTGCTCTTACACCCACATGTTCATCACCACTTCTCTTAAGTCAGGACTTATACCTGTGATTCATTTGGAATTTCCCAGGTGCTCAGAGGCTGTGTGCACAGAGACAGCATCTCAGCCGGCCTCAAGGATTTACTGAAGGTTTAACTACTGTACAATTTACTCTCCCCTTAGGGTAGACAACAGTGAGTTTAATAGATGTCTTGTTGGATGAATAGGACATGTCATCCT
Organism: Caprimulgus europaeus; assembly: GCA_907165065.1. The sequence continues at coordinate 15,943,939 of OU015538.1, read as the reverse complement.
TAGACTTGGGCCAGGCAGTGTGTGCAGGGTCTGTCAGTTGTTACATCCAGGCTGCTTTGCAAATATGCAAGCTCAGGATAATGTGCTGAAGTACAGTGAAACATGTCAGTCATACTGAGGGAGGGTCCTCTGGGAGCTCTCTCAGTGAAAGAAAATACTGCTGCAAGAATTAGAGATGAGGTGTGAGCAAAGCATTACCACTCTGAGGAACTAAAAAAGCCCTTTCTTAAGTAAAGAACATTCCTGACCTACAGCTACGGAGTCAGTAGTCAGTGACACTTGAAAACCACTGATCCTCAAGCATTCATCCATGTTAGATCCCGGGGTAGGGCGGTGAGAAGGCCATGTCAGTAAACACTGGAGATCTGTTCTTTCTTCACACACTTGTGAAATTCCAGCTGGTGCTTTCACACTATGGTGCATCCACAGGAAGCCAGTGCAGTAAGAAATGGAAGGAGCTCTCTCCATCTCAGCACAGCCAGCTGGAAACAGTTAAGCACTGCAGTAGAGAGGGAGGAGGCAGTTACTTGTACTAGAAAGATAACAGCAGGAACCTTCGTGTAAGATGTACAAGGGTGGGAGAGGCTGGAGGGATGGCCAGGTCTCTTCCATCACATCATGTTCTTGCAAATGCAGTGGTAAAATATCCAGGGTGGACCCACAGTATCTCTACTGTCCACCTCCAAACAGAATAAGAGGTGGATAAATGGTGCTAGGATCCATTAATCTCTGTTTCTCTCCTTTTTGCATATTCTGGCAGGCTCTCAATAGTTGGATTTTGCTGTCAATTTTTATCATTTTTATTTTACATCAAAGAATGGAAGAAAGAAGCTTTCTGTTCTGTCTGAGCAGATGAGCTCATGGGTAAATGAGCAAAACCAGACCACTGAAATCCCAGTGCTCTGAAGTTTGATGGTAGCCAAAATGACAGGGGACAACTTTCCATTTGGGCAGGACACCCTCTACCACCCACTACTAATCATGTCGTTCAAGAATATAACTCAAGATGCTCTGGACCAGATTGTGGTTTGAGATGCACCTATTTAAATCTGGCATCAATCTTTCCTTCTGCTTCTATATTAATTAATGTCTTGTGGGCTGTATTTCTGCAGCTAGATAGTAGGCTGCTTTGGATCCGATTTATTTCATGGATCAGGCAATTTAGTTCTCTTTGAAGTTTCCATTGTGATTTATATTTGGATGTGCCTTAATATAACTGAGAATTAAAAATGAGCATTTATGCCTTTTTATTATTATTATGTCTTTGTGATTAAATGCTTGTCTTTAATAGCGGGTTGTAACCCAGGAGGTCCTTTCCAGTCCTGCATTCCTCTACTGAAGGCAGCAGGATTCTGGGCCATGCAGCGTGACATGGATACAGAGCTTACAGTGTGGTGGCATGGAGAGAGGGAACAGATTTTTGAAGACAGCTTCAAGTGAGATTCCCTGTCAGCCACAAAGGGTGTTCAGCGCAGTGAGGGCAGTGCTGTCAGCCCTGCTGCTGATGACCCAGCTATTGCACTGTTGGCCGCAGTTTGGCTTCAAAACAAACGCTTCTTCTACATTCTCCATCTCCATGCCAGCACTGAGACAGAGTCCTGGGGCAGAGTCAATGAGGAGAGTTTTGTGAACCTTTAACCAGGCGCCTTTCTGCACGGCGTTATGCAGAAAACCAAACACATATCTCCCAGCCTCAGGCTGGACTCAGGCATGGTAGTTTGTATAACCACCAGCAGCTGTTCCTTTGCTGGCTGGGGCTCAATCTTCATTGAAGGCAATGGAGGGAGAAAGATTAAGTAATGCTGCAGGCACAGCTGCATCTATTTTTTCCCTTTATGGCATCACCACTTTGCCACTTGTTAAATGAATAGCCTCTGCTGATTTCTTCCCCCTTCTGTGCACTACAAAAGCAGGACGGGCTTGGACTCTGCTCTCCACCCCAGAGCAAAACAAACAGTTTGACTTCTTAACAGCCAGCAAATTAAGCAAGGCAGTTAAATAAGGCCACAAATTAGTCTGTTTTATCAACTTACTGAACTTTAGGTTAGAGCATTCCATGTTTTTCATCTGCAAAGGAAGTGCAGACTTCCCTGCCTCAGCTCAGCATGTCCATCTCAAAGCACTCCACTAGTACTTTCTGAATGTCACATCAGGCCTGGGAGTATGTCTCCAGCCAGTTGAGGAGAGCTTGGGGCACTGGACAGTGATCTTGGCTGTAACCAGGGCCAGATACCACTGAGACATCATTCTGAGTGTGCTCAATTTGACAGTGCTAAAGAGTAATCTGTGTGGGATGCACAGTACACTTGGGAATTCACTTAAACAGTGACAGTCTGTTTCTTCTCATCCCCTGCCCTCCTCCTTGTCACCACTGTTAGCCCAGTGTTGTGCCCCAGGACACAGCAAGCACTGCCAGTAGCACGTTGCTCTTGAGAAGTAGAGCTAAGCTTCACTTTCCTCTGTGTGTTGGTTGGGAGGTGCAAGGTCATCACTTCAGCCAAAATCAGCAGCATTAATTCGGAGGAGCCCACAGTACATTTTGTTATGTACAAAGAGAACTTGGTACAACTTTTCTCATGACAAACCTTTGGCTAGAGTAATAAAAATGCTCTGGCAGTGCACTTTGGGTAGGGTGGCTTCTGGATGCTCATTCAAGGTGAAGCTCTCTCTGAGTGGCTGTCCAGTCTGTCTCATTTAAGCCCTCACATATATATCATTACCCCTTAAATTTCCAAATACCTCTGAAGTGGACCTCCAGGTCCTTTCCCTCATCTCAAAAATTCCTGTCCTGACACTCACACCCTAGTTCATCCTTCAGCAGCCAAACAGCCCAGTGAAACTGTGATGCTACTGAAAGCCATAGTTCTCTTGTCTTTCCTGAGCCAGCATTTTACCTCCGTGTGTTTTCAGGCCTTCCAAAACATTTGTATTATAGGCAAGAGCAGCCACTTCTCTCTCTCCCTACATGGGATGTCACAGATTTTGCCATCAGGCTGCCACATATGCTCATATGGTCCTTCTTTCTTTGCCAATTTGTTTTACCCAGGGGTAAACCCTTTGACTGTCAGAGCAATTGCTGATTTACCCTGGAGAAGGGTAAATCAGATCCATGCGTCGTGAGTAGCGTAGCGTCAGGACCTTACCTTCTGTTTACCCAGAGAACGTTTAGGTGCTAAATAATGATTATAATAAAAAAAAATGCACTGCTTCAGCTGCTGAGATGTCCCCAGGAAGACAGCAAAGAGGCACAGAGGATTGAAAAGCACAGCAGTTTGAGAGTAGAAACATTTGGGATGATTAACTGGTACTGTAGAAGGTCGTGGCAGAAGCATAAAGAACATGCTGTGGAAAACAGTGATTCTCTTCCATAAATAAAACAGCATTGTGATCTTAAAGAAGCAGGACTTGGAAACAAGCAGATGATGTAAATAAGTAAGTAGCAGGGGGAATGTGAGAATATCAATCAAGAAATTAAGCCGACAGCATAAATAAGTAGGCAGCCATAGCCTGGGGGGTGGATAGAAGAACATAAAGTCAAGCAAATATGTCAGTGGAATAGTCGAGAGAAAAGAGAATCTGTGCTATCAAGACAAATGGTGCAGTGGAAAGAGTCTGAAAAAGAACTTCACCACAAATACTAAATTCATGATAAGCAGGGCTGGCCAACAAACAAATTAATATAAGGGAAGCATAGGTCACAGTTGAAGAGGCAGTATAGGATCCTTGCCTCTGATAAAACTACATTAGCCACAAAAACTGATTCTGTATTTAAGTCACTGGTTTTATATCTTGGGATTTTTTTAAATACCACACACTATATAGACTGTAAATGTGCCTAGGGAGGAATGCATTATGGATATATAACTGTCAGTTATTCTTTACGTTTCTAAAATCCTTCACTTTGAAAACCCATAAATGACCTGTAGGAGGACATTCTTGAAGCAGGCAGCCGTCATTTTTGTTTTTGCTTTTCAGCTGTATCACTAGCAAATACTTTTCTTTGCAACTAATAGTCTTTGGGGGATGTATTTGAATATTTAAAAAAAAGGGGGGGAGAGGTCAAAAGATGTGTGTGGTAAACTTGTTTTTGTCATTTGATATTTTCTTCCATAAACCATCAAGCTTTTTAACTAGTTCCATTTGGCCTAGTAAGCCTTCCTTAATTCTTTTTCATTAACAAAAGCTGTAGAAAATATCACTAGTGACAAATCAGGAGGTGTTTGAAGAGGTGTTCTTTGTTCACGAGAAAGCGTATGTGTGAGAGGATAGTTTGGTGCAAAAGTTATATATGCAGTCAAAGAAAAAGAAAAGAAACTCTGTGTTTTTAACAAAGAAAAAGTGGCTTATTTGAGATTAACTTAAAAATTTGCTGAGAATAACAAAAGATAGGATAAAGCAGGCTAGACTGAGAGAGGACCCCCATGGCCATTGAAAGTAGTGAACATGATTCAGAATTTTTTCAGACCCTTTTACATCACTGAAGAGAAGCTTTATGGGTATTGGCTCGTTCATTGGCACCCACTCACAGAAATGAGCCCCCCATCTTTCTCCAGAACCAAATTTTGGATTGTTTTCCCCTTCAGAGCCAGGTATCATTCACCACTAGACTTTGAGACTCTAAAAAATAGGAGAATTACGTTATTTCTCTAGATTTTCCTCTTACAAATCATTATTTTCCTGCATTTGCTCTTGAGAAAACCTTGATTAGGTCTAGTTTGAGCCTAAGAAATTTTGTGACCTTTCAGGGCTGGGCCCCAGGGTTCTCCTGTTCAGAATACAAAGCTTGCTAATAGGTTGTGAGGGCATTCGTTGTATCTTTAGTTCTTGTAGGAGTTGTGTGTGTTGGAGGGTGGATGCCTTTAATCAGCGCTCTGGAGGCTCACTGCTCCAAGGCCAGCAATCTGCTTGCTCTGTTTACTACAATGGGTTTTGGTTTTTTCCCGAAGAAAACAAAGTGAAATGATCACATTCTGTGACAGTCCACTGAGTTTTTCAAATCAGCTTCAGTGTGCTGGCTAAGGATCTTCTTGTCTCTTTATTTTTATTTTTATTTTTTCTTTTCCTGTGGTCTTTACCTCATGAACTTATTTAACGTGGTTAGAAAATCTTCTATTCTTCTACTTTGAATTAAGTTTCATTCTCCAGAGAGTGCAGATCTCTGTACTTTGTGGAGTTTGTCTGCTAGCCTGTGCAATACAACTTTATGTTTTCAGTTGCTTCGTGCAAACTGCATCCCCAAATACAGACACAAAACAAGGCAGGAGATAGAATATGACATAAATTACAGAAAACACTCGCTCAGAGATAACATTTGGAAAGAATACGTATAAGCAATCAATCACAAAGCTCAGGGGTAAGCTCTCTGGGACACAGCCTTTTCTGTGTTCAGAGCTGTATTCACATAACAGCAAAGCCCCTGTCCACAGCGGGATTTCTAGGCAATACTACAATACAAATAATAATAATAAAAAGTAAGGTGTTTAATTCATTGTAATTCCGAGCAAACTCTGCAGAGAATTCTCTAACAGCAGAAGATAAACAACTTAAAAAGAAAGGCACTGTAAACTTGATTCTGCTTGCTCACAACTGTGATAAAAGTTATTACCAGTTTAGACTGGCTTATCAAAGAGGAATATCAGGTATATCAATAAGTAATTGATAAAGAAAAACCAGCACTATTTATTAATTAGCACCTATGACTTCTGCACAGAAGACTTTGCAGAAGAGGCAACCTTACAGCCTGGCCAAGTCCTGTCATTTATCCTTTATACTTTTTTAGATAGGGGTTTTTTTTGTTTGGTTGGTTAGGTTTTTTTGCTTTACCTGACTGAAGTTTTTAAGGTCCAGGGTGATTTTTTTCATTACCAATCCCAGCTTTTTCCTATTCTTTTTACCACCATGCTAGGATTAAAGATGTAGGTTCTCTGTGAACGTGGCTTTGTGTTTGAACAAGAATCTTGAACTGAGATCTCTCCAGGCACCAGGACAGAGCAGGAGATGGGTTGTCCTGTTCACTTGCTGGAGCAGCTGCAGGTGACACATTTATGGGTCAGGTCAGTGCAGGATAAAATATTTGGCTCCTTGTTTTCTTTAGTCCAGTGCTTTGTCTTAGGTCATTGGTTTTGTGAAGACATTAATGAGCATCTTTACACTTTTGTTGAATAAAATGATGCTTCTATAGATCTAGTCAAATAGAGAAATTTTTTTTAAATCTTAAACGAGCACTTTGTTAAGATTCCTTCTCATTGTAGTTCAGTCACTGTAGGATAGGAGCTTTTTTAATAAAAATACAGTCAATTCTCCTTCAATGTTGCTAGCAAACAAAGATTGACTGTTTTTAATGTACATTTCAATTTACGGTGCTTTTGGAGGCCATGAGGGAAATATATAGTCCTAACCGCTTAGCTGAAAGTCGTTGTTATGTCAATACAAAATCATTATAATAAAAAACTCCTGTCGGCTCTGAACTTAAAAATCTAGAAATAATTTGATACGTATTTTATACAAATCCATAGCTTACCTCAGTTGGAAATGGTATTATGGTTAGCTCCATTATCATTATTGCAAACTTATGATCATAATCATGGCACCCCTGCAGAATGAATTCTGAAAGGCACTGCAGCCCCTCACTGCTGACAGGGCAGGTTCTGTGGGAGGCTTTACATCGAGGTAATGGATCTAGTTAATGTATTGTTGAACTGGCTAGGACTGGGATGGAGCAGTCAGTCTGTATGGCTGGGCTTTGCCCCCACAACCTGAATGGATTGACTCTTCTGACAAAGCAGTGGACTCTTAGAGCAAAGCATGTTGGAAAGGACCTCTGGAAACCACCTGGTCAAATCTCCTGCTAAAGGTGGGCCAGTTAAATCAAGTTGTTCAGAGCCCTGTCTAGTCAAGATCTGAATGGCTCTTAGAATGGAGATTTCACAACCTCACTAGGCATCTGTTCCAGTGTTGGACTGGTGACATTTTTTTTTCCCCAACATCTACTCAGAATTTCTCTTATTGCAACTCTTGTCCACTGTCTCTCATCCTATCATCCAGTGGTCCAGCTCTGACTTCTCTGCACCCTGCCATCAAGCAGTTGAGGACAGCAATGGGATCCTCTCACCCTTCTCTTTTTGAGACTGGCCACACCCAGTTTTCTCAGCCTCTCCTTTTGCGTTATGTGCTCCAGTCCCCTAACCAATGTGATAGCCCTCTATTCCCTGTTCTTCTGCACTGCAGGAACCATGATTTGGGGTGGAAATTGAGGACTTCACAGAACTTAATACCTGGAAAAAGAAATTGGGATTGGTACAGCTCCTCATAGAGAAACTCACCTTTGTATCAGGGATGCTGTCAGGGCCAAAGGCCTCCTGCTTCTGGGGGTGGAGAGCTCATGCCTGTTACTCATGGAGGTTTCTGGCAAGGTGCTTAACTCCCCAAAACAGAGTTCAGACAGCTTTGGGAGATGATGTATGGCAGGGTAGCAAGCAGTTTTCAAGCTGACTGGATCAGGTGATGTGAGAGGAGGGTGAGGATGAGCTGTCAGTTAAAGAATGTAACAGCAGATTTCTAATATCTTTGGAAGGTGGGCAGGCGGGTTTTACTTTCCAGTAAGGAGAGGCTGAAGCAGAAAGCTGAGAGAACAAAATCCCCTGTATCGCTGAGCTCCTGGTGAAGCAGGAAACAGGTCCTTTTAGTAATGAACTCCTCAAAGAGATTAAGGAATTTTGAAGGTAGCATCTATCTCTAGATTCAGCTCCACACGTGACAAATGCTTTTGCTGTGAGAGTGAGCATCTGACCTTTTCCTTCCCATCTCTCCTGCAGCTGCAGTGCTCAGCCTACTCATTAACAGTGCCTAGGTATTAACCTCAGAATAATCCAAAAAGAGAAGCTCAGAGAAAGCTGAAGCCTCGGTTCTGAAATACTCTGTTGCAGGCTAAATGGATGGAGCTGCTACTGTGTTCCTCCACCCAGGAGAGTTCCCATGCAGATGACCTGCGTTTTGGAAGCTACCAGTATAACCCTTTTGAAAGCACTGATGTGAATATACCAGAATTATTTTGGTTGACCCAGTAAAGTCTGTAGGTGTTGTAAATCATTGAAATGGCTTAGGCCCCTTGGCATAAGTCAGAGAGAATTGGCAGAGGTCTTCAGTAGGCCTCTTCTCCTTGAGAACTTTAGACAAAACAATTCTAATCAAGCTGGGAAAGAAAGGGAGTATCCTGTTTTTGCCCTTTGAAGTTCAACTGAACAAACACCGCCTGTTGTAACGAGGAGGGAGTTCTCGGGAGGATGGATAAGCCAATCAGTGTGGATTTATGGGAGCGTATGTGGGCTTGGTTAACGGATTGTGTATAGGAGACATGTGTGTGATCAATAAATGGGGAAGTCTGATGATTCTCATATTGAGCGTCCGGATTTTTTCCCCCCGTCGCAACATGTAGGATATGTGGATCCATAGCTTTACATGTGGCATGAACAGAAAATAAAGCACATCTTCCCACCTCTTTTCTTCTTTCCTATGCACAGGCATATGCTTAAGACGTAAGAAGTACAAAGCAAACGTTTGAAGGGGAAGGTGCTGGCAGGAGCCTGCTGACATCTCTGATGCTCTCTGACATTCTTGGACGCTGGTTCCTTGCTGTGGCTGTTGCAAGCACAGCTGCTGCTTGTTCAATTGCTGTCAACACCCCAATGCTGCTGGTGGAGAGCCTGTAGGAACCACAGAGCTTTGATTTTCTGGTAGCTGGGTGGAGAAACTTCCCGAGAGTTGTGCTTAAATACAAGTTGGAGTTCGGACTGGCTCCCAGAATATACCTGCATTTTGAATGATGATGGGAGCAGAGGCTTGCAACTCTCACAAATGGAAAGCTAGATGGTAGCAGCGACTGTTTACACAGCCTCACAGGTAATTACTTGTAATCTTTGAAGCATTAACATACCTAAGAGATTGTTAAGTTATAGCTAGCCAGAGTACAGGCGTAGGGTCCTATCCATTGTTTGTACCCAGCTCTCGCCGAAGAGCTGCTTTGTTTCCTTCCCTTCCTTTAACAGTTTGATTTGGGAAACAATAAAATCTACCTCTAAAATAGACTTTTACCTGATGCTGTTAAGATCATCCCCCTACTGTGCCTAATATTCAATAATTATATTTTAATTCATGCCTCCATATTTAATTGGCAAGTTAGGAAGCCTAGTTACAAACCTGGAGCCCAGCTGTCTTCTCTGGAGGCTGTGTCAAGGTGTGCCAGCATAGCACTGAAGCGAGCCAGGAGCTGGCACACCACTGCACAGCCTCCAGACATACTGAGAGGACTTACAAAAGCCTCTGGATGCTAGTTTCTGTTCGTTTTACAAGGCTCTTCAATAAATGATCAAGTACTGCTCTGTACTCTCCAGTAATCTGATATTCATCTTAAGGCAGTGATATTTGTCATGAGCTACCAGTTCCACTTTTTGCAGAAACAAAGGCCAAAGAGACCAAAGAGCTGCATGGCCATTTCATCTCCTTCCTGATAAAGCAATATTTTCTCCCTTATTTTTTCTCCATTCTGTAGTCACCTTCCACTATGATTTTTTCCAGCTTACATAAGGTAGGGAGGGTTAGTCCAGGTTACTCAGATGGGTGGTTTCTACGAAATAGCTGGCCTGCTGAATAATAATCTGTGTGATTCAATAGGTGACATTTTTCTCTGTGCTGCTAAAGATGCAGTATTTCAAACAACATGTAAAGCAAACTCTCAAGCACATACTATAATTAGATAGCTGAATACAATTCTGAAAAAGGTTGTCCCAATAAATTCCCATTTAAGGAACCTTCTGTGGACTATGATTCAGGAAAAGAAATATGAAAAAACCCCATACATTAGGTTTTTGTGTGATCATGTTTCTAGTGTGTTCCTCACCTGTTTGTATTTACTATTTTTCCTCCGGCTTCTGTAGGAAGTAGAATAGAAACAACAGTAGCTTATTTGATTAAATATGACTAAGCAATAGTCATGTGTTCAGTTCATTCATTTGCCAGCCTATAGAGTAAATAAAGAAAATTAGTGAATAACAATGTGTTAAGCAAGCTGAGGTTATTTTGAATTGCCAAAATCCCACAGATAAATTGTTTTTTTAATTTATGCACTTTTTTCCTGTGTTTTCTCCCTTCCCTCTTTAAATTCCCTTGTGGCTTCAAATGGAAGAAAGGATGTTGTCTAGTCCATGTCAGATGAACTTGCATAGTGCTAATGTGCCACAGCACACCTGCCTCACATGTGCTGGATGCATGTAAAATAATGTCTCCAAATAAACCCTTATGGAGGTTTCTCTGTATTCCTCAGGGCTACGTGAGGATGGTCAGAAGAACAAAGCCCACATGTCAAATTTCTGAAGTCAACCTGAAGGAGACACAAGGTGATCCTGTGCCTGTTAGAATTTACATTTCTAGTAATTCTGTTAAATCACCCAAGCAAGGGTTGTCCAACTCCAAGGCTCAGGAAAATCCTTTAGAACTGCTATGCTATCAGTCTGTTCCAGCTATTCCTAATCCTTCTCATCATTTCTCACATGAACAGTCTCACTGACTTCAGTTGGACTTCAGACCTTAGTTCAGGAATGGCATCGACGTGTGCCTCTCAAAGTGCAGCTTCTTGCACCTTCATTTGTCACTCAGCACTTCTTTCTCTATGGCTGTTTCAAACAGGTAAGTCCCCTTCCTCCCTGCTCCCTCTCCCCCCCTGTGAAATGTAGCCCAGAGTAAGAAGAGTAAAGGAAAGAATCTCTCGTTATATTAGGAGTGATTTGGAATAAAAGGTGTTGTAGAAATGCATGATGGAGATGATTATCACATCTCTTACTGCCAAACGTTCTCAGCTGTCGATCTGGTTGAGCCTCTCAGCTGAACACATCATTAGGACTTGCTGTCCATTTAAGATCAAGCCAGTCCATCCCTCTAACTTCTCTGTGTACTTTTTTTGGCTATGAAAATAAAGAAAAATCATTCCTCTGCAGCGTATCTCTGTCAATAAATTGTCTGCATTTTGCATTAACAAAAACAATCATTTGACAGTTAGGGAAGATGATTATTAGTCAGTGCCTCTTTACTCACTACTCTTTTTCCTCCAAACTCAGCTGCATGCATTAATTTAAAAGAGGAAAAATAACAACGGTAAGAAGGAAGACGACCTCATGTCATAAGAAGATCAATTTGAGGAGTTTAACTTCCTACAGGGAGTTATGCAGCAAAAACCCTTCTAGATGCTCGCCTACACTATTCAGCTTGGCATATTTTTGCAGATGCCTGGTTTTACATTATGTGGTCAAGGCATCCAGGTGTTGCTAGAAGCATGACACTGTAGTTGGCAGAAGAAACAGTAGTGCTTGGAGATCATAGATCAGACTTTCTTAAGATTGTTTCTTGTAGGACACAGCAATGCAATTTTCAGAGGTGCTTTTTAGATTTTAAAATTAATAGCTGAGCTTGTTTCTTTCTGCGTGGGGAATTAGAACATGGAGGTCTCAGCAGTCTCTTTGGGAAAGTGTCTTTTTGGCTGTGTTACATCTGTGGTGGTTAGGTCTCTTAATTGTTGCTTCTTTATTTTATTGAAGACTTGACAAGATGTTTCACAGTCAGGGACTAATACATGACACCCTAACTGCCCCAGAGCACCAGTACCTGCTGATGCATTTCCAGTGGGCACACTGTTGAGCTTCCAACCTAAATGCACCTGCTTGAGGCAAATAGGCAGCTCCAGACTTGATTCCACCTATAAAAGCTCATCAGCAGAATCAAGAACAAGCCTGAAGGGGGTCTCATTAAAAACAAACAGTGGGTGCTATAAAGGGACAACTAGTGATTAAAGCAGAGCACAGAATGCAAAAAAATTAAGTTATTATGACGAGAGCTTTTTTCTCTTCTGTGAATGGTAAGGAAAGGACATATCTCAGCTCCGACATCAGAGAGCTCCTTGATCATTCCATCGTGCATCAGAAAGCTCCTTGATCAGCCCTGTGATTGGGACATCAGCGCTCAATTGTCATTTCTGTGAATGTTTTCTTGTTAATTTTCATTTTGCCATACAGAAGAATCAGAGACAACACTTACTGCAAAGGTCCTCTGAGGTTAGGCGTATTCCTGTAAAGGAGGGTCAAAGCACTTGGTCGTTCTGCTATGGACAAAGCTAAAGGTCTTTGTCCAAGACCTTCATCTCTGGCCTTTCCAGCAGCCTTGCCAGGCTTCTCCCTTCCCCCAGCTCTCTGTGCTGGCAACTGCTCAATGTAACACGAGGTGGAATTTGGCCTTGTACCTACCCCTGGAAGGCTGTAATTTTTTGTTGTCGGTGTCCTTTTGTACCTGATGCATTCAGGAAAAATGCTGCTATCTTGGCAAATATCTGGACATGTTTGCTGTTAAGAGAGCAGTCATTAATGTGCTTTTTTGTTCTCTCTGATTAAATTAAAACATGTATTCTAACATGTCTTGGAGACATTTATAACTGTCCTTGTGTAGCACAGCTTATCAGGACGCAGTAGCAGGTGTTGTCAGTTCAGCCAGCCAGGATTTTTAATCCTTTATGCCAACCTCTCTGCTGAAGGCCAAAGCCCAGATGCCACAACCCTTTGCTCATGCTAAGCAGGATCTCCACAAGCCCCATTGCCAGGGATGGTGGCTGAGTGACTCTGAGTCAGACCACGGCAAAGCCCTCCTGCAGCCGTTGTGCTGAGCAGCGGTGCTGTACCTGATGTCTTGCAGAGGTCTCTTCACATTAACTCACTTGGCTGCACTGGAGACTGGGGAAGGTGGCTTTTTAGATTTCTCAAGATCTGTGAGTACTTGAAACAAACTTTACTGGCTTTATCTTAAAGAGAGCTTTTTGCTAGTTTATCTCAAAGCGTGTTTCAGTGGAGAGTAGCAGCAGCTTTGATGTGGGAAGAAAACACAGTTTCTGTGAAGAGCCTATTCTGTGCCCTGTGAAGAGCCCTCTCTTCCTCACCTGTTGATGTCACCTCGGGCAAAGTGTCTCCCTCCATCCTCACCACTGCCCCTCCCATCACAAAGTACTCAAATGTAGGGGTTTGAGCAGCTTGTGATTGCCACGGTGGCTGCCTTCCCGGTCTGCCCTAACCCCTGCCACTGTGCTCATATCTCATCTTATGGAGGCTGCTCAGTTCTCAAGTCAATCAGTTCTTCTGTCTGGTGGTCCCTCTTTATCCAGAGCTGGGATCAGCTGTGTGCCGATTAAGCTTCTTCCCTTCTTCTGGTGAATTTTAGGCAAGAGGTGCAATCTTCTCTATTTTCAGCTCCTTTTGAAGGGGCTGATGCTGCAGGCTAATGCTGCAGGAAAACCTAGGGATGCTCCAAAAACCAGCTTACAGTCTTGGAGGTTATCCTTCTTGTTCTAGGACAAATCTGAAGTAAGTTTCATTTGTACATTTGCTATCTTTATGTGAGGAATAAATTATAAACTGATTGATAGCATTTGTAGAATTGCATGAGTTGCAGACAAAGAGTCAGGTTTTTCTGCTTCTGCCATTTTGTCATTATTTTCCCTTAAGGAAGGTTAGATCCATGGAGGTGTTGGCGTGTACTGGTTGAATGTCTGAAAAAATGAGTATCAAAAAGTTTAAAAGGCAAGACAGTGTTTGCCATGATGTATTCAACAGCTAGCAAGAGGAATGCTTACTTGTGATGTTGCTCTGTTGCAACAAGTCCTTAGCAAGTATTTCCCGTGTAGACAGAAGAACTAACGATCCCTGAATATGATACTTAATTTTGGGACATTTTTGCAGTTATTCATTTGTGTCACTTAAGTTTCCTTTGCCCGTCAGCTTTGGAGTCACACTAATCAGTTGTATTTTGGGGATATAAATCTATTTGCTGTTCTGAAATGTCCATAGACAAGGATCTGGTAGGAGCTCTGTTGGGGCGTTCATCAAAAAGCATCACATAAACGGTGTGTCTGATCACAATAACGGACACTCAGGGTTACCATTGATTTCAAAGCAGATGTTCAACAACCAACTGAGATTTTTATCAAAGGTTTTCTGGGCAGTGAGTTACCATGGCAGTTGCAGTAAGATAAAACACTGTAGGATCTTTGAGAAGGAGTCTGTTATAATTTTGTCATTCTATAGGGCATATTGTCCAAGAATTCAAAGCACCCCATTAAGTTTCACTGTGCTATTGTAAGGTGGGTAAATATGATTAGATCCATTATTAGATCAGCAAAATGAGCCACAGAAGTGATATGATTCCCCCACTGTGGCATATATACCACTGGTGTCGACTCGTTGTTCCTCTTCTGTCGTGTGAGCTTGCCACAGCCCAGCAAAGCAGCGGCGGGATGTCCAATTGCCCCTTTGTGCAGTTTTTCACTCTCAGGTGCAGCTGTGTTTTCCTAGTGGCATCTATTCCTGATCTCTCAGAGATTCACCCCTGTAGTGAATATTTTATATATTTTACTTGATGTATCTAAAAGCAGAGTTCATTAAGCAGTCCTTTAAAAAAAGCTCTACCACACAGTTCATGCCTTCATTAGCGTCTGTGTGCTGTCAGTGCTTTCATCAGCCCTCCCGTGCACTCGGAGTGTTACCCCACTGAAATCAGTACTCTCTGCCTTTACTCCCCAACGGTGCATTCGTGCCTGAGACCGTTCCTTCCCCCTGCCCACATGTCCTAGACTCATAGCCCTGATGATGTACTCTCCTGCGTCCCTACCACAGCTCCTTTTGATCATAGAGCAGCAGCAACTGCCCTCCTGGGAGCCTCCATACAGGCAGGTACAGGCCAGAACTTCCTCCTGAGCTGAGTATGTTTATTAAAAATTACTCCCATAAGCTGATTGTTATTATTATTCTTTTTAATCCTGCTATTGTCTCCCTTAGGCCAGTCAAACTGAGAAGAAACAAACTTTAATCTCTGATTGCTTTTACACTTGCTTGTGTTTCGCGCATGCTGGGAGGCGCGAGGCTCCTGCCTGTGCTCTCCCAGTGTGCTGCTTCATTACATTCCTGAAATTCTTTCTGCAGTTGATTTTCTCCTTTTAAAGGAGATCTGTAAAGCAGAAAACAACTCTCTCTTAATCCTGTCTTCCTTGCTAGAGCTGCTCTACCTTTCTCAAGGCATGGGATTATCCAGGGCTGTGTATGTCTCTGCCTTTCCAGCATTTGGGATGGGGCAGAAACCAGGACAGCCCTGCTTGGCTTTAAAGCCAGCCTTAAAGAGATTCAGCTTTCCCTGGGAAGGGGCCAACTGCAGTATTTTACGTTTGAGTTCATGTCAACTCTAAGATCTTGTTTAATTTGTGGACACAGGGAGTCCAGTGTGGCTGGGAAGGCCAACTGTGGTCCTTCAAAAGGAGCCTCAGCAATCCCCGCTCAGTGCCAGCCCACCAGGATGATGTCTGGACCTGCTGGCCAGCTGCAGTTCTAGACAGTGATCCAGCAACAGGTAAAATGTAAGCGCAAACTGAACCTGCAGTCGTGCATAACAGCTAGATTTCAGCTCGACCCCACAGTCTGTTCTCTTGGAGCATGAACACACGAGCTCTGGTGATGGGAATACATGTACATGCGCACGGTGGGCCCAGACCTTTGAGACCACAGAGCAAGCTCTTTGCTTCATGTTCTTTCTCAGAAGAGCAGGCAGAAGGGGAAAAAACAGGAGGTCAAACAACTTTTTAACTGTTTAATTAAAAACAATCTACACTGTTGCTGACTTCATCCTTCAGAACCTGAACTGCCCAAGTCCTCATTGTTTCCTCAGTTACCAGCCCCATGGCAAGAAGACAGTGGTGGTACACCCTTCTTTCCTTCCAGCCCTGCTGCTACATCTGTAATGGTATCCATCAACCAGGACTGGTCTCTGAAAGTCAGGGCATCCAGTAAATGAGGCCCCTCCTTGGTTTCTCCAGTGGTGGCCTCCAGCTAATAGAGGTGTCTTGTCCATTCTGAGCCCATTTAGCTATAGTTTCTTGTCTCGCTTTTCATTACTATTTTGTGATCTCCTCAAGGCTGACTTCTTGGTCATGTTTTTATAGCATGCTAAAAACTTCTTGCACAAACCTACCCAGTTTTTCTTTCTCAGTCCTTCTTACAGAGCTCCTAAAGGAATGCTGCTTTTCCCTGTGCTTCATTTCATAATCCTCCACCCTGGCCTCAAATATTCTATGACAGATCTTGCTGATTCCCCATTTAAATTGAGGAGAATAATTTGGATTTTTTTTAAATAAAGTAATTTTTAACACACCTTAAATCAGCCCTATTGATTTTTTCTCTCTCACGTGGCTCCTGTTAGGGGTTTTATGAGAGTGAAAAAAAACCCAAAGCTTTTACTCTTTTTTTTCTCACTTTTTGCTTTTGTGGCAGCACATATTCGACTCTCTGCTCCTTGTCTTGCTCTGAAACAGTTTATCAAATCTCCTTCAACAATTACTGTCTACTCCTCTATTATTCACTTTCACTAGCTTGATTCTTTGCTATCAATCAGCCTTCTTTTCCCTCTCCAGCCTGCATTCTGTCAGCATAAAACTCTCCCGCCTTGAACTGCAGTCCAGGGTAAATGCAGACTTTTAACCCTTCCCACGAGCACCCAGCCCTCTTTACCTTAATGCCAATACAACAATTAATTTTCCATCTTCTAAGCTGTTTGAGGTCTCCATCATCTGCTCACGCTTTCTCTCCATTTACTAGTGTAGGATTTCTGAGTCAATAAAACATTATTCTGCAGTTTTTGCTCACCACCCCAATGATGTTCCAAGTTTCATCAACATTTCAGTGGGTTCTCTAAGTTTTTAGGGCTAAAGCAAAACCTACTGCAGTACTACAGCTTCTCACTGATTTCTATGTGCTTCAAATGAATCTCTGTCAAAGAACTCATCACGCCATGAGTATCTCCCCATCCATGTAATTGGTTTCAAGTAAGGCTGTGGAAGGTTGTTTTGCTCCTGAAAACAAAGTTGTCCATTCATTATGACCACAGAAGTGGATTCTGCTCCATGTTCTGCTGTGGCCCATGATGTGTTCTTGTCTTCTTTACCTTTGAACTTCTCTGCATCTCCCTGCCCTCCCTCACCCAGTTCCACTGTCCGGAGTGCCAGTATCGCTGGGTGCATTCACCTCAGAGCCTTCACGTGTTTGCATTTTAAAGGGTCTCAGAAAAACAGGTTTTCATAAGTAGGCAGTAAAACTCTGGTTTTGTTATAATAATTAATAAAGCAATTAATTTGGTCTGTGCACTATAAAATTCAAAG
Organism: Caprimulgus europaeus; assembly: GCA_907165065.1. The sequence continues at coordinate 15,926,712 of OU015538.1, read as the reverse complement.
ACCTTTGGTAGGTCATGCTTAGAAGTACATGTCTTTTGTATTAGTGAAGTGATAAAATTCAAATATAAATGAGAAATGTTTTCTGCTCTTTACATGGAATGTGTAAAAAATATGTGCTAGAATTTTACTGGATTATTAAAGGAAATACGTTGGGGAGGGCTGTTTTTATTCAGTACTATGTAGTCTCAGAAGAACATGTGAAATATTTTGTATTTGTCCATGAAAAAAAATATATAATTTGGGGGTAAAAGCCACTGCTTATTTATGAAAAGTATATAATTTTGTACAACTCTAAAGCTTCATTGACAAAACTCGTCTTGCAGTTCTTGCCACCAGTGGCAGCAGTCTGCGTGGGGCAGGATAAATCCCATGGAGCCAGTGGAGGGACAGACTACTGTGCTCTGCAGGTTGGTGTCTGACCGTGTGGCTCATACGGAGGGAACTGGGAAAAGAGTAATTGTATCTGTGCTTCCTATCAATTAGGATCAAAGCTACTTAGTTGGCTGAGATACGCTTCCTCTGAATCCTCATTTTGGGTTTCTGTCATGCTTCTCTAATCTCCTACAAAGTTACATTTCCATAAAAAACATTTCCATTTTTCCTGCTTATTCTTGTTAAGTGGCAAGTCTCCTTAATGATGTTTTTTTTTTTGATTTAAAAACTCTTCATCTAGGTCAGCATTTTCAGAATGCTGTTTTCCCTGTTGTTATATTGCTATGCCTCAAATCCTTAATTTTAAACAATAAAAGTTTTGGAACCATTCTTGCTTTTCTTTAGTTTCCTTCCTTCTGAGAGATGAATTTTTCCTCTCATCACAGTCTCCATCCGAGCTTCAAACCATTTATCAATTTATAAGTCTTGCTTCTTCCAGAATAGTTTTTCAGATACGTATTTTTAGATGAGAGCTGTTCCATCTTTCCAAAATGATCACTTCAACCTCAGCCACTGGAGCTCAGACATACAATATTTAAATTATTATTTATAGTACAGGAACATGCGGAGACTTTCATTAAAGATAAGGCATTAGACACAGTGAATGATAGTCCCTACTCTGAGCAGTCTGCATTCTTAAGCCTGCATGGACTTGCTGGGAGAATTTAAGGAGAAATTTAACCCAGGCATACATTAGCATCATCCAAGGTTGGAAACAGTCTCCAAGTCTTGTCAGCCCCACCTTCCCCATCAGTACCACCCATCTCAGTGTGATACTGCTTTTGTCTCAGCCCCCAATAGGCAGGAGAGACAGCAGGATGGGGTCAAACAGAGTAATAAGGGAACTGAGTGTCCTTGGAGCACAACAAGCCAAGGGAGATGCCAGGTGAGCCCAGATGGGCACATCTGCCTCCACCATGCAGAGGAGTTCAGTAAAGGGATCCCCAGAGCTGCAGGCATGGTGGTATGGCTCAAGGTGCATGATGACAAAATACCATCTTCAGATAACAGATTACAAACACAAACGTGGCCAGACAACTCCAGATTCCAGGGTTTATCCAGTCATTGCTAGAGATTCCTATTCTCCAGTGTGCCCCTCATTCTTTTGATTCCTCAGCTAGTACCAACTCACGATCTGTCTGCTTCTGTAGTCTGGTGTATTTCTGTACTGAAAGAAACCTTTCTACTTGGATTACCGTTTGTAGCTCCAATTTTTTTCACTAAGTGGTGTAAATTAGTTCTTTGTGACTTGATGGATTCTCTCCCTCCACCTTGACAGCAGTGATAAAAGATCTGATCCCTTTCTGGGCGTTTGTAAAACCAAACATACAAAATCTAATTTGTTTAGGGCTGAGCTTTTAATTGCTTTACCATCACAATGTGGAGCTGAATGCTTTAGCGATCTTGGGGATTGATCGACTGATTTATAATAAGGGGCTTGACCTGAGAGGGGTTATTGCCCTTGGATTTAGTAATATAAACCTTTTCAGATAGTCAGGATGTTGGTGCTGACTTCTGTGTGGCAAGGATTTGGTGTACAGCTTCTGAACCCTGCTGTGGTTGCTGCTAAAATGTCCTAGTAAAATGATCTTCCAAGTTACACTTCTTATCAGAACTGAACACTGTAACAGAGAAATGAAGCTTAACAGCACTGGCCAGGGTTTTTCTGTGCTCCCAGGTGTCCAAAAATCAGGCCATGTTCCCTGACCTAGCAGGGAGGAATGAAACCTCCTGAAGGTTTGAGGAGGTTGGTTTTGGTTTTTGACTGCTCAGAATTAAGATTGCAAAGTAAAACCAATACTTATATGCGGAGTGTTCCTGGTCTTAATCTATCTCTAATTATTTTAGGGCTTTTTGCCCTGGACCACGGATCATAAAGCCTTCTTTAGCCTTTCCGAGGCAGCACTGTTTCAGCCTTCTGTTCGTGCTGATTACTACCAAGTCAGAATAATTCTTTTTTCCCCAGAGAAATTCCCTGTGTTTTACTCATAAATAAAAAAGAAAAGGAAGAAACATTCTTGGTCGTATTTTTGCGATTTGACTTTGCTATCAGAATAGAACTGCACACATCCAGCACTTGTCGTCCCCAAAACTTACGTTTTGAAAGTTCTTTGAAGATGTAAATTACAGATCTTTCATATGAAAAGTTAATGAAGGACTCTAAACAAAATAAAATAGAAATGATGACATGAAAGAGCCTTCTTATGGCTTCAATAACAAGATAAACAGTTTAATATTCCACATACTGCATTAAAAATAACAGCTGGGCTCTACAGAGACAAATCCCCTAACTCAACTATGTTGGTTTTCACGTTAGCCGATGACAGTTAAGGAGACTGATGACTCTCCCTTAATTGTCACCTCCTTTTGGCCCTCAGAAACACTGAAGGCAGCCAACACCCGCTAAGTTTTAGCAGACACCACAAGTACTTTAACAAACACAGTAGCAGAGTGCCATTACCACCAACACTTCAGTAGCCTCCAAAGTGATAGACATATACTGTATTGACAGCCTAGAATTTTAATGAGCAATAGCTGTTTCAGACTGTATTGATTGTCCTTTTTTTTTCCTCTTCCTCCGATTCAGACAAGAGGAAACAAGAACCAACATTTCATTAAAAGGAGACTTTGTCTAGTGATTCATATTTCATGAATACTTGTGAGTGAACATGTCCTGTAAAATAACCAATTAATTCAGCCACGTTAAGACTCAGGCTGAAAATTGAAAAGTACGCCACTACATTTACAGAAGCCCAGGAAGGCACAAGGTTCAAAATTTCCTAGCATATAAAAAGTTCCCAAACAAGATTTTGATCCACATCCCTTGCCTCACTTCACTTCTCGGCTTTCCTGACAGCCTCTCCTGTGTATATTGTTCTGTGTGACTATTGTACCGTGCTGTTCACGGCTCAGGATGTTTCAAAATACAATGCCTATTTTTCTGTGAGTGGTTTTGACACAGATTCAAGTCAAAAGTGACCAAAAGAGCTGGGGAAGGAGTACCCTGCAATAATGATTTGCAAATTGTGTTAATTTCATAGTGGGATCCTGCTTTTTGATAGGATTTAATGCGTAATGAGCTCCTGAGACGTTATTTTTGCTTCAAAGCTTTGCTGAGTACTAGATCCTATTAAATTCTTGCAGTGAACACACCAAAAAATACTTTGAGCTAATTTTAATAATTTTTAATTGAAGGAATATTTTTATTCCAATTTGAATATTCAAGCTGTTTAAAAGTTAACACATTCTCAAAGTACTCATCAGTCCTTTCCTTCCATAATATCTTTTTTCAGCCAGCTTGTGGCTTTTTTTTTTGCCTTTTTTTTTTTCCTCCCAGATTTGTTTTTCAGACCAAATAGAAATAAATTTAGACTTTTTTTGCTATTTATTTCTTTTAAAGTGCCTGCATGCTGCAATTTAATCTCCGTTCTTTTTATTGCTGTTTTATAGTCTACCATTATTGTTTGTTTGTTTCCTTTTCTTTTTCCTAAAAGCAGAAACAAAATACAAATTTCCCTGCTACTCCTTTCTTGTGCCATAGCAGGAGCTAGATTTGTGTGTGTGTGTCATGCTCAGTAATGTATGTATTTCGTTGTTAGTACTGTTGTTATATTACGTTAAATCTTAGGAACCCCGACAGAGACTGGCATCCCAGGTTGCAAGCCAGCTAGCAGGAGACCAAACAACATCACAATCTACATACATAAGCAAGAAATTTGTTTTCCTGCCATGTTTCAGGAGGGGAATGTAGACACAGAGAGATTCAGTGACCTGGTTCAACCCTTCCTAAAGACCTGCAATGGGTTTCTGTAGCCATAAGACTGTTTCTCTGTTTGATTTATCCTCCCAGCTCTCCAGAATCACACGGAAACCTGAGGACAGCAGGCAGTCATATGACAAATGAAACACAGATGTCTAGTTTGTCTCTTATACAACTCTGCTCATTTTAAGCATGGTATAGACTAAGAAATTGATGTTAAAGTGACAGCTGTGCTGAAGATAAAGCCTGACTAAACAACATCTGTGCCTGAGACCCTCCTACACCATGACTGCTCAAGCTACGACACACGTGAAGAGGTCCCCAGTCCCACATCTCTACCTGCAACAGGGTTTGGGGCTGGCAGAGTGCTGGTGAAGCTGCAATCCCATCTTGCCTATCATTTCCTTACCGGTGTCAGCAGGGTGTGTGCAACCATGCAGCTGGTGACAGAGGTTTGGTGTGGCCATGGGCTTAGCTGGGAGGAGGACTGGAGGCTTCTGGTTTGCCGTGGTGGCTGCCCAGGGCTCTGCTCCTGGTACAACTTGCACGGGTGCTTTTTCCTGGTAAATGAGAGTGACCCTAATGAGTCAGTTGGTCTTTCTCTCTCCACCCCCATGTTAATTTTTAGGAATCAGACAGATGGTTAAGAGCTTTGAGATGTTTGGGGTGACCTTGGGGAGGCTCTAACTACAACGCAAAATTGCAAATGGTAAATGCAGTAAGCAGATTAAGAGTCTGGCACTCTGGCAAATCTCAAGACCTAGTCTTATGTTGCTATTTTTCCCCTATGGCAAACTTACAGATTTCAGAATGACTTTGCTGTAGCAGTGACTTGAAAATTATAGTGAGTGAGTGTTCCCTTTTAAATAATGGATTATGAGGCAAAGATTAATTTTTGCTCAATTTTCACACTAATTCAGTGCCTTGCTGCCAGCAGAAGCACAAAGAAGGACATGAATTCGCAGTGGCTTTCTTTTCTTCCAAAGTCTTAGCATGCTTTTATTGGATGGGACTGTTTGTAATAAAGTCCCATCACTCACATCTGCCTGCCTACCTAACCACAGGACTTTGACATCTCTGGAACATCCTTCGGTGAATGCCATCAATGAAGATAGTCAAACCACTTCTCAGCCTGCTCAATGCCTGTCTAAAGGAAACCAGTCGTCTTCTACTACAGATGGAAGGTCATATACCAACAATCTCTATGACAGCCAAGACTTGGCAGCTGCCAGGCACTGCTTATTTTTAGGCCAATTGAAAAAGGAGGGAATAGGAAGAAAGAGAAGGAACGAGAGACAGCTGAGAAGAGGTGAAACCAGAAATGCTATGTCCCAGAGGTATTTATCAGCCCAAATGAAATGGAAACAGTGAAAGGGAAACACTGCTTTGCTTTTCTCAAAATTGTATTTCCAGTTGAATGAGTTGCAAAGAAAATATCCTTTCCTTTTCCTGTGATTTTGAGAGATCTGTTTGCTAAGTCTACAGGCTTAGTAGGAGAGACAAGGAGTATTTATTTTCCATATACGTTGGTGATTCATGAGGTTGCTACAAATGCAGAGTTTATGGAAGTAAACTCAGGCCATGGAATAAAAAAGGATTTTATTCAAATATCCCAGCTTATTAATTCTTTCTAATTCTTCACAGAGAAGGAGATGAGTGAGGACACACACAAGGTTTACTGAATTTTAGGAGGGAGAAAATCCAGTAAAAGTAGCAAAGCAGGTTCATTTTAAAAATAGAAAAAGGGAAGAGATAAGTGAATTTTATTAGGGTTTGAAATGTAATTGAATTTTGCTTGTCCTATTTTGCCATCAAAGATGTCAGAAAGTTTTCTGTTCTGGGAAAGGATCTTGCATTACTACCTAACCTGTGTAAAGTGGCTTCACCTTCTTGTGCAGCAGGGTGTGACTGACGGGATGTAAATGCAGCTCTTATCTATGACACATGAATGGGTGGAGAGGAGATTTAGAGGCTTGAGCAAAGAATAAGATGCCACAATTGCTTTCACTGGGAATTAGTGTTCTACCAGCAGCAGAAATGGGACAAACATATTGTTTTTTATGAGTAGTATTAACTACCAGTTCCACTGAGTGCCCATCAGTATGCATGGTTGTGTTGTATTATTTTCCTGCCTTGACCTCCAGAAGCCTCCAAGAGAATGAAGGAGTGAGTAGAGGTGCTATTACATGATGTGCTGTAAGAAACACAGAAAGATAGATGTGCTGCTAAAGCATCACAAGGTCTAAAGCTGAGATGCTGTACCTGAGAGCCTCAAAAGCTTTCAGAAATCTGTCCTTCTAAAATGCTTTTTGAAGGAAAAGAGTCAGTATAGCATGAACCTTCAGTATCTGCTGGCTTCATGACAGCAGGCTCTTCCTGGGCATGCCACACTTCCCAGTGGCTGTTTTACACTGATATTTGGATCTGTGAAGGGAGAGCACGTAAGAGTGAAGGTGCATTGAACACAAGAGTAATATGTTAGCTGATACTGATCCCACAGACCAATTGTTTGGAGGCCTTCACCAAATCAAGTCCTTTCTGTTAGCTAACTTTGGAAAAAAGCAAATGTCCCAAGAAATAATTCCTTTCTTGGTAGACACAGAGGCCCTGCACTGCCTTCTCCCACTCCTTACTCTCAAGGTTTGTAACATCTCAGTAGACTTAATATTTCCCAGCTGTCTTTAGGGTGTCTGTTAGCCTTCCCCCCAGACTGACACTCCATATGCTTTTGGACGTGAAGGACCAGAGTGCAAATGAAGACCACGTCCTTCATAGTTGAACTGTTTTCCTGGGTAAGAGGAGCAGATAAGCCCCAGAATGTGAGAGCAGCTGGCAAGAGTAGTCGCCACCTAGCTCACTGGGCTAAATGAGATGAGGAGAACAGAAGCTAAGATCTGTTTCCTTGAACTAAACTGGTTTGGGCTCTGTGTTAGAGGCAAATGGCATAAATGACAAAAATTGTCACTGCAGTGGCTGTGAGTGGAAGCATAAGCCTTCTTCCCATCTTGGCATCTCCTGACCTTGTATGTCCATGTCTGCAGGGGTTAGCTGTGATCCCCAGTGTGCCTGTAAGTGCAGCTCTGGCAGAAGGTACATTAAAGCTGGTAGAGGAGTGACACTGCTCCTGGAGTGTTGGCTGGATGACACAGAGAAGTTTCATGAGGCAGGAATAGACTGGAAGTCTGTGATGAGACAGTGGGATAGAGGGGTTTAAAGAAAGACTGTCTCTGGAGTTCCTAGTCCAGTGGTACCCCACAGGGGGCTGTGGTTAGGGCTGTGATGGCAAGATGAGATGAGCTGCAGTTCACGTAGTACAGTAGCGCGCTAGCAGTATCGCAGTTCATGATACTTTGGTGTCTTTTTTTGGAAGGCTTTTGATAGTAGAGCTGGCATATGACCTTCTGCATTTGAGATCTGATGGCTCAGGAATCTCCAGTTACACTATTGGCCATCAGTCCCTGTTCTTGTATACAGAACTATTGCCAAGCTAAGAAAAGCCTTCGAGAAAGCTGGCTTTTCTAAGAAGCAATTCCCATTGTTGCATTCGCTAAGACTTCTAGACCCCTGAGGTATACAAGGGAGGGTCTGAGTTGTAAGTATCAAAAGAAATTAATTATTCTATATTATAATTAAGACTTTTTTAATTAGCTGAATAATTAGAATTTTTCTTGCATTACAGTGCAGCTTTTCGCGTAGCCTGATAATCCGAAACTTTAGAGCAATTTACCTGAGTAAAAGAAATTTCTAGCACCAACAATCCTCTTTCTGTAATAAAAAGTAGCAAATAGCAGCTCTGCTGTAGCTGCAAGAAAGGCAGCTCTCTTTAAAAAGAAGTCTGTCAAGTCAAACTTGTCCCTCAAAATATATGTTTTGTAAAAGCCTTCAGAAAATGTTGGGTCGAACAGTTTTAGTGTTATTGTGAGGAAATCAATATTTCCCTGCAGCCTTTGCAACCCTAAAATTGCAGCATGTTGTTTGTGCAGAAGAAGCTTAAAGTGAAACCGTCTAAAAGTGAGAGTGAAGTAAACTGGCCTGTTTCTATAATTTGCCCTAAAAGCACCCAAGGTAAACATAAGGGCACACTTGAGCAGCTAAAAATGAAAAATTCTCCTAATGTAAAGAGCTGAAGTTGGGGGTGTTGGTGGGGTTTGGGGCGGGTTTTTGCATTTCTTTCAGGCTTTGTCCTTCTTCCCTCACCCTTCTCATCTCCTTTAACACCCTGTTACTCATATGTTGTGCTAGATACTACCATGCAGCATATATTCCAGGCTTTGTTTTGCAGTGTAAGCACCAAGGGAATCATGCAAGATCCCCACGTGCTTCAACACTGAAATTAGTGAATTGCCTGCAGTGGTCCCCTCACCGTTGGAGGAGAAGAAACTTCTTCATATTTCTCTGAAATGCCAGCAGTGTGCATCAGAGGTGGGAGCCCCAGCTCCATCAGACGTTGTGATGAGTTTGGGACCCTTGAGCTGGCAAAGACATGGAGAGTGATCCCATGTATTCCTGATCCTCTGCTGTGAACTCTGTCAGATGACATGGCCCTGGGTCATAGGCTCTGTAGGGTTAAGACCTCGTCAGTTGATGCCAGGAGGAAGAGGTTATGGTCTTGGATACTGTGGCTATAGATGGGTATTTTAAGCTGCTGAAATTGAGTTCAGAAAGGAACCACATTGGTTTGGGAAGCTTGTCTGAGACTTCTGTCAAGAAAATTAAAAGAGAATGTCTGGGAGACATGTAACTTGCTCACAGATATACCAGTGTGGACACAGCAGCTTTAAAATGTCATATGTTCACCTTCATCAGACAGAAAAAAAAGCTTAAGCCAGGTTTTAGGAGCAGGAGGGCAGAGAGCAAAGGATCAGAGGACAGAAAATGCAGTGCTGACTGGCAAAGACATTGCTCTCTTCATATTCTTTGTGCTTAGACTGAAACTTCTTCACAGGATTTTTTTTTTTTCTCTCTCTAATCTGGAAATAATTCTGATTTATTTTAAGTCTTCTATTAAGACAAGTCACGCAGCACTGCCTGGCTGGAAGCAGGAGGCTGTGTGTGCGCACAAACGCGTGTGTATGTTTCCAAGGGTGCTGCCTGCCGCCTTTAGTTGACGCTGCAGTCAATTATTGTGTTTTCAATTATATATAAAAGGCAATGATGGAGCTTTTCAGCTTTTATAGCACCACAAATTGCAAGGTCCTTCACTGTACAAGTAGCATTGCTGCCACAGTGTAGCATGGCAGATCGCAACTTTCAGATGCAGACTTGTAGAGGTACCAGTGCCATCAGGGATCCCCAGACTGCAAGAGGACCACCATGGAGCAGGCAAGCCCTCGCAGACAGGTGCTGCTCTGCATGTTCCTTCAGCCACCAGACCTTGTCTGACAGACAAGGAAGGGCAGTGTGGTCCTTGGGCTATGCCATGGAAGGACAGGGAGAGCTATATTCTGCGTGCTTCATATGGTCAGCAGCACATTTTTGAAGGAGCTGTGCAGCTTGAGTGAGCAAGGAAGGGTTATAGAGGCCGGGTGAGGAGGTCATTCATGAGAAGGGTCATGATGATATGGAGAATGATATTGACTACAGCACTACTTACTGTGAATGCCTTAGTCACACAATGGGTCTCTTGCCAGCCCAAAGTAACTTGGTAGATCTGAAGCAAGTAGGCTGGAAAACTGTGGGAAACTAGAGGATGTTTCACTGAATGATCATTTAGTTGTCTGTAATACAGTAAAGAATACTGTTAACTGAAGGAGACAAGGACCAGTATGAGGGAAAGACCACTGAAAGACTCACTGATAAATGAAGTTGGTTACTACTTGAGGCTGAGCTTTCACTATGTAATTGGGACTTTCAATAGGGATATTGGTGTGGAGTGGATTGGGGCTTTGGGTGAACAGCTCAGTCAGACCAGTTCTGATGAAAAACCTGGAGCTAAAGCTGGCTGTATGCCCACTGACTGGACTCTGTGTGACACTGAGCTCCCTGAGACTGCAACAGGGAGAGAGGATAGGCTACAGTTGTGATGAGTGTCAAGATCTTGAACTGGTTTGGCATCTGAACTGGTTTGGTATCTAAACTGGCAGAAAAATTAAAAATCAGATGAGGGTCTGGAGTCATGTACTGCTAGAAAACAGCTCCTTGGATAGCTTCTGCATTATTGCTGGGGGAGATTGAGATCCTATTGATAACGAACTTGGGTTTAGAATCGCAGTGCTAGGGATTAGGCATGACTGTGGGATCTGGGAACTTGGCTAATATAAATGAGCAACAGGGGTGGAAAGACATGCTTGGAGGGCTGGAAGGATTCTCTAGAAAGAAAAGTAGCTAGAAACAAATCTGGGCAAAGCAATCAGTACCAGTAATAATCACTTTTACTATGCAGGGTCCTGAGGACAAACAAACCCAAAGCTCTGGAGGGTGAGGGGGACCTTTACAGTCCTGCACTATGTGGCACTCTGCCCACGGGAAGGCAGAGGGTATTTTGTCTGGACTGGGTAAGTCTTGGAAATGGCATTTGAAGTAGATGTGAAACAGAGTTTGGAAGGAACTAGAGAGCCTGAGAAAAGATATGACTAGGTGGAATATAAAACCCATTAGTGTCTTAATGCATAAATTGGCAGAACTGTACAGTAGCAATGAAAAACAAGATACTGGGAGCCCAAACTCTCATTAGATTCTTGTGCCTCAGTGACTATTGAAATTACTGTTTTGTAAGGGCGTGGGTGTCTGCAAGGTGCACCATACAGGCAAAAGTGAATGGTGGTCTCCTATGGTGCAGGGAGTGTATCAGCTCTGCTCCTACACCCACTCCCAGTGCAAAGTGCTTACTTGGAGAATGTGGTTGAGTTTTCTTGTATTCAGCATTATGTGCAGGATAAAAAATGGGCTTTTCAGCAGCCTATTCCTTAAACAAAATAGGTTACTTTAGATCTGACTAACTGTGAAAGGATAATACAGAAATAGAAAGACTCATAATTATTTTACCTACAAAATGATGTACTTCTCTAAAGGCTCCTGAAATAGTCAGAACACCTCAGGATGAGGGTGAGTTGCCTTTCTGCAAGTATAAGTTGAGATAAGTTGGAGTATGGAAAGATTAATGCCTTTACTTTAATAACAGGTCTTGATCCAAGACTGCAGAAACGATGTAAGTAGCCAAGCGAAGCCCAGAAAGGATTGTTGTCCACTATTAATAGCCTGGTGGATCAAGGAGTGCCAGTGCAATGACCCAGTCTGTGTAATTCCCCTGTGTGGCTGGTATTAAAGGGAGATAGAAAGATGCATCTGACTGTGGATTTCAGGGCACTAAATGCTGTAACTCCACAAACATCACCTCTTCTTGTTAAAATGCCAGAAATTATGGCTGCAATAGTACAAGGAGCTAAGTGGTTTTCAGTCATAGATCTAGCAAATGCATTTTGCTTTAGCCCTTTAGCAAAGAACTGTTGGTAAAAGTTTGTTTTTACATTTCAGGAGAAACTAAATTGTTTCACATGAGTTTCCTCAAGGATTTCACAAGCTCCTGTGATCTGTCACATACACATCAACCAAATGTAGGAGAAATTAGCCTGCAGGTCCAGGAAGCATGTAACATCATACGTGAATCACACTTGAACTGAGGGGATTCTGAAGAACACATGTGTCAGCAGACAGGAAAATCTGGCTTCAATCCAGGAGGAAGGATTGAAAGTCAAGAGACAAAAGGTTCAATTAGTGCAACAAGAGGTAAAATATTTAGAAGCAATGCAAGGTATTGAAGGCGAGACTCCTGATAAACAGAATGTGGAATTAATTCAAAAGCTACCCAACCCCACCGCTCTGCCTAGCTAAGAGCACTGTAAGGCACATTTAATTGTATGCAGGATTTTATTCTGATGTTCACTGAAGTGAGTCGTCCTCCAGCTAAGCTTTTAGAGAGAACTAGACAGTGGGAGCAGGGTGCAGAAAAGCAGACAGCTTGGTCGAGCTGAAGCCAGCACTAGCCCAAGCTGCAGCGGTGGGCTATCTGGACCCAGGAAACCCCTTCATGCATGGTTTGCCTCTGTTAGCTAGGAAGAAACTGCCAATTTGGCACTTTGTTACAGGCTATTGTCTGTGCATCTCAAATCTTATTGACATCACAACTCCCTGTCAAAAGGAATGAGTATCTTTAGTCTGGAAATCAGAAAAATTGGATTATATTGTTGGAAGAAGGCCAGTGGCACAACACACCAGTCATGCTTCCTTGAAGTACTTTGTGTTCGGCAGAGCACACGATGGTACATATCTAGCACTAGGCTGGCAAAATGGGCGCTCGCGTTGATGACACGAGGAGGTAGACCTGGAAAAGGACACATGACACAAGCACCTCCATACCTAAATGGTGGAGGGTGCTGAACATGAGTGTCAGATATTGCGACCTCCTGATGGGTGACGGTGGCCTGTGCAGGTTTAATTGCCTCTGTCAAAATACAACCACAGAAATCTGCTTCACAGGCGGTTCAAGTTCCCATAGGATAAGGCTTTCACAAGATTTGCTCCAGTCCTCACTCAGTACAAGTGGCAGAAATCCCAGCTGCATTGTCAGGTGTGCTTCCCAGCAGTATGAGCAAACAAGGGTGAAGGATTTCATTTTACTGAACAAGTGTTTTACCCAGCTGGGTATAAAGCAGCAACTACACATAGGAGAATCCCCACAAACCTCAGGATATGAAGAATTTGACTTGCAAAGAAAGCTTTAAGGAAGTTAGTACAGGTGAATGGCAAAAATTAGGATGTGTTGTTCCCGTCTAAATGGCTCCACAAACTACTACAGCCATCCATTATTATTATGTTCTTTTTAAGACCATGACATGAAGGGAGATGTGACTCTAACAGTATCGGTGGTTAAAAACTTCCACATCAGATGAATAGCAACTGAAAGGTCTCACAGATTAATGGATAAAAGGATTTGACAAACAACTGCAGCAGGATAATCAACAAATAACAGAGCAATTAGGGCAAAATGTTCCTAGAATAGATAAAAGGTAGAAAATGATAAATAACCAACATGAAGAATGGCAAATAGGGGGTCAGATAGTATATCATGGGTTTCCTGGAAAAAAGCACAACTTGAGCTGTAAGTGGGATGGATCTGACACTCGCACAGATAAAGGCATTTCCGTAGTTTCTTAGTTCAAGTAAGTTCTGACAATGTGAGGCAGTTTCATCAATCACAGCCAAAGCTTTGGAGAGGAGAAAAAGACCAAGCTATATGAAAAGTTGTCTTTATTTTTCAGGATCACATAAAGGAGGGAGTGTTAACCAGTCACCAGACTTGGATCAGCAGAGAAACACAGATTTGCTGTGGTATGTAAGAATAGCTCTTCCAGCTGTTGTATTGGACATCAATGTTGCTGAAGTTGGGAACATGGTTGAACAGTGTTGGGTTCTTTCTGCCTACTCTGTCAGGGTAAGGTCTGCATGCAGCATGGTGTTGCCTGCAGTTTGCAGCAGGGAGAATAGGACTGGAAGGAGCAGAGCTGTCAGGGATGCTACCCGAGATAGTTGCATCTGCCTACTTGCTGGTTTGCACCCTCTCTGTCTAAACAAAGAACTTTCTGTTGTCAATATGGGTGGTCAATGTAATAAAACCATTGTAGAGGCCTTGATACACCAGATAATAGACAGCAGCATGGCCCATAGACTGGGCTCTCTAGCCTGTATCTCTGAGATGTCCAAGTTCCCTGGTCATCCAGAACTGGGTGTGTGCAGGGATGGCTTAAAGGTGCATTAGTCCCACTTTTCCAGAGCTAATCTTGCTTTGCTGTGGCTGTTAGAAGAACAGAGTCTCACCCCATGATTCAAAAGTCCTCACATTTGGTTTCTTTTCCTCTTCCCTCCATTTTACAGAGTCCCATCCACTTGATTTTAAAAGTATTGTATTTAACAGGAGACATCCCTCTTTGCTGAGAAGGCAGCACGCTGCTAACGAGTAGACATAGCCATGGACTGTTGTTCCTGTTACTTCTAATCATGCCATGGTCACCATCACGCTAGATCCCTTCCTCCCATCTGCATTCCTCTGGGATTACATGAAGTACTCCCTCACCTCTCAGTGCAGCCTGAGCTTCTCTTGGCTTTCTTCATCTTTGGCCCTCCCCAGTCCGTGCAAGCAATCTAGTGGCTCCAGACAGGGAAAATAGCTTGTTAAGGTGGAGGATCTCTAACTTACTACTTTTTCCCATCAGAGAGATGGGTTTCTTTTGCCATGAACTAGAATCCCTTGAGAGAAAGCAAGCTAAAAAAGTCTTTCAGCAGCCTTTTCTGTTCTGCCCTCCTGGTGCAGGTTGAAAATGAGAAGAAAAGAGGGGAAAGTTTAAAAAAAAAAAAAAAGGAAAAGCAAAAATCTTCAAAAAGGAAGACTTTTCCAGAGCCCAAACAATCAATTGGACAATAGGAGATAATGATTCCACCTCTGTGCCCTCCTCCCACCGGACAGGAATTTAAAACCCCGCATCTGCCAGAGGTGGTAAAAGACCCGAGTGATCTGCCTCGGCTCTGAACATGGCACTTTGGTGATGAGCTGAAAAGCTTGTTGTTCACGTTGCAAACAAAGACTTAGCAGAGGGCAGAGGTAAAACCAACTGGGACTTGGCCTTCTAATCAGGCCCATGCTGTGAGCTCATAGTATTAATCCGGCAGCTGGTGACATCAAGGCAGGAGGGCTGCGTGACCCCGAGCCCGTCCAACAGTGGCTTACGCTACCCAGTACCGCGTGTTCCATTTAATAAACTCCATTGATATATTTAATAAAGACACCTCACACTTCCACAGTTTCATGTGTGACCTCTCTGTGGTTGCTACCAAAAACACAAAGTAAGAGAGTCAAGGATCATTAGCTGATGAGGCAAAACTGCCCCTTCTCTCGCTCTTCTATTTTTCTTGTGAATATCAACTGCTTGGGAGGCAGCGATCGCTTGTAATCCTGCCTGTCTCCATTATAGAAGGTACAGGTTTCTCTGAGAGCCTGGGAAAAAATTACAACATAATTGCCTGCAGTTTGGGCAGCTCACTGTCTTCAGACTCCCTGTGCCAGCACTTGTCTTCTGCCCAGAGGCTGTGTTGACGGGCTCCTGAGAGCCCTCAGGGGCCAGGTGCTGCTGTCACCCATCTCCTCCCAATTTTGTGGTGAGAGAGGAGCCTTTTCTGGCACCAGGGGCCAGAGGAAATCCATTAGCAACCCCCAAGCACCCTCTGAGCATCCCTGGCTGTGCTGCACAAGCCAGAGGACTTTGGCTTCTGGTAAAGGTCATCTCCCTCAGTGGGGGCAGAAGAAGATGGACATGTACATCTGTAATTTTTTTCTAGACAGGCTAATGAAAACCTTGTGGGAAAAACGATTTAAAATCTGAAGAGAAAAGGGATTTTTTGGTGGTTTTTCTGTTAAGTTCTGGGTTTGTTTTGTTAAATTATTATTATTATTTTGGTGGTTGGTTTTTTGCATTAGAAATCGTGTCAGTTGTCAAACAAGACTCCCAATTGATTTGTTTTTTTATATCTAGCTTTCAACATCCTCAAAGGCAACTAATTGTTCAGGACATACTGAGTATCTGCACTTACAGAAATCGAGGCTCGAGTGGAACTCCCCTGAAAGCAAGGCACCGGGAAGCCAAGATTAGTTTTCAGAAAGTAAGTGGTTTTCATTTTTCGGTTTCTCAAGGACTCTTTCAAGGGCCAAGCAGATGGCTGGGAGATCCACAGAATGGAAACCTGCAGTTCTAATGGGGATAGAAAAGTGTGTGTAGTGGGGGTTGTTTGTTTGGGGTTTCTTTTAGTTAAATTGTCTTTTTGTTTGACAGCAATTTATGCTATTTATGCAGCTGAAATGCCAGTGCATTTTTTGTGTGGACTCTTCCTTTTCAACAAAGGACTGAGGAAATTGCCACACTAATTCTCTGAGCTTCCTAGCAGCTCTCAAGCATAACCAGAAGAGCAATTTCCAACTTAAAAATACAAAGGCAAACAAAAGAATAAAAACACGTGCAGAGGCCAGTTCAGAAAGCCCTTTGAACACTTTAGGCAGCTACAGCTATGTGCCCAGCGTGTTTTGAGTGGAGACTTGGGCCTGTGCTGAAGACCAAGCCAGCCTGAGCTTGATGGCTGCAGGCAGGGAGAGCGGGTGGGATGGGCAGTGCCAGCACCCAGGCCTGAGCCTGGCCAGCTGAGATATGGCACAGATGGACCCTGGAGTCCCAGCAAAACCCCATCTTTGTACCCCGGTTAAGTGGAAACAAAGCTAAAGGCCAACATATTAACTCTTATCTAGCACACACCATCTGGACCTACCAAAATGCTTTGTTATGTTAGAAAAATAATGTTAATTTTGCATCTGTATGTGGGGAAACTGATTCTTAGGATGGGGTGGTCCCTCTCCTTGGGCAGCCCCATGCATTCCCAGGCATCCTGCACCCACCAAGCCCAGGCTTCTCTGGGAAAGTGCACACACCCCCCCTCTTTGTGTCTATGTTTACATGTATTTGCTATATAGCTGTCCCACACATTTTCCTTGCTAGCCTGTCACAACCATTACTAAAATATGCTTATCTCACATATGCAAATAGCAGGATATTTATAAGGTTCTTTGAAATTTCCATAATTGTGCTGTAAAAAAAAATCTCTTTGCTTATCTCACAAAGTGTTGTAACCACAGTGTTACTTTTATTGAAATCCAAAAATCACTCAGCAAAATAAGTATAGTTTAAAAACTGACAGTTTTTTTATATTTTTGAAATAGAAGGGAAAGAAAGAAAGCAAACTAGGCTTTATTATTTTAAATTACAAAGTTTAATGCTTACCAAAAAGGATATAAACTGGAAATGTATTTTAGGAGTTCCTAGAGAAAAGGGAGAAGTTTTAATAATAACACTGTGTGCTCCTATATCATTTTCATTAGAAAAATCTCAGAGCACTTTCTGCTTATTAAAGAAAGGAACGCCTCAGAACACTCCTGAGAGGAACTATAGAAAAATAAGGTAACAAATATAAATCCACATTATGTTCCATACTGTGATTACCTGGAACTTCCCAGCCATCCTGGGGATATACAGCTCCCTGCTATGGCTCAGGATAACAAGTCAGGCCTCCACAGCACAGCCTCACCCGGCTGAGACAGCAGCTGGCTGTGACAGTGCAAGGGGCTTCACTGCCTGGATCTTCTCATTTCATGGGACAGCAACCCAACGTCTGGGAGGTTTTCCCCAGGCTCAAAGGTGAGGAACAGAAATGAGCAACAAGCGTAGGCAAAGCACCTCGCTGTGCTCCTCGTGGGCTCCTGCCACCTCATGTCCTGCCCTGTGGGGACATGCAAGGAGCTCTGTGGGGATTCCTCTGCCTCCTTCAGGGAATCCTGGCTGGTCTCTGGCCACACGTGAGGAGGTTCTCACCGGGTACGGGAACATTCCCAGACGATTCATCTTGGGAATGATCCAGAGGGGACAGAAAAACAAGATATTAGCCTAAATTTAGCAAGTGTCATAAAATGTGTACTGGAACAACAAAAGGAGGAAGACAGGCTGTAAAGGTAGAGGATATTCCCTAGGCTGATGAAGAAAATAATATTAAAATATCCCTGGTGTTTAATTTCAGAAAATACAATAGACTGACTGAGTGCCCAGAAGAGGAACAGCATGTTAACATATCTTAGATAAACAGGAGCCAAACTCTTATCCTGACAGAAAAACGAGAAAGGCCATCAATGCAATGGGGGAAAATAATAAATTAAAAACCAGATGGTTCAAATATGTGATTGCATCTTCAGCTTCAGTGAGAGGGAAGAAGGGGAATACATATGTATTACCGGCAGGCCAGGAACACAAAAGCTGGAAAAACATACCCGAACAGAAAAGGCAGGCTCATCATAATAAAGTTAATTAAAATAGCAGGACCTCGACTTATTTTAGGTCTCAGAGGTAAAACCCCAGAATTCCAAGCACCATTCTTCATTAATATGAAGTTTCCTATTTCATCCATGCTCAGTAAAGGGACCTCTTCCTTTATGCACTGGATAGTGAGTCAAGGCAGATGGGAATTATTCTGAGCTTGGAGAAAACAAAGAAGCATAAATTAATGGCTTACTGGCAGAAAGGCAGTTTAAAGTGGTTTGCCAAGGCACATTTTATTCTTACACTTATCCTACATACATTTTTTTTTCCTTTAATTCTGTTTAGATCAGAAGTGCATGACCAAGCAGAGATACATATCTATGTGGAGTGGGAATTAAAACAAACAAACAAAAAGCAGACAAAAGAAAGGGAAAAAAATATCTATAATGGTTGGCACAATGACTTAATAACTTGCTTCATGTCACTCAATACACAGAAAATAGAACAACCCCATCTTGTCAGCTTGAACTCATCCTATATTTTCTGTGTGGGTTTTTATGCATCTGAACTTCTCTCACACATATATACACGTGTATATGCACACCCATATATCACTGTTTCTTATGACGAAGCACTGACTGGTTGCAGGGGGTCCTCATGGCCATAGGGACCCTGGCCAGGATCCTTGTTCTGGCAGAATGTGAAGTTTTGTCTTTGGCTTCAAAAGTGGCAGGATTTCACTCCAACTTCCTCTGCAGCATCTTTAAATCTGTAGCTAGACTTTCTCTGCCCAGGAGTATTCTTCAACCACTTATTGTGAGAAATCTGGAAATGGTTTAACTGTGCAAATTAATCATGCATAAACAATTTCAGATACAATACCAATGTTATTTCAGTCATCATTTGCAAGATGATGGAGGCAGAAACTCAGACTGTAGTTGTGTTTGAATACTGTTGATTCTTTCACAACTCTTAACTCTCAAAACCTTAATTTCCTATCCCTGGGGAACAGATTCTCCCTGTGCTTAGGGGATTAGAAGCAGGAGATCATGTGATGTGGGTTCAGTTCTTGTTATGTGACTTTCAGTCACTTTCGTAACTTCCTGCCATCTTTTTTTTTCCTCTCCCTTGTGTAAAATTAGGATAATGACATTTCTTCCTATGACAGCTGCTTAATGCATTTATGTCTAAAATGCTCAGGTGAAAGGTGCTATACATTTCAGAAATGATTGTTTATTACCACAGTTGTTATTACTGCTATTTCTGAGAGTTTCACTCTCATATATATAACAAGGGCAAAATATTATGAACATTTTGCCTTATTTTGAACTTAATGCCAATTTTGTTCTGAATTAATTCCTTTGAATAGAATTATTCCTGAACTACATCAACTGGGGACCAGCTGATGACCCCAAGTGTTTAAGAACTACAGATAATCATGGATGAAAAGAGACAAAAATACATTTTATCTAAGAAGTATCTGCTGTTATGATAGAGGCTGAAATTAAAGTATAATCCAGAGAGAGAGAGGGAGAGAGAGTATTCTTTAATTAAAATCAGCTACCTCAAAAGATGGATATTCTCAGGAGTGAAATTTGCACTGTGCTGAAGGCTTTCCACTTAAACCCTTGATGATGCAAGGAAAAAGAATTCTCAATGAGTAATACTGGCATTAGCAGATAGTCACTTGCCACTGCACAATAAAGCAAAATTTGCAGAGAAAAAATATGTGGACAATAGAACGGAAAGATAGACAAAAAAAAAGGAAGCTATCTGAAACACAAACCCATGATTATCCAGCAACAAATGAATAGTTTGGCAAAGAAAGAGACTGAAGATATAGACTTGGAGATAGAGAAAGAAAAATTAAACCAGAAGCAGCAGAGATCAATGAAAACAATCAGCACTTTCTGCCAGGAGATATGTTAAAAAGACTGAAACCGAGGCTTTAGATAACATGTTCAAAATGATCCATCGTCCCACCCACCATCTCCATAGAGATTAATGGTCCCGGCCAAGGACAAATTCTTGTTCAAGCAGTGGAGATTGTATGGACCCCCCGTGAAAGGCACAACATCCATCTGGGGTAGTTCTGGGGCTTGTGGTGATAATGCTTTCCTCGCCTTTGGAGAGACACTGCTTCTGGCAACGTGGGAGCCACAGAGCACGCACTCGAGGGGAGTACTTCTGACGAGTGCTTCATAGCAAATCCTGCTCTGCTCTCGTTTTAGTTACCATCACAGATGGCTTCCTGCAATACAAAGAAGGCTCCTGGCAAGGCAGTTTGCTGGATAATGTTTGAATTGGATGTGATGGAAGTATTACCTCACAGAAACACCCATTCACCAGCATTTATTTCATTGTGTTCAGCACAGTAGATTTGAGCAGCTACTTTGCACTGGCACCGGCTGCCTCGCGCTGCGCTCACGTATGAATCTCTCTTGCATGAATCTTGCCTAACAGGCGCCTGCAACCAGGTGGTCTCTGTGAGAAGTGGTTATGCTACAGTGAGGAAAAATATATTTTTTTTTTCCTTCCTTTTAAAAAAAAATATTTCTGTCATAAAGTGGAGGAGCTGCTGCAATGGGATTAGAGACTCTCCAGCTACATCTCTGGGGACCATGGGCAACTCTGGGCACCTTATTGCTAGGGAGAGAGGATGCATGTAGCTTGGATGCTTATAAATTCCTTGTAGCTTTGCTGTATGTGATGCAAATGTTTTTCTAAAAAAGAGCCTAAAAGCAAATTGTTTGTCTAATATTGGCCACACAATATTGCAGCCAGGCAGGATGGGATATGCAGCAGGGGACTTTATAATGTGTCACATTAAAAAACTTGTGCAAATCTTGGCTGAGTCCAGGTTCCCAAAGAGCCACTGTGGATTCAGGACAGTTCAAGCAGAAGGGTTGGCTAACCATCAAATACATCATACAGGTAATCTGGCTCTTAGTTTCCAACTTTTAAAGGTATTTTAATACCCATAGTACTGTAAGTGCTAAAATGGCTTGACTAAACTTGGCACTAGTTACCAGCATCTCTTAAAAGGAGAAAAGTAATGGCAGTAAAAGAGCGAGGCCTTCTTGGCAGTTACTTAAATTGGAAACTGGTGGATCATATTGAGCTGTGAGTTGCAAGTTCTCAAAGTTGTGGTTTCTCATAGCAGCTCTCATCACTCCTCGTTTACCCAGTTCCACCAGTCTTGCTCACAGAGATGCCATGGTCCTGTGGGGACCTCTGAGCACCCAGGGCTGGCTGTTTTGTGGGAGAAGCACTGCAAGTCCAGTGATGGTGGTACATGCTGGCGAGCAGTGTTCACATATTAACAGATTTCCACTCAAGCTGGCAAATAGGAATGTCTATGTTAGAAATGCTGTGTGAAAGCCGAGGCAACAAAAGTCAAAATGTGCATATGAGAATATGTGGTACACACAGTATATGTCACAATGTTTACCATCACTTCAAAACATGCACCCGCCCACAGTTCTTCACTAGCAGCATCCTGGAACTTCTCCAATTGGGATTTGCTATATGAAGCAAAAGTCAATTAAAATCAGCCATTATTGTACAGATCATGAGATCCATAGTACAAGATACCATACTCATCCCAGATGCTCATTAATAGCAGTGTGTTGCAAACAAATCCAGGACAATTGTATGGGTTTTGTATACTTTCCTGATTGCTGTGTTTGCTCAGTTAGCATATAACATTTTCAAATGGGTTGGATTAAAATTTTTAGCAAACAGCAAATTCCCCAGAAACACAGTTCTGTTGCATTCTGGAACTATAGCAAATGTAGGTCAGAGTCAGTAAGTAGGCTTAGCTAATGAAAACAGAAGGGGGGAGAAAGATTTTGGGAAAAGGGAATTATGTCTATCCAGCTTGCTAGAGGAAGACCTGCTAGCACCAGCTCACCCACCTTTTTTTACCAAAGAGCCTGCTGCTGTATGAAGCATGGTGACTCATCTCTGCATCATGCTAATCCTACATTTTTAGCTCAGAAAGTAACCACCTGCTAAAAGCGTGGTGTGCTTGGTTGGGTTCCCTCAGTCTCTGGTGGAGCTTTTCCATGGAGTTAAGAAAACATGATTTTTCAGGGAAATAAACTATGTAGTCTCATGTTCAGGAGCTCACATAATAAACAACTCAAAAACCTCAGTTCCTGCCACACTTTTATTTGTGAGGAAACAGCCTGATTCAGAGAAACCCACACAAGAATGGCCTTGAGCAGAGATTGTTCTGGTGGTAGAGACTTCCAGTCGAGATCTAACATACATCTTCCAGCTCCCAGGTAAGGTCTCAACAGAATTACAGACTGGCACTGAATCTGGCCCTTCATCTCCTGCTTGGAAGCAAAACACTGGTAGGTTTGGGTTTGTTGGGTTTTTTGGGTTTTTTTAGTTGAATAAAACATTCCCTCAATATGAAACAAACATCTTTGTATTTGGTAAAAGTTTATCCCACCCCTACACGCATACAAATGCACACACTAATTTTTAAGGCTGATTTATAAACCAAAAACATCAGTAATTAGCACAATTTTATTTGTAATTAGCAGGGATAAGCTGTTTCTTTTACTGCCCATATTAGTAGCAATGGAAGTGCACTCACTTTTTTTTTTTTAAATCTTTCATTGCACGTTCACATTTAGTTTCAAGGTGAGATGAGTATCTGGAACCATGATGTAATTTATGCTGTTATCATTTCATGAACTTCAGTAAATCTGCTCCTGATAATGTATTGTAATGATACTGATGATCAGAACTGGAGCTGAAAATACGCACAGGCTGGCGTCAACTGCCACAGTGTGTCTGACTGGATCAGAAAATGAAAACAACAGTTACCAGCACGTATTGTCAGAGGAGCTCCGACTCAGAGTTGCAGACAGATATGGACTGCAAAAATTAAATGGCTATTCACTTCTTATGTATACCTAATTTCTGTGGATTTTGAGACTCTCATCCTAATCTCTGTTATGCTTGTTCCCGTTTGCTTGTTCCAACAGTTCATCTTTAAGAGAAGCTTCCCTACTCTAAAGCCAAATGCAGTGCTCCCTGCTGTGATGGATTCCTTCTTTTCCCTTCCTAATTGGAGCCATTTCATCAGATCGAATTTTGACAAAGATAGTAATTGTCGTCCGATTTTAAGGCAATGACAAGATCAATATGAATTCTCAGATGACAAGTATTATTACTGGGTGAGCACAAAGAAACAAAGAAAATGAAAAATCCATGTTCTAGGGATCAAAACAGTTACAGGCACATGCTTGCCTTGATCCACGTGTGTGTGAATCCTGTTGACAACAATAGACGCTGTGCGTGTGGATGGATGGGGTAGAACAGATGGCCTTTGCCAGTCAAATAGCGAAGGAAAACGAGCACCCAGTGCTTTAGCACATTGCAGTTTCAGTAATGTGGGAGTCAATTAACTCACCACCAAACAGGCTTGCAGGGAAAATTACCCACAGCCCCATCTCCGAGAATTCTGCTTCTCCTTAACATTTTGTACTCCTCCTGTCTCTTGAATGTCAAGAGTAAATACTCAAGAAAATCCCGGTTCTTTAAGGTAAATGTATATTTATGTAGGCAGAAGTACTTGATTATTTTTATAACATTGTTTAAACGAGATTATCTGATTAGTTAATGGCCCAAAGAGTTCAGATAGGGTTCAAATAAGGATCGAAAATGCATTGCAGCATCTGTAGATGTTTACCTCACAATAGTGGCTTTGGGACTGATTCTGCCATGTATGTGTAACTGTTGCCAGATATTGTCATTTTATTTTAGTAGATCTACCCTGAAACAAGACACTTCTTCAAGGCATTTGACCCTCACAGCTCAGCTCTTGCTCCACATTTGTTCCTTAGTGTGCATTCAGGTTACCTCTGTAGGGCTGCTATACACACGTTCATCTTGCTATTAAACCAGACCTCCTGCTTTCCCACCCCCAAAACTTTAAATCCAAGGAAATTGACTCTTTTTTTTTTTCTTTTGCAGTATTTATATTCAAAATACAGTTTAACTGAGGAAAGGGATTTTGGCAAAATAATACATGATTGTCGTCCTAATTGGCAGCTGCAATGATAACAACCATGACAAGTTTTAGCTCTGTCCACTTCAACCCAGCCAAGTCATTAAAGGTTTCCAAGCAGAGGATTGTGTTATGAAGCCTGATATGCGCTGGTAGCTACGTTGGTATCCCTGGATGGCTAAACACATTTTTAACCACCCAAACACAGGTTCAGTAGATTTTGATCCATGGAGGAAGGTTTCAGCCAAGCACTGAAAAGATGTTTGTTAGCCTCCAAAATATAAATAAAATATTTACAAAGAGAATAATTGACTTTTGATGTTTACTGCAGGCTATGGTTAAGCAGGCAGTGTCTGTACTAAGCAATGCAGTGACCACCTGCCACAAATGCTGTGATATTTGACAGATCCCTTTCTGCCAAGAACTATAATTCCTATTTAAATCTAAATAGAGGAGCCATGAATGCAGATTTCTCATCACAAAGACGCTGATGTTAATCCTCAGTACAGAAAAATAAGAAAAGCCAGAACGTTTTATTGGATTTTATATGGAAGATAATTAAACAGTATTTCTTCTTTACTTGTTATACGGCATCCCATCAACATTCCTGCTGAAATTTGTTTATAAAGAAAGCCAGAAACTTTTATTACATGTTTATGTAAAAGAAAATTAGCATTTTGTATATTTGAACTTGCATTAGAATAACAAAAAGTAGGTAAACAAAAAAATGACCAAAGAATGATAAAAATAAACAGAAAAAAATGTAAGGAAAGCATAACACTGTTCTCATACACACAATTTTATATTCTAAGCATGCAAACAAAATACATGCTTATGTGCATATGTATGCATTGTGTATATTCACGTACCAGGCAGCTAAGCTGCCAAAAGTTAGGACATGCTAGAATTAGATGTTTGCACACCCTTAATTTGGCCTTTTTGGCTGTGTACACACGGACGTATGCTATTTTTTTTCACACACACGCAGCCCTCCCCCCCCCATACAAAATGGTGCAGTGTAGGCAGAAAATTGGCTGGGAGAATGATGTAATCTCAGAGAGAGCTGCTTTGCAGAAGCCTGTTTCTTCTCTGCCCACAACCCAGTTTGGTATTTTGGATGTACCCAAGGAAGTTATCTTAGCATGTTTCCCAGCAGGTGGGTGCTGCCAATCGGCGTCTGTAAGAGAATGTGTCTAAGTGTGCATTTAAAGCCTGCTTATTAATAGAGGGGAGGCGGGGGGAGCTGTATCCAAGGTTGCATCCTCGGCATTTAAAAATGTTTCAGTTCAGCCTGTGCTGCCATTTACTGCATTATGCCATGCATGTGGATTTTCCAAACAAAAGATGTTTATGAGGAGAGTATATTTTAAGATCCTTTTCATGGCTGTACAGACCCCTTTCCAAGCAGATGGCCTGACAGTTGCAAAAAAAACCCTATTCATAAGCCAAAAGTAGCATTTAAAATTATTTTAGAAAGGCAGTTTGTTCTCTGTGTACACGTACATTTTAGGCAGGTACTAATTCTGTTCGCAGCAGCACTTTCCCTGTTTTCCAGCCTGTTCCAGACCTGACAGCACACAAGGAAAAGTCTGGGGCTGCGGGGAGCTCAGCCTCCGGCATCACCAGCAGCGTGGCACAGGGCTGCTGTGTCACACCAGCACCCTGATCCTCACCCTCCGAGGCGACTCTCAGCGCTGGCTGATGTGGAGGGGTCCATTAAAATTCAGACTCCACTCATTGCTAACTTGGAGCAATATTGGAGGTACAACAGTTTCTCTTTTTTACTCAAAATAGGCTAAACCCACAGTGAAAATCTTTACCTAGCATTTACAAGTGCATAGAAACAAGGAGGATTAGCAAAGAACTTTCCAAGGACAGGAATATATTTAATTCTATTTTAATTCAGAGCCTTGACTGTTATCTAACTGTAGTTGAAGTTCATTGGGGAAAATAACCAGCTGAGAACAAAATAACTAAACCTGAGCCACTTGACCACTCTTAAGTTTATGTATTCTGGGAGAAATCTATTGGCAATGACTTCACACAGCTGCATTTACTGACCCTTTTAATTGCCTTCTACAGAACCTCCTGCTTGAAGGAAGCGAGCACTCCCGTATCATGCACCTGATAAATAAATAATGCCATCCCTCTGGAGACAAAAATTCCATCTCTAACCAATCTAGGTACAAGGACAGGCACTAACTGTCCTTACAGTTTGGGGGATGGTTTGGTTTTGTTTTGTTCCTTCACCTAGGTAACTGAGGCTTATTATTTGCAGCATCTCATATGTTTTGAAATATTTCTGAAAAATTTGCCTAATATCCTGCAGCAAGGAGGTGCAGAGTTGATTATACACTGCACAAATGTTTTCAGAATTTTTCTTTCGCCTTTCCACGTGTATTTGTTCTTGAGAGAAAACAGAATAAATAGCCCCTTCTCCCTGCTTCTGTTATATCATCTTTTCCTCTTGTGTTTTGCAAACTAAACAATGCTAGTCTTTTTAATCACCTTTTAGATGGAAGCCTCTTTCCTCATGTGTTTAATCATTTTTGCTGCATTTTTTTTTGCTGCAGAAGTACATACATATGAGCACATACAGCCCTGGAGCAATCAAGAAGTCTGCTAAGAACAGGTTTTAAGGCTTAGCAGAGGTTTGCTCTTTGCTCCCAAAACAATCCCTGTTCATCTCATTCTAAATTCACTTTAACAAACAGGGTCCCCGGGTGCAGGTGCCGAGATGTGTGTGCAGATGTGCAAGTTTAGAAGTTAGGAACAGGACAGAGAGGGCAAGAAGACTTCATCTCACATTCCGCAGTGTGGTCACCAGGCCAGTCCTGACTTGATGCAGAAATGAAGCCAGAGACTGGTGCAGGGTAAGAAATTGCCTCTGTATGAGGATGAGGTTTCTTAAGCCTGTAACTTTCAGACGTGACAGTTAGTAGATGATGCTCTGTTTCATCTTCCTGGGGCTCACCTTTACTCCAGTCTGCCCGAGTCCTTCACTCGCACTTTGCAGCACTGCAATCTCTCTCTCAACAGGGGTAGTAAGTTCAGATCTGGCACTACAGCTCTGCTCAGCCCAAAAGGGAACACAAAGGAGAAATGAGAAGCTGGTGAAAAGCCTCAGGGAGAAACATGCTCTCCAGGTGGTACCAGTGTCCTTGTGGAGACACAGTCAAGGCAATTGTTACTTCTTTTTTGACCACCTTTTGTTTTCTGTCCTACAGAAGATTTTTCTCTCACTGCTTTCTGGATCCAGAATGTTGTGTGTATTAAAAAGGCCAAAACTTTTGCTGGAGGAAACCAGCATGTGCCCCATCAAGGGGAGTGGTCTAGGTGTACTCAGATAGCTGAAGACCAAGCCCAAAAATGTTTTGGGTAGGATTCTCCTAATCTAATTTTATCCTTCTGAAGCTTGATTATCTATCTAGTCCAAGCTTAATCCTCTCCTACAGTCAACAGAGAGAGGAGTCAGTTCATCCCATCATAGGGGTCTGAGATAGAAGGGATGGTTTCCTGCCCTAGAAGTACCTCCTCTTCCTTTGGCTCAAAATTGTTTTGGTAATGAGCTAGGTCCTTCCCTTTATAGGTGGTAGAGCTGCATAACTAAAAGATCCAAAAGCACTTGTTCACAGATGCTGCTCCTTGGGCCAGTTAACTTGCTGGTATTGATCTTGGTGTGAGCACTGGAGAGCTCTGGGGTGCAGGAGGATCCTACAGACTCAGGCTGCCTTGCAGCAGTGGCTGGAAAGAGTGATCGCAGGTAACGCTGTTACAGACCTATTGCTAATCGTGCTATGTTAATTAGCAGTTAGATTTATATTTACAATGGTGATATGTGGTTACTAAATAAACTTCACAATATTGAAATTGGTGTTTGGGGGAGAGGAGGGGAGGGTTGATAGCCTCTCTCTCTAAACCTCTTTTTAAAAAAATGTTAAGGCACTGAACTTTCCTTTTGGTCTTAAAATCAAATTAAATATATCTTGTCCTTGGAAAGTTCTTTGTTAATCCTGTTTGTATTTTTTAAATGCTATGCAAACATTTTCATTGTGGATTAATGTGCTGTTTCAAAGCAGTTGAGATTTTAAGATTGTTGTTAATTCAGAGAAAGAGACTTCTGTTACTATTCCAGTTCTTTTGGAAACTAATTTCATTCAATGCCCTTTTTGAGGCTTTGCACTAGAGTGCTAAATGAATGCTATCAAAGGCCATATTAAAGAGGATTGTATATAGTTGACCAGGGTTCATGCCAGGGACTAGTTTTAGATAGTGTCTTACATTGAAAATACGATTCTTCAATTATACTTCCTATTGCAAAAATGAAATTACCTTGAATGCTTGGTCTAGTAGGCTTATTTCTTAGGATACAATAGTAAATGGTCAAATTCTTCCTCAAAGTAAAACATATCTGATTAAAAATTGAAAAAGAGAGAGGGAAATGTGAAAAGCCAAGTCACTTCTAAGAGTCCTGAGATCAGTAAAAGGACAGTTTATACAAAGACTTTCCATTTGAGTATCCCAAATAATTCCAGGACTGTCTAAGTGCTTCAAGGAGGAGTGTCTAATGTGTCTAACGTTCTGCCAGCTGATTCAGGACACTGCAAAGAGGGGTCAGAGGGGCCAAAGTGAATATACAGAAGCTCTTAAACACATTCACACTATTCACAGATAGTAATCAAAGTGATTTGCAAATACACTTTCTTAGCAAAACTTAACATCTTTGAGATCACAATCGTAAAAAATAATTGATACAATTAGGGGACTGGAGCTACGTTTGGTGTGACTGCAGCAATTCACATTTATTACATTTCTAAGTGTTTTCTTGTCTGCTTTCCCAAGTCATAATGTACATCTGATTTATTTGGAGAATAATAGTGATTTTCAGTCCTTCCCTGTGCTTTTTTTTTTTTAATCTTATGATCTGTGCAGATGTTTTAGGTGTGGCTTCACTGTGCAGAGTATCCGACCCTGTGACTTCTCTGAGGACACACCAGACCTTGGCCAGACAGCTCTGGCTGGCAATGCTGGCAGGCTGGTCTTGGCGTGTGTTGAATTGAGTGCCTACTGCTACCGAATATACACACACAACCTCAAGGCTACCTACTGTGGTGTTTCTAAACAGTCTGCTTTTCTAATTCCAGGATTACAGTGCTTAAAGGCACATAAGGATGATGAACAAGTAGAAAGGATCTTATGTCCTTACATCCACAGGGAGTTTTGTGCCTCTGTCCTGTTGGCATTAGTCATGTAAGCCTCTCATTCATCTACCTTGGGAAGACTGATTCGCTCAGCCTTTGGTGTTTTCATCTGTTTTTGATGTGCTAGCTGAACTAACTCAATGATTGCTTATGTGTATGAGAATTAATTATAAATTTTGACTATATAAAGCAGTCTTGTAGACTCATGCTTCATTAGTAGTCTGATCAGTTAGCCACTGCAATGCTGACTGACTTAATTTGCACTGCAGATACTATAGCTAGAAGGCAGTGGACATTTGTGTGGAAGATAGGATATGGAGTTTTACCAACTCCTTGCATTAAATCCTTAGCATCCTCCTCTTACCGAGGTAGCACATGATGAGAGGACAGAGCACAAGACCAAGCATTGTGTCACCTGCTGAAAACTTGTCTTATGACAAAGAATCCATTGGTTTACTTTACTAGAGAAAGGGAGCTACTCAGCCTGCTGTGATCTGGTTTGCTGGGCACGGATGTACAACTTGAGACCCTTGTAATCTCACTTTCTTCAGGGCCAGAGTGAAATATTCCAAGAGCTACTGTTGAAAAACATAACACAAGAGTGAAGTGGTTATTTTCTTCTTTTAACCACTCTCTTCCTTCCCTTATTTGTAAAATAATTAAAATGATTCTTAGGAATATACAAAGCATTTCTAGACCTTGACTCATCACCTGCAGGAATCTTACTGTTTACTAGAAAGGAATTATTTTTGTTTTTCAAAAAAGCCCTGAAGAGGACAAAGAAGCATTTTTATATTGTATGCATTGGTAAGAAGGATTAGACAGGCTGTAATCGTGGTCAGTCTGACTTCTACAATTATGGAAAATTACAAAGATTGATGTGAGTTGCAATTTATCTTATTGCACAAACTTGTACAAGATGAATCTTCTTTTTTGAAATACATATTTCACTAAAACTAGTGCTTTCTTTTTCTTTCCTTTCCCATCAGATTTATAATAGACTGTGTAGGAAAGTGCTGAAAAACACAAAAAGAAAAAGTTGGAGCAATTCGAATTGTCATGGCAATATCCTAGATTTCTCAAGAAGTTCGGTTCTGTTTAGCTAGTCACTTTAATTTTCCTTCGCTAACTTGTCTCCATTCTCTGCTGTAATGATAACTCTTTATGTGACTGTCAGCCCTTTGCATTGTGACAGCTTAAATTAATGTTTTGATATTTCTCTCTTTGTAAGAATACAACAAAGAAGACAACTGCCAAGGATAGGACAGAAACTGTATGAATGTAAAACAGACATTGTGCACCAATAAAGCCAGAAGGAATAATTTTCATTTTATTGCCTTTTAATAAGCTTTTGCATCAACTAATCCTGAAGACTTTGGGTTCTACAGGCTCGTATGGCCCTTCTGCTTCATATGAATTGCAGTAAACTTCTTACTGGGGACCTTGGACACTTCTGGGAATACTTCAGCCCATTTAGGTCACAGAGGTTTAATACCTAAAGCAGGCTCATTCAGCCTCTAGTACTACTCTCACCATTCATATAAGCTTTGGTGGATTAGCTTGTTTTACAATCATAATCATAATAGCACTTGTTCACAGCTGAAACTCTTTTGCAAACTAATATATGTTCATCTCATTTTTACATACCACCTCTCCAAAAGTTAAGAGGATCAACAATAAGAATTTCAAAAGGAAGACGCTGGAGGAGTCGGAAGGATTTGATTTGGCATTTACAAAAGAAATGGTGGAAAGGAATTGTCTTAAGATTCTGTTGAGGTTTACACCAGACCTTATCTAAGGTTCAAGGCCTTTAGCAGCGTTGTTCCTGTTCTTAATGTACACTCCAAAAATCTCAACCACATCTGGCATTGCCTTAAATGAAGCTTGACTTCAATGAGGATGATCACAGAATCACAGAATGACAGCGATTGGAAAGCACCTCGAAAGATCACCTAGTCCAACCCCCCTGCCAGAGCAGGAACACCTACATCACACGGAACACGTCCAGGTGGGTTTTGAATGCCTCCAGAGAAGGAGACTCCGCAACCTCTCTGGGCAGCCTGTCCCAGTGTCCTGTCACACTCACAGTGAATAAGTTTTTCCTTATGTTTACATGGAACCTCCCGTGCTCCAGCTTGCACCCATTGCCCCTTGTCCTACCACTGGACACCACTGTGAAAAGCCTGGCTCCATCCTCCTGACATTCACCCTTTACATATTTATAAACATTAATAAGGTCCCCCCTCAGCCTCCTCTTCTCCAAGCTAAAGAGCCCCAGCTCCCTCAGCCTTTCCTCATAAGCGAGATGCTCCACTGCCTTCATCATCTCTGTAGCTTTGTGCTGGACTCTCTCAAGCAGTTCCCTGTCCTTCTTGAGCTGTGGGGCCCAGAACTGGACACAATATTCCAGATGTGGCCTCACCAGGGCAGAGTAGAGGGGGAGGAGAACCTCTCTTGATCTGCTAACCACACCCCTTCTAATGCACCCCAGGATGCCATTGGCCTTCCTGGCCACAAGGGCACAGTGCTGGCTCATGGTCATCCTGCTGTCCACCAGGACTCCCAGGTCCATTTCCCTTACACTGCTCTCCAACAGGTCTGTCCCCAAGCTGTACTGGTACATGGGGCTGCTCTTTCCCAGATGCAAGACTCTACACTTGCCTTTGTTGTATTTAATTAATTTTTTCCCCGCCCAACTCTCCAGCCTGTCTAGGTCTCGCTGAATGATGTTTTCCAGTGTTCTTGAAAAAACATCTTTTAAAAAGATCTGAGATATTCAGATGCAGTTTAATGTTTCAGTATAGCTGTGGATTTCATTCCCTCCTTCTCTCATTTTTATCATTTTTCTGTCTGTTTTTCCTCTCACACATTCCTTTAGGATCTGGCCTCACCTGAGAGATGAAGAATTTAAATGAAAGTAGAACAAAAAAATCAATTAATCCATTCTTTGTGGCAGAAGCCACCAGATGATGCTGTTACTCTTAAAGCTTCTTAGCATGTGAGCAACATTTCAGTTTTTGAAGGAATGCTGCATTGTTATTAGTTTAGTTTTACAGTAATCCTCTGAGAGAAGCTAGCAGCAGAGTGTGTTTTCTGCTTTATTCTCTATATTAGGATGCAGTTCTTGGGACAAATTACTTTCCTTAGAGTTAAATTTCAATGCCTAGCTGGAAAGTACTACTGGAAGTAGTAGGAACTTTTGTGATGACTACAGATATCACTATAACAAAGAAATAAAAATAAGTAAATCATGTTGCACTTAAGAGAAAGTCCACATTACTTTCTGCTTCATCAACAGGTTGGTACCAAATCCCCAAATTCTGACACTACACAGAAATAGTTGATAGTTGTCATGGGCAGAAGACACTGAAGAAACAAAGGACACTTGCCACCATGGATGTGCTGAGCTACATCAAGAAAACCATAAGGGGAGCACTGTTTGGATCACAAACCATTCTTTTGACCTGTACCTCTCCCTCTTTAACAGAGTGCTGGTCCCAGAGAGCTTCAAAGCATAGATCAAAAGTGTGAGACATACTATTTATCTTAATGGACCACAAGTGCTGAAAGCTAGGGATGAAAAATTTAACATCAGATTTGTCAAATATTTCACTGCTGATGGGATCATTTTAGCAGAAATGACCAATGACAGTGCTTATCCATCAAATTGAAGGTTTAATATAAAAAATAAATAACATGGGAGATAGGGCTTTTAGTGGATGATTCATTTATGCATTTTAATTAAAAATCTTGATTGTTTAAATGCAAATGAAGCAAAGGCAGAAATGCCAGTGCATTGCATCGGCTTAAAATCACAGCAGCAGCAGCAGCAGAGATTTGGTTCAGTCTGGTATAATGATGATAGGATCCTGAGTGAAACATATGAGAAACTTTTACTGTATCTGCAGAAGATATTGCCACCGGCTGTTCCTTGCTCTGCTTCTACCAGCAGAAACAACCTCCACAGCAGTCATCTGAAGAAAATGAGAGCTCATGCCTCAGCCAAGCTGTTACTGGACAGTGAGTGATCTGTTAAACTACAAAGTTTTACTGAAGGGCACATGTCAACATTCAGACATCTTCAGCTCTGAACAAGGCAAGATTAAACTATTCTGCTTAGGCTAGGAAGAGAGAAATGGCATCCATAGACCTGAGATTATCTTTGCCCTGGAATTTCTAAGCTTGACTGCCATTTTATGTAAAAAAGTTCTGTTTACTTTTTATAGATCTTACAAGACAGAATAAGCAAGCACGTACAGAAATAAGACAAGCACGTACATTACAGAGCTAATGCATCCAGGCTTCACTAAGCCAATTAAGCAATCAAATCAAGGTCACAGCTGAGATGGACTCAATAGATCAATGAGATTGAATGGCCAAAATTAATACACTAGGAAATAAAATCAAAAGGATAAAGTTGAGACTGAATTTGTTTTGTTGATCTTGGGCTGGAGATATTTAAGGGGTGGCTTTCTTTTCAGTTTAAAGTCACAGCCAGCATTCAGCCCAAAGTCTATGTGCCTAGCCAGCACAAGTACTCAAAGGATGTTTGTGTCCATCAGATGCAAGGTCTGTGCTGATCCTTCCCTAGAGAAACCCACTAAAGTGAAGAAAGATCCTGATCTGCTTCATTTAAAGAGGAGATACACCAACCATTCTGCTGTCAGCAGCTCTGCTTCATTATTTTCTTCCTTAAATCTCACTGTTGTAACAAGTTATTAGCTTGCTGTTCTGATTTTCCTTTTCTAACACAGAGAAAATCTTTCCCTAGAAGTGACACAGGTGACAGCCAAATCAAGCAGCAACCGCTTTGGGGAAGAAATAATAAATCCAGAAGAATCTTCCTAATTATACACAAGATTTGCCGAGTTTGGTGTTTACTTTTAAGGGACCTGTATGTAGTGCTGTTTCTCCATTATAGAGTGCAAATATGCAAGTGTATGTTTGAGATAAGGCAGCATCATCCTGGTATAATGAAAAGGAAATGAAAAGAGTGAGTTCAAAACACTCTATATTTTGGGATTCTTCACTTGTGGTGTTGACAGCAGCTGTAACGAAGTTTCGGGTTGAACACAACTTGCAATTCATGTTGAACATCTCAGTGGCATTAGCACAGTCAGTAACAAGTCTTTCGCCGCTTTTCCCATGAATTGTAAAGTCACAAGAGGGAAAAGCTCCGTGTCCAGAAGCTGTCCATGCTGGCTTCTTCCCATCAAGATTCTCACTCCTTTAAGACTCCTTTTCATGGTGATTAGGACCAGACTTTGCTATAGATGATGTCGCCTACTGGAAGAGTCTTGGGCCGTGTGGCCACCAGGTTGAGTGCCACTTCTCATGCAGTATCTGCTAGTCTAATCACAGGCTGTGTGTCAAAAAAAAAGAGATATGGAAGGCAGGCAGTGAAAACTGATGTTTATATTCTAGTTTAATGAAAAATATCAGGTGGACAGTATAGTAAATTGCTTAAAAAATAAATTCTTTCTTTGTGAGTTCTTTCATGGCAGTTACTTCCTCACCCTACCTTGGGCAATTAATGCAGGTGAATTCATATACTTCCCCAAAGAAAAATGCTCCCTTTATTTTTCCATCAGGCTAAATTTTGCTCATAATTAATAGGTTTTTTAGGTCCAATTCAAACTGATTGCAAGGAACTTTTGTTCTAAATTAGATTTTCCTTTGAACATAGGCTGGATGACCCTGAGTCCAGGGAACTGAGCTGCAAGGCTTGGGTCTGCCATCTCCCTTGGGCTGGAACAAAGTCCTGTGTGGGGGCACATGGAGCCTCTCCTCCCCTCACCTTGTGCTCCATCAGCAGGAAACAATCAGCCACTCACCAGGTCACACCAGCCATCTGCCCCAGAAAGAGGGCCACTGCCCTAGTCAAGGTGGAAGGACATATCTGAGCCCTGGGATTTTGACTGGAAGTGGGAGAGGGAGAAAAAAAAGTTTTCTTGCTGGTTGGCTTGCACATCCCCATGGACTTGTAAAGCCCAAAGCCTGGTTGCTGCCCGTCTGTGTCACAGCTCAGCACAAAACGTGCCAATGGCTGCTGAGGCAACTTGTGTGAGCAACGATTCCCCAGCATGAGGGGCAGGATGCAGAGCCAGGCCTTCTGTTTGGGCAAAACCCAACAAGGCTGCTGAATTAAAGACATAATTGAGGTTTTTGGCAAAATTGCAACACAGCTGCCCAAGGTCATCTCCAGTGAAAGTAGCCGCGGAGGTTTACACAGAAGATGTTAATTGGATTTGCGTTTTCTCTTTAGAAGGGTTCAGAGCTATCGGATCTCACCACCCTACAAGCGGCATGAATATGTCCAATGATATTGTGAGCTGATTATTGTTCATTCTTAACGGCTTTCCATCTCCGTAACAACGGTATTAGCATTAATATTGTGCCCAGGGCTCTGAATATGGATACTAATGAAACTCAATCAGCTCTTAAAGAACAAAGGATCTCTTTTACATGGCACCCTGTGACAGTCAGAAGATTGGATTAGCAACTTGTCAATCCTCCGGTTTGCAGCTCTTTTTTGATGCGCTCTTGAATATTTGGATAGTATGTAGAATTACATTATCTGAAAAATTAATACAAAACATTAAGTGAAAGCTGTGAGCTATTCCCTCCTGACCTGATTATTCTAGATTATTTAACTAAGTAGCCAGCATACCCCCTAATTTAAGTGCTGAATTTCTACAACACGAAGCGCTATCTTTTCTCATAGAAGAGGCCCACAAAAGAGCCAGCTCAATTGCCAATTATCCTTCTTCCATGAAATCTCTGCTCTCCCCTTCAGGATAGGTTTGGGTAAAAATATAATTGCAATGGATAAGGAAGCTTAAGAAAAGATGTAAATGAAAAATATTATGTGTTGGCATCTGATTGATCCATTTGAAAGGGAGAGAAGGAGAATTTGATGAGATGGTAAGGAGCTCATAGTTTTGTTTCAAACGAACCCAGCATTTTTAACCTGTACAGGGTGCTGAGCTATAATTAAGAACGGCAAGTCAGTGAAAAATCTATTTAAACTCCTGACAGCTTCTCTAGATTAGCATTTTTGACATGTACATTCACTGTGGCAAATCACTAATGTGATTTTTTTCAAAATTATATTTTTATTAGCTTTCTGCATATAATAACAAAGTAAAAACGATGTTACAGCCTGGACAGGTCTTTAACTCAAAAGCTCAGTACTTACAATGTGCTTAATTAGCTGCCTGATTATTGTTTTATTCTGAAAGAAGTTTTGTAAATGTGTTTTCATCTATAAAGCATCTTTAAAGTGAAAGCAATTGTTTGATTCTGTTAGCTGGTGAAAACTATAGCAAACCCTGGATAACAAAGCACTGTGATTAATTGATGTCAAGATACTCATCTCTGCTTTCCCCCTTTTTTTTTTCCTGAGGTGGTTGAAGTGCTGAATAACAAAACAAATATTTGGGTGAACTTTGAGTTATATAAGTCTTTCCCATTAATAATTACTCTGCAAGGGAAGAATATGGCTCAAGCCTGGTAACTTGAGTATAGGTGTAATATTTTGAAAAACATTAACAAACTTCCTCACACCATGAAGAACTTGCAATAACATTTAAGGCACATGCCCTGTGAACGTGTTGGTTTTAATTTGATAGCAAAGAAATGCCATCATTAATTAGGATGCTTTCAGATTAGTGTTTGTCTTGCATAATTCAACATTTGCCAAAGTTCAGGAAAGATACGCACTAAGTAGAAATTATTACTTTGATAATGCTGCTACATTTCCTCTCCTTATTTTTAATATGGCTTTTTAATTTGGGTAATGAGTATATATCACTAATCATTTTGAAAACCTATTACCAACACCAACCAATCCGTCAACTTGAGTTAATAGTTTGCTTTATTATAAAAATTAGAACTGGACACAGCTGTGAAGGACTGAAGGAAAAAAAAAAAAGCCTCCTTAGTAGATAACCTATTTTCCTCTGCGCACAAAATGCCCCTTGTTCTGTTGGGACTTGTTTCCCCACTGCTGGAACTCCATTGGTAGCCATTAAGCTGCTGCTCAAGACACATTCCACTGCAGGGCATTTGGAAATTAAATGCTCAAGGAATTAGAAGAAGACGATCTTCTCCCATACTTAATTTTCCTGTGTATTATTAGTAGCTGCCTCTGCACTGCTAATGCCCTTCTCCCACTGTGTAGGCATGAGCTGGCAAGGTCATTTATTTTTGAACGTGTTTACTGGAAAAATGCGGTTGCATCTGAATGATTGTTTTGGGAAAAATAAAAATCTTTGGATGAGTCATAAGTGAAGAAAAAAGGTCATTTGAGAAGATTTCAGTAAGAGAAGAAATTGATAAAGAATATGGAAATGCATTCTAATTAGAATGAAAAGTTTGAAGACTGCACCCTGTAGTGAAATTAGTGTCTGCAGCAGACAATGCTCCTCATTAACAAATCGGGACTTCACTTTTATTACACTTAAACCAAGATTCTTCACTGTGTCCTACCACTTAAAAACATGCATCAGTGACCACAGCACTTGCGCCGGTGGTGGCTCTTAACCCTCTGCATTCATGAGCAGGCAGAAACTTTGAAAGAAGCACCAGTGGGATGAGGGATGCTGCAGAGATACGGAGTGTATTATGCTGAAATTGAATCTTCCTTTGAATGGTGGAAGAATAATAAGGACCCTGCCTACTGAATCATGTTAAACTGCAGCATTTATTTATTTTTAGTACAGTTTTATCTGGTGACAATGCAGTCATTATAGCCTTTTGTTGTTAAGGTGTGTGTATATTTCTGTTTGAAAACCTTAGCATAAGAAAGGCGTGAACAGCAAAGCTTTTAAATTCAATCCCCTCCAAGCAATCACAACTCCAGTTCCCCCCAAGTTTTGATATTTTGTGATTGATGTGGGTCAGTGTAGGGGAAGGAGAGAAAGCAAAGCAAAAAATGAAATGAGCAAATATGCAGAGAAATTTAAATTAGAAGCCTTGTTTTTAATAAGATCGTGCTTTGACATTAATCCTTGTCTGCAGCTGAGATATCACTGGCCTTTGCAGGAATCGTGGTCCTCTTCTTCCCCACAGCTTATGCACCCCGTACTCCCCTTCCCTTCCCTCATGCTCCAAACCCAGGAGATGAGTCAGCCTCAGTAAGGCCAACAACGTGCCCCTGGAAATGGAGAACGGCTCACAGAAAATCCTGACAGCCCAGGTGAGCAAAAACTAAATATAGACCAAACCCGACATGTTCCTAGTCAATTAAATACCTTTTAGGGTTTCCCAGTGGAAAATTCCACGAAAATTCAACTATTTGCTCATAGGGTTTAACAGATTTCCATTTTCTGATGGAAAAGAATTTCCCTGAAATATGGTGAGTGGCATTTTATTGCAGCATACAGCCCACATGCTTAGAAAGCAGAAGCCACATCTCCAACAGCTGAACCAGCTCCATCTGTCCCAGCGGCTGCCTGTGCCCCTCAGCTCACCCATGTCCCACACCGCTGCCGGGCTCATTAGCCAGCACCAGGGTTGGTACCATGGTGCCAGGAAATGCACTGCCCAGAGCCTGCGTCCCCCCAGCATTCCATCTTGCGTGGGGACAGGTACCTGGCATGATCCCAATGCTCCACACACATCCCAGTGCCAGACTATGGCCAAAGCCCTGTCACGTCCCGTGCCAGCTCCCTTCCCTCCGGAGACCAAGAGGCATCACCTGAAAAATGCTGCTGGCAGTGCCAGCCCTGGCAGCTGCTGCTTCGATCACAGGGGTGAGCTGGGGTGGTCACCGCTGCCCTCCGGGTGCTGGTGGGAGGTTTTAGCAGGGCTGTAGTGATGGCAGGAAGCTTGATTTCCCCAAAGCACCTGCATTTCAGCCCACCTGCAGCCTGCAGTGAGCACAACACGTCTCTAACAGAGATAAAACCTGACTAGCATATCAAGAGACGGCTACTTTTATTTACTTCTTCAGTCTTCTGAAAGAAAAGGGGGGTGAAAGTGGAGATAAAGGTAATAAACAACTCCAAACTCCGGTAGCATTTGAAATGATTCTGCTGTTGATGGTTTCTTTTGGCTACAAGTAATTCTGTGTCTGTTAAATAGCCAGTAGGGCCTTCCTCCTGACAGGACTGAATTCCAGCACGGAGCCGAGGCCAGAGGCAGGAGGATGACAAACAGGAGGCACACCGGGTACAAGGCAGGCATCCGTCTTAAATTCACTTGGCTCTCCTGCTGTTTTATGGGCCTTGTTCTCCTCACTGGCACACTTGTATTCCACTGGTGTCAGTGCAGCAACTTCAGTGAAGTCCTCCTGTGTAAGAGCACTTCAGACCCTCCAGACACAGAATGGAAAGGCTCTTCAAGCCATGGCAGAGCCTGACTTCACACACACCCCCAGGCACACAGCTCTCAGGTTTACTCTCTACTTTCCAGCACCATTCCTATGCTGTTAAACCAT
Organism: Caprimulgus europaeus; assembly: GCA_907165065.1. The sequence goes on along the minus strand of OU015538.1, from coordinate 15,887,009 downwards.
TTGGGTAAATGTGTTTTGGTTTGTGTTGGGGTTTTTTTCTATATATATAACAGTTATTTTTGTTACCTACCTTGTCAGGGGAGCTGCAAGAACCCACCTTGCTGAAGTGCTTTGGGATCTGCCCAGGCAGGGGCCGGGAGCTGCGGCTGTGCAGTGGAGCCAGAGCTGGGGGGGGATGTTGGAGAGCTGCAGCTAATTACAGTCAAAAATCATAACTTTAGACAACTCTAATGTTTGCAGCTGGAAAGACTTAAAAGCTATTTGCCTCTAATCTCCCTCTGACAATCAATGAATTGAACAGTAAATGTTATTAGACTAATTTACTGTTCATCAAGAGTAAGAAATGAATAGAATAATTTACTATTCATATATCCAACTGTGTGACATGTGTACAGATCAGTTTGAAAGAAAAAGCAACATTAGGGTTCCAATTCTCCTCCCATACCTTTTTTTATTCTAATTTGTCTCCATTCTCATCTGTAAAGCTGCTCTGGCTTTGCCCCAGTGGCAGAATGACCACATCTGTTTGGATAGACATCTGTTTTGGTACACAGAGTAATTTGCTACCTACCTAACCATTGCAGTATTTTCCACTGAGGGCAGCAGTCACAAACTGCACAACTGTAAAGGAAGCCCTTGCTAATTCTCGCTGCTCTCTGTGGGAGACATCTACCTCCAGTTTTTGGGTATTTCCCATGAGGATGCTACAGTCACATTGCATCTTGAACACCTCGTCTGTCTGCTGTTGGCTACCCTGATTAGTTGGGAGCTTGGAGCATACAAGGAGTAAATTGGATTAATTGCCCTTTCTAGAACATAACTGGGATAGTGTTAGGCATTTAGAAATGCCGAAAAAATGCCTTTTTTTTATAGAACCCAGCAATATTCAAGTGTGGGGGGAGAAAAAACAGGCCTAGAGCCTTTCTGGTCAAACACTTTCTGAATATTTTAGATATTAAAGGAAGAATATGAGAGCATGCCAATCACTTTCTGGATGTCGCAGACATGAACACAAGGAAGGCACATTGAAAAGTGTGGTTTAAAATGACTGGAACTGAAGTTCTCAGTGTGGTTCATGTTACCTGCTGGCATGGATGACCTTCCAACCCTCTGTGACGGTTTCTGGGGTCAAAAAGCTGGGCTTCCTGGCTATGGTAAGAGGTCTGGCAGCCCTGGTGACCTATCTCCAAACCCAACATAGGACCAATATCTTCCCTGTTAACTCTCCTTGGCTAAATTAATTTTTTTCTGCAAGTTGCAGAAAAACAGAAGCAGTTTTTCAGTTCAGAGGAAATAGCTGGTAAGTGCACACAGACAACTTCTCACTTCAGCTGTATAGCCTTTCCAGCATCTCAAGAGATCCCACAGTTTTTGTTTTGATAAACAAGATGCCACCTACCATCTGCCATCTCCCATTGCCTCTGTCAGGAAGTGCGGGTTGGAGAATTCTTCCAACTGGAAGAGTCTCAGCTGTCTGTGCACTTCAGCACTATCCTTTCGTGTAATCTTTAAAGGTCTGTCCACAAGTTCTGAAATGCTGGTATTGAAAAGAGAAATCTGACAAAACCAAAGATTCAACCTTGAAGATTTAGGATTGATTTTGCTTTTAAAACTAAAAAAAAATAAATAAAAAATCACCAACAAAGCAAAAAGTACAGTTTTATCCCTTTTTTGCTACTTCTGAGCTGCATGCTTTTTCCCAGGACCTGCCAGTCAGGCTCATTTTTGTCCTCTTCACACAGTAGCATCAGTAAGAGAGATTCCACTAGCCAAATGCCACATCAAATCTCCCAAGCAACTCTTTCCTCAGAATAACTCCTTTCATATATACATGAAATGTAAGAAGAGCTCAGCAAGCTCCTCAGGATGAAAGCTTTCCTCCCAAGTTGTCACCCACGAAGCAGAGTCCCAGAGCTAGTGATGCTCCAGTGGAATTTGCCTGACTAGCAAAGGGGATGCGATGCAATTCCCAAGCCACGCTTCTTCTGGAGCATGCCACAAAGAGTTCGGGTTCATCTGGGGCCATGCATCTTGCAGGACCATTCACCCAGCTGACTCCCATGTAGACAACTTGCAGACTCAGAGCCAGGTGAGACAATTTGCAGAACAGTTTTTGCTGGTGGCAGCACAGTCATTATGAAAGCGCCATTACTGTTACAACGTTAGCAAGAAATTGTGCCAAAGGCTGGCTGTGATCACATAAATAGTTCATGGAGGAATGCAGGGATTATGATTAGCTTGTGCTGGAGGTGGGGAAGACACCTGAGAAAAGATGCTCATGCCCATGTGGGAGCACATTCATTGCCAGCAGAGACACAGGAGCTGGGCACAGCTCCGGCCCTGGAAGGCAGGAACGTTGGACTGCGCAGGGCAGAGCTGACGGCTGGCTGAGCTGCAGCCAGCTCTGACTTCTGCACTAGGCAATGCTTAAAGAACAGAATCAACACCTCAGATGATGTGTCATGTAAGTTTTCCATGTCAAGGAAAATAGCCCGAGGCCCTTCTTCCCACATTTGCTGCTACAACAGCCAGACAACCTGGCCCCGAAATTTATTCTGGTCTTTAATCAGGCAAAATCCCTGTGATCTCAGAGGTTGGGCTTCACGGTTTTGGAAAGAGATTATACGGTTTGCTAGAAGGAAGGCGCTTGCCCACTGTTCTTGAGGTCTGTGGTCACCGTGAGAGTCACGCACATTGCGCACTGCCTGCCGAAAAGTGGAAATGTTCTCATTTGCCCCAGTCATCCCTGTGCAATAAACATCCAGCGTAGCTGCTTCGGAGCCATTACTCATGCTATGTTTCCTTCTGTATACACAAAAGCAGATGCTCTCCAGCACCCAGATGACCCTGAGTGCTGCTTTCATCCTGTGCTAGTTTTGCTTTATTATTTTTACCCATGATTTTTGTGCTGAGGTTTACCTTTCCCCATGACTACATTGCCCCAAGAACAAAGCTGGTCCTTCACAACCTAGGCACAGTGAGGCTGCCCAGGATGCAAGGCCACTCCTAGTCTTGAGTTTTGTTCTCCTATTTAGGGCACAAATACAGTTTCCAAGTGGCCAGAGTGAGCTTTTTTACCCCCATGCACACATCATGCTTCCCTTTCCAGCTCAAGTAGCTAATTCACAGATTGGGGTTTTTTTACTTAAGGTATTGCAAGATGCCAGTTTTGCCTTTAGGAAAGAAGAGTAACCTGACTGTGAGTGTTCAGCTGATGCAGACTCCAGCCACAGCCAGCCCAAGGTGGAGCAGGACTATCACAGTGCTCAGGAGTGTCTCCATTTCAGGTTCTTAGGACTCTCAACCATTCAGGGCTCTGAAATGAACACACTTCCCAGGAGAGAAAGAACATAAAACTAGGCATGAGCCTGGGTTTAAAAACCAACCCTAAACAGGCTTTTAGGCCAATGTGCATTTTTTTCTGGCAGGCAATATGCTTTTCTTGTATATATAATAAACCCCAGTAATCAGTATTGCTGTGAGCTGCCACAACCCACTCTCTCCCGTGGTGCAACCCTGGTCGCTCTCACTGATGTGTGCTATTTCTGAACTAAAGCATAAGGTTTATCATCCCTGCTGTTCTACCCTGCAAGCAGGAGTAAAAAAAGGTCGACTACTGTGTTCAGGCAGCATCAAATTACTGTAAAACAAGTGAGATACTGCAGCGATATATGGTGAATCTCAGCATCTTCAGGTCTCTTTCAGGTTTTTTATTATAAATGGGTCACAAACTGTTGCATTCCTAACAGAAACATGAGCCATCAACTCACATATCCCTTACAAATTAATATACAGTTTGGATTTGCAAATGAAACTGTTTTGTATCTGGACATGCTGTGGAGCACCTGGCATGCTATGAGCTACGTAATGAAGAGTTCAGTGTCATATACCAGTTTCCAGGCTGTCTAAGGGCTTTGTATGATAAAAAAGGTGATGGGAAGTGTCCACAGCTACTTGGAGGATAAGTACAACACACACAGCTGCACGCCGGGCATGCGAGAGGAATTGGGCATTTCTTAATCAGTCTGTTTAGTCTCCCAAATCCAAGTGGGAGCTACTGAAAACCCTACTGCTGTAACACCAATGTGCACACTTCACAGGCAGGGCTGCCTTCATCTGCACCAACCAATGGCTCAGACAGCACAAGACCAATATCAATCCTTCCTCCGTCAGAGAGGACACAAACCTTTATCTGCCCAGGCTGAGGACGAGCCACTCAATAGATCTGCAGCTATAGACCACAACACTCCTTTCCTCCAGCCATCGAAACGTGTGTACCTGGCTGCTTCTGAGCCCACAGATACAGCGCTCAGCACAACCCCTGTTGTGCAGCTGCATCACTTGGGGGTTTGGTCTGTTTTTAATTACCTCTACTGAAATTCAGGCAGGGATGATGACAGAGAGATGTAGCCCGCTGGCTCGCTCACCTTTTTGAAGATGCAAAGGGTAACGGGGAGCAGGCAGCCTAAAGCAAAGGTGAGGTGGGAGGCACAATGCTGCAAATAAATTGGTATGGGAGTAAATTAAAGAGTAGGAGCATGGGCTTGTAGCAGCAGGTGAGCTGAGGGAGTTAAGAGGTGACAGCTAAATGCACCTCCTGTTAACCTCCACCTTTAGGCACCCGCCTAGCACAGTCCCAACATTCATGTCTACAGTGCCATGAGGTGCCATCAGTCCTACGAGCAGCACGTCAGCCGGTAACCCCACAGGTCCTGCCAGCCCTGACCCGTGCAAATCACAGCTTCATCCGCTCCCAGGCTGATGGCAGTGCTGGGAGCCACAGGCTTCACCTGGTGGCAAATTGCAAAAGCTCTTACAATACTGAGAAAAAAAAATCATTTCTTACTAATTATTTGCCCAACAACATGTAATTAAACAGTGCAGAACTGTCTACAATGCATCTTTGGGTCTTTATGCCATTTTTAATTTTTTTTTCCCCTGTTTGTGGCACAATCCTACAGCACTTCAAGGCTACTGCACACTGCAGCGGAGCAAAGGAACAGAGTGATAATTGAACAATTAACAAGTGATGTCATAAAACAATGTACTTAAAATAAAATGCATAATTAAAATAAGTGAACCAAAAAAAAAAAAAATGTTGACAATAAGTCTCATGTAGGAACTGAAATGAGCAATTTAAAGGAAAAAAAATAGCACCAGGGTGGTTAAACAAAGACGTAGAATAAACTAGCTAGCAACACAGTGATTTGCCAAAAAATATAATAAAGTTGCAACAGAACTATTCTCTGAAGTTAACAAGTTTAGACCATAAAACAGTCCTTTGGTGGCTCCCTGTGTCATTATTTGCTACCAAGGCACTGCACTGATGGGCTCAGTGGGATCGCTGGATCCAGTGTTAGATCAGTAAGCAGGAAAGCAGAGCTCCCACCAGATTTCCTGCCTGGAGAGCTGTTAGGATCCGTGCTAGTTCTTTAAAGAGCAGAACTGTGTACAATACTGCACTCAAAATGACCCCGTTAGGAATATAATCTTCTGCTACAAGTGAGATGTTTGGGGGAAAAGAAATAAAAAATAAAAAAAAACCCAACACAGGAAAGCTAAAAGGGAAAAAAACAAAAAAAACAAAACAAAAAACCCCAAGCATGCTTGACTGAAGTTCATCCTAAAAATGCAATTTTTGAGGAGCTTTGCAAGCTGCCTGTATCTCTGCTCTCAGGAAGGCTGGAGGGGGGGATTTACCCATGGCCTCCTCCTCCTCACAGCCAGGCTCTGGGCTGCTCGCTCCGGTGTCACCCCACCGGCTGTCCCTGCTGCGGGGCACCCAGTGTGGAGCTGGAGGTGCCGTGAGGCGCACACCTGCAGTCACATTCATTCACAGCATGTAACGTCCTTTACTCCAGTTTCTCTGCTTTCTTTCAGCACATTTTTTTTTTTTTTTTAACTCAAGACACTAGAAAAGATTTTTTAAAGCGTGAGGCAGACGTGCTTTCCAAGAATAATTGCTCTTTGGCTGATGCACAGGAGCTCTGCTCATGCATTTCTGGGAGATGCCTGCAGACTGCTAACTGCTCTGGAAGCCTTTCAGCCTTTGCTGCCTGCAAATGGCATTATTATTCACTAATAGCCTCGGCTCACCATGTTGTCTTTTGGTTAGTTAGCAGCTATTCTGCAAGTCAGAGACAGGGAAAGAGGAACATATGTTTAAGCAGTAGCCAACTTCTGACCTGTAAAATAGGAAAAAAAATGAATTTGGAGGGTTTTCTCAGAGCAATCCCCACCATTAGCTGTGGAGTGCTTAGGAGGGAAGGTGCCAGCATGGGGAGAGGGTGTCCATCCCACCACCCATGAAGCAGCTGCTGTTTCTCAGAGGGGTTTCTGGGGAGGAGGATGCAGAGAATGTTCAGGCTGTCTCACTAACCCTGGCAAGGCTGCTGCCACTGGGTCATAGAGCAGGCAGAGCAAGGGTTTCATGGAGTTAGAAGAGAGGAAACTGGATATGATGCCCAAAAATCCGAGGCACAGCATTTCCATATCTAAATGGCTACCTTTGTCAAAGCACTTAAATGACAAGCATTCGTACATCTCATTAAAAGTCAAGGGGACTAAATAATAAAATCCTTGCTGCTTTGTTGTTCTTTTCTAAAGGTTAGGGACTGGCTTTGTTTCATTTGGTTTCTTTAAGGTTACTTGCTCACCTGCTCATTTCTTTTTTAGATATTGTAAGATGCTGTTATTTACTGCTCAAGCAATCCCAAGAACTGCTCTACTGACATTTCACGGTATTTAGTATTGACCAAACACTACATGATAAATCTTTATAATACTCCAGAGAGACCATCAAGGGAGCAGTTACAAATATATACATTGCAGCATGTTGTGTTCTGGGTTAAATGAAATATAAAATCACATCACCAGCTCTGGGTACTAATGGCTCTATCAACATTCCATCACACCCCAGCTGCAGGTATGGTGGTTGCCATTAAGCCATCAACATTTGTTGATCGCTGCAGATGGTAACTGATGAATTGCTCTTTCCCTCAGTACATGGGGATGGGAACTGCGGTAACGTTGGTATCTCGCCCCATCCACTGCTCAAACCTTGTGGGGAGTGGTGAGCATCTGTACAGACAGACAAAGCAGCACAGACAATGCCGTGCAGCAGTTTGGCATGGTCACACACCTCCATCCTGCATGCTCAGCTTTCTGCTCCAGACACAGAGCATTTTCAAGCTCTCAGAAAGTTCTGGATTTGTTTTGAGTTTTGGGTAATTTATAGCTAAGTTGATTCCACCATCATTAGCTTTTGTACGTTCAAACAAGGTTTAATTTTCTTTGGAAGATGCAAACGTGTGTACAGCTAGATAATACCCTGTTTATTTTACTGACTAATTCATCACTTAAAGTGCAGGACTATAGGTTGAGAGACCAAGACTTATGCACAGTCCCATACCCCTAAATCAGGCCAATAAAAGTTAAATTCACACTGTTTGCAAGCACTTTATGCAGATGGAAAATGTCACCTTGTCTGAAATACTTTATGGCGCGACACTGAAGCAAAAAGAAATCCCACAGTGAGAGATTAAAAAGCTTCACTAATGCTTAGCTGGGAGGCACACGGTTCTGCGCCGCCTCCTCCCCGTGCGAGGGGGAGCCTGTTCCGGGAAGCAGGATCTGGCTGGTGCTCTGGCTCCATGTAGGAGCTCCATGAGCTCCAGTGCCCCGACACCCATCCAGGCATCACTCAATCCAGTCCTGAGGAGCAATTAGCAGGGTGGCCGCAGGGGAAGTGGTCAGCCCTACTGATGAAGAGCTTGTTGGCTGCTGGGCAAGCTGCCAGGGCTGCTGCATCAACTCAGGCTCTAGTCGCACATTGTGGCTTTAGTTTATCACACAGTTTGTGGGATAAAGGTTTGGAGAATGCTCTGAAGCAGATTGTTATATGATATGCATTGTATATGATGGTATATTTTACCACTTAGTTATCAAAGGTCTCCAAGTCACCTCCATGCTGTCTCCTGCTGTCTTTTTCCAGTCAATCCTGGTTAATATACTGAACATGACATAATATGATATGGAATATCTCAATGGCATATCCAAATGCCAATTTTGGGTTTTGCTAATTACTACACTTCCCCGCTTCTAGTCCTTTGCACCTGTGAACTACCCAAACACAATGCCCTTAGGCTCCAACAGCAACTAATAATATTACTACCTTATCAACATTCTTCTCATAACAAATCCCACACTGAAACCAAAACACAGCTATTTTGGCTACTAAGAAGAAAATTAACTCTATCCTAGCAAAGCCAGGGTACCAAGAGAGAGCGAGGACAGTGCTACAACCATAGTGGAAAACTAATTTAAAAAGCAGCTTAAAAATTACAGAAAGCACATGCTAACTTGGCCAATGGGGCATTGCAGTACAAGCCCAGCATGGCTATAGCTCATCCAGCAAGCGCAGGGCTGCCCTGGCTCAGAGGAGCCCCGCTGTGACCCCAGCTCTGAGGCAGCCAGGGACGTACAGAGACCAGTGCTCACTGCTGGCCCTGTACTTGTCAAATACGAAGCCGCTGGAGATCAGCGTGCCTGGACCTGTTCAGCTGTGCAGAATCACACTTATTGAACCAAAATCAACAGCTTCAAAAGCCCAATTCCCAGGTGGGAGAGATATAAATCGTGGGTGGAGCTGTCACCCCGCTGCCCGCCCGCATCGCCCAGGCTTGTCTCGGCTGCTGAAGCAGGAAAGATGCTGATTTCCAACACAAACTTTGTAAAGCTTCACAGCAACACATGGTCCCTCTCCCCACCAAAAGGCAGGGGGATCGCCTGGCTCCTTGTGCTTTGGCGGCACGGCTGACTGTAGGCACAGCGTTAAATGCTCCAAAAGCGTTTTTCCAGTGGGGAAGTGGAGACTCTGCAAACAGCTAATGGCTGTATTTCAATTCCCTATTAATTGCATATTTATTACTCAGCTGCTGCAAGGAAACGTCATGTTACGTTGATTAAAGCTTTGCAAGCTGTACAGTAAAATATTTTAAACAAAAAAGGTTTTGATCTCTGTTGCTGTTGGGAAGGGTGGGGGGAAGCTGCCATTAGAGTTGCTATAATTAGGAGGCTCCATTACAGAAAGTATTTCCCACAGGCTCTGCAACATGCTTCGTGTGTGTCTGCATGTATTTAGACAGAATATTATTTTATGTATATGTTACCTATAAATTATATATATTTTTATATATATCTTGTGTGAAAGCAGCAAGCCTCTGCTGAGATCTCACATCTGGCAGGCAGGAAAGATAAAAGACTTAAAAGGCAGAAAAGAAAAGGGGATTTACGTGCACTGACTGAAGTTCGGGGGGAGAAGGGACCCACCTGCTAGTCCTGGCTGCCCAAATAACATGTCTGATTAATTAAGTCCTCACCTGTACATGCTTCTGTTACTAACTGCCAAGTCTCTGCACATATGCTTTTGGTATCCCTCGCTTGATGGTGTCAGTAATGGACTGTATGTACAGGAAGATTTCATTGTGCAAGCTTTTATAAATGTCACCCAGACGTGGGGCAGAGAGCACCAGCCACAGCCATCCCGAGCTGTCTCTCCTGACCATCTGTGTGGTGTTGTCAACGTATCCCAACAGCAGCAATACCAGGAAAAAAACAGTCCATATTTCTGACACACTGAATCATCTTCATCTCTTGTTCAGCCCCCGCTCACCTTCTGCACAAGAGGCTGCAAAAACCAAAACCCACAGCAAACCTACATCATCAATATGTCAGCAGCAGCACTTTTGCTCCTGTGCTCACTTCAAAGATGCTCAGGTATGAGTTTGGTCCCAGCCCATGGCAGCCGTGGGGTCCCCAGCCCCAGCACAGGACCCTTGCCCACCCCCACCACGCTGGCTGAGGGCATCTCCCTCTTTCCCCAGCTCTTTGTGACGTTTGACATGAATTAGAGGAGACATCAGTCATACCCAGCCAAACAACCGTGGATACCTGCCACAGGATGGGACAAGCTACAGTGACACTAACACGGGACCGACAGCTCCGACTAATAAGCCCCATGATTTGCAGCTCAGCGTTGTCATGGGCAAACCCTGCCAGGGCTCAAACAGCCCAAGCTCAGCCCCAGGGCCAAAAGACCAGCTCTAACACAAAGTAGTGCTGAGCTTTGGTAAACCCCTGAAGGGTCAATACACCCTTCAGGGCACAAATTCATTACTGTCTTCAACTCTGATTTCTGTCATCCCCAAACCAGAGAGCAGTGGCTGGGGGCGAGCTCCCAAACGCACGGCATGGGAGGCAAAGCACCCATCCCTCAGTGAGGGGGGATGTTCAGAGGTGTGCCAGGCTGTGGCCAAGCCAGCCTTCAGCTTTTCAGTTGAGTTAGCAAAGGCTTGGTCATAAAATGCAGGCATGCAAACATGGAGGGATTTCTGTTAGTGCGTAGCCCTGGGCGCAGCCATCGTGCTCTCTATTCCCGTGTTGCTTTCCCAGAGTTCGTGGCTGCCATAGGCAAATCAACGGGCAATCTTCAGGAGCAAAATTTGTTGTTGTCAAGTCTTAGGAGTTATTAAGCTGCAGTATTTGACTTGGCTCATTTCCTACAGTGGCTCCCTCTTGGAACTGCGTGCTTGCAGGGGATGCAGTAGTTATTAAGATTAAAATAAGTTTCAATCTCTTCTGATACTACATGAAGGCTTGGAAGTGTGAACCTTCAAAGGCAAAAAATACATAAAGAAAAACCAGAAATTATTCAGAATTTATTTTTTCAATGAGAGTTTTTGAAACTCATTTCAAAATTCAAGGGACGTTATGTCTGACTTTTGATACAAAAGTTGGCAATGCTAAAACTAAATGAGTGGCATTTACATCTCACTAATTTCTGTGAATAAAAGGGTGGCGGGTGGGGGGGACACAACTCCATTTGGCAAGTCCCAGTGCAGAGAAAAGGAATTAAATAAACGAAGTAGGAGCAGAGTACTTTCAAAAAGAATCAAACAGCATGGACCATTAATGTTTTAAGAGATAGGAGCTGTATGTGAGCCAACCATCCCCAAGATATTTATTCCCTATCTTTAAAATAGGGAATTGCATTAGAACAGGTAGAATCTCTCAAAGCAGGGAAAATTTTTAAGGGCACTCACTATACTTTAAAGAAGACTTCAAAAACCATCTCCAGCATTGAGCCGAATAAGTTGAAGAGATTTGTAGGTTATAGCAAGGGAGAGTCATGGGAATACATACGGAGCAAGCTGGTTACTGCAGTAAACAAACCTCCCCCAAACTAGCAGTGAGCGCTTCAGCTCAGGAACAAATGGTTTCACATTTAGAAATATGTTTTAAAGACAGACAAGGCACTAGGTAAACACCAACCATGAGCTATAAACTATTGTTGTAGAAGGTGAAAGCTAACTAGCCTTGGCCACTGGGCTGGTGAGGAAGAGCATAGTTAGACACTCCACTCTTCACAGCCCGAGATATAGCCTTGAGGGAGCTAACCCCCAAAGTCTTTGAAATTAAAAATGATGAAAAAGGAGAAGTTTTCATTACAAAGGAGGACAGCATAACACAGCTATAGAGGCAGAGCTTCAAACAGTGCTGCTTTAAATCTGCAACAAAGCCAGCAACTGCACGGGAAGAAAGAAAATCCGTGCTTCTATTCATCCTGCACCATCAAGGGCAACACGCAGCTCGCCTTTCTGTGCATCCCGGCCCGTTTGTAAGAACAAACTATTTTATCTCAAGAAAAGAGACATTATCATTAATTGACTTGCATAGTGCTTTTCACTAATGGCTGGGTGCTGTAAAACAGAGATACTGTAATCATGCCAAGAGTTTGAAAATTAACAAAGATTGCTGGGCTTTATTTCTCCCCCCAAAAAAGTGTGTAAGAAGTGCCACCCCCTCGGGCCCCACCAGCTCCGGCAGCACTGAGCCAGGCCAGCACCTTGCATTTTGCTCCTGGTTTTCATAGAAACATAGAATCATAGAATGGTTTGGGGTTGGGAGACCTTAAAGATCATTCAGTGCCAACCTCCCTACCATGAGCAAGGACACCTTCCACTAGACCAGGTTGCTCAAAAACTCATCCAACCTGGCCTTGAACACTTCTAGGGAGGGGGCACCCACAACTTCTCTGGGCAACCTTTGCCAGTGTCTCACCACCCTCACAGTGAAGAATTTCTTCCTACTATCTAATCTAAATCTACTCTTTTCCGGTTCAAAGCCTCTCCCACAGCTCTCCTTCCCATGATCCCAGTGACACAGAGGTAACTGTACCTTCTGCATCCTTGCAATATTGCCCCCACCATATTGTGTCTGTTATTATTATTAATTTGAAAAGCCATTTGGGTCTTCTCTTTGCTAATTTATTATTATTTTAAAATTATAATTCCTTAGACTCTCTTAGCTCTCACAGTTGCTTCAGAGATGGACTGAGGGATTCAAAGGCTTCTTTGTTTTACCATAGGCTGGGGCTAATGAAAGTCAGAGCATCCTCAAGCTGCTGTAAATGGATCTTGTTCCTTATTACCTCTTGCATGAGCTAGCAGAGAGCATGGCTAAGGTGGTGCAGCCCAATAAGCCTTGGTGCCCATGACTGGCAGCAGGGTTGGACCAGGGTCTTTGCATCAACCCGGTGCTGTTAAGTTAAGTTACTTGCACCTCGTGTGCTTTCAGGGACACCTTTCTTATCCTCCCTGAAGGCCAACATGTTCCCAGATAGCATGAAGGGTCCTTAATATAATATAAGATCAGGTCCAAGGCACTCCATTACCAAGAAGATACTTAACTAATGTTCTGCTTGTAGTAGGAGGTCACAGGAGATTTATCTGAAGAGATGCACATAGAAAGAATTAGCAGACAAGCCATTTCACAACCTCTAATACCCTCACCTTCTTAGTTGCTCAGCTGAAATGCCTTAAGGGATACATTTTACAGGAGCTCAAAAGTGAACTGGAGACTGCTTAGATCACACAACTTATGCATTTTAAATAGCAGTGTAAAATACCGTGCTTTACAAAAGCACACTGTTGTACTGAGCAATAAAGACATGCTCTGAGTGGTGGTGCTGGAAAAGTTGCAGGAAGTACAATAGAGAAAAAACCCCACATACAGCAAAACAAATCTGTGACTTACCAAAGTTTATGATTAAAATTTAAAGACTGTTCAAGTTTTATTCCCCATAGCTGCTACTCCCTGGACAAGAAGAGACAGAGAGAGACTGACCTTGAATAATTAAGCCGGTCTGTGGCACCAGATCAATTGCTGGTATTGGCAGAACTCCACAATCAGGCATTTTGAAATGCAAGTGTCAAAGTGCATGTAACTATGGGGCTTTTGGTGCAAAGCAGCCAATATAAAGGAGAAGAGGTGAAGAATGAGAGAAAATAGATTGTGGAGTTTTGAGTACAGTCATGAGGGAGTGATGGGAAAAGTTTCCATTTCCTAACTCTAGCAGGGCAAAACTTGCAGCTGACAGAAACCCAGCATGCTTTTATTTTTTGCTCCTGTAACCTTGTAGAAGTCACCTGGAGGAAACTGAATGTCTCCTGAGTGACTTAAATCCATCACTAGTCCTGGAACAGGCTCTGAGCAAGTACCAGTCAACAGTTTAATTGAAAATAAACTTTGTAAATCCAGGGAAACATCTCTGTTCAACATCAATTACTGAACAAACTTGAAAGTATTTGAATCCAGGCAGACATTCCCAGACGTGGTGGGCATTTTTTGCTGCTGCTTCTGCACTCCCTCAGATCAGATAGCACTAAGGTGACCCACCAGAATGGGATGTGGTGAATTTCATAACAGCCAAGAAAGGCTTTATATTAATATCAGCTAAGTAAGACTTTGTATTAATTTCAGGAGCCATGGGAGCTCCCATTTAAATCTCTTCCCAATCCTTTGACCTACAACTGTGCACGTGGAAAAGCAGCATTAGGCAGATAAGATAATCATTGTCTTCCCAGTGCAACAGCCCTGGAAGGTGCCCTTGATACTGGCATTATTCCTAAGGCTCTCTGCCAGACATTCTGTCCAAAATTCAAGACCTCTTAGGTGATCTTCCATAGAAAAGGCAAGAGATAGCATGCAGAGAGGACTTTTCATGTGCAAAGACCTGAGGTGCCATGCACCCCTGCCCAATGGCTCTTTCCAGCCATGACAAAGGGGGCAAGATGTTGCCAGAGCCATCACAAGGCATTGGGGACTGTCCTGTTCCCTCTTGCACAGTGGCCTGTTCAGCTTCTGCCAAAAAAGGAAAATGCACAGGAACAAGGGAAGGGAGAAGATGTGGCCATGTCACTGCCAGCCCCATAGCTTTTATACCAAGTTTCATGGTGCCTGGTGTTTTTCAGAAAGCTCCAGTTCCTGCAGTCCTGTGATGAGTCAACATCAGCTTCCCGAGATTTAGTTTTATTGCTCATAGTGAGTTACATTTTCCAGTTTTCTCAAGTATATCTTAAGGCTCCAAATTCCAGGAGGAAATCAAAAGCAACTCAAGTATATTAAAAAAAAAGAACATCAATTCTTAAACCAAATCATTATCTAAAAGACTTTTTAATCAATATGCAGGGTGGGAATTCTGTCATGATCTTAAAGCCTGGCTTAAAGTAAAGCATGAAGCAATGAAGAAAGAGTGATTATGGGCAGCTGCTGGCCATATGAGCTGGGGAGGAAGGAGGACAATGCCTTCCTCATGTTCTCCCAACCCATGACCATTCTTTCCCAGTACAGGGAGGGCCCTGTACTCACTCTGGTGTGAATATAAAGGAAGGCAGGAGGCAGTTAGGAGAAGAGTTTCTCGAGACTTACGGGACCAGCTGCTCCACCATCCCCACGCTACTCCAGCTCCCACTAATGCTGGCACATTGCAGGCCTTTCATTGCCTTTGTTCTCCTCTTTCCATTTCATGGGCTTTCAGTTCACGCAGCTCCTACGATGGAGTGAAAGGGAATCAGCAGCCCAGGCTCTCCTCCTCAATGGAAATGCTTTGAAACTTTCAAAGAACCCAAGTCTTTCCCCACATCCCTGTGTTAATATGCACCGACTCTGCTCTTGACGCTCTCCATTGTAAATGATGTATGAAATGAAATCTCCTTGCTTGCCTAATGCAGAGAAGAAAGGCTCTGTAGGCAATGCTACAACATTCCCATCTGTAGAAAAAGGCAGTAAAACCTCAGATTCCCTATGAATGATTTTTTTTAAGTTGTTTCTCTTCAGTATTGGTGTTTCTCCTTTTTATTTTTTTTTCTTTACTGAGAGTAGGGATTTGAATTTAGATTTCATAGAGAAACCCAACCCACTTACATATATTTCTAAGCCTTTTGCAGTGATTGTGGACCTGTCCCCATCCTCTCGTCAGAGGGAATAGCGGTGGTAAACTCATTAGCCATACAAAGTAGAAGAGTGAAAAGAGTGGCTTAAAACTTACAGGAGAGAAGAGGCTGGGTGCATGGTGGAGCAGCAGCAGATGTTAGGCTTGATCTGGATTTGAGACCTCCTCCCAGTTTTATATGAAGCTGTTTTAAAACCAGAACGTGTCGGCGGTCCCCAAAGGGAAAAGGGATCAGCACGGATTGGGAGCCGTCGCGGGAGCGAAGCCTGAAGGTCAAATACACCACGGGCGGTTTCCAGGGGCTGGACTAGATGATGGATTACTTGAGGGCAAAGGGAAAGTCACTGGAAGGGAGAGCAGAGAAGGTGACTGAGACATTGCAGGAGGCAGAGGGAAAGTAACTGCTGGTGATGAATAGTCATGTACTGGTCGTGAATGATGACTTTCCTCCACACAGACCAACTTCAGCATCTCCTGGTCAGTGGGACCCACGTGCCCTCTGTGTGTGCACTCTCAGCTCATCCTGTTTCCTTCCTGTGGAGCTGTCCAACAGCTTGCTGACCTGCTCTGGCCAGGCAGAGCCTGGCTGGGAAGGAAAGTGGTTGTGCTGGCAGGGGACAGGCAGGGTTAGGACTTCTCTCCAGTGCCTTTTGGCCAGAGCAGTGCAGGTCAGCAGGCTGGTCCCTGCTGTCCCCTGATGCCCAACTCATATCTCATCCTCTGCAATATGACACTGATGCTGTAGAGATGATAGGGCAAAGCTTTGCAAGAATAAGAGAATAATAAGCCATGCTGTGTGAAACCAGACACAAGGACCCACCAGCAGCAGGTCCCACCTCTTAGGGCCAGCTGACAGTCCCCCATACTGATGGGCTTTTTGATTTCCTCTGGCCAAAGTAACACACCCAGGCACTGACTGCCTCTGTCTCCTCTGCAGCCAAGACCAAAGGAGATGCCATCCTTTGGGCTGACACAAGTGTGGCTCATGTTCCCTGTGCTGGTCCTGCACGAAGCGGGCACCGCGCGCTCTTTTCCTTGTGCATGTGATGCCTCCTGCACACTGCCATCACAGCACTGCTGCCACAAGCACTAAACTCTGCTTAGACCTTACAGAGCTTTAGTAAACTTCTAGGGATGACACTTTTAGAGCTGACAGATGAGCCACCTTGATGGATTATTAGACACCGTTAGCCAGCCTTGCTATACTTCACGTTACTAATGAGTTTTAGAGGCTTTGCTTTCATTTTTCTTTCCCTTTTGTTTGTTCTGAGCAGCAACTTTCAGAATGCTGAAACAAAATGCTTCAAGGCAGCAGCTGGAGCTTGAAATTAATAATAAAAAGTAGTTGAGCTGATGTTTGGTTGCAGAGTCACGCTAGCAAATGTGTTTCATACAACCATGGTACTCGTGAGTAACCCACTTTGCATCCCTATTTCCATGGAGCCTGTGCTGGGCTGGACATCCACGCTGCCAGGGCAGGCACGTGAGCAGAAAAGGGTCCCAGGGCTGGAAAGAACCAAATGTCTCAACAGCAAATTTCCCTGGGCATCACATAACCAATGGCAAATATGAACAATTCCACAGCAATGAGCTCCCCCATGCCTGCCTCCGTGACACCCAGCACGGCACTGCCCGCTCCCCTGCTGCTGATGGCAGGAGATGGCATCTGTCAGCCCCTGAGGAACCACTGTTTATGAAAATACCAGAGACACTCTGTTACACCTGTAATAAATCTGCCCTTTTTAGATATAGGAAGGTTAAACCTGCATGAGTTAAAGGTCTTTTTAAAAAAAAAAAAAAATCTCAAAAAGCCTAAAAGCCCAAAACCTTCCAATAGGCAAGCAGTTCTGGAGTGAGTTCAGCCACAGCTGACCCCCTTACTCCCCCTTATTCATTAAGTTAACAGCAAAAATATCCATGTTTAGCTCAGAATGGCACCATTATTTCATAAAGCTGTTTTATTTCCCTTTCTCTTTCCTTATTGGAAAAATTCACCAACACATAACTGAACATTTACTGCAAGCAAATTTTCTTCTCATTGTTCAAGGATAAGATGTGAATGGGAACGGCAGGAGACCAGCTATTCTCCAGCTATATAAAGCGAAAATGATATTTTGAAAAAGATCAGAACCAGTAGCAAGTATTCAACCACTTCCATGCCGTGTCATATCATTTTGGCTGCAGACAGGTGACAGCAACACAGCACATTAACCTTTGTTATTTTGTGAGCAAAATAAGATGCAACAGTTTTTAAAAACTCTGCTCAGGGAACATAAACCAGAGGAAAGCAGACCAAATAATGAGTGAAGCTCAGGTTGGTTTACTTGAGCTGTGATTAATAATAATAACAATAATAATACTTTGTATTCCCAGACTTTGCTTTATCCTGTACTACTTTTGAAGCAGTGTCATCTTATTAAAAAACAAACAAACAAACAAACAAAACCCTATTATTCCCTTCCTAGGACTTTGACAGGGAGGAATCTGACAACTAAATAGCAAGGGTGCTCCGAGCTGGATGGCTGCCTTGTGTAATATTAGGGAAAATTGAACCCCTCTGGTGCAGCTCTGTAGGCTGCAGTCAGCTCCTGGTTACCTTCTGCAAACATATCAAAACAAGCACATTCAGGACTTAAACCTTCAGGAAAACACACACAGCATTTCCTGGCTTGCAAAGTCCTTCTTCTTTCAGGGCATGGATGTATTCATGGAGTAGCCATCCTTCCTCTGATGTGGTACCACAGGTGGTAGCTCAAGCAGGAACAAACATCTCAGGAGGCTCAGCCCTGGAAAATGTTAACTGTGTAAGAGCTGCTCTGTCAGAACGGAGTTTGCTGTTGGAGTGATATTGATTGATAACCTAGGGCAGGTTAGTACAAGGTGGGAAGGGGATGCTGGCTCTGCTGCTCTCCATGACAGGGTGCACAGTGAAGACCCTGTCCCTGCCCTCCCCAGGACCTGCAGACATGCAGGAGCAGAGCTTTGCTGCTTGCAGGTGCTTCTGGCCACCAGGAATCTGCTATTGTCAGTCCAGGAGGAGAAAAGAAAAGCAAAGCCAAGCAGAGGGGGTTAACCCAGCACTGCATCTCTCCAAAAGTCTCCAGGAGACTCATGAAGTGGCACTGAATCAACCACAAGCAGGGCAGGTTCAGTGCCTAGAGGGGCAGGAGAAAACTCACTGCAGCCATGGAGAGTGGAGACAGATCCTGAGATCTGGTTTTAAAAACAGAGCTTTAGGGCCCTTCACGTCACACAACCCTGAAAAGATGCCACCTTGGAGAGCCACCATTTTAAGCTCATAAAATTCACGCAAACAAAGCTGACGAGTACCATATGTGTTCAAGCAGAGCACTTGAACACTCCCTGCCTGCAAGTCACCACTGTCATGGTGTGGGGGGGGAATTTTCATCCCCCCAGAAGGAGAGGGCTGGTGCAGAGCACCCCTGGCTCCCGGCTGGTACCCGTGTGATGCCATCTTTGTGCACACAAACATCAGACATCCCCCACGCCGGCAGCTCCACCGCTAACCTCATGTCAGGCATGTCAAGTCAGATTGAGCCCGGGGGCACTGTCCAATTATAAAGAAAAAATCTCAGAAAAGGTTTAGAGTTGGAGAGGGGCACACAACAGCTTTACGTGCAATTGCTCAGCCAAGCCCATAAACTTTGCAAACCCCGTTCCATTCTAGTCATGCTAATAATAATCATTAATCAGTTATTTAAAGTCATTCACGTGAAAAGCTATGAGTATTTTGTTTATTTTTTTTTTTATTTTTGGAGCTAGTATAAATCAACCTTATAGGCAAAAGAATAAATACAGGGAGACAGCTGTACAGATCACACTGTCACACCAATCACTGCTTAAAAGCACACACTGTAAATAGCAGACAAAATTCACCCCCAGTGGAATGCCATTGACTGCATGGGCTGGAGCTGCAGCAGGGATAAATCGGCCTATCAAAAATACATAAAAATTTAGAAACAGAATTCAGTGATGTGTGGGAGCAATTTATCACAGCTATGTCACTTAAAATGACATTATCGCTAGCGAACCCATTAAATATTATGGGCTCCGTAAAGATTCCTAAGGGGCCAAACAACAAAGGAGGTAGCAGCGGTTGGATGGGGCATGGGGGATTCACACACCAACCCAATGGCCAGGGTCATTGACTACTCACCCAGTGCTGAGCTGAGCCTGGGATGGGCACTGCCAGGATGCTGCAGGGTGACAGTCCTCATCTGCAGCAGCAGCACATGGCCACGCACGTCCTGGCAGGAGCTCAGGACATCGTCACCAGACCCACGTAGCAGCCGTGCCACCACCTTCTCCATCTCTTGTTTCACAAGTAGGAGAGTCCATCTCACAAGTCCATCCAAGCATGATGCTTTGGGAGCTCAGCATGTTCACCCTGGACCTGCCAATTTCTGCTGCAGCATGCCAGCTTGGTGACATCATGGTCGCAGCGTTGCTCTAGCTGGCTTTCCATTTGCAGCAGCTGCAGTTTGCAAAATGAACCTTGTAGGGAGCAGGAGGGAAGGAAAAGAGACATCATTTCTTTTTTTTTTTGTGACCCTCATGGTGTTACCATGATCTCAGACATTTAGAAAATCATCAGGCTGCTTTGTAGACCACTCATCAGCAGTAGGAGCCGAGCGTGCGGTGGTGCCGTAACAGGCGAGTACGGTATTGAGCTGCAGTGGGAGTCTTTAGGTTCAGTGCACGGGCTCATCGGGGAGTGGTGCAGAGACATTGTGTATCACAGTATGTATTTAATGACAATAATCATGTGTTCATGGAGATGGGCTGAGGAATTTTGCCTTAGTCTGGAAGCATCCAAACTCAGCAGTTCTGCTCCAGGACCTGGACTCGGGCAGTGGTGCAGCTCAGGATGGCTTCACTGATGGTCCCGCCTCATCGGCTCAGCCGCAGTGAGCAGGCAGCTCGGGATAACACACATCAGCCAAGGCAGAGCTTGTCCAGGGAGGGGAGCAGTCAGGATGCAGAGCCAGGTTGGTAGAATAAAAGAACAAGAAACTGTTTTTTCTTGGAAAAAAAAAACCAACAACAACAAAACAAACCAAAACAAACAAACAAAAAACCACCAAACCCACAACTTGTTAAATTACCTTACTGGGATTTGATTATTGCAGATACCGGGCAAGGCAGTCAGTCACAAAACATTTGTAGGAAGCAATTTTATTAGGGATATCAATATAAATAAAGAGAGGGATTTTTCCCAGTGTGCTTCCACGCTTGTTTTGAAAGGCTGTTTTCATCACTCTCACAAAAGCTGTTGATCAGATTCTCCCACTCTCTTACGCAGCGTCCGTGGCAATACCATGAGTGCACTGACTTCTGACTGCACAGCACCGTGTTTGGCCCCAGTAGCTTTGCAATTTCCCTCTTCTTATTATTTTTAAAATTATTAAGAACATTACCCCTTCAGGGGCGTTGGCAGGGAGATTGGACACCAGCATGAGGATGGGTGCAGGGGACAGTTGGGGACCCAAAACATGGCTGCTAGCATACAAATGGGCCACATCCAGCCCAGGCTGCTGGTGAGCGTTCCCTTGATGAGTGTTCCTTTGATGAGGTCCCAGGCTTTCACCTAGAAGAACAGGGGCAGGAGAAGCCATCCACATTTCATGTAATCGAGATGTCACGATGCATTAGTCTGGAGACGTAGAAGAACAACAATTGCATCTTAAACTGTGATAGTTAATTTATTATTGCAGAACTGAAAGGCAAAGTTTAAGAATGGGTTTGTTTTTTTTTTTCCCACCCTGGATAGATCATTATAAAACAGATACATTAATCTTCCCCCTGCCCCCCAAGGCTATAAAAAGACAAAGCTACCAGTAGAATCAAGAAGATAATTTTAGGTCTCATAACAACTTATGGCCTTGAAAAACTTCACCAAATATTTCTAGGAGGAGTTGCTAACAAACTCAAACTGTATGACTGCTTGTTGTACTTCTGCTAATTGATGTTTTTACACAGTACCGTACCTAATCCCTGCCTCTTAAACCAAATTTTATTAAAATTCCTTAGCAGTGCAATGAGCAATAGTTATTTGGGCTTTTATCCGTGTCTTATTCACAAATCCCAAAGCATTTTCCATGCATCTAGTAGGCCTTGTAGGCAAGAGCTTTTATCCCCATAAGACTGAAGGATGCACCAAGGTAACAAAACTTGGTGCAACTTAAGTAATGCCATACACGAACAGGCAGCAAGCCTGGCAAGAGAACAGGCTTTCCTCCCAGCACCCAGCTAACCCACATGAGGCTTGTTGCTTTGAAATAGAGCCATGCAGAGAGTGTTATTTTATTTTACATCTCTCCTTTTCCCTCCTGACCACACCTTATTCCTAACAGAAACAAAAACATCCCAGAAGCAATCAGTTCCTTGGGAATACAGAGAATATGATGTGTTTCTCAGCTGTTTATACTCCAGATCTCTGAGGATGGTGGGTAACAGGGCTGTCACACTGTGCCTGCTGTCGAGCACAACAATGTGCTCCTGTGCCCTGGTTGCAGGCGGGGGTCTGATCTCCCACCAGCACAGCAGGTCGTGGTGCTGCTGCCCCTTGGGCACTTGAAAGAATGATGTGGGTTGGGTGCTCTCCATATAGCCTAAATGCTGGCTCAGATGGGGAAGGGAGTTTGATGTATCTTGATCACTTTTTCCTTCTCTTAAAAAGCTGAGGACCACGTTTCCACAGTGAGGGTGCTTGTAAGGAGCTGCTGTCACTCAGTCTCTGGCCATTCTACCTGCACTTGCCTTCCCTGAGCACCCAAATAAGTGCAGCCCAGATCACACCACTGCAGCCATCTCCTCTTCATATAAGGTACTGGACAACACTACAACACAACTATAAGAACTGAAAGAAACATAACTAAAAGAAACAACAAAACTAAAAGTGGGTAGATTGAGACTGGATGTAAGGAAGACATTTTTTACACTGAGGGTGGTGAAACACTGGCACAGGTTGCCCAGAGAGGTGGTAGATGCCCTATCCCTGAAAACATTCAACGTCAGGTTGGATGGGGCTCTGAGCAACTTGATCTGGTTGAAAATGTCCCTGCTCACTGCATGGGGTTGGACTAGATGGCCTTGAAAAGTCCTTTCCAATCCAAACCATTCTATGATCTTATGATAAAACTCAAGTGCGTTATTTCTTTCATAATCAGATTCTCTCTTTCCAAAACCCAGTATATCCAACCAGCTCCTGTGTGGCAGACACCTACAGCCCGTTAGCTCCGAGAGATGCTTTGAAATGTTAGTGAATCATTTCCATGCCCAATGGATTATGCCACTAATCAAATCTGACATATGACTAGGCTGAACACCTAGGCCTTATTTGCAGCTGGATATCTATCTGGCTTGTATTCAAAAACAGCTTAATCAAGAGGAGGCCTTTAGATTAAAGACAAAGTAAAGAATTTTTCTAAATTTTGATTACTGGCTGTGGGTAACAGGAAAGTGAAATATATTATAAAGTCTGCACAGCTACCTGAAGTAAAAGCACCATAAACAGCACCACATGCTGCTGGAGTTTTGGGATAAGAGTTGACTCTTGGACTACATTTCAAAATCAGACACTAATTTTTGAAGAATTCAGCCCGTAAGACAAAAAGGCAGTAAGTAAGGTATGCACAGGAATAACAATGTGGAAGCTGAACCAGAGGCTGTTTTGAGGGGCTCCATAATCTTGACCTTACCTCCCTCCGTGCCCATCAGTCTAACAGCTGCCTCTTACCCCCTCACTTGTCTGCTAAAAAACATGGGTATAAACTGGACATACTGTTGGAAGCAAATATGGCAAATTTATCCATAATGGAAGCTTTCCTAATATTAGGAAGCAAATAAGTTCAGAAAAGGACAATCTGGGTTCTGTGTACATTGTAATTTTATAGAACTGCGGCAAAAACAACTGCAGAACCCAAAGTGACACATTTCCCGATTCTCTCAATGTGGTTTGAGTTCAGCACAAAATAGGATACTAAATTAAATATAGCTATCACTGGCTGATCTTCCTCTCTCAAATATATAGTTACACACAAATATATGTTCGCACATAACCACACATATGTCCCCACAGCCCCTGTGTGCACACCAATCACCTACCCGCAGAAGAAAGATTTTTCTGGATGCTCTGCTGCGACATTTATTGACAAAGTCCCAGGGGTATTGCACCTATTCTTTTTGGCATTACCCGTGTAATGCAAGATATAAAATTCTCGGTAGATGTTCTAAGTTTGTATTTAATAGACCTGGAGGCTCTGAGTGCCTTTTCACAGATTGCGTTCCAGCTGTCTGCCGATATTTGAATGTGCAGGTCTTGGTCCCACGCTGTGCAAACAGGCAGCCTCCTACGCATTTTGTGTACCAGGAGTAATTTATGAGTCTATCTATAAAGGAAATAACAGTGCGTTAAGAAGGGGTTATGTAAAGCTCTGAGATTGAGAAGTAGCTCAGTTAACTCAGTACAACTTCCCAACATCACTGTTATGTTTCAGCTGATTTACAAATACAGGAGGCCTTCAGCTGGTGATTCATATTCCTTCTGAAGCAGACAGGGGGGAAAAAAAAAAACTATAATAACTGTCTCTACATAAATCTCATGTCACTGAAAGGCTCCTACCTTGAAGCCTCATATTCATTAACCATCTTTTGCAAATACGAGTGTCTGAATTGAACTGCAAGTCCCAAGACGCTCTGGGATATTCTAGTACTAACCAAATAGAAGGAAAAATAAAATATGAGGCGCTGGCCATTTATTTTCAATCTCACGCCACAGGGATTTCTTCCAAATTGTCATTTAATGCAGATCCTACAGGCAATGCATTGGAATCCACATAGGAAAAGCCCACGGGGAGCAGAGCAGCAGGACTGCAGTGGAGCCGTCCTGCCAGCCCCATGTCACAGGCAGCCAAAGGGAATTAATGCCCCCACCACGCACAGTAACCCGGGCTGGGGGTCTCTGGCTGATCAAAACAAAAAATGTTGATATGCAGCACTCTTTCTTTCTTCTTTTTTTTTTTTAATTTCCCCCCCTCCAAAGATGAAACCAGCCTGTAGCTATCAGAAACACCTGTTTTGAAGATCTGTATGCAAAGCATTTCAGTCCTGCCTTGCAAACCCAGCTAGCAGATAATGGGGTCTGAACAACAAAACCTTCCCTAATTACAGAGCAGGTTGTATTTAGCAGCCTCACATCACTTCTCAGTTGCAAACAAGACACAAAATGCAAAAGTTGCAAGCCACTCAGCTCAACCAGTTCAGCGTTATTTATTTACTGTCCCTTAGAACATGAATATTTAACGTGAAAAATGACCTCTAAACAAAAGAAACTTATCAAAATCCATATGTGCCACCTCTGCACCCAGAGGGCAAGCTGAGCTTGCTGCTCAGCTCAGGTCAAAGGAGACCAGAGCAGAGGCTTCATCCTTCATCTTGGTAGCTGGCACCCCAGCCATCATCGTCGTGGCACTGACCTACAAAAAGCACCTTTCTACAAATCTGTCTATAAACCGTTTGTGTTTGTCATCAGCCTGGAGCTACTTACAGACAATGGAGAAAGTGGCAGCAAGCAAACGGTGTCCGGTACGAGGCTGTAGCCAGAGGTCCCATGCTTGAAGGTGATGCTTGGGTTTGTCCCCAACATCCAGCAGAAAAGGAGGTGCCAGGGTCTGAAATTTCAGCCAGGCTACCTGGCCAGCCCTTACAGCCATTATGGTGATCTGAAGGCTGTCCTGACCTGTTGGATAAAAGATTTTATGCCAAACTATGGTTTTCAAAAACATTTCTCCCCACCTTACCCCAAGCTAGTGCCAGCATCAAACATTTCTACTCTCACAAAAGGAGTTCTTTTCCTAAATCTCTCCCAATTATCAAGACTATTACTAACATGTTGTTCACCCTTTTCTCAATCATTGCTATTAAAAATCTCGGGGACAAAGATTAAACCAAAACACTGAGAATTCTCCCCAAAAGCCAGCGATTGGTTTGATTTGAAGATTTCAAGACAAAGCCAGCTGTGGGCATGGCATTTTTTCCGCGTTTCTCAAGCAACAACATCGCTGGTCTTGTGGGGTTTCTTGGCAGCATTGGGAATATCTCAGAGACTCATCAGAAATGGTAATTGCAGCAGGACCAGTCCCAGCCCCCTGCAGCCATGGCTACACCATGGGGCCAGGAGCACCAGCACCATCACCTGCTGGGAACTGCGTCATCCTCACCGTCACGCAGGCCAGCGACGTCAGGCAAATGGATCCACGTAGACCAGCTTCATCTGGAAATTAGAGATAATAATATTTTCCTACCTTGCAGGCCCATTACAGGAGATCTTCATTAGCGCTGGAGAGGCAATCAGAGCATCACCATGATGAGTGCCATAAAAAGCTGTCCGTGAAATGTGTCAATCACTCAGCCAACCAGCCTGAGCCGAGTCCTACCCTCTCTCCTCCTGTCACATAAGTGAGACAGCCTAAATTTAAAAGCCAAGTTACTGTCTGCCATTTTCTCTGGTATTTTAGCCACTGGGACTTAAGCTTTGCCAACTGTTAGCACCTAATGTTGCAACCAGCACATTTCAGCTTCAGCTTGTGAGATTTCTGGCATTTCACTTCAAAAGATGCTGCATTCCTAAAAAAAGTGCTTTTTGCAATGGAAGCTTCTCATGAAAAATGATTCACACCCGTTTTTCACCAAACTGTGTTGAAAGGAGAAAAAAAAAAAATAAGCCAAGGAGAAAGGAGCAAGCAAGCAGCGCTGGAAAACTGCCTGGGGAGATGAGGCCCTGGCTGGTGGCATGATAGTGTGATAGTGTGATTTGCTTTGGTGTCTGGTTTGTAGGGCTGGGACCTTCACAAGCTTCTCCATCTGGCCAGGAAGAGGAAGAGCTGAAATAAGCTTCACCAAGTGACAAGGCTATACAAAATCTTCCCTTCTGGGAGGTGAATCCATCGCTGCTTGGTGCAGGGATTCTTGTGCCACCCAACAGAACAACTGGACCAGGACCAGGCTGGGCTCTGGGATGGCTCCAGGCTGGGCTCAGTAGTTTCCAACAGCTCCTCCAGGAAAGAAGCACTTCCCAAATGTGTTTTCACCTCAATGACCTAAATCCCAGCTCTGCCAAGCTGTCGATTTTTGCAAGCAGCCCCAGCACCCTCCTCTACTCCTCACACTGACAGCTCAGGATAGAAAGCAGATTTCTGGGTGATGTCTGACACCAGGCCAACCTGAAAGTTAGAAATCAAAGAGGATGAGAAGTAGATTCATTATAGACTAATTAATCCAGCAAAAGATTCCTGGACAAAGGTTGCTGACATTCACTTCAGGACAATTTTGAAATAAATATGAAGATTCATAGAAGAAAAAAAAACACAGTTGGGAAAAGATTCTTTTTGAAGCATAAATATAGCTCATTTCTAGACCCCCTCCTCCACATATCAATTAATGAAGTAAATCATCCATCTGAATCAAAGATGTGGGAGAAAAACATAGTTATCTATTTGAACTACAAAAAAATTAAAGGATTTAAAATGAAACATATAATTAGCCTGTAGGACTCTCTGCTGTAGGTTATTGAGGCAAAAAGAGCTTACTAACTTTCAAAAAAGGACTCGACAGCTACAAGAATAGCTTCTGCTGCTCTACAGAAGAGGGGGAATGGTCCATCTTGTAGAGAGAGGCAGTCCAGCCAGAGCCCAGCTCCAGGCTACAGGGTTTCTGCCCCTACACAGGCTCCAGCCCCTATCACATTTTTCTTAGCTTTGTGTTCTCTTATTATTTTTAATTTTGCTATTTTTTTAATCTACTTACACATGTAGGAAGATCTCCCTGCCCACCCTGCAGCACAGTGTGGTCCCAGCCCCTTGCTGGGGCAGCTCTCCAGGTACTTGCAGGAGCTGCTTGACTTTCCCTGGACTGCAAGGGAAATTTAGAGAGCACGAACATCAGCGAACAAAGCCCTTCATCTGCTGGGTCCTGTGTTGATGCTATCCAGTGATTGTAACCGCTGAACCTCCATCAAGGATGCCGGCTCTCAGTCCCCTGGTATCAGGCAATCAACAGATATCAACAAGACAATACCCACCATATGAGGGGTTTCATTCGCCCGTGTTTGTGCTCCTCTGATTGAAGGCAGGCGAGAAGCACTACACATGGCTATTTTCATCAGACCCCGGTGCTGCAGGACACATAGCTGATGAACACCAGCTGGCAGGGGGAGGATGGGTTCCCACCAATTAGCTGTACGATGATGCTCTGCAATCTCCTCTGAAGCATCTGGCACGGGCCGCTGGCAGAGCCGGCTCCGGGATGAATCGATGCTCTGCTGCGCTGTGGCAACTTTTACGTTATTAAAGTTTAGATTAAAATGAGGAGTTCAATGTCAAAGCCACAAGCCCAGCCAAAGACTCAGCAGATGCTGCATATATAAATGCGTACAAGGGTTAATATTACTCTGGACAAGGCTGACACCAGCTTTCATAGATAAATCACAAGAACATCCCTTAGCAGGCATCTTTTTTCCAGAGATCATCACTTGCATAAACATGAAATACCTATGGGTCATATCTGAAAATCCCTCTTTATCATTACTATTTATTTGCAAATGCAGTAGCTGGGAGAGACCCTGGGCAGGACAGGCACCACTTATCTTCCACCAAGACTTGGATCCATGCCCTCAAGCGTGTTTTTGTTGCTGCTACTTGCAGAAACAAGTGTAAAATGCCATCGTAGGGAGCTGGATGCATTTTCATGCACTACTGTACTCCTGAAAACAGCTACCCAAAGGAGAGGAAAAACTCCTGCTTGGTGCCCGCTGGTGGAGTGTTCTGAAACAGGCAGCATCATCCAGTCATTCCCCAATAAATGACCATTTGACACCTCCATAGGTGGAGCAGAGGTTTCACCAGCTCAGTTGAAAATTTACAAGTCCCTTGATCACAATCTTAAAAAAAAAGGAACAGAAAATTACTCCCTCACAAATAAGATCACTTTGACTAAGATACTCGCTTTCCTTCAGAGGAGATTTAAGGTTTTTCTCTCTTCCTCTGCAATCTGGCTCTCTTTTGAAGTTAAAAGCAAGGAAGGTTTGGGGGCTTTTTTATTTAAGAAGAAAAAAATCCTTCTCTTCTTTGAAAATATTTTTCTTAGACAATTGCTGTCTCAAATTTTAACAAATACTCACTAATTTGCACCTTGTTCAAAAGCCAAATGGTAACTTTGATTTTTTTTTTTCTACTGAATGTTACTCTGCTTTTCTTTGTCTTAGCAGCAGAAGGGAGAGTCTTAAAGAAATGAAACTACCAGCTCCATTCCAGATTTCCCCAATTTGTTATATAATTTCTTAAAAGGAGCCATAAGGCCACTTGGAGGAAAAAAAAAAAATTAAAAAGAAGAAAGAAAATAGATTTTTTTCACCCATCTTATTGTAGATGAAGTAGATGAGACTAAAAAAAAAGGCATTTCATTTGAAACATTATATTCAAGCCCAAGAAAAAAAAAAAAGCCAACAAGGTGTCCCTGCTAGGAATTGCATTCACAGGGACCAGACAGATGAAACCAAGAGACTTTCTTCAAGGACAAAGAGAAAGGAAGTTTTGAAAATTATGAGCTCGATTTAAAACACCTTTTTCTTTTTTTTTCTTTTTTTTTTCTTCCCAGTTGTATGAGAAGAGAGGTGGGGTTTTGTTTTTCCAAGGAGAAGAATTCGGTTCCTGCATGTTTCAGGAGCGGCGGGTGCATGAGTGACAGGCAGGATGGGGAGCAGGCAGGGGACAGCTATGGATACATCTCCCTGCAACGCTGCCTCATAAATATGACAGGGCTTTAATGATGGAGCAGTATTTTAGGAACCAGGTACTCAGGGCTGCTCAGACTGCTCTGTGTTGCTCCAGCAACAAGAAGCTCATCTGAGTGGCCAGCAAGATTTCCCCTGCAAGAACAACCCCACCAGGATCTCACTGCCATGGGTGGAGGGGGTGGCCAAGAAAACAGAGAGCAGAGAAGGTTGGCACCTCAGTCCTGTTGCACTGGAAGGTTTGAAGCATCTTCACAGTGCTCAGGGACTTATATCTCCTCACTCCAAGAAGGACATGGAGGTGCTGGTGCGTGTCCAGAGAAGGGTAACGGAGCTGGGGAAGGGTCTGGAGCACAAGTGTGAAGAGCTCACGGCTGAGGGAACTGGGGGTGCTGAGCCTGGAGAAAAGGAGGCTCTCTCCAACTCCCTGAAAGGTGGGTGTCGGTCTGTTCAACCAAGGACCAAGTGACAGGACAAGAGGAAATGGCCTCAGGTTGTACCCAGGGCAGTTGAGATTGGATGTGAGGAAGAATTTCTTTGCTGAAAGGGTTCTCGGGCATTGGAAGGGGTTGCCCAGGGCAGTGGTGGAGTCCCCATCCGTGGAAGGTTTGAAAAGTCATCTAGACATAGATTTGTCAGTGTTGGGTTAATGACTGGACTTAAGAATGATCTTAAAGGTCTTTTCCAATTGAGGCAATTCTGGGATTCTCTGATCTCCTTGCAACCATCCCATCTGGAAACGCCGACCAGTCCTCCCGCTTCCCCAGGACTGCAGACATGAGTTGGTCCTCCAGACAACCCAGTGCATAAGTCTCTACCTCCTGCCATGCATATGCACCAGCATGTGCCATTCATACATGTGCATACCCACAAGGGAAGCATAAGGAAATGCATCCAGCTTGTCGTTTCCCAGAGGGAGCAGGTCCTCCCATGGCTGCTCATGATGGAGCACATGCACCAGCTCCCCCTCACCACCACCCAAACCACACTGACAGGCACATCAAATCCATCTTTTCCAGTCTCCTCCTCTGAGGTGCGCTGGTAGCACCTCATCCTCATGCCCAAATCTGGCCCAACTCCACAGCTGGAGAGAAGCCCCCCGAGGTTGCTCTGTGCATGATGAACATCCCTCAGGGCTGCAGGGCCTCCAGAGCGGAAGGGAAAGGTGAAGGCAGCAAGAAAATAAAGTTTGTGGAAGAGGTCATGAGAGTTAAAGGTGGTTCTGGGGAAGCCAGGCTGATTTTTACACCAAGCACTGGAGCTGGGTAGGGGTGAAGAAGACTAAATGGCTCTGGGCAGAAAAACAGCCTCTGGTTTGTTGTTATTTATCAGTTTATGAGCACTAGTGTATGCTGTGGGGGGTGTGTTTGCACATCTCTAATCAGCTAAACAGTTTGTATGTAGCCTTGGAAGAATGGCAAATTAACCCAGGATTCTGGTGCTGGAGACATTTTGTACTGAAAAGATGTGTTTGGTGGCAGACTCACAGATTCCCTCCTGGATCACACATTTGCATCCAGGATGTTTTCTCTCCAATATAAAGCCAGCGAAAACAAAACCAAACAGCCAAACACCCTCTCCAACAAAAATAAATGGAGCTTAAGCATCAAAACATATCTGCACATTGCTGCTATTTGCTTATAAAAACTAAAAACAAAAGTCAAAGCCTTCAATAGCAGACTTTCAGGTCTTTTCAGCTCAGAACATCATTTCACTTAGAAGTTTCCTCCAATTTTTTAAATGCTTTCAGGTGAAAAGCAAACCAAAATTAAACCAAATGGCATTTTCCTTTTTCTCTTTTCATTTCTCTTTTCATTGAAACCCCCCCACCGCAGCCTGCCCCCACCAGCTCTCAGCTCTCCAGGGAGCTGAAGACGCAGCTGCTCTGCAGCTCAGCTCAAGGACACAGAGCCAAGTCCAAGGAGTTTCCACGGCCCTGTTCCTGCATGAACCACATCACCTGAACTCAGACACTGCATAGGACATCACAGCATGGCCAGTATTGGGGCCAACATGCCTCTACCTCTCTCAGTGCTCTTCAGTTTCTCTCCAGTGCTTGAAGAAGATAGATTGCAATTTTTTCCCAAGATATCTCAACCTGCATCTTCTTGGTGAGGACACAATAAAGCATCCACAACCACCAAGCCAAGGAGTAGAAACACGTGCATCTGGTCAAACCCTTTCATGAATAACTTCATAATGCCATGTAAATGAAGAGTATTCTGCATTAATATAGCTTTGCCATGATGTGATTGCAATAACGACAACGGACATGAGTGAGGACTGCATTAGGGAACAAGCTTAACTGCACCTTGCTTCATTAGCAGCCACCCCATCCCTCATGCAATCATTAAAGGTACAAAGCTATAGACATGAGAGGGGGACAGGGAAGGGTTGAGTGGGGCAGAGCATCGTTCCAGGGACCTGTTTCTGCTCCTTCAAGGTGCATGGCAGGGTCACCACTCTTTGCTCTTTCCTCCCTCTATTCTTTCCCTGCTTGGTGTTCACCAATTAGAAAACCAGGTTTTAGCCTTGCTGGCCCAGACTGTTCCTTCCTCCTCCCCAGCCATATCAAAAGCCACAGGAGGGTGTTTATGTGGGAAATCTTTGCAGAGAATCCCCTGCTCGGTCCCTGCAGAGCACTGGGTTTGTTCTTCCACAGCTCCGTGCAGCAGAAAAGCTGCTTTCAAACCTGCCTCATGCCAAGACAGCCATGCCACCCCAGCAGGGATGAGGCCACTCCTGCCTGAGCTGGGACGAGGACATGCCTGCATTGCCCCCACCCTGGGCATGTCCCAGCCCTGCTTTCAGTGGCACGTGGGATCCCCACGTCCCCCCTGGGAGAAGGCAGCTTGGGGCTGCACCACTCTCCCCCCAGCACTTGGGACCGATTCTTGCCAGCAGCTTGGTGAGACAGACATCTCCTCGACACAGAGACATTTCTGCAGTTATCATTTTTTCATTGCCTTTTTGGTAACAAACTAGGGGAGGCAGAAGCAGAGGTCTCCCCTCCTGGCTCCCAGGCAGGAGCAGTTCCCACAGTCCCTCTCTGCTACTTAATTGCCCGAGCTGCTTCCCCGGCACCCTGGGGAGAGGAAAAGGTCATTATCCCTTTCAAAATGAGACTGTGGAGAAAATATACGAGTCCAAAATAGTAATTGTATTTCCCAGGGCTGGAAGGGCCCTTTGCTGCCAGACCCACACACACCCTGGCTCCAGCTCCGGCTCCTGGACCATGGCTGGCTCTAGGAAAACAGAGCATGGAGCTGCTCTTGTGTGGGGCAGGGGAGAGCTGTGCTGATGGTGCTGCCATTTCAGGGAAAAAAAGGGACAAAAGCTCCAGCAATAGTCTCTGCCACTCCTTCTGCAGCCCCAGGGTTTGGCTGCAGAGTGCTGGGACAGCCAGGATTAGCAGGTTTACATGGATCACACTCCTGAGAAACCCTCAGCTGGGCAGTGCTGGCATCACTGCTTCCACTTGCAGCCCAAACACTTGGTGAAAGCCCCATCACACCTTGTCTGGGACTGAGGCAGGGTGGCTCACGTTCCATGGAGCCTCTCCAGCAGGTCCCCACCACCATGCACTGCTGCTTTCACCCCGGCAGCTGCCGCAGCCCGTGATCCCCTACGGCTTGTTTGGTTTGAAGCTGTTGTGTTTGTTTTCTTTCATTGTTAACTTTCAAGTATAAATGTGCAAGCTGGGGAAAATTGTTCCTAATGCCCCATATGTTTCCCCTCAGGAGCAGAGCTATTCCTTCCTATGCTTTAGACTTTTAAGATGTTGCTGCCTCTGTTTTTTTTTTTTCTCTCCGTTGCTGCAGAGCCAGGAGCTGGGCTCGAGGAGCAGCCGAGCATCCCCTGCCCCAACACAGGCAGCAGGACCGGGCACACAGCTCCTGTCCCACGGTCTCATGCTGCACCTGCAAGCTGGAATGCTGCTTTCCAGCAGCTGTACTGAGATGCTTTGACTCTAAAAATGAAAAGAGAAAGGAAAAGGATGTCCCGTTCTCTCCCCTGACGCAGACACATGCACGCACACACTCCTGCAGACCTCTACTTTGCCTGGTATATCAAATGGCCGTGTCTTTTTGAAGTTACCATGGCAGTGAGAGCAGAGCTACAGCACAACTTGCAGAGGAGGAAAGAGCAAGGGAAAAATGCCGGCACAGGGATGGGGAGGACAGGAAGGGGCTGAGAAGATCCTCTGATGTCTGCGAGATGTGGTGTGGAAAAGGCTTTCCCCCCGGAGAAATTAAAATAAGCAAATAAATATCCAGCCATGAGAGGGCAGACAGAAAGTAAAGAAAAGAGAGATCCAAGAGCAGAGACAGTAAAAGGACAAAGGGAGAAGCAAAGCAGAGACAGTATTTCAACTAATTAGAGAACAAGGGGTGTACAGAAAGAGAAACAGAAGAAGGTGAAAAAGGATTTGGCATCAAAATCTAGAACAAAACTAATTCCAGGAAGCAGCAGGTTTGAAGGCAAAATGGAAAAAATGCCAGTGAAGACTGCATCCAAGCAGCCAGCTCAGCCATCTCCACCGGCCTGGGCGGGGGCTCTGCACCTGAGGGAGCACCCTGTGTCAGACCACCTCCAACTCCACCAGACCAAACGAGCCCAGACCCATCCGACACCCTGTCAGCTGGGGCTGGCTTGCAAAGAACAGCTCAGGACAAGACTTCAGCTCACGGGTGTTCCTCGTCAGGAAAGCCCCAGCCAACTTACTCAGCCCAGCACAGCGGGTACTCCATGCAAAGCTGGGCTTAACCCACCTGCCCAGCACGTCCCTGCTGTGTGTTTGTATGTTGTAGCAGGTAAGGAAGCAGTGGATGTTCCGAAACCTCATGCAGAGAAAATTCATGGTGCAGGGGGAAGGAGGGACAACTTTCTCAAAGGCCATGCTGTGCTGCTCTGTTTCCTCCCCACATCACAAGGATGTCCACTCGCAGTTCAGACCCGTGGCCTTATGCATGAGCATTGAGCTAAGCCTTGCCTCTGCACCCCAATAACATGAACCCAGGCGCTCACTCAGAGCCCACAACCAGCCTAAGAGGCTCTTTGTATGACTGGTTGTGAAAGCATCACTGACCTGTCTCCTAGTCAAGATCAGATATCCATCTTCTAGCGCAGATCTAATCTACCCCAGCAACAAGGACCTGACATTTCCCTCTTGGGCTATTCCACAGATTTCATTGCCAGAAAGTCATTCAAAGCATCCCACTTTTCTCAGTGTGAATCTGTACTCCCAGTAGAGCCATGCTAAATAATTCCTTTTTGCTCTGGAAGTTTAAAATCTTCATATGTCATTTTGGCATTGTACCTTATTTAAAATGGTTGACATTTCTTCAATTCCAGGCTTACCTGGAGGGAGCTATGCAGAAGACCAAGAGACTGGAAAACTTTGCAAAGCAAAAATCTTACAGAATAAGAATGTAGGATGAAAACAGCATCCCACGCATATTTAAATACCGGCATCCAGAGTGAGGAAGATTATGATTGCTTGGCCTGAAACAAATGGTTCCACTTTTGCTGCCGCTAATACCATTAAATAACCAAGACAGCAAATGTCGCTGATTAGAAAATAGCACAGAACATTTGCGAGCACTAATCAACTTTAAAGAAATGCTAACTTTCAGACCTAAAAAACCCTTGTCAGTGTCCCTGTGAAGTTATTTCGGGTGAGGCTCTGCATACCGGAGCTGTCCCTTCGCATTAGGCTTGATCCCGTGTGCACGCACTGCAGAGTGCACCCGTAATGCTCTTCAATTACTTGACAAGCAAAGCAACTTATTGGTGTTCTTTATGTTAATGTCACCATATTTTTCATCTTTATGATATCTAATTACGCTTGCTCCTGATAGTGATGTAATGTTTAGGTATAGAAGATTGAAAAGACTGCTCTGATATTAATATATTTACATTATTAAAAAGTAATACATTACATAGGCACAGCTTGCTGTGTAGGACTGGATTTCTAGATGAGCTCTCAAGGCAAATCCATTATCTTCTCCCTCCTCCTGTCCCCTGTACAGATCCTGATAACTAGGATTGACTGGCAGTGGTTAAAGCGACTGCAGCTGGTATCATGGTGCCAAAAGGGAAAAGGTATCTTACACATGCATGAAATTAAATAGGCCCAGGGGTCTCAAAGGACCACACGGCATTACCAGGCTGAGGAATTCAAGACGTTAGCTCAGAAGATCAGCATTGCAAAAACAGTGCAAAAAAAACCCCTCAAGAGAGCTAGAGGAAGGCGGCCTCCCCTGCGCAGTGCCATCAGAGGCGCTTTCTGTGAAAGGCCACTAGCTGGAAGAGAAGTCTCTGCAAGCCCCTCCGGTTTCAGACTGCCTTTTCCCCTTTGGTCAGGGACTGGCACATGTCTGAGGATCACCAGGGCATACTGCAGAGCCCATTGACCTCTTCAGATGAGGAGAAACAGTGTATTTATAGGAGAGGCTGAGCTGTTATATTCTCTAAGCATCATCTTCTGGGGGGGGCACGTTCCCATTGGGACTGCATCCTCCTCCAACACTTCCTCACTGATCACATCTTCACAAGTTCACCAAAGAAGCCAAGACCTGGGACAGTGCTTCATACATTTTTTAGACACACCTCAAAGTAGCTAACTCAAAGCTAAAATGTGTTATTCAGTATTACATGTCTAGTCAACTCAGGAAAGATGTCAATGCAAGTGAAAACTGGGGGGACAGGAGGTAGAAGCTGTGGTTAGCCTTCCATCGAGGGATATTCACAAACAGAGGAGGTGCTGAGCTGCTTCATCTGCTGTGATCTGTGAGAACCAAGAGTGATCTGCATCTCCTCTATAAATGCAACATCTCAAATACTGGCTCCACATCAAAAACCCTAAAGAGCAATTCTCTCATAGTGAAAATGAATCATAAACATACACGAGGACACAAAGATGTCCAGCACTAACAAGGCTGGAGGAGAGCAATTGAGAGAACAGCCTCTTCAGGTTTCATTTACAAATTCCTAATAAATGACAAATAAGTGCTTTAATGAACAGCAACTCTAGCAGTGATATAGCCGCTGTGGTCTCAAGGCTCGAGTGATTGACACTGCAGAAGGAAAAAGACAAGTCTGGAGCACACCAGCTCTGCTAATAAACACTAATAAACACAAAAGAAATGCATAAATAGTTGCAGTATCCTTACTGACTAGAGCAAGGTTTACCTGATCACCCATAACCTGCTTACAAACTATGGTTTTTTACCTATACCTGTTGTCAGTCACACATTAGAAACCTACTGCACAGGGCACACACAGTGAGACACTCGGCAGCAGTGCCCACCCGTGAGGACAAGCACTTTTGCTACTATTTAGACCCTGTACAAATTAATTGGGTGATGGGGAGATGAGCGGGTGGACCTCCAGCATCTGCTTCAGTGTAGGCGTTTCCATTCAGTACAACATGCTTATATGTTTCAAAAGGAAAATATATGAAACTAGGTCTTCCTGGCTATTTCTACTCCTTTGGAGGTAATTTCTGTCTCCTTAGAGTGATGTGCGCTTACACTGAGGAGCTGGAAATGACTCCTGAGTCAGTAATAGTGGTGGGGAGGAGGGGTGGAGGGGTTGCTTGCAAGTCAGAGCTCATCTGCATTGACAGAGAAGTTGTAAGGCAGCTTCTGTGATTTCTACCCAAATTAAGCCTAGCACAAAGGAGGATTCTCAACCTCTTCTTTTAATGAGCACAGAGCTATAAGGACAATTACACTGAATGAAATAAAATTAATTAACGCACACATTTGGGGACTAAAAATGCTTATTATCTAATATGTATGAATTTGACCTAGCTTAAAATTAATGACAGAGCCAGAATGTACACGGCATTCAGGTTACATAAAACTGAAATAAACACGGTGCAAAGAGAGATGTTGCTGAGCCCTTTAATATCAGTGCTGCGAGAGCTGGGAAGCGTGGATGAAAGCTTGTGCTATACATAATTTTCATAGAAATTTGCTTCGGTGGAGCTTGTACTTTACATGTGTTTTAACAACTGCACTTACTGGCAGGAGTGAGTTTGGCAAAGTGAATATTAGGTAATACTTCCATGAATATTTTCTCGAACTGAAATTCTCTTTTGGAAAAAGACTTGCACAATGCAGCACTTCACTTTCCGGGATGCCAATAGCGCTTACGTAATTGATTGAGTTTGTGGTTGCCTGCGTCCTGGCGTTTCAGCCAGGATGCCTGCTTTAAATGCTTGATCAGGAATTTTTATTCTTGGAGGATTCTTTCAAGGAGAAGCATCCATCCAACCTGAGAACAGAAGTACAGCATGTGGCCTACTGATCCAATTAAACTGACCAATACACTTAAAATCCAACAGCAAGAAATGTGCAATTAATTAATCACTTGCATGCAGCTGACAGACCACAACTTATTCATCCAACTTATCTAGCAAGAAATAACTGAATTATGAGGAAATTCAAGAACATCATAAATTGTTTGTGGATTACAGCAAGGCAAAGTTTATTAAATAACTCACTCCAAATTACTTGAGCCATTTTATGTATGACAGAATAATTTTGGTGTATAAGAACTTCTTGGATGATGTTAAAGGGTAATCTATCTGGATAGTGGCTGTGAAATCACATTTGGCATCTCAGGAACTCCAGCTCAGCACGCTCCTCTTATTACAAAAATGTACAAATATGGAGTTTTACTCATCAGTCCAAAAAATGAGCTTAATGGAAGGAGGCACCACGGGTCTGCCTGCGCTTTCAGATAATATGAAGAAAAGCCCCTTTGCAGAATAGAGCTACCAACCATCCGCACCGGAAACCCTTAGGCCCACACTTGGAGAACACTGCTGAAAAACACTCAAGGATGCACAGATGACAGAAATAAATCCTCACATCATTGTGTTTAGGACCAAAGATCTGTGCCTAATTATAGTGCCCGGTCCCTGAGCCAAGGCAAGGCTGTTTTCTGCAGCGATGCACGCGCGGGGCGTTCCAGCGCTTCCCCCGCTCGTGCAGACACGGGGGAGGGAGGAAAATCGGATGCACATGGTGCAACAGGATTTGGACCAAGGAAGTCTGAAACTTGGCATGTCGCATGAATCCAGTAATCTCCTACACATACAAATCCAAATCAACTCTGTGTGAGAAGAGCAAAATAAAATCTTCCCTACTTACACGTGCATGTCTGCATGGCCTTGGACCCACCTGGGCACAGAACAGAAGGTCGATGCAGAAAGGATAACTTGAAGAGCCAACTTCCCATCCCTCTGCAGACACAGTTGCTAAGAGCACCCTCGGGAGCAGATTTCCCAAGGGCAGCAATACCGAGAACGGGGAAAGGACCACAATTGACTCTTGCTCCCTGCCTGCAGTTTCCCGGCTGCTCCCAGCGCTGTACTGCAGCTGCTGGGCTTTGCTGGGCAGGATGGGCTCTCTGCAAACCCCAAACTCACCCGGGCTATGGGGCAAAGCCAAGGAGAAAGCCCTTTCCTGTGGCTGCAATGGATTGAGGCAGCTCTAGGATTGCAAAGGTTGTCCCTGCAGCACTGGTGACATGGATCAGCAATAAAGAGAGGATGAAGACATGCGATTCCTCAGCCAGAAAGCCATGGATAAGAGTTTTCGGAACTAAGCCACAGGTTTATGCATGTAACCTCATTTTTCCACAGTGAAATCTCCCGTATACAACTCCCATGTAATTCCTTATTTACTTTTATAATCTCATTTTTCTTATGTGGAGATTTCCTTTACTCCATCTGCCCCCAGATCCACAGTGGGATATAGGCTTGATTTATTCCTAAGGGAAAAAGATTGCTAGCACTCTTCCCAGATGCTGTGAAGCAAAGTCCCTTAACACTGCAGAGGAAGGACCCTTTCCTAGTTGTGTTATTAGCATTCCCTACTACTTGTATGTCATTTTTCTTTTTCCTCTCCATTCTCTCTTTTTTTTTTTAAAAAAAAAAAAAAACTTCTGCAGTGAATTGTGCTTCAACACCCACATGTCTGCTATTGAAGCCAATCAGCAGGATTGACTCAGGTAAGTTCTTTTATTAGGTACTGATTTCTTTATGTCTGATGTCTTTATCCAGACTCCTTTGAAAAATCCCATTTTGGCTGAGCATATTGAAGCAAATGCCTCTCTCACTCTCTTTCATTAGCAATTTTAGGGCAGCACTGGAAGGTTTTTCACTCCTCTCTCTTGAACTCGGGGAAAAAAAGCTGCAGTGGTTTTATCTCTTTTCATTGTCTCCTGAGGATGTCCTGCCAACACTCCCCCACCTCCAAAATCGGACAGAAAAATGTAGGTCTTCAGTAGTCTGATGAGCTGAGATTTGGAAGCAACAACATTTCACGACACTGGCTTTCTCATTTCCTCAGACTAGAATTAGTTCTGCCACCAACATTTTGCCCAGGGCCCCCAACCCCAGGAGTGCTCACAGCGTGTCTCTCTCTCTCTCACAGATTATTATGCTCCAATGAGGATGTTCCTAGCAGAGCTCTAACGTGTCTGGCACGGATTCATGTTATATCTAGGTTTTGACATTGGACCTGCTCCTATAGAAGTCAATGTCAGAATTCCCTGTGAGCGTTAGAGCACAAGGATTGGGCCCGCTCCTCTGATTTATGCAAGTTATTTTTATATGATAGTGAATTGGATGCAGTATTATAAAGTCTGGAATTAATCTGCATTCTAACACTTTATAAAAACCAGTAAAAAAAATATCCCAAATTAACATCCTCCTTAACCTTTATTTTTATCAAGTGTACTAAATCAACTGAAGAATAATTGCTCTGAGGACTATGCCAAATGAGTGCACATTTAGTTTACATATTCCCTAATGTAATATGAATTGATGAACTTTCTGAGATACACATGATATAAATTATCATGATGTGCCATTCTTAATTTCTTTCAATTGTCTCTGCAAAAACACTTTGCTCTTAAAATGAAAAGTGTGTTACGTGCACACTGGGCCCACAGGAGGGAAGGAAACACACTTGTAAGTATTTGCCCTTTCAACAAGAAAAAACAACTATTCTAAACAAAAAGGTCAAAATCTTGCAGTATAGCAACTGGCTGGACCCAGATTGCTGTGCAGGGCATGGCATGGCTGAGAGCAGGGCAGGGTCCAACCACCCTCAACTCCAGAACAAAGAAATCTGAGTCAGCCCCACCACACTGCCATGGTCCTTCCTTCATTACAGCTTCCTTGGGTATGCCCCACTGCAGCCCCCAACCTCCAACTTAGACCTGTTTCAGCCAGCTGAGAAGAGTGGTTGCTGCTCCTCATGAATGAGCAGCCCAGGAGCTAGTCCTGCTCAGGGCCAAGTGACCTCCTGTCCCACCCCATGAGGGAAGCCACAGTCTCACCCTGAAGAACAACAGAAAGTGAGCCAGTGGCGTCCCACTGTGTTTGATTTATATTTGTTGCTCACTGAACTGTAAATGCCTGCACATGCTGCCCGCCATCTCCTGTGGGAGCAAGTACCTCAGCGAGAGCAGAGACCTCACAAGGACCTTCTCTGCTTCTCCTGCTGACCGCTGTCAGAGACTCTCCGTGCACTGCTTCACTACAACATGTGATTACCAGATGTTTTCCATACCCTATGAGTCTCCCAACCTTGTACGACCTTGGGCACATCTTCTCTGGTCCTCAGTTTGCCATCTGTTAACTGGGGCATAATAATGTGTTACAGGTTTTAAAGCCAAATAGGATAAGCAATCATCTGAGTTGGAGTGCTGTGTAATAGAGGCCACTGGACTTCCCTGAATTCTCTTTTGAATCAAAGCAAACCTCTCAGAAAATGTATACTGCTTTGATGTGCTCGTAGCTAGACTCCAAGGATCCAAAGGAAATGTGGTAAATGGTGCCAATGTTAATTATCATCACAGATAGATGGGTCTGCATTCGGCTCCCCAGATGGACTCCCACACTTCACTGAGCAGAAAAGTCCAACAAAAAGGTTTGCTCCTCAGATAGATACAAACCACGATCAAATCACTCCTTACCTTTCCTGTTAAGGCACCAAATTATAATAGTAACACATTATAGTAGTAGTTTACCAAATAGTCCAGCCCCTGCCTCCAACCATATGGTTCCTCCCCAGATCTTGCCAAATGCCACTTGGTGAGTTGTGCCCCAAGGTGGGGATGCCAGCACTGAGCTTGTTTTTCCCATTTCCTCTCCTCCATGCCCATCCCAATGCTTCCCTGACAAAAAGGGGGCCACATCTCCATTAACCTTGATAGGCGCTCCTGCAGTGCAAATAATAACGCTCGTGGTGATCACAAAGCTCGCTGCCTAGGGAGAAACTTTTCTTCTCTGACACCTGTGAGCAATCTGGAGCCATTAGCCATTTCGCTCCAATACTAATGATGCTCCCTTCAGTCATTATCACTTTTTTTTTATAAAACCCTACAGTAAAGCTGACTCTAACAGGTCATTAAAAGCCCAAGGAAGCCCTGACTGACTTGATCCCAATTGTTCCTTATGTCTGACAAGATTTTCCCTATTGAGCGTTTGACTAGTATTTTATGTTGCCTCATTAAACTGTGCTAGACTTTAATCAAGGTCAAATGGGGGCAAATTTGCGTTTCCAGAATCCAAACAGCTTGTGCCAGGGTGCTGATCTGCAGCCTGTGTTGTTGCACGAGGTCTCCCTGCGGATGGAGCCCCACAGATCTCCTTAACATGGGGCACGACCTGCACCTCACAAGGCCCATGGAAAAGCCGAGATCCATGGTTGTTTATACTTCATTAAAGTCTCATTCAAATCCTTCTCCAGTGCCTCTGAAGTGAAACACCCAGGCGAGGAGATCAGTGAAGAAAGAACGCTGTGTCACAGCATGAATAAAACATATTCTAATTTTATCAACACCTAGAGTCCCAGTCTAAAAACCTGAGGTATTTTTTTTTCCTTTATAAGGTATATGATGAACAGCCGATTACATTTTTGATGTCTTTTAATGATCATAATTAAGTATGATCCATCATTGTAATTTCACCACTAAATCAAGGTAGATCACCATAACAGTCATGATGAATCATGCTCTTTGCACAACTATTCCTGAGGCTGAACCAGAAAATGAAGTTAGAGGACTTCAGAACTTCTCTGCCCCATCGGCAGGATACTTAGCAGCAAGTGCATGCCGATGGCACGAACACGATGTGAGGAGTGGTTCTCCCGTCAGATTCACAGGCTCACATGGCTCCTGTCAAGAGCTCTGCCTCTGGCCCTGCTTCCTCCATCTGAGGAAGTTAATCCTTGGCCATCTCTCCTGTTTATTTTCTTTCCTGAAAGCCCAGGATATAAGTGTTTCTCATTTAAAGGAAGATAGCACCTAAAGAAAACAGCTCCTTACACTATTCCCTCTGCAAACCCTCATGTTAAGTAAAACAGTTCTTGAGTAATATGAATAACTGTACAGTCAGGCCAGCCACGACTAAAGCCAAAGTCCTCACCATCAGAGGTCAGATAAGACTCCTTGGCATTGTCCATATTTCTCAACACTCTAAATTAGTCTGTAAGAGAGCTTAGGATGAGGCAATATACCTTCCTGGGGGCCATTTAAAGCCCCTGTAGCATTTCTGATGTCTCATCATATGTTGCTTAAGGGCAAAAATCTTGCTAGTACTAGGAAGATGGATTTGCTTTGGCCCAAGT
Organism: Caprimulgus europaeus; assembly: GCA_907165065.1. Next base: position 15,844,252 of record OU015538.1, on the reverse strand, counting down.
CTGAGGGTCTACATGACCTTTTTCTGACTTTTCTCTGTAATTTCAGTTCTGTTAGGCACTGCTCTACAGCATTACACACCACAGATAGCTGCCTACCCAAGAAATGTGAAAAAAGCTCTTGGGAATATAAAAAGCAAAAATCTTACATAGTTTCTCAGCCCAAAAATTGAGCAAGTAAGTGCTGAAGTATCTTGTTGACTGCTCTAGGACTCTCTGGAGGAAAAATAAATAGTCACACTAATGCATAACATTAACTTTTCCATGTAGTTTTATATGATGGAGCACGCTTAAAGTTCACCAACCAAAGCTCTCAGCAGCTTATATAAAAGAGGTACAAGAGTCAACATCCAAGAAATGGGGAAACTGAGTTTCACAGACGTGCAATGACTTAGCACAGGATACCAGTGGCAGGACCTTTTTCTCTCTATCCCCTAGGCATGGTTTCCTCCTGAAGACCATGAAGAGAACAGAACAAGGTCCCTTGAGAGGACAGTAAAGATGGTAAATTTCCCTCATCATGGTCCGAATGAGAAGTACAGTAAAGGCGATACATCACAGCCAGATTGCCCACCCTCCCACGAGCTAGCAGAGGGCTCCCATCACTCTTGGTCATCTTTCTCACATTCATTTTAATCAAGTCTGTCATTTTCAGGTTCGGGTACAGCACGCTCAGCTCGACCTGTCTTTGGCTCTGTGTCAGGGGTGTCATATTATCCATCCGTGTTACAACGGCAATGCTTGATAGCCAGGAAGGTCATTTCATCTCTAATAATTCCCCCCAAAGGGGATATGAAGGTAGAATGATTACAGAGTCATATACCTTCTTGCAGAATACCTCATCCTCTTTTTTGCTAGATTATTTAAATGATAAATGGAAATTGGCCAAGGGAAAAACACTTAGAAATGAATTGTGGTCATAAGCCATAGGAAACACATTAGGTTTCCAGAAAGACAAAATAGAAATTGTCAAAGGTTACTCTCTTTCCTAGATACAGCCTAAACACATCTTTTTAAAGTATTTTAGATTTAACACTACATACCTGTTATTAGGGAGGGAACTATCATGAGGCAGGGCACTGGGTCTGCAGAGGTCCATCACTGCACAAATGGCCCAATAAACTAAAACAACTTGTTGAAACTTTGACTCGGTGATCTGATGATGTAGAAAGGCAGCATGTGTACAGTTAGGGTCTGTAAGCCAGAGGCACTCCCATGCTGATCTTAGCTTGTGCCAAGCTAAGAGGAAGCAGAGATGCTCCTATGTTGCTCAAAAAAACCTGGGAGCCGAGATCTGAGATCCTTCCAACACAGGATGACAATAATGCAATTCTAAAAAAAATTAAAAATATATTATATTTTTTCTTCACACCATCATCTAAAGTTTTGCTTTTGCTACTGCCCTTGTTCGTGTTCCTGGAAATATAAGTAAATATCTCTTATAATCATCCCTCTGCACAGTCAGGTGGGAGACAGGAGCAGGGGAGGATAGCGAGGTCCATCCCCTAACTCTGCCACTGCACAGCCAAGTAGCCTTAGGCTACCCAGCCCGGCATCGCAAAGCTCTCTCAGACCTCCTGATTGGAAAATGAGAATTGTAAAAACACTGCTGTGGCTCTACAATGCTTAATTAGCATTTGGGAAGATCTCTGCTTGGTATACCTGCTGTCAAAATGCCAATGCCTTTGCCGTGTTGCTTACAAGATAAGAAAATGACAGCAGGTAGGTTGCGGTCGTGCTGGGCCAGCCTGCGCTGCGCTGAGCAGTCCTCACCGGTACCACGTACACGCTTGTCTGTCTGCTCGTGCCCATCTACTGTCTCTTGACTAATGTTTAAATCATAAGCTCTTTAATGCAGAGGCATTTCTTGCTCAGGATCAGTGCAGCGCAGGATCCTGTTTCATGGCTAAAACTCAGAGGCATTGCAGGAGTACAAATATTATCCATGTAAATGGTTGCTCTGCTTTGTGGCATAGATTTAGTTTGTGGGTGCGTGCTGAAATCCACCTGCTTTTCCCTTTCTCTCTGTGTTTCTTCTTTATTGACAGTTTAATCACCTTTATGTCTGCTGCTTATCTTGGAGGATTTTCTATGAATTGCATTCACTTCCACTGTGACAATATCCACGCTTTGCTAATTAACTGCCTGGTGGACACAGTTACAAGCCACAATAAATATTTTCTGTACCAGAGAATAATCATGATGCTGCCACTTGACCTGAGGGTTTTCACATCTTTTGATGTTTGGGGTTTTTTTTCCCTTTTTCTTTTCTGGTCTTAAGACTCTGTTATCTGTCTCACTGCAAATGCAAACAGATGTTTCACATCTTATAACTCAATGACCTATTCTACAAACCTAAAACAATAAAACTTCAGGCACTGATGTTTCTATCAAACAGAAAGTCCATCTACTCCTTTCAGCCTAGTACAAAAAGATGAAAAAAAATTAAAGGTTAGCCTAGAGGAGCTTAGTCTCCAAAACCACTGAATCCTTGGAGACTACCAACAATATTAGTAATTACTGCTCAAAGCAAAGCTGAGTTGGCATGGAGACCACCAAGAGCTGGGTCTTTAAGAGATCAGTTCCTATTCAACACATACATTAAGTGCTGTATTAAGCACCTACTGAACCCCAGAAAAAATATAATCACAGAATTATTTCTAAATGGACTTCTTAGTTTTTCATAAGTTAAGAAAGGGGGTCATGAATAGAAAGGGCGAAAATCAGCATGGAGAAACATTTACCTCAGCCTCTCTGAGTGCCATTAATCACCCTTTCTGCAAAGCCTTGTACAAAAGCCATTAAAATTTAAGATAGGAGAAATTGCTGCTATTTCTACAGCTACAGCCATTGCTGCTGCTACTACTCTTAATTAAGGTGTGAGGGCAGTTAAACATTTAAATATGAGAAAGCTTAGAGGTGAGCTGACTTGCCAAATGGAGAAAGAAAACATTGGCAGACAGAATCAGAGAGATAGGCCTGGACAGCGAGACATGGGATGAGCTGCCTAACGCCTGCCCTGGGACCGGCAGCTCTTCCCAAGAAGCAAAACCAAAGTTACACTCTGTCTCAAGCAATAAATATGAACACAAATACTGGTCCTGAAAAGGTTTTTCTGCTCAGGAACCCTTAGACATGTCTCAGTGAAGATGGTGTTTGTGAGGGCCATCTTCTCATGCAGGAAAGGAAGGAGGTGTTGAACAAAACCATAGGGATCCTTCCCTGAAGAGCAGCCCCAGGACAAGAGCTGATATGAAATGGAGAATAAAAGCCACAGCCAGAGGCTCCAGATTTTCAGATTTAGGAACCCAGGTCTGGAAAACCTCTGGGTGATGAAGGGGGTTTGGTACCATCACTGAGCACAAACAACTCCATATAACTTGTGCTCAGAAGCGGCTCTGATCATTACCTCGGAAGTTAGTGTCGTATTGTATAATCCACATTTGTTTTATGATGACACAGTGTCTTCCCTGCTGGATATTTTCCCTTTCAAGCAGTAAGACAATAAACTCCAGTCCCTGACAAGAAATGTTTTCATTGCCATTGTTTTAGAAACACATGTTTTCTCATTCACTATCAGTGCCACCTAAATCAAAAGAGGTGACTTTCACAATAAATCAGATAGGAACAGCTCAAAACTGATACCTGCCAGCTTGTTTTCTCCCTTACCAATGCTCCTGAGGCAGGCTGAGGTGCCTTTTCCCAGAGCAGCCCAGAGGATGGGTGCAAGGAGGATGGTGAGGCACTGACAGAGCTGGACAGCAGCACAACAGCGATGCTTGGACTGGCACGAGTGACATGCTGAGCACTGCTCATGCTGTGATGAACAGCACTGCATAAAGTAGAGCAGTATGGGAAGTATGCAGAGAAATACATGAGAAATTAACCATTTCTGAGCCCTAAAAAGTGCACTACTGAACAGCACTCTAAAGTCACTGAGAGCCTACGGCACAGAGCGAGCCGCTGGCAAGTGTGTTTTTGCCATAGTGATAAGCACAGACTTTTGGCTGAAGATGTAGATGCTGAAAAAAAAAAATCCAGTGCTGTGCTTTTGATGCTCACAGTTAAGGGCTTAGGAGTCTCTCCCCTTCCCCTACAACATCCTAGGATATGCAGGATGAGTTAAACGTAAATGACCAACAGAATCCTCATCTTCAAGCCTCCAAGCAGATGTTTGCCCAGCTGGGGATGAGCACAGGTTGTCTCAGCAGCTGTGAGTCTGCACTGCACACCTGCACTCTGCATCCACGGATAAACAGTAACCCAGCAATATTCCTCTGCTCAGTTCTTTGTGAGGTTTCTGGGAGGATGAAAGAAGGGTAAATGGAGGAGCTGTGCACCGCAGTTCTTCATCTCAGTCTGCCACAGCTGGTGAAGCACCATGCCGAAGCCAGGCATTAGTTAGGATGCCTGAGAGAAGCAGGTGGGTGGTGATTAGTTATTTCTTCTCTTGCCCTGGGTGCATCTTTCCTGTGCTAAAATAATGTTTCTTACACACAGGCAGATAACTTATTCTTTCCATTATGTGCCGCCCTCGTTTTTCCCCCACACCCAGAGGATCCAGTTTCTCCCCTCAGATCAGTTGTTCAGGGCTTATTCTGGTGCCTCAGTCCAGTGGGGTCCCAAGGACCATGCCTGAGCGGAGTCAACACTCATTTTCCCCTTATTCCTGCTTCCCTAGGAGCCAAACAAGACCTGCCAGGCCAGCAGCCTAAGCTAGGGCATCTCCAACTCTGCCCTTGCATGCCAGGGCTACATCAGGTGTCCTTTCCCACTGGGCCCCAGATCAACCCACCACACGTTACAACCCCTTCACAGGAGCAGCTAGAAACTCCATTGTGCATGCTGACCGATGAGACTGACATCAGCTAGAGTCAATGCCAACACTGGGAAGGACCATCTCTCCACACACTCAAAAGCTGGTTCCCACCTGCTGGGGTGCACACAGAAACCTTCACAAGAAGAACTTCAAACATCTGCATGATTCATTAGCTCCAAAGAGTGAGAGCTTATGTGCTTGTGTGCAGGGATGCAGTGGAAAATCACGTGCAGGTCAGCAACTCCGTAGCAATCTTGCCCCTATGGGAAGGATTCCTTGCCCTCACATGAGCATTCCCTTCTCCTCATGTTGTCACTGTGCTGCTGGTCATTCGGGCACCTTACTCAGACACCAGCTTCCACTTGGAGCCTTTAAAACCTCTTATCCAGAGCATGCTTGAATTTTTAAAAGTTCTGTATTACGTCTCCTTGCATTTCGTATTCAGCTACACAACCAGAGCTGTTGTCTGCACTCTCATTATCTCAGACCTCCATTAACATAACATCTTCCCTGATCTTGAGGAATTAAAGCTCATGCTGAACCCTGCTGCCAAAATCAGCATGTTCCCTGACCACATCACCACTTTTTACAGCATACTTATAGCCCCAATCCCTGTCACACCAAACATACCCTGGGCACCTCTGCACATGATCCCCACATGACTGCTCATCACTCCTAGTCCAAGCCAACACTCACTTTTTCAGTCCAATGGTGCCAGCCTCTGCTGTCTTGTTCCCCAGGAAACATTTCCTTACTTTCTCTCCTTATCCCTCACGACTACACAGAGTCTTTGTAAACACTCACTTTGTTGTTCTCCCCAAACATTTTGTTAAGAAGCCAGTTTGTGCTACAAAAAGACAGACATTGATTAGACAGTTGACGTGTTGCAAACAGCATCTAAAAAGGTGACTAGCATGTCGAGACCACGGTCTCATTATCCTCTACTTTTCCATCTCAGTGTCTGTATTTCTGTTTGTCTCATCTCTTAAGTTAAAAGATTTGGAAGGTGGAGACAAGCTTTTTGTACAGCAACACGCACATCACACTCCTGCTCCTCACCTGGAATCTGTGGCTGATGTTATAGTAGTAACAGGGAAATTGCTTCTTCCCCCTTCGGGTGCAGTTCCCCATGTAGTGCAGGGATGGCATCTCTCCCAGATGTCTTCTGCTGCCTTCTCCTCCTGTTCAATCCCTGTTTCTTGCCCAGTGCTCACTCTCCATTTCAACCTTCTTTCCTTCTGCATTTTCACCTGTCCCTGACTTTTTGTCTCCCTCCATAGCTTTTGTCCATCTGCCTTTCCACCATTCAGTCCCCTTGCCCCCATCACTCATAGCTCCCCAGAAGCCCCACTTGTTTATACCATCTCCCAGTCTCCAGTCCTGCTCTGCTTCCCTGCTGCATTCCCACTTCCCTGGGCTCTCCTGCCTCCCTATTCAGTCTTTCCTTTGATAGTCCACATCACTCACTCTCTGCTTATCTCTTGAAACACAGACACATCTCACGGATGGAAATGTAAATATATGAAAAGAGGAACTGGGGATAAGACAAGACCCATTGCCTGTCTCGTCCAGGACACTTCCACTGGCACCAGTTGTTCCAGACAAGAATATTAAAATCCCATGAACAGCCTTAGGATTCAAACTCCCCCAACAAGAACATTTGACTGTAATCCCTAATAGTTACAGATCATTCTGTGTCTTAAGGCAGGAAGTTTTATGAGTCTGTATTAAAACATTATCATTCAGGACATGGATATCTCATTACCATACCCAGATGTGGTAAGTGCAGCAGGACTTGCTGCTTCTCCAGATCATAATTTCATGCAACCAGAGGGATCAGGGTCTGCATCACTCCTGCCCAGCTGTGATGGAGCAGGGTGGGGCAAAAATCCCATTTTGGGAGAAAAGGTACATAAACGCTGCTTTTGTGTGCTGAGGGACAAAGGGGCATCCTGGTGACCTGCTTTGGGACATCAGAACAATGGTCAGTCCTCAGGAACATCACAGAGAGCATATCCCAACCCAGACATCCCCAGTGCCTGCAAAAAGGACCCAACAACTATCACAAATTCACTGTGACTGCTGCCAAACCCCCAACCTCACCGTCCCATCTGACTGCACCGCATGTGAAAGGGTGGTTGGCATCTGAGAGGGAATCTGCTGTCACCAAGAGCTGGCTCCTCTTGCCCATGTCACATACCATTTGTGAGTGTCCCACACTGCCAGGGCCTGGGAACCCCACTGGAATTTGGGTTTTACCGTGGCTCTGGACTGAGCTTTCTGGTTGTAGCAAACTCAAGCCCATGCCTGACAGAGCCCAGTAAAGAAAGAGCTTTACACAGCTCTAATTTTTATTTCAACTTTTGCTTTACACCTCCAGGCTTACTAGAAAGCTGTATTTGTACCGGCAGAGACTTTAATTTGTATACAGAAACAAAACAAAACAAAAAAATCAAAATTAAACATATGAATTCAATTGCTGAAAAACATCCTTTTACTAAGGGTTCAAATGTAATGACACTATCATTTAGAAAAGCCTCATGTGGGTGTGTGCCTACCGAGAGCCGCGAGAGAAAAATAAACCACATTAAAATACAATTCCTCTAGCAGTTTCTGAGATGCAATCAAAACCTTACAACAGGGATTTTTCAGAAGACAGGATTCTAGCTCAATAATATCTATAGATTGGTTAGTCCCAAATGGCTCATGTGGAATTTTTATTCCAATCTAAAGGTGGAAATAATCTTTATATATACATGTGTGCACGTATAGTCTTTACCACTGGAATAGCTGAGTACCTCATGCCTGGATTCTTGTGCCTGAACAGCCCATGTAAAGCTGGAAATTTAGGATATGAGGCTGAGATCAAACACAGGCTTTGATGCCACCCATCAGTAAGCACTCTATCTGGCTAGTTTCAAGAGCAGGATGCTCTCCATGGGTCACCTGCCAGGACAGACACTGGTGTGGGAATAAGGAGGATCTAGCTGATGTAAGGAATGGGAGTCCTCAAAGCGTTGTTGGCAATGCTTCTCACCAAAGGGCTTTAAAGAAATGGGCAATGCTTCTCACCAAAGGGCTTTAAAAAAACTAAGGAGTCATGGTGCAAAAGTAAAGAACTTCTCTTGAAATAACAGCTGTTCAATAGAAACAAATCTAAAACAGGAAATAAATGGTCTGTACTCACAGTGTAGGAGGTTATCAGCAGGGATCTGCACTGCTCAGTGCTGCCCAGCATATACATATTTGAAATGGAAAACATGCTGGTTTGGTCTGCAGCTTCTGGACACCTTCATCTGGAAATGGTACAGAAAGAGTAGAGATGCAACCAGAGCTGTGAAAGGGCTCCCATCCAAGAAGCTATTACCTGGGCTGGGATTCCCTACCCAGGTAGGAAACAAGAAGGCTATAAAAACAGGAATGTCATGTAGGGAAAAAAAGGGGACAATTATTTACTCTTTTACACAATACAAGAAGTTAGAGACATCACTCTTTGGAAATGATTAGCAGCAGGTTCAAAAGAAACTGAAGAAAGTACTTTTACCCATGCTGCACAGTTAAGCTAAAACACAACTGCACCCAAAATGCCTTCTGCTGGCAGACAGTGGTGTCAGTTACTGAAGCTCAAAGGATGGAAGTTCTTTTTTCTATTAGATAGGAATGTGTCAGAGAATATTCCCCAGGCACATGTGGGCATGGACTTTAGTCAAGCCTTCAGAAGACAGCACTTCCACAACAGCTCTTCCATCAAGTGCAGAACCCTGAGCAAATCCCATCCATCCACAGCTGCAGCAGTGCAAGAACCTAAAAGGTACCATAAGAAAGCCTGGCCCCTCGCTCCTTCTCTCTCTAAGTCCATGTGTCTGATCAGAGGCAATGACTTTCACCTAATCATCCAGCAGGCTTTGGTCAGCCTGTTCTAGCAACCAAGACATCCACAAATGAAGAGCAAAGTATCAGTAGGATTACGCTCCGAAATCCAATCCTAAATACCTATCACTTCTAGTATCTTCTGCTTTATCCAGCCAGAATTGCTATGATGATCTTCTGTGGTGAAGATACTGGGATACCCTGACAGTATTCTCAGACAATCTCTGTGCATTTTTCAATCAGATCTGCTTCTGCTGGCTGGGCTCACCAGTGTACATGACTCACTCCCGGAACGTTAGGAAGCATGAAGCAGAAAAACATCCATAAAGGATTAGATCACAATCCCAGTGACAGCACAGATGATTTCTAAGGGGGGCAGAAAAAAGGCTCATATTAAAGACTTTTGCTAGAATGAGTATTTTGCAGCATTTAAAATTCTTTGAAGACTAAATCTGTGTTAAAAGATACCTCTGCTCAGAAAAAGACAACCTTTGGCTGGTATTATATGATACAACTATGTGGCCATTTGGATTTTGCCTTCAATCATTCTCATTGATTGAGAGGCATTTTAAAATGCTTAAGTTCCTACATCGGATTTAAATTTCAGATCAATGTTTTCTTTGCAGAATCTCTTTCTCTCGAAACATGGCTGAGCAAACCCTGAGCAGGGGCAGCCAGGGGCTGTGCCAGGTCAGCGCTGGAGCTGCCACCTCTCCGATCCAGGCAGCTATTGACAGCATCCGCTCAAAGCTTGTTGTGTTCATTCTGCTTGCAGCCTTCAAGGTCTCAGATGTCTTAAATGGCATAAGGACTTTTCACATTAAATTCTACTGACCACAGCAAAGACAGCTCCGGTTACCATCTTCTTAGCAACTTACTAACTAGAATCAAGCAGTCTTAGGGTAACTTGGTTAGGTCCTTGGGTGGTTGGCATCTGCTTCCCTTCCATCTCCATGCAGCGCAGTCAGGTGGCCTGTGCCATACTTGCTGTCCCCATCACCTGAACAGCTGTGTGTTGCAGAAGCAGCCTCACCTTGGCCGCTCCACTTCTCCTCCTCATCCCAGGAGCTGTGTGCTGAGCTGGCACAGTTATGGGTCCGGTCTCTGCTTCATAGGACACAGCAGGAATCTGCCAGGTGAACCGCTGGGAACTGTCCTTGTGCTCAAATATAATCAGCCACAGGCTCTTGCTAAATTATCTGCCTCATACAGTGAAGGAGAACTTCTTCATCACACTCCTCGACCTGATGACCCCACTTGGCCTGGCCTCCCACCCTGGGCTTTTCTTCCCCCCACCATGCCAAGATTCAGAGCGTGTTCAGCTGCAGACTTTGGTTGAGGCTTGTTCCTTCTCCTCTGCTCCTGTCCAGTGCTTTGCAAGAAGCCCCTGCAGAGGGGATATTAGTTCAATCCCCTGGTGCCTCTTTTCCAGCGCTTGTGCAGGGAATGATGCTAATTACTGCATTACATCCCGCAGCTTGGAAGGAATTTGCAATGAAGCTGACAGAATTGGACTGAACACCAAGTAGAAAAGTGAAACTTGACTGTCAGCAGAGCTGTGACAACACCACAGGACATAATTCCACCCAATGCATCTGCCACTGTTGGTCCTTTGCCCCATAGTAAAAGAAATGAAGATTAAGTGATAAGCCACTGCCTTGCATTAGTAACAAGAAGTACAGCTCCTCCTGGCTGTAAGGGGCTGCTGAAGCTGAAACATAAAGGCCTCTGCTAAACTCCATGTGTGAGGGTCTCAACCGGGATTATATTTTTCCTTCTGTGTTTTGGTACAAAAGAGGTACTCTGTTACAAAGCTGGAACGGGAAGAAACGCTTCCTCCTTTCAAGCTGCACACAGCCACTAAATCTTTGTTGTTCCCTTAAATACCTGACATCAAAAATTCGGAAATCAGAGGTATTATCATTTCCCCAGGCTTTCAGGGCTGTTCTGTGGAGGTAAATCATTGGCTGACATGTAGAAAGCCAGCAAAGCTTAAAATAATTTTAGGAGATCCTTCCTCTTTTCCTGCAGCTTCAAAACATGCATTTAGGGATTAGTATCCAGGGCACCTATCATGACAGTCTTTAACCAGGATCAATAGAAGGAGAAATGCATAATCAATACATTGATGAGAACAACCTGACCTTTCCACAAGAACTGCAGGGACAAGGGAGCATTTAAAGAAAGTTTCAGTAAGATTTCACCAAACAAATTTCAAGTTTGCAGAAAGTTCTCAGTTATATATAGATGAGGATGGGGAAGCAGACATCAAACAACTGCATATGCAAAAGGCCTCTGGCCAGCTTCTGGTCCAACTCCACCACGTAGCCATTCTCCCAGCTTATTTGCACGGCAGCCCAAGGTGAAAATACAAGATCAAGTGGAGGAAAAAAAATTAACAATCTCCTGCTGTGGATGCAGAGAGCTCTCAGGCAGGTCGAGTCTCCTTGCCAGCACAGAGAGGTGAGCAACATGCTCCCAGGAGCTAGGGCTGCCACCAGCCTGGCACCACCTGCCCCTGGAGGGACAGCCCAGGAGGTGCCTTGAAATGCTCAGCAGAGGAAAATGCAGAAATGAAGGCAAAACTCTACCCTAGCAGCAACAGAGCTGCTACAGCAGCAGAAAGGCAGGGCTGACCCTGATGCTTCGAGAAGGCATGCTATCACTGTGGTGCCCAGGGCACCAGCAGAATAACTCCCTTGGAGAAGTACACAGCTAATTAATTCCCCACATACTGTGCTCTGTATGTGCTGCTGAGCAGCCACCATTGCAACCAGAAATTAGACCAAGTGTGAATACAAAAAGTAGGCAGGAGCTGACTTATCTTTTGCCAACCCCTGGCCGCCCATCATCGTGGCAGCACCAGCCCTAATGAGAATTTATGACAAGACACCAGCCTGGGAAGCTCACATGGGCTGGAGGACAGGTTGTCCACCAGGACCTGGGCTTTTCCTTTGCTGAGAGGACAGGCATGCATTTTGCTTCTCTAGGGAAAAGGGACAAGTGGTGCTAGCATAAATCAGAGCATGGAAGCACTCAGTCTGCTTCATGCACCCAAAACACTTTCTTACCCAACAGTTGTGGCCAAACAGCATCTGGGGGCTGGTCAGGGCAGTCCCTCCCCAACAGCTCCTTTTTCTGGGGGTCTTGGAAACCTTTGACACAGACAAGAGGTGGGACAGGCTCATATCTGCAGTGCTTGGGGGGGACTCAGTGACAGAGACTCAATTTTTTGTTCTGCTGTAAATTTTCTGGATGGTACCAAATATATCATTTATCCCCATTTCCAAAATGGAAATAACCTATTTCTATTAATTTGCAGCAGCAGTGTAAGCTGCTGGAGGCAGCTGTATGTTGCCCAGTGCAACAGGGTGTCTAGCCCCATTAGAATAAAAACCTCAGCACTAGTAAGTGTTGTCAATGTAGGACTTGTATGACATGCTTAGACTTTGAAAATTCCTAACAAATTCAGCAAAGTGCAAGGCTCTGTCTTGCACTGACAGTATGTTTGGTTTAAAACCTATTATAAACAGATAAATAGATATTATAAAGTATGTGTGTGTATATATATATATGTGTATATATGATGTATACACACACAGAATTTTTCTTTGAAAGATCTCTGTCACATTTCTTCTTTAAGTGCAACTTCAAACCCAGAACCAGCTATTTTAAAGCAAGGAAATTATGACCAAAGGTATAAATATGTCTTAGCATGCCACTGACTGACAACACGAGCTTCATTTTCATGCTTATAACACTGCCTGAATCACTAAATATATTTCTGTTCTTGTAAGACAGCATTCCAAACAACTTTTATTTGTGAATAAAAGGCAGAAAGGTACACGCACGCCACTGGAATCAGGAATAAATTACCTTGGCAGAGTCCATTACTCTGGGAAGCAGTCTGAATATCAAGCCTATGGCATAAATATAGACCAAGACTAACACTATTCCACCACCAGCATTTGCATCATTTGTCCCAGACTCCCAAGTTACCTCTGCTGAGCCAACGTCAAAGCACCATCAGTGCGAGTCCTCCCATTGCCACCAGCAGGCCCTGAGTCCAGCACAAAGGAGCTCAATCTGCTCCAAGTGCAGCAGCCTCACACTTGGGTTTCAACCCACCAAGTTGGTGGCTTTCAACCCACCAGCCATTGCCACAAGACAGCTGCTGCTGTGAGCTGAGCTGTGCCAACACCTAGACACAGTGCCCATAATCTTGACACACGCCTGGGCACACGGAGCCTCATTGACACTTCAGATGAGGAACACTGCGAAGAGTTGGAATCCCTTAGGGTTCCCTAAGAGGCAGGACTAACAGTAGACATTTCCCTAGTGGCAAGGGAAAACACTGGTATTTCTGAAGAAAATATGGGGAGGAGTTAAGGAGAACAGCACTTTTATTAAATAAATATTAAATATTAAAATATTTTTTTCACCTAAATACGCAGTCAGAAGTATTCTTTAAATAATACCAAATAATAGTCAAGAGAAGCACCAAAACATCCTTCAGTCACTCTGTTTTTACATTACATCCCTTCTTGCTCAAGCCAAGGTTCCCACCAAACCTGCCCAAGCATCATGGTTTAAGCCTGGCCGGCAACTGAGCACCATGCAGCTGCTCACTCGCTCCTCCTCCTGCCCCCTTGCTAGATGGGGAGGAGAAGAAAAACAAAAAGCTCATGAGGGATAGTTTACTAGGATAGTAAAGGAACAGAAAAACATTAATAACAACAATAATAATAAAACAATATACAAAGCAAGTAATGCACAGTACAAAATGGCTCATCACCCAATTTCTAGCCTGTTCCCAAGCAGTAATTTTTTCCCTACCCCGGATCTTCCCAGTTTAAATACTGAGCGTGTCACGTGGTATCAAATACCCACTTTGAACAGTTTGGATCAACTGCCCTGCCTGCATCCCCTCCCAGTTTCCTGTGAAAAATTAACTTTATCCCAGTGGAATCCAGGACACCAAGGCAGAAGTCACAGGTGGCTCTGCCATGCTGCCCACGCCACCCAGCCACCCTCACGTGCAAGCTCCTAGCTGGCGCAAGACCACCACAGACCCCAACAGCAGCTGTGTTCAGACCCCAGGGCTGCAGCTCTGGCCAGACTGCCAAGCCTGCCTCCAGGTCTTTCCCTCATTTGGTGTAATAACTTTGACCTCAGCAACAGCTCCTTCCAGCCACACGTGTGATGGGGACCCCCCAGCTCTGAGTCTCTTTGGAGGTGCCTGGTTTGCACGAGCTTTGGGCACAAAATGGATGTTGTAGCTAAGCAGTGCCCAACAATGCTGACTCGTGACAATGATGTATGGAGTCAGGTCCTTGCCGCTACACCTGTGTTGTAATCAACGTTCATCTTTCATTGAACACGAGAACAAACCTGTCTGATCTCCATCTATCACACCCAAAGGTGAATGTGGAACGATCTCTGTTTGGTGTCAGCCCTGTTCCAGCCATGATACTGAAGGTCAAAAAAAGCTATAGGCAATACGTACTGGAGTAGTGCCTGGGTTTAAAGAACCTAAATCCTATTGTCTGAGGTATTCGTAACCATTTAGTTCAAACCTGCTCTGGTCCTCAGGACTATATAAATAATCATAGCAACCACATCTTTCCTGTCTATCCACCACTTGAATGTCTTTTTCATTCCAGTCTTCCCATCACCAAAGGATACCTTCAGGGTATCCTCGTATTTCTAAATATTCCAGAAACTGCCGATGATCTACTCTCACAGTCCTAGTGTAGTTCAATCCATTCTCATTTTCTATTCGTGACAGCAGTAGCTTGCTAAAGAACATCGGCTCCTATCAGTTCACATCGTTCATGACAACTTTACAGTATCTGATATAATTTCCAATCTTTGTGCCTCGAATGGCAATGCGCATCCCAGCAGCTGCGTGTTCCAGGGAAGCGCGAAGGCACAGGCTGCATCCTGCCACCAGATGGTACTCCATATGGACACGGCAGAGGAGGACATACTGGTGCTGCATCACCAGTGGCAATCCAGGCCCTTCCCCCTCACCATATTCTCTCTAAAGGCTGTACACGGTGTTGGGAATTGCATAGCCCGTGTTCTCCATTCATTTCTGCATCCTACATGGACTCAAAATGTGGTGGAGACCACTTGGTGCATTTTTCTGTTCCAAGGAGTTGCAGGCAAGCGTGGCAACTCTATTTGTGTGCACTCTTCCCCCAAGGTGGTTTCTGACCTTGCACTGTTTCCACTTTGCCTGCAGGCTCCTGAGCAGCATTGGTATACTTAGAAACTCCACATGGAGTAGATGGCATTTCTCCACACGTGTCCCAGTATGGTTTGGGGGCCACAGACCAACTGCCATTTGGGTGCTGCAGAAAATCAAAGCCTTGCCTGCTGCCAGTCAGAATTGATCCTAGCCACTGTTCCTTCTGCCAGGGCAGATGAGGGAATCCCCAAGTACTGGCCAGATTACAATTTCTGTAATTACTTATTGACCTGAACATCTTCACTTGTACCTTCAGGTGGAAAATCTGTTTGACATACTGGAGCAGAATCACCCAGACAGGATGACTGGACTTTCACCAAGGAGATTATTTTTAAGTCAAGTAGCATACCCAGCCCTGCATATGGATCTGACAAACCTGTTACTGGAAGGTCCTCAGGACACTTCCACAATGGTTACTCACTTCCATACACTGGCACTGGGTTAGTTTTGACTTTCATACACAGAGACCAAGACTTGTGCACCCAGGTTTCTTACAAAGCCTGTGCTACAAAGCACATCCCACATCCTCCGCTTCCCTGTGGCTGATGGCACTAAACACAAAGGAATATCAACGAAGTACCTGCCTGGAGGCTGAACTCAGAAGAGAGACATGTCTACTTTATTGCTGCATGAGGAAATGGAGTCTTCTGAGTCACCGGCACACAGCAAAGCCCATTAATAATTTATGTATGTAGATGAGTTTTTCTTTAAAGCAAATACCAGAGCTCACCAGCACAGTGACCAGTGCAGGAGAAGGATAGTGGTATGACCAGTATCAGGTATTCCAAAATCCTGACTCATGACAATGCTTGAGTTTCACTCAAGGGAGGAAAAAAAAAAAAAAAAGAGATAAAAGAAATGTTGGATTTTTATTTGCTTTCCTATTCCTGAGCCTGACAGATGCATTTTCTTCTCAGGTACCAGAGCTCTCACGCAAGCCCACCTGCCTGTATCTGTTGTAACTAGGCCATCCCCTGGCACAGGAGCAGCACCCCACGGATGGAGCAGGCCATGGCAGCTCCAACACCCCCACAAGCAGACAGTTCAGTGGCACGAGGAGAGCACGACATCATCTGCTCCAGCAGCCAGGGCTACCACTGCCCTGCAGGTGCCCAAGCCTCATGTTTTGCTCATTGACATTGGATGGGCTGCCAAGAAAATGCAAGCCTGGAAGCGATGCGTGGTCCTCTGCACGGGGTGGAGGGAGGGGAAGAGTCAGGCGTGTGCCTGAACAAGTGCTTGCTGCCAAGAACCTCCCTTGCTAGAGGAACTGCTGAGACTTTGTTGTCTGAAATCCCACCGGGCAGCAAAATAGCCCAACAACTCAGCACTGACTCAGGACAGCTTCCCCATGAAAAGGAGCTCCCAACCCTGGCACTGTGGTCCCGCGATTCCCACCACCCCCCCAGTGCGCAGGGAGCCACCCAGTCATTAGATCCTCTTTGATCTTTTCTGGAATAAAAGACTAAAAAAGAACTGATTGTTTTCTTTAAATGTAGGGGGGAAGGAGTGAGGGCGAGGAGGAACAAAATTGGCCTGCTAGGTTCATCTCAACCATAAGAAAAAGCCTTTTTAACTTCTCTTAATGAGGACTACTTTTTCCAGATACTACCTAATTATTGCAAATTGCTTCATCTTTTAATTGTTACTGCAAGGCAACTAAACATTGTTACGTTGATTGCTCAAGAGTGGATTGTTAATGGCTTTAATCATTTGATAATCCAGTAATACAATCAATGCAACTCTGCACCTTGTAGGAATAATTTTTGGATCCACATGCTAGGAAATATATATTGCCTTACCATATGTCAGCCTCCGTGGGCCAGATTCTGCCAGTCCTCCTCAAGTGCAGCTGTACTTGCACACAAGAGCAGTCCCACAGGGAACACCCAAGTGGCAATGACTCATCTGATACGGGGCTGGCCAAACCGGGTAGGCAAAGGGGAAGCTGATGGATTTGGTTCTGCGTTGCAGATGGATGATCTATTGTCGTGGGAGAGAGGAGATAAGTGCACACCTGTGCCACTGTCACCAGGGCTGGGCTCTTGCTACAGCACAGAGAATTATGCTGTGGAGCATGTTTTCTAAGGAGGGTTCTGAAGCTCCAGAGCTAAGTGCACACATGGTGCAAACTGCCTGTGGTGGGGAGAAAGGAGGTGGCAGGGGCTGATGCTGGCAAGGCAGGGGACCCTCTTCCAGTGGGTCAGTCCCCAGAAGGGCCAGAGGTACTTGAGCAGCAAGACAGGGTGTCAGGGAGGAGCTGTGTTTCTCACCTTCATGGCTCTGGTCTCCTTGTTGCTCGGGACTGATCCTGGCAGATGAGGTCTGACATAGCTGGACCCAGAGCATCCCTGCAGCCTCATTCAAGTCGTGTGACCATTGTTGTATTCTGTAGGGAGTCCCAAAGAAGAAAGTCAGACTGCTTGGAGAGACAGCTCTCATTCAGTGTAAAAATAACAGCATTTGGCTCTTGAGTCATATTTAGCCCTCGCTAATGGAATCTCGACCCCCTTGGCTTTAAGTCACTTCATTATTTTGTTGGCAGAAGCTGTTGGTTTCCTGAAGTTTGACTTCAGGAAAGTCAGAGGAGCTGGGCTTGGCACAGGCAGCCTGTGTGGGTACGTGGCCATCTCTGCTGAGTGGCTGCTTCTGAGCTGGGAGAGCTGAACTCAAGCCCTGGCACTGAGCTGGGAACAGCCATCGCTCTTCTCGCAGGGACCTTCCAGCTCAGGTGCCCACCAGCACCTGTCAGTGTGACACCTCGCACTGGTGACACAGAGAGAGGAGGACAGAGGGTTACATGCAGCATCCAGGGAGATGCAGAGAGGTTCAGATACGTGTGTGTCAGGAGGGAGAGGCACGTGAGGGGATGTGGGTATGGAACCAGCCAGGAGGAGCTCAGCCTGGAGGTGGCGGGGCGGGAAGAAGTTTCTGCTCAATAGACCAGAGACTTTGCCCATGTCACTCTCAGACAAATTTTTGGCTTCAGACTGAATAATTCTGGAAGCTCAGTTGTCCCTCAGGGATGCAGGATAGGACAGGCAAACCCTTCCTCTCAGTTTGGTCAATTCCCCCTATTCAACTGGGAGCAATTCTCCCTGAGGACCATGGGGACTCTCCAAAATGCAACTTTTAGGCATAAAAACATCATTGGAGGGTGAATCCCTTCAGAGTTGCTGGGAAAGAGCAGAGGAAGAACATCCCCTGTCACAGGCTCAGTCAAAACTCACTTCTGACAGACAGCAATGAGACTAATAAACCAAAGAGTTGCTTTGATTTAGTCTTCAAGGAAAAGGAGACAATTAAGAGGCTGTGTAATTCAATAACAGTTAGCAGGGAAAGGAGCTGTCACAGGCAGAGGAAGGAGCACAGCGTGCGGATACCCACGGAGCAGCGGGGCACAGCCGTGCTAGCTCACGGGGCTGGGAGGACCAGGATGGGGTGAGGTGACCCCATGGCCTGTCCCCTGAACCTCGAGGAGGATGAGGGAGGGCAAAGCAGCAAACATCTCAGTTCTCAGGAGGGCAAAGGGGAAATGGGGATAATCACAGATAACCTTCCCTTTACTTTTAACACCAGATAAAATGAAAGGGCAGTTAATGAAGCACAACAGGGAAGTACTCACCAAAAAAAGCAAAAAGATGATGCTGAAAGTCATACAAGCCCCATCCAGGGCAAAGCTTGCCAGAGCAATTTAGCCCCAACTTTTCTAAAATGACCTCAGACCAGTGGGATTCATTTTTATTAAGGCTTTTCTCATGTGTTGAGAACATATTTTCCATCAGTGCTGGAAGAAGAGGCTGATATTCACTAGCCACTGATCTCCAGTGACAGTCAGGACCAAAACCAAGGGGATGCTCCCAGAAAATGCTGGCCTTGGAGACTTGTCTCACTATGGCAAATGGAGCAGTACCCAGAGCTGGCAAGCAGCAATCACCTATAGTAGGCGTGTGAAACCCAAGCTGGTTCTGGCAGGCAGAAGCATGTAACTGAATCAGTGAGATATTTTTTTCTCTGTCACTTCTCCTTTTTCTTAAAGGCAAGTTCTGTCCCCAACAGAGCAAGGAAAATCTGCTAAAGATAAGCTCTTTTAAGGAGTAAAGCGTCTGGTTGCAAGGTGAGACCACCCAGGGGCTGGAACAGTCAGAGGAGGTGTGAGATGCTACCACCCACCCAGTGCCAGGAACTGGACCCTTCACATCATCCCCTCACTCCAGGGACCAGCCTCATCACCCAACACAGGCTTTGCTCAGCCCCTGCCTCTGCAAACTGCCCACTCTCATGATAAATTAGAGTCTACAGAACTCTGAGAAAGCTGCTGGCTGATGCATCTTCTCAGAGCAGGACCAGAGAGCTGCTGAACACAACCATGATTTTACAAACCCAAGCCCCCAGCCTGGCCTGGAGGCTGGGTGGGAGAGCTCTGGGGAACAGGGGAGTCTCGTTACAGGATCAAGGCCTCAAAGGTTTTGTTTGACAATGTAATATATTGGTTGGACTTTATGATCTTAAAGGTCTTCTCCAAACAAAACGACTCTCTGATATTTTAACTTAAGACTTTACACAAGTCCTGCCCATTGGTATCGGCAGCTCATCAACAGACAAGGGCTCAGAGACCATTGTGTCAGATACTATATCTATCAGATCAGAAGATCCTCAGGCAGGTGGACTAGAGCTACACAGATCATAATTTTTATTACCAAAACATCATATGGCTCTTTACATCGTGTAAATAAGATGAACTACAATACCAAAGATGTGCTGCCGATTAAAAATACATGTGCACATACCTCAACGGTTCAGAGCTCAGTGGGCAGAAATGTTAAGTGGGGTCCCACCTACTGCCCTGAGAGGTCAATGCAATTCAATAGTTTTATTAACAACTTGGAACCCGAACCAGAGGTATGCTAATCAAATCTGAACATTTCACCAGGATGGGAGGGTAGCAAATAATTTGTAGGACAGAAATAAAATACAATGCAAGCTTGATAAATTAAAGAAGTGGGCTGTAATCAATACAAAGAGATTCAGCAGGACAAATGCAAAAGATTAACACATAGGAAGGAATAAACAAAAGGACAGAGGCTGTATGGAGATATCTGGCCAAACAGCTATACAACAGAGAGTGGTCTGGGGGGATGATTGATTGAACAGAAGTCAATAACACCACACTGCTGCAACCCAGCGAGGTAATTATTCTGCTCTTCCCAGCGCTCGTCAGGCTGCTGTTTGAAGCAGCACACCCAGATCTGGGCATCACGTTGTAACAAAGACAAACAAGCTGGAAGGAGTTCAAAGAATAATAAAAATGCCAAAAGATTTGGAAAACAAAAAAATCTTTGTATGCATGTGAGAAATGAACTGGAAGTGCGAGACCCAACTCTGCTTTTGTTCCCCACTGCTCACAGGACCCTGCTGAGGCCAGAGGAGTTACAGCCCCAGGAAACTTAATCTGAGCCACAGCATGGAGAGAAACATGTTAAATAACATGATACTACAGATGGGCAACAGGGATGCAACATAGATGCAGGGATTAATTAGGGCTCATTTTGCCCTTAGTGAAATTGCAGCATTGGGCCAAAGCTCCAGCAGAGAAAATTTAGGGGAAAGTTGACTCTGTAGTGTTTCCAAAAATTCAGGCAATGAAAAGCAATAAAAGACTAGAACCCTCCTCTTGGATGGGAGCTGAGACCAACCAGAACACCAACAAAAAGAAGAAAAAGAAAAAAAGCACCCCGTGCCCAGAGAAGTCTGTAAAATCACTCTGGTTGGAAATGTTCTACCTACCTCCCCACCATGTCTGAAACAAGCTCCATGCCCAGCTCCTGCAGACCCTCCTGACGAGGGGAACCTCCTGCACTGCAGAGAGCCCCAGGCACCCAGGAGCCCCATGAAAACTGAAGACTAAGACTCAACTACCCCCTTATAGAAGTAATGCACCACACATGTGCAACTCCCACTGCCATCAAACCTGGCTGCAATTAAAGCAGAAATGAGCTCTCCACCCTTCTGTGATGGCTCAGAACTGACAGAAATCAAACCTACTTGGCTGCAGCTGGAGGAAGGACCCACGGGAGCTCCCTCCACCCAGGCTGGCTCTCCCAGCACAGATAGCTAGAGGAGGAGGAGGAGGGATCCGGAGCTGGAAGAAGGCAGAGCCTGGAGAGGAGCCAGAGCATTGCTCAGTGCTCCAGCACGGAGACAGAGGTCTGCGACTCTGCAGCACAGTGTGCAGGCTCCTGCCAAAAGCTCAATTGCACCATCTGCCAAATTAATATTCCTATTTTTAATATCTCATTTAAAGGGAAACATTAAGGGGAGAAAGGAGAGAAAAATAGAACACCACCACGCTGATTAGATTTCTAAGCTCTGTAAGGAATCACACCAGACATTGGGTCTGCTTTTTTCCTGTCCTGCCACAATCAATCCTCTCTCCAGAGGTGCAGGGCTGCTGGGTCGAACCCAGGGAAATGCACCACTGAACACCATGCTGCTGCTGCCACTGCCACTTAGCACAGAGAGGAGAGCAGGGAGCCTGGAGAAGATGAATCAACATGGCTCATCTCTCTGTGAGGAGCTGTTGCTCTGTCCTATTTCCATCCTGGAAGCAGCCCCTACAACCTTGCTCCACCTGGAAGGCTTGTAGGAATTGCACCCTCAACATGAAAGGGAAAGGGGTGAAAGTGGAGGAGAGAGAGAAAGAAAGAGGGAAAACCCCTCCAGTGAGCAGAAATGAAAGGCACAAGGCACGTGTCAGGAAGGAGACAGCCTGTGGAGCAGGCAGCAGCCGCTGATGCTGAATTAGCAGGGGATGGCAAACAAGAGGCAGATGCTGGGAGCCGTGGCAGCGTTAGAACTGCTGCCGGCTGATGAGCTGGGGACGGGCCTGATCCTGGCTCCCGGCCAGCCGTGGGGTCCCTCTTCCAAGAGTGGCACCTCCAAGGCTCGCCCAAGCAGCTCCCAGGCTGAACGGCAGCCACCGCCGCTGATGCTAATGGAATTAAACATTAATATGCTAAACAGAACGAAGAGTGAGAGAGGGGCTTGGATTTCTCTAGGTAGCAGACATGTCTGAGGTTAATGCCTGCCAATTCTTATTTGCTCCGCGATGTCAAAATCCATGTCCTTATTAGCCAGCCCATTAGTCCCCCGAGGCTACTAGCCCATTAGTTCTGTCCTAGTCCTCACCAGCACTTAATGCTCTCAAAGAGGCTCCTTCTCACTGCTGGGCAGAGCGTTTCTAGCTGACTTGGTTCCTACCTGACGTCCCCAACCAAGAGCCCTTGCAGGGGACCAGCAGGGGTTTCTGAGACTGGGCCAGGAGTGTTACAGAGCCAGCCTCAAACAAAGTGCTCAGGGAACACTGGTTTGATCTCTGCCACTCCAGTTTGATGGCAAGCAGGGTCATCCTGACATGTTCTTTCTACTTTGAAAGATGAGATGGGTTTTCTCACCTTCCTCTTCTTCCTACAAAACATTTTGGGTCTGTTTGGATTCTCTCACCATTGACTTTACACTATGGATCCTACAGGAAACTTGACTTCTGTTTGCCTATAAAACACCACTCCATACATAATTAATACTAATAATTAGCTACATGAAGCTCTTTACTAGTGAGACCTGTATCATCATCTCCATCTTGCAGATGGGGAAACTGAGGCACACAAGGAATTATACAATGGAGCTTGACCAAGGTCAGACAGCAAGCTGGGAATGTAATTCAGATTTTCTGCAGCACTCATATTTCTCAGCTTTAAATTAATCCTAATATAAGATTAAAAGGGTGAATAGTGCCTTCTTCACCTCCCCTCAAGAGAGGAGTTACTCACTGTCATAGTTTTCTAACATCTACATACCAGGCTACAGCAGTGAAATAATTTTTCTCCTCCTGCAACCACCAGAGTAAATGGTCCAAGCTCTACCTGGAGCCATGTGTCCAGCATGGATAACTTCCCAAAGATCACCAGAGACACCAGGATGTAGATAGGAAATTTGCCCTAGGGCCAGTTTCTTCTGCCTCCAGAGTAAATATTTCCCCAGAAGGTCCCCTCTCTGCAGGCCGGATCCTTCCATTTATTTCTATTCCCAGACCTCAGATTCAGCAAAGCACTGAAGCAGGTACTTACCTTTAATCAAGCACATTAGTCGCCCCATTGAAGTCAATGGGACTTCTCAGGTGCTTAAAGGGAAGAACGTGCTCAGAGAGTGCTGCTAAACCAAGGGAAGTGGTGGCTGATGAAGACAGAGAAAAAGCAGTCAACAAATGAACCAGAACCATCTGCAAATGACTCCCAACTGGGCAAGCTCCCTTCTATCTCCTTATACTACTTTGCTTGCTGAAGAATTTTTCATTATGAATACAGAGCTCCTGCTGCTGCTACTGCTTTTAAATGGTGCTTAGTAATGCCAAACCCTTGGGGCATGCCGCAGACACAGCCAGAGCCTCCTGCTCCCTGCTTGGACACTTCCAGCCCCGGCGTGGAGGGCTGGTGATGGGAGGGACGTCAAAGCACGGCCACACTTTGTTCCAGAGGGGGAATAATCCCAGATCTATCATGTCATAGAATCATAGACTGGTTTGGGTTGGAAGGGTCCTTAAAGCTCGTCCAGTTCCAACCCCCCTGCCATCAGCAGACATCTTTCCACTAGACCAGGTTGCTCAAAGCCTCATCCAACCTGGCCGAGAACACTTCCAGGGAGGAGCAGCCACAGCTTCTCTGGGCAACTTGCGCCAGTGTCTCACCACCCGCACAGTGAAGAATTTCTTTCTAATATCTAATCTCAGTCTCACTTCTGCCAGTTTCAAGCCATCACCCCTTGTCTTGTCATTCCCTGCCCTTGTCTAAAGTCCCTCCCCAGCCTTCCTGGAGCCCCTTCAGGTACTGGAAGGCCACTAGAAGGTTTCCCTGGAGCCTTCTCTTTTCCAGGCTAAACAGCCCCAACTCTCTCAGCCTTTCCTCATAGGAGAGGTACTCCAGCCCTTGCATCATCATATGGGGAAAGCTATGATAGAGACACTCCTGCTTGGGTTAGGCTAGCCCAAGCTGTGGCCCAAACGTGGAGGCGATGGCCTCCAGGCACAACTGGTATGCACGCTACAGGGACAAACACCATGCAGCTCTGCATCTGACAGCATCATCCTGTGATTGCTCTTCCCTGGTGGAGTCACAGCCTGTGTGAAGGCACCATGAGAAACGCTTCCCACAAAGCATTCTCTGAAACTCCTCTCACCAGCCCTCCCTGCTTTGTTGGGTGGATCCAGAGCGCTCAGCCTTGCTCACCTACCCATAACCATTAGAATGAGAGCCCAACGTAAATGGTTCCTCCTAAAAGCTCCAAATTCATGTTTTACAAATAAGCCCTTAAAAATTCACCATTTGCTGACAGTAAACTACTTTAAAATATTCCCAACGTTCAAAAGTAACCAGAATGTAAAACAATTCTTTCCTTCTTCAGGTGAGAAGTTGCAGAAGATGTTACCCCCAGCTGCAGTCCTGGGAGGCAGAGCTGTTCAGAGTAGCTTGTGCATGACCTCTATTGCTTTTTAAAGATATTATAGGTGGCAGATTGATTTTTATTAATTATTTCTGTTGCAGCAACACCTAAGGCTGGTCTGATGTTGCTTTTATATTGTGTAGGAGTAGCAAATAATGAGATTATTGGGTTGTGTACTGTCTCTGAAAGTGTTGTATTTGGGACTTGTACCATTTATTGCAACATCCCCTGTAGGCAGTATTTATCAGAGCAACACCAAAAAGAATCCATAATATTCAGCTGCCTGTTGCCACCTCCGTTATAAAATTACAATGGCAGTTCAGGGAAACCCTTGAACAAGTTTCAGTGTCCTCCCCATAAGGACCATATATAACTACCATCACAGATGATAAAAATTAACTGTCAGTCTCCTTCAAGATGCTTCCTCCAACGGAGACGTTAACTTCTAGACACACACTTGCTTTGCAAACCATGAGCACAGTCTCTGCTCTCAGCACAAAGTCCACTCTCTCCCAGTGCCAGCAGCCAAGTCTACCAAGTGACAACTCCAGAGAGACACAGACCAGCTGGGAAGCAGCAGGACCACTATTATCTTCACTCACTTCAGCCAGATACTTGCCCTTATTATCACAGATACTTACGTGCCAGGCAGGAGATGGATAACTATGCAAGAACAGGATCCACTATGCATCAAGGGAGAGAACTGCTGATAGAGAGAATGTAGCTTACTATTTAAATCCCACTTGAAAAAAAAAAAGTCTTTTTTAATAAAATTTCCTTAGAAGAGTCTCTCTTGTGTACACAAAGCCGTGGGGAAAATTCCCAAAGGGTACAGCGGAGATTACAAGATACAGCTTAGGCTGGATCATCAGGGGGTGGATGCTTTGAACTCAGGGGGTTTCTAAAAGCACAAGGGAAATTCTTCCAGAGTCAGAGTATTTCACAGTGTTTTAATAGGGGACAAATTACTCTTTTTTTTTTTTTTTTCCCACTCTGCAGATCTGCCCAAAAAATCACAAACATTTTTCCTCCCTCAAATCATTCTCTAGTGAGAGCAGTAACAATACATCCCTGATAGTCTAACTCCACCTATAGATCTCAAAGCACTCGATAAAGTTTCACAGGTTTCATGAGAGCTATTTTTCAGGGGCAGGGAGAGGTGAAGTGACTTCACTAAAGAGCTAACCTAAGTAGTTGAATCAAAGAAGACCTTATTATAGTAACACAAAAGCTTCGTTTGAGATACTACGATTTGACATCATCCCCCCCCCAAAAAATATAATGCTTTAGGGCATGACTCCACAGCCATTAACGTTTGTGTAAGGCTTTCCATTGGCATCGGTGGAAGCTGGGGCTGCCTTTTAAAAGCTATCCCTTCATCCACTCAGACAAGCCCTTTTTTTTTTTTGCTTTCCCATTTGCAGCTGATGTTCTCCAGCCTGTTTTCTGGAAAGCGACAACTTTTCCATTTTCACATAGAGCAACTTTATTTCCATGGTACACCAGTCTGCTTGGGATGTCATGGCATGGCTCACAGCAAACACTAACGTGACATGACAGGCAGATGCAACTTGCTGAGCTCTGCCTCGGCAGGACGAGCCAGGGAAGAAGTTGAAAGCAGCTTTTTCCAAGGAAATGTGATGGAGAGGGAGGGGAGAAGGCTGAATCCCCTATTTCTGCTTCTGGAAAGAGAGACCTGAAGTTTGACAGCCAGGTTTCACTACAGGCACAGCACCATGTCCCCAGAGCCAGTGGGGATGGTGAGAGACTATCAGCCAAGCTGGGGACAACCACAGCATCCTGAGCCAGGGTGACATGTGTCTCTGCATGACCAGCTCACAGTCACACAGCCGAGTTGTGTGCAATCTCCGTTTTGCCTCTCAAAACACCCAGGAGAGATCCTTCTTTAACAGGGGGACAAAAACAATAAATCATGTCACCTACCCAGGTTGCAATACCTTGGAATGATGCCAAGACACTAAAGCTGACAGGCAAGTACCAGAAAGAAGGAAACGTCCCACATCTGTGATGGCATGGAGCAGCTTGCAGATGTCCAGGAGGGTGAACTCATCACCCAGCTGGGCTAAACTGGGAGGAGGATCTGCACTGGGTCCCCAGGAACCCTTCTGTAGAGAAGGTAGGGAAGGGGCTGGGTGCCTCTTCACCTCCCTACACCACCAGCTGAGGAGCAGGATCTGTCCAGCCCCACTGACAGATGTAAACAACTTCAACACACACCACTGCTCTGCTCAGACCGATCTTGGGAGAGGGGTTGATCAGCAAAGTGCACTGCCTGGACCTCGGTTTGGACTCATGCCAGCCACACAGACTTCTTCAGGAATAGTCCTTCTCTGCTCCATCTCTTCATTGTCTTTCTGCATGTGCTTCCTTGAGTCAGCCCTGAAAAACTCCCGGCAAGAACAAGCATTGCATCAGACATGAAACAGCATAGCTTGGACTAGAGCCTGCCTCTGCAAGGTGTAGTATTCCAGCCACACACCAGACATCATCACTCCTTGGACAGGATGAGTATTTATGATGACCCCAGAGCCTGCATTAATTCATTTACCGTGATCTGGAGACTGGAAGACAACCCTCAGCTTCAATAGGATATTGGCTCAAGCCCATATACATCAAACTGTATCTGCAACATCCAAGCTGTCCCCATCTGTTACTCTGACTGTGAAGTTTACAGATGAGAAGCAGAAAAAAAGTTATAAAATACAGTGTGCAAGCCCTGCTCCTGTGCAGACGTATGAGGTACATTTAACTTCTCACACCGAGTGTAATCTCAGCTGTCCCTGTGGACAACCAATAACGCAGAGACATCAGCACTCATGCCAGACTGTCAACACACATGGCTCAGTGCAAGCAGAATTAAGGTCAGCTCACATCTCACAGAGACCCAAACATGTACTTCTCAGGAGCTTCAAGCAGGTTGAGATCATTAATATCAATATTTATTAATATTCATTAATATCCATTCTATATGGTGTAGACTGAAGTCTCAGGAACCTGAGGAACTCTCTCAGAAGACAGGATTGCTTTTTCCAGCACACTTTGCAGGACTGCATCTCCCCAGACCAGCGCCAGGAGAACCACAGGGTGGGCTCTATCATCTCCCACTCACCCTTCCACTATCACCTGAAGCACAACCATCTCCAAATCTCCCAGGGCAGGGACCACCTCCAAGATTTACAACTCCCTTTGGCTGCATGAAGTCTTTGAGGAGCCCAGGAGTTTGTGGGCACTTACTCTGTGGGGAATGGGGAGGTTTTTTTATGTCCCCTGTGCTGGCACTGGAGTTGCCATTGCTGTCTCCCCATTGCAGGCGCGTGGCAGCCGGCACAGCAGCCGCAGAGCAGGTCCTTCCCGGCAAGGGTTGGTGTCAGGAGGAACAATGCCTGCACGGTGGTGCTGGGAAGCAGCACAACAGACTCTCAACACAGAAATTACTCCAGGCACAAAGAAAACACCAACAAAGATCATACTCAACAAAGAGAGGCAGGGATTTCACAGCAGAAGAGAAGAACAGAGACTTTAAAAGCTGCTTTTATTTCACTGTGCAGCTCTGTACGTCAACAGTCAAGCACCAGAAACGTTAGGGCTCGGGGCACACTGCAGGTCACCAGGATTTCCTCATTTATTGCTTATTTCTTCTATAAGCTCACTACAAACACAGGAGTCTTCATCCTCTTTGTATTGTTTGGAAACAGTGAGACTGAATAGGATCTTTCTTTTTTTCTCCTCTTCGTCTGAAGGGCCGCAGTAATGAGCGGAGGATATAGTTCACTTCTCTGAGAGAGGAGGCTATTAGAGCTGGTGCTAAACACCAACATCAGAGCGGCTGCAAAGCAAAGGCTCCCTCCTCTCCTCCTCTGGGAAGTCACAATCCAGCAGCTCCAGTCAGGAAAGACAAAGAGGAAGGCACTAGTAAAGGACACTGCCGAAAGGATCAACTCCTCCCAGTCCCACGCACGAGCAGATCCCCTCCATGCCGAGGTTTTGCAGCAGGCAGCAGGACTGGGGATGGGGATCAGCCCCAGGAATGGGGACAGGGCAGCTGATGGGAAGAGGATGTCACAGTCAGTATCTGGCCAGATGCCTGAGGAATTTAGATTCTCTGAAAACCCTTGTCACGAGGCCAGGTTGAGATCTGCTGTGACCCTAAAGTGATTATCACCTTTAAGTAGGTTAGTGTGTTAATAAATTAATTATGCGCTGGGGTAGCCAGTTGTCTGAGGAGAGAAGGATTAAAATTACCTCCCAGATAAATTAGGAGCAAGATGTCCTGTGGGGAAGGCAAAGAAGGGAAGATCTGAACCTAAAGGAATCCCGCAGGAAACCCAAAGCAGAGCAGGGAGGTGAAGCCTGCCCTGCGTGCCCATCACTGCAGCGTGAGCCTTGGTGATGGGGACCCTGCCTGAAGTCGGCGTCCCCGGTGTTCGGTAACTGCCGGCACCACCAGCACCCAGCAAACAAACTGCCCGGGAAGCCAGGCGTACCGAAGGGGATGCCAACTCACAGCTAAAGCTGCCACAAATTCAAGTCCTGCCACCAAACTCTCAGCGGGATGAGATAAACGCTCCAGGAGCGTCTCATCCCTCCTCCCGCGAGCAGGCAGTGATTACTAAGGACATTTCCATGAGCGGTGTATGATCTTTATTTTTTTCCCCATGCACAATGACCTTTAAAAGTACTGGCTAAGCTATTTGCATTGCCTAGCCCAGAGTTTCAACAGACAGCAGGAAGACGAGCATTAACCTTAATGGCTAAATCACTTCATGCTACTCCGAAGATGGAACACTCCCATGAGTCGGCAAAAGACCATTTTCATTTGATTATTATATATTTGAACAGCAACAAACATCTCCTAAACCTCAAAGTTACATGCCTGCCAATGCTTCCTAGGTTTTCTGGAGGGTCAGCCCAGGGAACACCCTGCCCGGGGCCTGAGTGGCACTTTGGGATGCTTTGTAGAAGAAGCAAGACACCTTTGAAGACACCTTGCAGCAGCGAGATGGGGTGGGAGAGGCCATGCCCCAGCACAGCCATGCTGTGACAGCTCCTCTGAATTCACATTAGAGAGCTACAAATTCAGGTCTGACCCCCAAACCATCCCACAGCACTTACTGAAGGTTTGTTACCCCTTTTTTGCTGGGATCTCACACTTTTTTTTCAGAGAAAAAGGATTTTGTAATGTGTAAGTTATATTTATACTCACAATAAAGAGCAAGTAAATAAAATCACAGGCCCCTCAGCATGCTGCTTTTGTGAAAATACCTGCTTTGGAGCGGGTTTATTTGTATGTTCGTAAACACGAAGCCCAGAAGGAGTAAGCAATGCTGAAATAAATTCCTAGAAATTGCAATGCTGATGGCAAAACGTTGTGTGCTATCCAGCCAGCTCTGATAATTAAAACCTCGCATCCAGCCAAGGTCAAAATATGGCCCTCGTCCAATGCTTATTTACTTCCATGGAAAGGTTTGCACTGATCCTAAGAGATTCCCAGAAAAGATCAGTTGACTGTCCCTCCCACAGGCACACAGCCATCCCTGATAATACAGCTGTTTCCTAGCAGCTCACAGCACTGCTCTGCAATCATTTTGGGAAGAAGATGAGAGCAAACACTACCAGAACCAAGCAGCAAGGTGTGCACCCAGCCAGAGTGCCCGCTCAAGCCTCTCCCCCTTTAGCAGCACATCAGCTTTAATGACACTTTAAAATCCAGACCTTGCAGAGATTACAGCACCCACTAAGCCAGCAGGGAGGATACAACCGGGGTTGTACCCAGCCCCAGCCAAAATGCAAACACAAACCAAGCCCTGGTGATGCCTCCAGCCCTGAAGCATGGATGTGGAGAGGTGAACACACCCAGGGGACATGCAGGCACCTTGAGAAGCCAGCTCCCTGCCTGAGAGGTCCGTGGCTGCTGGCAGAGGGCACGGGTAACATCTCCAGCTACCAGGGGGAGATCTGACAGAGGACATCTGTCAAAGCCCTCGTACTACAAACTACTCGAGAGGAAGCATGCGATCATATTATTGGAGCTTGTATTGTGCTGCTGAGCAGCACTATCCTTCATGTCCTTTTGTCATTTAAGAGAGACTTCTGTGACAGCATTTGCCTATCGCTTGTAATTCCGTGCAGG
The DNA here is from genome assembly GCA_907165065.1 of Caprimulgus europaeus. The sequence continues at coordinate 15,813,667 of OU015538.1, read as the reverse complement.
TTTCCGAAGTGCCCTACTTTAAAAAAACACCATACATTAAATTTTCCCATCCTCATTTTTCTTGATGTACAATACTGTCTAAATCAGTTTAAGATCAGGCCTGTACATCATCTCTGGAAATGAATACAAATACTTCTTATTCCAAGTCAAATTAAATAATCAGGAGATACAGTGACCACTCACATGTTTAATACAAAGAAATGTACAGCCCAGAGCTCTCTGATGCTGTGAGACCACCCACACCGCAGCCTCTCCGTCCCCAGCATGGCCACGCCAGGGTGAGTCGATGCCGTTGAGCCAGGAGAAGCACCGTGAGGACACCACCAGCCCTGTGCCAATGGCCACATCCAGCAAACCCTGCACAGGGCAGCCGGCTGCTCCGGCACTGCTCTGCCCTGGCCCAGCCTGGGGCCACGAGTGGCCTGTGATGGAGGTCCCCAGGGAGCCCCTCACCACATTTCTTCTCCTCTCCAACAGCTAGAGGGATGCAGATACTGAGCATTGCCTCAGCAGGTTGCCAAGGGCTTGGGGACTGCCCCCAGTCACATTTAAATTTCAATGCACATTTAATCCAAAGTGTATCTTGGACTTTAGCATTCACTGCTGGTCGTGCCTGCCTGGCCCAGCACAGGCTGTGCGAGATCCCCAGGCACTCAGCCCCGGCCACCATGTCTGCACCCACGGGGCAGGGAGCACCCCGGGCTCAGCAAACCCCATAACTGCCTGCACCCCACGTCTGCCACAGCTCTTCTCCCCAGCTCCAGCAGCCAGCTTGGCCACCCTGCTACCCACCAGTGTTTCGTATGCCCAGCCATGCCTCCCATCACCAGTATTAGCCTCCTCCTTGACTGCTACAGCGTGATTTTGTTTGGGTGATGGAAGCTGAACGCAGTAGTCAAGGCTGACACGTAACGCTGATTGATGTATTGGTGCATAAGACTCTTTATGTTACTGGCAAGTGACTATCAGGCGGTGTGACTGGCTGCTGCGTGCCCCTTTTCAGCTTGCCAGCAAAAAAATAAAAAATAAAGCTGCAATGAATGTGGCAGGAATGCTGAAGGAGAAGCTGCCCTGAGAGCAGGCTCTGGAGAGCAGTGCCTGCCCCAGCCCGAGGGGCAGAACCCATTTGCCTGGGACAGCAGCAAGGAGTTGGGGTGCAAAGGGAAGACAGGACCCCCAGGTAAAGGAGGTGCCAAAACTTGTACTTGGGATGAAGAGGACCCCAGAGGCTCAGGACCACCAGCACCCTGCCCTCTTCCTGCCTGATGCTGTGCCTAGAAATGGCCAAGTGTACCCATGTCACCCTCTTCCGCCCTGAAAAGGACCCAGGACATCTTCATGGGAAGCACACTTGGTCCAACTCAGTGCTGGCAGCACCACACAGCCCCCCAGAGCCACGGGTTCAGCAGGGAAGAAGCAGTTGTTCTCTCCTCCACTGCCCATCTTCCTGAGTCACAGTCCCAGGCAGCGAGTGAGGGAAGTGGACTCGAGCATGGGACTTGAGTAGTAGCTTTTATGAGCTTTACACAAAAAAATTATGCCTTTATAAAAGCTTAACAGCAGGTAGGCATAAGGCCATGAGAAACAGGGAGGTGGTAATGGTCTTTTGAAAGTAATTCCTTTCAACCATAAAACCAAGACTTGATGAAAATGATAAGCCATGGGATGTGGCTGCCTGATAGTGTATTAACATAAATGCTTCAAGTAGCAGCCGCAGCGGCCTCGCGAGTCAGCAGGAACAGGGGGAATTAGCAGCCTCATCAGCCGACGTGGGGAGCTGCTGCACAACGAGCCCCGCAAGGGAAGCAGCAGCGATAATTAATTATTGGGCTGGAAATAGGGCCACCTGCGAGAGCCGCCTCTCACAGCCCAGGCAAGGACAGGACAGGGAGAGGGTGCTGGGGAGCCAGAACAAGATGTCATCCCATCCCGCTCCATCTCATCCCACCTCACCCCATCTCATCCCACCTCACTTTATCCCACCCCATCCATTCCAGGCAAAATATTTCATCATCACCCAGTGCTTGCTGTGGAGAGCAGATCTTGTTTCTACCTTGTTTGCCATCTTTTCTTTTTCTCCCTCCTTCTCCCTGGGAGACAAGCAGACATCCCTGCAGAAAGGGCTCTCAGGAGACCTGTTCCCAAATTCAGATCCTGAAGAGATGCTCACCTGCACCAGACCACGGTGACAGCAGCCTGGGCCACCCTCCCTGCCCCGCACTGCTCACAAAGCTCCCCCAGCCCCCTCCCCTGAATGGACCCATAGTTAGAAACACAACTTCTGACAAATGAATTTCCAGAATTCAAATGTCCCCTTACAAAACTAATATTCCAGTTCAGTGGTGTCCCTGCCAGGAGGATGCGATTTGGTTGCACACTCTATTATGTTCCAGAACGTGAAAGGTCAGGCTTAAATGGAATTTTTCATTGTAAAAGTCACCTACATGAATGACACACAGTACCACCACAAGGCATTTGTAAAGCAGAAACCAGAATTATGGATGCACCATTTACTTCTGTTTATCCCCCAAACTGAAAACTGGAAAATATTTGCCTCTCACAAGCCTTCAGCTTAAGAAATTTCCTGGAGCTCTGTGGGCTTTGGGGGCAGGCTGTCAAAGAAAAGAGAAATGCCAGAAGCAATTAGCATGGCTAGGGATTGAACTTCTGCCTCGAAGTTTCGTTCTACCTTGGGATCCGTCTCAGTGGTCACAAAGATGCTCTTTGGTTGGGTCTAGGTGCTGGCAAAGGGGGATGGGGATGTTGCCTGCAGCACAAAGGGCTACAAGTGCTGGGATGCCCGTGGGCACTGCCAGTGCTCACCGCAGCTGGGAACTGCACAATGTGGGTTCACGGGGCTCAGCCACACCACGAAGCTGCTCACGAGGTGTAGACCGATGGGACACATCAACTCTGAACACACAGTGGCTCACAAGGAGATGCAGGTACAAAGGTCAGTGTGTACCCCAATGGGTTCCCCTCGCTGCTCAGCAACATCCCATCCCAAACCCCCTCTCCCCAGGTATCAGCCCCACCTCTCTGCATCATCTTTCAGATTTCTCTTCACGTTTCTCGTTTTTACTACTGGGATAAAAGAGTTTTGAAAGCAGCCTCCTCTGAAGACTGAGGAAAAAAGGATCAAGATGTGAGAGTCGGGCTGAGAGGGGAAAGGTTTTGGGGACAAAAGAACAGAGCAGCTTTGCCCTTTCAGGATCACGCGTCCTGCTCTGGCTTACTGCAGAAGATCCAGAAGAAAGGGAGAGCCCTTTCAGCATGGAAAAGCAGAGAAAAGTTCAGCACAGAGAGCAGCAGGAGTGAGAGCAGCCCCATTATCTAACAGAAGTAGAAATAAGACTGGGGGAAAGAATGACTTAAAAATAAAAGGAACATTAAAACCACTGTTTCCCGGAGCATACATATGTGTGTGTTTCTTCCCATGAGGAGGGCATTTGGAGGGATAAGCAGGGTTAAAGAGCCTCATTCATCTTCCCCTAACAACTGTGCTGACTCAGAACCTGGTCAAACAAGTTTAATCTTTTTAGCAACAACAAAGAGAAGTGGAAGGAGGGTGGAAAGGAGCCAGTCTGGATGGGCAAAGAGGGAGAAAAAGAAAGCACAGAAAGAAAACTTCCCTTTTACGGCTTTCAGTTATTCGTTCCACCACAGAAATCTGGTCTGATGGGCTTAGGGAGAAGAACAATGTCATGAGAGATGTGGCTTTGCATTGGTCCTCTCCTCTGGTACTATCCCAGATGGATGACAGGGACCTGGTAGGGATAGCCCCATCACTGCTGCCCTGAGCCCAGGGCATGGGGACAGTGGAGGGAAGGTGGCTGGGCAAGCAGGTGCAGGACAAGGAGGAGGTCTGAGAGGTGAATCAGAAGAAAATCAGGGTCAGGTAAAGAAAGAGCTTTTGTTCTTTTAGGAGAAGAGCAGCAAGAGGACATCACCACTGAGTCTCGCCTGAAATGGAGGCGTTCGGTAGCAGCACTGCTCTGTAAGGAAAATGGCTATCATCTATGAGGGAAAGAACACTTTAAAAATCAAATACACTGTACAAAATAATCCTACACTGGCTGGAAGATGAGGTCTTTTTCATCCTTAATTTCTGTAATTCCCAGTCATGCTGAGTATGATGCATCCTCATTTATAATGTAAGAGTTAAGGCTGGGGCAACAATTATTTTCAGGATCCTATAATCTCAACTGTAAAATTTTACCCCAGGCTGAAAATGAAAGAGCAAATCCTTCACTTTGGCATGAGCTGTAGAAGACACAAAGCAGTTCCACTGCTAGCGAGTTACGCAAATATAAATGCACATTAGATTCCCCACTTAACGTTTTTTTTCTGATCTTGAGCCAAAAATAAGATCTGAACCGAAATATGAATTTTTCATTGCATGTTTCTGACTCAAGATGTAAAAACAGACTTCCGAGGCTGCAAGCATCTACCTGTTTTCACCCACGTCCAGAGCCCTGGAGATGGGTTTGCTGAGCACACACCCTGCAGACGGCTACATCGTCTGCCTGCGCTGCCGGCTGCTGCAAAGCCTCTCCAAAATGACTCGTTCCAGCCCTGCTCCTGATCCATACCTGGCTGCACGCTGCCAGTCAGCTCTAAAATTTAAAGGAAAAAAATCCTGTCTCAACACAACAATATTAGCAAATGCTGCAAAACACAGACCCCCTTGGAAAGCTCTGAGCAACAACCACCGCGTGCATCAACGCAGAATCCCGGCTCAGCAGCCAGCGTGCAGAGCAACGTCTGTACCGGCCCGGCCACGGGCCCTGCTGGGTGTTCCAGTTTGGGCTGCACTGAGCCCTCCTGACCGAGCCCCAGCTCTTTGGGAACACCCAGCTTTGGAGTGGAGATTTTTTGATGGGGAAGTTCTTGCTCTCCCACATCCATTCTCCTCCAGACCTCATGTCCTGGTTTGTAGCTGGGACAGAGCTGGTTTCTTTTTAGTAGCCAGACAGTGCTGGGGTCTGGTTCCAGCTGGGATTTGTTATGAGAAAAATGCTGAGAACACCCCAATGTTTTAATTTTTGTCACTGGAAGTGAAGGACTTTGTGATTTGTCATTCTACAAGTGCAAGATCTAGGGGGGGCAAGGAATATTTAAATTGATAAACTAAATTGGCATTTGGCTCTGCCAAGGGGCTTTTCCATCTCCTATCCCCCATGGTCAGTATATCCATGAGGGGCTCTTCCTCTCTTGCTCTCTCTGGCTCTCGCTCGGGCTCTCGCTCTCCCGGGATCGTGATTTTGGTTCGGGATTGTCGCTCCTCCAGGATCGTTATCTGGGAACGGTCCGGGCTTGGTCAGCAGGTGGTGAGCAATGGCACTGGGCATCACTCATTTGCATATGTTATTATTAATATTATTTTAATATAATTATTATTTTAAGTTTTATTTTATTCCAATTATTAAATTGTTATTATCTCACCCTACAAGTCTCCTTACCCTTGCCCCCCATTCTCTCAACTGGGTGAGGGAGTGAAAGCAAGCCAAGTGCTAGCCCAGTGAAGTCACCACACCTCAACAGAAAGGGGATGCTCTGACCTGAGTGCAGACATGAGCCCTGCAAATCACAGCAAAGACCAAAACCATGAGAGCTGTCAGGAACGGGGTGAGCAGAGACCCACATGGACCTATGCCAATGGCAGGTCCTGGGCACCCACCACCAGAAAACACCCACATGTGTGGGGAAACCTGGCCATGGCGTGTGTGGGCTCTTCTCCTTTGGTTCTGTTTTTTTTTTTTTTTCCTCTTCCTTTTGCTTCTTTAAGGAAAAGCAGCGTTCCCTGCCGCTGGATCCCAGCCCAGCAGGTTGGGCAGGGCAGGCAGCGGGCTGGGAACCCACAGGAAGAGCTGCTGCCCTCCTGTCCAAGCATGGGGACACAGGAGAGGAGCCCGACAAGGCAAAAGGACTGAAACACTTCTTCTGGTCATAAAACGTGACACTGTTATGACAGGCTAGGGAAACATTAATTACCACAATTGTTGCTCTGGCCATTAAAAGGAGGAATGGTCTCTGCTCTGGAGAGGTCTGCCCTGCTCTGATCTGGGAAAGCATCCCAGGACAGCCCTTATGTACCTGCTTAAAATTCAGCTCATGTCAAAGCACTACCCTCATTTGGGCTGGAGTAAGCAAGTGCTTAAGGGATTTTTTTTTTCCTCCAAGCAGAGCCAGACCAAGGCCACACAGACACAGGGCTGGGAGGAAGAACAACAGGGGAGGCTTTTCCCTTTCAAAACACCAATATGCTTTAAAAGACATGGGAAGGCTGAGTCTGCAAAGAGCCCACGGAGGAGAGGAGAGAGGGGAGAGGATGGGCAGGAGATGTGTTTGCAGGCCACAAGGGAGAGGGAAGCACTGAATTTCTGTGCAGGTGCAGACAGCTGTGGGTGCAGCTATGCCAGGGGTCAGAGCCTCAGTCCCCGTGCCTGTGCCTGCCATAGCTTAAGCACGCGTGCCCCAAACGAGCTTCAGGCAAAACCTTTCGTCTTCAGCTCAAGAGTGTGAATGGCTGATCTGAACCAGCCTGACTGATTTACCTGGAGAGGACAGTGTCAGGGGCTGCTCCATCTGCATCCAGTACGAGCTGAAAACGGGAGACCTTATCACTGGGACACCTGCAACAGCTCTGTGATGCTCGTGGTGTAAGAGGAAAGTCAGAGCACCAGTTTTAAACTCGACTACAGCATTTATGCACATGTACATAAGGCTGAGAGATGACAGAATTATATAATTTGCTTGGTACAGATTTGCTGCTCAATTTTGCAAAATGTAGCGTGTGATGCAGATTGCTATGAGTGTTTGTTTTTAAATACCAGATTAAATGGGCACATAAAATTACCGTAGCCTTGAGCTGATCCATTGCTCTATGACATTTAACGTTGGGTTGCATCAGTCATGCCATGTTGCGTTGCATCACATAATGTAATGTGACATGACTGATGAATCCAGACCTCCTGCTCCATCACCAGGGAAGCCTCACCAGCCTGAGAGCCATTGCTTGGACCGATGGCGCAGCTGGTGCTGCCGCTCCTCTGTGGGCTCTCCATCCAGGGACCCCTCAGGATGTGCAGGCACGAGGGAGGGACAAGCTGGGTCACTGGAGCTTAAACGTGCCATAACAGGCTAATTTTTTGTTTTAACTCCTTCTTTTAGCTCTGGAGTGGCTCCACAATGTGCTCACCTGGTGCTCAGCATCCTGGGTTCTGCCTCAGCCCCTAAGGAGCCCTCGGCACGGGCAGGCTGCCGGCAGGTTGCAATGTCCCCAGGCTGGCAGAGGGCTGCACGCCCTAAATGGGCTGACGAGATGGGGATGAAAATCCACGCTAAGCTGCAGGGAAGCAAAATGGATTGGAGAGAGCATTAGCTAAATCCCCCGGTGAAAGGAGCAAGGGGGCTTGCTGTGCTGCTGATGCTGCCTTTGAAGCACGGGAGATAATGCTTCTCCTCGGGTTGGGAGGGAGGAGGTAGCCCAGGGACCTGGTGCTGGGTGGCTGGAGGTGAAGGACAGAGGATGGGTGCTAAAGAGGCAAACAGAGCTGCAAAAGGATACCTTGCCCCTCCTATCTGTCCTAAACCTTCTCTGAGAGGGAGGTGAAAAAAATCACAGGTTTTTTCCCTAAATCCATCAAAAGATGAGCGACCACTTTGCAGCACGAAGTCCACCTCCGCAGACCCAGCTGTGCTGCAGTGATGCAACTCATCACTCTCCATCAGATGGAAATATTGTGCCTACATCCTGCAAGGTCCCTCCTTCCTTCCCCCCCCCAGCACGGCTGGGGATGCTGAGCCCCCAGGGCTCCTCCCTGCAGCCCACCCTCCTACAGCTCCTTCTGGGCATGGCCAGTACATCAGATCAAGGAAATGATCTGGGCTAAAAATAACCCAGATATAATCCTTTAAACTGCCAGGGAGGCAATCAAAATTATGATATTTAGGGATTTGCATGCAGTAGCTAAATGAAGGTTATCATATTTAAATTAGCAAGGGAATGAAGGTCCATCCGGCAGGTCCAACGCAGTGGTCCCTGCCCACTCCCTGGCAGGACCAGCCCCTTCACGGCAAAGCCAGCATCCAGACAGTGCCTGGACTCACCACCCCAGTCACACTCAGCAGAGAGATAGTTAATTGTAGTAAAATGGGAACAAACAAAGGGAGCCAAATTGGCATTTAGTACTTGGAACAAGTGTTATCCCCGGCAGAGTGTGCAGGACTGCCTTCCAGAGAAGGACAAGTCGCAGGCGTGCAGGGCACATTCCCTCAGACACCACTAAATAAGCACAATTTATTCATCTACTACCTCTCACATCATTTTTTACAAATTATTATTCCCTCTATGTGCCACTCTGCCTGGATGCTTAGCAGCAAAGACACAGCCAGAGCAGGGTCAGCGTGTTTTCTGCCCAGCATACTGTGATACATCCAAACACATGCTATGGAACAAGCATCTCACCGTACGTGCTGGGTGCTTGTTGGTCCTAACCCGGTGTATAAAGCCTCCTGGGATGCACAGGGTTTAGGCACCAGAATGTGTGGGATTTAGGAGCCTCAGCCCTGCTGAGCCCAGAGGTGGGATAGGACATAGGAGCACAGCAACTGTCACGTGTGTACACTTCAAACCACAGTAGAAATGATCTGTGGAACGTAAAAAAACTGCACCAGAAAACTTCCCAAAACCCAAGATGGGGTTAAGCTTTGAAATATCTTGCCAGAAGATTTTGCAGATGATAAAAATTTACTTGAGTTCAAGAAAAGAAAGGAAATGAGTAGGAGAAAATTCCTACGTGGGCTGAGGCATTTCATCCCATCCCATGCTGTCCAAACCCATCTCACCCCACCCCATCCCAGCTCCTCATCCCCATCTCAACCCATCCCACCCCATCCCAGCTCCTCCAGCCCCACCGCAGCACTGGGGGTGGCGAGAGCCCTCGGGGAGGTGATGGGGCAGATTTACCTCTTCCTACGCTCTTCCCAGGGCTTCAGCCAAAGCTCCTCCCGGGGCCAGCAGCTCAGGCGGGCTGGCCCTTTGCTATGACCTGTTGTGACTGCTCTTAAATCCTTAAAAGAGCTTAGTTTAAATGTCAGTGAAAGATCACAGAGTAAGAGCACATCCGTACCGGGCTATCACGGTTCAGCTGACAGGAGGTAATTTGTTATGCTGCTGTAACTCAAGCCTATCTCTGGCAAGTTCTCAGACTAATGTTAGTTTTGAAAGTCTGGACACAAAGGGGTTTGGAAAACTTTGTCCAGGATAGAGACACCACTATCAAATTCCCCTAAGACACTGAATCCCTCCTATCCCTTTATTTCCAGCAGAAGTGGGTTAAACATCTCTCTACAGCCCTACAAGCAGTGCTAAGTTATTCAGTATCTTCCCATGAAGACTCACAGGTCTGCCCAGCCTGGGTGGTGGGACAGGGCACAGGAGGTCTGTACCGTGGGGCTGGGCTCCTCCCCAGCATAGCCACTGCCCAGCTCATCCCTTTGCTATGATTCTCTGGACGCTGTAGACAAAATCCATTTCTAAGGTCTCAAACCAATGAATTTTCCCAGCGGATCTTTACGAAGTTATTTAGTTCAAGCGTCTTCGTAATTGTGATAGATTGAGACAATTCGTCCCAGCTGTAGAGTGGGCAGCAGGAGGGAGCAGGGACAAGCACGGACATCGGCTCGAGCCCCTGGAACGGATTTTATTTACACCGGGGACATTCATCAGGGCACAGCAGCCCGAGAGGCACAGTCCATCTTCAGCTGAAGGGGGAACGGCAGCGGGAGGCACAGCCCTGGGAGTGAGCTCGTGTCGAGGGCTGGGCAGAGCCTGGCTGAGGACGGCAGCCTTCCCCTTCCAACAGCCCTCGGGGCTTCAGAGGCAAAGTCACCGGTCACCCCAGCTGACTGCCATGATTTAAAAGCCTCCTGAATCCAATCTTTTAAGGAACAAGATAGAAAACTATAGCAGTACTGGCAAAAAGAAGTCGCTAAGACACCCCGGCTCCTGAGAGTCAGTCAGCGGCAGCAGCAAGGAAGCTGCTGTAGCACAATCTGCTGTAAGGTTTGATGCTAAAAGAAAAAGAATTAAATTTATAATTTTACACAGCACTTAGAAAAAAATCTATTTTCATTTTCAGAGATTGGATTTCCTCCTTGTCCTTCTCCCAGGTCATTTTCTCTCTACTCAGCCTTATCCCGGTGATTTCTCATCGCACTTCCAGCAAGTGTGAATGGTGAGTTGCTTTGCAAACTCTGTTCCCTCTAGACTTAGATTATTATTCGCTATTGATTCATCGCATCCATCCACAAAGATCCGTATTGCAAAATATCCAGGAGCAGTACAAGAAAAGCAATACAAAATACCATTAAAAATGTAAAGACCCAGTCATCCAGACAAGACGCAGGATATGAGGGATGGCAGGTTCGTCAGGCTGCGACATCGGCTCCCAGCTTCCCTTCAACACACCCGAAGGAATCTGAGGCAGAAGAGAAAAGAAAAAGATAGCGTCTAATCCTGGCTTAGCCCACAGAAACACTTCCACGGGAGTAAAGGCCCTGGTAGGAGGTAACAGCAGCACATCCAACTTCTCCCCAGTCCAGCCAACACAGGGTGTGCATCACAGCAGCAGGGAGAGATCCCAAATCTCCCAAAGCCCAGTCTCAGGTATCCCACTCTAGTGATCTAGAGAAAAATATCTTCTACCCTGTGTAACCCCATACTCTACGGCTGCCCAAAGCCATGGATGGTGAAAGGATCCTGAAGGACCTGTCTGTGAGAGGACCCTCAAAATCAGACTTGCTGAGAATACAGGCAGGGTGCCGAGGGGCTTCAAGGGGGTGAGGGAGCCCAGCTCCCCTGGCAGGGCTTGGCCACGGAGACTAATGGAAATGGGTCCTCTCTGGGAAGATCAGCAGAAGGTGCTTCTCCACCACCCTTGCTCTCCCAGTTTCAATCCAGATGTGCAATTTCAAGCTCAGCTTCGCAGACTCCGCTATAAGCAGCGCCTCTCAGGGATGCTCCAAAGGCACCTAGAAGTTCTCCATCTCCCTTCCTCTGGCCATGCCCTCCAGGGCTCGCATTGCTTCTCATCCTCTGCATATAGAAAATGAAAGAGAAAGGAAGGGGGAAAATATATAGCTCACTGTATACTCCACATGGAAAAACCTATGTACACAGAGCACACAAATCATCCAATTCTGGGCTTTGTTTGCAGGAGTTTAATATTCATAACGCACCTATTTTTATTTTAGTGCTATCCATGAATATAACTGAATAATTGCAGCTGATTAAAGGCAAAAAATAAAGGAAATGTTAACACTGAGACAAACAAACATTGACTGTGTGGTAAATAGAAACACTCAAGGATTTAATTCCCTGAATAAGAGAAGGGGAGGAGGACAGTGAGAGCAAAGAGCTCCTGCCACTGAATTCCTCAGAACCGATTGCAGCTCATGTTCCTGGTTGTACTTTCCTACAAATAATTTACAGTGCTAATGTCATTTTTGCTGTACAAATGGTCACAGCACCAGTGTAACACTGGAAGGTTTTTTTTCCTATCAAATACAAGACTGAATTCATGTCTTCCCTCCTGTGCAGGGCATCACCGCCCCTGCCACAGCTTCCACTGGTGGCTCATGTCCAGCTGAGCTGGGCAAGCTGGGACCACTTCAGCAGGGCAAGGGGAAAGCAGTGTCCAGGGGATAGAATTGCACTGGGAAAAAATCCCTCTCCCTCCACCCTTCCATGCACTTGACCCTGGTCCTTGTGCCTCGGCACGGGTTGGTGCCACCAGCACCAGGAGATGTGATGTGCCCTCCTGCATCCCTGGCCCCATGCGAGGACCATCCTTGGGTCCTTCTTCTCTATGGCACCAAAAAAAAAGGCCTCTTTGTCAGGCAGCAATCTTGAAAAAATGCAACTAATTTTCTGACTTCTGGTCAGATTTTCCACCAAATTTAACACCCTACATGTCATGCTCAAAATACAGGCTCTAAGAGCATAAGGCGTTTATTGTTAAGGTTGATTTTATTATACAATATTACAGCCATTCGAGATAGATTGTATCCCCTGGCAGTTTCATGAAAGTTTTTTCCCTTGTATTCATTAGAAGGAAAATAAAGTGCTTGCAAAAACCAGGAAATCCCCAATTTCAGTTAAATTGAGAGCATTTCAGGGACTTCACCTTCAAGAAGGCAGCAAGATAATTTACATTCTGACCTAGATTTCTAACCCAAATGTATTTGCCTGAATGTGAAATGACATTTCATTTGCTCAAGGGTTCTATTTATTTATTTAATTATCAAAGAAAAAGGGTGGGGGAAGGCTCTCATTCTCAGATCCTACCAAAAGAGGTGGGAAGAGATGAGACTCGTTCTCTGGCCACACATAAGTGGGGGAAGAGTGGTCCCCGAGAGGTCACTGCACCCACACATCTCCTCTGGACTTTTTGGACTATGCAAGTCCAAAAGCTGTGCTGAAGCTCAAGTCTAGCTTCAGCAAGTGAGACCTCAGCCCATGGTCACCCTGTGCTTTGGTCCATGTGGCAACAGGAGCTAAGATGACAATAAGAAAGCCCAAAGATGTTTGGGATCATACAAGACACTTCCCAAATGTTTCCAGAAAACTGGAGTCCCAAACAGCGTGAAATCAAGGGTTTGCATGTAGGAAAAATACTATCTCCATCTATGGGAGAGTCCATGAAATAGCTCTGCAGGAGCTCACCTTCCCAGTTTGGGAGCTTTTGGGTTTCTTCCCCAGCTAAGTCAGCACTTCAGCACTGAGAAGGGCCAACAGTTGCTGTTTTGCAGGATGGAGGAGAGCAGCAGCCAGCAATGCAACAGGCAGAGTGGAGCCCTGGTGACCCCATGCCTCCTATGGGCACCTCCACATCTCCTGAACCTTTGCTTACATGCTCCTGTAACTCACAGCATTGCCATTGCCCTTACAAAAGTCTAATCTCAGCAAGCACAGCCCTGCACAGTTTGTGGCACCTTGTTTTATGTGATAACCTCTCCCTGCACCTCTTCTCCCTCTGCACATTTCTGATGGAGTCCTGCTGCACTGGATGGTTTCCTGCTCCGGGAGGAAGGAAGGCAGCAGTAGATCTGAGTCAGACAGTGGCAGGACCCTCCAGCAGGCCCTTTGAAGCTCCCCACCTTACAGACTCTGTAAAAGGCATGTTAAGGAGGAAGAAAGAGCCTTAATATTGCACCACAGAGCTAATCATCATAGAGAAAAGCCTTTGTGCATTGTGAAGTGCAGGTGAAAGCAGCTCAGCTCGAGTGCAGTCAACAACCCCTTGTTCTGACACAAACAGATGCTCATCACAGAGACAGATGAATGGGAAAAGCTGGAGAAAATGACATAATCACAGAGTAGCACCTTTGAATATGAGTGTGCTGAGATAAAACTTGCCCCTGCCCTCCATCCACTTACCGGCAGGTCCCTGGCATAGTTATGTCTGGTACATGACAAGAATCTACTCATTAGCTCTGTACTTGCTGGCAGCCAATGCCTGACCTGCTGAATTCATCTGGCTAAGAGGTTTATTTTCCTCTACTTTATTCCTGACAGTGTCACCTTTCAAAAGGCACACATTTCTCCATCCTAGAAGCAGCTTAGCATGTCCTCTCCTGAGGACAGGAGACGCTCAGAAAGATTTCCAGGTGCCTGAAGTGCACCTTGACTCCTCTCCCTGGGGACCTACTCCTCAGGCTGCACTTGGTCCCAACACCATTTAAGAGCCATCAGGAGCTAAAACCTCCCTTAAGGCAACCATGAAGTGTCCCCTGAGGAACCCCTGTCTCTTGGCTTTGCTGATGAGCTTCTGGCCATCAGGGTTAACCCCATCCTTGCAGTCTGTAGCTTTCTCCAGCTGCCACTGGAGATGGCCCCGGCACTCACATGGCCAAGGCTGTTCTTACACATGTGTCTGCAGCCCTGGGGAGCCCTGTCCCTCAGCACCCTGAGGTGCTGTGCTCTGAGTGCTCAGTTCTTCACCTCCAGCCATTCCTTCCTGGAGCTGGACTGACTCCAGAGCTGCAGAGTTCAGCCCTGCATTTGACTCATCTGGGTGGATAATGAGAGGGGCGAGTGTTTGTGCTCCACGGAGCTCCCATTGTTCCCTGCTCTTTGTCTTCCTGCCCCAACGCTCACTGGCCACCTGCCTTCCTCCTCGGCCTTTTGAAGAGGGATTCTTTGCTTTCCTTTGTTGTCCTCCCTGCCCCAAGCTGCCCACTGCCGGGCTCCGACCTCTGAAAGGAGCCAACAAAGAGACAGGGACGCAGCCGGCGCGGATGGGATGCACCGCGGCACCAGGGGAAGAGCAGGATGAGGTAGTAGGCAAAGATTCAATTTCTGATGGTGAAAGAAAACAAAATAAAACAAACACAGCAGAGGAAAAGTGTGAAAGTGAGTCCAAAGCTCATCACAGGAAATATTCACATAGCAGAGGCTCCTCATAAGTGATACAGGATCTTCTTGATGAGAAAGGGGGTGAGCTTGGCTAATGCCTACCCCACTGGCCCCAGCCATCATGTCCAGGCACCGGGCAGTGACTAGCCCAGGCATGGTGTCCATGCCCACCTCCTCCCTGCACTCCCATGAGCGGCACAGACCAACCACGACCAGCAAAGGTTGCAGCTGGGAGATGGGTCCCACCTGGGCGGGTGGTGAGACTGAAACCAAAGCACAGCACTATTCTAGATACTAAAAAGAAGCCTGACTCTGCCTCAGCTAAAAATACAGGACAACATCAGAGCTCGGAGTGGGCTCGCAGCATCCCTCAGCAGTGGCCAAGCCTCAGCACTACCTGCCATAAGTACCCATTTGGGCATCACTGGGGAGGGACTCAGCTGGCACCAGCCACGAAGAGCAGAGCCACGGCAATAGGAGGTTGAGCAGCACAGGTCTGTTCTCAAGCACAGGAGCCACCTCCAGCCTGTCCCGGGTGACAGGGTGACTCTGCTCGGCCACATTGTCCTGCGCTGATGTACCTTCAGGACAGAAGACAAGTCTCTCCATAGGCATAAAACCACCACACTAAAATAAGTAACTGTCCGTTCAAGCCTGCAGACTGTGAATGTAGTTAAGGGAATAAATTGCTCCCAGCTACCCTGAGCCCTCCTGGCCCCAGCCCACCAACCTGTTTGTGCGAATGCCCGCAGGTCACAGCCTGGTTCACCTGCTGCATCCCAAAATACCAACCCCCTCCGGCAAAAATCACAAAGCTGAATTAACTATGGTAATCAGTTCCACACATTTCTCCTACCAAACCCAGGCAGCAAAGCTCCTCTCCCCGCAGAGCCGGGCTCCATGCCGAGACAGCCCTGCCTGGCAGGCTGCTCCTGCCCCGGCTGCAGCCGGCTTTGCACCGTGACCCTTCCAGTCCCTTCCCACCTTGGAAAGTCTGTGTAGATGCTGTGCTGCTGCAGGAGATAACTGCTGCTGGGAAGCTGCTTTACACTACAAGGACCAATTGCATACAAAAAGATTTTCAAAAAGCTGCTATAAGGAAGCTACATATTGCTGTAGCTCCAACCTAGTAGAAATAGAACACGCACCATAGCATGCATCTGGTGAGACCTGGCAGTGTAAGGTTTATTTTTTACCTAAGTTATTTTTTACCTCCCTCTGATCCTTGATTTACCCTGCATGGGAGGATTTGTACACTCTAAAGAGCCTGCAAAATGCTTTGCAGAAGGTGCAAAAGAAGGGCAAAACATTTAACAAAGATGAGACACACGTGTGTTCACTGCATCAACATTTGCTGCTCCCGTTCCCTAGAGGGCCAGAGGCGGCTGGCCAGGGGTGGGGAAGGGCTGCAGGGAGCTCGAGAGAAGCGAATGAAGCTGCTGGGGTGGCCATACCAGCAGCCCCAAACCCAGACCCCCCCTCCCACTTTTGCAGTGCCTGGGGGTCTGCAGGGAGGACAGGCAGGGGACAGCGGGATGGGCAGCAGGAGCTCTGGGAAAAGCATCACCTTGGGTTGCTCAGCCCACAGCTATGATCTGCCCAGCATGGGGACATATCCCTGTTTGTCCCCCACAGCCCAGGGACCCGGCAGGAGGATGCAGCTTGGCCCTGGCCTTGGCCATGAGAGGATCTAGTGGCCTTGGCCATGAGAGGATCTAGTGGCCTTGGCCAGCACGGAGACAGCCTGGGGATGGGAAAGACAGCAAGGCCAGCCACGCTCTGGGATTCTGGCACGTGATTCCCACCATTGCTAGCAGGGACACAGCTGTGGTGCTGGGAATTTGTCAGTAGAATTCCCCAGGTGTCAGCAAGGCTGCATGAAGAGGAGAGGCTCCTCCAGCCCAAAGTCCATCCCATTAGCACTTCCTGGTTCCCATTCCCACGCTGTTAGCACATTATTCCCTGCACCACATCCCAGGCTCGGGTGTGAGTGCTCTCACCCCCTTCAAACCAGGGAGCTGCTGCACAAAGGAAGGGGAGCGAAAGCCAAACACCCTTTCACAGCCCACCCAGACGCTTGGCTCTGGGTGATCAAAGCCTTTGGAGGAGCAGCTCTCCAGGAGACCTTACCGGGGAAGGTTTGATGGGATGGAAAACACACAGGGGGGTTTAGCCCAATTTCCTGAGGAAATGAGGCTGGTTGAGTCATAACTATTAGTCACAGTGCCTAATGAATTCTGAGCCCTTTGGCCATTCCAGAGAAAATGGACTGAAAGGGGAGTCCTGGAGGTATCAGGTTCCTAGGAGCTTTGGGCCACAGCTGCAGAGCCTGCTCCAAAGGGAGATGCAAGAACTGGACCTCACCAATCCCACTATTCACAGGACTCCTGGCTCCAGCCTGACTGGTGTGACCTAAACTGGGAACCCAAAGGAGAGGCTTATTTGAGTGAAACACCCTAAATTTCCTCCACAGTATGTCCCTGGGGGACAGGGATGCCAGGATGGGTCACATCACACCAGAGGGGCCATCAGCAGGAGCATCCTGCCGTGCCCAACGAGGAGCTTGCTCTGCTCCAACCCACAGTTTGCTGATTTATGTTTAAAACACAGACAATTAAATTACATGGGAGCTGATGCTGCTTAATGCATAAAGGCACTGAAATGCCAGGCCTCATCGGGTTGCCCCATAAATCACCATGGTTAGGCGGGTAAGTGAGAGCACAAAGAGCAGCGGCTGAGCGTGCAGCACCCAAAACTCCCTGCCCACAGCAGAGCCCAGAGGATTTTCATGAGGATGAGGAGGGCTGAAGGGGAGCAACCTCCCCAGGGCACAGCTGGCAGCAAGTAGGCTGGCATAGGGGTCTTGTCCCCCCCAAGAGGGATATTGTTTTAGGGATTACACCCCAAATCAGACACAGCCATGCAGAAGGAAGAGCCAGACTCCAGCAATTTACACACCAAGCGGTTCAGGTTCCAGTCAACTAAAATCAATATGAATAAAGGAATAATAAGAGATGTTTTGAGGATGGATGGAAAAGGAATAGCTAAACACCCTGCTAGGGAAACAGCATAAATCCTGCTGAGCTCCAGGCCATTCCCTGTGGGGCAGGTTTTGGGTGCTGTCCTTCTTCCCCCCCTTGCCCCAGCCACATCACCTGCCCTGGCCCAAACACCAGTGCTTGGCTGGTGGGTGCTGAGCCAGGGTCAAGCAGCTGAACCAGCTGAAAAACTAAACCTGCAAAATAGAGCCTGGTGCAGGTGATGGAGCACAGGAGAGAGCTTATGGCTGGCTGGGCTGCTCCAGGGGCAGCGAGCCCTTGCCAGTGCAGCTGGATTGGCCGCAGGGCTGAGGAGTGCCGGAGCAGAGCACTGTCCCAGCTGCCAGTCACAACAGGATCCTTTGCAAACCACCATCCAAGCCATGCCAGGATTATCTCCTGCAGGAAAGTGTTTGCTCCTCTCCAGGATACAGAAAGCATCTGCAGATGTGCCAGTGCCCTGGATGCAGCCTCAGAAACAGGCCAGAAGCCACCACAAGAGCTGATGTTTTGCTTCACTTGCCCTTTCTTAACAACTCTGAGCACCAGACTTGTGTTGCTCATTAATTAAGACATTGTGACGAAACCACTTTCCTGTCACATGCTGGAAGAGGAGCTTGAGCTCAGGGGGGATGAAGGCATGGGAGGCCAGAGGAGCTGCTCCTCTCAGCAGGAGCGAGGGAATGCGTGGAGCCTTGGGGATTTCGTGAGAAGCATTAGCACTGCCAAAGGTCACTTATTTCTGGGAGAGCTCCACAATTCAAATAAGCAGCCCTTGCAAGCCAATTAGCAGCAAATGTGGCAGATCTGGATCTTATTTATGTAGCATCTAGCAAACAAAACCAGATTTCACCCCCATCTAACAGGGATGCAGAGGCTGGCAGTGCCACACACCGGTCACCTCGGCTCACTCGATGCATTCAGCGTGTTCCCATGGGCACTGGGTCTTTTACAGCACCACAGGCTGTGGCAAGAAGAACACCCTGCAAATTACCACCAGTGCCACAATGACATTCCCAGCCCATCCTTGGGCATATGAAATTATTAGGTAGTAAATTTAAGATTAAAAAAAAAGCGAGCCCTTTTCCACACAGAACACGATTACATGGTACAGTTTATTACTACCAGATGTTGCAGTAGCCAAGAGCACAAGATGCTTCAAAGGAGACCAGACATATAAACGGGGGAGTGGATGGGCTGGCTACTGAGCCCAGCAGCCTGGCTGCCATCCCTGGCTCGGGGCATCCCCATGCCCCTCGCTGCTGAAGCCGGCAGGTTCTGCCATGAGAAAGCTCAGCCCTTGTTTCCTAGACCTTCTCCTGGTGCTGGAGCCAAGTCCTGAGCTGGGCTGGGATGGCACAGCCACCTTCCTGCTCTGCTTGTGGGTGGGAAGGTGCTAAAGAGCAAAGCTGGAGTCAGTGGCACCCTGGCAGGAGCCTGCACGTGACCGAGCTGTGCACTGCAAGGCAGGCATCCAAGCGGTGGTTTACATCCAGGCTCCAACTGAGCCCTCCTGGTTGGGGGTAGCTCCCTGCAGAGGATGTCAAGGTTTTTCTTGAAATCGGTATAAAGTGCAACAAGTCAGCCCATCCTCACAGCTCGGACCATGTGCTTGTCTGCAACACAGCAGAACCAGGGGATAAACTTCACGTTCCTTGGTCTGACTGGCACCACTGGGCACTGAGGGCTGGAGGCTGGAAACCCCCTTGGCAGGAGAGAGCAGGAGCCCATCCCTGACAGCCCAGACAGGACATCCTTCCTTGTGCTGCCAGGCTTGGGCTTGAGGTTCACATCAGTGCCCCCCACAAACTCCTCCACACTGAGGACAAGGAAAACTACTCCATCCCCTTTGTCACCAATTTGAATCCAACGTGCTGCTGCTCTGTCCACACTGTGAGCCGTTGAGCAGCAAAAGCACACGGTGCTGCTGGATTAATCACTGCCACTCACTGCCGTGGTTCACACACACACCAGCCCAGCAGGAGTAGTACCGAGCTTTGTCATCACAGAAGTACTTTTCAAATATACATATAACAAACCTAACATCAAAGATCCTGAAAGAGCAACTTCTTTCAGATGATATCCCAGGCTCAGCCTCTACAGAGCACAAACAGAAGGGATGAATGATGCTGGAAACAACAAAGAGAAGTAAATTGTCTCCTCTGGATGAGCTCAAGCTTAAAATCTAGAAAAGAAACTCATCTTGCCTTTGTTTCTGCTGAAAATCCACCTCCTGCCTGCACAATATGTGGCTGTTCAGGAGACAAGAGGCAGCCAGAGAGCTGGGCTGGAGCCTGGTCAAGCTCTGTTTACCCCCCCCCCCCCCCCCAACCCAGATCACCAGGGAAACAAGAGAACCTGAGCATTTACTTTGATCAGCCTATTCAGATCTCCATCATATTAATGTCATATGTTAATTAATAGCAATAGGTCACGCTTCTGAGGTGCCTTTTATTCAGCAATCAAGACAAGTCTACCGATGCTCATCCACACTCCTCAGCCGCGAGGTCTGTGAGGGTCTCGTCTCTCACTTCGAGACGATTAAACAGAATAAGAGGGAATCTGAGCTGCAAACACACCTGGGACTTCGGGCTGCAATGGGTTTTGCAGGGCAGCCCTTGGTTCATACAGAGAAATGCCCAGCACGCCCAGCCTCCAGCTTCAAAGCTTTGCTGCAAACTGCTTGGGAGCAGTCCCTAGGGTGGCAAATGTGGTGTAGCATCACCAGGGACCACATCCCCAGGGCAGCATCCCTCTCCAAAAGGCAGCGATGAGCCAAGGCTGGGAAATGCCAAGCACTACCCAACCACCATGTGTCACTTAAGGAGAGGCATCCCCAGCCATTATATATAAATTGCTGATTCGCCATTTAGCGAGTTAGCATTAATATTTATTGCAGCATGTTCACAATTGTAAAGATCTTCATTTAAAATGTTTTGTGCCTCACACCCTGTCAGTGGGGAAAGCACTATAAGGCAGAAAGCAGGCTTGCAGGCTCTAATGCAAAGTGATGGCTCCAACTTCAGAAGGGAAGACTATTTCCAGCAGGAACATCTGCTCTCGGCGTGGAAAGCGGGTACCTAGTCAAGAAGACTGGGAGCAGATGGAACAAGAAAGTTTCTCCTCCTCTTGTCACAGAGCCGTGGTGAGCGAGGTTCACCACCTCGCCAGATTGCCTGCTGGGTGCTGCCACCATTCCAGGCTGCATCCCCATCCTTGCTTCTCTTCTTGCTCCAAAGCAGGCAAGGAGCAGGGGGAGGGAAAGTGCTTTAATTGTTCGGTGCAGCAAGAGCAAACCCAATATAGCTGTGGTGCCATAAGCCAGGCTGGTGGTGCTGACGCAGTTCTCCATCCCTCAGACGCCTGCAGAGCTGCAGTCGGTCTGGGCAGGAAAGGTTTGCGTGGCTGTACCACCAACGTCAGGGAAGGTGAGAACCGTCTGCACGTCAGGAGGAGGAAGGAGGAGAGGTTGAGCTGAACCAGGGAAGGAAAAAGGTGAGAGGACTGTGAAGCAAAATAAAGATTAAAGTGGAAAAGTGAGAAGAACTTAATGCCAAGATCTGTTAAACCTCCCTCTTGCAAAGCCTTATGCAGGTGCTTAACTTTGCAGGCTGTGAGTAATCCAATTAAAGTTGTTAAATCCCGCAGAGACTTAAATTCAGGGGAATTAATGGTAGTGCGCAAAGTTAAGCGCACGCTTACTGGGTGAAATAGTGTGAAAAAGACTCCTCAGGAGAGAAAGCTTCGTGACTTGGAACTTTCAGAAGTGGAAAAAAAGCATCATCAAATATATCAAGAAATAATCTTGCACTAGGTTGGAAGAAACATTTGATGTGACCTAAAAGTCTCTTCCATCTCTGACTTCTATTAGTCTGTGACAAGACTTAAAAGGTCATCTAGTCCACCCCTTTGCTAATGCAGGATTATTCCCCACAGCACAGTGCCTGTTACTTTGTCCAGTCCAGTTTTAAATGAAAAGCCTTGCAAAATTTCCTCTTCCCAAGGACCATTATCCTCCCAATTCTAATGTGTTTCTTTTTGTCAATAGTTCTGTCAGTATAATGAAATCCTCACTGTGCTAAATTGCCAAAAAAGATCTAAAAGTCGAATCTTCTTCTAATATGACATGAAAGTGCTAGTTTAAAAATAGGATTGTATTAGCGATTCTCCACTGTATTGTATTAACATCCTATTTCACTTAAGAGAGGCAGGACTGAATTATCTGCGGATTCTTCCAGCCACGACTCTTACAAATCTGTGTATTTGGGGTTCAGAGCTGCATGACTTCCCATTAAAGCAATACAATAAAATCCTATGCGGCATGCAAAACGCTGAGGCAGGAGTTTAGGGCATGTGCCAAGCACAGAGCCTGAACCTGTTCTTCCTTGCACCCAAGCAAACTCCACAGGCTCTGCAAAGCTGCTGGGGATACAGGAAGAGGTGTGAGAAGGCAGATGGGAAAGACCTGAGGTCCTAGGGGTAGAAAAAAGGACAGGCAAGGGTCTAAGAAAAAGCAAGATTTAAAATGTCCATGTGGAAGTGCGGTGTGGAGGCAAGATCACAGAATCACAGACTAGTTTGGGTTGGAAGGGACCTTAAAGATCATTCAGTTCCAATCCCCCTGCCATCAGCAGAGACACTTTCCACTAGACCAGGTTGCTCAAAGCCTCATCCAGCCTGGCCTTAAACACTTCCAGGGAGGAGCAGCCACAGCTTCTCTGGACAACCTGTCCCAGGGTCTCACCACCCTCAAAGGAAAGAGTTTCTTTCTCAGATCTCATCTCCATCTCTTCTCTTCCAGTTTCAAACCACCACCCCTTGTTCTGTCACTCCCTGCACTTGTCAAAAGTCTCTCCCCAGCCTTTCTGCAGCCCCTTCAGGTACTGGAAGGCCGCTAGAAGGTCTCCCTGGAGCCCTCTCTTTTCCAGGCTGAACAGCCCCAACTCTCTCAGGACTTTTCTCCTATTTCTCTTGTTCACGGGCCAGGGCTCTGGGGCAGCTCAGGTGAGAGGAGAAAAGAGCTGGTGGCGGGGACTCTGCAACCTCAATACAATCAAAATGGGCATTTGTAGCCAATTTTGAGGGCACACCAAGAAATTCAGCTGCTCACTTCAAGGAATGAAGCTCCTGACATGCTTCAAAGACCAGCCAGGGATAGGGAGAAGCAGTGGAGGGGTTTGGGACAAGCACCAAGCCAGCACCTTGGTCAGGAGCCAGGACAGGTAGTGCCTGAGCAAGCAGAAAACAGAGGCAATGCTCCGAGTTCTCTCTACCATCATCAGCATGGCCCCAACCCCAGCTCATCAGTAGTTTGCGCAAAACCTTTGCCTGCTGCTTGATGGCAGGTACCGGTGCTTTCTAACTGCACCCTGGCCCCAAACAAGCATCTAAATTATCAGCTTTGCACAACCTACCAGATTCAACAGAATCTAATTCATTTTTACATTCTATTGTAATAAAACCTAACACTACTGTAGTAATGGTTTGGGTTTTTATTTTTCCTAAAAACCAAGTCTGGATTCTTTGAAGACCCCTGAGCTTCAGTGAAGCTGTCTGTTGCATCCCATTTACCAGGAATTGGGGAAAAAAAAGAGTTTCATCTTGTTTCAGTCTCATTCAAGTCATCATTCCCAGCGTGTTCTGCAGCCATGCCCTCCCTGGGATTTACAGGGGCTCATTTTCCCAACACATGCTCCCTCGTTGCTATTCTTTTTCTTCCCTCTTTTTTTACTGCATAGCAGAAAGCTATTGAGTAGAAAGCCAGTGGGAAGCCACAGCTATTGTATCTCTGGTTTAGTTCCTTATCTGCTGAGGGGTCCTTTTGTGATTGTGTTGAGGAAGGACATGCAGACAGTGCCTTTTATCACCAGCACGGCATCTCTGGAATGAAAGGAGAGGCAGCAGGGATGCAGATGTGACGTTGGAAGTATAAAAATCCACCATATGGTAAAGATTGCTTCAGCTACAGTCTGGTCAAGATGTTGACACTTTGGTTATGAAAAGCAATATGTATCTCTCTCTTGGTGGTTTCTGTTCAAATTAAATGTTTTGTATCAGGCAGGGAACTAATAACGAGCCAGGTTTTCCCTCGACAGAGGAGTAGTAACAAATATGGAGTAATGTGAAAGCTGACTTGAAAATTACTATTCCCCAAGATGCAATAAATGTAGAGATAAGATTTGCTTAGAGGACTCGAATGAGATAAATGCTAAAGGTGCTGCTGGTGGGAAGAGAGTCCAAGGGGAATGGGCAAAAGCAAAAAAGCACCATTTAAAAAACCACAGTCTGACCTGCCAACATTTCTGTTAACAGCAAATACCTCCCAGATGCCCAGCACTGCTTCAGCCTTCTGCAAAACCCCCTCCTTCCCAGAGCTAAGATGAAGCAAAGAACCAGAAAAAAAAGGGGTATCTGGGTGCAAACCATTGTGCAAGCACAGACCCTGCAGCAGGGGATGTTCTGGGGGTGACCTGGAACCAGAATCACCACAGCACCAAGAGAAATCAAGCCGCCAAGCCAACACAAATCCAGCCGAAGTTGTTCTTCCGACCAACAGCATTCTGGAGGTGCAGCGATTCCGGTCTGGCTCAGGCTAAAATAAACTTTGCCCATCAAATATTTAATACCCCGAAGCCTCTTCCCAAGGCTGTGCCTCACGGCTGCGTGCCCCGTGTGGGCAGGCTCCCGTCCCGGCGTGCCGAGCTGCACACGCCTCTCCCCGCGCACCCGGCACCTTCCGCTGCTTAATGCGAGTTAACAGCAGCAGCGATGACTTATTTAAGAGCAGATCAAGAAACATCTCAGCTCTCTTTGGAGACTTCAAAAGCAGCTGAATGCTACCGGTATCCTCTGATAAAGGCACAGCTTTGCCTTACCGTCTGCCTCGGGGGAACCTCACACCGCCGGCAGTGGGAAGGGGAGATGCAGCCACCACAGGGATGTCTCAGCACTTGGGGACCCTGCTGCCATCCAGCCCCAGCCTTGTGGCCACTAGAGCCACTGCAGGTGGAGGGGAGCCAGCACAACCCTGCCCCTGCCAGGGGCCACATCCTGCCCACTGCCCCAGCAGGTGCTCAGGATGCCCAGCCAGCCCCCACACCTGCTGAGGAGTTGGGATGCAGTTCCTATGGCAACAGGAAGCAAAAAAAAATGGCTTTTTCTCCCCAGAGGAGCATGGTGCTGGAACACCCAGGGTGGGTGTGAGCGCTGGGCACCTTCCCTGTGCCATGGGCCAGGGAATGTCACTGGGGGGATGCAGAGCTTTGCTAGAGTTTGGAGGGTGGGACAAACGATGAACAGTGCAGCCAGACAGAGCTCAGTCCTCGCTGAGTACATCTCCTGCCTCAGCCAGAAGAGCCAGCCATCACTGCACTAACCCCTCAGCCTCTGAGCATCTTCACACTATCATTACAGAATCATTAAGGTTGGGAAAGACCTCGAAGATCATCCAGTCCAATTGTCAACTCATCACCACCATGCCCACTAAACCATATCCCCGAGTGCTACAACTACACGTTTCTTGAACACCTCCAGGGATGGTGACTCCACCACTTCCCTGGGCAACCTGTTCCAGTGTTTGACCACTCTTTCAGAGAATAAATTTTTCCCAATTTCCAATCTGAACCTCCCCTGCTACAACCTGAAGCTATTACCTCTCATCCTATTGCTGGTCACCTGGGAGGAGACCAACTCCTACCTCACTACAAACTCCTTTCAGGAAGTTGTAGAAAGAGATAAGGTTTCCCCTGAGCCTTCCAACAGAGGCAGCAAGCGAGCCTGAGGGCGGCTGGGGGCTTTCCACCAAAATTTAGAACAGAAGACTTCAGCCCTGATTCTGTCATGAGCACAGGCAGGTGGGGCTGGAGCAGGACAGCAGAAGTAACGTGCTTCAATAGAGACCTTGGGAACAGCTTGCTGGCCGAGGACAAAAGCATCTTCCATCAACAGATGACATTTCCCACTGGGAACAGGGGAACTGAAGCCTTGTGGCCAAAATCTGCACCCCAGGCTGAGCTTGATAGAAGATTTGATATTGATTCACTGGGGCCTGGATTTCATCCTGTGATTTAAACCTAACTCCTCCAAAGAGAATAAGATCAATTTTACGGAGAATCAAATAGATAAAGAACAGCCTTTGAGCCGGCGTGCAGCAAAGGCAGAAAGGGGAGTTAGAAAAAGGTTCTTTCCTTATCAGGAAAGTTATTTTTTAATTTTTTTTGAGAACCTGAAGAATGTTGTTTGCTCATTTTTCCTTTTCCAGTCAAAACAACCCCGCCTCTGTCTGCTCTCCACATGGGCACCGAGGGAGTCAATCAGCTGAAGGTTCCTCATAGCAGGGCCAGGATGGAGCTGCTGTGGTCCCCATCCCTGGAGCCTCTTGCCCCAGCTCCCTCCATGGTAGGACATGTGGGGTCCCACCAGGCACCCTACCAACCCCACCTGTCCAGGAAGCTGGAAATCCTTGTGCCGAGCTTCTCTTGGAGGTTTTATTATTACAATTTATTTTTCTTTTGGCCTTGGAAGACAATTCATCACCCTCATGCAGTACAGACTGGCCCCTGCCAAGGCTGCTGCCCTCTCCTGTGCCACCCTTCAAAGCACCATGCCAACTTTGAGTTTCTTCTGTCCTAAAGCTTTGTAAGGGATCAGTCTCATGTTCATCTTTGACCCTCTACTGCCATCTCCTCCATCCTGACTCATCCCATGCAGAAGCACCTGCAAGCAGCACAGGACCCATGGCAGAGGCTCCTGCAGGCAGCAAACCCCCTGCCCATTATTTAACTGCAATCCAGAGACAATTCATCTTGGGAAAAGTTCTTAAGCTTGATCAGTGATGGGGTTAATATTGTTTGTCATGTGTCTCAATTTTTTATCTGTATTAATGGGAAGTGCCACATCAGGGTTTTCTACAGCAGGACTACAGAGGTAGTTTGTTGGTTTGGGGTTCTTTGGGGGGTTGCAATGACTGATCACAGTGCAGCACAGCAGCTACCAACCCCCAGAAGCTGCCCAGACATTCCCCCATCAACATGATGTCTACCCTAAAGGCCAGAGTTTATCCCCAAAGAGCCATCCTTCCTGCTGCAGCCCGCTCCCGTCACCGCAGCAGAGGTGAGCTCTATAATTGTACACTTGCCTGTGTTTGTTCTCCGATGGCTCTTTGGGGACACTCAGTTACATCACATTCAAAGGAAAAGGACAACACAAAACAAAAACAGATGCAAGTTAAACAAGTGGAAGGTCCACTGGGGCTGCCGGGGAAGTTGGACTCTGGTTTCTGCCCAAGGCAAGTGACTGCAGGCAGTGACACGCAGGTCCCACGCCTGTCCCCATCATCACCATGACACAGGAGCAGCAGAAACACATGGCACAGACCTCCACCCCCCCTTTCCTGCCCTGCCCACAATACCCTGTGTTTGCAGAGCCCTGCCTCAAACAGAAATATATTCTATATATTTTTTGCTCTGTGCTTTCAGGCCTTTGATCCCTCCAATTTATTTGTTCTTGTCTTTGTGGGCTTAACAGTCAAAGTGTATGATAATTCATTGCTCGTTAATCCAATTTGGCTCTGTTTAGATATTCCAGTTTAACATCAAATATAATATAAAATAATGTCCAGAAGAAACAGAAATGAGATCTGTGTCTATGAACCAGCTCTGAACCTTGCCCGGTGAGGGCTGGCTGCTTTCTCTGCTAATTTATTCTCTCTCTGGCTTCACAGAGCTGAACATCATGGCTGAGCCCCTCACAGCACCCAGGGGCTCAACAAGGTGGGGGATCCACACCTTGGGGTGCATCCCAGCACCCCTGGGTGCTCTTTCCCATGGGAGCACAGGGACACCCAGCCACTCATACAGCCCCAGGGAGCCTCACCCCGGGATGCTGGAGAGCTCAGGGGACCACGAGCTGGGGACCCCCTGGTCTGGTGGGGACAACAGCTCCTTGGGGAGCCTAGCCCACCCACAGCACCCAGCTCCATACCAGCTGCTCCTGTTTGTCAGCCATGAGTCACAGCTGTGCATGCCACACACCAGATCCTGCAGCCCGGCAGGGACCTGCCTGGCCACAGCCAGCCCAACACCAAGGACCTCACTGGGTCTCACGTCAGCTCAGGATCTGGCCCTCAGCACACAGCAGCCTGCTGAGCAGTGAGATTTATCACACCCTTGTGGGCCAGCAGTGTTTCAGACAGGCTTGGAAGAAGTGTCCCTTTTTTATCTGCAGAGGACTCTGAGTCGCTGTCCCTCCCTCCTCAGCCCTTCCCGGCACAGTTATTTATGCAAACTCCAATGGTGCCATTGCTGCTGCTGTCTCAGCAGAGGAGACACGGCAGCTCTTTGTGGTGCACCAGTGGGGACAGAGGATGGTGACAGCTGGCTTGGGAGCATGGCAAGGACACATCACCAACCTGACATCTCCAAGCCCCCAGCTCGTTGCCAGCAGGACCCCAGAGCCAGCATGGCAAGCTGGCTGGCATTGGAGTGGGTTTATTAAATCAGGAGTGAGCCCCACACCCATGAGGTCCTGGCAGGTTCTGGGTGGGAGCTGGTCTGGAATGCTGTGAGGGGAGTCCTCCCTCAGGGAGGTTTCAGCCCCATTTTGGTTCTCAGCTGGGCTGGGACTCAGTATTGCCCCACTCCTAGTCCCCCCATGAGACCCATGGCAGCCCCACAGCTGCTGCCCTTCTTCCTCCTTCTCCCACCACTGCTGGTCCAGGGCAGCTCACCCAGCCCATTCCCCCCAGACAGGGTCAGTCCTACCTGGCAGATGAGCCCATGGCACTGGCACAGCTCTGGTGCTGGATCCATGGCACAGGCAGCGTGTTTGGCACAGGGATGCTGCAGCACAGCCCACTGCCCCTCCAGGCATGGACATCCACCTGAGCAACCAAACAGACCACAACCAGCCACCAGCTTCACCTCCACAGCCTGCCTTTATCTCCTTTACCCACCTGCAACCCATTCACTAACGAGGGTGTAACGAGGTCCCAGCTCCAGGTGCTGGGCTGGCTGCAAACCATTGCCCAGGGTCTGCTGCCAACACTCACCTGTGCTGGAGGTGACCCCAGGGCAGTGGGCCAGACCCCAGGGCATGGACAGAGCCCCATCCTGGGCTAACAGCCGTGGGGGCCCATCCAGGTGTGGTTAACCCTGCTGCCCCCTGCACCCCAGCAACCCGGGGTGATGCTCAGGTGTGCAGCTCAAGCATCTTCCCACCCCAGGGAAAGGGCTTCCCGTGTCATTGCTCTTGTTCCAGTCCCACCTTGGTGTCACCTCAGCTGAGCCACTGAACAGGCAGAGTCCATTAGGGGAGGGCGTTTGTCCCTGTTAGCCATGACACGCTGGGATGCTCCGTGCATGAGTGGCCCATGAACAGACCATTAATTCAGAGGCAGTGGATGCTCCTCACCATCTCCACACAGCCTCCACAGCCCCTCCTGAAAACCTTGGGACAAGAAGTCATTTCTTCTCTACCATGCTTCAGTGGACAAGTGTATGTTGGAGGTGGAGACCTCAGTGGGTCACCCGTGGGGACAATGACAACCCCTCCTTGGGGCCAGGGAAGCTCTGCCTGAGGTTTGCAGCCTCTTGGGTGCCAAAGCGGATCAACTGTGGGAGAAGAGGATGGGGAAAGGGTTGGGGCAGCACCCAGGAGACCACACAGGACACCCAGCCCTGTGCTGGCTTCTGTAGGACCAGCACCGGGAGCCCGTCAAAGCAAACCCACTTAGGCGTATTTAACCAAACACTTACTTTCCATTTTATTCAATAATTGCTTTAATACTAAAATGCATTAGATGCTCAAAGCAGAGAAAAGAAAATAATCACATTTAGGTGGAAAACAAAGTTCTCAGATGAAAAAAAACCCAATGTGGCAGGTACACCATTTTGAAACAGAATTGTAATAATTTAATAAAGCTGCTTTATCATCTTCATAAAATAGACAGAATGGTGATTCTTTTTTTTTTTTTCCTTTTTCCATTTTGTAGCTTACAATGATTCAATCACTGTGAAAATGTACATAACATACAGATCAGCATATACAACAATTTATTCTTCATATACTCAGCAACGGAGACACCATGACGAGACGTACCGCGCTCAGTCCCGCGCCGAGAAGGCGCCGGTGTCACGGTGCGAGACCCGCGGCTCGTACCTGCCGCCCTGCCAGGCTGCAAGGAGGCGCGTGCTGCTGGAAACCAGTTTGCGTTGGGTGTGTTTGGAGATTATATCCCAGCTTAGATCAGCTGAACATCAGCTGATGACGAGAAAGGATCCGTCTCAGCAGTGCTTGCAGCGGGGTTGGCTGGGGATTCTCCCCGACAGGCACTGCAGCTCACAGGTGGGATCAGAGATTACCCATAGCTGCGAAAGCAGCTGTAGCAACAACAGCATCAATTTTCCCCAATGAC
The DNA here is from genome assembly GCA_907165065.1 of Caprimulgus europaeus. The sequence goes on along the minus strand of OU015538.1, from coordinate 15,783,795 downwards.
AAACAAATATGTTTCCATTCATAATTAGATTTTTCACCCCCCCGCCCCCCCCCCGCCCAAGAATAATTTCCACATATTCATCAGACAGTGTGTTCTTTACAAAAGCAACTTGTTTCCTATTTGGAAAAAAAAACCAAACCAAAAAACCAAACCAAAAACCAGAATTCACTTCTGCACAACGTGTGATCCACAGGCCACCTCCAGCTTCACAACAAACAGGGAACGGCAACAACCTCAGCAGGACGGTGCTCGGGGGGTATTTTTCCAGCCATCAGTCCCTCCCCGGCAGCCAAGAGGCTGGGAGATGCCAGGGGCTCCCCTGGGAGCAGGGGAGGTTCCCTGGGCTGGCAAAGGGTGGGTTCACCCCCCTGGTCCCCAGCCCTGGAGCTGCTCCAGATGGGGAGAATGGTAGGTGGTTGCTGCTCCCTGGATAAAGGGGATAATCAGGGAGCAGAGCAAGCTTGCCTGGAGGAAACCAACAGATCCCAGTGATTTTTCCTAAAGCAAATCTGAGGACAGGTTTAAGTTATTAAAGAGTGTGATAATTACAACTGGAAGCCCCCCCCCCCAAAAAAAACACCTGCCCAGCAGCCTTGAACATTTTTGCATGGCCAGTTTTGATGCAACTAGGAAAAAAAAAAACAAGACAGACTGCAATTTGCCCAGGAGCCCTGAACTCATCCCAAGTGACACAGAGGGACAGTGACAGGAGTAGCAGAATATTCAGGAGAGGGACGAGCCGGGGCAGCTCTCCAGCTCTCCCCTCAGCCCCGCACAGCGAGGATCTGCCAGGGAAGGGCCCCTCACTCAGCATCCCTGGCTGCAGCCTGGGTCAGCCCACAAAACTGATGTTTAAACGATTTTCTTGGAGGCATAAGGGTTTACTGACCTCTTTAATGCTCCCTTTTAATACAGAATTATTTCACATTCCTTCTCAGCTGCGCTTTTATTCAGAGTGGCAAGGAACGTTTCCTCTGGGTAAATTAGAGAAATGTTTCTATTTTTTTGTTGTTGTTTTTTTTTTTTTTTCTTTCTTCCTTTTCAGTGAGCATCTATTTTTCATCCAAAACGCCGGGCTGGTGGCGGCAGCTCCGCAGGCAGAGGGCAACACTCAGCAGAAATGAACGGCCGGCGCTTTCTGGGCGGCTGAGGATGATGATGGGGTGACCAGAGCAGGAGGGAAATGACACCCACACTCCCCATCCCTGAGATGGGCAATGGGGGGAGCCAGGTCTGATCCAAGGACGGATGATGGGGCAAAGCCAAGAGGATCTGACAGGTGGGGCATCACAGCTCTGTCACTCAGCAAACACATACAAGAAGCTTCCCCCCCCAAAAAAAAACCCCAGAGCTGACAGAAACAAGTGACATCAGAATAAACCCAGCCTAACAGTTACAGAAAATCCAGTTACTCCAACAGCCCCACGCCAGCCCCTTTCTTCTTTGCTTGTGTTACAATAATACACACATTTGGGGAAAAGAAACAGAACTAAAGGACAGCAGTAACAGTACGCAGGCAGGAAGCACCGCTGGAACAGAAATAACATATCCCTGAAAAATGGGCTCAGACTCCAGAAGAGAAGGGAACACCCCTGGTTCGCTTTCTGGAGGGATGCAGGACATCACGTTAACGCGTGGGATGGGAGCTGAATGAGGTAGTCATCAACACCAGCGAGGGAAGCATCACAAATTTCATTAGACAACCATTTTTGGTCGGTTCTTTCCCAATTCCTGGCCCTAGCAAGTGGCAGGGGGAACAAACTGACTGTGGACCTGTCTTGGACCAGCTACGGCTTCAGGCAGGAACAATTTGCCCTGAAGAAACAAATGGCTGGAGCTTAATTTTATTTTGAGGATAATAATGACTGGAGCTTGTTTTCTTGTTGACATTTTTAATTTAAATAAATCAAAGTAACAAATATTTTATCATGATATGTAGACCTAGAAAGACTATTTCTCTAGAAACCACTAATTTTAACTTGCTGGTACAGCAAACATTGGCTATATATTTTCCCTTCCATAATCAATTTTTAATTCTAGGAAACATTATTTAGGGTAGGAAAATCTGTCTGGGGAAGGGTTAATAATAATAATAATAATAATATACTAGCTGAAATCCTCCTACCTCACTCATACCTCACTGAGGAATTATCACTGCAAGAGAGCAGAAAGCTGTGAAACCCTTTCCCTCTCTCCCTTCTACAAAATGGCTATTAAAGTAGCTCAATTTTTAAATCCATTTTATATGAGTAAATTTGTACCCACACAAAAAAGTCCTTAATTATGAGAAAAAATAATGAATTGCTTTAATTTTTTCTCCATTAAGAAGGCACATTAATTGAATTAGTAGCGTTGTTACATATCACCTGTCTGCCCCTAAATTAACATCACTATTGCTCATTCCATACTTACTTATGATGTAGGGATAGAAAGAAATCACAACAGTCTAAAATCCATGCCATGGTGACATACACACACACACACACTTGGCATAATCACGACTGGGAAACTCTGACTTGGAAGTGTGTGTCTGATTGAGAAGGTAATTTAGATCTCTTAAATAATTCCATCGCTTTGATTTGGAAATGATTGGAGATGGGGGTATCTAAAACTGGGAACTGGAAAAAAAAACCCAAAACAACCAACTTCTGGAAAAATTTTCCATGCATGGCCTTGAAATTATGCAAAAGAAATGGCTAAGGGAAAAAGTTCAGCACAGTGCATCCAACAATTGCAATCCAGGCAGAATTTTCCCCAAAACATCTTCCTGTAAAGCCCTGTCACTGTCCTGCAAGAGCCAGGGGAGGCTGCAGGCGATGGCGGGGGCTGGAAGAAGCGCTTGCTCCACCGGCTCTGAAAACTGCAGGTTCCCCAAAGTTTAAGTAAGATGATTGTGATTTTTTTTGTGTGTGTTTTTAAATATATTTTTTTTTAAGCTTGAAAGCCTTTTGCCATCACCAGACATACAGTAATTCGCAATATCAAATACAATAATAGTACAGATAAGCATGTGACAGCAAAAGGATTCATCAACACAGGGGTGTCCATAGCAAAATAGCAACATCTTAAAATACAAACAACCTCGTGTTGGGCGAATATTAGAACTCACCCGGCTGCCCTTCTGAACAGTCGCACACAAGAGACGGCCGCTATTTTGTCCAGACTACAAAACCGCCGGGGTGATTACTAAAGGTGTCCGAATAAGGAATTTGCCATTCAATTCTTTCCAGGAATGGAAACTGATCTTCGTTTTGAGATATAAAAATATATAAACTCCGAGGAGGGGATACTGAGCACTCCTGAGGACCAGGGTGGGGGTCTCACCTCTGCCCCCCATCACCCACCGCCTCCCGGCAAAAGCAAAACACCCGCTACTTTGCTGTGGCTGCAACACCCCTGCCGCCTGTTGAGACAAGTGGGATTGTCACATGAACGATAGCTTCATTTATAAACAATACATTTAGGGAAAGCTTTTAAATACAGCAATCTGTGAACCATTGGTAAGCGATAAAAACAATCTGCGCTGGGAGTCGTGCGGTCCCTCATCCTCATCCTCATCTTCATCTTCATCCTCATCCTCACCTCATCCTCGTCCTCATCCTCGTCCTCATCCTCGTCCTCATCCTCATCCTCATCCTCATCCTCCTCTCACGGGTGCTGCTCAGAGGACGATGTCTTTTAGTCTCCGGGCGCCGGGCGAGTCCTTTTCCCAGCGTTCCTGCAGGAGCGGGTTGCCCTCCTGCCCGCCGCTCTCGCTGTCCGCCCCCCGGGGCTCTGCCTCCGTTGGCCGGGAAGGGCCACTGTTCCCAAAGGGCTCCCGTTCCCGGTTACCGGCGCAGTGCCCGGTGCTGTACGGTGCCACCGGTTTGCCAGACAAAGGGCTCTTCAGGTGGAGGGGTGAGGTGACGGGGCTGACGGCCTCGCAGCCGTTGCCCGCCTCGCGGACAGCACCGCTCACCTTGGGGCTGCAGGCGGCCGCGTCCACCGTTCTTTTGCCTTTGGGGTTGGCGAGCCGCTCGTCGGCGAGGGGCTCGCCTCCCTCCTTGCCGAAGGTGGCGAAGGTCCTTTTTGTGCTGCAGTCTGCGTAAGGCTCCGCGTCCACCGCCGTCGCCTCGATGGAGAGGGCGATGACGTTCCTCCCGTGCTCGGGGGACTTGGCACGGCTGGGGACGGCGCCGCGGGGCATCCAGCACCTGTCCGAGTGGCCCAGGATGCGGCACTCCTCCCTGCAATGAAATCCTTCGCTCTGATCTGCGTGGAGAAAACACAAGGGATGGTGAAGGAGGGAGCCATGCCGGGGAGAGGGTGCCCACCGCCCCACAGCCTGCCCAGGGTGTGGGACCCCCGCTGCCCATCGCTCCCCCAAGCAGTGGTTATCCCACCCCAAACAGCGATCCACCAGTTTTTAAGGCAAAGCTCAGAAGAAGGATTATTTTTACTGCCGTTTCTCTGCGGCTCTAAAGGACGATGTCCTTTAGGCAGGAGCTCCATTTCCAACAGGTCATGTGTCACCTGCCACCGCCAGACCTGCAGCCCGGGGAAGGGAGTCACGGCTGTGTGTCCCTTGCAGTGGGTCTGTCCCACGTGGCTGCTTGAAGCCAGCACATTCTGGGCTTAGTAACCAGCACTAACAACCACCATGTTTTAAGCTTGGTTTGATGTGACATTTAAGCTTGACTTTTTGTGGAGTAGGGAAGGGAGTGAAGGGAGGATTAGGGGTGGTTTTTTTTTCCTTTGGTGCATATGTGTGTTTTAACTTTTCGCTTCATCCCCATTGACCTCCCACACAAGAGAGGCTTTATAAATCTCAAAGACTGCCCACTCCACTGAAGATTCAAAGTGCCATTCCCAGGGCTGGGGCTTTCTTCATACAAGAGCAATAAAGATCCCTTCTCTCGACTTGGGGGTGTCCCAACACCACTTTACAGGGCAGAAATATGGAATGGTGGTTTAATGCTTTCCAAGGACGCTCCTTGCCCAGGTCTAAGCGCTTCCAGGCAGGTGCAAACAGAATCCCAGAACTGCTGGAAAAGCCCTTTAAGATCATTGAGTCCAACCATTAACCCAGCACTGACCAGTCCCCAACTAAACCCTCATGCCCAGTGCTCGCACACATCCCCGCGCTGCTGGCCAAGCCCAGGGGACTGCACAGCATCACCCCCCCATCACGGACAGACAAATTGGGGGGCCCAGGGCAGCAGCCGGGCTCAGCCAAGTGCAACACTGGAAATCAATTCCAGGAGTCTCAGCCTCCCCAGCCTTTGCTGAGCATCTGACCGTGGCTCCCGCTGAACGATGCAGGCTCCCGGCTGCTTTTCAGTCTCAGCTTACGACTTTTCCTTCACTTGATAAGAACTTGTAATTGCAGCTAACCCTCACAAAGCACAACCTTTCCCTACGCAGAGACGTAGCTCCTTCCTTCCATAACCCCCCCCCACACACCAGCACAAAGCACTAAGGCCATTACCCATACAAGACCACGCTCGGTCGGTGCCGGTTTGATGGATCGAAGCCCATGAAGGTGCAGACTCAGCCTGGCTTTGCTTCCCATCCGTCTGCAAACCGTTCATTTCGATGCTTTGTACATCTGTGTGCATAACCTCCGCTCCTCAGACACATTGGTATTTCCACCACATTCGAGCACTAGGGCGGCTGATAAAAATTCTCAGCACATAACACAATGCACCAAAACATGAGCAGCTTAACACTTACAGAGAATAAACGAGTAAAAGGCAGACCTCAAAAAAAAAAGAAGCCAAACAGGTGGTTTGGGGTTTTTTTTAAAGGAGAAGCAACAGACTAATTGAAAAATCTATGGGTAAAACATTAGCTTTTTCTCTACATCAGAGCAGCTACGTGGTGGTGCAGAGCATGGCGCCAGGTGGCTGTGTAGGAGGTCTGGGTTTTGACAGCCACCTTTACAGCAGTTTGAGAGAAGGATGCTTTAAGCCCTACATGCAGAACAACCTGCACCAAGATCTAAAAGCCCATGCTCTTATACTTTGATTTTGTTACTTTCAAGCACTTGAGCAAAATAAAAATAAAAAATAGAAAAAAGAAAAAGAAAAATTGCCCAGAAAGTGTTGCTGTCTGCCTATTTATCCACAGCTTAACTTCAAAAGGGTGCTACAGGCACACAGAGTTGCGTAGTCTGGCTGTGATAGCAGAGGACTTGGTAATGGCTGGAGGGGCTACAGAAATATCTTGGGTTCTCATCCCCGACGAGACACTGATTTATTGTGCTGTGACCTTGGGGCACGTTTCTGGAGCACACATCACGTCCATCTCTCTGCAAACATGAAAGGTCGCATCCGGGCACGTGCTGGGCTGGCTGGTCCAGTGTGGGACAGCAGCGGGGGAGCTGCTGCTCCTCACCTTCCCAGCCCAGCATCACGGCTCAGCCCCGCATCCACGGGACACCTCAGCCAAGGCAAGCCTGACCCTGGATGGAGCACAGGTAGGTTTGTCTTGCCTTGACCCATTTATTCCAAGCTGGCACATTTTACAGTGGAAAACAAATTGAGGACCTCACCAGTTACTGCACTGCAAGGAGACATTCCTCAAACCCTAGAAAGGGGCCCATGCTTTAAGAGCAGTTTTACTAGAGCCGGCTGGTGGGGTGCCTTGTCTGCTGGGGAGGTGATCTGCTTTGGACACCAAGATGCTTGTCTGCAAGTCACGCCAGCAGCAGTTGAAATGCAGGCAGAAGAGATGAAAAGCATTACATTAAATTATACTGTCGCAATCTTTTATTTTTTGAAAGGAATGTAACAAGTAGGAAAGAGGACAGGCTGAGGAGCAGGGGTCACCAGCCACCCACCGACCTGAAGACAACAGGTAGCTCCATGGCACATTCTGCCTCCGTGCTCCTGTCCCCATCACGCATCTCGGCTTAGGTCTGCAGAGACCATGTCCCACAGCCAGAAACCATCCTGCTCTGGACAACAACACGTGTCCAGGCTGCCTAGACCAGGCCCAACTTGGCAGCAGACCCAGGGACCAGCACAGGGCCCTGGGCAGCAGCTGCTTCTCCATGGCAGAATGAAGATCTTCACCCACCCACCCATCACTGTCGTAACCTTCTAGTTGACATAAAATACTACTTTAATGCCGCAAGCACACCCAGTTGAAACACACAAACACCCCAGCGCTTCTCTGCTACCCCAGGTCCAAAGGCAAGCTCAGAGGGCTCTGGGCTCCTCCAGCCAGATGATCCCAGGGCTGTCATCTCACATCGTCCTCCTCTGCAGAGCAGCTGCTGCCCCGAAGCAGAGGCAGGATGGAGCTGCCGGGCACGGCTCCTGGCGCTGCCCTTTGCAGCCAGCTCTGACTCACCCAGCCCTGACGGCACCCAGGACGGCCGTTCATGTTCACAGGCTCTTTATTGTACTCTTCTGTCTTTTTTTTTTACCACTTTAACAATCGGAAATAAGACAACAGGAAATTCTTTTATAGCCCTAGACCTGCCCTAGTCAATATGACTGTTACTGTCTGCACTAAAAAATATTCCTCATGCCAGGAGCAAAGCCCAGGTAACAACCCTCACACCACGCACGACACGGCGAGTGGCAGGCAGCCAGAACAGCTTCCCACCTCCATGCCCGGCACACCTATGGCAGGGGTTGAGCAAGTGTGCCAGGGCCTGGCGGGGGCAAGGGGAGGCAGTGCTGGGTGAGGAACACCGCGGCTCTGCATGAGCTGGGTGGGAGTCCCCAAGGAACCCAATGCACTGGGCTGGCAAGGACCCGCTGGATGGCATGGCCCAGGGAAGGGGAACAGCATGTCCTGGGGAATGGGAACATCACAGCCTGGGGAATGGGAACACCACAGCCCAGGGAATGGGAACATCATGGCCTGGTGTAGGTTAAGACCATGGCCCAGGGAAGGGGAACACTATGGCTCAGGGAAGGGGAACACTATGGCCCAGGGAATGGGAACACCACGGCCCAGGGATGTGCAAGCCACCCTGATCTGGTCTGGGCTTTCTAACAAGCAGTACCCACCATGCTGAGGACAGAGTCCTGTTGCAAATCAGGCTCTGGGGATACCCACGTCACAGGCAGGTGGTCCAGAGCGATGCTGAATAGCTCACCTGAGCGCAGGTGCCATGCACAGGTAATGGCTGTGCAGTCTGGTACACAAGGTGTGCACGTCCCGCAGCAGCAATGTCCATTTTTCATCCCAACTGCCTTCACCCAGTACAAATCCAGAATCTCGTTTCAGAGCACCTTAGGGCAAAGTTGCTCTTAAAATTATTTCCCTCAGTTGCAAAACATCCTGGCAGAAGCCTCACCTTCAAGAGGTGAGCAGTTATCCTGAAGTCAGGCTTGGCAGAAAAAACGTGTCACTGCTAAACGTTAAGCTCTCACATAGAAAATACGAAATAAAATCAAACCAACAGCCACCTCTGGAATAAATATGCTCTTCAACAAGTATGGCAAAACCCATGCTGAGCTCCAGATTTCAAACCTGTTCTACTTGCACCTCAGGGAACCAGCACAAAAGCAACTAATAAGGAACTGCAGCCATCCCCGTGTGCTGCCTGTGCTGCCGAGGCAGGCAGCGGGCTGCGAGAACAGCGGCTGCAGAAAGACCTGGTGGGACAGACAATGACACCCACGGCTCATCCACAGGCAGAGGCACAGCCCTGTCACTGTGTCACTGGTGGGGAATGGGAGCCAGGGATGATGGCACAGTGACACAAGGAGCAGGGAGGTGACAGCAGACACTAGGGCTGCCCTGATTCCTGGGTGCCAGCCCAGCCGAGACCCTTAGCACTTCCCAATCCCACCCATCTTCTTGGCTGGAAGAGCAGGGAGATGGGATGGATGGTCAGGAGGAGCCCAGGAGGAGCTGGCAGAGAACATGGGGGTGGGTGCTGGAGCAACAGAGCATCCAGCTCCCCCCTGCACAGGCCCTTCTCTCATTAAAGGGAAGGACTAACGAACGGCCAGGGTGTACCAGTGCTTTCGGCTCCCGCTCGAAGCCCGCGTACCTGCCGCAGAGCACCACGGACCGGTGTGCGAGGCGCCCGTTCAGCTCTCAGAGCAATTGAATTATCTCCAGTGGAATCGCAGCGCTGGCCAAAGAGACAAAGTTAAATCGTAGCAAGGTGCAAGTGCCTGGGAATGTAATATTCCTGATAAATGGCCAGATGACATGTGCTGTTATACAATCTAAGGTGCAATTTGGGCGATGACAATAGTCCCTGGAGTTTCCATTTTCAAACAGCCGCTCAGTTCAATCCAATCCATGTCAGAGCAGCTTTGCCGAGGTGAGTAAGTAGAGCTCATTTGTGCTATTACATGGGGAGCAAGGAAAAGGAATCGCTTGAAATGAAAAATAAAGAGGAAAAAAAGGACGACTGGAAGAATGGCAGCATGGGTGAGCACGGTGCTGAGTGGCCCCAGCCCAAGCCCCCAGCCCCGTGCCGGTGCCGTCAGCACGCAGGAGCCCGCCTTTACCACCACATTTTGGTGTTTCTTCAGCAACCGTATGATTATACTGTAATCACGATGACACTGCTCCTGGGTACAGCAAACAGCACGATCATTAAAAAATTCATTTCAAAATCTTCCTGGAAGCTAATAAATTTTACAGCAGTTTCAATCCTTTCTCATTGCAACAAAGAAAAGCTTAGTTCCAGACAAATTAAAAGTAAATTGATTGCCTTAGGGGAATCTATTCAAATATCACTTTTCCATGTTAGAAATCTCTTCCTGAAACAAGAAGAGGAAAGCCAGAGAAAGCCAGCATGGGAATGATGTGGAAAAGCAAATCATTAAATCTCAGTTCATGGAACTAAGGGGGGAGTGGGGGGAAAAAAAAAAAAAATCAAACTTAAAATAAAATGCAAATGTCTCACTGAGGTGCAGGCCTAGCATTTGTGATGGAATTTATGAATAATAAATATGAATAAATAGTAAACATGAAGGGATCAAACATTGCTGTTGATGTTTACTCATGGTTAGCCATCTTTCATGGACAATGCGCAACTGCATTATTTAACGCTCCTCTTCCAGCTACTCTGGGGTTTCTTTTCAATTCCAGCACCTTCATTTTTTTGGGAGTGTACACCACAAGGTGCAGGGCATGTCCCTGAGCCGCCATGCAGCACCCACCACCCTCAGCACACCAGCAGAGCCCACCTCCCTCCACCCCACAGCAGCAATCCACCACGTTACACTCCAGATAGATACAATAATAAGCTTGAGCAAAACACAAACAGTCCCCAGCCGTGGTTCATCATCTGCTTATAAATTAAGACTCTGCACCTCTCCCTTATCTCCCATAATAGCATAATATCAGGAAACAAGAGGTGGGGAATAGTGTATTATATTTTTGACCTATGGGCTTTTACAGAGCCTTCTTCGCCTTTCCTAATAAGAAATCTCCAGTCTATGCAGAAATGTAGTCCTGGCGTGGCTTCCCTTGCACAATGCTCGGAGGATACCAGGGACAGTGACAAATGCTCTTTACCGCAACGAGGAGCCTTTCTTTTCCTCTCTTTTGCCATTGTTTGGGATTTATACAAGCTAAAAAACGCTGTATTTTTAATCCTGGATTGTCTGTCCTGACACAGGAGGTCAACAGGACTTGGACAAAGCAAATGCCTGCAAGGAATTATTTTAATGAAACAAAGGATGTGAATTAGATTAATTTATCAGGCAATTGCTGATAAGGACCCACGCCTGAATGCAGCCCATGGGCAGCGCTTCAGTAATGGTCAACAGTGAGATGTGACTGGGGCTGCTGCAGATACACACAGCTCCCAGGAAGTGCTGAGGAGCCACGCTGATTTACACCAGCCGGGTGGTTGGCCCATTTACCTTTCCCCTGCTCCACATTACCAGTAATATTGCCCTTTCTTCAGCAGAACTGTCCCTGTGTCATGAATGAAGACTGACACACTGACACATCTGGGGTGCCTGGCTAGCTGGGGGATAAGGATAGATTTGATGAAAATATTTTCTCTGGAAAAACACCTTCCCGGGCACGCTGAAGCCTTTGGGATGAGGAGGCGGCTGTGGAAGGAGTGCGATCCCCAGAAGTGGAAGAGGTGTTTGGGCACGCCAGGCACTGCAGTGGAGCCAGACCCAGAAGGTATTAGGGGCTGGGATGCAATTTAAGGCTGGCTGCCCCGCTTTATGCGGGACCTCAGGCCAATCCCCACCTCATTCACACGGCAAAATTAATTCCCCTTCCGAGGGCCAGCGGAACACACCATTTAAACTGCAATTAATCCTTTTCTAAGGACTGAAGTGGTCTGAGGAGCTCGGGCCGGCCCCTGAGCAGCGGGGATTTCACCTCTGAAACTCTGCTACTCACACCTCGATACAGGGCTCATTAACATCCTAACTGATGCTGGGATGTAGGATCAGGTCCTCGGAGAGGAGAGCACTCTGGGATCCAATAGACCTTTTCCATCTCGAACCATTACGGCTCTGTAATTCATAGGCACAGCTCCCATTAATGCTAATGGCAGCTCCTGCGCTGCCGGTGCGAGTGCAGAATCCAACCCTTTGACTTCATTACTGGAATTCAATTTCATTAACACTCGATACAGAGGGATTGTCCTAAATACACTCTTTCTTATATTTTTTTCATGTTAATGTAACCATTTGAGTATATTATACCCTGCAGAGATGGAAACATTTCTAGTCTGTTTAAACACATTTCCCACAATTGGGAGCAAAACTTTGTCTCCGTTTATGCCTTTGACACCAGCTGCCTTCCATTTAATGGGACTTTAGTCACTAAAGCAAATTAATTCAAAGGTTACTTTTCACCACTATTGTCAAACCCGAAACGGAGAAATTCACATATTCTGTCGGGGTAACGTGGGACCAGCCAAGCAGTCACATTCCAACGGCGGCAATAAATCGAATTATTACCCTGTCCCATTCAAAATTAGGCGCTGCTCGGAAAATAACTGCTCGATGATTCTGATAAAAATCCAACAAAACAGAAATTACAGTCGGGGGAGATAAGATGCAATTCCCAGCTGCTTGTACCAGGCCAGCTCCTGGACCAGCGCCTGTTGGAGCAGCATCCCTGCCCTCGCTGCAGCCGAACCGATGTACAGCCCTTGGGGGACTCATGGGGAACGTCTGAGGAGAGCCCTGCTTGACCCTCCGCCTGCCCACCCGCCCAACACAGCCCTCCCTTCCCTGTGAGGTGCTTCCAAACAACAAGTGAGAAATAAAGGAGCCGAGGTTATAAACGCTGATACATAATTTACTCCTATTATCAAGATTAAACACATCTTTGCATGCTTAGCATAAAACAACTGCCTTTCCCCAGATTTCTCAAGGACATGCATAAACTTCATTATTATCTAAATAATCAAAAGAGTATTTCAATAGAATATTTAACTGTCTGCCTACTGGAAACTCACTGCCTTAATCTAACACTGATCCTCTGTTGTCCTTCATGTAAATATTGTTGGGACGTCAGCCAAAGCCTAGGGAAGTGAGCTTCATCTTGGTGGATGGGAATCTCTCGTGTCAGATACAGTCAGCCTGACTAATGAGACCTACAGCTTGCCAAAACCTACAGCCTCGCTGTCTGTTCCAGCCATTGAACGCGCTCAGAAACCCAGTGGCACCAGCCCAGCAGTCTACAGATCCCAATCAACTATCAATAGCTTAAGTGTAAGTGATTGTGTATGAAGTACGAGCCAAATGTGTTTCCTTTTGCAGTTTTAGGACCTCCAGTATTGTTATTGCACCAGTAATGCTTGCACGGAATTAATCATAGACGTACCCACAAGGCAAAACATTATGAGAAGCTCTTTGTACTTTTGAAAAGTGCACAGTTCTGAAGAGTGGAGGGAGCTGGAAGCCTTCCCAGCACGATGGGGCGTTCCCCACTGTTGAGAGATAGCTAGGGAATTTTTCCCGGTTTTTTAAACCAAAAGCGTTGGTTGCTGGCCATCTCTCATGATGACATTGACCTCTCACTCCTCCACCCTGGAGCCCAGCATTATTCCCTCCCTGGTGTTCTACTTTAACTCTTTTATGGATGAACACGGAGCTTTTCCATGCTGGTGGATCCTCTCCTCTGAAGCACAGGATGTCCCATGATGAGATACTGGCCTAGGGTAGCGAGTGCATCAGAAAATCCCACAGAGAACTGGGACAGCCATGGGGACAGGTCTGCAAAAGCTGCTTTACATTGTCCAGCATCCAATAGCACCCACGGCCTGATCCAGCACCATGACTCACTGCAACACAAGGACACTCCTGTTCCCCTCTCCCTCAGCCGTGGATCTACTTGGAGGGCTCAAATGAGGTTCCAGCTCCATGCTGATGAGGGATAACAGTGACAGAATCATAGAATGGTTTGGGTTGGAAAGGACCTTTAAAGGTCATCTAGTCCAACTCCCCTGCAGTGAGCAGCGACATCTTCAACTACATCAGGTTGCTCAAAGCCCCATCCAACTTGACCTTGAATGTTTTCAGGGACGGGGCATCTGCCACCTCTGGGCAGCCTGTGCCAGTGTTTCACCACCCTCACTGTAAAAAATGTCTTCCTTACATCCAGTCTAAATCTACCTTCTTTTAGTTTAAAATCATTATCCTGATGCCAGGGGAACACCAGATGTGGGTTAGACTGGCCTCATGGCCACCAGAAGAGATCATGGAATTGCCAAAGCCTGGGAATTTGGCCCATTTAACTCAGCAGAAACTTTGTTCCAGCAATTAAGTTTACCTTCATTAAGAGAGTCACCATAGTGTACAAATATACACATAAAATTACTATAAGGTCAAAAGTCAAATCTAAAACCTCATTATAAGCCCAGGGAAACTACCTTGGGCTGCAGGTCATGGACACCTGCAAGTCATGGACAAGCTCAACTTCCAGCAACACAGGTGGGGTCCCATCCCGTCCTATCCCATCCCATCAGCCCCATGGGGGTGAGATGGAAAACAAGCCCTGAAGTTTGTCTGGGGCTGAAGAGCTGCAGGGAGACAGCTGAGCAGTGGAAACGGAAAATAACCATATTTTCATGACCTGTGTAAGTTCTCCAAGGAAAGCAGTCAGCTCCACAGCCCCAGCTCTCCCAGCCAAGCTGACAACAACCCAGGGGCACCTGGGCACTGATGCCGAGTCTGATGGGCAAGTCTGCACGTCACACTGGGGTCCTGCCATGCACTCCCATCCTGTGGCTCCAATGCCAGGGGCAGGAGACTCCTGCTCTCCAAGGTGGGCTGCTCCAGTGCTGCTCCAGTGCTGCTCCAGCACAGCGGGCTTCTGCCCCAACCTCTGCTTCGCAGCCTCCGACGAGTTCCAACTTCTCCAAGGCGTGTTTCTGCAGCGCTGCCCCGAGGTCAGGATGGATTGTGTTGGCTCCTGGCCCCGGTTCACAGGGCTGTCAGCTAAATTGCACCACGGCATCGTCACTCCTGGTGATGGTGTGACAGACAGACAGAGCCCAGCTGGATTTTCAAAACCTAAGCACTTTGCAACACTGACAGGCAAGAAAAAAAAACAAACCACACCAACCCACAACCCTCTTAATGTGAGCAGGTTTTAGCTGGAAATACCCAAAGCTAGTAAGTGTAAGACCCCACAAAGTCATTCCTCTTGAACCACTTTTCTGACCAAACCTTTCAACTGTCACTGGGAAATAAAGAGCGATAGGTACCAGACCCAGCTGGCGTTACCTGATTAGTCTAGTCCCCACCACATCCTTAACGCAGCCTTTCTTCAAAGCAATAAAGCAATGCCAAAATGACTGATGTAATTTGGTGCTTTCAGACACAGTTAGCATGAGGAGAAGAGTCAAGTTCATTACGTTGGAGCTCATCACAAGGCTGCGACAGCCACGAAGACACGGCTGGTGCCGGGGCTGAGCCGCCGGCTGGGCACCTGCTTCTGCGGCAGGAGCATGAGATGCACCACAAGCAGAGAGGTCGAACCCAAGCGTGTCCCTCTGTGGTGGGATTCTGCCTGATTTTCCCCGCTGAGCACAAGAAGGGGGGTGCAATGGGCAGGCAGACAAGGCAGTTCTGCAGTAATTCTGCCAGAGCCTCTCCACAGGGACCCACCCTGGCTGTCTGCGGCACACAGATGTAGTGCTGCCTCTCTGCCACTGCACGCTCGCCTCACTGCTGAAACACTTACACATGCAGCATGCATTAGAATTAAAAAACCATTAAACCTCGGAAAGGAAAAACTTTGACAGGATGCGTAATATACTAAGTATAATTAATTAAATTGGATGAGGCACTGGGGGACGAGAGAAGAGTGGATGGAGACTGTTCTTGGAAAAGGGATGGTAATGCACTAATGTTCAGTGTGTGCCATTAAGTAAGAAACAGCCTTGGAAGAGGCGAGGATGAGCGACGGGAGCTTCGAGAGACGGCACCAGCCAGTTGGGCACCTCAGAAGCATAGCAAAGAAGGGGATAGCATGCAATGTGGCCAATTAGAGCTCTAAAAAAGTGATAACCAAGGTGGAAAAGGCATCTGAGAGATGGAAGGGCAAAAATGGCATGAAGGCTGCTAAACTGTTATACCCTACCAGCGATAGCCTCCTCCAGAGAGCATCTCTTGATGCCCCTCAAGGGCTCAGGCAATGGACCACCTTCACCACCCAGCACCAGGCTCTCGGGGCCAGCATGGGCATCGCGGCAGGCGAGAGGAGATTCATCCTGGAAAGCACCTGGCTGTCTGTGGGGTTATTCTTTAGCTGTTTGCACCCCTGGGCACAGTTCCCGAGTGTGGGTGACATCCTGCCACATCCACTCCCCTCGGTGGGTGCCAGCAGCAACTGAGCTGGGGTGGGAAGCAGCGAGCAAAGCCTGGGCCAGGGAAGGAGCATGAAAGGCAGCCCCAGCCAACACAGCAGGCACAACGTGATGAGACAGGAACAGTCTGGCTGTTCAGCAGGACAAAGTTTTAACAGGCTTAACAACAGCATCAGCACTGATCATTAAGCAATTACAACTGCTGAAAGTTGACAAAGCATCAGGACCAAATGAATTATCTCCCCAAATCCTGCAGGCAGGAGCATGGAAAAGAGAAAAGTCATTGTCAACAGCCTCTGATAGCTCACCGGGTGCAGAAGCAGAAACTAAAAACTAAAGGGCTGCTCGTTTACTTGCTGTTTGGAGAGATCAAAGGCAAAGTCCAGGAAATGAGGTCTTCAAAAACACTCTCATCATTTAGGGAGTGGTGGGAGGGAAGGTCCTGGAAACACTGATACCACCAGGATTGCTCAACCCCTGGGGATGTCTGATTCAGCAAAGAAGGGACTGTGTGTGTTCGGAAAGGGAAGGCAGATTTTGGCTGGGGGAGTTCACTCCTGAATCATCCCCAGTGTGGTTGCTTGCTCAGTTCTGCACATTCCTGCATGGCAGCCAGCGCTGGCTGATGGGACAGTCATGAGCTCTGCTCCTCAAGGACATGACAAAACCCATTCCTCCAAGGATCTGCAGAGCTTCATCCAGGTGGGACCATAGTGACTCCCTGCTCTGCTCCCTTGCAAACCGCAGGATGCTCAGCTTTGTCACGCCGTGCTTCTCGAGCACAGCCCTTCTCTTTGAGTGACTCGGCAGGCTTTTAGGGAAAACATGCAAATGTGATTTAAAGACTCTAAGTGATACAGAATATATCACATCCCTTGGGAACCTGTTCCAGGGGGTAATTATTCTAATTCCTAAAATCATGCGTCTCATTTGCAGCTAGAATTTTCCGAGGCAAACCTCCATCCTCCAGCAGCGGCTCTGCCTCGTTTGCTGAATCAGAGAGATGCTTAGCAGCAGATATCTTCTCCCTGAGTTCACTTCTGAACAGAGGCTCAGATGACCAATGTCTCAAGAAAAGTCCAGAGCATGTTCCCCAAGGATGCCCTCTCTCTTGGGCCTTATTTCAAGCCCAATGATCTCAGCTGAAAGAGTCCTGCTGGGTTTAACGAGCTTTGAGTCAGGTCCTAAACCTCCAGACACAGCTGGAGAATGAAAACCAACGCCTTCAGCTATACCCAGAAGTTCCTGATGCAGAACAGTCTCCAGAAGGCAAGTTTTTGCACTGACAAAGCATCTCCTCTCCCCATGATGTGCCAGAGCTCAGTGGTCCCTGCAAGGCAGGTCTCTGCCCAGTGAAGGGCTTGCTGGATTTTATAGCAAATTAATTGGGCATATCTACCCAATAACAATGGAGGAAGACTGACAAAGTAGAGGTCAGGCGATGAGGGAATTGCAGGTGGAATTGTTCATTTTAATTACTTGTCTTCATTAATGTGAGGTTCCTGGATCCTATAGTGATGACTAATGGGTCAAAATATTTGCATGAGTGAATATACTTCCACAAAAGGACACAAGGCTAAAAGGTGGAACAGATACAGAATTTTCTTTGGATTTTACAAGAGCATTTCCACAGCGAGATGACGTGACTTCCCAGAGCCCAGCAGCGTACCAGAGGGGAGCAACCCTAGATGCAAGATAAACATTTTTATAAGGCACAAAAGTGCCCAGAAAAAGCATGTCTGAAGGCAGAAATAAATGACAAACGAGGTAAAACACAGGTTATACTTGAGCTGTTTGTGTCTCCCTGGCACTTCAATGAGTTGGGATACAAGCATCACGGCTACCTGTTCTCCTGACAGCGCTGAAAGGAAACAAAAGTTTGGAACAAGCCAAACACATTCAATTTGCCTGAATAATTTAGGCTGCTGAGTTATCATGTGCTTCATGGACTGTCATCGAGCAAAGCTGTATTGCAGAGGAAAGGTCTGTAAATCAATGCATC
Organism: Caprimulgus europaeus; assembly: GCA_907165065.1. The sequence goes on along the minus strand of OU015538.1, from coordinate 15,766,039 downwards.
TGAGGGACCAAAACTAATCAGAGAGCGGCTGCAAAAGCACCGCCTGTCAGAACGGATGCAGGACATGGAAGTCAACCAGCAAACACTGCGAGGCAGACGCAGCCCCGCGCTCCCAGGGATGGCTTCTCAGCAGCTTGCTGTAGGAGATGCAGCAAGGCCTCAAGTTGCACCAAGGGCAGTTGAGATTGGATGTGAGGAAGAATTTCTTTGCTGAAAGGGTTCTGAGGCATTGGAAGGGGTTGCCCAGAGCAGTGGTGGAGTCCCCATCCCTGGAGGGATTGAAGAGTCGTGTAGACACAGTGCTGAGGGCCATGGGTTAGTCGGGGACTTGTCAGTGTGAGGTTAATGATTGGACTCGATGAGTTTAAAGGGCTTTTCCAATCGAGGCAGTTCTGGGATTCTGAGGCCAGGCAGGGTGGAGCATCAGGAAGACACAGCTCTCATTGAAACATGCTGGTGAGCAGCAACGTCAGCAGCACAGATAACTCAGCTGGTAAATGCAGAGAGTGAAAAACAAGAAACAAAGTCCAGTAGATAGGTAGTGCCCACCCAGAGACCCACCTGGATGTGCCAGACCCTCTCCAAAGGTATTTACACGCTCCACTAACTCACCTACTGCTCCCAAAAAACCTATGGCTCTCTGACCTTGCCTGAATTACTATTGTGCATGGTTTGACTTCAAGTTTCTAGCCAAATTCCTCTTCCCGAGAGATGCCCCTTTGTCACTTGTCACTCAGCTGTACCAAATCCAGAAGCGCAGCCAGTTGAAGTGAGAAAGCTGTTCCTCTCGCAAGGCAAATCCGAAGGCTCCTCGCCTGGCTCAGGAGCGGTTCGCCCATGAAACCAGCTGATGGAGAACGTACCCGAGCAGACAAGGCAGCACTGTCTGCTGCACTCACACCAGCTACTCTGCTGCCTCATGTCTCTAATGAAGCCAATGCTTCCAAAGCAGCCAGAGGAAATCAAGGGCTCGACCTGTTTTGGTTTGCAAGCGACGCAGACACCCACCTTCCCTGGGCTCCTCACAAAAGTTTCCAACCAACGCTCTCGGCTCTTTCATTTTTCACATGAACCAGTGCAAGAACAACCACAACACCTACTCTCTCCAGCATGCACCCAGCAGAGCAAAGTCTTCTCCCTAGAAAGAGCCAGAAAGAAGCTCCTTACCTTGAACCCCCACCAGCTACAAGTGCTCAGTGCCCCGCAGGACATGGCACCCCCCTGCCTTGCAGCCTGCCCCCTCTTTGCCACCAGGAACCTCCCGTGACTGTCCCCACACCTCCAGCCATGTGCCAGGAGGCTTGGTGGCATACAGCCCTCGAGGGCTTCCATAAGACACCAGTTAGCACCTGTGGTGACATCTCACCAAATGATCCAAGATCATTTTCTCCAGCTGGGACTGTCTGGATGTAGCCCGGGCACCAGATGATGTGGGAAATCAGTCATAGCCGAGCACAAATTGCATGCATAGAGGTAATTACTGCAGCACAAGGTTGGTAGCACCACTACCCACATGACAGTATATCTCAGCAATTTTCATTACTTATTGCTTCAATTCAGAGAGAGGTTTTTTTATCTTTTCCTTTTTTTTCTTTTTCTTTTTTTTTGTTCAATTTTCTCCATTTCCTACAGGGACTGACGTTAACCCAGGATTTCTTCAGGATAAAGCTCTGCTTTCACTGCAGCTACTCACTCCACGTACCCAGATGCCCTCCTATTTACTACACCCAGACCTCAAGCCCAACCCATCTCAATCTGACTCCACTTCCCTGCCCCAAGTGTGACTGTCACTGCCTGAAGGTGAAGCGACACAGTGGTGACCGCTGGTCACCCAATGCCATGTGCTGTCACCCGCAGCCAGCTGTGGATATCGGTAATGAAACACAACGTGTGAGTAGCTAACGAAGCTGGTTACAAAGCAAGTCATTCTCCACACTTGAAAAAGGGTGAAAATACGATAAGGAAAATGGAACAAAAAAGGGTTTCTGCTGAAAAATAGAAACACTAAGAGAACTAATGCTGAGAGTGGGGAAGCTGATCATTACTATTAAAGATACTCAGCAAAAATAGGTCCACATTATGCTTACTCTGATTATACACATTGTGGCTAGCATATATCTATAATATACTTGCTATAAAGAACTTATTTTCTAAACAGACACAGGGGTTAAATGCAGGATGGAAAGGGAAATCACTGAGCAAAGGCAACACAAACCCAGCCAGAGCCCAGCACAGCCCTGCGCTCCCGCTTCCCATCCCAGCCCACTGCACTGCATACCTGCCTGACTACCGTGAGGAAAGGCTGCCAAACTTCTTAATAATTCCGTGACCCATTTACAAAATCTACTCTCTTACATTCATATATGCTGTATGAGAAATAAAATATAGCGCTCGCGAGTTTTGAGTGGCAGCACTTCCCTTAAGACGGATAAAAGCTGCAAGTTCTCTCTGCTGTTTGGTGCCAATTATTACAGAGTTTTGACTTATGTATTATTACATAGATCATTTAGTAAAACAACCTACATACAAACCCAGTGGTATGTCTCCCTTCAGCAGTTATCTGCTGGAATTGGAGCAGTTTAGCTACTCACCCATATACACCTTATTTCAGAAACGGGTGGGCTCCTTCCCCTGCACCCAGGGGAGACGCAGTCCCCTGCCCTACAGCTCTCTGCAGCCTGTAAACGTCATTTTTAAAGGTCTAAATTATTTATCCTTATTGCACTTACACATTTATTTGTACCATTTTGGGGGGAAGAAGAAAAAAACAGGCATCCAACTTGTACCATCAGCCCCAGAGACTCCGATCCAGCGCTGTACCCGACTCACCCCGAGCTGCTGGGTGCATGTTTCGATGCAGCAGGACAGGATTTAACCTGATGGCAACCACCCGTGCCCAGAAAGCTGCTCTGAAACCTGCCGTGCCACACACCCCGTGCCCGCGGAGCCCAGGGGCAGCGCGCTGTTTGCTGTGATTATTCTTTTAATAAAGGGCCCTGTATTTTCCAGTGGCTGCAACATTGATGCAGGTTGCCATGGTAAGGACACACTTTCCCATTTAGCAGAATAATAGACAGCTTTGTATAATTCACTGATTTCAGATTATTTCTCACCCCGAGAGCAAGTCGCTCAAGTTACACAAGTCACCTGTTGTTTAGTCAATCTGGCAATTTTAATTAGAATAAATTTTTATGATTCCTCTTTGCAACACTTATTGCTGCTCTGCCACCAGAATGCCGAGATGTCTGTAAATTATACAGGCTCCAATCACATCTTTTTTTGCCGTTTTAATTACAGTAACATTGCAGCATTAATCATGTAAGCCTCTGTTAAACAAGTAACAGCCATCCTCCATCATAATTAAGAAGAAAGGCCAAGCAAACAGGAGCTTTGGAGTTTACCATATTTCCTCTGAAAATTGTGTTTTAACTTAAAGAGTTTCACAAACAGTAGTTTTATTTGGCTTTAATTAGTGTTGTGAAGGAAACATTGAAAGGTTAATAAGAGATGGTTAGTTTGTAATGCAAGTTTCCCGGTGCCAGCCCCAGCAGTTCAGTCTGTTTTCAGAGTCATTAACGATGTAGATTGATTACAGGAGGAGATGGGGAAGTGCTGGCTTGCTGCGTTAGCAGAAGGTTTGGTTTTATTCATATACCTTCCCCACTGTTAAATATGATGGCCATTACCTTGACCATTTTGCTGTGAGACAGCAAGTGTTAATGGTTTCCTTAGAGTTACTGGCAAAAGGAAAAAAAAAAAAAGTCCACAGGAGCCTTTTTTTGGCTTGTTTATAAGGGAAAAGGAAGCTGCAAGCTTGACTGAACTGTTTATTTATCTTAGAAATATTTGAAAATCCAAGTATTGTGTGGTGGTTTTGGAAAAGGATGCTTTGGGAGAGCCAGGGTCAGCACCGCCCCGTCCTTCAGCTGAACCCTGACAAAGATCTTCTCTGCAAAACTTCTGCTTGGGCTGGAGTTTCAGAGCAGTTAACAAAACCAAGCACAAATAGAAGCTGAAGCTACCTAATCAGAAATAACACTTCTTCATATCTCCTATAAATTGCTCTCCAGTCACCCAGCAAAAATATGGATAAGCAATAACTAAATTTGACAAAATCTCATTAAAAAGTACAATAAAACACTAGAAACCCTGCAACTTTGTGGGTTGATCATTCATCCGTTACAAACCTACACAACAGGGCACAGATCCAAGTTTTAATTTTCCCCTCAGAGTTGCCAAAATGTTCACATCTGGTGAGTATTTTCTGGGCTTAGATGGAAAGGACTTGAGGATCTAAAGGTTATAACTCCTGTGACCCTGGACTGAGTAACTTCAGTAATGGAGACATTGCAAGAATTATCTTTGATGGAAGGAACCTGGAAACTGAAGAAAGAGTGCCAGGAATGTGGGATATATGATAATGCTTCCTATGCAAGCAAAGGAAGGTGACACATCTGTTTGTTATTGAGTTCTGCTGTCGCAGAAAGGGGCTGGCGTTCATTTACAGCTGTGGATCTGACTTCAGTGTCACCCCTGCCCCACCATCAGTTTCCACAAGGACTTCTCCAAGCTGTGCTCAACGCTACAGAGCTACGAACCTAAGGAAGGAGCAACACAAGGGACCTGTCCGTGCCAGCCACAGTGTCCGTGGATTAAACCTCCTCGAGTGAGGGCTGCTGCCCTGCTCTGCTGCAACACAACACGGCTGAGCCCATCAGCTGGGCAGCCTGACCCAACTCTGCCTGTCCAGATCACCCATTGAAGATGGAGCTAAGCACTGCATCCACAGCAACAATAAGGGTCAACTTGAAGAGAGACTTGTTAGTCTGAGTGCTTGATAGCTTTTTTCCAGTTACACTCATTGGTCTAATAACAGATATTACATTCCCCGGCGAGCCCGGCTGGGCAACGTTAGCAGGAGCGGGCGGCTGTGGAGGATGGAGAGAGCGTGTACAAAAGCATCAGTAACCACCACACAGCCATCCATGCACTGACTTGGATGCTGAATAGGTAATCATTGAAAAGTGTAGGAATCACAAGACAATCAACTCCTCGTCTCAAAGCCCAGCTTACCCACTCGTCATAAAAATCCTTCTCTGGGTTCTCAAAGTCCTGCAAGGAGCTGAGTGCTCCCTCCAGGCTGGCCACTGCAGGAGCACCACTGAGCTGACAGAGGCGGCTTCGCTGAGAGATCCAGGCAATCACACAGAAATCAGAGAGCTGCAATAATTGACATTGCCCTGTAAAGAAAGCTTACAGCGTTTATCCATCTTAAGGGATGTGCTGTCACTCACACAGAAATGTTATACTTTATGTCTTGTGCTGCATACATGAATACAAGAAAGTAGGTATTTTTTATTAATTTTTAGAAACTTCCAGAGAAATGCAGCTGTTATATCCAGCTTCCAAAGCCCTAGAATATGTCACTTAGGTCTTCATGTACATACAGCTCTACAGAAAAGCTTTTCTACAGACTGAAAAGGAGCTGCAGGTGGAACGACTGCTGGAAATCAGCTTAAAAAATCAACAGTTTCTAATACCTGTGTTTGCCTCCAGTTAATACCATTAGTCATGTTCTCAATTCACAACTGCCATGCACCCAGATACTATGGAGATGAGCATAAGAACCATAAGATTGGAATATTCTAAAACCTGATCCCCTAAATGACGATGTATCTGAATAATTTGGGATGCAACCAGCAAGAAAAGTTTCAGTGCGTGTGCCTGGCTCTCCTTTACATTCAAGTCTATTTCTTCACCACACGATAGTATAAAGATGACTTAATGTAAGCATTTAAATATAACCCATTTCTATTCAAAGAACCCTTTGTCTTGCTGGAGTTTATGACACTCAGACACAATTAAACCACCTATGTGAGCAAAGTTACCCAAATGTGGAAATGTATGCAGGATCAGGTCTTTCCAGATGACATTTCACGCCAACCTTTACTGCTGATCTGGCACCAGAAAAATGGAAGTGATGCTTTTAGAAGCAATTCTCTGTAGAGACACATTACTGACATTGCTTAAAAACCCTCTCACTTTGATTTTAAAGCTTTTTCACTATTTTATGGCTGTGGTGACTATTTCTAACACTGGCTTTTTTATGATTAGTGTGTGTTTATTATTTTCATATTTTCTTTTGGATTCTATTTTTATTTTAAACAGTGAATCACAGATTCATTTGGCCAACGATTTCCTTTCTACAACTGACGGTAAAAATACTGGCCGGCACTAGGAATTAAGATAAGTTTGAAAATTGTTGCTTCGAACATTAAAAGCACATATTTGAAATAGTTCCTTTCTGATTTCTATGTTGGCAAGAGCTCCTATGACTTACAGAGTACAAGTATGGCTCTGACTCAAGGCAAGGTGAAAAAGGTAAGAAAAAACATTTAAGCAGACCTAGGTGCCCATATAGATCCACACAAAGAAAACAAGCCAAACCTGCACAAATACTGTGTTTGGAAGAGGGCAAAGGGATTAAAAAAACCCAAAACAGTATGAGCAAAACCAAGGGAGGAGTAACTACCTGAATCACAAAACAGAGTATCTAGCCTCAAAGATGCTAATTCAGGTCCTGAGGGATCTAATCAACCTCTTTGTTGAAGTAAAGATAAAACTTTTTGACAGCAAATGCTTTCTGATAAAATGGAATTTTCAATTACCCTGTGAAACATCTGGTCCGTGCTGCCACTTCCCATGGAAAGCACCGCCACGTTCTGCAGTGTTGGAAAACATTTCATGCTGAGATTTCCCCACGCTGCTGGGAGGAACAGGTGTCAGGAGCTTCAAACCTGACAGCAAAGCTCCCACAGCCGCCAGCATCACCCACCGCTGTCCCACGGAGGCGATGCTGGTGGTGGGTCCATTGCCCAGCACCGCCGCACACTCCACCTCCTTTCTGGAAACCAAGGTTTCCTCCAGTGCTGGACTTTGAGTCAAGGTTACACCAGGACGTGGAGGAAATCCACCCCATATCGCTGTGAGGGTACCCCAGGATTTACCCCCATCCTCCAACAGACTTCTCCAGCCAACCCAAAACATCACTGAGATCCAACAGCCACTTCAAAACCTCCTTTTCTCAAAGAAATCCAGTTGGAAGTTCAGCTGAGGACACAATTAGGAAAGGAATCCTTACAAACTTCTAGCAGCACTTAACACCTCAAATAAACAAACAACTAAACGGCAGAGGGGAAGGTGGAGCGGCGCTGGTGCCCGGCTGCTTCAGGGTCCCATTTGGTATCAATTAACAAGGGAAGGAAAACAATTCTGGGCGATAATGAACTCCAAATTGGGTACATATTAGAGCAATTAAAGCAATCTTTTCAACTGATGAATTTATAATCAATAATTAAGATCCTGAGGTAAAGAGGGACTGGGCAGAAGTCCTACTCCCGAAATAAGCGCCGTGGCTGAGCTCCAGGCAGTATGTCTGATGACCTGCTGCTGCCCACTAAAGCCCAACACCCTCCACACTATGGTTTGCCGTTTTTCTGGAAATCTAGGTCATTTCCAAAGGAAGAGAAAAGACTCCTGCCAGCGGGACTGGCAGCTAGTGTCACTCCTATCAAAGAGTGGCACCAGGGCAGTGAAGGGATAGAGTATCCCAAGGCCACTTGAGCATCTGCAGCAGGTCTCTGGGGCTGCCATGGTCACGTACTCACCACCAGTGCCGAGCTGACACACTGGTTTAAGAACACTGAAGGAGCTTTGACCCATCCATGCCTACCTCTTTCTGCAGGAAATCCAACATCTCAGTAGGTGAAGGCTGGCCAGACAGGTCCACACTAACCCCCAGTGCCACCACAGAGGGATCAACCTCTACCCCCGAGCTGCAAGGATTTGTGCCAACCAGCGTCTTGCCTCAGTAGATCTAGGATTACCTGCCAAGCAGATAAAAACTCCCAAATTATCTGCATGAAGTCTGAGAGTTGGCTGCTCAAGAAGGACTCATGGTGTTACAAACTGAGGTCCAAGCTCAGCAGAGCTGGTGGCTCCCACATGGGCTCCCAGGTAAGATCATCAGCATCAGCAAGCAAACCCTGGCAACTCTCCCAACACACCTCCCTGGGATTATGTGAGATGTGGTTCGGGCAGAGGCAGCAAGCAAAGGCAAAGTACGGGGCCATGAGCTGCCAGGCTGCCTTCGGCCACGAACTGTGTGCTCGGGACAGTGGTCAGCCCATTGCTCCCATGCATCCTCAGCACTGAACTCGTTGTGTTTCCTTCCTGCCCCACCACTCTGACCTGAAATCGGGTAAAAATTACCATGCCAAAACCATCGCTTTAATCATGCGGGAACTGCTGTTATCACCATCATCTCAGCATCTTGATTTTCCTGATTATTTTCTGCAGTCCCTGCTCAACAAATCAGCTCAGAAAATACTCTCTTTAACCTTTTTTTTCAGCTTCTGCAACAGTCACTGCGAACCTCTCCACCCACACTGGTCCTCTCACTGCTCCACAAACACCCTGATAGACCCACAGGTGAGTCCCCCCTGCTCCTCCACCCAAGGCAGCGTGGGTCCCGCAGGTCAGGAGAGCTGTCCCCTGGCCCACCTGCCTGCCTGCAGGTCTGGCTGGATGGCAACACAGCGCTGGCATGCTGGTTTCCTCCCAAAAATAAACCAGACCCAAGAGCACAAACCCCGTGGCCATCATGGGACTGGGAGCCAGACTCACAGGTTGCCTTTGGAAGTTACCTTCTGGAAATACTCCTGATTTTTGGGGGGTATTTTACATGCAATGAGGAGTGCATGTTACAATGGACCGGACCGTATTTATTTCCATCTGACTCCTGTGACGAGCTCTGCCTCCAACTCATCCTCTTTAACTTATTTGCATTGTTATCTGGTGCACAACAGAGCCAGCACGCAGACTTATCACAAATGTAATCTCTGTAAAACCCTATCTGCAGTCCACCGAGATTGTTTTTTTTTGCCGAAGAAATGTGACAAAAAATTAACAGATGTTGCTCAAACCATTCAACGGGATGGGAATCAATTATGAACGTTTTTGCTCCTACAGTCATCCCTTACTGCAAACGCATCTTAGGAAACCCTCTGCTGATCGAAATGAAAAAGCATTTCTTTGTAATAGAAGAATAATAAATGATAGCTATCAGCCTGCATTCTCTGACACGGCACCAGTCCGCGGAGAATTAAACTGCCACGGTACGGTTATATAAATGTTTAATTTTTTTCATCTTTGGCCACAGTAGGGTTGTCTGGAAATACATTATCACTGCGGATGCCATCCCTCTCCAATTAGCGTGGCTGGCAGCGTGGAATGGGTAGGTGACCTCCACGTTCCCCTCCTCGTGGAGTCTTACAGGGTTAACTACGGCCATTTAACAGACTCTATCGAGAATTAATACAGCGATCAGCTTCTCTCCAGAAAAAAAAACCCCACACACACTCAGCGGCGCAGATGGCAAGAACTCTCTCTCCCCCGTTTGACTCTTTTATGACAGCAAAACAAAGGGTTTTAATGATGTTTACCATGAATTGAATTAAACAGCTGAAGACCAGTTCATAATCACAGCATTTTGTTTTCATATCCTTAAGTCTTTTAGCAGTGGGGCTTCCAGTTGAGCCTCAGCTACAGCTTATCTCAAGATATAGCCAAGTGCCCCGAGGCTCCCCCGCGCCGGAGCACCAAACCGCACTCAGCCTTCTTAATTGAAAAAGACAGGATGTTTGCATAGGATGTTTGCATCCGTCAGACATTAAAAGCGACATTCATGCCCAAGTACAAACGATGGCTTGGGCTCAGCTGAACTCCTCTGACTTCTTCCCTCTAGCCAATACCAGTCAAGTTTCAGAGCAGGACTTCATCCCTGCACGTGGGGATGCGTAAGAGCTGAAACCCTGCCACAGATTTGGGGAAAAAGATACAAACCCTCGCCCACTGGCTTGAGCTGATCCCTCGTGGGATGCCTGACTAATTGCCTACATGCTCTGCTGACCTTCTGGAAAAGTTGCCTGGACAGCGCCTGCACCCAAGCTCTGGAGGTGGTGAGCAGAGCATGCGGGGAAGGGTGCACCATCGCCGGCAGGGACCAGCCCCGGGCACGGTGCCGGTAATTCTGGCCCTAATCCCAACTCTGTCACTCGCTCACTGTCAGGTGGATGTTAAGGGCGTTGAGTTTTCTGCCTGTGAAATTGAGGATAATCCTAACTGCTTACCTGACAGGCGTGGCGTGAAGATTAATTTATATCTACCCAGCACTCTGACAATGTACAGCGTTATCCCCAGCAAGCGCTAAGCACTCTTATCGTGCACCCACCGAGGGGGAATCAGAACCATGGGATGGGGTATGTGGGGGCAAAGAGGGGTGGTGGGCAGCCCCCCAGGGCGCGTGGTGGTGGCTCACCTTGCTCAGGGCCCTGGGACCCCATGGAGGGGACGCTGGTGTTCAGCACGTCGTTGACGGCCGTGTCGCAGTAGAGGCCCCGCTGCACGTCGTGCTCGCTGTCCGTCTGGTCGCTCTCCTCGTGGCCGCTGTCCTTCAGACTGTTCCCCTCCAAGTCCTTGAATGTGGAGCTGCTGAGGGAGACAGAGCCATGACTTATTGGGTGGGACAAGGCAGCCCTCACAGCTCTGCAGTGAGACCTGGGGTGGTGGCACAGGTGCCACCGTTCAGCCTCGCACCCTGCAGGGATGTGGAGGTCTCCTGGCACCCCCCAGCCCACAGCAGCAGGGCTGGGACTGCTCCCCCAGCACAGAGAGCTGGGGAAGGGGGCTCAGGAGAGCACTCCCTGCACCCCGAAACACAGCATCCAGCCCACACCCCCTCACAGGCTGCTTCTGCCCATGGGTATGGTGCAAGCCAGTGGGTCAAGCTGCTGTGGACAGTATGGAACCTGAGAGGCAAGCAGGATTGGAGAGTAAAATTGGAGAATAAAATATATACATTAAATGAGCTGTTTCTATAACTGGGCTCCCTCAAGTCGTATTACCTCATATTGAAGTTAGACAGAATCTAAAACCCAATTTTTTCGGTTATAGGCCAAATCCTAGTTGCTTTAAGTTTGAAAACAAAAGTCTTCCCAGAAACAGGCACTTCTCACTATGATGGTGTCATTCTTATTTTTAAAAATAACCCAGTGATTCCAGGTCCAAGTTCACACAGGTTTAAGGAGATCTGATATGCAGTGGAGCTCCCTGACATCTCCTGCAAGTGCAGCCATTGCTGGGGGGTCCTGAGGGCTGAGCTGCCCACAGATTTCCCCTGAAGGCTGAGCAGCTCCATCACCCCATGACACCCAGCTCCTAGGCTGGAGGAATGGAAGAGTTTCATTTCTGGCTGCACTGGGGATCCTTCTGCTGCTTCCTGCTGCCCTGCAAAGGGTGATGCCCCACACCACCAGCTGCAGCCAGCTGCAGGGACATCTTGAGAAGTGCCTGCCCTGGGTGGCACAACTATCAGGGCATCCCTGGGGCCACCCACCCTGAGTCTCCTTCCACACCCAGCCTTGGCATGGGACATCGGCACCCATCAGGGGATCCAACTGCACCCACGGCCGCCAGCTCTCTCGCTGGCTGATTCGGTGTGAAATGTTGGTGGAAGAAGCGTCCTGTGCTTCAAAGCCCCAAAGAGCTGGAGATTTTCATTACTTTGAAAAGCCCTTTTGCGTCTCCACGGAAACCAAGCAGACCACCTACCATCTGATGCTTTGCAAAAGCACGCAAGGGGGGAGCTCGAAATACATATAAATTGGTAAACCTTCAAACATTACCTTTTAAATAAAGATGTCCCTGTTGAAGCCACTGACTTTGATTCCAGGCAACATCAAAGAATTTTAAGTTAAGAAAGCACTACAAATCTACAATTCATTTGTGTGCGCGTAGATGAGCAAGAGAGGCAGGCATACAACACAGGAAAAGTACAAATAGATTAATTAAAGTGCTGGATTTGAGGAGATTCACTCACCAAAGATAGAAGAGCTACAACATCTTCATAAAGGCAAAGGATGAAAATGATGCCACAGTATGTTACAGAAAATATGTTTTGTTCTTAGATGTCTGCACAACGTTCCTGGCACCCGTTGTACTTAAGATACAAGACAAAGGTAGCAAGCGAGGGGAAACGCTGTCCTACACGGAGCCGCTGCTCATAATAACGCAGGCAACCCGTGTTACAACGCATTTATCTTCCCCGCAGCGAACCAGACCGTAATGCAGCAGCCACACGACATGTTTCCGCGGCTGACACTTCTCTAAAGGATGGGCAGGTCTCGGGGAATCGGCAGCAGCAGCGTTTCCCAAACAATACAGGAGTAAGCCCTGCTGCGGCAGGCGGGAGCGCTGCTTGCCTTTATCTTAGGTGTGAACGAGGAAAGATTAATAGATTTGGGTTTTGGGTTTTTTTCAGTATGCCTGCAGACTCTCTGGTGAGGAGCGGCGCGGCGCAGGCAAACCGTCTCGCTCACAATCACGCTAGCATCGTTAAACATCATGAGCCACGCAGGTAAATATACCTGCCCTTCGCCAGCTGAACCCGAGCTGCTCCAACAATGCGCTCGCAGCTCCCTCACTCCTTATATTTTTAAGATGTAAACAAATGGGATCTCAGCCAGGCAGATAATTGGATTTTTTTACTGCTCAGATCTGATCTGAACAGTTCAGGCCGACTCCTGCTCTCTGTTACACCCCTGCTGCCACCACGACAGCTTCTGCAGAGCCCCCGACAACCCCACCGGGCACGGCACGGCCACGGCTCCCCCACCGCACACCTCGGCCGGTCCCGGGGGAGGAGAGGGGAGGTGGGCAAAGAGCTGCCGGCCACCTCCTGCGCCCGCATCCTGCCTGGGGAGACGGCCCCGCAGCCCTGCGCGGCGGCTGCCTGATGAGTATTGATTGTGCCATGTCCGTGTTTCCCCTCCTCGGAAAGAGAGAGCCGGGGAGGCAGAGGCCAGCCTGGTCTCCTGCCCCACGGGAGATGCTTACCTCTAGTTTAACACAATCCAGGGGGGTTCAAACCCATAACCCCGGCGTTAACCTCCCAGAGACATTTCTTCACCACTGCTAAGCTCTGAGGCAGCACTGGGTTAAATTCCCCCAAGAGTAATTGCCAGGTTGCAACTGAACTGATGATTTCCTTTTTAGCCCTGGAAGAAAAGAGCCCAGCAAAGTGCTGTTTTGCCTCAGTATTCAAACTAAAACAGTGAGCGTGTATCCAACCCAATTACCTGCCCCCAAATGAGTTTGGTTTTGTTTTTTTCTTTTCCCCCACCTCACATGGCAGGGAGATCTCACTGTCCAAATCTATAATTTTATTCCTGCATATTCAAATAGAATAAACTCTATGAATTTGAAAGTTGTCAGGGTAACAGCACTCCACCTAACCCGCTGCAACTTCCTGGTGCGAAGGAGCCAAAGAGAAGAAAAAAAGACTTGCCTTTATTGCAAACCAAGAGCAATGGGACTTAATAGGAAGTAAATAGTGTTTTTAAAATCAAATGATTACTCCTGAAACACTTTGCATATTAAAAAAAAAAAAGAAAGTAGTATATAACACAGTAAGGAAGAACATTAAATAATCAGGATTTGGCTGGGCAAAGCCAAGTGCTTTCAAGCAAGCCTACCTACCTTTTTATTAAATGAGCTCTGCTGTTCACGTAGTTGGAATCGAAGGAGTAGTTTTCAGTCTGGAAGGAGGAAAAGAAAAGGGAGATGGTTACAAGTCTGATTGCTCCACGACTGGGAACAGCTGGGTTTGCAGGTCCAGCACAAAAGCCACCAGCAAACCCCACGGGAGGGAAGGAGCATCCCAGCACGGGGCAGACCCCAGAGAGTGGGACAGAACCCAGCACAGAAAACTCCAGTTCCTCACAGTCTTTCCACCAGCTTTCACCAAAAAATGAGGCTGGCTGGTGACCACAGAACAATTTGCAGAGAAGAAACAATGTGACTATACTCTGTTACAAAACTAATTGCTTTTAATTCCCTGATGGACTCCATTCTGTGTGTGTCAATTTGACTGAAAGTTCAAAAGGTATTTTTCTTATTAGTGTATAATTAACATGTTAAAATATTTATTGCATAGAAATGTAAATGCCAGCAAGGTAATCCCCTGCCAGAGAATTGAATGCGGGCACTTTTCTTTGTTTTACATCATTTCGTTTGCAGAGACAGTGGGCTCTGGTATTAATAAAAAAGCAAACAATGGGTGACATGCTTAAAAGTTGGAGGGGAGTGAAAGCTGGGGGGAAGTCAATGGATTTGTCATCTGCAAGCAAAACCCACTAACTCACTCCGTACTTGAAACATCATCTTTTAACCTCAGATTACAAAGCTCTGGATTTCTATTGCTCAGAGCAGGTAAGGAACCCAAAAAAGCAATCAGAAGGTGAGGAAGAAAGCAGGGTGTTACCACCCAGGAGGCCATGGTGGGAGCTGTGGGGTGGGATGTGGTGGGAGCTGCTTGGTGGGACACAGAGGCAGCTGCATGGTGGGACACAGTGGTAGCTGCATGGTGGGACACAGTGGGAGCTGCTTGGTGGGATGTGCTGGGAGATCACAGAACCATAGAAGGGTTTCGGTTGGAATGACCTTTAAAGGTCATCTAGTCCAACCCTCCTGCAGTGAGCAGGGACATCTTCAACTAGATAAGATGCATGGTGAGTCACAGTGGAAGCCATGTGGTAGGACACAGTGGGATCTGCATGGCCTGGCCAGAATCCTTCCTGGGCTTCAAGTACCCTGGAAGATGCAGATCTCTTTGCATGAGTCAGGTACCCCAGTCCGTCTGTCCACTCAAAGCCCCCATGAGCTGCAGGGAACCCACCTGGGCTCCCACCAGCATCACCCCAGGCTGGGGGGATGCTCCTCGCCCCAGCCAGGCACCCTGGGCAGCAAAAGGGGCAGACCCTGCTCTGTCCCCTTCCTCTGGGCTGACAGCAGTGTGTCCCCAGGACAGGAGTGGTGACAGCCACCTGCCCCGCAGCCCCGTCCTGCCTCCTCTCTGCCACAGCTCCTCTTCACCCCGTCCGCTCTCCTTCCCAAAGAGCCGCACTGGGATACTATGGCCTGTTTTTATGGCAATTATGAACATGGTAAAAATAAATGCATGCATCTTTAATGTCTCAATAAATAAAGGAAAGCAGAGTCTGCTGCTAACGTAATCACAACGGCAGGATGCAGGCAGCGGGGCCGCTGCAGCAGAGCCGAACGTGAAATCCAATCGTACCCTGGCAGAGGTTACGTTGCTCTGCCAAGATAATAAAGCAAAGGCAGCGCTGGTTAAGTGTGACCTTTTCTGAAATACAGCACAATATCTAATTTACCAAACAGAAGCCTCCCAGAGAGAAACATGCAAGGAGCTGCGAGCCGGGGGAGTTGGCCTAACACTCAGCACAGCTCAGTTATTACTTTCAGATAGTAATTACTGCTGGAGAGTCACGCAGGAGATTTACTGCACAAACTACTGGTCCCTGCAGTTCCTGCATCCTCGGTCCTGCAGGATGGCTCGGATGGTTAGAGCTCGGGAGCAGACAGACTCTTGTATTTTTAAAATATACGATGCCAAAGACTTAAACACCACAGAAAATGCTCAATCATGTCTTTATCTATCAATCCTTACACCTCCATCCCAGGGGAGGAATGCCACCCCACAGCGTGTCCCCCACAGCAGCCCCGCAGGAGATCCCAGCTGAGCGATGGAGGGCAGGAGGGATGGGAGCCAATTTCGGAGCGATCCCTGCTTGGCAAGGAGTCCTCTCCATCACCCTGTGCTGTTGGACATGGGAAGGGCTCCAGCAAGCCCAGAGCATCAGCTGGCTCCATCCCTGCATCCCCAGCCCCACTGCTGTGCCCAGCAGCAGCACGAGAACCCCTTCACCCACCACCACCTCTATCAGCTTCACCCACCACTACCTCCATCAGCTTCATCCCCTGCACATGTGTGCATGCGTGCATCCCAGCACCAGGAAAACCAGGAGAGGAATGAATGGCTGGGTGGGAGGACCCACAGAGGATATTTCAATATATACAAGTACATCCCAGAGCTCTAAATGCTCAGACCACTGACGCTTCAGGAGCCAGGGGATAGCCAGGTCCATCCACAGGGAATGCCTGAGCTGGTGCCACCAAAACCCCACTGCAGGCTGAGGAAACACTGCACGTGCTGCCACCACATCTCCTGCCACAGCCCAGATACAAATCTCATGCTAAATCCCGCTCTGACCAACACCACTGGGAGCTTTGCGACTGATTTCTGACCCCAAAAAAAAAAGACCAAACCTGGCCCAACTCCAATCATCCACTGACAAGCAAATTCCCCAGGATGTGTGCCTGTTGGACTGGAGTAACATGCAGACTCCCCAGTCCACGTGTCCCCCCTGCTTGGGATGCTCTGTGTCACGTCTTCACTCTGTGCCACGTCACCAACCAAGACACAACCCCCAGTCCATAAGCGAGCGGGTTCCCGCGGGCTCAGTCCCAGGCAGCATCCGTTCCCAGGCTCCGAATCCCCCCGTGCCACCGACAGCAGCACGACTAATGCTAATTACTTCCAGATTTTGGAGAAAACAAGGAGTGACACGGACACAAGGATGGGAAATGTGCTTTCCTGGCCTGGGGGTCTGCACCCTCGGCGAGAGCTGCCTGTGCTGCCCGCACCAGCACAGTCCCACCAGTGCAGCCCAGCAGTTTACGAGGTCTCTCCTCAGCCATGGGATTATCCGTCAAGGTTATCTCCAAGCAGGCTAGGGGATCAAAACAGAAAAATAAAAAAGAAATGAGATTTTTCATGGAGGAGGGCTGCTTTATAGCTTGCATTATTCAATCGAAGTTCACTTGATGTAATTCTAGTTCATCCTGCCAAGTGTAATCACTCACAAACAGAGGCAAAATGACGGGGAAGGAGAACATCTCCGACCTGTCAACATTTTAATTGGGAAAGGATCCACTCCCTCTCTTAATGAGACCCGAGGAACAAAGTTGAAGCACAAAAAAAGAGGGAAAAGGTAAGGCTGGCTGGTGCCGATGAAAGTGTGCTCTTCAGAACGTGCCTCATCGAGAGGCCAGCCCTTAGCTTCTTCATTATTTTGGCAGAAGGAAACCAACAGTTACTTTCCCACTGATCCACATGGCTCCTGTAGAAATGAAAGGAGAGCCCAGCCTTGAGCCCAGCCTCTCCTGTCCATGGCCAGAGCCAGGTACAGCCAGGACCTCCCGAAAAGCACTGCCATTTCTTATCTCCTGCTCCTCATCCACAAATAAAAGTTGCTCACAGGTGTCAGGATCAGACCCTCAGCCTCTCTGCTATGAATAAACAACACAGCCAAGATATCAGGAAGCACCAAGTAACACCTAGCATACAGTCTGTGCTCTCAGGCTGTATTTCTCTTGGAGGAGAGAAATCCTCCTGTCCTCCAGGCTCGGGATTTGCTTTCCAGACGCAGGCATGTTGGTGTCAATGGCATCAAAGAGAGAGCCCTGGCTCGGCACGCAGCTTACCAGTGCCTAATTTGAAAAATGCTTATAACTGCTGCCTTAGCAACACAAATATAAATATAACAACAGACACACTGGGAACTGAGCAATGAGCAGGGAAATTTTAAACTTTTTTTTTTTTTTCCCCCCCTGAAAGCAGTTGCTTTCAGTTGAGGACTGCCAATTCCATTAAATTAAAAAAAAAAGGATGTACAAATGTCAGTACAACTCTTCTTGACCTGGACATGGCGGGGGGGTGACTTCCCCATTAGCAAATGGCCCGTTAGCAACAGGGCGCTGCTCTAAGGACTGCTCACTCTCTGCCTTCGAAACAGAAATAAACCCCAGAGGATCCAAAGGCGGTTTAAGGGGAATTAATGCAAGTGCCAGCAGAAAGGTCAGCGGGCTGCGGTGACTCTGGGCACCACCACTGCTGTAGACCGATGGAGAAACAGAGGACACTGGCTGGGGTCGGTCCCCAGGCTGGGGGGATGTGTCCTGGGCTCAGAGGCTCGGATCAGCACAGCCATGTCCCTGCCAGCCTGCTCGTGCGGGGCAGACACCCAGGATCTGCCTCTTTCTTCCCACTTTTCAGCTATTTTGAGTGGGTTTTTTAGCATCCTGAACTCTGTGGAGGTGAACATCCAGCTTTCCCTGCTGTGTCTGGATCCAGGCTCTTGAAGGAGGGTTTGGTTCCTCGGTTCACACATCAGCCCCCCAGCAAAGTCCACGGTTGTTCGAAGCCGTCCCCATGTCTCCCAACCCAAAGTGACAGGTATCCGTCCCTCCGCCAGCCTCCGCCTCGGAAGATGACTCTAAAGCGTCTCAGCGCGGGTTTCTTTGCCCTTCTTCTCACTTCAGGGTGAAAACATTTCTATCTTTCTATAAATTATTGTAAACCTGCTGCAACCTCCTGCCAAAGCATGTAGGGACCCTTCACAAAATCAGCTTCATAAAAATGACACATTTAGCGCCACTTTTTCAGGGTTATCCCTTGAGCCGTTTTCTTCCTCCCCTACGTGCCTTGCTAATACAGCCTGCATGTCACCCTTTATTATTAAAAAACAAAGAGGACCTCTCTCCAAGGCTGCAATGTGCATCTCTCCTTTGGGGTTTCAGAAAATCCTCCCAAAACACGCAACAGCTCCTTGTCCTCTGCACCAAGCTGCACATCTTCACCAGGAGCATCGGTCTCCTGACCTTCCCTCCGTGCTTCAGGCATCACCAGGGACCACAAAAATAGTAAATTGTTCCCAAAAATCCACCCAGTGGGAAGGGCAGGGCTTGTAAGACCGCTTCTCCCAGTTCTCCTGCATCCTTGGTCCTGTTCTCCATGGGACAGTCAACCACAGGCTCCAGCATCTGCAATAAAACTGTTGCTGCCCATTAGGAGATCTCGTCAGCACTTAATTCTTCTGGTTTGAACTATATTGTGGGTGATAGAGAATTCATGCAAATTAAATAAAAACACTCTGGTTGCACTTGGGGAACAGGGAAAATTTCAAAGTAGGGACCAGGTCAAATGAAGTGTGGATCAGCAATTAGGGAAAGTCATTATCATTTAGCAAGATGCTTATTACCCCATGGGAAATAAATAAATGGTCTGAGATTCCTCCCAGCCAGGAGCAGGCGGGGTGTGAAACACCACTGAACAGCCCCAAAATCCATCCCCGTGGCCCCGAGGGGAACAGCCGGGCTCATCCTGATGCTCTCACACCCAGTAACACGGCTGGTCCTGCTCTGCACACAGGCAGGAGGCTCATCGTCTCCAGCTCCAGGCTGGAGCAGATCACAGAGGACATCAGAAGAGATTTCTCCCCCGTTGTGTGTGACGCCACGTAATTAGCCCCTGCGCTACCGGCTGCTGACGAGGACACCGCTGCCTCCGAGCATCAGTCAGAGGCCAGGAGCGGTGAATGGAGGCCAGCCCAGTGCCAGACCCACTTGAGGAGCTCTGCTCCTCCTTCCCTGCGCTCACCACCAGCTCCGCTCGGGCACTGACGGCATCTGCAATGTCTGCAACCATGGCTGAGGGTCCTGGGACCACGGCCACAGCCTAGGAAGCTGTAACAGGAGACAGACCCGTATTTCCCAGTTCCTCGCTCTCCAGCAGCAACACCTCCCAGCACGGTGGGTATCAGAGATGTGAGAGCAGCACCAGCTCAAGGCTTTGGGTTAAACCCCTGAGCAAACTCTACCCAAATACCTACTGGGGCTTCCACTGTGGGGGAAAGTCAGCAAATGCTGATGGACACGATTGGGCGAGTGATGCCCACGTCACGCCGAGCAGCCCACTACCATCTCCTCCAACAGCCAAGCTGTGCTGTGGCTTGGAGACCCTTGTGGGGTCAGGGCCTTTGGAAAGGACCTGGCTGGCCACCCGTCCCCATCAGCAGCTCCAGCCTGCTGCACGGGTGCTGGAGGACAAGCCGGGGGATGCACCTCTGCTGTGTCAACAGCCCCTGGCAAGACAGAGGGAAAACATGAAGTGATTTGGCTCTTCAGGAGCATTTAAGAGCCAGTCACCTGGAGGAGTTCAGTAAAGGGTGAACAGGTCTGACCTCTGGCATCTCCCTTCGCATCTCCCTACGCCCTGGCTTACTGCTAAAGCCTGTAATACAGGAGATGATTGCAAACTGTAAACTACCAACATCGCGGCTCTGACAAAGTAAGTGCATTTAGCATCTGATATTGATGTTTTATAATTAGATGTAATACAGCAGATCATTTTCCTGCCCTTGATCAATGAAACCAGGGTTGGTTTTGGGGTTGGGCTATTTTGCAGACACTCTGATTGCTGCCTAAACCAAATGGAGCGGTGCCTCGCTCAGTTCAGCAGGAACGAGCAGAGACGAGGATGTGCAAACACAGCATCCATTTAGATTTACTATCCCCGAAATATAAACAGAATATTTATTTCTGACCTTTTAAGCACTAATTCCAAATTTAATGAGGCACAATGAAGATTCCTCAGAGCCAGTCTCCATGGCTGCTTAACACCTCCGACTCTCTAATTATTACTGCAGCTTAAATAAAGGGCATTTGGTTCTGATGGACATTATTAAACACCAAACTGAGTCCAGCCTCCATTTTCTCTTGATGAAATAAAAAGCATTGCAGAGAAATCGCTGGGAGAGTTCATCCTTTAGCATCACCTCGCTCATCAGAATGGGCAGAAGCATCAAACCAGATTGTATTACGGCGCAGGCATGCCCACTAATCCGCACTGAACTCCTGTCCCCTCCCCAAATAAATACAGGCTTTCTCATTTTTTTGTCTGAAAATGGATCGGAGGCAGGAGGAAAGGAGCTGCTGTGATGTGATTTTGAAAAAAGGGTATAGGATTTGAAACCCAGATTGAATTCCAAGAGTGGCAACACACAATGAAGCCATAATTGCGCTCCTGAAAGCCACAAATAGTGTCACCCCGTTGAATTTGTCAACATACCAGAAATCTACAATATGGTTATGAAGAGCAAAAGTGTGATAATAAAAAACCTGCCTTATATTCAGATGGCACCTATAACCCAAAAGCTCTTTGGTGGCTGTGGCACAGGGGTCCCTCCAGCAGCATGGTTGGGGTAGGCCCCTCCCAATGTTCAGCAGGGCACCCGCTTGGCACCACCACCCCAAAATTGATTGAAAAGCAAAATCCTGACCCAAAACAGGGGCATGCTTTCCAGGTGAGGGCGTACAGATGCCCTCCCTGAAGCATGAGCAGCCAGGAGGCTGGCAATGCCCTGGCAGCTGCTCAGTGCCCCCTCAGGGGCTGGGACAGGAAGGATTTGGGGGCAGGGGGTCAATGCCTACATCCCATGCGCCCACAGATGGGCACGGGGCTGAGCAGACCAGCCCCCCGGGGCACAGCCTTCTGCACAGGGGAGTTGCCTCAATACACCAAGGAAAAAATCTCTGTGGGGATATAATAGCCAATAAACCTAATAAGAGGGTTTTTTCCCATCACCTATGCCTGAGACTTTCGGATGCGTAATGGATCCATGCATGCAGCTTCCAGCGTGGACTACACTATTGCGAGAAACAATCTGGATCTAATCAGCAGCCCCAGGGTAATGGGGCATGACTTACAGATTTGTTAAAAAAACCTTTCAGAACTGTCCTTTCCCTGCCTCCTGCCATTAGGAATGAAAACAAATATAACAGAGGAACCTTTTTTTAAATGTTCCCATCGCTAAGGCTAAATAAAACTCCTTGTCATTCACCTTCTGGAGCGGCAGGTCAGAGCGATGCGTTTTGTAGGGAACAGGAGAAATCACAGATTTGTCACTGCAAGAAAGAAAAAAAAAAAAGAAAAACCAAAAATCATTGCAGCTGAGTTAAAAATAGCGAAGGCGTGAGATGCCACCGCCAGCTTGGCACATCGGAGTGACAGGATGCCCGGGCGGCCGCCCCGCCGGCTGCACCCTGAGCGTGCACAAGCCCTGGGGCAGGCGAGGGTTACGGGGACACACCGAAACGGGGCCAGGCACCACAATGGGAACGGGGCTCAGCTGATGCCCAGCCACCCCGGCCCTGCTTCTGCACCCCAGAGGGGACAGGGACAGCTCTGAGGCATCCCAGGGCACTGGGTGAGGGGGCTCGTGGTGGCAGCTGGAGGATTTCCCCACTTCATGGCTTAGCTGGGAGAAATTTGGAGTGCCAAGACCTGTGCCAGGGTGGGTGGCAGCCCTGGGAGCAGCTGGAGAGAGCAGGATGGGCACACATCCTGCCCCGTGTCTCAGTGCAAGCCCCATTTCTCTGATTTTTGGGCAAGGAGTGAACAATTCCCATATCACCCACACACCCCACAGATGTTTTCATCCTACAGCTTCACCAGAGGTCTGATCCTGCCCCAGGTGTGCCCTCAGCCCACGGCTGTGCACATCCAGCTCTGCAGTGAAGCCTCTGGACAGCAGCTCCCACCTGGCTTCAGCTAAAATTCCCTGGCAATGGCAGATAATAAAACTGAGGAGAACAGTGCCCCGTGTGCTCGCCGTGTCCCCATTTACATTGTTTATCCGTAATTGTGCGGGAAGGCTCGCAGTCAGGATAGCCTCCGCCAGCTCCCACTCTTTAAGCCTCAAGGGAATTTTGCTCACAACAAAATTATTTATCAAAACCACTTTTCCACAATTTTTTAATTTTCTCTACTTGGGCTGGAAAATGCAGCTTTCCAGCCCACAGAATTACCCTGCAGCCATGAGCCTGACTGCAGACCTGAGCAGGACTGGCCTTCCTCCCCGCTGCCATCGCTGTCCTCGTCAGCTGTGGCACCGCACAAAGAGCTCGGGCAGGGAGCAGGGTGCGAAGCCTGGCTGGGCTCAGTTCAGCTCCCCTCCAAACCTCCTGCCCCCAAAATCTGCCACCCTTGCTCCAGCATCCTTGGGGACACACCAGCACCCTCCGATCAGCCCTTCGTCCCCTCTGAGCCATGCTGCCAGCCCAGAGGCACTGGGAAACTGAGGAATTTCACATAACAGGAGCCTGTTTTCTCTCAGAATAGGGAAATAAATGAGAATAAAGCACTCACCAGGCCAGGGGATCTCTGTTCTGGCACTAACTGGGTACCCTTCTCCATCCTCACGCCGCCCTCTGCCCTGCCCGACAGCCACCCCAAGTTATTAACAGCCTGGTAAACACAGCCCCTTGCTTATTACAAAGATGCCAAAACCTTCCTACTTCTTGTTCCTTCCAGTTAATGTACCATAACCGAGGATGAATTGCTATTACAAGGAACTAAAAATAAAAATGTTTCAGAGGTCATAATTGGCTTGTCTTGTTGGGCTTTTTAAGGAGCCAAAGTACCAGTTCCAGGCTATTAGCCCTAAGGTTGCAGGAGAATGGTGTAAAATATTTCTTCATTAAAACCCTACCTTCTCCATAGAGGTGTTTTTCTTTAGGGTTTTTCCCCTCCTTCCCTCTTCATTTTTTTGTTTAATTCTTTTATTTTTAAAAGATGTGTGTTATCAAATAAGCTTTAGCTAAAAGAGGGCTTCGAAGCCCAGAGGTGATATAAATAGACAGGGCTTGGTGCAGCTGGAGAACCAGCCAGAGCCTTCACTCATCTATTCAGGTCATTTTTCTACAAAACTTACATAATAATCCTCAGTCACATCTGTAATCTTGGGCCATTTCTAATAATCAGCATCAAATCTTGCTGCCCTCGGGGAGATGGTGCTCTGTGCCAGCAAGCACCCGGCGTGGGACGGGGACTGCCACCAGCGCAGGCTGCAAACCCTCTGCGAGGCAGCCAAGGCTGCCCAGGGTGCTCCTTAGGATGGGAATGATGTGGGTTTTTTTTTTTCCTTTTGAGGTTCTTTGGTGCTACTTGGTTATTAAGAGCTTTAGTTACCACCATTACCCAATTACCAGCAACAACGAGGACAAAACCAAAACCATTTACTCAGCAACTCAGCAAAACCCCTCTCTGGAAAGAAGTAGATGTTCTGCTGAGAGAGGACTGGGTGGCTTGGCACCAGCCATCCTGATGAGGATGGTGATGAGCAAAACAATAATTTCTGTTCATGTCTTTAAAATTGGCTTAAAGTCCTGTCGCTTGCAGAGCCTGATCCGACTGATCAGAGCACCTTGGGGCTGCCCTCGCCAACCGCACGGAGCCCAGCACAGCAGAGATCCCGCTGCAACCACGGCTCAGAGCAGCACAGCATTAAAATAAATAATAATACTATCAATAATGATGATGATCCATCTCTAGATAACACTGCACAGCGGGGGAAGCTCAGAAGAATTACAACAGAGCCTTTTACTCCCTGCTTTTGCACAAGGTGAAGGACGACACGTTGCTTTGTGAAACGACAACCCAACGGGTATTTACTACTTTGAGTTTGAGATTTGAAGGTTGCTGCTAGGAGAAGACTATTTCTGTTAGGTACAATTGCTATTTTTTGATAGTGTCTAGGCAATACCTTGTTAAAAAGGGCAAAACAACGGTTATTAATTACCCTAATTAACCCAATTCATAAGACACATTTGTGTGGCTGTCATGACAACTGCTTTGACTAACTTGCCAAGAATAGCTTAGCTGTCCATTCAAATAAATCCCTGATAATTACTAGTCTAGTTTACTGGGCTTCTGTGATAATAATAATTAGTGCTACTGTACAAAAGGTCGCACTAAACAGTTTATGAATGATGCATTTCGCATGGTGATTACATGAGTCATGCAGCACCCAGCACACGGACGCAGCCATGTTCCCAAGGCGGCCAGATGTGATTTGATGGGTGCCCGGGGCTGCTCTGCCTCTGGGCAGCACAGCAGGCTGAGAGGGAGAAGTCATTCATGTCAGAGGAGAAATAACCAAGAAGTTGGGTGAAACTGGGACAGCCACCAACCTGCCTCCTCGATAGCTGGGGTGCCCGTCCATCTGTCTGTCCAGCCACCACAAGCCAGGAGATGGTACTCTCCCTTTAATGAAGGCACTGCTAGACACCGAAAAGCTTCCACGCCTGACCTGTCACGTGTTGGTATCTCACCTCACCACCTCATTTCCCTCCTTTTCAATGACATAACTATGGGTCACCTCTCTGGTTTTGGCATACTTCCCCATTATTAGGTTTCAGGATCAATGAAAAAAGAGTAGTCAGGTCACCAAAGGTGACATGAGCCAGCGGTGGGTAGCTCCAGCCCTCTGCCTCCATCTTTGCAGGAAGAAACCCTCCAGCCTGCAGTTTGGGTCTCCCTACACCCAGCTGCAGCTCCAGCAGATCCCAGGGGTGCTGGCTGTCCTGTGGACATCACTCAGCCCAGCATCACTGCTCCTGAGGCCACTGTGGGTACAAGAAGAAAGGGCTACCTCCCCCAGTGCCTCCTCATGCTCCTGACATGGCTACACTTTCATTCACCTTCATAATGGGAAACCCAGTCCCATCAAATGCCACTTTTCCTCTGCTGAGTTTTGCAGGTGAAAACTGATCCGTGGGATTCCCTCTGACTGCACCTAGGCAGAGGCAAGTGGGAACAGGACTGCAACACCCCACCAACACTGCAAAATCCTGCAAAACGCTGGGCAGACCAGGCAGCGGGGCAAGGACAGAGGCAGCACGCTCCCATTTAATAGAGAGGACAGCTGCCAGCTCCGTGGACATCTATGAAATCACCCCATTTAGAATAAATTCCGATTAAATACCACATATGGTCCCTATTGCCCGCCCCTTGTTACCTATCACAAGAGGCATCTGCACGTAAACAGGGTCTTAATCTGCAAATATTTGTCTGCTACAGCATCCTCCTCGCTCACCCCCACCTGAACTTGCAATTATTCTTATTGATTGACTTTAAGAGAGCACCACGCACATGCCTCGAGCTGCCACGCGCCGAGCAAACAAGGGAGCAACGCCGGGCTCCGCTGTAATCATTACCGGGGCGAGCAATTGCCCTGTCACACATGGCAGGTTATGGCTTCAGACTGGAGGCAGCAAGGCCAGATGAACGCTTAAAACGTCGTTACAGTGTGAAAAGCGAGGATGTAGAAATGACACCTCCTTTCTCAACAAATCTGTTCCCAGAGCATCTCCCAGCTCTGCAGAGATTTCATCTCGTTAAGCCTGAAGAGTCAGTACAGCTCTCGGAGGGGGGACACGGGCTCGCGTCCTCTTCGTGTGCCAAAACAAGCTCTGATAAGGTCGTCTTCCATCTGGGGGAAGATGGATTTGAGGTTCCAAGAAGGATTTCAGTGCTGGAGCCTGAGCCCAGGCTCACCCACGCATCACCCGCAGCCCTGGCCCAAAGCATGTGCTAGAAGACGAGGTGTGTTCATCAGAGCAGCATGAGGAGAAACGAGGGGAACCTGATGCTGAGCAGAACCTTCCCCAGTTTTCCCAAGTGAAGTCTGCAGCTCAGTTCAATATGTTAGTGCCTAATGAAGGTTTCCCCCATATTCTGCAGGGTATAATCATTCTCCTCCTAATGAGCATGTGTTAATGGCATATTAATGCTGACAACAACTAAGTGTGAAGAACACGAGATGAGCATATTCCAAAATTTGTCTTTTTTTTTTTTTTTTCCACGAACAAAGGAATCCATCACACGGCTGAGTGAGCCCCAGCCCGGCGGGAGCCCATGGCTCCCACAGGGATGCTCCAGCTCGGGTCCATGGGCTCACCACAGGAAGCAGAGCCCATATGGGACCACGGCTTTGGCCTCTTACTAACCCAACCCTTGCAATTAACTGACGTACAGGGAAGGATGTCAGCCCAAGTGTGGCATTTCCCCCCAGACAGGGGACACAGACACGGCAGGGGCTGAACAAGAAAGCAGAGGAAACACTCGCAAACATCTGGAAAATCATTTCACCGGGCAGACAGGTTTGGATGCTGTTTCTAAGCCAACAGCCATGTGGATTTGATTACTAAATGTCACTGAAGCTGGGTCCCTGCCAGAGCATCCAGATGTAAATATGAATATGAAAAGTCCAGGAGGGAGCAGGTGACAGGAGTCACAGGCACAGGCACCGAGCCCCCACCCCAGTGCCCTGATGCACTCAGTTTGCATGACCGAGTTTACCTAAGCTCGCAGGTGTGGAAAAGAAAACACACAAACCAGGTGGTTTTCCTGGTGTTCATCTTTGGTTGTGAGGACAGCTCCCCAAAACCCCAACAGCTCCCCAAAAGCAGCATCAACGTGCCCCGCGGGCGCGCTGCCCACCGCCGGGCGTTGCAGGGAGGTGTGGAAGCCTAGTTCCCTAATTGTCCGACTCCCGTGTGCTCCCACCAGCACATACATTTAGATTTCCAGATCGATAATCAATGCTCGGATCAATAACAGGGAATTTAGCTACATTATAAAAACAATAAAATCAGCCAATACTGAGAAATGACTATTGAGTCCTGTGTTTTCTGTACTCACTTAGTCTAATAATGGTGAATGATATTTTCCAAGTACATTATTCAGCAATAAAACCGCCGAATTATTTGATCTCTTTCTAACCTTTATGATTCTAAGCACTCTTTTTGACCCAGATTGAATGAGGCAACATCTGCAGAGCCTTTCACAAAATTGTACTCGGCGTGCACTATTGTAGGTCCGCTGCCAAAGATAAATGTTATTATTTTAAAACCATCATCCTCCTAATAGATGAGCAAACGCAGTGCATTAGCATAGCCTGCAGAGCTCGAGCACGAGCGAGAAAATGCCAGAGGGTTTTCGCTTAATGGAATTTTACATACCTGACTTGGGATGGGTTAATGCAATCCACCAACACGGGAATTTTAAAGCCTGCCCTGTGGCATACACCTGCCATTACAAAAGGTGGTAAAATCCAACAAGCTCCAGATCCCCGTGAGAACCATGAAGGATCCATGACCAGATCTCTGGTGGCCAAGAGGGCATTGAGACGAGGACCTCATCTACACGGCTCCGACGCAGGCAGGACCAAGGCTATTTCTCTCAGACCTACACGGTGTGTTGGGTGTGCAGAGGAGGAGTGGCTGGATCACCTGTGGTGTGCTGAGGGTTTCCATCAGAGGGGGTAAGAGGTGCAATACCTGTGATGCAGGTCTGTCTGCTGCAGCACTGCCAGTCCCTGCACTCACACCTTCCCCAGCCTAATGAGAACTCACCGTAATTCCCTGTTAAACAGGGAGTCACGTCCAGGCTAAGTCCTAATCACTTGTCCAGCTGACATAAGCCATTAGTTCCTTCCAAATTTAGACTAGAAACTAGAGGGAGACACTGAAGCAAAGATGCTGTGATCTCTTCTCCGGCAAACCCTCCAACAGGTGCCATGGAAAAGCTCTGCCCCAGCAGCAACAGCGAAATCAGGAGCCATCAACAGCCTCAATGTCCCTTTGCTGAGCCCTGAGCAATGCTCTCCTGGGGACAGTGGGGACCAGGACCGCAGGGGACCCCAGGAGACAGCCTGCCTGCAGCCCTGCAAGGGTAGCACTGCCTGCGGAGCACCCCGTCCATCGCCAATTCAGAGCACGCTCTAATTTAAATTATAATTACACTTATAAGTATACAGATTACAACTATTTATGCTACAAATAAGACCATCCTGTATTTTAATTAACAGCAAATGATTGGAACTCAACTATAGCCTCTGCTGGGAACAATATCTAATACTTTATTGAAGCAAAGTCGTGCCCAGCCCTGTCGGCAGCTCGGCAGGGAAGGGGGAGCAGACAGGGCTGGGGGTCCCTCCATCCAAACACTCGCAGGGGAGTGGGAGCTGCTGTCCAAGGGGACGAGAAGTCTCCCAGGAGAAGAAGAGGGTTCCTGGCTGGAGAGCATGAAACCTGTGCAGGGAAAAGCCCCACAGCCAGGAGAGCCGGCGGACGGAGGCAGGCAGGGGCCAGAGGGCAGGCAGGGCTCTGTCCTGGCCGGATGATGGGAATTTAGGAACAACCCAAGTGGGGCACATCAGCGAGGGCAGGAACCTGGGGACCTGGGAGGCACCTGGCTGAGGAGCTTCTCTGGCTCAGAACCTCAGGAGGGACTTCAGGAGATGGCAGCTGGAAAATACGGCCCTTTCACCGAGCAGATGCACACCGGGTTATTCAAAGGCGACGTGCGCTTGGCCTTGACGATGTCTGTGCATGCAGCGTGTGCTTTACGCAAAGGAAACGACAGGGAGAAACCACAGAGTCCAAATCGCTCAATATCACAGGAGCTAATCAGGAAACTACTCCAAGAAAGGCCATAAATAGCGTACAAGACCACCCTCTTGATGTGATTTTAAAAAAAAAACAACTTACCATACAACTTTCCTTATTTAAGGGAAAATCCTCATCTGCCATGTAAATATAGTTGCAGGAGCTTTTTTTATAGACTCAACAAGTAAGAGATGCATCAGAAATATGCACCAGAAATTCAAATTTACTGAAAGGAAAACAAAATGAGTCTTTCTATTTTCAGTAAAAGTGAATCAGAAAACCCAAACCAGTTGCATAAAAACAAATTATATATATATGGGCATCTAGTTATATGATATATTATATACTGATTTACATTATTAGGTACAATAGATAATGATTCTATGCACACTTTTTATATGCTTATAAATAGGTCTTGTATATTATATAGTGTATAGTATATAACAGGTAATATTTGATATATAATATACAGTAGGTAATATATAATGATATAATCTTCATATATAGGTCTTGCCATCAAAAGAGAGGGTTTTTACTGTAAATACAACTTGGCTGCTGCTACCACACACCACAAACTGGTCCTAATTCTTCCATGGACCGTTGCAGCAAACCCCTTTGGTCCCACCTCACCAGGACCCCACTGCAGGCTGGAAAATCCTTGGAAAATCCAGAGAGGTGCGGGGACAGGGTCGCAGTTCCATATCACCCATACAAAACATACACGGTGTAGTGGTGGACTTGCCAGTGTCAGGTTCACAGGTGGGCTCGATGATCTCAAACATCTTTTCCAATCTAAATAATTCCATGAAGAAACAAAGTGTGTTGAACTCTCGGTGAGAGCTGTGGTTAAACATGAATGGGAGCTGGCGTATTCATCTCTGTTGCAAGGTATTCAAATTAATTTCTTCCAAACGGAGAGCTTGGAGCGATTACATTAGGAGACGTATAATTTGGTTAGGCTGACCTCAGAATGGAATAAAAAGCTGCTGATTTCCATAATGTTGGCCCTCGACGCTCGGAGAGGTCAGGGAACGTGCAGCGATACACAAAACACTCTGGGAGTAGTTAAGCAGAGGGATTTGTTGGGACTTGTGATTTTGAAGCACATTTGGAGGGAGCAGGGGGAGCGCGCGGGGAAGTCTCAGGTCCCCAGGAGGGACAGCGTGCCCGCTGGCTGTCCTGGCAGGGACCACAAGCTGTCCCCAGGGAGGGGACAACCAGTCACCATGTGAAGCTGAAAGCGTGGCTCCTCTCCAGCGGGCTCTGGGAGGGTAAAGGCTGCGGCTGGGAAAGGCAGAGGCAGCGATGAGAGCCCAGGCTGGTGCTCACCCATCGGGGTGCGCGTCGCAGGCACAAAAAAGTGCTGAGTTACAGTGACCTCCCAAGGAGAAAACAAGACTGGCAGCGCTCGCTGCACAGTCAGCCTTCCACGAGTCGAACGGCATCGCTGATAATGCTGTAATTATTATCTCTGCTGAAAATAAGCCTTATTTCAACAGCCTGGCATGTCTCAGCACCGCAAACTTTCTCCGGGTTGGAAATTATCTCCTTTTCTTCTTCTTTTTTTTCCCCCTCCCCTGCTCTATACACAGTATTACTCAGAAGCAAGCCAAATCCCTTCCAATTATGTATCATGACGTTTCCCCAGCGTTACACTAAAGCGAGGCCCTTCACTTCTAAATGGCATGGTTTATAACAAATTGTCTGTTATACCAGACAGAAACTGATTTCCTCCAACCCAGCATATTAAAGTGAGTACATTCATTCTGGTTGTAACACACAAAATGTGATTATAACAGACACTTTGGGGGCTTTTTAAGGCTAGCGGAGAAGAGGAGGATAAGCTGGAGGGGAAGAAAGAATTGACAAGTAGAGAAATGACAGAGAAAGAGGAACAGCCACGCTGATTTCATTTCTTACAAAACAAAAATCTTTGTGTGTTGTAGAAATGTGCTTTCGTTAACACTGCCAGATAGCCAGAGCAAAAACTGCCGGTGCTGCCTGAAACGAAAATTGCTCTATTGTGCTTAGAAAACCATTTCCTACGGCGAGGAGAACGCTTTCCAGGTAGTAAAGAGCATATCTGAAACCACCGGGGCCTTATCCTGCAACTGTTGCTCGCTCAAATAATCCCCACTGCCACGAGGAGCCCGAACGAAATCAGTGTGAGTGAGGATTATGCAGGAGTGTATCAAGGTTGGGGGATTAGACCAGGATTATCACTAAAACCAGTAATTCCCCATCTTACTGATGGTGGCCACCAGCTCAGGAGGCAGCAGCTTGCTGTGGCCATGACCACCCTGGTGTTGTGGCCGGACCTGGGTCTGGGGGCTGTTGGGCATGCAGGTCCCCAAGGACCCCAGTCCTGTTGGGGCAGTGGCTGCTCCACCTCGACCTTCTCCAGTGGGACCCACCACAGCAGCACCAGGGCAAGGTGATCCACATCCTGCACTGCTGCTCCCTTCCCTGCCACTGCCACGATGGAGCCATCCCCAACCTCCAGAGTCAGTCCTGAACCTCCATGCTAATTCCACCTTTGGACACCCAACCTCTCCAACAAGGCTCTCCCACTCCCATTGCACATCTCCTCACCTCTCCCAGGTCAGTTCTGCCTGGGACTGGCCACCACTGTGGACCCAGATGAGACCGAGGGGCAGAGCAAGCTGCCCTTCCCATGGGAATGCTCCCCACCCCAGGGCAGCACACCATGCTCCAGCACCATTTCCCAAAGCGGCACAGATTTTGGATGTAAAACTGTCTCCAAAACACAGATGCAGCCATCACACACACATTGTTTTTATTTTAAAACCATGAAGTAAAAATCCAGGCATGTAAGTGTTACCCAAGGGTGGCTGCTCTACATGCAAGTGGTGCCCCAGGGATCCCAAAGGCTCAGCATTCAGACCTCACCACCCCAATGCAACGTGCGTTTTTATCAAGGAAGCTGCCTAATGGCTCCTCATAATTTTGATTTTTAATCTCCTGGTACAATTTCCAGTAATCCACATGCAAAACCTGACAACAAGCCCTTTTGGTTTCAAAGCTGACTTCTCCTCCAGCTCAGCAGGAAGTAAAAAAAAAAGCCTCCATCAGCAGCAAAGCCTCTGACCGGCAATGCCCTTGCAGCTCCAACGTGTCCCGCTCCCCCTCCTGGAAAACAAGTCGAAATATTAACAGGGGCCAAGCCTCCTGCTGTCAGCCACCACCACCACAGCTGCTCACAAACGCTTTTGCCATCGCTGCCTACAGCCACCAGGATGATAAAAGGTCATGGGAAGGGGTCCCAGAGTGGTACCCCGGCACCCAAGGGACCACCGAACCCCCCCAGGATGTCCCCCACCACCTCCTGATGCTCTCTTGGCAGTCATGCCCTGGCACAAGCAGTGTCAGCAGCCGAGGCAGGCTCCCACCCAAAGGGAAAAGCTTTTCAAGGGTCATCTCAAACTTTTTTTGCATCCTCAGAGCGGGGTTGCAGCCCCCACAGATGCCACTGCTTAATCCTTTCTGGATCTGCAGGGAAAGGCGAGGAGCACTGACGAACCCAATTACCCACCAGCACAGCACCGCCAGCCCCGAGATCTGCCACTGCTTGTACCACAGCCACAGCACGAGAGGAAACATTTCCTGAAGCTCCACAAACAACCCATCCTTGGGGACTTTTATTTCAAAGTTCCTGACTGTTAAAGTAAATGAGCCTCACATTAAAGCCCAGCGACATTGCAGGACAGCGCGTGTCTGCGGAGGCAGACGCTTACTCCCAGCCACAGCCATCATATGCCGAGCGACACCACCAGCAACACGTTTACCTTCGTATTTTATCTTCTATCAACCGATATTTTGCCTTCTCATCAGGAAAAAGTCACTCCTAGGTGGAGCAGCAGCGATATCTCCCCGATGCTGACACCTCATAAAGGCTCCCAAGGGAAACGCCGGCAGCCTTGTCACTGGAGGCGATTCAAACCAGCCCAGACAAAGTCCCGCTGGATGCACTGCAGGGAACGGTTTGGCTCTGGAAACGCTGGGCAGGAATTGTATTTATTAACTCACCACCACCTGGAGGGGTTACAGTAGCACACTTCATGTGCATGGCACCACACCATGCCTGCTAAGGCAGCGACAGCCACGGTGGGTGCAAGGCTGTGATGCCCCTCCATGGAAGCAGCTTTTGCAGAGTTCCCGTGTGTCCCTGTGTGCCAGGACAGGGCTCCCACTCTAGTCACTGCTGAACCTCCTCACCCTCAGGCGTCACCTGGATTTTTAGGAGCCAGTAGAACCCACACCACCAGCGAGACAACTTCCCTTGCAACAGCTGGAAGCACAACATTGGGACTCTCTGCCAGAAACCATAAAAGTTCCCACCCTAAAACAAACTTCCAAGCAACTTCCAGTTGGGATTTCTTCTCCCTGTGCCCTGGCCCTGCCCTTTTGTCCAAAAGCATCCCCAGGGAGCGAGCAGATCCCTGCCAGGACATGGTGCTCTCCTGGAGAGCACCCACCCGAGAGCTGCCGGTCCCTTAGCAGGACTGAAGAGCCGCCAGCTGCCCTCCTGCGTGCTCACGGGGCTGCTGGAGGACACATTTTCAGATGCCACTCCATGGCTCTGCTTACAAGAGACAAATTTATATCTCCAGCTCTTCACAGTGCATCCCACCTGCACGAATGATGGGGAAACGGGGCGAGCTGGAGCCACAGGGAGAAGCAACGAGGGTGCACAAGGTGGTGGGGGTCTTTGGAGAGCATGTGCCACCAAACCTCAGGCGAACTGCTGTGTGGAGGAGGAACATGGGCAGCACTGCCTGTTATCAGCAGAGCAATGATGTTCCTGATGGTCCTTCCCTCCTCCCCAGCACCGCTGCCGGCGCACACTTCTGGCTAATGCCAACGTGTGATGGATTTTATGACTGAATTTTGTCTGTGGCAGTGAATCACAGCTGACAGGGAGCTCCACTGCTTGGTGCCTGCAGCAAGGCACCAGAGATGCACTCAAGATCTCTCTCCAAAGGACACTGTACCAGGAAGGCAGGAATTCCTCAGGGACCACTGTCCCAGCACCCCAACAGCAATGGTCACCCACAACCTTGGGATGCATCCCCAAGGCAGCTGGGGACACTGAGCCCCAGCTGGGACTCAGCAGAGAGCACAGGCAATCTGAGCATGGATGGGGACCCCCAATACATGATGGTGGGTGTTTCCCAGCCCCAGCTTGCCCAGGCACAGCACAAGGAGCAGGTGGCTTTGGCAGAAGCTCTTCTGCCTGATTTAACCAGACACAGGCTTATCCCAAACTGCTCTGACCCAGACTTGGATGAAAAGTCCTTGCCCTTCCTCATCAGGGCATGTGGGAGGAGCAGAGCCCGCTCAGCTCTACAGCTGGACACACGCAAGTGGAATATATGAGTGCTTATATCCAGCTCATTTCCATTCAGTCATTGCTAAGAAACTGTTACAGCTTTTATACCAACACCAGAACTTAAATCGAGCTTTAATTCTCTGGACCAGCACTGGGTTGTTCCCACCATACCCTCCCAAACGCCGGCGGGCTCCCAGCCCCGCGGCCACAGGCAGCCGTGCTGGGACACTCGTGTAGCAGATGTCTCCTCACAGCATCTCAGCAGGTCACCTTGACAAGGCAACACCACACGGTGAGGAGCCAGCACACACGAGGGCAGGAGAGGCTCGACACGCCGGGTGGGCAGAGGAAGGCCAAGCGCCCACGATCTGTCATGGAGATCCCAAGAACCTGGCCATTAAAAGCTGTGCCTCTGCTCTGAGTGACCAGCATTTGGGCTGGGAGAACCCCAAAACTGGGCCAACACCAGTAAGTGACCTCTCAGAAGCCGATTATGTAGCCTTAGTGGAGGTTAAACACCAGGGTTCAGCGAGTGTTTGGCCAGTACAAAGGCTGCAGGACAGGCCCACGAGCACCAGCCCTCTCCAGGAGCCCCGCAGACCTGCGCAGAGGGCCAGGCTCTGCTCGCCGTAGCACAAGTACAAATCTGCAGCAGCTCCAGTCTCTTCAGCAGCATAATTTTGCATTTACACCAGCACACTGAACGCCAAACAGAGCAAGCCATAAATATTTTAGCTGTTTTTTCAGCTTTGTTATTCTGTTCAAAGCAAGAAACATGACAAACCTTTGATTGTTTTGCTTAATACCAAACAATAATTCAAAGAGAGACAAACAAGCAACATTAAATGATGCCTGTGATGTACAGGAAAGCCGATGAATTAGAAGAACCTGATGAGGATGGGGCGGATGGGAGCAGCCCCTTTCCCTGCCTTCGGCAGGCACCACACATCCTTCCCACGCTGGCCAGCACATGGCGAGGGGACAGCGCTGGACACCGGTCACACCAGGGCATCTGGCACCGCCTGTATCCCCAGCACAACCCGCTGCCTGCAGAGCAACCGCCACCAACACCACTTCCAACAACCTTCCACAAAACTCCTGCGAAGGCGATGAGTGTTTCCTCCCTTGAGCATCACCACACTCAAAATCCACTCACAGAGCAGCCACCTCCAGCCTCCCAGCAGCACAGAGACAGCCTGGCCTGGCCCACCCACGCTGGCATCCCTGCCTGGGCACTTCTGAGGGTCTCTGCCATGTCTGGGGGTGAAACACCCACCCACGACCACATGTCAAGGCTGCCCCAGAACCCTCAGGGTGGGTGTCCACCACTCCTCCCTGCTCCATCCCTCCCTCACCCCGGGGTGTCCAACACACCCGCTGCCCGTTTGCTCTACACACCCTTTCAGCAGCGCTTACACCAACAGACCCACGCGCCGCGGTCCAGGTGCAAACCCATCACCGCCGCGGCGGCAGCGTGGGCTGCCCGCCCGCACTCACCTCCGGCAGCGGCATCCCGTTGATGATGAGGTCGGGCTGCTGGGGGCTCTGCCCCGTGAAGGTGTGATGGTAAATGTGGTTGGAGCCGGCGTTCCTGTTGTTCTGGCTCTCCACGTTGAGGAAGGTGCTTTCGGAGCGGCGGCAGCCCAGCGGCAGGGTCTGCTGGTGGTAGTCGAAGTAGTTGAGGGATGAAGTGAGAGAGGAGCAGCTCACAACGTTCATTTTATCCGTCTCCTCCACATCCCGCGGTACCAGGCGGATATCATTCTTGCTGATTTTCTTCTTCTTGCTTGATTTCTTTTGATGCCCGTAGGAGTATTCTGCGATTCTGGGGGATAGAATGGAAATGAATAGCTGAGAGCATCCCAAACCCTGCCCCGCTAAATACACACGCAGGAACCCGGAGGGCTTGGCCCCCATCTCCATGTAGGCTTCTTAGTCATGCACATTACGTCATGCTTTGGGTCTGGTGGCACGACACAATCTTTAGCTTATTTTCATATTTATAATGCTTTCAGGTCAACTATGAAAAATAATGGGAAGGAATCGTGCCTCTGTTTTGGTTTTTTTTTTTTTCCCTAGTGTTTGTAACTGCTGATATTTAGTTACTAGCAGTAAAGTCCAGCCTGCAGAAGAGAAAAATGGAGATGTTAAAATCCATGAACTGAAAAGGGTACCTGCATTCATTTCCATGTGTAATAAGGATTTTAAGTGATTTAATTTGGTCCTCGTAATCAAAATTCAAAATGAATAGGGGATTTTTTTTCCCCAGTTCATTTTCCATAGCAGTAAATAAAGCAGACCCAGAAGCAGTCCTAGCTGGCAAGCTCTATTCTCTCACACTCCAAAGGCTGTTTGTTTATTAATGCTTTATCCAAATTGCTGGTGTTTTGACTATCTCCTGATAATACCTGATAACTCCAAATCTTTTCTCCAACCGCATCCTATTCCTCCCTCACCCCTCGACATGCACACCCCCTTCTGCTAGGAAATGCTTTTGCCTTCTAGAAATCCGAGAACAACAACTGTGTTTTGCAAAGAGAAATGATCCTTTTTGACCTTTTTTCTTTTTTTTTTTTACTGCAAGCTCATTTTTCTCTGCCTTTCTCTCCCTCTTTGCTTCCCACCTGCCAAAAGAACCAACTGATGAAGTGCCTTGTTTGCCTTCTGCAAAACACCGGAGGAAAAAAGTTACCATAAAACACCACCCGTGCAGATAACAGCAAATATGACTGCACCATGCATTAACTGGGTATGCTCAGCTCAGAGTCACTGTGGCTCCTCTTTCCATAGGGAGCAACACAGCCCCAGCCAATGCCCCACAGATGAATCTGTACGTGCACAGCACTGAGCAGCTCAGTATTTCCCAGGGAAGCACATCAAATGCTACCCACAGTCAGAAATACACATTTGAAAGTCAAGACTCTGCTCCTCTTTGTGTTATGATAACAGCATTAAAAAAAATAATAATAAAAGGAAAAAAAAATCCAATAGCTGCAACAGAAATAATAGGATGAATAAATAATGCAGTTTATCTAGAAAGGCAAATATTGGACAAATATTCTTGTTCCAGAAAGCCAATTGCCTGAGCATGAAAATGCCACCAAGTCAAACAGCTCACATATAACCTTGTGTGTCTCATAAATTAACTCATTTTATGAAGACTCTCCAGCAGCTGTTCTGAAGAACCTCTACACTACAGCACTGCAAAGCCTGAAGGCACGCACCCAGCGCAGGGAGAGGGTGCCCCATGGTCACAGCCGCTGCTGAGCCGACCTGGTGCCTCTCCATCTCTGCAGATGACTTCTCCTGCTCAGATGCACACTGATAACAGCCCCAGAGCACGCAAATACATCAGGGGAGGGCAGGGATTCCTGTTGTGCCAACAATCTATATGCTGCTGACTCGTCTAACAATGCTTGATGAAGCTTTAATTGTTTTGTTTACCTAAATGTTTAAGTTTGGCAAAGCGAGAGCCCAATTATTTCCTGCAGGCATTCATTTTGCTGTCCTTTCTCTATTGACCAATTATTTAATTAAACTGCACTTCATTAATCCCTAAGCCATCACAGTAAACCCAGGGCTTATACATATGTGTGAAGCTGCTGGGGGCACCACCACAACGTGATTTTTATCCATTCAGGTCCTATTCTCATTTAATGGGCCGAGCTGGCAAGAAATCTGGTAGATGAGCTTTCACTTGAAGCTAGCCATCCCATAATACAGCACAGACCGACCTTTATTCGCAGATGATTTTTCCCCCCATCCAGCAAAAAGGCTTATAAAGGCACTTTAGGCTGTGGAAACAGGATATAAAACCCAAACTCTCCGGCATTACTTCTGCGTAAATAAAAGTTTAAAGCCCGCACATCCCCCCGCGCCGCAGAGCAGCCGGGGGCCAGCGCGCGTTTCCAAGGGAGAGCAAAATTAATTTCCATCCCTCCCCTCTGAAACCACTCGGTGCCAAAGGAATGGAGAAGTCATGGCTATTTCACTAGTAACAGGATTAAACCATTTATGAGGCATTGCAGCTGCTCTTTTATGGCATCTGATTGATATTCATGTGTGGTTAGCATTTGTCTCCTAACTTGTGTAACACAGAGAATAGTAAAAGAGAGACAATAATCGCCGGGCTGTTACATATTCAGGGGACTGGATTTCCCCTATCAGCCTTTCAGCGGCTCTGGGCGCGGGGCTGACCTCCCCTCCGGCATTTCGGACCCAAGAACACGGATGCAGCCAGAGCAAAATAATGCAGAAACGCTGCAAAAACCCTCTCACACCCCATCGCTCCCAACCCAACCACCCGCCCCGGGTGCTGGAGTGGCACATTGGGGGAAAAACGGCTGATTTTTGTCACTATTTGATCCAGTTGGCCCCATGCTCAGCCGTGGCCGGGAGCCGCATCGGGCGCACAATAAGCTCTTTTGAACGGCGAGCGAGGGCTTATGGATGCCACCGCGGCTCCTAGCCCCGTCTGCTGCGAGGATGCTGGGTGGAGGGGGGCTTTCCCCCCCTCACCAACCCAGAGAGGGGGCTGCCCAGGGGACCCAGCCATGGGTTGGGCTATAAAACGGTGCTCCCCGCTTCCTGCGACGGAGCGCGTAAGACCAGGGATGCTGCAACAGATTGTCAAACGGCGCGATTCAGGCGATCCGTTCCTCGGCGCCGGTCTCTGCTCTCTTCCCAGAGAACAATTTTTTAAAGCTTCACAGGAAATTTTCTTAGAGGGATGGGAACCTCACTTTTATACCTAAAGCAAACCTACCCCCCCACACACCCCCTCCCCCCTCCAAGCATACAGCACCAAAGGGAAAAGTAACTGTGATGGCAAAAATCAGAGCAGACGTGGCAGGTGCACAGAAACAAAGATGTCTTTACCTGCAGTTGTAGGTCCTGATCTCCTTGTTATCCCTCTTGCACTTGACTGCCACGAAGATCATGGTGACAAAAAGAATGGCTGCGATAGACCCCAGGGCAATAATGAAAATCAGGGAGAGGTTAACAGATCCTATGGACTCCTGGGCATCCAGGGCTGGGGACAGGTATATCAAAATCAAGGCGGAAGCCGAGAGAGATGTTTTTCCATGGTCGTGAGCCACCACGATCAGCTCGTAGGCTGTCTTTGCGTTCTCCCCAAAGGCTCTGGTGGTCCTTATCTCTCCATTGACCTGGTCTATCTCAAAAAATCCTCTGTCTCCTTCCACCATTTCATAGGAAAGTCTGCCATTTTCACCCTCATCATAGTCGTCTGCCTTGACCACCGTCACCAAGTAGCCGACCCCTGCGTTCCTGGGGATGTACACCTCCGCGGTCCCGTTGACCAGCGGCGGGGCCGTGATCACAGGCGTGTTGTCATTGACAT
Organism: Caprimulgus europaeus; assembly: GCA_907165065.1. The sequence continues at coordinate 15,726,275 of OU015538.1, read as the reverse complement.
CCAGGACAATCACTCTCACGGTGGCATTGCTCTGCAGAGAGGGATTACCCCCATCTTTTGCCAAGACCTTGAACTCAAAGGCCTTCGTCTGTTCATGATTGAAGGACCTCAAAGCATAGATATCTCCAGAGTTGGGGTTGATGGAGACGTAGGTGAAGACAGGCATGTCCCTGACTTGGGAGGGCACGATCTGGTAGGAGACACTGCCATTGAGGCCCAGGTCAGGGTCCCTGGCCGAGACTGAGAGGAGGTAGGCCCCCGGGGTGTTGTTCTCCTGCACAATGACCTGGTAATAAGGCTTGGAGAAGTGGGGATGGTTGTCATTCTCATCAGTGATCTTGACAGTAAAGGACTTGGTGGCCTGCAGGGAGGGGACGCCATTGTCCTTGGCTTGGATGGTGAGGTTGTACTGGTCCCTCTGCTCCCGGTCCAGCCGCCCATCCACCAGGATGGTGGAGAAGCTCTCGTACTCCTGGAGCCGGAAAGGCACGTTGCCCAGGAGCTTGCACTGCACCCGCCCGTTGGCCCCAGAGTCACGGTCCGAGACCCGCACCAGGGCGATGACGTACCCCGGCGGGGCGTTCTCGCTCACCTCCACCAGCTCGCTGTTGACGGAGAGCAGGTTGATGAGGGGCGGGTTGTCATTGGCATCCTGGATGCTGACAGTCACTTTGCAATGGGCAGGGATGGAGTTAGGCCCCAAGTCCTTGGCCTGCACATCCAGCTCGTAGACGTGACCCTCCTCATAGTCGATAGCACCGCTCACCGTGATGAGGCCACTCTGGGGGTCGATCTGGAAGAGCTCCCGGGCCCGCTCGGAGACGTAGCTGTGGAAAGAGTAGAGGACCTGGCCGTTGGTGCCCTCGTCCGGGTCAGAGGCGTTGAGGCGGATGACGGGCGTACCTGGCGGGGCATTTTCAGGCACACTGACGGTGTAGGCCGGCTCCTCGAAGAGCGGGTTGTTGTCATTGGAGTCGATGACGCGGATGCTGAGCTCCACCGTGCCGAAGTTGGGCGGGTCACCACCGTCCAGTGCCGTGATCACGTAGCTGTAGTGGGACTGGGTCTCGCGATCCAGGCTCTTCTCCACCACCAGCTCAGCAAAGCGGGACCCATCACCCCGTGTCTTGGTCTCCAGCCCAAAGAGGTCATTGGGGGTGATCTCATAGCTCTGCACACCAAAGCTGCCTGAGTCCGGGTCGTAGGCACTCTCCAGAGGCACCCGTGTGCCGGGGCTGGCTGTCTCCGAGATCTCCAGCTCGATCTGGTCGGTGGGAAAGCTGGGTGCGTTGTCGTTGAGGTCCTTGATCTCCAGCTTGATCACGCAGATCTCCATGGAGCTGGACATCACCTCCAGTGAGATGACGCACTTGGGGCTCTGCCGGCACAGCAGGTCCCGGTCAATCTTCTGCTTGGTCACCAGCAGCCCAGACCCGGGGCTGATGTCCACCAGGTGGGGGGCCGAGTTGGAGACCACCCGGAAGGCAGTGGGCTGCCGGGGGTCCAGCACGAAACCGGCGTCCCGGGCGTCCTTGGCGACGTTGGCGATCACTGTGCCGGCCCGCTGCTCCTCCTCCACCGAGTACTTGAGGTTGACGAGGGCCCCGGCGCCGGCCCACAGCAGGGCGGCCCCCAGCAGCGCCGGGAGAGCCCCCATCGCCGCCGCGCCCCGACGGCCTCTGCCCGCCCGCCTCAGGGGCCCGCCGCCCTCATGCGGGCAGAGCCCACCGGGCCGTCCCGGCGGCGCTGGCGGCGGCGGCGGCGGGCGGGTGCAGGCACCGGAGCCGCGGTCCCCCGCACCAACGCCGCCCGCTCAGGCGCTCCGAGCCGCCCGCGCCGCGGAGGGGCCGGGCATGGCGCGCGGGAGCGGGAGACGGAGCGGAGTGCCGCGCCGAGCGGTGCCGAGACGAGACGAGCGGTCCCGAGCCGAGCCGCGCCGAGCCGACCTGTGCCGTGCTGAGCCGTGCCGTGCCGAGCCAAGCCGAGCCGAACCGAGCCCGCTCCCGCCGGCGCTCGCTGCGGCGGCCGCACGCCACTGCCCGCAGTCCGGAGCGCCGGCGGGCGGCGCGAGGGCGGGCGGTGCGCGGGCGGGCGACGGTGAGCTCAGGCCAATGGACGCTCGGGGGCGGGGCCGGAGCGCTGCGCTTCCGCCAATGGGACCGCACTGAGCCGCGCTGCCGGGCGGAGGGGCGGGGCCGGGGCGGAGCGCGCGGAGCGGCGCGGCCGGGAGCGGAGCGCGGAGCTGGGGCTGGTTCCGCCGGTTCATTCTTCAGCGCCGCGGGCGTGCACAAGGCGGCGGCGGGCCCCTGCGGGCACCAGGGCGGGAGCCGGGCACGGGAGTCATCAGGCCCGCGCTGAGCGCCCCAGGCCCCTTCAGTTGCCTTTCCCTCGGGACAGGAGTGAGCCCGCCCCGCACCGGCTGCACCGCACCGCGAGGGAGCTGGAGCGGGGCCCGGGACCGCCAGGCTCTCCCGGGCGGCTCCAGCGCCGGCAGCGCTCGCTGCTCACTGCTCATTACGGGGCAAAGCACCGTGGTACCGTCTTCTTTTAAAAATGAAATAAAACTCCCGCTGCCCCTGTGCTGGTGCCTTACCCCGCGTCTCCGCGCACGGCACTCGCGTTCCTGCGGTCCCATTAAAAGGGGGACCGGGAGGATGTCACCATGTCCCGGGCACGGTGCTGCCCCCGGCGGGTTGCCCGGAGCCTTTCGGCTGCGAACTTCCCGACACGCCGTTCCCCACCTCACCCCCAGCCCTGAGATTGTAAGAGCGGCCGGGTGCCGGCGCGTCCCTGCGGCACACCGCCCCGGGAGCCCGCCGATCGATAGCGGCGAGTCGGCGCCGCGGCGGGGAGGTAGCGGGACGGGGGCGTCCAGTCGGAGCTGCTGTGGCACAGGCCCCGTCGGGGCGGTGGGCGGTGCGAGCCGACGCCTCGCCCGTGCAGCCGCCCCTCGGAGGCAGCCCGGGTACCCCCCGCGGCGGCGGCCCCGGCCCCTCCCGGCTCCCCCGGGCTCCTCCCGGCCCCTCCCAGCCCGGCCGCGCCGTCGGGCCCCGCCGCGCCTTCCCAGGCACAAGGGCGCCATCTAGCGGCCAACGCGGGCGGAGCGGGGAGGCGGAGCGGCGGAGTCCGGCCGGGACCGTGCACGGCGGAGCGGGGAACCGGCCCGGCCCTTTGCAGGCACACAGGGGGAGTTGACTCGGCGGCTCCGGGGCGGGACAGCACGGACACGGGCCACCACCCTGCTGGACGGACCCACGGACGGTGACGGGGACACCACTCCTTCCAGGGACCCCACCCCCTCCAGGGACACCATCCCACGGGACACCATCCATCCACGGACACCGTCCCCCGGGACACCATCCGTCCAGGAACACCACCCCCTCCAGGGACACCATGCCCCGGGACACCCGAGGGGATCCCAGCTCCTCTCCGGGGGACACGGGAGGGGCGCAGGGTCCCTCTGCTCCAGGCTGCCGTGTCCCGGAGGAGCAGAAGCACAAGCCAGCGAAGAAAAGAGCCTTTACCGGGCGTTTGTTCCCCTCTCCGGGAAACAGCAGCGTGGGTCGCCGTGACCCACGGGGGAGTGGAGAGAGAGGGGACACGGGGAGGCGGCAGGCGGCGACGGTGTGAGCGGGCAAACCCTCCGTTCGTGAAGTCTTCCTTGGAAAAATTAATTCTGATGACTTGAACTGTGCCATGTGGATTGAAAACCTGGCTGAAGGATCATAAACAAAGGGTAATTAGAAACAGGGGGAGGTGTTTATGGGGTACTGCAGGGATCTAGGTTAGGTCTGCTCTCGTTTAATACCCTCATTAATGACCTGGAAAGAGGGAGTCAACTACACATTAATGAATTTGGCAGATGATGCTATATTGGGAGGTGCTGTGAGCTCCAGCAAGCATAGAAAATTAACACAAAAAGGGCCTAGTGAGATTAGAAACATGGGCAGGAAACAGCAAAAGGAGCTGGGGCCTTGGACCAGCACGAGCGAGTGCAGCTGGAGGGAAATGTGAGAAGGAACTGACAGCAGAAGGGACAGCGATGGCTGAGCCAGCACTGGAGCAACACCCCAGTGAAGGGCCAGGGGCTGGGGGACAGCGAGGGGACCCAGGGGGCTGCTGTGCATAGGGACAGCAGGGACGGGTCACCCACGGGTGTCTGGGGATGGCGTGGAGGTGCTGGGAGGCTCAGGTGTGGCCGGAGCACCCTCGGCGCAGACGCGTTGGCGGCGGTTCAGAGGGAAGCCACAGAAATGATCAAAGGCACGGAGAGACTGATTTCTGAAGGAAGATTAAAAGGCTTAAATATATATATTGCTTGGCTAAGAGCTGTCCGTGGGGAGACAAACTAAGAGCCTTACAGACCTGGTTGGTGTAAATAGAGAGGGAGGGAAGGAATTATTTAATAGAGTACAAGGAGCATCACCAGAAGGGATGACAGGAAATGAAGAAATGGAGCATTTAGGTTGAATGTCACAGGGGAAAAAATCCCCTCTGCTGACAGCGAAAATTATGAGGCTGCGATGTGGTTCCCTGGAGGGAGAAAGTTCTGTGGCTTGAGATATTTAAAACCAGACAGGATCAGTCTGAATATAAAGGCGCCTGGGATGAGCCACTGGCAGGGGATGTGCAGAGGAGCGAGAGCTGGGCAGGGACGCACCTCATTTTCCAGCTCTTTTCCACTGAAATATTTCTTTATATATTACATATATAAAAGATCTGCATTTTTTATTCATTGTATATATGTATTTCTGCTGCTGTAAAGGAAATCACTGACATGATTAATGCTGTGCCAGGCACCTTGTAGCTGGGCAGGGCTGAAAAGGCCCTGAAATCAGATAAACTTCACCTCCATTTAGTTCTGGAGCGGGATGAGAGGGTGTTAAGTGACTGGCACGAGGTTGCTGAGCTGGTCCATGGTGCATAACCCCAGTGCTGGTGTCCCTGTGCAGTGTGATGTGCCCTGGAGCACAAGGTCTCCTGCAAGTTTGGCTTCTGTAGAGCATCTCATATCTCAATGGCTTTCTGCTTTCTGCTTTCACTCTCCAGGTGACCAAGGAGAAGCCAGCCCACAGCTGGCCAGCTGCATGGCCCACATAACCTTGGTGAACACTCCATCCTTTCACTTCCAGCTAACGCTCGGTTTGCCAGAGGCTGTGACGGGATCCCTTTGGAGAAAACAGGCATCGATCGCAGCCCCACCCCTCCCCATCTCCCGCCTCACTGGAGGTCTGTGAGTGCTGTCAACAAAATGGATTAATCGTCCTATTATCAGTTCAGATGGATGGCCAGGGTGAAGAGAAAACATCGCGTCCCAGGGAACTCAAGTAGGCACATTAATAAAGATGCCACACGTTGGCTCTGAAATCTAAAAGCTTTGCTCCACTCCCTGCAACACAATTAGTTTATCCAAAGCTCAACACTCCCGTCGCAATGCGCCTGCTGATGTCCCTAGCACCAGTGTGTGGTGGCCTGGCTGGGAGGGAGGCAGCTGGTGGCATGATGGTCCCTGTGTCCTCCTTGGCCAAACCCCCTGCAAGAGCTCTCCATGCAAGACAGCAGCCCACTTCGTACCCTGTCCTCCAGTTGTGCTGCCAGTGGGGAGCTGCACCATCCCCCTTGGTGCCCACTGGCTCCCCTCAGCATCAGGGTGGGGGTCCAGAGGGGCCAGTGGGCCAGCCCAGCCCTGACCCTCACAGCTGAGGAGCTGCTGTGCCAGGGCAGCACTGTGGCTTGTCACTCAGCCAGCTGGTTGATGGGTACAGGCAGTGTATAACAAAGATACTGGTTCTGGTTCTGCCCACGCTGTAAAATAAGGAAAGCTTCTAATTAAAAGCAAGTGGTGCAGCTTGCAGCCCTTTGTTTGAGCGCTAATGTGAGTGACTTTCCTTTCCAGCCCAGTATTTATAGCTGTCTCTCTCATACCTGTCAAAAAGTAAATCTCAGGATCTAAAACGTGTATATTTAAAACTACAGTATCAGCAGGCTGTCAAGCCTGGAGTTTTTTATTAAACATTCCTTGCACAGGAGGTGAGGGGAAAGGACAAGTACGGGAAGAGGCCAGCAAAGCCACCACCAGCAGACAGGGCAGCGACAGCCTCAGCTCCTGCCTGTCCTCCCTGCCGCTCCAGGGATGCATGGCTGCAGAGGCTGGTGGGCATCGGGGGCTCGACACATGCCCTGCATCCCTCTACAGCAAAGGCTCTGCCTCACTGGTACCCACCCTGCCTGCTGGTGCCCACCCCAGCTGCTGGTACCCACCCTGGATGCTGGTACTCACCTCGGCTGCTGGTAACCACCCTGGATGCTGGTACTCACCTCAGCTGCTGGTGCCCACCCCAGCTGCTGGTACCCACCCTGGATGCTGGTACTCACCTCGGCTGCTGGTAACCACCCTGGATGCTGGTACTCACCTCAGCTGCTGGTACCCACCCTGGATGCTGGTACCCACCTCAGCTGGTGGTACCCACCTGGATGCTGGTACCCACCTCGGCTGGTGGTACCCACCCACACCCCAGCTGCTGGTACCCAAGCATCCTCTGCTACAGCAAGAGAGGAAGCAAAGCCCACTCAGACCCAGCTCCTCCAGCACCCCATTTCTCCAGGTGCAGTGCAGAACTGGAGAAAACATGCACAAAATAATATGAAATATTGAAATTTGTTTTAAACATAAAAGTGGGACTTTATCTTTTTAATTTTTCAGAAGCTTTCTTTTAATTTCACATTTCTGAAGTGTTGTTTTTCCTCTTTTCCAGCACCTTTTACTTTTAGCTACTAGGTGAAGTAAAATAAATGATGTAGGTTTATTTTTTTCCTTTCTTTGCTTATTCAGTTCTGCAAAACTTGAAAGCTTTTCAAAGCATCTGGGTGTCGGGAGTTACAGTTTAGGTTTGTGCTTTTTTTTTTATCCTCTAGCAATGTTTCTAATATCACAGAAAACTAGAAAAAAACTGTAGCTTAGAAAAAGGAAATGAAGAAATAGGAAAACTCGGAGCAAATTCCCTAGACCATTCAGCCATCAAACATCTGCTGTGTGTGGAGAAAGGGAAGACCTACAAAGGAGAAAAATACAATATTTTATATTTGAGGGGGTGTTTGGAAAACAAGACAAAATATTCAGCTTAGAATTAAACACACAATATTTTTTTCATATCATGTGGGAATTCATGGCCATGCTCATGAGGTTTTGGAGCAAGGACAGCCTGGCCAGCTCTGCTTACCAGCCCTCTAAGAGCCAAACTTTATCGAGCATCCGCGGGACTTGCAGACATCTGTCCATGTAACTCTGTTGACAGTTTGCACATAATGCAGATAAGGGACCGCTGCTGTAAAATATTGAGTCTTTAGACTATAAAAAACTGTCTTTCTAAGCTGAAATCTAACTTTATTTGTACTCCAGCAATTCCATCCAAGTCAGCAGGGTTTCCTGGCTGTTAGCAAGGGCAGCGTCTGGCACGCTCCTTCCACAGGCGAGGTGAAAGTGCCAAAGAGAGGACAGCATCGCTCTGAGGAATTCGATAAACTCCTATCACTCAATAGTTTAATTCACTTTTACTGATGCAGCATCTTTTATCAAAGATTACATAATGCTGAATAATCATGAAGCACATAATGCAGAGCCAGACAGGCAGTTATAATCAGATTTAAAGCCTAGATTTAAAAAGTGGCAGGTGCAGGGCTAATTCTCCGCTCCCTCACTGGTACTGGTCCAGTGTAAGCCCGCTAGAGCCACTCCTGATTTACACAGCAAAACGTGGGGACTGGGGAGAAAGAATAGGATGGTGTTTTCAGGAGGTACCTGAGGAACGAGGCAGGAGCAGCCCCATGCGATGGCAGCGCAGGACACGGCATCGCTGCATGCGATGGGCAGCCAAGGACTGGGCGGGGGCTGGCTCTCAGCAATGTGCACCGGGCAGCATTAAGGCAGCCAAGCATCATCAACCGCTCTCTGTCCAGTGCAGTCCATTAAGATGTGAAGCAAAAAATGCTGTGTGATCCAGGGGGCCGTTAGATGCAGCTTTTCCCCCCACCTCACTGGCCCATGTCCTGCCGGCTGCTGCCAGTGTTCATTGCCTGGCGGCTACTCGATGCCCTGTGGCAGAATGCGCTGGTTCTCAGGCCACGTTATGACAAGCTCCTGCTGTAACAGGCATCTCTGTGGCTGTGTCAGCAGAGAGGCTGGCACCCAGTGGGGTGGGGAGATGCACCCACTTGGGCAGGAGACCCACAGTGAGAGCTGCTGAGAGAGCTGGTCCCACCACAGCCAAGCTTGGCGTCAAGCACCAAACAGCATCCTCACAGGTGACTGACAGCCCACTTACAGTCTGCTGCAGGTTCACACCAAAAGATTATGTAGTTTGATTAATTTAATCCCATATCTTACAAGAAAAGCTGACCTGAGGTCTGGAAAGGGCTGCTGGTCACTCTCCCAGATGCTCACCAACCCCTCAGGCACAGCAGCACACCTGCATCTGCCCGCCCGCGGGGAGACACGTGTTTCAGCCGTGCTGGCTAAATATTTCCCATGCAATCAATTCCAGCGTATAAAACCATCAAAGAGGATAACCTTGTGATCAAATGGCCAACAGAGAAAAGTGCTTAATATTATCCACTCCAGATAATGAGCTGTATATTCCAGCGCCGGCCCCAAACACACATCACCATGCACTAAATGCCATGCAATTGCCTGCACAACAAGTTAAGGAAAGATTAAAAGCGAGGAGGAGAGAAGAGGGAGGGTAGAAAAGGAAATTGCAATCTGTGCCATCAGGGCGTGCAGGAGCAGAGCTGGGGAGCGCTGCAATGCAGTTGAGTGCACAATTGCCTGGTGGACCTTCAGGACGGCGCGTTGGACGCCTGCCTGGATTTACAAACCGTGCGTGCTGGTACCCACACAGGTGAAGAACAGACGGCCTCAGGGTTTACAAGACAGCAATGCCATGGATGAATTAAGAGGCAACCAAACTTCTCTCTGCAGGAGATCCGCCTGCTGGCGAAGGTTATGCTAGGTGATGGGAGAATCTCTGCTCTTCCTACCCTGCTTACAAGTAACACATCTTAATTCAGGCTCCGAGTCCCTGCATGGACAAACAGATTGTGAAGGTCAGGGGAATAGAGACACCCGGGGAAGGACAGTGATTTAGTGAAACAGGGCAGTGCAATGTCTCTGGTCTGAACGGCTTCATGGCTAACGCACAGAGCTTAGCAAACTGCACAGCCACACCAGCAACAAACATTCCATCTTTCAAAACAGTCATGAATACACCTACATCAATTATTCTACATTTTTCTTTCTATTTTTCTCCCCCCTTGCATGCTACTTAGTCTGCTGATGACTCTGTGGGATGGGAAAGAGACTGCAATGCTTCCTCCTTCCAGCAGAAATTAGATACCTGGCACTGGTGGAGAGCTGACAGCTCCCAAACACTCACTTGGTTTTACACCCAAGCCACAAGCCTCCTGCCCAGCACACCAACAGGGAGAGCACATTTCTGGGATATACAGCCTCCTGCCACAGCGCTGAACACCAGCTGGGAGATCTTGGCAGCACTACTCAGCTGGTGTGATTTGCCCCGACTCTGGAGCGGCAAATGGAGATGTGTAGCACCAGCTGAGGAGCAGCCACAGGGCTGGGACCAGGCTCCAGCTTCATCCCACCAAGGGATTCCCACATTGAGGAATCTGGCTCTGGTTCCTCGCTGCACCCTGCGGTTCAGCATTTCAGACATTACCAGTGTCCTACACCCGGCAGTTAGCAGTGCAGGCACTGGTCCCGGCGTGCTTCCCTCCTCCCCAGCACCCCCTGCCACTTCTGCAACTGCAGATGTAGGGAAATTGCAGGATGCACCCATCCAAACAGCATCACCGTCACATGGACCATTTTCAGGCACCAAACAGATCCTCACGGTACGGCGCCCGCCTGTGCTGTCTGCGGCGAGCCTGATGTTCCCGCACCGCAACACAGCCGGGCTGCTGGTGACGTTTCGGCAGAGAGCTCGGAGATGTGAATGTCAGGGAAAGGGTTTTGTCACATAACATTACCTAGGAGCGAAGGGAGAAAAGGCTAGAAAAATGCCTAACAATTGCTGTAATTATGGCCTCTTCAAATGGCTACATGATGTCAGACACGGCGCGGGGGAAAGGGCTGGCATAGCTTATCATAACTGAACCGGGGCGGATGCTGTTCCAAGCCAGTGATTAATGGTCTGCTAGGATTTGTTTTGGCATGCCGAAAACCCGAGCACGGTGTCTCAGAAAGATGCCAGATGGACAGCCCGGAGCAGAGCCCCCCGGCCAGCCGCCGGCACGCCGCAGAGCAGGTGCTGGCAACGCCAATGCTGGCGCGGGTGGTCACCCCGAACCGAGCCGTGCTCGCTCCTCATTTGTGGGGTAACTGCATCCCAGAATTGCCTCGACTGGAAAAGCCCTTTAAGATCATCAAGTTCAATCATTAACCCAACACTGACAAGTCCCCGACTGACCCATGTCCCTCAGCACTGTGTCTACACGACTCTTCAATCCCTCCAGGGATGGGGACTCCACCACTGCCCTGGGCAACCCCTTCCAATGCCTCAGAACCCTTTCAGCAAAGAAATTCTTCCTCACATCCAATCTCAACTGCCCTGGGCACAACCTGAGGCCATTTCCTCTTGTCCTGTCACTTGTTCCTTGATTGAACAGACCCACCCCCACCTCTCTACACCCTCCTTTCAGACAGTTGTAGAGAGCCAGAAGGTCTCCCCTCAACCTCCTTTTCTCCAGGAAATATAGTGCAGGGGATGAGCCTTGCCCTGGGAAACCCACCTGCCTGATCATGGTGTCTCCCCTGCCAGGTGAGTGTGGCAGGGACTGGCTCCTGCTGCTGCCCCAGGCCCCAGCACTCCTCAAGCTGTGCCTGGAGCCTTGCAGAGCAGGCGTGAGGCCAGATGTGACAGCCAGCATGCAGGCAGGACTGCTGGCCCCCGACTCCCACAGCACAAGCAGCTGAAGAGCACGAGGACATGAAGGCAGCCTTGTCACCAGCCTTGCATTGAGTGCATGTCCACAACAAATTCCTGGAGCCACCCAACTGCTGTGGAGTGGTTGGGCAGGGCAACCAGCCTGGGATGGAGCTGCCTCCACCCAGGACCCCAGACCAACATGCCACCACAGCCCTGTCCTTTGGAGAAGGACGCAGCAGGGAGGTGGCAACCATGCTCATCCAACAGCTCACATTGCTCGTCCTGTTGGAATGTAAGAGGCAGATCTTGGCTGTCCATGCGATCAGGTACCAAGATCTCAGTGCCTGCTGATGCCAATACATCCTCCAATGTGAGGCTGAGGATAAAAGCGAGTCCAGCTGGGCCACAAGATAGATTGTTTGGATCAGGCTGAGAATCACTTATGCGGTGTTTTATTAACCATAATGGATAGCTGTGCCTGGTAAAATGACTAATAATCTTGTTCAAGGGATTGCTCCTGAATCACACAGTGTTGTTGCCAATGCTGCAAACTTTCCTTGCTGGTCTGCAGGCCAAATCCTGCCCTGGAACAAGCAGCGATGCCCAGGACAAAAGAGCACAAATCAGATAGATCAGAGCAGCTTTTTGCCTTTAAAAAAAAAATATATTAATAATTTGGGATAGTATGACAGGTAGCATCCTCCATCTCACAGTCTCTCTGCTTTTCACACTTCAACTCATCTCAGTCCATCAGGATTGCTATCTTACCCAGCGCTTACCCAGCCTGCTGCTCCACATCCAGCTCGGGTGTTTCCCAGGGACAGAACTCTGCCTGGGGTAAGTAGTCGGTGGCTAATGGAAGGAAATAGAGGAAAAAGTATTTTACATCAGCTAAACATTTATTCTGGACACTGCTATTTTGTGATCATCTATAATTTTAATCTATTAACAGTAAAAGATGCATCTGTTCTCCAGGTTCATCTTGTTTACAGGTGATGTGATCCTAAGGGACTGGTCTGATATTTGATGGTATTTATGGCAATTCCATATTTCCACAATTGTGAGTGACCCCTGAAAGCAAGGAGGGCACTTGGGGAGGGATGGCATCCTACCTGGCAGAGAAGCTGCCTTTTAATCAAGAGTGTTACACACTCAGGAGTGGCAAAACATGCTGCATCGAGACTGCCAGCCAGCTTTTGCAATGAGGAGCTCTGGTTAAAGAGCTGCGAGATACAGAGAGTGGCAGCAGCCTGGGGACAGACACCCAGATGCCGTGCAGAGCTGGGACCAGACACCCAGGCTGGGGGACTGATGGGGAGCACACCAGGATCCTAGAGTAAGCAGTCACCCAGAGCCAGCTCTGCAGGCACAGAGACATCTCCTGAAACATCCCCTCCCTGGTTCTCCAACCAGTGCCCCAGACCCTCACACAGCTGAGCCAAGGCTGTGATTGAGGGCACCAAGCTCTCCTGCAGTCAGGGAATAAATAATCATTAAAGTTAGGGCAAGTGCCACGTTCAAAGGGAAAAACAGCAATTACAGCCCAGAGCATGTGCCAGAGTTACGTGATACACCACGTGAAAATACACGCTTCTGGGTAGAGGTTTAACATCTACCCCAACCCCATCATCATGATTTATTTTAATTAGCAAGCTCATCAGCTGACAGCACTGCAGAGCCATGGGTGGCACTGGGTGATGGCTGAGGGTCCTGATGGAGAAAGCCATCGGTGTGAGCCATCACCCATGCAGCCCCTCTGCACCCTGCACCCAAATCCTCTACTAAGCCAGGAGGGGTGCAGAGCTTCGGTCAACCATCCATCCTTCCACCTGTCTATGGGGAAAGGCCTGAGCAACCAGCCCGTGACTGAGATCAGGTTTCCAGCCCTGAAGAATGAAAACACAGCTCATTGAAATTCTGCCTGCCTTTGCAAACACAGCCCATGGCTGGGTGCCCCAGCCCTGCCCGCACAGCCCTGCCCAATGCAGGCTCGCCCTGCACCCAGATGGGGACCCCACATAGCCACCAAGGCTGCTGCTCAGCCTCCTGTGAACAACAAATATAGGGAAATAAATACTAAACAGGTCTCTTGCAAGGCACACAAATGCCACAGACACTGTCCTCTTTAAAGCTATCCGGTTTCCCCCCAGGACCCTCTTTTGAACTCTATTTTGTTCCAAGCTCAGGACCATACCTTCACTTTCCTCTTCACTGTTGAGGCCAATGGCTCAGGTGGGCTGTCCCCCCGCTCCTCTCCCCAAGGGGATGTTCCTGCCCACGCATGGAAACCTTAACACTCGCTTGGGTTTTGAATAAGTGACCTACCTGCAGAAATCCCAGCCACCACCAGCAGCTCTGCCCACCGCGGGCTGGCTGATCCCATAATTCACACGCTGAGCTTTTCACGGCTGCGGGCACCTGCAGAACCTGAGCTGGAACGGACACAGCTGGTTTAGATACTCTGTGAATTTGCAGCAAAGTGTTTATTGGAAACATTTATCCCTCTTTCTGTTCATTAATGAAGTTCAAACATAACTTTGATTTTCATCATATTTGCTCATTATTTGCAATTGCACAGGGATGCTTTAATGGGGGTGTTTCGGAGCGGGGACTGCCTGCCCGCTGTTCAAAGGCAGGCAGGCAGCAGCCACAGCACGTCCCTGCTCCGGCCCTGACACGCTCTGCGGGATGGAAACCTGGCAAGGATTCAGGCTCCTACCACCACCTCCCCTCTTTCTGCAGGCTTTTCTCCAGCAGACTTTGCTCCAAAAGCAGAAGCGCTTGCTGAGAGCAATTTAAAAGGGTTTGCAAACACCAGCATGGTTCTTATTGAAACAAATATCCACCAATCTGCGCCGTGCTCCGAGAGCACCAGCTCTGGGAAAGATCACGTCTGCCCAGCTGGTTGGGACACGGTGCCACGGCAGCGGTGTCAGAGCCACTTGGCACGCAGCCGCGATGGGACTGTGCTGAGAGGAGGAGCTGAATGCAGCTGGAGGGCATGAGGGGACAGTCCATCACCAAAATGTCCTCTGTGGTGGAAGCACCCAAGCCAGGGTAGGCAATGGGGTGGGAGGTCGTTGTGGGCACCTGGCACTGCATCTTCACGGTCCCAGCAATACCTGTGTGGATAACAGAGCTCCATGTGTGTGAGACCATCACGCAGGCATGGAAATGCAGAGCAGGGCCATCCATGAGATGTCTCCTTCCTCTGCTTCTTCAGCCACCTTCCTGACCCGGGCCTGGAGGTCTGAGGTGACCCTGCCTGGTGTAATTCAAAGGGAGAACTGTGGGATAAGACACAAACCCCTTGTTAATCCTGGTTACACCAAGAAGGAGCATTGGTGACACATCTGCCAAACTGCAGAAGAAAGTCTCACAGGGACACAGTGGAGCTTCCCTGTGCAGCCATGGGACAAGCAGCCACCGTGGGGGTTTCCAGACAAGGAGCCGACCCTGACCACCAGCAGCAGAAAGCTCTTGTGTAGATACTCCCAACCACTGCCAAAACTTCTGTGAACTGACTATTCCAGACCTGCTGTAACATTTGGGTATTTCACATTTATCGCACAAGCCCGGTTTATTTTGGGAATTATATGGTGATGGATAGCTAGATGCAAGGAAAGGCCATTATACACTATAAAAAGCTGCACAGTCTTCCTGCCTGCTCCGTGACAAACCATCTGCTTTGCCTGCACCTCCCTTTGTTTATCCTGCTCAGCTCAGCTGAAATTAAAATTGACAAAAGCAATTTCTTCTGATCAAGTTGGAAAGATAAGGAGAGCGGCTGCTGCACACACACTGCCATAGAAACCTGGGCTGCTCCGGTGTTTCATCCTCCTCCTCCTCCCTGTGCAGCAGCTCAGCCTGTGGAGTGAAGTGCCCAGCTGCAGTGGGAAGATCCTCCTGCTCACGCCAAAGGAGAAACACAGATGGATTTAGCCACGGGAGATCCATCTCACAAATGCAGCCCTGAGAAGGAGTTTTGTTTTATTCCTGCTCCCATCCCCTCCCCTTGGATTCAGAAGTACAAAGTGGCCCCTTTGATTAGAAAAGCACATTTGGATGAATTTGGAATTATTTCCCGTTCGAGGGAAGGGAGGTGGGGAAAGGCAGCATATTTTCTCAAAGGACATTTCTGGAGTGTTTGAGAACCTTCTAGGTTATATTTACACCGCTAAAGCACTTTTCAGTTCAAAGCACTCTGCAAAACGGGTCCAGGCTGCAGACCCAGCTGTAGCTCAGCTCTGGCACCAAGCCTCCAGGATTCAGCCCCCAGCACTTAAGCCCAGGCTCTGACAATGCACCTGCATGGGGCTGTAAAAGCTGTAGACTGGGAGAGAGCCCTTCACCCCCTCCTCCAGGCTTGGGGACCCTCTCCTTGAGGGTCCTTTAAGCGCAGCAGGGTCAGCTCTTGTAACATCTCTCCATCCCTCAGTGCTGTACCACGTGTGCAGAAGCCAGGAGCTGGAGTCACAGAGTGCAGCTCTTGAAAGACAGGGGACCTTCATATTTCTACATCCAATTTCTTTAGACATGTTAATAGCATGAGGCCTCTTTTCTCTGAGATGCAAGAGCAGCTGCTCGAGTCTCCACTGAATTAAGCTAAGGGCAAGTTTTACATTTTGAAGAGAGATTTTTTGGGGGTCTAGTATTTTTTAAAAAAACTTGAGAGCAAAGAAAGACATCAGAAAAAACATTAAGCTGCAAGACATGCTGTTTTTCCTGTGCTATTCAGAAATACCTGAATAAACCTGCAGTCCACGTTCCTGACAAATTCCCCAGTGGGCTGAGTAAAGGCTGGAGAAATTCCACCCCAGAAGGTAATTGCTTTTTTTCTTTTTTTTCTTTTTTTTTTTTTTTTTTAATTTACTTAAGTAGTCAGAGGTGCAGGAAGACCCTGGAGCAGAAGCCCCTTGACTCACAGGACCAGCAGCCCCATGTGTGCTGGAGCCCACTGACCTGGGCTGCACACAGGGCTGGTGGGCTGCAGGGACCAGCTTTTCCAGGGTAATGCAGCAAAGTAAGTGGACCATGGGATGCCAAGACCCTCCTGCTCACTAAAGCCATGGGTGGAGATTCAGGAGACCTACAGGATGTGAGAGGAGACCAAGGAGTGCTCTAGGTGGGAGCAGGAGCTTCATCTACATGGACTGCACCTTCTGCAGGCACCTGTGGCTCCATGACCACCTTCAACAGCAGGGAAAAGCTCTGGCAGCTCAGGTGAAACGCAAACGGAGGGTGCTTTGATTCCCAGCCAGCACCGAACCTCCTCCCTCCATTGTGCCAGTTTTACGTAGGAAGCCCCATTGCTCCTGCAGCCAGAGACACCAGGTGCTCCCTGTCCCCAGTTAATCAAGATGACCGCTCTAATTGCGTTACACACCGGGGGGCAGGTAACGCCGAGAAACCCCTCCGCAGCCAGGCAAAACCGGAGCAACCACACCAGCTCATCGATAGAACGATTCTGGATTTGCACTGGATGAGTTACCTTAGGATCTGGATCTGCTCCTGGGTTTGTCCAGGATAAGGAAGATTAGATCTGGATCAATCCAAGGCTTACCAGGGCTAAGCAAGATTAGACCACGGATCAGCCTCTGTATTGATCGTATAATTTGTCACTACTATGCTTGGGAAAAAAATCCCCCGCGCAGCTAATGGAGGCTGCAGCAGCACGAGCGAGGGGAGATGCCAGCCCTGCTCCCCTCACTATATTCATTAGACATGTCATTCACTCAGCACAGTCATTGTTTTCTGTGATATCGTACTTAAAATTCAGCAGCACACTCTTCTCCACATTTAAATAGAAACAGAGATTTACCCCCGGACATATATTATGCATTAAAATGGTATTTTAGGAATCGGAAGAAGAATTCACCTGACTCCTCATTTATCTGCAGCTAATGAGGCTCCACAAATCAACACCCCATGAATGCTCCCCCCTGGACAACAGCCAGAGGGACCACAACACTGGGGTACACAAGAAGAGGGAGGAGGACGCAGTCTGGGTAGGAACTCGGGGAGCAGCAAGCCGAGCATCCGAGGAAGCCGGGTACACAAAGAGAATGGGGAATGATCCGCAACACCACTTGCTTGACAGCATCTGCCGGCATCGGCCGATGTGATGTGACATTTTCCTGTCTGGGATGGGACGTGACTTCTTCATCTAGACCTTGCTATATTGCCCTGGGATTTTGAAGGGTTTGATGATAATAATAACCGGTTGTTTTTTTGCGTGAGCTGCTTCTTATGCATCCCTGACTGTAAGAGTTAGAAGGAATCAAAGACTTTGCAAACCTTCTGGCAGCTTTAGGGATCACAGCCCACTGTGAGCAGGGAAGTAGAGGGAAGAGCTCTCCTGGCCTCTGAAGACTGCTCCTCCTCAGGGAGCAGCAAAAAGTTGTTGCTGCAATATTGCAGCTGGATCATCTGGGGAGGAGATGACATGAGATTAATGAAATAATAGTGCTCTGTGGGCTGAGCAGGGCAGGATATTGCCCTGGCAATGCTCTTGGCACCTAGCTGAGCATCAGGCATGGGAAACCATGGACACCAGCCTTCTGCCTCCAGATTTTTGCCTCCAGCAGCAAGGACTTCTGTCTGCATCTCTCCTGTCCCCTTGTCCCCTCTTAGGCAAGGGAGGGTCATTTCCAGGTGCAGAGAAGTCATATTGCTCATTTATGGCCAGTGCAGGAACATCAAACCACCACTGGCTTTGTTTGCAGTGTGATTAACACACAGTGCTTGGGACTCATTGATCCAGACAGAAACCACCCCCAAAATGTCACTGCAAATATTCCTGAGGTATCCATGTCCCCTTCTTATTGACTGCACTATTGAAAGCGTTACCTGCTGAAGACAAGCATTCCTGTGTGCATGGCAGGTAACACCAATAAATCACTGGGTCACACTGATGCCAGGGAGATTCTGCTGGGGAAGGGCTGTGGGGGCACCTGGTGCTGGGTCTATGGCCCCCCAGCCCCCCTAATTCTCTTGTTCCAGCCCAGCCTCTGAGCAAGGCCAGGGTTTTGCCCTGCCCCATGTACCAAGAGCACCTCAAGGGACTCAGCCACCTTCTGCAGACACTGGTTTCTGCAAACAACCCCTGCATATGTTCGGTTTTTTTCCCTGCTTATCCCAGTAAATATGTTTGAGTTAATCCAATTTGCTCTCACATTGAGTAGTGTCAAACACAGCAGCTGCCAACCAAATATTAAAGATACAAAAAAAAAAAAACCAGAAACAAAAAAACATTTAAAAAGCAGCTCCAGCCCCTTGCTAACGGGGTATTTTTGAGGGGAAGGCTCAGTCTGGGCATCCACACATTGCAGTGGGCAGGCAATTCCTGCGGCCCCCCGAGACACAGCTGGGGTACACAGGCAACAGACAGCAAACAACATGGGGGTAAAAGTGTAAATCACATTGTTCCTCCTCCCCACCCCGTGTTTCTCTGCATTATTGAAGAGAAAACCTGTTCTCGTCTTTATTGTCCCTTTTGCACTCAATTCCTGCTGCTGGTGAGTGAACTAAATCAAACCCTCCAAGCCCAGGTTTCGAAGCTCTGTGAGGCCACACTCTGGGTCTGATCCAGGTCTAGAAAGTCACCCCAGTTCCTGCAGCAGGACAGAGCCAGCTCTCAGATCAGAGGGACCTTGAGCAGTGCAGACCTGGGCTAGGCAGAGCTGACAGCTGCCATGCATTGACTGAAAGCCCAGAGCCCAACACTTGCAGCTTTGAAATGCAGATCCAGGTCCAGACTCTGGGAAAGAGCCATGCCCAGGGAGCAGACACATGGGCAGCTGACATTGACTCTGTCCGGGACCATCACAAGCATTGAGAAGGACCAAGGCAAAGCAAGAGCCTGGGGCCAGCACGGTCAGGCAGCGTTTGGAGCCAAGGGCAGGCAGCACGCAGCAGCCTGAGCCCCAGGTTCCTCACCCTGGCTCGAGCACCAGGTAGGTCTGCAGCACTTGCAACGCCATGTATGTGGTAACAGCATCACACCGGCTGTTGCACCCCACAAGGAGCCCATAAATCCCCCTCAGCCTCACCACACCAGCACCTCACAGGAGCAGCATCGCTTTCCCCAGCAAAACCACTCCTCAGCTGCACCATCTCAGCAGACACCACGGGCAGGAGGAGGTGATGGTGACAGCGGGACAGCCCCACTCATGGCCAAGTGTGGGCAGGAGGCTGCTCCCCTCCCAGCAGGCTGAGCTGGAGGCATGGAGGGGATCTGTCCTCTCCAGAGCACACATAAAGGCTTGAGGTTAGAGCAGACACCAGCAGCTCTGATGGAAAAACCTCCCCCTGCAGAGCCCAATTGATTTTTAAATTAATCTATTTACAGCCCTGGAGTTGAGCTAGCTTTAGGTGCCATTTAAGCTGCTTCCCCTGTGCCCCGCGTTCAGCGTGTGCATGGTGGGATGAAGTCAGATGGGGAAACACCTCCGGGTGCCACTGCCCGATGTCTGCACCCCCAGGGCCTGAGCCTGGCAGGAGCCGAGCCTGCTCACAGCCCTCCATCCAGATACCCAAAGCATCCCCCCACCAGGGCAAGGCTGGGGAAGCAGTGAAAGAGCCCCAAAAGCTTTGGGGTGCAGCGTTGGAGGGCCAGACCCCACCAGCCTGAGGTGCTTGAGCCCAGCAGCCTCCACCAGCCATCCTTTGGAAAAAAGCTTAGTAGGAAAGATTTCTCCTCTCTGTCATTAACCTGACATAATGTCTTTCCTGCTGGCAGCTTTCAGGCTCAGCAGGTTTGTTATAAAATTCATTATCAGATATTGCAATCACAGTCACCTTTATTGGGCTCTGCATTTACAATAATTAGGCCAATAAACACTGATTTATAAAAATGACAAACAGGAACTCCCAGTAAGCAAGAAAAATGTGTTTTCTTTAGCGAGCAGTTTCTCACAGGACCAGAAAAAAAATGTAAAAAGGCAGAAACCAATCACCGTAGCTGATGGCAAAGTTAAGCAGGTCCTCCTGGGAATGTCCCCTTGCCAGGGCCAGACCTGGGGTGCAGACCCATGTCCAGGCAGCCTGGCTCAGGACAGGGGCTGCACTATTGGGGTGCATCCCCCTTCCCAGGGGCTGCAGCCCCCTCCTGCTGCCGAGCCAGGGAGAGGGGGAGATGCTGGGGCTGCAGCCAGAGGAGAAGATCGTGGCAAGTGGCATGGAGAGGGAAAGAGCAAGGAGAGGGCTGGAGGAACCAGGAAGGGAGAGCAAGAACAAAGCAAAGGAGGAGAGAAAAATCCAACAGAAAGGAAAGCACTTTGGCAGGGAGGGAGGTTAAAAAATCCCTGTCAGGTATAGCAAGGGGAGAGCAGAGCAATAGGAGAGAATGAGGGGGAGATGGAGCTCCAAACCTTAACCTTAGGAAGGAGGGAGGAAGAGGAAGGTGTCAGCTGAGACGATGCAATGCCCACGCTCTTTGCATGCCCCGACTGCTCCCAGGGCACATGGGGCTGGGCTCAGCCTGCTGCAGACAGGCTTAGTGGGGCACAGGGTGGGCACAGCCCGGCTGCCACAGCGAGCTGAGCCCCACAGCAGCAGACCCTCATGGGTATAGCAGGTGGAGGGTGAGGGCAGACACTCAACACACAGCAGGAGTGTGCCATCGTGATCCCAAAGACTCACCGAGTCAGGGAAAGAGCTGAGGTGCAGCCAGCCCAGCTGCAAGGGCAGGAGGCGATGAGCTCACAGGGCACAGGATGGGACCAGCCAGAGCACCAGCAGCCCAGCACCACACAGGATGTAACCCAGTCCTCCCACCAACCCCAGGGTGCACGTCAGGAGACCCCAGTCCAGGTGTCAGTGCACTGGGGCTCAGGCACCTCCCAAGGGAGCCATGGCCAAGTCACCTGGGTTTCGACAGAGTCCTGAGTTGTGGTGGGACATCAGCTCCTGGGACAATCCACAGCAGCTACCAGTACCACCAGACACAGCCCAGGACCACCAGGAACCCTCTGGCTTGCCAGCAGTCAGGCAGCACCCTCATGACGTGGCTGCCTCCAGGAGCTGCTCAGGTGATGCCCAGGTGGGATGAAGCAGGGCAGCATGGCAGCAGCACCATGCCCCTGGTCCTCAGCAGCCAGCCTGCTCTCGCAGTGGGTGAGCAGCACGTGCCACGGCACATCATCACCAATATGCTTATCGTCTCCCCTCCGTGCCCCCTTTGCAGCCCATCTGCGATCACACATGGCTGAGGCGGAGAGGAAGCCGAGGAGGAGGAGGAGAAGATCCCGTAGCCCTCGGCAGTGCGGGCACACAGCCCAGCCTGGCACAGGAACTGGGCTGGTTATTGCACATGATGCTGCCATGACCCCACAGCTCCCACCTCCCCTGCACACACCGGCCCCTCTTCCCTGCTCCATTTCCCACCTTTTTATTGATTTTCATCCCAATTTCACAGCCCAGGGCCAGCAGCAGCCACGCCAAACCCCATCCCCAATGTACTCTCCAGGCAGGGGCAGCTGGGCAGCATTGGCCCCAACCCCCTTTGCTCATGGGGGGCACCCTGTGCCCCAGGTAGGAGTACAGCTACCTGCAGTGACCAGCCCACAGCAGCACCAGCTGATGAACCACAAAAATCCATAGACTAGCAGAGCCTTCCACTGCCTCTTTCTGTTTGGGGCAGAAGATGGGCCATCATGCTGACTGTGTTTCATTTTATTTATTTTATTGATTTTCAAAATAGCTGTTTTTTTTTTTTTTTTCCAAAAGGACCCTGGAGCTGTGCACAGCTTGACTGCACGTGTGTGTGCCAAGCAGCTCAGGCTGCATGGAGACATCACGGAGAAAGGACCAGGAAAACCCCCATCTCCTGAGCCTCAGGGTCTCCCCAGAAACCTCAGCACTTGAGAGACCAGGGCATCCATCCTCCCATCACCAGGACACTCTATGTGGTCTCACAGGATGAGGGAAAGTGATGCTCCTAGCGTCACAGCGCGATTAATTGCAAGGGCCATCAGTGGGAGATTTAATGACAATCCAAGAAAAATTAACTGTGTTGAAATTCTTCAATTTAATGGATTCCTTCTTGATTAGTTGCATTCAGGAGTAATCTCAGCTCAGTCTTTACTTGCTTTAGTAAGTAAACAACATTAATACGTATGTCAGGTGACAGAGTAAAATAACACAGGAGCCTAAATGATACTGAACTGAGCTGATTCAGCAGGAAATTTTTAATGTTAACATTAAATATTTCAGGTTTCCTAAGCAGTGATAATCAACTGGTTATTCTCTTCACACAATCCCAGCAACAATGCAGCAATTTTTACCAAAATTTGTCTTCTCACTACAGGTTTCTTGCTGTTGAGTTCATGGCCATGGTGAAATTTGGGCTCTGTGGACCCTCAAAGGGAAACCTTTCCCCACACCAAAGGGTTTGTCACTGCTGCTGGAGAAACCCCGAGCATCCAGCCATCCTGCAGTGTCCACACACCCGCACAATGACATCTGCACCTCCTCAGGGAACCAGGCTGGCCTCGTCCACTACCTTCCCCCAGCGCCTCAGACACAGTCATCACAAAATTACCTCGTCCTGGTTTGTAGCTGGGACAGAGCTGGTTTCTTTTTAGTAGCCAGAACAGTGCTGGGGTTTGGTTTCCAGGAGAAAAACATTTATAACATACCAACACTTTCATTTGTGTCACTGGAAGTTGAAGGACTTTGTGTTTTGTCGGTCTACAAGTGCAAGATCTAAGGGAGGGCATGAGAAATATTTAAATTAATGAGCTCAATTGGCATTTGGCTCTGCCAAGGGGCTATTCCATATCCTAACCCCCATGGTCAGTATATCCATGAGGGGCTCTTCCTCTCTTGCTCTCTCTGGCTTTCGCTCAGGCTCTGGCTCTCCTGGGATTGTGGTTTCAGTTCGGGATTGTCGCTCCTCCGGGATCGTTATCTGGGAACGGCGGGTGGTGAGCAATGGCACTGGGCATCACTCATTTGCATATTTCATTACTATTCTTCTTATTATTTTAATATAATTACTTTAAGTTTTATGTTATTTCCATTATTAAATTGTTCTTCTCTCACCCTACGAGTCTCCTTACCCTTGCCCCCCGTTCTCTCCCCTATCCCCTGGGTTGAGGGGGGAGTGAGCCAACGCCTGTGTTTGGCTGCTAGCCCAGTGCTGGCCAAGTGAAACCACCACATACCTGCTTCTAACTAATCAGGGAGGCAATTAACTGCTGCCAACGGAGCACCTACGTGGCCCCAAGTACCTGTGTGCTGTCATGAATGTGGAACCCAATAACAGCACCTGTACAGTGGCTTTGGGTGATGGGCACCAAAGGGAATTTCTGCAGGGCAGAGACAGACGCCAACCTCTCACTCCCCAAATTGTCCTCTTCTTAATTTCCTTTCCCACACATCAAAGAGGAGCTCTAGACTATTCCTCCAGATCTTAACAACCCTTAAACTATTTTTAATAAAATGCTTTTCTGTGTGACACCAACACACACGCAGCTTTCAATTACATTTTAGCGCTCCCAGTAGGAAGTAGCTCTTTATTGGGAGAAGTGACTTATGACAGTGCAGGATTATGAGTTTGATCTTTGTGTTACAGATATTCAAAGCCTGGTGAAAATAAAAACTGCTCAGCACATATTCTGCAGATGAGCTAAGGCTTGTGCACCGGGAAGCATTTCTGAGGAAGTTAAGTGTTTGAAATAAAACTGTGTAGTCATCCAGGAGAACAGAGACATGAAATTGTTATTTATCAAGATGAAACCAGCATTTGGATAAAATTCTCTGGCTCTGTTAATAACTTCTGTTGACGAGGGACTCACAACAGCAGCAATGAGGTAGACGTCCCCCTGAGCTCGGGATTTTTCATGGGCTGTGAACAAGGAGAAGCGAGTGTCGTTGGTAATAACTTTCTGAGTGGCTCCATCAGAATGGCCACCACGAATTTATCTTTTTCTATTCTCTCCAAAAGCTTTGTCAGCTGTGAATAATCTGCTGTGGCTACAGGCTGCCAGAGTGCCACATGGCCACGTGCATCTCCAACATGAAGTCCAACTCCCCCAGCAGTTTTATCATAATGATTAAGTTTCTTAACTTAAATCAAGGATGTCTCTGGAGTTCCCTACGACAATGTGAACTTAAGATAAACAGTGAATGATGAATAGGCCAATTACAGAAACCTCCCTTCAGCTGAGCCCGTGTGTGGCTAGTTGATAAGAGGAGGTATGCGTCCTCTCATCTGGCAACTGGTACAGAAAATGGGATGGTTTGAAGCAGAAACGGTTCTGTGCAGTCAGCCACTGGCTAGTTAGCAATTTCCTCTTAGATGATTGTTCCTTTTTTCTATTTACTGTCTGGGATGTTGGAAGTGGGGAGGGAGCCAGCAGCCCAACCAACGCACGTGCAAATGCTTTGCTGTGGGATAAATCACTGCCCTCTGCTCCCACAGCAGGTCCCAGCCCCAGACCCAGCAGCAGCAGGAGATGGCTAAGGACTGTGTGACGGTACTGCACGTCTCCTGAAGGTGAGAAAGCCTTTCCTGAGAGGCCCACCCAAGCCAGGGGAAGTGACCATCTCTAAATATACTGGTAACTTGCTCAAACCTTCATGTGTGCAACAGTAATGGGGGACAGACACCTTGGACCATGGCTGCAGGACCAGGAGATAGACACCTTGGACCGTGTCTGAGGACCAAGGGACAGACACTTTGAACTACAACTGCAGGACCAGGGGACAGACACCTTGGACCATGGCTGCAGGACCAAGGATCAGACACCTTGGATGAGAGCTGCAGGACCAGGAGATAGACACCCTGGACTGTGGATGCAGCACCCTAGACAAGCTGTAAGCCAGCGCTCTGGGTGTATTTTGGGGCTGGAGCACCTAAAAGAGCAAAGTGAGAGGCATTTCCTCTACTGAGAGACACCCCAAAAAGCACCAAAGGAGATGAGGCAAAGGCTGGGGGAGCGGACACAGTGGGACCCCCCAGCTGCTGCAGCTCTGTGTCGATCCCCCAGCTCCATCCAGGAGCAGATGCTACCAGTGCCACCACCACACCACCCTGCAGTGAGAGCTCCGAGGCACCGCGTCCCGCAGTAAATGATATAATTTACTTACTACCTATGGAATTACCCAATTAATTCACTATCCACATTAATATTATGGCTCATTTTTAACTTTACTGTCTCCATCGT